>JAVRXN010000012.1:51221737-56501737 GCA_033556935.1 Timema podura | reverse complement strand
CGGGTAAGTCGCGACGGGTAAAGGCTAGTTTTGTTTATATATAATAGTTATAGTAATAATAATAATATTTAGGACCGCGTCTTACTACCCGTTCGGGCTATAGGCTTAAGTACTAATTACTCTAATGGATTAGGAATTGGGAAGGTTGAATTTAGAGGAAGTGAACCCGCATTTGCTTTGAAGGAAAGTGGAAAACCATTTAGGAAAAACCACCCCCAGTTCACCCAACCGAGATTCGAACCTCGATCTCCCCGTCCTCGGTGATCGAGCTCAACACGACTAGCGCGTTAGATAACTACGCCACCGAGGCGGGTTATATAATAGTGAAAGTAGTCACACACACACATTTCAACACAGATTGAGTAATATTTCGGCATTGTTGCATTTATCAAACAAAAAGATAAGAGGGAATACACTTATACACAAACACTAAAATATTCAATTTTGAGTTTAAAAAGAGACTGTTAGATAAATGGAGTAGTTTACTGTTTGTGTAAAGCATATTCCCTCTTATCTTTTTGTTTGATAAATGCAACAATGCCGACAAATTACTCAATCTGTGTTGAAATGTGTGTGTGAGACTACTTCTGTTGTAGAAGACAGAAGAAAGGAAGATGTCACCTTTGTGCAGTGGATTCTTCTCACGTTTTCCTCTTACCCTAGGGTGGGCTTTTGCATTTTCATTTGTTAGTTTATTTTTCCTATTTCTTTATCAGTTTACATTACTAACAAATCTTAACATTTTATGTAATTTTAATCTTATTTTTGCTATAAAATGGATTTTAAGATTGAGAGTTTTCCATTTAAGATGGTAATAGTTTTGAACCCTCATTCTCAATGTTGAATCCAACCCTTACGGTCAAACGAGTCTGAAGCACCGTTTTTTTTATATCTCACAGCCTTCACCCCCCTCTCCCTCAGTTGAGCTTTGGGTGCTGAGGTTCAACTGCCAACTGGAAGGGAAAAGGAGGGGGGGGTGCCGGGATATTGCCCACTTAATTAGCGGAACAATTGAAGAACACATCGCCGCACCACGCGCCGCACTGCGCATTTCATTGTTCCAGCGGGATAAAGGGGGGAGGGGCGCTGCTTTCGTCCCCAACCACGTGGCTTGGAATCTGTTCTTCGGGGGGATACAGTTCGATTCTTCACGTGATCTTATCCTCGATCAGGGGCCAACATCAACTGGTTAAACCTCGCTCAGGGGCCAACAGAAACTAATTAAACCTCACTCAGGGGCCAACAGCAGCTAGTTAAACCTCACTCAGGGGCCGACAGAAGCTAGTTAAACCTCACTCAGGGGCCAACAGAAACTAATTAAACCTCACTCAGGGGCCAACAAAAACTAATTAAACCTCACTCAGGGGCCAACAGCAGCTAGTTAAACCTCACTCAGGGGCCGACAGAAACTAATTAAACCTCACTCAGGGGCCAACAGCAGCTAGTTAAACCTCACTCAGGGGCCGACAGAAGCTAGTTAAACCTCACTCAGGGGCCAACAGAAACTAATTAAACCTCACTCAGGGGCCAACAAAAACTAATTAAACCTCACTCAGGGGCCGACAGCAGCTAGTTAAACCTCACTCAGGGGCCAACAGAAACTAATTAAACCTCACTCAGGGGCCAACAGCAGCTAGTTAAACCTCACTCAGGGGCCGACAGAAGCTAGTTAAACCTCACTCAGGGGCCGACAGAAACTAATTAAACCTCACTCAGGGGCCAACAGCAGCTAGTTAAACCTCACTCAGGGGCCAACAGAAACTAATTAAACCTCACTCAGGGGCCAACAGCAGCTAATTAAACCTCACTCAGGGGCCAACAGCAGCTAGTTAAACCTCACTCAGGGGCCGACAGAAACTAATTAAACCTCACTCAGGGGCCAACAGCAGCTAGTTAAACCTCACTCAGGGGCCGACAGAAGCTAGTTAAACCTCACTCAGGGGCCAACAGAAACTAATTAAACCTCACTCAGGGGCCAACAAAAACTAATTAAACCTCACTCAGGGGCCAACAGTAGCTAGTTAAACCTCACTCAGGGGCCGACAGAAACTAATTAAACCTCACTCAGGGGCCAACAGAAACTAATTAAACCTCACTCAGGGGCCGACAGAAGCTAGTTAAACCTCACTCAGGGGCCAACAGAAACTAATTAAACCTCACTCAGGGGCCGACAGTAGCTAGTTAAACCTCGCTCATGATTCAACAGCAAATGTTAAACCTCGCTTTGGTTCCAAAAGTAAATGACTAAACTTTGTTCTAGTGGCATAGAATAAGTTACTTGTGTTTCACTATTTGCTTCAGACTGATTTTAAATTGCTGGTGGGTACTCTGCACTTTGGAGCTGCAGCGCGTGTTCGACACGTCACTGATAATCAAGTGAAGGTGTATTTATGAACTACCCCCTCTCTTTGAGGGTTGAGAAGCTGTCACCTCGAGTCACAGCCTGGGGGGTTGAACCAGCGTGACAGGGTAAGGGTGGATATAGGGGACAGCATCAGTCACAAACTGGGCGTCACTAGCTACCGAGGGGGCAATTGATCACTGTATTATTACTACTACTCTGTGGGGGGACACAGAGGTTTTCTGAGGGTCAAACCTCCAACTAGCAGACACCGACAATTCCAGTCCAACACCACAGTGACACATTAGACCAAGGCCGTAGCCGACCAATAATTTCAGGGGGGGGTTTGGTGGGCCCATCCCCCAATTGACGAAGGCTAGAAAAAATTCCAAATAAAAAACTGTTCTAGAAGCTATCTGAAGTGTTTTTTATGGCAACACTACCCCCAACTATCGGAGGCTAGGACAAATTATAATTATTAAACAGATCTAGAAACTCTCTTAAGTGCTTTTTTTTTTATGGTACCATAACCCCCTAACTGCCGGAGGCTAGGAAAAATCTTTATATCCAAACAACTCTAGAAGCTCTTTAAAGTGTTTTTATGGTAAATGACCCCCTAACTGCCGGAGGCTATGAAATTCTATATATTTAACACCTCTAGATGCTCTCTAAACTTTTTTATAGTAGCATAGCTGATAAAGTTAAGGAAAAATTATAAATATTAAACACTTAGTAGCTCTCTGAAGGTTTTTTATGGCACATAACACCCTAACCGCCGAAATAGGAACAATTATAATATTAAACACCTCTAGAAGCTCTCTGAAGTGTTTTTTATGGCACCATAACACCCTAACTGCCAAGGGCTGGGAAAATTTCTAAATATTAAACACCTCTAGAAGTTATCTGAAGTGTTTTTTATAGCAACATAACCCCTAACCGCCGAAAAATAGGAACAATTCTAATATTAAACACCTCTAGAAGCTATCTGAAAATTTTTTACTACAACATAACACATAACTGCTGAAGGCTAGAAAAAATTATAAATAATAAACACCTCTGGAAGCTATCTGAAGTGCTTTTTAGGGTAACACAGCCCCTTAATTTGTACTTGTACCTTAATTTTGATATTATTTGTACCATAAATAAAGCCATATATATTTTGTTCATAAAATTTCGGGGGGGGGGGGGTTTGAACCCCGAAATCCCCCCTGACTACGGCCTTGCATTAGACCATGCGACCATCAATACGGTTAAAAATCAAACTTAACTTATCTTGAAATGTTATTAGCTATTTTATACAAGCGGCGCTGTTTGGTAAATATTTATTTTTATTTATTTGAAGTATTTAACGTTCACTTTCTGAACCGAGTGATTATATCAGCACACGAGAATTTCTATGAGCGAGAGTGAAAAGGCCTACCAATTTTGCTGGTAAATGAATTTTCCCATAACTTCAAGGTTTCTTTTACATGTCAGAATCGACATATGACCGACAGCTCTACTTCCGCTCCGAAGGAATTTGTGCAACGGATTTTTTTTATCAATTGAGAAAAATCCGTTGACCCCGGCTGGGTTTGAACTCATGAACCAAGGGTCCTTAGGCGAGGATTTTACCCCAAGACTACCGAGATCTTAAGTTGGTTAAATAAAAATAGGTATTACGGTTACCGTAAACTGTTTAAGTATATAAAATATGTAAACCACGGATGAGCCGCAATAAAACTTTACGAGTTCTTTTATTTCGCGTATTTTCCTTTTTAAAGTGTTAATTGAGTTTTCCTGCCTCGGCTCTTTGAAAAGCAAAAGGTTAAATATTTTATTTTCTCTAACAGAAGTTTATAATTTCGTTTTGATATAAATATTTTTACAGAAATCCGTTTTACTGGAATTTCTTTTTACAATTTTTTTTTTTTTGTAAAAAAGAAACAAAAGATGTAATAAAGATTTTCACTGCTCAAAGTTGAGACTTTATTGCGCGTAGACCTACCTTTACATTGAAAGGGTCTAGCCAATGATTTTGGAAACCTTTCAAAAATAATTTGCTCACATTACGTTACAGTATTAAAAAAAAAACATTAGCAAACCAGTGCGCAAATTGCGTAATACTTAGGTAAAAATAGAAGAAAAAATACTTTCTATAATAAATACTTTGGCTGAACTAAAAAAATTCTCAAATGAATAAAACACAACTAGGGACGTACATTTTAGTTTTAAAAATACGTTCTGGAGATGCGTCTTGGAGGGGGGAGGAGGAATGGAGGGGAGCATTTTCAACTTCCTTTAAAAAAATGCTTTATTTTTAATAGCAGTTGCACATCTTCAGATCAACATATTTCTATTAAAGTCCTCATTTGTTAATTTAGACCTATAAAAAAAGGTCGATATTGGATCTGACAAGAACATATAAGCACTCGTAGAGATAGATGGATGTTTTTATGATTTTGGAAATACTCAAACTTAATTTTTAACTTAGAAATAAGAATTACAGCATATTAAGACCTAGAGAACCGCATCAAGGAGCACATGGTCTAAGGCGCCACTTTGGATTGCCTAGATGGGGAGATCAGGTTTCGATTCCAGGGCAGGCATACTGGAGGAGTTTCTTTTACCTAAATTGCTACTCACGCAAATGTGGGTATATTTCCTTTAAAATTAATAAACTTTATACTATTCCTATTCCACTAACCCAATCGCAGTAGACTAGACTGCCGAGGACGGGGAGTTCGAGGTTCGAATCTCGGTCGGGTGTACTGAGGGTGGTTTTTCCAAAGGGTTTTCCAATCTCTCTCCACTTGAATGTGGGTACACTTCCTATTAATATAACATTCCTAATCCTGAAACCATTAGAGTAATTAGTACATAAAAGTATAACCCGAACGGGTAGTAAGACGCGGTGCTAAGTATTATTATATGGAAGACAAACTAAGATGTCAATAATCAAGTCACATTTTGGAACTTTAAATAAGAAATAAACCTTTAAAATCCACACCAATGCCCAATTAACGTAATCAATCTACTTATTAAAAAAATATGTTTAACAAGGAGCTGGCCCAATGGATAAATAATTTTATACTAATGGAAATCAATAAAAATAAAAGTAAAAACAAGCTAATAAGTGTAAATTTAATTAAGAAATCCAACCTATTGGTAGAGGGAAAATGTGGGAAGAATCCAATACACAAAGTGGACAGCTTATTCCTTTCTTCTCTTTTCTACAATAGAAATAGTCAAACACACATTTTAACACAAATTGAGTAATATTTAAATATTTAGGCATTGTTGCATTTATCAAACAAAAACGAGAAGAGGGAATACACTTGTACACAAACAAGAATTCAAAAAGAAACTGTTCTACTATAGAAGATAAAAGGAGGAACTAACGAGAGAAAGCTGTCACCTTTGTGCATTGGATTATCCTCACATTTATCCTCTTCCCTTGGGTGAGCTTTCTTGATTAAATTTATACTTATTACTTTATTCTTCCTTTGTCTATATTTTTTTATCAATTTCCATTAATATCAAATTATTATAGAAAATATGTAGGCCTATGCTTATGTGTGGCTGCTTTAGTATTAAAATATGACTGCTTTGTACTGAGTGACGTAAGCAATGACATAATCAAATTCCTCCAAGTGTCGCTATCTATCTCACTGTGAAGAACACACACTAAAAAGGACAATTTAATAAACAACCTTCATGTAGTTTTGACAAAGAAGATTTAATAATATTCACTCTGAAGTTTATTACAATAACAGGTGGAAATATGTTATTACATGTTTTGTTGCAGACACCATGGGATGTGACATCAATAATGATTTAATTACCAATTATAATATGTATTTACAAGTGCTGGAACCAAGCGTAGACTAGATTAGAAAGAATATATACAATGCTTAGTCACAATAATAATTATTGTAATACTAATAACAGATATTTACACTGACAACGACAAATTAACAAACACTGTTAAACGATTTTATGTCTCTTTTAGTGACTCCTCAACAAATATGGCTGCCTACTTGGGTTAAGATGGCGCCTTCGAATGTCAATATTGCCACTTTGAACGTCAAGATGACCACTTTGAAATC
This sequence comes from Timema podura, assembly GCA_033556935.1. NCBI lineage: Eukaryota > Metazoa > Arthropoda > Insecta > Phasmatodea > Timematidae > Timema > Timema podura. Next base: position 56,495,308 of record JAVRXN010000012.1, on the reverse strand, counting down.
CAAGATGGCCGCTTTAAGGGTCAAGATCATCGCATGCATAGAATAAAGATATTGCCTTCACAGTCAAAATTTCTGACTGTTTGATACCAACATTTCTGTTTTTAAAAAATTAATATTGTTTGTAAAATAAAACAATTCTTTAAAGAGTTATAACAATTTTGAAAAGAGTAATGAAGACTGAAATTACTGAGACGGCTAATTGCACAGGATAAACGGATTTAAATTGGCGACGGCATATTTAGACGAGAAGTAAATTATTTTAGAAAAAAAAAAGCTCATAAAATAGTTTTTGGAAAATTTTTCTTAATGATTTGGGCATATAAATGTAAACATAAATAGTGGAATAGCTGTTTTATGGAAGCCTTAGAAGATAGCTTTAAAAAATGTTTGCAAATATTGACAACATGTGAATATCCTAAATCGAGATTTATATTATCTGTCAACTATGACAGCTTCTAAAGATGTTATTTGACTATGAATATATTGTAAAGTATTTCTATCAAATGTAATTCCCGTCAGATAAAATCTAGTTTTAATAGAAAGGGCCTTATCTGAGAGCTGGAAAAAAAAGTTGCTAGATCTACGTTCATATATTCATATGTCAAGTCATGGGATCTACAGCTGTCAATTTTGATGGATATTATCAATTTCTATAAAATAAAGTAAAATGTTATCATTGTTTGCAGTAAAATAATGTGTTTGTATTTTCTAAAAATTGGATTTTTTATATATATATAATATATCATCTTATGACAAGCCTATTATATTATACCGTATGGACAATATTTTAACCCTTGAGCGTCTCAACAGTTTTCTTGTAACATTTCAGTATCAGTATGTCTGACTAAGGATGGACAAGTTTTCAAAATATCAAGGATAATGACTCGTTGTTGAAGGATTGTTGGTCGATGATTTTCAAAAAATTATATGTTGCGAGGAACCGATGTGTAGGCTATATCACACATCGGAACAACACATTTGAATACATGAACGATTTACAACAGATCGTTATTGCTCTAATTATTGAACTGAAAACAATGAACTACCTGCTTTGTTTATTTTACAGTCTTTTTGTGTGTGTGTGTGTGTGTGGGGCTATAAATACAAATTTGAATGGAATTTTTTTTAGTGTTTGGATTAATTTATTTAAAATGAATTTCAGTTAGTTATATAAATGATTTTTTTTTAAATCATCAATGTTTTATTATTCTATACCAGGGTTTTTCCAACTTAAAAGTGCCCCGAGGCATCACAATCGGCGGATTTTTGTCAAAAAATAAAAGCGTCAGCTCAAAAACTATCTATACTGACCGAGCGACCACCACATGTTGGAGAAGATAGTGCCAACATTTCTGGATAGAGGGTGTCATATGGTCAACACAACGGACCCTTCGACCGTTAATCTGTTTTTTTTAGACCTTAGCCTCAACTTCTTTATTCAAGTAGCTCCTCATTTGTCCTCACGGAGCTGAGTTCGACCCCAGTTACAGACCCACTGTTTCACAGATTTAATCTGGAAACGCCGGGAATCTAACCCGGGACCTTTAGTTCACTAGACAGACACGCTACCGACTAAGATAAGGTGTCCAGACAACGGAGATGAAGATGTCTTCTATAAAATTAGCAGTTCCCTCAGCAATGATATCGGTTGTACACTAGGTACCTTTTCCAAGAAACTTTGTGGGACGCAAAAAAAAAAAACCTAGTCTATAACATTAATGTTTTGCCGACGATGTTTATCTCATGTCGATGTAGACCACGGTGTTTTTTTTGTTTTGTATTCAATGTCCGTCCCTAGTCTTAATTGTTTGTAATTAGGTGAGGAGGGACCGCCTTCAGCGCGGCGAACTGTGTACTTTCGGACCCTCCGGAGCTTCAGTGCAGCCACATACGCCGCGGACAAGGAGACCACCTTAGGAAAAGGAGCCTCCTCCAAGTCACTTCCTTCAATGTCGGTACGACACGAGGTTGGTAGCTCCCTCTAGAGGCAGTGTGTCCGGGTCCTGCCAACATTACGCCACTTCCAGGTCCGACGATTCGTCCCGCTCTTCCTGTAACTTCCTGAGCCTCTCCTGTTCCTCCCTCTTCTGTTTGCGCCACTTGGCACGACGGTTCTTGAACCACACCTGTAAGCAGATACAATAGATCCATTAGGTGGTTCTTGAACCACACCTGTAAGCAGATACAATAGATCCATTAGGTGGTTCTTGAACCACACCTATAAACAGATACAATAGAACCATTACGTGGTTCTTGAACAAAGCCTCTTCCCCTTTGTCTAGAACTCGACACTTCGTGTGTCTAGAACTCGACACTTCGTGTGTCTAGAACTCGACACTTCGTGTGTCTATAACTCGACACTTCATATGTCTATAACTCGACACTTCGTGTGTCTAGAACTCGACACTTCGTGTGTCTATAACTCGACACTTCGTGTGTCTATAACTCGACACTTCATATGTATATAACACGACACTTCGTGTGTCTAGAACTCGACACTTCGTGTGTGTGGAACTCGACACTTTGTGTGTCTAGAACTCGACACTTCATATGTCTAGAACTCGACGCTTCCTGTGTCTAGAACTCAACACTTCCTGTGTCTAGAACTCGACACTTCCTGTGTCTAGAACTCGACACTTCCTGTGTCTAGAACTCGACGCTTCCTGTGTCTAGAACTCGACGCTTCCTGTGTCTAGAACTCGACGCTTCCTGTGTCTAGAACTCGACGCTTCCTGTGTCTAGAACTCAACACTTCCTGTGTCTAGAACTCGACACTTCCTGTGTCTAGAACTCGACACTTCCTGTGTCTAGAACTCGACGCTTCCTGTGTCTAGAACTCGACGCTTCCTGTGTCTAGAACTCGACGCTTCCTGTGTCTAGAACTCGACGCTTCCTGTTTCTAGAACTTGACCATTCCTGTGTCTAGAACTCGACGCTTCCTGTGTCTAGAACTCGACGCTTCATGTGTCGAGAACGCAACACTTCGTGTGTCTAGAACTCGACGCTTCATGTGTCGAGAACACGACACTTCGTGTGTCTAGAACTCGACGCTTCATGTGTCGAGAACGCGACACTTCGTGTGTCTAGAACTCGACACTTCCTGTGTCTAGAACTCGACACTTCGTGTGTCTAAAACGCGACACTTCGTGTGTCTAGAACTCGACACTTCCTGTTTCTAGAACTCGACACTTCGTGTGTCTAGAACTCGACACTTCCTGTGTCTAGAACTCGACACTTCGTGTGTCTAGAACGCGACACTTCGTGTGTCTAGATCTCGACACTTCCTGTGTCTAGAACTCGTCACTTCGTGTGTATGTAGAACTCGACACTTTGTGTGTCTAGAGCAGCGTTTCCCAAAAGGTGTTCCGCGGAACCCTGGGGTTCCGTGGAAGGGTCAAAGGGGTTCCGAGTTCAGATATTCGCGTTCAATTGTCAGACATTAAGCCTAATTTTAGTGCTATTATAAGTAAATATGTGAAAAAAATTAATTCTTCACATTAAATAGTTACTTTTTTTTTGTACGATAAATATTTTATAATAATTATAATAATTATTTTTTATTTATAATTATTCTTTCTTTTCATGTCAAACTTGAAAATATTCAAACTACACTACAAGGTACAATCACTTTTGTTATTATCAAAATGGGGTTCCGCCAAAAAAAGAATGATCAATTAGGGTTCCGTGGTCAAAAAAAATTGGGAACCTCTGGTCTAGAGCATACAATAAATATATCTAGAGCTGAGGATTGTTAATTTAGTTCTATTAAATCGTCCTCTTATAGTATTGGTTTCACGTAAACCTAGTTTTTCAATACCTAACTCAATTATTAATTAATTAGAACCACGCCTGAATAAATTGGAACGAGTCAATCCTCGTTATTTTCCCGTGTGAATGTTAATAAATACTCACAGACGGAAAGTTAAATTATTTAACAAAACAAAATAATAAACGAAACAGAATTTTATTAATATGTTTCCAATCCAAACGAGTGTCCCCCCTCCGCCACCCCCCTCCCCCCCCCACAATAGGCCGTTAGTAGTGGTTGTGTCAATATGTTTAAATTTTACAACCTTTTTTGTTTTTATTTATTTTAGGTATGGATATTAATTATATGGCAATAATTAAAATTGCAACCGTGAAACGTGTATTTTGTTTAAGGGGGTGGACTAGCAATTAAAGTTTTCAAAACGGAGTACAATCCAGATTTTTTTTTTCCAATTAGTCAAATGTAATTAGTTGGCCAAAAAATCAACAACAGAACAATCAAATGTAGACATTTATTTCCTTTCAAGCAAAGGGCGTTGAAATTATAACCAATAATTTGATGTCACAGCTATGTAGTATCGAGGGAGATATTATTTCTAATATCTTATTGATTCAGATACATTTATTTGTCTATACAACTTCAAGTGATGCTAGTTGAATTAATTAATTTTTTAATTTAGAAAATTGAACAGATGAGGCCTATTATGTTTAGCATACCGGTCTTGTTATTAAATTATTATGATTGAAATAGAGTTTGATATTTGTGGCTAATTTGTGGAAACGAATTTACTTCGTGAAGCACAGTTGTACTTCGTGAAGCACATTTGAAGCCTTACTTTGTGAATCATATTTGTTCGGGAAACTTCAGAAAACAAAGTTGTACTTTGTTAAGTGTAGTTATAATCTGTAAAGTACAACTATTGTACTTTTGTAATTCAGATTTGTACTTTGTGAAGTGCATCTATACTTTATGAAGCACAATATTGTTATACTTTGTGAATTAGTGTACTTATTGAAGTGCAGTTCTTTTTTGTTTTGTTGGTAATGTCTTACTACCCGTTCGGGCTATGCGCTTATGTACTAATCACGCTAATGGTTTTAGGGATCATGAAGGTTATATTAATAGGAAGTGTACCCGCATTTGCTTGGAGGAAGAGTGGAAAATCATTTCGGAAAAAAAAACATGCTAAATAAACCCGACCGAGATTAAAACCTCGATCTCCCCGCCATCGGCAGTCTATCCTACTGCCATTGAAGTGGGTATGAAGCACAGTCGTACTTCATGAAGCACAGTTGTACTTCATGAAGCACAGTTGTACTTTGTGAAGCACAATTGTATTTGTGAAGCACAGTTGTACTTTGTGAAGCACAATGTATTTGTGAAGCACAGTTGTACTTTGTGAATCATTGTACTTGTGAAGCTAGTTGAGCTACCTTATTATTTATAAAAGACACCGTATTATTATTATTATTATTGTTATTATTATTATTATTATTATTATATATTATAAGTCGACCCTTACAAGTTAACTCGAGGAATCTGCTATGGTTGAACTCCCTCGAAATGTTATCCACCTTATTCAAAGAGTTTGTTGGTTCGAATCTTGGAAAGAATCAAAGTTTAAATTTCTTCAAGTGGTGTGTGTGTGTGTGTGTGTGTGTGTGTGAGAGAGAGAGAGAGAGAGGGTCAAATAATTCGGAGCTCACTACAAAGTGCGATCCCAGCCGCTAATAACTAACTCTGTGTGCGCTGGAAGTGGAAATCAATATTTGCTGTTGTGCAGCTAGAATCCCAAAATGGCGCCAGCATCTTCTTATCAACGCAGTTTGATACATTTCCCTACTCCCTCTCGTATTTATCGGGCCGATATCAGACTGGACCCAATCAGGGGGCTCGCTGCAGTTGGACGAGGGGGGTGAAGGGGGGTTTTTGCACAGGGGGAGGAGGTAATTTCCATTTCAGTGACCGTGTTGTTATTACATTACAATTAAAATCGTTCAAAATTGTTTTATGTTCGAGAGGTTTTACTTTTTTTTTTTTAATTTTTAATGAATAATTTGAAAAAGCAAAAGTGAAATATATTTAAAACAGCGCGAGTTGATTAATAACAAATCTTATATATTAGTTTCTTAAAATAAATTTAATATTTTAGGATAGTGTACAATTATGTTTAATATATTTTACACTAAAAACGTCTACACGCATCTAATTTGTTGGGTTTTTTTCGTTCATTAACATTTTGACGAGATTTGCGAGCCGCGCTTGGCTACCACATAGCCGGTTCTTATCCGCAGTCGATTTGCAGGCTTTCATGCAATTTTAATTACCGTGGTTTTAATGAGTGACGGGGGGAAAGAACAACATGTACCCAACCCCCTCGCCCGTTCCCACCCCACCCTCCCCCCTTTTTTTTTTTCGCTCCCGGTTATTTTATTGCCCTTTTGAATTTATTTATGAAATCAATCCACGAGTCGTACTCGGCCTTGCATTCGGCGGTAAAAAAAAACTAGTTTTAAGTTAATTTTACCGCCAATCCCGCGGTTTACAAAATCATTTTAATGTGTTATATGGATCCGCTTCGGTGGCCGCATGGTCTAACGGCGCTACTCTCACAATAATCTAGATTGACGATGATGGGAAGATCCGAGCTTGATCCCGATTGGTTGTATTTAGGGGTGTTTTTTTCTACATGGTTTTCCACTCTCCCTCCACGCTAATTCGGGTACACTTCTCATTATGCATAACAAATTATAGTAATTTGTACATATTATGCGCATAGCACGAACGGTGGTGGTAAGAAAAATCTTATTAACTTTCTTGCCACCCCTTGAAGAAAGTAAGTATTTGTGATGGTTAACAAAATTATAATGAAATATTTTTATGGATGTCGACTTTTCATGACCCCCTGAACCCGAAAAAGTGTTTTTTTTTTGTCTTTCTGTCTTTGTCTGTTAATGAGGCTAGAGCCAAAACCATTTTACGGATCGGGCTTATTTGAAATTTATTTTCATAAAACCAATAGTTTTCTAGCCATATACAAATATATATGTATATATATACAAAATATATATATATATATATATAAATTAAAAAGTTTTCCTGTATGTATATAAATATATATATATATATAATAAAAGTTCTTATATATATATATATATATATATATATTATATATATATTATATATTATATATATATATATATCACATATATAGTTCGAAATATAGTTCGAAATCGAAGGATATATAAAAACATTTGAAATATCCAAAATTCAAACTAACCTTTTCTATGAGTAGCAGCTCAAATCAATAACCTCAAAACATATTACATATAAACACACATACTCGTAATTTATGTAATCTACATATATGTAAAAAAAACCCAAGGAAAATGTAAAGTCAAATTATAAAAACGCGGAAAAATTAAGATACATTATTGAGAACACGCAACATGTAAGTTTATTCCTTCCATGCTGGGCGTCACGTGATTAAACCGCCACACACAAGCGATGAGAGTAGAGATAACATATTCCTTATGCTAGGCAACCCGCTCGTCGCAGGTTCAGAATTTCACATATGGGGTGGTCGTTTAGTTAAGTTTGAGATGAATACAAAATCGAACAAATCAACAATGTCCAAACCCGCTTCTGTGACTTCTTGGTCTAACGCGCTACTCTCGCAGTAGACTAGACTATGACGGGTAGATCGAGGTTCGAATCTCGGTCGGGTGTGCCGAGGGTGGTTTTTTCCAAAATGGTTTTCCCACTCTCCCTTCAAGCAAATGTGGATACACTTCCCATATATTTATTTATAACCTTCCTCATCTCTAAAAATCATTAGCGTAATTAGTAAATAGGTGTATAACCCGAACGGGTAGTAAGACACGATGCAACAAAAAAAAATGTTCTGGACTTGGAATTATCCGAATATTTTCATCCAAAATTCGAATTAAGTGGTTTTTATAACCATTGATTTGAATAGTAATTTCATATTGATTCATGGTGGGTTCGAATTATACCATTTTTCTGACTAAATAATGTCGAATTATACCATTTTTCTGACTAACCAATGTCGAATTATACCATTTTTCTGACTAACCAATGTGAATTATACAATTTTTCTGACTAAACAATGTCGAATTATACAATTTTTCTGACTAAACAATGTCGAATTATACCATTTTTCTTACTAAACAATGTCGAATTATACAATTTTTCTGACTAACCAATGTCGAATTATACCATTTTTCTGACTAACCAATGTCGAATTATACCATTTTTCTGACTAACCAATGTCGAATTATACAATTTTTCTGACTAACCAATGTCGAACTATACAATTTTTATGACTAACAAATGTCGAATTATACCATTTTCTGACTAACCAATGTCGAATTATACCATTTTTCTGACTAACCAATGTCGAATTATACCATTTTCTGACTAACCAATGTGAATTATACAATTTTTCTGACTAAACAATGTCGAATTATACAATTTTTTCTGACTAAACAATGTCGAATTATACCATTTTTCTTACTAAACAATGTCGAATTATACAATTTTTCTGACTAACAAATGTCGAATTATACAATTTTTCTGACTAACCAATGTCGAACTATACAATTTTTATGACTAACCAATGTCGAATTATACCATTTTTCTGACTAACAAATGTCGAATTATACAAATCCTACTTTAACTGTAAGAGCATAGCAATCATTTCCCCAGTTCAACTCTTTGGTGGACAAAGAGTTTCCTCTTTTCTCAATGTTTCTGTAACAATGTATAATATTTCCTTCATGGTCTTTAGTGGACTATGATGCTCTTTTTTTTTCCATTACGTTTCCGCAACAATGTCTTACGAGTTTAAAGGTAAATGTCTCCGTTTTTATATAAATAACAATAAAATCTTTGTGTCACACAGTACCATTTATTTTATTTTAACGATTATATTTATTAATAAGGATTTTTTAAATGCCTCTCTATCTTCTTTTTTTTTTTTAACGTATTAAGAGTTTGATGTGTACATGTATCGTACAAAATGGCTGGTGATATTTTTTGTAAATAAAGGAAAAGAATGGTCAAATAAATAATTGAAACAAAACACTGATTGAAGAGACTCGATACTGAATTATTGATCGTTCTTTACAAGTAGGTCGAGTGGGACAACGCTTTTTAATTGATAAAACTAATTGGAAATTTTTATCACTGGAATGTTTTATTTTGTTTGGTCTCAGAAACAGAAAATAAAACCTTCCAATAGTTATAAATTATTTCACAAAATATGGCTTGTATATTAGGAGGGGGTGACTGGTGTGAATGTATCCGCAGTAGTTTGGGGAGTGGACAGGGATTGCACTGCCGTAAATAACCTTTGGAAAACCATTTCTGTGGTCTGCGTGGTCTGACGTGATACCCTTGCAGTAGACTAGACTGTCGATGACGGGGAGATCGAGGTTCTAATCTCAGTCAGGTGTACTGAGGTAGGTTTTTTCTAAAATGGTTTTCCACTCTTCTTCCACTCAAATGCTAGCACACCTCCCATGAATATAGCCCTCCTCGAACCTAAAACTATTAGCGTAATTAGTACATAGGTGTACAACCCGACCGTTTAGTAAGACGCGGTGGTAAAAATAAAAAATAATGTATTCTTGGTAGAGATTCGAAATTGACCACCTCATCAGCGACAGTCTAGTCTAATGTGAGGTCAACAGATTATACCGCGTGACCATGAATGTATCTAGCGTGTGTGTATCTAGCATGTGTGTATGTATGTGAGACCTCGCTCTTTCCATGTTCTTATCATTAATACAGTCTTAAGATTTATCATTCAAGTAATTTCTCTTTGAATCCTAAGTTGAAATATCTTCTAAATTTTATCTTTGGTTTCAAGTTGAAATGTCTTCTCTATAGGATTTCAATCTTGGATTGAAGTTGTCTTTTCTATAGTTTCTCTTTGGATGAGTTAAATGTTACTTTAATCTCTCTTTGGTTTTGAACTTTGAAGTTGATACTTTTCCTTGATGATAAAGTTAAAACAGGGGAAAAAACAAAACTATATTCAATATTACATTAGATTCATAGAGAATAACCACTGTTCATGCGGTTTAAGACGTCAATCTCACAATATTTTTCAACATTTTAAAAAATACGTCCTAGTTATCTCAATCAATTGCTTAGTTTTAAATTCAAATTACTTGATATGAACTATTAAATAACAAAAAAAAAAATTGCTTTGAAGAGGTTGCCATATTGAAACGGATAAACAGATTAAAATATCAATGTACGGCCCACACTCCGTTATCTTGAAAGGATACCTTAACGATTTATACTACGGCCATACTTTATAAGTTATAATATTATAGGCTTAGTCATAGTGGAACCATAAGGGTAGACCTAGGCTTGCTATCTTTCAGGGTAAATGAAGGGTAAATACGTAGTTCGGCCTAGATCACAGACAAATAACAAACAGACGCTCAACCTTACAGGGGTTTCACTGCGCTCCTTTTTGCCAGCTTTAGTCCTTCAACACTGGGCTTCGCTAGTGTCACTGCTGGGTGGTGATAGGACTAACCGCAGCGATCCTGTGGGGAAGAAACTCAAGCTGCCAAAGGGAGCGCCACTGTTTTAGCTTGTAGATTGAGTGTCTGGTATATTATTTGTCTGTGGCCTAGGTTCAAAATAGGTCCTTGCATCATTTAGTTAAAATTGATTCACTAATGGTTAGAGCAGTGGCGTACTGAGCCAAGGGTCCCGGCTTTGATTCCCGTTCCAGGAGTCATTGTTGTCAATTTAAAAGAACAAAATGGTCAAGTTAAAACAATACCTCACTATACTTGGTCAATAAATTTGAAAGTGAGCGTTTTTAAACATTTCTCAACCTAATAATAATAATTGGTATCGAGATAGTAAAATTTGTGAAAGGGGGAAAAGGAAGAATGAGATTCAATGGAAGGATCGAACCGTAAACTTAGCAATCATCCCCATCTCGTCTCGTTTATATCCTCCCCCCTCTTGACTCCATGCGTCTCACTCAGTCTCCTCCCCCCCACCCCCACCCTTCCTTGTCACTTTTCATCTGAACAATCCCAGCGTCTGCCAAGCGCAAACAAACACCTCCCCCCCCTCCCCCTCACATCCCGTGACTTCTCATTTCGAAACCCCTCTCTCTACTTACACTCAATCATTCTTATTCGCTCAGTCATTAAATAGTTTCTCCCAAGTTCTCCACTTTACCACCTTAACGTGTTCATTTATTTTCAAATTAACGCATTGTTGTTATTCAAGTCGTAGAATAAAAGGGGTTGGTTCTCTCTTGCCGCCGGTTGGGACGAGGGAGACGCTTCAATGATTCTGTAGTTGTCGCTTCTATGGAGAGATCGCAGCACTTGCCACCCCCCTCGTTTATCGATAACGTGTCATCGCCAGGCTTTCTGCTCTTTTGTCTGTAGCTCGACAACAATGATTTATTTGTGTTTGTTGTTTCGAGACTTCGGTCCAAATCACGACCCGCATTGTTTCGCAGGATCACTAGAAATCGAATGTTTTCTCCCGACAAATCGAATTTTTCGGACATAATTTTACTTCTAGAATATAACATTTCTAATCGAATAACCTATTTTTTGTTTAAAAAAAACCTTCATTTGTTTGAAATAATTAACGTGATCTTTTCTAAACCGACTGATTTTATCAGCACACAACTTATAGATTAACTTATACCTAGAACAGACACAATATTCAGCCTCCCTCCCTCCCCCCCCCCCCCCCCCCATCGCCGTTAATTCATCATTGTGAAAGAATAAATCCACATTTGACCTTGATAGATTTTCCGTCCATGCTGGGAATCGAACCCTGGACCCTTAGCTCAGTAGACAGACATGCCAACGCCCTATACATCAGCTACATAAATTAAAATTCAGTTAAACTCTTTCAACTGTAGTTTAACATTCGTGAAAACACTGAATCCCTGTCTTTTCCCGGTTAATCGGAACAAGCTTCGGTCCCGATTGGTTTGGATTAACGAGATTTTAGTGTGTGTGATAATTAGGTGACCTGGTGTCTAGGGGTAAGGTGTCAGACTTCTGCGCTGGGGGTCCGGGGCTCAATCCTCGGTCCCGGCACAGATTTATCTGATTGCCAAACCCTTCCTTCACCTCTGACAAGACGTGTATTAATCACAACTTGTGAATGTGTGGAATGCCAGGCCTCCACCGTGGTTCGGATCCCACGTTAAACTGTAGGTCCTCCATTTAATCTCACAATCACCCTACCATTACACATTAGCTTAAGTGCGTATAACCCGAACGGGTAGTAAGACGCGATGCTAATAATATTATTAATAATAATAATAATAATATAATAATAATAATAATATATGTATTTGTTTTTTTAATCACTAAACTCTTACATAGAAACTTTTGCTTTAAATTTTACTTTAAAAAAAACGATTAATCGGCATAATAATCACTGGATACAATTAATTTCCGAAGCACTAATAATCGCCCGATAATGATTCATCGGTATTCGCATCTTCATACCCCTAATTTATAATTATCCTGAAAACAAGCCCCGTCACTGCAATCCAGAGCTATATTTTTGTTAATTTGCAATCATCAGAAAAAGGCTAATCTCACCGTGAACGGATATACTATAATAATATAATAATAATAATAATAATAATAATAATAATAAATAATAATAATAAATAATATAATGTGTAGCCCAATTTATTATTTTATTATTTACCCTGAAAGATGGACTTAGCTCCTTTATCTCTAAATGTTTTATTGTAATGTCAAAAGTCACAATGTAATGTCACCCATATTTTACATTTAACACAACACACAAAGTATTGGTATTAATATTTTGTTCTGATAATTTGCCGTTTTCAAATATTGTTCACGTATGTAGGCCTATTTAAAAACACACGGAAAGGGGGAATCAAATAATTTTTTTTTCAAAATAGATTATAAAATATATTGTGAACGGCTCATAATTCTAATGTTAATTAATACTAGTGCTGATTTTAATATAGTTAAACTAAACCCTGTACAGCACATAGAATCAACAGCGAGCTTACTACAAAGAGTATTAAATGTTTGGTTTAAAAAAATATATAGATAATAACACCTGAAAACGTAAATCTAGACCGGGACTTTTGACTTATCCTATGCCTGATGCAGCACCAATACCAACTGAGCTAACTAGACATATCCTGTACCTGTATAGGATCTTGCGTGGCTTATTATTTTATATGATACCAGTAAACCCTTGCGAAACTTTCGCACATTCAACCTCCCCCCTAACCCCCCCCCCCCCCAAATGATTTAGTCTTTTATAGGGTTGTTGAAATTAAATACTCAGCGAAGTGTATACACAAATTAGAAACAAGAGTTTATTTTCGGTAATTGATACAAAAATATTGTTAGATTTTTCTTTTAACTTAAATTTTAAACAAGCAATGTGTTTTAAAGTAAACTGATTATGCTATGTCAGAAGTCGGTAAGAAAAATCCTATCCACTGATACCTTATTCATCGCTGTAGGCTTTTGAATTTTTTATTAATTAAGAAAAAGGGATGCTGACAACATAAATAGTGTATAGGATAGTTTTTTGATGCGTTTGTTTTAATTTTACTGCATGAATAGTTTCGAGCACAGTACATGAACAATACCAATCAAAACTACCATCTTATTAGTACAGTAGAACATTTTTAATTTCAAGCTCAAGGAATATCAACGGAAGAGATACTTGAATAAGAAAGTAGATACTCTGGTCTAGAAAACTGAGATTAAAGGGTTGAAGGGTTCGTTGTGTTGACTATATGACACCCTCTACCCAAAATGCGGCGGCCACTCGGTCGGTATAGCTCACTTTTGGTCTGAAGCACTGCATTTTTTTTTAAAATATTGTTGAAATTTGAGTTGATAGGTTTAAATAAATATTTGTATTTATATTAGGAATGTGGTAACGTAAAATATTTCTCAAGATCTAATTAAGGTCGGGTTGTAGGGGACGGGAGAAGAGTTCAGTGTTTTTTGCAGTTTATATATATATATAGTCAAAATAAATCAAATATTGCTTCAGTACAAACATGGAGTTTAATTTTCTACAGATTTTGATATCAATTTCTTGAATATCAGTCAAGAGATGTCCTGGAATTTAATGATAACTTTTTCTCTTCATTCAAAAAAGTTTCTCATCTAATGCCGCTGTGCTCATGACAGATATTCAACAACTGTTGATATCACAATACGAAGAAAATTAAGATCTTTGTTTCTATTGGAACCATATTTAAATATTTTGTCAAAAAAAAAAGTTTTGATATAAAAACTGACAAAAAACTGACCTTTTCTCGCGTCCCCTACAACCCCATCTTAAAAGACCTAGTTATAAAAAAGAAAAAATATATATAGATTCCTACTCGTTGGTGAAAAAAAAACACTGTTCTAAATTGTAAAGTACAAGGTATTCACCTCAAATGATTGAATTTGTATAGAATCTCTCCCGCACCCACTCGAAATCCCCGCCTTTGAAACGAGGTGAGCCGGGAAATCCCAGAAGTCGTGTTGATCAAACACTCTTCGAGCAACATCAAAGTGGAACACGCTCATTGTTCTGGAAGTGTTAAGGGTCCAGACTGAGTTCTAGTTCGGGGTAGAAACCAGAGTTGCGAGGGAGTTTATGGGGGATTATTAAAAGATTAAATCATAATTATATCCGACAGTGACAAAGGCTAGCTTATCAAACCTCCGGACCATGAGCGACTTAACACAGAGCAGGTTGCCGGATGAGGCAACATCTAGACCATGCTCTCTAGCAACAGAGCAACAGGATTAATACCCCCTCCATCTCCTCAACTACTGTAATGATATGGAATTATACATCTCAATAATTTATTATTCACATCTATATTCAAAATTACGATATTATAAACGCGAGCGGGTAGTAAGATTTATTTGTGCTAAGTTGTTAAGCTGCAAGGTATGGCGACATCTTTCTACGTCTCTGTTTGAAAAGCCAACTCAGTTTTGTAAACAGAAACGTACCTGGATGACCACACACTTTTTTCTTTTGGGAAGTTTCGAGAAGGAAATGTCGCTAGATATACCTACTTCAAGGTACGCATCTCTTCACTTGCCTTCCTGACGAGGAGCCGCGTAGGTTGAGTCTATGAATCTCACGTGTCGGGAATTATCATGCATATAACGTGTAGGTTGAGTCTATGACATATTAATCTATATTCTAAATTTCATGTGTCGGGAATTATCATACATAAAACGCAATAGTCGGGCTCTTATTAAAATCTACAACGTGTGAGATATCTATCAAAAAACTGTTTATCTACTAAAAATAAAAAACTATAGAACATCAGAACTTTTGTTTTCTAAAATAAGACATCCCTTTTAATTATCATAATACAGAATATCACACTTGGACCCAATTCAATCATTATATCAATTATCACACTAATGGTGGCAAACAAACATTAATATATCAGGCTAGCTCTTTTAAATGTTTCACTATGTGTAAGGTGGGGGTGTAGGTGACGTGAGAAAGGATCAGTGTTTTGTAGTTTTTGTAGCAAAACTTTTTTTTGCCAAAATAAATCAAATATTACTTTAGTACAAACCCATGGTGATATCAACAGTTGTTGAATATCTGTCATGAGAACAGTGACATTAGATCACAAACGAAGAGAAGAAGTTGTCATTAAATTACAGGACACTGTTGATATCACCACGTGAAGAAAACTAGACTCTTTGTTTCTACTGGAGAAATATTTGATTTATTTTGACAAAAAAAATATTGCTATAAAAACTCCAAAAAATACTGCCCTTTTCTCGCGTTTCCTGCACCAAAGAGAGTATGGACTCCTTGTAGAACATGGTCTAAAAACAAATATAGTAGAACATGGTCTAGAAACAAACTATGGTAGAACAGGTATAGAAACAAACTATGGTAGAACATGGTCTAGAAACAAACTGTAGTAGAACATGGTCTAGAAACAAACTGTGGTAGAACATGGTCTAAAACAATCTATGGTAGAACATGGTCTATAAACAAACTATGGTAGAACATGGTCTAGAAACAAACTATGGTAGAACATGGTCTAGAAACAAACTATGGTAGAAAAGTGATAGTTGCAAACAATATAAATTGACGTATGAAGAGGTGAATTTTTTTCTTACTGTTTATTAAAGTTAGACGCATGTGTACTAATTATACTAGTGAGCTATGGGTGAAGAAGGTTAAATTTAGAGTAAGTGTATCCGCATATGCGTGTAAAGAGTATGAAAACCGTTTAGGGGATGAACCACCCTCAAGACACCCGACCAGTCTTAGGCTGTCTAGTCTATTACCAGAGTGACGCCTTAGACCGTGCGTCCAACAACGCGGTTAATGTGAAAGCAAGTCTAGTAACATTTTCTAGATATCAGATAAAATGTTCTTATGTTCTTATGAACAGTGAGTGAACTGCAGTGAAAATCTTATCACCTCGCAGGGGCAGATGAAGCTGTCCCGCTCAACGTCCGTGTCGCACATAGTGCGTGTGTGTCACGGCGGATAGTGGAGCATTGTTCCAAGAGTTGTTAGTGCGTTCTCCAACAGAGTTGGTACCCCTGCAGGGTATAGACACAAGAGATTATCCCGCGGGTATCACAATGTCTTGGCGGGACAAAGTTGGCTAACTTGGGAGGCGAACCTCAACATGGAACAACCGGCCATACAAACCAAGTGGTCAGGGTGACTGACTGGCAGTCGACAGATAAATCACTTTAAATGAGTTTTCAAACTGTCAATATTCTGAGTCAAATATGTTGCATCCCAATTTATAATGTGGAATTCTCTACGTGATAACATGAACTTAGTTGTGACCTGGTGATCTAGGGGTAAGGTGTTAGACTGACAGACTTCTATGTTGGGGTACGGGGTTCAATCCTCGGTCCCGGCACATATTTATTTGAATGCCAAACCCTTCCTTCACCTCTGACAAGACGTGTATTAATCACGACTTGTGAATGTGTGGAATGTCAGGCCGCCACCGTGGTTCGGATCCCACGTTAAACTGTAGGTCCTCCATTTCATCTCACAATCACCCTACCATTACACATTAGCGTGAGTGCGTATAACCCTAACGGGTAGTAAGACGCGGTGCTAATAATAATAAATATGAACTTAACCGCTTCGGTGGCCGCATGGTCTAAGGTGCTACTATCGTAGTAGACTAGACTGCTGATGATGGAGAGATCGAAGTTCTAATCTCAGTCGGGTGTACTGAGGGTTATAAAATTGTTTTACACTCTCCCTACACGCAAATGCGGGTACACTTCCTATGAATATAACCATCCTCATCTTTAAGACCATTAGCGTAATTAGTACATAAGCGTATAAACCGAACGGGTATTAAGTTAATGATAATAATATAATAAGAATTAAAAATGTGTCTTTTCAATCTTTATTTATAAATACATTGTTTTAATACCTCTTGACATAAATATTCAGTTTATTTCTTATAATGTTCTTGATATGTTTCACCGCATAAAAATACACCAAAAAGGTTTTATCTCATTATTTAATTTTTAAATGTTTATAAAATATCCTCTTATATTTTAACTTTGAATCTTTATAGCATTTTTTTTCAGAATAGATTTGTTCCAGTATAATTTTAAATAAAGAATCAAGTCATAAAAGAAGACCTCTATCAAAGCTTAAAGCTGCATATCACATAATTATACGTCATTAACTGTCCTTTTTATTTTTCGGCTGGTTCGACATCTTAATTTTTTAAAGAGAAGGCAACATTTTTACAAGCTATCGTTTGAAAAACATTCTTAAGTGAACCACAGAAATTGTGCCTACAAAAAAAAAACCTAATGGTTATTTTCTTAAGTTTATCTCTCAATCATGTAAATACAGTTTTAAAAAAAACAATTAAAAAACAATTGGTTTGTTGTGAAAGTCTTGACCGACAAAAAGTTATAGTAGCTCGACATAATATGGTTTTGCAGATCATATGATTTGACGTATGGATACATGGTAACTTTATCTAGCTTCCCTTAACCCCTTTACTCCAACCGTAGATAGACTCTATATTTTATATCCTGCCAGGGGAGGAGCTGTACATTTTTTTAAACCTAAGACTGTACAACTTCTTTCATCAATTACATGTAGAGCTGTTAGGATACTTTACAAATGGATAAGCTCAACCACAAAAAGATTTAAACGGTTTTGTCGAAGTCGAGCATTTTCTTCGTATTATTCAAGAACACCTTAACAATTTTTTTATTTATTTTTTACAATATTATACATTTTCTTTCTTTTGTTTGCATATTATTCCGCCATTCGTGTCTCTTTACACGAAGAATAGAATGATGAAAGTTTAAAGAAGCCAGATTTTCTTTTTTTCTCTCCGTGTCGCGTTAAAAGAAGAGAAGAAATGTAATATAATGTCAACAAGGAAAGAAAAAACACGTGTGCTAGGAGGTTTTTTTTTAGTAAAAAGGGTCTACTAAAACCAAACTGCCGACGATTTTTAGCATTTGTGATTGGGATCATGTGTGAGGTAATTATTACTATTCATTTAGAGTGCTCTGAGGTTTAAACCTGGACACAGCATGAATCCAGGTTTGATAGAGTTTAGTTGGCGATTGTTACACTTATTCCCTTCTTGTCCAAAAGCTCTCTCAGTACAAATCAAACATTCTCCGGAGACCGCTTCGGGCGGATTACGGGATTTTTCCATCAACTCTGACAGAGTTACTCCTGTTCTTATACTGGCCACAATCTAGCCAGGCCCTTCTGGAGTTACTCCTGTTCTTACACTGGCCACAATCTAGCCAGCTCTATCTGGATTGAGTTACTCCTGTTCTTACACTGGCCACAAACTAGCCAAACCTTGTTGATGACAGTAAAACCCATAATAACCGGAAGTAGACTAACCAGACTTACAGCTTTCCTGTTGCATAAGGATTCTATTCAACTATTACATTTGAATCAATAGCCCTACATCTTATTGAAAATATTTACATGTTGTGTAGCACGAGTAATAATTGTTCGTTTATTGATTTCTCCATATTCTCGTTCATACGGCTAACCTTAGCTCTTGGGTGAAATGGCGGTCTAGGGGTAAGGTGTCAGACTTCTGTACTGGGGGTTCGGGTTTCAATCCTCGGTCCCGGCACAGATTTATCTGATTGTCAAACCCTTCCTTCACCTCTGACAAGACGTGTATTAATCACAACTTGTGAATGTGTGGAATGCCAGGCCTCCACCGTGGTTCGGATCCCACGTTAAACTGTAGGTCCTCCATTTCACCTCACAATCACCCTACCATTGCACATTAGCATCCTTATGATGAATTCCGATAGACTGAAACCTAGGCCGGGCGTTTAGGTGGTAAGTATCGATTTTATTCAACGAGCAGCCATTACTTATTTGTCCAGTGGCAGCAGTGTAAAGTGTGAACTGTGTTCTTCTCTTGCATGTAAAGGCCATATTTTGTTAGTTCTTTTTATTTATGTTTCCATCCACCTTTCCTGTACCTTCTTACAAATATATAATAATTATTTATTAGTCTATTCTTATAAACACAAAATGTCTGTTTGCTAAATATTCGGCGGGCTGGATTCGGGCTGCGGTCCGTATGTTGTTGACCACTGCCTTAGACCATGCGATCATATTAATCAGAAAACAAAATAATGTATTGAAAAATATTTCATTTCACATATTTATGTAGTTTACCAGTTCATTTCATGTTTGTAACATCGGGTGGTTTTGGCTCGTAAATATTTCGCGAATGGACGCTTATATCGAAGCTCTTGTCATTTCCGTACAGAAAATAAACCGGAAGTGTCCCTCCTACTGAAGTCAAATTGTACACTCCTTCTATTAATAAAACACTACTCTCTGTGATATAATTTAAGTGTTTGTTCAATTCCCCAACTGTAGCGCCCCTTTCACCCCACCCCACCCCCTCAGCTCCAGATTATTCTATTACGGCAGGAACAACGTGTTTACTTTCAAAACACGGTTAAAGGGGAGGGGGGGTGGACGCCATTGTTTCACGACGGACCGATGAAAAATTCAGCGGTCGTGGTCGGTTAATTACAAGACCATTGATCTGGTTTTATGGGGGTGAGAGCTGAAGGGGGGGAGGGGAGGTCAAACTCTCTGTCCTCACCCCCCTCCCTAAGGGACCTAAGAGGGGGGTCGGGGGTTATTTACTGTAACAAAGAGAGTGATCGGGTCAATCGATGACGATAAGACTTTTTTAAAACTTTGATTGAAATCCGTCTCAGCTCTTGAGTACATAAGAACAGGAACTTAAGAATTTAACAGAGGCTCCGGAGGCTCTTAGGTCCGGTGGTTGAGTGGTTAGGGAGGCTGAGTGGTTTAAGGGAGAGCAACTACAGGGGCTAAGGCTTGCCTCCATGCGTGGGGGTGCCTAAACCAAAGTAGATAATCTAAAAAAATGTATGAATATTAAATAAAAAATACCAACGAGTTAATTTTATCGTAGAGATTAGCGATGTGGAAAAAAGTATCGATACTTTATTAATATCGATATTTTCCTTTCGAAACTAATTTTTTTACTCGATACTTTTATTGATATTATTATTAACACTCTGGTATAGGATCGCTATCGAAAGAAATAACTTTTTTTGTTATCTTCACTCTTGCTTGGATTAAATGTTTACTATGGTTAAAGAAAGATACAAAATAGACTGAAAAAATATATATTACTAATCATATTTAGCTTTAAATAAATTTCCATCAGATAAATTTTCATAGACATTTTGAAAGCTGGTGTAGTAAAACCTTTTATAATATTCATCATACAATACTATCTATTATACCCGCAAAGTTCCAACACATAAAAGAGACGCGATAGACCTAAATATAATATAAGCTAATATGATTAAATCATAAAATTGCCAGTGTTTGGATACATATGAAAATACAATAATAATAACAGTATGCAAAAGTTGAAATTATTACTTGATAAAAAAAATTCCAGATTAATATTTCGATACCGATACTTACTGTTATCGATACTAGTACGGTGTCAATATTTTTCTTCCTATACTTTAAATGAATACAGTATCGATACTTTTCTTTCGATACCATATCCCTAGTAGAGATATAAAGTGCTCCTGCTTTAATGTCTACATGGTGTTATATGGGGAGCTCTAATGTCTACATGGTGTTATATGGGAGCTCTAATGTCTACATGGTGTTATATGGGGGGAGCTCTAATGTCTACATGGTGTTATATGTGGGGAGCTCTAATGTCTACATGGTGTTATATGGGGGGAGCTCTAATGTCTACATGGTGTTATATGGGGGGAGCTCTAATGTCTACATGGTGTTACATGGGGGGAGCTCTAATGTCTGCATGATGTTACATGGGGAGAGCTCTAATGTCTGCATGATGTTACATGAGGGGAGCTCTAATGTCTACATGGTGTTATATGGGTAGCTCTAATGTCTACATGGTGTTATATGGGAGCTCTAATGTCTACATGGTGTTATATGGGGAGCTCTAATGTCTACATGGTGTTAGATGGGGAGCTCTAA
This sequence comes from Timema podura, assembly GCA_033556935.1. NCBI lineage: Eukaryota > Metazoa > Arthropoda > Insecta > Phasmatodea > Timematidae > Timema > Timema podura. Next base: position 56,473,959 of record JAVRXN010000012.1, on the reverse strand, counting down.
TGTCTACATGGTGTTACATGGGGAGCTCTAATGTCTACATGGTGTTACATGGGGAGCTCTAATGTCTACATGGTGTTACATGGGGAGCTCTAATGTCTGCATGATGTTACATGGGGAGAGCTCTAATGTCTGCATGATGTTACATGAGGGGAGCTCTAATGTCTACATGGTGTTATATGGGTAGCTCTAATGTCTACATGGTGTTATATGGGAGCTCTAATGTCTATATGGTGTTATATGGGGGGAGCTCTAATGTCTACATGGTGTTACATGGGGAGCTCTAATGTCTACATGGTGTTACATGGGGGAGGGAGGGTGCATCACAGTGTTACGTAACACAGCTCGTATTGTACTTAAGTAATTCTAAGCTTGAAAAATAACATTCCTGTTCATTTTTTCAAAGTTAGTAAACATTCTATTAGGTAACTTTCTTTTCTAAGTAGAATTAAATTTAATACACTTTTAGTGTCATTAAGCCTTTTCTATGAATTAATGACAGTAACTTTGATGTGAAAAACTACGTAGCATGCGTTGGAGAGGGGAAAGGGGTTAGCTTTAGGTAAGAAAAAAGGGCTACGTGGATTATGGATAATCCCTAAATATAAATTATAAATTGAGCTTGCATACAAAATCCCGACATGTGACCATAAGCCCTGGGTTTGAACCTCAGACGGTTCACAATTCAAAATCCTTAACGAATCGACTAGCCACGACAACATCCCAAATCCTCTTTCCTTGCGAGCCAGATCCTGCGTCATTAAATAATCTGCCTCTAAAATCGTAATTACCCCCACCCCGCAGTTCCCTGTTCGCCCACAGAGCGCTCAATCTCCCCGTTTAACCTACCCTCCAGTTGTTTTCAAACAAAATATTTTTGTTTCTTATTTCGCTCGCTACTCCAAGAGAGCCGAGGAAATGATTAGTTCTGCGAGGGGTTTAAACGGGGATATTATGAATTCACGTCCTCTTCCTCTAGAAAAATACCGAGGGATAATATAAATAAATGGGAGATTGAAATGTGAGAAGCTCCGGTAATCCATAAGTCCGTAAGGTTGTAATTCGTCCGGCAAAGCTCGAGTAAAACCGCCCTTGAGTATATTTGGATTACATCAGTTGTTGCATGAACTAGGGACGAGTAAGAAGGAAAGCGGCTCAGTTGGTTTAGCAAATGGAGCGAGTGTTTTGATAGCCCGCCGCCAGATGGGAGTAGCGTAGCGCTGCCGGGTGGATAGATAGATAGATGGATAACTTGCGGAGAGCAGTTTAGAATAAGAGTGTGGGGGAGGTCGAATTTGAGGAGGGGGTAGTTAGTTCATTTGCGATTGAAGATGTTTGCTAGATAGAATATATCATTTAAAAAATAGCCTCCTCTCCGAAATTTATAGAGGAGGGAGGATTGGATGAAAGTAGCCAGAATGGGAACTAAAATAAACGTTAAGGGCTATAAAAACATCGCTTTCGATGGACAAATATTTAGATGGATTTTTGACTGGCTCTTCCCGTCCGTTATTTATCTTTCTTGTATTATATTCCGTTGTAATGTTATTTAATATTATTTCTGAAAGAAAAGAAAAACATTTGGGTTATCTTTACATCGTTAGGCCTATTGCGTTTTGATATTGTCTGTACATTCATCTGATTATTCTCACAACCGAATCGCTGGGCACGTGAACTGTATTAAGGGTACAGGGGAAAAAAGAGGGGAAGTCACATCACACACATTTTCTAGGACAGCATATTTTATATCTCAAGCGCCCTAAGGACCCTAGAAAATACTTTTATTTTAAAATTAATTTGACCATAATCTTAAATATATTAGAAAGTTCTCTTAATTGTGTATCAGATGACAGCACTAATTCAATTGAGTTAGGAATAGGATTGAGGCAAGGATGATGTTTGTCACCCAGTCTGTTCAACTTGTATGGAGAGTGGATGGTCAGGGAATCCCTGACAGGGCGTGGCAATTTCAGGGTAGGAGGCCGCGTCGTCAACACAATAAAATAGGCAGATGATCTTAGCATTGCTGGCCATACATAAAGAAAAGTTTCAGTAAATGATGGACCGGCTGGTGGAGACAGGGAGAATATATGGCATGGAGATCAACATTGAGAAGTCAAAAGTGATGGTGATTTCAAAAAATGAAGAGCCACTGAAATTCAAACTTGTAAACGAATCTTTGGAAAATAGAGAGCTGTTCAAGTACCTGGGAAGTCTGCTGACAAAGGACGCCTACTGCACCAAGGAAGATTTCAACAAGAAGAGGTTACTCTGACCGGAAAGTTGAGTTTGGAACTGAAGAATAAATTGATAAAATGTTACATTTGGAGCAGAAACTTGGACTCTTAGGAAGACGGAAAAGAAATACTTGGAGAATTTTGAAATGTGCTGGAGAAGACTTGAGAAGATCAGTTGGACAGACAGGGGGACAAATGAACATGTCCTAAGAAGAGTGGGTGAGAAGAGAACCATTTTGTATGCGATTATTCGCACAAAGCAAACAGGATCAGACACATTCTTATGAGGAACCGTCTTCTGTAAGACGTCATAGAAGGAAAGGTTAAGTGAAAAAGGAGATTAAGAAGGAGGAGGATTCCACTTCTAGATGACTTGATGGGAAGAATAAAATTCTGGGATCTGAAAGGAGGCAGAGAAGGTGGTCTAAGTTCACTGACAAAAGGAATGGACCTGTCGTAAAACAAAACATCTAATAATAATAATAAATATAGCTCTTCATATTATGTCAGGCTCATCTAGTTCTATTTTCTGATGACGGGGATGTCGGAGTTCGGATGTCGAGTCCCCATCAGGTTTTTTTCCCCCTAAATGGGGTTTTCACTCTCGCTTCACGGGTATATTTCCTCTAAATTCCTCATTTCTACTTCAATAAAATGATCAAAATGCGTATAGACCGGACGGGTAGAAAAGACGCGATAGGATGAAAAAAAACACTCCCCCATAATACCCCGCGTCCTAAAGGGAAACGATATTTATAGTAGTTGCAATGTTTTAACATAAAAAAAAAGTAAAACAAAATTGTAAAAGCAGTCCAATAAATTGAAAATTTTATTTGTCGTAGGAATAGTAACAAACGGGAAAAGGGACCAAAAATAGTGTTTTGTTTTCGCTGTATTGAAACAAAAATGGCGAGCGCACATTTTAGTTAACTTTTATTTTAACTGGACATTCGAGTTGTGTCCATGCAAATTTTCAGCACAATCGGTGAAGAAGGTTTAATTACTCTAATGATTTAAGTATGAGGAAACATCAAGTTAAAGGAAGTGTACCCGCATTTGCTTGAAGTGAGTGTGGGAAACCGTTTTGGAAAAACCTCCCTCGCTACACCCAACCAGTAATCGAACCCCGATCTCCCTGTCATCGTCAGTCTAGTTCAACACGAGATGACGCCTTAGACCATGTGGCCACCGAACCAGGTTTTTTTTTTTTTTAAATGTTTTCTTAAGGGTAGAAAGAAGCGGTGTTATAAAAAAGGTTTTCTTAGTTATTGTTTAATTTTAATGGGGGGGGAGGGTAGCCCCAAGAGCCCCCCCTTCCCACCTCATCTTAGATACGTCCCTGGTTACAAGGACAGAAGAATACACAAGTTTAACTCAAGAAAACTTTACAAAATTAAGTTTAATGAGTTTCCTTCTCTTCAAGCTACATTATTCACATAGTCATAATTGATTACCAGGAGGAAATGATGTTCAATGGAGAAAAAAAAAAGAAGAGCCAAACCTTAAAATTACCTTAACCACTCCCCCTCTCCCCCTCCCCCCTCCTCCTCACACACAATCTTAGAAACGAGCAAAAAAAATCTTGTCCTGAAGCGATGAAAGCCATCTTTACACGCCTCTTCAAACATTTTTGTTTCACGCAGAAAATGTTAATAAAAAATTCATGCCTGAGGAGGGGGGGGGGGTTAGGGGGATGAGATGAGTGTAAAAGACCACAACAGATCTTGGATAGACTTAAAAAACATTGTTTGAAGAGATTTCGCTACATCTTCGTTTTGGTAAAGAGAAGTTAAAAAAAACCGAGGGGGGGGGGAAGCGCTGGTTTTCCTAATCGTTTAAAAACACGGGATGAAAATATGGAGCAAACGCATAACTTTAAATATTTCAAGTTTATAACACTATCGTCAAATGTATCATTTAAATATTGACGGCGACCTGGCGGTTTAGAGGTAAGGTGTCTGATTTCTGTGCTGGGGGTCCGGGGTTCAATCCTCGGTCCCGGCACAGATTTATCTGATTGCCAAACCCTTCCTTCACCTATTACAAGACGTGTATAATTCACAATTTGTGAATGTGAGGAATGCCAGGCCTCCACCATGGTTCGGATCCCACGTTAAACTGTGGGTCCTCCATTTCATCTCACAATCACCCTACCATTACACATTAGCGTAAGTGCGTATAACCCGAACGGGTAGTAAGACGCGGTGATGATAATAATAATAATAAATATAATTAATAAATACTGACTTTATAGGTGCTTAACACAAGAGTGGTGCTTATTAGTGTCTCGTATAGAACTTACGGATCATTACAAACCTCCTGCTACCGTACCAAGATAACACTTCCACGACATGTTCAAGAGACGGACATCTTTTAGATTCAGAATATCAGTGCATCGCATCAACGATATAAATAATAGTGGCCCTGAATAGGTACGATAACAGATACCTAGATAGCGACATACTACAATAGATATCCTAGAAGATGCATAGATACTGACATACAAGTATTATCCCAGCAGATACCTATAGATACTGACATACTACAATAGATATCCTAAAAGATGCATAGATACTGACATACAAGTATTATCCAGCAGATACCTATAGATACTGACATACTACAATAGATATCCTAGAAGATGCATAGATACTGACATACAAGTATTATCCCAGCAGATACCTATAGATACTGACATACTACAATAGTTATCCTAGAAGATGCATAGATACTGACATACTACAATAGTTATCCTCAAGGCCGTAGCCAGGGGGGTTTTGGGGGTTCAAACCCCCCCAATTTTATGAACAAAATATATATGGCTTTATTTATTATTCAAACAATATCAAAATAAAGATACAAGTATAAATTAGGGGGCTGCGTTACCATAAAAAGCACTTCAGATAGTTTCTAGAACTGTTTATCATTTAGAATTTTTTCTAGCTTCTGGCATTGGGGGATATGCCCACCTAACACCCCCCCCCTCCCTCCTGAAATTATTGGCTGGCTACGGCCTTGGCTATCCTATAAGATGCCTAAATACTGACATACTACAAGAGTTATCCCAGCAGATACCTAGATACTGACATACAAGAGTTATCCAGCAGATACCTAGATACTGACATACAAAGTTATCCAGCAGATACCCAGTACTGACATACAAGAGTTTTCCTTGCAGATAGCTAGATATTGGAATACAGGCCCTCTTGAGCACTTATCATCTCTTTCTAACCCATTGGTTTCTCTATTAGCACTGTCCTTTTTCTATCGAACGAACTCTCCATTTTGTATTTTATAAACCAACATGGAAATGTCTACGAAAAAAGCATGCTACATATATTGCATATATATTTTTAGTCTTCTTTTGTAAAGTACGTGTTTGACATAGTCATGTGCATTCAATAAGAGTATATTTTTTTAAAAATCAGGTCTTTTTTATTTGTAAATTTGAAAGAATTTTTAGAATTTTTTTAAAACATTTTGTAGGTCATTTTTGTAGTAATTTCTAGGTAATCAAATTCCGGACTCTGTTAATAAGATATGGGTGAGTTGAGTACTTGCTCAAGAAAGCGGACGCACATTCCCATGGCTAGAGGAGGGAATATGCCAAAAATGTACACCCCAACATTTACATCGCCGGTGATTTTGTGTATTGCCCATATAAATTGCGTTTAGTAGAGTAGAATAGCAAACATAATACAGCTATTGACATAAACTGAAATTCAAATGTATTGTCATAAAGCGAATAAAATGTGAATAGCTTGGGCTATCATATATAATAGTACATCTGTACCAAGCGGATAAGATTTGGCAGCTGCGCGCTCCATAAGACTTTTACTGCAATTTAAGAATGGAACGGACTATAGATGTTGATAGACTGCGAAATACACCCAAGCAGAGTCCTATATGTTGAAATATCCCAAGGGGGATTGTACCCTAAAAGAGGCCTAGATGTTGAAATATCCCAAGGGGCTAGTACCCTAAGATATGGCCTATATGTTGAAATATCACAAGAGGGATAGTACCCTAAAAAAGGGCTAGATGTTTGAAATATCCCAAGGGGGATTTTACCCTAAAAGAGGCCTAAAAGATGCTGGAGAGCCTGGAGTGCCACGTCACTCAGTAGTAGTGGTAGTAGTAGTATTAGTAGTAGTCTGATGACGTAACCTAGTTAATGGTATGGCTGGTTTATCGGCCCATCCTTGTTTGCGTGAAGCCAGTTCGTTTAATGATATCTTTCTATCTACAAGATCACACGGAGCGGGTAGCACTGAAGAAGAACTCGTCGAGCGACCCCCCCCCCCCCTTTTTTTTTCCAACCCCTCCTTACTCCTAGACATAGCGTCGCTACAGCCCAGCCTGCATTCGCAACAATAGCCAGCCAATCTAAATTGGTAATTAATAACTCTTTAGTTTGTATAATTAACGATGAACAAAAGAATAGAAGTCTGAAAACTTCTTTAGTACAAAAAAAAAGAGATATAAAAAAATACTTAATAAGCACTTGAGTTTTTGCTGCTCCTTGGAAGCTTCTCTTTTCCACCCCTCTCGCCCCCCTCCCGTTCTACCTTGAGTTGCCTTGCTTCAAGCGGAAGTCTGCATTTTTAATTAATCGAGAAGATAACTACCAAGATCGGCCGTATCTTGGCCCTGCTACCCCCTCCCTGGAGATGTAACCTTGTTAGCAACTAATTCAGTTGTTTGTAGCGAGGAGTGAGTAATAATAGGGAGGGAAAGAGAGGGAAATATGGTGTACTCTCGTGGTTTAGTGACGTGGCTGTGTGATAGAACATACTTCTGATAACAGTTGTGTGGTAGAACATACATCTGATAACAAATGTGTGGTAGAACATACTTCTGATAAGAGTTGTGTGGTAGAACATACATCTGATAACAGATGTGTGGTAGAACATACTTCTGATAACAGTTGTGTGGTAGAACATACATCTGATAACAGTTGTGTGGTAGAACATACTTCTGATAACAGTTGTGTGGTAGAACATACTTCTGATAACAGATGTGTGGTAGAACATACTTCTGATAACAGATGTGTGGTAGAACATATTTCTGATAACAGTTGTGTGGTAGAACGTACTTTTGATAACAGATGTGTGGTAGAACATACTTCTGATAATAGTTGTGTGGTAGAACATACTTCTGATAAGAGTTGTGTGGTAGAACATACATCTGATAACAGATGTGTGGTAGAACATACTTCTGATAAGAGTTGTGTGGTAGAACATACATCTGATAACAGATGTGTGGTAGAACATACTTCTGATAACAGTTGTGTGTAGAACATACTTCTGATAACAGATGTGTGGTAGAACATACATCTGATAACAGCTTTGTGATAGAGCATACTTCTAATAGCAGCTTTGTGTTAGAGCATACTTCTGATAACAGTTGTGTGGTAGAACATACTTCTGATAACAGCTGTGTGATATCATATAGTAACATCTGATAAGAGCTGTGTGGTACATCTGATAACAGTTGTGTGATAGAATATCCTTCTGATAACAGTTGTGTGATAGAGCATATATCTGATAACAGCTGTGTAATATAATATAGTAACATCTGATAAGAGCTGTGTGGTACATCTTATAACATTTGTGTGAGATAATGTTTACATCTTATAACAGTTGTGTGAGATAATGTTTACATCTTATAACAGTTGTGTGAGATGATGTTTACACCTTATAACAGTTGTGTGAGATAATGTTTACATCTTATAACAGTTGTGTGAGATGATGTTACACCTTATAACAGTTGTGTGATAATGTTTACATCTTATAACAGTTGTGTGAGATAATGTTTACATCTTATAACAGTTGTGTGAGATAATGTTTACATCTTATAACAGTTGTGTGAGATGATGTTACACTTATAACAGTTGTGTGAGATAATGTTTACATCTTATAACAGTTGTGTGAGATAATGTTTACATCTTATAACAGTTGTGTGAGATAATGTTTACATCTTATAACAGTTGTGTGAGATAAGTTTACACCTTATAACAGTTGTGTGAGATAATGTTTACATCTTATAACAGTTGTGTGATAGCATCTAATACCGCCTATTAATAATGAAGGGTGCCCACACGTATAGTGTTTTTGAACCATCCCAGCCTCGAACCCAGGACTCATCTATGGATCCGTTAGGCTCCCAATCCACCGTGCTACTGTGACGGGTCATTCGGGGCCATGAACTTCCCTCTCATTAATGAAACATGGCTCCCTGGCTGTGGTAAATGAATCCATTAGACACGTGACCCAGCAGATGAGGCAATTTGTTCCGAGGGGGAGGGGGGAGGGTTGTTGACCCAGCAGTGGGCAATGTCCACACCAGGTGAACAAGGACCCTTGTTAAGGGGGGTCTTACCATATAGTCACGATAAGGTGCCTCTCAACAAGTTCGTTTAAGCTCGAGGTTTTTTTTCAGTACTTAAAGATAATCGAGGATTAAAAAAAATTCAGGGTCGAAATAAAAAAAAATAGTAAAAACAAAATTTTAAATCGGACTGTTCTTAGAGCTATTTTTTAACCGCTTCAGATGGTCACGTGGTCTGACGGCGCGCTGCTCTCACAGTGGACTAGACTGCCGATGCACGGGAAGATCGAGGTTCGAATCTCGGTTTGATGTAACTGAGGGTGTTTTTCACCAAATGGTTTTCCACTCTCTCTTCATGCAAATTCGGATACACTTCATTTAAATGTAGCCTTCCTAATCCCTAAAATCGTTAGCGTATAATCCAGACGGGTAGTAAGACGTGGTACTAAAAAAATTTAAAAATTTAGAGCAATTTTAATCAGGGGGTCTAACAAAAACAGGAACCAGAACCGTAAGAAGATTCCTAGAAATAAATTGCTGAAGAATCAGAATCAGAATTGGAATTAATACCTTTCTAGGTTGATAAAGGTTCCAATCGGTTCTTAAAGGTTTTAAATTTTTATAACTATTTTGTATAGTTCCATTTCATACCCTTCTTTATTTGACTTAAATTTTATTTTGAAATCGTCTACACCATTTTCTCTTTTTTTTTCAGGATTTTTTTGTAAAGGTATTTTGTAATTTTTTTCATAGAAAAAACTTTTATATTGTTGTAATTTTTAAAATTATATGCTAGTTACGAATTTTATAATGGTATTGTGATTATTAATATAAAAATTTGAAAGAACCGGAACTTAATTAAGAACTGAAAAGAACTGGAACATTTATTTATCACTAAACCGGAACCTTAAAATATTTGTTTGTACAACCGGAAAAAAGAACCAGACCCAATAAATATTTAGGTTCGACTCCCAGATTTTGATTTTACTAGTGAAAATCCCAATATGGAACCAACATCATCTAGACCCCAGACCAGTAGTTTACCCCTTAGTTGAATGTCAATTCCCATTATAATCATTTATATTCTGAAAATTGAAAAATGACTTCTGAACCCGGGAATCTAACCCGGAACTTTTGGCTTAGTACGCTAATGCTCTGACACTGAGCTATCCAGAGTAATCCCACCAGGTATTTCCGCCCATTTTGGCGGTTATGCGTATAATCGTCAGCACTACATCATTTCAAGGCAGCGAGTCCTTGATCGGGAGGACGTATCATAGAGATATCGATTCAGGCTAAAGATGATCATATATGAGCGGCATCTAAGTCAAGGTCCGTCGTTGTCAAGGTGTTATTTTTTAATTTACAGAATATGATAATTAGATGTGGCCAATAAACTAATTAACAAAGGTGATAGTTGGCTATTTAGTACGTCATGTTAGCATTTAGTTACTATATTTCTATTTTCTACGGAACCTAAAGAATTAATATTGACAGAATCAGGAGTGAAGGGAGAAAAACACTCATACCAATCTGAGGGCGTTTGTAGTTGACATATCAATAGTTAGGATTATTAAGAAAATTAATATTGTTGTAGAAGCTTGACTTAAATAGATCCGATTATAATTATAATAAAAGATAAGAAATAGACTTTCCTACATCAAATGTTTTAGGTAGTTTACAGCAATCAAAAAAAACTAATGAAAAAGTAATTGAGCTGATCTAGGGTCAAATCCATATTTCAAATTGTGATCTTTATCTCGATCATAAATGATTTTTAAAATAACATTAATGATTATTTTTATATGATTAATATTAAAAAATTATAATAATTATAATTATTGATTTAATTACTTAATTTTAATTTGTTTATATCTTTTGATTGGAAGTCAAATATACTAAACATACTAAATAAGTTTTTAATTAACTACCTCATCAATATGATGATGATGATGATGATTATTTATATATAAAATTGGGATTCGTAGGTATAATGAAATTCATTTGGAAAAAATTTTAAAACAAATATTACAGTGTTATTTGTCAGGTAAAACACTTCCTAGATATCAAATTTCAAACAGAATCGTTAAATCACTTTTCAAAAAAATTCTAATTAAAAGAAAAGGAAAATTCACTCATCAGTAGAATAAACTACCCTTAATTTGAGGTGTAGGGTCAAAATAAAAGATCTGGAGTGTATACATATAACAACTAAATATCAAATTTGAACAAAATCCGTTGAACCATTTCAGATATCTGGCCAAGGACAGACAAAAAGACAGAACAATTGTAAAACCGACATTTTTTGGTTTGGGGAAAGAGGAGCATACACAACGTAAAATATTCATCATAATTTCGAGGTCGAAAATGTTCAAGGTTACAATACTTTATTTTTATACGAGAAAGTAGAAAAATTGAATCCACACTCTTCGTTTAAAACTGAACTTTTCATTTTGGTACTTTTGATTCTTATTCTCACTTTCCACTTCCTGATTTTAGCGAACTTGCGATACACTACACTGAATATCACCTCTGAGGAAACTGTATGGTTACTATTGGGAAACAGCGTTGTCATTTTCTTGTTCTCACGGTGGTCAATCTTCCCTCAAATATACAAGTTCCGCAACTCTGGCTAGTCGAGGTTGTCAGTAGCTCCTTCTTACCCCAAAACACCACCTTCAAACATAACTGAGATCGAGGAGATTTGGCAACAGTTAACAAAAAAAGAGAACGAAGATAAGTGTTTTCTCCATTAAAGGCCCTTGGCCCTGTCGAGTGTAAGTCAAAAAACATATTTTGTGGGATCATGGGCGGGAGGGTTAAAGGCGTGGCGTGGCTTCACAACCGACCAAAGTATCCTTCCACGCCAACAAGAACAGATGAATCATGGCGCTAGCTACCAATAGGTCTTGCGGAAAAATCAAACGTTAGGAAATGTCACTTTTCTCGAGAACGAGTGAAATTTTATGTAAATATTTTCAACACCCCTTCTAAGATAATGTATCGATGTTTATTAATTGTTACATTTTTCTTATTTTTTGTTATGAAGCCAGCAGTTTTATATTGAAAAATGTCAATTTTATCTATATTTGATCATTGTTAAAACTATAGAGGAGGTGTGTAGGCTATATAAAAAAATAACATAATCAACATGCTTCTATTCTTGAACAAACCTTGTCCGGAGGGAAAATTGCAAAACAATAAAAATTCTTGAAGAAAAAGTTTGTTCCCACGGTTCTGCATATCCACGCCAAATGAAAAGTGCCAATCGCCTTAAGACATATAATTCACTCAGAGATGATATTCAGTGTAATAACAGCCCTCTTCCCTCTGAGACGTGGAGTTTTCGAAAGTGTAATTGTAACAAAGCCAATCAGAAATTTTTAAGCCAACGCTATCAGCCACGGCAAACGAACCAGGAACTCCCATGGATGTGTTCAGTCAGCTGTGCTACACATGGCTACACGTGAACCGTTACCTTTTAGGTTAAGTTTAGATCAGGTATAGTGAACCTGCTGCCTTTTGACATATTTAGTCATTTATGTCTCTTCAACGTTTACAAACTAAACAGTCTCAAAAGCGTGTATTTTAATTATCCCTATCTTGAGCTAGTTCTATCCAGTCCACCTCATCACACCCTATCTCTTTCTGGCCCATTCTAATGTTATCCTCCCATCTGCGTCTATGATAGCTATCCCAAACGCATTGCCACGCACCCTGAACACACCAGACCGAGATTCGCGCTTTGATCTCTCCGTTATAGGCAATCCAGTTTATCGTGAGAGTGACGCCTTAGACCACGTGACCAGCGATGCAGATGAACCGTGCGTTAAAACTACCCTGTGTATATGGACAATAAAGGATGCGTGTCTAATCGCTTCGTGTTGATATTAACTTATGACAAACCTCGATGGTAAAATACTCCTTAAACAGGCCCAGCCTGATTGCTACCCAATTTACTCGTCGCTTTGCCCTCTCCACCCTTAACCCCTTTCCTCCTTTACCCCTCTCAAATAAAACTCAAGCTCACCCACCGCTTTACAAATCAATTAACCTAATTACTTGTAAACAAAAACGGTCATCTCCATTTTCCTTGGCAACTCCGCCTGCAGCGGTTTAAATTATGTGTCAACAAGGCAGTAAATGAAACAACAACATCTGCCTTATATAGTACCAGAGCTCGTAGGATGGAATCAAGATGTGTGGGGCCTCTTGAGGACATCTGCCTCATATAGTTCCAGAACTCGTAGGATAGCATCAAGATGTGTGGTGCCTCTTGAGGGCATCTGCCTCCTCTAGTACCAGAACTCGTAGGATAGCATCAAGATGTGTGGGCCTCTTGAGGGCATCTGCCTCCTCTAGTACCAGAACTCGTAGGATAGCATCAAGATGTGTGGTGCCTCTTGAGGACATCTGCCTCATATAGTTCCAGAACTCATATAATGGAGTCAAGATGTGTGGTGCCTCTTGAGGACATCTGCCTCATCTAGTACCAGAACTCGTAGGATAGCATCAAGATGTGTGGGGCCTCTTGAGGCATCTGCCTCCTCTAGTACCAGAACTCGTAGGATAGCATCAAGATGTGTGGTGCCTCTTGAGGACATCTGCTCCTCTAGTACCAGAACTCGTAGGATAGCATCAAGATGTGTGGTGCCTCTTGAGGACATCTGCCTCATATAGTTCCAGAACTCATATAATGAGTCAAGATGTGTGGTGCCTCTTGAGGACATCTGCCTCATATAGTTCCAGAACTCATTGAATGAAATCAAGATGTGTGGGGCCTCTTGAGGCCATCTGCCTCCTCTAGTACCAAACTCGTAGGATAGCATCAAGATGTGTGGTGCCTCTTGAGGACATCTGCCTCAAATAGTTCCAGAGCTCATTGGATGGAATCAAGATGTGTGGGCGTCTTGAGGCCATCTCATATAGTTCCAGAGCTCATTGGATGGGTGTGAAGCCTCTTGACTCTGAGGCCACTTGCCTCTTCTAGTTCCAGAATGTATAGGATGGTATCAATATATATGTATCGTCTTACACCCCTCATTATTTACTGGGACATGTTGGATCGTAACCGGTACATGTATGTGCCAGAAGAACAGCCGACAAAAATAAAAATGCCTCTACTCTGGAGTTTTGTAAGTTTTCTCTTCGAGTCGCTCGCATTATTATGTTCTTTTTGAATCAGTTTATATTGGAGTTTCGTATCATCTGTTTTTCTCATTCCTTCTGACGTAACTTCAAAATCTGACTCGGGAGCCGTCTTGGAGCATCACCGTGCTAACACACAAATCAATATTTTACTTTTCCCGCGCATGTTTATACTTGCATGAACTACAAGCTGGCTTAATCTCGGACAAATACTTCTAACTATAAAATGTCAAACCCAATATCTCCGTAACAGGCTGTACCCAAACACAGCCCTGCTATTTTATAGCCTCTGATTGGAATCGAACTGATGCTTCTAAATAACTTGGTTTCACTGTACTGGCTGACTGAGGGTCTCGAGGGGATTGCTATTGGAATATTGGCTGACTGAGGGTCTCCAGGAATACTGGCTGACTGAGGGTTCCAGAGGGATTACTGTTGGAATACTGGCTGACTGAGGGTCTCCAGGGGATTACTGTTGGAATACTGGCTGACTGAGGGTCTCCAGGGGATTACTGTTGGAATACTTGCTGACTGAGGGTCTCCAGGGGACTACTGTTGGAATACTGCTGACTGAGGGTTCCAGGGGGATTAATGTTTGAATACTGGCTGACTGAGGGTTCCAGGGGATTAATGTTGGAATACTGGCTGACTGAGGTCTCCAGGGGACTACTGTTGGAATACTGGCTGACTGGGTCTCCAGGGGATTACTGTTGGAATACTGGCTGACTGAGGGTTCCAGGGGAATTACTGTCGGAATAATGGCTGACTGAGGGTTCCAGGGGGATTACTGTCGGAATAATGGCTGACTGAGGGTTCCAGGGGGTAATGTTGGAGTACTGGCTGACTGAGGATCTCAGGGGATTACTGTTGGAATACTAACTGTCTCCAGAGGATTACTGTGGAATACTGGCTGACTGAGGGTCTCCAGGGGACTACTGTTGGAATACTTGCTGACTGAGGGTCTCCAGGGGACTACTGTTAGAATACTGGCTGACTGAGGGTCTCCAGGGGATTACTGTTGGAATAGTAACTGTCTCCAGGGGATTACTGTTGGAATACTGGCTGACTGAGGGTCTCCAGGGGACTACTGTTGGAATACTGCTGACTGAGGGTTCCAGGGGATTAATGTTTGAATACTGGCTGACTGAGGATCTACCAGGGGATTACTGTTGGAATACTAACTGATCCAGGGGACTAACTGTTGGAATACTGGCTGACTGAGGGTCTCCAGGGGACTAACTGTTGGAATACTTGCTGACTGAGGGTCTCCAGGGGACTACTGTTGGAATACTTGCTGACTGAGGGTCTTCAGGGGATTAGGCCTACTATTGGAATACTGGCTGATTGAGAACTTCAAGTGGTGGATATTATTTGTCAGGAATACTCTCACTCCAGGAAGTTCATCGCACCAATGACCCAGACAACATCTTGCCCCTGTGAGAGTTATCCGGTTCCCGCACGGACCTCCTCTCCGGGTTTATTGGTATCATTGTTTCCGCCGTAATGGGACGCGTTTCACGCTTCGCAGACATGAAACAGACTGGTTGCCATGACGACCTGTGTAATGACAAGGCTCATTACGACCGCTCCTCTCTCTCGTAACTACTGCGCGTGCGCAAACACAAGGTAAGCCAATAAGCTGACGGGAACGTCCCGGCGGAGGAGGAAAAAAAAAGAAGAATGCCACCCGCGTTTCGTTTCTCTCCATCCTTCCTTCTGGCGGGAAATGTCTCATCCATCCTCTTCGCCTGGTCGTTGGGACGCCCGGAACAACAGAACCTGCTTCGGTGGCCGCATGGTCTAAGGCTGGTTACACACCGAGTCCCGAGTCTCATGGAGTCGAGTTATCGAGTCCACTAATTTGATCAAAGAGATCGTGCAAGATTGATGCAGTCCTAGCGGTTTCTATAAATACAATTGTATGGAGGCGCTGGTGTGGACGCCTAAAAAGACGTCGCATAATGTGGCTTTACCCACTTAATACGAAACGATGCACCTTTGATAGTTTTTCACATTTGTTTCCAAATAGCGGTAACTGTATTTCTATCCCGATCTTCGGGATGGGACGGGTTATAAATCTAAGGATTCACGAACTAGAACAATGAGGTATTCAGTGTCCGTGCTGTTAGCCTTGGAAAGCACGTGGAAATAATAAACTTGACTCGGCTGGACTGACGAAATCTGTAATCTGCTGCATCATGGACACTTGACTCGCTAGAATCGGCTAGACTCGCTGACTCGCAGACTCGCTGACTCGGGGTGACTCGGCTAGATTCGGTGACTTGGCTAGATTCGGGTGACTCGGTTAGACTCGGGTGACTCGGCTGGATTCGGGTGACTCGCCAGACTCGGGGTGACTCGCAGACTCGGGTGACTCGGCTGGATTCGGGTGACTCGGCTAGACTCGGGTGACTCGGCTGACTTGGGTGACTCGGCTAGATTCGGGTGACTCGGTTAGACTCGGCTGGACTCAGGGTGACTCGGCTAGACTCGGGGTGACTCGGCTAGACTCGGGGTGACTTGGAGTGGCTCGGGTGACTAGGGATGGCTCGGGTGACTAGAGGTGGCTCGGGTGACTAGGATGGCTCGGGGTGACTCGGCTAGATTCGGGGTGACTTGGCTAGATCGGGTGACCGGCTAGACTCGGGTGACTCGCCTAGACTCGCTAGACTCGGCTGGACTCGGGGTGACTCGCTAGATTCGGTGCTCGGCTAGACTCGGGTGACTCGCCTAGACTCGGCTAGACTCGGCTAGACTCGGGGTGACTCGCTAGACTCGGGGTGACTCGACTCGCCGGTGTGAAAGTTATTGGTCCTCCATCGTGCTATCAAATACAATATGTACTTGTCTTAATTGGTGACTCAGACTCGACTCGACTTGGGACTCATCGGTGTGAAACCAGCCTAAGGCGTCACTCCCGTGATAGACTAGACCGCCGATGACAGAAAGAGGGAGGTTCGAATCCCGGTCGGGTGTACTGAGGGTGGTTTTTTACCAAATGGTTTTCCACTCTCCCTCCACACAAATGTGGGTACACTTCCTCTAAATTCAACCTTCCTCATCCCTAACTCATTGGCATAATTAATACCTATGCGTATAATCTGAATAGGTAGTAAGACGTGGTGCTAATAAAAACTATCACCAGCTATCGGTAATTTGCTCTGGATTAATGGACCTGTAAGCTATTTGTTTTGATTATTGCAAAGCATCTTTGTAACAAATGTAAGATTTGGCCTAATCGTTACAGATTACCCTACTTCCCACAAGCTGCAAGGACGATCCAAACTTATAGAGCTGACTACACTGTATATCATCTCTGAGGGAGTTATATGGTTACTAATGGGAAACAGTGTATCATTCTCTTGTTCTCACGTGGTCAATCTTCCCTTAAGATCATTCGATCACCAATATCTTACTTTACAGTTTTAACAAGTGTATATTATCCAAGGCTGTGGCCAGGGGGGGAGGTTTGGGGGTTCAAACCCCCACCCCCCCGAAATTTTATGAACAAAATATATATGGCTTTATTTATGGTTCAAACAATATTAAAATTAAGATAAAAATACAAATTAGTGGGGCTGTGTTACCATAAAAAACACTTCAGAGAGCTTATAGAGGTGTTTAATATTTAGAATGGTTTCTAGCCTCCGGCAATTGGGAGATGTGTCCACCAACCCCCCCCCCCCGCCCGAAATTATTGGCTGACTACGGCCTTGATATTATCAGCTATAGATAGCTATTCAATGCTTTTAAATAATAATTAGAGTTCATGAGCATAAATATGGACACAGACTTTTCGATTTTTCGCAAACTATTTTTTTCACGAAATCCTGATCGAAAATCGCTGAAACTTGCTTCAAGCTCAAAGAAATCGTTTTTACATATTTTTTTGAGTTCACGAAGTAAAACGATGAATGTATTTCTCACAAATTCTTAGTAGTACTCGTATTTTAAAACGAAATTCATGTTTTATAGTCTAAATTTCGTTTGAGTGCGGCCCCTAGATATAATTATTGTAATCACATCCTTAGCTAATAAATTAGACCCTACTTAACAAATGGATTGAAATAATTTTAAAAATTGATAGACCTTGACTCTAATAATAAAAAATCTATCTTCAAACCAAAATGTCTGACAAAATGAAATGGTCAAACCTCCAATATCTGCCATCACTACTTTTCACACAGTGTTCTAGAGACTTTTTGTTGTAATTTATTGGTTACTTTAATAAATACTTGCATTTTTTTTGCTTTAAAAATATAGCTATTCAACTTCAACTTTATTCTGCATATTAAATGAAATAGCAATGGACGCGATTGCAAAACATGAAGTAGTATCAAAAGATGCAAATATGGTACTATATAAAAGTGTGTCAACCCCAACATTGTGTTATGGATGTTAAGTGTGAATTTGTCAAGAAAAACACAAAAAGTGAATCAGTTGGAATGAGATATCTTAAGAAATGTGTGTGGAAGAACTCGTATGGACAGAGTCAGTGATGAATGGGTGCTGAAGGAGTGAGGTTTAAAAGGAATCCAATAGGTCAATGTGAAAGAAGCGTTTTACCTTTGTTTGGGGCATGTTTAGAGGATGAGTGTGGATCAAGTGACGAAGCAAATATATGAAGGTAGAGTGTGTGTATCAAAAGGAAGGGTTAGGCCATGTAAGACGTGGCTAATGTTGTAGAGAATGTGTGAAAAGAGAAACATTAAGAGTTTTAGTAATAAAAGAGCATGTATGACTCGGATGTATGGATGTTGTTGAAGCGAAGGGAGTATACAAGGACAGGGAAGTATGGAGAAAGTTAGAGAGGATGGATTAAGTACGGAGTTGTTTTAAGCTATATGCACCTCATATGAATGTCTTGTTTAGTTACACTAAGTTTTAATTACTCTACCTTAATAAAGGCACGCAAAAATATTAAAATATCAAGTTTGATTCGTTATAACGCGTGAACTTAATGATTTTAAATTAATAACCACTATTTATAGCTTATTAAAATTGTGCAATAAAATATTGATGGTAGAATGGCCTTAAATATAAGACAGATCTGGCAACGCTGGTTGGTCGATGTTGCCAATCTCATCCCAGCAGACCGTCTTCTGACATAACCGAAAGCGAGGAGATTTGGCAACAGTTGACCAAGAGAACGTGGTAGTTGGGCTTCTACGCATATGTATTTATTACGCTAATGTGTTAAGGATGAGGAAGGTAGGTTTTAGAGGAAGTGTACCACATTTGTTTGAAGTGAGAGTGCAAAATCCCTTGGGAAAATAGCTCCCTCAGTACACCCTACTGTATCCAAACACCGATATTCCCGTCATCGACAGCTCAGTCTATTGTGAGAGTAACTAACTTCATAGACTATTCGGCCACCAAAATAGTTTTAAAAAAAAGTCTCAAAGACCCGGGGCTTTGTTATGTATTACTGTCCCAACGTTTTTCTTGACTCACTCAATTTTTTTCTTAAATGGTTTTCCATTCTCCCTTCACGCAAATGTAGGTAACACTTCCTCTCAATTCAACCTTCCTCATCTCTAACACACTATCGTAATTAGTAGGGCCTACTTATGCGTGTAGTCCGAATGGGCTGTAAGAAGCGATGTTAAAAAGAAATTAGGATCTTTTCTAACATTCTTAAGGTGGGATTGTAGGGGACGCGAGAAAAGGTCAGTGTTGTTTCCAGTTTTGACGTCAAAATAAATAAATTATTTCTCCAGTACAAACAGAGAATTTAAGTTTCTTCACACGGTGATATCAACAGTTGTTGAATATCTTAAATGAACATTAGATGAGAAACTTTTTAAATGAAGATAAAAAGTTGTCATTAAATTCCAGAACACCCTTGACAGATATTCAAGAAATTTTGAGGTCACCCATGTGAAGAAAATTAAATTCTATATCTGTGCTGGAGCTATATTTTATTTATTTTGGCAAAAAAAAAAGTTTTTAACATCAAAACTGTAAAAAACACTTTGTTTTTTTTCTCGCGTTTCCTTCCATCTCACCTTAAGGAGGCCGGATCTGTTTGCAGACTATCCTACTTATGGAACTTCCTGTAGTTGGTCCACTGAGCTACCTGTCCAGTGTTTGTGAATTCCGCGGTGTGAACCAGCCCTTGGTAAACACCACGAGAAGGTGTTCAAGTGGGGGTCGACAGCCGCTAGAGTACAACGACGCGGTGTTGCGGAACATTGGTCAACACTCCATCAGACAGTTGTCAGTTGTCGCCGGGACAATGGAGAGTCCTCCTGTAACAGTAGCTATTAGTCTACTCCGCCTACACGAGACGTGTTTAGATAGAAGCGGTGATATTTGCTAACTTGACTCCCGTTGGCAAACGTGGCAGCAGGGCTACCAGCTTTCTTTCTGGTTCATTTAAGGTGGGGATGTAGGAAGCACGAGAAAGAGGCAGTTTTTTTTTTCTCACTTTTTATATCATAACATTTCTTTGAAAAAAATAAATCAAAATATATCAATAATTGATAAATATCTGTCAGGAGCAAGGCCAAGATTACGATGACCTAAAAATGATTAAAAATTTTTCCTATAAAATGGCTTAAAAATACTAAAAAAGAATTCAAATTTTCCCAAAAATGACCAAAAAAAGGTCGTAATAAATGCTCACGACCAAATCAAACACGTGCTTTACAAAAATGTGAACTAAAAAATATACATATACAATGAAGTATTTAACAGCTAAACTCTTTCATTCTGCTAAACATAGAACTGATTTACAAATATCTGGTTTAGAAGTAATAGCTTACCCCCCCTCCTCCCAACGCAACCTTTTCGAGCTTATTGACAGTGTCTCATTAGTCGCCTCTATAGGAGAAAATAAGGTAGAAAGTTCATGGCCTACATTATATTCTCATTCTCATCACTGATAAAAGAAGGTACAAAGTTCATGGCTTACATTATATTCTCATTCTCATCACTGATAAAAGAAGGTACAAAGTTCATGGCCTACATTATATTCTCATTCTCATCACTGATAAAAGAAGGCACAAAGTTCATGGCCTACATTATATTCGCATTCTCATCACTGATAAAAGAAGGCACAAAGTTCATGGCCTACATTATATTCTCATTCTCATCACTGATAAAAGAAGGTACAAAGTTCATGGCCTACATTATATTCTCATTCTGATCACTGATAAAAGAAGGCACAAAGTTCATGGCCTACATTATATTCTCATTCTCATCACTGATAAAAGACGGTACAAAGTTCATGGCCTACATTATCTTCTCATTCTCATCACTGATAAAAGAAGGTACAAAGTTCATGGCCTACATTATATTCTCATTCTCATCACTGATAAAAGAAGGTACAAAGTTCATGGCCTACATTATCTTCTCATTCTCATCACTGATAAAAGAAGGTACAAAGTTCATGGCCTACATTATATTCGCATTCTCATCACTGATAAAAGAAGGCACAAAGTTCATGGCCTACATTATATTCGCATTCTCATCACTGATAAAAGAAGGCACAAAGTTCATGGCCTACATTATATTCTAATTCTCATCACTGATAAAAGAAGGCACAAAGTTCATGGCCTACATTATATTCTCATTCTCATCACTGATAAAAGAAGGCACAAAGTTCATGGCCTACATTATATTCGCATTCTCATCACTGATAAAAGAAGGCACAAAGTTCATGGCCTACATTATATTCTCATTCTCATCACTGATAAAAGAAGGTACAAAGTTCATGGCCTACATTATATTCTCATTCTCATCACTGATAAAAGAAGGTACAAAGTTCATGGCCTACATTATCTTCTCATTCTCATCACTGATAAAAGAAGGTACAAAGTTCATGGCCTACATTATATTCTCATTCTCATCACTGATAAAAGAAGGCACAAAGTTCATGGCCTACATTATATTCTCATTCTCATCACTGATAAAAGAAGGTACAAAGTTCATGGCCTACATTATATTCGCATTCTCATCACTGATAAAAGAAGACACAAAGTTCATGGCCTACATTATATTCTCATTCTCATCACTGATAAAAGAAGGCACAAAGTTCATGGCCTACATTATATTCGCATTCTCATCACTGATAAAAGAAGGCACAAAGTTCATGGCCTACATTATATTCGCATTCTCATCACTGATAAAAGAAGGCACAAAGTTCATGGCCTACATTATATTCTCATTCTCATCACTGATAAAAGAAGGTACAAAGTTCATGG
The DNA here is from genome assembly GCA_033556935.1 of Timema podura. NCBI lineage: Eukaryota > Metazoa > Arthropoda > Insecta > Phasmatodea > Timematidae > Timema > Timema podura. Next base: position 56,452,040 of record JAVRXN010000012.1, on the reverse strand, counting down.
CCTACATTATCTTCTCATTCTCATCACTGATAAAAGAAGGTACAAAGTTCATGGCCTACATTATATTCGCATTCTCATCACTGATAAAAGAAGGCACAAAGTTCATGGCCTACATTATATTCTCATTCTCATCACTGATAAAAGAAGGTACAAAGTTCATGGCCTACATTATATTCGCATTCTCATCACTGATAAAAGAAGGTACAAAGTTCATGGCCTACATTATATTCGCATTCTCATCACTGATAAAGGAAGGCACAAAGTTCATGGCCTACATTATATTCGCATTCTCATCACTGATAAAAGAAGGCACAAAGTTCATGGCCTACATTATATTCTCATTCTCATCACTGATAAAAGAAGGCACAAAGTTCATGGCCTACATTATATTCTCATTTTCATCACTGATAAAAGAAGGCACAAAGTTCATGGCCTACATTATATTCTCATTCTCATCACTGATAAAAGAAGGTACAAAGTTCATGGCCTACATTATCTTCTCATTCTTATCAATATATGAGAAAAGAAGGTAGTCTACAAAGTTCATGGCCTTGAATTTTTTCCCATGGTGATATCATTTGTTGAATATCTGTCGAGGATGTCCTGGAATTTAATGACAACTTTTTTTCTTCATTAAAAAGTTTGTCATCTAATGCTTCTCTATGCTCATAACCAGGGTCCGGATTTGATGACGTGTCATATTTTTATTGTTTCATCACATAAAATGCTCATAAGTATATAACCTCTGTCCAGATCCCCTTGTTGTAGAAATATATTTTTTAGTTCATTTTATGGTCATTTTGGAATCTTAGCAAATATTTTCTTGTTTCTCTTTTGCTTGATTTATTTCATTTGGTCGTATGTGTTTGAATTTATAGAAATGCTTTAAACAATACTACGATGATATCTTTTCTCTAAGTTAGATTCTCATCAATACATCTCTGCAAAAAAAGTTTAATTGTGCTCTTTTGGTGAAACGCGATGATTGGTTTTCAAATGTTTCTGTAACAATGTGTATTACTTAATTTCACTCATCTTAGCATCAGTGCTTGGGCAAAAATTGCCTTGTTAATTGATTGCATTCGTTTGTGAATTCTGTTTGTGGGTTGGGTAATATTTTGTTTGGGATTGTTTGGGATTGATAGCTTGGTAATGTAGGAAGAGTTATTATACATAAAAAAACTGGTAGATGACTGTTTAATGTCCTAATTTAATATAAGTTAGATTTGATGCGGCTTACCCGTGTGAAGAATGGGTCAAACTGCTTATCTATAATATTAATAAAACGAGGAATTTAAAGATTTAAAATCTGTTAATATTTTCAGGAAAAGGTAGAAGAATGTTTTGCAGGACAACCAAATTTTTTTAAACTGACCATCAAATGTCCATACAAATCTGTAACAAAAAAATAGTAGTCAATTATAAATAAGTTTTAATATTTAGTCTCAATATTTGTATTACTCAACTTCTTGTAATATCTAGATTCTAGAATAATATTTGCACAAGTAACTCACAAATTGTAAGACCGGGCATGGGCTGAAATTTGTAGAGTCTAAATAAATAAATAAATAAAATGAGCCTCGTGGTTTCTCAAAGATAACAACGGCTAACCGAGCTCTGAACTCCAGAAGTTATTTATTTTAATTGCTCTGTCTCTCCTAGGTGGGTGCTAGAGTACCCCTAGATTTCTAGCTATACGTAATCGTATTGCTAAGGGACCCCTTTTAAAAATAAAACGATCTTTGGTTATTTTGTTCCTTTATCTTTAGGTTTAATCTCGTCTTCCACGCATCGGGCACCAATTATCATGGACGATAAGGAGAGCAATATTTACTTTTGTTTTTGTTAATTCTGTCACCAACGGCCTCGTTTGGAAGCCGTGTTGTATAAACATTGTATGTTGTGAGTAGCGAGTGACATAACGAGTGTTGCGAGGATAGTTATGATGAATCAGTAAACAAGAAAACAAGTAACTCTGACACGAAAGGGAGGTGTCAGCGAGCCATAGCTAGAAACCAAGGGCTTTCGCCGGTTTAATTAAGAGGGGTTTGAAGCCCTCGGGGCTGGTTGATTACGGGAGATCGTAAGCTAGGAGGTCACTATGGATCGTCAATATCCGAGTTAAGATAAAAATGATAAATGTAGATTTCCTCCCATCACCTCTTTAACAGCTTTCTTTTCACTTTGTTCTGTTACATAAACTTGTGATAAATAGTCTGTTTCTTTATATAGGTTATATTACAACTAAATTCTATTTATTGTTGATTTTTCAATATTTTTTTTTTTACGAAAACTGGCTCTTTTAACTTATATAATTAGCTCAGAATTATGTGCAGATTTTTTTTTTAGCACCGCGTCTTACTATCCTTTTGGGCTATACCCCTATGTACTAATAACACTAATGGGTTAGAGATTAGGAATGTTTAAACTAGAGGAATTGCACCCGCATTTGCGTGGAAACGGAGAGTGGAAAGCCGTTTAGGGGAAAGCCACCATCAGTGTACCCGACTGGGATCGAACCCCGATCTCCCCATCTTCAGAAGTCTAGTTTCCCACGAGAATAGCGCGTTCAAAGGGTTTGTTCAGATCCTCTAAAATTCCCTTCCACAAGGTTAAATTTCTGAATTTTTTTTTCACGAGGAGGGGGGCTTCTACGCCCCCAGGGAAATGGGACTCCAATCCACCCCCCATTTTAAATACCCAGATGATACCCTTGCCCCTGATCTATCTTCCAGGAAGTAATTGTCGGTGTCTCAGACTAATCTCTGGAATGAGTTGTGTACTTCTTGCTCGGGAGATCACTGAGGTGTGGAGTTGCCCGGAGCCAATGGGCGCTCGAGGGGGGCGGGGCCCTACCCCTCCACCTCAGGGGAGTGATAACCTGCGGAGATGACACCAGGGCAAGGGAGGGGGGGCATGCGTGCCAGTACTCCCCCCTACCTCCCATTCGAACCCCCTCAAAGCCTCCCTTTATCCGCCATGATCTGATGGTAATGCTATTACTGCTTATAATTCTAGTTCCGACGGTAATTAGCGGCTCTATCGGAGCTGCACTCAACTAACGATTAGAGCTCAATTCTATCAAACTCACAATGTGTTTACCCTCAACACCACCGACCAAATAATTAGCTAGTGCATGCTACTATTCACGTGTACTTCTAAACACACAACTAAATTAGACCCATTAAACCCGGACAAAGAACTCGCTGATACATTCTATAGCAACAGAGGTTCTCCTGACCACTCAGCTACAGACAGAATGTAACCAGGGTCCTCTAGACCTGTAATCAGTCTCCCTGACCACACAGCTACAGACGGATGAACCAGGGTTCCTATAGACAACTGTAGGTCATTCCCCCTGACCACTCAGATACAGACAGGATGTAACCAGGGTCCTCTAGACCTGTAGTCAGTCTCCCTGACCACTCAGCTACAGACAGGATGTAACCAGGGTCCTCTAGACCTGTAGTCAGTCCCCTGACCACTCAGCCACAGACAGGATGTAACCAGGGTCCTCTAGACCTGTAGTCAGTCTCCCTGACCACTCAGCTACAGACAGGATGTAACCAGGGTCCTCTAGACCTGTAGTCAGTCTCCCTGACCACTCAGCCACAGACAGGATGTAACCAGGGTCCTCTAGACCTGTAGTCAGTCTCCCTGACCACTCAGCTACAACAGGATGTAACCAGGGTCCTCTAGCCTGTAGTCAGTCTCCTGACCACTCAGCCACAGGACAACAGGATGTAACCAGGGTCCTCTAGACCTGTAGTCAGTCTCCTGACCACTCAGCACTACAGGATGTAACCAGGTCCTCTAGACCTGTAGTCAGTCTCCCTGACCACTCAGCACAAGGACAGACAGAATGTAACCAGGGTCCTCTAGACCTGTAGTCAGTCTCCCTGACCACTCAGCTACATACAGGATGTAACCAGGGTCCTCTAGACCTGTAGTCAGTCTCCCTGACCACTCAGCTACAGACAGGATGTAACCAGGGTCCTCTAGACCTGTAGTCAGTCTCCCTGACCACTCAGCTACAGACAGGATGTAACCAGGGTCCTCTAGACCTGTAGTCAGTCTCCCTGAACACTCAGCTACAGACAGGATGTAACCAGGGTCCTCTAGACCTGTAGTCAGTCTCCCTGACCACTCAGCCACAAGGACAGACAGAATGTAACCAGGGTCCTCTAGACCTGTAGTCAGTCTCCCTGACCACTCAGCTACATACAGGATGTAACCAGGGTCCTCTAGACCTGTAGTCAGTCTCCCTGACCACTCAGCCACAAGGACAGACAGAATGTAACCAGGGTCCTCTAGACCTGTAGTCAGTCTCCCTGACCACTCAGCTACAGACAGGATGTAACCAGGGTCCTCTAGACCTGTAGTCAGTCTCCCTGACCACTCAGCTACAGAAAGGATGTAACCAGGGTCCTCTAGACCTGTAGTCAGTCTCCCTGAACACTCAGCCAAGAGTACAAGCAATAAAAATACAATAACAACAAGTGCCTATGTCTGCTATCAAACTGTTTAAAACGTATATAACTTAAAAAAAAATGTTTTCTAAGACGTATTTAATACATTCTAACATGAAGATTCCTACGGGCAATTTCCGTGGATGAACCAAATAAATCGAGTTGAAGATCATTAAAAAAAGGTACATTACATTTACCAAATAAAATCTACTCTAATAGTCTATTAAAAATAATTTTATAACAGTGTAGTAATATTTTTATAATTATTTAAGAATGTAAGCTCTGAGGCTGTATTTAAAATCCACCGAATAAAACTGGTAGATAGGATGAACGTAGGAAATAGGTCTATAATGTGGATTTACCGTGACGTCATAGGTAGACTTCATAAAGGCGGCCGCCTCGGTCAGAGAGAAAGTATCAATCGCTGTCAGGCCACACGGTTTAAAATACATTGTTCTGAGTCTTTTCCTTTCTAAGCTTATACTATCTTTGGCCCTTCGTCTACAACCACCCTTTCTCATGTCAATAAGAAAGAGGGTGACCTGGTGGTCTAGGGGTAAGGTGTGAGACTTCTGTGCTGGGGGTCCGGGGTTCAATCCTCGGTTCCGGCACAGATTTATCTGATTACCAAACCCTTCCTTCACCTCTGACAAGACGTGTATTAATCACAATTTGTGAATGTGTGGAATGCCAGGTCTCCACCGTGGTTCGGATTCCACGTTAAACTGTAGGTCCCATTTCATCTCACAATCACCCTATCATCACACATTAGCGTAAGTGCGTATAACCCGAACGGTAGTAAGACGCGGTGCTAATAATAATAAGAAGAAGAAGAAAGAGGAGAAAGAAAACTACAAAACTTCTTATCTCGAAGTGAAGAAGAAAGCTCGCTGCTAGTTCTTAAAATATCTTATCATTTTCTCTTGTGAGCCTATCAAAAAATTACTCTATTTGTTGGAGGGGGGCTAAATCTAGAGTTCTTTTTCCTCCAACCATGTCTCACAGCTCCGCGAATAGAGCTAATGTTACATTTTCACACACATTTTTTCTATTTAAAAAAAACTCAAAATTATCTGGTTGTTAAGGAAAAAATAGATCTGTTGGAATCTTTCGGCTTTATTTTGGCGTGAAGCATATTTTGAAATGACGCATCGCTGAATTAAATATTGCGTTAGAGTTGAAAGTCTGCGCGGCAATTTCTCGCTTACCGAGCCGGTAACTTAAGGTGTAAATGTAGGGGACCCGTTTTTTTTGTTGCAGTTTTTTATAACAAAACTGGTTTGCTCAAAAATAAAATAAATATTGCGCCAGTACAAAGAGTTGTTCTTCGTACGGTAACCTCAACAGTTGTTGAATATCTGTCATGAGCATGGCGGTATTGGATGAGAAACTTTTTAAACGAAGAGAAAAGGTTGACATTAAATTCCAGGACACCCTTGACAGATTTTCAAGAACTGTTGATATCAAGAGGTGAAGAAAAGTTATACCTATGTTTGTACTGGCGCAATATTTAATTTATTTTGAGCAAACCAGTTTTGTTATAAAAACTGTAACAACAAAAATTGCGTCTCCTACACTCACACCTTAATAATGGATGCAAGGCCGGATGCCTGCCCCTCGGGTCAACTATTAACTTCTCAGTGTGAACACACATGAACATTGAACATGAACATAGTTGTTCTCGTTGCTATCAGGGTACATTAAGACCCTTCCTCCCACGGCTCCATTAGGGCATACCACCCCCTTCACCCCTCCAATAACCCTCTGGATACATCTGGACAGTCTCACCAGAGGGTAGTTCGCCCCTCTAACCATGGTCTCATTGGGATAAATATCATACACACTTTCTTTCATGGTTAAAAAACAGGTTGCACAAATAAACGTCTCATCTAAGTATAACTGCACAGAGATACGTCTCATCTAAGTATAACTGCAGAAAGACAAAGTAATACACTCACCTAGAGGACCACGGAGGTGACAGTAACACACTCACCTAGAGGACCACGGAGGAGAAGTTACACATTCACCTAGAGGACCAGGGAGGTGACAGTAACACACATCACCTAGAGGACCAGGGAGGTGACAGTAATACACTCACCTAGAGGACTAGAGAGGTGACAGTAATACACTCACCTAGAGGACCACGGAGGTGACAGTAAACACACCACCTAGAGGACCACGAGGAGAAGTTACACATTCACCTAGAGGACCAGGGAGGTGACAGTAACACACTCACCTAGAGGACCACGGAGGAGAAGTAACACATTCACCTAGAGGACCAGGGAGGTGACAGTAACACAACCACCTAGAGAACCACGGAAGTGACAGTAACACAATCACCTAGAGTACCACGGAGGTGACAGTAACACACTCACCTAGAGGACCATGGAGGTGATAGTAACACAATCACCTAGAGGACCAAGGAGGTGACAATAACACAATCATCTAGAATACCATGGAGGTGACAGTAACACAATCACCTAGAGGACCATGGAGGTGACAGTAACACATTCACCTAGAGGACCAAGGAGGTGACAGTAACACACTCACCTAGAGGACCACGGAGGAGAAGTAACACATTCACCTAGAGGACCAGGGAGGTGACAGTAACACAATCACCTAGAGGACCACGGAGGAGAAGTAACACATTCACCTAGAGGACCAGGGAGGTGACAGTAACACAATCACCTAGAGGACCATGGAAGTGACAGTAACACAATCACCTAGAGGACCAAGGAGGTGACAGTAACACACTCACCTAGAGGACCATGGAGGTGACAGTAAAACTAGAGGACCAGGGAGGTGACAGTAACACACTCACCTAGAGGACCATGGAGGTAACAGTAAAACTAGAGGACCACGGAGGTGACAGTAACACACTCACCTAGAGGACCATGGAGGTAACAGTAAAACTAGAGGACCACGGAGGTGACAGTAACACAATCACCTAGAGGACCACGGAGGAGAAGTAACACATTCACCTAGAGGACCAGGGAGGTGACAGTAACACAATCACCTAGAGGACCATGGAAATGACAGTAACACAATCACCTAGAGGACCACGGAGGAGAAGTAACACATTCACCTAGAGGACCAGGGAGGTGACAGTAACACAATCACCTAGAGGACCATGGAAATGACAGTAACACAATCACCTAGAGGACCAGGGAGGTGACAGTAACACACTCACCTAGAGGACCATGGAGGTGACAGTAAAACTAGAGGACCAGGGAGGTGACAGTAACACACTCACCTAGAGGACCATGGAGGTAACAGTAAAACTAGAGGACCACGGAGGTGACAGTAACACACTCACCTCCACACGCTCCTCCTTGAGGTCGACCTTGAGCGCCAGCTGTTCTCGGAGGACGACGTCAGGGTAGTGCGTCTTGTCGAAAGTCGCCTCAAGCTGTTCCAGCTGTTCCTCGGTGAAGATGGTGCGGTGTCGGCGCTTCCTCTTGGGTGGCGGCGCCTGGGGTGGTGATGGTGGTGGTGGTGGTGCGACGACAGCGCCGCGGCGCTCACAGCGGCCGCGTGGCTCATGTAGCCCGCCGCGGCGCCCGGGTACAGACTGGGGTAGGCCACGGCTTGACAAACAAACACACGGCGGTCACAGTGCGGGGCTCTGATGATGATGATGATGATGATGATAATAATCGGAGATTAGAGGAGCATCCACACACAAGCCATTCAGTGCCTTAGAAAATAATTGACTACAGTGCAAAACCCCATTAGACCAAACCCCGGTAGTCCGACATTCCGGATAATCCGAACACACTTTTAGGTAAACGGGGGAAAAATTAAGTCAAATGAAGTAGGAGTAGATTTTATTGTTTAACAAGCTCAAAGTTAAAAAGAGAATTATAATAAAAAGTGATATCTTATAAATGGTTACTATTAAATGTAGTAGTGACCTGGCGGTCTAGGGGTAAGGTGTCAGACTTCTGTGCTGGAGGTCCGGGGTTCAATCCTCGGTCCCGGCACAGATTCATCTGATTGCCAAACCCTTCCTTCACCTCTGACAAGACGTGTATTAATCACAACTTGTGAATTTGTGGAATACCAGGCCTCCACCGTGGTTCGGATCCCACGTTAAACTGTAGGTCCTCCATTTTATCTCACAATCAACCTACCATTACACATTAGCGTAAGTGCGTATAACCCGAACGGGTAGTAAGACGTGGTGCTAATAATAATAAAAAATATATGTTGTAGTCAACACAAAGTGTTTTCCTTTAACTACAAATAATTATTACAGGACATATCACGTGTTATACATCATTTAAATAAATGAAAATTTGATTAAACTCATTCAACTGTAAATAAAAATTCGTGAAAACCCTGTATCCGTGTATTCTCCCGGTTAATCCGAACAAGCTTCGTTCCCAATTGGTTCGGATTAACCAGGTTTTAGTGTAGCTCAAAAAACAATAAATTCCTCAAAGGGAGACCTGATTAAACCAGAAGATGATTGCACTAATCACAAAGCTTGAAAAAGTTACCCAAAGTCTTAATGACGTTGCCTATTTGATGAATTTGAAGCTGACTCGACACTAAACACTATCACACTTCCACACCAATGGGAGGAAAATGAGTAGTTCACTTTGTGATGTCTCTTTTCTATCTGCCGATAACATTTCCCCTCTTCATTTGACAAGAATAAACACTCGCGCTACTAGACCTATTTGTTCCTTGACAGAACTGACTTTCATTTCAAATTTTACATTTTAATTGTTTCCTATTTTAGATACACATGCTTGAAATGAATTTTATTAATCTACCTTCTGGCGAGAAGATGCTTACAGGTCATTTCGTAAATAAAATAAATAGCCTGAAATGTAAACGATTTAAATAAAAATACGTTCACAAAAAGATTGCTTAAAATACCAAAAAGAATGTGCTAGGCAACGTTTTTAAGGGGGTTGTCAAGTTATCTGAAATATTGCCAATCAGATGCTGCGCTTAGGTTAAATATTGACACAGCCTTTAGCAGTAGGCCTACAAGTACCAGCGTTGGTGGCTGCATGGTTTAAGGCGCTACTCTCGCAGTCAACTAGACTGCTAAAAACGGGTAGATCGTGGTTCGATCCCGGTTGGATGTACTGGGAGTAATTTTTCCTTAAACTGTTTCTCATGCTCTCTCTCTCTCTCTCTCTCTCTACCCACGAAAATGCGGGTACACTTCCTATCAATTTAACCTTTCTTATCCATAGCCCATTAACATATTTAATCGTGTGGCTCTAAAGGGTGGTTAGACGCGGTGTTAAAACAGTCCACGAGTTTGTTGTTTACTGTAATGAACACTAAACTATGTTCTATGACTATATTATTATTATTATTATTATTATTAGCACCGCGTCTTACTACCCGTTCGGGTTATACGCACTTACGCTAATGTGTAATGGTAGGGTGATTGTGAAATGAAATGGAGGACCTACAGTTTAACGTGGAATCCGAACCACGGTAGAGGCCTGGCATTCCTCACATTCACAAGTTGTGATTAATACACGTCTTGTCAGAGGTGAAGGAAGGGTTTGGCAATCAGATAAATCTGTGCCGGGACCGAGGTTTGAACCCAGGACCCTCAGCACAGAAGTCTGACACCTTACCCCTAGACCACCAGGTCACCAAACTATGACTATACATATATAGACTTGTAAACATAGTTTAACAGAACACGAGTTTGTTGTTTACTGTAATTAATACTAAACTATGTTCTATGGTTCTATACATATATAGACTTGTAAACATAGTTTAACAGTCCACGAGTTTGTTTACTGTAATGAGCATTAAACTATGTTCTATGGCTCTATACATGTATAGACTTGTAAACATAGATTAACAGTCCACGAGTTTGTTTACTGTAATGAACACTAAACTATGTTCTATGGTTCTATACATATATATATATAGACTTGTAAACATAGTTTAACAGTCCACGAGTTTGTTGTTTACTGTAATGAGCACTAAACTATGTTCTATGGCTCTATACATGTATAGACTTGTAAACATAGTTTAACAGTCCACGAGTTTGTTTACTGTAATGAACACTAAACTATGTTCTATTGCTCTATACATATATAGACTTGTAAACATAGTTTAACAGTCCACGAGTTTGTTGTTTACTGTAATGAACACTAAATTATGTTCTATGACTCTATACATATATAGACTTGTAAACATAGTTTAACAGAACACGAGTTTGTTGTTTACTGTAATGAACACTAAACTATGTTCTATTGCTCTATACATATATAGACTTGTAAACATAGTTTAACAGTCCACGAGTTTGTTGTTTACTGTAATGAACACTAAACTATGTTCTATGACTATACATATATAGACTTGTAAACATAGTTTAACAGTCCACGAGTTTGTTTACTGTAATGAGCATTAAACTATGTTCTATGGTTCTATACATATATAGACTTGTAAACATAGTTTAACAGTCCACGAGTTTGTTTACTGTAATGAGCATTAAACTATGTTCTATGGCTCTATACATGTATAGACTTGTAAACATAGTTTAACAGTCCACGAGTTTGTTTACTGTAATGAGCATTAAACTATGTTCTATGGCTCTATACATGTATAGACTTGTAAACATAGTTTAACAGTCCACGTGTTTGTTTACTGTAATGAACACTAAACTATGTTCTATGTTCTATACATATATAGACTTGTAAACATAGTTTAACAGTCCACGAGTTTGTTGTTTACTGTAATGAGCACTAAACTATGTTCTATGTTCTATACATATATAGACTTGTAAACATAGTTTAACAGTCCACGAATTTGTTGTTTACTGTAATGAACACTAAACTATGTTCTATGGTTCTATATATATATAGACTTGTAAACATAGTTTAACAGTCCACGAGTTTGTTTACTGTAATGAGCATTAAACTATGTTCTATGGTTCTATACATATATAGACTTGTAAACATAATCAGTGGTGAATTTAAAATTTTTGCGCCCCTAGGCACAATTATAATATGCACCCCCCAATTTTTTCAAGGGTTTTAGAAGCATTTTAAGGAAAGTGATGTGGGGGGGGGGGGGGAGGCGGAACTTAATATTTGAGAAAAGATTTCTACGAAAGAAAATCAGGCATTTACACGTAATAAACGTAATTATTAAAAACAAAATATTAAAATTAAAATAATGTTATCCAAACTGTGCCGCCCCCTAGGCCCGTGCTTAGTGAGCCTATAGTGTAAATCCGCTTCTGAACATAGTTTAACAGTTGACATTTTTATCTTTGTAAAGTCCAAGAATCCACATATTTCTGTTAATCATTAAGAGCTAAATGAACGGGAAACCAAAGGGAACTGTTATAAGAGCGTGGAATGGATCTTTATGGATAGAATTATGTCATTTAATACAACACACACAATTGTATGGTCATTTTTATTTTCCTACTGCCAGACAGCTCCGCTCAAGGACGTCATAATCCCGCTTGATTTCTGGCGTCTATAAGTTTCTGCTCGACTGTTTTAGCGCCTTAAAGATTAATCACAACATGAGAAAATTACCAAATGAGCCACTCAAATGAAATTTTAAAAATTCGTCCTGCGTAAATAAGTAAATATCTCTTCATTATCGGGTAACAAATAACGACTATCATCATTAAAATAAAGAGCCAGACGAACAAGAACAGGTTCGATCCTGCGACACTCCACCGGAATGTGGTACACACACGATAAAAAGAGCATCATATTGACATGTGGGCACTGGATTCCTTCTTAACACCTCTAAAATATAGTAGATTCTATACTCTATAATACTGAATTACACTATAATACGAATATACATCTATAATACTGAATATACTCTATAATACTGTATATGCCTATCCTATATACTGTATATAGCCTATCCCTATAATACTGTACATACCTCTATAATACTTTATCTACCGCAATAATACTGTATACAGGATGTTTGGAAACTCATAGCCCAAATGCAAATGTAGTTTGAACTAAAACTACAGTGCTGGGAGAGCAAAGCTGTTCAAGCATGCTTGTACAACAGGTTGCATAGGAGTTAGGCGCGCGGCACTAAATACTTTGATAGGCTATCTTGGAGCACGGCAGTAGGACACACCACAGTTAATAGTAAACAGACCACCAGTCCGTCTAGGAGTGTGAATACGTTCCGAGGGTCATCATTAACGGTCCTACATCATAGAAAGCGCTTGCCGTTATTACATGTGTAGTGCCGCGCGCCTAGCTCTTATGCAACTTGTAGTACACGCATGTTTGAACAGCTTTGCTCTTCCGGCACTGAAAGCCGGAACTTTGGACACAATGTAATGGTATTACCATAGTTTTCCGGATATAAGTGTATAGGAATGTCTTATTACTTTTGGTTCAAACAAACTACATTTGCAGTCAGGGCTACGAGTTTCCGAACATTCTGTATACCTATATAATACTGTATATATCTATATGATACTGTATATATATGATACTGTATATATAGACCTACATGAATGAAAGCTAATCAGTTGCCAGTGGACGTGACTGTACCGCCATGGTAAATCCTCTTTACGGTAAAGAGTGTTGGCTCGGTAAGACCTGGTAAGAGCATTACCACAAGTGCGCGGCCCCCACTGCTACCATAGTACAACTATAGTATTATACTAGAGTACTAAGCTACAAACTAAGTGGAGACACGATAACCACTCTAACTGTCCCTAATATAAGCAACAGTTACACTTTCTGACTAACACAGGTGCAAATAATTATATCAAGGTATGAGATCCTGGACTGAACCTGGTACTCTACCGTCAACAGTCATACACCTTAACCACTCGTCCATGAGAATGTTGATTACAGCTTGTCTTGTCACTGGGCTGATTGTAAGTAAATGATGATTGTGATTCTGTTTGTGGTTATGATGAATTTAGGGATTATGATTGTGACTCTGTGTTTATGATGAATTTATTGATTATGATTGTGATTCTTTTTGTGGTTATGATGCATTTAGTGATTATGATTGTGACTCTGTTTGTAGTAGCTATGATTTATTGATGATGATTGTGATTTTGGTAATTATTTTAGTGATGATGATTGTGATTGTGATGGTAGTAATGATGATTTTAGTGATGATGGTTATGATTCTGTTTGTGGTTATGATGATTTTAGTGATGATGATTGTAATTATGTTTGTGATTATGATGGTTTTAGTGATGATGATTGTGATTATGTTTGTGATTATGATGATTTTACTGATGATGATTGTGGTTATGATGATTTTAGTATAATGATTGTGATTGTGGATATGTTTTTAGTGCTGATGATTGTGATTGTGATGGTAATTATAATGATTGTGATTCTGTTTGTAATTATGATTGTGATGACTTTGGGGCTAGTCAAAATGACCAAAGTGATGCTTGTGCTTATAAGAGCTTGCTCGTGCCTCTATAAGAGAACAGTTCCCCATCACTTGGTTCTGCTGGAAGGTCTATTTGACAAGAGAGTCAAATGTACCTCTTCAGTGCGATGTAAAAATTCTTACTACTTATTTTTTTTTTCCTAAAATAAATCTGCATGAGCAGCCCCAGCCTCCCCCAGTGGTACAAAGTAGCGAGACCTGTGCGCCCAACCGGAACTAAGAATATAAAAGTGTGACGTTTAAATCCGAGATCCCGGGAGAATTCTTCTCCGACATCTGCGAGAGTTTCCTTCATTCAGCTGTGTTCGTATCACAACACTCTCACAGGATATGAGGGTTAATATCACAACACTCTCACAGGATATGAAGGTTAATATCACAACACTCTCACAGGATATGAAGGTTAATATCACAACACTCTCACAGGATATGAAGGTTAATATCACAACACTCTCACAGGATATGAAGATTAATATCACAACAATCTCACAGGATATGAAGGTTAATATCACAACACTCTCACAGAATATGAAGGTTAATATCACAACACTCTCACAGGATATGAAGGTTAATATCACAACACTCTCACAGGATATGAAGGTTAATATCACAACACTCTCACAGAATATGAAGGTTAATATCACAACACTCTCACAGAATATGAAGGTTAATATCACAACACTCTCACAGGATATGAAGGTTAATATCACAACACTCTCACAGGATATGAAGGTTAATATCACAACACTCTCACAGGATATGAAGGTTAATATCACAACACTCTCACAGGATATGAAGGTTAATATCACAACACTCTCACAGAATATGAAGGTTAATATCACAACACTCTCACAGGGTATGAAGGTTAATATCACAACACTCTCACAGGATATGAAGGTTAATATCACAACACTCTCACAGGATATGAAGGTTAATATCACAACACTCTCACAGGATATGAAGGTTAATATCACAACACTCTCACAGGATATGAAGGTTAATATCACAACACTCTCACAGGATATGAAGGTTAATATCACAACACTCTCACAGAATATGAAGGTTAATATCACAACACTCTCACAGGATATGAAGGTTAATATCACAACACTCTCACAGGATATGAAGGTTAATATCACAACACTCTCACAGGATATGAAGGTTAATATCACAACACTCTCACAGGATATGAAGGTTAATATCACAACACTCTCACAGAATATGAAGGTTAATATCACAACACTCTCACAGGATATGAAGGTTAATATCACAACACTCTCACAGGATATGAAGGTTAATATCACAACACTCTCACAGGATATGAAGGTTAATATCACAACACTCTCACAGGATATGAAGGTTAATATCACAACACTCTCACAGGATATGAAGGTTAATATCACAACACTCTCACAGGATATGAAGGTTAATATCACAACACTCTCACAGCTTTATTAAAACTATTCCACGTGTATGTAGCGAGAAGATTTGAGATTACAATGTGTAGAATATCAAGCTAAGGAAACCATTCTAGTTAGTTTGGCCAAAACAATTTTTTGATGGATAAAATTACAAAATTAATCAACGTGGCTCACAGTTCCTTTCCATCTCGTCTCAAGGCCAGTAATTTTTGGAGGTTTCATAACAAAAATTATTTTTGGACCAAATCCATCAAATATTTCTCCAGTGGGTTATAATTTTCTACACATTTCAACATTTTTTGAATATCTGTCAAGAGCTCAGGGACATTTTATGAGTACTCTTTCTCTTAATTTAAAAAGTTTATCTACAAATTTTACTACATTCATGACAGATATTCAATAACTGTTGATATTTCTAGAAAGTTATAGTAAATGTATCGTCAGCCTAGGTGGTCTTGAGGTAAAGTGCTCGCTTCAGGACCCAATGTTCATGGGTTCGAACCCAGCCGGGATTTACAGATTTTTCTTGAGCGATCAAAATGTATAGCACAACTTCCTTCGGAGGAAAGTTAAAGCCGTCGGTCCCTTGTCGATTGTGGCAAGTAAAAGAAGCCTGGAAGGTGTGTGAAAATACATTTTCCAGCAAAATTGATAGGCTCTTTCGCTATCACTCATAGAAATTCTTGCGCGATGTTTTAATCATTAGGCTTAGAAAGTGCACGCTAAATTCTTCAAATAAATAATAAAAGTATCCGCTGAATAAATATTGATTTATTTTGTCCAAAAAGACTATTTAGTCATAACAAATTGCGAAAATGTAGTCCTTAATTTGCGGTTCCCTCCATCCCACCTTAAAGTTTACCCCCTCGCCCCCCAACACAAGTTGTCATAACAGATCTGACTAGGGCAGTAGGCGAAGCGGGGATGGCACATTTTTAAAATAACACAATCCTCTTAATAGTACAATCCATGCTCAAAAAACATTGGTACCATCATGTTTTTTTAGTGCAGATAAAAGTCTAATGCATTTGACCCGCAACTGTGGACATGCGGACTAAATGTGAGACTCTCCGAGTGCGATAGCTTAGTATAAACCTAACTTTCAAACCTTCATCATTTTGTTATCAGACTACTTATCTCCATGGAGGAACCAGACTGTGTAGCTATCAAACTACTTATCTCCATGGAGGAACCAGACTGTGTAGCTATCGAACTACTTATCTCCATGGAGGAACCAGACTGTGTAGCTATCGAACTACTTATCTCCATGGAGGAACCAGACTGTGTAGCTATCGAACTACTTATCTCCATGGAGGAACCAGACTGTGTAGCTATCGAACTACTTATCTCCATGGAGGAACCAGACTGTGTAGCTATCAAACTACTTATCTCCATGGAGGAACCAGACTGTGTAGCTATCGTACTACTTATCTCCATGGAGGAAACAGACTGTGTAGCTATCAAACTACTTATCTCCATGGAGGAACCAGACTGTGTAGCTATCGAACTACTTATCTCCATGGAGGAAACAGACTGTGTAGCTATCGAACTACTTATCTCCATGGAGGAAACAGACTGTGTAGCTATCGAACTACTTATTTCCATGGAGGAACCAGACTATATACCTATCGGACTACTTATCTCCATGGAGGAAACAGACTGTGTAGCTATCGAACTACTTATCTCCATGAAGGAAACAGACTGTGTAGCTATCGAACTACTTATCTCCATGGAGGAAACAGACTGTGTAGCTATCGAACTACTTATCTCCATGGAGGAAACAGACTGTGTAGCTATCGAACTACTTATCTCCATGGAGGAAACAGACTGTGTAGCTATCGAACTACTTATTTCCATGGAGGAACCAAACTATATACCTATCGGACTACTTATCTCCATGGAGGAAACAGACTGTGTAGCTATCGAACTACTTATCTCCATGGAGGAAACAGATTGTGTAGCTATCGAACTACTTATTTCCATGGAGGAACCAGACTATATACCTATCGGACTACTTATCTCCATGGAGGAAACAGACTGTGTAGCTATCGAACTACTTATCTCCATGGAGGAAACAAACTATGTAGCTATCGAACTACTTATCTCCATGGAGGAAACAGACTGTGTAGCTATCGAACTACTTATCTCCATGGAGGAAACAGACTGTGTAGCTATCGAACTACTTATCTCCATGGAGGAAACCGACTGTGTAGCTATCGAACTACTTATCTCCATGGAGGAAACAGACTGTGTAGCTATCGAACTACTTATCTCCATGGAGGAAACAGACTGTGTAGCTATCGAACTACTTATCTCCATGGAGGAAACAGACTGTGTAGCTATCGAACTACTTATTTCCATGGAGGAACCAAACTATATACCTATCGGACTACTTATCTCCATGGAGGAAACAGACTGTGTAGCTATCGAACTACTTATTTCCATGGAGGAAACAAACTGTGTAGCTATCGAACTACTTATCTCCATGGAGGAAACAGACTGTGTAGCTATCGAACTACTTATCTCCATGGAGGAACCAGACTGTGTAGCTATCGAACTACTTATTTCCATGGAGGAACCAAACTATATACCTATCGGACTACTTATCTCCATGGAGGAAACAGACTGTGTAGCTATCAAACTACTTATCTCCATGGAGGAATCAGACTGTGTAGCTATCGAACTACTTATCTCCATGGAGGAACCAGACTGTGTAGCTATCAAACTACTTATCTCCATGGAGGAACCAGACTGTGCAGCTATCGAACTACTTATTTCCATGGAGGAACCAGACTGTGTAGCTATCGAACTACTTATCTCCGTGGAGGAATCAGACTGTGTAGCTATCGTACTACTTATCTCCATGGAGGAACCAGACTGTGTAGCTATCAAACTACTTATCTCCATGGAGGAATCAGACTGTGTAGCTATCGAACTACTTATTTCCATGGAGGAACCAGACTGTGTAGCTATCAAACTACTTATCTCCATGGAGGAATCAGACTGTGTAGCTATCGAACTACTTATCTCCATGGAGGAACCAGACTGTGTAGCTATCGAACTACTTATTTCCATGGAGGAAACAGACTGTGTAGCTATCAAACTACTTATCTCCATGGAGGAATCAGACTGTGTAGCTATCGAACTACTTATCTCCATGGAGGAACCAGACTGTGTAGCTATCGAACTACTTATCTCCATGGAGGAACCAGACTGTGTAGCTATCGAACTACTTATCTCCATGGAGGAACCAGACTGTGTAGCTATCGAACTACTTATTTCCATGGAGGAAACAGACTGTGTAGCTATCGAACTACTTATCTCCGTGGAGGAACTCAACACCCAAGGTAGGTATTAAATCCTAGTCCTTCTTTTAGCGTCACAAAAGCTTGCCTGTGAAATATTGATGTGGAGAGTTCTGTAACGCAGCTTGGAGGGGTCAGGATAAAAAATGTGTACTTGGTGTTAGACATGGAATAGAGAACGGGGGTGAAAAAAAAGTGTTTTAAATTGTTATTTAGCACAGCGTCCTACTACCCGTTCGTGTTATACTCTTTAAGTACTAATTACGCTAATGGGCTAGGAATTGGGAAGGTTGAATTTAGAAGAAGATGAACCCGCATTCACCCGACCGAGTTTGAACCTCTATCTTCCTGTCTTCAGCAGTCTAGCTCAACATGAAACTAGCGCGTTAACCAACTACACCACCGAGGCGGGTAAAAAATAAATAAAAAAGTAAGAAACAAATCGTTACGTTGTTTATGGATGGTCTCTTGAGGTCCGCGGGCCGCAAGTTTGTCTGACACCCCCTGCCTGACCTAGTCCACCAATGTTCAGCTAATGTTCTATCCCCCCCTCCCCCCAATTCCTTCCTGTCATCGAAGCAGTTTGTGTCTCGTCCTGAAGCAGGGTGTGTACACGGCACACCCAGAGGGTGTTCTCCACGGCAGTTCCTAGCTGGTATTGGAGGAGCGTGTAGCCCCTGAAGGGACCCTCGCAACCTGGTTTACAATGAGGTTAACCGTGTGGGCAAATAGAATGGGGGGGGGGGGGACAGCATTTTATATGTCAGGGGGTCGCAAATATGGCTCAGTGAGACGACCTCACATTAAACTTTTCGTTAGATTTGAATCATTATTAAGAGATGTAGGGTCTGACGTGTACTTTCTAATACAAGTTGTTGTTGTCCACAATACATGTAGGCCTATCTTAAATAACGATAAGATTAAAAAAAAGTGTTTTTGAATGTAAGTAAATTAAAAAAAAATTCATGAATAAAAATTTGTTGCAAACGATACACACACGTCAGCCCGGAAAAGCGTTGGATTTTTATTTTAGCACCGCGTTGTAGGCCTACTACCCGCCCGTGTATAGGGATTAGGAAGGTTATATTTTATAAGAAGTGTACTCGAATTTGCGTGGAGGTAGAGTAGGAAACCATTTAGGAGGAAAAAAACATTCTCAGTACACCCGACTGTGATACCTCCGTCTTAGGCAGTCTAGTCTATTGCAAGAGTAGCGCCTTAGACTATGCGGCCACTGAATTTGGTCATTAGGTAATTTAATCCACCATTTTACCATTGCATACGTAAAATATCCCTAACACACTTATTGTTTTTAATATCGATATATTTTATTTTATTGTCATATTTTAACAAGAATATTGTGAAGACATAGATAAGCCACTTTTGCCTCAGATCGTTTAAATATTACGACAAAAAGGTTATAGACATAGTTTTAATAAGTTATTTAGGTTTCCTTCCCTCTCCCACCATATTTTTTTTTTTCAAACGTTGGATCCAATGTATCGGGGAGTTGCTGGTAAGGGCGCGTTCACAAGATAATAAAC
This sequence comes from Timema podura, assembly GCA_033556935.1. NCBI lineage: Eukaryota > Metazoa > Arthropoda > Insecta > Phasmatodea > Timematidae > Timema > Timema podura. The sequence continues at coordinate 56,431,902 of JAVRXN010000012.1, read as the reverse complement.
TATGTTCACATCCTTTCCTAAGTTAGATGAAATTTAATTTTATACCTGATTTTTTTTTAAAAGTGAGGAAGCATTTCAGTGCTACATAACATTGTTTAATAAACCAACACAGGTAGGCAAGCGTATAAAGGCGTCAGTCTCGCCTTGTTTGGCTTGCCGTTGGAGAGAAAGTCCATATTTGAATCCCAGCCGGAGATGTATTGAGAAATATTTTTCCCATTTTTTTTTTTTACAAACACGCCTTCACGCAAATATGGTTTCACTTCCTCTAGATTCAAATGATTCTCACCCCTGCCTCGTTGAACTGTATATAAACTGGACGGGTAACTGTATGCTTAACAGAATCGGGTAAAAATACAAACAATAAAGAAAACATTGTTTAGAAAGTGAACTTGAAATCTATAGTTCAGTATTTGGTACAATAATTAAAAACCCTGATTTGTAGTAAATAAAATGTTTGAATTTTGTTAAATACAAAGTTGACTTTTGGAATTAAATGTCGGTAAATAAAAGGCATTTTTAGGTTAAAAAAGGTAGGCCTAAAAAAATATTGATTCAAACCTAGGTGGATAGAAAAATTACGGCTAGATTTCAAATTTTTTAATTTTAAATATTTGTCTTTGGTCACAAAATGACACATCAAACACTTATTTTACTTCTTCTTCATCAATTGTTTCTTTGGTGGAGGGAAATATTTTTTTCTTGACTGGAAATTTTGATTTGTTTTAAGTTATATTTTTTCATTTATTTGAGATATTTAACATGCACTTTCTGAACTGACTGATTATATCAGCACACGAGCTATAAACTAACTGAAATCTATTACAAACACAACATCTAGCCCCCCGGCTGTTAATCCATCACTGTGAAAGGGTAAACCCACATTTCACCAATGATACATTTTTCAGCCATACCAAGTATCGAACCTGGGACACTTAACTCAGTAGACAGACACGCTACCGACTGATCCAAGGTGTTTGATGATTTGTTATAGTAACATTAAGAAGAAACTTATAATAGTGTAACCCACCTCGGTGGCGTAGTTGGCTAACGCGCTGGTCGTGTTGAGCTAGACTACTGAGGACGGGGAGATCGAGGTTCGAATCTCGGTCGGGTGAACTAGGGGTGGTTTTCCCTAAATGGTTTTCCACTCTCCCTCCACGCAAATGCGGGTTAACTTCCTCTAAATTCGACCTTCCCAATTCCTAATCCATTAGCGTAATTAGTACTTAAGCGTATAACCCGAACGGGTAGTAAGACGCGGTGCTAAAATAATAATAATAATAATAATAATAATAATAAAAATAATATAATAGTGCAGTTGGTACTATTTTTTTCTGGTGATTTCATTCAAAGTAATACAATGTCATCTGGTACTTAGTAAAAAAAGAGAGTATTTCGGATAACATTAATTATCATTAAAATCGACATAATTGACCATTTATTTTCATGTAAAAGGTCAAGTAATCAATTTCGCGAGAAGATTCAGTTTTGTTTTATTTCGCGTGTAACTTATATGCCTATATTACATTAAAAATGCTACAATTTTAATGTGTTAGGTAAAATTTCATCAAAACTAACGTATCAAAAAATGTAGGTGTCCCTAATAATCCTAGTATATACCCCCTATTAACGAGACTAGCGATTTTCCCATAGAACTAATTTATTCATTTAAGCTTTCTTTAAAATGTGAGCACATAAATAACAGGAGAAAAGGTGTTGTTGTTTTTTTTGCAATTTTTATATAAAAACTTTTTTTTGCTCAAAATAAATAAAATATACCCCCAGTACAAACATAGAGTTTAATTTTTCTTCACACGGTGATATCAACATTTGTTGAATATCTGTCAATGGTGTCCTGGAATTTAATGACAACTTCTTCTCTTAATTTAAAAAGTTTGTTAGATAATGCCGCCATGACAGATATTCAACAACTGTTGATATAACCGTGTGAAGAGAATTAAACTCTGTAATATTTGTACTGGAGCAATATTTGATTTATTTTTGCATAAAAGAAAAGTTTTGCTATAAAAACTGCAATAAACACTGACCTTTCCTCACCTTCTACATCTCCACCTTAACATAAATTATTTATTGTTTTGACAAATTTATAAGTTTGTATGCGTGAAAATATATTCAAATCAAGCGAATGGTTCAGGGTTTTTTTTAAAATTATTTATGGAAGTGTTAATCATTTATTGAAAGGTACAGTACAAAAAAATAATTATGTGTATATATTATAGGGACTATTTTAAAACTAAAATAAAAATCTACCCGCGCCGATGGCCGCATATTCTAAGGGGCTACTCTTGTAATAGACTATACCGCTGATGCTGGGGAAATCGGAATTAAAATCTCGGTCGGGTGTATTGAGGGCAGTTTATTATAAATTATTTTACACTCTCCCTCCACGCAGATGCAGATACAACTCCTCCAAACTCAACCTTCCTCATCTCTAGCAAATTGGCGTATATAGTACACCTACCTGTCTGACTCAAACGACTTCCTAGTAAGATGAGGTGAAAAACAAAAAGTTTTAAACGAATTTAAACTAATTTAAAAAAAAAGTTGTTCATATAACCTCACACGCCCATCAACTATGTGATACAGTCTGCTCGAAATCGTATATTTACACCAACACTATTGCACGTGGATCATTTCTGATTAAACACTAATCGAGACAAAGAATTAATAGAAGTTCCTGTTACTGAAAATTGTTGAAATATTAAATGATATTTGGGTTAAAACTGCATTGAAAAGGCCGTTTTTTGACCATTTTATAATGGTTTCACAGCTAAGGACTTTGCACAAATCTTCATTCTGTCATAACAGGGACATACTGTAGTTATTAACAAGAAACTTTGTCGCTTTGTCCCCCATCGTCACCGCGGAACATTTCGAGTGATCATTCAAATACGAGTGCACTGCACACATTTCTGGCACATATTGCTTGAAATTTTCTTTTCCCTTTTACTCCCATACCTCGCGTGAGCCGGGAGCTGAGTTGGGCCTGTTATAATGCACGCTCTTAAAATGCAATGTCAGTTTTATAAACCAATAAAATATAGTTTTAAATTTGAAAATAGAGATTAACTTTGGCTAGAGCCCCTTAAAAATAATGAGACGCGATAAAGCGAAAAGTACCCTACAAAAATGGAATCAAGTACTTTTTCCTTTGTTATTTTTAGATATGATTTAGAATATTTTTGAAGAGCGAAATAAAACAAATCGTCTTGTTACACGAAATCCTCCTATAAATCGAATTAACACCACTTTTACAACAACAAAAATCTTTAAATAAATACGAAATTAAGAAGAAATTAAGCAGAAATTTTGACGCTGCTGTAATTTGATTAGTATTTTTTTTTTGTAATGTAAGCTAACTTTAGATTACAAAATTGTGAAATATGTAAACAAACTTGACAAAGAATTTTAAAGCAAATATATAAGGTTTCAATAATACATTTTAACTTTGTTTACATTGTTTCAATTTGTAAATAATTCTTAAAAACTTCAGAAAACATGTCATTTTGAATAAACACGAGATAACACCGAAAAGTGAGATTTAAAAAAATTAAATTTAACTAAAAATAAAACAATTTTTACGGGGCTGTAACTAAGTTATAGCTCACCTTTTATGATAGGCTGTGTGTAGGTTTTTTCATTTGTTTGTAATAATCATAAGTGCGGCTCAAACGAAGCTACAGCCCATCTACTGTAGGAATGTATAGGTAAGTGGCAACTAGCAGAAGATTTAATTGCAAATATTGGTTGAAAGTTTTATTGGAATTGTTTGATAACACTTTTTATTGATAGTATAGTATTGGTAAACAAATAATAGTTATTTCCGAGATAGGTTGATGTTAGTCACTTTCGACCATTGTTTGCAACAAAGAACTACCTTCACATATAATCTCCTCTACAGTAGATGGGCTATAATTATCCGGAAAGTACTGGAAGTATTTTGTTACTACTACAGTACTCAGACAGGAAGTACAGTTAGTGCTACAGGTAAGTACAGAACTCACACAGGAATTACTGTTAGTGCTACAGGTAGTTACAGAACTCACCCAGGAAGTACAGTTAGTGCTACAGGTAGGTACAGTATTCAAACAGGAAGTACTGTTACTGCTACAGGTAGGTACAGAACTCACACAGGAAGTACTGTTAGTGCTACAGGTAGGTACAGAACGCACCCAGGAAGTACTGTTAGTGCTACAGGTAGGTACAGTACTCACACAGGAAGTACTGTTACTGCTACAGGTAGGTACAGAACTCACACAGGAAGTACTGTTACTGCTACAGGTAGGTACAGAACTCACACAGGAAGTACAGTTAGTGCTACAGGTAGATACAGAACTCACACAGGAGTACTGTTACTGCTACAGTAGGTACAGAACTCACACAGGAAGTACTGTTAGTGCTACAGGTAGGTACAGAACTCAGACAGGAAGTACTGTTATGCTACAGGTAAGGTACAGAACTCAGACAGGAAGTACTGTTAGTGCTACAGGTAAGTACAGAACTCAGACAGGAAGTACTGTAGTAGTAGCTACAGGAGTACGTAGTAGTACAGAACTCACACAGGAAGTACTGTTAGTGCTACAGGTAGTACAGACTCACACAGGAAGTACGTTAGTGCTACAGGTAGATACAGAACCACCCAGGGAGTACAGTAGTGGGTACAGGTAGGTACAGACTGGAGTAAGGTTATGCACATCACTCTACCCACCAGGAAATCAGCGGATGGCGGCGCTAAATCCCGACGCCGCAGCGCCGCCGCCAGATGGCCGAGTGCAGGGGTGTGGTAAGATAGCCGGGGGCAGCCTGGGGGTGGTGGAGACGTGAACACTGCTGGCCGGTGGGCCAGGATGCTGTCATGGTAACAAGCTGGTCGTTATGGCGTCGCTACCGGTGCGTCCCGACGCTATCACGCGTTCGTAACGACGGCCAGCATGGTACGAATGAGGTTCGCTCCAATATCCGCGCAGAACTTGGCGTGTTGGCGTCAAACCAGAGGGGCGTGGCCCGCCTCTTTCTCCCCTCCTTGTACCCTCAGGCCACCCCACAGATGTAGTCACGTGACATTACAGAAGGGGGAGGGAGGGTGTGAAGGGAGGTTTAACAGCTTGAAAATGTTCCAGAGATAATTGGTATTTCCGGCGACTCAGAGATGGGGTTTATCTGAATATGATTTGACAGTCTGATCTTCCAGTGAAGAGTATCTCTTAATATCTCACCACCACAGTTGGAGAGTATCTCTTAATATCTCACTATCACAGCTGGGTAATATCTCCTAATGTCTCACTATCACAGCTGGGTAATATCTCCTCATGTCTCACTATCACAGCTAGATAGTATCTCCTAATGTCTCACTATCACAGCTGGATAGTATATCCTAATGTCTCACTATCAAAGTTGGATAGTATCTCCTCATGTCTCATTATCGCAGCTGGGTAATATCTCCTAATGTCTCACTATCACAGCTGGGTAATATCTCCTATTGTCTCACTATCACAGCTGGGTAATATCTCCTAATGTCTCACTATCACAGCTGGGTAATATCTCATAATATCTCACTATCACAGCTGGGTAATATCTTCTAATGTCTCACTATCACAGCTAGATAGTATCTCCTAATGTCTCACTATCACAGCTGGATAGTATCTCCTAATGTCTCACTATTACAGCTGGATAGTATCTCCTAATGTCTCACTATCAAAGCTGGATAGTATCTCATAATATCTCACTATCACAGCTGGGTAATATCTCCTAATGTCTCACTATCACAGCTGGGTAATATCTCCTAATGTCTCACTATCACAGCTGGGTAATATTTCCTAATATCTCATTATCACATCTGGGTAATATCTCCTAATGTCTCACTATCACAGCTGGATAGTATATCCTAATATCTCACTATCACAGCTGGATAGTATCTCCTAATGTCTCACTATCACAGCTGGATAGTATCTTCTGTCTCAATATCACAGCTGGATCTCCCCATGATCAACTTTGAGACAACAATGTGATGGTAGCACATCTCGTTACTTAACTCTCCAGCCCACCTGTCTATCAATGTGGGTAGTAATCTTACTAATTACTTGAGCTTGTTTGAGAGAAATGAACTCAAAACTCAACTAATCAAGGGTTCGAGCCCTATGTGTGGTTTCTGTAGCCCGGTCATCTGTTTTGGGACAGGAGTAGATGTCTGGTTGGGGGCTCCTATCCATTGTTGGAACGGTGGAATATTACAGAGAGCAGAACATTGACTGAAAGTGACCCAAGATCAACCTATCTAGGAAATAAATATTAGTTGCTTACTTTTCCTGTATTATCAATAAAAAGTATTATCAAACGAGTCTAATAATAGGCCTACTTACCTAGGGATTACTGCATTGTTGGTGTTTTCGTAACTTCTTAAACAACAAAATAGATTAATAAAACTATTATGTTTTTTTGTTTTGCTGTTGTGGCAAACAGAGATATTAAAGTAGCCCCTACATTAAATAATAAATTTAAAAAATATTATATTCACACTTGTATCTAGTTATAACTGGTCACCAAAATAAATAAATAAATGTTTTTATAAATTAGAGCAAGAGCCATACAAAATATTAGTTTCAAAATGAAACATTTTTATTTTGTATTATTATTATTATTATTATTATTATTATTATTATTATTATTATTATTATTATTATTATTAGCACCACGTCTTACTACCCGTTCGGGTTATACGCACTTACGCTAATGTGTAATGTTAGGGTGATTGTAAGATGAAATGGAGGACCTACAGTTTAACGTGGAATCCTAACCACGGTGGAGGCCTGGCATTCCTCTTTATTTTGTAAACACAGCGAATGAAGAACACGACCGACAAGACGGTTTGTATGACGTCATCAACCGCTCATGTTTCGGCTGGTTCGGGTTCGCCATCTTTTATTACAGAACACGCTGTATTTTAAAATCTCTCGTTAGAAAAGAATTTTTAAGTGAAATACAGAAGCCGCTTCCACAAAAAAAAAAAAAAAAAAAAAAAAAAAAAAAAAAAAAAAAAAGCAAACGGCGATTTTTGATAATTTCGTTTTCCAATAATGTAAAACTGTTAATTAATTAAAACAAGTTGATTGTTGTGTGTACGACACCTTATCTCAATCGGTAGAGTGAGTGTCTACTGAACTAAGGGTCCCCGGTTTGATTCCCGGCATGGCCGAAGTGATGAATTAACGGGCGGGGACTGGATGTTGTGTCTGTCCTAGTGTCAGGGCTGTAACTAGAAGCTTTGGGGCTCCGGGGCAACAAATAATAACGGGGGCCCCCCCTCCTGTCTTATTTTTTCCCTTCCAACCTCTAAATCCCACATTCCCACATTCTTTTAATAACTCTTGTTGATATGTGTTGTTAGTTATTGGATCTTTTTGATCCGGTGAGGTTAATACTGAATTTAATATAAAGGTAAGGTAGGCGGTAGCCTTAAGATAAAATATTTATAAAGTTAAATGGCAAATCGTTCTTTAAAACTACACTGGGCTAATGCAATCATATACCAAATACAATAGTATTACAATACACTTTGAAAAACAGAGAGAGTTAAATATATTGAGACGATATGCGTTTGATTAAAGCTTTGGTCTTCTTTCGTTCGAAATATATATAAAGGAAAAAATCCTCCTAACTCGGGGGGCCCCCTATTCTCGGGAGCCCTGGGGCACTGCCCCACTGCCCCGATGGTAGTTACGGTCCTGCGGCTAGTCTTAAATTAAACTATAAGGCATATGAAGCTACGACAGGCCTAGCAAACCGGTAGTGGAAAATATATGGCTTGGATAAAAACTGACCACAGGCTGGAAACAGCAATGGATGGGGGAAAAAAAAATTGTTCGGTTGAAAATGTTGACGGCCAAACGTAACAACAAATCAACATATTATGGTCTTGCAGATCATATGTTTTGGTGTATGGATATATGGTAGCTTTTCCTATCCGTTAGATACCAGCTTCCTCTACTGCTGCAGATGCTCTATAGCTCAGATATAGAGATGAACAATTTCCGGGAAATTTTCTGCAGTGGTGGTTTGCGGCGGAGGGGTTAAATTGTAGAGGTGGCACCTAGATCCTATAATACTCCAAAATATAGTGTGTTAAGGCGATTGGCCCTTTTCATTTGGCGTGGAAATGCAGAGCCATGGGAACAAACGGTTATCTTCAAGAATTTTTGTTATTTCGCAATTTTCTTTTCGGAAACGGTTTGTTCAAGAATAGAAGCATGTTGATTAAGTTATACTTTTTATATACACACCTCCTCTATAATTTTATCAGTGATCAAATATCAATAAAATTGACATCGGCCACCAAAGCTCGTTTGATGATGTTTCTGGTGTTAACGCCCTTAGGATAAGTTAATCTGTAATAGGCCTATAAAAGTTGACATTTGGGATATCCATATCTCTATTACATTAGTTCCGTTTAATCAGTTGAAATTATTTTACGGAAGAAATAATCGCAAATTTTCCGTTTTGGAAGATTTTCCCTATAATTTCTCCGGAAAATTTTCCGTAATAAGGTGTTGCGCTTAGGTTGAATATTGACAACACACCTTTATTAGTAAACGAGTTTGTTGTTGACTGTAATGAACACAACATTATGTTATATGACCCTATAAATAGCCTATAAGCTTATAGATTTGTAAATAAAGTCTAACAGTTGAAATTTACCTTCTGAAAAGTCCAATGATTCACAAATCATTAAGAGCTAAATGTCTGGGAAACAAAAGGTAACTGTTATAGGAGCGTGAAATGGATCTTTGTGAATAGTATGACGTAATTTAATACAACACTAATTGTATCGTCATATTTATTTCCCTCTTCCCCTATTCGTTCCCCTACTGCCGGCCAGCTCCACCCAGGAACTTTAAAAATCCACTTAGTTTCTGGCGTTCAGGAATCTCTTCTCGACTGTTCTAACGACTTAACAACGGTACGACAATCCACAATCCCCCCAAAATAAACTGCCTTGAGGTTGTTTTTATTCCATACCTGGGTAGTCAGTATCCGGGACCTCCTGACTAGTGGAGTGGTCCATTTGTTCCGGGGGAGGTCAGTCTGGTCGATGAAGTGGTGGGGGAAATATGACTCCGGAGGGAGGAACTAAGTGTTGCTACAGTTGGCACCCGTGTCGGGTTGCCGCTCTTGTAATGGCCCATCTCAGTCCGGAGCAAGAGGGGTCTATGTCACACGATTAATTTACAGGAAAAACCATCCTTGTCACAGTGGGTTTTTTTAACTACCCGCTCCGGTAGTCGAGTAGTCTATGACGTCACTCTCGCATCAGGCACCTTACAAACTGGTCGTCAGCGAATATGAGTTGTTAGAACTAGATCACTGCCTAGTGAACATCTTGACAGAGGAACAGAGCTGGAACCAACTATATGGGTTGTTAGAGCTAGATCACTGTCTAGTGAACATCTTGACAGAGGAACAGAGCTGGAACCAACTATATGAGTTGTTAGAACTAGATCACTGCCTAGTGAACATCTTGACAGAGGAACAGAGCTGGAACCAACTATATGGGTTGTTAGAACTAGATCACTGTCTAGTGAACATCTTGACAGAGGAACAGAGCTGGAACCAACTATATGGGTTGTTAGAGCTAGATCACTGTCTAGTGAACATCTTGACAGAGGAACAGAGCTGGAACCAACTATATGGGTTGTTAGAACTAGATCACTGTCTAGTGAACATCTTGACAGAGGAACAGAGCTGAAACCAACTATATGAGCTGTTAGAGCTAGATCACTGCCTAGTGAACATCTTGACAGAGGAACAGAGCTGTAACAAGCTATATGAGTTGTTAGAACTAGATCACTGTCTAGTGAACATCTTGACAGAGGAACAGAGCTGGAACCAACTATATGGGTTGTTAGAGCTAGATCACTGTCTAGTGAACATCTTGACAGAGGAACAAAGCTGTAACAAGCTATATGAGTTGTAAGAGCTAGATCACTGCCTAGTGAACATCTTGACAGAGGAACAGGGGTGTAACAAGCTATATGAGTTGTTAGAGCTAGATCACTGTCTAGTGAACATATTGACAGAGGAACAGGGGTGTAACAAACTATATGAGTTGTTAGAACTAGATCACTGTCTAGTGAACATCTTGACAGAGGAACAGAGCTGTAACCAACTATATGAGTTGTTAGGACTAGATCACTGCCTAGTGAACATCTTGGTAGTGAGAGAGGATCATAGCTGTAAAATAAAAAAGCTAGTGTTTGTCTGACAACTTTCCAAGAAATAAATCCTTTTGTATTTTCAAAATGATTGTAAAACAGCCCCTCTCCTAGAAGATTGGGGGGGGGGGGGTCCCAGGATTAGCGGTCTATTGCGGGCGGTTTCTTTGACCCTAGGTAAGGGTGAATATGGGGGAGAAAGGGGGAGGGGTGCAGTCTATTATTTCGTGCCTTTAAACCGTGCACGGTTAATACACCTCCTTAAACAACCCCTAAACACTGACGGTCCTAACTGGATCAAAAGCTGACACAGAACAGGACCACAAGGCGGGGAAGTTTGACGCACACTTGGGGCCTCCTTGGTGGTCCACACACATCTACCTGACTCGGGGTTTCACGCCCCAGTGGGCAGTGAGGCCCCACCGCATGTCTAGGGTACGTGAAGATATCTCAGGGGGTACATAACGTTTAAAAATAATACATACACAGAACGATGGAGATGAAGTACGTAGGATAAAGACCGCAAGGGAGACCGATGAAAAAGGGAGGAACAGATAAAATAAAGTGTGCAAGTGAGAGACGAAGAATGGAAACAAATAAAGGAGAAAGAATGTTGAAAGGAAAGATAAAGATGGAGGCATTTTACTAAACTGACCCGGCCACAATCTGGGAACAGTTGATGATGATAATCTTAAACCCTACACATACAATATTAATTTGTGCCTCTGTTAAATAATAATAATAATAATAATAATAATAATAATAATAATATAATAATAATAATAATAATACTTAGCACCGCGTCTTACTACCCTTTCGGGTTATACGCTTAAGTACTAATTACACTAATGGATTATGAATTGGGAGGGTTGAATTTAGAGGAAGTTAACCCGCATTTGCGTGGGAGGAGAGTGGAAAACCATTTAGGAACCCCCCCCCCCCAGTTCACCCGACCGAGATTCGAACCTCGATCTCCCCGTCCACGGCGGTTGAGCTCAACACGACCAGCGCGTTAGCCAACTACGCCACCGAGGCGGGTTGCCTCTGTTAAAGTTTAGAGTTTGCAAGAGTTTAACTCGTTTGTATAGCCTCGTGTTAAGTGTTAGTATTTCTGTAGTGGTACAACCATGGGTTTAGTGTTTCCGGTTTTATTGTTACATATATAGCAGGCCTATATACATATATATATAAATACATACATACATACATACATACATACATACATACATACATACATACATACACTACATTACATACCTTACTCCTACCCCAACCCCTACAAGGTCTAGGACATAGGATATGTTATTGTCCTCGCATCTTAACCGTTGTTAAATTCTAACCGTTGGTTAAACTTGGCGCTGCGTTTTACAATACTATTTTGATGTGCTCGTCAAGTTACGGACGGGTGTCTTCCATTAGTTCTTATCATTACGCTTCTCGGAGCACTAGATTTGTTACAAAGCTTTTGATTGACTTAATTGGGACCAATAGATTGTAAGTAACTATTTAAATGTCTTTAAAGTTAAGGAGTTGTTAGGAAAACAAATTAAAGTAAAATACACGTTTATGTTGTTGCTTATAACACGTCATGTTATTCAATAATAATAATAATAATAATCATACATATAAATTTATAATATATAATCCTTTTTTTCTATGCAAATAAAGATGGGTATACTTACTTTGTTTATTTTAAACATACATGTATTTTAACGCTATTTTTTAAGCTTCAAAATAAATAAATATCTAAACTGTAGAGTCATAGTCAATTTTTAAACGCACAATTTAATATTAAAATAAAAACCACTCTTAATAATTAACCATGGACGTGTACTGGAGGGGAGAAAGCGAAGAAAAAAAAGCATGTCCCATATTAGCCATTCAGGCCTACACATAATAACTTACAAGACGATAAAAACATAGGCAGGCCTACCGCTATTGTCAATTACTAATAACTATTGACAACAAGAAATTACCACTCCGAATCGCGAAGTGAAACAATTGAAAATAATTTACATATTTTGAGTAGGAAAGAAGAGCCTGTAGGGCTGTAAACCAAAATAGATGTAATAAAAGTCGATACCAAGAATTAAAAAACCTCTACCCCACGTCGTACGATGACTTACAAGTCACCCTATAAAAACTTGCCCAAAAGAAACGTTGGCATCCCAAATTAAACAGCTATATTAAATAAAAGGAATAAATTAGACATAATTATTTTATTATCATCTCGGTGTTAAACTGGGAATAATTTGTTCTAAAAAAATAAAAATTGAAGTGAGTCAATTTATTGGTAGACTGACGCCGTAATATGTAGGCCTACACCAAATAGGTACATACTCAATTCCTTGAAATTTAGAATTATAACACCGCAAATCTGTGATTAGGTAATCATTGGTGAAACATATATTTAACTACAGGTGGACAATATTAAAACCAAGAAATTCTATAATATTAATGTCCAAAGTTTTCTAAAAATAATAATATAACCTCACTTGAATAATAATTGCCATAAAACAATATGGTGGGATGTTTGGAAATTAATGTAGACGTTAAGATGCTAACTAGAAGGTAAACCTCGCGTAAACTTTACTTAAGTCTTAAGACTTAACACTTAACAACCTACTTACGCTTAGTGTTTTCTGTTTTCGTCAAAGCTATACCTCAGTTTTAGCTTCTTTGGTGCTGACTGACAGTTCACAGCTGACTTCTGACAGTCAACATTTAGGTATATACCTAAATTTTGAATGTCAGAAGTGACAGCTGTTAAACACATGTTTTTTGCAGATCATATGGTTCGGCGTAGGGATACATAATTTGGTCTGGTAGCTTTTCAAAGCCGTCAGAAGTCAGCTGTGAGCTGTCAGTCAGCACCACATAAGCTAAAACTGAGGTATAGTTTGTAGGGCGTGTTCCACTATAACAGTGTTATCAATTTTACTTTAAAGACACCAAATAAAATGTCGAATGTTGTCCAAAAATGTTTGACCCATTGAGGGAGATAAACTTAGAACTAAAACCAAGGAATGCGACAGTAGGCCTAGAGTTAGTTGGCCTAAAATCTCTGACCTAATGCCAGCTAGGCTAAAGGCATTTGGCCTAAAGTCATTTGGCTGAGATTCAATTGACCTGAAATGAGTTGTCCTAAAGTTATTTGGCCTAAAGTCATTTAGCCTAGAAATTAATTTTGCCGAAAGTAAGTTAGCCTAAGGTTTTTGGCCTAACTGAAGTGTACCCTAAGAACCAGACGTCTCCGTCCTACAACTAAGATCCCGAGTGGTTTGTATATATCTCTGGCCAGGAAGTCCCCGGCGCTAATAACCTCCCCTCAATAAAACAGTGTGTATTTATCTCATCTCTCGACTGAGGATTACGTCTCAGATGTTGGCGGCTCTGGCGTCGAGGGATTTCCAACAATAGCAATCTGGCAGCATTGACGCATTATTCTCCGAGACGCAATAATAGCATTTCGATAAGTGGTCCGCGGGATTTTGAATCCTCGCGTAAGGCCCCTTCCTTTACCCTCTCCCTAGCCCCTTGAGATCCATTTCATGTCTCGGGGGGAGGGGGCGGAGGGCTAGGATAGACCTTGGTAAGTTCAAAACTGTTGATTTCCCTGAGCAGATCCATTCTGTTCCGGTAGAACGTTTACCTCTTCATTTCAAGTTGTGTTATTTGGAGTCCTGGGGCTCCACAAGACCCCTTCAGGGGCCACCTAGACTTTATAATCTTTGTGGGTCTAGATTATCACCACACAACACAAAACAAAATAAAACATGCTTAACACAAACATGGACATGTGAACCCAACCATCTCCTATCGAGTCGGATATTAAATAGATTTTCAAAAAACCTTAACAATGCCACTTTTATTAGAAATGAAAATAAATGTTATATTAAGCAAGTAGACATAATAGCTTTATTTATTTATCAAGTTATTTTAGTCTGATTAAAATTAAAATAATTAATAATTACATCTTACAAGAGGCCTCAAAGCTTTATTTTTCTAATGCAGTAAACTTATATAAACAAAAGCTTTTTGGGGGTATGCAATATTTTTGAGCATCAATGAGTGTTGCAACAGTAATCCCCTGGAGACCCTCAGTCAGCCAGTATACCAACAGTAGTCCCCTGGAGACCCTCAGTCAGCCAGTATTCCAACAGTAGTCTCCTGGAGACCCTCAGTCAGCCAGTATTCCAACAGTAGTCTCCTGGGGACCCTCAGTCAGCCAGTATTTCAATTGTAGTCTCCTGGAGACCCTCAGTCAGCCAGTATTCCAACAGTAATCCCCTGGAGACCCTCAGTCAGCCAGTATTCCAACAGTAGTCCCCTGGAGACCCTCGGTCAGCCAGTATTCCAACAGTAGTCTCCTGGAGACCCTCAGTCAGCCAGTATTCCAACTGTAATCCCCTGGAGACCCTCAGTCAGCCAGTATTCCAACAGTAGTCTCCTGGGGACCCTCAGTCAGCCAGTATTTCAATTGTAGTCTCCTGGAGACCCTCAGTCAGCCAGTATTCCAACAGTAGTCCCCTGGAGACCCTCAGTCAGCCAGTATTCCAACAGTAGTCTCCTGGAGACCCTCAGTCAGCCAGTATTCCAACAGTAGTCTCCTGGAGACCCTCAGTCAGCCAGTATTCCAACAGTAGTCCCCTGGAGACCCTCAGTCAGCCAGTATTCCAACAGTAGTCCCCTGGAGACCCTCAGTCAGCCAGTATTCCAACAGTAGTCTCCTGGAGACCCTCAGTCAGCCAGTATTCCAACAGTAGTCTCCTGGGGACCCTCAGTCAGCCAGTATTTCAATTGTAGTCTCCTGGAGACCCTCAGTCAGCCAGTATTCCAACAGTAGTCTCCTGGAGACCCTCAGTCAGCCAGTATTTCAATTGTAGTCTCCTGGAGACCCTCAGTCAGCCAGTATTTCAATTGTAGTCTCCTGGAGACCCTCAGTCAGGCAGTATTTCAATTGTAGTCTCCTGGAGACCCTCAGTCAGCCAGTATTCCAACAGTAGTCCCATGGAGACCCTCAGTCAGCCAGTATACCAACAGTAGTCCCCTGGAGACCCTCAGTCAGCCAGTATTCCAACAGTAGTCTCCTGGAGACCCTCAGTCAGCCAGTATTCCAACAGTAGTCCCCTGGGGACCCTCAGTCAGGCAGTATTTCAATTGTAGTCTCCTGGGGACCCTCAGTCAGCCAGTATTTCAATTGTAGTCTCCTGGGGACCCTCAGTCAGCCAGTATTTCAATTGTAGTCTCCTGGAGACCCTCAGTCAGCCAGTATTCCAACTGTAATCCCCTGGAGACCCTCAGTCAGCCAGTATTCCAACAGTAGTCTCCTGGGGACCCTCAGTCAGCCAGTATTTCAATTGTAGTCTCCTGGAGACCCTCAGTCAGCCAGTATTCCAACAGTAGTCCCCTGGGGACCCTCAGTCAGCCAGTATTTCAATTGTAGTCTCCTGGGGACCCTCAGTCAGCCAGTATTTCAATTGTAGTCTCCTGGAGACCCTCAGTCAGCCAGTATTCCAACTGTAATCCCCTGGAGACCCTCAGTCAGCCAGTATTCCAACTGTTATCCCCTGGAGACCCTCAGTCAGCCAGTATTCCAACAGTAGTCCCATGGAGACCCTCGGTCAGCCAGTATTCCAAAAGTAATCCCCTGGAAACCCTCAGTATTCCAACAGTAAGCAACCCTCTTCAATTATTCCCTAGACTAACCTTATATTTGAATGCCAGCTGAACACTTCAGAATTAATTCTGTTCGAGAACCGCCATTATACAAGTACTAGAGGACAGAGTGAACTTGCCGTGGTCGAGGCATAGATCTCCGACTCCTCAAGAGCCGTGTCGTCCTAGTGTTGACATTTCCAGCCACCGCACTGCGCTAGTTGTGTATATTAGAGTCTTAATTCCCTCCAGTCGTCTGGAAGCTCTCTATTTCCTATCCCCGATTGAGCACTCAAAGGTTTACAGGCCTGAGAGCTTACTGGCTTTAATGTAAACAGATAGAGGCTTTCTAGAGACGCTTCGGTTCTTAGTTGGGGCAGATACCGGGGAGTGAAAGCCATGAGCGGCCTTCTCCCCTCTCACACAGCACAGACAACATCGCTAATAGCGGCTTAGAAACATCACTGAGGTCTAGAAACAACACCACTGTTACATCAGGGATATTTACAACATTGTCGTGACATCAGGGGATATTCACAATGCTGTTGTGACATCAGAGGATATTCACAATGCTGTCGTGACACCAGGGGATATTCACAACACTGTCGTGACATCAGGGGATATTCACATTGTCGTGACATCAGGGGATATTCACATTGTCGTGACATCAGGGGATATTCACAACATTGTCGTGACATCAGGGATATTCACAATGCTGTCGTGACATCAGGGGATATTCACAACACTGTCGTGACATCAGGGATATTCACTACATTGTCGTGACATCAGGGGATATTCACTACATTGTCTTGACATTAGGGGTATTCACAACGCTGTCGTGACATCAGGGGATATTCACAACACTGTCGTGACATCAGGGGATATTCACAACATTGTCGTGACATCAGGGGATATTCACAGCATTGTCGTGACATCAGGGGATATTCACAACATTGTCGTGACATCAGGGGATATATTCACAATGCTGTCGTGACACCAGGGATATTCACAATGCTGTTGTGACACCAGGGGATATTCACAATGCTGTCGTGACATCAGGGGATATTCACAACACTGTCGTGACACCAGGGGATATTCACAACGCTGTCGTGTCATCAGGGGATATTCACAACGCTGTCGTGACACCAGGGGATATTCACAATGCTGTCGTGACATCAGGGGATATTCACAACGCTGTCGTGACATCAGGAGATATTCACAATGCTGTCGTGACATCAGGGGATATTTACAACGCTGTCGTGACATCAGGAGATATTCACAATGCTGTCGTGACATCAGGGGATATTCACAATGCTGTCGTGTCATCAGGGGATATTCAAACGCTGTCGTGTCATCAGGGGATATTCAAAACGCTGTCGTGTCATCAGGGGATATTCACAACACTGTCGTTACATCAGGGGATATTCACTAACATTGTCTTGACATCAGGGGATATTCACAACGCTGTCGTGACATCAGGAGATATTCACAATGCTGTCGTGACATCAGGGATATTCACAACGCTGTCGTGACATCAGGAGATATTCACAATGCTGTCGTGACATCAGGGGATATTCATAACGCTGTCGTGACATCAGGGGATATTCACAACGCTGTCGTGACATCAGGGGATATTCACAACATTGTCGTGTCATCAGGGGATATTCACAACACTATCGTGACATCAGGGGTATTCACAACACTCTCGTGACATCAGGGGATATTCACAACACTGTCGTGACATCAGGGGATATTCACAATGCTGTCGTGACATCAGGGGATATTCACAATGCTGTTGTGACACCAGGGGATATTCACAACGCTGTCGTGACATCAGGAGATATTCACAATGCTGTCGTGACATCAGGGATATTCACAATGCTGTCATGACATCAGGGATATTCATAACGCTGTCGTGACATCAGGGGATATTCACAATGCTGTCGTGTCATCAGGGATATTCACAACACTGTCGTTACATCAGGGGATATTCACTACATTGTCTTGACATCAGGGGATATTCACAACGCTGTCGTGACATCAGGAGATATTCACAATGCTGTCGTGACATCAGGGGATATTCACAACGCTGTCGTGACATCAGGAGATATTCACAATGCTGTCGTGACATCAGGGGATATTCATAACGCTGTCGTGACATCAGGGGATATTCACAATGCTGTCGTGACACCAGGGATATTCACAACATTGTCGTGTCATCAGGGGATATTCACAACATTGTCGTGACATCAGGGGATATTCACAATGCTGTCGTGACACCAGGGGACATTCACAACATTGTCGTGTCATCAGGGGATATTCACAACATTGTCGTGACATCAGGGGATATTCACAACACTGTCGTTACATCAGGGGATATTCACAACACTGTCGTTACATCAGGGGATATTCACAACACTGTCGTGACACCAGGAGATATTCACAAAGTTGTCGTGTCATCAGGGGATATTCACAACACTGTCGTTACATCAGGGATATTCACAACGCTGTCGTGACATCAGGAGATATTCACAATGCTGTCGTGACATCAGGGATATTCACAACGCTGTCGTGACATCAGGAGATATTCACAACACTGTCGTGACATCAGGAGATATTCACAACACTGTCGTTACATCAGGGATATTCACAACGCTGTCGTGACATCAGGGGATATTCATAACGCTGTCGTGACATCAGGGATATTCACAACACTGTCGTTACATCAGGAGATATTCACAACACTGTCGTTACATCAGGGATATTCACAATGCTGTCGTGACACCAGGGATATTCACAACATTGTCGTGTCATCAGGGATATTCACAACGCTGTCGTGACATCAGGAGATATTCACAACACTGTCGTTACATCAGGGGATATTCACAACGCTGTCGTGACATCAGGGATATTCATAACGCTGTCGTGACATCAGGGGATATTCACAATGCTGTCGTGACACCAGGGGATATTCACAACATTGTCGTGTCATCAGGGATATTCACAACATTGTCGTGACATCAGGGATATTCACAACACTGTCGTGACACCAGGAGATATTCACAAAGTTGTCGTGACATCAGAGATATTTACTAACTCTTACAAAGGTATCAAGGATTATATTGTTCCTATACTGTACCTAATTACTGTCCCCTAATGTTTAGCAATAGTTATGTTCGATTTCTATGTCAATATTACTCAAAGCATTCAATATCTTAGTTGACCAACTGTTAAACAGGTCTTGAGTTCAAACCTCGACATTTAAAGTGTTTTGTAATGAGAGCTCTTGAAATATTGTACTCATTTAATGATTTTCAACTGAAGTTCTCATTACATGATTTAATTTCCAAGACAAGTTCCTAAACAAAAAATTTGAACGTGAAACGATTGCAAATCTACAAGTACACGTACACCAAATGTTTCCGTAAAAGTTTTTCCATAAACAGAACCTAACTTTCCCTATTGGCTCCTTAATATATATGGTATACTATTTTTGATACAGTTGTCTAGAGCTGGCTGGATGTTCATAATTATCAAGGGGACATTGGGAGCGATATTCACGGTGAGCACGCAGACTAGATGTCAAACTCATATTATGGTTTTTGTTTGGTTTATGGTTTGGGTAGTAAAAACACGGACGTGTATTGCCTGG
This sequence comes from Timema podura, assembly GCA_033556935.1. Classification (NCBI taxonomy): domain Eukaryota; kingdom Metazoa; phylum Arthropoda; class Insecta; order Phasmatodea; family Timematidae; genus Timema; species Timema podura. Next base: position 56,412,363 of record JAVRXN010000012.1, on the reverse strand, counting down.
ACGGATAGTAAAAACTTGGACGTGTATTGCCTGGACGGATAGTAAAAACTTGGACGTGTATTGCCTATACGGATAGTAATAACTTGGACGTGTATTGCCTATACGGATAGTAAAAACTTGGACGTGTATTGCCTATACGGATAGTAATAACTTGGACTTGTATTGCCTATACGGATAGTAAGAACTTGGACGTGTATTGCCTATACGGATAGTAAGAACTTGGACGTGTATTGCCTATACGGATAGTAAGAACTTGGACGTGTATTGCTTATACGGATAGTAAGAACTTGGATGTGTATTGGTTGTACGGATAATAATAACACGGACGTGTATTACCTGAACGGATAGTAAGAAAATGAACATGTATTTCCTGGACGGATAGTAAAAACCCGGACGTGTATTTCCTGGACGGATAGTAAGAATTTGGATGTTAATTACCTGGATGGGTAGTAAAAACATGAAACGAAATATACACCAAAAAAACATAGACTACCTTGTCATTTTTGCTTACATAAAGTTTTCATACTAAAAAAAATTCAAATTCAAAATTATTCAAATTTTAGTTTATTTTAATCATAAGAAAGGTTGTGGCGCTGCCTGTTAGCCAATATTGCTTGCAAACGTTGGTGGCGCTTCCTGTTAACCAATATTCTAACTATAGATGTTAGTGTGACCTATCAGCCAGCAGGGACCTCACACGAATCTTGGTGATGGCCATTGATCTCTATAATATAACTGGATGGACATCTGTGGCTGAAATTTTCGAACTGTTGTCTGCATACCATTGTGTATAAGAGAAGGAAACTTTCGGGTATTTCCTTCTCCCTTACGTCCATACAAGGAAATGTGGCATTTTGACATCGTTCATTAATTTGATTGAATATATGAGATACATCAAAGTGTGGTTAGTTGAATTAAATAAATGTGTTGGCAAAAGCTTTGAAGAGCGTAACAAAGTTCTAAACTCGTGAGTTTTTTCTTTAAATAAGTTGATGTAATTTAATATATACGATGATTTTTTTTTAAGGAAGCTCGTTTGGAAGGCTTCATCTCGTACCAGAATCCTACCCTATGGTAGTGATTAGGTAGGATAAAAGACCTTCCAGAAGCGAATTTACACTTCCGTTCTAAATGACCGTTTATTCTATCAAAATACTAATATATTATAGTATTCTGTTACGAAACAAAGCCTTACAGATTGGGATCCTTACTAAAATCAGGGTGTATTAAAGACCGTAGTTCCTACAAGCCTATAACCTAAATTATTGTTTGAACGTAAGACTTCTACATAAAGTATGTCATTCAATCAAATGTAATACAGTTTTTAGCTAACTTGTTTCATCATAGTTATCGAACTTTCAACATAATATGGTTTCTGAAAGTAATATAAAAGATATGAGCCAACTTAAAAAAAAATAATAAAACTACTTTCTACAAGCCTATAACCTAAGTGATCGTTTGAACGTATGGCAACTACACATAGTTTATCATTCAAACAAATGTTATCAAGTTTTAAGTTACCTTATTCATTATATTTATCGAACTTTCAATATAATATGTTTTCGAAACCAATATACAAGCTAATAGCAAACTTTAAATATAAGTATAGTCTTGGTAGACTGCAAACAACATGGATGATAGCTACATATTTAAATATATTAAAGATTGTATTCGTATCTGTACAGTGTTACCTGTAAAACTTAACTGTATATTATTTAATGTTAATTTTTGTTTAGGCAAGTGTGGTATAATACTTCGTTATTTTTCAAACAATAACACTTTTATTCATCAGTGACACATTTTCGCATAAGAACATTGAAAGAAACCGTTAAATCTGTCCCCCCATCCCTCCAACCTCCGCAAGGAAGCAGATGATAAACTTAAGCGTCACGCTTTGGTCCTTGGCAATGCGTATGTTTATGTCCATTCAATATAATATAGAGATCACTGGTGATGGCAAGTATCACCAACCGATTCTACCCCCACATCGCTTTTCCTTTCCTTTTAAAGTTTAGGCTAGGTTTATTCATGCATAGCGAATAGTGTGTAACACAAAGTGATCAAGAAGTTGAAATACATTATTGTCAACAATAGTGCTAGTAATAGACACAAAGTGAACTATGTAAAATGTATAAAGTTGATTTAACTTTAACTTCATATACCTCATGAAAGGAGCGTATTATAGATATTCATTGGTAATTGGACTTAAGACGTATCAGCCAATAAGAATGTGAGGAGAGGATCCAGCCAACTAAACGCAAGTATAAAACAAACGAAAATAATTAGCGTCTGTATTCATATTCATATTTGAAATGCCTTGAGGTGGCCATACTTGTTTGTTATTCAAGAATTTTCTTTGTTTAAAGGTCAGTTCTCACGTATAATTTTTCACTGATTCATTTTTCATGAAAATGAAAATGAAAGGAATTCGTTCACATGTTTCATTGATCATGATGATCATGATGTGACTGACCAACTAGCGTCTGTTAGTCGCGCTACTTAAACACAATTTTTGAGAACTCTTACAATTCATTTATTACTGTACGTGTCCTCACTGTTCATTTTGTTTTCATTTTTCAATAATGATCATTGAAAATTAACAAAAGTAGAACTCCTTTTCACTTTCAATGAAAACTTTGAATAAGGATTCAGTTTAATGAAATGAGTATTCTGACGTTCATTTTGTATTAATTTTCAATGATTATTTGGAAATAATTAATTGAAAATGACACGCGAGAACTAGCCTTAACCTATACCAAATCATTATATTTCATTTGCACATTTATAACTACAAATTAATCCATTCAAGTTCAAAAGGCCAACAAAATCTAATTTATGTTCGGAATAGTTAATTTTTATGTTTTATGTTATACTATGCCACCAATGAATATATATCTCATTAAAAGTGAAAAGGAGTTCTACTTTTGTTCATTTTTAATGTTCATTATTGAAAAATGAAAACAAAACGAAGAGTGAGAACACGTACAAGATTTAATTCATTTTTATTTGAATGTAAGGCTCTATTTTAATTAAACGCTACATTGTGACCACCTGCGACCACTTGCAACTGTGATATTACAGTGAGAAATGTCAAATATATAACAGTCCAACTCGGTACAAGGCTAAGTCTATTAATCCTCAATTGTTTTCAAGTTTCGACTCGCGTTGACAAACCAGACAGCTTATAACGAAATTTATGACACTTATTTACAGACATTGTGTTGTAAGAGTTCTAAAAAATGGTGCTTTTAACAACTTATCACTAGCACCCAGTGTATTTCTACGTAAAATCCATTTCCTTAACCACCATATACGCTTCTTTTTGTTTAGTATAATTTCTAGCTCGTGTGATAACTGCACACATATTTCACGAACTGAAGTTCACATTAACTTTTTACATGGCGCCATTTGTATAAATGAAACGCTAGTTGGTCAGTCACATCATGATATCGTGATCAATGAAACATGTGAAAAAACTCCTTTCATTTTTATCAAAAGTGAATAAATGAAAACGATTAATTAGAAATGATACGTGAGAACTGGTCTTGGAACTTACAAATGGCCGCCATCATATACTTTTTAAATTTAATATGCTACACTAGCGCCACTAAACCGACAAGGATTAATCTATTATTTATAAGGAGCTGTTATGTATTTAAAAAAATAAAAAGTAACTAATAGATTGTTAGTTTTATGTAAATATAAATAGTTTTACACTTAAGACTAATTTAAATAGACTTAACTATATATATATAAAAAAAATTGAATCAACTGTTTGTGTTTATAGCTTCTAGAAAAGGAAGTGACGTTGGCGCGGTGTCTAAAGCGCCCTCTCGCTCCCGGCTTCTTTCCTACACGATGCGTTGAACTCTGTCATTTGGTGTCCGGTCTTGGAGTTGTAAAGCTGCAATTATTTTTTCTCTTCTACTTATTGGTAAGCGTCATTTAAATCTATCTATATCAATGCAATCCTAGAATTAAATTGATCTTTAGGTTCATTATTCTACTTATTAGTTTCCGTTATATATATTTAATAATATAATATATTTATTCAGCTTAAAGTGTAAGGGTCAAACTTGGCTTATACATTGGTTATTATAATACCACGTGCGTTGTGATTTTCAAGCAACGCTTAGCTTTAACATAACGATAATCATGTATTTTAACGATGATTACCCTATTATAATGAAAATAACGCATTTAAAATGCGTATTATTACTGCACGTGGAAACTTATAATTAAAATCTGATCACCAAAGTAAAAATGTTTCTTTTGCCTTAACTGTGATGTAACTAGTCTCGTTCGTATGAATTTATACTGATTCTACTTTAAATGAGCTGAGTTTGAAATTTCTTTTTACTATCATTTTGCCTAAAATTACATTCTACTAATAGATGGTTTATATTTTCAGTGCTGGCCCAAGGCTCTTTTCTTTCCCCTGATGAAACCATTCAATATAATGGTATGTAATATAACTCTTACCTAATTCATTGGATATAATACAGCTTATAAAATAAGGTATGATTAAATGTACTTTCATTTTTGCGCTATGGTGATCTTTTCTGTTGAGATCTTTTAAGCATTTTATGTAGTTTTATTCTTAATTGATTTGGATAAAGAACCTAAACTTTTTTACTTTATTTTTTACAACAAAAATTAAGCTGTATCAGACCGTGTCTAAAATATCATTTACACTAAACTAGCTTCGGTTCATTGAGATTGGTATTTTCCCATAGGGTTTCCCATTCCACACAAATGTGGGTACATATTCTACTCTAAATTCAACCTTACTCATCCCTAATCTATTAGCATGAGTACATAAGCTTATAACCCAAATGGCTAGCAAGACGCGGTGCTAAAAATTTATGAACATCACAGCCTCACGTTTATTACTTTAAGATATACCCAACACAATTTTGCATTTTGATAACTAATCTTAGTAGTTTTAATCTGTCTACAATTTTGTGATTGGATTTCAAGACTGGAATGTTCAACAAAGCAAATGGGGGCCCTACAGACATGATTTGGTCAGATCAGGTGCAATCTCTGGTTGTGTGTAGGTGTCGCCTGACAATTTCTATTTCATGTCGGGTAGCTGGCACATCCAACACGACTGTCCGACCTAATTGTGTCTGAAGCGTTAGGTGATTCAGCGTGACATGATGCATGTCTCAAACATGATCAAATCGGGCACTAAGTCAGGTCTGTAGATAACACCTGATTTGGTCTAGTGGTCTCTGAGGTCAACCAGATCGGTTCGTCTGTAGTGCCCATAAGGATCTGCTTGGACCAAATCTGGTGTTAGCTACAGACGAGCTTAGTGCCTGATTTTCAGTTTTTTTTCTAAGAGACGTCATGCCACGTTGAGTAACCCGACATTAAATATAAATTTTTGTTGGGCGACACACAACCCGATATTGCGCCTGATCTGACCAAATTGTGTTGTCTGTAGGGCCCTTTGGTTATTTCGTTGGATTTTGGGATGCAAAAGAGTTCATAGGTATGTGAAAATACCTTTCCCGGATTAATTTGTTAGGCTCTTTCACGCTTGCTCATAAAAATTATATGCTGATATAAGCAAATCAATAGATTAACACAAATATAAAGAATCCTGCCCTTGTCTCATCTGTTTCTCTCTAAACATTCTTATGGAAAATAAAACTAGATCGTTTAAGATGAAATTAAACAGACCAAACTGCCCATTACAGGGAGATTGGTTTTCAGATTGTTTGGTTTTACTTTACTGAGGGGGATTTCCAAAACTGTTTTCCACTCCATGTAAATGTGGGTGCATCAACTCTGAATTCAACTCATTAGCTTATTACTAATTGCATATAACCTAAACAGGTAGTAAGACCATGTGAGTATTTAGGTTAAGATTGCTTGGTACATTTCTAAACAGGTTACTGAATTAAGATTGGTATCCTGTTTTTGAAGTGTAAATCAGAAGTGGACTTGTTCCACGTCTAGCTCCACTGCCGTGTGTCTTTATATATGTCAGTGGCGTTCCCTAAGTGGTAAATTAAGGTCTTGTGCACAACGCCTGTAGCTCTGAAACCAGCTACAGACAAGGAAGCCCAATACATATTATCTTTGAAATAACAGCTAATATAACTAAGAAAGGGTTTTTTTAGTCTATAAAGTATAAAGTAAAATTAGAGTTGATACTTTCCTAATTGTTTTAGTTATGTAATTATAAAAAACATTTTCAATTTAAAAAACTGACTGGGTTTTTAGTGTTATTCCCCTGTTTTAGTTTAATAAGGCCTTAGGAGGCTTTGCTTAAAAAAACCAAAAGGTATTTAGGTTTGGAAGTGTTTTAATTGTTAGATATTCTGAAATCTCTTGTCTGCATAGTTCTTGAAAATTATTTTAATCCTTCCAAAATGGTTTTGTACATTAAATTTGGATTGGGTATAAGACTGGGCTTTTTGGTTTGTCCTGGTTTGAGTTAATATTCAATTGTTAAAATATAAAACTTTAGTTTTTATTTGTTGGGTTGCATCTTCTGTTTTACAAATCTGGATCTTACCTTCTAATTTGAATCCGATAAAAATAATAGAATCATATAGTAACGTAAACTAAAGGTTTAACTTTTTGTATAATCCAGACATTCACTTCAGTTAAATTACCGTTCGGGGGCCTGGTTGTTAAGTTTCTCCTATAATTCTGTTCCAAACCACCAAAGGTAGTGTTACAAGCTTTGAAGTAAATTTCAAATGCATTTTAAGGATTTAAGCCTAATCCCATATTTTCTCGAATTTTCTTATATTCTGTGGTCAATAGTTTTCTCCTAATCTAGATTAACAGGCGTGAGCATTTAGGTTAAGATGGCTTGGTGTGTAAAGATGCATATACATCTGACGAACCTATCCTGTATTCTACCTTCTCCAAGGATCAGACCTGTTTCATGAACATTCCGCAGTGCACAGTCCAGTGCCGTATTAGCGGGGACGCTAGTCTTAACATGTCTTCCAGCGAGGAAATGTTAGCGATGACTATGGCCAATGACGCCATATTAATTATAGCAAATTTAATAAAGAGTGGTGCACTGAGCAATATAATGAACGGGTTGGTTCAGAACTACTGTTAGATTGACCCGAAGAAGCAATTTACTTTCATACATCTTTTATGTTTTTAATAACAATTATTGTCACAGAAGTTAGTTTTATAAAGCTCTAGCAACTACAACGAAGTTTCCCCTGTCCAGTTTGCCATGTTCATAGCAGGTTCAAACTCGCAAAAAGATGTCCCAGGTAGAAACGATAAGCCCTTGGGAGTAAGTTCCAAAAACCGACTGGTTGGATCGGAACGAACCTCTCGTGAAGCCACTGGTAGGTTCTTAGGCCCGCCTAAACTACAAATCTGTTACAATACAGGGCAGGATCGTGAGATGTATATGCAGCTTTATAAACTGGAAACTGATCCTTTTTGAAGTGTAAATTTGAAGTAGACATGTTCCACAACTAGCTCCACTGCCGTGTGTCTATATATGTCAGTGGCGTTCCCTAAGTGGTAAAATAAGATCTGGGCCCGCTATGTCTGTAGTTTTGAAACTCAACGAGCTATCGACACGCAGCCCAGGTACAAATTCTAAACATGCATTTTAAATGAGCTTGGTCTGCTGTATTTTATTTTTTTAAACTAAGAGGCTTAGTTATAAACACACAAATTATAGAAATTGTAGAAAAATGAAGGCAAATTAAAGTAAATAACTAAACATATTTACAAATTTAAATGGATGCTTTCATGGCATCTTCCTCTGAATGTATATAATTATACAATGAAAGTTTGTAAATATGTGTTAATGTTTTACTTATACTTTATTTTTCATCTTATCATTGTATTTTGATCTCTTGGAATAAACTTCACAAATCCCAATTTCATTCAAGATAGAATGTCTTTTTGACAAATTAAACTTGTGTTCAATTTTATTAATTTGTTAGGTAATATTAATAGTTTCACTTGTTTACAGGAAACTGCAGGGCTGGCAGCCATGAGAGGTTTGCAGAGTCCAAAACGAAAGTTTCAAAAGTTGGAGACTGATTAATTTTCCAAAAGGTAAGACAATTTTACCCATGGCAGGGGTTATTTAGTGATATAAAGCTATTTTGCAACAGCAAAGATCAATTTTGTTGACAATATTGCATTAATTTTAGAGCTCTGATTATGTTAATGTGAAGTTTTGTATTAATTTTAGCATTAGATAAGCTGCTGAATAAAGTGAAACTGTCGATTAAATATCCTATAATGTTTTGAGAAACTATATATGTTGGAGGCAGAACTTTCAATATTGACTGAGCTTTAGGGCCATTTCATAGTCAGATTTAGTACGCTTAAAGTGCGAGTTGATACTAAATACAGGATGACACCTAATTAGACCAGAATGGAATGGCCAGTTTCGCATATGAAACTGGCCCATTCCATTCAATGTCAGGTAGGTGACGTCTTGTATTTATATAGCGCCGCACTTGAGGTGTACTAAATCTGACTGAAACTGGTCCTTAATGAGCTTGGCTTAAAATCTGTAGACTATCAAAGCCATAATTAATAAAAATTGTTCATTTGAGCAAAGACTTATATCTTGGAATCATCTTGGGGTGTTGCAACAAATTAACTTTTTTTTAACAGTTCCACGATATTTGCCCCACCCCACAGCTTTTCTGTGAGGGTGGCTTTCCAATACGTGGTACATCAAATGTCTGGGCCACAATTTTCACCTGTCTGTTTAGGCTGGTGGCATGTAGCCCAGGTATAACACAGCCCCATACCACTCTTTGTGTTTTCTGTGGACGTCTGGGATTTCTTTCTGAAATACCAGCATTTTGCACTCAAACTTGTACTAGCCAATATCATCAATTTCGGAGGTATTCATATCTTATCAAATGAGACACATGTATGAATACATGAAATTAGATCTTATAGCTTTTCTAGCTGTTCTAAATCTGTTCATAAGTTAACTAGGCAATCTACATAAGATCATACATGTCTATCCCTTATACACAATTCATGTGATGTTTCAAAGAGCAATCATATTTGTCAAAATAATTCTTGTCTTTGGAATTTAACATTTTGTGAATTAACTTTTTATTCATGGCTTTGCCTGGATAACTTCATTCGTACCTAATCTTGACTGCATCTGTAGTTTTAAAACTTAAAAAGTGTTATCAACTGTGTTTGGAAGAGTGTTAGGTGACGGGTAGGAAAAGTTACTATGTTAATTTTGAGTAATACTTTCACTCAAACCATTTGTTTTTAATTAGCTTTTGGACTCGGTCGGGTGAACTGGGGGTGGTTTTTCCTAAATGGTTTTCCACACACATGCGGGTTCACTTCCTCTAAATTCAACCTTCCCAATTCCTAATCCATTAGCGTAATTAGTACTTAAGCGTATAACCCGAACGGGTAGTAAGATGCGGTGCTAAATAAAATAATAAAAAAATTAAGCTTTTGGAATTTTTTTTATTGTTGAAGCTGCCTCTTAATTCACTTAAAATGAGTAGTAATACACTAATTATGAATACGAATACTACTAAACCGATTATCAATCGTACAATATTTAAAAAAAATTATTGATGTCCAGGTTCAATGTAAGAAATTTTTTTACTTTCAATGACCAGCCTGAACTTTCGTCATTCACAGAAACTGCATTTGCTAATCGCTATCTCGTTAAGAGGTCCATAAAAATGTCTGAAAGTGGCCTTTTGGAGATCCCTGCTTTTGGCTGTGTCAATGATTACTTATTTACCGCCCCAGTCTGACAATTACTGACTGATTCGGTTCTAATGAGACAAGCATACACTTTCTGTAGTTAGTAATATAGGACAGGACTCACCACTTTAGTGAGAATGGTCTCTCATTCTCGCAACAAGACAGATTGAGGGTTTGGCTGCATTGTCAGCTGTTCTGAGGGTAACATTTCCCACTACATAAATGTAGGTACACTTCCATCTGAATTCAACCTTCCTCATACTTAACCACAGTGGTATTATACAACCCAAGATAGGTAGGTGATATCAGAGTTCCTAAACCATATAATCTTTTTAAACATTTATAGATTGTACAGTACACACCCAAATAGGGCCACTAAATACAATAATTTAATGGCTACACAATTATTACAATACTCATGTCAAGAGTTTCCTGCGCACATCGCCGTGTAATTAGGCTGCGATTTAAGGGTGACTGAATTAAAACTAAAACAATACCCTCCACCACCTGCCTGCCATAGATACCAAACACTTACGTAGGGTAGGTGACTGCTGACTCAATCACGCCTCCAGCCAGGTTGAATTATTAGATTACCTCAACTCTTTGTGCTGACACTGCCTCACTATATATAGCACATATTGATAGTGTCAGTGTTGAGTGTCATCGGCCTTAGTTTTTCATACAAATAAAACTACCATACCAGAACCAGAATGTACTAAAAATGTCAACAATATTGTGGACTTTTCCCTGCCCCAAATTTCCCCAGGACTACTTTAATTTCCCCCGGACCTCGTTCGCGTGTTCGGACGTTCTGCACCCCTGTGGGGCTATAACATGCACACTTTATGAACCAAATGATATTTACATAAAACTTATTATAGCTGACACAACATCCAGCCCCCAGCCGTTAATTAATCACTGAAAGAGCAAACCTACATTTCTCTAATGATAATTTACAAGTGAGTTTATGTTTTAATAATTTAAATAACTTGTATCATAGATTACATTAAAAAATAAACTGTGCTAAGATGCAAATGTACGGGGTTTGGGAGGTTTCATTAAATAAAAGAAAATGTTTAACATTTTTTCCATGATTACTAGGGCTAGGATTTTTATTCCCTAAAAATTGCTATATAAAAATGCATTTATTACCAAAAACACGCCTCTTAGGATGAAAAATTGATGTAAAATTTACATAATTTTTTTATTTTTCTTGCAAAAGATTTTAGGTGTATGAAACAACAAAAATAATCTAAAACTTTACATATAAAAACCAAAACAAAGAATAACCTAGAAAAAGACTTTGCAGTAAACTAAAATGTATTGCCCAAAAACATGTCCAATGAGTAAAGAAAAAAACTCTTAAAATACAATTAAACTTTTTAGTTTCTGTTCCAAATTGAGTCGCCAAACAAAAAATATGCCATTAAAAGAAAACGGGTGTCGGGGTGGCACCACTGTTTGTTATGATGTGTGCGCAAAGTTTCTAAACACGAGCATTCTCCCGCTTTTTGTTTAATTCTCAATCTTGATTCTGTCTTTCTGTGAAAACTTATATACAAGTCCTTTATATTAAAATACCAAAATATGCAAAATAATTACTCATAAATAACCGCAAAAAAATATGCCGTCTCATAAATAGAAATGCTAAAATGCCCAAATAAAGTTTAAATCAGCTTAATTTCTTAAGAACACCTTGACAATTCTAGATTTACAAAAATATGCAATAATTAGCTCTGATTACTTGATACATTGTCTCTGAGTATAGTAGAAATCTTGAAATCTGGAATTTCATAAGTTTTTGTAGAACCTGAATATACTTTTGCATTAGTTTAAATTACTTCATATTGTTATATGATTAGTTTCTATAACAAACCCCACTAGTCTGTTTCATGTGAAAACTGGAAACTAAAGTTTCCACAATGATGGAAATAGACATTGAAATTTATTTACATTGCTAGCCAGAATAATTAATGTAAAGCTTTGCAGTAAAGTAATGTTTGTAAGATCTTGATAACTTTTAAATAAATACTCAATATGATAAGATGTCAAATTTATGAGTTTCAATCACTTTGAGTGAAAGTAGCTCCCTCTACAAATGAGGGTTTAGGTGACAGTCGATATGAAAGTGACTTGCAACTAATTGGACGGGGGACGCGAGAAAGGGCCAGCGTTTTTGCACTTTTTATGTCTACATATTTTGGTTAAAATAGATCAAGTGAATAATTCTATAACGTATATAAACAGAATTAAAGTGCTGATGATTAAGACATTTATCGCCCCAGTCTGATGTTTGTGACTGATTCGATTTAATGAAGCACTACATTAAAGGATTTGTAAATTTTTGACATGTTCAGATTTAATGTTTTTGGCTCGAATTTAGTATTTCCTCGCACATTGATCCTAAAATTTTGAAATTCTGCAAGCTCTTGAATACACTTTGTTGTAAAAATTTCTGAAAGTTTTTCTTGATGTGAATGCACTCTTAAACTTCTGTCATCACCCCCCCCCACCCCAAAGTTTGGATTAAAAGCCTTATTTTTCACTATAATCACTCAAATTCGTATCCTTGGGTGATCTTTTATTATCAGTAATGGTGCAGATCCTATCACTAAACAATTGAACATGCTGTGCTGTACTTAAGATGATTTTAGTGGGTTCTGGCCATAATATTGTTTTTTTTTATTACAGTGAATGTCTGCCCTATCAAAGATTTCTGATCTATGGCAGAGAGGAAATAAAAATTAGGTGAGTTTTGGTACTAAAAAAATATCTTTTTAATCACCTTGCTTTAATCCTTTTAAAGGAAATCAAAGTATTTGAAAACAAATATAATATGCACATTTAAATAACTTTACAGAATTACTAATTACTACTTTAAACTGTTTAGAATTTTGTATTTAGAAAATATGTAGACACCCTATAATCTAACTCGGTGGCTCTCAAACCTAGACAGTTTTTACCACTGTATTTATTATCGAGGGGTTTTATTAAATCGTGAGGTATTTTGCGGTGATGAGATGAGCAGGATACTCAATTGTATGATACAGTATGATTCACACTTGCCCTCCCTGAGCTGTGTTAACATTGCTCTTGTTTGGTTGGTTTAGGGTTCCATTGAGCTCACATCTGCATTCTCTTTTCAGATGGTGTGCTGTCTTGTCGTCAAAATATCCTGGTGATATCAAGGTTAATATGAATTAAACTTTTTAACTACCTACCATAACAAAGTGTGAATCTATATTTTGAATATAAATACAGTAGCTGTCACTTCTGACAGTCAACATTTAGGTATATACCTGAATGTTGACTGTCGAAGTCGGCTATGAGCTGTCAGTCAGCACCGAAGAAGTCATGGGGCTACTGTACAGTAGTACATTGTGAGAATTAGAGTGTTATAACTGGAGACTACATGGACCTCATTTTTTTTAAAGCAGTTTGTGAGATATTTGTGCCAAAATTATACCAGAAAAAGACATGAAAATAACTTTTTTAACCCAGGAAAATTGGGAATTATGCTATAATTTTATTTTTAAGTGTGCATGCTGGTTTAAAAATATTATAATACATTGAGCTGTGATCAAAATAAAAGTTGGTAATGTTCTGAAGTGGCTGGAAATATTATTTCTGGACAACGTGCCAAGTTGGAATCTATAAACTAGAGTTAGTAAAATTCTCTTGAAGTGTGCCTTCTACAAAGCGCTTTCCTGTTTCTTTAATCACAGGCGAAGTCTGTCGTATAGAAGGAGAGAAATTAAGTCAATTTCCACGGGTGGGGTGAGGACTAATTACGTCCTATGCCTCAATCGAAGTTGATACATTGTCTTTACGTAACTCTTCTGTAAGAATATTGTAATTTTATGTATTTTCTGGCCCTGAAATTGTAAAAATGATTGTTTACAGGTGTGGGATGTGGTTCCATGCTGGGTCATTTGACACAAGACAATGTGCATCACTGGTAAGACTAATAGCACCTTTCTAAAAGAATATACTTATGTAACAGGGTGTGCAAGTCTAGTAATATAATAAAATCATAAACTACAGATATTTTTAAAGTAATAAATCTTTCAAAATTTAATTCACTTTGATGTTATAAAATTTATTACTTGTATATCACTAATTAATACGTAAACAGAAAGATTAATAATAATAATTCTCTGGTTGAAGCACAAATGTTAACTAAAATGTTTAAATATATTTTTTTGATATTCCTTGAATTTTAAAATTTCTGCATTATCTATGTTAAGGCTGGTTTATTTATTGAAAATTTGCACACAACTATTTTTAAAATAAAAATGTTACTTTTATGATGAAACGTTTGGAATTACCGTTTGATACCTTTGTGAAACAAATTCCTTTGGCTGCTTTTTAATCTGAATGGTAATGCTTTCATGGACTTAACCTCATTGGCTAGTTTCATCTCATGCTTATTGTTATGATTTGTGTTCCCAGGCTCTTGTCAAGGGTGTGATTGTGTTCAGTCTCGTGTCTAGGTGCAGATCATTTAGATAGGTAAGTGTCACTGTCTTATCATGTTTGTGTGCAAACTTTCTTATCCAAGAAAGTCATACTTATCTTAAACTGAAAAATTAATAAGTGTTATAACTATTTTTTAAATAAAAATTTACCTTTATGATGAAACTTTTGGAATCACTGTTTGACACCTTTGTGAAACAAACTTTTTTAACTCACCTTTAATCTGAATTGTAATGCTCTCGTGGACTAACCTTATTGACTAATTTCATCCTTGCTTATTGTTATGATTGTGTTTCCAGGCTCTTGTCGAGTTGATGTGTCGATGCATATCATCTGGGAATAGTGGTAAGTCTTGTCTATTGTAATGTGTAAATATTATATTTGATATATATCTATGGATTTTATTGAAAATTTGAACACAAGATTTTTTAAATAAGATGTGACCTTTATGATGAAAATTTGGAATCACGTTTGACACCTTCGTGAAACAAACTCCTTTAACTCACCTTAATCTGAATCTTAATGCACTCTAGCACTAACCGAATTGGCTAGTTCATCTCGTGCTTATTGTTATGATTGTGTTTCCAGGCTCTTGTTGAGTTGCGGGATCATTTGGAATGAGTGGTAAGTGTCACTGTCTTATTGTAATGTGTAAATATCATTAATATTGCTTGATTTAATAGTTCTGCATAATCTATTGTTTAGTTGTACTATGTATTGTTATTGAAACTTTGAATACAACATATTTTTAAAATATGTGACATGATGAAAATATGGAATCACCGTTTGACACCTTCGTGAAACAAACTCCTTTAACTCACCTTAATCTGAATCTTAATGCTCTCATGGACTAACCTTATTTGCTAGTTTCATCTCTTGCTTATTGTTATGATTGTGTTTCCAGGCTTTGTCGAGGGGTGATGATGTGTCGAGTTGCATAATCATCTGGGAATAAGTGGTAAGTCATTGTCTTATTGTAATGTGTAAATATATTTGATATTGCTTGGATTTTATTGAAAATTTGAACACAAGAAATTTTTAAAATAAGATGTGACCTTTATGATGAAAACTTTGGAATCACCGTTTGACACCTTCGTGAAACAAACTCCTTTAACTCACCTTAATCTGAATCTTAATGCACTCAAGCACTAACTGTATTGTCTAGTTTCATCTCTGCTTATTGTTATGATTGTGTTTTCAGGCTCTTGTCGAGGGTTGATGATTGTGTCGAGTTGCGGAATCATCTGGGAATGAGTGGTGAGTTCGCTTGTCTTATTTTGTGTTACAAACTATTTATCAGAAAGGTGCAATTGTGCATTTCTAATGAAAGAAAGGAAAGCGAGAGGACAATTACAACTAACCAGTCTGACAACCTTTGGTGACACGAAAACAATGGTAACCCAATCTCAGGTGTAAATAGAAAAATTGAATGGTAAACAAAATGTTATAAAAAATTAATATCCTATTCCTTAATACATAAACATATCAACTTTAAGTACTAGATTATTTTTAGGGGTTATAGTTGAGGTAATTCTATTTGTTAGTTATGGACCATCCAGCAACAGTAAAAGTTCTGAAACTATTTGGAACGATAATTATTTTAAGAGTTTTAGTTGTGAATATGCTTGGAAAGATTTGAAGAACTCGACCATACCATGGTCTTATAAAAAAAGTTAATAAATTTCCCTTTATTAAGTGATAAGGTAATGAGTTGGTGTCTTGTTTGTGTGATAAGCATGTCTGGAAAGTGCTTATTAAAGTTAACTATGCTTTCTCTCATTGTCTTGTTCTATCGTTGTAGGATTGTGGTCGGCGGATATGAGGACCACAGATCATCCATCCACCTCTTGAAAAAGGTTCTTGCAGACAGGTGAGCCTACCACCACACCACCACTAGTGAACTCTGCTCCTGCCCCATTGGGGCTGTCTAACTGCTATGTACATGATGTTACTAGTATTTGCTATCTGAAGTGCTGTGAGGACACTTGACCACCAAGATCACTGATGCATAGCAAATTTGAAAGTTTGAAAAAAATTAAAGGCCCCAATTTGTTCAAAAGGGCTTGAAATTATAGCTACACATTTGGTATTGGCCCCTTCTGGTTAGGCTTGTTTTGGTTAAACATTTCAAAGCTATCAAAAATGCTTTGGGTGTTATTAAGGGTGTCTTGCAAAGATTACTTCCAATTTGAAGCAAGTATCCCCCATGTTAGAATTTAAATTTTTTGAAACATGGCACAGATCATGAACTTAAATTGTTTGAAATAGTTTAATTTTAAATGGTCACTAATATTTTTATTCTGAATCGTCACTTAGATTCTGTTGCCTGTTCGAACTTGTCTCTACTCTTAGTAGATGGAAACAATGCATTTATTTTTGCTAAATTACATTATCAGTTTGAATATGATAACCGTCCAATCCCCCAACCTAGGTTTGATTATATCTGAGGATGTATATGTAATTGGGGGAAGGCTTCTAAAAATTGGAAAGAAATGTATTGATGGCAAAGTGTGAACTTTGTTTAGTTTCAAAGTGAAAGGCATCGTTTGTCCAGAATCAACCTAAATCTATTTTGAATCAATCTCTGGTCCAGTCTTTTTAAAAGCCAGTTTTCTGATAGGTCTGTTTGACGCTAGTTTTCCTTTGTTTAAATTTAAAATACCATTTACTGAAGATTTTTTCCATACAAAAATTAATTGGTAATGTGTGTATATATATATATATATATATAACACACACACCAATTTGGATTGTCGTTAAAGACATAGGGCCAGTTTCATAGTCAGACTTAGTACGCCTCAAGTGCGAGTCGATACTAAATACAAGACGTCACCTACCTGAAATTGAATGGAATGGGCCAGTTTCATATGCGAAACTAGCCCATTCCATTTTGGTCTAGGTAGGTGTCTTCCTGTATTTAGTATCAACTCGCACTTTAGGGGTACTAAATCTGACTATGAAACTGGCCCATAAAACAAGACTATTTGAGCTGTAACTAGTTTCACTTGTTAGGTTACACAACTGTAATAACCAGAATATATTTGGTTCGTGCGCATGATACCTTGGCTCTATTTAAACGATTGTTTTGTTGCAGCTGTGGTATGGGAATTTGTCTCTTTAAACAACAAATGTTTGGTTACAGGTGGGGTTGGTGATAGATTTTCTGAATATCTGTTTGAAGGTGAGTTTAACCATATTTCTGTGTTTTCTGCCTCATTTGTAATTCCAATGATTATGAACACTAGACTGCCCCAGTCAATCTGAAGCTTGTGACTGAAAGTTAGTTATGAGGAAATTATGAGCTATTTTAGTTTAGATTTGAGCTGCTAAACTTGAGTTATGGGAAGCTAAAAACTTGTTGTTTTCAGAATGGTGGTAGAGGAATCTTGGCTGGGATCCGTTCTTTCTATTAAGAGGTAAGGTTGTATAATCTAGATTTATAGATAATTTGAAGTCTGAAGTAGTGCTTAAATTATTTGCTAAATTTTAAATGCTGTAAGATAAGCCAGGAATTTGGTAAATCATAT
Organism: Timema podura; assembly: GCA_033556935.1. Taxonomy (NCBI): domain Eukaryota; kingdom Metazoa; phylum Arthropoda; class Insecta; order Phasmatodea; family Timematidae; genus Timema; species Timema podura. Next base: position 56,394,649 of record JAVRXN010000012.1, on the reverse strand, counting down.
AAATAAAATCTGAAAAAATGTTTTACTGAAAATGGAAGTATAAACTTTTTTGTATAGCTGTAATATATTTTATAATTTCTAGTAGAATGTCAATACAAGTAAAAACCATGTTTATTTAAATTTTAAAACTTAATAAAAAAATGTGGGGCAGTTAGAAGGTGGTGGCACTTTTTTGAATCTGGAATTTGATTGGGCAAGTTGTAGATACTTCCGTAGGGGTATACTTATTAATCGTTATTGGGTGATTATTAGTGAATCTGAAGTTTAAAATATTGGCCAGTTCCCAGACAACTTGTTTCGGGCTTTCAAGATTCTGTGTGTTGGTCCAAGTGTCTGGGAAATATTAATTTCTGTTTTAAACTTGTGCGTTTGTCCAGATAACGTGCAAACCTGTCTCCAGAAACAACTGTGTCTCTCTTTGTTAAAACATTGGTTTTTTAAATGTTTTTGTCAGTTGCGTGTCTTGTATTAACTCTCTCGAGTTCCAACATAACAGCGATACACAAAACATTTACTATAGTTGCCAGTGGAGCTTGCAGCAATCCCAAGATCTTGAGCTCGTATTGTCATCAAATAGGGCAGATTTTATTTAAAATATATTCTGGTATGTTAGAGCTATTATGTCTTTGTCCCTATTGCTTCACTTTATAAAACATTAAATTTTGTGACTTTCATAAGAATTTTATTTTTGGCCTTGTTGTAAACCTTGCTGTCTGGGATAGGGAAATATTCACAATATTTAGTGAGCTCATGCAAGTGTGATCAATTTGTTAGTGATTCTGAATATGTAAATAATTAAGATTAACCGGAATTATTGTAGAGTGAATGAAAGGAAATACTAAAAGCCGTAGCTGAATATAAAAACGCTGGTGTGAATAAGTGATTCGGATGAAAGGAATTTTTACGATATTATTTGGTTAATATTGTTATTTAATCAGTCTGGGTTTTGCTATTTAAATAAATTTGTTAAAGATTATAAATTAATGCAAAAAAAAATGTTAATAAATGATAAAAAGAGCATGCGTAATTAAATAATCTGATAGACATGTAGGCTAGTTCATGTAAAATTTTGATTACAAAACACTAATTTCTCAGTAAAATAGCCAGGTTTTTAGTATGTCTTTGCCATTTCTTTGTTTAAAGCTTAAATAAGTGATTTTCCCTGAAGTTGAGTGAATAATGGATTTCAGAAACAAAATTGTGTAAACGTGTCCAAAGCACCAATTTTAACAAACAAAATAATTTCTTTATTTAAATTGAAATATTTGAAAAAAAATAGATCTTTATGCCTGAAAGTCAAGAATAGGTTATCTATATCATATAATAGCGCCAAAAATTTCGGCTTGCTCGGAAAAAATATTAGTTCAGTCTGCTTCACGAACTTAAGATTCTGATGATATGAAATTTAAAAAAGTTATTCAACTATAGACTTAGCTGTTAAATTGCAATTTAACAGCTTTGTGAAATCTTCCTGTGATGACAAACCTTCTACCGATACTTTTGATGTTTGCATTAATCCATTCATTTTGCAACTGTGAAACATAAGGCATTTGCCTGAGGAAGTTAAATAGTCTTTTTAGAAAAATATACTTGTATTAATGCAGTTTCTGGTCAACTTTCATGACCTTTTTTTTTTTAACTAAATACTATTTTTTGGTTATAATGTAAACATTTCAAATAAGATAAGTATATTAAGTTTAAAGGTTTATTTAATCCTTTACTCCCATGGAGAATAGTTATTTTTAAGGACCTTGCTTCAACTCTGCTTAATTTATGTTAATTTTTGGATTGCTAAATTTAATTTAATTCAATTCTTGTTTTACAGGTTTCCCTAACAATGGAGGCTTTTGGATAAGGGACCATGGTAAGAATATTAAATTGGAACTATTTTATATTAAATTTTGATTTTCATGTTAAGTTGTATTGTCTTTAAAAGATTATGCAAATAAATAGATTATACTGGGTCATTCTGCAGTCTGATGGGTTAGTATCCGATGATATCCATCACTCGATAAATTGAGTTATATCAAAGACCTTTATATTTGGGTTCGAGATATTTTTTTTGCGAGATTCTAAAATGCCATAGGATTCGAGCTCCCGTCTCAAATTTTTATATTTGAGTATTAATCAAAATATAATGTGTACATGATAGTGGTTTAAAGCCGAATTTTCAGTGGTAGTGCCAAATTGACAAAACTTTGCAGCTTTCATGTCAGTATAGATTGCACCATAAAGTTGATCTAGTTACTTTTCTGGCTGTCAAATCTTTGTTAATATAACTTCTATTAGCTACACCATAACCATATTAGAAAACATTGTTTCCTATGATGCACATATTAACAAGCATATGTCTGATTATTAAGATGACACTTGGATCCTGAGGAAACTAAACGCTATATTATTGTCACAATACCTCTTTTTCTTAATTCCGATTCTTAAGTTAGAGCTCTTTCTGTTTCCCAAACCTTTTTAATTAGATACAAACTAGATTTTTATCTTCTGCGCTTTTACACAAGTGAGAAATTGGACTTGCATTCTTGTGTAATGATGTATTATTACTTACAAATATCTTCATTGAATTAAACATTTCTAAATATGAAATAAAAAACAAGTATAATAAACTGGTAGCAAGTAAAAACAAAAATGGTAGACATCATTAAATTTTTAAAGTGTAAGAAAATTAATGAGTGAAAATTTATTTGCATAGACCTATAACATTTGTTGCAAATACAACTATAAATTTGTCAAATAAGAATACCTTGTAAAAACAGTAAAAAGCCTTTTTAAAATTCAATCATACTCAAAATGTATACAACCAATTGCAGTATTTATAACGGAAAGAACACACATCACACTTATAAAAAAATAGTCATCCACCATAATAATTGATCCAACACCAGTTAGCTCGCCAGAAATTAGTGAAGAAGTTTTGGGAACATAAAAGAACCCACTAGAAATTGAAAAGTGAGCAAAGAATATAATTGCAGTAGAGTGGTCATCATAATTTAATCTAAATATCATAGCTTTCAATACACAGTGTGATGTATTGATTCATGTATTCTGGCAGTCTCACTTAACTTTCACTTAAAAAAAGTCAAAATTGAAGTTTATAAATCTTGTTGCTGCCATACCTGGTCCTATTATATTTGAGACCATCTCAAAATGTTAGGATCCTGTTATATTTGGTCCAATACGGTATATTTACAATTTGCCGGCATTTAAGTGAAATGGCAACTAAACTAATGTGAGAGATAATAGATTATTACCTATTTTGAATGTTGCCGTTATGTCTAGTTGCCAGTTTTATTGAGAGCTAAGAATCGAGAATAGAACTGTTAAGATCGATTCTTTCGATACCAGTAATAATCAAGGAATCTAGTTTACAGCCCTACACTGTATAAAACTTTTGTCCCCCCAATTTTTAGTCTTATTGATGTGTTTTTGTCCAACAGTTGGCAGTGTCTGAAGCTGTTCCTGGCAGCTACTGACTTGAATGTTGGTAAGTTGATTCAAACTATCTCCCCTTGAGATTTTTCAAGCCATTAAGTCATCTGTGATGTATTTTAGTTATCCCTGTCATAAGACTGTGATTGAGAAATAAAACAAACTGAGATGGACTTGTCCGAGATACTCATTTCCATAATTCTATAAGCTGAGAGGACATGTACATTAAAATGCATTTCAAAAAAGGAGGAAGAGAACATCTTGTGATAATTCAAGTTAAATGTGCCGTAAATACATTTTAATCTCTGTACACAATCATTATGTGACTTATAAATGAGGTTGAAACTAGAAATCAAATACATTCAAACTAGTACTAGTGCACTATTACAAACATCCATTAAGTACATAAAATTTCATTAACAAAGTTATCATTCCTTCTTAACTTCAAGAGTAAAAGTAGCAGATATTTTGAAACATGTTTTAATGCAGAAAGAATCTAGTCGCTCTTTGCTTGGATTTAATGTTATCAGTTTACTTTCCATAAGTTAATTATTTCCAAACTTAAAATCATTCAAAAAAATGTATGTTCCAAACACCTTAGATAAATGAAGGGTAACTAATGTGATTATAACACTTTATACCCGTTAAATAGACCGTTCATGTCTTGCCGATAAGAGAGTGACACATTTTCCACTTTAAATTTTTTGGAGTTGGTGTTCCACTCTTTACTGTTATCTTTGACAAAGCTTAGTAGTGTTTTAGTAAAAAGAGATAAGATTTTATCCCCCTCTTATGCTTATAGTTTGATAATGGCAAGGATAAGAGCGATCACAACCTATGTGGTAACATATTAAAAATCTGTCCAATACTAGACAAAGTTTATTATTCAAAGAATTTTAAGTTATACCTTAATAATAATCTTCATCAAATTTTTCCTTATTCTTTAGTTTTATCAATTGCCTTTATTATAATATTATTTAATTATAGTAATGGAACATCAAATAAAAATACAGCTATGGAAAGCAATGGTCTTTAAAAGCAAAGAGCCGACTTAAAATATGTTGTGATAGTAATACTTTCCACAAAATTAAAACCTAAATTATAGTTAAATATAGAACTAAAACATAAAATTGTCATTCAAACCAATATAATTAAGTGTAATATAATTTTTCATTAGTTTTCAAATCACTTGAACACAATAGTTTGTAGGCAATGGATCCAAAATTGTAGAAATTAAAAAAAATATATAGATCACCTTTTTAACAAAAAAAATTCTCTGCAGATGTCCCTTCTGAGGATGACCCTTCTAGTAATATTATAGAGATCAACCAAAAAATGTATGATTTAATTATTATATATTTGATACAGTTCCAAAAACATTAACTTGAACAGAAGTTTTATTTTAAGCTTATAATAAGTTTTAAAGTAAAATTTGTTAGGGATAAGGTTAATAAAAAATCTATATTTTATTAAAGTTAATATATCTAAGATTTAAAAAAAATCAATATTACTAAAAAAAAAGTAATTTATGTAACCATTACATATTTCTTAATTGTAAAATAAATGCTAACCGATGAACGTTTTTGGTTTTATTACTCAGAGATGGCGTCGGAACCGGGGACGTAGGTGTTAGTCATCTTTAAGCGGTGTAGCAGGGTGAGCTCCGGCACAGGACCTAGGTGTCAACACCCAAAACTGGAATTGAAAATGCTGAGTACAATGAACCGCTCCTGTTCATCTTTGAGGCGGTCTAGTCTGAAAAGGGAATGACTAAAAAATGTATATTTTGAAAATATTTAATAAATGAATAAACTGCATTTAAAACCTTTTTTTTTACTCCACAAACTTGTAAAATACAATTTTATATTTCATTAAAACAAACGGATAACTATTGGGTCATTAAAATAGTGTTATATAATGACTATTTAAAATGAGAATTAACCTCTTACATTTTATATTTTGTTGGCAGGCCTGCATTAAACCTTTGTATTGGATGGTTGGTAACTATCTGAACTCCAAAAAATGAGTCACAATAGTTACCACTTCAAAACAAATTTGATACTGGTGGGGCCAATATTTCAAGGTCAACCATTTTGATTCACAGTGCATGATCTGACCTGTAACCTGAGAGATTTTATTACCCTATCAATGTCTGGTGACTAGTACATCCCCCTGCAAAATTTAAATTATAAGAATTGTGGGGGTAGCTACATCATTTAAGTAATTAGTGTGCTAAATTTAAGATTAGTACCTAATCGGGGTTTTAGATAAAAACTATGGACGTACACAGACAGACTTACATATATTATTGTATAAAAGTTACAGCCATGGGAATGGGATAGTTTATATGTATTACTTTATATTTAATAGTAAAAAACAGGATTGAGGTGTAAACATTATTTTCCCTCTCATTCCTATTCAGTAGGTTGAAATATTTGAATAGTTTGTTGATTCCTCCCATGGATCGGTTGTATTATCTTGATACATTAGGCTGAAGTGTCAATTAGTCTATGTAGCCTACTGCAGATGAATAATGCTTTTATGTCGACGCAAGCATCCAATTTATTTTATTTTGTAAATAATATTTGTAGTTTGTTCAGTATATGTTATATTTCCTACATGGTTTTTCCACTCTCCATCCACACAAATGTGGGTTCACTTCCTCTAAATTCAACCTTCCCAATTCCTAACCCATTAGCGTAATTAGTACTTAAGCGGGTAGTAAGGTGTGCTAAATAATTACTATAATTTCACTAAGCTATGCTATAGGGAACAGCACAATATTTTAAGACATTCCCCTCATCCCTGGATCACATGAGGCAGCTTGTAAATAGTCATTACATTTGTGTGTACTTCTGAGTAAATTGCGCACATGTGCATTTTAATTTGTTGGGACGGGTGGCTCGTTTGTCTGCGACTAGTGATGTGGGTTAAAGATTACTACAGTGCATTCTAATTAGTGTAGTGCTAATCCTCTGAAAATGGGGGTGCACTTCCAGGAATTAATTTTTAAAATAAGCTAATAATTGAATTTTTTTAGTATATTATGATCCCTTTTCCAAAGCCTTGATTAGTGGTGTGTGTAACCATTTGTTATAGCTAGATAGTATTTAGTTATGAATTGCATCTCTGTAGCATTTGTTGCTATAAGTACAGTCAACAAAGCAGTACTTGACCCTATATCACCACCCAGGCTCAGCAAGAAATCAACAACACGTCTGGCCGCATCAGAACCCACTCAACAAATGCCAGAGCGCTTTCAAGAGTCCGGACACGCCCCGCTAGAGTCCGCCACAATAGTACCAACATAACTCCAAGAAGACGAGACATTCTTCTAGAAGGAAGTGGAAAAGGCTTCCAGAAAGATGTAGACGTTATTCATGGCTAAGCACATTCCCCCCCTTCTTCGATCCTGTCACCCTAGTTCGTGAAGTTGCACCGTATAAAAGACCGCCCAACCGGCTATGGCTTCACTCTTTGGTCAGCGCTTGAAGCAGATAGGTGAAGTTTAGGCTTCGAGAACTTGTCACGTAAAATGTAAGGAAAATTCATTTTCGGCATAATTTTTTATTTGTTTTTCAAAATCCTCTTTCGGATCAATATATTTTGTTAATGAAAAGATCATTACAGTCATTTTAAATGGGCATTGAAATATGTCATGGTTATGGAAAATAGCTTCGTAGTCTTTAGATAAAATTGGACTTATAAAGTTTTAAATGTTTTTCATAATATTTAACTGAAGACTTATAAAATTATTAATGTTCCTCATGAAGAAGTTAGTAAAGACACTTAGTTGGAACATGTCACTATTAACAATGGTGTTACAAGGGAAGATAGTTTTGTCTAAAAATTGAAACTTAGCCTATAGTACTTAATTTATGATTTTGTTTACAACTATTTATGGAAGGACCATAAGTCAGAGCATTCCGAAATTAAGCAAGATGTTTTGCGTGATATATATGTTAAATATTAAAATTTAAACTATTGTGTTAAAATCTACGTCTTATTGTTACGGAGTTAATAAGGATATTATCATGAACTGTCTGATATCAGTAATGATAGGCGTAATTTACATTTTGTTCAATGTTAAAATTAAAGTCTTTAACTTATAACTATTTTTTTTTGTCTGATCGCTATAACATTAGTAATGTATGCGAGAAATATGTAAAATTTAAATTGTGAACTAAACGGTTGGACTTGATTAGGTATACCTTGAATTTACTTGTGGAAAGACATTATATTTATTTAATTGAAAAGATGAAAGAAAGCAACAATGTTATGTCCAAAATAAAATTTAATATAATAATTATTTTTTATATATAAATAAAACTTTATTTTCTATTTGCCGTCTTTTGAATTCTGTTAGGTTAAGTTATCCCTAGTTTAGGATATACATACTACTCAGGCACATCCCATCTGGTTTTACCAATTTATTAAATTAGTACAGTATATCTCACATTTTTTTAATGAAGGAGGATCGTGTTTACTTTTGCTTATTTGTTGGTATTGCTGTGCACGTTTTCCGTACCCAGTTTCTTCGCATTAATACTTACTCTTACTGCGCACTCTATTTAATTTTGCATTTAACTTATCTGTCGAGAACTTTGCTTTCTATTATTTGTATTTGTGCCCCTCTATTTCTAGAGCTTGGGTAACATCTCTAATGATTGACTGAATCAATATTATAATTATGAACAGTAAAAAATTAAAAACAATTAGACAACTTTTGAATTTTGTCAACAATGAGGTGACCTAAACACCAACTAGAATGAAATGAAATATTTGTAAAAAAACCACTCACATATACCAGGACAAAAGAGGAAATTATTTAAAATTATCGGCTCGTTTAAGTAGTCGACGAACATTTTAGTGAAAATATTAAGTAGAAATAGTTGTTATTGGGACCAAGATGTAGGATATATTAGACTCAAGTGAACCCAAGTTGGAAGTGGCGCTTGAAAGTAATTTCATATAGAGCCGCGGGTTCAGACCCGGGGCAAGTCTACACGGACAGTTAACGTGTGCCTAGAGTCTGTCTCGTTTCTTGAATAGTTGTGTATAAATTCACCTAGTATGAAGAGTATCGCTTTTATAATAAAACTCAAACTCACCGCACTATATGTTCGAACCCAAAAACCACTGCCCTCCACTTTATTAGGGCCATTCCTGACAGAACTCAGAATTAAGGGGTGTGGACAGCGACAGTTTTTGACATTTGTCAGGTGGATATAAGGTCAACCTAAAACAGTGTAAAGGTATGGAAACTCTTAGAATTTAAAAAAATAAGACAATGGGGAGGGTGGTTTCCCTTAAAATTTTCAAAGCTAATATAAAAAACACTTTATGCAAGAGTAGAGGGGAAGAGGGCTTGAAAATTTGAACTATGCATGTAGGTAAATAGACCTTCACGAATAGCCAAATGAGTCTGAAAAATGAATATGTGAAATTTATAAATAGGAAGCCCGGGAAATGAAATATCTTAAAATGTACATACAACTAATAGACAACACTTTTCAGTATGCTCAAAATTGAAACTTGGTAGGCACGTAAACAATACCACATACGATACCCAAATAAGTCCTAAAATTTTAAATTGGTGATGTGGGATCTGAAAAAAGAGGGAGGATGGGGTGGTAGTAACTTTACATATTTTAAAAATAATTAAAGCTATTATTTGGTACAGGAGAACATTAAGATTCACTACATACCATAAAAGTTGGAAAGTTTGTAATTTAAAAATCAGATGTTGGAAAATAGGGGGAGGGATTAAGAGAGAATCAGAGGGGCTCCCTAAAAATGTCCTAGCCCAACTTAATCGGTCTATATTACACATTTACACTCCTCTGGTGGGGCTGATATTTCCACCCCACGCCCCCAAATCTTCTTGTTCATTCAATGACATACTACCTTGAACACTTCTGTATTAATAAAACAGGTTTTAATTTAATTTTAACTAGCAAAGCCGAGCGTGAATTGTGCGAAATTTGTGTAAAGATTGTTAGAATTCTGGTTAGTTATTTTGTAATTTAGTATTCTTAATACTGTATACTTACCGCATCTCGTAGGTATCTTATCACTCTTAATATTCTTGATGATGGCAGTGGTTGGTGTGTAGTCCACTCTTTGTAGCCATAATGCGAAGTATCACAAGACCTGCAGTTTAAAGGTTAACAAAATGGAACTGTATTGAGCTCAGAAGCGAAGGGCTGCAGAAGATTCTGGTGGTGGCGATGGAAGTGGTGGTAAAAAAATAATCATGAGTACTGGTGCTAGCGCATCTGTAGCTTGGAAGGAGCATTTGTGTTTCTTCTGTGGGGTTCCTGCTTCTCCTTCCCTTCTATTGCATGATGTGTGCACTTTCGAAGCTAACGATTGTGAGGGAGTGTGCACACAATCTCCAAGATTGGGACCTATTGGCTAAGTGATGTGCAGGTGACTTAATAGCCATCGAGGTCTAATATCACCGGGAATGTTTTGTCTAATTTGTATAAAACAACGGTGAGCTAGAAAAGAAGCTATACAACATACAGGGCAAGTACGCATTTTTGCCTGGGCTTTGCATAGTTGATCACCTTTATACAATTGAACATTGAGGATATTGAGGATGAAAATGTAAAACCCGGGACCCCTACCCCTAGCTCAATTGGCACACGCGCTACCGACTGTCTTGGACTCGACAGTAAATTCAGTTAGGATTCAAACCTCAACCTGATTACTAAGAGTGACAAAGTGTAACTAAAGTATAACGCCTTAGACCGAACGACCACCACTGTGGTTCACCCAAAAGAAGATTATGGCATGGGAAATTGTTTCTTTACATAAAATATATTTTCAAATATTTAACAGTCTCAGCATTTTCAACAAAATCCAGCCTATTGAACCACAGTAAGTCCTGCTATAACGTTGTCTATTACCGAGGATTGAGCCCTGGACCCCGAGACTACCAGGTCACCCGTTTTAATATTGATATTCTTAGTTTTGCAAGATTTTGCGCTGCAAATATTATGGAAGGAATGCAAAACCTGTTTCACCAACCAAAGCTAGGAAGAAGATAAAACAACAAACATGCATTATTTGGATTTTTTAATATTATTGTATGCAATTAAATGAATTATTTGTATTATTGCAAACGTTTTATTTTTTTATTAAACCATTTTCCAATCACTCTTTAGCAAAACCGTCAATCTCCATTGTGTTAGGTGCAAAACTGGCAATCTCCATTGTGTTAGCTGCAAAACCGTCAATCTACATTGTGTTGGGTGCAAAACCGGCAATCTACATTGTGTTGGGTGCAAAACCGGCAATCTCCATTGTGTTAGGTGCAAAACCGGCAATCTACATTGTGTTGGTGCAAAACCGGCAATCTACATTGTGTTGGGTGCAAAACCGGCAATCTACATTGTGTTGGTGCAAAACCGGCAATCTCCATTGTGTTGGGTGCAAAACCGGCAATCTCCATTGTGTTGGGTGCAAAACCGGCAATCTCTATTGTGTTGGGTGCAAAATCGGCAATCTCCATTGTGTTAGGTGCAAAACCGGCAATCTCCATTGTGTTGGGTGCAAAAACGGCAATCTACATTGTGTTGGGTGCAAAACCGGCAATCTCCAATTTTTACAATCATATAACTTTAGTTTTACTGTAGATACTGGTATGTAAATGTATTTTAAGTGATATAGGAGCAGAACACTATATTATTATTTTTTAAATCATTCAATTATCTTGTTTAGCTAAAGAGTTATAAGATATTCGTCTCTCCTGTAAAATTTGGTAAAGTAGAGATTGCCAGTTTTGCTTCTAGACGCCACATTAATATTTGACACTGGAAAGAAATGTTCATCCTCTCTAGTGAAACCATATTTAAAATTAGCTCTTTTTTTCCCTAATGTCCCTTGACAGGACCTAGTGATAAATGTACATGTGTTATGAGCCTCAAGATCTCACTAGGACCACAACTATTAACAAGAATGTAAAAACAATCGTATGATTTTTTTTTGGAGGCAACATCAGTTTCCTGTTTACAATGTGCTTTCCTATGAAAACCAGACTTAAGTTTGACTTTATGGCTGACACCCAGTGGTGCTTTCAGGGGTGAACAAAATTGAAAGGTGGATACAGAATGGTTATTTAACAGCTGATGGAAACATAATTGAAAGCCTTTTAATTAAATAAATTACAAAACTTTGTGCAGTTATTTAAAAAAAACAGTTTTTATTATTTTATTTTAATAATGAACACAATAAATTTATCGAAGGGCAGCCATTATGGCGGCTGAACTCTCAAAATCGATTTTTTCAGTGATATTCTTGGTCTTTATGTTCTCGTCTTGGTTGGCGATAAACACCAGGTTATTAGACTCCTCCGCCAACCATACTTATTAACCCAGTGACGGACAGTGGCATCTGGTGGAAGAAATAAACACAAGTTTTGTAGAGAATGTTTGTTGTTTTCCAATACATTACGACAGGCATGAAATGTTAGCAACATAGAGGCTGTTTTAAATTATATAATAACGGGTATGAAATGTTAACAACATGGAAGTTGTTATTTTACATTATATTACGATGACAGACAGGAATTGTTCACAGAACTCCCAAGTTTGATTCTATACTATATGTACACATTGTTTACACTGAAAGGTAATGTTCAAGCAAACCTTGTTTAGTTCCACTATGGTATAGCATAAACCAGTGCAGGCAAAGCCGCAACCTTTTTGGGTAAATGGAGTGTACAAACTTTATAAAGCTTTGTCAAACTAAATTTAAATATCAGGATGATTATATTTCTTTTAATGATCAAAAGATGATTCATACTAAAAAATTTTAAATTTATATGATTAATGCCGTTGCCTACTTGGAGAATTCGAAGATATTTTGTGAAGAAGGTTGCATCTTAGCTTGACGCACCTAAGCACTTTCACACTAAGACTCCGATGTACGAAATAGAAAGAGAGGAAGAAAATTTTCAGTTCACCCAGTGAGTGTCTTGTTTAGCACCTAATAACACTTCCCGCTTCCTCCTTACACATTCACAATACTATTTACGCCTTGAAAACATTGATGTGTTTTTAAAATTTACCTTTTTCTTATTTTATAGAGACAAATGCTGCCAAAGACTTTTTTAATCTACATCCTGGCAGAAAGAATCCTACAGGACATTTTCGTGACTAAGACAAATAGTATAAGTTGTAGAGGATTTATAAAAAAAGTTTACAAAAGGAAAAAACAATGCCAAGAGGATTTTAAGCCACTCCCGATGTGACCAACACTTCCATTGAGTTATTGGTTTGTCTTGAGAGGAAAAACGACTCAAAACGAGGCACAAGTGTCCTCAGCATGGCCAACACAACTCTCAGAGCAATGAAAGGCTTACCGTCAACCCCTCCCAGAAGTTGAGCCAACACAGACTTCTCCACTGTTTGGAAAGTGATGCCAACTACGTGGCACACAAACTTGCGGATAGAGTCGTGGAAGCCGACAATGCGTGAGCAGAGCTCTGGCATGGAATGGACTCTGTTCCAGAACGTCTCGAAGTCGCAGCGTTCCAAAACGTCTGCCAAGTACATGATATGATCAACGGGCGATTCCATCAGCTGCGGCAAACGAAACAATAGTCCACACTGCTTGTTGGATATTTATACAATTACAAAACCTTCATTAGTTATTCATTGTATAATAATTAAAGTTTGGTCAAATCCGAATCTCGAATCAGATGCTCCAATTTACCTTTGAATCCCAAATCTCAAATTCATACCTAAATCTTGGAAAAAATTATGAACATAAGAGTAAATATATACAACATAATAATGGAAAATTAAATATTAACCAACTAAAAAATGGTAACATTGTTTCTTATAAATTATAACATTCTTACATTCAGTTAATTGTTAAATTATTGGTCTGGTTGTTAAGTTCATTCTATAATTATATTTGTTATGAACCACAAATAAGCGTTGTAAGAATCTCCGAGTTGAACTCTAGCAGCAACAATTTGACTCAAAATATAATTTTTCAGTACTTACACCCCACTAGTAGTGAGAAAGGTGAAATTTAGAGTAAATGTAACCACATTTGCACAGTAGAGCGGGTTGAAAGCCATTTATGAGGATAAAGACCTTGGTAAACAGGATTGACATTAGATTCTTGATCTCCCTGTTATTGGCAGTTTGGTCTGTTGCACCCCTTTGGCCATCGAAACGCGTTATAATAAATAAATACAGGTAAGTGTAAATATGTAATACCACCAATGTAAAAGCTAGTTACCCGTTTCTCATTCAGCAAACACTTGCATAGTACAAAGTCTGTGTGCGGGAAATTAGTGAGTGCCTTTAGTAAGATCTGGCTCGTGATTTCGACGTTGTAGGTCTGGGGGTCAAATTGGTATAGCTTCAGGACTGCTAAGTTTGCCTCAAGATCGTAGGCATTCTCCCGTGACTGAGTCTCTACATAACGTTGCAGAGTCGGCAGATTATCGGGGTTGTACCTGCAGGATTATCCACAAACAACTAAATTATTTTCACCATTTATATCAAGATTTCTTTAATATAAATATTTGTATAAATACGCAAACATGAATAGCTTACAAAAACTTAACATTTATTTATTAATTTTAACACTAATCTATAAAGAAAGTATTCTTTAGAGTGTATTTTAGTCTATGGTAATTAAAAAAAAATACAGTACCACAATGAAGCTGTCCCTAACCATAAGGTGATTATAAACTTTTATAATTAATTAAAAAAATATTTTGTGTAGTCTTATTTATACATACTATTATATTTCTGTTCACACGAGATTTAAGTAATTTCAGATATCAAATTTGCATACCTTTCAATTCCTTTTAACATTGTTGCAACAGTTTGCCTCATTGCCTCCGCCATTTTATACTCTTGATTAATGATTCATTATTTTGTTCTCTGACTTCAGTTGTAAGGTGAAATTGCTTGTCTTATAGCAAAAATTAGATAGATAGATGAAGATAATTTATTTGTGGTCCACAAAGAAATATTTAAATTTAAGTAGAGATCAAGATTAATATACTCTTGTTTATTTTTAAGGTACTAATCTTTTACCAGTCTTCTTTCTTTCCATTAATTCCATGGTTTTTTGTATTAACTAAAGTTTGTCCATTTCACAAGGTCAAATGCCTTCTCCAAGTCGACAAATACAACGTACACTTTCTTATTCACCAGTCACCTCTATATTTCTTGTTCCAATTATCTAATATCTAGTGATCTTAATTGATTACTCATATGTAGCTGATGATTTCCACACGTCCATCACAGTATCTGCCTTAAATTAGTAGTGAAGATAACTTATTTGTGCGTATATATTTTGTATAGTCTTGAACTATTTATAATGTTAAGTAAGCGGGCTATACGGACCGAGCGCTGTACCGTTAGCGATGATTGTCTCAACATTTGAGGATTGAGTGTGTCAGCATAAAGAGCCTTCCAGCCGATAATTTCAGTTTTCTAAGCTGAAGCTACTACACTTCTTTATTTAAGTAGATTCTCATTTGTCCTCACTAGGCTGACTTTAACCTTGCTCCAGACCCACTGCTTCAAAGATAAATTTAGGAAGTGCCTGGGATCCATACCGGGACTTCTGGATCTGTGGCCAGGAACTCTGAACACAATATCACAGAGGCGAATGCCAAATTAAGTAAATAAATAGTAGGAAAAATTAATCAACATGAGGGAGTTTCCTGGAAATACATCTAGAAACTTAAAATAATTAAAGTCTAAAATATTATTTTGATATAAAATATACATTTCTATAAAAGGGTTTATAAAATTCATAGTCATTTTGATAGCTTAAGATTCTATGCCTCCTAATAGTTTTTTTTTAAATATTAGGGATAAATTCATTTGTTAGTGTGGTACATTGTTAACAATATTTTCGATTCCGTTAGAGTTTGACTATAGCGTGTTTTTTTTATCATATCTCTGATTTCGTGTTAATGTAATCTGTGCTGATATCAATCTCATATCACAAATATTACATACATCTTAGAAACAAATATTAGAGTAGGACTGTGATGTATTGGCTATAACTAATACATCCAATCAGAGTTGTTGTCTTTGGTACCCCGTGTGTGTGCTCCAAAAGAAGCCACCATGGATCAGATGCTGCCAGTCCCGGGTTCAGTATCCCGAGTATTGGGACCCCTCTCCATCAACCGAGGAGGACCAACAGATCCTGCCGCACGCCCAGCAACAGCAGCAGTTGCAACCCCCGCCACTGCATCAGATGCCCATGATGGCAACACCACAGAAGTCCATGCCTGTCTACGCTCCGTCAGGGTTCACTCCTCAGAGCATGATGCAGCCCCAGACACCCGTAAGAATTGACATGTACTCCAACTCTGAATCCTATATTATTATATTGTTCTATGTTCATCCTTTTTTTTTTTCTTAATTTATTCGAGCTATTTAGACCTAATGTACACTTTCTCAAACCGACTGATTCTATCGACACATTTATAAACTACAACTTAACTCAAATCTAGAACAGACACAACATCCAGCCCCCTGGCCATTAACTCATCACTGTGAAAGAGTAAACCCACATTTCACCAATGATAAATTTTCCGGCCATGCCGGGAATGGCACTTGGGGCCCTTAATTCAATAGACAGGCACACTATCTACTGAGCCAAGGTCTTTGACCAAATGTGTTGTTCATTTCCATTAAAATTGGACCTTTCTCATCCCTATTCAATTAGCATAATTAATAGTTTTTTTTAAAGCCCAAGCAGATAAAAAATATAATGAAGTACAAGCCGCAAACTGCCTAACTGGCAGTTGGGAGACGCATATAGCAAGATGATGTTCCACGAACTCTGACCCTTGTTTGTGTATTGCAGCAAAACATGATGTCTCCACTGGTAGCGCCTTCCAGCCAATTACTGCCCCCACCCAGCATGGGTCCCGCCACACCGGGGCCAATGACGCCAATGACTCCATCGTCAGCCGACCCAGGGATATTACCACAGCTGCAGTAAGAATAATGACTACCTTATGACACTAAATAAAGATGGCGATTTTCTGGAGGAGGAGGGGCAATTCATTTTTTTATTTGTACAGTTGTTTGTAATCAAATTTCATTCTAATCTAATAAATCCAGTTACTATTACATCATACAATTCAATTACTTTGAGATTTTTTTCATATCAATATTAACTTGAAATACGCATTATTAGAGCTCTAAAACAAATTTCACTTAAAAATATGTATAAGTGTATTTTTTTAAGGATTTTAATCTCACATTCGAAATTTTCTCAGATCTTGGAATCTCGATTATCCTTAAGGATTTGAGGGTCCCATCCTTAGTATAAACTGTTGCTGTGACATGATGGAAGAAGTTCATTTAAAGAGGAAGTTATATAATGACTAGGAAAATATGTCATAGTTATTGAGGGAGTAGAGGGGTTACTATGCCCTGGGGGTAACATCTTCTTGGTTGCACTCAAACTTAGAATGGTTCATCCTGCAGGAATATCGTGTCCACGGTGAATCTCAGCTGTAAGCTGGACCTCAAGAAGATCGCCCTACATGCCCGTAATGCAGAATACAACCCCAAGCGGTTTGCGGCCGTGATCATGCGGATCAGAGAGCCTCGAACCACCGCACTTATTTTCAGCTCAGGGAAGATGGTATGCACGGGCGCCAAAAGCGAGGGTGACTCGCGGCTGGCTGCTCGCAAATATGCGCGCATTATTCAGAAGCTTGGATTTGTGGTGAGCGCCAATTAAATTTCTCTAGTAGGGGAAATCCTGGTTTTACGGTACACAAAAGTCAGCATCAATTCCTTACTCTCGTCCACTCTTCTGCTCTCACTCACACACTTGCTGTTATTTGCTCCTCCCATCTCTTCTTTGGTTTCTCTTGGGGTCTTTTTCCTACATCCTTCATCTCCATCTTCCTCTTTGTGATCATATCATTCTCCATCCTCATTGCATGCCCATACCATCTGCCCCTTGCTTCCTCTACTATCTCATGTACTCCAACATTTTCATTACAGGCCCATACCATCTCATTCTTGCTCATGATTATTTTAATCTAAATGCTGATACACCAATTTTGGAAATGAACCATGTTTGTTTAATATCATCAGGCAAAGTTCTTGGACTTCAAGATCCAGAACATGGTGGGCAGTTGTGACGTCAAGTTCCCCATTCGACTAGAGGGCCTGGTGCTTACACACGGACAATTCAGCAGGTAATGTGTTGATGGAGTGAGGTAAACTTCAATCTAAATAGTCGTCATGTCAAGTTCCCCATTCGACTAGAAGTGTCATACCTTTCGGCTGACTTTGGTTATTGAAAGGGGGAGCAGGATATCCTGTTTTAAAAAAATACAGCATGCACGAAATGTTTGGGTATTTTATTAAATTGTTTGAGCATAAAGTAGTATCATAAAACCTCTGTCAAACTAAACTAAGAATTTCATATTTACCCTCCTTGGTAAAAACCACAATTATTTTCATGGAGCGAGACAACTTACAAGCTGCACCCTTTTCCTTGAACCATTTTGTTCCAGCTACTGATATTGTTACTAATCTTTTCAGCTAGGCACTGATATTGTTCCTGTCTATTCAGCTAGGCACTGATATTGTTCCTGTCTATTCAGCTAGGCACTGATATTGTTCCTGTCTATTCAGCTAGGCACTGATAGTGTTCCTGTCTATTCAGCTAGGCACTAGATATTGTTCCTGTCTATTCAGCTAGGCACTGATATTGTTCCTGTATTTTCAGCTACTCATATTACGTCTCCTATTTCAGCTATGAGCCAGAACTATTCCCTGGCCTCATCTACCGCATGGTGAAGCCTCGTATTGTCCTGCTCATTTTCGTGTCCGGGAAGGTGGTGCTCACAGGTGAGTCCCAAGTTCATTTCCTGTTTCTCATGAATAGTTTATTAAATACAAGATTGGCTAAGAGCTACACAAATAATAAACATATCCATTAAAATAAAATATTTTAACAACATAAACAATGTTTTTTTCCTGTTTGTTCAGGTGCAAAAGTGCGACAGGAAATCTATGATGCTTTCGAAAACATCTACCCAATCCTTAAAGGTTTCAAGAAACAATGAAGTGGAGTACGTGCGCTTGAAACTGACTGTGATTGCTAAACTTTTTACCTTTCTGATTGGGAAGACATTGTAGTTTAAGATTGTGACTATAAGAGAATGATTGATGATCTCGACTCAAGATCATTAGTTATGATTTGACTTGGCAACTGCGGTGCAAGGTTGCGACCAATGCCAGTCGACAATATTTGCCTGTTCTGCAAATCAAGGACAACTTCAGGTTTTACTGAGGTTCGGAGGTATTTATCGACATTGATTTGAGCTATTAAGTGGAACAATTAATTTTATTTTCAAATGGTTGATTTGTTCATGAGGTTGAGTTAGCTAGACTGTTAAAGAGAC
This sequence comes from Timema podura, assembly GCA_033556935.1. Lineage (NCBI taxonomy): Eukaryota > Metazoa > Arthropoda > Insecta > Phasmatodea > Timematidae > Timema > Timema podura. Next base: position 56,375,772 of record JAVRXN010000012.1, on the reverse strand, counting down.
AAGTTATCTTGTGCGAGATGGTGCCCTTAGAATCTGCAGAGCTTAAAGAATATTCAAGATTTAAAAAAACAAGAGCTTGTATATACTTTTAAAAATTTAGTCTCAACTTTTTTTTTAAACTATTATAATGCTTAATAATCGTTTGTCCTAACATAATTTTGAAGACAAACCTAACAAATAGGCCCTAAACCACTTGTCTTAATATGAGTTCATATTATAACCAAAAAAAAATGTTCGTAACGATTTATATTTTTGTATAAAAAATAAAGTGAACCAAATCAGAATTAAAGACATGAATTACAATGTAAAAAAGTTAACCTCTTTTGCTCATGATGTTTTATTAAGATTTGGATTCGTAGGTAAAATGTAGGTTTTGATTACAGAAAGAGTGGATCCAACTCGTCTATAGGCATTGATATGATTTTTACTAGTGGTTCGTTTCGAGACTGCAGATCTACTTGTGACCTAGTTTTACAGTGAAATCTCACTTTATGTACATACCTAAATAACAGATTTTTCTTATAACAAAAAAAATTTGCATTTTCTCAGCAAAATAACATGGGCTCTTACGGTGAATCAGCTCCCCAATAACGGACACCTCTGAATAGCGGACAGTTTAAACTTGCCCAGAAAAATAACATGGGCTCGTACGGCGAAACAGCTTCCCAATAGCGGACAGTTTAAACTTGCCCAGAAAAATAACATGGTCATTGCGGTGAAACAGCTTCCCAATAGCGGACACTGACACTGCTAGGGACGTATATTTATGCATAACAATCTCTTAACAGCGAACAAAACTTGTAAACACTGGTCATTATTTTATCTTAGGGATATGAGGAATATTATTGCCTCATGTGAAGTTCCAGCAGTCCTGTCTCGCCTTCCTCCTGTAGTGAAAGCTTCTAAGGGGGGTGTGGAGCTTAAAAACTTCAACTTGACTTCGGCTTCAATTTGAAAAAAATTCCAGTTTTGACAATTACGAAGCTTCGCCAATCAAAATATTAACAGCTAAAATACTAAATTTAGCGTAAATTAATCCCATTACAAATTAAAATTCATAGGGGGAAGAATCTGAAGTAATTGACTTGTAAGTTGTGATAGTAAATTAATTTATCATATTAAAACAAGTTAATACAAACAATTGAGAAATAAAACAATTCCCAGTCATTTTAGTGCATAACGCTATGTATAAATAACCACAATATAGTATTTTATTCAATCGTAAAACAACTAACAAAATATATTCAAATTTTGATTCAGCTTCGAGAATATTTCATATCTTTGATTCAAATTCGCTTCGAATTAAAAGAGTGGACTTCGCACACCCATAAAAGTTTATAAAATAATCTATGTAGTAGTGACAACAATACTTGAAGGTCATGCCTTTTTTGCAATTAGCTAGGGTTGTTCCAACAGTTTAATCTGTGCTTGTACTCAAATATACAATACAGAAGGCCTACTGTACACATTTCATAAGATTTTCACATTGTTCCATGTATTATACAATCTGTACGGTAAGCTACATGAAGTATTTATTAATTAATCATAATTATCCTCCATACAAGACTACACAGTGCAGTAAAGATTGTTATAGTTTATATAAACATTAATATATAGATTAATAGGTTCATCTAGATTAAACTGTCTTCAAGAAGTGTGCTTGAAAAAAAAAGCATTTAAAAAAAAACTGACCCTTCTAAGTAACGGACATTCTTTTGAATCTTTCTAGGTGTCTGCTATTAAGAGATTTCACTGTATTTTTTTCCATATACAATTGGAGATCACATGATAAAAATAAAACTTGGCTAAACAGCTTGTGGAGGTGTGAGACGCGTTAGTAGTACCACTTCAAGTCTGCAAAGAAATTCTTGCTTCAATTACTACAAAGTTTCGCAAAAAAAAACTGACGTCTGAATTACATATTTATTTTCAGATTTTGACATTATATCTCTTAATTTATGCTCAACTGTCAAAATTTGTAGTTATTCAATTATATGTTGTAATGATAACTTGATTTATCTATTTAAGACCAAATCTGTTAAATATTTTTGCAATAAAACACTATGTGAAATATATTCTGCATTTTAAAATCAAACTGAAAGATGGGCTTAATAAGGTATCAGTGGATAGGTTTACTCACTTTACGTTAAAACACATTGTTTGTTTAAAATTTAAGTTAAAAGAAAAATCTTAAAATATTTTTGTATCACTTACCGAAAGTAAACTCTCTTTGCTATTTTCTGTATACACTTCGCTGAGTATTTAATTTCAACGACCCAACAAAAGACTAAATAATTTTTTGTGTGTGTCGGGGGGGTTTAAGGTTGAATGGCGAAAGTTTCACAAGGGTTTACTGGTTATAATTATCGGATGAGCTGATGAGCTTACCAGTATCTGTACCCAGACCAGTAATTTAACACTTAACTGGATGTATGAATGTTATAATGAATGGATTATAAGAAAGAGTTACAATTTCTATTTTTTATTATTATATTATATTTGTACGCATTTTAGGGCAAAAAGAAGGTTACTTCGTTTTTTTTGTCACTCCAACTTGGGGTTTTGTCTTCTTTTTTTTATGGCTAGTGGCACCCACGCTGTGCATGCCTTTGACACAAATATTCTTTGATTCGGGAATATTTAATAAATTTGACTTATCCTTGCACTAAAATATAAAAGTGGGGCCTCGCCAAATTTCTTGCTACTTAAGATTTTATTAAGTTTATTGCTGCTACAGTAGTTTTATCTGTAATGAATGAGTTAAGAAGCATGAAAACATCCCTATTCTATAAATTTAGAAAAAGAAATTAAAATAGATTTCTTTTAATATATGACAACATAGTACACTTTTGCACCATGGTGCACTTGATACAGTCTCACTAATTGATTTGCGTTCCTCCGGCCCTACAAATAGATTCCTTTCTATACCTTCTTTCTCTTTGTCTCCTACTCTCCTCCATTCAACGAGTTTACGCAGTTGCAGAATTTAGCACCATTCCAACGGCCATAATGCTTGCACACTACCCCCTTTTTGATGTTTTTCCTCCCCTAAACTACCATTTTCACTACCCTAACTGCACATTTCACAAACAATCCAGATGAGTGGAGAGAAGAGTAAACAATGAGTTATAACTTCATTCCTAATCTTGTTTCTCCTCGTGACAGCTAACATTCTCCTCTCAAACTTCATTCCCATGGCCACCACTTTCATAGTCTCTCTTACATTCACTCTCCATGTTTCTGCTGCGTTTGTAACAATAGGTACAAAGTACGCCCTATGCAGCACTTCTGTACACTTCAAGAGTACTTCTCTTCTCTATAGCAGCTCTCTTACACACCTATAGAACCACTCCCCCATATACAAAACACTCAAAATTCTAAATTCTGAGTATCTATAAAGTTTTGGCTTGGCCTCGAAAATTTGAATGTTGTCCTAACCTTATATATTAGCAAAAATCTCAATCCAGCTATTTTTTGTGAATCCATCATTACAGTCTTGAGGGGGCCCTCTAATGTTCTACAACTGTAGACTAGCCTTGACCACATTGATATTTTGTGTTACGAAACATGGTATAGAAACAAAGCCATGTGTAAGACTCTAATGAACAAATCTTCTATTATTCCTCATGCTAAGAATCTCGTCAGTTTAGCGACAGAGCTCTCAATAGCCTGTTGGACCAACTTGCCATTCCCAGCCTGAGTCTTGATAGTTTCAAGTTCACCGATTATCTCTGAAAGCTCCTCTTCGTCCACATGTCCTCTCAGCTCTTCCAGGAGATGGAGGATCCTACGAAGCACCTGCTGGTTTTCTTTTGAATCTTTGACAACGGCCTCACTTAACGAATTAATCTTACTGATAACGTTTTTCAAAGTTTGCGGGTCAGATACATGTTCAAGGTTGCTGCTGTAGTGTTCCGTTTGTTTCGGGTCCATGTCCGTGGAATGTTCTGTATTATCGGTCTGCTCAGTGTCTGTATAGTATTGTGCAGTCTTATCGCCATGATCAACGTCTGTATTGTAATGTACTGTCGCATCGCACGCTCATCGTCCATATTGTAATGTACTGTCGCATCGGCACGCTCATCATCCATATTGTAATGTACTGTCGCATCGGCACGCTCATCATCCATATTGTAATGTACTGTCTTATCGTGTGCTCGGTGTCCGTATAGTAATGTACCGTTTTATCAGCGTGCTCAGTGTCGGTATAGTAATGTACTGTTCTATTAGTGTGCTCGGCGGCCGTGCAGTGATGATCTGCCATATCGTGCAAAGCCCCCCTGATGTCATCCAGCATGCGTGGAGACTTGTCTTGATGTACCATATCTTGGAACATTTGCCTCAGATTCTCGGCAGCTTGCCGCTCTTCTTCACACTACAACAAAATAGAACGAGGAGGTGAATGTTTGGTTAAGATATTATACCAAATGGCTTTATGACAAAACACTGACAAAATGTAGTAATCTAACTTAACATAACCAAAACAAGTTATTGTATTTTGTCACGTAGGTTGTATTCCTTCTATCGACCTCAATGAGTTTGTTTGGTATGCATGGAGGCAAGTAAAGCAAGGGCTCACTGGAAGTAAAACTTTATTACAGGGTGGCCACAGTCACGGGAAATACGGAAAAACTGTAAAAGTTAGGAAATTTTCTAATCAATCAAGGAAAATGGTATATTTGATTTGTGTAGGGAAGAGAAATGCCTTAATTCCATACTATTCAAACACGGCTTTTATCAAAGTCAAGGTTTATTTAATTTCTGAGTGCGTTTATAAGAAGAAAAAAATTATATTTTGTTATATAGTTTTTATAATCTTTATAAATCCCAATACAAGTTTTAAAGCCAGTTTCATAGTCAGACATAGTACGCCTCAAGTGCGGTGCTATACTAAACAGAGGATTACACCTACCTAGACCAGAATAGAATGGGCCAGTTTCGAGTGTATTCGCTCTTACTAAGATACTGGCCCTTAGTCTGAGAAATTTGAATTTTTGGGTTCAGGGAAAAATCGTCGAATATTCTTTCTGAGATTTTGGGGCCACCCTGTATTGTATTAAAGGAGGCCAAATTGTTGTATTGAATGATAAAATAAGACATTTTCAAATGGTCCAAACACAAAACCTTCAACCCTAAGGAATATTCTGACATTAAAATCATCGTAAAAAATAATGTATTTCCAATACCAACCAACGTTTACTGTGCATTTTGCCTACGAGTGTGTAATAATATTGTCGAGTTGTTCGTTTTAGTTTCTGCCTGCCAATTACCGAACCAACATAATATGTCTTTACACGTAGGTCCATGTTGCTAGTGACCCACTCTACCTCTCGCTCACTGTCGGTATCTTCTGCCTTGTCCGTGGCGGGCGTGATTGGTGGGAGTCGTGGCGGGCGGGACTTGAGAGAAAGCTGTCTGATCTCCCTGTTCAACGTTTCCTTCTGTTGCGCCTGAGACTGAACGATGTGCGTCAGTCTCTCTATGTCACGCCTGTATTGCGCCTCTCGGTCCTGTACAGGGTGTTCCTGAAACACAAAACACCTGGGACTACACTCCGGCTCCTCGGCAGGACACCACTACCGTTAATAATGTACGTAGAAAGAATATGAACCAGGGGTAAAATAAATAAGGGGATAGGCAGGAAAACGTAAATTCACCAGCTCACCAATTATAGGGCGAGACTATAAGAACTGATGTTACGGAAGCTTGTATATCCATATTTAAAGGGGAGCAGTGCTCACCTACTTTGTCAATAGTTTAAAATGATTTGACCCATACACCTACATAAAATATATATTAGAATATTAAGAGTGTATTAAATATGTGTGACGAAAGTGCCTTGAACCCAAACTTGAGTGTTAACCTCGCAACTCTTGTGAAGTCTTGGCTCCAGGCCACGTAACTGGTGACATCCTAAGTCCGTCTGTCAGACTTATGTTAGGTGGGGAGGTATGGTAGTTATACACACATTGGGGTAAGAGCCAAGAGGGAAGTGACAATTGGGGTAAGAGCCGAGAGGGAAGTGACACATTGGGGTAAGAACCGAGAGGTCAGTGACACATTGAAGTAAGAGCCGAGAGGTAAGTGACAATTGGGGTAAGAGCCGAGAGGAAGTGACAATTGGGTAAGAACCGAGAGGGAAGTGACAATTGGGGTAAGAACCGAGAGGGAAATGACACATTGGGGTAAGAACCGAGAGGGAAATGACACATTGGGGTAAGAACCAAGAGGGAAATTACACATTGGGGTAAGAACCAAGAGGGAAATGACACATTCGGGTAAGAACCGAGAGGGAAATGACACATTGGGGTAAGAACCGAGAGGGAAATGACACATTCGGGTAAGAAGTGAGGAGTTGGGGGACTACCCCAAGCCTGTTTAATTATCAGGCAGTCACGCACCAGCTTGTAGGCCTGGGTTCTCAATATCTTGTCGAGCTGGCGCTTCTCGTCCTCCAAGATGGCCAGAAGGTTCAGCTTCTCGGTGTTCTCCTGGACCAGACGGGACAGATGGGCCTGCTTCTGACACAGCTTCTCCTGGAACACATCACAGCTCACTTGCAAACTGTCGACATTCAATCTAATGGGGTCCACTAAACATGGATACAGAGACTTTTAGTAAGGATACTTGTGATGTGCCCACTCATTTAGGATCCTTACTCCCCATAAAGGAGGATTGTGCTGTTTCCTACTCATTTAGGATCCTTACTCCCCATTAAGGAGGATTGTGCTGTAAACTTACTAATTTAGGATCCTTACTCCCCATTAAGGAGGATTGTGCTGTAAACTTACTAATTTAGGATCCTTACTCCACAGTAAGAAGATCGTGCTGTGCGTTATCCCCCTTGATAACTCTCGAGGAGTGTCCTACACATCATGAAGCCTCTGACCTGTAAGTTCTTGAGCCGCAGCTGACCGTGTCTCTGGACGTCCCCGACAGAGGACTTCATCTCGGCCACTTGCTGCCTCAGCACTGTCTCCTCCAACTCGCTGACAGACACTTGGCAGCCAAACTTGCGTTCCATCACCTCCGCTGCCTGCTTGTTCAGCTGCACAATCTGACGGCAACAAACAACCACTTGAACTGGTGGACTTAAGTTTTGTGACCAAATCATCTTAAACAAACTTGTACAAAATGTGACATTTCTCATGTTGACCTCGGCGGTCTTAAGGTAAAGTGCTCGCCTCAGGACCCAATGTTCGTGGGTTCAAACCCAGCCAGGATCGACCAATTTTTCTTGAGCGGTAAAAATTCACAGCACAACTTCCTTCAGAGGAGAAGTAAAGTTGTCGGTCCCGTGTCGATTGGAGGATGTAAAAGAACCCTGGAAGGTATGTCAAAATATCTTTCCCGAAAAATTGGTAGGCCCTTTTGCTCTCACTCATAGAAATTCTTGCATGATATAATCAATCGGTTCAGAACTTGTACACTAAATAAGTCAAATTAAAAAAATATATGACATTTCTCATGTTCTTGTTTGTTAATTTGGCTGTTTGTTTGTGGTTTCAAGAAGGAGATCTTTTTCACTGTTTGGATTTTCTTATTGGCCTTCGACACCGGATTCAAAATATACAATATAAAAATTACTCAACACCTTCGCTGAGTTGGTGGCTTGTCTGCCTACTGAGCTCAAGTTTCTGGATTCGATTCTCGGCATGACCGAAAAAGTTTATTGTGGCTGAAATGTGGGTTTCCTCTTTCATAGTGGTGAATTAATGCGCCGGGGCTTAGTGTTATATCTGGTCTAGATTTGAGTTAGTTTTTTAAGTCATTTACCGATATAATCAGTTTTTAGAAAGTGAAAGTTAAATACCTTAAGCAAAAAATTTTTTAAAAAATTCCACAAATTTGTTAACATTTCAATTGGAGTTAAATTGGGATTCGTGCAATATAACGTTTTGGAAATATTTCCAAGTACTGTGACCGGATTGATGGAGTGTGACGGGACATACCTGCGCGGCCATGTGCTGACAGTCGGTGTTGAGGTGGTGCATGTGGCGTTGGTTCTGGCGGAGCGTGGCTCGTTGCTGCTCCGTCTCCCTGTCCAGCTCCCCCGGTCTAGCCTGCAGTCGAGATAGCTCCGGGCGTGAGAACACCACGGCCCCAGCTACGCCTCGGGCGCTGTGTTGTATCTGCTCCAGGCCGACCAGCACGACACACTCCACCTCGTTCAAACGACGCAACTTCTCACGCTACACATTGGGAGAGCAATAAACACAACTAGGAATCCAACTCCACAGCCATGGCTAGAAAAGTATTTTTTTATGTTTATATTACACTTTTGCGCCGATATTTACTTGATACAATCCATCTACCCCAACAAATAGACCCCTTTTTATACCTGCTTTACCTACCTCAGTGGTGTAGTTGGCTAACGTGCTAGTTTCGTGTTGAGCTAGACTGCTGATGAAGGGGAGATCGAGGTTTGAATCTCAGTCGGGTGAACTGGGGGGTGGTTTTCTTAGTTTCAACCTAACATAATTACCGTCTAAGTTGTTTGGTTTCTAATGCACTTTCGTTAGTTATCTTGGTAGCCATTAGCTTTGTGTCAAGTGCGGTGGTGCCATGAAAAAAAAAACCATTTCTTTGAGGGCTAAAATATGGTCAAAAGCACAACAAGGGTTGTCACTATTTTCTTAATACCAAATTTCCTGGTTTTTCCAGATGTGTGGCAACCCTGACAAAACTTTCTGCTGGGAAACGAAAAGGGTTCGAATATAATGAATAACCTTGAAATCGTCGAGTTTTCCTTGAGCTGCTTTAAGGCCTTCCTCGGTCACCTTGATCTTTTTCAGAGCCAGCTCCAATTCTTTCCACAGCACTTCCATCAATTTCTGAATCTCCTGCATTTCTTGCTCCAAGGTGTGTCTAAAAAACAAACGGGCACACATTGTCAGGTGCAACAGTTGGTACTTTGTTCTATTGTACAGGCCCTGTAATGGGCGAGAGCGCTCAGGATGAAGAAGGGACTGGTGTTGCGTTAGGTGCCCAGGACTAACCTGTTGCCTCTCAGTTGAAGGGTCCTCTCGTACAGCTGTTGATCACATCCTTCAGGACACACAGACTCGTCTAATCTTCCGCTGATACTGTCCCTCCATTCGTGGCTACCAGACCTGTCGTCGATCTCGCTGACACTGTCTGATGATGTCAGCTCTTCCTCAGAGTCTACAAACCAACAAATGGAGGTTGAGCACAAAATGGATGCTCGCCAACCCGCCCATTATTTGTTATTTTTTTACTAAAATGGTCTACTTTTGAACATAAGGACTTTGTATTAATGTAAGTTTTTTCCCTGTTACCCCCTCTCTCTACCCCTTCAGGCATATGTACTGATTTTGTTAATGTTCTAGGGATGAGGAAGGTTGAAGTTAGAGGAAGTGTACCCTAATTTGTTTGGAAGGTAAGTGAAAAAACATTTAGGAAAAACCACCCTCAGTACACCTGACCGGGATTCTAAACCTGATCTCCTTGTCATCGGCAGTCCAGTCTATAGCGAGAGTGACGTCTCGGACTGTTGGACCACCGAAGCAGGTATTAATGTTGCTCTCATGTGCCGAATATTATAAATTATGTTTGTTTTTTAAAGAATTGTGAATATTTGATTTTTATTCTATATTGATTTAACAAAATAATATTAACACACTATGGATGATGTTCTTGATCGAGTTATGTCAAAATAGGTTGAAATAAGTTAAATATAATCAACTTTAAGCTTTAAATAGGTTATTCCAATCTCATCCTTTCACTTTTATGGAGCTATTTAAAAGTGTGTCTCAATATTTTGTGTGATATTTTGAAACCCAAACAATATTATTCGAGTTGTTAAATGTCCCTTCTTGTGCACGCTCCACAGAGCTCGAGGTTAGTTGAGATGACCTTGCCTTCTGAATCAGGAGTTCTCACGGGCCGGTGTTTCTTCTTGTACAACCTCCACAGGAAGTCTGAGAACTTGTTGTCCCCGACAGAGTCCTGGAAGGTCACCAGTATGTCCCTCTCTTGGTCCACCAGACAATCTAACTCTCTCTTGAGAGTGTTTAATCTGCCCTTCAGTCGCAGGATCTATCAACAAACACGAGATAGTCTCGTAACTCCGTGGCCTGAGCCCGCAAGCAAGCTATACCTACAGAGCGGCCATTAGCGATGATAGTGCCAACATTTGCGGATAGAGGGTGTCATGTGGTCGGCACAACAACCCCACCCCGGACAAGTGGATAAAAACACATAAAAGGGGTACGAACCAATATGGCTCTTACAACGAAATGGAGAACACAGTTCACACTTTACATTGCTGCCATTGGACAAAGAGGTAATGGTTGCCTCTTAAAGAAAATCGATCGTCACCGCCCAATCCCCCGACCTAGGTTTCATTGTAAAAGCCATATTGTGTTCGTCTCCCTTTTATGTGTTTCTATCCACCTTTCCTATACCTTCTTCCAAATATAATACTTATTTATTAGAGTAGCTCCTCATTTGTTTTTTCTCGAGACCAAGTTTGACCACGTTCTTGACCCACTACCTTACAGAAAATTTTTGGAATCACCAGGAATCGAACTTGGGACCTCTTGATCTGTAGCCAGGAGCTCTGACCACTAGACCACAAAGGCGGTTTAGCACAGTTAAATTAGTTAAGCCAATTTCAAATTAAGATATAATTTAGTACTGGTAACATACACTTTGCACCAGGACAGTATCCACCGTACCTTGGTCATGTAGAGGTAAGGACCAAGCACCAGGACAGTATCCACCGTACCTTGGTCATGTAGAGGTAAGTACCAAGCACCAGGACAGTATCCACCGTACCTTGGTCGTGTAGAGGTAAGTACCAAGCACCAGGACAGTATCCACCGTACCTTGGTCATGTAGAGGTAAGTACCAAGCACCAGGACAGTATCCACTGTACCTTGGTCATGTAGAGGTAAGTACCAAGCACCAGGACAGTATCCACCGTACCTTGGTCATGTAGAGGTAAGTACCAAGCAACAGGACAGTATCCACTGTACCTTGGTCATGTAGAGGTAAGTACCAAGCACCAGGACAGTATCCACCGTACCTTGGTCATGTAGAGGTAAGTACCAAGCAACAGGACAGTATCCACCGTACATTGGTCATGTAGAGGTAAGTACCAAGCACCAGGACAGTATCCACCGTACCTTAGTCATGTAGAGGTAAGTACCAAGCACCAGGACAGTATCCACCGTACCTTGGTCATGTAGAGGTAAGTACCAAGCACCAGGACAGTATCCACCATACCTTGGTCGTGTAGAGGTAAGTACCAAGCACCAGGACAGTATCCACCATACCTTGGTCATGTAGAGGTAAGTACCAAGCACCAGGACAGTATCCACCGTACCTTGGTTTGCATGCCGTGTCGCTCCAATGTCCTCTCTCGCACAGTCTCGGTGATCCCTTCCTCCCGCCCGCTCTTGATGACGTTCAACTCCTGGTCCAGTTTCAACATGTGGAGCTCTAGAAACTTGACGTCGACCTCCACTTTCATCTTGTCCCCTGCCAACTGACGGACCTGCTCGTCAAACTGCTCTATGGAGGCTCGCATCTCTCGCAGTAGCTCGTCCTGCTCATACAACCTTCTACAAACACGCATCTGATGAACACGGCAGTTGGACCAATATTTGAATGCTTGTGCGGGGAAAATGTAAAATATATTTATTGTTAGCCATACAAATACAAATAACTAAAGTGTATGCACTAGAGCTACAACTGAACTATAGAAGAGTGAGTATGAACGAGGTGCTGTAACCTGATTTTTTTAAAACCACTGCTGGTTACTACTTGTTTTAGCTATACACCTAATTACACTAGTAAATGTACACACATTTGTGTAGAGGGAGAGTATAAAACCATTTAAGAAACACCCCCCCACCCTCAGTACAGCCGACCAGTATTCGAACCCTGATATCCCCATCATCGGCAGTCTAGTCTATTGCGAGAGTGACACCCTAGACAATGCAGCCAAAGAATCGGGTCATGTGTTGTGACCTGTTGGTGGTGATAAGGGTCAGCTCTTTCTCCCAGCTCGTGGGGGCGTCGTCTTCTCTCATCAGTTCGATTGACACTTGTTGGACAAGTTGAGACTCTGTGAGGGCGCCACCACTGAGCCAACAACAACACTCCTCTGCCTTCGACGTTTCACTCCTCGGTGGCGGAAGTGTCGGCTCTTCTTCTTGTAGCTGGGGACAACAACAGGGTGCAATCAAGACTTGTGTTGGCTACACACAAGCGACAGTTTCGTGGTGAACTCGCCCCCCCCCCCCCCTCCCGAAGGCTGGTGACGTGTGTCACAACCGACCTTGTAAAGCTCTTCAGGGAACTCCAGCTCTTTGTCGATGGCCGGTAGTTTGTCGATTGTCTTGGTTAGATGAGGTGGTATCTGGCGGTGAATATCTTGCAATCTGGCAACTTGCCCCTGTAGTCTGGCAACTAGCGCCACTTTCTGCTCCCTCAGTGTAAGCACTTTCTGGTTGAACTGTGTCTTTGTCTGAAATATCTTCAAACAGAGGTGGGGTAGGGATTAAACTTTCTCTCTACATTACATTCAACTCTTCATGTAAATACATCACTTGGTTTGGGTGTGGACAACAAAAATGACCGTAACGTTTTATTCTAGACCCAGGGCTGTGGAGTAGGTACACCAAGCCTTCGACTCCAACTCCTCTATTTTTCTACTGTCCAGCTCTGACTCCTCCATAAATAGCTAAAGTATATTAAATAATTAATAACAAATTTACTGCAGTAAAATGCTTCAATACAGATAACTCATGGGAAGCTTCTTTGACGTTGTAAATTTATATTTAAATCCAATCTAAATTACAAATATTGATCCTAAAGAATAAAAAACCGTATGAAATTAAAATGATATATTTACAATATATTGTTATAATATTATAAGTTTTTATTTTGAAGGCGGAGTTAGAAGTCGGTGTATTCTTACTGGCTTCGACTAGACCCAAAATCACTTCAAACTCCACAGCTCTAGCTGAGAACCTGTGGCCTTTTCACATATTTTGGCAACTATTTACTTTCATTGTTTAAAACTAATCATTCTCAAACAGCCTCTATTTTAATTAAATAGGATAAAAAAAGAAGCATGACGTTAGAAAAAGAAGTTAACCGCTCATACCGGTCTATATATCTATGGCTGGTGCACTATCATTTAACACCATATTTATTCGAAAACATTGGTTTAGTTTCGCACGAGTGTGTTGTTGTTTTGTTATGAGCTGAATGAGAAGAATTTTTTGTTTACGGTTAAGATGTTTCGTTTATAGAACTTCATTCTTGAATCATTTTATATTTGATTTTATATTACAAGATGACTAAAAAACTGTTTGCTCGGTCATGGGTTTCTAAAATAACATTGATTTATATTTAGGTAGATACCTCTTTATAATTTTGGCAAAATTTATTGTACATGAAGTGTGCGGCCTTATGAGGAATCCGTGAAGTGAGTCACAAGTCATGACTTTCCAATGCCGAAAGGTTGCCGACCCTTGGTATAGTCTGGTATATATGTACTCACCGTCTCTCTGGCGTGCAGCACCTGTTGGTACTTGTCTGCAGTGGAGACGCACAGTTCTGGTGGCACCCTGTAGTCTGGCATGGTTCTCAGCTTGTAATCTCCGACAGAGCTCTCCGCCTCCAATATGGCATTCTCGTCGTCTGGACAGTTTGTACTCTCGTACTCTGGTTTGCGACTCCACAGATCGTCCCACTAGACGCGCACAGGAGAGGGTAACATTTTATTGGTGGTGTGAGGCAGTGTTGCCAAGTCTAAAGTCTCTAGAGGTAGTACATGGACCTGAAATGGATTGTATTTTGACCGGTAGGATACATTTTTTTTTTTTTTTTACATTAATCCTTACATTCTGCCCCAGTGCCTATTCTATATACTGAGGCGCTATTTCTACATTAAACTGTTGTTCCCATTTTTACCCTTATACCATTTTTTTTATTAACTACATGTAGATTTAAACACTTAACCTAATCGTCCGTAAACTCCCATCAAAGACTATACCCTACTATCTCACACTATGGTTGGTCCGCCTCGGGTATTTAATGCCCCCGGTACCCCTCGCCGCTCCGCAGACCCGCGACCGCCTGGGACCATGTTTTCAGGGCCGCGGGTCCAAGTCTCGGCGATGAGCATCCCCCTAACCACCACCTGGGGAGGCGCCCTACCGGAGTTTTCACTCCGCCTACTTTCTATAGACCACTACCAAGGACCTATTCTAACTTAACCTAAACTAATACTTATACAAGGAATTTTTTCACTACTGTATTACAATCACTACACACTACTCTATTTTAGCCGGCTCTTGTTGTCCTTCTCCAGCACTCTTCTTCTTCCATGCTGCCATCGTTCTCTTGCTTCCCAGCTGGAACCGGGACTTCCACTGGTTCATCAGCAGTTTTCACCACTGGCATCCAGCGGGAATCCACCATCAGCTGGGCTCCGGCTTACCAGGAGCCATTCCTGTCTCTGTCCGGCCGGCTTGTAAACCCACCTAGACTACCCATCTATTCTATTCTATCCCTACCAGTTTCTGTCAAGGAAGTCCCCTTCATCCGTCTCGTCTTCACTTGTCGTCACATCCATGTCCATACTCGTCTCGTCCAAGTCTTCTTCCAATTGGTCATACCTAGTTCGTCGTAAGTCCCTAACGTATCTGTCCTTCTCCCTAGCCGACGCGTTGTCTGCTATTTTGTCTAGGAAACCCCACCTTTCCACGTCGCGCACTATATGGTAGATTGCACACGCCTGCAGGGGAGTCTGCAACTCCAACCTTGCTTCCCGCGTTAGGACACATTCCAGCACGACATGTTCCGGTGTGGACTCCTTCCCGCAGTCACATCTATCGTCAACTGTCATCCCTAGCCTGTACAGGGCCGCCCTGTACGGCCCATGACCAGTAAGGAAGTGAACCAATCCTACTGAAGGCTCAAGATGTTCCATGGCCAACCTTTTCCTAATACTAGGGAAGATCCGGTATGTCCTCCTGCCCTTCTCACTTCTATCCCAGTTCACTTGCCACTCGTCCAGGAGAGACTCCCGGATCAGTCCCTTAGTATTGACCCCTTCTCTCGTTAGGGCCTCCACCTTATCTAATCTCCCTTTCCTGAACCAATACAGAGCCGCCCTCCTTCTTACTTCCAAATCTAAAGGCCAGATACCAAGAGCAACACTTAACGAGTCAGTGGCCACCGTTCTAAACGCTCCAGAGAGTCTAAGCAATATATTTCTCTGCAGACTCTTTAACCTAGTACTCTGCACTACCTGCCTCAGCCGGAAAGCCCAGGCACTAGCCCCATAGCCCACGATGGAGGCAAGCAGCGCCTGATGATACGTTCTTATACACCGCATGGGCAGCCTATACACCGCATGGGCAGCCTAATACACCGCATGGGCAGCCTAGGTAGGATACAACTTTCTGATATTATATTGATAAACCCTGCAATTTTCATAGAAAAAACAATAATTAATGTAAAATTTGTTACTTTATAGCAGGGCCACAGGATATTACTTTTAGAAAATATCCTAAAATTGGATTGTACACGTGGTGAAGTTATATTAAAAGTAGTACCCAGATTGTACAGTTGGCAACACTGGTGTGAGGGTATGTGCTGAGCTCTAAGAGAACGTGTTCAATATCCCACCCGCATTGATGATCACGCAGTCTAACGTGTCACTCTGGTGTTGGACTCGATTGGCTCTCACAGGGGTTCGAATCCCGGCCGGGTGTAATGAGACTGGTTTCTACTAAATAGTTTTCCACTCTTGTTCCTTACAAATGTGGGTACATTTGCTCTAAAAATTCTACCTTACTCATTCCTACACCTGTTAGAGCATCATTAAGGAGGAATGAAAGAAGTGAACGCAGGTTAAGAACAGTATTTTTTCAGTTTTTATAGCAAACAGTTTGACCAAAATATTAAAAATATTATTCCAGTAGGAACATATAGTTTAATTTTCTTCACACGATGGTATCAACAGTTGTTTTTGAATATCTGTCAAGGGTGTCCTGGAATTTAATGACAAATTTTTCTCTTTATTTAAAAAGTTTGTCATCTAATGCCGCCATGTTCATTACAGATATTCAACAACAGACTGTTGATACCACCAAGTGAAGAAAATTAAACAATATTTCTACTGGAGCAATATTTTATATATTTTGATGAAAAAATTTCTTTGCTACAAAGACTGCAAAAAAATACTGACTTTTTCTCACATACCCTTCAATCCTCCCTTAAAGGGGCTGTAAAGAAAGTATCTTGGAAGTGCAGATGCTGTCTCACCTCGGCTTGTCTCCTTTCGGTTCTTATCTTGCGCGACTGGTAGCGCTCCAGTAGCCGGCGGAGTTTGGCGTTGCCCTTAAACCCGTGAGTGTTGACCGCGAGACCCTTCACCAGGACCTCTAGAAGGGTGAGTTTCTTCTCTACCACCACAGGCACCTTGAACTTGGACAGGCGAGGCTCATTGCTCCTGCGACAACATCAGAATTTGTGTAAATTACGATGGCATATCATGTCTGTCGACACTACCTGGAACTTATCCTCCTTTATTTGAGAAACAGCGCAATACAGTAGAACTAAACACAAACTAAAACGCTAAGTTGTTCGTTATACTAAATCATATTTAATCATGAACTAACCACACCTAATTTTTTTTTTAGTACCGCGTCTTACCACCCATTTGGTTCATAAGCTTATGAACTAATTTACGCTAGTGGTTTTAGGGATTATGAAGGTTATATTTAGAGGAAATGTACCCTCATTTATTTAGAGAAAGAGAGGGTGACCTGGTGGTCTAGGGGTAAGGTGTCGTCAGACTTCTGTGCTGAGGGTCAGGGGTTCAATCCTCGGTTCCGGCACAGATTTATCTGATTACCAAACCCTTCCTTCACCTCTGACAAGACGTGTATTAATCACAACTTGTGAATGTGTGGAATGCCAGGCCTCCACCGTGGTTCGGATCCCACGTTAAACTGTAGGTCCTCCATTTCATCTCACAATCACCCTACCTTTATACATTAGTGTAAGTACGTATAACCCGAACGGGTAGTAAGATGCGGTGATGATAATAATAATAATAATAATTTAGAGAAAGAGTGGAAAAAACCCCTCAGTACACTCGACTGAGATTCTAACTTCAATCTCCCCGTCCTCGGCAGGCTAGTCTGCTGCGAGAGTAGCGCGTTAGACCTAATTCAAACTAACTTTGAACTGTTGATAATTATAATACATCAATTTGGGTGGGTTCTATTATAATAATTCTTTAAAAGTAATAACAATATTTAATAATCCGTATGTATCACAGGTTGTCTTTGCCAGGCGTAACAGAAAGAATAATATTCTGAAAAATTGAAAAATGATATCTAGACACGGGAATCGAACCCGGGACCATTGGCTTAGTACGCCAATGCTCTAACCACTGAGCTATCCAGGAGTCGTCACGTGCCCAGGGTCATTCTTCACTCACATTTTAAGGCAGAGTCTATGATGGACGTGTGGAAATTGTCAGCTTTATTCACGAGCCATCAGGCTGATAGAGCATTAGCGTAGTAAGCCAAAGGTCCCAGGTTCGATTCCCATATCCAGGTGTCATTTTAAAATTTTTCAGAATATAATATCTAGATGGTGAATTCCTCTCTAAAATTAATAACAGCTTCGGCTATTGGCTGAGAAAGAATAATGTTGCATCCATGTGGATAGCGCACACTTAAGATTTTTTTCACCGCATCCTATTAGTTGTTCAGGTTATACGCATATGTACTAATTACACTAATGAGTTAGGGATGAGCAAGGTTGACATATAGAGGATTGGTACCTGCATTTGCATGAAGGTTGAGTGGAATTTTTTTTAAATCACCCTCAGTGCACCAGACCGGTATTCGAACCCCAATCTTCCCTGTCATTATAAGTCTAGTCTAACACGAGAGTGACACCATATACCATGTGGCCACTGAAGTGGGTCACAGTTATAATTAATTGTTTGTATAAAATACAAACTTATTTTTTATGTTGTCTTCACCACACGTTCAGGATATGATCGCTACACAACTATCCTGTTAGTGCGCGGAACTCCAGGCACAAACAAGATACTATAATAGTTTTAAAAAAAATTTAGTTTTATCATAATCATCATTAGCATCATCACTAATAGTTAGTTGGGTTTTTGTGTGTATTGAAGGTCTTTACTGCGATTTTAGAATAAATGTTATTCCAATTTAGATTGAAAACCAAGCCATCATATAATCTTTTTTATAATTATTATGATTAAAAGTGTGTTAACGCCAACATTGTTTTATGGATGTGAAGCGCGGGTTTGTCAGTAGAAACACAAGAACAAGGTGAATGCGGTTGGAATGAGATATCTAAGAAATGTTTGTGGAAAAACTCGTATGGACAGAGTTAGTGATGAATGTGTGTTGAATGGGTGCTGAAGGAGTGCGGTTTGAAAGGGAATCCAATAGTTTAATGTGAAAGAAGCGTATTAAGTTGATTTGGGCATGTTGAGAGGATGAGTGCGGATTGAGTGACAAAGCAAATATAAGATGGAAGAGCGCGTGCATCAAAAGGAAGGGGTAGATAAACATTAATAGTTTTAAGAATAAAAGAGCATGCATTACTCTGTTTATGGATGTTGTTGAAGCGAAAGTACGAAGTTGTTTTTTTTAGCTATATGCACAGTTTCTTGCCTACTCGTAAGGGAAAGCCGTGATTAGGTATTTATAATTATTGTAATTGTTGTTGCACAATACATATATTTCCTCTTCCCCAAATTGTCATATGACCAATATAGCTTTCTTTACCCATTGATTCCGTAGAGTGAGAAAATCGGTAACTACCACTTTCTTTTCACAAAGTAGACAACACACACCCAATGATATATTTTTTTAAATATACTCCTCTTTTATCAATGGCTGCATAGGACTTTTTTATGTTACGTATTTTATTGTATGATGATTATATTAACTAGCTTAAATCATCATCATTTAATTCCAGCATGTGGCCGGGTAAGTTTGGTAAAATACTTCCATCTTCTTCTTTCCTTCCACCTTTCTTCCTGATTTAATCGCTTCCATTCTTTCCCTCTCACTTGCACAGTTTCTGTTATCTGCTCCTCCCATCTCTCAACTATCTCATGTACTCCCTCTACCCCCATAACTTGATTCCAATGAAACTATCTTGAATAAATATTTATAAATGTGATGAATCTTATGTTTTAATATCGATGTTAAAAATGTTTGTTAGTTTACCAGGTTGTGAAATCAGCTTCTGCAACTCTCCAAGGGACATGCTGCGCTCCTTCAAATCCATCTCCTGAGCTGCTTGTAACAATCACACACCGGTGTAGGTTGTGGTAATGAAAGAAAAGTATCAAGGCTGTACTCATTTAAATTATCGGAAGAAAAGTATCGATAATGTACTCTTTTAAACTATCAAAGAAAAGTATCGATAATGTACTCTTTAAACTATCAAAAGAAAAGTATCGATGCTGTACTCATTTAAAGTATCGAGAAGAAAAGTATTGATACTGTACTCATTTAAAGTATCGGAAGAAAAGTATCGATGCTGTACTCATTTAAAGTATCGGAATAAAAAGTATTGATAACAGTAAGTATCAGTATCAAAAATTTTAATTTGGAAAATGGTTTCTATCAAGTAATAATTTCAACTTTTGCATAGTAAGTTTTTAATAGTAATAATAGTAATTGTATTTTCATATTTGGTTAAACACTGAAAATTATAATGATTTATCCACATTATAGTATATTTAAGTCTATCGCGTCTGTTTTATGTGTTGGAACTTGGAAAGTATGCTAGATAGATTGTATGATGAATATTATAAAAGGTTTCAAAATGTATATGAAAATGTAGTGGAAAGTTATTTAATAGCTGAATATGATTATTAATATATTTTTTCATTCTATTTTATACCCTGTTTTACCTTAGTAAACATTTAATCCCAGCACGAGTGAAGATAACAAAAAAAGAGTTGTTTCTTTCAATACTGATTCGATACTGGAGTGTGAGTACTAATATCTGTAAAAGTATTGGAAAAAAGTAGTGAGCAAAAAAATACTAGTATCGAAAGGAAAATATCGATATTAGTAAAGTATCGATACTTTCTTCACGTCCCTAACTGGGGGTTATTCTTTAAACCATTTTGTTTATTTCACCATTTCAATAAGTAGAAATAGAGCATGGGAAGACAACAGTAGATCAGGAATTGTATTTTTACAAGACTGTACAAATAACAAACTATTATTAATAGGCCTGTACAGGAATTACATTTTGATATCGAGAAATTCTTTTGTAGGAAATAACAATTTACTGAGGGATCAGGATGGAAAACGGAAAGAAAATTAAAAATAATTTTCCACTTTAGGCTTGTATTTATTTTTCAGATCTATAATTTTAGTCTAAACTTAAGTTTCTTGATGCAAATAAGTGTGATAAATGCTCGCCTCATGATCAATGTTCGTGGGTTCAAACCCAGCCAAGATCAACAAATTATTATTGAACGACAAAAATTCGTAGCACACCTTCCTTCGGAGGGAAAGTCCCATGTCAATTGTTGCGTGTAAAAGAACCCTGGAATGTATGTGAAAATATCTCTCCCAGCAAAATTAATAGGCTCTTTCTCACTCGCTCATAGAAATTCATTGGAGTATAACTCATATGGGTAGTAAGCCGCAATGCTAGTTAATAAATAATAATAAGTGTGGTAAATGTATATTTTGTGCATAATTTGATATTTAAAAGTCACTTTTATTATTATTTTGTGCTAAACATATTTTCCTGTCTTAAATCTATTCAGGGATAAATATTACCATCAATTATATTTATTGTAGTGGTTGTGTTATTTAATGGCATTTTTTCTAGAAGTTCGGGACTCCACACAGGCTTAGTTACTAGACATTTGTACCAACCTGCTAACCCTCCACCTGACTTGGAAAGTTGAGATTCCTTCTCAATCTACATCACTGTGGATTTGTTATCTTGGCTGTGGATTTGTTAGGTATTCTAGCTGTAGATTAGCATTCACTCGCCAAGTAAAATACTGGTTTATGTATTTAAGTTGTTGATGATCGTCACTTACATTAAAGTATTTCAATAAAATAATAACAAAACTTTAATCTAATTTCACACTACTTAGATAATATTGAAAACATATTTTATAGAAGTTATGATTATTAAAATTAATGTCAACCACTTGGTCAAGACCCCACTGTATGGTATATATCCTAAAATCTTGTCCCACAGTGTGGTGTATGTATCTTAAGAGGCCAAAACTTCAGTACCCACATTTTAGCTCCTCTTCCTGAAGTTTCTGTCGTACTATCTCCTGTATCTGATAAAACTCTGAAGTTAGTTTACGCTGATGGAATGTGGTCACTCTAGCGCCGCCGTTTCTGGGAACACAAACCGGGACATGGAATGTTGGTTTGAACTTTGTTCACTTGCAAGCGACTTATTTAAACACTCTTGACGTGACTTACCTGGAGGCCAGAACATGGATCATCCTGGAGTCCAGGTGATCCAGCGTATATCTCGCAACTTGCTCAAAGCTAGTTTACTCTTCTCCAAACTGAACGCCATCTCTTTCTCCATTATCTCTGTCTTGGACCGTATAATCTCTTCCAAGTCGGCGTCGATACGAGGGTCCAGCCTGAACTCATGGGATGGAATCACCTGAGAAGCTTTCAATTTGCGGTTCCTGGAACAATACATTTTAGCCAAATTTGTTCGCAACTAAACCCTGCACTCAACTACAGTAACTCCTCGATTCGCACGGATTTGAGATATGTGGATTCGTAGCGTGTTTGTGTTACTTCAACTCATCCACTATCCACACTATTTATCAAAAGCAACTTAAAATATAGTAAATGGTGCTCCTAGAGCTGACACACCGCTGATAGTGTCAGCACCGTCTTTTGAATATGTTGTACTAGTTTTATTAGCGTTATAATTTTTTTGGGTGACCTGGCGGTCTAGGGGTAAGGTGTCAGACTTCTGTGCTGGGGGCCGGGGTTCAATTCCTCGGTCCCGGCACAGATTTATCTGATTGCCAAACCCTTCTTCACCTCTGACAAGACTGTATTAATCACAACTTGTGAATGTGAGGAATGCCAGGCCTCCACCGTGGTTCGGATCCCACGATAAACTGTAGGTCCTCCATTTCATCTCACAATCACCCTACCATTACACACGTAAGTGTGTATAACCCGAACGGGTAGTAAGACGCGGTGCTGCTAATAATAATTAATAATAATATAATATTTTTTTATATTCATGTTCTCGATAAGATAGTTCTTTTAGTTGAGGTATTTAACATGCACTTTCTGAACCGACTGATTAAATCAGCACACGAGAATTTCTATATGTGAGAGCAAAGGGCCTATAAATTTTACTGAGGAAAGGTATTTTCACAAGTAGAATTTCAAACCTTCTCATAATTTCCTGATAGTTCCCTTGCAAGCTCTTGGATCTTCTCTTTCACCAGCTGCTTCTTCTTCTCAGATAGCCTGATCTTACGATTCAGCTCTGCCCTCTGTCGACTTTGCTCCAGACTGTACTCTGCACTGCGGTCGGCCTCCTCCACTTTGATCACCAGAAACTAGTGATATAACGGAGACAAATATGAAGGGAAATACTTCAAATGGCCAAAATGTAAAAATCAGATACATTTATTTGATAAATAAGATTGATTCTAACTTCAACCCTACATGTAAGGAGTTGATATACCCTCCGTTTACCTTTAAAGGTGGGGGTCTTGCCTTAATGGACTACATATGGCTCTATATTATAGGTTACGCCATAATGGAACAAAGTAAGGCTAGCTCGCTACTAGCGTTGGATTGAACCACCATTTTAGAATCCGAATCACCAATTTACCTATGAATCTCAAATCAGAATCCAAATCTTGAAAAAAATTATGAACATAAGAGCAAATATAAATGAATAGAATAATAGAAATAGTAGCTAAATGTCAATAATGTCTTATGATACATTCATTATATCATTCATACATTCATTAAATGTTAAATTACTGGTCTGGGGTCTGGTTGTTAAGTTCATCTATAATTATAATTGGTTCTGAACCACCAAAAAGAAATATTGGAGATCTTACAAATTAAAATTGAAAAAAAAAAATATATTTTTAAAGAATTTGAGTCTCCAATCCTCAAATTTATATCCTTAAGGATTCAAGGGACCATCCTTACTCGCTACCTTTCAGAGTACATCACAAAATTATAGTTGATAAACGCATGTCAAGGTAACCTGTTTCGTGTCAACTGTTGTCTCAATATCACCGGACGATCCTCTTCCTTGTCAACTATTGTCTCCAATATCACCGGGGATCCTTTTCCTTGTCAACTGTTGTCTCCACTATCACTGGACGATCCTCTTCCTTGTCAACTGTTGTCTCCAATATCACCGGCGATCCTCTTCCTTGTCAACTGTTGTCTCCATATCACCGGACGATCCTCTTCCTTGTCAACTGTTGTCTCCAATATCACCGGGCGATCCTCTTCCTTGTCAACTGTTGTCTCCAATATCACTGGATGATCCTCTTCCTTGTCAACTGTTGTCTCCAATATCACCGGGCGATCCTCTTCCTTGTCAACTGTTGTCTCCAATATCACTGGATGATCCTCTTCCTTGTCAACTGTTGTCTCCAATATCACCGGGCGATCCTCTTCCTTGTCAACTGTTGTCTCCAATATCACCAGGTGATCCTCTTCCTTGTCAACTGTTGTCTCCAATATCACCGGTGATCCTGTTCCTTGTCAACTGTTGTCTCCAATATCACCGGGCGATCCTCTTCCTTGTCAACTGTTGTCTCCAATATCACCGGGCGATCCTCTTCCTTGTCAACTGTTGTCTCCAATATCACTGGATGATCCTCTTCCTTGTCAACTGTTGTCTCCAATATCACTGGATGATCCTCTTCCTTGTCAACTGTTGTCTCCAATATCACCGGGTGATCCTGTTCCTTGTCAACTGTTGTCCTCAATATCCCCGGACGATCCTCTTCAGGAGGGTTGAAGAGGTAACAGAACACACTCCCATCCTTGCCGCAGCTGAATAGGTGCCTGTCATCGTAACTGAAACACAGCGCGTGGACTGCACTGTCGTGCATGGAGAGACTCCGGTAGTCGTCACAGTTCACCTTGGTCACTCTTATCGTCCCGTCCTCCAGTCCCAAGACAAGGTACTTCCTGTTCCGGCTGAAAAAAGTGCCAGTGACATATATAATATGTACCTGTATTTCACTCAAGGGGAATGAGCCAATAGTATTAAATCAAAATGGTCAATTTCACCAAGGCCAGAAAGCTTGTAACTATGGGTTGTTGTGTTTTGTGCCGCGTCTTACTACCCGTTCGGGTTATACGCCTATGTATTAAATTACACTAATGGTTTCAGGGATTAGGAAGGTTATATTTAGATGAAGTGTACCTGCATTTTTATTGAAAGAGAGTGTTAAACCATTTTGCAAAAATCACCCACAGTACACCCGTCTGAGATTCGAACCTCGATCTCCCCGTCATCGGCAGCCTAGTCTACTGCGACAGTAGCGCGTTAGATCATGCAGCCACCAAAGCGGGTTATTGTGGTCTGTTAAATGTTTAATAGGCAAACATTATTTTGTATTAAGAAAGGTAGTATAATAATGTTATATTATGTCAATGGTGTGAGGAAAACACTTTTCTGATTTCATTTTTAAATTAGATAATTTAAAACTTTTGTTTTCACTGGTGGGATTAAAAACCCATTTTCTCTATCCGGTCGCTAGGAAGCAGTGTTTTGTATGAAATATTTTTTAAAATAAGATCAGGGCTGGGTCGAATCAGATTTTTCTTGAATCCGAATCTTAAATTTTCTTTTGAATCTAGAATCCAAATTTAAACTTAATTAAAATTTAAAAAAAAAGTCGTGTTACTTTTGGTACCACCGACAAATGCTTGTCAAGTCTTGTCCTTTCACTAGATTAAATAAAACAATTAGTTTATGTTGATTGCTGATATTTGAATAACTAAATAACTCTGTTGTATGTTATATCGGGACATAAAATAACTTTAGTATCTTTACCATAATGTGGTATCTATTATGACATTAAATTTATGATTATTTTGTGTGGTAACAGTCAGAATATTAACAACACCAGGGATGAGATTAGGGGATGTAAAAGTAAGATTTGTTCTAATAGGAACAATCTTGGGGTTTTAGAAATTAATACTATGACCTAAATTGAGATTTGGCAATGAATTGGTTTGAATCTTTGACAAATTATGCCCAGTCTTGTAAATATTGCTTTGACATCTTTAGCTTACTTGTATTCACAAATTTATCATAATAGACTTTCAATGAAAACAAAATATAAATTTTCCAAGCTCAAAGAGTTTCATGGGTGCGGGGGTGAGACAATTTATTATGAAACATCTCTACTCTATAGTTACATAAATGTCAACATTCCTGGCTACTAATCTAGAGGTTGCAGGTTCAATTCCAAGTACCGTAGGTATTTTTACCAATGGGGAATTGTTCATATGGTTGCCACGGTCAGGTTAATTGGGCTTAAGTTAGGTCCAAAACTTCAACTGGCACTATATAATCACAATCATTTCCGTCGCATTTCATCGGGACAGAGTTACCTCACCTACATAGTGTCCCAATCTCAGAATACGGTTAAATATCTGCCTGTTTATCGCAAAAGGTAAAAAGCTTACCACTATGGTGCCAATTATAAGATAGGGGCATAGTGTAATCTGTCAAAGTAAGACTGCTATCTTTCAGGAGTGTGCCTAGGCGGGGCTTGAAATAGTGACTGGCACTCACTTGTAAGCGTGGCAATGTATCGCCGTTCCTGGTGAGACAGTGCTCGCAACTGCTAGTTCCGTGTTGGAGGGTTGGTAGTGGTACAAGTAGCCCGCATCCACACCCCCCATGGATACTAGCACAGTGTCGGGTTCCACATACACTGCAAACAAGATGGGGTCCTTGTTCCCAGTACATAGGCTGGATGGATGCGCTTCAACCTGGCCCTCAATAGGACTATCTGCTGACGACGTACTTGGTCGGTGTGCTTCACTTGATTCTTCGCACTGGCATCTGCTGACGACGTACTTGTCGTGTGCTCTCACTGATTCCGCACGAACATCTGCTGAATCATCAATACATTGTACTGTTAAGTAGTTAGTATTTTTTGCCTCTTTGTTCTCAACCATTTCTAATATATTTATTTTCCAATATTTATTTAGGTTAATTTATTCTTAAATACCTAATTGATTTGTTGTAAAAGTCTTGCAAGTGCCATCATTTCTAATAACAAAATTTTTAGACAAGTTTATACTTCATTTTTAATGATCTGCCTTCCCCCAGTTTTATCAGTTATCAATATATTCTCACTAGCAGTACGGTTATAAAATATTCTAATTTCATTTGTACTTTAATTTATAAAGTAAGGCCTATAGTGAATAATCTTAATTGCTTTCATGTCTCCAATTATTATTATCTATTCTAGGCCTAACTTAGTCTATAAATAACACAACTTAAATGTTTTAACTATATGATAAAATGTGGGACTAGTTATAATTGTAGAATGCTCAGAAGGCCATCAAAGCTGTAAGCGTGAGGACACACTTTTACCGCCAAAACTCTTGGTTAAGACACAGTGCTCTCTGGACATATTTTTATGTTTTCTGTAAAGTTCGGAGATCCCACGTACACGTATCTATTATCATGCTATAGACTCGGCACAAAAGCGGCGCCAAGCACTCATGGACATCGTGGCCTGGTGCAGTTTCTAGGTCGTACCTAAAAAGCCTTAACCCCTGCACGCCGAAGGGTGGGATGATCCGGATCAGGTCGGATACCCAGGGAGCCGAAAATTAACTCCTCCTCCCCTTCCAGTCACTCACTGGTTGGACCAACACCGGGGGACTTTGTGCCTTCCACCTATCCAGGGCGGTAACCAGAAATATATACTTCCTCTTGCAGAAGCGACCTTACAGTCTTCACTCTTTCCCGTGTGTAGGGGAATGGGATTACGCCCACTGCGCGTGGGAAAGTAACTCCCCGCTACTCGTGGGTACGAGTGGAGGCGCCCATGTTCTAGCCCATACACTACTAACTTTCCAGGTTAACATCAGAGCTCTAAAATGGCTCAACGCCCGAACGGCGAGGCCACGTACAATGGGACAGGGGTGTAAAGAGAAGAGAACCTACCACTTTGGTCTATCTTTAAAACATTTGTATTATATACATCAATCTTCAGTAAACCATTATTATTTAACAGCTACAGTTATAATAACTAAACAAATAAATTCTTCTTAAATTGTTGCTACAGAATTATTATTTTTTATATAAACTTTTGTGTTCTTCACACTCACCATGTGTAACCACCCTGAAGAGAAGGAGATCCTAGTCAGTGACTTTACCATCCAAAAGACTGACTGCCGTGGACCAAACAACTATAATACTATGAAAGAAGATTCCGACTAAATCAGGAATGAAAACAAGGTACGTCAGGAGACTATGTACAAAATGCCGCTTCATCTTGCGACTGAACAGCGGTAAATATTGGACAAGCGGTCGACTAGTCATCGCTATACTCGTGTAGTAATAATGTGATGTGAATCCTTTGGCACGTATTCAAGAACGAGGTTGATTGAAACAGACTGAGAGAAGTAGGTGCATTGCTTTGGAGCAAATAAGATAGCGAATCAATTCATCTTCAACTCTCCTCCACCTCATTCCCTCTAACTACTTTGTGAGAGTGGCCAATCTCTAACCTCTGACCAACAGACCAGACGTCCTTCTCCGGCCATTGTCCCGACAGGAAACTTTACGTTGTAGTGGCACGGTGTTCTGGTCCTCCCTACTATAGTTCTCACCTGTCATGTCACTGTAATGAGTCCCAGGATTCCGCCCCGTGCCGTGTAGTCGGTGGTGTACCTTGGTTACCCCGCCTCAGCAGGTAAGTTGCAGGGTCGGCAGATGGAGATGTATCGGTGAGCGCTATCTCCAACAAATGACCGCTTCTACAGCTCACCAGCATCATCACTGTCTGGTGAAACATCAACTACATCAGTTACACAGAACTTGCTCAGGTTAGAATAGTGACTATTAGCTGTATTGACCTGTTAACACCGCGTCTTACTACCTGTCAGTTTATACGCCTGTATACTAATTACGCAAATAGTTTTAGGGATTTGGAAGGTTATATTTAGAGGAAGTGTACTTGCGTGGAGGGAGAGTGAAAAAACCATTTTTAAAAACACCCTCAGTACACTCCCAACCGAGATTCAAACCTTGGTCTCCCCGTCATCGGCAGTCTAGTCTACTGCGAGAGTAGCGCCTTAGACCATGTGTCCACCGAAGTGGGTACCTGATTTGTTCACCACTGGATCTGTGCATCGCAGTGGTTCCCAACCTGCGGGAGGAGAGCGGAGGGGGGGGTGTAACACATAGGGAATAACGTAAATATCAGCCAAGAAGGGATTTTTTAGTTTCAATGACTTTTCCAAAGTAATCAAGATCATTTTTTTTCATCCGGTTTTGAAAACACTGCCTACTTGTTGTAATAAATTAGGTGACAAACCAAAAGTAATACGCTCGTGTGCGTGTACGTGTTTATTTTCAAGCCCGCCCCTCAATTATCCTCTTCATCCTCCTCAACGACCATTGCGGCCGCTGAATTTTAAACTCTGATTCTCATAAAAACTAAACATTGTTGTCGACTTGAAGTGATTTTCGGTGTGCTTTGTCAAACATCAAACCTAATATTCAAGAAATGATGAACATCAAACTGGGCCAACTATTGCAATAATTTTCAGTTTTTTTATACCATTATGATGTCAGTGTTACATTGATTTTCGTATAAAATAAACAATTGGCTGGAAAACAAACAAAAATTAGAGGCTTTTCCCCTACAACGATCCAAAAAAAAAATACGGTCAGGGCTGTTAATAATCTACCAAGGGGGCCGTCGGCTGAAAAAGGTTGGTAACCACTGGCGTAACAAGACCTGAGATATGTACTTTACCGTGCATAGTAGCACTCCCTTAATATATGAATCGTATACTAACCTGGTTTATCCTCCAGTGGATGCTTACTGCAGGACTAGGGACTTCGATGTACCCCACAGGACACAGCTCCACCCCCTGGCTTGATGTTAGTATCTGGTACAGGAACAATGTTCTGTCTTCACTCCCACTTACTAGTAGGGCCCCACCGGGGGCTAGACTCAATGCTGTTATAGCCTAAAATAAGGGACACAGGAGTAGAATCAACTTCCGTGTAACGCAATCATTCAGTGTGTAACCAAAATACAGGCAAACTGGTTTTCTTTACGCCGGATTTAAGCCGGTCTTCAATACCAAACGCATGTATTGACACTTAGTTTATTCGACAAGGTTTTCAATCCCTCTTTCCAGACAAACGCCGATGCATTTAATTTAAAATATATTCATGATTATTATCCCATAATATGAACATCTTGAGAAGTATGTAACAGCAAACACTGTTACTCTCGCAGCAGACCAGACTGCCGATGACAGGGAGATCGAGGTTTGAATCTCGATCGAGTGTATTGAGGGTGCTTTTTCCAAAATGGTTTTCCACTCTGCAACCGCGCAAATGTGGGTACACTTTCTATAAGTAAAACCCTCTTAATCCCTAAAACCATAAATTAATTTGTAAAGAAGCATACAACCTGAACAGGTAGTAAAACGCGGTGCTAAAAATTAATGGTGTTATATATACCACATTGTGAGGTCTGGTGACTTGGGTGACCACGATGCTCTCCTGATTGGTGTCTAAAGGTCCTTTCAAAAGTGCTACCAACACTCTCAGCACACCATCAGAGAACCCCGCTACCAGTATGTTGGCAGATTTGTGTTCCAACCACACCAGGCGGGAACCGCACGCCGGGAACTTTCTAGAGGCCACCGTTATCTTGTGAGAGTAATCGTGGAGGAACAGTCTTCCATCTTGCCCCAAGCTGGCTAGATGGACCCCATGGGGGCAGGGGGCGATATCCACGACGGGTCCCGAGTGACACGCCAGAAGTCTCTCCGGCGCCTTGTTTGCGTGGTTCACGTTCTGATCCACCAACCAGAGCCCACCGTTACCATCCTGACAACAAGCACCGAATACGGTAGGCAATTAGATTTAACAACCACAAACTGCCATTACCATACTGGAGAACACTTGACTAAAATATGAAATAATGTTCACGAACCCCTTGACATCAAGCGCAGACAATGCCAGAGACAAAGGGCAACCTAAATTCTGGTAATGGTAAGGCTGGGCGCACATATGATGACATAAAACATTTCTAAACATGATGAAACAAAACATCTTGAAACCATGACAAAAAATGTTTCAAATATTTTTTCCATCATCATCATCACCATCACCATCATCATCATCATGGACAGTTTCCTGCCGCTGGCAGGGTTTCTCTTGAACATAAGCCTCTCCATTTACTTCTGTTCTCCCACCAACCTTTCTTCCTCCACGCCGGCCCAATCCACTCCTCTCCGCACTCCCTTTATCCACCTATCTCTGTGTCTTTATCTTGCCCTCCTGAGTGCCACCTCCATTTCGAGCATCCTCCTTGGAATCCTCTTTTGGTTCTATCCTTTTCGAAGTTTGTCCTTCTGTCGAAAGCATTTTCACTATCTTCTACTGGCCCGTCATAGCTTCAACCGCCACTTTTCAGGGTTCATGTAAGGGCTTCACAGCTACCGTATTGGTCTCGGAGCACACATAGTCTCCACTGTACTTTACCCCTCACATGCAATCTCCTATTTCATGCCGTTACCCGTCCCCCACGATGTGGACAACGGGTTGGACTTTGGGAAAATTAAACATAACTAAGCAAAAACATAATGAAATAGTTTTTATTTTTTCAGTCTCTGCTTGGATGGTGGCGTGTAATGTTGGTGATATCGATACTGATGAACTGTGAGCTATAATCACCTAGGATTGGTTGGATAAATAGGAGGAATCGTCAGGTAAAAGGTACTGGGTTCACCCTATCAATGAAAAAAGAACTGGGAAAGGTTCCCTTGAGAAAGTACATTCAGGAACTGAAGAGTTTCCTGACAAATATTCTAACTCCATTCGAGTAAGTTTTGGAAGTAACAAAGCACAACCAAAACAAGAATGATCACCGCAGTTCAATATTTTGAAGGAGACTTCCAGCGCCGTCTGGAGAGAGTGCCCGGTTTTGTGTCCGCGCACAGTGGCGTATTTTTCACAAAAACCAGTGAAACAAACTGGATGAAACATGGGAGCAGGGAAGACAGCTGATTTGTTTCGACATGTCTCACCATGTGTCGTTGTGTGTCACTGTTTTTGTTCCGCCTCATGTCTGCAAGTGTGCAGCGACTCGTTTGAAAGCATGTATTCAAAGTGGAATGACACACGACGAAACACAATGACACACAAATGTTTTGTTTTATCATGTTTAGAAACGTTTTATGTCATCTTGTATGCACCTGGCCTAATAAATATTTAATTTGTTCAGTTTTATCGTCTTGCGCAATTTGTTGGGAGTTATATATTCATATAGCCATGTCTTCCAAAATTGCCTAACGCTGATGCATTTTGCATGGAGACGAATATCTTCATACCTGGACATACCAGAAGAAGTTTCCGATTCTGTTAACCATCTTCACCATGGACATTATAGCGACTGGATCTTGAGGGCTACCAATCTCAAACTCAAACATAGGTTCTAGCTCGATGAAGCGATCGTCTTCTGGTGGGTCGGCCTTGTTAATTGTTTCGAAATACCACAGTTTAACCATTCCATCCAAGCCTGCCAACATAGATTAGTGGTTTATGGTGTAAAATGGCATGGCTTCTTTATTTAATATAGGCTTGCTGAAACCGATTAGTGCTTTAATGATAATTTTAAGCTTTGTATATCTACGAAATGGAAACATATCTTATTATTTAAAACAAATAATATAGCTACAAGCCTGCTTCAGTGGCCAAACGGTTTAAGGCGTCACTCTCGCGTTATACTGACATGCTGATGACAGAGAGATTGGGGTTCAAATCCCGGTTGGGTCTACTGTGGGTGGTTTTCCCTAAAATTGTTTCCCACTCGCCTTCCACGCAAATGTGGTTAAATTACCCTTAAAATGCTTCTTTCCTCATACTTACCCCATTAGAGTAATTATCATAATTATCATAATGTGTGTGTATAACCCAAACAGGTAGTAAGACGCAGTGATAAGAATATTTTATTTACAAACATAAAATATGTTTAATTTATTGGATGTTTAGATTATTATTTTCTGAATTTCTGATAATAATGTGAGCCACATAAAACTCGCCTGTCCCTAATTTACCTTTCTATGTGGGATTTAAATCAGTCCCTCAAATGTAAGGCATGCTTGTTTACAGTGGCGGATTTACATATGTGGGTGGCCTCGGGGTGATCACCCTCCCTTAAATCCTGCACTGCTTGTTTTTGGACTAGTTATGTGAATGCGGTACCTATTGTGGTCAATTCCCCGCCGTTGAACATTATCTGAGTGATGGGAGCGTTATGGCAGGGTTGTCTGCCCCGCCGACACACCTCCACCTTAATTAGCCCTTCCTCCCAGAGTAGCATGTTGCCCCACTGACTCCCAGACACCACCTAGGGGCAACAAGTCAAACTACAGTTCGGAATTTGAAAAAGAAAAGTTGTCACTTTACGCTTTGGTTGCACAAGAAGGTGTTGTGGAAGCTAATTAAAGGCAAAGAGGGTTGACACAAGGAAAAACATATGTATAGATATTACAAAGGAGGGGACAATCCTGCCACCACTTTGAGCTTCATTAGTTGGTTGTGTTTAGGGTGTGTTATTTAAGTAATACAAAGAATATCAAAATGGTGGTTTTAGTATTTTCAGAAAATATACAAACTTTCTAGAAACAGCCAAACTGTCATAGTTTGGACTTGAGATGGTTGTGAAAATTTGCTTTGCTCAGATCTGTAAAATTATATTAAATCTCTTGAATATGATTGTTTCTTACGGATATAAATGTTAAATGGGAATTATTTATAATATTTGGTTCTTATTTATCATCTTTTATCTACCGGTACATATGTCAAATTATCAGATAAAGAGTGCTGTGTTGTCAATCCTTCAACTTCGACTCCTCTATTTTTCTACTGTCAAGACTCCACAGCCCTGGCGATAAGAGTGTTTCTAGGTGAGTAACTTTCTCTGGTTACCTTTTCGTCAGCCATAGCCAGGAAACCGATGATGTCGCAGACCTCGGTCTTGCTAAATCTACCGGGGAAACCTTGCAGTTTCAGACCAGTGAACGTTTCAGTCATTTTCCAGAACTTGATGTGACCTGCGCCTGAGAACAAGTGAAACAGTTATAGTTCGCGACAAGAAACATAGTATTTCTATTGTAATCAACTATAATTGTTTTAGGGCTGCCTCTGTGGTATTGTGGTCAGAGTTCCTGGCTACAGATTCAAAGGTCCCGGGATCAATCCCTGCCACTTGCAGAATCTTTATGTTAAGAAATGGGTCCAGAACGAGGTCAAACTCAGCCTCGAGCGGACAAATGAAGAGCTACTTGAACATAGAAGTAGCGGCGCTCCCGTCTAGAAAACTGAGATTAACTGGCCGAAGGTTTTGTTGTACAGATCACATGACACCCTCTATCCGCAACTGTGGGCACTATCATCGCAAACGGCGGTGGCCGCTCGGTCAGATATTGCTCACTTGTGGTTTCACGCCGTGGTTTATTTTTTTTAAACTGTTTCAAGCATTATAATGTTATCATTGTTACACTCCTTTCACCCTTGAAGGTACAAAGCTTTAATTTCTTTGTTCCACTGTGGTGTTGCCTATAAAATAGGGAAATAGTATAATCTGTCAAGGTAAGATTGTTAACTTGCAGGATAAATGAAACATGTGTACCAACATCAGGTTAGTACACCCCGTTTACACTGTCAGATTAAATTATGTTGAAGTTTATAAGATATGGACAGAGTTCAGTCTGTCTAGGTAAGACTGCTGCTACCTTTTAGAGTATAAAATGAAACATACATTACAGTTACCCTGAGATGTAGCAGTTCTATCTTGATCTATTACACCATGGCCCTGCCATATAATCAACTCCATAGTGTAACCAAAGGAACTCACCAGCGGTGATGAGGTGACCAGGTACGAAGCCGGAGAAACGAGCGTTGATGACGTCCTGGTTGTGGGCGCGACCTCTCACGAGAATGGCAGTCTTGCGCCAGTCCCAGACAGTCAGTGTGTAGTCAGGGCTGCCACCTTGAGACAGCAGTAGCTCCCCGTCAGGGCTACCAACCGTCCCACACAAACCACCAAATATTGTTATTCAAAATTGTGGACACACCTCTCTAAATTAATTTAGGTCTTCAAAAGTGTGATATATTTCTATATTTTGGTCACAAGTTAAAATTAACATCGGGCGCTCCGACGAGCGAGAGTGACAGTCTGTGGCAGTGGCTCCCAAACTGTTATGGTGACGATCCTAATTATAATCATTTCCCGGCCTGGTGACCTAAACCGTTACTACATGTACAGTAGTTTCAATTGCCTACTTTTTTTTATATTCGTTTTTGTTAAATTAACTTATTAGAACTACCTTAAATAACAAAACCAGAATTAATTTCAATAACTCTTTAATCAGACGAAATGTAAAGTACAATTTTTAATGAAAATGTGACTTTGTTACAATATTAGGTATGTAACTAAAAAATAGTATTTCAGTGAATACTAAAATCCTGTTTCATTCTTGGGGAGAGTTCTATTTAGTTTTTATTTTGTATAAATAGATGTTATCACCTAAATTGAATCAATTTCAAATATTTTTTATCTGATATTTTTATTATTGGTATTATTATTATTATTATTATTATTATTATTATTAATTATTAATTATTAATAATAATAGGTGTTCTGTCTTGCGACAGGTCCATTCTTTTTGTCGGTGAACTTAGACCGCCATCGCGGCCTGTCCTCTGCCTCCTTCAGCTCCCAGAATTTTCTTCTTTCCTTCAAGTTATCCAATATTTGAATCCTACTCTTTCCTAAGCTCCTCTTTCCCTCGACCTTTCCTTCTATGAGGTCGTGCAAAAGACAGTTCCTCCTAAGGGTGTGTCTGATCAAGTTTGCTTTGTACCGAAGAATCACATCCAAAATGGTTCTCTTCTCACCCACTCTTCTTAGAAATGTTAATCTGTCTCCCTGTGTGTCCACCTGATCTTCTCACCCACTCTTCTTAGTACTTGTTCATTTGTCCCTCTGTCCACCTGATCTTCTCACCCACTCTTCGTAGGACTTGTTCACCTAGCACCCTGTCTGTCCACCTGTTCTTCTCACCCACTCTTCTTAGTACTTGTTCATCTGTCTCCCTGTCTGTCCACCTGTTCTTCTCACCCACTCTTCTTAGGGCTTGTTCATCTGTCATCCTGTTTGTCCACCTGATCTTCTCACCCACTCTTCTTAGGGCTTGTTTATTTGTCATCCTGTTTGTCCACCTGATCTTCTCACCCACTCTTCTTAGGACTTGTTCATTTGTCTCCCTGTTTGTCCACCTGATCTTCTCACCCACTCTTCTTAGGGCTTGTTCATCTGTCATCCTGTTTATCCGCCTGATCTTCTCACCCACTCTTCTTAGAACTTGTTTATTTGTCCCTCTGTCTGTCCACCTGATCTTCTCACCCACTCTTCTTAGGACTTGTTCATCTGTCCCCCTGTCTGTCCACCTGTTCTTCTCACCCACTCTTCTTAGGGCTTGTTCATCTGTCTCCCTGTTTGTCTACCTGATCTTCTCACCCACTTTTCTTAGGACTTGTTCATCTGTCTCCCTGTCTGTCCACCTGATCTTCTCACCCACTCTTCTTAGGACTTGTTCATTTGTCCCCCTGTCTGTCCACCTGATCTTCTCACCACTCTTCTTAGGACTTGTTCATTTGTCCCCCTGTCTGTCCACCTGATCTTCTCACCCACTCTTCTTAGGACTTGTTCATTTGTCTCCCTGTTTGTCCACCTGATCTTCTCACCCACTCTTCTTAGGACTTGTTCATCTGTCTCCCTGTCTGTCCACCTGATCTTCTCACCCACTCTTCTTAGGACTTGTTCATTTGTCTCCCTGTCTGTCCACCTGATCTTCTCAAGTCGTCTCCAACACCACATTTCAAAGCTCTCCAAATATTTCTTTTTCATCTTCCTGAGTGTTCAAGTTTTTGGCTCCATACATTGCGATGCTCCAAATGTAGCATTTCATCAGTTTCTTCCTCAGTTCCAAACTCAGTTTGTTGGTCAGCAATAACCTCTTCTTGTTGAAAGCTTCTTTGGAATTCCTACAAATAGAAAATTAAACTATATTTTCCATTGAAAATGTGATTTAATTGCAAAATTTGGTAAGTGATGTAAACAGAGTTCTTCAGTGCCGGCCATGATGCAGCCTTATTTTGTTGGTAAACTCTTTGTGTTTGAGTGCTGTATTGAAGGTCAAAGTACAACACAAATCGTGAGTATCCAGGCAATTCTTTGATTTAATCTTGATCGTAACAAGATTTAAAAATCCTTGTTCATAGAAGTAGGCTATATTGTCAAAAGAGGGGAAAAAAAATAGTATTTTCAAGTTACCGAGTGACAGTGAAGTTGTCCTTGAGCTGGGTCCAAAATTCTGAGTACAACAAGAGGGTTTCAAAACTGTTTCTGTTGCCAGTATTGCTGTAATTCTTCGTAATACACCATGTTTCATGAATTGTTTGTAATATTTCATAATTTTTGACAATTCTTTTTAAAGACTGGCCCTAATTACCTCATGGTGTTGCCGGTCCTATAAGCTCCAATAATAATAATAATAATAATTTTGTATGCCTTCCCGAGACCCTGGGTTTGTGAGCCACTGTTCTGGAGGGACAGAAGATACTACTCCCCCTCCCTTTCCTGCTCAAAGGTTAAGCTAGTCCAGCGTGACTCGTTTGTCGAAGTGTAAATCCCTCCACTGCCACTAGAGTGACTGGAGACAAACTATCACCCTGAGCTGCTGAGAGATATATCACCTGTAGTCCAGGTGAGAGTAGATCTTTTCGGTGCCGCCCGTAAGCTCACAGACCACGTTGAAGCTCGGCCACTCATACACAAGGAGGGGTGGCCTACTCCCCTTTTCTCCGACTGCCAAGTGCGCCAACACGGGGTTACACTGCCAACACAACGACAACTTAGCAGACGGTCATACACAACTGTACCATGGGTTGCGCTAGCTAAACACTTAGGTAATAATTAGGGTTAGGAATGAGGAAGGTTGAATATAGAGGAAGTGTACCCGCATTTGAGTGGAGAGTGGGAAACCACTTAGGGAAAACCACCCTCAGTACACCCGACCAGGATCGAAACACGATCTCCCCGTCTTTGACAGTCTTGTCTATTACTAGAGCTGCGCATTAAACCATGCAGCCACCGAGGTTGTATCAAGCTTATTGAGTAGTAAGTTAATGCTTCCATTCCTCCTCATAAGTTAACAGAGAATAACCCTGTATTTAAATGTTGAAACACAATACTCCAAATCGATGTTGAGACAAATCTGTTGACTGGTATCGAACTAACTCTAGAATAATATTTTAATAAGTTAGTGGCATTGACTTTTTCTATTCTTCAAAGCCTGACCCATCTGCTTCCGTGGAAAGTCGTCAACTCACAATAGACTACAATGCCAATGATAGAGATATAGGGGCTCGAATCCCGGTCGGATATATTGAGGGGATTTTTCACTAAATGATTTTCCACTCTCCCCCCACACAAATACAGGTACAATATCCTCCATATTCAACCTTCTTCATCCTTAATTCATTAGTGTAATTAGTACATATGCGTATAACCTGAACAGTTAGTAAGACGTGGTGCTAAAAAAAAAGTCTAACCCGATCTAACACATTTGTTCAGCTCCTTCCTCTGTCTCTATGGGAAAAGTAGTCCTAGCTGTTCACAAAACACACAAAAAGTTTCATTAGCTTAAACCCTTGAACGATAGAAAAAGTAAAAGCAGTACTCCAGACAAATGTGACCGCCCAGAGTCCATTAATTACAAGATATTCAATTTCGAGTGTGACATAGAACCGGCGTGTTTTATGTTAATGTGCGCGTAGTCTACTGTACCAGGGGCAAGGGGGTGGTGCTGGGTTGGGGCTAGAAGCTCACAGGTTTGAGTTGTGCTCGCCCTCGTCGCAGTCGCGACTACTAGAACGGAACAAGAGTCCTTCCCGCCCTTGTCTGCGGGATGTTCCTCTTCCGGTAATCCTGGCAGAGTGCGGGCCCTCAGGCAACGTCCGGAGAGCGGCTAAATCTGTGTCGAGGTCTCTGTGTCGGTAGCTAGTACCTAACGGGAAAGCTAGTCAAGGCCAACTCCGTGAGGTCCCCCCTGGGCAAACTCGGGTTGAAAGCCCTTTTAGGGTGATTCCTGAGGCTACGTGCCTGGCTGACCTCCTCCCAGGGGTTAACGCCCCAAAGTGAGCGTCCAGTACTCACGGAAAGAGGAACCAACTCTTCCCGACGATGGATACTAGGGGTTTTCCTTGTTGTCTGGTGATGACAGCATGGGCGCCCGCAGTAACTGGCAAAGGGGGTGGGGGAGGCACTTGCTCTCTCCTAGAATTATGTTTTCTTTTACAGGAAAACATTGTTAAAATGTTTAATCTTCTAGTTTGCCTTACACTTTTTTTCCTTCCAACACTTAACTTATCAGATTTACAATCACCACATCCACTAGCCGCACTTCCGAACAAAACCTGTCACTACATTTTAAACTATTGTCGACATTTTTCCTTCCAACACTTAACTATCAGATTTACAATCACCACATCCACTAGCCGCACTTCCGAACAAAACCTGTCACTACATTTTAAACTATTGTCGACATTTAATCACAATCTTCTCGTCTGAGAACAGAAAAAACGAACAGTTTCAAGTGCTGCTGTATTTTTAGTATCTTTACAGTGCAATTATAATGCCAGTGCCCAGCAGTAGTTTTTACAGGTGTTTGCGTGTGTGTGTGTGTGCGTTTATATGTGTGGAATATATTTGGACCCCCCTGGAAAAATTTCTGCCCGCGCCCATGGATGACAGGGATTGATAGCGGGTACGAGGTCTTAAACTGCTCACTGCGCACGTTTTACGTGCGTGGCTACGCTCGGACATAGCTATAATGGGTTAGAGGATCCTCGTAAGAGCTGTCTGTTCTACAAACAAGTGGATGTCAGCTCCTGACGCGGTAAGTGAGTTTCCACTTTGAAAAGTCTCTGACTTATTATATATATATAAAGTGTTAGACTAGCTACATAGTGGTGTCCTAATCTACCAGGGGCAGTTATGCCGGATAGAGTGCAGCGTCCAGTGACGTGTGTTGTGAAACAAGATACCAGTCTTCGAAGGAGGACATTAGGCTGTTCTGTGAACAGTCACACCCTACCTACTGAAACAAGATAGTGGCCTTTGAACCACTTATCTAACCGTGATGTGTCCGATGCCACCACCAGATGTGCTCCGTCTGAACTCCATCTGACCAGTCCGAGCGTTGTACAAGTGGATGATGTTTCCTGAACTGAATATGACCACCTCCTGGTCCATCACACAGAGATTGAACGGTTTCAGGCAGTCAAAGCCGTAAGAGTGGCTGTAGAGTGCAGTTTGTTAAGGTACCTATTACACCTGTGTGACATCCTGGATTCGTACACTAAGGTATACACCTAGTACAACGTCGGAACAATACTAGACAATAGTTTTACCACATAATAAAAACTCCATAGCGTGAGTCCGTGATCAAGTTATACCGACCCATGGAACTACGAATACCCAAGGTAGGTGCGAGTGATCTACTGATTCACACGGCTACTACGCATGACGTCAGAACCGAGCGCTCTGCCGATCGGCCATAGCACTTCGTGTGATACTTGTCATTATCATCTGTTTCCAGCCTGTGGCCGGATCCGTTTGGAAAAATTCCTCCACCTCATTATCTCCTTTCACCATTCTTCCTCCTGCACTCTCTTCCACTCTCCTCCTCTCCCTTGCTGCTATCTGTTCCTCCCATCTCTTCCTTGCGGTCTCTTTCCTACATACCTATTTCATATCTTCTTGGAATCCTCTCCTCTTCCATCCTCATTACGTGTCCATACCATCTCATCCTAGCTTCCTCTACTGTCTCATGTACCTCAACTCTTGATCGTTAATCCTATCTCTTTTGGTGACAGCTATCATGTTCCTCAAAAACTTCATTCCCATGTCCTCCACTTTCCTTGTTTCTCTTTTACCCAAAGTCCAAGTGTCCTCTGCATGTGTAACAATGGGTACAAAGTACGCCCTGTACAACACTTCCCTACATTTTAGGGGCACTTACTTCTCTTCTCCATAGCAGATCTCTTACACAACTGTAGAAAACCTCTCTCTGCTGCCCTCGTCTCAAAATGTCTTCTCTGCTGCCTCCTTTTGCCTCAATCACACTACCAAGATACTTAGCGTTCTTTGCTTCTTTCAAATCTGCTCCATCCAGTTCTATCACCTTTCTTGGCCCTGTTCTCTGCTTTGTCATCACCGTCACTTACCTTTTCGCCATGATACTTGGACCGGGAACTAATACTTTTTCTGTATTTAAGTTAAACTACTATCGCTTTAAACTATCACGCGAATTATGTTTTATTAGCGTATCAGCATTCACAATTAATAGGTAGTCTTGTGTCTCGGGTCTTACAGTCGAAACACAAAGAGTTCGATTTATAATTTTAAAACGCTTGCAGTTTGAAGTAAATTTATGGTAAATTTGCTTCTTTTAAAGGTAAAAACCAGTGTGTTAACTAGTCCGCAAGCTCGACTCTGACGTCATCCCCTCCTTAGGCTTACCTTGATGCACAAGCACCTGCTTTGTATATTCATAGTGCCATGATACCGACCGAGCGGACGCCGCCGTTAGCGCCAACATTTGCTCATATAGGGTGTCAAGTGGTCAGCACAACGAGCCCCCCCCCCACCTCCCGCGGCCGTTAATCCCAGTTTTCTAGATCGGAGCCGCTACCAATGTATTCAAGTAGTTTCTCATTTGTCCTCACGAAGCTGAGTTTGACCTCATCCCAGTGGAAACGCTGGGGATCGGACCCGGGGCTTCTAGATCAGTAGCTAGGGATTCTGACCACTAGGCCACAGATGTGGTAAGAATGTCAGCTTATAAAATAGGCTACATATACATTTTAAACATTAAGTTTTTTGTTACATTGACTTGTATTTACAATTCATTCTGAAAACCTCCAATAAACTGAAATTATATATTGTTTAAATGTGTCTCTACAAAGCTTTTGGTGTTTGAATAATTTTAAGGACATGTTTTACAAATGTATAGGTTCTAACATATTAAAAAGCGTATAAAGAAAACAAATATAATAAGGATACTATAACTCCAATATATTTTCAGGGAGAGTGCTTTCCACACTCCTGATTGGATTGGAGATACTACAACGTTTACTTGTAGGCGTTGATTGTTCAGTAGTTTTGAGTGCTTCTTCATTAGTACTTTTGTATTTTCTTCCATCTTTAATTTCTTCATTACAAACATTTCTAACTTCTTTATCAACCATTTCAAAAAAAAATAATTTTTTTTGCTTATTTTAAATTTTAAATCTGAGTCAAACTCAATTAATTATTTATTAGGTTCACACACAATAATTCTGCACTGTAGCCTACAACAATGGTTGTCATGACAACGAGGTAGGTTCTACAGGTTAGCCAACTCTCCTCTATAATTAGTATTGTATTTATTATTTAGCTTAAATATTTTATGTTCAAATCTAAGGCATAACAGTAATAATAATTTAATAACTATTAGTTGCTGTTGATGTTTAATAGAATAAAAGCATAAATGGTGACATCCAGACAAATTTACATTTTTTCGTTTGCAAGAATGAATTTTTGCAAGTTTCTTCCTGTTGGTGTAGACATGACAGTAGAAATCGGAGATCTACAATGCCAATGTTTGTGAAAGATCCTTGTGGAATTGTTTGTATTTTATTGACATATGTGGCGGTTTTATATGCTGATTATGTAGTAGTAAGATGGATTATTTGGCAGACGATGCAGAGCAGGTAAGCGGGACATGTTTATGATTCCTTTACCTTATAAATTGGTCTTGTTTGTCTGACAGCTTGTCTGCCCTTTCATTTGTGGACATTATTATCCGTGCTCCTATGTTTCAAATAAAAACCAAGGGGTTTCATTAATTCAATTTTAAGCTGTGTTTGATTAAAAATAATCACAATGTACAATAATGTACATGAGAGTTCGCCAAACCTAGCCTTAAATTTGAGTCTTCAAACGTTTGGCATCTATTGTGCTTTAGTTGCCTTTATAAAACTAGTCTGCAACATAACCCCGTTTTCATATGGAACACCACTGAAAAAATATATAATTCTGCCTTAGGCTATTTTTATGAATGTTTAAAATTCATTAGCAGGTATTAATTTAATAACCATACAAGAAGGTAAATGTTGTGTTGTATCATATTAAAGCACTTCTGATGTACCGGTAAATAGAAAATATACATGTGTGCGATTTTATGGATCCAAAATAACTTTTAAATATTTTAA
This sequence comes from Timema podura, assembly GCA_033556935.1. Lineage (NCBI taxonomy): Eukaryota > Metazoa > Arthropoda > Insecta > Phasmatodea > Timematidae > Timema > Timema podura. The sequence goes on along the minus strand of JAVRXN010000012.1, from coordinate 56,333,112 downwards.
AATTATTATTTAAATGTTGTAAATAATCTATAAGCCTAATATTGATAAAGCTAGTGCCATTTTTATAAGCGTTTGCAATAGCAAAGGGCCTAAGTCTGTGCCATCAGCAACAGTGGGCTTGAGGACTAAATAACAATCTCATATAGTCTGGCTTTATATTGACAAGGAAGTAGGGGTTTGAATCCCGGCCAGGTAGGCCTAGACTAAGGGCCAGTTTCATAGTCAGATTTAGTACGCCTCAAGTGCGGCGCTATACTAAATACAGGACGTCACCTACCAGTTTCGCATATGAAACTGGCCCATTCCATTTTGGTCTAGGTAGGTGTCGTCCTGTATTTAGTATCGACTCGCACTTTAGGCGTACTAAATCTGACTATGAAACTGGCCCTTAGGGCTGTTTTTCCTTAAATGGTTTTTTACTCTTTTCCCATACAATGTAGGTACATTTTCTTTAAATTCTTTCTACTTGCCTTATTTCTAGTCCATTAATGTGATTAGCCTGCTTCAGTGACCCTATGATCTTAGGGCAGGGGTCGGTAACCTTATTGCTGGTTGTATGATTAAGAAAAATTTTGAGCAAAATATCTCTGCTAAGAAGTAAGCAGGTGGGGGTAACTTGCCAGAACTTTAACAGAACGGTCCAGACAGTGAAGTGTAGATTTGAGGGGAGTAACACCTAGAGAACATTTAACCCTCCTAATTCCATGGGGTTACTGGAGACCCGAAAGGTATTCAACGATTCTAAAAATAAAAAATCTGGTAGTAGAAGAGTTAAGGGGTGGTAAACCCGAGGGGTCGAACTTAGATCTATGTACAGATCTGGCCCGCGAGCTGTAGGTCACCGGCCTCGGGTCTAACGTGCTACTCTCTAATCAGACTCGACTGCCAAAACAGATTTTCTTGGAGACAATTAACTGGGTATGTTTTTTTTAATATAATGTGAAAACGCAAACAAAAAATTTGACTTAAAAATCATTAGTTGTTTCATGGGCCTCAGGTTGGTAACCTCTGTTCTAAATAGTCTTATAACATATTTACGAGCCCTTATCTTTCTTAGCCTGGGCTACATTTTAAATAAAATCCTTTTTTTTTTCTGTCACCGTTTTTCACTACCGGTTTGAGTTTTACCCATATGTACTAAATACGCTAACGTCTGAGATGAGAAAAAAGTTAGAATTTAAAGGGAGTTTAGGTATTTGTGTAGAGAGAGACTGGAAAAACATTTGGGGGGAAAACATCCTTAGTACACCCAACTTGGATTTGAACTCTGATATCCCTGTCACTGTCAGTCCAGATGAGAGTGATGCTTTACACTTTTCAATGAATTTATTGGGTCCCCTCCACCATCTCTAGGGTTTTGAACATTTTAATCTTCCTTCATTTAGCTCAATGAACTGTTATGTTTCAGCCTGTGGGGCCCCCTGCACGTGGTCCTGTTCAACACCATCATCTTCCTGCTGGCTCTGGCCCACCTGAAGGCCGTGTGTTCGGACCCCGGTGTAGTCCCCCTCCCGCAGAGTGGGTGGACTTCTCAGACATACATTCTGGTGAGGCTATTGGACACTGTGCAGTAGCTAATGACCGGTTGCCACGGCGACACGTCATAATGACCGTGCGAGTGTTCTATGTTCTAGGCTCCCAGAGCCTGCTTCAGCGAGAAGACTGGACGGTGTGTACTCGCTGCGAGACGTATCGTCCCCCGCGGGCACACCACTGTCGCATCTGCAAGCGCTGTATTAGACGCATGGACCACCATTGCCCTTGGTAATATCACTACCACTATGTAGACCATACCTTTTTCAGCTGAGGCTCCCATTGGTAGCTCATCAAATTCCCACATATTAAAAAAAAAGTATTCTAGTCCCTTCTTTATTTTATTCTGGCAACAAATCGGTAAAAAGAATTATCGTACTGGAAATTAGTGTGTTGACTGGCACTGTTTTGTTTTTATCGCAGTGGTATATTCTGAGAAAAATTAATAGGTATGCTTTACTCTAAAAGTTGGAGATTTGGGGGCCGAGGACCCTCAAACATCGTTGTTCAAGAACGTCAAGGGATTATTTCAAAGGAAATATTTGAAGATGTGTGCCTATAGAAAAGTGGTTCTGCTTCTCAGATAATCTGGAAAGATTTCTCAGAAAAATTTGGATGCGCCAGGAATCAAACCCGGGACCTATGGGTTCGTAGCCAGAACCTCTGGCCACTAGACCACAAAGGCGGTCCTCAAATTGTAATGATATCTACATGGTTAGAAATTTAAGTAAATATTAATGTCGGTACTAAAGGGTGTTATGTATACATTTCTGAATGCATAAGAGAGACAGATCCTATTCAATTAGCCTTGTGTAATTAAAAGCATTCACTTAGCAATACTCAAAGCAAAAATCATAATAAAAGTAAAATGAAGTGGTACATGGATCAACCGTCCATCAGATCTTGGTGAGAGAGAATCAGGTGGATTCTCCAACTCACGTTGCAATTAAAACTATTTCTTAAAGCCTAACGGATCTCACACAGTACTGCTTGGAAACAAACGAGCCTCCCAACTTGATAAGTTATCCTCCAGAAGCTATTTATATACGTAAACTCTGACTAACACAGGGGAGATTATCTCGGACTATTAATACTCTATCGCTACATCATTGGTTTATTGATAAAAAATCCACACGTCTTTTGCTGTAAGCAGTGGTGCACCCAAGGGGGAGAGGGGCAAACAGGGTATTTAACCCCCCACTCTTTCCCAACACCACAAATAATGTTAATAGAAATTTAAATAATATTAAGTGTAACTAAAATATTTAGCATTGAAGATGTGTCGAATGTATAGGCTACATTTTAATTTATTATTATTAGCACCGCGTCTTACTACCCGTTCGGGTTATACGCACTTACGCTAATGTGTAATGGTAGGGTGATTGTGAGACGAAATGGAGGACCTACAGTTTAACGTGGAATCCGAACCACGGTGGAGGCCCGGCATTCCTCACATTCACAAGTTGTGATTAATACACGTCTTGTCAGAGGTGAAGGAAGGGTTTGGCATACATTTTAATACCAGGCTTCAGGATTAAGCCTAATATTCAAAAGGTTTGCCATTACACACAAAATTAACAATTGAAAAAAAAAACATATAAAGAATAGCTTCAATACCATTTGCATTATTTAAATCTCTTGATTACTATAAAACTACTCTAAATAATTTATAAAAGCATTTAATATTCATAAATATTCTCGGCCTTCAGGGCTTAGGGGGCTGTGCAACCCCAAACTCTCTCTCTCCATCAAAATTTCATTCTTGCTCACAGCCTTGATTGAATGCCTCTCCCAAAGTAAATGGCTGGGTGCACCACTGATTGAAGTAAATTAAATGAAAATATATTTTATTTTACCTTTTCCTTCTAAATCATCTTGAAATAATAAATTAAACTCTTGACTGTTTGGATTCTTTGATGTATAATTATATAAAATCACAATGACTAATAAGTCGTTACTGTAAAACGAAAACTAAAAGAACACTATTAAAACTCCACGAATTCTTTCTACTAAAGAAAAACAAGAATTACCGTCAACTATGGTTAAAGTAGCCTCGTCACCCCCATATCCCCCCTTTTTCCCCTTACTACCAGTGCTTAAATGCTTAAATTTGAAAGAGTGGTTAAATGTGTTTGCCAAATACATGATAATAAATGTGACCAGAATGCCTAAACATAACTCATTGTATTTAATTAGTGTATAAGTTAAAGCTTGTTATGTATACTATTATTGTACAATTATATATATATATTTTATGTAATTTTACTTAAACTATACTAAATTAGCTTAGTAAATAAACATTGTGATCTTGAATCTTTTTTCAATAGTTGGCACAATGCTTAGCTTGCTTCACATGAACAGCATGACCCAGGGTGTAAAAACTCAAAATCATTGGTGGGCGAACGGAAAGAAATGTGTTGCAACCCCCTAGACATTGGGCAAGGTCATTAGAGCCTCCCTACCATGCCTTGCGATTTTCAGGCAGCAAACCCTGGGCTTCCTATCGTGTTAAGTAGAGCCTTTTGGAAGAAGAATTACTTAAAACACAGTATTATTGGAATATGAACCAATATTAGTTTTAAAATTATTAATTAATTACATGTATATTTATTAACAATTTAAACATTAGTATTTACACAATTCACACAGACAGCATTGAATTAAACAAAAAACTAGTCTATATCATTACGGGTATGCGGCGCAGGACTAGCATACCCAGAGAATACGCCACCGTTTTATCGGTTCTTAAATATTGGGTTTGATGTTTGACAGAGCAAACCGCAAATTGTTTTCCACTTCAAGTTGACAAACGCTGTTTAGTTTTTATGAAAGTCGAAGAGTTGAAAATTCGGTGGCATTGCTCATGACCACGATGATTGGTGAGGGAGAGGGTAGATAGTAGAGCTGGAGGGCGAATCAGAGGCTTGCGAGCTTGAAAATACACACATGCATGCACACGAGTGTCTGACTGTTTGGTCGATCACCTAATTTCTTACAAACCAATAAGCATTGTTGCCAATACTGCAAGAAAAAAAAATTTCATTGCTTTGGAAAAGTGATTGAAATGTCTTCAATTCTTAGCTGATTTTTAACTTTATTTCTGAATTAGTCCACGCCCCCCCCCCCCCCTTAGAAGCGCTTCAAACCCTTCCTCCCCCACCCCCCATCAGGTTGGAAACCACTGCTATAGACTTTACCACTAAGCTATGACTGACTATCTTGTAGCGTATTGTGTTCCTGACGTGTGTCTTGAACGCGTCGGTTTGGAAGGTACCTTGTATCCTTGACACAATCATGAGTGATAAATGAGTATCAGATCGCTACGTCCCACTTCTCTCAGCATCACGTCACAGGAAGTTACTGGGTGAGGATATAACACGTCTGGACGTGCTCCGAACTGAACACTGCCACGGGTTGAGTTTTACCAGTTCCGTTTCAGCCACCTCAACAATTGAAGGTTGAAAATTATGGGTAGCATCAATGATTGCAACGGAACAAGGATCAGATCTGCTTAAATTTGGTGTAAACTGCGCCTGTGTGTATCGGCGCTTGCCCTAGCCCTGGTCATTGTGGGGTACACTTCGTGGAAATGATACAAATGTGGACCTGGTTTATCTGTCAGCAAAGTCCAACAATCTCCCCAACTTGAGGCCCACACTTCCAACAGATTTGTGTAGCCCACCTGTCAGCGAAATGCGGCAATGTTTCCATATTGGGGCCCTCGCTTCCAACAGATCTCGCTGATGCTGAAATAAAGGTTGTGTACGTGTTGCAGGATTAACAATTGTGTGGGGGAACAGAACCAGAAGTATTTCATCCAATTCCTAGTTTACGTGGGGGCTCTGTCAGCTTACGCCATCGTGCTGGTGGTGACATCGTGGCTGGTAGACTGCCCCGACTGCAGCAATGAAGTGACTGTCAAACAGAGCCGCATGTGAGTACATTAGATTTACCATACTAACCTGTTACATTAAAATTTTCATTCGAGCCCACTTTTGACAAACTTGATTTTGGAAAAGAAAATTTGGATCCCTTTGAAAGTTATGAATTCAATGTCCAACAAATCAACAAAAAAAAGTACATCTATAATCTTAAAAAAACACACCAACCTGGTCCTTAACCCCCTCCAAGCCCATCTAATTGGGAGGCAGAGTTGAGGGGAAAAGAACCTCTAACCGCCCCCAAGCTTTGGCCTGGGGGCGGTCAAAGAAACATGAAAAACGAGGAAAGAAAAAGGAACAAGAGTGAAAAAGAAGTTCTTCTTTTAATTGAAAACACTTGTTACAAGTATAATATAGAAGAAATTAATTGATTGGCCATCTGATTCGGTGGCCACATGGTCTAAGCCGTCGCTCTCATAACAGACTAAACTGCATATGACGTGGAGGTCCTGGTTTGATCCCAGTCGGGTGTACTAAAGGTGCTTTCCCAATCTAGCTTCACGCAAATGTGGGGACACTCTCACTAAATTCAACCTTCCTTATCCCTGACATATAAGCGTAATTAGTTTGTATACATACAACCCGTGATAAGATTCGGTTCTAGAACAAAACCAACACGTCTCCCATTGTTGTGACAGACTCCACTGCGTGATCCTAGTGCTAGAGAGCGCCCTGTTTGGGATGTTTGTGTCGGCCATCTTGGTGGACCAGTTGCAGGCCATCTTCAGCGACGAAACCGCCGTGGAACAGCTCCAGAAACAAGGGCCGTACAGGTATTGACGGCTCGGACTCTCTGACTATTAATATTTATTACAAGTTTTTTTTGGGCATTACTTATTAAGAAAGAACCTTGTGTTTAGTTTTATTATTTCATTTGAGGTATTTAACTTGCACATTACCTGCCTCAGTGGGCGCTTGTTCTAAGGCGTCACTCTCGCAATAGATTAGACTGCCGCTGACAGGTCGGGTCTACAGAGGGTGACTTTTACTAACTGTTTTTCCACTCTCCCTCTATGCAAATGCGGATACACTTCCTCTAAACTCCACCTTACTCATCCCTAACTCATTAGCGTAATCAATACATGTGCGTATAATCTGAACAGATGGTAAGACACGGTGCTAAAAAAAAACTTGCACATTCTGTGCAGATTATCTGAGCGCACAACTTATAAACAAACTAAATCTAGAACAGACGCAACACCCATCACCCATTTATTAAATCAATAGTGAAAAAGAGGATATTCACATTTTACCATTGATAACTATTTGACCATGGCGGGAATTGAACCTGATACTATTTGTCCAATAAGAAGACATGCAAGTGACCGAGCTAAGGTGTTGATATTTTGTGTTTAATAAATAAGGATGATTGGTGTTATGTAAATATTTTGCTACTCATACTCTCCAAAGTAAGCCAATAAAATTGTTTTATTATTTTTGAATAAACATCCCTTGATTAATATAACAGTCCTTGTGATTTGTGTAGGCCCCACAAGTCTCGGCTGGCGCTGTTGTCGGAGGTGTGTGGTCGTGTGCACCCCATGATGTGGTTGCTCCCTTGCGGGGGGGTTTCCCGGGGGCGAGATGAGCCCTTGATCTCGCACTACGATGTGTGAGGAGGACTAGAGGCAGCCCTTTACAGCCGCCACTGGTCCGCGTGCTTGTCTACCGACGGTTTGGACAAACTGTGCCCACGCCGGGGTTTGTGTTGTTCAGAGAATGGCAGGATTGGAAGTCCTGACGTTAAGTCTGATTGGTCCAGTTGGTTGGTGGCAAGCGAGACATTTTAAACCTGTGGCGGTTTAGGCAGTCGGACAAGTATTTTACTATGTGGTGAGTGTTTTCTTTATCTATTTATTGTCAGCGGAGGGAATTGCAACTGGAAGTAGGTAGCAGGTTACAGTTCCTTGAGAATATTGTTTTTGGTTGTACTTTAGTTTTAAAAACGTGTTCAAATTACACTCTACAGACTGTTAACTCCGCCGCAAGATGTTTTATTAATTTAAAGAGATATATTTTGGCATCTTATCTGCCCCCTTTGGTTTTAACCCATACCTCGTTAAGGTTTGGAAGAAGAATGGATCACAACCACATTTCCGCACTGACATGAAGAGACAGGACATCTTGAATTAGGGCTTACCAAATATTGAAATTTAAATGGCTAAACATTGACTGAAATAATATTTGATTAAATATCCATGCTCTATTTATTAAATACGGTCACAGCAGCATCTAAATATCATATTCTGTAAATTTAAAAATGACACCTGGATACGTTAATTGAACCCGGTACCTTTGGCTTAATATGCCAATGCTTTGACCACTGAACTATCCAGGAGTCGTCTTGTGTCCCATCCAAATTTTAAGGCAGAGTCTGTGATGGCCGTGAGGAAATCGTCAGCTACATATTAGTGATCATTTAAAGTCATGAGCTATCAGATAACGCAGCCACCTTTGACTCTGGAAGGGTTTATGCTGACATTATTACTAAACCAAAGGTCCTGGGTTCACTTCTCGTGTCCAGGTGTTTTTTTTAACTTAGAGAATATAAAACAACTTTTTTTTATCCTTCAGGTGATGATGTGAACTACAGATATGTTGTACCCTTATTTTTTTAAATACAGAATATAGTTTTTTGTTTTTAAGTTGAAACCAGGTTGTTGAACCGGAACCAATAACTGAAGTTAACAGTTTTTTTAAGGAACCTGAACAGGGATCTTAAAAATAAATTGCTTGAGAACCGGAATCAATAGATATTTTATAAGTTCACAAATGTTATTATTGGTTCTTAAAGGTTATATACATTTTTATAATTTTATAATTCTTTAACTTAATTCTAATTTGAAACACCCAATTCTTTCCTTTTCTCAAGATTTTCTATGGTCAAGCTATGTTGTATTTAAAAGAACCGAAACCTAATTAAGAACAAAAAAAAAAGGAAATTTTATTTTTCCCTAACTAGAACCACTACCGGTACCTTAAAATGTTAGATTGGAGAACTGAGACAAGAACAAGAATTGATAAATATTTCGGTTCAAATCCCTGGTTGAAACACTCTTGACATTGCTTGCGTCCCAACAACAAAATATTTGTTTTTAAACATGTTTCATTCTCTAGATTTTTTAAAAATCTTATATTCTTATACACTTTTTAAAATGTACATTGCGGCCCTTTTTCCAAACTCACACTAGACAAAATGTAACCCTTTAGCTTTTTAAAAATGAAAATCTCAGACTTATAACCACTATTATTTTTAGTATAATTCCAGTTTTACAAACATGTAAGCTGTCTAAAGAAAATGCAGTATTGTTATAATATGTTAAAGTGTTTAATTTATTTATTGATAACTATTATAATAATGCAAATCTTAAGGATTTATTTTATAACTTTTAACTTTAGAAACACTGAGTGTTTGGGAAGAGAATGCGTATGCTTGGATCTGAGATGAATATATGTAGAGGTGACTCTTTCCAGGGCTTGCAAATTATTACATATTGCTTGATGTGTCTTAGTCATACAGACAAATACTTCCATTTTAATAATTCATTGCTACCAACTACCGACAAGCTGCTTCAATTGGCACTAGACAAAAATGGATCATAATTGAATAAGTAGTATCATCCTTTATTCATCGTGTGGACATGGTTTCACAATAATTATTAAGATTAATTTAAAAAAAAAATCTTTTTGTGCGTTTTAAATATTTAAAGTTTATAAATGTCAAGAAATTAATGAATCAGTGCATTTTATGTTAATATTATAGACTGATTATTTATTGTATAGATAATCTTTGAGGCATTGAAACTGGGTCACAGAGTAAGGTCCAAATTATATTTTATGATCAAGCCTTTGTGATGTTTATGATACATCTCATTGATAGTGGTGGAGATATTTTAATAACACAAAGTGTAAAGTAGTCCAATCTTGTACCAACCATTTAAAATAATGACTGTATTTACATTTCAAACGACTTCCTTCATATTTATACAATCGTAGCGTCGCGGAATGTCGTGAGTGTAACTTAAGTGTGAACAAACGTATTATATTTATTTTATCGTGCTCCAGATTCTAAGTGAACTCAAAAGTTACAACTTGCTAAGGACGCTTGCGCGCTCGCAAGGACTAAACTGATGAGCTGTGATGATAGTATTGATTGTGATTTGACAGTTAATAAAAGACAAGTACATATCAGATGTTTTTGATATTAACTCTACAGTACAGCTGCCATAAAAGGAAGTGCAGCACCCATAGCTGTATCTATAGATTGCAGAGGTAGGTTCAAGGTGCTAACAAAAGGGTTAGTTCTGAACCTTTCCTTTTACTTTGATATATTTAATAAACTTGCCTAACGAGAAAACGGCGGTCATCGCAAACTAAGTTTCCTAATTTAGTATTTATTTCTCTTTATTTTTGAGATATTTAAGGTATTTAACGTGCCCTTTATGAACCGACTGAGTATATCAGCACACGAGAATTTCTATGAGCGAGAGTGAAAGAACTTCCCAATTTTACCGGAAAGTTATTCTCACATACCTTCCAGGGTTCTTTTACATGCCACAATCGACATGGGACCGACATCTTTACTTCCTCTCGAAAGAAAGCTATGTTACACATTTTTATCACTCATGAAAAATGTGTTGACCCTGGCTGAGCTCGAACCCACGCACATCGGGTCCTGAGGCGAACACTTTACGCCAAGATCGACCTGAATCTTAGTAAACTTGACAGGTGGTAAATTACAAGCCCAGGGTCATGTTTTTAGGATTGTCCTTTAACGATCAATTTTTCAGAACTTGGGGAAAAAAATAAATCTTAAATTGGTCTGAATCATCTAATCTCGAATATCCTCAAGGATTCGAAAATTTGAAGGGACCACCTTCAATTGGAACCTTTAGTTGTGGTGATCACTGTCCTTGCTCTAGTGTTGTACAAACTTCGCTAGAATTGAATGCTTCTTGAATAAGACGCCATGTTACTCTGACTAGTGTTAAATTGACTTGCCGTTTCTTGTAAACTTGAATAACCAAACTTTTTTTTTATTCCTTATTTTTTGAATTGTTCTCTGTTATATCTCTTATGTTTATTATTACCACTATATAATATAGAATTCTTATAGAAAACCTCTTTTCAATTTTTTTTTAAGGTACGTTATGTACTCACCAAAAATATAATGATTACTTTTAAAGAAAATCTGTCGTTACGCTCTACATGTTGTGTCATCGGATATTTTCAGGAGGGAGTGTGAATTGGGCAACACAATTTACTAAAGTGGGAACCAAAAAATGTATAAATTAATCATTTAGAATTGTGTTTTAAAAAAAAAGTTTAAAAGAGGTTTTCGTTAATGTAAAATAAAAATATATATAAATGATTGATAGTTGCCAACCGTTGTCATTATTCTCTCATTAATAAAGTTGCCAGTTATTAATTACTATAAAGTGTATATTTGCTAGTTATTATTTACTATATAATATAATTGTTGGTTTATTTTATTACTCAAGTGGGTGGCTGTTGCATGAACTAAAAAAAAATGTACAAAGGAAGAGAATTTATATTAGTTTCAAACTTAGACCATGTTAATTTATTGTCTCTACAGAATAATTGCATAGAACCATCCTTGTCGCATTTTGAAACATTTTTAAATCGATAGATAAACAATCAAATTTAAAAATCTTATACAATTTATTATTGTAATTTGTTCATTTATATTACTTGTTGTTATTGTGGAATGTATCTGCAATATCTGTGTTAAAACGTGAAGGTGTCTATGTGATGATGCACAGATGTTTTGACTTGAGAATGACAACATTTGATTAGCAAGAAACATGAAATATACAGATATACCGACTACCTTGGTTAGCCATCTAAACATAACCCACATCTCAGAATCGTGGTTTAAATTATGAGGGTTAGCCATTTGATACTGCACCATAAATTGTTTAAGTAAAACCCTAAAAAACAGCAAAAAAAAATATTTAACTATGACATGCATTGCTAAGAGCACCTTCTTCAGGTATACTGGTTCTTGATTGGAATGCGAGGTTAACTGTCAAAAGACTTTTTTATTTTACAGCTAGTATTGCACAGTATAGATGGCAGCACTTGAGCTAGATAGTTAGGTAGATAGAAAACTAAGTAGTTGTGTTATATAATAATGTATTGTATTGTGACATCCATTTGGTTAAAAATTGGTTGGACTTCAAGGTTAGCAGCTGTTGACAGTAGACCTTGCAGTTGGTTACTTAGTGAACCTTAAGAAGTTGCCTGTGGCCATGAAAGCTACATTCTAAAAATATGTTTTGTTTAATGGTGTTTTACATAAACAATAGTCCTGTATCACTCATTTAAATTATTTATTCTAGTACTTTGTTCCAAATAATATTTCAGAATCAGGGGTAATGATATAATTTAATGTTTGTACATACATACCTAATCACCCCGTTCACCTACAGGGCAGGCAAGAAACTGTGCATGTATCTCAAAAAACAACAACTCCGTACTTAATCCATCCTCACTAACTTTCTCCACACTTCCCTATCCTTGCATACTCCCTTCACTTCAACATCCATACACCGAGTGATTCATGCTTTTAGTCTTAAAACTCTTTTTCTCTTTTTCACACATTCCTCTACAACATTTAACCACGTCTTACATGGCCTACCCCCTTCCTTTTGATCCACACACTCTACCTTCATATATTCGCATCTTCCCTCGATCCACATTCATCCTCTCAACATACCCAAACAAACGTAAGACGCTTCTTTCACATTGACCTATAGGATTCCCTTCCAAGTTAAACTCCTAATTGCTTGTGCTACTCGTCCTATTGCCTGTGGGTGAAGGCCACATCTTAGGCCGAGCTCACACGAGCGTTATAACAACGGACGTTAATTTTGACTGACATTATTACCTTGATCATGAAAAGCCGACTGAATAGCTAATTAAATTACTTACTATAGAAGCCACAGTTACAATTTTTTGCTGTGTTGAGAGTACGAATAAAAATTAAAAAAAAAAAAGATGAATGCACTCCATAAACAGAGTAAGGCTATCGCATGTTGCATTTTTATACATTACATGATATTCTTCAAGATGATGAAGAAAAGCCATTTAATTATTTTTATACGTTTCAGTCATTTTTTAGATAAATTATTTGACAAAATATACACTCTACAAGCAACTTCAATAACAATCCCTGCAAATTTTCTCAAATTATTAGTAAATGGATGAAAAATCGCCAATTGTTAGTTTGGATCAGAACTGTCACATAAAATGCTACAACATCCGTAGCGTTGTAAGCAAAATTAATTCTCTAAATACTGTACATCTTTTACAAACAACATTTTATAATTTTTAATTTGTGTGTATCACAAACCGATACGCGTTGTCGTGATGACTGAATCAAATTCAATTAAAACCTGCTCCGGTAGCCGTGTGGTCTAATGTGTTACTCTAGCAGTAGGTTAGATTGCCGATGACGGAGAGATTAAGGTTTGAATCTTGGTCGGGTGTACTGAGTGGGGGGTTTTCCAAAATGGTTTTCCACTCTCCCTCCACGCAAATGTGTGTACACTTCCTTTAAATATAACCTTCCTATTCCTTAAAAACCATTAGCGTAATTAGTACATAAGTGTATAACCCGAACGGGTAGTAAAACGCGGTACTAAACAACATAAAAATTCAATTGAGTGAAAAATTAATCAATTGGATTTGCTTCGGCTATCAGTCTGGACTGATCCTGTGGAAAGCCATTAAGTCTCAGTTTGTGATTCACCTGAATCAATAATACAAAGTGCATAGCAGAAAACTGTCGGCTACCAGTCGTGAACTGTGATTGTAGGTAGCTCTGAGTGGCCGATACATTCACCAACAACTAGTGAAGGATTGCCCTGGCCACGAGATGAACCAGGATGGATCAGTGGTAGAGCATTGGCGCACCAAGCCAAATGTCCGTGGTTCGAATCCCATGTCCAGGTTGTCATTTTTCACTAATTGAAAATCTTATAATGTGTAGAGGACTCAAATTTTATTTGAAAATTGTAAAAATTCATTAGAAATGTTTGAAAATACTCATAGATTTTCTATCGTCATGTTCATTAGATTATAATTGTTCATTTATTTAATTTTTTTTTTTTTGCAGCTGTTCGTTTTTGATTTCTTTTACTGGTTTTCTTTCAAAATAAGTTTCCATTAATATTTTTTATCCATTATCGTGAATTGTTATTTTTGTCAGTGACAATAATAATTGTATTAAGAAGGTGCAGGGAAATTGAATTAAAACTATTAAACTACAAAGTAAACTGTATCTGACCTCTAAAAATTGTACTCTTGTAAATCTATCGGGTAAATGTAATGAAGAACGGGGATCAAGTTTTTCGATGAAATATTGTATTTTCGACGAGTGTTGTTGCTAACTCCTATATTGATGAATGAGCATATCCTTGTGTCATAACCTTACCTCTGTCCACTCCATGTCCCCGACTGCATGACGACGGTACACATGTATGTTGCTTATGGTCATCACGTGTCGTTTGGATACTAATGTGAATGTCATTTACATCAAATTAGTAAGAGCATTGATTATACAACAGTAATACTCCCTAATATGGGCCTATGATTTAATATAATTAATTTTTAATTAATGTTCTTATTTCTAGAACTAATTCATTTTGAAGGGTTGATATAAAATGTAAAATTAAGTGTTTTAACGCTGCTTGTTGAACAAATTTGATTGGATCTTAAATTATTATATGAAATAGTGGTAGAGTGAGATTGTTTGGGGGAGATGAATATAACAGTTTTGTAGATTATCTAGAGTGGCGAGTTGTGATCTGTCGTAGCAGCAGGGGGTAGATCAAAGATGGGGGTCGCTGTGAGCTACAGATGGTTTTTGAACAGAATTATGTGAAAAACTGTCCCACTAATATTTTATTTTTGATGTATAGTGAGAACAATAATTTTTTTAAACCTCTACTACAACTATCTTGGTATTCACCCACAGCCTTTAGATGAGATGATTTAAAAAAAAGCTACAATAGTGATGGCGTGTATATTTTAAGAATGATACCTTTTTTTTAGCCGATGAAAATAGGTTAAATCCAGCTGATAGTCAAATTTAATTTGGTTTTGTCCGAAAACTTGCAAAATGTAACTCTTTTCTCCTGGGAATTTACGTACCATCTAAATGAGTAGTTTGAGAAAGTTTAGTTTAAAAATTATGTAAAACACAATAATTGTTTATATTAAAAGGAATGGACAGCAGACTTACCTTGAGTGATACTGGAGTAGAATTTGTTTATATTAAACACTAAAAAACACACAAACACATCTTTAAGGACAACCTTTCACTGTCATAGACAACTTCTCCAGGTCCAAAGAGTAATTATAACTTAAAAACAATCAGCTGTTGACAGTCAACCAAAAGCATCAGTCTACTCTCTGGACCTGAAGAAACAGTATTACAGTGAAAGCTTGTCCTTAAAAATGTGTTTGTGTGTTTTTTAGTGTTTTATCTAAACAATTTTTACTCCACTCTCACTATAAGGTAAATGTGCTGGCTATCCCTCCTAATTCTATACAATGATTTGCCCTTGTGCTCTATTTCAAATAACCGCAAAACACAATAAATAACTCTTTTAAAAGAAATTCTCCTTTCATGTATAACATAACATCTCTGCTTCAGTGGCCGAGTGGTCTAAGTTATCACTCCCGTGTTAGACTGGCCTTCTGATGACCGGCAGACTGCTAATGATGCATCCTGGTAGGGTCTACTGAAGATGGTTTTTCCTAAATGGTTTCCCACTTTGCTTCCAAGCAAATGCCGGTAGATTACCTCTAAAATGCTTCCTTCCTCATCTCTACCTCATTTTAGTAACTATCATACATGTGTATAACCTTAGCAGGTAGTGAGACGTAGTGGGAGTATTAAAAAAAAAGTACTTAGTTTATGTAATACCCCTGCCCTAGATTGAGATGTTTATTTAAAACTAACATAACAGGGTTGGAACAAAATGAGTGGAAGAACTGGTCTAGCTTGCTTCTTGTGATGAGTTAGTAAACATCAGGAAAGAATGCTGACAACTCATAACAACTTGTCCCCGTTGTGCTCGGCAACTGGGCCGAATTGAACTCTAAATGGTGCTGTTTGAGAGCTCTCGGGGCTGACAGAATGAGATCTGTAAGGGGGTCGCTAGCGGTGTCAATCGAGCCAACAGTTAAGTATTCCTCACTAAGCCAGTTCGCTCACGAACTCATATGTCAAAGTTCATATATATTTTTGTAACATCTTTTAACATCACCTTTTTGTATTAACTCTTAGTGCTACTAATAATAATAATAATAAAAAAGCCATCAGTATAATTACTAACCCAACCATCAAGTTCTTAGAAAAAATAATATTTTTAATTATTTTTATTACTCAGAATGATTTAATACACCCCCATGAGAACAAATCACAAGCCGCCACTGTATTTAGTTAAAACATGTTTGGTTGGTGATACTCATTACCAACTTGTGTAATTTAACTCTAATAATATCACTGAACGTTTGTAATCAAGGAAGTTGGAGTGTTTGTATGAAGGTATGAATTAGAAAAAAGGTTTCTTCAGGTAACTTTGCATATTTTCTTGTGTGTTTATATGACAAGGCAGAACTTTGGAAATATTGTGTTGAAAATTAAACATAATTCACTAAACAACAATTTTTAATAAAGAATAAAACATGTATTATATTGACTTATTTGGATCTTATATATGTTTTTTTACTCTTTTGTTTAGACAAAACATTTGTTTGAGTTTGTGGTTTTTTAAGAAGTTTTAAAAACTTGTATTACTATCGCAATGAACGTTCAAATTCAAGTGCAGTGTGAATCACTAGGGTTTTGTCTGGTAGCATTTGACTTGTCCCCAGTTGGCCGGCCTGTATTCCAACATGGCACCCTAGTGCTCTCGACTACTCCTTTGATAGGTTCAATTGTTCTGTGACTGATGAATCATAGTAAATGTGCGAGTTTCGTTTCTTGTAGTTTTTTATAAAATATTATTATGCATAGATACTCTGGGTGTGATTGCTTTAGAAGAAATCCATGAATACGGTTTCAAACTTACGATTTATTCTTATTTTATTTTCTAGCCAAGTATGAATCAAACTTTTTATATCTTATCTTCTGGCAAAAATGTATATTCATACTACATAAAGATCTTACTATAAATTTACCATGCCTAATTTAAAAAACAACTATTCAGCATAATTTGTGTGTATTACCTAATTTTTATTTCCTTTTTAGTTTATTTTCATAAATATGCTAATGATGCAAATATGGCTTTGACTTACTTTTAAAACACTTTGTAGTTAGATAAATTTAATTATTTTAGAAGGTAAATTTGTGTGTCAGTGATGAGCTGGATATAAACAAATGAAGTTTGAAATTACTCTGATGCTTTCGGATAAAAATTATAAGTTTGGAATAGTCATACTATTTTTACTGTTTTTATAAATGTCAAAATTAATCAAATACATTTTGATAATCTCTTTCATTTATTTTAAAAATATATTCCTACTGGTTCAGTTGTTGAACTGATCAATTCTATCCGTGTTTTGTTTTCTTGTGCTCATTGTGCCCACACCTCGACAATATTATGAAAACATTTTAGAAGCAACTTCCTTGAGTGTTGGAACACATCTTGATAGCCGAGATTGTGCTTACGTGCTTTGGAATATATATGTTACTTCTCGTCGAAATGTATAGTGAGCAATTAATTTATCTTTATCTCGACATTATTTATGTGTATCTTTGCATCATTTTTTTTATGACATTGTTTCATATTGTTTACTGTGTATATTTTTTGTTACTATATAATTATGTTATTTATATAAAAGTTGATTATATCATGCTTACCTTGTTTTTCTGACTCGCGGAATTGGTGAGTCTTGGCTTTACATCTTCATCCCCCACCCCACTCCTATTATTTACTACTTTCTCATCAACAAAATAAAGATAAATATAGAGAACTGGATCAAATTTAATATTATATCAAATATACCTGGATTGACAATGCCTGGAAGAAAGGAGTTTGATTCTCTGTCATGTATACTAAGGTTTTTTTTTTCCTAAATTGTTTCAAACTATCCACACAAAAGCGAGTACATTTATTCTAAAATAACCCAAATGGATACTAAAACGCAGCGAAAAAAGATGGGCCCCTGCGGGACAGGGCTTAGAATAGTCCTGCAGTATCCCCTGCTTGTCCTAAGAGGCGACTTAAAGATGAATCTTCTGCATAAGACATACTTCGTGCAAGACAAAGCTTTCCTCTATCTTCGCTTCCACCTCCTTTTCTTCCGTCCTCTTTCCCTTTCCCTGCTGTTCAGTTTTGTTCAGAAGTTTTCATGCCCCCGTTGACGACCTTGACAACACACATGGCTCTCCTCGGACAATTATTGAATACCGCTCCACTTGAACTCCATGAATGAAGTGCGCCGGTTGTAATATCTTAGTAGAAGGGACCTGAGACTGACAATAACACGTTATCCTACTTTGAGAAAATATCGGTTGCGTTCATGAGAGTTCTGGACACAAAAATTGGCACTTTCCTGCATCCACTTGCTGCGATGCTCCATACGAGTGTTGTCATGTCAAGATCTTTGTGGGGCTCCTCGTTGGGAGAGTTAACAGGGCCTTCCTAATGCGGTAGCGCCAACGAGGATCACCCTGGGTCTACGATAAAGAGTATTTTGCAGGTTGCCCCCCAAATGGCATGGCCAAAACTATTTTCTGCTGGCACCGTTCAGCCAAACCCTGCTGGCAATGCACTGCTCGGCCCTTCACGAGGTTGTAATAATGAAAAGAGGTGGAAACAGGTATGGCCGTCCAGCCCTATTTTGGAAAAAAACTCCAGGAAGTGGTGAGGCTCCAGCCCAGTTTCTGGTAATGTCTCGAGTAGATGACGGTAAGAACCTTAAACGTGTCAGCCCGTTTATCCTCGAAAGAGTGAAATGGAGCAGCAAAGTCAGATGTGTCTAAGAAAACTGTGTCATGGCACGGTTATGATTCAGATTCATAGTTCCAACATGGTGATAACTAAAATACCGCTGAGCGACTCTGCTCATATACAGGTGAAGGAGGAAGCACGCAGGTTTCTCAATTTTTGCAAGGCAGTGGTCACTTGCTTTGACCTCGACTGCGTGAATTATCACTTCTCCAAAGCCAAAACCACGGTTGTCCACTTCCATGGATTGCATGGTATACATCCGGCCCCAATATATTAGTGAACCATGTAGTTTTACCAATCTAAGCAACCGTAAGGTTCATGGGGCTTTTATTTTATACCCAACTAACGTGGATTCCACATATTAAAGACCTGAATGCAAGGTGTGTCGAAGCCCTCAATTTGCTTTAAGTCGTTAGCGGTTTGTTCTGGGGTGCTGATAGGGAAACCTTGATGCGCCTCCATAGGGCCTTGATAAAATCTAAACTAGACTAGGGTAGCTTTATGTATGGCTCTACTAGACCTTCGGCTTTAAAAATGCTAGATAATGTCCACCGTGCCGGAATCAGCCTGCCTACTGGTGCGTTCCACACCAGTCCATTCGGCATCTGTGCCGATGCCAGTGATTCCCCTCTTTCTTAACGGCGGTCCTGTATTCTAGCATCCTAAGTGTCAAAGATTCATTGGATGCCAAGGCATGCTTCGTACCATCCTGTTCTTCATCCCACCGTATCTTATATTAAACCAAGGGGCGTAGTACAGTGCTGGATGTTATCTTAGACATGTGTGAGATAGTAGTCCTTCTGAAGGCTATGTCCTCACTTTTTTGGGTAGAGTTGCTCCCTTAAAGATGCACCTACTTCAATGTTGTCTTAATCTTGCCAAGTTACCACCTTAAACTTTGCAATTTTAGAGGGCTAGTTTCATGTTTGATGTAAGATGTAACTTCACTCAAAATTTCCAAAAGAACCGGGTTCCAGTTATGTAGGATTTCTATAGGTAGGCCTACCTAGTACCACTGGCGCAGCCAGGATTCGTTTGTGTGTGTGTGTGGGGGGGGGGGGGGGGGGGGGTATTGTTTCACTGACCAACTAAGCGGGGTACATTGGTTTTTCCTGTGGGAAAATTTGAAAATTTAAGTACTGCAAAATGCAAATGCATCAAAAGAGTTACAATAATATCAAAAATAATTTAAAATTTATAAAAATGTTCATAATTCTGTAATTATTATGACTTAAATTTTTATGAACAAATTTATATCCATGCATTCTGCTAAAATATACAAATATGCAAGTTTCAATGAATTGTATTTTAAAAATTTGATTTATAACATTATTTTACGAGCTAAAATCTGAAAATTCAAATAAGCAACTTACACTAACTCTTAACTCACAAAATCACTTTTGAACTAATTCACTTTAGTCTTATGTTAATTTTCCTTGGCTTCATAGAAAGTTCATTGAAAACTTCATTCTCCCAATGGGGAAAGATCATATCTGGCATTTTTCCACATGGGTCAGTAACTGACACCTCTGGATGTATGTACATGAAGCCCAATAAGTCTGCCTTCATTTGTAGAGTTCCTCATGTATGCTCAACAGATTTAGGGACAAGAAGCCCCCTTGGCTGCACCAGTGCCTACTACTACAATCCCCACCAAATGTGTTTTGCTGTAATTTCAAATATATAAAAATTGTGACGATTGGCGATTTTAGATAGCTAGTTAAGAGTCAAATGTAAATTTAAGGTTAAGTTTTTCAAAGTTTCCAGTGGAACCACATTCTCGTGCCGCAGATTAAAATATTTGGCAAGTTTTCACGATTGACTTGGTTACGTCTTGGTATCGAGTGTTTTCGACCAAGTTGTTCTGTCCCAGGTGGAGTGCAAAATGATTTTGAGATTTTTTCTTAAACAAAAATTGTGGTTGGGGTGAATTAGATCTAACAGATGGGAGGTGAATTTATGTGATCCTACTACGTGTACTGCAAATTGACATGAAATGAGCTTTTTAATTTTACTCTTGGTTATATTGGTGCTTATTTTGACTACTCCTAATATTTACACACGTAAAGCTAAACATATCTTTCCAAAAATAACCTTATAAGAAAACATGAGAAATGTATGTAATATTAAATAGGCCTAGATCATAATATAGTAGGCCTACTCTCTTTTATCCATAACTAAACAGTTTTTAAGTGCTTAACTTACTGTCATGTAGTTCAAGCAAGTAATTACTGTCCATTTTAATTCACAAAAACTTAAAATCCATTGACTACGAAGTTATACTCGTTTTAATTAAGAAGTGATATTGTTTTGAAATTGGCGCACAAATTCTCACCTCACTGGTCGTAGCCATACTCTTTAGTCTGGTCAAGGATAGCGTTACCAAACCGTGCTATGGTATCGTCTTGGTCATAAACTTTTCGTTAACAAATATACTAGGTCAAACTTGAAAATGTTCTGGTCGTAAACATCGATAATAGTTCAACCGCGAAAACTCGTCTATAGTACCAATTTGTATGATAATTTATATTAATTATGAAATTTAAACGCATTTATCAATTATTAACTTATTTTTTAATATAGTAATATCTGGTTATAATTTCTTATGTTGTCACCTTGCGTATATCCTTTTTTTCCTACCAGAATAAACGTCAATGTGGTCGTGGAAAAGATTTTAATGCCCGCTCCGAAGAATTCTCATTGTCTTGTGTTGCTTCATATTGTAGTTCAATTTGAGCAGTTGAGATTAACTATTAGCTTGTGAACTATACATATCTAACTCAAATATAACTTATCCTTCATTGATCTCGTTGCCTGTCATAATTCAAATTATTAAAGTCATACACATAAGCTAAAACTGTACATCTTTCGTTTTTTATTTGGGTGACCTTGTTTAAGTTTTTGCACATCTTTTATATAAATAGTGAGCTACTGCTTAAGCAATTAAAAAAGTAAGTTTGTCTTGTAAGACTGGTAGCCCTGCTTTATTTTGAAATTTCGTTCACACAGATTATTTCATTTAAAGTTTATAAGTCTACGCTTCTATACTTTCTACAGCTCAACGGTAACCTCTTTTAGAATTGTATCGTAACAATGACCTAGTGATTGTGAAATGCAGGACTGTCCCGACCAGGAAAACGCTTCCGCCAAAGAACAACATTTCACAGCTCCAGACAACGAGGAAGATGACTGGGCTTTGGAGGCCTCATCAGATGACGCCGAGAGCGAGCCGCCGCCAGAGACTATTGTTGAACTATTCACGGCGTTGCAGGAGCGTCACGTGCTGAAGCTGGACTGGCAGTGTCCGGGGCGACGTCCCCCGTCACCGGCACAGGACGAGTTCTTTCAGGAGGAAGAAGAGGACTCCGATTTCAAACCCGAGGAGGAGTCTGACTTCGACTTCAAGGACGAGTTGTCTGCGCCCAAGTTCGTCCCTCGGAAGGGTAACGACGGGGTTTGAAAGGCAGTGCCAAGAAGAAGACGACGAGCCTAGACGGGATCCTCTCCAATATGAGGCGCCACCGTCAAATCGCGGAAATGGAGAAACAGGCTTGCGAGAACGAGAAAGTTCTGGAGAAGGACTCTTTTGGATGGCCTTGAAACGTTCACAAGCCCCATCTACGTGTGATATTTTGCAACTTTCAACCGCTAACATTGGGGGGAATTGATTTCTGGTGTACACGTCTTTAGAATTTGGGTAAATTATAATACACTTACACTGAATGTCTGAAACATGTTTTATTTGTGACATAACACTACCAATAGGCATTGGCTGAATCTGAATAGTCTCTAGGATCCTTGAGTTGTAGCCTAGACTTGATGAATTCCCACTCACCACACACTTCCGATCAAAGACTGCACCAGACTACATAGAACAGCAACAAGCCTTGACATATCCTTGGGACTGCATAGCTACTACCTACCAATTATATTAGAAACTATGGCTGCATCTGAATAGTCTACTTATGTGGCGTCGCCTTGACTCGTGCCATTTATAATTGGATTGGCAATCACGCGGCCAAGTGTAGATCTGTCCGAATAGTCGCGAAGGATGCCTATGCACCCTACTCAAGGTCTTGGTCACCATGGGTACAAAGGCCACCAGTCATGTGCAGTTCTCGCGGTGTTTGATTGGCAATTGTTTTAGTATTATCGTTTTGCCTGCTAGAGCATTGACTTACATTTTCACCATCAAATAAGGATGATGTTTACATAGTTTCTAAGATATTCAGTTGGAAGCAGCACTGTGGGCTAAAGGATGTTGCCTGTTGGCGTTCAAATAGTTTAATGCCGTCTTTACTATGAACAGCGCGATAAGTGTAAAATCATCAAGTATAAAACTCAAGGGTCCAACTAGGAAGCCTTGGACTATTTGGATACAGCCTATGTTAAATGCCACCAGCCCAAATGGAAATGAGTACAGCATTTAAAATCATCACTCTTTTAAATAGATTGTTTGTGTCAACTGTTTTCCTATTGTTTTATGAAAATTAAAGCATGCCTGGAAACACTTGGATACTTTGGTGGTAATAATTGTTAGGTATCGATTGATCAATCAATATTTTGAAATAAACAACTTCTTAATAGTATAAAATAGGCCAGATTTAACAAAACGTTTTATTTAAAATTAGCGGGTAACGTAAAATCCTGAGCTCTGGCAGATGAAAAGGGAAAAGTAAAATAGTTTCTATTCATACACTCCACCAAGGACGTGTCGACGACGTATTGCCTCTGTAATAGTACTCAAGGGTGTGTGAGGTAGGTATCGGCATCCTTGATGACAATTCAGATAAATATACACTTCTACATGACCTTGCTAACTTGACAAGGGTACATGTTAAGGCGACAATGTAAAAGTAGATAATTTGGATTCAGCGATTATTATCCGCAATCAACATAAGCTATCAAGATCTGGCACGTACCATTATTAAGAGTGTTTGAAGGTTTCCTTGTATTACAGTAGTAGACATTTAATAATGTACTCTCCTACATTATGAGATAATGTTATTTAACAAGATTGTTTAGCGTTACTTTTAACACCCCTTATGCACAGGCGAAGCAAATTTGTTTATAATGATAAACTATTCCACTCTTCTATGTGTCAACACATAAAAGGTTAGGTTAAGTTAGGATGAATAGTATTGTTAGAATAAACCATGGTATTAAAAGTGTCCAATATAAGGGATGTCTGCATTTCACCCATAATCGTTACATATTTACTACTCATTTTGTGGGAAAAAGTGGGTTGCGACCATTAAAAAACTGGGCTACTTAATAATCATTTATTACTTAACTGTCTTTTATTCGAGTTATAGGACCGCTTAACATGAATCTAGAAAGGTTTGTGTTTTTTAGCCTGTCTCTTTACTTCCGACAATCTCAAACTAACTTTTCACTCACAAAAAACTATCAATCCCGAGTGCTGTTAACATGTTGTTCAGCGAACACAATCACTTTCAGATCTAAGCCCGCAGAATAGTTTTTATATTTACCCATAATTGGGGGGGGGAATGCTTTGCACGTTAATGTATTGCTAGCAGACAATCACTAGTTTAGCTTGCGCAGGACGATACAAGTCTACCATGTGATTTACACTTGGTAGCTTCGCCTGCCCGCTCACTCTCCGTGCTACAAGACACACAACTTGGCTTTCAGAAATATACCTACTGACAATATGCATGCACTGAGAATTATAGAATCACAGTTTGCAAGAAGACAAGTGCATACCGATACGTCAACAATTATAACTCTTTGGTGGTGCTTGGAAATGAGGGGGAGGGAGGAGGAAGTAGTTTGTCTCTGTATATCTTTTAAATTGACATGACGAACAGGACTATACTATGCGACAATTATTCAGTGAAATTTTATAAACTTACTTACCAAATTACACCATTCCCTTGAGGGGTAGGCAACACACTGTGCATATAGCTCAAAAAACAACTCTCTACCTAATACATCCTCACTAACTTTCTCCACACTTCCCTATCCTTGCATACTCCCTGCTTCAACAATATCCATACACCGAGTCATACATGCTCTTTTATTATTAAAACTAATAATGTTTCTCTTTTTCACACATTTATCTACCACATTTAGCCACGTCTTACATAGCCTACCCCTTCCTTTTGATCCACACACTTTACTTATATTTGTTTCATCACTCGATCCACACTCATCCTATCTCCAATACGCCCAAACCACCGTAAGTCACTTCTTAAAATACAAATTTTTGGATTTAAAAACCAGACTCTGATGATTATGTGGTGAAATACTTTTTTTTTGGTGCGAGTATTTAAGTAAAAAATAAATAAAAAAAGAATAGCAAGGTGGCATGAGGGAAAAAAAGGTAGACTCTTTTAATGCGCAGTCTAGTTAATTAAAACAAGAAAATATTCTGATTCTTAATATTGGTATGTTCCAAATCTGATATGTTTGTGAATAATAATGGATGTTGGTGATGATATGATACAAAGAAAACATGTTTCTAACATTTATTGTAGGTGTACTTGACCTTGCCACCCAGAAAGTATCAGAAAATAATCAACACTTTTTTTTTATCACCTATTCAGGCTGTACACATATATAATAATAATTACTCTAATGGCAACTTTCATTCAAATTGATTTAAACGCACTTCAGTGACCGATTGATCTTAAGGTGTCACTCTTGTGTTAGACTGGCTTACTGATGACGATATCTGGGTTCGAATCCCGGTGGGCTACTAAGGATGGTTATTACTAAATGGTTTTCCACTCTCCTCAAGGATTTAACAAACTTTCAAATTTGAGTTTAGAGACAGTTTACATTTATTCGGTTTTTATATTTTGGATATGAATCATTATATTTAGGTTATTATTATACTTACTAGGCTATTGGCTTTGTCCATTATCGTTATAAAAATACCTAAAAACCAGACCCCACAACATTAACTTTACTACTTAATATATGAACAAAATGAGTAAGGTAGAAAGTTTACATCTTAAGATTTTCATGTTTCCATAAACCACATAACGCTGTTGAGACTAATGTCGAGGCTTATTTGGTGGTACGCAGTCCGAAGGTAAAAAGGAAGTTAAGAAAATAGTGTTAAGTGATTTATGAATGACCCTTTATCTAGGATTCAGATTCAATAAAAATTTCTAATTACTAAATATCATGTTTTGAAAGTGATTTTTTTAAAATCAACTTTTTGATATAATATTAATTTTAAAAGTATTGTACATGTAAGTTTTATCATGAAGTATTAAAGATTAATGTAAGCTACCTTTGTTTAGTCAAATACTGGCCTAACTCTCACAAAACTCTTTTATTAATAAAGACACTAAAAAAAACCCAACTAATTACTTGACAGAAAAGTCTAAACTCTGTAACCTATACCAAGCAGGCAGGAGATTGTCACTTCCACAGATATTATATCTGGTGGAGGACCTGATAAAAAATTAAATTTTGCACATAGTTATGGTAGTAAACTCCAGTAAAAAGTTTGACTTTGATATTCCACTGGGAGCAGAGTTATGACAGCCACAAAACTTAAAAAACCTATAAAAAAGATGTGATGAAACATAAAAAAAGGCACGCTGCAAGAAACAAGGATAGCCACCATTTTTAAACTATCAACATATGTGGGTCATCACCTTAAAAAAAAGATTTTTCTTAAATAATCAAACAACCAATTTTTTTTTTTTCTGGACCATTTGAGATGAATTGACCCTTTGTTGTATATTAAATCCAAACTATATTTTAGTTAAATATATAATTATTTTGGTAAGTTACTTTGCACCTTTCCCACTATCCCCCAGAATTCTGCTACTATATACAATCCAGACCAAGGGATTGCATTGTAACTATTATTTTCTTGGAGAGGCAGTATTGTAAGTGTGAACTATGTTCCTTTTATTCATCCAGTGGCAGCAGTCTAAAATGTGAACTATGTTCCTTTTTTGTTCAGTGGCAGCAGTGTAAAGTGTGAACCATGTTCCTCTTTGTCCACTGGCAGCAGTCTAAAATGTGAACTATGTTCCTCTTTGTCCAGTGGCAGCAGTGTAAAGTGTGAACCATGTTCCTCTTTGTCCACTGGCAGCAGTGTAAAGTGTGAACTATGTTCCTCTTTGTCCACTGGCAGCAGTCTAAAGTGTGAACTATGTTCCTCTTTACCCAGTGGCAGCAGTGTAAAGTGTGAACTATGTTCCTCTTTGTCCACTGGCAGCAGTCTAAAGTGTGAACTATGTTCCTCTTTATCCAGTGACAGTAGTCTAAAGTGTGAACTATGTTCCTTTTTTTGTCCAGTGGCAGCAGTCTAAAATGTGAACCCTGTTCCTCTTTATCCAGTGGCAGCAGTCTAAAATGTTAACTATGTTCCTTTTTTGTTCAGTGGCAGCATTCTAAAATGTGAACTATGTTCCTTTTTTGTTCAGTGGCAGCAGTCTAAAATGTGAACTTTGTTCCTTTTTTTGGTTCAGCGGCAGTAGTCTAAAGTGTGAACTATGTTCCTTTTTTTTTTTCAGCGGTAGCAGTCTAAAATGTGAACTATGTTCCTTTTTTGTTCAGCGGCAGCAGTCTAAAATGTTAACTATGTTCCTTTTTTTCTCAGCGGCAATAGTCTAAAGTGTGAACTATGTTCCTTCTTTTTTTTTCTAGTGGCAGCAGTCTAAAATGTTAACTATATTCTTTGTTTGTTCAGCGGCAGCAGTCTAAAATGTGAACTATGTTCCTTTTTTTTTTGTCTAGTGGCAGAAGTCTTTGTTTCTTTTTTTGGTTCAGCGGCAACAGTGTAAAGTGTGAACTATGTTCCTTTATGTCCAGTGACAGCAGTATGTTCCTATTTGTCCAGTGGCAGCAGTTTAAAGTGTGAACCATGTTCCCTTCTGTCCAGTGACAGCAATGTAAAGTGTGAACTATGTTCCTTTCTGTACAGTGACAGCAATGTAAAGTGTGAACTATGTTCCTTTCTGTACAGTGGCAGCAGTCTAAAGTGTGAACCATGTTCCCTTTTGTCCAGTGGCAGCAGTGTAAAGTGTGAACTATGGTATTTTTCAATACCATGATAAATTTGTTCCTATCTCCTTTCTTGTAACCTTCAAATAATTTATATTTTGTATGCTCCATTTACAGAGAAAGGTAACAGTCTTACCTTGACTGATTACACTATGGCCCTATCTTATAAGCTATTCCATAGTGGAATAATGCAAGGTAATATTTATACTTTACAGGGTAAACCAAGGTTACACTCCTAATATTCTTGGAGAGCTAGCTTACCTCGACAGTTAAACTATGGTGATACTTAAAGATGGGGACATACTGTAATCGCTCAAGGTATCTTTTTTGGGTAAAATAGTAGCTCACCCTAAAGAGTGAACATAACACTAATAACTATGACACGATAGCATTTTTGGAAACCTTTTACTTCTATGTTAACCATAAATAAATTAATTAAATACACCAGAATTTAAATATTGGAAGACATAAATACGGTAGTATTTCAACATAAAACATATAATGTTACTAACCAAACAATTTTGGAACAAAACGATGCATATCTTTGCATTTTTAAAACCCAACTTATATGACATGATGTGGGTCCCATATCCTAAGAAATGGGATCTTAATCACAAATTCAAAACGGCTTTTATAATTGTCAAGAAGTGGTTTAGCAAGACCTTCCTCGATAAAGGCAATATAATCATCAGCACCCATAACCTTCGTTAGGGAAGGTTACCACCAAGAGAAGGTCTATCTGAGGACCTATAAGAGGCAGCCCCGATACTCGGTATAGGCCACAACAGGCCTAGTAAGCCGATGGTCAAAATAAACCAAAGTACGATGAGAAATTAAGTAAAATGCCGGATTGGAAAAAATGTTGACAAACAAAAGGAATGAAGTTATCCGGGAAATAGTGGGGGGTACAGGGAGTACATGGGATAGTAGAGGAAGCAAGAGCTGAGATGGTATGGACATGTAATGAGGATATTGGAGTACATGAGATAGTAGAGGAAGCAAAGACTGGGAGTATGGATATGGAAACAATGCATGTAATGAGGATGTTGGAGTACATGAGATAGTAGAGGAAGCAAGACTGAGATGGTATGGTCATGTAATGAGGATGTTGGAGTACATGAGATAGTAGAGGAAGCAAGACTGAGATGGTATGGCATGTAATGAGGATGTTGGAGTACATGAGATAGTAGAGGAAGCAAGACTGAGATGGTATGGGCATGAAATGAGGATGTTGAGTACATAGATAGAGGAAGCAAGATTGAGATGGTATGGATATGTAATGAGGATGGAAAAAGAGAGGATGTTGAAAATGAAGTATGTAGGGAAAAGATCAGGCTGTTTAGAAAAAACCCAGTCCGGGTGTTTCTTTTTTTTTTAAACCCCCCCTTTTTTTTCTGAAAAACCCCAGGTTTTATTGCGTTTTTTCAGGAAACTTTTAAACTTTTGATTTCTACATGTGTTTTAACTAAATTTATAATTTTTTTGTCAAACCAGATACATTTGTGCAAAATATTAAGGGTGAATTTAAAAGTAAATTTATAAAAGCTGTTAATAATGTGACTAGTAGGCCTATGCTGAAAAAAGAATAATGTTATGCCAATTGTAATAAATAGACTTCTTTCTTCTTTATATTATATTAAAAAACAAGATTTTACATAAGTACTTAGTATGAATATTATTAAATGTTATAGTCTAACATATTGATAAAACACAATCTGGTTTTTAATTTCAGATTAGCTTACATTTATAAATTAGAAAGGGCAACAGTGTGTTTTGAGTAGCACTCGTGCTTCAGGAGAGGCAGAACGTCATTGAAAGACAAAGAGAGGTCTGGGCGACCTTCCACGAGTACAAACCCGTAAATTCGATCTTGGAGATCTGGGGTTCTTCCACTGTGAATATTGAGCAATCTGCAGCTTCTGAAGGCGAGTCCACTCAAAACATACCGGACGGCTCGTAGCTTCATTGCCGTAAGCCTGCTGCATCATTTGGAAGGTCTCCGTTACAGATTTTCCGAGTAAGGCGTAGAATTTGATGTTGGCTCTCTGGTCGAATTTCGATCCATAATAAAGTCGCAAATGCACAGAATGATTGATGCCACTGGTCATACAGATCATCACACCAGCCCACACATCCCCATACTCCACTCTATTTTCATTTTACAGAACCAGTTTTGAAACTTTTTGATACCCCCTTGTATATTGCTTACAACTTTGATGATTTGACTACTTATAATTAACATGAAACCCCATATTTTCTTATAACTAAACATTTGAACTGACTAATTTAGGCCAAGAAAAGAATAATGTATTGTAGATGCTGAAGGCTATTTATTAAAATAGGCCTAACTGATTGGAAAACAACAATGTACTATAAGTTTAGTACTCTCAGTATCTTGATAGAGTTAACATGATTTTAATAAACTAGGGGGCGAGGGGTTTGTAAAACAATATATAAAATGTTATTAAATGTCTTTGAATATTATAAATACTGGGCACTTGCAAAACTATTACATCCATAATGAATTTAGGTGTTTTAAGAACGCTATTAACTTAACAAAATAAACAATGGCAAACTAATATATATTATATATGAAATAAAGTGCATTTAGCAAAAACAATTTGTAATCAATAAAATGATAGACTATTAGGAAAATGGTAGAGCACAAATAAAAGTAAAAACGCTAACACATATTTACACACACTTTGATATTTCGATGCTATTGTAGCATCTTCCTCAGGAAGTAGTAGTAATTAGTAATTAATTAATATATATATAAATGAAAAGGTCTTGAGCTAAGGGCCTCAAACCCTGACCACTTTACACAGGGTGGGTTTTTTCAGGTTGGACCCACTGTGGCGAACCTGGAAAAGACCGCAAGGAAGGCCAAGAGAGATATGGGAGTAGCAGATAACAAAAAGTGTGCAAGTGAGAGGATAAGAGTGGAAGCAACTAAAGGTGGAAGTATAGAGGAAGCTGGAGGCATTTTACTAAACTGACCGGCCACAGGCTGGAAACAGTTGATGTTGTTTTATGAAAGAATCGTACAGTACAAAAATAGGGTTAGGAGTCAAAGTTTGGTGTACCAACTCAAAAGCCCTGGTTTAAATAGCATGGAAATATTGCTACTCAGCTTGTGAGATAGAAAAATAATATTCCTTTGGGTTCAGATTGTTGGATAAGAAGCTTTGTAAAATCCTGGTAGACTCTGCCATTACGATCCAGTTACAACTCATAACGTGCATACCTTGATTAGACCATAGTTATAACATAATTACTTGGTTAAGATAGAATGGGTGATCAGCATACATTTAAAATATTCTAGTTCTTTATTGATGTGTTCATGAACACTAATTATATGCAACAACCGATTAGACTAGTCTTATCACAGATTTAGAAAATATACTTTATATTCAATTACAATTCTTAATCCAGTATTCCTCTGCTGGTAGCTTTCATCAGCCCACAATGCTATGTTGGTAGTGCTCATTACTAGCCCACCATCTTCCTGTGCTGGTAGTTCTCACCAGCCCATGGTGTTCCAATGTCGGTAGTTCTCCCCAGTACACTGTGTTCATCTGCTGGTAGCTCTCATCAGCCCATAATATTACTATGCTGGTAGTTCTTACCCAGCCCACTGTGTCCCTCTGCTGGTAGCTCTCATCAGCCCATAATATCACCATGCTGATGGTTCTCACCAGTCCGGTGTGTTTATCTGCTGGTAGTTCTCCCCAGCCCACTGTATTCCTCTGCTGGTAGTTTTCACCAGCCTATATTGTTGATCAGCTCGGTATTGACTGTATTACCCCATTGGATGTCTTTATCAGCCCATACCGACGCAGATCCCGGGCCGAATGAAGACGCAGGTGTAGTTTTCGAGAGCCACTTTGAGTGAATCCTCGGCCACACACGGGACAAGGATAGGGCCTCAGACCTTGGTGTGTGCCCTCATGGAGTTTCAGCTTGTCCTTGCGCGAGAACCGATGTTTGCATACGTGGCACTCGAACGGAAGTTCCCCGGCATGGAGCTGTATGTGCTTAATGAGGTTCCCTCGCTGTCGAAACTTGCGGCCACAGTCATCGCATTCATAGGGCATTTCCCCGGTGTGAGCCAGCATGTGGGTCTTCAGACTCTTTTTGTCAGCGAAGCTGCGCTGACACAGTTCACATTGGACCGGCCGCTCACCCGTGTGAACTATCATGTGTCTTTTCATCTTGTCACGGCCCAGGAATCCCTTTGAGCAGATGTGACACTCGTACTTGTGTATAGGCTTCCCGAGGTGCAGAAGCACGTGCTTGCGAAGTGTACAGTTCTGACTGAATGCCTTCTCGCAGAGGTGACACTTGAACATCTTCACACCCCTGTGGATCCGAAGGTGTGTCCGAAGACTGGTCTTGTGGCAGAAAGATTTCTCGCAAAGCGGACACTCGACCGGCGACCGAGTCGCATGAGTCGCCTGGTGAGATTTGAGGAGCTTAGAGGAGACGAACCTCTGACCGCACGCGTCGCAAAGAAAGTTCTTCTCCCCGCGATGGTTCAGTACATGGGTCTGAAAGGAGGATCATATATTTACTACCACACGAGATCACCTAATTATCTAAAAGTACAACATTTTGTTTATCACTCTTGTAACTAAATCAAGGGAGGTTTGGAAGCAATTACTGTATTTGACAAACTAAAAACTAGGGGTGTGTAAGTACTCGAATATTCCAGTTCAAGTCGAGTTTTAGCTGCTGCTCAAACTCAACTCTGATGATTTTTATGAAACTGGATAAATTTTAACACTCAGAATTTTTATTTATTTAGCACTACATCTTTTTACCTGTTCGGGTTATACGCTACACTACACTAATGGATTAGGAATTGGGAAGGTTGAATTTAGAGGAAGTGAACCCGCATTTGCGTGGAGGAAGAGTGAAAAACCACCCCAGTTCACCCGACTGAGATTCGAACATTGATCTCCCCATCCTTGGCAGTTTAGCTCAACATGACTAGCATGTTAGCTAACTACACCACTGAGGCGGGTCTCAGAAAAGTTAATCTTTTTTTTTTTAACTCATAATTATTAAATTTTAAGATATAATTTCTTAGCAAATAGTCTCTCAATCCTTTTGTCTAATTAAAAATAAACTGTAATTTTATATTATATTTATTTAAAATTTCAAATTAATGTGGTTATGAATGAGTTTTTTTTTTTAAGTTTGTGCTAAATTATAATTTATGCATAGCTCTATTACAGAAATTCAACTTGAAATATTTCTTGTAGAAATATTGTTCTATACAACTTGAACCCGATAAAAACTTGTTTTCATTCAAACTCAAAGTAAAAAATGCCTAATCGCAAAGCCCTATTTTAAAACTATAATGACTATAAAGGGGTGAAATTGTGTTCAAACCTGTATCATTCGTTTACCCTGAAAGATAGCAAGTTTACATTGCACGGCTCCACTATGGCACAGCCTATAAGATAGGGCCATGGTATAGTCTGTTAAGGTAAGACTGACTACCTTTCAAGGTTAACAGAGTGTACAAGTGGCAGCATGGATGCCGACCTTGAGTTTCTGATAGAGCTAAGTAGCCGATGATCCCACACGTCCATTACAAATCCTGTCTTTAAAAAGCCATTAGGGATGAACGACCATGAGCACTGGACGAATCTTGAATAACTCGGTGGCAGAGCCGTAAGCCAAAGATCCCGGGTTCGATTCTTGTGTCTAGGTGTCATTTTTTAACTTAAATAGACTGGCAATGCCTCAAAGGTTCATGAGAATTTTCAATATATCTATAATATAATAATATGAAATTTGGGGGCTAAAAAAAATATAGAAGACCAACTTCTATGTAATAAAAAAGACTAGGTCCACTCCCCCCCCCCCCCTTTTGCTCTGCATAATACCCCCCCCCCCCTTTGCTCTGCATAATACTACCCATAAGGGCTATCTGCATTAAGCTACACTAATAAGGTAAATATATAAAAGGTAAAAATTTGAAGAAATGAACTCACATTTGTGCTGAGGGAGAGCGGGACTACCATCTATGAAAAATCACCCTGAGTACACCTCGACAAGGATTCAAAGCTTGACCTCACGATACCAACTAATCAGACTATATGAGTTTGAAGTCATTAATTAATCTCTATACTTACTAGAATTAAAAATGTTTATTTAAAACTTTATATGCTTTCCAAGCCAAGAAACTAACTCTTTCTTATACATATAAGGTATATACTATTGTCTGTGTTTGATAACTTCCACAGCCAAGGAAACACCTCTGTAAACAATAGTACCTCATAGTTTCTCTTGCCCCGGATCTTCTTGCCGCAGTCCTGGCACTCAAACACCTGGACATT
Source organism: Timema podura (assembly GCA_033556935.1). NCBI lineage: Eukaryota > Metazoa > Arthropoda > Insecta > Phasmatodea > Timematidae > Timema > Timema podura. The sequence goes on along the minus strand of JAVRXN010000012.1, from coordinate 56,299,305 downwards.
CTCCTGGCGGACGTGGCCAGGCTTGTCGATGTAATGCTGTTTGCGAGCCTCATGGTCAGGGAAATAAGCCCGGCAGAAGCGGCATCGCACCCTGGTGTCCCCGTTGTGGAACCTCAAGTGGTCCTGAAGCTTATCATTCCTGGAGTAACGCTTGTTGCAATGGGGGCAGGGGTAGCCGCCCCCCTCCGTGGGACATAATGTGGCGCTGTAGGGAGCCCCTCTGAGTGAAGGTGGCCTCGCACACCGGACAACGCTCCCGGAGGCGCCCCGTGTGGGTCTGCTGGTGTGTCCGCAGGGCTTGCGCGCTCAGATACGTCTTGTGACACGTGCCACACTGAACCGCGCTACGTACGGCCGCGTGCACCAGCCTGTGAGAGCACAGCAGCCTCCTCGTGGTGAACGAGCGACCACACTGGTCACAAGAGAAAGGCCTCAGTCCAGAGTGCTTCATCTGGTGCTCTTTTAAGCCCCGCTTTGACATGTAGCTCTTGTTGCATATAGCACAGGAGAACTTTCGTGGTGATATATGGAGCTGGCGTGTCTTGGTGGGGCCCTTCACTTTGTGTGGATTGTTAAACCGGTGCACCTTGTCTTGAAATACTTCACTTGAAACTGTTGAGTAAAGAATACACCGAGATTTTCATTTAAGTTTTAATGTTTTTACTTAAGGTGTGGATGTAGGGAACGGGTAGTAGAAAACGCCAATTTTTTTTGTGCAGTTTTAGAGCAAAACATTTTTTTGGCCAAAATGAATAAAATATTGCTGCAGTAGCAACGTTTAGTTTGATTATCTTCACATGCTGATATCAACAGTTGTTGAATATCTGTCATGAGCATAGCGATATTAGATGAGAAACTTTTTAAATTAAGAGAAAAAGTTGTCATTAAATTTCAGGACACCCTCGACAGATATGCAACAATTGTTGATACCGCCGCGTGGAGAAAATTAAACTATGTGTCTACTGGAGAATATTTTATTCATTTTGAACAAATAAACATGTTGCTATAAAAACTGAAAAAATCAGTAACTGACCTTTTCTCGTATCCCACCTCACCTTGATGCGCTTAAGCACTATAAGTACTTAAGCACACCATCACATTTAGAAAAATATTAACAACATAGAAAGAAGGCAAGCAAATGTGTGATTCATTCTTTATCTTCTGATAACACTTCCGCTCACAAGTTTAAATACTCACTCTACTATTTATGCAAATGACAGAATAAATTTGCATTTCAAAATAAATAATTTTCTTGTCTCCTATTCTAGCTATACATATGCTTTCATATACATTTTTAAACTTCATGCTGGCAAAAGGTTTCTAACTAACTATTTTCGGAATAAGTTAAATAGATGATTTAAAAAAATATGTTCACAAAAAAAAACTACCTCAAAATTAAAGAAATGATTCTGTGACAATGTAGGACTTTTTTTTTTAATATTCAAGAATTAATGGTTTTTGTTTCAGTATCATATGTTTAATATCCGATTAATTAAAAGGTAAATAGTTGAATATGGGAAATTCTATCTTGACCTGCTGCTACGCCATAGGCAGGCTACGTTGTTTAACATTTATTGCAACATTTACTCATTGTATTAGTTTTTGGTTTGTAAATCAAACATTATTAATTTCAGTTGATTATCCTGAGCTGTAGCAACAATTTTCACATAGAAAGATGTCTATAAATTTTGTTACATTTTGGGGAATTGCTAAAATTAAATTTATCTAATGGTTTTTGTTAGTTCTTGTAGCTAGATATAACCTCTTAAAACAGAGGTCAGCCATCTATTCAGGCATCGATAGGCTTTTAAACTTATAAAAGTCCCAAGATCATCCTTTATTTCTCCACTCTACTTTACTTTCTTTTTTCTATACTTTTTTTTATTTTCTGAAATACAATGCTGCCACCTTTTTAGAAGTAAATATAGAATAGATAAAATGTATATGTTCATACTAAACTATTTAATTTTCTTTTAACATTACCCATGAAGGTTCTTTTGGTCACACTCAAATATTATTTGCTGGATTAGAAAACTCAAAGGTCAACTTTAAATTACTATTTAGGTTTCTTATGTGATCGACTTAAAATTGACAAGAGATCGACCAGTTACCAACACTGTTTAAAAAGTATTGCCAGATGAGGCCAAGCCCCATGAATTATGTGAGTGCTATGTAACAACTTACCAGGGTCTATTAGTGAGGCACTGCTCTCATCGCCATTGGATGAAAATGTAGACAGGGAAATGTCGAAATCTTCAGAAAGGAGATGGATCCTGAGAAATTAGGACATTCATTAGGATGGCTCTTGCAGTCGGATAGTTCAGTTAATTAAGAAATTTAAGATTTCTTGAAATATGTTGAAAGATGGTCTTGGTATGTTTAAAACTAGAGTCCAAGGGGTAGCAATGAAGTGTGTGTGGCTTGAAATCAGAGGGTTACGTTGGTATAGCCTTCCTTTGCGCACTCAACCGGTAATCAAACCCCAGCCTCTTTGATAACAGTGATCAAATACAAAGTGAGTTAAATGTCTCAAGCCCTGTCTACATACTTTGTATTCATAAGGTCTGTAATCCGTAAGCAGAGATTGTGTACCGAAAAATCTGATACTGTAAATATAAATAAATAGAAAAATACTGAAAATAAAACTAAATAGTTAAATTTGGAAAAAGATATGAAAAATAAAAGTGAGGATCATTACACAGATTATTCAATACACAGAGTTCTGATCCATAAGTTGGCACTTCGTAGAAGCTGGATTAACTTTAAACTTTCTTAAGGACTGTTGTTACGGATGGCTACAAAGATCCAATCATAGGATGATCAATAAATATGCGTTGATGTGACAATCGAAATTGGACGGTTGCCATTTTCTAAATTATTATAGTTTAATTTATCTCTCTTTAATATCAATCCATAGACTTTGATTTATCAAGGATATCGTCATTTTAACTGAGAAGATTAAATAAAAAATAAAATCATGAAAAATGGTGATTGTGTTTGAATAATTTACTGAAATGGTTTCATTTCGACTAATTTAATTGGACAAAGTATTGTTAATTCCCCATTGGTTGACACAACATCATGTGATTAAGGATAAAGAGCCTATGTATTATGTACGGTAGATGAAACCTCTTAGTCAGTGTTACAAGATAGTTGGTGTTTCCATGAATGAACTAGGAGGAAAATTGATTACAATGCAATATATAATAGATTTTGAAAAAAAAAAACACTATAAAGTAGACCTGGGACCCACCACCAATGGTGATGGTTGTTCAGGACCAATTATAATTATAGGATGAACTTAACAAGGTCCCGGACCAGTAATTTAACACTTACCTGAATGTATGAATGTTATAATGAATGGATTATAAGAAAGAATGTCGACATTTTATCTGAATGTATGAATGATATAAATGAATGGATTATAAGAAAGAATGTCGACATTTAGTTACTATTCCTATTACTATACTAGAGGCTATTTATATTTTCTCTTATGTTCATAATTTTTTTCCAAGAAACTGATTTAGATCCGAGATTCAAAAGGTAAATTGGAGAGTCGGAGTTGACCCAACTTTACTAGAAAGATAAAATATGGTATAGTTTCCACTATCGAATTAACTGTTAAATTGTGAGTCTATATTTAACACACACAAAAAATTCTTACAATATTTAACTAATGAATTGTTTAGAACTTACGTGGCGGCCAAAGTGTCAGATTCTCTGATGTCGTCATTAATCACCTCTTGCTTCAACACAATCTCTGCGTGTCCGTCATCTTTCCAGACAATGTCCCAGTTGCTGACTGCTTCTGGGGGGCTCTAAAAACAACAAACAACAACCTCAAATCGATGAAAAATTATATGTGAAGCAACTAGATAATATATTTATATAGCTATTGTTCTTTTACGAGTCTTTGTCTTGTCGTAAAACACTTTAAAATTACTAAATACCCCAAAATAATACCCAATTCAAACACTATAGTAGGTTGCAATAAGTTTTTTCTCTTCGACACAAGTGTGAGCACTAAAATCTAAAGTTAAGTGAACGTCTAAACCAAAACACCAATTTTTAGTCTCACCCTAGAGCACCAAAACGGTTCAAAGCCGTAAAATAAGTGTTTTAACTGCCTGTTATGGCGACCATATTGAGTATAAAAAAATTAAATTTAAAGATGAAGAGGAATTCTAGTCTTAGTTATTTTTCCATTCATAGTATGTTACCACTTAAATTTTAATTAATACTTTATCATTTTTGGCAGAATTTAAATTTTATCAGGCATCTTTTTATATCAAAATACAAATTGTTATCTTACTTTATGGCACTATGAACTCCAAAGATCATTGCCACACTTATAAAAGTAGACCACGGTAGTTCTATCTTATTACACCCTAACTTTTTCAGGTCCATTCAAATGTTATCCCCTTATCTGCATCTAATTCTTCCTAATGGTGTTGTTCCATTGGGTTTGCCAGTCAATACCCTGAACATGGTTCTATATTCTTCCTATTGGTGTTGTTCCATTGGGTTTGCCAGTCAATACCCTGAACATGGTTCTATATTCTTCCTATTGGTGTTGTTCCGTTGGGTTTGCCAGTCAATACCCTGAACATGGTTCTATATTCTTCCTAATGGTGTCTTTCCATTGGGTTTGCCAGTCAATACCCTGAACACGGTTCTATATTCTTCCTAAAGGTGCCTTTCTGTTGGGTTTGCCAGTCAATACCCTGAACACGGTTCTATATTCTTCCTAAAGGTGTCTTTCTGTTGGGTTTGCCAGTCAATACCCTGAACACGGTTCTATATTCTTCCTAAAGGTGTATTTCTGTTGGGTTTGCCAGTCAATACCCTGAACACGGTTCTATATTCTTCCTAATGGTGTCTTTCCATTGGGTTTGCCAGTCAATACCCTGAACACGGTTCTATATTCTTCCTAAAGGTGTCTTTCCGTTGGGTTTGCCAGTCAATACCCTGAACACGGTTCTATATTCTTCCTAAAGGTGTCTTTCCGTTGGGTTTGCCAGTCAATACCCTGAACACGGTTCTATATTCTTCCTAAAGGTGTCTTTCTGTTGGGTTTGCCAGTCAATACCCTGAACACGGTTCTATATTCTTCCTAATGGTGTCTTTCCATTGGGTTTGCCAGTCAATACCTGAACACGGTTCTATATTCTTCCTAAAGGTGTCTTTCCGTTGGGTTTGCCAGTCAAATACCCTGAATCGGTTCTATATTCTTCCTAAAGGTGTCTTTCTGTTGGGTTTGCCAGTCAATACCCTGAACACGGTTCTATATTCTTCCTAAAGGTGTCTTTCCGTTGGGTTTGCCAGTCAATACCCTGAACATGGTTCTATATTCTTCCTAATGGTGTCTTTCCATTGGGTTTGCCAGTCAATACCCTGAACACGGTTCTATATTCTTCCTAAAGGTGCCTTTCTGTTGGGTTTGCCAGTCAATACCCTGAACACGGTTCTATATTCTTCCTAAAGGTGTCTTTCTGTTGGGTTTGCCAGTCAATACCCTGAACACGGTTCTATATTCTTCTTAAAGGTGTCTTTCTGTTGGGTTTGCCAGTCAATACCCTGAACAGGTTCTATATTCTTCCTAAAGGTGTCTTTCCGTTGGGTTTGCCAGTCAATACCCTGAACACGGTTCTATATTCTTCCATCCGTGTTGTATGTCCTGTTTACTGTAATCTACGAAACTTGATTATACTAACATTGTCTTGTGATAAGTACAGTATATGCAACTCATCATTATATAACATCCTCCACTCCCCAGTAGCCTCATCTCTTTTTGGACCAAATATCTTCCTAAACACCTTGTTTTCAAACACTCTAAATTTGTTTTTGTCATGTGAGGTAAGAGGCCACGTTTCACACTCATAAAGAATTATCGTAAAGTTTGTGTTTTTGTATATTCTGAGTTTTACATTCCTTGAAAGAAGCCAAGATGTAACGACTATACTATTTTCCTAATTTCCAATCTAATATCGTTATTGCTACTTAAAATTGTTCCTAAATATTTAAACTCATTAACCCTATCAATAATTTTATTTATCGTACTACAAATAAGGATATATTAAAATTAACATTTTTTTAATATATAGCTATTGCTGTCAATGAGCATATTTCATTCATTAAGATCAACGGCACTTTATATTGGTTTTTACCCCCCTCTTACCCTTCCAGCCGCCCTGCCACTCTAAGAAACTCACCGTCATTGAGTCTTTGTCTGCGACTTCCACTTTCATGATCAGCTCAGGATATATAACATCCCCCAACTTGATATCTGGCATCACACCCTCCTCCATCTGGAAATACAGAGGTCTAATGTGCCTGGTGTCCCCTGGTTAGCGCAACAAGATATGGGAAAATAAGTGTAGTAGTGGCGTAGCGTGGCGTCGAGTGTCGCCAGGTTAAACAGATTGGTTTGAGACTTTTCCTCTTGGTATATGTTTTCATCATTCAATAGAACACTCATTGAACAGGTTATCAACAAACATACATTTCAACTAGAGGTTTGTAGAGCAGTCTAGGAGTTGTTGGTCAAATGGGGACAGAATGACGGAGAGAAACATATCACAGGTACAGTCTTAACAAGCTCTGATTACCCTGGCAACACTCCACGACAATTAAGTGTAGGTTATAATAGGCCCATGGAAAATATTTCAATACAAAATAGACAAAGAAAATATGCTAATTGGGCATAATATGTAAAAGTGAAGGCAAAAATTATCCCAATTATATATACAATATTTGAAGCATTGTAAACAATTTAAAAATGTACTTCACAGTCAAGACAATAGGCTGCGTCTTAAATTCACCTTTGGATTATACAAATACATTAATTAAGCTAGTTAATAGAGGTGTACCCGAATTTACATTGGGGAAAGTTGGTAACCAATTAGGAAAAACAAACAAAAAAAAACACTAAGATATTGACAGTGTCACTTCAGTCCAACACAATTGGTGATGTATTATCACCAGTGACCACCGAAGCAAATCTTCAAGACTGTATAAGGTTTAGGCGTCCTGTCAATGAAGCAGATATAGGAAATCTAGGGACGGTCTAAATACGCACATATTTAGGAAGTGTTTTTGAAAAAATATCGCTCATAATTTCTAATTTTTTAATTTTAGCACTTAGTCTTACTACCCATTCAGGGTTATACACTTATGTACTAATTAAGCTAATAGGTTAAGGATGAGGAAGGTTTAATTTAGAGTAAGTGTACCTGCATTTGTGTGAGGAGAGTGTAGAAGACCATTTAGGAAAAAAATAAAACACTTCAGTAAACCCAATTGGAATCAAACCACGATCTGCCATCGGAAGTCTAGCCTATTGGGAGAGTAGCGCCTTAGACTATGTGGCCACCGAAGTTGGTAAAAGATCCATAATAATAAACCAATCAAGAAAGAGCCAAGTCAAGCACAATAATTGCATGTTGGGCTTGTGAATAATGTTAGGTCATGTGTAAATTATGTGTTAGCGAGCCTAGGCGTGCATGCGGGTTGTGGATTTTTTTTTTCGTATGCCTCTCTGAGTTGTGTTTGGCTTAAAAGCTAAAACAGGGCTGTCTACAAAATTTTTTACATAAAGTTAATATGATAGGATGGGGATGAATATGAGGTGTCGAGTAAGAATTTATAAGCATGAAAGAGGAGTCCCTGTCATTTTGTGGATCACTCGTATTAGCCCCACGATTCTTGGGTGAAACATACATAGGTCTGCAACGAAGGTAGGATTTTCAAAGAAATTGGCATGGCAATTAGGCCTACATGCTAAAGCAAAGGTTGGTCTTTTTTTTCTTTTTTCTTTTTGCCAAATAGCTGTTTTTGTTCTTAAAGAATATAATATATAGGCCTACCATCGTTATATGAGAAAATTTTGTGGAACATTTGATTGCACCACTGATAAACTTAGGAATTTGTTCTGATGTTCATGTTGGTTTTTTTTAAGCACCACGTCTTACTACCTGCTCCGGTTATACGCTTTTAAGTACTAATTACGCTAATGGGATGGGCTATTAATAGAGAAGGTTGAATTTAGAAGATGTGAACCCACATTTTTGTGGAGGAACAGTGGAAAACTATTTAAGAAAAACGATCCCCAGTTCACCTGACCAAGATTCGAACCTCTAGCTCCCTGTCCTCGGCAGTCTTTCATTTTTTTTAATATATAAATGTCCAGATAGAAAACAAAGATTTTATGTTCAACAAAGCAGGCTGCACAAAGTAAAGTCTGAACAAGCCAGTCGCAGAGTCATGTGACAGGATGATTGTTGATGTCCACGTCACCATAAGCTTGTGTTTCACACTTTATGACTGCACATATATGTTTACTATAAATACAAAAAGTTGTGGCTAGTTGCTTTTTTTTTTGGTTAACCTGTTATAAAAGAAGGTTACACCATCTCTCTTTTAAAGCGTATTTGACTGATTCGATATACAATTGTAACTCCTTCTCCACCCCCCTCGCCACCCTCCTCGATTGCATTCTGTGACTTTAATCATAACAATTTCCCAAAGTTTTAATTTATCTGTACTCTCATTTATGATCTTTTATCTGAAGTTTTCCAAGTCGTCTTGTTTCACTGATGTGTGTAAGTCTGTACACAAATTTGTGTCCTGTGATATTCCTCCCCCCTCCCCACAAATGGTCGGTTTAAATTCTAAAGCTGTTCACAGTTCAAATGTAAAATATTGAGCGTATTCACCCATTTTGTTTTAGTATCCATCACGTTTACAACCATCTTTGCTTTAATCTAACATTTCTTTGAGTATTTTTTTAGAATGTCTGACTACCTGTTCAGGTTATACGCATATGTATCAATAAACTAATGAGTTATAAATGAGGAAGGTTGAATTTAGAGGAAATGTACTTGGATTTGTGTGTAAGGAGAGTGGAAAACCATTGGGGGGGGGGAGGGGGGGGACCTCAATACACCCGACAGAGTCGAACCTCGATCTCTCAATCATCGGCAGGCTAGTCTAACACGAGAGAGACGCCTTAGACCATGTGGCCTCTTTGCGAGTATTGAAAGGCAAGCTGGCAGTTTGGGGAAGATGTTAATTGGGGGGTATTATGAGGGTGTTAGAAGCGTACTTAGTCTGAAAATATAATATTTGCAAATGTTTAGGTTTTGTGTTTAGTTACTTATATACTTATATTTTCTGTTTACTTGTGTGCATGACAAGGACTGTAAGGCAGCCATATTAATAAAGTTTACAAGTGGTTTTAATAGTTGGAGAGATTGAATAAATTGGTGTAAATAGTGAGACTAGTCAAAGATTTGAAGGGGAAAATAGAGAGAAACACCCCAGTTCACCCAACCGAGATTCGAACATCGATATCCCGGTCTCGGCAGACGAGCTCAACACGACTAGCGCGTTAGCTAACTACGCCACCGAGGCGGGTCTAGTTAATTCTTAAGCTATTAACTAAAGTCATTTCTACAGCTAACCTTAATAAAGTGGGAATAGGATAACTCAATAAACAAATATCTGTATACAATTTTTATAAATTGATAAATTAAAGTGAAAATTAGTTGTAATCTATTAAATAAAATAACACTATATAAAGATAATGTTAAAAAACATAAATATTATTGGCCAATTCCAGAGACGATTAATTCCAAAGATAGAAACTCACACAACTATCGAAAGAAAACACGCGGATATAAAGAGGATCACTTTGAGCTGTGGTAGGCACATTTAGATCATTAAAATTATTGTTTATTCTGTTCTAATATTTAATTTAAACAAAACTTTTATTTCCCCTAATTTGTATTTCAGTGATTTATATTCTAGTAACCCGCCTCGGTGGCTTAGTTAGCTAACGCGCTAGTCTTGTTGAGCTAGACTGGCGAGGACGGGGAGATCGCGGTTTGAATCTCGTTCGGGTGAACTGGGGAGGGGTTTCCTTAATGGCTTTCCACTCTCCCTCCCCACAAATCCGGGTTCACTTCCTCTAAATTCAACCTTCCTAATCCATTAGCGTAATTAGTACTTAAGCGTATAACCCGAATGGGTAGTAAGACGTGATGATAAATAAATATTCAAGTTTTTTTATGTTATTTTGATAAAATTGGGCCAGAATTTGATTTTATTATCATTACTAAGCAAAGAAAAAATCCAACAAAACTGTTCAAAATAGATCAGGAGTTTTTTTAATTACTATTTAAAGGTTACACACACACGATCTGAAGAGTGATAATTCTCTGTAATAGTGGCAAAAAGTCGTAAGACTCTAAACAGTATTGATTTTTGTTTGAAGATACAGGCTTTATACTAAAATGAATACATTTATTAGGTAATATGAAATATACAGTGACAAAAAATAAAGATACAAAAGCTCACATCAATATAAATAAATAACAAATAATAGAAAAGAATAATTATACCTTTCACTGTGAGCCCATACTTTTACATATAAGTTAATATGATTATCTGATTAGCAAAATATAGAGCTGTGAGGATCATAAATGAAAACCATTGTTGATTTCGCAATAATGCAGAAAAAGGGGATAGCATTTCTCCAGACAAATTTTATTGGTTTATTTTGAAATTTTCAACACTACTGTTTACTTATGAACAACTTGCACTGTTTTTTGGCATAAGTGTTCTTTGCTATTTTTGTTAGGACTTGGTTTATAAAATAGGATGAACTTAGCTTTTCTTTACTTAATAGAGGAAGCCCCACATGATTTAACAATAATCATTCCTCAAGAATTTTAACTCATTAGTGCTTACTGCTAAGTACTCATTTATACTTTTAAATTTTTTTTAGAAAAGAGAAAATTTTATTTAAAAAAAATTTGTTTTGTTTTTAACGTCACGTCTAACTACCCGTCTGGGTTATACGCCTATGCACTAATTACACCAATGGTTTAATGATTAGGAAGGTTTTTAATCAAGAGGAAGTGCACTAGCATTTTCGTGGAATTAGAGTGTGAAACTATTTAGGAAAACCATCCCCATTTCATCCGACCGGGATCGACCCCTGATCTCCCGTCTTCAGCTGTCTAGTCTAACACGAGAGCAGTGCGTTAGAGGTTAGATCACTTGGCCACCGAAGCGGTTTTAATAAAATAAAATTTAGTTTCAAAAAAAGAGCATAAATACAACTATAATAATTTTTATATAAAAAGTTAGACGCGATAAGAATGTTTATTTACCTAAAAATATATATCGATTCCAATTTGAGTTCTGGTTCTTAAGTAATCTATTTTTTGGGTTCCTATAACCGTTAGTTAAAAATATCAGTTAATTTTGGTTTGTCTCTCAGCTCAAAAGTTTATAGTCGATAATATGTTGACATAATATTTTGATACTTGTAACTCATTAAAATTAATAAATGCGTACAGCCATTTTACAATTGCTAGGGCGCTTAGGTAACGCTCATTTTTTGCTATCATCTTTAGTATTTTCTTTCCCTTTATGTCATTGTACTGTATTTGTGTGTCCTGAAGTTGGTTAACCTGTTTGTTGTGCCGAAGTCGAACAACGACCACTCAAACAATTGGTGATGGTAAACACAAATTTAAATTTGGCGGTTATATTATCATAGCAAAATTCTTATTAATAATTTTAGGATTTAACTAATATTTCATACTATTATTTTTTAGATTAAAATACTTAGCCATAGTCGATCTTTTAGCGTGTTTTTTGTGTGTGCTACATTTGTAATATTTTAAAGATTCACACAAATATGCTTAGCTAATAAAGACTAACATTTTAAATATTCAGATAGTTATTTGGTTAAAATGAAGAAAATGAAAGCTTAGCTTTTTAAAGCTCTGACAGCTATGTGATTAAAATTATGAAAATGAGCGCCAAGGCCTAGGTACAGATGTGACTGATGTCTTCAAGCAATGGTACTCCGGTAAACTCTAGGGGTCGAGTTTCCTCAGAAACTTCACGTGTCCGCTATCAGAAGTTGCAGACACCTAGATCTGTTTATGGGCAGAGATCCAGGACTGCGACTTTAGCCGACTCTGCATATACGCCCGTGCAGAGACCCAGTAGGATTTATTTCGATGTCAGACAACAAGACTTGGAACAAAACACATTAAGCTGCTTCGAAGACATCGCTGGCAAAGTATGGCAGGTATTCCACGTCACCCCCTTGCTCAAGTTTGAATACACCAAAATAAAGTTGAAACAGTACTCCAAGCGTCTTGAGGAGCATTTACACAGTTTGAACATTAGGTCTAAAACCCCGATTAAGTTCACTGCTGAGTTCAAGGTTGTGCGCGGCCTTGCACAAACAGAATTTGACAGTGAGGCGGTTAGGCTTCATGTGAACTGTAAACAGAATGGAAAGGATAAAGATTACTACGAAGGCTTCTTTCTTTCGTGGGGTGCGTTGGAAACTTTAACGGAGAAAAACCTAGTCTCCTTGCCGGTCTTATTGTGTAAGGCGACCGTGTCCGCCATGTCTTCGGTGAACACGCTTGTTGGCAAGTTTTTTGGCTGTGCCGTCAATGAACTGAGTTTTGCGGTGGATGACTTTGCTTGGTTGAGCGCCATCATGCTGAGTGTTTCTCCGCAAATCAAATCAAAGTCAGTGTTTCACTTTCACCAAATCGGACACCCGTCCTACAAACTATCTCTGAGCTTCACTACGCAGACTCTCAAGGAGATCTGGGACCACATTCACCTGACAGACTCTGAGAAGATCTACTACAAAGAGGCGAAGACTTTCTACGATTCGCTTTTATTGCATAATATGAAAATCCTCCCGTTCGACCTGAACTACTTCCAGCTTGTGAAACTCACTTTGCCTGGTTTGTCAATTTCAAGGTTAGGTAGGATCAAAGTGCAGATACCAGAGACTTTGTCTGAGCTGTTGAGCTTCCTCTACGATGTCATCAAGATACACATGCCGGAGAATGCTACACCTAACCTGAGTGAAAGGCTGACGTAGTTCTAAGATTACATTGGTCAATTAACTTGGGCTACAAACTAGGGCAACATGCCATTGGAGTAATAATGCTAACATAGTAGCCAACATTACAACCGATACATATTTTATGAATGTATCCGCAATTAACCTGCTTGCGGTTGGTGGCCAAAGTTTGAAACTTTTAACATTTATAAGTTCGCTCTAGACAGCTTGTATACATACCACACAGCCACTAGATGTGTTAATGTTACTTTGGCAAGGCCCTAGTTAAAATCGCATTAAGGATAGGCATATGCGATTTTCTTATTTAATTACCTCTAACTTTAATATATGACGACTTTAATACACGGACGCGTTGAGACAATTAATACTTTAATTTTAGTTTAATTAAATTCCTCAGTTCAGGAAAGACCTAACATTTTATCTTGTGATATTGTTATAGGATATCCAAATATTTTATCGTATATTTAAAGTAAAGCAATTGATGAACAAATTAAGAACCAAATTGAAATGTTTTATTCTCACATTGTTTTAAACATGACTTGGATTCAAAAGTACATAAATAATTTACTTTGTTGTCAAAGTAAGTTTGCTGGTATTGTAACAACTTTCATTCACGTTCAAAGTTTAATTTGGTAAAAGTATAATTTTTTCCATTATGTTTGGTCTGAACTATTACAGTAAATTTACTGAGATGATTAGCAGTAAGAAAATAAAAATACTAATTTCCTTGCTTTGGTTTAAACCTACATTGGCTGTGGCCTATTTATCTAATTTTAAAACAAATTCTGCATCCAATATAATGTTATTTAAGATTTTTAACTAATTGTTTTTTATATTTTGAATTTTATAAGTTATTCTATTAATACAATTTCAATCCAAAGCATATATGATGTAAGTTGTACCTATTGTACATCAAGGGTTAGATCAATATTAAAAAATAATTATCACATACACAGTCTTTAGGCCTGCCCCTAACGTAATTTTAATGGCATTTATTATGTTCGTGTCGAGGTGTTCTCTTAAAGTTAAATGGTGAGTCATGTTTTACAAAAATAAGTTGTTTATTTTAAATGTCCTTGTCTAAAACCCGAACCATACTAAGTATGGGTTAGCAAATAGACATTTTTCAAGTTGAGTTAAGTTGAATTTATTTAACAGATCCATACATAAACCAAAAACACATTTTTTTTTTAAATAATAATTTTTGTGAAAAAAAGTTTGGTCGGCAAACCTGGATTTTTTTAAAATTAAATTAATATCTGTGAATTGTTTTAATCAGAGTAAAGGACTGTTCATCATGAAACGATATCTTAAAATTGAAAAGTTTCAATTTGAATATTCAATAAAATTCAACTTAAATATTCAAGTAAGCTACTCCTAAATCCCTAACTTAATAAGCAAGATTAAATTTAGATGCCACTCGGATTCAAACCGGAAGATCTCGAAGTCAACGTCTCAGCAATATTATTTTTTGACCCAGGCTTAAAAGATTATTTTGAAAGCTGTGACAAAATTAATTTGTTAAAAGTTTAAAAAAAAACATAAATTCCTGTAGCGCTTTTAAACTGTGTCAATTTTAATAATTATCTATTGCGAGAAATTTGTGTGATTATTGTGAAACAAGTTTTACCCATTGGGGAAGGGTTTCTAAGAATCTTAGCTCACCGACTGATTAATATTAGAAGTGCTTATATAACTAATAACATTCAACACTTTGTTTAGATCATTAAAAAAAAGTTCTACCTTTTGTTTTATGTTGTAACTTGTTCAATGAAAGGCGAGGCCAATCCCCTGCCACACACAATATTTGTGTTGACAAACATTTGCACCTTGGACCTACTTCAAGGGCCTGCTATACATTACCTGTGAATACTTTCCAAACATACTAGCAGAAATTGGCCGAGCTTTAATAATAATTAGCTCACTTTGTATTCTTATAAAACAGGGTTTCCCATACTTTAACAGGTACACCATTGAGTTCCATTAATTGTAAAAAAAATTTTTATGGCAATTAATTCACTAACTCAGATTTTAATGTGGACTTTTATAAACCTTTCTTTCTCTCTGTAACGGCTTTGCTTGGATTACCAATGAAGCGTTATTGAAGTCCAGACCAACCGTCTTGAGCTTTACAGGTGGCAGCAACCATTTAGTGCTCTTTAGTCGACTTGTAATCTTACCAGAAGTCCCTGACCATCTCTCCACTCTACTTTTTGTTTGTGTCTTGTATTTGTTCCTTAACCAATTCCCTGGCGTGGGCGTTGAACATCTTCGACCTGATCCTGAATGTTCCCTGATGTGGGCGTGGATTGAAGTTTAGTTGAATAAGTTATTGTAATGCCATCTATCAATAAATTATTGTACTTTAAGCCAGTCTGAATACTTCATATTGAAGCTAATAAATGGGATTTACAGTTCAATGCTATACTATGACCTTGAAGTAAGCAATGCATGACAAAATAGTGAATATAGAAATTGTTTTTTAATAAGCATATAGACAAGACATGTATTAATCACAACTTATGAATGTGAGGAATGCCAGGCCTCTACCGTGGTTCGGATCCCACGTTAAAGTGTAAGGTCCTCCATTTCATCTCACAATCACCCTACCATTACACATTAGCGTAGGTGCGTATAACCCGAACAGGTAGTAAGACGCGGTGCTAATAATAAGCGTATACGAGTGGGAAAATGGTTGCCAGGCCTACGTAGATTACTGTGTTAAACACACCTCAGGGAATTGGTTAAACTCAACCTTCTTCAACCTTCTTCTAGAAAAAATATATACCAGTCAGAATAAATAAAATGTATATTTTCATTTTAAACTACTCAATTTTCTTACTTAACTTACTATTACAGATCAAAGTTTATTTTGCTTACACTCAAATATTATTTGAAAGCATTTGAAATATTTGTGAGTTTAGAAGATTCAAAGTTTGACTTTTAATGAAGATGTAGTTTTCTAATGCAATCGTTTGAAAATTGCCGGCCCATTTTAGAATATTTTTTTTGTGTCCTTTGTTTTATGAAGTGTTGCAAGGTGGGGTATGATGAGTAAGTTATGGCCCAAAAGTGGTACACGACTTGAGAAAGTTTGGGAAATCCTAGCATAAAGGACTATTAAAAACTTGTTCAAAATTAATATATTTGTCTGTATAATTTGCATGAACTAAACAAAAAAAACTTTGTTTTAGGTGAATTTATTTGTCTGTATAATTTGCATGAACTAAACAAAAAAAAACTTTGTTTTAGGTGAATTTATTGTACAGAGTAAAATTATAGTTATATTTTCATGCATTTAGCAGTAATAAAGATTAAAACTTTATACACTGTGTTCCTAAATCAACTAAAACAGGACAGAATTGCTGCAAGTAGATATTTTTCACTGAACAGTTGAGTTTGAATCAAGTAACTGGAACAATAATTTCTCCACATCTATATCAAGTGGAAGTTCTGTTATAGATGCAGCCATAAACCATAAAGACAAATTGTAATGATACTGATTTGGACCCCTCTCATTTATGTAAAAAAAAGTCATGGATGAAGGTATTTTTTCTTCAATAAACTATGTTAATTATCCTTTTTAAGACTTCATCCATGGAGAATCACGCGCTTTTCAGAAATAATGTCGAAGGATTGCACCATTAAAACTTATACTTTTTAACTCTGTAGTGTTTACCAAACAAACAAGTGACGCTAGCTCCTTCTATCCAATAGGAAGCTAGCCTTCACGACACCTGTCGCCAGGACACTTTCGATTTATTGGTTTTGACACTGGTTACGAGGGGTCCAAGGGGCAAAGGGTAGGTATAAGCTACTTGTGCGTATGAATATAGAGAGTAGTCACATAAATCTACAGAGCATTGTAATAAACCAGTGCCATGATCTAAATAAATTGTGTGCAATATTAAAGGTTTTATTTATTTAATTAAATTATCTCACAAACATTCTGTACCGCTTTAATTAGTGTTCGATCATGGGGCAATTATCAGCTGATTAAACAATATAACTTTAAAGGGCGCCCCAAGCAAACGTAGAGCATAATAATAATTCCATATCATCATAATTGGCGCTCGATCACGGGGCTATAGATACCAATTATCACACAATCAATTCAAGAACGTTTCAATCGGCGCCCATTAGTGGTGAAATAAGACCCCAACGTTTTAAAATATACATTTGTAAGAATGATTAGGCCTACAATTTTTTGTGGAAAGTTACAATCGCACAAATTCAGATTTTTAAATAAATTGATTATAGTTGTGCAAGCTATAAATTTTTTTTAAAACCAGACGAAAGGAAATAATTATCAGGATTCTGTTAGTTAATTAAACTGCAAATTTCTTTGATAAAAAAAGTTTCGAGTTGGTGTGACTATTCAAATTTTCAAGTACTTGCATACCCTTTGTAAAAAAAACAAAAAAAAAAAACACAAGTTCACAAATCCTTCAATATATGGGCACAAAATATTGCAGTGGTTTCAATAGTCTTAAATATGGATAGTATCTAAAAATACATTTTGATCTTAAAACATACAATAACATGAATAGTAAACAAACTCAAATTATGTTTGATACAATAGATTAATATTAAATGGTACATTGACACAAAAGAATTATAGAATAAACTATAGTATGATTTTTGGTAGGAAGAACAGTAGAAATTGGTCATTAAAACAATTTTAATATATTTATACATCTCAAAGTCATGTTATATGCAGCTGTCACTTTTGATAGATATTATAAATACCTACCTATAAAATAACACAAATATTTTAGTAAAATGTTATCAATGTTGGCCGCAAAGAAGTATGTTTGAATTTTCTCTACCGCTCTTTCAACCAAAATCAGGGTATAGCTTAGTTGAACAAATATCAATGATCACACGGAAGGCCATAGAGTTATTCTTAGAAATGACACATTTGATTGGTTACAGAAGGAAATATTTATTGAACTAGAGAAAAAAAAACGTGATTTATTTGTTTAAATGGCAACTGAAAGTTGTAAACAGATAATACTTTTAGTAGCACATCAGAAACAGAATATTAAGGAACCGGAACCAATATAAAGACTCGGAATATGTAAAAAAAAAAAAAAAAAAAGCAGATCTGTGACATTTCTTAAGATGTTCATAGAAAGCATTCATAATACGATCATAAGAGTGAAAAATAAAGAGTAAATTATTCTATTCCGAAAAGTTATAATAAAGATCCCAGAAGCATTTAGGGAGAATGAACATTAAAACTCAAGTAGGTGTCCCTTTTGTATCTTTTCCTCGGTGTTTCATAGCTGCATGTTCACTTGTTTTTATCAGTTTAAGTTAACGCTGGAGTTCAGTCTATTTGAGATTTACATTTTATAAGGTAATAGTGAAATGGTTGCCATTTTCTTGGCAACACTGTATTACGATAGCATTCCCCTTTGCTTAATGGCTATGGTTTTGGTTTAGATGCAAAATTGGCAACAGGGTGCACAACTTCATTAATTGAATCTGGAAAAATAGAGGCAAAAATATGGTTACTTATGAGAACAAGACACAGAATGTACAATAACAAATAAGACAGAGTGATGCAGGGGTCTGGCGGAGACCTTGCCACGCAGCGCTACTACACCTCCCATCTCGTCCCCGCTAACTGTAAGTGCATACTACCCACATGTAGCTGGGTGCAGGCGAGCCATGTACACCCACAGGGCTGGTGCACGGAGATACACGTACCACCCACATGTAGCTGGGTGGCACGACGAGCCATGTACCACCCACATGTAGCTGGGTGGCACGCGAGCCATGTACCACCCACATGTAGCTGGGTGGCACGAGATCCATGTACCACCCACATGTAGCGTGGCAAGGAAATGGCACCAGTGCGTGACGCACCATGTACCCAAACACAGATATCAGAACACAGGAAAGTCAATGTACATATTTTGTTGAGTTTGAGAAAAAACATGAAGGAACTGTTTGGCTTGTCATTGATGGAAACTACCCGACTCTAGAGATCAGCCGACGTCAAAAGAGAGCCTTAAATACAGGAGCGAAAGCTGGGGCTGGGCCGTTACAACTAGAGTTAAGATGATCAAGTTTTTGGGAAAATTTAGTCCCACTTGTCTAGAAAAAAAGCCATTTTGGTTAAGGGAAGTTCAGCTAGCCGAAGTTTTACTGTATTTTATTTAGCAATGAAAAAAAAAAAAGTATGGAAAAATAATATATTTATGATAAAATAATAATAATAATATAAGAATATTAAAAATAGCTCAAAGCTCAATTCAACACGCTTAAAAAAATTTTTCAAATGTAAAATAAGACACTTACTTGCACATGAACTTGTTCTTTTCCTGCTTGGTCAGATTGAAACTGTCGATTCTGGGGATCATGCTTTTGATAAAGTGTTCCTTCAATGACTGCCAACTTCGTTTATTTCCTGTCAACAAATGTGAAATCAGTTTTTGTAAAATCTTTGAAAACTGTAATGTAGAGTTTTTAGGTATGGGACCCTCCAAACCTTTGGGATATTTGAGAAAATTTCAAATTCGAGACTCAAATCGTTAAAATGAACTTTTGTTTTTTCTTTCGGTTTTCAAGTGAAACCTGATTTAAAGCTCTAATACAACATATTGGTGGTTCAGAACCAATTATATTATAGGAGGAACTTAACAACTAGGCCCCAGAACAGTAATTTAAACACTTAATGAATGTATGAATGTTATAATGAATGGATTATAAGAAAGAATATTAACATTTAGTTACTATTCTATTTTCTATTAATATATAATTTATATTTCCTCTTATGTTCATCATTTTTCCAAAATTCGGTTTCGACCCAACTCTAATAGAAAAATGATCACTATTGGTTGCATTTTGTGGTTTTGGTTTCCTTTTTTTTAGGAAGTTGCGTTGCAAGTTAAAATTCAGATTTGTAAAACAGTGGATTCGGCCCAGTCATAATATTAAGTAAAGAATAAATAATAACGTTTAGAAAAATTTAACGATGAATTCATAATTTTCTATTTTTTATCAAGAAGCTTTAGAAACACAAAACATAATTTCTTCAATTTTTACATCGACACTTTTTTTTTTTTTGCAAATAAAAATAATTTTACAACACCTCCTATCAATGACACGCACACATCAAATGGAGGTTTTGGGTCATCCGTAAATCACGCTTTTTTTCTTATCTTTTTTTGACAGCACAACCCCTCCTCCGACCTGTGTTGTGTAACTCACCACATCAATTTTACTTTCATTTTCAACACTCGGCTGGGACGATGATAGGTTCAGAGAGAATCTTTGCGGCTCTTTAGTTCGGGAGAATCTCGCGGCTCTTTTTAGATCTCGGCTTTAGTTCGGGAGAATCTGCGGCTTCTTTAGTTCGGGAGAATCTCACGGCTTCTTTAGTTGGGAGAATCTCGCGGCTTTTTAGTTCGGGAGAATCTCCGGCTTTTAGTTGGGAGAATCTCACGGCTCTTTAGTTCGGGGGAATCTCATGGCTCTTTAGTGGGAGACATCTTCGCACTATCGGGTAATCCCTTCGGGTCTTCTACTTCAACCACAGTGAGGATCCTTGCGACTTCTACTACACTGTGAAACGTCCATCTTTCACCTTGTCGTACATATCGTTGTCGGCGATGTACTTGAGGATTGTCCGCTCCTCTTTCAGGGTGTAGCTCCTGCTAGTGCTGTAACAAAGACCAATGTAAGAGGAGCTGGACCGGACCAATGACGATACACGAGTCGGTGGTGGTCCCATGTCAAACCCGTGATAGAATGGATTGATGATGACGCGGGGAGGTAGAGGGTTCGAATCTTGGGCCAAGTTCCTGTTCCACTCTAATGCGGGAGTATTAATGTATTTTCACTATAAATTATCCCTCCCACTCCCAATTTTCAGAATAAGGCGTTAATAAATACAGGGGTTTAACCTACTTGTGATAGTAACAAAACACTGTCTGCCACTCTGAGTGTCTCATGTTAAGAACATTAACATGGATTCTAACTACCGTACAGTTATGATAAATTATCCTAGTTGTATTTAGTCATCGCGTCTTACTATCCGTTCTGTTGTATAAGCATGTACTATTTATGCTAATGTGTTAAAAATGAGTATTAAATTTAGAGGAAGTGCACCCACATTTGTGGAAGGATAGTTGGGGGAAAACTAGCCATCCCCATTACACCAAGTGCTACAATTATTAATACTGTTTGCACAAAAAAAAAACTTAAGAAACAAAACTCAACAACGATTAAAATAGCCTGTGGAGTCGGAAGCAATTTGGGTGGAGTAAGAGTAGGAATCGGTAGAAATGTTCCAAATTTGGCTTCAAAATAAAATCTTATAATATTTTAACAATTTTGGTGAATATATCATTTTAATTTTATACTTTTTTTTATTATTCTTTAAGACCAATATTTGTAATTTTGATTTACAATTTGTATTCAAATATAAATTCACAATGTCAAAGAAGCTTCCCCTGAAGTTATCTGTATGGGAGCATTTTTCTGCAGTAGATTTGGTATTACTAATTAATAAACTTTTAATTTATGAAGGAGTGGAGTGTAGAAAAAATAAGGAGTCAAAGTCTTGGCGTACCAACTTCAAAGCTCTGGATTAAATAAAAGGTGGTCTTCGGCCATGATACTCTGGTTTAGACAATAATAATTATAATAAGTATAATAAAAAAATACTAGAAAAAGATTTTAATTATGTCTTAAGTCTTTCAGGAAATGTATCAAGCACAAACCAAAACTTGTTCTATTTCATCTTAATAATAACAAAATAAGTTTCTGTTGAAGAATACCAACTCACGGTTTCAATGAAGAGTGTGTTTGTAGTAGAGGGCTCGGATCCAAGTTGATGTTGTCGATCTTCCAGCGTGACCTGCCAACATTACAAACAAATACTTCCTCACTCGATATCATGGACCAAGTCATGTTTGTACTCGCATACAAGTAAGCAATACACCTGCCTCGGTGGCGTAGTTGGCTAACGCGCTAGTCGTGTTGAGCTCTAACGCCAAGGAGGGGGAGATAGAGGTTCGAATCTCGGTCGGGTGAACTGGGGGTGGTTTTTCCTAAATGGTTTTCCACTCTCCCTCCACGCAAATGCGGGTTCACTTCCTCTAAATTCAACCCTCCAATTCCTAATCCATTAGCGTAATTAGTACTTAAGCGTATAACCCGGACGGGTAGTAAGACGCAGTGCTAAATATTATTATTATTAAGTAAGCAATACCATGTTGTTGGTAGGAGTGTGCGAGTACTTGAAAATTTTAATCAAGTTTTAGTATTCGTTCAAACTCAAC
Organism: Timema podura; assembly: GCA_033556935.1. Lineage (NCBI taxonomy): Eukaryota > Metazoa > Arthropoda > Insecta > Phasmatodea > Timematidae > Timema > Timema podura. Next base: position 56,277,102 of record JAVRXN010000012.1, on the reverse strand, counting down.
TTGAATATTTTTACCTAATTCAAAAAATTCAAGTACTGTACTTGGAATTTTTGATTATTTTTTTTTGCAAAAATTCAGAGTTTTAAATAATTTGATTCACTTCAACGATATTATTTCATAACAATTTTGCATGATTTGAAAATATATATTACTGGTTCAACTATATTATATTTTTTATTTAAAAATCCAAATTTTTGATATTTCTGATTGGTCGGTCAGTAATACATATTGTGTCCATGCCACCATATTAGTGGTGTCACAATACCATGGGCTTTGGACATTCTAAGCTCGTGTGTACCATTTAAGGACATGGGTCTTTGGCTTTGTCGAGGCCCTGCTTTGTCGTTTAGGAATATGGTCTTGGCGTTCGTCGAGGCCCCTGCTTGTCGTTTAGACATATGGGTCTTGGCGTTCGTCGAGGCCCCAGCTTTGTCGTTAAGGACATATGGGTCTTTGGGCTTTGTCGAGGCCCTGCTTTGTCGTTTAGGGACAATGGGTCTTTGGGCGTTTGTCGAGGCCCCTGCTTTGTCATTTAGGGACATATGGGTCTTTGGGCGTTCGTCGAGGCCCCAGCTTTGTCGTTTAGGGACATATGGGTCTCTTGGGCGTTTGTCGAGGCCCCTGCTTTGTCGTTTAGGGACATATGGGTCTTTGGGCGTTCGTCGAGGCCCCTGCTTTGTTGTTTAGGGACATATGGGTCTTTGGGCGTTTTCGAGGCCCCTAATTTGTCGTTTAAGGACATGGGTCTTTGGCATTCCTAGAGGCCCGTGCTGTACCATGGAATAAGTACGAGTAATGTTCTATGAAAGGACTAGGTGACTACTATATTTGATTACAAAAAATCTATTGAGTAAAAAAAGGTATTCATCCTGTGCATACTTCTAAAAATTCTATACACATTTTTCATCGATATCTCAAAAAGACTTCTTATTGACAAGTCTTGGAGGTTCTTTAAAATCCCATTCTTGAAGGAACCTTAACAGGTACTTATTTGGTGACAAGCCACCTCTATTATGACTCACTGAGCCTCGGACCACGTTATCTTCTTCTCCAGGATATCACAGAAATTAAACTCTGGCTTGAACTGAGACCGTTTGTTCAGCCTGCAACATGACAATACACGCGAATTAGATAGTTACTTTCATGATGTTATGTTGGCAGCTTTCAGAGACCGTTACTCAATAGCTATCAGAAACATTGTCAACTCTGGGTCGGCTTTATGTTTCTAGGGGACAAATTAATTAATTGTCTATGGCTGGTTGAATTTATTTGGTAATGGTGCAAATATTAACAAGGGCGTATTTCATGTAAATATAGTTTAAATACAATGGGGACAACACCTAAGAACCACACGTTTTAGGCAAATTTTTCTTTCTGAAAACCAAAACAAAATTTACACTAACATTACACACACACATTACATCACAAAAATGAGGGGAATTAAAATGATACTAAATTGATATGATAGTATTAAATTTGTAATGATTTAGTTTTTTTAAATAAAGTACAGTTTTTAATATACTACGGTACTTACGCATACTTCTCAATAGCCCTATAACTATTGGACAAGGAATCAAAGCCAGGATTCGTCTCATTCTCAGGTTCATCCATCATTAATAAATTAAGGCCCTACCCTCCTAATATACCGACTGCCAATGACAGGATATAGTGGTTTGATAGCAGTTGAGTGTATTAAGGGTACGTTTCTTAAATGCTTTCCCACTATCTCCCCACACAAATGCAGGTACACTTCCTCTAAAACAAACCTTCCTCATCCCTAACCTATTAATGTAATTAGCACATAAGCGTATAACTCGAGTAGGTAGTAAGACACGACATTAAAAAACATTAATGGTTTAGTCTTTCACCAACCCTGATTAAAATAAGAAGACCTCAGAGAGAGAGAGATGAGAATATTTGTTAAAAAGTGTCTCGCCTGTATCTGTTCAAGTCCAACTGTCTATTGTTTTTTGCACAATCCGTGATGTATTTAAAGGAGAAGACTTCATCTTCCCCTTCATACTGCATGTCCGGAGAAATGAGCGGGATTGTGTAAGGGCCAGCTACGGAGACAACCTCACCGCTACCACGCTAAAACAAACATTTTATTTAACACTTCAGACTATGACATAGTTATATTTATTTTGGAAAGGTTTTAAATTTCTGACCCTGTGTCTTTTTTTGTTGGATTAAATTTGGAGAAGTTTGCTAGAACAAGATTTGGGTCTAATACGCAAAGAATTTCTTTTTGAAAGATTATTTTTATGAAAATAACACTACCGTACATTATTAACCACATATGACATATAAAAGAGAAAGAAGTTAAAACATTAATATGATTTTAAGTCCAAATTTAAACACTTCAACCTCCAAACTTGCATAAATTTTCACCTAAATAAATATATACCTGTCCCAACTTTTACTTATATTTAATATCCTCAGACATGGAAGGTGAGGTTAGATTAGTTTGTATTATTCATAACGTATAAACAAATATTGTATGCATTTAATTTTATTCAATAACCATAGTTTGTTTAAAATAATCATGAATATATTAATTACAAACTAACACAACCTAATGTGTCCAATAATTTTTTTATTTCTTTTTACACCTAATACTGTTTCCAGCCAATAGCCTAAATAAATTATTTAATATTTATCCAATTTTTTTACCAAAAAAATTACTAACTTCTATGATATTTCGAATCATTTTTTTATCTTTGCATGGTTTTATTTGAAAAATGAAAGATTGTGCATAAAAGTCTAGAAAGAGGGTAGGGGAAATTTTCTTCAAATCGATTTCAGAAATGTTTTCTTCGTCTTGTAAAAGATTAATATCATAATCCAACGATTTCGAAGACATTGCACAACACTGTTAAAATTACAAAACTTTTATCACAAGAATTTCTACTTATTTTGCCCGCTCAAACTTGCAAATGTTACTATTATCCAGGTTAGCCAACAAAATAAATTATGTAATTTCAAAATGAGTAACACATGTCATAAAAATAAACAGCGCTGACCTATTAAACAAGTAGATATATAAATTTATTTTATAATAATGTTGGTACCGGTATAGGTTCTAAACTAAATTGAAAAGTTTTGTCAAAAATTTAAAACGTAATATTTTAGAAACAACTCAAGGCGTATAATCATTGTTTAACTTGACCTCATCCTTAAGGTGCAATACGCGAGCGGTGTGGGTGCCATGGTATGGCGCGAAGTGAGGTGAGCGAATTAGCGCGATGGTCCTACGTGGGCGAATACAAAAAGTAAGCGACCATAGCTCAAATCAATTAGCCATGATGCTGTCGTCGAGGAATCGTGAACTTGATCAATTATTACTAAACTGCAAAAAACTAAACGGAAAGATTTCAAGCAAATACCATCTTCTTGGAAAAGGAATCTTACGTTGAATTTAAAAATTTATGCGAGGAAAAAACACATTGAACATAAAAAAAATCAAATGTGAAATATAATTCCTGTTATTTAATAAACCTCCTGTTATTTAATACACCTCCTATTTTTTATAAAGCTGACAAGGTTTTAAATTCGCATTTTCACTATAGAAATAATGTATCAACACCTTCAGATAGCTGGGACCACTCTAGATTCACAAAAAAAAAAAAAAAAAAAATCCGTTAAAAAAATATATACCACAAATCACACGTCAACTTTTTACTTCGCCTATTCAGCGAATTCTGACATCTTAATTATACTATATATATATATAGTTTAACCCAATAAAAATACATAAAATAAATACTGTCTGTGGAGGCCAGGACAGAAGCTGTGAAGACAAACACTCCCTTTGTCTAAATGCCCGAAGCAAGAATTATGAATCTAGTCACGCGCGTTTCACGCAAAAATTACAAAGTATTTGATCGAGTCGGTAGCTTTGAATTCACACGTGCCACTTCTCCTTAACGTAGGACCCTTCCATGCCAACAGTGCATTTGAAATTTTCTCTTCGCATCGTTTCGCCTGCGCTGCTCGCTTTCGTCCGCTCACGTAGTTCAGCGCCTAAGTAAAATGCTTTAAACAGACAAGTTATGGTCTTGTATATTATTCTCGTAGGTTTCGTAGGAACCAGGGGAAAAAAAATATATTAAGGAGGTGGGGCATAGGGATGGGAAAAACTGCTCCTTTAGTGGAGCAGGAGCAATCTGCTACTGCTCCACCACTGGACCTGTTCCTTTTACCTGCTCCTTTTTGTCACAGCTCCTATATACGAAACTACTCCCAGCCTAATTTTTTTTAAGCATCGTGTCTACTGCCCGTTCGGTTTATAGCCATATGCACTAATTGCGCTAATTTGTTAGGGACGGAGATGGCTGATTTTAGAGGAAGTGCACCCACATTTGTATGAAATGAGAGTGGAATATACGTAATTTACGTGAAACCACCCTCATTGCAACCAACCGGGATCGAACCCCAAGTTCCCTATATCGGCAGTTCAGTCTATCGCAAGAGTAACGCCAGAGACTAGGGGTCTGCAACCTTTTTGATATCGTGGGCCATATGTGTTTAAAAAATAATAATTGTTGGGCCTATTCGAAAAAAAAAAGTTCAAATTTACATTTTTCATGTAGCAATTAGTTATTAATTCTATTGAACACAATTGTGTTCTAAATATTTTGTGGACTAAATAAAACCAGTCAGTGGGCCGTAGATTGCTAAACCTTGCCTTGAATCATTTGATCACCAAGTGGGCCCTTTCAATGTTCAACATTAACGTAACAATTTATTGTGCGAATACATTACATACTGTACTTGTTTTGTGGAAATATTATTCTTTACTACAAAAGCTTTCCTCCTAAAAACTCATTTGTGACTCCCCAAACCATCTCTAAACTAAGCCTATAATAGATAAGTAAGGTTGCACTGGACCTGATCTCAGCGCTATGACAAGAACACAAAGTATCCACTTCCTTTCTACTGTACGACTGCTCCAAAATATCTCAGGAGCATAAAGGAACAAGGTTGCTCCGGACCTGTTACAGCGCAGCCTGTCACAGAGACGAGGAGCAAGGTTACTTTGGACCTGTTCCAACGCTGCATGTGACAGAGAGACGAGGAGCAAGGTTACGCCAGACCTGTTACAGTGCAGCCTGTCACAGAGACGAGGAGCAAGGTTCCTCTGGACCTGTTCCAGCGCTGCCTGTGACAGAGAGACGAGGAGCAATGCCAAGCGTTGATAAACACTTCTAATACGTAGCTGTTTTGTGCTGCCATCTACCGTACAATATTGTAACGACGCAGTCTCGACTGAGAGAAAACATTAGAAGCTCGGAGAAAACAAATGGGAATACAGTAATAGGTTTAACGTTTCAAACTGACCTGTGACAAAAAGGAACAGCTCCTTTCGTCTGTCAGGAACAGGTTGTGAATGTGACGTCAGAGGAGCAGTGACAAAGGAGCAGGTTGTGATTTCACAACCCATCCCTAGTGGGGCAAACCGGAATCCAGATGGAAACAAGGTTAGAATTTTATTATAAAGAAAAAGTATTTGTTTAAGCATTTAAATACATGACAACTGGTTCCTTTCTTATTTGAATAAACGAAATGGTAGGTTTTAAACTCATTTGTTTCTACACATAGTAGAATAATTTTAGTAGATGATTTGTCTTTATTGTTGGTTTATATTGTTGTTTAAATAAATAAGTCCTTTGTGTGATTTGAACATTATTATTCTAGAATGTGTTTTTGAAATCTATTGTAAAAAATTAATACAAGCTACACAGATAGGTAGGCCTACTTGATTCAAAGGACTTTATTTTACCAAAATACATCCATCAATATACTGTAATTATTCTAGGCCTAGGTTATATAATTATAATATTTACAAATGTCAATAGCATTTAAAAATCAAAAGTCATTTAATTTAAATTCCATACCAGAATTTATCAACAGTGCTTAGATACAATTTTTCCACCAAAATATTAAGCCCACTGTCCGTGACTTAACTCTCATTAGTTTGTTCATACTTTTATTAAACTTTATAAGTTAAAATATTCAGTTTTAAATAATAGAATGGGTGGGACGAATAATATTTTATTTTAAATATATTTACACAAACAGACTACCCTGCACCAGTGAGCACACAGACCAAGATGTCAGGCTTTTATTTTTATTTAGCACAGCATCTTACTACCCATTCGGGTTGTACGCCTATGTACTAATTACACTAATGGATTAGAAATTAGGAAGGTTTAAGAGTAACTGCACCAACATTTGCGTGAAGGGAGAGTGGAAAACCATTTAGAGAAACCTCCCTTCATTGCACCCAACCGGGATCAAACCCTGATATCTCCGTCTTCGGCATTCTATTATAATGCAAGAGTAGCGCATTAGACCATGCACTGCCACTGCACCGGGTCATTTCTTGTCTTGTTTGCAGCCGATGGAAGGATCAAAGTTTGACTCTAATCAGGGTAACCTGAAGTGGTATTTTTCAAGATAATTTTCCCACCCCCAGAGACTCGGGATTAAGAGCGTCAAAAACTAATAAAAATATCCAGGCTGTCTTCTTGCACTTCCAAATACAAGACATTCTTTTACAAACATATTTGAATGTTCCCTGACTCAACTTGGACACAGAATCTTTTAGTTCACATTATCCAAGTTGGTTGTCTAGGTCCAAACAAACTGTCTTCTCTCTTTATTTCCACTTTTATCAGCCTTTGTTTCAGATACTGGTAGGCTAATAATTCCCCGAGCATCAATTTCTCTTCAACCCCCGGTTGTTTTAATTACCTTTAGTTTCATTTTCACTGAATAGACAAGTGCTAGAAGGATATATATCTCAGATTGCCTTATAACTATATAGTAATTTCTTAAAGCTATAATAATTATTTATTCATCCTTTCCCCCTAAACTTCATTTACATAAATTATTGACTTAAAATTCCAGCTTTGAGGTAGCCTACACATGTTTGTGTTCAAGGGCTACTAGTTTTAAAATATCAGCCCTCTGTGTGCAATAGATATCATGCAGTGCTCATGTCTTCTAAAAACTACCACTGGCACAAGTAATTGGCATAGTTATAACATTTTTATGAAGCCCCCATTTCTCCAAATGTAAACATGTAACACACGATTTGCCCAGACTGTACATGTTGTTATCTCGTCCCGATAATTAGTGGTCTCTTCAATAGACAAGGATTATCAGGACTTGACATGACGGTAATATCAATAATGTGGCTCTTGTGTTATGTTCTGACACTCCTGAGGCCCCTTGTTCCGTTCCCGGTTAAACCGTAAGGACTGTGTGGTACAAGGCAGATGTCATCAATCTTTTTGGGCCCTGATCGACTCACAAACTTATCAACGGTCCCACGATCACCAAATTTTTTATCAATTAGCCTATACTTTAAATTCTTCTCTTTTTTTTTTTTTGGCTATAAAATCTTATATTCACAACTTAAATTTAATCATCCCTCTAATATTTTTGTCCCCATCATTATAGAAAAAAAACCTCACTACATCCGACCGGGATCAAACCCTGATCTCTCCATCTTTGTCAGTCTAATCTATTACAAGAGAAGCGCCTTAGACCATGTGGCCATCGAAGCGGGTAACAATAATTGAAACGGTTAATTTTTTTTCTTGAATTGCGAGATTTGACTAGATAGTGATTCATCATCAACTGTCTCCAGCTTGTGGCCGGTTACATCTGGCATATAAATGACTTAAGTACAACATTGTTATTATGCTACATCAAAACATGATTAACTGTGACGCTCTAGTGATTATCCATCATATGGCTGTAAGCCAAGTATTGTGCATGTGTGTGTGTCATATGTTGAGTCACAGCGTGTGTGTGAATCAGTGGAATAGTCTGTCAGCATCACTCACTATAGGAGCTATCTCATCACTTACATTTTCAACGTCTCAGGCAGAGGTAACAACTATCTTTTATTTTACCTTGTCTTACTACCCGTTTGGGTTATATATATCTATCACTAATTACTTGATTCGGTGGCTGTATGGTCTAAGGCGTCACCCTAGTATTAGGCGATTGTCGATGACAGGGAGATTGAGGTTCGAATCCTGGTTGGGTCTACTGAGAGTTTTTTTCCAAAATGGTTTTCCACTCTCCCTTTTCGCAAATGCAGGTCCACTTCTTCTAAATTCAACCTTCCTAATCCCTAACACGTTATCGTAATTAATACATATACATTTAACCGAACAGGATGTGAGAAATGGTGGGAAAAAAAAATATCCTACTAATTTGTATTTTAAAATATTTCTCTGTTAATCCGACTATTTTTAAATATATAAATTTATCTCTCAGTCAGTAGCCATGGATTACTCGGTGAACACTCGCCCGCTGCTTCAGCGCAGCGACTCCGAGAGCGACTTGGAGGAGGAAGAAGAGGAGGAAGGGGGGTTGGACCAAACGGAGCACCCTGTCGTCATCACCAAGGACCCCGGGCATCTCTTCAAGATCAGGGAGCCCAAGGACAGGTGGGTGGACAGGTCTTCTCCTGTATCAGTTGTGTGGTTAGGAGACACTAAGCATGGGGCGAATCCTGGATAGCTCACCGGCAGAGCATTGGCGTGCTAAGCCAAAGGTCCCTGGTTCAATTCCCCTTTCCGGGTATCATTTTTCAACTAATTTAAATTAATTGTATTGTTGTCTCCTTCGTGTGGATATTCTCGTAGTTATGTTTATGTACACCTTGTTTATTGATATTCATTAAAGATAATTTATTTAGTAAATTGGCACTTGTGAAACTTACTAATACTCAAAACTAAAAATAAACTCAACATTTTCAAAGAATCTTGGCGGCCCTAGGACAGTCTTTCCAACCACTTAATCATAGATTATTATCTTTTGATATAATATAAGTAAGCTTTCTTTAAAAAACACAACTGTTTCACTAGCTAGTCTAATGTTGTGCAGTTGACTTTGATGGTCTTAGGGTAAAGTGTTAGTCTCAGGACCCGATCTTCTTGGGTTCACAACCAGCCATGGTCGGTCGACGGGTTTTTTCTTGAGCGATAAAAATCCTTATCACAATAAAATTTCCTTTGCTGGGGAATTAAAGCCATTGGTCTCATGTCGATTGTGATGTGTAGAAGAACCCTGGAAGGTTTGTTAAAATAGCTTTTCCAACAAAATTGGTAGTACCTTTCACTCTTACTCATAGAAATTCTCATGTGCTGATATAATCATTCGGTTCAGAAAGTGCGTGTTAAATACCTCAAATAAATAAAAACCAAAAGAATTATGCATCTTTAGCAACAAGCTGAATAATTGTTTTAGCATCAGATTACTTCTCAAATATCAGATGTGTAGACAAAATTAAGGATTTATTTTAATTAATAATTTTTAATATAATACAAGACTACCAATAATTAATTGATTGACCTACCTTACATCTTGTCAAAAGGTTTTTTTTTTTAATATTGAGACATATGTTTTGTTTATTTGGGAGTTCTTAGAAGGCTCATTTGCATAGAGATGATATAGAGGAAATATATTAATTAGGATATTAACAAGTGTCTTCTTAATTTCAACCTTGGAATCTTGGGTCTGATAATCTCTGAACTCATTTGTTGGGCTGAGAACTTGCATGTGAATTATAACAAGGGTCCAAACTTTGATGATCTAAAAACATATAAAAAAAATGACAAAAGTTTTAAAAAAAATTTATTCAAATTTACAAAAACTAACTTATAAATAAAAATTAGTAATGAATGTGCATGACAAAATAAAAAATGCATTTAACAAATTAAAAATGAAAAATATTTATCCAATGAAAAGCCTATGACAACCAAACTCTTGTATTTTGCTAAATATAACATTGGTTTATAAATATCTGCTTGAGAAGTAATAGCAGCCTCCTCCCGATGCAACCCTCTCTAGCCTAGTTACAGTCTCACCAGGAATGTGTATTTTACAACACAACCCTCTCCAGTCTAGTTACAGTCTCACCAGGAATGTGTATTTTACAACACAACCCTCTCCAGTCTAGTTACAGTCTCACCAGGAATGTGTATTTTACAACACAACCCTCTCCAGTCTAGTTACAGTCTCACCAGGAATGTGTATTTTACAACACAACCCTCTCCAGTCTAGTTACAGTCTCACCAGGAATGTGTATTTTACAACACAACCCTCTCCAGTCTAGTTACAGTCTCACCAGGAATGTGTATTTTACAACACAGCCCTCTCCAGTCTAGTTGCAGTCTCACCAGGAATGTGTATTTTACAACACAACCCTCTCCAGTCTAGTTGCAGTCTCACCAGGAATGTGTATTTTACAACACAACCCTCTCCAGTCTAGTTACAGTCTCACCAGGAATGTGTATTTTACAACACAGCCCTCTCCAGTCTAGTTACAGTCTCACCAGGAATGTGTATTTTACAACACAACCCTCTCCAGTCTAGTTACAGTCTCACCAGGAATGTGTATTTTACAACACAACCCTCTCTAGTTTAGTTACAGTCTCACCAGGAATGTGTATTTTACAACACAACCCTCTTCAGTCTAGTTACAGTCTCACCAGGAATGTGTATTTTACAACACAACCCTCTCTAGTTTAGTTACAGTCTCACCAGGAATGTGTATTTTACAACACAGCCCTCTCCAGTCTAGTTACAGTCTCACCAGGAATGTGTATTTTACAACACAACCCTCTCCAGTCTAGTTGCAGTCTCACCAGGAATGTGTATTTTACAACACAACCCTCTCCAGTCTAGTTACAGTCTCACCAGGAATGTGTATTTTACAACACAACCCTCTCCAGTCTAGTTACAGTCTCACCAGGAATGTGTATTTTACAACACAACCCTCTCCAGTCTAGTTACAGTCTCACCAGGAATGTGTATTTTACAACACAACCCTCTCCAGTCTAGTTACAGTCTCACCAGGAATGTGTATTTTACAACACAACCCTCTCTAGTTTAGTTACAGTCTCACCAGGAATGTGTATTTTACAACACAACCCTCTCCAGTCTAGTTACAGTCTCACCAGGAATGTGTATTTTACAACACAACCCTCTCCAGTCTAGTTACAGTCTCACCAGGAATGTGTATTTTACAACACAACCCTCTCCAGTCTAGTTACAGTCTCACCAGGAATGTGTATTTTACAACACAACCCTCTCCAGTCTAGTTACAGTCTCACCAGGAATGTGTATTTTACAACACAACCCTCTCCAGTCTAGTTACAGTCTCACCAGGAATGTGTATTTTACAACACAACCCTCTCCAGTCTAGTTACAGTCTCACCAGGAATGTGTATTTTACAACCAGACAAGCAAACAGGATACAAAGTTCACTTTATCTACTCATTTCGTCAACTGTGGATTGGAAACATTTATCTTTAAGTAGTTGTATATTTATAAAATATTGATGCTATTACAAAATATACTTATTCAATATGAATACATAAAAATGACTCAAAAATATTACAAGCCATGAAAATATGACCTAAAAATCCAAAATGACAAACATTTTCCAAAGAATGATCTATAAAAATAACATTTCCACGACCGGGGGATCATGAACTAAAATTTTATGTGTTTGCTTTTGTCATAGATACCACCTGGCCTACATCATATTCTACCTCCTGGGCATGACAACGTTACTGCCATGGAACTTTTTCATCACAGCAGACGATGTAAGTAAAAAAACTACTGTATTGGTTAAGCTAACAGTGTTTCATCATCAACATCATCATCATCAACATCAACTACGCCCAGTCACTGACCAGATCTCCAACGAATCCTTTCTCCCCGCCACCAATCCTCCTCCACAATTACCCAGTTACCCGCCTCGGGGGCGTAGTTAGCTAACGCGCTAGTCGTGTTGAGCTCTACCGCCGAGGACGAGGAGATCGAGGTTTGAATCTCGGTCGGGTGAACTGGGGGTGGTTTTTCCTAAATGGTTTTCCACTCTCCCTCCACGCAAATGTGGGTTCACTTCCTCTAAATTAAACCCTCCCAATTCCTAATCCATTAGCGTAATTAGTACTTAAGCTTATAACCCGAACGGGTAGTAAGACGCGGTGCTAAATATATATAACTACCCAGTTCTCTTCTTTCTCCTCCACACTTATCTGCATTTCCTTCAGCCACCTGTCCCTTGATCTTTCTCTCAACCTCCTGCCCCCCCACTTCAATATCCAACATCTTCTTTGGTATCTTCTCCATTCTCCTCACATGACTACCATCTTAGTTGTTCTTTCTCTCTCCGGTCCTGCACTGGCTCCTCCCTAACTATTCCTCTTAACCCTTTCTTCTATCCTCCTATCTATTCTCATCACTTCTATACTACTGCTTAAGGGCCCTACAGACGACGCAATTTGGTCAGGTGGCAGGGCCAATTTGGTCAGATCAGGCGCAAAAATCGGGTCGTGTGTAGGTGTGCCACCCGACAAAAATATTCCTATTTCATTTCGGGTGATGTCGGATGGCCGGCGCATCCAACCGCACGACCGGCCGACCAAATTGTGTCGTTTGTAGCGTTGTCGGGTGATTCACCGTGTCAGTTGCACTACAAACACGGGCGCGAGGAGTAGTGTGTATGTAATAACTTCATATGACTGAATTTTTTCCTTTCAATTAGCCATTTTTTAGCTCACATTTTTATTTTTCTGGAATCAATCCCTAACGATGCTATTAGCATGAATCCAACTTTTTGGTGTTTGAGTAATATAGGAGGGATGACGCGCATGTCTTTTAGAGAGAAAAACAACAATTGATGAAATCAGACACCAAGTCAGGTCGTCTGTAGGTAGGTAGCACCTGATTTGGTTGGGCCAACCAGATTGGATCATCTGTAGGGCCCTTTAGAAATCTCATTTTACCGGCTCGAATTCTGCATCCATCCTTAACCTTCACTACTCACATATACGCTGCGTATGTCAATATTGGTGCATAGTACGCCCTGTAGATCACTCCACTTCCTCGTCACATCCTTGTTCCAAATCTTGCTTCTCACTCACCATTTATTATTCATAAATTTAATGGATCTAGTTGAGTAGACCTATATTAAAACTATTCATTGTTCTCTGGTTCAAATACCTTGCCATTTTTTTTCATGGGTATTTTCTCTTGAAAGGTAATTTGTTTTATAAACTACTATGTATTCACACGTTCGCTGAAAAACAACAGTAGTACAAAAACATGTTCAGATGACCAATTCTAAATCAATCACAAGAATTTTAAGTATCATCCACACATTCCACCTGGCACGAGGTGAAATAGTTTTTTTAGTTTTGTTTGGTCTGTACCACACTAAAATCTTCTTGTAAGAGCCAGTCAATGCAAATAATTTTACTCCCATACTGCCGGGTGTTATCACCACTAAACATAACACTTGACATGGTGATAACTTTAAACACAAAAACTTGTTGACAATCTGGCGTTGCAAAGAATTCTGACTCAACAAACATTTTTGAAGGCGTGCGAAGTTCTAAACTAATCAAGCGGCGGGTACTGTCGGTTTTCGTGCTCGATTTTCGGTGAACATTTGAATCGATCTTTAGTCATTGATTGTTTTAATGAAATCATCTGGTTTTAATACTCATTTTTAGGATTCTATTGATAGTTTCAGGAATCTTAAATAGATGAGTTCTCGGTTTGTTTTCATCATCATCATCATCAACATCGGAGGTTTTTGCTTCTGCGAGTCATCTGGCACATCTTCTTGCATTCCTGTCGATCTCTCTAAGCTTCTCCTTCAGCCACGCGTCTCCAGTCCACTCCTTTATCCTCCATGTCCTTCTACACTTGGTCCATCCTTCTCATCCGTGGCCTTCCAATAGTTCTTCTACTCTTCCCTTTAGTCTGTAGAGCTTTCTTAGGCATCCTGTCCTCTGTTCTCATCACATACTCTAACCACTGCACTCTTCTCATCTTCAGCGTCTCTTATAATGCTATGACTTTTAGGTTATCCCTAATTTTTTCATTCCTTATCCTATCTCTCCTTATTGGTTTTAAATTCTGATTACTGTGTAATGTGAACCATTAAAAACAACCACCTTCCACTTGGCGAGGGAATATCAACTAATATTGTCAATATTTATGGTTGTATTGGATATATCGTGAGGTTGTTGTGTTGTCAGTACTGGATGTACAAGCTGAGGAATGTGACGGCCAACGTCTCACACCGAGAAAGTGGGCGCACAGAACTCCAAGCGGGTTTCACAGCCTACTTGAGCGTGGCGTCGACTATCCCTAACACGCTCTTCCTGATACTAAACAGTCTTCTCAGTCACAGGTGAGCTGTCCGATGCATTTTGATACCCGTTCGGATAATACGCATACATAAAAATTATGCTAATATTCTTTAAATTGAAAAATGACACCTGGACACAGGAATCTAACCCGGGACCTTTGACATAGTACACGAATGCTCTTATCTCTGAGACATCCAGGAGTCATCTTGAGTCCAGGGTCATTCAGCACTCATATTTTAAGGCAGAGTCTGTGATAGACATGCAGAAATTGTCATCTTCATATGAGCAATCATTTAAGATCATGAGCTGTCAGATAACGCAACCACCTTTGACCCGGGATGATTTTATGCTGCCGATGTTGTTTGATAGCTGGAGGGAGAGTGGGAAACCATTTAGGGAAAACCGCCCTCAGTTCACCCAATTGGGATTTGAACCTTGATTTCCTCGTCGCCGAAAATCCAGCCCAACCAGAGAGTAACACGTTAGACCATGGAATCACCAACAAGGGTTTATGTATTTGTTAATTCGATGACCAACATTAATAGATGATGATGAAAGTGTGTTAAAACAATATTCCACGTTGAAATGGAGAGTATGTTGTTGTTCTACTGCTGTTGGATCGTGTGTTCCAGGATCTCTCTTCAGCTGAGAATGGTCGGCTCACTTTCCATCATTGTCATCCTCTTCGTCCTGACCACAGCCCTGGTGGAGGTTGATACAGACTCTTGTGAGTTGATACACTCTTACACTAACTCATCATCTGCACTCTGACGCGGTAGTTCAAAACTTGGGGTTCGAATCCCTGTCTGGCAACACCGGAGATTCCCTCCCCTATACCCCTTACCCTTACGAAAGAGATTTAATATTGGTACATTCGCATTTCATTTTACTCCTACCCGCTTCAGAGGTCTAAAGCGTCACTCTCGTGTTAGACCTGCCTGCTGATGACGGGGAGATCTGGGTTCAAATCCTTGACAGGTTTACTGAGGATGGTTTTTCCTAAATTGTTCCCCACTCTCCTTACAAGCAAATGCGGGTAGATTACCTCTAAAATTCGTCCTTGTTCTCTTGGATGAAGATGATACATGCCTGAGAAGGGAATGTATTATTCAACTCAACATCACCATCAACTGTTTCCAGCCTGTGTCAAGAGTCAGTTCAGTAAAATGTCTCCATCTTCCTCTATCCTTCCACCATTCTTCCTCCTCTCACTCGTCGTTATTTGCTCCTCCCATCACTTTCAAACCCCTCTTTTATTTTTATATTGCTCTAATAGTTTTTTTAAATGCAGTGGGTTAAAAAACTGGCTCCATTCAACCATGAACCAAGATCCTCTAACATACCTTTTCTTACTCGACGATACGCTTCATGAATTTTCCTTTAAATCCTTTATTGACATGTTTGCTGCAAAGAAAGCAACAAAAGTTTGTATATAATGAGTGTTTTTTATGAAGTCTTTATGCATTCTACTTCCTTTTACTTTGCTTTTATTACATTTGTGTAAAACAGTTGCTTGATTTTTACCTTTCCTCAGACACGCTATTATGTAATTTACACGTTTTATGGCCCCCCCCCACACTGTATGTGCCCCCCCCCCCCCCCCAAACGTAATCTGACACTATTTGGTACAATATTAATATTGGTTTTTCCTATTCTCTCTGCTGTGATAATTTCAGAATGTTGCATGGCTTATTGGATAGGGTTCATCTCCGACCTCATCGTTCAATAATTCACTGACACTATTGACTGTTTTCAGGGCAACAGATCTTCTTCATCACGACCTTGGTAACTGTAGTTCTGCTCAACAGTAAGTTTTAAAATATCAAAACTTAAAGTAGATATAATATTTATATCTGTACCGCAATTCTCTTACAAATGGACATATCTTAAAACTAGAAAAGTTTCTAGATCTCTTTTCCTCCTGATGAGTTATGATTAAATGAAACCTAGGTTAGGGTATTTGGTGTTAACGATTGATTTCCTCTCTGTCCAGTGGCAGCAATGTAAAGTGTGAATTGTGTTTGGACCAAAGTAAGCCACATGTTTATCAAAGTGATACATTACATAGTGGTCTTGTCCATGCTCTTTCATGTGTTGACGGCTGATAAATAATATGACGTTTTGACAGTTGCGAGTGCGGTCCTTCAGGGTGGGTTGTTCGGCTTGGTTGGCAAGTTTTCCCCCGCTACATCACCGCAGTAGTGTCGGGCCAAGCCCTTGGAGGGATCTTTGCGGCGCTCGCCGAGATAGTGTCGTTGTGTCTGGGGGCCGCGCCCACCACGAGCGCATTTGTATACTTTATGGTGGCCAACGCGATGCTCCTCATGGCGCTCACGGCCTACCTCATACTGGCTCGGGCGGTGAGTTGCGAGTGAGACGGACTAGTCTCGCAACTTTTTTTTACCAGTTTCATTTCCCTTTTTTTGAGTTTTGGTTTCCTCTTTTTGAGAGTTGAGGTGCGTATTTCACATGCCCTCCTAACAATCTCTCACTAGGGGGTGTTCAAGTATTCAAAAATTCAAATATGAGGGGAGTTTTATTGGTTTGAACTCTGCTCGAAAAATGTACAGAAATTGACAATTTTGTGTTTGCTTTAAAAAAACTTTACTTAAATTAATTTGATTAATTTTTAAGATATTATTTCATTGCAGTCACTCATTAATTCCTTTTGGAATAAAGCACCGAGCTAAATAATTCTTTAAATTAGGAGGGCAAATGTGGGCACACCTACTCTAAATTCAACCTTTTCTTATGTCTAACACTTATAAGTGTATTTATTTTGTAATGCGTATAACCCTGAATGGGTCGTAAGAAGTGATGACAAAAGGAAAATAACTTGGGAATTGAAGCTGAAGTTGATTAATACCCGACCCCATGTTGTAGTGGTCAGCGCAACTGGCTATGAACCTAGAGGTCAAGGGTTCGATTCCTGGCTGGGTCCTTGGGTATTTTTATCTTAAAGAGAACAATCCCAATGGTTGCCAGGGGTTGGTTATTTAGACTTAAGTTAGGTTAAAACTCAGAATGGCTCCACAACTTCAGATTAACCGTCATCACATTGGGAGTTCACGCATACAACCTCCATAGGTGCACCCTGAACAACACACTGTGCCACCAGAACGGTGAATAGCCTACATACAGATGACCGAACTGGATGTCATGTCCTTCCCGGTTAGTAATGCAATACGGAAAAAAAAAGCTAATATTCAAAGTAGAGTTTTTAAAGCTTCACACAAACTTGCACATATTCTTGTACCATTGTCATGTGTGTGTTTTTGTGTGTACTAGAGCTACAGTGGAGGGGTTGGCTCTGTACTCCACAGTACATAACAGTGGCTGTATCATATTTGCAGGTGTTCTTCAGGTACCATCTTCTGGAGAAGTGTGAAGTAAATACACTGCATTATGAACCCTGCGTGATTCAAACCTCCAGCTCATCTCTCACAACCAGGAACATTTCTTACACCAGGATACTGGCCAAGGTTCGTACCAGGAGATATCGGGTAACTGGGACTTAGGACGGAGCTCCAGGGAGGGTTATGGGACATCAGGATACTGGCCAAGGTTCGTACCAGGAGATATTGGGTAACTGGGGACTTAGGACGGAGCTCCAGGGAGGGTTATAAGACATCAGGATACTGGCCAAGGTTCGTACCAGGAGATATCGGGTAACTGGGGACTTGGGACGGAGCTCCAGGGAGGGTTATGAGACATCAGGATACTGGCCAAGGTTCGTACCAGGAGATATCGGGTGACTTGGGACGGAGCTCTAGGGAGGGTTATAAGACATCAGGATACTGGCCAAGGTTCGTACCAGGAGATATCGGGTAACTGGGACTTGGGACAGAGCTCCAGGGAGGGTTATGGGACATCAGGATACTGGCCAAGGTTCGTACCAGGAGATATTGGGTAACTGGGGACTTAGGACGGAGCTCCAGGGAGGGTTATGGAACATCAGGATACTGGCCAAGGTTCGTACCAGGAGATATCGGGTAACTGGGACTTGGGACAGAGCTCCAGGGAGGGTTATGGGACATCAGGATACTGGCCAAGGTTCGTACCAGGAGATAGGTTATGGGACCAGGGCTTGAACATACCAGGAAAACGGGGAATTTTTCGTTCATTGTAAAAAACAGATAATTTCTAAAAAAAAAAAAACCAGAGATGGGATGTAAAATCCCTTGAATCCTACAATAAGATTCGTGAAAATCTCACAAAAGTATCTCGAGTACTATTAAGAAGACTTTGACCAGAAAAAACAATTTTAAGCAGTTTTTAAAAGGAATTATGTTGAAGTGTGTTGTTACTAAAAAAAGTTATTTTTGTTGTTTACGTCTTATTAATAAACATGATAAACAAAATATAATTTGTTGTTGGCACCAAGACTTAAAACAGCTTATTTTAAATTTATGGTTAAATAGTTTCACTTTTTTCTAAAATTGTACATTTTTAAAGATTCGAGATTAAAAAGAAAATGTAAGATTTGGATTCAAGAATTATTATAATATTCGACCCATCTATAAAAAAACAAACTAATACAAATACTGGAACATTTGTGAATGTGGGACATTTAATATCTAGCTCTAAATAGTGGTAGACCTTTCAATAAAAAAAAATGAAATGTTTAAAACTGCTCATCTTCTTTGAGAAACATTGGGTAACTGCATCTATTTCCACATCAAGCTCAAATCATCATCATCATCATCAATTATTGTTTCCAGCCTGTGGCCGGGTCAGGTCAGTGAAATGCCTCCATCTTCCTCTTTCCTTCCACCATTCTTCCTCCTGCCCTCTCTTCCCCTCTCCTTCTCTCACTTGCACACTTGCCGCTATCTGTTCCTTCCATCTGTTCCTGGATCTAAAAACTAATTGTATAACTTCACACGAGTCGATTTTATGAATCACTTTCACTCCGGTGGCTGCATGGTCTAAGGTGCTTACAGTGATACCGGATTTGATGCCGATGTGGATGTGGATCCGTGCATTCTTTATGGTTGAAAAGTAATTATAACGATACCGTTTTATATGATGATGACGCGTGTATGCCTTACTGCGCACTTGTTATTACACGACTATGACGATCTGATTGTATGTAATTCGATTGAAATCAGTAAAAATTGATGTTTGTACACGATTTATTTAGTTGATTACACTTTCACTGTTACGAAATTGACATTGATACAGATTTTGTTTGTTTACCAACTGACGCAGAAAGTCTGAGCGAGTGTTATTACAAACTGAGATTTGCTCTCTTTGGATTACTATAATTCTGAGTGATATTATGTTTTCTGTGTACTGTGTAGTTTTATACGCACAAGCTGCTAATATATGACCGACCCCTTGCTTCTTGGACGCCTTGTCTTCAGTGTTAATAATAATAATAATAATATTTAGCACCGCGTCTTACTACCCGTTCGGGTTATACGCTTAAGTACTAATTACGCTAATGGATTAGGAATTGGGAAGGTTGAATTTAGAGGAAGTGAACCCGCATTTGCGTGGAAGGAGAGTGGAAAACCATTTAGGAAAAACCACCCCAGTTCACCCGACCGAGATTCGAACCTCGATCTCCCCGTCCTCGGCGGCCGAGCTCAACACGACTAGCGCGTTAGCCAACTGCGCCACCGAGGCGGGTGTCTTCAGTGTTAAAACCAACTACTGGTAACCTGATGTTGTGAAGACTAGCTTCCCATTGGGTTAAAGTATCCAAGTAGCCAAGTAGCCAACTCATCCCTCACCTGATTTACAAATATAATGGAGGTTTTTTTTAAAGAAAGAAAGTTTCAAAACGCATTTGTAATGATCCTGCTTTGTTGCATAGCTTTTGGTGTAATTAAATTAAGTTTGTGTCAAATCTATTAGTCGCACTGTACTGTTGTGTATTCATTTCCGTACACGTGCGAGCAGGCTACGGGTTAGGAACATTTGGTTTGCTTGTTTCTAGCTCTAGTAATTATTAAAGAAAAAAACCTCGCAGTGTGAGTGCGAGAAAGAGAGCAATATTTTTCATTTGCAAACTGTATTTGTTTTGATTTCTTTTTAAAAGGTAGTTTTGCTTGTGCTCGCAAGAGTTCAGCAGCTCTCAGTATCAAAATTAATGTTATAGCCATGAAACTGGTGGGGGGTATGAATAATTTGCAGCACTTGTTAACGAGGTGTTCTGAGAGAAAGACACGATGAAGAAACGCGAGTGTTATTGGGGCAATTACTTGAATGTAGCATCTTAATATGTGCAAATAAAACTTGTAATATGTATTAATATATACATTATTTAATTAACAACATCATCAGGAGGTTCGCGTGGGAGAGAGAATCGCGACAAATGGCTTTCCCAATCGCGGGGCACGATAAAAAACACTCACGGTAAACTCGGTATTTTAAGAGGTGCTCACCGACGGCTTGATAAAACACTCACGGTAAACTCGGGAATTGAAGAGGTGCTCACCGACGGCTTGATAAAATACTCACGGTAAACTCGGGAATTTAAGAGGTGCTCACCGACGGCTTGATAAAATACTCACGGTAAACTCGGTATTTTAAGAGGTGCTCACCGACGGCTTGATAAAAAAAACACTCACGGTAAACTCGGGAATTTAAAAGGTGCTCACCGACGGCTTGATAAAATACTCGCGGAGAACACGGGGAATTAATAGGTGCTACCAACCAATTCAAGGGCAGATGCAGCAGCGGGGCAGATGCAGCAATGGAGCAGCTGTGACACACAAAGGCGTTCCTGTAGGTACTTCATCAACAATGCAGAATAGCAACAGAGCATCGAAGTAACCGATCAACGGATGTTGGCGAATCACCGAGGGACAGGTCGACTGAATAGCGTAGATATGTTTTGCTACATGGTATTATTTCATTATTTAATCAATTAATGTTATTGATAACAGCAGTGAGGCAACAGAGCAGCGGATGCTGGACCATCGCCGTGGAACAGATCAACAGAATAGGAGGGGATGAATAAAATGTTTGTGTCACATTTCAGTATTTTAATTAATTAATGTCATTGTGGATAGCAGCGAAGTATTTCATTAACGGATGCTGGACAATCACCGAGGGACAGATCAACAGAAGAGCAGTAGTTATATATATTTTGTTTGTTACATTTAATTATATTAATTAATTGATTGATGGGTTCATTGTAGTAAGGGAATTCTTTATAACATTTAATGATGTAAGTAGAACTTAAAAGGTGTTTAAACTTAGAAATTAATATATTTAAGAAATTCAACAACTCTTTTAGTTGATGATGTTAGAATCAGAAGAGGATTTAATTGGGGAAGAGTGTAGTAGTGGGATAGGTCAGTTTCCATTTTGTTCGGAAGATAAAGACATCATGAACAGACCATATAACCAAGAAGGATTAGAGGAGAGTGAGGAGGATTGGGAAAATGAAATGTATGAGAGTAGATTAAACAAACTAAAGGTGGGAAATGCAAACAGTAGAAACTTACATGAAGGGTGCATTTCTGTAACAGAACAGGTAGAAGAAGGGGAGTCAGGAAATAATAGTGAGGATCAGATATTAGATGAAAATAGCTCAAAGGGACATTCAAAATTAAAGGATGGGGGTGATGAAATTTCGATATTCAAAAAATCTACTGTAGACATAGAGGATAGTAAAAGAGATTCTGAGCCAGCTCAGGTAGAAAATAATTTAATAGGGGAAGGGAACAAAAAAATTGAACAACTTATCATGACTATAATGAGTCAGATGGAAGATAATAATAAAAAATTGGGAACCCAAATAGAAAATAATAATGAAAAATTGAGAGCTCAAATAGAAAACAATAATAAACAAATAGAAAACAATAATAAACAAATAGAAAACAATAATAAAGAAATAAAAAACAATATTAAAGAATTAGGAATAAAACTAGAGTGTAAACTAGATAACCTGGAAATATCGCACCAGGCACTTAATGTTAAGGTAATGGATCTAGATAAGAGTTTGATCACTGTAAAACAAAATCAAAACGAGTTGGAACAAAAACAAGATAATTTAAGAAAAATTCATTTTGATTTAATTGGGGGAGTTGACAAAGTGAATGGAAAAATAGAAGGGCTAGAAAAGAAATTTATAGAGACAGTCAAAAGCACAGAAAATAAGGTAGAAGGCATTGAGTTCAAAATTGTTCAAATAAAAAATAGTGTCAAAATAGTTCAGTCTAACTTGGAAAGAGAAGTCAGTAAGGTTAGGTTAGAACTGGAGGGTCAACTGGATGTGAACAGGGATTATATTACGTCGCAAGTAGAAGATGTACTAACCCAAAAAGGCGAAAGCATAGAGGAAAAGGTCAAAAAGTTAAAAGATAGCTATATGAAAAATCTTGAGAAATTACAAAACAAAGTGGAGGACTTAGAATGCAAATTTAACGAAGTCAAAAATAAAGAGAAAGTTGATAGTCATGTTTGTCATAATAGTGTCTTGTTTAGAGGAGTGAATGAGGAGATGTTATCTTCAATTCCCAAATTCAAGGGGCAGAAAGGAAATATTTCGGCAATCCAATATATTCGAAAAGTGGAGCGTACTTTGGAAGGAGAACGATTTAGTGAAGCTAATAAGATTGCTATTTTGTTATCAGGATTAAGAGAGGAAGCTAGGTCCTGGGCAAATTCTGTAGAAGGAGAATGGGATACATTTTTGGAAGCAAAGAGTGCTTTGTTGGGAAAATTTTGGTCACAGGTAAAACAAGATAGTTTTTTGCAGCAGATTTTCAATGGTAAATACAGTGTTCGAGCAGGAACTATGTGTGAATATCTTCACAAATATAAGGTACAAGCAAAGTATTTGAAATACCCGATAGAGGAAGATAGGCTCATGGGGCATTTAATATATCATTTTCCTCAAAATGTACAGGATGCTCTTATTGGCGCGAATTTACAGGACCTTCAAGACATGGAACGGGTGTTAAATGCATTTGATGATAGATGTCAAAGAACTAGAGAGTGGGAATATTTAGGGGATGTGCAGGAACATGATTCAACACAAAATGGGTACTTATCTTCAGATTCAGAAAGAAGTACAGGGATAGAAAGTAAACAAAATTGGTCAGGTTTCCAGAAATTTAAGGGTCAATACCATCCACAAGGACAAGGTAGAACTAATTATCATTTTCAGAGGGAAGGCAGGACACCTCCTCCATCACAACATTGGGAGAGAGAGCAAGGAGATAGGAGCAGGGGAAACCAAGATAGTGGTCCACGATTCAACCAGGGACAGGATAGGCAATATGATCACAATCAGGGACCAAAGGGATATAATCAGTATTATCACCCACCAAGGTACAGAGAACAAAGAGACACGGGAACCCAAAATACTAATCAGGGACAGAGGCAAGATGATGGACGAGGTCGAGCGAGAACTGTAGTGGCAGAGGTGTATCAGCCTAAACATTTGGATGAAATTAAACCTTATTTTGAGAAAGTGACAAAGATAGAGGGAAAGTAGGGAAGTATGGCTGGAGCAGGAATAGGCTTTGTGTCCTCATAATGATAAAGCTTTTATTAGGATTTTACTATGAGCTTAGTAAATTGTGTTTTAAACCTAGTGTGTATAAGAAAAATCTTTTAAGATCTTCTTGTAATGTGAATTTAATTTAGGGTATAATTCTACCGAAATATGGATAGTGTATATTTTGAATGCTATTCAAGAGAACTACCAATTTAGTCTGAAATGTCAAAGATATTATATTTTGTGTTTTGTCAAGAGTTTCATGCTAATTATGTGCAGTGCAATGTGTATGTTTTTTTTTATGTTGTTTATTATATTATATTATCATGTGAAAATAGTGTACATGTAAGAAGGCTAGCTAAACTCTAAACAATAATTCTCTTTTGTATCACTAGTCTAGTGTATTACATCAATTAAAGTGAGACTCTAAAACCTTTCTGCCATAGAACATTAAAATCAGAAAAGGAAATGGCAAAGCAAAATGAACATTATTAGAACTGTTAAGTGAGAGATTTTGAAGTAAATGATAAACATTTTAAATTATATCAGATGATTGATGCCTGCCGCTACTCTATGTAATCAATACATTGGTTTTCTAGTTTTTATTAAATATATAAGCTTTAGTGGTGTCATAATATGTGCAAAGGGCTCAATGTAAAAACAAGCTGACCGAATTACTTCCTGACTATTTTTCTTCTAAAAATAACTCAGAAAGTAGGGGAGTACTGTAATGATCCTGCTTTGTTGCATAGCTTTTGGTGTAATTAAATTAAGTTTGTGTCAAATCTATTAGTCGCACTGTACTGTTGTGTATTCATTTCCGTACACGTGCGAGCAGGCTACGGGTTAGGAACATTTGGTTTGCTTGTTTCTAGCTCTAGTAATTATTAAAGAAAAAAACCTCGCAGTGTGAGTGCGAGAAAGAGAGCAATATTTTTCATTTGCAAACTGTATTTGTTTTGATTTCTTTTTAAAAGGTAGTTTTGCTTGTGCTCGCAAGAGTTCAGCAGCTCTCAGTATCAAAATTAATGTTATAGCCATGAAACTGGTGGGGGGTATGAATAATTTGCAGCACTTGTTAACGAGGTGTTCTGAGAGAAAGACACGATGAAGAAACGCGAGTGTTATTGGGGCAATTACTTGAATGTAGCATCTTAATATGTGCAAATAAAACTTGTAATATGTATTAATATATACATTATTTAATTAACAACATCATCAGGAGGTTCGCGTGGAAGGAGAATCGCGACACATTGTATAGAAATTACTTCTGAAAACGTGTGATTCTCCATGGATGAAGTATTAAAAGGAAACTTTACGTACAGTTCTTTAAAGAAAAATACACTTGATCCATGACTTTTTGAATATATGAGAGGGGTCCAAAACAGTATCATTACACGCTACTCTTGCAATAAACTAGACTACCGATGATGGGGAGCTCTTGGTTCAATCCCTGTAGGGTGTACTGAGGGTGGTTTTTCCTAAATGGTTTCCCACTCTCTCCACACAAATGCATATACATTTCCTCTAAATTCAACCTTCCTCATCACTAACCCATCAGTGTAATTAGTACATAAACATACAACCTGAAGGGTTTGTAAGACGTGATGAAAAAAAATATAAATATACATAATATTCCTCTTTATTCTAAACCATCCCTCCTTTGTGGTGTCAATATAGTACGTTTGAGCGTACATCCGTTTATGTTCCAGATGTGGCCGTATGGTCTGTCCGTGTGGATGACGTTCTTCATCACCTTGGCCATGTATCCGGCGCTCACCGTCCTGGTAAACTCCATGGCCCAGGGGAACAAAAAACCGTGGAATGGTGAGAAGAGGGGTGGGTGGGGACAGGGCATGTTTGGATCTTGATTGAGATGGGGAGGGCCCCACAAAAATACACTCACTGGTGTTCGAACATGTTTTAGTTTGAAAACTATCCGAGAGGTTAAACCAAAATACACGACACGGTCTTGCTAATCCAGACCTGCTCTAGTCCTGAAGACGCGGTTATCCGAACCTCTCCTAGTTTTGTTTCTAACCTCACTTAAGGTCACATTGGTGTATTCTCTTTAGCTCACCTCGACAACCAGCTGTTGATGGAGTACTAAGAATGTTTAATGTTTCAGATATATATTTTGTTCCTGTGGTGGGGTACCTCATCTTCAGTACGTGTGACTATCTTGGGAGGATACTGGCTGGCTTGCTGCAGTGGGTGAGTCCTTATTGTGTGACTATCTCGGGAGGATCCTGGCTGGCTTGCTGCAGTGGGTGAGTCCTTATTGTGTGACTATCTCGGGAGGATCCTGGCTGGCTTGCTGCAGTGGGTGAGTCCTTATTGTGTGACTATCTCGGGAGGATCCTGGCTGGCTTGCTGCAGCGGGTGAGTCCTTATTGTGTGACTATCTCGGGAGGATCCTGGCTGGCTTGCTGTAGTGGGTGAGTCCTTATTGTGTGACTACCTCGGGAGGATCCTGGCGGGCTTGCTGCAGTGGGTGAGTCCTTATTGTGTGACTATCTCGGGAGGATCCTGGCTGGCTTGCTGTAGTGGGTGAGTCCTTATTGTGTGACTATCTCGGGAGGATCCTGGCTGGCTTGCTGCAGCGGGTGAGTCCTTATTGTGTGACTATCTCGGGAGGATCCTGGCTGGCTTGCTGTAGTGGGTGAGTCCTTATTGTGTGACTACCTCGGGAGGATCCTGGCGGGCTTGCTGCAGTGGGTGAGTCCTTATTGTGTGACTATCTCGGGAGGATCCTGGCTGGCTTGCTGTAGTGGGTGAGTCCTTATTGTGTGACTATCTCGGGAGGATCCTGGCTGGCTTGCTGCAGCGGGTGAGTCCTTATTGTGTGACTATCTCGGGAGGATCCTGGCTGGCTTGCTGTAGTGGGTGAGTCCTTATTGTGTGACTACCTCGGGAGGATCCTGGCGGGCTTGCTGCAGTGGGTGAGTCCTTATTGTGTGACTATCTCAAGAGGATCCTGGCTGGCTTGCTGCAGTGGGTGAGTCCTTATTGTGTGACTATCTCGGGAGGATCCTGGCTGGCTTGCTGCAGTGGGTGAGTACTTATTGTGTGACTACTTCGAGAGGATCCTGGCTGGCTTGCTGGATTGGCCTACAAGGCTCTTTGTCCACTTTGCTTCAAATCCTGCCTGTAGTCGTTGAGTTGTGCAGAATACCAGTATAATTGAGAGAGTACAAATCTGACAAGTGTTCTTTATTTTACATCCAGTCCTCAGTCGTTAATTTATCACTGTGAAAGGGTAATCACACATTTCAACAATGATACATTTATTGAACTTGGGATCCTTAGCTCTGTAGACAGACACTCTACCGACTGAGCTAAGCTTGTCGGATCGGCAAGTGTTCGAAGAGTGAATACTTACGGAGGTGGTTTTTGTTCCAGCCTCGCAACAAGGGCTGGTTGGTGATCCTGCTGGCTGTGTGCAGAGTCGTGTTTGTACCACTTCTAATGCTGTGCAACGCACACCCGCGACACCACATGCCGGTGCTGATAGACTCTGACCTCTACTATATCCTGATCATAGTCGTGTTTGCTCTCTCTAACGGCTACTTGGCCAACATCACACTCATCTGCGTGCCCAGGTGACCTTGACTTTCATTCTCTCATTTGACCCAATCATCTGCCTAAAACAGTGCTGTTGTCACCTTTGTTCATCATGTCCTGTACTGTTGTCATCTCTGTTCATCATGTCCTGTACTGTTATCACCTCTGTTCATCATGTCCTGTACTGTTGTCACCTCTGTTCATCATGTCCTGTACTGTTGTCACCTCTGTTCACCATGTCCTGTACTGTTATCACCTCTGTTCATCATGTCCTGTACTGTTGTCACCTCTGTTCACCATGTCCTGTACTGTTATCACCTCTGTTCACCATGTCCTGTACTGTTGTCACCTCTGTTCATCATGTCCTGTACTGTTGTCACCTCTGTTCATCATGTCCTGTACTGTTGTCACCTCTGTTCATCATGTCCTATACTGTTGTCACCTCTGTTCATCATGTCCTGTACTGTTGTCACCTCTGTTCACCATGTCCTGTACTGTTATCACCTCTGTTCATCATGTCCTGTACTGTTGTCACCTCTGTTCATCATGTCCTGTACTGTTGTCACCTCTGTTCATCATGTCCTGTACTGTTGTCACCTCTGTTCACCATGTCCTGTACTGTTGTCACCTCTGTTCATCATGTCTTGTACTGTTGTCACCTCTGTTCATCATGTCCTTACTGTTGTCACCTCTGTTCATCATGTCCTGTACTGTTGTCACCTCTGTTCACCATGTCCTGTACTGTTGTCACCTCTGTTCATCATGTCCTGTACTGTTGTCACCTCTGTTCATCATGTCCTGTACTGTTGTCACCTCTGTTCATCATGTCCTGTACTGTTGTCACCTCTGTTCATCGTGTCCTGTACTGTTGTCACCTCTGTTCATCGTGTCCTGTACTGTTGTCACCTCTGTGCATCATGTCCTGTACTGTTGTCATCTCTGTTCATCATGTCTTGTACTGTTGTCACCTCTGTTCATCATGTCCTATACTGTTGTCACCTCTGTTCATCATGTCCTGTACTGTTGTCACTTCTGTTCATCATGTCCTGTACTGTTGTCACCTCTGTTCATCATGTCCTGTACTGTTGTCACCTCTGTTCATCATGTCCTGTACTGTTGTCAGCTCTGTTCATCATGTCCTGTACTGTTGTCACCTCTGTTCACCATGTCCTGTACTGTTGTCACCTCTGTTCATCATGTCCTGTACTGTTGTCACCTCTGTTCACCATGTCCTGTACTGTTGTCACCTCTGTTCATCATGTCTTGTACTGTTGTCACCTCTGTTCATCATGTCCTTACTGTTGTCACCTCTGTTCATCATGTCCTGTACTGTTGTCACCTCTGTTCACCATGTCCTGTACTGTTGTCACCTCTGTTCATCATGTCCTGTACTGTTGTCACCTCTGTTCATCATGTCCTGTACTGTTGTCACCTCTGTTCATCATGTCCTGTACTGTTGTCACCTCTGTTCATCATGTCCTGTACTGTTGTCACCTCTGTTCATCGTGTCCTGTACTGTTGTCACCTCTGTGCATCATGTCCTGTACTGTTGTCACCTCTGTTCACCATGTCCTGTACTGTTATCACCTCTGTTCATCATGTCCTGTACTGTTGTCACCTCTGTTCACCATGTCCTGTACTGTTGTCACCTCTGTTCATCATGTCTTGTACTGTTGTCACCTCTGTTCATCATGTCCTTACTGTTGTCACCTCTGTTCATCATGTCCTGTACTGTTGTCACCTCTGTTCACCATGTCCTGTACTGTTGTCACCTCTGTTCATCATGTCCTGTACTGTTGTCACCTCTGTTCATCATGTCCTGTACTGTTGTCACCTCTGTTCATCATGTCCTGTACTGTTGTCACCTCTGTTCATCATGTCCTGTACTGTTGTCACCTCTGTTCATCGTGTCCTGTACTGTTGTCACCTCTGTTCATCATGTCCTGTACTGTTGTCATCTCTGTTCATCGTGTACTGTACTGTTGTCACCTCTGTTCATCATGTCCTGTACTGTTGCCAGGGTTGTGGATGTGGCAGATCAGGAGACTGCGTCATCTATGATGGCCGCCTTCCTCGGCATGGGCCTGGCATGCGGCTCGGCCATCAGCCTCATGGTGGTCAAAGTGATCTAGGAGTCGAACCATGTCCCTGGCTCCTCAGACGAGTGTATTCAATCCTAGTATTAGTTTCCTGAGTCAGAAATATCAAGATTAGGTCTCTCAGCTTACACTAACAACGTATATTTTATACAGATGGAAATAGAAGAGTGGTCATTTTAACTCTCAACCATCATTTTAAGTTTTACTTCGTGTACAAACTGAAATACTCGAGCTTTTATTGTTCTATTCATGTGAGTTTTATTCTTGTTTGACAATTTGTGAACAAGAGTCGACAACTCTTGTCAACTTCTGATATTCTTCTGTTTTCAAGGGATGACATTTTCCCGCTAAACATTTTTTTTTAAACCTTCATCATTAGATTGGAGCATTGTAGTAAAAACAACCTTTTCTTTCTTGGAATTGAATGTCAAATGTTACCTGCATCAATGGCCGTATGTCTATGGCATCATTCTAGTGTTAGACTAGACTACATATGACTGGAGATCGAGGTTAAAATCTCAGTTGGGTGTACTGAGGGTGGTTTTCCAAAATGGTTATCCACTCTCCTTCCACGTTAATGCGGATACAATTCCTTTAAATATATTCTTACTCATTGCTAAAAACCACCAGCGTAATTAGTACATTTGGGTGTAGCCCGAAAAATTAATAAGATGCGATGCTAAAATAAAAATATCAGAAGTTTAAATTATTTGTAATATATTATTCTACATAAGGTTGGAACCCTTGAATCTTTAAGGATATTCAAGATTCAGGGATTTGAGAATTTTTTTTATTCAAGACTCAAATCCTTAAAATAGTATTTATTTTTCAATTTATTAAGTGAAATTAGTTTTAGAGCTCAAGTAATGCTTATTGATGGTTCAGAACAATTATCATTATAATTATTGAACCAATAATTTTTGGTTACTCTTAAATTTAAACTAAAATGTATGAGTGCATCTATAAAATTATTGTTAAGGTAAAAAAAAATGTTATAATTTAACCCTTTTGCTGCGTTGTCGATACATTGATCAAGCATTATAGCATTGATGCGGAACGACTTCACCCGTGTAAACTTATACTTTGCTGCGTTAGTTGGATACATCCGATTTCAGCTTAGCCATTGACTGGGAAATCGACTTCACCCCACGACGTGTAAACTTTATCTACCTTTGCTGCGTTAGTCGATACATCGATTTCAGCATATAGCATTGATGTGAAATCGACTTACCACGCGTTAAACTTACTACTTGCTGACAGTCGAAATAGCACAGTCTGTTAGAACGCTGAATTTTTCATACTAGCATGCCCGTGCGCCTCTGACATCTGGTGCTAGTTTTGAGAACTGTCAATTACCAGCTGCTAAATCATAACAATAGTGGCGCTTGTTTACTTCTGCATTTCACTACTTGTAGCACACGTGCAACATTTATGTGGCAGAAAACATTGTTGAGGGATTTATCAGTGTAGTATTTGTTATATTTACCCGGTTATTCTACTGTGTTGATAACATTTAATTTATGATTGATGAATTCGTGCATGTGAAGTGTAATAAATATTATATTTGGTTAGTATGGCAATTGAAAACTTCAATAATTCAGTGAGTTTTAAAATGTATTATATTTCTTCTAATTGCTATTTTATTTTTGTTCTTTACCATTCCTATTTTGAAACCATGCCTAACACAGATATACGATCTTATAGACTACACTGAGGAAAGCACCAATGTAGCACATAATTGTTCAAGTTGTGTTGATGTAACCTAATTTTCAAAAGTTTTAGTTTTATTACATAAGGCCTATATTAGGCCATATTAGGCCTGTCAAATCCTCATTTAGCAATTGGTTTGACACTATTGGGGGTTGCTAGTAAAATAAAGAATGGTTCTGAAAGCAGAATAACATTGCATTTGAGTAAAATGTGATGTATAAAATTGTATCGATATAAAATATATATTATTATGCGATTTATAGACAACGTGGTGCTAAATTTCATATTTAAAATGCATTACTAGTGGAAAATCACATTATTTGATCATAATCATGATCATCATGCAAATTTCCAGATTTTGAATTTTTGACTTATAATTAAGGTTTTTGGAATAAGAGCACTAGGCTAAATCATGTTTTAAATCAAGAGGGATAGTCAGCACACTTACCTGGTGATACTGGAGTAAACCATGACTTATAATTAGCATTTCTGAAGGTAAGTAGTAAAAATTAAATACGCAGCAAAAGGGTTAACTCGTATACATTAAGGTGGGAGTGTAGAGGAAGTGAAAAAGGAGCCGGTGTCTTTGCCGTTTTTTGTAGCAAAACATTTTTTTTTGGTCAAACAAAATAAAATATTGCTTAAGTAGAAACATAGAGCTTAATTTTCTCCACATGGTGATATCAACATTGTTGAATATCTGTCAAGGGCGTCCTGAATTTAATGACAACTTTTTCTCTTCATTAAAAAGTTTCTCATCTAATGCCGCTATGATCATGACAGATATCACCCTGTGAAAAAATTAAACTATTTTATGTTTCCATCGCACCAATATTTTATTTATTTTTGCCCGAAAAAATAGCTATGCTATAAAAACTCCGAAAACACTTTTTTGCGTTAGCAACACCCCACCTTTAGATTGTGGATCTTCATAAGGATTACAAATTGATTTGACATGAGTTGACACTTGCTAAAACTCGAGCTTGACTGTATTACTGATGTGAATATTACTTTAATAGTTACTCTCCGCACAAAGCAACACTGTTACTTCCACTCATTGGAAGAAGTTGGACGTGACATTGAAAGATAGGCGATGTACAGCCTCAAATATAAAACTTGATATGTTTGTGCCAAATTAACAATCTGGTACAACTGCCCCTCTAATTGAATTGTTTATTTCTAGTCTGTTTTAGAAGCCTCCAGTAATATAACCAATCTTGCTATCAATTATTGTAACAGTTTTATATATATCTACTGCTTTGTACATTTAAAGGTGATAGTCTCATTATATGAAAGATATAGTAGTCATTTATAGGTAAAGTATATATGCATGAATGTCACAATCGAGTGGACAGGGATTCATTATTGACAAGTTGGCCGATTGGTATGGGTGTGTGTGAAGCACGGCTTGAAACACGTGTAGCCGAAGATAGGACTTACGTTATCGCCACATAACACTACATTTAATTTTGTTAATGATCCGTTAAGTGTATCCATGTAAACAGAAAAGTTTGTACTGTCATATGTGAATTTACCTATGCTTATGTTATAGACGTCTTTTAATCCCTGGTCGGTGTTAAAATACTGTTTAGTGGCTGTTATAAGAACTATTATATGTTGAAAATATGTCATATTTAGGGTTATATCTCAAACCTGTTCATAATATATCCAAGTTATTGTAGGTGTTTATAAGTCGAGGAGATTTGATCTTCAACATCTCAGAGCTTTCCACACCCCTACCGGTTGATGCACTTGTTTCCTAAACACTCTTCCGTCTCAGAGACTTGTTTCTTGCTGTTATAATGTGGCAGCATGCAAAATATATATATATATATATATATATATATAAAATGATCTGTTCAACCATTTTGTTAACACCTTCTTTTGTTTTAACTGCTTCACAATGATCTCTTTTATGATAACTGGAGTAGTTCGATTGACTAGGTTGTGAAAGTGATTTAGTTTTTAGGTTAAGGTTGTAGTAATACACATGTAGATATTTGTGTGCATTGTCTAGTCAGCTGACTTATCGACTAAAGTGAACTATCTCTTATGATCAATGTAAGATACTCATGTTTGTGATAACTCGGTAACATTCCAAGTGAAAGTTGGCATATTTTAATTTGTAATTGCCTTGATGTGTAAGAAATTATCATTTGTTTTATAAAGACCCTGACACAGACTCCGTATCCGTAGGTCTGCGGTCCATAAGAAATCGATGCCACAGTATCAGATCGCTTTGGCCACAGAGTCCTTATCCATAAGTCCGTACGCTGTTGAAATTGATCAAATTTAACTTTCTAAGGAGTAGTTTATACGGACTATCAATTACGGTTGAGTAAATATGTGCATGCACATTGGGATCCATCTTAAACACCAAAATAAATTGTTTATAATTTTATTTTATTTTGTGATTGGTTAGGCCTATATTCTTGTTAAAAGATCAAAACCCATGTAAACATAATGGAAGCACGAAAATAATATTAAAAGTGCTGCTTTGTCTACATTCAAAATACTAGTATCTACATATATTTTGCATTTTCAAGCTAATATATTTTAAGTTTGATAGTTAAAATCTTGTTATAAATATATTTATTGGGATTGTACTACATTTTAAGTACATCCTGGAAGTTTTCTCAACATAGTTGTTTTTTTAGTTAATTTTATTAATCAACTGACTGTTTGGCGCTCGCTCCTTACTGTAGACGATTTTCTTTTGGAGTTTTCTATCGGACAAAGTTTCTGACTATTTCATTCTATATACTTTCTTGAGGGCAAGGACCACAGAGTACGGACTATGGACCTACAGATACGGAGTCTGTGTCTGGGCCTTAATCCTTATGCTAAATTTTTCTAAATTATTATTTACTATGAGTTTCATGTTTTTAGTTTGTCGTAATTGAACATATCATATTGCACTGTGATATGAAACAAAATGTATTTAAGTAGTCACATTTGTCATACATTTTTGTTCCATAGCTCTTTCAGGAAAACCTCTTTTCCTCCATCTGAGAGGTAACTGCTAATACAAGACATTAATATGACCCTTTAAGTTAAAAAGGAAGACAGTTCTTAACCTCACTTTTATTTGTTCTTATCTGTGTGCCATTCTAAGGCCCCCACCCCCATCTTACTTTTTTCAGACTTGGTTTCCTATTTTATGAAATTGTGTTTCGCATTTTACACTACCTCCTGCAAGATTTCTGATAGAGCAAATACCTCAATTTAGTCAATCAATTTTCTTATTTAATGAGGCAGCCGTCAACTCTTTATCCAATGGCGGCAGTGTAAAGTGTGAACTGTGTTCCTCTTTTCATTCAGAAAGACATATTGTGTTTGTTCCTTTTTCTATTTCCTCTTGTCGACATCGGTCATCTTGGGGTAAAGTACTCGCCTCAGGATCCGATGCTTGTGGGTTCAAATCCAGCCAGGGTTGACGGGTGTTTTTTTGAGCGGTAAAAATCCGTAGCACTACTTCCTTCAGAAGGACAGTAAAGCCGTCGGTCCCATGTCGATTGTGGGACATAAAAGAACCCTGGAAGGTATGTGAAAATACCTTTCCCGGCAAAATTGGTAGGCACTTTCACTCTCGCTCATAGAACATTCTCGTGTGCTGATATAATCAGTCGGTTCAGAAAGTGCGCGTTAAATATCTCAAATAAATAAAATCATTTATTTCCTATTCCTTCTTCTAAAGTATAGTTCTGATAGAGCAGAACTTTAGATAACTAAAACTTTTTTTTGGGGGTGCTCAACATTGATAATAATTTTCTTTATTATTTGTAAATTATATATTATGAAGAGCGACAGTCTCACATCACAAGGCTTCACATATAAATAGCTTTATTTGAAAATGATTGTCTTAGTAGTGTTATAACTGTTAAAGAGTTAATTTATTTCTAAATTAGACTGCATTGTTCGATATTAAATGAAGAATTTCTTACTAACGCATATTGGAAATTGATAAAAAATAAAGGGAAAAAAATGAAAGATGAAAATTGTGAGAAGAATTAAATGCGCACCCGCCTCGGTGGCGTAGTTGGCTAACGCACTAGTCGTGTTGAGCTCGACCGCCGAGGACGGGGAGATCGAGGTTCGAATCTCGGTCGGGTGAACTGGGGTTGTTTTTCCTAAATGGTTTTCCACTATACCTCCACGCAAATGCGGGTTCACTTCCTCTAAATTCAACCTCCCAAATCCTAATCCATTAGCGTAATTAGTACTTAAGCGTATAACCGAACGGGTAGTAAGACGCGGTGGATAAATGAAATATATTAATTAAATGCACAAAGGTGACATCTTCTTCTGTCTTCTATAGAAGTACTTTATTTTTTATTTTTTTTTATCACTTTCCATTATTATAAAATGATTGAGCGAATGGACCACCTCATTGTTTAACATTTTACAAACACATAATATGTGAGTAAGCAACCTTTTCAAAGATATCCAAAGCGTATAACTCAAACGTGTTCCAAGAAGCAGTGCTAAAAAATAACCCTTTTCAAGTGAAAATTAACAATATAAATCTGGGATACAAAGTTAAACCTTCATATTTAGGTTTCATTGTAACGATATAGTGGAAATAACATTATCACAGTGTTAAAAATATTATTTGGGAACTACCATTCAATTTAAGAGGGCGTGTGAATTTAATAGGCAAAAATATTCCATAAATAAGCGGCCCCATTCAAAATTGTTTTATCTAAACGTGCTTTAACTCAAAACAATATGTATGTTTGTCGAATATTATATATTCTAACATATTTCATGTTTTGAGGCAAGATTCCTCAAACTATGGCCCACAGGTTGGACACTTATAAAAATAAAATAAAAAAATAATTTCAATGATTACCGAAATGATGGTACTCTTGGTGCATTAGAAAAAATATGTTCATACATACCAACATACGCAGCCGGTGGCAGTATTGTAAACAGCCTTACCCACGTCTTGTTAAGTGTATGTTGAGTGGAGGGGGGTCTGAGGATCGTTTCCTATTTGTAGAGGGAGGGGGTAGTTATGTTGGCTGAAAAACTTTCATGTAGTCTTGTTTGGTGATGGATATGAGCTAGAATAATGTAGGCATGGCTCTTTTTCGATCCGGTCCACCAAGCACTTTTAAAATCTCAATTTGGCCTTCCGCTCACTAAGTTCGATGACTTCTGTTTTAAGTTGTCATTTTATCTCTTAGGCTTTCATGTTTATATTCCTAGTTATGGTTTTAGAGGAATATAACTTTTACAATAGCGTATATTATCTAAGTATTTAGTTTGAAAGATTTATTTTCACTAATTATTTTACTTTAAACTTTTTAGTTTGCATATTTACATTGTTTTTTTACCTCTATTTTATAATTAATTTTTAAAGATGAAAACATGATTTATGATTTGTTTAAATACTTAATTGCTTCGTAAAATATTTCACCACAAACTTAAAAAATACATATTATAGAAAACTTAAAAATTCCACTTTCTAGGTACACATGTTTTTGCAAAGGGGCTACTAATTTTAAAATGTTGGCCCTCTGCGTGCTGTAGATATCACACAATGCTCATGACACACAAACTCTTAATTTTATAAATAAACATTTACCTTTAGAAATTATTTGCAAGTTTTGTTTAAATAATAAAATGTAAACATTTGAACTTGTTAAACCCTAAAGTAGCCTCTGTGCTTTAGAATAACCATAAATTAAACTTTTATCAACAAATTAAATTTGTTAAAAAAAATTCTGACACCTTAGCTCAGTCGGTATGTGTGTGTCTACTGAGCTAAGTGTCCTGGGTTTGATTCTTATCATTGATGAATTGTGGGTTTCCCCTCTAACAGTGATTAATTAATGGCCGAGGGGACAATACGTTGTGTTTGTTCTAGATTTAAGTTAGTTTATAAGTTGTGTGCTGATATAATCAGTCGGTTCAGAAAGTGTACGTAAAAATGTGTAAAACGCAACTGTTTGTGGCAGACATTTACATTATTTTGTAACTATGCTCTAAAGTATCCTGCGTTCTTATTAAGTTAGTTTGTGTCGCTTGTGTTTTGTCTGGTATATCACACCCCAGTGGTGGCTCCCCAAGTTTTTACAATCGAATCTTGCAGGCATTCATTCCACTGCTGACAACCGCATCGATAAAACTGAAACAAACATTGAACAAAGAGGAAGATAGTACCTGAGCAACCAAATAATGGAATATTATATTAAATTATTCTTATTGTTTAGCCATCTATCAAGTTAAAGTTCTTCCCCCAAATTGGTTTGTAACAGATCCTGGGATATGCCTTCTGAGCTTGTCGACACATATTAACATCTGCAGGTTTAAATGTGTTCCCTTGGGAATATGTCATGAGCCACCACTGTCTGGTTTCATAATTTGGACGGACTTGTGACACCCAATTATGTTGACGTTGTTAATAATTATATGAAGTGTTATTTGGACTGTTCAGAGATTTTATTCTTGCCGTTTTGGCTGTACTAGAAACAAACAAATAAATATATTTCCCTTTAATTTGATGGTACTTTTTTTTTTATTAGGATGGTGACACTGTTCTCCCCAGGCTTGTTTTCATAATTATTTAACTGAAGTTTGAATTAAAAATGTAAATAGTATCTAAATAAACTTTTGTCTGGTATTAAACTCGATGGGCTTGATTCTCACATCTAAATGGGCCTAATTAACATAATATTAACTCTTATAAAAATTACGGTAGATTAATTTACATTCTTCTAGAAATTGGTCAACTTTGATGTGCTTTTAAAAAAATATATGATCACCAACCCCTTTAACTCTCTCTCTCTCTCTCTCAACTCTCAATATCGTGTAGAAAATTACCGAGGAGGTGAAGGGGTGAATCTTTCACTCAGATGGAGGACATAATTCCTCACCGCTCCCCTTTCCCTTCACACACTTCTGTGCTTCACCTACATATGGAGTCGTCCATAAACCACGTAACGCTTTTTTCTTACCTTTTTAGTCCCCCCCCCTCCCTCATGTAACACCATGTAGAGATTTAGTCTAGCCCCTCCCCCCAATCTGTGTTACGTAACTTATCTCACCAAGAGTGAATGCCATTATTTCAAAGGGAAGTTTTGTGATACTGAAGGAGGGATTCAGATTTAATACTTATTAAAATCCATTTTAAATCCTGATTATAAAGGATTTCAGAGAGTATTATTTATAACATTAGAATTTGAGTATAAGATCTGTGTTACGTAACACTTTGATGTACCCCACCCTCCCCCCATGTAACACCATGTAGACAATAGAGCTCCCCCCTCTTCTCCCCCTCAAAGCCTTACGTGGTTCATGGACGACCCCTATAAGGTGAGAAGGCAGGAAGGAGACACAAGAAAAAAAAACCTGAGTTGTTTTGCGGTTTTTATAGCAAAACATATTTTTAGTCAAAATAAATCAAAGATTTCTCCAGTATAAACATAAAGAGTTATAATTTTCTTCACACTGTGATATAAACAGTTGTTGAATATCTGTCGAGGGTGTCCTGGAATTTAATGACAACATTCTATCTCCATTTAAAAAGTTTCTCATCTAATGCCGCTATGATCATGACGGATATTCAACAACTGTTGATATCGCCGTGTGAAGAAAATTTAACTCTTATGTTCGTATAGATGTAATATTTGATATAGTTTAACAAAAAAAATATTTTTTTTTGCTATAAAAACTGCAAATAAACTGGTTGTTTCCTACATCCCCACTTTAAATTAACAAGCCATCATTGATCAAGGTCAAATTTTACATTAAATGCTGGTATAACATAAATTAAAAACAAAATTGGCATAGTAATCAATTTTATGTGAGGGGCTAGTAGCTCTAAAATTCAATCATAATACAATTGGTTGAGATTCAATTCGTCATGAATGCCACTACCAAAATAGGTATTTTTCAAAATAACATTTTAATAGTTTATGTATGAATTTTGAGAAAAGTGTTCCTAAACACTAAAACTTTGCATTTTTGGGAAACGACTCCTAAGTTAAACTTTTCTTTCATAGCCTCTAAAGATACTAGTCAGTGTATTCCTGAACCATAATTAGGATTATCTGGGTCTTTAATGGCCTCTTGACATTTTACATTTCGGTTTTGTTGCTGTGCCCGCTTGAAGATTTCTAAAACTGATATGTTTTCTGATCCAAATCTTATTTTGATCAAGCTACTCAAACACTTTCCTACAATAGACACTCAGGCTTGATCCCTAGGTGTTCTAACACCTTGAGGCAACCAATGTTCCCATTATCAAATGCAATAACAGCATTATAAGATTTATTTTTTTAAGTTTTAAGCCCTAAGAATGTTGTTTTTGGAATCTTTGTCTAGATCATCATCATTATCATCAACTGTTTCAAGCCTGTGGCTGGGTAATTTTAGTAAAATGCATCCATCTTCCTCAATCTTTCCTCCTTTAATTGTTTCCATTCTTCTCTCGCACACTTTCTGCTAGCTGCTCCTCCCATCTATTTATTGGCCTCCCTTGTGGTCTTTATCCTAGATTCTTCATTTACTTCCTTTTCTTTGGCATTGTCTCTTCCATCCTCATCACATACCCATACCATCTCATTCTTGCTTCCTCTACTATCTCATATAACTTACTACATCATTTTCATGACATGACCATACCATCTCATTCTTGCTTCCTCTACTGTCTCATATAACTTACTACATCATCTTCATGACATGCCCATACCATCTCAATCTTGCTTCCTCTACTATCTCATATAACTTACTCCAACATCTTCATGACATGACCATACCTTCTCATTCTTGCTTCCTCTACTATCTCATATAACTTACTCCAACATCTTCATGACATGACCATACCTTCTCATTCTTGCTTCCTCTACTATCTCATATAACTTACTCCAACATCTTCATGACATGCCCATACATCTCATTCTTGCTTCCTCTACTATCTCATATAACTTACTACAACATCTTCATGACATGCCCATACCATCTCATTCTTGCTTCCTCTACTATCTCATATAACTTACTACAACATCTTCATGACATGCCCATACATCTCATTCTTGCTTCCTCTACTATCTCATATAACTTACTACAACATCTTCATGACATGCCCATACCATCTCATTCTTGCTTCCTCTACTATCTCATATAACTTACTACATCATCTTCATGACATGACCATACCTTCTCATTCTTGCTTCCTCTACTATCTCATATAACTTACTACAACATCTTCATGACATGCCCATACCATCTCATTCTTGCTTCCTCTACTATCTCATATAACTTACTACATCATCTTCATGACATGTCCATACCATCTCAATCTTGCTTCCTCTACTATCTCATATAACTTACTACATCATCTTCATGACATGACCATACCATCTCATTCTTGCTTCCTCTACTGTCTCATATAACTTACATCATCTTCATGACATGCCCATACCATCTCATTCTTGCTTCCTCTACTATCTCATATAACTTACTACATCATCTTCATGACATGCCCATACCATCTCATTCTTGCTTACTTTACTATCTCATATAACTTACTACATCATCTTCATGACATGACCATACCTTCTCATTCTTGCTTCCTCTACTATCTCATATAACTTACTACAACATCTTCATGACATGCCCATACCATCTCATTCTTGCTTCCTCTACTATCTCATATAACTTACTACAACATCTTCATGACATGCCCATACCATCTCATTCTTGCTTCCTCTACTATCTCATATAACTTACTACAACATCTTCATGACATGACCATACCTTCTCATTCTTGCTTCCTCTACTATCTCATATAACTTACTACATCATCTTCATGACATGCCCATACCATCTCATTCTTGCTTCCTCTACTATCTCATATAACTTACTACATCATCTTCATGACATGCCCATACCATCTCATTCTTGCTTCCTCTACTATCTCATATAACTTACTACAACATCTTCATGACATGCCCATACCATCTCATTCTTGCTTCCTCTACTATCTCATATAACTTACTACAACATCTTCATGACATGACCATACCTTCTCATTCTTGCTTCCTCTACTATCTCATATAACTTACTACATCATCTTCATGACATGCCCATACCATCTCATTCTTGCTTCCTCTACTATCTCATATAACTTACTACATCATCTTCATGACATGCCCTTACCATCTCAATCTTGCTTACTTTACTATCTAATGTACTCCATACACCCTCACTCTCTCCAGAATAACTTAATTCCTAATTTTGTTTCTCCTCGTGACAGCTAACATGCTCTTCACAAACTTCATTCCCATGGCCTCCACTTTCCTGGTCTCTCTTACATTCAAAGTCCATGTTTCTGCTGCATGTGTAACAATGGGTACAAAGTATACCCTGTACAGCACTTCCTTACACTTGGAGGGTACTTCTCTTTGACATAGCAGATCTCTTCTCTTACACGCCTATAGAACAACTCTCTTTGTTGTTATCTTCTTCTCATTAGATCCTCTCTTATTCCACCTTTCTTCTCAATCACACTCCCAAGATATTTTAAGTTTTGTACCTTTCTCAGCTCTACTCCACCCAACCTTATAGACTTACTAGGCCTTATCCTCTTTCTTGTCATTACCATAACTTCACTCTTTGCCATGCTAAATTTAATTCCACACTCTTACACTTGTTTATTCCATCCCTGTACTTTCTTTTCCTTCTCCCCCCTATTTCCGTACTAGTCCGACACTTAGCTCAGTCGGTAGCGTGTCTTCCTACTGGGCTAAGGGTCCCGGGTTCAATTCCCGGCATGGCCGAAAATGTATAACTGATGGAAATACGAGTTTACTCTTTCCCATTGATAAATAAATGGACGGGGACTGGATGTTATGGCTGTCCTTGTCTTAAGTTAGATTATAAGGCATATGAAGCTACAGCAGGCCTAGCCAGCCGTTAATGGAAAAATATATATGACTTGAATAACTGATGTAGGCCTAAGGCTTGAAACAGTAATGTATAAAAAAACTATTACCGTACTTCAGATTTGTAACACGAAGCCTACAACCAACTATATATCAATACTAAGGTGACCAATTTTTTTACAATGAAAAGGAGGACGAAAAAATTTAAGAAAAAAGTACAACGTTAATAAATTAAAATTTTATTAATTCAAACAAAAATACACTAATTATGCTTACATCTATTTTTAATTATTTAATTAAACGAGTATTTTTCAATTGAATGAATATTTTTTGTCAATATATCATTTTCTAACAATATATTGGAAATTTCGGAGCAAGAAATATCCTTCATATTGAATTTGGTACGTGCTGCAGCTAGAGTATCAACATTCAATCTTGATTTCTCACTTGTCCAAAAATCATTACCAATTGAAAAAACTCTTTCAACTGCTGCTTTAGTTCTCTGAATACAGAGATTAACAGATTAGTTTTAAAATATTGAAAAGGAGGACAGATAGGAGGACACTTTTCGAGGAAGGACAGAACCTACAAAAGAAGGACTGTCCTCCCTAAAGGAGGACGATTGGTCACCTTATCAATACTAATACTAGTTTAACAATATAATACTACAAACAAGAACATCTATATCCTCAAATAGTGCTACTACCAAAAAGATCTATTGCCAGAGTTTGGTACAGAAGAAAATATAAGACCTGGGTTTTATAAAAAAAAAATCATCGTAGGTTTGATGATTAACGTGACAGCACATTTAAAATAAATAATATTTTCAAAGGTGGCCTTGGTCCAGTATGTATGGTTTAGCTATAAGTACGGGTGTTCGTTTAGATTAGTCTAAGAGTAATAAGTCTATTGCTGTGAACTAAAAAGTAATTTTTTTAGTAAAAAATATTTATTTGTAGATGTTGGTAGTGCTATATATAAATTGTTTCTTAATAGGGGTATTGTTTAGGTAAATAAAGGTATTTAATAATTTAAGATTGTATTACAACTTGTTTAAATACTACGTCAGTTATGATTGGTCAATTCAATTATGTTCTTAATAAAACAATGCCCGGTGTAAAAATTTAGTTCAAAACGATAAACATCCCATATAATAATAATAGTCAAATTGCAACTTTTCTAAGAAAAAAAAGGTAAGTTGGATATAATTTTTAGGGTGCTTAGTATTATTCTAATTTGTTTCAACTTTGAAATACAAAGGGTCTTAGCCTTAAAATTATTTTTCTGATTTTAAATTAAGGACTATTAGACTTTTATAACTCTCTGTTATTATGTTAGTTTTGTGTTTTTACAAAGGTACCAAAGGCTTACCCTCTTGTAACAAAAACATTGAACGAGATATACATGTGTATTGATTGCTTTATACTACTTGAATACTAAAAGTACATTTGTCAAACCCCACGGAATTGGTGAAATTCGTTTGGAGAGGTAACAACCTAAATACCCGCCTCTTTGGTGTAGTGTGCTAACGTGCTGGTTTCGTGTTGAGTTAGACTGCTGAGGATGGGGAGATCGAGGTTAAAATCTCGGCCGGTTGAATTGGGGGTGGTTTTCCACTCTCCCACCCCACAAATGTGGGTTCAATGCCTCTAAATTCAACCTTCCAAATTCCAAACCCATTAATGTAAGTAGTACTTAAACGTATAACCCGAACGGGTAGTAAGATGTGGTGCTATAATTTAATTTGACTCGAACATTTTGAAGCTTTGCACACCAAAATGTAATACTCGTTAATCAATGTTTTTAAGAATAAATTATACTTTTTCTCACAAGTAAAACATTTATCCTTTCGATTATTGTTTTTAGGCACTCTCTGGAACAAGTCAACTGAACAGTTCTGAGTGTTCGTTCGGGGGGGGCCATGCATTGGAGTGTGTTTTTGGAGGGTGGCCCAGAAGGGTGAACCACGCAGCGGTTTGTGTGGGAGACAGGATCTA
Organism: Timema podura; assembly: GCA_033556935.1. Classification (NCBI taxonomy): domain Eukaryota; kingdom Metazoa; phylum Arthropoda; class Insecta; order Phasmatodea; family Timematidae; genus Timema; species Timema podura. Next base: position 56,233,185 of record JAVRXN010000012.1, on the reverse strand, counting down.
CTCTTTTGGGGGTTACTGCACCGGAGAGAACTATCATAAGCGCAAGCCCATCGATGTCCACATCCTGAATACAGGTGAAACTTATTGAAAAATTGCTGTTGATAACATTTTTCCAAAGAAATTGAAAATTTATTGGGCCTATATATTTAAAAAAGTATAGGTATTTTATAAACTATTTTAACATTTTGAACATGCAAAAACAAATTGATTCAATTCTTGACTAGGCTACCATATGTGTAAAAAATTAAGAATTAATTTCATTAGGAACTTGAAAGATCATTGCCGCACTTATGAAAGTGTGCCATCTATCCCTATATTAAGCTTGTTCTATCCAGTCCACCTCACTACACCGTCTCCCTATCTTGAGCTAGTTCTATCCAGTGCACCTCATTACATCCTATCCCTACCTTGAGCTAGTTCTATCCAGTCCACCTCACTACACCGTCTCCCTATTTTGAGCTAGTTCTATCCAGTGCACCTCATTACACCCTATACCTATCTTGAGCTAGTTCTATCCAATCCACCTCATTACACCCTATCCCTACCTTGAGCAAGTTCTATCCAGTCCACCTCATTACACCCTATCTCCTTCAGGTCCATTCTAATGTTTTCTTCCCATCTGCATCTAGGTTTCTCCAATGGTCTCTTACCATTAGGTTTGCCAGTCGGTAGGTACCCTGAACACGATTCTAGATCCTTCACTGCATGTCTTGCTTACCATAATCTATGAGACTTGACTCTCGTAAAAATGTTTTGTGATGAGTTCAGGGTATGCAACTCATCATTATGTCACCTCCTCCATTCACCGGTATCTTAATCATTTTTTGGACCATTTATCTTCCTAAACACCTTGGGAGATCAGGGTTTGAATCCCAGTCTGGTGATCTGAGAGTGGTGTTTGCTAAATGTCATTTCACTGTCTATCCACAAATATGCGGGTACACTTTCTCTAAATTCAACTTCCCTTGTCTGTAACACATTAGTGTGATTAACATAATACGTGTATAGCACTAAACTCGTAGTAAAATGTGGTGCCAAAATAAAATCTATCCGAGGACAGTATCTAAAGAGTCGCTTGTCTCTTTCAGTCACCTTCCGCTGGACGTCACTGCCTGTACCCAGGCTGCTAAGTGCGGAGGGTTTGGACATGCCGTTCCAGAGGTATGGGCACACTGTGGTGGCTCTGGACAACCTGATATACCTTTGGGGGGGTCGCAACGATGAGCTGGCCTGTAATGTTCTCTACTGTCTTGACACAGGTGAGTGTCGTGGACTTTGGACCACTGCTCAGGGTCTTCAGGGGACTTTTGTTGGGGTGTTTCTACGTGGAATACATTTAGTTAACGAGTCTCTTGGGGTGAATATGTTATATTTTCTTGATTTAAATTGTTTGGTTGAAATGTGTGGCTGCAGGTTGCTTCTATCCCTTGTATAAAGATGATTTTAAGTGAATTCCTAAGACCCGCTTCATCGGACGCACGGTCTAAGGCGTCACTCAAGTCTTGGACTGGCTTTTGATGATGGGGAGTTTTTCATAAATGGTTTTCTTTTCTCCTTCCACACAAATGTGGGCATACTTCTTCTAAATTCAACCTTCCTCAAATGCAAGTAGGCTAGCTCTATAATGCTTTCTTACTAATCCCTACCCCATTAGAGTAAACTATTATATATGAGTATAGCCTGCACAGTTAGTAAGATACGGAGATTAAAAAAAATTAATTTCTGAGGAGCATTGATTTATAGTTTTATCTAGGCGTCCTGCTTCTTAGTCTAACATTACTGGCTACTAATCCAGGTTTAATTCTCGGTGGTACCGTAGGTATTTCTCCTGAAGGGGAATTGTTCCTATGTTCACCATGGTCTGGTTAGCTAGACTTGAGTTATGTTTAAAATGTCTACTGACACTACATAATAATAATAATAATAATAATCATCATCATATCGGGGGCAATGTGACCGCACCTACATGGTGCCTCAACCTCAAAAGTCGGTAACATATTCACCACGTCTTATGGAATCTAGAATACGAATCTAGAATCTTTTAACTGTCATACTATGACATGTGCCACATAGAATATTCTATAAATATCATTTCATGGCTTTAGCCCACTGAATTCAGGCCTTGGTTAGTTTTTCGAAAGACTACTCACTTAATGACCCGTTGCAGTGACCTTGAAGTGGAGCATACCGCAGGTGTATGGGAAAGTTCCCGGTGCGAGAGACGGTCATTCAGCCTGCATAATTGACCACTTCATGTACATCTTCGGGGGTTCGTGGAGAACATCGATCGCTTCTCCCAGGACGTATACATGCTGGATTTGCTGACATTCCACTGGAGCTATGTCAGCACTCAGGTACATGCTGGATTCGCTGACTTTCCATATCTAATTATATCAACACAGAAACACAGTAAAATACAGTCTATTTCTTTGATTCGTGTCAATCTTGCGTTGTTGCCACGTGAATGTAGGGTTGAAGCTATAACTTGTTGGGACCTGACGGTGCTTGTCATTCACCAGGGTGCTCCGCCCCCGTACCGCGACTTTCACTCTGCCACAGCAGTGGGGCGACGTATGTACGTGTTCGGCGGTCGGGGTGACCTGAACGGACCGCTCCACTCTCAGGAGGAGGTGTACTGCAACAATATAATGTACCTGGACACCGCAACCAACCGCTGGCATCGGCCTGTCACCCACGGCAACACCCCTATTGGACGACGGAGCCACTCCTCATGTCAGTATGACTGTTATAAGGGCTTATAGTGGCTGCTGATAGTTATAATATCCGATGTGTCGTGAACATACATCTGCGAAGCAGGTCTTTTGAGGTAGAATCAAAACAAATATTATTCACAAATTTCAGTTAATTTTCGAATTTAATCATATCCTAGTTAAATTTGCTAAAGTTATGATGTTAAAAAACAAAAGAGTTACATATTAAAAAAAACACATTATATTAGTTTTGGACCCAAGTCTTGTAAGTAGAGATATGCAAAAGGTGAGGTTATTTTTAGCATGTTAAATACCTTGAATGAAAAAAATAAATATAATGAACACATAAAACATTCTTCTGTGAATTTATTTGATGGGAAAAGCTTCACCAGGACAGAGTTTTCTATTTGTTAAAAAAAAAGTACACCAGGACAAGAGAATCAAATCCGGGGAGTCTGGCTTATTGCGTTAATGATCTACCACTTAGCTATCCAGAATTAGTGTGCTCATGCTCTACTGCTGAACTACCCAGGATTAGTGTGGTCATGCTCTACTGCTAAACTACCCAGGGTTAGTGTGCTCATGCTCTACTGCTGAACTACCCAGGATTAGTGTGGTCATGCTCTACTGCTAAACTACCCAGGGTTAGTGTGCCCATGCTCTACTGCTGAGCTACTCAGGGTTAGTGTGCCCATGCTCTACTGCTGAGCTACCCAGGGTTAGTGTGCCCATGATCTACTGCTGAGCTACTCAGGGTTAGTGTGCCCATGCTCTACTGCTGAGCTACCCAGGGTTAGTGTGCCCATGCTCTACTGCTGAGCTACCCAGGGTTAGTGTGCCCATGCTCTACTGCTGAGCTACCCAGGGTTAGTGTGCCCATGCTCTACTGCTGAACTACCCAGGATTAGTGTGGTCATGCTCTACTGCTAAACTACCCAGGGTTAGTGTGCTCATGCTCTACTGCTGAGCTACCCAGGGTTAGTGTGCCATGCTCTACTGCTGAGCTACCCAGGGTTAGTGTGCCCATGCTCTACCGCTGAACTACCCAGGGTTAGTGTGGTCATGCTCTACCGCTGAGCTACCCAGGGTTAGTGTGCCCATGCTCTACCGCTGAACTACCCAGGATTAGTGTGGTCATGCTCTACCACTAAACTACCAAGGGTTAATGTGCTCATGCTCTACCGCTGAGCTACCCAGGGTTAGTGTGCTTATGCTCTACCGCTGAGCTACCCAGTATTAGTGTGCTCATGCTCTACTGCTGAGCTACCCAGTATTAGTGTGCTCATGCTCTACTGCTGAGCTACCCAGTATTAGTGTGCTCATGCTCTACCGCTGAGCTACCCAGTATTAGTGTGCTCATGCTCTACTGCTGAGCCACCCAGTATTAGTGTGCTCAGGGTCATTCTTCACTCATAGTTTAAGGCAGAGTCTAAAGTGGACGTCTAGTTACTTGGAACTATCAGAAGAATGCGTAGTGTATTAGTCGAACATTGGTATTCTCAGCCAAAGGTCCCAGGTGTAATTTATCGTCTATTGAAGTGTTAAAGAGCTGACTAACTCGAGTGAATCTGTTCCAGTCCTGTACGAAGGTGACCTGTACGTGTTTGGGGGCTACAATGGTCTCTTGAAGGAGCACTACAACGATCTACACAGGTTCTCACCGCGTGAGTTGTTGGTACAGTTTGTCCATGACTTTATACACACAAATGCTGGCACAATTTCTTTAAATTCAACCCTTCCTATCCTTACCCGATTATTGTAAATATAAGGCTAAGCCGAATTGTCAGTAAAACGTGGATCGGTGAAAAAAAATAATGACACGCTTCGGTAGTGAAATGGTCTTAAGTGCCAAACTTGCGATAGGCTGGGCCGCCGTTAACTGGGAGATCGGGCTTCAAAGCCTGGTCGGGTGTACTGACGGTGATTTTTCACTAAACTGCCACCCTCCCTCCATGCAAATGCAGTTACACTTCATATATATTTAAACTTGTCCCTAACACATTATTGTAATTAGCATATATCATGTGTTTAACCTGAATGTGTAGTAAGACGTAGTACTATAAAAAAATCCTATCTACGGCAAAGAGATTTTTCTCATAGATTGGCTATTTTCATTATAAAATGTTTTAGTTTCTAATTTGTTCATGAAACGTGTTATAGTCTCTAATGACCGACACCAGGGGAACATGAACTGTTGTGTATATTATCCTCTATCGTGTGTCTAGAAAGTAACAAGTGGTGTGAAGTGTTCCCGCATGGGGCCCCGCCGAGCAAGCGTCGCAGACAGTCCTGTCTGGTGGTCGGCCGACGGCTCTTCCTGTTTGGGGGCACAAGCCCGATGCTAGAGGCACACACTGTCCTACCTGTACCTGAGGATATGGAGCCAGGGGAGATAGAAGAGCTGATGGCTGTGCCGCTCGAGGAGCAGGGCGACGTCAATATCATGGAGATGGAGATCATCGTCGACGGAGAAGTAGTGCTGATGGACCACAACGATCTGCACGTCATGGACTTTGGTGGGTCAATTCCGTCATCTGATCACTTTTAATAAGGGGTGGCCCAAGTCAACTTTTTCAATTCCCAAATTTGAATATATTAAATATTCTCTTAGGCGAATCAAAGTGTATATTTTTCTTAAGGTGCTAGAGTAGTCGAACATAAATTCATAAACACCAGAAACCAAGGGGGCTTTAAACTTTTATGGATGAAACTGTCCAGCAGTAGGAGAACAAACAGGGGAGAAGGAAAATACAAATCCCACTAAAATTTGTGTTGTAATCTCCACCCCCTATTAAATTACATCATATTCACAAAGATCCATTCTACGCTCTTATAACAGTTACCTTTCATTTCCCAATATTTAGTTATTAATGGTCAACAAAATATGTAATTTTTTTTCATGTCTTTCTGAGGGGAAGATTTCAACTATTTTACCATGTTTAAGTGTATAATCTGAATTGATAGTAAGACGCGGTGCTAAAAAAAATAAGTGTACAAGCCTATAAATGTTCAGGGTCGTAGAAAATAGTCTATTGTTCATTCCAGTAAACATAAAACTGGTGTAAAGTTTTAAAGTTTTTATCAACATCAGATTTGTATTATCTTGTCTACCTAGGCATCTCCCTTAGTTGCTCTGCTTGAAGTAATATTATAATGTACTTATTTTCTTAACTTTATCACACAATTGGTTGTATTATTGTATGCACATCTTGTAAAGCAAGTCATTTTCAAAACATGCAATTCCATTACCTCACATTGTTTTCAAATGAATATATTTATTTGTAACATAACCTTTGTCTACGGTGTATGGTATCATGATTACCTTGCATTATTCCACTATGGTGTAGCGCAGCTGTTCTCAAACTGGGGTACGCGGGCACCTTTCAGGGGGTACACAAGCGGCTCTCAAGGTAAAGTTGGCAAAACAACAAGGGGCAAATGGAAAACCCTAATTGTTGGCAGTTACCGTTGACTACTAGTTATTACCAACCCTCTTTTCCCAGTATTTCCTCAGCTGGAGATTGATTTCTGAGAATTTTCAATCCCCCTACTTGACTCCTTCTACATTAGCAGTTTATGATGCCTTTCTAAACAACATCTCTCTATGAGAGTGGTTTTTCATCCATGATGTACCTAAAAGATAAGTAGCGCAATAGGCTAAATTTGGAGCCGAACCTCCGCTTGAAAGTTTCAAGTGGAAAACCAGACGTCAAAAAGTTGTACCAAGCCGTGCATTCACAACCCTCTCGCTGAACAACTTTGGGATTCATAATTTATCAGCTCCGGAACTACAAATACAATTTTTTATTTGAAAATATTGTGTTTAATTTTACTTTTTATCTTTATTTCTGAACGAATTTGTGAAGAAAATGTATAAAACTTTTCTACAGACATTTTACAGTAAAATAATGGTATTTTAACTGCTCTTAATGATTCTCAATAAGAGATATTGTTAAGTCTATAACAGTAGGATTCTCTCACATTTGAAATATTATGATTACAGATATTTTTTCCCCAATAGATTAAATAGATCAGTAATTTACCATAAGGTCATATTTTTTAAAGCCTGTCATTTGGAAATTTTTTATCTTGGGGGTACATTAAACTTTTAGTCATGGCCAAGGAGTACAATCTAAAAAATAGTTTGAGAACCGCCGGTCTAACGTATAAGATTGGACCATAGTGTAATCTTTCAAGGTAAACCAAGAGTATGTAAGAGCTCATAATGGTAATATTTGAACGTAGCTTGGATACCGTATTGGCCCGAATATAATGCGATGTTTTTCTCCTAAAAATGTCCTTTTGAAAACTGTACTCGTATTATGTGTGCAGCCTAACATTTTTACTAGGCAAAAAAAGGCAGATTCCTACATAGGTCTATTTTGTAGCAAGCTGGAACTGTACTGGCCAGCCACGGATTTGGCAGGCGCGAGGGAAGCTTTAAGCCAAAACGGAGAGGATTCTCTCCACCTCCACTTTTAGTGTCACTGGGCTGGCGGGAACCATGTATCTTAATATTTCCACCCTTCATTGTCGGTGAACTGTTAATTCAGTAGGTTCAGTGTTACTGGTAAAAAATCATCTATGGCAGATCTGCACAGGAGTGAGAACTGGTAGCTTTAATTAATAATTAAGGTAATTTTATTCTCACTTAACTTTTACTTTAAAAAAGTGTGTCAAAGTTGTTAAGTTCTTACCTCTGTTGATGTCATAATGTCAGGTCATATTTTATTCGAGACAATTTATTTTTCATTTAACACACTTTCAAAATATTAAGGTCATATTATGTGTGAGCCCTTAATCATATTCAGGCCAGTACAGAACAATTAAAGGAAATGTTCTCTTCGTTCCTTGTTTATATCACAAGCGACCATGTGTTGTGTTTCAGAGCCAACCCTTCAGACCTTGTGCCTCTTAGCGGTTATTAGACATAACATCAGCACCGAGTGGCTGCCCGCCAGCCTCAAGTAAGTCCCTGATGGGGAGCACCCTGTTATATTAGTGAGAACATGTGTCGGAGACAAGCTTAAAATAATACTTGACTGACCCACCACATGGGCGCGCCGAGCACGGGGACAGACTCGGCAAGGCTCGTCAAGGGCCTCCAGTCACAACCAAAGTATTGAAGATAGTGTTTCCTAGGTGTCTTCCCAATTTTTCTCCATGAAAATGGAGGTCTAGTTCCTCTAATGTTTCATCCTCCCCCCCACCCTATTAGAGAAATTAAATGTGGACAGTAATTAACTTATTTAGGTCTGAGACTATAAAGCTTCCACCCTGTATTTCTTCCTTTAATTACTTTCATTATCTGCTCCTTCCATCTTTTTCTTGGTCTTCCTTGCTTTCTTTTTCCTATTACATTATCTCTATCAATTACTTTGGTGTTTTCTCCTTTTCCATCCTCATTACATGTCATACCATGTCAGTCTTGCTCCCTCACTATCAGTACTCCAGCTCTTCCGAATACTTCATTCCGAGGCTCCACTTCCTTTCTCTTACATTCTTGTCCATGTTTCTGCTGCATTTCGTCCTTTTTATGTTTCTATCCACCTTTCCTGTACCTTCTTCCTAATATAATATAAAGATGATTTGTATGACAATATTTCTTAAAGCGATAAGAATGCTGTCATTCAACTGAGCTTTATATTCTTGGTCCTAAATCATAAATAGTATTTTCTGTGATTAAATATACTTTTCAAAGTGTAAAACAATTGCACGTGTGTAAATGTATGAGAAACATCAATATTGGCAAAGGGTTCACCTTAGCTTCAGTCCAAACATTCTAAATTTGTTATATTTTGAAAATTATTCCAGGTCCGAGCTTCGTTACATGACCACCAACAACACCATCAGTCGACCAATCAACAGCATGGGATAGTCTGACCAAGATAACTGTGCGTTTGTTTGGGACAGAGTTACGTAGAGGCGGGAGGGAGATGCTTATTTATTGTGACCTTGATCTTGGAAACGGAGGGGATGTTAATCTGTCCGATGTTTGTTTTATCATGCTCATGTTTGTTTGTAGGGTTGTCGTTTTGATATCAAGCTTTAGGGGTGTGCGAAGTTCACTTTAAAAAAAAATTCAAAGTGAAGCCAAATTTATAGTTTGTTAAATACTTTTGAAGCTGAATGGAAGGTTAAAAAAAAGTTTTATGTATTACCTTGTGCATATTTATATTACTTTATAAGCTACATATATTGTATAGAAGTGTTCTATTGATTTGTTTTTTTACTGATTTTGGCCCAAATTCATAAATAACCTTACAATTTATAACTAAGAGACATGCAAAAGGTGAGGCTATTTTTAGAGGGAAATGGTGTTATTTTTCTAAAAAAGCGATGATATTATTGCTGAAAGTGATGTTGTTATTCACGTAAATAGAGTCAAATTAATAGCCATAAAAAATTACTTTATATATTTTGTTTATATTGTGTATTTAACTTTTTACTAACATATTGGGACAAAAATCAAATATAAATACGCACAAAACTTTCACGCTTAGTAATATCAAACTCAATTATCTTATTATCATTACCTTCGAGTATTCATTTTATGTTTAGACCAAGGATAATCACAAAACATGTCTTCAGAGAAAAATAAACTACTATAAAATAAGGAGAAAGGAATAAAAATAAGGATGATATAATTTCGCCAAACATGAGCAAGGGCCATATATATTAATGTCCTTGCTTGAACCTAGCATGAAATGTTTTAAAGGCTGAAAACATTCGATCTACTGAAATCAAAATTTAAGTACTATAATTTTAACCTAAAAAAAAAGCCTAAGTCCGTGAAAATATTCATATATCCTGTGATCCGTTTTATACCATTAAAATCAGCAAAAATGGATACTATCCATGTAAACGGCAGCCCTGGCGTGGTGCTTTTGCCATTGTTACCACGTTGAACATTATATTGTATGATAATGGTATTTTCCCAATACAAAGAAATTGTGTTTTTTTTTTAAGTTAAATTTATGTTATTCGTGTAAAACAGTAGAGTTTATGTAAAAATTCATGCTATCACAAATGTGAATTTTGCATGTCCTTATTTATAACATGTTATAAGATTACCATAAAATTGTCATGAATGACAACAAAGTGAATTGACTAAATGTGTATTGGCTATCAATATTTTTACTCTTGAAGCTAATTTTTTTGATTGGTTCGAAGTTAAAGTTTTCCAAGCTTCACACACCCCTACGAAGCTTGATTTTGATTTTTTCAACTTTCTATACATTTGGGGGAGAGGAGAATTTCTACCAGTGACCAAAGTAGTTCACATGAGTTTTTAAAATTTTTTTCACAGTTACATAAATTCTCATTGATGCAGTTCATACAAAGAATATAGGAATTCTTTATCTGGTCAAACACCTTTTCGCATTCATTAAAGACAAAATTGATTCTTGTGTTTGTTACTACAGAATATTGGAACACTCGAGTCTATATTTGAAGGCTGTGCAAGATTTTTATAAAGCTGTTAACATCATTTCTTACATTTTTGCACATTCAAATCGTAAAGTCTAAACTATAATAAACTCATATAGGATTGTTCATATTTTCTTTGCAGTTTTTCATATCTTTTGTATCACTTTTATAGTTGTGTGTAGATGCTAACGATGCAAAAAGTGATTCTCAGATCATGTTGTGTTTGCCATATGTATTAGATTTTCTGAATACTCTTTACATACATTATATATTAAGTCACTTATTTATTGCACACAAAACAACTTTTAAAATGATATATTGTGCCATTTATTTTCTCTTTGGTTTTTTTGGTTTTGAACTGTAAAATAAATAAATAAAAAGAAATTAAAGATTTCTTATTAGAAGACAAATTAGCTGACTTAGCAGTCAAATGGAGCATAATAATGATTTTTTTAACTTTCAGTTTTTTTATTGACTATTTAACTCAACAATATTCTCTATATGTTTATTTACCAAAATATTATTTTAATTACCTTCACGGAAATCCAAAGATTAATCACAATTTGAGATACTATATCTCTTACCCAACATAATTAGTTGAATTACTACAGAGCTGCAGGCCAACCACCCTAAAACATTTTTATGACTAAATACCATTGAATAGTAATTTATATTTCTTAGCTAATATGTTAGTTTCTCTAAATGAATATTTAGAATTAAGACGATGTGAGTATTTCCCGTCCGGCATTTTACTTTATTTGCTCGAGCTATTATTTTGTTTTGGCCACCAGTTTACTAGGCCTGTTGTGGCCTACACCTGAGTAGCGTGGCTGCCTCTTATAGGTCCTCAGGTAGACCTTCTCTTGGTGGTAACCTTCCCTAACTGAGGCTACGGGTGCTGACGATGACAACTCATCACCGTCAACCCTCTCAGTCTGAGCCAACTAGCCAGACCCTGTTCCAAGCTCGTTGGTTTTGGCCCTGACCTGTCCTGATTTCCGCTGGGGTTCAACCCAACCTCCACCAGATTACTCAGGTCCCAGGGTACACCACTTGGCGGTGGTATCAGGATTGGGTAGGGGAGGCTAAGTGCCATCCACTAGGTAGGCAACTTGTATTGCGCTTCACCACCCCGTTGATACCCCTTGTTGATGAAGATGTGATTGTTTAACTTTTTTTTTATGCTGAACAGATTCAAGATTCGTTAGCTCTTTCCTCATCGATAATAGTATTTCAAGTTATTACAGCCCTAATATTGGTTCTATTGATATCGATTTTTTTATGAAAAATGTATTTTGGTTTTAGATATACAAACAAAATATAAGTAAATTGTTGATATAAAATATTAATTATCTTATAATATTACAAGAAATATTGTTTTTTTCTGTTTTAGAAATAAATTAAATTATACATGAAAGAAGGTACACGAAAGAGGGATAAGAACGAATACAATAAACCCTCGGTTTTAGAGACTAATTATGGAAACCTGTCTTTAAAATCAGAAATTCTGTAAAATTGGGGTGAAAAATTAAAGTAAAATATACATTCCCCCTTCACTCCACCTCCCACATTAATAATGCATTTTATTATAATGAAGTAAGTAAAGTAATACTATACACATTTAAAAGAATATTAAAATCTTTGGATTTAATTCTCTTTTCATTACTGTTTCCAGCCTGTGGTCAGTTTTTTATTTAAGTCATATATTTTCCACTACCGGCTTGCTAGGCCTGTCTTAACTTCATATGTCTTATAATCTAACTTAAGACTAGGACAAGAATAACATCCAGCACATCGACCGTTAATTCATCACTGTGAAAGGGTAAACCCATATTTCACCATTGATACATTTTTTTGGCCATGGCGGGAATTGATCCCGGGACCCTTAGCTCAGTACATAGACGGATATGCTCAGTATTAGACAGATATGCTACTGACTGAGCCTTAAAGTGTCGGATTGTTGGTCTAGTAGCATATAAAATGAATAGTGATATTAAAAAAAATACCAAACCTTCAAGTCAAAGGGGAACCTTTCTATGCCCATGATAGTATATATTATTATTGTGATATCTCATGAGTTAAAAATGATTAGTTAGCTGGGGGAAGGAGAGGGGGGGGTTACCTAATGTTGAGGCTAAAGGTCTGTCTGGATTTGGTGATCTATTGTTGAGTGAGTTCCCGTAGCCTTGGAGGGTTTTAGATTTATTTGTCGAAGGATCACTTTGGAATGTAATAAAATTTATGAAAGTTCATATAATGAGTTTTAGGATATTTTCTGTATTGTCACATGCTTTAAATTAACCATTGTTAACCATCAAGGAACTTAAATGCCTCAAAAAGAAGTCTGCGTACTTTCAAAACTAAGGATATGGGAGCTGGTCCATCAATATAGCACCAAATCTAGAAAAGTCCATAACCTCAACTTTCATTGTAATCCTCACAACCAACCCGCTTCGGTGGCCGCATGGTCTAACATGCTACCCTCGTGTCAGACTAGCTACTGATGACAGGGAGATCGAGGTTCGTTTCTTGTTCGGGTGTACTGAGAGTGGTTTTTCCAAAATAGTTTTAATCACTCTCCTACCATACTAATGTGGGCACACTTCCTATAAATCATACCTTCCTCATCCCCAAAACCATTAGCCTAATTAGTACATAAGCGTATAACCTGAACGGGTAGTGAAACACGGTGCTAACAATAAAATTAAGTTATATCTATCTATTTAATCCAAGTGCTGCCATCTCTACAGTGAAATCATGATTACTGAAAAACAGCTGTTTACAGTCAACCCTGGAGTCTAACTAAGAGCATCAGTTTACTCTCTTAACCTGATTAAACACTCTGTGACAGTGAAAGGTTGTCCTTAAAGATGTGTTTGTGTGTTTTTTAGTGTTTAATATAAACAAATTCTACTCCAGTATCACTCAGGTAAGTCTGCTGTCCATTCCTCTTAATATAAACCATTATTTAGCCAAGTGCTTTATTACAAATAACTAATATAGTTGGGTTTTGTTGTTGGATAACTCTTATTTTTTTATATAAGTTTTATCTGTATTCAATTTTTGTTAATATTAGTTCTAGGTTTTAATATTTATTTAATAAAATTATTCTTAAGATGATCAAATAAAGTTCTTTAAAATTTTAATATACAATTTTGTGCATTTAAGAGTTCCATATTTTTCAGGTAAATAGGACAAAAATGGATTTCTAGACAGATTAAGAGAGTAAAAAAAAATATTGAACATGAATAGCTATTAAATATAAACCTTCTCTCATTTGAACACACTGTATTGGGTGTTCTGCCACCCCGGCCCCACTAAAAGTTTTCCATTTTATCTCCATGAAAATGGAGATACATCTTATATAAATTATACCTTAAGAAATGTGAATAACTCGTATGGCAAGGTAGTAATAACAAATTTTCAAAATTATTTATATTTATAAATTTATTTTTTATAACATACTTGGTTGAAGTTATCACATTTTGCAATGAACAAATATTTTTGTTTTATATTGATTATATTCACATGTAGTTTGTAACAATGCGTTATACTCATAAATCACATTCGTAAACAACAAATATGAAGGGGAGATGGAATGTTCACAAAATGTAAATACAGTCTTGGTTTTATTATTAAAAAGTAGGATTTATAACCACTTTCTAGGTAATAATTGATTTTGTTCACATTACCTTTAAGTACAAGCTTAAAATAATTGTTAAATTAAAAGTACATAGTTTTTATTAACACCTGAAAACACTTCATAAATATGTATAATATTAATATAACATTGTTGAAACATACTACCGGTAAATTGTCACCAATACTGAATGCAGATTTGTGATTTCAATTTAAAATTATAGCACAATATATCTAAAAATGATTAAATATAGTTGATTCTTATAAACAATAATTAATTTATATTTTGTTGTTTAAATAATTACAAAGACATACAGTCAAAATTTGTAAGGAACTAAATTTATATATATATTGCAAATCTAAATGGTTAAAGTCAAGTTTATGAATAAAAGCACTCTGCCCAATTATGGGTAAATAAGGTCCCCTAGATTATTATAATTATATTAAACTCTTCCAAGGAAATCACCCACCTCGGTGGCGTAGTTGGCTAACACGCTGGTTGTTGTTGAGCCAGACTCGGTCGTCGGTCGGGTGAACTGGTGGGTGGTTTTTCTTGAATGGTTTTCCACTCTCCTTCCACACAAATGTGGGTTCACTTCCTCTAAATTCAACCTTCCCATTCCTAGCCCATTAGAGTAATTGGTACTTAAGCGTATAACCCGAACGGGTAGTAAGACGCGGTGCTATTATTATTATTATTATTACTATCCAAGGAAATCATATTAATAATAATACAGGCATATATAAATCACACTGACAAATTTAAAGCTTAAAATTGAAGAATTTTTGGTTCGTTCCTAAAATTTTAAAAATTTGAGATTTTTTTTTTTTTTTAACTTTCATCAAACACTTCATTTAAATAACTGTAGGGGGGATAACTTATTTTCATTCAGTGCCACCTTAATAATATTAACGAAAACCATCTACACACACTTTTCGTGTAAATTAATACTAATCGTTAGATTTTGTAACTTAATATAATATATCGTACTGTAGTTAAATACATATAGTATATAAAGTTGAGTAGAAAAATAAAAATCACAAGCAGGAAACATTTTCTGATTATGTTAAAAATTGAAAACCTTTAAATTTCTGAATGTACATATTTATGCACATAGTGCAGAAATTTTTGGGGTTTAGACATCGCGTAATATTAAATCAATATAAAATAAAACATACATTTATTCATTAGTGTCAATTTCAACTAAATGTAACTATAATATACTACAACATATAAAAGTAAACAAATTTATTTCCATCTCTCTTCTTGACTAGTATAATCATTAAACAAAGTTTTCATTACTAAGGAATGTGGTATTTGTAAAATTTAATTTTTAAATTCACATTTATTAATTTTATTCTAATTAATAACATTTTTACATCCAATATTTTATTTATTTGCTTGGCATGTCTCCTAACCCTATTTTTAAGGCACAAAATAGTTCTTCCCTCTGTTCCACAAAAAACATACTTTTTATTTTAAACTTATCTTTGTGACATTAAAAAAAAACCACACACACAAAACCTGACTCTCAAAGTGGGGATCCAACAAACGCGAGAGAAGGCCAGCGTTTTTGCTGTTTTTATATTAAAACTTTTTTTTTAGCCAAAATAAATAAATATTGCCTCAGTAGAAACATAAGAGTTTAATTTTTTTCACATGGTGAAATCAACAGTTCTTGAATATCTGTCTAGTGACAAAGTTGTCACTAAATTCCAGACACCCTTGACAGATATTTCAACCAACTGTTGATATCACCGTGTGAAGAAAACTAAACTCTATGTTTGTACTGGAGCAATATTCTAAAGTAACATATGGTTTGGCGAATTGTAGTGATTATATTTTACACATGCCTTTTGATCATAAATAGATCATGGTGGCTTCGACAGGGAAAACAGGGAAAACCTGGAAAAGTTAGGGAATTTTAGGATGACAGGGAAAAACAGGGAAATGTCAGGGAATTTAACTAAAAATAAGAAAAAGTCAGGGAATTAAAAATAGGTCTAAAATATCCCATTAATTTCGCAACTAAACACCAAAACAAAAGTTAATAATACCTAAATAAAATAACATTTTAATTTTTAAAATAACTGATAAAACTTTATGTTTAGTAGATACAAACTTTTTTTTAATATGTAATCAATAATAAATAAAACAAACATCATCCACCATTAAAACTGGGAAAAAGTAGTCAGGGAAAATTGAAAAATGTCGCCTGGAAAACCTGGAAATGTCAGGGAATTTTGTAAAATATGTTTTTTAGCAAGCCTGATAGATACAACCAGATCAAATCAAATGTAATAATATTAAAAATTTACTTAATTTATTTTATATTTCACAGTAAATATTTAATGTGGTGTGACATCCTTCTGTATATCTCTATCAGCCACCCAAGCAAAATCTTATCGAAGGACAAGAGGGAGAAATGAGGAACGAATGAATCCCATTACTATAATATTCTAAAAGCCAAGTCTTGGAAAACAACCCTGTAGGCTAGAGGAGGTGATGTAATAGTCATGTAATAGTCGCCGAGCAGTCGGGACCTGCGTTTGTCAAGAGAAATAATATATATTTAAAAAAATTTATCACCGAATCTGAATTGGGACCGTAATGATTCCACGCCCGTCACTAGATTGGATCAATCTTAGGGTTCGGCAAGACTGACGAGCGCGTGATTAGCAGATAGCTCTCGATAGTTATTGACGAGGAGGCAAAGGTTCGAATCTTGGGTCAGTGAACTGAGGGTGGTTTTTGACAAGTGATTTATTTTGGTGGTTTTTTCCCATCCTTTATCCGTGCTAATGGTGATTCTTATTTGTAAAAGCTTACTTTTATTATAATATTGAAGTATTTTAACATATCAGTTTTACATATATAGGTATGGTTTATGATGTTACCAATTAAATTAGGCTGTTAGTAGCAAGTGTGCCAAACCTATCGATAATAATAAAAATGTCAAAATGAGATTTTCCTAGCACTCAATGAACCAACATACAATAATATTGCCCAGCGCCTGTAAACTAGACTGTACCGGCTCAAGCGCGCACGTTCGATCGCTCCAGTCCGGCCACCTCTCATTACAACCAATGTGTTCTATTTTATATTTGAGTCGCTCGCTCGCCCAGTCTGGCCGTCCCCATAATCCAATCCCATGTTTAATCCTCTCAGTTCTCTAAGAAGTGAAATAACAGTATGTGTGATATCGGACCTCATACTCATCCTGTTTCGTACAGCAATAACGCTGAATAAATGCTTCATTAAAAACATAAGTGATTTCAATTATTGTTTGATGAAATATCTCCACAAAGAACTATCCCGGCATTTAGTGAGTTCATGTCAATACAAAATGTAGCGCCCTCTACGAACCCTGTGGTGGACAAGAGCATTGCAAAATGAATGCACGAGAGTCGACCAGCTAGCTTTCACCTACACTCCTACCGGAGATGGGGTATAGATATACTAATAAAGTGCCAAGTCGTTTTAATGTGATTATTAAAACATCCAAACTCAACATGTGGGTAGTATTATTTAATTTAGTTAAAATACAAAATATTAGACAAAAAAAAATTTGATATAAAACAACCAAATTAAAAATTAACAGAAACTATTTCTGATTGGCTGAAATAATCGATTTCTGTGTAAAAGTAGTTATGTGTACACAATTTGGTCGTATCTGACAGCAGTTACAGCTCACATGACAAGTCAAAAGTTGAGAATGAACATGTACTCTAGATTACATTGCTTTTATTTCGAAGCACGCGTTGACTCCTATTTCTTGGTTGCCAAGCAGACCACAGCCTATCAACCTGTGACGCTTGGTCTGCTCTTTGTTGGGGTTCATTTCGGGGGTCGGGGGGTCTTGTTTAGGGTGTAACCTCCATGGCAGCTTCACCTGACTGCCACCAGCAATAGGAACAAGGCCACAGACAAGATATTCTCTTGGACTGGAGGACTTCCGGAACGAGCCTGGTGGATGTCCTCTTCTGAAAACAATACAGAAGCCATCTTGTGTAGGAAAGTGATGCTCAATAGTTCTATGTTCTGATCCAGTTTGTGCCTCACCTCATTGGTCCATGCCGAGATGACCTAGTTTGTGCCTCACCAAGTAAATCCATGCCGAGATGACCTAGTTTGTGCCTCACCTGGTAGGTCCATGCTGAGATGACCTAATTTGTGCCTCACCTGGTAGGTCCATGCCGAGATGACCTAGTTTGTGCCTCACCTGATAGGTCCATGTCGAGATGACCTAGTTTGTGCCTCACCTGGTAGGTCCATGTCGAGATGACCTAGTTTGTGCCTCACCTGGTAGGTCCATGCCGAGATGACCTAGTTTGTGCCTCACCTGGTAGGTCCATGTCGAGATGACCTAGTTTGTGCCTCACCTGGTAGGTCCATGTCGAGATGACCTGGGGGCGGCTTGTCAGTCTGGAGGGCTGCAGCCGCCGCTCCCCGGGGGCGGTCCACCTCGACGCTGTTCTCTGTGCTCTGCCAGTACAAGTGGGCCAGACTCCCAATGCAGCGTATCTTGAGTCTCCCGCTAGGGAAGTGCGCATGCGTCAGCAGGATCCTCAGTCCCAGGACAGACAGTTCTTTGTCTCCCCCGGGTTCCTTGAGGGGAGGGTGTGCTACCAGCGTGGATACGGGGGCCTGGAACAATACAACTCACCAGCTAGCAAAACTACCAGCAGTGGGCTAGGAGGGACAACTCACCAACTGACATAAATACCAGCAACGAGACTAGAAGGATCCAAAACACGAGCTAACAGAACTACCAGCAGTGAGAATAGAAGGACCCAAAACACGAGCTAACAGAACTACCAGTAGTGAGACTAGAAGGACCCAAAACACGAGATAACAGAACTACCAGCAGTGAGACTAGAAGGACCCAACTCACGAGCTAATAGAACTACCAGCAATGAGACTAGAAGGACCCAAATCACGAGCTGACAAACTACCAGCAATGAGACTAGAAGGGCCCAAATCACGAGCTAACAGAACTACCAGCATTAAGACTAGAAGGACCCAAATCACGAGCTAACAGAACTACCAGCATTAAGACTAGAATGATCTAACTCACGAGCTAACAGAACTACCAGCAGTGAGACTAGAAGGATTCAAATCACGAGCTGACAAACTACCAGCAATGAGACTAGGAGGAACCAAAACACGAGCTAACAGAACTACCAGCATTAAGACTAGAAGGACCCAACTCACGAGCTAACAGAACTACCAGCAATGAGACTATAAGGACCTAAATCACGAGCTGACAAACTACCAGCAATGAGACTAGAAGGAACCAAATCACGAGCTAACAACTACCAGCAATGAGACAGAAGGACCCAAATCACGAGCTATCAGAACTACCAGCAATGAGACAGAAGGACCCAAATCACGAGCTATCAGAACTATCAGCAATGAGACTAGAAGGACCCAAATCACGAGCTATCAGAAGTACCAACTGCGATACAAGGAGAGCCCAAGTTATGAGCTGACAAAACTACCAGATGACTCAACTCACGTACTGATAGAATTACCAGCAGCGAGACAAGGAGGGCCCAACTCATGAGCTGACAAAACTACCAGATGATCCAACTCACGAGCTGACAAAACTAACAGCAGGGGAGAATAGGAGAGCTCAACTATTGAGCTGACATAAGCAGTGGGATTAGCTAGGTCTATTAGGAGCTGAAATAGGAGGGCCAACTGAGAGGACTATTCTAGCAGAAGATTTGATTTGGGTGGACTTAAAAGTGTTATGTCTCAATTAGGAATGGCTATTATTTTACAGTTCTTGATATTCTTGGTTCATAAAAACTTCATTTAAATATTTCAAGTGTTAACAAACATGTTCATCGAACTCACACTCGTTTTAATTTCTCGATCAATAATCAAGCACTAAAGCTAACATAGAAGTTTCGACTTATGTTATTTAACACCAACTTTACTAAGTTTATTCATATATGAAACGAATATTTGGGCAAAGAGAAACAAAGAGAATCATCACAATGCGAATGGAGCTTGTTTTCTCTTTTCATATTGATTCTAAAACCACCCACCGGGAGCGACAGATATCACTCAGTTTTGAAAAGCTTTTGTATGAAGAGTTTCTCTATTAGTGAGTGAAACTCTGTAAAGAGAAAGGGTTCTTTTGAAAAGAAGCATCAAATAAAAGTAGCCGGGTGGACGGATGATAGATGAAAGTAGCCAGAAATGGGAAGATAAGGAGGAAAAAAAAATCCAACATATCCAAGCGAAGGGTGAGTTTAAAATTTGAAAGAGAGGGAGGGAACTACTTTAGATGAAATATCGTATTTGAAATATTTTCTGTTTATTTTGTGTGTGTGTGTTTGTGTGTGTGTGTGTGTGTGTGGCGTCATAGATTTCAATAATGGCTATGATAAATCTACGCTATCTTCATGTCTTAATACAGATTTATCTCCAGCAATATTTGTTATGAGCATAATAATTTGACTTATTGTGAAGTATATACTACAAAACTTGACTTTCGCATCTACGTATGTATAAAATACTCAAAATAATATCATAAAGTTCTCAACAATGGTATTAAAACATTTTATAAGGTAGCCATCTATAATACATAATCAATGAGAAAAAGAACACTTCACAAAAGTAAGTTTTTCTTTTGCTACCGTCTTTTTCACTCTCCTAATATTTTTTCATGATTTTTATCTTTTCAAATAATTACCAAATGTTTAATTACATTGCACAACATAATTATATATATATATTTGTTTATATAAGTTGCTGTACATTAGTTTTTAGTTAATTTATTCTAAAGTCAACTCAATAGAAATATAAGTTATTCAATACAAATACGTTGTAGATTTCTTGCTTCAAAAATATTCTATTTACTTGGAAAAACTTGAGAAAGTTAAGCTAATTTAGCACATATAGTCTTATACCCAAATTTTCATATCAATTGACATATTTGACAGCTAAAAAAAGATACAAGATCTACTTTCAGGTATTCAAACGTAAGGTCATGTGTTCTGCATAATATGTTACTTTTGATATAAACTATCAATACCTATAAAATAATAATAATATAATAATATGTTATCATTGTTGGCAGAAAAAAAGTTTGTAATTTTCTAAAAGGTCCTAAGTGTCATTTATTAGAAAATCGAGGTGTGTGTACACTTCGTTTACGCTGAAAGGTAGCAAGCTTACCTTGACCTATTATGCTATGGTGTAACTTCAGGGTAAATGAAGTGTATATGACTCCCTCCATTTTCCCAAGGGGAGCACACTCTATTGTCTTGTATCGCGTTGCTGTTGTCTATCACGATTAGCGCGGGGGAACAAACTTTACCTGCTCTCCGTTGATGAACCAGGCGAGACGAGCCGCTGGTCTGGACCAAGAGGAGGAACAGTTGCCGTGGAGAATTTCTCCAGGCTTGTACCTGGGTCGAACCCCTGTGATGACAGGCCGGTCTATCGGGACCTCTGGACAAGAGAACACAGACTGAACAGCCGGTAATTTGGACAACATGGACTGTACATCGATCCACACGGTTGCAACGGTATTTCTGGACAACACAGGCTATAGGGAGGTCCTTCTGGCCAACACAGGCTGTAGGGAGGTCCTTCTGGCCAACAGAGACTGTACACAGGTCCTTCTGGACAACACATGCTGTACATAGGTCCTTCTGGACAACACAGGCTATACATAGGTCCTTCTGGACAACACATGCTGTACATAGGTCCTTCTGGACAACACAGGCTATACATAGGTCCTTCTGGACAACACAGGCTATACATAGGTCCTTCTGGACAACACAGGCTATACATAGGTCCTTCTGGACAACACAGGCCATACATAGGTCCGTCCGGACAACACAGGCTGTACAGCCGTCATTTTGGACAATATATACAGAACAACGGTCCTCCTGGACAACACAGACTGTACACAGGTCCTTCTGGACAACACAGGTTGTACACAGGTCCTTCTGGACAACACAGGCTGTATAGCCGTCATTCTGGAGAATATAGACTGAACACCGGTCTTTCTGGACAACATAGGCTGTACATAGGTCCTTCTGGACAGCACAGACTATACACCGGTCCTTCTGGACAACACAGACTATACACCGGTCCTTCTGGACAACACAGACTATACATCGGTCCTTCTGGACAACACAGACTATATACCGGTCCTTATGGACAACACAGACTGTACACCGGTCCTTCTGGACAACACAGACTATACACCGGTCCTTCTGGACAACACAGACTATATACCGGTCCTTCTGGACAACACAGACTATACATCGGTCCTTCTGGGCAACACGGGATGTAGGGAGGTCCTTCTGGACAACACAGACTGTACACTGGTCCTTCTGGACAACACAGACTATACATCGGTCCTTCTGGACAATACAGACTATACATCGGTCCTTCTGGACAACACAGACTATATACCGGTCCTTATGGACAACACAGACTGTACACCGGTCCTTCTGGACAACACAGACTGTACACCGGTCCTTCTGGACAACACAGACTATACATCGGTCCTTCTGGGCAACACGGGATGTAGGGAGGTCCTTCTGGACAACACAGACTGTACACTGGTCCTTCTGGACAACATATGCTGTACATAGGTCCTTCTGGACAACACAGCTGTACATAGGTCCTTCTGGACAACACAGCTGTACATAGGTCCTTCTGGACCACACAGACTGTACACCGGTCCTTCTGGACAACACAGACTATACATCGGTCCTTCTGGGCAACACGGGATGTAGGGAGGTCCTTCTGGACAACACAGACTGTACACTGGTCCTTCTGGACAACACATGCTGTACATAGGTCCTTCTGGACAACACAGCTGTACATAGGTCCTTCTGGGCAACACGGGATGTAGGGAGGTCCTTCTGGACAACACAGACTGTACACTGGTCCTTCTGGACAACACATGCTGTACATAGGTCCTTCTGGACAACACAGCTGTACATAGGTCCTTCTGGACAACACAGACTATACATCGGTCCTTCTGGGCAACACGGGATGTAGGGAGGTCCTTCTGGACAACACAGACTGTACACTGGTCCTTCTGGACAACACAGCTGTACATAGGTCCTTCTGGACAACACAGGCTATACATAGGTCCTTCTGGACCACACAGACTGTACACAGGTCCTTCTGGACAACACAGCTGTACATAGGTCCTTCTGGACAACACAGACTATACATCGGTCCTTCTGGGCAACACGGGATGTAGGGATGTCCTTCTGGACAACACAGACTGTACACTGGTCCTTCTGGACAACACAGCTGTACATAGGTCCTTCTGGACAACACAGGCTATACATAGGTCCTTCTGGACCACACAGACAGGACTTAACAACACAACTCACCCACTACATCCATCTCCCCATTGACCAGGGCTGTGTGGAAGGACGGGGCATCAGCTGACACCTCGCAGCTGTATTTTCCAGAAACTGACAGTTGCACGTTCCTCAAGGTCACTTGCGTCGCATTGCACTTTATCTTCTGAAAAAAAAACCAACAAATTTAATAATAATAATAATAATGCTATCTGAAGTGTACGAAGTGATTACACAGTCTTGACTGATTATTAGCGCGGCTATATTTCACACGTGTTGTGGCTATTAAAAGTACTATGTTTAATACAGGCGTTATTTCAACAGTGCCGATGAGCCAAAAATGTATAATCACTATATACGCTTGCTATAACATTATTAAAAGGCCAAGATAGCATAATAATCTCTGTACTCCGATTATAGTACTTCAAAAGGTCAAGACAGTATAATCCCTCTGTCACCATGATACAGTCATCAAAACAGGCCAAGACAGTATAATCCCTCTGTACACTGACTACAGTCATCAAAACAGGACCAAGACAGTATAATCCCTCTGTACCATGATACAGTACATCAAAACAGGCCAAGACAGTATAATCCCTCTGTACCTGTACAGTCATCCAAAAAAGGCCAAGACAGTATAATCCCTCTGTACCTTTATACAGTCTTCCAACAGACCAAGACAGTATAATCCTCTGTACCATGATACAGTCATCAACAGACCAAGACAGTATAATCCCCGTACCTTGATACAGTCTTCCAAACAGACCAAGACAGTATAATCCCTCTGTACCATGATACAGTCATCAAAACAGGCCAAGACAGTATAATCCCTCTGTACCTTGATACAGTTTCAAAACAGACCAAGACAGTATAATCCCTCTGTACCATGATACAGTCATCAAAACAGACCAAGACAGTATAATCCCTCTGTACCTTGATACAGTTTCAAACAGACCAAGACAGTATAATCCCTCTGTACCATGATACAGTCATCAAAACAGCCAAGACAGTATAATCCCTCTGTACCTGTACAGTCTTCCAAACAGTCCAAGACAGTATAATCCCTCTGTACCATGATACAGTATCAAAAACAGACACAAGACAGTATAAATCCCTCTGTACCTGAATACAGTCCTTCCAATACAGACCAAGACAGTATAATCCCTCTGTACCATGATACAGTCATCAAACAGACCAAGACAGTATAATCCCTCTGTACCTTGATACAGTCTTCAAACAGATCCAAGACAGTATAATCCCTCTGTACCATGATACAGTCATCAAACAGACCAAGACAGTATAATCCCATCTGTACCTTGATACAGTCTTCCCAAACAGTCCAAGACAGTATAATCCCTCTGTACCACTGCTACAGTCTTCCAAGCAGGCCAAGACAGTATAATCACTGTGTAGTCCCACTCCTCCACCTCCAATCAAACCTTGTTTGGGAACAAGCAGTTCGCCTCCTTTTTTATTTGTCGTGCATGTGGCAGTTATGCGATAAGTTTTATTTGCACACAAGGGATGTTGGCCCCTGGAGGAGAAGGGCAGATAAAGGGGTGGAGGGGGTCTAATACCGCGCGCCGCCGGCCAACACACTTCGAGAACTTTTAATGTGTACCTCTTTATCTGATCTGTTCTCCTGATACAAGTGGAGAAGGTCTTATCTCCAACACCGAGGAAACAGGAGAAGATCATTTATTTGGGTTGTTGGGTGGTTGGTTAGTTAGTTATCTTTGTTGATTGGTGGATCTTACACACAAACGACTGATTAGCTCACTCACTTAAGGTCATTCGACAACTAATATTTTATTGCACAGTTTTAACAAAATAGTGGTTCAATGATTTCCTATCGTTACAATTCACGAGCTATCAGGGGTCAAACTTGCTAGTTTATGCGTTTTGCTTTCCATTTTTAAGGTAAATTAATGATTGTATGTAAGGTAAGTTTGCTTTACCATGATTTTCCAAGGAAGCCCGTTCTGGAAGGCGTTATTCCGTACCAGAATCCTATTGTATAGATAGTATTTGAGTAGGATACAGAACGGAATGGAAGTTTGTTGGAAGCCCTTTTAACACTACTATTGGTGACCTGGCGTCTAGGGGGGTAAGGTATGGGACTTCTGTGCTGGGGGTCGGGGTTCAATCCTCGGTCCCGGCACAGATTTATCTGATTACCAAACCCTTCCTTCACCTCTGACAAGACGTGTATTGATCACAACTTGTGAATGTGTGGGATGCCAGGCCTCCACCGTGGTTCGGATCCCACGTTAAAACTGTAGGTCTCCATTTCATCTCACAATCACCCTACCATTCACATTAGCGTAAGTGCGTATAACCCGAACGGGTAGTAAGACGCGGTGAAAATGAACATAATAATAATGAAACTATACAATAACTTCAAAGGGGTTCCTGCCAAAATCGGGTATACATTTCACGGTGAACGAAAGGTAAGTGCTAGGTAAGTACTAGTAGTTACGGCTGTCTCCGCTGTTAGCGCTGCACAAGAGAGAGCGGATCCCCTCTTCTCGACCATCGTTTGAGGCTGGTTGAAATCTGGTAGCAGGTGTTAATGAACGTTCGTTTCGCACGGAGCGTGATTCTGTTACCATCCAGACCTCGTCAGCTGGTAACACCGGCTCGGTAGAGAACAAGTATGGCTTGATTACCATAATTGGGGATTGTTATACGGCTTTTAAAAGGGACGTTAATTTTTGTCTCTCCTGAAGGGTATTTTTTTTTAACCTTTCATAGCCAAGTTACAAAAAAAAAAATCTTTTTGACATTTTGCGGTCGAGTCAAGAAAAGATTTTGTAAGAAGAAGAAAAAAAAAAGATGAAGGATTAACATTTTTTTCAAGGTATTTCTTTTTAAGGTTTAGGAAAAGGAATAAAAAAAATTGAAAGAAGAAATGGGTGGCTTGCGTAAATTTAAAGTACGGAGTCGTTTTCATTTATATGTAAATTTCATTTGGGGTAACATGTGTATTGCCAATTACACTCTACTTGCTACACGTGCACTCTCTAACGAGGAAAAACTGCACTAGAGATTTAGGAGGGGGTGTTACTTTGTGGGGTACGTTAGGGGGGAAGTCGTGATGTTACTTCAATGGTCGTGGGAACGACAAACTTTACAAAGTTTGTTACTCGAACATCGTCTTACTTTTAAATATTACGTTATGATGTTTCATTACCCGCTTCGGTGGCCGCATGGTTTAGGGCGCTACTCTCGCAGTAGACTAGATGCCGATGACGGGGATATTGAGGTTCGAATCTCGGTTGGGTGTGCTGAGGGTGGTTTTGTCAATATGGTTTTCCAAAATGTTTTTCCACTCTCCATACACGCAAATATGGGTACATTACCTCTAAATATAACCTTTCTAATCCCTAACACATTAGTGTAATTAATACATAAGCCTATAACCTGAACGGGTAGTAATACGCGGTGCTTAAAAAGAAATTAAAATAGAGAAGTTTGGCAACGCTGGTTAGTTGATGTTGCCAGTAGCTCCTTCTTACCCCAGCACACCACCTTCAGACATAACTGAGGCTAGGAGATTTGGCAACAGTTAGCCGAAAGATAGAGAGAAGGTAAAACTTTTCTTCATAACGTCCTTCATAACCTCAGAGGTGATATTAAGTGTAGGCTTAAAGTAACAATCACTAGCAGTAACGTTCCTAAGATTACTGTACGATGCGTGTACTCAGTCTGCCCTATTTGACTCCGTACAGCGGAGAGTTTTTGAAAACATACCTCCCTCTTCCCCGCGGGAAGATTACAGCCAGAGTTATTACCACCGTCGCGTCATGATGCGTCTTTATGGCGGGGGGGGTTTATTCAAGTCTCGTCCACCCCTGGACAGTTGACTGTCGGGCGTGTGATTGGCGCAACGAGTGCCTAGGAAGTCTTTTCAAAATCCTTCGGTCTCCCGCCGTAGATAAACGCTGTTAAATGCTCGCTTCTTAACGACCCGTTATAGAGAATTCTTCCCCCCCCCTTTCCCTCTGTCTCACTCAGATTGCTAATCGCTCAGCGGTTGCATAACCTGGCTATTATTATCCGCTAGAGATAACAGTTTTGATAAAATAGATGAGAATTAAATTTTGGTGGTTTTGGATGGCCGCTTATAAAAATTGTTATTGGATTTTACATATATTTTTTATTGACACAGAAAGTACTCGATTAAGCTTTCTTAAAATAATATTAAATGAGTCCACATTCGTATCCCGTTACCGAGGCTAGGTTCAGAAAATATACATTTTACAATAATATTTTTTTTTAATTTTCAAAATGTAGACACGAATCCTATTTTCTTAGGAAGAGTCTTTTAGAAAACACGGACATATTTTTTATGGCCAAAATAGATAAAATGTGACTATATTACTATTATTATTTTATATCTATTAAAAATTACGGTTCATCCCTCTCCAAGTGGAGTCACTAAAATGTGTGTAGCCCGGATATGTCGGGAAAAGGACTGTCGTTTATTGATACGATATGTCGGAGAGCGGCGATTGTAGGACATATGATTATTTGTTGTTTCAGGTTGATAAAGTCGACCCACTGACTTTCGTAACTTTCAGAAACAAATCGCGTGATTACATCCATGTACCTGGTGATTATATCTCTCTGTCACATTGTCTTTCTGACACATTGTCTCTGTCACATTGCCTCTCTATCACATTGTCTTTCTGTCACATTGTCTCTCTGTCACATTGTCTCTCTGTCACATTGTCTCAGAGCCAGTCTCCAAGCCACTCCCGGACTACCAATATGACAATCATAAATACCACTGCTCAGTGATCAACCCTCAGAGGTCTTGGTGGGGGTAAAGTGCTCGCCTGAGGACCAGATGTTCGTGGCTTCAAACCCAGCCGGTGTCGATACAAATCTGTAGCACAACTTCCTTCAGAGTGGAAGTAAAGACCATCGGTTAAGCACCCTGGAAGGTATGTGTAAATACTACTACGGTGATATTGGTAAGCCCTTTCGCGCTCGCTCATAGAAATTTAGTGTGGAAGGCAACGGGGAACTACCCTAGTACATAGTATTTCTACCAGATGGTGCAGGTAGCACTAACCAGCTGAAGGACTGAGTGCAAGAATAACACCGACTGGATAGAAATCACATCAGACCAGCCTCCGGGATGTTCAAAGTAAAACAACCAGCGAAGCTGTATTTCATAATACCGCGTCTTACTACCTGGTCAGGTTGTACGCTTGTGAACTAATTACGATAATGAGTTAAGGATGATGAAGGTTGAATTATATTAAGTGTACCCGCATTTGCGTGGAGGTAGTATGGAAAACCTTCCTCGGAACACTCGACAGGGTTTTGAACCCCGATATCTCCGTCATTGGCGGTCCAGTCTGACACGAGAATGACGACGCCTTGAGCCAGGAGTTGACAACCTTTTGGGGACCCCGACCCACTTACACACTTAACAAAAGTACCGCGTGATCATATTTCGTTTTCCCGCTCTATTTTTGCCTTTTTTGTATTTATTTTGGTCTATATATCCGATATTTATACCTTAAATTCAATAATTTCACAAATATTTATGTCCCATTCTATATATATATATATAAAAATTAGGATTAGTAAAATGTATTTTTTATGCTAGCAAATTTAATTTTATTCTTTACATTTAAAAATGACAACTGGACACGGGAAACAAACCCGGGGCCTTTGGCTTAGTACGCTAATGCTCTAACCACTGAGCTAACCAAGAGTCGTCCCGTTCCCAGGGTCATTATTCCCTCATATTTATGGCAGAGTCTGTGATGGACGTGTGGGAATCGTCAGCTACACGTGTGTGATCAATTAAGATAACGCAGCCATCTTTGACTTTAAAATACGAGTGAAGAATAACAGTGAACTCGTGACAATTCCTGGATATCTCAGTGGTTAGAGCATTGGCGTAATATGACAAAGGTCCCGGGTTCGATTCCCGTGTCCAGGGGTAATTTTTAAATTTAAAGAACATGATATTTAGATGCGGCTATAATCTTAATTACTAAATATTGTAATTTAGCTATTTAATAACATTTAATTTTTTTAATAACATAGCCGATTATTACCGTTCAAGATTATATTGGTCACATTATTGGTCGACTTTTAATCACGATACAGTTTTCCTACGCAATCTAGTAAAAATTTATGCGGGATAAACCATTCGCCGACCTCCACCTTAGACCATGCGGCCACCGAAGAGGGTTAGTTAACTTCATTAAAAACAAATCGTGGACAAAATGAGTCCGATATTTTTTTTTAAGTCTTGTTTTTTCAGGAGACTTGCAAATCGGGGGATGCAATGGTCGACCTTGTTTGTAAGCGTGTCCTGTTTTTTGTCGCCATGTTGTAAATAATATTTGTGCTAGTTTTATTCCCTCCGTGAACTCGTTACCCCCCCCCCCCCCCCCCGGTAAACCTCCCAGACTTACCTTGGCTTAGCCGACCTCCGCAGTAAACTAAGGTAAGTCCCGCTCCCTCCCCCCTTCATGTCTTAATGACGCTGTTTCTGTTTCTGTTTCTTGGCTCGGCAAAACCGCAATGAACGACCATCTACAGAAACCACTCGAGATCTGGTATAGTACAATTCTCACACGAAAGGGCCTTTTATTAAAATAATACAAACCTATTTTTATAGTAATCAACATTAATAATATTTTACTATATTATTATTAGTTTTATTCTATAGGTATTGATACTATATATCTAAAGTGACAGTTGCAGATCATACGACTTGACGTATGGACACGTGAAAGTGGAATATAGGACATCCATGATTGGAAGGGTGGTGGTATCAGAAGGTTATTTGTTACAAACATTGACTGAAAGGGACTAATGTCAGCCTACTCAGAAATAATCATTATTTGCTTATTAATACTATATTATCAATCAAAAGTGTTAATAAAGATTCTAATAATACCTTTCCTAAGTATTTCTCCATAATTGGATTTTTCGTAACTTATTAAAATCACAAAATATATTAATAAAGCTATTAAGGTTTTTTTTTGTTTTGCTGTTGTGGCAACAAGAGATATTATAGTACATGAAATAATCAATCAAAAAGTATTATTTTCACACTTTTATCTTGTTATAACTGGCCACCAAAATAAATAAATATATTTGTTTTTATGGCTTAAAGATAGAGCCATACAAAATATTAGTTTAAAATCAAACGCTTTTATTTTGTAAACAGCGCATGAACACGACCGGCAAGACGGTCTGTATGACGTCATCAACAAACATTTTTTCGGCTGGTTCGCCATCTTGATTTCAGAAAAGTCCGCCCCATTTCAGAAGCTCTCGTTTAAAAATAACTTTTCAAGTGAACCAAAGACGCCGCTTCCACAAAAAAAGAAACATCCGAACGGTTATTTTTGTAGGTTTTTGTTCCAAAAATGTAAAAACTGTTAGGGATTAAATCAAATTGTTTGTTTGTGTGTGAAAGTTCTGATCGCCAAAGCAACAACTGGTTTGGCGACTGGATATAGTAGCTTTTCCTAGCTGTCAGATACCACCTATAGCTGTCAGATACCACCTCTAGCTGTCAGATACCACCTCTATCAGTCAGATACCATCTCTAGCTGTCAGATACCACCTATAGCTGTCAGATACCACCTATAGTTGTCAGATACCACCTCTAGCTGTCAGATACCACCTCTAGCTGTCAGATACCACCTCTATCAGTCAGATACCACCTATAGCTGTCAGATACCACCTCTATCAGTCAGATACCACCTATAGCTGTCAGATACCACCTCTATCAGTTAGATACCACATAAATCTGTCAGATACCACCTAAATCTGTCAGATACCACCTAAATCTGTCAGATACCACCTAAATCTGTCAGATACCACCTAAAGCTGTCAGATACCACCTCTATCTGTCAAATACCACCTCTAGCTGTCAGATACCACCTATAGCTGTCAGATACTACCTCTATCTGTCAGATACCACCTATAGCTGTCAGATACCACCTATAGTTGTCAGATACCACCTCTATCTGTCAAATACCACCTCTAGCTGTCAGATACCACCTATAGCTGTCAGATACTACCTCTATCTGTCAGATACCACCTATAGCTGTCAGATACCACCTCTCTGACAGTGGATGTTTTATAGTAACTATTCTAATTATCGTAAGATAAGCCCTTCATATGGACATTGGACTGTGAACATTCAGTTAAAAATACTGCGTGTAGATAATCATTTAGTATTTCACCTTGTATTACTATTATTATTATTATTAGCACCGCGTCTTACTACCCGTTCGGGCTATACGCACTCATACTAATGTGTAATGGTAGGGTGATTGTGAGATGAAATGGAGGACCTACAGTTTAACGTGGAATCCGAACCACGGTGGAGGCCTGGCATTCCTCACATTCACAAGTTGTGATTAATACACATCTTGTCAGAGGTGAAGGAAGGGTTTGGCAATCAGATAAATCTGTGTCGGGACCGAGGATTGAACCCCGGACCCTCAACACGAAAGTCTGACACCTTACCCCCAGACCGCCAGGTCACCGATTTCACCTTGTAGACAGCACGTGTGACATACAGTATATGGAGGGATCGACTTAACCTGATACAACAATTTGTCCATGAGTTAATCTCCTCAATTTCACGGAGTCTGATATCGACGCTCACAAAGCAGTTCCCAGTAGTTCGTCTCGGTCGGTCGGAACTCTTAACGAGCTCCGGTTTATTTCCTCTCAATTATTGGAATGTGCTCATCCCTGGTTCTATTTACTCTCATTTGGGGCTTATGTGGAGCTTTATCTCCCGACACAGTAAGGTGGGGTGTTCAAGACAGGGAGAGGGGTGTTCAAGACAGGGAGAGGGGTGTTCAAGACAGGGAGAGGGGGTGTTCAAGACAGGGAGAGGGGTGTTCAAGACAGGGAGAGGGGGTGTTCAAGACACACTGGGGTGTTCAAGACAAGGAGAGGGGGTGTTCAAGACAGGGGAGGGGTGTTCAAGACAGGGGAGAGGGTGTTCAAGACAGGAGAGGGGTGTTCAAGACAGGGAGAGGGGTGTTCAAGACACACTGGGGGTTCAAGACAAGGGGAGGGGGTGTTCAAGACAGGGAGAGGGGTGTTCAAGACAGGGAGAGGGGTGTTCAAGACAGGGAGAGGGGTGTTCAAGACAGGGAGAGGGGTGTTCAAGACAGGGAGAGGGGTGTTCAAGACAGGGAGAGGGGTGTTCAAGACAGGGAGAGGGGTGTTCAAGACAGGGAGAGGGTTGTTCAAGACAGGGAGAGGGTGTTCAAGACAGGGAGAGGGTTGTTCAAGACAGGGAGAGGGGTGTTCAAGACAGGGAGAGGGGTGTTCAAGACAAGGAGAGGGGTGTTCAAGACAGGGAGAGGGGTGTTCAAGACAGGGAGAGGGGTGTTCAAGACAGGGAGAGGGGTGTTCAAGACAGGGAGAGGGGTTTCAAGACAGGGAGAGGGGTGTTCAAGACAGGGAGAGGGGTGTTCAAGACAGGGAGAGGGTGTTCAAGACAGGGAGAGGGGTGTTCAAGACAGGGAGAGGGGTGTTCAAGACAGGGAGAGGGTTGTTCAAGACAGGGAGAGGGTTGTTCAAGACAGGGAGAGGGGTGTTCAAGACAGGGAGAGGGGTGTTCAAGACAGGGAGAGGGGTGTTCAAGACAGGGAGAGGGGTGTTCAAGACAGGGAGAGGGGTTTCAAGACAGGGAGAGGGGTGTTCAAGACAGGGAGAGGGGTGTTCAAGACAGGGAGAGGGGTGTTCAAGACAGGGAGAGGGTGTTCAAGACAGGGAGAGGGGTGTTCAAGACAGGGAGAGGGGGTGTTCAAGACACACTGGGGTGTTCAAACAAAGAGGAAATTCAAGAACAATTTCTGCGAAAGGGATTGAGCTCTTCATATAAAACTCGAAACTTTGCTTTCTTTAAATATGTCTTCATTGTAAATAGTTTGACCAGCTACCTATGTTACTTGAAAACAATCACAAACAAGGAAACAATATTATCATTTTTATCTACCACAGACGTGGGTAAAACAATAACAATTACTGACGTATATAGTATTTAACTGATTATGCTTTACTCATTTTTCTCTATGCATTAAAAGTAACAAAAGAGGCATCGCTTGCCTCTCTGTCGCAACAGAGACATCACCTACCTCTATGTCAAGGCCAGTGATGGGGAATATTTTCATGGCGGGACTTTCCCTCGGTGTGAACCTGTAGAACTCTCTCCTTCCCTTGTACCATTTGACAGAATACAGCGAGTCTCCTTCAAGGTCAAACAAGCACAGTAGCGCTGCTGTGTGTCCTCTGAGAACTGCCTGAGGCACGAACACACGGACATCCCTCAGAGCACTGCTGCCACCTGGTGGAGGGACAGAGAAACATTGTGCTTGAACAAGTTTCCAAGGTCAAACAAGCACACTAGCGCTGCTGTGTGTCTTCTGAGAACTGCCTGAGGCACGAACATCCCTCAGAGCACTGCTGCCGCCTGGTGGAGGGACAGAGAAACACTGTGCTTGAACAAGTTTCCAAGGTCAAACAAGCACACTAGCGCTGCTGTGTGTCTTCTGAGAACTGCCTGAGGCACGAACATCCTTCAGAGCACTGCTGCCGCCTGGTGGAGGGACAGAGAAACACTGTGCTAGGACAAGTTTCCAAGGTCAAACAAGCACACTAGCGCTGCTGTGTGTCCTCTGAGAACTGCCTGAGGTACGAACACACGGACATCCCTCAGAGCACTGCTGCTTCCTGGTGGAGGGACAGAGAAACATTGTGATTGAACAAGTTTCCAAGGTCAAACAAGCACACTAGCGCTGCTGTGTGTCCTCTGAGAACTGCCTGTGGTACGAACACACGGACATCCCTCAGAGCACTGCTGCTTCCTGGTGGAGGGACAGAGAAACACTGTGCTAGGACAAGTTTCCAAGGTCAAACAAGCACACTAGCGCTGCTGTGTGTCCTCTGAGAACTACCTGTGGTACAAACACACGGACATCCCTCAGAGCACTGCTGCTTCCTGGTGGAGGGACAGAGAAACACTGTGCTTGAACAAGTTTCCAAGGTCAAACAAGCACACTAGCGCTGCTGTGTGTCTTCTGAGAACTGCCTGAGGCACGAACATCCTTCAGAGCACTGCTGCCGCCTGGTGGAGGGACAGAGAAACACTGTGCTAGGACAAGTTTCCAAGGTCAAACAAGCACACTAGCGCTGCTGTGTGTCCTCTGAGAACTGCCTGAGGTACGAACACACGGACATCCCTCAGAGCATTGCTGCCGCCTGGTGGAGGGACAGAGAAACACTGTGCTAGGACAAGTTTCCAAGGTCAAACAAGCACACTAGCGCTGCGGTGTGTCTTCTGAGAACTGCCTGTGGTACGAACACACGGACATCCCTTAAAGTACTGCTCTCACTATTGTCTCACCAGTCAGGATCTGTGTCTCACGATGGTTATAGTGTAGGAAGTCTCCTGTTGACAGCTATGATCTGTGTCGCACGATGGTTATAGTGTATGAAGTCTCCTGTTGACAGCTATGTTCTGCGGTGAACTGCTTGCCTCTGAAGTTCGCTCTGTGGTAAGAGGGGAGGGGTGAAGGGATCCTTCAGTTAAGATCAGTCTTATTACTCAACCGACGCATTCTGGTTACTCCTCCAATCCACGGGAGATAAACACCAGAGTTGCAGTGGAAGTTGTTTCATTCTGTCAACAACGTGCTGGAGTCAGTTGGAGATAATGTGACCCGATTCACGTGTCATCACATCTAGGGAAGGTGAGGAGCGGGGGCCCAACGAATGACGTATTAATAACCCGACGGAAACGTTTTATGGTAGAAAATTTGGAAGGAAGGTAGAGGGATTACGTTAAATAGTCACAAGAGTCTAAACATTTTAAATTTTAAATAGGACCTCGTGGGGAAGTAGGGAAAGGAAAGTTATAGAAAGAAAACACTTTTACGTGGGATGAAAAAAAAAAGCCAAGATATAAGGACCCCTGTAAATATCCCATTAATATTAAAATTTGAAATTTCTAAAGTGTGAGTTAAAGAAGTTGTGTGATGACGAGACTCGAAATTCCCCCCCTCCCTCCCCCCAAAAATTAACCTACTTCTTTATTTGGTAGAGAACTGAAATTCTCTAAGCAGATATAGGGACCATTCCAAATAAACATACAAGTCTTGAAAATTATAAATTTGGTAATGGCATGCTAGGAAATGTAGGAGGAGAAGCTATAGCTATAAAACTTTTTGAAATGAGGTGGAGCATTATAATTTGGAAAACAGGCAGAAAAAAACTACAGATCATCAAATGAATCTTAGAATTTAAGATTTCTGAAAGTGATTTCTAAAAATAATTTGGAGGGAGATGGGGTCAAAAACTTAAAAAACTACAAATACCTATTAATGTGGTAGAAAATTGAAATTTGGCATGCAAGTTAAGAAAGATACCACTCCAAATAACTATAAAGTTTGACAATTTTAAAATGGGTCTCCAGGAAATGTAGGGGTTGGAGTTTATAATTTTTTTTAGTGTGGTAGAAAATTTAAATTTTGTAGAAAGGTAGACGTATAACTCCAGATAACCAAACAAATATTAAAATTTTGAAATTTCTTAATGGTAACTGTACAAAAGAAGAGAAGGGGGTATAAGGTGCTTCAAATTTCCAAAAATTTATAGAAATAATTTATTTTCAGTGTGTTAGAAAACTTAAATTCGGAAAAGAAGGTAAAGATACTACTTAAAATAACCAGAATAATTAAAATTTTTTAAATGTAGCCTGGAATATAAGTGGTAAAGGGGGCGGGGGAAGGGTATAAAAACATCACTTTTAGGTTTGGTTATTTTTATTTCAACAAAATTAATGTCATTGTGTGTGTTTATTAAGATTTTCTTATTTTGTCAAATAGAAAAGATGTTGTAATCGTGGACTTTTTTTTAAACTCAAGATTGTGATGTGCCCTTGAACTAAAAAAAATAAAAGTAGGTCTCACGATGTTAACAGTTTGTACCTGGAACTACAGTAAAAACGGATTTATTGATTCTGTTCAAATTTGTTATTTAGATGTTTTACGGTAATACCTCGAGTCCAAAATCGTTATTTTTATTCTACCCCTAAAATTAAGGGTAGTTTACTGATGACTCTTTTTTTTAGCTCCGCTTCTTACTACCCGTTCGGTTTATACGATAATTTACTGAACAATTTGATTATATTTGTTAGATAAATGGTTAAAAACGATTTTGTTCTAAATCATATCTGAAGAATGTTTCTTATGATAGTAAAAAAAAAAAATCTTTCTTCTGAGGAAAACTTATTTAGAGGTTGTTGTTTACTGATAACCAAGTTTTTTAAATTTATTTCTTAATTACAATAGAATAATTAAGAAAGTTTGTACGATTGTGTCGTAACATTTTGTTCAATTTCTATGAACGACCTCGGTGGTCAGGACATGATATTCGTGGGTTCAAACCTAGTCGGTGTCAAGGGATTTTTCTTGCGCGATAAAAATCCGTAGCACAACTTCCTTCGGAGAGGAATTAAAGCCGTCGGTCCCCTGTCGATCGTTACATATAAAATAACCCTGGAAGTTATGTGAGAATAGCTTTCCTTGAGAAAATTGATAAGCCTTTTCGCTCTCGCTCATAGAAATTCTCGTGTGATGATATCATCAGTAGGTTCAAATAGCACAAATAAATGGAAAAATAAAAGCTATGACTGATGGAGAACCGGCTTTTTTTTAAGGAACTTACTGGTTCTGGTTCTTAAGTATATCTGATTTAATATTTAAATAGAAAGGGAAGGGACAGGCCCCCCTGATGGCGAGGGGGAGGGTAAGAAACAATATATTTAAAGTTGCTCTAAATTTGAGCCTCTTCTTCAGTGGTAAGTTTATATTCGCGTCGTCCCGCCAGGAGTAGAATTTAAATAGGAAATTGGAGACGAAGGAAATCTACAAAACTAGGAACAGAAGAAGAAGGAGAAAACCAATGTAAAGAGGAAGTATTGGATAATGGGAGAGAGACACACATGCAAAAAAAAAAAACCCTATAAAAATGTGCGGAGGTGGTAAAAGGGGGCGGGGGGGGGGAGGTAAAATGTTGCCGACGCGGGATTTTGTTCTATTTCCTGCCGGGACTCGAGTGTCAAGGCAGGGAACGGACTGGTTTGTCTGGGTTTGGGGAGATACATCGCGCCCCGGTGACTCTCGCACTAGACTAGACTGCGTCATGACAGGGAGATCGATGTTCAAATCTTGGTCGGGTGTACTGAGGGTTTGGTTTTACACTCTCCATCCACACAAATGCGGGTACACTTCTTATAAATAAAGCTTCCTAGTCCCTAAAACCATTAGCGTAATTTAGCGCATTCAAATTTAGCATATGACTCTTACAGACAGTAAGACAAGGTGCTAAACAAATAAAGGAAACTAATTAGCCAATTAATTAAGCTTAGTTTTTTACTGTCACCCCGTCTCACTACCCACTAGGATTATAAGCAAACTCGCTTTGCTCGTTGGGGGCTCCACCCCCCAAACTCCCGGTGATTGTTCTTTGCAAGTGGATGTAAGCTAATGTAATTCCAGCGTTGTTTTGAACGTAACAACTTAAAGTTACCGGCATTGTATTGTATTTTTCACACATTATTTTAGTTTTCCCACACTTATAGGACAGCTATAATCATCAAATTTGGCACGCTTATGGTAATTGGATGTGCCAATATGCCTGCCAAATTTTATGATTCTAGATGTCCCATAAATGTGTCAGAAAATTAAAAAAATGTGTGGAAAATGTGCAAAATTTACCTACAATCAAAAAAATCTAGCTCTATCTAAGGTATAACCGATGTAGATACGACAAAAAGTAACAGGACTGAACTTGTGGATCTCGCCAAATCCGTGGCTGCTGGTGCAATCAGTTTTTGATAGGTCTTACCGTCTAGCCACAAGATACCTACAAAGAAAGGTCCGCACCGACTTTAAAGTTGCTCCACCATTTTTGAATTTTTTCGGAAGTTAAAAATGATTTTTTTTAACTTTTTGGAATGTTCCCGTCGGTTACAGGCTAGAAGCTATAAGTTTTCCAAATTTCAAGTTTCTATCTCATCTGGAAGTGGGTAAACATTAATGTGAGTGAGTGAGTGAGTCAGCCATGTGGCTTTATAGTACTATAATAAAATGCGCTACTCACGTCAACTTGTAACAGCGAGGTATGACACCTTATCTCAGTCGGTAGCGTATCTGTCTGCTAAGTTAAGGGTCCCGGGTTTATAATTCCTGGTATGATCATTGGTGAAATGTGGGTTTCTCTTTTCATACTGATGAATTAACGGCCGGGGGGCTGGGTGCTGTGTCTATTTTAGATTTAAGTTAGTTTATATAAGTCTTGTGCTGATATAATCAGTTGGTTCATAACATGAAACAACTCAAATAAATAAAATAAAGAATGTAACAGCGAGCAATACACTACAGGCTCGGGTCGCCCAATCTATACACACCTTTAGGAAGAACATTGAGTGTTTTTACACTGTACTTTTATTTAATTAGGATAATTTATCTGTTACGTTCAGTGTTGGATAATACTATATCTGTTACTGTCAGTGTTGGATAATACTATATCTGTTACGGTCAGTGTTGGATAATACTATATCTGTTACGGTCAGTGTTGGATAGTACTGTATCTGTTACGTTCAGTGTTGGATAACACTATATCTGTTACGGTCAGTGTTGGATAATACTATATCTGTTACGGTCAGTGTTGGATAATACTATATCTGTTACGGTCAGTGTTGGATAATACTATATCTGTTACGGTCAGTGTTGGATAATACTATATCTGTTACGGTTAGTGTTGGATCAATCCCCCTTTATAGGAACTTATCTTAATTTATCCAGTGATGACCCCAGGATGTGAGGTTATTATCACTGGCTCATGTACAGCCACGCTAACCACTCTGCGACAGTGATCGAGGGAAGATGGTATATTCCAGTGATGGGGCCAGGATGTGAGGTTATTATCACTGGCTCATGTACAGCCACGCTAACCACTCTGCGACAGTGATCGAGGGAAGATGGTATATTCCAGTGATGACCCCAGGATGTGAGGTTATTATCACTGGCTCATGTACAGCCACGCTAACCACTCTGCGACAGTGATCGAGGGAAGATGGTATATTCCAGTGATGGGGCCAGGATGTGAGGTTATTATCACTGGCTCATGTACAGCCACGCTAACCACTCTGCGACAGTGATCGAGGGAAGATGGTATATTCCAGTGATGACCCCAGGATGTGAGGTTATTATCACTGGCTCATGTACAGCCACGCTAACCACTCTGCGACAGTGATCGAGGGAAGATGGTATATTCCAGTGATGACCCCAGGATGTGAGGTTATTATCACTGGCTCATGTACAGCCACGCTAACCACTCTGCGACAGTGATCGAGGGAAGATGGTATATTCCAGTGATGGGGCCAGGATGTGAGGTTATTATCACTGGCTCATGTACAGTCACGCTAACCACTCTGCGACAGTGATCGAGGGAAGATGGTATATTCCAGTGATGGGGCCAGGATGTGAGGTTATTATCACTGGTTCATGTACAGTCACGCTAACCACTCTGCGACAATAATCGAGAAGAGATAGTGGGTGGTATAAGGGGTGGAGTTAAGGGTGCGACAGAGGATATAAGGGCGGACCGTGTGATAAAGGACACTCGCTCCACTCAGCTCAATATCGGAGGAGACGCACACAAAGTGAACATAAAGTGAGAGTTCGGTGATATCATATTTCCAAGGACTTTATTACATTTCAGGAGCTCGCGCTTACTTTATTAAAATACACGCCTCCTGTCACTATCAATTCGCATTCCCACCTCTAACAGTAAGGTCAGTCGGTGAGTCCAACCCTAACCATAAAACAGATTTTTTTTTAAATGTTGAAGGTCACAATACTCTTCACATATTCGAAACATTTCGAAGAAAGAAGAACACTTTTCGATTTATTATAAACATATTTGAAATATCTAATTAAATACGGCATATTTCAACACATAATATATTTTTATAACCGCCATTAAACAGTATTTTAACAGCGATTAGTGATTAAATGACATCTTTAACGTAAGTAGAGATCAATTCAGATAAGTTAGCATAAAATAATATAGTGTTATTTGTTTTATTTATCTAAACCTTTGTCTTTACCTAAATGCTCTTAGTGAATAGTTTAAAAATTAAATATTAAAACCCGCCTCGGTGGCGTAGTTGGATAACGCGCTAGTCGTGTTGAGCTCGACCGCCGAGGACGGGGAGATCGAGGTTCGAATCTCGGTCGGGTGAACTGGGGGGGGGGTTTCCTAAATGGTTTTCCACTCTCCCTCCACGCAAATGCGGGTTCACTTCCTCTAAATTCAACTCTCCCAATTCCTAATCCATTAGAGTAAATAGTACTTAAGCGTAAAACCCGAACGGGTAGTAAGACGCGGTGCTAAATATTATTATTTAAAAATTAAAAGTAATGCTAGGCCTATGTGACGACAACATACCCGACCTTAGGCCTTGCATTAAAAAAAAAAAGACTTTAGAACACTCCAATATTTTACACAGAAAATTTTAATAATCAGAAATAATATATTTTTAAAGATTTTACCAAGAAAGAATTCTAATGATGACTGTCTTAAACAAAACACCATTTCTCTACCTACTGAGCTATCCAGGCTATAATATATTATTTATGATTATTAAAGTTTCCTTTGTAAAATATATGAGTGTTTTAAGGTCATTTTTTTTAAAATGCGAAGCCTAAGATAAGGTTTATGTTGTCGTCACATAGGCCTAACATTACTTTTAATTTTTTAACTATCCATCAAGCGCATTTCGGTAAAGATAATGGTTTATCTAAAAAACAAAGGGCATACTTTTATCTGTTTCCTAGGTGTCAACATAAATGGTAGTATTCCCTAATATGACTGAAAGAAATCATTATTATATCTATCTATCTATCTATCTATCTATCTATCTATCTATCTATCTATCTATCTATCTATCTATCTATCTATCTATCCATCCATCTATATATGTAACTATACATCTATGTACCTTGTAGCGCACACCAATAAATTGCCCGAAGTACGTTATCAACGAAATACTACATAAAATATTTTTTTATCACCACGTTCTACAACTCGTTCGAGTTGTACGGATATGTAATAACTACGCTGATTTGTTAGGGATGAGGAAGGTTTAGTTTCAATGTAAGTGTGCTCCCGCATTTGCGTGTAGGGAGAGTGCGAAAAACAATTTATGAATAACCTCTCAGTACATCTGACCGGGATCTGAACCCCGATCTTACCATCATTGGCAACCCAGTCCATCGTGAGAGTGTTTAGACCAGGAGTCTCAAAACTTATTGATCGGAAAGGATGCCTTTAGAATATTGAAAGTGCTAGATGGGTTGGATTGAAAAAGATATATATATATACCCAGCTTATAGCC
This sequence comes from Timema podura, assembly GCA_033556935.1. Lineage (NCBI taxonomy): Eukaryota > Metazoa > Arthropoda > Insecta > Phasmatodea > Timematidae > Timema > Timema podura. The sequence goes on along the minus strand of JAVRXN010000012.1, from coordinate 56,191,581 downwards.
ATAATTAAACATGAATAAATGTAAGTTGATTTTATCAAAAGAATAACGGAAACACACAAGTTAAATAAATACAAGTATACACAACAACAGTTAACTATTAATCATCCGTTTCGGTGGCCGCATGGTCTAAGGCGTCACTCTCGCAGTAAACTAGACTGACGATGACGTGGAGATTGAGGTTAGAATCTAGGTTGGGTGTAATGAGGGTGGTTTTTTTCAAAATGGTTTTCCACTCTCCCTTCACACAAAATTCGGGTACACTTCCTCTAAATATAACCTTACGCATCCCTAAAACCATTAGCATAATTAGTACATAGGCTAACGGGTAGTAATAAATGGTGCTAAAAAAGTTAATTAATAACTGTGAGAGTTTTTTTTCACTAGGAAACGACGGTATTAGTCATTGGCATTATTTTCTCTTTGGTTTTCTTTAAATTACTTTTTTTCACAGCGTCCGCGGGCCATAATTTATGTACCCCTATCTTAGACCACTAGATCGTTCGAACATGATTGATACTAGTCGTAACCAGGGGAAAAATCGACCTAAGTCAACTCCCCAAAGGTATTATAAACTAAATGATTTAAAGAGTACTTTCCTTCAAAACTCTGGCTATACAAGCCCGCTAGACTCTACTGTGTTGCACGTAGTATCCACTACCACATATAGGAGTACCAGTTTTGGACTCTGATATGAAGTTCCCATTGAGGAGTAAAACAACCGAAAAGCTTTATTCACTGCGAGGTCTACAATAGCAATGAATCCTACTTGGGTTCGAACCACTCTCCTCCATTAGATGGCACTATCTCCGCTGTAACCCACCCATTTCCTTTGAACCATGTTCAAAAGGTCCACAAGGACTGGTGAAAAAAAGAAAAAAAGAGGTCGCAGCAAGAGATGTATTAACCTGTACATTCTCCCGATGGTTCATTTTAATGTAAAGTTTGAGAGGATTTTAAAAAAAGCTACGCATTTTTTCCCGTGCCAATAAAAGAAAGCTTCCCCTTCCCCACCTCCAGGCTATCTGGTGAGAGTTAATCAAGACCTTTATTTCTCCCTTTTCCCGAGCTAAAGTGGACCGGTCAAATGGGGTAGAGTGTTGGTAGAGTCCTTCATTACGTATTCTCTCTGAACATTCAATCAATGTCCCTTAACAGAGCAGTGTGTCACTCACTGTTATAATACCTAGGCTTATCTTCCCTTGTGTCCAAACTGGAACAATGTCTCTCAATGTTATAATACCTAGGTTATCTTCCTTCGTGTCCAAACTGGAACAATATCTCTCAATGTTATAATACCTAGGTTATCTTCCCTGTGTCCAAACTGGAACAATATCTCTCAATGTTATAATACCTAGGTTATCTTGCCTCGTGTCCAAACTGGAACAAATATCTCTCAATGTTATAATACCTAGGTTATCTTACCTAGTGTCCAAGTTGGAACAATATCTCTCAATGTTATAATACCTAGGTTATCTTCCCTGTGTCCAAACTGGAACAATATCTCTCAATGTTATAAAACCTAGCTATCTTCCCTCGTGTCCAAGTTGGAACAATATCTCTCAATGTTATAATACCTAGGTTATCTTACCCTGTGTCCAAGTGGAACAATATCTCTCAATGTTATAATACCTAGGTTATCTTACCCTGTGTCCAATGGAACAATATCTCTCAATGTTATAATACCTAGGTTATCTTACCCTGTGTCCAAGATGGAACAATATCTCTCACTGTTATAATACCTAGGTTATCTTACCCTGTGTCCAAGTTGGAACAATATCTCTCAATGTTATAATACCTAGGTTATCTTACCCTGTGTCCAAGTTGGAACAATATCTCTCACTGTTATAATACCTAGGTTATCTTACCCTGTGTCCAAGTTGGAACAATATCTCTCAATGTTATAATACCTAGGTTATCTTCCCTCGTGTCCAAGTTGGAACAATATTCTCAATGTTATAATACCTAGGTTATCTTCCCTTGTGTCCAAGTTGGAACAATATCTCTCAATGTTATAATACCTAGGTTATCTTACCCTGTGTCCAAACTGGAACAATATCTCTCAATGTTATAATACCTAGGTTATCTTACCTAGTGTCCAAGTTGGAACAATATCTCTCAATGTTATAATACCCTAGGTTACTGACATATCCCAATGTTTCTGTCTCCTGTGCCAAACTGGAACAATATCTCTCAATGTTATAATACCTAGGTTATCTTACCCTGTGTCCAAGTTGGAACAATATCTCTCAATGTTATAATACCTAGGTTATCTTACCCTGTGTCCAAATTGGAACAATATCTCTCAATGTTATAATACCTAGGTTATCTTACCCTGTGTCCAACTTTGGAACAATATCTCTCAATGTTATAATACCTAGGTTATCTTACCCTGTGTCCAAGTTGGAACAATATCTCTCAATGTTATAATACCTAGGTTATCTTACCCTGTGTCCAAGTTGGAACAATATCTCTCAATGTTATAATACCTAGGTTATCTTACCCTGTGTCCAAGTTGGAACAATATCTCTCAATGTTATAATACCTAGGTTATCTTCCCTTGTGTCCAAGTTGGAACAATATCTCTCAATGTTATAATACCTAGGTTATCTTCCCTTGTGTCCAAGTTGGAACAATATCTCTCAATGTTATAATACCTAGGTTATCTTCCCTGTGTCCAAGTTGGAACAATTCTCTCAATGTTATAATACCTAGGTTATCTTACCCTGTGTCCAAGTTGGAACAATATCTCTCAATGTTATAATACCTAGGTTATCTTACCCTGTGTCCAAGTTGGAACAATATCTCTCAATGTTATAATACCTAGGTTATCTTACCCTGTGTCCAAACTGGAACAATATATCTCAATGTTATAATACCTAGGTTATCTTACCCTGTGTCCAAGATGGAACAATATCTCTCAATGTTATAATACCTACGTTATCTTCCCTTGTGTCCAAGTTGGAACAATATCTCTCAATGTTATAATACCTAGGTTATCTTACCCTGTGTCCAAACTGGAACAATATATCTCAATGTTATAATACCTAGGTTATCTTACCCTGTGTCCAAGATGGAACAATATCTCTCAATGTTATAATACCTACGTTATCTTCCCTTGTGTCCAAGTTGGAACAATATCTCTCAATGTTATAATACCTAGGTTATCTTACCCTGTGTCCAAACTGGAACAATATATCTCAATGTTATAATACCTAGGTTATCTTACCCTGTGTCCAAGATGGAACAATATCTCTCAATGTTATAATACCTAGGTTATCTTCCCTCGTGTCCAAACTGGAACAATATCTCTCAATGTTATAATACCTAGGTTATCTTCCCTCGTGTCCAAACTGGAACAATATCTCTCAATGTTATAATACCTAGGTTATCTTCCCTCGTGTCCAAGTTGGAACAATATCTCTCAATGTTATAATACCTAGGTTATCTTCCCTCGTGTCCAAACTGGAACAATATCACTCAATGTTATAATACCTAGGTTATCTTCCCTTGTGTCCAAGTTGGAACAATATCTCTCAATGTTATAATACCTAGGTTATCTTACCCTGTGTCCAAGACGGAACAATATCTCTCAATGTTATAATACCTAGGTTATCTTCCCTCGTGTCCAAACTGGAACAATATCTCTCAATGTTATAATACCTAGGTTATCTTCCCTCGTGTCCAAGTTGGAACAATATCTCTCAATGTTATAATACCTAGGCTATCTTACCTCGTGTCCAAGCTGGAAAGTATAAAATGCATGAGATGTAAATAATGGCGGTGTCGTGAAATAATCTCCCTATCTCCGTCTCTCTCTGAGTTACCCCCCAACCCTCAGTTAGGAATGGGGGAGGGGGGAGGTAATTGGATCCTGACATTGGCGGTACTAGGAAACACTTTCAATCCCCCCCCCCTACCTCCGACCCAGCACTTGCATTCCCGCCTATAGACACCCTATAAATTATTCACACACGTTAATAGGGTGTCTTTAATTCGCTCTTTCGGCCCTTTCTACTCCTCTTCTCCAGTACAATAACAGGCGTACCACTGCAGGCCTAACCAGGTCTATGGCGTGGTGGTCAGTTCACCTGGCTACGAGCTTGGGGGTCCCGGGCTCGATTCCCAGCTGGTGCCTTGGGTGTTTTTCCCGAAAGGGGAATTTCTTCAACGGTCACCAGGTTTTGGTTAATTAGGCCTAAGTTAGGTTTAAGTGTTTCCACTGGTTCCACACCCTCATACTCACTATCACCATCACCTCATCTTATCGGGACATGGAGAGAGCCTCCACGGAAAGATGTACAATTAGCACATTCGTACATCCCCTGGACAAAGGTACATTAGTACTGGCTGATTGCTCCACTACTGGGCTACGAGTGATGTAGCCCAGACATGCAATATTATATATTACTGTAGGCCTGTTCATTGAGCCAAGATGCAGGTTGGTGGACAGCTGTGCTGGACAGTCCTGGGTTGACTCCTAGGAACTGGGGTAGTACCGTTTTACATCTATTAAAAAAAAAGCGTTTTTCTAACCATGCTCCTCGGAGACCTTTGATTCCATCATAGCTATCTCTCGCTCCATGAGGCAATTATTGAATATGCTTTATTTGTTCTCATACTATAAAATAGCATCAGTAATAGGATTAACAATTCGTTCAAATCTGAATAAAGGACATTTGCCACAGGTGCAGCCAGAACATGTGATGTTTCCCTCTTGTTTTACACTTGTAAAATGAAACTTTCTTTATATAATGTTCATAATATTAGATTAATTATTTTTATGAGAGTACCAGCAAGTATTGGTTCTGCCACAAGCGCGCCTTCAATCTAACCAGTTTGGAAACCCCTGTATTAAATCATACGTATTTTATAAACGCTCTAAAGGGGTCATCCATAAATCACGTGACGTTCTTTTCTTACCTTTTTTTTTACCCTTCACCCTCCCATGTAACACCATGTAGACATTAAAGCTCCCATATAACACCATGTAGATATTAGAACTCCCCATGTAACACCATGTAGACATTAGAGCTCCCATATAACACAATGTAGACATTAGAGCTCCCCATATAACACCATGTAGACATTAGAGCTCCCATATAACACCATGTAGACATTAGAGCTCCCATATAACACAATGTAGATATTAGAGCTCCCCATATAACACCATGTAGACATTAGAGCTCCCATATAACACAATGTAGACATTAGAGCTCCCCATATAACACCATGTAGACATTAGAGCTCCCCCCATGTAACACCATGTAGACATTAGAGCTCCCCATATAACACCATGTAGATATTAGAGCTCCCCATATAACACCATGTAGACATTAGAGCTCCCCATATAACACCATGTAGACATTAGAGCTCCCCATATAACACCATGTAGATATTAGAGCTTCCCATATAACACCATGTAGACATTAGAGCTCCCCATGTAACACCATATAGACATTAGAGCTCCCCCATGTAACACCATGTAGACACTAGAACTCCCCATATAACACCATGTAGATATTAGAACTCCCCATATAACACCATGTAGACATTAGAGCTCCCCCATATAACACCATGTAGACATTAGAGCTCCCCATGTAACACCATGTAGACATTAGAGCTCCCCCCATATAACACCATGTAGACATTAGAGCTCCCATATAACACCATGTAGACATTAGAGCTCCCCATATAACACCATGTAGATATTAGAACTCCCCATGTAACACCATGTAGACATTGGAGCTCCCCTTATAACACCATGTAGATATTAGAAATCCCCATGTAACACCATGTAGACATTAGAGCTCCCATATAACACCATGTAGATATTAGAGCTCCCCATATAACACCATGTAGACATTAGAGCTCCCCATATAACACCATGTAGATATTAGAGCTCCCCATGTAACACCATGTAGACATTAGAGCTCCCCCCATGTAACACCATGTAGACATTAGAGCTCCCCCCATATAACACCATGTAGACATTAGAGCTCCCCATATAACACCATGTAGATATTAGAACTCCCCATGTAACACCATGTAGACATTAGAGCTCCCCATGTAACACCATGTAGACATTAGAGCTCCCCTTATAACACCATGTAGATATTAGAACTCCCCATGTAACACCATGTAGACATTAGAGCTCCCATATAACACCATGTAGACATTAGAGCTACCCATATAACACAATGTAGACATTAGAGCTCCCATATAACACCATGTAGACATTAGAGCTCCCATATAACACCATGTAGACATTAGAGCTCCCCCATGTAACACCATGTAGACATTAGAGCTCCCCATATAACACCATGTAGATATTAGAACTCCCCATATAACACCATGTAGACATTAGAGCTCCCCCCTCTCAACAACTTTACGTGGTTTGTGGATGACCCCAAATGGGTCGATGACATGTTTTTTTAACTATTAAATTTACTTCTGTGCTTTTCCGACACTCAAAATTCAGGGGCTGTTAGACAATTGGCCCACCAAATTATTAAGGGTGTGTGAACTCTTACTATTACTTTTATTATTAGCGTTTTTAGGATCGTTGACACCAGATGGTCACTATCACCTCTTACAAAATTTATTGACATAATTAATTCACCGGAGGAGAAAATGATAGAGCAGGTAAATACACGACATTAAATGTTAAAAACAAATATTACCATGAGACGATTAAAAAATGAGTCACTTTATAAGGGCGAGACTCGAACAGAATTAAAAAGATTCATTTGGCTTATAAAACGGAGTAAAAATAAAACTCCATCTTCATTGTCGTGTAACAAATAGCTAAGGTCATCATTAAAATCAAGAGCCAGTCGAATGGGGGCATATTTGAAACCCTCCACCAAAATGTGGTACACACTAATGGGAGCATCGCAAAGTTCACACACTGGAGGTGGAGCCCCTTTTAATAAAATCACATGGGTCAGTGATGTATGTCCGTCGCGGATTCTTGTCACGACGGCTTCCTCTCTTCTAGATTTACATACAGAATAAGGCCAGCATGACACAGCGTTCCTAATGGACCACAGTCTGTTCTGCTCGTGCCAGGTGCATAGGACCCCATGCCGAACATAGCCCTTTAGGTCTAAGAACATGACACCCAAACTTGCCCCAGGAGGGAGATGAACTACCTCCTCGGCTGCCTGGTCAGCCAATTCATCAACTGAAGACGAGTCGCATGTTTAAGGCTGAGATGTAGGCGTGAAATAAGTCAGTATTTTGGCACTTTTTTTTATAAAGAAACATCTTTTGGTCAAAAGAAATTAAATATTGCGCTAGTAGAAACATAAGAGTTTATTTAATTATCTGGTGATATCAACAGTTGTTGAATATCTGTCAAGGGTGTCCTGGAATTTAATGACAACTTTTCTCTTCATTTAAAAGTTTCTCATCTAATGCCGAGGATAGAGATTCAAATACTGTTGATATCACCGGGTGAAGAAAATTAAACTTTCTGTTCCTACCCAAGAAATATTTTATTTAATTTGGATAAAAAAAAGGTTTTGCTATTTAAAAAAAACTGCCAAACACTTACCTTAAATCACGTTCTCTGCAATCCCGCCTTAAACTATCGATACTAAACATTTGTTCTTGCATTACCTGCACGAGAATGTTCCAAGAGTACAAAGTGGGCATTGCCAACAAAGAACTCACGGGATTCGTGCAAATGAGAGCGGAACGTTGACAATTACGACAGACAAGGCACAACGATTTTAAAAATAGAGTACAATTCAGCCGTAAAATAAACACAATAGATTGACTTGATAAACCCAATTCAAAATTAAAACCTTCCACAGCAAAAGCACATGCCACGGAGGCCCAGACTTAAAACAGTCCGTGTGTGACGGTACTTAAAAAGAAAGAAAGAGAAGTGAAATGTGAGATACGCCAAGCAAAGTCAATTATGGAGTCCAAGATAGGGGTTTTGTAGTTGTCACATAACACTATTTTTAATTTTGTTTTTATCTAATAAGGTGAGGACCTAGAGAAGGCAAGAAAAGGCCACTGTTTTAGCAATTTTTTTATAATAAAACTTTTTTTTACCAAAATAAATCAAATAGTTCTCTAGTAGAAACGTATAGATTAATTTTCTTCACATGTTGATATCAACAGTTGTTGAATATCTGTCGAGAGTGTCCTGGAATTTAATGACAACTTTTTCTCTTAATTTAAAAAAGTTTGTCTTCTAATACCGCTATGCTCATGACAGCAACTGTTGATATCAACACGTGAAGAAAATTAAACTCTTTGTTTCTACTGGAGAAATATTTTATTTATTTGGTCATAAAAAAAGTGTTGATTTGTAAACTGAAAAAACATCGACCTTTTCTCGCGTCCCCTACACTCCAGTCTTGAGTACATTTAGGTAAAAAGAAAGGTCTATGCTGACATCTGAATGTATCTCTGCTTACGTTTTAGATGTAATTTAATCTCTAGTCCATGTTAAAATACGGTTTCATTTGTTAGCTGTTATAAAAATGATTATCTATTGAAATATGTTATATTTAGTTAGATATTTCAAATTTGTGCCTAATGTTTACCAAGTTTTATTCTTTCTTTGAAATGTTTAAGAGATGTGAAGGCTATTGCGGGAGTCAAGGTCGAAGCAAAGGAGATTTGACCTTCGACTCGAACCTTTATAAGCTTCGCACACTCTTACTAATCATCCCAATTACATTTGAAGACTTTGACCAGGATTCGAACACTAATCCCACTGATAGAAGCTCTGAGATAACTAGGGCAGGGTCTCCCAAACTTTTTGAGATCGCGCCGCCCTTCACATGACAAATTTTCCGTGTGGCGCCCTTAAACCGAATATTTAAAAAAACAAAATCGTACAAATTCGATTTGGTGGCATTAAAAAAAAAGTGTCATTTACATTACTAGCTTGCATTTTTTAAAATTTAAATTTACAAAATTACACAACTGAATAAGAAGTAATTAGAGTAAGCGTGTGTTTTCTTGTATGACTTATTCCTTTCCTTGAAATATGTACTAATACACGTACTGACGCCCCGGGGCGTCGCGACGCACAGTTTGGTAGCCCCAACACTAGTGGGACATTTTAGATATCTGAGGAAAGTAAGAACCAAGCAGGATAAGTTTACTGGCCACCTGTTATTGACCCTCCCTGACCCTCCCTGACCACTCAGTCATTAGAAAATTCCTCTCCACCCTTCTCTCTTCCTCCATATCCCATTGTTTGCCCTTCTGGGCTCAACACTGACAAGTTATTTCGTACGAAGAAGTTGGTGGGAAAATCCCAGGACGCTTAATTGGGTTTTGTTGACCCAACCATTTACCAAACAATTCACACACACACACACACACAAGATGAGTTAAAAATAAATGGTTAGGAAATATGGAAGGAAGAAGAGATTTAGAAGTAGCAAAGAAACATGAAAACAAAGAGGAAAGGATAATCATTAAGAGATATAAAGGATAGTTGAAGAGAATGAAGAAGACAGTTGTAATGTTGGTAGAAATGTAATCATTGGCAAGAGCACCCTCCCCCCACATATATACTTTTATAGAGGGCCTTTAGGGTGCTGTGATGTTCTTAGGACGAGCTCTGGAGATGTTGTTTGTATATATGTAGGTTCGTCCATAACATTTCATGGAGAGGTAGCACAAATAATACCAATGTTGTTAAAGGGAATAAACAAGACTTGTTTAGTATTTGTTTGAGTGTTTCATTGTGTAGAGTGGAACTAGACTCCCTCATATACGGTCGTGTGATATATATATATATATATATAAAAAGAGAGAGATAAACTGTCCACATATAAAGCCATGATTCAAAAGTCGGTAATTATGTATTCCCAAAGTCAAGATAGTTTTAAAATGGCTAATTATCTTAATTCTAGACCAATATAGTTTCGAAGTTGGTAATTATCTTTGCTATAGACTAATATAGTTTCTAAGTTGGTAGTTATCTTTGCTATAGACCAATATAGTTTCTATGTTGGTATTATCTTAACTCTAGACCAATATAGTTTCTAAGTTGGTAATTATCTTTGCTATAGACCAGTATAGTTTCTAAGTTGGTAATTATCTTAACTCTAGACCAATATATTTTCTAAGTTAGTAATTATCTTAACTCTAGACCAATATAGTTTCGAAGTTGGTAATTATCTTTGCTATAGACCAATATAGTTTCTAAGTTGATAATTATCTTAACTCTAGACCAATATAGTTTCGAAGTTGATAATTATCTTAACTCTAGACCAATATATTTTCTAAGTTAGTAATTATCTTAACTCTAGACCAATATAGTTTCGAAGTTGGTAATTATCTTTGCTATAGACCAATATAGTTTCTAAGTTGATAATTATCTTAACTCTAGACCAATATAGTTTCGAAGTTGATAATTATCTTAACACTAGACCAATATAGTTTCGAAGTTGGTAGTTATCTTTGCTATAGACCAATATAGTTTCTAAGTTGATAATTATCTTAACTCTAGACCAATATAGTTTCGAAGTTGGTAATTATCTTTGCTATAGACCAATATAGTTTCGAAGTTGGTAATTATCTTTGCTATAGACCAATATAGTTTCTAAGTTGATAATTATCTTAACTCTAGACCAATATAGTTTCTAAGTCAGTGGTTCTCAAAGGGTGTGCCGCGAAATTCACTAGGTGTGCCAAGAAATTCTTAGCATTATGGTATTGTTAATCAAAAAGTTAAAAGTAGTTTCATTCAATATTTATTGTTATCCGCTTCGGTGGCTGCACGGTCTAACGCGCTACTCTCGTGTTGGACTGGAATGCTGTAAACGGTAAGAACGGGGTTCAATCCCGGTCAGGTGCACAGAAAGAGGTTTTCTTCAACGGGTTTTCCACCCTCCCTCCACGTAAATGCAGTTACACTTCATCTAAATTAAACCTTCCTAATCCCTAACACAGCAGTATAATTAGTAAATAGGCGTTTAAGCCGAACGGGTAGTAGGATGGGATGTTATATATATATATATATATTTAAAGAATTAATAGAAAAATGTTCGAAAGCTTTAATTTTTTTTTCAGAGAAGGAAATGGCTTACAATCAACGAGTTGAGTAATTACCCCACGCATGCGCTTGGCTGAGGCTCCTATTGTGTCGCGTAACTTGCACGTTCAGTGTGCCGTGAGGAGACACGAAAAATAATAGTGTGCCGTGATCAAACAAAGTTTAAGAACCACTGTTCTAAGTTGATAATTATCTTAACTCTAAACCAATAAGTGTCTAAGTGTTTAATTATCTTTACAATGAACCGATATAAGTTCTAAGTTGGTAATTATCTTTCCTTTAGGCCAATATATTTTCTAAGTTGGTAATAATCTTTACTATAGACCTATTTAATTTTCAATATGCTTTACCGATAGCACATGGAATCGAGCCAGGAGCTCTAAATATTTTTTTCTAACCCTCCAAATATTAAATATGTCTGCTATGAAACCCAGGAACACAATACTAAATGGGTTTGGGGCTCACAATATGTTTCCGCGGTAGCTTAAAATATGGGTTTTGGTCTTCTGCCCCCCCTTTTCCTATTTCCAATCCAGCGACTCTCCTGAGAAATGTTCCCTAATTACCCCCTACCCCCCTCTCTCCAACAAACAAGATGGCGTGGGACAGCCAGCGACACGAGTGGCTAGTAATTAAAACACAGAGTCAACGAGCTGAGTCGAGCGAAAAACATTCATCAACCTCTGTAATTAAGAGGCGCAAGCTCGTTAAACAATTTCACTGCCTCGAAAACTAATTAATTCAACAAATAATCTCGGCAGACAATTAAGATCGCGGGGGTCACATTTCATCTAGAGGAAGATTTTGTTACTGTGAATATCGACATTTTGGGACTATATGTTTCTTTATATGTTTTCATCCGATATTTGAAAAGGTGATGTTTTATCAACTGATAACTCCTATATGAAGCATGACGAGTTGTTCATTTTTCCGCTATAGTCAATGTTTTGATTGTAGATTGTTCAATGTTTGATTGTAACTTGCTCAATGTTTGATTGTAGATTGCTCAATGTTTTGATTGTAGCTTGCTCAATGTTTGATTGTAGCTTGCTCAATGTTTGATTACAGCTTGCTCAATGTTTTGATTGTAGATTGCTCAATGTTTGATTGTAGATTGCTCAATGTTTGATTGTAGCTTGCTCAATGTTTGATTGTAACTTGCTCAATGTTTGATTGTGACTTGCTTAATGTTTGATTACAGCTTGCTCAATGTTTTGATTGTAGCTTGCTCAATGTTTGATTGTAGCTTGCTTAATGTTTGATTGTAACTTGCTCAATGTTTGATTGTAACTTGCTCAATGTTTGATTGTAGCTTGCTCAATGTTTGATTGTAGATTGCTCAATGTTTGATTGTAACTTGCTTAGTGTTTGATTGTAACTTGCTTAGTGTTTGATTGTAACTTGCTCAATGTTTGATTGTAACTTGCTCAATGTTTGATTCTAGATTGCTCAATGTTTGATTGTAACTTGATCAATGTTTGATTGTAACTTGCTCAATGTTTGACTGTAACTTGCTCAATGTTTGATTCTAGATTTCTCAATGTTTGATTGTAACTTGATCAATGTTTGATTGTAACTTGATCAATGTTTAGATTGTAACTTGCTTAATGTTTGATTGTAGCTTGCTCAATTTTTTTAACTTGCTCAATGTTTGATTGAATTAATTGACACCCACTTCAGTGTTTGAACAGTCTAAGGCGTCACACTCTTGATAGCCTGACTTGCTGATGATGGGGAGGTTGGGATTTGAATCCTTGATAGGTCTACTGAGGGTATTTTATTCCTAAACGGGTTCCCACTCTCTTTCCACGCAAATGCGGGTGGACTACTTCTAAAATACTTCTTTTCTCATACCTACCTTATTATAGTAATATCATAAATATGTATAACCTGAACAAGTAGTAAGACAAAGTGATTAAAAATTAATAGATTTGTGCTACTTTTGCTAAATACATTTGCAATAAATAGAGTCTCGCTATAATTAAAATTAAAATTGAATAAATACTCTCCATCTTTCACATTCTCTCTCAACCCTGAAAGTAGCATGATAATATTACCGTAGCTTTATTAGCACAATGAACAGCCCCCACCCCCCCACCCTCCCACCTCCACCAACCATGAGTTATAAAATATTCCAACCCAAGCGCCGGGAGTTTGTTTCGTGTAACCCCCTTCTCCCATTAAAAGTAAGTATTAAAAAAAGCTTTTAATAAAAAAATAAAATTAAAAAAAGTATATTGTAGGAGACTTGCGAGCTTACGCTCCCATTAGCAGAACATATTTTAATACCTGCGTGGCTAATACTTAGTCCCGAACCTATGAAACCATCCAACCCCGCGCACACACACATTCACACCCACCTACACCTGCACACACACACACACACACACACACACACACACACACACACACACACACACACACACACACACACACACACACACACACACACACACACACACACACACTCCTATCAAGGAGAGTCCAGGTGATGCCCAGTGGATCTGTTGTTTTCCTACCTACAAAGTTGGAGCCGTTAGCTTTGTTCTTCTTGTGTATATATATATATATATATATTTATATTCATAGAATTCAACTTCCCCTCCCCGCTCCCCCCACACACCCACCCAGCCCTTAACAGTAATGGAAGTAGTCGACACAGAAGGTCATACTTTAGTGACCTGTAGAGCTGTGAGATGGAAAATAAAATCCCTTTCGGGATATTTTGAAATATTCTGTTCTAAAAAAAATGCCATTTAAATTGAACAAATGCAATCGATACATCTCCAAAGTTTTAAAAGTTTCCACTTCAGTTTAACTCCTCCCGAGGACGTTAACACCGGAAACGTCATCAAATGAGTTACAATAACAGCAATAACAGTTCTCTTCTCACAGCTCACGTATAGACTATAGCGCTAGGTGGTTGAATGCGTCACTAACGTCGGGGTATGCTGTAGACATATGTTTGTTATAATTAAAGCCTTAACGAATACACCACCTTCCCTTGAGATTCAATTGAATGAAATATTTAATGGAAAAAAAATCATCTCTAATTATTATTTGTTATTTGTTTTGATTGTATTTACAGTGTATCACCATTAACCTAGTTACAATAGTTTTAAGCGGAAAATTTTCACATTTAGCTTCTCTAAATATGAAGGACATAATTTTAGATGAATAAATTGGATTATCTATGGGCAAAACTTTGTGGTTTTTATTTTTTATACTTTTTATTTAGCATCACGTCTTACTACCCGTTTGGGTTATACGCTTAAGTACTAATTACTCTAATGGGTTAGGGATTGGGAAGGTTGAATTTAGGGGATGTTATCCCTCATTTGCGTGGAGGGAGAGTTGAAAACAGTTTAGGGGAAAACCACCCCAGTTCACCCGACCGAGATTCGAACCACGATCGCCCCGTACTCGGCAGTCTGGTTCAACACGAAACTAGCACGTTAGCTGACTACGCCACCAAGGTGGTTTTTTTAATACTTATTAAATGAGTTTAAATTTTGGTTCATAAATGAGCACTCTGCAGTTATTTATTTTCTAAGCATATACAATGAAAAAAATAGATAAAACATTTTTAAATTTTAAACCCTTTTGTCAGAAACCAAGTAATTTTATTTTGTACAAATAATAATGATTTAGAACACATTCCGTTAATGTAATGGTTCTATTTTTAATAATAGTCAAGCATTCGTTAAAAAAAATTCTTCGACTTAATATTTCATTTATTTGTATAAGGAAAACCTATTTTAACTTTATGAGGTAATTTTTAACTATATTATATTTGGATGAACCTTCTTACAAATACAATACAACTACCTCATAAAGTGAAGAGAAGATTTCTTTATAAGGAAATATTATATATTTGTATCCAATGTCAATTTCCTGTATTTGTCCTTAATGTTATTACTCCTTACATGATCCTATCTAAATGTACTATCATTCTTTACAAATTTACTTTTTTTTTTTTGTTTCCTCTGTTAGGAAGTTGCATTACACGTTTCAAATTCCCGCCTGATGAGTTCCGATAGAATGAAACCTAGGTCGGGGGATTGGGTGGTAGCGATCAGTTTTCTTAAAGAGGCTGCCATTGCCTCTTTGTCCAGTTGCAGCACTGTAAAGTGTGAACTGTGTTCTTCTTTTCATTGTAAAAGCCATATTGTGTTCGTTACTTCTATATATATATTTCTACATCTCCTTCCAAATATAATACATTTAATTTATTTGTAATTTAAAAAATCGACTGACATTGTAAATGGCTTAGTTTATACTCTACCAGTACACCGATTGTTGCCAAATTAAATATAATCTCTTCCCAATTTGAATAAGCTTTAGTTAAATCTAGTTTTAATCATTTAAAGTATGGATACATATGAAAATAGGCAATCGTAGAATTATGTTGGTTGGTGGTTATGCTCCAATGGAGGATAAATACGAGACTATTAAAGTGGATTTTTGGAATGAACTCAACGAAGTCTGGAATGTGTGTGAACCGGGTGAAAGAACTATCTTGCTAGTTGATAGGAGTGGTTGGGCGAGTACCCAAAGAGAGAATTCAGAGAGAGTGTTATGAAGGTACGTTGATGATGGTTTAAACGAAAATGATAATGAGTTATTGAGTATGTGTTTAGAAAAGGGTTTATTTATGTTGAAGTTGGTTAAATGTTGTAGAGGAATGTGTGAAAAATAGGAACATTAATAGTTTTAAGAATAAAAGAGCATGTATGACTCTGTGTAGGAATGTTGTTGAAGCGAAGGAAGTATGCAAGGATATGAAAGTGTGGAGATAGTTATAGTGAGGATGGATTAAGTGCGGAGTTTTTTTTAAACTATATGCACAGTTTCTTGCCTACCCCTCAAGGGAACGGCGTGATTAGGTATTTATGTTTGTATGTAAGTTGGCCTTCCTGACGGCGATAACCCTCGTGGGGCTTAGTGAGTCGGAAGACCTCTAAACAAGATTTTTAGTCGAAGTAAAAATCAATATCAATAACATAAGGAACATGGCACAGTTATTTTAAACTTCTAATATATTCTAGGGTGACCTGGTGGTCTAGGGGTAAGGTGTCAGACTTCTGTGCTGAGGGTCCGGGGTTCAATCCTCGGTCCCGGCACAGATTTATCTGATTGCCAAACCCTTCCTTCACCTCTGACAAGATGTGTATTAATCACAACTTGTGAATGTGAGGAATGCCAGGCCTCCACCGTGGTTCGGATTCCATGTTAAACTGTAGGTCCTCCATTTCATCTCACAATCACTCTACCATTACACATTAGCCTAAGTGCGTATTACCCGAACGGGTAGTAAGACGCGGTGCTAATAATAATAATGATAATAATAATAATAATATATTCTATCTCTTGCTGGAGCTTTGAAGAAGGTTCGTAAATAGGATTTTGAAGAATCCATTCAAAGAAAGAATAAAAATCCCCCATTTCTCCAAACTAATATTTGTTAACAACCCCTCGGGCGACAAGTTGCGAGGGGAGGATTTCCCTCTGGATTTATTTTGTCATCTACTTCATCAAACAAGTTTTGAATGAAAGAGAGAATAGAACCATGTAAAAGAAATATTTCATCTAATTATGTTAAATACATCTGATTCATTATTTGACAAAACTAGTTGCTGAAATTGCTTCTTAACGTAAAGGTTAAATAAATTTTACTTTGTACAGCATATTAGAACCCGTATGGACTAAACGTATATTTATATTAATGAGGTAGGAAGCAGGAAAGTAAATTAAAAGTAAATATACCCGAATTTCAATGGGGATAGAAGGGGAAATAATTTAGTATAGTTATTTATGACAGTGTTGGAACGTATTGAAAAGGAATGTAACAAATACTGCCCTTGATTACGACAATGTATGGATTTAACGAAAAGAAAGCTATAATTTATGACAATGTATGGTCGTAATGTAAAGGAAGCTGTAAATATCTGCCATTGTTTTTGACAGTGTGGTGAGGTAAAGGAAGTAAAGTCTCTGAACCATGTCCTCGTATTTGAAAGCTAAGGTCCCCCCCCCCCCCCCCCCCGCAAGAGCGCGCCAAGTTAAGCTGAGGTCAGTTATGACATAATATTGATTCTCCTACAAGGTACGGCATTTACTCCCTCCTCTTAGTGGCCCCTTGCTCCCTTGATCCTTTGCTACCCCCGTAATCCAACAAACACCTCCCTCCGACCTAACCCTCTTATCAGGCCCTAAATCTCCGGGAGTTTGTGGCGGGTCTTACATGACTTATTTCGGAGCGTCGGTTGCAATTCTTTGATAAATTCTTCTACTGGGACGACGCGAGATTAGGTCTCAAAGCGCCTAGTTTGGTTCTCACACGAGAAGCGTCGCTGGCTTTAATTGTCGACCAATGAAGCATGAATACAAAAAAAGCTAGTCTGATTTTCATACGAAGTCCGTTATTTGAAAATTGGAAACTCACGTTAGACCGTGATGCTACTCTTGTTACAGTTCTGTACAGCAGGAAGTATCTATATACTAGCAGGCGATGTGTATTTCTGCTGTACAAACTAGTTATAACGCCGTGAGATAGACCGTGATGCTACTCTTGTTACAGTTCTGTACAGCGGGCAGTATCTATATACTAGCAGGCGATGTGTATTTCTGTTGTACAAACTAATTATAACGCCGTGAGATAGACCGTAATGCTACTCTTATTACAGTTCTGTAGAGCGGGCAGTATCTATATACTAGTAGGCGATGTGTGTTTCTGTTGTACAAACAAGTTATAACGCCGTAAGATAGGCCGTGATGCTACTCTTGTTACAGTTCTGTAGAGCGGGCAGTATCTATATACTAGCAGGCGGTGTGTATTTCTGTTGTACAAACTAATTATAACGCCTTGAGATAGACCGTAATGCTACTCTTGTTACAGTTCTGTAGAGTGGGCAGTATCTATATACTAGCAGGTGGTGTGTATTTCTGTTGTACAAACTAATTATAACGCCGTGAGATAGACCGTAATGCTACTCTTGTTACAGTTATGTAGAGCGGGCAGTATCTATATACTAGTAGGCGATGTGTGTTTCTGTTGTACAAACAAGTTATAACGCCGTTAGATAGGCCGTGATGCTACTTTTGTTACAGTTCTGTAGAGCGGGCAGTATTTACACACTAGCAGGCGATGTGTATTTCTGTTCAAAAAGTTATACCGCCGTGAGATAGGCCGTGATGCTAGCCTTGTTACAGTTCTGTAAAGCGGGCAGTATCTATATACTAGCAGGCGATGTGTATTTCTGTTGTACAAACAAGTTATAACGCCGTGAGATAGACCGTAATGCTACTCTTGTTACAGTTCTGTAGAGCGGGCAGTATCTATATACTAGCAGGCGGTGTGTATTTCTGTTGTACAAACTAATTATAACGCCGTGAGATAGACCGTGATGCTACTCTTATTACAGTTCTGTAGAGCGGGCAGTATCTATATACTAGTAGGCGATGTGTATTTCTATTGTACAAACAAGTTATAACGCCGTGAGATAGGGCGTGATGCTACTTTTGTTACAGTTCTGTAGAGCGGGCAGTATCTATATACTAGCAGGCGGTGTGTATTTCTGTTGTACAAACTAATTATAACGCCGTGAGAT
Source organism: Timema podura (assembly GCA_033556935.1). NCBI lineage: Eukaryota > Metazoa > Arthropoda > Insecta > Phasmatodea > Timematidae > Timema > Timema podura. The sequence continues at coordinate 56,172,939 of JAVRXN010000012.1, read as the reverse complement.
AGACCGTGATGCTACTCTTATTACAGTTCTGTAGAGCGGGCAGTATCTATATACTAGCAGGCGATGTGTATTTCTGTTGTACAAACAAGTTATACCGCCGTGAGATAGACTGTGATGCTACTTTTGTTACAATTCTGTAGAGCGGTCAATATCTATATACTAGCAGGCGATGTGTATATCTGTTGTACAAACTAGTTATAACGCCGTAAGATAGGCCGTGATGCTACTCTTGTTTCAGTTCTGTAGAGCGGGCAGTATCTATATACAAGCAGGCGGTGTGTATTTCTGTTGTACAAACTAATTATAACGCCGTGAGATAGACCGTGATGCTACTCTTATTACAGTTCTGTAGAGCGGGCAGTATCTATATACTAGTAGGTGGTGTGTATTTCTGTTGTACAAACAAGTTATAACGCCGTGAGATAGACCGTGATGCTACTCTTGTTTCAGTTCTGTAGAGCGGGCAGTATCTATATACTAGCAGGCGGTGTGTATTTCTGTTGTACAAACTAATTATAACGCCTTGAGATAGACCGTAATGCTACTCTTGTTACAGTTATGTAGAGCGGGCAGTATCTATATACTAGCAGGCGATGTGTATTTCTGTTGTACAAACTAATTATAACGCCGCGAGATAGACCGTGATGCTACTCTTGTTACAGTTCTGTAGAGTGGGCAGTATCTATATACTAGCAGGTGGTGTGTATTTCTGTTCAAACAAGTTATACCGCCGTGAGATAGACCGTGATGCTACTTTTGTTACAATTCTGTAGAGCGGGCAGTATCTATATACTAGCAGGCGATGTGTATATCTGTTGTACAAACTAGTTATAACGCCGTAAGATAGACCGTAAAGCTACTCTTGTTACAGTTCTGTAGAGTGGGCAGTATCTATATACTAGCAGGTGGTGTGTATTTCTGTTCTACAAACAAGTTATAACGCCGTGAGATAGACCGTGATGCTACTTTTATTACAATTCTGTAGAGCGGGCAGTATCTATATACTAGCAGGCAATGTGTATTTCTGTTGTACAAACTAATTATAACGCCGCGAGATAGACCGTGATGCTACTCTTGTTACAGTTCTGTAGAGTGGGCAGTATCTATATACTAGCAGGTGGTGTGTATTTCTGTTCAAACAAGTTATACCGCCGTGAGATAGACCGTGATGCTACTCTTGTTACAGTTCTGTAAAGCGGGCAGTATCTATATACTAGCAGGCGATGTGTATTTCTATTGTACAAATAAGTTATAACGCCGTGAGATAGGCTGTGATGCTACTCTTGTTACAGTTCTGTACACCGGGCAGTAGCAGGCGGTGAGAACTTCCATTACAATATGTTTTACTTACATTACGGTCTAAAATAATATTTATTTTATAAAAATTAAGTTAGCCTCTTAATTAAAATATGTGTGGTTAGAAATTTCCAATACATTACAAGACCACACTTTTTCTTTTTCTCAGAAATTTATGCTTTAAATATTTCAATCATCGTGACTAAATATTATTCTTTTATAGGACCAAAGGGCCATATTATTTATTTTTCTGTTGGGTTTAAATAGCCGCTTCATTAGAAAGTAATATTAAAAAAAATATTAAATTATATTATTTTATTTAAACACTGGCTATATCCATCCTTTTTACTTAAAAAAAGGTTGTTTGTCTAGTTTTCGTAATTCAAAGCGAACAATTTTAAATTATACCAAAGACTGGTTTAATCTTCTTGAATCATTCTGCAAATAAAAATATTTAATTAATGGTGCATCTATTTCTAAAAAAAAAAACACAAATAAAACTAGAACATTAGAAATGTGTAAGATGTTCTTTAATAATAGTAATAATTGAATAGAACATGACTAATCTACTGGCTAGTAGGTGCAGGGATAGGTTAAATTTCCGTGGAGGCTGTTCATGTTTTATCGAAATATTAACCTCACAAGTAGATGCAGAGGTTAATCAAACACTACTGATAATTGGTCACGCTATTATTAATAGCCCTGACACATTTTAATGTATCAATATATTACCTAACCAGAGTGTACTGACCTCTCATCATGTGACACAGAGGGTTGTGGGGGGTCAATCGTTTATTGATGAGATCAGTGACCAGCCCGTTAGTTGACCAGTGTCCGGACTTGCGGTCAACGTTGATCAAACCACCAGGAGTTGACCAATCTACCTTTGGTTCGACACGATAGGACAGATACTCCAGTCCAAAGGGAACATGGTATTGATAGCCCACAAACGGGGTTTAGCCCCTCACCCCACTCATCCTGGTTATGGGCACTTGACCTGGGCATCGTTCATTCATAACTAGAGATGTGAGCTATAATTATTCTCGGAACAAATCATTTCGTAAAACATATTAAAGGTAGAAGAAAAGAGTGAAAGTAGAATTTTAACTCAAATTGAGTCTTTGCTGCCATCTGTTGAACAATCACGAGACCTTTATAATATACTTTAGATTATGGCTAAACTAATTATACCAATGTGTTAGAAATGAGGAATGTTGAATTTGGAGGAAGTGCACCAACATTTTCGTGGGGAGAGGGTGGAAAACCATTTATGTAAAACCACTCCGCAATACACCTGACCAGGATTCAAACTCCGATCTTCCCGTCATTGGTAGTCCAGTATATTGTGAAAGTTACGCCTTAGACCATTCGACCAACGGAGCGTTTATTCAGAAGATTATTGTGTCTATATAAATTGTATTATACAGTTTTTTTAAGTTGGTACAGAAAAATATCTTAAAAAATATAGAATTTAAGAAAAAAGTTTCAAACGACGTTACTTGGTTTTAAGAGGCTGGAAAAATAACATAATTTATTTTTTATTTAGTGGACGTCTTCAAGGTCATCTTGAGGTCAATTATTGTTTTTCAAATGGGATCCTGTATTTTTTTATTGCAGAATCACATACTATGAACAAAAACAAGCCACTTTTGTCTGAAACACTTTTTTATCTGATGTATATTTTTGATGATGTTTACTAAATTAAATAAATACGTGTGATGTTTTTGTAACTGTTTTTATTTCAATTTATTTCCTGCTAGAATCTGTAGACCGGAGGTAAAAAAAAAGGGCTTCAAACAAAAGTTGCTAATTACTTTTCGTAAAATACGATTCTGCAATAAAAAAAATGTACAGGGTCCCATTTGAAAAACAATAGTTGACCTTGAGATGATCTTGAAGACATCCACTAAATAAAACAAATAAATTATGTCATTTTGTCAACGTCTCAAAACCAAGCAACTTTGTTTGACATTTTAAAATGCATTTAAAAAAAAAGATATATCGTTGTGTCAACTTTTTAAAAAAAACATCCTGTATATTATAACAATACGCTCTTTAAGACTCAGCGTGTGTTTATATAGGTAGTATATAATAACTAACCACCTTAAAGATGCACTTTTATCTATAAATCTAATTTTATTTTATATTAATGGGAATTATCTCTTCAGAAGATCTACGAATAGTTAAAAATGTTTACAATTAATGTTATTGTCCGTTTTGTGGTTTGATTCCCTTTAATAACACAGAGAAAGTAGCTCTACAGAAGGTAGATAGAATTTCCAGAGTGGAAGTGGAAAGTGATAAATATGGCAGTGGGGATGGGAGACCATCAATCATATGACGTCACACACTTGACAATACCGTGTGTATGACAGTTCATAGCCGCAGGGAAATCGAGTAATACCAGAAACTACATGTTTATATTCCCACCAGGACTGCTTAGGACAGAATACGAGGCAACAAAAGGTTGATTGGAACCAAAGGAACTACACCAGTGAAATGGTGTTAAGTTCTGTTGCGATTGTTGTCCCTGGGGTGAACAACGAGGAGGATAATTCAGAGAAACTGTGCTTTCATTTATTTGGAGGGGCCTCCTGGTATAAAAATAAATATCAAATAATTATGTAAAATGTATACAATATCGTCAGTGCTATTGGTAAGTTTTATTAAAATGTATTTGAGCCTAGACTCCTTAAGCTTTGACTTTGGTTCGCGTGTTTCAAGCTTCGCTTAGAATTCGCATTAAAAAGTGACCCTCTTATCTAACACTGGTGTCTTTATCAGTAGAGTTGTGGAAAGTTGATAACTAATACTATTGAAAGTCATATTAATTTCTTAATTTTCTCTTGTATTGGGGGGTAATGGGGGAGGGGGCGGGGAACCAAACCTACAACTCTCAGGCATGCATTTGAATGGTCCATACCTAGAAACAGAAAGTTTGAATACATATTTTAATAACTCTGAGAGGGGAATTCTTTTGATTTTTTTTAAAATAAAAAGGAACCAAATTTAAAAAAGAGAATACGAAGGAAGAATGAGCGTATGTATGAAAAAGGTTCACTCTTTGGAATGAAATTGGCTCTCTCTTATCACTCTATATGCTTCCATAAATCTCTTGATTGCCAAAATAAAATATATTTTTTCTCTTCTTTGATCTTGTGAATACATTACCTTGTGCAACGATGGAATCACGTATCAATATCATTTCAAACAAAGTCACAGAACTCACTAAGAATAGCTATTGAATGTAGACTCAAACTTTTAATGGTAGCAGTTTTTAAAGGATATTTAATATTCTTTGTTTCAATTTTACTTGAAGAGCATATTAAACTATTTAAAGAATCGTAGTTTTAATTTCCTATTATATACAGGTTTTTTTTACTTCTAATGAAAAATAAACGAAACATAGTTGTCTAGAGTTGATAATTAACTAAAACTTTATTTATTTCATTTTATTTTAGTGATTATTACAAATTATCTATTATAAGTTAATATAAGCATATCAATTAAATGACATATATATATAACAATTCTTTGTCAATTAGTTATAATCTTTCAATTCAAGGCAAAACTTGCAAGTTTATTGTATCATGATAACTGAAGATACCCTGATCACATCATTGATGGACAAGTGAAGATACCACGATTCAATCATAAAATATTGATAAAGTAAGACACTCTGATTCAATCTTAAAAGATTGAGAAAGCAAGATACCGTAATTCAATCATAAAAGATTGACAAGCGAGATAACCCGATTCAATAATAAAAGATTGAAAAAGCAAGATTCCATAATTCAATCATAAGAGATTGACAAAGCAAGATACTCTGATTCAATCATAAGAGATTGACAAAGCAAGATACTCTGATTCAATCATAAGAGATTGACAAAGCAAGATACTCTGATTCAATCATAGATACACCCAATGGTCACCAGCACTCCAGGCTATATAAAAATGGCGATTTGCTCACGGGCCTATCGATGCTGGTAGGAGCCATCTAAACTGAACAAATAGTCCATCTTGTATTAATTACTAGGTTTTTATTTTGGCCGTGTCTTAATAACCGTTAGGATTATACTCTTAATTACGATAGTGAAATAGAGATGTGTAAAATATAGTTTTAGAGGAAATGTATCAGAATTTGCTTGGAGAAAAGAGAGAGAGAGTGATAAACTATTTAGAAAATACCATCCTCAGTAGACCCGTCTGTTGACAAAAAAAGTTTGACAAACATGGTGAATAACACGCGAACAAAAGATCTGACAAACTTGGTGAAAACATGTGGACAAATCTGGTGAATAACACCGTCAACAAACACGGTAAAAATATGCTGACAAATCTCGTGAATAACACCGCCAACAAACACGGTGAAAAAACATGCTGACAAATCTGGTGAATAACACTTAACAAACACGGTGAAAAAACATGCTGACAAATCTGGTGAATAACACTTAACAAACACGGTGAAAAAACATGCTGACAAATCTGGTGAATAGCACCGCCAACAAACACGGTGAAAATATGCTGACAAATCTGGTGAATAACACCGCCACCAAACACGGTGAAAACATGCTGAAAAATCTGGTGAATAACACCGCCAACAAACACGGTGAAAAAACATGTGGACAAATCTGGTGAATAACACGCTGACAAATCTGGTGAATAACACCGTCAACAAATACGGTGAAAACATGCTGACAAATCTGGTGAATAACACCATCAACAAACATGGTGAAAAAACATGTGGACAAATCTGGTGAATAACACCGCCAACAAACACGGTGAATAACACGCTGACAAATCTGGTGGATAACACCGCCAACAAACACGGTGAAAACATGCTGACAAATCTGGTGAATAAACATCGCCAACAAACACGCTGACAAACCCGCCACCTAGCTTCCTGACGCCAAGCGCAACAACGGAACACAAAACAATCCAAAAAGGATCGATCGTTCCGGTTGGTCACTTTGAGTGATGTTCTAATTGAATGATTGGCCGAGGCACGGCAACATCCATTACCGGGGACAATTACTCAACCTAAAGTTGCTCCTGGAGGGACCTCTGGGATTCCAATATGGACGCGAACATTCATTTTTAGCGTTTGTTTTGACAGCTAATAAGCGTCCGGCGTTTTACCAGTTGAACAAATAGTGGTGTGTTTCTATAAGCTCTCCCGCCGCCCTCCCCCACGCGGGGTAAAATGATCCCTCGGGGCCAACAAATGGCAACAGGACCTCGTAAACCACTCACTTGAACAATATTATTATTTGCACTAGAGAAGTATTTTAATAACCTCCCTTTTTCCCGTGCCTAGTTTTGGTTCGTTACATATTGTGTTTGTTTTTTAGTTACAAATGTGTGATTTTCTCACGTTTGACAGTGGCGTCAAATGATCGATGCGCCAACACTCAAACCTTCATCACACGACTGAGCTGAGGATTCAGGGGGGAACTGATTGAGGTGTGATGGCCCTCACTGTGAGGTTAGGTGAGATGGCTCTCACTGTGAGGTTAGGTGAGATGGCTCTTACTGTGAGGTTAGGTGTGATGGCCCTCACTGTGAGGTTAGGTGTGATGGCTCTCACTGTGAGGTTAGGTGAGATGGCTCTCACTGAGGTTAGGTGTGATGGCCCTCATTGTGAGGTTAGGTGAGATGGCCCTCACTGTGAGGTTAGGTGTGATGGCTCTCACTGTGAGGTTAGGTGAGATGGCTCTTACTGTGAGGTTAGGTGTGATGGCCCTCACTGTGAGGTTAGGTGTGATGGCTCTCACTGTGAGGTTAGGTGAGATGGCTCTTACTGTGAGGTTAGGTGTGATGGCTCTCATTGTGAGGTTAGGTGAGATGGCCCTCACTGTGAGGTTAGGTGTGATGGCTCTCACTGTGAGGTTAGGTGAGATGGCTCTTACTGTGAGGTTAGGTGTGATGGCTCTCACTGTGAGGTTAGGTGAGATGGCTCTTACTGTGAGGTTAGGTGTGATGGCCCTCACTGTGAGGTTAGGTGTGATGGCTCTCACTGTGAGGTTAGGTGAGATGGCTCTTACTGTGAGGTTAGGTGTGATGGCTCTCACTGTGAGGTTAGGTGAGATGGCCCTCACTGTGAGGTTAGGTGTGATGGCCCTCATTGTGAGGTTAGGTGTGATGGCCCTCATTGTGAGGTTAGGTGTGATGGCTCTCACTGTGAGGTTAGGTGAGATGGCCCTCACTGTGAGGTTAGGTGAGATGGCCCTCACTGTGAGGTTAGGTGTGATGGCCCTCATTGTGAGGTTAGGTGTGATGGCCCTCACTGTGAGGTTAGGTGTGATGGCTCTCACTGTGAGGTTAGGTGTGATGGCCCTCACTGTGAGGTTAGGTGTGATGGCTCTCACTGTGAGGTTAGGTGAGATGGCTCTCACTGAGGTTAGGTGTGATGGCCCTCATTGTGAGGTTAGGTGAGATGGCCCTCACTGTGAGGTTAGGTGAGATGGCTCTCACTGTGAGGTTAGGTGTGATGGCCCTCACTGTGAGGTTAGAATGAAGTTTACTGGGAATTAAAGGGATTTGATGTCCATAAATCACGACAACCCACTCCACTACATTATCAAATGGTAGCTTTGATCCAGTTTTAACCAAAGTAACCCGTACAACCACTAACTGATGCTGACCACTAACTGATGCTGACCACTAACTGATGCTGACCACTAACTGATGCTGACCACTAACTGTTGCTGACCACTAACTGATGCTGACCACTGAGCCATCTCAACCCATAAGAACTCCTATTACCATCTTACCCACATTGACCTGTGTCCCAACTAGGAGATATATCCACATCAGTATGGAGGTAGACTGGGAAACCACCAGACCGGTATTCGAACCTCCAACTACCTTTTATCGACGATCTAGTATATTGCGATCGTGACGCCTTATACCATTTGACCACCGAAGTGGGTAGTTATGCATAAAAATATAGTACAATGAATTTTGAATGTTTTGAAAGTCATTTTAATGTTTTAAGTAGAATAAAAAATTCCTTTTGGGAAAGTTTGGTGTCTTTTTTTCAAATGACTATTTCAATAAGTCGTGGATAGTATCGACTAAAATACAAGCCCTCTTACAAAGATAATTCTCTCTCAGTTGTTTGTAAAAGGCATATAGTTTACAAATTGTTGTGTCAAAACAAATATTTCATTGCACCAGAAAGGTCGACCCGAATAAACGAGGTGAAATATCAGTGGCCGCGCGCGATCTAATTCTGGTCTACTCCGGTCTACTCTTGCCTTGAATGAGGAACAGCGGACAAATGGCCGGGGAACAGACCCGCCGGCGATAAATCAAGTGAATTATTGGGCGGTGGGAAATGTTCGCTTTAATTAATTGCACCCTCTCCCCGCTAACTTGTCTGACGGACAACCTCCGGACATATCTGGACATTCTTAGGGCTATCTCACAACATACCAGTAGTTAGGGCAGGTTCACAACAAGCACAATACAAGGGTATGTTCTGTTCTCTCACAACACACCAGGAACTAGGGCAGGTTCACAACAAGCACAATACAAGGGTATGTTCTGTTCTCTCACAACACACCAGGAACTAGGGCAGGTTCACAACAAACACAATACAAGGGTATGTTCTGTTCTCTCACAACATACAGGAGTTAGGGCAGGTTAACAACCAGCACAATACAAGGGTATGTTCTGTTCTCTCACAACACACCAGGAACTAGGGCAGGTTCACAACAAACACAATACAAGGGTATGTTCTGTTCTCTCACAACATACAGGAGTTAGGGCAGGTTAACAACCAGCACAATACAAGGGTATGTTCTGTTCTCTCACAACACACCAGGAACTAGGGCAGGTTCACAACCAGCACAATACAAGGGTATGTTCTGTTCTCTCACAACATACCAGGAACTAGGGCAGGTTCACAACAAGCACAATACAAGGGTATGTTCTGTTCTCTCACAACATACCAGTAGCTAGGGCAGGTTCACAACAAGCACAATACAAGGGTATGTTTTCTCTCACAACATACCAGGAACTAGGGCAGGTTCACAACAAACACAATCCAAGGGTATGTTTTGTTCTCTCACAACATACCAGGAACTAGGGCAGGTTCACAACAAACACAATACAAGGGTATGTTCTGTTCTCTCACAACATACCAGGAACTAGGGCAGGTTCACAACAAACACAATACAAGGGTATGTTCTGTTCTCTCACAACATACCAGGAGCTAGGGCAGGTTCACAACAAGCACAATACAAGGTATGTTCTGTTCTCTCACAATATACCAGGAACTAGGGCAGGTTCACAACAAGCACAATACAAGGGTATGTTTTGTTCTCTGTCTTGTGGACGCAGTATCGATGCGTCATGTAGCGAGGCATTGTTATGTCAGTCACTCGTGGTAACAGCAAGTAACAGGCCGATTACCATCTTCCTGTCTGTTACAAGCACTTGTTTAATTACACTCAGCCCTCCCTACCAATGTCACAGGAGAGGTCGATATGGTTGTTACGTCACGACACAACGTACCCTATTGCAACTGAACTGTACATGATGAGCTTTTACTCTACTTGGTAAAGACGGGTATTCGACTTACAAGCTAAGATGTTTTCATAAAGGGAGCATTTGGTTCTTTCAGAATCCTTTTTTTTTTTATTGCCTTGACGGTACTGATTATCTTTTGATAGCTATTTTTCAATTTTAAAACCATCGACGTATTCCAAAAGCTAATTTTAGCCAACACTCGAGAGTCTTTACTTAGAAATCTAGGGAAAGGGGGAACTTGTGATATGGCCATTTCCGGTAATTTAAATTACGAGAAAATGGCTCAACTAATTATTAGACACGGACAGTCATTTTACATGTTAGAGATCCAGTATGTCGATAAAAATAAAAGCTTTCAACGAAAACCCAATTTTCCTAGCGTATTTCCAGCTTTTATACTGTGTGGGCAGTGGCTCATATCATTCCTGGTTTACACCTCATGGAGACCATTATTTGTATTTGTTTGTGTATCTGTAAATAAAATATTTCTCTTTGGTTGATTTTAATAACAACTCAATTCTTACTTAAGCGTATGATGCAACAAATAGATAGATAGTTGATAGAGAATGGTCGTTTTAACTTTATCATTGTGATGTGAAGGGGGGGAATATATGTTTTTCTTGAAGTTAAACACCGAAAACTCAAAATCTATGTTAAGTTGATAGCCTTTAACGAATAAACTTTTTAAAATGAAATGGTAAGTATTGAGAGTTAAGGGCAGTATTTTTTTTTCAGGTTTGTTTTTAGCAAAAAAAATTTTTTGGCCAAACTTCATCAATTAATATTTCTCAAGTATAGACATAGATATAATTTTCTTCACACGGTGATATCAACAGTTGTTGAATATCTGTCAAGGTGTCCTGGAATTTAATGACAACTTTTCCTCTCCTCATTTAAAAAATTTGTCATCTAAATGTCGCTATTCCCATGACAGATACTCAACAACTGTCGATATAATCATGGGAAGAAAAAACTCAATGTTTCTACTGGAGAAATGTTTAGTTTATTTCGACTTATATTTGCTATAAAAAGCACAAAAAAATACTTTCCTTAACTCACGTTTCTCACACTTTCACCTTAGTTATAAAGTCGAGGGACGTCTCATTCTATATAACTTTCCCCAATAAAAAGTTTTGAATACATTTCAGTGCGATAATCTTCAATGATCCTCTTGTAGAAATACATTTCTTAATTTTCCCTCTTCCCTTTCTCTGTTCTACCTAAATATTTTATGTGTTAATCTCAAACGTACAATGGAACCTTTCACTACAAGAATCTATTGTTTTGTTAAGTGCAAGTTATCAACTGAGATTTCCAAAACTCAATTCAGTTCTCTACGAACTCTTGATTTCGTTTTCTCTTCAGGGAGCGAGGGAAGTTGTGGTATTCAACTCTTTGAGAGAACTCCCCTGGTCTCTCTACATCAAACTGGAACAACTAATATTCAAAGTAGAAAACAATTATCTCCCATAATTCCCCTGGAAAGTTTGAGAAGGGGGATTGTGGCGACCACCCACTAAGATACAACTTGTTTGCATAATTATGAGACCAAGTTTGTCTCTGTCCTCTTCTCACACTTAGTTCCTTTTCAATGAAGATCCTGGCACAATCGCGAGAGGGAAAGAGAAAGGAAGATTCAAGTAGAGAATGAGTGGCATTAGCGTGGCTTAAGAATCGCTCTTTAAAGAAAGGGACTCATCAAACAAAAGAATTTCCATAATTCCCTATAGAAAGGGCTAAGTCAATGACTGAAGCCCTTTCTTCAAAGAACACTAAAGTAACTACATTGATCTGAAGCCCTTTCTGCAAAAAACAATAATATCACAACATTGGTCTGAAGCCTTTTCTACAAAGAACACTAAAATCACTTCATCGATTTGAAGCCCTTTCTGCAAAAAACAATAATATCACAACATTGGTCTGAAGCCTTTTCTACAAAGAACACTAAAATCACTTCATCGATTTGAAGCTCCTTCTGCAAAAAACAATAATATCACAACATTGGTCTGAAGCCTTTTCTGCAAAGAACACTAAGGTCACTACATTGATCTGAAGCCCTTTCTGCAAAAAACAATAATATCACAACATTGGTCTGAAGCCTTTTCTGCAAAGAACACTAAAAATCACTTAATTGATTTGAAGCCATTTCTGCAAAGAACACTAAAATCACTTCATTGATTTTAAGCCATTTCTGCAAAGAACACTAAAGAAACTACATCGGTCTGAAGCCCTTTCTGCAAAGAACACTAAAATCACTTCATTGATCTGAAGCTCTTTCTGCAAAGAACACTAAAATCACTTCATTGATTTGAAGCCATTTCTGCAAAGAACACTAAAGTAACTAAATTGATCTGAAGCCCTTTCTGCAGAGAGCGCTTTCTTTGTGCATAGATCGAGGAGGAGAGAACCTAGCGCAGACCACATACATACACACCGCTCTTCGGTAATAGCTCAGGTTTACGAGGTCATAGATGAGACAACCGCGCTATAACCGATGACTCAAATTTAACAAAAAAAATATAATGATCTCATCATCTTTTTACAACCTGGGGCCTGGTCAGTTTAGTAAAATGCCTCCATCTTCCTCTTTCCTTACACCACTGTTCCTCCTTTATTTGCTTCCATTCTTCTCCTTTCACTCCCACACTTACTGTTATCTACTCCTCCCATCTATTTTTTTTTTCAAGTGACCTGGTGGTCTAGGGGGGGTAAGGTGTCCGACTTCTGTGCTGAGGGTCCGGGGTTCAATCCTCGGTCCCGGCACAGATTTATCTGATTGCCCAAACCCTTCCTTCACCTCTGACAAGACGTGTATTAATCACAACTTGTGAATGTGTGGAATGCCAGGCCTCCGCCGTGGTTCGGATCCCACGTTAAACTGTAGGTCCTCCATTTCATCTCACAATCACCCTACCATCGCACATTAGCGTAAGTAGGTACGTATAACCCGAACGGTTAGTAAGACGCGGTGCTAATAATAATAATAATAATAATAATAATAATAATAATATTTTTTTGTCTCCTTTGTGTTCTCTTTCTTACATACCTGATTATCTAATAGACCAAAGATTCTTCTAATATTCTACAACTGAGCACGATAAATATAGCGGCTGCAAACACAAGCACGTCGCAGGGAAAGTGGCAGATGAAACAAATAAAGTTTTATTATAAACTGATTGGGTCACTCACTACGTAGGGATTGTTTGATAAAGAAGATAATGGAGGGGAAGATAGAGGGGAAAAAGAGGACGAAGAAGGTTTGGAGTGTTAACAGATATCAGGAAAGGAAGAAGATACGAAAGGATGAAATAAGATGTTCAGCACCGAAGAAAATTAAACATGTCCAGTTGATATTTGTCTCAGGATATATCCACAGAAGAAGAATATATATATTCTGTACCTAGGTACAAACTATTTGTTCAAACATAAATTTAAAAAATGGTTTTCACGTGAAACAATACATGAAGTCACCATTAAAATATTCAGCAAATTTATTTAATCATTTATTTAAAAAGTGAGTAATTTTTTTTCATGGGATAATCTATTTTTGAAGATTATATTTTTTGGCGAAACTAACTTTATAACCATTTATTGCTCAACATCCCGCTGTACCTCCAATCTTCCAATCACAGTCTCCAGACTTTGTAGTACTTCCTGATCTGTCGGGACAGCCACATACTCCTCTTATAATTACATTTCTACACCACTGATGACGCGTTCAACGGTGTCTTTGTCTATTAATATGTGACACATCTATCCTTCTTTATCACACTTTTAGGTGGCCGCGTAATCTAACGCGCTACTCTCGCAGTAGACTAGATTGCCGATGACGGGGAGATCCAAGTTTGAATCTCGGTTGGGCTTACTGAGTTTAAAAAAACTTGTTTTCCACTCTACCTCCACGCTAATGTGGGTACACTTCTTATAAATATAACCTTCCTAATTCAGTAAAACCCCTAGCGTAATTAGTACACTAGCGTATAACCCGGTACCCAATTAAGCCTCCTCTGTAAGTTCTGGGGTAAAGAAATACCCGGTATATCTGAATACGTGGTATAACAAACGACGATCTAACAGGGGAGAGGGGTGGTTCCAGATTTTATCACCAACTAATTATTTTTTATAGCTATAAAAAGTTACAACGCTGAATATTATCACTGAGGAATCGAGAAAAAAACGTTGTCATTCATTTGTTCTCACCCTACCCTTAAACATAAGACGAATTTTGTAATTTATCCATACGTCAAGTCATGTGATTTGCAGCTGTCAATTTTGATAGATATTATCAGTACCTATAGAATAAAACTAATGATAATAATAACGTGCCAAAATAATAATAATATTACGCGTCTGGGCTACATCACTCGTGTCTCAGTAGTGGAAAGATTAACCTGTACTAATGTACCGCTGTCCAGAGGATGTCCGAATGTACTGATCGTACATCCTTTCAGTGGAGGTTCTTTCCATGTCGTGATGAGATGAGGGTGATAGTGAGTATGAGGGTGAGAGTGAGTGAGAGTGTGGAACCAGCGGAAGCACCTAAAACCTAACTTAAGCTTAATTAACCTAACCCTGGTGACCTTTGGAGTAATTACACTTTCGGGAAAAATACCCAAGGCACCGGCCGGGAATCGAGCCCTTGACCTCTGGGCTAGTAGTCAGGTGTACTGACCACTACATCAAGGGGCCGGTTATTTTGGTAAAATGCTGTATCATTGTTGACTGCAGAAAATTTATGTTCAAATTTTCTAAAAAAATGCTTCAAATTTCCGTTCGTAATAAAATCAAGGTATAGGTTAGGATTAATTAGGTTGTGTATTTATGACTCTTCTCGACTTTTGGGTGGATAAGAAACAACACTGGGTCTTTCGACTTCACAAAGAACTTTTATTGTTTAAAAAATACAAATATCTATCTTTGAATGTTTTATTAGTAAGTTTAAAGATAATTTAATATTGATTTAACTAATTTAAACTGATAGAGTAAACCATATTGATGACTCTGAGCCAGGGGTCCAGGATTCGAGCCTTCAAGTTTTCAGTGGGGGTTGTCTATTCTCTCTCCATGTGCTGGTACTTTTCACCCTCCTAATCCTGTCCACATATAAGCAACCTCTAGAATGTTTGTTTGCATCAATCGTGAGACCTTTGGGCCCATTTTACTGGAGAAGTCTCGTCACGCCCCATTTCACTATTCTGAGAGATACCATTACTTGAGGCTGGGATTCTGCTCATCTGTTGAACGAGGCCTGTATACCACTGGCTCCTGATTGTACCATTGACTCCTGATTGTACCACTGACTCCTGATTGTACCATTGACTCCTGATTGTACCACTGACTCCTGATTGTACCACTGGCTCCTGATTATACCATTGCTCCTGCTGGTACCACTTCCTCATGATTGTATCACTGGCTCCTAATTATACCACTGGCTCCTGATTGTACCACTGACTCCTGATTGTACCACTGACTCCTGATTGTACCATTGACTCCTGATTGTACCACTGACTCCTGATTGTACCACTGGCTCCTGATTATACCATTGCTCCTGCTGGTACCACTTCCTCATGATTGTATCACTGGCTCCTAATTATACCACTGGCTCCTGATTGTACCACTGACTCCTGATTGTACCACTGACTCCTGATTGTACCATTGACTCCTGATTGTACCACTGACTCCTGATTGTACCATTGACTCCTGATTGTACCACTGGCTCCTGATTGTACCACTAGCTCCTGATTGTATCTACAACTCCTGATTGTAACACTGGCTACTGGTTGTACCACCAGCTCCTGATTGGACCACTGACTCGCAAGTGTCAAACAACAACCGTCCGACTCTAGTTCTGCCCTTTGTATTCGTATTGACAAAATGTATTTTTGGAAACTATTCTTCTCTCCCCACAAAACCTGAAAACCCTGGGCCTAATAATCGCGTTTGTGGTGGCGACTTTTTTTTTTTCGGTTCCCTGTGCAACTTTAATGACGAATATTATTTTGACAACGGATGACAGCTACTTCAGACCACGTAGCCAATAAACCAGAAATATCTCCGCCCCATCCCCCGCCTCCGTCGCTTTGAATAATTCATGGGGGAATTCTCTCTCTGTTGCGGCCGCCGCCATGTTGGAACGATGTTTGGGCTTTGTTGTTGATTGGGATTCCAACCATTTTATAAATACTACAATGAAGCGTCAAGTGCTAGCCTCATTAACAAGGGGGGAGGGGTGGACAGAGTATTTTATAAAATCGGGTGGCTTTTTTTTGTGTCATTATACGATAGTTTCAAGATCGGACCTCAGAATAGGAGAACGAAGAGGGTGCGGGGTTGTTCGCTTTGCCAAGTCATGCAGACAAAGACAACTCTCGGCGCTAGTACAAGTACCAGTTTGTTTGTAAGTCGTGGAGGCACAGGCACAGACATTCAACCTTACGGGAGTTGCTCTGCGCCCCTTGGACACTGGGGAAGGCTGATAGTTTAGTACTTAGGAAGGCTTAATTGAGAGAGTAAGTGCACCCGCATTTGCGTAGAATAAGAGTGGAAAACCATTTAGGGAAAACCACCCTCAGTGAACCCGACCAGAATCGAACCCGATATCCCCGTCGTTGGCAGTCTAGTCTCACACGAGAGTAGCGCGTTAGACCGCGCGGCCACAGAAGTGGGCTACACTGAATATCATCTCTGAGGGAACTGCATGGCTACTATTGAGAAACGGCTTTGTCGTTCTTTTGTTTTTGTGTGGTCAATCTTCCCTTGAATATAAGACAAGTTTGGCAACGTTGGTTAGTCTAGGTTGCCAGTAGCTCTTTATTATCCTATAACACCACCTACCGAAATAACTGAGAGCGAGGAGATTTGGCAACAGTTGACAGAGAGAGAGGGAAGATAAAGTTTACCTCTCTATAAGGCCTGCAGTAGCCTCAGCAATGATATTGGGTGTAGTCGGGGTAACTCATTGATAACAACACTTCCATGTGTAACAACTCACTTTCATATTGTTAGTGTCAACAATCTCAATCCCAATACAAAACCCAAGCTCAATCGATAGTGCATCATCCTGCTGAAATAAAGATGCCTGGTTTGATTCCGAGAAAAATCTAAACCTTTATTTATATTTGGTGAAAATGGGGCCCTCAATTTTAACACTGATAAATTAACGTTGGGAGATTTGGTGTTGTGTCTGTTCTGAAATTATGTTGGTTTGTAAGTTGTGTGCTGATATAATCAGTCAGTTCATGAAGTACTCGTTAAATAACCCAAATAAATCAACTGATTAACTTAGATGTATCGGTGATCGCGCTGACTAATATGTCACTCTCGTGTTGGACTGGCCTGATGACGGTGAGATTGGGGTTCGAATACCGGTTGGTTGTATTGAGGTGTTTTTATTCTCCTTAAACGGATTATCACTATTCCTCCACGTGGCTGCAGCTGCATTTTTATAAAATTCTACCCTCCTCGTGTTTATTCCAATAACGTAATTTATGTGTGGTATTCAACGTATACTTTATGAACTGACTGATTAAATCAGCACACGAGCTATAAACTAACTTACATCTAGAATAGACACAACATCCATCCCCCAGCCCTTAATTTATCACTGTGAGGGGGTAGAGCCACATTTCACCTAATAACAGATTTTTTCGGCCATGCCGAGAATCGAACACGGGACCTTAGCTTAAAACCGACTGAGCTAAGGTGTCGTACCACTTACGTAATAAATGTATGTTAATAACCCAAACGGGTACCAAGACGCGATGAAAAATGTTGAATAATTTGTTTCCGACAACTTCTAGATCCGAACAGATGCCTTCCGCTTGAGTTTAGAGATAGTCTCACCGGGACTTGTGTTTGGAAAGTGCGCGGCGAGTTAAAGGTAAACATTAGATAAGAGGACTAAAGACGAGAGAGAGAGATGAAGATATTGACAAGTTTCGAGAAGTTCTTTTCAGTTCCTCAAAGTCAACATTTCGGAGAATCGAGACTATTTCCCTTTTGTTCTCTTCTTGGAGATTCTTCACTAGTCCGGGGTTGGATAATTGGAATAAATATTTGAATAACACTCAGAAAATAATATTTCTAAAAGTCTTGCGATTTCAATTTGAAATTATACTAAGCTACGATTAAATTTTAACTATATAATAATGATATAATCAATCGGTTCAGAAAACGCATGTTAAATATCTATATTATAATTATATTATATTATTATTATTAGCACCACTTCTTACTACCCGTTTGGGTTATACGCAATTACGATAATGTGTAATGGTAGGGTGATTGTGAGATGAAATGGAGGACCTACAGTTTAACGTGGGATCCGAACCACGGTGGAGGCCTGGCATTCCACACATTCACAAGTTGTGGTTAATACACGTCTTGTCAGAGATGGATTATATTATAAATATATTATATATTATTATATGTATTTTAGATATTTATCGTGCACTTTTTGAACTGACTGATTATATCAGCACAAGACTTATAAACTAACTTAAACCTAGGACAGACACAACACCCAGCCCCCCGGCCGTTATTTCATCACTGTCAAAGGGGGAAACCCACATTACACTAACGATACGAATCTGCGTGGAGGGAGAGTGGAAAACCACTTAGGGGTAGGAACACCCTCAATACTCCCGACCGGGATTCGAACCCCGATCTCCCCGTCATCAGCAGTCTAGTCTATTGCGAGACTTACGCCTTAAGACCCGCCTCGGTGGCGTAGTTATCTAACGCTCTAGTCGTGTTGAACTCTACTGCCGAGGTCGAGGAGATCGAGGTTCGAATCTCGGTCGGGTGAACTGGGGGTGGTTTTTCCTAAATGGTTTTGCACTCTCCCTCCACGCAAATGCGGATTAACTTCCTCTAAATTCAACCTTTCCAATTCCTAATCCATTAGCGTAATTAGTACTTAAGTGTATAACCCGAACGGGTAGTAAGACGCGGTGCTAAATAATAATAATTACGCCTTAAGCTTTAAGTCTTATGGTATTCTTCTCTACCTCTCTATTTCTCGCCTTGCTTCTTACGGTATTCTTTTCTTCCTCTCTCGTTCTTTCTTGCCTTGCTTCTTATTGTATACTTCTCTTTCTCTCTTGTTCTTTCTTGCTTCTTATAGTATCCTTCTCTTCCTCTCTCGTTCTTTCTCGCCCTGCTTCTTATGGTATCCTACTCATATTCTCTTTCTAACCTTACTTCTTACTATATCCATCTCTTCTTCTCTATCTTTCTCTCCCCAGTAACTTCTCGCTGTGCCCTATTTCTGTCTCGTCAAAGGGAAGACGAGGTTCTCTCCGGGCAATAGCGGGTATACCAACCTAGCGACCGAGACGAGCTAATTACCCACCTGGTAGCATTGTTACCAACCTACACACACACACACAAGCTGCAGGCTCAGCTCTTTCGGGAAATACGGGCCTGTTAGTAACACGCCAGTAACAATAAAACAGCTGCGGTGTTTGTATTTTAACAAGGAGGAGCAACATATAATAGTAATATAATAATATTAATAATAATAACAACGTTCAACTCATGGCCCGCGACCCTTATGAAACATTGTGACCCTATTATTCTTTCTACAAACGCCGAGGAGATATCACAATTTAGAATGTGATATTTTAAGTTTGGCACCCGCCTCGGTGGCGTAGTTGGCTAACGCGCTAGTTTCGTGTTGAGCTTGACTGCCGAGGACGGGGAAATCGAGGTTCGAATCTCGGTCGGGTGAACTGGGGGCGATTTTTTCCTAAATGGTTTTCCACTCTCCCTCCACGCAAATGCGGGTTCACTTCCTCTAAATTCAGCCTTCCCGATTCATAATCTATTAGCGTAATTAGTACTTAAGCGGATAACCCGAACGGCTAGTAAGACGCGGTGCTAAATAATAATAATTTAAGTTTGGCATACACCCTGATTTTTGTCAGAAGAGCAGTAGATAAAATTTAAACATATTTATTTGCGGCCAACATTGATAACATTTTACTTTATTGTTTGTGTTTTTTTATAGGTATTGATAACATTATCAAAAGAGGCAGCTGCAGATAATATGACTTGACGTATGGATATATTAACACTGTTTTAGTAACTTTAGTAACAAACTTCTACTGTCCTTCCTACTAAAATCAGCCTATAGTTTGTATAATCCTGGAATGTGTGGGTTTTGTACCAGATTTGTACACGTTCTTAGAATCAATGGATCAATTCCCAACTATTGTTGAATTTGCTTGACGGATATATTACAATGTTTTTCAGCACACACGTATGTTAACAGTTGTTTCCTCACATGAAATGAAACCAAACACCCAACAGTAAAAAAAAAACTCTCAGTAGGTGTCAGCTACCAGGAACCCACAGGCGTTATCATCCAAATGAGGAATAGTTTTTACAAGATAATATTTTGCTGATAGATCTTTCTGTGAGTCTCGGGGCTTTCGATCGGGAACAATGGCCGACAAATAATTGAACCTTGGTCCTGTCGGAGGCTTGAAGGACGGATAGTTCTCCTCCCTCAGTCCCCTCCCCCCCTTCTTTAGGTCCCGCATCTCGTGACGTTCGCTTATTCAGCGCGAGGAAGGCGCAAAAAAAAGAAACCTGTTAAAATATTTGAAAGTAACGATCAAACCTTTGTCAATGCAATGTTGCCTCCTCCATCTTTCTCTATTTCCTCCCTCCTCCTTCCCTCTATTCTCCCCTATCAGCTGAGAAGAAAGAGGTTGATGGAAGCACTGAGCTACAAATTACTCAATTTTTACTTAGCGAAATTTTCAAAGTAGAGTCAATAGAATATTTTATATTTATTTTTATTTATTTGATGATTCACACGTAAAGTTATTTTTCCATCTAAATCATCTTATTTCCCTAGTATATAAGAATAGAATGATAAATAACCGGAACTAGAAATGTTAATCGAAATGCTGATTTTCCACCTCGAACCAGTCATTTGTGTAAAGTCTGTAGTAACTCGGCGACATTAAAAACGTTTGACCAGAGTTTAAATTCCCAATAGAAAATATATAATCCTACTTGGTATTTAGTTCCTTCTAATCTTCGCCACCAGGTTCGCTATCGGCTGGCCTTGAGGACTATGTTGACAATTTATACAAACACGGTGTAATCAATAATCAACTTAACTACACAACAAACACAATTGAGCCATCTAACAACAACCATATCGGTAGACCAGTTAGTCCGCTGTGGAAGATGCTAGGTGTAGTCAGAGGATCATATAGGGGGTACACATGTGGAGGAGGATCATACAGGAGGTACACATGTTGAGGAGGATCATATAGGATATACACATATTGAGGAGGATCATATAGGATATACGCATGTTGAGGAAGATCATATGGGAGGTACACATGTTGAAGCCTCCTCAGGATGTAAACGGATATAGGATGTAAATATGTTGAGGAGGATCATATATAATATAAACATATTGAGGAGGATCATATAAGATGCACACATGTTTAGGAGGATCATATAGGATGTAAACATATTGAGGAGGATCATATAAAATGTACACATATTGAGGAGGATCATATAAGATGCATACATGTTTAGGGGGCTCATATAGGTTGTACACATATTGAAGAGGATCATATAAAATGTACACATATTGAGGAGGATCATATAAGATGCACACATATTGAGAAGGATCTTATAATATGCACACATGTTTAGGGGGATCATATAGGTTGTACACATATTGAGAAGGATCTTATAAGATGCACACATGTTTAGGAGGATCATATAGGATGTAAACATATTGAGGAGGATCATATAAAATGTACACATATTGAGGAGGATCATATAAGATGCATACATGTTTAGGGGGCTCATATAGGTTGTACACATATTGAAGAGGATCATATAAAATGTACACATATTGAGGAGGATCATATAAGATGCACACATATTGAGGAGGATCATTATAAGATGCACACATGTTTAGGAGGATCATATAGGATGCACACAAGTCGAGGGCTATATAACCCCCTCAGGCACGCCCATGTGTGAATGTATACTATTATGGTGTGATACAATCAATGATACTATAGTATTATCACACTTTCTGTTCTGAGGTATGTGGCTCATTATCTGTTGCCCCTCCCCCTCCCACCATGAGCAATATAAGAGGAAATGGCCGTATCGCGTGTTCTCTAAACAGTTGCTCTCTTTAGTTATAATAAACACACTGTTCCAAAGTCCAGGGCCACTCTGTGTATTGATTCCCCGTTACACATATGATGGACGTACCTGAATATCCAAACACCTCAACATTTCTCTAAAATAAACACGGGGAGAATCAATCACAAGGGAAAACTATTTAAACGGTGTTTTAAGAGGGCTGTAAGGTGTTTAAAGAGGGTTGTAGGGTGTTTAAAGAGGTCTGTAGGGTGTTTAAAGAGGGCTTTATGGTGTTTTAAGAGAGCTGTAGTGTGTTTAAAGAGGGTTGTAGGGTGTTTAAAGAGGGCTGTAAGGTGTTTAAAGAGGGTTCTAGGGTGTTTAAAGAGGGTTGTAGGGTGTTTAAAGAGGGTTGTAGTGTGTTTAAAAGAGGGCTGTAGTGTGTTTAAAGAGGGATATATGGTGTTTTAAGAGAGCTGTAGGGTGTTTAAAGAGGGCTGTAGGGTGTTTAGTTTTCGCGGTTCGTATTTGTTGAGTAAAATTTATTTAGCTCGCTACTTTCGCAATAAACACGACTGCTCGTGACGGGGGGATCGAGGTTCGAATACTGGTTGGGTGTGCTCAGGGTGAATTTTTAAAATAATTTTCCACTTTACCTCCTGCAAATGCGGGTACACTTTATCATCTTTATCACATTAGCGTAATTAGTGCAAATACGTACAACCCGAACGGGTAGCCTGATATGCGTTGCTAAATAATATATATAGTAGGCCCTATCTGACTAGTTTAATGACCTTGCCTACATGTGACGTCACGGAAAGTCAAGATAGGATCGGATTTCACATGTTCATGTATTTACGTTTTATTCATCGAGATTTAAATTAATAACTTTGAAAAAACCCAATACATTCTTAAATAATTCTTAAAAATAGGTTAACATTGTACAAAACTATTTTTAATGATCTTTATTAGTTTTTTGTAAACATATTTTTTTAATCGTCTACAAGTGAGGCTATTTGATTTATTCATGAAACTGTCCTGTGGGAGTCTTTCTGCTAGGGATGTAGATTTACAATAATTCCGTGTAAGTAAATGTATGTCTGGAATAGGAAACAAGAAATAGCTCATTTTGAATTGTGAATTAATTCTGTCCAGAGGCAAACAGTAGAATGAGTGTTTATATTCGTCAGAGGAAGAGGGTAATTGTTATCAGCAGATGAACAAGATACCTCAGAGTGAACGACTCATTTTCTTCCCTCTATTTCAATTTCTTACATTGGTGTCTAAGTGTGATAATGCTTAAGATGGGGTATAAGTGTGATAGTGCTTAAGGTGGGGTATAAGTGTGATAGTGCTTAAGGTGGGTATAAGTGTGATAGTGCTTAAGGTGGGGTATAAGTGTGATAGTGCTTAAGGTGGGGTATAAGTGTGATAGTGCTTAAGGTGGGTATAAGTGTGATAGTGCTTAAGGTGGGTATAAGTGTGATAGTGCTTAAGATGGGGTATAAGTGTGATAGTGCTTAAGGTGGGGTATAAGTGTGATAGTGCTTAAGGTGGGTATAAGTGTGATAGTGCTTAAGGTGGGGTATAAGTGTGATAGTGCTTAAGGTGGGGTATAAGTGTGATAGTGCTTAAGGTGGGGTATAAGTGTGATAGTGCTTAAGGTGGGGTATAAGTGTGATAGTGCTTAAGGTGGTGTATAAGGGGACTCGAGAAAAGGTCAGTGTTTTTGCAGTTTTTATGCGAAAACTTTTTTTTTTTTTGCTAAAATAAATAAAATATTGCTTCAGTAGAAAGCTAGTGTTTAATTTTTCTTCACACGGTGATATCAACATTGTTGAATACCCTCATGAACATAACGGCATCAGATGATAAATTTTTTAAATAAAATAAAAAAGTTGTCACTAAATTCCAGAACATCCTTGACAGATATTGGAGTAATTTTGTGGTCATCATGTGAAGAAAATTAAATTTTATGTTTGTACTGGAGCAATATTTTATTTATTTCGGCAAAAAAATGTTTTGCTATAAAAACTGTAAAAACATTGGCTTTTTCTCGAGTACACTTCCATCCCACCTTAGGAGTGCTTAGGAGCGTTTAGTTAAGATGCAACCCGCTTCGCGAATCACTTTAGAATTCATCCAAGAAGAAAACATTTAGTAATAATAATAATAATAATAATAATAATAATAATAATATTTTTAGCAAATTTTATATTTACACATATTTGTTGTCATATTTTGATAATTATTTTGTAATACTATTTATTTATTTGAGATATTTAACTTGTACTTTTTTAAACCTATTGGTTATAAATCAGCCAGCTACTTATAAACTAACTTAAATCTAGAATAGACACAGCACCCAGCCCCCCCGGCCGTTAATTTATCAGTGTGAAAATAGAAACCACATTTCACCAATAATAAGATTTTTTCGGTCATGTCAGGAATCAAACCCTGGACCCTTAACTCCGTAGGCAGAAGCACTACCGGCTGAGCTGCGATATCGGACGTTATTTTTATAGATTATTATGAAAATTTAACATTAATTTTAATATGAAATAAAATCAGGACAAATTTTTATAAATATATATTGAATATAAATCGGCTAATTAAGCATTAATGTAATTATTATTAATTTATTTTAGCACCGCGTCTTAATACCCGTTCGGGTTATACACTTAAGTACTAATTACGCCAATGAATTAGGAATTGGGAAGGCTGGAATTAGAGGAAGTGAACCCGCATTCGCGTGGAGGGAGAGTGGAAAACCATTTAAAGTAAACCACTCTCAGTTCGCCCGACCGAAATTCGAACCTTGATCTCCCCATCTTCGGCAGTCAAGCTCAACACGAAACTAGCGCGTTACCCAACTACGCCACCGAGGTGGATTATATTTAATTTAATTAAAGTTCATTAATAGTTAAAAACACTAAACAAATTAATTAAACTAATTGTTAAAGTATATTCCTCTGTTTGAAGTAGTTGAACCGGTTGAAATGATCCGATAGATCCGTGTCCCTTATAGTGTCCCTGATACTAATGACTACTTAGATTGAGAGTCCCTTGACTTGCTAAAGGACCTAAGGGACGTGGCTACATCCTTCCTCCCGATAAGTTAATTATGAGGGGAGGGGAAGATAACCCCCCTCCTTTGAACGAGGAAACAAGATTCAAGTTCCCAAGTGCGGATTTTGCGTGGTTGAATATTTATAAGCATATTCCGAACTAGGTCGCTCAGAGAACAAGAAAGGAATCTGTAATGGGCGGTTAATCTGAAAGAGATTAGATTGTAATATTGAATATCCCTTGATTAATTATATTCCACAAGGCTTTGATAACTGGAGGATATATTAGAGCTAAAAACGGAGGTCTACAGCCGGGATTACAACCAGAGACACTCAGAGATAGACTCGTCTGTTATCACCTCCTGATTGTAGTGGAGTGTGGTACCTTGTCTCCAGTCAGGATTACAACCAGAGACACTCAGAGATAGACCAGTCTGTTATCACCTCCTGATAGTAGTGGAGTGTGGTACCTTGTCTCCAGTCAGGATTACAACCAGAGACACTCAGAGACAGACCAGTCTGTTATCACCTCCTGATTGTAGTGGAGTGTGGTACCCTGTCAGGATTACAACCAGAGACACTCAGAGATAGACCAGTCTGTTATCATCTCTTGATTGTAGTGGAGTCTGGTACCTTGTCAGGATTACAACCAGAGACACTCAGAGATAGACCAATCTGTTATCACCTCCTGATTGTAGTGGAGTGTGGTACCTTGTCTCCAGTCAGGATTACAACCAGAGACACTCAGAGACAGACCAGCTTGTTATCACCTCCTGATTGTAGTGGAGTGTGGTACCCTGTCAGGATTACAACCAGAGACACTCAGAGATAGACCAGCCTGTTATCATCTCCTGATTGTAGTGGAGTGTGGTACCCTGTCAGGATTACAACCAGAGACACTCAGAGATAGACCAGCCTGTTATCATCTCCTGATTGTAGTGGAGTGTGGTACCCTGTCAGGATTACAACCAGA
This sequence comes from Timema podura, assembly GCA_033556935.1. Lineage (NCBI taxonomy): Eukaryota > Metazoa > Arthropoda > Insecta > Phasmatodea > Timematidae > Timema > Timema podura. The sequence goes on along the minus strand of JAVRXN010000012.1, from coordinate 56,146,941 downwards.
GACACTCAGAGATAGACCAGCCTGTTATCATCTCCTGACTGTAGTGGAGTGTGGTACCTTGTCTCCAGTCAGGATTACAACCAGAGACACTCAGAGACAGACCAGTCTGTTATCACCTCCTGACTGTAGTGGAGTGTGGTACCTTGTCTCCAGTCAGGATTACAACCAGAGACACTCAGAGATAGACCAGCCTGTTATCATCTCCTGATTGTAGTGGAGTGTGGTACCCTGTCAGGATTACAACCAGAGACACTCAGAGATAGAACAGTCTGTTATCACCTCCTGATTGTAGTGGAGTGTGAACTACTAGAGTCCTCTCTGCCCCAACATACACATATCCAATCGGGAACTCAACCAGGTACTCCTAGAGACGAGAAAGGGTAGTCTACTCACCAGCGGACTCTATTGATCACATGTTGCAAGTGAGTATGGCAGGAAGCAACAGAAGCCATGAATTGGTTTAGCGGCGCCAGGGATGAAGGTGGCAGGGCTTCCCGCTTGAATATTTATAGCACTAACCCATCCAGGCAACGGGAGTCCAGGGTGTATAGACCCTGGAGACAACACCTCCTAGTAGCTCATGGTCTCCTGGTGATTACTGTTGCAATACCTGTTGACTGAGGGCTTTTTTGATCTTTTATAGATCATCCTCCTGGTAGCTCATGGTCTACTGGTGATTACTGTTGTAATACCTGTTGACTGAGGGCTTTTTTGATCTTTTATAGTTCACCTCCTGATAGCTTATGGTCTCCTGGTGATTACTGTTGTAATACCAGTTGACTGAGGGCTTTTTTGATCATTTATAGATCATCTTCCTGTTAGCTCATGGTCTACTGGTGATTACTGTTGTAATACCTGTTGACTGAAGGCTTTTTTGATCTTTTATAGATCACCTCCTGATAGCTTATGGTCTCCTGGTGATTACTGTTGCAATACCTGTTGACTGAGGGCTTTTTTGATCTTTTATAGATCATCCTCCTGTTAGCTCATGGTCTCCTGGTGATTACTGTTGCAATACCTGTTGACTGAGGGCTTTTTTGATCTTTTATAGATCATCCTCCTGGTAGCTCATGGTCTACTGGTGATTACTGTTGTAATACCTGTTGACTGAGGGCTTTTTTGATCTTTTATAGTTCACCTCCTGATAGCTTATGGTCTCCTGGTGATTACTGTTGTAATACCAGTTGACTGAGGGCTTTTTTGATCATTTATAGATCATCTTCCTGGTAGCTCATGGTCTACTGGTGATTACTGTTGTAATACCTGTTGACTGAGGGCTTTTTTGATCTTTTATAGATCACCTCCTGATAGCTTATGGTCTCCTGGTAATTACTGCTGTAATACCTGTTGACTGAGGGCTTGTTTTAGCGTCCACTATCTACCATTAGTTCGTAGTAAATTAGAACATACATTTTCTGGGACTCATTATATTACACTCTCCCCATGATCAACCCTCCCCCCCTCCCCCAGTCTCTACCCCTTGGAGGCTCGTGGAAATGTGTTGGAGGGTAGTTTATTATGTTACTCATGTGCGCCAGAAGTAGCGGGATATGCGAAACATGTTTAGGGTAAAGGAACCCTGGGAAATATATGAGTTTACAATAGAGAACAGAGCCGCGCTCGTTTTATTGACTCGACGTGGGGAATGGTACGACCTTATACGTACAGGGTCTCACGCATGGTGACATTTCAAAGAGGTTGGTAAATCTGTGCAGAGCTTCGAAATTTGAAGTATAAATCTAAGACTCGGATTTGATTTAAAGTTTCGAATCTAAATACTTGAAAAATTGGAATATGATCCATAATTTCAAACTAAAATAATTCTCAGATTTGTATCCGATAGAATGTGATTCGAAATTTGAAATCCCAAGTTGATTCGGATTCGATTCGGAATTTCAAATCTAAATATTTGAAAAATTCGAATCGGATTAAAAATTTCAAATCAAAATAGATCCCACATTCGGATTCGATGGAATTCGATTCAAAATTCAAATCTAAAAGACACACTTTTGAATCAATTTACTTTTCATAAAAGTTAAGTTAAATCCGTCATTAAGATGTGATAAACAATTTTATTAAAATATTTTGTGTAAGTCACGCGGCCAATATTTACATTTAATTTTAATAGACTCATTTTTTTTGTCTAGCTTATTAATTCGATTTAAATTTGATGTAAAAAAATCAATTTTAAAAATATTCAGATTCGAATTGAAAATTTTATCGATTTTGATACTAGACTGGACATTGATTTGAGCAAGTAAGCTAAGATTTTGATTCTATACGAAATTGAAAATCTTGGATTCGAGAATGATTAGTTGTTAGATAATTTTATCCTATACATATTATTTTATTTATCAAATTTTGATAGAATCTTGTAAATTAATATTTACCAAAATTCTACTTTTTTATGAACTTAAAAAAAGGTTTTATCAAAGGTGTTTTATTTATCTGTGTTTGCAAGGCCATTGGGCGAACCAGAAGGTCGCCTGAGGCAAAAAGATCTTAGGTTCACATTCCGACAGAATGTAATTAGTTTTTAGTTTTTAAAAGAATAATTATTTATAAATAAAAAAATTTCATCTAAATATTTTATCTAATCTTAAGTATATATATATATATATATATATATTATATATATATATATATATATATATATATATATATATAAGAGTAAAGATTAACGTAACTTTATGGTTTTGGGACATTCGGGGTCGCTTTGTCAGTGAATAACCTTCATATTTAATTAAAATCTTCCAAAAATATTAAGAGAAAAGGAAGGAAATAATGGGTATTTTCGCACACATGGATTAACGTGTCTAGGGAGGAAAAGGGGGGGGGGGGGTTTACAACTTATTATTTTCTTTTCTTAACTCTTTTTGATTTTAGCACTGCGTCTTAGCTAATCGTTTTAAGAATTAGGAAGATTATATTTATAGGAAGTTTACCCACATTTGCGTGAAAAGGGTAAGTGGAAAACCATTTTGGAACAAACCACCCTCAGTACACTCGACCGAGATTCGAACCTTGATCTCCTCGTAACAGTCAGTCTAGTCTACTGTGAGGGTAGCGTGTTAGACCACGTGGCCACCGAAGCGGATAACTCTTTTTACTATTTTTATTTTATTTCCCCGGTATTTTGGAGCCCAATTATTATTATTATTATTATTATTATTATTATTTGACGTCATTCATGGGGCTTAGTTTATTTATATTATACATAATATAACTGGGGCTCAAATTTAAGTCTCGCCTTGGGCTCATTAAACCCTTGCTCCAGCCCTGTGTGTTTGATATCAAAAGAGCCAGATGGATGATATATATATATATATATATATATAGGTTTCAATAATTTGGAAATGTTTTCAGTGTGTTTATAACATTTTCGTGTTTTAATTACTTATATTAAACTATAATCTACATATAAGGTTTATTTATTGTGATCTTTTTTTACAAACAATCTGATAAATCCCTGATAAAGGTCCTTGTTTGGATCCATCAAGGACAACTGCTAATATCTGCTAGTATTTTATAGTATCTGATAATATATTAAACGAGTAATACATGTTGATATATGCTAGTATTTTCTGACGTGTGTGAGTAAATATATTTTTAGCTCCGTGTCTTACTACCCTTTCGAGTCATAGCTTGTTAGTATATTATATTATACCTTAAGGTATTATATTATATACTGGTATCATGTTATAGTATCTGTTAATATATGCTAGCATCTGCTGGTCATCATCAACTGTTTCCAGCCCGTGGCTGGGTCCGTTTAGTAAAATGCCTCCATCTCCCTCTCCTTCCATAATTCTTCCTCCTGCAGTCTTTCCTACTCTCCTCCTCTCATTTGCACACGTGCTGCTATCTCTATGCCTCTTCCTTGTTCCCTCTCACAGCCTTTTATTCTTCCAAACTCCATCATTCTCCTTGGTATTCTTTCCTTTTCCATCTTTATTATGTGTCCATACCATCTCATCCTAACTTCCTCAACTATCTCATGTAACTCAACTCTTGACCTTACATCTTCATTCCTAATCCTATCTCTTCTGGTGACAGCTATCATGTTCCTATGTCCCATGTTCATGGCCTCCGCTTTCCTCGTTTCTCTTTTATCCAAAGTCCAAGTTTCGGCTGCATTCGTAGCTATGGGTGCTCTCTACAGCACTTCCTTACACTTGAGGGGCACCCCTCCATAGCAGGTCTCTTACACACCTGTAGAAAACCTCTCCCTGCTGTCCTCGTATATCTCCTCTGCTACCCCCTTTGCCTCAATCACACCACCAAGATACTTTACACTCTTTGCTTCTTTCAACTCAACTCCAATCAGCTCGATCATGTTTCTTGGCCTTTTTCTCTGATGCATGTTGATATCTTCTAGTATATCTCAGTATGTGCTAGTATGTAATACTATCTGTTGGTATTTGTTATTACCGTATCTGCTGGTATTTGCAGGGATTTGATCATATACGTTAATAGTGTCAAGCTGATACCTTCATCTGAAGGACCAAGTTCCGTACTAGGTACCAGGGACTTACTGATATGTGATAATAGGGAAATTTGCCCCACCTGGCAATATTCTAGGTCCCCAGCTGGTAATCGAACCACAAACTCCGAGATTTCGGAGACAAACATTTAGTATCTTTGTATTGTTCTATGATGAATGTCAGACACTCTAGTACTGTACCTTTGTATTGTACTACGATGAATGTCAGACACTCTAGTACTGTACCTCTGTATTGTACCTGTATGGTGGACAGACACTCTAGTACTATACCTTTGTATTGTACCTGTATGGTGGGCAGACACTCTAGTATGTCTTGTATTTAATTCCCCGATATAGTAAATAACTTAACCTGAGCAGAGCGGCTCGTTCTCTTGACAGAAGCTCTCTATAAGAGAGTGAGATGTAACTACGGCAAGAAGAGGCGTTCTCTCTCTATTGAGTTGGTCGTTTGAAACCTTATAGAGAGCCAGGCTCACCCCTCCCCCTTGTGTGACGTATTGCTACCCGCTTTGAGAGTATGAACCGTTGAGAAGTAGGTTTTTAGCTCGTTTTATACATCAAAGCATTTATAAGACAAAAGATCTCAGATAGCTTGCAAATTACCTTTCCTCGAATGTTTTGGAACTTTAGGGTTTACAACATCAAAAAATGTGTCATTACCCTATATTTGATTTGAGTTCTACATCTTCTCATGGTATCCAAGAGCTCTTTTGTCACAGTGGCTTGTGTGCGTGTGTATGTATGTATACATGTTTGTGTGTAATATTTCTACGAATAAAACGTAGACTATATTTGTGCCAATTAGTGATGTATGTCCTACAGTTGTTGTAAATGACAACATAAAGCACGGCTCGTGACCTAGTCTAGTGATGTATGTCCTATAGTTGTTGTAAATGACAACATAAAGCACGGCTCGTGACCTAGTCTAGTGATGTATGTCCTATAGTTGTTGTAAATGACAACATAAAGCACGGCTCATGACCTAGTCTAGTGATGTATGTCCTACAATTGTTGTAAATGACAACATAAAGCACGGCTCGTGACCTAGTCTAGTGATGTATGTCCTATAGTTGTTGTAAATGACAATATAAAGCACGGCTCATGACCTAGTCTAGTGATGTATGTCCTATAGTTGTTGTAAATGACAACATAAAGCACGGCTCGTGACCCAGTCTAGTGATGTATGTCCTACAGTTGTTGTAAATGACAACATAAAGCACGGCTCGTGACCTAGTCTAGTGATGTATGTCCTACAGTTGTTGTAAATGACAACATAAAGCACGGATCGTGACCTAGTCTAGTGATGTATGTCCTACAGTTGTTGTAAATGACGACATAAAGCACGGATCGTGACCTAGTCTAGTGATGTATGTCCTACAGTTGTTGTAAATGACAACATAAAGCACGGCTCGTGACCTAGTCTAGTGATGTATGTCCTATAGTTGTTGTAAATGACAACATAAAGCACGGCTCGTGACCTAGTCTAGTGATGTATGTCCTACAGTTGTTGTAAATGACGACATAAAGCACGGCTCGTGACCTAGTCTAGTGATGTATGTCCTACAGTTGTTGTAAATGACAACATAAAGCACGGCTCGCGACCTAGTCTAGTGATGTATGTCCTACAGTTGTTGTAAATGACAACATAAAGCACGGCTCGTGACCTAGTCTAGTGATGTATGTCCTACAGTTGTTGTAAATGACGGACTCTGAGACTAAATGAGGGGTATTACAGGACGATACAATGGCGGAGGGAATAAGAAGGCGGTGTGTGGGCTCAGAAGTAAATGCCCCGTCGTTACGAACCCGAGAACGTGAGGTGGTTTTCAGAACAATTTCATCGCCGTGTTATTTGTCTGACTTAGTTTTTTTGTTTTGTTTTGTTTGGTCTGCTCCGCGAGAGATGAAAGCTCGGAATAATATGGCCATTACAATTATGGCGAGTTTTGAAACGGAGAGCTTAGCTCCGCTTGGAGGAAAAACTTGACTCAGAAAATACAACGGAAATTATTATTTACAGATGTGTTTTTTCCCCCTTTTTTAAATATTATTTTGGTTGAAATGTGTCTTTTAAAAAAATCGCATTTATAAGTTTCATAAATTTTACTTTATTGCTACAGTTATTAACGTTTTATATTTAGTACTGCGTCTTACTACCCATTATGCTAATGTGCTAAGGTTGAGAAAGGTTGAAGTTTAGAAGAAGTGTACCCGTATTTGCGTAAAAATAGACCATATGAAAAGGGCTAAGTACAACTGACCGGGATTCGAGCCCTAATCTCCTCATCATAGCCACTCAGTCTATTGCTAGAATGATGCCATAGACCAGGGGTATTCAACAATTTTATTTTGTTTGGGCACCCTCAGATATAATTGATTTCAATTTTGTACCCTCAAAGTTGTTCGTGCATAATGCAAGCTATATATTCTATCCTATAATATGCATATAAAATATATAAAATAAACAACATTCAAAATAATGTATTATATAATAAGTTATAAATTAGTATATATATATATATATAATTACGTACCCCCTAATCCTGGCAGAGTCATGGACACAGATCACATAACCTCCTGTTATGAAAAATAGAAAAACATATAAAACAACAGTGAAAAGACTTGGCGTTAAATCCGAAATTGCACCTGTTGGGGGTCGACCCAATACAAATTGGTGGATAAGATAGTAAAGGAAATTGAAAGAATAAAATAATTTTTATAGCACTGCGCCTTACTATCCGTTCGGGTTGTATGTTTATGTACTAAATAGGCTATAATGGTTTTAAGAATTAGTTAGGTTATATTTAGATAACGTGTACCCACATTTGCGTGGAGGGAGAGTGTAACACCACCCTCAGTACACCCGACCAAGATTCGAACCTCGACCACCCCGTCATCGGTGGTCTAGTCTACTGCGAGAGTAGCGCGTCAGACCACGCGGACACCGAAGCGGGTCTAGAATTAATTTTTCTATTTAAAGTCTATTAATATATTTCTAAATATGTTTTCCCTTGATTAGTTTTTAATTATTACTTATTGGATCACTAGCCAAACACTCCAATAGTGGTCAAATGGTCTAAGGAATCATTCTTGTAATAGCCTAGCCTAGATTTCCGGGGGTAGATAGGTCAGGGTTCAAATCCCGGCTGGGTGTCTCGTTGGTGTTTCCCTTCCCTGCTAAACGGTTTTCCCATTCTGCCTTCACGCATCTGCCGGTACAATTCCTCTAGATTTCCCCCATCTTAATCCCTAACTCATTATCGTAATTAGTACATATGTGTATAACCCGAATGGGTAGTAAGACGCGGTGATATGAAATATATCCCAGCAGCATATAGCACACCCCTAACTCTAAGCTTCATCACAATTCCGTTAAGTATGCTCTATTCTATCTCAATACACTAGAGTCGCGATTATCCGGCTTTCGATCATTCGGCCCGGTTCTCGGTTGTTAGTTAACAAGTGCGTTTTAAAATAAACAAACTGGTACTTCTCTATTAGTAGTTGAATAAAAAATTTGATCGTAAACGCCTTACAAAAGCTGTTACATTGTCGACAGCAATGCATAACTGCTACGAATGTTGTTGGCGTATAATACAATTCTATGGTCGGTATAGATAACAGCACTGTTTTGATATGGCTGGAAACAGAAGATATGTCAAGAGAGGTGATGGTCTTAGTAGGTGTAGATAGCAGAACTGTTTTGATATGGCTGGAAACAGAAGATATGTCAAGAGAGATATGGTCTTAGTAGGTGTATATAGTAGCACTGTTTTGATATGGCTGGAAACAGAAGATATGTCAAAGAGTGTGGTCTTAGTAGTATAGATAGCAGCACTGTTTTGATATGGCTGGAAACAGAAGATATGTCAAGGAGTATGGTCCTTAGTAGGTGTATATAGTAGCACTGTTTTGATATGGCTGGAAACAGAAGATATGTCAAGTGAGGTGTGGTCTTAGTAGTATAGATAGCAGCACTGTTTTGATATGGCTGGAAACAGAAGATATGTCAAGGGAGTTTATGGTCCTTAGTAGGTGTAATAGTAGCACTGTTTTGTTTATGGCTGGAAACAGAAGATATGTCAAGAGAGGTGTGGTCTTAGTAGGTGTAGATAGCAGCACTGTTTTGATATGGCTGGTAACAGAAGATATGTTAAGAGAGGTGTGGTCTTAGTAGGTGTAGATAGCAGCAATGTTTTGATATGGCTGGAAACAGAAGCTGTGTCAAGGGAGGTGTAGATAGCAGCACTATTATGATTGGCTGGAAACAGAAGCTGTGTCAAGGGAGGTGTAACTACATGAGGCAAAACCACGCTAAACATTATTTACACTAGGATTCCGTATGATCCGGCTTTTCCGCCATCCAGCCCAAAATGTTTTCTCTTTAGACCGGATGATCGCGACTCTAGTGCATATTCTTGTATATCAATATAACGTGAGTTCAACTGTCCAAACTCCCACTGCAACCCACATACAAGCTTATATACTATAAAAGATCAGACGAAGGTGCAGTACACGTCTGCAAAGTTTTGATCATATGAAACTTTGTCGTGAGGTCTAGAAACTAACGATTTGACCCCGATATATATTTGTATTCACTTCATCTACTATCATTAGAGAACCCCGTTGGAATTAGCTACGGGAATATCATGGCCGTTTACTTGGTTTAACAGTAATTACAACATATTAATTTTAGCACCACGTCATACTAACCGTTCGGGTTATACGCTTATGTACTAATTACACCAATGGGATAGGAATTGGTAAGGCTGAATAGAGATAAGTGAACCAGTATTTGCGTGGAGGGAGAATGGAAAACCATTTAGGAAAAAACCTCCAGTTCAACCAAGCGAGATTCGAACCTCGATCTCCCCATCCTCTGCAGTCTAGCTCAACACAAAACTAGCAAGTTAGCTAACTACGCCACCGAGGTGGGTTTGAAGAATTTTGATTCATAAAAAATGTAATATCTTATTAAGTTAGAAATCCATTTATTAAAATTTGGGGTTGATTTACCTATATGCTTCTACTTTTTAGATAAAAAAAAGTTTTATCCCTCAAAAAATTGGCTTTAAAAATTATTTTGTCAATCGGATTTTAAAATAATCCCATTTCTTGTAAACTTAGAAATCCTACATACGGCAATAAAAGAGAGCAGAGTATAGATATAGTTACTCTAATAAAAGAGTAAGTATTATTATAAATCTTGGTTCTATACACACAAGAAAGCAACAAAAGTGATCTGGAATCTTGGTTTTACCAATTATTTACTACATCTCCTGATCATATAATCAAACACTCGATTGGCCCCTTGAATAGCAGGGATAGTAGGACAGTGCTTGGATAGCAGGGATAGTAGGATGGGGCTTAGATAGCAGTGATAGTAGGAGAGTGCTAGGATATCGGGGATAGTAGGACAGTACTGGGATAGCAGGGATGGTAAGACAGTGCTTGGATAGCAGAAGTAGTATATTTCCCGTGTTCGAATCAGGAAGTCTTGGGTTGTAATCCCGGTCATAATATACTTTCCTTAAACTAAGCCGAACAAACAAGCTCAGAGCATGTTGTGTGAATCCAAGGGGGGACTGACTACTCACCTAACAAGATGACCAGGATTGCAACCCAGGCGAGACGATGACGATTAAGGGGCCGTTGTCCTATCATCGCCATGATCACAACTATCTTCAAACTGGTTTAAAAAACTTCATTGCTCACTTCGGTAGTAGCGGCCAACAGACCAAGTCCACTCTCGTCAGTTTGAGACAAACGTTGCAAAGACAACATCAAGAAACTGATTACTAGACGAGGAGGGTTTTAACTGAAGATCACACAATATCTCTCTTTATGTCTGTGCCATTTATTGAAATGTTTTATATGAAGATCACACAATATATCTCTTTATGTCTGTGCCATTTATTGAAAAGTTTTAACTGAATATCACACAATATCTCTCTTTATGTCTGTGCCATTTATTGAAAAGTTTTAACTGAAGATCACACAATATCTCTCTTTATGTCTGTGACATTTATTGAAAAGTTTTACTGAAGATCACACAATATCTCTCTTTATGTTTGTGCCATTTATTGAAATGTTTTATATGAAGATCACACAATATCTCTCTTTATGTCTGTGCCATTTATTGAAAAGTTTTAACTGAAGATCACACAATATCTCTCTTTATGTCTGTGCCATTTATTGAAATGTTTTAACTGAAGATCACACAATTTATCTAGTTATGTCTGTGCCATTTATTGAAAAGTTTTATCTGAAGATCACACAATATATCTAGTTATTCCTGTGACACTTATTGAAATGATTTAGCTAAAGATCACACAATTCATCTCTTTATGTCTTTGCCATTTATTGACATTTTTTAAATGGAGATCACACAATATACAAGATAAATTGAATATGTAACGTATACCCCAATTTTCTTATGAATGGACGTATCTGACATCAAGAAAAATTACTAGAACTACTTTCACGTATTCATGCTTCAAGTCTTGTGATCTGCAGCTGTCACTTTTGATAGATAATATCAGTACCTATAAACAAAAAATAATATTAGACCTATAACGAAATGATATCAATATTGACCGCAAGAAACAAGATGTTTATATTTTCTAAAAGGTTGTCCATTCGTAATAAGATCAAGTTATCGGTGTAATTGAGGGTCTGAGACCAACGTGGACATTACACTATCACCGTGTGTTTGAACGACGCGCTAGAGTGTTCTCGCGTGAATGACTCGACCAGGAGTCGATGTCGGGTCCAACAAGACGCGTGTCCGGACGCTAGGCTAGACCACGAGCGTCACGACGTCCGTGACAGCACTGAGCGTAGCGGAGGACGTCGGCTGTTTAAAAGACGCGGCGGCGTCCAAACGGGATCATGCGCTCTCTTATCGGCGCGGTAGACACAGCTATTGCCTAACTTCAAGGGGGGAGAGGAAAAGTTGGGTCAGATGATATTTTTTATTGTTCTCTTAACCCCCCTCCCTCCCAGATATCATTTCTCTTCAACTTTGTACCGCCAAAGTTGTTGGTTCATAATGCAATTGGTACAGGGTGTTTCTAAACTCTCTGTCCAAACTTAAACCATGGAATTTGTAGGCAGAAAGAAAGAGAACATTCGAGTTAAAAAAAATCCTGAAAAGCCATCTTGTGTTACTAAATGTAAGTTGACGCAAGACGTAGTAACGCCGGTAGTAGGCAGCTATAAGTACGTGTACAGCAGGTTGCATATCTTAAGGCGGAGCCAATACAGCAGGTGTTCATCTATACCTCCCCGACTTGGTCTCAACAGTATCCGTCGGTTGCATTTGACATGGGCTCACCTTTCGGACAGGTTGTCCGCGTCCGGACACTTCTTCCCGTCTAAAGATACGCAACTTGTTGTACACGTAGTACTTACAGCTGCCTACTCCCGGCGTTGTTGCATCTAAATTAAACTTTCATTTTGAAGTACAAGATATCCGCTTCGGTGGCCGCGTGATCAAACGCACTACGTTCGCAATAAACTAGAATGTCCAAGGTGGGGAGATCGGGGTTCGAATTCCGGTCGGGTGTATTGAAGGTGGTTTTCCCTAAATGTTCTTCCACTCTCCTGCCACAAAAATGTGGGTACATTTCCTGTAGAATTTATACTTTATAAGCTCTGACACATTAGTATAATAAGTACATAGGCGTATAATCCGAATGGGTTGTAAAACGCGGTGCTAAAAAAAAGAGTAAAATATTACTTTTCCGGATTGTTTTAAACTATGATGTACTGTTTTTTTTTCTGCACACGTATGCTGTGGTTTAAGTTTGCGCAGAGAGTTTAGAAACACCCTGTATATATTATATAAGCTACAGCTAGTGATAGAACGAGATATAGTAAAATGGACCATACGTTCGGGTCTCTTGGGGCTAGACCTAGATTTGTCCCTAATTATTCACTGTTTACATAGAAATTATATATATCTTAAAAATTGTACATACCCTTTAGATGTCTTCACGCACCCCAGGTTGAATTATTATAATGATTAGGTGTTTTGTATTACGACAGGGCCATTCCTTTTGTCAGTGAACTTAGACCGCTAATGCGCCCTGTCCTCCACCTCCTACTTCATCTCCCAGAACTTCCTTATTTCCTTCAAGTTATCCAATGTTTGAATCCTCCTCCTTCCTAAGCTCCTCTTTCCCTCAACCTTTTCCTTCTATGACGTCATGCAGAAGACAATTCCTCCTAAGGGTGTGTCTGAGCCAGTTTGCTTTGTACCGAAGAATCACATCCAATATGGTTCTCTTATCACCCACTCTTCTTAAGACTTGTTCATTTGTCCCCCTGTCTGTCCACCTGATCTTCTCACCCACTCTTCTTAGGACTTGTTTGTCTGTCCCCCTGTCTGTCCACCTGATCTTCTCACCACTCTTCTTAGGACTTGTTCATTTGTCCCCCTGTCTGTCCACCTGATCTTCTCACCCACTCTTCTTAGGACTTGTTCGTCTGTCCCCCTGTCTGTCCACCTGATCTTCTCACCACTCTTCTTAGGACTTGTTCATTTGTCTCCCTGTCTGTCCACCTGATCTTCTCACTCACTCTTCTTAGTACTTGTTCATTTGTCTCCCTGTCTGTCCACCTGATCTTCTCACCCACTCTTCTTAGGACTTGTTCGTCTGTCCCCCTGTCTGTCCACCTGATCTTCTCACCCACTCTTCTTAGGACTTGTTCATTTGTCTCCCTGTCTGTCCACCTGATCTTCTCACCCACTCTTCTTAGGACTTGTTCATTTGTCACCCTGTCTGTCCACCTGATCTTCTCACCCACTCTTCTTAGGACTTGTTCATTTGTCTCCCTGTCTGTCCACCTGATCTTCTCACCCACTCTTCTTAGGACTTGTTCATCTGTCCCCCTGTCTGTCCACCTGATCTTCTCACCACTCTTCTTAGGACTTGTTCATTTGTCTCCCTGTCTGTCCACCTGATCTTCTCACCCACTCTTCTTAGAACTTGTTCATCTGTCACCCTGTCTGTCCACCTGATCTTCTCACCCACTCTTCTTAGGACTTGTTTATTTGTCTCCCTGTCTGTCCACCTGATCTTCTCACCCACTCTTCTTAGTACTTGTTCATCTGTCACCCTGTCTGTCCACCTGATCTTCTCACCCACTCTTCTTAGTACTTGTTCATTTGTCTCCCTGTCTGTCCACCTGATCTTCTCACCCACTCTTCTTAGAACTTGTTCATCTGTCACCCTGTCTTTCCACCTGATCTTCTCACCCACTCTTCTTAGTACTTGTTCATCTGTCACCCTGTCTGTCCACCTGATCTTTTCAAGTCTTCTCCAGCACCACATTTCAAAGCTCTCCAAATATTTATTTTCCATATTCCTAAGAGTCCAAGTTTCTGTTGAATATCACTCATTTTTTCAGAACCACGTCTTACTACCTGTTTGGGTTATAAGCATGTGAACTTATTACGCTAGTATGTTAGGGATATTGAAGTTTTAATTTAAAGTAAGGTTTTCTCGCATTTGCGTTGAGAGAGAAGGGAAAACCATTTAGTATAAAACTACCCTCATTATACCCGACCGGAATACTAACCCTGATCTTGACATCAGGGTCTCAGTAAACGTAAGAAAATGAAAAATTTAATATAGAAAAATTAAAATTATAATAAACTACTGTTTACAGTTTTTTATTTTGACCCTAGCCCTCAAATTAAGGGTAGTTTACTGTCGATTGATTCGTTTTTTAAATCTAAAATTTTCGAAAATGGCCCTAACAATTTTGTTTAAAATGTATATTTGATGATTGTTTGACTTGTGACAAATAAAACAACTACCGATGACGGATTTTGGTAAAAAAAATTTTTTAGTAGTTAACGATTTAGTTCAATATTGGTAGCGGAGGACTATTTTTCATGATAAATAAAAATGTATGCTTAGTTTTCCAAAATAAAATTAATTTAAGGGTAGTTTACTTGTGATAAACTATAGAAAATTGGAAATTTTCCTTGAATCTTGAGTTCAAAATGGGTATCTGGGAATAGTTTTTCATAATCCTTTATTTTTACAAATTAAAAATAAATTTAGTCCAGTCTCATCTTTGAACATTTATGATTAAATACCTATAGAGTGTTTATTGTGATTAACAAATTGATGTGTTTGTTTTTATGTGGAAAACCTACTTAAGGTTATTTTACTCAAAACAGAATTTTGAAAATTTTCTTCCAAGCTATGATACACAGTAGGGGAAATTTTGTGTGATTGTGTTGTAACATTTATTTATAATATCAGTACTTTCTGCCATTATCGTTAGAGATTTTAAATCGAGTATCATTTACTTTATAAATAAATTCTTCATACTGATTGGTCCAAGAAAGTGCAAACGGTGACGTCATGGTGACGTAACCATTTCACTCCTTGCTCAAATAATAGAGTTACGGAGATAAATGAATAAAGGTAACTTATTGGTGGAAATCATTCGCGTGGCACTGTAGTGGTTAGTTCAGGCCCCAAATTTTGTACCGAGGGGCACTTATACACACCGTTGCCCTACTTGTATCCATTCGGGCGGGATTCCAACGCTCATTTGTTTGAATTGTGTGAAAAGTCTTGACGCCGCGAGATATACCTCAGTTTTAGCTTCTGTGGTGCTGACTGACAGTTCACAGCTGACGTCTGACAGTCAACAGTTAGGTATATACCTAAATTTTGACTGTCAGAAGTGACAAATGCTAAAGACATGTTTTTTGCAGATCATATGGTTCGGCGTAGGGATACATAATTTGGTCTGGTAGCTTTTCAAAGCCGTCAGAAGTCAGCTGTGAGCTGTCAGTCAGCACCACAGAAGCTAAAACTGAAGTATAGCTTAGGAAACTATATATCTTACACCGGAGTGTGGCGGGTCAGTATGCCTGCAGGCTATCAAGGGGCTTAACATCGCAGCAGAAAATTCCAATCCCTCTTTGTCTCTTGAGGTCATTTAGTTAGTTCTGGGGATGAAAGAGAAGAGAAATCCAACAAGAGACAAACTCGGTAAAAGAGAGACAAAGAATGTTTTAAAACAAGTTTTGAGGTGGAAAGTATGTAAGAGAGCGGGCTCGTAAAGAATGACGGATCACCAGTTTCCTGAGGCTGCTCGCGTGGTTTTTTTTTTGGTGCCCTTCACAAGTCTACGGTTGAGCGGTAGCTAAAGGTCAACTTCAATATTTTAAAAATAAAAGTCAAGGCACTTTGTACGAAAATTCCATTGAAAATCATTTCTATGTTGAATGTACTCCAACGTTTCTCTGCTCTCGAATGAAACGTGGAGCTAAGCTCGACATATTTGTCCAACGACTAAACGGAAATAAAGACAATGGGTTGCTTTGGTTTGACTTTATTTTGAATGAAACAAGTCAGGGACGTAATTTGTTGAAAACAGAGAAGAGTAAAACTATGTCTGAAAATTATAAATGTGTTTATTGAATTCGTTGGCAAAATAATGAACCAGAGCTAACAACTTTACCTTGTTTATAAACTACAAGACGTGTATTACTGTGACACTGGCTAGGAACTACTAGACGTGTATTACTGTGGCACTAACTAGGAACTACTAGACGTGTATTACTGTGACACTAGCTAGGAACTACTAGACGAGTATTACTGTGACACTTACTAGTACTACAAGACGAGTATTACTGTGACACTGCTAGGAACTACTAGACGTGTATTACTGTGCACTGGCTAGGAACTACTAGACGTGTATTACTGTGACACTTACTAGGAACTACAAGACGTGTATTACTGTGACACTGGCTAGGAACTACTAGACGTGTATTACTGTGGCACTGGCTAGGAACTACTAGACGTGTATTATTGTGACACTTACTAGGAACTACAAGACGTGTATTACTGTGACACTAGGCTAGGAACTACTAGACAGAGTATTACTGTGGCACTGGCTAGGAACTACTAGACGTGTATTACTGTGACACTTCTAGGAACTACAAGACGTGTATTACTGTGCACAACTAGGAACTACTAGACGGTATTACTGTGACACTTACTAGGAACTACAGACGTGTATTACTGTGCACTGGCTAGGAACTACTAGACGTGTATTACTGTGGCACTGGCTAGGAACTACTAGACGAGTATTACTGTGACACTACTAGAACTACAAGACGTGTATTACTGTGCACTGGCTAGGAACTACTAGACGAGTATTACTGTGACACTACTAGGAACTACAAGACGTGTATTACTGGGGCACTGCTAGGAACTACTAGACGGTATTACTGGGGACACTGGCTAGGAACTACAGACGAGTATTACTGTGACACTGACTAGGAACTACAAGACGTGTATTACTGTGGCACTGGCTAGGAACTACTAGACGTGTATTACTGTGACACTACTAGGAACTACAGACGTGTATTACTGTGACACTAGCTAGGAACTACAAGACGTGTATTACTGTGACACTGGCTAGGAACTACTAGACGTGTATTACTGTGCACTGGCTAGGAACTACAGACGTGTATTACTGTGACATTTAAACTAGGAACTACAAGACGTGTATTACTGTGTAACTGCTAGGAACTACTAGACGAGTATTACTGTGACACTGACTAGGAACTACAAGACGAGTATTACTGTGACATGGCTAGGAACTACAAGACGGTATTACTGTGACTGGTAGAACTACAAGTGTATTACTGTGACACTGGCTAGGAATAAACTGTATTACTGTCCACTCTGGTCTTAAACTGTATTTTGAATTTAGGAAAACAAAGTTTATTACTCAGGGATGCTGAACTTTCCAATCAGTTGCCGCTTAGGCCTAGCTGAATTTTGAACTAGTCTAGCGTGCCAGCTCTTATTTACGTTTTTTTAACTAGTATTTAAAAAAACTTGTTGCATATTATGAAATGTAATGAATAACTTAAACTTAAATTTTAAAAATACATCCTTTTAAAGAAAGACTATTAATCAAATTGCCAAAGTTACTATTCTTAAACAATATTAATTCCAATAACTAGTAAAAATCTTGAAAGCAACACCTTCAGTGAAAATAGACTATTATATTATATATATTATAACATACACACATTTCAAAAAATTATACAACTTTGGGAAAAGTTTTTTCTTCATATTGGCATACGACCAAAATCGTGCCACCCGGTGGCACGCGTGCTATAGATTTGTCATCCCTGTCCTAGACCTTTCAATAATTTGTTTCAGAAATTGTTATAGCTCGCTGATGTGGTAGTCTTTAATTTCATGAAATCTTGATGTTGGTGTTACGATGCTAGTCCGATGCAACACAGTTGGATTACTCAATAATTAATCATCTTGACTGTTATACCATATTACATGTGATGCAATGGTGGTTTATTTATTGTTTTTGTTATGTACTTAGCCATATTATTTTCAGGAGGGTAAATTCTGTTACCACAGAATTTCTATTTATTTTATACCTTTAAGTATTCGCTCCCCCCCACCGTGTGTTAACTTATTTATCCCAGAGGTCCCAAGAAACAGAGAGTCCCCGTCAAAACCTGTCTCCCGGAGAAAAACAAATATCTTCCTATGATTATTATTATTCATTCCTGTCTGTTGCGATTTTTAAGAGTTTGTTTCCTAGTATATTTTTATCTGGACGAGACAGCGAGGGAATTATTCATAGCATCTAGCTCACTACATTAGGCTCAGTCGGTAGCGTGTCTTGTCCACTGAGATAAGGGTCCCTGGCTCGATTCCCGCCATGGCCGAAAAATGTATCGTTGGTGAAATGTGGGTTTACCCTTTCACGGTGATGAATTAACGGCCAGAGGGCTGGATGTTGTGCCTGTCCTAGTCTTAAGTTGGATTATAAGACATATAGAACTACGGCAGGCTTAGTAAACTGGTAGTTGAAAACATATGGCTTGGATGCTTTAAGTTCATACTTTGAGGTGTGATTATCTAATGAGGCACATAAGAAGTGTCCTTAGATTTAATAGGGGTCTGACACAGAATATGATTTTAATAACATCCGTACCCGCTTCGCTGGCCGCATGGTCTAAGGCGTCACTTCGCGATAGATTAGACTGCAGATGACTGAGAGAACGGGGTTCGATGCTGGTCGGGTGTATTGAGGTTGCTTTTCCTAAATGGTTTTACACTCTCCCTCCACGCAAATAAGGGTACACTACCTCTAAAATTCAACCTAATCATCCCTAACACACTTAATTAGTACATAAGTGTATAAGCCGAATGGGTATTAAGACGTGATGCTAAAAATTAAATTAAAAAAATAAAATTCATAAAAAATCACATTATTTCTGTTGTCAACATCCCTTTTTCTCGACTTATTCAAAGCCTACAGCGAGCAATAAGGTATCAGTGGATAGGATATCTTACTGACTTCTGACATATGAGAGGAGGTGGTGTTGTTACTGCGCCTCCTCTCCGGTGACTGAGTCCCGAGTCCCTTTCCTCCGGTGACTGAGTCCTGAGTCCCTTTCCTCCGGTGACTGAGTCCCGAGTCCCTTTCCTCCGGTGACTGAGTCCCGAGTCCCTCCCCTCGGTGATTGAGTCTCGAGTCCCTTTCCTCCGGTGACTGAGTCCCGAGTCCCTTTCCTCCGGTGACTGAGTCCCTTTCCTCCAGTGACTGAGTCCCGAGTCCCTCCAGCCTCTCCCTTATACATCCTGTGGGAGGGCTGGAAGGTCCCGGGAAGGACAACCACGGACCAGAAGGCGTCAGCGTCTAAATGCCTTTATTATACCGGTATACATACATATATACAAGATACAGAACCTAAGTTTACAACAATCGTATGTACAGCACGTCCCATAAGTCTGACGGAATGTTTCCTAGATCCACTTCTGCCGCCGTTGGTGCTTCTGTTTGCAGCATGGTAACCGTCTCTAGTCGTGATGGAACATCGGCCGGATTGTACTCCGATGGTATCCTAAAAGTGTCCAGCCGGCTGTTCCGTAGTTTATTCATGGTGTATAGGTGCGGGTTGCGAACGTGAGTCCTCTTCCTTTGAGAGCATTGTGAAACACAGTGGTGCTGTCTGTTCTCAGTCTGCAGACCCGACTGCCTGCCTCTCGATATTCCCAGAGGAACGTCAATAGGTCTCTGCTCTGTTTATCTCTTCCGGGGAAGTAAATGTCTGGACCCTGCAGGATGCCCTGTATGGAGCGGACCCCGCCATTGTCTATGGCGTCGCATCCGAATACAGATATCTCGGTGGTTCGGGTGGTGCAGCGACACCAACGTCGGAGGGACAGCAGTTTTTCTGCAAATGCTGGCAGCTGGCGGTAGAGGCGCGCTGTACACTGTTCAGGTTGAAACCTGTCCAATACAGGTAGCCCGAGATTCTCTGTACTCCTTTATGATTCGTCTTCTTGAGGTGTTTAAGTATTACCAGTGCTATACATACGTGGTTTGTTTAAAATTTAAGTTAAAAGAAAAATATAACAATTTTTTGTATCAATTACCGAAAATAAGCTCTTCGCTATTTTGTGTATACACTTCGCTGAGTATTTAATTTCAACAACCCAACAAAAGAATAAATATTTTGGGGGGATGGGGGAGGTTGAATGTGCGAAAGTTTTGCAAGGGTTTACTGGTGTATTAATTATTAGGATAAATTTATTACAATATGTTTATAGCGGTGTTGTGAGCTGATGGACACCAAAAAGGGGGGGGGGGGGAACTGGTGATAATTCTTCCGTCTGTAAAACCCACCTAATGGGGTTTATAAATCATTGTTACGGAGGCTGACTGAACCCTGACTATAAATAATAGATGTCGGTGCGAAAATAAAGCTTTAGAAGATTGAGTTTGACTCGCGCAGTCTCGGTCTAGTATGGTGCTACCTGTGTTTGGGAGAGCTTGTGGCTGTATACTTCGCCAGCACAGATAATATAAACCACATACAGGGTGTTTGGAAACTCATGGCCCAAATTGAACACATAGCTTGTTTGAACCAAAAGTAATATAAAATACCTATACACTTACACCCGGAAAGCTATGGTAATACCATTAAATTGTGTCCAAAGTTTCGGCGTACAGTTCTGGGAGAGCAAAGCTGTTCAAGCATGCTTGTACAACAGGTTGCATAGGAGTTAGGCGTGCGGCACGGCACACACTTTTACATCTTGGAACACAGCAGCAGGAAATACCACAAGTCATAGTAAACAACACACCAGTCAGTCTAGAAATGGGAATACCTCATCATTAACGGTCCTACATCACCGAAAGTGCTTGCCATTATTACATATGCAGTACCACGTGCCTAACTCCTATGCAACCTGTTGTACACGCATGTTTGAACAGCTTTGCTCTCCCAGCGCTGTACGCAGAAACTTTGAATACAATTGAATGGTATTAGCATAGTTTTGGGGATATAAGTGTATGTGGATTTTGTATTACTTTTGATTCAAACAAACTATATGGTCAGTTTGGGATCTGAGTTTCCCAACACCCTGTATACAGTAGGGGTGGGTGGCAACTTCGGCACACATGAACCATTTAGGTTGGATTTATTCAAATAAAATGGCACACGATTACACAATATTTCCACAGTCGTCGGAACGTAGAGTTATCGATACGCGGCAGCTTTTGAGTTTGAAATTTGGACGTTAACGGACTGCGGACCTTGCATACAGCGGGGTTGCAGGTCAAGTAAAGACAGGAGATCACTTCTTCTTATTTGTTAGTCAAACAAGAAAGCTTCTAGAACCTTCTAGTTTCATGAGATTACACCATGTTTCATCAGATTTTGAAACGAGAGAGAAAAAACAAAACAACCGCGCCAGAACATTTAACTGGGAGTGTAGTTTTGTGGACATATACTCGAAAGAGGGGTTGAAACCTCTTTTAAAAAAATGCTAACATTTTACGGACGGCCGATCACAGATACTTGTCGACAGTATAAAAAAATTAAAGAACCACCCAGGCTTGTTAAATCAGTAGAGAATATTTTAATACATAAGAATTCAATTGATTCAATATTATAAAATTGTCCATTACTTGAAATATATTAAAGGTGAGGGTTTTTGATTTGGAATAAAATGAAAGGGGAAAATCTACATCATTACAATTGTAGACAAGTGTTTTTAGTTTTCTTTTCTTTTAACCAATTTTACAATATTGAAACACAAACTTATTAAAATAACCATTTGGTTTTTTTTTTTTCCAAACGGTGTCTGTGGTTCACTTTAAAAATTATTTTCAAACGAGAGCTTCTACAATTCTGCGTTCTCTTCATAAATTAATATGGTGAGCCAGCTGAAACAAAGGCTGTTTATGAAATAAAAACGTCTTATTTTGAAATTAATATTTTGTATGGCACTCTCTCTGTAAGCTATAAAAACATTTATTTATTTTTGTGGTCAGTTATAAGAAGATAAAAGTGTGAATATATTACTTTTTAATTTGTTATTTAATGTACTATAATATATCTTGTTGCCACAACAGCAAAACCACGTCTTAAATTGTGCCAGTGACGTACGAGCTATCCTCCCCACCACTTTTATCGGGTGCGCGCGCAGTGGTCTGCCGCGGCTCTGAGGGTAGTTTTTTTCTCCCGCCGCGAGAGCGGTGCCGAGCTTGGGGTTGGATGGCTCGTCCGGGACTGGGACACGAACTCTCGACACACTCGTACGACCGCTTGCTCGGAGTGAGCAAGCTCACCTCTAGAACGCTAGTATGAAAATGTGAAATAAAACTGTTCATTAACTTGAAAAAAAAAATGGTTTATTTTTGGTAACATTGAGATCAGATGGGCCCACTCCTTCTAGAGCGATGTTGTTGACAGAGGCGTTTCAAGAGAGAGGCGTTTCATGAGAGAGGCGTTTCAAAATAACGCGGGCTGTATTTACTGTAAGTCTGCAAAGCATCTCAGCGTTGCAGTAGACGAACTCCTTAAGGTAGATGAAAAGAAACATTATTTAAAGTCAATATTTCTGCAGTCATTATTAAAAAAATTGCACACAATTAACTTAATATTGCTACAGTAAATTAAGTTTAATTTGCTACGTATAATATTCTCAATTTTTTTTCAGCAGTTTTTTGGGGATAGTAAGACGTGGTGCTAAAAAAAAATTGGGTATCTTTTTATTTTTATTTAAAAATATTGCTCGTAAAATTTAATTATGTTCATGGAAGATATTTAAGAGCTGTCGACATCACTGTGTGGGGGGAAAAAATGTAACCAAATGTATTTATTGAAGCAATATTTCTTTGGTGCCAGGGAAAAAAGAGTATAAAGTCAAAAAATAATCAAAATGAGATAAGTCAGTATTTACATTCTCCTTGGCCAGAACTACCATTTGGTACAATTAGTATTAGTCAAACTCAACCTTATTGATGGAAAAGTTCCATTACTTAAGCTCCAATACTTTAATTTATAACTTTAAAATACCTCTTCTGAAAAGTTATATTTTTTGACTTATACTCTTTTTCCCTGGCACCAAAGATTTAATTTATTGTGTGACCCAAAAAATACTCGTCCTATCATGAGTATCTTCCAGCCTGGAATTTGTTCCATTACTTTTTATGGATGTGGCGACAAAGTTGTCGGTTCTTTTGATTTGATCAAACTGTTTTCAGTATGTCTGAATTCAATCACAAACGAATATCTTCAGTTTAAAATGTTTATATATTTTTACTTTCATAACTACTGTTCTGTCACTAACCTTATTTAAGTTCAGTTACTGTAGAAAGAAACCGAATGAACGTATTCACAACTATAATAATTCAATATTATAGTCCTTGCTGACCGGTGGGGTTTGACCTCTTGATTGAATTACCTTGCCTCACCGCCTGTTAGAGAACGGCCGGGAATATGAAAACTTTCTCCATGCAGGCGACTGACTGATCATGCGGTCCTTCCTCCTTGCAATCTAGATTACGACCGATTCTCCCCCGCCATGTTGCAGAGAGAACGTATAGATCTAGCTATTCGACGCGTATTTATCACCTTCCTTACCCCGTCGTTTATTTACAATTTCTTTCAACCGATATCTGTGATAGATTTGCACGGGAAAGATGGACATAGAGGATTGCGATACGTGCTGAGCAATCAGGGATATGATGGTTTGCAGCCCAATCATTGAAATACTAATTCATGTCCTACTTCCTTCAGTCTGTACTGCTTCCCTCAATCTGTCTCACAGAGCTCTCTCTGTCCTAAAACTCTCAATCTGTCCTAGTTATCAGTATTTCGTACTTCCCTAAGTCTAACCTACTGCTCTGTCTGTCCTACTAGTATCAGTCTGTCACACAGCTCTCTCAGTCTGCCCTACTAATCTCTGTCTTACTACTTTCAGTATGTCCTACTACTCTCTCAGTATGTCCTAATACTCTCTCAGTATGTCCTACTACTCGCAGTATGTCCTACTACTATATGTTCTACTACTCTCAGTATGCCCTACTACTATATGTTATACTACTCTGTCTGTCCTACTTCTCTCAGTCTGTCCTACTTATCTCAGTCTATCCTACTTCTCTGTCTGTCCTACTTCTCTCAGTCTGGCCTACTTCTCTCAGTCTATCCTACTTCTCTCAGTCTGTCCTACTTCTCTCAGTCTGTCCTTCTCTCAGTCTGGCCTACTTCTCTCAGTCTATCCTACTTCTCTCAGTCTGTCCTTCTCTCAGTCTATCCATCCTACTTCTCTCAATCTGTCCTACTTCTCTCAGTCTATCCTACTTCTCTCAGTCTATCCTACTTCTCTCAGTCTATCCTACTTCTCTCAGTCTGTCCTACTTCTTTCAGTCTATCCTACTTCTCTCAGTCTATCCTACTTCTCTCAGTCTGTCCTACTTCTCTCAGTCTGTCCTTCTCTCAGTCTGTCCTTCTCTCAGTCTGTCCTTCTCTCAGTCTGTCCTTCTCTCAGTCTGTCCTCTCTCCAGTCTGTCCTTCTCTCAGTCTATCCTACTTCTCTCATGTCCTTTCCTTATCTTCTCTCAGTCTGTCCTTCTCTCAGTCTGTCCTACTTCTCTCAGTCTGTCCTCTTCTCTCAGTCTGTCCTACTTCTCTCAGTCTGTCCTTCTCTCAGTCTATCCTACTTCTCTCAGTCTATCCTACTTCTCTCAGTCTGTCCACCATGACAAGGCGTGTGCTGCGGGTGGTGGAACGTGAAGGGGCAGGATAGCAAGTAAAAGTGTTTTGAGCCGGTCAGCAGTTCCCGGGCCAAGTTTATGACCGTCGCAGCGTCGTTTGTTTCCAGTGCTCTCCTCGGGTGATGTGACAGGTGTCACGGGTTTAAAACCCGTTCGTTAACAAGTAGAGTGGAAGAGGTTACGACAGACCCAGTTGACGCCTGGTCAAATGGGGAGATGCTCGATTCTCTCGTGTATAGTTTATCTTTCAGCCACTCAGCATGCGTTAGTTATGTGATCTTCAATCCACTGATGTCCTGCTGGTTTATATGGTGGTTTATAGACGTGGACTCTTGGTTCGAACATAGCTTGGGGCACTGAACATAACGTTAAGTAGTCGAGAGGATTTCATTAGTTCCAAACCTCTAACTATCCACTTGTAAGTGTCGGCTGTCTCACCACCATGCCATCCGTCTGGATACTGGCGGGAAGGTAGGAGCTAGAGGAAGTGTACCAGCATCCGTCTGGATACTGGCGGGAAGGTAGGAGCTAGAGGAAGTGTACCAGCATCTGTCTGGATACTGGCGGGAAGGTAGGAGCTAGAGGAAGTGTACCAGCATCCGTCTGGCTACTGGCGGGAAGGTAGGAGCTAGAGGAAGTGTACCAGCATCCGTCTGGATACTGGCGGGAAGGTAGGAGCTAGAGGAAGTGTACCAGCATCCGTCTGGATACTGGCGGGAAGGTAGGAGCTAGAGGAAGTGTACCAGCATCTGTCTGGATACTGGCGGGAAGGTAGGAGCTAGAGGAAGTGTACCAGCATTTGTCTAAAAGGGAGAGTGGTAGTTTTACATATACGTCACTGTTGATTGGAGGTGCTTAGGATGACAGGGAACATAATACATGATTATAGTCCATCCACAACTTACCCTACATGGCCGTTACTCCTGTTATTAATTTTTTTTAGCTCCAAGTCTTACTACCCGTTCGGGTTATACACTTATGTACCAATTCGGCTCATGGTTTTAGGGATTGGGAAAGCTATATTTAGAGGAAGTGTACCCGCATTTGTGTGGAGAGGGAGTGGAAAACCCCTAAGTACACCCGACCGAGATTCGAACCTCTATCTTCCCGTAATCGGCAGTCTAGTCTACTGCGAGAGTAGCGCGTTAGACCACGCGGCCACCGAGGCGGTAAATTGTTTTATTTAATCCTGCTTATCATAATAAGGTTGATGGTTGATAACCTCCTAAAAACAACTGTGCAACATATTGTACTGTGTACTTCCTTTTTAAATGGTTAAAATATCTCTCCAGGGAGATCTAAATCCCAATCTGTGTTGTGAGTAGGCTTATATCGTGACCAACAAAAGAAGCTATTTAATATTTTTAAAAAACACTTAAAAATAGTTAACGGTCGTCATGCGGGTTGCGTGCCAAGCCCCTGACAGGGGAAATTAAACCCGTGACAGACCCCGCACCCTATTTATCAAAAGAAACACTTTTCATTAAAAGGAGGTTGACTTGGGACTTTGAGCAGATGTAATGTTAGAAAAGTCTATTTAAATATTTATACTCATGGCAGGCTAATAGCAGCTTATCCTGGTTTATCTTTAAGAAAATCCAAGCGGCCATTCTCCAGACCATTAATTTATCAGTTCTAGAAAGAAAGAAAAATGGAATATTTTCATCCCTTGCCTAGAATACAACCCAGCACTCTTAAGTTCAGTGAACATAAAAGTTGTTAAACAATGATAAAACATTTTTAATTTATACTTGATAACATCTGTGACATTATTAAAATAACCAATAAAGATGTCGACCAACAAAATACAGATCAACTTTTATGTCTCATAGCAATGGAAAAAAGAGTTAAAATCTAAGGTATAATATTAATAAAAATGTTTCTTTTAGACCAACATAATTTTTTTATTTTTTTTTTACGGAATCTTGCTTGTTCCACCAAGAAAGTAGCTTCAGGACAAGACTATCTATATTATTTATTTAATAAAAAAGTATTATTATAAATAATAATATTAATTAATATTGGTGATAACAAATACACTTGGTCCCCAACTTACACGGATTCGAATCACGCGGGTTCGTAGCTAAACGGTTCAGGTACTTGGTCTTACAATTAGCAAATCACAGCTGATAGTGTCGTCGCCATTTTGTTTGTAAAGTTTTACTATCACAAAATTTTTGTCTAAATAAATATAATCTATATTCTTTATTTAACATAAGAAACGGACAAATATGACAGAAATACCTCATGTTTACGCACATTTGGACTTACAAGGTTTTCGACTTGCACGGAAACATTCGGTATGAATTAACCGCGTAAATCGATTACTTACTGTACACCTAAGCTACTGTTTAGAGAAAAAGAATACGTTAATTTTTTAGATATAGTCTAGGTTAAGTCATATTAATTTGAAGTACTTCCAATCTGTATTGTATGCCTTCATATACTTCAGCTACTGACCCTGTTGAGCCTGAGAGGTGGAAACCTTACCTTACACGTTTCCACTATGGCGTAGCTTATAATATAGGGTCATATTGTAATCCGCCAAGGAAAGACAACCTTTTAAGGTAAACGTCGTGTATATTTTTAAATACAAAGTATTAAAATTAGTTAAATATTACTTTAAGATGTGCTACAAACATTTTTTTAAACACGTTTTAGTAATCAAGTAGTTTGAGATCTGAAACTTAAATCCGTATAACTTCTAAATTTGTAGATTGTCTTATGTCAGTTTTTGTCTGTCTGTCTTCTTCAACAAAGTGAGAGCCACTCTAATTCGGTTCCAGTAATTGACGGAGTTGTCCTGTGGTCTGCGCCCTGAAGTTTGACCAGTAATCCAACTAACATCTCCCTCTGACAGTATAAAAACCTACCCCTGGATATTGTAACTTTACACACAGAAACTACGATACCAATTCCCTCGGTGGTGGCGCTCCTAGCGGTCATCACGCGACATACCGCGTCCGAGACACGCCCAGGTGGTTAATTAGTTAATTAACCGCCCGCTCGACACCTTCCAGTTGGCGTACAAATTAGTGTTGGACAACAGTCTGCATAGGACAGATTGTCACTGATGTGGGGGGGGGAGTTGGACGACCGTCTTCACTCAGGATGGGTTGGCGCAAGGTTCTTGAAGGAGGAGGTCATGTCATACAGAGCCCTTCAAGGTTCTTATAGGAGGAGGTCATGTCTTACAGAGCGCTTCATAGTTCTTGTAGGAGGAGGTCATGTCATATACAGAACCCTTCGAGGTTCTTGTAGGAGAAGGTCATGTCATCTACTGAGCCATTCAAGGTTCTTGTAGGAGGAGGTCATGTCATCTACTGAGCCCTTCAAGGTTCTTGAAGGAGGAGGTCATGTCATATACAGAGCCCTTCAAGGTTCTTGTAGAAGGAGGTCATGTCATCTACTGAGCCATTCAAGGTTCTTGTAAGAGGAGGTCATGTCATATACAGATCCCTTCAAGGTTCTTGTAGGAGGAGGTCATGTCATATACAGAGCCATTCAAGGTTCTTGTAAGAGGAGGTCATGTCATATTCAGAGCCCTTCAAGGTTCTTGTAGGAAGAGGTCATGTCATATTCAGAGCCCTTCAGGGTTCTTGTAAGAGGAGGTCATGTCATATTCAGAGCCCTTCAAGGTTCTTGTAGGAAGAGGTCATGTCATATTCAGAGCCCTTCAAGGTTCTTGTAAGAGGAGTTCATGTCATATTCAGAGCCCTTCAAGGTTCTTGTAGAAGGAGGTCATGTCTTGTCATATTATTAAACAGATCCCTTGAAGATTCGTATAGAATAGAATTGAGTTGAGAATATATTGAGTTGTTGTTTATTGAAACAATAACTTTTGAAAATAACCGTTTAGAAGTTTTTTTTTTTGTGGAAGCGATGTTTGTGCTTCACTAAAAAAATGCTTTTCAAATTAGAACTTCTAAAATGCTGCGTTCTCTTCATAAACCAGCCGAAACAAGGGATGTTGATAACGTCATAAAAAACTTTTTTCATTTGTGTTCATGTAATGTCTACGAAATAAATTAGTTTTATTTCTAAACTAATATTTTATTTGGCGCTTTCTCTAAGTTATAAAAAACACACCGTTATTTTGGTGGCCAGTTATAACAAGGTACTGTACAAGTGTGAATATAATACTGTTTAATTTAATATTTCATGTACTAATATATCTCTTGTTGCCAACACCGAGATACTAAACATATAATAGTTTTATTAATATATTTTGTTCTTCCAATGCTTTACGAAAACGCGAATTAAATAGTAATCCTTGGGGAAGTATTATTATATTAGTTTGATAAAACTTTTTTGATAATATAATATTAGTAAGTAAATAATTGTTTTTTCGAATATATTGAAACTAATCTGACTCCTTAGCTCAATCGGTAGCGTGTCTGTTTACTGAGCAAAGGGTCCCGGGTTCGATTCCCGGCAAAGCTAAAAAAAGTATAATTTGGTGAAAAGTAGGTAAATTACCCTTTCACAGTGATGGCCGGGGGACTGGATGTTGTGCCTATCCTTTATTAAGTTATATTATAAGGCATATGAAGCTACGACAGGGTTAGCCAGCCGGTAGTGGAAAATATATATGGCTTTAATAAAAATCTGACCACAGGCTGGAAACGGTAATAGATGTAAATAATGTTGAGATCAGTCACTTTCAGTAGTAAATTACCTTTTGCTAGCTGTCACCTACATTCTCACCGTAGATAGGCTGTATTGGGGGTAATCTACTCTCAATCCTGGTATTAGGATCATGACAGTGTTTGTATAGTTATATAATAGATGTTAATATTCCAACAGATTCCAAAAATGGAATTCTCTATGAACGAATAGGTAACGAACCCATCACCATTTGAACATGTGTATTTAAATGATTTTCCCTCGTCTTAGTAATTGATTATTATTTTTTGTTGTCGGTGACCTGGTGGTCTAGGGGTAAGGTGTCAGACTTCTGTGCTAGGGGTCCGGGGTTCAATCCTCGGTCCCGGCACAGATTTATCTGAATGCCAAACCCTTCCTTCACCTCTGACAAGATGTGTATTAATCACAACTTGTGAATGTGAGGAATGCCAGGCCTCCACCGTGGTTCGGATTCCACGTTAAACTGTAGGTCCTCCATTTCATCTCACAATCACCCTACCATTGCACATTAGCGTAAGTGCGTATAACCCGAACGGGTAGTAAGACGCGGTGCTAATAATAATATTTTTTGTTTCTCAGGACAAAGCCTAGCACAGTGTAATTTATAGCATTATTTTCTATATTACTTTATTTTATACTAAAATATAGTAGAATTATTTACCTTTCTATCACGCTCTTGTTTTTGAAAAATCATCTCTAATATCATGTCTGTTATGGATGACAAACTGGCCTGCTATTCTTTTCACAAGGGACCACCGAATCGATGCAAAAATTCGTGAAATAATACTATAAATAAATTCTGTAACACGTCAACTGCGCCGCCGGGGGTTGGATAGAAGGGTTTTTCCAGTCCAGTCAATAAATCACAACACAAACATTTTTCAAACCTGTTGTAAATATTTCCTGGAGCTACTTTGTAACCGAGAGGGAGGAACTCAAAATATCAGAGGAAAAACTACTTTCCTAGACGTCTCAAGAATATAATATTCTCTGAGATATCTCGAGAATAAACCACTCTCCGAGACATATCGAGAATAAATTACTCTTAAAGACACCTCAATAATAAACTACTCTTAAAGACATCTCGAGAATAAACTACTCTCAGAGACTTCTCGTAAATAAACTACTCTCAGAGACTTCTCGTAAATAAACTACTCTCCAAGTCATCTCGAGTATAAATTACTCTACGAGACATCTCGAGAATAAACTACTCTCAGAGACATCTCGAGAATAAACTACTCTCCGAGACATCTCGAGAATAAACAACTCTCAGAGACTTCTCGTAAATAAACTACTCTCCAAGTCATCTCGAGTAAATTACTCTACGAGACATATCGAGAATAAACTACTCTCCAAGTCATCTCGAGTATAAATTACTCTACGAGACATCTCGAGAATAAACTACTCTCCGAGACATCTCGAGAATAAACTACTCTCCGAGACATCTCGAGAATAAACAACTCTCAGAGACTTCTCGTAAATAAATTACTCTCCGCGACATCTCGAGAACAATTGGTGGTTAGTTATCTCTTACTAGGCTGATAAGCACGTGACAACGAGAAAGTCACATGACACTTGACAAGGTCAACTCAATATCCAATGAGAAAACTCCTCACTGAGGAACATTATATCCTTGAAGGGACTATGACGTACAACTCCTCACTGAGGAACATTATATCCTTGAGGCGACTATGACGTACAATTCCTCACTGAGGAACATTACATCCTTGAAGGGACTATGACGTACAACTCCTCACTGAGGAACATTATATCCTTGAAGGGACTATGACTTACAACTCCTCACTGAGGAACATTATATCCTTGAGGCGACTATGACGTACAACTCCTCACTGAGGAACATTATATCCTTGAAGGGACTATGACGTACAACTCCTCACTGAGGAACATTATATCCTTGAAGGGACTATGACGTACAACTCCTCACTGAGGAACATTATATCCTTGAAGGGACTATGACGTACAACTCCTCACTGAGGAACATTATATCCTTGAGGCGACTATGACGTACAACTCCTCCCTGAGGAACATTACATCCATGAAGGGACTATGACGTACAACTCCTCACTGAGGAACATTACATCCTTGGAAGGACTATGATGTACAACTCCTCACTGAGAAACATTATATCCTTGAAGGGACTATGACGTACAACTCCTCACTGAGGAACATTATATCCTTGAAGGGACTATGACGTACAACTCCTCACTGAGGAACATTATATCCTTGAGGCGACTATGACGTACAACTCCTCACTGAGGAACATTACATCCTTGAAGGGAC
Source organism: Timema podura (assembly GCA_033556935.1). NCBI lineage: Eukaryota > Metazoa > Arthropoda > Insecta > Phasmatodea > Timematidae > Timema > Timema podura. The sequence goes on along the minus strand of JAVRXN010000012.1, from coordinate 56,115,401 downwards.
TATGACGTACAACTCCTCACTGAGGAACATTATATCCTTGAAGGGACTATGACGTACAACTCCTCACTGAGGAACATTATATCCTTGAGGCGACTATGACGTACAACTCCTCCCTGAGGAACATTACATCCTTGAAGGGACTATGACGTACAACTCCTCACTGAGGAACATTACATCCTTGAGGCGACTATGACGTACAACTTGTGGTAAACCTGGAGGGGGGCACAAAAATCCATTATTTCCGCTCTGAACGCAATCTGAAGCACTCAGACCTGTGCCAGCTTGACGGAGGGTAGAAAATGACCATTCATCAATCATCCCCTAGCAAATATGGAATATTAATTGAAAGGGTGGGTTTTAGAACCATCATAGCCGAGCGAAATATCTTCACTCACCCTCCCCACACACTTTTAGCTTCTGAATGAAGTACCCTGAGTTTGAATGCCAGGAAGGACTAAATAGTAGGTATTATATAAAACTTAATCGTATTTCCTTTTTAGAGATACTATACTAATTTTAACGACTGGAGGTCCAGTTGTTGTGTTTGTGCTATAGTATGTCGATAGTAATAGCAGATAAACTATATATATATATGTTTTAGCACCGCGTCTTACTACCCATTCGAGTTATACGCTTATGTACTAATTGCACTAATGTTGTTTTTGTTTGGGAAGGTTATATTTAAAGGAAATGTAACTGCATTTGCTTGGAGGAAGAGTGGAATTTTTTTTTTAAAACCCTCAGTACACCTGACCTAGATTCGAACCTCGATCTCCCCGTCCTCAGCAGTCTAGTCTACTGCGAGAGTAGCGCGTTAGACCATGCGGCCACCGAGACGGGTCAGATTTTATATCACTTTGATGAGTTATGAGTAGGACTACTTCACCTGTCAATAAAACCATAGTCCAATTTTTGGAAGGGCCTAATCTCACGGATAGAAAAGTTACTAAATATATTTTCACGTATTTATACGCCAAGTCTTGCAGGGGCAACGGAACATTTTTTTTTATCAGCTTGGTATAAAATTATACTAATGTCCATTATTAATTATTATTATTATTATTATTATTATTATTAGCACCGCGTCTTACTACCCGTTCGGCTTGTACGCACTTACGCTAATGTGTGATGGTAGGGTGATTGTGAGATGAAATGGAGGACCTACAGTTTAACGTGGAATCCGAACCACGGTAGAGGCCTGGTATTCCTCACATTCACAAGTTGTGATTAATACACGTCTTGTCAGTATTATTAATTAGGTTTAGTACAACAAAATGCAGTACAGCAAACATGACCTAGCAGTATTTACCACTGATCCACTATTTGTTAAGCTATGTGTTTATGTGGTATATATATATATAAGAAAGTTGAAAAGGGCTAGAGAAAAATAGAAACAAAGTAAATAAAATTTCTCGATCTAAGCCTTAGAAAAGAGATATTTAGTGACCAATACGATTTAAATTTCATGAACAAAACAATCGTACACTCATCACTGTTCGAGACTGATTTTATTATTATTATTTAGCACCGCGTCTTACTACCGTTCGAGTTATACGCTTAAGTACTAATTACGTTAATGGATTAGATTGGAAGGTTGAATAGAGGAAGTGAACCCGCATTTGCGTGGAGGGAGAGTGGAAAACCATTTAGGAAAACCACCCCCAGTTCACCCGACCGAGATTCGAACTCGATCTCCCGTCCTCGGTGGTAGAGCTCAACACGACTAGCGCGTTAGCCAACTATGCCACCGAGGCAGGTTCGAGACTGATCATGGTTTCAATACAGTCATAATGTAAGTCACATGTATCACACCTTCTTCCCCCCTTTGTCGACCACGCCCATACCAAAAATATTTAAAATATATATTATTTAACACCCCCTCACCCCTCATCTAATGCCACTAGGGCAGCGGTTTCCAAACTGTGGGACGTACAAATTATTCCCGGTGGTACGCCTTTGAGAAGCCAAACAAAACAAACAAATTAAAGTCGTAAAAAGATAGGGCCCCATCAAATCTTATAAATATATTACTATCAAGTCTTGACCAAAAGTAAAACAGATGTAAGCAGTGGTTTGAGTGTTGGCAACACTGGTTCAAGCCAGGGTCGGACTGGGCCCTCCAAAAGGGGGCAGCAGACCTTAGATTTTCAGAGGGCGTAAAATATTATGACGAACTTAAAAAGTTTATCTTTTTGTTATAAAATTGCTATAGGAATGCTGGTAGAACCCAATAATATTAATTAATAATAAATATTGGTGGTTATAGCAAGGACTTCCAAATATTATTTTTTTCCCCTCCTGTATGTGGATCAACCGCTCAAAGCATTGTTCAATATAGTGAATTTCAGAGGTTATTTATAATAAATATAGTATAGAGACAAATTCATGTGTGGGATAGGTGAATCTTATTTCACAAAACATCTAGCATTTAAGAAACAAATTGTAAAAGATATTATACTTTATCCGTGACAACTATTTGGATACAACATCCATCCTGAACGAATTGGGTTCGTCTCGGAGAAAAGGAAGGGTAGGCCTAAGACATCAGAACCCCAGTTACCTCAACTAAACCTTACTTGTATCAGCGGTGAATAAAAGCCTCTTAAAAGCAACAAACCCTCTCATTCCAAAAGAGACTATCATTTTCACACCAAGCTTCCAAAAATTTTAAATTTCGATATTATTAAATGAATTCAACTTTACATATCCAAATTATAATAAAGGAAGGACTCTGTTATGGATTCCATTTATAACATAGTTTGATAGTTCACTAGAGAAATTAGAAATGGAAAAGGGTGAGAGTGAGAGAGATCAAAACTTATTCCGGGGAGGGAGTCGTGTTACGATCTCAGTATGGTTATGTAGGTACGAACTTGAAGGCCTTCGAAAAACTCTCCCTACTGACAAATCTTAGTAACTAAACAAGAGCTTTTGTTGTCTGATAACTTACATTTTCTTAATTCTTACCTCAGTAACGAAAACCTATGCAGGAGCCAAAAATTAGCGCACGAATAAAATCAACAAAAGAAACGCTATCACTCAAGGAGCGAAAACAGCTGATTTCCACCGCTCCAATTGCAGCCAGACTAACCGGCCAAACAAATCATGGTGTGCCTTATCTATCGCTCTCGCCCCTTGTTGTTAAACATCCCCTACCCCCTAAATCTGTACTCACTATAAATTTAATTTCACCTTGTCTTGATTATTCGAATATTATTTTAAATTTAAATTTCTATTTTCATTGTTGCAATTTTTTTCGCCAAGAAAGAGGTGTAGTCTGGGCCGAGGGTGCAAACTTAAGAAATCTGAGGGTCGTTGGGCCAGTCCGAGCCTGATCAAGCTCAGATAGCCGAGGCAGCCGCGCTGTCTATGTTATTAACTCCCATGGACAACATTAAAAATATGCCAAAATAGTAAATATTCAGCACTATCTTGGTGGTACTAGAAATTACAGATATCGTTGGGGTGGTACGCCATTTAAAAAGTTTGGGAACTACTGCACTAGGGTTTTGTCGACTGAACATTCCTGGTCTTCTACTGGCAGTCGCGCGTATGTAACCGACTCCTGAGGTTGAGGCACCATGTAGGTGCAGTCACATTGCCCCCGATAAGATGATGATGGTGTCAGTAGAAGTCGTAAACCCTAACTTTAGCCTAATTAACCAGACCATGATGGACATAAAAACACTTTCCCTTCAGGAAAAAACGCCTATGGTACCGCAGGGAATCGAACCCAGTACCTTTAGATTAGTAGCAAAGAACACTGAGTACTAGGTAAAGAGGTTGGTCTAAATATTATATTATTTAATTACCGAATGTCCTTAACAAATTTAATTTTATAATCATGAAAATTTATAAAATTAAAGAAAAAGAAAAAATAAACAAATTTATAAAGAAGAAAGCCCACCTAGGGAATGAGGAAAAAATGTGGGAATAATCCAATGAACAAAGGTAACATCTTTCTTTCTTCCGAGTGCCGAAATACTATTCAATTTGCGTTTAAATGTGACTATTTCTATTATAGAAGACAGAATAAAGAAAATGTCATCTTTATGGATTGGATTCTATTGCACTTAGTTTTCATTAATTTCCATTGTTATAAAATCATTTAACCGTTGGGACTTTTCATTACTTTACAAATTTCGACATTTAATCATGAATAATTTCCAAAATTTCCCCAGTTAAAAGTTAGTTTACACTTGACCGCAAAATCAAATAATTCCCAGGAACATTCCAAGCCACTATATTGCCCAAATAAAACATGAATAAAACTCAAAAAAAGGGATGTTTTATTAAAATATCTATATTACAATAGTTCAAATAAATAATTACAGCAGGTTTTTATTTTCATGTCAGCGAAATTAAAAAGTGGAACAATTTTTTTCTAGTAAAATATGCACAACTCGAACAACATTAAACGTTCATTTGAAAAGTTATAAGTGTAAATCATTTTGAAAACAAGATCAGTTTTAAATAACAATTCATATACAACAAAGTAGAAAAATTGTGATGAAAGAACGTGGACAAAATATACCAGATATATTATAATCAAACAATTGAAATATAACTACGAGGTAAACTTTTATTTTACACAAAGTATTTTTTTTTCTCCGAAAGTGACAAATTACAAATGTACATAGCGTGTTTTCTTGTCTGACAACCAAGTTATATAATAGATTATGGTTGTTTGGACGACACTTCATTTTAATCATAGTTAAGATATTGAAAATAAGTGTCTTAAAAACACCTAAATAACAAACATTATTTATTTAGTTTTTTCATATTCACATTTATTAGGGTGACCACCTGCAGGTTTTAAGAACTATTAATAATATTTTAAGAATTTTTAAACTTATTTAAAATATATAAAGTTATTTGGAATAGAGCACTAGGCTAAATCATGTTTTAAATTAGGAGGGATAGCCAGCCACACTTACCTGGGTGATACTGGAGTAGAAATTGTTTAGATAGAACACTACTTTTCTTGACCTAATGAAACTGTCTGTGACAGTGAAAGCTTGTCCTTAAAAATGTGTTTGTGTGTTTTTTAGTTTCTATCTAAACAATTTCTACTCCAGTATCACCAAGGTAAGTGTGCTGGCTATCCCTCCTAATTTAAACCATTAAAATATATAAAATAATTAGTGAAACCTAAACCATAAATCTACCGTGTCGGTTGGTAGAAAGAGTAAAGTGGATCAGGTGTGAAGAGAATTAGACCTTATAAAACTGAGCTGATTTAAAACAAAGACAATTCGATAGATTTCATCAAGGCTCTCTTAGTTAAATATTTTCAACTACAAAAAACAAATTGGAGATCTCTTTTCAAATTTTACTAAACGATCTAAAACATAATAGCAATAATTTGGGTCATCACATTCCATTGGTCATCAAACGTATTACATTTCTCTTTGGTCATCGACAGTCCCATTTAGTCACTGTCCTTTTGGTCATCATTGTTCATTTGGTCATCATAGTTCATTTGGTCACTGTCCCTTTGGTCATCATATGTTCATTTGGTCACTGTCCCTTTGGTCACTATATGTTCATTTGGTCACTGTCCACTTTGTGATCATATGTCCATTTGGTCAGCATCCACTTGGTCATCATAGTCATTTGGTCAGCATGCACTTGGTCATCATAAGTCTATTTGGCCACTGTGTCCTTTGGTCATATACAACTATTTGGTCACTGTCTACTTGGTCATATAGTCCATTGGTCACCGTCTTTTTGTCACCGTCCACTTTGTCATCATACGTCTATTTGGTCGTCGTTCGTCCATTTGATCAATCATGCCTTTATTTTGTTTTTAGAAAAATAAACATAGATTCTTATTTGTCACGTCAAAACATTTCCCATACTTGATTTGAACAAAATCAGTCATCAGTAAACTACCCTTAGTTTCAGAGCTCGAATTAAATTCACAACTTCACCTCCAGGAATGATCAATTTGTTTAAAATCCATCAAACCATTTTGGATGTAGCCCCAGGGACGGAGGAAGAGGGGGTCGAGTGGGGAGTAAGAATGATAAGACCTGCTCTTTTGAGTTTAAAACATCCAAGATCCGTCATAATCTTGAAGTAAAAAAGGGGTTAAAAAATCACAATACGTTCTGTATATGAATAAGTAAAAATTGTGTTAGTATAATAATGTTCTGTGGTTACAAGTTTGTTAAGTTGTTTGTGAAGTGAATGGTGGCCACCCTGTTGACAACGTTGGCTAGATCGGCTTATAGAGTAGCGTAGTGACGTACTTCTTGCGGTACCGGTGTGTGGCGCTGAGCACCATCACGCCGTCCTTTATAGAGAGTGCGTACAAGTGGTTCAACATGACGTGATTGGGCTCTGGAAGGAGAGTTGGCTCGCACTAAACACACAAGTACCAACATAAAAATATATATAGCACTAGTTAGTTAATTAAACTGACTGAAGCATATTTTATTTCTTCATCGTGTCAATACCTACTCGGATTAAACACATAATATATATTAATTAGGCTAATGTGGTTGAAAATAAAAGTAATGTTATATTATCTACCCAAAAAAAAAGAGATCGATTTGGATTTTGTTGCATCAATTAATAGAGCTGTGCAAAGGTCACTTTTTAAATTTGAAGTGAAGTCAAAGCTTGAAGCATGCAAAGCAAAGTTGAGGCCGAAGTCAAAGATAAGGTTTTTGTTGTTGTTATATAACCCTAATTTTTTATTTTTTTTACTTGTTCACTAAGTGATCGACAAACAATAAAGGTGTAGATCAAGAAAAAAGCACGATATAATAGTTTATGCTGACATGTCTCAATTTATATATGCTTACGCTATGGATAGCATTTATTAACTATTTGGACCCGCTTTGATGACCACATGGCCTATGGTGTTACTCTCGCAGTAGACTGGACTGCTGATGACGGAGAGGTTGGGGTTCAAATCTCAGTCGGGTGATTGAGTTTTTTTTTCCAAAACGATTTTCTACTCTCCCACCACACAAATATGGGTACACTTCCTCCGAATTCAACCTTACTCATCCTAACACTTTAAAGTAATTAGTATATAGATGTATAACCTGAACGGGTAGTAAGACGAGATGCTAAAAAAAAAATAACTAAAATATTGATTAATTAACTGTTCTAAAATTGCTATGTTGAGATATGTTATATTTAGCAAGATATTTCAAATATATACATAATATATCGAAATTTTCTTCTTCCATCGAAATGTTTCCAAGATTCGAAGGTTATTTTGAGTGTTGAAGTTGAAGTGAAGAAGAATTAGGCTTATACTTCGACTTAGCCCGGGTATGTGTATCTTTGAAATGTCTATCAACTAATTGAGTTCATTTAAATCGCTCTGAATGTTACATTTCATAATGACCACCTTTCAAAACTATAATTTACCGAGAGAGGAGTGTCTTTGTTGAGTATAACTTGAAGCAGGTGAGGTGGTAGCACTGGTGGGCCCGACACCTTCTCCCAGGGCTTGTTGGCAGGGACCTCCTGAGAATACTCCTCTGTAACAAACAAGCAGCGCACGAGTTGGTAGCACTGATGGAACCGAAACAGAAATCAAGGCTACCAGGTTCTCTGATGAAAATATCATTGACTTTATTATATATGTTGAGAATAACCCATCGCTAGGACAAATATAACTAACCAAGTAGCAATAAAACAAATCAGCTTTTTTATAAAAAAAAATGCAGCTTTTTTTAAAGAAATTCTGCAATTTTTGAACACAATCTTTGAATCAATTCATTTTACCATATTTCATCAAAATTTTTACTTAAATTTGTCGGATTATTTCATGAAAGGGTTAAGTTTTGCTCCTAACTTTCACTAAAGCATTAATTGCAGGTTTATTTCCTTCCATATATTTTTTATAGCAATTCATGAACTTAAAACTATCGGCAATTAAAAGCCTAGACGAATGTTCCACCTCATAAAATCTAATTTAAAGTTGCCGCCTTAGAATAAATGGGCAAACCTGGGACATTGAGGTTTCTAAGACACTTTTACAGATATTATATTACTGTGACTACTACATGACTACAAAATGTCTTACTCTGCTGGTTGCCTCCCGAACCTCGCTGTCGATGGCTAGAGCTTGGAACACCTCAAAGTCCGTGTTCTTCACCGTGACCATGTTGTTCTTGGAGCCCATGCCGTTGTCCACAATACGCTGTGAGTAAAACACAAACTAGCAGTGTCAAGCCCTGCATGTACCAGGACTAACTTACGGACCCTGCCGCGGTATAGAGCCCTATAAGTGCCGCAAGATGGAAGATGACATTATAAATGCCCCAAAAGACCCTCGATAATAAACACAAAATATGAGGTCTAGGAGCAGAGAAAAAAAAAACCCAACTAAAGATCAAATTGATTTAAAAAAAACTGTGCGTACGAGTATATTTAAAAATATTATATTTGAGACAACCATTTCAAAATGGATGCTCGAAATGGAGGTGGCGGGCAGGTCAAGAGAAAGACCCAGGGACAGGTGGATAGAGGGAGTTTGGAGGAGTGTGTAGAGAGGAGTGGGTTGGGCCAGGTGGAGGAAGAAAGGTGGTAGGAGGAAGAAGTAAGCAGAGAGGCTTGTCAGGCAGAGCGAGAGAAATGTATGAATGAATAATGATTTCGAAAAGCCCATACTTCTATTTATGAATACTATTATAGAAGGTGCTTATATTATATTTGGAAGAAGGAAGGAAATTGGATAGAAAAATATATAAAAGGGAACTAACACATATGGCTTTAATGCACATTCACATTTTTCATTGCTGCCGTTGGACTTATATTATCTAAGTGTCCTAGCATTCTTTGCAATCTTCCCTTCCTCTCCCTTTTGTGTTATTTTCATTTCCTCTTTTAGGAAGTTGCGTTGCACGCTTCACAATCCCTCCTGACGAGTTCAGAAAGAATGAAACCAAGGTCGAGGGATTGGGCGGTAATGATCGATTTTCTTCAAGAGGCAGCCATAACCTCTTTGTCCAGTGGCAGCAGTGTAAAAAGTGTGAACCATGTTCTTATTTTGATTGTTACGGCCATGTCGTGTTCATTTCTTTTATCTGTTACCATCCACCTTTGCTGTATCTTCTTCCAAGTAGTTTATCTTAATAAAGTTGGAAAAATAACACCTTTTAATGAGATTTTATTATTGTGATTTTTTTAGATTCTTACTACCTGTTCAGGTTATACGCCTATCTATTAATTACACTAATGGGTTAGGGATTAGGAATGCTTAATTTAGAGAAAATGCACCCAAATTCGCGTGGAGGGAGAGTGGAAAACCATTTAGGGAAAAAACCCTCAGTTTACCCGACCGGGATCGAACCCCAATCTCTCCGCCTTTGGCAGTCTAGTCCAACATTCACAGGGAATGAACCTGAGAACTTTGACTTAGTACACCAATGCTCTTACCATTGAACTAATCAGGGTTTGCTCTGTTCTCAAGGTCATTTTCACTCACAGTTAAAGGCAGAGTTTGTAATGGAGATTATGGATGGATCAGTGTTAGAGCATCATCACGCTAGGGCAAAGGTCCCAGGTTCGATTTCTGTGTCTAGGAGTTTTTTTTAACTATACCGGTATTTAGATAAATTACTTTGAATAACTGTTATCCCTTACTAATTTTAATTTAACCAAAGAAGGTTATTGTTTTAAAAATGACATATTTTCCAATCTTATCACGTTTAAGAGTGCTATTGACTAAAACAATCGAGTACTATCTAAAGCAATGAACTCACCACGCCCGGGTCGTGCCTCCACTCGCCATCCACATAGAACTTGTACTGATGCTCTCCTTCTGGCAGGTCAATGATGGTCACAAAGTCTCCGTGGCTGCGACAAGACGTGGCATGACTTACTAGATATTTACTTGGGGCAGTATGACTAGAGAGTTACTGGAAAATACTAGGAAATATTCAAAACAAGGAAACGAACGAGAATAAAGAACTTTTGACTACTATTATCTTTCCTAGTAACACTTCACTTAAAGAGTTATCCCCTATAGACCTTCCGTCAGCCAGTATCCCAATAGTAGTCCCCTGGAGACCCTCAGTGCTAGTTTCCAGATCCTCCAGAGTTTAATAATTAAGGACATAACCTCACCTCTTGACCATGGGCAGAGTCTTCCAGTTGGAGAAGGTGCCACTAATTAACACCTGCCTTCCCCCTCCCTCCCACTTGAACACTGTCGGGACCTTATCGTCGACTTTGGTTCCCTCGGAGACAGTCGCCGAGCGTTGGCGCGGGGTGCTACTGAACTCCTCCTGGTTGTTTTCCCTGCCGCCCTGATGTCAGGAAACCAAGAATTCTCTTAGTGAAAACCAACTCGTACATAGGCTACTCATTTTAATTACGGGCAAGTTAAGTTAGTAAAACAATGTCTCACTATATGGGTTATGCACATATATGTCAGGGATGAGGAAGGTTGAATTTAGAGGAAGTGTACCCATATTTGTATGGAGAATGGAAATCCATTCCAGGCTGGGATTCGAACCTTGATCTCATCAGTCCAATCTATTGCAAGAGTGATGTTTCAGTCCACACGGCCGCTAAAGCCGGTAATTGAGACAGAGCGAGTGTGCAACCTGCGTTACCGAAGATGTCAGCTGTAATGAAAGACCCCACACATCCAAAGTGAGTTTGGAGGGTTTCTAGGTTGAACTGCTGGTGCATTAGAAGGGCCCAGTCTAATGACAGACTTTCAGTAACTATATATGACTTCTCTTGCTTGGTGGTAACTAAATACTGTACCTCGTGAGACTGTTGTATAGCAATGTTACCAATACATGTCAGACTTCAGCCAGCTGCCAGTGTGTTTGTCACTCACAACAGTCATGAGCTACCGTCGGTACGATACCGTATTGCACTCTAACCTGGGTCTGGTCCTTGGTGTAATAAGGTTCTTCCTCCTCGTGGGAAGACTGGAACACCAGTTTAGTGGCGGGCTTCTTGTCAAACACAAAGGCTTGCCCCCCGTCCTTGCCCGGGGAGGAGGGGGGCGGATCCCCGGGCTTGTGGTGGTGGTCTCTACCAGGGGCCGCCGCGCCGCTGCCTGTGTTTCCCATCACTTGCTTGCACCTGTCAAAGCGAGGTGAACAAACATTAAAATATACACCCGCACTGGTGACCAGTCAGACTCAAATGGTATGTTACTTTGTCACCATTGATGGGGAGGTCAAAGTTCCAGAAAAAATTCTTAGAAACAAATTAGTTTATTTTAACAATATTATTTCTTGCAGCTCTATCAAAAATTTTATCTGATGACAGATGAAAGGTTAGGTTAGGATGGGGTAATTTTCATCTAAAAATATTAAATAGTGTTTGCCAAAACACTTAGACCAACCATTACGCACTTTTACTCTACAACACCATAGGAAATATTAGTTGTGGGGTTTCCAGTTATAGGCCCATGTAAAAAAATTACAATATGGACCTTAGTGTAATTTTACTATCATTGGAAATTTGTGATCGTTCTTGTGGGTATAGATTATAAAATCTACTATAATATGACATTAAAAAAACGTAAATAATTCCACCCTCTTTACGTACTAAACCAAAGTTAGTAAATGAAAGTTATGGCTATAGCAATGGCTTATCCATCATTCATCAAAGAAACTTTGTGAGGAATCAAATTGCGATTTATAAATTCAAACATAAGTACACTGACAGTGGAACAATGAGATATTTTTGTCAAATTACTTTGTAGACTTGCCATTTTGTTCATAGGGTTGTGTAAAAAAAAAAATTAGCTTACCCTTATTTTATCAGCCTTGGTGAAGACACTTGGCTTATATATTTGGTCTGTGAGAAATCTTAATTCAATCAAAATTAACAAAAATACATAATTAGGCATATCTTAAGCCTAAAACCCTTAATTATAACCTCCACTATAATCATAAACTTACCAATTGACATTAAAATCATAAAACTTGTGCGTATGTATAAAATTCAATAACAAGATATGTGTGTCATAACGTAAATACTAAGAATTTGTTTACATTTCTATTAATAAAATAATTTAATTATTTATTTGTGTACAAAATGTCTTCTATTTTTTAGTGTTGCAAACGCGAAATGATTAATGTATCTACTAGGGAAATATATATTTATTAATACAGTGATTTTACTGAAATTAAGAGTAATATATTGTAAATCTGTTGGTAGTCCTTTTCAAAGATTTAAAAACAAAGTTTACCCACTTTATTTACGTTTAAGATTAAGCTATATACTTATAAAAACACTCACACTAGCGCACATCATTTGACTTAAATCATTTTGTATTCATTAGTTTAATTTATAAATTTACTGTACCTTATCTAATTATTTACATAGTTCTTATAGCATAAAATTTATTACAATGCTTGCAAAGTATTCATATATTATTTGTTAAATCCCCAACAATTTGTTTTAGTACTATGAGGAACTGAAATTATAATTTTTTTAAAATCTGAAACGTCATCTTATTATCTAATATTTTATATTAATGTAGTGAGGCCTATTGTTTTTATTTAGTTTGTATTACGGCCACATTAGCGCCCAAATTCGTGTTCTCTCGACTGAGTGCTTTATTTAACTCTTTACTTTGTGTTATTGATGATTTACTATCTTTTTTGATTTGAGATTTTTGTATATTTGATCGGTATTTACCCAATCAGAATTAATCGTTAACCTAAATTACGTTACACAACTTTTGTATTCGTTTAATGTTTGAGTTTTAAGAATCATCGAATGAAAGTTACAATAAAGGGTAAGTTGTGTTTACTCTACTTTGGGTTGTACCAACAAATAGGCTTCTCTGAACATAAACAATGAACCATTAAAACAAAACTGGTATTGATCAATTTTAGGAATACTTTTCTGAGAACCACCTCCTCAATAGTCGCTTCACTCTTGATCGAAAAGGAGCATAAGTTTGTGAAACTTTATAATTTATGGAGGATTGAAATGAAATGGGCCAAACTTCTATTTATCACAAAATACAGTGTTTTTTTCCGCACTTTTAAAACAATAATTGAAACACATGAGATTCAAACAAATTAAAGCATAACAATACATTAATTTTATTACAAATGGCCATTTGGAGCACCTTTTAAAAAATATAAACACTTTTTTTGTGGTCAAAATTGATAACATTTTACAAAGTAATTTACCGGGATAAGACCCCCCTCTCCCCTAAGCCCTCTCCAAATCAATTTAGAGGGGACAAAAGAGCGACCAATAGTGTCCAACGTCTTTAATCTAAAGATTACAAGGTGAAATATCATCCATGGCCTTGATACTAACTCATTCTGATGACTGTACTTTGACACTTTCAAAATTTTAAATAGGCTACATCATCAGCCTCACCAACTTATGTTCATCAAAAACTGTCGCTAACTAGATCCGTTTCCTGACCAAAATTTGAATCCTTATTTTGTGGAATATTTGGACACTGAGAATTTGTTTTTCCTTGAATAAAAGCCCTTAAAAGCTCATTGGGGTTTGTTGTAGTACTTATTCTTTCTTTCCACTTCTTCTGAAACTTGACACCACTGGGTCTACTTTGTTTCGTTGTTACATTATATTTACTTAAAAAAACTCACAAGAAATAAAAATAGGCTAGTTAGTTTTTAGTTCCTAGTCAACAAGCACACCTTAGCTCAGTCGGTAGCATATCTCCCTATTGAGCTAAGGGTCCCGGGTTCAATTCCCAGCATGGCCAAAAATTTATCATTATTCAAAATATGGGTTTATCCTTTCTCATTGATAAATTAATGGCAGGGGAATGGATGCTGTGCCCGTCTTAAGATAAAATATAAAGCTTATGAAGCTATGACAGGCCTAGCAAACCACTAGTGGAAAATATATGGACCAAATAAAAAACTGACCAAAGGCTGGAAACAGTAATGGAGGTTAAAAAAAAGTCGACAAGCACTCACTCTATTGTAAGATTGAGGAAAAAACTAATAGGCCCACTGTAGTAAGAAAATACCGTAGTTAGGCCTACTTCTGAAGAGCAACATATTTCATAAATAGAATGTAGTTTGCCAATTACATGCTCAAGTCGAATGTCCAATCTAGTTAAATTTCGTGTTTCTTTAATATAAGAACTTACACTCACCAAATATTTGCAATGAAAACTTGAGCCGTATTTTCAACCGTTCTTAATAAATCCTGCTCTAAAGTTCCTCCCATGTAAAGTGCACTGACGTCATATGCGACCCCTCCCCCTCCCCTCCCTAGACTAACCAAAAACTGATGACTAACCACTAACCTGACTACTGACACTCGTTGGGTAGCTGACTACTGTGACTGCAACTGTTGATTTGCGGACTGACTGTAAGAGAGAAGAAGAGAAGTTTTCGAAACGGTCAAGGCAATAATGAACGCAACTAAAGCTGCATATGTGCAACTTTATAAATCCCATAAGTCTTGTATTTGCTCTAGTGACGGCTCATAAGAGAAGGTGTGATTCCTCACACTCTAAATGAAAACACATATCAATTATTCTAAGCTAATTGCTTATTTATTTTTGTAAATAAGAGAAAATTGTTGCTTTTTTGTTGTTGTTATTTTTGCAAATAAAACAAATTTAATAAGCCCCACCCATAATTGAACTGTATGACTGGCTGTGTGTTCCAGAGTGGACTGGTGTGGCCACGTGGCGCTGGGTGGCCAACGACGACAACTGTGGGATATGTCGCATGCCATTTGATGGTTGCTGCCCTGATTGCAAGGTGCCGGGAGATGACTGTCCGCTAGGTCAGTACTTTCCTACCTTGGGTTCTAATGCACAAGTCCACTACCTGACCATGTTTTGTGCCATGTTTGTTACCAGTTTGGGGCCATTGTTCACACTGTTTCCACATCATGAAGTGGCTCAACTCACAAGTCCACTACCTGACCATGTTTTGTGCCATGTTTGTTACCAGTTTGAGGCTAATGTTCTCACTGTTTCCACGTCCACTGTATCATGAAGTGGCTCACCTCACAAGTCCACTACCTGACCATGTTTTGTGCCATGTTTGTTACCAGTTTGGGGCCATTGTTCACACTGTTTCCACATCATGAAGTGGCTCAACTCACAAGTCCACTACCTGACCATGTTTTGTGCCATGTTTGTTACCAGTTTGAGGCTAATGTTCTCACTGTTTCCACGTCCACTGTATCATGAAGTGGCTCACCTCACAAGTCCACTACCTGACCATGTTTTGTGCCATGTTTGTTACCAGTTTGAGGCCAATGTTCTCACTGTTTCCACGTCCACTGTATCATGAAGTGGCTCACCTCACAAGTCCACTACCTGACCATGTTTTGTGCCATGTTTGTTACCAGTTTGGGGCCATTGTTCACACTGTTTCCACGTCCACTGTATCATGAAGTGGCTCACCTCACAAGTCCACTACCTGACCATGTTTTGTGCCATGTTTGTTACCAGTTTGAGGCCAATGTTCTCACTGTTTCCACGTCCACTGTATCATGAAGTGGCTCACCTCACAAGTCCACTACCTGACCATGTTTTGTGCCATGTTTGTTACCAGTTTGAGGCTAATGTTCTCACTGTTTCCACGTCCACTGTATCATGAAGTGGCTCACCTCACAAGTCCACTACCTGACCATGTTTTGTGCCATGTTTGTTACCAGTTTGAGGCCAATGTTCTCACTGTTTCCACGTCCACTGTATCATGAAGTGGCTCACCTCACAAGTCCACTACCTGACCATGTTTTGTGCCATGTTTGTTACCAGTTTGAGGCTAATGTTCTCACTGTTTCCACGTCCACTGTATCATGAAGTGGCTCACCTCAAAAGTCCACTACCTGACCATGTTTTGTGCCATGTTTGTTACCAGTTTGGGGCCATTGTTCACACTGTTTCCACATCATGAAGTGGCTCAACTCACAAGTCCACTACCTGACCATGTTTTGTGCCATGTTTGTTACCAGTTTGGGGCCATTGTTCACACTGTTTCCACATCCACTGTATCATGAAGTGGCTCAACTCACAAGTCCACTACCTGACCATGTTTTATGCCATGTTTGTTACCAGTTTGAGGCTAATGTTCTCACTGTTTCCACGTCCACTGTATCATGAAGTGGCTCACCTCACAAGTCCACTACCTGACCATGTTTTGTGCCATGTTTGTTACCAGTTTGAGGCCAATGTTCTCACTGTTTCCACGTCCACTGTATCATGAAGTGGCTCACCTCACAAGTCCACTACCTGACCATGTTTTGTGCCATGTTTGTTACCAGTTTGGGGCCAATGTTCACACTGTTTCCACATCCATTGTATCATGAAGTGGCTCAACTCACAAGTCCACTACCTGACCAAGTTTTGTACCATGTTTGTTACCAGTTTGGGGCCAATATTCACACTGTTTCCACATACATTGGATCATGAAGTGGCTCACCTCACAAGTCCACTACCTGACCATGTTTTGTGCCATGTTTGTTTTCAGTTTGGGGCCAATGTTCACACTTTTTCCACATCATGAAGTGGCTCAACTCACAAGTCCACTACCTGACTATGTTTTGTGCCATGTTTGTTACCAGTTTGAGGCCAATGTTCTCACTGTTTCCACATCCACTGTATCGTGAAGTGGCTCACCTCACAAGTCCACTACCTGACCAATTTTTATGCCATGTTTGCTACCAGTTTGGGGCCAATGTTCTCACTGTTTCCACATCCACTGTATCATGAAGTGGCTCAACTCACAAGTACACTACCTGACTATGTTTTGTGCCATGTTTGTTACCAGTTTGGGGCCAATGTTCACACTGTTTCCACATCCATTGTATCATGAAGTGGCTCAACTCACAACAAGTCCACCATCAGTGCCCAATGTGCCGCCAAGAGTGGAAGTTTAAGGAGTAGAGCTCTAACGACCTGTTTAAGGTACGTTTAAAAATCTCTACACCAACCTTTTTCCCGCACAAATATTATTCTGTTGATAATGTGAGGCCTGTAGTAGGTATTTAAGTTGCGCTGTCACAGGTTAATTGTAGGCTCACTCCAGTATAATGTCAATGCTGAGTAAAACAAACATCCTCATATAGCAAGTTTTTTTTTTAACTTTCTCACAACTGCTCTAAAAGAGGAAATATTGTGATCCATAAAAAATTGTGATTTTGATGGATGTCGATGTTTTATGAGCCTCTGAACACAAAAAAGTTGTTTTTGAGATGCCCTTGGTCTAGAGCCGAAACTATTTTACTGATTGGGTTGACACTTGGTATTAAGTGTTTCCATAAGGTTCCTTATGGGGGTTTTTGGAATCATTCAGCAAACCCTAAAATTAATGGTAGTTTAACTAGTGGTCAAAAGAGAGAACAAATTTTTTTTTATAAAAATGTTGTTTATCAAAAGTTGTATCCAGCCAATGTTTGACTTTATAAACAAAATGGCGGATCTAATTTTTCCAGGAAATCAACTTGGAGCAGTTGTTCCCAAACTTTTTGAATGGTGTACCTCCCCAACAATTTTTGTAATTTGTAGTACCACCAAAATAGTGCTTAATATGTACTATTTCGGTACATTTTTAATGGTGGCCAGATATATAATAACACAGGTTGCGCGGTTGCACCGGCTGTCGAGTTTGAATAAACGTTGCCACCCCTCCAAACACTGTTTAAATCTCTCTTAATTTTGCACAGATTTATCCTTCACCTCTGACAAGACGTGTATTAATCACAACTTGTGAATGTGAGGAATGCCAGGCCTCCACCGTGGTTCGGATCCCACGTTAAACTGCAGGTCCTTCATTTCATCTCACAATCACCCTACCATTGCACATTAACATAAGTGCATATAACACGAACGGGTAGTAAGACGTGGTGCTAATAATAAATAATAATAATAATAAATAATCATCTTAATTTTGGTCAGACTTGGTCGTAATATAGTTCTAAGATTTGATGAGGCCCTGAATCTTTTTATGATTTTAATTTGCTTGTTTTGTTTTGCTTCTCACGGTGTACTACCGGTAATAATGGTACTTACCACTGGTGGTATGCGCACCACAGTTTGGTAACCACTGACTTGGATGGTACCTACTTTTAAAAAGTGGATAAGCTTAGGTCATATTTTGATCATATCTCTGTAACTCTTGTAAAATTGAAAAAAAATAAAAATATTTAATGAATCATATTTTTATGGAACCAATAGTTTTCAAAATATAAGCTAATATTTATTTTTAAATGTAGGTCTGGAAATTGGGTAGTTGAATGTTATGCTCTTTGGTTGCCAAAGATGCTCCTCTTTTCTTGTTGTTTCTGTAACAGTGTATATTATTTCATTTTTGCTCTTTGGTTGAATGTGAAGCTCTTTTTTTTTCCCATTTTGTCTCTGCAACAAAGTATATTATTTCATTTCACATATCTTACGAGTGTTTAAGTATGTATGTGTGTGTGTGTGTGTGTGTTATATATATCCATGTTTAGGTAAAGGAGGGAGAAAGTTTTGCGGTACACCGTACCATTTATTTCACTCATCAAATGTTTGTAAAAACCCCTCCAGCTTATAGAATTAAGTTGAATGGTTTAATTCAATGGTTCTCAATTTTTTTTATAGATTGTACCCCTTGGCCATGACAAAATGTCGATAAATTTTCCCCAAATGACAAATATCAGTCGCCTCAAAAATTCCCCACTATGTTTGATTCTCTTATCATTTTACCAATTTTCCCTTGAGAACTGCTTGATGTACCCCCTGAAAATAGCTCGCGTACCCCTGGGGGTACGCATATCCCAGTTTGAGAACCACTGGTTTAATTCATTAGAATTTAGTTTTGCTCCACATTTTATTATCACTTCAGGCTATAGATATTTAATATAGACCCCTCGTTAATGGAGAATTAATAAAGGAAAACCCCTCTACGGTGGCCACATGGTATAAGGCGTCATTCTTGCATTAGTCTAGTCTCTCAATGATGGGGAGATCAAGATTCGATCCTGGGTCCGATGTACTAAGGGTGGTTTTTCCTAAATAGTTTTCCACTTTCTCTCTACGAAAGTGCGGGTACACTTTGTATAAATATAACCTTACTAATGTCTAGAACCATTAGTGAATTATTGCATGAGCGTATAACCCGCACAGTTAGTAAGACAGGGTGCTAAAAAAAAAAGGGAAATTTACCCACATTCAACTAAAAGAAAAGTGGGGAACTATTTCTAGGATAAACCGCTCTCAGGACACCAGCTGGCAAATCAAATTAGATGAACCTGAAATTAGTCTGTGTGTTCGCCGGTACAGGTGCTAGCTCCAATAAACGCGCAAGGGAAGATAAATATTTGAATGAAATTATTATGTTTTTTGTTTTACGATTGTGGCAACAAGATATATTGTAGTAGGCCCAACATGAAATAGTAAATTAAAAACTATTATTTTCACACTTTTATCTTGTTATAACTGGCCACCAAAATAAAAATAAAATGTTTTCATAACTTAGAAAGAGACATACAAAATAAACCACTCTTATTTTAGTAAACAGCGTTTGGACAACTGAGGAAAGTTTGTGGGACTGAACCACAGGAATAAAACATCCCAACAGTTATTTTCATAAGTTTGTGTTTCACTAATGTTAAAACTATTAAAAAAAAACTAAAAACATATAGTTTGTTTTGACCGCCAAAAGTAACAACAACTCAACATATGGTTTTACAGATCAGATGGTTTGGTGAATGAATGGATATGTGATAAAGTTTCCTCCCTGTCAACTACCACCTCTCCTACCGTAAATACCATATACATGTTGTGTGTTTATGTAAGTGCTGTGTGTCTGTACATGTTGTGTGTTTATGTAAGTGCTGTGTGTCTGTACATGTTGTGTGTTTATGTAAATGCTGTCTGTCTGTACATGTTGTGTGTTTATGTAAATGCTGTCTGTCTGTACATGTTGTGTGTTTATGTAAATGCTGTCTGTCTGTACATGTTGTGTGTTTATGTAAGTGCTATGTGTCTGTACATGTTGTGTGTTTATGTAAATGCTGTCTGTCTGTACATGTTGTGTGTTTATGTAAATGCTGTCTGTCTGTACATGTTGTGTGTTTATGTAAATACTGTCTGTCTGTACATGTTGTGTGTTTATGTAAATGCTGTCTGTCTGTACATGTTGTGTGTTTATGTAAGTGCTATGTGTCTGTACATGTTGTGTGTTTATGTAAATACTGTATGTCTGTACATGTTGTGTGTTCTATAAACTTACAATTAACACTCGTTTACAGTTATTTATTATTGTACATTCTATGCTTTTACTTAACTCTAAAACAATAGATAGTTTAAATAAACGATATATTTAAAAAAATCATTCGAGATATTTAACGAGAATTTTCTGTTCTGACTAATTATATCAGCACATGACTCACAAACTAACTTAAATTTAGAACGGACACAACACCCATCCATTAATCCATCACTGTGAAAGGGTGAACTCAAATTTCACCAATGATACTTTTTTTTGCCATGTCAGGAGTTGAACCCAGGACTCTAAGCTCGGTTGGTAGACACAATACTGACTGGGCTAAGGTGTCTGACATCACAAGTGTGAAAACTGTACTAGATATAAGTGTAAGCGTTGAACATTTCACAGTTTCATCATTGATGCTTTCTGGATCATGTGTGGACTCGATGTTGTGAAGTCGGAGGAGTGGGCAAGAGTTCATTCCCCCTCGTGGGGCAGGTTTCTAGATAAGGTTGTATGTGTGGGGGGGCATAATGTACAGTTGTCTTGTGAGGGTCAACATAACTTGGGGATCACTTCAAATACAAGGTTGCTCAACCTCATCAGTGTAACCCCCACAAATATTATGTTTTTAAAGCAGGGGAGAGGGTTACGCTGGAGATGAACATTTTCCCCAGTGGCGGCTTGATGCCTCAGTAGGTGAAGGGACTGTGCTGAGGAAAGTTCCACCTAGGGCCGATTACATATATATGTCATGGTCAAAGATTGAAGTCTAGCCAGTTCGCGAAATGACCATCCATTTCTAGCTTTGGCCACTGGAATTAACCAAAGCACGAAATATCTAATAATTGACCAGCATTTCAGGCTTTGGCCAGTCAGTTCTATATATGGCCATAAGAATCTGGACAAATTACGAAATATATAATGATATTTCTGTATCAGGAATGGTTTCAATAATTTCCTGTCTAGTAAATGCTATCGTCTTTTTTTTTTTATGTTTTCAAGTTTACACATATTTCCTGTACAAGGGGGTGGTTGGGGGTGGGAATTCCGGTCCCCACAGGTACCCCACCCGAGGGTGACTCCCTAGCTCTAGAACCTAGGCTAGGATGGGATTGTGTTATGTCGTCAAGACCGTAGCCAGCCAATGATTTCAGGGGGGGTTTGGTGGACACATCACCCATATTTATGGCGACATACTCCCTAACTGCCGGAGGCTAGTACAAATTCAAAATAATAAACAGTTCTAGAAGCTCTCTGAAGTGTTTTTATGGCAACACAACCCCCTAATTTGTACTTGTACCTTAATTTTGATATTGTTTGAACCATAAATAAAGCCATATATTTTTTGTTCATAACATTCCGGGGGGTTTGAACCCCCAAAACCCCCCCTTGACTACGGCCTTGTATGTCGTCATACTATTCAGCATTTCGGCCACTGGCCAGGCTGTCGTGGCCAACTTGGGCTTTGGCTGGCCAATATGTAAAGAGTCCAGCCAATTCACGAAGTGGCCAATTTTGGGCTTTGGCAATAACATATACATAAATACATCAAATAGTGAGGGGGTTAGGGGGATTGTTAAAAGAATCCTTAAATCAAACTTGAAATTATTTTAATTATCTTATTGATGATGGAGAAACTGAAAATAAAATCCAAACAAATAACTTAATGGCAATTAGAGATTAATGTTTCGTGGTATCATTATCAAATTATTGGACACCATGAGAAGGCGATGTATTCATGAAGGCTTTGATTATAATATGAAATTATTAACACATCTGGATCTACAACAGACCCCTACTTTAGTGATACAATCAACCATCCGAGCGCTGTAGTCAATACTGAGTGTGATAAGAGAATAGGAATTTGCCTTTATTGTTATTATACTATTATTATTAGCACCGCGTCTTACTACCCGTTCGTGTTATACGCACTTACGCTACTGTGTAATGGTAGGGTGATTGTGAGATGAAATGGAGGACCTACAGTTTAACGTGGGATCCGAACCATGGCGGAGGCCTGGCATTCCTCACATTCACAAGTTGTGATTAATACACGTCTTGTCAGAGGTGAAGGAAGGGTTTGGCAATAAGATAAATCTGTGTCGGGACCGAGGATTGAACCCCGGACCCCCAGCACAGAAGTCCGACACCTTACCCCTAGACCACCAGGTCACCTCACTTTATTGTTATTCATTGTGACTCTTTTCATAATGTTTCTGGTAATTATGTGTTGTGAGAAATTAAACTGAAGCGGAAACTTTAAAACGTGAAGATATCTCATTTGCGTTTGTTTCAATTAAAAAGGTAAAAACAAATTCACAGAGCAAAATAATTTATAATTCTTACAGTAAAAATTGAGGGAAAATCTTTCACCTCGCCTCTATAGGTGCCTCCCCCCCCCCTCCCTATTCCTATCCTCGGTGGCGCTATCAACACGTTCTGATAAGATAGACCATGACCTTACTGTGGTCACGAGAGGACAGATCTTATTGGTGGTATTGCCGGCCACTTTCCTTGGCCGCGCCTGTACGGAGTGAATGAGTTGTCACCGCTGCCCCGAGAGTAGTGCCGGAGGGTGAGTCATGTAGGATGGGAGTGGCGTCTGGGTTCAACAACCAGCTATATCCATCCTAGTTCCTCGTAGGTCAAGTGCGTGCGATTCCAGTCCCTGCTATTGTCGTCTTCGTCTTGGAAGGTTCGATTACTCGTATACGTGCGTGGAAACGATTGATCAGGGTGTACCCTCCGGACTAAGGGGCCCCAAGTACATAGTTATGGCTCAGTGACGGGAGGAGTGGGGTGTAAATGTTTATAGTATTATCATAATCATTATTATTAGCACCGCGTCTTACTACCCGTTCGGGTTATAGGCACTCACGCTAATGTATAATGGTAGGGTGATTGTGAGGTGAAATGGAGGACCTACAGTTTAACGTGGAATCCGAACCACGGTGGAGGCCTGGCATTCCACACATTCACAAGTTGTGATTAATACACGTCTTGTCAGAGGTGAAGGTTTGTTATTTAATTCCTCTAAATACAGATATCCAAGATCTGTTGAAATTTTTCTATATGTTTCTACTGGAGTAATATTTTATTTATTTTAGCAAAAAAAAGTTTTGCCATAAAAAACGGCAAAAATACTGGCCTTTTCTCGCGTCCCCTACACTCTCATCTTAAACAAAGAACCTACACATTGTTTTTTTGTTGTTAAATATCACAAATTATAAAAGAATATAATAAGGCATAAACAGTTCTTGGTTTTTTGCGGCAATGTCTTTGGCTACATTTGTTCTTGGCAGTCCAGCATTTTGACGTCCGAATTATCGACGCTCTCTACTGGATTGATATATTGCTGTGTGTCGTGCCTGACCTTCCTCAATTCCCCTCGTACTAACTACTGTCAGTCTAGTGGCAGGTGGTGGCAGTTTGGCAGCTGTTCCTAGGAGCACTGGCAGCTTACACTCCGATTTTAATAGAAGGAGCCTTTTAGAAAACACCAACATATTAATTTTTTTGAGGCCGACATTGAAAATATTACTTCTTTATTAGTGTTATTCTATATATATATCTATAAGTTATTTCAAAAATGACAGTTACAGAACACATTACTTGACGAATGAATACATGAAAGTAGACCTTGTAATTTTTCTAGCTGTCAGACTAAGACTTCCTATAGAAATTGGACTGCTGCGTTGCATACGTTGTTTACACCCAAAAAAGAGCTTACCTTGACCGATTACATTATGGCTTACCTCTATCTTATAAGTTGCACCATAGTGGAACCTGTCAAGGTAAGTTTTATACCTTCCTGTCAGGATATGGGAGGTATATTCAGACTCATCTTGTAATTCTAGTTAATTCTCTTCTACAATCAATCGCACCCGCTTGTCGGAATTGTCGAAGGGAGATTAACGTTGCGTTGGCTGGCGTTCAGGCAATCCCAATCTGAATCAAAGATAGGAGTATTATTGTATTCAAGTCAACTAAAGGACTTAGTTACTGTAGGTGGATGGCTCAGGATAGGAAACCGTGAAAATATATAAACTTTAATATTACTCTGATGATGGTATCATAATGGTTGAAAATTGAAATACGTATTTCGCGGGGGAAAAACCCAAATATGTCTTTAGAGTGCGCTATAGGCCTACGTGTGCGATTGATTGTAGATGAGCTTTAAATTAGTAAACGATTAGAACAAACCACTCACTAAAAATAGATTAAGCAAAGTTATTTAGAAGACTGTTTTGGTATTTCAAACCGTAAGATGCGAGTCGCAACAAAATATTGAGATTTTAAACTTTGTGTGGAAGTAACTTAATATGAAATGTTTTCTTCTACACACCACACACTTTCTTTAAGTATTTTGTTTAGTGGTTTAAAATGCTATTTTCATTTGGTTTCTTCGCTTATTTAGGTATATACGTCAATTGTATCAATGAAGATTTTGTATTAAAAAAATATAATATGAAGAAAACTCTCACATGATAATTGGTGGCAATTGAACCCCGGTCTTTAGTACGTGAGTCAGGTACGCTAACTGCGCTGCAGATAATATTTCGGTCCTGGTTTCATCACGTTTCAATGGAGGTATTGTTGCAATGCACTAAAACAAATAAAGGTGCGAGTTTGTAGTAATAGTGTCGGGGTGCTAGTTTGTAATTCTTCCAACGAACAACAGACTGCGTTCGCTATTCCATGGAAGAATGAATTCAGACCCAACCCACTCTATCGCTTCAATACAGGTTTGACACAAAGTCCGTCTAAGAGGTCACGCCATGCCTATCACTGCTTTGTCCGATACAACATTTTTAGGATATCAGAATACTTGTATAAAAACCAGTCTGCTTATAGTTTTTTATTTATAACAATCATTATTGAATCAGTTCAAATACACAATTGGGGTGGTAAGCATTGGGACCACGATTTTAATAAACTTCGGAATTAGTTTCACCCGCTTCGTTAGCCGTATAGTTTCAATCCAAGGCATTAGACTAGGCTGAGAGATCGGGGTTTGAATCCCGGTCGGGTGTACTGAGGGTGTTTTTTCCCCCATAAATTGTTTTCCACTCTCCTTTCATGCAAATGCGGGTAGACTTTCTCAAAAATACAACCGTATTCATCACGAACTCACTAGCGTAATGAGTATAAAGCTGATATTAGACCAAACGAACAAGAACAGCAAGAGTATTATTTCGTGCTCTTTTATTATAAACGATCATTGAACAAACTACTACTAGCTCGCTTACACCAAAAGAGCTTGTCTTAAGAACAGCAAACTCGAGGAAATGTGAGCGAATGCTTGTCGTGCTAGAAGGTTTAGACCTAGCGAATGCTCAATTCTCAGTCATTCCCATATACCGACATACAATGCAATGTCTGACGAAGGTGTTATAATTGCGGCTGCTAGTTTTATTATATTGCAACCGTTAAAAAAAAGATTGTGGTGGGCATTCCATTATGTTTCCATTGGCATTCCAGGCATAATCTTTTATTTAATTTCGTCGGGTGAACTGGGTGTGGTTTTTCCTAAATGGTTTTCCACTCTCCCTCCACGCAAATGCGGGTTCACTTCCTCTAAATTCAACCTTCCCAATTCCTAATCCATTAGCGTAAATAGTACTTAGGCGTATAACCCGAACGGGTAGTAAGACGCGGTGCTAAATATTATTTTATTTTATTATTTTTGTACTCTACAACAGTTGGATCCCAAAGATATCGATACTTCTTTCATGGTGCCTACAAACAGGGAAAACCTGGAAAATTCGGGGAATTTTTGGATGAAAGGGAAAACAGGGAAATGTCACGGAATTTGACTCAAAATAAGGAAAAGTCAGGGAATTTAAAAATATGTCTAAAATATTCCATTAATTTCGCAACTAAACACTAAAACAAAAGTTAATAATACCTAAATAAAATAACATTTTAATTTTTAAAATAACTGTTGAAACCGTTTGTGTTTAGTAGATACAATTTTTTTAAAATATGTGATCAATAATAACAAAAGTCATCATCCACCATTAAAACTGGAAAAAAGTAGTCAGGGAAAATTGAAAAATGTCACCTGGAAAACCTGAAAAAGTCAGGATGTAAAATATATTTTGTAGCCACCCCTGTCTTTATAATGTTCTATAAGTTGTAGGCACAAACCGTTATTCCAATCTATGTTTTCTCCGTCCGAAATTATTACTTAGCAGGTTGGCAAAACTTGTAGTTACTTGCACCGAACGAGGGAAAAAAAAATCCTTTGATAGCGACCACGATCAAACCCCAAATAATGCTCCACTCATCTGTTTGCGGGCTCTTTCGTCGTTTGGATCAACCGGGCGAGCATTATTAGAGCATTCTGAACGAACATAGCCGAGCACCGAAAGAATGCTCGCTACACGTTTACAACAAGATAATTTAGGCGTATCAGCATTCGCCCCCGCTTGGTCTAAACGCTCCTTTACATGAACAGGAAGTAAGATGCGGTGCTAACAAAATAATTTCAACTCATAGGTATATAGACATTCGCCAACGTTGGGTTTACGTCAATCTTACTGCATTGGATTGAAGTCAATGTTTTTAGGGCTTCAGGGCCCACCTGGTTGTTTTTATGTACGTTTGCGAAGTCACCAATCTTCTTTTCTGATAAATATTACTGCTATATTGAGTTGTTATCCATATCCTAGAGTTGAATTTATAATATTGTAGCTTTGTAAGATGGTGCTGCTACCTACGATGTCTTTGGAAAACCAGGAACTGCTTCATCCTAGCTCTCCCTCGTCCGTGGCTATCCCCTCCATTGTGCCATCCGCAATGTTGCAGAGGATGGAGTTGAAGGGGGAGGGGGGTATTATAGTCGAGGTATTCAACGGACAACCAGTTCTCCGCTGTTATTCGTTTGTTTGTGTGTGTGCCAGTTGGTTGCGTCAGTGGTCTTGGTGACGCGTGTGTTTAGGATTTCGTAATCTCTATCACGTAACTTGCGAGGAATATCGTTCGAGCGAGGAAAGTTGGTTGTGTTTCTTAGTTACCGAGTGTCGAGCAGCTTGAGATATCGGCAGGTGTTGTTATCTAACGGAGCCGTGATAAGACGCGTCAGGCGAGCGGGTAGTATGACGTGCCACGCGAGATGGCGATGACAGGTGTAGCCGCGGCGGGGAACTCGTGCGGTGGAGGCGGCACCCCCGTCAACAGGCTGCTGACTCGCCCTCTGCCCCCGCCTCCGGTACCTCCGCGACCCAGCAAAGAGCGCGTCGCCGAGGCGCTGGCCAAGACGCGTCAGAACGGCGACGCCGGAATTCGATCTCGTCCTGTCGCTCCGAAGCCCCAGTCCGTCCCCACGCGCAGGGCGCCCCCGCCTCCCAATGGATCTCGGAAGAGTACGCCGCCCTCGGGCACCGCCGATCAGCCGCTTCATAAAGACGCCTCCACGGGTACCAAACTCGTCTCCCAGGAGGCAGGGAACCGTCCCCTCCCCCACAAGGACGCGGGGGGCGAAGCCTTCCAGACGGTCCAGAACCGCGTCGAGGTCTCCACCGTCCTTCGAGCCGCCCCCGCAGAGCCAACTCTGCGTGCCGCCGCGCCCCTGGCCTGTTGCGTCGTTGTTGCGGGGCCCCCCTCGGCTGGCGACGGGCCTAGCTCCGTCCTCCGTCTGTTGAAGAACCCGGTACCTGACGAGAACCTGAACCTCCTCAGCTCCCACGCCGTCAAGTCCAAGACCAGTAAGGTCGTCACCTTCTCGAGCGTCGCCAAGTCCAACTCTGCTCTCGAGGAAACCGCGGCGCTCGGCGTCTCAGACTATGATGTACCGGACCTCGGAAGAAGGACGCCGCTGGGCCTTGAACCGACGTCCCTCGGATGCTTTCCGCACGTCCTCCCGACTGGGCAACACCGACACGAGGGTCGGCGCAACACGCTTCTGGTGGTGGACAACACCCCCCAGGTTTCTGATACGAGGCTCGCCTCCACCGGTCTCTTAGCCGCCCCCAACACCCCCCGTGTCCTTGATGTGTCTCTCCCCGCCGCCGGTCTGCCAGCCGCCTCCAACACCCCCCGTGTCCTTGATGTGTCTCTCCTCTGCAGCCGCCTCCAACAACCCCCGTGTCCCTTTATGTGTCTCCTCCCTCCCTAGCCGCCTCCAACAACCCCCGTGTCCTTGATGTGTCTCTCCCAGCCACCTCCAACACCCCCGTGTCCTTGATGTGTCTCTCCCTCACCCGCCGCCGGGGTCTCTCCCAGCCGCCTCCAACAACCCCCGGAGTTCCCCCGCTCGAGCCCCACCCGCCGGGCCGGATCTCCCTCGTTGGCCTCCAACAACCCCCGAGTCCCCGACATGAGCCCCCCCGCCGCCGTCTCCCGCCTTGCCCTCCAACAACCACCCGAGTCCCCGACATGAGTCCCCCCGCCACAGGTCTCCTGGCCGCCTCCAACTCTCCTCTGGTGGAGGATCTGATCGTGGAGTTGAAGGAGAGCTCCCAACAGCGGTCGCGAGGGGAGGGCGTCGGGCCGCACATCCACCACTCGAACTGGTTCCAGGTGTGCGGGGACGGGACGGCGGTGCGCTACTCCACCTGCCAGATCACCTTGCAGGACGTACCTAACGGTGGTTCGGATTACAGGGACGACTCTCGGCGGCGGGTCATGGCGTCGCTGACGGGACTGCCGCCTCTGCCCAAGAGCCTAAGTGGGGCGGACCTGTCCGGGGGTGGAGCTGAGCCTCTATTGGAGCATCCCACCCCTGCTCAGAGAGGCGGGTACAGGCAGCAGGGGGCGGCGGCGCGAGTAGACGTGCCCGTCCCCAGGACAAGGAAGGCGACGAGGCTGGACGCCCAACTGGCCGTGCTGCGCAAGGAAATGGTGAGTGTCTGTCCTTGGTAGTTTCCCCTTTCCTCTTCCTTTGCACTTCTCTGAGGTAATTGTGTGTAAAGCCTGGGTGCAGAGACCTAGCTTATAACCACGTCTGGGTGCAGAGACCTAGCTTATAACCACGTCTGGGTGCAGAGACCTAGCTTATAACCACGTCTGGGTGCAGAGACCTAGCTTATAACCACGTCTGGGTGCAGAGATCTAGCTTATAACCACGTGTGTGTAAGGTCTGTGTGCAGAGACCTAGCTTATAACCACGTGTGTGTAAGGTCTGGGTGTAGAGACCTAGCTTATAACCACGTGTGTGTAAGGTCTGGGTGTAGAGACCTAGCTTATAACCACGTGCGTGTAAGGTCTGGGTGTAGAGACCTAGCTTATAACCACGTGCGTGTAAGGTCTGGGTATAGAGACCTAGCTTATAACCACGTGCGTGTAAGGTCTGGGTGTAGAGACCTAGCTTATAACCACGTGTGTGTAAGGTCTGGGTGCAGAGACCTAGCTTATAACCACGTGTGTGTAAGGTCTGGGTGTAGAGACCTAGCTTATAACCACGTGTGTGTAAGGTCTGGGTGTAGAGACCTAGCTTATAACCACGTGTGTGTGAGGTCTGGGTGTAGAGACCTAGCTTATAACCACGTGCGTGTAAGGTCTGGGTATAGAGACCTAGCTTATAACCACGTGCGTGTAAGGTCTGGGTGTAGAGACCTAGCTTATAACCACGTGTGTGTAAGGTCTGGGTGCAGAGACCTAGCTTATAACCACATGTGTGTAAGGTCTGGGTGTAGAGACCTATCTTATAACCACGTGTGTGTAAGGTCTGGGTGTAGAGACCTAGCTTATAACCACGTGTGTGTGAGGTCTGGGTGTAGAGACCTAGCTTATAACCACAGTGTGTGTAAGGTCTGGGTGTAGAGACCTAGCTTATAACCACGTCTGGGTGTAGAGACCTATCTTATAACCACGTGTGTGTAAGGTCTGGGTGCAGAGATCTAGCTTATAACCACATGTGTGTAAGGTCTGGGTGTAGAGACCTATCTTATAACCACGTGTGTGTAAGGTCTGGGTGTAGAGACCTAGCTTATAACCACGTGTGTGTGAGGTCTGGGTGTAGAGACCTAGCTTATAACCACATGTGTGTAAGGTCTGGGTGTAGAGACCTAGCTTATAACCACGTCTGGGTGTAGAGACCTATCTTATAACCACGTGTGTGTAAGGTCTGGGTGCAGAGACCTAGCTTATAACCACGTGTGTGTAAGGTCTGGGTGCAGAGACCTAGCTTATAACCACGTGTGTGTAAGGTCTGGGTGCAGAGACCTAGCTTATAACCACGTGTGTGTAATATCACCAGGTTCCAGTGATGCGCATGGTCGTGGTAGTTCCTCTGTCCAGAGGATGTGTGTCATGGGCACTTGGTGACCGCAGGACTATTAGCTGATACAAACTGGTGGAAATCCTGTCCGTGATCAGTAGTCTGGAAACCATGGGACTTCTGAGAGGATGGATAGGAGAGGAGGACTTTGACAGGACAGGCAGGAGAGGAGGACTTTGACAGGACAGGCAGAGGAGGAGGACTTTGACAGGACAGGGCAGGCAGGAGAGGAGGACTTTGACAGGACAGGCAGGGCAGGAGGACTTTGACAGGACAAGCAGGGGAGGAGGACTTTGACAGGACAGGGCAGGCAGGAGAGGAGGACTTTGACAGGACAGGCAGGGGAGGAGGACTTTGACAGGACAGGCAGGGGAGGAGGACTTTGACAGGACAGGCAGGGGAAGAGGACTTTGACAGGACAGGCAGGGAAGGAGGAATTTGATAATACAGCAGGGGAACTCCTGAGTTTACATGCTATCGAAAACTTTTGATGCCCGCAAAAATTTCTGACCATAATTTATACACATTCACTCCCTATCTATACTTTTATCTTACCTTTGGTCCGCAATTCCGCCATAAGTGTTATTCAGACTTAATTAATAAATAAAACTTATCTTAAAATAGTTATGTTGACATATTTCATGGTTCTAGAAAGATAAAGGAAAATTCCGAATAGGTCTAACCAATCGAATAAGTTAGAAATGATGAGCTTTCAATTGGACATTTAATAACAACCAGCTAGTTATGTTCATGCGAAGTTTCTCCACAATAGGTGTTGTGTTTTATTTTTAATAGTAACACACATACATTATCTCATATTTATATATTACTAGCTTACAAGCTATTACACAATTTTATTTTTCACCTTTTTGTACCTGTATATGTTGTCCTCGGAAAGTTGTAAAATGGTATTGTGTGCTCCAAGGTCGTAGTAGGGGGGGGGGAGTTTTGGGGGCTCAAAACCCCCCCAAAAATTTTATGAACAAAATATATATATATGGCTTTATTTATGGTTCAAACAATATCAAAATTAAGGTACAAGTACAAATTAGGGGGCTGTGTTACCATAAAAAGCACTTCAGAGAGCTTCCAGAGGTGTTTAATATTTTTTTAAATGTCCTAGCCTCCGGCAGCTAGGGAGTTATGTTGCCATAGAAACACTTTAGAGAGCTTCTATAGATGTTTAAATACATAGATTTTTCTTAGCCTTAAGCATTTAGGGAGTTATGTTGCCATAAAAACACTTTAGAGAGCTTCTATAGATGTTTAAATACATAGATTTTTCCCAGCCTTAAGCAGTCAGGGGGCTCTGTTGCCATAAAAATTCTTTAGAGAGCTTCTATAGATGTTTAAATAGGCCTGTTTAGATTTTTCCTTGCCTTCGGCAGTTATGGGGCTGTGTTACTATAAAAAGCACTTCAGAGAGCTTCTAAAGGTGTTTAATATTCTAAAAAAAAAATTCCTTTTCTCCGGCAGCTAGGGAGTTATGTTGCCATATAAAAACACTTTTAAAGCCATTCTAGAGGTGTTTAATTTTCATAAGTTTTCCTAGCCTTCAACAGTTAAGGAGTTATGTTGCCATAAAAAAACACTTCAGATAGCTTCTAGAACTGTTATTCATTTATAATTTTTTCTAACCTCCGGAATTTGGGAAATGTGCCCGCCAAACCCCCCATGAAGGCCTGGGTGTGCTCCATAGTTGTTGTTACAGACTTTGTTGATTGTCTTCTCCTGAACTTGAGATAACTGTGAAATGTATTACAGTAGCCGCCAGCCACAGGATCACGGTCCATTTACCACACAGACAAAGCACTGGTACAGCTTGACCTCTTGGGGGCAAGGTGAGGAGATCTTGCGCAGTTACCCTCCCTCCAGTTCATATCCCGGCACAAGTATTTGTCAGACATTTCTTTCTTAAAGTGGTATCTGCGAAACGGGGAGATCCTCGAAAATACAAGGATTTTTTTTTGTGTCTGGGAGAAAAAAAAACCCAGTAAATTTGGCAAAATCTAGTAAAAATAGGCTACTGGAATATTTTTTAATTTGAGGCACTTAATTGAAAGCTTGGAAGAGGTCTTTGTATAGACGGAAAAGTAAACTCAAGAATTTGTTAAGCACGCTAATTTAAACTTGTCTTACCACCACTTAAACAAGGGTTGTGAAGCGATAGAAGATGTATTTCCCCATCAATTTTAAATCATCCTGTTTTAAACATGTCACATGACTTCACACTTTGTCATTTTGATGAAAAAATTAAATTGTATTACTCTTTTATTCAATCTAAGCTGCCCAAAAAAATTGTAATTCCTTCTGGAAGATCTAGAAAGCACAGTAAATTTGGTAGGAAGAAAATAGTGGCAACCCTGGTATTATTATTATATATCTGCCCTTAAAGAAAACAGGAACTCTACCTTCCACAGCCGGTGTTTCATATTATTGTACGTTACACTGACAGGGACTTGAACCTAGTACTGTACCGTTGTTGTTTTATCCGTACTCTTTACATTCTGTCACTGAAATACCGTGATTTGGCAGAGCTAGCAGTAATATCTATCTTATCATAGTGTTGTTGTTAGCAGCTATAAAAAAAAGCTTATAATATGCCTTAAAGCTGTCATCGGTCTCCGAACTTTATCAGGGAAATATCATGCCAAAGGAGGTATTAGTGTCAGTATTTGATGTTATTGTTGAGACTCAACTGAGCTGTATGTATCAGGTATTCTTCATCTGTGTCAGTCGGTATTTGGTGTTTATTGCCGAGACTCACCTGTCCTGCTTGTATCGGGATAATATCATGGCGTAGGAGGTATTCGTGGGGTCACGGTGCTGAGCAGAGTAATAGTTTCCTGCCACAAACCAACACCAGGAGCTACGGGCGATGCTGGAGTCATGGCCAACAAAACAGCTACAGTCCAATCTTCATAGAAACAAGCCCTTTTGAAAATACAAACTATTTGCAGTCAACATTTCACTATATTATTAGTGTTATTTTATGTGTAGTAATAATATCTAACAAACGTTAAAACTGCAGATCACACGGCTTGAATTATGAATACATGAAAGTCGACAGAGTGAAGCCACTGTCACTGCTGTGGAGGTAATGACAGGGAGTGATAGTCGCTTGTTCACACGTTGGACTGAAGTCACTGTGATAGCGTGACAGTGATGATGGCAAAACTTGCCGAGTTTGTTGCTAGAGTGTTTGAAGAACTGATTGCTATTGTTGTAAATAAAAGGAGGTGATGGTAACATGGGTAGTAGGAAGAGATAAGCAAACACTCTCCTGAAGATCCTCCATCGGTCTTCCATCTTCTTCGAAATCGATCCAAGACATGTCCGTTGAACTGTTGAACCGGGCAAATGAATGGCCGATTGAATGTTATTTCAGGCTGTGAGCCACAACAACAGGTGCTTGGCGCGAATATGACACGGCTCACATGGAAGTAACCTTATAAATTCCAGAAGAAAATAATTGGAGAATTTTCCCCAAACGGAAAAATAAAGGGGAACGTTTCCTGGTAATATTGTCCATAACGGACCAGTTTCCCCCAATCACATCTCTATCTGCAGCTGATCTATTTTCATAGATAGAAGCAATCAACACTTGTGACATAATAGCAAGATGTTATCACTGGTGACTGGAACAAAGGTTTGTAACTCTTGTTACCATTGTCCCGAATTTCTAGCCTCTTGCTTTTTTTAAATCGTGTGACATATATAACCGGGAGGTTATGACATCCATTTTGGAGGCCAGTATGTTGACTCTTACCCCGCGCTGGTGGCACAGATCACTGTCCAGGGTACACCCATGGAGGAGGGTGTTTACAGGTACCCGTGATGAGATGATGATTGTGATGATAGTTGTTAATGAAGTTGTGCAGTCGCTGTGAGTCTTAACATAACATCCACTGGCGACCGTTGGATCATTCACCCCTTAAGATAAAGATACCCAAGGTACCAGCCGGGAATCGAGCCCGCGACCCTAGGCTCGTGGCCAGGTGCACTGACCACTACACCACGGGGCCAGTTACTATACACTAAGGAATGAGCCTGTTAACTTTTTCTTTCTGTCAATGAGGTTCTTCTGTGACATTGGACTGTATCTGGCAATGAGTCAAGGAAACATTGTCAGCTCTTGGAAGGCACGTCTTCAGAGGGGAGGGAGACTCCTGTACTGTCTGGTTTATCATACAGAGCCCCAGATCAAGGAAACATTGTCAGCTCTTGGGAAGGCACGTCTTCAGAGGGGAGGGAGATCTGCCTTGTACTGTCTGGTTTTATCAAAATACAGAGCCCCCAGAAATTGTAGTCTTGAGTGAATCGGCACTGTCTTTAGTGGCCAACGTTTTCCCTTGTGACTGGGAACATCTTCTAGAATTCTTTATAATCTAGCCCCCATGAAATTTGTGTAGTGAATGATATATTCGTACACGTTAATATAGTGGTTCCAAACTTTTCTTTTTAAATCTCTATCCTACTTTTCATTTGGATTAATTGAGTGAGAGTTTACAAAGGTA
Organism: Timema podura; assembly: GCA_033556935.1. Lineage (NCBI taxonomy): Eukaryota > Metazoa > Arthropoda > Insecta > Phasmatodea > Timematidae > Timema > Timema podura. The sequence continues at coordinate 56,080,509 of JAVRXN010000012.1, read as the reverse complement.
AATTGAACCATTTCTTTTAGCGACTAAAGGGAAAAGCAGTTTAAGTACTCCCGAACGCGAGAATTCTGCGAGTCGTATCTCCCCGTCACTGGCAGTTCAGTCCAACACGTTAGATCACGTGACACCGATGTGGGTTAGGAACCTATTTGGCAGTTATAAAAATAACTAAAACAATCTTACATAAAGTAATGTAATCTACAACTGGAGAGGAATATGTTCCGTACTGGTGGCTTGCGGTTTACTAAGTAGGCGAACAAGCTGAATTGTGAGATGAAATGGAGGACCTACAGTTTAACGTGGGATCCGAACCACGGTGGAGGCCTGGCATTCCACACATTCACAAGTTGTGATTAATACACGTCTTGTCAGAGGTGAAGGGGGGGGGGGTTGGCAATCAGATAAATCTGTGCCGGGACCGAGGATTGAACCCCGGACCCTCAAGTTGCGTGTTATTATACTACTATAAAGCCACATGGCTGACTCACTCACTCACTGACATTAATGTTTACCCACTTCTAGATGAGCTAGAAACTTGAAATTTGGAAAACTCATAGCTTCTAACCTGTAACCGACGGGAAAATTCCAAAAAGTAAAAAAAAAAATTTTCAACCCCCGAAAAAAAAATTCTAAATGGTGGAGCAATTTTAAAGTTGGTGCGGACCTTTCTTTGGAGGTCTCTTGTGGCTAAACGGTATGACCTATCAAAAAACTGATTGCACCAACAGCCACGGAGTTGGTGAGATATTGCTAGATTTTTTGATTTTAGGTAAATTTTTCACATTTTCCACACATTTTTTAAAATTTTCTGACACACAGCTAGAATTATAAAATTTGGCAGGCATATGGGCACATACAATCGCCATAAGCGTGCCAAATCTGATGACTGGGCGTTTGGGGCTGATCCCACCAAACGAGCAAAGCGAGTATATATACATACACAGATCAAATACAGTGTTTTAAGGGGGCCAGAGTTGTTTGTAAATACTTAATACAGCCTTTAAGTTATTTTATTGATTTTCTTACTGGCGTACTAGTGGGAGATGTATTCTTTACGGGTGTGATTATAATATTGAAGTACTAACATATCTGTTCCAACGTTTAGTGACACATTCAATCATCCGAGCGCTGTAGTCGATACGTGAGTTATGAGAAGGAACTGTAATAATCTCGGCTGTTGGTATTTGTAACTGATTGGATAACCTTCCTGGTGTTAACGTCCTCGGGAGGAATTAGACTGGAGTGTTACCTTACAACCACCCCCCTGTGGTCAGAGGTCCCGGGTTCGATTCCCGGCGCTTTCAAACTGTTCTGTGAAGCAGTGAGTCTGGAATGAGTCAGTTGGTATAGCTCGCTTGCGGGGCTCACGCCATTGATAACTTTCCAGAAGAAGAAAAATTGAAAAAATAGGGGGACATTTTCCGATAAATTTTCCACAGCGTAACATTTTCCCACTCACATCTCTATCTGCAGCTGATCCATTTTCATAAATTATAGCAATCAACACCTGTGGTATAGCATAAAACTGCTAATATAGCAAAATGCTATCACTGTTGACTGAAACAAATGTTTTTATTTCTAAAAAGTTCCAGAATCTTACTATATGTTCTTAACTCTGTGACACCTACTTTCGGTGACCGCATGGTGTAAGGCGCTACTCTCACATTAGACTAGACTGCCGGTGACATGGAGGTCGGGCTTCGAATTCCGGTCGGGTGTACTGAGGGTGGTTTTTCCTAAATGGTTTTTCCACTCTCCCTTCATGCAAATATGGGTACACTTACTCATTTCTAACTGGTAGTTAGTAAGACGCGTTATTAAAAAAACAACTCTGTGACCATTTGTTGATTGCCCCCTCTTGTAATTCACCTGACTGTAAAGTGACCGGGAGTTGAACCCTGCCCATGAAAGACTGTGAGAAATGTTGAACAAGGTCTTGTGGTTTGTTGGAGTTGCTATCGACCTATCTGTTCTCCAACTTGATTGTTATCTTGTTTACTGTATCTCGCTAATTACCGCCTGTAACTACAATACTTGGGATTCTTATACCTGTTACTCGTCGAGATAATGGCGCTGATTATTCTGTGAGTCATCCTACAAGAACAGTGTTTACTGTAACTCTACTTGTACCTGATAATAACCTCTACTTGCACCCTGTTAATAACCCCTCCATGTGTCACCCTGTATAATGAACCCTCTACTAGTGTCACCCTGTATAATGAACCCTCCACTAGTGTCACCCTGTATAATAACCCTCTACTGTGCACCATGTATAATGAAACTCCACTATGTCACCCTGTATAATGAACCCTCCAATAATACCAACCTGTATAATAACCCTCCACTAGTGTCACCCTGTATAATCAACACTGTACGTGGCTGTATATATATATGCCCCTACGTTGTTTTATTATCTAATGAAGTTTGACACGAACATCTCTCGGACGTGGGCTGGTGACGACCAACTGTTCTGTTGGCTATCGTGATTGCCTTAATATGAAACCTACATGTGCTACATTGGGGGTGAGGGAGGTATGTGTGTTATATTTGTGGTTGAACCAGGTACCTCCTATCAAAATGCTATTTTACCATCTTTTGAAATGTCTTTGACGGTTTGTTGAGTGCAGAGAAAGTCGTCATGACTGAAGTAGTTGAAGGTGAGCTTTTAATATTCCCATCTCAATCGGAACACGTTTCATTGTCTCCCTGGTGAACTGGAACGAAGGTTGGGAAGCGGAGGTTGTACCTCATTTTATTCACCTGGGAAAGTTCACTGCTTGCTTGCTCTCTTGTTTTGTTTTTTGTTATTTGGTTGTTGATTTTGTGAGAGGCGCCGATTCCTCATTATTTCCATGGTCTGTTTCCTCCCATCTGGGGAACATATTAACCCCTGGTTACATCCTGTCTGTCCTTGTGGCTGAGTGGTCAGGGAGACTGACTACAGGTCTAGAGGACCCTGGTTACATCCTGTCTGTATCTGAGTGGTCAGGGAGACTGACTACAGGTCTAGAGGACCCTGGTTACATCCTGTCTGTGGCTGAGTGGTCAGGGAGACTGACTACAGGTCTAGAGGACCCTGGTTACATCCTGTCTGTAGCTGAGTGGTCAGGGAGACTGACTACAGGTCTAGAGGACCCTGGTTACATCCTGTCTGTAGCTGAGTGGTCAGGGAGACTGACTACAGGTCTAGAGGACCCTGGTTACATCCTGTCTGTAGCTGAGTGGTCAGGGAGACTGACTACAAACCAGCCAGCCGGGTTTATATCAAGGATTGTTTGCTGCTGAATAATAAACTCGTCAGAACACTGCTTGTCCGCTATCCCCACTTCCTGGGACTTGTTTTGGTAGAGAGCGCGGAATTCGACCTTGGGAGGCTGCGGTCCTCACCACAGGTAGATGCAGGGCTTGGGGGCGCATGCGCAGTTGGTCCTGGTCCAAGATGAATGGCAGATAGCATGAGATACAGGATGACTCACAAATATTTGACACCAGCTTGAGCCGAATGACAGCATGAGATACAGGGTGACTCACAAATACTTCACACCAGCTTGAGCCGAATGGCAGATAGCAAGAGATACAGGGTGACTCACAAATACTTCACACCAGCTTGAGACGAATGGCAGATAGCAAGAGATACAGGGTGACTCACAAATACTTCACACCAGCTTGAGACGAATGGCAGATAGCAAGAGATACAGGGTGACTCACAAATACTTCACACCAGCTTGAGACGAATGGCAGATAGCAAGAGATACAGGGTGACTCACAAATACTTCACACCAGCTTGAGACGAATGACAGATAGCAAGAGATACAGGATGACTCATACTTATGGTTTCACTTCTGTTTGTTCACAGTTTGGTCTGCGGCAATTGGACCTCTCGCTCTTGTCGCAGCTGTGGTCCCTCAACCAGTCCATCCAGGAGTTTCGGCAGCTCCTTCAGGACCAGGAGGACAACGCAGCTCTCTCCCCTCCTTCCCCTTCCTCCGCTGATGAGGGGGAGGAGTTCTACTCCCCTGTGAGGTACCACGCGCCGCCCCAGCTCCCGCCTGGTCTGCAGCAATTGGCGGCAGTGCCCGAGCAGTACCAACTGTCAAGTAGTTCCTCGCAGTCTTCTATAGAGTATGGAGATGTGTAGGCAGTGTTTCCTACGCGTTGACAGCAACGCCAACTTCCTACGAGTCGGATCATCTCACCCCCGCCAACCTGAGGCATTTGGCAACATTTTCTAGTGACCTGACCTGTGGTGTACCTTTCTACCATGTGTGACAACTTAACAATCTAAAATACAATTCGACGTCGCAACACTTATCTATACATCGAATTCATCTATAAAATAAAGAAATGGATACACAGTGTAGCCAACTCTGGACTGATGAACGGATACATAATTTATCAGTGCTGCCAAACAAACGACTCACAAGTTTTGAATCATTATGTTTAACAATCTGTAACCAAAGAACCTCAATATTATAATGTTGTTATTAACAATAACAATGTTTTATACCTATTTAAAAAAATAGTTTAAAAACTAGGATTTAACAAAGCTAAAGTGATTCGGACAACTTACCAAATATCTACTCATATCACATTAGTTCACAAACCTGTTTAGTTTTAGTTGGCTTAGCACTTTCCCTGCATGAATAACCTCAAACTTTGATTGGATCAAACAAGCTCACGCAAAAATTGTTTACTAATTTGCTACAATCTTAAGATCTATCTTTGAATTCCAAGTTTAAATATCTATTATGATTTCTCCTTGGATTTGGAGTTAATATTTATACTTGGTGATAAAGTTAGAACAAATTAGTACTATATTTAATAGTACAATATATCGTTAGAGAATAATCGTCATTATTGCGGTTTAAGACTTCATTCTCGCAATATATGTCAATTTAAAAAAAAAATGCCCCAAGTAATTGATCAGTTGCTTAGGATTAAAATGGGATCTTACTATGCTCAATCAACCATGTCAATCATGCATGGTTTGAATTTTTTTTAGCATATTTTGCATTTTAGGCTGTCCGCAGTGATGTATTCTCTTAATATATTTTCTAAAAATACTCTATTTCAAAAACTAATAGTGTTTTCATTTTAAAATCTGTAAATATTTTGCTCCTAAAAGCTACGGTTCGTTCTAATTGAAACAAAGTTTTCCGAGTTAAGGTGAGAAATTTAGAAATTTTTGAGTTGGGCATTGATCGACAATAACTAGTGATAGCCCAAAACTTACAGGATGGTCACAAACTACATATGATGATGGATTAAATAACCAAGCTATTATATTTGTTAATTATGGCTATAGCCGCATCTAAAGCTCATATTCCTTAAATTTAATACATTAATAATATGGTGAGCTGGTCGAGATAAAAGCCATACAGTGCAGCCACCTATGAAATAATAAATATGTATTTATAAAAGCTCAAATGTTATCAACTTTGCCTGTAACACACAAAAGGAAATGTTTTCCAGTCTGCATCTTTCGAAAACTCTGTTACTCGTCAGGACTATCTGCGTATTTACAACTAATAGGGTAGGGATGGGTAAGGTAGAATTCAAAGTAATTGTACCCGCATTTATGGAGAGGTATCTTGGAAAAACCGCTTCATTACAGCTGTTTCCAAGGAACCAGACAAGATGAGACTTAAGCCTGTGTTCACCTGTGTGGGTTTTACTCATTCTCCTGATTAATATGAAAATATGAGAGTATGTTGAGGAAGCCGCAAGTAACCTCGCCAAGAACCGCCAATACAGTTACCACTAATTTTGGGGAATGAGGATTTGTAGGGGTTTGGGGCAAGACCCCCAGGAACCTCCTACAGATGAGCTTGCGTACTAAATACATGCAGTGAGGGTTCTTTTGTAAATTATGGAAAGAGACTTTGTTTGAATTCAAGTTTGATTATCAATGTTTTACTTTATAAATTTAACAACTTAATAGCTATTTATAAAGCCTACTTAGAAATTTTGTTTAAAATAATCGCAGCTATTTGACATTATTCACCAACTAATAAAGATACAGATTTTACATTAATTATCTGATAGGCTTACAACAGTTCTAGTGTTCTGCCTCCTACATGCACGATTACGGAAAGTGGAAGGTGAAATGTGAATAGATTTAACCACGTTCACGTGGGTGGGGGATAGGAAATATAGTTTGTATAAATGCTCCCGGAACACTCAGCTGAGAGTCAAACCTCAGTTCAGAGCCAAACGCATCAGTTGAGATATTCCATAATCAGTTTGGGACTTTTTTTATATAAAAAAAATCAATGTATTTTAAGTAAGTGACAAAAAGCTATCTTACTAATTGAATAAGATAAATATTTACTGTTTGGACTTATTCTTGGAAGTGCCCGAGACATTGAATGGTGTTGATATTGCAATATGTCCGACAAAACGTACCACCAAAGAAAAAGTGAGTGACTAGATCTGTTAGAGACAACAGAATACTATTGTTGATGTCAAACTGTTATTACTTGCAGCTTGGCTCTTGTGTATTATTATTTGAGCATCTTCGGATAGAATCCACGGAGGAATGATATTAATGCCGGGATCACGATCAACTTAACCTTCACGTAACGTTCACTTGATGTAAAGAAATAAGTGTGTGATCAGGATTCGTGTAAAGTAACAATTTTAGCAAAACACAGACAATCAATTTGGACCGTTTGAGAACAATTTTTTTTTTCCCCACTAAAATGAAACCCAAATCCAGGCATTTAGGGTTAATTTCCGATTACACTAGAGTCGCGATTATCTGGCAGCATTCCAGGCCAGATAGAGGGAAAGTCGGATAATACGGAACCCGAGTGTAAATAACATTCGGTATGGGTTTGTCTCATGTAGCTACACCTCGCGCACATCTCCCTTGACACAGCTTCTGTTTCCAGCCAAATCAAAACAGTGCTGCTATCTACACCTACTAAGACCATACCTCCCTTGACACAGCTTCTGTTTCCAGCCATATCAAAACAGTGCTGCTATCTACACTGACTAATAGTACTGTATTATACACCATTCGCATGCATATCAATTAAGCTTTACTCTCTCCAATGTAACAGTTGTAAGGTGGTTTCGATCAATTTTTAAAAATAATTACTAATGGATATGTACAGGTTTGTTTATTTTAAAACAAACTTGCTAACACCAACACCCAGGCCTAACAATCAAAGTCCGGATAGTCGCTAATCTAGTGTACTTGCATTAAAAGTTCTACTGATTATACAACATAAAGTGTAACAAGAGGCTAATACATTTTAGAGTTCATGAAACGCTGAAAAAAACTATACCAAAGAAGTCGTCAGCATTCCATAAACAACCAAGTGACATGATTGGCTAGCTAGAATACGTAGTATCCTTCACTTAACGTTCACAGGATGTGAAAGTTCTCTGTACAACTCTTTGGTTAAGAGAACGTTAAGTTAAACCATCGTAATGGCTTCCATTTAAAAACATAAAACCGTTAATGTTGCGTTAACTTGAACATTAAGTGAATGTTAATCTGATCTCGGCATAGTAATTTAATTATACTTAACCTAATGTAGCCTTGCATACGGAAGGAATGAATGTTTTTATTGACTCTTGTATAAAGCCGCTCATAGAGCAATCATTTACTTACATTCCAAGAAAATATAATAGAATAACGAATAGTTTCAACGAATCTTAACTCACTTGTATGTTTTTTTATTTTAATTATTATTTTCTCTGATTAATATTTCCTGCAATGTTTAGCCTAGATACATTATCATTTTATGAAAAATCATTCCTTGTCACTAATGTTGTGATAGTACTTTTATTTTTTAAATACAATTTGCTATGAAATTTTTGTCGTTAAATTTAAAAATATTTGGAGAGTAGTTAGAAATTAGTTAGAAATCATATTGTGTTTATCTCATAGGGAAAATAAATGTTAATTTTTCTTGTTTTAGTCAATAATTTCTGTTGTGTTATTATAATCGAGGTAAACTTTAATAAACCATTAAAATAATTGGTTTATGAAATCATTTTAACCATTTTCATATCCTAAATATAGGACATTTAATACCAAATCATGTCACCTACCTATTAAAAAGCTAAATATGTTCAGATTGGAATTTCTTAGCCATCTACTTGATTGTAAACTTGTTTAAGGAATAAGAAAAACCAAAATGGTTGCTACATACACCAAACATACTGTTGTGAAATTCAAATAATTAATAACATGCATGATAAAAAGGGGATTAAGTAGATTTACTTTCCATCCATCACTGTTTCCAGGGTCAATTTTTTATTCAAGCCATATATTTTCCACAACGGTCTGTCGTAGTCTGGATTAAGTAGATTATGATTTGTAATTAAATAAATATAGTAGAGTTGCAGAAAAGCGAAGCAAAAAAAAAATGTAAAAACACCAGAACATATTTACTATCCTTCAATATTTCCTGCCTGTATTTTACTATTCCGTCTGTTATGCCAGAATCACATTCAACTCGATAATTTCCCCTGTACTTATTTTCAAACAAACTCAATAAATGCAATAAAGACCTGCTTTGGTGGTCCGCATCGTCTCGGATTCACTCTTGTTGGACTAGACCTCTGATGACAGAGAGATCAGGGTTCGAAACCCATTCGGGTGTACTGAGGGTGGTTTTTTCTTTCTCCTCTCATCACAAGTGTGGTACATTCCTCGTCCCTAACTCTTCAACGTAATTGGTACATATGTGTATAATATGAACAGGTAGTAAGACACAGTGCTAAAAAAACTGCAATAAAAAAGAATGATTTTAATTAAGGGAGTAATTTTAGACATGGATATTCCATTCAGGGCATTATCCTTAGTGCAGTGTACTGCTTCATGGATAGTATCATTACGTAAAGCAGTACAGTGCTGTTATGGATAGTATCTCATGAAGCAGAACATGTACAAAGATACTATCCACAAAGCAGTGGAGGAAGAGAAGGTGACGTTGCAACAGAAGGTTGGCCAGAGTGCAGCACCGGTGTCTGAGGTCCACAGCGGTTGGGACACTGAGGTGAGTACAGTGACCCGTGTCAACTACCTGTGTCTCAGTGACACTGATCACATACCGGTGTAGACTGTTCTCGTGAGGGACACTGGATACTTGACTACATACTACTAAGAGGATGTAATGTACTAGCACTCGCGAGGGAATGCTAGAGGGTACTCTCTGCTAGTTATACATTGCTATATAACATGTTCTCCACATTTAATGACAAAGTAGTTTGCGAGTGTAACAAGGTAATGTCTGGTGTAACAAGAGATTTAGAAACAAGCATCGAAAAGCATTATAGAATTTGTGTTGTAAGTACTCCAACCAAAACACAACATCAAGTCTAACATTTTCATATCACGGAGAAACATTCATCATCTTTAATCTCGTTTATCACTTAAATATGGCACGCAAATGTTAGTACAGTTGCACTAAATTAAACCTTCCTCCCCTACCACATTAACGCTATTTATTCATATGTGTGCGTATGACCAAATGGAGAATATATGCACCCTTTAGTGAATGTAGACCCTGGAAAATGAAGGAAAGCCAGGGTTAGGAGATTGTGTCTGACAGGGAAAAACTAAAGGAAAATTTAAAAAGTCACCGGAATTTCCTATATTTTTTACAATTTGTTTTTGCTGTTCATCTGAACTTTGCCGTGGCAGACGAACCCCTTAAGATGTACTAATTGTGTTGATTTGACCGCAGGGTGGATCCAGACCGGAGGCTGTGGTTCAAGCCTTGCAGGTACTAGAAGTACGAGAGAAGATTGAGAGAGGGAACACCCCAGAGGAGCAGCAGCAGCAGCATGTCTTGGAGACCAACACCGGCGGGGCTGGACGACGGAGAGAAGGCTCTGGTCAGAGAGATGTGTAACGTGAGTGATAAAACACAACACTCCCAACTCCACAAGCAAAACAGAGTTATTACTATTAACACAGCGTCTTACTACCCGGTCGGGTTGTACGCACTTACTCTAATTGTATGGTAGGGTGATTGTGAGATGAAATGGAGGACCTACAGTTTAACGTGGGATCCGAACCACGGTGGAGGCCTGGCATTCCTCACATTCACAAGTTGTGATTAATACACGTCTTGTCAGAGGTGAAGGAAGGGTTTGGCAATCAGATAAATCTGTGCCGGGACCGAGATTGAACCCCAGACCTCCAGCACAGAAGTCTGACACCTTACCCCTAGAATCGCAAGGTCACCCGAAATTGAGTTGATTATATTAAATACCTACGTCAGTGATTGAATGGCCTAAGATGTCACTCTCACAAAAGACTCGACTGCCGATCACGGGTAGATCAGGGTTCTAATTTTGGTCAGGTGTATTGAGAATGACTTACTCTAATTGGTTTTCCACTTTCCTTCATGCAAATGTGGTTCATTTACTCTAAACTTAACCTTTATTCTAATACTTAATTGGTACATATGCATATAAACCAAACTGGTAGTAAACGCGGACACATATAAAAATAAATAATAATATATATATTTATAATATTATCCTACACCTTACCTCAGTCGGTAGCTTGTCTATCTACTGAGTTAAGGGTCCCAGGTTCAATTCCTGGCATGGTTGAAAAATGTATCATTTGCAAGATGTAGGTGAACCATTACATTGATAAATTAATGGCCAGGGACTGGATGTTGTGTCTGTCCAAGTCTTAAGATATATTATAAGACATATGAAGCTATGTAAGGCCTAGCAAGCTGGTAGTGGAAAATATATGGCTTGTAACAGTAATGGACGTAAAGTAAATATATAACACTCCCAAAGCCTGAATTGAAGTTTGAATATTTCATAAAAATGTTGTTCTATGTTAAAAAAAATATTATATATAATGCATATTATATACCTTAATTGTTTGTAAAAATGAACAGATTTTTCAATAATTCATACATTTCATGTTATGCTTGATTATGTTTTCATCAGAAAATGATATTCAATCAAAGCAAATTTTTGTTACATACATAACAACAGAAAACGAAAGAAATTGAACATATATATGTATTTTTTAACTGTCACTATTTTTATTGGTGAAGTTTTGTAAGTGTCAAAGTTAATTCTTTTTTCTCGAAGTGAATTCAACAAAGATTTGAAACTTCGCAAACCCTGACTGATGTTAGTTTGAAAATCCAGCTTCTGACGAGCTGTTCCTGGCACTAGTTTTGAAAATGTGTCCTCCAAAGACCAAAATCCCAACCTGTAGTTAAGTCAACATCGCTGGATCTGGGTTTAGATGAGTCGGTGAATTGTTTTATTTCCAGGTTGTTTGGCGTAAACTCGAAGAAGGGCCAGGTCACAGAAGATGAGGCTGACACTAGCGCGTCGGTGACTAACGGAAGTACTAGACGCCCAACTTTGCATGGTCCATGATAGGTTTCATAACTGTCGATAGATTGAAACAGTTGCACCGTTAACAAATTGGAGAACAGACTTGTCGAACTATACCGAGAACTAAAGGTTAAAGTACTTTGCCTAACCTGAGCCAAAAAGGGGCAGATTGCCCTGACATGTTGACGTTGCTCTACTTGAAGAGGAAAGCTACAATCTACTTTTCATAAGAAAGGCCTTTTAAGAAATTCAAACACACTTTTTTGTTTGAACATAACTGATAAAATTTCACTATTTTATTATTGTCATCTTTAATCGAAATTCCAAATTTTAGTATTTAAAAGATTCGGAAGATTCGATGGAATTGAATTTGAAATTTGAATCTTAAAAGTCAAACTTTTGAATAATTTTAACTTTTTAGAGAACGAGTCATTATTTGACTTAATCGTAGAAACTTGCAAATTTCCTAGCTTAAAAATATATACCTATTTGACTAAATCTAGCCTAATATTTGATAACTTTTATCAACAAAATATTTGATTTGGATATGATTTGGAACATTAGTAAGCAAGAATTTGATTTGTGATTTAAAATCTTGGCTTTTCACAGGCCTAGTTATTTGAAAGGTATAGATAATATCTATCAAAAGTGACAGCCGCTACGTGTCTTGACATATAGATACAAGAAAGTAGATCTAGTAACTTTCCTAGCTGTCAAAAAGGTCCTTCCTATGAAAATTAGACTGTAAGTTATGTTCCACACAAACATTCCTTCTTGTATATTCCAGCCTATCACACTTAATGCTGTTATCTGTGCCTTGATAAATCTATTAAGATAAAGTATTAGTGGATGTTACAATATGAACTCGTGATTTAATTGCGTTTTTATACTTGTAATGTAAATATAATTGTGTCAGAAAGAAATGAAAGTTCAAATATATTGCCACTAGATTTAAGGTTTGAATATCTTTTCACTACATATATATTTTTTTTTATTTGGAAATATGTTTTAAAATAATTGTTTAAGGGTTCTAAAACGCCAATAGGTTATTGGTAACTAAGAGTCCAATCATATTTTGTATTTATTAGTAGTTAATTTAGTTGTATAAAAGTGTAGAATTATAAATTAACTATTGTGTAGTAAAACAAAACAAAAATATTTATAAATTGCTGGTGAAAACCTCATTTTAATTTTGAGGTATAATATTGTTAACATGGGAAAAAGGTACAGGAAAAAGGCATAGGAAGAAATAAACAACCAAACATTATATGGCTTAATAAATGGAAAGACATTTCACCATTTTAGATTGGTAACAGTGGGAACTGATTTCCTCAAGCAATGTGTGTTATTTCCTGTACCTTCTTACCTTGTCGAACTGAACAGTAACCGCCAAATCCCACCGACCAACTGTAAATTATCTTCCTTGATGTGTGTTGTCAGCAGTTTTATCATGATTTCTTGACTCCCAGGTGCCAGTGACCCTGTGTGAAGTGTCTGTACCGAATACTGGGTGTACCAATGGGACCTTTTGCAGTATTTTTTTTTTAACCAGGGGTGTGAAAAGGTCAATTTTTAAATGTGAAGTAGAAGTCTAAGATATGTGTTTTGTTGTTGTCACATAACAGTACTTTTAATTTTTAAACTCTCCATTAAGCGCAGAGGAAGGTTTAGAGTGAAAAACAAATTGTACTATATTATTAATGACGACATATCTGAATTTATCTCTGCTTTCTTTAAATACGTCATTCAATCACTAGTCTTTGTTAAAATACTTTTTAGTGGCTTCATTAAGGGGGTTGAGATTAAACAGGTGTCAAACATAGAATATTTAAGGATTGGTCAAACCTAACGAACATTAAGGGGTTTGCAGTTTCCAACTATTGAGAACATTGAAGAGGTTTTAAACATATTTTGTACTAAGTTTATTTACACACTGAAAATAAAAAACACAATTTTCAAAAGAAATTAAGTAGCATAAATAACTTTCATACACTTTTTTTATATAAAATTAACAATTTTATTTGTATTAATCTATAGTCTTTAAAGAAAATTACTCTTTTCACACCCCTATCTGTATTATTAAGTTTTTATGACATGTTTTTATTATTTGTATTACTTTTAATAATGTTGTAACATTTACAAGTCTTGCTGGTACATTTCTTCTTATCTTATTATTATTATTGTTTAGAGGCCCATCGACACAATGAGGTCATTAGGGCTCTTCTTATATCTAATCTTTCAAAGTAATAATTATAAATTTCACTTGTATACTCACTTCCTTTCATTTTTGAAGTTTGAAGGTTTTCAGGTCTTATGAGCCCATTACAATTTTATCCCGGCTAAGGAAAAAAACCTATTTTATCTGGAAACAATGTTTTAATTAATCTCATTATAAACTAAAAATATTTAATGAATTTTTTTTAGGTTACTATGTTTGATAATTATATAAGTATTGACATTGTTATAACATGTGATAGATAATTATCAACATCTAATTTAAAATTGATCTTTGTTAATCAGTGTCATAAATAATATGTTGAACTATGTATAATTCATTTTATTACCTGCTTGTCAATAAACTATGCCATAAAGTTTTGTTTTTAATGATTCTCGACCACCTTACCTCATTACATAAGTATCTTAAGCTATAACCACCAGATACTTAAGTGTCTTAAGCTATAATACGATGATCCAAAGCAGTGTTTTAGCCTATAACCACCAGAAACATAGCAGTGTTTATTTAATAAAGTATTTGTTTCATTGTTTTCTTTATAATTATCCCTACAAATCTCTAATTTGAACCCTAGAAAAAAGAAAAAATCGGAAATAGAAAAAGTAGTTAAATGTTTAAAAAATATATTATGATGCAAATATTTGTAAATTAAAATTCTATAAGTCTAAATTATTCAAGTCATCTGGTATTCCTCTAAAAGTATTCCTACAACTTGTAATAGGTTAATATAGAACTCAAAGAGTTATCAAAATTTAATATAGCAAGTAAAAAAAATCATCTAAAAAAAGTGTTTATTCGGTATTTTCTTAGTGCTTGAATAAGAATATATGGTACTACAAGAGATTCAAAATCAAACCTCCTTTAGTGTTATGTTTTCCTAATTAAAGTATTAGGAGTAGTTGCCAAATATCACCTCTTTTTTAGAGAATTTTTTGGTGTTAGGAAAACAGAACTTCAAGAGGTATCAAAGCTAGTAAAGCCGGTAAAAAAAAAGTCATCTAAAAATATGATGTCTTGTGATTTTTGTACTTGGATGGGAAGTTTCAAAATCAAACCTTCTTAAGCGTTATGTTTTCCTAATCAAAGTATCAGGAGTAGTTGTCAAATATCACCTCCTTTTTGGAGAATTTTTTGGTGTTAGGAAAACAGAACTTCAAGAGGTATCAAAGCTGGTAAAAAAAAAAGGCATCTAAAAATATGATGTCTTGTGATTTTTATACTTGGATGGGAAGTTTCAAAATCAAACCTTCTTAAGCGTTATGTTTTCCTAATTAAAGTATTAGGAGTAGTTGCCAAATATCACCTCCTTTTTGGAGAATTTTTTGGTGTTAGGAAAACAGAACTTCAAGAGGTATCAAAGCTAGTAAAGCCGGTAAAAAAAAAGTCATCTAAAAATATGATGTCTTGTGATTTTTGTACTTGGATGGGGAGTTTCAAAATCAAACCTTCTTAAGCGTTATGTTTTCCTAATCAAAGTATCAGGAGTAGTTGCCAAATATCACCTCCTTTTTGGAGAATTTTTTGGTGTTAGGAAAATAGAACTTAAAGAGGTATCAAAGCTGGTAAAAAAAAAGGCATCTAAAAATATGATGTCTTGTGATTTTTATACTTGGATGGGAAGTTTCAAAATCAAACCTTCTTAAGCGTTATGTTTTCCTAATCAAAGTATTAGGAGTAGTTGCCAAATATCACCTCCTTTTTGGAGAATTTTTTGGTGTTAGGAAAACAGAATTCAAAGAGGTATCCAAACCATAATAAAACTAGCAAAATAATTTTCTAAAAAGGCAATGGTATTTCAGGATTATCTTAATGCTTGTATTAGGAGAATATATTAGTACAGGGGGTACCAAAATCTTACCTTCTGGAAATTGATGGTAATTGAATATAATAACTTTATTTTAGAGATTTTTTTAGTAGTTTTATTGGGAGAATATGAAACCTAAGAGCATTTAAAATTCATCTGTGTTCTTTAGAATTTTTTCTCTGAAATTGTATTAAAATTTTCTCAAGATTAAAGCATCTTTCAAGTAGTTTTATTCATAAAATGTATAACTTGAATCATAATTATTATTGGAGACACATTTGTTACTTTTTATGCCATTTTAATAATATTACTGTTTTCTTTCTAATTGCCTATTAGTTTCTACAATCTTAAGAATACAGGATGATAAAGATTAAAAGAAATATATACTAACATTTGCCTCTAGTCAGATATGTAAATCACTAAACCAACTCTGCAATTAGCTTAATTTTCTTGAACTATTTGAAATAAAACATCTAAATAAGGTCTATATTAATTTTAATATCAAATATGCTAAAAATTTTATGTTAATATTTGAGGACTACATAGTCTCATTTTTTAAACTCTATTTATTGTACATCTATACAAAGTGCAAAATAGATCATGTTAATGAGGGAAGGTGGTCGAGAATCATTAAAAACAAAACTTTATGGCATAGTTTATTGACAAGCAGGTAATAAAATGAATTATACATAGTTCAACATATTATTTATGACACTGATTAACAAAGATCAATTTTAAATTAGATGTTGATAATTATCTATCAAATGTTATAACAATGTCAATACTTATACAATTATCAAACATAGTAACCTAAAAAAAAGTGTGTTTAAACAATATTTGACATTAAACATAATCAATTAATGTACATTACAGTTTGTCATGTTAAAACAATTTAAAGACATAATTTGAATTTCAAAATTTTAAGAAGTCTCTTAACATTATTGTATTTTGGCACATTCCAAAGGGGTTGTTTCAAATTCATTTTTAACAATTGTATTCTAATGATACTTATAATTATTTTAGTTCTCATCTAAAACAGATAGCATGTATTGTTTGTGTGTTTTGTGTTACCCATAATACTATGTTCACATAATTTGTTTTAATTTTGTGTTTCATTTATATTTTTGTTTAATGTCTTAATTTATATTATTGTTATTCAAATATTTTTCCTTTACTTTCCAAACTATAAATTCTACAATTTATTAAATTCTTGAAAGTGTAAATTAACTTAGGTTACGGATACAGCCATCTTTGAATAATATATTTCTCAAATTCAAACCTCAATTTTTTTTTTCTTTTTTGAATCTTTAATCTAAATTCAAATCCTTGAATCTTTGAAGTGAAAATATTTAAAATTTAATCAAAAAACAAATGTTTTAGGTTTAATGACACTGACAAATTATATTTTGTTTGTTCTGTCTCCTTAGTCATAAACACTAATTACTTAAAATTGTTATTGGATGTAAAGGTTTTCAAAATTCTATTAGAGATGAATCATGAAAATAAAATTCAAAATGACAACAAAAGAAAAACAAAATTAAAGTATTTTAATCTTAGGCTTATCAACCAATGATTTTGAGACAATTGATTAAATACTTTTAGTTTATAATGAGATTAATTAAAACATTGTTTCCAGATAAAATAGGTTTTTTCCTTAGCCGGGATAAAATTGTAATGGGCTGTTAAGACCTGAAAACCTTCAAACTCCAAAAATGAAAGGAAGTGAGTATACAAGTGAAATTTATAATTATTACTTTGAAAGATTAAAGCTAAGAAGAAATGTACCAGCAAGACTTGTGAATGCTACAACATTATTAAAAGTAATACAAATAATAAAAACATGTCATAAAAACTTAATAATACAGATAGGGGTTTGAAAAGAGTAATTTTCTTTAAAGACTATAGATTAATACAAATCAAATTGTTAATTTTATATTAAAAAAAAGTATGAAAGTTATTTTTATTACTTAATTTTTTTTGAAAATTGTGTTTTTTATTTTCAGTGTGTAAATAAACTTAGTACAAAATATGTTTAAAACCTCTTCAATGTTCTCAATAGTTGGAAACTGCAAACCCCTTAATGTTCGTTAGGTTTGACCAATCGTTAAATATTCTATGTTTGACACCTGTTTAATCTCAACCCCCTTAATGAAGCCACTAAAAAGTATTTTAACAAAGACTAGTGATTGAATGACGTATTTAAAGAAAGCAGAGATAAATTCAGATATGTCGTCATTAATAATATAGTACAATTTGTTTTTCACTCTAAACCTTCCTCTGCGCTTAATGGAGAGTTTAAAAATTAAAAGTACTGTTATGTGACAACAACAAAACACATATCTTAGACTTCTACTTCACATTTAAAAATTGACCTTTACACACCCCTGGTTAAAAAAAAATACTGCAAAAGGTCCCATTGGTACACCCAGTATTCGGTACAGACACTTCACACAGGGTCACTGGCACCTGGGAGTCAAGAAATCATGATAAAACTGCTGACAACACACATCAAGGAAGATAATTTACAGTTGGTCGGTGGGATTTGGCGGTTACTGTTCAGTTCGACAAGGTAAGAAGGTACAGGAAATAACACACATTGCTTGAGGAAATCAGTTCCCACTGTTACCAATCTAAAAAGGTTAAATGTCTTTCCATTTATTAAGCCATATTATGTTTGGTTGTTTATTTCTTCCTATGCATTTTTCCTGTACCTTTTTCCCATGTTAACAATTAAACCTCAAAATTAAAATGAGGTTTTCATCAGCAATTTATAAATATTTTTGTTTTGTTTTACTACACAATAGTTAATTTATAATTCTACACTTTTATACAACTAAATTAACTACTAATAAATACAAAATATGATTGGACTCTTAGTTACCAATAACCTATTGGCGTTTTAGAACCCTTAAACCTTTATTTTAAAACATATTTCCAAATAAAAAAAAATATATATGTAGTGAAAAGATATTCAAACCTTAAATCTAGTGGCAATATATTTGAACTTTCATTTCTTTCTGACACAATTATATTTACATTACAAGTATAAAAACGCAATTAAATCACGAGTTCATATTGTAACATCCACTGATACTTTATCTTAATATATTTATCAAGGCACAGTTAACAGCATTAAGTATGATAGGCCGGAATATACAAGAAGGAATGTTTGTGTGGAACATAACTTACAGTCTAGTTTTCATAGGAAGGACCTTTTTGACAGCTAGGAAAGTTACTAGATCTACTTTCTTGTATCTATATGTCAAGACACGTAGCGGCTGTCACTTTTGATAGATATTATCTATACCTTTCAAATACTAGGCCTGTGAAAAGCCAAGATTTTAAATCACAAATCAAATTCTTGCTTACTAATGTTCCAAATCATATCCAAATCAAATATTTTGTTGATAAAAGTTATCAAATATTAGGCTAGATTTAGTAAATAGGTATATATTTTTAAGCTAGGAAATTTGCAAGTTTCTACGATTAAATCAAATAATGACTCGTTCTCTAAAAAGTTAAAATTATTCAAAAGTTTGACTTTTAAGATTCAAATTTAAAATTTGATTCCATCGAATCTGTCGAATCTTTTAAATACTAAAATTTGGAATTTTGAATCGAATACAGATTCCAGGAATATTCAGAATAGGATTTGAAATTTCAATTAAAGATGACAATAATAAAATATTGAAATGTTATTAGTTATGTTCAAAAAAAAAAGTGTGTTTGAATTTCTTAAAAGGCCTTTCTTATGAAAAGTAGATTGTAGCTTTCCTCTTCAAGTAGAGCAACGTCAACATGTCAGGGCAATCTGCCCCTTTTTGGCTCAGGTTAGGCACATACTTTAACCTTTAGTTCTCGGTATAGTTCGACAGGTCTGTTCTGGGATTTGTTAACATTGTCTTGTGACGGCCACGGTCTTTCAATGTTTCTGGTTACACCTGTCAAATCTATCATCAGTTATGACACCTATCATGGACCATGCAAGGTTGGGCCTATAGTACTTCCGTTTGTCACCGACGCGCTAGTGTCAGCCTCATCTTCTGTGACCTGGCCCTTCTTCGAGTTTACGCCAAACAACCTGGAAATAAAACAATTCACCAAATCAATCCAAACCCCAGATCCAGCGATGTTGACTTAACTACAGGTTGGGATTTTATTCTTTGGATGACACATTTTTAAACTAGTGCCAGGAACAGCTCGTCAGAAGATGAATTTTCAAACTAACATAAGTCAGGGTGTGCGAAGTTTCAAATCTTTGTAGAATTCACTTCGAGAAAAAAGAATTAACTTCAACACTTACAAAACTTCACTAATAAAAATAGTGACAGTCAAAAATTACATATATGTTCAATTTCTTTCGTTTTCTGTTGTTATGTATGTAACAAAAATTTGCTTTGATTGAATATCATTTTCTGATGAAAACATAATCGAGCATAACATAAAATGTATCAATTATTGAAAAATCTGTTCATTTTTACAACCAAACAGTTATATAGTATTGAGTGTATAAAGGTATATAATATGCATTATGTATAATATTTTATCTAAAATAAACATTTTTTTAATGAAATATTCGGACTTCAATTCAGGCTTTGGGAGTGTTATATATTTACTTTACGTCCATTACTGTTACAAGCCATATATTTTCCACTACCAGCTTGCTAGGCCTTACATAGCTTCATATGTCTTATAATATATCTTAAGACTTGGAGAGACATAACATCCAGTCCCTGGCCATTAATTTATCAATGTTAATGAGTTCACCTACATCTTGCAAATGATACATTTTTCAACCATGCCAGGAATTGAACCTGGGACCCTTAACTTAGTAGATAGACAAGCTACCGACTGAGATAAGGTGTAGGATAATATTATAAATATATATATTATTATTTATTTTAGTATGTGTCCCGTCTTACTACCAGTTTGGTTTATATGCATATGTACCAATTAGGTATTAGAAAGGTTAAGTTTAGAGTAATGAACTCACATTTGCATGAAGGAAAATGGAAAACCAATTAGAGTAAGTCATTCTCAATACACCTGACCAAAATTAGAACCCTGATCTACCTGTGATCGGCAGTCGAGTCTTTTGTGAGAGTGACATCTTAGGCCATTCAATCACTGACGTAGGTATTTAATATAATCAACTCAATTTCGCGGTGACCTTGCATTCTAGGGGTAAGGTGTCAGACTTCTGTGCTGGAGGTCTGGAGTTCAATCCTCGGTCCCGGCACAGATTTATCTGATTGCCAAACCCTTCCTTCACCTCTGACAAGACGTGTATTAATCACAACTTGTGAATTTGAGGAATGCCAGGCCTCCACCATGGTTCGGATCCCACGTTAAACTGTAGGTCCTCCATTTCATCTCACAATCACCCTACCATTACACATTAGAGTAAGTGCGTACAACCCGAACGGGTAGTAAGACGCTGTGTTAATAGTAATAACTCTGTTTTGCTTGTGGAGTTGGGAGTGTTGTGTTTTATCACTCACGTTACACATCTCTCTGACCAGAGCCTTCTCTCCGTCGTCCAGCCCCGCGGGTGTTGGTCTCCAAGACATGCTGCTGCTGCGCTGCTCCTCTGGGGTGTTCCCTCTCTCAATCTTCTCTCGTACTTCTAGTACCTGCAAGGCTTGAACCACAGCCTCCGGTCTGGATCCACCCTGCGGTCAAATAAACACAATTAGTACATCTTAAGGGGTTCGTCTGCCACGCGCAAAGTTCAGATGAACAGCAAAAACAAATTGTAAAAAATATAGGAAAATTCCGGTGACTTTTTAAATTTCCTTCTAGTTTTTCCTTGTCAGACAAAATCTCCTAACCCTGGCTTTCCCTCATTTTCCAGGGTCTACATTTACTCAAGGGTGCATATATTCTCCTATTTGGGTCATACGCACACATATGAATAAATAGCGCTAATGTGGTAGGGGAGAGGAAGGTTTAATTTAGTGCAACTGTACTAACATTTGCGTGCCATATTTAAGTGATAAACAAGATTAAAGAGATGAATGTTTCTATCGTGATATGAAAATGTTAGACTTGATGTGTGTTTTGGTTGGAGTACTTACAACACAAATTCTATAGTGCTTTTTGATGCTTGTTTCTAAATCTCTTGTTACACCAGACATTACCTTGTTACACTCGCAAACTACTTTGTCATTAAATGTGGAGAACATGTAATATAGCAATGTATGACTAGCAGAGAGTACCCTCTTGCTAGGCTGGTCAATAGCATTCCCTCGCGAGTGCTAGTACATTACATCCTCTTGTGAGAGCTAGTTTGTAGTGTCACAAGAGCTAATCAGCAGTGTCACCTGGTAAGAGCTAGTTTGTAGTGTTACATTTTGAGAGTTAATACATAGTGACACCTTGTGAGAGCTAATCTGTAGTGTCACCTCATGAAAGATAGTTTGTAGTGTCACCTATGAGTGCTAGATTGTAGTGTCACCTTATGAGAGCTAGTATACAGTGTCACCTCACGAGAGCTACCCAGGTATGTTGACACGGGTCCACTGTACTCACCTCAGTGTCCCAGCCGCTGTGGACCTCAGACACCGGTGCTGCACTCTGGCCAACCTTCTGTTGCAATGTCACCTTCTCTTCCTCCAACTGTTTCACTCGGCGTTCTAACGAGCGCACATACTGCATCATTTGGTCTGTGGAAGAACAGATGTTATATTACTGGCCATGCTGGTTACAAGTTGCTTAGAGTGTATAGGAATGAAGAGGGAGAGGCTTGGAGAGATTGACCAGAATGGAACAGGTTGTGCCAGGCTGGCCGCAGAGGTGGATAGTAGGTATGAGGGTGTGGAAACTCTTAAAACTAACTTCAGCCTAATCGACCAAACCCTGATGAATGTTGGGGTGAATCCCCTTTTGGGAAAAATACCCAAGGTACCTGCCAGGATATAAATCCAGGACTCCTAGGGTTGTAGCCAGGTGCCCTGACTACTACACCATGGGGCTGATGATGATGATGCAGGTGAGGAGAATGAGGACTGACACTCCGCTAAATAAATGTAAAATTGACGATTCATCCAATTAACTGGTGGTCTATTTTAATTATTTTCTGAGCGAAAGTTGATATCTTAACCAAGTTATTGTACACATGTCTATATTTAAGAGTGTATAGAAACCATGTTATCAAATTAAGATAAATGCAAGCAAGTGCTGTGTATTCAACATTTACCTGGACACCGGAAGTCAGAGAAGCAGAAAGGTGCAGGAGATGGAAATGAAGTTTCTTAGCTCTCACGAGGAGAAACAAGAGTAGGAATTAAGATGTTCAGGCAAGAATTGGGGCACAAAGAGTACATGAGATGGTTGAGGAAGCAAGGGTGAGATGGCATGAGCATGTGATGAGGATGGAAACGGAGAGGACGCCAAAGATAATTATGGAGATGAAGTATGTAGGAAAAAGACAGAAAGTCCAAGAAATAGATGGGAGGAGCAGATTACAGAAAGTGTGTGAGTAAGAGGAGAAGAATGGACAGGGTGGCTACAAAACATATTTTACGTAATTCCCTGACTTTTCTAGGTTTTCCAGGCAACATTTTTCAATTTTCCCTGACTACTTTTTTCCAGTTTTAATGGTGGATGATGGCTTGTTTTATTTATTATCAATCACATACTAAAAAAAGTTTGTATCTACTAAACATACAGTTTTATCAGTTATTTTAAAAATTAAAATGTTATTTTATTTAGGTATTATTAACTTTTGTTTTAGTGTTTGGTTGCGAAATTAATGGGATATTTTAGACATTTTTTTAATGCCCCGACTTTTCCCTATTTTTAGTTAAATTCCCTGACATTTCCCTGTTTTCCCTGTCATCCAAAAATTCCCTGACATTTCCCTGTTTTCCCTGTCATCCAAAAATTCCCTGACATTTCCCTGTTTTCCCTGTCATCCAAAAATTCCCTGACATTTCCCTGTTTTCCCTGTCATCCAAAAATTCCCTGACTTTTTCTTGTTTTCCCTGTCTGTAGCCACCATGATGGATGATGAGTAAGGGAGAAAGAATGGTGGGAGGAAAAAGGAAGATGAAGGTATGTCTTGGAACCGTGCAGGTTTATATTAACAATATAGTGAGCTAGACACAAGACGCGGCTCACCGTTGAAACCTGTCCTCTGTCGACTGATGCTCTCCTCCAATAATCTCTCCCTGCTGTCTGAGCGCCGGGCAAACTGAGCGGGCACAGTTGGTTCGTCAGCGTTGGTACTGGAGCTGGAGCCATCTCCATCGTCCCGGGGCCCGGGTCGTAGACCACTGCCACAGGAGGGGCACACAGTGGCTTGACTGCGTTCCTCGTCCAGGTACAGGCACAGTTCCTGTGTGCATACAAGGGATACAACTGATGTCATTTACTGTCAGATGAGGAATAGAGCTAATGTTAATGACTGTCACACTAGGGATGGGGCTGATGTTAATGACTGTCATATGAGGGATAGAGCTTATGTTAATGACTGTCATATGAGGGATAGAGCTTATGTTAATGACTCTCAGATGAGGGATGAAGCTGATGTTAATGACTGTCAGATGAGGGATAGAGCTGATGTTAATGACTGTCACACTAGGGATGGGGCTGATGTTAATGACTGTCAGATGAGGGATAGAGCTGATGTTAATGACTGTTATGCTAGGGATGGAGCTGATGTTAATGTTCTAGATGGTACAGTGAGGACATGAACAGCTGTGTTAGGTGAGTTGTTGGAAATATTAAACTGTACGTCTTAAGAAGCTAGGGTTTGGTTCCAACACAGTGGACTTGGTGTCATTTTACAACTGTGTTGTTGGAAATCTACTTTTCGAATGGATTATGGAACACTTTCTAAATTATAGCAAAATATATATATTAGAGGGAGGGCAGCATTATTTTAAACATATATAACAGAGGCTTTGCTAAAAACACGCCCAATACATGCTAGCTATGTTGTGCTAGCCTCACATTCAGATACTGGCCTAAAATATGACAGGCCTAAAAACATCTTGTAACAGATAACCAGATCACAATCAGTTTCTGTTTCAATGTGGTGGCCGTCCAAAATAGGTTCTGTTTAATTGCTTATCTCAAGTGATTTGAATTTTTGGGGCGCAATGCCTAACCAAGGTACCTTTTCGTTTAATACACTGTATTTTAATTAAGATCTAGAACCCGCCTCGGTGGCGTAGTTGGCTAACGCGCCAGTCGTGTTGAGTCAGACCACCGAGGACGGGGAGATCGAGGTTCGAATCTCGGTCGGGTGAACTGAGGGTGGTTTTTCCTAAATGGTTTTCCACTCTCCCTCCACACAAATGCGGGTTCACTTTTTATAAATTCAACCTTCCCATTTCCTAATCCATTAGTGTAATTAGTACTTAAGTGTATAACCCGAACGGGTAGTAAAACGTGGTGCTAAAAAAAAAAAAATTAATATCTAGCAGGTCATTAAAAATATAACACTATCATTATAGGCTACTCAAAAGGAAATGGTAAATCGAATGATAGGACCTTAATTATATTTGAAATTATTTAAGTTTTACAACATTTAGACAACTCATTAACATCTAAGTTAAGTCCAAACGTAAACTTAGTATCGTAAATGAACACTCTTGGATTGATCCTTGAGATACTTACCTATCATCTTATACAATGAAAGTCCAATAGTTTATTTAGTGGATATTAATTGAGAGTCTAATTTATTTGGGACTGGAGCGGTAGTAAGGTTAGATCAAGTCAGCCGAGTAATTACTGTGATTGCCGTACTGTATTAACAATGTTTTATAGGTATATATCTATAAAATATGGTGGTTGTAGATAATATGACGTGACTTGTATTGTTTTTTGTAACTTTTGTAGCTATAAGAAAGTGTTATTCCTACCATAATCTTATTATAGGTTCGAAATAACAATATATTCATACATTATTTAGTCTTAAAATATGCAGAGATGTTATTACTTACTACTCACTCGGGTTATGCGCACTCACGCTAATGTGTAATGGTAGGGTGAATGTGAGATGAAATGGAGGACCTACAGTTTAACGTGGAATCCGAACCACGGTGGAGGCATTCTACACATTCACAAGTTGTGATTAATACACATCTTGTCAGAGGTGAAGGAAGGGTTTGGTAATCAGATAAATCTGTGCCGGGACCTAGGATTGAACCCCGGACCCCCAGCACAGAAGTTTGACACCTTACCCCTAGACCGCCAGGTCACCTTATTACTTTATTTAATATTCGGCTTCTGGTGGGTGTGTTAGTTCAGATCTTTACTACATTTTCAGTTCAGTTCTAATGGAGCTTTGTGTGGGTTCGCTGAATCTAAAATCGTTAGTGGATGTGCCAGAATGTTTTCATTTGGATAAGAAAATTATTGTTTAACCATTTATAAAAAAAAATTGCTGTAAAAGAGAAAGTATGGTTGCTATGGACGATTATTACGTCTTAAAGTTTCAAAACTTAAATTGGCTATTCTCTCAGGTGTCCCCCCTTCCGGTCACCGTGTCGAGTCCCAACAATATTCATTTGCCGATTTGTACTGTGTTCGTATTGTTATGATTCTGGTGTTTTCAGGCCTCATGTTTCTCTGTTAATTAACTCTATAGTATAGATACGTGAAGCGTTGGTCATGCAATTTTACATATTTTTCAATGATATTAGAACCTATTATAAATT
This sequence comes from Timema podura, assembly GCA_033556935.1. Classification (NCBI taxonomy): domain Eukaryota; kingdom Metazoa; phylum Arthropoda; class Insecta; order Phasmatodea; family Timematidae; genus Timema; species Timema podura. The sequence continues at coordinate 56,054,471 of JAVRXN010000012.1, read as the reverse complement.
TTATTTGTGGTGGACCAGGCGTTGTAGTTCAAATTGATTAATCTTTAATAACTAAAAGTAAAAGTTGTAGGCCTAGGCCTAAAAGGTCGGCTGGTACCTCAACGGCTGAACGGATCACCGTAACTACTAGGTTAGTTATTAGTATCATTGAAATAGGGGCCTGCCTGCATTTATGTAAAAATACAGGTAAATGATACCAGTAGTCTAAATTTAATGATTTTTTAACTAAGAAAAACTGTTCTAGAAGATAGGGGTTTTTTGGTTTCGTCCCCAATTTTTGACCTTAGCAATCGACCAAACTGCTTGGTTTTTTTGTGTGTGTGCATCTCTTGTGAGACTGACAGATCTTAAACCACAAGAAGAATGGTTATTCTCTATGAATATATTGTTGCTAGTGAATATATTATTTATTTGTTTTCTAACTTGGTGAACACTTGGGAAAATGTCAGCTTTAAATCCAAGGATAAATAATTAAAGGAGATATTTCAACTTGATATCCAGAGAGAAATTATGGGAAATATTTCAACTTGAAATCCAAAGAGAAATTATTGGGGATATTTCAACTTGAAATCCAAAGAGAAATTATTGGGGATATTTCAACTTAAAATCCAAGGATAAGTTATAAGAGATAATTCAACTTGAAATACAAAGCGAAATTATAGGGGATATTTCAACTTGATATCCAGAGAGAAATTATGGGAAATATTTCAACTTGAAATCCAAAGAGAAATTATAGGGATATTTCAACTTGAAATCCAAGGAGAAACTATAGGGGATATTTCAACTTGAAACGCAAAGACTTACAAATGTGGAGTGAGCGAGATGTACTGCGCAGAGCTACCAATGTTTATAACAAACAATTACCTCTACTTGCCTGCTACCTCTCTGTGTATGTTTGAGGAGAACGAGTGTTTGTGTAATGGACTGTTAAAACTCCCCACTAGTTTGGCCATTGTATATCCACCTTGAGCTCCATGTTGTCTTTGATGAGCTCCTGTTGTCTGTTGTCCAGTTCCCGCAGCTTGCTCTGATAAGCAGACACCTCCTGCCTCATGACGCTCGCCGTGTATCTGCCAAACCTCTGCCATTCCCTGGCCAACTTGCGGCCCTTCTGGCGGTCGTCGTCCAGGAAGCAACACAGGTCCCTCAGCTCCTGATTGTCATCTCCGAGGCGCTGGTTCGCCTCCTTCAGGGACCGGATCTCGGCGACGTAGGCTTGGACCCTCCTAGCGGCCTCTCCTCCTTCCCCCTTGCGGACAAACTTGAGCATATCTGCCGGGGCTAGCCTCGACAGCTCTTCCTCGGGGGGCCTCGCGAGGACACCCGCAGGGGCACTGGGGCGGCGTTGAGGTGGTGGTATGACCGTGGGAGGTGCGGGGTATTTGGGCGGTGCGGGGTACGGGGGTTTGTGAGATTCACCGTTGACTGTCGGCGGAGGGGGGCAGAACTTTCCCTGTTCCTGAGGTAGAGTTTTGACAGCAGCATCTGTCAGGACGTTCTGCGAGGCGGGATGGGTCTTTCCATCTTTGCTGACGGCTGGAGGGAACGCGATTCTAGAAGGTTGGTAATGTTTCAGTATCCCTGGTCCGGTGGACACTTGTGGGGGCGGCTGGTATCTTGGAGGCACGGCGCCAGTCTCTATCGGTGGTCTGTTAGTATAGCCCTGTTTCTTATTTGACATGATCATTACAAGAATAACTCAGCAAAAACCTCTTTTAGAATTGGATTCCGATACCTTGAGAACGTCACTTGAACTTCATTGCAGCAATGGCCAAACGCGACTAATCGTGAAAGTTTACCAACAATATGACAAAGTTATTAGCTTCGATTGAAGAAGTAACCTTGATAACTAGTAACAAACTAGGTCACATCTCTTTTGAAAGTAGAACACCACGAGTACATACAGATGAAGCCCGACCTACTTGTCACAGAAACTTTCCAAAACGGCGACGAAACGCTCGTTTCAAAATGTCCCGACAAGCGATGCTTTCATTTCCACTTGGGAAACGTCACATTTTACAACACGGTATGAAACTAATGTTATTCCTACTCACTCAGACGTCAAAAGCCTTCGTTTCAAGAAGTAAATTGAGTCAAACGAAACAGCACAGTACTTCCATTTTCCACCATGTTATACTGACGCGCATTCTAGCGGGTTTATACTACAACTAACTCAGGAATGTAAGTCTGGGCGGGGCCTTCGAATCATTGGTTACAAGACTACGTGAACGCGTTTCCGGGTTTCCCTTGAGGGGTTATTCGATGGATTGGAGTTTTTTTAAAATTAAATACCGTACTACACCATAGCATTTCAAATTCTAATTAAATAATATATATTTAGAGATACTGATGTCAATTTTTTTTAAAGAGGTACCTACTGAATATTATTTAAAACAAACAAATTAAAGTTTATCAAATCCATATCAGAGGTCCAGCGTTCTAAAAGACGTGACCTTGAAAACTCGCCCTAGATAGCGTGTTGGGTAAAACAATAGACTTACACACTTTTAAAAGTGCCCCTAAAATCCCCAATTGGAAAATAAATTAGAATTAAAAGCTTTGATATTTTAGATCCCCTTTAAAGTTTAGTTTATGAGTTCAACATTTTTTTCAAATTTACAAACACCAGAAATACTAAAAATACTGGAAACAAAATAAAATACAAAACACATAATTGGATACTGGTGTATGTTTTATTTCAATAACGTTATTTAATTTGATCCACTCTCCACTACCAAGAAAATGAACTATGAACTATCCTTTAGAAATACAGGTTCATGTAGGGTTAAGAAAAATGTAAATTATTTATTTCAGCCGGCTGGATTAAGGGTTATTTTATCATCCAATCAATCATTAATGTAGGTTCACACACGAAGAGGAATGTAAAATAATTTTTATAGGAACCCCACTCACTTTTGACTACCAACATTGATCTAAAGTCACTAACATTCGGTGTTTTATACATTTGTCTTGTTTGATATAATGATGATAGAGTTTAATGGATTAAATAGCCAATCTATTATATTTGTTAGTTATGGTCATAGCCGCATCTAAATATAATATTTTCTAAATTTAAAAATGATACCTGGGCACGGGGATCGAACCTGGGACCTTTGGCTTAGCACACCAATGCTCTAACCATTGAACTATCCATGATCAGCATAAAACCCTCCCCGAGTCAAGGGTGGCTGAGTTATCTTAATTGAACACTCGTATGTAGCTGCCGATTTCCACACGTCCATCACAGACTCTGCCTTAAAATATGAGTGAAGAATGGCCCTGGGGACGGGACAGTTCTTTGATAGCTCAGTAGTTAGAGCATTGGCATACTATGCCAAAGGTCCCGGGTTCAATTCCCGTGTTCAGGTGTCATTGTTCAATTTAAAGAATACTATAAAGTTTAGCTAAAAAATCATCAAAAGCTCCCGTTAATACTTCCCAATGGATAACTGTATGATTTATATTTTGAAAATCAGACTGTATACGTACAATAAAATAATATAGAAGAAAAAAACCAAATCAAAATGAAGTGATCAAAAAACAACATAGTCTAGTAATATTGTGATTTTAACCTGACCCCCCCCCTCCCCCTTCCTGACATCCCCCTCCACACACACACGCGCGTGCGCGCACACTTACACACACATTACACCGGGTGTAATAATGATGAGAAAAAGAGAGTCAAACACAAGATGTGACATGCTGGTCCGTTGCAAGATGGTTCTAACCAAACTAAAACCAAAATCAAGTTTTGAGTTAAATATTCAGTTTTTTTTTTTTTTGTGGTCATAAAGATATAGATTTGAATGACCAATAAAAGATGATGACCATGCCGATAATAACCAACATAGGATAATAAACTTATGTCTAATAATAAATAACAGGTGCAATACCCCAATTTTCTTACAAATTTACAAATCTGACATCTGGGAAAAGCTATTAGATCTACTTTTCACATATTCTTACGTCAAATCATGAGAACTTCATCTGTAACTTTTGATAGATGTTATCAATAAATTTAAAATAACAATAATAATTAGGTAAAATCTTATCTTTTTTATATTTATTTAAATTTATTTGAGGTATTTAACGTGCACCTCCTGAACCGAGTGATTATATCGGTACACAATAATTTCTCTGAGCGAGAGCAAAAGGGCCTACCAATTTTGGGTGGAAAAGGTATTTACACATACCTTCCAGGGTTCTTTTACATGTCAGAATCGAGATGGGACCGACGCTCAACTTACAGCTGTGCTACGAATTTTTATTGCTCATGATAAATCCACCCACCACCTTGTTATCAATGTTCACCACACCAAAACGTGTTCATATTTTCTTTCTAAATGTCCATTTGTAAGAAATTTATTGTAAACTTTACCGCAAACATCAAGTCTTGGGTATATTTTTATGAGACCAGATTCTTCACCCTGACAAGGTGGTAAGGAGAAGGTGATTGAGCTCTAACTGCGACTATATCGATAGATAGATGTACAAAGTGACCAAATACCATTTTGGAAATGTTGCTGCAGTCTGTATTCAAGAATAACTGTTTATTAAAAAAAGTTTTGGCCGTTTTTAATAAGGAATGCATGTGTTTTCTTGATTTATATTTGAGTTAAGAGAGGTTTTTTAACAGTTTGAAGGTGAGTGTACTAGTTGGTGCAGGCTTTGTCAAAGAAGAAGGCATATAATGAGAGGAAAATAGCGGAACCTTGTGGGAACTTGACTTCTAATGAGCTACAGTTGTTTCCATTGTTACAAGCTGCATTCTCTTAGTTAGTGATCCGGTCACACTATCCGTGTGGTTGGTGAGGATATAAGTCAGACACATTATTAGTGTGATTGGCCAGTATTTAACCCCCTCCTATGTAAGTCATTCACACTATTAGTGTGATTGGCCAGGATTTAACCTCCTCCTATGTAAGAGTCGGTCACACTATTAGTGTGAATGGCCAGGATTCAATCCCCTCCTCCTGTGTAAGAGTCGGTCACACTATTAGTGTGATTGCCCAGGATTTAACCCCCTCCTCCTATGTAAGAGTCGGTCACACTATTAGTGTGATTGCCCAGGATTTAACCCCCTCCTCCTATGTAAGAGTCGGTCACACTATTAGTGTGATTGCCAGGATTTAACCCCGTCCTCCTATGTAGAGTCGGTCACACTATTAGTGTGATTGGCCAGGATTTAACCCCCTTCTCCTACGTAAGTCGGTCACACTACTAGTGTGATTAGCCAGGATTTAACTCCTCCTATGTAAGAGTCGGTCACACTCTTAGTGTGATTGGCCAGGATTTAACCTTCTCCTACGTAAGTCGGTCACACTATTAGTGTGATTAGCCAGGATTTAACTCCTCCTATGTAAGAGTCGGTCACACTATTAGTGTGATTGGCCAGGATTTAACCCCCTTCTCCTACGTAAGTCGGTCACACTATTAGTGTGATTAGCCAGGATTTAACTCCTCCTATGTAAGAGTCGGTCACACTATTAGTGTGATTGGCCAGGATTTAACCCCCTTCTCCTACGTAAGTCGGTCACACTATTAGTGTGATTAGCCAGGATTTAACTCCTCCTATGTAAGAGTCGGTCACACTATTAGTGTGATTGGCCAGGATTTAACCCCCTCCTCCTATGTAAGAGACGCATATCCGGAACAGGGGCTATGGGGTTCATCTTTGGGTGGGGGGGTAATTACAAGAAAAAATTATCCCCCTCCAGGCCCCATACCCACCCATTTATCTATCTATTTGTGTTTCAGTAATTTGAGAGAAAAAATCTTTAGTTTAGACAAAGTCTTTATTAAAGAAAATATTTTATTATTATTATTATTATTATTATCATTAACTTACCTGTTGAAGGGAAACTTGGAATATTCGTCTTTCCCTCCCTCTTCCCCACCTCTGTATGTTTATACGTATGTGTGTCCATAGTTCACTTGTGCACTTTGAATTTGTTAGATGAGACTACAATTTTTGTGATTCGTCACAATCTCAAGGGTGAAAATTTCCACTATTACAATATTTTCTCAGTAAAAATTCTTATTATACTCATTGAAGTTTTAATAATATATTGCTAAAACAAAAATAAGACTCCAATGGATTTGTTAAAATTGTTTTCATAGCAGGTTGAAAGTAGGTCCCCAATTATGTTTATTTTAGAACAAACTTTTTTTTTCACTGTGTCTTACTACTCGTTCAGGCTATATGCTTATGTACTAATTACGTTAGGAATTATGAATACCATACTAAAGGAAGTGTACCCGCATTTGCGTGGAGGGAGAGTGAAAAACCCATTTTGAAAAAAACCCGCCTCAGTACACCCGAGATTCGAACCTCGGTCTCCCCATCATCGGCATTCTAGTCTACTGCGAGAGTAACGCCTTAGACCATGCGGCCACTGAAGCGGGTAGCCAAAGTTTGTTAGTAAAGAAATAAAAAATAGTTCCCCAACAAAATAGTGTGTTTAAAAAACATTAAAGACCTGTTTTTAGGCCTTTAAGTAGAAATAAAGGGACTTAATTATGCTTTACCTTAGTAATTTTTTTTTAGTTACTAAGTTTCTGGCTACAGATTCAGAGGTCCTGGGTTTGATCCCCCCATGATTCCAGAATTTTTCTGTGAATCAGTAAGTCTGGAATTGAACACAGCCTCGTGAGTACATGTGAGGAGCTACTTGAATAAATAAATATCAGCTCCGGTCTAGAACTGAGATTAAAGGCTAAAGGGTCTTTGTGCTGACCATATGACACGTGAATTTTGGCACTATCGTTGCTAATGGCCGCTCGGTCAGGTATAGCTCGATTTCATGCTCATGACCATGGAGTTTTATGTTTAAGTATCTGTTATAGAGCCGCTTAATCTAAGCGGTAAGGATGAGGATGGTAGTTCAAAGGAAGGGCACCCCCCATCAGCGTGTAGAAAATATGGGGGAACTACGCCAGGTTGACTTGGACGGATGTAATTCGAGTCTAACATCTGAGATCTTGTGGTCATAAGTTTGGGTGCATTCCACTTCTACTATAAATATAATTCCTACAAAGCCTGTGTGCAAATACAAGATTTTTTAATTCCAAATCGAATCCCAATCTTTGCTTTTGAATCATAATTTGAATACAATATTTTATAATGAAATGTTATCAAATCCCAATAAAATGTTTGCTATGATTAATATATTTTAATTGAATCCAATAAAAGAATAAAGGTCAATATAACTTGTACAAATAATGATTATATTTTAAATATTACAAGCCTCGCAAGTTTATCCATCTAATCTGAATCCGGTATCTATTTGAGATTGAAAGTTTGAATTTGGTTTGAATATTTCAAATATTAAGATTCAGTATCTCTGACCAAATACGAGTCCCAACAAGATTAAGATTTTGAATTTTGCTGCTTCTCAAACACTTAGTTTCTACCTGCGCTATTATCTTGTCCTCACCCAATCAGCTTGAACTGATCCACTTCTACTAAGGCGTTACTCTCGCACTAGACTCGTTTGCCAAAGACAAGATCGAAGTTCAACTCCAATCGGGTGTACGGAAGGTGGTTTTCCCTAAATGGATTTCCACTCTCCCTTATCGCAAATATGAGTACACTTCTTCTAAATTCAACCTTCCTAATCCCTGACACATCAGAGTAATTAGTAGTAGGGGGTGGGGGATAAGGGGCTGCATAAGGGAATATAGGGATAAAATTTGTGACAAATGAATATCAAACTTCATCAAAATAATGTCCTGTTATAATTGTTTTTATTTAAAAAGTCATATAATATATAACATTCATGGACAACATACGACAATGGGGGGGAGAGAAAAAAGTAAATTTCATTAAAGTCTTATTAAAAAGGTTAGTTTTAAAAAATCTTATTTTTAAGGATCACGGTTGAGTGGAGAAGGGTGGTGGAGGGATAGGTAAACGCACAAAGATACATTGTTTCGAAAATTTAAGTTGTATGAATGGGGACAGATGGAAAATTGTAGGGACACTATTATTTCACTATCGGTTAGGAGAAAGGTACAAATTTACAAGATTCAGGGGGACATTTATTTTTGGACTCTCTGTACATTCATTACTTAATTTACTATGCTCATTTTTCTCTTTTATTTTTTTTCATGAAGTTGTGGACAGATCATAAGAAAGTCAATAGTTAAGGTAAGTTATACATCCATAAACTTATATGAAATTTTAATTTCTTTTGTATATAGTTCTAGCCAGTGTAGTTAATTTTATATTAGTTACCAGAACATTTTTTTAAAATTTTATTTACCTATTGAAATTAAAATATATATTTTAAAATGAACATTGAATCAAAATTAAAAATAAACAGATTTCAAACAACTTTTTAAGAAAGCGTTTTAACAATCATAGTAAGATTGATATAAAATACAAGAAATTAAATTGCCATTTCTCACAAAAACAATGTTTACACACACACACATGCGCCGCGCACGCGCGCGGATTTAACGGAACATTAATTTAGAGGGAATAAATAACTCTCCAATTGTAAATCAACTCATGAATGTTTGTTCTAGCCTCCGGTCATTGACATATAATACTTTTATCATAACAAAACTATACAATAAAAAAATTCGAAAACAATAATTAGACATTGGACCCTAAGCATAAATATTCGATAAAGACTACTAAAAAAAAAATCAATGAAACAACCCATGCGGTTGTTATTTGGTTTCACCCCAAAAATCTGGGGCATTTAGGAACTTTTAATTACTCTTTTTTTTTTTTTAATTCAATACTTGGTCCACATCACTTCGATCAAAGAAGATCCTAACAATAATGTAATTATAATAAGAACATAATTTTCCACCAATTTAAAAGAACAACCTCACTTAAAATATTATTTCTATTTACACATTATTTTCCTTATTTCTAATTTATTTAATTAAATATAATTATTAATTACAGTGATGTAATACTAATTTGCTATCCAACATTCGCCATAGATTTGTTTTGATGAGAAAAAGAACCCTGCTTAAGTTTGGCGAACATCAGAGAGCCAACAAATTACGCGTCATCAAAAAACATCCAAGTCACATTTATCTAGATTATATACTTTCTTCTCTAAAACGGTTTGGTACGCCGATAATTTACATTTAAACATTGACTGAATTTTGTTTCCTCTCTACAAAAATTATGCAAGTTATTTTGACAAAATCTAGTACAAAAATCTATTCTAAATTAAAACAAAGCATTATTATAGACATGATCTTGTGGACAGTTTGTGTCTAATTTACCGAAGTTACAAAACAAAACACAGAGCAACAATATTTTAACCTGTTTAAACAAAACTGTTTTCATCATTTTTTAATACTATACATTGTTCTTAAATATCTGGTTATAAACATATAAAATGTACTTATTATATCACTTTAAATAAATTTTTTTTAACAACTAGACAATTAAAAAAAAAAGGTTTATTGGAAATATTTTATTTAACCTTCTTTCCGAAAAATGTTTATAAATGAAAAAGTGTTGATAACTTGAAACTTTAATAATCATTACTAATAAACTGAGAAGTTTATTTGTTGTAATTATGATAATGGTTGTACTTTCAATCAGTCAACATTTACTCGCTTTTCATCCAGTTTGGTGGCATTTTTAGTCTAATGGGTATTTTTTTTTAGATTCCATGAAAGCAGACAAATCATGTTCTTAAAAAAGTGTGATACAAAACTAATACAGTTTAAAATATTTAAAATGTTTAAAAATGAGGTGGCTCGATGGCTAAATAATTTTATAATAAAGGAAATTGATAAAACTAAAGAAAAAGGAAAAATAAACTACTAAGAGTAAATTTGATGAAGAAAGCCCACCCAGGGAAAGAGGAAAAATGTGGGAAGAATACAATTCACAAAGGTGGTGACATCTACTTCCTTTTTTCTGTCTTCTCTTGTAGAAATAGTAAACACACACATTTTAACACAAATAGAATAATATTTCAGCATTGTTGCCTTTATCAAACACAAAGAAGAGAGATACAAATAACACAAACAATGGATTACTCCATCTTGAATTTAAAGGAAAACTGTTAGAAACACATTGTGCACGGTTTCGAACAGTTTTTCTTTAAATTCAAAATGGAGTAATCCATTGTTTGTGTTATCTGTACTCTCTTCTTTGTGTTTGATAAAGGCAACAATGCGAAATATTATTCTATTTGTGTTAAAATGTGTGTGTGACTACTTCTACTATAGAAGACAGAAGAAAGGATGAAGATGTCACCTTGTGAATTGGATTTTTCCCACATTTTTCCTCTTTCCCTGGGTGGGCTTTCTTCATCAAATTTACTCTTAGCAGTTTATTTTTCCTTTTTCTTTAGTGTTATCAATTTCCTTTATTATAAAGTTTTAAATATGTAATAGACATTCTTGATATTAATACAACTCTTTATGGAAAACCTGTTTTTATTTTTGAGGTAATTGGAATGAAGCCAAGGTCTTGAAATAGAGTATGTTAGGACAAAAGTGATCAATTCTCTCTAAGAGATAAATATTCCATCCAGTGGAAGCTGTGTGAGGTATATTCCTCTCTGTACAGTAGCAGCAGTGTAAGGAATGAAGTATAGTACTCTTTGTCTGGTGATAAGGTAGATCACACTTTAGTCTACTGCCACAGGACAGAGAGGAATCGTTGCTTGTAACTAAAACAATATCAGTACTTACTATCCAATCCCCAAAACTAGGTTTGATTCTCTAAGAGCTCTTTATAAAATAGTGTGAAATGATAAACTTAATTCTCTAACAATAGAAACAAAAAAAATTCTTACTAAAATTTTTTTTAAAAACACGAAACATATTAAATACGGGAGAGTTGGGAGGTATAAAAATAGGTAAAAATAAAATGATATTGATAACGTAAGTAAAAAAGTTTCAGGTAAAAATGTCGCTGCTACTGCACTGCTAAATTTCGGTCATTTCTTGGTATGTTTTTTACTTTGTCACAGATATTATCTAGCTTCTTCGACAAACGAACAAATATTTTACAGTTAAAACCGAGTAAACGTTTGCTATGTTTCCCACCTTGAGCTGACTCTTAAAAGCCCAACTCAAGCTCCACGTACTATAAACAAATCGTACATAAACAACTCGGCCGCACTCAAGAGGGTGTTTACCAAACGTTACTTCTCGGCATGCAAGTACATACCAAGCAAACTAAACAATTTGTTTTGACAAATCTTTTAAAAATAATCATATTAGTCCTGACAATTAGGAACAAACCTGTAAATGTTGTTAAGTTTTTAGCCCTGTAAGAAAACTTGTGAAGCACTGAACTTATTTTGTTAAAATATGTGTTAAATAGCAATAAAGTCTATATTAATTTTGCCAAAATTAGCGAGAGAAAATTGTTGTTCTCAATTTCTTTTGAGGATATGGAAAATTAAATAGGAATAGAAGCTTTATAGTGAATAAACAAGAAGATTTGCAAAGTGAACTTCTTAATTTCTTCCTTCCCTTTCTATTTCATACAGTGTCATCTAAGTTTGGGTAGTACTCCATCATGAGCATAGAGGCGTTAGACGAGAAACTTTTTTAAATGAAAATAAAAAGTTGTCATTAAATTCCAGGACAACCTTGAAAGATATTCAGAAACTGTTAGTGTCAACATGTGAAGAAAATTAAACTCTATCTTTCTACTGGAGAACTATTTCATTTATTTTGGCCAAAAAAAGTTTTGCCATAAAAACTGAAAAAACACTGGCTTTTTATCATGTCCCTTACATCCCATTAGTTGTAAGTAACTATATAACCGCTTTGCAATGGCTTCAAAGTAATCAAAAAGCAACGCCATCGAATAAATTATGTAGTTTTCTTAGACTTAGCAAGATAACTAAAATAAGGAAATGTTTTGCTGATTTAAAAAAGCACCTGTAATGACCATTATTTGTAAGTGTAGCATGAGACCTCCTAGTGAAATACTATTATGTTGGTATTTATATCTGCTCCTCTCAATATTTCCTTCCATTTGTATTTATACCTAAAAATAATAAAAAAGTTTTCCTCCAAGAGTTGTATGTAGAGCATAGTTTATATCATGTTAACCAATAAGTGACATCTTTTTAGAACATTTTTTTCTTTAGCAAGCTCCTCCAAATGTTTTGAAAATTATAAAGTGTTTCAAGGAGGTTTGGCCTGCCAAACTGCAAGGTCAGGCCTGGTTGATCAATTTGTTTGAGAGGGGATGAAAAAGACAAGGAGAAAAAAACAAAAGTTTGACTCATGTGTTGAACTTAAACCCAAAAATTTGAGTAAATAACCGAAGTTTCTTGGCTTTCATGTAGATAGTTAAAATAACAGCACAGTCAGTGGTAAATATGTGAAGGTGGATTAAATTGTTCTGCCACTGCACCTATCAATAACAATACATATTTATAAGAGTCAAAACAATTATTTTTTTAATTAAAAAAAGTGTTTACAACATAGAGTTTGGTTTTCAATTTTTAAGTTTATTTGATATATTATTTATATTTGAAAGCAAAAAATATTTGAATCTTTTGCAGCGAGGTTTTAGAGTTTTTATGATTAAATTAAGTCTACCATTTTCTTGTTCACGTCTTTAAGAGTTGTTAATCACTCACTGTAATGGTGAGACATTAGTAGATGTGTGTATAGGCCTACAGTGCACAACATGTCTGAAATGATGAGGTTATGTGCTTCGTTTCACTACATAATTATCTGAAAGTGTGGATGATGGAACTAGTCAACATATGTCACTTTAAAATATTAAATTTGAGAAGAAAAAAGAAAAGTAAAATGAAGAACAGCTATCCAAGGACTTTGTAAAAGTAGACATTAAAAATCCAACACACCTGTCAATTTCTTAAGCAGAATATTACTTGTCAAAGTTACACAACACATGTCATTTTTAGCCTTTAACAATACAAAGTGTAAATTATTATTCATAGATTTGCATATTTTAGTGTCCTATATTTGTTTTACTCTTGTCCACACACATGTATCCTTAAATCGCATGATATTGTGTCTACAAGAAAGTACAATACTTTGTCCAATCAAACACGCCGGGACAAGAGCATTTTAGCAAATTTGACAAATACAGTCGAAAGGTCTATATAGTTATGTTTTAATGGTTTGTTTCTTAAAATCAAATAGGTGATATTTAGTTTGTATGGAGAGTTTTAGGAATTACTATGGATCTCAAAACAGATTAAATCAATATTAGAGTTATGGTATGTGTTTAGCCTTTTTTGTTTGATTAAAAATCCCAATTAATGGAAGAAACACTCCTATTTTTTGTATTGTTAAACTTTGAGTGACATTCTGTTAAAGAAGAAAGGTTGGAATTCTCCTTGACTTGCAATTCGACCTTCGACTTCTTGTACTATCCAACAAATGTACTGGATATTACTCAGTTCGGATACTGGACCATATTGCTTTCCTTTTTCTTTTCCTTTTCCCAATTTTCTGCCGGGACTTTTTTCAACGTTGCCAATGTTGGAACAATAAACATATTGACAGTTGGTCATGCTCAATCGTTCAAATACATTGTGCACTGTATAGCCTACATTGTTTCATTTTATATTATTCTATTCAAACATAACAACATCATTTATTTTTTTTCTCTAAATATTAAGTCTTAGCAAAAGGTTTACCAAAAGTGCCAAATTAATTTTTTTGCAATATCCTCTTCTCCTGCAGGCCCCCCTAACTACTCCTTTTCAACAATGGGGGGGGAAATCATGAGAGGTGACATGTTTTTGAAATAATAATAATAAATTAAATTCACACCCTTGCTGTAAATATGATATGAGGATCACTTATAGCTTTGAAACAAATGAATCCCAATCGGCCTGCCTCAATACCTAGGAAAGTGGCCAGCAGATATTAGCACAATGAGGATTTTTTGGTCATTTTAAAAAGTGATTTCACACCGTTAGGTACCAATTTCACTACAAGAACTAACAACTCATTCAAAAGATAAGGTTTCATAATATATCGTAGTGGTACGACCTTCACAATAGCACGTGTTGCGATGATGATGGGACAGGGTCAGCAGAAGACATACCTCTTTCACTTTCCAAACTTCCCTCTCTCTCTTCTTTCTTTCCTTGTAAAAGTCTCACAATATTTATTGGTTAGTATGCTATATTGTCCTGATTTTTATCAAACATTCCTTAGCGTGGACTAAGGTACTGAGAGTAACAATTACTTTGATACCATCTTGCCCACTCGGCTCTTAAACCTCTAGGCCTCAATTCACCCAGGGACATCTGCTGAGGTGCTAAGACTAGAAATTCCAACTAGAACATAACCTCTAAACTGCATTGTTTAAAAAACTCTATTTACTATTGAATTGAGTGGAAATTTTATTTGAGTATTGTTGTCTCAACATGTTGAGACAATGTTCACCATCTTTACCGTTCAACAGGTGAATACGATTTCCCTTTTGAGCCGTCTCACCGATTTACACTGCGGCCAATTGCTAAGTCTCCTGAGTAAATCCAGGCTTTGAAGCCACCCTCGTATCCTTACTATCAAATTAATATTCCAAGATGAATTACTTGAAAGAGAATTAAAAATACCAAAAGTCACGACACGTTTCCTGTCATCATTTGAAGCCCTGGGCAACTGGGTGTAGTACTATCTAAAAGACACAGTTCGAGTTGGTTCACCGCATGACCGAGGATTTTTCAGTGGCCTTCAGTGCTTAGACAAGAGCTTGCGGTTCTCAGATACACTTAAATATGGTGTGCTGACATCTAGGGTTGTATAGTCGAGGGGTGTCCACACTACTATTCGAGCATCACAGAAGGGTGTTGATAGTAGTAGCTATGATGACTGTTCCAACAGGCAACATTCACCGACGCCATCCGCTGCCGCTCCCTGCAGATGTCCGACATCCGATGCCATCTAATCCAGCGGTTTCCAGACTATTCGAGACCCACAGAAGGGTGGTGGTGGAAGTAGCCGTGATGGCTGTCCCGATATAGTCATTCGCTCTTCACCACAGACGCCATCTGCTGCGCTCCGGGAAAGGCGTGCTGCCCGGAGGATGTGACAAGAGAAAGAGGGCCGGAGAGGGTCCCGCTAGCCAGGGAGCTGGCGATGGACGCGAACATGGAGGAGGGGTTGCCGGGGACCCCTACGGACACAGGACAGATGGTCGGACTGCCCATGGCCGCGCTTGGAGGGTTGATGCGTTTTTCTTTCTGCCGCCTGTAACGACCAGGAACACGTCTGCATCATTATTATGGTACTTTGCTTTACACCAGATTATCATTGACAATGACAGTTGATGAGGGGGCCTACCAATGACAATGACAATTGATAAGGAGGTTGGCATTTACAATAGACAGTTGAGAAGGGGGCTACCACTGACAATGACAATTTATAAGGAGACTAGCAATAAAATCCTGCTCTAGCAACTTACCTGTTACAGAACCACACTCTGACCACCTCTTTCTCCATCCCAAGACTCTCGGCGAGCATCGAGATCTCCTCGGACGTTGGTTTGGGGTTTTGGAGGAACGCCTTCTCCAGAGCGACACGCACGCTCGTCTCGATTGACGTCCTCTTCTTCCGGCGCCTGCCGATGGCCTCCGGCGTTGTCAGCGGGTTGGTGAGCGAGCTTGGGTTGTTTAGCGAGTTGTCGGCGTCCTCGAGCCACTTCTGCAGCAGAGGTTTCAGCTTGCACATGTTCTTGAAAGACAGGTTCAACGCCTCGAACCTCGAGATCGTCGTCTGGGAGAAGTCGTTGCCGTACAGTTTGCCCATCGCGAGCCCGACGTCGCCCTGCGTGAACCCGAGCTTGATCCTCCGCTGTTTGAACGTCTTTGCAAACTGTTCCAGCTCCTCCAGGTCCGTCGTTTCCTCGGGAGACGGCTCCAGGATTCTCGCCTGGGGGGTTTTGATATGGTGATGGGTGCTTCCTTGGGTGCCTTCACAAACACACAAGAACCGTTACTATAAAATAGTCAAAGGATTGAAAACACAAATTAGGTATCAATAAATCTACATGTTTGTTTGATCCAGATTTGAAATAACTAGTTCCTTAAAACATTATTTTAGGATACTAATGACCATAAACTTGTGTTGTTTCAGGGAACGGAATAAGGGGGGAAGGGGGGAAGAAGGTCCTCTATCATTTGTAATATTCTTCTAGAGAAGGATAGAGGAGGAAAGAAGGAAAGGGGAGGGAGAGAGATGGAGAGGGAGGTGGGGAGAGGGAAAAGGGGAAAGCGATGGGGAGAGAGAGGAAAAGAGGGAAAGATGAAGAGGAGGAGAAAGAAATGTAGAGAGCGAGAGATTGAGAAAGGGAGAAGAGGGAGACAGGGGGAGGGAGAAATAAGGAGTGAATGAGAGGGATGAAGAAAAGGGAAATAGAAGGATAGGGGAGGGAGAGAGAAGGATAGGGGAGGGAGAGCGAATGAGAGGGAGGTGGGGAGAGGTAAAGGGGGAAAGAGATGGAGAGAGAAAGTTGAAGAGGAGAAAGAGGGAGTGAGGAAGATTGAGAAAAGACGAGAATGAAAGAAAAAGACGAGGAGGGAGAGAGAGGGAGGGAGTAACAGAGAGCAACATATCGAAGAACAAGCCCTCAACTACCCAGACCTATCCTAATGTATAAAAAAGTGTATGTTTCACATACTAAACAATGACATACATGAATGAATGTTTAAAATGTTATAGAAATAAATATACAGCCTTCGGTGTTTCTGAGCTCATAAACAACAAACCAAGACACACAACGACCCAGCAGCGCCTCGACTCACTCACAATGTTGTACATTGAATAAACATTGGCTTCATCGATTAGTTAAAATGAGGGGATTGAAGAATTTAAGACAATAAACACCTGCAGGTGAGTGTAGACTCATTCACTAGGACCATAAACACCCGCGTATGAGTATCATCTTATTCTCTAGGACCATAACACCTGCAGGTCAGCATCGTCTAATTCACTAGTTTCTATTGGCTGCGGCCCGCGACAAGCCCCGAGTTTATGAATCTGGTCCTTCAACTGAATTGAGTTAGAAAGCACAGGTTTACGGCATCACTATCATCATAGATCAGACTGCCAGTGACGGGGAGCTCGGGGTTCAAATCCCAGTCTCAAATGATTTTCAGCTCTTTCTTTTCTCTTCATAATTGCGGGTACACTCCCTCTAAATTCAACCTTCCTCATCCCTAACACACTAACATATTTAATACACATGCGTGTGACCCAAAAGGGTACTAATACATAGTTCTAAATAAAAATCTAAGCCATACCCATGACCTTGGGGCCCCCCTTACTCTTGGGCGTACTCCATATTATGCACCCTTTTATTTAGAACCCTATTCAGGCTGTGCACATATGTACTAATTACACTGTGTTAAAGATTATTGAGTTTAGATGAAGTGCAGCTGCATTTGCATTGAGAGAAAGTGGAAAACCCTTTAGGAAAAAACCCCTCAGTACACCTGGCTGGGATCAACCCTCATTATCCCCGTCTTATCCGGTCTATTCTACTGTGAGAGCGAGGCATTGAGTCATGAGGCCACCGAAACGGGTCACACCTTATTAGACTGTGCTGTGCCCGCCTAAGGGCCCCCTGTGTATATAGTGTCGTACCTGGTGCCCCAGAGGGGGTCAAGTGCCCCTGATGGTGTCCGTGGTGGTGTTGGTTCACATTGTTGTGGTGCTGGGTCAGCGAGGAGGACTGGTGGTTGTGCTGTCGGTTGGACTGCGGGTTGTTGGGCGCCTGCTGCTGGTGCTTCTGCAGCTGTTGCAGCTGTTGAGCCGCCTGGGCCACCGCCTGCTGCACCTGACACAGAACACTTGCGCTTATGTCCGTCTCTTTAACTGTTCTCGGTAATAGATAATGGGTTGGAGTCCATGAAAAAATACATTTAACTATTTCTTTGGATTAAAAAAAATTATATGTATTAATAAAATTATATTTAATCATTTATTTGGTTGATCAATAGATTATATTATTGTGGGAACATGACAAACAAAGCTTGATGTGTAACAAGAACATGCTTAAGCATTACCCACAAGCATGCACACCACACTAGCTCTTAATTTTGGGTTGGGGGCAAAACTAATCCATTTTCATTTTTTTATTTAATGGTACTAAGAGTGTCCCATTTGAGCAGGCCCTGGAAGGGGGGAATGTTATCCTCCCAGCCCCCACCCTGTGCGCCCGTGCTTAGGTAGGGACAGTTGAAGGAAGATGTACATCTTGTTCCTTATTGACGTGTTTGAAAATTTAAAAAATAAATAAAAGTACACACCTTCATAATATATACATATATAAAACTGCTTCGGTGGCCGCATGGTCTAACGCGCTACTCTCGCAGTAGACTAGACTGCCGATGACGGTGAGATCAAGGTTCGAATCCCAGTCAGGTGTACTGAAGGGGCTTTTTTCCAAAATGGTTTTCCAATCTCCATCCACGTGAATGCGAGTACATTTCCTATAAATATAACCTTCATAATCTCTAAAACCACTAGCGTAATTAGTATATAAGTGTATAACCCGAATGGGTAGTAAGACGCAGAGCCCCATGTCTCACTACCGGTTTGGGTTACATACTGATGTACTAATTACCCTAATGTGTTAGGAATGCGGAAGGTTGAATTTAGAGGAAGTGTACCAACATTTGAATTGAGATAGGGTGGGAAAACATTTAGGGAAAACCACGCTCATTACACCCGACCGAGATTCGAACCTTGATCTCCCTGTCATCGGCAGTTTAGTCTACTGCGAGAGTAGCGTGTTGCACCATTCAATCACCAAAGCGGGTAGCCGATATTTTAGTTAGTTTTATTTTTTTAAATAAAACTTTTTTACTCTCAGATATTTTTTCTCTAATTTTTCAGAAGAGAAGGTAAAAGTATTCCCGAACGAATTTTGGAGGTTATGAAATAGTTCCCCCACATATAGACGACCAGTAAAAGTATTTGATATGGCTCTGAATATGGTCAAGTATCATTCTGCAAGATCTCTCGTGTCTAGCTTGATAAACAATTATGGGTGTGAAAAGATCACTTTCTAGATGCAAAACGCAGCTTGATACAAGCAAAGCAAATACAAAATTAAGGTTTTTGTTGCTGCCACATAACACTAACTTAATTTTTTATACTATCCAATAAGTTCATCTAGATTAAGAGAAAATCTTAGAGAGAGAGAAAACCAAAGTATTGTCGCTGCTCATCCCCCCCCCCCCCCCATACACATTGTCTATATTATGTCAATCTGTTAGGATAGCCTATCAAATGGTGAGTGTTATGGGTAGGAGCGTTTAAAATAGTTCAACTCGATGTGTTGATGGAGTTATTGTAGACTAGCGTACATAATGTGATATAGATAGTTAATTGGTAAAATTCTACGAAAGTTATACCCCATGTCAGTCAGTCTAGCAGGGAGCAGGCAAAGTGATAGACAACAAAGTGGCCGACACGAGAGGAAAAAGTGGTAGAAAGCCAACTGCTAGACACGAAGAAACGACGTGGACCAAGTGGCCAACACGACTTGGACAACTGCTCGACAAACTTTGATATCATCCAGTTAAAAGTGGGCTAAGTGACAGAACAGTTAATTTAATACACTATTGTCCTTATTTACACTCAAATAATGTTTCCCCCCAACGCGTCAGCTTAACCTTACACTTCTTGACATATTTTTGTAGGGTTTGCTAAGGTAAAAATGTAGGAACTGCACCCGATTTTTTGTGGAGTGAGAGTGGAAAACCATTTATGAAAATCTACCTTCAGTCCACCCAACTGGGCTCAAACCCCAATAAATGGTCTCGACGTTTAAGGTGTCGGGTTGGGAATGATGCATAATTATTTCGTACGGTTTCAAACCGTTTAAGAATATTTTAAGGGAAGTATGGTAAGCAGGAAGGACATATCGTTTAAGGTACAAGATCTAAGCCGTCAGGTATCAAGGAGCGGGTGGTAAGATGATGGATACATCGTTTAAAGTACAAGATCTAAGCTGTTAAGGTTTAAGGACCGGCTGATAAGCGTGGTGGGTGGTAAGAGGATGGGATCAACACGGTCACGATTGAGCCAGACTACCTCTTGCTCAGGATGCATACAGGAAGTCGTATGGCTGAAAGGAGGTAAGAATACAGGATAGGGACTGGAAGTTGTGCAGATCAAGGCTGGGGTAGGAGACTGGGAGGAGGGGAGAGGAGCGATTGGCGGACATGGCAAGAAAGGGGATGACTGCTGGGAGGAGAGTGCGGGATGGAGGCTGGAATATAGATTCAGAAGGGAGAAGGGGGCTGCTAAGAAGGAGGCTGCAAGGGGCAGAACGACAAATACAGGGACATAAGGTTATTTTTGCGTAATTAAGAGCCTGTTAAGGTTAGGTAAGGTTAGGTCAGAGGAGAAAGTGTCCCCCCCCCCTTCAAAGTGGTGGATCAATGTTAACCTTATGGGAGAAAGTGGTCCAGAACTGTCATTTCAACCACTACTACCATGTTTATAGCGTTGTTAGTTTTGAAATAACTTGTGTGTCACTTGAGCCACTCTTGACTGGATTCATCTCGATGTTTGGCAAGCAATTGGTCCTCTCGTGTCGGCCGCTTGGCTGTCTATCACTTTGTCCTCTTATATGGGAGCTTGTCTATCACATGGTCCAGCTCGTGTCGATCACTTGGTCCACGTCGTTTCTGCGTGTCTAGCAGTTGGTCTGTTTACAGGTTTGTTCTCTTGTGTCGATCACTTGGTTGTCTATCACTTTGTACTCCTATACATGAGCTTGTCTAGCAGTTGGTCCAAGTCGTGTCGGCCACTTGACCCACCAAGCCTTCCAAATAATTTTTTTATAGTTTGTCGAGCAGTTTGTTGTCTAGCAGTTTGTATAGCGCCAGTCTATCAAACAGTCCTTGAATACGTATATATCGGTGAACTACTCCACTATGTCCTAAACGAGAATTAGGTAAGTTCTTGCCGTCACTATCAAAAACCCCTTAACACTCTTCAAAGAATCTCCGAAAAACTAGAAGCTCCTTGTGCTTGTTTCGCACCTACTTTTAGCTTAAAAAATGTGTCATGCTTACTGATGGTAGCTTACTTGTACGTAACTGTACCCTAGCAAAGCTGACTTTCAAAACATAAGTGTAAACTCATTGTGGACTGTTCTGAATAACTTGACTGACTGAGGCTTTCATTATTAAAAGTGAACTGTGTCTTTTATATAACATACATTTGTTCCAATGTTACAATACATACTATATTCTTTTACACTGAAATATCTGAATTTATATTTACAGCAACTTTTGTATCTCCAACCCCATTAGAACCCCAGCTAATGTTTTTATTTTTTTATTATTTTAAATAAGACGGAAGCCTCAATTTACCATAATTCAAAGTGCATTATAAAAATATCATGATTGTCTAACAGATGGCAGCACTAGCTCGATTTAAATTAGAAAGGTATCATGATTGTCTAAAAGATGGCAGCACTAGCTCGATTTAAATTAGAAAGGTATCATGATTGTCTAACAGATGGCAGCACTAGCTCGATTTAAATTATAAAGGTATTATGATTGACCAACAGATGGCAGCACTAGCGCAATTTAAATTAGAAAGGTATCATGACTGTCTAACAGATGGCAGCACTAGCTCGATTTAAATTAGAAAGGTATTATGATTGTCCAACAGATGGCAGCACTAGCACAATTTAAATTAGAAAGGTATCATGATTGTTTAATAGAAGGCAGCACTAACTCAATTTGTGTAAGAAATTGGACTCCCCCCACCTTCCTCCCCCCTGTACCCTTCGAATGTTTCCAAAATGTGTGAGGTTACTATAGCTGTCAAAGTATAAGTAAAACAGATTTGACCACCAACATTAACATTTCAGAGCTTCACAATCCCTTACAAGTGTAAACGCGTTAGCGCTGTCGGAAAGTGACACAGATATGTAGTGTGCCAAGGTCATGCAATGAGATGGTGAGTGTCATTTTACCTGGACTGCTTGGGTCACCCCTCGTGATGGGAGGTTCTGGTGAGCGTACCCCTGCTGCAGCAATCCCTGGAAAATCAGAACATGCGACCCACCACCACAAACATCACACAGCTCTTCGTAACCACCTCCACCACATACACTTGGAAATATCGTTAGCACTGAATTTCTAGATTTTAATATAAATATACAACACTACAAGTTAATATCACTCATAAGTGACTGGTTAGCATCACAAAAATACCAACATCACCATCACTAGCCGTTTATTACCGGATATTTTATATTGCCAGGTAGGTATCACTAATAATTATATTTTAAAATCAGTAATACCACTACCATTAGAATGTAAGAATTAATATCAATGTTTCTATTTTTATAATTGTCACTGGGTTATGAAAGTTGTTATACTCATTTGCTTTCATGTAAGTCAAGACAGAGTATAGAATTGTTTAACGCTAAGGTAGGTCAGAGTATAGAATTGTTTAATGCTAAGGTAGGTTAGAGTATAGATTTGTTTAATGCTAAGGTAGGTTAGAGTATAGAATTGTTTTAATGCTAAGGAGGGTGTATAAATCTAAACAAGGAATGAGATATGGAATGCAAACTATCTAGAGTATCAACGAGTACCTAGATCTAGGTGTCAGTAGAATTTGCTAATGTCTCACCTGATTTTGCAGGAAGAACTGTGCCTGCGCAGGTAACTGGGCCCCTGCGCCGGGTTGGAACAGTACAAACTGTTGCAGCTGCTGTTGCAGGCTCTGTTGGTGCTGTTGCAGAGTCTGTTGCAGGTTCTGGAGCTCCTGAGGACCTAACGCTGACAGGTTCGGCAGAGCTGACGCAGCTGCCAACTGATTCTGTAGGAGCAACTGCTGACCCTGCGCGCCCAGACTCATCAACTGCAGGGAACAACACAGTCACTGACGTGAGAACTATCGCTGACAGGAGGTATGAACTGTCGCTGACAGGGGCATGAAATGTTGCTGACAAGGGGGATGAACTGTTGCTGACAGGAAACATGAACTGTTGCTGACAGGAGACATGAACTGTTGATGACAAGGGACATGAACTGTTGCTGACAAGGGACATGAAATGTTGCTGCCAGGGGGCATGAAATGTTGCTGACAGGAGACATGAACTGTTGCTGACAGGGTGATTAGCTTTTGTTGACATGGGGCATGAACTGTATTTCTGACATGAGACATGAACTTTACTGTTGCCGACAGGGGTTAGGAATATTGCTGACAGGGACTATGAACTATTACTGACAGGGGCATGAATTGTTGATGACAGGGCAACGAACTGCATTGCTGAGGGGGGGAATGAACTGTTGCTGACAGGAGGCATGAACTATTACTTATAAGATCATGAACATATGTATCGTGTCACCAGACAGATGACAGTAATCAACTGGTTGAGGGACAGTTGTCCAGCCTGTATCGTGTTACTAGACAGATGACAGTAATCACCTGTTGAGACAGTTGTCAGCCTGTATCGTGTTACCAGACAGATGACAGTAATCACTGGTTGAGGGGACAGTTGTCCAGCCTGTATCGTGTTACTAGACAGATGACAGTAATCACCTGGTTGAGGGACAGTTGTCCGACCTGTATCGTGTTACTAGACAGATGACAGTAATCACCTGGTTGAGGGACAGTTGTCCAGCCTGTATAGCTGCCAGGGCTGCCTGTACACTGGCCGCAGCAGGGCCGCTGTTACTGGACGTCACCTGACTGCTGACACCGGAACTAGGAGAGCTGGCTGTTCCATTCACTTGACTTCCGGAGTTCCTGTGGGAGCCGTCCGTTACCTGCAACCGAGTACTCTTATATACCGAGTGTCTAGCAAGGCTGTGTTTACCATCACCATGTGTGCTAACTACAAGGACCTTATTCACTCACTCACTCACTCACTCACTCACTCACCCTGTTACTCACCCACCCACTCATCCAACCACCTCACCAATTCACCTACTCACACACTCACTCATTCGTCCACTCACACTGTCACTCACCCACACACCCACTCACCCTGTTACTCATTCACTTATTCACTCACCCACCCATTCTTCCACTCACTTATCCTGTTACTCACCCACCCACTCACCTACCGATTTATTCACTCACTACTCACTCGCGTGAAAAGATCGTAAATTATTTCAAAATTGGTTCGCATTTCTCTTGTGTCAACATTTTGATAAATCAAAGTTTGATTTTATAGAATACCTACTTATTTTTATCGTGGAAACACTGAATAAACGTTATTTTAAAAGCCTGAAAGAAACTGTTGTATACATTTAATTGGCCAAGTTTATTAGATTACAAACAAGTGACATTCTACTTGCGGAATATAATTATTATGATTGAATAGAAGTAAGCCAGTTGTGTTGTGATAAGTGCTATTATTTCCCCTGGAATAACTGTCTGGTACATGACAATGTTGGAGCTGTAATAACCCAAGAGTTCCCTCCAAAGGACGGATGCAGCCCTTGGACAATATTTACTCATTGCTCATATCAGACTTACATCTTGAGGCGCTAGGGCGAAGGAAAGGGGGGGACGAGAGATAAAATGTATGTATTTATGGGGAAAAGGAACCGTCCCTCCCCACCCCACCCCCCTCACAATTCTCCCAGGAAGGTAAACAATTTGAACTATGGACATTTCCGTCTCGGACCATCTCAGTCAAATTTCCTGCTCCTTCTATCAACATTCAGGGATATCGACCCGGTTCATGACATCACTTGACATCACATTGTATGGACGCCACCAGTTGTAGACTGGGCTGGAGGCATCACTTTACATCACATTGTATGGACGTCACCAGTTGTAGAATAGACTGTAGGAAATATACAGTAGTAACATCACTTGACATCACATTGTATGGACGTCCACCAGTTGTAGACTGGGCTGGAGGCATCACTTTACATCACATTGTATGGACGTCACCAGTTGTAGAATAGACTGTAGGAAATATACAGTAGTAACATCACTTGACATCACATTGTATGGACGCCACCAGTTGTAGACTGGGCTGGAGGCATCACTTTACATCACATTGTATGGACGTCACCAGTTGTAGAATAGACTGTAGGAAATATACAGTAGTAACATCACTTGACATCACATTGTATGGACGCCACCAGTTGTAGACTGGGCTGGAGGCATCACTTTACATCACATTGTATGGACGTCACCAGTTGTAGAATAGACTGTAGGAAATATACAGTAGTACATCACTTTACATCACATTGTATGGACGCCACCAGTTTTAGACTGGCTGGAGGCATCACTTGACATCACATTGTTTGGACATCACTAGTTGTAGACTAGGCTGGAGGCAAGATACAGTGATATCACTTTACATCACATTGTCTAGACATCACTAGTTGTAGACTGAGCTGGAGGCAAGATACAGTGATAACATCACTTTACATCACATTGTATGGACGCCACCAGTTGTAGACTGGGCTGGAGGCATCACTTTAAATCACATTATATGTACATCACCAGTTGTAGACTAGGCTGGAGGCAAGATACAGTGATAACATCACTTTCATCACATTGTTAGACATCACTAGTTGTAGATGAGCTGGAGGCAAGATACAGTGATAATATCACTTTACATCACATTGTCTAGACATCACTAGTTGGGGACAGAGCTGGAGGCAAGATACAGTGATAACATCATTTACATCACATTGTCTGGACATCACTAGTTGTAGACTAGGCCACCAAACCACTCCAATCCTAAATAGCGTTCTTGAGACGCTGTAACGTACATTCGGACATACGCTGTTGTTGCTCGAAAGTCCTCGATTGGTGTTAGTCCGTTGTTGCGCCCAGCCTTAGTACCCACGTACTGAGCGCGCCACCATCAACTTGTGAATATTGAAATATGTCGGCCACGACAAGTCTAATTCCTGGGGGAAGAATTGGGATCACTCTCTCCTAGCCAATAAACAAACTTCTTCGAGGAGACGGGAGAGAGGGGGAGTGAGAGGAACAGAAGGGGGTTAGGGGGGTAGGAGGGGTCCCAGGGACAGTTCATTAAATAGTAACCTGGGTCAACTTCATTTTACAGCCCCTACACCGCCACGTTGTTCAGGAGGTGAGAAAGAGGGTGGATTCTAGTGGAGGATCACGATACGAGTTTCCCGGGGACACCGAGAGGTACCTGCATTGAGTCCTGGGTGGAAGAAGGGGCGCATTGTTTCGTAGTCAAACCCAGGTGCAAATAATAGCCCATTTGTGACAATTAACTTAAAACCAGAACCACATGTTGTAGATAATGGCTTGTATATATAGTAAAAATTAGTTTTAGTTTTCTGGTTTGGAATCGGAGGACACCCCCTCCCTCACCCCCCCCCCCCCCCCGAGGTTTGGGGAATGACCAGGTTTAGATTGCTTCTGTAACTTGTCACGGAAATGAGGCTCTTCTAAATTCAAAGGGATGTTTTTAAAAAAACGAGATTTGAAATAGATTGAGGGATTTTTTTTCTCTCGAAAAGTTTTAATAGATTCGTCTGAGTCACGACAAAAAAAACCACTAATATGAGAGAGTTTGTACATAAGAATTGAAGATTTGGAAAAAAAAAAATAAGAAAGAGGACTCGTCTTTTTGGTTAGAATAGCAGATGAAACAGAGGAAAGATTTTACTTCCGCACACATGGAAATCAAATAGAACAGGAATATAAAAAAAAAGCCTCCTCAACCTAAGTTTTTTGGTTTGCTGATAAGGCAAGCTATCTATCTATTCTCTTTCCCCCCCTACCGCCCTTTTCATTCCTTTTTCAAACAAAAGAGCGCGCCGCAAAGAGAATGCAGTCTACAGAGGTCGGAATATTGGTTGGGCCATAGAGATCGGTCAACTTGCTATGCCATGGAGGAAGATTGAAAGCTAGTTCTGGTATTGATATGCAGAGGGCAGCACTGGTGGGCCTGCTCGCGACGTATGGTAATGAAGATAGACCCATCATACACTTCAAGACGAAACCAGACGGCGATTAAGTGTTTTTTTTCTACTCTCTCATCCAATTCTCCTTTATTTTTATTCGGTTCGTTTTTTTTAAAAAAAAAATTAAGGGGAAATCATTGCTATTCGAAATGTATTCGAACGGAAAAAAGAACTTTTAGATTTGTCAACATGAACTCGTTTAGATATCTAGAGATGATGTTTTTAAAAGTTATTATTCAGGTCCTAGGACGTATTCACCTTTTAAGGAGTAGGCCTACAAACATATTTTAAAACGGTCAGAAGTAATAACATTTTACCAATTAATAGGTGTCAATAACCTATTAAAAGTGATATCTGCAGATCACGAGACCTGACGTATGGAAAAGTGAAAGTAGATCTAGTAACCTTTACAGTTGTCAGGTAAGGGTAAAGCTCTCCCTATGAAAATTGGCTGTATGTATGTACAGTAGCTTCTAAGCTAGAAAAAAATACGTTTTCCGTCCCAATTAATAGGCAAGCGATTAATTCTCACCTCCGAATATTTGTACAGTTTTTTTTCGATTATATGGTAAAAAAAATTAATAAAAATCTTGTAACTTTTTATTTAAAGAATGTGTTACACAAAGGAGTAGGCCTTCTGGTATGGTTGGGTGACTTCGACTGATATACTATAAGTAAACCCACTTCGGTGGCCGCATGGTCTAAGGCGTCACTTTCGCAATAGACTCTAGTATCTATAAGGGGGAGGTAGTAATTCGATTCCGGTCGGGTGTGTTGAGATTTTTTTCCCCCCTAGATGGTTTCACCCTACTTCACCACGTAAACGCGGGTACACTTCCTCTAAATTCAATCTTCCTTATCCCTACCCCATTAGCGTAACTAGTACATAGGTGTATAACCCAAAGGGGTAGTAAGACGCGGTGCTAAAAATATAGCTACTATAGATAATTTAGGTAGACCCGCCATCTAGTATTCTTGGAATAAACTACCTATCCTTGTGCGATTTACTGTAAGCAGGGGTAATTTAGGCAATCCCGCCAAGTACTTGTGTTCGAGAAGTGAGCTACAGTCCAATTCTCATAGGAAGGGCATTTTTAAATACAAAATACTAAATTTTTGCGGCCAAAATTAAAATCCTTTTAATTTTTTTAGTGTAATTTTATAGATATTGATAAGATCTATCAAACGTGACAGCTTCGTATCACAGGACTTGACGTATGAATGAGTTTAAAGTGGATATAGTATATAACGTCATTTTTATTCTAAAGTGCCTCAAAGAATAATTATTTGTATTAGCTATATGTAGTTATCAAACACGGGTCCCCTGAGAACCAACCTTGGTCAATAAAATGTCTGTCAGAGGAGTATCGCGCTTGTTTTCCCAACAGACGGGGGACCCTTCAAGAACTAAGGAGTCGAGACAAATCAGATTTATCAAGGACTGTTTTACAGACTTGAGAGGGGGGGGGGGATAAAAGTAGTGACAACTTGAAAACAAAAACAAATTACCATCTCTCTTCCCCACCCCTCAGTTGATCGGGCGAAGAGGGGAAGGAGGTTGAACAGCTGCCCTTAGAGGGACGATTTGGGAAAACACCCTTTTAGAGAAAGATCCAAACTTACCCAGCACAGGTCTTAAAAGTTTTAGTTTAGCTAGGATAGGGAACGGCATGTGAAACATTTTCATAAGTTGGTTAAAAATTAGCCTGAAGTTGTAAGCGAATTGGTTTTAATTATTTTAAAAATTTAGTGAGATAGTTAGTACTCACATGAAATACAGCAAACTACACACTGAAATCAAGATTATTTTCAAATAAATTACTAAGTTTTTAATTAGTAAAACTTTACCTTCGTCGATAGCTGTTTGTTTTTTAAAACTATATAAATATATTCAGCTTCTACCAACACCATTTATTTGTGTAAAAATGATAGAAAACAATTTTGGTAAAACCAGCCTCAGTACACCCGACCGAGATTCGATCCTCGATCGCCCTGTCATTGGTCTATTACCAGAGTAGCGCGTTAGACCACGCGGCCACCGAAGCGGGTTCCCCCAAAGTTGTTGGTGCATATTCCAAGTTATACCTATTTTATAATCTACATCTATAAGAGAGAAAGCGAGAAAGGAAAATAAATTACACTTTCAGATAGCATCCAGGTCTCTTGTCTCTAAGTCTTGCCCTGATAATTCAGTGTTTATCATAAAATAATATATGTATGTATACATATTTTAATTTACGTACCCTCTAAGGATATCTTAGCTAACCTCCAGGGGTACACATAACCCGGGATGATAGCCACTGATCTAGACTACACTCATAGCTATTAATATGAACACATTGTTTGTATAATGCTGGCATTTTCCTTAAAATGGCGTGCCGTTGATGCTGATCACGCAGGTGAATAGTGGTTAGAGCTACCCCTTTTCCGCCCTGAGATACAAGGGATCAAACTCACGAGGTTGAGCGCTCCTCCCCTGTCCGAGTCAAGGGAGTCGCCATCTTGTTCCAACTCCTCCCCCGCTCCTACCTCGCTGCTACCGCTTCGTTCGTCGTTACTCGCATCACCGTTCATCCCGCCTTCTGAAACAAACAAAAAAAACACTAGTTATTAGTTATATCCTCCATTGCACAGCCATCTTTGAAAGTAATCGACTGATGACGTTGTAGAGGCATGGTGGAAGCATCATTTTATACAATCACATTTTTTTTAAGTCAGTTAAATTAATACAGAGAAAATGTTTTCAATTTCTTGCAACCCACTTCGGTGGCTGCATGATCTAAGGCGTCACTCTCGCAATAGACTGGCCTGTCGATGACTGGGAGATCGGGGTTCGAACACATATAGGGTGTACTAAGGATGGTTTTTCCAAAATTGTTTTCCATTCTGCCTCTCGCAAATGCGGGTACACTTCACCTACATTTAATCTTCTGCTTCCCTAACACATTAGCGTAGTAATTAATATATGCTTATTACTAGATCGTTTATTAGGAGGGTTGAGGAAGGGGGGGCATGCAATCTCTCTAAAGAGACTTGACTCACTTTTAACCCGAGTTTGTTTAAAGGTTTTTGCAAAGTCGTTGAATAGATTAACAACTGTTACTCTTTGATATGATTGGCCATCATATGACAATAGGGCGTCACGTGATAGGGGGAATTAAAGCACCATCGTTTTCATTCTTTATTGGCCGCTGAATGTTACCCTTTCCCACCCCTATGGGAAGGGTTGAATGCGATGATTTCACAACTTTGGGGTGGTAGGGCGCGAGTGTATCGGGGGGGGGGGGGTTTGAGGGGGGCGGGGGGTGGGAGGCTATAGAGATGTACGCTCAGGTCTGAAATTGATGTGTCTTTGAACCGATTTAATATTGATGCTATATCCTTATTTATTTTAGATGTTTTAACGTTATGAACTGACCGGTTAGATTAGCACACGACTTATAAAACTAACTTAAATCTACAAAGAACACAACACCCAGCTCCCCGACCATTAATCCATCAATGTGAAAGAAGAAACCCAAATTTTCACCAATCATACATTTTTCGGCCATGCCGGGAATCGAGACCCGGGACTCTTGGCTAGGTAGGAAGACACGCTACTGACTGAGATGAGGTGTCGGATCATATTATATTTTTACAAAATAAAGTTAGTTCATTTTGTCAACACCAGAGTCGCATGGATACATACTTCCCCAGAAAATGACACACAAACGATCGCTATGAATAGTAATAAATATAATACATTCTATGTCCAACCAAACAAGTCTTTGATATGTAACTATAGACGTAGCTGCAAACCAGATTTGTTTCTAATTAAAAAAATCCATTTAGTGGTAGGTACCTTGTGTGTCGTAATTATATGGAATTAACTATGTTTCTAACAAAATATCTGCCTTGTAGCCTTGTAGCTGTTAGGAAGAAACTTTTGTGAAATACAAACATATTTTTTACGGTCAACATTGATAACATTTTACTATTACTATTAGAATTATTTTATAGGTATTGATAATATCCATCACAAGTGACAGTTAGAGAGATCCCATGACTTGACGTATGAACCTAATAAAGTAATTTTAATAATGTTCCTACTATGGTTCTGGCACACACTGTGTTCGCTGACGGTAAGTCGAGGAGGGGGAGGGGGAGGGGAGGCCATGGCTGATTGTGAATGTACTCCTGTAGTTTCTGGTAGTCAGATGTCAACTGTTCCTCAGTCAGTATTTGTGTCTGTGACTGTACCTTGTCCAACTCGTGTACAATGTAGAATGACGCCAACTGTTCCTACCAGCAGTTGTGCCTGCCTGTGATTGTACCTTGTCCAACTCGTGTAAAATGTAGAATGATGCCAACTGTTCCTACCAGCAGTTGTGCCTGTCTGTGACTGTACCTTGTCCAACTCGTGTAAAATGTAGAATGACGCCAACTGTTCCTACCAGCAGTTGTGCCTGCCTGTGAATGTACCTTGTCCAACTCGTGTAAAATGTAGAATGACGCCAACTGTTCCTCAGTCAGTATTTGTGTCTGTGACTGTACCTTGTCCAACTCGTGTAAAATGTAGAATGACGCCAACTGTTCCTACCAGCAGTTGTTCCTGTCTGTGATTGTACCTTGTCCAACTCGTGTAAAATGTAGAATGACGCCAACTGTTCCTACCAGCAGTTGTTCCTGTCTGTGATTGTACCTTGTCTAACTCGTGCAAAATTTAGAATGACGCCAACTGTTCCTACCAGCAGTTGTGCCTGCCTGTGACTGTATCTTGTCCAACTCGTGTAAAATGTAGAATGACGCCAACTGTTCCTACCAGCAGTTGTGCCTGCCTGTGACTGTACCTTGTCCAACTCGTGTACAATGTAGAATGACGCCAACTGTTCCTCAGTCAGTATTTGTGCCTGTGACTGTACCTTGTCCAACTTGTGTAAAATTTAGAATGATGCCAAAGGGGCCCCTATGACCTTCCAGGGCGCTATTTAACTCGCGAGAGGGGAGTGGTAAAGGGTGGTTTGCAGATTCACCCTTAAAAACCATCCATCACTGGCGTCGTGACGGGCCCGTAAGGGAGGGACGAAGATCCCACCCTCCACGGGATTCACTTTGTATGTGTGCTCGCTGCTGTCCCAGTTCTTGGGGGCGACCAACCCCTATCGTGCTGCTTGAATAAAAATATAATTACAACAACATGAGATGCCGCGCGTGGAACAACGGCTTATGTCCGTCGGAGGTAGCGAGAGTTGGAGAATAGGGGACGCGAGAAAAGGCCGGGGTTTTTGGAGTTTTTATAGCAAAACTTTTTTTTTTGCTAACGTAAATCAAACATTGCTCCAGTAGGAACATAATTTAATTTTCTCCACATGATTATACCAACAGTTGTTGAATATCTGTCTTCAGCATAGCGACAGTAGACAAACTTTTTAACTGAAGAGAAAAAAGTTGGCATTAAATTCCAGGACACTCTTTGACAGATATTCAACAATTAATGTTGATATCACAAGGTGAATAAAATTAAACTATATTTCTACTTGAGAAATATTTGATTTATTTGGCTGGATAAAAAAGTTTACTATGAAAACATCGCAATCCATACCATCTCACCTTAAGGGCACCGCCTAATTGAATTGATTGAAATATCACCCCGCTTCGGTGGCCGCATGGTCTAACGCGCTACCCTCACACCAGACTAGACTGCCGATGACGGGGAGATCGAAGTTCGAATCTTGGATGGGCGTACTGCGGGTTTTTTTCCCAAAATAATTTTCCATTCTCTCTCCACGCAAGTGCGGGTACACTTGCTCTAAATATCCTTCTTCATCCATAAATCGATTAGCGTAATTAGTACATATGCATGTAACCCGAACGGGTAGTATGACACGGTGCTAAAAAAAATTATATATCCTCATCCTGCGTTATTTATCATGGGGATGTCAGTTCTGAGACTTATAAACCACTAAAAAAAATCATCTATTATTTTAGAATATTCTGTTGTGACTCTTAGGTTAAGTTAAAGTTAAGTAGATCGTGATTCCGGTATAAAGCCGCACATTATCTTGTGCCACTGTCGCTCCAAGGCCCTCCTTTTGTAAGATCACGTGACCATCTCGAACCAATTAAAGGAGACCGGAATAATCCTCGTGCAATTGAAGTGAAGCTATAAGGGGTTTGGGGGGAGGGGGGGTTGTAAGGGTCGGCGGGCAACTGTTCAAATTAATGGTTTTTAAATTAATTGCATTTTCGTTGAGAAGTGGAAGGAAGTTAAACTTGACATCGTTAAACAATGTTAGAATGAAGGTCAAATAAATACCAGCATTGATGTATGGAAGGGGGCGTGACTCAACTTCTCATAAGGGGGTGATAAGGGAGTAACAAGGGAAACAAGCTAGTCACTGATTCAGACTCGGATGGTGTCTTAAACAGAGCTGAAATAATTGTGTCAGTTGGGCTGAATATTTCGGTGCAATAAGCATTACGATGAATGTATCTTACACTCTCTTTATTTGAGATATTAAGTAAGCCTATAAATACTTATATAAATCAAAAAACTATTTGCGTATAGCCCGAAGGGGTAGTAAGACAGTGTACAAAAATCAAATGTATAGAACATCTTAACCCAAAAGAACAGATTCAACAGTGAACGCATAAATCCGATTCCAAGAATCTAATATATCTGAGAAATATGGCAAACATTTATATAAGCTCTTATGCAAATGTATAGTCGGTGTCAACTATACGTGTAGTCAACCACCCTGACCACTTAACTATGGGGAATGGCAGGATGGAACCAGGGCCCTCTAAAGAGACCTGTTGTCAGTCTCCTAGAAACCCTGCAACCCATCAAACTAGAAAGCAGAACACCTACTCTTGAAGGGGTCACAACAGATTGTAACGCCTGTGGTAGAAAGGGCAGGCATCTTGACAAACAGGAATGCAGGGCTTTTAACCTATTGTTTAAGGGGTAACAACAGATTGTAACGCCTGTGGTAAGAAGGGCAGGCAACGCGACAAACAGGAAGCAGGGGTTTTTACGTCCTCATTATATTAATAAATGTGATGGAATCAATTATAAACCTTAATATTTTAAAGTTGTTTTTCATGGGTTTGTTTACTGCTAATAGTTTTTATTCTCTACATAAATAATGAGTAAAGTGGAACTACAATGACAATAACATGCTACGAACTAGATAAACTTTATCTTTGATAACTCCCCATTGCCTATTAGGTCCCGTTAGGTTAGAAAATGTTCTTGTTGGTAGGTACTAATCGGTGGACACAATTTGGTAAGTTGATATTTGGCCTACTACGTGATCTTTTCTGGTTCCCTGTTTAACTGTTCCTTGTTCGTTTCTTGTTTAGATGTTCCTATCTTGTTCCCTGTTTGTCTGTTTCTTGCTAGTTTCTTATTTAGTTGTTCCTTGTTGGTTTCTTGTTTAGCTGTTACTTGCTTGCTTCCTGTTTGTCTGTTCATTGCTTGTTTCTTGTTTAGATATTCCTCACTAGTTCCCTGTTTAACTGTTTTCTGCTCGTTCCCTGTTTAGCTGTTTCTTGCCCGTTCCCTTTTAGCTGTTTCTTGCTTGTTTGTTGTTTAAATGTTCCTTACTCCTTTCCTGTTTAACTGTTACTTGCTCGTTTACTGCTAAACTATTCCTTACTTGTTCCTTGTTTAGCTGCTTCTTACTCTTTTCCTGTTAATTGTCCCTTGATCGTTCCTTGGTTAGCTGTTCCTTGCTCATTTACCGCTAAGCTGTTCCTTACTTGTTCCCTGTTTAGCTGCTTCTTACTCTTTTTCCTGTTTAGTTGTTCCTCGATCGTTCCCAGTTTTAAAGGTTCATTGCTCGTTCCTTATTTAACTGTTCCTTGATCGTTCCCTGTTTAGCTATTCCTCGCTCTTCAGCTCCCCTTCATAAAAAACCTTTTTACAGTAACTTAGTGGACACTTTAGTGGGAGAATTTGTGCTGCCCAACGGTGGGGAAAAAAAAGGGGGGGGGGTTCATTTGAATATTCTGTCTGTCTTGGTATAAAAGCAAAATAAAATCGATATGAAATATTTGACGCGAGGTTATATTATTCCATAGTCCCAGGGTAATATATAGAGGAGTCATTTTTCTCCCCAGCTTTCAAATGTGAAGGCCACGGGTCTGTTGTGCAACAACTAGCTAAGTGACTGCAGATCCACTCTGAGAAAACATTGATAGGCTGTATTTTAAAATGTTGGTGTTAGGGTCACATTTCTATAAATAGAAATAAAATTAAAATTATTTAAAGGGTGAAAAGATTAGCTAAATATCTCCTTTAGACGTAATTTAGTTTGTTTTAGCTTATTTTTTTTAACCATGTGAAGGATGTTTTCAGGATGTCTGGAACATTTTTTTTAGCACCGCGTTTTACTGCCCGTTCGGATTATACGTTTTGTACTAATTAAACTAATGGCTTAGGGATTATAAAGGTTTAATTGAGCGGATGTGCAGCCGCGTTTGCGTGGAAGGAGATGGGAAAGCCATTTAGGAAAAACTACCTTCAGTGCACCTGACCGGGATCGAGCCCAATCTCCCCGTCTCAGGCAGTCTAGTCCAACAAGAAAGTAGCGCGTTAGAGCACGCGGCCACTTATTCAAGGACAGCTTGGCTTTGGTTCAAATTCAAGATCAAAATGTAAAAAGCCAGCTAGCTCGCTGGCACTTGGTCACTCCTGCCGCGAATGTGTCAGTTGTGATTATTTTATAAAACAAGTCCATAATATGTTCAATTTAAGTAACAAATTTTTTAAAAAATAAGAAACTTCTTGTTGGTCCGACACCTTAGCTCAGTCGGTAGCGTGTCTGACAATGGGTCCAGGTTCGATTCCCACCCAGGCCACAGGCTGGAAACAGTAATGGATCTAAACGTCTTGGTGATTACCTATGATTTATAACGCTATATTAAAAATAATATATCAATAAAATCTTAAAGAGTATTTTAATATAATTTGACAAATACTAAGCAGTTTCGATTTACCAGCACCTAGTTTTTGTTTAAATTGATAAAGCTCAATTTCAAAAAGCCCAGAACAAACCCAACCAAAATAATTTACTTGACGCCAAATTATTATTTTTCATTTGACAATAACTGAGACCCAATTAAACCGATTTCTGGACCAACCTGGATGGATAGGACTGAAATAAAGAAGAGTTTCTCCTCAGGAGGTCTCAGGTGTGATTAGGATAAAATTGAGACTAATACTTTGTGTACTTAGTCTTGTGTTATTCCAAGCTCTTCATATGTAGAATAACCTCGCAACTGATTGCGTATTCATCGTCAAGCTTCTTGCTGCCTTTCTTACACCTCCGTTTCCACTCCCCTCTCTCTCTCACACACACACACTCACACACACACACACACACACACACATACATACGGATATTGGGGAGGAAAGTGCAGTGGATTTGCCGGAACAGTTGGCCACCCTGCGGCCAGTCAGGGAAATCCCTCTGAAAGCTATGTAGATCACGTGTCGTCTCCATCATATAAAATACAAAGATAAATATTTTACTGACGGGGAAGGGAAATTTGAATTGAGCATGTTGGTGAAACTGACCGCCAAGCATTAAGGCGGGGATGCAGGGGACGCCATAAAAAAAAAGCCAGTGTTTTTGCAGTTTACGTATAAAAAATATTTTTTTTAATCAACATAATTCAAATATTTCTCCAGTAGGAACACAGAATTTAATTTTCTTCATATAATAATTTCAACAGTTGTTTAATATCTGTCAAACGTGTCCTGGTATTTAATGACAACTTTTTTTCCTCTTCATTTAAAAAGTTTTGTCACCTAATATAGCTATGCTCATGACAGATATCCAACAACTACTTTTTGGATATCACCACGTGAATAAAATTAAATTCTTGTGTTCCTAATGGAGAAAAATTTGAATTATTTTGACCAAAAAAAAAAGTTTCGCTATAAAAACTGCAAAAATTAGTGGCCTTTTCTCGCGTTCACTTACACCCCCACCTAGAGGGGTGAAGGAGGGGGGGGGGTGAATTATCAGATCCCCGAGACACGTTTACAGATGTACAGAGGTATCGCGTTATTTTTTAAAAGTGGTCAAATGATCTAAACGCGCTACTCTCGTGTTAGACTAGACTGCCGATGACGGATAGATCAAGGTTCTAAACCCGGTCGGGTGTGATGAGGGTGGGTTTTTCCAAAATATTTTTCCACTCTCCTTCCACGCAAATTTGGGTACACTTCCTATAAATAAAACCTTCCTAATCCCTAAAACCATTAGCGTAATTAGTACATAAGCGTAACCCAAACGGTTAGTAAGACGCGGTGCTAAAACAAAAAATAATTACAATATGGTTCATATCAAAATTGAATTGATAGGTATCAATCAACAAGTCCATTTGGGATTAAAAATTTCACTTTTTAAGTTTTATAATTTAAAAAAACAACATTTAAACGGTGAATTTGTCTCAGTTCTGAGATAACATTAAATGATTTAAAACACATTATTTCGTCTTCCTTGAAAAGTTTTTTTTTAACGGCCTCACAACAGAACATTCTAAGACAATCAATAATGGTTTTATTGGTTTCTTAGATGCCTTAGATCAGTTGATAGATAACGGGTCCCGGGTTCATTTCCTGGCATTGCCGAAAAATGTATCATTTAGTGAAATATAGGTGTCTCCTTTCACAGTGATGAATTAACGGTCAGGAGGCTGGGTGTTGTGATTGTTCTAGATTCAAGTTACGGTAGTTTATATAAGTCGTGTTTAATCGGTTCAGAAAGTGCACGTTAAATACCTCAAATAATAACAAAACAAAAAAAAGAGTGATTCTTGAGCTTCAGAGCTGCCACTACGTACCAGTGTGGAAATATTTCCCTTTATATAGGCGGCATCCTAAAGGACCTACTTTATTTTGAAGTGTTAGTCCAAATAGGTTTAATTTTAGAGGTACTGTTAAAAGTTCTTATGTTTGAAACAATACAATAATTTACTCTCTGATTTAATTTCATTTTCATTTATTTGCAATTTCTGAAGCGAATGATTATCAGCCCACGACTTACAAACTAACTTAAATCTAGAATAACCACTACACTCAGCCGTTAATTCATCACTGATAAAGGAAAATCCCACATTTCACCAATGACGATTTTCAGTCGTGCCGGGAATCAAACCCAGGACGCTTAGCTCAGTAAACAAACACGCTACTAATTGATCTAAGGTGTCTGACTTTACTTTCTGAAAATGTGTGTTAGTTTAATGTTTCCCTTTTGTCTTCAAATTATTTTACTCTTCATTTCTCCTCATCAATTTTTTCCAAAGGTTTTCAAACTCTCGGTGAGCAGATCCAATGAATGGCGACCTCTCCTTCCTCGCCACATTAACTGGACATAGACAAATAATGACCAGGTCTAGTTTTTTTGTTTAGTCTCTTACCAAACTGGTGTCGATCTGTGGTTTGTTCCCTGAGATTGGCAACACTGTTTCAAGAGTTGGACATGTAACAACCTCTCCCAGGGCCCCTGGGGTGAATACTAACTATCCAGGCCCCGGTACTGGGCCCTAGTTAGACAATCACTCGGGCCCCTTGCCGCTCGATGATGGAGTGTGTTAGGGAAGCACCGTGAGATGAATGTCAAGCAGCATCCCTCACTGGACCACATCCACCCCCTTCCCTCTGGCTTACCCCGGTCTCCCCTATCGGTCATTTTCTGCCGACCGAGTCACCAGGACACCTCGTCCTTCTAGGAGGAGGATCGTGATACTGACTGTACAACCAGGACACCTCGTCCTTCTGGGAGGAGGATCGTGATACTGACTGTACAACCAGGACACCTCGTCCTTCTGGGAGGAGGA
The DNA here is from genome assembly GCA_033556935.1 of Timema podura. NCBI lineage: Eukaryota > Metazoa > Arthropoda > Insecta > Phasmatodea > Timematidae > Timema > Timema podura. The sequence continues at coordinate 56,015,748 of JAVRXN010000012.1, read as the reverse complement.
TCGTGATACTGACTGTACAACCAGGACACCTTGTCCTTCTGGGAGGAGGATCGTGATACTGACTGTACAACCAGGACACCTCGTCCTTCTGGGAGGAGGATCGTGATACTGACTGTACAACCAAGACACCTTGTTCTTCTGGGAGGAGGATCGTGATACTGACTGTACAACCAGGACACCTCGTCTTTCTGGGAGGAGGATCGTGATACTGACTGTACAACCAGGACACCTCGTCCTTCTGGGAGGAGGATCGTGATACTGACTGTACAACCAGGACACCTCGTCCTTCTGGGAGGAGGATCGTGATATTGACTGTACAACCAGGACACCTCGTCCTTCTGGGAGGAGGATCGTGATACTGACTGTACAACCAGGACACCTCGTCCTTCTAGGAGGAGGATCGTGATACTGACTGTACAACCAGGACACCTTGTCCTTCTAGGAGGAGGATCGTGATACTGACTGTACAACCAGGACACCTCGTCCTTCTGGGAGGAGGATCGTGATACTGACTGTACAACCAGGACACCTCGTCCTTCTGGGAGGAGGATCGTGATACTGACTGTACAACCAGGACACCTTGTCCTTCTGGGAGGAGGATCGTGATACTGACTGTACAACCAGGACACCTCGTCCTTCTGGGAGGAGAATCGTGATACTGACTGTACAACCAGGACACCTTGTTCTTCTGGGAGGAGGATCGTGATACTGACTGTACAACCAGGACACCTCGTCTTTCTGGGAGGAGGATCGTGATACTGACTGTACAACCAGGACACCTCGTCCTTCTGGGAGGAGGATCGTGATACTGACTGTACAACCAGGACACCTCGTCTTTCTGGGAGGAGGATCGTGATACTGACTGTACAACCAGGACACCTCGTCCTTCTGGGAGGAGGATCGTGATACTGACTGTACAACCAGGACACCTCGTCCTTCTGGGAGGAGGATCATGATACTGACTGTACAACCAGGACACCTCGTCTTTCTGGGAGGAGGATCGTGATACTGACTGTACAACCAGGACACCTCGTCCTTCTGGGAGGAGGATCATTGTACTTACAAACCTTTTTAGAATCTTTCCTGAAATGTTCTAGATTAAAGTATTATTATTATTAGCACCGCGTCTTACTACCCGTTCGGGTTATACGCACTTACGCTAATGTGTAATGGTAGGGTGATTGTGAGATGAAATGGAGGACCTACAGTTTAACGTGGAATCCGAACCACGGTGGAGGCCTGGCATTCCTCACATTCACAAGTTGTGATTAATACACATCTTGTCAGAGGTGAAGGAAGGGTTTGGTAATCAGATAAATCTGTGCCGGGACCGAGGATTGAACCCCGGTCGCCAGCTCAGAAGTCCGACACCTTACCCCTAGACCACCAGGTCACCTACTAGATTAAAGTAGTTTTATGTCATTTTCTGATACAAAATAGTTATAACAGGGTTAAATTTTAATAACCCGACACCTTAATTCAGGCGGTAGCGTGTCTGTTTAGTTATATAAGGGCCTAAAGTTCGATTCCTGGTATGGGCAAAAAAAAGAAGTCATTTGGTAAATTTTGGGTTTCTCCTTTCACAGTGATGAATTAACGGCTGGGGGCTGGATGTTGTGTCTATTTAAGTTAGTTTGTAATCCATGTGCTGATATAATCAGTCGGTTCAGAAAGTGCACGATAAATACCTCAAATAAAATAAAACACTTTAAATAATCCGAGTTAAGGGCGTCACCTATCTGTGACGTCACGTCTGCTCAAGATAGGATTTCTCATGTTGATGAATTTACGTTTTACTCAGCGAGTTTTAAAAATACAACGTTGAAACGAACACCATATATATTCTTAAATAATTCTAAAAATAGTCCTACAGCGTCATACAATTATTATTTTTATCTTGAAGTAGTTTTTTTAAAACGTTTTTAACCTTTTTAAAACGTTTTAAAACGTATTTTTTTACTAATCCTCTACAGCTTAGGCTATTTGGTTTTAGTCAGGAAAATGTCCTGTAGGAGTCTTCCTGCCAGGATGTTGATTAAAAAAGTCCGTGGTAGCATATGTCTATCTAGAACAATAAACAAGGAAAAAAAACTGTTTTAAAAAGGCAGGTCAATGTTTTCAAGGCGCACATAGTATAATGACTGTGTAAACTCGTCAAAAGGAAGAGAAGAGCTGCTATCAGGAGATAAACAAGAGACCTCCCTCGTAGGGTGAACTGCTCATTTTCTTCCTTGTCTTTCTATTTCGTACATTGGCGTCTAAGTGCGATAGTACCTAGACTGCCTAGGTGTGTCGAGTTAAAAAAAGCAACCCGCTTCACAAACTAGCTTTTAAGGTTCGAATAAAGGGAACGAAAGTATTTTTATAGTTTTTATAGAATTGAAATTTTTTGGCCAAAATAAATAAAATATTTCTCCAGTAGCAACATAAAGTTTAGTTTTCTGCACATGCTAATATCAACAGATCTTGAATATCTTTCTGTAAAGGTTATTCTGGAATTTTGTCAAAACTTTCTAAATAAAGAGAAAAAAATGTTGACAAAATTTCCTTGACAGATATTCAAAATCTGTTTATATTAGCATGTGCAGAAAAATAAACTTAATGTTGCTACTAGAGAAATATTTGATTTTTTTGCCCAAAAAAAATGCAATGCTTTAAAAACTGTAAAATTACTCACGCTCCCTTCTGCAGCACCTTAAATCTCCAAGTAGGCAACATCGTCAAATTATCGTCTAATCAAGGTAGAACACGGTGCAGGGCTGAAGGTAGGTGACCATGAATACCAACCTGTGCGGCGGGTCTGCATACGGGTAACGCAGTTAAGGGGCTGTACCAATTCTGTCAGGAACTCTTCTTTAATCGTGTTTCTACTCAACCGCTGAAATGATTGACCTTCAGATGCGGTGACCTCCTGAACATCTTATATCGAGTCCTTAATTTTATTTTCTCGCGTACCCTTGGGGAAAGAAAGTATTGTGATCGTAAAAACAAAATTGCTCTTTTGATTCCTGCCATGTCACGTGACAAGGAAAATGTATTCGTAAAGGTTTGGGTTAAAATAATGAGATATCAACATATCTGATCCAACGCTAGTGACAAATTCAACCACCGAGCGCTGTAGTCTATACGTGAGTTGTGATAAGAGACCTGTAATCACTGTTATTGTTTTATTTTAACATATTTGATAATGTTTCTGGTCCTCGGGAGAAATTAAACTGGGGTGGACACCTTAAAACTTGGGATGTCTCGATTGTGTTCGTTACATCTAAATAGCTGAATTTTTTCCAGGAAAAATGAAAACGCTGAAATTTGTTTTAACAAAAATGAAAGTTTTATGTAAAAAAAATAATAATAATTCAAAAAACTTATCGAAAGTTCCCAACGCGTATATCCGGTGACGTGACCCCCCTCCCCCCCTTTCCATCCAAATAACGAAAACGAGTTCTCCCCTCACATACCTACAGTGATTTTTGTACTTTACAATTTATTATTCGCGAGGTTTAAAATGTAATCAAGTTCGGTAAGTTTAGTTTCCAGTTACTCTGATTTAGAGATAATGTTTGGCGAACTACATAAAATGGAGGTAGACGCGTGTGAATGCCTAATTAGGTTTGAGCAGGGACGTGGACTAAGCGGTGTTTCGATAACAGTTTTAAAGAGCCTGAAAGAGAGATAAGCTGAATAGCTCGCGTTAATGACCGCTTCAAATGCAAAATAAAATTAATAATAAGAAATTGAAACATGGCTCAACTTAATTCCTTCTCAAATAAAGTTTTTTTAAAAAATAAACCCGTATTCAAATATTTAAAAGCAATAATATAAAAAATATATAGATTAATGGTTCACTAACAAACATTTATATTATCACTAGAGTCCACTACTATAATATCCACTATTTATATCTACTAGCCCGGAACAACTACTATAATATCCACTAATTAGATATACTAGCCACGAACAACTACTATAATATCCACTAATTAGATCTACTAGCCACGAACAACTGCTATAATATCCACTAGCTATATCTACTCTACCCAAACAACTACTATAATATCCGCTATTTATATCTACTCTACCCAAACAACTACTATAATATCCGCTATTTATATCTACTCTACCCAAACAACTACTATAATATCCGCTATTTATATCTACTCTACCTAAACAACTACTATAATATCCTCTATTTATATCTGCTCGCCCCAAACAACTACTATAATATCCACTAATTATATCTACTAGCCACGAACAACTACTATAATATCCACTAGCTATATCTACTAGCCCCAAACTACTACTATAATATCCACTAACTATATCAATTATGCGGAGTTAAACTTCTTTCTAGACTATAATATTAACATGATTGGAGTATATTAATTATAATTTTCATAGTAATAATTTTTATATTTGGTTTGCTTATGAACAAATAAAGTATTGTAAAAGACCTTTAAATTGTTAAAAAAAACTTTACTAAACCAAGGGGTAAGACTGTGTTTTATTTTAAATACATTATTAGAGTCAAATTTTCATAGGAAAAGTCTTATCTGATAGGTAGGAATGTTAACTCTAATTTCATGTATTTATACGTAAAGTCAAGTTATCTGTTGCTGTCGCTTTTGATAGATATTATCATCTTATAGTAAAAAAAGGGAAGTGTCTGTGTGTGTGTGTGTGTTTGTGTGTGTGCTATGCCCAGCCAAATCTACGGCACGCAGAGATCTGAAATTTTTAACATAGGTGGACGGAAGGGGGTCCGAATGCACCTCGAACCCAGATTTTTAAATTTTTAATTAGCCTTTTAATTAGACTATTTTTAACAGATATTTTAAGAATTTTTTTTATCTGGTTTAGAATTACGTTTCAGAGATTCTGGCACCATCGGGGTGGTTGGGGTGTGGGGGGGCTTTATATGATTCTTATACCGCAGTGGGTCACGGGCAACGCCGTGTGGGATTGCTAGTTACCCATAAAATAACAATAATAACTTACTAAAATGATATCAATGTTGGCCACAAACAAATTTGTTTTGTTTATATAAAAGTCTCTTAATATAAAAATTGGACGGTACATAATTATGACAGTGAACCCGAGGAGCAAAGTTTTAAGAATATAAACAAGCTTGGGTTGTATTGGGTTTAAAAAAAGTAACAAGTAGCTTAAAAACGTGTACCTTGGATTAATGGTTCATTTTTTGTGCGGAAATCGAAATCAATAAATACAATATTTTAACAATAATTGATAGAACATTAATGTTTATATGTCATTTTAAATAACAGTTTCCCGCTTCGGTGCTCAAATGGTCTAAGGTGTAGCTCTCACAATAGACTGAACTGCCGGTGACGGGGGGATCAGGCTTCGAATCCCGGTCGGGTGTATTAAAGTGATTATTTTTTCCTGAATGGTTTTCCACTCCACCTTCTAGCAAATATACGTACGCTTCCTCTAAATTCAACCTTCCTCATCCCTAGCTCATTAGCGTAATTAGTACAATCGCGTGTGACCCGAACGGGTAGTAAGACGCGATGCTAAAAAAAACTTCTAAGTAAATAGGAAAGGGAAAAAAAAAAGGTGTACTGGAAATTATTACCTTTGAAATCTTCCAAATTTGATTTAAAAAATAAACACACACGCATTTAGTAACAATCAAATAATGCACTCTTAAACATGTATTCAAGAACCGCTACTATTTAAAACTGACTTAAAACTCCACTAATAAAAATATAAAATGTATGGTTATATTACTGTAGTTAATACCAGTTTATGTATTTGAAATGCCTCCTCATTACTTTACACTCACACACAAACACACACACACACAGAAAAAAACCAATAATAAAGAGAAAAATTAATTTGCATTTCTAAGAAATTGTTGTACCCGTTTAATTCAATCAGCCGGTAAAATATAACATGTGACTCGGCTGGCTGTTTTAACATTAAGGAAACGTGTCATTTTCCACGAAATTATGCAGCGCTTACAAAAGGTAATTATAAACCAGGGTTTCTACAATTTGAACAAAAAAAATAACTCTTTTGTTTTCAAATCGTATGACACGGGGCGCGCATGTCCAAACAAAATAAAAAGTCCCCATGTCCTTCTTATCTGGAGTACCGCTTTCTAAACAGTCGTTAAATTGCCGACAAGCGTTTGACTCGTAAACAAGAAACTGGATCTGATATTAAAAATATGTCCGGCTATGTAAATATTTTAATGGCCGAGGGCGGTCGTATTTGAAACATGCGACCAATCTTACCGAGAATGATTTCTATTGTGTTCGATGAATGACTTATTAAGTGTTACCTTTCGTAATCTCGATACGCTCAGGAGGACGTGTATTTTGATGATTTAATCCGAGAATATTAGTGAGAGATGACAGTGCTGTTTTCAACAAGAAGAGGATGTTACTGACTTACAAACTGGACATGGAGAGCAATGGTCAAGGCTGTTTTCAACAAGAAGAGGATGTTACTGACTTGCAAACTGGAAATGGAGAGCAATGGTCAAGGCTGTTTTCAACAAGAAGAAGGTGTTACTGAATTGCAAACTGGAAATGGAGAGCAATGGTCAAGGCTGCTTTCAACAAGAAGAGGATGTAACTGACTTACAAACTGGACATGGAGAGCAATGGTCAAGGCTGTTTTCAACAAGAAGAGGATGTTACTGACTTACAAACTGGACATGGAGAGCAATGGTCAAGGCTGTTTTCAACAAGAAGAGGATGTTACTGACTTGCAAACTGGACATGGAGAGCAATGGTCATGGCTGTTTTCAACAAGAATAAGGTGTTACTGATTGCAAACTGGAAATGGAGAGCAATGGTCAAGGCTGTTTCAACAAGAAGAGGATGTAACTGACTTACAAACTGGACATGGAGAGCAATGGTCAAGGCTGTTTTCAACAAGAAGAGGATGTTACTGACTTACAAACTGGACATGGAGAGCAATGGTCAAGGCTGTTTTCAACAAGAAGAGGATGTTACTGACTTGCAAACTGGACATGGAGAGCAATGGTCAAGGCTGTTTTCAACAAGAAGAGGATGTTACTGACTTGCAAACTGGACATGGAGAGCAATGGTCAAGGCTGTTTTCAACAAGAAGAGGATGTTACTGACTTGCAAACTGGACATGGAGAGCAATCCTCTTTAGTCCATCTTAAACAAAAGTGAATGTTCGGTAAGTAAATAGCTTAGTTTGTGTGTAAGTGCTCTACATCTAGTGGCCGGTATTACAGTACACGGAGTGTACCAGTGATAGGTTTTTTTATGATAGTAAGTGTATGTGTTAGAACTATGAATATATTATTGATTTTACAGGGATTGTACAGTGGTTATAAAAATAAGTGTACCAGTCTTGTGAAATATGATGTTAAGTGGTGTACCAGTGCTATAAAAGTAAGTGTACCAGTCTTGGAAATGAGTGTACAGTTTTAGAGGTAACCAGTGCTATAAAAGCTAGTTAGTGTACCAGTCTTAGGAAAGTGAGTGTACCAGTTTTATGACCAGGATCAAAGACTAGAGGAACAGAGCTCTCTCTGTGAATCTACAAGGCATGTAAGGTGTTTAATACTCCCTTGTCATGGTGAAACAAGGACATATCTACAAGGGATATAAGGTGTTTAACACTCACTTGTCATGGTGATACAAGGACATATCTACAAGGGATATAAGGTGTTTAATACTCTTGTCATGGTGATACAAGGACATATCTACAAGGGTATAAGGTGTTTAACACTCACTGTCATGGTGATACAAGGACATATCTACAAGGGATATAAGGTGTTTAATACTCGTCATGGTGATACAAGGACATATCTACAAGGATATAAGGTGTTTAATACTCCCTTGTCATGGTGATACAAGGACATATCTACAAGGGATATAAGGTGTTTAATACTCCCTTGTCATGGTGATACAAGGACATATCTACAAGGGATATAAGGTGTTTAACACTCACTTGTCATGGTGATACAAGGACATATCTACATGGGATATAAGATACAAACATGTATTTTACTATATTATTATTGTATTGATAATATATATCAAATGTGACAGCATATCACATGACCTTGACGTGAAAGTAGATCCATTATCTTCTCTAGCTGTCACATAGGGTCCTCTCTATGAAAATTGTACCTTAGTCTGTAAGTCGTGCCTTGTGTCGGTGTTGGTCCACTTCAACCCAAGTGTAAAAAAAGAGTCATAAGAGTGGGGTTGGGATGTAGGTAAATCAGTGGCAAGGACGGCCGTTTACAGCTCAACGGATGGTGATGTGATGTGCCCATTGGCGCGCGGCTCTCTTCCTCCCCTCCCTTCTACCACCTGTCCGTCCGTCTGTCTGTCTGACCACAACGTACAGTCCATGACGAAAAAAGAGAGTAACACCGTTATCTCGTTTTATTTAGAAGATTTTGTTTCATTTCGCTTTACAAAAACATTGTAAATCATATCTAAAAACTATCAAAGGAAAAAGTACTTGATTCCATCTTTGTGTGGTACTTTTCGCTTTATCGCGTCTCACAATTTTTACGGGGCTCTACTTATAAGGCATATGAAGCTACGACAGGCCAGTGGTGGAAAATATATGGCTTGAATTAAAAAAATGATCCAGACCAAAGGGTGGAAACAGTAATAGGTTTAAAGTAAAAATATTTCAACACTGTCCAAAAAAAATTATGAACAGACCAATAAAAAGTAAGATTTTGAAAAGTTTCGTGTAAACCCGGACACGGGCTGTTTCGTGGACCCTACAGTAGCCCCATGGCTTCTTTGGTGCTTACTGACAGCTCACAGCTGATAGCTGACGGCTTTGAAAAGCTACCGGACCAAATTATGTATCCCTACGCCGAACCATATGATCTGCAAAAAACATGTGATTAGCAGCTGTCACTTCTGACAGTCAAAATTTAGGTATATACCTAAATGTTGACAGTCAGAAGTCAGCTGTGAACTGTCAGTCAGCACCAAAGAAGCCATGGGGCTACTGTAGGTTGTGAATCACTGCTTTAAATAATGAGTGAGAAATGTTCATTTTCTGCACAAAGAATTTCAGGAATATTTACATCCATACATTTTTTTAATCTGTCAGCATCGCATTTTACCACCCGTTCGGGCTACACGCGTTTGTACTAATTACGCTAATGTGTTAGAGATGAGTAAGGTTGAATTTAAAAGGAAGTGTATCTGAATTTGCGTGAAATAAGAGTGGAAACCCATTTTAGAAAAAAAAAACGCTCGTAGTACACTCTGCTGGGGTTCTTCAAAGCTTTATCTACCCGCCATGGGCAGTAAAGCCTATTGCGAACGTGACGCCTTAGACCATGTGGCCACCGAAGTGGGTACACATCTACCATGATTACAAACTCTGGTTCGGGTCCTATTTGGGTCTTCTTTATATGTAACGGAGAGGTGGTATTTGACAGAGAGGAGAAGGTTTCTTTACTGCGAACAATGACTCAAAGCCACTTACATCAACCTTTTTGGAAATAACTACTATTCGCGTACTAACACTATATTATCAATAAAAAGGGTTATCAAACGATTATAATAATATTTCCCTAAGGATTAATGTATAATTGTCTTTTTCATGACTTATTGAAAAAAAAATCAAGGCCGTAGCCCGGGGGTTGGGGGGGTTCAACACCCCCCCTCGAAATTTTATGAACAAAATATATATGGCTTTATTTATGGTTCAAACAATATCAAAATTAAGATAAAAGTACAAATTAGAGGGCTGTGTTACCATAAAAAAGCACTTCGGATAGCTTCTAGAACTGTTTATCATTTAGAATTTTTTCTGGCTTCCGGCGATTGGGGATGTGCCCACTGAACCCCCTCCCCCCCCCTGAAATTATTGGCTGGCTACGGCCTTGCAATAAATATAAATAAGACAATTATGTATTTGTTACGCGGCTGTGGCCACAAAAGATGATATAGTGCTTGATATAATACATTAAAAACTATAATATTAACACATTTATACACTTATAACTCGCCACCATAAATTAAAAACTTTTTTTTTCCTAACTTTAGAAAAAAGGTCATACAAATGATTACTTCCAAAATAGAAAGTTTTAAATTTGTAAAACAGAAGTGCAACGAGTATAGATCAAATTAATCATCGCCCGGGGCGTTCGCCATCTTGATTTTTAAATCAAAGGCAACCTTCAGAAGTCGTTGTTTGAAAATTCAATTTTTTTAAAAGTAAACTACAGACGCTAGAACCAAAAATAAACATCGAAACTGCTATTTTGATAACCAAAATTTAGTAATATTAAACAAATGTTCGTAAAGTTAGTTGAAATAACTATTCAGAAAATAATAAAACCGTGTGTGTGTGTGGGAGAGAGAGAGAGAGAGAGAGAGAAAGGGAGAGAGAGAGAGCTTTTAGTGATAACAATTTTTTTTTTGTTGCGTGTTTATTATAATTTATTTTATAGTAAATACGTGTTAATGATTGGAGTGTTCTTTTTGAAAAAAATTCTGGTTGCTTCGTGAATTTTAATTCTTCAAATTAGACGCTTATAATCCGTGAGATATGAAAAAGACAGTATTTTAAGACGTTGATTTCGAAATGTTTGCTAAATAAACGCTATCCATATGCAAACAATAGAGTGAGCGTTTGTACTTGTCAGAGAAAGAGGGGAAGTGTGCCTCACTGATGAACCTCTCATTTTGATGTGTAAGTGTGATGGTGCTTAGAATGCTTAACTGTGTCAAGTTAAGGTGCAACCCTTTTAAAAGTCCAAGCAAAATAGCTTCCAATTCACCTAAGTGAGCTGCCCCGCTCCGTCTGGAAATATATTTCGCATGTCCATTAAGATTCAAGGTCTCAAATGAGCTTCTGTTCGTAGCGCCCCAGACGGAGAAAATTAAAACCTCGCTTCTCAAGCCCACATCGATAGGGAAAAAAAAGGTCAGTGTCACACGGTCCAACAGAGGATGAGCGCTATTAGTTCCGAGAAAAAAAAAACCCCGTCGATTATTAATTAATGACGAGAATAGCTACACCTCTTTAATACATTCAATTTTATAAAACTGGTGGGGAGGGAAAAGGGAGGGGGGGAGTTGTTAAGTTAACAGCAATCAACTTGGAAGTGTTTAAAATTACAGGTCCTAGCAGTTTTATTCTTTCTTTTTTTTGTTTTAAATTCCCCCTGTGGTCTTCTTTGATGTGCCTCCAATTAGATGTGTTCGCTCCTCGTTAGATGCCACTGTGTTCTAATTAGTATTGCATGATGGATGTAATTGCTCAGTGTTAAACCATTCGTCTCTAATTGCTCCATACAACTGTTGCATACCATCAATTAACTGGCGTTGCCACTACCAGGTCAACCCTCGTCTGGAGCGGCTTCAGGAGCCATAGGAGCGAGGGCCAGGTTGGACTATAGCTGCTCACAGGGTCAGGACAGAATAGAACTGCTCACAGGGTCAGGACAGACTAGAACTGCTCACAGGGTCAGGACAGACTAGAACTGCTAACAGGGTCAGGACAGACCAGAACTGCTCACAGGGCCAGGACAGACTAGAACTTCTCACAGGGCCAGGACAGAATAGAACTGCTCACAGGGCCAGGACAGATAGAACTGCTCACATTGCCAGGACAGTTTCACCCAAGGCACAATATTGCTTGTATTTTATGTTTGTTTCCAGTTCGATGACAATAACGTGAATTGGTTAGCAACATTTAACTAACGTAATAGATGTATTTGTAATTTAAAAAACAACATAAAAATGTATCGCTAAGATAGGCCTAGTCTACAACAACAAACATTAACAGGCATTTTATTCTACCCATTCTAACGAGCAGTTCTCATCATGGTGAGCCTCTAGTGTCACGTATCAATATAAACCAGTAGTTCTCCCCATGGTGAGTACCTAGTGTCACGTATCAATATAAACCAGTAGTTCTCCCCATGGTGAGTACCTAGTGTCACGTATCAATATAAACCAGTAGTTCTCCCCATGGTGAGTACCTAGTGTCACGTATCAATATAAACCAGTAGTTTTCACCATGGTGAGCCTCTAGTGTCACGTATTAATATAATCAATTAGTTCTCACCGTGGACAGGCGATGACACAGTGTCGGTATCTTTGTCCAGTCGACTCCGAGTCTCCGGTGCTGGAAACACAAAGAGAGGTCACTTTTAATCGATAATGTTTCAATTAATTAGTCACTATTCTAATCGTTTACACAATAAACCATCAATTAATAATATTAAAATTGATAAAAACAGTTTTATCGTTATGGCTATTCTGGTAAACATATTATTTTCAATCAGTAAAACTTCAATAAACTTCAACCCATTATAGGAATAATAAGGACTATTCAAGGTGGCTTAGAATAGTTTTCAAGTAACGGCTTTTGCAGCCTGATTTTGGTCTGAGGAACAGTTAAGAAAATACAAACATATTTCTTTGCGTCCAACATTGATATGATCTCACTATATCATTTGTGTTATTTTAAAGGTTATGATAGTATATATATAAAGTGTCAGATGCAAAGAGCATGACTTGACGTATGTATCAATCAAGATTGTTTAAGTAACGTAAGTAACTTCCAGATACTCTATTTCATAACAAAATCAGGCTATGCCGAGCAGTGGACATAATTTGTCCATTTGTTGATATTTGGCCAAGTTCCATTGTTGAACGTTTTTGAATACTAGAACTCTTATGCTAATCCACGTTATATGAATTCGTGTACTAACCCACGTTATCTGAACTCGTGTACTAACCCACGTTATATGAACTCGTGTACTAACCCACGTTATATGAACTCGTATGCTAACCCACATTATATTAACTCGTATGCTAACCCACGTTATATGAACTCGTGTACTAACCCACGTTATATGAACTCGTGTACTAACCCACGCTATCTGAACTCGTGTACCAACCCACGTTATCTGAACTCGTGTACTAACTCACGTTATATGAACTCGTATGCTAACCCACATTATATTAACTCGTATGCTAACCCACGTTATTTGAATTCGTGTACTAACCCACGTTATATGAACTCGTATGCTAACCCACGTTATATGAACTCGTGTACTAACCCACGTTATCTGAACTCGTGTACTAACCCACGTTATATGAACTCGTATGCTAACCCACATTATATTAACTCGTATGCTAACCCACGTTATATGAACTCGTGTACTAACCCACGTTATATGAACTCGTGTACTAACCCACGTTATATGAACTCGTGTACTAACCCACGTTATATGAACTCGTATGCTAACCCACATTATATTAACTCGTATGCTAACCCACGTTATATGAACTCGTGTACTAACCCACGTTATATGAACTCGTGTACTAACCCACGTTATATGAACTCGTATGCTAACCCACATTATATTAACTCGTATGCTAACCCACGTTATTTGAATTCGTGTACTAACCCACGTTATATGAACTGGTATGCTAACCCACGTTATCTGAACTCGTGTACCAACCCACGTTATCTGAACTCGTGTACTAACCCACGTTATATGAACTCGTATGCTAACCCACATTATATTAACTCGTATGCTAACCCACGTTATATGAACTCGTGTACTAACCCACGCTATCTGAACTCGTGTACTAACCCACGTTATATGAACTCGTATGCTAACCCACATTATATTAACTCGTATGCTAACCCACGTTATATGAACTCGTGTACTAACCCACGCTATCTGAACTCGTGTACTAGCCCACGTTATCTGAACTCGTGTACTAACCCACATTATATGAACTCGTATGCTAACCCACATTATATTAACTCGTATGCTAACCCACGTTATATGAACTCGTGTACTAACCCACGCTATCTGAACTCGTGTACTAACCCACGTTATCTGAACTCGTATGCTAACCCACATTATATTAACTCGTATGCTAACCCACGTTATATGAACTCGTGTACTAACCCACGCTATCTGAACTCGTGTACTAACCCACGTTATCTGAACTCGTATGCTAACCCACATTATATTAACTCGTATGCTAACCCACGTTATATGAACTCGTGTACTAACCCACGCTATCTGAACTCGTGTACTAACCCACGTTATCTGAACTCGTATGCTAACCCACATTATATTAACTCGTATGCTAACCCACGTTATATGAACTCGTGTACCAACCCACGTTATCTGAACTCGTGTACTAACCCACATTATATGAACTCGTATGCTAACCCACGCTATCTGAACTCGTGTACTAACCCACGTTTTCTGACTCGGTGGTCGAAGATAGTTGAGCCCTTACCATTCTGGCTCATCTCCAAGGAAAAACGCAAACAAAAAGAACTTTGTAAATAAAAAAATCTATTTTCGTTCCTCCCTTGATTGGCGTTTTCACATTCCACGTCCTGGAAACGTTTTTAAATGTCCTCTTTTTTTTGTGTGTGTATTAAACACATTTTTATGTGTGCGCTAATGCTCGTATCACTGACCAGTATGTTAATGGGAACTGGAAGGGTAATTTAGAAAAGCAGTAAACATTTATTTCATTTCGTTACCAATGCGAGAAGGAGAATTAGTACTTGAGTTGTTGTTGTTTTTTGTGGGAGCTGAACAAAACGTGAAGAATGTTTTAAGTTTAAAAGTTATATCCGCAGTAATTGAAGCAGACAGAGGCAGTTTAAGAGCTCATTTCCATAATTTAAACCATTAACAATCATCCCACTGATATACTTGGAGACCAAGCACATCTCGACAGCTTTTAATAGTTATTATATTTGTGTAGAGCTCATGAATATTGTAATCTTCTCTTTATGTCGATAGAGAACATTCCCGGCTTCCTATTGAGCGAGTAGAGACGAGCGGCCATTGTTTCCGTGGTAGTCGGTGTTGCTGAACTAGTTCTTATCCTACAACACAGTATATGTCCCTGAACTAGTTCTTACTCTACAATACAGTATATGTGCCTAAACTAGTTCTTATCATACAACACAGTATATGTCCCTGAACTAGTTCTTATTCTACAATACAGTATATGTGCATGAACTAGTTCTTATCATACAACACAGTCTATGTCCCTGAACTAGTTCTTACTCTACAATAAAGTATATGTGCCTGAACTAGTTCTTATCATACAACACAGTATATGTCCCTGAACTAGTTCTTACTCTACAATACAGTATATGTGCCTAAACTAGTTCTTATCATACAACACAGTCTATGTCCCTGAACTAGTTCTTATCATACAACACAGTATGTGTCCCTGAACTAGTTCTTACTCTACAATACAGTATATGTGCCTAAACTAGTTATCATACACCACAGTATATGTCCCTGAACTAGTTCTTATCATACAACACAGTCTATGTCCCTGAACTTGTTCTTATCATACAACACAGTATGTGTCCCTGAACTTGTTCTTATCATACAACACAGTATATGTCCCTGAACTAGTTCTTATCATACAACACAGTATATGTCCCTGAACTAGTTCTTACTCTACAATACAGTATATGTGCCTAAACTAGTTCTTATTATACAACACAGTCATGTCCCTGAACTAGCTAATAGCACACACGTCCATCTGATTAAATAGAAGCGGCCTAAGTTTGAAACAATAAACATCAGCTTGAAACAACTTCCAACCTTTTTGTAGTGGGACTAAATTAAATAATCTTCAAACAAAATCCTAGTTTACTAACAAACAAAATCCAAACAAATATTCGTCAAATAAATTGAAACATATTGAAACAAATATTTAACTTTTTTATTTGTTTTTTAAGCACCGCGCCCGTTCGGTTTGTACGTCTATGGACTAACTACTCCAATGAGTTGTGAATTAGGAAGGTTTAATTTATGATACGTGTACCCACATTTGCGTTGAGGGAGAGTGGGAAAACATTTAGGAGAATCCCCCCTCAGTACACCCGACTGGGATTGAACCCCGATCGCCCTGTCATCGGCAGTCTGGTATATTTAGAGAGTGACACCTATGACCATGCGACCACCGAAGTAGGTTATACAATCGCTAATATTAGTCTTAACGAATCACTCGCTAGAGTGGTCAAATGGTCCAAGGCGTCACTCTCACAGCAAGCTGGACCACCGATGACGGGGAGATCGGGGTTCGAATCCCAGCCGGGTGTACATAGGGTGGTTTTACCCCCATTCTTTTTCAATCTACTTCCAGGCAAATGTAGGTACACTTCCTCTAAATTAAACATTTTCTCTTCTTTAGCTTAGTTAGTAAGTATGCGTATAGCTCTAACGGGTAGTAAGACGCTGTGCTAAAAAATTAACACGGATGATGTTCAAATAAGTAATAAAAATTAAATGATAAAATTTAGATTGAAGCCGGTCACGATCTACATCCTCCAGACAACCGTCGGTGCTAAAAGGGACCGGGGGTCGAGTCCCAGCTATTGAGGCGAAGTTAAGAGTATCCACTTGTCCCGACAGGAGCTGGTGGAAGTTAAACCACGTGCTACCCACGTGACCTTATGTTCTCCCCTCAGGTAGAAAGACACACGCTCTCAACCCTCGCTCCTCGACACGAGCGGGAACTACCCTCTGGAATGAAAGGGTTGAAAACAAGTCAGGGGTTGTTTTATTATAATCGAATGAAGGCAGAGGCCATGGGGTGGGCACCTTAAAACTACTAGTTTGTGGCACTATCGCTAGGAGCAGCTTGCAATTACGTCACAGAGGAATGCGCATACGTGGACGTAAAATTCGCCATTAATGTTTTGTTAGCAATTTGTCGTTTGTTTTAAAGAAGGAGTTTTGCTATATTTTACATTTCATAACGTGGTTTGTTAATAAAACAATGGATATAGTTACATTTGATTGAATTTGGTATAATAATTGACTAAATAACATCCCGAAATAGAAAATGCGTTGTGTTCCATGTGTAACGTCCCACCCCAAACCTTTTAGTTCACGGTACTAACGCCGCCAGCGCTAGCGATGTGGTTCAGCTTGCCAACATTAGATTGGCGATTCTATACTCGTCCCTTTTCTATGGCAGATGCTTCAAACAGGTGCAGCTTTATAATTAGCTAGGTCTATGCTAAAGGTTAACTACGTATCTTAATTTATTTAGATTAAGTGTACCCGCATTTTTGTGAAGGGAGAGTGGAAAACCCATTTTGAAAAAAAACTCCCAGTACACCCGACCAAGCTTCGAACCTTGATCTCCATGTCATCGTCACTACGAGAGTAACGCCTTAGACTTTGCGACCACCTAAGTGTTTTTTTAAAACTAATAAATGTCCCCTGCGGGCAAGCATCGCGTGCAAAGTTAAGGGGTAGGTAAGACGCTGAGATGCTACCTGTAAACACGGGACCTGTAATGGCATATTTTATTGACAGGCATAACCTCAAAGCGCCGACCACTTCCGGTCCAATAATTATACCTGGTCTCTAGCTAGCCACCTGGCCCACCCCTGGATAGCCACCAGCGACCCGTCCACTCACCCACTCCTAGGGTGGAATGAAAAATGGGGTTAAAAAAACTTTTTTGTTAAATTAAGTTTTCTAATAGGTGCAAAAGTTTCCTTTTAGGATCAGTTTTAATACTGAAAATTTTTGAAGCTCTATTAAAATGTTTTGAGGTGCGACACGATCCTTAAAAATGAACTTTTAAGTAAAAAAAACACAAATTTTCAAAAAAAAGTTTTTGGACTAAAATATTTTTACATTTTTCATTTAAACCGTTGAAAGTTTTCCAAGAAGATATTTGAGTGCAATATATTTGTAAATGTATCAAATTTTGGTGATTTTTTATGGAATTTCAATGAATACAATTATACTATCCCAAAAAATGATATAAATATTTTTACTTGTGGATATATATGTGCTATAAAAGCAACATACATCAAGCAGGATAAAATTTGTCACTGTATATAAGTATATTATGTTTAAAATATTCAACAGAATAAGAAAAAATGTCATTAACCTTTTTTGTTAAAGAATAACATTGTCATTTTACTTTTATATTGAAATGTTTATTAGTTTAAATGTTGGCATCAATTTCTGCTATTCTATTTTCGCTTTTAAAAACCCATCTCTTGTGAGGCCCCACATACGTCCAATGATGATTCAGTGACTAATTTCACCATCATAAATATATTAAACTACAACCCGTTTGCGGTAACTCAAAAACTTTTCTGATTGCTTTGATGGTTTAGTCAGTTCATTACATTAGTAAAGGGCAGGTTCCCATCGCTAATTTGATATTTAAATTTAAAAAACAAACATTTTTCATTCCACCCTACGTGTCCGCCCCTCACCCTTGTCTAAGGGTAGTTGATGGCTTGGCCGAGTAGCCCAGAGTGGTTCGTAACCTGGGGGCCACTAGACTCGTGGATTCAATTATTGTGGCCCTCGGAAGCCCCCTGGTTTATAAGATTGATTATAAAAAAATCCCATTCTATCTTCACGAAAATGCAAGTTCATATTCTCTAAAATTCTACCTTCCTCATCCATACTACTCAAGTAACTCTCTCTGTGTCCGTGTCACGCTGTACTACTCTAGTATATTCTGTGTCCATGTCACAATGTACTACTCTAGTATATCTGTGTGCATGTCACAGTGTACTACACTAGTATATTGTGCACGTCACAGTGTACTACTCTAGTATATTCTGTGTCCATGTCACAATGTACTACTCTAGTATATTCCATGTACATGTCACAATGTACTACTCTAGTATATTCCATGCCCATGTCACAATGTACTACTCTAGTATATTCTGTGCCCATGTCACACTGTACTACTCTAGTATATTCTGTGCCCATGTCACAGTGTACTACTCTAGTATATTCCATGTCCATGTCACAGTGTACTACTCTAGTATATTCTGTTCCCATGTCACAGTGTACTACTCTAGTATATTCCATGTCCATGTCACAATGTACTATCTAGTATATTCTGTGCCCATGTCACAGTGTAATACCCTAGTATAGTCTGTGCCATGTCACAGTGTACTACTCTAGTATATTGTGCCCATGTCACACTGTACTACTCTAGTATACTCCATGCCCATGTCACAGTGTACTACTCTAGTATATTCCATGTCCATGTCACAGTGTACTACTCTAGTATATTCTGTGCCCATGTCACAATGTACTACTCTAATATATTCTGTGCCCATGTCACACTGTACTACTCTAGTATACTCCATGCCCATGTCACAGTGTACCCTAGTACTCTCAGGGTCTGCTCCAGACTGTACCATCCTGTGTTTAGTCCAGTAATAGTGACCATCAGTCAGTCTGAAAGGTACCAGCCGAATGGCTCCCTCTGGAGTATCGTATACACCGTAGCCTACCCTCAAGGAACAGGGGCCATTTGGCACCGAGAAGGGGAAAACATCGAATTAAAACTTGATACAACTTCTCATTCCCCCTCCCGCAGCGGTCGGCCCAGCCCATTCTTCTCTTTTTATCACCACGTCTTACTACCCGTCCGGTTTATACGCACGTACGTAATAATTACACTAATGAGCTCGAGATAGGTACAGTTAAATTTAAAGAAAGTGTACCCGAATTTGCGTGCATTGAGAGTGGTAAACAATCTATGGAAAACCCACTTCAAGACACCCGACCGAGATTCGAACCCTGAAATTCCTGTCATCGGCAGTCTAATTTACTGCGAGAGGGACGCCTTGAGGTGGGTCCAACCTATTCTTGTATGTGTCGCTGGCACGGGGACCTACTGAGAAACCTATCCCAGATTGTACACTATGTTTTATAGACCTGTGATATTGTATATCATGCCAGGTAGCGTTGTAGAATGTTTTATAGACCTGTGATATAGTATACTTTACCAGGTAGAATTGTACAATATGTTTTATAGACCTGTGATATGTATATCATGCCAGGTAGCGTTGTACAATGTTTTTATAGACCTGTGATATAGTATACCTTACCAGGTAGAATTGTACAAATATAGTTTTAATAGACCTGTGATATTGTATATCATGCCAGGTAGCGTTGTACAATGTTTTATAGACCTGTGATATAGTATACTTTACCAGGTAGCGTTGTATACTAAGTTTTAGAGACTTGTGATATAGTATACCTTACCAGGTAGAATTGTACAATATGTTTTATAGACCTGTGATATAGTATATCATGCCAGATAGTCTGTCAAAATAGAAGTATACTTTCTCTTTAGTGTTTGAAACTATTACATTTGATCAATTTTCTATTAAACAATCTAAAATATTTCGTATTTAGGGAAATAATTCTATTAGTAATAGTTTTTTTTTTGAAAGGAAGACCCAAGTGGTTTGAAAAATATAATCAAGTTTCACTGGATTGCTATTGTATCTTGGGAAAAATTATCTGTCGCTTTGTATTTTTATAATAAACCTCTTTTTCGACTAAGCTTTCAATAAAAATATTTCAATTGGCTTACATTTTGTTGTTGGTGTAAATAATTCAGTTAAGAAGAAACTTGATTATCCTCAATCTATCGTGATATTTGATTATGTCCTTCAAAAACGTTTTGACAAGTGGATTACCAAAATTATTATTAGACTAGCATTTTGGTGTTTTTTTCTCCAAACATCAAATAATGTATTGGAAATTGTATCTCTGGCATGAAAGTTTGACAGGCTAATGATTGCATGTTATTGTTCGAGGCATGTAATGAAGGTAAGATTGTCTTCTATTATTGATAGGCTCGTGTGTATGATAGGTCAGCCTGTATAATAACCATACAGGGTATTCCAACCACAAGCTGACCTTTAACCTAATAACCACAGCTCATTACAGAAACATAAACAATAGAGGCTCCTTCACAACTGGACATGAACAAAGATGGTATGTAGACATACACCATAAACAATACAGGCTCCTTCACAACTGGACATGAACAAAGATGGTATGTAGACATACACCATAAACAATACAGGCTCCTTCACAACTGGACATGAACAAAGATGGTATGTAGACATACACCATGAACAATACAGGCTTCTTCACAACTGGACATGAACAAAGATGGTATGTAGACATACACCATAAACAATACAGGCTCCTTCACAACTGGACATGAACAAAGATGGTATGTAGACATAAACCATGAACAATACAGGCTTCTTCACAACTGAACATGAACAAAGATGGTATGTAGACATACACCATGAACAATACAGGCTCCTTCACAACTGAACATGAACAAAGATGGTATAAGACATACACCATGAACAATACAGGTTCCTTCACAACTGAACATGAACAAAGATGGTATAAAGACATACACCATGAACAATACAGGCTCCTTCACAACTGAACATGAACAAAGATGGTATGTAGACATACATCATGAACAATACAGGTTCCTTCACAACTGGACATGAACAAAGATGGTATAAAGACATACACCATGAACAATACAGGCTCCTTCACAACTGAACATGAACAAAGATGGTATAAAGACATACACCATGAACAATACAGGCTCCTTCACAACTGGAAATGAACAAAGATGGTATAAAGACATACACCATGAACAATACAGACTCCTTCACAACTGAACATGAACAAAGATGATATTTCTGTATGCATACACAGTAACAATAAACACATTAAGTGCACATGGACAAATATGGCATTTAAAATATTGGGATTCTAGCACTAAAATTATGGTGGGGGAAGGGGGCGGTTTACTGATAATGGAGCTTTAAAAACTCAGATATAAAAAAAAATACTTTAACAATTTTGTTTAAAGAGGTATTGTTTAACATGACAAATAGCAATGGGTGTTTGTTTTTGTTTTTTGAGTGAGATTGGTTTAAGAATATTCTGCTGTTGAGTATTTTTTTTGAAAATTTAAAATTTTTCGCTAACGGCTTTAACATTTTTGTTGAAAAATTATGAATGAAAATTGTCTCATTTGATTATAAAAACAACGTTTGTTTTACTGAGGAAAAATTGTTAAGGCTTAGGGAACTGACGATTGATCTACTAATATGTTGTTTCAAACTATAATTGATTATACAAGAAAGAATGTACGATTGGGTCGTGCCATATAATTTTGATTTTCTAATTTCTCAGATACCATAGTTTAAGTATGTCTCTCTTTTTTTTAAGCACCGCGTCTTACCACCGTTCGGGCTATACGCATATGTACTAACTACGCTAATGGTTTTAGGGATTATGAAGGTTATATTTTGAGGAAGTGTACTCTCATTTGCGTGGAAGAAGAGCGGAAAACCATTTTGGAAAAACCTCTCTTAGTACACCCTACCTAGATTCGAACCTCGATATCCCCATAATCGGCAGTCTAGCGTAGTGCGAGAGTAGCGCGTTAGACCACGCAGCCACCGTAGCGGGCTGTATCTTTTTAAATTTTGAAATGAAATGGACACAGGCAGAGATGTACTTGAGTTTGTAACACGAGAATTTTAGTCCAGGCTGCATTGAATCTTCATTCGGTTCCCGGGGGGAGGAGAGAGACGGATAGATAGATAGATAGATAGATAGATAGATAGATAGATGGATAGAGAAACATGGACCACGAGAAATATCACACACGCTGAAAACCACCTCTTTGGATTGGATATGAAAAATAAATCGGTGATAATCAAATGGGGGGGGGGGGGTTGGAGGGGGCTCCATTCGCCCTTCTCCACATTTCCCGGTGTGGTTGCATACCTAACACCCGTAAGGGGAAGCTGACGAGCGTAGACAAGCTTTCTTTCTCTTTTTACTCATGGGCAAAACTACTTTTACAACAAACAACGTTCTAAGGACCACCAGTGACTGGTAGCTAATCTCAAGTAACAGGATGAGGAGGAACAAGGGGGGCTACTTCTCTCTTAAATCGTTAAGTGCCTCGTCTGGAGAGAGTAAGAGAAAACACAACTAGTCATGGTAGGCCTTAGAGACAAGTAGAGATTTTAGAGGGGAAAATTTTTAATAATTTTTTTTCTGTAAAAAACAAAAGGTCATAAATTTAAATGTGACAAATGAAGAGCACAAGGGGGGGGGGGGGAGGGGGGGAAGTGGGAAATTCACATAACACACATTTTCCTGGACAACTACTTTAATATCTCAACGTCCATAAGAACCCAAAGATATTGCTTTTTTTTTTTAATTTGATTTAAATATGGCAGATACCGCTTTAAACCATAACCTAAAGGAAATTAAAAAGGCCTCCTGATTGTCTACAGGGGCGGATTTACGACTCTGGCGCCCATGGGCACTAGATATTTGCCGCCCACTTTTCCTACCTTAATTTATAACCTTCTAAATTCCCCTGCAGCCCCTCATACACAAATACACAAATACCACATACACAAAGTGCTATCTGTAGAATGACAGATAAAAAGTGCTTACATTATTTTATTATTTATTATAGTGAGGTTTTAAAAGTAGTAAGGATCCAAGCAAATACTTAAAAAAAATGAAATAAATACTCTAACACTATCACAACACACAAATTCAAATATTAAATAATCTAAAAATATAAAGTCTTCACTAGAAGACGGTAGAACATGTTACTACAGATAAAATATCAGCATTTACACAATAAGAAAATAGTGTATAGTATGTTTCGCCTTGATTTCTGCCGAGTTAACTGGCCGATTATGGCAGACATATACATTTTCTCCAATAAGCGATCTACAATTAAGACGATTGTAAGAGAATTAAGGCGATACTATTGTCATGTTGGTACACAGATACAGCAAACCACACCAATCACACACACGATGAAGCCATCACATTATTTTAACTGGCAGAAAAAGGAATGTATTTTTTTTTCGTCATTCAAAATCTGCATGTGCCTACTAGGCCTATGCGTAAATCCACCTCTGATTAGCGGTTTTAAACCTGGGGAAACGCTATATATCTAGTAGAACTCCGTTAGACCGGCCACCGGTAGTCCGAAAATCCGGATAATCCAAACACACTTCTTGGAAAACGTGGGGGAAAAAATAAGTCAAATGAAATATATGTTATTAGTTAACAAGCATAAAGTTAAAAGAGAATTGTAATAAACAGTGATATCTGATAATACAGTAGCCCCATGGCTTCTTTGGTGCTGACCGACAGCTCACAGCTGAGAGCTGATGGCTTTGAAAAGCTACCGGATCAAATTATGTATCCCTACGCCGAATCATATGATCTGCAAAAAACATGTGTTTAGCAACTTTCACTTCTGACAGTCAACATTTAGGTATATACCTAACTGTTGATTGTCAGAAGTCAGCTGTCAGTCAGCACCAAAGAAGCCATGGGGCTACTGTACATGTTAATATTTAAATGTTTGTGTCAACACTAAGTGTTTTCCTGTAACTAACAATATTTACAGAACATATCACGTATCAGTTAAATAAATGAAAATTTGATTAAACTCATTCAAGTGTAATTTAAAATTCGTGAAAATACTGTATCCCCGTCTTCTCCCGGTTGATCCGGACGAGCTTCGGTCTCCCAATTAGTTCGGATTAACGAGGTTCCAGTTTATATTAAAACTTATTACGTAATACAATATTCTCCAAGGCATCGCTCTTGTGTCGGACTAGACTGTCGATGACGGGGAAGAATGAGGTTCGAATCTCGGTCAGGTGTTCCGAAAGGGGGATTTTCCAGAATGATTTCCCACTCTCCTTCTCCACGCAAATGCGGGGACACTTCTACATATTACCTTTATAATCCCTCAAACCATTAGCGTAATTAGTACATAAGCGTAATAACCCGAATGGGTAGTAAGACGCAGAGCTAAACTAAAGAGAGAGAGAAAGACTGGTTACATACTAGCATATTTTTTTTTCGTATGTCATATCATATATGCCAGGGAGCGACAAGCCATTCAGTTCAGTCCCCTGTATGTAGACTATCTGCCTCTCTGGTCGGACAGAACGTTACCCAGGATACACCATGGGAGGTTGTCTGTATGTAGACTATCTGCCTCTCTGGTCGGACAGAACGTTACCCAGGATACACCATGGGAGGTTGTCTGTATGTAGACTATCTGCCTCTCTGGTCGGACAGAACGTTACCCAGGATACACCATGGGAGGTTGTCTGTATGTAGACTATCTGCCTCTCTGGTCGGACAGAACGTTACCCAGGATACACCATGGGAGGTTGTCTGTATGTAGACTATCTGCCTCTCTGGTCGGACAGAACGTTACCCAGGATACACCATGGGAGGTTGTCTGTATGTAGACTATCTGCCTCTCTGGTCGGACAGAACGTTACCCAGGATACACCATGGGAGGTTGTCTGTATGTAGACTATCTGCCTCTCTGGTCGGACAGAACGTTACCCAGGGTACACCATGGGAGGTTGTCTGTATGTAGACTATCTGCCTCTCTGGTCGGACAGAACGTTACCCAGGATACACCATGGGAGGTTGTCTGTATGTAGACTATCTGCCTCTCTGGTCGGACAGAACGTTACCCAGGATACACCATGGGAGGTTGTCTGTATGTAGACTATCTGCCTCTCTGGTCGGACAGAACGTTACCCAGGATACACCATGGGAGGTTGTCTGTATGTAGACTATCTGCCTCTCTGGTCGGACAGAACGTTACCCAGGATACACCATGGGAGGTTGTCTGTATGTAGACTATCTGCCTCTCTGGTCGGACAGAACGTTACCCAGGGTACACCATGGGAGGTTGTCTGTATGTAGACTATCTGCCTCTCTGGTCGGACAGAACGTTACCCAGGATACACCATGGGAGGTTGTCTGTATGTAGACTATCTGCCTCTCTGGTCGGACAGAACGTTACCCAGGATACACCATGGGAGGTTGTCTGTATGTAGACTATCTGCCTCTCTGGTCGGACAGAACGTTACCCAGGATACACCAGAGGAGGTTGTCTGTATGTAGACTATCTGCCTCTCTGGTCGAACAGAACGTTACCCAGGATACACCAGAGGAGGTTGTCTGTATGTAGACTATCTGCCTCTCTGGTCGGACAGAACGTTACCCAGGATACACCATGGGAGGTTGTCTGTATGTAGACTATCTGCCTCTCTGGTCGAACAGAACGTTACCCAGGATACACCAGAGGAGGTTGTCTGTATGTAGACTATCTGCCTCTCTGGTCGAACAGAACGTTACCCAGGATACACCAGAGGAGGTTGTCTGTATGTAGACTATCTGCCTCTCTGGTCGAACAGAACGTTACCCAGGATACACCAGAGGAGGTTGTCTGTATGTAGACTATCTGCCTCTCTGGTCGAACAGAACGTTACCCAGGATACACCAGAGGAGGTTGTCTGTATGTAGACTATCTGCCTCTCTGGTCGGACAGAACGTTACCCAGGATACACCATGGGAGGTTGTCTGTATGTAGACTATCTGCCTCTCTGGTCGGACAGAACGTTACCCAGGATACACCATGGGAGGTTGTCTGTATGTAGACTATCTGCCTCTCTGGTCGGACAGAACGTTACCCAGGATACACCATGGGAGGTTGTCTGTATGTAGACTATCTGCCTCTCTGGTCGGACAGAACGTTACCCAGGATACACCATGGGAGGTTGTCTGTATGTAGACTATCTGCCTCTCTGGTCGGACAGAACGTTACCCAGGATACACCATGGGAGGTTGTCTGTATGTAGACTATCTGCCTCTCTGGTCGGACAGAACGTTACCCAGGATACACCATGGGAGGTTGTATGTATGTAGACTATCTGCCTCTCTGGTCGGACAGAACGTTACCCAGGATACACCATGGGAGGTTGTATGTATGTAGACTATCTGCCTCTCTGGTGGGACAGAACGTTACCCAGGATACACCATGGGAGGTTGTATGTATGTAGACTATCTGCCTCTCTGTGGGACAGAACGTTACCCAGGATACACCATGGGAGGTTGTCTGTATGTAGACTATCTGCCTCTCTGGTGGGACAGAACGTTACCCAGGATACACCATGGGAGGTTGTCTGTATGTAGACTATCTGCCTCTCTGGTGGACAGAACGTTACCCAGGATACACCATGGGAGGTTGTCTGTATGTAGACTATCTGCCTCTCTGGTCGGACAGAACGTTACCCAGGATACAACAGAGGAGGTTGTATGTATGTAGACTATCTGCCTCTCTGGTCGGACAGAACGTTACCCAGGATACAACAGAGGAGGTTGTATGTATGTAGACTATCTGCCTCTCTGGTCGGACAGAACTGTTACCCAGGGTACAACAGAGGAGGTTGTCTGTATGTAGACTATCTGCCTCTCTGGTCGGACAGACTGTTACCCAGGGTACAACAGAGGAGGTTGTCTGTATGTAGACTATCTGCCTCTCTGGTCGGACAGACTGTTACCCAGGGTACAACAGAGGAGGTTGTCTGTATGTAGACTATCTGCCTCTCTGGTCGGACAGACGTTACCCAGGGTACAACAGAGGAGGTTGTCTGTATGTAGACTATCTGCCTCTCTGGTCGGACAGAACGTTACCCAGGGTACAACAAGGGAGGTTGTCTGTATGTAGACTATCTGCCTCTCTGGTGGGACAGAACGTTACCCAGGTACAACAGAGGAGGTTGTCTGTATGTAGACTATCTGCCTCTCTGGTCGGACAGAACGTTACCCAGGATACAACAGAGGAGGTTGTCATGTATGTAGACTATCTGCCTCTCTGGTCGGACAGAACGTTACCCAGGATACAACAAGGAGGTTGTCTGTATGTAGACTATCTGCCTCTCTGGTGGACAGAACGTTACCCAGGATACAACAGAGGAGGTTGTATATGTAGACTATCTGCCTCTCTGGTCGGACAGAACGTTACCCAGGTACAACAGAGGAGGTTGTCTGTATGTAGACTATCTGCCTCTCTGGTGGGACAGAACGTTACCCAGGATACACCATGGGAGGTTGTCTGTATGTAGACTATCTGCCTCTCTGGTGGACAGAACTTACCCAGGGTACAACAGAGGAGGTTGTCTGTATGTAGACTATCTGCCTCTCTGGTGGGACAGACTGTTACCCAGGATACAACAGAGGAGGTTGTCTGTATGTAGACTATCTGCCTCTCTGGTGGGACAGACTGTTACCCAGGGTACAACAGAGGAGGTTGTCTGTTGTAGACTATCTGCCTCTCTGGTCGGACAGAACGTTACCCAGGATACACCATGGGAGGTTGTCTGTATGTAGACTATCTGCCTCTCTGGTCGGACAGAACGTTACCCAGGATACACCATGGGAGGTTGTCTGTATGTAGACTATCTGCCTCTCTGGTGGGACAGAACGTTACGCAGGATACAACAGAGGAGGTTGTCTGTATGTAGACTATCTGCCTCTCTGGTGGGACAGACTGTTACCCAGGGTACAACAGAGGAGGTTGTCTGTATGTAGACTATCTGCCTCTCTGGTCGGACAGAACGTTACCCAGGATACACCATGGGAGGTTGTCTGTATGTAGACTATCTGCCTCTCTGGTGGGACAGAACGTTACGCAGGATACAACAGAGGAGGTTGTCTGTATGTAGACTATCTGCCTCTCTGGTGGGACAGACTGTTACCCAGGGTACAACAGAGGAGGTTGTCTGTATGTAGACTATCTGCCTCTCTGGTGGGACAGACTGTTACCCAGGATACAACAGAGGAGGTTGTCTGTATGTAGACTATCTGCCTCTCTGGTCGGACAGAACGTTACCCAGGATACAACAGAGGAGGTTGTCTGTATGTAGACTATCTGCCTCTCTGGTGGGACAGACTGTTACCCAGGGTACACCAGAGGAGGTTGTCTGTATGTAGACTATCTGCCTCTCTGGTCGGACAGAACGTTACCCAGGATACAACAGAGGAGGTTGTCTGTATGTAGACTATCTGCCTCTCTGGTGGGACAGACTGTTACCCAGGGTACACCAGAGGAGGTTGTCTGTATGTAGACTATCTGCCTCTCTGGTGGGACAGACTGTTACCCAGGGTACAACAGAGGAGGTTGTCTGTATGTAGACTATCTGCCTCTCTGGTGGGACAGACTCTTACCCAGGGTACACCAGAGGAGGTTGTCTGTATGTAGACTATCTGCCTCTCTGGTGGGACAGACTGTTACCCAGGGTACAACAGAGGAGGTTGTCTGTATGTAGACTATCTGCCTCTCTGGTGGGACAGACTGTTACCCAGGGTACAACAGAGGAGGTTGTCTGTATGTAGACTATCTGCCTCTCTGGTGGGACAGACTGTTACGCAGGATACAACAGAGGAGGTTGTCTGTATGTAGACTATCTGCCTCTCTGGTCGGACAGACTGTTACCCAGGGTACACCAGAGGAGGTTGTCTGTATGTAGACTATCTGCCTCTCTGGTGGGACAGACTGTTACCCAGGGTACAACAGAGGAGGTTGTCTGTATGTAGACTATCTGCCTCTCTGGTCGGACAGAACGTTACCCAGGGTACAACAGAGGAGGTTGTATGTATGTAGACTATCTGCCTCTCTGGTCGGACAGACTGTTACCCAGGGTACACCAGAGGAGGTTGTCTGTATGTAGACTATCTGCCTCTCTGGTCGGACAGACTGTTACCCAGGGTACACCAGAGGAGGTTGTCTGTATGTAGACTATCTGCCTCTCTGGTCGGACAGAACGTTACCCAGGGTACAACAGAGGAGGTTGTATGTATGTAGACTATCTGCCTCTCTGGTCGGACAGAACGTTACCCAGGGTACAACAGAGGAGGTTGTCTGTATGTAGACTATCTGCCTCTCTGGTCGAACAGAACGTTACCCAGGGTACAACAGAGGAGGTTGTCTGTATGTAGACTATCTGCCTCTCTGGTCGGACAGAACGTTACCCAGGGTACAACAGAGGAGGTTGTATGTATGTAGACTATCTGCCTCTCTGGTCGGACAGAACGTTACCCAGGGTACAACAGAGGAGGTTGTCTGTATGTAGACTATCTGCCTCTCGGTCGAACAGAACGTTACCCAGGATACAACAGAGGAGGTTGTCCACACGTCATGCCCGCAATGAGATGATGTGATGATAGTTATTATATTGTGTCTTCCTAACTTAAGCCTGATTTACCAAACCCTGATGACAAACCCGGGACTCCTAGGCTCGTAGCCAGGTGCATTGACCACTACACCACGGGACCGGTTACATCCTAGTTCATGACTTAAGTACCGACAGTTCTCGACTGAACTGGCCCCAGCAGTTCCTTTTGTCAGTGAGTGTACAGACCTCGTGTTTGAAATATTCATGGAGCCAAGGAGACCGGAGTAGGATGGTGTCAAACTGGGAGTATCATAGACCGACATAGAATATTCATAGAGCGGATACCACCATAGACTCACATAGACTATGCATAGAACGGATACTATCCGGTAATCGGGGATACAACAAATCAGCAACACCCCTTCAACCGGGATTACAACACTTCCTAGTGACTGAGGAGTGCTGACCACATAGTAAACACCCCTTCAACCGGGATTACAACACTTCCTAGTGACTGAGGAGTGCTGACCACATAGTCTCAGTAACACACCTTCAACGGGATTACAATACTACATAGTGACTGCGGAGAGAGGGTGGGGGTTCAAGGGAGTCACTTCAGAACTACTGGGTCACGGTTCACTTCTAGGAGGGAGCTTAAAAGAAATTCCTAGCCCAAACAAATTTCAGGATCGTAAACCTAAATTCTTCCGCCTAAATTTCAGTCTTTATATTTAACTTAATTATTGGTTCCACAACGGATTAATCAATTGAGTATGGACGATAGGCTGTAGAAAGTGCGCCGCATTAGTATGGTGAGAAGATGGGAAAACCACATAAAGAAAACCAGCTCCCACCTGCAACCAGCCGGGATTCCATCCCCAACCTTCCCGCCACAGGCAAAACCAGTCTAGAAAACACTTGACGTCATAGCCCGCACGTTCATCGGTGAGGCGGGCAATTTAAACATATTATTCAACAAGTTATAAACCCGCTTCGGTGGCCGCATGGTCTAAGGCGTCAATCTTGCAAATGACTGGACTGTAGACGACGGGGATATAGGTGTTCGAACCCTGGTCAGATGTACCGAGGGTGTTTTTCTACTCTCTCTCCACGCAAATGCATGTACACTTCCTATAAATTCAGCCTTCCTCATCCCCAACACATTGTAATTAGTACGTTTGCGTACAACCCGAACTTGTAATTAAATGTGATGAAAAAGATATAATAATAATAATAATAATAATAATAATAATAATAAAATAATAATAAGCCCAAACTTGCTCCTTTAGTCACGTAATTAACTCTCTCTTACAGTCCACATATATTTATTTTTCTATTTCCCTTCTTAAACTCCTTCCAAAAAATGTCTGTAACTGCCCGCTCTCGCCCCGTTTCTCTACTCTTAAGAGATTTCATTTATCTGTGCCTCGTTCGACGACAGAACGGTGAGGGGAGAGGGGAAAACAAATTGCAAAATGTCCGCCAAGCGTCGTAGTTAGCCCCTCCTACGTTGTCAGGGAAAACAACCTTAAATGTTTGTTGTTGGCCTTGAATAACGCGGGCTGGTTTGAAATTGCATTAAAATAATATCGAGCAGAACACAAGCTCAGCTAGAAACAGAACAGAACTAGCTTGGTAGCCAGAGCTTTGTCTTTATGTGTGTGACAGTAATATAATATCGAGCAGAACACAAGCTCAGCTAGAAACAGAACAGAACTAGCTTGGTAACCAGAGCTTTGCCTTTATGTGTGTGACAGTAATATAATATCGAGCAGAACACAAGCTCAGCTAGAAACAGAACAGAACTAGCTTAGTAGCCAGAGCTCTGTCTTTATGTGTGTGATAGTAATATAATAGTGAGCAGAACACAAGCTCAGATAGAAATAGAACAGAACTAGCTTAGTAGCCAGAGCTCTGTCTTTATGTGTGTGATAGTAATATAATAGTGAGCAGAACACAAGCTCAGATAGAAATAGAACAGAACTAGCTTAGTAGCCAGAGCTCTGTCTTTATGTGTGTGATAGTAATATAATAGTGAGCAGAACACAAGCTCAGATAGAAATAGAACAGAACTAGCTTGGTAGCCACAGCTCTGTATTTATGTGTGTGATAGTAATATAATATCAAGCAGAAAACAAGCTCTGCTAGAAAAAGAACAGAACTAGCTTGGTAGCAAGAGCTCTGTCCTTATGTGTGTGATAGTAATATAATATCGAGCAGAACACAAGCTCAGCTAGAAACAGAACAGAACTAGCTTGGTAGCAAGAGCTCTGCCTTTATGTGTGTGATAGTAATATAATATCGAGCAGAACACAAGCTCAGCAAGAAACAGAACAGAACTAGCTTGGTAGCCAGAGCTCTGTCTTTATGTGTGTGATAGTAATATAATATCGAGCAGAACACAAGCTCAGCTAGAAACAGAACAGAACTAGCTTGGTAGCCAAGCTCTGTCTTTATGTGTGTGATAGTAATATAATATCGAGCAGAACACAAGCTCAGCTAGAAACAGAACAGAACTAGCTAGGTAACCCGAGCTTTGCCTTTATGTGTGTGACAGTAATATAATATCGAGAAGAACACAAGCTCAGCTAGAAACAGAACAGAACTAGCTTGGTAGCCAGAGCTCTGTCTTTATGTGTGTGATAGTAATATAATAGTGAGCAGAACACAAGCTCAGCTAGAAACAGAACAGAACTAGCTTGGTAGCCAGAGCTCTGCCTTTATGTGTGTGATAGTAATATAATAGTGAGCAGAACACAAGCTCAGCTAGAAACAGAACAGAACTAGCTTGGTAGCCAGAGCTCTGTCTTTATGTGTGTGATAGTAATATAATAGTGAGCAGAACACAAGCTCAGCTAGAAACAGAACAGAACTAGCTTGGTAGCCAAGCTCTGCCTTTATGTGTGTGATAGTAATATAATAGTGAGCAGAACACAAGCTCAGCTAGAAACAGAACAGAACTAGCTTGGTAGCCAGAGCTCTGTCTTTATGTGTGTGATAGTAATATAATAGTGAGCAGAACACAAGCTCAGCTAGAAACAGAACAGAACTAGCTTGGTAGCCAGAGCTCTGTCTTTATGTGTGTGATAGTAATATAATATGAGCAGAACACAAGCTCAGCTAGAAACAGAACAGAACTAGCTTGGTAGCCAAGCTCTGCCTTTATGTGTGTGACAGTAATATAATATCGAGCAGAACACAAGCTCAGCTAGAAACAGAACAGAACTAGCTTGGTAGCCAGAGCTCTGTCTTTATGTGTGTGATAGTAATATAATAGCGAGCAGAACACAAACTCAGCTAGAAACAGAACAGAACTAGCTTGGTAGCCAAGCTCTGTCTTTATGTGTATGAAAGTAATATAATAGCGAGCAGAACACAAGCTCAGCTAGAAACAGAACAGAACTAGCCTGGCTAGTAAAATTGGAAATGTCTGCTTATGTAAAGCGCCCTTAAAGTGATTTTCATGGAAAAATGAAAATTTCCATATATTTTTTTTTGTAATGTTTAACAGTGTCTAGATACAAAATGTAATTTACATCGTTATAGCGGTTTGAAGCAAATTTTTTTTTTTCTCTTTTTGCCCTTAAGTAAACTACCCTTAATTTTAAGGTTAGATATCTAATCACAAAAACCCCTCGGGGGTATCTTATGAAAGAAAAATAACAGATACCAAGTTTTAGCCCAATTGGTAAAATTGTTTCGGCTCCAGCCCGAGGTAGAGACAGACGGACAGACGGATGGAATTGTGAAGACAATTTTTTTTCAATTTCTGGTGGTCATTAAAAGTCGACATTTATCAAAATCTTGAGTTCAATTTTTTTGGTGATCACAATACTTTCTTCTCTTTGAGGATTCGAGAGAAAGTAAAAAAGAAATATACAACTTGTTAGTCCTCATTTTACTAAAACCCCCTTCATTTCATTTTTACTAAAACCCCCTTCATTTCATTTTTACTAAAACCCCCTTCATTTCATTTTTACTAAAACCCCCTTCATTTCATTTTTACTAAAACCCCCTTCATTTCATTTTTACTAAAACCCCCTTCATTTCATTTTTACTAAAACCCCCTTCATTTCATTTTTACTCTTCGCTTAAATGTTAGTCTAAATCCCGCGCTCCGATTCGATTAGCCTGGGGGAAGCGGACCTTAAAACCTTTATACTTATAAAAAGAACACGATAAAAATTATATTATTAATTTGATGATAGTTTGATTATATTGCAGGGGGTGACCTGGTGGTCTAGGGTGTAAGGTGTCAGACTTCTGTGCTGGAGGTCCGGGGCTCAACCCGGCACACATTGCCAAACCCTTCCTTCACCTCTGACAAGACGTGTATTATTCACAACTTGTGAATGTGAGGAATGCCAGGCCTCCACTGTGGTTCGGATCCCACGTTAAACTGTAGGTCCTCCATTTAATCTCACAATCACCCTACCGTTACACATTAGCGTAAGTGCGTATAACCCGAACGGGTAGTAAGACGTGGTGCTAATAATATAAATGATTATATTGCACGAAACCGTAGTAAATAGATCCGGGATTAATTAAAACAAAATTAAAATAATCGCATCTTTTATGAAGTGACTTCCCTGAACTATTTTTACTACAAATTGATAAAACATTTGCTTTGTATTTTCTCAAACAATTTAACGATACTCTGTAAATTTACATCGAGATGAACAGTACAGGTCCATTTTTATAGGAAGAACAGTTTTTTTAAATACTTTTTTTTTATTTTGGTGGTCAATATGGATAACGTTTTACTCAGTGTTATTTTTAATAGGTATTATTATAACCAGTTAGCAATTTCGAAACTTTCGCACATTCAACCTCCCCCCCCCCCCCCCCAAAAAAATGATTTAGTCTTTTGTTGGGTTGTTGAAATTACTCAGCGAAGTGTTTACACAAAATAGCAACAAGAGTTTATTTTCGGTAATTGATAAAAAAAATATTGTTAGATTTTTCTTTTAACTTAAATTTTAAACAAACAATGTGTTTTAGCGTAAACTGAGTATGCTAAGTCAGAAGTCGGTAAAAGATCCTATCCACTGATATCTTATTCATCGCTGTAGGCTTTGTATTAGTTGAGAAAAAGGGATGTTGACAACAGAAATAATATATAGGATGTATTAGTGACATCTGCAGATCACAAGACTTGACGTATGAACAAGTAAAAATATATCTAGTAACTTTTTCTAGGTGTCGGATAAGGTTTTCTTTATGGAAATTGGTCTGTGTGTGTGTGTGTGCTACATTTGGAGATAAGCTCATATATTTTACGTGTATATATAGCGCTCAATGGGCTGTGTTTGGAGATGAGGCTCTGTAACGTCTAGTAGAAGGTTGTAATGTAGGGGGGAGAAGGGGGGTCACAGCCTCCAAGACTAACACCCAGCCTTTCAACCGGGGAAGGCCAATAATAAAGAAAATAGGGAAAATTGTAGCGAGCAGAGGTGGGTTGGGGGAGGGGGGGGGGGGTGATATAAAGGAGAAGTAGCTGAGAGAAAGAAAAAAAAAAGATGGTAAATGAAAGGAGTGAGTGTGTGCAAAGGGGTTGGGTCCGTTGAGAGGTGAAGTGGGGTGGGAAAAGGGGGGGGGGGGGGCAGCGAGCTTACAGAATTCTGCTTCTGGTTTCCATGGCGACCAAGATACATGATTTCTTAATAATGTCTACCAAACAACATCCTCTTTTTTCTCTCTCTTCGTGACGTCATTAGCGATGAAAAAAGTACTACCCCCCCCACCATCCCCCCACTGTTCATCCCCTTTTCAACCCACAGCTCAATAAAATTTCCCGGGTATTGGACACATTTTTAATATTACTTCAAAATGTTTCATTTACTTGTGTGTTTGTTCTAATCGAGCCGTCGCTATACTCTTTATGTTCAGTGACGTCAGAAATGTCCTAAATCATTTTATAGCCACGAGCTATCACTTTTTGAAGATCCTCCCACTAATTCATGTTCTCTCTGGTAGATCAAGTAATTTTTTTAACATATTTTTTGCATAGATTGTAGGCTAATTTAAAAAAAAATAAACCTTCAGTGTCCGCATGGTCTAAGGCGCTACTCTTGCAGTAAACTAAACTACCGATGACGGGGAGATCGAGGTTCGAATCTCGGTCGGGTGTATTGAGGGTGGTTTTCTCCCAAAAATGGTTTTTACACTCTCCCTCCACGCAAATTCGGGTATACTTCATCTAAATATAACCTTCCTAATCCCTAAAACCATCACCGCAATTAGTACATAAGTGTATAACCCAAATGGTTAGTAAGATGCGGTGCTATTTTTTTTTAAAAAAATCACCACTTATTAGTAGTACTCGTGCTATACGCGAATGTACTAATTACACTACTGAGTTAAGGAAGAGGAAGGTAGAATTTAGAGGAAGTGTACAATCTAGGGGAAAACACCCCAAGAACACCCGACCGAGATTCGAACCTCGATCTTCCTGTCGTCAGCAGTATAGTCTACTGCGAGAGTGACGCCTTAGACCCCTAGACCACTGAAGCGGGTGACAGGCGATATTAATAATTGTATCAACAAGCCACGTCATCATTTGGCTTTGTTCCTTACAAGCCTAAAGCAGGTATTAACGTCTAAATAAACCATCCGAGCGTTATTTCGACCATTTTCCTCTTTCGACCCAAATTAAAGTCGAGGGCAAACGAGCAGATAATCTATCAATAATTACCCTTGCGAAAGATATTAGATTTTGTTCTTAGCTTTCTTTTCTTCTATTCTTCCCATTTTTCTCCGTTCTTTTTAAGAAGAAGGGTGGGGAGGGGGGTTCTCCTTTATATAATTGTTCTGTAATTAATTTGTCTCCACCATATCTTGGGGCTAGTCCCTCCATTTTTCTTTTATTGTCGCTTAATGGCCGCCAGCGTCACCTGTGGACGACAGAGAGAACTAGGAAGGAAACAGTTGAAAGCAAGGATGAAAAAAAAATAATCAATTTTCTCCCTCACTCTTTGTCAGTTGGAAAACCACACGAACAATTATTATTTTGGGGGAGGAAAAAATAAATAATGGTGAAACGATTCTTTAATCACGTGACAGAAAATATATTTTACTTTGTGGCAAAAAGCTCTTCAGAAACAAGATGACATCAAATATCTGCTTGTTATCGACAACTCTTGCGCTTAACTAACAATAATTGCTTGTTACCCACACTTATTCTTACTGTTGAATAACAATATCTTCTTGTTACAATACTTGTTAACTAACAATATTGACTTGTTACCTACCATTATTCTTACTGATGAATAACAATATTTTCTTGTTACAATACTTGTTAACTAACAATACTTGATTTCTACCTACTGAATTGAACTGAAAAGTACTACCAGTTAAAGCTAGGAAATGCTTGAAGACCTATAAATTAAGTTTTTAAAAAAATTAATATTGCATTGAATTTTTTTTTACATGAGGTATTTAACGTGCGTTTTTTAACCGACTGATTATATCAGTACACAACTTATCAACTAACTTAAATAGACACAACATCCAGCCCCCAGCCGTTTATTAATTGCTGTGAAAGGAGAAACCCACATGCCACCAATAATATTTTTTTCGACCATGTTGGTAATCGAACTCGGTACCTACCGAATGAGCTAAGGTGTAATTAAAGAGCAAACAGAGTTTTTTTAATGCTCCAAGTATAATTACCGGTGCGGGCTAACCCCATATTTATTACTAATGGGGTGGATATGGCAACGGTAGAATTTTATAGGAAATGTACTCTCATTTGCGTGAAAGTAGAGTGGGGAAACAATTTAAGGAACATCACCTCAGTACACCTGGCCGGATTCCAATTCCCAGGTTTCCAAACTCTCCGTCCACAACAAACCAGACAGGACTAGACTAACGCCTTTACCCGCACGACCACCAGTTCAGGTAAATGTGAACCATTTAATAGCTTCCTCTCAAAAAAATAAATCACGTGGTTCGTTGCGTGCGAATGAATTCAGTCGTGTATTTTGAAGTCCTTGTTAAATTGTCTGTGAAATGTCCTCTGTCAAACATTAAAGTCCTTTTTTTTTACGTTTAGTCCTGATGGAGCACTGCGCGCAACACAGGACTATGTACGAGATAGAGCAATACATGCAACACAGGACTAAGTACACGAAAGGTAGTAAACAGCAGCTGACGTCACCCGCGTACCAAGAAAGGGGGAACAAGAGTTACGAGGGAGGGGGGATGGAAAGGGGCGGAGTCTAGGTTGTCGTGTCCTGCGCCCACATGCAGGACATTCTCTCACTTTCCGTCAAGTCCCGGTGCTAATGACACACTAGGTACAGGCTGGTTAGGCAGCCAAACTCCACTGGACACTTCAAGAGCTACCGATTGAACCAACCAAGACATTGGTCTTTCGCTCTTCAATAACTAGGACTAGTTTTTCATTTGAAACTGAAAATAAAATGCTATCTTTACATTTTCATTCTACTTTAACACATGACCAAAAGTTATATTTGATAGTAGCCGAGAGCCTTAGCCAGCTAAATGTAAAACGGAATTTTCCTCCTTGATCTGTCCAGTTGTAGTCCTCCTTTTTATGTTCAAGAGTTGTATACCTCTTTGTTAAGTTCAGGAGATATATACCTCCTTGTTATGTTCAGGAGTTGTATACCTCCTTGTTGTGTTCAGGAGTTGTACACCTCATTATGTTCAGGAGTTTATACCTCATTGCTATGTTCAGGAGTTGTATAGATCCTTGTAAGGTTCAAGAGTTCTATACCTCCTTGTTATGTTCAAGAGCTGTATAACTCCTTGTTATGTTCAGGAGCTGTATTCCTTCTTGTTATGTTCAAGAACTGTATACCTCCTTGTTATGTTCAGGAGTTGTATAACTCCTTGTTATGTCCAGAAGTTGTATTCCTCCTTGTTATGTTCAAGAACTGTATACCTCCTTGTTATGTTCAGGAGCCGCATACATACTTGTTATGTTCAGGAGTTGTATACCTCCTTTTTATGTTCAGGAGTCGTATACCTCCCCTCTATGTTCAAGAGTTGTATTCCTCCTTGTTATGTTCAAGAACTGTATACCTCCTTGTTATGTTCAGGAGCCGCATATATCCTTGTTATGTTCAGGAGTCGTATACCTCCTTGTTATGTTCAGGAGTTGTATACCTCCTTGCTATGTTCAGGAGTTGTATACCTCCTTGCTATGTTCAGGAGTTGTATACCTCCTTGTTATGTTCAAGAACTGTATACCTCCTTGTTATGTCCAGGAGTTGTATTCCTCCTTGTTATGTTCAAGAACTGTATACCTCCTTGTTATGTTCAGGAGCCGCATACATCCTTGTTATGTTCAGGAGTCGTATACCTCCTTGCTATGTTCAGGAGTTGTATACCTCCTTGCTATGTTCAGGAGTTGTATACCTCCTTTTTATGTTCAGGAGTCGTATACCTCCCTTCTATGTTCAGGAGTTGTATACCTCCTTGTTATGTTCAGGAGTTGTATACCTCCTTGTTATGTTCAGGAGCCGCATACATCCTTGTTATGTTCAGGAGTCGTATACCTCCTTGCTATGTTCAGGAGTTGTATACCTCCTTGTTATGTTCAGGAGTTGTATACCTCCTTGTTATGTTCAGGAGTCGTATACCTCCTTGTTATGTTCAGGAGTTGTATACCTCCCTTCTATGTTCAGGAGTTGTATACCTCCTTGCTATGTTCAGGAGTTGTATACCTCCTTGTTATGTTCAGGAGTTGTATACCTCCTTGCTATGTTCAGGAGTTGTATACCTCCTTGTTATGTTCAGGAGTTGTATAACTCCTTGTTATGTTCAGGAGCTGTATTCCTCCTTGTTATGTTCAAGAACTGTATACCTCCTTGCTATGTTCAGGAGTTGTATACCTCCTTGTTATGTTCAGTTGATTGAACGTTGTCAATTGTCAGATAACCCAACACAAACATAGTATTGGTTCGCGAATCCTTACTAGATTCGAAGGCTAACACTGCCTCAAGTTCTATTTGCATGAAGCGCCGTGAGGTAGTCCGTTTATGCAACCTATCTAACATGAGTGCTCATGTCAAATATTGTATATACTACAGGGGCTGGGAAAACAACAGCACGTGCAGGTTTTTTTTAAAAAATGTCTTTGTTTCTTTTTTCAAACGTCGAATTCTGCTGCCCGTCAAAGCTTTCAGTACATTTACACTAATATGGCAGGGATGAGAAAGGTTTAGAAGAAGAGTACCTGAATTTTCGTGAAGGAAAAAAAAAACACCTTCAGTACATTCGACAGTGTTTAAAACTCCGATCTCTCCATCATCGGCAGTCAAGTTTATTTCCAGAGTGACGCTTTGACGCTGGTGCAGACCAGGTGGTATAATATATAGCGCTCTGTCTGGATGTGATATTATAGCTCTCGATAAGATGTGAACATGCGCACCCCAGCTACTATAAGATGTGTTGTTGTTCCCGTTAAACTTTCCCGCAAGATGGTCGAGAGAAACGGACACACACAAACCTACCTATTGTTAACAACAGGCGAGTTTTCGCGGTTGACTTGGTTACCTCTTGGTATCGAGGTGTTTACGACCAAGTGGTTCTGACCAAGGTAGAGCGCGGAAACAATTTGGAGATGTTTTTCCTTAAACAAAAATGGTGGTTTGGGGTGGATTAAATCTAACGCTGGAAGTAGAAATTTATGTAATCCTACTACATGACTGCAAATCGACGAAAAATGAGCTATTTAATTTTATTCTTGGTTAGATTGGTGATTCTTTTGACTAGTCCTGATATTTACACAACATGTCAAGATAAACATATACTTCAAAAAAAAACCTACAAAAAAAACTAGGTATGTAATATTAAATAGGCCTAGATCATTTAGTTCTCTCTTTCTTTTATCCATGACTAAACAGTTTTTAAGTACCTACCTACTGCCATGTATTTCTAGCTAGTAATTGCTGTCCATTTTAATTTACAAAAAAAACAACTAAAAATCCATTGACTACGAAGTTATACTCGTTTAAATATAACATAAGAAGTGATGTTGTTTTGAAATTGGCGCACAAATTCTCAGCGCACTGGTCGTAACCATACACTTTGGTCTGGTCGAGGAAAGCGTTACCAAATAGTGATATGGTATCGTCTTGGTCATAAACATTTCGTTAACATATATACCAGGTCAACCGCGAAAACACGCCTAGTGGCTCTAAAAAAATAAAATCCAAAGAGGAAATGGATTCATGATATTAACACTCGAAGGGAAGACATGGGAATAATCTATCATTTTATTTGAGGATCACGTCTTTATAGTCATGGTTACTTGTCTGACACAAGTAGGGATACAAATTTACCTCCTCTATTAATCCTTCTATGGCAAAGAATTAAATTATAAGGACATATTCATTCGTGTGATGACGTTTACATTACCACTGGTGCTCAGTTGCACGTGGTCGCCTTTGCGTTCTGCGCATGCGTCAGCTCTGCTATGTAAAAAAAAAAGAAGTGAAAAGTCAAACTACTACTAAAAAGCGAAGTTTGAAAGCTTATAGCGCGCTACTATTTAATTAGGTCTGAGGGTGTATTAAATATCGGCTATATATCTTTATAGTACAGTTTCAACCGAATTATAACAACGACTTAGATATAGGTAAGAATGAGAAGTTCTAGAGGAAACGCACCAGCATTCGTTCAGAGGAATGAACCTGCTTATTTAACATGGCAGCTTTATCAGAAATATTTCTAAACTCTTGTCGTCATAGTTTGTTTTTTTTAAAAAACAAACTGAACAGGAGAACAATGTCATTTGTTAGTTTATGGTCTACTGCCCTGACAATTTTTTTTTAAAACTCGGACATTGTTAAAGTAAATGTCTGTTAAAAACATTCCCCCATCCACCGGGCTACATGAGTGTTTTTTTTAAGGAAAGTGCAGTCCTTGAAACAATTATTTTCTGTTAAGATAAAAAGGGTCCATTGCTGACTTGCTGTCGATGCTGACTTCCTGTAGATCCGCGGAATATGAGTAAAACCTCGTGAGGCGGGGTAGACTGAGATATAGCATTCATGCTTTAGCAGTCAAGGAGGTGTAAGGGGTGTAAAGGGGGTGTAAGGGGGTGTAAGGGGTGTAAGGAGGTGTAAGGGGGTGTAAGGAGGTGTAAGGAGCTGTAAGGAGCTGGTATGTAGCCAGGAACTCTGACCACAAGATAACAGAGCTGGTCTGTATGATAATAACCTACCTGGAGGCCGAACCCGAGACATCCGGTAAGATTACGTCGCGTGCCCTCCTCTACTAAGTCCTCAGCCTGCTCCAGACTTGCGCCCTGGTGCTCTCGGCCACGGCAGGAACTATAGAGTAGTCAAGGTGGTGCAGATGGGGATAAGAGGGTGGCCTAAGAACGTGAGGGGGGATGAGGGGTTGTTGACGGGTGGGAGGGGAGGGAAGCGACCCCTATGTTCCCCAGGGACAATGGCTGACCATACAACCCCTCGACAGGGCCCACTAATCAACTTGACCTGCTCCGCCCCCTACTAGCCCGGGGCGCTATGTAAATATACGGGCGCCCTCACCCCTGGGCTGGAGCGAGAACAGTCTAACCCCCAACCTGAGTCGCTGTGGGGCTGCTGGTAATATTCCACGAGTAGTAGCTAGGTCGCTTGTAATACTCCACAAGGGGTAGCTAGGCTGCTGGTAATATTCAACCAGGGGTAGATAAGCTGCTGGTAATATTCAACCAGGGGTAGCTACGCTGCTGGTAATAGTCCGTAAGGACGGGTAATTAAGTCCATAATGGGTAGCTAAGCTGCTGGTAATAATCCATAAGGACTGGTAATTAGTCCATAATGGGTAGATAGGCTGCTGGTAATATTCAACCAGGGTAGCTACGCTGCTGGTCATAGTCCATAAGGACTGGTAATTAGTCCATAATGGGTAGCTAAGCTGCTGGTAATATTCAACCAGGGGTAGCTACGCTGCTGGTAATACTCCATAAGGTCTGGTTATTAGTCCATAATGGGTAAATAAGCTGCTGGTAATATTCCACGATGAGTAGCCAGGCTGCTGGTAATATTCCACGATGAGTAGCTAGGTCTCCTGGTAATATTTCCCAGGTGACCGTCCATGGTCACCAGTTACCTGCTGCTAATAATAAGTATATACTAGTATCACTAGCCTGGTTCCCTGCTATCATGGTTGAGTGGTTAGAAGGGCTGACTACAGATCTAGGAGGCCTTGATTACCTCTCAAGTAAGTCTAGCAAGAGAAACGGCAAATATTCGTGTATATTAAAAACAAAATTGAGGCGTTTATTGGTAATAATGTGAGATGGCTCGCTGTTGCACCAGTCCATTGAACTGTGCCATTTGTGCGGGTGACGGTCTCTAGGGGGTGGGAAGGGGGCGAAGGAGGGGGTAAAGAGGGGAAATACTAGTCAGGAAATGTTTCCAAATGGAACACTTCTTATCCGCCAGTTTTATTTACCTCGATACATTATTAGCGAAGTTACTTTTTCCTCGACCCCCCTCCCCCCGCCCCACCCCCAGTTGAGTGGGCAGGGAGGACGACTACAAGTCTAGAAGACTTGGGTTCAATTCCAAGCGGTCTATGTATAAATTTGTTAGAGGTGTGAAAAGTTTCTAAATGTCAAAAGTCAAATCTCCTTCCGACACACACTCACTAAGCTTCGCCTCTTCGAAACATTTTGAACACACATACATACATGATCGAACTGTCCCCTTACGGGGTAGGCAAGAAACTGTGCATAAAGCTCAAAAAACAACTCCGTACTTAATCCATCCTCACTAACTTTCTCCACACTTCCCTCTCCTTATATACTCCCTACGCTTCAATAACATCCATACATCTAATCATATGTTATCTTTTATTCTTAAAACTCTTTAAGGTGGGAAGTGATGGAAGGAGACGTGAGTAGATGTGAGTGTTTTTGAAGTTTTTGTGGCAATGCATTTTTTTAGCAAAAATTCTATATATTATTTCTGTTGTCAACATCCCTTTCACTCAACTAATACAAAGCCTACAGCGATGAATGAGGTATCAGTGGATAGGATTTTTCTTACCGACTTCTGACATAGCATACTCAGTTTACGTTAAAACACATGGTTTGTTTAAAATTTAAGTTAAAAGAAAACCCTAAATATTATTTCTGTTGCCTTTGCAATGACTAGCTATCAATAAGTCTAAGGGACAGACGCTTCAAAGAGCTGGATTGTACTTGCCAAATGATGTATTTACTCACTAACAACTCTATGTTGTCTTTTCAAGAGTCACTAAATATAACAATATTTGTGTATCAATTACCGAAAATAAACTCTCTTTGCTATT
Source organism: Timema podura (assembly GCA_033556935.1). Taxonomy (NCBI): domain Eukaryota; kingdom Metazoa; phylum Arthropoda; class Insecta; order Phasmatodea; family Timematidae; genus Timema; species Timema podura. The sequence continues at coordinate 55,971,582 of JAVRXN010000012.1, read as the reverse complement.
TTGTGCATACACTTCATTGAGTATTTAATTTCAACGACCCAGTAAAAGACTAAATTTTTTTTAGGGAGGGGGAGGTTGAATGTGCGAAAGTTTCGCAAGGGTTTACTAGTAAATCAAATGTTTCTCCAATAGAAACAAAGAGTTTAATTTTCTTCACATGTTGATATCAACAGTTCCTGAATATCTGTCATGAGAGTAGCGGCATTATCTAACCAACTTTTTAAATGAAGAGAAAAAATTGTTGTCATTAAATTCCAAAACACCCTTGACAGATATTAAAAAAAAATTGAGGTCACCATGTGAAGAAAACTAAATTCTATGTTTGGACTGGAGCAATATTTTATTTATTTTAGCCCAAAAAAAGTTTTGAAATAAAAACTGCAAAAACACTGGCCTTCTACTGCATCCCCTTCCCACCTTTATGTTTCTCTTTTTCACACCTTCATATACAACATTTAACCACGTCTTACATGGCCTACCACTTCCTTTCCACCCACACACTCTACCTTCATACATTTGCTTCATCACTCGCTCCACACTCATCCTTTCAACATGCCCAAACTAACATAAGACGCTTCTTTCACATCGACCTATTGTATTCCCTTTCAAACCGCACTCCTTCAACACCCATTCATCACTGACTCTGTCCATCCGAGTTTTTCCACGCACATTTCACTTTTTGAAGCAAAAGAAAACCTTGATATGATAGCTATGAACATATTTCAAATATTTTCCTAGTATTGTTTTATAACAGCTACTAAACAGTATTTTTAATATCGACTTGAGATTAAATTATATCAATAACTTAAGCATAGATAAATCAGGTAACTAAGAAATTGAAAATAAATTATATCGTATTCTTTACCTTCCAAGTTGTAACAATATACATAGACTATTTATTACTGTCTACTGAGCTACAAGTCCCGGGTGAAATTGAAGGATTTATTCCAAACACGACACTTGTCAATTTTTGGTCAAAATCAGATTTATTTGTATACATGTTCTTTATAGTCTTTTCTACAATTTGGGACAAACATTTCTCACAAAGATAGCTTTTGTCATTTAAAAATTGCTAGGGCTTAGATCAGTGATTTTACAAAAGCAACACTTGTCATGGAGAATTCCTACAAAAACCTCATTTGTTAATAACAAGTGTTGTTTTTGCAGAAAAATTCTCCGTTTTCTCATACAGTATCAAATATTTTTTATCAATGTGAATTGTGATATGATTTCATCAATTGATTTTAAAGTCAGCTGAGCCATTTTAAGTTAAATGTATATTTTTGTATGATAAAAATAGCTTACAAATAATCCAAATATGTGCTTTTTACTATAGTATTCCTACAAGAATAACAATTGTCAAATGAAAAAAAATCTGAGTCAATATTAAATGTAATGAACTGAAATGCAACAAAAAACACCACGTTTGTCAAGCCCTTTTAAAGAAAAAAAAAATCTGAGTCAATATTAAATGTAATGAACTGAAATGCAACCAAAAATACCACGTGTGATAAGCCCTTTTAAAGAAAAGAAAAATCAGGTTAATTTACCGCACCCGCATGAAGGAACACACATTTTCGTGTTCGCTTAAAAAGTTGTAATTTTGACAAATGTCGTTTTTGGAATAAACCATTCAATCCCCGGCATGGCCAAAAAATGTATCATTGGTAAAATGTGGGTTTGTACTTTCACATTGATTAGTTAACGGCCGTGGGGTCTGGATGTTGTGTCTGTTGTAGATCTAAGTTAGTTTATAGGTCGTGTGATGATACAATGAATGAAGAAATTAAAATAACAAAGTTTTTAGTTGTGCTTTCTCTCTGGCTTGTAATTATCTATAACACACGTATCCAATATTTAGTCCTTGATTGTATATGTATTATCTATTACAAATTTACAGGTCAATTTTGGATAGAGAAGATAAATAAATGTAAATAAATTCAAATCTGTGATTATAAAAGAGTATGGTGTGCTTTTCCACCTCCAAAACCTTTTCTTTGCCTGGATCCACTTAAGAGATAATTTAAAAACTAAAAATAATGTTATGTCACAACCACAATAACTTTAGCTTCAACTTCGACTTTGCTTCGCATTTAAAAATTGATCTTAGCACATTTCTAAAATTTAATGGGCCTATTTAAGAACATGTCTAGCGACTCTAACTTTACAATGTGATCTTCATGACGTCATGCGATTAAAGTTTTAAAAGATGCTTCTGCTTGATTTAAATAACTATTTGAAAAACTCAACTTTTCATTAAAAAAAATATATTTTTGGCATTAAGGCTATACTATCCCTATAATCTCTAATAATCTAATCAAACATACCTCTAAAACAAACAATGATTAAATTTAGAGTGCTCATTGGAATATTATATTTGAGAGTATTTTTTAAAGTATTAAGGTTCAATAAAAATAGTTTTACCGTAACTACTAAAATACAAACTTATGAAAGGCCTCCCTACAATGTTTAAAGAATAAATGTGGGCCCAGAGAGCACTCTCTCTCTCTCTCTTATATATATATATATATATATATATATATATAATATATATATATACACACACACAATAAGTAATATACAAATATTCGATGTAATGCCCTAAGCAGTTTTCATAATATTTCACACAACAGTCGTTTTTAGCTCTATCTTTAGGGGTGTATACCACCATATTATTAAAGATGGACCCTAGGTTACTGATGTGAATTATTCTATTTTCACCCAAGGAATAGCCTGCCAAAGTTTGATACAATGTTTTAGATACACGTTGTATATATATATATATATATATATATATATATATATATTAATATATTTTATTTATACTACGCGCAGTAATTATTTTCACGCCATCACAAAAAAGCGACTCTGTGCGCGCTTGAATTATTTCGAACAGTTAATATTATATCACATGCATTGATGGGCACGCAGACTATGCCAGGATCATCTAATTTGCGCATAGCCCAGACGAGTATATATATACTCCCCACGTTTTACACTGATGGGGTAGGGATTAGAAAGGTATTGCTTAGGGTTAATTTAAACGCATTTGTGTGTACAGAGGGTGGATAGTCTGTGTGGCCACCAATACATGTGATATAATGTTAAATGCACGTAATAATTCAAGCGCTCATAGCGTCGCTTTTGTGATGTCGTGAGAATAATTACTGCTCCTAGTAGACTTCGCGCAAAAATATCCATGGTCGAGTGGTTAGGATATCTGTCTATGAGTGCAAGTTTCTAATAGCATTACAAACAACCAGGATATCTCTAGCAAACGCAGACACGCGGACACCTACGCTCAATTATCAACACTCTGGCGCGTAAACTCAAGTACCAGCACTCAAGCACCTACACTCAAGTACCAAGATTAAGACACACACATTCAAGTATCAGCACTCAAGCACCTGCATACATTAAGACATCTACACTCAAACACTTATACTTAATCATAACACACTGGCACATACACTCAAGTACCAGTATTCAAGCAGCATTCAAGCACCAGCATTCAAGCACCAGCATTCAAGTACCAGCATTCAAGTACCAGCACTTAAGCACCAGCATTCAAGCACCAGCATTCAAGCACCAGCATTCAAGCACCAGCATTCAAGTACCAGCACTTAAGCACCTAAGCTAAATTAACACTCCGGCATTTAAACTCAAGCACCAGTACTCAAGCACCTAGATACATTAAGACACCTACACTCAAGCACTTACATTAAGACACCCACAAAATCACTTACATTAAGACACTCACTAAAGCACCATCTTTCAAGCACATACACTCAAGTACCTATATTAAGACTCCTACACTCAAGCACCTACACTTAATCATCAATACTCCGACACTTAGGCTCAAGTACCTAGGTTAAATTAACAACACTCCGGCACATAAACTCAAGCACCAGTATTCAAGCACCTACAGCCTCCCTACCTTCCCCCCTCCCCTATGACAAGAGTAAACGACCACTGGAGCAGAACTCACCAGAACAAAGTGGTAGCAGTTCAGTCTGCATGGCTAGAGCCAGGATGACGTCATTCTTCATACTAGCAGTGACGTCACTCTTCCAGCGGCTAGACTAGACCATGCCCCGTGTTAGTACACGTGGGTGACGTCTCGTACCGACCAGAGCACGTCTTATCTCACTCAGACATAGCTCGTGACAGTCCCGAACGTCCGTTAGTCTCGTCAAGAAACAAACAGACCGACATCAACCAGATCGGTGTGATACAATATTATCAAGGTGATAATGCTCTGAGGTGGACGACAGATGCCAGATAGAGAGAGAGCGTCGCGATGCCGACGTTCGAAGGGTGGTGGCACAGCGTCTTCTCACACACCGAACCTCCCTCCCTGCCGGCCGACTGACCACTGACCTCCACACTCTCCCACTCACGCGGGGTGCCAACCTAATAGACAACACTGTCCCTCCATCCGCAAGCAGAAATACCCTCTAGCGGACTGGACAGGGGTGCTGGTGATAGGGACTGTAGAGCTGTAGAAGGTATCCCATACCACTCAGCTATGGTCTGTTAGGATGTAGCCTGGTTACTGTAGACCTGTAGAAATATTCCCTTACCACCCAGCTATGGTCTGTTAGGATGTAGCCTGGTTACTGTAGACCTGTAGAAATATTCCCATACCACTCAGCTATGGTCTGTTAGGATGTAGCCTGGTTACTGTAGACCTGTAGAAATATTCTCATACCACTCAGCTATGGTCTGTTAAGATGTAACCTGGTTACTGTAGACCTGTAGAAATATTCTCATACCACTCAGCTATGGTCTGTTAAGATGTAACCTGGTTACTGTAGACCTGTAGAAATATTCTCATACCACTCAGCTATGGTCTGTTAAGATGTAACCTGGTTACTGTAGACCTGTAGAAATCTTCCCTTACCACTCAGCTATGGTCTGTTAGGATGTAACCTGGTTACTGTAGACCTGTAGAAATATTCTCATACCACTCAGCTATGGTCTGTTAGGATGTAGCCTGGTTACTGTAGACCTGTAGAAATCTTCCCTTACCACTCAGCTATGGTCTGTTAGGATGTAGCCTGGTTACTGTAGACCTGTAGAAATATTCTCATACCACTCAGCTATGGTCTGTTAAGATGTAACCTGGTTACTGTAGACCTGTAGAAATTTTCTCATACCACTCAGCTATGGTCTGTTAAGATGTAACCTGGTTACTATAGACCTGTAGAAATTTTCTCATACCACTCAGCTATGGTCTGTTAAGATGTAACCTGGTTACTATAGACCTGTAGAAATTTTCTCATACCACTCAGCTATGGTCTGTTAAGATGTAACCTGGTTACTGTAGACCTGTAGAAATCTTCCCTTACCACTCAGCTATGGTCTGTTAGGATGTAGCCTGGTTACTGTAGACCTGTAGAAATATTCTCATACCACTCAGCTATGGTCTGTTAAGATGTAACCTGGTTACTGTAGACCTGTAGACATTTTCTCATACCACTCAGCTATGGTCTGTTAAGATGTAACCTGGTTACTGTAGACCTGTAGAAATATTCTCATACCACTCAGCTATGGTCTGTTAAGATGTAACCTGGTTACTGTAGACCTGTAGAAATTTTCTCATACCACCCAGCTATGATCTACGCCTGTAGCGAGAGCGACGCTTTAGACCAGGCGGCCACCGAAGCGGGTTTCCACGTATTCATACGTCAAGGAAGGGATGTGATCCGCAGTTATCACGTTTGATATATATATATATATATATATATATATATATATATATATATATATATATATATATATATATATATATATATATACTTTTAAAATAACACTATTGATATAGTGCAATAATATCAATGCTCTAAGCAAAAGATATGTTTGTATTTTTTCAAAAAGGTTCTTCCTATTAAAATTAGACTCTATACACCGATTTTCATCGGCATGACGGTTTGAAAGGCCTTTTTTCTTACCAAACTCCTACTTTACCACAGGATTCTGGTTCCAAAAACAAGCCTTCCAGATGTCCATTCCTTTCAAAATCAGTGTATAAATATTTTTCAAAAGTAAACAAATTGTACAGTAAACAACAAACAAAGTACAACTTATCACAGTGGGTAGCGTGTCTGTCTACTGGGATAAAGGTCCCGGGTGCGATTCCCGGCATGGCCGAGATGCTGAAATGTGGGTTTACCCGTTCACAGTGATGAGTTAACGGCCGTGGGGTCTGGATGTTGTGTTTGCTACATGTTTTAAGTTAGTTTATAGGTCGTGTGAAGATATAACCCTCCGCTTCAGAAAGTGCACATTAAATATACCTCAGATAAATTAAAATTAAAAAAATAATAATTATACACTAGAGCGTCGATAATTCGTATCACCGAGAAAAAATTTCATTTATAAAAAATAACCAGATTGATACAAATATCAGAGACATGGCCGCCAAAAAAAACGCATCTCAAGCCTTGTTAAAAAAAGAATGGAGATTTTTGCCTTAATATATTCCTTCAGAATTTGTGATATTTAGCAAATAAAAAACAATGAGTAAGTTCGTTGTTTAAGTAAAGTGGAAATGTTTCTACCATAACACTTAGTTTTCGTAAGTATCCTGTTTTATGATTATTTTTTAATTTTTTAGTATAGGTAGGCCTACTCTATTTTCGAAAATCTGGACAAATCAATAATCCAGACTGGGTCGATTCCCAATTAGTCCCAATTATTTACGCTCTACTGTTTATAAGTACTCTCGTTTGTTGTTCATGAAATATATATAAAAAAAAAGCTTTTTGCCTGAAGGTTTGGCATTCGTGAAAGCTAGTCCAATATTTTTACGAAAAACAAAATTCTTACTTTAAAAATAGCTTTCTTCTATTTATTTTTACATTTACTGTGAAGTACAGTTCCCGCCATAAAATGGTCCGTAATAATTTGACACGTTGGTCCTCCTCATTAAAAAACAAAACCTTATTTTATTTTGCACGAGATCTAATTTGAAAGTGTTACGAGAAGTGTGTTATTTGCCCTAAAATGGCGTCTGTTCCCTTGACCCGTTGGAAGGTGTCTGGACTCGAGGCTTATTACAATCGATTATCGATTCTTGGCCGCGGTGGTCAGTAGATAGCACCACATACACTAAAACACTGAGTCGGTGACGTCATCGCCGGGAAGCGGCTTGTTCTCGTTATAACTGAATAATGGAAGATGAGAGGTTATGTGGGGTTGCTTGGACCTAACAAACTGTCCACTTGTCGGAACATAAACATACAAGATTTGGACCAAACATACTACCTATTGTCGGAACATAAACATACAAGATTTGGACAAAACATACTACCTATTGTCGGAACATAAACATACAAGATTTGAACCAAATATACTACCTATTGTCGGAACATAAACATACAAGATTTGGACAAAACATACTACCTATTGTCGGAACATAAACATACAAGATTTGGACAAAACATACTACCTATTGTCGGAACATAAACATACAAGATTTGGACAAAACATACTACCTATTGTCGGAACATAAACATACAAGATTTGAACCAAATATACTACCTATTGTCGGAACATAAACATACAAGATTTGGACAAAACATACTACCTATTGTCGGAACATAAACATACAAGATTTGGACAAAACATACTACCTATTGTCGGAACATAAACATACAAGATTTGAACCAAATATACTACCTATTGTCGGAACATAAAAATACAAGATTTGAACCAAACATAATACCTATTGTCGGAACATAAAAATACAAGATTTGAACCAAACATAATACCTATTATCGAAACATAAAAATACAAGATTTGAACCAAACATAATACCTATTGTCGGAACATAAAAATACAAGATTTGAACCAAACATAATACCTATTGTCGGAACATAAAAATACAAGATTTGAACCAAACATAATACCTATTATCGAAACATAAAAATACAAGATTTGAACCAAACATACTACCTATTGTCGGAACATAAACATACAAGATTTGAACCAAACATACTACCTATTGTCGGATCATAAAAATACAATATTTGGTCAAAACATACTACCTATTGTCGGAACATAAACATACAACATTTGAACCAAACATACTACCTATTGTCGGAACATAAGCATACAATATTTGAACCAAACATACTACCTATTGTCAGATCATAAACATACAAGATTTGGTCAAAACATACTACCTATTGTCGGGATATAAAAATACAAGCCTAGAAAGTAACTTAGTTGTATTTTATTCAAAACACATCCAGTCAGGAAACTAAGTTACACAATCTATGGCAAATCATAGAATCGTCTATGACTCATGGGTTCACCAATCATTCTATCTTTATTTCGATTAAATCTTAAATACATATTCATTTTCAACTTCCAATGGCCCTACCCCCTTTTTAAACGCCCCATTCAACACACTGTTTTCATAACCACCATTACTGTACCTAGGGTGTCATCCCCTGGAAGCAATTTAAAACCTCCCCCACCCCCCTAAGGGTCGACCCAGTGACCCCCTCCCCCACAAAACAGCTTCTATCCACTTGTAAACCGCGGGGGCGCCCACAAAGCTTGTCAAACAGTTTAAACTTCAATCTGAGAGGACGTTGCGATTTAATTAGCATCCTCGCCGCAATTGAAAGATGGTGGAAAGACGGGTTTATAGGGGAAACCGGTGTGTCGCTGTCACGGGGGGGCAAATTGAACGTCCCTTCCTTCAGGTTCACAACAAGACAGAGGGGGAGCTGACGTCATCTCAGCATCAGGGCAACAACGAGCCAACTGCCTTCCTCAGGTCCACGTGCAAATTATGTTTGAACAACCGCTTTTGTGGTCGCATGGTCTAAGGCGTCACTCTTGCGATAGACTGGACAGCCGATGGCAGGGAGATTAGGGTTTGAATCCAGGTTGGGCGTACTGAGGGAGGTTCCCCCACCACCCCAAATAGTTTTCCACTCTTCCTCTACGCAAATTTGGGTACACTTCCTATAAAAATCAACCTTCATTTTTTAGCACCGCGTTCTATTACCCGTTTGAGCTGTATGCCTATGTACTAATCACCCTGAGTTAGAGATTCGGAAGGTTGAATTTAGATAAAGTGTACCTGCATTTGCGTGGAAGAATGTTAAACCGTTTAGGGGAAACCACCCTCAGTGCATCCAACCGAGAGTGAACCACGACCTCCCCGTCATTGGCAGTCCAATATATTGCGACAATGACGCCACAGACTATGCGGCCACCGAAGCGGTTTAAACCTTCGTCATTCCTTATAACATTAGCGTAATTATTACATGTGTGTGTAATCTGAACAGGTAGTGGGATACGGTAGAATAAAGTAGGGGGTAGCTAGAAGGTAAAGTATTATTAAGTCCGTTATGACATGGAGGTCCCAGGTGTTGATCACTCAATCATGTTGTGATAGTAACAAAGACGTATACTCCATTCACGGTAGGAATTACTCTCTGAAAGGTCTTTTTTCCTACCAATCTCCTACTATATAATAGCTTTCTGGTAGGGAAAAAGGCCTTTCAGAAAACAATACCTACGCTGAACAGACTATATTCGAACTCATATACCAGCTTGGGCTACACTCATACGTAGTGGAATAGACACAAGGAAGGTAGCATCTTAGAATAAATGTATCAGCACTCGCGTGGAGAGAGAGTGATAACAAATTTAGGGAAAAGCCACCCTCGGTAAACCCAACTGGGATTCAATTCCCGACCTCTCGGTCAATGACAATCCAGTCTAGCGAGAGAGTCACGCGTCAGACCGTACGACCACTTATGCCTATGCTAAGTTAGTTTGTAAGACGCGTAATCTCTGATAAATAGCAACGTTTTAAGGATGTTACATACCTGTGACGTCATGACAGGGTTTCCCGGCGAGTTTTAAGGATATAACGTTGAAACAAAAAAAAAACATATAAATTCTTAAATAATTCTAAAAATATTCTTAGATTATCATTGAATTATTATTTTTATATTGAAGTAGGCTTTTTTACATAAACGTATATTTTACAAATCATCTAATACAACTTAGGATATCTGGTTTAATCACGAAGATGTCCTGTAGGAGTCTTCCTGCCAAGATGTTGATAAAAAAAAAAGTCCGTGGTAGCATATGTCTATCTAGAACAATAAATAAAAGGAAAAGGTAAAAATTAAAAAGCAAGTCAATGTTTTCAAGGCGCAAATAGCATAGTGAGTGTGTAAACTCGTCAGAAAAAGAGGGGAAACGCTATCAGTGGTTAAACAAGAGGCCTCACCGGGTGAACTGCTGATTTTCTTCCCTCTCTTTCTAATTAGTATATTGGCGTCCAAGTGTGAACGTACCTAGGGTGCTAGGGTGCGTCGAGATAAGATGCAACCCGCTGCACAAAATCTCCAAGAAGACAACGTCGTTAAAGAATGTTGTCTTTAGGAGTGCCGACCAAGCTCTGCTGACTGACTGTATTCAAGAGGTTGTTATTATTATTATTATTATTATTATTATTATTATTATTATTATTTTATTATTATTATTTAGCACCGCGTCTTACTACCCGTTCGGGTTATACGCTTAAGTACTAATTACGCTAATGGATTAGGAATTGGGAAGGTTGAATAGAGGAAGTGAACCCGCATTTGCGTGGAGGGAAAGTGGAAAACCATTTAGGGAAAATCACCCTCAGTTCACCCGACCGAGATTCGAACCTCGATCTCCCCGTCCTCGGCAGTCGGGCTCAACACGACTAGCGCGTTAGCCAACTACGCCACCGAGGCGGGTAAGAGGTTGTTATACCGTTAAGAAACATCACTCACTTCTGTTCGCGTGTAAGAATCGGAACAATATCACTCATTTCTATTTATGAAACATAACAAAAAATAATAATTAAAAAAAATTGGTGAGATGCACTGATGAAGTAATTTGACTTGTACGGCTTGTAATTAACACGGCTTATGTATAGGGAGAGTTGACTAATTTAATGAACACCTCAGGTTGTTTTTTTTTCCTACTTGTGGATAATCTTTGGACTCCATCTTGGTTTCACCTTGAACCAAACAACAATATAATAGTAATAATATATTTTAATGGTGTCTGTATCTAGACTATACCTGTACAGTCTGATACATAAAAATATATACATCACGCTCAATGACTGAATATTAAATAATTATATTCATTATTATAGCAAATTATATATTATCCGTGGGGTAAGACGTGTTATTAAGACGTCTGGTTCAAGCTGTATTACCTACCTAAGTTAGGTGTTATCCGTGGGGTGAGACGTGTTATTAAGACGTCTGGTTCAAGCTGTATTACCTACCTAAGTTAGGTGTTATCTGTGGGGTAAGACGTGCTATTAAGATGTCTGGTTCAAGCTGTATTACCTACCTAAGTTAGGTGCTATCCTTGGGGTAAGACGTGCTATTAAGACGTCTGGTTCAAGCTGTATTACCTACCTAAGTTAGGTGCTATCCTTGGGGTAAGACGTGCTATTAAGACGTCTGGTTCAAGCTGTATTACCTACCTAAGTTAGGTGCTATCTGTGGGGTAAGACGTGTTATTAAGACGTCTGGTTCATGCTGTATTACCTACCTAAGTTAGGTGTTATCTGTGGGGTAAGACGTGTTATTAAGACGTCTGGTTCAAGCTGTATTACCTACCTAAGTTAGGTGTTATCTGTGGGGTAAGACGTGTTATTAAGACGTCTGGTTCAAGCTGTATTACCTACCTAAGTTAGGTGTTATCTGTGGGGTAAGACGTGTTATTAAGACGTCTGGTTCAAGCTGTATTACCTACCTAAGTTAGGTGCTATCCGTGGGATAAGACGTGCTATTAAGATGTCTGGTTCAAGCTGTATTACCTACCTAAGTTAGGTGCTATCCTTGGGGTAAGACGTGCTATTAAGACGTCTGGTTCAAGCTGTATTACCTACCTAAGTTAGGTGCTATCCTTGGGGTAAGACGTGCTATTAAGACGTCTGGTTCAAGCTGTATTACCTACCTAAGTTAGGTGCTATCCTTGGGGTAAGACGTGCTATTAAGACGTCTGGTTCAAGCTGTATTACCTACCTAAGTTAGGTGCTATCCGTGGGATAAGACGTGCTATTAAGATGTCTGGTTCAAGCTGTATTACCTACCTAAGTTAGGTGCTATCCTTGGGGTAAGACGTGCTATTAAGACGTCTGGTTCAAGCTGTATTACCTACCTAAGTTAGGTGCTATCCGTGGGGTAAGACGTGCTATTAAGATGTCTGGTTCAAGCTGTATTACCTACCTAAGTTAGGTGCTATCCGTGGGATAAGACGTGCTATTAAGATGTCTGGTTCAAGCTGTATTACTTAGCTAAGTTAGATGTTATCTGTGGGGTGAGACGGGCTCTTAAGACGTCTGGTTCTAGCTGTATTACCTACCTAAGTTAGGTGTTATCTGTGGGGTGAGACGGTCTCTTAAGACGTCTGGTTCAAGCTGTATTACCTACCTAAGTTAGGTGTTATCTGTGGGGTAAGACGTGCTATTAAGATGTCTGGTTCAAGCTGTATTACCTACCTAAGTTAGGTGCTATCCGTGGGATAAGACGTGCTATTAAGATGTCTGGTTCAAGCTGTATTACCTACCTAAGTTAGGTGCTATCCGTGGGATAAGACGTGTTATTAAGACGTCTGGTTCAAGCTGTATTACCTACCTAAGTTAGGTGCTATCCGTGGGGCGAGATTGACTCTTAAATGATGTATTTGTGTATAGATCCATCCTGGTAGCCGTTAAAATTCCGGCCTCTAGAACCGAATGTTTTTGTGCTAGGCGTTGATGTCCTAGGTTAAGTAAGTCTTCTACTTTTGGAGCTGTTGTTTCCCCGTGTTAAAAAGTTTCACATTTAAAAAAAATCATCAGAATAAAAGTTGATATAAATAATATCAACACTAATAATAATATTTATTGCACCCCTTAAAAGGAAACTTAGTATTGAATATTTATTCAGGTTTTGTGCGTTTCTCTGTCAATGAGAGAGAGATCGGTCTAGTGCAGTTAAGGGATGATTTAACCCCTTCAGAAGGTACACAAAATAAAACTATAAGACTATATAACTATAAAATAAAATATATAAACACACATATGATATTTATGTATAGTTTTTTTCCCCCCAAGTACTGAACCATAAATTACTTTAATTTTAGCACAAAAAAAAATTACCATCCAACTCTCATTCAAACGAACGTATTTTACCAATATTATAATGTGTTTTTAAAACTTCTCGTAAATTACGATATTAAGGCGTACAGAACCCAAAACCCGAGATACTAGTCTCCAAATCTGCCAAGAAAAGGGGGGAAAGACACATTTATGGTTGTACATTTCTTGAAGGCCTCTTCCCCCCCCCCCAGCCCCCGAACCCTCCCTTTTTTTTTTTTCGCATTGAGTTCGAGGCACTTAAATGATCACCTACCGACGAAAACTTTACCAACTGGAAATTGAGATAGTTTGTGGAGAGAGAGAGAGAGAGAGAGAGAGAGAGAGGAGAGAGAGAGAAAAAATATCTTCGGACGTTAAACAAATCGTTAAAAAGATATAACAAATGTGTTGGTTACACTGCGTCATAAATTCTTAACGAAAAAAAAAATAACTAAAAAAATCTTTGAACTTTTTTTTTCCCCCTTCCCCTCTTTGCGACACAAACATGGGCGACTTTGGCGCGCAACTTTTTCATTACGATTATGAGTTTACGATTGTGGAAAGGGTTAAGTCCACAGAAGAAGAAGAAGAAGAATAAAAAAGTGGGGGTTGGTTTAAGGGGGGAGGGGGGAAGAGTGAGGGGGTGTTGGCCGAGTCTCCACTGTTAAATTGCTTTTTCCCTAGCTCTCATAATAACGGATCTTTCTCACCCCCCCCCCCCCCCCCAACCATCGCTAAAAAGAGACCCAGGACCTTCGATAATAATTCCTTTCATGTGAAATAGAAAAAAAAAAGTGTAGGAAGAAGAACGATGAAGAGAGAATGAAAAAGTAAATTCGCATTGAAGAAGTAGCAGAAGTTAGGAAAATCTAGAAGAAGAGAGAAAGGATGAAAGACGTAGAGATAAAGAAAGAGAGAGAATTATTCTCTCGAATCTAATAATAAATCGGACATTAAATCTTCTTTTGTTTTCGACGTGAACGATAAGACTTCACTCTTTTTCTCTCGTTTCATTTCACCTTTTTTTTTTACTCTCAATTTTGTCTTCTTCATCATTTATTTTTTTTCCCCTTAACATTTTTTTTTTTTAGAATTTCTATTTTTTTTTTAAGTTAATATTAGACCTAAATGTTAAAAGGTGTCAACTAAGATCTAACCAAACGGGAGTTTTTGTTCAATTCGTTTCAATTCTCTTACCAAAATAAGTGACGGCTTCTGTTAACTTATCTTTGTTCACAAAATAAGTGATGACGTTTGCTAATCATTTTATTTCTGTTCGCAAAATAAGTAACGGATTTTGCTAAACTTTAATTTTATTTCTGTTCCCAAAATAGGCGATAAATTTTGTTAAACCTTTTATTTCTATTCACTAAATAAGCGATGACTTGTTAAACATTTTATTTCTGTTCCTAAAATAGACGATAACTTTTGTTAACCTTTTATTTCTGTTCCCAAAATAAGCGATTAATTTTGTTATCCTTTTATTTCTGTTCCCAATATAAGTGATGACTTTTGTTAACTTTTTATTTCTGTTCCCAAAACAAACCATGTCTTCTGTTCAAAGCTTTAGTTTTATTCTCTAAACCAGTTGTCTCAAACTCAAACTAGTCAACGGTCCATATTCACAAACTCTGATCGTCCTGCGGGCCATAGACCATACAAACATGTTCGGTAAAATGTATTGTACACTTTTGTTTATGTACCGCGTCATACTACCCGTCCACACTATGCATATTTTAATCAGGCCACTCGGTAAGAGATGAGTAGGATATAATTTAAAGGAAAAGTAACCCCATTTGATTGAAATAAACCATATAAGGAAAAAGAAATCCTGCGTATATCCAGCTGGAATTCAAACCCTGACCTCCCTGACAGTGGAAGACTAGACCAGAAGAGTCTGCCGTTTAATACGCGTGCCACAGATGTTAGTAGATACTAGCTGTTCGATGCTAAGTATTAAGAATGTTAAGGTAGCTTAAAAACATGTTTAAAAACTGACTGACATTCTCCCAGACGTTTATGTGGGAGAGAGAAATAATCGAAGCGGTATTTATTAAATTATGTACCAGGGTCCTCTAGACCTGTAGTCAGTTTCAGGATGTAACCAGCGTCTTCTAGACCTGTAGTCAGTCTCCCTGACCACTCAGCTACAGACAGGATGTAACCAGGAACCTCTAGTCCTGTAGTCAGTCTCCCTGACCACTCAGCTACAGACAGGATGTAACCAGGATCCTATAGACCTGTAGTTAGTCTCCCTGACCACTCAGCCATGAGTACAGACAGGATGTAACCAGGGTCCTCTAGACCTGTAGTCAGTCTCAGGATGTAACCAGGGTCCTCTAGACCTGTAGTCAGTCTCAGGATGTAACCAGGGTCCTCTAGACCTGTAGTCAGTCTCGGGATGTAACCAGGGTCCTCTAGACCTGTAGTCAGTCTCTGGATGTAACCAGGGTCCTCTAGACCTGTAGTCAGTCCCCCTGACCACTCAGCCACAGACAGGATGTAACCAGGGTCCTCTAGACCTGTAGTCAGTCTCAGGATGTAACCAGGGTCCTCTAGACCTGTAGTCAGTCTCCCTGACCACTCAGCTACAGACAGGATGTAACCAGGGTCCTCTAGACCTGTAGTCAGTCTCAGGATGTAACCAGGGTCTTCTAGACCTATAGTCAGTCTCAGGATGTAACCAGGGTCCTCTAGACCTGTAGTCAGTCTCAGGATGTAACCAGGGTCCTCTAGACCTGTAGTCAGTCTCAGGATGTAACCAGGGTCTTCTAGACCTATAGTCAGTCTCAGGATGTAACCAGGGTCTTCTAGACCTATAGTCAGTCTCAGGATGTAACCAGGGTCCTCTAGACCTGTAGTCAGTCTCGGGATGTAACCAGGGTCCTCCAGACCTGTAGTCAGCCCCCCTGACCACTCAGCCACAGACAGGATGTAACCAAGGTACTCTAGACCTGTAGTCAGTCTCGGGATGTAACCAGGGTCCTCTAGACCTGTAGTCAGTCTCAGGATGTAACCAGGGTCCTCTAGACCTGTAGTCAGTCTCAGGATGTAACCAGGGTCCTCTAGGCCTGTAGTCAGTCTCAGGATGTAACCAGGGTCCTCTAGACCTGTAGTCAGTCTCAGGATGTAACCAGGGTCCTCTAGACCTGTAGTCAGTCTCAGGATGTAACCAGGGTCCTCTAGACCTGTAGTCAGTCTCCCTGACCACTCAGCCACTGGTATAGTGATATTATATTCTCCTGTTGGTACACGTCTTGACCAAGGGATGGAAAGCTATCAGACATCCTGTATCCCTGAACGACCCTTGAAAAGAACACTTTGACATGGAAATAAAACTCGTGTTTATTGAGTGCGGCGAGTTGATCTGTATTCCGAGTTCCTTTCAGCCTGGCCGGGCACAGAGTCCTCTCAAGAGTCAATATTGTTTTATATGCCCTCAAAGAGGCCCGGACGCTGCTCCCGAGCTTTATAACCCTCGCTTTCATCTATTCATAGGCCGCCCGCTCAACCGGAATGAAAATTTAAATGGAGGTCATCCCCACTAAAAGCGGACCTTGATGCCTCTCAAGACATGGTTTGTTTTCGTATTAAACCTTTCTGAGAGAAGAACATGGACCATGGTTTTATTGATTCCCGGCCACGGCTCCTCGGTTACATGGATCGCCTCGTGTTTACTCTTGGACTAGGGAGACTGTGTGGGGTCTGACGAGGAGGAATAACAGGCATGGGACTGGGAGGAATAACAGGCGTGGGACTGGGAGGAATAACAGGCGTGGGATTGGGAGTAATAACAGACATGGGGCTGGGAAGAATAACAGGCATTGGGCTGGTAGTAATAACAGGCATTGGGCTGGTAGTAATAACAGGCGTGATACTAAGAGGACATTGGTGGGACGAGAAGGGTCCGAAAATGTGCCGCGAATTTGAGGGGGGGGGGAGATCAAGAAAAGAAGCGAGAACAAATTTGAGGAGTAAAATCTTTTTAATTTTGATTAAATTTCGCAACTATAACTACAAACTAAATGGAAGCTCTCAATTTTCTGTGGGAATGACTTTAAGAGTATTTTACATAAGCGGAACTTAACCATTATTTCTATATTATCTCCGCAACTATTTCAGATACGAAATAACTTATCATCACAAAGTTACCATTAGACTTTTTTAAAAACATTATAATATAAATTGGAAGAGGAATATTGATGGTTATGCTTTTTAGTGAACAGGGATATTATTTATTTTACAATATATTTCCGTAGCAGTGTATGATATTTCGTTTAATATATTTTACGAAGTTTTGTGTAAACATGATACAACCTCTCCATAAGAACTTTCCTCAACAATTTGATCACCTTGTTCAGTGGGTCGTCAGTCGAGAACCGTTGAGAATCGCTGCCGTAGACCATTAGAACGTCAACATTTGTGGTCTTGGAGTAAAAAGTGCTCGCCTCAGGTCCAGATGTTCGTGGGTTACAACCCAGACCAGGTCGACAGATATTTTTTTTTCCCCTTGAGCGATAACAATCCGTAGCACAACTTCCTTCGGAGGGGAAGTGAAGCCATCGGTCCCAATGTCGATTGTGGCATATAAAAGAACCCTGGAAAAATACCCTTCTCAGCAAAATTGGTAGGCTCTTTTCGCTCTCACCCATAGAAATTTTCGTGTGTTGATATAATTATTCGGTTCATAAAGTGCACAAATAACTCAAATAAATTTAAAAAATAGAACACCAATGCGAAAGTTTGTGTTTTATATATATATATATATATAACCATACATATACATATATTTGGCACCGCGTATTACTACCCGTTCGGGTTATACGCACTTATACTAATGTGTAATGGTAGGGTGATGGCGAGATGAAATGGAGGACCTACAGTTTAACGTGGGATCCGAACCACGGTGGAGGCCTGGCATTCCACACATTCACAAGTTGTGATTAATACACGTCTTGTCAGAGGTTGAAGGAAGGGGTTTGGAAATCAGTAATCTTCTGCAGATCTAAGCTTGACCAACCTCTAATATTACGAGAATTATTTTTAAAAAAACATTTGTTTACCACCCTACACAGTTAAATAACCATCACATGCACGCATAAAGCCAAACTTAATTCATGAAAAGCAATTAAAACCAAAGCTAGTCTGTTAACTCGTTAAACCGTTCGTCCAATAGAGGTAGCTACCTACCTATACCCCAACTTTCTTACGAATGAACATAATATCACCGGCTTCGGTGGCTGCGTGGTCTAACGCGCTACTCTCACAGTAGACTAGATTGCCGATTACGGGGAGTTTAAGGTTCGAATCTCAGTCGGGGGGTACTGAGGGATTATTCAAAATGGTTCCTCTAAACTAATAACCTACCTAAAACCATTAGGGTAATTAGTAAATAAGCGTATAACCCAAACGGGTAGTAAGACACGTTGATATAAAAAATACCTATAAAACTACAATAAAACTTTGGTAAAATGTTATCGATGTTGACTGCGAAAATATTACTGTATATTTTAAAAACGCTCTCCAAATGTCCATTCGGAGGATAATCAAGGTATAGCTAGCGACTTGTCCGGAGCATGAATCTGGAACATGGAACATTGACATTAAATGCAACGATTCCTGCGCGGATATAAAACATAATGAACGAAGAAACATGAGCTAACGGTGGAAATATTATACAGGACAAACAGGTCTCTCATAACTCATCTTAATTACCTCAAACAATGTCGGATAAAACAAGTGGCTACTGAGCAGCCTTTATGTTCTGTGTCTCTTCTTACACTGCGGCTTGTGTAGCTGTGACTCTTCTTACATTGTAGCTTGTGTAGCTGTAACTCTTCTTACACTGTGGCTTGTGTAGCTGTGGCTCTTCTTACACTGCGTCTTGTGTAGCCAGGAGTCTTCTTACACTGTGGCTTGTGTAGCTGTGACTCTTCTTACACTGCGGCTTGTGTAGCTGTGTCTCTTCTTACAGTGTGGGTTGTGTAGCTGAGACTCTTCTTACACTGTGGCTTGTGTAGCCAGGAGTCCTCTTACACTGCGACTTGTGTAGCTGTGACTCTTCTTACACTGCGGCTTGTGTAGCTGTGACTCTTCTTACACTGCGGCTTGTGTAGCTGTGACTCTTCTTACACTGCGGCTTGTGTAGCTGTGACTCTTCTTACACTGTGGCTTGAGTAGCCAAGAGTCTTCTTACACTGTGGCTTGTGTAGCTGTGACTCTTCTTAAACTGCGGCTTGTGTAGCTGTGTCTCTTCTTACAGTGTGGGTTGTGTAGCTGAGACTCTTCTTACACTGTGGCTTGTGTAGCCAGGAGTCCTCTTACACTGCGACTTGTGTAGCCAGGAGTCTTCTTACACTGCGACTTGTGTAGCCAGGAGTCTTCTTACACTGCGACTTGTGTAGCCAGGAGTCTTCTTACACTGCGACTTGTGTAGCCAAGAGTCTTCTTACACTGTGGCTTGTGTAGCTGTGACTCTTCTTACACTGTGGCTTGCGTAGCTGTGACTCTTCTTACACTGTAGCTTGTGTAGCTGTGACTCTTCTTACAATGCGGCTTGTGTAGCCAGGAGTATTCTTACACTGCGACTTGTGTAGCCAAGAGTCTTCTTACACTGCGACTTGTGTAGCCAGGAGTCTTCTTACACTGCGACTTGTGTAGCCAAGAGTCTTTTTACACTGTGGCTTGAGTAGCCAAGAGTCTTCTTACACTGCGACTTGTGTAGCCAGGAGTCTTCTTACACTGCGACTTGTGTAGCCAAGAGTCTTCTTACACTGTGGCTTGTGTAGCTGTGACTCTTCTTACACTGTGGCTTGCGTAGCTGTGACTCTTCTTACACTGTAGCTTGCGTAGCTGTGACTCTTCTTACACTGTGGCTTGTGTAGCCAGGAGTCTTCTTACACTGCGACTTGTGTAGCCAAGAGTCTTCTTACACTGTGGCTTGTGTAGCTGTGACTCTTCTTACACTGTGGCTTGCGTAGCTGTGACTCTTCTTACACTGTAGCTTGTGTAGCTGTGACTCTTCTTACAATGCGGCTTGTGTAGCCAGGAGTCTTCTTACACTGCGACTTGTGTAGCCAAGAGTCTTCTTACACCGCGACTTGTGTAGCCAAGAGTCTTCTTACACTGTGGCTTGTGTAGCTGTGTCTCTTCTTACACTGTGGCTTGTGTAGCTGTGTCTCTTCTTACACTGTGGTTTGTGTAGCCAAGAGTCTTTTTACACTGTGGCTTGTGTAGCCAAGAGTCTTCTTACACTGTGGCTTGTGTAGCCAGGAGTCCTCTTACACTGCGACTTGTGTAGCCAGGAGTCTTCTTACACTGCGACTTGTGTAGCCAGGAGTCCTCTTACACTGTGGCTTGTGTAGCCAAGAGTCTTCTTACACTGTGGCTTGTGTAGCCAAGAGTCTTCTTACAGTGTGGCTTGCGTAGTTGTTACTATTCTCACATTATGACTTGTGTAAATGAGACTTTTCTCACACTGTGGCTCGTATAGCTGGACTGTTACGCTTCTGAAACTGGAATTTGTGCGAACAAAATAGAGTTGCATCCCTCCTAAGTTTGTAACGTCCCACCCCTTGTCTATCCAAGCAAAAGTGCGGCTATGTGAGAAGCTACGGGTGTCTGTGACGTCACCTAGCGGCGCTTATCTCTGCCTCCCCAGGCGCCTTGAGACGTCTCTCCTGCTATGAGAGGTGTAAAACAAGTCGGACATAAACTGAGACGAGCCATCAACAAGAGGAGTATAGCAACAACCACACATGTCTCACACGAGGATTGTAACAACCACACATGTCTCACACGAGGATTGTAACAAACACACATGTCTCACACGAGGATTGTAACAAACACACATGTCTCACACGAGGATTGTAACAACCAGAGATGTCTCACACGAGGATTGTAACAACCAAGATGTCTCACACGAGGATTGTAACAACCACAATGTCTCACACGAGGATTGTAACAACCAATATGTCTCACACGAGGATTGTAACAAACAAACATGTCTCACACGAGGATTGTAACAACCAGAGATGTCTCACACGAGGATTGTAACAACCACACATGTCTCACACGAGGATTGTAACAAACAAACATGTCTCACACGAGGATTGTAACAACCACACATGTCTCACACAAGGATCGTAACAAACAACATGTCTCACACGAGGATTGTAACAACCACACATGTCTCACACAAGGATCGTAACAAACAAACATGTCTCACACGAGGATTGTAACAACCAGAATGTCTCACACGAGGATTGTAACAAACAAACATGTCTCACACGAGGATTGTAACAACCAAGATGTCTCACACGAGGATTGTAACAACCACACATGTCTCACACAAGGATTGTAACAAACAAACATGTCTCACACGAGGATTGTAACAACCAGAGATGTCTCACACGAGGATTGTAACAACCACACATGTCTCACACAAGGATCGTAACAAACATGTCTCACACAGGATTGTAACAAACAAACATGTCTCACACGAGGATTGTAAACAACCACAGATGTCTCACACAAGGATCGTAACAAACAAACATGTCTCACACAAGGATTGTAACAAACAAACATGTCTCACACGAGGATTGTAACAACCACAATGTCTCACACGAGGATTGTAACAACCACACATGTCTCACACAAGGATCGTAACAAACAAACATGTCTCACACAAGGATTGTAACAAACAAACATGTCTCACACGAGGATTGTAACAACCACAGATGTCTCACACGAGGATTGTAACAACCAAGATGTCTCACACGAGGATTGTAACAACCACACATGTCTCACACGAGGATTGTAACAACCAGAGATGTCTCACACGAGATTGTAACAACAGAGATGTCTCACACGAGGATTGTAACAACCACACATGTCTCACACGAGGATTGTAACAACCATACATGTCTCACACGAGGATTGTAACAACCACACATGTCTCACACAAGGTTTGTAACAAACAAACATGTCTCACACGAGGATTGTAACAACCACACATGTCTCACACGAGGATTGTAACAACCACACATGTCTCACACAGGATTGTAACAACCACACATGTCTCACACGAGGATTGTAACAACCACACATGTCTCACACGAGGATTGTAACAACCACACATGTCTCACACAAGGCTCGTAACAATCATACATGTCTCACACGAGGATTGTAACAACCACACATGTCTCACACGAGGATTGTAACAACCACACATGTCTCACACGAGGATTGTAACAACCACACATGTCTCACACAAGGCTCGTAACAACCAGAGATGTATCAGAAGAACAAGTATTATAGCAAATACTATACACATATCATGAGTAGATTAAAATAACCCATATTGTGATCAGTATTCTCTTATATTATAGTAAAACTTAATACAACATCAAACTTTGTTGATCAAATTATTAACTTATTGTCAAGGTCGTAATCCATTCTCCAACTTTTACACAATCTTATGTGTGGGTGGTTGGAAGAATATCACACACGCTTAGTATCTCTGACGTTCAGAAAGAACACATCAAGTGTGTTGGTGGTTGGAAGAATATCCCACACGCTTAGTATCTCTGGCTTTTAGAAAGAACACATCAAGTGTGTGAGTGGTTGGAAGAATATCCCAAACGCTTAGTATATCTGGCTTTTAGAAAGAACACATCAAGTGTGTGAGTGGTTGGAAGAATATCCCACACGCTTAGTATCTCTGGCGTTTAGAAAGAACACATCAAGTGTGTGGTGGTTGAAGAATATCCCACACGCTTAGTATCTCTGGAGTTTTAGAAGAACACATCAAGTGTGTGAGTGGTTTGAAGAATATCACACACGCTTAGTATCTCTGGCATTTAGAAAGAACACATCAAGTGTGTGGGTGGTTGGAAGAATATCCCACACGCTTAGTATCTCTGGAGTTTAGAAAGAACACATCAAGTGTGTTGGTGGTTGGAAGAATATCCCACACGCTTAGTATCTCTGGCGTTTAGAAAGAACACATCAAGTGTGTTGGTGGTTGGAAGAATATCCCACACGCTTAGTATCTCTGGCGTTAATAAAGAACACATCAAGTGTGTGAGTGGTTGGAAGAATATCCCAAACGCTTAGTATCTCTGGAGTTTAGAAAGAACACATCAAGTGTGTGGGTGGTTGGAAGAATATCCCACACGCTTAGTATCTCTGGAGTTTAGAAAGAACACATCAAGTGTGTGGGTGGTTGGAAGAATATCCCACACGCTTAGTATCTCTGGCGTTTAGAAAGAACACATCAAGTGTGTTGGTGGTTGGAAGAATATCCCACACGCTTAGTATCTCTGGAGTTTAGAAAGAACACATCAAGTGTGTGTGGTGGTTGGAAGAATATCCTACACGCTTAGTATCTCTGGAGTTTAGAAAGAACACATCAAGTGTGTTGGTGGTTGGAAGAATATCCCACACGCTTAGTATCTCTGGCGTTTAGAAAGAACACATCAAGTGTGTGCTGGCAGGGGATAAGTGACTTTAGTCCCATCTTGCCTGGAGCACCGCGACGCCGGTATTGATGGAAATGACCGCGCCGAATGGACAACGCGGCGTAAATCTTCTCCCAAGCCAGGGCTCCTGAAATTGTAGCATCGGGTTCAACAACCGACTAACGCACTGCATAGTTCTGACAAAGGAAGCAAGGTCTTTAGAATTGTGCAACAATAGACTAACATACTTTACAACGTGGACACTTGGAAGTCATGGCTCCTGGAATTGTTGCATCGGGTGCAAAAACAGACTAACACACTTCACACGCCGACACGTAATGCCAACTGCAGTATCTAGATTTACTAACGCCATAGAAATTGTTGCTGTAGACGTCACAGACACCGTTGCGTTGCGTTGCGTTGCGTTGCGTTGTGCAAGATAAGCTTTAGATTGCAAAAGTAAAACTTTCATTCCCGTTTATAGCTTTAAGGAAATTGCCTACAGGATAGTCTAAAGGACAAAGCAGGGAGGGTTGTCTAGCTATAAGGTAACACTCAGGAAGCAGGGAGGTTATCTTGCTATAAGGTAACACTCCAGGAAGCAGGGAAGGTTGTCTAGCTATAAGGTAACACTCCAGGAAGCAGGGAGGGTTATCTTGCTATAAGGTAACACTCCAGGAAGCAGGGAGGGTTGTCTTGCTATAAGGTAACACTCCAGGAAGCAGGGAGGGTTGTCTAGCTATAAGGTAACACTCCAGGAAGCAGGGAGGGTTATCTTGCTATAAGGTAACACTCCAGGAAGCAGGGAGGGTTGTCTAGCTATAAGGTAACACTCCAGGAAGCAGGGAGGGTTATCTTGCTATAAGGTAACACTCCAGGAAGCAGGGAGGGTTGTCTAGCTATAAGGTAACACTCCAGGAAGCAGGGAGGGTTGTCTAGCTATAAGGTAACACTCCAAGAAGCAGGGAGGGTTGTCTAGCTATAAGGTAACACTCTAGGAACAGGGAGGGTTGTTTATCTATAAGGTAACACTCCAGGAAGCAGGGAGGGTTGTTTATCTATAAGGTAACACTCCAAGAAGCAGGGAGGGTTGTCTAGCTATAAGGTAACACTCTAGGAATCAGGGAGGGTTGTTTATCTATAAGGTAGCACTCCAGGAAGCAGGGAGGGTTGTTTAGCTATAAGGTAGCACTCCAGGAAGCCGGGAGGGTTGTCTAGCTATAAGGTAACACTCCAGGAAGCAGGGAGGGTTGTTTAGCTATAAGGTAGCACTCCAGGAAGCCGGGAGGGTTGTCTAGCTATAAGGTAACACTCCAGGAAGCAGGGAGAGTTGTTTAGCTATAAGGTAACACTCCAGGAAGCAGGGAGAGTTGTTTAGCTATAAGGTAACACTCCAGGAAGCAGGGAGGGTTGTTTAGCTATAATGTAGCACTCCAGGAAGCAGGGAGGGTTGTCTTGCTATAAGGTAACACTCCAGGAATCAGGGAGGGTTGTTTAGCTATAAGGTAGCACTCCAGGAAGCAGGGAGGGTTGTCTAGCTATAAGGTAACACTCCAGGAAGCAGGGAGGGTTGTTTAGCTATAAGGTAACACTCCAGGAAGCAGGGAGGGTTGTTTAGCTATAAGGTAACACTCCAGGAAGCAGGGAGGGTTATCTACATAAGGTAACACTCAGGAATCAGGGAGGGTTGTTTAGCTATAAGGTAACACTCCAGGAAGCAGGGAGGGTTGTCTAGCTATAAGGTAACACTCCAGGAAGCAGGGAGAGTTGTCTAGCTATATGGAGAGGCTCCCAGGCGAACAGGAAAGCCATCCAGATAGGAAGTCCCTGTGAGTTGTGCCACTATTGTCCGAAAGAGAATGTCTCATGAAATCCTCTCCCCGAGTTGAAGGGCGGGGGATCAGATGCTGGTAGCACTCGTCAATACCTGGACAGGACAGGTTATT
This sequence comes from Timema podura, assembly GCA_033556935.1. Lineage (NCBI taxonomy): Eukaryota > Metazoa > Arthropoda > Insecta > Phasmatodea > Timematidae > Timema > Timema podura. The sequence continues at coordinate 55,946,026 of JAVRXN010000012.1, read as the reverse complement.
ACACTGTCATGGTGGGCCAATACACTGCTAGCGTGGGCAAAACATAAGCGTGGACTATTACATGACCAGGGTGGGCTATTACATGACCAGGGTGGGCTATTACATGACCAGGGTGGACTATTACATCACCAGGGTGGGTTATTACATCACCAAGGTGGATGATTACATGACCAGGGTGGGCTATTACATCACCAAGGTGGACTAATACATGACCAAGGTGGGCTATTACATCACCAGGTGGACCTAATACATGACCAAGGTGGGCTATTACATCACCCAAAGGTGGACTATTACATGACCAGGGTGGGCTATTACATCACCAAAGTGTACTATTTCATGACCAGGGTGGGCTATTACATCAAGGTGGACTAATACATGACCAAGGTGGGCTATTACATCACCAAGGTGGACTAATACATGACCAAGGTGGGCTATTACATCACCAAGGTGGACTATTACATGACCAGGTGGGCTATTACATCCCAAGGTGGACTATTACATGACCAGGGTGGGCTATTACATCACCAAGGTGGACTAATACATGACCAAGGTGGGCTATTACATCACCAAAGTGGACTAATACATGGCCAGGGTGGGCTATTACATCACCAAGGTGGACTAAAACATGACCTAGGAGGGGAAATATTACAAGGTTAGCGTAGACAGTGCATGCAACTGTAATTTGAACCCCGACCTCCTATACAGCGATCAAATGTAGTTCGAGTCTAGAGCCTTAGACCTGTGTCGGGCATTATATTATTTTACAGGAAATTACCGCCTCCAAGATTCTAGTGAACTCCTTATTCTCTATTACCCCATGTATATACCTGATTTCCTCCAGAATGAAGACTAAAGCGGCGGAGGCGTTAAGGCGCAGTCTGCTCCGGTCTGTCCGGATGTGTGAAACAGATGTTAACAACCAATAAACATCTCGCGTAAAACGAACAAATCATAAATCTCTCCAAATATAAACGTTTATCCACTCTCCCTTCCGGTCTTCCGCGCCCTCCATTTTCAGTGCAATTCAAAAACACTTGTAGCCCCTCCTATCCCCCCTCGAGACTCACCCCCTTACCCCGCAGGACCCTTCAATCATAACACCCTAAAAAAATAAAAGTCGACAAGAGGAAGAAAACGTCCCAGTACCTACCAGAGAGTGGCTTACCTCCGTTTTAGAGGTTTTCAACACACGGTATATTATTTAAAGGCTTCTGAACCGACTGATTAGATCAGCACACGAGAATTTCCATGAGCGAGAGCGAAAGGGCCTACCAATTTTACCAGATAGGTATTTTAACATACCTTCGAGGGTTCTTTTACACGCCACAATCGACATGGGACTGACTGCTTTAGTTTCCCTCCGAAGGAAGTTGTGTTACGTATTTTTTATTGCTAAAGAAAAATCCGTTGACCTTGGCTGGGTTTGAACCCACGAACATCGGGTCCTGAAGGCGCAGCACTTTACTCCAAGACCATCGAGGTCGACATAAAGGTTTAATCTACGGGATAAGGATAGATGGGGTAGTTTTAGGAGAAGTGAATTCTTATTGACATTGAGAGAGGATAGGTAAAAACCATTTAAATGGCATCCGGGTGGTAATTCGAGCCTTGACCTTCCTGTCAGCGGCAATTAAGTACGAGTATATTGCCAGCCTGGCGCCTTAGAACGTGTTATCACCGGTGTGAGGGCTTAGCTACATTTTGGAACAAGGTAGCCTATTAACTAGGAGGAACCTGCCTCGGTGGCGTACTTGACTAACGCGGTAGTTTCGTGTTACGCTAGTCCGTCGAGGACGGGGAGATCGAGGTTTGAATCTCGTTCGAGTGAACTGGGGGTGGTTTTTCATCAATTATTCTCCACTCTCCCTCCATGCAAATGCTGGTTCACTTCCTCTAAAATCAAACTTCCCAATTCCTATCTATTAGCGTAATTAGTACTTAAGCGTATAACCCGAACGGGTAGTAAGACGTGGTGTTAAAAAAATAAACTAGAAGGAACCAATGAACACTACCCCCGTTAGTAAAATCTCACCGTTACGCTCCTTACTACCTGTTCAGGTTATACGCATTCAGTACATTAATTACTCTAATGAATAGGGATGAGGAAGGTAGGGTCTTAAAGGAAATGTATCAGAATTTGCGTGGCGGGGAGCGTGTGAAACCATCTGGGAGAAAGGCGCTTTTATGCACTCGATCGGGATTCAAACCTCGATCCCCTTAATCATTGGCAATCCAGTCCAACACCAGAGTGACGCGACCACCGATAGCACCCTCATGTCGGGTTGAAACAAAATGATTGCCAAGAGCAAGTTAGAATGAGACCTCAGAGAACCCCGGAGGAGTTGAGGCCTATCTTCTTACTCGCCGGTCCGGTAGAGGGGCGCCGATATATCATCTAGCGGAGTAATGTGTAAGCTATCAGCGCAAGGTGGCGCATCCAGTGACACGTGTTAGAACTATTATTTACACCGTCCCGGCCCCAAGGTAAGGTTTGATTTCTCTCCACTGCATGGTTTATGGTTGTTGAATAACACGGCAGATGGACACGATGGATAATATTACGGATAGGACTCTTTCTCGTCAGCTACCGTATATTCGGGGGAAAATAAATAAATAAAGGAAATGGTATAGAAATAAAAAAAAAGTTATGTGTAAATAAGTGGAGTGTGTTTTGGGCCTAGCCGTGAGATATGTCAGGTTTGAGGATATGGGAGGAGGGGGGGGGTGAATGTTGGTCATGTGACTTTTTTTAAACTTTATAAATAAATAGCCAATGTGCATGTAATGAAGATGGAAAAGGAGAGGATGCCAAAGAAAATGATGGAGAAGTAGGGAAAATACCGCAAATGGGGTCAAGAAACAGATGGAAGGAGCAGATAACAGAAAGTGTGTGAGTGAGAAGAGAAGAATGGTGTTAAGGATAGAGGAGGATGGAGGCATTTGACCTAAACTGACCAGGCCACAGGCTGGAAACAGTTGATGATCATGATCGTGTTTTACTACCCGTTCCTATTATACGCTCATGAACTAATTCACGCTAATGTGTTTAGGGATGAGGAAGGTTGAACTCGGAAAAGTGTACCCGAATCTTCGAGGAGGTAAAGTAGAAAAACATTTAAGGGGGTAGGGGGGATCCCTCAATACACCCGACTTGGGAACAGAACACCGATCATAGTCCAATTCTATCGCGTGAGTGAAGCGTTAGGCCATTCGACCACCGGGTGGCTAATATTTACTTTAAAAATACTGAATCTGTCTTAAATAAATAAGAATCATTTTTAAAACCTGCTCCGGTAGCCGCATGGTCTAACGCGCTACTCTTGCAGTGGATTAAACTTCCGATGACGGGTTCGAATCTCGGTCGAGTGTATTGAGGGTGATTTTTCCCAAAATGGTTTTCCACGCTCCCTCCACGCAAATACGGGTACCCTTCCTATAAGTATAGCCTTCCTAATCATAAAACAATTAGCATTATTAGTAGATAACCGTATAACCGGAATGGGTAGTAAGAAGTGGTATTAAAAAAAGGCATCAATCCTAAACGTATTCAGTATAGACCTTCATCCTAGAAAAACAAAGGGACGAATGCCCAACTCAAACACATTAAAACCTTTTAAAAAAAGGGGAGGGGGAACTTAGTTCCTTGTTGCAACGACGATGGACATGTCGGTATTTCTTATTCCCCCCCCCCTTCCCCTAACGTTGTTGTTTTGTCCACTTCCCACTCCATTCCAACTCCTTGAAACAAAACTCAATTTGAATAGGGAATAAAGTGCGAACTTCTCCCTGTAGCAGTGGGATGTCCATTATAAAGTGATCCGATCCTCTAGAAGAGTCTGGGGGGGAGGGGGGGACCTGCCACCCTAACCCCTCACTCAAGACAACCAGAAGGCTGTTAAGAGGGGAAGTTAAGATAGGGATGGGTGGGGGGTGGGAAGACTACTCTAGTCTTCAACAGGGATTTAAAAGTGCTCCAACATTTACTGGAGTTCCAGAACACTTACTGAATCACTTCCAACTCTCTCTCTAATGTTGTCTTTTATACTGAATCTCCCTTCCCCCACCCCCTGTTTCAGTGGTGATACGACCGAACCTTCCTTCTCCCTCTATTTCATTTCCTCTCCACCTTGGACCACTCCGGACTAGATAAAAACACACACATGAGGCTGTCTGCATTGTTCAGTGATAGCTTGTGTTTCAGAGTATGATGAGTATTTAGATACTAATGTGTCGTAGTTGGTATCATGAGTATTTAGATAATAATGTGTCGTAGTTAGTATGATGAGTATTTAGATACTAATGTGTCATAGTATGATGAGTATTTAGATAATAATGTCATAGTATGATGAGTATTTATATACTAATGTGTCGTAGTTAGTATGATGAGTATTTAGATACTAATGTGTCATAGTATGATGAGTATTTAGATAATAATGTCATAGTATGATGAGAATTTAGATACTAATGTGTCGTAGTTAGTATGATGAATATTTAGATACTAATGTGTCATACAATGCTTATTTGTATATTAATGTTTCAGAGTTAGTACAACTATTATTTATATACCCATGCTTGTTTTACATGTATTTCATTAGCTATTTATATACTCATCAATCATAAGTAGGTATATTTGGTAATTGTATATTTACGTGTCATAGCTAGTGCATTATATTCTCAACTAATTATATTTAGTAGTTACTGTTACACTTTTGTATATTCGTGATTCAAATTCAATTCATTTGCTGATAATATATTAATGTTCTATAGTAAGGTAGATTGCTACTAAAATACTAAAGTTTAGTAAATTAAAAATATGTCTTTAACTCCACTGGGGTAGTCAAATGTTATTCCTCCATTTTCCCAGGGTAATTTTAGCTCTCCATTCCTCTTTGCATTACTATATCTTTATTTTCCTTAGGTAATTCTAATTTTTCTTTCTTATAGGTAATACAATCTCTCTGTTTATATTTATAAGTCCTAAGTCACCATTTTATCTTATTATTTCTTGAACACATAAAGCGGTTGTTTTCACATAAATATAACAAACCCAATGACGATTGTAGCTTTACAAAATTTAGGTATTGCAAGACAAAAATTGTTGCCTTTATGATTAATACAGGGTAGTTTTTTCGAGTTGGCACAGCAATATTTTTTTTAACGTATTTAATGAAAAAAGTTTCATAAAAAGTTGTTTGGTTTTAAGACGCTGACAAAACGGCATAATTTATTTTTTATTTAGTGGAGGTCTTCAAGACCATCTCAAGGTCAACTTTTTTTTTAATGAGACCTTGTATTTTTATTGCAAAATCGTATTCTAAAAAAATCCACTTTTGTCTGAAACACTTTTTTATTCGAGGTATATTTTTGATTATATTTAATGAATTAAATAAATATGTATGATGTTTTTGAAAATGTTTTTATTTAAATTTATTGCCTATTTAAAATCTGTAGACCTCAGGTTAAAAAGGTTTTAAGACAGAAGTTGCTTTTTTCCCGCCACATGATGTAGGCCTACTGTACTTAGCATTTTTTGAATGTGTATTTATTTACCTTGTATTTAAAGAAAATTAGGGTTGTGTTAACGTAATACAAACAATTCTTTAATTCATACTTTACTTCACCTGAGTCATATAAATAAAATATAATGTATATTTATGTAATCATGAGGCTTACTGTTTTCGCAGAACTACCAGTTATTACCGACTGAATTCAGTAGTGAGATAATCGCAAACAACTTGCCATTTCTAGATACTATACAAAAAAACAGTTTTTCTCCGACCGCAAAGTCAACTAAGCTAAGTAGATGATAAATAGCTTGGCAAGCCTCAAAACTATTGAGTCCACGTCCTATTTTCTTCGCAACTTATCAAGTTCCTTATGTAGTGTGGCCAGAGCCGTGCGTGCTAGGCAACACGTCTGCCTGCACAGCAAGGTAAGTTGCGTTGGAGTGTAGTAGGGCGCTAGCCGTGAGCACTAAACGTGCCCGGAACTTAGACTCGGCATAAAACTGTTAATAATATACCAGATAAGGAGTATGTGGTGAGAGTTATGGCCAGTGTTTTTTCCAGTTTTTATATCAAAATATTTTTTCGTGGTCAAAATAATTCAAATAATTCTCCGGTAGCAACATATAGTTTAACTCGCTTTGCTCGTTGGGGGCTCCGCCCCCGAACCCCCAGTGAGTTTTCTTTCCAAGTGGATGTAAGCTAATGTAATTCCAGCGTTGTTTTGAACGTAACAACTTAAAGTTACCGGTATTAAATTGTATTTGCCGCACTGACTTTAAAGTTGCTCCACCATTTTGAATTTTTTTCGGGGTGTTAATTTTTTTTTTAATTTTCCCGTCGGTTACAGGCTAGAAGCTATAATTTTGCCAAATTTCAAGTTTCTAGCTCATCTGGAAGTGGGTAAACATTAATGTCAGTGAGTGAGTGAGTGAGTCAGCCATGTGGCTTTTTAGAAGTATAATTTTCTTTACTTGGTAATATCAACAGTTGTTGAATATCTGTCAAGGGTGTCCTGAAATTTAATGACAACTTTTTCTCTTCACATAAAAAGTTTCTCATCTAACGTCGCTATGCTCATGACAGATATTCAACAACTGTTGATACCGCCATGTGAAGAAAATTAAACTATATGTTCATATTGGAGCAATATTTTATTTATTTTGGCCACAAAAAAAGTCTTGCTATTTAAAAAAAACTGCAAAAAAGCCTTTTCTTGAGTACCCTACATCCCACACATAAATTGCTTGCCCACATTGTTCAACCGCTGGAATTGAACCATGGCCTACTCACGTGTGGATATCCCCAGCCTGGCGTGAAGGGTCGCTTTTCGTTCCTCGTCGTTGTTGGAGTCGACTCTCCAGGAGAGAGGGGTGTCATTGAGCCACAGCTTGCCTGGGACAAACAAAACACAATCTAGGGTCAGTTGGTCGGGAGATCAGTCCTTACCTACCTGTGACGTCACGCAAGGTCGAGATAGGATTTCCAATGGAAGTGTATTTACGTTCTATTCGGCGAGTTTTAAAGATATAACGATGAAACAAAAAAACATACATTCTTAAATAATTCTAAAAATAGTTCCACAGTGATTTTTTTCTATATTGAAGTTTTTTTTTTTGTAAACGTATATTTTATAAATCCTCTACAACTTGGCTTGGTCAGGAAAATTGCCTGTGAGAATCTTCCTGGTAGGGATGTAGGAGGAAAAAAATCCGTGGTAGCATTTGTCTATCTAGAATAGGAAACAAGAAAGATGTAATTTTAAAAAGCTCAAGGTTCAAATAGTATAGTGGGTGTGTAAACTCGTCAGAAGAAGAGGGAAAGTATTATCAGTAGATAATCAAAAGGCGTCACAGGGTGAACAGCTCATCTTCTTCCCTATCTTTCTAATTCGTACAACGGGATCTTAAGGCCAGTTTCATGGTCAGACTTAGTACGTCTCAAGTTTGGCGCTATGCTCAGTACAAGACATCTACCTAAACTGTAATGGAATGAATGATCTGGTTTCAAATATCAATGACTTTGATGGTGCTTCACATAAGCAGGAATTTCTAATTTTTCATCATTTCCCCTCATATCTTTGAAATACGAAATAATTTACTGCTCCAAAGTTGTATGACTAAAAATAAACAGCTTTTGTTTGAAATAATATTTTATAAAATAAACATTTTCCAAGACACAGGCACATTCAAAAAAATAGAGCTTGGGTAAATGAGGAGTTGAAAATGCACAGAATCAATCATGTGTTCCTGTAACGATGTTTATTATTTCGTTTCACATATCTTATGAGTTATAAGTATGATTTAGATAAAGGAGTGATAAAGTTTGTTCGTAGCACCCTACAGTTAATTTATTTATCAAATGTTGGTAGCTATGCAATGTATGATCACCCAACGTAGTGCTCTAAGGGAGCCAGTTCGCATCCCGTCTATGTCAGAGAGCGATGTTCCTGACGAGAGCTAGTGTTTTCAGGCAGAGAGAGCCACGTTCCAATCCGTGAGTCGAGGTCGTCGCGTCGTTAGGGGGCAGAGGGGGAATGGACGAAGGGAGGGGGTGTACCCCTCTCTAACCCTCTGGTCGCTAACTAAGGGTGGAAACCTCCCCCCACAAGGCGGCTGTGCTAATCAATACCCTCTTTCTAGCATGGACCAAAAATGCTGGGAACAGCGGGATGCTTGGCTAGACAACCTCATTTGGTTCGAGTCCCGTTTAGTTCTGCGTAATAACACGAAACAGTGTCCTCTTGGGTCTTAGCATAAGATGAGTTCGACAGCCAGCTTAGTGGGCGATTAAATATTCTCTCAAGACCGATAACATTTTGATTTTAAGTCAGAAGTTATTTTGTTTGGCGTCTTGAGGTGACCCAATGGCCAAATAATTTTAAAGTGGAAATTTATAAAAAATTAAGAAAAAGGAAAAATAAACTAATAAATGTAAATTTAATAATTTCCCTATGTTGGCTTTCTTCATTAAATTACACTTATTAGTTTGTTTTTTCCTTTTTCTTAATTTAAAAAAAAATTGTTTAACGTCTGACATTTAATTTGGGATGTATCTGTAGATCCAATTTAATTGATAGGGGCGTACAAAGCTTAGAGAGGTCCAAGTAAAAAGGTAAAATATCCTTCACTTTGACTTCAACAACCTCAATAAACTTCACATCTTGGATGTATTTCAAAGGAAGAAGAAAAGTTTGATATATTATGGACATATTTGGAATCTCTCACTAAATATGACAACTTACAGCTTAATTAGCCATTTTTATAACAGTTACTAGTTAACGTTTTAACACCGACTCGTGATTAAATGACATCCGTAACGTAAGCAGAGATAAATTCAGATATTTCAGCATAAAATAATAAGTTGTGCTTTGACTTTTTTTTTTCTGCGTCTTTATTTTAACTTAGATGTCAGCCTAATAGATGGTTGATTTAAAAAATTAAAAGTAACGATAAATGACAAATGACAAAAATCCTATCTTCGACATCAACTTTTCTTCGCATGCCTTAAGGTTTGCTTCAACTTCGCTTCGCATTTAAAAAGTGACCTTCGCACACCTCTAAAAAAATTCCAGAAATTTAATCGACTTTTCTCTGACCAAGCAAATTCCCTGTTTTTCAGGTCACTAGACACCCTGCTATTTCACGTCTAGTGTCTTTCCACCCTTGATGAGACTATGGAGTGCAGTGGAGTGTGTTTTTGAGCTGGAGTGTACTAACCCCCTCCACCCTCACGAGTAGAGGGGGAGGCTCGGTGGTATTGAGTTGCAGCAAACCAGTTGGGCTCCAAAACCTCCAAACTTCTCGCCATGATATCTGTGGTATCGTCCATTAGATACAATGCAAGACAGGGGGGCGCTAGGAACCAGCTAGATTGTTTAGTTACCTCCGAGGATAGATTGCGAGTGATCTGGCCACCATCTTGTTGGAACAGTTTCTGTTTCAGATGTTACTGGTTTGTAACATTAGTGGGCTGCCATATGTTCCCAGGCCCACCGTTTGTTCCCATTGTTCGATGATCTATGGTGGACAGTGCCTGATTGTGCATGTATAGTCTCTGTGGACTGAATTAGGTTAAGAGCGATACGTCCATGAGACACCTAAGATGTATGATCATGCAGTATTACTAGGTTACAATTATTGTGCCTGGTGCGTCTGTTGCATTGTTTTATTATCAACTTATGTTCTAAAATAAAACAACATCCTATTTTATTTAAAACTTAAAATCAACTACTGTTCTATATCAACTAATGCCCTAAACTAAAAATGTTCTATATCAACTAATGCCCTAAACTAAAAATGTTCTATATCAACTAATGCCCTAAACTAAAAATGTTCTATATCAACTAATGCCCTAAACTAAAAATGTTCTATATCAACTAATGCCTTAAAATCAACTTATGTTCTATATTATCTAATACCCTAAAATAAAAATGTGCTATGTCAAATAATGCCCTAAAATCAACAACTGTTATATATCAACTAATGTCCTAAAATAAAAATGTTCTATATCAACTATTATTTATTTATTTAGTACCGCGTCTTACTAACCGTTCGGGTTATACGCTTAAGTACTAATTACACTAATGGATTAGGAATTGGGAAGGTTGAATTTAGAGGAAGTGAACCCGCATTTGCGTGGAGGGAGAGTGGAAAACCATTTAGGAAAAACCACCCCCAGTTCACCCGACCGAGATTCGAACCTCGATCTCCCCGTCCTCGAAGGTCTGGCTCAACACGACTGGCGCGTTAGCCAACTACGCCACCGAGGCGGGTTATATATCAACTAATGCCCTAAATCAATTGATGTTCTATTTTATCTAATACCCTAAGATTAAATGATGATCTATATCAACTAATGCCCTAAAATAAACTAAAGTTTTACATAAACTAATGCCCTAAAATAATCCAATGTTATATATTATCTAATACCCTAAAATAAACTAATTTTCTTTCTTAATTAATTCCCTAAAATCAACTTATGTTCTATATCTACTAGTGCCTTAAAATAAACCAATATTCTGTATCATCTAATGCCCTAAAATAAACTAATGCTATGTATTAACCAACGCTATAAAATCAACTAATGTTCTATCCAACTAATGCCCTAAAATAAACTAATGTTATGTATCATCTAACGCTATAAAATCAACCCATGTTCTATATCAACTAATACCTAAAATAAACGAATGCTATGTATCATCTAACGCTATAAAATCAAATAATGTTCTATATAAACTAATGCCCTAAAATAATATACCTATGTTCTATATCAACTATGTTCCTAAAAGCAACCCATATTCTGTATCAACACATGTCTGGCTCAACTAGTGGCCTACGTCGATCAACACTGACTCAATTATCCTGTAGTCAAGATTATCAAACTATTGGTGCTCTAATGGGATGTATAAGAACTTATTAGGTGCTTTATTAGGTGTAGTAGGTGTTAGTTGAATTGTCAACATATGTTGAATAAAGACAACAGTAGAGCGCGTCTCTGACGTAAGCGTCCATGAAAAGTTTGTTGCAGAAACTTTTTTTTAGCACCACGTCTTACTACCCGTTCGGGTCATACGCTTATGTACTAATCACGCTAATGGTTTTTAGGGATTAGGGAAGTTATATTACTAAGAAGTTTGTCCACATTTGCGTGGAGGTAAAGTGGAAAACCATTTTGGAAAAAAAAACTACCCTCAGTACACCCGATCCTAGATTCGAAACCTCGATTTCCCCGTCATCGGCAGTTTAATCTATTGCGAGAGTAGCAGCTTAGACTATGTAGCCACCGAAACGGGTATCTAGGAACTCCTTTAAAAAAAAGTACCAGGTAAAGTGTCAATAAATATTGTAGTAAAACTCTTTTAAGAGGAAGCTGTTGGTTGGTCCATACTGCCCACATACCCCGGGGTCGTGTAGTAGCAGGGATAGATTATCCCCTGGTGTGCCTGAGGGTAACCTCCCCCCCCACCCACACCCACGCACCCCTTACAAACCCTCACTTGTCCACTGCATATGGACGAGATCCTCCGACACGCACGCACGCACCACACACACACACACACACACACACACACACACACACACACACACACACACACACACACACACACACGGGGAATAAAGACGGACCAAGGAGAAAAGCGAGGGAAAAACAGAACCTTTTGGGCGTTCTTTTTTTTTTACCTTCTTTTTCCTTTAAAAACACCCCCTTACACCCCTTCTCAAATAGACATAGAAGATGGAGAAGAGAAATCCTTTTGAAGATGTCCTCTTTTTCCCTCTTATTTCCTTTATACGGAATCTCAATTTCTAGCTTTCTCTCTCATTTTCTCTATTTGTATATATAGCCCGTCTCTCTTTCCCATTTGCCCTATTTCCATCTTCTTCTCTTTTTTTTTTATATTTTATTCAATTCCACGATTCAATTCTTGTGTCGGTGGCTGTAAGTAAATTGCGGGGAGACCGGGGAAAGAGTAGTGGGGAGGGGGGGGGGGTTGCTTCTAACTCTGCTCTGTGGGATTTCCCTTCTTTTCTTATTCAATGAAACGTTGAATGGCATTTACTTTGACAGAGAACTAGGGGGCGGGGGGGTCATTTTGAGCGGGGGTGGGATAGTCGGGGACACCGGGACACAGCACTGTCCCAAATAGTTCCTGTGCTGTGTTGATGGGCTGAAAGTTCCTGTATGGTGTTGAATATTGTATTTATAGTTCTTGTATTGTGTTTAATATTGTACTGATAGTTCTTGTATAGTGTTAAACATTGTACTGATAGTCCTTGTATGGTGTTGAACACTGTACTGATAGTCCTTGTATGGTGTTGAACACTGTACTGATAGTCCTTGAATGGTGTTGAACACTGTACTGATAGTCCTTGAATGGTGTTGAACATTGTACTGATAGTCCTTGTATAGTGTTAAACATTGTACTGATAGTCCTTGTATGGTGTTGAACACTGTACAGATAAATCTTGTATGGTGTTGAACACTGTACTGATAGTCCTTGTATGGTGTTGAACACTGTACTGATAGTCCTTGTATGGTGTTGAACACTGTACTGATAGTCCTTGTATGGTGTTGAACACTGTACTGATAGTCCTTGTATGGTGTTGAACACTGTACTGATAGTCCTTGTATGGTGTTGAACACTGTACTGATAGTCCTTGTATGGTGTTGAACACTGTACTGATAGTCCTTGTATGGTGTTGAACACTGTACTGATAGTCCTTGTATGGTGTTGAACACTGTACTGATAGTCCTTGTATGGTGTTGAACACTGTACTGATAGTCCTTGTATGGTGTTGACTGTGGACAAACTGTGTGTAATGGAAACTGTACCTTTCTCTCAAACAGTGATGAAAGAGGTGGTAGTTTGATGGGTCACTTGTTTGTGGATGAGACTGTACCTTCCCCTCATGCGCAGGCTGTAAGGGATGCAAAGAGAGTCCGTGTGTGTGTGTGTGTGTGTGTGTGTGTGTGTTATTTGGGGATGTTTCCTTAGATAAGAATGTTGTGTCACCGGCGGTATCGACACAAAGCTACAGGAACAGAGCACCTACCCCCTCCATCCACAGTCCAATTCACTCTTACCCCCCACCCCTCTCCCCACTCTCAATTTCTTCCGTTTCAATTCCCGGTCAGTTCAAAAGAATGACGAGAATTTTGATCAAAGCCCTCTGATAAACCCTCGCCTAGTTTGTGTGGGGGTGGATGTTGTCATGAGCAAGGATGAGGCCGCCAAAGATACATCCAAAGGGCTGAATGGTCAGAACTAGGGGTTCAGAAGTCACTGGGATGTATTCATTTCGCCTCTTTCGAAGTAAAAAAATGGAAGCATAACATAATATTTAATGTTAACATTAGCAGGATTTATAAGTTTTAGTGAAGGACGCACTTGGACCCACTTCGAAGTCGAAGCAAAGGAGAGTTGTCTCAAAAAATTCGCACTCCTCTAATATGTATTGTATAGTATAATAATTATCATATGTAATGATTAGGGTCAGGATGTCATCTATTTATTGGTACATCACAGACAATGTTGATAAGTACATATATACATAAACAATGTTCGTGATCCCCGGTTGTAGAAATATATAATATTTATATAGGTCTTTTTTTTGTCATTTTGGAATTTTAGATAATATTTTCTTAGTTTAAGTCCTGCCATAGTTATTTTTAAGCATCTTTTAGGAATTTTTGAGTTAGTTTAAGGTATTTTTGAGCAATTTTTTAGGAATTTTTGTTGAATAAGTATGTTAATATTGATATTTTATAAATACATTTTTTTTTTCAATACACAGTTGTCGGAATGAGAAGATAATTTAGTCGATGAACTTTGTGTGATTATCCTTTTTGCCTTCTTCTGAAGCGGATATTTTTGCAAATGACTATTACATTTAGAAGAATGCAAGAGTTAGATCTTAAAGGCTTTTCAATGCATGATGTATTATCTAATTTCATTAAATGTATGTTTGATTTAGTCATGTCAATTTATTACGACTTTTCGTCAATATTTTTAGGTTAGTTTTTGAAAATTTGAAGCAATTTTTTGATAATTTTTAAGTCATCAAAATCTGGGCCCTGGGTAATGAAATTGACGAAAACTCCAATACTCCATTTTGCCACTCAAAATTTATACGAGTACACAAACATTTCCGGGGGGGAACGCCATGTTTTGGTTTGCCAAAAGGATCTCCGGTCTTGTTTTAGGATAGCCTAGTCGAGTCATGTGCCACGGTTGTTGATCGAACTACAGACCCTTGCGACCAGAGAGATGACAACAGCTACAAGATGGACAACATCTAAAGCCCTGGTCACAGCTCGGGTCTGACCTACTTACCGCCGAGACTCATAATTGCACAAACAAATCCAAACAAGAAATCGATGGTGAAAATGGCGGACAACCCTTGTAGCGGACGCTGGGAAATATGGCCTTAGGGAGGAAAGAGAGGATCGGGGGAGGGGGTGGAGGGTGTGGGTGGAGGCAGATGGTTCTGAAGGGAAAGACAAGGAGAGAGATACACGCGAATATACGTGCTGTGCGCAGGCGCGAAATTCCAGCCCTTCTAGGACAAACAGACCCTCAAACCTCATTGCTAAGACTGTACACAGGCAGCTCGTGTGTACACTCACCCTCACTATCATATATAGCAATGGAACACAGACAACACGTGTGTACAGTCACCCTCACAATCATATATAGCAATGGAACACAGACAACACGTGTGTACAGTCACCCTCACTACCATATATAGCAATGGAACACAGACAACACGTGTGTACAGTCACCCCATAATCGTATATAGCAATGGAACACAGACAACACGTGTGTACAGTCACCCTCACTACCATATATAGCAATGGAACACAGACAACACATGTGTACAGTCACCCTCACAATAATATATAGCAATGGAACACAGACAACTCATACTTTTATTCCAACTGTACCATTCTCTCGTATACATATTTGTTTCGAGATATATGTTAAGAATGAGATTCCGTGTCGAAAGCTCTTGTGGATTAGTGAAAATAGACGCAGAAACATTTTATTTCTGTTAAAAAATCCATGCCCGCTATAGAAGAACCAAATTGGAGTTCCCTAGTTTTCTTACAAAGTTTAGAGAGAGCTGTCAGAAGTCATCAGACGATAAAAATGATGTTTTAGCGCCCGGAATTCGTCAATCACGTTTATAAATCTTGAAGACACAGCCAACGTTCTCGACATTCTCCTGGGTACTTTTGAACTGGGGGTTGTGGTGCTGTAGGTCTGTCCTACAAGTTTGGATATCATCTCTGAGGGAACTGCGTGGCTACTATTGGGAAACAGCGTTGTCGTTCTCTCTTTCTAATGTGGTCAGTCTCCTCTCAAATATGAGGGATGGCCAGAATGACAAGCGAGCGACTAAAATATAAAATAGAACACATTGGTTGTAATGAAAGGTGGCCAGACTGGAGCGACCGAACGCGCGCGCTCGAGCCGGTACAGTCTAGTTTACAGGCGCTAGGCAATATTATTATATGTTGATTCATTGAGTGGTAGGAAAACTTCTCATTTTGACATTTTTATTACCACTGCTACTAACGGCCTCATTTAATTGGTAACATCATAAACCATACCTGTATATATATACATATATATGTAAAACTGACATGTTAAAATACTTCAATATTATCAAAGTAGGCCTTTACAAATAAGAATCACCATTAGCGTGGAAAGAAAACGAGAAAACCACAACAATAAATCACTTGTTAAAAAACCACCCTCAGTTCACTGATCCAAGATTCGGAGCCTCCTCGTCAACAACTATCGAGAGCTATCTGCTAATCACGCGCTCACCAGTCTGGCCGAACCCTTAGACAAGTTTCGCAACGCTGGTTTGTCGATGCTGCCAGTAGCTCCTTCTTACCCAGCAATACAAGTGAAAGCAAGGATGTGTAAATACCTAAGAGAGAGAGAGAGAGAGAGAGAGAGAGAGAGAGTGAAGATAAAGACTTTCTCCATAAAACCTGCACATCCCTCAGCAATGATATAGGGTTTTGGAGTGAACTGACCCACCTCAACAATATAACTAACTATCCTCTTCAGTGGTCGAATGGTCTAAGGCATCACTCTCTTGTTAAACTGGTCAATGGAAGACGGGAGAGATAGGGCTTCGAGTCCCGGTCAGGTCTACTGAGGGTGGTTTTCCCCCGATTGGTTTCCCACTCTCTTTCCAAGCGAATGCGGGTAGATTACCTCTAAAATGCTTCTTTCCTCACCCGTTCCTCAGTCTAACACGAGGGCAACGCCTTTGAGTATTCGGCCACCAAAACGGGTTAATACTCGGGTAAAATTATCAAGGTGAGGACGTAGAGAGTGCGAGAAAAAGCCAGTTTTTTTTTTCAGTTTTTATAGCAAAACTTTTTTTGGGGCAAAATAAATAAAATATTTCTCCAGTAGAGACATAGAGATTTTTTTTTCACCTAGTAATATCAACAATTGTTGAATATCTGTCATGAGAATAGCAGCATTACTTTTTAAATGGAGAGAAAAGGTAATAAATTACAGGATATCCTTGACAAATATTCAACAACTGTTGATATCACCAGGTGAAGAAAATTTTAACTAAACTAAACGTTGCTACTTGAATAATATTTTTTATTTTTATTTTGGACGAATAAATGTTTTGCTATAAAAAAACCCTGCAAAATCACCTTTTTTCGCGTCCCCTTCCACCTCACTTTAATTACTCATTATTTAATCTAAAAACAAGTATGATCAAATCATTATATTTAAAAAAAAAAAAACGGCCGTAATTTGACCGCCATTAGTAAACGACATGTTTCCAAAGAGGTAGCAGTTGTGTCGCTTGTTCTGCTCATGCGCAATAGACACGCCACGTTCTGAGCGCGCGCGCGCACATTACAACCCTTTCTTTTCAACCCTATCATAACATATAATATATTCCTTCTCCCAGTTTTTTTTTTTTTAGATTTGATTTCCTCAGCCCCCCCCTTCCCCCTTTTTCCGGTGTTTCTATTGAATCTGAATCTGTTGCTTGCAGCCAATAGGAAGGAGCGTGTTCTATCCTCTGTCCCCTGAGGGTAGTGGAAAAAGGTCGATAACCCTTTACAAAAAAAAAAAACAAGAAGGGGAAGATGTGTGTATATAAAAAAAACAGTCGAAGCTGAATACATACATATCTAAAAAGAAATAAAAAAAAAGGTTTGTTCTTTATCTATAGAAAAATATTTTTTCTGTTGAAAAGGAAATAATAATAATACCTTTAAATAAAAGAGGGGTGAACCGGGGGGGGGGGGTTACAATTTGTTACATTCTGTAACCACAGGGTTAGCGTATAACGGTTTGAAAAGGGTTTTGAGGGGAGGGGGGGGGGGCGAGATCTTGAAGTTTCGTGACGTATGGCATGCTCGGGTTGTGCGATGTATTATGCAGACTAGGAGGGATGAATTGGTTATGGAAGGAGAGAGAGAAAAGGCGATCCTAGCGTCGCGGATTGGTACTTAAGGAACAAGGGGTCATGTCCACATTGGCGGGGGGGAAAAAAAGAGAAGCCCACAAAAAATGGCGGTGGAGAATAGATCACAGGACTGTGGAATAAAGATAGAGTTATGGTTTATTATTATTTATTGTATTATTATTACTATCGTTATTAATATTACAATATGCACTTTAAAAAAAATTGGAAAAAAAATTCTTAATTTTAAATATCAAATCTAGATATTTAAAGTTTCTATATCAGTTTATTTCCTCCCGAGGACATAAACACCAGGACAATTATCAAATGAGTTAAAATAAAATAATAACATAGACTACCGTTCTCTTTTCACTCAAGAGTCGACTACAGCGCTCAGTGGTTGATTGTGTCACTAACGAAGGGGTCTGCTGTAGACCCAGGTATGTTAACACTTCAATATTATAATCAAGACCTTTCCTTGGAATTCAATCATCTGACCTTTTTTTCCCCAAAAAAATCTTTCATCTCTCGTTACCACAATTTGTTTGGATTCTATTTTCACTTTATCATCAGTACGTTTTCGTAAGTATTCGTAACTTCCGTATATGCTTATTTTTTGTATAGGAAGTGTATTCGAAAAGGCTTTTTCCTATGAAATGTACTTTGTTCTTTAACGAAGATGGCCGACTACCGACGAGGATTACCGACTAACGACTAAGATGACCGACTACCAACGAGGATGACCGACTACCGACTAAGATGACCGACTACCAATGAGGATGACCGACTACCGACGAGGATGACCGACTACCGACTAATATGACCGACTATCAACTAAGATGACCGACTACCAATGAGGATGACCAACTACGGACGAGGATGACCAACTACCGACGAGGATGACCAACTACCGACGAGGATGACCGACTACCGACGAGGATGACCGACTACCGACGAGGATGACCGACTACCGACGAGGATGACCGACTACCGACTAATATGACCGACTATCAACTAAGATGACCGACTACCAATGAGGATGACCAACTACCGACGAGGATGACCAACTACCGACGAGGATGACCGACTATCGACTAAGATGACCGACTACCAATGAGGATGACCTACTACCGACGAGGATGACCGACTACCGACTAATATGACCGACTATCGACTAAGATGACCGATTACCAATGAGGATGACCGACTACCGACTAAGATGACCGACTACCAATGAGGATGACCGACTACCGACTAATATGACCGACTATCGACTAAGATGACCGACTACCAATGAGAATGACCGACTACCGACTAAGATGATCGACTACCAACGAGGATGACCGACTACCGACTAAGATGACCGACTACCAACGAGGATGACCAACTACCGACGAAGATAAAAGTGTCTTCCATTCATTTTACAAGGACAGTAAATTCACATTACAGTAACAGATCAAATTAAACAGATATGAAACAAAATAAGATGAAGATGGAAATTCAAAATATGTTGCGGTGTCAATAAATCACCAAACGGTAGACAATTGAAAAACTATGTCATTATATTTATAATGGACGACTCGTCAAAACCTGTTTGTATGTAAATAACGTAATGTGAACCCCACTGGATATCCAGGAGTATGAGTTGTAATGGAGAGTAAAAAAAACCGCTTGATGAAAGTACATCGAGAAGAAAACAGGGGATGTACACTTGGACTCGGCCCTTGATGATGTGACACTTAAATGTGCTGAAACGTTTGAATGGAAGGAACTCAAAATAAAATAACGAGCCTGGACCAAGAAGGAACTAAGGTAGGGGCTGAAAGTATGATAACAGGTAATATGAAGCTGACAAGGACACACGACTACAAGAACTAGTACACTCTGTTTGTGTGACAACTAGACACTCTGGTCACAAGTTAGAGTAGGACAGGACTTGTACACTCTGCTTGTGTGACAACTATACACACTGATCACAAGTTAGAGTAGGACAGGACTAGTACACTCTGGTCACAAGTTAGAGTAGGACAGGACTAGTACACTCTGGTCACAAGTTAGAGTAGGACATGACTAGTACACTCTGGTCACAAGTTAGAGTAGGACAGGACTAGTACACTCTGTTTGTGTGACAACTATACACAAGTTAGAGTAGGACAGAACTAGTACACTCTGTTTGTGTGACACTAGACACACTGGTCAGCAGTTAGAGTAGGACAAGACTAGTACACTATGTTTTGTGTGACAACTAGATCACAAGTTAGAGTAGGACAGGACTAGTACACTCTGTTTGTGTGACAACTAGATCACAAGTTAGAGTAGGACAGGACTAGTACACTCTGTTTGTGTGACAACTAGACACTCTGGTCACAAGTTAGAGTAGGACAGGACTAGTACACTCTGGTCACAAGTTAGAGTAGGACAGGACTAGTACACTCTGTTTGTGTGACAACTAGATCACAAGTTAGAGTAGGACAGGACTAGTACACTCTGTTTGTGTGACACTAGACACACTGGTCACCAGTTAGAGTAGGACAGGACTAGTACACTATGTTTGTGTGACAACTAGATCACAAGTTAGAGTAGGACAGGACTAGTACACTCTGTTTGTGTGACACTAGACACACTGGTCACCAGTTAGAGTAGGACAGGACTAGTACACTCTGTTTGTGTGACAACTAGACACCTTGATCATAAGTTAGAGTAGGACAGGACTAGTACACTCTGTTGGTGTGACAACTAGACACACTGGTCACAAGTTAGAGTAGGACAGGACTAGTACACTCTGTTTGTGTGACAACTAGACACTCTGGTCACAAGTTAGAGTAGGACAGGACTAGTACACTCTGTTTGTGTGACAACTAGACACACTGGTCACAAGTTAGAGTAGGACAGGACTAGTACACACTGTTAACAAGTTAGAGTAGGACAGGACTAGTACACTCTGCTTGTGTGACAACTAGACACACTGGTCACAAGTTAGAGTAGGACAGGACTAGTACACACTGGTCACAAGTTAGAGTAGGACAGGACTAGTACACTCTGCTTGTGTGACAACTAGACACACTGGTCACAAGTTAGAGTAGGACAGGACTAGTACTTTCTGTTTGTGTGACAACTAGACACACTGGTCAGCAGTTAGAGTAGGACAGGACTAGTACACTCTGTTGGTGTGACAACTAGACACACTGGTCACAAGTTAGAGTAGGACAGGACTAGTACACTCTGTTTGTGTGACAACTAGACACACTGGTCACAAGTTAGAGTAGGACAGGACTAGTACACTCTGCTTGTGTGACAACTAGACACACTGATCACAAGCTAGAGTAGGACAGGACTAGTACACTCTGTTTGTGTGACAACTAGACACACTGATCACAAGTTAGAGTAGGACAGGACTAGCACACCCTGTTTGTGTGACACTAGACACCTTGATCATAAGTTAGAATTAAAAGAACTATAAATACACTATATTTATGGAAAATAAGTAACATCACTAGTAGGTGCAGGGTTAGGTCACTCTTCCCTACAGCCATAGGTATATGATATTTCCAAAGTAGACTACAGTTGAAACGGTGATAAAAGGTCTATGTTTAATAGAAAGAGGACGTTTACCTCGCGACACACTCAGCCTATACAACAGTCGAGATTTTTCCCCTCCTCCTCCTCCTATTGGCCAACACACACACACACACACACACACACACACACACAGCTCAGTGTCACCTGCGTTTCATGTGACACGCAATAAAAAACACACACATAAGAGAAGGTAGTAAGTAAGGAGCGCATGCGTTTGCCGTCTCCGTAAAATCTAGGACCACGAATACAAAAATAAAAAAAAAGTAAGGGGGGATTTAACGAAATAAAAAATAAATAAAACAAGTTTTTTTGTGTATGTGTGAATCTACTAATACAATTGTAAAGAACGCGCGTACAACCCCTTTTCTTGGCTCGGTTCCTATTTTATTATTATTATTATTATTATTATTAGTGTGCACATGATTCAGTCAAAAGTTCAACTCTCACTTCTTTTCTTTTTTTTCTTTCTAAAATGTAAAGGGAGTCACAGACAGAACAAAAAAGTGAAATGGTTAGAAAGCAACCCCCGTGTCGAGGTGAAGCGAGATTGAAAGGGGTGGAGGGTACATTTAAGAACGATTCCGGTCGTCAATCCGTTCGAAAACTCGCCCCTCTTTTTTTTATATATATATCCTTATGTAAAGTTGGGGGATTGAATAGTCAAACATTTTCATTGGTTCATTGGGTATCGTATCCTGGGTGAGTGGTTCACCAATCAGAGCTCTCTATGCATCGGCGGTTATATTATATGCTGCAAGAAGCGTTGTTTAATTCAACGGTTGTCTCTAATTAATTCATAAAATGGAGGTTGTATCTCCTAATGCAAGCCGATTTGTTTAATTCAACGGTTGTCTCTTTAATTAATTCATAAAATGGAGGTTCAATCTCCTAATGCAAGCCGATTTGTTTAATTCAACGGTTGTCTCTTTAATTAATTCATAAAATGGAGGTTGTATCTCCTAATGCAAGCCGATTTGTTTAATTCAACGGTTGTCTCTTTAATTAATTCATAAAATGGAGGTTGTATCTCCTAATGCAAGCCGATTTGTTTAATTCAACGGTTGTCTCTTTAATTAATTCATAAAATGGAGGTTGTATCTCCTAATGCAAGCAGAATTGTTTAATTTAACGGTTGTCTCTTTAATTAATTCATAAAATGGAGGTTGTATCTCCTAATGTAAGCAGAATTGTTTAATTCAACGGTTGACTCATTAATTACTTCGTGAAATGGAGGTTGTATTCCTTAATACAAGGATCATTGTTTAATTTAACGGTTGACTCATTAATTACTTCGTGAAATGGAGGTTGTATTCCTTAATACAAGGATCATTGTTTAATTCAACGGTTGACTCATTAATTACTTCAAGAAATGGAGGTTGTATTCCTTAACGCAAGGAGCGTTGTTTAATTCAACGAGTTACTCAATTATTACTTCCTTAAGTCAATATTTTTACTGTTTCTTAAAAATAACCCTCAGAAAAACTAATTGTTTATATTTCTTACAACAAAAACATTTAAGGGGGAGAAGAGTAATATTTACACCTATCTTAAGACAAAACTAACATTAATTCATCATTTAAAAAATCTTTTATTGATAGTTTATGCATCGTTAACATCTGCAGAAGCCAATATTTAAATGTATGATTTAAGAAAATATTTGTAACCAGGCATATATACATTGAATTAAATTAATGGATGAAACTAGTAAGGGAACAAGAAATTGTTGGCGTTTCCTAAAATATACGCCTGGGTTTCTTAATTGAAAATAACGATTTTTCTTTATATTTTTATAACATTAACATAGTAAATTTCACACGGGAGATAACTCGGGCAATGAATTCCCACGATGAGCTCACGAATAAAATACAATTTATACGCCTGTCCCCTTCCAAAACTTCATTTTTACAGTATTCTCCTATAAATCTTATACCCTTCCTTCAATTTTCCTTCTTTTTGCTGAAAAAATATCAATCTTGAAAATATCTATCATACAAAAAAAATAAAAATACCAGTCTCGTATTTGTTTTCCCCCTCCAAGCTTGAGTACTTAATGGCGGCAGGTAAACCGAACTTAAATAAGTAGAGAAAAATCCTTTCACGATCCAAGCAAGGCCAGAATGTTCCTTCACACACCAGAAAAAGTACGTTAAATTCGCAAAAAGGAGGGAAATGTCATAAAAAGAATATAATTCACAAAAAAAAAAGTAGTTCTATTATATAATACCTTCTTTTTTTTACTAAAAATGAGGCTTCATTGAATACTTTATTTTTTATGTTTCCTTAAAAAAGTAAAAAGGGGGAATGTTAAAACGCAGCAGGTAGAAGATTTTTTTGTTTTGTATGAGCAGAAATGTGTTTTTTTATAATGGGGGGGGGCAAGGTTAAAGATATTCATCTATTTTTTAAAATAATTCAACCTGCAGTAGAATATTTATACGATCACGTTTTTTTTTTATATAAAGCCTATTATAAACATAAAGCATGATTAATTAGAAATGACAGCCTGAGAACTTTCATACAAAAAAAAAGTGAATTATAAGTTATGATAAAAATATCGAGTGTTTCAACATTAAATCTTTAAGACTCGCTGAATAAAACATAAACTCATTAACATGGGAAATCCTAGCTTGACCCGTCATGACGTCACAGTTAGGCAACGCCGTTAACATTTAGATTGAACAGATTACCGATTTATCCGTGATGTTTCAAAATTCTATAATATTCATAAAGACTCAGTAATCCCATTAATGGATTTAAATGAATTCGAATTTCAGAATATAAAATCTTGGTTATTTAAACATGTTTAACTTATTAAACATTTAAGTCAATAAGATCTTCATTAACCTTGTATTAATTAGAATTCGAATTACATTAATATAAAATCTTTTCTATTTAGACATCGGTCATTGACCTTTTATTTTACAATAAGTCAATTTAGATCTATTAGTTTTTATTAGTATTAAATATATGAATACGATTATCAGTTTTTCATATAAAATATTTTTTTTATTCTTTAATAGAACAATCCGTTTTTTTAAAATATCGATTTTGATTTTTATTGAACCAGCTTTTATTATTCAAATATTCGTATTCAGAACAATTTTATTTTCAAATATTCAATTTTGATTCTATTCGAACAATTTTTATATTCAAATATTTGATTCAAACTAGTTTTATTTTCAAATATTCGATTTTGATTCTATTCGAATAACTTGTTATTTTCAAATATTCTAATCGGATGCGTTTCGAAATTGAAGATCTTGGGTCTGCACAAGCTTAATTAATTATTAGTGTTAAGTTATTTGGTAAGGATAAAATCTGTAAAAAGTGACAGTGCAGATGGCATGACTTGACGTATGAATACTTCTCCTAGCTGTCAGATATACCCCTTCATAAGACTAGTCAAACTTCAAACCAAGCCATAAGATGGTTTTTCTGAGTAATCCCAAACAACAAAACCTCTCAAATAATTGGCCCGTTCTGGATGGAAACTACTCCGACTTGTTTGAAAGTGAAATGTGCTCAGTGGCGCCGGCGCCGCGGGAATTAACGACCGGATTATTTTATTAGCTGTGGGCGCGCGTTGGCCCTTGTCTGGCGTTACCGACAATTCGAGCGGTAACACACGGACCTGGGGATATTACATCAACAATTATTCTGCAACACGAGGGATGCGGGAGGAAGTCTCTAAGTTACAGAGGGAGATCAGAACGGCTCAACCTTGAATTACTGGTGGACCAATCAGTGTAATGTAACAAACATTGGACCAATCTGTGTAATGCAACAAACATAATGGACCAATCTGTGTAATGCGACAAACATAATGGACCAATCTGTGTAATGCAACAAACATAATGGACCAATCTGTGTAATGCGACAAACATAATGGACCAATCTGTGTAATGCGACAAACATATTGGACCAATCTGTGTAATGCAACAAACATATTGGATCAATTTGTGTAATGCAACAAATATATTGGACCAATCTGTGTAATGTAACAAACATTGGACCAATCTGTGTAATGTAACAAACATTGGACCAATCTGTGTAATGCAACAAACATTGGACCAATATGTGTAATGCAACAAACATTGGACCAATTTGTGTAATGCAACAAACATTGGACCAATCTGTGTAATGCAACACACATATTGGACCAATCTGTGTAATGCAACAAACATATCAAGCTGCAAGCAAAATAAAAAGTTATTATTATTTAAGGTACACTCTCTAAGCCGACTGAGTATATCAACACACGAGAATTTCTATGAATGAGAGCGAAAGAGCCTACCAATTTTGCCGGGAAAGGTTATTTTACCCACCTTCCAGGGTTATTTTACACGCCACAATCGACATGGGACCGAGGGCTTTATCTACCCTCCAAAGAAAGTTGTGCTACAGATTATTATCAAGAAAAATCCGTCGACTCCAGCTGGGTTTGAACCCATGAACATCGGGTCATGAGGCTAGCACTTTACCCCAAGATCACCGAGTCAGACCAACATAAAAACTCAATAGTAAAAAAAGGTATACCCCAATTTTATGTGTCGTGGATGCAAATATAAGTGATTGGAAGTAAATTTCAATAGGCTTATTACTGCTAGATCATTCATGCCACCGTACATTTCAATAGACTTATTACTGCTAGATCACTCATGCCACCGTACATTTCAATAGACTTATTACTGCTAGATCACTCATGCCACCGTACATTTCAATATACTTATTACTGCTAGATCACTCATGCCACCATACATTTCAACAGACTTATTACTGCTAGATCACTCATGCCACCGTACATTTCAATATACTTATTACTGCTAGATCACTCATGCCACCGTACATTTCAATAGACTTATTACTGCTAGATCACTCATGCCACCGTACATTTCAATATACTTATTACTGCTAGATCACTCATGCCACCATACATTTCAATAGACTTATTACTGCTAGATCACTCATGCCACCGTTGGTGGTGTCGCTCTCCCGGTCGTTTTTCATAATAATATACGAGTGACCGATCTAACCCCAGGAGACGGTGCAGGTATTTCTTTCTCCTATACCCGCGGCGGTTTTGTCGACCATATCCAGAAAAGGAGTAGGGAGGATAAATGCTCTGATTCATTCTTATGTCACGTAGCGTTAATAAGCTACATGTCACAGCCCATAGATTGGACACCCCTGCATCCACCCTAGAGCCTCTATATCGACTCTTGGTGGACTTCACTGAATAATGTCTCCTGGCTTCTTATCGACCGAGAGTTGGTCAAAATTCTCATCCTCCTGGGTCCATTAGCTTAAATAGCGGCAGATAAATATAAAGTGCTGTTGTAAATGAGGTGTAGAACAAGTATGCGGCCATTGTTTCAGCTGGTTACATTGCAAGTTGCAAGTCCGCCCACTCCAGTAGGTCTAATACCTCCAGTTGATGAATGACTCATCATCTTCATCATGTACACTCTCTGACACAATACAAGAGACCTGAGTATCTATATCTGCCATCACTTGTTCCAACAGACACCATCTTCCTTCATCATGTACACTCTCTGAGACAATACAAGAGACCTGAGGATCTATATCTGCCATCACTTGTTCCAACAGACACCATCTTCCTTCATCATGTACACTCTCTGACACAATACAAGAGACCTGAGGATCTATATCTGTCTACAATCATCACGAAGAAGACAATTTGAAGTCCTGCCCGAACAGATATTTGGGCTTAGTTTCACTTTGAGTTGGAAGGTCTGGGTTCAGTGACAAGTGACTGCACTCGGGACAGGGAGTGTCAGTACAGTTCCTTTTAATCTCAATCCATGAGCCAATAACAAGAGTGCGCCTCGCTTCTCAAGAGAACTCTTGTCAGTCTGTGTGTCCACGGGTGTACAAAGGTGCATCAGAAGGTGTGTCCACAAGTGTACAAGGGGAAGGCAGTGAAAAAAAGAGGTAGGTAAGTTTGTTTTTTGTTCTTGTTAAGTTGCAAGTACCGACATTTTCCCAGAGACCGGTCCTACTGGGCCAGTGGTGTGCTCTTAGCAATCATCGCAAATACCGTCCAGTCACTCACCTCCGAGCAACAGTGGTCTATCTCTCACTAGAAACAACGCTTCATGGCATGTCCGTGTGTGAGCGGAGCTGGACTGGGAGGGAGAGGAGCTGGAATGGGATAGAGAGGAGCTGAACATAGTGAGAGGAGCTGAAC
The DNA here is from genome assembly GCA_033556935.1 of Timema podura. Taxonomy (NCBI): domain Eukaryota; kingdom Metazoa; phylum Arthropoda; class Insecta; order Phasmatodea; family Timematidae; genus Timema; species Timema podura. The sequence continues at coordinate 55,918,778 of JAVRXN010000012.1, read as the reverse complement.
AGAGAGGGAGAGGTTCTGAACAAAGAGGGAGAGGAGCTGAACAGAGAGGGAGAGGAGCTGAACAGAGAGGGAGAGGAGCTGGACAGAGAGGGAGAGGAGCTGAACAGAGAGGGAGAGGAGCTGAACAGAGAGGGAGAGGAGCTGAACAAGAGAGGGAGAAGAGCTGAACAGAGAGGGAGAGAAGCTGGACTGAGAGTGAGAGAAGCTGGACTGAGAGTGAAGAGGAGCTGAACAGAGAGGGAGAGGAGCTGAACAGAGAGGTAAAGGAGATGAACAGAGAGGTAAAGGAGATGAACAGAGAGGTAAAGGAGATGAACAGAGAGGGAGAGGAGCTGAACAGAGAGGGAGAGGAGCTGGACAGAGAGGGAGAGGAGCTGAACAGAGAGTGAGAGGAGCTGCCATGTGAGCAACGTACCAGCAGGCTAGTATACACACATCATGCGTGCAACACACATCCCGAGCAATTAAAGGCGCTACCATGCAGTAGGCCACATATTAGCCGGCTCGTATTAAAGTCAACTTGCTCCTGATCCTTATCGCTCTCAATTACACAAAAGATCCGCGCATATCTCGAGTATGCGGACCAGCCAGGACTCTCGTGGGAATATACCACGGTTTTAATGATCCCCCGGCCCCTCGCGCGGGGTTACGAGGGGGGGGTGAGGGATTATAACCACGTGGTCGCTCGGTGGCTCGGTCGGTCAATTGAGACCCCAACACAATTCCTCCAATTCCAATAGTAACGAGTCGCCGTGCTAAAATATACACTGGAATATATTATGGTATACTCTGGCCGCTTAGCAGAGGCGCAACTCAACCTAACGCTTTAGGAGCGCTATCCCTACCTTTGGAACCAATTACAATAATTATATATATGAGTGGTACAGGGGAAAAGGTAGAAAGATCGAATTTTAGCTCTAGATGAGAGCGCTGCCATCTATTGGAGCCGTGGTCCACAACCTGGGGGGAGTGAAACACTTGCAGGAGGGGGGAACGGGTCATGGAACAATTCGGAAATAACGTTGTTATAATAATAATAATAATAATAATAATAATAATAATAATAATAATAATAATAATAATAATTACACGTCTTCGCTACAACAGTCTTAGCCCGGAAATGGAGATACTACCCAGTACTAATGTACCGTTGTCCAAGGGATGTAGGAATGTACTAATCGTACATCCTTTCCGTGGAGGTTCTTTCCATGCCCTGATGAGATCAGTATGAGGGTGTGGAACTAGTAGAAACACTTGAACCTAACTTAAGCCTAAATAGCAAAATCCAGGTGACCTATGAGGTAATTCCCCTCTCTGTAAAAAAATATCTAAGACACCAGCCGGGAATCAAACCCGGGACCCCTAGGCTCGTAGCCAGGTGTACTGACCACTATACTACGGGGCCGGTTACGACCACAATACTTAATCTTGATATGAGAAAGTAAAAAAAATACATCATATTAATTAACTGAAGCGTTAATGATTTAATAATTATATCTCATTGGACATTAATAAATAATACACCAGATTAGCGATTATCAGGTCTTAAATCATATGGCCATCTGTATTATCCAGCCCGTTTCTTGGAGTTACAAGTGAGTTTTAAAATAAACAAACCCGTACATATCCACTAGTAGTTAATGAAAAAAATCGATCGCAAACGCTTTACAACTGTTAGATTGAAGACCACAACGCATAACTGCTAAGCATGCGGTTGGCGTATAATAAATTACCATGGCTTGGTAGGTGTAAATGGCAGCACTGTTTTAATTTGGCTGGAAACAGAAGTTATGTCAAGGGAGGTGTGGTCTTGGTCAGTGTAGATAGAAACATTGTTTTGATTTGGCTGGAAACAGAAGATGTGTCAAGGGAGGTGTAAATAGCAGCACTGTTTTAATTTGGCTGGAAACAGAAGTTATGTCAAGGGAGGTGTGGTCTTGGTCAATGTAGATAGCAACATTGTTTTGATTTGGCTGGAAACAGAAGATGTGTCAAGGAGGTGTAGATAAAAGCACTGTTTTAATTTGGCTGGAAACAGAAGTTAGGTCAAGGGAGGTGTGGTCTTGGTCAGTGTAGATAGAAACATTGTTTTAATTTGGCTGGAAACAGAAGATGTGTCAAGGGAGGTGTAGATAATAGCACTGTTTTAATTTGGCTGGAAACAGAAGCTGTGTCAAGGTAGGTGTAGATAGCAGCACTGTTTTGATATGGCTGGAAACAGGAACTGTGTCAAAGGAGGCGTAGCTACATGAGGCAAACCCATACTGGAAATTATTTACACTCGGGATTTCGTATTATCCCATTTTTCCGCTATCCGGACCGAAATGCTTTCACTTTAGAGCGAATAGTCGCGATTCTAGTATGTCCGAGTTGTTTAAATAGACTAGCAATTAAAAAAATTAGGTAAAGTTTTCCAACAATGTTATTTTATGAACCAAAGTTTATTAATCAAGAGTGTAAAAATGGTTTCCTGCTAAAAAATAAAATGTTAAAAACAATTAAAAGTTTGCTTGGACACCTTTTAAAACGATGCAATGTGATAGAAATACCGGCAGGGTTGGATGCTCGTTAGAAGGACTTATCCAGCATCTTCTACAAGCTACGTCTGATTAAAAACAAAAAAATATCCTTCGTGGAACTGAAATAAATTATATTTATTCGCTTTTATTAAGATTTTGTAGCTCAACAAAAATAACCACTAGCATGTATTATCTTTATTTATTGATTCTTGGTGACCTGGCGGTCTAGGGGTAAGGTGTCAGACTTCTGTGCTGAGAGTCCGGGGTTCAATCCTCGGTCCCGGCACAGATTTATCTGAATGCCAAACCCTTCCTTCACCTCTGACAAGACGTGTATTAATCACAACTTGTGAATGTGAGGAATGTCAGTCCTCCACCGTGGTTCGGATCCCACGTTAAACTGTAGGTCCTCCATTTCATCTCACAATCACCCTACCATTACACATTAGCGTAAGTGCGTATAACCCGAACGGGTAGTAAGACGCGGTGCTAATAATAATAATAATAATGATTGATTCTTTGATTCAGAAAATTCGAACCCGTGGCGTGTGTTTTGTTAACGATGTTTTTTAAAAATTAAAATGTCAATGTTATGGCCGGTAAAAGTTCGGTGGCTTTGATGTTTAAAGCGTTTATTAATTTGAGGAAATTAATCTCCGTGTACAGTTGAATGAAGGGGTTCAATTCTCCTGAACTACAAACCAAAACATTAATGGCAATTAAAAGAAGAAAACACTACAAGTTAAATTGTTCAAGAAACCTTTTGAAGTCTATTACACCGCTGGTTAATTAAAAGTGCTGATAAAAAAAAACACGTAAAACATAAGTCACTCTCCAAGTTGAGGATTCATTCGACTTGTTTCTGGCCGAACAAATACTGATTGATACGCGATTCAGAACAGTAGAGACGAGAAATGGGGAAAAAATGGAAAACTTTCCATTTATTTTGTCCAGGAAATTTTTCATCTTAGAAAAATTATCAATTATTATTTTCTGGAGAGAAAATATTACAACTATTTAAATGTAAAAAAAAACTTAATCGAGATTTACTAAGTTTTATAAAGTTTACAGCTTCAGTTCTAACTCTTTCCAAGGGCGTTAACACCAGAAACATGATCATATGAGTTTTTACAATAACATCAATGAGAGTTATTATAGTTCTCTTCTCACTTTCATGTAACGCTTACAGCGCTTGGGTGGTTGAATGTGTAACTAAACGTCGACACTGCTGTAGATGAAATAATTACAATACTCTAATATTACAATCAAAAACCCTAACTACAAATATAACCCCTTCCCTCAGATTTATTAATATGAAAATTTGTACTGAGAAATTTTCATCTCCGATTGCCAACATTCGTTCTGGATTTTATTTTTCAGTTTATCGCCAATAAGATAATTAGTATAATTTCATGGTTGGCTGAAAACTCAACCCCTCTACAGTCCTCGCCAAAACCCACCACTAGGGGGAAAATCTCCAAAAAATGAGAATGTTCTGGAAAATTTCGGAAAAAAAAATCCTGTTGAAAATCTACTGGAAATTTTTCATCCCTATTTCACGGGCTCTTAAATAAATAAACAAGATCCTTCCCTCCTCCCACCCCCCATTCTTAATATTGGTTTGCCAGTCTCATAATAAAGTAATGTCCCAATAAAAGAAGCTGGTCTCATAACGACTGCTCTCTCTCTCTCTTTCTCTCTCTAAATAGCGCGAGCCGTGTTGTGTTTGTCAGTTCAGAGATGGCGCCGCGGTCGTAAACCTGCCGCATTATTATATATGTCTTGCCTCTGTTGTGGTTTACGGCCTGTGCAAACATTCAGACATTTCGACGTCAAATCGAGAATTCCTTCGGTCTCTCTTCGTCCCGTGTTAAGGGGGCCGTTACCTTTTATAAGGCAAGACAAATTAATGCGGGCTTACCCGCTTAGGTGTCCGAACGGTCTAAGGCGTAATTCTACAAAGAGTCCGGTTAATATAAAACGTCTTTGTCTGATAATTTTGGAGAACTCCTTAAGACGAATACGAGTGAATATATATTTATGTCGCCTTCTATTATATTGATGCGTTTATCAATAAAAAGTCTTAAAAAGATAAACAATTTTTTTTAGCACCATGTCTTACTCCCCGTTCGGGTTGTACGCATATGTACTAAGTACGCTAATGTGTTAGGGATTAAGAAAGTTTATTCCAAAGAAGTTTACCCGTATTTGTGTGACCCGCCTCGGTGGCGTAGATGGCTAACGCGCTAGTCGTGTTGAGCTTGACTGCCGAGGACGGGGAGATCGAGGTTCGAATCTCGGTCGGGTGAACTGGGGGTGGTATTTCCTAAATGGTTTTCCACTCTCCCTCCACGCAAATGTGGGTTCACTTCCTCTAAATTCAACCTTCCCAACTCCTAATCCATTAGCGTAATTAGTATTTAAGCTTATAACTCGAACGGGTAGTAAGACGTGGTACTAAATAATAAGTAATACATATTTGTGTGGAGGGAGAGTGGAAAACGATTCAGGGAAAACCACCCTCAGTACACCCGACCGAGATATGAACCCCGATCTCATCATCGCCAGGCCCAGTCTATTGCGATAGTGACACCTTAGGTCAGGGGTCCCCAACCCTATGCCATGGCGCTAGCCGAACCTTTTACGTCCACCCGCCACTTTTTCAACACAGCTGAAAAGTTCTTGACTAATAATTTTAATCTGTCACTTTTCTGACAAAATTCAAGTTTGTTCTTATCTCCAGGTATTCTGTTCTCAAGAAGTTTGGTAATTGAAAGCCCGCCCCCCCCCAACCCCCTTTCTAATCCCTCCATCTCATTCCTCTTTCTTTGCCGACTCATTTACAAAATATACTTTTACTCGGAACTACAATTCTAATAGTTTCAAACTGAATGGTTTCTGGTTTTTCCTAATCTCAAAGACCTACCCCCTTCCATCATTCTCCCCACAATCACTAAATACCAGGCTAATACTTCATATTTCTTTTGTAAATATCTTGGCGTGGGTCTACCCAGCTTTATTGCCTGAATAAACACAGAATAAATATATAACTTATTTTTAAATGTACCTAAGCACCAAAATGGTGGTGAGTAGTTAAATATTTCCTTGTGTATTTATTTTGTTCTTGTTAAAACCGTAAATAAAGCAGTATTTTTTAAATATATTTTTTGTCAACTTGGAGAGGATCGAACCCCAACCTTTCCCCATGGCTACGGCCTTTGAGTATTACCCACAACCATATGTAACGTCACAATCGCTGTTAGAAACTTTAACACGGCAGTTGATGAGGCTGACCTCTGAGCCTGGCGGGAGTTAGTAAATTTACCTTGAAAAAGTAATTGGTGCCCGCCGCACTACCGTTAGTTTTGAATGTGCTCTAAGGTACAAAAAGGTTGGGGGACTCTGCCTTAGGCTATGCGGCCACCGATGCGGGTATATATAAATGGATTACTTCAATATATATTTTACAACCAGACAAGCAAAGAGGATACAAAGTTTAATTCCTTACATTATCTTCGCATTCCGACAATAGCTGTGTGATGAAAACTTTTTTATTTGAGTGTGTACGCACTTAAAAATTTTGATCGTATTTAAAAAAAAAAGCTTAGGCATAATCAACATAAATGCCTAAAAATGACTTGAAAAAATTACGCAAACTAATAAAATATTTCATAAAAATCCAAAATGATAAAACGAATTGATCAAGTAATGAAATGACCTATTAAAAAAAGGTTTCTATAACCAGGGGTTCACAAAATAAATGTGTCAATATTTGAGCCCTGGTTGTGACAAAACCTCCCTAATTATCTGGAAAAACCTCAAGTTTTTACGTCACACTAGTGTTCATTTTAGAATCGGGACTAGCGCTGCATTTGTGACAAAATGGGTTGCCTATTTGAGAAGATTAAAAATTTAGGTATTGCTTGAAAAATGGTAAGAATTTTTTTTAAATAATGGAGACTTAAAAATTTATATATGTATATATATTTTTAGATGTAACATTTTTGATGTACTAAAGTTTTTCTCAGAAGTACTTTCGTTTTGGTCGCGTGTTTAAATTTGGTGTGCATTGGCCGAAAATTCCACTATTTGTTTCTCAAACGTAGTTAGAAAGGTACCCAACCGATAAATAATAATAATTAATTATTATTATTATTAGCACCGGTCTTACTACCCGTTCGGGTTATACGCACTTACGCTAATGTGTAATGGTAGGATGATGTGAGATGAAGTGGAGGACCTACAGTTTAACGTGGAATCCGAACCACGGTGGAGGCCTGCATTCCTCACATTCACAAGCTGTGATTAATACACGTCTTATCAGAGGTGAAGGAAGGGTTTGGCAATCAGATAAATCTGTGTCGGGACCGAGGATTGAACACCGGACCCCCAGCACAGAAGTCTGACACCTTACCCCCTAGACCACCAGGTCACCTCCCAACCAATAAATAATTTATTTGGGTATTGCTTTGAAATAACTTTATTCCACTTCGTAATTGAAAAATTATTTTTATATTTTATAAACACCGCATTTTACTACCTGATCAGGTTATACGCACATAACATAACTACTCTAATAGGGTAGGGATGAGAAAGGAAGTATTTTAGAGGTAGTATACCCGCATTTGTGTGGAAGGAGAGTGGGAAATCATCAAGTAAAAACCACACTCAGTACACCAGACCAGGATTCGAACCCCTATTTCCCATATTCAGCAGGACGCCGCTTATACCATCGATTACTGAATCGGATAGCAGACATGTCTATCGGCGTAACATCTAAACGGGCATTCTATTACATTTAGACCGAAAAAAAGCACAGCTGAAATCGCGGTCACGTGACGATTCTAAACCAATCACAAGAAATCACGGCAAACTATGTACAGTCTGTTCACCATTGCTTTTTATCTGAATGGCAGTTGAAAAATCATGTGTTTAGGTTTTAGGTTAACAACACTGTTAAAGATCACGGTTTTGTTATAAATGTTAAAGTTTTTTAATTACATGTTATATTTTACATTTAAAATAACGTAAACTTAAGTTTTTCTTACACTATTTAATTACTTTTAATATTTTTTAAATCAAATCAGAAACAATATTTTAAACCTAGTTAAAAGTACGTATTCTTCGTTTTGTAATGTTATCTACGATGTGTAATACAGTGCATACATTAATACCTTTAAATACAAGCATCGTATTCACTTGAAAAAAAAAATACTTGTAATTTTTTAATACATAACAAATTAGTCTATGATTATTTAATTTTATATCGAAATATTTAACCGAATAAAATATTTTTATCCACTGCGTGGGTGCACCATTGTAAACAACTTGTTTGCGTCATGATCAATCAAGTGGTTTAAATTCGTCGGTCACCATTATAAATCAATGTTTGTTCGAACTTTGGGAAAGTGATGTGAATGATATTTTTTTAAGTGAAATAAAACTATAAATAAGCTTTGTACCCGACCTCAAATAAATATAAATAATATTGGGATAAATTACTGTGGTTAATTATCACATTCAAACATCACCATATGTTTTCATTATACCTATCCAAAGGGACAGATGTCAGATGTTGGCGTAGGGATACATAGGAACTATTTCTAGTAAAATTTTGAGCTGTCTTCTAAGTAAACTCGGGTGGCGAATGTACTTTATAGGTCGCTCGTCAATACTGAAGACAATCTAAGCTTTGTCCACGTTCTAGAATCAATTAAATTCCACAAAACCAACCGATTAAATCAGTGCGCATGCGCTTTAAACCAACTGACTCAATACGCGCATTTGTATAAGTGGTCATCCATAAACAACGTAACGCTTTTTTCTTAGCTTCTTTCAGCCTCCCAATTTGTGTTACGTAACTTTTCACATCAAGAGGGAATGCAATTCTTTCAGACTGAAGCTAAAATAGGGACTAAGATTTAATAACTCTTGTAGCTCATTTATTAAATCCTTAATGATATCAAAGAATTTTATTATAATACTTTATTATTTTGGTGACCTGGTGTTCTAGGGGTAAGGTGTCAGACTTCTGTGCTAGGGGTCCGAGGTTCAGTCCTCGATCCCGGCACAGATTTATCTGATTGCCCAAACCTTCCTTCACCTCTGACAAGACGTGTATTAATCACAACACGTGAATGTGTGGAATGCCAGGCCTCCACCGTGGTTCGGATCCCACGTTAAACTGTAGGTCCTCCATTTCATCTCACAATCACCCTACCATTACACATTAGAGTAAGTGCGTATAAACCGAACGGGTAGTAAGACGCGGTGTTAATAATAATAATAATAATAATATAATAATAATATGTTTATATTTAACCGTTTAACTGCCCATTATATCGAACTATTAGGAAAATTAACAACCTTTTTTTTAAATTAGTAGACAAGATTATAATTTAAGTATAGAATCTGTGTTAAGTTACGTCAACCTCAGTGGTATTGGGGTAAAATGTTCGCCTTAGACCTGACGTTCTTGGCTTCAGAACCCGGCCGAGGTCAACGGATTTTTTTTGAGCGATAAGAATTCCTTCGGAGGGGGAGTAAAGCCGCTGGCCCGTGTAAAATAATCCTGAAAGGTGTGTGAAAATATCTTTACCAGCAAAATTGGTATGCCATTTCGCTCTTGCTCATAGAAATTCTCGTGTGCTGATATAATCAGAAAGTGCACGTTAGATAATTCAAATAAATTGATAAACTGTGTTACCTAACACTGTTATCCCCCCAACCATGTACACCATGTATACTCCATTCACGGTAGGAATTACTCTGAAAGGTCTTTTTTCCTACCAAAATCCTACTATATAATAACGTTCTGGTAGGCAAAAAGGCCTTTCAGAAAACAATTCCTACGCTGAACAGACTTTAGACCCCTAAAAAGAAAAAAAAAGATTACAATACAGACAGCCGAGTCAACCTGTTGTGAAACAATTTTAAAATAACTCGTTAGATTAAAAAAAAAAACAACAACGCATGTGTCGTTCTCGTTATGTGAACACTCACTACACAACGTAGTAATTAGTAAACATACATCATGATTATAATCTAAGAAAAAAAATAACGGTTTATCCACTATGAAATTAAATAAATTAATAATCAGTGGTTTTAATTTTTCGCGTTGCAAAGCATTTTAAGTTCAGCACACATTTCTGCGCAGCTCAAAACAAACTCCGCTCTCAATTTTCGATGAACTTTTTTTTATATCACCGCGTCTTACTACCCGTTCGGGAGTAGGCTTATGTACTAAATTACGCTAATAGTTTTAAGGTAGGTTATATATTAGTAAGTGTGCCCGCATTTGCGTAGAGGAAGAGTGGAAAACCAGTTTAGAAAAAAAACCACCTCAGTACTCCCGACCGAGATTCGAACCTTGATCTCCCCGTCATCGGCAGTCTAGTCTAGTGCGATAGTAGCGCGTTAGACCCGCGGATACGAAGCGGGTGTGAACGAGTTAATCAAGACTTAACGGTAATTATGATTGATTAGTAGGATATGTATTATCCGGCATGAATATGTTGGGGGGGTGGCTGTAATGATATCAGTAATTTAACCGACCTTTCAAGGGTAGTTATAGACCCCGTCCCCCCCATCTGTCTCCCCCCTCCATCCCTCACGAGAACTAGGTGATTATTAAACCAGACCGGCACAAAAACTTCCGAAAATTGGTTTATCCTGTTTTTATAATCGTAAGCAAAAAAAACTTAACAAAAAAAAAATAAACAACTACCTCAAGATTTTTCCTTTGTAGTTTTACCCGCCATATTTGTTCTCTATTAATAATAAAAAGCCTTCTGTCGCTGGAAACTATTCAAAATGGACCTTCTTTTTTTCTTTCCGCGGGGTCTTTTCAAATAATTTTTAGCCAGATCTTCATTTAGTTCGCAACTAGCTCGCCTTCACTCCCCCCACCCCCTTTTCTCTTTCCAATAATATTTCTCTTCCCTACCCGTCAAAAGTATTCGATGACCTTGAGTATGACGTGAGGGGGGAATATTCCCTGACCTTAATCTTCCGGCAATTTCCCCGGCGGGATATTTCCCTTCCTCTCCCCTTCCTTCCTCAATCCCCCTCATCTTTCTCTGTAGGTTCGCTAAATTATTAATACGGTATGACCTTGAGCTCACGAAATGTCATAGACTTCAAGACGATACCGACATCATCCCTCCAATGTAGACCCGAAGAAACTGGACGCAAGACTAATGTGCCTGGCTCTGGACCTTCTACAGGTCGGTACAGAAAGAATTAGACGATCATGAGGAAAGTGATGGACAACCTGCTGAGGTTTGTCCTGACGTCCGGTAGAGCTCACCTGAGTCACATTATCTTCAAACAGTGAAAAATTGTAGTTTTCTTTTATTTAGCTAGTGAATGTTTAAATTGAAGTATTAATTTTTAAATTACTAAGTGTAATTGTTTCAGCCACACCCTGTATATACACCTCAATAAATGATATAATTCTGTGTTTTTTTTGTGTGTGTGTGTGTGTTGGCGACACACTTTCTAATAATAGCATTTTTTAACGGCACACTTGAAGGTATTATAGAACGGACATTAGTTAAAAAAAAAAGAGTAGATTTTGAGATTTTGAAAAACACAATTTAAAAAAAAATTAGTACATTGAGATATTAAAAATGTTATAATTTTTAATGTTTTTTTAATGATTTAAAGTAATAATAAAATTACTAACCCTATTAATAATAGTTTAAACTATAATAAAAAATTAATAAGCAACGTAATGTGAAATTTGAGCCGGTTTTTTTCGCTAATATTGTGGTGTATAAACGACAAGATTACTCAAATCACGCTCGAGTTGATATTCGTAATTTGAGGATTATATGGCGTTCATACATCGATCAAAATTCAGTGGCACACATTTTAAGGATTCGTGATTCACCCATGTGTCGAGGCTCACAGGTTGAGAACCACTGGGGTTGATATTACACCAGATAATGTCCTGCTCTTACTTGGAAAAATGTCAGTTTATTTTTAAATTGAGGACAGTGCGTTCATAAATAACAAAAGTTAATCAAATATAAATGGTAAAAAAATAAAAATAATAATAATGTTTTTAAGCTGAGATTTCAAAATTTTAGTCTCGAGAGGTGGTAAAAAAACTATCTTGGTAGGGAGATAACAGTCCTCCACAATGTTGTGGTAGAAGTAGGGAGATACAGTCCTCCACAATGTTGTGGTGATAGAAGTAAGGAGATACAGTCCTCCACAATGTTGTGGTGATAGAAGTAAGGAGATACAGTCCTCCACAATGTTGTGGTGATAGAAGTAAGGAGATACAGTCCTCCACAATGTTGTGGTGATAGAAGTAGGGAGATAACATTCCTCCATAATGTTGTGGTGATAGAAGTAAGGAGATACAGTCCTCCACAATGTTGTTGTGATAGAAGTAGGGAGATACAGTCCTTCACAATGTTGTGATAGAAGTAGGGAGATAACAGTCCTCCACAATGTTGTGGTGATAGAAGTAGGGAGATAACATTCCTCCATAATGTTGTGGTGATAGAAGTAAGGAGATACAGTCCTCCACAATGTTGTGGTGATAGAAGTAGGGAGATAACATTCCTCCATAATGTTGTGGTGATAGAAGTAAGGAGATACAGTCCTCCACAATGTTGTGGTGATAGAAGTAGGGAGATAACAGTCCTCCACAATGTTGTGGTGATAGAAGTAAGGAGATACAGTCCTCCACAATGTTGTTGTGATAGAAGTAGGGAGATACAGTCCTTCACAATGTTGTGATAGAAGTAGGGAGATAACAGTCCTCCACAATATTGTGTGATAGAAGTAGGGAGATAAACATTCCTCCATAATGTTGTGGTGATAGAAGTAAGGAGATACAGTCCTCCACAATGTTGTGGTGATAGAAGTAGGGAGATAACAGTCCTCCACAATGTTGTGGTGATAGAAGTAAGGAGATACAGTCCTCCACAATGTTGTGGTGATAGAAGTAAGGAGAATACAGTCCTCCACAATGTTGTGGTGATAGAAGTAGGGAGATAACATCCTCCATAATGTTGTGGTGATAGAAGTAAGGAGATACAGTCCTCCACAATGTTGTGGTGATAAATAAGGAGATACAGTCCCCACATGTTGTGGTGACAATATTGGAGACACCCCCACACCTAGGCAACGTTGACCTCCATCCACCTCTAACATTGCCTTCATCATCACCGACACTTCTTCCCCGTAGTAAAGTGGAGAAAAGTGGAGAAAAGTGGAGAAAGTGTGATAGGAGGGAGGGAGAAGACACGGTCAAAAACTTCAACAAGAAAGAGTTCTTGAATGAAGAGGGCCGGAGAGCTAGGGAGAGGGGGAGGTAGAAATGGAAGCAAAAGACGAGAATTCGATTTCCACAAGAAGTGTTGACTACTCTTGACTCGCAATGTGGAAATCAAATCTTTATAAAAATAATAATAGTAAAAAAAAGTAAGAAGCTGTTAAGTGCTTCTTGTCAACTCCTTCCCCGAACCCCTCCCCTTAACTCGCCATATATGACGCCCTCCCTCATTTATCCCTATTTTAAACCTCGTTCCCCGCAGATATCTCCTCGGAGGGGGGCCGACTCCCCCCCTTGTTCTGCACATCATGGTGGCCCTCTTAACTCGCTTGTAATTGAGGGAAAAAATGGCCACATATCCAACCCCATCGTACTTCATATTATTTTTTGTGGGTCTGTTTGTCGCAAGTCATGATGCCCCCCCCCCCCCTTCCCCGATGACCCGCATGTTTCTAGAACACTTCTTTATAGAGGTTTTTGTTACTTTTTTTTTTGTCGTAGTTTAATTCTGTTTCAATGATTGTGGTAACCCGTGTGAAAGAAAAGGGGGGGGGGGGTTACACATCCACAGAGAAAATAGGTTTGTATGGACGGGTGTCCGCACTGGTGGTCAAACGGTCTAAATAGTCAGGTTCGCAATATACTGGATCACTGGTGACAAGGAGGTTGCAGGCTTGGATTTAGGGATTGAGGGTGATTTTTAAAATGTAGCTTAGGCCTTATTTGTTTTTGTCAACTCTCCAAGCTATTGCGGGTGCACGCCTCTCTGCAATCACCTCCTCATCGTTACACCACTACAATGGAGTATTTTAGATGTCCTGGGTATATTATATCGGGGCAGTGTGTTAGGGAATCAGATAAAAGATTGATCCATTATGCGTGACATATACCACTGTTCCTCTCATTCCCTCTGATGCCAGAGTAGGTACATGGCTATCACATGACTGGACCTATCTGTCCTACCATCCCAGACTGGACTATCTGTCCTACCATCCCAGTCTGGACCTATCTGTCCTACATCCAGACTGACCTATCTGTCCTACCATCCCAGATGGACCTATCTGTCCTACCATCCCAGACTGGACCTATCTGTCCTACCATCCCAGACTGGACCTATCTGTCCTACCATCCCAGACTGGACCTATCTGTCCTACCATCCCAGACTGACTATCTGTCCTCCATCCCAGTCTGGACCTATCTGTCTTACCATCCCATCTGGACCTATCTGTCCTACCATCCCAGTCTGGACCTATCTGTCCTACCATCCAGTCTGGACCTATCTGTCCTACCATCCCAGACTGGACCTATCTGTCCTACCATCCCAACTGGACCTATCTGTCCTACCATCCCAGACTGGACTATCTGTCCTACCATCCCAGACTGGACCTATCTGTCCTACCATCCCAGACTGGACCTATCTGTCCTACCATCCCAGACTGGACCTATCTGTCCTACCATCCCAGACTGGACCTATCTGTCCTACCATCCCAGACTGGACCTATCTGTCCACAATGTTTCCACCATCCCAGACTGGAGCTATCTGTCCTGCCATCCCAGTCTGGACCTATCTGTCTTACCATCCCAGTCTGGACCTATCTGTCCTACCATCCCAGTCTGGACCTATCTGTCCTACCATCCCAGTCTGGACCTATCTGTCCTACCATCCCAGACTGGACCTATCTGTCCTACCATCCCATTCTGGACCTATTTGTCCTACCATCCCAGACTGGACTTATCTGTCCTACCATCCCAGACTGGACCTATCTGTCCTACCATCCCAAACTGGACCTATCTGTCCTACCATCTCAGACTGGAGCTATCTGTCCTACCATCTCAGTCTAGACCTATCTGTCCTACCATCCCAGTCTAGACCTATCTGTCCTACCATCCCAGTCTGGATTTGTCTTACCATCCCAGTCTGGACCTATCTGTCCTACCATCCCAGTCTAGACCTATCTGTCCAACCATCCCAGACTGGACCTATCTGTCCTACCATCTCAGACTGGACCTATTTGTCCTACCATCCCAGTCTGGACCTATCTGTCCTACCATCCCAGTCTGGACCTATCTGTCCTACCATCCCAGTCTGGACCTATCTGGCAGGAGGTGTAGGCAGTGTTCCACCGCCCATAACAGTCGCCAAGTGCTTCCAACCGGAACTAACGCGAGACCTTTCTTGGTTTTACAACCACCGGTACGATAGTTCCGCCTACAAGAATAATCAAGAATAATGGGTACTCCTTGTTGGGTCCACAGCCCTCATCAGCGGGTAATTACCAGCGCTCACATCGCACCATCAGCAGCACAAAAATACAACATTTACAAACAAATGTATGCGTGTGGGTTCGTGAATACTAATCAAATTAAGGTTTGTGATAACATCTTTATGAATTATTTGTTATGCTCTTGTGAGCTCCTTAAGAACTCTTTTTTTTTTATCAACTTTTCTTTCCATTATGTTGTACAGTTTGTGTTTTGAGAGTTAAGTGTCAAAAAAAACGTCAATAGCGAAATTAATAAGGCGTGACATAGCAGCTAAGATTCGTAAATTAGTTTATTACATAACAAGGTGGGTAGCCTACTCATTATGATAGTGTGAGCTACCAGGTAACTCAAGATAGTGTGTAAGGTGGTGGGTGGCTTGGTGGAGTCATTGGTTCTATTATAATATTACCAGGTAACTCAAGATAGTGTGTAAGGTGGTGGTGGCTTGGTGGAGCTCATTGGTCTATTATAATATTACCAGGTAACTCAAGATAGTGTGTAAGGTGGTGGTGGCTTGGTGGAGTCATTGGCTCTATTATAATATTACCAGGTAACTCAAGATAGTGTGTAAGGTGGTGGCTTGGTGGAGCTCATTGGCTCTATTATAATATTACCAGGTAACTCAAGATAGTGTGTAAGGTGGTGGCTTGGTGGAGCTCATTGGTTCTATTATAATATTACCAGGTAACTCAAGATGTGTGTAAGGTGGTGGCTTGGTGGAGCTCATTGGTTCTATTATAATATTACCAGGTAACTCAAGATAGTGTGTAATGGTGGTGGCTTGGTGGAGCTCATTGGTATATTATAATATTACCAGGTAACTCAAGATGTGTGTAAGGTGGTGGCTTGGTGGAGCTCATTGGTTATATTATAATATTACCAGGTAACTCAAGATAGTGTGTAAGGTGGTGGGTGGCCTTATTAAAAGAGCCTGGTTTCTGGTGGTGAGGTTTATAATGTACTAAATTATGAAATGAATTTGTCATCAAAATAAAACTCTATAATAATTACAGTTTTTCAATTGCTGAACGTTGACATTTTATCTGGTGACAATACAAAAACATAATTTTAGAATATCTTTTTTTTATTGTCCTGAGGCACTGATCAGTTCTTGATGTTTGACAATAATTAGAATTAAAAGCACAATTAATATTACTATACAGGGTGTTCCCGCATCAAACGGCCCAAACTTTTGGAAGGGGTAGTGGATTAAAAAAAACTAACTCAAAATGTATTTTGGAGATTTGATAGTTTTAGCTTCCTTTCCGTATAAACAGCAAACAACTAAATAAAAACAAAATAGGTAGGTATTAAATAAAATATTTTATTTATTTTGTTCAAATTAACAGCCTCCAGCCCGGATACAAGCATTGCACCTATCAATGACAGAACGGGCGGTTGACCGACATTGTGCGACTGTTGTTTCTTTGCGTCATCCTTTGTCGGAATTATTGAAGGTCACTAACAGGCACTTCATACATTTTTATTGAGAGCTCCCATACATAAAATCTAATGGCGTTAAATCAGGTGAACGCAGAGTCCAAACCACATGGTCCAGCACGACCGAACCATCTTACCAGGAAAATTAATATTAAGCCATTGCTAAATACCTTTGCAGAAAACGTGTTTTTATTTAGTTTTTTGCTGTTTTTGCGAAAGGAAGCTAAAACGAGCAAATCTCCAAAAATACATTTTGAGTTAGTTTTTTGATCCACTACCACTTCCAAAGTTTAGCCGTTTGACCCGGGAACATCCTCTAGAATGAGTGACGTAAATTATTAAGTTCAATTAACACAGACAAGTTACACCCCCCCATTATTCAAGGCTATATGAAGGCACGATGGACAAAATAGTTGACATTAATATTTCATTTATTTATTTCTCAAATTTTTATAAACTTTTTTAAAAAAACCAATAGTTTCTATTTTCTTAAATGATACATATTATCTTTAATTACTTTATAAACTTTACTAACATTTTAATCACGTTTTGATTATTTACTTTTTTTACTTTTGATGACAACTTCAGGTCTATGAATTTTTTTACTGTATATTGTTTTAATACAATATTTACTAATTTACTACATTCGTTTTATTATAATATTGTTTTTTTTAATCCTAATTATTGTCAAACATCATAAAATAACAACTGATTTCTGACCCTTTCCATTGAGATGGTGATAGTGCCAGGACATGAACCCGGTACTGCTATGTATGTCACACTCACATGTACACATGATACACATCACACACAAACAACATCTGACACATTTCGTGCGTGCGAAATATTAAAGTGAAAAGAATCTGGTTTACGAGCCATTAATTAGCTAAACAGCCTCATTTTGTCAGAAAACACAAGAAAACACAAACATTCGAAAGAGAAGAACAGTTTTCTCGAAGCAAAGCGATAAGTACAGTCTAATTTTCACAAAAAGGGAATTTTATAAAATACAAGCTTTTTTTTTGATCCAGCTAAAATTGAGCAATTTTAAAAAAATATTTTTTTGCGGGTATTGATCCGTAAGTAACAGTTTCAGATCACACGAACCCGCTTCGGTGGCTGCATGGTCTTAGGCGTCACTATCACAATAGAATAGACAGCCGATGGTGATGGGGAGATTAGGGTTTGAATCTCGGTCAGGTATACTTAAAAGATTTTTCCTAAATTATTTTTCCACTCTACTCCACACAAATGCAGGTACACTTACTCTAAATTCAACCTCACTCCTCCTTAACACATTAGAATAATTAGTACGTCAGCGTACAAACCGGACGGTAGTAAGATGCACTGATAAAATCACATACTTGACGTATTAATACATGAAAGAAGATCTAGTAACTTTTCTAGCCGTCATATAACGCCCCCATTATGAAATGAGAGTCCACATTTGTTGTAATGAGCCGTATCATTTTCAGATTTGATTCGATTGGAAATTTATTCTATTAAAAAAACCTAATAGATCGTTAGGAGCGTGCTGATATAGTACGAGTGTTTACTAAAAAAAAATGCAAATAAACATATCAATAAAAATCACCCAAAGCGTTTAATACCAACAACTCGCTTTGCCCCAGTGAGCTTTATTTGTGAGTGAATGTAAACTAATGTAATTCTAGTGTTGTTTTGAAATTAAATAAAGTGTGGGAAATGTGCAAAATTTACCTACAATCAGAAAATCTATCTCTCTCTAAGGTATAACCGATGTAGATACGACAAAAAGTAAGAGGACCAAACTTGTGGATCTCGCCAAATCCTTAGCTGCTGGTGCAATCTGTTTTTTGATAGGTCTTACCGTTTAGCCACAAGAGACCTCCAAAGAAAGGTCCACATCGACTTTAAAGTTACTCCGCCACTTTGAATTTTTTTAGGGGATTAAATTTTTTTTTTTTTTTTTTTTACTTTTTGGAATGTTCTCGTCGGTTACAGGCTAGAAGCTAGAAGTTTGCCAAATTTCAAGTTTCTAGCTCATTTGGAAGTAGGTAAACATTAATGTCAGTGAGTGAGTGAGTGAGTCAGCCATGTGGCTTTATAGTACTATAATTACGAGACAAAATTTACATGAACGTCACCAATAGCCTGCAATATTTAAGCAAATAGAAAGCAATGGTATCGAGCTATGTGGTCCCAAGTTCTAATCTCACCCCCTTCCCCCTCATGAACAAACTGGACCCCTCACTAAGTGTTCATTAGTCATGGCTTCCAGCCCAAGGTAATTAGCGGATAGAAACATTATGTTAATCAAGACTCACACACGCATCGAAACTAATTTAATATTCACAACATTAGTGAAGACTCGTCATATTTGGTGGAGGTAATGTCGTACACCGGCGAGAAAAGCAACACAACTCCAAAAAATCGGCGATTTTGAGTTATAGACCACAAGTAGATGAACCAAATTGGCAAACACTTCCAGTAAAGAAAAAAAATTACACACCTGTAATCCCAAATTTTACCATCAGATGGTCATTTAAGAGTTGGAACACAGGAGAAGAAAAACGACGTATTTTGGAAATAACTGAAATTCAAAGAGAATCAAATAAGGAAAAAAACTAATTAAATGAGCAAGAAAAGTGACGTAGCTCAAAGTGTTTACTTTAATCAACCTCAATAATAATAATAATAATAATAATAATAATAATAATAAATAGATGCCTGTCTGGGCTATATTACTCGTAGCCCAGTAAAGGAAAGATCAGCCGGTACTAATGTACCGGTCCAGACGACGCCCGAATGTACTGATAGTACATACTTTCCCTGGAGGCTCTTTCCATGTCCCGATAAGATGATAGTGAGTATGAGGGTTTGGAACCAGTGGAAACACTTAAAACATAACTAGAGCCTATTTATTTTATCACCACGCCTTTCCATCCGTTGAGATTATACGAATATGTACTAATTACTCTGATAGTTTTAGGGATTAGGAAAGTTATATTAAGAGAAGTGTACCCATATTTGCGTGGAGGGAGAGTGAAAACCCATTTTAGAAAAAAACTAGGTACACCCAATTTAGATTCGAACCCCGATCTCCCCATCATCGGAAGTCTATTCCGACACGAAAGTAGCGCCTTAGACCATGTAGCCACCGAAACGGGTTTAAGCCTAATTAACCAAATCCTGGGGACCGTTGGGGGTAATTCCCCTTTTCAGAAAAATTACCCATGATACCAGTCGGGAATCCAACCTGGGACCCTTAGATTCGTAGCCAGGTGGATTGACCACTACACCATAGGGCCGGTTAATCAACCTTGTGACGTCACCATGATAACAATAAATAATCGAAACATCAATAGTATGGTTAAAAAAGTATAGTCTACAGTATTACCATATAAATTTATGTCTGATGTTAATGACTATTCGCCATTTTGATACCTTTTCCCTTTTCTTTTTTTTTATTCTCCTGAAAAAGTGCATTTTTTGAGCTGTGACATTTTTCTTGTCATTCTCTTGTTTTCGTGTAGTCAATATCCCCTCAAATATAAAGCTTGATTCTCACGTTCGCCGAAAATAGAAATCAGAATCTTCCTCAGTGGCGCAGCAATTCACACGCTATATGTTGACCCATAATGCATTGCAACGCTAACTTAAAACAGATGACTATCAACATATTTTATTTTCTAGTGAATAAACATAATATATTATAGATCATTCTCCCAGTTAATGTATATTCTAGATCATTCTTCCGGTTAATGTATATTCTAGATCATTCTCCCGGTTAATGTATATTCTAGATCATTCTCCCGGTTAATGTATATTCTAGATCATTCTTCCGGTTAATGTATATTCTAGATCATTCTCCCGGTTAATGTATATTCTAGATCATTCTCCCGGTTAATGTATATTCTAGATCATTCTCCCGGTTAATGTATATTCTAGATCATTTCTCCGGTTAATGTATATTCTAGATCATTCTCCCGGTTAATGTATATTATAAATCATTCTCCCGGTTAATATTTTCAAATTATAACGCTGTGTCGTGGCACAATCCAATACATCGATACAAGCTTTACATTAACGAGTTATTTCAAATCTCATCACAACGGACAACGAAGCTGTCTGCTTGCTTCTAGCTCTACAGCGCATGCGCGATGATTTGAGATGATTGGTTCTGAGATTTGATTGTTCCTCCTGTGCCGAACATCTCAGGCAGAGCGGACAAAGTAGAAATGAGTTGAACTTTAGTGAAACAGCTAGCGCCGGTGAGGTAGAAATCCTTGTGATGGGCTTAGAGCTCGTCAGGTGACCACGTTTCTGACCTGCGCTAGTTTTTCAGCGAGCGTGTGAATCCAAACACAGAAAGACAAGTTTCGCAACGCTTGTTGGTCGATATTGCCAGTAGCTCCTTCTTACCCTAGAACACCGTCTTCAGACACAACTGGAAGTGATGAGATTTGTAAACAGTTAAACGAGAGAGAAGATAAATAATTTATCCATGAGACCTCAGAGGTGATGTCTAGTGTAGTGTCCTTAAGGCACATAAAAAACCAACACAAAGGGGGCTCAAAATCACGTTGCTCACAGCTTCCTGTACTCTTATAGCGGCCAAGTGGTCAGGGTGACAAAACTTCAATCACGGCTTAGAGCATGGTTTCTCAAACTGTGAGACGCAGCATGATAACATTTTGGAATCATGCTAAAAGTTCTGATTAATGATTCGTAACTTTTATATATATATATATAAATCACACCTAAATTCTAGAACTGAATTTAAGAGCGCTAATTTAACACGCCATTGTTCTACTGCACCTCTGAGTGGTATGAAGTTTCCTCAGAGATGATATACAGTGTAGTGCTCGCCGTCAACCAGCCAACCAGAGTCATATGAAATACAGAGACCAGAAGTTTTTGGGTATTTATTTCTGGGTCTGCGGGAGGATGGGAATGTATAGAGGAGGGGGAGGTGAATGCCCACTAAATTAGAGATTAGAAACTGCGGCCTTGCTAATATAAAAAAATAGAAGTCATAAAAGTAGCCTTCTAGAAGATGAGTGACATTCATTCCGACTAGCTGTGAGGTAAGATTTCCACGCGGATAAACCTAACATGATTTCAGTCTTGCAGTCTCACGCTATCACGGGGGGTGGGGGCGGGGGGTTTAGAGATCCTTTGTTAGACACTGAATATGAGGGATTTAGAGACCCTTTATTAGGTACTGAACATGAGGGATTTAAAGAACCTTTACTAGGTCCTGAATATGAGGGATTTAAAGAACCTTTACTAGGTCCTGAATATGAGGGATTTAAAGGAGCTTTACTAGGTCCTGAACATGAGGGATTTAGAGACCCTTTATTAGGTACTAAACATGAGGGATTTAAAGAACCTTTACTAGGTCCTGAATATGAGGGATTTAAAGGAGCTTTACTAGGTCCTGAACATGAGGGATTTAGAGACCCTTTATTAGATACTGAACATGAGGGATTTAAAGAACCTTTACTAGGTCCTGAACATGAGGGATTTAAAGGACCTTTACTAGGTCCTGAACATGAGGGATTTAGAGACCCTTTATTAGATACTGAACATGAGGGATTTAAAGAACCTTTACTAGATCCTGAACATGAGGGATTTAAAGGACCTTTACTAGGTCCTGAACATGAGGGATTTAGAGACCCTTTATTAGATACTGAACATGAGGGATTTAAAGAACCTTTACTAGGTCCTGAACATGAGGGATTTAAATACCCTTTATTAGGTATTGAACATGAGGGATTTTAAGAACCTTTATTTGGTCCTGAACATGAGGGATTTAAAGGACCTTTACTAGGTCCTGAACATAGGGGATTTGAGAGATCCTTTATTAGATTCTGAACATGGGGACCACATGATGAAAATCAGAGGTTGTGTCCCAACCAGAATCGAGCACAAGACTCCTGAATAGAGGTCCCCGCTCCTTACTCGCCAACATTCAACTCAACTTCAAGATTTTTTTTTTTTTGTTTCCGTGATCTAGTTCTGTTGTTGTTTGCATGTGATTAAATATCGGCGAACAATTTCACGCGGCAACCGGGCGACTTGTTTTATGAGCTGAAAACCTCGTTAAGAGCCGTGAGGAGCTACAGGAGGACACACAATTGTGTCCCTTCTGGCTGGTGGCACTCCTCGTGTCTGTCAAGCTACATGGGGCACTCCTCGTGTCTGTCAAGCTACATGGGGCACTCCTCGTGTCTGTCAAGCTACATGGGGCACTCCTCGTGTCTGTCAAGCTACATGGTGGCACTCCTCGTGTCTTTCAAGCTACCTGGGTCACTCCTCGTGTCTGTCAAGCTACATGGTGGCACTCCTCGTGTCTGTCAAGATACATGGGGCACTCCTCGTGTCTGTCAAGATATATGGCAGCACTCTTTGTATCTGTTAGTGACGAGCTACATGAAGGCACTCCTCGTGTCTGTTAAGCTACATGAAGGCACTCCTCGTGTATGTTAGTGACAAGCTACATGGGTCACTCCTCGTGTCTGTTAGTGAGGAGTTATATGACGACACACAACCGTGTGACCCCCCTCCCCTCCTTGTCGGAATTTCTAGCGTATAGCTGTTAATAGTTGTGTATAACATTACTTTTTCATGCTACATGCCGCATGCAACGAGGCGCACAGGAAATACATGATGCGCAGGCGCAGGCGAAAGTCTAAACGCACCTTTAGGAAGTACTTACTGAACAGCACAAAGCTGTATGCCATCTGCTTTGCTTTTATAGCTGCCAGATAAGATCCTTCCTATGAGAATTGGACTGTACACCTACCTAGTAGTTTTTCTAACTATCATATATGGTTCTTCCTATGTGAATTGGACTATGGATCTTGTAACTTTTCTAATTCTCGTGTGACTCTTCTTTTAAGGATTGGACTAAAGATCTTGTAACTTTTCTAACTATCAGATATGACTCTTTATCTGAGAATTTGACTATGGATCTAGTAACTTTTCTAACTATAAAATACGACTCTTTATCTGAGAATTTGACTATCGATCTAGTAGCTTTTCTAACTATCAGACATGACTCATTTATCTTAGAATTTGACTATGTATCTAGTAAGTTTTCTAACTATCAGACATGACTCTTTATATGAGAGTTTGGTTGTAGATCTAGTAAGTTTTCTCGCTGTCAGATAATACCTTTCCTTTGAGAATTGTACTATATAAGATAATCGGACCATAGTTCGTAACACCAGTCTTCAACATGTGTCTCAACTCAAGAGGAGGCCCCTACATTTCGTCCCGACTGTATCCGAACTTCTCCCATATATATATATACATATACACACATGGTAGTTGTCAGCAGTGCTGGTATTTATTGGTACTCACCGAGCGCGAGTCCTGCTCTCGTTAGTATTCAAATTGGTTCTACTTTCCCACGCTAGGCGCGCGCAGCCGGGGTCGAAGGCAACAGGTTTAAGGTGGGATGGATGGGGTAAAAAACCGCTAAGGCAAGTATTTTGGCAGTTTTAATAGCGAATTTTTTTTTAATTTCTCCGGCCAGATAAATAAAATATTGCTCTAGTAGAAAAAAATAGAGTTTAATTTTCTTCACGTGATTAAATAAACAGTTGTTTAGCATCTGTAACGAGTATAGCGGTATTAGGCGAGAATTTTTTTTTTAAATTAAGGCTTTGGCCCTGTTGAGTGCCAGTTTGAAACCTATTTTGTGGGATGGCGGGGCTGGGAGGGTTAAAGGCATGGCGTGGCTTCACAACCGACTAAAGTATCCTTCCGCGCCAACAAGAGAAGATGGAGCACGGAAACAGTAGATGGCGCTAGCTACCGGACAGGTCTTGCGGAGAAATCACACGTCTGGAAATATCAGTTTTCTCGAGAACGAGTGAAATGTTTATGTTTATATTTTCAACATCTCTTCTAAGATAATGTACCAATGTTTATTAATTGTTATATTTTCTTATTTTTTGTTATGAATCCAGCAGTTTTATATTGAAAAATATAAAAATTATCGATATTTGATCACTATTAAAACTATAGAGGAGGTATGTATATAAAAAGTATAACTTAATCAACATGCTTCTATTCTTGAACAAACAGTTTCCGAAAAGAAAATTGCAAAACAATAAAAATTCTTGAAGATAACCGTTTGTTCCCACGGCTCTTCATTTCCACGCCAAATGAAAAGGTCCAACCGCCTTAACGACGTTATCTACTTGGATATTTCAAAGCTGTTTTACGAAGCAGGTCGCATATTAACTTGATGCACCTAAGCAGTCTAAGCACTATCACACTTAGACGCCAATGTATGAAATATAAAGACAGGGAAGAAAATGAGCGGTTCACCCTGAGAGGTCTCTTGTTTATCTACTTATGATACTTCCCCTCTTCCTCTGACGAGTATAAATACCCACTCTACTACTTGCACCTTGAACACATCCTATTCTAAATAGACATATGCTAAGCCAAATAGCCAAGTTGTTGAGGATTTATAAAAAAAAATGGGTATACAAAAAAAACTTCAAGATAAAAATGATAATTTTTGTGAGGCTGTAGGACTATTTTAAGAATTATTGAAGAATTTATGGTTTTTTTCAACGTAATTTCTTTAAAACTCGCCGAATTAAATCTTAAATACAATAACGTGAGAAATCCTATCTTGACCTGCCGTGACGTCACAGGTATGCAACCTCAAAATTAAACTACGTGTATAAAATGTAGAAATATTTTATTTATTTTGATTTAAAAAGAGTTTTGATATAAAAGCAGCAAAAAAACTAACCTTTTCTCACGTCCCCTACACTCCCGCCTTAATACTCGTTGCAAGGTAGAACTCAACCTCAATACCTGCTCTTTTTTTTTTAGTCTTCCTTTTTTTCTGATGGCGGCTTTTAATTAGTGAGTTCCTTGTAAGAACGATTCGTCGATACCTGAGTCAAGTTTGGCGGGGGCTTTACTCATATTTCTAAATATTCGTTTGAAAGCTAGACCAATCATTAAATTAGGATCTTTCTTCTGCTTGATTATAAAATGTATTTATTTTTTTGGTCTCGAGCCCTGCCTTGTCTATTGACCCGAGAAACCAGGGTTCGATCCAGTTTAGAAAATAGAGAGAGAGGGGTAGGCCTAATAGCTTCTAGTCATTGGCAAGGACACGGCTGATTAGAATTTTTTTTTAAATTTAATGGAATTAACACACCTGCAGTTTTCTGTGTTTTGTTCTCAGCTGATAGGACTCTTAAAAAAAATAGGACACCTACCTAGACCATAAAAGAATGGGCCATATGCGAAAATGGACTATTCCATTTAAGTTAAATGTAGGTTTTTTATTAGCATCGCGTCTTACTACCCGTTCGGGTTGAACGCCTATTTACTAATTATTACTATAATGGTTTTAGGGATAAGGAGGGCTTATACATATATAAAGTGTACCCATATTTACGTGGAGGGAGAGTGGAAAAACAATATGAAAAAACCCTCAGTACACCCGACCGAGATTCGAACCTTGATCTCCCCGTCATCGGCAGTCTAGTCTACTGCGAGAGTAGCGCGTCAGACCAAACGGCCACCGAAGCTGATTAAAGGTAGGTGTAGTCTTGTGTTTGGTATCAAAGCGCCCTCGAGGCGAGATCAATCTTGAGCATGAAACTGGCCCTAAGAGACACACCCAGTTCGGTGGTCAAATGGTTTAAGGCGTTATTCTCGTGTTGGACTGGAATGCTTCCGACGAGGAGATTGAGTTTCGAATCCTAGTCAGGTGTGCTGAGGACGGTTGTTACTAAAATGGTTTTTCACTCTCCCTCCACGCATATATAGATACAATTTCTCTAAATCCAACCTTTCTCATCCTTAACACGTTAGCGTAATTAGCACATATGCGTATAACACGAACAGGTTGTAAGACGGGTGATAGTTTATTTTTTCCTAGTTGAGACGCACGAACCCGTACAGGTGGACACGTGGAGCAAGGCGTCTGCTTAGTGTGGTCTGTTCCACAGGTGACGGGTTTCTCGTGGCTACAGTCACAAAACACTAACACACTATTTCAGTGGCGTGCGAAACTTGGTGGTAATTCAACTCATTCAGCCTCTAAGTTATAAAAAAATAATAAATAAGCGATGACATAAGGATCGATTATTTAGTTTAAGTTATCTTGTATGTCATGTGTCAATAGAGTACTATGTTTAGAAAGTGCATGGTGAATATTATATATATATATACTATATATATATATAATATATTTAAATGATGCATTCTGATTCTGGACCATTCTAAGCATAGGTCAGTGAACGTACCCTAACTGTTCCATCCCATTTAGTCTATCAATCCTAGGTCTGCGAATGCACCCTAACTGTTCCATACCAGTATCTTGTCTCAATCTTAAGTCTGTGACTGCACCTAACTGTTCCATACCAGTAGTCTTGTCTCAATCCTAGGTCTGTGAATGCACCCTAACTGTTCCCTCCCAGTAGTCTATCATCCTAGGTCTGCGAATGCACCTAACTGTTCCATACCGAGTTTGTCTGAATTCTATGTTTGTGAACGTACCCTAACTGTTCCCTCCCAGTAGTCTATCAATCCTAGGTCTGTGAATGCACCCTAACTGTTCCCTCCCAGTAGTCTATCAATCCTAGTCTGTGAATGCACCTAACTGTTCCATACCAGTAGTCTTGTCTGAATCCTATGTTTGTGAACGTACCCTAACTGTTCCTCCCAGTAGTCTACAATCCTAAGTCTGTGAATGCACCCTAACTGTTCCCTTCCAGTAGTCTTCTATCAATCCTAGTTCTGTGAACGCACCCTAACTGTTCAATGCCAGTAGTCTCGGTCTGTCTGGGCCTTGTCTCAACCCTAGACGCACGAGCTGAGCGCCGCGGCGTGACCCACGGTATTGTTAAATATTGTTTCACTTTGGAGGGGAAGGGGGATTTATTTAAGATCGTTCCCTCACAAATCTATTTCTGATCTCCCGTAGTTTGACGGCTCATCACTAGATGAGAATACAGTCTTACTGACAAGAATAAGTGTTGGTGCTGATGGTCAGGGAGACTGACTTACAGGTCTAGAGGACCCTGGTTACATCCTGTCTGTCCTAGTGGCTGAGTGGTCAGGGAGACTGACTACAGGTCTAGAGGTCTGGTGTTAGACTGACTACAGGTCTAGAGGTCTGGTGTTAGACTGACTACAGGTCTAGAGGTCGGGTGTTAGACTGACTACAGGTCTAGAGGACCCTGGTTACATCCTGTCTGTAGCTGAGTGTCAGGGAGATTGTCTTCAGTCTAGAGTCTGTGTTAGACTGACTACAGGTCTAAGTCTGTGTTAGACTGGCTACATTCTAGAGTCTGGTGTTAGACTGACTACAGCTTAGATATCTGGTGTTAGACTGACTACAGGTCTAGAGGACCCTGGTTACATTCTGTCTGTAGCTGAGTGGTCAGGGAGACTGACTACAGGTCTAGAGGTCTGGTGTTAGACTGACTACAGGTATAGAGGTCTGGTGTTAGACTGACTACAGGTATAGAGGTCTGGTGTTAGACTGACTACAGGTCTAGAGGTCTGGTGTTAGACTGACTACAGGTCTAGAGGTCTGGTGTTAGACTGGCTACATGTCTAGAGGTCTGGTGTTAGACTGACTACAGGTTTAGATATCTGGTGTTAGATTGACTACAGGTCTAGAGGACCCTGGTTACATCCTGTCTGAGTGGTCAAGTATGGTAGCAATGTAAACAAGTCCCATGTGTGTTGTATTGCTCATAGGTGTACTTGGAGCAGGTCTAGTTTGTAAGTCACGTGTGAGAGACCCATCATTACCCGTACAATCCCACCCCCCTCAATTCATGAAAACTATATCCTTGCAGAGAAAAGTGATTATCTGCTGAGGAGTACCATAGAGCCCCTATCATTAATGCTACACATATGAACACTAAGCTGTATCAGCACAGTCTTCTGGAGGATCGAGAACAATCTGGCTTGATAACAGGCCACAAACAGACAAAAGGTGAATGATGACAGTAAACTGACCAAATCACAACATAACATTCACTATACAGCTCTACAATCACACATCATGAAAACTGGAGCTGTATCAACACACATCATGAAAACTAGAACTCTATCACCACATGATCATGAAACTAGAGCTCTATCAACCACACATCACTATCAATTACATAAAAATACTGATAAAATAATACAAATGATATGATAATAGTTTATCAATGTGGACCACTCTTTTTGTTGTGGTAATTTTCTAACATGTTCTTTTTATCATAGTAAATGTGTATGTTCACTGTTCTGCTATACAGATCCAGAGGGCTAGAGCTCAGATCTTGTGTAGTGTTCTTTCTAACATAGTCCTGTGTATGTTCACTGTTCCTAGTATACAGATCCAGAGGGCTAAAGCTCAGATCTTGTGTATGTTGCCATTTTCTAATCATCTAAGAACATACGTTTGCACCTTTTCAACCTGATCAGGGCAAGCAAGGAACAGAAGAGAAAATAAATTATTCAGATGGTTACCCGCTTCGGTGGCCAAATGGTCTAAGCGTCTAAGGTGTCACTCTCTTAATAAATACTTCCAATTACGTCGGGTTCGGATCCTGGTCTAGTCTACTAAGAGTGGTTTTCCCCAGATGGTTTTCCAACATCTCTCTCTCTCTCCACTCAAATATGGGTACACTTATTCTAAATCCAACCTTCCTCTTTTCCGACACATTTTTTAGTTAGTACACAGGCGTGGTTCTAAAAAATAAATTAGTTTTTCTTGAAGCAGAGTGGTTGGTGGTCGAGAGATTTATTTTAGCACTGTGCCTTACTACCCGTTCGAGCTGTACGCCTATGTACTAATTACACTAATGTGCAAGGGATTAATAAGGTTAAATTTAGAGGAAGTGTACTCGGATTTGCGTGGAGGGAGGGTGGGAAACCAGTCAGGAAAACCACCCTACGTACAATGTACACCCAACTGGGATCGAACCCTGATCTCACCATCCTAGGCAATCTTGCCTATTACGAGAGTAGCGCCTTAGACCATGCGGTCACCGAAGCGGGTTTTCAAGAGATAATAAAAATCATCAGTCTGTAAAATTCTCGATATTTCTTTAAAATAATTTAACAAATATATTAATTTCAAGATTCAATTTTTTTCATACATTTTTTTTAGAACTAATAAATGTTCCCTTTGGCATCATATAAAAAAACTGACAAAACTTAATTTGTTTGGTAATCTTGTGAACGTCAGAACGGGGTGAATGAATGTGTGCGGTGGCGGAGATTTATTTCCATACCATAAGGTCGGTTATTAAGAACCCCTGTGATGGGGCGGAATAGGGTAGGTGGGAATATAAAGGGCAAGAAAAGTGTTGTGGAGGGGTTGAAGGTAGCCGGGGTAGTCATGTATTAGGAGGGGGGGGGGGTAAGATGGTGGGAGAAGGAAAAAGTCAGTATTTAATTAATATCCTTCCGTACACATAAATGCAATTATGGAAGGTCTGAGATATATTATTCACCCCTCCCTACCTCCTTGTAACGTATTATTATGATTTCCCTTAAGGGTAGTTAAATTAAAAACCCATAATAATTTCACTGTGAGGTTAAGTTTTGTCTCAGACTAACCAACACAATGCAAGTATTTCGTCCAACTTTGTTCCTGAAGAGCAGAAAGCGATCAATCGTTTTATTGTTTGCAAAGTAGGAGAATATTTCAGTTTATTTCCTCAATGAGCCGTTAAAAAATATCATGAGGGTCGCGATAACAGCAACAAGCATCAGAATACCTGACATTAGCAATAACAGCAACAAGCACCAGTCCCCCAGACAGTCACAATGACTACAGCAAGCACCATAGTCCCAGTCACAATGACTACAGCAAGCACCACAGTCCCAGTCACAATGACTATAGCAAGCACCACAGTCCCAGTCACAATGACTACAGCAATCACTACAGTCCCAGTCACAATGACTACAGCAATCACTACAGTCCCAGTCACAATGACTACAGCAAGCACCACAGTCCCAGGCAGTCACAATGACTACAGCAAGCACCACAGTCCCAGTCACAATGACTACAGCAAGCACCACAGTCCCAGTCACAATGACTACAGCAAGTACCACAGTCCCAGTCACAATGACTACAGCAAGTACCACAGTCCCAGTCACAATGACTACAGCAAGTATCACAGTCCCAGTCACAATGACTACAGCAAGCACCACAGTCCCAGGCAGTCACAATGACTACAGCAAGTACCACAGTCCCAGTCACAATGACTACAGCAAGCACCACAGTCCCAGTCACAATGACTACAGCAAGCACCACAGTCCCAGGCAGTCACAATGACTACAGCAAGCACCACAGTCCCAGGCAGTCACAATGACTACAGCAAGCACCACAGTCCCAGGCAGTCACAATGACTACAGCAAGTACCACAGTCCCAGTCACAATGACTACAGCAATCACCACAGTCCCAGTCACAATGACTACAGCAAGTACCACAGTCCCAGTCACAATGACTACAGCAAGTACCACAGTCCCAGTCACAATGACTACAGCAATCATCACTCACTATTTAATGACCTCGTCCCGTTCTCTCGTATTTAGAGATGGTTAGAGAAGCGAGTCTACTGAGAGGTCTAGAGACCATGCATAATAATAACCTCTGGCAGGTGAGGGAGGGAGGGAGGGGGACAGGAAGTCAGGACCCTCACCCCACCCCACCCCCTAGCCCTGGTTCCGGGACACTGGCTAGAGGCGCCGGCGTCTTCAGTCTTCATTTGAAGGCCCAATGACAGCTCCACCCGAGCGCGGTTATTGTTTAGTCAATATGCTTGAACGTGCACATTCTAAATAGAGCACACGTCTTACAAAGTGGCTTAAACTATACGTCAGTTTCATTCACTACCCACTTCGGTGGTCGCATGGTCTAAGGCGTCACTCCCCCAATAGGCTCTATTGACGAAGACTCGGGAGATCGGAGTTTGAATCAAGGTCGGGGTTCTAAACTCATCAACTCCGAAGTAGTTTCAGCTCCAGTAATTCAAAGGTAAGTATAATCAATTGGAGACTTTTATCACTCAATTTATATTACTAACCTTAGCTCTAGTAATTCAAAGGCAAGTATAATCAACTGGAGCCTTTATTTTTATCTCAATTCCAAATTAACTTAAGCTTCAGTAATTCGAAGGAAAGTATAATTAATTGGAACCTTTGCTATTCACTCCATTTCTAGTACTAACCTGAGCTCCAGTAATTTAAAAGCAAGTATAATCAATTGGAGCCTTTGTTTTTATCTCAATTCCAAATTAACTTAAGCTCCAGTACTCCAAAGGCAAGTATGATCAATTGGAGCCTTTATTTCTCTCTAAATTCCCTATACTAACCTTAGCTCCAGTCATTAAAAGGCAAGTAAAATAAATTCATGCCTCCTATAAAGTCAGAGATTTCTTTGGTACAAGTCACATGGTACACTACTATATTATATAGTATCAAAGAATGTGTCATATGACTGGCCAAAACCGAGATTAAACATTAAAAATACAAGTAATTATATTATATTTTGAAAGTGAGTGCCATTACACGAAAATTTGTGTTTTATTCGAATGCTATAAAGCGGTAGTTCCCAATTTCCTACCAGTCAAGGACCTCCCCCCCCCCCCAAGGGGCTCTTTGAGATCGGCGGACACCCCCCTTTTTTCTAATCATTAGAATCTAATCTATTTTTTGTATATAAAATAGCACCACCCCCCCCCCCCCCATTTTAATAACTCATGTTAGAAAACCTAGAGAAGACCTGGTAATTTGGTACAGTAAATCCGAGTCAAATGGGTTTTTTTACATACTTTTATTACTACACTAACTCTAGTTGTAACACTAATTAATATAATAGTAATAGTAATAGTTTACACAAAAAAAGCTTAGTTAAGACTACAGGAAAATTTATTAATTATGAAAAAGTTCAAATTTATTCAATTGGGTCTAGTATTATTGAGATAAGTGAAATGTCTTTTTTCCACACCACTTCTTGAAGATCAGTTTGAAGGCTGGACAATTTGACTCGAGACTCCGAATGCATGTCAAGTCTATTTCTATAATTAATGGTTTTTCATGTAGAACTGCACAGGTGGGGTGAGGAGGTGGGGAAGTGTTTTATTAGGCCTAAAATTGTTTGATTATTATTTTAACATTTTATTTTGTTAAATCTTGGTGGTTGTCGCGGATTCCTTGAGAACAGCTCGCGGAGCGGAGCCCCTTCTGTGAACCACCGCCGTAACGTGTAAGGGATCACTATCATCATCGTCTATTAAAATCAATATGTGGTGTGAGCGCCCATCGAAATGTTTCGCGTCACTTGGCCGAGATATTTCTTCAACCTGAAATGTTTTGAGCTTTTTTTTTTCTACTCATCACCGCATCTCCGAATAATACTTCTTTAACCCAAAGGCCCGTGATATTGTACACCTGTGGACGTACAATGGGATGACCCGTCCCGATTTTCGATGGTCTAGTGGTCTCTGAAGGCGTTACTCTCGCAAAATTCTGGACGGCCGATGACGAGGAGCTTGGAGTGTCACTAAATAGGTTTATCCCCGCTCCTCCGCACTGATACGCGTAGATCTACATCTTCGCTACATTCTACCTTCCTTGTACCTTTTCCATGATCGTAATTTATATATACACCCCGAACGTGTATTAAAATGCGATGGGGAAAAAAAAAATTACAAAACTTTAAAATTTTATTTTATTCTTCTATGAAAATGGCAGTCAACGAACTTTATTCACTCGCTTTGTCCTACCTTTATGAGTGGATAGAGAAGAACGCGTCAAGTCCCCAGTTGACCCGACTGTAACGCCACAACTCTAGGTTAACATTACGTGCGGTAAGATTGCGAACTAAGATTGAAACAAAGAAGTGGATAGAGAAGAACGCGTCAAGTCCCCAGTTGACCCGACTGTAACGCCACAACTCTAGGTTAACATTACGTGCGGTAAGATTGCGAACTAAGATTGAAACAAAGAGGTGGATAGAGAAGAACAAGTCAAGTCCTCAGATGACACAACAGCAGCATCACGTGTTACCAGAGCTGGGATAGAGGAGGCTACAATCCATCTTGTGGGAATGATCCCTGACAAGTCTCTAGCTCTCAATACCAGTGTTAGCGACTGTACTTTGTTTATGAAGAGCAGTGTTTGTGACACGAACAGGTAGACCACAGACCAGACAAAGGGGCTGTGCTGCGGTTGGCGCTACTAGGGAATGCTTTCTGAAGGTATTTCCAATATCGTCATTACTGCCTGGTCCATTCATCAAGTATATTCCCAATATTGTTAATACTGTCTGTTCCATCCATTGGAGATGTCAAGTGCAGGGTACCACAACCCACTACTATCAGGAGGTGATAACAGGCTGGTCTATCTCTGAGTGTCTCTGGTTGTAATCCTGACTGGAGACAAGGTACCACACTCCACTACAATCAGGAGGTGATAACAGGCTGCTCTATCTCTGAGTGTCTCTGGTTGTAATCCTGACTGGAGACATCAAGTGCAGGTTACCACACTCCACTACAATCAGGAGGTGATAACAGGCTGGTCTATCTGAGTGTCTCTGGTTGTAATCCTGACTGGAGACAAGGTACCACACTCCACTACAATCAGGAGGTGATAACAGACTGGTCTATCTCTGAGTGTCTCTGGTTGTAATCCTGACAGGAGACAAGGTACCACACTCCACTACAATCAGGAGGTGATAACAGACTGGTCTATCTCTGAGTGTCTCTGGTTGTAATCCTGACAAGGTACCACACTCCCCTACTATCAGGAGGTGATAACAAGCTGGTCTGTCTCTGAGTGTCTCTGGTTGTAATCCTGACAGGAGACAAGGTACCACACTCCACTACAATCAGGAGGTGATAACAGACTGGTCTATCTCTGAGTGTCTCTGGTTGTAATCCTGACAAGGTACCACACTCCCCTACTATCAGGAGGTGATAACAGACTGGTCTATCTCTGAGTGTCTCTGGTTGTAATCCTGACTGGAGACAAGGTACCACACTCCACTACAATCAGGAGGTGATAACAGACTGGTCTATCTCTGAGTGTCTCTGGTTGTAATCCTGACTGGAGACAAGGTACCACACTCCACTACAATCAGGAGGTGATAACAGACTGGTCTATCTCTGAGTGTCTCTGGTTGTAATCCTGACAAGGTACCAGACTCCACTACAATCAAGAGATGATAACAGACTGGTCTATCTCTGAGTGTCTCTGGTTGTAGTCCTGACTGGAGACAAGGTACCACACTCCACTACTATCAGGAGGTGATAACAGGCTGGTCTATCTCTGAGTGTCTCTGGTTGTAATCCTGACTGGAGACAAGGTACCCCACTCCACTACAATCAGGAGGTGATAACAGACTGGTCTGTCTCTGAATGTCTCTGGTTGTAATCCTGACTGGAGACAAGGTACCACACTCCACTACAATCAGGAGGTGATAACAGACTGGTCTATCTCTGAGTGTCTCTGGTTGTAATCCTGACAGGGTACCACACTCCACTACAATCAGGAGGTGATAACAGGCTGGTCTATCTCTGAGTGTCTCTGGTTGTAATCCTGACTGGAGACAAGGTACCACACTCCACTACAATCAGGAGGTGATAACAGACGGTCTATCTCTGAGTGTCTCTGGTTGTAATCCTGACTGGAGACAAGGTACCACACTCCACTACAATCAGGAGGTGATAACAGACTGGTCTATCTCTGAGTGTCTCTGGTTGTAATCCTGACAAGGTACCAGACTCCACTACAATCAAGAGATGATAACAGACTGGTCTATCTCTGAGTGTCTCTGGTTGTAGTCCTGACTGGAGACAAGGTACCACACTCCACTACTATCAGGAGGTGATAACAGGCTGGTCTATCTCTGAGTGTCTCTGGTTGTAATCCTGACTGGAGACAAGGTACCCCACTCCACTACAATCAGGAGGTGATAACAGACTGGTCTGTCTCTGAATGTCTCTGGTTGTAATCCTGACTGGAGACAAGGTACCACACTCCACTACAATCAGGAGGTGATAACAGACTGGTCTATCTCTGAGTGTCTCTGGTTGTAATCCTGACTGGAGACAAGGTACCACACTCCACTACAATCAGGAGGTGATAACAGACTGGTCTATCTCTGAGTGTCTCTGGTTGTAATCCTGACTGGAGACAAGGTACCACACTCCACTACAATCAGGAGGTGGGCATGTGCCTATTAAAGACCCCCCCCCTTACCCCATGCACGCAAGTAGGTGCACCTAACGATGGCTCGTGCACGGGAGTGACTGCAACCACTCGACCAGGGCCGTAAGCCTTCACCAATAAAAGCCGAAAAAGAATAAAGAAAAAAAAAGGAGATCCCTCCGCTCCATTCATAAGAACACAGGAAGGTTGAATTGAGGCGAGGCCAGGTTTTTGAAAGGAAAGGGTTGGATGTTTGTGAAGGTCGCACGCACGCAGGACCCGTGCCCACACACTCACACACTCACACACGTGGCGCTACCTGGCAGTCCTCCCTTCTGTCACCATAAAGGGCTATAAGGACAAAAAACACAGGGCCAGGGATATCTATAGACCAATTTTCTTATTATTTTTACAAAATTATTTTTACCACCGTGTCTTACTACCCGTCCGGGTTATACGCATGTGTACTAATTACGCTAATGTGCTGAGGATGAGAAAGTTTTGAATTTAGTGGTGTACCTACATTTGCGTGGAGAAAAAGTAAAAAATTTTTGTAATGAAAAACCACTCTCAGTACACCCGACCGAGATTCGAACCTCGATATCCCCATCATCAGCAGTCTGGTCTACTGTGAGAGTAGCGCCTTAGACCATGCGGCCACTGAAGCGGGTTCCACAATGATTAACCTTGCATAAGTTTACTAAATTTTCTGTGGACCGGCATTTTCCTTTTTGTGGTCCGGTACCGGGTTTTGACCCACATTTTGGGAAACACTTTGACTGAAGCGTTACTCTCACAATAAACCGGACAGCTTATGACGGGGAGATCAGGGTTTGAATCCTTGTCGGTTGTATTGAGGGTGGTTTTTAGTAAATAATTACCCTTTCCACGCATATTCAGGTACAATATTTCTAAATTCAATATTACTCATTTCTATTCATTAACGTTATTAATGTATGCGTTGTAACGTCTAAAAGAGCTAGCCTGATACATTATTTGTTCGTTCGCCACAATTAGTGTGGTATTTTATATAATTATTGAATTGGTTTCAAGTTTGTTATTCAGTATTATAATAAATAAAAAGGGATAATGTCTTATTTTAGAAAACAAAAGTTTTGGTGTTTTATAGTTTTTCTTTTTATTAGATAAACAGTTTTTTGATAGATATCTCACACGTAGATTTTAATAAGAGCCAGACTATTGCGTTATATGCATGATAATTCCCGACACGTGAAATTTAGAATATAGATTAATATGTCATAAACTCAACCTACACGGCTCCTCGTCAGGAAGGCAAGTGAAGAGATGCGTACCTTGAAGAGGTATATCTGACGACATTTTCTTCTCGAAACTTCCCAGACACTTTTATCGGGCCGATAAAAATGTTGGAGACACTATTGACTGTACTATTTATTTGGAACTGTTCACATATAGTCCGACCCGATACAAGTGTTGGGGCCCACACTTTTACCGGACAGTTGGTCAATGCAGAGACCCGATGAAAGTGTCGTGTCGGAAGTTAATCGCTCGAAGGATTATATTGCGCAGTTCACACTTGTGACGACCTCCAATCTTGCAAGTAGACTTTCAAACGTGATCATAGACATTATAAAATAATTAAAGAACTTTGTTTCGTCGCTTCTCAATTCACCAATCAACGTTTGAGATGTTCCTAGAGAAAGTCTTTCAGCAAAGATTTGGTGCACCTAATATTTTCTTCTTTTTTTTTCACTTGCCTCCGTCTTATATTATAAAAGTACCACATTACAACCAGCTCTTCGTCGTAATCCATCGCAGCCAAGGAGTCAACTCCACTGGACTGAATTGACAACAATTATGAACGAAAAGTGTCGGTCCGACATAGTGTGAACAGAGGTCTCCGACAGCCGGTAGATGGCAATAGTGTCGGTCCGACATAGTGTGGGTGATTGTGATAAGTACGGATCGGGGAATGATTGTCAGCTTAGTATAAATGGACAACTGTTAAGAGCAAGTGAATGATTTCTTGTATCTGGGCAGAATGTTCTGTAAAAACGGAAGAATAGAAGGTGAAATCGACAGACGGGTGAATGCATTTCGAAGAGTAGTTTAGTTGGATGTATGTGGATTATCGCAAAGAATGAAGTAGTATCGAAAGATCAAAGATGGCAGTATATAAAAGTGTGTTAACGCCAACATTGTTGTATGGATGTGAAATGCGGGTTTGTCAGGAGAAACAAAGAGCAAGGTGAATGCGGTGGAATGAGATATCTAAGGAATGTGCGCGGAAAAACTCGTATGGACAGAGTCAGTGATGAATGGGTGCTGAAGGAGTGAGGTTTGAAAAGGAATCCAATAGGTTAGTGTGAAAGAAGCGTCACACGTTGTTTTGGGCATGTTGAGAGGATGAATGTGGATCGAGTGACGAAGCGAATATATGAAGGTAGAGTGTGTGGATTAAAAGTAAGGGGTAGGCCATGTAAGACGTGGCTAAATGTTTTGGATGAATGTGTGAAAAAGGGAAACATTAAGAGTTTTAATAATAAAAGAGAATATATGACTCGGTGTATGTATGTTGTAGAAAATAAGGGAATATGCAAGGATAGAGAAGTGTGGAGAAAGTTAGTGAGGATGGATTAAGTACGGAGTTGTTTTTTGAGTTTATGTGCACAGTTTCTTGACTACCCCGTTAGGGAACGGCGTGATTAGGTATGTATGATGTGCTATGCTAATTAGTTTAGGAATGGTACCAG
The DNA here is from genome assembly GCA_033556935.1 of Timema podura. Lineage (NCBI taxonomy): Eukaryota > Metazoa > Arthropoda > Insecta > Phasmatodea > Timematidae > Timema > Timema podura. The sequence goes on along the minus strand of JAVRXN010000012.1, from coordinate 55,880,339 downwards.
ACAAATGAACCGTATGGCAAGGGGGAGGGGGGAAACCCCAAATTGTTTCTTACGAATAAATCAAAGTGTCAAGAGTATAAAAAGTGATGTGGAGAATGTCCGCTGCCCTAAGGCCCCCTCCCAATAGCGGTGTTTCCTTGATGACTCAGAGCATCTCACGTACCAAGGTCGACTGCTGGAATCTCACAGGTCATTTCCTTCAACTACACTGCGTCACATAGGGCAAGGACTGACAGATACACTGCGTCACATGGGGCTAGGACTGACAGCTACACTGCGTCACATAGGGCAAGGACTGACAGCTACACTGCGTCTCACGGAGCTAGGACTGGCAGCTACACTGCGTCTCACGGAGCTAGGACTGACAGATACACTGCGTCACACGGAGCTAGGACTGACAGCTACACTGCGTCTCACGGAGCTAGGACTAGCAGCTACACTGCGTCACACGGAGCTAGGACTGACAGCTACACTGCGTCTCACGGAGCTAGGACTGGCAGCTACACTGCGTCACACGGAGCTAGGACTGACAGCTACACTGCGGTCTCACGGAGCTAGGACTGACAGCTACACTGCGTCTCACGGAGCTAGGACTGGCAGCTACACTGCGTCACACGGAGCTAGGACTGACAGCTACACTGCGTCTCACGGAGCTAGGACTGGCAGCTACACTGCGTCACACGGAGCTAGGACTGACAGCTACACTGCGTCTCACGGAGCTAGGACTGCAGCTACACTGCGTCACACGGAGCTAGGACTGGGCAGCTACACTGCGTCTCACGGAGCTAGGACTGACAGCTACACTGCGTCTCACGGAGCTAGGACTGGCAGCTACACTGCGTCACACGGAGCTAGGACTGACAGCTACACTGCGTCTCACGGAGCTAGGACTGACAGCTACACTGCGTCACACGGAGCTAGGACTGACAGATACACTGCGTCTCACGGAGCTAGGACTGGACAGCTACACTGCGTCTCACGGAGCTAGGACTGACAGCTACACTGCGTCTCACGGAGCTAGGACTGACAGATACACTGCGTCACACGGAGCTAGGACTGACAGTACACTGCGTCTCACGGAGCTAGGACTGACAGATACACTGCGTCACACGGAGCTAGGACTGACTATACACTGCGTCTCACGGGGCTAGGACTGACAGATACACTGCGTCACACGGAGCTAGGACTGACAGCTACACTGCGTCTCACGGAGCTAGGACTGGCAGCTACACTGCGTCACACGGAGCTAGGACTGGCAGCTACACTGCGTCACACGGAGCTAGGCCTGGCACTACATTGCGTCTCACAGAGCTATGGCTCACAGCTACAAGACTTACTCAGTGTTTGATATATTTGCTAGGACTCTACAGGACTCCACATGGATCATGTTAAGCACGACATGAGCTAGGAAAGAGTCCAAGTGGTTTACCACCCTCCTCTTCCCCCCATGACATGAGCTAGGAAAGAGTCCAAGTGGTTTACCACCCTCCTCTTCCCCCATGACATGAGCTAGGAAAGAGTCCAAGTGGTTTACCACCCTCTCTTCCCCCATGACATGAGCTAGGAAAGAGTCCAAGTGGTTTACCACCCTCCTCTTCCCCCCATGACATGAGCTAGGAAAGAGTCCAAGTGGTTTACACCCTCCTTCCCCATGACATGAGCTAGGAAGATCCAAGTGTTACACCCTCCTCTTCCCCCCACCCCCTTAGCATTGGTGCTTACCTACTCAAATCTTCCCAGTGCTACCAGAGCGGAGGAATGCAGGTGAAGCTGCCGCGGAAAAACCAAGACAACGAACCCATAAAAGTATCTAGGTGGCATGTTAGTGTTGCCGATTGTTTGTTAGATATTGTGTGACTTGCCCCATTTGCACGAGGAGAAGGGGGGAGTTCCCATTCGACTGCATTTCATTCCCATTCTTTGACGAGAATAGTTTTACGTCATGTCACGATGTTAATATCAGAGTAATGTTTGGTGTGGGCTGTGGGTTGGTGGGGAGAATAGGTTGGGGTACCTACTTTTACATGCACAGAGTGTACTAGGAGCTCAACGTGTTGTTTACAATATCAAGATAAATAATTAACCGCACAAAGTGTCCTAGGAGTTCAGTGTGTTGTTTACAATATCAAGATAAACAATTAACCGCACAAAGTGTCCTAGGGATTCAGTGTGTTGTTTACAATATCAAGATAAACAATTAACCCGCACAAAGTGTCCTAGGAGTTCAACGTGTTGTTTACAATATCAAGATAAACAATTAACCCGCACAAAGTGTCCTAGGAGTTCAATGTGTTGTTTACAATATCAAGATAAACCATTAACCGTACAAAGTGTCCTAGGGATTCAGTGTGTTGTTTACAATATCAAGATAAATAATTAACTGCACCAAGTGTCCTAGGAGCTCAGCGTGTTGTTTACAATATCAAGCTAAACCATTAACAACGCCTATTTTCTTAAAACCAAGACCTGTTGTTTACAATAAGGAGATAAACAATTAACCATGCTAAGTTTGCTAGGAGCCCAGGCTCTTGTTCACAATATCAAGATAAACAATGAACTATACCGAATATCTTAGGAACTCAGTATGTTGTTTATAATACCAATATAAACAATGATTTACATCGAACTTCCTAGAAGTCTGGCTTGATGAGCGCATCAAAATATAAACTTTTTTGTTGTTGTTGTTGAAATTGTCATATAAAAATGTGGCCAATAAAAAGAGAATGACCCAAACGGACGAAGGAGTGTAAAAGACAACGAAGGAGCGACCATCACTTTAATAATCCTCATTTCCTCGGAATCTAACTGTAGCGGATGATGGAACTCATTAGCTCGGGTGGCCTTCTTGTATAGTGCGTGCGTGTTGTCGGTCGACATAACGAGTGGGTTGCGGTAGCCTCAACTGCAGGGGCAGCTCACAATCTGATGGCTTTCTTTTGTACACGTGTACACCGACGAGTACACTCCACACACTCTCTATCCCTCTTCACAAATCTAACTTCTATTCTCTCTCTCTCTTTTTACTGTTGCTTGTTCCTGGAATGCTCTTGATCTAAATATTAAAATTGCTGCCGCCATAAAATCCTCTCATCTTAATCTTGATCAAGGTCTGAGACCAGAGTCTCGATGTTAGGTGAAATGTAGAGATGCAGTATGAATGTGTGTGTGAACTAAAATTATTATTATTATATATCTAAAAATGTATTTAATCAATATAGTTAATAAATATTATCATCATTATTTCTTTTTTAAATTATTTCGCTATCTCACATTTTAAATATGTTACGTGTATTGTAATGACATGTGAATGTGTGTGTGTGAAATGATTGGGTGCCTTAATGTTTCTTTTTTTTTATCTTCTGTAATTAGTTCTAATTTACTCATTTATTTTATTTTATTATCTTCAGAAATACACAATTGTGTGTGTGGGAATATTTGATATTTTTATTATTATTATTATTATTATTTTTATTATTACTCCAAATAAATAGCTCAGGCTGCTAGAATACTCGATCAGACATTCATAAACGCCAAGAAATCAAGTGGGTAGATTCCTTGGAAAGAGCTGTCCGGCAGTAGTAGGAGAACAAACAGGGGAGGTTGAAAATACAAATGACAATACAACTTGTGTCGTGACCCTTATTAAATGATAACATTCGATTGAGGAAGCTCCATTCCACGCTCCTATAATTGTTACCTTTTGTTTCCCGGGTATTTAGATCGTGATCAACCAAAATAAGTGGATTTTTTGGAAGTTTCAAAGTGGAAAATGTCAACTTATAAACCACGTTTACAAGTCTATATATGTATTATTATTATTATTATTATTATTATTATTATTTTAGTGTTCTATTTATTTTAATTTTAGTTTCCAGCGTCATATTCACCGTCTAGGTTGTACGCAATGTACTAATTACGTAGTGTGCTAGGATAGAAGTTCAATTTGGATGAAAGTGTACCCGCATTTGCGTGGAGGGATAATGTAAAACTAATAAGGAAGATACACCGGCCGGTATTCGAGGCTTGATCTGCCCTGTCATCAACTTTTTAAGGCTAGCGGCACCCTTGTGAAGGCGACTAGAATTTCGTGGCACCCTTACAAGAATTTTCGTAAGCGTTTTATTATTTTCGCATGGTTTATTTTTTATTCAAAGTAGAATATATCAGAGTAAACATATTAAACAATTATACGTGTTTTAATTTTGTAGCTATTTAAAATTAAAATAACATTTTTACTATACTAAGTTAATTGAAATATATAAATAACAAAAACATTGAATGAATAAATAAATACAGTTATAGACTAAAATATCGCACTGAACAACCACAATGTTAGATCACTAATAACTAATAACACCACTAAAAAGATTAATATGTAGTCAACAAAAGGAAAACAATTATTTTCTCACATCGTGTGCCGTGCCAGGTACAATTCAGATAAACACTAAAAGACAAAACTTTATTCAGTTTCTTTATTTTCATTATTTTGTGGTAATATAGTTTCTTTATTATAGTTTCTTACCCCCACCCCACACCCTCCAAAACCTTGAGGCACCCCTGACCGATCTCAAAACACTCTTAAGTGCAGCGCCTTAGACAGTGCAGCCACCCATGCGGGTCTTTGGCAATATCGATAAAGTGTTTTTCAACTTGATGCCCTCACTGAAATACTTTGGTTCGAATCCCGGAATGGTTGAAATCCATTCATCGCACGGTATAGATTATAGAAGGTAGAAGAGGAGTGTTTCGTGGACAGATATTCCAGATCGTAACAGGAGCCGAGTCGTTTCTTTATTCTCTTTGCGGATTGTTTTTTTAGGCTTCTTTTTTTTATGTAGACTTGATAGACGTTTTAACCGCCTCTCGTACAGGGACACTTCCTTTTAAATGGGCCGTGACGTATTCCCTCGTTTATTAGATATTAAAATTTGAGTCCAGGTAGAACGAGAGGTTCCGGATGACAGGCAGGTTCCGGGCAGATATTCCAGCAACACGCACAGGCGGACATCTGGTGGCATTCTCCAGCTGTGAGCTTGCTCTCACTAGTACCTTCCCCTGTGGTCACTCTCGCAATAAAATGGACCGCCGGTGACGAGGGGATTGAGGTTCGAATCTCGGTCGGGTGTACTCGAGTTGTTTCTTTTTTTCCTAAATGGGTTTACACTTTCCCTTCAGGCAAATGCATGTACACTTCCCCTAAATTCAACCCTCCCTCATCCCTAATACTAGCGTAATTAGTATATATGCGTATAGCGGGTAGTAAGACATGGTGGTAAATAAACAACAAGTACCTACTTTACCTTGCGTTCAACTCTCTTGCTTGTATAATAACCTGCTCTAAATAGCTAAATATCTGCCTAGCGTTCAATTATCTTGCTTGTATAATAACCTGCTCTAAATAGCTCAACATCTACTAGCGTTCAATTACCTTGCTTGTATAATAACCTGCTCTAAATAGCTCAACATCTGCCTAGCGTTCAATTATCTTGCTTGTATAATGACCTGCTCTAAATAGCTCAACATCTACCTAGCGTTCAATTACCTTGCTTGTATAATAACCTGCTCTAAATAGCTCAACATCTGCCTAGCGTTCAATTATCTTGCTTGTATAATAACCTGCTCTAAATAGCTCAACATCTGCCTAGCGTTAAACTCTCTTTCTTGTAAAATAACCTGCTCAAAATAGCTCAACATCTACCTAGCGTTCAATTATCTTGCTTGTAATAAAACTGCCTAAATTAGCTCAATATCTACTCAGGCTTTTTAAATCTCCTTTCTTGTAAAATACCTGCTCTAAATTAGCTCAACATCTACCTAGCGTTCATTATCTTGCTGTATAAATAACATGCTCTAATAGCTCAACATTGCCTAGCGTTAAACTCTCTTGCTTGTAAAATAACCTGCTCTAAATAGCTCAACATCTGCCTAGCGTTCAATTATCTTGCTTGTATAATAACCTGCTCTAAATAGCTCAACATCTACCTAGCGTTCAATTATCTTTGCTTGTATAATAACCTGCTCTAAAGCTCAACATCTGCCTAGCGTTAACTCTCTTTCTTGTAAATAACCTGCTCTAAATAGCTCAAATCTGCCTAGCGTTCAATTATCTTGCTTGTATAATAACCTGCTCTAAATAGCTCAACATCTACCTAGCGTTCAATTATCTTGCTTGTATAATAACCTGCTCTAAATAGCTCAATATCTGCCTAGCGTTCAATTATCTTGCTTGTATAATAACCTGCTCTAAATAGCTCAACATCTGCCTAGCGTTCAATTATCTTGCTTGTATAATAACCTGCTCTAAATAGCTCAACATCTGCCTAGCGTTCAACTCTGAGAGCAGCATACATCATTTTTAAATAAAAAAAGTATCTATTAACAACACAAGTTTTAAAAAAAGGTTAAAATAACAATTTTAAAATGAGAAATCAATTTCAGTTATTTTAAATTCCCTATTCACGGATAAAGAATGTAGAAAACTGTACTTTAATGCTATTTCTAGTTCGAGAGTAATCTTGTATCGAATATCCCGGTTAATTGTGTATCATAAAAAAAATCTGTTAATTGACAGTGAGACGGGCTTCTATGTTTTAGAATAACTTTGCTGTTTTTTTATAACAGTATTAGGTACTTAAGTTACTCAAAGGAACCGCAAGGCGTGTGTTACTGTGGGTGGATTCACACGTTCGCCGGAAAAACAAAACATGGGGCAGAACAAAACTTGGTCACGTGCACGACTTTAAACCAATCACAAGATTTCCCGCCTAATCGGCGCGAGCTTTCCGCTCAAGTTCAACTCATCTCTAATTCGTCCGCTCTGCCCGAGATGTTCGGCACAGAGAGAACCAATCAAATCTCGGAACAAACCATCTCAAGTCAATGCGCATGCGCTGTACAGGCTTAAAGCAAGCAGACAGCTTCATTGGCCGTTGTGATGAGATTTGAAATAACTCGTTAATGTAAAGTGTGTTATCGATGTATTGGATTGTGCCACGACACAGCGTTATAATTTGTAAACATTAACCGGACATGATATGAATTACATTACGAAGAATGATCTAGATATACATTACGGAAGAATGATCTAGAATATTCCATCTACTAGAAAATAAATAATGTTGATAATGAGCTGTTTTAAGTTAGCATTGCAATGCATCATGGGTCAACATATAGCGTGTGAATTCCTGCGCCACTGAGGAAGATTCTGATTTCTATTTTTGGCGAACGTGTGAATCAAGCTTTAATTTTGATTTACTATACCTATATTCGCCTGGATATGGGATGGGTAAACATTATAATTGGTTAGTAATAGGAACCTTGACCTCCCAAAAGCGGGTCCTAGCACGCTCGCGCGCACACACACACACCCAACTTCCCGTACTTCTGAGGAAGAGGGCCCGGCCGGTCGTTATTTAACTCAGTAATCTTGAATAATTAAGATGAACAAGTAATGATTGTCACACGAAAGCGGAAACTCGTGATAATTCCTTTGCACACACAATTACTGACGGAACATAAAGCGTGGCCTAATTATGCGCTAAATATGAAGATGATCACGGTTTCGTGGAAAAGGGTATATTCCTTGGCGTCCAGCTGGGATGTGATTACCAGCGTAATAGGAATATAATCACCACACTCCACGCGTCATGCATACATAGGCACTTGATGCGTTGCTTGGAACCTTTCTGTCTCTGTCGCGTTCGTAAGGCTGGTTATTAAACAGCAGGTATCTGTTGTGTAGTGTGGACTTTCATTTGGGACAACAGGAGTCGAGACAACATTTTATAACTCAAGAAACAGGGACAGTCCACGCATGTCGACTGTAATTAGCAATGCCAGGCAAATAATATCATATAGATTAAATACGAGTACTTTAAGGTGGGGTTGTCTACTTTGAAGGACAGGAGATTAAGAGATAAATGTTCAAGACACTACTAGCAAATGATACAAAGTGAAAATATTAATGAGTAGATGTTTGTTCAAGAGATATTTACACTACTAGCAAATGATCAAAGTGAATATATAATGATAGATGTTGTTCAAGAGATATTTACATTACTAGCAAATGATACAAAGTGAATATATAATGAGTAGATGTGTGTTCAAGAGATATTTACACTACTAGCCAAGGATCCAAAGTGAATTCATCACGACCTTTACCCTAATTACCACAGGTGGTTAATGTTACAACGTTAACAAATCTATTTTGACAGTCTACAAAATAGTTTGATCACATTACATACAAATGGCGGATAAGACGTGTTAGATCTTAATGAGCGAATCATTCCCCCTTAAACCAATCTAAAGAAATATGTTCGTGTGTAATTGTTTACATAGAAGTACCTCACTTACCGAGAACTGCTTTTCATCTCAAGCATAAAAAGCTGTGCCTGTTATTTTTTTGTGAGCGTGTGGCTATGTAATGTGGTAACATGTAAAATACACTGGGAAGGACTCGGGTCTACGCCGTTTAAAACGCGCGCTATAGCTATAATAAAAAAAAAGACACAACATATTCTTTTTTTACAATCCTTTAGTGTTTTTATGTTTTTGTCTCGTCGCCTAATCACGCTCATTTGTAGGTTTTACAACTTCTAAATATCATTATAATTCCCCTCCACACCCCTCAATAGCTCCTTCATTTCTGACGAGCCAGTTTCAACCACAGATACAACCACCAGCTTCTTAGGCATCACCTTCCAATCTTTGCTTTCTAAATGATGAGTCTGATGCTTTAGCTCACTTGATAGCGTGTCTGTCTGTCTGCTGAGATAAGGACCGGCTACAAGGAGCCGCACCGCACCGCACCGCACCGCATTTTCCCGGTGGGATGCTATCCATGTTTTTAAATGCAAGTGGTTACACAAGTCCGCACCGCACCGGCGCGGACGAGTCATCAAGAAGCATTGCTCCCACTCTTGCGGTGCGGTGGGGGATTGGTGGTAGCCACCAACCAGCGGAAATAAAATGTTCTGGAGCTTCCGAACTTTGTTTTCATGCTAACCAGTGATTGGCATTTCTTTCACAGCGTGTCACGTGTGACGCTGTAGTCATTGTTTACATTAACGTAACAAATAAACAATATAATATAAAAAAACAACTTATTGAATAACAAACATTCCTCTTAATTACTAGCCAACTTAAAATTTATTCTTCGAAATTAATAGCTAACTTAATTTTATGAAAATAGGTGAAAACCTATGCAAGTAAAAATAAAACTTATTTTGTAATAGAACTCAGTCATTATAATGAATATAAAAATGGTTAGAAAATGCGGTGCGGTTCGTGTAGCCATACCTATAAGGGTCCCGGGTTTGATTCCTGACATGGCGAAAATTGTAAAATTGGTGAAATTATGGTTTCTTCTTATCACAGTGTTGAATTAACGCGGGGGGCTGGATGTTGTGTGACTGTTCTAGATTTAAGTTAGTTTTTAAGTCGAGTGCTGATATAATCAGTCGGTTCAAAAAGTGCACGTTAAATACTTAAATAAATCTTAATGACGAGAGGAAAAAGTCTGGGCAGTAAATCAATTTTTTTTTAAATTCTCCTTCGAGTAAGGTCCGTGTGAATTACATAACCTATAATAAGGTTTTGGAGGTGATCATCCATTGCAATTTGTTTTCACGACAAATGTTTATTTTCAATCGAGCAAAAAAAAATCTTTCAGATGAATAATTTAATTAAGTTTTGGTGGAAAAAAAGTGGTTCGATTAGAATAGGATTTTGTTGGATATAGAGACTCATTTACATTTTAGATATTTTGATAAATTCAGGCTATTTTATATTTTAAAAATTATAGTTAATATAAGCTATATACAAGTCATTTTAAATTTTCTGATTTATTTAAAGGATTTGAATGTTTATAATTCTTGCTCGCATGGAGAAATATAGGGGACGCGGCAGTTGGCCTAAAAGGCATTTGGCCTAAAGGCATTTGGCCTAAAAATGAAACCAAAAGTCATTTGGCCTAAAGGCATTTGGCCTAAAAGGCATTTGGCCTAAAAGGCATTTGGCCTAAAGGCGTTTGGCCTAAAGTCGTTTAGCCTAAAGGCGTTTGGCCTAAAGGCGTTTGGCCTAAAAGGCATTTGGCCTAAAGGCATTTGGCCTAAAAGCATTTGGCCTAAAATGTAAATTTAAAACCTTCGGCTATCTTCGGAAAGTAAAAAGTACTGTTAGTTGTTTCATCTGAATATAGATAGCACAACTGATGCAAGGTAGTTACAATATTTCTAAAAACATTGACACTATCCTACATACAACTAGATCAGTTCACAAAACACAATATCACCTTTTTTATGTATAGATTTCTGATATTATTTCCTTGTTAATATATCTCACGGTCATAAAGTTAACGAAAAACAATAAGAAAACACCATTTTCGGGGACTTTTGACAACTTATTTTGAAAGGCAAAATGAAAGTGGAAGCCAATACTAATAATTAACATATATAATAGTGACGCATTAAATAAATTTTGCCAGTAAATATGTAGACGTCAAACGGAGATCATAACTTGTTTACGTGGCCCAATTGTAATGCGCCCGTATATACACGTGTTTGTATATATATGTTGTAATGATATGGAATTATACATCTAAATAATTTATTATTCACATCTATATTCAAAATTATAATATTATAAATACGAGCGGGTAGTAAGATTTAGTTGTGTTAAGTTGCAAGGTATGGCGACATCTTTCTACGCCTTCGTTTGAAAGGCGAACTCAGTTTTGTAGACAGAGACGCACCTGGATGACCACACCTTTCTTTCTTTTGGGAAGTTTCGAGAAGGAGATGTCACTAGATATAACTACTTCAAAGTACGCATCTCTTCACTTGCAATCCTGACGAGGAGCCGTGTGGGTTGGGTCTATGATAAATTTCACGTGCCGGGAATTAACATACACATAATACAATAGTCGGGTTTTTAAATTAATATTTACAACGTGTGAAATATCTAGCAAAAACTGTTTATCTACTTAATATAAAAAAACTATAAAAGACCAGAACTTTTAATTTATAAAATAAGACAATATCCCCTTTTGATTACCATAATACAGGATAGCAAACTTGGACCCAATTCAATCATTATATCAAATATCACCCTAATGGTGGCGAACCAACATTAATATATCAGGCTAACTTTTATACGTTACAATAATGGCTTCTCAACGTGGAGGGCCTGATAAACTGAAATAATAAAATTAAATCCAGTTCAAAACCCGAAAAAGTGAGTGCTCAAAGAACAGTGAAAGTGCCGCAAACAACTTAAGTGCCTTATTACGCAAAAAAAAAACACAAAAAAGTGACTTAAGAAGAAGAAGAAGCTCCAAACCAGGTGATTTTGGAAGAAGAAGCTCCAAACCAGGTGATTTTGGAAGAAAAAGCTCCAAACCAGGTGACTTCAGAGGGAAGAGTTCGAAACCCGGTAGATTCTGAATAAGGTCCAAAGCTTCTAGACTTCAGGTGAGGTACGCAAGGAAAATCTCACCTAAGTCATCAACAGCAAAACTTCATTAAATATGGAAGAGACAGACAGTAGTAGCAGTGAGGATAATCCTCCCCTAACGCAATATTCCCAACCAATGGTAGAAGAACATTCTTGTTTAGAACTAACTGATCAGGAACAAAGTGAACAACATGAGAAAGTAGTTGAACCAATAGTTCATAAAGAAGAAGACTTAAGGGGGGTGGAAAATGTTTCAAAGGTAGGAGGTGTAGCTCAACAAACATCAGCAAATGACCTAAATGCAATATTACTGCAGTTAGTGCAGCAAATGAAAGAGGGTAGTGAAAAGAGTGAAAAGTTAAATCAGAAAATAAATGAAAGAATCGATAAAACTAGCCAGGAGCTACAAAAAACTAGACAAGAGCTACAAAAAGAATAGCCGGGAGTTAAAAGAAATCAAAGAAAATAATCAGAATTTAAATACAAAGTTTGATGAAAAATTTAAGGGTGTAAATGAACAATTCAACAGGTTAGAACAAGAATTGCAGGGTAAATTTCAAGAAGTATAAAACGACTTTGACAAAAAATTACAGAAAATACAACAGACTGAAAGTGACCAAACGCAGTTAAGGGACGAACTACAGACGCTTAGGGAAGACTGTAATAAGTCAGAAAAACAGACGAATGAGCAGATAAAAAAACTTAAAAATGCAAAGGAAAACTTTAAGCTTAAACAGGACGCTTTAAATTCCAAAGGAAAAACTACTCAGGAAAGTTGCGATAAAAATAAAAATGAAATTCTAGAACAGGTACACCATTTAACAGAACGATTTGCGACTGTTGAAAAAGAACAACAAAAATGTAGTGATAACCTTAAATTCCAAAATGATTTCTTTGATGGACACACAATACCAGATGTTTACTTACAGGAAATAGTTGACCAGCAATTGGACAAATTTAAGGACAACTTGACTGAAACTGTGGACAAGACGTTACAAACAGTCGAACAAATGCGACAACAACTAGAACAGGCTAAGTCAAAATATGACGAAGTAGTGGAAAAAGGGACGCTAATTACTGCTGGTGCCTTGGTATTACCTAGTACAAGCATCCAGAATCAATTAATGGACTATGTACCCACCTTCAGTGGAAATAATGATAGGGTGCATGCTGTACAGTTTTTGAAAAAGATGGATAGACTTTTTGAAAATAGTAAACTCACCAAAGCACAAAAAAATAGCATTTTTTAATTCAAAGTTAGTAGGTGAAGCTGAAGTGTGGATGAATAGTCACGAGGCTGACTATACATCCTATGAAGCAATAAAGATAAACTTTCGTAAAAGATTTTGGTCCGTGTATAAGCAGGACAAGTTAGTAAATTATATTTTTACCATTGATCTCTATAGTATAACTGGATGGACATCTGTGGCTGAAATTTTCGAGCTGTCGTTTGCATACCATTGTGTAAGAGAGAAAGAAACTTTCGGGTATCTCTTTCTTTCTTTTACCAATACAAGGTAATTTGTCATTTTGACATAGTTCATTAATCTGATTGAATATATGAGAAAAATCAATGTGTGAGTGGTTAAATTAAATAAATATGTTAGTTAAAGCTTTGAAGAGCATATAAAAGTTCAAAACTGGTTAGTTTTTTCTTTAAATAAGTTGATGTAGCCTAATATGTAAGATGATTTTTGAAGGAAGCTTACTTGTAAGGCTTTATCTCGTACTAGAATCCTACCATATAGTTGTATTTAGTTAGGATAAAAGACCTTACAGAAGGAAATTTCTACTTCTGTTCTAAATTGCCGTTCATCCTACCAAAATATTATATATATGATATTATTTTGGTACGAAATAAAGCCTTACAGATTGGGATTATTACTAAAATCAGGGTTTAGTAGATAATGTACTTCCTACAAGCCTATAACCTAAATTATCATTTGAACGTAAGACTTCTACACAAAGTGTGTCATTCACACAAATGTAATACAGTTTTTAGCTGACTTGTTTCATTATAGTTATCAAAATTTCAACATAATATGGTTTCTGAAAGATATGAGCTAACTTAAAAAAAACGGTATTATTATAATAATACTTTCCACAAGCCTATAACCTAAGTGATAATTTGAATGCATGGCAACTATTCAAATTTTGTCATTCAAACAAATGTAATCAAGTTTTAAGATACCTTGTTCATTATATTTATAGAACTTTCAATATAATATGGTTTCTGAAACCAATATACAAGCTAATAACCAACTTTAAATATAAGTGTAGTCGTGCCAGACTGTAAACCACATTGATGATAAATACATAGAAATGGGAATATCTAAGGTTTTATTCATATCTGTACAGTATTACATGTAAAACTGGATTGTATATCCTTTAATGTAAATGTTTCTTCAGGAAAGTGTGGTATAATACTTCACTATTTTCAAACAATAACACTTTTATTCATCAGAGACATGTTTTCGCATAAGAACATTTAAAGAAACAGTTAAATCTGTCCTCCCCTCCTCCCCCCCTGTGTAGCAGATGATACACTTGAGCGTCACGCTTTTGTCCTTGGAATGTGCATGTGTATGTCCATCCAGTTATATCATAGAGATCAATGATTTTTACAGGCCGGTATGATCCACATAGAGGGCCTAAGTGTGAATATTAGAGAATAGAGAAATTATGATTGGGGAGGAGAAGGGAAAATTTTCAAAAACCAATAGAAACAATTACTAACAGAACAATTTATTTGATAAGCTGAGGTGCTTACTAGAGTGATTCTTTCAAATTAATTCAAGTTTAATTAGTAAATTTAAACTATTTTTTGTTGGTGTTCATTTCAACAATGTCTCCGCGTAAGCGAGCAAATATTGATGCAAAGACTGCACATATTTTTTATTTTACTTCTTATAGGTAGCAGTTAATTTGTGGCTTCATCAACATACAAAGTGCTCACCTCACACGTGTCTAAAATTGTATTTTTGGTAGTTTAGATCAGGGTTGCTCAAACTGCGAGGCGTGAGGGGATTTCAAATGAGGTGTGAACCAATTTTTCACTTCCTTCGACTTGCTAAATTATGATTGACTAAAAAATTAATATTCTGTTTGGCTTATGAAGCAATAAAATTAATTAATATATTACAAATCTTTACTATTCTTAATAAACTTCTACAAAGCTCTTATCAGAAAATAAAGAAATAAATTAAATAATAAATGTCTCATTTTTGTATTTTAACGTAAAAAAGTTATCTTGTTCTAAGAAAGAGAGTCTTAACAATTACTTTAAATGTTCATGTAAGGCTCAAGAGCATAGAGTTTGAGAAAACCTGGTTTAGATGATTTGCTATGAATAAGATAATTTAGCCAACTTAAATGTGAGCGAAGCCGTGGGCAAACTCGAGTAAGTTAATATGATTATAAAAAAAGAATGATTTATTAATTCATTTATCAAAATTAATAAACAAATATACTAAGAAAGACTAATAAAATATACTTTGGCACTTAAAAAATTCAAAATTCAAAATAAAACAAAATTATTAAAATGGTGTGACCACATGTATGTGCTAATTAATAGAAAACGGTACGTGTACAAAACTTTTTATTTCTGGTACAAAACGGTACAAAAACTAGTATAAAACCTTGGCAATGTAAAAAGTTCAACATATACAAAAGTGGTACTACAGGTTAATGGACGTGCTGCTATACCTTGGGAAGTAGTAAATTAAGAAAAGACTTACATATTTTGAAACGGTAGTATATACTAGTTAACTAAACACTACTCACCTCGCCATCTATTAGCATCACTACAAATCATAACGAATGTTTCCGGAGACAGCAAAACACATTTTAATAAATGGTCTAAAAATTAAATTTACAAAAAGTCATTTGGCCTAAAGGCGTTTGGCCTAAAGGCATTTGGCCTAAAAGGCATTTGGCCTAAAGTCATTTGGCCTAAAAGCATTTGGCCTAAAGGCATTTGGCCTAAAAGGCATTTGGCCTAAAGGCATTTAGCCTACACTTTAGGCCAAATGCCTTTAGGCCAAATGACGGGTACCCGAAATATATAAACCAGAGCACAGGAACAATGGCGTGAGATACCTAGGTACAGGAGCAATAGTTGAGACCTAGGCACAGGAACAACGGTGTGGGAGATCTAGGCACAGGAACAACGGTGTGGGAGATCTAGGCACAGGAACAACGGTGTGGGAGATCTAGGCACAGGAACAATGGTGTGAGAAACCTAGGCACAGGAACAACGGCGTGAGAGACCTAGGCATAGGAACAACGGCGTGGGAGACCTAGGCATAGGAACAACGGCGTGGGTGACCTAGGCATAGGAACAACGGCGTGGGAGACCTAGGCACAGGAACTACGGCGTGAGAGACCTAGGCATAGGAACAACGGCGTGGGAGACCTAGGCATAGGAACAACGGCGTGAGAGACCTAGGCATAGGAACAACGGCGTGAGAGATCTAGGCACAGGAACTACGGCGTGAGAGACCTAGGCATAGGAACAACGGTGTGGGAGATCTAGGTACAGGAACAACGGCGTGAGAGACCTAGGCATAGGAACAACGGCGTGGGAGACCTAGGCATAGGAACAACGGCGTGAGAGACCTAGGCATAGGAACAACGGCGTGAGAGATCTAGGCACAGGAACTACGGCGTGAGAGACCTAGGCATAGGAACAACGGTGTGGGAGATCTAGGTACAGGAACAACGGCGTGAGAGACCTAGGCATAGGAACAACGGTGTGGGAGATCTAGGCACAGGAACAACGGTGTGAGAAACCTAGGCATAGGAACAACGGTGCAATACCTTGGTTGAATGTTTGACAGAATGAAGACAGAAATAAACCTCACCTCAGCCTCACATTGAAACAGTGATGTACACACATCCCTAATTTATATATTCTCAAGAGAAGTTACCGACCCGCCTTGCATGGGAAACTGATAGGACTACTTTTTGAGCGAAACTGGTTACAGTAAGGAACGGTGTGTGTGTGTGTGTGTGTGTGTGTGTGTGTGTGTGTGGTTATCCACCCCCAACCCCCTTCACCCAGTCACAAGTTAGGGGGATCCTTCCAAACCGCAGCAGTATGAACCGAGTTGTGGACTAATAATTTGAGACAAGGTACCAATTAAAATGGAATCTTTGTTTCTCTCGAGTGAGGCCGGTATATTGAACCCTCACGTCCTACCTGAGTCCGCCCGGTCCGTGCCAGGTAAGGGTCTGAAGGGTCTGTTATTAGGATCCTTGGAGCCACCGAGTCCAGCACCCCCCCAACCCCCTCGACAATAGGGAGCCAACAGCGCTAATGCAAAAACAATGTAAATCCATTAGGAGGTGTTCTTTTAGATGAGCTCACTTCTCACTCATTTCTTCTGTTCTCAGCTGTCAGCTCGGAGATAACACTGAAAGAAGGTTTATACAGGGTGGACAACAAGCTCACTTCTCACTCATTTCTTATGTTCTCAGCTGTCAGCTCGGAGATAACGCTGAGAGAAGGTTTATACAGGGTGGACAACAAGCTCACTTCTCACTCATTTCTTATGTTCTCAGCTGTCAGCTCGGAGATAACGCTGAGAGAAGGTTTATACAGGGTGGACAACAAGCTCACTTCTCACTCATTTCTTATGTTCTCAGCTGTCAGCTCGGAGATAACGCTGAGAGAAGGTTTATACAGGGTGGACAACAAGCTCACTTCTCACTCATTTCTTATGTTCTCAGCTGTCAGCTCGGAGATAACACTGAGAGAAGGTTTATACAGGGTGGACAACAAGCTCACTTCTCACTCATTTCTTATGTTCTCAGCTGTCAGCTCGGAGATAACACTGAAAGAAGGTTTATACAGGGTGGACAACAAGCTCACTTCTCACTCATTTCTTATGTTCTCAGCTGTCAGCTCGGAGATAACACTGAGAGAAGGTTTATACAGGGTGGACAACAAGCTCACTTCTCACTCATTTCTTATGTTCTCAGCTGTCAGCTCGGAGATAACACTGAAAGAAGGTTTATGTTGAATCCTCATGTTACGTCCAATCAGTGGTTGAATGAAATGCATGTGTTGCCCTTGTACCATACACAGCTAGACCTAGTGAGCACCAACTCAAGTGTTGTCAAGGTCAATCAGCTCCTCACCTCAATAACCTGTGTAAGTACCACTACACTATGCTACTGACAAACCTCACCTCAATAACCTGTGTAAGTACCACTACACTATGCTACTGACAAACCTCACCTCTATAGCCTGTGTAAGTACCACTCCACTATGCTACTGACAAACCTCACCTCAATAACCTGTGTAAGTACCACTACACTATGCTACTGACAAACCTCACCTCTATAGCCTGTGTAAGTACCACTCTACTATGCTACTGACAAACCTCGCCTCTATAGCCTGTGTAAGCACCACTCCACAATGCTACTGACAAACCTCACCTCAATAGCCTGTGTGAGCACCACTCCACTATGCTACTGACAAACCTCACCTCTATAGCCTGGAAAACCCAAACCTCGAACCTTGTGTCTCTCCTATACTCTTATCTCTCGGTTGTTTCAACCGGAGCTCGAACTAGAGTCTCCCACATGTGGGCTATGAGTGTTTGAACATTATGAACCAGGGCCGAGGCCTGAGGTAGTGCAAGAATGCTTGTGATCCGAGTTGATACCTTGACATGACGTGTTGATGAGCAGTGATATAGGGTTGTGAAGTCTTCTCTTCTCCCCTCGGCCGTCTCTTCATGTGCTAGCCATGTTCTGCCCCTGCAAGCAACAGGCTAGACAACCCCTCCTGCTTGTTACAGACCGTCCTGGCCGGAATGGGAGGGGAACTACAGCCAGCTGGCAAAAATATTGACAGGCCAAAACACATACTGTTATACTGGCAAACAAATGATGGAATATTGGCCCACATGCTGGCAGACTAGAACAAATGCTGGAATATTGGCCCACATGCTGGCAGACTAGAACAAATGCTGGAATATTGGCCCACATGCTGGCAGACTAGAACAAATGCTGGAATATTAGCCCACATGCTGGCAGACTAGAACAAATGCTGGAATAATAGCCCACATGCTGGCAGACTAGAACAAATGCTGAAATAATAGCCCACATGCTGGCAGACTAGAACAAATGCTGGAATATTGAGCCACATGCTGGCAAACTATAACAAGTGCTGGAATATTGACCCACATGCTGGCAAACTATAACAAGTGCTGGAATAATAGCCCACATGCTGGCAGACTAGAACAAATGCTGGAATTTTGGCCCACATGCTGGCAGACTAGAACAAATGCTGGAATATTGGCCCACATGCTGGCAAACTATAACAAGTGCTGGAATATTGACCCACATGCTGGCAGACTAGAACAAATGATGGAATATTGGCCCACATGCTGGCAGACTAGAACAAATGATGGAATATTGGCCCAAATGCTGGCAAACTATAACAAATGCTGGAATACTGGCCCAAATGCTGGCAAACTATAACAAGTGCTGGAATACTGACCCAAATGCTGGCAAACTATAACAAGTTCTGGAATACTGACCCAAATGCTGGCAAACTATAACAAATTATGGAATGTTGGCCCAAATGTTGGTAAACTATAACAAATGCTGGAATACTGGCCCTAATACTGGCAAACTATAACAAATGATGGAATACTAGCCCAAATGCTGGCAAACTATAACAAATGCTGGCAGAATGGCCCTAATACTGGCAGACTAGAGCAAATGCTGGCAGACTGGCTCAAATGATCTACTATGTAACACCACAGACGGATCAATGAAAACGACCAGTCTATTCTTCCGTGCCTAGTTTGTATGTGAAGTTGTTTAGTTTTATTTTATTTTATTGCTACATACTAACTTAACCTTGTACAATAACATTAACTAATGCTATGTAAAACAAAAGATGGCGCTAGTCCCAACAACGTGGCTCAGTTGGTAGCGTGTCTGCCTTCTACTTTAAGGGTCCCAGGTTTTATTCTTCGCATGGTCTTTTTTTTCATAGCATCTTACTACCTGTTTAGGTTATATGCCTATATACTAACCACGCCTATAGTTTTAGGGATGAGGAGGGCTCTATTTATAGAAAGTGTACCCGCATTTCCGTGGAGGGAGAGTGGACGAAGCTTTTTGGGAAAAAAATCATCCTCAGTAGACCCAAATGAGATCAGAACCTCGATCTACTGCAAGAGTAGCGCGTTAGACCATGCTGCCACCAAAGTGAGTACGATCAACTTAACGTTCATTAACTTAACTTAACGTTCATTTAACGTTCACTAAACGTAAATAAACTAATGTGTGATCAGGACGTTACGACCCGCTTCGGTTGCCACATGGTCTAAGGCGTTACTCACATGTTAGAATAAACCGTCGATGACAAGGAGATCGAAGGTTCGAATCTTGGTCGAGTGTACCGAAGGTGGCCTTCCCAAAATGGTTTTACTTTCTCCCTCCTCGCAAATTCGGATACACTTCCATTAAATATAACCTTCCTCATCCCTAAAACCACTATCGTAATTAGTATAATCAGAACGGGTAGTAAGACGCGCAGCTAAAAAAAACCCACAACATTTCACCATCCTCCCTGCCAGTGTGCCTCTCTCTAGCTCGGAGTGCCTGGTTCAATTACCACTTTCATCATGTTTTTTAGCGTCCTCTTCCTTGACAAATGCCGGTGCAACTATTATTTTCCTTACTCCTCAACCTCCCTAGTTTTATAACGTCCACTTGTCCGTATCAACCTAATTTACAAAATACGAGTGTGACTATTTTTTTGGGGACACCCTGTAGAAACTTCCACTAGGGTAGTTTCCATTATTCTCAGAAGAGAAACTTATTTTATGACTCAAATCACATCGCTCTTTCACATTAGTGGGAGAAGAGGGAGCGGGTGGGATGGGGGGGGGGGATGTTGCATTTTTTACTTCCGACCGAGTTTAAAAAAAAACCACTCACCACGGAATTCTTAGCCACTCCCTGCTATCCTTTCAGTTTTTTTGGGGGGGTGAATTTTTTTTATATATAAAATACCTTGGGGGTAGATTTTTAGCAAAAGTTGTTCATAAAAAAAAATTAAGATTTCTTGATTGGTATAATTTAAAAGGTTCCTTTCCTTGAGAACAGACTTCTGATTGATGATTTTTAACGCGAGGGATGGGGGAGCAATTTATCTTAACAACAAATGATGAAAGCAATAATGTGTGTACCCGCTTCAGTGGCCGCATGGTATAAGGCGCTACTCAGAAGACTAGACTGTCGATGAAGGGGAGATCTAGATTCGAATATAGGTTGGGTGTCCTGAGGTTTTTTTTCCCCCCAAAATAGTTTTCAACTCACCCCACAAATTTGGATATACTTCCAATAAATATAACCTCCAGCATCCTTAAAACCATTAGGCTAATTAAAACATAAACGTATAACCCGAACGGGTAGTAAAACGTGGAGATCAAAGAAAAAAGTAATATCAACAGTTATTGAATATATGTCATGAGAATCAAAGGAGTTTTGTTAAGACTTTTTATTTTTACTTAAAATGTTCCTTGCTAGAGCAATATTTAATTTATTTTGGACCAAAAATATTTTATTAAGCTACAAAAACTGCAGAAATTACTTAACCGTAACTCGAGGCCACTTCATTCCCATCTTAAATCATATGCCAACGTTTATCAAATACATTAGTCTCCATTTTGTGGTCATAAAGTAAAAACTTTCGAAAGACATAAAAAAAAGTGGCTACGATGTTTCTATAAATAAATTAGGTTACTGAAAATCAAATATATATATATATATATATATATATTATATATATATATATATATATACCAGATATTTTAATTAATGGTGCAAAGATAAATATCTTGAGGCCCAGTACTAATTCATGAACGATAAAATATCTTAATTACATAATTGATTCATAAATCGCAGCGAAAACCACGTCCACCCAGCGACTTTTTGAGTTTCTTATCTAAATGATGTAATTTAACCGCGCGTTTAGGGGCTAGCCTTCTTCATATCCTTTTTCACGCACGACCCTAGAATTAACTCTGTGCTCTCCCGAAGACTCTTTAAGATGAGGAGATAACGGTGAGTGGACACGATCAGTAAAACAACGCTGCCAAGAACACTTCAAACGAACAGGCCCTATAGTAAGACGCCTTCGAATGTTTCTTATGTGTGCTGCTATTACGTCACCGCTAATTTTTTTTTTTTTTTTTCCGAATCCATACCGGTTTTTGCCCTATTCGAGCGATTCGTCCATAGGGGGCCCTCAAAGATTAAGGGCCCCACAGCTAGCCCTTTTGTTTTAATCTTTTAAATAAATCAATAAAATTATAGAAAAAATATGTGAGCAGTAAAATGAAATAAGTTACAACAGCACCAGCTGTTCGATTAGTGATTGTTGGTTTTTTCTCCTCTTTTAATTAATTAATTTATCTAATGATTTCTTATAACATTGTAATAAAAATGTTAAAAAAACTATATTATCTTTGATATAAAAACTATAGTATATGTATAATGCATCGTCTGTGAGTAATTTATCCAATCCCAAAATAATACGTCAATCAATAATCTTTTTAAATAATTAGTTCAAGCCCACGTGTTTGTTTTATTTTTCAAGATCATCTCAGACATAGCTACCCTAATATATTTTTCGTTTCATCTGATTCATATTATCTAATTTGTTATGTGATTGGACTGCTCTAATCTTTTATTCTGAAAAAAAATTATAGAACACACATTTAACAGCTCGAACGAGGGGCCCCAAATTGCCTGGGACCGCTCCTTGATCTAAGCTATAACTCGTAAGATTATGTGTAGCGAAATAATACACACTGTTACAGAAATATAATGGGTAACTAAAGAACATCGCATTTCACCAAAAGCGTATACATGAAATAATATATACTGGTACAGAAACATATTATATTGACTGTGCATTTTTAGCTCCATATTTCCTCAGAGTGTTATTTTAAAATTATATTGACAGACAGACAGTATTGAAAAAAATATTTTCTCGGTGTCAGGGGGTCATGAAACAACTACTTCACCAAGTTCTCAAATCAGATTTGTTTGATTATCACAATCTCTCTGAGAGGCCGCGAGGAAATAAACAGAAAATAATACAGAAAAAGCAAAAACACCTAAAGATGTATTATGATCGAGTGAAGTCATTACTCACAATCTAATCCCTGTTATAAGCAAAATAGTCGCGATTTGAGGAAAAGCGGTCGGGTCTAAAAGGCCCAGGTCGAACAACAATGGCGGCCTTTTTTTAATTTTCTAAACTGGGTACTCTTTAAGGTATGGCTACATGGATCCGCACCGCACCGCAACGCATTTTCTAACCATTTTTATATTCTTTATAGACTGAGTTCTATTACAAAATAAGTTTGTATTTTTATCTCTACTTGCATAGGTTTTCACCTATTTTCATATAATTAAGTTAGCTATTAATTACGAAGAATAAAGTTTTAAGTTGGCTAGTAATTAAGAAGAAGAATGTTTGTTGTTCAATAAGTTGTTGTATATAATATTGTTTATCTTGTACGTAATGTAAACAATGACTACAGCGTCACACGTGACACTGCTGTGAAAGAAATGCCTATCACTGGTTAGCATGAAAACAAAGTTCGGAAGCTCCCGAACATTTTATTTCCGGTGGTAGGTGGCTACACGGTCCGCACCGCACCGCACCGCAAGAGTGCGGAGCAATGCTCTCTCGACGATTCGTCCACCGGTGCGGTGCGGCTCCTTGTAGCCGGTCCTTTAGAATCTGTTTTGAGAGACCTTCTCCTGGAATCTTTTTTTGAAATTTGGATGCCCCTAGAGGCAATTTTCGAGTGGTCCCTAAAAAATATACATTTCTGAGAACTAATTGCCACCAGAAGCTATTTTAGAATTGAATTTTATTCTGAGAATATCAGAGGGTAGTGAAATAAGGTGGTCATGCCCTCCTACCTTGATAAATCCGTCTCACATATGACCCACACGTTACACACATGTTCATACCCACAAGAGGATAACATGAGGGGGGACTCACCATGATCCTTGCAGTATTGCCTCTCCCGTATGTTTGATTCACACACGTCTGAAACAAACAACACACATGATCATCTAGAGGTCCCAGATTCCATTCCAGAGCGTTCTGGTATCACCCGCTGTCATCAAATTTAGATTATGTTCTAGAGTAAGTGACGAACCCTGGACTCCAGTATATTTGATATTACCAAATAACTAACTCTTCGGCCTTAAGGATCTGGAAAGTTCATGGCCGCCTGAAAGTAAGCTCACCATTAAACTTGTATATTTTTCAGAGCAGAGCCTAAATTTTGATGAAATAAAAATGATCCAAAAATTACCAAAAATATTAGCTAAATCAACATGCATTTTACATTACGCGTGAAAATCCTTTGACAATTAAACTTTTGTATTCTACTAAATATAAATTGATGTACAAATACCTGCTTGAGAGTAATAGTTCCCCTTCCTGAGCAACCCTCTCCAGTCTAGTTACAGTCTCACCAGGAATGTGTATTTTACAACACTACCCTCTCCAGTCTAGTTACAGTCTCACCAGGAATGTGTATTTTACAACATAACCCTCTCCAGTCTAGTTAGCAGTCTCACCAGGAATGTGTATTTTACAACAACCCTCTCCAGTCTAGTTACAGTCTCACCAGGAATGTGTATTTTACAACACAACCCTCTCCAGTCTAGTTACAGTCTCACCAGGAATGTGTATTTTACAACACAACCCTCTCCAGTCTAGTTACAGTCTCACCAGGAATGTGTATTTTACAACACAACCCTCTCCAGTCTAGTTACAGTCTCACCAGGAATGTGTATTTTACAACACAACCCTCTCCAGTCTAGTTACAGTCTCACCAGGAATGTGTATTTTACAACACAACCCTCTCCAGTCTAGTTACAGTCTCACCAGGAATGTGTATTTTACAACACAACCCTCTCCAGTCTAGTTACAGTCTCACCAGGAATGTGTATTTTACAACACAACCCTCTCCGTCTAGTACAGTCTCACCAGGAATGTGTATTTTACAACACAACCCTCTCCAGTCTAGTTACAGTCTCACCAGGAATGTGTATTTTACAACACAACCCTCTCCAGTCTAGTTACAGTCTCACCAGGAATGTGTATTTTACAACACAACCCTCTCCAGTCTAGTTACAGTCTCACCAGGAATGTGTATTTTACAACACAACCCTCTCCAGTCTAGTTACAGTCTCACCAGGAATGTGTATTTTACAACACAAGCCTCTCCAGTCTAGTTACATTCTCACCAGGAATGTATTTTACAACACAACCCTCTCAGTCTAGTTACAGTCTCACCAGGAATGTGTATTTTACAACACAACCCTCCCAGTCTAGTTACAGTCTCACCAGGAATGTGTATTTACAACCAAAACCTAAACACACTTAAGTTACATTCTCACAACCAGGTATATGTTTATTTTACAACACAACCCTCACTAGTCAAGTTACAGTCTCACCAGGAATGTGTATTTTACAACACAACCCTCTCCAGTCTAGTTACAGTCTCACCAGGAATGTGTATTTTACAACACAACCCTCTCCAGTCTAGTTACAGTCTCACCAGGAATGTGTATTTTACAACATAACCCTCTCCAGTCTAGTTACAGTCTCACCAGGAATGTGTATTTTACAACACAACCCTCTCCAGTCTAGTTACAGTCTCACCAGGAATGTGTATTTTACAACCAGACCGGCAAACAGGATACAAGGTTCACATTATCTTCTCACTACAACTGTATTTTTTGTATTAAAAATATACTTATTCAACAAGAATGCGTTAAAATGACTCAAAACAGCCAAAAATGACTCAAAAATGTTGCAAACTAAGAAAATATGACTTCAAATTCCAAAAGGATCAAAAACAACACATTAAATATACATTTCTACAACCGGGGGATTATGATCAGAGTTTAGGGCCTATGTACTAATGAGCATTGAGTGCGAAGGGGGAAAAAATGACGTGTCATCAAAATCCGGGCCCTGTTTATGAGCATATTGATATTTAATGAGAAACTTTTCAAATCAATAAAAAAAGTATTGTTCAAATTCTGCTATGCGCTAATAAAATATCCCAGAACTGTTTATATTATTACCTTGTGAAGATAGTATCGTACCGACTTAAGCAATATCTTATTATGTCCAAAAAAACATTTAGTTATAAGAATTTCAAAAATACTGCCTTTAATTAAGTCACGCCCCCTTGCATTCCACCTAAAAGGATTCCAAAATAAAACAGTTTCAAATGAAAATACAAACTAAATCGCAAATATCCATTCCCTCTTCAGTTCTAGAGCTGTTAAGATAGAGAATTTTAATTGTTCTGTAAAATTTACAAGAAACCGTTCCTTATCTTTTTCTGTTTTTTTTTATTTTTTCATCCGGAAATCTTTTTGTTTTGCAAAATTTTAAGATTTTTTTTTTTCTGGAAAAGAATTCCCGTTTATTTAAATGGAACGAATGAAATCAAGATATCCCAAGTTTTAAAGTTTCCACCTTAGTTTCTCCCGAGGACGTTAACACCAGAAACATTAGCAAATGAGTTAAAATAAAACAATAACAGAGATTACAGTTCTCTTATCACAACTCACGTATAGACTAGAGCGCTCGGTGGATGAATGTGTCACTAACGTTATAAGTCGGGTATGCTAGTACTTCAATATTATAACCATGTCTTAACTAAAAACATCCACTTCTTTTGGGATTCAATCGTCTGTAAATTTTACTGGTGTTTATTTGCCAAAATGTGTTTGATTTTAATTTCAATAAGATAATCAACATAATTTTAAAATGTTGGATCAAGTATTTGCTAACATCCTTTTCCCTACTGTCATCCCCTCTCCTACTCGTCCACCAAGACACTATTTGGTGACTTTATGTTATGGTGATACGGAATGTTTGAGATATAATTGGTTATTATAGCCCCGTGATCGAGCGCCAATTATTATGTTACTGTTTGTTTTATTTGCACACTATTTATTGGAGTGGTTTTATCTTTTTATACAAATTTTACTTGAAATACAATTATGTATATAAGTTAGTAGTACTTTCGTGATATTACACGTACTCTAGTTTATGTCGCCGGCACTCTCTGTGTGTTTATGTGACTACTCTATATATTCACACGCACACACAGCTTATATATGACCTACCCCTTGCCCCTTGGACCTCTCGTGACAGTGTCAAAACAACAATCAAAAGCGTTCCTGCGACGGTGTCTTGAAGGCTAGCTTACTATTGGGTATAGGGAGCTGGCGTTCTTGCTTGTTTGATAAATACTACGGAGTGAGATTTTGAAATAAAAAATAAGTTTTAATGGTGCAATCCTTCTAGATTATTCCTGAAAAGCGCGTGATTCTCCATGGATGAAGTCTTAAAAGGATAATTTACATACGATACTTTAAAGAAAAATACCTTCATCCATGACTTTTTAAATATATGAGAGCGGTCCAAATCAATATCGTTACAATGTATTATATCTATTAGGCTCATGTGACACTTTCCTAACCTAACCCCTTCACCTAATTAGAAGACTGCAAGCTACTATACTCAGGTCCAAGCCATGATGCAAGTTATCTCAGCAGCGAACATAACGACAAACATTTCCTATGGAACCGCTAATCAGACGGTAACCGATACCTGGCACAATAAGATCACTAAACCGAAAGGGGGGGTACACCTATGATCGTCAACCACGCTTGTAAGCTGTCACCTTACACCTCCGTCTCAAGGATAATGAACACTACCATAAATCGCGCAGGCCCCGATTGCGAGAAGTTGGTTTTGTCTCATTTCTAGAGAGGAATTAACAAGATCATGTGATACGTGGCTCGAGTAAAGCCTTTAAGCACGATTATCGTGCATACATTATCTTGGTTACAATGGCGAGGTTATATTGTTGGCGTAACAGCAGATGGCTGGCAAGTGAGAGGGTATGAGGGGGGGGAAGGCGTTCTTGATAGAAACGTTAAAAAATACGGTTGCCCTTTTAACGGGCTCGATTGCAACTTTCACTACGTGAGATAAAAAAAACACAGTAGGACGTAATGTACAGTCTAATTTTTTATAAGCCCGCTTCGGTGGCCGTATGGTATAATGCGGTACTCTCGTGTTAGAGGAGACTACTGATGACGGGAAGATCGGGGTTCATCCCGGTCGGGTGCACTGAGGTGATTTTTCCTAAATAGTCTCCCCTCCCCATAATTGGGGGTGCACTTCCTCTAAACTAAGTATTTCTAATCCCTAACACATTAGTGTAATTAGTACATAAGCGTATAACTCGAGCGGGTAGTAAAACGCGGTGCTAAAAAAATTTTTTTATAAGACGAGCCTTTTTAGAAAATACAAACATTTATATTTTTCACTCAACATTAATAACATTTTACAATTATATTATTGTTATTTTATAGGTGTTGATAATATTTATAAAAAATGACAGCTGCATATCACACGACTTGACGTATGAACACATGAGTGGAAATTTTCTTACGAAGAAACTTATGAAAGGACTTTACTTAGTAGGAGTAAGATTTTTGTGGAGGGAGAGTGGAAAACTTTGTTTTTTTAAATACCCTCAGTAGACCCGACCGGGATTGAAACCCCAATCGCCCTGCCATGGACCGTCTATTACAACATGAGAGTGACGCCTTAAGACCATCGGTTCCCAAACTGTGGGTCGCGAACCCCCGGGGGGGGGGGTTCACGAAATCTTCCAGGGGGTCCGCCAAAATATCTCCGTAGTGGCGGATTTTTAATGAATAGTTTGTGAATTTTGTGAGGCACATTTACAAGATTCTCTAAACTAAAGTTGATGATTTTTCTGTCCATTATCTCTTCAGAAACCTACGCTTAATTTTTTTCTAGCACCCCAATAATAATCTGATTTGCTTTCCACAAGAGAAACAGGCTCAGTTATGAAAGTGACTTGAGATTTTATTTATCGTCTGTGGTTCCTGACTTTAAATCTTCTTGTCATCCAAAGCAAGCGCGCATCCTTCTCACCAAGTCACGTGAAGAGGTGAGTAGCTGTTAAAACTCGTAAACAATTTTGAAACTTAAATCGGCATGGAATTTTGTGATTACAGAAAGGTATCTAATTTATGTCATACAGCCATTTCAAGTATCACTTTTAAAAAAACATGTGAAATGTGATAATATTGTGATAATAAAGATTAAAAAAATGTTACTACTTTGCTTATTTAATTTCAGTTTTAATTTTTTTTAAAATAAATGTATGATTATTTGAATTTGTATTTACGTATTTTAAATATTATTGCATTCTTTTTGGCGGGGTATCCCAAAGTTACAACCGAAGCTATAGTAGGTTAATTTTATAAAGTATTACACCTTTTGATTACAATTAATAAATAATTTAAATAAAAATTAGTTATAAAATTATGTGTGCGGCTATGAATCCGGGGGTTGCGTGCTACTCAAGATGTTTATGAAAGGGGGTTCGCGAGTCAAGAAAGTTTACGAACCATCGCCTTAGACCATGCGGCCACCGAAGCAGGTTAATTCACTATTATTGTTCTACGGATATAGTCCCACGGATAATCACATGGAACACGCCATCACACGATATTTTTATGAACTCGAAAAGACTTTGAGACATCGTAAAACGAACTTTCTAATCTATTCCAGGTAATGAGTAATTATGTTAATTGGGTGTGGTTTGTACGATCTCGCCCGGGGCTTGTCTGTTAAGTTGGTACACGTTGAGCAAACTGAGTGGTTTACTCGGTGAGTCACTGGGCGGGGAAGGGGGAAGATATGTGACAGTGTGCGGTGGAGAAGGGGGGGGAGTATTAACATACAGCGAGAAGAGTGACTTGTCTCCATAACTGAGGGGTTAGATCAGGGGTCTCCAAACTTTTTGCTACGCGGGCCACATAATATAGTTTACGCATTTTCTCGGGCCAAAGTAACGTTCACCTGTTCTTCAAGTGGGATTATTATTGCTCTGAATGCCTTGACATGCGCAGATAGATCATAAATCAAATATGTTTCAGCTGCAAATTTAGATTCAAGTCTCATGGCCGGTCACGTCTGTTGAAAAAAAAATGCCACTTTCCAAAGCCGGTCCAGTGTTTGATAAAAGTTATTGAGGTTGATTCTTTTCTTGTGAGAAATGAATCAATGTATATGTAATAAATAATATTTATAATAATTAGTCAATATAATTACTTATTTTTAAAATTAGTTAACATCTTTCGGGACTTTTCTTTTATAACCCTCTGCCGGGAGACTTGGAACTAGGCCTACCTAAAATTCATCACAAGCCGTTCTGTTGGAGGTAAAATGAATGACGCCTGCGACTGTAAATGAGGGTTTGCAATTCCGACAGCACTCTGGCTTGGTGTCATGGGGGAAGCACTCTGGCTTGGTGTCATGGGGGAAGCACTCTGGCTTGGTGTCATGGGGGAAGCACTCTGGCTTGGTGTCATGGGAGGAAGCACTCTGGCTTGGTGTCATGGGGGAAGCACTCTGGCTTGGTGTCATGGGGGGAAGCACTCTGGCTTGGTGTCATGGGGGAAGCACTCTGGCTTGGTGTCATGGGGGGAAGCACTCTGGCTTGGTGTCATGGGGGGAAGCACTCTGGCTTGGTGTCATGGGGGAAGCGCTCTGGCTTGGTGTCATGGGGGGAAGCACTCTGGCTTGGTGTCATGGGGGGAAGCACTCTGGCTTGGTGTCATGGGGGAAGCACTCTGGCTTGGTGTCATGGGGGGGAAGCACTCTGGCTTGGTGTCATGGGGGGAAGCACTCTGGCTTGGTGTCATGGGGGGGAAGCACTCTGGCTTGGTGTCATGGGGGGAAGCACTCTGGCTTGGTGTCATGGGGGAAGCACTATGGCTTGGTGTCATGGGGGGGAAGCACTCTGGCTTGGTGTCATGGGGGGAAGCACTCTGGCTTGGTGTCATGGGGGGAAGCACTCTGGCTTGGTGTCATGGGGGGAAGCACTCTGGCTTGGTGTCATGGGGGGAAGCACTCTGGCTTGGTGTCATGGGGGGAAGCACTCTGGCTTGGTGTCATGGGGGGAAGCACTCTGGCTTGGTGTCATGGGGGGAAGCACTCTGGCTTGGTGTCATGGGGGGAAGCACTCTGGCTTGGTGTCATGGGGGGAAGCACTCTGGCTTGGTGTCATGGGGGAAGCACTCTGGCTTGGTGTCATGGGGGGAAGCACTCTGGCTTGGTGTCATGGGGGAAGCACTCTGGCTTGGTGTCATGGGGGAAGCACTCTGGCTTGGTGTCATGGGGGAAGCACTCTGGCTTGGTGTCATGGGGGAAGCACTCTGGCTTGGTGTCATGGGGGGAAGCACTCTGGCTTGGTGTCATGGGGGGAAGCACTTGGCTTGGTGTCATGGGGGGAAGCACTCTGGCTTGGTGTCATGGGGGAAGCACTCTGGCTTGGTGTCATGGGGGGAAGCACTCTGGCTTGGTGTCATGGGGGAAGCACTCTGGCTTGGTGTCATGGGGGAAGCACTCTGGCTTGGTGTCATGGGGGAAGCACTATGGCTTGGTGTCATGGGGGGAAGCACTCTGGCTTGGTGTCATGGGGGAAGCACTATGGCTTGGTGTCATGGGGGGAAGCACTATGGCTTGGTGTCATGGGGGAAGCACTCTGGCTTGGTGTCATGGGGGGAAGCACTCTGGCTTGGTGTCATGGGGGGAAGCACTCTGGCTTGGTGTCATGGGGGGAAGCACTCTGGCTTGGTGTCATGGGGGGAAGCACTCTGGCTTGGTGTCATGGGGGGAAACACTCTGGCTTGGTGTCATGAGGGGAAGAACTCTGGCTTGGTGTCATGGGGGGGAAGCACTCTGGCTTGGTGTCATGGGGGAAGCACTATGGCTTGGTGTCATGGGGGGAAGCACTCTGGCTTGGTGTCATGGGGGAAGCACTCTGGCTTGGTGTCATGGGGGGAAGCACTCTGGCTTGGTGTCATGGGGGGAAGCACTCTGGCTTGGTGTCATGGGGGGAAGCACTCTGGCTTGGTGTCATGGGGGGAAGCACTCTGGCTTGGTGTCATGGGGGGAAGCACTCTGGCTTGGTGTCATGGGGGGAAGCACTCTGGCTTGGTGTCATGGGGGGAAGCACTCTGGCTTGGTGTCATGGGGGGAAGCACTCTGGCTTGGTGTCATGGGGGAAGCACTCTGGCTTGGTGTCATGGGGGGAAGCACTCTGGCTTGGTGTCATGGGGGGAAGCACTCTGGCTTGGTGTCATGGGGGAAGCACTCTGGCTTGGTGTCATGGGGGAAGCACTATGGCTTGGTGTCATGGGGGGAAGCACTCTGGCTTGGTGTCATGGGGGAAGCACTATGGCTTGGTGTCATGGGGGAAGCACTATGGCTTGGTGTCATGGGGGAAGCACTCTGGCTTGGTGTCATGGGGGGAAGCACTTGGCTTGGTGTCATGGGGGGAAGCACTCTGGCTTGGTGTCATGGGGGGAAGCACTCTGGCTTGGTGTCATGGGGGGAAGCACTCTGGCTTGGTGTCATGGGGGGAAGCTCTCTGGCTTGGTGTCATGGGGGAAGCACTATGGCTTGGTGTCATGGGGGGGGGGCGGGGGAAGCACACGTGTGGACAGGAACTGGACAGTCAAATAAACTGTGTGGTTAATAAATAACAAAGAGAAACAATTAATTTGTTTTTTGATTAAATCTTGGGACGGGCCAGATATAATCTTGTGGTGGGCCAAATGTGGCCCGCGGGCCGTAGTTTGGAGATCCCAGAATTAGATCATAGAAAGGGGATGAGTATAGAAACGCCATCTAATGTTGGCAAGTTGAACCACATCGCTAGCGCTCACGGCGTTAGTGCTGCGAACTAAAAGATTCAAAGTGGGAAGTTACACTATTTGGAACAAAACGCATTTTATATTGCGGAATGTTAATTAATCAATTCTTATATCAAATTCAATCAAATATAATTAAATCCACTATTTTATAAATAAACCACGTTATCAAATGTAAAATCTAGTAAACTACGTCTTTATAATAAACGACAAATTGATAGAAATTATTAATGGCGAATTTTACATAGACTTCACACTTCCGTTTCTATGGACTTTAAGTCCACGCATGCGCATTCCTCTGTGACGTCAATGCAAGCTGCTCCTAGCGGTAGTGCCCCAAACTAGTTTACGGGATCAGCTAGTCCTATAAGAGTGCCACCCCATGGTTTGGATCAAGGGAACATCTAACCAGCTAGCACCTCTGAAACAAATGAACACTGTATATTCCGGACAACCGCTTCGGTGGCCACATGCTCTGATGCGCTACTCTCGCTGTAGACTATATTGCCGATGACAGAAAGATCATGGTTCGATTCCCGGGTGGATTTACCGAGGGTGGTTGTTACTAAATGGTCTCCCCCCCTTCTCACATCACAAAAATACGTGTACATTTCCTCTAAATTCAACCTTCATAATCTCAAACACATTATCGTAATTAGTGTGTATGTGAATATTCCGAACGGGTAGTAAGACGGGGTGCTAAAAATAAAATGGTTGAAAGTACCAGGTCGTGCAAATATTGTAGTAGATGGGTGATGAGTGGTTTTGGATGGTTCTTCCCACCACGCTGTATGTCAGGGCTATCCGCACTTAATTACACTGAGGTGTAGATGAGGAAGGTGCAGTTTGGAGGAAATACACCAGCATTTAAATAGAGGGAGAGCAGCAAACCTTTCTTTACTCCACAATACAACTGATGGTCCCTTTGTCTTTACCTACATATCCCTGGTTGTCCCTTTGTCTTTACCTACATATCCCTGGTTGCCCTTTGTCTTTACCTACAATCACTGGTTGTCTCTTTGTCTTTACCTACATATCCCTGGTTGTCCCTTTGTCTTTACCTACATATCCCTGGTTGTCCCTTTGTATTTACCTACATATCCCTGGTTGTCCCTTTGTCTTTACCTACATAGCCCTGGTTATCCCTTTGTCTTTACCTACATATCCCTGTTGTCCCTTTGTCGTTACCTACATATCCCTTTGTTGTCCCTTTGTCTTTACCTACAAGCAACTGGTTCTCTCTTCATCTTTACGTACATAAAATGGATGTTTGTTTGTATTTACCTACAAACAATTGGTTGTCCCTTTGTATTTACTTACAAACAACTGGATGTTCCTTTGTCTTTATCTACAAACAACTAATTGTACCTTTGTCGTTACCTATAAACAACTGATTGTCCCTTGGCTTTACCTACAAACTACGGGTTGTTCCTTTGCCTTTACCTAGACACAAGTGGCTCTCTCTTTGTCTTTACTTACATAGAAAAATTGTTTGTATTTACCTACAACTGATTGTATTTATTACAAAAGGAAAAAACCCGTATTCATAAAAGGATGTGAAATAGTGATTTAGAGAAGCTAGGTGATTTGTAATGGTTCTAAAAATTTTGAAATGTCAGTCTTAATATGAAACTTTCTAAACGGAAGGTAAATTAAGTAGTCTACATCATTTTTCATCTTGATAGATGACCATCCCATGATGGTGTCCTTCCTTCTTTCTCATTTCCTAGTCGTCCCAGAAACCTACAAGTGAAATAACTTCAGTTTCCAATAAAGTCGGTTTCGATACCGCGTAAGCTTAATTGTGTAACACGAACGAAGGAAATGTGACGAGATCTTTGGTAATGTAGTGCCATAAATCACGGCAAGCCACGACTTACACTGAGCAAAGGTAAGGCAATTGAGATGTTCAATATGAAGTTATAATTCATACATGACCTAAGTTTACTTGGATTACAGCTTAAAAAGTTACTAGAAATAGTCCCTAATATATCCCTACGCCAACAGCTGACATCTATCACTTGTGATCACTGTAATGAAAACAGATGGTAATATATGAATGTGATAGTTAACCACAGTAATTTAGGCCAATATATTTATATATTTATTTGAGGTCAGGCACAAAGCTTATTTATTATTTTATTCCACTTTAAAAAAAAATAGTATTCACAGTACTTCCACAAAAAGTCTAACGAAAATAGCTTCAAAATGGCGACCGACGAATTTAAACCATGTGATTGAAAGTGACGGAAACAGGTTTTTTACAATGATGCACCCACGAAGTGGATAAAAATATTTGATTTGGTTAAATATTTCGAAATACGATAAAATAATTATTAAATAATTTATTAGATATAAAAAAAATGACAAGTATTTTCTCTTTTACAAGTAAATACGATGCCTGCATTATATTATATACATAGTCAATAACGTTCCAAAACGGAGAATAATTACTTTTGATTATGTTTAAAATATTTTTTCGAGTTGGTTAAAAAGAAATTATTAAAAGTTATGAAATAGTACGAGAAAGCTTAATTTTACGTTATTTTAAATGTAAAATATAATAGGTAATTAAATTTTATTATTATTTATTTATTATTATATATTATTATTATTATTATATTATATTATATTATTATTATTAGCACCGCGTCTTACTACCCGTTCGGGTTATACGCACTTACGCTAATGTGCAATGGTAGGGTGATTGTGAGATGAAATGGAGGACCTACAGTTTAACGTGGGATCCGAACCACGGTGGAGGCCTGGCAAAACTTAAAATTTATAACAAAACAGTGATCTTTTACAAGTGTTGGCAACCCAGACCTAAACATATGATTTCCGAACTGTCATCCAGGTAAAACCTCTCATGAACAGACTTTTAAGTGAAATCCTTT
The DNA here is from genome assembly GCA_033556935.1 of Timema podura. Lineage (NCBI taxonomy): Eukaryota > Metazoa > Arthropoda > Insecta > Phasmatodea > Timematidae > Timema > Timema podura. The sequence goes on along the minus strand of JAVRXN010000012.1, from coordinate 55,845,141 downwards.
TGTGGCGTAACTGATAGTGTCCTCGTAATTACCATGGAATGACTGTGTGAGATTAAGGGAGGGGGGGGGGGGGAACGTGGAATACGAGATAGTCGAACAAGGAAACACAATTCACCGCTAAAAAATAAAAATAAACCAACGAATCAACTTTCCCCGACCGCGCGAGTTCTAGTGAATCACAAGAATATGGAACCGTCGTAAGATTACAAGCAGAATAAACTTTATTAAACGTAATAAAAAAATAAATATGTATTTGCAAATTTCTTATGGTCTTTTTTTTTTTAATCTGTGAGTTTATCTTTATTTACCGAGTCAATCTCTAGGAAATGTTAAATAAACATGTGCTATGTGAGCTTAGCGGCGATTCTAATGTTGCGATAATAAGGTGCGCAATCGTAAGAATTAGATAAAACCATATTTTACACACACACACACACACACACACACATTAATACTCGGGCTATTTGCATCGGGGATTATTAATAATTTCTTCCTGGAATAGGCGTGGACACTAAAGAGAATGTTGTTTCAACCAAGAGGGCATTGTAGTCATTATTTAGTGGAACCTGTGGTTTGATCTAGGTGGTTGGGTGGTTACAGAAGTTGAATAATTCTAGAATATCCTTATTACATTCTAAAGGCTGGTTCACACGGAACGCTAAGCTATGCTAAGCTATGCCATGCTATGCTAAGCTATGCTATGCCATGCTAAGATATGCTATGCTATTGCTATGCTGTTCTAAGGTTTTGTCTGTTTGGTTTCACACCATTGCTAAGCTAAGCTATGGTCCCTCTTTTAAAGTGTTGCCAACCATACGATCTGGATACAACTTTTGATATAATTTCACCACCTGTACAATCCAATTTTAGAATATTTTCTATTTCTGTGGCCCTGCTAATAAAGTAACAAATTTTACATAATTTTTTTAAAAATGAAATCGGTGGGTTTATCAATATAATGTCAGAAAGTATTATCCTACCGGTAAAAATACAATCCATTTTCAGGTCCATGTACTATCGCTAGAGACTATAGAGTTGGCAACACTGCTCTTTTACCTCCAGAATTCGCTGTAGTTTCTTTCTGGTCTGCTCCAGTGAAGTTTTTAGCAATGGCGTTCTCCAAAATGTCTTGTTTGAGCTCAGGTAGATAGTTCTGAGGAAGAGGCACTGTGCTATTAGCAGCTGTTTTGGAAGAGGAAGGAAATGAAGGAGTTGGAGGACGGGTCTAGGACCAAGAAATAAAACTGCAAAGGGAAATCTTCAGATAATTCCACCCTCTAGTTCAAAGAAACATGGAAGTGGACGAGGACAAATAATCCCGGGTTTGATCTCTGTAATCCGCTGATTTTAATTTCCATAAACATGAATATTGTTTGACTTGTTCGAAATTTAACGGTTCCATTGTAATATAAAAAAAAACCTATTAAATATTAAACCTAAATAGAGTATTAATTAAATACACGTGAAACTAACTGAAAACAAACACTTTTAACATTTATTTGGTTAATTTTTGACAACAATCCAGCACTGCGTCTGTTCAACACGTCACCCAAGATGCGTTATGCGCATGCGCAACGTAAGATGGCTCAAGATGGGAGATGTGAAAAATTGACCGGCCAGCAATCGGAAAAAACATAGCGTGGCTCAGCAAGGCTTAGCTTTCTGTGTGAACCAACCAAGGCCGTAGCCGGGGAGGGGGGGGGGTTCAACCCCCCCCTAAATTTTATGAGTAAAATATATATGGCTTTATTTATGGTTCAAACAATATCAAAATTAAGATTCAAGTACAAATTAGAGGGCTGTGTTACCATAGAAAGCACTTCAGAGAGCTTCTAGAGGTGTTAATATTCAGAATTTTTCCTAGCCTCTATGTTGTCATAAAAAACATTTCAGATAGCTTCTAGAAATGTTTATCATCTAGATTTTTTTTTTCCTAGCTTCCAGCAATTGAGGGATGTGCTCACCAACCCCCCGAAATTATTGGCTGGCCACGGCCTTGGAACCAACACATTTAAATATGTGGTCCGTTATTTTTCTAAACAGTTATCAGAACAAAGCTTATCTTAGCTTTCAGTGTGAACCGGCCCTAACTGCTCCCGTGGCTGACTGGTTAGTAATATAAGAAACTAATTAACTAGCCTATACGAATAGTTTTAGTCAACAGTAACAGAAAAATGTTATAAATATTTGTCGCTGATTTGTGATATTTCTTTTGTCACCTCGTCTCACTAGCCGTTCGGGTTACACGAACATGTAATAATAATTATGCTCATGTGTTAGGTATAGGTAGGGTTAAATTGAAAGAAAGTGTAGCCGCATTTGCGTGGAGAAAGAAAGTAAAACCAGTAAGCTCAGTACATCCGACCGGTGTTCTAACCCCCATTCTCCCGTAATCGGTAGTTCAGTACGTTGCGAGAGTGACGCCTTAGACCATTATACCACCGAAGCGGGTGTGGTTGTGTATAATTTATTTTACAAATCGAGGACAACATCATTCCAGGACATAAGTATTATCTCTTAGATTGTCATCGAGGATTGAGGAGGTGTGGTCACCTTAAGGTGGGAGTGTAGGGGACGCGAGGTTACCTTAAGGTGAGAGTGTAGGGGACGCGTGGTCACCTTAAGGTGGGAGTGTAGGGGACGCGTGGTCACCTTAAGGTGGGAGTGTAGGGGACGCGAGGTTACCTTAAGGTGAGAGTGTAGGGGACGCGTGGTCACCTTAAGGTGGGAGTGTAGGGGACGCGTGGTCACCTTAAGGTGGGAGTGTAGGGGACGCGAGGTCACCTTAAGGTGGGAGTGTAGGGGACGCGTGGTCATCTTAAGGTGGGAGTGTAGGGGACGCGAGATCATCTTAAGGTGGGAGTGTAGGGGACGCGAGGTCATCTTAAGGTGGGAGTGTAGGGGACGCGAGGTCATCTTAAGGTGGGAGTGTAGGGGACGCGAGGTCATCTTAAGGTGGGAGTGTAGGGGACGCGAGGTCATCTTAAGGTGGGAGTGTAGGGGACGCGAGGTCATCTTAAGGTGGGAGTGTAGGGGACGCGAGGTCACCTTAAGGTGGGAGTGTGGGGGACGCGAGGTTACCTTAAGGTGGGAGTGTAGGGGACGCGTGGTCATCTTAAGGTGGGAGTGTGGGGGACGCGAGGTTACCTTAAGGTGGGAGTGTAGGGGACGCGTGGTCATCTTAAGGTGGGAGTGTGGGGGACGCGTGGTTACCTTAAGGTGGGAATGTAGGGGACGCGAGGTCACCTTAAGGTGGGAGTGTAGGGGACGCGAGGAAAGTCACAATGTTTGTGTAGTTTTTAAAGCAAAACATTATTCTTTTCTGGAGGGAAAGGGGGGGGGGGGATGTGAAAAATCAATAAAATATTGCTCAAATAGAAACCTAGAGTTTAATTTTCTTCCCACGGTGATATCAACATTTGTTGAATATCTGTCTTGAGTATAGGAGCATTAGATGATAAACTTTTTATTAAATTAAGATAAAATTTTGTCATTTAAATTCCAGGACATCCTTGACAGATATTCAACAACTGTTGTTATCACTGTGTGAAGAAAATTAATCTCTATGTTTCTATTTGAGCAATATTTTATTTATTTTGGCCAAAAAAACAAAAGTTTTGATCTAAAAATTAAGTACAAAAATACTGACCTTAACTGGCGTCCACTACACTTCCACCTTAAGATGGGGTGCTAGTGAGCGTGATTTTAAGGCAGTATTTTCGAAGTTTTTATAGCATAAACATTTATTTGGCCAAAATAAATCAAATATTTCTTCTATAGAATCATTGAGTTTAGTTTTCCGCAAATGCTAATCTCAACATTTTTTTCTATGTCTCAAGGGTGTCCTGGAATTTAGTGACGACTTTCTCTATGCATTTAAAAAGTTTGTCACCAAATGCCGGTATGCTCATGAGAGATATTCAAGAACTCTTGAGATTAGCATGTGCGGAAAACTAAACTCTATGTTTCTATAGAAGAAATATTTGATCTATTTTTGCCAAAAAATGTTTATGCTATAAAAACTGCAAAATTAATGCACTAAACTGGTGCTCACTAGCACCCCTCCTTAAGATAGTGTCCTCTCGTCCTTATAAAGCGTGCCAATCGAATGAACTGAACTAAAGATGTGTGTGTGTAAGGAAGTGTAACATTGTAGTCTAATTACTCCCCCCACCCCTCTTCATTCTGCGAGCGTGTTAGTTCACTGCTACCGTGTCAAACTGGCGGTGAGGTGGGGGGGAGGAGGGGGGACTATTTTGACGGAAGTTGTAAGTTTATCCTCCAATTTAAACGTCATGCTAACACTGGTATCTGGGGCCTCAAATCTTAGACAGAGATAGAAAACAACACGGTGTGCTTGTTGTTTTTTTTGTTAGTGTTATTTGAGTGCAATGCCTCTTTTTTTTTTTTTAATAATAGGAGAGTCGCATTCAAATGGGACTCACGACCAATTTGACTGGAAAGAACGAGATTAGCTCGATAGCAGGAACTTGATCTAAGAGGCTGTGTCAGGTTCTGTGTCGATTCGAAAACATGTTCTATTTGAAATCAATTGTATTACCACTATCTAAATCATGTTCTATTTGAGATCAAGTGTATTACCACTATCTAAAACATTTTCTATTTTAGATCACGTGTATTACCACTATCTAAAACATGTTCTATTTGAGATCAAGTGTATTACCACTATCTAAAACATGTTCTATTTGAGATCAAATGTATTACCACTATCTAAAACATGTTATATTTGAGATCAAGTGTATTACCACTATCTAAAACATTGTTCTATTTGAGATCAAATGTATTACCACTTCTAAAACATTTCTATTGAGATCAAAATGTATTACCATTATCTAAAACATGTTCTATTTAAGATCACGTGTATTACACTATCTAAAACATGTTCTATTTAAGATCACGTGTATTACCACTATCTAAAACATGTTCTATTTTAGATCACGTGTATTACCACTATCTAAAACATGTTCTATTTGAGATCAAGTGTATTACCACTATCTAAAACATGTTCTATTTGAGATCAAGTGTATTACCACTATCTAAAACATGTTCTATTTTTAGATCAATTGGCTATTTATAGAAACTTTTTAATGGTGAAATAATTAATGAGTTTTGTTCTAATTTAAATTAGTTACACAAGCCATTTTCTAACATTTTATTTCACCACCTCCTACTACCCGTTCAGTTTACACGCATATGTTAATATCGCTAACTACCCATTTCGGTGGTCGAACGGTCTAAGGTGTCACTCTCGCAATAGACTAGATGCTAGTTAACGGGGAGATCGGAGTTTGAATCTCGGTTGGGTGTATTGAGGGTAGTTTTCTCCTAAAATACTTTTCTGCTCTTTCTACATACTAATGTGGGTGCACTTCCTCTAAATTCAACCTTCCTAATGCCTAACGCACTAGCGTAATAAGTATACATAAGCGTACAACCCGAATTGCTACTAAGACGCGGCTGATAAAAATAACTATTAATCTACCATCTAGGTGAAAATAAAATATTAAGTTGCACTATGGTATAAGGTATAAGATAGGGCCATGGTGTAATACGTCAAGGTAAGCTGCTAAGGCTGCTAGATATCTCAAGGTAAATAAAAAGTAAAATACATATTTGCAAGGTGATTCATTGCATTTTGAAAATAGTTTTAAATTTCTGTCGTTGAAATGACAGGTTTTTTGATATCTACTAGGGTTTGATAAACCTTTATTTATGTTGATTCTATTACAAATAAAAAAACTGTTGTTATCTGCTATTGAGGTTTACTCAGGGCGACCTCTATCTACGTTTACACAATCCAATGTTTCCGTGAAGGTGATAGATAAGACGTGAGTCTTTGGTGGTCGATCCACTCTTGGAACCACCGCTTGGGTTCGAGTCGCGGTTACTACACTTTATATTTCCACCACACACTAAAGACAATAGTAATTATTAAAAAACTGAAGCCCACCCCCTATGCCTGACATTTCAAGGGTAGTTTGTCTGAAGAATAAATAAGGGTAGTCCCAAGGTTTTTTGTTGTTTTCATCACCTTGCCTCACAACCGGTCCAGTCGTGTTGTAGTCAGGGCACCAGGCTGAAAGTCTAGAGACCTCTGGTTCGATTCCCGGTTGGTACCGTGGGTATTACTCCCCAAAGGGGAATCACCCCAACGATAACCAGGTTTCTGGTTGGTTAGGTTTAAGTTAGGTTTAAATGTTTCCACTGGTTTCACATCTTCATACTCACTATCACCATCATACTCATTATCACTATCACCATCATCTCATCTCATCTTATCAGGACATGGAAAGAGCCTCCACGGAAAGTATGTACGATCAGTACATTCGTACAACCCTGTACAAAGGTACATTAGTACTGGCTAATATTTCCACTACTGGGCTACGAGTGATGTAGCCCAGACGCTCATATAAATATTATAATCACCTGTTTGGGTTATAAGGATATCTATTAATTATGCTAATGTGTTAGGTATGGGAAAGGTTGAATTTAGAGAAAGTGTAGCCACACTTGCATAGAGGGAAAGTAGAAAAATTTAAGAAAAAGCACCCAAACGGTATTCGAACACCGATCCTTCCCCTCATCGGGAAGCAATTATATTTTTGTGTGGCACCTTACACCATTGTACCTGGTTTGATTCCCCGGTTCAGTGGCGTAGCATGGTATGTTTGCTAGGGTCGGAAGAACTAGTGTACGGGGTGACCTGGTGGTCTAGGGGTAAGGTGTCAGACTTCTGTACTGGGGGTCCGGGGTTCAATCCTCGGTCCCGGCACAGATTTATTTGATTGCCAAACCCTTCCTTCACCTCTGACAAGACGTGTATTAATCACAACTTGTGAATGTGTGGAATGCCAGGCCTTCACCGTGGTTCGGATCCCACGTTAAACTGTAGGTCCTCCATTTCATCTCACAATCACCCTACCATTACACATTAGCGTAAGTGCGTATAACCCGAACGGGTAGTAAGACGCGGTGCTATATAATAATAATAATAATAATAATAATAATAACTAGTGTACGCACTGGTTTGTTGTAGAGAATATACATTTGAAAGGCCTTTTTTTCCTATCGAATCCAACTTTATGGCAGGATTTTTTTTTAGGAAAAATGACCTTTCAGACGGTCATACATATGAAAATCAGTGCATATAAACATTATAATGTTAGGTGGGCATCTGTCATGAGCATAGCGGAATTAGATGGGAAACCTATTAAATGAAGAGAAAAAGTTGTTATTAAATTCCAGGATATCCTCTACAGATATTCAACAATTGTTGATATCACCATGTGAAGGAAATTAAACTTATGTTTCCACCATAGAAATATTTGGTTTATTTTGACCAAAAACCTGCCCTTAACGCGTATTCCTTCACTCCCACCTTAAAAATTGTTACTTCACAAGAAAAAAAAAATTAGCACTCGCTTAGGAGGTCAGTGGTCAAGACGACATTCTCGCAATAAACTGGACTGCCAACGGGGAGAACGGGGTTAGAATCTCGGTCGGGTGCACAAAGGGTGGTTTTCTCCTAAATGGTTTTCCATTCTTTCTCCACGCAAAGGCCAGTACACTTCATCCAAATTCAATCTTCTTCATCTCTAACACATTAGCGTAATTAGTACACAGGCGTATAATCCGAACGAATAGTAAGACGTGATTTACATTTTTTAAAAACTTCGTGATAGTAAGAACGGATCAATAAAAAAATTGCAAAATTAAAAAAAATATTTTTTTAGTAAAGTACCTTAGAAATTTTGGATAGTAGTGAAAATACCGCGTGCGAAGTTAATCTTCTCTAACGCCGTTTGTGGCACGCGTGCCACAGGTTTGCCAGCCATGGTCTGGGACTACCCTGACTACTCACGCTATAGTATGAAACGTATCGGCATTCGCAAGGAGAGAGAGAGTGGAAAACTATTTAAAATAAAGCCCACTCTCACTACGTCTGGCTGACATCCGCGCCACCGGCAAACTCGACTAGCTCACACCTCTTAGTCCGCGTGTCCAGCGATGCGAGTTAATATTTACTGGGCATATTATGAGGTACAGTAATAATAATATTTTTACAATTACTGTAGTCACATTATAAAATGAATATGCTTACAGCCTGATTTTATTATTAAAGAAGTCAGGCGCATCTGACTCACACAAAGAAGTTGCTATATCCACATATACCCCTAAAGTAGAGGGAATGGTATACCCACATATACCCCTAAAGTAGAGGGAATGCTATACCCACATGTACCCCTAAAGTAGAGGGAATGCTATACCCACATTTACCCCTAAAGTAGAGGGAATGTTATACCCACATTTACCCTAAAGTAGAGGGAATGTTATATCCACATATACCCCTAAAGTAGAGGGAATGGTATACCCACATATACCCCTAAAGTAGAGGGAACGTTATACCCACATTTACCTCTAAAGTAGAGGGAATGGTATACCCACATATACCCCTAAAGTAGAGGGAATGGTATACCCACATATACCCCTAAAGTAGGGGGAATGGTATACCCACATTTACCTCTAAAGTAGAGGGAATGGTATACCCACATATACCCCTAAAGTAGGGGAATGGTATACCCACATATACCCCTAAAGTAGAGGGAATGGTATACCCACATATACCCCTAAAGTAGAGTGAATGGTATACCCACATATAACTCTAAAGTAGAGGGAACGTTATACCCACATTTACCCTTAAAATAGAGGGAATGCTATACCCACATTTACCCCTAAAGTAGAGGAATGTTATGCCCACATTTACCCCTAAAGTAGAGGGAATGCTATACCCACATTTACCCCTAAAGTAGAGGGAATGTTATACCCACATTTACCCCTAAAGTAGAGGGAATGTTATACCCAATCAAACCTCTAAACTAGCGGTATTAAATATAACTGCAGCGTCTCCTGCTACTATCATTAACATTTTTCAACACAAGTTTTGATGACATGGCCTACACCTAGTAACGTAATGTTCTAGATACACCTAGTATTGTAATGTTCTAGGTACATCTAGTATTGTAATGTTCTAAGTACATCTAGTATCATAATGTTCTAGATACATATAGTATTGTAATATTCTAGATACATCTAGTATCGTAATGTTCTAGATACATATAGTATTGTAATGTTCTAGGTACATCTAATATCGTAATGTTCTAGATACACATAGTATTGTAATGTTCTAGGTACATCTAGTATCGTAATGTTCTAGGTACATCTTGTATTGTAATGTTCTATACACACCTAAAATAGTAATGTTCTACAAATAGCGCTCTCGAGTGATTGTGTGACGGCATGTTCCAATGACTCGGGGGAGATGTGAACATTGATCCAACCAGATCTTGTCGAACAACCAGACATCGTGTCGGCAGGAATGAGCATCAACACCCACTTCAGTGGCCGCATAGTCTAAGATGTTACTCTAGTATTAGACTAGAGTGCCAATGACAGGGAGATGGAGGCTCCAACCTTATGCCGGGATCACGATCAACTTAAACTTAACTTAACGTAACTTAACGTAAAGAACCTCCTTGTGTGTTTAAATGGAAGCGATCACGATGCAGTTAACTTAACGTTGACTTGCAGTTAACTTATCGTAAGAGATGTCCTGGGAGGTCTTTTACTTTAAGTGAACGTTACTTGAAGGGTATCACGTGTTCTAGCCAGCCAATCATTATGCGAGTGACGTCTACAGGGCTATTTAGTAACTCATTTGTTGGTTTTATGACCAACGTTAACTCTTTAGCATAAGTTCTGGTGATCAGACATTTAAACAAAATAATTAAACTAAAATAGGAAAGCTAAATTTATCAAAAAAGTTTTGTAATAGATATTTATTATATCGATTGAAAACTGTAAACATTTACAGATCATCACTGTAAAACTAGTACAAATCACAGATCATAATCGAGAATGAAGATGTGTGGCTCGAGTTGTTACGTTAAGTTACGTGAATCGTGGTCACACATACGTTAAGTTAACTTTAAGTTAACTTTAAGTTAACGTTAAGTTGATCGTGATCCCGGCATCATTTGGGTGTACTGAGGGAGGTTTTCCTAAAATGGCTTTCCATTCTCTCTCTAAGCAAATGCGCGTACACTTCCCGTAAATACAACCATCCTCATCCCTAAATCATTAGTACATAAGCGTATAACCCGAGCAGTTAGTAGGACGCGGTGCTAAAAAAATAGTTAAACATTGATGTCAACATCAGCCAAGTCTCATCAATGTTTGAAAAAAATTGTCTCTAAACTTAATGTTTGAAAACTTTGGTCTCTAAATATCAATGTTTGAAAAACTTTGGTCTCTAAATATCAATGTTTGAAAACTTTGGTCTCTGAAAACTTATTCTAAATAATGTTTGAAAAACTTTAATCTCTAACATTAATGTTTGAAAAACTTTTGTCTTAAACCTCAATGTTTGTTACCCAAAACCATTAATATTCTAAATCTTTTCAAACATCGAAGATGTTTATGACTACAAATAATAATTTCAAACAAAATATGACTTCACCGCGTACCTGCGGGTGCAGGTTAACGGTTTGTCCGTATTTTTATCAGAAGAATAAAGTACCGGGGTGCGGGCGAGGGTGCTTTCCGGAGGGGATTGGGGGGAGGGGGGGTCAATTTCTCAATCACATTAGGATCAGTACAGCTATCTAGGAGAAGTACGCAACTGCCCAAGAACGCTTTGTCATCTTGTTGACGATACTACTATAGACATTAGTATTCTTGTAATTACTCAACAGAAACATCGTGAATAAGTTATCATGGATGGTTTTATTGAAACAATTACTTAAAACTGTCAAAAACTTAATAGTAAATTGACCCGCTTCAATGGCCGAATGGTCTAACCCACAGTGGTTCTCAATAGGCGGGCCGCGAAGGATGTCAGTCTGGCCCACGGTAAATAATTAAACTGAAAAAAATATATATGACTACATCCAAATTGTAAGAAACTTGCCATTTAATTTTAACTATCTTCGGGTCTACCATCAACTGTGAATCAAGCTTCTCTGACATAAACAATATAAAAAAATTGTTACAGGAACAAATTAACAGATGTTCATGTTGGAAACGCCCAGATTAGCCACATCATATAATCCAGATTTTAAACAAATTTTTGAAGGAAATCACCCTCATTTTTCTCATTAGTTTCTCCATAAATAAAGTAAAGTTTGTTTAATAATATATCCTATATATTATTCCTGTTGTCAACATTCCTTTTTCTCAACTAATACAAAGCCTACAGCGATGAATAAGGTATCAGTGGATAGGATTTTTTACCAACTTCTGACATAGCATACTCAGTTTACGCTAAAACACAATATTTTTGTATCAATTACCGAAAATAAACTCTCTTTGCTATTTTGTGTAAACACTTCGCTGAGTATTTAATTTCAACAAGCGAACAAGACACTAAATATTGTTTGGGTTGGGGGGGGGGGTTGAATGTGTGAAAGTTTCGCAAGGGTTTACTGGTATATTTTATAAATTCTAAAATAAAAAATAGTGTTCATAATATTATGAAGTACTTAGTTTTCATTTTGAGTACATTGTGTATATTTTTTTAAATTAAGTCTATGGGAAAAAAAAAAGATGGCCCACGCTGAGAAGTAATTGAGAACCAACAGTCTAAGGCGTCACTCCCGTGTTAAGACTGGCCTGCTGATGATGGGAATGTCGGGGTTTGTATCCCGGCCTGGTCTACTGATGGCGATTTTTTACTAAATTGTTTTTCACTCCCTACCCTATTAGAATAAATTAGTATAACCTATAAAAGTTAGTGAAACGTGGGGGGTATGTAAACCCCCGAGTTTTACTAAATTTTATAGGTTATATATATATATATATATATATAGCAATTTAGTATATATATATACACTAAATTGCAAATACGCTTTTGAGAAAGAAACATAGCAGTTGACAATTTGAATGTACAGTAAGCCTACATACAAGAGAAAAAAAACCGATGGTCTGAAACCATCATTCACCATCAATGGTGTAAAATACACCGGATATCGAAAGTAATTATTTAAGTAATCAATCAAAATATTTTAATGGCTGACATTTTTTGTACGTTTCTTATGTAATTAATAATGCCATGAGGTACAATTTTTATTTTTTTGTAAATGGGTTCTAATAGGCTGTAAATAGGCTCAAAATGAGATTTTAAATAAAGTGAAAACATTCAGAAAAAAAAGAGTACTGAAACATTAAAGGGTATTTTGCAAAACATGTTTTGTGAGAACAATTTTTTTTTTCTGTGCGCATTGGATATTAAAAACTTATCAAAATAAATCTCCTGAAGTTGACATTGATAGTGGTAAATAGTAGTTTTGAAATGTCGATGTTGAAGAATCATTATCTTCGTTTCGACTTCAAAACCCACAATAACCATCACATCCTCGAAACATTTCGAAGGAAGAAGACAGCCTCGATATGTTATGAATATAATTGAAATATTTCACTAAATATGACATATTTCAATATAAAATAATTTTATAACAGCTAATAAACAGTATTTTAACTACCGATTAGGGATTAAATTACATCTAATGGCGTAAGCAGATATTAATTCAGATATGTCAACATAGAAGAATAAAATTATGATTTTTCTCTCTCTAAATCTTAACTATCTGAATTACTTATCTGAATTTAATGGATAGTTTAGAAAATTAATATAATTGTTATGTGACAGCAAAAAAAAGCTTAATTTCGGATGCACTTCGAATTTAAAATATTTCTTCACACACCCCTATTGTAGCAAATTCGCAACCAAACTTGAACGGCCATTTTTAAAACACAAAGTCTTATTTTTCTTCCCAGACAAAGAGATGAATGCAATCAGTTTTGTGTTTGTCATTAGCTATTTTTGTTTTCATTCATGTCAAAAAAGTAACTACTTATTATATGAATCCATGTTAAGTCTGGTTTAAGTTTATAACTTTCACGCAATCAAATGTCACAATAAAATTTGTCTCTTTTAAGATACTTAGAACATTTTTATTATTTACAAATATCAGGTGAGTTTTAACCCATCTTTTCCCAATTTTCAAATGTTCAAACGCTAGGCCTAGTCTATAAGGACAGAACCACGTCCATGGAAGGGGAGGGGGGGCAAAGGGGGCAATTGGCATGGGCCTCACCTTCCAGAGGGCCACATTTCCTCCAAAAATATTAAATTCGACTAGTTATTATTCTAAATTTCGCATCAAATAGTGTACAGATAATTAACTGCTGCAGTACAGTATAATACGCCACCATTGTACTACCGCTGTCGGCCCACAGAAAACTAACTGCAATGGTACAGAGAGGAATTTACTTTTGTTAACTTAATTTGTTTGCATTTAATAAAATACAATCATTTAATGGGGTGATCAATATTCCATAAAATATGAGAAATTATCAAGTACTTAACGTAAGTACCGAGTACGTATCAATATATTATAACGGCTTAGTGCTAAAACTGAAAAACTGCCGTACAAAAGGGGGCCTCCGGTTTTTTTTCTGCCCGGGCCTAACATTTTATTAAACCGGCCCTGTATGAGGGGATCACCAAAACCCCATTATTCCCTTACTCAAAAAAACGGGGGTGGGGGGGGCGCAGTATTTAAAAGTTCGACAACCCGTGTTTAAAGAGGTTTATCAAAAAAGTTCCCGCCAAATATAACTTACTCTTTTCATCGTGCAATTTGGATATATTTTAGATACTTCGCGCGTAATTATCGAGTACTTCACTTGAAGTGTTCTCATAATTATCTTCTGAGAGAAAATCAACTTTAGTGACTTTAGAGTGGGAGTGAAGTGAACGCGAATTAAGGACAGTATTTTTTGCAGTTTTTATGACATTGGCAAAACATTTTTTTGATCAAAATAAATAAAATATCGCTCGAGTACAAACATAGAAGAATTTTAATTATCTTCACATGGTGGCCTCAAAATTTCATGAATATCTGACAAGGGTAATCCTGAAATTTAATCACAACTTTTTCTCTACATTTAAAAAGTTTGTCATCTAATGCCGATATGCGATTGACAGGTATTCAGGAAGGGTTGATATCCCCACCTTAACATCCCTCAATTATTTAAATTCCCTGACATCATAGAATCCCCCCGACTTTTCCCCGTTTTCATTGATATCAACCAGAATTCCTTGACTTTTCCGTTTTCCCTGACATCAAAGAATTCCCTGACATTTTCCCTGTTTCCCTGACATCATAGAATCCCCGTCAATAATGCGGACAGCCTGAACCTGTATTGTTAGGAAGGATAGGAACGCTCATAGGGATCACGATGGTCTTTAAAACAAAATTAAATTTTGAAGAAGACATTATTTTTCTCCAAATGTAAATTCTACACGAGAAACAAAAAGTATGTGTAATTTTTTTTCGTACTGCGTCTTTCTACCAGTTCGAGCTATACGCTAATGTGTTAGGATGAGGAAGTTGAATTTAGAGGAAGTGTGCCCAAATTTGAGTGGAGTTAGCTGACCAAGGAACTGCACCAGAGTAAGGGATATTATCTTTGCAAAGAACTGCACTAACGGAACTGGCGCGAGTTTGGAAAACACAGTTTACACAGAGGTTCCCATTTGACCGAGTAATATGGGACATTTTTTGTTCTCCTGTGCTTAAAGAAGACGAACATTTGAAAGGGGTATTCGTGTTGTACCAACATACTCAACGGACTCTTGTTGAGTCAAGTACCGCGGGGGAGAGTAAATTCACTCGTACCGGTAGTAACACGGTTTCAGGCGTCAGGCTCGCAATATATTGAACTTGTGGTGACGAGGGGGAGGTCAAGGATCAAAATATTGGGTGGATGTACTCCGGACGCTTTGGCAAACATTAATATTGTAAGTTCAACTACCTGGACAATGTAACAATCATAGGTCAGGTGTTCAGTGGAAAGTAAGTTCAATTACCTGGGACAATGTAACAATAATAGGTCGGGTGTTCAGTGGAAAGTCAGTTCAACTACCTGGGACAATGTAACGATCATAGGTCGGGTGTTCAGTGGAAAGTAAGTTCAACTACCTGGGACAATGTAACGATCATAGGTCGGGTGTTCAGTGGAAAGTAAGTTCAACTACCTGGGACAATGTAACGATCATAGGTCGGGTGTTCAGTGGAAAGTAAGTTCAAATACCTGGGACAATGTAACAATCATAGGTCGGGTGTTCAGTGGAAAGTAAGTTCAACTACCTGGGACAGTGCCCCAACACACCAACTAGTGTCGACTCATGCAGCAAAGTGTCCCCTGCTCCAGGGACCTACTCACCCTCTCCTCTCAGCGGACCAGGGGACGGACTAGGAGGTCCCACGCCCTCATCCTCCGACTCACTGCTGGCGGTACCCTCCTCCCGGACCACGGGATAGTTGTGGTTCGGATGGTGCTTGTTGTTGTTGCGATTGTGCCTGTGGTGTCTGTGGTGTCCCATCACCAACAGACCCGTCGTCTGCTCGCTCTTGAGCAGCTCGCGTGGCGGGTGCTTGAACCTGCTCATGGCGCCCACCGAGAAGTCCAAGGGCTGATCTTCGTGAGGTTGATGCTGGAGTAACATGGGCATGGGCGGCGCGGCGGGCGACGGGCGACCGGGCCAGGAGGGCCACAGCGACGCCGGCTGGTTGGGAGGGGTGTACCAGAGGTGGATGGGCGACGCCACCCCGCCCTTGGTGGCGGCGGCGTTGTTGTTATTGTTGTTTGTCGGTGTCGTGGGGACGACGGTCGCCGAGGCCTCCTCGACCCAGCGTCGGATGGCTTCCCTGTTGAGCTCGGCCAGAGTGGTAAGTACAGTCACTTCGTCTCGCAGAGAGCACTGCTGCCTGATACCGGAGTCATATCGGGTGATGTTCCAGTCCAAACAACGTGGCGGCCATCACGACTGCTTTATATTCCTCTCTCTGCGTGACGACGGACCAGCGAACGATCGTCTCTCAAGTGTTTGACCACTGAGGGCGCTCCTCCCCGGGGGACATTTTGTCACCAAAACACGCGTAAATCACGGGGGGAGAAACTTTTGCGATTCGCACTCGCGCGCGCGCACCCACGTGTACCCGGTTGATCGGTTAAAAAACGGTTGTCAGTTTTGTGAGAAATTAACAACACTTGAAGGAACCCAAGTTACTTGAGGATAAAGAATTAAAAAAAAAACCACTCGTGCCGAAATATCACAAGATGAAATGAAGTTAGCGTTCCAGACAGTTCGCGTTATGTAAAATGGGGCCGTTTAATGTTTGTCGCTGTCAACTGTAGTTAAATAGGGTAGTTGATAACGGATGACTTCAAATCCGTGGCGGAAGGTTTGGGCGGTTATGGAATACACGAAGGTTCTCTTTGGAGGAAGAGATGATGGAGAGAAGGGTGTCAATACGGTAAAAAGGGTGATTGGTAGGGGTGGGGAAATAAAAATATAAAGTAGAGGGGATGAGAGAGAAAAAAATAATATATATATATGTATATATACTCACACCCCTTTTTCCTTACTTTCTCCTTTGTTTGAAAGAAGGAGTGAAAAAGGAGTGCAGAAGAAAAAAAGAAAAAAAATGGAGCTGTTTTTAAAAAAAAAAGAAGAACCAATTGAAACGGTGTCGTCTATATGTGTGTGTATATTAATGTTAAAAGATGATAGGAGGGAGTTCTAAGCACCAACATCCCAGACAGGTAGTCTTGAAGCGTCCAAAGGGAGGGGGTGGCACTACTGCGCCTGCGCGTAAAGCTGTAACCACCCCATTAGCTATTCAACCGCCCTCCTTTTTTTTTTTTTTACCCGCCCTTCACCGCGCACGGGACGAATTATTCAAATACTTGATTCTGCGCGGGCGCGCCAAAATAATGCCTTTTTTTTATTTTATTTATACCTTCCTCCTTTTTTTATATATATATATGGAGGGAGATATGTGGGTGTTTGAGGGGGGTTAGGGTACACAACCCCCCCTTTACTTCACTCGAAACACACGTATAGGCATCGCCTGAGATAAAAAATATCCCCCCCTTCCCCCTACCCTTTAAAACTTGTGTCACTTTTGTTCACACGCTTGTAAAAAAAAATATCACCACGAGGTAAACAAGTCAAAAAGACGTTAGTTCGTGTGTTTTAACGCCAAAATATGACTGGAAATGTCCTCGTTCGCCAATAGATGTGCATGTTTTTCACACCGGATGTTACGTGAAGTCTAACCGCACCGAAAACACTTTAAATAATAATTTTAAAAAAAATAGTCAAACCGGGCCAACAAAAGTTACGGGTACCGTGTTATAACAAAGACACGCGCGGTTCCCCAACAGAGGTGCAGGAGCTACTAAAGTGGGCAGTCCACACTTGCTCCGAGCCGCACTGCTCCTCAGGCGGGAGAGAGACGGAGATACTGTGTTGGCCATGGAGGGGGGAGACTGGCTGTTACTCTCCTCCCCTCTTCAAGCCGTGTTCCCCTCCTTTCCTTCATAAACTCCCCCCTCCACAGCTCTATCATCATCCCCCCCTCACCCCCTCTCCTAGATTCCCTGCCATCACCCAAACAACAGAGAAGATACCTTACTACTTTACCTCACTTGGCAAGAGTTCTCTTATCAACTCGGTGTGCCACCCGGTTAAACGGGACGAGTTTTTTTTAATTTAGCACTTGGGACTTACTCACAAACCACCCGGGATTCGAACCGCATGCATGGTGCGTTGTGACTAAATTTAGAGGGGAGAAGGTGGGGTTCTCAGCGATATTATAAAACTAGCGCATTGAAAATACGTTTTTATTTTATAATTTCTCAACCGTTTTAACCGTTCTTCTCACGGTTAAGCGACGCCGAAACTATATCAAATTAGAACGCTTAACATCCGGCTGGCCCGTCCCGGTGGCCGAACGGCATAAGTTGTCACTCTCGTGTTAGATTGGCCGGCTGATGACCGAGGTTAGAAACCCGGCAAATGTGGCTACATTCCCTTTAAAATGTTTCCTTTTTAGTAGGCATAATTATAATATATCCTCGGTACAATCCTCAGCTAGCTATGACAATCATAAACCAATCATGATAATTAATAAGTTAAAATATATTTAATATTTGAGACAAAATGTTACCTTGTCCACAAACTGAGTTCGCAAACAAACACAATCTTTACTTAAGGTGCGGCCGAAGGGAGCGCAAGTAATTTTAGTTTTTATAGCATTACATTTTTTTGGCCAAAATAGATTAAATATTTCTCCAATAGCAACATAAAGTTTAGTTTTCTGCACGTGTTAATATCAACAGATTTTGAATATCTGCAAAGGGTATCCTGTAGTTTGTCAAAACTTTTCTCTTTATTTAAAAAGTTTTGACAAAATTCCAGGACATCCTTGATAGATATCAAGATCTGTTGATATTAGCAATTGCAGAAAACTAAACTTTATGTTGCTACTGGAGAAATATTTATTTATTTGGCCAAAAAGTGTAATGTATAAAAACTTTAAGATTACTCGTGGTCCCATCGGCCGCACCTTAAGTACAATTATAATAAATAAATGATTAAATACATGGCTACATAAATATGTTGGAGGGGGAGGGGGGAAGAGTATCACAGGTCACCAAAGAGCATAAATAAATAATATACTCTATCACAGGAGCATATTTGATAAGCATCATGGTTTTCCAAAGAGTATCACGACTCAGACAGCTACGTCACTGTAATATAGGCACTAATTTATTGTGCGATTTTTAGCTCTGTTATTGTAACGCTAATGAATTTCCCCTTTAAAAGAATCTTTAGCTTTTTTTTAGTTTGTTTATTTTTAGATCATTTTCATCCGACTATACAAAATTTAATTTTTCTACCACTTTGAGAATTTTTGTTTTCTATTAGATATTTCCCGGCCCATATTTTTTTTTAAAAGCTTGGTAAATTTAAATGTTCTTCTGTGCCTAAAAGAAGATTTTATAATAATTTTAGACCCGCCTCGGTGGCGTAGTTGGCTAACGCGCAAGTCGTGTTGAGCTCGACCGCCGAGGACGGGGAGATCGAGGTTCGAATCTCGTTCGGGTGAACTGGGGTGGTTTTTCCTAAATGGTTTTCCACTCTCCCTCCACGCAAATGCGGGTTCACTTCCTCTAAATTCAACCTTCCCAATTCCTAATCCATTAGTGTAATTAGTACTTAAGCGTATAACCCGAACGGGTAGTAAGACGCGTGCTAAATATTATTATTATTATTATAATAATTTAAAAATATTTTGAACTTCTTTCCCCCTTGCTCAAACCTCTTTTCAGTTCCCACCCTCCCGTTTTAAAATTTTAAGATATCGTTGACTATCTTGTATGGTTTATTTAGGTGCTTGCCAAATTTTTATTTTAAACCACACTGAAAAAGTGTTATATATTAGTTGTATCAATTTCCAGCTCTTCCATTTCCCGGACTTCAATTTTGAAATTCGAAATAATTAGACGACATTCGGCTCTCCGGGAATGTCTAATGACTTTAATGTTGAAATTTCATTTTATATCACACCAAAAATTGTTTTTTATATTAGTTTTAAGAATCTTGTTAGAGACCCCCCTTTCCCCATTTACTACTTCTTAGTTTTAAAGTTTAAGAATCAGACCTTATTTGTTGTTTGGGGTGGTTCTTATACCAACCTGATAAATTTTATTCTTCTACCATACTGAAAAGTAATTTATTATTTTAGTTTTGGGAATTTTGAGATCCCACATTTTACCAGCACCCTTTGTAAATAGTTCATATTTAAAACTTATTTGGTTTTCTCCAATTAACTCTTGGAAATTTCAAAATTTATTTGGTTATTTAGATTTGTCTCTATACCTGTCTGCCAAATTTCAATATTCAACCTCATCTACAAAAAAATTCTAACTATATGTCCCCCATTTCCCCACAACCCCATTTGGAGATTTCCCAACTTTAGATATTTTTTTTTCCTGCTTATATGGGGCAATCCTGTTAACTTCCTGCCAAACACAATTTTAAGTTTCCAGTGGTGGTTTTTCCTAAATGGTTTTTCCACTCTGCATCCACGCAAATACGGGTAAACTTATTCTAAATTCAATCTTACTCACCCGAAAGCCCGAAAGGGTAGACGGGCCCTATGATGTGGTGCTAAAAAAAAAAGAGAGAGAACTTAACGTTATTTAATTTCGTTTCTATTTGATTTATTAATTTAAAAAAAAATTTGTTTCAAATATTACGAAATATTTAAACATCTTATACATACTATTTTTTAGATATTAGAAATATAATCCCCAGAAAAGATGAGTGTTCGTTATTCGTTTAGGGTTGCAGTGTAGTGAACGCGAGAAAAGGCCGGAGTTTTTTTCTGTTTTTTATAGCAAAACTTTTTTTTTCCCCCAAAATAAATCTAATATTACTCCAGAAAAAACAATAGACTAACTTTTTTAATGGAGAGAAAAAGTTGTCATTAAATTTCAGGAGAAACTTGACAGATATTCAACAACTGTTGATGTCACCATTTGAAGAAAATTAAACTCTTATGTTTCTACTGAAGAAGTATTTAATTTATTTTGACCAACAAAATGTTTTGATAAAAAAAACAACTACAAAAATGCTGACCTTACCTCACATTCCCAACACTCCCACCTTAAAGGCCTATTGATCACTGATTCATTAAACGTAGTCCAGAATCTTATGAAATGTTACGTAGTTAAATAAACAGTAACTTATTCAAGGAAAACTCAGTATAGTCCATAGAAGAAATGGCCCCAGGAAGGAAGTGTGGAGTCGGTATATTATAGACTTCCTTTGTGAAGACCGGTGACCTCAGATGATCGTGTAACTGTGAGTTAATACGCCGCGGGCAATGCCATTTCCGTAGGAAGTGTTCGTAAAGAGAACACGCTTTTAAATATGAGACAGACTGGAGCTATGAAACATGTTACTGTACTTCTGTGTTACTTCACGTGGCTGAGTGGTCAACGAGACTGACTACAGGTCTAGAGGACCCTGGTTACATTCTGTCTGTGTCTGAGTGGTCAGGGAGACTGACTCAGGTCTAGAGGACCCTGGTTACATCCTGTCTGTAGCTGAGTGGTCAGGGAGACTGACTACAGGTCTAGAGGACCCTGGTTACATCCTGTCTGTAGCTGAGTGGTCAGGGAGACTGACTACAGGTCTATAGGACCCTGGTTACATCCTGTCTGTCTTGTAGCTGTGTGGTCAGGGAGACTGACTACAGGTCTAGAGGACCCTGGTTACATCCTGTCTGTAGCTGAGTGGTCAGGGACTGACTACAGGTCTAAGGACCCTGGTTACATCCTGTCTGTAGCTGAGTGGTCAGGGAGACTGACTACAGGTCTATAGGACCCTGGTTACATCTTCTGTCCTTGTAGCTGTAGTGGTCAGGGAGACTGACTACAGGTCTAGAGGACCCTGGTTACATCCTGTCTGTAGCTGAGTGGTCAGGGAGACTGACTACAGGTCTAGAGGACCCTGGTTACATTCTGTCTGTAGCTAAGTGGTCAGGGAGACTGACTACAGGTCTATAGGACCCTGGTTACATCCTGTCTGTAACTGAGTGGTCAGGCGACTGACTACAGGTCTATAGACCTGGTTACATCCTGTCAGTGACTGAGTGGTCAGGGAGACTGACTAACCACGAACATCGGTCTGAGAGAGTAAATATAGGCTATATTAAAATATATAATTATGTAGGTTATAGGCCTGTAAAGAAGAAAAGAAATCATTTAAGTTTAAATTTGAGCTCGGTAGTCTTGGGTAGAGTGCTCACCTCAGGACCCGATGTTCGTGGGTTCAAACCCAGTCGGGGTCGACCGATTTTTCTCGAGCTATAAAAATTCGTAGCACAACTTCCTTTGGAGGGGGAAGTAAAGCCGTCGTCTGATGTTTTTTGTGGCATGTACAAGAACCTTGGAGGGTAGGTGTAAAATACCTTTCCGGAAAAATTGGTAGGTTCTTCCGCTCTCACTCACAGAAATTCTCGTGTGCTGATAGGCATAATTAGTCGGTTCAGAAAGATCACTTTAAATAGCTCAAAAATAAATGAAATCGTAAAAAATAATAATTCATATTAAGCTCCTTATCTTTGTTTTGTATCAAATACATACAAACTTTAGCAGTAATTTTTCTATCTGTCGCACCGTACCACTTGAATGAAAGTTGATTTGTTATCATTTTTAACTTAAAATAAATTATAATTTATATTTACAGATTTTTAATATCGAAATACAAATTTTTATTTAACGAAATCAAATAATTTTGCTTGCCACAAATCAGATTTTCTCTAAATAGCTAAAGCATATTTTAAAACATAAATTGAGTTCAAATTAAACTAAGAAAAAATTTACATTATAATTATTTTTTAAAATTCAGCTACCGTTCGAGCTATACGATTAAGTACCAATTACGCTAAGATTATGAATTTGGGAGGTTGAATTTAATGAAAATGTACCCATATTTGGTGGGTGGGAGAGTGGAAAACCATTTATGAACCTCACCCAATTACCCGAGTGAGATTCGAACCTCAATATCCCCGTCTCAGCAGTCTAGCTTAACACGAAACTAAGCGTTAGCCACCACGCCACCGAGGTGTGTCAACATCATCATTAAATTTTGTCTTACATCCGACTTACAACGAATTGGAACCAAACAAACAAAGCTATGTATCGCAATAAGGCTCCATTTATTACGGCCTTCGATCGTGTTTGGCACGTGTGGGTGTTGGGCAGTATGCCAGAGCATTGCAATGTCATGAGCGCTCAATAAATATAATGGAACATTCCACGAAATATGAGAGTTTCAGCTTTAATCGTGAAAATACACCAACAAGATGGATGCCAAGCTACTCACGTCACAGGAGCAGAAATATAATATTTGGCTCTAAAGGAGGAACAGTTAAATGGACTTCCTCGGCTGTTGAGTCATTTATAGTGTTTGGTGTCACAGGAAAGCTACATTTTTCTGGGCCTGTTAGTCTCTCGTGTGGGTGGTCAAGGAGATGCTACATGGTCTTCGGCTGTTAGCATTCTTGTGTTGGGGTCAGGAGAATTAGCCACATTCCTGGGTGTTATAGTCTTCGTTTGGTGTCACAGGAATAGCTACATTCTTTTGGGCTGTTTAGGTCATTCATCGTGTTGGTGTCAAGAATAAGCCTACATTCTTTTGGGCTGTTGTCATCATCGTGTTGGGTGTCACAGGAATACCTACATTCTTCTGGGCTGTTTGAGTCATTCATCGTGTTGGTGTCACAGGAATAACCTACATTCTTTCTGGGCTGTTTAGTCATTCTCGTGTTGGGTGTCAAGGAATAACCTACATTCTTTCTGGGCTGTTTAGTCATTCATCGTGTTGGGTGTCACAGGAATTGAGTAGTCCTTACCTTCATACAGTTCTGGGGCTAAGTATCAATTCATCGTGTTAGCAGACAGGTCACACGTGAATAAGTACCCACAATCTCATGTATAGTCTAGCCTCAATTCACCGTTGAGGGCTTAGTACCACAATGTCACTGATAGTCCTAGCCATGACAGTTCACAGTGGAGGGCTAAGTACCCACAATGCCCACTGTATAGTCTAGCCATGACAGAGTCACCAGTAGAGGCTAAGTACCCACAATGTCCACTGTATAGTCCTAGCCATGACAGAGTCACCACGTGTGGGCTAAGTACCCACAATGCCACTGTATAGTCCTAGCCATGACAGATGTCACCACGTGAGGGTAAGTACCCACAATGCTCACTGTAAGTCCTTAGCCATGACAGAGTCACCACGATGGGGCTAAGTACCCACAATGTCCACTGTATAGTCCTAGCCATGACAGAGTCACCACGTGGAGGGCTAAGTACCCACAATGTCCATGTATAGTCCTAGCCATACAGAGTCACCACGTGAGAGGGCTAAGTACCCACAATGTTCACTGTATAGTCCTAGCCATGACAGTCACCACGTGGAGGGCTAAGTACCCACAATGCTCACTGTATAGTCTAGCCATACGAGTCACCACGTGGAGGGCTAAGTACCCACAATGTTCACTGATAGTCTACCATAACAGAGGCAACACGTTTTTCGCATGAGGGCTAATACCCACAATGTCCATCTGTATAGGTCCTAGGCCATGACAGAGGCACCACGTGGAGGGCTAAGTACCCACAATGTTCACTGTATGAGTCTCGCCATGACAGATCACCACGTGGATGGCTAAGTACCACAATGTCCAGTGTATAGTCCTGCCATACAGAGGTACCACGTAGCTAATACCCTCTGTCACTTGTATGTCCTAGCCATGACGAGAGTCATCATCGTGGTAGGGCTAAGTACATGCCTACATATCTGTTCACGTGTTATAGTCCATTAGCCACGTGACGGAGTCACACGTGGAGGGCTAAGTACCCACAATGTTCACTGTAATAGTCCTAGCCATGACAGAGTCACCACGTGGAGGGCTAAGTACCCACAATTTTCACTGTATAGTCCATAGCATGACAGAGTCACAGTGGAGGGCTAAGTACCCCACATGTCCACTGTATAGTCCTAGCCATGACAGAGTCACACGTGGGGGTAAGTACCCACAATGCTCACTGTATAGTCCTAGCCATGACAGAGTCACCACGTGGAGGCTAAGTACCCACAATGTCCACTGTATAGTCCTAGCCATGACAGAGTCACCACGTGGAGGGCTAAGTACCCACAATGTTCACTGTATAGTCCTAGCCATGACAGAGTCACCACGTGGAGGGCTAAGTACCCACAATGTTCACTGTATAGTCCTAGCCATGACAGAGTCACCACGTGGAGGGCTAAGTACCCACAATGCCCTCGCGGGAATACCCTCGTCTCCTACTGGATATAAAACATTCTTATTTCTCCCCTAACCCCTTTTTTTATGAGTTAAATATAAAAAATCCATTTTTACAACTCGTCTTATTGGCTGGAACAGTGGGAGGTGGCCGTGTATACGAAGGAGCGTCGCGACGCTACGGAGGGCTGGGGAGGGAGGAATATGACGCCCCTCCCCTCCATTCTTCCCTCCTCCCCACTCCTCCTTGTATTGATTTTAATGATAACGTCGCACGAGGCTGGAGGATCCAGTCCTCTGTTTAACAATACAGTCGACGCTAACAGCGCCGTGGCACGATGGACGGCAGGCGTCCTTCTTTCCAAAACTGGCTCTACCTGGACACAGACTCGGGATCTTTGAAAATACCACTTACACTAGGGAATATAAAATTCAAGGACGAAGGGAGGATGAATTTTATTAGATTATTACTTTCAGGCATGTGTTACCTTTTACTTTACTTACAGTAGCCCCATGGCTTCTTTGGTGCTGACTGGCAGCTCACAGCTCACAGCTGACGGCATTGAAAAGCTACCAGACCAAATTATGTATCCCTACGCCGAACCATATGATCTGCAAAAAACATGTGTTTAGCAGCTGTTACTTCTGACAGTCAACATTTAGGTATATACCTAACTGTTGACTGTCAGAAGTCAGCTGTGTACTGTCAGTCAGCACCAAAGAAGCCATGGGGCTACTGTAGAAGCACTTTAGCTAATTTCACACCAAAACAGTCCGGTCCAGTCAGATGCTCCTAGCCTCATTATTATTATTAGCACCACGTCTTACTACCCGTTCGGGTTATAAGCATTTACGCTAATGTGTAGTGGTAGGGTGATTGTGAGATGAAATGGAGGACCTACAGTTTTAACGTGGGATCCGAACCACGGTGGAGGCCTGGCATTTCACACATTCACAAGTTGTGATTAATACACGTCTTGTCAGAGGTGAAGGAAGGGTTTGGCTATAAGATAAATCTGTGCCGGGACCGAGGTTTGAACCCCGGGACCCTCAGCGCAGAAGTCTAACACCAGGTCACCTCCTAGATTCCCGATGGCTGCCTCAACATTGTTTTAAAGAAGAAGCAACGAATGCTTGCACACTGAATACGTCACCTCCAATCCAGTTCAGTGGAATCAAGTCAAGACTTTCTGTCAGTCTTTGTACGTCTTGTGTTTTATTTCCCTACTGATTCTGTTACATTTCAGTCAAAGTTTTCATAAGTTTTTAATCATGGAATGTTGAAAAGCTTATTCTTCTAGGGATCATAGTGAAATCATACTATGTAAAAAAAATCCGAAGCATCGATGTTATTGGGAATAAAATGAGTAAAATCAGGAAACATGGTTTAAAACAACAGAAAGTGTGTCTCCTTAAGGTGAGGTTGTAGGGAACGCGAGAAAAGGCCAGTGATTTTTGCAGTTTTTTTATAACAAAAATATTTCTTCATCTAATATAAATAAAATATTGCTCCGATAGCAACGTATCTTCACACGGTGATATCAACAGTTGTTGAATATCTGTCAAGGGTGTCTTAGAATTTAATAACTTTTCCATCTTCGTTTAAAAAGTTTCTCGTCTAATGCCTCCATGTCCATGACAACAACTGTTGATATCATCGTGTGAAGAAAATTAAACTAAACGTTTCTACTAAAGCAATATTTGATTTATTTTGTCCAAAAATAAGTTTTGCTATAAAAACTAAAACTTTAATTTTTTTTTTGCCTTTTCTGACGTCCCTTACATTCCCACCTTAATTTTATAATTTTATTGTCTGTTTTATCATTTTTCTACGAAGAATAAGGAACGTGACTACATCCACATCCCCCCCGTACAAAGCCAGTTTACTGGATAAAATAATTGTATCAATTTGTTCCAGTAAAGTAAAATCAATGACTGATTCGATGTGATTGACTGGTGTGATTTGACTGGACTGAGCTTGACTCGATTGGACTGGGTTGGTGTGAAATCAGCCTTAAGGTGGGATGGGAGAGTCACGTGAAAATGTAGATACAGTAGCCCCGTGGCTTCTTTGGTGCTAACTGACAGCTCTCAGCTGACTTCTGACAGTCAACATTTAGGTATATACCTAAGTGACAGGTGCTAAACACGTGTTTTTTGCAGATCATATGGTTTGGCGGAGGGATACATAATTTGGTCTGGTAGCTTTTCAAAGCCGTCAGCTGTGAGCTGTCAGTCAGCACCAAAGAATCCATGGGGCTACTGTAGATTCGCTACCGACTTAACTAAGGTGTTGGACCACACTGGAGCTCTCATTAAAAAAATAAATACATTAAGGAGGTTGCCTACCCGACGTCGTCACGACAAGTCAGGATAGGATTTACCATATTAATTAATTTACGTTTAATTTCAGCGAGTTTTAAAAATATAACGTTTACAAAAAAAAAGCATACATTTTTATATAATTATAAAAATAATCCTACAACTTCACAAAAGTATTTTTACTTTCTCTCTATCTTACAGGTAGAGAAAGTATTGTGATCGTCAAAAAATTCGAACTCGAGATTTTGATGAATTTTGACGTTTCATGACTTCCTGAATCCAAAAAAGTGGTTTTTGAATTTCCGTCTGTCTGTCTGTCTGTCTGTCTGTCTGTCTGTCTGTCTGTCTGTACCTCCAACTAGAGCCTAAGCTATTTTACCGATTGAGCTGAAACTTGATATCTTGGGTTTTCATAGGGTTGCCCCGAGGGGTTTTTGGAATTGGACATCTACCCCTAAAATTAAGGGTAGTTTACTGAAGGGAAAAAACAGAAAAAGTCGATTTTCTCAAAATCGGCTCTAACGATTTTGATTAAATTTCATTTATGAACATTAATAAATATTCCAAACAAAATGGCTACCCTCAATATTTCGGCAAAATCGCTTTAAGGGCTCCGGTCTGATGCGTAAATTAACATTTTTTATAATAGCTCCGAAACTATTTGAGATATGAAATTACTTAGCATTACAAATATGTATATATATTTATAATACAGATATTTTATTCGAAACATATTTTTATAAAATCAATAATTTTTAATCTATACGCCATTATATATATATATTTAGCTTTTTGGACATTAAAGCTTAAGTATTGCGATCGTAAAAAAAACTAACCTGAAATGTTGATGGATTTCGACGTCTCATGACCCCCGGAACCCTAAAAAATAGTCTTTGCAATGCCGTCTGTCTGTGTGTCTATTAAAACTTAAAATTAAGGGTAGTTTACCGAAGGGCAAAAAGAGAAAAAGTCGATTTTCTCAAAATCGGCTCCAACGATTTTGATTAAATTTCATTTATAAACATTAATAAATATTCCAAACAAAATGGATACCCTCAATATTTCGGCAAAATCGCTTTAAGGGCTCCGGTCTGATGCGTAAATTAACATTTTTTATAATAGCTCCGAAACTATTTGAGATATGAAATTACTTAGCATTACAAATATGTATATATATTTATAATACAAATATTTTATTCGAAACATATTTTTATAAAATCAATAATTTTTAATCTATACGCAATTATATATATATTTTTAGCTTTTTGGACATTAAAGCTTAAGTATTGCGATAGTAGAAAAAACTAACCTGAAATGTTGATGGATTTCGACGTCTCATAACCCCCCGAACCCTAAAAAATAGTCTTTGCAATGCCGTCTGTCTGTGTGTCTATTAAAACTTAAAATTAAGGGTAGTTTACCGAAGGGCAAAAAGAGAAAAAGTCGATTTTCTCAAAATCGGCTCCAACGATTTTGATTAAATTTCATTTATAAACATTAATAAATATTCCAAACAAAATGGCTACCCTCAATATTTCGGCAAAATGGCTTTAAGGGCTCCGGTCTGATGCGTCAATTAACATTTTTTTAAATAGCTCCGAAACTATTTGAGATATGAAATTACTTAGCATTACAAATATGTATATATATTTATAATACAGATATTTTATCCGAAACATATTTTTATAAAATCAATAACTTTCAATCTATACGCAATTATACATGAATTTTTTTAACTTTTTGGACATTAAAGTTTAAGTATTGCGACCGTAAAAAAAACTAACCTGAAATGTTGATGGATGTCGACGTCTCATGACCCCCCGAACCCTAAAAAATAGTCTTTGCAATGCCGTCTGTCTGTGTGTCTATAAAAACTTAAAATTAAGGGTAGTTTACTGAAGGGGGAAAAGAGAAAAATTTGGTTTTCTCAAAATCTACTCAAACGATTTTGATTAAAATTCGTATCTAGGCGTTGATTAAGATTATAAATAAACTGGCTATCTTCATTTTCCTATGAAAATGATTTTTAGGGTACTTTACAGAAGCGTTAATTTCCTTATCTCCACAACTATTGGAGAAACTAAACAACTTATCATTGCAAAATTGTAGGACTATCAGAAATAAAAAAAATTTATTTGACATATATTTTTATAAAAGCAGCAGTTTCTGAGATATTTGCAAATATATTAATACAATTTTGTGAGCTTTAGTTGTAAACATATACTACTTAAGTCTTAACGCAATAATTCTCCAATGCCATAGAGTAATTAAATATAAGTATCTAAAAAAGTATGTTATTTTTCCTTAAAGCTTTTAATAGAAATGTTTGAACAGCAATGATCTATCTCCATTTTAAACTCAATAGTCAATATTTACATTTTTTATTGGTCAAAATGTATAAATGAATAATTAAATATCAATGCGATGACTTGAAGATCTGCAACACCTTATAAAATGTTAAAATTTTAACCAGAAATCGAAATTTTAATACGAAGTGTTGACCCTTGTGGAAGACATTAAACTGTTTGAAATGTTCTAAGGTGGACAAAGATGCGCCTCTTTTCTCATTGATTCTATATCATTGTATATTATTTTATGCGTGTTCTTATGTGGAGTGGTGATGATACAATGTACATTATTCCGTTCAGAAATCTTAGGAGTTTATAGAAAGAGAGAGAAAGTCTGTGCGGTGCTCCGTACCATTTATTTTTTAATCTTGAAGTACCTTTTTTTTTGTAAGCGTAATTTTAATAAATCCTCTACAACTTAGTCTATCCAAGCTTAGTCACGAAAATGTCCTGTAGGCGTCTTCCTGTCAGGATGTAGATTAAAAAAAGGTCGTGGTTGTAAATGTCTATATAGAATAAGAAACAAGAGAAAGGTAATTCTAAAAAGCAAGTAAATGTTTTCAAGGAGCAAATAGTAGGCCTATAGTGAATGTGTACATTCGTCAGAGGAAGAGGGGATATAACATATAGACAAAATACCTCACTCACAGAGTGAACTGCTCGTTTTCTTCCCTCTCTTTATATTTTGTACATTGACGTCTAAGTGTGATAGTGCTTAGACTGCTTAGGTGTGTCGAGTTAAGATGCAACCCGCTTCGGAAAACAGCTTCGAAATCTCCAAGTAGATAACGCCGTTAACATTATGAACGTTCAATAACGAAAGTTAAAGTTTACAAGCATTAAAGGGTGACCTGGCGGTCTAGGGGTAAGGTGTCGGACTTCTGTGCTGGGGGTCCGGGGTTCAATCCTCGGTACCGGCACAGATCTACCTGATTGCCAAACCCCTTCCTTCACCTCTGACAAGACGTGTATTAATCACAACTTGTGAATGTGCGGAATGCCAGGCCTCCACCGTGGTTCGGATCCCACGTTAAACTGTAGGTCCTCCATTTCATCTCACACTCACCCTAACATTATACATTAGCGTAAGTGCGTGTAACACGAACGGGTAGTAAGACGTGGTAATAATAATAATAATAATAATAATAATAATAATAATAATAATAATAATAATAATAATAATAATAATAATAATAATAAAAGCATTAAAGTATAAAACAAACGCAAAACACCTTTGGTAAATGTGCTTTCCTCAGATCTGGATTTTTTTTTTTTTGACAAAGCTAATTACTGATGCTATTTTATAGTGTGAAAAACAAATGAATAATATTCTAATGTCGCCTAATGAAGCTTGAGATAGCAATGCAGGGACCCAAAGTCTTCGCGAAGCACAGTTTGAAAAACGCTGGTTTAAGGCGTCACTCTTGTGTTAGACTCGACTGCCGCTGACTGAGTAGATCAGAGCTACAATCTCGGTTGGATGTACTGGGGTCGGCTTTACTTAGAACGCAAATGTGGGGACGTTTCCTCTAAATTCAACCTTACTCATACCTAACACATTAACGTAATTATTACGTGTGCGTATAGTCTTAATGATTAGTAAGACGTGGTGATAAAGAATAAATAGATAAAATTAAACGAACCTCAGCATCATTTAAATCCAGACATGGCCAACAGTTCCCCGTCCAAAATTCTTTGGGAATCGGCCGGGGGGGGGGGGGGGTGAGGGGGGACCTTTGAAGAGTTTAATAGGAAGGACCTAACGCCCAAATTTAATAAAAAATGAATGAATGACTATTTATTTTTAACAATTAATACATACATTACACAAGTAACATAATAATTGCGATTCTGGAAACTTCATCTAGTCCGACACCTTAACTCAGTTGGTAGCGTGTCTGTCTACTGATATAAGGATCCCAGGTTTGATTCTTGGCATGACTGAAAATGTATACTTGGTAATATGGGGGGTTTTCCCCCCTTTTTCACAGTGATGAATTAACAGCAGGGGGCTTGATTTTTTAAAATATTTTTTTAGCACCACATCTTAGTCCCCGTCCAGGGTATACGCTTGCGCACTAATTACACTAATCGTTTTGGGGATTAGAGAGGTTATATTTATAGGAAATGTACCCACATTCACGTGGAGGGAGAGTAGAAAACCTGTTTGGAAAAACTATCCTTAGTACACCCGATCGAGATTCTAACCTTGATCTCCCTGTCATCGGTAGTCTAGTCTACTGCGAGAGTAGCGCGTTAGGCCACGAGGCCACCGAAGTGGGTTGGCTGGATATTGTGTCTGTTCTGGATTTAAGGTAGTTCATAAATTGTGTCCTGATATAAGTCGGTTCAGAAAGTGAACGTTAAATACCTCAAATAAATTAAAGGAAAAAAAAACTTCACGTAAATTGAATTTCTGCAATTTGAAGTATTTCAATTCGACCTGGCGGGCCCACACACGACAAATTTGGGACCGCGAGTGTCCCCGGGTCGTGGGTTTGACTTGCCTGATTTAACCCAACACAGTTTTTCTTGATTAACCCTCTTTTTTTATATACAAGTGTTCCCGGGTCAAACGGCTAAACTTTGGGAAGTGGTAGTGGATCAAAAAACTAACTCAAAATAGTTTTTTTGAGATTTGCTCGTTTTAGATTCCTTTCCGCGCAAAACAAAAACTAAAAAAACAGTTTTTCTGCAAAGGTATTTAGCAATGGCTTAATATTAATTTTCCGGGAAAGATGGTTCGGTCGTGCGGGACATGTGGTTTGGACTCTGCGTTCACCTGATTTAACGTCATTAGATTTTATTGTATGGGAGTCTCAATAAAAAATGTATGAAGTGCCTGTTAGTGACCTTCAATCATTCCGACAAAGGATGACGCAAAGAAACAACAGTCGCACAATGTCGGTCAGCCGCCCGTTCTGTCATTGATAGGTGCAATGCTTGTATCCGGGCTGGAGGCTGTTAATTTGAACAAAATAAATAAAATATTTTATTTAATAACTACCTATTTTGTTTTTATTTACTTTATGCTGTTTGAAAGGAGAAAACATAATCTCCAAAATACATTTTGAGTTAGTGTTTTGATCCCCTACCACTTCCCAAATTTTAGCCGTTTAACCCGGGAGCATCTGTATACAAAAAGCACATATCCCCCCCCATATAATCGTGGGAGGAGAGGTTATTTGAACGATGAATTGTCGAGAAAAATAGTTCAACGAAGGAAATAATTCCTCCCTCAAAGTTTACAGCCATTCTATTTGCTCTCGAACATTTTTTTCTTTGTAAAAAAATATATATATCCGAAACCTTGGCCTACATTTTCACAAGAATAAGGAAACCATACTTGTATCTGGAAGCGAAGACCCTTTTTTCTCCCCTTTTTAACCCAAAAAACTTTCAGTTTTTTACTGCCATCCCTTTTAACTACGCTAAAAAGATTGCTCACAAGAACTGTGTTAAAAAAAGAAGCAAACTTTTAACTTTACCCTAAAAACCTCTTTATATACATTTTTCTCTGCAATACAAATAAAAACCTTCTTATTCCACACAAATTATATATTTTTTTCCTCCCCAACAAAAAAGGTCTTAATACACCCAACAAAACAGGACCTTGAAACCATAAAATCCAGTAAAAAAATCATCCAACAAACTTATTTTTTTGGAGGCCAGAAAAAAACTCTAAAAAAAGAGAGAGAGCCTTGAATTTTTACCCCCATACTTGTAAAATACTAACCTTTCTTTACTACTGAGCCTGCATACAAATCAGGGAGGAAAGGACTGATGCAAAATCATCCCCTAAAAAAGTTTTATCCCAAAACGAAATAAAAAAACGACTGATTGTTAAAAAGAAATGTTCCCACAAGCTAGATTTTCCCCACGAATGTGGAATTCTGTGCAGCTCTCTCCCCCCCCCCCCCCCCCCGATCTGTGTACATTATAATGAGGAGGAAAAAGAGGAAATGGTGGGGATGGGGGTAATAAATCGACCCATATGTTCCATTCTCCCAAAAATCGGAAGTTTTTGTTGCAAAAGTGACGTCATATATCACATGAAAATGTGGGTCACAGTTTCCATATGAGATGTTTCACCTGAATGTTGTAACCACATGTGATCTTGTCCATGTTAGGGTGAGGGGTACAAGGGAAATTCTGTCTTGTCTGGTGCTCTGGAGATATGAAATGAGGTCCAGAGGGTCTTCAATCGACCCCAGGTCAGATCTTTACTATTAATATGGCTATGTGTTCCTTCTAATACTTACAAATGATTTTAGCGCCATGGCTCGGAATTAGGGATTGCTACTATGGGTGCAGATAATTTGTAAGTCCTATTTTGGATGTGATTCTTCGAGGCAAAGCAAACTGGATCGGAACAGCTTAGGAGGAACTGTCCTCTTCACGATGTCCATAGAAGGAAAGGTTGAAGGAAAGAGGAGCTTAGAAAGAAGGAGGATTCAAAGAAGAAACTTCTGGGAACTGAAAGAGGAGGCAGAGGACAGGGCGCATTGGAGGTCTAAGTTCACTGACAAAAGGAAATGACCTGTCATAAGACAGAACATATAATAGTATAATAATAATACTGAAATAGCCCCGTGTTTTGTTTTCAAATATTACCATCCTAGTTATAGTTAAAAACCAAACAAAAATTTGACTTGTGGTATCAAATGTATTCCTTCTTAGCTTGAATGAGAAAACCTTTGACCATCGTTTAAACTGGGATGGAGGAAAACGCAAGTTAAGGCATATATTTTTTGAAAGTTGTATAGCATTTTCTATTTTTTTTACCAAAACAAATAAAATATTGCTTCAGTGGATGTTTAATTTAATTTTCTACACTTGGCAATAAAAACAGTTGTTGAATACTTCATGGGC
The DNA here is from genome assembly GCA_033556935.1 of Timema podura. Lineage (NCBI taxonomy): Eukaryota > Metazoa > Arthropoda > Insecta > Phasmatodea > Timematidae > Timema > Timema podura. Next base: position 55,810,826 of record JAVRXN010000012.1, on the reverse strand, counting down.
ATACTATAATATAATAATAACTTTCTCTTAGTTCTCTTAATTTAAAACGTTTCTCAAGAAATACAAAAACCAACCTTGTTGCATGGTGGTCAGAGCTACTGGTTGATGACCTAGAGGTCCAAGGTTCGATTCCCAGCTGATACCTGGGAGATTTTTTTTTCTCGAAAGGAGAATAATTTCCATGGTCACCACCAGGGTCTGGTTGGTTAGGCTTAAGATCTTCATTGATTCCACTCCGTCGTATTATCCATCATCTCATCGGGACACGGAAAGTATGCACGATTAGTACATTCGGGCGTCCCCTGGGCAGCAGTACATCAGTACTGGCTAATACTCCCCACAAACCGAACTGCAGATTGATGTAATATTATTATTACTGTTACTTTTGCATACATTTAAGGATTTTAGCGTTATTAAACTACTATGGATTTTGAGAATAATTCACCGATGCTTTCTAAAACAGGGATGTTTTTGAATAATTTTTCAATACTTATTTCAAATATCACTTCCATTTATTTATATTACGTCATTTTTTTTTCTCTCAGAAATTACAAAGTAAAATAGGGTATTTTCACAAGAATAATTTTAATAAGTTTGACGTCGGGATATATCCTAGACACGCCATTATAACGAATATAAAATATGTCCACGACAGATATTCAACAACTGTTGATATTAGTTTATGTGGACAACTAAACTAAGCTTATCCACCGAATGAATATTATATTTGCTGTGAAAACCAAAGAAATAATGTTCTTATAGCGATATTCCTTTCACCCCGACTTAAAACATGAATACATTAAAACACAATCAATGAGGAACAACCGACCTCGATACGATTATTCAAGAGGTGCCTTATCAGTGGTGCAACCTTTTAACTAATAAATCCCCTCACAAGTTGACAGGTTTTGACGTGTTTTAACCGAGAGCCAGGTGTCCTATTTTCACATCATCTATTCAGCTATTGTGGTCTTAGAAACCAGTTCTCTGCCCTTAAATACAGCTTAGAGAGTTCATCTTCATAATGCCGCCACTAATCTCGAAAGGAAGACGCCATTTTTTTTTTTCTCCAACCGAACTTCTTTACCCGCCATCGCGGTTCGTTAAAATGTAAAACAGTTACGAAGTGGGTAAGGGAAGGGGGTAGATCCCTTGGCGGTGCACTCTGAAGGGGTTGATTGAGGGAGGGGTTGGGGTGGGAATAAGGGGACTTATTGAAATAGGGGGATTGGCTGGACTAAATTTGGAGCCAACACCCTAAACACCAAACTATGGCATCAAGGTATTGTTAATAATAATTTCTTAAGATATTAAAGTGGGATGGAAGGAAGGTGGCATGAGTTGAGGTAGGCCTACGTATTTTTGAAGCTTTCATGATGTAATACTTTTAGGGGTAGGGGGAGTTAATTAATCAAATGTTATTAATTAGGTACGTTAAGTAATTTCTACAAATTGTGACCAAAAAAATACAATGTCGATCAGTAGACACTTTTAGTCTTAAATTTACTACAAATTTAGGTCAAAATAAATAAATGTCGTTTCAGTAGACACTTTTAGTTTAAATTACTTACAAATTTGGGTCAAAATAAATACAATTCGTTTCAGGTAGACACTTTTAGTTAATTTTTACAATTTGGGTCCAAAATAAATACAATATGGCTTCAGTAGACACTTTTAGTTTAATTTTCTACAAGTTTGGAAAAATAAATACAATTTGGCTTCAGTAGACATTTTTTGTTTAATTTTCTATACAATTTGGACCAAAATAAATACAATGGCTTCAGGGAGGCACTTTTAGTTTAATTTTCTACATATTTGGACAAAATAAATACAATTTGCTTCAGTAGACACTTTTAGTTTAATTTTACTACAAATTTGGGTCAACATAAATAAACTCCTGCTCCAGAAGAAACTTTTAGTTTAATTTTACAAAAATGTGTACCAAAATATCCAGCCACCGTTCCACACATGTAACCAATGTGCGTGTGCCCCTGTCCCTGCGGACAGCAACCAGCATCGCAGCTAAGTTACATCACAAAGAACCACCGATGGTGGATTTACAATCATTCTAATCCCGCTCGTACGAGCCCAGCGGCCACTATTATTCTATAAAGTGGAGGGGTGGCTTTTTATTTTTCACCCTCTCGCGGCAGTCGGGGATGAAAGGGGTAAAAGTATTCTCAACGGGACAAGAGGTGGGACGTTTAAAAGATGAAGAGAGAGAGAGGGGGGGGTTTCGAGACAGAACAAACGTTAAAAGGGTTAAAAAAAAAAAAAAAGACCCGGATCGCGCGACATCCACGCGCGGAACGGGTTTCAAAACTTCTTCATGACTATTGGATTGGTCGCCAAAAAAAAAAGGGGGATGGGAATTATATAATAATAAAAAAAACTCAACCCTTTACAATATGTTGGTGGGGTTTTTTTTTCCAACCAGTGCACGCGTTTTAAAAACCCCTACGTTTTTTTTTTTATTTTCCATCCCTCGTCTATGATTATTAGTGATCCACCCTTTCCTCATGTGTGTACCTCATGCCTAGAGTCAACTAGACAACAGCTCGGTGCAAGAGTGGCATGAAGACACACCATTTTAGAACAAAATGGCGAGTCTTCTGTCACTTGCAAAGTTGAGCTAGTTTAAACCAGACACGTGTTTTATTTTATTTGTGGTATTTAAAGACGCTGCTAACCTGAAAGTTCGACACCTTAGCTCAGTCGATAGCGTGTCTGTCTACTGAGCTAAGGGTTCCGGGATCAGTTCCTGTCATGTACAGTAATTGTTTCATTGATGAAATGTGGGCTTCTTCTTTCACGGTGATAGTGATGAATTAATGGTATGGATGTTGTGTCTGTAATAGATTTAAGTTATTTTATAAGCCCTGTGCTGATATAATCAGTAAGTTCAGAAAGTGCGTATTAAATAGGCTCGAATAAATGAAAAAAAAATCAGTTTTCCTGTGAATTAGAAGCAAGTCATCATAGAATCCCCCATGATAATGTATTTAGGTTCTAAACACAAACCATAACTTCTTAAATAATTTAAAAAATTCCCCACTAAAAAAAATTAGTATTTTTTATTTGTCAACGTCCTTTTTTTCAAAATATCTACAGTTCAATTTATTTGGTCTGTTCACGAAAATGTCCTGTATGAATCTTCCTGCCAGGATGTATCTTTGAGACAAATCCGAAAAGGCGTATGATGTCTATCTAGAAAAGGAAAAAGAAAAGGTAGTTTTTAATTGCAAGCCAATGCTGTTAAGGTGTAGTAGAGTGAGTGTTTATACACGTCAGAGGAAGAGGGAAAGTGTTATAAACAGATAAACAAGATACCTCGGAGGGTGAACTACTACTTTTCTTCCCTATATTTTTACATCCCGAGGCTAATATTGAATGCTGTTGTAATGATATATCTAAGAAATGTATGTGGGAAAACTCGTATGGACAAAGTCAGTAATGAATGGGTGCTGAAGGAGTGAGGTTTGAAAGGGAGTCCAATAGGTCGATGTGAAAGAAGCGTCTTACGTTGTTTTGGGCATCTTGAGAGGGATGAATGTGGAGCGAGTGACGAAGCAAATATATGAAGGTAGAGTGTGATGATCAAAAGGAAGGGTCAGGCCAGGTAAGACGTGGGTAAATATTGTAGACGAATGTGTGAAAAATAGAAATATTAAGTGTTTTAATAATAAAAGAGCATGTATGACTCTCTATATGGATGTTGTTGGAGCGAAGGGGTATGAAAGGATAGGGAAGTGTGGAGAAAGGTAGTGAGGATGGATTAAGTATGGAGCTGTGGTTTTTTTGAGTTATAAGCACAGTTTCTTACCTACCCTCTAAGGGAGCGGCTTGTTTATATATATATATATATATACAAGTATGTATTTATGAATGTATGTGTATACTAGTATGTATGTATGTATGTATGTATGTGTATACTAGTATGTATGTATGTATGTATGTATGTGTATACTAGTATGTATGTATGTATGTATGTATGTATGTATGTATGCATGTATGTATGTATGTATGTATGTATGTATGTATGTATGTATGTATGTATGTGTATACTAGTATGTATGTATGTATGTATGCATGTATGTATGTATGTATGTATGTATGTATGCATGTATGTATGTATGTATGTATGTATGTATGCATGTATGTATGTATTTATGTATGTATGTATGTATGTATGTATGTATGTATGTATATATGTATGTATAATGTAGTATGTATGTATGTATGTATGTATGTATGTATGTGTATATAGTATGTATGTATGTATGCATGTATACGTAAGTGATGGTATGTATGCATGTATGTATGTATGTATGTATGTATGTATGTATGCATGTATGTATGTATATATGTATGTATGTATGCATTATGTATGTATGTATGTATGTATGTATGTATGTATGTATGTATGTATGTATGTATGTAGTATGTATGTATGTATGTATGTAGTATGTATGTATGTATGTATGTATGTATGTATGTATGTATGTATGTATGTATGTATGTATGTATTTATGTATGTATATATGTATGTTATATGTATGTAATATGTATTTTAATTCGTGCATTGTTATCTAAGTGTGATAAGTGTGATAGTGCTTAGGGCGAACCAGTTTAAGACGCAACCCGCCTCACCAAACAGCTCCAACATCACCAAGTATGCGACTTAGTCTATTATGTGCACTTTCTGAACCGAGTGAATATCAGAGCACTCACTAGTTATAAGCTAACTTTATCATAGAACAGACACAACATCCAGCCCCCCAGCCGTTAATTCATCACTAAGAAAGGGGGAATCCACATTTAATAGATATGATAACATCTTTCAGCCATGCCGGGAATCGAACCTGAGACCCTAAAATCAGTAGGCAGACCATATTACCAGCTGAATTAAGGTGTCCAACTCTCTATTAAATAATTACGTGATGAAATGAAGAGTTAGATACAATTTTATTTTTTAGAAATTTAAAATGTAATTTCTACTAAGAGGGCTTTACAAATCACACGGACACAGAAATCTAACTAAAAAAAATCATGAATAATAAAAAATCGTGGTACTATACGAAAAAAGTTTATTATTAAGTGAACAAAAAATAAAGTCCATGAAGTTTAGTTTTTCCACACAGTCTAAAATAGGTCACAGCACAATGTCTAGCCTAGAAAACTAGAGAGCATAAAAAAGTGAAAAAATGAAAAAACCCATCAAACAATATATTTTAGGAAAGGGAAACCATTCAGGGTCCTAAAAAAGTAATTTTTTTTTAGAAACCTGAAACTAATTCTGTCGCAAACACAATACAGGCCTGGCGAAAAGGTTAGAGGAACTTTCCTTTAAGAAAGTGGGAGATTTCTCAAAATAGACAATAAATCACGGCCATAATTTACACTCAGAACATCCAATCCTTGTCGAAGGATTAAACAAATAAGCGTGTATATAATTATATATATATATATAATTATATATTATATATATTATATATATTATATATATTATCATAATTATATATTATATAATATTACTTGCTTTGCTCGTTGGGGGCTCCACCCCCAAACCTCCGGTGATTTTCTTTGCAAATGGATGTAAACTAATGTAATCCCAGCATTGTTTTGAACGTAACAACTTAAAGTTACCGGTATAGTATTGTATATACCGCACCGACTTTAAAGTTTCTCCACCATTTTGATTTATTTTTTCGGGGTTTAAAATTTTTTTAAAACCTTTTTGGAATTCCCCGTCGGTTAGAGGCTAGAAGCTATAAGTTTGCCAAATTTCATGTTTCTATCTCATCTGGAAGTGGGTAAACATTAATGTCAGTGAGTGAGTGAGTCAGCCATGTGGCTTTATAGTAATATAATTTTATTTTTTAAATGTGGTTCACGCCAAAATAAAGTTAAAAACTTCCAACAGGGCTCTTTTTACTTAACAACCCTATATTTTTTTTAGATTTATTAATGGAAAAAAAGAGGTGTGAAAATGTGACATTAGCTCATATTCAAAGACCTTTTAAAGCCCATTTAAGGAGCTATGGGACCATCTTGATGGAAAAGGGCTCTAGATTTAGTAATAGTTTAGTAGGATCACAACAGAACATTTCAAGATATTTTAGGACTATCAGCGAGCTTTCCTCTTTGCCTTGAGATAAGAAGTATCGTAAGTTTTCTTTCCTCTTCTTTCTTACTGACATGACAAAGGGTGGTTGTAGCTGAAGAGTGAAACGGATTACAAGCTTCGAAAGAATATAGAGAAGTAGTGCTAGAAAACTACACAGACCCACTACCTGCTTCTGTGGCCACGTGGTATAAGGCTTACTCTCGCAGTAGACTAGACTGCCGATGACGGGGAAATCGAGGTTCGAATCTCGGTCGGGTGTACTGAGGGTGGTTTTCCATAAATGGTTTTCTACTCTCCCTCTACGCAAATTCCAGAACACTTCCTATTAATATAACCTTCCTAATGCCTAAAACCATTAGCGTAATTCAGTAACCCACCACGGTGGCGTAGCTAGCTAACGCGCTAGTTTCGTGTCAAGCTATACTGCCGAGGATGGGGAGATCAAGGTTCGAATCTCAGTCGGGTGAACTGGGGGTGGTTTTTCTCCTAAATAGTTTTTCACTCTCCCTTCACGCAAATGAGGGTTCACTTCCTCTTAATTCAACCTTCCCAATTCCTAACCCATTGGCGTAATTAGTACTTAAGCGTATAACCCGAATGGGTAGTAAGACGCGGTGTTAAATAAAACGACACAGACCGTTGTATTTGAAGCCGTGTGACCTGACAGCGATTGGTACCTTCTCGCTGACCAAGACGGTCGTCTTAACTCCCGATTACTTTCTCCCGCCTTTAAAGTTCTTGATATTTATTATTGTAAATGTTTTATTACTTCTAACAGACCAGTGACCAAACATTCCCCAATAGTTTAGAACGGTAATCAATCTAATCACTGATTTATTTATCTCTGGTTTGAGTAATGAATGAAGACATTAAAGGAGTGAGCTAAGTGCCTAAGTCAGGAACTCCCAGGCGCATAAGCACCTCAAACTATGAGATCATATAAATTGATAAAATACTCCCAACTTTTTTTCCTTTATTATTATTTTTAACTCGAAGGAAACATTCTTTTTTTTTATCTGAGGTATTTAACGTGCACTTTCCGAACCGACTGATTATATCACACACGAGAATTTCTTTGAGCGAGAGGAAAGGACCCTACCAATTTTTGCCAGGAACGGTATTTTCACATACCTTCCAGGGTTCTTTTACACGCCACAATTGACACGAGACCATCGGTTTTACTTCCCCTCCAGAGGAAGTTGTGCTACGGATTATTATCGCTCAAGATGAATCCGTCGAACCCCGGCTGGGTTTGAAACCCACGAATATCCGGACCTGAGGAGAGCACTTTACCCCCAAGATACCAAGGTCAACTTGAAAGAAGTAAAAGAAGTGCTCGTAAAACTAATTAAATCAGTTATTCAAGCGTGTGACCTTGAGTTTGAACTAACAGTACAAGCTTCTAGTATTAGTTAGATCATAAACCTTGATTCTTACCCTCCCTTTTTTTGTAGAGCTAGTTCCAAGAAACGAACCCAGGTCCTTAAGACGCAGATCAGTCCACCCTACTGCGCAGGTGCAAAGCTGGCGAACCTAGGGTAAAAAAAACCAGCGATAAAAAGTGGGGTAGTGTTAATCCACCAAGCGTTCAATATCATTCACTTCGTCTCCTCTCTTTAAACACATTCTCTCGATACTTCCGATCAAGTTTCTCAAATAAAGCTGGCAGAATCCTTTGACTACCAGGATGCTGGGTCCTGCTCACAGGGTCCTTTGGCGAGCAAGGATGCGAGTGTGAGCAAGAGGGAGGGGGGGGGAGACTTGCTTAGGACTGTAAGAGTAATGTTTCGTGACAAAAGAAGACGATAGGGAGGAATCTTCCAGGAGTGTCAACTGGTGCATCTTGGAGGAATCTTCCAGGAGTGTCAACTGGTGTATCTTGGAGGAATCTTCCAGGAGTGTCAACTGGTGCCTCTTGGAGGAATCTTCCAGGAGTATCAACTGGTGCATCTTGGAGGAATCTTTCAGGAGTGTCAACTGGTGCATCTTGGAGAATCTTCCAGGAGTGTCAACTGGTGACCTCTGGAGGAATCTTCCAGGAGTGTCAACTGGTGCATCTTGGAGGACTCTTCCAGGAGTGTCAACTGTGCATCTTGGAGGAATCTTCCAGGAGTATCAACTGGTGATCTTGGAGGAATCTTCCAGGAGTATCAACTGGTGCATCTTGGAGGAATCTTCCAGGAGTGTCAACTGTGCATCTTGGAGGAATCTTCCAGGAGTGTCAACTGATGCATCTTGGAGGAATCTTCCAGGAGTATCAACTGTGCATCTTGGAGGAATCTTCCAGGAGTGTCAACTGATGCATCTTGGAGGAATCTTCCAGGAGTGTCAACTGGTGTATCTTGGAGGAATCTTCCAGGAGTGTCAACTGGTGCATCTTGGAGGAATCTTCCAGGAGTGTCAACTGATGCATCTTGGAGGAATCTTCCAGGAGTGTCAACTGGTGCATCTTGGAGGAATCTTCCAGTAGTGTCAACTGGTGTATCTTGGAGGAATCTTCCAGGAGTGTCAACTGGTGCCTCTTGGAGGAATCTTCCAGGAGTGTCAACTGGTGCATCTTGGAGGAATCTTCCAGGAGTGTCAACTGATGCATCTTGGAGGAATCTTCCAGGAGTGTCAACTGATGCATCTTGGAGGAATCTTCCAGGAGTGTCAACTGATGCATCTTGGAGGAATCTTCCAGGAGTGTCAACTGGTGCATCTTGGAGGAATCTTCCAGGAGTGTCAACTGATGCATCTTGGAGGAATCGTCCAGGAGTGTCAACTGGTGCATCTTGGAGGAATCTTCCAGGAGTGTCAACTGGTGCATCTTGGAGGAATTGGCGAAGATGAAGCTACGAGGGGGGGAAAAGGGAATAAAATGGAAGTAGACAAAACTTTTTTTGCGCCTTTAACAACTCTAGAGAGAGAAAGAGCTACATAAATTTTGTCTCTTTTTTTGTGTGTAAAATTGACAAGATAATAGAGGAGAAAAAGAAACGTTTATTTATTATTTGTAATCGTTAGATTTCCATGAAATATTGTCCTAAGATAAACATATTACTTCTTAGTCCAATTTCCCACACTATTTCACTGCTCCGACGAATAATCAAACAAAGGGAACATTTTCAAAATCGTTTCATAAATTTATGTGAAGCATCTGCTCATCAATAACTTGTGAGCAGAGGAATCGTTAGTTTTTTTAAAAAGAAAACAATATTACTAAAAAAAAAGAATTACTTGGAAAGTTCTGAAAGATGAACAGTTTCTACGAGAAGAACCTCTCATATTTGCATGACGTTTTTTCGGGGGATGGGGGGGGGGATGCTAGAGGAGCAAGGAGTGGTCTGGAAAGATGCGTCTCTACCTGCGCCATCACCAGGTAAACAATTACTGCACGTTTTTCTTTGTCGCTGCTGAAAAGATTCGAAACTAGGAAGAATACACCCCATTCCCTTCAACGTACCCTCCTCTGCATACAAAGTGCTTCATGAATATTTAGTATCAACCTTTGTTCAGGATTCACCAACAAAAATAACTAAATAGTTCTGAGGTTCAAATCCGCACAGTTTTTTCTTTTTTTTTTGGAAAGTGATGGACACAAAACTGGAGGACAAAAACAAGGTTTTCCTGAGTATAGGAGGGGGGAGAGGGTGGGGGAGGTGGGGTGGCGAGGGCCAAAACATTGAGAGAGTAACGGTAGAAAAATGGTACCTACCATCCAATTTTCATAGGAAGGGTCATTTAGAAAATACGAACTTTTTTTTTTCCAACATAGAAAACATTTTACTACCGTATTAGTATTTTGTGTATAGGTATTTATTGACAATATCTATCAAAAATATCAGCTGGAGATAGCGTGACTTGGCGTATGATTACGTGAAAGTGGATCTAGTATATTGTCTAATGGTCAGATAAGGAAGGCTCTTCCCTAAAAGAATTGGACTGTAAGCTAATCGCTAAGAAAGGTTAAAAGTTTGAATCCAGACTTTGTCCATTATTAAATTGAATTCTATCATAACCATTAATCAACCAATTATGTGTTGATAGTTTTTGACACGACTGTTATTAAATTATTATATTATTAAAAAAAATACTCTAGCATTAAGCATAGTTTTTATTTCCATACGAATAAAAAATGAAATTAAGTAAAGCCGCATCTTTGAACGGAGTAACCTTGACAACTTTGTTGGAGTTGTACAGTAAGGTGTCCCTTCAACCTCTAAATAATACTTTTATCTTGGACAGATTTAGTCCCCCGAGCTGTTAAACAAATTAATTCATTTTAAAATGTGTTTGGATTAGATAAAAATATGTTACTAAAGTCTGTTACTGAACAGTATAATCTGTCAACAATGCACATTATATTCTTTTTATTGAAAAATGACACCCGGACACGGGAATTTAACCCGGAGCCTTCGACTTAAACGTCAATGCTCTGACCACTGAGCTAAACAGTTGTCGTCCCATACTTGGGGCCATTCCTCACTCATATTTTAAGGCAGCGTCTGTGATGGACGCGTGGAAATCATCAACTCCATATGAGTGATCAATTAAGACCTGGTGGTCTAGGGGTAAGGTGTCGGACATCTGTGCTGGAGGTCCGGGGTTCAATCCTCGGTCCCGGTACAGATTTATTTGAGTGCCAAACCCTTCCTTCACCTCTGACAAGATGTGTATTAATCACAACTTGTGAATGTGAGGAATGCCAGGCCTCCACCGTGGTTCGGATCCCACGTTAAACTGTAGGTCCTCAATTTCATCTCACAATCACCCTACCATTACAAATTAGCGTATGTGCGTATAAACCGAATGGGTAGTAACACGTGGTGATGATAATAATAATAATAATAATAATAATAATAATAATAATAATAATAATAATAATAATAATAAATATCATGAGCTATCAGATAACGCAGCCACCTTCGACTCGGGAGGACTTAATGTTGCCAAGGACAAGTTTACGCATGCGCATATCATGATAAATTAAATAGCCAAGCTATTATATTTGATAATTACAGCTATAGCTGCCTATAACTCTAACTATCAAAACTATAATAGCTTGGCTATTTACTTCATCACTGCACATCATCTTAGCTAGCGACCAATATTTCTCACTCTTTCAGACTTTTTTCTTTCAACCTTTTCATCCAACTGTACGTAAGCTACAGTAGCCCCATGGCTTCTTTGGTGCTGACTGACAGCCCACAGCTGACAGCTAACGGCTTTGAAAAGCTACCAGACCAAATTATGTATCCCTACGCTGAACCATATGATCTGCAAAAAACATGTGTTTAGCAGTTGTCACTTCTGACAGTCAAAATTTAGGTAGATACCTAAATGTTGACTGTCAGAAGTCAGCTGTGAGCTGTCAGTCAGCACCAAAGAAGCCATGGGGCTACTGTAGTTCACTATTTTATTGTACAGTATTTTAACACTTTCATTGTATAGCACTACTTTTCCCCCCACGTCAATGACCGAATGGTCTAAGGCATCACTCTCATGTTTGACTGACCTGCTAATGATGGGAAGATTATGATTCGAATCCCGTTCGGGTCTACTGGCCTTTCACAAATAGTTTCCGACTCTCTCTCTCTCTCTACGTAAATGAGGTTAGATTAACCTATAAATTGCTTCCTCCCTCAACCATACCCCATTAGAGTAGTTATCATGTATGAGTATAACCTGAACAGGTAGTAAGACGCGGTGATAACAAAAACTCTACTTTTCATTAACATTATTTATTGACACTTTTATAAAATAATTAATTTAAAAGATATTACAATAATGTTGTGCTTTTTTTTTTTTACCGTTTAAATGTCAGCTATTTTTTCCGAGTTCCGTCAGTTATTTTAGAGTACCATCCCTGGAAATAATAAGAGAAAAAAGGCTTACTCCACTCTATATATCTAAATTTACTAATTAATTTACTTATCTGGCAGTTAAGAAAAGTTACTATAGGTAATTTCACGTATTCATACGTCAAGTCATGTAGTTGTCACTTTTGATAGATACAAATATCTGTACAAGATGTTTCGAATGTTGTCTGATAGAAATATATTTGTTAAGTAGAGCTAATTGGGGATCGATCCAGTACAGATGTTCGAAAATACAGTACCTATTAAAAAAAAAAAAAAGCACAAACAGAATACTTACGAAAATTCAGTGTTAAGGTAGAAACATTTTCACTTTACTTAAACAACAAACTTACACATTGTTTTTTAGTTGCTAAATATAACAAATTCTGAAGGAATATGATAAGGCAAAAAATCTAACAACAAATTTTTTTTTAACAAGGTTTGAGTTGCGTTTTTTGGCCACCATGTCTCTGATATTGATACCTCTGTGGTTATTTTTAGAATTTTTTTTTTTTCTTGGCGATCCGTATTATCGATCTGGATTTTTGACATCCGAAATATCAACTCTCTACTGTATTTTCTAAAGGTTGCTTCAAATTTCAATTTACATCCATTACTGTTTCCAGCCTGTGACCTGGGTCAGTTTTTTATTCAAGCCATATATTTTCCACTACCGGTTTTATAGGCCTGTCGTAGCTTCATATGCCTTATAACCTAAGACTAGGACAGGCACAACATCCAGTCCCCAGCCATTAATTCATCACTGTGAAAGGGTAAACCTACATTTCACCATTTTGACCATGTCGGGAATAGAACCCAGCACCCTTAGCTCAGTAGGCAGACACGCTACCGACTGAGCTAAGTTGTAGGACTCAATCTTCAATTTATATATTTTTTAAATCAAAGTATATTCTTATTTGCTTTAGTGACATACATTATAGAGTCAGGCATGGAGTTCATGACTTGTATCCGGTCCCCCTAACCACTCAGCCATCAAGAGTAGATCTCTCTCGTGTGCATGGCAATGTGTGAAGAGGGAGGTTGGAAGGTCAGTGGCGTGGAATGGAGGTTTGAGGGGGAGTAGTATAGCGTGAAGATTGCACCACCCTGAGGCATCATCACCCCCCCTCTACACCCCTAGGATAATATCTTCAACCTCTATCCCACACCTGCCTCAAGCTACACCGTCATAAAATTACAAAATATGCTCTACATACTCAACAAACAAATAAATTAGCTGAATGTCTTGGTATTAAGGTTAGAGTGTAGGGAATGTGAGTTAAGGGCAGTATTTTTGCAGTTTTTATATAGAACTTTTTTTTTTGTAGAAAATAAATAAACTATTGCTCAAGTAGAAACAAAGCTTAATTTTATTCACATGGTGATATCAACAATTGTTGAATATGTCATGTGCTTAGCGGCATTAGATGAGAATTTTTTTTAAATAAAGACAAAAAGTTGTTATTAAATTCCAAGACATCCTTTACAGATATTCAACAATTGTTGATATCACTATGTGAATAAAACTAGAGCAATATTTAATTTATTTTTGGTCAAAAAACATGTTTAGATATAAAGAAAATAAGCAAAAATACATACTACCCCATAACTTGCGTTCCTTAGACTCCCACACTAAAGACACCTAGTTATTTTTTATAGTGTTTTTTTAGCGCCGTGTCTTACTACCCGTTCTGTTTATTCGCCTATGTACTAATTACACTAATGGGTTAGGGATTAAGAAGGTTTAATTGAGAGTAGGCAATCTAGAAGCTAGAATTGAACCGGGAGCAGTTGTCTGGTAAGCTATCTATACAGCTAATGGAGATTGTACCAGGGTCCTTTAGACAGGTGATTCTCAAGCTATGGTCTGCGGACCGCTGGTGGTCCACAGATGGGCCATAGAGGATTATTATTATTTAGCACCGTGTCTTACTACCCGTTTGGGTTATACGCTTAAGTACTAATTACAATAATGGATTAGGAGTTGGGAAGGTTAAATTTAAAGGAAGTGAACCCGCATTTGCGTGGAGGAAGAGTGGAAAACCATTTAGGAAAAACCACCCCAGTTCACCCGAGCGAGACTCGAACCTCAATTTCCCCGTCCTTGGTGGTCTAGCTCAACACGACTGGCGCGTTAGCCAACTACGCCACCGAGGCGAGTGCCATAGACTATAGAGGAACAATTCATTTTATGTGAAGGAGCTAAATGGTCCCAGATTAACAAACTAAGTCCCCTAAGTCAACTCTACTTTGTACTACAAGTATGTGAAATGTGCCTTAGGAACTAAGTCTAGGTAAAATTATGTATTTCATTGATTAATAAAACCTACATTAATAGAATTTACGCCGATATATGGATTTTATTAATTTCACTAATGTGTCAGGGATGAGGAAGGTAGAATTCAGAGGGAACACAGCCGTATTTGCGTGGAGGGAGAGTGTGAAACCATTTAGGAAAAAAGAATATCAGACGCGGTCTCGAACTGCTACCTCCTAGTCATCTGTAGTCCATGCTATTGAGAGAGCGATTACTTATATCATACGACCAACAAGAGTAGAACCAGGGAACCTTCGACACGGTTCTTGTGGGAGGCTTCATTCTCGACAGTGTATCTGTTGGCAGGTCTGTCGGAGGACAGTTTGCAGATGAGGTTCCTACCCGTCTTTATCCCGCTAATACACCCTGGCACAGGGTGGACCGTAGTAGATTTACCACACTAGGATACTTTTACCAACTCTACCTTGGCAAACTGGAGGACTGTTGCCTTAGCAGACTAGAGGACTGTTGTCTTAGCAGACTAGAGGACTGTTGCCTTGGTAGACTAGAGGACTGTTGCCTTGGTAGATTAGAGGACTGTTGCCTTAGCAGGCTAGAGGAATGTTGCCTTAACAGACTAGAGGACTGTTGCCTTGGTAGACTAGAGGACTGTTGCCTTGGTAGATTAGAGGACTGTTGCCTTAGCAGGCTAGAGGAATGTTGCCTTGGTAGACTAGAGGACTGTTGCCTTGGTAGACTAGAGGACTGTTGCCTTAGCAGACTAGAGGAATGTTGCCTTGGCAGACTAGAGGACTGTTGCCTTTTCAAACTAGAGGACTGTTGTCTTGGCAGACTGGGGATTGTTGCCTTTGCAAACCAGAGGACTGTTGCCTTAGCAGACTAGAGGACTGTTGCCTTGGCAGACTAGAGGACTGTTGCCTTAGCAGACTGGAGGACTGTTAACCTTGGTAGACTAGAGGATTGTTGCCTTGGCAGACTAGAGGACTGTTGCCTTAGCAGACTAGAGGATTGTTGCCTTGGCAGACTAGAGGACTGTTGCCTTGGCAGACTAGAGGATTGTTGCTTTGGCAAACAG
This sequence comes from Timema podura, assembly GCA_033556935.1. Taxonomy (NCBI): domain Eukaryota; kingdom Metazoa; phylum Arthropoda; class Insecta; order Phasmatodea; family Timematidae; genus Timema; species Timema podura. Next base: position 55,795,506 of record JAVRXN010000012.1, on the reverse strand, counting down.
TTGATGGACATTACGGAAACTGTTATTCATATTTGACAAACAGTCTTCATACAATCCAACTGATCCAAAACCCACTTCGGTGTCCGCATGGTCTAACGCGCTACTCTCGCAGTAGACAAGACTGCCGATGACGGGGAGATCAAGGTTCGAATCTAGGTCAGGTGTTTTCAGAGTGGTTTTACGTTCTCCCTCCACGAAAATGAGGGTACACTTCCTTTAAATATAACCTTCCTAATCACTAACGGCATTAACGTAATTAATACATAAGCGTATAACCCGAACGGGTAGTAAGTAAAACGTGGTGCTAAAAAAACTTATCCAAAAATAAGTTATATTGCGTTTAAAAAATATGTCTACTATTATTATCTGAGCTGAGGTATTTAGCGTGCGCTTTCTGAAACTACTTAATATATCAGCACACGACTAATAAACTAGCTCAAATCTAGAACCAACACAACAACCAGCCCCCCTGCCATTAATTCATCGCCGAGAAAGGGGAAGCTCACATTTCAGAAATGATTAAATTTTTCAGTCATGCCTGGAACAGAAGTCGAGACCTTTATCTCAGTGGACCGACTTAGCTAAAGTGTCGGAATGATGTCTTTGTAGTTTGTGTCTGAGTATTTATAGCATTTTTTTTAGCTTTTTTAAAGAATAACTATTGACATTATCTTAGGGAGGGGAGATGGGAAAGTATTTTTGTAGTTTTTAACTTTTCTTTTATCCAAAATTCAATAAAAATATCACTTTAGTGGATGCATTTAGTTTAATTTTCTACACATGGTTATGTTATAGGTACGGTGACCATACGTCCCGAAAAAATCGGGACCGTCCCGATTTTAAGGGCTGTGTCCCGGCGTCCCGAATAACTACCAAAATGTCACGAATTGTCTGACTGATGAAAAAAATTTCTACAGTAAAGTAAAAATATCGAAATCGTTACATTTATAATATTTTACTTTTATTGAGAGTATATGAATAAACTCCGTGTGTTTTTGTCTTTGCACTGGTGGTAGTGGGGCGGCCGGTTGCTACTCCTCTGGACTAAGCAAATGTTGTTCAATGCACATAGATTTTATACACGTAATTTAAAAATGGCAGCTTTTATAAGTCACAAATAGACATCCAACTTAAAATTAAATCATTGAATCAATTGAAAACGAGTAGAATTAGGAAAATGAACAGAAAAACATCTTAATTTTTAATAGCCTATTATATTTTTACAAAATATAATTTTCTCAAAACTCTTACTATTTAAACTTTAAAATTACTTGTTACTGTGAGCCACTTAGTCTTATAGATTGAGATGAGTCCAGTAGTTTTGACTACCATTTTTACGTAGCCCATATTTATTTATAGTTATGACATATAATTGTAATTTATGTTTTTTAAATTACTAAAAATAAAATATCTTGGAATATGTTTGTTCTTAACTATGCTTATCCCTTATGCTTATGTATTTATGCTACTTTTTTTAAATGTTGCCAAGTTGTCCCGATTTTCACTGTCAGAAATATGGTCACCGTAGTTATAGGTATTGACACCTTAGCTCGGAAGGATACTTTGGTCGGTTGTGAAGCCACGCCACGCCTTTCACCCTCCCGCCCTCCATCTCGACAGGGCCAAGGGCCTTAACACTTCTGGGTCTAACTCTACAGCAGACCCAATATTTAGTGCTACATTCAACCACCGAACTCTGTAGTCTATGCGTGAGTTGTGAGAAGAGTATTGTAATCTCTGTTATTGCTGTTATTGTAACTCATTAGATAATGTTTTTGGTGTTAACGTCCTTGGTTGTGTTACCGACCGTACTTTTTTAAGAATAGATTAACTCTTTTTGAAACTTTTTATAACTATTGTATGGAATATAAATAATTGTTTGGTTGAAGTCCAGAGCAAATCGAAATATGATTTTATTATTTTATTTAGCACCGCGTCTTACTACCCGTTCGGTTTGTACGCTAATGCACTAATCACGCTGTTTTTTAATTAGGAAGGTTATTTTAAAGGAAGTGTGACCGCATTTGCGTGCAGGGAGAGTGGAAAACAGTTTAGGAAAAAAACCACTCTCAGTTCACCCGACCGAGATTTGAATCACGATCTCCCCGTCATCGGCAGGCTAGTATACTGCGAGAGTAGCGCGTTAGACCACGATGTGGCCACCGAAGCGGGTGACTTCGAATTAAAAAAAAAAGTTATACTGTAATTGAAAACGCTCCAAAAAAAAATGTTTCCATCTCGCCTCTCAACTGATGAATTCTTGGATCAGTTCTGCTCAAGGCCCTGCCTTTGGACCAGAGTACTCTGACATTATACACACACACACACACACACACACACACACACACTGTCCCAAGACCACACGGCTACCTGCTACTTGTCGGGGGTGGTAGGAAAGGACCAGGGGTTGTAAGAGGTTAGGGGTGGGTTTTTAGCGAAGGTCAGAATAATAAGTAGGGCCTTCTGTTAGGAGACTCACCCTAACCAACACCCCTCTCCCCTCCCCTCTCACTCTCAAATAGCTTAGCAGGGCCGACCACCCCCTACAATGCCACAGGGCGTTCAAACACTTCTTTCACTTCCTTCTTATTCCGACACTACTGCTCAGTAGGTACTGTAGTGCTATGAGGGTCTCGCGTTTGACTACCGGCATGGCCGAAAAAAAATATTATAATTTGTGAAATGGGGGTTCCCCCGTTCTCAGCTATGAACTAACCACTGGATGAGAGGGGGAGAGGGGGGTTGGGTCACTCCTGGATGTTGTGTGTGTTCTAGATTTAAGTTAGTTTATAAGTCGTGTGTTGATATAATCAGTCGGTTCAGAGAGTGAACTTTATATACATCAAACAAACATAAAGTAAAAAATACTTCTTTCAAGTGAAATTTAAATGAAATTATTTAACATTTTTAATGATAACTACACTTTGATTTTCTTATGAATGGACATTTGTGGGCTTCTCGCATTTTTTTGGTCAGTTGTATACTTTCATAGTTAATAAATTATATATTCTCAAACGGCGTATAGTTTGATTAATTAAAATTTTAAACTGTAATTTTTTAAAGAATATTGTTAAAAAAAATTATTTGCTCTTTTTGATCTCTCTATGGTTGGTACGCCATCATAATTTTGGCCAAATTTACTGTACTCTGTTATATATAGGTCATCCACGATAGGAGAGGTGGTAAGTAACAGATGACAGCAGGTTCTTTAATGCAAGCATTGGATGAAAGTATTATTAGAATCACCCGCTACGGTGATCACGTGGTCTAACGCGCTACTCTCGCAGTAGACTAGACTGCCGATGACGGGGAGACCGAGGTTCGAATCTTGGTTGCATGTACTGAGTTTCCACTCTCCCTCTATGTAAATGCGAGTACACTTCCTTTAAATATAACCTTCCTAATCCCTAAAACCATATACGAATGGGTAGTAAGACCCGGTACTAAAAAATAACTAGTAGTTCATAAGATAAATTCACAGCGTCATCTTTCGAAGTACGACTGATATCTTTCAGAATTTTTTTTTTTTTAATAATATGGTAAGGGTGTGTGAAGCTTTGAAACTTCGACTTGGATTCGAAACAAACATCAGATTCGACTTCGCTTCGAAACGAACTCCGGCTTCTAAGCTTTGCCAATAAAAATATTGATAGCTAAAATACTCAATTTATGTTCAATTAAAGCCATTCTGAGCTGTTTTATATATTACAAATTAATATTCATATGAGAAAAAATGAAGTAATTTAATTGTAAGTTGTGATAGTAGCTTAATTTATCAGATTAACACGAACTGTTACAAACAATTGTGCAATAGAATATTTCCCAAGTACTCTTTGTGAATTAAGTTATATAAATAACCACAATATAATATTTTTTCAAGCATAAAACAACTAAAAGAAAATATTCGAAATTCCGATTCAGCTTCGATAATATTTAATATATTAGATTAGAGTTCGCTTCATATTGAAAAAGTGGAGCAGAGAGCGCTACCCAGAATAGGGATGTGAAAAAAATATTGATACTTTACTAATATAGATATTTTCCTTTCGATACTAGTATTTTTTTTTACTAGATATTTTTTTTCCTATACGTTTACTGATATTAGTACTAACACCCCGGTATCGAAAGAAACAACTTTTTTGCAATCTTCACTCATTCTGGGATTAAATGTTTAGAGAAGGGTACAAAATAGACTGAATATATATATAATATATATATATATATATATATATATATATATATATTAAAAATCATATTTAGCTATTAAATAACTTTCCATCAGCTACATTTTAATAGATATTTTGAAAGCTGATGTAGTAAAACCTTTTATAATATCCATTATACAATATTATCTATCAAACCTTCCAAGCTCCAACACATAACATAGACGATAGACCTAAATAGACTAATATGACTAAACCATTATAACTGCAGTGTTTATAAAAATACTATTATTATTATTATTATTATTATTATTATTATTATTATTATTATTATGCGAAAGTTGAAATTATTACTTGATAAAATATTTTTTTTTCCAAATTAAAATTTTGATACCGATACTTACTGCTATCGATACTTTTCTATCGATACTAGAACGGTATCGATATTTTTATTTCAATACCCCATCCCTAGCCCAGAGTACAACACCGCAACGTGAGGACGTGTTGATATCGGAGGTGAGAGCTAATGAGAGTCTTAAACGTAACTTAATTCCTAATTTACCAACCCCTGGTGACCTTTGGGATGATTCCTCTTAAAAGGAATCGAACCCAGGACTACTTGGTTCGTAGCCAGGTGCACTGACCACGACAGCAAAGGGGGCCGGATAGCTATTGGAGTCGATGGAGTGTACAAGAAGTGTGTGACCTCCTGAAGAGTCCTTAACATGTAGCCTTCCAAAGTTGAGCCTCCCCTCCTTTTCCCCTGCCGTAGTCTATATTATTATTATTATTATTATTATTATTATTATTATTATTATTATTATTATTATTATTATTATTATTATTATTATTATTATTATTATTATCACCGCGTCTTACTACCCATTCGGGTTATAAGCACTTACGCTAATGTGTAATGGTAGGGTGATTGTGAGATGAAATGGAGGACCTACAGTTTAACGTGGGATCCGAACCACGGTGGAGGCCTGGCATTCCACACATTCACAAGTCGTGATTAATACACGTCTTGTCAGAGGTGAAGGAAGGGTTTGGTAATCAGATAAATCTGTGCCGGGACCGAGGATTGAACCCCGGACCCATCAGCACAGAAGTCTAGGGGGAGGGGGGGGAAATACCGTGCATCCCAAGATATGGTTTTATTTGACACATTTAAACATTGTAATTTAAATAAGCCAGTGTTTCCTCCAACAAGAAGAGAACAGGTAACATTTTAATTAGAGGAAGTGGTAAGCTGAACTCAAATGCAGAACTGGCTCTAGTAGCTCATTAAAAGGAAAAAAAAAAGTCTCACTACTTTCTCCCAGTTAAATGGGGCTGTTAAAAAGGGCATGTCTTTCCACAGTTTGACAAAAAGATAAAATTATACATTTGTTAGTAATTACTAACTAATGCATGCTTAAATAGTCATATAGTTAATTACCAAGGATGTGTTTGAAGATTTGGATGTTGCGACATCCCTTTGTATCAACAATGTTGCTGTTCTCGACATGTTTGAAAAGTTGGATGTTGCGATATACCTTTGTATCAACAATGTTGCTATTCTCGACATGTTTGAAAAGTTGGATGTTGCGACATCCCTTTGTATCAACAATGTTGCTATTCTCGACATGTTTGAAAAGTTGGATGTTGCGACATACCTTAGTGCCAACAATGTTGCTCCTATTAACATGTTTGGAGAACTATTTGTTGGGCATACTGCTCACAGAACTACTGGTAAGACTGTAGTAACGATAATAACATGGAGGGAGGTCTACTGTTAACAGAACTACTAGTAAGACTGTAGTAACGATGATAACATGGAGGGAGGTCTACTGTTCACAGAACTACTAGTAAGACTGTAGTAACGATAATAACATGGAGGGAGCGAGGTCTACTGTTCACAGAACTACTAGTAAGACTGTAGTAACGATAATAACATGGAGGGAGGTCTACTGTTCACAGAACTACTAGTAAGACTGTAGTAACGATAATAACATGGAGGGAGTGAGGTCTACTGTTCACAGAACTACTGGTAAGACTGTAGTAATGATAATAACATGGAGGGAGTGAGGTCTACTGTTCACTGAACTACTAGTAAGACTGTAGTAACGATAATAACATGGAGGGAGGTCTACTGTTCACAGAACTACTAGTAAGACTGTAGTAACGATAATAACATGGAGGGAGCGAGGTCTACTGTTCACAGAACTACTAGTTATGATGTTATTTCAAAAACATATACAAAATTTTCCATATCACCAGAAATAGTATCATTTACATAAAGTGAAGTCGTGCTTCTTTAAAACGCATTCGGATAAAAGAAAAGTGTAGTAAAGTGATTAATTTACAGAAATACAATCTTTGTTTACTGTTTTGAAGCTTTCATTTACAGCCTGTGTGTTTCTTCTAGTTGACTATGTGGACACTTTGTGGGTTTATTTTTTGTGAGCAGAACTCAAGCAACAAGAAAACCAAAGCCAGTGTAAGTTTCGTGGAATTGTCGGCTAACTTTCCTCCATAGTCTAATAACTAGCATGTTAATGATGAGTCCAGTGCATCGTAATGCTCAACGTGGCGGTGTTGCCAAGTGTACGACTGGCTTCGTCTGGAGGTCTACTGTCCCCGTGGTTGAGTGGTCAGAGAGGTCTACTGTCCCCGTGGTCGAGCGGTCAGAGAGGTCTATTGTCCCCGCGGCTGAGTGGTCAGAGAGATCTACTGTCCCCACGGTTGAGTGGTCAGGGAAATCTACTGTCCCGTGGTTGAGTGGTGGGGAGATCTATCCCCGTGGTTGAGTGGTGGGGAGATCCATCCCCGTGGCTGAGTGGTCAGGGAAATCTACTGTTCCCGTGGTTGAGTGGTGGGAGATCTACTGTCTCCATGGTTGAATGGTGGGGAGATCTACTATCCCCGGGGTTTAGAGTTGTCAAAAAGGTGACCTGATGGTCTAGGGGTAAGGTGTCAGACTTCTGTGCTGGGGGTCCGGGGTTCAATCCTCGGTCCCGGCACAGATTTATCTGATTACCAAACCCTTCCTTCACCTCTGACAAGACGTGTATTAATCACAACTTGTGAATGTGTAATTCCAGGCCTCCACCGTGGTTCGGATCCCCACGTTAAACTGTAGGTCCTCCATTTCATCTCACAATCACCCTACCATTACAATTAGCATAAGTGCGTATAACCGAAGTAGTAAGACGCGGTGATAATAATAAATAATAATAAATAATAATAATAATAATAATAACTTTAAAATAACACTAATAATATAGTACCATGTTTTCAATGTTGACAGGAAAAAAATATGTTTGTATTTTTTTTTCTTCAAACCAAAATTCTACTATTATGTATGTAATTATATATATACATATATACATGTATGTGTATATGTGAGTGTATGTTTGTGTGTGTGTGTATTGAGCCTTGTGTTTATAAAAGGCACTTTAAATAATAGTGAGAATAATAATAGTAATAATAAAATAAAATAAGTATAAACAAAAGCTAAGCTTGGCAACTCTGTCGGAACCAGTATCGTCATTAAATTCTAAACTATGTAAATAAATGACAGCGGCAGATGTCTGCGGCAATTAGGCTGAACATGCAACGCCTGTCATTAGCATTCATACAAGACTACCACTGGTTGGTTACTCCTGGTGGTTCTGCAATAAACTTGTGCCACCATGAGACAGGAATCTGCGTTCCGATATTAAGCAAACAACCATTGGTTGGTGTTGTAATAAAAATAACCATTGGTTTTGCACCCTCTGTTTGCCTACCCCCTTTGTTACATATGGAACACAACTCTGCACACGTGATTTAAGAGACTTACTGCTGCCATTTTGTTTTGTAAGACTTAAACAATGCCAATAACGAGACTTAATCAAAAGTGTTAGGGCACATTTTGAGAAAATCGATTATTTTCTATTTTCACCCTTATGGGTTAAATAGACAGTTTTAAAAAAAGGGGTGGAACCTTATGAAAACACTAGATACAACGTTTTAACCCGATTGGTAAATTAGTTTCGGCTCTAGTCCCAGTAACATACAAACAGACGGTTAAAAAAAACTTTTTCGCGTTCATAAACGTCGACATCCATCAAAATTTTTAGTTCAATTTTTTTTATATGATTAAAATACTTTCTCTATCAGAAGGGTTGAGAGAATATAATAAAACATGACTAGAGGGTGTACTACCACTTAAAATCTCAAAATTGCCACCAACTTTTCCGACTCCCACCGGTATACAACCCAGTACGCCAGGCTGGAATTCTAACTCCCAGCTCAACGTTACCAGTAAATCAGACCAGAGTGAGACTGACGTCTTTGTCAGCGTGTCCACAGAGATGTGTATGAAACATGATTGATTGATATGGGAAGACAATGAGCCTGCAACCTGCCCTGCAACCAGCCCTGCAACAACCCCTTCAACCAGCCCTGCAACAACCCCTTCAACCAGCCCTGCAACCAGCCCTTCAACCGGCCATGCAACCAGCCCTGCAACCAACCCTTCAATCAGCCATGTAACAAGCCCTGCAACAACCCCTTCAACCAGCCCTGCAACAACCCCTTCAACCAGCCCTGCAACCAGCCCTTCAACCGGCCATGCAACCAGCCCTGCAACCAACCCTTCAGTCAGCCATGTAACAAGCCCTGCAACCAGCCCTGCAACAACCCCTTCAACCAGAAATGCAACCAGTCCTGCAACCAGCCCTGCAACCAGCCCTGCAACAACCCCTTCAACCAGCCATGCAACCAGTCCTGCAACCAGCCCTTCAACAACCCCTTCAACCAGTCCTGCAACCAGTCCTGCAACAACCCCTTCAACCAGCCCTGCGACCAGCCCTGCAACCACCTTCAACGGCCCGCAACCATTCCTCAACCAACCACTTCAATCACCAGTACCAGTCTGGCAATCAACCCCTTCAACCAGCACCATGCAACAACCTTCAACCAGCCCTGCAACCAGCCTTCAACCGCCATGCAACAGCCCTGCACGGTCATGACACCTGAAACAGCCTTCAACCGCCATGCATCAGCCTGGGAACCGTCCATGCAACCAGCCCTGCAACAGCCCTTCAACCAGCCATGCAACCAGCCCTGCAACCACCCTTCAACAGCATGAACCAAGCCCTGCAACAACCCCTTCAACCACCTGCACAACCTTCAACCAGCCTCTGCAACAACCCCTTCAACCAGCCCTGCACAAGCCTTCAACGCCATGCAACCAGCCCTGCAACCAACCTCAGTCAGCCATGTACAAGCCCGCAACAACCCTTCAACCAGAAATGCAACCAGCCCTGCAACCAGCCCTGCAACAACCCCTTCAACCAGCCATGCAACCATCCTGCAACCACCCTTCAACAACCTTCAACGCTGCAACCACCCTTCAGTCAGCCATGTAACAAGCCTGCAACCAGCCCTGCAACAACCCCTTCAACCAAGCAACCCTCTGCAACCAGCCCTGCAACCAGCCCTGCAACAACCCCTTCAACCAGCCATGCAACATCCCGCAACCAGCCTCAACCCCCACAACCAGCCCCGCAACCAGCCATGCAACCAATCCATCCAATAACACTAACTAGCGAACATGACCAGAAAAGTCCGGATTTTGATGAGCTAAAAATTGTCAAAAAGTTATAGTCTATTAACATTAAAATTAAAATAAAAAATATTTGAATTTATTTTTAAAAATACCCGAAAATTCAATAAAACTAAAAAGGAATATAATTAATAGATTAAACGTGGTCATGGGTTTGGTCCGTGTCACCAACGAAAATTAAAACTCCATTGAAGAAAAAAAGCAATTAAAACTTTGATGAAAAATTTGGAAATAATGCTTCGTCATATTTATTAAATTACCAATAAAACTATGTAACACACTAAATAAAGTTTCAATTCTTGAAACATAACAAATTGGTTTGGTTTGTATTATTCTATATTTTACTATTTATTTTATTATTTGAGGTAAACCCTGATTTTTATCAAACTTTTACATGGATTGAAAGTCACTCAAATTTGGCATACAAGAAATATATATTATTTTATTTATTACTTATAAAGTCAATCTTGCAATAATACCTTCTTATGGATTACTGTATAATTTATAAATACAATTGTAATATTTTTTTCCCCGCCATCGTAGCAACATGAATTTCCAAAGTTTAAATTAATTAATTAATTTTAACACCGCGTCTTACTACCCGTTCCGGTTAAACGCTTAAGTACTAATTACACGAATGGATTAGGAATTGGGAAGGTTGAATTTAGAGGAAGTGAACCCACATTTGCATGGATGGAGAGTGGAAAACCATTTATGGAAAACCACCCCCAGTTCACCTGACCGAGATTCGAACCTTGATCTCCCCCCATCCTTTGTGGTCTAGCTCAATGCGACTAGCGCGTTAGCCAACTACGCCACCGAGGCGGGTCAAAGTTTAAATAATGGGATTCCTATAAAATTCAGACTGTAGTATTTAAAGTCTCCTTTCTGAAACTACTGATGATTTATATCAGGACCCGCCTCGGTGGCGTGGTTGGCTAACGCGCCAGTCGTATTGAGCTAGACCACCAAGGACGGGTGGAGATCAAGGTTCGAATCTCGGTCGGGTGAACGAGTTTTTTTCCCTAAATGGTTTTCCACTCTCCCTCCACACAAATGCGGGTTCACTTCCTCTAAATTCAACCTTCTCAATTCCTAATACATTAGTGTAATTAGTACTTAAGCGTATAAACCGAACGGGCAGTAAGACGCGGTGCTAAATAATAATAATAAAAATTTACATCAGCACACGACTTATAAACTAACTTAAAATCTACAACAGACACAACATCCATGCCCCGCGTCGTTAATATATCACTGTGAAAAGGGGAAAACCCACATTTCACCAATGATACATCATTCGGTAATGTCGGAGATCGAACCCGGGACCCTCAGCTAAGCAGGCAGACACGCTACCGACTTATCTAAGGTATCAGACTATATGATCTGTATTGAACCCCGGTCTATCACCCAGGTTCAAAGTCAGGAACACTAACCTTACGCCCGATCGGTTAGAAACGTAGTAGGTTAAGACGTTGAACCTCCGCCCCCCTACCCCCCCCCCCCCCCACGAGTAACGTGCGAACATTTTAACCTCAGCTTGACTCAGTTTTTCCTGTCACCTAAAACCTCATTAACTCACCCTCTAATTAAAGACATTTAAAAATACTTTGCTACTAATAATAATTACAATTAATAAAGCAGAGCAAAGAGATTCTTTTTTTTTTTTTTAAAGGAAAACACGAAACTGTTGCACTTAATTGAGCGCAATGTTCTGTTAGAAAAAAAAAATGGTAATGTTTTACTCGGGAGATTTTTTTTCCTCTTTCAAATTGCAAATAAAACAAATTAAGGATCTGTTTTGTTTTCTCTCGCTGTTAAGAAGTTCGTGTTGAATTTAATTTTTTCGTGAGAGTAAGTGTGTGTGTGTGTGGTGTGTGTGTGTGTGTGTGTGTGTGCGTGTGTGTGTGTATCATGTGTAAGTATGTTACGAATAATGACGACTTTGTGGGTGTGTGACTGCGAACGAACCTCTGCTTATTTAGGTTGACTTTTGTTAGGCGAGAGACGTTATTTGAAAAAGAGTACAAGTCTCAATCCAACACTAAAAAGCGCCAAAGACAACGGTTATTTTTAAGATAAATTGGTGAAGTTTTGGGTGTGCGGAAATAAGTAAATATTTTGAATGTCCTGATAGAAAATAGAGCGGCCTTTGGCCAGAAGCTAGCTTCGCAAACTAGACTGACCAACATAACGCACAATGTTGACATATGCCCTCTCTTGATGTGACGCCATTTCACCTCTCTTTGTTCTTAGCTGTGTACGAACTAAAAAGGAAGAGAACTTATTAATTATAATAATTATCAAATTTAACGCACGTGTTGTTAAATTAGGGGCCAACTTCGGGGTTATTACAGTTTCTTGTGTGAATGTCGATTGCGGAAACCAACAATTTTTGTGTTGAGCAGTTACTTTGAAAATACGAGGGGTGTTTTCTCACTTTAACAGTTAAGTAACATATACAACAGAGGGATGATGTTGTTGTGAAGTAACATAGATACACACAACAGGGATGATGTTTTTGTGAAGTAACATAGCCACAAACAACAGGGATGATGTCATTGTGAAGTAACATAGCCACAAACAACAGGGATGATGTCATTGTGAAGTAACATAGCCACACACAACAGGGATGATGTCGTTGTGAAGTAACATAGCCACACACAACAGGGATGATGTCTTGTGAAGTAACAAGCCACAAACAACAGGGATGATGTCATTGTGAAGTAACATAGCCACACACAACAGGGATGATGTCGTTGTGAAGTAACATAGCCACACACAACAGGGATGATGTCGTTGTGAAGTAACATAGCCACACACAACAGGGATGATGTCGTTGTGAAGTAACATAGCCACACACAACAGGGATGATGTCGTTGTGAAGTAACATAGACACACAAGCAGAGCAACATATCTTGAAGCACACCTTGTTTCAGAGCAAACATACTCTTGAAGCACACCTTGTTTCAGAGCAACATACTCTTGAAGCACACCTTGTTTCAGAGCAACATACTCTTGAAGCACACCTTGTTTCAGAGCAACATACTCTTGAAGCACACCTTGTTTCAGAGCAACATACTCTTGAAGCACACCTTGTTTCAGAGCAACATACTCTTGAAGCACACCTTGTTTCAGAGCAACATACTCTTGAAGCACACCTTGTTTTGACTCAATTACTAGTTTCTACTGTTTTATGACGTCTGCTTGTATAAATATTTATTTTATGGTTCCCCCCTCCCCCCATGATCATGATACCAACTATGCACGTAACAATAAACTGATTAGCTTGCGGAAAGTTGCCCTCCCCCCCCACCTCACAAGAAGAGAAGCAGCCACCGGAAATTCGGTGAGTCATTGTAAAGTTATCACGGCCGAGATTTACACAACCAGGATATGCTAATTATTTATTACTATATGACTTTAATGATCCCCGCTCACACAGAAGTCTTGGAGGGGTTATAACGTGCTATCTCCTTGAGCAAACTTTGGAGAAAGGAAAGAGTTTTAATTGGTCGAGACGTCTTTATTCCATGACTGTTATGTTATTTGATTACAAAAATGATTGAGATGTGGTGTTGGGGAGAGAATATAAAGTATAAAGGGGGCATATTTGAGAGGTTCTCTGAAGAGTAAATGAAGCATACTGCAGGTGATTGATTATACGAAGATAGGTTTACTTGATGGGTCAAATTCTGAGAAGAAATGGCTCATTAAGTGACGTCATAGAAGGCAATACGTAAGGTTAAAAAATGCACCGGGAAGACAATGAATGCAACTGATAGATTACCTCAAAAATGTAAATAAGATGAAATTTAAGAATCTAAAAAAGGAAGCTACTGATAGAGCATATTAGAAGATCCCGGACCTGTCGAAAGATAGAACACCTAGTAAAATAAAAATTTAGTAATTTTTTTTCATAAATCCTGTAAAATCATATTTATTTTTGTTACCTGATTCAATTTAGTTCTTAAATTAATTTTAAACGTAGTCAACTTGAGCAAACACTAAAAGAAATGTAATTTTTTATTATAATTTATTAAAAATGGTAATGCGGTATTTTTTTATTGAAATAACAGAAGATACGACTTCAACTCAATTTTCAATACTCTTATTATTATTTTATAGCAAATTAAAAACACAATTGAAATTAAATGGTACGGTTCGTCGCACAAACTTTCTCTTATATCTTAAATTAAAGATATTTATTAAAAACTCGTAAGTTTTGTGAAACGTGATAATATACATTTCTAAACAAACCCTCCACCAAAGAGCACAGATGAAATAATATTCACTGTAACAGAAACCTTGAGAAAATAGGAACATCTCTGGCCCCTAAAGAACAAAATCATTTCATTTCTAAAAGATCTCTCTCTCTCTCATAATATATATATATATATATTGTTTATAGCTCAGAAACTAAAAGATTGTTATGTCTAATAGTACTACAACTTTACTATGATCAGCTATGTTATATCTAAAATAGTTTTGGAGATATTATCAAAATTATAAATTTCCGCTCATGTAAAGTATCCTCAAAGTCATTTTCAAGGGTAAATGAGAATTGCAATTCCATTTGTAGTGTTAATCAATACATGGATACAACATTTAATGAAAATCGTCAGAGCGGATTTTGAGAAATTCAGTTAACTACCCTTAAATTTAGGGTTACATATTTAATTCCAAAAAATTCTAGGGGGAACCCTATGAAAACCTTCGATACCAAGTTTTAGCCCGATCGGTAAAAATAGTTTCGGCTCTAGACCGAGATACAGGTAGACAGACAGACGGCACCGCGACATCTAGAGTTCGATTTTTTTTAGTCGTCACAATATTTCTCTCTCCAAGGGGTCGAAGGGAGTTAAAAGTAATGTTGCCTTTCAAGGCAGTACCTAGATGTACAATAGTAATAAGTCGTGGTTACAATAAAAAAAAGTAAGAAAGAGGAAAGCAGAAGTTAGAAGAAATGTACTCACATTTGCTCGACCTCGGTGATCTTGGAGGTAGAGTGCTCGCCTCAGGACCCGATATTCGTGGGTTCAAACCCAGCCGGGGTCAACGGATATTTCTTGAGCGATAAAAATCCGTAGCACGACTTCCTTCGAGGGGAAGTAAACCCGTTGGTCCCAATGTCAATTGTGGCGTGTAAAAGAACCCTGGAAGGTATATGAACACACCTTTACCCGGCAGAATTGGTAGGCCTTTTCACTCTCGCTCATAGAAATTCTATGTGTTGATATAATCAGTCGGTTCAAAAAAGTGTACGTTAAATATATCAAATAAATCAATAAAAAAAATATTCGCATTTGGGTGTATGGAGGGTGGGGAACCATTTAGGAAGAAAACAGCACAAAGCACCCGACAGGGATTCGAACATTCCTCATCCCCTACCTCATTAACATAACTAATATAGGCCTACATGTGTACAGTCAGGGTACTGAGTCTCGGTGAAATAAACACGACATGAATATTGGGGCGCATGTTGCCATCAAGTTGTTTTTATTCAAAACATGGCGTTGTTGCGCTGTTCTGTCACCATCGCTGATAAAATCACCAACACCACCAGTGCCTCTTAATTATAAGCTAATTAGTAAAAAAAAAAATACATGTTTTGATTTCCAAGAATCTGAGCCAAAATTAAAGCAAAGTATCTTATAAACAGCGGACCAAAACAAAACAAAACCTAGATTGAACAGTTAGGTTTAATTAGTTTCTTACCCAAAATGCTAATTAGCGTATGTAAGGTCTCATCCAACACATTTTGAGTGGAAAAGGGGGGAGGAACCCCCTCTGCCTGGGCCCCCCCCCCCTTTTGGTATTCAAGTGAGGGTTCTACACAGGTGTTTCAACACGCAACATTGTCATGGGCCGTGCGCTGAATGCAAGCACGCATGCGCACCACACATGCAACACTACCAGGTACAGCACTGCGCACGAGGTGTATACTCCATTCACGGGTAGGAATTACTCTCTGAAAGGTCTTTTTTCCTAACAAAATCCTACTATATAATAGCTTTCTGGTAGGGAAAAAGGCCTTTCAGAAAACAATTCTTACGCTGAACAGACTTTATGTGTGTACGAATTTGACAAAGATGGCTGCAAGGATAGTGTACCTGACTCTTTATCTGAGAGAAAGGCGAATAAACAGGACCGCCTCTGTAGTCCAGTGGTCAGAATTACTGGCCAAGGACCCACAGATTTAACTTTTCACAATTTTCAGTGGGACAAAATGTTGAACACTAAAATAAAGCTGAGCTTGTCTTGAGCCAAGAATGCAAGCAAGTTTTGACCTAGGCTGTACTTCGTGATGTTATTAACTTTAAATGTTTGTGCATATGGTAATATCTGTTCATATGTGCTATTATCTGGTGATTAACACTCCAGGTAGTTAGAGTGAAATATCTTGCATTACAAATTATTTAAAACACGATACTGTAACAAGTTGGCTATGGTTTTATAAACTTGCTTTACATTTTCCATTCAATAGCTCATTTTCACGTCTTCATTATGTGGGGTCCTCATTAGCTTTAATAGCCGGCCGGATAGCTTAACAACCGGAATTTAATGAAGAAAGGAAACTAATTTTGTTCGGTCTTGGGTATTTTATAAAGATATAATGCTGTTTTAATGAGCATATTACGAGTCAAATAGTAAACACTGACGTAATATTGATTTATTTTTTATTTTTATTCTTTTTACTTTCTTTCGAAACATCGGAGAGAAAGTATTGTGATCGTCAAAAAAAAATAAAAAATCAAACTCAATATTTTTATAAATGTCGACGTTTCTTGACTTCCTGAAACCAAAAAAGTTGTTTTCGTAATGCCATCTGTCTGTCTGTCTGTTTGTACCTCAGTCTAGAGCAGAAACCATTTTACCAATTGGGCTAAAACTTGGTATCTGGTGCTTTCATAAGATCCCCCCCCCCCGCCAGGGTTTTTTGGAATTAGATATCTAACCCTAAATTTAAGGGAAAAAACCGAAAAAATCGATTTTTTCGAAATTCACTCTAACGATTTTAATCAAATTCTATAACTAGACACTGTTTATTATTATAAATAAAATGGCAATTCTCATTTTCTCATTAACATGACTTTGAAAGTAATTTGCACGGGTAGAATTTTCTAATATTCAAAATTTCTCCGCAACTGTTTGAGGTACGAAATAACTTATCACTGTAAAGTTGTAATAATATTAAAGATAAAAATATTGTATTTGAAATATATTTTTATAAAATCAATAACTTCTTAGCTATAAGCTAATATATAATACTTTTTAATTGAGGACTGAAAATGAATTTGAATCTTATGCTCTTTGGAGAACCTTTTTTTTTTTAAGTTTTTTAATTCCTAATACCATAGAGTAAGTAACAGAGTATATATTTGATTTATGATCTTTGGTGTAGTGTTTCTACACCAATGTATGGATCTATTATTTTTTCCCACAAGCTTTACGAGTTTTTAATAAAATGTTTATTTTAAGATAAAAGTGTCATTATCATCATAATATAAAGTATAGTCCGGCGTGGCAGTAGCCAATCAGTGCTCGGCCATCTCTCGCCAATGTAAATGCTCATTCCAGTAGGTAATGTCGTGTAACGCAATGTAATGTAATGCATGAAAGGGGGGCGTGTCTCACACACGCATCCTGTGACGTGTCGGCGCGTAGCTACACACGCGCTCTGGCCCACATGGGGACATGCAGGGACAGTCAGCGTCAGAAACAAACCATGAGGACTGTTTGATAGACAATCACATCTTGCATGTGTCGCTATAATAACTCCAGGTAAGTTACTCTACCCCATGGAGATATCTGAGAAATATATACTGTACATTTGTCTTGTTTTGTCTTCGGCTTCATCTTAAAGATAAACGTGAGTAGTTTTATCGAGTATTGTGTATAAGAGTTATATTAATTATCTCAACTGATTTCTTATAACCTCAATATAGGCCTAATAATGATAATTTCATTCATTTACTGGTTGTTTATTAACTCTATTAATGGTATCATAGCTATATCAGTTGTGTGTTAACTCTATTAATGGTATCATAGCTATATCAGTTGTTTATTAACTCTATTAATGGTATCATAGCTATATCAGTTACTTATTAACTCTATTAATGGTCTCATAGCTATATCAGTTGTTTATTAACTTTATTAATGGTTTCATAACTCTATCAGTTGTTTATTAACTCTATTAATGGTCTCATAGCTATATCAGTTGTTTATTAACTCTATTAATGGTATCATAGCTATATCAGTTAGTTATTAACTCTATTAATGGTATCATAGCTATATCAGTTGTGTGTTAACTCTATTAATGGTCTCATAGCTATATCAGTTGTTTATTAACTCTATTAATGGTATCATAGCTATATCAGTTACTTATTAACTCTATTAATGGTATCATAGCTATATCAGTTAGTTATTAACTCTATTAATGGTATCATAGCTATATCAGTTAGTTATTAACTCTATTAATGGTATCATAGCTATATCAGTTGTGTGTTAACTCTATTAATGGTCTCATAGCTATATCAGTTATTTATTAACTCTATTAATGGTCTCATAGCTATATCAGTTACTTATTAACTCTATTAATGGTCTCATAGCTATATCAGTTACTTATTAACTCTATTAATGGTCTCATAGATATATCAGTTACTTATTAACTCTATTAAAGGTCTCATAGCTATATCAGTTACTTATTAACTCTATTAATGGTCTCATAGCTATATCAGTTGTTTATTAACTCTATTAATGGTCTCATAGCTATATCAGTTACTTATTAACTCTATTAATGGTCTCATAGCTATATCAGTTACTTATTAACTCTATTAATGGTCTCATAGCTATATCAGTTACTTATTAACTCTATTAATGGTCTCATAGCTATATCAGTTACTTATTAACTCTATTAAAGGTCTCATAGCTATATCAGTTGTGTGTTAACTCTATTAATGGTCTCATAGCTATATCAGTTATTTATTAACTCTATTAATGGTCTCATAGCTATATCAGTTACTTATTAACTCTATTAATGGTCTCATAGCTATATCAGTTACTTATTAACTCTATTAATGGTCTCATAGCTATATCAGTTACTTATTAACTCTATTAAAGGTCTCATAGCTATATCAGTTACTTATTAACTCTATTAATGGTCTCATAGCTATATCAGTTATTTATTAACTCTATTAATGGTCTCATAGCTATATCAGTTGTTTATTAACTTTATTAATGGTTTCATAACTCTATCAGTTGTTTATTAACTCTATTAATGGTCTCATAGCTATATCAGTTACTTATTAACTCTATTAATGGTCTCATAGCTATATCAGTTACTTATTAACTCTATTAATGGTCTCATAGCTATATCAGTTACTTATTAACTCTATTAAAGGTCTCATAGCTATATCAGTTACTTATTAACTCTATTAATGGTCTCATAGCTATATCAGTTGTTTATTAACTTTATTAATGGTTTCATAACTCTATCAGTTGTTTATTAACTCTATTAATAGTTCCATAGCTAGTAATGGCTATGTATTAATTCTATTTACAGTCTAATATCTCGATAATGTGTTTAATAACTCTTTAAATGATATATAATAGCTACACGGACTTTTTTTAACCTAAGCTCTTTTAACTATCCAATGAGTAATTAACTGTGTAGTAAACTACTCTACTAATTGTTTCAAACATTCATTAAGATAACTAAAGAATATAATTGTTTAATTATATTATTTTTAAATTGAGGCAGAGATGCCAAATTAACAAGGTTATAAAGTCAAGGAACTGTTATACACAAGAAACTCCCCTCCCCCCCCTCCCCAACACACTCAAGCTAAGATTCACAAATAATAATTATACTATCAGGGGACTGGGGGGAGGTGGGTAGTATGAATAAGAACACACAAACTAATTGTTCTATGTAACGACTTGGGAACATTGACCTTGAATTTGGATCACCTAATTGGGAATTTATCAAAAAGCAACTGAAAACTACAAATTCGGAACTGAAGTAATGCCAATACTTGAAAAAAAAAATATAAATCCATGGTGGGCCTTACCCAATCTACTCTAACTTAGATATTTATGTGATATAAAAAAAATCCCGATTTGTAAATGTTACCCTTATTTTTTTCAAAGAATATGTTAAATTTAAAAGTTTCCACTTCAGTTTAATTTCTCCAGAGGACGTTAACACCAGAAACATCATCAAATAAGCAATAATAGCAATAACAGCTGTTCTCTTCTCATAGCTCACATATAGACTACAGCGCTCGGTGGTTGAATATGTCACTAACTTCGGGTGTGCTGTAGACCAGATACTGTTAATACTTCATTAACATAATCAAAGACCAAACCATAAAACTATAAAATCCAAGATACACTCTTAAATCTGTTGGATCTTTTTTTTTTCTTCAACGTACTCTTATTAATTGCTGATAAATTAAATTAAAAAAACAGACGAACATTTTTCGGTATATCTTTCGAGTATTACGGTGGCCTCTTAACGAATACATTCCCTTCCCCTGGGATTCCATCATCCGATTTTTTTTTACAGGAAATTTTAAGTATCCAACTTCCATTTGTTTAAATAATTTTAAGTATTTTTATCAATAAGATAAATAAAATAATTTTAAGGTAAGCTTTAGTATTTGATATACTTTTTCCCCCTACCCCATTTGTCTCACGACACACTATTTGATATATTAATGTATATTATATGTAATAGTATCTACAGTAGCCCCACGGCTTCTTTGGTGCTGACTGACAGCTCACAGCTGACTTCTGACAGTCAACATTTAGGTATATACAGTAGCCCCACGGCTTCTTTGGTGCTGACTGACAGTTCACAGCTGACTTCTGACAGTCAACATTTAGGTATATACCTAAATGTTGACTGTCAGAAGTGACAGCTGCTAAACACATGTTTTTTGCAGATCATATGGTTCAGCGTAGGGATACATAATTTGGTTTGGTAGCTTTTCAAAGCTGTCAGTCAGCACCAAAGAAGCCATGGGGCTACTGTCGGTAGGCCTACCCTCGCACTCCAAACCAGTACCCTCACCTAATGGTTGTCCACAAAGTCCCGGTGAGGAAAATTTACTGTAAAATAATTTGCTGATTGAAAATGTACACGAAAGTTTTCATACGTACCCTAACCTAACTTAACCTAACCTCTGGCAGACATATCTTAAGACTAATTTTAAATAAGAATAGATACTTTCTCAGATTTCCAAGTCCTACGTTTTCAGGATCATAAAAAATAAAATTAACAGTTGTTTGTTTTATAGGTGTCGTTTCTTTTCTGCCCCCAACTTGAAACTTGCAGTGGGTTCGACTGGTGAACTTAGATTTTCCGAAGAGTTCAGAAAACCGGCTGGTTGTATTTCGGCTAGTTTTACAAATTGTTATTTTCAATGGAAGGTATTCTCATCTTCACTGTAGGAAATTGCTGGTGCATTCCATAAACAAATTCCGTTTACTTGATCTGAGTTCTTAGATCAATGTAAGTTGCAGGTGAATCGAACTAACAATGAAGGCACATAGTTCCAAGGCCAGATTTTTGAAACTATTTTAAGCTCCTTCCAAACCAGAGCTATTTAACTTCTCCCCCTCTACTTTTTGCAACTAAGGATAATGACCCCTGCACTAAATCTCCACTGTACTAATGTATTCTAGCTCAGGTATGTGTATTGACAAACCTGTCAGCCTGTGGGTAAAACACAGACTCAAATATTACAAAGTTGAAGAGCTTGCCACATTCAGTCTTTAAGGGAGGGTGTTCTACAAGGTGGTTCATTTCCACACATTCATAGTGAGCTCCGAATATCTAACCTTGGTCTGGATCCTAGCACTTATTGGTGACCGCGTTCTGGGTCCTAGCACTTATTGGTGACCTTCGTTATGGATCCTAGCACTTATTGGTGACCACGTTATGGATCCCCTAGCACTTATGGTGACCACGTTCTGGGTCCTAGCACTTATTGGTGACCTCGTTCTGGGTCCTATCACTTATTGGTGACCTAGTTCTGGGTCCTAGCACTTATTGGTGACCTCGTTCTGGGTCCTAGCACTTATTGGTGACCTCGTTCTGGGTCCTAGCACTTATTGGTGACCTCGTTCTGGGTCCTAGCACTTATTGGTGACCTCGTTCTGGGTCCTAGCACTTATTGGTGACCTCGTTCTGGGTCCTAGCACTTATTGGTGACCTCGTTCTGGTCCTAGCACTTATTGGTGACCTCGTTCTGGGTCCTATCACTTATTGGTGACCTAGTTCTGGGTCCTAGCACTTATTGGTGACCTCGTTCTGGGTCCTAGCACTTATTGGTGACCTCGTTCTGGGTCCTAGCACTTATTGGTGACCTCGTTCTGGTCCTAGCACTTATTGGTGACCTAGTTCTGGTCCTAGCACTTATTGGTGACCTCGTTCTGGGTCCTAGCACTTATTGGTGACCTCGTTATGGATCCTAGCACTTATGGGACGCGTTCTGGGTCCTAGCACTTATTGGTGACCACGTTTATGGATCCTAGCACTTATGGTGACCACGTTTCTGGGTCCTAGCACTTATTGATGACCACGTTATGGATCCTAGCACTTATGGTGACCACGTTCTGGGTCCTAGCACTTATTGGTGACCACGTTATGGATCCTAGCACTTATGGTGACCACGTTCTGGGTCCTAGCACTTATTGGTGACCACGTTATGGATCCTAGCACTTATGGTGACCACGTTCTGGGTCCTAGCACTTATTGGTGACCACGTTATGGTTTCTAGCACTTATGGTGACCGCGTTCTGGGTCCTAGCACTTATGGTGACCGCGTTCTGGGTCCTAGCACTTATTGGTGACCACGTTATGGATCCTAGCACTTATCGGAGACTTTGTTCGAGTACTATCACTCATTGGTGACCTTGTTATAGGTCTTGTACTAGCCCATCGTTGACGGGGAGGTCTGTGTTTGAGTCCTGACTGAGGGGGCTGAGAGTATTTCTTCACGTGTAATTATCCCCTTCCATCTCAACATGAATGCAGATGCATTTACTCTTGGTTTTCACCCTCATCGTCACCTCATATTACGTTAAGCATTTCATTACCTCTTGTGTTAAACGTGATACTATTTTATACATGATTGTTAAAACAGATGGCGCTGCTAGGACCGATACATGGAACGCCTCCCCTGAATAATTGTTGGTCTCTTAACTCTCCCCCCACCCCTCAGCCCTCTTGTCAAACTAAGCTCCTTCTAAGACGTGTTTTGAGGGGGGGGGGGAGATCTTAGTGTCAGAACAATCTTGACAAACAGATGGTGAAATATCGGGAATTATTAGGAAACCACTGCAGAGAAATGTCTGGTATAGAGTTCTTGTTTAGGTGAGGAGGTATAGATAGATCCCTTGCACACCGCGTCTTACTACCCGTCCGGGATATACGTATAGAATAACACTATTGGTGAAGAAGAAGATATTGTCAGTTTAAGGTGGGAGTGTAGGGGACGCGAGAAAAGTTCATTGTTGTTGCAGTTTTAATAGAAACACTTTTTTCTACCAAAATAAATCAAATATTGCTCTAGTAGAAACACATAGTTTAATTTTCTTCCCTTGTGATATCAACAGTTGTTAAATATCTGTCATGAACATAGCGGCATTAGATGACCAACTTTTTAAATGAAGAGAAGAAGTTGTCCTTCAAAATTCCAGGACACCCTTGACAGATATTCAACAACTGTTGATATCAAAGACCTGGTGGTCTAGGGTTAAGGTGTCAGACTTCTGTGCTGGGTGTCCGGGGTTCAACCCTCGGTCCCGGCACAGATTTATCTGATTACCAAACCCTTCCTTCACCTCTGACAAGACTTGTATTAATCACAACTTGTGAATGTGTAGAATGCCAGGCCTCCACCGTGGTTCGGATCCCACGTTAAACTGTAGGTCCTCCATTTCATCTCCCAATCACCCTACCATTGCACATTAGCGTACGTATAACCCGAACGGGTAGTAAGACGCGGCGATAATAATAATAACTGTTGATTTCACCGTGTGAAGAAAATTAAACTTACTTATTGTTTTTACTGGAACAATATTTGATTTAAAAAAAAATATATATACATAAACCTGCAAAATTACTGTTCTTAATTCGCGCCCCCTACAATTACCTCTCAACGGCGTGCCTCCCTTAAAACATCCTAATCAACTGCCCACAGTGTGAGAAACTCCGCTTTAGAACAAGAGTTCAAGCGTCGAGAGTCTTCTCACTGCTCGTCAATAGGTCAGTCAAATTAGTTAGGTAACTTAAGACACTACAATACCAATCAACAATAACAGTTATAAGATGAAATTTTTTTATCATGAAAGATTTCCGCCATCGTAAATAAATCAGCAAGCACCCGGTTTTTTTTATGACGTAATTTTGACAGGGCGGATTATTAATTGTGCATCTAAAAACTTGGAGGAGGGGGTGGAAGGTTTAGTACCATTTTTTTTATATCTCCCTAGCCTGGCACCCATTCATCCCTTGTCAGTCCATTATGCCGCCTTGATAATGTTGCACATGTGCGGATGTGAGTGTGATGATTTATTATTCTCCGGTTCATTTCCTATTTGATACATTTCGCTTCTTCACTTTGTACTGGCCGGGAATATTGCAAGGATGAAATATGACATGGTACCATTCACCTCGTCTTCTGGGGGTCCCTGTTGGCTCATTTGAGAAGGAGGGGGGGGGCATTTAACAGAGAGAGAGGTGGGTACGGTGGTATGTCCGTTATTCTTAAATCACTTGGTAACGTTCCATTTGACAATATTCTCAAAGTAATATCCTGGGGACCTCCAGTCAGCCAGTATTCCAACAGTAGTCCTGGAGACTCAGTCACAGTGTTCCAACAGTAGTCCCTGGAGACCCTCAGTCAGCCAGTGTTCCAACAGTAGTCCTGGAGACCCTCATCAGCCAGTGTCCAACAGTAGTCCTTGCAGACCTCAGTCAGCCAGTATTCCAACAGTAGTCCCCTGGAGACCCTCAGTCAGCCAGTATTCCAACAGTAGTCCCCTGGAGACCCTCAGTCAGCCAGTATTCCAACATAGTCCTGGAGACCTCAGTCAGCCAGTATTCCAACAGTAGTCCTGGAGACCTCATCAGTCCGTATTCCAAAAGTGGTCAGTTCTACGATATAAGCACCAAGTAGTCAGTTCTACGATATAAGCACCAAGTAGTCAGTTCTACGATATAAGCACCAAGTAGTCAGTTCAGGATACAAGCACCAAGTAGTCAGTTCTACGATATAAGCACCAAGTAGTCAGTTCTACGATATAAGCACCAAGTAGTCAGTTCTACGATAGAAGCACCAAGTAGTCAGTTCTACGATATAAGCACCAAGTAGTCAGTTCTACGATAGAAGCACCAAGTAGTCAGTTCTAGGATATAAGCACCAAGTAGTCAGTTCTACGATATAAGCACCAAGTAGTCAGTTCTAGGATACAAGCACCAAGTAGTCAGTTTCTACGATATAAGCACCAAGTAGTCAGTTCTACGATATAAGCACCAAGTAGTCAGTTCTAGGATACAAGCACCAAGTAGTCAGTTCTACGATATAAGCACCAAGTAGTCAGTTCTAGGATACAAGCACCAAGTAGTCAGTTCTACGATATAAGCACCAAGTAGTCAGTTCTACGATATAAGCACCAAGTAGTCAGTTCTAGGATACAAGCACCAAGTAGTCAGTTCTACGATATAAGCACCAAGTAGTCAGTTCTAGGATACAAGCACCAAGTAGTCAGTTCTACGATATAAGCACCAAGTAGTCAGTTCTACGATATAAGCACCAAGTAGTCAGTTCTAGGATACAAGCACCAAGTAGTCAGTTCTACGATATAAGCACCAAGTAGTCAGTTCTACGATATAAGCACCAAGTAGTCAGTTCTACGATATAAGCACCAAGTAGTCAGTTCTACGATACAAGCACCAAGTAGTCAGTTCTACGATAGAAGCGCCAAGTAGTCAGTTCTACGATATAAGCACCAAGTAGTCAGTTCTACAATACAAGCACCAAGTAGTCAGTTCTACGATATAAGCACCAA
Organism: Timema podura; assembly: GCA_033556935.1. Classification (NCBI taxonomy): domain Eukaryota; kingdom Metazoa; phylum Arthropoda; class Insecta; order Phasmatodea; family Timematidae; genus Timema; species Timema podura. The sequence continues at coordinate 55,769,664 of JAVRXN010000012.1, read as the reverse complement.
GTATTCAAGCTTCTCAAAGACAGCTACAATGGAGTCTGTGGGGGAGGTACTAATTTGTCTAAACGGCCCGAGCAGTCTCCTCAGGAGCGGTCATGATCTCTCCGCCTTGTCCGAACCCTACACGCAGTTGTGATCGATGACAAGGTCTCCCTGCGCGAGTGTTAAGGGGGTGTTGACCACACGACCGTGAAATTAGCAGCGTTATCAGTTGCTAACAGGTTGGGTTGGTGTTCCAGGACACATCAAAGAGAGCTGAATTATGATGGAAGGTTGGGACGTGCTTTCGAACACACGTGTTCTCGGTGATTACAGGTCGCCGGGTTGCTTTCTCGCCCTCACAAGGGGCTGGACACGCACTAACACAGACTGGGTGACCATCAAGGCTTCATTCGATAGGTTGGGATGTGGAGTTTCACCTGAATGAACAAGATGATATAAATAATGAGAAACAAGATATTAGGGCTAACATAACCACTGAACCATTTAAAACCCGCTTCGGTGGCTGTATAGTCTAGGGCACTACTCGCGCAATAGACTAGACTTCAGATGATGGGGAGATTTAGGTTCGAATCTAGGTCGGGTGTACTAAGGGCGGTTTTTACAAAATGGTTTTCCACTATTTCTACACGAAAATGTGGGCACACCTTCTCTACATTCATTATTACTCATCCCTAACACATTTACATGATTATTACGTAAGCGTATAACCCGAACACTAAAAACTAAAACACTAAAATAGGGATTTATTATATTGAAAAATTGATTTTTTTTTAATCGGGTTTCTACTTTAATTACACAATTTATTTTCTCTTGTATTACTGCTGACTAGAAAGTTCAGTTTGTAGCTGAGGAAGAACCTGATGAAATGATACATGTGGAGCATCGCGTTGAATGGAGCAGAAACCTGGACTCTTATTAAGATGGGAAAGAAATACTTGGATAGCTTTGAAATGTGGTGCTGGAGAAGACTTGAGAATATCAGGTGGACAGACAGGGAGACAAATGAACAAGTCCTAAGAAGAGTGGGTGATAAGATCAGGTGGACAGACAGAGGAACAAATGAACAAGTCCTAAGAAGAGTGGGTGAGAATATCAGGTGGACAGACAGGGTGACAGATGAACAAGTCCTAAGAAGAGTGGGTGAGAAGATCAGGTGGACAAACAGGGGGACAAATGAACAAGTCCTAAGAAGAGTGGGTGAGAAGATCAGGGGAACAGACAGGGGACAAATGAACAAGTTGTAAGAAGAGTGGGTGAGAATATCAGGTGGACAGACAGGGTGACAAATGAACAAGTACTAAGAAGAGTGGGTGAGAATATCAGGTGGACAGACAGGGAGACAGATGAACAAGTCCTAATAATAGTGGGTGAGAAGATCAGGTGGACAGACAGGGTGAAAGATGAACAAGTCCTAATAATAGTGGGTGAGAAGATCAGGTGGACAGACAGGGTGACAGATGAACAAGTACTAAGAAGAGTGGGTGAGAAGATCAGGTGGACAGACAGGGAGACAAATGAACAAGTCCTAAGAAGAGTGGGTGAGAAGATCAGGTGGACAGATAGGGCGACAAATGAACAAGACCTAAGAAGAGTGGGTGAGAAGATCAGCTGGACAGACAAGGAGACAAATGAACAAGTACTAAGAAGAGTGGGTGAGAAGATCAGGTGGACAGACAGGGTGACAGATGAACAAGTCCTAAGAATAGTGGGTGAGAAGATCAGGTGGACAGACAGGGAGACAGATGAACAAGTCCTAAGAAGAGTGGGTGAGAAGATCAGGTGGACAGACAGGGTGACAGATGAACAAGTCCTAAGAAGAGTGGGTGAGAAGATCAGGTGGACAGACAGGGTGACAGATGAACAAGTCCTAAGAAGAGAACCATTTTGGATGTTATTCTTCAGTACAAATCAAACTGGACGCATTCTTAGAAGGAACTGTCTTCTGTACGACGTCATAGAAGGAAAGGTTGAGGGAAAGAAGAGCTTAGGAAGGAGGATTCAAATATTAGATGGCTTGAAGGAAAGAAGAAAATTCTGGGAGCTGACGAAGGAGGCAGAAGACAGGACGCATTGACCGTTTAAGTTTGGTGACAAACGGAATGGACCTATCGTAAGACAGAACACCTAATAATAAATACAATGAAAGGCGTGTTTTGAGTGCATTCGACATTGAACATATTCAAACCCAGGACCCTTCGCACCAGCGTCTTCCTTCCTATCTAAGTTGAAGAGTTTTCTTTCTAGGGTACTCCACCCCTCTCTGAATGCACCCCCCTTCCATGGATAATAACACCCCTCGAACAAAATAAAGCTCCGATACTTGAGAACTAACTTCACACATTCATAACGAAAACTAGTATTTCACTTTTTTTTGCAAGAAAAAAAAATACGTTGAAAATTGTATTTATATATATATATATTTTTTTTAAGAAGATAATATTTCTTATGGTTGAGAGGGATGAAAAAAAAAGGGTTCTACAATAAATACGTCAAATTTTAGACATATTAAAACGCCTCTTTTCAAATATTTCTGAAGCCTTATTTGTACACTTTATACAATTTCTTGAAATAAATCCAGGCATTGATTGATATAAAAATTCCATATATTTGTAATAATAAAAAAAAACATACAACATACATTACCCCTCTCCCCTCGTAAGAAGTAAAATTTTGACGTTTCAAACATTTCAAACAACAATAAAAGATATCACCCCCTTTCCAATCGGGCTCAACTGAAAACAAATGAATAACATTCAAGGTGTGAATTTTATTGTGATCGAGGGAAGAAAAAAAAAAAGGCGTGGAAGGGTTCAAATTTCAAACAAAAACTCTTCATTGAATTTGTTCGACACACCGGCCATTTCTTAAGGAGGGGAGAGGAATGGAGGGAAGGAGGAGGTGAGGAGGTGCGAGTTGATTTCTTCTAACGTTCTATTTCGTCGAAGATTTATATATGTATATATATATATCTTCCTCTCGAGCATCAATCGAAAAGGCGTGCTTATATTAAATCCACTAAACGCTATGGATTAAGTGTCTTTCTTCCCTACTGGTTTTCAAATCTTGAGCAGCTGCCAATAGTGATATTAAAAAAATAAGTTCGCTTAAGAAAGTTTCGGTTGTAACAAAAGCAATAATTGTAGGTAAGAAGTCTAGTTGTCTACTCGGAACTGTCTACAAAATAGAGTAGAGAAAGAAAAGTAAAAATGTATGAAGTACATTTACTGCTGATATTCTTCCAGCTTACAGATGTATACGTCACTGTCCTCCAACTTACAGACGTACACGTCACTGTCTTCCAACTTAAAGACGTACACGTCACTGTCCTCCAACTTACAGACGTGCACGTCACTGTCCTCCAACTTACAGACGTGCACGTCACTGTCCTCCAACTTACAGACGTACACATCACTGTCCTCCAACTTACAGACGTGTACGTCACTATCCTCCAACTTACAGACGTACACGTCACTGTTCTCCAACTTACAGATGTACACGTCACTGTCCTCCAACTTACAGACGTGCACGTCACTGTCCTCCAACTTACAGACGTACACGTCACTGTCCTCCAGCTTACAGACGTACACGTCACTGTTCTCCAACTTACAGACGTACACGTCACTGTCTTCCAACTTACAGACGTACACGTCACTGTTCTCCAGCTTACAGACGTACACGTCACTGTTCTCCAACTTACAGACGTACACGTCACTGTTCTCCAGCTTACAGACGTACACGTCACTGTTCTCCAGCTTACAGACGTACACGTCACTGTCTTCCAACTTAAAGACGTACACGTCACTGTTCTCCAGCTTACAGACGTACACGTCACTGTTCTCCAACTTACAGACGTACACGTCACTGTCCTCCAACTTACATACGTACACGTCACTGTCCTCCAACTTACAGACGTACACGTCACTATCCTCCAACTTACAGACGTACACGTCACTGTTCTCCAACTTACAGACGTACACGTCACTGTTCTCCAACTTACAGACGTACACGTCACTGTCTTCCAACTTACAGACGCACACGTCACTGTAACTTACAGACGTACACGTCACTGTTCTGCAGCTTACAGACGTACACGTCACTATCCTCCAACTTAAAAAGTTTTTCTATGATTTTCTCCAAATTAATATTGTACGTTCTGTGACCCACGGGCGTCATCATTGCAAACATCATCGATTAATCACTAATTCATATATCATTTTAAAAGCCACGATAATTAGAAGATATTTTGAATGTCAAAAATTCCGCGCGTCATCTTTATTCTCGCTGTGTTAGATTAAGTTAGTCTGTAGCTTTTGTAATCCTTCATTAAAATTAATAAATAGATTAGTAAGAAAGAATATAAAATGAGCATTAACCTGTTGTTGAGTAAATGGCTACTTAACCTCAGGTCATCAAATTGCGTCGCTGTGAAATCATGAACATGGATAAAGGAAACACAGCTCAGATAAGTTTGATGACCTGAGGTTGTTTGACGACCCAAAGTTGAGTAACCAGTTCACTCAACAAGAGGTTAGTCCTCATTTTATATTATTTCTTACTAGTGGTGGATTGATACCTACTTTTCTCGATTGAGATACCTTTCTCGATTCATTTTCTCGATACTCGACACCCTATTCGATACCATTCAACATGAAATTAAATAAATCCTCATTTTGTAAGCATAGAAACTAGGTCAAAAACAAATTAATTGGTTTCCATGTGTCAAAATATTGAAACTAGTCAATTAGACTATTTAAACAAATTATAACAAGAATCAACCAGACTAAAATAACATTTACAATTATTAGTAGGCCTACAGTAAGAAATAAGAGCTACAATAAGAGCTCAATAGAGCTACAATAAGAGCTGAGTGAACAGAATAATACTACGAGTAACTAATGTCTAGCCACTGACGTTCAAAAATCAACCGTTTGAGGAGTCAACCGTGCTGAATACTGAAGAGTGGTATCGAGATTTTTTAGCGTATAGTATCGATTATTGCGATAGGTATCGAGGTATCGAGGAATCGATAATCGGAATCGGTACAGCCCTATTTCTTACCTTAATTAATTAATTATACCCCTAACCAAGCTAATAATTTTTCTTTAAAATGCCTTAATTAAAATCCGATGATAAATTCCTGTAACGAGTGGGATAGTATTTGGCCCACCCTGTATAATGTAAGTTAGCGGGAGCGGCAAGGGTGGTCATATTGATTAGCGCCTCAAGCGAGCCTGGCTCGCAGATTTCCTGGAGGAAGCAAGGGGGGGGGGGGTGAAAGAAGGAAAAAAAAGGGGGGTTTGGGGGGGGTTGCACGGGGCAGCCAACCCTATCGATTCCGCTACACATTAATTTCACTTCCTTTCCCTCAGCTCTTAGGCTTCTTTAAGGGGGGGTAGGTCTATAGGAGGCTGGAGACGTGATTTCAGGGTGGTCCCTGGCCCTTATTCAGGGGAACAGATTGAATGAACTCGTCCACGCATCTCCGAATGAAATGAGATTAATCATCCTCGGGATATGTCGCCTCGTCGAAATAGTCCAAAAAGACTGTGTGTTTAATTAGGTTCCTGCCCTCTTTGGTGATAGCATGGTCCAAGGTATAGAAACTAAAGTTATGTCCCCCTCTATAGACTCCGTGTCCGTGAGTCCATAGTCCGTAATACGTAGTCCTTAGACATTATATTTAGTCCGACACCTTAGCTCAGCCGGTAGCTGCTATCAATTGAGCTCTGAGGGTCCCGGGTTCAATTCCTGGCATGCCGGAAAAGGTATCATCAAGGTGAAGGTGGGTTTACCCTTACACAGTGATGAATTAACGGCTGGGGGCTGGATGTTGTGTGATTAAGTTAAATATAAGTTGTGTGCTGATATAATCAGTCAGTTCAGAAAGTTCACGTTAAACACAGCACAGGCTATACTCATAAAATTATGTCAAAACCTTCATTAGATAACAATCAGAATAATTTGAGCTTTTTTTTTTTTCGAGGAAAGGTGACCTAAAAAAGGGACTAGATATTTCTGTGAGTAATAATCATATTTAATTTAATCTATATTAATACAACATTAAACTATTCTTGTGATAAGTAAACAAAGCGATCATGGCATCGAACCCACGATATTGATAAAGGGTAGCGAGGTTGAAAGACGTACAAATAATGGAGGTAGCTAAGGAAATACCTTTTAAAATGTATCCCCCTCCCCAAAATGTATCCCCCCCCTCCAATCTAAAGTGAAGATCAAAAGTTTCATAATCCACAGACAATTTAAACCATACATCCTCCTTCCTTTGTGTGAACCAAGACGCATCTCAAATTGGAACTTCCCTCCTCCATTTCCCCCGGTCACTAAGGTCTAGGACCAAGAGAATATACTTCCCCCAACATTCTCTTGAATGAATGTTAAATTGGGCGAAAGATCAGGGCTGGTAAGAAGTTCCTAATAGGCCCACGATGTTATATAGCAAGGTGCTCATAGTAGTCCCAAGATGGTATATACAGGAGTCATAGTAGCAAGATGGTTATAGCAAGATCATAGTGTCCCAAAGATGGTATATAGCAAGGAGCTCATAGTAGTCCCAAAATGTTGGATAGCAATGATCTCATAGTAGTCCCAAGAAGTTATATAGCAAGGATGCTCATAGTAGTCCCAAGATGTTATATAGCAAGGAGCTCATAGTAGTCCCAAGATGGTATGTAGCAAGGAGCTCATAGTAGTCCCAAGATGTTAGATAGCAATGATCTCATAGTAGTCCCAAGATGTTATATAGCAAGGTGCTCATAGTAGTCCCAAGATATATAGATAGATGATTCTAGTAGTCCCAAGATGGTATATAGCAAGGAGTCATGTATCCCAGATGTAGTAGCAATGACTCATAGTATCCAAAATGTTATATAGAGATTGTTCCTAGTAGCTACAAGATGCTATATAGTAAAGTTTTCTAGTAGCCCAAGATGCTATATAGCAAAGTTTCTATTAGTCCAAGATGCTATATAGCAAAGTGCTCCTAGTAGCTACAAGATGTTACGCAGCAAGCTGTGTTCTAGTAGCCCCCGACATAACAAAACACCCCATGGAGCCCAGTGAAAGGGAAACTCACCCCACGGACCTTGTTCTAACCCCGGTGAGGGTTAACAGAGTTAAATACCGTGTCCCTAAGTTGGTCCTGTCCCTGAACTATTTACACTTGTAGCAGTTACTAGACAGTCTCGTCCAGGACCAGGAGAGATCCTTCAAGTTGCTAACAAGGTAGTATTGCAAACACAAACACTGGACACTTTCAAATCAGGTTACAGAGAGAGCTACGATCGATGACAATGAGATTGTGACAAAGTACGTCAGGTTACAGAGAGCGCTACGATCGATGACAATGAGATTGTGACAAAGTACGTCTCGCTCCGTGGACCGAATCAAGTGACGCGAGGAGGGGGAGACAAAATGGAGGGTGAGGTGATGATTGGGGGGTATATATATATATATATATATATATATATATATATATATAAATGGGATATATTCGGACTCAAAACTTCGAGGCTTCGCAAAACCCTTTACACTATTTTAACTTGAATTGTTTTATTCTTTAAATTGAAAAAAATTACATCTGGACACGGGATTCGAACCCGATATCATAGACTTAATGCGCCACTGCTCTAACCTCTGAGCTATCCAGGGTCGTCCCTTACTCAAGGTCATTCTTCAATTATATTTTAAGGCAGAGTATGTAATGGACACGTGGAAATCAGGAGTTTAGATATTTGGGATATTTAGATGTAACTGACAAATAAAATAGCTTGGCTATTTAATCCATTATTAAATTATTTATAATTCAGTTTACATATGTGAAAATAGTTAAAGATGATCAAGATCAAATGAACATTTCATGATTCGATTAATTGTTCAAGATATGCTAAATAATTATAAACATTTTTTTAAACTCATCTTGATATGCCTCTTTATAGTAAAGGGAAGGTTATAAGTTTAAAATTTGAGTGTGTTGCGTGGTGAAAGAATATCATATGGAATAATAATAATAATAATTATTTAGCACCGCTTACTACTTTGGGTTATACGCTTAAGTACTAATTACGCTAATAGATTAGGAATTGGGAAGTTGAATTTAGAGGTGAACCTCTTCGCGTGAGGGAGAGTGGAAGCTTTAGGAAAAACACCCAGTTACCCGACGAGATTTGACTCGATCTCCTGTCTCGGCGGTCGAGTACGGACTAGCGCGTTAGCCATACGCGAGGGGTGTATCATATGGAAATGGTTGGTTTATGAAAGAGCAAGTACTTAAGGCCCTTGGCCTGTCGAGGCAAGTCTAAAACCTATTTTGGGGATGGCGGGTGGGTGAAAGGCATGGTATTGCTTCACTACCGACCAAAGTATCCTTCCGCGCCAAAAGAACAGATGGATCACGGATGGCGCTAGCTACCGGACAGGTCTTGCGGAAAAATCATACGTTTGGAAATATCAGTTTTCTCGAGAACGAGTAAAATGTTTATGCTAATATTTTCAACACCCCTACTAAGATAATGTATCGATGTTTATTAATTTTATATTTTCTTATTTTTTGTTACGAAGCCGACAGTTTTCTATTGAAAAATGTCAATTTTATCGATATTTGATCACTGTTATAATTATAGAGGAGGTGTGTATATAAAAAGTTTAACTTAATCAACATGCTTCTATTCTTAAACAAACTGTTTCCGAAAAGAAAATTGCAAAACAATATAAATTCTTGAAGATAACCGTTTGTTCCCATGGCTTTGCATTTCCACGCCAAATGAAAAGGGCCAATCGCCTTAAATTAAATTTGACAGAGGTAAAAAGTACACTCCTAATGTACTATCAATTGTTTGTCAGCATATCTATATATTGTATTTTATATTGTGGTTTTTATCAGTGAATAAACTGTATAGTGATTTCTCTATTTTGAATTTTTTAATTTTTTCACTCAAGTGTTTGGCTTCTAGTTTGAAGTATTATATGTTATTATAAATCGGGTCAGTAATTTTAAAATACGAAAAAGTTTGAATAATACATTTTTTATCGTGTTATTGTATCTTTATTTAGCAAAGATATACACAAATTTATATCATAATTCAAACAACTCGTTGATAGTTCCATAACTTTGTTTTAGCCGAAAGAAATCAAATATTGCTCCAATAGAAACTTAGAGTTTAATTTTATTCACGTGATATCAACAGTTGTTGAATATCTGTCACGAGCATAGTGGCATTAGATTCCAGGACATCATTGACAGATATTTAACAACTGTTGATATCACCATGTGAAGAAAATTAAACTCTCTATGTTTGTACTGAAGAATTATTTTTTTGGGCCAAAAAAACAGTTTTATATAAAAAAACTGCAAAAATACTGGCCTTATCTTTCGTTCCTAAAATCCCACCTTAGCTCATAATAATTCTTAAATGTTTTATCAATTTCGAAACGTTTTTTCTATCCAACGAAACGCCCAATCTTTTTTTTTCTTTATTCAAACCACACTTCCCCACGTGACATTGTAAACAATGAAGAACCAATAAAACATCTCCTTAATATGTCTGTCACTACAAGTTCCTCGAATGAAGTATTCCGTGTACACAAAAATCAAACAGGGACGTTACCTGGAAAACCTTGTTTTGTTATTTCATTGTCTATACAAGAGGTACATTACTAAAGCCTACTTTACATCCATTAATGTTTCCAGCCTTGGTCAGTTCTTTATTCAGCCATATATTTCCCACTACCGACTTGCTAGGCCTGTCGTAGCTTCATATGCCTTATAATTAAGCCTGTGCGAATCCACGCATTTCCATTTCGAGTGAATCCGAATCTTGACAAACCAGCTAGAATCGATTCCGAATCGAATATCATGCTCAGAATTTTTTTTTCGAATCGAATCCGAATCGAATATCATAATAAAAATTAAAATTTCTAATCGAATATTTTATTTTGAAAATTTTTCAAATCCAAATCAAATAACTTATCCTTAGGAGTCTTTGAAAATATTTTAAACTTAATCTTGAGATAAAAAGTAAACAAAATCCTCATGACTAACTTATGAAAGGTATAAACGAAATAAATTACTATTTTTTTTTATAATGGTTTGCTGTATTAAGACCATAGATAGTTGAAATTATTCTTGAGTATGAAAAGATTCTAATTTCAAAATAAACCCATTGATCCGAATATAAAATTTATTTAGATTAGAGATTTCGAATCCACCACGAATCTCTCTAATAATAATATTTCATCAATGATCAATTTTCGGCCATGCCGGGAATCAAACCCGAGACCCTTAGCTCAGTAGGCAGACACGTTACCGACTGTGTATTGGTATATAAATCAAACTTGTTATTTGGTTGTCCGAGGTGCAAATGACCCCTGAAATACACTAGTCACTGACATAGTCGACCAATCAAGACCACTAACATAAACAGAAAACACCCAGATGTAGGGAGGCGTACCAACAACACAAAGCTAACTGTAACTAGGAAACAATCCTAAATCATTCCCAACCACTTGTTTTTTTTTCCCTCTCCCCATCTAATTTTTAAAATGAACTTCTTTAATTTTTTTTTTCAACGAGTCTATTATTCCCTCATCAACACACATTATATTATATTTTGACAGGTGTACAAGTGGGAGGGATGCATGATGCGTCTTTTTTATACTTTCTCCCAGGGTCTACCAACATAGGAATAAAACATTCATAACGGTACATCCTCCCCCCTCCCCCAACCCTTCTCAGCCATCCCCCCAGAGTCAAACAACACCGGGAGAAATGCGTTAATGCGCCTACAGAGCGATTATTATTATTATCACGGTAAGAGTAGGTAAGAATCTAGATTCTCCCATCATTCATCACGCCCAACAGAGAAATATTCTGTGACGTCAATTCATTAAAACTCAAGAGTTTTTTTTTAAAAAGTTCCAACAGAATGCGAGCATCATTATTCATATTAAAAAAACAGTATTTTGTAATTTATACTAAAACCAAATAAGCCACAACAAAAGGCTTTAAAAAAAATGATATACCGGTGGATCGCTGCAGTGATGGCTGAAGGTTCTCAATCTAAAATGTATTCAACACTTTTATTGGAAATAGTGGTATTTAATGAGGCCTAGCTCGATGTTCTAGTTAAAAGTGTACTCGTCAAAAGCTATCGAGTTTAAGGTGCGGCAGGATGAAAAAACGAGTAATTTTACAGTTTTTATAGCATTAAATTTTTTTTGACCAAAATAAATCAAATATTTCTCCATTAGCAACATAAGAGTTTAGTTTTCTACACATGCTAATATCAACAGATCTTGAATATCTACCAAGGATGTCCTGGAATTTTGTTAAAACATTTTAAATAAAGAGAAAAAGTTTTGACAGATATTCAAGATCTGTTGATATTAGCATGTGCAGAAAACTAAACTCTATGTTGCTAATGGAGAAATATTTGATTTATTTTAGTAAAATAATTTCAATTTTATAAAAAAACTGTAAAGATACTTGCGCTCCCTTCGGTTGCACCTTAAGTAGATTTAGAGCTTTCGGTGTTTAATTTTAAAGAAAAAAAGTTTATTTCCCCTTTCGCGCCACGATAGGTTTAAAACTCTCAGCTATCTATAATATATTTGTGCCACTGGCACTATACCACTTACGTAAGAATTGAGTTGTTATTAATTTTAACCAAAGAGAAATATTTTATCTACCTATATACAATCACAAATAAATCATGGTTTCCATGATGATGTAAACAAAGAATGGTTTTACGGATTAGCTACCACTCACACAACAGAAAAACGGGAGATTAGGATTTCAAATTTTTGCATAATATGTTATCCACAATCCTTGATTCTTTCTATTGCCAAGCTATGGGATCACACTTTTATAAACACTGCACTGTAGGAGTAAAAACCTTAGATATTAAGATTTATAATCTAAGTATAAAATAATATAAACTAGAAATTAAATCATTTTTAAATAAATATAGAGCTGTTACATCCCTGCAGTTGTACAGGTGCTAGTGGCCCAGGAGGTGCTGTGACAACCCTGCAGTTGTACAGGTGCTAGTGGCCCAGGAGGAGCTGTTACATCCCTGCAGATGTACAGGTGCTAGTGGCCCAGGAGGTGCTGTTACATTCCTGCAGTTGTACAGGTGCTAGTGGCCCAGGAGGTGCTGTAACAACCCTGCAGTTGTACAGGTGCTAGTGGTCCAGGAGGTGCTGTTACATTCCTGCAGTTGTACAGGTGCTAGTGGCCCAGCAGGAGCTGTTACATCCCTGCAGTTGTACAGGTGCTAGTGGCCCAGGAGGTGCTGTGACAACCCTGCAGTTGTACAGGTGCTAGTGGCCCAGGAGGTGCTGTTACATTCCTGCAGTTGTACAGGTGCTAGTAACCCAAGAGGAGCTGTTACATCCCTGCAGTTGTACAGGTGCTAGTGGCCCAGGAGGTGCTGTGACAACCCTGCAAGTGTACAGGTGCTAGTGGCCCAGGAGGTGCTGTTACATCCCTGCAGGTGTACAGGTGCTAGTGGCCCAGGAGGTGCTGTGACAACCCTGCAGGTGTACAGGTGCTAGTGGCCCAGGAGGTGCTGTTACATTCCTGCAGTTGTACAGGTGCTAGTGGCCCAGCAGGAGCTGTTACATCCTTGCAGTTGTACAGGTGCTAGTGGCCCAGGAGGTGCTGTGACAACCCTGCAGTTGTACAGGTGCTAGTGGCCCAGGAGGTGCTGTTACATTCCTGCAGTTGTACAGGTGCTAGTAACCCAAGAGGAGCTGTTGCATCCCTGCAGTTGTACAGGTGCTAGTAACCCAGGAGGAGCTGTTACATCCCTGCAGTTGTACAGGTGCTAGTAACCCAGGAGGAGCTGTTACATCCCTGCAGTTGTACAGGTGCTAGTAACCCAGGAGGAGCTGTTACATCCCTGCAGTTGTACAGGTGCTAGTGGCCCAAGAGGAGCTGTTACATCCCTGCAGTTGTACAGGTGCTAGTGGCCCAGGAGGTGCTGTGACAACCCTGCAGGTGTACAGGTGCTAGTGGCCCAGGAGGTGCTGTGACAACCCTGCAGGTGTACAGGTGCTAGTGGCCCAGGAGGTGCTGTGACAACCCTGCAGGTGTACAGGTGGATCTCAGGTGCTAGTGGCCCAAGAGGTGCTGCTACATCCCTGCAAGTGTACATGTAGATCCCAGGTTCTAGTGGCCCAGGGTCGCAGTTCCCAAGGACCTCCAATAGCTCCCCCTCTAGGAATGTTGTCTCCTGAGGACCTGAAAGACCAAGCCGGTGAATTTGATCGTCTCATCTAATGATCACCTGCTAGGAAGTGTTTCTGTGTCATCCACTCCATGTTACAAGAGAGAGAGAGAGAGAGAGGGGGAGTAGGTCCATGGTGCCATCAACTCGCTAATTGACTCGGCTCACTCCTGGACCTACCTCAACACTGCCATATGGTCTGTCGCAGACTGGAGGAGCATCTCATCCCGGGCTGATAGACCTCCTTTAGTCAGCCACTCTAACCACTCGCAGGTTCCAATACAGTCCTCCGGGATTCAAACCCAGATCTCTCAGTATTCGGCAGTCTAGTCCAATACGAGAGTAGCGCGCGTCAGAGCACGCGGCCACTGAAGTGGTTCATTATTATTATTATTATTATTATTATTATTATGTAGCACACTTGCACGCCTGGTTGATTTAAGTGATTTAAGCGTTTCTTTGCATACAAAATTAATCAAATTGGGCGCGATAGTTTGTGTAAAAGTATTTTTTTTAATCACCGTGCTTTACTAGCCGTTCGGATTATATGCTGTAAACTTAATTTATTCGAGTCCAAAAACTCCTGGACGTTACTCAAGTGACATTAACCTGCAAATATAAATATATCCTCGAGTTGAAGAGCCAGAATAATAATTGCAGGAAATGCGTAACAAGTTGCAAGTACAGGGAGTCGAGGAAATACATCTCATTTACCAGTTTGGCGGAAACTTTTAAATATTATAGTTAGCCGCATCTTCCGACGTCCGTTGGAACACAGTTTTAATGACGAGGAAATGACAGTTAATTTAGAAAGACTAAATAACTTAATAAGAATATGAGAGGATGGTTTCTTTGTTGAACATTTCTTTCTTGAACATTTCTTTCGTATCGGAATTTTCTCCTGTTTTTTTTTTTAGTTTGTTATTTAAAGGAATAATTCCATATAAATATCGAGGTAATTGTTTACCTGTTCCACTGTAGAAAGGATTCACCTGGTCTATAAGTTGGTGGCCTGGATTAATATTGGCTTGAAATCTAATAAATAAATATGTGCTTACTATTAGCTTAAAATCTAATAAATATGTATTTACTATTAGCTTAAAATCCAATAAATATGTATTTACTATTAGCTTAAAATCCAATAAATATGTATTTACTATTAGCTTAAAATCCAATAAATATGTATTTACTATTAGCTTAAAATCCAATAAATATGTATTTACTATTAGCTTAAAATCCAATAAATATGTATTTACTATTAGCTTAAAATCCAATAAATATGTATTTACTATTAGCTTAAAATCCAATAAATATGTATTTACTATTAGCTTAAAATCCAATAAATATGTATTTACTATTAGCTTAAAATCCAATAAATATGTATTTACTATTAGCTTAAAATCCAATAAATATGTATTTACTATTAACTTAAAATCCAATAAATATGTATTTACTATTAACTTAAAATCCAATAAATATGTATTTACTATTAGCTTAAAATCCAATAAATATGTATTTACTATTACCTTGGAACCCAATAAATATTTGTTTAATATGTGATTGAAATGGGAAAAGTATTTTTTTTATAAGTTTGTGCTTAGTTTTTACTATAAATAAACCGGTATAAGTTCAGAAATAGATACAAATTAACTAAAGTATGCAAAAAAAAAATTAATTGCACTTTAAATGTGCGGTTCAATGACCTCACCTTAAGATGCCGGTGAAAGGAATGTCTGAGGAGTTTGGTGTTTGTTCGAGAAGAAAGGATGCAATTAGGACGCTCACTCATTAAACCCCAACACAATGATCCTGAGTAGGATTTTCTACAGGTGCAGGGGATTTAGGTAATGGGACGGAAACATGTGCTGGCTTGTATTAAATTGTTCTTTAGAGTCAACAAATTTCAATTTGTCTTTATAAAGTAGCATTAATAGTAGACGTAGCATTATTTGTTGGACATACCTTAAATAGTTCTGTCAACCTTGTTTCTGAACAGAGGTTCTGAATAATAGCCCCTAATGTCCCTAGTCCCTGGTTCTCAACAGGAGTCTTGTCATATAACCACTAATGTCCCTAGTCCCTGGCTCTCAACAGGAGTCTTGTCATGTAACCCCTAATGTCCCTAGTCCCTGGCTCTCAACAGGAGTCTTGTCATGTAACCCCTAATGTCCCTAGTCCCTGGCTCTCAACAGGAGTCTTGTCATATAACCACTAATGTCCCTAGTCCCTGGTTCTCAACAGTCTTGTCATATAGCCCCTAATGTCCCTAGTCCCTGGCTCTCAACAGTCTTGTCATATAACCACTAATGTCCCTAGTCCCTGGTTCTCAACAGACTTGTCATATAACCACTAATGTCCCTAGTCCCTGGTTCTCAACAGACTTGTCATATAACCACTAATGTCCCTAGTCCCTGGTTCTCAACAGACTTGTCATATAACCACTAATGTCCCTAGTCCCTGGTTCTCAACAGACTTGTCATATAACCACTAATGTCCCTAGTCCCTGGCTCTCAACAGTCTTGTCATATAACCCCTATGTCCCTAATTCTGTCAGCCCTGGCCCTCCACCCTCTCCAGTGTACGTCCAGCCTCCCTGGGCCGACCTGGCTCCACGCATCTTGTCCAAAGCTTTCAAGCAAACCAACAAACTTACTTAACCAAATACAGGGAATGTAAACTCAACAAGCCACTCTAACCAAAAATCGGGAGTCAAAAGGAACGAGAGATGCGGGGAAAGGGAAAGATTCCTGTTTTGGTTTTTTTTTTTGTTCTCTCTAACTTGTTGTAACCCTGACCTAGCCCAGACTATGTTCTCAAGAGATAGGTCCTGTGTGTGTGTGCGTGCGTGTGGCGTGCGTGTGTGTGCGTGAGAAACACCAGAGTCTGGACAAACATCCATCATTGAACCAGTCGTGAACACGACAAGCTAATGTGGTCGAAGCGTTGTTTGGGGAGTACACAACATAAACTGGTTAACCTAATGAACCACTCGGCCCGTGGAATTCACAATCGTAATTTCTGACGTTTTTATTTACAATGTCGGAGGAGGTGTTTATCAAGAGTCTCAAGATGATTTTTTTTTTCATTTCTCATTTATTTGATTTATTTAACGCCCACTTTCTAAAACCGACTGATTATATCAGCACACGAGAATTTTTATGAGCGAGAGTGAAAGAGCCTATCAATTTTATCGGGAAAGGTATTTTCACATACCTTCCAGGGTTACTTTACACGCCACAATCGACACGGGACTGATGGCTTTGTTTCTCCTCCGAAGGAAGTTGTGCTACGGATTTCTATCGCTCAAGAAGAATCCGTCAAACACAGCTGGGTTTGAACCCACGAACATCTGGTCCTGAGGAGAGCACTTTACCCCCAAGACCACCGAGGTCGACATAAATTTTGTTAATACTTTACATTATCATGCTAAGTTGAGTGTCTATGTTGCTATTTACTTTGCTATATTACGTTGATATCTTAAGTTGCTATGTCAGATTGCTATGATTCGCCGTCTATTCTAGTTCTTAGAGTGTGAGGTCCAGTTCACACTACCTAGTGACTACTGAGATGGTAATTGTGAATCAGGCCTTGGATATGTTCTCTTAAGACGTGACTGACACGTCATAGTTGAAAGACCGGTTCGAGTCCCGGTGAGTTTGGAATGTAGACGTCAAAAGGTGCTAAAGTAGTTGAAGTACGAAAGTTATTCGTAGTGTTGTCCCGGGTGCTAATAACCCTTCTCGTGTCAACAAACAGTTTTAAACCTAACTAAACACTTGGTCCAACCTGTCTGTGACGAGCTTCCTGTGTGACCAAGGTCACGTGTCGTCTTTCTCTCTCCGGCTGTGGAGTGGGGTTGGGGTAGGTCAGGGTAGAGTAATTAATTACTCAGGTCACTAATTAGCTGTACGGACAAGCGCAGAGCTATAGTTTCACTTCTCTGATGGAGGAAATGTCAATTATTTTACATCCATAAATTTAAATATTGATGTAAGATTATGTAACTGACCCTCCGCAAGGTCTAAACTAGGAGTGACTAATAGCTGAGGGGTCCGCGCCTAGTACTCAACATACAACATAAATAATACATACAACGTACTGCATAAATAACACATGTAAAAATATAATGCATAAATAATACATGCGAGATACAACATATTGTATAAATAATACTTGCAAGATACAACCAAATGTATAGATAATATATGCAAGATACAACATATTTTATAAATAATACATGCAAGATACAACCATATTGTATAGATAATACATTGAAGATACAATAAAATGTATAAATAATACATGGAAGATACAACATATTGTATAAATAATACATGCAAGATACAACCAAATGTATAAATAATACATGCAAGACATAACATATTTTATAAATAATACATGCAAGATACAACATATTGTATAAATAATACATGCAAGATACAACATATTGTATGAATAATACATGCAAGATACAATCAAATGTATAAATAATACATGCAAGATACAACATATTGTATGAATAATACATGCAAGATATAAACATTACTAGTATAAGATAATATATGAATGATACTGCATGCAACAAATAACTAAGTAGGTCTAGCCTCAGCCCAGGTTTGAACTGAGTCCCCTGCTAAGCTCTTCGGAGGTATTAGAACTAATATACTGTGTAAATTGTACAGTTATACTAATTTGTGAGACTGTCAAAAGTACAATACTACCACCACGACACGATGAAACTGTCTTCGAGAATAATACCATAATTTGTTGGTACCATTCAAAATTGATTACTTCACGTTTCCAAATAACAAAACGGAAAGAGAATAAAACTGGGACTGGCCAGACTTACCCCATTTGACAACAAAAGAATAATATCACGCTTTTCTAACAAAACCACCGACTATAAAACACACCTTTATAAAAAATTTTTTTTTTCCCTGCCGTTGTCATGTCTGTGCATATCTGTGCGACATTAAATAAATTAAATACATTAAATTTGAATAGAATAAATTTGTTATTGAAGATTCACAACAAAGCTTTCTGTGGAAGAACCGCGTATGTGACAGTTTATATTAAATTGTTGATTGGTTACAGACGTTTCTTGGACAATTCTTGCTGAATTGTGTAGACTTACTGTGGCAGTTATTTGCCAGGTGATGTGTGAAGGACACTTTTTAAATGCAGAGTCGAAGCGAAGCTGAAGACCTAGACGACCATCCTATTGGTCCTTTGGTCAGGATTCTTGGTTACTAATCTAGAAGTTCCGGGTTCGGTTACCGAAAGTACCATAGGTATTATTCCCGAAGGGAAATTGTTCATATTGTAAGGAATGGATTTCTCGTGTAGTCCTGCGGCGTAATCCCCACACGTTGTCGAAGCCACTTATAAAAAAGTTTTTTTATATAACGTGATGATGTCAATGCATTTACTCTGAAGAAACTTGTTTTTTTTTAATTATGATAGAAATTGACCCAGAGTTACTATGTTTGTACATACGACAGCTTAAACTTGATAAATTAGCGTGTCGCAGACCATCTTATTGTAAAGTTTTTAAGATCGAAATATCAATATTTCGCTGACCATTCCTACAGTACGGTTGTTGACCGAAGGAAGAAATAAGCCTTCTTTTCGGGTATATAGTTCCAAAGAAATCATTCTGGAATATTCTTTCTTTCTTTAGGATGCATCACGTTTCTATTAGGTTCCAGAAGGAAGGGAGATAGGAAGAAAGTGTTCTCGAAGTTCTTATGTCTCACAAGTATTTACAATAAGTGGGGGGGGGGGGGGGCAGTGAACAAAAGAGTTTGGTTGTAAAAATCATAAAGCAATAAATAAATGATCACCCAAGTGTGTGAGAAAATTTCCTAACACATGTGGCTGCATGTAGTTTTATATTCTGAAACTCACGTTGGGGGCTCCGCCCCAAACCCCCCAGTCATCAAATTTGGCACGCTTATGGCAATTGGTGTGCAATTGGATGTCTGCCAAATTTGATGATTCTATCTGTCCCATATGTTTGTCAGAAAATTAAAAAATGTGTGGAAAATATGCAAAATTTACCTAAAATTAAAAAAAAATCTAGCTTTATCTCGCCAACTCCTCAGCTGCTGGTGCAATCCATTTTTTGATAGGTCTTATCGTCTAGCCACAAGAGACCTCAAAGAAAGGTCCGCACCGACTTTAAAGTTGCTCCACCATTTTGAATTTTTTTTAGGGTTAAAAATTAAAATGTTTAACTTTTTGGAATTTTTCCGTCGGTTACAGGCTAGAAGCTATAAGTTTGCCAAATTTCAAATTTCTAGCTCATCTGAAAGTGGGTAAACATTAATGTCAGTGAGTGAGTGAGTGAGTCAGCCATGTGGCTTCATAGTAGTATAATTATTCATTAATTTGAAATATATTGAGGGTGGGAACTTTTGATTTGAGTTATTATGAAATTAAAAATCTATTTCATTACAATATGGTTACCATGGTCTGATTAATTTAGGTTTAAGACTTCTATTGGCACCACATAATCATCACATCACATCAGACCGGAGTAACCACACCTACATGGCACAGACAGTTACATATCCACCAATGTCGGTGGAAGCCCAAGAATGTCCAGCTGACAAAACCATAGTGGCATACGCTAAAAAAAAAAATTAATTTGTATACCACCCACTAAGAGCGTTCAAGTGGAGATAAAGGTTTGGAGTAAAACAAATCACACAATTTTATTTTATGCCGACGTATCTGAATTTTTCCTATGCTTACGTTATAGATGTCATTTAATCACTAGTCGATGTTAAAATACTGTTTAATAGCTGCTATAAAAATTATTTATGTTTAAATATGTTACTTTTAGTAAGATATTTCAAATATATTCATAACTAGCAATCCCACACGGCGTTGCCCGTGACCCACTGTGGTATAAGAATTATATAAGCGCCCCCCCCCCCCCCCAAAAAAAGGTTTAGAATTACGGTCGATTTCCCCCGAAGAGGATGCGGCATATTTTTATCACAGTTATCTCTGAAACGTAATTCTAAGCCAGATTAACAATATTTTCTTCGAGGTGCATTCGGACCCCCTTCCGTCCACCTATATTAAAAATTTCCGATCTCTGCGTGCCGTAAATTTGGCTGGGCATCGCACACACACAAACACTTCCTTTTATAACTATAGATAAGATTCTTAAAAGTATTCTTATTCTTTCGAGAAATTTCCACGATACGAAGGTTATTGTGGCCGGGTGTCAAAGTTGAAGCGAAGGAGAATAATTTAACTTCGTGTTTGACATTTCGAAGCTTCTCACGCTACAATTATTTACTAATTGTATTCAACGTCACTTTCCGAACCAACTATCAGCACGTGACTTACAAACTAGAGATTCACACAGAAAACACAGATGTTTTCCAAACATCAATGATGAAGGTTCGATTGTTAGATTATTGTGCCATCAATATTTGCTAGGCGATGTCTTTGAAAAATGTATATTGGTTGTTTTATTATTATTATTATTATTATATTAGCACCGCGTCTTACTACCCGTTCGGGTTGTACCAATTACGCTAATGTGTATGGTAGGGTGATTGTGAGATGAAATGGAGGACCTACAGTTAACGTGGAATCCGAACCACGGTGGAATCCTGCATTCCTCACATTCATTATTATTATTATTATTATTATTATTAGCACCGCGTCTTACTACCCGTTCGGTTATACGCACTTACACTAATGTGCAATGGTAGAATGATTGTGAGATGAAATGGAGGACCTACAGTTTAACGTGGGATCCGAACCACGGTGGAGGCCTGGCATTCCACACATTCACAAGTTGTGATTAATACACGTCTTGTCAGAGATGAAGGAAGGGTTTGGCAATCAGATAAATCTGTGCCGGGACCTAGGATTGAACCCCGGCCCTCAGCACAGAAGTCTGACACCTTACCCCTAGACCACCAGGTCACCCTTTCAATCATTTAATGGACCTTCAACCCGCTTCTATGGCCACATGGTCCAAGGCGCCACTATCGCGATAGACTAGACTGCCAATGACGGGGAGATCAGGGTTCGAATCCGGTTGGGTGTACTAAGGGTAGTTTTTCCAAAATGTTTTTTCACTCTACTTCCACGCAAATGTAGGTATACTTCTTCTAAGTTCAACCTTTCTCAACACTTATGCGTAATAATATGAACAGGTAGTAAGACGCGTTACAAAAAAAAAAACACGTCGATGTTTTTTATTCGATGTCCATTCCTGTTACAAACTAACCTAACTCTAGTACAATAATACAACAATCAGTCTCTCGCCAGTCAATTGTTTATAGCTTGCGAAATGTGAGATAACCATTTCCTGAATGCCGGCCATCTTGTGGATGATGGGACAGCAGTCAGATGGCAGCTTGCAGAACACAGCATCTACCAAGAAGTCGTAACATGGCACACTTTATGTCTGGTTACCATAACAATGACACAAATAAAACGATAAAAAAAACAGACAATGCTTCAAACGGTGCCGGCATTTCTACGAGCGAACATCATGCCTGGTCCAGATTGTAGGTGAACAAATGGTGCATTCTGGCGGGTAATTGTTAAACTAGAGGAAATACATATTGACCGTGTTATTCTCGACAGGTGGGTGTCGTATCACCTGTAAGTGCAACAAGGGGCTATATGCGTTCCTGCTCGGGTACGTAGCTCAGTGGATGGGGGAAACCTACTGGTCCTTTGAGGGACTATAGGGTGTTTATTAGTGAGCATTCCTTGGTACGAGACAAAACTCTGATATTATGTAGATTAGGGGTCTTAAACCTTTTTATGTACAAGACCCAAAGTTTCTGTCTCTTGTTGGCTCTGTACTAACATTGTACCGACAATATTAGGATTGAATACATATTGAAATATTCGTATCAGCTTATTCTTATACTCATATTAGGATTAGGATTTCTCGTGAAGTATATTCTCTGTTATTTCTTAGCAGGAGATAACGCGATTTTTCTTGTCTACTGTAGTTGTCATTTGACGGTTCAAAGTACATTCGTATAAACAATTTAATTCACGTAAAAAACAAAAATCGCTCATTAAATAACATAAAATATGAAAATAAAATATATATTTAATTTATTATTTGATTACGTAAAAATATATAGTCTATAATAATAAAAGGAAGTGTTTGTTTGAGTGTGTGCGGTGCCCAGCCAAATCTACGGCGCGCAGAGATATGAAATGTTTAACATGGGTGGACGGAAGGGGGTCCGAATGCACCTCGAACCCAGATTTTTAAATTTTTAACTAGGCTATTTTTTTAACAAATTTTTGAAGAGAATATTGATCATCTGGTTTAGAATTATGTTTCAGATATAACGTTTCAAAATGAAATCGAGCACCATGGGGGGGGGGGGGGGCCGGAAGTTTATATAATTATTATACCACAACAGTGGGTCACGGGCAGCGTCGTGCGGGATTGATAGTTATATATACATATATGTGTTTATAATTTTTTTCTCTTAAAATAATTATATATTTTTCATAATCCTGCGGGTCGAAAAAAGATGTTACTACGGGCCTCAAATGGCCCGCGGGCCACGGGTTGTATACCCCTGGTGTAGAAGGTGTCGTGACAGGAAAATGAGGAAATGAACACCGGTAAGGTGTACTGGAGAATGGTTTTTTTCCTAAATTATTTTCCAGCCTAACTCTCTCTTTCCATGCAAAAGCGAGTACACTTCCTCTAAATTCGACCTTCCTCATCCTTGACACACTAGCGTATTAAGTACATAAGCGTATAACCCGAATGGATAGTAGAACGCAATGCAAAAAAAAAAAAAAAATCTCAGTGTTTTTTTTCGGGAGTCAAAACTAGACCATCTTAGAACTGTCACACTCAAGACGAGCCACGTGACTATTTGTTGGCCTCCAAACAAGCGAAATTTTGGCATTTTGATTGAGGCGTGGGGGGGGGGGGCTGAATCACCACACAAAAAACAAAAGTCTTGGGGTGTCCCCCGTGGTGAATCTTACCGAGTATTACCGGATTGGTACACGAATTCATATCCGGGATTCCCGGAAATGATCCCGAAGGGTCACCCTTCCTCCCTGCCAGTGAATCATTACTAGTCACGACTCTAGTTAAAATAGGAAAACTTAATATTCATAAACATTCACAAACATTATTGTTAGAGAGAGACGAACAATTGATAATTTGCACGACATAAGCCGAGGGTAGTTGTGATTGTCTGTCGGAGATGGCAAGCAACCTTTGGACTCATTTCCAGAAGAGATTGGCCGTGACGTGAAATACAATAAGTGTTGTTTTAAACCAATCACAAAATAGTTATAAATTATCATTATAATTACTTTATTACTTTATTGAAATAACGTTATTTAGTGCATTATTATAACAGACGAACCGGAGTGTTCCACGAGAAATTTTATAGATTCAAAAGTGAATAATGCTTCTCAACTTATACTTTTTTTTTTCTCTATAAATATTGGTGGAGAGGGGGGGGGACTGCTCCCTTTGCTTCTTTACAAATTCCGCTTATGGTTCTAGACGCTTATAAAAAAAAGAAATAGCGATTTTAAATTAACCTTTAACTCAAAAAGTACTGGAAGTAGTAATAATGTACTTCTAATGAATTACTTTAAATTCAGACAAAAATGACCTCCATCACTCGCGGCCATCTTGTTTTTCACCCCTGTAATTAGTGCGAAGATATGGCAGAAGTTTCACATGAAAATAAAAAAATAATCTGCGGAAACAAAAAAAAAAAGTCTGACTTGAAATTACACCCTCGGCGCCACGTTCAAGGGTTGGAGGGAGGTAGATGGGTGTACCGCGGGGGGGGGGGGGGGGGATCCTACCCTCCTTTTGCCATCATTCATCAAACTTAATGCAAGGTTCAGATGACAGCTACTTCAGCCCTTCACCGCAAAAATATGAGGGCTGTAGTCGAAACCTTGGGGGTACACCTTTTTATTTGGAAAGACCTAGGGTTTTGCGCTCGTTCATTTAGGTTTACTTATTACCCCCCCGAGATGATTATTTCCTACACTTAACGTTAGTCTTCTTAGCAATGATTAGTTTTATATTTAACTTTGTAAGGCACCAACAAAGCATTTCTGAACATGGGAGGAGTCTCCAGGCCAGCTTAAAACTTTAATTTTTATTTAACCACCGGCTAGAGATTAAAAAAAAAAGTGTAAAAGTTTTGTTAAAAAATATTTTTTTTATACTTAAGGAAACATTGGATAAGTTTGGTGGTTCATTTATTTCCACTCTCGAACGTTTGAACCTTACTAAGACATTTTCACCAAAATGTTCACGTTGAAAGATGAGCTTGGAAATATTCCTTCATTTTTTATTTTTTTCTACCGGAAAAGTTTCCACTTATTTAAATGGAAAGAATTGAATCCGGAAATCATCCGCTACCTCTGTGAGTCAATCATCTAAAAATGTTACTGGAAAGTTTTCATCTCTACATTCACTGGAATATTTATAAGTGATTTTATCATCATCATCATCATTAATAATAATAATAATAATAATAATAATAATATAATAATAATAATACAGCAATTTCATTCCTACCACACACAAGTGAGGTAAGCGGGCCATTGAAAGGTTACTCCTTTCCTTCAGCCAGTGATGAAATTGTATACATTGATTTTTATAGTTATATATTTAGTACAGGAACAGCCAAAGGAATGGAATGAGGAAGTGAAAGAGTGTGAAATGAAACTTATCATGGCGAAGTGTGAAGTGATGGTAATGACAAGGAAGAGGATAAGGTCTAGTAAATACATAGGGCTGGATGGAGGAGATCTGAGAAAGGTACAGAACGTAAAATATCTTGAAGGCGTGATTGAGGCAGAAGGTAGAAGTAGAGAGGATCAAATAAAAAAAGGGTAGCAGGGGGGAGTTGTTTGTTCTATTGGTTCGTAAGAGACCTCTTATGGAGAGTTGTTCTATAGGTGTGTAAGAGACCTACTATGGAGAGTTGTCCTATAGGTGTGTAAGAGATCTGCTATGGAGAGTTGTCCTATAGGTGTGTAAGAGATCTGCTATTGAGAGTTGTTCTATAGGTGTGTAAGATACCTGCTATGGAGAGTTGTTCTATAGGTGTGTAAGAGACCTACTATGGAGAGTTGTCCTATAGGTGTGTAAGAGATCTGCTATTGAGAGTTGTTCTATAGGTGTGTAAGATACCTGCTATGGAGAGTTGTTCTATAGGTGTGTAAGAGACCTACTATGGAGAGTTGTCCTATAGGTGTGTAAGAGATCTGCTATTGAGAGTTGTTCTATAGGTGTGTAAGATACCTGCTATGGAGAGTTGTCCTATAGGTGTGTAAGAGATCTGCTATTGAGAGTTGTTCTATAGGTGTGTAAGATACCTGCTATGGAGAGTTGTTCTAGGGGTGTGTAAGAGACCTTTGGAGAAGAGAAGTGTCCTTGGAGCGTAAGGAAGTGTTGTACAAGGCGTAGTTTGTACCGATTGTAACACATGTGCAGCAGAAACATTGACATTGGTTGCAAGTAGTGTTCAAGGCCATGAGAAAGTTTGTGAGGAGAATGCTAGCTGTTACGAGGAGAAACAGGATTAGGAATTAAGTTATCCTAGAAAGAGTGGATGTAGAGGGAGTACATGAGATAGTAGAGGAAACAAGACTGAGATGGTATGGACATGTAATGAGGATGTTGGAGTACATGAGATAGTAGAGGAAGCAAGACTGAGATGGTATGGGTGTGTAATGAGGATGAAAAAAGAGAGAATGCCAAATAAAATTATGGAAATGAAGTGTGTAGGGAAAATACCGCAAGGGAGATCAAAAAATACATGGGAGGAGCAGATAGCAGAAAGTGTGCAAGTGGGAGGAAAGAATGGAAACATTTAAAGTAGGAAGAATAGAGGAAGATCTAGGTATTTTACTAAATAGACATGCTGGAAACAGTTGATGATGATGATGATGATGATAGTGAAATAAAGTTGAAATTTAATATCACATTTTCACTTAAAAAAAGGTGTTTTTAATAAATTATCTATTTAATTATTTTAAAAAATTAAGGTTTCACAAGAAAATACCTCAATATATGGGAGCAAGAAGATTTGATGCAGGATTCTGGTAGTATCATGTTCATGTATGATCGTCTGGAAGTGTCATTTGGTGAATGTTGATAATGTGAGAGTCTGGAGGTTGAATACGGCGGTTGTTTTGATGCAACGGTCGGTATTTCCTTAAATACAGTTGCATTGTTTTGTGTGTGTCAACTGTTAGCTGGACGGAGCAGGTACGTACGGAGTTTAAGTAGATGAACGCTGATTGGTGGGAAATCAATTTAGATCATAGATTTTGGGTGCGAGACTTGGTAGCTTTATTCGATATTCCAAAATAATAGTGTATCGTTCCAGAACCTGTGGCGTGGAATAAAAGGCATTTGGGCCAAGACTCGTAATTAATTAGATCAGTTTGATGTTTGACTTATAAGGGCGTGCAAAGCATTCGGATATGTCAGTTATAATGTACTCTCGTTCCTTATTCATGTCCCGCGGAGGGCAACTTTTGTAGTGTTACCCTGACAAGACGTGTATTAATCACAACTTGTGAGTGTGTGGAATGCCAGGCCTCCACCGTGGTTCGGATCTCACGTTAAACTGTAGGTGCTCCATTTCATCTCACAATCACCCTACAGTTACACATTAGCGTAAGTGCGTATAATCCGAACGGGTAGTAAGACGCGGTGCTAATAATAATAATGTAGTGTTACTTCGTGCCTACATGTTAAAAGTCATTTTTGTAGTGTTAGGGTTCAATATTCACAATTCATGCGTTTTGATATTATACTGATTAGGTTGATTTGATTTGTTGTTGGGTTATAATCGAAATAAATAACTTTTTTTTAAATTTAACGAATTATTTATTCAGCGTTGTTGCTGCACTACCCAGGGTAAATTCGCGATCCGAAACCACACGCGTTTCTATTTCACTTCTTAAGGAACTGAGATTATTAAAATGTGTTTTGGATCAAGATAGATCCAATCTAGTGACCGGAGCAGAATAATTATCGTCCCGACTCAGATTCAATTATTGATAAAAAAAAATGGTTTTCTCTTGAAAAAAACATAGGTCCTAACTGCTCGGTGACTGTTACACGAATGTCCTTATCTCCGTTTTCCAACAAGTTTGTTTACGAAGGCTTTACTTTTAGAATATTCTAGTACCGGGTTGAATTGGTCCTTCGACTCTTCCCTCTTGTCCTTCGAGAAGATTTTGCCTGGGTGACCGATAGAGAGAGACAGTAGAATGTTGCACTGCGTAGATATTTACTGCGAAATATGATGAAAATCAAATAAATGTTGAATATTATTACGTTGGACTGGATCTGATTGTCTCTTTCAATTGATCAAAAGGGATGTATAAAATATAATCATTACACAGTTTAAAATAAGAGAGTATGTTTCGTTTTTATATATAATCCTTACTCTTAACCTAGATTCCCTTTATGGATTGTTTACAAATTTTTTTTTTAAATAGTGTTAAGTGACAACAACAAAAAATGCTTATCTTCGACTTCGATTTTATTTGGAATGTTTCAAGCTTCGCATTAAAAAAAAAAAGAAAAAGCAACCTTCGCAACACATCTCTTAGAGGGCGAGGAATTCTTTTAACCTAATTTTTTATCACTCTGAATGGACATATGTCGTTTTCCTCTGTAGCCTCAAGAGAGAGCAACCACAATGAAAATTATAGGTAGCCTGTCATGTGGAGTGATTGATGAAATGCAATTTTCAAAAAAAAAAAATGTATATATATAAATTCATTATTGTTTTTTAAACATAAGGGTTTTCTTTAAAAAAAATCTCATGGGGAAAATTCTCATATATAATCTGTGAAAGTTTGAAACACATTATTAGGAATGTATAAAATAGTTAGTACCTTTTCTCAGCAGTTCATTATTCCCAAACAAAGGAAAACTTTTATATTTTAACAGCACATAACAGATTATACATGTAAAACTGTTCCGAGCAAGGCGCCCCCCATTCCCCCCGTATTTTATTTTTAATGACTTTAATGACTCCCCCTGTAAGGACAGCTCTACCCGCACTACGGAGAAAATGGCGAAAGACTCAGCTATGTATCTAAAGATGTGAGACGGAAAATTCTACCTTTTTAGGTTATGTTTTAAAAAATTATCCTGGAGAAAACGTCAGCTGTTTAAATGGAACAAACGCATTCAAGATATCAACCAAATTTAATTCCTCTCGAGGATGTCAACACCAGAAACATTAACAAATGATGTTCAGTAAGGAGATAACAGCGGTTATAATTCTCTTGTCACACTCAGGTGAATTCAACCCAACCACCCACAACACGTGTTTATAGACAGCAGGTGAATTCAACCCAACCACCCACAACACGTGTTTATAGACAGCAGGTGAATTCAACCCAACCACCCACAACATGTGTTTATAGACAGCAGGTGAATTCAACACAACCACCCACAACACGTGTTTATAGACAGCAGGTGAATTCAACCCAACCACCCACAACATGTGTTTATAGACAGCAGGTGAATTCAACTAAACCACCCACAACACGTGTTTATAGACAGCAGGTGAATTCAACACAACCACCCACAACACGTGTTTATAGACAGCAGGTGAATTCAACCCAACCACCCACAACACGTGTTTATAGACAGCAGGTGAATTCAACCCAACCACCCACAACACGTGTTTATAGACAGCAGGTGAATTCAACCCAACCACCCACAACATGTGTTTATAGACAGCAGGTGAATTCAACTAAACCACCCACAACACGTGTTTATAGACAGCAGGTGAATTCAACCCAACCACCCACAACACGTGTTTATAGACAGCAGGTGAATTCAACCCAACCACCCACAACACGTGTTTATAGACAGCAGGTGAATTCAACCCAACCACCCACAACATGTGTTTATAGACAGCAGGTGAATTCAACCCAACCACCCACAACATGTGTTTATAGACAGCAGGTGAATTCAACCCAACCACCCACAACATGTGTTTATAGACAGCAGGTGAATTCAACCCAACCACCCACAACATGTGTTTATAGACAGCAGGTGAATTCAACTAAACCACCCACAACACGTGTTTATAGACAGCAGGTGAATTCAACCCAACCACCCACAACACGTGTTTATAGACAGCAGGTGAATTCAACCCAACCACCCACAACACGTGTTTATAGACAGCAGGTGAATTCAACCCAACCACCCACAACATGTGTTTATAGACAGCAGGTGAATTCAACCCAACCACCCACAACACGTGTTTATAGACAGCAGGTGAATTCAACCCAACCACCCACAACACGTGTTTATAGACAGCAGGTGAATTCAACCCAACCACCCACAACATGTGTTTATAGACAGCAGGTGAATTCAACCCAACCACCCACAACATGTGTTTATAGACAGCAGGTGAATTCAACACAACCACCCACAACACGTGTTTATAGACAGCAGGTGAATACAACCCAACCACCCACAACACGTGTTTATAGACAGCAGGTGAATTCAACCCAACCATCCACAACACGTGTTTATAGACAGCAGGTGAATTCAGCTAAACCACCCACAACACGTGTTACGGATGACCTGTGATGTCCAATCCGACCATCTCCAAAAGCTCCCATTGAGAACAGCGGCCATGTAATAAGCAAGCAGCAGTCAGTCCCTGTATTGTAATAGCCTATGTTCGGGGGGTAATTTCCACCTTGGAATAAAAACAACCGCGGCTCTAACGAGGCGGTCGTTCAAGGGACTCGAGGCCACTAATACGCATGCGCCCACTGGTAGCCGCGGGGCATTGTGGGCCAGAAGTGATGACCCTCTAGCATGAACTTGAACAGTTGTTTGGAACCGGTTCCTGGAATCTTACACTACGCTGCCTTATATTTGATACACTTGTTACACTAGTATTATACTCCAATTGGACACTAGCTGCCTTACTATGAGATACACTTGTTACACTAGTATTATACTCCAGTTGGACACTAGCTACCTTACTGTGTGATACACTTGTTACACTAGTATTATACTCCAGTTGGACACTAGCTACCTTACTAGTTGATACACTTGTTACACTAGTATTATACTCCAGTTGGACACTAATTACCTTATAGTTGATACACTTGTTACACTAGTATTATACTCCAGTTAGACACTAACCACCGTACTATGTGATACTTGTTACACTAGTATTATACTCCAGTTGGACACTAGCTACCTTATAGTTGATACACTTGTTACACTAGTATTATACTCTAGTTGGACACTAACCACCGTACTATGTGATACACTTGTTACACTAGTATTATACTCCAGTTGGACACTAGCTACCTTACTAGTTGATACACTTGTTACACTAGTATTATACTCCAGTTGGACACTAATTACCTTATAGTTGATACACTTGTTACACTAGTATTATACTCCAGTTAGACACTAGCTACCTTACTGTGAGATACACTTGTTACACTAGTATTATACTCCAGTTGGACACTAGCTACCTTACTAGTTGATACACTTGTTACACTAGTATTATACTCCAGTTGGACACTAACTACCTTATAGTTGATACACTTGTTACACTAGTATTATACTCCAGTTGGACACTAGCTACCTTACTAGTTGATACACTTGTTACACTAGTATTATACTCCAGTTAGACACTAGCTACCTTATAGTTGATACACTTGTTACACTAGTATTATACTCCAGTTAGACACTAGCTAACTTACTGTGAGATACATTTGTTACACTAGTATTATACTCCAGTTAGACACTAGCTACCTTACTGTGAGATACACTTGTTACACTAGTATTATACTCCAGTTAGACACTAGCTACCTTACTATGTGATACACTTGTTACACTAGTATTATACTCCAGTTGGACACTAGCTACCTTATAGTTGATACACTTGTTACACTAGTATTATACTCCAGTTAGACACTAGCTACCTTACTGTGAGATACACTTGTTACACTAGTATTATACTCCAGTTAGACACTAGCTACCTTACTGTGAGATACACTGTTACATGTTTATCCGTTGACACTATACTTAGTGAACTGTTACGTTATCCAGTTAGACACTAGCTACTTACTGTGAGTCACTTTACACTGTATTACTCAGTTGATAGATACTTACTGTGGTCACTTGTACTAGTATTATTACTCCAGTTAGACACTAGCTACTACTGTGATACACTTTACACTAGTATTACTCCAGTTGAGAACTAGCTACTTACTGTAGATACACTTGTTACACTAGTATTATACTCCAGTTAGACACTAGCTAACTTACTGTGAGATACACTTGTTACACTAGTATTATACTCCAGTTGGACACTAGCTACCTTACTGTGAGATACACTTGTTACACTAGTATTATACTCCAGTTGGACACTAGCTACCTTACTGTGAGATACACTTGTTACACTAGTATTATACTCCAGTTAGACACTAGCTAACTTACTGTGAGATACACTTGTTACACTAGTATTATACTCCAGTTGGACACTAGCTACGTTACTGTGAGATACACTTGTTACACTAGTATTATACTCCAGTTAGACACTAGCTAACTTACTGTGAGATACACTTGTTACACTAGTATTATACTCCAGTTGGACACTAGCTACCTTACTGTGATATACACTGGTTACGATAGTATTATACTCCAGTTGGACACTAACCACCGTACTATGTGATACACTTGTTCCCTGGTTACACTAATATATCACTAAACTAATCTTGATAGAAACAAACCAAGTCTGTATTACGAAGAGTTCTAAATTATGAAAATCACATATTAGGTGCGTTTATGTGTTACACAGTCCAATTTTGATAGAAAGGGCCTTATCTGACAGAATAGTTACTAAATCTACAGGATGGAGCAGAAACTGTTGACACATTTAATAACACTATGTTTCTACTATTTTAACTACTAAAGGCTTCAAATTAAACTTAAAATAACAACAAAAGATTGACAATTTTCCACATACCCTTGAATCCTCATCGCATCCTTTTGGACGATCTCCCTTCTTAAAAAGAAATCGACCAAGGTCGCTTTCACTGTCAACTAAAAAAAATTGCAGTTCAGTTCGTGGAGATCTTTTAAATTCGTCCTGTTCTCCACCGCTAGTTTTTAAGGATCGTACATACTAAACAACCAGATGTATTGTACCCTTATAAGTGGGTCCAAGTGACGCTTCAGTGCGTCCTTCACGAAAACTCATAAATCCTGCTAATGTTAACATTAAATATTATGTTATTGCTTCACGGCAGATAGCTTGTCACGTGACCAGATTTAAACTCGTCTTACAGACCACGCTGTATGCAAATAAGAGCCCCGCGCGCGCTTACCGGCCGACAAGTACCCCTGCTCACAACGTGGTCTTAATTGGAGATTTACACCGGCGCATCACAATATAAAAACATAATTATGTATAAATAATTACCTTTTCGGTAGTTTCATTACTTATTTCTCTCGCTTATTAAAAAACCAGGACAGCGGAAGCCGGGTAAGTAATAAACACTCATCCATAGCACATCAATTAAAACATTTCAACGTCCTTATTATGACTGAAGCTATGGGGGGGGGGGGGAGTACATCTATTCGCGCCGGGCACTAAGTAGGATGAGGCGAACAGCAGGTGATAAAATTGTCAGAGGAAACCTTGGCACTAATCAAGAACGGTGGTGAACCCGCTTCGGTGGTCGAATGGTCTATGGCGTCACTCTCGCAATATACTGGAATGTGACGGGGAGATCGTGGTTCAAATCCCGGTCAGGTGTGCTGAGAGTGGGTTTTTTACTGAATGGTTTCACACTCTCTCTCTCCTCTTACTTTCATGAAAATGCGGCTGCATTCTCTTTAATTTCAACCTTACTCATCCCTATTATATTATCGTAATTAGTACATTTGTGTCTAACCTGAATGGGTCGTGATACGGGGTGCTAAAAGCGTTGGATTCCAGTTTGAGTCTATGTCGGGGTGGTATTTGTAGGGAAGGTAAAAAAATAATAATCGAAACTTTATTAATATCGATTTTTTATATGCCAATACTTGTTTACTCGATACTTCTGTTTCGATACTTTTATTCGGATGAGTACTTAAACATCTTATTTATAAATGATATGTTTTTAAGTTACGTTTTTATGGTGGGGTTGTAGGGGAAGCGAGAAAAGGGCAATTTTTTGCCATTTTTATATCAAATTTTTTTTTGGTCAAAATAAACAAAATATTTCTCCAGTAGAAACCTAGAGTTTAATTTTCTTCACACTGTGATATCAACAGTAATTGTTGAATATCTGTCGAAGGTGTCCTGGAATTTAATGACAACTTTTACTCTTCATTTAAAAGTTTCTCGTCTAATACCGCTATGATCATGACAGATATTCAACAACTGTTGATATCACCTGGTGAAGAAAATTAAACTCTTTTGTTTCTATTGGAGAAATATGTTATTTATTTTGACCCCCCAAAAAAAGTTTTGATACAATAACTGTGAAAAAAACTGTCCTAAGCTCGCATTCCCTACAATTACACCTTAAGACGATACTCTGGTAACCTGATTAAAAGTCCCTGCCGCTTATTTCGAAAATTAATGAGGCGCATAAATTAGGCCTCATGTTAAAATTATGTGATTACATTAAACCTATTAGTATTTTTAGTTATATTATAAACAAAATAGGAAAAATTCTATGATTATACCTAATACAATAAATGTAATAATGTACAAAGGAAAAAAATTCCAATATTTTTGTACACTTCGTTCACCCTGGAAGGCAGTCTTACCGTGACAGATTATACTATGGTCCTATCCTATAAGCTATGCCATAGAGGAAACATTTCATAGTAAGATTATTATCTTATAGGCTAAACGAAAGGTACATAACAACGTTAAAATATATTTTAAAGTATTCGGATGGAATTTCCTGCTTATTCTTTCGATACCAAGATCTATAAAAACATTCGATATATATCGATAATTCTCTTTCGATACCACATTCATAATTATTTGTGGTTCAGAATTCATGATAAGTGCGGTCATAAGCCCCATCTTAGTTAGAGAACCTGTGAAATAATAATACCTTAACTTTCCTCCTTTTAAAATGAGATTCATTCCTTCATTATTATTATTAATGTTTTTTTTAATAGAAACTTTCTAATTATCACTGAAACACACAGTTAAAAGGAAATGTGTGAAAATGGTAATTCATTATTTATGGAGTAATTAAAATCCAATCTTAATATATTTTTAATGTACTTTAATTGAAGTTTGTAAGAGATACTAAAAAGGCATTACTTCTTTTTTTTTTTTTGTCTAGAAGAGCGTTTAGCACGCCTACCCCCCACTGTTGGAAAGATGCTTTGTTGCGGGTTTCAAGTTAAATCGGATGGTTTCAATCTTGGCAAGATTATTGTCTTTATTATTATTATTTTTCTATATTTATAGAACCTTTAAACATTTGAATTTAATATTATAAAATGTAGTGGTGTGTGAAGCTTTGAAATGTCAAGGTTAAAGGTCAAATATCTTTCAC
Source organism: Timema podura (assembly GCA_033556935.1). Classification (NCBI taxonomy): domain Eukaryota; kingdom Metazoa; phylum Arthropoda; class Insecta; order Phasmatodea; family Timematidae; genus Timema; species Timema podura. The sequence continues at coordinate 55,734,832 of JAVRXN010000012.1, read as the reverse complement.
CTTGACTTCCGACACCCACAAAAACCCTCGATATATTAGGGACACGTAATATTTTTAGGACCTTTACTGGGCATTATTTTAACACAGACTAAAACCAGCTTCGGTGTTCGTATTGTCTAAGGTGTTACTCTTAACAGTATAATAGACTGCCGAGGACGGAGAGATTGAGGTTCGAATCTCAGTCAGGTGTACTGAGTGGTTTTTTTTTCAAAATAGTTTTCCACTTTCCCTCCACGCAAATGCGAGAACACTTCCTATAAATATAACCTTACATTAGCGTATGTAAATAAGCGTATAACCCGAACAGGTAGTCAGACACGGTGTAAAAAATAAACTACTAGTGATAAAATGGAATTTGTAACTTAAGCATTGATAGATTCAGATATGTCAATATAAAATAATATTGTGCATTTGATCTTTTTTTCCCCTCAAAACCTTTGTTCTCTTTGCCTAAATACACTTTATTGATACAGTAGATATAAAATGTAAAGTAGGGCTATGTGACGACAGCAACAAAAGCTTTATCCTCGACTTTGCTTCGCATGTTTCAAACTTAGTTTCGCATTTAAAAGGTAAACTTCTCACACTCTTACTAAAAGGTAAAGTTTCGCAGAAACTAGGTACACAATTGATAGATAACAGAACAAGTATCACTTAAGGCGAGAGTGTAGGGGACGCGAGAAAAGGCCAAGTGTTTTTGCAGTTTTAACAAAAACAATTTTTGTTTCTGCAAAAATAGATGAAATGTTGATTCACTACAAACCTAGAGTTTAATTTTCTTCACGTGGTGATATCAACAATTGTTGAATATATGTCGTGTACATAGAGGCATTAGATAATAAAATTATTAAATGAAGATAAAAAGTTGTCATTAATTCCAGGACAACCTTGACAGATATTCAACAACTGTTGATAATAAATTGTGGAGAAATTAAACTTTATGTTTCTACTGGAGAAATATTTGGTTTATTTTGACCAAGGAAAAAATAATCTATAAAAATTGCAAAACTACTGCCCTTAAATTGCAATCCTTACCGGCCCACTTTAAAGATAAGACTTAAAATCTTGAGTCTCTGTTTGGATGATAAATTTATGATAATTTAGTTCACAGACTTATTCGTTTTAGGAATCAAGTTTTGTTTTAATAAGGCTCCCTTCCCCCCTTACAGCTCCTGCTAGAATGTAGTTTTAATATATATATATATATATATATATATATTATATATATATATATTACTAAGACATGTGATTTTATATATATATATACTATACATAATCAGCATGTCTTAGTATCCGTTCAGTTTTTACGCATATATACTAGTTATTTTAATAGATATGGGATGAGAAAGGTTTATTTTACAGGAATCTTACCCGAATTTGTGTGGAGGGAGAGTGGAAACCCATACAGGGAAAAAAAACTCAATACACTCGACCAGATACGAATCCCGGTCTCCCCGTTATCGGCTAGTCCAGTCTATTGCGAGAGTGACGCCTTAGACCGGGCATCTATCGAAGCGGATTAGGAATTAAATCTAAATTTTATAGATTTACAAGACGTGCAGAGCAATAATAATTATTATTACCCTTCAGTTTAGTTAAAACAAAAGAAGACTACGTGCGTGTTGACAGTTGTTATTTCTTTCCGTAAAGGACATTAACATGAACATACCGAGAAATAATTAACCATACTTTTCTCGACAAGTGTCAAACCCCATTTTGGTGCGCGGTTAATTTGAAAGTGTGTGTGTGTCTTGCTATCTCGTGTTATGCATATTATAATGAGATGGGAATGTTCTCATGGAGGGAAGGCGAACTGCGCATGAGCAGATACTCAGCCACGGAGGTCACGATGACACCTAATGTCGCCTTGTCAATTACTTCAGGGGGCGTTTACCGTCTAAAGCACGACACGCGTTTATAGGAATCAATCATACGAGCCATCTTTACTCATATTCCACCATATGGGCCATTTTTTCTTCATATTCCTTCATACAGTTAATATTTCCTTTATATTCCTCCATACAGTTAATATTTCCTTCATATTCCTCCATACAGTTAATATTTCCTTCATATTCCTCCATACAGTTAATATTTCCTTCATATTCCTCCATACAGTTAATATTTCCTTCATAATCCTCCATACAGTTAATATTTCCTTCATATTCATCCATACAGTTAATATTTCCTTCATATTCCTCCATACAGTTAATATTTCCTTCATATTCCTCCATACAGTTAATATTTCCTTCATATTCCTCCATACAGTTAATATTTCCTTCATATTCCTCCATACAGTTAATATTTCCTTCATATTCTGCCATACAGTTAATATTTCCTTCATATTCCTCCATACAGTTAATATTTCCTTCATAATCCTCCATACAGTTAATATTTCCTTCATATTCCTCCATACAGTTAATATTTCCTTCATATTCTTCCATACAGTTAATATTTCCTTCATATTCCTCCATACAGTTAATATTTCCTTCATAATCCTCCATACAGTTAATATTTCCTTCATATTCCTCCATACAGTTAATATTTCCTTCATATTCATCCATACAATTAATATTTCCTTCATATTCCTCCATACGTGTCATTTTCCCTATATATTCCTCTATAAGTGTCAATTTTCTTATTTATTCATCGATATGTGTAATTTTTCTTTTTTATTCTTCCATAAGAGCCATTTTTCCTTCATATCCTTCCACATGTGCCTTTTTTCCTATATATTCCTCCATACGTGTCATTTTCCCTATATATTCCTCCATTTTCTTGCCATTTTTCTTATATATTCCATTATTTATGTGCCATTTTTATTCACATTCCCCCATACCCGTACGTGTTATATTGCCTTCACAATCCATCGTCCCTCAATTCTCTGTGGTATCATAGTGGGTCGGGTGTTCAAGTTGGAGGATGTAATGTGATGATGCGATGGTTGATTCATGAAGTGAAAATACAGATAAGCATTTAATTAGTCTTTGTACACGGGCTGCATACACACATCCAATGGATACTAGATTTACCTCAGATCACAGCATTTGACACCTGTTCTGAAATCAACACAAGCATAAGTTAACCTCGATGGTCTTGGGGTAAAGTGTGTGCCTCAGGTACAGATGTTCGTGGGTTCAAACCCAGCCGGTGTCGATGGATTTTTCTTGGGTGATAAAAATTCGCAGCACAACTTCCTTCGGAGGGGAAGTAAAGCCGTCGGTCCCATTCGATCATGGCACGTAAAAGAACCCTGGAAATTATGTGAAAATACTCTTCCACCCTAATTGGAAGCCTCTTTTGCTCTTGCTCATAGAAAATTCTTGTGTGCTGATGTAATTATTCAGTTCTCAAAGTGCACGTTAAATAGCGCAAATAAAAAAAATATTTAAAAAAAGCACTACTCTTTTCTAGATATTGTCTGTGCCAGAATATTAGTTATTCTCAAGCTGTCTTTCCCAAATATGTCTTCAGTTTGATCCTTGAAAGTTCAACCGGTATTGTATTACTCACCAAATTATTTTCTAAAGAAAACTCTTGGCTTAGTGTGAACGTAACTTTCTTCTTTCCTAAGCCTCATGTTATGTCAATAATTATAAATAAAGTACTGTCTTCATACAAGTTAGTAAAAGTATAAACCCATAATCTAACGAATGACTCTAAACAAAAGAATCAGTTCATGTAATCATTGTGCCATCTTGTTAGCGCAGACGGAACCCACAAACCCATCCATTTGAAACGCAATAAAAGGAGAAAATATTCCTTAAAGAAACATTTCCATGTTTCCCCTAATACTACCCATCATTAAGAAACCTTTTGCACATCCATCCTTCATGCACAAAAGATAAAACTATTTTATGGCTCCATTTTTCTTAGCTCGACCAATTATGTCCGTGTTCTGATGGTGAGTTGAGTTACATGAACAATTAAAGGGGGGAAATAGGGCCAGAATGATTCCATTTCGCGATCCTAAGGTGCTTTTAATCAGCTTTGTCAATGATAATAATAGGTTTCAGTTGATAAATTTATTATGTGTGCAAAATAATAGTTTTATGTTGTCTAACCCAGCGAATGAAAGGTAAAAGTCAGATTCCATTTGAGTTTTAGTAAGAACTGAGCAGAAATATTAGCGTAAAAATTACGTATAAATGTACATGGAAGTCGTGCTTTGACTTACAAACAGCACAATAGCTTATAGTTCTCAGGTTATTCTGGAAGCCAAACTGCTTCACCTGTATTGAATCTTGCACAGAACAATAGCTTATATTTCTCAGGATATCCTGGAAGCTAAACTGCTTCACCTGCATAGAATCTTACACAACACAATATTATATTTCTCAGGTTATTCTGAATTAACTGCTTCACCTGCATTGAATCTTACACAACATAAAGTTTACATTTTCTCAGGATATTCTGGAAGCTAAACTGCTTCACCTGCATTGAATCTTACACAACAAAATAGTTTACATTTCTCAGGATATTCTGGAAGCTAAACTGCTTCACCTGCATTGAATCTTACACAACAAAATAGTTTACATTTCTCAGGATATTCTGGAAGCTAAACTGCTTCACCTGCATGAATCTTACACAACAATAGTTTACATTCTCAGGATATTCTGGAAGCTAAACTGCTTCACCTGCATTGAATCTTACACAACATAAGCACTCTAATTTATTTCGAGTAGATTTTTTCCAATTTGATCCTTTCATCAAGTTATTCTAAGAAGTTATTCTCGAACCAGAATGAGTTCCTAGCTCCTAAAGTCCGGCTAATTAAAGCAATAAAAGATGGCCGATGTCCTATAATTGGTGTGGCTCCAGCGCGTTGCTATGGACTCTTCAGGTCAGGATGGCAGGATATATCAAGGCAAGTCATCAGCAGAATAAGAGCCCCGACTAGGGGGCCACTAGTTTTCTTTCCTCCCCCCCTCTCTCCACCCTCTCACCACCCACGAGCTGCCAGAGTCTTAATTAAAGGAACTGTCTTAGTTACCCCTCGCCTCCCCCTGGCCCGCATTGCAACTCCTCCCTATTCGCCAGCCCCGTGTTTGGAATCGAAAATTACATCGCACCAGTTTCTACGGGCTTCTCGGACAACACCGGCCTATCGCTTCGGTTTAGCGCGCGTTGCTGTCCTAGGTTAAGGTGGGGATGTAGGGAGCACGAGTTTAGGCAGTGTTTGTTTTTTGTGGCTTTTTTTAAATAGCAAAACAGTTTTTTTTGGTCAAAATAAATAAAATATTACTCCAATAAAAACAAAGAGTTTAATTTTTATTCACACGGTGATATCAACAGTTGTTGAATATCTGTCAAGGATGTCCGGAATTTAATGAAACTTTTTAACTTCAGTTAAAAAGTTTTCTCATCTAATGCTGCTGTTCTCTTGACATATATTCAACAACTGTTGATACCGCCATGTGAAGAATTAAAAAAAAAAAAAGCTATTGGTGGTCGCTTGGTCTAACATGGTACTACCACAGCGGGCTAGACTCCCAATGATGGGGAGATCCAGGTTCGAATCAAGGTCTGATGTACTAAGGGTGATTTTTTACAAAAAAATTGTTTTCCACACTCCTTCCACGTAAATGCTGGTAAACTTCCTATAAATATAGCCTCCCTTTTCCCTAAAAACCATTATCGTAATTAATACATAAGCGGTGCTAAAAAAAATATATTAGATTATATATTTCAACTGGAGAATTATTTGATTTATTTTGACCAATAACATGTTTTGATATAGAAACTGTAAAAATATTGCCCTTAAATCGCGTCTCCTAAGCTCCCACCTTAAGAGTCCTTCTCACCCGCTTCGGTGGCCGATAGGTCTAAAGACGTCATTCTACCAACAGACCAGACTGCCGGTGATCGGGGCAGATCGGGGTTTGAATCCCGATCGGGTGTAATGAGCGTGTTTATTATTAAAATATTTTTACAATCTCCAGCAAAGCAAATGTGGGTAAACTTGCTTTTAACTCAACCTTACTCATCCCTAACACACTATCCTAGTTAGTAAAGACGCGCATAAACCGAATGTAGTGACCAAAAGAAAAAGTTCGTTTAACTTCACGGATAACACCTCAAGCCCAAGTATAATTTAAAGAGCCTTTTAGAAAATACAAAAAAAAAAACAAAAAAAAATGGCGTATAAAATAGATAATACTCCACTATTTTATTAATACTATTTTATAGTTATTGATAAAAAATGATAGTATATATATTAAGAGTGAGAGCTGTATATCACATGACTTGACATATGAACACGTGAGAGTAGATCTAGTAACTGTTTCATCTCACAGATAAGGCACTTCTTATTAAAATTGAACAGTAATTCATGACGTTTATAGAGTTTGAGCCTGAAGTCACACCATAGCGCGGTTTTCTGTATTATTTATAAAATACACATTCCTGGTGAGACTGTAACTAGACTGGAGAGTGTTGTGTTGTAAAATACACATTCCTGGTGAGACTGTAACTAGACTGGAGAGGGTTGTGTTGTAAAATACACATTCCTGGTGAGACTGTAACTAGACTGGAGAGGGTTGTGTTGTAAAATACACATTCCTGGTGAGACTGTAACTAGACTGGAGAGGGTTGTGTTGTAAAATACACATTCCTGGTGAGACTGTAACTAGACTGGAGAGGGTTGTGTTGTAAAATACACATTCCTGGTGAGACTATAACTAGACTGGAGAGGGTTGTGTTGTAAAATACACATTCCTGGTGAGACTGTAACTAGACTGGAGAGGGTTGTGTTGTAAAATACACATTCCTGGTGAGACTGTAACTAGACTGGAGAGGGTTGTGTTGTAAAATACACATTCCTGGTGAGACTGTAACTAGACTGGTGTTGTAAAATACACATTCCTGGTGAGACTGTAACTAGACTGGAGAGGGTTGTGTTGTAAAATACACATTCCTGGTGAGACTGTAACTAGACTGGAGAGGGTTGTGTTGTAAAATACACATTCCTGGTGAGACTGTAACTAGACTGGAGAGGGCTGTGTTGTAAAATACACATTCCTGGTGAGACTGTAACTAGACTGGAGAGGGTTGTGTTGTAAAATACACATTCCTGGTGAGACTGTAACTAGACTGGAGAGGGTTGTGTTGTAAAATACACATTCCTGGTGAGACTGTAACTAGACTGGAGAGGGTTGTGTTGTAAAATACACATTCCTGGTGAGACTGTAACTAGACTGGAGACAAACAAGTGTTTCAATTAATAGCTTATCCTAAGTGATAAGAATTTAAATTTTTCAATCGTGGAGCCATGGTGTATTTATTTAAATTTTGCCATATATTAGCCACGTGAAAAATGGTTACTATTTATGGATATAATGTATAATAGAATAGTCATTTGTTTTCTGTCTAACGTGATAATCAATGATAAACATCAAATTATAATCCAAGGAAAGTTAATTATTAGAATACACATGAGCCACAAAGGGCATTTTATTATTAATTATCAAGCTTAGGGGAAAAATAATAAAAGTGCCAAATATGATAAAACATTCTGATTGTCTCCGTTATTTCAATAGACAAGCACTACATGATCATACACTTGGATTATACCACCCAAAAAAAGTAAGTGATGCATGGAATTGGTCTCTGGTTTACTGCAATCTATAAACACTTTAGTAGGTGAGTTTGAAAATATGTAGAATTGTTGAAATCCGAAGATAAATTATTCCAAAGATAAATCATAAGAATGATAGAGAGGCATAGCTCTCTATGTACTATGACTTTAAGGTAAGGGGACATAATTCTTTCTGTACTAGGACTTTAAGGTAAGGGGGCATAACTTTTCTATGTACAGTACTATGACTTTCATGTAAGGGGGCATAACTTTATATGTACAGTACTATGACTTCCAGGCAAGGGGAATTAGCTTCCTATTAACTAGGACATTTAAGGCATGGGGGGATAATTATCTTAGTGTGCAAGAAGAATACAGAAGTAAACTTCTGTCATAAATGCACATTAAGCGTCCGATTAAAAGACGAAGCACAGCCAGATATCTAAAGTGAGTTAAGCCACTTTTCCTTGCATCCTCTAGCTTACATTCCTTCTCTCACATCTCCTGTGCGAGTTGGATTCATGGATTCTCCACCGAACTCTTCTTTCTGGACCAAACTACAAGACTCTACTACGTAACCTCTCACTTAAACCTCCATGACTACGTTATGTAACCTCTTAACTGAACCTCGATAATTCTACGTCACGTTGACGCAGGTCCAATATATTTCGCAAATTGTAATTACACTTCAGTCACGATTATCCGGCCTAAAATGGCGGCATTCTGGGATGGATGGGGAAAAGTCGGAAAATATGGTATCCGAGTGTGAATAATTTTCAGTACAGGTTTGCCTACTTTTTTTTAAAAAAAAATCACAGAACATTTAACTTTGTTTTAATAGAATCTGCCCATTTTCTGTTTTCGATGTATAATAGGAATACAGTAATTGAAAAGGGACGGTAAAAATTAAACGACAAATAAATTTATAAAATCCTTACTATAGAATACTTTATTTCGGAAATGAAACACCGGCTACAAAGTAAGAACAAGTGAAAAGCTGACCTGGCGGTCCAGGGGTAAGGTATCAGACTTCTGTACTGGGGGTTCGCGGTTCAATCCTCGGTTCCGGCACAGATTTATCTGATTGCCAAACCCCTTCCTTCACCTCTGACAAGACGTGTATTAATCACAACTTGTGAATGTGAGGAATGCCAGGCCTCCGCCGTGGTTCGGATCCCACGTTAAACTGTAGGTCCTCCATTTCATCTCACAATCACCCTACACATTAGCGTAAGTGCGTATAACCCGAACGGGCAGTAAGACTTGGTGCTAATAATAATAATAATAATAATAATAACAAATTAAAATATAGCGTCAAATGGAGTACATTATAAATCCAGTAAATGTTTTACAGTGGATATGTACCGGTTTGTTTATTTTAAAACGCACTTATTAACACCGATAACCGGGCCGGATAATACGAAGAGCCGGATAGTCACGACTCTTAAGTGTATTTAAACTGCCAATTCAATTACTCCCATTCGTGTCGATCACTTCCTCCTCACACACACACACACACACACACACACACACACACACACACACACACACACACACACACACACACACACACACACACACACACACATTCGTTCTTAATAACAGTTTTAATTTACGACTTTGTAAAATATTTCTCATCAGTTTCGCCATTAGCAAAAAAAGAAGTTATTAACTTCCTCGGATGACCCAGACTCACTTCCGTTCCTGCTCCCTATTCAAGACGGAATAGCCACGAACAGGAAAATGAAGATGAAGCATAAGAAGCGATAGAGGAAAGGTAAAACTCTTTTAATGAAAAGATTGAGAAGTGTGTGTTTGGGGGAGGGATACGAAAGAAGTGTCAGAAACGGACGAAAATAAGAAAGACGAAATAAAATAAAAGTAAAATGTTTTCTTCTTGGGTATTCTCAGAAGCGTTGATTATGGTTTTTGGTTTTCAGTTCGCGAAGCTAAACTCATCTCGAAGAAAAGTTTGAGCTCTTGGAAGCTTGGTATGAAGGGAAAGTGGGTTTTGTGGAGGTTGAGGGATGTGCTTTGGGAATGAAATAGAGCCGTTTTGAGCTGCGCGCTGAGCTGGGGATGGGAGGGGGGGGACTATTTCTTCATCTAGGTGTAGGTGGGGGAGGGGGGACGCGAGGTGTCTCAGTTCTAATCTAGAATACTGGGCATGTATGCTCTGACTAATAACGGATATCATCTTTTATTCTAGACAGAGATGGATACAAAAAGAAATTGCTATAAAAGAGAAAGTTTCTCAGGTTAAAGTGACCAGAATAAAGATCAACCCAAGATAATCCTTAGCCCTTTTTACAATACTCATTTGAGCCTGGAGGATAGGCTGAGTGCCAAACAGGCTTTCAAATAGTTCAGTTCGAACACTATTCCTGAACTTAGAATTATGTTGTTTTTTCAATTTATTTAAGTATTTAATGGGCACTTTCTGAACCGACTGATTACATCAGCATACGAGAATTTATTTGAGCGACAACGAAAAGACCTACCAATTTTTACCTGGAAAAGTATTTTGACATACCTTCCAGGGTTATTTTAGATGACACAATCGACATGGGATTAACTGCTTTATTTCCCCTCCGAAGGAAGTTGTGCTAACGATTTTTATCGCTTAAGAAGAATGAATCCGTCGATCCCGGACATCGGGTCTTGATTTTTGTGTCAGGGTGGTCTAAGGTGTAACTCTTATACTAGACTAGACTGCTGATAACAAGGACATTAAGTTTCAATTCCCGTTCGGGTGTATTGAAGGAGTTTTTCTAAATGGCTTCCCACTCTCTTTCTCTACGCAAATGGGGGTACACTTCTTCTAAAATCAATCTTTTTCGTTTCTAGTTTATTAGTGAAATAATTAGTACTACTTGGTGCTAAATAAACAAACAAACAAAAAATCCCAAATTAAGTAAGTATCTACATGTTTTTCATCTGAGCATATTTTTGGGAAGGGGCCGTGCCCCCCTTTTTTACCCCTTCTAAAGACACCAATGGGTACAAGGTTCAAGTGACTCTCAAAGTGTCATTTAAAACAAATAACCAACCTTAAACATTCCCTGAAAATAACCAGCCCGGTCCTTGTTTGTTAACCGTAAGACGGAGCACGATACCAACTCTGGGGGAGGGGGGAGGAGGGGGGAGATGTTCCCAACTCAAACAAAGCAATCTTTAAAATTGTGGTCGTAAGTGTAGCCATTACTATGAATAGCAAACATGAGTAGGTTAACGGCAAGGCGTATATACCAACCTCACGAAACCATTGTCTGCAATAATTGAAGGAAAACAATTATAGAACCGACAAATTAATGAGATATAAACATTTATTTTTCACCAGTCGTATCTAAACAAAAAAGTTACACTCCCATCTTATAATGACATGTAATTTCTAGCTATTTAAATTTTTACTTCTATTATAAATAATTAGCTCTGCACGCGGACGAGGGCCTTAACATGGATAAAACACATTTCGGTTAATGATATCCACCAGGCATGTTAATTAGCATTATCCTGGCATGATTATTTATATGAGTAAGAAAATATGGAATGCTAAGATTCAAATGTTGATTTTACTACGGGAAATGATTAGGGTAACTGATAAACAAACTTACAGTCGAATTTTCATAGGAATAATCTTATCTTACAGTTTAAAAAGTTAATAAATCAGCTTTTACGTATTCATACGTCAAGTCATATGATCTGTAACTGTTACTGCTGATAGATATTATTATTAATAACAAAAGTAAAATATTATCAGTGTTGATTGCAAAAAAAAAGTTTGTATTTTCTAAAAGGCCTTTTTTTTTAATGAGATATGAGTAATTCCGAACCCACTATAAATGTGTGTGAATTCTCTTATTAAAAAAAAAGAAGAGAAAAACTAAATAAAAGAACGCGCTTCGGTGGCTGCATAGTCTGGCACGCTACTCTCGCAGTAGACCAGACTGGGATATCAAGGTTCGAATCTCGGTAGGGCGTACTGAGGATTTTTTCCTAAATGGTTTTCCACTCTTCTTCCACGCAAATGCATTTACACTTCTTATTAACACAACCTTCCCTTTTCTCTAAAACCATAAGCGTAATTAGTACATAAGCGTATAGCCCAAACGGGTAGTAAGACACGGTGTTAAAAAACAGTTATTATTATTATTAGCACCGGTCTTACTACCCGTTCGGGTTATACGCACTTACGCTAATGTGTAATGGTAGGGTGATTGTGAGATGAAATGGAGGACCTACAGTTTAACGTGGGATCCGAACCACGGTGGAGGCCTGGCATTCCTCACATTCACAAGTTGTGATTAATACACGTCTTGTCAGAGGTGCAGGAAGGGTTTGGCAATCGGATAAATCTGTGCCGGGACCAAGGATTGAACCCCGGACCCCAGCACAGAGTCCGACCCTTACCCCCTAGACCACCAGGTCACCTTATAATCTAATCAAATATTTTGTTTGTTAGTTGCTTTTGACTCTCACTCCACCTTCCTGTTCGCCAACATGGGCGGGAGAGTACCTGGTTCATAAACATTATTATGATAATAGAATTTATTTATTCATTGATAACTCATCCGTTTGATTAAAAGTACAAGAAAAAATATTAATAAAATTATCCATTCTGTATTTTTGAATCACCGGAAACAGAAAGCAACTTCACACTCGTGATGTTCACGTCCAGAGCGTTCGGGGGCAAGAACGAACTAAGTCACAATACCGTCCTTACACATTTGTCTACCCGGACACAGTGAGAAATTTGAGTCGGAAATATTTTACGTTTTAGATAATTTTCTAGAAAGTTTCCTTTAATTTTTTTTCAGTAGATTTTAAAAAAATTGTAAAAAATTGTAACAATTGAAAGCAATCAGGAGATATATCAAGATCTTAAGTATTGTTTAATCTGAAGGGTTTAACGTGCACTATCTGAGCTTATTAATTATATAAGCAAACAACTTATAAGCTGAGTTCTAGAACAAACACAGCACGCAACTACAGAACTACTAGTAAGACTGTAGTAACGATAGTAACATGGAGGGAGTGAGGTCTACTGTTCACAAAACTACTAGTAAGACTGTAGTAACGATAATAACATGGAGGGAGGTCTACTGTTCACAGAACTACTAGTAAGACTGTAGTAACAATAATAACATGGAGGGAGGTCTACTGTTCACAGAACTACTAGTAAGACTGTAGTAACGATAATAACATGGAGGGAGGTCTACTGTTCACAGAACTACTAGTAAGACTGTAGTAACGATAATAACATGGAGGGAGGGAGGTCTACTGTTCACAGAACTACTAGTAAGACTGTAGTAACGATAATAACATGGAGGGAGGTCTACTGTTCACAGAACTACTAGTAAGACTGTAGTAACGATAATAACATGGAGGGAGGTCTACTGTTCACAGAACTACTAGTAAGACTGTAGTAACAATAATAACATGGAGGGAGGTCTACTGTTCACAGAACTACTAGTAAGACTGTAGTAACGATAATAACATGGATGGAGGTCTACTGTTCACAGAAATACTAGTAAGACTGTAGTAACGATAATAACATGGAGGGAGGTCTACTGTTCACAGAACTACTAGTAAGACTGTAAGTAACGATAATAACATGGAGGGAGGTCTACTGTTCACAGAACTATAGTAAGACTGTAGTAACGATAATAACATGGAGGGAGGTCTACTGTTCACAGAACTACTAGTAAGACTGTAGTAACGATAATAACATGGAGGGAGGTCTACTGTTCACAGAACTACTAGTAAGACTGTAGTAACAATAATAACATGGAGGGAGGTCTACTGTTCACAGAACTACTAGTAAGACTATAGTAACGATAGTAACATGGAGGGAGGTCTACTGTTCACAGAACTACTAGTAAGACTGTAGTAACATAATAACATGGAGGGAGGTCTACTGTTCACAGAACTACTAGTAAGACTGTAGTAACGTAATAACATGGAGGGAGGTCTACTGTTCACAGAACTACTAGTAAGACTGTAGTAACGATAAGAACATGGAGGTAGGTATACACAGAACGTGACAGGATTAAGGTGCCATCTTTCACTACCCAGCCCCTTAACTACTTGGTAAGCTACAAGACGCTATTTCGAACAAGTTTTAGATTTTGTTTATTTAAAATAACCATCTTTACACACAGAGGACACCAACAGGAACCATGCACACGAACATACGAGGTGATATGTCCCGTTGTTCCTCCAAACTACTGAGTGGGGGTCGTAAGCCCAAGAGAGATAAGGATCGATTAACTTTCTAGATCGGTTCAGTGATTCTTCCCTGAGATAAATCAGTTCTCTCCCACACTATCCCCCCTCTTAACCCCATCATTTGAATTTCGTTTATGTTTTAAAGCAGGGAGGAACGTGTCGGTGAGGGGCTGAGGTACAAAGGGGTTCAGGAGGATCACCGAATACAGGCCATGACGCAGTGGTCCGACAAAGGAACTGTCCCCTGACCAATGAAGGAAGAGTCCTTAGATTCACTCCGTAGCTTAGTACACCTCGTTATTGATGGGGAAGGACGGAGATTTTTAATAATAAGGGAACACTTTCAGCTGATGAAGTTGGTTTTTAAGAGACTCGTCCTCAGTGCAAGAACACACTATGTCTCCCCAACATTATCCTATTTGGATTGTTAACACAAATACCTTGTTCGTTGTCCCGGTCGTCAATTCGTAGTTACGTGATGCAGTTCTACAAGTAGCATTCTTGTTGTGACTTTGGCCTCCTTGTTTAAAGAACTAGAACTGTAGAGTAGACATTACATAAACGTCAGTAGCTAAGTTGGTTTATGACGTTGCTCGCCTCAGAGCCCGATGTTCGTGGGTTCAAACCCAGCAGGGGTACGACGGATTTTTCTTGGGCATTATAAACATCCGTAGCTCAGCTTCCTTCGGAGGGGAAGTCCCATGTCGATTGTGGTATGTAAAAGAACCCTGGAAGGTATGTAAGAATATATTTACCAGAAAAAAAATTGGTGGATCTCTTTCTCTCTCGCTCATAGAAATTCTCGTGTGGTGATATAATCAGTAGGTTCAGAAAGTGCACAATAAATACATCAAATAAATAGTTATATAAAATTAAGAGAACCAGTCAACAGTTTTAACAGTGCGACCTCCGGTTTTTTTTAAAGTTAATGTGTCAAACTTGCACACACAAAAAAGTGAAATTAGTTTTTAATTAGTGTTTTCAATATGTATGTAAATAAAAAGTCTGATAAAATTATAATATATTTATAATTTCACTGGACAGATTCTGTCAAACTTATTAAAATTATTGTGAAAATCCCAATTTTACTTTGTGATTTATGAATAAAAAACTTGACGTAATGGAAACAAATTGAAGTGATCTACTTTATTACCACCACGTCTTACTACCTTTTCAGGTTATACACTTATGTAACAAATACTCTAATGGTTTTAGTGATTAGGTAGGTTATATTTAGAGGAGGTGTACCCACATTTGCTTAGAGGGAGAGTGGAAATCCATTTAGGAAAAAACACCCTCAGTACATTCGACAGAGATTCGAACCTCATATCTTCGTCATCGGAAGTCTAATCTACTGCGAGAGTAGCACGTTAGACCATGCAGCCACCAAAGTGAGTTAAGTGATATTTGAAACAAGCATTGAGAAATTATCCAAAAATACCCCTATCCTAGAACCCATCAGTAAATTATTTTCAAAATGCAGATTAATGTAAGTAAATAAAGCTAAAACCATTAAAAAAATGTACACAAAGTAACAATAATAGCCTAATAATGGCGTGTCTGGGCTACAACACTCGTAGCACAGTTTGTGGAAAGATCAGCTTGTACTAATGAACCGTTGTTCAGAGGAAGCCTGAATGTACTAATCGTACATCCTTTCTGTGGAGGCTCTTTCCATGTCCTGATGAGATGAAGGTGATAATGGATATGAGGGTGATAGTGATTATGATGGTGATAGTGATTATGAGGGTGATAATGAGTATGAGGGTGATAATGATATGAGGTTGTGGAACCAGTAGAAACACTTAAGCCTAACTAACCAAATCCTGTTGAACTTGGCTGATTCCTTTCTGGAAAAATCCCAGGGGTATTGTCCCAGGAAAGTCAGGAATCGAACCCGGGACCTGCAGGTTATCAGCCAGGGGCTCTCACCGCTATACCACGAGGCCGGTTAAAGTAACAGTTAAATATTGTAAAGTGAATCTTACACTAAAGCTGGTTCTCATTAACTAACATCATAATTGCAAATTTTAACCCTTGTTTAAGAAACAAAACTACATACAAGATCCAGCATTAAAAAAAAACAAGTGCGTTGCTCATTGCGTGGTGATGATAAAATTAATGTTCCTTGGAAGATGGAAAATAAATTGGGGGTGCTTTCATAATGTTTTACAGAAACGGTGTATAATCTACATAAAGTGGTCGAAGGAACGTGACATAAAGTGCATTGTTCCCGAGGTACAGGGCTTCTACTTGGCCGACATTAAGATTGTTATCTTTACGTGGCTTTTTTTTTCTAACTTAGTAACAACCAACATTAAGATTGCCAGACAATAACTTTACAAACCAGACGTGTAATGGTATTTTAGGATTTTTTTTTTGCACTATAATTTGATGAAATTAATCATGAAGGAATTTATAACGAAGTAGATATATTTAGTGTGAAGTACGGTTTGTGTTAGAGCCAAGTAGACTTAGTTCAGGTGAACTTTAGCTGACCTAATAACCAGGGCTTGATAGTGAAATGGTTTTAATAACCGGTACATTCACTGCCACAAAACATTATATCTTTGTTGACCTGATGAACACAGGAATTAATGACAAGTACACTCACTGCTACAACACATTAGAGTTTTGTTGACCTGATGAACACAGGAATTAATACAAGTACACTCACTGCTACAACACATTAGAGTTTTGTTGACCTGATGAACACAGGAATTAATGACAAGTACACTCACTGCTACAACACATTAGAGCTGTGTTGACCTGATAATCACAGGAATTAATGACAAGTACACTCACTGCTACAACATATTAGAGCTATGTTGACCTGATGAACACAGGAATTAATGACAAGTACACTCACTGCTACAACACATTAGAGCTGTGTTGACCTGATAATCACAGGAATTAATGACAAGTACACTCACTGCTACAACACATTAGAGTTTTGTTGACCTGATAATCACAGGAATAAATGACAAGTACACTCACTGCTACAACACATTAGAGCTATGTTGACCTGATAATCACAGGAATTAATGACAAGTACACTCACTGCTACAACACATTAGAGTTTTGTTGACCTGATAATCACAGGAATTAATGACAAGTACACTCACTGCTACAACACATTAGAGCTGTGTTGACCTGACAGCCACATAAATAAGGCCTAGTACACCCACTGTTATCAACCTTAGAGGAAACAAAAAGTAACAATATTGTTTCATTAATATTTGGCCAAACACAATTTTATATTTTGACTGCTCTTTTTCTATTCCACACTTGTAACAATTTAACTATATATATATATATATATATAATATATATATATATATATTCCTAAAATTAAACTGTTTGGATTTTTTTTTATTTTTGTGTAGCGATTATTAAAAACTTTTTAATTAATTTACAGATTTTAAACAAACTTTGCACACCAATTTGACCAGCTTAAGTTTGTTTTAAGCCCTGTTATATTTATTTTGGTGACCAAAGTTGTCTATAAATATATAAAATAGGTAGGTTTATTATTATTTAAATAAGTAATATAGACCATTATTATAAATAACTAATGTCCGTCACAACTTAAGGTGGGAGTGCAGTGAACACAAGTATTTTTGCAGTTTTCATAGCAAACCATTTTCTTAGCCAAAATAAATCAAACATTTTTCCAGTAGAAACATAATAGTTTAATTTTCCACACATGATGATATCAACAGTTGTTGAATATCTGTTGTGACTAAGCATATTAGATGAGAAACTTTTTGGTTGAAGAGAAAAAATGTATATCATCAAATTCCAGGACACCCTCGACAGATATTCAACAACTGTTGATATCACCATGTGAAGAAAATTAAACTCTATGTTTGTGTTTAAGCAATATTTTATTTATTTTGTCGACAAAAAATTTTTTTAATATAAAAAAACTACACCCTTAACTCGCAATACTTACCATACCATCTTAAAAGTAATGTGACAGCATGGATGGTGAAAGGTTAATTTCTTATCTTTCTCTCTTAGAGAGTTTGAAACATATTTTGAACTAGTTTCTTAAACTGTGGGTTGGTGGCATCTTTGGGGGACAGGGGGTTGGGAGGGGGGTCATGAAAAGGATTCTAGGGGTCACTGCAAAAATTGACAAACATGAGTAATGGATTAACTAGCCAAGCTATTATATTTTTAATAGCTTGGTTATTTAATCCCTCATGATATGCGCACTCGTACAATTACTTGTCATTGGTAGCATTAAGCCCTCCAGAGTCAAAGATGGCTGCGTTATCTGATATCTCGTGATCTTAATTAATCACTCATATGTAGCTGATGATTTCCGCATGTCCATCACAGACTCCACCTTAAAATATGAATGAAGAAAAACCCTGGGAACGGGACGATTCTTGGATAGCTCAGTGGTTAGATCATTGAAGTAATAAGCCAAAGGCCCGGGTTCAATTCCAGTGTTCAGGCGTCATTTTTAAATTTAAATAATAAAACACAAGTAAATTAAATATTTACTATAGAACTATTGAATATGTTACAACCTTTCACTATATATGTATGTAATTTATTGCTGATTTAACCGTCGACTGGCATGATTACACGAACACAATTTTAATAATCATTCGTATAGTTTAAGATTAATATTGTTTCCATTGGTTTGCTGAATATATAAAGTTATTAAATTATGCAAATTTAATTAACCATATTAAATATGCATTTTTTGCAAAAAAATAAATATATAAGTTATGTTAATTATTTATATTTCTCGTTTGATCCAAAACCGTTCAAAAACCCAAACTAGAGAATAAAAAAACTCAACTCAGTTATCTGGGATCGTTAGTCATTTTGTTTTATGAAAAAGAATGACGTTAAAAAAAAAGTTGAAGAATCTGTGCATTAGACTGTCGCTAATTGACACACCTTATCTGCTACTTCCCCCGTCCCCCCTTCCTTTCCTTCTTCCGCGTCTTTCTGTGTTATTCTGTTATTTCTCAACGTTCCAGTAGTAACAGAGATGTACATTGTACAATCATCACCCGACTGTGGCACACTCGCTAGTATAGATGTAAGTTATAACGTAGGTGTCCGGATTCAACTCCCCACCGTTATTTTTTTTTTCATTTATTTGAGATATTTAACGTGTAATTTCTAATTATTATATCATCACACGACTTTTAAACTAGCTTATATCTAAAAAAAATACAGCATCCAGTCCCCGGCCGTTAATTCATCACTATAAAAGGGTAAAACCACATTTCACCATTGATAAAAATGTCAACCTTGCCTTTAATCGAACCCGGGACTCTTAATTTAATAGACAGACACGCTACCCACTGAGCTAAGGTGTTAGACAGTATATGGAGCTAATAATGTATTTACTGATCTTTTTTCCCCACATAATGTCTCAGTATCTCTCCAGGCTATACACATACATGACTTACGCTAATAGAATAAGGATTATTATTATTATTATTATTATTATTATTATTAGGTGTTCTGTCTTACGACAGGTCTATTCTTTTGTCAGTGAATCTTAGACCTCCAATGCACCCTGTCCTCTGCCTCCTCCTTCAGATCCTACATTTTTCTTCTTTCCTTTAGGTCATATAATTTTTTAATAAGGATGGGTAAGGTAAAATATGAGAATGAATGTACCCGAATTTTCGTGTAGGGAGATTGGGAAAGCATTTAGTAAAATAAAGCCTTCGCACACCCGACTTGAGATTCGATCCCCAGTCACCGGAAATCCAGTCCAGCACAAGATTGACGCGCTAGCTTATTCGAACACCGAAGTGGATTTGTGATCTATAGATCATCCTTCTAAGGAAACGGCTGTTGTTTTAGGTTAAGTGAATTGATCAACAGTTATTTTTTGATCTCTAGTGCGGATCTTAAAAATGCTGAGAAGCGCGCGGATAGCCTAAGGTACTGTACATAGGGCTACCGATGACGTAACACCTCCTCCGGTCGCCGAACGAATGCGCACCCTTTGTCCTGTGCTGTCGTGATGGGATTAGAGACGCATCAGTTCAGCGAACACTGCATAGCGCGTCGAATCCCTGCCACCGGTTTGTACACCCCTTGCTCGGTACAACCTTAATGATCTCCTAGTCTTCACTACCCATAATGCATCACGCCCGTTTGGAGATAATTACATATTCACCGTGTACTCACCATTTATCGCCAACTCTCTCTTTGGACCAATACAAGAAGCGCAATAAAGAGAAGAAGGTAAAAAGAAAAAAGGGGGGGGCAGCAATTTGGTGAAGACTTGAAGAGCGTGGTTAACCACATTCTGGTACAATGCCGGAATATTATTACATGCATGGTATAATAGACGTAATCTACTTCATTGATCTTGTATTACCGGACCTGCGCTGGATGGGAAAAACGCTTTTTAAATGCTTCATTTCTTTTTCTTATTCAGGAAGAAAAAAAAAAGTTTGTGAAGCTTATGTTTAATAAGTGTTCTGAAGCGTATAAGAACCACGAATAATTCTTTATTTTTTT
The DNA here is from genome assembly GCA_033556935.1 of Timema podura. NCBI lineage: Eukaryota > Metazoa > Arthropoda > Insecta > Phasmatodea > Timematidae > Timema > Timema podura. Next base: position 55,714,521 of record JAVRXN010000012.1, on the reverse strand, counting down.
TGTTTTTGTTGTGTAATCATGTTGTTTCGAGTGTAGGGTATAAAATGTTTGCTGTTTATTTTTTATACAAGTTACTGAATAGTTCGAATAAGATGATAATGGGGTCAAGTTAGGAATGCTGGGTCCAACTAACATTTACTCTCACGGTAGCTTTAACCCTTCACTACCTGGTCTTTGTTACTGGTGCTTCTTTCTGAGACACTAGAGGATAACCTCGCACCAGGGACCTTACGATAGACTTCAGTTGACACCAGGGACTTTACGATAGACTTCAGTTGACACCAGGGACCTTACGATAACCTTAAGTTGACACCAGGGACCTTACAATAGCCTTCAGTTGACACCAGGGACCTTACGATAGCCTTCAGTTGACACCAGGGACTTTACGATAGCCTTCAGTTGACACCAGGGACTTTACAATAGCCTTCAGTTGACACCAGGGACCTTACAATAGCCTTCAGTTGACACCAGGGACCTTACGATAGCCTTCAGTTGACACCAGGGACTTTACGAGAGCCTTCAGTTGACACCAGGGACCTTACAATAGCCTTCAGTTGACACCAGGGACCTTACGATAGCCTTCAGTTGACACCAGGGACCTTACAATAGCCTTCAGTTGACATCAGGGACCTTACAATAGCCTTCAGTTGACACCAGGGACTTTACGATGGCCATGCAGTTTATCTCTGCTACCAGGGACTTAATGAAACTAGGGTTTATAATGTATGCATGATCTCCGACATGTATGGTGTTCATGAAAGTTAGAACATGTGTAAAACGTGTTCGACCACTAGTGGCTTCCACGGTAATTAGTACCTCATTACCGCCCCACCCGTATGATTGGATCACTCCACATGTGTAACAGGAGTGGAGTAATTGCAGATAGACCCAACAACAAGCCACCCACGAGATCAGTACAATTACAGGATCCCGACAACAGATAGCTTGTTGAGAATACTGCTTGATTCTTGCTCAGGATTGTGCTTCCAACTACCTCAGTGGTTTTGTTAAAAGTAGACCTCTCCCTCCATGTTATTATCGTTACTACAGTCTTACTAGTAGTTCTGTGAACAGTAGACCTCCATGTTATTATCGTTACTACAGTCTTACTTGTAGTTCTGTGAACAGTAGACCTCGCTCCCTCCTTGTTATTATCGTTACTACAGTCTTACTAGTAGTTCTGTGAACAGTAGACCTCCCTCCATGTTATTATCGTTACTACAGTCTTACTAGTAGTTCTGTGAACAGTAGACCTCCCTCCATGTTATTATCGTTACTACAGTCTTACTAGTAGTTCTGTGAACAGTAGACCTCCCTCCATGTTCTTATCGTTACTACAGTCTTACTAGTAGTTCTGTGAACAGTAGACCTCCCTCCATGTTATTATCGTTACTACAGTCTTACTAGTAGTTCTGTGAACAGTAGACCTCCATGTTATTATCGTTACTACAGTCTTACTTGTAGTTCTGTGAACAGTAGACCTCCATGTTATTATCGTTCCTACAGTCTTACTAGTAGTTCTGTGAACAGTAGACCTCCATGTTATTATCGTTACTACAGTCTTACTAGTAGTTCTGTGAACAGTAGACCTCGCTCCATGTTATTATCGTTAATACAGTCTTACTAGTAGTTCTGTGAACAGTAGACCTCCATGTTATTATCGTTACTACAGTCTTACTTGTAGTTCTGTGAACAGTAGACCTCCATGTTATTATCGTTACTACAGTCTTACTAGTAGTTCTGTGAACAGTAGACCTCCCTCCATGTTATTATCGTTACTACAGTCTTACTAGTAGTTCTGTGAACAGTAAACCTCACTACCTCCATGTTATTATCGTTACTACAGTCTTACTAGTAGTTCTGTGAACAGTAGACCTCACTCCCTCCATGTTACTATCGTTACTACAGTCTTACTAGTAGTTCTGTGAACAGTAGACCTCACTCCCTCCATGTTACTATCGTTACTACAGTCTTACTAGTAGTTCTGTGAACAGTAGAACTACCTCCATGTTATTATTGTTACTACAGTCTTACTAGTAGTTCTGTGAACAGTAGACCTCCCTCCATGTTACTATCGTTACTACAGTCTTACTAGTAGTTCTGTGAACAGTAGACCTCCCTCCATGTTATTATCGTTACTACAGTCTTACTAGTAGTTCTGTGAACAGTAGACCTCTCTCCATGTTATTATCGTTACTACAGTCTTACTAGTAGTTCTGTGAACAGTAGACCTCACTCCCTCCATGTTACTATCGTTACTACAGTCTTACTAGTAGTTCTGTGAACAGTAGAACTCCCTCCATGTTATTATTGTTACTACAGTCTTACTAGTAGTTCTGTGAACAGTAGACCTCCCTCCATGTTACTATCGTTACTACAGTCTTACTAGTAGTTCTGTGAACAGTAGACCTCCCTCCATGTTATTATCGTTACTACAGTCTTACCAGTAGTTCTGTGAACAGTAGACCTCCCTCCATGTTATTATCGTTACTACAGTCTTACTAGTAGTTCTGTGAACAGTAGACCTCTCTCCATGTTATTATCGTTACTACAGTCTTACTAGTAGTTCTGTGAACAGTAGACCTCCCTCCATGTTATTATCGTTACTACAGTCTTACTAGTAGTTCTGTGAACAGTAGAACTCCCTCCATGTTATTATTGTTACTACAGTCTTACTAGTAGTTCTGTGAACAGTAGACCTCCCTCCATGTTACTATCGTTACTACAGTCTTACTAGTAGTTCTGTGAACAGTAGACCTCCATGTTATTATCGTTACTACAGTCTTACTAGTAGTTCTGTGAACAGTAGACCTCCCTCCATGTTACTATCGTTACTACAGTCTTACTAGTAGTTCTGTGAACAGTAGACCTCCATGTTATTATTGTTACTACAGTCTTACCAGTAGTTCTGTGAACAGTAGACCTCCCTCCATGTTATTATCGTTACTACAGTCTTACTAGTAGTTCTGTGAACAGTAGACCTCTCTCCATGTTATTATCGTTACTACAGTCTTACTAGTAGTTCTGTGAACAGTAGAACTCCCTCCATGTTATTATTGTTACTACAGTCTTACTAGTAGTTCTGTGAACAGTAGACCTCCCTCCATGTTACTATCGTTACTACAGTCTTACTAGTAGTTCTGTGAACAGTAGACCTCCATGTTATTATCGTTACTACAGTCTTACTAGTAGTTCTGTGAACAGTAGACCTCCCTCCATGTTACTATCGTTACTACAGTCTTACTAGTAGTTCTGTGAACAGTAGACCTCCATGTTATTATTGTTACTACAGTCTTACTAGTAGTTCTGTGAACAGTAGACCTCCCTCCATGTTATTATCGTTACTACAGTCTTACCAGTAGTTCTGTGAACAGTAGACCCTCCTCCATTTTATTATCGTTACTACAGTCTTACTAGTAGTTCTGTGAACAGTAGACCTCTCTCCATGTTATTATCGTTACTACAGTCTTACTAGTAGTTCTGTGAACAGTAGACCTCCCTCCATGTTATTATCGTTACTACAGTCTTACTAGTAGTTCAGTGAACAGTAGACCTCCCTCCATGTTATTATCGTTACTACAGTCTTACCAGTAGTTCTGTGAACAGTAGACCCTCCTCCATTTATTATTGTTACTACAGTCTTAATATTTCTCTTTGGATTCTAAGATAAATATCTTCTATAATCTCTCCTTTGATTTGAAATTTATATTTTCCTTAGTTATCAAGCTAGACATCAAAAATGAATACTATATCCGACCAGAATAATCGTTGCTCATGTGGCTTAAGACGTCACTCAAGCCATAAATATGTAAAAATTACAACAGAAAAAAACTCCTTATCTAGTCTATTGATTGCGAATATTTTAAAATTCAAATCCATTTAGATGATCTATTATTAATCTAAAAGAAAACTAATTTTTAACAGACACCTTATTGAAACGGATTACAAAATTTTTAAAAAGGGAGCACATTTATCGTTCGGCCTAAGTTGAAATAATGCCCCTGCTAAATTTGGTTAAAATCGGTTTAGGCATTTGGCGGCTATTTCATAGCAAAGATCAGGACAGACAGAAGGAAATACCAAATTAATGGTCAGTTAATTAAAACAGAACCCCGCTGTGTTTGGTCAGTGTTGATTTGTAAGTGTGCGGTGAACTGATTATGTTAAAAACATTGTATCAAGTAGTGTAATGTTCTCACGGGTAGATTACAATAGTTTACCTGAATCACGGAGAAATACAACACTCCCAGGAAGGGTGAAGACACAAACAAACCCCAAAATATCCGCAATAGAATTATAGAAAAGGTATGGATTTAACAACCCTTTTCCATAGTAAATATTTCCCACGGGCAGCTACTTGATACAGATCAGTGAAAACACGTTTTTTTGCTAAAAAGATGTTTAGAAACTTCTAATCCTTTTTTTTACCGATATCACTTGAATGGAGGAGAAAATATATCTGATCACTGGTAGCTCGCATAGAAAATACACTGAAACCAGATTCCCAAATAGCCATGTTTTATTTATTTTGAAACTATAGGCCTATAGCTTAAACTTTTATTAGGAGACAATTTAGGGCCTAGTAAACATGTTGGCGACTTCTTGTGACTTACTATCGATTGATTAGAACATGTTTCTAAGATGAAATTAACATTTGGTCTCATTATCCACCTGTACTTATTTCAAGGTGTCCAAACAAACAGAAATATCAAGTGCAAGAATAATACAAGTTTGTACAATCATGGTTCTTTGCGATTATGACAGGAACTAGGCTCTTCCTGTTTCCGGGAATGGAACTAAGGTCTTGAGTAGAATCTCCTGTTTCCGGGAATGGAACTAAGGTCTTGAGTAGAATCTCTTGTTTCCGGGAATGGAACTAAGGCCCTGAGTATAATCTCCTGTTACCGGGAATGGAACTAAGGCCCTAAGTAGAATTTCTTGTTACCGGGAATGGAACTAAGGCCCTGAGTATAATATCTTGTTACCGGGAATGGAACTAAGCCCTGAGTATAATCTCTTGTTACCGGAATGGAACTAAGGCCCTGAGTATAATCTCCTGTTACCGGAATGGAACTAAGGCCCTCAGTAGAATCTCTTGTTACCGGGAATGGAACTAAGGCCCTGAGTATAATCTCTTGTTACCGGGAATGGAACTAAGGCCCTGAGTATAATCTCCTGTTACCGGGAATGGAACTAAGGCCCTCAGTAGAATCTCTTGTTACCGGGAATGGAACTAAGCCCTGAGTATAATCTCTTGTTACCGGGAATGGAACTAAGGCCCTCAGTAGAATCTCTTGTTACCGGAAATGGAACTAAGGCCCTGAGTATAATCTCTTGTTACCGGGAATGGAACTAAGGCCCTGAGTATAATCTCTTGTTTCCGGGAATGGAATTAAGGCCCTGAGTAAATTCTTCTGCTTCCAGGCATATAGCTAAGGCCCTGTTTGAACATCCTAATCCCGGCATAGAGATAAGGCCCTGTTTGAGCATCCTAACCCGGGCATAGAGATAAGGCTCTGTTTGAACATCCTTATCCCGAGCATAGAGCTAGGGCCCTGTTTGAACATCTAGTCCCGAGCATAGAGCTAAGGCCCTGTTTGAACATCCTAATCCCGGCATAGAGCTAAGCTCTGTTTGAACATCCTAGTCCCGAGCATAGAGCTAAGGCCCTGTTTGAACATCCTAATCCTGGGGATGGAATTAAGGCCCCGTAGAAGAGTGTGCCCAACGCCCCCCACATGGAGGGGCCCCCTGGTTGACTTAAGGCTGAGTTATCGGCCCAATTATTGAGAGGCTGCGTGGGAGCGGTCTTCTCAAGGCAATTAACAATACTCTATTCCTCTATCTCCGTCTCTGTCTTGCTAATTAATTGCTTGGTGTGCTCTACACGGGCTCAGAACAACAATGGTCTAACTCACTTGTTTTCCTCTGTCCCTCTGCTCGTTATATTTTATTTAAATTCTACCTTCCTTGGATATTCCTAGAGACAACGAAATATCGCAAGACTTATATTTACGAACTTTTACTTTCATAATTAAAATGAATGGCAAAATATTTTAAAAGTTAGTTGTAGTATCTCTAAGAAGCCCACCGAAAGGTCTGAGGCAGCGATCCCCAAACTATTTGAGACCACGCTGCCCTTTCAAATGTCAGATTTTCCTTGCGACGCCCTTGTACACAATATTAAAAAAAATTGCCCAAATTTTTTTTTTTTTAAAGAAAATAGTCATTTCATTACTAGCTTGTGTTCTTTTAAATGTAAAAATACAAAACTAGAACAAAATTACAGGACTGATTACGAAGTAATTAAGAATAGACGTGTGTTTTCTTGTATGAATTATTATTCCACTCTTTAAAATATGTACGAGTATTGGAAATTTAAACGTTGCATTTCATTATATATTATTAGTTTCAGTTTTCCTTTATAGCCACGACGCCCTGGGACGTCGCGACGCACAATTTGGGAACCCCTAGTATAAGACATCACTATCGTGTTAGACCGGACTGATGAGGACGGGGCTCGAGTCCCAGTCGGGTCTAATAAGGGTGATTTTCCCCTAGATAGTTTCCTACGCCCCTTCCACGCAAATGCGGATAGACTATCTATAAAATGGTTCCTCCCTTATCACTAACCCGTTAGCGTAATTGGTACATATGCCTGCTTACAACCCGAACGAGCGGTGAGACGCCAAGATGAAAAAAAAAAGCCTTTCAGGGTAAACGAAGTGTACTCATATGAGTAAAAGTTTATTATTATTATTAGCACCGCGTCTTACTACCCGTTCGGGTTGTACGCACTTACGCTAATGTGTAATGGTAGGGTGATTGTGAGATGAAATGGAGGACCTACAGTTTAACGTGGGATCCGAACCACGGTGGAGGCCTGGCATTCCTCACATTCACAAGTTGTGATTAACACACATCTTGTCAGAGGTGAAGGAAGGGTTTGGCAATCAGATAAATCTGTGCCGGGACCGAGGATTGAACCCCGGACCTCCAGCACAGAAGTCTGACACCTTACCCCTAGACCACCAGGTAAGAATGAGTAGTAAAAGTATCCAATTAAAAAAATGTACCAGTATCGAAAAGTAAATGTCAATATTTCCCCCCCTTATCCCATGGACATGGCCCCTTGTTGCCCCATGTCGGGTCTGACCATTCCCCCCAAATAGCGGCTATTCTTCATCCCAACTTAAGTGCGACTGTCACGCGGGTACTATACTTACATACATTACAAGAAATGAGTCATAATTTCCAGAATTAACTCTCCATGCCAAAGATGGACGAGGGGGAGAATCCCCCTTAAACCCCCACCCCCATGCCCCCTCACCCTCGATATCCATACATTGTTCTTCATGGAGTTCAAATTGATGATAATTAATTATAAACAAATATAGCCGGTAATTGAGGCGAAGTGCCGGGAAGGATGAGGGGCCCACTGGGACCGCCAATTAAACTTGATTAGCGGCCGCAGGAATTTATGAGGGGCGAGGGCTTGGGAGGCGGTGGTCTGCTTTACACACAGAGACAGACAGGATTATGGAACTGTCTTAGTATGAGAGGCAACTTGCTTTACACACAGAGAGAACCAGGATTATGGAACTGTGAACCATCTATAGAGGCTACCTCTACAAGTATGTACACCTTGGGACAATGTATAGAAGCTACCTCTACAAGTCTGTACACCTTGGGACAATCTATAGAAGCTACCTCTACAAGTCTGTACATCTTGGTACAATGTATAGAGGCTACCTCTACAAGTCTGTACACCTTGGAACAATGTATAGAGGCTACCTTTACAAGTCTGTACACCTTGGGACAATGTATAGAAGCTACCTCTACAAGTCTGTATACCTTTGGACAATGTATAGAGGCCACCTCTACAAGTCTGTACACCTTGAGACAATGTATAGAAGCTACCTCTACAAGTCTGTACACCTTGGGACAATGTATAGAGGCTACCTCTACAAGTCTGTACACCTTGGGACAATGTATAGAAGCTACCTCTACAAGTCTGTACACCTTTGGACAATGTATAGAGGCTACCTCTACAAGTCTGTACACCTTTGGACAATGTATAGAGGCTACCTCTACAAGTCTGTACACCGTGGGACAATGTATATAGGTTACCTCTACAACTCTGTACACCCTGGGACAATGTATATGGGCTACCTCTACAAGTCTGTACACCCTGGGACAATGTATAGAGGCTACCTCTACAAGTCTGTACACCCTGGGACAATGTATAGAGGCTACCTCTACAAGTCTGTACACCTTGGGACAATGTATAGAGGCTACCTCTACAAGTCTGTACACCTTCGGACAATGTATAGAAGCTACCTCTACAAGTCTGTACACCTTAGAACAATGTATAGAGGCTACCTCTACAAGTCTGTACACCTTGGTACAATGTATAGAGGCTACCTCTACAAGTCTGTACACCTTGGGACAATGTATAGAGGCTACCTCTACAAGTCTGTACACCTTGGGACAATGCATATAGGCTACCTCTACAAGTCTGTACATCTTGGTACAATGTATAGAGGCTACCTCTACAAGTGTGTACACCCTGGAACAATGTATAGAGGCTACCTCTACAAGTCTGTACACCTTGGTACAATGTATAGAGGCTACCTCTACAAGTTTGTACACCTTGGTACAATGTATAGAGGCTACCTCTACAAGTCTGTACACCTTGGTACAATGTATAGAGGCCACCTCTACAAGTCTGTACACCTTGAGACAATGTATAGAGGCTACCTCTACAAGTCTGTACACCTTTGGACAATGTATAGAGGCTACCTCTACAAGTCTGTACACCTTGGGACAATGTATAGAGGCTACCTCTACAAGTCTGTACACCCTGGGACAATGTATATAGGCTACCTCTACAAGTCTGTACACCCTGGGACAATGTATATAGGCTACCTCTACAAGTCTGTACACCCTGGGACAATGTATAGAGGCTACCTCTACAAGTCTGTACACCTTGGGACATTGTATAGAAGCTACCTCTACAAGTCTGTACACCTTCGGACAATGTATAGACGCTACCTCTACAAGTCTGTACACCTTGGGACAATCTATAGAAGCTGCCTCTACAAGTCTGTACATCTTGGTACAATGTATAGAGGCTACCTCTACAAGTCTGTACACCTTGGAACAATGTATAGAGGCTACCTTTACAAGTCTGTACATCTTGGTACAATGTATAGATGCTACCTCTACAAGTTTGTACACCTTGGAACAATCTATAGAGGCTACCTTTACAAGTCTGTACATCTTGGTACAATGTATAGATGCTACCTCTACAAGTCTGTACACCCTGGAACAATGTATAGAGTCTTCCTCTACAAGTCGGTACAGCTTGAGACAATGTATAGAGGCTACCTCTACAAGTCTGTACACCTTGAGACAATGTATAGAGGCTACCTATATAAGTCTGTACACCTTTGGACAATGTATAGAGGCTACCTCTACAAGTCTGTACACCTTGGGACAATGTATAGATGCTACCTCTACAAGTCTGTACACCCTGGAACCATGTATAGATGCTACTTCTACAAGTCTGTACATCCTGGAACAATGTATAGAGTCTACCTCTACAAATCTGTACACCTTGGTCTGTGAAGACAAAACATCTCCGAAAACACTATTCAGTCCGGCAGTCCCAGACTCGAGTGACCCCACTCCGTGGTTCATTCTCCCGCCCGAAGGTTCGCTGCAGTCATCGAGGCCGCCGCGCAAATCAAATAGGATCGCGACGAAACGTTCTTCAAGGCATTCTACTTGGTTTTAAAAAACCGAGACTGTAAAAAGGTTTGTCATCGGCGGGACAGAGAGAGAGAGATAGAGAGAGGGAAGAGAAGAGTTGGAGGAGCCCAGCATCCGGGGCTGGACCGCGGCGCGCTCCTCCACCAATCCTCGATCTCCCACACGTCACGTGATATGCAAAGTGGGCGGTCTGGCCCGACAGAGCTACCTCTCTCCGGCTCATTCCGCATGCAAACCTTTCCTTCCTGCTGACGTCACCGCGCGCGCTCTCTGGGGAGGGGGGATCAGGATTACCGGGGAGGGGAAGCGGTCACGTTTGGGACGAGAACGACATAAGTACGTGTGATTTTTTTTTTCTTCTTTCTTTTAGCATCGCGTTCCACTAACCATTCGGGTTGTACGCGTTGGTGCTAGTTGGGATGAGGAAGGATGAGATTTTAGAAGAAGTGTACCCGCATTTGAGGAGAATTTTTTTTAAATACCCTAAGAAAACCCAACCACCCACTTCGGTGGCCACATGATCTAGTGCGCTCCTCTCGCAGTATTATTATTATTATTATTATTATTATTATTATTATTATTATTATTATATTATTATTATTTATTATTATTATTATTAGCACCGCGTCTTACTACCCGTTCGGGTTATACGCACTTACGCTAATGTGTAATGGTAGGGTGATTGTGAGATGAAATGGAGGACCTACAGTTTAACGTGGGATCCGAACCACGGTGAGGCCTGGCATTCCACACATTCACAAGTTGTGATTAATACACGTCTTGTCAGAGGTGAAGGAAGGGTTTGGCAATCAGATAAATCTGTGCTGGGACCGAGGATTGAACCCCGGACCCTCAGCACAAAAGTCCGACACCTTACCCCTAAACCACCAGGTCACCTAATAATATGCGTTCAACCTGAGTGGGTAGTAAGACGCGGTGTAAAACAAACGAATGTTGCTCCGATAATCCTGAAACTTACACGCACGGTACCGCAACATGAGATGTATGAAACACAGATCTGTAATTGATGTAAGTCATAATTGAGAGTAGCCATCATTAATTAAATGCTCATTCCGTCTGAACTGTATGACCTTATTGACCGGTGTATCTTCTGGCAAGTGCCAGAGCAGTCCTGTTTAGAAGATGATGAACTGGTTGTAATCCTGGAGTGACAGGTCAAGGCCTATCTCTGCCTTAAAGGGAGCCGGGTTCAGATCCAACAAACCACAGGTAATTCCTTCACCTTACCAAGGGGTGGACAAAACAGAACAAACCCTAGAGATAACATAACAAATAGTAGGGAGAACAGAACAAACAGAAGAAATAACAGAACAAACAACAGAGATAACAGAACAAACAGTAGAGATAAGAGAACAAACAGTATAGAGAACAGAACAAAAATTAGATAGAACAGAACAAACCGTATGGAGAAAAGAACAAACATTAGAGATAACAGAACAAACATTAGAGATAACAGAACAAACAACAGAGATAACAGAACAAACAACAGAGATAACAGAACAAACAGCAGAGATAACAGAACAACAGTAGAGATAAGAGAACAAACAGTAGAGAGAACAGAACAAAAATTAGAGATAACAGAACAAACCGTATGGAGAAAAGAACAAACATTAGAAATAATAGAACAAACAACAGAGATAACAGAACAAACAGTATGGAGAAAAGAACAAACAGAAGAGAGAATAGAACAAACCGTAGAGATAACAGAACAAACAGTAGAGATAACAGAACAAACAGTAGAGATAACATAACAAACAGTAGAGATAACAGAACAAACCGTAGAGAGAACAGAACAAACAGTATAATGAACAGAACAAACATTAGATATAACAGAACAAACAGAGATAACAGGACAGACAGTAATGAAAACAGAACAAACAGTAGAAATAGAACAGTAGAGAGAATCTAAAAAATAGTAAAGAGAGCAGAACAAATGTAGCAACAACATAATTCGTTTTACTGTAATTTACTAAGTTTAATCAGGGCTAGATTAGGTCTGGGATTTTTGAAACTAAAAATATTATCAACATTCTTTGGTTTTTGTATTTTAGTTGTTTGTTTTTTAGATAACGTTGAAATGCTATTTTGCTACCGGTGTAGAAAAAAAAAACTGCATTCCATTAACTGTGAAAGAGGTTTGTCAGGTGAGCCGCCAACATAATTAAAGGTTGCAATTAACAACTGCAATTATATCTAGAACTACGCCAATTAGGAGCAGTTCCAGGAGATAGCAGCTGAATGAAGTCGTTGGATATCCTTTAGATCAGTGGTGTTCAACCCGGGGCACTGGGCCCCAGGACCTCTAGAAGTCTGGTATCAATAGTCCTTCCCCCCCGTGGAGAGTCTGGTCACAAAGGTTCACACTGATTGAGCTGAAGATAAGTTAATGTTAATAGTTATCTTACAACCCGGAAGTTGGTTCCGTTGTGTTTCCTCCCCCCTCCGGAGTGTCACGCGCACTCTGCTCATTGGCTGATTAGTGCCACCCACACGCACTATCTGGGTGAAATCATTTGTACTAGGGAAGTCCTTAAAGTGTACTGCTTTCAGCATAGATTTTATTATTAGCGACAGAAAAAGAGCCTTTTTTTTTTCTTCCGGAAATAAATCTTCTCAACCTTCCAGGGATCTTTTTACGTACCAAAATCGACATGGGACTAAAGGCTTTAATTATCCTACTATCCTAAGGAGGTTGTGCAACGGATTTTCATCATCCTGTCGTCCGTATTTGAACCCACAATCATCGGGTCCTGAAGCTACGACTTTTACCCAAAGACCAACACGGCTAATCCTCACTACTATACAATAGACATATTGGTAGCCTGAAGTAAGGTCTACTTTCTTCGATCCGGAGTGTACGTCCGTGTTAATCTTCTCCGGGCGAACAAACCAATCATTATTTAACACCGCCACAGTTGTTGAGTGAGTGTTGGCAATTACCTTCCTCCCGCTGTACGCCACTGGTTCAAATTACCCAGACTGCACCTGTAATAGTGTCTCAGTGGTGATGCGGACTGGTCGCGGCCAATTAGGAAACTCATCCCAAGCGATACGACTCTAGAAATGGCGGTTCACAATAATTGACAACCTCAACTCAATCTGTTACGAGTTGTAGCTTAGAGTTATCATAAAAGTTCTCTCTGGGAGTTGTCCTCTCGGTTACTTATAAGTTATAACATAGTGGGTTCGACCTGGAGATGGTTTTCTCAACTACAAGACGGAGACTTATTTAAACAGACAATCGTGGTGTGACTTGTGATCACTTTTCTTTTTAATGGGCAACTAGCACGTCATCAGAGGCTCTGGTGATATCAGCGGTTGATGTTCTTTGTTGAATGTATAACTAGTGATCACTTTGTTCCAAATGTCAACTTGCATGGCATCAGAGGCTCTGATGATTTCAATAGTTGATGCTCTATGTTTAATCTCTAATTAGTGATAGCTTTGCTCCTTAATGGGCAACTAGCGCAGTATCTGTATCACTACAAACCCATGTATAACTACTCATATGTCTAGCATTACACATATAAGTGTATGAGAGCAACAAATATGGGCCAGTGCTGGCGCAGTCTTCCCTTTGAGCGTCAAATGGGATTCTTTATGAAGTCGTATTCTTTGTTGCCCATGGTAATAAGTTATTTGAATGCTCCAGCAGGAATCGATCGTTTCGAATAGTATTGGAACTGGGCCTCTAATTTTGAAACGTGCGAGTAGCGATTCGCTAGCGTATTTCTCTCATCTCGCACACAATCTCGCAAACCCCTAATTTTGAAACTTCTGCGCTGCGAAAACTGACGTCACACTATCGAATAGCGAGCGGATTCTACTCGCCAGCCAAACACCGTGCGAGAGAAGCTTTGTCTATCGAGTTGACAGTTAAATAACAAAATGGATGCCATCCCCCTCTTCGGTTGCAGCTTTCTGAGAGTGATTTTGTTGAAATAAACCTACCACTGTACAAAATAGGTTTACAGAAGGAAAAAATATGATTGCTTTGTACACTTTATACAATCCTTCAATAAAAAGATTTGTTTGGGTGAAAATATAATTATATATTCTAAATTTTTCAATTTTATTTAGCCGTCAATTTGGCTGAGTCGGTAGAGTGACCGTCTCATAATCTAGAGTTGGCGTGTTCAAATCCTGTCAACCCCAACTCTTTATTTTATTTATGGGACTTTAAACTTTAATTTTAAAGTATCGTATTATATATGAAAAAAGTGCATTGAGCAAAAACATTTAGTGATAAAATAAAATGATAGAAATATTAGGAAAATGGTAGAGCACAAATAGAAGTAACAACACTGACACATATTTACACACACTTCAATATTTCGATGCTATTGTAGCATCTTCCTCAGGAAGTAGTAATTAGACTGAGGAAGATGCTACAATAGCATCGAAATATTGAAGTGTGTGTAAATATGTGTCAGTGTTGTTACTTCTATTTGTGCTCTACCATTTTCCTAATATTCTATCATTTTATTTATCACTAAAGTATCGTATTAGTAAGCATATAATTTGTTTTAAATATTTTTTATAGAAGTATACAAGGTATTTGAGCCTGCGTAGACTAACATAATAGTCCTTAAAAATAATGTATAAAGGTAGTAAATTAAAAACGGTAGGCCCACATCAGAGTCTAAGATATACATTAATTTTGAAATTTTGTTTGTAGGTGATTATTTAAAATTAAATTAATGGGTTTTATGACGTAAAAATGTACACATTTTAAAATAAGGCTAAGCAAGCTAATTATTATTCTAATAATAAAAATCTTTAGGGCATATTTATGTTTAAAAATAGAGTCGAAAATAAAATATTTTATTGAATTCTAATTACTAAAAAGTGATTTGAGTTCAGACAAAAAAAATTAAAATATCGCAACTAGGGGTGGGATCGAACTCGTGGAATTATGATTATGAATCAAGCACGATACCAAGTGTGCTAAAGTGGACATTAAATATTTCAACGGTTTTGCATATACAGATATAACTTGAAATTTTTATGTTACAACAAGCGTAGATGTATACAAAGGGAAGATGGTTTCCTAATAAAATTAAACAAATCGTTTTATATGATGCACTCAACACAATAATAGAGTTTATTTTCAGTTACATATCTTGTATAATGGCGTGTTGTGGCATCTCATCGCCTCAATCCTTTGGCACACGTCATGGTTTTACAGTGTTGTCGGATTGAAAACTCATTCGCAAGCGAAACAACACTACACCAACTCGCACGATAGTAGAAACCTTTCAAAATTAGCTCTGTTTTAGTATAGCCTGCGATTTGCGAGTTCATGAGTTGCGAGCTAGCTCGCAAGCGAATATTTCCGCAAGTTTCAAAATTAGGGGTCCTGTTCTCGAACAAACGAAACACGCGGAGTGTTCCATTCCCCGAGGAGTTATTGGATCCTTTCTGTCCTCGTGTCTAGCTCTCCGGACCATTGTACTTCTTTGGCAGCCACCCCGCCGCACTTTATCAATTCTAGTTCCATTAGAAAACAGTTTCGGAAATAAATTATAGTACCAATGTTTCAGTCTCATATTTACATTTGCTGCTATCACAAGTAATATTTGCTCTTTTTTTTTTTTTTTTTACTTTCTCTCGAGCCCATGGAGAGATAAGTATTGTGATGTTCAAAAAAATCTAACTCGAAATTTTGATCATTAATGTCGACTCCCTGAAACAGAGTTTTGTTTTTCCACGATGCTGTCTGTCTGTCTGTATCTCTGACTAAAGCCGAAACAATTTTACCGTTCGTGTTAAAGCTTGGTATCCAGGGGTGTCATAAGATCCCCTTGAGGGGTTTTTGGGATTAGATGTGTAATCCTAAAATTAAGGGTAGTTTACTGAGGGGCAAAAAGAGATAAAATCGATTTTCTCAAAATCCGCTCTTATTGTTTTTATAAAAAAAATTACCTATTCATTGTTAAACATTACAAACAAAGTGGTAACTCTCGTTTTTCCATAAAAAAATTACTTTAAGAGCACTTTACACAAGCAGAAATTTCCAATTTTGAACATATATTCGCAAATATTTGAGATTCGAAATATTGTCTTACTACCCGTTCGGGTTATACGCACTTACGCTACTGTGTAATGGTAGGGTGATTGTGAGATGGAATGGAGGACCTACAGTTTAACGTGGGATCCGAACCACGGTGGAGGCCTGGCATTCCTCACATTCACAAGTTGTGATTAATACACATCTTGTCAGAGGTGAAGGAAGGGTTTGGCAATCAGATAAATCTGTGCCAGGACCGAGGATTGAACCCCGGACCTCCAACACAGAAGTCTGACATCTTACCCCTAGAGCACCAGGTCTATTTGAAATAACTAATCATTGTAAAGTTGTAGTATTGTTAAAATTAAATATATTTTAAGCCCTGGAAAAGTTTCTGAGCTATAAGTAAATATAGTTTTCTTTTTATGGATTATTTAGAAATAGGAAATTTATTCTTTTGCTCTTTGGTGAACAGAGATTCCCCTCTTTAGATTCCCCTCTTTTCTCAAGGTTTATGTAACAGTGTATATTATTACATTTTTGTTCTTTGTTGTAGTGTTTCTGCGACAGTGTATATTATTTCAATTTGCAAATCTTACTAGTTTTTAGTAAATGTCTCTATTTTAAGATAAAAGGGAAAGAATGTCTGTGCGATGCACCTCAACATTTATTTTGTTTTGTTTTTTCACCACTCAGTCTCATTCCAGGCCCACTGTTCTATAACAGACACAACAACCAGTCCCCCAGTTGGTAATTCATCAGTGTGAAAGGGGGAACCCACATTTCACCAATGACGAATTTTTCCGGCAGTGCCGGGAATCGAACTCGGAACACTTATCTCTTTATAAAGTTAATTTAGTTTGTAAGTCGTACTTTAAAAAGCTAATGTACCAAAATACGACTTAAAAATGCTACCACTAAGTTGATGGTACGTCAACCAAGGTATTGTCTTTGGTATTTTAAACTACGTGTTTTAAGTTCCATTACAGTGTAACCTTTTGTTTTTAAATTAAACTTATGTTTGTGTAATCCATGCTATAATATATTGCACAGACTTATTATTCTTAAATTTTAATATTTTATGGACACATTTTACATGATCCTATTACATTCATCAATCTAAAATGTTTACTAAAAGTAAATAATACTTACACACATAAGTTAATTAAGTCGATATCGGTGGTATTGGAGTTAAATGTCTCGCCTCAGAACCTGATGTTCGTGGATTCAAACCCAACTGAGGTTAGTTGATTTTTATTAAGTGATAAAAATCCGTAGCACAACTTCCTTTGGAGGGGAAGTAAAGCCGCTGATTCCATGTAGATTGTGGTATGTAAAAGAACCTTTTAACGTATGTGAAAATACCTTTACTGGCAAAATTGGTAGGCTCTTTCACTCTCGCTCATAAAAAGTTGGTGTGGAAGACAACGGGGAACCACCACACTTACTGAATTCACCTAGTGCATGGGATTTCTACCAGATGGTGCAGGCGACACCAACAAGATGAAGGGCTGAGTGAATACCTAACTCCAGATGGATATAAATCACGTCAAGCTAAACTTTGGCTTTTGACTTAAGAACAAGATGAAGTTATTTAAATCCTCTGAATTATTGACGAGTTGATATTGTCATAAAAATTGTTAATTACTAGATTGATATCACAAATGGCTTCCAATTTTTCTCTTTCTTTACGAATTTGCCAACCTAATTCATTGATAAAGTACAGCCCGAATCGGTGTTCACGCTGTCTAACGCGTCACTTTAGTGTTAGATTGGATTATCAGCGACAGGGATATCGGGGTTCGAATCCCGGTCGGGTGTACTGAGGGTGTCTTCCCATAAATAGTTTCCCACTCTCAATCCAAGAAAATTCTACCTCCTTAATCCTTATTCCATTATTATAATAATCATTAATGTGTGCGTTTAGCCCGAACGGGTTACTAGGACATGACGACAAAAAAAATAAAAGGGAAAATAAAGTTCACGTCCCAAAGACGGGAGTCAAAGTGACGACCTTTTTAATAGGCCGCCATATCTTAATACTTGGAACTTATGGATTCACTGAAGAAATACGGTCTCACTCGTTGGGTTACATTTATGCGCAGAAAGGGATGCGCGATAAAATACCGAATATGCGCATTTCGTTACCCGCAGAGCATCGAATATCAATACTGCCAACGTGTGCGAATAAAAGTCTTAAGTACATTTTTTCATTACCAGGAGTCATAATGGTCTATCGTGCTGCCATAGGCGTGTTAAGAGAAATTTCAACCAACGAAGGGTAGACATGTTAGTTTTTATTTTACGAAGAGACTAACAGGTGTTTTCAAGGTGTGACAACTATTTAGTCTACACACCGGGAATTGAAACAGTATTACCACACGTGCACTTTTAGACGATCATATTGATATATGGATCTTTATTACGATACTTAACGTATTCAAATATATGTCGATTTGATTTTTTATTTCAATTTAAACTAATAGTTGTGGGTCCGTTAAAAGAATTCTAAGTACATCATGTTAAGAATAATTACGTCATGATTTTTTTTTAATCGTAACTACAGTCTTAAGGTTTCTCTTTGGAATTCAAGTTGAATTATCTTCCTTAATAATTTATCCTTGGGGTTTGAAGTAGATAGATATTTCTCCTTGGTGAAAAAAGTTAGATGGAAAATAAATGAGTACTATATTCAATAATACGTTATGTCCTTAGAGAATAATCATTGTTCTCGCAACATATTATGTAAATATATATTATGTTGTTAGGAATTTTAAAATCAAATAATTTGAGCTGAGCTATTAAACTATGATCAGCCGTTATATCGAAACGGATGACAGGATTAAAAAAACTATATGCAGTACATAGAGTCAATCTACCGTAAGAGTGTTGGTAATTAACAACTGGCAGAAGATTTTTATTGCAAACATTGCTTGAAAGACACTAAAGTAAACCTTTGTGGAATTAATTATTATTTTCTTAGTAATTCTAAATTATCAATTAAAAATTGTTAATAAACGCTTCTAATCATAGCTCTCCAGAGGTTACTGTATAATTGGTGTTTTAGTAACTTATAATTGAAACAACATAAACTATTAAAAAAACTATTATGTTTTTTGTTCCGTGGTAGTGGTAACAAGAGATATTATAGTACATGTAATAACAAATTAAAAATATTTATATTCACACTCGTATCTTATTATAACTGGCCACCAAAATAAATAAATGTGTTTTTTATAACTAAAAAAAGGAGCCATATAAAATATTAATTTCAAAATAAAATGTTTTTATTCTGCAAATACATGCGCATGAATACAACATAAAAATGGTTTGTATGACGTCATCAACAACCTTGATTCCCTCCGATTCACAATCTTAATTTTTGAAAAGAACGCAGCCTTTTAGAAGCTCTCGTCTGAAAAGCATTTTTTAAGTAGACCATAGACGTCACTTCCAAGATTAACAAATAGACACAAATAAATGTGTATTTCCATAAGTTCGTGTTTGAATGATGTAAAAACGGTTAAAAGAAGGAAATAATTAGAAACAAATGGTTTGTTGTAAAAGTTAAGAATGCCAAAAAAGTGGTAACAGCTCAATATATGGTCTTGCAGATCATATGGTTTGGCGAATGGATACATGAAAATAGATCTTGTAACTTTTGCTAGCTTTCACTTACCTACCTACACTCCTACGTTGGATAGATTATACATCGTTTGGCCAAGGTTCAAAATTTAGTTAAAATTGGTCCGCGCATTTGAAATTTATCGCGGAGCAAACATCCAGACAGACAGACAGACTAAATGCCAAATGGTCACGTTAACACAATACTTCACTACGCTCTGTCAAATATTGTCAAAATCTGGGTTACAACTTGAATTTGCTAATTGACAGATTGATCAAAACATTATGTGCGTGTTGTTATTTCTTGTTCACAATTCATTACGTCCATTGTTCGTTATCGAAATTTACCACCACTTTTGGATGACAATATTATAAGGATTATGTTGCTTTGATTTATTATCAGCCTAAAATTGAAATCAATTTTGTAACTCTAACGAATTATTTATTTAACGTCATTACTGCTCTGGACAAGGTTATTACGTGATCCGATATCATATGTGCTGTTATTTCACTTTAATAGGGATGGACTTGATGACTAAAATGGGATCTGATCAAATTTAACTCTCGATTGAGCCCAGCGCGGAATATTTACGGTCCCGGTTACGTTTAGGCGATTTTAATGAAAGATATGTTTTCTTCTGAAGGACGCAGGCCCGGACTGCTCGACGACTACCAAGTGGGTGATGACACCTGCACTTGCTTAAAGGTTTGTTTACAAATACTTGACTTCTAGAACATTCTCTGAGTAACGGGATGCAGCCGTCTTTTGTCCCTCCTCCCTTGTCCTTCGAGAAGATTTCACCTGGGTGACCGATAGAGATATACAGAAGGATGTTGCACCGAGTAGACCTTTACCGCTAAAGATAGTGTTAGTTAAATAAATTTGGAATATTATCATATTAGATCAGATCTGATTATCTTTATTAGTTAGTCAAAAGAATGTATAAAATATAATAATTACTGTGTGTGTGTGTGTGAGAGAGAGAGTGAAAGAGAGAGAAATATATAGCCCGTAAGATTGTTTCATTATACCATCCCCAGAGCTAATAAAACACAGGCGCGCCCATTTCTTGCTCAGGCCATTTATTTGGCAGATAAGGCGGGTTGCGTTCCTGCCCCTTACAACAGCGAATAAACTTCCATCCTTCTTTTGTTCTACAATTTCCCCCACCCCTCTCCCTTTTCCTCCCCCTCTCTCTCTCTCTCTTTCTCTCCCACGACTCTTTCGCCCGGCGTCGTTTTTCACGGGGATGAAGGGGTGAACAAGAAAGTAAAGGGATGAAAGAAAAAAAAAAGGAACGATAAAAAATCGAAGTTGGGGTGGGGCTAGTTTGAATGTGAAAGGCGAAGGAAGGGCGTTTTTTTTTTCTATTTTTTAAAGCGGATGCATACGATATCAGCCAATGGGAGGAAGGGTGAAGTTTTTGGCGTGCCGGGGAAGATGTCCATCTATGGCAAAGGAACGGCGTCCATTTTGTTAAAATTGGATTCATATCGAAGAAAAGCGATTTTTAATTTTAAGAAATGATTCAAACTCATTAGAAATATCAGAACTACATAAATTAGAGCGGATCAAAATTTGTAGGATTTTAACTCATGCGCTCATTTCAATTGCAATTTTTTTTGCCATGTATTTTTTATGTCACCACGTCTTACTACCCGTTTGGGTTGTACACATATGTACTAATTACTCTAACGTTCTAGGGATGAGTAAGGTTGAACTTATAGAAAGTGTATCCGAATTTGAGGGGAGGTAGAGTGGGTAAACGTTTAAAGAAAAACCACCCTAATTACACCCAACCAGGATTCGAACCTCGATCTTCCAGTCACTAACAGTCTAGTCTATAGCGAGAGTGACCCGCCTCGGTGGAGTAGTTGGCTAACGCGCTAGTCGTGTTGAGCTCGATCACCGAGGACGGGGAGATCGAGGTTCGAATCTCGGTCGGGTGAATTGGGGTGGTTTTTCCTAAATGGTTTTCCACTCTCCCTCCACGCAAATGCGGGTTCACTTCCTCTAAATTTAACCCTCCCAATTCCTAATCCATTGGCGTAATTAGTACTTAAGCGTATAACCCGAACGGGTAGTAAGACGCGGTGCTAAATATTATTATTATTATTATAATAGCGAGAGTGACGCCTTATACCATTCGACCACCGGAGTGGGTAGAAGTTATTTACACTTTCTACTCCTTCCTCAGTTTATCAGCCAATGTTCAAAAGAATTGTGCACCAAAATAGCAACAAAAACAGATTCTGAGTACAATTTGAAGGAAGCTATAAAATGTTCCCGTGGAAAAAAAAAAAGTTTTCACCCCTCCACGTCCCTCTTCTCCTAACCCCCGAGCTAAGGCTCCCAGCCAATCTAGATTTTTATTTTTTCTTCATTTCCTCGTTTATTGTTGGTACTTTGTCCCTTTCAACCCTGAAGTATTGAAGTAACCAGTGACTGGTGGGATCTGGCGATATCAATGTTTGGGTGCCCCCCTCCCCCCCACAACCCACTCAAGTGCTCGGCCAAGCCAATACTCCTATACATCCCCATGATTGCATTTTTTGACTATGGAAACCTAAAATTGAATTCAATTCAGATGTTTCCTATACTCGGGTCGAGGCAAACTTGATGGCCACAGACTTGCTTGTGGAGCAGTAAGGGCATTGCTTGGGTAACGATTAATAATGTTTTTATGTAATAATAATGCCAGTTATATAGTAATCATGGCAGTATAGTATGTAATTCATCAACTAACTAATGTATTCTATTTACATCATGCTAGTGAAAATTAGTGATCTGTGAACGTGGCATAGTTACATCATGATGGAGACAGTGAAATGATTGTGAACGTGCCATAGTTACATCATGTTGGAGACAGTGAAATGAGTTGTGAACGTGCCATAGTTACATCATGTTGGAGACACTGATATGATTGTGAACGTGCCATAGTTACATCATGTTGGAGACAGTGAAATGATTGTGAACGTGCCATAGTTACATCATGTTGGAGACACTGAAAGTATTGTGAACGTGCCATAGTTACATCATGTTGGAGACAGTGAAATGAGTTGTGAACGTGCCATAGTTACATCATGTTGGAGACACTGAAATGATTGTGAACGTGCCATAGTTACATCATGTTGGAGACACTGAAATGGTTGTGAACATGCCATAGTTACATCATGTTGGAGACAGTGAAATGATTGTGAACGTGCCATAGTTACATCATGTTGGAGACACTGAAATGGTTGTGAACATGCCATAGTTACATCATGTTGGAGACAGTGAAATGATTGTGAACATGCCATAGTTACATCATGTTGGAGACACTGAAAGTATTGTGAACGTGCCATAGTTACATCATGTTGGAGACACTGATATGATTGTGAACGTGCCATAGTTACATCATGTTGGAGACACTGATATGATTGTGAACGTGCCATAGTTACATCATGTTGGAGACAGTGAAATGATTGTGAACGTGCCATAGTTACATCATGTTGGAGACACTGAAAGTATTGTGAACGTGCCATAGTTACATCATGTTGGAGACAGTGAAATGAGTTGTGAACGTGCCATAGTTACATCATGTTGGAGACACTGAAATGATTGTGAACGTGCCATAGTTACATCATGTTGGAGACACTGATATGATTGTGAACGTGTCATAGTTACATCATGTTGGAGACACTGAAATGATTGTGAACGTGTCATAGTTACATCATGTTGGAGACACTGATATGATTGTGAACGTGCCATAGTTACATCATGTTGGAGACACTGATATGATTGTGAACGTACCATAGTTACATCATGTTGGAGACACTGATATGATTGTGAACGTGCCATAGTTACATCATGTTGGAGACAGTGAAATGATTGTGAACGTGCCATAGTTACATCATGTTGGAGACAGTGAAATGATTGTGAACGTGCCATAGTTACATCATGTTGGAGACACTGATATGATTGTGAACGTGCCATAGTTACATCATGTTGGAGACAGTGAAATTATTGTGAACGTGTCATAGTTACATCATGTTGGAGACAGTGAAATTATTGTGAACGTGCCATAGTTACATCATGTTGGAGACACTGAAATGATTGTGAACGTGCCATAGTTACATCATGTTGGAGACAGTGAAATGATTGTGAACGTGCCATAGTTACATCATGTTGGAGACAGTGAAATGATTGTGAACGTGCCATAGTTACATCATGTTGGAAACACTGAAATGATTGTGAACGTACCATAGTTACATGATGTTGGAGACACTGAAATGGTTGTGAACGTGCCATAGTTACATCATGTTGGAGACACTGAAATGATTGTGAACGTGCCATAGTTACATCATGTTGGAGACAGTGAAATGATTGTGAACGTGCCATAGTTACATCATGTTGGAAACACTGAAATGATTGTGAACGTACCATAGTTACATGATGTTGGAGACACTGAAATGGTTGTGAACGTGCCATAGTTACATCATGTTGGAGACACTGAAATGGTTGTGAACGTGCCATAGTTACATCATGTTGGAGACACTGAAATGGTTGTGAACGTGCTATAGTTACATCATGTTGGAGACACTGATATGATTGTGAACGTGCCATAGTTACATTATGTTGGAGACACTGAAATTATTGTGAACGTGCCATAGTTACATCATGTTGGAGACACTGAAATGGTTGTGAACATGCCATAGTTACATCATGTTGGAGACAGTGAAATGAGTTGTGAACGTGCCATAGTTACATCATGTTGGAGACACTGAGATTATTCTTCATCCACCTTACACACACTATTTAGTACATGTCCAATTTCCCATTTGACAGCTCCTGTCATTAGGGACGTAACCCTGCTGACGAACTAGTGAAAGTATCAATACCATGATTTTTTTAGAAAGACTCTTTGGTAGGAGAGAAAAAAAACATTATATTCTTCAATTATGACATATCTAGCTCTATCTGTTTATGTTATGGATGCCACTTAATCACTAGTCGGTGTTAAAATTATGTTTAGAAGATGTTATAAAAATGGTATGTTGAAATATTATGTCATATTTATTATTTAGTGAGTTATTTCAAATCTGTTCATAATATGTCCAAGTTTTCTTCTTTCTTCGAAATGTTTCCAAGCTGTGGGGCTTACTGCGGGCGTTGAAGTCAAAGCGAAGGAGTTTTGACCTTCGAGTTCAACATTTCAAAGCTTCTCACACCCTTATACTAAGCAGTAGGGAATCTCATACGAAATAGGGACTTCCAGAAAGTTATTCCTACTACTGTTCTGGAAGGCTTCCGAATTACTACTAGCCGGCCCCGTGGTGTAGTGGTCAGTGTACCTAGTCATGAGCCCAGGGGTAGTGATGGGCACAATCGAGTAAAAATAATCGAGTAACTCGATTGTGTTGTGTAATCGGGAGTACTCGATTCTTCCGGGATTACTCGAGTAACTTTACTCGGACCGTGTTATTCTTTTATTTTCTCTTTTCTTACCAGATAAATAAGAATCGACCTTATTGGCTGGACTGTTTACCACGCTATTTCCATTTAAAAGCTATATTCCCTTAGAGCTCATTTTTCATCAACAGTTTCTGCTGCCACGCAAAAATGACCCTTTATGGTTTAAATGTTGCACATGCATTCTCATTACAAAATACTCGCAGATGTAAAGTACACAATCGAAAAGCATGCTACTAGCTAAGCGTATCACATTTCCGATTCTTTTCAAAAGTACTCGATGAAAGTTACTCGATTCTTTTTACTCGGCACCTCAGCAGTCTTATTTTCACAATCGCATGGACGAAACTAGATATTGTCTTTCTTAATTATTTTAATTTCTCCTTAGTAAAATATGAATATTTATAAATTGAAACTAATTATAATAAGATACAAAACAAAAAAAAATTGTTTTCACTTTTAAAAAGGTACAATTATTATTAATTTCTTTAACATGAACGTTTAAAGAAAAGTTTATTTTATTAAAAAGAGCACAAAACAATTTTTATTTGTGAGACATTTCTTAAAACGCATACTTTCATATTGACTGTAGATGTAAAGTGAAACATGAAAATAAGGTGGAGGTCAGTGTCGACTGCTTACTACAGGAAGAGATTATGGACATGTTATTAGTATCGAATTCCATTGCAAGACTCCCGAGTAATGTTATCCAACCGATTGCCACGGGACGATTTGAGTAGATGATTTGCTAAAAATTAGTCGAGTAATTTTACTCGATTCTTTTTAAAGAGAATCGAGTAATTACTCGATTCTTAGAATTACTCGATTGTGCCCATCACTACCCAGGGGTCCCATGTCCGATTCCCGGCTGCTACCTTGGGGATTTCTCCAGTAAGGGTAACTACCCCAACAGTCCCCAGGGTTTGGTTAGTTGGGTTTTAGTGTTTCCACTGGTTCCACTCCCTCATACTCAATATTCCCCTCATACTATCACCCTCATACTCACTATTCCCCTCATACTATCACCCTCATACTCACTATTCCCCTCATACTATCACCCTCATACTCACTATCACCCTCACCTCATCTCTCAGGGATATGGTAAGAGCCTCCACGGAAAGTATGTACGATCAGTACATTTGTACAGCCCCTGGACAACGGTACATTAGTACTGACTAATCTTTCCACTACTGGGCTACGAGTGATGCAGCCCAGACACGTAATATTATTATTACTACCAAACGGTAGTATTCTGGTGTGAAATAAGCCCTTCTAGGACGATCTCCCTAACAACACCACGGTGTACTGACGGCGTCTGATGAAGTTCCTCTCGTGGCAACTCGAGCAGATCAGAGCAAGTCGTTCATCTGGTCCATGGCCGGAGGCTGGCCCGCCCCCAGCTTAGATGACCCTGGAGCACCTGGCATTCCTGCACGACTGCCCCCTTACCTGTAGGCACCCCGCACACGCCTCTTCTCACGACTCGCGACCAGGGAGAGAGCGATAGGGTTCGATGCCTACTTACTGCACAGGGGAGAATTTTTAATATGGTTTTCCCTATTTATTACTAAGTGACTACTATTCCAATTTCTCCATCTATTAATTTAAACAAGCTATTGTTAGTCTTTACTGGCACTATTTCACTTCTTCATCCTTATCCCGTATGTTAATTAAATCAGCTGACAGCCACTGTGACACTCGCCTGAGAATCCTGTTGGGATCCTGGTGACATTTTTAAAATGATAAATGACTAAATACCTAAGCCTGAATTATGAGAAAAGCTAATATAAACATAGGCATGCAAAGTGGTAGCTGCCTGGATACCTGGAGCTGAGCCTAAATTATAATAACAACAACTGTTAGAAGCCTTGGCACGTCAAGTGGTGGCTGCCTGTATACCTGGAGCTGAGCCTAAATTATAATAACAACAACTGTTAGAAGACTTGGTACTCAAGTGGTAGCTGCCTGTATACCTGGAGCTGAGCCTAAATTATAATAACAACTGTCAAATAAAGAGAATACCTATGGTGATCGTTAATTCTCAGCTCAGCTAGTATTTCCTCAAATCGCAAGTTGTCTCTACGTTTGGTCGTTCCAGACCCCAGCAGTTTTCTATCACCCTTTATAACGTCTGTGTACTTGTATCACTCTTACACTCACAGCCAGGCCCTCTAGTATTTGCCAAATGAGAAATGGTCCACGCGAGATCAATACGATTAACGTCTGACGTCATTGGTGAGCGCTCACCTCTGGGAAAATATCTAGGGGCTCTTAATAGTGATGAGCTAAAGATTAGTGATACAGAGCTGCTAGGTTCTAGCATACATTAGTGATACAGAGCTGCTAGGTTCCAACATACATTAGTGATACAGAGCTGCTAGGTTCCTACATACATTAGTGATACAGAGCTGATAGGTTCCAACATACAGTAGTGATAGAGAGCTGCTAGGTTCCAACATACATTAGTGATACAGAGCTGCTAGGTTCCAACATACAGTAGTGATACAGAGTTGCTAGGTTCCAGCATACAGTAGTGATACAGAGCTGCTAGGTTCCTACATACAGTAATGATACAGAGCTGCTAGGTTCCAACATACAGTAATGATATAGAGTTGCTAGGTTCCAACATACAGTAGTGATACAGAGCTGCTAGGTTCCTACATACAGTAATGATATAGAGTTGCTAGGTTCCAACATACAGTAGTGATACAGAGCTGCTAGGTTCCAACATACAGTAGTGATACAGAGCTGCTAGGTTCCAACATACAGTAGTGATACAGAGCTTCTAGGTTCCTACATACAGTAATGATATAGAGTTGCTAGGTTCCAACATACAGTAGTGATACAGAGCTGCTAGGTTCCTACATACAGTAATGATATAGAGTTGCTAGGTTCCAACATACAGTAGTGATACAGAGTTGCTAGGTTCCAGCATACAGTAGTGATACAGAGCTGCTAGGTTCCTACATACAGTAATGATACAGAGCTGCTAGGTTCCAACATACAGTAATGATATAGAGTTGCTAGGTTCCAAGATACAGTAGTGATACAGAGCTGCTAGGTTCCTACATACAGTAATGATATAGAGTTGCTAGGTTCCAACATACAGTAGTGATACAGAGTTGCTAGGTTCCAGCATACAGTAGTGATACAGAGCTGCTAGGTTCCTACATACAGTAATGATACAGAGCTGCTAGGTTCCAACATACAGTAATGATATAGAGTTGCTAGGTTCCAACATACAGTAATGATACAGAGCTGCTAGGTTCCAACATACAGTAATGATATAGAGTTGCTAGGTTCCAACATACAGTAGTGATACAGAGCTGCTAGGTTCCTACATACAGTAATGATATAGAGTTGCTAGGTTCCAACATACAGTAGTGATACAGAGCTTCTAGGTTCCTACATACAGTAGTGATACAGAGTTGCTAGGTTCCAACATACAGTAGTGATACAGAGCTGCTAGGTTCCAACATACATTAGTGATACAGAGCTTCTAGGTTCCTACATACAGTAGTGATACAGAGTTGCTAGGTTCCAACATACAGTAGTGATACAGAGCTTCTAGGTTCCTACATACAGTAGTGACACTGGTTCACACCCAGCTGAGTTCTAACTTAGATGGTGTTTTTTTGACGGTGGTGCGAAATATATGTTTGTATTTTCCAAAATGTGATACAAATCTCCTCTCGTAAGTGAATCAAAGTATAGCTTATATTAAGTTTAGAGTCGGTTTCCTCCAGATCTCCTTTATTTGGCTGTGTTTCTAGTCCAGTAGTTTGGGAGGAGAGGTCAAGTTCAACTCAGAGATGAACTCACTTCACTTCTACCTCAAGGATCGTACCGCCTACAGGTGTTTAGACAGACATACTGTACACCCAGCCAAAATTATAATAAACACACCTATTCTACACCCAGCCAACATTACAATAAACACTTCCCCTGTACACCCAGCCAACGTTACAATAAACATCGCTATTGTACACCCAGCCAACATTACAATAAACACATCTACTCTAACTAGATGACACTATAATAAACACTATAACTGTACACTCAGCCAAAATATGTCAACAAACACCAGTACCTTACATTAAGTCAAAATTAAAACTAAAACAAAAATTAAACTTAAAGTTTCCCAATGAAGCGGTTAGAAGAGTCTACTCTACTCTAGTGTGTCTGACCAAGGAGGAACGGGGTGTTCCCTGTAGCGGCGAGTACAGTGTGTGAATCAAGCTCTCACTAGTGTGTCTGACCCAGGAAGAACGGAGTGTTCTCTGTAGCGGCGAGTACAATGTGTGAATCAAGCTCTCACTAGTGTGTCTGACCCATGAGGAACGGAGTGTTCTCTGTAGCGGCGAGTACAGTGTGTGAATCAAGCTCTCACTAGTGTGTCTGACCCAGGAGGAACGGAGTGTTCCCTGTAGCGGCGAGTACAGTGTATGAATCAAGCTACCCCGCTGAGCGAACTCACTTTTAAAAACCTCTTCTCATGTGATGAAGCCCTGATAACAAGCCAACGGCACGACCTGGATCTTTTGTGTCAGAAGAACATGCAGCCCCGGACGCTTTTTATTGGTTTTACTCGCCTTGTTCGAAATAACACACACGTTTAAACATTCATACATACGAGATAATAAACTCCCCTGGTTGTTGTGCTGAAAGGTAACGTGTGTTATGAGGCCTGATTATGTGTGTCGGCTTTTTATGAATTCCTGGTTTTATCTCAAGTAGCTTACACACTCCATCCAATGATACAATTTCACGTCAAAGTCCTACCTTGTAACTTGACTGTTCGTAAAGTCTTAACCGTTGGTTAAACTTGGTGTTTTGTTGTACAATACTATTTCGATGTTCTCTTCTATTATTAGTTCATATCTTTAATCATCTCTGCGCTCTAAATTTGTTACAAAGCTTTTGATTGTCTTAATTTGAACGTAGATAGTGTAGAGTAGCTATTAAAACGTCTATGGAATTGTTTTGTAAACAGATTAAAGTTGAATATTTATTGGTTCAATATCTTTATCTTTCTTATTTTCTTGGTCCGACTTGGTAGCGTCTCTGCCTACTGAGTTAATGGCCCACGGGTTCGATTCCCGGCATGGTAAAAAAATATGTTATTAATAAAAGGTAGGTCTACCCTAAAAAAAAACTTTAAAATCCAGACGGGTTTGGATGTTGTGACCGTTCTGGAATTTAAGTTAGGTCTAGTTTATGTCGTACGCTGGTATTATCAGTCGGTTCAGAAAGTGCACGTTAAATACCCTAAAATAAACATATTTTTTTAACTTAAAATAAATATCCTTTGAAAATAATAAAAGAAATCGTAATGTTAATTTCAACAAAAAATGAGTGTTTATCATAGAATTAATCTCTCAAAGCACATGTCTCAACTATATAAAAAGGTTTGCTTACTCGAGAGCCACTGAACCGATCTAGACAGGATTTCAACCCATCCGTTCCACATACTTCCAGGACGGACATGGTCTACATTTTCTCTCTTTTTTTTTTTAGCACCACGTCATACTACCCGTTCGGGTTCATACGCTTATGGTAGGATCATGAAATGTTATATTTATTGAAATTGTACCCGAATTTGCATCGAGGGAGAGTGGAAAGTAATTTTGGAAAAATACCCTCAGTAAACCCGACCTATATTCGAACCTAAACCCCCCCCCCCCCCCTTGCATCGGTGGTCTAGTCTACTGCGAGAGTAGCGCGTTAGACCATGCGGCAACCAAAGCGGGTGACTTGTCCTGTTTAAATATAATTAAAATTGATAGGTTTTGTGTAGAATTGATAGTAAAATATAAAATAAGCTATGTACAATAAACCGACGATACATGGTGTGGACATTACTAGTGAGTTTAATTCTTATTGTAAATAGACCTTTGTAAAAACCATCCAGATCTGCTCTTTATATTTGCAAAATATACCAGAGACTTTAACGGTAGTAAGGAGAGTATGTAGCAAGGAGAGTATGTAGCAAGGAGAGTAGGTAGCAAGGAGAGTAGGTAGCAAGGAGAGTAGGTAGCAAGGAGAGTAGGTAGCAAGGAGAGTAGGTAGCAAGGAGAGTAGGTAGCAAGGAGAGTAGGTAGCAAGGAGAGTAGGTAGCAAGGAGAGTAGGTAGCAAGGAGAGTAGGTAGCAAGGAGAGTAGGTAGCAAGGAGAGTAGGTAGCAAGGAAAGTAGGTAGCAAGGAGAGTAGGTAGCAAGGAGAGTAGGTAGCAAGGAGAGTAGGTAGCAAGGAGAGTAGGTAGCAAGGAGAGTAGGTAGCAAGGAGAGTATGTAGCAAGGAGAGTAGGTAGCAAGAAGAGTAGGTAGCAAGGAGAGTATGTAGCAAGGAGAGTAGGTAGCAAGAAGAGTAGGTAGCAAGAAGAGTAGGTAGCAAGGAGAGTAGGTAGCAAGGAGAGTAGGTAGCAAGGAGAGTAGGTAGCAAGGAGAGTAGGTAGCAAGGAGAGTAGGTAGCAAGGAGAGTAGGTAGCAAGAAGAGTAGGTAGCAAGGAGAGTATGTAGCAAGAAGAGTAGGTAGCAAGGCCCAAAATAAACACGAGGTCAGTCTTTCACGATCAGCTCTGACCCCATAGACCTCTAGCACTGAGACCCTCTAGAGACCGCTAGTTCAGAGTACTAGGATACAATAGAGTCCGTTCCCTAGCTATGAGACTCTCTAGAGACCACTAGTCCATAGTCCTAGGATACAGTAGTCTGTTCCCTAGCTATGAAACTCTCTATAGACCACTAGTTCAGAGTCCTAGGATACAGTAGTCTGTTCCCTAGCTATGAGACTCTCTAGAGACCGCTAGTTCAGAGTCCTGGGATACAATAGTTTGTTCCCTAGCTATGAAACCACAATGCTACGCCTGTTAAGTCAGTCTAGTGCAGCCTGCCATGAATAATTTGTTCAACCAGAAGAACAGGTGGTTCAATAGGAGACCACAGAGAGGTCAATCGTCGGTGGGTGGGGTGGTCTCCAAGAGGAGAAACGGAAGTTCGATCAAGTCCTGGGGTTGCCCACATCCGGGGGCACGATGTGTGGGAGGAGGGACTCACATACATGTGAGGAATCGATACATAATGCACAGGGTATTTTAGCGAACGAACAGCTCAAGTTGAACGATTCTCTCAACTGAACTAGTCGTTGAACTAACAAGTTGACCCGGCGACAGTAAGAAATCGCGACTCTTAAGCAAAACTCGGCCAGCGAAACAAAGTGGCAAACTCTTGATTCCTCCATAAGTTACTATGGCTAAGGGGATTCTTTGTTTCTTTGTTCAGCAAGGCTACGGTCTAATTTTCATACAAATAACCTTATCTGACAGCTAGGGAGTTACTAGATCTACTTTATACGTAATCATTAATCAGTAGAACACAGAGATCACTTGTTCAGTTTCCCCTAGAACATCTGTAGAATACACAAACCACTTGTGCAGTTTCTTCTAGAACATCTGTAGAACACACAGACCACTTGTTCAGTTTCTTCTAGAACATCTGTAGAACACACAAACCACTTGTTTAGTTTCCCCTAGAACATCTGTAGAACACACAAACCACTTGTTCACTTTCCCCTAGAACATCTGTAGAACACACAAACCACTTGTTCATTTTCCCCTAGAACATCTGTAGAAACACACAAACCACTTGTTCAGTTTCCCCTAGAACATCTGTAGAACACACAAACCACTTGTTCAGTTTCCCCTAGAACATCTGTAGAACACACAAACCACTTGTTCAGTTTCCCCTAGAACATCTGTAGAACACACAAACCACTTGTTCAGTTTCCCCTAGAACATCTGTAGAACACACAAACCACTTGTTCAGTTTCCCCTAGAACATCTGTAGAACACACAAACCACTTGTTCAGTTTCCCCTAGAACATCTGTAGAACACACAAACCACTTGTTCATTTTCCCCTAGAACATCTGTAGAACACACAAACCACTTGTTCAGTTTGCTCTAGAACATCTGTAGAACACACAAACCACTTGTTCAGTTTCCCCTAGAACATCTGTAGAAACACAAACCACTTGTTCAGTTTCTTCTAGAACATCTGTAGAACACACATACCACTTGTTCAGTTTCCCCTAGAACATCTGTAGAACACACAAACCACTTGTTCTTATTGAAATAATATTCAATTCTAAACTAAAACAATGAAACAAATAAAAAAGCTAATTTCTCTTTCGTTCCATACCTCCTCCGTCCTTTCCAACTATTCCATAATTACGCTCAATTTAATTTCCTTTATTACGTATTTCACTGTTGGAGCTTCTGGTCCTTAAAAAAAAACTAAAAAAAACAATCTCTTCATTCGGGTGCCTCTACAAATAGTGTAATTATAATTTCTCTTTCTGTTTCATGACTCAAATAGATGACTACCATCTTTACTTACAAACTGTAATTTCCTTCTTTTTGACGTGTATTTCATTTCATTTGTGAGACCGCCTCGTGGGAACCCTAGATTATATTCCGGTAACACTCTCGCAGGCGTGAAGGATGCTGTGTGGACCTGCCCCATTACATTCCTTCCTTTACTTCCATTCCTATTACATTCCTTTTATTTCCATTCCTTCCATTTCTCTTACATCCCTTTTCTTCCATTCCTTCATTTCTGTCCATTCTTTCCTTTCATTCCATTACTTCCTTTCCTCCAATTCCTTTTATATCCCTTCCATTCCTATTTCATTAATTCTTTTCCTTCCATTCCTCTTACATTCCTTTCCTTCCATTCTTTCCTTTCCTTCCATTACTTCCTTTCCTTTCATCCCTTCTTTTCCATCCATTCCTTCATTTTCATTCCTCTTGTTATCCTTCTCATTATTACTTTCGTTCTTCCTACCTCCTATCCTCATTCTTATCCTAGTTCTTCCTATCTCTTATCCTCATTCTTACCCTTGTTCTTCCTACCTCCTATCCTCATTCTTACCCTCGTTCTTACTATCTCTTATCCTCATTCTTACCCTTGTTCTTCCTACCTCTTATCCTCATTCTTACCCTTGTTTTTCCTACCTCCTATCCTCATTCTTACCCTAGTTCTTCCTATCTCTTATCCTCATTCTTACCCTTGTTTTTCCTACCTCCTATCCTCATTCTTACCCTCGTTCTTCCTATCTCTTATCCTCATTCTTACCCTTGTTTTTCCTACCTCCTATCCTCATTCTTACCCTCGTTTTCCTTCCTATCCTCATTCTTATCCTCATTCTTATCCTGTTCTTCCTATCTCTTATCCTCATTCTTACCCTTGTTTTTCCTACCTCCTATCCTCATTATTACCCTCGTTCTTCCTATCTCCTATCCTCATTCTTACCTTCATTCTTACTATCTCCTTCCCTCTTCCTCCAAATCCCCACGAGTATCTCTATGTAATATATTGTTCCCTGTGTCGTTTAGAAGTTGTTCAGTCGAGCAGAGTCCCTGGCCCGTATGACACCTCACGCATTGGCTACCTCTGACCCCCACCATCCTGGCCGCTGGTTCGGATGATGGAAGACATGCCTGAGCTCACAAAGGGACACCGACCACGCATAGCTCTCGGGTATTCCCTGGGGTCAAGTTGGATAGCCTGATAGTGTCAGGTCAGGGCTGGACAGCCTAGGAACAGACTGGACACGTCTTTTACTTTCTCGGAGAGAGAAGTATTGTGATAGTAAAAAAAATTGAGATTTTGATGAATATCGACGTTTCATGACCCCCCTAGACTCAAAAGTGTTTTTTCACGATGCCATATGTCTGTCTGTCTGTCTGTATCTCGGCCTAGAACCGAAACCATTTTACTGATTTGACTAAAATTATGTTTCTAGGGTTTTCATGAAGTTCCCTGGAGGATGTTTTTGGAATTATCTATCCAATCCTTAAATTAATAATAGTTTACTTTAGGGCTAAAGCGAGTAAGTGGCCGAGTGGTCTTAGGCGTCATTCTAGTTTTAGACTGGCCTGCTAATGACGAGATCAGGGTTCAAATCCTGGTCCAATCTACTGAGGGCGGCTCTCCATAAATTGTTTCCCACTCTCCTTCCACGCAAATGCACGTAGATTACCTATAAACATTTATTAAAATTATTATTTAGCACCGCACCTTACTACCCGTTCGGGCTATACGCTTAAGCACTTATTACACTATTGGGAAGGTTGAATATAGAGAAAGGGAACCCACATTTGCGTGGAAGAAGAGTGGAAAATCATTTAGGGAAAACCACCCCCAGTTCACCCGAGCGAGATTCGAACCTCGAATGCTTCCTTCCTCATATCTACCTGCCCTACACACCTGAAATGGTTTCGACCCGCGATATCCCAGTCATATGCAGTCCAGTCTATTGCGAGAATGACGCCTTAGACCAATGTGGTTTAACTAGAGGCCCGCAGGGCAAATACGGCCCGCGCTCACGGAAAATGTGGCCTTCACATTATTCTGGAGGGAAATTAAAGGGAAGCCCTCGATATCAGATGTGAACTATCTGGTGAGTAAAACAAAAACACTTGTTTAAAAAAGTAATGATTGTGTTTTATTGATTAATAAAAATATGTGTAAATATATATTTATAATGAATGATAAGTTGTGTTGGGAAGTGTATGCGCCTGCATATTTAATGATACATATTTGGGAGATTAATAAACTTTTTGTTGACAGTAAAATTTTGACCATTTTACCAACAAAAAATATAATTTAGGCATAAGAATTAAAAATAAATGTTTATTAAGTGATGTTTATAGGTTTAGCTTAAATTTATGGGATTACTAATTAAATTTTCAGCCCGCGGTGCCAACTGATAATCAAATTTGGCCCTTGAAGATGAAAAACGTACCTTGGACCATACGGTCACCGAAGAAGCTGATAATGTTCTTCCTCTGTTGATTGGACTGTAGACAATTTATCGAACAGTTCTTCAGGCTTCGGGACAGTATTTTTTTTATGTTTACGTCAGCCAACATTGACAGGGGACAATAAAAGGGAACCCAAAAGAAACTAAAAGACAAAGAAGGTAAAGTGAGGAACTGTTTTCAATATGTTTGTTAGGGTTTTTTATTTTTTAAAGGACACTCAAATAATATGTCTACTAAAGATCCTTAGTAAACTCATCGTGACGAGCTCTTACTAAACCCTTTTTAGTAGAAAAGATTTGAGTAAATAATGCACACGCTCCTAAGGGTTCTGTCGAGTATTTGCTTTTTGAAATATTGTTTAAATATTAGAGGGATCATTTGGCTCAATACCCAATCCACGCGTCAAGCTTGTAGCGGCCAATTTGGAGGAAGGGGTAGTGAGTGAGTGGGGGGGTTAAACTAGTCGGGACTAAAAAAAAAAAAAGTTTGTTAAAATTGTGTGTATTTGGGGGGTTTTCATTCCATGTCCTCGTCGGTAAGGGTTGTAGTTTACCATCACGTGCTCTGAATACATTAAACAAAAATATAAATTGGACTCTATTGACCGTTTGGTTTAGTATATGACATGAGTTTAATATTTTTTAAATTTTTATCAAGAAAAAACTAAGTGGGATTATAAAACTGATTAAGTTCTGAGTGTCACATATTTTATAATTATGTACTTAGGGGTCGTCCATAAACCACGTAACGCTTTTTTCTTACCTCTTTAGCCCCCCCTCCCCCATGTAACACCGTGCTTACCCCCCCCCCATGTAACACCGTGCTTACCCCCCCAACCTGTGTTACGTAACTTATCTCAACAAGAGTGAATGTCATTATTTCATAGGGAAGGTTTGTGATACTAAAGGAGGGATTCAGATTTAATACTTCTTAAAATCCATTTTAAATCCTGATTATATATTATTTCAGAGAGTATTATTATTTATAACAATATAATTTGAGTATAAGATCTGTGTTATGTAACACTTTGATGTACCCCACCCTCCCCCCATGTAACAACATGTAGACAATAGAGCTCCCCCTCCCCCCCCCCCTCAAAGCGTTACGTGGTTTATGGACGAACCCTTAGCTATATGCCAATACTCCATTCACGGTAGGAATTACTCTCTGAAAGGTCTTTTTTCCTACCAATATCCTACTATATAATAGCTTTCTGGTAGGGAAAATGGCCTTTCAGAAAACAATTCCTACGATGAACAGACTTTATTTAACGCGACGTCTTGTTATAACCGCAGGATCACTGTCATGGACAAGCAAACACAAACATATTATTTTAATCAGTTATTTTATATAATTTACGAGAAAGCTGTTAGCAAACAATTATGCCAACTTTGAAACATTTGTTTAAATTTGATTGGTGATGAATTGAAAATTAAAATCCAAACAAAAAAAATGACAATTAGAGATGAAAATTTTCTGGTTAAAATTTTAATATTATTGTTCCTCGAGGGAAGATGATTTATGCCTTATTCGTAAAAACTTTGATTATAATAATGAAGTATTAACAAATCTGGTCTACAATATACCCTATGTTAGTGCTACATTCACCCACCGAGCGCTCTAGTCTATACGTGAGTTGTGATAAGAGAATTGTAACCTCTGTTATTGTTTTATTGTAATTCATTTTATCATGTTTCTGGTGTTTAACGTCCTCGGGAGAAATTAAACTTGGAAAATCTTAATTACGTTCGCTTCGATTAAACATCTGGAATTATATATATATTTTTTAATATTTTGCAGAATTTTTCATCTCACATCTTTAAAAAAGCTCCGACAGTTTTGAAAGTAAGTCTCATATACATCTGTAAATTAAGATAGTTCTGCAAGGTTAAGTCAGTAGCTTAATTTAGTATTTTTAAAGTTTTTATAGCAACATTTTTTTTTCACCAAAATACATAACAGAGTTTAATTTTATTCACAAGGTAATATCAACAGTTGTTGAATATCTGTCCAAAGGTGTCCTGGAATTTAGTGACAACCTTTTTCTCTTCATTTAAAAAGTTTCTCATCTAATGCCGCTATGCCCATGACTGATATTCAACAAATGTTGATTTCACCGTATGAAGAAAATTAACCTCGATGTTTCTGTTGGAGGAATAATTTTATTTATTTTTGCCGAAAAAAATTTTTTTGACGTAAAAAAAAATAATGCAAAAAAAAACCCAAAACCAACAACCTTTTCTCACGTCCCTTGCAACCCCCCCCCCCCCCTTAATGTGATCCAGTTGTGAAGATAAGGTCATCTCACGACCCACAGCGATAAGAAGAGTCAACTCCTTGAGTAACGGGTGAGGGGGTGGGGGAAAGAGAAGTAAGGAAGGGGGAGGGAGGTACTTTGTTGACGATACACCGACCAGCGGCTGCTTCAGACTCCGTCATTATGTCTTGTACGTGTTCCTTGTGTGTGTGTGCGTGTGTGTGTGTGTGTGTGTGTTTGTGCGTGTGTGTGTGTGTGTGTGTGTGTGTGCGTGTGCGTGTGTGTGCGTGCTAGGAGCAGAATGGCGGCCTAGACAACAAACCACAGCCACTTTGACATAGCTTCCATTCTAATTATTACTTATTTCTTGTATTCTTAAGGTTCCAGAACAGTCGAGCGAAAGTTCGTAAACCCCCAGAAACCAAGTGAATCTAATCTAAAATCTAATCTAAAATATTTAGACTGCTATGCCTAAAAAATTTAGATTCCTTTTAATATTATTTTTATCACAACATCTTAGAACTCGTTCGGTTAATCCACCTATATATTAATTACGTCAATGGTCTAGGGGTGAGGAAGGTTGAATTTAGAGGAAGTGTACCCGTATTTGCGTGGGGAGAGAGAGTGGAAAACCGTTTGGGGGAAACCATCCACCCGAGATCGAACCATGATCTCGCCGTCATCGGCAGTCTAACCTATTGCGAGAGTGACGCCTTAGACCATGCGATCACCGAAGTGGGTAAAAAAAAAATTCTAGCTAAATGTAACTACTGAAGCAATATTTTATTTATTTTGAGCCCACTTCGGTGGTCGAATGGTCTAAGGTGTTAATTCATCACCGTGAAAGGGGAAACCCACATTTCACCAATGATAAATATTAGAGCAATGCCAAGAATCGGGTAGCCGGCGAGTTTACCGAATAACAATTTTTCTAAAATCAGTTTTTTCGAAATTCAATTATTCGAAGTTTAATTTTTCGAAAACAAATTTTTTGACATAGCAATTTTTCAAACTAATAGTTTTTCGAAAATCAATTAGGTGAAAATAAATTTTTCGAAATGCAGTTTTTCGAAAACCAATTTATTGATCTAAAAATTCTTTGAACGAGAAGTTTTTCGAAAACTTCTTTTTCGAAAATGAATCTACCTCAAATCTGTTTTTCAAAAAAAATGTTTCAAAAAGGAGGTTTTCGAAAATAAATTTTTCGAACGATAAGTTTGAAGTATAATAAAATTCTAGCTTAGCTTAGGTTAGGTTATGTTAGGTTAGGTTAGGGGTAATCCTCCCTATAGAGGGGTGAGAGTAGGGGCAGGTAATTCCCAGTCTTCGATAAAATAACTTCCGGAAAACTCGCAGTTCACTAAATTAATTTTCCAAAAGAAAATTAATTTGCAATTCGCAAAATTGATTTTTCAAAAAATTCATTGTTCGAAAAATTCATTTTCGATTATTTGACTGTCGAACAATTGATTTTCGGTAAATTCACTTCGGGAAATTGATTTTCGTCAAAATTACTTTTGATGGTTTTGTATTAGGTGAATTGATTTCGATAAATTGATTTTCGAATAACTTGTTTTCGAAAAATGTACCTAGACCCCAAGAATCGAGCCTAGGACTTTCAACTCACCAATCAGACACGCTACCTACTGAGCTAAGGTGTCGGACGTCAAATTACGACCATTCGTAAGTAAATCAGTGTTGCAAACCTATTGTTCTAGCGACGCTAAATAACCCCCTCAACACCCCGCCATAAGTTGCGCCCTCTGACGCAGGCTGAATATTGCGGCGGAGGGTGGAACTGATATAACAGGGAGGTCTTGACATCTGTCGGCAGTTTCGCGAACTACGTGCACATTTCCAACCCCAAGCGGGCGAATCGCTGACACAATATTCAAGAGATCGTTTTACGATTTAAGTTTACAACATTATTCAACTATTCAATGTGATGCAGAGATTATTATAATTATATATATTAATATAAATTCAATATTTTTAAATTTATAACAACCCGCGTCTTACTACCCGTTCAGGTTATACGCTTAAGTACTAATTACGCTAATGGATTAGGAATTGGGAAGGTTGAATATAGAGGAAGTGAATACGCATTTGCGTGGAGGTAGAGTGGAAAAACCATCTAGGGGAAAACCACCCCCAGTTCACCCGAGCGAGATTAGAACCTTGATCTCTCCATCCTCGGCAGTTTAGCTCACCACGAAACTAGCACGTTAGCTAACTACGCCACCGAGGTACCTGCCTTTATAAACACGGGACTTTCTTGTCTCTGATTACAGTCCAATTTTCATAGAAAGAGCCATAAATAGACGGATCTTAGAACTACTTTATTATATTAATACGTCAAGACATGTAATTTGCAGCTGTAAGCTTTGATAGGCCCTTAAAAATAACCCTGATAAAATAACAAAATATTATTAATAAGTTTCACTACAAAAAGTTCAAATTTTCTTAAAGGTCCTTTTAATGAAAATGGGACTGTAGCTGCAAGATTTGTGTCGTATCTTCTAAAAACTGATTATAGAAACCATTACCAATCCTAACTAACCAATATGTGTTCTCAACAACATTAATATGTAGGTTGGGTGACCTGGCGGTCTAGGGGTCAGGTTGGACTTCTGTGCTGGGAGTCCGGGGTTCAATCCTCGGTCCCGGCACAGATTTATCTGATTGCCAAACCCTTCCTTCATCTCTGAAAAGACGTGTATTAATAACAACTTGTGAACGTGAGGAATGCCAGGCCTCCACCGTGGTTCGGATTCCACATTAAACTGTAGGTCCTCCATTTCATCTCACAATCACCCTACCGTTACACATTAGCGTAAGTGTGTATAACCTGAACGGGTAGTAAGACGCGGTGCTAGTAATAATATGTAAGTAAACAATAAATTAATAAACCAATAGCACGAATTGCCAGCGAATACAATTCCTATCAAAACTTTATGGAATTTGTCTACGTATTTTTTGTCTGTGAAGTTCTTCAAATACGTTCATAACCGTTTCGGTGGACGCGTGGTCTAAAGCGTTACTCTCGCCAATTAGACTGCCGATGACGGGGAGATCAAGGTTCGAATCTCGGTTGGGTGTACTGAAGGTAGTTTTCAAAAATGATTTTTCAAGCTCTCTCGCCACGCAAATGTGGGTACACTTCCTCTAAATATAACCTCCCTAATCCCTAAAACCACTATCGTAGTTAATACATAAGAACGGGTAGTAAGACGCGGTGCTAAAACAAAGTTCACAGCCGAGGAATGAGGAGGGTTAAATTTAGAGGTAATGTACACTCATAGAGGCAGGGTGGAAAAACACCACTTATGAAAAGAAAATTAACCTTAGTACACCCAACCGGGATCCGAACCCCGATCTCCACATCATCAGCAGTCCACTTTATTAAGAGAATGACACCTTAAGACCATTCGATCAACGAATTGAGTCATTCGGTAATAGTTACTTACAGATTATGTAACCACTATCTTCATAGGGGTGTGCAGCACATAATCATCAGGGT
Source organism: Timema podura (assembly GCA_033556935.1). Taxonomy (NCBI): domain Eukaryota; kingdom Metazoa; phylum Arthropoda; class Insecta; order Phasmatodea; family Timematidae; genus Timema; species Timema podura. The sequence continues at coordinate 55,673,041 of JAVRXN010000012.1, read as the reverse complement.
GTGCATGATAAGGGGTGTCCCCCGGAGTAAGCGGTCAAAGCCCCTAGACATAACCTAGATAATAAAGAGGAGTGGAGAGTAACTAATTCAAGTACAAAGAACATTATTCCTATTCATAAAAAAAAAGCTACATAAACGTATATGTCTCGTTTAATAAAAATGTAAAACTTCCAGGATGAGTAAAATAACCATTGAAGGATAGCATTGAGATTAACTGCCGCACAATCCGTTCACCTACTGGTATAAATTGTCACTGGATTATAGTCAGAGGTGGGCACACTATTCATCATCCACTTGTACCAACTGTTTCACGCGCAACTTCCTACCAAGTAAAGATAGAATCATCTTGTTTCATTACTATGTTGGTGTTGAGTTGCAGCAGGCAGTGTCCACCCTGCTGGTATTATCTCTGTACCTTGGTGACACAGACGTCCAGCAGTCAGCATCCACCCTGGTATTATCTCCATACCTAGCTGACACAGACGTCCAGCAGTCAGTACCCACCCTGGTATTATCTCCATACCTAGCTGACACAGACGTCCAACAGTCAGTATCCACCCCACTGTGGTTATCTCTGCACCTTGGTGGCAGGGGCACGGGCCGTGCGACTCTAATCGAGTAGAGAAACGTGTTTGATCCCACGGACAATGGACCAACAAACTTGGACGGAAAATAGCATTTTAGTCGACCACCCAAGTAAAAAAGGACAAATGGTTTAACTTTTTATTAAGAGTTAATTCCCACTTATTTGTGTTGAATTACAAGTGAAACTAAAACTCAAGACTCATTTTTGATAGGACTGGAATGTGATTGTTGATACGACTGGAGTGTAGTGGTTGTTTATACGACTGGTGTATAGTGGTTGTTGATACGACTAGGGTATAGTGGTTGTTGATATGACTAGGGTATAGTGGTTGTTGATATGACTAGGGTATAGTGGTTGTTGATACGACTGGAGTATAGTGGTTGTTGATATGACTAGGGTATAATGGTTGTTGATAAGACTGGATTATAGTGGTTGTTGATATTGCTAGATTGTAGTGCTTGTTGATACGATTGGAGTACAGTGGTTGTTGATAAGACTGGGGTATAGTGGTTGTTGATAAGACTGGTGTATAGTGGTTGTTGATATTGCTAGATTGTAGTGCTTGTTGATACGATTGGAGTATAGTGGTTGTTGATAAGACTGGAGTATAGTGGTTGTTGATAAGACTGGATTATAGTTGTTGTTGATATGGCTGGAATATAGTGATTGTTGATACGACTGGAGTGTAGTGGTTGTTGATATGGCTGGAGTATAGTGGTTGTTGATAAGACTGGAGTATAGTGCTTGTTGATACGACTGGAGTATAGTGGTTGTTGATATGACTGGAGTATAGTGGTTGTTGATACTACTGGAGTGTAGTGGTTGTTGATATGGCTGGAGTATAGTGCTTGTTGATACGACCGGAGTGTAGTGGTTGTTGATATGGCTGGAGTATAGTGCTTGTTGATACGACTGGAGTGTAGTTGTTGTTAATATGGCTGGAGTATAGTGCTTGTCGATACGACTGGAGTATAGTGGTTGTTGATATGGCTGGAGTATAGTGCTTGTTGATACGACTGGAGTATAGTGGTTGTTGATATGGCTGTAGTATAGTGGTTGTTGATAAGACTGGAGTATAGTGCTTGTTGATACGACTGGAGTGTAGTTGTTGTTAATATGGCTGGAGTATAGTGCTTGTCGATACGACTGGAGTATAGTGGTTGTTGATATGGTTGGAGTATAGTGGTTGTTGATATGGCTGGAGTATAGTGCTTGTTGATACGACTGGAGTATAGTGGTTGTTGATAAGACTAGAGTGTAGTGGTTGTTGATACGACTGGAGTATAGTGGTTGTTGATACGGCTGTAGATGTCTAGTTCTTAGCATTATAGCCTGTCAAGTCTGTTATAATAACGTCAATGTATTGGTCACTTGGGCACCTTGTGGAAGGAGGGTACAGGTACATCATCAGCTCTCTCAGATTCTAGGAGTGACAACCATTTGAAGATCGTCACGAAGATGATGTTTAATACTGTGCTAACAGAGCTAGTGTAATTGACGAGGCTCGAACAGGGACCAGGGACACTTGTAGAGTTGTTGACGTGTCTCTCCTCCCTCCCTTTCAATCTGTCCTTGGTGGCACTCGCTGCTCCCAGAACTAACCTCATCAGTTCTGGTCATCCCTCTTATAGAGATCACTGGACCACAGAGAGAGCTAGCAGGGCCAGGTACACTAGACCACAGAGAGAGCCTGAGCAGGACCTAGGGGCTAGCACAGGTACCATCAGAGAGCTGGGGCTTAAGCAGGGTGGGGCCAGGTTACACTAGATACAGAGAGAGGGCATGAGAGGCCAGTTACACAAAGAATTAAGCAGAAGCCGGGTGAGAGGCCAGGTTACACTAGATTACAGAGAGCTGAGAGGCCAGGTTAACACTAGATAAACTTAGAGAGCCTGAGAGGCCAGGTTACACTAGATTACAGAGAGCCTGAGAGGCAGGTTACACTAGATTACAGAGAGCCTGAGAGGCAGGTTACACTAGATTACAAGGCCAAGCTACACTAGAACATAGAGGAAACCTGAGAGGCCAGGTTACACTAGACCACATAGAGCTAGCATGGCAAGTCTACACTTAACCACAGAAAGCTAGCAGGGCCAGGCTACACTAGAGTGCTAAATCGTAGTAAGATCCTTTAAACCCGTACTAAGCCCATCCTATGATATTGTTAACAATAAGGAATTAATATTATTTGAGTCATTAACAATATCAAATGTCACCAAATTTTAAATAAATAATTTTTATATAGCTATTTTAATATCTAGTCCAAATTTTATTATAAGATAATTGATTTTTTTAAACTCATAACTGTTATTTCATAAAATCAAATTAAAATACTTTACTATCGATGTTATAGACTAGAGTATTTAGTGGTAAAATGGCAAAACAACAGATGTAAACTATTATATCTGTGGACCATATCTAGTATCTTTGATCAACTTATCGAGTGAATCCCCCTTAAGAGAAACGAAGATCTGTCTTCATTAGTTCAAAAGTACGTGGAATACAGAAATAAAAGGAACTATAACGAAACATAATATCCCTACTTTTTATATCTATAATTCCCTAGTGTAAGAAAACCACAACAATGGCGAGAAAGAATTTTAACATCACTATAAAGTGCCCCCCCTCCCCTTCCTGTCCAGAGGAGAATTAACTTTTATAGCATGGTCCACTTGAGTCTTGTCTTATTTCTTTCTTTCCAGTCTGTCTTTCCAAACTTCTTTAACAGTCCTTTATCTATATATATATATATATATATAAGAGAGAGAGATTTTTTTTTTCCCACCCTCAAGAGTGTCATGTCCATCTCTTGTGAATAGTATTCAAAGAGTAATTTGGACAACGACATCAGATTTCACGTGGTTCGAGAATCGTGACTCACAGCCGTTTAGCTCCACAAGTGATTCACGGACACAAAAAAAACAACCAAAAAAAACAAAGGGACAGTCCGTTGCGAAACTACTTGACAGCGCGCGGTTAGAGTATGTACCACGAGGATGGATCTGACTGCTGGACTTCACTCCCTCCATTTTTACGTTAAGGAATTTTAACATGGCCACAGGTTTTTTTTATATACAAGTTAATATGCATCTAAAAAAAAGGCTGTATACACTTCATTTACCAGAAAGGTGTCTATCATGTTTTTATTGTCGGAATACCTGTGACCGTCCGATAACTTTTAGCTCAGTCTGTAGCGTGTCTGCCTACTGAGCCCTAAGGGTTCAGGGTTCGATTCCCGGCATGGCCGAAGATTTATCGTTAATGAAAGTATTGGTTTATCCTTTCACTTTGATAAATTAACGGCTGGGGACTAGATGTTGTGCCTGTCCTAGTCTTAAGTTAAGATTATAAGGCATATGAAGCTACGACAGACCTAGCAAGCCGGTAGTGGAAAATATATGGCTTGGATAAAAACTGACCGCAGGCTGGAAACAGCGACGGATGTAGAATATACTATGACTATGACCCAATCTTATAAAGCTACGCCAGTGTAGTCAAACTGGTGGCCCGCGGGCTGAATGGGGCCCTCACAGTATCGCGGAGGAAAATTAAAGAGATGCCCCGGGTGGCAGGTAAGAAATATCTAATGATTCAAATAATTTTTTTTTAAAAGTCATGATTGAATTTTATTGTGCATTTATTTGATTAATAAAAATATGTATAAATATATATTTATAATCATAAGTAGTTTTGTGAATGTGTGTGTGTGGTTGTGTGTGCGCGCGCGCGCGTGCATATTTCATAATCCATTTTTGGGATTAATAAACTTGTTTTGGCAGTAAAATTTGAAATATTCTATCAACCAAAAATACAATTTATTTAATAAGTGCGTATAGCCCGAACGGTTAGTAAGACGCGGTAATATAATAATAATAATAATAAATAATAATAATAATAATAATAATAATATATAATAATAATAATAATAATAATAATAATAAAATAATAATTAAATAATAATATAATAATAATAATAATACTAATATATTCTTGGGGCCTGCGGTACAGAATCTGATAGTCATATTTGTCCCTAGAAGATGATAACATTGGACCACCCCTCAACAACTACGCCATAGTGTAATAAATGTAAAGGTAAAACTTTATAACCTTATACCGGCCCTACCTTACATTGAATCACCAATACGTCGTACAGCGTTTTCTCCCGAACATTCCTTTTCTTTTTAGCAGCCGTGTCTTACTACCCGTTCGGGCTATACGCTTGTGTAATAATTAGGCTAATGGTTTTTAGGGATTAGGAAGGCTATATTTAGAGGAAGTGTACCCCATTTGCGTGGAGGAGAGTGAAAAACCATTCAGGAAAACCAACCTCATTACACCTGACCGGGAGTCGAACCTCGAGCTCCCGTCATCGGCAGTCTTGTCTACTGCGAGAGTAGCGCCTTAGACCACGCGACCACTGAAGCGGGTCCCTCTTGGAATTTATTGACAATTTTTCTCTCATTTAAAAAGTTTGTCATCTAACGCTGCTATGTTTCATGACAGATATTCGACAACTGTTGATATCACAATACGAAGAAAATTAAACTCTGTGTTTCTACTGAAGAAGTATTTGATTTATTTTTGTCAAAATACGTGTTTTTCTATAAAAAAAACCCTGCCAAAAACACTGGCCTTGTCTCACATCCCCTACACTCCCACCTTAAAATAAAACACTCTTTTGACTGGCCGCAATCTTGAAACAGATAAACAGATCTCAAAACTATATATAAATATTATTTGGCCTTGGTTAGAAAAAAAAAAGTCTCAACAAAATGTTGTTAAAATTGTTTCATTTATTTGGCACCAATCGCGGAGCAAACATCCGGATACCAGACACACAAACAGTCGAGTTAAAACATGACCACGCCTCCACTCGGTCGATCATATCGTTGTGGATGCAACAAATATTGTCAAAAGGTCAAGGGCAGGAGAAATAAGTCAGCATGTTCGTGATGATAGCACAGTAATGTATCCATAGTAATTAGTAGCCTAGATGTGTAATGGATACTAGAGAGCTACGAAAACAAATGAACTCATTCACCGCGTGTTACGAAGGTATCTAGCAGGTATTAATAAAACAACATGTGATTTTGAATAAGTGATCTTGTTGGTTCGTTATTTGAACTTCCATCAAAGAAACTGTGAACAATCGACCCTTAGGCTGGGGTTATATTCCTACATAGCACATAACGAATAACGCATAGCACATAATGCGCATGAAGTTGAAACACGTTACTTACAATGATAATGTTACAATTGAGACATTGGGGGATGTGAATAGTGCAAAGTTCATAAACTTGATTTAACTTTTTACTTTTTACGCAATAAGCATGGACTTGAGATGTGTCTGCCAATTAAAACTCCTCTGATAGTCTGGATGATCTCAGTTGATCATATCTACAGTGACTCCTCTGATCGTATGGATGATCTCAGTTGATCATATCTACAGTGACTCCTCTGATAGTCTGAATGATCTCAGTTGATCATATCTACATGACTCCTCTGATAGTCTGGATGATCTCAGTTGATCATATCTACAATGACTCCTCTGATAGTCTGGATGATCTCAGTTGATCATATCTAAGTGACTCCTCTGATCGTATGGATGATCTCAGTTGATCATATCTACAGTGACTCCTCTGATCGTCTGAATGATCTCAGTTGATCATATCTACAGTGATCCTCTGATAGTCTGATGATCTCAGTTGATCATATCTACAATGACTCCTCTGATAGTCTGGATGATCTCAGTTGATCATATCTACAGTGACTCTTCTGATCGTCTGAATGATCTCAGTTGATCATATCTACAGTGACTCCTCTGATAGTCTGGATGATCTCAGTTGATCATATCTACAGTGATTCCTCTGATCATCTGAATGATCTCAGTTGATTATATCTACAGTGACTCCTCTGATCGTCTGAATGATCTCAGTTGATCATATCTACAATGACTCCTCTGATAGTCTGGATGATCTCAGTTGATCATATCTACAGTGACTCCTCTGATAGTCTGGATGATCTCAGTTGATCATATCTACAGTGACTCCTCTGATCGTATGGATGATCTCAGTTGACCATGTATTTAGTAACTCCTCTGATCGTATGAATGATCTCAGTTGACCATATATTTAGTAACTCCTCTGATCGTATGGATGATCTCAGTTGACCACATGTTTAGTAATTCCTCTGATCGTCTGAATTATCTCAGTTGACCACATGTTTAGTAACTCCTCTGATCGTCTGAATGATCTTAGTTGACCATTTGTTTGGTAATTCATCTGATCGTCTGAATGATCTCAGTTAACCACATGTTTAGTAATTCATCTGATCGTCTGAATGATCTCAGTTAACCACATGTTTAGTAACTCCTCTGATCGTCTGAATGATCTTAGTTGACATTTGTTTGGTAATTCATCTGATCGTCTGAATGATCTCAGTTAACCACATGTTTAGTAATTCATCTGATCGTCTGAATGATCTCAGTTAACCACATGTTTAGTAATTCCTCTGATCGTCTGAATGATCTCAGTTAACCACATGTTTAGTAATTCCTCTGATCGTCTGAATGATCTCAGTTAACCACATGTTTAGTAATTCATCTGATCGTCTGAATGATCTCAGTTAACCACATGTTTAGTAATTCCTCTGATCGTCTGAATGATCTCAGTTAACCACATGTTTAGTAATTCCTCTGATCGTCTGAATGATCTCAGTTAACCACATGTTTAGTAATTCATCTGATCGTCTGAATGATCTCAGTTAACCACATGTTTAGTAATTCCTCTGATCGTCTGAATGATCTCAGTTAACCACATGTTTAGTAATTCCTCTGATCGTATGAATGATCTCAGTTAACCACATGTTTAGTAATTCCTCTGATCGTATGGATGATCTCAGTTCCAAGCTACCTTGCATTGTGAGCCTCATGTTTGGTTATCAGAGGAATGTAGTTCCAGAAACTACCTCTCAGTCTCTCTCTCTCTCTCTCTCACACACACACGGCCTTCTCTTAATGGGCGATACTACTCCTGTGGTTAGCGTGTCGCACTTTAGTAGAGTCGAGCTTTTACTTGATACACTCCTCCCTCACTCCTCCCCTCCCCCCAACCATCTGTCGGCCAACAAACTTGGGTTGAACTGGGACGGATTTTCACCAACTCCTCACACCCAGATTATCAGCACCTGGGACCTACAGTTCACGGTGTACAGTCGATTCGCCGTAGGAGTGAAGGTAACTGAACACTGGCAGAAGATGTTTTATTGCAAACACTGGTTGTAAATCACTAATGTTAACCTGTGAGAGAATCATTATTATTTTCTCAGTAATAATATGTATATTTTGTAGCACCCCGTCTTACTACCCGTTCGTGTTATACGCCCATGTACTAATCACGCTAATGTGTTGGGGACTAAGAAGGTTTATTTTAGACGAAGTGCACCCATATTTGCGTGGAGGGAGAGTAGAAAACCAGATAAGAAAAACCACCCTCAGTGAACCTGACTGGGATTGAACCCTGATCTCCCCATATTCAGCAGTATTATCTAACACGCGAGTAGCGCGTTAGACCACTGCTATATTATCAATAAAAAGCGTTATCAAACGCTTCGAATACTTCTCCAAGGATTACTCTATAGTTGGCTTTTTTCGTAACTTATTGAAATAACAAAATAAATTAATTAAACCATTTTGTTTTTTGTTTAGCGGTTGTGACAACAAGATATATTATAGTGCATCAAATATTAAATTAAAAAGTATTATTTTCACGCTTATATGTGTTCTTATAACTGGCCACCAAAATAAATAAATGTGTTTTTCATAATTTAAAGAATTTAAAAATTAAAATTAAAAATTAATTATTACTACTATTAATTAATTTAAAAAAATTAAAAATATATAATTTAAAAAATATCCATATGAAATATTAATTTCAAAATTTTTTTTTTTTTTTACAATTTTGATATATATGGTGAGGCTGACGTCTTAAACCACATGAAAAAAGGTTAATTTCTATTGAATATAATGTATAATACTATTGACTTTAGTATAAATTTGTTTTGATCATCAAGTAAAAATATTAACTTCAAATCCAAGGAGAAATCTTAAGACTGCAGTAACGATAAGAACATTAAATAATTCTTTCCCGCTTCTGTAACCACGTGTTCTAACGCGCTACTCTCGTAATAGACTAGACTGCCGATGATGGGGAGATAGAAGCTCGAATCTCAGTCGGGTACATTGAGGGTAGTTTTTTTTCCAAAATGGTTTTCCACTCTCCCTCTACGCAAATGTGGATACGCTTCCTATAAATGTAACACCCTAATCCTTAAAACCATTAGTTTAATAATTAGTACACACGCGTATAACCCGAACGGGTAGTAATACGCGGTGCTTTAAATTTTAAAAAAACTGTCAAAAGTGTCCTAGAATTTGGGGAAATATTTTTCTTCATTTAAAAAGTTTCTATCCAAGTCGACTATTCTCGTGTCATATATCCAACTGTTGAGATTAATATATGTAGAGAATTAAACTAAACATAGATACCGGAGCAATTTTATATTTATTTTAGCCAATACCATTTTGTTTTTTGCTATAAAAACTTCAAAAATACTGACCTTCGCATTTCATTCCATCCCACATTGAGGACGCAACAATTTGTATTTGATAAAAAGTGTTCTTCACAATATTCCCTCTTCACTCTGGTACTTCACACACAGCTGAACTGGTTGGGTTTTTTTAATAACTATAATAATATCTTTGAAAGTTTATGATGGTTGCTATAGATAGATTAAAAAGGTCAAAAAATAAATAATTAAGAAAATATAATTAGTTTTAAATACGTAAAAACTTAAAAACCATGCAAAACATTTCCGAAGTAAAACAATCGTATAGATTTTTAAAAAAACTACATTAAAGTGATTTAGAAAAAAAATCTGTTGTTTATTTTATTTAGCAGCGCGTCTTACTACCGTTCGGGTTATACGCTTAAGTACTAATTACACTAATGGATTAGGAGTTGTGAAGGTTGAATAGAGGAAGTGAACCGCATTTGCGTGGAGGGAGAGTGGAAAACCATTTAGGAAAAACCACCCCCAGTTCACCCGACCGAGATTCGAATCTCGATCTCCCCGTCCTCGGCAGTCGGGCTCAACACGACTAGCGCGTTAGCCAACTACGCCACCGAGGCGGGTGGTTGTTTATTGATTACTTACTGAGATGAGGAAGGTTAATTTTTCACCAGACATTTATTTGATGACCTTTTTCGACCTCTGAGCTAATTGTATGTTTAAATTTTTATATTCGTGTACATTAAGTTCGGGATGAAGGTCGAAGGTTGAATCTAGAGGAAATGTATCCACACTTGCGTGGAGACAGAATGGAAAAAAAATTCAGGCAAAATCATTCTCAGTACATCTGACTCTGATTCGAACCCCGATCACCCCAACATCGGCAGTCCAACTATTGCGAGAGTGACGCCCCACCACCGGAGTGCCTAATATTAATTCATAATTTTTTGTTTGTTTATATCCGCAGACACTATTGCCTTTTTACTTAGTTTTTAACCTGTCCTTTATTTGGTTTAATTTTTTTTTCCAGGCAATGGAAAAAAAATCCAAACAAACTTTTTAACAGTCAATAAAAAACATATTCCAAAAAAAACGTTAACAAATTTCCAGACTTAGCGACCAACTATTTTATTCCCAATAAAACATTCTCTGCTCCGATGGAAATAAGATATCATTTTCCCAGTTCCTCTTATTTCCCCTGCGCCCACTAACCCCCCTTTTAGTTATACGCAGTAGAGGGGAGTGGGGGGTAAGGGGGGGCTCATGGGGGTACAAGAAATATCTCCTGAGAGGTGGAAACAAAAAGTTATCCTTCCCTATTAGAATAAATATTGGCTCGACAGAAAGATAAGGGAGAGAGGGCTCCGGATAGCCAATGTCCCTTTCTCCAGTCCTAAAACACGATAAGGGTGAAGGGGGGGGGGAGGGAACAACCCTAGCCCTTACAGACACACAGAGATTCCTGGTTGAGATTCATTACTCGCAGCTCGACTACTGGTCTTCATGCAGTTTAGAAGATATATATGTAAATATCTGTCAGGATAGCCTATCAAATGGTGGGAGTTGTCAAGTAGGGGTGTTTAAAATAGTCAAACTCGTGTTATTATTAGCACCGCGTCTTACTACCCGTTCGGGTTATACGCACTTACGCTAATGTGCAATGGTAGGGTGATTGTGAGATGAAATGGAGGACCTACAGTTTTAAAGTAGGATCCGAACCACGGTGGAGACCTGGCATTCCACACATTCACAAGTTGTGATTAATACACGTCTTGTCAGCGGTGAAGGAAGGGTTTGGGCAATCAGATAAATCTGTGCCGGGACCAAGGATTGAACCCTGGACCCCCAGCACGGAAGTCCGACTACCTACCCCTAAGCCACCAGGTCACCGTCAAACTCGTGGTGGGGATGGATTTATAATAGACTAGAGTACATAATGTGATGTAGATAATTGATTGGTAAAATACTACAAAAGTTAAAGCCCAAATAAATCATTCATACGATTATATCGGTGAACTACTCAACCTCCTCATCCCGGACAAGGACTATATAGGTCCTACCGCGATGCTCCTTGCCGTCAACTATCAAAAAACCTCTTCAACACTCTCCAAAGACTCTCCGAAAAACTAGAAGCCACCTTGTTCTTGTTTCACACCTACTTATAGCTTAAAAAAATATGTCTTGATTAATTGATGGTAATTTACTGGTATGTAATTATATACACAAGCGAAGATGACTTTCAGAACACGAGTGTAAACTCGTTGATTGGTCTGAATAGCTTGGCTGAATCTGGCGTTCATTATTACGAGGGAACTGTCTCTCTTATGTAACATACCTAGGTGAAGTCTGTTCAACGTAAGAATTGTTTTCTGAAAGGCCTTTTTCCCTACCAGAAAGCTATTATATAGCAGGATTTTGGTAGAAAAAGAGACCTTTCAGAGAGTAATTACTACCGTGAATGCAGTATATGACCCATTGCTACTAGACACTGATATATATATATATATATATATATATATATATATATCATTGCTACTAGACACTGATATATATATATATCATTGCTACTAGACACTGATATATATACACACACACACACACACACACACATATTCAAGCTGCGCGTAATGACTAGTAGGGGTGGATCGAATCCTATACATCTGGAATTCGAATCTCGAATCTTTAAAAACGATAAAATTTAACTTATTGAAAATATTTAAGATAGAATTTAAAAAAGAGTTGTTTATGCCTTTTTTGCCAATGGCAAATGCTATTTTGTTTATCAAGTTTATTGCGTCATAAATAAATGAGAACACTATAATTTTTTCATTAAATTAACTACACTAATGCACTTTCGTCATTTTTTTGAGATATTTACGAATCTCGGATCTCTCAAAGACCATAGGAATTGAGGATTCGAGAATTCCATAAAGTAAGACTACTTTTAGGTAACGATAGGTGACCTGGTGGTCTAGGGGGGTAAGGTGCCAGACTTCTGTGCTGAGGGTCCGGGGTTCAATCCTCGGTCCCGGCACAGATTTATCTGATTGCCCAAACCCTTCCTTCACCTCTGACAAGACGTGTATTAATCACAACTTGTGAATGTGTGGAATACCAGGCCTCCACCGTGGTTCGGATCCCACGTTAAACTGTAGGTCCTCCATTTCATCTCACAATCACCTTACCATTGCACATGAGCGTAAGTGCGTTATAAACCGAACGGGTAGTAAGACGCGGTGCTAATAATAATAATAATAATAGTAACGATAGTAACGTGAAGGTAGCGAAGTTTACTGTTCACAGAACTACTAACTAATCTTATTCTTATGAGCACGATATCTTGAGACCTGGCTAAGGGGTGGTTGGGGCTAACCGCCCTCGTATAAAAATAAGAAGCCGTGCTCTACTTTCAACACGGACCAGACTGCACCGCGGTATTTCCCTCCCCCGAATCCAATATTGATGACCAATATTCGGCGGTGGTCAGGAGACTATCGTATTGGTCAGACAGCTAGCACCGATATGACAAGTCCCCAACCCATTCTCTCATCCTTCGCGGAACTTCGGGTGTTTCCGAACACACCCGAGGACATTTTCTAATAACTGTCAAAAAACACCCGACTGGAATGATATGTGAGTGTCTCGGTGTCTCGAGATGTCGGTCCTCTGGTTCGTTTGTTTCTTTCGTCTTGTGTGGACGGAGGTTCGGTTTGGAGACACGAGGGAATCTAGCGTTTTTTGAAACATGTTCATTTCCTCACTCACCTATTTTTAAAAGAGGAAAAAGAGGGGTCTTTCGGTATATTTTGAAAATATTTCTGTATACGCACTTGTTAGTGTTACTAACAGGGTTGGTTGTGCGATTAGTCCTCTACGGATAACCTCAGATAGCCTTGTTAGTCCCCTCTGAAAGCATAATATAGCCTGTTAGTTGTCCCCCTTGAAAACATTCATGATAGCCTGTTAGTCCTCTCCCTGGAAAAACTAGTCAGATAGTCCTGTTAGTTCCCCCCCTGAAAACCTCAGTCATAATCCTGTTAGTCCCCCCTGAAAACCTCAGATAGCCTGTTAGTCCCCCCTGAAAACCTCAGATATCCTGTTAGTCCCCTCTGAAAACCTCAGATATCCTGTTAGTCCCCTCTAAAAACATCAGATAGCCTGTTAATCCCCCTGAAAACATCAGATAGCTTGTTAGTATCAATAAATGCTGAAGAGAAGTAGAAATATCTGTAAACAATTCAACATTTAGGTGGAACATCGTAATACTCAACCTAAACCAGCAACATTTAGGTGGAACATCGTAATACTCAACCTAAACCAGCAACATTTAGGTGGAACATCCCGTAATACTCAACCTAAACCAGCAACATTTAGGTGGAACATCCCGTAATACTCAACCTAAACCAGCAACATTTAGGTGGAACATCCCGTAATACTCAACCTAAACCAGCAACATTTAGGTGGGAAACATCCCGTAAAAACTCAACCTAAACCAACAACATTTAGGTGGAACATCCCGTAAAACTCAACCTAAACCAACAACATTTAGGCGGAACATCCCGTAATACTCAACCTAAACCAGCAATATCCGTCATCAAACCTAACAACTTACTTACCGGAATAAATGGCCCACGAGAACATTTATATTAAAAAGAGAACAAAATGACGCTTAGAAAATGGCGCTACGTGCTTGCCAACCTACGCGGCGAAACAAATGAGCGGTGGCTCCCTCGCTACTGCCAACCTTACTAATACCCCTATTAAGAATTCAGGTCACCTTTTCCTATACCGAGAAGAGAAGAAAAAATATATATAAAGCCCCTTGCGTTGGCAAGACTGCTTGATTAAGCTTATTACCAACCTTGGGCGAGAAGGAAGAGAAGGGGGGGGGGGAGGAACCGCCCAGCGAAGAATAGAAGAAACAAAAGAAAAATGAAAATATATCTAACATAAATTGCGCGGAGCACGAGTGTGATTTGTTTTCGCGACACGAGGGGAGACTACGTGAAATGTTTCGGGGCGGGTCTGAAATAGAGGGAGGGGTTGGGGGTAAAAAGAGTTATTCTAGAAAATCTCCTCTACTCTTTCATTAGCGCAATGTTGGCTCTACTGATTTAACACGGCCTCGGTCACAGGCAAGAGCGTCGAGGCCACGTTCTTCAGTTAAGGGGGCCACCTCGGTAAGTGAGAAATCTTGCCGTTCAGCTCTAACGCAATATTTAAATTCTACGATACGTTATTTCAAAATATGGTCCAGTCCAAAACAAGAGTTGAAAATTTTCAACAAGGCTCTCTTTCCTTAAGAACAATGTGTGGAAATGTGACATTATCTCATTTTCAACGACTTTCTAAATATATCTATGGAGACCAGTCTTGATGAAAAAGGGCTCTAGATTTAACCTTCCTCTAACAAATACAGTAATTTTTTGATAGGCACACAAAATAAAATTTACCCCCTTCAGTGGCCACGTGGTCTAACGCGCTACTCTCGCAGTAGACTAGACTGCCTATGACGGGGAGACCGAGGTTTGAATCTCGGTCGGGTGAACTTAAAGTGGTTTTTCCAAAATAGTTGTCCACACAAATGTGGGTACATTTACTCTAAATATAGCTTTCCTCATACCTAAAACCACTAGCGTAATAATTATTACATAAGCGTATAGCTCGAATGAGTAGTAAGACGCGGTGCTTAAAAAAAACCAATGCCTAGATACGAATTTTAATCAGACTCGTTAGAGCCAAAAATACATAGGCCTATAAAAAAATTTCTCTGGTCGCCCTCAAGTGGTCTACCCTTATTCATTTAAGGTTATATATCTAATTCAAAAACTCCTCGGTACCAAGTTTTGGCCCAACCGTTACTCGGCCCAGTGGTCTAGTGGTCAGTGCACCTGGCTGCGAGCCTAGGGGCTCCGGGTTCGATTCCCAGAAGGTAACTTGGGTATTTTCCCCGAGAGAGGAACTTCCCTAACGGTCACCAGAGTTTGGTCAGGTTGTGTTTCTACTGGTTCCACACCCTCATACTCACTATCAACCTAATACTATCACCCTCATACTCACCCTCATCTCTACATGGAAAGAGCCTCCATGGAAAGGAAGTATGATCAGTACGTTCGGGCTTCCTCTGGACAACAGTACATTAGTACAAGCTGATCCTTCCACTACTGGGCTACGAATGATGTAGCCCATACTCGCAATATTACTAGCCCGACCGGTTGGATAGTTTCAACTCTAGAACGAGATACGGACAAACAGAAGCAAAGTGAAAACTATTTTATTCGCCTCCAAGGAGTCATGAAACGTTGACATCCACCAATATCTCCAATTTTTTTTTTTTACGATCAGAACACTTCCTCTTTACAAGCAGTCACGATAAAGTAAAAAGTCAGTTAAAAAACACCACTATTAATTTACAAACATAGAAAACCATTGCCAACCAGTGTAATTCATCTTGTAAAAAGTGTGGGCAAAGATCAGGCAAACAGCGGCCCAGCGTAGCGTGGAGACACCTTGACCACTGGACCAAAGAGATCTCAACTGGGAGATCATTTGCCTCCAATGGACCATCACAGGGATGCTGACGATCGATGGTAGAGAAAGAGAGTGAGAGAGAAGTACTTGCTTTTATTTCCTGCTCCCTCTGTATGTACTTGCCAGAACTACTCTCTTGTACTAGCTGACTTCTGAAAGACTCGACAACTGCTGTTGTTTAGTTTGCCACTACGTCCCACAACCCATTCGGGATGTACACATGTATTTTCACAGAAATGTTGGAACACTCATTTCATTAGACTGAATCATCATTTAAAGCTTTCATTAAAAGTGAAAACCAGGTTTACTTTTCTTCATTTTTAATGGTCACTACCTGCACTTGACGTCTCCAGTCGGGATTATAACCAGAGACACTCAGAGACAGATCAGTCTGTTATCACCTCCTGATTGTAGTGGAGTGTGGTACCTTGTCTCCAGTCAGGATTACAACCAGAGACATTCAGAGATAGACCAGCCTGTTATCACCTCCTGGTTGTAGTGGAGTGTGGTACCTTGTCTCTAGTCAGGATTACAACCAGAGACACTCAGAGATAGACCAGTCTGTTTTCACCTCCTGATTATAGCGGAGTGTGGCACCTTGTCTCTAGTCAGGATTACAACCAGAGACACTCAGAGATAGACCAGTCTGTTAACACCTCCTGATAGTAGTGGAGTGTGGTACCTTGCACTTGATGTCTCCAGTCGGGATTATAACCAGAGACACTCAGAGATAGACCAGTCTGTTATCACTTCCTGATAGTAGTGGAGTGTGGTACCTTGTCTCCAGTCAGGATTACAACCAGAGACACTCAGAGATAGACCAGTCTGTTATCACTTCCTGATAGTAGTGGAGTGTGGTACCTTGTCTCCAGTCAGGATTACAACCAGAGACACTCAGAGATAGACCAGTCTGTTATCACCTCCTGATAGTAGTGGAGTGTGGTACCTTGTCTCCAGTCAGGATTACAACCAGAGACACTTGGAAAAGTGGGGAAGTCTTGTACAGTTTTACTACCTTACATCTTGTAGGAAGAACGTCTCCAATATCACTCCCAGCTTATCACACCACTTCATGCATTATTATGGTAATGGAGCAGAAAATTAAATTTCAAGGGGGATGATGCTTCCAACAAGGGATGCTCCTCCATTTTACCCCAATCCTCTCACCCCCCCAATAATTTTTTTTATTTTATTTTTTTCCTCCACCACCCCACCCGCAGTTCTGTTGGTTTGATAAATTGCTGTTGAAGTTCACCCCTTGGCCTCTGCCCCCTCCCACCCTCACATGAAGCCTCTTCATGTGTTACATAAAGCGCAGAAAAAAAAGGGGGGGATGGGTGAATAAACCCCTTACAACCTCCCCTTTCAACCCCCTGTTCTTTAGTTTTAAGAGAGCTCCGTTCCGAGCAAGAAGGGGATATTTCCATTTATATGTAAAGGAGAGGGGTTGATAAAATAATAAATAACATAAATGGTTCCATTAGATTTGGTCGTTAGGGAAAGAAAACATGTTTTACGGTCATTTTTTATTTATAGGTTATAAAATAAAAGTTTTTTTTAGAACCGCGTATTTATTATTATTATTATTATTATTATTATTATTATTATATTTAGCACCGCGTCTTACTACCCGTTCGGGTTATACGCTTAAGTACTAATTACGTTAATGGATTAGGAATTGGGAAGGTTGAATTTAGAGGAAGTGAACCCGCATTTGCGTGGAGGGAGAGTGGAAAACCATTTAGGAGAAACCACCCTCAGTTCACCCGACCGAGATTCGAACCTCGATCTCCCCGTCCTCGGCAGTCGAGCTCAACACGACTAACGCGTTAGCCAACTACGCCACCAAGGCGGGTTAAAACCGCGTCTTACTACCCGTTCGGGTTATACACACTTACGCTGTGTAATGGTAGGGTGATTGTGAGATGAAATGGAGGACCTACAGTTTAACGTGGGATCCGAACCACGGTGGAGGCCTAGCACTCCTCACATTCACAAGTTGTGATTAATACACGTTTTGTCAGAGGTGAAGGAAGGGTTTGGTAATCAGATAAATCTGTGCCGAGACCGAGGATTGAACCCCGGACCTTCAGCACAGAAGTCCAACACCTTATCCCTGCCAGGTCACCGTTTTAGTGATAAGGAAAGCTAAATTTATAGGAAGTGAACCCGCATTTGCGTGGAGGAAGAGTGGAAAACTGTTTTAGAAAAAAAAACCTCAATACTCCCGATCAAGATTCGAACCTCGATTTCTCCGTCGTCGACAGTCTAATCTACTGAGAGAGTAGCGCTTTAGACCATGCGGCCACCGAATCGGGTAGAATTAAGTTCCACAATTAAATTTTAAACTTGGTTTCAACAGTATTTGTGAACGTTAAATTTGCAATGTATGCTATCATTGTATCGTATTTATGATTTACTATGGTTTATAATTGAATAAATTATCAACATTATTTCTAGAAACTTTTTTTCCATCCAGCTTTTTTATTTTTATTTATTTTTTTGCGCTAACGCAATAATCCGTCTTAAAGTCGCTAGCATGAACTGAAAGGAAATTTAATAAAGTGTAGTCATACTTAAGTAGAAAGAAAGTACAATGGAACTTTTTTAATTCGAAGTCTAAGGAATATCTAAAAAAAATATCTAAATATCCTAAATTTGAATTAACAATTTTTATTTGTATTCGTATCAGGACCCAATGTTCGTGGGTTCAAACCCAGCCGGGGTCGACGGATTTTTCTTGAGCGATAAAAATCCGTAGCACAACTTCCTTCGGAGGTGAAGTAAAGCCGTCGGTCCCATGTCGACTGTAGTGTGTAAAAAAAAAACTGAACGGTATGTGAAAATACCTTTCCTCGACAAAATTGGTGGGCCCTTTCACTCTCACTCATAGAAATTATTGTGTGTTGATAGCCTATAGTCAGTAAGTTCAAAAAAGTGCACGTTAGATACCTCAAATAAATAAAAATAAAAATAATGATGAGAGCGCTGTCCTAGGTTAAAACAGTCTGTAAATCCTATGTTTAAAAAACTTTCACGCTAAAAATATTCCTAATAAAACATCATATTAAGCGTATGAAATGTAGTAAATATTCCGTCTGGACTTCATCAATCTATGCTGTCAGTCAGTCACTGCAACAGAAGGTCGGTGTAAGTAAGGGGTCCATCCCGATTCAAAATATGGCAGGGTTTATACACTGAATTACTCCCCCCCCTCCCCCATCTCTTTGTCAACCTCCGATTATAAATGATCTCTCGTTCATGACTATATCAAATGGTTTTGCCTCCAAACTACATCAAACTCCACTTGCAGGCTTGTTCAAAAGTCTTTTAACTTATGATGCATCAGGAATCACCATTCACCGTTCCCGCATAGATCCTGAGTCTTCTCTAAAACAACTTTCCGGTAGACATGCGAGATTATTGGAGGAACATCTTTGTGCAGAGATCTACTGGATGCAGATACAGAAGTATCGGGCTCGATTCCCGTGTCCAGGTGTCATTTTTCAACTTATTTCAATAAAGTGAATTGTTTCTCCTCCAAAAGGAGAGTCCTAGTTACAATGAATTGCAACTTTTGATATTAATTGGAAAATTCAGTATTAAAAGTTATGGAAGTAGCTTACCACCCCTCAGCTCACATAGCTTATCACCCCCTTAACTTGTGGTGAGTTCCATCCCACTTAACTCGCAGGACTTCCCACCCCTTAACTGAATCTAAGTCCCCTCCCTCTTAACTGAAGATAAGCTCCCTCCCTCTTAAATGAAGGTAAGCTCCCTCTTAACTGAAGATAAGCTCCCTCCCTCTTAAATGAAGGTAAGCTCCCTCCCCCTTGACTCAAGGTAAGCTCCCTCCACCTGAACTGAAGTTAAGATCCCTCCCCCTTAACTGAACGTAAGCGCCCTCCCTGTTAACTGAAGGTAAGCTCCCTCCACCTGAACTGAAGTTAAGATCCCTCCCCCTTAACTGAAGGTAAGCTCCCTCCTAACTGAAGGTAAGTTCCCTCCCTCCTAACTGAAGGTAAGCTCCCTCCCTCCTAACTGAAGGTAAGCTCCCTCCCTCCTAACTGAAGGTAAGCTCCCTCCCTCCTAACTGAAGGTAAGCTCCCTCTTTAATTCTCATGACTTTATTATGATCCAGCTCTCTCGGCTGTGAGGATGTTTCTTCCTAAAGTATACCTGGATTTTCTTACGAATGCACATTTGAAGCACCCTCTACAAAATACAAACATATCATTACGGTCAATATTGATAACGTTTTACTGTATTATTTTTGGTATTTTATAGGTATTGACAGCATCTATCATAAGTGACGGCTGTAGATCACATGGCTTGACGTATGAACACGTGAAAGTAGATCTCTGGATATGTTCATTCGTAATAAGAACCGAGCCTATCCGTCCAGAAAAGCCACGTGGTCAATGTCTGAGAAGATGCTCACAGAGTTAGTTCCCAGAGGAAGAGTCTTGTCTTTCAGTGATGGAGCTGGTTGCTTCAGGTGACAGCAGGAGCAAGATAGATCCACTGCTGGATCTAGTGGGGGTTGAGTGGTACGAGGATCCTCCAGGGAACACTTGCATTACAAGATTAACAACCTCCCCTATGGACAACAGGTAGAGATCAGTAACAATACTGAGCTCTCCTGACAGCAGGTAGAGATCAGTGGCAAGACTGAGCTCTCCTGAGAGCAGGTATAGATCAGTAACAAGACTGAGCTCTTCTGAGATCAGGTTAGATGAAAACAATGGCTCCCCTGAAGAGGTATAGATAATAACAAGACTGAGCTCTCCTGACAGCAGGTATAGATCAGTAACAAGACTGAGCTTTTCTACAGCAGGTATAGATCAGTAACAAGACTGAGCTCTTCTACAGCAGGTATCTGAGCTTCAGCAGGTATAGTTTTCAGTACAAGGTACTGAGCTCTCCTACAGCAGGTATAGATCAGTAACAAGACTGAGCTCTCCTGACAGCAGGTATAGATCAGTAACAAGACTGAGCTCTTCTGACAGCAGGTATACATCATAACAAGACTGAGCTCTTCTGACAGCAGGTATACATCAGTAACAAACTGAGCTCTTCTGACAGCAGGTATACATCAGTAACAAACTGAGCTCTTTGACAGCAGGTATACATCAGTAACAAGACTGAGCTTTTGACAGCGTATATCAGAACAAATGGCTCTCTGACAGCAGGTATACATCAGTAACAAACTGAGCTCTTCTGACAGCAGGTATAGATCAGTAACAAACTGAGCTCTTCTGACAGCAGGTATACATCAGTAACAAACTGAGCTCTTCTGACAGCAGGTATAGATCAGTAACAAGACTGAGCTCTCCTGACAGCAGGTATACATCAGTAACAAACTGAGCTCTTCTGACAGCAGGTATAGATCAGTAACAAACTGAGCTCTTCTGACAGCAGGTATACATCAGTAACAAACTGAGCTCTTCTGACAGCAGGTATAGATCAGTAACAAGACTGAGCTCTCCTGACAGCAGGTATACATCAGTAACAAACTGAGCTCTCCTGACAGCAGGTATAGATCAGTAACAAACTGAGCTCTTCTGACAGCAGGTATACATCAGTAACAAACTGAGCTCTTCTGACAGCAGGTATACATCAGTAACAAACTGAGCTCTTCTGACAGCAGGTATAGATCAGTAACAAACTGAGCTCTTCTGACAGCAGGTATACATCAGTAACAAACTGAGCTCTTCTGACAGCAGGTATAGATCAGTAACAAGACTGAGCTCTCCTGACAGCAGGTATACATCAGTAACAAACTGAGCTCTTCTGACAGCAGGTATAGATCAGTAACAAACTGAGCTCTTCTGACAGCAGGTATTCATCAGTAACAAACTGAGCTCTTCTGACAGCAGGTATAGATCAGTAACAAGACTGAGCTCTCCTGACAGCAGGTATACATCAGTAACAAACTGAGCTCTTCTGACAGCAGGTATAGATCAGTAACAAACTGAGCTCTTCTGACAGCAGGTATACATCAGTAACAAACTGAGCTCTTCTGACAGCAGGTATAGATCAGTAACAAGACTGAGCTCTCCTGACAGCAGGTATAGATCAGTAACAAACTGAGCTCTTCTGACAGCAGGTATACATCAGTAACAAACTGAGCTCTCCTGACAGCAGGTATAGATCAGTAACAAACTGAGCTCTTCTGACAGCAGGCAACTTCCCTCGGAAGAAAGTAAAGCCGTCGGGCCCATGTCGATTGTGGCTTGTGAAATAACCCTGGAAGATTGTCAAAATACCGTTCCCGCCAATATTGGTAGGCCCTTTTGTTCTCTCTACTGGAAATTCTCTTATGCTGATATAATCCCTCGGTTCGGAAAGTGAACGTTAATTTCTTCAAATGAATTAAAATAAAATGAATATTGAAAATAATGCAGTAATGATTCATGATCGCGGACCTTATATTTACTAAGGCAAACCTAAAACCCACTTCAGTGGCTGAATGGTTTAAGGTGTCAGTCTCGTTATAGAACGGGAGATTGTGGTTCGAATCCCAGTTGGATCTACTGAGGGTGGTGTTTGTTGAAATGTTTTACCACTCTCCTTCCACGCAAATGCGGTTAGATTACCCCTAAAATGATTCCTTCCTCATCCCTATATTATTAGAGTAATTATATGCGTACAATCCTGAACAGTGTCGACGTGATAAAATAAAATAACCAAGTCAAGTTGAAGCTAATTGTACCACGGCGGTAATAGTAAAATGGTTAAGATGATCTCAGCAGGCAAATAAACAGAAGACAAGTACGCATTCTTCCGTCAGTGAAAGTAAACACATCAGAGCTTTGTTCGTGATGAGACAATGTTAGTTCTTTCCCATTTTAATTGAACGGAGAATTTATCAGTGAACATGTGACGTTCGTATCGGATGTTTGTCTCTAATTACACAATTTGGTTTGTGGTGGGAATGACCTTTAATAGCGCGTGATACCACCTTCTGGAACTCTGAATGGTCGGTCAGAATAAACCCGCCATCTCATGAGTAGTAGTATTGCGGCCATGTTCACTGTTTCCAGTTTCGTTCGAAAACTGATTCATTACACGCACACACAATATCTTAGGGAGCTCTATAATACCACTTGTTCTACTAACACCATAGCTAGGTATGAAGGAGCTCTATAATGCCACTTGTTCTACTACAACCATAACCAGGTATGAGAGAGCTCTATAATACCACTTGTTCTTCTACCAGCATAGCTAGTCCTGAGTGCGGTGTTATACGTCACGGACTAGAGTCTCCTCTAGAAGCCCTTTGGTTCTCCAAGACTGTACCTCGTGTTAGTTTACAAGGGCGGGCCCCATGTTAACACCAGCGCCCCTGGTGAGAGCCGGGGGAAGATAACGACGTGATGAAAGACGGACGAACAAAAGGTGGGTATTAATATTCAAATATTATCCCGCAGCGGGCCGACCCCCGTCCCCGCGGGGGATTCTGGTCTAGTGTTGAGCTATTGGTTTCACGTCTGGGATACACCAGAGCGGTGACGTCATATGCACCACAACCATCCCAACAATGTATCAACCCCGGGGCAGGTATTGACTGTCGGGGAACTCAACTTTACAATCCATACCGTGTTTATATTCATGCATAACGCATAGCTAATATCGAATAGTGCATAGCACATAGTGCACAAGAAGCTTAAACTCATTATTTTCAATGCTAGCATTCGTGATCGATGCAAAGTAAATAGTAAACAATGCACAACGCATAATGTTGATTTTACTTAAACTACTTATGTATTATCCATGGACTTTAGCATATACGACCCTTGGAATTAAGAATTATCAGACAATGCGAATGCGAGGCGAGGTTCTAGCCAATTAGCCAACTAGCCAGAACAGGCAAAAAGATAGGTTTACGTTTAAAATGTTTTGTGCTAGCCAAACTTATTTATTAATAACGCACATTATTTGTTTTAGGGATATTGACTACAATAATTTGTAAAAATGATTGAGAATAAAGGGTAAATAACCTATTATATTACTGATTCTGTTATTGAAAACAAGGTCTATCATAATATTTATGATAATTATAAAAGTAGAACCAATTGTAAATCAAGTGTTATTTAAAAGTAAAGTATTTGAGTGGACCCTAGAACTTCAGTTCTAATGGAGATAATATTTAGCTTCTTTCTCTGTTAACTGTTGCCAAATCTCCTCGCTTTCAGTTATGTTGGAGGTGGTGTACTGGGGTAAAGAAGGAAATAACGGCAACATCTACAAACCAGCGTTGCAAAATTGGTTGTATATTTGAAGGACATGTCAATGTTTAATTAACAAAACTAGAACAACGAATGAATACAAATAATTGCACTAAGGACTTTTACAATGCTCCCTCATTTTATTTATTTATTTTTTTAAGTTTTTATTATATACTTACTAAAAACTTTACCCTAAAACAACCCTTCTTTCGTTGCTCACACTATAGGACTAAAGTAACATATCACATTGCTCATACTATACATTTTTTTTATTCTTGTTCTTACTCAGCGTTTAATATAAGGTAGAAATACTCACCCTCACATTCCTAGCTCTTGATTAGGAGCATGAATAGGTTTAGAAATTAATTTATTATCCTTTACCCCTTAAATTTCTAGGAAACATAATTTATCATCATCTGAATCTGTATTAAAATATGTTTTAATTCAAAGTATTGCAACAGTTATTGTAATTCTTTAATTTACCTTACTAATACTTATTAATTGATTAGCCATTAAAATTTATTCTCTACATAAAAACACACAAGAGAACGACAAGGCTGTTTCGCGATAGTAGCCATGCAGCTACCTCCGAGAGGATATCCAGTGTAATATCTCCTGCACGTGACTGTACTTGAGTGCTGCCAGTACCCCCTGCTGTGGGTTCGAGCTCTGTGAGGGTCAGCTAAGAGATATTAATATTAGTCGGTGTGTTGTTAGCAGTCAAGTTCCGCTATCCGGTACAGGTGGGTTATTAACTCTCTTATTAATGTTACAACATAGGGCGTGTGTTGTATCAATGGAGGGCTAAGTCCTCACACGACTTACAGACTAACGTAGCTTTGGTCATCAAAATATGAACAACACTTACAACGTAGCCATAGAACCAAAATGTTGATTGCATTATGAGTCTATATATAGAAACTAATTTTCATAGATCCCCTTTGGTCTGGAACTATAATCCCCCTTTATATGGAACTATAGTCCCCCTTTGTATGGAACTAGAGTTCACTTTTGTATGAAACTAGAGTCTATTTTGGTATAAAACTAGAGTCCACTTTGGTATGGAACTTGAGTTACCTTTGTTATGGAACTAGATTTACCTTTGGTATGGAACTATAGTCCCCTTGGTATGGAACTAGAGTCTCCTTGGTATGTAACTAGATTCACCCTTGGTATGAAACTAGATTCCCCTTTGTATGGAACTATAGTCCCCTTAGTATGGAACTATAGTCCCCTTAGTATGGAACTATAGTCCCCTTGGTATGGAACTAGATTCCCCCTTGGTATGAAACTAGATTCCCCTTTGTATGGAACTATAGTCCCCTTGGTATGGAACTAGATTCACCCTTGGTATGTAACTAGATTCACCCTTGGTATGAAACTAGATTCCCCTTTGTATGGAACTATAGTCCCCTTAGTATGGAACTATAGTCCCTTGGTATGGAACTAGATTCCCCCTTGGTATGAAACTAGATTCCCCTTTGTATGGAACTATAGTCCCCTTGGTATGGAACTAGAGTCTCCCTTGGTATGTAACTAGATTCACCCTTGGTATGAAACTAGATTCCCCTTTGTATGGAACTATAGTCCCCTTTGTATGGAACTATAGTCCCCTTAGTATGAAACTATAGTCCCCTTGGTATGGAACTAGATTCCCCCTTGGTATGGAACTAGATTCCCCTTTGTATGGAACTATAGTCCCCTTGGTATGGAACTAGAGTCTCCCTTGGTATGTAACTAGATTCACCCTTGGTATGGAACTAGATTCACTTTTGTATGGAACTATAGTTTCCTTTGTTCTGGAAATAGAATCCCACTTGAGGCTGTAGCTAGTGTCCCTCGGTTTGGAGTTAGAGTCCCCCTGTTCAGGAACCAGAGGTCCCTCTGTGTATGAACTAGTCCCCCCATGGACTGAAACTACATTCCTGTAAGGAACAGAGCCCTGTAATATTTGTAACACTCTCAGTAACAGGAGAATGTTTTCGGAAATCAAACACTTTGTTGTGACAAACTTTATGTTCCAATGTCACACAAACCTCGGCGTGGTACACCCTACACTGTTCACGCCCTTTTATGGGACTACAGTCTCGCCTACATAACATTTTCTAAAGTACGCGGAAAACCAAAGTTGCAAAAAACATATCTACAAAAATGTGATAAACTCGTTCATGGTTGATATAGAACTAAACAAAATCAAATACACCAATCTCCAGCCCAAAAATTAATTAATTTTCTGTCAAAAAGACCCTCAAAACTCAAACTTGCTTATAAGAAACTTAAAAAAAAACTAAAATTAAGTGAAATAGCCGAATAATTATGGTATTGGTTCAGTTAGAACTAAATCTGAAATTGAAAAATACACTGGCACACGGAAATCCTGACACGGGAATCCTGATAGCCAGTGGTTAGACAATAGGATACTAAGCCAAAGGTCCCGTTCGATTCCCGTGTCCAGTGTCATTTTCAATTTCAAATGATAATAAACTAAAGTTAAAGTGATGAGACAGAAAGTTTGGCTTTGCTTCATCCCCTGCCTACAACATAAAAAAAGTGTGATATTAGTTAACAATCATCACTGCGGCAGCTACAAATAAATACTAAGTGTGTTCAAGTTTCAATCACCCCTGTGTCAGCTACAAATAAAACTAAGTTGCTTTAAGTTCAATCAACCAGCTGTGTCAGCTACAAATAAATACTAAGTGTGCTATTAGTCTCAATCATCCCCTGTGTCAGCTACAAATAAATACTAAGTGTGCTAAAAGTTTAAATCATTCCCTGTGTCAGCTACAAATAAACACAAACTGTGCTTTAAGTTTCAATCAACAGCTGTGTCAGCTACAAATAAACACAAATTGTGCTCAAAGTTTCAATCATCCCCTGTGTCAGCTACAAATAAACACAAACTTTGCTTTAAGTTTCAATCAACAGCTGTGTCAGCTACAAATAAACACAAATTGTGCTCAAAGTTTCAATCATCCCCTGTGTCAGCTACAAATAAACACAAACTGTGCTTTAAGTTTCAATCAACAGCTGTGTCAACTACAAAATAAAAACGCACGACATAAACGAGTATTTAAAATAGAAACTATAGTTACATATTAATAATTCTTGATAGGGATTTGGAACGAATTATAATACGCCGCCACCTTTCTTCAACCTTGCGGTATCATTGACTGGTTTTAAAATTAAACCTTTATATAAAAAAAACCATGGCCTCACCAAGTTTCCGCCACTGAGGTGACAAGGTTCGACCTTTGCTTGGAGTCATTACTCGCACGTAACTAGAAAGAGTAACAAGGAGATTTCATTTGAAGGTCCTTGGTTCAAACATTAAAGAGCCAGGACCCAATACTCGTGACCTGTGTAGAATTGTTGTGTGAGGGACCGACCGCTATGGGCCCAACGCACCGTGGACTCGGGAGAAAGCAATCTCCCTGGTCGGCTCGGGTCTGGCCGGTAAATTGACCGCTCGGCAATCACCGAGTCTCGCAATGACACGGACAATGATAAATGATATTAAACAGTGAAGGAGGAGGGGGAGGGGAATCATGTAAATTAAGTTTCGTGATGTATATTTCTCTCTCTTCCAGATGCGCACCTGTTATTTAGAAGAGGAAGCTCCCTTCCGATCAAATATAGACGTCTTCCAGTTGCATACCTGTTATTAAAATTAAGGATTATTCTCTTCCGATCAAAATATCGAAAAGACGTCTTCTAGTTGCATACCTTTTATTAAGTTAAGGATACTCTCTTCCGATCAAATATAGACGTCTTCTAGTTGCATACCTTTTATTAAGTTAAGGATACTCTCTTCTGATCAAATATAGACGTCTTCCAGTTGCAGCCCTGTTATTAAGTTAAGGATACCCTCTTCCGATCAAATATAGACATCTTCCAGTTGCATACCTGTTATTAAGTTAAGGATACTCTCTTCCGATCAAATATTGACGTCTTCCAGTTGCATACCTGTTATTAAGTTAAGGATACTCTCTTCCGATCAAATATAGACGTCTTCCAGTTGCATACCTGTTATTAAGTTAAGGATACTCTCTTCCGATCAAATATAGACGTCTTCCAGTTGCATACCTGTTATTAAGTTAAGGATACTCTCTTCCGATCAAATATAGACGTCTTCCAGTTGCATACCTGTTATTAAGTTAAGGATACCCTCTTCCGATCAAATATTGACATCTTCCAGTTGCATACCTGTTATTAAGTTAAGGATACTCTCTTATGACCAAATATAGACGTCTTCCAGTCGCATACCTGTTATTAAGTTAAGGATACTCTCTTCCGATCAAATATAGACGTCTTCCAGTTGCAGCCCTATTATTAAAGAAGGGATACTCTCTTCCGATAAGCTATAGACGTCTTGCATACCTGTTATACTCTCTTCTGATTACTGTCCTCTCCTGGAGTGTCGGGGACCAGCCCCTTTTGGAGAGGACTGTACCGAGGTCTGTGTTCCGTGCCTGTGAATATCCCCACAGTTCAAATTACCCATTCACAAAGAGTAATCTCCGTTAGCACGTCCATCCCGACCATCAACATCACAGGTAGAGAACCTGGTGGAACACTGGCACATCCGCCTCTCAGAGAGGAACACAGACCTTGGAGAACAACTGGCACATCGCGCCTCTCAGAGAGGAACACAGACCTTGGTAGAACACTGGCACATCGCGCCTCTCAGAGAGGAACACAGACCTTGGTGGAACACTGGCACATCACGCCTCTCAGAGAGGAACACAGACCTTGGTGGAACACTGGCACATCACGCCACTCAGAGAGGAACACAGACCTTGGTGGAACACTGGCACATCGTACCACTCAGAGAGGAATACAGACCTTGGTGGAACACTGGCACATCGCACCACTCAGAGAGGAACACAGACCTTGGTGGAACACTGGCACATCACGCCTCTCAGAGAGGAACACAGACCTTGGTGGAACACTGGCACATCACGCCACTCAGAGAGGAACACAGACCTTGGTGGAACACTGGCACATCGCGCCTCTCAGAGAGGAACACAGACCTTGGTGGAACACTCACTGGAAGGCGCAGTTACACGGTGCTGAGAGAGGAACACAGACCTTGGTGGAACACTCACTGGAAGGCGCAGTTACACGGTGCTGAGAGAGGAACACAGACCTTGGTGGAACACTCACTGGAAGGCGCAGTTACACGGTGCTGAGAGAGGAACACAGACCTTGGTGGAACACTCACTGGAAGGCGCAGTTACACGGTGCTGAGAGAGGAACACAGGCCTTGGTGGAACACTCACTGGAAGGCGCAGTTACACGGTGCTCAGAGAGGAACACAGACCTTGGTGGAACACTCACTGGAAGGCGCAGTTACACGGTGCTGAGAGAGGAACACAGGCCTTGGTGGAACACTCACTGGAAGGCGCAGTTACACGGTGCTCAGAGAGGAACACAGACCTTGGTGGAACACTCACTGGAAGGCGCAGTTACACGGTGCTGAGAGAGGAACACAGGCCTTGGTGGAACACTCACTGGAAGGCGCAGTTACACGGTGCTCAGAGAGGAACACAGACCTTGGTGGAACACTCACTGGAAGGCGCAGTTACACTGTGCTGAGAGAGGAACACAGACCTTGGTGGAACACTCACTGGAAGGCGCAGTTACACGGTGCTGAGAGAGGAACACAGGCCTTGGTGGAACACTCACTGGAAGGCGCAGTTACACGGTGCTCAGAGAGGAACACAGACCTTGGTGGAACACTCACTGGAAGGCGCAGTTACACGCTGCTGAGAGAGGACAAACCACGAACCGTAGTCCGGCTCGCTATGGCTCGTGGTTGGAAGGTTCCATCGGTTGTCGGTAAATTTGCACGGGTCAAAGGAGCTGAGCGCGTCAGTTCGTGCAAGGTTCGTGCAAGGTTCGTGCAAGGTTCACGGGCCGCTTGCAGTGCGGGTCACAATTTAGGGCAGTAGTAGTGCTTTGTCATTATTCTGGAAAGTTTAGTTTTGAATATACATATCAAGTGAACTATGGCGTGGCCCTCAGATAAAACTTTGAGATTTATGGGAGAGCTCCAATTAGAAGAAGTGGTATGGAACCTGAAACAAGAGGACCTTAAATATTGGAAACGTTGAGCATGATTCATGAAATCGATTACAAAATAAATTTTGCTATACCAATTAAAGAAGGAAGCAGAATCAATTATTTTACTGCTCAGCATTCATGATTGTGATTCAGTAAGTGTGACAAGACAAAAAGGTTCCACATTGTTTCGACGAACCGAATGCGTCACGAAACACGAGACAGAATGCGAGCCATCGCGAACTGCTCTCCAGTTCCCTGATTTGACGAACCACCTACCGTGTAACTTGCCGACTGTCAAAAGAGGACTAAGAGTTATAATCTAGGGTCCCTAGCACTCGGGTAAACAAACTGTGCCATCTTGGCGAACACAGAAGATCAGATCAGGAGTTGATACCGCTTGCTCGGCTGTTAAAAGATTCTAGGTGTGGCGCTTGGACCGTTGTTGCGGGCGGCTGGAATTTACCATAGATATTGCTTGTGTAATACGGAGGATAGAAATCCTAACCGGCACGAGATTAACAAACGTAATGAAACTGTGATGGACTCAGATACTTTGCAAGGAGGCTATCATCCAGGTGTATATATATATACCTAACACAGACTCGATATGTCTAATATACGAGTAGGCCTACAACACTTTTCAAGGAGATTACTAACCTTACCTTCCAGGCATACAATGGTATCTTTAAAACTTACAGCACCTTACAAGAATAGGGTGAAATCTTGATATAATGTTTTTATATTTTTTTATATTTTAGCACCGCGTATTACTACCCATTCGAGTTTATAAGCTTATGTACTAATTAGTGTAATGAAAGTTGAGTTTAGAGGAAGCGTACTCGCATTTGCAAGGAAGGGTGGCGGGAAAACCATCTAGGGAAAAACCACCCATAATACATCCTATCAGAATTAGAACTTTGATCTCCCCGTCATCGGCAGTCTAGTCTATTGTGAGGGTGACGCCTTAGACCATGTGCCCACTGAAACAGGTATCACAATTCCTAAAATAATAACTATGTCCCACGTCCTACTACCCACCCGGTAAGTAGAGATGATGACGGTAGAATATAGGAGAAATGCACAAACAATTGCCTGGAGGAGAATAGGAAAGCATTAAGAAAAAAAAACACTTCAGCACACCAAGCCGGGATTCAAACCCCCTACCTTAACGTCACAAGAAAAAGAGACTAAGTGAAACTGACGCCTTTGTCCTCTTGCCCATCAATGCGGGTCACATTTCACATATAAATAAATGGTACGGCAGACCGCACAGACTTTCTCTCTCTTTCTATAAACTCGTAAGATTTCTGAACGGAATAATGTACATTGTATCATCACCACTCCACATAAGAACAGGCATAAAATAATATACAATGATATAGAATCAATGAGAAAAGAGGCGCATCTTTGTCCACCTAAGAACATTTCAA
Source organism: Timema podura (assembly GCA_033556935.1). Classification (NCBI taxonomy): domain Eukaryota; kingdom Metazoa; phylum Arthropoda; class Insecta; order Phasmatodea; family Timematidae; genus Timema; species Timema podura. The sequence goes on along the minus strand of JAVRXN010000012.1, from coordinate 55,641,629 downwards.
ACAGTTTAATGTCTTCCACAAGGGTCAACACTTCGTATTAAAATTTCGATTTCTGGTTAAAATTTTAACATTTTAAAAGGTGTTGCAGATATTCAAGTCATCGCATTGATATTTAATTATTCATTTATACATTTTGACCAATAAAAAATGTAAATATTGACTATTGAGTCTAAAATGGAGATAGATCATTGCTATGCAAACATTTCTCTTAAGAGATTTAAGGAAAAATAACATACTTTTTTTAGATACTTACTTATATTTAATTACTCTATGGCATTGGAGTATTATTGCGTTAAGACTTAAGTAGTATATGTTTACAACTAAAGCTCACAAAATTGTATTAATATATTTGCAAATCTCAGAAACTGCTGTTTTTATAAAAATATATGTCAAATAAAAGTTTTTTATTTCTAATAGTCCTACAATTTTGCAATGATAAGTTGTTTAGTTTCTCCAATAGTTGTGGAGATACGGAAATTAACGCTTCTGTAATGTACCCTAAAAATCATTTTCATAGGAAAATGAAAATAGCCAGTTTATTTATAATCTTAATCAACGCCTAGATACGAATTTTAATCAAAATCGTTTAAGCAGATTTTGAGAAAACCAAATTTTTCTCTTTTCGTCCTTCAGTAAACTACCCTTAATTTTAAGTTTTTATAGAGACACAGACAGACGGCATTGCAAAGACTATTTTTTAGGGTTCGGGGGGTCATGAGACGTCGACATCCATCATCATTTCAGGTTAGTTTTTTTTTACGGTCGCAATACTTAAACTTTAATGTCCAAAAAGTTAAAAAAATTCATATAATTGCGTATATATTGAAAGTTATTGATTTTATAAAAATATGTTTCGAATAAAATATCTGTATTATAAATATATATACATATTTGTAATGCTAAGTAATTTCATATCTCAAATAGTTTCGGAGCTATTTAAAAAAATGTTAATTTACGCATCAGACCGGAGCCCTTAAAGCCATTTTGCCGAAATATTGAGGGTAGCCATTTTGTTTGAAATATTTATTAACGTTTATAAATGAAATTTAATCAAAATCGTTGGAGCTGATTTTGAGAAAATCGACTTTTTCTCTTTTTGCCATTCAGTAAACTACCCTTAATTTTAAGTTTTAATAGACACACAGACAGACGGCATTGCAAAGACTATTTTTAAGGGTTCGAGGGGTCATGAGACGTCGACATCCATCAACATTTCAGGTTAGTTTTTCTTACGGTCGCAATACTTAAGCTTTAATGCCCAAAAAGTTAAAAATATATATATAATTGCGTATATATTGAAAGTTATTGATTTTATAAAAATATGTTTCGAATAAAATATTTGTATTATAAATATATATACATATTTGTAATGCTAAGTAATTTCATATCTCAAATAGTTTCGGAGCTATTATAAAAAATGTTAATTTACGCATCAGACCGGAGCCCTTAAAACGATTTTGCCGAAATATTGAGAGTAGCCATTTTGTTTGGAATATTTATTTATGTTCATAAATGAAATTTAATCAAAATCGTTAGAGCCGATTTTGAGAAAATCGACTTTTTCTCTTTTTGCCCTTCAGTAAACTACCCTTAATTTTAAGTTTTAATAGACACACAGAATGACGGCATTGCAAAGACTATTTTTAAGGGTTCGGGGGGTCATGAGACGTCGACATCCATCAACATTTCAGGTTAGTTTTTCTTACGGTCGCAATACTTAAGCTTTAATGCCCAAAAAGTTAAATATATATATATATAATTGCGTATATATTGAAAGTTATTGATTTTATAAAAATATGTTTCGAATAAAATATTTGTATTATAAATATATATACATATTTGTAATGCTAAGTAATTTCATATCTCAAATAGTTTCGGAGCTATTATAAAAAATGTTAATTTACGCATCAGACCGGAGCCCTTAAAACGATTTTGCCGAAATATTGAGAGTAGCCATTTTGTTTGGAATATTTATTTATGTTCATAAATGAAATTTAATCAAAATCGTTAGAGCCGATTTTGAGAAAATCGACTTTTTCTCTTTTTGCCCTTCAGTAAACTACCCTTAATTTTAAGTTTTAATAGACACACAGAATGACGGCATTGCAAAGACTATTTTTAAGGGTTCGGGGGGTCATGAGACGTCGACATCCATCAACATTTCAGGTTAGTTTTTCTTACGGTCGCAATACTTAAGCTTTAATGCCCAAAAAGTTAAATATATATATATATAATTGCGTATATATTGAAAGTTATTGATTTTATAAAAATATGTTTCGAATAAAATATTTGTATTATAAATATATATACATATTTGTAATGCTAAGTAATTTCATATCTCAAATAGTTTCGGAGCTATTATAAAAAATGTTAATTTACGCATCATCATCAAAATCTCGAGTTCGATTTTTTTGACGATCACAATACTTTCTCTACCTGTAAGATAGAGAGAAAGTAAAAATAGATATTTAGTGTCGCTACAATATAAGCAAGAGCCCGCTTCGGTGGTCGAGTTGTCTAAGACGTCACTCTCCTTATAGACTGGACTTCCTATGACGGGGATATCGGAGTTCGAATCCTGATCGAGTGTACTTAAAGTAGATTTACTTAAAGGTTTCCAAATTTCGCTTCACACAAATGCGACTATATTTTTCTCTAAATTCTACCTTCCTCATTCCTAGCCCATTAGTGTAAATATAACTATTAGAGTAACCACGGTATGTATATATATATAGTGATTACTCTAATAGTTATATATATATATATATATATATATATATATATATATATATATATATATATATATAGCTGGTTGTGAAGTGGATAAGCCCCAAGGCACGAATACCTATGCTATATATATATGGTTATTTAGTGAATTACCCCAAGCTATGAACAACCATGATATATACATATGTAAATATATTTGCTACTAATATTTATATATATATATATATCTGGCTATTAATATATATATATATATATAGCTGGCTATTAAATGGATATATATATATATATAGCTGGCTATTAAATGGATAAGCCCCAAGCTACGAATAGCCATGGTATATATACATACATATATATCTGGCTATGAAGTGAATTAACCCCAAGCTATGAATAACCATGGTATATATATATATATATATACATATATATATATATCTGGCTATTAAAATATATATATAGCTGGCTATTAAATGGATAAGCCCCAAGCTACGAATAACCATGATATATATGAAGGGGTGGACCACCTGTGTAATTACTACCCATAGCCCTAATTATCATTATGTAAATACTGACAAGCCACCGAAGTAGTATTTACTGCCTGTACATAATACCTTTCCAACGTATTGGGCAGAGGAAGTATGTTTGGGGGATAAATGGGGGGGGGGATGTGGGGACATTTTATTTCTTAACTGGATCCCACTCAGTAGCAAATAGGTATTGTACATCTTTAAAAAAAACACCGTAATATTTGATAACGATTATATACCAGGAATTGTGTTTGGGGGGAGGCTAATTTTCCTAAATATTTCGTTATGTACTTAACTGTCAACACATTTAAAAATTAAATATAATATTACTTGAGCATAACCAGTTACTTTGAATCTAAATGTATCAAAGCTAAAGAACAAATTAATGTCATTTAACACCTGCTACGTCCTGCATGAAAGTCAATGTGAACCAACAAAAAAGCTTTGTGTAGCACCTGCTAATCTATGCATTAAAGTTAACGCAGGTTAACAAATAAACGTCATTTTACTACCTGCTACTTCATGTATTAAAGTTAACGTGAGTTAACAAACGAACGTCTTTTAACAACTTCTACTTCAAGTAATAAAGTTAACGCGAGTTAAAATATAATCGTTGTTTACCACCTGCTACTTCTCTGATTATAGTTATTGATTGTTAACAAGTTAAGGTTTTAACACCGGCTACTTCATATGGGTTATTATAGTTAATTTAACAAAGATAATTTATTTAGCACCTATTTTACAACATTAATGAACGATTTAACCTCAGTCATTAGAGTAAGCGAGGAGTAATGTTATGTTAATTACTTCCTATGAACGTCATCAAGTTAAAAGTATTATTGCCTATGTTACTATGATTGTTACCAAGCTAGACGTAATGCTACCTCTGTTACAATGACCCAGCCATCAGTTATATCTAATTTTACTTTGTTACAATGATCCAAACACCAATTAAAGCTAATGTTACAATGATCCACACACCAGTTACAGATAATGTTACCTTGTTACAATGACTCAGACACTAGTTAAAGCTAATGTTACCTTCTTACAATGATCCAAACACCAATTAAAGCTAATGTTACCTTGTTACAATGACCTAGACACCAGTCAAAGATAATGTTACCTTGTTACAATGACCCAGACACCAGTTACAGCTAATGTTACCTCTGTTACAATGACCCAGACACCAATTAAAGCTAATGTTACCTCTGTTACAATGACCCAGACACCAGTTACAGCTAATGTTACCTCTGTTACAATGATCCACACACCAGTTACAGCTAATTTTACCTCTGTTACAATGACCCAAACACCAATTAAAGCTAATGTTACCTCTGTTACAATGATTCACACACCAGTTACAGCTAATAATACCTCTGTTACAATGACCCAGACACCAGTTACAGCTAATGTTACCTCTGTTACAATGACCCAGACACCAATTAAAGCTAATGTTACCTCTGTTACAATGACCCAGACACCAGTTAAAGCTAATGTTACCTCTGTTACAATGACCCAGACACCAGTTACAGCTAATGTTACCTCTGTTACAATGATTCACACACCAGTTACAGCTAATGTTACCTCTGTTACAATGATCCACACACCAGTTCAAGCCCCTAGCGGTCGGTGTAACCAAGCCTTGCAAGTCAGTATGACTATGCAGTCCAGCCCGGGCTGCAACAGAACCAGATGATTATCTCCGGGTAAAACGTGATCACGTTAATTAATTGGTGCATGGTGCCCCATGAATCAGTGGTACAGTCGGACCGGCCGGGCTCAGGGGTGGGCGGTGCGCGGCCCACATCATTACTTATGTTCGGGATCTGTTCTTGCGTGTGAATTCGAGGGTATCTGAGTGGATCGGGGACACCAAGCGGTGAGCATAGAGTTAGCCTAGACGCCAGAAACCAAGTGTGTTTATAACGTTACTAGGCGTAGCTGTCCGATGGTAGGAGAACAAACTAGGGGAGGAGGAAAATGCAAAATGTGTTGTGAAGCCCCCTATTAAATGACATCATTATATTTACAAAGCACCTACTTTGATGGCCGTATGGTCTAAGGCTCTACTCTCGCAATAGACTGGACTGCCAGTGACAGCAAGGATCGGGTTCGACTTTCAGTTGGGTTTACAGAGGGTGGTTTTTACAAATTAGTTTTCTACTCTCGAACCACGCAAATTGCGGGTTAATTCCTCTAAATATAACCTCCATAGTTCCTACAACCATCAGCGTATAACCCAATTGGGTGGTAAGACGGTGCTAAAACAGAAGTCAAATATATATATATATTTTTTTATTGAGGTATTTAACTTGCACTGAACTGATTAATTATATCAGCACACGACTTATAAACTAACTTAAATCTAGAACCAAACACAACACCCCAGCCTTCCGTGCGTCAATTTGTCACTAATAATAATTTAATAATAATAATATTTAGCACGCGTCTTTACTACCCCGTGCCGGCTTATCAGCCTAGGTACATAATTACACTAATGGCATAATTAAATTGGAGGGTTGAATTTAGAGGAAGTGAACCCGCATTTGCGGGAGGAGAAGTGGAAACCCATTTAGGAAAAATAACCACCCCAGTTCACCAGCGAGATTGAACCTCGATCTCCGTCCTCGGCGGTCGAGCTCAAACACCACTACGCGTTATGCCAACTAGCCACAAGGGGGTAATTTGTCACTAATGATAAATGTTATATCATGGTGGGAATTTAAACCTCAGGACCCTCACACTTGGTAGGCAGACCACGCTACCTCCTGACTAAGGATGACCAAGAAGTTAAATAATAATATTTACGTTTTTTTTTTACAATATGCCAGTGTTAAATAAACTATTGTGCACCCTTGCTCCCAGCGACTGCGGTGGCACAACTGGACTGTTCTTGACTAATCTGCCTTGATAGTATCTACTAAGTTCAACCATAACAATTACATCATCATTACATTTCAGAAGATGAGAAGGATATTAACTTGGTTCTGTTCTGGAGGATAATTGTGATGGTAAACTCACACATGGTGGACATCTGCGTTGAGGACTAATCTTCAGAAATAGTGAGCTCATATGACTCACCAAACAAACATGGCAGTGGTCACAATCTAGCCAAGGTTAATTGGAGGGAACTAATCTTCACTGTGATAGAGAGCTCATGTGACTCACCAAACAACATGGGTAGTGGTGCACAAGCTAGCCAGTGATTGGAGGGAACTAATCTTCACTGTGTTAGTGAGATCATATGACTCACCAAACATGGGTAATTCACAATCTAGCCAGTTATTGGAGGGAACTAATCTTCACTGTGATAGTGAGATCATATGACTCACCAAAACATGGGTAATATCACAAGTAGCCAGTGTATTGGAGGGAACTAATCTTCACTGTGATAGTGAGATATATGACTCACCAAACATGGGTAATATCACAAGCTAGCCAGTTATTGGAGGGAACTAATCTTCACGGAGATTGTAAAGATTGAGTCCAGTGATTTCCAGCACACGACCCCCTCCCACCCCACCTCCTTCCTTCTCTAATTAAATGTGTGATATTACCCGCATCGGTGGCCGCGTGGTCGCTCTCTCAACAGATGGGTCTACTCAAGACGGGGAGATCAGGGTTCGAATCTCAGTCGGGTGCACTGAGGGTGGTTTTCCTAAATGGTTTACCACTCTCTCTCCACGGAATGCTGGTTACACTTCCTATAAATTAAACCTTCCCATCCCTACCCGTTTGTGTAATTAATACATAGGCGTACAACCCGAACGGGTAGTAAGACGCGATGCTAAAAAAAAAGGAACGGCGTAGTAATCGCTCGCATAGAAGATGGAAACTTTTTATCACCGGTCCTACTACCTGTTCAGGTTATACGCATACTATATTACAACTACTCTAATAGTGTAGGGTCGAGGAAGAAGCGTTTTAGAGATAATAAACTCGTATTTTCGTGGAAGGAGAGTGGGAAACCATTTTAGGAAAAAAAACACCTTAAGTAAGCCTGATCGTGTTTCGAACCCCGTCCTCTCCTTGCTCAGAAGGCCAGTCTAACATGAGAGCGACGCCTTAGACACGTCCGCGGCTAAGATGGAAACTATTTGAACTCTGAATAATCGAAACCAAAACCAAGAAATTACACCAGTGTTGCCTTTGAGAAAAGTTTTCCCATAGTGTAGCAGGCCAGTATCAATCCGCGTTCTCTCGTGACAGAGAAAGTGTGTTGACCTCTCCCCGAACCACTTAGGTATTCACCGCATGGTTTTGGCGAAACTATAGCGTCCATCTTTCGCGACTGTAAACTGCGGACGCAGAATCCGAGTCTTGATGTTTTATTAGGTTGAGAGCCGAGTTTACGGTGAAGGACGAGTTCGGCGGCGAGACACTCACAAAGAGGTATTCCCACGCTCCACGCTATTAACATTCATAGAGGGGCGCACCTCTGAGATCTGTTATGAAGGGCATTCCTTGTGTCCCCTGCAAGGCTAGAACCCAGCAGTAAGCACTCCTTGTGTCCCTGCAAGGCTATAACACAGCATAAGCACTCCTTGTGTCTCGTGTAAGGCTATAACACAGCATAAGCACTCCTTGTGTCTCGTGTAAGACATAAACCAGCACTAAGCACTCCTTGTATCTCCTGTAAGGCTAGAACCCAGCAGTAAGCACTCCTTGTGTCCCCTGTAATCTATAACCAGCAGTAAGCACTCCTTGTGTCTCCTGTAAGGCTAGAACACAGCAGTAAGCACTCCTTGTGTCTCGTGTAAGGCTAGAACCAAAGCAATAAGCACTCCTTGTGTCTCCTGTAAGGCTATAACACAGCAGTAAGCACTCCTTGTGTCTCGTGTAAGCTATAACACAGCAGTAAGCACTTCTTGTGTCCCCTGTAATCTAGAACCCAGCAGTAAGCACTCCTTGTGTCTCCTGTAAGGCTAAACACAGCAGTAAGCACTCCTTGTGTCTCGTGTAAGGCTATAACACAGCAAGTAAGCACTCTTGTGTCCCCTGTAATCTAGAACCAGCAGTAAGCACTCCTTGTGTCTCCTGTAAGGCTAGAACCAGCACTAAGCACTCTTGTGTCCCTGTAATCTAGAACCCAGCAGTAAGCACTCCTTGTGTCTCGTGTAAGGCTAGAACCCAGCAGTAAGCACTCCTTGTGTCTCCTGTAAGGCTATAACACAGCAGTAAGCACTCCTTGTGTCTCGTGTAAGGCTAGAACACAGCAGTAAGCACTCCTTGTGTCTCCTGTAAGGCTATAACCCAGCACTAAGCACTTCTTGTGTCCCCTGTAATCTAGAACCCAGCAGTAAGCACTCCTTGTGTCTCGTGTAAGGCTAGAACCAGCAGTAAGCACTCCTTGTGTCTCCTGTAAGGCTATAACACAGCAGTAAGCACTCCTTGTGTCTCGTGTAAGGCTATAACACAGCAATAAGCACTTCTTGTGTCCCTGTAATCTAGAACCCAGCAGTAAGCACTCCTTGTGTCTCGTGTAAGGCTAGAACACAGCAGTAAGCACTCCTTGTGTCTCCTGCAAGGCTAGAACCCAGCACTAAGTATTCCTTGTGTCTAATGTAGGGTTGCTCCTAGTATGTAACACATGGGCAGGATTACAGGAGGGAATGTTTGTACAAACATCAGCTCACCTCTCAACAGTATCCACTGCAACTCCTCCTGTCTCTCACCATGGAGAGTGTTTCTGAGAGCCCAGATAACAAGGAGGAGAGAGTGTTTATGTAAAACTGTGTTGGTTTCTGACATGTTAGTACATAGCAGTCCAACTGGCAGCGATCCTGTCTGGATAACCGGGCGGTATTCTCTTTGAGCGAATACCTTCTCTCTCTCTCTCACACACTCCAGTGGCAGGTTTACACACGGTCATATGTACCTTGCATGAATAAATAGTTCTCTAAGAACAAATCATGGACGACGCGACGGCTAGATAACAATTCTCAAATATGGTGTCATTGAAGAATCAAACATTAACATATAACAGTTATCAACTAGTCGTGAATCGAACTTTGGACCTTTGACGTAACGTGCCATTGAACTGGTATTTATATTTGAGTGTCCGGTCTAAAGTCCTAGTTAGTATCTGCCCCCGTCTTACCCCCACTCCTCGTCCCCCCCTTGTTTTACATCTTATTACCGATCAGGACTTTATGAAGGTTTACAATAAAATGCGGGGTAAAAAACTAAAAGTTCACACTTCTTTTGAACGAGATTTTCGAAGAAAACTGCTAATTCAGTTTATTCAATCGGTGATGAATTTCAATAGAGCTCTATTCTGATAATGGACAAAAGAGAATTAGAAAGCCTGGAATTTATGTATTACAATTTGCGACCTATAGAGTGTTTACATACATACACACATACACACATTCATACATACACACATACATTCATCCAGAACAACGGACTACTGCACAGGGGTATCTTATTTTACGTTTTTAAACTTCAAAATGAAGTTAAGCCGATGTCGAACTTGGCACATACTGCAAGTAGGTATCATCAGTCTTTTCTCTCAAAAAATATAAGCTCTAGTGTGGATTGAAACAGAAATCTTTGAACGGAGAGATTCCAATCATTAACTGAAGACAAACCTTCAGTTTATCCTACAGGAAGGTGGATAGTCTAATCCTCAGCTGAATACACACTCTGCAATTTATTCTACAGGTAGGTGGATAGTCTAATCCTCAACTGAATACAAACCTGCAGTTTATCCTACAGGAAGGTGGATATTCTAATCCTCAAATGAAGACAAACCTTCAGTTTATCGTACAGGAAGGTGGATAATCTATAAGATGTGTTATAGCCTTGCAGTTATCCTACAGGAAGGTGGATAGTATAATCCTCAAATGAAGACAAACCTTCAGTTTATCCTACAGGAAGGTGGATATTCTAATCCTCAAATGAAGACAAACCTTCAGTTTATCCTACAGGAAGGTGGATATTCTAATCCTCAAATGAAGACAAACCTTCAGTTTATTCTACAGGAAGGTGGATAGTATAATCCTCAGCTGAATATAAACCTGCCGTTTATCCTAAGGGAGGTGGATAGTCTAATCCTCAGCTGAATACAAACCTGCAGTTTATTCTACAGGAAAGTTGGGTTCAATAGAAACAGTCAAACAAACAAAAAATCCCTCGCTCTTTTTGTGATGGTCTTCCTTCCTCCCGTTGCTACCAACGTTACCATGAAACATTTCTCTCAATGTCCAGTGGTGGCTTGAGGTTTGATTTAGCGGGTCAGACTTCCGTGGCGTTATCTCGCGACTGGGCTGGTGGTATAAATCTAAGGCGCAACCTACCCCCTTCCCCTCTATTTCCTCTCCGCCAACCCTTGGGGGCCTTCCTAACCCCTCGGACCGGCAGCGAGCATAAATCAGGGGATCGAGCCCACAATTATAACAAATACGCAACTCAGGTTTGAGGGAGGAAGGGGGAGGTGGGGTGGATTCTGACGTCACTTCACGGGTCCACTTGGTATTTATGTATTTATTTATTTGGTCGGTATCGCTTTCTTTGTCTCAATCTTCCCTCGTGAGGGTGGAAGGATCTCATTTATGAGGCTGGGATTTGATTCCCATTACATGTTTACACTTTTCTTCGATGGAATGGGTTTTATTTTTTTTTCAAGTTGTACCTCACGAAATCCCGGTCAAAATATTAAAACTGTAATAGTATTGTTGGCTTTAAAAAACTAGCTTGCTTTTTTTTTATAATATACAACTTGGATTATTTTTTATGTATTGTTGAAACACGACAATATGTGGGTACTGATATATTCTGGGCTTACCCACAACACCAACCGCGCACCTACAATGTCATGTAATTAAACAAAGCCCCAACTTCACAGCTTATAATGTTCTGTGATTTACCCAAGTCCCAACATCACAGTTGCATTGTTCTGTGATTTACCCAAGCCCCAACATCACAGTTGCATTGTTCTGTGATTTACCCAAGCCCCAACATCACAGTTGCATTGTTCTGTGATTTACCCAATCAGCAAATTCACAGCGCCAATGTTCTGTGATTTACCCAAGTCCCAACTTCACAGTTGCATTGTTCTGTGATTTACCCAAGCCCCAACATCACAGTTGCATTGTTCTGTGATTTACCCAATCAGCAAATTCACAGCGCCAATGTTCTGTGATTTACCCAAGCCCAACTTCACAGCGCCAATGTTCTGTAACTAACCCAATCACCAACTTCACAGCTCCAATGTTCTGTAACTAATCCAATCACAACTTCACAGCTCCAATGTTCGCGATTAACCAAATCACCAACTTCACAGTTGCATTGTTCTGTGATTTACCCAAATTCACAGCTCCAACGTTCTGTGATTTACCCAATCACAACTTCACAGCTGCAACGGTATGCTGGTCCCTTATGTTAGATAGTTAACAAATCGTGTATCGCCAGTCTTGGATATAAAGATATATTAAGATGTACTCCAACAGTATAGATACTAGTTATCACCAGTTTGTGTGTGTGTGTGGCACCAAGATACAGTATTTATAAGCCCAGCAATAACCTCCTTAAGTGCAGCCGCAAACATTTCCATAAGAATAAAACACCAGCCCTTTATTACCCGGCTAGTCCCACTCGAAAGGGAAATCTCATTCAAAATATATATTTTCAGCGTCGGTAATTATGAAGTCTTTAAAAAACACGGGAGGTTCCTTTTAATATCCTTACCGGGAATCTGTAAAACCACTTCCACGCAGTCGAGGGGGGCGAGGGGGGAAGGGGGGGAGAACCCCTCGCCCATTTTCTCTTACCCCGAAACCAAACTCTCCCACTCCTTAAAATACTTATAAAAAATAAAATAAGAAATGGAAACCCCCCATTTTTTTTCCTTCCCGTTCACTTTTTTTTGAAGGAGGGGGTGTCCTTAGAAAAGTCGTAATCCTCTGGACAATATAACTAAGAAGCAATAAACAGGCACATAAAAGAACGTTAATATTCCTCCCTGGCTTGGATCATTATTGTAGGTTCGAACCCTTTTTCAAAGGAACTATAAAACAAAGAACGCAATGCAAATGTTTCGAGGGCCGCCACAAGCTGGCCGCAAACATTGATCCCTAGTGCGAGGGACCCAAAGGAATATACACGTCTTAGATTCCGGGAATGTAGGACGCAACATTCTACAACTATTCCGTGACAGTAGTTGTGTCTGAATGTCTGCTGTTACTATCATGTGATCCAGGTGATAGTAGCTATGTCTGAATGTCTGCTATTACTTTCATGAAATCCAGGTGACAGTAGCTATGTCTGAATGTCAGCTATTACTGTCATGTGATCCAGGTTACAGTAGCTATGTCTGAATGTCTGCTATTACTGTCATGGAATCCAGGTGACAGTAGCTATGTCTGAATGTCTGTTATTACTGTCATGTGATCCAGGTTACAGAAGCTATGTCTGAATGTCTGCTATTACTTTCATGAAATCCAGGTGACAGTACTATGTCTGAAATGTCTGCTATTACTGGCATGTGATCCAGGTTACAGTAGCTAGTCTGAATGTCTGCTATTACTGTCATGGAATCCAGTGACAGTAGCTATGTCTGAATGTCTGTTATTACTGTCATGTGATCCAGGTTACAGAAGATATGTCTGAATGTCTGCTATTACTGTCATGTGATCCAGGTTACAGTAGCTATGTCTAATGTCTGCTATTACTTTCATGAATCCAGGTGACAGTAGCTATGTCTGAATGTCTGCTATTACTGTCATGGAATTCAGATGACAGTAGCTATGTCTGAATGTCTGCTATTACTTTCATGAAATCCAGGTGACAGTAGCTATGTCTGAATGTCTGTTATTACTGTCATGTGATCCAGGTTACAGAAGCTATGTCTGAATGTCTGCTATTACTTTCATGAAATCCAGGTGACAGTAGCTATGTCTGAATGTCTCTGTTATTACTGTCATGGAATCCAGGTGACAGTAGCTATGTCTGAATGTCTGCTATTACTTTCATGAAATCAGGTGACAGTAGCTATGTATGAATGTCTGCTATTACTGTCATGTGATCCAGGTTACAGAAGCTATGTCTGAATGTCTGCTATTACTGTCATGTGATCCAGGTTACAGTAGCTATGTCTAAATGTCTGCTATTACTTTCATGAAATCCAGGTGACAGTAGCTATGTCTGAATGTCAGCTATTACTGTATGTGATCCAGGTTACAGAAGCTATGTCTGAATGTCTGCTATTACTGTCATGTGATCCAGGTTACAGTAGCTATGTCTAATGTCTGCTATTACTGTCATGGAATCCAGGTGACAGTAGCTATGTCTGAATGTCTACTACTATTACTGTCATGGAATCCAGGTGACAGTAGCGATGTCTGAATGTCTGCTATTACTGTCATGGAATTAGGTACAGTAGCTAGTCTGAATGTCTGCCTATACCAGACATGTTGGTTAGTCAAGTGTGCTAGCGATTCTCGCCATTAAAAGAAATGAACAATAAAACCCACCCCATGTTTTGGGCGGGAACGAGCCGAGGATATTGAAGGGGTGTAAATCACAAGGAAATTATCTGCTCCGAGTAAGAACAAAGAGGTTTGGTCTCTGTTTTGCATGTGACCTTGACCCCTGCCGGTCAGCACCCTGCAGAGTTAGAGAGGCCAATATTTATACTTTTTAACAGTTAGCAGGCCGCACTGAAGCCCATTAAAAACTACAAATTTTATAGCCGTTTTTGAGAAGATCATTAAGTGAAGCATGCGTGGCTTTAGATGTACTATCACGTGACTGTACAAATATGTCGGTGTGCTTACGTGACTATACAAGATGGCTCAAAAATAGGTTGTGCTTATTTCAAAACGTTGTTTTCATAATTCATGAAATTTTGATAAGATACCTACTCTTAAAAAATTTTCATACTAAATTAATGTGAATTTTTTTATCGCCGCGTCTTACTACCCATTCGGTTTATATGTTTATGTACTCATTACGCTCTAATGGTTTTAGGAATTAGCAAGGTTATATTTATATGAAGTGTACCTACATTTGCGTGGGTAGAGGGAGTGTCGAAATTTTTTTTCGGTAAAAAAGACCCTCCACTTGATCGAGATTCGAACCCTTGATCTCCCCGTCATCGGCATTCAAGTCTACTGCAATAGTAGCGCCTTAGACGGCGCAGACACTGAAGTGGGCAATAATGAAAAAATAATGTATGATATATATTTGACTGGCTGATTTAATAGATAAATGGTTGACTCTGACTGACTAAATGAATGACTGAATGACTAGCTAACTGGCTGAACGAATATCTACTGACTGACTGAATGACTGAATGACTAGCTAACTGGCTGAACAAATATCTAACTGACTGACTGAATGACTAAATGAATGACTGAATGACTAGCTAACTGGCTGAACAAATATCTAACTGACTAAATGAATGACTGAATGACTAGCTAACTAGTTGCTGACATAATGACAGATTCTTCTTCACAAATAAAAAGTATCACACATTTCTATACTAAAGTTAAAGTTTGATACAAAGGCACTACTTAAATAACATTTATAAATAGTTCTAGACCTAACTCAAAGTACTTTTAAAAAAATATTCACCGTCTTACTACCCGTCCGGGGTGTTTGAGTTCCATTTTCTTTGTTTGGAGGGACGAGGTAGAATGTCAATTAAAAGCTAGAAGTCATTTATAAAAATAATTAAGCTTCAGTTCACCTGGCCAGGATTCGAATCCCGACCTCTTCATCACAGACTAAATGAGTCTGACATTTAGCCCACGTGACCACCAATAAGGTTATTTTTATTCTTTATAAAAAGACGAATTTTAGAATAAATTAGATATAGGAAGTATCAAAATATTTTATAATATAAAATTATTACAAATTAAAACTTATCCTATTCATTATTACTAATTAAACCCACTTAGGTTATCAAACGGTTTAAGGAGTCACTCTCGCAATAACCTTGACGGCCAATGATGGGGATATTAAGGTTCGAATCCCTGTTGGGTGTAATGAGGATAGTTTTCCCTAAATTGTTTTCCACTCTCCCTCCACGAAAATTCAAGTACACTTCCTCTTAATTCAGTCTTCCTCATCCCTATCCCGTTAGCTTAGTTAATATAAATGCGTCTCTAACTTATACATGTAGGGAGATGCGGTGCTAAGAACAAAATGAATTAAAGAGAAGCTTAAAGCACAATTAACGGTTCGGATTAAGGTGGGGTGGAAGGGGATGCGAGATAAGATAAGTCTTGTTGCAGTTGTTTTTTTTTGCAAAACTTTTTTTGGCTAAAATAAATAAAATATTGCTCCAGCACAAATATAATAGTTTAATTTTCTTCCCTTGGTGATATCAACAGTTGTTGAATATCTGTCAAGGTTGTTCTAGAATTTAATGACAACTTTTTTTCTCTTCATATAAAAAAAATTCTCATCTAATGTTGCTCAATACAGATATTCAACAACTGTTGATATCACCATATGAAGAAAATTAAACTATTATTTTGTGCTGGAGCAATATTTGATTTAATTTTCCGAAAAAAAAAAGTTCTGCAATAAAAATTGCAAAAATACTGGCCTTATCTTTCCTTCCCTCTCATCCAACCTTAAACAGTGAACTCGTGACTATCCAGCCTAACGTGGCGGTTGGACGGTCCGGATAGCAAACAAAAAAAGCCGGATATAAGTCGGATCTTGAGGGTGAATCATTTTCTGTGCTTTCAACAGCCACAATGTGTCATAACTGTATATTAGTAGCGTTTAAAAGCATATTTAAATTTGTATTTATCGAGTTTGCATTATTTTTAAACAAAGATTTAAATATGAATTTTACCTAAATGTAAAAAGGAAAGTAAATTAAAGAGCGAATTGGATATAGGCCTACTGTACTGAATAGTTCAAATTCAGTAAATTGAAAATATTTATTTTATTTTAAATTAAATATATGTAAATTGTTTATAAAACTATCAATAAAAATTACGAAAAAAAAAATTGCATATAAATTTCCCCGGCCGGATAGTATTAAGGACCGGATAACCGGGGCTGGATAGTCGCGAGCCTACAGTAATAACTTCCCTCCAAATGACTATGAACGTAATGACAGCCAAGAGTTTTTGCAATCATTTGTAGTTAAACCCCCTCGGTGGCGTAGTTGGCTAACGCGCTAGTCGTGTTGAGCTCTACCGCCGAGGACGGGGAGATCGAGGTTTGAATCTCGGTAGGGTGAACTGGGGATAGTTTTTCCTAAATGGTTTTCCACTCTCCCTCCACGCAAATGCGGGTTCACTTCCTCTAAAATTCAACCCTCCCGATTCCTAATCCATTAGCGTAATTAGTATTTAAGCGTATAACCCGAACGGGTAGTAAGACGCGGTGCTAAATATTATTCTATTATTATTTTGTAGTTCCACTATAAACCTTGTAATCTATTTGGAAACACCCTGTTCCTCCAGTATAGAGCTCACATCTAAATCTTCCCCACTCAGTCAAAACGAACTTTTAATATTTCATGATACGTTTCCTTCGTACGTACTTGTTTCAGACACATAACACACTCCGCTTTACCACTTTTATTAATATTTATACTTCCATTCCATAAACAAATAATCATAAACTAGCACATAAAGGTCCGCGCACGAGCTTCTATATTATATTAGACAGAGTGACCAACATTCTACACAACAAGGGTCCTTCATTTGTGTTAGACCTTGAAACTCTCTATAGCTCACAGAGTGAGTGACCAACATTCTACACAACAAGGGTCCTTCATTTGTGTTAGACCTTGAAACTCTCTATAGCTCACACAGTGAGTGACCAACATTCTACACAACAAGGGTCCTTCATTTGTGTTAGACCTTGAAACTCTCTATAGCTCACAGAGTGAGTGACCAACATTCTACACAACAAGGGTCCTTCATTTGTGTTAGACCTTGAAACTCTCTATAGTTCACACAGTGAGTGACCAACATTCTACACAACAAGGGTCCTTCATTTGTGTTAGACCTTGAAACTCTCTATAGCTTACAGAGTGAGTGAACTAACATTCTACACAACAAGGGTCCTTCATGTGTGTTAGACCTTAAAACTCTCTATAGCTTACAGAGTGAGTGAACTAACATTCTACACAACAAGGGTCCTTCATTTGAGTTAGACCTTGAAACTCTCTATAGCTCACAGAGTGAGTGACCAACATTCTACACAACAAGGGTCCTTCATGTGTGTTAACCTATCACCAGTAATATACATTTACAATGACTAAATTTTTATTTCAATTTCATTATTTTTCAATTCTGCTCTGTGGATTAAGTATATCAACTTTTCCCTTGAAAATATATAATAGTTTCATTTCATTTTCCAATAATAATAATAATAATAATAATATAATTATATATATTAGTGTCCGACACCTTAGCTCAGTCGGTAGCATGTCTGCCCTCTGAGTTAAGGGTTTCAGGTTTGATTCTCGGAATCGCCGAATATTTATCCTTGATGAAAGTATGGGTTTACTCTTTCACATTGATAAATTAACGGGCGAGGACTGGATGTTGTGTCTGTCCTAGTCTTAAGTTAGATTATAAGCTCCATATGAAGCTAAGACAGGCCTAGCAATACGGCAGTGGGAAATATATGGCTTGGATAAAAAACTGGAAACAGTAATGGATGTAAAGTAAATATATATATATTAGTGCTAAAATATTAAGTTCTATTAATATATAGGTTTCTAAATGAACTAATTAAAGAGCAGTGAGCTATTAAATTATAATTAACATTTCAATGGCCAAAATAAAATATAAAAACACATATCTTTATTTATGAAATATGCTACAGGCATGTATAAAAGTGCATCAAATACTCTGAATTAAATATTCTCATAATGTGACTCATTACCTATTTTTAAAATGCTGGAATATTATCTTATAACTAATTAACAAATGGGGGGAAATACAATTCATATTGCTTTATCTATCAAAAGATGAAACATAAATGTTTCTAATTTCATTAATTTTGGGGAACATTCAACAAACGCACTAGAGGTAAAAATATCCCTCTTTTTATGTTATGATTTGATTAAAATTCTCACTGTTTGATTCTCTCTTTATTTATGTGTTTGTTTAAATATATCGTTGCCACCGGACGGAACCAAGTCGTGTTATGAGTCACACTAATCTGCACAGTAAACAACGACAGAACATACATAATAACAGCAGAGAAAAAAAAAAAATCGGAAAAACAAAAACTAACAAAAAAAACACACAGAAAGCCAGAGCAAAAATAATACGAAAGAAAATAAAACGGGGCAAATAGACCAAAAAAAGAGAAGGGAAAAGAAGACAAAATATAATTGTCAGCCATATTGGATTGCAGACTTCCAAGCTCCAAGCGAGACAAAATTTACGACATTAATTATAGGCTTGGGGGTGAATTCACCCCCCTCTCCCCCAACTACAACTCCACCCCTTGTGCTCTGAGGAAACCATAATAACGCGAAGGGGGGCAAGAACATTAAAATAGTCACATTATTGCTCCGCTTTCCTTCAAACTGTTTGCCACAAAACAACCCGCTCACTTCAATAACATACCATCTCCAGTCAAATATGAAACAAATATAATTATTATATTATCTTGATACCAGCTGGTGTTCTTGAACCGAGGACACTACCACAAACAATACGAACAAAACAGCGAGAAACCAAAACTAAAACCAATAAAAAGGCCAACGTATATCCCGAACAGTAGCTTTGTTCAGGAATCGAATAGAATGAAACGAACTCTCTTAATTATAATACAGCGTGACATTTAAGTAACAACATACAGTGTGCTATTTCACATAACTACCCAATTGTATGTTATGTTCTATTTAACTACCCACAGTATGTTATTTCAAATTACTACCCACAGTGTGTTATCTACACGTAACTACCCCAGCGTGTCATATCCATGTAGCTACCCATAAGTGTGTCTTTACCATTTGAATGCCAACAATGTTATTTATGTAGCTACCTATAGTGTGTAGTTTCCTTATAACATGTATTTTTCCATGTAGCTTAATCTTAGTGTCATTTCATATAACTACCCATAGTGTTAATTTCCATATAACTACCCAAGTGTGACATTTCCATATAGCTACCCATTGTGTGACATTTCCATATAACTACCCATAGTGTGACATTTCCATATACTACCCATAATGTGATATTTCCATATAACTACCGTAGTGTGACATTTCATATAACTACCCGTAGTGTGACATTTCATATAGCTACCGTAGTGTACATTTCCATATAACTACCCATAGTGTGAATTTCCATATAACTACCCATAGTGTGATATTTCTATATAACTATCCATAGTGTGACATTTCCATATAACTACCCACAGTATGTTAATTTCCATGTAGCTATCCATAGTGTGACATTTCCAATAACTATCCCTAGTGTGACATTTCCATATAACTACCCATAGTGTGACATTTCCATATACCTACCCACAGTATGTTATTTCCATGTA
The DNA here is from genome assembly GCA_033556935.1 of Timema podura. Taxonomy (NCBI): domain Eukaryota; kingdom Metazoa; phylum Arthropoda; class Insecta; order Phasmatodea; family Timematidae; genus Timema; species Timema podura. Next base: position 55,621,893 of record JAVRXN010000012.1, on the reverse strand, counting down.
GCTATCCATAGTGTTCATTTCCAGTTAACTACCCACAGTACATAACTTCCATTGACCCTGGGTAGTGTGTCCAGCCCCAATAAACACCCTCCTACCCATACACCCCTCTACATCCCCGAACACGGTTGATGCTCTCACAGAAACCTCCTGTGGTTGTACAAACTCTCAGACCTGAATGTTCTGTTAATTAAAGACACAGTAGTTGAGAATGACACTTCCTTTATACCAACACAAGTCCCCTCTCATTGTGACAACAAGATGTCACGAAACAGTTTCCTTGACTCTGGGTGATTACAGTCACACAAGTTGTGCAGTAGTCTCTTCTTGCTCGTGTCCACCCTTAGCTGGAGGATCCTTGTCGTCAGTTGCTTGCTGCTCAAGGGTGCTACCGCTTCGTCTTGCAGCATGTCTTCCTCCGAGCAGAGCGAGCAGGGCTGCGTGGGGGCGGCTTCACACAGGGGAACCGCCTCCAGTCTGGCCTTGCGAGGAGGGATGATCACCGGGGATGGGGATCTAGGACGGCAGGCATAGGGGAAGGATGATTACGGGGGGTGGGGATCTAGGACAGCAGTGATAGGGGAGGGATGATTACTGGGGGGTGGGGATCTAGGACAGCAGTGATAGGGGAGGGATAATTACTGGGGTGGGGATCTAGGGCAGCAGTGATAGGGGAGGGAGATTTACTGGGGGGTGGGGATCTAGGACAGCAGTGATAGGGGAGGGATAATTACTGGGGGTGGGGATCTAGGGCAGCAGTGATAGGGGAGGGAGATTTACTGGGGGTGGGGATCTAGGACAGCAGTGATAGGGGAGGGAGATTTACTGGGGGGGATCTTAGACAGCGTGAAGGGGAGGGATAATTACTGGGTGGGATCTAGACAGCATGATAGGAGGGAGATTTTGGGTGGGATCTAGGACAGCAGTGATAGGGGAGGGATGATTACTGGAGGTGGGATCTAGGACAGCATATAGGGGAGGGATAATTACTGGGGGGGGATCTAGGACGGCAGGTATAGGGGAGGGATGATTACTGGGGGGGTGGATCTAGGACAGCAGGATAGGGAGTGTTGATTACCTGATGGAATCTAGGACAGTGGTGGTTGATATTCACTAATAATTCTAAGCCACACAACATATTTTTAATAAGTGGATATTCCTAAACACAATTAAATAGTTATCTTGAAAATTATAAAGACTCATTTTAGAGAATATCATGAAGTATTTAAGTCAAATATTGTTTCTTACAAGTGGCTCAAGCTTCCCATTGAATGTCAACTACCCACGTTTCTCTCAGTGTTGTTTAAACCACGCCCCTTCTGCATGGTAACGTACCTCTTGATGCCAGAAATGCTCGAGGGATGTCCTTCCTTGCAGTAGAGGATGTTGATGATATCCAGTGTCCTGCGCTCGATGAGTCCCATGTACAGCCCCCAGTTCAAGAGACTTACAGAAGAATGTTCCCCTGAAGAATCAACAGTCTTGACATCAGAATACATCCCATCCGACTGTGCTATACTTCCCAATGTTGATACTAGGTTCGTTTATTACTGAAATTTCCTAGGAGCGTTGATGTTTACTTATCGAGTTGAAGGGTAAGGGGGAGAAAAGAGGAGAGTCACATCACACACATTTTCCAGGGCAATATTTTATATCTCAAACCTCAAAGAACCCAGAATTTTTTAAAAATTAATTTAAATGTAACAAAGCTTATTTTAACCATAATCTAAACGTGTACTAGGATGGTATCATGATTGTCTAACAGATGGCATCACTAACTCAATTTGAGTTAAAATTCCTCTTTTTCTCCTGTACCTTTCAAGTGGAAATAAGCTACAATCTCCTATGGTAAAGTTTGAATATAAATACGAAACAAGGAAAAGCAAATCAATCCTTGTTTTAATACGTACACAGAGCTGTATGTCGGCGTTAAAGAGCTCCTTCTCGTCTGACAAAAACAATTCATTGGGGGGGACCAGTGGGTCTGAACTGTGTCACACCAGTTTGTAAACCCTGTGGTTCGCCATCACCATGTGACCAACGCCGTCCTACCTAGTAACGCAAGCAAGGGGGCCTTGTCGCACCGCAGGAGGTCACACATCTCCTCCATCCAAGACATCAGTTTGTTGAGGATGTCCTGATTCCTCTGGTACCTCTCGTGGACCTCCTTCAACTCGGATGTCCTCGCTTCCAGCTCATCCGTCAGATCTACGTTCACACAGTGCAACCAGGCTTTATTTTGTTGAGGCAGTGAATATTACGTTAACCACAAGCCTTTAAGAGAGTGACGCTGTTCTCTCTCCCCCCCACTCTGGCTTGAAGATATCGGCTCAAACAGATCTGCGGTCTACTGTTCCTGTTTGTTTCAATATGAACCGACCTTGACCTATCTTCCTACGGCGGTCCAGTCTCTCTGAAGTTTCTCTGTTTCCAGCTTCATCTTCTGATAAGATTCTCGAACCTGCTCCCTCAAGTGCAGCACCGTGCTCCTCGTGTCACCCACGTCGTTGCACAAACGGTGGGTGTCCTCCTCCTGTTTGGCCAAAAGCTCACAGATCCCGACGAGACTCTTCATCTTGGTCAACCCCTGAATCTTCCCCACTATATCCCTGTACCCGGACATCACAGAAGGTTAGAGTGCTGTCGGTTTTGGACCGAGCCGCCGATATACCATCCTTTACTTTGGTAAGCTTTAAAACAATCATCTCTCGGGGTGTGCCGTGTTGCCGGGATTAACAGAACTCGTTTGAAGTATATGATATTTTGACGCTAGCTATAGCCGTAACTAACAAATATAATGCATGACTATTTAATTCATCATAATATGCGCATTCGTATAGTTATCATCGGTCTATTGGCAGCATAAAGACCTACAGAGTTGAAGATGGCTGCGTTATCTGATATCTCGTGATCTTAATCGATCACTCATATGTAGCTGAAGATTTACGCACGTCTATCACAGACTCTGCTTTTAAATATGAATGAAGAATTACCCTGAGCACGGGAAGACTCATGGATAGCTTAGTGGTTAAGAGCATTGGCGTATTAAGCCAAAGGTCCCGGGTTTGATTCCCGTGTCCAGGTGTCATTTTTCAATTTAAAGAATATAAAATGTACACTTCATCTACCCTGAAAAGGTATCAGTCTTTCCTTGACGGATTACACAATATCCCTCTTTATAAGCTATACCATAGTGGAAAAGTGCAAGGTAAGCTTGATAACTTTCTGGGTGGACGTAAAGGACCTGTGAATTGTACTCATCACTCGGTAGAGTACTCGCTGGTTAGCTATAAGCATTACCATCAGAGCATGTGAAGCAGAGCTTGTATATGGTTAGCCAAATGGAGACCGAAGGGAGTAAAACACACGACAGGCTCAGTTTTAACCAACTTTTCCCATCCGGACAACACTCCATGGCACTGGCTTTAGGCAAGTATCAACGTTCACCAACAACGACCACCTTCCATCTATACCATTTAGAGTCACTTTTAATGATCTCTAAAACATATTCATCGGCTATCTAGAGTAAGAATCCCACTGTGCTAAGCGTGTTACTTTCAAATAAGTCTAGAGTTAAACACTTCTAGGCAGATCTGTGATCACAAAGGCACGGTTGAGATTATTTATACAGACTATAGTAGATCATATTACCCGTACGTAATAGATTCTATACAATACTTCTGGTAGGTAAGTGAAGAGGGGAAAAAAAAACTAATTGCAAAGGTAGGTCTGACGAACAAATTCCTCGATGGTTTTTAAAACCATAAGAGAAATATTGTCCTAGACGTGGACATCAATGGGGGAGTGCAATTGCCTGTATTCGTCGAGTGTTGCCTCTATAGTACTTCTGCGCTGTTTCCGCCTAATATCCTCCTTCTCGATGACGGATTTCATGATGCGTTTCTGACCCTTGAGCCCGACATCCTTGTAGACACGGGACTTAGAGTTTCCTTGGAGGTGGAGGTCCTATAGCAAACGAAACGTGAGGTCGGTTTAGCTAGAGGTTAGATTTGCAATCTGAAACATCTCGGGGTCGTCTGACCACATGGCTCATGCTGTTTATGTTAGTAAGAATGTTTTATTTTTGTTCAAACACACACACAAACTATCTGGAGCACATTCAGATTGGACACCGCTAGCCACTTAGGTATGGCTCATAGACACTTCACCGGGTAAATATTGAGGATACAGAACAAATGCCTACATTAATTCAAATTTATTATTAGATATTTCGTGCACAATTCCAGTCAATTAGGCTAAAACATATTCACGCTAGTGCGGTAGATATGAGGAAAGTAGAAGTTAGAGGAGGCATACCCATATTTACGTGGAGCCAGAATCGGGAACTCACGTAGTAAAAAACTACCAGGATTTGAACCCCGACTTCTTCCTCATTGGAAAATTAGGCCAGATGGGATTGACGCCTTAGTCCACATGTTCATTGCTGTGCTGAGATAAGTTTGAAATTAAGCTAAATATATGCTTAAGACAATGCTTTTCAATTCAAGTGCGAAGCATGTATTGAGATTTTGTATTATCATATATTTAATATGTAAAGAAAACACACACTGTAGTCATAAATGATGTATTAAATTGTAAACTAAATATTTAAGCTTTACTCTAAAAAAACTAGGTTTCATATCCTTGTTAGTTTGTATTAAATCTGACAGTTCCTGATGCTCAACCGAACACCTCCTAACCTCCATCTCCCCCACGTTGAAAGACAGGTGACAATCCCCTCTCTGTCCCAGCGTCTCCATCTTGTTCAGGTAATCTTCTCTGGAGTCACAGGTCAAAGAAACCTCGTCTATTAGATCGGCCATGACCTTCTTGCCAGCGTCAAGTCGGTTCATAAGAGCATCGTAAAACTTGAGGAATATCGACCTGGGTAAAGTAAATATTGCCTAGAATATCAGATTAATTGGTAGCATTTTATCCTGTCTAGGGGCTGCTGACCGAAGCAAGTGAGGGACCAATCAACGAATAAAATGGGAACTATATTGACAGATAAGTTCACTCAGATACTGGTTATTCCTGACTTCATGGTGTTATGCGTTTCCCCCAAAAGATAACCACCTTCTTTACCGCTACCCCTCAGAACTCATCCTTAAAAAAAGGTTTAAATTTATCCAACAGCTCTTTTATCCTCAAAAGACTTTGCCGATCCTCTTCAGAACTCACCCTGTCAAAAAAGGTTTAAATTTGTCCAGTAGGCCTTTAAGTACCTTTCCTTCATCAGGGCAACTATTTCCTCCTTCAGCTTGGAATTCTTCGTCATGGTTAGGTTGCATTTCATGTCGGTCTCGTGGAGAAGTTTCTCCAAGGAACTGAAGCTCTTTTGTTTCCTGGACAAGCTCCCATGTTCACCCCTTTCGGGTGTCTCGAGGGACTTCACCTGAGACATAGGCTGGTATTCAATGTTGCCACTGGTAGCAGTTGTAAATTAGATGGAATAGTTTATAAGACATGTTACATCCATTACGCACAATAGAAACTTACCTTGGACTCACCCATGTAAACTCTAAATCTAAACGCATAAGGTAAAGCGTTTCTTCTTAATAGACAGGAAACAAAACCTGTTAGGAACGCTAAACTTCGCACCGTGTTGTAAACTATCATAATATAAAGGTATATTAATGTGTGTATACAGGCGCGAATTTGGGGGGGGGGAGTCCAAAGGGTCAGTTGATCCCTCTGTGAAAGTTAGAAAATCAATAAAAAACCAAAATGAAAGTTCAAATTTTAGAAAGAAAATACAACACAGATAAATTATACCATTTTTTAAAATCTTTTTAAGCGCAGACACCTCTTAAGTCGGGTCCACATGCTCGTTATTCGTCCAAGTTTATTCATTGTTCGATATGAGTCACGCAAGTTTGGAAAAAATATTCGTTTTCATGTACGAATATTTGTCGTGCATAGCGAGTAACGAACATTGTTCCGCAAAGAGACGGTAGACTACCACACATCAAAGAAGACTAATAATCGCCTGAGAGCAATTCATCCACGATTACTGACTATAGAGTATGTGTGGACAGCAGGAGCGGCAGAACTGTGGGGGACTCTGCCTCCCTGGAAATAATTTGCTCCTCCCTGGAATAAATTCCCCCACCCAAAATATATTTCAAATCCTCTGATATTATCGAATATGAAGCTGAAAGATGGCCTTAATCAAACTTCAAATGACTTCTAGATGCATTTTATTGTTAAAAAAATTGCCGGAAAATACCACTTCAAATAACTAGGTATCTAACTGGCAGAAAAAGTCAGGGGAGGAAAACTCCAAATAGCGTCTAGATGCATGTCATTTTGAAGAATTTTCAGGCGAGGACCACTCCAAATAGCCTAGTTTTTGAAATAATTCAATTTTAAAAATTTTGTCGGTGGAAGACCCCTTCAAAAATTATCTTCTAGGGGTATCTAATCATCGTAAGACATTAAGTTGAGGATAACTCTAAATAGCTTCGAGGGGCATCCAAATTTCAAAAATTACTAGGTGAGGAACATTTTAAATGGCTTATAAAATAATCTAATAAAAAAAATCAAGGCGAAGACTACTCATAGCTTCTAGAGTGAACCTTTTTCAAAAAATTTTTGAAGGAGGGCCACTTCAAATAGTTTATAAAAAACCAACTGATTTTAAAAAATTGGAGAGGATGACCACGGTTTAAAACATAAATAAGATCAAAATTGAATGAGAAACTATTAAATGGCTTTAAACATAAATCTAACATTTTAAGTAGCTGTTATTTATAATATTGACCTCCTATGAAAATAATCTGGATCTGCTCCTGTGTGTTTAGCAGCCATCTTGGTTCTATCTCACCTTGTTGTAGACTACCTATACCAATGTGTGTCTAGCAGCCATCTTGGTTCTATCTCACCTTGTTGTAGACTACCTATACCAATGTGTGTCTAGCAGCCATCTTGGTTCTATCTCACCTTGTAGACTACCTATACCAATGTGTGTCTAGCAGCCATCTTGGTTCTATCTCACCTTGTTGTAGACTACCTATACCAATGTGTGTCTAGCAGCCATCTTGGTTCTATCTCACCTTGTTGTAGACTACCTATACCAATGTGTGTCTAGCAGCCATCTTGGTTCTATCTCACCTTGTTGTAGAACTACCTTGATACGGTCATCCAGTTCCTTAATACTTGTCTTAGCTTTTTTTATTTCCTCATCTTTCTTGTTGTTCATTTCAAGACGTTTCTTGACGGTTCCTAGCGTCCTGTGGTTGACCATCTGTTGAAGTCCAATAATACAACTATATAAGTACTTATTGACTGAGGATCAATCATTTAACATTCCTTCAAGAAGTCAAATTCAGACAAATCTAGCAGACGAGTAAGGACAAGTTTATAGTCTGTATCTACTTCCTTGTGATAAGACAAAGTGTCTGCACTTACTTCCTGGTGAAAAAACAAAGTGTCTGCACTTACTTCCTGGTGAGAAGACAAATTGTCTGCACTTACTTCCTGATGAGAAGATAAATTGTCTGTATCTACTTCCTTATGATAAGACAAAGTGTCTGCACTTACTTCCTGGTGAGAAGACAAATTGTCTGTATCTACTTCCTGGTGAGAATACAAAGTGTCTGCACTTACATCCTGGTGAAAATACAAATTGTCTGCACTTACATCCTGGTGAGAAGACAAATTGTCTGTATCTACTTCCTGATGAGAAGATAAATTGTCTGTATATATTTCCTTGTGAGAAGACAAACTGTCTGCACTTACATCCTGGTGAGAATACAAATTGTCTGCACTTACTTCCTGGTGAGAATACAAATTGTCTGCACTTACTTCCTGGTGAGAAGACAAATTGTCTGTATCTACTTCCTGATGAGAAGACAAATTGTCTGTATCTACTTCCTGGTGAGAATACAAAGTGTCTGTACTTACATCCTGGTGAGAAGATGTCGCCACGTGCAAGTTTTCCATGATGTCCAATTTCTCTGCCTCCAAATCTCCGATAATCTTTTTTTGCAATTGTAACCCAATTCGATCATCTTCCTGATTCAAGCTTTTTGTCAGAGATCGATGTTGATACAACGACTGTTGGAACTCTTGCTTTCCCAAGCTGTCTTTACTAGCCATGTTATTCCTCAGTAAATCGTTCAGGGGGTTAGTCGAATGGTTTCAAATATGACCAATTAAATCTAAAAATGTTTTTACTTCACAATAATTTTAAGTAGTGTACAACGTGAAGCCCTCTTTAGTCAAATTATAATAAAAATATATAATATGTAAATAATCAAAAGAAAATTTAGATGAATAAATTAACTCTTCATCCTAATCCCCCCAACCCCGTAAATTTGAGATAACATTAGATCAAATATTTCTTGGCAACAGGGTTCATTGTTTATTAACAATATCAATTTTTAAAACTATTTTTTCTTGTTTTTTTTAGAACCGTGTTTTAGTACTCGCTCTGGCTATACTCGTATTTACTAATTAGGCTAATGTGTTAGGGATGAGGAAGTTTGAATATAGATGAAGTGTACCCACATTTGCGTGTAATAAAAATGGACTATCAGGAGAACATGTTCTAGAAGAGTGTAACTATCAGGAGAACATGTTCTAGCAGGTGCGACTATCAGGATAACATGTTCTAGAAAAGTGCTACTATCAGGATAACATGTTCTAGAAGAGTGCGACTATCGTGATAACATGTTCTAGCAGAGTGCGACTATCGTGAGAACATGTTCTAGAAGAGTGCGACTATCAGGAGAACATTATCTAGAAGAGAACGAGTCCAGGGAAACATTAAAACACTTGCCCGGCTCTGTCCGCCTCAGGATAAGAGATGTGACTAGGTCTCGCAATCTCGCCCGGACCAAGGATGCTGTGAATAGAAAGGAGGGGGTGGCAGGGGTGGGTGGTGTTACCAAGTAGAGAGGATCGTTGAGAAGGTCTTCAGTTAGATTCCCTTATCACCGGGCGAGCAGACGAGAAGAGCCCCTTCCCTCCACCCTCCACCCTCTTGGTCAAGTCTTAGTCCACCCTCCACTTCTGCTTCTAGGACCGGCCAATAACAATGAAACTGTTGGGTGCATAGCGACCGGGCTCAATCGCCTTACACATTACACACTGGGAGGGACAAGTTTTTATACTTACATGACATATTACACACTAATAGAACCAAGTTTTAATAAATACATGACATATTACACACTAATAGAACCAAGTTTTAATAAATACATGACATATTACACACTAATAGAACCAAGTTTTAAAAATACATGACATATTACACACTAATAGAACCAAGTTTTAATAAATACATGACATATTACACACTGATATAACGAAGTTTTAATAAATACATGACATATTACACACTAATAGAACGAAGTTTTAATAAATATATGACATATTACATTAGACCCGGGATTTGAGCCTCGATCTCCTTGTAACAAGCAGTCTATCTTATTGCGAGAGTGATGCCTTAGACTATGCAGCCACCGAAGCGGGTGTGACCCATTTTAAAACGTTTAAAAGCTCCCTAGATATATATGTCAGCTACTCTAGAATCTATATCAGGAATTGGCGACCTTTTTACCTCGATCGACTTAAAAAAACTCACCAAAAGTCCCGTACTCATCCATTGTCTCTATTCTCTATTCTTTATTATTTTTTTCTTTACTTATTAGATTTATTCCTTGGATTCAATTTTTCCTCAAATATTTGTGACTCTATCTACCTAGGAAAAAAATAGAATAAATAAAATGTTTATTTTAATAAGTCGATTAATTTTTTTCTTTTAATATTAATTACGATGACCGACAACCACACTCAAACATTATTTGTGAGTATTTGATTATATTTGCGAGTTTATAAGTCCCAAAATACCGACTTTTAATGACGATCTAGTTTTCTTACGCGATCGTCTACAAATTACCATAAGATCGACCGGTCTATCGCGATCGGTCGTTTGCCGACACCTGAACTATATGACGTTGTATTGCGCGGGTACTCGACGATTTAGTGAAAGGTTTGTTTGAACCAAGAGCCTATAGTAGCCTCATGGCTTCTTTGGTGCTGACTGACAAATCACAGCTTACAGCTAACGGCTTTGAAAAGCTACCAGACCGAATTATGTATCCCTACGCCGAACCATATGATCTGCAAAAAACATGTGTTTAGCAGCTGTCACTTCTGACAGTCAACATTTAGGTATATACCTAAATGTTGACTGTCAGAAGTCAGCTGTGAACTGTCAGTCAGCACCAAAGAAGCCATGGGGCTACTGTAAATTCACTAAAGGATGGAAATCTTCTCCGGCTCAAATGTAGAAATAGCACAACTTTGCAACCAAAATGTCCCTAAGATGCACCATTTTTTATTTGCTCTATTCCTCTATTCACTAAGCAAGGTAGCAAGGATAATGGTGACGTCACCACAAACGTAATATTTTGCGATTTCGTTGAACAATCAGTCTAAATAATTTACTTTCTAAGTCAAGGCTACCTTATTTTAAATAGATTTTAAAAATGACAGTAAGTATAAATATTTGTAAACTTTGTTCTCATAAGTTAGCAATTTTTATTTTAACACTGGGTTATACTACCCGTTCGGGTTATATGCTAATGCACTAATTACGCTAATGATTTTATGGATGAGAAAGGTTATATTTAGATGAAGTATACCCGCATTTGCGTGGATGAAGAGGGTAAAACCATTTTGGAAAACCACTTTCAGTACACGTGACCGGGATCTGAACCTCGATCTCCCCGTCATCGGCAGTCTAGTCCAACAAAAGATTGACGCCTTAGACCATGCGGCCACCGAAGCAGGTATAGGTTAGCAATTAAATTAAAAAAGGCCTATTTCTAGTATTTTTCTCAAACAACAGTATTATTCATGTAAAGTACTTTTCTATATTATATAATTTTAAAACTTTTGTTTCAGGACACGTTATATTTAGTGAAAAGATACTTTTGGATCTGGAAAAATATTCCACAGTTTTTTTAATTTTAATTTGATGTTATTTTGTTTTATAGCGGTGTAAGCCTTGTAAGGAATGCTCTGGCATTATACGATTGGAAGATGCAACAGTTGTAGGTTATTAATAGATTTGTTATCATTATAGCTTGCTTCATATTAAAACAAGTTGTGTGCTTGTAAGACGGTATGTGAGTTTAATTACTTTGATAACCACTAATTGGAGAACAGTTAACTAAGTGCCCGTCATTTTAATTCACCAAAATTGTTTAAAAGTTGCGCCTTGTCTTGAATGGGTGAAAATGAGCGGCAAATAAAGATATCAATTCTCATGTCAATGTATACCTTGAGTTTCTTTGCGAATGTACTCCAGATTTAAAACACCTTTTAGAAAATACAAACAGATTTTCCTATATTCTTATAAATTTTTTTTACAAGAATTGATAATCTATCAAAAGTAACATCCGAAGATCACATGACCTGACGTATTAATACATAAAAGTTGATCAAATAACTTGTTTAAAAGCTGAAACAAAAACATTAGTTATTGAATAATTCTAAAAATAGACCTACACTATAAAACTATTTTTTCCTTGGAGTATTTTTTTTTGTAAAGACATTAATTGTTTAAATCGTCGTTTATTCACGAAACTGTCCGGTAGTATTTTTCCTGCCAGGATGTCTATTAAAAGGTCCGTGGAAAGATATATCTATTTAGAAATAGGAAACAAGAAAAAGTGGATTTTTTTTAATAAGAGTCATCTCTATCCAGGCGAAAATAGTATAGTGAGTGTTTATGCTCTTCAGAGGAATAGGGGAAGTGTTATTAACAGATTAAAAAAAGGCCTCGTAGAGTGAACTGCTAATTTTCTTCCCTCTCTTTCTATTTCGTAAGTTGAAGTTCAAGTGTGATGATGGCACTTAAAAGTTTTTCAACGTGTCAAGCTAAGATGCAACCCGCTTCGCAAAAATAACATGGAATTCATCAACCAAACATGGAATTCATCAACCAGACAACGTCGTTAACACAAAACAAATTTTACTAAAACCCTCAAAACAACGTCCAGCGCTGAAACCCATCGTTGTAAGTCTAAGAGTGTGTGAAGAGTAGTCTACACATTAGGGGTAAAGTTGTGGTGTTCTATGGGTATAACCTACACACCAGGGGCAGAAGGCGGGTAGATATGAGTTAGCGATTGTTGGAAATGAGCGCTTGGCTCTTACTTTGATTACTATGTCTGTCTGTCTGTCTTTGCGCCCTCGTGCCTGGTGGAGTGTGAACACAACAGTTGCCATGGTAACCAGACCCACCCCGCAAAACAGCCTCCCCTTCAGGATCTGCTACAACTGCATCTCTCACGCTCGACATCCGGACAAGTCTTGGAACTGGACAGGGACTCGCCTGGAGAGAGAGAGAGTAGGACAGGTCAAACCTTCAGATGAGTCAGGCGTGCTAACTAGTTGACTAAACTATCTGTTTATATTCTAGGGATGTGCAAGCGATGTCCTAGAAACTACTCTAGATATCATATTCTGAAAATTGAAATATGACACCTGGACACGGGAATCGAACCCGGGACCTTTGGCTTAGTACGCCAATGCTCTAATCACTGAGCTATCCAGGAATCGTCCCGTGCCCCAAGGCCATTCTTTACCCATATTTTTAAGGCAGAGTCTATGATGGACGTGCGGAAATCGTCGGCTACAGATGTGCGAATTTATTAAGATCACGAGCTATCAGAAAACGCAGCCACCTTTGACTCGGTAGTTGGCTTAATGCTGCAACTTGTACAATTTATTATAATAGCTCAGTGGTTAGAGCATTGACGTACTGAGCCAAAGGTCCCGGGTTCGATTCCCGTGTCCAGGTGTCATTTTTTTTTCAATTTTCAGAATATATCTAGATGGAGAGTTCCTCACTAAAAAGCATAAACAATAGCTTCGGTTATTTGATTCTTACTCTAGAAGTATTCTAGTAGTTGTATTTTATTTCAATTTATTTGATGTATTTAACGTGCACTTTCTTAACCGACTGATTACATAAATACACGAGAATTTCTAATAGCGAGAGCGAAAAGAGCCTACCAATTTTGTAGGAAAAGGTATTCTTCCATACCTTCCAGGGTTCTTTTACACGCCACAATTGACATGGGACCGACAGCTTTACTTCCCCTCCGAAGGAAATTGTGCTACGGGTTTTTATCGTTCAAGAAAAATCCGCTGACCCCAGCTGGGTTTGAACCCACGGACATCAGGTCCTGGGCCGAACACTTTACCCCAAGACCATCGCGGTCGACTCTGGTATTTGTAGATAACATACAATGGGAACATTGTATTTCATTTACAGATCATAGTATTCGTGTCGTTTTATTGCTGATATATAAAGCGACCTGACACATTGATTGTAGTATTTATTGTATTTATCAACGTCTCTAAACTAGGTCATGACAGTCTAGAACTACTGAACTGTATCTTACACAAACCGACGTTCAAGTTTATCTCTTAATTTTTATTTTTTACTTATTGTATTTGATTGATTTAACATTTTAATTAAAATAAATTAATTGAAACATTTCTTGTTTTAATATTTGAGGCTTAATGGAGGCTATTCTTTGTTGAAACTATGATCTCTCCTTGATAACAATCCGTTGATATACGTTACAAGCTACACCTTTGTTTTCTGGCTTCCTCGGCAATGGACTATGGAGTTCCTCATGACATGGTCCCTCATCACTCCTAGATCAATATCTAGGTATGGAGTGTCAGTTCTGTGTGAGCGCAGGAAACACATCAGACAGAGAAACACTCATCAGGCAGAGAAACACCCATCAGGCAGAGAAACACCCATCAGGCAGAGAAACACCCTTCAGGCAGAGAAACACCCATCAGCAGACAAACACCATCAGGCAGAGAAACACTCTTCAGGCAGAGAAACACTCTTCAGGCAGATAAACACACATCAGACAGAGAAACACTCATCAGACAGAGAAACACTCTTCAGAGAAGACCATCAGACAGAGAAACACCCATTCAGACAGAGAAACACTCATCAGACAGAGAAACACCCATTAGACAGATAAACACACATCAGAGAAACACCCATCAGACAGAGAAACACTCTTCAGGCAGAGAAACACCCATCAGACAGATAAAAACACATCAGAAAATACCCATCAGACAGAGAAACACTCATCAGGCAGAAAAACACCCATCAGAGAAACACCCATCAGACAGAGAAACACCTATCAGACAGAGAAACTCTCTTCAGGCAGAGAAACACCCATCAGACAGATAAACACACATCAGAGAAACACCCATCAGACAGAGAAACACCCATCAGACAGAGAAACTCTCTTCAGGCAGAGAAACACCAATCAGACAGATAAAAACACATAAGAAAACACCCATCAGACAGAGAAACACTCATCAGGCAGAGAAACACCCATCAGAGAAACACCCATCAGACAGAGAAACACCTATCAGACAGATAAACACACATCAGAGAAACACCCATCAGACAGAGAAACTCTCTTCAGACAGAGAAACACCCATCAGACAAACACTCTTCAGACAAAGAAACACATCTTTTTTCCCATTGCTAACATTATTACTATATTTTTAATATCATTTTGTATGTATTGATAGTATGTATCAAACGTTGTGGTTGTAGACCATATGACTTGACGTATGATTAGATTACATTATAGCTATTGTTTGAGTAACTTTTGTAGCTATGAGTTAATGTTCTTCGTACCAGAACCCTACCATAGCTACAATGCTCATTGGTATTCCCCAGAGGCACAAGCGATGTTTTCGTATTTAATGCAACAGAGAGATTTTATTGGAATAATGATGGCAGATATTTAATGAAATAAGTATCTGCTACAAAAGATACATCCACACAGACATTGTTTTGAGAAGAGACACTTACCAAACATAAATATACTTATTTAAAGAAAATGGTTTGTGTAGAATGCCTATACTAAAAGTTTATCATATATTTTGAAACAACCTATAGTATTTTTAAGCTATGACTTCATCTATAAAATATATTCAATTCAAACCACTTCCCTCAAACCATTATTTAAAAAACAAAGATATTTCGATGTATTTATGTTTGAAATAAAAGGAAATCCCCTTACCTGGCACTGCTTGCGGCTGCATGACGAACTACAGCAACTTATCTAGCAGCTGTTCTGAACTATTCACCAGCGTACTGACTGTCCTGAACCCTTCACCAGCGTACTGACTGTCCTGAACCCTTCACCAGCGTACTGATTGCCTGATCCTTCACCAGCGTACTGATTGTTCTGAACTCTTCACAAGGCGTACTCCACGGAAAACACACGCTAATTTCTGGCCCAGGAAAATACACCCACATTTTAAAAACATGGATTCGAGTAAACCATCTATTATTTTTTTATATTTATAAACGAAAAAGTATTGAAACAATGAATGAAAACAGAAAATAATTAGCCCTGTGATAGATAAAAAAAACACTAGATTATGTGTGTAACTTAAGATGGAGTGCTAGTGAGCGTGAGTTTAGGGAAGTATTTTTGAAGTTTTTATAGCATAAACATTTTTGGCCAAAATAAATAAAATATTTCTTCTATGGAAACATATAGTTTAGTTTTCTGCACATGCTAATCTCAACAGTCCTTGAATATCTGTCAATGGTGTCCTGGAATTTAATGACAAATTTTTCTCTTAATTTAAAAAAATGTCTCATCTAATGCCGTTATGTTCATGACAGATATTCAACAACTGGTTATATCACCATGTGAAGAAAATTAAGCTTTGTGTTTGTATGGAAGCAATATTTTATTTATTTTGACAAAAAAAAAAGTTTTGCTACACAACTGCAACAACATTTGACTTTTTCTCACGTTCCCTCAATCCCCAACTTAAATAAATATAGCACGATAAGTTAAGGCGATTGGCCCTTTTCATTTGTCCTGTAAATGCAGATTCACGGGAACATTAAAAAAAAAATTGCAATTTTCTTTTCGCAAACGGTTTGTCCAAGAATAGAAGCATGTTGATTAAGTTATACTTTTTATATACACCCCTCCTCTATAATTTTAACAGTGATCAAATATCGATAAAATGGACATTTTTTTAATTAAAAACTTCCGGCTTCATAACAAAAAATAAGAAAATGTAACTAATAATAAACATCGATACATTATCTTAGAAGGGGTGTTGAAAATATTTACATAAAAATTTCACTCGTTCTCGAAAAACTGATATTTCCAAACGTATGATTTTTCCGCAAGATCTATCCGGTAACTAGTGCCATCTACAGTTTCCGTGATCCATCTGTTCTTGTTGGCGCGGAAGGATACTTTGGTCGGTTGTGAAACCACGCCACGACTTTACCCTCCCGCCCACCATCCCACAAAATAGGTTTTAGACTTGCACTCGACAGGGCCAAGGGCCTTAAGATAAGATTCTATTCATTCAAATATATTCATTAGTTTTGTTATAATAATTATACACTTTGAACAATTGTCGTTTCATTTAATTGAAATACATATCTAGAAAAAATACCGAGTAAGATAATAAAATATCACCCACTTGAACTTAATTTACCACCAATGAATCATTTAAGTTTATCAGTAGGAAGATAAAAAATATATATCTCGAATAGCACTTTTGTATCAATAAATAAATACAAACTTACTTTTAACAAATAAGTAGTATCAAGGTATCGATATTTTTTTCGATAATAACGTTAAAAACCGCCTGAGAAAGACTCAACATTCGGCGTTGGAGATTTTGTTGTGAATTAATCGGTGTCTATGACATAATAGAACCACTCGTCTATTGTTTCTACAGGCTCCAAAGTGCAAAGTCCTCATATGAAAACCAGGTCCACGTGAAGAATTAATCTTAAGTTTACAACGCTGGACAATAATATATTCTGGGGGATCATCAGTCGCATTAAATAAATATATATACACACTTACCCTCCACCCCAACCCCCCACTCAACAAACAAGAATATAAACCCATCACACAAAAACTGTTATCATAAAATAAAGTATTACTTCCTGTGTTCATCACACGTTAGTACACACGTAGAAAAAAAAAACCTGTTATCGTAAAAGAGGCTTTTGCTTCTTCTGCAACACATATCGATAAGTAAAGTTCAATTTGATACTGTGTTATTGATGACATTTTCCAATTTTATGAATAATTAACAAAGTGTGGACATCTAAGATGTATATATGATCTTAATGACTTCGTATGAGTGGGTCGGAAGTAACAACATGTAACAGATATCACAGTCTCTTTTACAGTATGTTACCTAAAGGAAAGTCAATTCATATTTATCAAGGACATAACCCAAATATTGTTTTTGTGTGTGTGTGTGTGTGTGGTGTGGGGGGGGGAATTTTAGTGAAGTCCACCAACATGATTTATTGGGGGTGGGACTTGTGGTGAAGTCCACCAACATGATTTATTGGGGGTGGGACTTGTGGTGAAGTCCACCAACATGATTTATTGGTAGGGACTTTGGTGAAGTCCACAAATGATTTATGGGGTGTGACTTGTGTGAAGTCACAACATGATTTATGGGGTGGACTTGTGGTGAAGTCCACTAATGATTATGGGTGTGCACTTGTGGTGAAGTCCACATCATGATTTGGGGGACTGTGGTGAATCACCAACATGATTTATTGGGGTGGCTTGTGTGATCCACCACATGATTTATGGGGTGGGACTTGTAAGTCCACCAACATGTTTATTGGTGGACATTGTTGAAGTCACAACATGATTTTTGGGGTGGACTTTAGGAAGCACACATGATTTATTGGGGGTGGACTTGTGGGAGTCCACCAATGTTATGGGGGTGGGATTTAGTGATCACAATGATTTAGCGAGAGGAGGTGGTGAGACTTGTATGAAGTCAACCACATGATTTATTTAGCACAATTTCCATGAATTAATTCTAAAGGGTTGTGCTTAATTAGTTGCGTGATGTTTCATGAATTTCACAAGAGTCCAAGTCATTCATAGAAGAACCTATCGACATTATTCTTACTCAAGTGCATAATTTACAAGTGTCATGTTTAATAGTATTATCAGGGACGTCCTTAATTTACCGTAGTTTTGTGTGCGTTGTGGGGGGAAGGAGTTAGTATTTTCATACGAGAGGATGTGTTAGGTTCTTAGGTACTGTACATTTGTGTGGACTCTACAGGCAGTGTTATTACCGGATGTTCAATGATACACTACAAAATCTTGCAATAAGACACTGTGAAACTTCTCTCTGAATTAACTGTACATTTGATGTGGACTCTACAGGCAGTGCTATTACCGGATGTTCAATGATACACTACAGAATCTCGCAATAAGGGCATGTGCAACTTCTCTCTAAATTACTGTACATTTTGATGAGGACATGTTGGATACACTACAGATGACGTCATCGATAACCAGCATTTACAGCCTATCATTAATATGTATTGACACAAATATGGTTATGAATTCGTAAGAAAAATCTAAAGAGATAAGGCTAAAAGCAGGCGTTCCCCTTGTTTACATAATGTATATTTATGTTAAGTTAATACTCTTGTCGCTAAACGCTTGCCACAAGGCTGAGAGGAACAATGGCATTAGTCTCTCAGAAACCGCCCGGAGGGGGTTTATTGGGTCTGCTGTTGATTTCTGAAGCAACACTGGAACCGAGGGAGGTTTTTCATCACCCGTCCAGGCTATACGCATTTATTAATTTCACTAATGGAATAGGTATGAGGAAGGTAACATTTCTGGAGGAAATATACACGCATTTGCCTGGAGGGAAGGTGGGAAACCATTTTAACAAAAAAACCTTTTCAGTACACCATACCGGGATTCGAACGCCATATAATCGCCTCATCACCAGCAATTCAGTCCAACATGAGTGGTGCGTTAAAAACAGCGTTCCGCAAACTTTTTTTTTAAGTTCATGGTACACTTAACAGGCCTACTTTTTTTTTTTTTTTGCGGCACATTATTGTCGTGGGTACGCGCCGCGGCAGCAGAAAATGAACTGCGCACCCAGTCCAAATGTTGTACGGTATATCATAATTAGGAAGTACGGTACAGACTTTTTTTTTTTTCATGAAATAACTTCAAATGTTCCAAGATTAAAAGTTCTTTTTCTGTGCCCCCTCCTTAAACATTTGGAAAAGTTTCGTTCAAACAATTAGTAATTAGGGTAAACTATAACTTGTAGTCTAGGGGTAAGGTGTCAGACTTCTGTGCTGAGGGTCCGGGGTTCAATCCTCGGTCCCGGCACAGATTTATCTGATTGCCAAACCCTTCCTTCACCTCTGACAAGATGTGTATTAATCACAACTTGTGAATGTGAGGAATGCCAGGCCTCTACCGTGGTTCGGATTCCACGTTAAACTGTAGGTCCTTCATTTCATCTCACAATCACCCTACCATTACACATTAGCGTAAGTGCGTATAACCCGAACGGGTAGTAAGACGCGGTGCTAATAATAATAATAATAATAATAATATAACTTGTACTTCACTCAAAAATTTTTTATTATGTCAGATGTATTTAAAATACTAGTAAGTACGAGTAGATTTGAGAAAAGAATAGAACGTAAAATATCTTGGGAGCGTGATTGAGGCAAAATGTGGAAGTAGAGGGGATGTAATGAGAAGTGAACAGCAGGGAGAGTTGTAATATAGGTGTGTAAGAGACCTGCTATGGAGAGTTGTTCTATAGGTGTGTAAGAGACCTGCTATGGAGAGTTGTTATATAGGAGTGTAAGAGACCTGCTATGGAGAGTTGTTCTATAGGTGTGTAAGAGACCTCTTATGGAGAGTTGTTCTATAGGTGTGTAAGAGACCTCTTATGGAGAGTTGTTCTATAGGTGTGTAAGAGACCTGGTATGGAGAAAAGAAGTGTCCTTGAAGTGTAAGAAAGTGGTATACAGGGCGTACTTTGTAGACATTGTTACACATGCAACAGAAACAAGGACATTGAATGTAAGATAGACAAGGAAAGTGGAGGCCTTGGGACTGAAGTTTGTGAGGAGCATGTTAGCTGTCACGAGGAGAAATAGGATTAGGAATTAAGTTATCCAGGAAAGAGTGGGGGGTACAGGGAGTACATGAGACAGTAGAGGAAGCAAGATTGAGATGGTATGGACATGTAATGAGGATGTTGGAGTACATGAGATAGTAGAGGAAGCAAGACTGAGATGGTATGGGCATGTAATGAGGATGTTGGAGTACATGAGATAGTAGAGGAAGCAAGGCTGAGATGGTATGGACATGTAATGAGGATGTTGGAGTACATGAGACAGTAGAGGAAGCAAGACTGAGATGGTATGGGCATGTAATGAGGATGTTGGAGTACATGAGACAGTAGAGGAAGCAAGACTGAGATGGTATGGACATGTAATGAGGATGGAAAAAGAGAGGATGCCAAAGAAAATGATGGAAATGAAGTATGTAGGGAAAATAGACCATAAGGGAGGTTAAGAAAGAGATGGAAGGAGCAGATATCAGAAAGTGTGCAAGTGAGAGGAGAGGAATGGAAGAAATTAAAAGAGGAAAAATAGTGGAAGGATAGAGAAAGATGGAGGCATTTTACTGAACTTACCCAGCCACAGGTTGGAAAATGTTGATGATGAGTAAGTACAAGAAGGTAAGAAATAAGGACAGCAAACAGCTGCCAATTGTACCAACTTCAATCGTGTTCTTATTGAACAGTGACGCGTGGCGCTCCGAGCTGAGGCCGCACGGCACACTAGTGTGCCGCGTCACACCGTTTGCGTGACACTGCGTTAGACCACGCGAACAATGAGGCGGGTGAAATAGCAGCTAGCAGACTTGGACCTCGAACCAATGAATCTATTCTTTGTTGGTTGTGAACCAAGTTCCTGGCTGAGACCAACGGAAGATAATATCACAGGTCCATTGAGATCTCACAGGAAAATTACGATGATGACTAAGTGGATTGGGGTCAACTAGAAATACCAAGTATTCTCGTCTCAAGGAAGGACGTGTGGTTAAGAGATTTTAAAATGAGAAAGTTCCAGGTGCCAAGAGCCCGGGCGTGTTAATCGGAGAGTAATACACGGACACCCTTCCAACACTCCTCTTCTATCCGGGCTTTGGACCGGCTGATTTCTCAGGCAGAGTTAGCAATACACGGAGTCCGACAGGACAGTAATACACGGACAGTCCTATATGACAGAACAAATGGACAGTCCTATATGACAGAACAAATGGACAGTCCTATATGACAGAACACATGGACAGTCTGATATGACAGTAACACATGGACAGTCTGATATGACAGTAACACACGGACAGTCCTATATGACAGAACACATGGACAGTCTGATATGACAGTAACACACGGACAGTCTGATATGACAGTAACACACGGACAGTCCTATATGACAGAACACATGGACAGTCTGATATGACAGTAACACACGGACAGTCCTATATGACAGTATTACACGGACAGTCCTATATGACAGTAACATATGAACAGTTCGATAGGACAGTACTGCCCCCTACTCGTCTTACTACCCATTCGGTCCATCCACATTTAATAATGTTAATAAGGAAGGTAGTACTCGGAAGAAATGTTCTTGTATTTTCGTGGAGGCAAAGTGGAAGCTAATTAAGGAAAAAACCCCTCGGTATATTCGCTGAGGTTTATCAACTCTCAGTCACTGGCAAACCAGAATAGACTGACCTAACATTTAGTCCACGTGTTCATTAATGCGGTCCAAATTAAATGAGTCTTAGATCTTAATTCAAACAAATCATGTTTTGTTGACCGGAGTGTACCAGACTTAATTTTCAAACCAACAATATGCACATTATAAAGTTTATTTTAAAAAAGTAAAGGAAAATTTCTTGTTAGAGTTTAAATAAAATAGTTTTCTACCGAATTCCTGAATTCCATCATCCACCATTATCATCAGAAAAAAAAATTAAAAAAAAGATACTAAACACCCAATTGTAAAAAATAAAAAAGTAGTTTCTTTTATAAATATCCAATAAAAATCAAGATTGTTGTGGCCATCACAAAATCGTAGCTTTTACTATTAATTCATTAAATAGAAAATAAAAGTAAACCAAAAATTTGACCAATTCGTTGGCCGTTCATTGAGCCCGGTTAATGAACAAAACGGGTGTTCAACAGACGAAAATGTTTGTTTGTGAAGTAACCGAGCTTGCCAGTGGAGAATCAAGACAACAAAAGACAATCTAGCAGGCCGTGACCACACAGAGATTCTAAACACTTTTTATAGGTGGTTCGTACCCAGGCGTAGAGAATGCGCTAGGAATGGATCAAGGTCCATCTATTTGGAGGTCAGGTCAAACTGGCTAATTACAACATCTCGTTACTACTTACTTTATTCTCGACCCTAATAATTAGGTTTCCATGGGAACCGCTTTAAATCAAACATACATTTCAAGCCGTAGCCATAACTAGACTTACAAAATAAACATTCTAATTTTAAATGCCTGTGAAGATAGGGTGTTTGATGTTAAAACACATTGGTTAAAGAACAACTTTATTTTTAATAATTTTACCGTCTATGTTTGTAAAGTGTTTGACGGTAGTGGCAAAATAAGCAATAAAATAATAGCGAGAATTCACATACATTAATATAATGGATGAAAATACAAGATTTGATGTATTTAATTATTTCATTTACTTTTAGAAAATACTTAAACATGATTGAAAGAACATTTATAACCATAGCAAGAAACAATGTTTTGCCTTGCCCCTCTGATATACGGACCTTGATATGGACAGAAAAATTATATTCCACCGAACCAACGTCTGTTTAACCGTTCTATTGAAAAGAAGGCAACCTTAATTTGACCTTCCCCAGATGATAGAGGTACCTAAGTGTGGCTAAGAGCTAAATTATTCACTAACGCTGAAAGTCTTGCTTGATCTGTCCTGTCAGATAGACGGACTTTACCTAATCAATGATTTAGGTAATAGGCCCGAAGGGTAATCTGGGAATAAGTGCAGGGGACGTCTTTAATTGGATGGGATAATCATCTCTAGCGCACTCAGCTGGGATTCGAACTCTTGACATCTCCATCGATGTCGACCAGGGGAAATATGAATGCAGCGCCTGAGAAAGCTCTACTGCAGCTGTATCCGGTGAAAAAAAATAGTCCTTTCTTGACAATGAACAATAAAAATACAACAGGTAACTGAATAACATTAGTTGGGTATTTTGTGAAAAGTGCCGAGATAGCTTTAAAAGTATTATTCCCTAAAAATAAAACTGCACTTATTTGTATTCAATTTATATTAACTAAAAAAGTGTGCGTGTACTACTAGAATTATTATGGCTTAAATCAGTACATGGCTTGCAAACTAACCTAATTCTAAAACCCGCAACAGCCACATGACTCCCTATTTATCACCGTGAACGAGGAAGTAGCAATTTCACCAATTATTTATCATACTATCGTTGGAGATGACGGAAATCGAACCGTGGACTCTTTACTAAATAGACAAACGTGTCACTGACTAGGATGGGATCTGCATCAGCAGGTTGGAACCAGGATCCTCTAGACCTGTAGTCAGTCTCCCTGACCACTCAATCACAGACAGGATGTAACCAGGGTCCTCTAGACCTGTAGTCAGTCTCCCTGACCACTCAGCTACAGACAGGATGTAACCAGGGTCCTCTAGACCTGTAGTCAGTCTCCCTGACCACTCAGCTACAGACAGGATGTAACCAGGGTCCTCTAGACCTGTAGTCAGTCTCCCTGACCACTCAATCACAGACAGGATGTAACCAGGGTCCTCTAGACCTGTAGTCAGTCTCCCTGACCACTCAGCTACAGACAGGATGTAACCAGGGTCCTCTAGACCTGTAGTCAGTCTCCCTGACCACTCAGCTACAGACAGGATGTAACCAGGGTCCTCTAGACCTGATAGTCAGTCTCCCTGACCACTCAGCCAGAGACATACAGGATGTAACCAGGGTCCTCTAGACCTGTAGTCAGTCTCCCTGACCACTCAGCCACAGAGAGGATGTAACCAGGGTCCTCTAGACCTGTAGTCAGTCTCCCTGACCACTCAGCCACAGAGAGGATGTAACCAGGTCCTCTAGACATGTAGTCAGTCTCCCTGACCACTCACCCACAGCCAGGATGTAACCAAGGTCCTCTAGACCTGTAGTCAGTCTCCCTGACCACTCAGCCACAGCGAGGATGTAACCAGGGTCCTCTAGACCTGTAGTCAGTCTCCCTGACCACTCAGCACAGACAGGATGTAACCAGGGTCCTCTAGACCTGTAGTCAGTCTCCCTGACCACTCAGTCCCCAGTAGAAACGCACGTCAGTGAACCTGGTTCCTGAGATGATAATGAAGCAGTGTTGTATCTTGTTTGATTCCAAAGTCCCTCGGAAAACCAAACCTTTGCTCTGGAACAAAAGAAGTGAGACAATGAATGCAAGTGACGTCATGAAACAAGAACTGCCCCCTTTCCCCCATTCGACTGCTGCTGGGGTCGAGACAATCGAAGAACGGTAGGGATATTTCCCTTCTTTCTCTCTCTCTCTCACTGTCATCTTCAGAATGATACAAGCTCTTGTGCCTACTTAACCTAAGTGTTGGCTCGGGACATTGTTAGGTGGGAAAATAGAGTTTAAAATACATCATGCCAAGTTTTTAGAAGGGAAAGTTTCATCTCGTTATCTAATACGTGTATTCTGAACATTGAAAAATGACACCTGGACACGGGAATCGAACCCGGGACCTTTGGTTTAGTACGCCAATGCTCTAACAACTGAGCTATTATAATAAATTGTACAAGTTGCAGCAATAAGCCAACTACCGAGTCAAAGGTGGCTGCGTTATCTGATAGCTCGTGATCTTAATAAAAATCACACATTTGGAGCCTACGATTTCCGCACGTCCATCATAGACTCTGCCTTAAAAATATGGGTAAAGAATGGCCTTGGGGCACGGGACGATTCCTGGATAGCTCAGTGATTAGAGCATTGGCGTACTAAGCCAAAGGTCCCGGGTTCGGTTCCCGTATCCAGGTGTCATTTTTAAAATTTTCAGAATATGATATCTAGATGCGAGTAAATTCTTACTAAAACAAATATAATAGCTTTGGCTATTTGATTCTTAATACGTGTATGTTTATTTACATTCCTAGTACAATATTCGTCTAATTAATCTCTCGCCCACTTAGGTCTAGGTAGAACAACACTTGTTCTGGTCACCCCTGCTCTAGGTATAACACACTTGTTCTGGTCACCCTGCTCTAGGTATAACAACACTTGTTCTTGTCACCCCTGCTCTAGGTAGAACAACACTTGTTCTGGTCACCCTGCTCTAGGTAGAACAACACTTGTTCTGGTCACCCTCTGCTCTAGGTAGAACAACACTTGTTCTGGTCACCCCTGCTCTAGGTAGAACAACACTTGTTCTGGTCACCCTGATTCCTTCAGTTGTGCGAGAATTCAAGCACATACGTTCTTCCCCGTGTCCACAATAAGAAACTAAAATAATGGGTCGTAAGGTCACCCCTGTAGATATGAAAGTTGAAAAAACTAATGTAAATGTCTATTTTCCTGGCGTCCTAATCCTCACACGCCCAAATCGTTAAGCTAATATTAGAATATTGAGCGTTATCTTATCTCGACCAAATAGACTTTTATACATATTATTTAAAGAAGGGGGGAGGGGGGACAACACATGGTAAACAATCGTAAAAAAATTTCCATAATCTGTTAGTGTGCCACATGTCACGTCAACTTGTGTCCACATCCTCACCGTCTGTACAGCACTTCTTGATGTAGTCACTGACCAATCATGGACGCTTTTGAGTGTACAGCACTCTACAAAAATATAGTTATTACTGAGAGCCTCATAGACGGCTTTGGAAGTGTCAGACCTACAAAAAGTACATTATATCTGGAGGAGCCAATCATAGGCACGTTTGGAAGTGTACAGCACTCTACAAAAATGTACAGTTCATATACTGGAGGGAGCCAATCATAGGACGGCTTTTGGAAGTGTACAGCACTCTACAAAAATGTACAGTTATATACTGGAGGGAGCCAATCATAGGACGGCTTTTGGAAGTGTACAGCACGCTACAAAAATATAGAGTTATATACTGGAGGGAGCCAATCATAGGAAGGCTTTAGGAAGTGTACAGCAACTCCAAAATATGGACATGCTCAAGGCCGTAGCCAGGGGGAGGTTTTGGGGGTTCACCCCCCCCCCCCGAAATTTTATGAACAGAATATATAATTATGGTTTTACTTATGATTAAAACAATATCAAAATTAAGATACAAATACAAATTAGCGGGCTTTGTTACCATAAAAAAACACTTTCGATAGCTTCTAGAACTGTCTATCATTTAGAGTTTTTCTAGCCTCTGACAATTGGGAGATGTACCCACCAAACCCCCCTGAAATTATTGATGGCTACGGCCTTGGACATGCTCATATGCTAAAGACATATCAAGTTGAGTGTTTTTTGTTTTTTTTGCAAGTAAATGCTGTACGTGATTTTTTTAAATTCTAAACATAAGAACCAAATTAGTTATTTCTTATGATTTTTTAAAAAAATCTTTCAAGTATATATTGGCTAGCTCAGAGTACAAGATATGTAAAGTGATGATGTATCTATAGAAGCATGTGCTAACACTAGCTCAATTGTTTATGAATGTAATAGAACACACTGACCTCGGACCGATGGCCACGAGGACAAAGGCGTTAGTTTTGTCTAGTCTGGTTTGCCAGTGACTTGGAAATATGGGTTTGCATCTCAGCTGGGTGAACCGTGTTTGATAAAATATATAAATGATTTTCTGCTCTTTCTCCACGCAAATGAGGGTAAATTTTATCTAAATTCTACCTTAATCCCCCTACAATTTAGGTGTAAATATGTAGATTGCCTGGACGGATTGTAAGTTCTTTTCATCACCGCGTCTTACTACCCGTTCTGGTTATTTCCGTATGTATGATATTTCCTTTAGTGGGTTAGGGAGAACGGGAGAATTTCAGAGGTAATTTACCCGCGTTTGCGTGGAAGGAGAGTGGGAAACCGTTTAGGAGGAAAAAACCTCAGTAAACTCGACCGGAATTCGAACCTCAATCTCCCCGTCATCGACTGTCGAGTCAATTGAGAGAATGATGTCTCGAAAGACTGGTGGTAAAGACGGAAAACAAAGGCAGTAGAACAAACTCTATTCTATGTTCTCGGAGGAAGGTTGTGTGATAGGTCCATGACCCCGATGACCCGCTCCTCCAACATGGTCAGCTCAATCAAACTCACCCAGACTCTTGTCAAATATTCACATGAAAATGTATCAGTTTGTTTTTAGCCCGCTGCGGGTCTGAAATTCAGTTTTCAATTTAAACTTAGTTTGCCGAGAACAAACACACGACCCTCTGCCGAGTTACAATTCCAGAGAGGAAGGAAAACAGGACCATAGGTTGGGAAGGGAGAGGGAGGAGGGGGGGCTAGCGAGAAGAATTCAGTTCTACCTTCGGGTCAGAGGAAGAAGGGCATAAAGGGTCGCTTTTATCACATACTCGACTGGGTTACACTTGATACTTTCGACTGTTTAATATGTTACTTTCGACTGTGTTACTATCAAATGTTAAATAAATGTTTCTTTCGACTGTTTTATATGTGTTACTTTCGACTGTTTAATATATGTTAATTTTGGTACTGTTTTACATGTGTTACCATCAACTGTTAAATTAAGGTTTCTTTAGACTGTTTTATATGTGTTACATTAGACTGTGTTATATGTGTTACTTTTGAGGCTGCTACATATTATATGTTCGACTGTGTTATATCTGTTACTTTTGACTTTGTTAAATATATGCTACTTAATTTGTGTTTTACATGTTACTTTCAACTGTTACACTTGATACTTTTGACTGTATAATAAATGTTATTATCAATCATGCATACCTGTTTATTTCCACAGTATAAACAACTTAATATATAGCGTGTAATACATGTTACTTTCAACTGTGAAATACTTACTTTTGACAGTGAAATACATGTTAACGTAGGCAGTATAACATGTTACTTTCGACAATGTACATGCTGATTTCAGCAGTGTAACAAAGGTTACTTTGGACAGTGTAATCCATGTTACTTTTATGTGTTATATTTGTTACTGTCACTATCGACCGTGTGGTACATGTTACTGTCAAAAGTGTTATATTTGTGTGTTTTTTAATCACCTCGTCTTACTATTCGTTCGGGTTATAGGCTTATAAAGTCTACTAATTACGCTAATGGTTTTAGGGTTTAGAAAGGCTATATTTCAAGGAAGTGTACCAGTATTTGCGTGGAGGGTGAGCGGAAAACAATTTTGAAAAATCCCTCCTCAGCACACCCGACCTAGATTCGAACCTCGATCTCCCCGTCATCGGAGGTCTAGTCTGTGATAGTAGCACCTTAGACCATGCAGCCACCGAAGCGGGTTTATATTAGTTACTTTTGACAGTGTAATGCATATTACTTTTGAATGTGTGCAGTTTGCTAAGTGTTAAGGTGTTGTAATATATAATTTCAAAACCAGCCTACTTGTTACTTTCGAAAGTTCTCGCTCTACTGGTTAATTTAGTCAGTGGTTTACTTATGACTTACAAAACTATTCTACCAATACTGTCATGATCTTTCTGGTTGCTTCAAGAATTAATGTTCCACGCGCTTCGACTGGCGGGTGGTGGGAGGGGGGGGTTTGAACAGTTTCTTAGAACAAGCCCCAGGGCTATTTACCAGTAGTCCAGTACTAAACGCACACTTTCTAAACATATCTCTATAAACACGACTTAACTAAGTAAGTGAGCTTAGCCCACGCAACACTATACTACACATAAATTTTAGCACCTGGGAGTGTACCACCTGGGTAGTACGAAATAGTACATACACGAAGATACTACTCATCAATACTATTACCTGAGTTGTATGAAGTAGTACATATACGAAGATACTACTCATCAATATTATTACCTGGGAGTGTACTATCTAAGTAGTACGAAGTTGTACATATACGAAGATACTACTCATCAATATTATTACCTGGGAGTGTACTATCTAGGTAGCACGAAGTTGTACATATACGAAGATACTACTCATCAATATCATTACATGGGAGTGTACTACCTAGGTAGTACGAAGTTGTACATATACGAAGATACTACTCATCAATATTATTACCTGGGATTGTACTATCTAGGTAGTACGAAGTTGTACTCATACGAAGATACTACTCATCAATACTATTACCTGAGTACTACGAAGTAGTACATACACAAAGATACTACTCATCAATATTACCTGGGAGTGTACTATCTAGGTAGTACGAAGTTGTACATATACGAAGATACTACTCATCAATATTATTACCTGGGAGTGTACTACCTAGGTAGTACGAAGGACAAACACAAAGCTAGCACAATCCATGCGTATTTTCCCAGACATCCATAGAGAAAGATGCAATACCCGGAGTTACTTGCACCCAGCTACAAAAACACACACACACACACACACACTCAACTAAATACATTCTAAACATGAACATCAGGACAAGTGTTTGTGTGCATACTCAAACCACTGATACCGGAGGACCATCCTTTATAACCTGACATTAGCCAGAAGCCCGAGGTTCAATAACAACCGACTTGAAACAAGTGTGGGTTTTTTGTTTATAATTCAATCACCTTTAACATTATTTGATGTAAAAACCACCTCGTGGCTGAGTGGTCAGGGAGACTGACTACAGGTCTAGAGGACCCTGGTTACATCCTGTCTGTCCTTGTGGCTGAGTGGTCAGGGAGACTGACTACAGGCCTAGCGGACCCTGGGTACAGCAACACAGGTGTACTTATAAATAATATCGGTATAAAACTTAATCAACATTATTCCTGGAGCAAAGTTTGTGTTTCGTATCAGGATTATATATCTATAGACTCTGATCCCGATAGTTGGGTCCATAATTTATAAATTACACTAAATATTAGCCAATTAAACGCAGCTTCCTTTAAACGTGGTCGCGAGCTGTCCTTTGGGACACTTTAGCCCCGAGGGGAAGCGCAAAAAAACCTTCCCGGCCCGAATAGAGCAGGGTGGGAAAAACTTTTCTTTATGTGAAGTTGGTAGTGCTGGGACGGCGTGTGTGTGTGTGTTTTGGAAAGAGCGCTTATGAATGATTCAGGACCGGGAATGGAACGGACACCCCCTCTGCCCCTCATCAGGCCTTACAATTCGGGGACGTATCGACTTTTCCCCTCTCGTCAAAAGACCAGGCTGATACTTTCAGTCTGGACTAGAATAGCCTTTCGCAGGTCTTCTAGGAATAATCAATGACCCTAGAACAAAGGGGTCTAGATCATAGGTTTGCACTTATTCTAAAAGAGATTCTCTATTCTAATAGCATCCTCATTCTACCACTATACAGGCTTAGAGACCGGAGTATTCTTTGTACTGATATCACTACTGTGTTGTCTCTTAGAGACCTAAGCTCCGGAGTTTTCTTTACACTAACATCACTACCGTAATGCCACTATAGAGACCTAGAGAGCAGAGTGTTCTGTGCAATAACATCACTATCATGCTGCCACTAAAGAGACCTAAAGACCAGTGTGTTCTCTGCAATAAAATCACTATCATGCTGTCACACTAGAGACCTAAATACCTGAGTGTTTACCGCAATAACATCACTATCATGCTGCCACTAAAGAGACCTAAATACCTGAGTGTTTACCGCAATAACATCACTATCAAGCTGCCACTAAAGAGACCTAAATACCTGAGTGTTTACCGCAATAACATCACTATCATGCTGCCACTAAAGAGACCTAAATACCCGAGTGTTTACCGCAATAGCATCACTATCGTGCTGCCACTAAGGAGACCTAAATACCTGAGCGTTTACCGCAATAACATCACTATCATGCTGCCACTAAAGAGACCTAAATACCTGAGTGTTTACCGCAATAACATCACTATCATGCTGCCACTAAAGAGACCTAAATACCTGAGTGTTTACCGCAATAACATCACTATCATGCTGCCACTAAAGAGACCTAAATACCTGAGTGTTTACCGCAATAACATCACTATCATGCTGCCACTAAAGAGACCTAAATACCTGAGTGTTTACCGCAATAACATCACTATCATGCTGCCATTAAAGATACCTAAATAGCGGAGTAGCTGTACTAATAATGCTATCATAATGCCATTATAGAGACCTAGAGACCGCAGCTCTCTCCGAATCAATATCAACCCTCAATCCAACGTTCCATCAAGAACTCCCACATCCTCTGACATTTATAAATTCCCTTCAATATTCCCTGATACGTTCTTAACTCGCCGCCCATAGCCCGTGAATCGACAAACAATTTCTCCCCCTTCACACA
Source organism: Timema podura (assembly GCA_033556935.1). Lineage (NCBI taxonomy): Eukaryota > Metazoa > Arthropoda > Insecta > Phasmatodea > Timematidae > Timema > Timema podura. The sequence continues at coordinate 55,590,523 of JAVRXN010000012.1, read as the reverse complement.
ATCTCTTCACACAGAGCCACATGTGCGAGTGACAATCCATAACTTACAACCCTCCGTCCGGCCATCTCCTACCCCTGGCAAATACTAGCCCGCCTCACCTCTCTCAACCAGAGGCTGAGTACACAATTGGAACAGAGTTTGCATTCTCTTGTTGGAATACTTTGGTGAATTTTCTGGTCAATAATTTACCAAAGTCTTCCAGACCTGTAGTCAGTCTCCCTGAACACTCAGCTACAGACAGGATATAACCAGGGTCCTCTAGACCTGTAGTCAGTCTCCCTGACCACTCAGCTACAGACAGGATGTAACCAGGGTCCTCTAGACCTGTAGTCAGTCTCCCTGACCACTCAGCCACAAGGACAGACAGGATGTAACCAGGGTCCTCTAGACCTGTAGTCAGTCTCCCTGACCACTCAGCTACAGACAGGATGTAACCAGGGTCCTCTAGACCTGTAGTCAGTCTCCCTAACCACTCAGCTACAGACAGGATGTAACCAGGCTCCTCTAGACCTGTAGTCAGTCTCCCTGACCACTCAGCTACAGAAAGAATGTAACCAGGGTCCTCTAGACCTGTAGTCAGTCTCCCTGACCACTCAGCTACAGACAGGATGTAACCAGGGTCCTCTAGACCTGTAGTCAGTCTCCCTGACCACTCAGCTACAGGACAGAGATGTAACCAGGGTCCTCTAGACCTGTAGTCAGTCTCCCTGACCACTCAACCACAGGCGACAGGATGTAACCAGGGTCCTCTAGACCTGTAGTCAGTCTCCCTGACCACTCAGCACAGACAGGATGTAACCAGGGTCCTCTAGACCTAGTAGTCAGTCTCCCTGACCACTCAGCCACAGACAGGATGTAACCAGGGTCCTCTAGACCTATAGTCAGTCTCCCTGACCACTCAGACACAGACAGGATGTAACCAGGGTCCTCCAGACCTGTAGTCAGTCTCCCTGACCACTCAGACACAGACAGGAGGTAACCAGGGTCCTCTAGACCTGTAGTCAGTTCCCTGACCACTCAGACACAGACAGGAGGTAACCAGGGTCCTCTAGACCTATAGTCAGTCTCCCTGACCACTCAGACACAGACAGGAGGTAACCAGGGTCCTAGACTAAGTCAGCTCCTGACCACTCAGACACAGACAGATGTACCCAGGTCTCTAGACTTAGTCAGTCTCCCTGACCACTCAGACACAGACAGGAGGTAACCAGGGTCCTCTAGACCTGTAGTCAGTCTCCCTGACCACTCAGACACAGACAGGAGGTAACCAGGGTCCTCTAGACCTGTAGTCAGTCTCCCTGACCACTCAGCTACTAGGACAGACAGTTGACATTGCAAAAACAACTTTTTCTGTTTTAGAGGGTCTTGAAATATTTTAAGATCACAATACTTTCTCTCTCCAAGGAGTCACGAGAAACTATATTTTAGACTACTTACCCTCCAACTTAAAAATAAAGCTTCGACCCATAAATCTCTAAGTAAGAATAATACACACTCATGTTATTTTATTAGTTGCGATACCCCATACAAACAAATCATTACAAATAATTTGGCCCCGGTGTTTTGAACCGCCGACCTCTCGGATCATGCTGCAGGTAGTTCCCCTCCTCCTCCTCGGCAGAACAAAGAGAGCCGCTCGTATGACCATTAACGCCAACATGGCGTGCACGCAGGAACGGCAAAAAACAATTTTATTTCTTCATCTTCTCGCGCGCCGCATCTGGGGAACAAGAAGAAGGAAAAAAGATAGAGAAGTAGTAAACAACAAATCTTTCTTAAATCTTGTTCATGTTAATCTAAACAAGAAATTAATAATAACAGAGGCCGCGGCCAATTATTATTCAGAGGATGTTGACTCCGGCCTCGGATGGAAAACCACAAAGTGGTGTAAGAGTCTCCAGCGGTGTACGTACTGCGCATGCCCGAGCAACCGATAGCGCATGTGAGGGGAGAGTGGCATAGCCGTACTATCTGTGTATCAAGATAGGAATGTTGGTACTATCTGTGTATCTAGATATAAACATACCAGGAATGTTAGTACTATCTGTGTATCAAGATAGGAATGTTGGTACTATCTGTGTATCAAGATATAAACATATCAGGAATGTTGGTATTATCTGTGTATCAAGATATAAACATACCAGGAATGTTGGTACTATCTGTGTATCTAGATATAAACATACCAGGAATGTTAGTACTATCTGTGTATCAAGATATAAACATATCAGGGATGTTGGTACTATCTGTGTATCTAGATATATACATACCAGGAATGTTAGTACTATCTGTGTATCAAGATATAAACATATCAGGAATGTTGGTACTATCTGTGTATCTAGATATATACATACCAGGAATGTTAGTACTATCTGTGTATCAAGATATAAACATACCAGGAATGTTGGTACTATCTGTGTATTAAGATATAAACATACCAGGAATGTTGGTACTGGCTGTGTATCAAGATATAAACATATCAGGGAGGTTGGGACTATCTGTGTATCTAGATATAAACATATCAGGGAGGTTGGTACTATCTGTGTATCTAGATATAAACATACCAGGAATGTTGGTACTATCTGTGTATTAAGATATAAACATACCAGGAATGTTGGGACTATCTGTGTATCAAGATATAAACATACCAGGAATGTTGGTACTATCTGTGTATTAAGATATAAACATACCAGGAATGTTGGTACTATCTGTGTATCAAGATATAAACATACCAGAGAGGTTGGTACTATCTGTGTATTAAGATATAAACATACCAGGAATGTTGGTACTATCTGTGTATCAAGATATAAACATACCAGGGAGGTTGGTACTATCTGTGTATCTAGATATAAACATACCAGGGAGGTTGGTACTATCTGTGTATTAAGATATAAACATACCAGGAATGTTGGTACTATCTGTGTATCAAGATATAAACATACCAGGGAGGTTGGTACTATCTGTGTATCTAGATATAAACATACCAGGAATGTTGGTACTATCTGTGTATCAAGATATAAACATATCATGGAGGTTGGTATTATCTGTGTATTAAGATATAAACATACCAGGAATGTTAGTACTATCTGTGTATCAAGATATAAACATACCAGGAATGTTGGTACTATCTGTGTATTAAGATATAAACATACCAGGAATGTTGGTACTATCTGTGTATCAAGATATAAACATACCAGGGAGGTTGGTACTATCTGTGTATCTAGATATAAACATATCAGGTATGTTGGTACTATCTGTGTATCAAGATATAAACATACCAGGAATGTTGGTACTATCTGTGTATCAAGATATAAACATATCAGGTATGTTGGTACTATCTGTGTATCTAGATATAAACATACCAGGAATGTTGGTACTGGCTGTGTATCCAGATATAAACATATCAGGGAGGTTGGGACTATCTGTGTATCTAGATATAAACATATCAGGGAGGTTGGTACTATCTGTGTATCTATATATAAACATACCAGGAATGTTGGTACTGGCTGTGTATCCAGATATAAACATATCAGGGAGGTTGGGACTATCTAAACAGAAAGATACAGTTTTCATCACCTGGGTAGTTATTAATTTAACTTCCTGTCCAAGAATATGTAAGTAATCTTCATATTAGTTTGTAAGGTCCATTCTGAAAACATCTCCTTATTTAGACCTGGTACTAGCCTCAATTTTAATACTACCCACTTCAATGGCCGAACGGTCTATGGGGTCACTCTCGAGTTAGGCTGGCCTGATGGTGACGCAGAGACCGGGGTTTGAATCAAAGTTGGGTCCAATGACGGTTGTTTATCCTAAATTGCTCTACACGCTCTATCCACGCAAATGCGGGTACACAGTAGAGCGCCGATGATTAGGACGTCAAAAATCCTGATCGCCAAGAAAAAATTATTATTTATAAAAATAACCACAGTGGTATTAATATCAGAGACATGGCCGCCAAAAAACGCAACTCAAACCCTTGTTAAAAAAATGGAGACTTTTTCTTTGTTATATTTTTGCCTTATTGTATTCCTTCAGAATGTGTGGTATTTAGCAACAACAACAAAAATGTGTAAGTTCGTTTTAATATAAAGTAAAAATGTTTCTAACATTAACACTGATTTCGTAAGTATCCTTTCAGATGCTTATTTACATTTTTTTATACATAGGTACAGTACTTTCGAAAATCCCGACTGGGTCGATCTCCAATCAGTACCAATTATCGACACACTACTATATTACACTACTATAAAGCCACATGGCTGACTCAATCACTCTCATTAATGTTCACCCACTTCCAGATGAGCTAGAAACTTGAAATTTGGAAAACTTATGGCTTCTAGCCTGTAAACGACGGGAAACCTTCTAAAAGTAAAAAAAAAAAAAAAAATTTAACCCCCGAAAAAAATTCAAAATGGTGGAGCAACTTTAAAGTCGGTGCGGTATATATAATACAATACCGGTAACTTTAAGTTGTTACGTTCAAAACAACGCTGGAATTACATTATTTACATCCACTTGCAAAGAAAACTCACTGAGGGTTTGGGGGGCGGAGCCCCCAACGAGCAAAGCGAGTATGTATATATACATATATACTAGTACTACACAGTTCTAGAACAGATTTGGGTAACACATTTTTCAATGTAGATACAGGTTTGGTGAATAATAAGTGAATTTCGCCAACACCATGTAAAAATTGATAAATTAGGTTGCTCAAACATCAACACACACTGTTCGAACAAGTTTATTAAAGACATGTACACTTTGACTACACAGTTACAACTACCTCAAACCCAAATAGTGAAAATTGTTCAAATTAAAAATGCAAACCAATCTAATGCGAACAATTACAATCCTTTTGTTACACGTTATAACCAGCACACTTCCTTTTGTTACATGTTACAACCAGCACACTTCCTTTTGTTACACGTTACAACCAGCACACTTCCTTTTGTTACATGTTACAACCAGCACACTTCCTTTTGTTACACTTTACAACCAGCACACTTCCTTTTGTTACATGTTACAACCAGCACACTTCCTTTTGTTACACTTTACAACCAGCACACTTCCTTTTGTACATGTTACAACCAGCACACTTCCTTTTGTTACACGTTACAACCATCACACTTCCTTTTGTTACATGTTACAACCAGCACACTTCCTTTTGTTACACTTTACAACCAGCACACTTCCTCTTGTTACACTTTACAACCAGCACACGCTGTCAGGGTGGAAAAAAAAAAAAAAGAGTTTATTTTACAGTGAGAGCTGACTAAATATAATTCGCCACACTTTTAAGACAAATTCGCCACTTGTGGCGATTGGCGACAGGGTTGGTTCAAAAAGTGCTCGTTAAATAGGTCAAATAAATAACACACCATATTTGAATAATCTAAGGTAGGCTTACAACCTTTCAGACTAAACTAAGGGTACATTTGACCATCAGCTAATGATTAGCAACGTTAGGCCTTTAACACCGCGTCTTACTACCTGTCCGGTTTATATGCTTATGTACTGATCAGTCTAATGATTTTTAGGGACTAGGAAGGTTATATTTAGATAAGTGTACCCACATTTGCATGGAGGTAAAGTGGAAAACCATTTTGGAAAAAACACCCTCAGTACACCCGACCGAGATCGAACCTCAATCTCCCTGTCATCGGCAGTTTAGTCTACTGCGAGAGTGACGGCTTAAACCATGTGACCACCGAAGCGAGTTTGAGGTATTTTTAACGTGCACTTTCTGGCCCGACTGATTATATCAGCCAGCAAACGAGAATTTCTATGAGTGAGAGCGAAAGGGCCTACCAATTTTGCCGGGAAAGGTGTCTTCGCATGTCTTGCACGAGTTTTAAATAAATGTCTCCATTTTTACCAGAAAAAGGAGCAAGAAACTCCGTATGGTGCACCCTACCATTTATTTTTTACTATGACTGTACAGTAATAAGTGCAAACTTTTAAGCGCGTTAACTTTATATCAAGGGAAGGTAACCCCCTCCCCTCTTTTTTTCTCCAGACCACGCTAAGAGTAAGTACTAAAGAAAACTATGTAAAAGCTGAGGTCGAGGGTTGGGGGGGGGGATGTTGGGGTGGAACGAGAGGGGGAGCAAGGGATGATTGGCAGACCGAGCAAAAACTTACGTGAACTGTCGGCAGTCAGGAAATATCTCCCCCCACCTACCACCCCCAGCCTCTCTGCCCCTCGTGGATATTTCAAGAAACGTTTTATCTCTCCCAAATTCAATACTGAGTCAAGTGAAACGGGGGAAGTTCACTAGTGTGTCCCTAGATTATCAGGAGAACAGAACAGTTTGCTATAATCTAGGGACGTAGAATAACTGCACTGTCACTTGTTTATCAGGAGAACAGAACAGTCTGCTATAATCTAGGGACGTAGATTAGCTGCACTGTTACTTGTTTATCAGGAGAACATAATAGTCTGCTATAATCTAGGGAAGTAGAATAACTGCACTGTCACTTGTTTATCAGGAGAACAGAACAGTCTGCTATAATCTAGGGAAGTAGAATAACCGCACTGTTACTTGTTTATCAGGAGAACAGAACATTCTGCTATAATCTAGGAACGTAGAATAACCGCACTGTTACTTGTTTATCAGGAGAACAGAACAGTCTGCTATAATCTAGGGACGTAGAATAACTGCACTGTCACTTGTTTATCAGGACAACAGAACAGTCTGCTATAATCTAGGGACGTAGAATAACTGCACTGTCACTTGTTTATCAGGAGAACAGAACAGTCTGCTATAATCTAGGAACGTAGAATAACTGCACTGTCACTTGTTTATCAGGACAACAGAACAGTCTGCTATAATCTAGGGACGTAGAATAACTGCACTGTCACTTGTTTATCAGGAGAACAGAACATTCTGCTATAATCTAGGGAAGTAGAATAACTGCACTGTTACTTGTTTATCAGGAGAACAGAACATTCTGCTATAATCTAGGAACGTAGAATAACTGCACTGTCACTTGTTTATCAGGACAACAGAACAGTCTGCTATAATCTAGGGACGTAGAATAACTGCACTGTCACTTGTTTATCAGGAGAACAGAACATTCTGCTATAATCTAGGAACGTAGAATAACCGCACTGTTACTTGTTTATCAGGAGAACAGAACATTCTGCTATAATCTAGGAACGTAGAATAACTGCACTGTTACTTGTTTATCAGGAGAACAGAACAGTCTGCTATAATCTAGGGAAGTAGAATAACTGCACTGTCACTTGTTTATCAGGAGAACAGAACAGTCTGCTATAATCTAGGGACGTAGAATAGCTGCACTGTTACTTGTTTATCAGGAGAACATAATAGTCTGCTATAATCTAGGGAAGTAGAATAACTGCACTGTCACTTGTTTATCAGGAGAACAGAACAGTCTGCTATAATCTAGGGAAGTAGAATAACCGCACTGTTACTTGTTTATCAGGAGAACAGAACATTCTGATATAATCTAGGAACGTAGAATAACTGCACTGTTACTTGTTTATCAGGAGAACAGAACAGTCTGCTATAATCTAGGGAAGTAGAATAGCTGTACTGCTACTTGTTTATCAGGAGAACAGTCTTCTATAATCTAGGGACGTAGAATAGTTGTACTGTCACTTGTTTATCAGGAGAACAGAACAGTCTTCTATAATCTAGGGACGTAGAATAGTTGTACTGTCACTTGTTTATCAGGAGAACAGAACAGTCTTCTATAATCTAGGGACGTAGAATAGTTGTACTGTCACTTGTTTATCAGGAGAACAGAACAGTCTTCTATAATCTAGGGACCTAGAATAGCTGCACTGTCACTTGTTTATCAGGAGAACAGAACAGTCTGCTATAATCTAGGGACGTAGAATAGCTGCACTGTTACTTGTTTATCAGGAGAACATAATAGTCTGCTATAATCTAGGGACGTAGAATAGTTGTACTGTCACTTGTTTATCAGGAGAACAGAACAGTTTGCTATAATCTAGGGACGTAGAATAACTGCACTGTTACTTGTTTATCAGGAGAACAGAACAGTCTGCTATAATCTAGGGACGTAGAATAGCTGCACTGTTACTTGTTTATCAGGAGAACAGAACAGTCTTCTATAATCTAAGGAAGTAGAATAACTGCAGTGTTCAATGAACAAATGGTCATGTGTACTGTATTTAATAAAGTGTTATTCTCATATATTCGGAACAATAGTAGCCTTAATTGTAATAACTTCTGCTTTTTTTTTTCTATTCACGGAACTTGATATAAGTATTTGGTTGCTAAACATTTTATATAGATTTACAATGCCCGATTACAAAAAAAATCCAATCAAAAAACATAAAAGTTATAAAATAAATGCCTTTTTCCTTGTCCAAACACAGATTGGATAAAAGCATTAAAAATAATTGATTCCATAAATGTTGTTTAAAAAATGAATCCCAAATGGACTTGTTTTTTCTACTTAAAAAACACACAATCCATGAACTAATTCCGTATTTAACTTGTGCTAAAGCTGGAGAACTATTAAAGTCTAATACTGTATTTTAAACAAGAGATTTTCTTTTTCTCTCGTAAGAAATAATCATTTGTAAAAAAAAAAAAAGTTTATTTACGTTTTGTGGAATTTTTATAACTTTCCTAATCGTGTTGACCTTTTCACCTGCCAGTCAGGCCAAATGATTGGTTATAGAACACCAATATAAAGCATATATAAAAAAAAACCAAAGTGACCTCAGTTTTCCTCGAACACTGGACTCCCAATTTAAACATCTCCTGTCAAGGAGCGAAGGGTAAAAAATAGGAACACAAGTTTTATGAAGTTGAAGAGCAAGTGAATGAAATAAGGGAGGGAAGAACTGTTAAAAGGAAAAGGTTAAAGGTATTTTACATGAATAAAAAAAACTACCCACTAACCCCCTTCAATAGCGATGAAAACGAGGGGGGATTTGGGCTTCAAAAAATGCGAAAGGGAAGGAAACGCATAAAATCGGAGGGTGGGTGGGGGTGGTAAAACCGCCAACCAGTCAAATGAACATGATTTGAAATTCTAAAAAAAAAAAAAAACCTGGGGGTTGGGGTAAGGAAAGTTACTCGTAGGGGTCCATGTAAGGTCAACCCCCCCCTTTCAACTTCAACTTTCTTCTACCCTTGGCAAGAAAACGATGAAAGGGAGGGATTTGAATGTTTCTGAACGAGTTTATGATGGTCAGAAGGGAATCCCCCCTCTCTGCTCCTTGAAGAATACATATCTTGGATGCCGGAGAGAGTGTGTGTGGTGAATTTGTTCAGTTATTGTTAGGGAAAATGTCTCCCCTGGGAAAGAACAGGACTAGGGGATGGTGGCGGGGTTAAGGGACATAAAGGGCGTATCTACAATACATCGTGGAGCTCTTATCAAATTAATAAATATCGTAATAACACTTCCGGTCAACGTAAGTTACGTAAGAATCATGGTTCATTGTGACGTAAGTATTTAGTTTCAGACTAAATAAACTCGGTAACAAATATCCACAGGTCTATGCTAAGAGTAACATGGAAATTAAAAAATTTGCAAAAATTGTCATTCCATTATCTATAATTATTTATTTGTTATTTTTTTTTTGTCACCGCGTCTAACTTAACTGTTCGGGTTGTAAGCATATATATACTAATTACGCTAATGTGTTAGGGATTAGTAAAGTTGAATTCAGGGAAATTGTATCCGCATTTGCTTAGAGAAAGAGAGAGTGGAAATACATTTGTTAAAAATCATCCTCAGAACACCCGCCCGGAATCGAACGACGATCTCCCCACCATCGGCATCCCAGTATATTGTGAGAGTGACGTCTTAGACTATGCGGCCACCGAGGCAGTTTATTATCTTTTTAGCTGTTGACCACATTTAAATGTTACGCTTTTTATTTATTTCTATATATTATACTGTTTTAATTAAATTCTTATTTATATATTTGAACAGGTAGTAAGACGCGGTGCTTAAAAAAACTTGCTAAAAATTACAAAACCAAAAAATTTGCAGAAACTGTCCAATTAAAATCTGTTGTAAATATGGACTTTATGTCATTAGCTCCCTCCCTACATACTATGTGCCAAACGGACACATTATTTGAGACAATAATAATAATATTAATAATGATACACTACCACTTTTATCATCAGAATTTCAACAAACCCATATTATAAAAAATATAGTAATTAATATAAAAGTATGTAATAATTATACTTTTACAAAATCTAAAATATACCAGGAAAATGTTTATGCTTACAAAAAGTACACAAAATAAATATCAAACTGACTATTTCAAGAAGCATCAGTTATTAAAAATAGGGTAGCGGCCAAAGCACAATAAAACTAAACCATTTAAAGAAGCATCAGTTATTAAAAATAGGGTAGCGGCCAAAGCACAATAAAACTAAACCATTTAAAGAAGCATCAGTTATTAAAAATAGGGTAGCGGCCAAAACACAATAAAACTAAACCATTTAAAGAAGCATCAGTTAAAATAGGGTAGCGGCCAAAGCACAATAAAACTAAACCATTTAAAGAAGCATCAGTTATTAAGATAAGGTAGCGAGAAAACAATAAATGTTTATCTATTACTCTAACTGGAAACCGTGCTAATAATATAATAACTAAGGATTACAACAGATATTCAGGGAAATGCAGATTCAAATAGTTCTAGAGCAGACGTGTCAAACCTTCAGCCCTAATACTGATTGTGTACTGACCGCGGACCTCATGATGGACCATCATGCAATGCGACCCTATTATTATTTATATAAACATAATAGAAACACAACATTTGGGTAGTTTTGGATTAATTGAGGAAATCGGCTATGTGAAGTAGATGTACCAAATTTGTACTTTTATTTTAACCAGGTATCAATTCTCAAAATTTGTTTAATTTGAACATCAAATATGTGAAATTTATGTCAACATTTGCTTTCTTACATTAAAAGGTATAAATAAAATAAATGACGAAAGATCTCGGCCTACAGACACAAATTTGTCAACATTCATGGAAAGAGACTTCGGCACAAGATTCAAAGACCGACAATCTACATCAGGAGTCCCCAACAATATGCCCGCGGGCCTTTCGCGTATGCCCGCCACTTTTTGACCACAGCTAAAAAGTTCTTGCTTGACTAATAATTTTAATGTCACTTTTCCGACCAAAATCAAGTTTGTGCTTATCTCCAGGTATGCTGTTCTCAAGAAGTTGGTGGTTGAAAGCCCCCTCCCCCCCTTTTCCAATCCCACCCACTCATCCCTCTTTCTTTGCCGGCTCATTTTCAAAGTGTACTTTATTACTCGGAACTAGCATTCTACTCACTAATAACATGCTAATACTTCCTATTTCCTTTATAAATATTTTGACATGGATCTACCCAGCTTTGTCGCCTGAATAAACAGATATTTTAAAAATGCACCCAAGCACCACAATGGTGGTGAGTAGTTAAATATTTCATTGTGTATTTATTTTGGTCTTGTTAAAATCGTAAATAAAGCCTGTGTTTTTTATTTATTGACATTGTCTTTTGGTTTGGTAAAAATAGTTTTAATTGCTTAAACTGGTTTTGGACTAACTTTGCGTTATTTTATATGCGAATTTAAAAAGTTTTTTTTAATTTTAAACTCACAATTTTTTTAAATAATATGTATTTTTGTGTATGTTATTTGCATTATGAATTATGTTCGGCTACAAATTTTGTTGAAAAAGTAATTGGTGCCCGCCGCACTACCGTTAGTTTGAATGTGCTCTAAGGTACAAAAAGGTTGGGGACTCTGATCTACATCAATGATGAAAATAAAAAGTTTTAAATTTCTGCTAAAAAATAAATTGGGGGTCTATATGACTGTCTTATATAGGGGCCTATCTTTTTCTGTAGTAATAGGTACTAGCACGAAATTATTTTTTATAATATTACATTATGTTTGTTTCAAAAGCAGCCCTCTCAGTATTTATCTGATAGATCGTGATCTTAATTGATTTCCACATGTCCATTACAGACTCTGCCTTGAGTGAAGAATGACCCTGGGTACGGGACAACTCCTGTATAGCTCAGTGGTTAGAGCGTTGGCGTAATAAACTAAAGGTCCCGGGTTTGATTCCTGTGTTTAGGTGTCTTTATCAATTTAAAAAATATGATATTTAGATGCGGCTATAGCTGTAATAATTATCAAATACGAGTATAATAGCGTAGATATTTAATCAATCAGTTATACCTACTCTCAACCCCTTGGAGAGAAAGTATTGTGATCGTCGAAAAAATCTAACTCGAGATTTTGGTAAATGTCGACGTTTCATGACCCCCTAAAACCAAAAAAGTTGTTTTCGCGATGCTGTCTGTACCTCGGGCTAGAGCAGAAACTGTTTTACCGATTGGGTTAAAACTTAGTATCTGGGTTTTTCATGATGTCCCCCCGAGGTGTTTTTTGGAATTAGATTTCCAACCATAAATTTAAGGGTAGTTTACTTAAGGGTAAAAAGAGAAATAAACGATGTTCTTGAAATTCGTTCTAATGATTTTGATTAAATTTTATATCTAGATACTGTTTATCAATACAAACAAGATGAAAATTCTCATTTCCCACGAAAATAACTTTTGAAGGTACCTTACACAGGGAAATTTTCCAATTTTTATCGTTTCTCCACAATTATTTGAAATAGTACTTACTTATTACTTATTGTAATATTGTAGTTCTGTTAAAAATAAAAATCTTTGATTTGAAATATATTTTTATAAAAACCAATAGTTTTTGAGCCATAAGCAAATATATATACTTTTTAATTCGGGTCTTTTAAAATGAATTTAATTTTTATGCTCTTTCGTAGACAAAGATATTTTATTTTTCTTAATTTTTCTGTAACAGTGTTCCTAATGTCATAGACCTACTATTTCGTTTCACAAATCTTACGAGTTTTTAGTAAATGTATATTTTAAGAGAAAGTCTGTGTGGTGCGTCGTACCATTTATTTTTATAATGTTCAATACGGCCCTTCTGATCAAAAGAGTTTGTTACGCCTGGTCTTGGTCATAACAAAATATTTCATCAGATATGTCAAACTTCCCCGATGAAGACATGGAGCAACAGCTTGTACAATGAGATGTGTCCGTCATGTGACGGGTGTTGCATAAAGAACAGGAGGAACAGAAGTTGTAGATGAGCGGTTGTGACTCCATGCCAGGAGATGTAACCTCGGATGTCAGGGGTTGAACAAAAGAGGGGGGGTGGGATGAGGTGTAGGGGATGATCCAAGAGGATGGTGGACCTATGCAGCATACCAACCATCCCCGGTGAACTGCCAAGCTTAGTTAGCTCAGTGGTCCGGTATTGTCTGGTATGACTCCAGTCTCAAATACCCAGAATAAATGCATCTCAACAAAGGTGGTTGGTTAATTTATTACGAGTTAAAGATATATTTGAGTTTGTGCTGTTTATTAAGGACTTTAGCACGACCGTTATAACTAAAGGGCTATATCAAGGCCTGTGGTACCTAACTACTGAGTCACGGGTTGTTAGCACCGAGAACTACCCAGCCAGTAGAGAGGTGATCTGGGCTGTTAGCACCTGAGAACTAACTACCCAGTCAGTAGTTATATAGATACCCTGGGCTGTTAGTACCTGAGAACTACCCAGCCAGTAGTTAAGAGATATACCCTGGGCTGTTAGCACCTGAGAACTACCCAGTCAGTAGTTAGAGAGGTGATCTAGGTTGTTAGCACCTGAGAACTAACTACCCAGTCAGTAGTTATATAGATACCCTGGGCTGTTAGTACCTGAGAACTACCCAGCCAGTAGTTATATAGATGCCCTGGGCTGTTAGCACCCGAGAACTACCCAGTCAGTAGTTATATAGATACCCTGGGCTGTTAGTACCTGAGAACTACCCAGCCAGTAGTTATATAGATGCCCTGGGCTGTTAGCACCCGAGAACTACCCAGCCAGTAGTTATATAGATACCCTGGGCTGTTAGTACCTGAGAACTACCCAGCCAGTAGTTATATAGATACCCTGGGCTGTTAGTACCTGAGAACTACCCAGCCAGTAGTTATATAGATGCCCTGGGCTGTTAGCACCCGAGAACTACCCAGTCAGTAGTTATAGTGAAATGCTCATCAGCTCTGCTATTGTTCTAGCTGTAGCCGCCAAAGAGCGTGTTGGAAGGCCGGGGGAGGGGAAGTGTTGTATTGAGGGGCGAGAAAGGGGCCCCTCTTCTATCATCCCAGTATCGATCCCGCGAGGAAGCCTGGATGAGGGGTCCAGATCTTATACATGCAGCGAGGGATGGATGGAACGGCTGCCTCTACTACACTGTCAACAAGGTCACTCTACGAGGAGGTTATGTCAAGGAGTTACTGGACAAGGTCACTATACTAGGAGGTCATGTCAAGGAGTTACTAGACAAGGTCACTCTTCTAGGAGGTCATGTCAAGGAGTTACTAGACAAGGTCACTCTTCTAGGAGGTCATGTCAAGGAGTTACTAGACAAGGTCACTCTACTAGGAGGTCATGTCAAGGAGTTACTAGACAAGGTCACTCTTCTAGGAGGTCATGTCAAGGAGTTACTGGACAAGGTCACTCTTCTAGGAGGTCATGTGTAGGAGTTACTAGACAATCCCACTCTACTAGGGCATGTCTCGGAGTTACTAGACAAGGTTACTCTACTAGAAGGTCATGTCAAGGAGTTACTAGACAATCCCACTCTACTAGGAGGTCATGTCAAGGAGTTACTAGACAATCCCACTCTACTAGGAGGTCATGTCAAGGAGTTACTAGACAATCCCACTCTACTAGGAGGTCATGTCAAGGAGTTACTAGACAATCCCACTCTACTAGGAGGTCATGTCAAGGAGTTACTAGACAAGGTCACTCTACTAGGTCATGCTCTAATAGATCACGTCTTGGACTCAACAAGCAAGGCTATTCTACATGAAGATACTCGGAAGTCAAGCATACAAGTGAGGAAGTGGTAGTTAAGGTCACATTTATCTCAAAAAGCGAGAATTACATAAAACAAGGTTAGTATATTCTGAGGTCACGTCATGAATATACAAGATTCAAGGCCAATCGACTAGGTCTATTTATTAGGATGTTACACCCTTGTACAGTTTTATTTTATAAAGATCAACAAAAACGCTATTATTTTAAAACAAAAGTTGGATAGAAAGTTTCTTTTCTTTTCTGATATTACATTACCAAGTGAGTTTACCCAAGAGTAAAACATGAACTACTCAAGTTTACCCGATTTAAGGTGAAGGTGCGATGTAAGGGGACAGGAGAAAAAGCCGGTGTTTTTGCAGTTTTTAAGGCAAAACTTTTTTTTACCAAAATAACTCAAATATTACTCCAGTACAAACATAAAGTATTATTTTCTTCACACGGTGATATCAACAGTTGTTGAATATCTGTCAAGGGTGTTTTGAAATTTAATGAGAACTTTTTCTCTTCATTTGAAAAGTTTCTCATCTAATGCTGCTATGCTCTTGACAGATATTCAACAACTGTTGATATCACCGTGTGAAGAAAATTAAACTCTTTGTTTCTACTGAGCAATATTTTGTTTATTTTGGCCAAAAAAAGTTTTGCCATAAAAACTGAAAAAACACAGGCCTTTTCTCGCGTCCCCTACACTCCCACCTTTAAGCCTGTGCAAATATAAGATTTTCAGTTTCGAAAAGAATTCAAATCTTTTCTTACTAACTAGAATCGATTCAAAACAGAATATCATACTTTGTAATAATTTTGAATCGAATACGAGCTGAAGATTTTTTGTGAAAAGTTTTATAAACAAATAATAAACTAAATTATATTTATTCTAGTAAAATAAAAAAAATATGGTCATAAAAGCTGTGTCCAAACTATGAATGTATTATCAATATAAGTTTATTTGATAAAATAAAATATGGCCACATGATTTATCTGAAATTTAATGTTGAAATTGTAAAATTGTGAATTTTAATCGTTGATTTAATTAGTATAAAAAGTTAAATTATTGGCAAGTTATTATTATTATTATTAGCACCACGTCTTACTACCCAATCGGGTTATACGCACTTACGCTAATGTGTAATGGTAGGGTGATTGCTAGATGAAATTAAGGACATACAGTTTAACGTGGGATCCGAACCACGGTGGAGGCCTGGCATTCCACACATTCACAAGTTGTGATTAATACACATCTTGTCAGAGATGAAGGAAGGGTTTGGCAATCATATAAATCTGTGCCAGGACCGAAGATTGAACCCTGGACCCCCAGCACAGAAGTCTGACACCTTACCCCTAGACCAACAGGTCTCTTATTGGTTAAGTTGATAAGTTTGTATTTAGAATTCCATTCCATCAAATCTAGAACCTCATTATAATTTTAATTTTAAATCCAGCTGTAATATTTTTAATTATCCGGATTTCAAATGTAATACGTATCTAGGTTGGATTTAGATTCGAAATTTCTCACAGGCTTATCCGAATCAATCTGAAAGAAAATAATTATATTTTTATTTTATTTACAACTGGAATAAATGGTATACCTAATGATTTTAAATTACGGAATTCTAATAATGGTAAAGAAATTCATGTAACTACAGGCTTATCCCAAAAGCAGACGATTCCAACAAGAAAACAAGTACTTCGACAGTTATTTAGAACTATGACGCTCATTTGATATATTAAAAACTGTTGTTAAAATAATACAGATAATTAATGTTTTAATTACGTATATTAATAATAATAATTTGCTTTGCTAGTTAGATTTGCTTAAAATTCCCTGATACCGTGGAGCTAGGCAACCTAATTGCCAAGTATGTGTGTCATGTTGCCTTCCTAGCTGTCACTATGCACGAGTTGTTTCCCTTGTACCGTGGAGATAGGCAACCTACATCGCATGTATGTGTGTCATGTTGTCTTCCTAGCTGTCACTATGCACGAGTTGTTCCCCTTGTACCGTGGAGATAGGCAACCTACATCGCATGTATGTGTGTCATGTTGTCTTCCTAGCTGTCACTATGCACGAGTTGTTCCCCTTGTACCGTGGAGATAGGCAACCTACATCGCATGTATGTGTGTCATGTTGTCTTCCTAGCTGTCACTATGCACGAGTTGTTCCCCTTGTACCGTGGAGATAGGCAACCTACATCGCATGTATGTGTGTCATGTTGCCTTCCTAGCTGTCACTATGCACGAGTTGTTTCCCTTGTACTGTGGAGCTAGGCAACCTACATGGCATGTATGTGTGTCATGTTGTCTTCCTAGCTGTCACTATGCACGAGTTGTTCCCCTTGTACCATGGAGATAGGCAACCTACATCGCATGTATGTGTGTCATGTTGTCTTCCTAGCTGTCACTATGCACGAGTTGTTCCCCTTGTACCGTGGAGATAGGCAACCTACATCGCATGTATGTGTGTCATGTTGCCTTCCTAGCTGTCACTATGCACGAGTTGTTTCCCTTGTACTGTGGAGCTAGGCAACCTACATGGCATGTATGTGTGTCATGTTGTCTTCCTAGCTGTCACTATGCACGAGTTGTTCCCCTTGTACCATGGAGATAGGCAACCTACATCGCATGTATGTGTGTCATGTTGTCTTCCTAGCTGTCACTATGCACGAGTTGTTCCCCTTGTACCGTGGAGATAGGCAACCTACATCGCATGTATGTGTGTCATGTTGCCTTCCTAGCTGTCACTATGCACGAGTTGTTTCCCTTGTACTGTGGAGCTAGGCAACCTACATGGCATGTATGTGTGTCATGTTGTCTTCCTAGCTGTCACTATGCACGAGTTCCCCTTGTACCATGGAGCTAGGCAACCTACATGGCATGTATGTCATGTTGCCTTTCTTCTCCGTTGACAGCACACGTATGTTTATTTAGATAGATTTTCACACTTCACATAAGACAAAATACATTTTAATTAATTAGATAAAAACTTTTTATATTTTAATTTATGAATACATTTGAACACTTAATAAATATACGTATTTTTGAAATAATATGCATTTTAATAAGGTGATATATAGTAAGTACGTGGATATAATGATTTCAATTTTTTTAAACTCTAGCTTTATCTAAAGCAGCAATAATACAACAAAAAACCAGTCAATCAGAGTCAAAAATAGAACTAACTGGAAAACTACATACATTATAATACCACAAATTATAATAGTCAGATGAGATTTAGTTGACCGTAGCAACATTTGTCTGTGTAAGACTGTACCAGGTTTAATTGACCGTAGCAACATTTGTCTGTGTAAGACTGTACCAGGTTTAATTGACCATAGCAACATTTGTCTGTGTACGACTGTACCAGGTTTAATTGACCATAGCAACATTTGTCTGTGTAAGACTGTACCAGGTTTAATTGACCGTAGCAACATTTGTCTGTGTAAGACTGTACCAGGTTTAATTGACCGTAGCAACATTTGTCTGTGTACGACTGTACCAGGTTTAATTGACCATAGCAACATTTGTCTGTGTAAGACTGTACCAGGTTTAATTGACCGTAGCAACATTTGTCTGTGTAAGACTGTACCAGGTTTAATTGACCGTAGCAACATTTGTCTGTGTACGACTGTACCAGGTTTAATTGACCGTAGCAACATTTGTCTGTGTAAGACTGTACCAGGTTTAATTGACCGTAGCAATATTTTTCTGTGTAAGAATGTACCAGGTTTAAATGACCGTAGCAACATTTGTCTGTGTAAGACTGTACCAAAAGCTTCTCCAGGGAGCGAGGACCAGGCAAGAAGCAACTACTGGTACAAGGAAACCAATCTCCCCCTTCACCTGTGGGGAATACTACACCCTCAACAACAACAAATGTTTGCTCAAAACAAAAACGCAGGGCCGTGTTTACAATTCACATGGGGGTCGGGGGCATAGGGGGTCGCACACTTCGTCCTACTCTCTCTCTCTCTCACACTCACACACTCACACACACACACACACACACACACACAAATATGACAAAAAATATTATCAAGTAAAATAGTAAAGTTAAAATAGACCAGAAAGAAGAGAGACTAGAGAAATGGAAGATAAAACATGACTTGAGACAAGATAGTAATAGGAATGTCTAGCTGAAAAACCCTTGTGGCATACGCTGAAAAAAAAAAAGACAAAATAAAAAACATATATAACTTTTAAAGTAGGGGTGTGTATAGTTTCAAAATTTCTAAGTCTAAGATCAAACGTCCTTGAGTTCAAAATTCACAATTATTATTAGCTTAATAGCTTTAAAATAGTTCGCAGGAAGAATAAAACTTCGCTTTATTACGAACAGATTTGAGATCTTTTAACACTATAATTTTTATAACAGCTACTAAACAGTATTTTAACATAGACTAGAGATTAAATGACATCTATAGCCCAACCTTACAATGTCATGTCATTCTATTCGTTAGGGCTTGAAATAAGGTTAAGCGATGACTTTGGATTTTACAATGTTCGGTTAGAGCTAGCGTCCTCGTTAAAGTGCTCGTAAAGTTAACGCGAGGTCTACCTTCTGGTTAGTATTTTAACGTCCACATTAGCTTCCAAATATTCCGCCCTATTGTTTTATGGCAATTATTATTCAAGTGAGGTTACATTATTATTTTTAAAAAACTTTGGACATTAATATTATGGAATCTCTTGGTTTTAATATTGTCCACCTTTAGTTAAATAAATGTTTCATCAATGATTACCTAATCACAGATTTGTGGTGTTATAATTCTAAATTTCAAGGAATTGAGTATGTACCTATTTGGTGTAGGCCTACATATTACGGCGTCAGTCTACCAATAAATTGACTCACTTCAATTTTTATTTTTTTTAGAACAAATTGTTCCCAGTTTAACACCGAGATGATAATAAAATAATTATATTGAATTTATTCCTTTTATTTAATATAGCTGTTTAGTTTGGGATGCCAACGTTTCTTTTGAGCAAGTTTTTATAGGGTGACTTGTAAGTCATCGTACGACGTGGGGTAGAGTTTTTTAATTCCTGGTACCGACTTTTATTACATCTATTTTGGTTTACAGCCCTACAGGCTCTTCTTTCCTACTCAAAATATGTAAATTATTTTCAATGGTTTCACTTCGCGATTCGTAGCGGTCATTTCTTGTTGTCAATAGTTATTAGTAATTAGTATTGTTATTAGCAGCACCACGTCTTACTACTCGTTCGGGTTATCCACTTATGTGCTAATTACAGTAGAGATTTTAAGGATTATGAAGATTATATTTAGAGGAAGTTTATCAACATTTGCGTGGAGGGAGAGTGGAAAACCACTTTGGGGAAAAAACCACGCTCAGTACACCCCACCGAGATTCGAACCTCGATCTCCCCGTCATCGGCAATCTAGTCTACTGCGAGAGTAGCGCTTTAGACCACGCGTCCACCAAAGCGGGCATGGCCAGTGCTACCAACACATTATCCAGGCATGTATTTACCTTTCATTAAAATATCATTAACATATTCTGATACATTTGAAAATACTATCCAGGTAAAAGATGTAACGAATTAACCCCCACCCTGTTGGGGGGGGGGGGGGGAATCCCACGCGTGCGCGGTGTCTAGTTCTGGACCAATAAAAGGGTTGTTCAGCATCTCCAACCCTCTTCAAATATCAGGGGTTGTTTGAGGGGTCTTAAAGTCCCTCCTCCTCACTATTACCTCCCCCCCCCCCCGTTCTTCAAACTAGACAGGGCGAAACAGTTCCAAGCGATTCAATTAACTGGAAATGAGCAGTTCATTTGGCTGGCCCAGTTCGCAATCAACCTACACCCATGCATCATTATATAATAATATATATTGGGACAGGGATGATTATTGCTTGGAGACGGGTTAAGTAGTTTGGTAGGTATAATCTTTTACAAACTACAAACATATTTTTTTATCAATCAACAATGTTAACGTTTTACTATGGTGTTTTTTTATGTAGACATATACTCGCTTTGCTCGTTGGGGGCCCCGATGAGTTTTCTTTGCAAGTGGATGTAAACTAATGTAATTCCAGCGTTGTTTTGAACGTAACAACTTAAAGTTAGCGGTATTGTATTGTATATACCGCACCGACTTTAAAGTTATTCCACCATTTAGAATTTTTTTCGGGGGTTAAAAAAATTTTTTTTTAACTTTTTGGAATGTCCCAGTCGGTTACAGGCTAGAAGCTATAAGTTCGCCAAATTTCAAGTTTCTAGCTCATCTGGAAGTGGGTAAACATTAATGTCAGTGAGTGAGTGAGTCATGTCGCTTTATAGTAGTATAATAGTCTGTTGATGAGTACTTAAGGTGGGAGTGCCGCGAACGCGAGAAAAAAGTGTTTTTTCAGTTTTATATCAAAACCTTTTATTTTACAAAATAAATAAAATATTTCTCCATTATGAACATATAGTTTAATTTTCTTCACATGGTGATATCAACAGTTGTTGAATATCTGTCATGATCATAGCAACATAAGATGAGAAACTTTTGTAATGAAGAGAAAAAGTTGGTCATTAAATTCCAGGACATCTCTTACAGATATTCAACAACTGTTGATATCACCACGTGAAGAAAATAAAATTATATGTTTCAACTGGAGAAATATTTGATTAATTTTGATCAAAACTGTAAAAACACAGACCTTTTCTCACGTTCCCTAAAATCACACCTTGAATTTTGTAGTTACCTCAAATATTCTTTTAAAAAAAATCGCAAAGGGTTTCACCGGACCACGTGACTAGAGCTATAGACACAGTTTTGGCCCATGGAGAGTACTAAATTCACGAGAAAGATCTAAAACTGGGGAGGGGGGGGAGGAGGAGTTAATTCCATTAACATGAAAGAGCCATGAACACAAATCACACGACCCTCTGTTTTGGAAAATATAAAAATATATATATTTTTAAAAAGTAACAAACTTCGAGTGAAATATGAGATTGCAGAAGTCCGAAACACGCCTAACCCTTAAATGATAATATGTATCAAGAGTAACAGCTGCGCATCACATGACTTGACGTATGAATGCGTGAAAATTGATCTATACCCCATCCATGGCAGGAAGGTAGGCCTAAAAGGTCTTTTTCCATACCCAGAATTCTTCTATATGGTAGCATTCTGACAGGGGAAAAGGCCTTCCAGACCACTATTCCTGCCCTAAACAGGGTATAGATACTATTATTTCGATACCAATATCTACTGTTCTCGATACCGAATCTCCATTAGTCACTTTGTCTCTGTCTGACTCGAGCGAACATGATTGTTTACTGTCGAGTCCCTTCGAGGTTGAATTTCAACTGGCTAACTTCAATATGGTGAACTAGTTGTACCTGTTCAGGTGAAAGAATTGTTCGTTATCTACTTGGAACTGAGCCACAAGTTGTCCTTACAACAAGACGAGGAAGATTCCGTGAAGAACGAGTTGGAGGGAACAAGACACAGCATTTATACACCTTGGTTGATGTTGGTGGGGAGTCCGTTCTGGAAGGTCTTATTTCGTACCAGAACCCTACTGTTTAGTGGTATTTTAGTAGCATAAAAGACCTCCAGAAAGAGGATTCCCAACCAAGATAAGAGTATGCATTTGGTACGTAGGGTCCTTTTAGCTGCCTGTCACGTGGCTTGGAATTTAACATAATTTTGACGCATGAGCTCTTAAACCACCACACTCAATATTACCTCTGAGGTAACTGCAGGTCTTGTGGAGAAAAGCTTTATCTTCGCTCTCTCTCTGTTAACTGTTGCCAAATCCCCTAGCTTTCAGTTAGGTCAAGAGGTGATGTGCTGAGGTAAGAAAGAGCTACTGGCAACCTCGACTAACCAGCGTTGCCAAACTTGTCTTATATTTGAGAGGAGATTGACCACACGAAAACAAGAGAATGACAACGCTGTTTCCCAATAGTAACCATGCGGTTCCCTCAACATTGATGATATATAGTGTAACTAACTCTTTGGCCAAAAGTAACGAGAAAATTCACGGCTGCCAGAACGAAAGCTCCATTCCTGAGACACCTCCACCCAACCTTCTAATCTCTCATCATCGTTTCTTCCTACCAAAGAGTCTTCTATCTTCAGGTTCTCCAACTAAACTTTTGTGTACACTTCTATCATCACCCTTACGTGAGTTACACATGTTAAGGAACACACTGTATATTTATTTGAGGTATTTAACGTGCACTTTCTGAGCTAACTGATTATACCAGCACACGAGAATTTCTATAAGCGAGAGCGAAAGAGCCTATACATTTTGCCAGGAAAGGTATTTTCACAAACCTTACAGAGTTCTTTTACGTGCCACAATCGACATAGGAACCGGCGGTTTTACTTTCCTTCCGAAGGAAGTTGTGTTACGGATTTTTATCGCTCAAGAAAAGTTCGTCAACCTCAGCTGGGTTTGAAACCACGAACCTCGGGTCCTGAGGAGAACACTTTACCCTAAGAGCACCGAGTTCGACTACCTCCTGTATAACATTATAAGATAATTTGAGGTTTGTATTAGAAATTTTGAAGCTTCAGAACCGCCAACCTTGAATTCAGTGAGAGTTTATTTCCTTCAAATTAGGTGTCGCCTTTAATCACGAAGCTGCAACACGCGCTTTGTCCCATTATTAGTGTATTTATATCGAGAGACGCCAGTCTGACCACTCGACCATTCAGACCCCGACACAATATCTCACAGAAATCCAGAGTTTCCAATTAGCGCGAGACAGAATCGGTCCAAAACGGATGCGTTATTCAATTTGTGAGCTTGTCAATATCTTCCTCCAGGAGCTTATAATGTTGCTCGCTTCAGAGAGAGAGAGAGAGAGAGAGAAGGAAGCACGTACGTGAAGAATTTTTAAGGATCTTTTTTAATTAAATTGGGATCTGTCCGCAGTTGAAATCAATTTCCCAGGTTTCTGCCCTGCCTCTCGGATGCTGAGGAGACGTGTTCGACCTTTCCTTGTTAGCTCCTCACCCCCCTCCCCTACTCCCTCATACCGGTTAATTTTATGAAATTGGCTTCGTTTTTATTTCGCTTCGCTTGTCAATGAAGCCGATGGACAGGCGGACAGTAGGAACAAGGTGGACTATAGGAATGAAGGGAGGAAGGGAGAGGAAGAACGTTAGGGGGGGGGTGAAAGAGGGGGTGTAAGAAACAATAATGTATCCCTGGGAAAGGGAAAAAGGGGGGGGGGATAAAAGGCTGACGGAAGCGAAGGGTGATCCGGACGTGGATAACCTTCCTTCATTCATTAAAACTTTCCTTCGTCCTTAGAGGATTCGCCCCCCCCCCCTCCTCCTTATATCAAGGAATTCGAGTCAAAATACAAGTTGTTAATCATCACACTTTTAGAGATACGAACCCGGTACAGTTCTTTTATTCAATGCGTGTATGTTTATATTTAACTTTTAAAACAACTTATTCGTTTAGTGCGATTTTAAACAAACGACTAAAAGACGTAAATTTACAACTATTAATTTTTTTTTATCCAACATGACATAAATATGTATTTAATGAGATTTTAAATGAGTAAAAAGTAAATTTAAAGCTATTAATATTTTTAATTTAACTTAAAAGAATTTTTTTGATAGGGTTTTAATTAATTTACTTAACAAACAAATACAACTATTAATGTTTTTAATTTAACTTAACACAAATATGTATTTAATGAGATTTTAAGTAATTGAATAAATGTTTACAGCTATTAATATTTTTTAAATAAACTCGAAACAAATTTTTGTAGGGATTTTAATTAATCTATTTTTTAAAAGTATATTTACAGTTCTAAAATGTTTCATTTAACTTAAAAAAAACTAATTTATATTTAATGGAATTTCAATTAATTGATCATATAAAGTAATTTTACAATTAATTATGTATAGTCTCAATTTAACTTAACACAAATATGTAATTAATGGAGTTTTAATTGATTATAGCTTCTGAAGCAGGTATTTATCTATAAATCAATGTTTATGTTCAGTGAAATACAAGATTTTATTTAATTAAAAGGTTTTTAATTTGCCTAGTTTAGTTTCAAATTATAAAGGACTTGTTTAAGCCATGCATGTGCTTTCTTTTCAGAGTTTAATTTTATTTCGGTTTTTTTTTAAATTTGAAGTATTTTTTTATCATTTTTAATGTCATCATATTGATAACTTTTTTTTTTTTACAATCCATAAGTCATAAAAATCCGGGCACTTATTATGTATGATACAACTTAGATAACGGAGACTTTAACAATTCACGGAACAGGCAGGTTTTTTTTTAAAACAATCTAACGTCGTTACAAGGTCTGCAGTTTGGTGTCGGAAGTAGGGAAGCAGGCGTACCAGCAGTACACAGCATAATATTCCCAGCAGTGATACAAATAATAATAAACATTAAAGGAAATAAATAGAAAATAAACTATGTCCAAATAATTCACACACTTTAAAAAATATATGATTTTATATTTTTTTTTAAGACGGCAACGGTGACACGGCACCATGGGAGGGCACCCATTTCACCCAATCTGGGTCTATGCACACCGTGACCAGACCTACATTTTAATAGATAAACCTTGGATGAAACCCTCAAGGCAGGCAATGTGTTGTTGGTTACAAACACGTGATACGATTACTTTAAACAAGTGGGTTATATTTTATAAACATCAAACACACGACCCGTTGGCTCGTAGCCTTCATATAAAACAATTAAAATGAGTTGATGCTAATTAATAAAGGGGAGAGGGGTAGGGAAGGGAGGGAATTGCTAATGAGGCTCCTCCCAGTCATCCTGACGAGAACCAATCACAGGTCCGGGAACTGAACCCCCGCGCGAAGAGAGAATTTATTGAGACAGAGAAGCAATCAAATGAAGAGGAACTTGATAAAAGGAGGAAGTAAGAATGGAATGAAAGGAAGGGGGAGGGAGTATCAAACAAAAGCCGGTCGAAAGGGGAAGAGTGAGAGGGAGGGAGGGGGGATATTAGCTAAGAAATTAGTCTGCTTCCCGGGGACAAACTGGGTGGTTTAAAAATACGAACTTGTCCTGTTCTTTGGACGACTAATGCCCCCACCCCCCTCGCCTGTTCCACCCATCACGCGCGTGTGTGCGTGCGTGCATAGGGTTAAGCCAACCGTAATCTTTAAAGAGTACATGTAGACTACCCTTTTTAGACTTATCAAAGTTGCCTACTCTTATTTTCCAGTTTGGATAGCAATTTCATTTTTGAACTAACAACAGAAAAGAAAACTGATCCAAAATAAAATCTCGATCAATTTCGAATTCATCGAGATTTTATTTTGGATCAGTCTTTTTTGTTAACCCCGTTAAACTTTGGTTTGGATCCGGTGGGTCCAAAAGATTATTGTGATTAGTTGCGATAGATTCTTAATGTAATATAATTACATACCTATTAGGCGTTTTTTTAAATACATTATAATTAAAGAAACAAAAGTAGTTTCCTGACTAGCAAAACACAATTCATTTCAAGGTCCGTGTATTTATTATCTCTTGAGACTAGAGAGTTGGGAACCCTGGTAACAGCCTGAGAAATATCAGTACACTCGTCCCTAGCTAGAAAGTACCATACTGAGATATATCAGTACACTTGTCACTAGCTAGAAGGGACTGTATTGAGAAATATTAGTACACTTGTCACTAGCTAGAAGGGACTGTATTGAGAAATATTCGTACACCAGTCACTAGCTAGAAGGGACTGTATTGAGAAATATTAGTACACTTGTCACTAGCTAGAAGGGACTGTATTGAGAAATATTCGTACACCAGTCACTAGCTAGAAGGGACTGTATTGAGAAATATTAGTACACTTGTCACTAGCTAGAAGGGACTGTATTGAGAAATATTAGTACACCAGTCACTAGCTAGAAGGGACTGTATTGAGAAATATTAGTACACCAGTCACTAGCTAGAAGGGACTGTATTGAGAAATATTAGTACACCAGTCACTAGCTAGAAGGGACTGTATTGAGAAATATTAGTACACTTGTCACTAGCTAGAAGGGACTGTATTGAGAAATATTCGTACACCAGTCACTAGCTAGATGGGACCGTACTTAGAAATATCAGTACACTAGTCACTAGCTAGACGGACCGTACTGAGAAATATCAGTACACTAGTCACTAGCTAGACGGGACCGTACTGAGATATATCAGTATACTAGTCACTAGCTAGAAGGGACTGTATTGAAAAATATTAGTACACTTGTCACTAGCTAGAAGGGACTGTATTGAGAAATATTCGTACACCAGTCACTAGCTAGAAGGGACTGTATTGAGAAATATTCGTACACCAGTCACTAGCTAGAAGGGACTGTATTGAGAAATATTAGTACACCAGTCACTAGCTAGAAGGGACTGTATTGAGAAATATTCGTACACCAGTCACTAGCTAGAAGGGACTGTATTGAGAAATATTCGTACACCAGTCACTAGCTAGAAGGGACTGTATTGAGAAATATTAGTTACACTTGTCACTAGCTAGAAGGGACTGTATTGAGAAATATTCGTACACCAGTCACTAGCTAGAAGGGACTGTATTGAGAAATATTAGTACACTTGTCACTAGCTAGAAGGGACTGTATTGAGAAATATTAGTACACTTGTCACTAGCTAGAAGGGACTGTATTGAGAAATATTCGTACACCAGTCACTAGCTAGAAGGGACTGTATTGAGAAATATTCGTACACCAGTCACTAGCTAGAAGGGACTGTATTGAGAAATATTCGTACACCAGTCACTAGCTAGAAGGGACCGTACTGATATATATCAGTACACAAGTCACTATCTGTGATGATATATATATCTACATGACACTAGTTGGCACTAATAGGCAGCACTAGTTCTATTCTAGCACCCAAGGAGCACACAGCCCCCAACTAATGTGAAGAGACTGTCCCCCATTTCCAGCCCGGTCCTCGCTATCTGTATCCCCCCCCCCCAACCAACCCTCAACCAAGGGCAGCCTGACCCTCAGAGATAAGTAATAATGCCACTGCTCCTTGGAGCGAGAGAAATTTGGCTGCCCCAGCCAGCCCTGCTTTCCCTTGCTTTCTCTCCAGTCGTCTTTTCTTTCCCTCACTCGCTCGCTTGCCTTCAGGCAATGCTCAACATTTCTTTTCTTAAATAGAATAATAATAATAAAAAAAAGTCGATCCAATATATATCTTTTTTTAAAGGTGGAACTAGAAGATAAGATTATTTTTAAAAAGGTTTGTTTAGATGTAAGACTCTTGAGTCTAGTTGTAGATTTTAAATTACTTTCCTTCCTAAATGGGGAGTATGTTGTCAATAACGTAGAAAGTTTCTTAGCTGCCAAATTTTCAAAAATCCACCGACATTAACTAACATGACGACTCACTGGCATTGTTATCCTTGTTATTGATACACTGTCCTCGTTTTGGATATACCGGAATTGTTATGCAGGCAAGAGGGAAAAAAACTATCGAAATAACTCTAAAATTATCTATTTTTTGAAGAAATACACCTCCAGGTAAAAGGAAGGGTTCGGAATTACATAAAAATAGTTCACATGACCCGATCAGATAAAAAAATAGAAAATTTAAATGGCGTATCTTGCACTTCAATATCACAAAATTGCCAGAAACAACTCACACACAATCAAAGCAACTGTAAAAAAATATCGATTTTTAATTTAAAACCCATAGAGAGTCTACATGTTACGATCAGAAAAAAACATTTAGCTGTCACTGGCTTTTCTAGAGTCCACATATGTGGTAAAAGAAAGGGCGTGGACTTATTTTTATAAAAAATTGTTCACAAGACCCGATCGGATAAAAAATATAGCTGTCCTTTGCTCTTTTATGGTCAACATATATAATATACATTCATCTACATATGAATATATATGTATATATATATGAATATAAAAATAATACTTATATGTAGGGTAATTGGCTACAATAACGCCACCTTTTTTTTTGTAAATCTCTCGTCCTTGGGATTGCGGGAAGGGACGACTACCCTTATTTGGGCCATCACACCCTCGCAGGGGAGGCTTCAGTTGAGTGGTAGATATTTTGAAAATAAGTCAATAGTTTTTTTCCAGTGCTTCAAAGAAGAGTCTTGTTCCAATTTCAGAACTTCACTGTGAGTAAAAGTTTTATTTTCTAAAATTTTAAATTTGGCTTCCTGTCAATAATTTCGACGCTTGGATTTGGTTCTGCACATAAATTAACATGAGGAAATAGCAAGAAAAGTTTGTTCTTATTAATAAAAATAATAATTTATTAATGATTTTTTATAGGGCTTAATAAATCTAAAGTGTCTGTATACAATACCCTCACTATAGTATTAGGCATATTAATCACTTAATATAATAATTTTTGGAGTGTTTTTAAACAAACATACTTTAAAATGATATAGTTTTATATATTTTACTCGCTTTGCTCGTTGGGGGCTCCGCCCCCAAACCCCAGTGAGTTTTATTGGCAACTGGATGTAGACTAATGTAATTCCAGCGTTGTTTGAACGTAACAACTTAAAGTTACCGGTATTGTATTGTATATACCACACAGACTTTAAAGTTGCTCCACCATTTTGAAATTTTTTCGGGGGTTGAATTTTTTTTTTTACTTTTTGGGATTTTCCCGTCAGTTGCAGGCTAGAAGCTATAAGTTTACCAAATTTCATGTTTCTAGCTCATCTAGAAGTGGGTAAACATTAATGTCAGTGAGTGAGTGCGTGAGTGAGTGAGTGAGTGAGTGAGTGAGTGAGCCATGTGGATTTATAGTGGTATAAATGCATTTCAGACATTTGAAATTAAAGTAATTGGCTCAGGTTTTTTGTAGGTAAAATGTCTCGATACAAATCTCTGGGCGTTCGAGGTAATTGGGCCAAGAGCAGCTACTGAGAGCAGTATAACTCGTTCGTCAAGGATCAAAAGTTTTGGCTGCTGCTAAGGAAGCAAACATCCCGTTCCTCGGAGAACCTTACGCGATCATCTATTGCGTAGCAGTTGTGTTTAAACACTTGGGCGCCAAATAACTTTGAGTGGATAACAAGAAAGTAATCTCGTTGGGAGGATAAAAAGAATGCAACTAGTGGGGTTTAGTTTAGCGAGAAATCAAGTTTGTGTGATAGTGTTTAAGTACTGTAGTGCGAATAACATTAAAAAACAGTTTTGTGGTGAGAAAGCTGGGAGAAGATGGTTTGGAGGTTTCATGCTTTGTCATCCTGAGCTATCAATGAGAACTTTAGAACCTCTTAGCTAAGGTATGTTGATGCGTTTCAACAAAGAAATTGTACAGCGCTATTACAAATTATTGGAAGATACCATTGCTGAAATGGACATCTTGACAACTAATTTATAATGTTGATGAGAGAGGCCTCCAGATGTGATATGGGAACCTAGAAAAAAATTCTTGCTGAGAAAGGAAGTAAACGAGTTCACTCAGCAACAAAGGCAGAAAAAAGGAGAATCTGTAACTGTTACAGCTTGTACAAATGCTACACGCTCTAACTGGATTCCTCATTTCATTATTTTTGAGGGTAAAAATAAGAAATTTGAGAATGGGAATGGTCTTTCTTTTGGATTCTGTTTTTACAATGGCTGAGAATGGTTACACGCAGATGAAGGAGTTTTGTAGTTGGTTGCATCATTTTAACAAACATCGCTCTCCTGATCTTGGACGTCCATGCAAGCCATCAGGTCATGAGCGTCTTGAACAAAGCAGAATCTCTTGACATTCAACTTCTGATTTTGCCGGCCCATTGTAGACACAAACTTCAGC
Source organism: Timema podura (assembly GCA_033556935.1). Classification (NCBI taxonomy): domain Eukaryota; kingdom Metazoa; phylum Arthropoda; class Insecta; order Phasmatodea; family Timematidae; genus Timema; species Timema podura. The sequence continues at coordinate 55,559,835 of JAVRXN010000012.1, read as the reverse complement.
CTTTATAAAAGGAAGCGTTCAAGGCTCTCATAGTCTACTGCACTCAAGCTGTGGACACATTTCTCAGAACAAACCCCGGTCACCCTATTGGAAACCTGCAGTTTGCTAAGATTTTTTTGTGGTGCATGGTTAAAGGCAGCAACACCAGATAGCGCTGTTTCGGCCTTTCGTGCCACAGGAATACACCCATTCAATCCTTCTACCATTCCACCCACAGCATTTGCTCCTAGCACACTGTCAGGATTTTTTTTTGCCTGAACCATTGCCCAGAACCAACCCTAGCATCAGTTCTATGGAAACTTCTGATACACACTTAATTAAAAAAAACTTACAACTCTTTCCCTCAAGCTTCACCATCCTTTAGTACGGTAGTAAAAACACCAGAAATCAGAAGAAAACAACCCAATATGAGGAGGTCCAAGAATGTACTTGCTGTTGTGCCACGAAAACTTTCGTTTCCTGCAAAGTGCAAAGAATCAAATTCCACCACACAAGTTCCACAACCAATAAGTATATTAGTAATTACTTTGGTGACTGTGGGGGATACCACTATGCCGATGCAGGGGGGAAAATAAATTAGATCCACTGTGTAAAGTGCAAGAGATGCTTCCACGAAAAGTGTTGTGCGAGTCTAGTACCAAAAAAAGGATGGTGCGATATATGGACAGACTATGACAGTGAATAATTGCTAAAATTAAACCCATATTATCTTTGTTGCAAATTTTTATTTTGTTGTGTGGAGTTATTGTATCCCTTTGGATACAATAACCACCACTCCACACTTATTTTAATTATTTTTTTTAAAGAATTTGTGTATTAAATTTTGTGTTTTTTATCCGTATTACTTTACTTTCAATACAAGTCAAGGGTTTTATGCATTACTTATTTTTAAAAGTATTAAAATGATCATCTTTGACTAGCTATTTTCGAAAGTCGTGGCGTTATTGGTCCCTTTACCCTATACTTTAAAACCTGAGGGAGAGTATATTTTTTAAATTCAGGCATCTCTGGCAATATAGTCTGATAGAAGTGTACACCTATATGTGGTTATAAATATTTTGTTCGTCACTACAAGTTTATGAAGATTGTGTTAAATCTGAGTGGTACCAAGAGTCGATATAGAGGTTCATTGGAGAAAAACAATCAAAATAACTCTAAAAATATTTTTTTTTTCATAAAAACTCTACTAGGGCTCGGAATTACCTACTTAAAAAATAGAAAATTTAAATGATGTATTTGTGAATTCAATACTGCAAAATTTCCAAAGACACCTAAGAAACAATCAAAATAACTCTAAAAATATTTAAGAATCAAATAGCCAAAGCTATTATATTTGTTTTAATGTTGATTTACTCGCATCTAGATATCATATTCTGAAAATTGACACCTGGCCACGGGAATCGAACCCGGGATCTTTGGATTCGTACGCCAATGCTCTAACCACTGAGCTATCCAGGTATTCAGCCAAAGTTCCTAAAATGTTTTTCTTATGGGCACATTGGCCTGGTTATGGCAGACATTAGCCTTGTTATGGATGCAATGTTTTTGTTATAGGCTCATGACCTTGTTGTGGGCACATTAGCCTTGTTATTAATGCTACACTGATTCAATTTGCGCGGATTTGTAGATACGAGGTAGCGGTACTTCCGACTTACGACCATCAACGACAACTCTCAGGCACCACCAAATAAAATAGATGACGCTCTTAGTAAGCTGACGCAAGGCTGATAGTGTAATCAACATTTTGTTAGTCTCTACGTGTACCATGTAGTACTTTTGTAAACAAAGTAGTGACCCTATATTTATTTTGAAACAAGCATTTGTAAAAAAAAAAAAATCGTATTTAAGCACTATTCAATTCACGTGGTATTTCAACTTGCGCAGAAATTAATCAACCGCGTAAGTTGAGAACTTACTGTACTTAGTGCTGTAGTGTGTTTGTCCTTGAAGAGCAGCCTGCTACGTTTGCATGCCATGCCAAAGATAAGGTCACTTTCTGAAAGCCATTGCAAACCAAATAAAAACCAAATGGCCATTGTTGATTTGAGCCAACACGTTTAGGCACAAGGTCAGCACACCAGACTATCCCAGGAAGCCGGAGATACGTCGCGACCAGTTTCTTATATGGAATTCCATTCATCTTTCTAGCCGAATGTCGTCACCCTTTCTTGATCATTCAGCCTAACCACTCATATTGTATCAGGTTAAAATAGTCCAAGACACCGATAGTCGCTACTGGCACTAGAACGAGTCTGTAGAGATCGTGCGATCAATGAGCGGTCCCACGTGACACCTGCTCGACCAATCGGGAGCCAGAATGTCAAAGGGTGAAGTGTAGGGGGGGAAGAGGGAGGTAAAGCTCCCTCTAATCAAGACTTGACGAGGGACCCATTTGCATAATACTAGGGTTCGTCTGGTCGGGCGATTGTCCTACATCCATGGATAGTCCCTCCCGCCAATTACCCGACCAATCACGACACATAGCAAGTTAAAAAGAATAAAGAAGCCTTCCCCCCCCTCCCCCCGAGTGTAGGGAGAGTTCATTAAAACAGTTGACTCTGGATTGCGCATGAGCGAGTGATTTTTTCTTGCATCGTATCTTCTTATCCGTTCGGGTTATACCCCTATGTACTAATTACACTAATGGGTTAGGGATTAGAGAGGTTTAATTTAGAGGAGTGACCTGGAAGTCTAGGGGTAAGGTGTCAGACTTCTGTGCTGGGGGTCCGGGGTTCAATCCTCGGTCCCGGCACAGATTTATCTGATTACCAAACCCTTCCTTCACCTCTGATAAGACGTGTATTAATCACAACTTGTGAATGTGAGGAATGCCAGGCCTCCACCGTGGTTCGGATCCCACGTTAAAACTGTAGGTCTTCCATTTCATCTCACAATCATCCTACCACTACACATTAGTGTAAGTGCGTACAACCCAAACGGTTAGTAAGACGCGGTGCTAAGAGAAATCATAATTTAAAGTAAGTGTACCCGCATTTGCATGTAGGGAGAGTGGAAAACCATTTAGAAGAAAAAACCTCAGTGCACCCGACCGGGATCGATCCCAGATCTCCTCGTCAGTCTAGTCCAACACGAGAGTAGCGCGTTAGACTCCTCGGCCGCCGAGGCGGGTGTTGAGTGATGGTCACTTCCTTCACTCTACCTGCCAGCAAACGCTTCTAGTACTTCCCTAAGGATTACCGTTTTACTGGCCACCCGCTTGGTTTAGCGGTCAGCTTTCCTGGCTAATAATACATAGCTCCCGGGTTCGATTCTCGGAGGTAGCATAGATATTTTTACAGAAGGGTTAATTGTTCCTGTGACCCACTCCGGTGGCCGCATGGTCTAACGCGCTAGTCTCGCAGTAAACTACACCGCCGATGACATGGGGGATCAAGGTTCGAATCACGGTCGGGTGGTTTTTTTGCAAAAGGGCTCTTCACTCTCCCTCCACGTAAATGCGGGTACACTTACTTTAGTATATAACTTTCCTACCATTAGCGTAATTAGTAAATAAGCGTACAAACCGAACGGTTAGGAAGAAGCAATGTTTAAAAAATGTTCCTTCGGTTGCCATGGCCTGGTTAAATAGGCTTAAGTTATATTTAAGAGTGCTACTGGCAACTCATCATCATCATCATCATAATAATCATCTCAAAGAGATAACGTAACTGCAACCACATGACGCCCCGAACCCAGAACACGGTAACATATCCGACACCAAAGTAGAAGACCAGGAATGGCTCCAGCTGACAAAGCCCTGGTGGCATTCGCTTCAAAAAGTTTTGTTATCAGCTTTTTCGTAACTTATTTTAAGGCTGTTATATGGGGAGGGCGTTTTATGCGTTTGGAAATCCCACATTTTTGAAGAAATGGTTTTATATTTTTAAATATGGTTTTCACCAAACTGTAAGCAAAAGCTATCAACAGGTCCCTATTTAAATATAAAATTTAAGTTTAAATTAAAAAAAATTCAGCTACGCTTTACGCTAATATTTGTACCTCTGAGATTAAAGTAAAACGATAGAGACGTAGAACTAGTCACCCTCTATCAAATAGAGTCATTTTTTGATAGGGTCACAACAGAAAATTTGAAGCAAATGCAGGATTGTTTTTTTTAAGGTTTTATATAAGCTACCAGACTTTATTTCTAAACTTTAAATTTAAAGTTTAAACTCTTTAACTGGTCAAAACTTAAGCCTAAATTTGGTTGAAAACCGTTTTAAGAAATACCAATCCAGAATTTCGAAACAGCTGCAACGCTTTCAGTGCTCCCCCAAGTAACACCCTTAAGAACAAAATATATAAATAAAACTATTATGTTTTATGTTTCTCGTTGAAAACAAGACGTTATAAAACATGAAATAATAAATTAACACGTGTATATTCCTATAACTGGCCACCAATATAGATAGACGATTTTATAACGTAAAACTTTTTTTTTTATTGTGTAAACACATGTTCACGAACACAACCACACACATTTTATATGACGTCATCAACCACCTTCATTTCTTCTAGTTCACCATCTTAATTTATGAAGATAAAGCTGAATTTTAAAAGCCCTTGTTTGTAAAGCTTTTTTTTTTAAAAGTGAGTTACAGAGTCCATTCCAAATAGAAACATACAAAGGATTATTTTCATAACTCCGTGTTTTAGTAAAATAATAAAAACGCTTAAAACAAACAAAAAAAGGTATTTAAAAACCAATAATTGTTTGTTGTGAAAGTTTTGACTGCCAAATTTGAAAACAACTCAATACAGGGTCAGGCGAATGAATACATGAGAGTATGTCTGGATAGACAGTACACGTAGTACAAACCATTTAGTTGGTAAGTTCTGTGTAACTTGCACAAACACAATCAGTTGAAACCATCACGTGATTGCAATAGGTTGTAGCCATGAGAAGAGAATTAATTCATGTCGTCATCAAACAATACTTGATGAATAAAAGAAACCAGCTATAAGGGAGAGGAAACAAAGAGATTTCATGAAGAGTTAAATAAACACTGAGAGGAAACAGTTCAGTTTTAAAAACGTCTCCTGAATTACTTACTCCATGTTGTTTTTGCTCTTTTGTTTTCTTTCATTTATTTATTTTGTGAGCGCCAGGAAGAGAGTTGTGTATTTACTTTCACTACTCGCTCCGGTGGAAACTGGTAAGAAGACCTGATCAAACAGACAGGATGGCTAGTCTGGCTTGCATCACCATGATAGGACAGAATGGCTAGTCTGGCTTGCATCACCATGATAGAACAGGATGGCTAGTCTGGCTTGCATCACCATGATAGGACAGGATGGCTAGTCTGGCTTGCATCACCATGATAGGACAGAATGGCTAGTCTGGCTTGCATCACCATGATAGGACAGAATTGCTAGTCTGGCTTGCATCACCATGATAGGACAGAATGGCTAGTCTGGCTTGCATCACCATGATAGGACAGAATGGCTAGTCTGGCTTGCATCACCATGATAGGACAGAATGGCTAGTCTGGCTTGCATAACCATGATAGGACAGAATGGCTAGTCTGGCTTGCATCACCATGATAGGACAGAATGGCTAGTCTGGCTTGCATCACCATGATAGGACAGAATGGCTAGTCTGGCTTGCATAACCATGATAGGACAGAATGGCTAGTCTGGCTTGCATAACAATGATAGGACAGAATGGCTAGTCTGGCTTGCATAACAATGATAGGACAGAATGGCTAGTCTGGCTTGCATCACCATGATAGAACAGAATGGCTAGTCTGGCTTGCATAACCATGATAGGACAGAATGGCTAGTCTGGCTTGCATAACCATGATAGGACAGAATGGCTAGTCTGGCTTGCATCACCATGATAGGACAGAATGGCTAGTCTGGCTTGCATCACCATGATAGGACAGAATGGCTAGTCTGGCTTGCATCACCATGATAGGACAGAATGGCTAGTCTGGCTTGCATAACCATGATAGGACAGAATGGCTAGTCTGGCTTGCATAACAATGATAGGACAGAATGGCTAGTCGGCTTGCATAACAAGATAGGACAGAATGGTTAGTCTGGCTTGCATCACCGATGATAGGACAGAATGGCTAGTCTGGCTTGCATAACCATGATAGGACAGAATGGCTAGTCTGGCTTGCATAACCATGATAGGACAGAATGGCTAGTCTGGCTTGCATCACCATGATAGAACAGAATGGCTAGTCTGGCTTGCATCACCATGATAGAACAGAATGGCTAGTCTGGCTTGCATCACCATGATAGACAGAATGGCTAGTCCTGGCTTGCATCACCAGATAGGACAGAATGGCTAGTCTGGCTTGCATACCATGATAGGCAGAATGGCTAGTCTGGCTTGCATCACCATGATAGGACAGAATGGCTAGTCTGGCTTGCATAACCATGATAGGACAGAATGGCTAGTCTGGCTTGCATAGCCATGATAGGACAGAATGGCTAGTCTGGCTTGCATAACCATGATAGGACAGAATGGCTAGTCTGGCTTGCATCACCATGATAGGACAGAATGGTTAGTCTGGCTTGCATCACCATGATAGGACAGAATGGCTAGTCTGCTTGCATCACCATGATAGGACAGAATGGCTAGTCTGGCTTGCATCACCATGATAGGACAGAATGGCTAGTCTGGCTTGCATAACCATGATAGGACAGAATGGCTAGTCCAGCTTGTATCACGAGGCTAGAACATGACTAGTCCAGCTTGTATCACGAGGCTAGGACATGACTAGTCCAGATTGTATCACGAGGCTAGGACATGACTAGTCCAGCTTGTATCGCGAGGCTAGGATATGACTAGTCCAGCTTGTATCGCGAGGCTAGGACAATGACTAGTCCAACTTGTATCACGAGGCTAGGACATGACTAGTCCAGATTGTATCGCGAGGCTAGGACATGACTAGTCCAGATTGTATCACGAGGCTAGGACATGACTAGTCCAGCTTGTATCACGAGGCTAGGACATGACTAGTCCAGATTGTATCACGAGGCTAGGACATGACTAGTCCAGCTTGTATCGCGAGGCTAGGACATGACTAGTCCAATTGTATCACGAGGCTAGGACATGACTAGTCCAGCTTGTATCACGAGGCTAGGACATGACTAGTCCAGCTTGTATCACGAGGCTAGGACATGATGACCTAGTCCAGTTTGTATCACGAGGCTAGGACATGACTAGTCCAGCTTGTATCACGAGGCTAGGACATGACTAGTCCAGCTTGTATCACGAGGCTAGGACATGACTAGTCCAGCTTGTATCACGAGGCTAGGACATGATGACCTAGTCCAGTTTGTATCACGAGGCTAGGACATGACTAGTCCAGCTTGTATCACGAGGCTAGGACATGACAAGTCCAGCTTGTATCACGAGGCTAGGACATGACTAGTCCAGCTTGTATCACGATGACAGGACATGATGACCAAGTCCAGCTTGTATCACGAGGCTAGGACATGATGACCTAGTCCAGCTTGTATCACGAGGCTAGGACATGACTAGTCCACTTGTATCACGAGGCTAGGACATGACTAGTCCAGCTTGTATCGCGAGGCTAGGACATGACTAGTCCAGCTTGTATCACGAGGCTAGGACATGATGACTAGTCCAGCTTGTATCACGATGCTAGGACATGATGACTAGTCCAGCTTGTATCACGATGTGAGATTGTAGTAGCCCAGATAAAAAGCCCCATAATGCCCCGCACAAGAGGGCAGCCAGGCCCAACTTAGAACATGGATTTATTCCATGGTGATGAAACTCGCTACCTCCTCTCGTCCATAAAACTATATTTCTTCAGTTCCTCTTTGCCATTTTCTCAAACCCTTCTTTTATTCCTCATTTATTTCTCCAAGGTGTACAGACAGGTTCGAAAGAAAATGTTCAACACCTGGAAGAAAAAGAAAGTTGATATGCGGCCTGTTATTTTTAAACTTATAATAAACATCATCGTATTGAATTTTAAATTAATTTAGTACGTCCTTTCTAATTGCTTACATCATCTTGAGAAATTGAATGCTCCAACACAAGGGTTCCTGGTTGTTTCCATGGTAGTCTAAGACAATAAATTACTCACCGCAATATTTCTGGGATTTGACAAGCTTTAGTTGTTTTTTAGAAATCAATAACTTTAAAATTTTTATAATCTAGATATTGTATCGGGTTAGCCCACAATTCAGGTATTTACATAATTACACACTCAGGTATAAATATTATTAGCCTTTTAGTACTCAACCAGTTATCAACATTATTAGTGACTTGGGTATCAACGTTATTAACTATTCAAGTATAACATTATTAGCTACTCAATTATGCCATTATTTGCTAGTAAATACCAACATTATTAACTAAAATATAATGTTATTAATGACTCAGGTATGGCATTATTACCTGCTCAGAGAAAACATTAGTAGCTGCTACTATAACCTTACATATAAGGTAACTAGTTCTTCTTACAAACTATTTATTTATTTGTTATTTATACGTAACAGAGAACTAGTTCTTCTTATAACGTATTTATAATTACGTGTCATATTTTATCCGTAATAAAGCGCAAGTTCTTAACACGAAGATATGAAGAAATGCATTAATCTATTAGTATAGTTGTATGGGACCGTCAGTTATGTTAGTTTGTAAGTCGAGACTATTGTGTTAGTGCTCTCAGCCCCAAATACAAGGATACAATGTAGTCCGTCTAATAGTATGTTACACATTAGCACGATATTTATTAGAGAAGATAATCAACAGATCGTTGGATATTCTACACTCGCAGACTAAATATCAGGATAGTTGTGTTTGTTTTTTCCGAAGATTGGGGGGTCAGAGTTATAGTAACAGATAGGAAATTATAAGGGTGTTTTTCAAGAATAGCTTCCACACGATTACTCCACACAAATGCGGGTACATTTCTTCTAAATTATACTTGGCTATCCATAAGCGTTTTTTTACTACCTGTTCGGGCTATACGCACATGTACTAACCACGATAGTGAGTTAGGGCTGAAGAAGGCTACATGTATAGGAAATGTACCCACATTTGCTTGGAGGAAGAGTGTGAAATCATTTATGAATAAAAACACACCCTACTGGGATTCGAGCCCCTGATCTCCCCGACATAGACAGTCTAGTCTAATGCAAGAGTGACGCCTTAAAACAAAAGTGTAATTAAAATAGTTATAGGCCGTCACTTTACGGATTGTTGATGACGGGGAGATCGGGGTTCGAATTCCGGTAGGGTGTACTGAAGGGTGGTTTCTCCTAAACGGGTTTCCACTCTCCCTCCACGCAAATGTGTGTACACTTACTCTAAATTAAACCCACTTCAGCTCCAACATATTAGCGTAATTTATACATATGCGTATAACCTGGACGGGTAGTAAGACTCGACGGAAAAAATAAAATATCCATAAAATATGTACAAAGAATATATTATTGCGAAAATATGAATAACTATACAATGTTAGCACGAGGTGTGCGATGATCACATCAACAGACTGTACAAGTCACTTTTCAAGCCAGTATTTTTCTTCTTTTTGATCCTCTATATATAGATATAGATATATATAAAATCCCTTCTCATTTTGACGAGAAAAGAAAAATTCTTGACATTTCCGCTTGAATTACGGAAACACTAGAAGGCCAAGAAAATATTCCTCCAGTGTTTTGATAATGCTAGACAAAGATAGAGAGAGATATATTCCTCCAGTGTTTTCATACTTCGGTACCAGTACAATGTAGACTGGCAAGAGATATCGTAATAACAAGAGATGAAAGAGAGATGGATAGAGGAATAGAGGAAGAAAAGGAGAGAGAAAGGAAGAGCTTGCGAGAAGCCCTCCGACCAAGATATTAGTTTTTTCGCGATTGTGACGTGGCTGGTCCAAATAGCTCAGTGGTTCGAAGAACGAATCTTGATTTTTACCCCAGCTATTGGCGACTAAGGAGTCTTAGGCTGGGTTAGTATTCATCCATAACGCATAAATGCGCAAGAAGTTAAACATATTATTTTCAATGATGACGTTCATAATCGATACACGAAGAATAGTAAATAGTGCACAATGCATAAATAATATTAATACTTAGCACTGCATCTTACTACCCGTTCGAATTATACGCTTAAATACTAATTACTCTAATGGGTTAGGAGTTGGGAAGGTTGAATATAAAGGAAGTGAACCCACATTTGCGTTGAGGAAGAGTGGAAAACCATTTAGGAAAAACCACCCCCAGTTCACCCGAGCGATATTCGAACCTCGATCTCCCCGTCCTCGACAGTCTAGATCAACACGAAACCTGCGCGTTAGCCAACCACGCCACCGAGGCGGGTCACAACGCATCAAGTTGATTTTACTTTAACGTTGTATGCGTTACGTATGGACTTAAAATACACGGTCCTTGTATCAGCGAATGAGAATGCGAGGAGACATTCTGAAGCCAATCAGACGCCGGTATACACAGCAGAGGGAAATTAGCTTATGTGATCGTGTTTGAAATGCCTTGTAGTATTAGGTAGCTATACTTGTTTGCTATCAACGATTTTTTTTGGTACTAAGTGTCAATAACAACGCTTGTATATATGATCAAAAATAAAGAGGAAATACAGTCAGATCTGGCTAATTCGACATTGGTTAATTCGAAAAAGTGAATAATTCGAACTCGCTTTGGTAGCAGCGTGGGCTAACGCGCCACTCTCGTGTTGTACTAGACTGCCGAAGACTGGGGAACCAGGGTTCGATTCCGGTCGGGTGCAATGAGGATGGTTTTACCCCTTCCCTCCACACAAATGCGGGTACACTTCCTCTAAACTAAAAAAGCTCCATAATCCTTAACACATTAATGTAATTGATACAAAGGCGTATAACCCGGACGGGTAGTAGGACGCGGTGCTAAAAAAAAGTGCAGGCACCACTTAAATTAGGTTAATTTCAAATTTAAAAAAATACATTTTAACTAAAGTAGATTTTTGAGTGACACCTCTATTGAAGTATTTTTTAAAGATTTTATCTACGAGGGCAAAGAAGTCGGGGCATTTTCTAAAGATAAAAGACAGCCGATTTAGTTAATACTTTAAACACTGTGTTTCATTATAAACCGTTGTATTTTAACTAAGAATTGTGCACTGCACGCTATGCGTTGTTCACTAATTGCTATGCATTATGCATGGATAAAAACCCAACCTTACTACCTCTATGTTGCTTCATCTGGTTACTTAGTAGGTAAAAGTAACAGATGGCGGTGTTAGATTTGAGCGTTTAACTTTTTGATTTACTGTCCTGGGTTAAGTTTTTTTTTTAAGTTATTTGCTGGGTAAAATGTTTGTTTAAAATCACAAGCTAGTTTCAAAATTCACTAACATGTGATCGAGTTAAACTGTATTATAGTTAGACCTTGAAATAATTGCACATTAACTACCTTATTTAATAGATATAAATGATGTATTCAACAAATCAAAGTTAGTTAGCTAGTTAGTTACATAGTTACATAGTTAAATAGTTACTAAGTTAGTCAGTTAGTTACTATAGTTTATTATTAAATTTTAGTCAGTAAGTTAATTAGCTAGTCAATTAGTTACTCAGCAAGTTATTTATTCAGAAAGTTAATTAGTTGTTTCACTTCATTTTTTAAGTTAGTTAGCTACTTAATACATTAGGTAATTAATTGATCAGTCAATAGCTACTGATCAGTTAGTTAATCAATTAGTTTGTAAGTGATTAGCTACTTATTCAATTAGTTAAGTAATTATTCCATCAATGAGTTACCAGGCCAGTTATTCATTCAATTAGTAAGATTGTTGATTATTTTGTTAGTTAGTTACTCAGTTAGTTTGTTAGTTATCTACTCATTTAATTAGTTAATTAATTACTATATTAATTAGTTACTCAGCCAGTTATTTATTCAGTTAGTTAGCCAGTTTGTAAGTTATTTAGATACTTATTCAATTAGTTAATTAATTACTTTATTATTATTATTAGCACCACGTCTTACTACCCGTTCGGGCTAAACGCACCTAAGCTAATGTGTAATGGTAGTGTGATTCTGAGATGAAATGGCGGACCTACAGTTTAACGTGGGATCCGAACCACGGTGAAGGCCTGGCATTCCACATATTTACAATTTGTGATTAATACACGTCTTGTCAGAGGTGAAGGAAGGGTTTGGCAATCAGATAAATCTGTGCCGGGACCGAGGATTGAACCCCGGACTCCCAACACAGAAGTCCGACACCTCACCCCTAGACCACCAGGTCACCAATTACTTTATTAATTAGTTACTAAGCCAGTTATTTATGCAGTTTGAAAGCCAGTTTAGTTAGTTCATCCAACGGTCCCTTGTTTAGACCATGCAGCCGTTGAGTGTTCCCCATAGAAGACACGCTGCTCTCAACATAATTTATTCCATTCCGTCAAGGTCAATGCAATTACTCAGATCAAACGTTTCTCAATCCACTCCACCAAGGATCACACAATTACTATCCATTTTCCAACCACTTTATACTTGTTTTTATATAAAAGAGAAGGCGGAAGAAAGAGGGAGAGGGACATGAAAATCAAGATGGAGAAAGTAAAAAGAAAAATACAAGTATGAAATGATAAAAAGAAGCGCGTGGTCCAGTGGCTGGCAAAGTGCTCTCTGTAGAAACGTAATTGCATATCCTGGGGCTACTGAGACCACCGGGATAAGGGGGGTACATCACAGAGGAAAATTAATCAAATCAACGTAAAATAAATGGCGTGTAATGTTTCTTTTTCGTGAGCTATACTAGCACCCCTGTCCCCCCAAACGCAATTCTGAAAAAAGACAGACAACAGCTTCGCCCCCTCTCCCCCTAAGGGCAAGCAAAGTGCATGGCAATAAAAATAAGGGAATACCCTTCCTCCTACCTCTTTATATTTTCTGGAACAAGAGGAAATTTGATAAAAGAGCTTTCTGTTCTTCTTCCACCTCGGTGTACGAGAAAGCAGGCAATTATCCGCCTGTTCTGCAGGGAGGACAACCTTTGGAATGAACGTTTCTAGGAGGTCATCTGGATATTATGTCAGTCAATTTCCTCACTGCCCAAGATATGAGAGAATATTGTTTATATTATATCAGTCAAACTTTCTTTCTTCTTGCCAATGAGGTGTGACTGATAAGCAGCAATTTCCTCTGCCTCAAGTTTGCAGGAGAAATTGGATATATATCAGTCAACTTTCTCATGCCCAAGATATGAGAGAATATGTTTATATTATATTCAGTCAACTTTCCTCACTGCCAAGATATGAGAGAATATTGTTTATATTATATCAGTCAACTTTCCTCACTGCCCAAGATATGAGAGAATATTGTTTATTATATCAGTCAACTTTCCTCACTGCCCAAGATATGAGAGAATATTGTTTATATTATATCAGTCAACTTTCCTCACTGCCCAGATATGAGAGAATATTGTTTATATATATCAGTCAACTTCCCACGCAAGATATGAAGAATATTGTTTATATTATATCAGTCAACTTTCCTCACTGCCCAAAGATATGAGGAGAATATTGTTTATATTATATCAGTCAACTTTCCTCACTGCCCAAGATATGAGAGAATATTGTTTATATTATATCAGTCAACTTTTCCTCACTGCCCAAGATATGAGAGAATATTGTTTATATTATATGAGTCAACTTCCTCACTGCCAAGTAGAGAGAATATGTTTATATTATCAGTCACTTTCTCACTGCCCAAGAATGAAAATATTGTTTATATTATATCAGTCAACTTTCCTCACTGGCCAAGATATGAGAGAATATTGTTTATTATGATCGAGAAAGATTTATTCCCGTGTATAGTATTATGTTTGTATCATACATAGTATTGAAAGAATAATGTTTATTACGTTTATGGCAGATAAATTATCGCTTATTATGTTTTTGGCAGGAAGAATATTGTTTATTGTGTTTGCAGAAAATATAACTTTGGTTTACTATGTTTACTGTAGATATAATATTAGTTATATTATGTTAACGGTAAATACAATTTTATTATTGAAGAAGATAGATAATTGTTTACAAGATGTTTTAGTTAGATGTAATCTTGTTAATTTTATTTTACTATCGCCTTCAAATTCTAACATGTTTCCCAATAATTAGAATAATAGCTATTGTTTATTTAGAAAATAATCAACTACTCCAAATAAAATAAAGAGGAAAAAGGTTTTAAACATTTTAGGGGAAATAACAACTCCTTCACCCTTAAATGTTTAGATACATATTATTTAAAGTGAAAATAATAGACTTAATGATTAGTTTTAGCAATGAAACACACACACTATTATCTAGTTATTAATAAAATAAACCAGCATAACACTACTTTTTTTTATTTTTTATTCCTAGATAAACCTTGAGTTCTATTCCATTACGTGACTAACGGCCCGTTATTTCAGTGACAGTGAGGTTTGTGCTGGACCAATAGATGGGGGTGAATGCCTGCTTGGATCAATACATTCGGTAAACACAGCCCCTCCCGGCTGTATAGGCTACAAGCAGCATTAGCATCATATGCTCCACCAACAGTACATGTAGCCCTGCACTCAGTTTACCCTGTAAGGTAGCAAGCAGTCTTACCTTGATGGATTATGCTATGATCCTATCTTATATTATTATTAGCACCGCGTCTTACTAACCGTTCGGGTTATACGCACTTACGCTAATGTGTAATGGTAGGGTGATATTGAGATGAAATGGAGGACCTACAGTTTAACGTGGGATCCGAACCACGGTGGAGGCCTGGCATTCCTCACATTCACAAGTTGTGATTAATACACGTCTGGTCAGAGGTGAAGGAAGGGTTTGGCAATCAGATAAATCTGTGCCGGGACCGAGGATTGAACCCCGGACCTCCAGCACAGAAGTCTGACACCTTACCCCCCTAGACCACCATAGTGGGGGATGGAAGGTAAGCTTTTCTAACTTTAAGGCAGAGCTGTGGAGTCTGAAGAAGTTTTGGGTGGAGTTGGAGTCTGAATAAATGTACCTACTTTAAATAAAAACTCATAACAATATATGGTGAGTATATTATTTTAATTTAATACTTTTTTCATTTTGTAAAAATATTTGTAATTTTTTTTTAGCACCACGCCTTACTATCCGTTCGGTTTACACGCTTACGTACTAATTACGCTAGTAGGTTATATTTATAGGAAGTGTACCCACGTTTGCGTGGTTGCAGAATGGAATTTTATTTTTTTAAAAACACCCTCAGTACATTCGACCAAGATTCAAACCTCGACCTCTCCTTTATCTGCAGTCTAATCTAACCCGAGAGTAGCGCGTTAGACCATGTGGCTTACCGAATCGTTATTTTATAGGTATTGATATGTATCAAAAGTGACATATCCCATGAATTGACGTATGAACACGTTAAAGTAAGCCCAGTAGATTTTCTAGCTGTCAGATAAGGTCCTTCCTGTGAAAATTGGGCTGTAGTTCCACGTTTGAACTTCCATAAAATGAACTATTAAATATGTATCCCTCCAATTCCTCCCCTGTTTGAGTTCACCCCCTCCCCCCATTTCTCCCCTGTGAGCTTGCACCGTTATTGCACTCGCAGCGTACATTTGTGAAAGCCGCGTCCGTCACCGGGGATTTGAACCCACACCAGCGCAGACACACACAACCGCGGGAAATTGATGATACCAAATTTACTTTTTCACGACCTCCCTAGCATAGCTCCCCCCCCCCCACACACACACAACCGACAATTTTACGTTAAAAAATAAGGGAGATTGGACGGGTGCTAAGGGATGAAGGAGAGGGGGGGGGGAAAGGGCCGAGGACACACACCCCCGAGAAAAATAGCGGGGATTCCCAACGTCACGTTACTTTGTTTTTTACTCCCTGTATTATTTTTTGTTAAAACAATAAATCTGATTTTAGTTCTAGTCCAATGATGAACCGTGTTTTGGTGTCGTCTGCCCACCCCCCACCCCCCTGCCCCGCGCGATATTCTTCAGAGAAGACAGGAGATCTAACTCCTTTTTATCATTTTTCATTTATTTTGAGGTATTTAACGCGCCCTTTCTGAACCGACTGATTATATCGGCACACGACTTATAAACCAACTTATATCTAGAACAGACACAACATCCAGCCCCCTGGCCGTTAATCCATCACTGTGAGATGGTAAACCCCTCTTTTCATCAATGGTAAATTTTCGGCCATGCCGGGAATCGAACCCGGGAACCTTAGCTAAGTAGACAGACAGAGCAGAGGTGACCCGACTCCTTGATCCATGAGGTGTTATTCAGATCAGGTTAAGACGGAAAACGAACAGATACTATATACTCAATTGTACATTATATCCGCTGTCTACGTGGTTTAAGACGTCAGTCTCGCAGTAGATGTCAAAGATATATACACATGCATACGTCGTTCGCCCAAGGTTCTTTGAAATTGGTCAACGCATTTGGCGGCAATCGCGGAACAGACAGACGGTCTAGTTAAAATAAGACCTCGCTCCACTCAATTAAATTATTCTCCTTTTACTGTATATCGATGAAACCAGACTGTGGAGCGCAAAAAAACCTACGTGGTCTAACGCGCTACTCTCGCAGTAGACTAGACTGTCGATGACGGGGAGATCGAGGTTCGAATCTCGGTCGGGTATACTGAGGTTTATTTTTCTAAAATGATTTTCCACTCCTCTTCCACGGAAATGCGGGTGCACTTCCTATAAATAAACCCTCCCCCATCCCTAAAACCATCAGCGTAATTAGTACACAAGTGTATAACCCGAACGGGTAGTAAGACTCGATGTAAAACAAAAAAGACCAGAAACTATTCGACGCAAGGTTCTGCCAGTCGTGGTGCTTGCTGGCAGCCGATGTTGACTGGCGGACCACAACAACAACGCCCCAGAGCAAATAATTAGCAAGAGAGCAGTTCCCACCGAGCCAACTCATCACACAGATGTGTGGATGTATATGGGCGTGGTTCATGTTTCTGTGATTGACAGCGGGAGAGAAAATCCCACCCTCCACCACCCTTCCAACACACTCAAGAGGTAGAATAGCGAAGACGTTGTCTATTTGGTTAATTCGGAGCTATTTCGTATCAAAACTTGACGGACCTGGGGGTGTAGGGGACGCGAGATAAGGGTAGTTTTTTTAATAGCAAATTTTTTTCTTCGGGAAAAAATAAATATTTCTCTAGTAGAAACATTAGCTTAATTTTCTTCACACATTGATATCAACAATAATAATAATATTTAGCACCGCGTCTTACTACCCGCTCGGATGATACGCTTAAGTACTAATTAAGTTAATGAATTAGGAATTGAGAGGGTTGAATTTAGAGGAAGTGAACCCGCATTTGCGTCGAGGGAGAGTGGAAAACCATCTAGGAAAAACGACCCCCCAGTTCACCCGACCGAGATTCGAACTTCGATCTCCCCGTCCTCGGCGGTCGAGCTCAACACGACTAGCGAGTTAGCCAACTACGCCACCGAGGCGGGTTTGATATCAACAGTTGTTGAATATCTTTCAAAGATGTCCTGGAATTTAATGACAACTTTTTCTCTTCACATAAAAAGTTTCTCATCTAACGCTGCTATGCCCATGACAGATATTCAACAAATGTTGATATCACCATGTGAATAAAATTAAACTCTCTGTTTCTACTGGAGAAATAGTTGATTTCTTTTGACAAAAATAAAGTTTTGATAAAAAAAACCTGCAAAAATACTGCCCTTTTATCGTGTCACCTTTTACTCCCACCATCACACTAAGATGTCAATGTACAAAATAGAAACAAAGAGAAGAAGGGTGATCCCATAAACCACGTAACACTGTTGAAAGAGGTGAGGGGAGACTCCAATGTCTGCGTTGTGTTACACAGGGTTACATCAGTGTTACGTAACACAGATCAATATACTCAAAACTTTAATGTTAAAAAAAAAATTATCGTTTATGTTTTCACCTTTAGTAAGCTTACTTTTATATATAACTTAAAGAGCCGTATCAAACCCAGAGTCCCTCTTTTAGTGAAATAATGACATCCACTCTTGATGTGAAAAGTTACGTAACACAGGTTGGAAGGAGGAGGCTAAGGGGGTGGCCAGACTGGGCGAGCGAGAGACTAAAATATAAAATAGAACACATTGGTTGTAATGAGAGGCGGCCAGACTGGAGCGAGCAACTAAAATATAAAATAGAACACATTGGTTGTAATGAGAGTGTGCCAGACTGGGCGAGCGAGCGACTAAAATATAAAATAGAACACATTGGTTGTAATGAGAGGTGGCCAGACTGGGCGAGCGAGCGACTAAAATAAAATAGAACACATTGGTTGTAATGAGAGGTAGCCAGACTGGGTGAGCGAGCGACTAAAATATAAAGTAGAACACATTGGTTGTAATGAGAGGTGGCCAGACTGGAGCGAGCGACTAAAATATAAAATAGAACACATTGGTTGTAATGAGAGGTGGCCAGACTGGAGCGAGCGACTAAAATATAAAATAGAACACATTGGTTGTAATAGAGGTGGCCAGACTGGGCGAGCGCGCTCAAGCCGGTACAGTCTAGTTTACAGGCGCTGGCAATATTATTATATGTTGGTTCATTGAGTGCTAGGAAAACTTCTCATTTTGACATTTTTATTAATATCGATAGGTTTAGCACACTTGATACTAACAGCCTAATTTAATTAGTTAGATCATAAACTATACATAAAACTGATGTTAAAATACTTCAATATTATAATCAAAGTAGACCTTTACAAATAAGAATCACCATTAGCATGGAGAGAGGACGAGAAAACTACAACAATAAATCACTTGTCATAAACCACCCTCAGTTCACTGAGCCAAGATTCGGAGCCTCCTCGTCAACAGCTATCGAGAGCTATCTGCTAATCGCACGCTTGTCAGTCTGGCCAAACCCTAAATGTCTACTTGATGTTACACCGGAGATGGGAGGCTAAAATAAGTTAGGAAAAGCGTTACGTGGTTCATGGATGACCGCTAATATTATGTAGCATCGGATGGTCAATAAAATACACAACTGCTATATCGATGGTTGAACCTTACCCCATTTGTCCGTGATTGGAGGCGACGTGGAAGAGCGACCTAACTTCTGCTATGCACACCTTCCTTCACCCGAGAGAAAAAGTATACTGACGGAGCGAATTGAACGGCGATTTAGCGAACACCACATGTGGGCTGGACATGCGCAGTTATAGTTATTCTCTTCTAGATTGCGCCAGAAAAGAACCACCGGTCTCCCGAGGCACGAAGAAATGCGCATAACATTGTTCCTTGATATTCTAGAATCTTTCCCCTCTTGCTTACCCTTCATGCCCCTCCTCTTTTGTTGTATCTGTATATATATTTGTGTCTGTCCCAATGTTCGACACAATTGGGACAGAGCTGGTTTAGGACTAGTACAAGCTTCGGCTTTCTGCTTTTGAAAATGTAAGAACCCAAATTCAATCTCGGCTAATTTAACATCTTTTTTATATATTTTCTTTATTATTTCAAAATTCCTTTTTGGCTTAATATTTTCAGTTATCTTAAAAAAATAAAATTTAAATAGAAGTCTGGCAATTAACTTGTAATGGCGTCTTGTCACCGGTTGAGGTGTAATGATTTATTTGTATTAATTACGGTGGAACTCTAAATTAATTTTTGCTTCATATTGTGGTATTGGACTTATAAGCCTATGTTGTCTTTTTACAACGCGCCAGGGCGAATTGGGCGTAGTCACGATTTATAACTAATACAAATTGTTATGTTAGGGGAACTATTGACGTTTACTGTCATGTTTATATTAAATAGTCTTGTTGACATAATACTTAGTTTTCTTGGGGTTATTTTGCAACCTATTAATGTTTTCTTCTTGAGAAATATTTACCTTTTAGACTTGAGAGTCAATGTTGTCGCAATACAACACGCCAGCGCTGATTGAACCAAATCAGGATTGATAGGGTAAATAATTATTAGACCGATTGTATTGTCCATATTTACTATTATTATATTATATATATATATAACCGTACATTCTTTGTTTACTTGTAAAGAAAATATTACTCTAATTGTAACTTTATTGTTGGCAGAATATCATTTCTGCCCAGACCCGTTATAACGGGCTAATTTTCAATGTTAAAGTCCAAAGCACTTGTACATAATGTACATATAATTGTTATAACAACAATAATTAGTACTTATTTGAATTGTTAAACTTCGGATTGTCCTATCCAAAATAAATATTGGTTCAACATGACTAATTCTTTTATTTTTAACTACTATATACCATCACATGTCCTAGGTTTTTTGGTTGTTTAATGTAACTTATCTAATATTTTTCAGTGGTTAGGAAGGGTGACGCATTTTAAGGCTCTCTAGTGATAGACGACTCCCATATATTTTGATACTCTCAGTAACAGGTGGGAGTGGCGGGATTAGACGCGTAATGTTTCTCTATGGAACATTTCTAGTCTTGAACTCATGTGCACTCACTCTTGTTATTGTTATTTAACCTTTTGTATTTTCCTTGTATTATTTTGTGGCCTCCTCACCTGAGGACGCTACAAGAAAAGCTGCGCAAACTCTGCTTTTTTTCAGAGTGAAGGCACCTTGTGAGTTTTATTTGTTAATTGTCTTTGAAATTGTTTCATGAATCACTCCCGCCATGGACACCACCACCTCTGGAGGCGTAATCAGCACAAGAACTGATGTATACCGGCTCAGTAGCTCCGATCTTCGCCAGGAGCTCAAGAGAAGAGATATTCAATTCCCCCCCGACGCTCCTATGGCCGTGTTGCGGTCATTGCTGTCCGAGAACATTATTAGTAAGTCCAGCGATCCTTTTAATTTAGAACCTCGTGATGACGTTAGCCATCCTTCCCTTGAAGATAAGGAACAGGAAAAAATAGAAGCTGTAAGGATAGAGGGAGGTAGTGGGCTCCCGATCCCCCCTAGTGTTCCCGCCGCTAGTTTAGTGTTATCTAATTCACTTGCCAAAACTCAAAGTATTGTAGCTAGCGAGCGTGTAAAACTATGGCCGATTTGCGATGGGTTATCGTCCTCTGATTTATTTAACTTTCTGTTAGAGGTGGACAGGATTTGGAAATTGAGACTTATAGGAGATTTGGAGTTACTCACGCTATGCGTTGGCAAGACGTCAGGGTTTTTGGCGCATCTAATCACTGAATGCATCCAACTAGGTCTCCCCTGGGTTAGAGTGAAAAGTCGAATATTAGAGTCTCTAATATCTAAGAGAGAGAAGGATACTCTATGTAATCGAATGGTTCGGCGCTTCCAACTTCCACACGAACCCTTTAGATTATTTATTTTGGCCATTTCAGAGGCTATTGGGGTGTTAGATCTCAAAATGCCGGAGGAAGAGGTAGTTGAAATCATTCTGGAAAATGTGTCCCCCCTGACGAGAAGGCATTTTGTGTTTTTGAATAAGCCTTCTACCCTTTCTGAGCTTTACTCATTAGCTTCTTGTATTGAGGGTTCTCTGGTAGCCGAGAGGGAGTATTTGCACGAGTTCCCTACACAGGTGTCCCGTAACTTTAAACAGGAAAGGTGCCCCCCATTTTCAACTATAACCCGGCCTACTGAGGGAGCCAGTTCTAGTTCTGCTGTGAGGGAAGTAGGCGCGATAAGGGCAAGGAGACCTTTTGATATCACTCGCGTCCGATGTTACCGTTGCCGCCAATTAGGGCATCTTCAGAGGGATTGTAATGGGGGAAACGCGTAACGCGTGGTGTTAGCAAGGGGACCACCGCGCGTACGATTCCAAAACATTCTAGCCCCCTTCCCCCCATCATTAAGTTTTCTATCAGATCGGTGTCGGGCTCTGCCTTACTTGATACCGGCTCATGTGGTTCATTTATTAGTAATAATTTTGTGAATATCTTAAAGAAAAGTGGGAAGATATCGGTGGAAAAAACTGGTATTAGGACCTTTGTTTTGGGTAATGGTAATCTCTTAAGAGTTAGCGAGAGAGTAGTCTTGTCCATAAAAATTATGGGGTTTTCGTGGAAGAGAAGCTTGTTTTGTGTTCCATTGCTTCCCTTTGACATTATTTTGGGGAACGACTTCCTGTGGGGAACTGGGGCCGTTATTAGTCTGGCGAGAAGGGATTTAAGTTTTGAGTTCTCACCCAGTGTTAGAATCCCCTTTTGTAAAGATTGTATTGTTCCTAGCTTATGTTCGTTCGGAATTGGGGAAGAAGCCATTAGGGAGCTGATTTCTAAATTTTCTGACGTCATTACTAGCAGGTGGGGTAGGTGTGAGGTCCTACCGTACGAAATTGTAATGACTGACAATATCCCCATAAGATCTGGTCCTTACTCGTGCGCTCCTCCAAGATGAAAATCTTCCGGAAATTGATTGATGACTTGGAATCAAAAGGGGTAATACGCCCCTCTAACTCACCATTTGCTAGTCCCGCGTTCATCATACCCAAAAAAGGGGAGGGATATAGGTTAATTGTAGATTACAGGAAGGTCAATAAGAAAATCCTGTTCGACCCATACCCGATGCCGAGCATTGAGTCGGCATTCCAGCATCTCGGTAGAGCTAGAATATTTAGTCTGATTGACCTCAATGCGAGTTTTTTACAATGTGCCTTGACAGAATCGTCAAAAAAGTTTACCGCCTTTGTCACTCCCTGGAGACAATACGAATTTAATTGTGTTCCCCTTGGGTGTAGCATTGGGGGACAAGCCTTAAGTCGCGTATTAGATCTTGTTTTTTCTGACATTAAATTTGAGTATGTATTTAACTACTTGGATGACATATGTGTGTACAGCAATACTTTAGAGGAACATTTGGTGCATTTGGAGGAAGTTTTGACTAGGCTGCGGCGAGTAGGACTAACCGTGAATCCCGACAAGGTTACTTGGGCTAAACCCTCCATCAAATACCTGGGGTACGTCATTTCAGAGGGGAATCTTCTTATTGATCCCGAAAGGATCAGTCCCATTATTAATTTTGCTCCCCCCTCTAATCTTAAGGGAGTTATGCGTTTTGTGGGCATGTGCGCCTATTACGCCAGGTTTGTCCCGTCCTTCTCGGAGATTACTGCCCCCCTTAATGCCTTAAAAAGAAAAGGAGTGGCCTTTAGTTGGGGTGAAGAGCAGGCACGAGCTTTTAACCTGTTAAAGGAGAAGCTAATCTCTCCGGAGGTTTTGAGAATGCCGGATTTTTCTCTCCCCTTCCTCCTCCACGTAGACGCGTCTTCTGTGGCGCTTGGGGCTGTATTGTCTCAGAGGTCATCGGAGGGAGTCCGACCGGTAGCTTTTGCTAGTCGAACTCTCACCGATGCTGAGAGGCGATATAGCACCTATGAAAAGGAATGCCTTGCCTGCGTCACGGGCATTGAGCGTTTCGCTGACTACCTCGAACAGAGGGAGTTTGAGCTGTACACGGATAACCAGGCCCTTGCGTGGATGCTGAACCACCCCAAGCAACTAGGGAAAGTGGGGAGATGGGTGTGGAGGTTATCTAGGTTCAAGTTCTCCACTAATCATGTATCCGGTAAACATAACGTAGTAGCTGATGCCTTATCCCGCATGGCCGAGGAAAAGTGTCCCATTGGTTCTCTCGAGGTGGCTCCCGCCTCCTGCGTCATTAGATCCATTCCTGAATCCTTTGTGGCAATCGGGGATCACCAAAATAGTGATCCGTGGTGTATTGATATCATGAGTAAATTATCTAGAGGAGAAAAGGTAGGGTCATATTCTGTATTTAATGGGCTATTAGTTGTGACTAATTCGAAAGGGAAGAATAGGAAAGTGGTTGTACCGGGTGCGGTCAGACCAATGCTACTTAGATATTTTCATGATTCTGCCTTTGGTGGTCATCTTGGAGTTTTAAAAACCGTACGGAAAATTTCTAATGAGTTCTTTTGGCCAGGTTTATACAACGATGTAAAAGCGTGGGTTGGCAAGTGTGAGAGCTGTCAGAAAGCTAAACCAACCCAAAATTCCAGAGTTGGGTTTCATTCGGCCGGTGTTGCCCAACGTCCCTGGGATAAAGTCTTCATCGATTATATTGGGCCAATCACCCGTTCTACTCTTGGCAATTCATGTATTCTTATATTAGTTGACGCCTTTTCCAAGTTTGTAGTGCTCATTCCCTTGCGCAATATGAAGGCGACCACTACCGTTAACGCCCTCTGCAGACGAGTTTGGAATCTTTTTGGGGCACCTCGTGTCGTGGTTAGTGACAATGGGCCTTGTTTCCGTTCTCTTGGTTTTAAGAATATGTGCTTTAACTGGGGGATTAAGCACGTGACTACCAGCCCCTACCACCCGGGACCCAATCAGGTGGAAAGATTTAACCGCAATTTGGTAATAGCGCTTACTATTTATCACTGTGAGGCACAGCATAAGTGGGATCAGGATTTAGACTTCTTAAATTTAGCATTTAATTCTGCCTTCCATGAGTCCATAGGCTGTTCGCCAGCCTCTATCCTTCTTGGTCGGGAATTAAACCACCCCTCTTAGCGATTTGGAACGTTGATTCGCTGTTAGAGAATTCCGATGATTCCTCCCATAAGGAGAGATGTCGGCGTGCCCTGGATCATCTAAAAAGGGCTCAAAAAAGGGTGGCTAACGCCTATAATAAGGGTAGACTCCCCGTCCCTTATATTGTAGGGGATTGTGTGTTATGTAAGGAATTCCCCTTGAGCTCCTCGGCAGATAGAGGATCGGCGAAGCTGTGCCAGAGATGGAGTGGCCCATGGACCATTGATAAGTTTTTAACCCCGTGACCGTCTATCTTAAGAGTGTGAAAGATGCGTCTATTTGTAGACGAGCTCATGTCAGTCATTTAAAGAAAGCCTGAGCCCAATTGTCCCTAGTGACATGGTGTGGTATAAATATTTAAAAAAAAAAAAAAAATTATTTTGTAAATGTTTTGAATGTTAGTCTTTTGTGTCGACGATATCTTGATTTAGATTTGCAATACCTAATTCCCTGGGCCCAGGGCAAAGAACTTGAAAAGGTATTAAGAGGAATATTGGTGAAATGTGCCGGACACGTGTATGCTTGATCAAGAAGTATCTACGTGAAAGTGACGAGTGCGCGCCTAATGAACCAGTGCGCCATGTGACCATAGACTGGCTGCGGCATATGATGGCTAGTTTGTTAAAAACTTTATATATATATATATATTTTTTTTGACGTTGGATATAGGTCCTATTAGTTAGGAGTGTAAATTTTTTTGGTCAGTTTACTGCTTATGTTTTTTGTTTGTTGTACAGCCCAGAGGAGTCCTGTCATCTCCTTCTTCTCCCTCCCCTTCCCTTGTCTTGGTGCGCATGCCTCGTGGGTAGATCCTGAAGAGGCGAGCGTGGTGTGGGAAAGACTATGGTGACGGCTCTCGAGTCAACGGTCGGCAGGAACAGTTTGGAGCTCCCACTGCTATTGTGTGCAGTAGAACGTCCCGGCGTAAAGAGCGGTGCCGAATCCCAGCGGCAGCCCAGGGCGGATCAACCCATCCGATCTACAAGGACTCGAAAAACAAAAAAAAATGATCTGATGCCAAGGATGAGAAAGATCATATACGATGGGGAAATCCTGGAGAACAACTTCCCGAGTACACCGTTGCTGCCCCATGGGATGTTCCAAAGGTCGAGTAGAAGAATGTGACAACCTTCTCCCTCCTCCCTGTCAACCCTGAAAGGGGGGGAGATTTGTAGCATCGGATGGTCAATAAAATACACAACTGCTATATCGATGGTTGAACCTTACCCCATTTGTCCGTGATTGGAGGCGACGTGGAAGAGCGACCTAACTTCTGCTATGCACACCTTCCTTCACCCGAGAGAAAAAGTATACTGACGGAGCGAATTGAACGGCGATTTAGCGAACACCACATGTGGGCTGGACATGCGCAGTTATAGTTATTCTCTTCTAGATTGCGCCAGAAAAGAACCACCGGTCTCCCGAGGCACGAAGAAATGCGCATAACATTGTTCCTTGATATTCTAGAATCTTTCCCCTCTTGCTTACCCTTCATGCCCCTCCTCTTTTGTTGTATCTGTATATATATTTGTGTCTGTCCCAATGTTCGACACAATTGGGACAGAGCTGGTTTAGGACTAGTACAAGCTTCGGCTTTCTGCTTTTGAAAATGTAAGAACCCAAATTCAATCTCGGCTAATTTAACATCTTTTTTATATATTTTCTTTATTATTTCAAAATTCCTTTTTGGCTTAATATTTTCAGTTATCTTAAAAAAATAAAATTTAAATAGAAGTCTGGCAATTAACTTGTAATGGCGTCTTGTCACCGGTTGAGGTGTAATGATTTATTTGTATTAATTACGGTGGAACTCTAAATTAATTTTTGCTTCATATTGTGGTATTGGACTTATAAGCCTATGTTGTCTTTTTACAACGCGCCAGGGCGAATTGGGCGTAGTCACGATTTATAACTAATACAAATTGTTATGTTAGGGGAACTATTGACGTTTACTGTCATGTTTATATTAAATAGTCTTGTTGACATAATACTTAGTTTTCTTGGGGTTATTTTGCAACCTATTAATGTTTTCTTCTTGAGAAATATTTACCTTTTAGACTTGAGAGTCAATGTTGTCGCAATACAACACGCCAGCGCTGATTGAACCAAATCAGGATTGATAGGGTAAATAATTATTAGACCGATTGTATTGTCCATATTTACTATTATTATATTATATATATTATAACCGTACATTCTTTGTTTACTTGTAAAGAAAATATTACTCTAATTGTAACTTTATTGTTGGCAGAATATCATTTCTGCCCAGACCCGTTATAACGGGCTAATTTTCAATGTTAAAGTCCAAAGCACTTGTACATAATGTACATATAATTGTTATAACAACAATAATTAGTACTTATTTGAATTGTTAAACTTCGGATTGTCCTATCCAAAATAAATATTGGTTCAACATGACTAATTCTTTTATTTTTAACTACTATATACCATCACATGTCCTAGGTTTTTTGGTTGTTTAATGTAACTTATCTAATATTTTTCAGTGGTTAGGAAGGGTGACGCATTTTAAGGCTCTCTAGTGATAGACGACTCCCATATATTTTGATACTCTCAGTAACAGGTGGGAGTGGCGGGATTAGACGCGTAATGTTTCTCTATGGAACATTTCTAGTCTTGAACTCATGTGCACTCACTCTTGTTATTGTTATTTAACCTTTTGTATTTTCCTTGTATTATTTTGTGGCCTCCTCACCTGAGGACGCTACAATTAGTTCAGCCTGGTAAGCCTCGTGTTTATCTGGTACTTACACTCATTTCATATTAACTTTCCCCTGTCCATTCCCCTTAGCTTAAGCAGCTGTTGTGTTTCACGTTATTTATATTTTTAAAACATCTCAACACAAACATGTTTATATTGATTTTTAATATTTAAGTGATTGTATATCAGAACGACTTACAAACAAGCTCAACTTTGAAGTAAAAAACCGGACATTTAGCATCTAACGGTAACGCCAAGACATTTAATATAGGAGTTACTGTATGACATGAAGAGGAGCCTGGCTTGTAGGAGTTACTGTGAGATGACTTGGAGAGGAGCCTGGATTGTAGGAGATACTGTGAGATAATTTGAGGAGGATCATGGCATGTAGGAGTTACTGTGAGATAATTTGAGGAGGATCATGGCATGTAGGAGTTACTGTGAGATGACTTGGAGAGGAGCCTGGCTTGTAAGAGTTAGTGTGAGATGATTTGGAGAGGAGCCTGGCTTGTAGGAGTTACTGTGAGATGACTTGGAGAGGAGCCTGGATTGTAGGAGATACTGTGAGATAATTTGAGGAGGATCATGGCATGTAGGAGTTACTGTGAGATAATTTGAGGAGGATCATGGCATGTAGGAGTTACTGTGAGATGACTTGGAGAGGAGCCTGGCTTGTAGGAGTTACTGTGAGATGACTTGGAGAGGAGCCTGGATTGTAGGAGATACTGTGAGATAATTTGAGGAGGATCATGGCATGTAGGAGTTACTGTGAGATAATTTGAGGAGGATCATGGCATGTAGGAGTTACTCTGAGATGACTTGGAAAAGATCCTGACTTGTAGGAGTTACTGTGAGATGACTTGGAGAGGAGCCTGGATTGTAGGAGATACTGTGAGATAATTTGAGGAGGATCATGGCATGTAGGAGTTACTGTGAGATAATTTGAGGAGAATAATGGCATGTAGGAGTTACTCTGAGATGACTTGGAAAAGATCCTGGCTTGTAGGAGTTACTGTGAGATGATTTGGAGAGGAGCCTGGCTTGTAAGAGTTAGTATGAGATGACTTGGAGAGGAGCTTGGCTTGTAAGAGTTAGTATGAGATGACTTGGAGAGGAGCTTGGCTTGTAAGAGTTAGTATGAGATGACTTGGAGAGGAGCCTGGCTTGTAGGAGTTACTGTGAGAGTAAGTCTCCTGAGGATTGAGCTGTAAGCAAGACATTGTGGACCCCCCGTGGTCAAGAGGGGAGCGCTAACTGCGAGACACGGGCAGCGGGCACACTCCAACATGTCAACCCACCCTACACGTGAATAATACAAATTTATGAGGGCAGGCGGGCGGACTTCCAAAAGATGGCAGACAGGGTTGATGTTGGTTGGGGTTGTATCCCCACTCTCCCCCCCTTAATATTGCTCGAGATGTGGAGTTCCTGGGGAGCGGGGCGCATGCGCAGACCGAGGGTCCGGAGAGGCTGCAACGGGTGATCTCTACAAGGGAGGGAGGGATGTGTATTTTATAACGTATTGTATCTGTTAGATGGGAGAAAGTTTACTGAGTGAAAGTAAACTGTTACTTTGAGAGAAACAACTCAATTACTAGTGGTTCTTTGAACAGAGCAGTATTCCCGGCTCCCTCAATTTAAAAAAAATGCTAAGTAGACATACATAATTTTATAAATGATGTCTTGTTCATATCGGTACTAGATTCTTAACATTTCCCTTGCTACATGGCCAATATATTCCTCTAACACAGATCTGTATATTCTAATACATGGCCAGTATATTCCTCTAACACAGGTCTGTATGTTCTAATACATGGCCAGTATATTCCTCTAACACAGGTCTGTATGTTCTAATACATGGCCAGTATATTCCTCTAACATTGATCTGTATGTTCTAATACCTGGCCAGTATATTCCTCTAACATTGATCTGTATGTTCTAATACATGGCCAGTATATTCCTCTAACACAGGTCTGTATGTTCTAATACATGGCCAGTATATTCCTCTAACATTGATCTGTATGTTCTAATACCTGGCCAGTATATTCCTCTAACACAGGTCTGTATGTTCTAATACATGGCCAGTATATTCCTCTAACATTGATCTGTATGTTCTAATACATGGCCAGTATATTCCTCTAACATTGATCTGTATGTTCTAATACCTGGCCAGTATATTCCTCTAACACAGGTCTGTATGTTCTAATACATGGCCAGTATATTCCTCTAACATTGATCTGTATGTTCTAATACATGGCCAGTATATTCCTCTAACACAGGTCTGTATGTTCTAATACATGGCCAGTATATTCCTCTAACATTGATCTGTATGTTCTAATACCTGGCCAGTATATTCCTCTAACACAGGTCTGTATGTTCTAATACCTGGCCAGTATATTCCTCTAACACAGGTCTGTATGTTCTAATACATGGCCAGTATATTCCTCTAACATTGATCTGTATGTTCTAATACCTGGCCAGTATATTCCTCTAACACAGATCTGTATATTCTAATACATGGCCAGTATATTCCTCTAACACAGGTCTGTATGTTCTAATACATGGCCAGTATATTCCTCTAACATTGATCTGTATGTTCTAATACCTGGCCAGTATATTCCTCTAACACAGGTCTGTATGTTCTAATACATGACAAGTATATTCCTCTAACATTGATCTGTATGTTCTAATACATGGCCAGTATATTCCTCTAACACAGGTCTATATGTTCTAATACATGGCCAGTATATTCCTCTAACATTGATCTGTATGTTCTAATACATGGCCAATATATTCCTCTAACATTGATCTGTATGTTCTGATACATGGCCAGTATATTCCTCTAACATTGATCTGTATGTTCTAATACCTGGCCAGTATATTCCTCTAACACAGGTCTGTATGTTCTAATACATGGCCAGTATATTCCTCTAACATTGATCTGTATATTCTAATACATGGCCAGTATATTCCTCTAACATTGATCTGTATGTTCTAATACCTGGCCAGTATATTCCTCTAACACAGATCTGTATATTCTAATACATGGCCAGTATATTCCTCTAACACAGGTCTGTATGTTCTAATACATGGCCAGTATATTCCTCTAACACAGGTCTGTATGTTCTAATACATGGCCAGTATATTCCTCTAACATTGATCTGTATGTTCTAATACCTGGCCAGTATATTCCTCTAACACAGATCTGTATATTCTAATACATGACAAGTATATTCCTCTAACATAGATCTGTATATTCTAATACATGGCCAGTATATTCCTCTAATATTGATCTGTATATTCTAATACATGGCCAGTATATTCCTCTAACACAGATCTGTATATTCTAATACATGACAAGTATATTCCTATCCATGGTACAGCTAGTTGATTGGTAGGTTATTAAAACTCTCGCTAGAAAGCGCTAGTAGTTCCTTGCTATTTATTATTAGACCTCTGCTCACAAGCGTGCAATAAATCCTAATAATAAAAAAGGAAATGTGTTTTAGTTTGAGGGGGAAGGGAGGGGAGGTTGGAACGTGCCCCATTCCGAAAGGGCGCGTGCCATCTGTCTCGCGACCTCCATGATCACAGAATATAGTCCTCCTGAAACATCCGTCCCGGTCGCTAACAACCTTCAGTGACGTCACGCATCTTATCTAAGGGTTGAAACAGATACACGGCTCAAAAATGTCAAGTCTACCATTAGGCAGGCAATAAAACTAAATTGTATCTACAACGACAGAAATTATTCCAGCGTGGATGTGGATTTTCTTTCTTCTTAGAACTAGAACTAAACTGGTAAAATGAGAATTAAGATTACCCGGGAGATAGGATAGCTAGGACTACTCAGGATATAATTCTCAGGCTATAGAAGGATGGCAAGGATTACCCAGAAGATGATAGCTAGGATTACCCTGGAGATAGGATAGTTAGGATTACCCAGGAGATAGGATAGCTAGGACTACTCAGGATATAGTACTCAGGCTATAGATGGATGGCAAGGATTACCCAGAAGATATGATAATTAGGACTACTCAGGAGATAGAATAACAGCTAGGATTATCCTGGAGATAGGATGGCTAGGATTACCCAGGATAACTAGATGAAAGCACAGCACTGTGCATGTTATTAAATGGAGAAACACGTTTCAAGTACGGTATATAAGGTGGTATAAAAAAGTGACCTACTCGGGACTTGAAGGGAGACAATTCTGGCAACAGGAGGTGGTCCCAGGTGCTTGTAATATCTCCGGCCGGGATGAAAGTGTTAGAAGTGTGACAGAGGGAGTCCCCCACCCTCCTTGTGACCAGTAGGATCGTGTCAGCTGCGAACCAGGGACCCCTCTTGAGGGAGGGCAGGCCGACCTTAATTAAGAGGTGATAAACCTCTACTTGGCCGCCCTCACCTGGTCAGGGCTGATGACATCATTTACCAGAGAACTACTCGCCGACAGCTGCGTGGCAGAGGATCATCACAGCTGTCTCTGTTCTCTACAGCTGATAGCCTTCATTAGCAGCCACTAAGATAATGTCAGATGAACTGAACAGTTTATAAAAAATAGCCATTATGATGTATTTAACATAGGGTCAACATTATCCTGGGTTGTGAACGTGAACCTGATCTACAAGTGATGTGAACCAGTAGTCAATTACACGTGAACCTGACCTACAAGTGATGTGAACCAGTAGAGTAAACTACATGTGAACCTGACCTACAGGTGATGTGAACCAGAAGAGTCAATTACACGTGAACCTGATCTACAAGTGATGTGAACCAGTAGATTATTATTATTATTATTATTATTATTATTATTAGCACCGCGTCTTACTACCCGTTCGGGTTATACGCACTTACGCTAATGTGTAATGGTAGGGTGATTGTGAGATGAAATGGAGAACCTACAGTTTAACGTGGAATCCGAACCACGGTGGAGGCCTGGCATTCCTCACATTCACAAGTTATGATTAATACACATCTTGTCAGAGGTGAAGGAAGGGTTTGGTAATCAGATAAATTTGTGCCGGAACCGAGGATTGAACCCGGTCGCCAGCTCAGAAGTCCGACACCTTACCCCTAGACCACCAGGTCACCCTGAACCAGTAGAGTAAACTACATGTGAACCTGACCTACAGGTGATGTGAACCAGAAGAGTCAATTACACGTGAACCCGACCTACAAGTGATGTGAGCCAATAGTCAATTACACGTGAACCCAACCTACAGGTGATGTGAACCAGTAGAGTCAATTACACGTGAACCCAACCTACAGGTGATGTGAACCAGTAGAGTCAATTACACGTGAACCTGACCTACAAGTGATGTGAGCCAGTAGTCAATTACACGTGAACCCGACCTACAAGTGATGTGAGCCAGTAGTCAATTACACGTGAACCCGACCTACAAGTGATGTGAGCCAGTAGTCAATTACACGTGAACCTGACCTACAAGTGATGTGAGCCAGTAGTCAATTACACGTGAACCCGACCTACAAGTGATGTGAGCCAATAGTCAATTACACGTGAACCCGACCTACAAGTGATGTGAACCAGTAGTCAATTACACGTGAACCCGACCTACAAGTGATGTGAGCCAATAGTCAATTACACGTGAACCCGACCTACAAGTGATGTGAACCAGTAGAGTCAATTACACGTGAACCTGACCTACAGGTGATGTGAACCAGTATAGTCAATTACACGTGAACCTGACCTACAAGTGATGTGAACCAGTAGTCAATTACACGTGAACCCGACCTACAAGTGATGTGAGCCAGTAGTCAATTACACGTGAACCTGACCTACAAGTGATGTGAGCCAGTAGTCAATTACACGTGAACCTGACCTACAAGTGAAGTACACCAATAAACGTAGAGCTTGGTCCTCTCTTTTTAATAACCTACTC
The DNA here is from genome assembly GCA_033556935.1 of Timema podura. Lineage (NCBI taxonomy): Eukaryota > Metazoa > Arthropoda > Insecta > Phasmatodea > Timematidae > Timema > Timema podura. The sequence goes on along the minus strand of JAVRXN010000012.1, from coordinate 55,526,713 downwards.
ATTAAGAAAGATATTGCCCCTGAACAAATATACTGCCCACACAGCATTAGCGAGTATTTGGTTGCGTCACAACTATAAAAGGGTTAGTACAATAAGGAAACAATTATTAGTATAAAGTACAACTATGTAATAAGGCAGGATGAAAGTAAACGCGAGTTAAGGTCAGTATTTTTTTAAGGATTATAATTAAAAAAACTTTTTGGTCAAAAATTGAATAATGCTACAATGGTTTGTTTTATTTAGCATCAAGTCTTACTACCCGTTCGGGTTTTATACACTTATGTACTAATCACGCTAGTGGTTTTAGGGACGGGGAAGGTTATATTTATAGGAAGTGTACCCGAATTTGCGTGGGGAAAAAAGCCACCCTCAGGTACAACCGACCGAGATTCGAGTCCCGATCTCCCCGTCTATTCTACTGCGAGAGTAGCGCGTTAGACCCCGCGGCAAACTAAGCGGATGCTACAATTTCGACCCGCTTCGGTGACCGCGGGGTCTAAGCCCCCAAACTTGAGAGAAGGGTTACATTAAGATACTTATAGTTATAACTAAACGTGAACAGATGTAAGCTGTGCAGTCAACATAGGTACCTCCTCTCTCTCTCTCTCTCCAAATAGAACACATTCCTCAGCTCAACTGAAACTTTTTGGTGACCTGGCGGTCTAGAAGTAAGGTGTCAGACTTCTGTGCTAGAGGGTCAGGGGTTCAATCCTCGGTCCCGGCACAGATTTATCTGATTGCCAAACCCTTCCTTCATCTCTGACAAGACGTGTATTAATCACAACTTGTGAATGTGTGGAATTCCAGGCCTCCACCGTGGTTCGGATCCCACGTTAAACTGTATGTCCTCCATTTCATCTCACAATCACCCTACCATTACACATTAGCGTAAGTGCGTATAACCCGAACGGGTAGTAAGACGCGGTGCTAATAATAATAATAATAATAATAATAATAATAATAATAACTGAAACTTTATGGAACTCTGTTAGCGAGTGCTGAGGAACTCTACAGTCCACACCACAGATGGCTGTTTACGATATTGCCACCAGCCGCGTCCGATGGTACGTATGGAGGAAGTATTTTGTGTCCTACATACAGGAGCAACATCATTCCGGTAATTGTCAGTGAAATGATTTTCTTCATTACTTTTACTTTCTCTCGACACCTCGGAAAGAGAAGTATTGTGATCGTAAAAAAAAACCTGGCTCGAGATTTTGATAAATGTTGAGGTTTCATGACTAACTGAAACCGAAAGTGTTTTTCAAAACGCCGTTTGTACCTCGGGCTCGAGATGAAACTATTTTACCGATCGGGATAAAACTTGGTACAGAAGAACTTTTTTAATTCGATTTCTAAGGGATATCTAAAAAAAATTCGGAATATTTAAAACTCGATCTAACCATTTTTACGAGTATTTAGGCAGCACAATAACTAAATAACTTCAAAATAATATGCTACATATAAACACACACATTAGATTGAGATATATATATATATATTAAAATACACATACACAATAAATACATAGAACAACAAGAAAAATCAAACACAATATATAAAAACATGGAAAAATTAGGAAACTAAATTTGCAGACCTAAATCAGAGATGATGAAAGCCAACACATCCCCTATATTAGGCAACCCACTCGCCACCTGTGCATAACTTCACGCTTTCTCATTTACTGTGTGTCAATAGGCTACTCCAACTTTGACACTCTCGGCCTGATAAAGATGGTTAAGTTAGGTTTGAAATGAGTACCAACTCGGAAAAATTAACAACGTACAGGCTTCAAATTGTCCTAATATTTCCTTCTAAAATTCTAATTAAAATATTTTTTCTTACCATTTATTTAAATAAGAACTTCATGGGGAACCATGGCGGGGTAGAACTATCCAAACCCTACTGCTGTATATCTAGGGTTTGTAAAGTGTCGGTCCTGGGTACAGCCAGTTTGTAAGTCGTGTGTTGATACAGTCCTGGGTTTAGAAAGTGTAAGTTAATCTCCTCAAAGTAGGGTTTATACCCTGTGGAAGGTATCTGGTCCCCCCTACCTTCCATTGTATTAATAACATGGGCAGTAAGAGGGGAGGAGAGGGGCGGGTCTATCAGGAGGAAGATGGATGACGTCACCCCTTTTAATCCCTTACTAGTCCGCGACAATACTCTTTCGCGCATGCGCGTATTCACAGGATCAAGGAGACAGGGAAGATATTATTGTCTGTTCATGAGAGGTTTTTACCTGTTTTTACAATTCAAAAATCATGTGTAGGTTCTGGGTTGCCAACACTTTTAAAAGATCACTGTTTTTTTATATAAACTATAAGTTTTTAATTACCTGTTATATTTTACATTTAAAATAACCTAAACTTTAAATTTTTCTTATACTATTTAATTACTTTTAATTCAATCCTAAACAATATTTTAAACCTAGTTAAAAGAACTTATTCTTCATTTTGTAATGTTATTTATGATGTGTAATACAGTGCATACATTAATACCTTTAAATACAGGCATCGTATTGACTTGTAAAAGAGAAAATACTTGTCATTTTTTTATATATAATAAATCATTTTAAGATTATTTTATCGTATTTCTAAATATTTAACTTAATAAAATATTTTTATCCATTGCGTGGGAGCATCATTGTAAAGAACTTGTTTCCGTCACGTTCAACCACATGGTTTAAATTCGTCGGTCGCCATTTTGAAGATATGTTAGTTGGATCTTTTGGGAAAGTGATGTGAATAATATTTTTTTAGTGGAATAAAACGATAAATAAGCTTTGTATTTGACCTGAAATAAATATATAAATAATATTGGCCTAAATTACTCTGATCAACTATCCCATTCATACATTACCATACGTTTTCATTACTGTTATCCAAAGTGACAGATGTCAGCTGTTGGCGTAGGGATATATTAGGGACTATTTCTAGTAACTTTTTGAGCTGTCATTTAAGTATACTAAGGTCGTGAATGTATTATATTCCATAACGTACAGCTCGCACACCAACTTAACCTAATACAGCGCTCTAAGAATCGTTATCTGTAGAAAACTAGTGTCACGAGCTGGAGACGAACTGAGACCCGATATCCGTCAAAACTGGGTGATGTACTAACTACGACACCTCGTAGAGAAAAAGTATTGTAAAAAAACTCCATATTTTGATAAATGTCGTCGGGCTGGATCCGAAACTATTTCACCGATAAAATTGGGCTAAAACTTCGCAGCTGTGGTTTTATGAGGAGCCCCCCCTCCCCCCATCCCGAGGGGTTTTTGGAAATTAGATATTCAACCCTAAGTTTAGGGGGAGTTTACTGAAGATCAAAAAGAGAAAGAATATATTTTCTCAAAATACGTTCAAACGATTTTGATTGAATGTTGTATCTAGAAACAAGCTGACAACTCATTTTTTCACGAAAATGACTTTTAGGGTACTTTACATGGGGGAAATTGTTCCAATTTTAATCATTTCTCTGCAACTATTTGATATACGAGATAACTTATCATTGTAAAATTGTAGTACTATTAAAGATAAAAATCTTTTTATAAAACCAATAATTTCAGAGCTATAAGAAAATTATGTATACATTTTTAATTCAGGTCTTTGAAAATGAATTTAATTCTTAAGCTCTTTGGTGGACATAAATGTTTGTTTTCTCAATTTTCCTGTAAAAGTGTTCCTAGTTCCTTAATACCACAGAGTAGGTAACAGTGTATATTATTTCATGTATGATCTTTGGTGCATGTCTCTACAACAATGTATAGACCTATTATCTCCTTTCACAAATCTTACGAGTTTTTAGGAAATGTCTATTTTAAGATAAGAGCGACAGAAAGTGCACCGTACCATTTATATTTTCTGCACCGCGTCTTACTTCCCGTTCGGGTTATCCGTTTAAAATGAACTAATTACGCTAATTGAACTAGGGATGAGGAAGATTTAATTTGAGAGAAAATGTACCCGCATTTATCATGTAAAACAATTTTTTTTAAACCCACCAGACCGGGGATTCGAACCCCGATATCCCCGTCATGGTCAGTCTAGTCTAACGCGAGAGTTACGCCTTAGACCATGCGGTCATCAAAGAGGGTGTGAACCGTTTTCACTTTTTGAAACGGAACGGACAACGGATAGAGCCGGGCTTACGGACACACAGTAAATGTCATCAATTAGGAAAATTAATTAACCACAACCCACCTCGGTGGCGTAGTTGGCTAACGCGCTAGTCGTGTTGAGCTAGACTGCTGAGGACAGGGAGATCGAGGTTCGAATCTCGGTCGGGTGAACTGGGGGGGTTTTCCTAAATGGTTTTTCACTCTCCCTCCACGCAAATGCGGGTTCACTTCCTCTATATTAAACCTTCCCAATTCCTAACCCATTAGTGTAATTAGTACTTAAGCGTATAACCCAAACTGGTAGTAAGACGCGGTGCTAAATTAAAATTAAATTAATTAACCACAACATTTAAAGCCTTGCTTCAAAAGGTTTCAAATTTCTGTGGAAAATATAAGAGTTAAGTCCTAACCGTGTAAATAAACTTAATTATTTTTTGTAATAACAAACATTTTAAAATTGAGGTTTTTTTTTTACTTAAAGATGGTGGTGAAATGGAATTTTCCCGAAATGCGGCTCTCTTGGTATTATCAATTTTCAATACGACCCTTTTGCTCACACCAGTTTGACACGCGTGGTCTAATGTATATACTGAAGGTATTTTCCTTAATGGTTTTTACCCTCCCTCCACGCAAATACGGGTACATTTCCTCTAAATAGAGCCTTCCATAGCCCTAACATTAATTGATCAGTAAATAGGCGTATAGCCCGAGAGGGTAGTATGACACACGGTGTTAAAAATACCTGAGAAAATTGTCCGACAACTTTGTTGATAACGTGTCTTATCTGCTGAGATAATGGTTCAAGGTTCAAATCCCGGCAACAACGTATCACTTGTGAGATTGGGGTCTCACCTTTCACATTGATGAATATAAGTGACAGCCTGGGGCTGGCTATTGTGTTTCTTCTTGATTTAAATTAATTTTTTGCACGTTAGATACCTCAAATTAAAAAAAACCTAAATAGGTATAAGTTCCCCCGACCCACTGATGCTAACGTGTTGGGGAGGTATCGTGACCAAGGTCAATGTAGTGAGATGTATCGACTGGGCGGGGCAGGCAGCGAGCACTTCCTGTGCAATTAGACGGCAAATGGAGGAGTGGAGAGGTCGTGAACCATCTCAGCCTCCTCAGGTAGATAGGACCATGTGACACAGTCTCAGACACTCACCAGGAGAGAGGATATGAATATAGACCCTCACCAAGAGGGAGGATAGGAATATAGACCCCCAGGTAGATATGACCGTGTGAAACAGTCTCAGACCATCACCAGGAGGGAGGATAGGAATATAGACCCCAGGTAGATATGACCGTGTGACACAGTCTCAGAACTCGCCAGGAGGGAGGCAGGAATATAGACCCTCAGGTAGATATGACCGTGTGACACAGTCTCAGACACTCGCCAGGAGGGAGGATAGGAATATAGACCCTCAGGTAGATATGACCGTGTGACACAGTCTCAGACACTCGCCAGGAGGGAGGATAGGAATATAGACCCTCAGGTAGATATGACCGTGTGACACAGTCTCAGACACTCGCCAGGAGGGAGGATAGAAATATAGACCCTCAGGTAGATATGACCGTGTGACACAGTCTCAGACACTCGCCAGGAGGGAGGATAGGAAATATAGACCCTCAGGTAGATATGACCGTGTGACACAGTCTCAGACACTCGCCAGGAGGGAGGATAGGATATAGACCCTCAGGTAGATATGACCGTGTGACACAGTCTCAGACACTCGCCAGGAGGGAGGATAGAAATATAGACCCTCAGGTAGATATGACCGTGTGACACAGTCTCAGACACTCGCCAGGAGGGGGATAGGAATATAGACCCTCAGGTAGATATGACCGTGTGACACAGTCTCAGACACTCGCCAGGAGGGAGGATAGGAATATAGCCTAAAAGGAAAACGCAGGGGAGAGTCAAGCTCACTATCCGTGCAACTCATCAGTGTGAGAGTTAGTGCAGTGTAGAGAGGGAAGTGTAATATGAAGGTTAGTGCAGTGTGGAGAGGTAAGTGAGAGTAAGGTAAGTGTAATGAGAGTAGTGATGTAGAGTAAGTGTAATAGGAGAGTTAGTGATAGTAGGTAAGTGAATGAGAGTTAGTGGATTGAGTAGAGGTAAGTGTAATATGGAGATGTTAGTGGATTGAGTAGAGGTAAGTGTAATATGGAGATGTTAGTGCAGTGTGGAGCGGTTAGTGCAGTATTTACAGGCAAAAGGAGCTATTGAAATCCACCAGGACTGCCACCGATGTTTTCCTCACCCCCGCACCCCCAAGTTGAACTCTAACTACCCCCTCCCTCCAACAACCAACCCTGGCCCTCAATAGGTTAAAGGCCTCTAAATATTTCAAACCAATAAAACACAGTGAGGCAGGTACACTTGCCTCGCAGGGGGAGAGCGGGGGAGAAAAGATAGGAAGAAAAAAAGATCAAAGGAAAACTTTTTGTAAGGGGGGGGGGGGGATCGCTCCGGGGAGGAAAAGCTCTCTCCACCAAAAAGGATGAGAACAGGAGCTGCGGAATTTCGTCAATCAAGGAATCCTAAGACGGGAAGGAGAAGGAAAAGGTTTCCTTCGTTGTTTTTCTCGCGTCTTAGCCTTCTTTTGTTTTGTATTCCCTTTAGTTTGGCCTCAAGGTATTTGTTTTTACTCCGGATTTCTCTTGAAAAGGGCGGAATGCGGAAAGAACTGGGAATGTGTGAAAACGATGCATCTTCTACAAGGAGGGGTTGACGTTTGGAGAGTGAGAGTGTGAACTTGCTGTAGTGTAATGTGAACGTAATGTAATGTGAACAAACTGTTTCATAAGTTTGAAGTGTGAGTGTGTGAACTTGAGGTAGTGTAATGTGAATAATTTTAAAAGTTTGAATCGTGAGAGTTGAACTTTTGGAAGTGCAGTGTGAACACGCTGTATAAATAAGTGTGTGAGAGTTTGAACTTTGGAAGTGCAGTGTGAACACGCTGTATAAATAATGGTGAGAGTTTGAACTTTGGAAGTGCAGTGTGAACACGCTGTATAAATAAGTGTGTGAGAGTTTGAACTTTGAAGTGCAGTGTGAACACGCTGTATAAATAAGTGTGTGAGAGTTTGAACTTTGGAAGTGCAGTGTGAACACGCTGTATAAATAAGTGTGTGAGAGTTGAACTTTTGGAAGTGCAGTGTGAACACGCTGTATAAATAAGTGTGTGAGAGTTTGAACTTTTGGAAGTGCAGTGTGAACACGCTGTATAAATAAGTGTGTGAAAATACTGCAGTGTAGTGTGAAAAGAATATGAAAGTGTGTGTGAACATGACGTAGGAATTCCCTGACCACTCAGCTACAGACAGGATGTAACCAGGGTCCTCTAGACCTGTAGTCAGCCTCCCTGACCACTCAGCCACGAGGACAGACAGGATGTAACCAGGGTCCTCCAGACCTGTAGTCAGTCTCCCTGACCACTCAGCACAAGGACAGACAGGATGTAACCAAGGTCCTCTAGACCTGTAGTCAGTCTCCCTGACCACTCAGCCACAAGGACAGACAGGATGTAACCAGGTCCTCTAGACCTGTAGTCAGTCTCCCTGACCACTCAGCTACAGACAGGATGTAACCAGGGTCCTTTAGACCTGTAGTCAGTCTCCCTGACCACTCAGCCACAGACAGGATGTAACCAGGGTCCTCTAGACCTGTAGTCAGTCTCCCTGACCACTCAGCCACAGACAGGATGTAACCAGGGTCCTCTAGACCTGTAGTCAGTCTCCCTGACCACTCCACCACAAGGACAGACAGGATGTAACCAGGGTCCTCTAGACCTGTAGTCAGTCTCCCTGACCACTAAGCCACGCGATGGAGGGATGTAAGAAGTCGTGGAAGCCAAGTAATAATACTCGAAAGAAGCGAATGTGAATGGAGGAGAGTATTTCCATGACAAGTGGTGTCGGGACCTGCAACACCCTCCTATATGACGTGACATGTGTGCGGAAACCAGTCAACACTTGCCCGCCTCATTCTCTGCTGCGGCTGCTATTCTTAGACTGAATATAATACAACCTTAGAATATCAATTGTACTCTGACAACAGTAGACTTGGTGTTACAGCTCCTGGTGGAAGGACCACGAGGTAGAGAGGACAACAGTAGACTTGGTGTTACAGCTCCTGGTGGAAGGACCACGAGGTAGAGAGGACAACAGTAGACTTGGTGTTACAGCTTCTGGTGGAAGGACCACGATGTAGAGAGGACAACAGTAGACTTGGTGCTACAGCTCCTGGTGGAAGGACCACGAGGTAGAGAGGACAACAGTATACTTGGTGTTACAGCTCCTGGTGGAAATACCATGAAGTAGAGAGGACAACAGTATACTTGGTGTTACAGCTCCTGGTGGAAATACCATGAAGTAGAGAGGACAACAGTAGACTTGGTGCTACAGCTCCTGGTGGAAGAACCACGAGATAAAGACAATAGTAGACTTGGTGTTACAGCTCCTGGTGGAAGAACCACGAGGTAGAGAGGACAACAGTAGACTTGTTGTTACAGCTCCTGGTGGAAGGACCACGAGGTATAGAGGACAACAGTAGACTTGGTGTTACAGCTCCTGGTGCAAGAACCACGAGGCATAGAGGACAACAGTTGACATAGTAGTATCCTGGTGCAAGGATCATCAGGTATAGCATTAGTCTTCTCACTTGTATAAAGCTTAGAGGCAACACCCACAGGCAGTAAAATAAACATACTAACAGCTCAACAAGCCACTGAAGAATCGTCCAATATCCGACCATAGCTCATGGTTATTGCATTTTGACCACCACTCTATTTATTCGCAGGACGGCGCAATGCATCAGAGTGACAACAGCACAGAGAGAAAATGGCGGGTTTCCCCCCCAAAACTACAGCCTACAGGGGACTGGTAGAGGATGGGGTATAGAATAAACGCGAGGATTTAGTTTCCGCGCCAGAAGAGGACAGAGATAGTCCGAGGGAGGCAGTGTTGCCAACTCGATCATATATTTTATTTTTCTTATCACCGCGTCCTACTACCCACTCGAGTTATACGCATACATACTTATTATTCTAAAAATATTGGGATGAAGGTTGAGTTTAGATAAATTGTATACGCATTTGCGTAGAGAAAGAGTGGTAAAACATTTTCGGAAAAAATCACTCAAAGTTAACTCGACCGGGATTCGAACCCTATTCTCCCCGTCATCAGCAGTCTAGCCCAGTCCATTGCGAGAATGACGCCTTAGATTAGTGGTATCAATCAGGGGTACGCAACCAAACAAAGGTTTAATACCAGTGCCCTACATCATGCGGCCATCGAAGCAGGTGTCAAACCACGGTCCTAGCCCTGTCAGGAGTGTTAACCACGGCCCTAACCCAGTGTTGCTCTGTACGGTCTCGAAGGGACAGATAGATGTAACTCCTACCAACCCCCCCGGCTAGAACGAGGGTAGATTGGCAGCCCTGCAGCGGAGAAGAAAGGAGCGCTAGTTGTCTGTAGGTCCGGGCATTCATGGGAGGAAGGCGGGGAAGGGGGGACTATACAAGATGGACTTGTCTCGCGTGAAGCCGAGCTTAGCAGGCGGGGAGGGAATACATCAACAAGGAGCTGCGCTGCGGGACAAAGGACTCCTAGGGGCAGCCCGGGTCAGGTCAACCTCCCAACTACACCGGCTGCTTGTTAGTTGCATGCCTGGAGAGAGGATGGAAAATACCTACCCTCCATCCCGGTAGTAGATTCCAGTCTGAATAGTGGCCAACTACCTACCCACGACTTACAAAATAAACTAAAATAAGGGTGAAACTTGTACGCGTTCGCCATAAATAAAAGGGATTAGAAACAAAATTAATTGCAACCGGCCAGATGAGAGTCGGCGAGCTAATGGCTTGTATAGCGCGTTTTAGACGTGACAATATTGTAGTTTACTAAAATTAATGTTTACAATGATAAATTTAGATTCCAAAACAAACCACGCTTAACATTTTGTAAAGGGACATGATCAAACAGTACACAGCTGGAACTACTTTCATCAACTTGACGTGACCTCTTACTATACAAACCTTGTGTTACAACCTATAACGCTACGTGACCTCCTCCTAGAGACACCTTGTGTTACAGCCTATAGACTGACGTGACCTCCTCCTAGAGACACCTTGTGTTACAACCTATAACGCTACGTGACCTCCTCCTAGAGACACCTTGTGTTACAACAACGCTACGTGACTCCTCCTAGGACACCTTGTTACAACCTAGCGCGACGTGACCTCCTCCTAGAGACACCTTGTGTTACAACCTATAAGCTACGTGACCTCCTCCTTAGAGACACCTTGTGTTACAACCTATAACGCTACGTGACCTCCTCCTAGAGACACCTTGTGTTACAACCTACAGCGGACTGACCTCCTCCTAGAGACACCTTGTGTTACAGCTACAGCGCGACGTGACCTCCTCCTAGAGACACCTTGTGTTACAACTTATGACCGTACGTGACCTCCTCCTAGAGACACCTTGTGTTACAACTACGGCGACGTGACCTCCTCCTAGAGACACCTTGTGTTACAGCCTATAGACGACGTGACCTCCTCCTAGAGACACCTTGTGTTACAACCTACAGCGCGACGTGACCTCCTCCTAGAGACACCTTGTGTTACAGCCTATGACTGACGTGACCTCCTCCTAGAGACACTTGTGTTACAACCTACAGCGCGACGTGACCTCCTCCTAGAGACACCTTGTGTTACAACCTACAGCGCGACGTGACCTCCTCCTAGAGACACCTTGTGTTACAGCCTATAGACTGACGTGACCTCCTCCTAGAGACACCTTGTGTTACAACCTATACGCACATGACCTCCTCTAGAGACACCTTGTGTTACAACCTACAGCGCGACGTGACCTCCTCCTAGAGACACCTTGTGTTTACAATCCTACAGCGCGAGTGACTCCTCCTAGAGACACTTGTGTACAGGCCTATAGACTGACGTGACTTCTCTAGAGACACCTTGTGTACAGCCTATACGCTTACATGACTATCTAAGACACCTGTGTTCAACTACAGCGCGACGTGACCTCTCCAGAGGAACCTTGTTTACACCACACGCGACGTGACCTCCCCAAGGACACCTTGTTTACAGCCTATAGACTGCGTGACATCTCCTAGAGGACACTTGTACAACCTATAACGCTACATGACCTCCTCCTAGAGACACCTTGTGTTACAACCTACAGCGCGACGTGACCTCCTCCTAGAGACACCTTGTGTTACAACCTACAGCGCGACGTGACCTCCTCCTAAGAGACACCTTGTGTTACAACCTACAGCGCGACGTGACCTCCTCCTAGAGACACCTTGTGTTACAGCCTATAGACTGACGTGACCTCCTCCTAGAGACACCTTGTGTTACAACCTACAGCGCGACGTGACCTCCTCCTAGAGACACCTTGTGTTACAACCTACAGCGCGACGTGACCTCCTCCTAGAGACACCTTGTGTTACAACCTACAGCGCGACGTGACCTCCTCCTAGAGACACCTTGTAGTGTGCGTCATGTCCATCCCGAGAAGTATCAGTATTATTGTCGGAAGGGGACGGATTTGAGCCACAGTCGCAGCGCTAGTTTATTCATGCATGAGTGCCCTGTGCTCGTTGACGGGGTGGAGTGTGTCGCGGGGATTTACACCCACACACACGGACAATGGCAGTCTAAAGTCAAGAGCCGGACATCTCCACAAGAGAATATACCTAGAGACACGATCTCACCTTTCTAGAATCTATATTCTATATACCATCGTACCTAGGGGCGGCAGAACCGGGGGAGGCATCCCCCCCCTGAGAATTTGACTCCCTCCCCAACATTGTTTTTTTTTTCACTCTCGTGTGATTTTCTCGAATAATCAGCTGAAATATGGTCCTGCATCAACGCTGAATAGCTGCTATAGGTATCATTTTAAAAAAAACACTTCGATGGCCGCGTGGTCTAACGCTCTACCTCTCGGAGTAGACTAGACTGCCGATGACGGGAAAATCGTAGTTCGAATTTCAAACGGGTGTATTGAGGGGTGGTTTTACCAGAATTGTGTTCCACTCTCCCTCCTCGTAAATGCGGGTACACTTCCTTTATATTCACTTTCCAATCCCTAATTCACTGGCGTGATTAGTAGCATACGTATAACCGGACAGGTAGTAAACGCGGTGAAAAAAAAGAGTATTTTGAAAATACGAGGGGGGGAAAGAGACCAAGAGATGTTTGGATAAACATAGTGAAAAGAGACCAAGAGATGTTTGGATAAAACACAGTGAAAAGAGACCAAGAGATGTTTGTATAAAACAGTGAAAAGAGACCAAGAGATGTTTGTATAAAAACAGGTGAAAAAAGAGACCAAGAGATGTTTGGATAAATAAAACCCAGAGTCGAAAAGAGACCAAGAGATGTTTGGATAAAACATGTGAAAAGAGACCAAGATATGTTTGTATAAAAAACAGGGAAAAGAGACCAAGAGATGTTTGGATAAAACGTGAAAAGAGACCAAGAGATGTTTGATAAAACAGACGAAAAAGACCAAGAGTGTTTGTATAAAAACAGGCGAAAAGAGACCAAGAGATGTTTGGATAAAACAGTTGAAAAGAGACCAAGAGATGTTTGGATAAAATCAGGTGAAAAGAGACCAAGAGATGTTTGGATAAAAACAGGGAAAAGAGACCAAGAATGTTTGATAAAACTGTGGAAAAGAGACCAAGATATGTTTGTGATAAAACAGGTGAAAAGAGACCTAAGATGTGTTTGTATAAAACTGTGAAAAAGACCAAGAGATGTTTGTATAAAAACAGGTGAAAAAAGACCTAGAAAGATGTTGTAATATAAAAGAGGGCGAGACAGAACCAAGGGGAGGTTGTTTGGATAGTTTGAAAAGAGATCAAAGGATGATATGGTAATAAAATCGAAAAGAACCAATTTCGGAATAAAACAGGCAAATACGAACAACAATGTTATTTATATCGCGGTGTAAAAGAACAAGTTTATAAAAATGCTGAAAATAGACCAAGAATTAATTTTGGATAAAAAATAGGTGAAAACACGTCCCAGAGATGTTTGGGTTATCCAAACACAGATGAAAATAGACTAAGATATGTTTGCATAACACTTGTGAAAAGAGACCAAGAGATGTTTGTATAAAACAGGTGAAAAGAGACCAAGAGATGTTTGTATAAAACAGGTGAAAAGAGACCTAGCCAAAAGGGATCCACAGTGTAATATACCGTAGGAAGAGTTGTGGCGTGACAGAACTGCATGGAGGAGGGTTGTTTGAATCTGCTTTGCTAAAATATCGATAATAATGGATGATATCGCTCAATAAAATCGACAGAATTGACCATCATTCGAATATAAAAGGCCAATTTCACGAAAATAACCAATTTCATTTTATTTCGCGTGTGTAAAAACACATTTAAAAATGCTAAAATTAACTATTTTTTAAAAAAATACCTTGATATTAATTTTTTAATGTGCTAAGTAAAAGTTGGTGAAAACACGTCCCGCGAGATGTCGGTGCGTCTATCCATCTCTCCCTCCAGCCCACAGGTTGCGAACCTCCCCGCCGTAAGAAGATAACTCCCTCGGACCATGTTTATTCAAGGTCTATTCCCCCTAGCCTAGAGCTCCTGATATTTTTATGCTGAAATCCTCTTTTTTACTTCCCTCGCCGAACCTTCCTCCAAGGACTGTCCCAAAGGATGACACATAAAAAAAAGCACTCCCCCTTCCCTCCCGTACGTCCTGAGGGAACTTTTCCCAAAGACGACAAGGGAGCCATCATCCCCCCCATCCCTTTACACAGAGACACTTTGCATCTCGCTACCTCTTTCCCCCTCATAGCTTCCTGATACAGCTCTCCTCTTTTATATTTATGTTTGGTGCTTGCTGCCTGCCGGGTCAGTATTCATTCATACTGATCACACGCTTTACTGTTTTTTTTATATTATATATCTATCGTGGAAATCCTCTTTTTCTCCCCTATAAAGAAATAATATTTGTATTTTTTTTACGAGTGGTGTAGTCCGGTGCAGGATAAGAATGCGCGTAGAACACGAGCATGATATGAGATTACAACGGTTAAAAAACACCGTCCGTAGTTTTCCTTCCCTCGCCGGAAACAATTCGACTTTATTATTAGTCGACAAATAAGTGTTCGACGTTTGATCAATATGACGTTATTATTGGTCAATAAACAATGGCAGACGTTTATCCAATATATACACGTGGAAAGTTATTAGTCAATAGACGTTATTATTGGTCAATAAACAAGTGCACGACGTTTATCCAATATATACACGTGGAAAAGTATATTAGATCAATAAGACGTTATTATTGGTCAATAAACAAGTGCACTGACGTTTATCCAATATATAACGTGGAAAGTATATTAGATCAATAAGACGTTATTATTGGTCAATAAACAAGTGAATGACGTTTATCCAATATATCCTGAAAGTAATTAGATAATGGGGTTTGTGGCACTAAACGCATGGTTTCGATTTGACATAAAGTAATAAATAATAAATTAATATTTAGCACCGCGTCTTACTACCCGTTCGGGTTATACGCTTAAGTACTAATTACTCTGATGAATTAGGAATTGGGAGGGTTGAATTTAGAGGAAGTGAACCAGCATTTGCGTGGAGGGAGAGTGGAAAACCATTTAGGAAAAACCACCCCCAATTCACCCGACCGAGATTCGAACCTCGAGCTCCCCGTCCTTGGCGATCGAGCTCAACACAACTGGCGCGTTAGCCAACTACGCCACCGAGGAGGTTGAGTGTGGACTTGTTTTTTAAATGTCTTGTTTTCACGGTGATGTTATAGCCTGTTACCGCACATGTGGTGAGCTCCGAATAATTCTTACAGAAGATTTTTACTAACATCTTAGTAAGAAAAAAGAGGGCTTTAAGAAATATTGAGTAGGAGTTTGGTAGTAAAAAAAAATACATTTTAGATGTCCATTTATAAAAAAAATCCGTATATAACTGTACAAATTTGTGAAAATTCATCATAAACCGAGTCTATGAAAAGGTGGACTAGAGCTATTTTCTTGCCTCTCACGACATAAAACGGAACCAAGTTAATCCGTAGTGATGGTAACACCCTGTATATATCAGGTCAACACACTCCAGGGGCGCTTTCATCAAACTTAAAGAGGAGTCTACTCTTAGGTTAAGTAGTTTGCCTCGACAGAAGTTACTAGTAAAAAAGAAAGTTTTCCATTTCAGGTTTACAGTTTTGAAATATTGCAAGGTTGATTAGTAATTTAAAAACTTTATAAAAAGTAGTGTCATTTATCGTTCTTTAAGGTTGTGAAATACATGGTCTAACGCGCGACTCACTCCGTACACGGGGAGATCGAGTTTTTTTTTTCAAAATTGTTTTCTACTTTCCCTCCACGCAAATTCTGGTACACTTCCTATACAAATAGCCTCCCTAGTAGCTAAAACCACTAGCGTAATTAGTACATAACCGTATAACACTAACGAACGGGTAGTAAGACGCGGTGCTAAAAAAAAGAAAAGGGCGAAAAAGAAATCAATAAACGACTAGATTGGTTGGTGAAAATATGAACTAGTTCAGAGAACTATTTCGGGTTCCCAGGTATTAAAGGTGCTAGAGTAATCGGGAAGATATTTATAAACAGCCAGAAAACAAGTGGGTTCATAGCTTTCATGGGTGGAGTTGTCTGGCAATAGGAGAACAAACAGGCGAGGAAAAAATACAGATGATAATAAAATTTATTAATCCCCCTTCCCCCATTAAATGGCACCATTCGATATCACAAATATATATTCTACGCTCCTATAACAGTTACCTTTCCTTTCCCGGCCATTTAGGTCCAAATAACCAACCAAAATTTATAGATTTTTGCCCTTTTCAGAGTGGGAAATGTCAACTTTTAAACTTTGTTTACAAGTCCATATACATATAGAGTCAGAGAAAATTGTTTTTGTGAACATTCCAGTAAACACAAAACTCGTGTACTCTTAAAAGGTTTCGTCAATATTTAACCTAAGTGCAACATATGATTGGCGATATCTCAAATACCTAGGCAGCCCACTTATCCCCCCCCCCCCCACCTTTCATGTCGTCAATATACAGGGTGTTCCCTGATTAAACAACAGAAATTTGGAATAAAAAAAACTCGCAATTTTCTTTAGCTTCCAAGTCTTTCTCTATATAATTTGAAATAAGACTAAAATATATTATTATAAAATACATTTTAGTATTGTCCAAAGGCAATCTTAAATTCTTAATGTTTGAAAATTATAGAATTAAAAAAAATATGAGTGATAAATTAATAAATATAAAATTTTACAGTTAAAAACTTTACCTACAAAAGTTGTCGTCAATAGTAAGTAAAGTCAAAACTTGATAGTAATATATTCATACAAATTTGAAAAATAGATAAAATAATATTATATTCTGAAAATTGAAAAACGACACCTGAACTCGGGAATCGAGCCCGGGACCTATGGCTAGTACGCCAATGCTCTAATCACTGAGCTATCCAGGAATCGTCCCGTGCCCAGGGTCATTATTTACTCATATTTTAAGGCAGAGTCTATGATGGACGCGCGGAAATCGTCGGCTACAAATGTGTGATTTTAATAAGATCACGAGCTATCAGATAATAACTGTACAAGTGGCAGCAATACGCCAACTACCGAGTCGAAGGTGGCTGCGTTATCTGATAGCTGATATTAAACGTATTTGTACCAACTCGGGGGCAACTAAACAACCAATCATATCTCCATCGTGACATAGTCTAGCCCTGCTCTCCACCGTGACATAGTCCAGCCCTGCTCTCCACCGTGACAAAGTCTAGCCCTACTCTCCACCGTGATATAGTCTAGCCCTGCTCTCCACCAAACAACCAATCATATCTCCACCGTGACATAGTCTAGCCCTGCTCTCCACCGTGACATAGTCTAGCCCTGCTCTCCACCGTGACATAGTCTAGCCCTGCTCTCCACCAAACAACCAATCATATCTCCACCGTGACATAGTCTAGCCCTGCTCTCCACCGTGACATAGTCCAGCCCTGCTCTCCACCGTGACAAAGTCTAGCCCTACTCTCCACCGTGATATAGTCTAGCCCTGCTCTCCACCAAACAACCAATCATATCTCCACCGTGACATAGTCTAGCCCTGCTCTCCACCGTGACATAGTCTAGCCCTGCTCTCCACCAAACAACCAATCATATCTCCACCGTGACATAGTCCAGCCCTGCTCTCCACCGTGACAAAGTCTAGCCCTACTCTCCACCGTGATATAGTCTAGCCCTGCTCTCCACCAAACAACCAATCATATCTCCACCGTGACATGGTCTAGCCCTGCTCTCCACCGTGACATAGTCTAGCCCTGCTCTCCACCGTGACATAGTCTAGCCCTGCTCTCCACCAAACAACCAATCATATCTCCATCGTGACATAGTCTAGCCCTGCTCTCCACCAAACAACCAATCATATCTCCACCGTGACATAGTCTAGCCCTGCTCTCCACCGTGACATAGTCTAGCCCTGCTCTCCACCAAACAACCAATCATATCTCCATCGTGACATAGTCTAGCCCTGCTCTCCACCAAACAACACAATCATATCTCCACCGTGACATAGTCTAGCCCTGCTCTCCACCAAACAACCAATCATATCTCCACCGTGACATGGTCTAGCCCTGCTCTCCACCGTGACATAGTCTAGCCCTGCTCTCCACCGTGACATAGTCTAGCCCTGCTCTCCACCAAACAACCAATCATATCTCCATCGTGACATAGTCTAGCCCTGCTCTCCACCAAACAACCAATCATATCTCCATCGTGACATAGTCTAGCCCTGCTCTCCACCGTGACATAGTCTAGCCCTGCTCTCCATCATGACACAGTCTAGCCCTGCTCTCCACCAAACAACCAATCATATCTCCACCGTGACATAGTCTAGCCCTGCTCTTCACCAAACAACCAATCATATCTCCATCGTGACATGGTCTAGCCCTGCTCTCCACCAAACAACCAATCATATCTCCATCGTGACATAGTCTAGCCCTGCTCTTCACCAAACAACCAATCATATCTCCATCGTGACACAGTCTAGCCCTGCTCTCCACCAAACAACCAATCATATCTCCATCGTGACATAGTCTAGCCCTGCTCTTCACTAAACAACCAATCATATCTCCATCGTGACATAGTCTAGCCCTGCTCTTCACCAAACAACCAATCATATCTCCATCGTGACATAGTCTAGCCCTGCTCTTCACTAAACAACCAATCATATCTCCATTGTGACATAGTCTAGCCCTGCTCTTCACTAAACAACCAATCATATCTCCATCGTGACAAAGTCTAGCCCTGCTCTTCACCAAACAACCAATCATATCTCCATCGTGACAAAGTCTAGCCCTGCTCTCCACCAAACAACCAATCATATCTCAATCGTGACATAGTCTAGCCCTGCTCTTCACTAAACAACCAATCATATCTCCATCGTGACATAGTCTAGCCCTGCTCTCCACCGTGACATAGTCTAGCCCTGCTCTCAACCAAACAACCAATCATATCTCCACCGTGACATAGTCTAGCCCTGCTCTCAACCAAACAACCAATCATATCTCCACCGTGACATAGTCTAGCCCTGCTCTCAACCAAACTTCCAATCATATCTCCATCGTGACATAGTCTAGCCCTGCTCTCAACCAAACAACCAATCATATCTCCACCATGACATAGTCTAGCCCTGCTCTCCACCAAACAACCAATCATATCTCCACCGTGACATAGTCTAGCCCTGCTCTCCACCAAACAACCAATCATATCTCCATCGTGACATAGTCTAGCCCTGCTCTCCACCGTGACATAGTCTAGCTCTGCTCTCAACCAAACAACCAATCATATCTCCACCGTGACATAGTCTAGCCCTGCTCTCAACCATACTGGCTGTATACCCTCCACTACTCAGACAACTATCTTGACTTCCCTGGAGCCACTTAACCTCAGTGACCAGCCATCAGTGGTGGGCAGTGCATGATAAAAACTGAAGGAGGGAGAGATAAAACACATAAAACTAAGGAAACATTGGCAGTGAGAGGGTGGCTTGGAGAGGGGTGGCCAGAATCGGCCGTGTTCTTCCTGGTCTGGTGGATTAGTGGCCAATGTAGTATTCCTAGCCTGGTGGATTGTGGCCAATAGTGTAGGGTGCAATATTCTAGCGTGGATTGGCCAATAGTAGTCCTAGCCTGGTGGATTGGTTTTTTGGGGGGGGGCCAAAGTAGTCCTAGCCTGGTGGATTGTGGCCAATTAGTCTACTGTGGTTGCATAGTAGTCCTAGCTGGTGGATTGTGGCCAATATTAGTCCTAGCCTGGTGGATGTGGCCAAAAGTAGTCCTAGCCTGGTGGATTGTGGCCAAAGTAGTCCTAGCCTGGTGATAGTGGCAATGGTAGTCCTAGCCTGGTGGTATTGTGGCCAATAGTAGTCCTAGTCTGGTGGATTGGTGTGCCACTGGTATGTCCTAGCCTTGGGGGAGGGTTGTATTGTGGCCAAAGTAGTCCTAGCCTGGTGTATTGTGGCCAATAGTAGTCCTAGCTGGTGGATTGGCATGGCCAATCAGCTAGTCCTAGCCTGTGGATTAATAGTATTCCTAATTCCTCCTAGTCTGGTGGATTGAGGCCAATAGTATTCCTAGTTCCTCTTGACCTGCAAGAGTCTAACCAGCTCCTGACCTGGGGAGTCTACGGTACCAGCTATTTGTTTACATTGAATTTAATCCTGGACTCCATTAATTCAGATAGCAACCACAAAGCCATGCACTGTTTGACTCGGAATGTAAGCAAGCCACAGTGGAATGCAAGAATACAAGCACAGCTACAGTCAAATGCAAGAATCAACCAAGCCAATCAGCTACAGTCAAATGCAAGAATACAAGCACAGCTACAGTCAAAATGCAAGTAATACAAGCACAGCTACAGTCAAATGCAAGAATACAAGCACAGCTACAGTCAAATTCAAGAACACAAACACAGCCAAAGTCAAGGACGCAAAAAGTATACAATCCAATGGAAGAATACGTATGCAATAACAACAAGCAAAAAAAAAAAAGTTTAACTTTCATACACACATTTCATCGAAGAAGAGATCATTTCTATGACTAGAAATAATAACGTTAGTAGTGTACAGTGGGATTTTGGCAGGAAACCTTTTTAGAAAATATCAAAATATTTTTGTGACCCAACCTGATGACATTTCACAATATTATTAGTGTTATTTTTATGAATATTAATAATATGTATCAAAATTGACAGCATGACTTGACATATGAATACATGACAGTATATCTAGTAGCTTTTCTAAATGTCAGATAAGTTTCTTCCTAAGAAACTTGAACCGTAGCTTTGATATGTTAAATGTGAGAAACAGTTCATGATAGTTTCATCGTCAGGACCAGTAGCAAGTTTTCAAAAACACGTGTATTATAACAAAGCATTGCCCCAAACCAACATCATTTAACCTGTTGACATCCAATCTATTAAAAGTGTGACTAAAAAATTAAGTATAGTTAAATTAAACTACATTAGGACAACTTTATGAGTAGCCGTTATGAATTTTATATTATTTTAGATTTACTTGAGCAGCTCTGTGGTCTAATGGTAATAATTCCTCCAGAGGTCCCGAGTTGATCCTTAAAGATCTTTCTGTGAAGTAATGATTCAAGAACCAGGCCAAACTATGCCTCGTAGGACAATTGAGGAAATACTTAAATAACGTAGTGGCTTGCTCTAGAAAACTGAGATTAATGGCCGGAGGGTTCATTGTGCTGACGTGACACCCTCTATCTAAAAATGTTGGCACTAACTGCGCCAACATGCGGCAGCATGCTAGGTCAGTATAACTTGCTTGCGAGCTGACTCCATGGATTTTTTTTTTAAATCTTAATTTATTTTTAATTAACTATTTATATTAAATTTGTTTTGAAGGCTTTTGCGAGTAACTTCCAATGTTTTGGCTGAAATTACAACAGCCAAACTTCCAAACTTTACTATTTCTTTGATGTAACTCAAACCTGAAAACATTAATTTTATCTTAATTTAGATACATGTCAACTTCGGAACTTCGGTGGTTCGGTTGCCTCGTGGGTTCAAACCCAGACGAGGTAGTACAGATTTTTCTTGAACAATAAAAATCCGTAACACTACTTCCTTCGGAGGGGAAGTAAAGCCGTCGGCCCCATGTCGATTGTAATATGTAAAAGAACCCTGGAAGGTATGTGAAAATACCTTTCGCAGCCAATTTGGTAGGACCTTTCGCTCATGCTCAGAGAAATTCTCGTGTAGTTTATATAATCAGTCGGTTAAGAAAGTGTACGTTAAATACCTCTCAAATAAATATATAAAAAAACACCTCATTTATCTTAGTCAAAATAATATGTGTAGAACTCTTTAAAACATTCAAACCATCAGTTTTACATAAACTCACACTGACAATATTACAACTAACATAATTACATTTTAACTTAAATAGTCCATATTAATTTGTCTGCTTCCTCTTTTGTCCAACACTTTGCAGCAAGGTCAATCAGTGAGGCGGCAAGAGACGACAGCTTGAACACATTTTAATACAGTAAACTTGTTGAAGCCTGAGAAAATAATAAATTAATAAAAACATGTCCAAGATTACCAACTTAACAGATTTTAACATTTTGTCTATTTACAATACTATACAATAATTATATATTTATATCGCAATCTGAATTAAATATCCCAGAGTTTGGTAGTGAATCCATAAATTCTGAATTAATGTATATTTGAACCATACATTTTATATTAAATAGTCAACCCTTTTTTTTTCTAAAAATATTTTATTCCTCAAAACTTGACCTATACTCAAAAAAATTTTTATAGAAAAAATTTAGTTTCAGAAAGCTGATATATAAAAATTACTATGATATAATTTTAAGCATTAGCTGATCAATAAACTTCAGGCTTCCACCATGGGGACAAAATCAAATTCTAACTAAGTTAAATTTTATATTTAATTAGGATTATTTAAAATATTCTAAACAAAAAACAGCATGCCAAAATAATACGATAGTTTGACAAATATGATTTGCTAAGGGAACCATACAAATTGTGAACATCAAAATTGGCAATTTAGAATAGATTCGAATCATTGCTTATATACCAACTGTGTAACAGTTCCATTAATAAATGTTTTAATGGATTTTTATGATATTTTCTTGGCTTTAGTTGAACTATTTTAAAAGATTTAACTTAAAATGATACTCACCTTGCCAAACAAACATATAATAACATGCCTCTAGATATAATAAACTGGGTTTATCTTACTGAGCCATGATGAATGTAATCCAATATCACTACACACAACACTAATTCCATCAGAAGAAATAAAAATCATCATAGTAAATACAACTAAATTACATCTTTCTTTGTGTTTAAAATAAAAATAAAATAAGAAAATGTTTGTGCTCCTTGAGTTTGTATCAAAGAATACACTAAAATGATTATTTGTATAATTACTAGCGCTGAGAGGGTAAGATAATGGTTTGAGTTGAAAAGTTGAACTCAAAATGCAGTGTGAAACCGAAAGAAAATGTGTAAAATGTTCAAGTGTGCACTTAAAATGCATAGTTTTTTTGTTGTTTCAGATTTAGATTTTGATAAGAACTCATATAAACCAACTATAAAATTATTCCCTCTAATCATCAATTAATGTCAAAACACCTACAACAAAAACTATAACACGCATCACAAATCAAAATGTGGGCTGTTCTCGATGAAAGCCACTCGACAACTAGCTGCGTCCAGGAAAGTGCAGCGCAGCTTGGATTCGCAGCGGAAAAATGATTCCCGACTTGCGCGCAGGCCTGAAGGGGGTGCCGAATTGCAATGGCGGTCTTTTGTCGCCAAGATCGATGGCCGAATATAAACCAACCCATGAGCCATTTGTTAGCATTTTCTAATAGTGCAACCCTTTCATCAAGTAACAAAAAAAATAAAATAAAAAAAATTGCACACACACACAAAAAAAAGTTTAATCCTTTGGTACATAAAAAAGTACCCCCCTTTCATGCTATTCTGATTTTAATTTTTTCTTTCCCCTTTCATCCAATAATTTACCCCTTTTATGAAAGGGTTGTACAACCCAGTCCAAATAAACTGAATAATAATCAACCACCTTTTTTAAAATAAATCCATTCCAAACAAGATTTCACAAATAGATTTGAGTTTTTTTATATTAATTCAAATTGATGGGAAGAAAGAGCCAAACATTTAACCCTGAACTTACAATGAATTTATTACTATGAGACACTAAATATTACTAAAAATTTTATAGAAAAAATTTCTTTTAGTAAAAAACATTAATTAATTTTGAACATTTAGGTTTATTATGGATGGATTTTTTTTAATTAGGTGAATATATTATTATTGTATAAGTAGTGAGTAAACACTATGTATTTATGATAAGCTACATTGATTACTAATGCTCTACACTATAGTAAATTAATACACTAACAAATGCTATATTAATTCATAAAAAAACACTAGTTAAGTTTGAACAGAACATCCAGTGAAAAAGAGAACATTAAAAAAAAAATCACTATTTATTTATGACTCGTGTGTGGAAAATGACAAAAGGGTTCCAACATGTTCACAAAACACACAACCTTCCCTCTTACCCTCCCCATAGCAGGTAAAAAAGTCAGTCCCTTTCACCCTTTATCCCATCCCACTCTGAAATCCCACTCCACTAACAATTTGAAAATAAAGGGTTGGGTTTTTTTTTTCAGTCTTTCTTTATTGATATAATAATATCAATGTAACAGATGATTAAGAAAGTTCAGCTATAATCATTCGGAAGGGGCATGGCTGACTAAGAGCTGTTTTTTTAAGTACATGAAAGGGTTGTCACTACAATGGCACATGCCAACCCTTGTTCCCCCCCCCCTCCCCAACACAATCTCGGGGTGAACTATAAATTATAGGGTGGATTATTATCAAAACCTGAACCACACATTCAAACATTACAACCTTAATGATTGTATCAACACCTCGTTTATTTCACCGATAAGTCGGTAGTTTCAAAATGTTCTTACATGCGCTTCAGCAAAAAAATCAAATTTTCATATTAAGGATCTTATCTGACAGATAGAAAAGTTACTTGATCTTTCATGTATTCATACGTCAAGTAATGTAATCTGCAGCTGTCACTTTGATAGAAGTAAAAATGTTATGTTGGCTGCAAATAAAATGTGTTTATATTTTCTAAAAGCCCTTTCTATGAAAATTGGACCATATTTCTATCTCCAAGCGGTGCACCAAAATATTTAAGTTCCGTTCAGTTCATCTATGAAAGTAGGGAACTATTCTAGCAAATTCTAGAACAAATAAGCTTCTTTCTACCAAGATTTCCTAGAACAATAAAACTTTGATTAACAAAAACACAGGTTTTTTTCTGCTATAAAGGTGTAATAGTCGAGACTCAATTTTCCCAGAGTTTAATTATTCCACAGTCTACCCCAGAAATGGCTGAAATAAACATTTCCCTCAACTTGACTTTACCATCTTAACTCTAGTTGTAACAGCCCATCCCCACCCTTTCGCTCTCGTCTTCGGGGCTCTCTTTTGACATCTGCAGATCTCTAGAGTTGGGTAGTTTCCATCAATGACAAGTCAGACACGTTCCTTTATGTTGTTTATTATCGAACTCGACAAATCATGTAGCGGCACAGACTTTCCTGTGTTCTGATCTCCCGTGTTTGTGTACACGTCTCGCTGCGCCACCCAGATACATGTGGGTGGACCGGGCGACCACTTAACAATATAAATTTTACCATCATAATCATGTTTCTGAATAAATATTTACTTTTACCACCACAGCTCAAAATAAGAAATTAAATGAAATTTTTTTCTATCCAAAATCGGGTCCACCCTCTTTATTTCAGATAACCGAGGTACTACTGTACTTGGATGAACTGAAAATATTTCCCTTCTTATAAATAGAAAACTGGAATTATAAACTAAAATATAGGCTTGACACTAAAAAGGAACATTACTCAGGTCTAATTTTAACATCTTCATCATCAAATGGTTAGTTTAAAAAATTTAGCGGCAGTTTTATTTCTTCTTGTGGATGCGAAGCCTGGACTTTGGGGTAACAGGAAAAAACGAGATTTGAACCAGCAGAAATGTTGTTTCGGAGGAAGCTGACAAGAACAAGCTAAATAGACAGGAATAATAATGAACAAATTCTAAAAGAAATAGATGAGAAAAGGAAATTACTGGAGAGAATAATGAAAGAGGAAAACGAAGCTCCTTGGGCACATATCGAGACATGACAACTTTATCCAGAACATTTTTGAAGGCAAGACGGTAGGGGGGGAAAAAATTGAGGGGCATATGGAGGATGTCCTAACTAAAAAAACACATTACGTGAGATGGGATGCACGAAAAGGATAGAGAGATGTGGCCTGGCCTTTAGGAAATGATGATTATGTGGTTTATCTAATCTTAACCATAAAAAATATCTTTAGTAAGCTAACCTTTTATATCATGTGAAAATCTTAATACAGTAGATTGTTGGTAGTTCGGACTAATTGGGGATCAATCCCATCCAGATTTATGAAAATTCAGCCCCTATACCAAAAATAAAGAATAAGCATAGACAGAATATTTACGAAAGCTCAGTGTTAAAGTAGAAATGTTTTCACTTGATATAAATGACAAACTTACACATTGTTTTTTGTTGCTAGATATCACAAATTCTGAAGGAATATAATATATTAAGGCAAAAATCTAACGACAAAAAAAAGGTCTCCAATTTTTTTCAACGAGGGTTGAGGTGCATTTTTTGGCGGCCATATCGGTGAAATTGATACCGCTGTGGTTATTTTTATAAATAATAATTTTTCTTGGTGATCCAGATTTTTTACATCCAAATTATCGAGCTATACTGTATACTTTTTATCCCAATCTTATCTGAAGAATTCAAAGGGTGGCGAGCTAATTAACAATATACATACTGGCCATAAAACCACTAAGTATTTTATAGCTTTACACGAGCTTAGACATAAATAATATGAACATATAAAAAGGAATATTTTAAAACAAATGGATGGTCGTGATAGTTTTTTATGCATAACATTGGCCCAAAAAAACAGGACTTTATTGATAAAAACAAAATATATCTTGATCGCACAACTTCAAATGTAATCTGTTCTTTGTGACTTACATCGAAATTTAAAAGTTTTGCGAATTTGACAGTGACCCAATGATGTTAAAACTCTTATTAGACTTGTGACCAATCTATCTATTATCTAGATTTTTATAAAGGATACAATTTCACCCTACTTGACAGCTTTGCTCCGAGGATGATACCGTTTCCTGCTGCATCAACCTAAAATGTTGACAAAACTTACATTTCCATAGACCAATTCGACCAGCTTGATTGCTCACAAAATCATATGGCATGAGCCCCTCATGAACTAGGGTAAGTGTAGTCTGGAAAATATCTCTTCTGTTGAAAATATAGTATAGATCACAGTATTTAAAAACTATTTCCAGGTTTCCTGAAGAATAAAAATGGGTGTATTGATACTTCAACATGAATATAGCAAATAGGTCTACATTGGGTGGTGACAGTTCTAACCACCACTAGGAGCACACACCAAAAAGCACTTATTCAACCCTGTTAGAAACTTGGGGTGGAAAATCGGTAAAATATGAGCAACTTAAATATTTCTGAAATTACAAGGTTTCAGATGCTGGTGGACAAGCTGTAAGTCAATACCAACTTTATGTTAATAGAATCCCCTACATATTGGAATTATTTCAGTTAACACAATATGTCTATAAAGTGGTATAGGCTTTGAGTGTTAGGCCTAGCCCCACGCCTAAATACTTTCTTTTTATATTAAAAGAAATTAAAATAGTATGCCCTTAGGTTTTGGTAATTTTATGGGCTCCAGAAAAATTCTTTAATTGTTTTTAGCAGGACCAAAATAAAATGTAGTTGGGGAAAGTGGGATCTATATTCCTTTTAGATAAATACAAACATATTTTTTGTGACCTAGAATGATAACTTTATATTATTTTATATGTGTTAATTTTAGGTAATAATAATATCTGTAGATCACATGACTTGATGTATGTGGACGTATGGGCTGATTCCATTGCAAAAAGCTTTATCTGACAGCTAAGAAAAGTCACCAGATCTACCTTCGTGTATCCATACACCAAACCATATGATCTGCAAGCGCGAAAAGTTAAGTGGCTGTCACTTTTTATAATCAAAACTGTCACAAAAAAATCTGTTTTAATTTTCTTTCTTTTAAGTGTTTTTTACATAATTTAAATAGTCCTGTAAAATTATGAAAATAGTAGTTTGGATGTTTCTTATTTTGATGTGGGATCTGTAGTTCACTTGGAGATTATTTACAAATGAGCGCTTCTAAAAGCTTACCTTCACTTCATAAACAAAGATGGCCAAATGACGAGATGAAGGCTATTGACGACGTCGAAACAATCCGTATTCGTGTGTTTGCGTTTATTAGATTAAAAACTTTTTTTTATAGCACCGCATCTTACAGCCCAATTGGGTTATACCTTATGTATTATTGCGCTAATGGGTTAGGGATGAAGAATGTTGAAATTAAAGGAAGTGTACCCACATCTGTGTGGAGACAGTGGGAAGCCATTCATGAAAAACCACCCTCAGTACACCCGACTGGATTCGAACCATGATCTCCCTGTATTTGGCAATCTAGTTTATTGCGAGAGAAGTGCCTCAAACCATATGGCCACAGAAGCAGTTAAATTATTATTGTGAAACTAGGCCTAATATTTTATAAGCCTTTTACTTTATAATTTACAGTGGCAAGTTATAAGAAAATAAAAATGTGAATATAATACTTTTAAATTTATTATTTAAAATACATACTCGTTTAGTTAATATTTTTTATTCTTTAAATAGTCACGGAAAATCTAAAGTACTCCTTAAAGAAATATTATTGCTAGATTTTGATAACTCATCTGATTAACTCTATACATGGTTTTACAAAGTAAATAACAATTATTTTTATAAGGTTTGACATTGACGACCTTCAATAAATGTTTGCACTTTTTTTTGTGTTCCAAAAGGCTTTTTGTAAGGAAATTGAAGTAGGTATACATCTCATACCTTATCTGGCTGCCAGTAAGGCCCTTTCTGTGAAAATTGGACTGTATCTGTGATTTTCGACAACAATGAAGTAACTTCAGTCACATGATTGGGTGTGCAATAAGCCCACACAATAGTTCAAATACAGGCCTGTATCTTACAATAATCAGGCTCTGCATCTCTTACACATATTATCATCACACACTGTATCTGTAACAAAACAGCAGAAAGTGAATAAACTGCAACGACATTTGGAGATGACATTAAGGTGGGAATGTACAGAACATGAGTTAAGGCAAGTGTTTTTGCAGTTTTTATGGTAAAACATTTTTATTTATTTTTTGCAAAAAGAAATCAAATATTGCACCATTAGAAACCTAGAGTTTAATTTTCTCTAGAAAGTGATATCTACAGTTGTTGAATATCTGTCATGAGTAAGCGACATTAGCTGAGAAACTTTTTTAATGAAGATAAAAAGTTGTCATTAAATTCCAGGATGACATTGAAAGATATTCAACAACTGTTGATATCACTGTGTGAAGAAAATTAAACTATATGTTTCTACTGGAGAAATATTTGGTTTATTTTGGCAAAAAAATGTTTTAGTATAAAAACCGAAAAAAATCTAGCCATTTTTTGTGTCACCTTTATTGTCACCTTAAGAGGAGTTACTAAAGCAAATTAAATTTAACAAGAACTCTGTGGACATAAAATTATAATACTCCATCCATTGATTAAAGAAACGTTAATATCACAACAGGATAAGATCTAGAGCCCAACCCTGCATTCCAAAACCCTTCCGGCTCGCCATGATTATATTATAGTGTTGTCCAACTTATTGTGCAACACTATAATATTTTGAGCAAGCAGTTTTCCTATGATGACATGAGCCTTTATGACAGAGATGTAATTTTCATTATTTTTTAATACCGAACTGCTTCAGTGGCCGCGTGGTCTAACAGGCTACTCTCGCAGTAGACTCGACTGCCGATAACAGGGGGGTTGAGGCTCGAATCTCGGTCGGCTGTTCTGAGGGTGGTTTTTCCAAGTTTTCCACTATCCCGCCACACAAATACCAAGTACACTTCCTCTGAATATAACCTTCCTAATCCCTAAAACAATTAGCGTAATTAGTACATAAGCGTATAACCCAAACAGGTAATAAAACGTGGTGCTAAAAAAAAGTAAGGAGTTTATTTTGCCGCCTTTAAGTGTTGCTAATACAAAATCTCCAATTTTCAATCCACTCGGGTGATTTAAATAAATGTAGTCCTATGGCTCAACTGAAAAGTTGCATAATTTGGTTACAAGTAAAAGTATAATATGATATTCCACCCCTCCACATAGTACTAGAATAGCCCCCTTGTTGTTTCATATTAGCCTCAAATTATGTATCATAAAAGCCCCACAGCTTTGGCTCTATATATCTTTTTTATAATATATGTTTTAGTTTAAGATTTTGACCATAAATAGATCATTTCTTTCTAAATATTAATCTATTTTTAAATTTCCAATATCTTAAATGGTTACTAGTTACAGAGAAAGTTTCAAGCGTATGAAAGAAATTATTTTAGTGAAAAAATGTAAGATTTTGAAAAGTATTTTTTTATTCATAAATAGTTAATTAGTAACAGCTTTATCACAAGATGTTAAGGAAAGAGTAATAATTGTTGTGTTCAAAAATATTTACTTTATTATTCCATCACCAGTTTTAAATGTATTTTTATCAAGTGTATCATAATAGCCCTACTTTTTCACCTGAATAACATTAACCCCACCTGACCCTACATCGAATTTTTCAAGTTTTGTAAAAAAAAATTGGAGTAGAGTTTGAGCAGCTACTAAAATTCGACTCGAACTCGAATTTTCGAGTAGGACAAATACTTTCAAACACCTCCCAAAGGAATATAACATTTAACAATTATTTGTATTATTATTCACATAGTCATACAAACCAAGTAATTGGGACATATGATACAACATTCTTAAATTGTTTTTTTGTAAAGTTAGTTGGTTAATTAAGCTAGAGTGACCGTACCCTACCGGTAGTTGGTAATTACTAGGTGACCTCGTGGTTAGGGTAAAGCTAGCCTCAGGACCCGATGTTAGTAGATATAAACCCAGCTGAAGTCGACGGATTTTTACTGTGCGATAAACATCCCGGCACAACTTCCTTCCTTCCTTCGGAGAGGAAGTTAAGCTTCGGTCCCATGTCGATTGTGGAGTGTAAAAGAACCCTGGAAGGTATGTGAGAATACCTATCCCAGCAAATTCGTAACCGTTTCATCTCGCTCATAGAAATTTTCGTGTGTTGATATAATAAGTCGGGTCAGAAAGTGCACGTTAAGTATTCCAAATAAATTAAATTAAATTATTAACGAGCTTGAGAAGATGTAATAATTTATTCATCCTCATACCATCTTGACCCTATTTTTTTTCACCACATTTTACTATCCATTATGAGCTATATGCTTATGTACTAATTATTACATAAATGTTTTAGCGATGAGAGAGGTTGAATTTAGAGTTAGTGTTACCACATTTGTGTGGGAAAGTGGAAACCATTTAGGAAAAGTCACTAACAATACACTCGACCGAGATTAGAACCCTGACCTGCCAGTCAACATCAGTCCAGTTAATTATAAGAGTGACGCCTAAAACCATTCAACCACCAAAGAGAATTTGGTCCTAATCCGTTCTTAATTCTATTTTTTTTCCTTTGATAAGAACAAACAATATATATTTGCCAAAAATATGTAGTTATTTGGAACAATATTGTCCCTCCTACATTTTATTTGTTGATTCATAGAAGGTTAATTTTTGTTAGTTTGTTTATTGGCTCCTAATTATAAATGCACTTGGAAAAAAGAACATGTCTAGCTGTAGTTTCATATTCTAAGTTGCCTCTACTGTATATTAAAATGGTTCAACATTATCCTGTGATGTAGGCGAGTACATTATTAATTTCTTAAATATTATCTTGCTTTACCAAAACAACAAGTTAAAAAAAAATGGTGATAGGACATAAAGTATTGCTAATGTAGAATACTTTTTCTTTGTTAAATCACTATATTTATATTGTTATTATTAGATAGGCTACACACTCTTAAACCTGGCAAATTGAATAATAGGCCTACTAAGATTTATCAAGTTTGATAATTAAGAATAATTATCACACAGTTAAAACAAAACTCACTACAATCACAAGTGAAATGTAAAAACAGAAACATAAATAATGACTACAGTAACTTTGTAGTGACTCATGATTGTTTACAGTGGATGTTATCATTGGTTGGCTACTTATTAAAATTATTATTACTAGCACCGTGTCTTACTACCCGTTCGGGTTATACGCCCATACGCTAATGTGTGATAGTAGGGTGATTGTGAGATGAAATGGAGGACCTACAGTTTAACGTGGAATCCAAACCACGGTGGAGGCCTGGCATTCCACACATTCAAAAGTTGTGATTAATTCACTTCTTGTCAGAGGTGAAGGAAGGGTTTGTCAATCAGATAAATCTGTGCCGGGACCGAGGATTGAACCCCGGACTCCCAGCACACAAGTCACCGACCTATTAAAATTAAATTGTCAATTTGATCAATATTATTAGAAATTTTAAATGTATTAACACATGAAAGGTTAGGTTAGCTCGGTTGTGTAAGAATCATAATAATTATATGAATTATTAAAGATTTGAAAGTTAGGATTGTACCCTAGTAATTATTTTAAATATTTATTTGGGTTTGTATATTTATGACCTCATTTATCTTTTACATTTGGTGTGTGGGAGTTTTATTTGGTTCAGTTGTAATGCAGGAGTTTGATTTATGTTAAGTCAATAATTTTCACTTGTTTGCAACTTTATGTCTTTAAGTTACTTTAAGTTAATACATAGGACATTTTGTGGTATGTAGTGCATTTACCAGTTTTATTAGTTCTTATAATAATGTGGTTTTGGTGTTGTCAAGTATCGAGTTGTACAGTAAATTTATTAATTTATTATATAATACACGTACAGGTTCAGTCGTGCAATTTTATCGCTTTTTTAACCATCTTTTTTTCGTGGAAGTTGCTAAAGGCCAACTGGTATCCTGTGACTTCAGTTTTTTCTTCCCCCCCACCTCCCCTCTTAATTAGGTTAATAAAAAATGTTATAAACAATAACATTACTATTGGTAGCCTGTCTCAATATTGGTGTTATTGTGAATTATAATTTAATGTCGGAAGTATCTAATTACAAAAAAAAAGAAAAAATAATCTGAGCGAATAATATAAACAACTTACTAGACACTTAAGCTATAATTGATCTGGTATACCTACTTATATGAGTGCAAGCCATTAGGGCTATAACTATCTTAATCAATGTTTTGGTTGCTGGTAAAGCTGTCTAGACTAGAGAGTTTTGTACAATAATACTGACTGCAATGCTACTTATTATATAAATAATATACCTCTGAAAATTAATGGATCTTCAAAATAGCTAATTTTCAAAGTTTATTTACATACATTAATTTTATATGTTTTTAGTATTACAAGATTTTAAAATGAAAAATTAACTCTGCTTCAGGTACACAAAACAAATGATAGATGCAAAATTCAACAATTAATAAGCAATAACACATATATAATTTTTAAGATGTATGATAGAAGTTAAAACGAATTACAAATTTCTTGCCAACCAAAACTTACTCAGTTTATTTTTCCCATCATTCCAAAATTTCCGCGCCACATTTAAAGTGTACATTAGTTTGTTAAGTTTTGTTGTCTATTGATGAATTTAATAATAGTACGGTAATTAATTTAGAGGCAAATAGTTACACGATCCTACGCCCTTAATATATCCTCAAATAAAAGTGAATCAACCCCATTTTACAGTATAAAATATTTATTTCTCACAAAAATTAAACATATTATTGAAGCATGCATGTCCTTCAAATGTAAATAAAATAACTTGGATTAACTTTGACATCAGGGAGCACGTAAAACAAAACTTAATAATTTTTAAAGGAATGGAAACTTGAAATAGTATAATTTAAAGAAAATAAATATAAACTGTAAATGACTTATGTTTAGTGAATGCAATTTAAAATAAAAGTAGCTTCACGTTTAAATGAAATTTACAGGCACTTGTTATATTAATGTGGTTTCTTTTGCTATAAAAATAATTTAGTTTAAAGTTCAATCACAATAAAAATTGCGTTATTATATTATGGGGCATAATATAAATACCCTATTTAAAAGCACTAGGTTTAATTGTAATAATTGTATACATTTAATTGGTCTTACGAGCAAAACAATGATGCGCTCGTTTGTAACAATA
This sequence comes from Timema podura, assembly GCA_033556935.1. Taxonomy (NCBI): domain Eukaryota; kingdom Metazoa; phylum Arthropoda; class Insecta; order Phasmatodea; family Timematidae; genus Timema; species Timema podura. The sequence continues at coordinate 55,493,075 of JAVRXN010000012.1, read as the reverse complement.
TAAATGATTATTTTTCTTCTATAATTTCATGCTATTTTCAGTTTGTAGCACGATAAAGTTGGCATGGTTGACTTCATTTACTAAAGTACAATATTATGCGAATATTTTGAGAACATATTTAACTAACCTAAGTAATATAGTGTTTGTATTTCCGTTGATGACTATAATATATAGGTAGAGATATTAGAAAGAATAATGCGTAGAAGAATTCCTACGTTCACCCTCCCCTTTGTAAATTAAAAGTGGGATTATAAGCTTGTTTAATAGCCTGATGCTTGGAGCCTTAAAACAAGATGATTTATTATTTATTGATAACCTTTTTATTTTTTGATCAATTATAATTGCATGTGGTTGTATTGAACCAAGGTTAAGTTAATTAATTGACATCAAGAGTTATAGACCAGTCCATATAGTGTGTTTGTTGTAGATGAACTGCAAGGTACTGTTGACTGCGACTATACACAGTGGGAGGACCCGGTTAGAGGACGGGGAAGGGAGGGAAGGTCACTTTGCAATCAACTGTGCAAACAAAACGTTGAAATAACAAGATGTCTGTCTTGCTCCTGTTCCAAGGACCCCCTGAATTTGTCCTGCAGGAGCTTAGCCTCCACTTTTTGATGTTGCTCGACAAACTCCATTCGCTTCCACTTGGTGAATCGGGTTTACGCCATTCAGCCGCTCTTTTCTTATCTAGTTAGTCTCGCTTGGTCTTTTTTTTTTCTTTGTTTCAAAACTTTCTCTCTCCCGCCCTAATTTTATTTATTCTAGTTTATATTTCTATTTCAACGACAAGTGAACATTTTATCGCCTTTTCGTTTGTTATAGCAGCAGTAGTTAAGAGTCTGGAAGTGTCCATACTTTAATTATTGGAGGTTGTTGCTATTTTGAAACTATAATAAATATACTTACCAATAAATTTTTTTAACATTTTGAAATTAACTTGTTCTTATGAAGTAGTTAAAAATCTTTTATTGAATATAAACATTTTACTATAGTTAGTAGACACTTAAAGATTTGGACAGGATACTGCATTTATCAACTTAGTTCAAAACTATTAGTTTTCATAGCATAGTATAGGTCATTAGTCTATAAATTAATAATTATAGTCACACTGGTGCAATTTTATAATCTTCGTTCATTCCTTGCTTTTACTTTGCTAAACCAGACAACAAGATATGTTGGAAAAAAAACCATTCAATAAACCGCTATTGTCTATGAGAAAATATAGAATAGAATAATTCACTCTTTTAATGTGTTTAAATTTAAATTAGCTAGTTTTGAAGTTAATTAAAGCAAAACAAAAACAGCTATAAATAAAATGTTCTATGTAATACAACCACTTTTTCATGTCCAAAATAATACTGTTAGGCCTGTAAATAATTATTTTATGTAAGTTATGTTAATTAACCCTCCTAAAAGTATCTTGCAGCTACGTTAAAAAAAAATTTCTGTCAACATATCTATATTTAATTGTAAAATGTATTTACAGGGGTGAACAGTGATGTTATTTTATGTATGAAACCCATCCAATAGTCACTTTAAATACACACACACCTCTTTAAGAAGTGTCGAGTAGCACAACCCATTAAGGGTGTATAATCGATAAAACAGCCCTCATGCCTCGTATTATAAAAAGGGTTGAAAGCGGAGGAGAAGGAGAGTCGATATCTGTCCTGTCATTGGTTGCTCATTAAGGGTGCTCTATCATCCTTGCGAACGTGACGTCACCAAGTATGGCGCGCTGAAGTGAACGGAGGAGATTGTAAACCGTCACAGATTACAGTAGCACGACGCAGCCTTGTGGCCTGGTCACATGATTGACAGATGCGCACCATTATCTAACGTGGCGGGAGGAAGGGTTAAACCTAATCTAGCTTCTCAAACTTTATCCGCTTCAACAACTTTATTGAAAAGAAAACATAATGTTGAAAATTAATGGAAGATTACAAGGTTAATTAAAAAAACTATATATCCTTATTTTTAAATGAACAAAAAAATACTTCAGGTGGGGCTATCAGTGCTTAGCACTGAAGAGTACTAATAGTAAATTCGACTATGCTGCAACAAGGAGTATGTTGTACATCCAGTCAACTTTTAGCGTGGTGAATGTGGTGTGGTATAAACTTAGATATGTTACTGTATGTAGATCTTGGTCATGTAATATAAATTTAGAGATTACATTGTATGCTATACATTATAGGATGGTGAAAATGTATATGTTTCAATGTATGTTAATCAAGGCAATGCAATAGAAACTTAGATGTGTATGTTAATCATGACCATGCAATAGAAACTTAGATATTCTATTATATGCTAATTATGACTTTACAATAGAAATGTAGATGTTCTAATTTAGAGGTCAAGTCTATTAAATCAACACCTAGACTTCACTTCTACTTTAACTTTGTTCTTCAGTTTCTTCCAGGTCTATATTCTTCTTGTCTTCATTTGTTAGCAGTAGAAAAGAAAATCAAATTCCCTCAGGGCAGAAACAAAACACAACCTACAAGTAATCACGAACAACCAGAAGAAAGAAGAGGAGAAACTTAACCTCATAAAAGAATATACTACAGCTTCCGACATGTTAGAAGTTTTTTTGCTAAGTAATATGATTATCTGTGGAACAGTTATTTATTAAATGATTGACGTACACATTAGTGGCTTACGTCATTATGTTACGTCAAACTGACCCCTAGGGAGTCCTCCCCTGAGAAGATATTTGACCCCTTTTACATCGAGAAGTTAGTTTATTTCTGAGATGGTCAAGATGGATTTCCCTCTGTTCGAATGTTAGAGGGGGTTCTCATATTATGTCTGATAATTAGTCTCTCAAAGTTTCACTTTCTATTATCTTCTTTCTCAGGAACCCTCCATTACGTAAAAGAAAAGAGAGTCGTATCCATTACCCAAAGTAAAAATAAACTAATAGATATTTGTGTCACTAATACTTTTCATGGCTGAATGTTTAGGGAGATCAAGAACAGTATTTTTAAAACCATGCTCATGCCGGGACACAGAAATATTCTCGAAGTTGGTAATTCTAGATTAATGTTTATCATTCCGGGTGGACATGACAAACACAAACAAATGTAAATATTACAATAACCAAGTACAATATGGTTGTCATTAATTTGAAACCATTTTAATTAATAACATCACACAACATTTATAGTATGTATTTCTCATTAATTTTAGGTGCATCGTAGAGTGTACTTATAAAGGTAGTCGCCAATATTACATTTTTATGTTATTTGAAATAAATACCTATCTGACAATTATGATATTAAACTCTAAAAAACTAAATTCAAAAGACAAAAATCGGGTCGGGACCAACTCAAAATTTATAGTCACACGATTTTAAACTGAGCGTAACCAGGAAACTTGTTTTACTAAGCCTACGTGATATTAACGGTGTTCACATTCATGTTGCACAACAGAAAGAGGGCTAGGACTCGGGGTAGGAGATTATTATTTAGATACCAATCATTTAAATTTTATTATTAAATACCTAACAATTTTTTTAAAGATCCCTATGTACAGTAAATACATTTTAAAAAATTAGAGGAGGGGGAGGGGGGAAGGTAGCTACTCTTCAATTACTATGATTATAACTTGAGCTATTTCTTATTTAATTTAATTTTCACATTTTTTTTAGATTAGACACGTGACTTGATTGTGTATTATTGGAATGTTTACCAAACGTTTATTTTTACTGTAAGCTCTCGTGAAGAATTTCCTTTATAATACATCGTACCGGCAGTAACACTAAAAAAAAATGGCTACTACATTTTGTCGAATGTTTACGGGTGAATACATGCGCGCTGCGTTTTCCCCATGAACCATTCAAATGTAGATAGACCCGCCCCTCATCCAGACGGTCACGAATCACGTGGGCTAAGGTTGCAGGGAGCGACGTATGCAAATATAGAACGAACTACGCACGCGTCACACAGGCAGTCTCGAGGGGTTCAAACACGCAGGAGGTGGCTCTAAAGAATAGGGGGGAGGGAGAGTTTAAACTTTCTTTACAAGGAATATACACAGGATAAAGTAGAATAAAAGCAGTGGTGGTGGAACCTTATATGTATGTGTATGTGTGGAAGGGGGCTGAAAGGAGACAGATAGTAAAAAAAGGATTTTTGTGGGGCTTGATCCTGAAAGCTCAATTATGATATGGAGGTTCTATTCTCATCACAATTTCTGAACCTTAAATGTCCCTATAAGCCAAAGGTTTTAACTTTTTTTTAACAATTACAGACCCTTAATGGATTGCCCAGAATGTCCCTATACCCCCTTCTATATACTATCAAAATAATTATCATCACCAGTCCTATTAGGCACTGGTATGACTCTAAAATAGATCAAAGGCTTGGTTTTGCTTTAACAAATGGCTAGCTAAGGACAGTTTAGAGAAAATCATATGAATTTTATCATATTTAACAATATAAAAATAAGAAATCAAAAATAGAATACACAATTCTTATTTATAACACTGATAGTTTATTTTAATAAAACAACTTTTCTTTTAATTGTTCTGAGATCGAGACCCATACCCCATTATTTGGTTCACATAACCCCAAGGGTGGCTCCCGGTTAAGAAACTTGCTATAAGCCCTATAAGCCTCTTCTGATTATTATAGATATATATATAAGCACTCCTCTAAATGTTATCTGGAGTGATGGTCCCTCTCCAGAAAATGTCGACATTTAGATTCCCAAAAATTAATTTGGAGAGGTCTTCTTTCAGCAAATATTTGAAAATTAGATGCCTTTAGATCAGAAGTTTCCAACCACCCGTGCCCGAGAATCATAATTGAATCCACGAGTCTAGTGACATCATAATTGGCTGGTGGATTTAAAGAAATATGACTCACATTGATACACACATTATTATTAAAATAGAGCGCAATTAAGTTTATTACTAAATGAACGTCAGTTGGAACTTTCATCTATTTTTTCCCCAATAAAGTCAAAAATTAACGTTTCTAAGCTAAAAATACAAATTTAACTACAGCAGATTATTTTTCCAAAAAAACTTCATGGGCTGCAAAAAAAAAAAAAAAATCCTGGGCCACGTGCGGGGCCCGCTAGTTGGAAAGCCCCGCTTTAGAAGCTATTTAAGTTGTTGATGCATGTAACATTTTTGGAAATTAGTTTCCTTTAGAGGCTATTTTAAGTTATGCCTTGCCTGGAATATATTTGAAAAATAAGATTCCTCTAGGAGCAAGTTAGAATGAATATGTTTGTTTTGAATAGACTTGAACACTTAACCTCTAACAAAACATATTATAAATATACTTAATTCTTAAGTTTAAGAAACCAAAAAGTTCAATTATACATTAAATTTTCTGATTCTACAATTTAGATCATGATCTATTAGGGTGTCTTTTAATTCAAGAGTCTTACATAATCAAATAATAAACAACATAATATATTTTAATATTAAAAGATCGTAAAAAATATTAGGTGTGGAATATAAATGGCTTAACCAAGTTGTATTAAATGTTGCATTAAAAACTTACACACACTAATTAAGCGCTAAACTGTTATGATTTTAACCATTCCCTTCCTCCCATGTTAATAAATTGATTTTTCTGAATATGTGACGTCATCTTGACTAACCTCGAATATACCAAAAACTATGGTTGTGTATTCTCACGAGAGCTCCTTTCGCTATGTTTACGTACTATAAGCCTAAATAGTTATAAGTCTGCTCCTAGGTGTCTCTTTTAGTTAGCCAACATAGTAGAGACACCTACCAGCCAATGTACCAACCACTTCTGAAACTTGAAAGAATATTTTGTGTTAGATTGTTGATCAAACTGTCTATTATATTCGAGAGCGTATTGTTCTATTTTTAATTTAATCATATTAATCAGCGGTCTTGTGACATAACCTTAAAATAACATTTATTTAAACCATAACCATAATTTATGCTTAAAATTACATTCGTAAATGAGTGAACACTAAACTTAAATTATATTCCTATATGTTTCTATAGATTGAACTAACATAATGACACTCTTTCATTTTGGAAATTGTTTAGCACTAGTCTATGTGCCATATCATTTGGCATATAAATATTCAGGATTGTGAGTAGTGACCTACAAAGATTTATGCATCAAAATAATTGTATATCTCTAAATTTTCTAGCTTAGGCCTAATTGAAATTTTCATTTTAATTAGTCGCTTATAACATGATCACCTTTTTAAATAATTTTCTGTAAGACTATCAATTCATCAGAAATTTAGAGCAAAGCTATATACACCGTCACCTGAATAACATAACTGGTGGTTTCAAAAGATCTCTACAGTTTTATAGTACCACACTAAACTTAATAAATGCTAGTAATTTAACGTTGATTAAGATAGGCCCCTATTAAGCCCCACCAGGGAAATCTCTGTTTTATATATCAACATTAAATTTATACATATATTTCTTTATTTTATTATTGTGTAGCGTAGTGAATTGCATGAGAACGGCTCTTATTTTTTTAAAGTTTTTTTATCAAGCTTTAATAATTAGGCTATTACAGGTGTTTAAAAAATACTACTTTTAGGAGTAGAATATTTGGTTAAAAATATAGGTTTGTCTATTAAATATGGCAATAATCAAACTGATACAAGGGCCCTAAGTCCAGAACTGGAGCCATACAATGCTCACTGGGAGGGGGGTCCCTGATAATTAAGTACCTACCCGTGTTTAACCGATTGAATCCAAAACTGAATAATTTCAGGTCAGAATATGGAGCTTTCTGGAAATGTTTCCAAGCTGGCGGAATCTACATGTTCACTCAGCTGTGCAAGATGTTGGTGCTGGCCACGTTCTTCCCGGCCAGCGACGGATCGGACCAAGGGAAGATAGACTTTGTCGCTGTGAGTTTGTTCTTGGTCACGATGGGGCTGTGGTGTCTTGGGGTTGTGAGTCCCCTCACACCTGTGGTTGTATCTTTAGTTCCTCGATTCTGACATCGCACAGAGGTAGGCACGGTTCAAGTGGTGCCGAGTTATATATCGCGAGGTTCCAGAAGCTGATAAAATAGATGTACGGTACATGTGTTAAGCAAATGAAAAAAAAAAAAAAAAAAAATCTGTATACGATACATATTTGTTATGTTTTTACCTTTGGTCTTTTGAAATGGTCCTTGCCAGGAGTAAACTATTTCGTTAGATAATATAAGTTGGGGCCTTTGAATTCAGGGGTCGCATCTTTGGTTCCGAGACATTGTGAATTTGAGTCAATATTCTTCCTCTTTTTTCTCCTAGAGGTTTACCATATTGCTATGTTAGGATACATCTTTTAGACAAGTTTTAAGTTGGCCTAATGTAATTAATGGTACCCGGTACAGGATTTACCGCAAGACTTGACCAAACATAGTTGGTAACCTGCTATTAAGTCCTCTCGTCTCCTGACTTATTCCATAGTAGTTCATGTCTCACTAAGTCCCACTGCCTTGTTCGAGAGCTTGTGTCCCTCTACCTTATTCTCCTTTTGTGAGTCCCACTGCCGTATTCCAAAGTGCATGCCCCTCTGCCTTATTCTGTTATTCATGTCCCCGTAAAGCCCCCCTCCCCCCGCCTTATTCCAAGGTGCTCGCTCCTCTGCTTTATTACAACAATTTATGTCCCTGTAATAAAACCTTATTCCATAGTTCATGTCCCCTTAAAGCCCTCCTACTTTTTTCCATAGTTCATGTCCCCTTAAAGCCTCCCTGCCTTATTCCTGAGTTCTTGTCTTCCTAAGGTCCCCTACCCTATTCCAGGAGTTCCTGAAGGCGACAGTAGACCTCGCAGACCTGGCGGGAATGTACCTGGTCCTTATGGGGATACCAGGGAAGGCCCACGCCAAGGTCCTGACTGCGGGTATCGGCTGGGCGGGGGCAGAGAACTTGCTCTCCAGGTTCCTGCTGTTGTGGGTCGGCGCCCGCGGGGCTGAGTTTGACTGGATCTACATTCAGAAGAGCCTCGAATCCAACATCAGTCTGGTAAGTGTTGACCTCTTCCGACACTAGAGAGAGTACTAACGCTGCTCTCTCGACTGGATTGGCACACACTACTTTTATTTACTGTACAAAGTTAATTCGACACAAACATTAGTATTCTAAAGTGTGTGTATATATATTTATTTATTTTAGCACCGCGTCTTACTACCCATTCGGGTTATCCGCTTAAGTACTAATTACGCTAATGGATTAGGAATTGGGAGGGTTGAATATAGGGGAAGTGAACCCGCATTTGTGTGGAGGAGAGTGGAAAACCATTTAGGAAAAACCACCCCCAGTTCACCCGACCGAGATTCGAACCTCGATCTCCCCGTCCTCGGCGGTCGAGCTCAACACGACTAGCGCTATTCTAAAGTCACATTTTATTCTGTTCTCCATAGTAAAATTATCATTTAATCTGAAATATTTGGTTAGATTATAATATTCCATCTAAAACATATTTCGCTAACTATAAATAATGTTAAATTACGTTGAGATGAATATTTGACCAGAGTAAAATATGGGACCGCTTTATAAAATGTACTGAATCAAATATAGGCTTCTGTCAAGTGTTACCCCCCCCCCCCCCCCCCCCACATTCACCTTGAGTCGATCTGTTATACTAGCAGAGTTAATGGTTTAAAATCCTTAATATCAGGGGGGTCATCAATTTACTATCCTGCTTCAATGGTCAAACAGTCTATGGTGTCACAATTGCAACGGGCTTGACTGCCAATGACTGGTAAATCGAGGATCGAACTTGGTCGGGTGTACTGAGTTCTTTTCCCCCCTATTTAGTTTTACACTTTCCCTCTACACAAATGTAGGTACATTTTCTCAAAATTCAACTCAATCCTAACACATATGTATAACTCATACTATTAGTAAGATGTAGTGCTAAGATAAGTCATATTACAGCATTTGTGGCTGTACTAATCTGGTCGACTCTTCTGGCTATTATCACATCACTGGAAAACAATGTTTGTTAAGAAATTATACTAAGTTACCACAATAAATGCTACTTTAATATTATCATGCCATGTCCTCGTGTATATTAATCTTGTCTCTTCAGGTCCACAACATAACTACAGTGACCTTGTATGGCTGTGGTCACGTCATGACTCAACCGGTCCCTGCTCCCTCTCGTCAACCGCCATGCTTCTAGTCTGCTCCTACAAGCCAGTGCTCATGGAACTGCTAATTTACACGACCACCACCGGTCCTTGGCTGGCGCTACTTGTCAGGGCGGTGTTCACTCTGTGTCTGGGCGTCACGACTCTACAGATATACGCTGGTCTAGCTCACACCATAGGGATATACTGAACTGCTTAGTTCACACGTTCAGCACCGAGCGTTGGCTGGCACTTCCTAGTCTGGAGGGTCTTCCTTTGTAGAAAACAGGACACATATAAGTGTATGAGTTCAAGGAGTGTCATTCATATGCTCTTAATGTGCTAGAACCAACTTCCCACAACGATAAAAAATCGCGGGAATCGGAACACGATTGGACTGATAATCTTCCTTGTATATGGTCAAGCTCGAACCTGCGTCACAGTTGTAAGTTCTACATTTGATGATATTTCTTCCCACACTCGACAAATAATGACCTAGCCCTGTTTCTTGTAGATCAAGAGCGCAAAACAAGGCTGTTCACTGAACTCAGGACTGTCTCGAGAGTGGAACCTCCACAAGTTCTTGCCACAACGTGGATATAGTGAAGCTATGGCAACTGTCAGGACTTTATCAATGTCGGTGGTGGCCGAATGTTGTGGTGCGGTGCGGGTATCAAACTCTAGGGATTTCTTCTTCTTTTAGTGGTAGACATTGTTCTCATTATTTAAAACGTAAACGAGTATCATCTCAATAATAGTCTGTCACTGCCTGGGAGTAGTATTTTCTAATTCTCCTTCATATATGTTTTATTTATAGTTTTAATCTACATGAATTGATATATTACGTGAAAAGTATCCACAATATTGGAAAAAATAGTATACAGACTATTCAAAAACTCTAAACTTAATTCAAAACTTGCGAGGGATTGATATAAACTGAAGAGTTTTGCTCAGAAAACCCTTCACACTCAAGACCTACAAAGAATTTCAAGACATTGATTCATTTAAAGTTTTAAGACTACTTGGCAATGTATTGTAAAAAAAATTAGCACATTTACTTACAATCAATGAGCAATAAGATGCGATTTTTTGTTACAAAGACAAAATAATTTGTTGATTACTTGAAGGCAGATCAATCTCGTAGCTCATGGAGAGTAAGTAGGTAAGATTGTTATAGGAGCTCTTCAGTTAATATTAACAGTTTAGTTTCTTTAGTTGAAAGGTTTTCTGGATGAACCAAAATTTTGGATAGTTTGATTTTTAGTGTTTATCACCCCATTCTGAAAATGTAATAAAGAATATATTTATTGTATTATGTTAAGTCTCCCAAAAATTAATTTATCTGAAATTAATATTTCTTTTAGGGGTGTGGAAGCTTCAAAACATTAACTAGATTTTGAAAATTATGAAAGATTTGCCAATAAAAATATTGACAGCTTTAATGATAAATAAAGTATAGCCATTATAAGCAGTTGTTTGTTATAGATTGGCATTCATTCATATGGAATAGTCTAAAGCAATTTAAATTATATGTTGCGATACTTTGGGGTATGTGAGGCTTTTAAAATTTCGAATATTCGTCAGCTTCGACTTAGATTCCAAATTAAAACTCTGAATTTGTTTGACAGTTACAAAGCTTTGCCAATCAAAATATACGTTTATGTACATATTTTGTCGGTATGTCGTGAATTAATGCACTCATCAGAATCTTAAATTATTAAACCACACATTGTGATCACTTATCAATTTAGGTCGAAATATGTTAATTATGTTTGCAAGTTAATATTTTGTAAAAGAAATTCAATACCTAATATTGCAACATTTTATATTCTTTACCGACACTATTTTTTTTTTAATATATTTAAATTTCGATTTGGCTTTATGAATAGTTCCTATTTTCAACATTGGTTTCCTTCGAATTGAAAAAGTGGGTTTTGTACACACCTAACTAGGCGTGAGTTTGAATGGTTGTGATGCAGTTTTATAATTATGGATATTATTGACAACGGCTCTTGAATTTCAAGTCATTGATGGTTAATAAAAAATATTACTGAGAGGCAACTGCTGTTTTATTTGTGGTCAACTCATCCATCTTGAATTGAACCTTACATGGAGGCTACAAGCAGGAAAACCTGAAAAATGACATTTTTTGATGTCAGGGAAAACAAGAAAATTTCTGAGCTCAGCATTGAATTGAAATAAAGGAAAAATCAGAGAATTAAAACGTCTGCCTTTAGAAACTTGATTTTGCACCTAAACACTAAACCAAAAGTTAGATAATTTTGTTCTCACTTGTTAACAAAATGCATTGCTTTAAAATAGCATTTTGTAACATGAGATTGTAGTAGTGTGTTTTTTATGCCACTTTTACAGTGTCACAAAAATACCTAATCATTCAATACATTAAAAATACAATACAGTATAATGTAAATGGAATCCTTACTTACATTCTCCAAGGAAAATTGAACAAGAGTTGAGTCTTGGGAAATGTCCAAAAAACTTGTAAGTCATGGAATTTTATAAAATAATTTTTTGTGGCCACCCTGTATTGGTTTCTGTTTTTAGCGAACTCTAAATCCCATGTACACTTTGTATACCCTAAAAAATGGTAGTCTTAACTTTTCAGATTAGATTACACTATAGTGTAACTTATATAAGATAGAGGCATAGTGTAAAGAGTCCAGGTAAGACTACGACCTTTCAACAAAAACAAAGTTTACCTGCCAAGTGTCGCACCGCATGAATATCAAACGTCCCCCTCGATGGTTATTCGAACCAAAGTTTCCGAAAGGTGGATGGACAAATCTTGAATCTATACATCTAACAATCCTGCCCACAATTGCAACTCCATTGTCTCTCTGATCCTGAGTCGGCAGCTGTGGGCTTACAGTCGTCCACGATTTCTCTAACAGTCAATCGATGGTTGGAGCTCACAGTTCTCCAAACTTTGGACACATGAGCATTTTCAGTTGACGTCGAGGGTCGCCCTGAACATGGATCATCATCGGCTGACCATCTTTGAATCGCTTAAACCATTCATAAACCTGCGTACGAGCCAGCACTGATCTCCATTAACTTGTTTCATCACTGCACGAGTTTCTTTAATGTTTTCCCAAGTTTGAAGCAAAATTTAATGTTGATACAATGCTCGTAAAACTCAAGCCATCTTGAAAATAAATCGCAAGACAGGCACAGCAAGCTACTAAACAAAACTATAAGGCAGGCCAAAGGTCATACTCATTTACAGGCCACAACCCAAGAGAAAATTTCGGCAATCGAAATTGATTATTTATTATTATTATTTGATTGTGGTACTATTTCTAAGATCACCAATTATTTTGTTTTATTCCAATGCATAATTTGGGTCACCCCTCTTTCCTTTTTTCCCCAGAATACTTTTAACTAAGAAAAAAAACAAGACCCGTGTGAGATAATTATACTAGGATCCATTAGACCCCCTTTATTGTAGCCTCGTTGCTTCCGTTTGTCCAGAATTGACTGTTTTACTGCTTCTTGGTACCCGTTCAGTTTCAGGGTTCCGCGAAAATATGTGATAATGTTACAAAGTGAGGGTTGTAAAAATATTTCCAAACAAAGTTCAAGTACCACTCAAAACAATTAAAATATTTTATTCAAAAGTATGAGTTAATTATTTACTAAACCTACTGGCTAGGCGTATATTTTGTAATTTAACACTGTTAACCTAATGTGTCAGCCAGATAAGGGTTCCTTGAGATGTAACAAAATATTGTTAAAGAGTTCTTTCAAACAAAAAAAAAAAGTTGGGAATCACTGCGCCAATATAATGGGGATGAGGAAGGTAGAACTTTAGGGTAAATGTACCTGCATTAGCATGGTGAAAGGTGGACGACTGTTTAGGGAAAAATATACTAGGTACACATGCCGACATGCCGATCTCCCAGTCGCCGGCAATCCAGTCTTTGACGAGTGTTACCGAGAGTTAGACTGTGCAACCGATGTGGGTATTTATTAAGTACCTAAGAAAGGTGATAGAACTGGATGGAGCAGATTTGAAAGACGCAAAGAGCGCAAAGTATCTTGGTAGTGTGATTGAGGCAAAAGGGGGCAGCAGAGAAGATATAGTGAGACGAGGGCAGCAGGGAGAGGTTTTATAGGAGTGTAGAGACCTACTGTGTAAAAGAGAAGGGGCCCTAAAGTGTAAAGTGTTGTATAAAGCATAGTTAAATGTATGTATGCAGCGGAAACTTGGACAAAAGAGAAATGAGGAAAGTGGAGGCCATGGGAATGAAGCTTGAGCGGAACTGCTAGCCGTCACCAGAAGAGATTAGGATTAGGAATAAAGATGTAAGGTCAAGAGTTGAGGTACAGGAGATAGAAGAGGAAGCTAGGATGAGATGGTATGGACACGTAATGAGGATGGAAGGGAGAAAGGAGTTCCAAGAAGATTAATGGATATGATGTAGGGAAGAGACCGAAAGGGAGACCAAGGAATTGATAGGAACAACAGAAGCTAAGTGTGACAAGTGAGAGGAGAGTAGAAGAGAGGGCGGGAGGATGGGAGGACAGAGTCGAGATGGAGGCATTTTACTAAAGTGCCCCTACCATAGGTTTGAAACAGTTGATATGATGGTCAACACTATTACATTACACTTTTTATTAAAAAAAAACTAAATGACAAAAAACTTTCAATGTAATTTCAACAACACTTAAATTATTTATTACAATATCAAACAACCTTTCAAAAGTTACCTTTACATAAATATTTACACGTTACATTTACAGTTCTACAATAGTTTCGTTGGTCGCAGTTTCTTGTGTTGCTTTTCTGAAAATATTTACACTTATATAATTACCATCACTTGATTTAAAATAGTTAAAAAACAAGAACACACACACAAAAAAAAATGGACAGCTACTTTTTAAGAAGTGTGTTTTTCCCCCCACTTTTTTCTTCAAAAAATAGAAAAATAAAACATTTACAAAAGCTAAGAGAAAAGAATCTTTTCCAGCTCAAAATTAAGTTACTAATATTACGTACCTATATATACTCTGTTTGACACAACCATCACTCGATATTCTAGTTCAATGATTTTCTTACGTAGTCAAAATAAAATGTAATCTTTTTGTTTGAGAATATAATAAAAATTGTGATATTATTGACAAAACTGCAGCAAATGAATGTGCCTGTGCTTAAGATACACACAGAATCCTGCGGAAGGTTTAAAGGGACCTCACATAATATCACATAAGGTTGTAGGATCCCATGATCACCTGTAACGATCCTCTTAAAGGACTTGTGTTCTTATGAGAAATACCATAGGTGTAACTAGAGTTGATGGCACCCAGAGCAAAATATGGGCCCCTTGAATACTTCTTTTTTAATTTGGCTGAATTTTTAAATTGGTACTTCACACTAGTTGCTTGTTACAATACAGATACAAAATAATAGAAATATAAATACTTTTTATTGTTAAAAAAATGAAACTTCTATTAATGTTAAAAATTTGGCACCCAAGGCACTGCGCCGCCCGAGTTATGCCGCGATGGTGACTAAAGAATATCATCTGGACTCATAAAGAAATCCTAAGAGGTCGCACAATAAATCCTATGAGGGTGTGTAAAGGATTTCGTATAGGCTCAAGAGGATTCTAAGTGGGCTTATAAATAAATCCCATGAGGGCATGTAAAGGACCCTGTGTGAGCTCAAAGTGTCATGAGGTTATGTGGAGGACACTTTTAGAGTATGTAAGGATCCTTTAAAGACTTGTAACAGTTTCCATCAGGACTCAAGGGTTCTATGCGGGTACGAACAATCATGTACGATCTTGTAAAGGCTCTTTTAAGGGCATTGTAAGGATCCTATGAAGGTTTGTAGAAGTTCCTATGAGGGCGAGCACTGAACTCTGTTAGGGGTGTCATCACTGTCATCGCTAGCCAAGCTGCTAGTGGGGCTGAGTTGGACGAGTGCTCCGAGGGGTCCACTGTGGCGGCTCGCGGCAAGGATGAGCGGCCCGTCGTGGGGCCAGGCGTACCCGACGAATTAGATGCCTGGTTCTAACAATACCAACATACAAACCCACATTAGAAAATAAATTTCATCAGCTGTCTTATATTAAAACGATTTGTTACTGGTAGTTTGGACAGCGGATGTAAGAGAGACAAGGAAAGTGGAGGCCAATGGAATGAAGTTTGTGAGGAGAATGTTAGCTGCACAAGGAGAAACAATATTAGAGTGAAATTATCCAGGAGTAGAGGGTACAAAAGGAAGTACAGTGGTAGGACAGTAAGAGGAGGAGTACGAGATAGTGGGAGAAGATGATGGTATGGACATGTAATGAGAATGTTGGAGTACATGAGATAGTAGAGGAAGTAAGAGTGAGATGGTATGGACATGTAATGAGAATGTTGGAGTACATGAGATAGTAGAGGAAGTAAGGAGTGAGTAATGGTATGGACATGTAATGAGGATGTTGGAGTACATAGGAGATAAGAAGAGGGAAGTAAGAGTGAGATGGTATGGGCATGTAATGAGGATGTTGGAGTACATGAAATAGTGTAACATAAAGAGTATAGAAAAGAATCCCAAGGAAGAGATTGAAAGAGCAGATAGCAGCAAGTGTGTGAGAGGAGAAAAATGGAAGCGAATAAAAGAGGAAGGATGGTAGAAGGAAAGAGAGTGGAGGCCTTTGACTAAATTGATCGACCTACCACAGGTGGAAACAATATCACGTTTAAGATGGAGTTTAGAGTTCACTATAATCAAAAGATCCCAGCCAATGACATACCCGCCTGCGCTCGCTCCTACGAATGTGTCCTCCAAAGGATCCACAGCATCTGGCCATCGAAAGCTTCAGGGTCTCTCTGACGGTCATCTTCTCGCCCCTTGTAGTTGGCAACCACAGACTGCAACATGCCAACCCTACAATATCTAGTTTCCCTTCAATGATATTCCGAACTTACCGAGCTGCTGTAATATATGACTTGATTTGATAGTTGATAATGTAATCTTTGTTCAGATATTTATGTCCTAGTTATCTTGATTCATAAATCAAAGATAGTACTAAATTACTTTTAAGGAAAACCACTTTTCACCTTTTCAGGTAATTTGTAATATATATTTAGAAGAAGGTACAGAAATGGTGGATAGAAAACATACAAAAGGGAAGACCATAAACAATCCGGCTGTTACAACAAAAAGATGAACCCAGTTCACTCTTTACATTGCTGCAACTGGACAAAAGGTAATGACCGCCTCATGAATGAAATCGATCATTAACGCAAATCCCACAGCCTAGGTTTCATTATTTTAGAACTACCACAAGAGTGTGAAACACGCAACACAGCTTCCTAAAAGAGAAAACCAAAAAACACGAAAGGTAGAAAAAAGAGAATGGGTGAAAAATGTTAGTACACTTAGATAGGAACAAGTAAAAGGAACAAAATGTCCGCCAAAGTTGGTGATGTCTATGCATACTGACCGACTTGAGGCCATCCATGGTTGGTTCATTCTCGCACGATGGGACCCAGATCTTGATGTCATCGTCCAAACCACTGGTCGCTATCACAGGTATCTCTGGGTGTGGCTCCAGACAGTTCACCTGGAATACAGAGCCCCACTGTAGACAAGGCTTGTCCCAACCCCCACGTATCAAAGTAAAGGGTGTGCGAGACTTCAAAAACTTTTGACTCCTCTTTTAATATCAATCGGCTTCAACTTCAATTCGATAACCTGTTCAGGTTACACGCATATGCACTAATTACGATAATATCTTAGGGATGAAGAACGTTTAATTTAAAGAAAGTGTACCCACATTAGGGTCTGCCAACCTTTTTCAGCCTCGAGCGAATAATAAACTCCACAAAGAACCGGAGATCACTCATTGTTTTTCTACAACCTTATATTTATTCCTTAACTCTCACAATAGACTGGAATGCTGATGAGATCAGGAATTGAATCCCAGATGGGTGTATTGAGGGTCGTCTTAACCTAATAGTTTTCCACTCTCCCTCCATACAAACGTGGGCACTTTTACTCTCAATTCAACCTTCCTTACACGATGACAAAAAAAATAATCAAATCTTGATTTTGTTCTATTAATATTTCATATCATTCAATTCGACTTTGAATTGAAAGAGTAGAATTTGCATACCCTTAGTAATTAATGTAAGGACATAAAGTTACAAAGTAGGAATGGGACCCTTGAATCCTTAAGAAGATTCGACAAAATTTATATTCAAGACTCAAATCTACCCCCGCCCCCCTCCACAAGTGAAATTTGTTTTAAAGTTAAACAATATCATATTTTTAGTTTCACCTCAAACCTGACTCCATCTTCTTCCTCATTACACTGACTCTAAATATACACACTTATTTTGAGCAATTTTCACAATTTTTTGGGGGCTTACAGTCATATTTACTTAAATAACTCTATATTTTTAATTTCTATCAAACATAATATGTACCTTGCATTTTATATAAGTGTTATTTATTGCATGAATATTTCACGACCAAAGAATCATAGCTGGTTTCGCTTGCTCCTAACAGATTCACTATTCCCGACAACTTCAAGTAGTCTATACCCGCCTCGGTGGCGTAGTTGGCTAACGTGCTAGTCGTGTTGAGCTCGACCGCCGAGGACGGGGATATCGAGGTTCGAATCTCGGTCGGGTGAGCTGGGGGTGGTTTTTCCTAAATGGTTTTCCACTCTCCCTCCACAGAAATGCGGGTTCACTTCTACTAAATACAACCCTCCCAAATCTTAATCCATTAGCGTAATTAGTACTTAAGCGTATAACCCGAACGGGTAGTAAGACGCGGTGCTAAATACTTCAAGTAGTCTATACCCGTTCGAGAAAGATCTTTTCTGGAGAAACCCAGGCAATAAGAACTTCGAGACCTTAGATCCGCAAGGTGGTGTCACTGACCGTTTCGTATAACTGTTCCCCTACATCCCCACCAGATTCTTGTTCTGCTTGTAAAGACTCTCATGGTTATCTTTAGAATATTTCTGAGAATTAGTTGTGAGCTGGTCAGATCAATAACTAAGATTGTGTCTGCTAGTTTCTTTTACTCCAACTTCAGTATCATTAACATATATGTTTAGGGTATATTTGTTATTTTTAGGTCATATTTTGGTACTTATAGGGGCATAGTTGCATGCATATTTTTAAGGTCATAAACATCCAAGCCTTAGTTATAATGAACGGATCATAAGAAATAATGTTAACATTTAAATCATATTTGTGAGGAGTGTTAGAAGCTTCGAAACAAACATCAGTTTTGACTTCGCTAATAAAAGTATTGACAGCCAAAATACTCTATGTTAAATTAGTGCCATCCTAAGTTGTTTTGTAAATTACAAATTAATATGTATATAAAAAAAATCTGAAAAAAAAATGAATTGCATGTTATAATAATAACGTGCTTTGTCAGAGTAACATGAAATATTACGAAGAATTGTGCAATAAAATATTTTTCAAGTAATTTTAGTGCATAAAAAGTAATTTAAATAACCACAATATAATATTTTTTTCTATCATAAGACAACTTAAAAGAAAATATTCGAACTTCGAAAAAGCTTCAAGAATATTTCATTTATTCAATCCGAGTTCACTTCGGATTGAAAAAGTGTTCTTCGCACACCCCCACTATATGTATTTTCTATTATTCTATGGTATTTATTTACTCTTTTGTTTATCATTTATTCCAAGATTTTAATTCGAGATTTAGGGTTTAAAGTTAAGTTGGATGTTCGGATTCATAAAAGAGTGGATTCAACCAAACTCCATTAAAAAGAGAAGTGATAAAAAAACTCATGCGACTCACCACTCCATTCTCGTCTCCCGCCATCCACTGGACAATAGATTCAGTCTCCTTCTCCCAGAAGTAGATGTAGCCGCAATCAGAGCCAGAAACAATGTACTCGCTCCGAGACCCAAAGAAATTCACTCCCTTAACTGAAACAATCGTGAAATTAAAATTGAAACAATAGCTACAGTAATTGAATTAATGGTGCATGAGCAGGTGTTTTAAAATTCCAAGTCGATCCTGTCTTCCTAATACTGTTAGTGTTGTGTATAAGAAACCTTTTCAGAAGGTGGGAGTGTAGAGAGCGCAAGAAAAGGTCAGTGTTTTTGGAGTTTTTAAGGCAAAACTTTTTTGGCCAAAATCAATAGTATATTATTTCAGTAAAAACAGAATTTAATTTTCTTCAAACGGTGAGATAAATAGTTTTTTTTTAATATCTTTCATGAGCATAGCAGCATTAGAACCTTTTTAAATGAAGAGAAAAAGTTGTCATTAAATTCCAGGACACCCTCGACAGAGATTCAACAACTGTTGATATCAACATGTGAAGAAAATTAAACTAGGTTTCTAATGAAGCAATATTTTGATTTCTTTGACCAAACATTTTTGTTGCTATAAAAATTGCAAAAAAACACTGAAATTTTCTTGCATCCCCTAAATCCCCACAAGTCCTAATATTCAAATGCACTCTGGTGTTCTATTTGAGTTAATGACACCAACTTTCTGATGAGGTCATGGTACATGATGAGTGTATTGAGTCTAGTGGCCATCATGTGTGTTCTTTTGTTTTAAGAGTGATGTTCGGTTGTTTGATCTTCCTCCCGAGAGTGGTTTGTTTTGTGCTAATTTATCCTTGTTTATTAAATATAATATATATAATATTTTGAGATTCGTTTTTATGCATTAGTAAAAGCTTGTAAAAATATGTCTCATGACATTTCGGTATCTCTAGGTATCAGATAATCCAGAAACAAAACATATTATTACTCTAACCTACACCAGAAACCTCCGACTAGTACGTACCTGTGGCATTGTTCCTGTGACCTTGGTATCTGTGAATGTATTCCCCTCGGTCAGGACCACGGGCGTCAAACAGATAGATGTCCTCGTCGTTGAAGGAGCCGAATGATCTCGGTTCCGTTGTAGTTGTACATGGCGCAAGTCACATGTGTAAAGGGCCCCGTCGTTGACTGGGGAGCCCACAAGAAAACAACTTCAGTCCACTGTGGACTATTTCATTAACTAACCGTCAAACTTAACAAAAAATCCTCAATTATTACTTACTAGGCATTAGATCCTAGAATACTTCAGGATCCTGAGAAAATGTCTAATAAAAGATTTGGGGGTAGAGGGGAATATAGATTTGTTTTTGAGCTCTGAAGCTTGTCGCATACTGGGTCGGATCATAACAGAATGCATCGGCAAGTTTTGAATACCTCTATTTTAATAGAGCCCCACATAATGACTCGAATCGGAAACGTTAGATCAGATCGAGAATGTCATCAGATCGAAACGAAAAGAATCAGTTTAACCGGTAGGGAATCTTTTTATGGATTCTGATGAATTCCGAAACTAGGTATGCACATGACTCCTGGACTGGACCAGTGAATCATATACACTCACAATCAGTCTACACCTGTAGATGTTCGTTTCCTGTTCATTGAAAATTTTTTGCTCATTTTTAAAATTGTATGGCCGCTCATTTTTTTTAAATATCTGGACAAATATATAATCAGTTTAGTTCAACAGTACCCTATAATTAATGACAATGTTAACAAACATTATGACTGTATAATGAAGTAAATTGCGCGGGAGAAAATCTAGGAAATTTTATGTTGTGCACTCAAATTATTTTTGAAGCCACTTCTCCCTCCTCTTCGTCGACATCAGCAGCAACGCACATATCCACCAACACAGCCTCCTCTTCACTGCTGCTATCACTAATCATCACCAAATCACTAAAATCGACGAATCTCATTTGGTTGTTTTCTTCTTACATGAATTAAATTTCGAACCAGTGCGAGAACAAAACTCGCTTCCGTTCGTAGGGTTCCGATTTAAACTGTTCTGATGCTGCTCGGTATGTGGCAAGCTTAATATAGTGGTTAGTGTGTCGGTGTTAGTGTTAGGTGTTAGTGGTCGACCACCAACATAATTATAGTATAACCTTAACAACTAAACCCCAGGCCATTAATTTAACCTTCAATTTTCCCTGAAAGTTAGCCGGCTTACCTTGCATTATTCCACTATGGTGCAACTTATAAGATTGGGTCATAGTGTAATTAGTCAAGGTAAACAGAGCATACACGGTTCTCACCAGGTGTTGTGGGCAGAACTTCTTGGCGACTGACGACACATTCCTGCGGTCATAGACGCGGATAAAGTTGTCCCGGCCGCTGACGCAGAACTCGTTGCTGTTGAGAGGATTGGAGTGGATGCTGTAGAGAGATATCTTACGCTCCCCCTCCTTAACGTTCAGCAATCTGAAACAGCAGCAACATCCCGCAGCTGCCAATAGAAATCAACATGGCGGGCCACACAGTACAGTAGAGCGTCAGACTAATTGGGGATAGAGATTATTGATTTGTCCGGATTTTCAAAAATACAGTACTTTTACCAAAAATAATAAAATAAGCGTGACGAGGACACCTACGAAAACTCAGTGTTAAGTTAGAAACATTTTCACTTTATTTAAACAACAAACTTACACACAATTTTTTTGTTGCTTAATATCACAAATTCTGAAGGAATATAACGAAGCAAAAAACTAACAATAAGGAATAACAGCCGAAATACCACTCCAATCGCTGGTTGAACACACAGTATCACGGTTATGTAACATTAAACAAGCTATATAGAGTTTGGGTTTGCCTGAGAAAAATACTTTCAACACAATCATAAAATGGGGTTGCGATGGGGCAGATCAAAATAGATACCAACAAAAGTTTTCTGAAGAGAATTTTACCGATGAAAGTTTATTTAGCATTTCTATGGTACCTATACAAATTTACTCAGGTACTGAGGAATCTAATAAAACCATACTTTGGCAAAATCCTGCTACATCTTCAACCAGACACTGTCGCCCCATCAAATTTATGTTTGGCAAGGAATCAGTAGACGTGATATCCAGAGAAGTTAGGAAAATTGAGAGACAAATCGCAACACTTTCGTCTTCCAAAATATTTGTTAATAACACGCAAGTTACTGTAAAGACTACATTGATATTTTGCATGATAGATGGTAAGGTCTGTAATGCCATCACATCATGTGATTCAACACAAACATGTTACTTGTGTGGAGCTCAACCAAGCGAAATGAACAATGTGAATACAATATCAAAAAAATGAAGTGAACAAAGATTTCCTTTCTTTAGAATTATCAACTCTACATTCCTGAATTCGATGGCAAGCTAGAGGATCAGAAAAGAAATACAAAGTGAAAAGAAGAAAGAAGAGCAAGAAAGGTTCAAAAGTGAGTTGGGTTTGCTTAGAGATATGCCTAAACAGCAAACTTGGAGCATGAATGATGGCAACAAAGCTTGGGATTTTTTTTAGAAATGTGAAGAAATCTGCAAAAATAACAAAAGGAGAATTTAGACCTAGTCAAAAGATTTTATGTCACTTTAGAAAGTTTAAATTTTGGTTTTAAAATAAATGTGGAAAAGTTTGATGTGTACACTAGGGATACGCAAGACTTTTACAGGATATTATTGCTTCTTGTGTTTTGCCCGATGGACAATGTTCCGAAGAAGCTCAAGAGGGAAGGAATAAACACAACAAGCAATACAGGGAAATATTTTTAAGAAAAACTTCCAGAATTGATACAAATACTGACTTACTTAATAGATTATTCATCACCTCAGACCCATTTATTGCTAGTTTGCATGCAACTCCTAAAACTAAAAATGGAAAAATCAGCAATGAAGTGTTAAATTTATTAGAAACCTCAAGTGAAATAAATCCAGCACTAATAGAAAGAAATGATGTTTCAGAGGACTTATTAGAAGAGTTTACTGACAGTAGTGAATCCAAATAAGTATATTTTCCTAATTAATTTAAAATTACCAATTATCCCCCCCCCCCCCCACCCGGATACGTTTCCGCATATACCTGTCTTTTGAATTATTTTTTTAACAATAACTAGAGCCTATCAATAATAATATAAGAGTAAAACTGAATGTCAGGTGTTAACATCTAATCAATCTATTTGTAATTTATTGTAATTTTTAATGATCAATTGTGTAGTTGAATAAATGTGTATATTTTTATTGTATTATAAAATATGTACATATACTCTCCTCTGTGTATTTTATGAGTAATAGTCCCCCAAAAAACAATGAAAGATATTATACTTTCCTCTTAGATTGCCCAAATATCACAGTGTGCGCCGTGACGTCACTGGTAGGAAACGTCCTAAGTACAGCCAGTCAAGTAGTGAGTACCGAGCCTAGTTTACACTGCCACCATTGTCACAGCAGTAAGATCAGACACAAACAGGAAAGTAGCTTCAGTGAAGGAGTCAATGGCATCAGGTAAGGAGGCAATGACCTCAAAGGAGTTAATGGTATCAGGGAAGGAGCGAGACGATTACTCCCCCCCCCCCCCCCCCCACTATTAGGATAAAACGATGACATTGAGATGGACACCCAGTGTAGGAACAACCACTCACTTGTTTGGTTTGGGGTCACGAATGTCCAAACTTAAGACAAGAGAGTCCTCCCCGGAGCTGAGTAAGGTGTGCGGGGTCTCTGGATGAACCGAGATCTTGTGGGCAGGCCCTCGGTGCTGGGCCAGCCGCCGGGTGGAGCGACACACCCCTGTGGAGGACAGTTCCGCCAGGCGTACCATCCCGTCTCGGCCGCAAGACACTATGTGATTGTCTCCGGTCAGGGGCATGAACTTGGCCTGTCGAGAGGAAACAAGGTTTAGGTCATGATACAACACTTGCTTGGAGATAGTTGCACCTGGTCAAATGGAACTAAGTGGGCTTCACCAGGGGGTACGAGGGTTAGGGAGGTTGAACAGGGTTGTGCAGGAAAGGTGAGTAGCTCACAGGAACAGCCCTGAGGGATTATGTCCCTTTACAATAATAATAATAATAATAATAATAATTTTAGCACCGCGTCTTACTACCCGTTCGGGTTATACGCTTAAGTACTAATTACGCTAATCGATTAGGAATTGGGAAGGTTGAATATAGGGGAAGTGAACCCGTATTTGCGTGGAGGGAGGTGGAAAACCATTTAGGAAAAACCACCCCCAGTTCACCCAACCGAGATTCGAACCTCAATCTCCCCGTCCTCGGTGGTCTGACTCAACACAACTGGCGATATCCCTTTACGGTGAGTATGTTTGCGAGCAGAAAGAATTTCAACAAAACTGCGTGTCAGTATGACGGTGATGCCACACCTGGAAAACATTGCTGCGGTGGCCGCTCTCGTAGGACACGCAATATTTGCCGATGGCCCAGTCCCACACGATGATCTTGAGATCATCTGATCCGCTGGCCAGGAGGCGGCCAGAGGAGTTGAAGTGAAGGGCGTTGACACAGCCCGAGTGTTCTTCCAGCTTGTACATGAGCTCCAGACGCTGGACAGAGTGCAAGGAACCGTAGCAGCGCTGCTGGAATAGTTCTGCTCCTTGACAGCGCCCTCTAACACCTGTCTGTCTGTAGTAGCAGCAGCGCAAAAAACACACCATTACACTATTAACATTCTAGCTCGCAAAAAGCTTTAAGAACCAAAAAATCTTGTCAGAGCATCGAGTGTTCACACGTTATATCAATCTAGGAATTCTATTATGCTAGACCTAGTTAAAATGCCTAGCCCTACTAGATAATTAGGATATTTTATTGTCGCTGGTAAAAAATAAAACTCCCTCGTTCAAGGCTTCAAGATAGGGAGAGTTATAAAAATGCACTAGAAGAAGAGAAAGTGGGAATGATGTGTAAAAACTTGTACACATAAGACACATTCTTTAATAATTGGCAAAAAAAAAGTTGAAGGTCTACTATCACTTACGTCAGAAAGAAATGTATAATCAATTAAAACTAAAATCAAAATGATTAAATATGTTTATGATGAACAATTAATTATATCAAAACTCACCTCGGAGGTCAGATTTCAAATCTGACAGCACCAGAACCATAAAATGATAATACAAACATAGTACCGGTACAAATTGGCAAATGAATAAGCTAGGAAAAACATATTTTACAAAGGGATTTGACATCTTTATTTATGCACGGTTATTGTCTGCAACAGGACCACACTTTTTTTTTGAAAGACAAGCTTTATTTAAGTTAAGTGGTCAACTATAGGCCTACATAACCAAAAATACTAATGCACATCCACTAGGGCTAATGATTTCACATCTCTATCAAACTCGCACAAGACTTCATTAGAAGTAAGTTAAGACCATGAAAGATATCGGAATGGCACACCTACTAGGAGTCATAAACCTAAAATTAAATCCTACTTAACCAAACTAACTTAACCTAATCTTCATTACAATAACTATTCGAATGACTTGATTTAACCTTTTTAGCATTCCATAGGCCTACCCAAATCTTTAGTGATTTTCTATTTTAAATAAAAAAAAAGTGTCATATTTGGCGGTTTTTTGCGCATCATTTTCAAAAAAAAGTCTTGCCTGCCTGACCATAACCAACCACTTTGTCAATTTAAACCAAGAACAAAAGTGTACACTGACCTGTTTATGACCTCCTGAATAACAAACCACTTGTGTTTAGGCTTGCTCTTGAGGAGGACTCCTGGAGTCACCTCTTCTGTCGCCTCGTTATCCTCCTCTGCGTCTGATAGATCTCCCTTCTCTTTCAACCCTTCCAAGAGCTCGCTTGAATCTTCGCTATCTGAAGAGATTGAGGAGCCTCTAGTAGTGTCACATGTCATAGTAGCCACTAAGGACGACGTGCTCGATTCTGCCACATTGACATCCAGTGCGTCAACTTGATCTGCAGCGTTCGAATTGTCCTTTTCACCACTCACTGGACTCTCTTTGTCTATGGACGTACCAACACATTCATCTTCATCAGAACTCTGATTCCAAATGCCTTTATCGACTTTCTTCGACCTGTAGTTTCTGTTTTTTGTCTTATTTTTCAGTTTTGGGAAAGCTCCGTTTTCTAGGACAGTGTCTTCAGAAGCCGCTTCCTCATCCTGGAGCGGTTTCCCTGGCAGAATCTTTGGTCTCTTCGAGTTGTCGTCTTCGGAACTGTTCTCAGACTTCTCCACGGAGATACCACTGTCATCTTTCTTGATCTGGCACCTGCTGGGGGTGTCCGCTGGGGACGGATCCAACAGGACCTTGTTGGTGTTCATGATGAAGTCACAAGAGTCGTCCGCTGGAATACTTGCAGCTTTCTGGTCTAGTGAGATTAATTCACTGTCCACTTCCATTAGCTCCTCCGGTTTTGTACTCGATGCCATTTTTATTAAGTTTCAGTTTGTCAGATTGCTGGCACAAATAAAAGAAAACAATAAAAAAAAGTATTTGATGCTATCCTTTAGATGTTGTAGAAATCATTTCCAAGTTTTTCTTTGAGGCCGTCATTGTTGGTTCTGAAATTTAAACCAACAAACTAGTTTTTTTGCTTCAATAAATATAAACATCTTAACTTAAAGAACAGTGAAAAAAACCCACCTGGATATGAGAGCCTTGACTATTGGCTATAAGTAATCGGGGAACATAACTAATAGTTAACTTTGTCAACAAAGGATCCTTTGCATAAATAGACAAGTAGGTTTAGACGTTTTAGAAAAATCAAATAATCATACAATAAATTAAGTATTTACTATATATCTAAAAGCTAATCACAAATGATTTCACAAACAATTAGCCATAAATATATAATAAATTCATTGAACAAGAATATTCTACGTCTTTTAAGTATTTGTCAGACATGTTTTCATTCTCAAAATAGAACACTGGGTGAAAACACATTTCAACCAAATCCTTAGCCCAAAATAGACAAACTTCAAAATTACTAAAAAATATTTACTTTATGTTGGATTCAACACGATTTTGTTGCATAAACACTCTCGGACATAATGGCATTTGACAATAGTAGCTTCCAATTTTGAAGGCTCGATGACACAAAATGATTCTAGAAATTTAGCAGCCAGCTGATTTCTGGATTATACCATCAGATCTCTTACCCCGTCTTACTCAACCAAAGATAATATAATATCCGAGACACCCCTGTGACTCCCGTAGTCTCTGCTCCTCACTACACAGCATTATAAATGATGATCAGACTTTAAAGCTGTGTTTTCACGTTTGTTTATTTATGAGACCGTCATCCAAGCTCTACATTTCGATATAGAATTTATACATAGACATGTGTAGAAAAGATCCAAAACAAATAAAAGCTGATCAGATGTGAAAATAGTTGTCTGATGGACATAGAAAACACTTAGTCCTAGAAATAGAGATAGAAATATTTTGTGAAACGTCAAAGACTGAGGTCCGAAGTCTACCGTGTAGCTTGCTCTTCGTCCCCTTATACACACCGTTTAGTTTTACATTAGTAAACAATTGTGAGTCCCTAATCCCTATCATCCACAGCACATCCTCAGGTTGCAGATACAGGATACGGCTTTCAGATATGAAGGGTAGTTGTGGATAATATATTGATCAAGCAGTAGTGGACAAACAAACGGGTGGTTTTCCAGCTTGTGGGTTGTGCATGAGCGTGATGAGATATAACTGCAAAAAAAAAAAAAAATATCCCATCAAGAGACGTTTCTGGGGTAAAATATTCCGGAGATAAAATAGTCCCCCAATCGGATGTCTGGGTGGGGGTTATTCCAGGGGAGTCATGGGCTAGTAAAGCTAGGGACACTACAATCAATGATTGATGAAACAAGTAACCTAAGTTTTTATTATATATTGTGGCAAAACAAGAAGCTATATCTTCAGGAGGTGGTATGGTAGAATCAGGCGAATCGATAGTTTTTTTTATGGAGGAATGTGCACGTATAGCTTAGGCACAGGTTTTCTAATCCGCAGAAAGATTATGTCAACAGTTAGGGACTTGCAATTTATTAACAATATGATGTCAAGTATAGTGGTAGAAGAGAGGTGGCATAATGAGGTCATCTTTGATGTGAATTGTCCTACAGAAGATAAAGATGACCTAGTAAAGGATAGTTTCTATGAGGAGCTAGAACACTCTTTTTGACCAGTTCCAAACTTATCACATGAAAATTGTGATAGATGGCTATAATGTAAATACTATAGAGTAGTAAGAGTTATTTAGACCTAAAATAGGACATGAATGCTTGCATGACATCAGAAATGATAATGGAATAAGAATGAGAAATTTTACAACTTAAAATAACCTTATCGTGAAAAGTAATGGCTTCAAGCATAAGGATATCCATAAATTTAATTGTACCTA
Source organism: Timema podura (assembly GCA_033556935.1). Lineage (NCBI taxonomy): Eukaryota > Metazoa > Arthropoda > Insecta > Phasmatodea > Timematidae > Timema > Timema podura. Next base: position 55,464,771 of record JAVRXN010000012.1, on the reverse strand, counting down.
CCCAGATGGAAATACATATAATCAAATATAACACTTACTATTAGATAAAATCAGTCATTCAAGCCTACTGAATGTCAGGCCATACAGGGAGGCAGATTGCAATTCAGACCACAACTTAGTAGTGGCAAAACATAGTGAACGTCTGTTGGTAAAAAAAAAGAGGAAATCAGGCGGACAAGTCAAAAAGATATGATGTAGAAAAACTGACAGAAGGTTAGTGAAGGAAAAATTGAAATATTAAATAAGTTTGCTGCATTATAGTGCTTAGAGGAAAATAAGGAAAACATGAATCCAGAGAAACAGTGGGAAATTGTCAGTAATAATATTAGAAATGCAGCAAAGAGTAATGTGGGTCTATGCAAAAAGAGTAAGAAGAAGCCATGGTTTGACAATGAGTATTCAAAATTAATATAGGAGATAAGGGAATCAATATTACATTGGTTATAAATATAGTGAATTGAGCTTAGACACATTTAACCATTCAAAAAAGGAAGGCCAGTGCCATATTCAGAAATAAAAAGAAAGACTATTTAAAGGGTAAAGTTAGCGAGCTATAACAAAATAGCAAAACTAAGAATATTAGGGAACTTTATTTAGGCATGGTATTAAAGGAAACGTTATCAGGCTAGGAACAATTTAGTGAAATATGATATTGATAAACTGATTGCAGACATGAGCGATGTTTTGAGTAGATGGAACGACCACTTCAGGAATTTTCGAATGTTCGTGAAGGATTCGAATTGGGTGAGGTTATCAAAATTCAAACCACTGAGCCACTAGTCACAAAGCCAAGTATTAGTGAAGTCAAATAAGCTATTAAGAAGTTAAAGAATCATACAGCTCCAATTATAGATTATTATTATTATTTAGCACCGCGTCTTACTACCCGTTCGGGTTATACGCTTCATTATAGATTAAATCCCAGCAGAGTTAATATGGGGAAGTGGTGAAATGTTAATAAAAAGTCATAAATTGCTATTTTCCAAATGGAGCCATAATGTATTAGCATGAGAATGGAACAAAGGTATTATAATTACCAGTACGTACCCATTAAAAAAAAGGATATAAAACAAAGTGTAATAACCATAGAGGTATCTCACTAATATAAACGAGATAAAAAAAATGTATCTAACATAATTTTAATTAGATTTGCGTCTTATGCAAAAGAAATAATTAGGAATCATCATTGTGGATTTCGAAGAAACAGATCAACAACGGATCAGATTTTTACTATTTGAAACTACTATTTGAAAACAAAAAAAGTGTAAATACAATATGACAGCACATTAATTATACATAGATCTAAACACATTTTAAGAAATTTCAGTTTCGTTAGGGTGGAACCATTTCAAAGTAATTGTGGCTTTCAACATATACACCATGGCATCTGAGTAAAACTCCAGGACCTTCTTCTCGTGAACTCCCCTAGGCCACAACACTTTCAATCCATCACTACCAAATCTTGCAACAGTGGAATGATTCGTATGTTCCAGCACTTTGCAGTAAATCAAGTGACCCTTGACATTCGTAGTTTTATCTACACTAGTCTATATGAAGGCATATCCTAAATAATTTCTTATGCTTTCCATAATTTATTCATAGCAGATCTGCAGATAATTCTTTCTGAATGTTGAATGATAAAGAAATTTGTTCCAAGAAGGAACGAAATTTAGACACTTGGAGTTTAAATAATGGGATATTCGCAGCGACCATCTCACTACACAAGACGTTCTTGCATGATTATTTTCTTTAAATGGAAGGATCCTGCATCTGTGTTAAAAGCAATTTCTTCTTCAAAGAACTGAGTTGTTTATTTTCCTTACAAAGCACGCTTCGTACATGTTGCTCTAATTATTGTGATTTAATGGAACATCCAGATTTTTTGTTGTGAGCTTACATTACAACTTTACCAACGGTTGTGGGGTCGTTGATCGCAGCCTATGGTTTTTATTTTGTAGCCAGTGAAGAAGCGACTGGTACCATAGTGGAGGAAAAAAAAGTCGGGTGTTATCTTACTATTATAGAGCCCCTACACGATCAGTCAGACTGTCAGTATTAATAAAGTAATAATTAATACTGACAGTATGACTGACCGTGTGCGCACTCGTCAGTATTTCCTTCAGTCTCAGCAGCAAACATAGACTGCCCACGCCTTTTTCTTATCATCCATGTTGTTGCACAGCGCATGCAGGAGCTGAGATTGATAAAACTAATAATACGAAGACTGACCGTGTACGGTCTTGTTGTAAATACTGATGCGTACTGACACTCTGATTAATCATGTAGGAGCCCTATAAGACTTGAACTTTCAACTACTCAAATGAAATTAAAATAAGTCCCTTTGAGACATTACAGGACAAGAATGTAGGTCGTTAACATTTGAGTGAGAAGTGTGTTGGGGGGTTCCAAATCAACATGCCTTATTTATTTAAAATCCTCCATCCCAAAGCTCAATGTCAACATACTTGTGTGTGGGGGCATTTAATTTGTGAAAAAACTCTCGACTGAGCTGAATTTTAATATTTTCAGGTAGTTTATTAGCACATTCTTTACGGCTGTAATATCCAACCAGTGCTTATAAAATTTAAAAAAATTGCAATTATTATTCAAATACAGTACAAAATCACAAAATATGTAGTTTTATGTACTCACGCGAAATAGGTAAAAATATATAAAATGGAAATCAAATATAACAATCCTAATATGGTAATTCGTTGATATGTATATTTTCTTAGTATCTAATTAACCTAATATTCAATAATGTTTGATTTTTCTAATTTTATTAACATATGATTATAAAAAATATTAGATCAAAATTCAAAGTACGTAACATTTTTGCACATAAGCAAACGTCAAATCACAATCACAGGGATATTACTATTTGTTTTGAAAAAGCGTTATTGTTATAAAATTTGTTACAATTGGCAGAATGTGGCCGTATCATTGATCTCTATAGTATAACTGGATGGACATACACATGCACATTCCAAGGACAAAAGCGTGACGCTCAAGTGTATCGTCTGCTGCACTGAGGGGGGGGGGGGGGGGGAAAGATTTAACGGTTTCTTTAAATGTTCTTATGCGAAAACATGTCTCTGATGAATAAAAGTGTTATTGTTTGAAAATAGTGAAGTATTATACCATACTTTTCTGAAGAAACATTTACATTAAAGGATATACAATCCAGTTTTACAGGTAATACTGTACAAATACGAATAAAACCTTAGATATTTCAATTTTTATGTAGTTATCATCAATGTTGTTTACAGTCTGCCACGACAACACTTATATTTAAAGTTGGTTACTAGCGTGTATATTGGTTTCAGAAACCATATTTTATTGAAAGTTCGATAAATATAATGAACAAGGTATCTTAAAAATTGATTACATTTGTTTGAATGACAAACTTTGAATAGTTGCCATGCATTCAAACTATCACTTGTGGAAAGTATTATTGTAATAATACCTGTTTTTTTAAGTTGGCTCATATCTTTCAGAAATCATATTATGTTGACATTTCGATAACTATAATGAAACAAGTTAGCTAAAAACTGTATTACATTTGTTTGAATGACACACTTTGTGTAGAAGTTTTACGTTCAAATGATAATTTAGGTTATTGGCTTGTAGGAAGTACAGTATCTTATAAACCCGGATTTTAGTAATAATTCCAATCTGTAAGGCTTTATTTCGTACCAGAATACTATCATATATATAATATTTTGGTAGGATGAACGGCAATTTAGAACAGAAGTAGAAATTTCCTTCTGGAAGGTCTTTTATCCTAACTAGACACAAATATAGGGTAGGATTCTGGTACGAGATAAAGCCTTAAAAGTAAGCGTCCTTCAAAAATAATCGTACATATTAGGCTACATCAACTTATTTAAAGAAAAAACTAATGTTTTGAACTTTTATATGCTCTTCAAAGCTTTAACTAACATATTATTTAATTTAACCACTCTCACATTGATGTATCTCATATAATCAATCAAATTAATGAACGATGTCAAAATGCCACATTGCCTTGTATGGGTGAAAGAGGGAAAGAGATACCGGAAAGTTTCTTTCTCTCTTACCCAATGGTATGCAGACGACAGCTCGAAAATTTCAGCCACATATGTCCATCCAGTTATAGTATAGAGATCAATGGGCTGTATAAGTATTCTGACATTTTAAGATGTTGAGTTCATGAGTTGGTTAAGCTGATTGTCATGCGCACGTGCGTCGTCGTAACACCGACGGAGTTCAAATTTAAATGTATTTTTGTCAAAGACTTGGAATTTTTTTTTAAAAGTGAAATTACCGGTTTAAAAAGTGTATTTTACTTGCCCTCACAAAATTCGTATTTACTTATTTTAAGGAATTGAAACTTTGTATGCAAAATATAGTCGAGACAAAAGAGAGTACCAATTACTATAAATCATTAAAATGACAGTGTGTCAGTCGATCTTACCATAGTAAAAACGCTCTATAAATAAGGTATTATTGAAATGATGAGGAATGTAACAATCTAGTTACTCCCAATCAAAGTCTAAAGCGGCTCCTAGACAATCATAATATTGTGTAACTAAACTAATAACTAAAATATATAATTGTGCATTAATTCAGTTTATTCAAAATTATAAGTATTAGACTATGGATGCGGATTGTGTATTGTTTTGTCTCTTTGGAAAAGAGAAAAGAAGAGAAAAACTTGAATGAAGAAAGGGCATTGAAATACTTGTAGACTTCAATATGGTTAATGCCCTCTCCTCAGTTTTAATAGCTTTGGGACAATTTTTTTTAACTTGCACACAGTACACAGTTGAATAGAGGCTTCTACCTTAAACTCTTTGTATGGAACTGAAGTGAAATTGTGTCAGAGTACCTACAGACTGACCAATATTTCACCATTGCTCAGTAGATTTCAAACAAATATATTAATTTATGCAATATATTGCACAATGGTTCACTATAAATCCTCCAGACAGTCAATAATCTTGTGCAATATTATTGGTCGCCTAGGGACCGCTTAAGATTACATTGACTATAAATAGTATTATTTTTAGCACCCATTAGGGCTATAAGCTTAGGTAGCCTACTAATTACTAATGACTTTATGGTAAAAGGTTATATTTAGAGTAAGTGTACCCACATTTACATGAAGGTAGAGTGTAAAATCGTTTTGGAAAAAACCACCCGATCGAGATTCTAACCCCTCCTCGTCATTGGTAGTCTTGTTTACTGTGAGAGTAACGCCATAGGTCATGTGGCCACCGAAGCAGATTATAATTTTATTAAACTATTATTATAGTAGGTTACCAACTATACATTTTTATTTTTAAATCAAATAGAGAGCAATTTTTGTGATCTTTAAATAATTGCTTGGATTAGTGAAGGTTCGTACATTCCCAAGAAAATCTGTTAGTATTTTAATTAAATTTTGGTGTTAATATTGTGAATACTGGTAGCTATTTTTTATATGTCCTGTGTTACTAGTATATAGGGCTACATGATTTTTTTCCCATGCAATAGTTTGGTACTAATGCATAGGCCTATATAACCTATACAGCTAACAATATTTTATTTTATGACATTTAACAACAATTTATTGAGTCATTCAACTTCTATTGAATTTCTTTGTAGAAAAGTTTGGCCAGCAATAAGGGAGTTAAAATTTCATGTGATTCCCCTCCCCACCCCATTTTTTGTTCTAAAGTGCTTTTTCACTTATATAAGTATGCTTCATATACTGTAAAGGATATAAAAATATTATCTTAGTATTATTACAATATATGTCTATTTTATATTAATATTACACACTTAAGAAGGCGGAAACTCTTGTATATATATAAATATATATAAATTTTCAAAAGTTTGTATGGTTAAGTTACACAATTAAATCAAAATTCACCAAAATCATTAAGGAATGTAAATATTTACGAACACGCGTTTCTGATCTGCAGTCCTATTAGGTTCCTGTACATTTCAACACCTGTAATATCATTGAAATATTAATTTGTGGGGTTTATGAATAGTTTATTTTATCAATAGTAATTGAGATAATTTATTAGCGCATGTAAGGTTAGAAAGTTCTCGATCTTGCTCCCTCCACCCTAATACCCATTCCCCTCCGACATCCCTGTTTCTATCCAACAGTTCTAGCTATTAATGAAAGCTGGTTCTGTCTTCTAGTAAAAGTCTTCACAAATCATCTACCAAATATGGACTCGCCAAGTGAAGAATTCAATGATTTGTACACCAAACTGTTCGGGATCTCCAAGGACCTCAAACTCCGGGCAGACATCTTTGTTATGGCCAGTCTGGATGACCATAACTATATCTCAAAATTGTTACACTGGTAGGCCTGGTTTATGTATAGCTAAAACCATAAGGCCCTAATTAGCCTATATATTTTAATTGGATTTGGTTAATGGCACATAATATCAATAAAAAAAAATTTATTAGTATATATTTCTATTATACCAAAACTTGGTGGTCTTGGGGCTAAGTCCTTGCCTCAAGACCCGATCGATATCCGTGGGTTCAAATCCAGCCGAGGTGGACAGATTTTTTCCTTGAGCGATAAAAGTTGGTAGCACAATTTACTTCTGTGGGGAAGTAAAGCCGTCGGTCCCATGTTGATTGTGGCATCTAAAAGTACCCTGAAAGGTGTGTGAAAATACCTTTCCTGTCAAAATTTGTAGGCACTTTCGGTCTCACTCATAGAAATTCTCGTGTGCTAATATAATCAGTCGGCTGGTAAAATCCACGTTGAATACCTCAAATAAATAAATGGATAAAAAATAAAAATACTCAACTTTGACAGATACTTGTGTTAAGTAGCCTACCACAATCCTCCTGTGTGTGTTTTTCCATCCAGTTCATTATGCCCTGCTTCGTTCGTGGCATTGAGTAATGCGGAAGAGTGGACTCCCCTGATGTACGCCTGTTCCCGTGGCCATCAGTCCACAGTCAGAATGTTGCTAGAATATGACCCATGGTTGGACACGAGCAGAGCCTTCGTGATGGCCGTGAGAGGGGGCCACATACACTTACTGCCCTTGCTTCTTCAGGTACAGTCCACCTTGGTTGTATTTACAAATAAACATTTGAAGCATCCTTTATTTTATATAAACATTTTTTGCAGACAATATTGATATGTTATGAGCATGTAAGGGAGGTCAAGAAAGAAATGGGAGGAGCAGATATAAAGTTTGCAAGTGAGAGGGGAAGAACGGAAACAGTTTAAGGAGGAAGGATGGTGGAAGGATAGAGGAAGACGGAGGCATTTTACTAAACTGACCCAGCCACAGGCTGGAAATGGTTGATGATGATGAATATTGATAACTTTTTTTATATTATTAGTGTTATTTTATAGGTATTGATCACCACCAATGATAGTTTCCTGCCACCGGTAGGGTTTGTCTCGAGCATATCGTAAGGCCTCTCAATTTACTCCTCTCCTCCCACCACTTATATTCCTCCATGCCGGCCCGTTCCTCTCCGCACTCCCTTTATCCACCTGTCCCTGGGTCTGGGCTTCCTACCCTCCACCTCCATATCGAGCATCCTCCTTTGAACCCTCCTCTGCCCTATTCACATGTCCACACCACGCCAATCCTGTCTTTCTCTATGCTATCCAGCAGAGGTTCCTCTACTTTCCCCCTCTGTCTCACCCTGTCCATCCTTGTCGCTCACAGCATGCTCCTCAGAAATGTCATCTTGCATGCCTGTGTCCTGCTTCCATCCCCTCCCTTCATTACCCAGGTTTCTTGTGCATACTGCAATATTAGTACGCAAGACGTGGATAAATGTTGTAGACGAATGTGTGAAACAGAGAAACTTTAATAGTCTTAATAATAAAAGAGCATGTATGACTCGGTGTATGGATGTTGTTGAAGCGAAGGGAGTATGCAAGGAGAGGGAAGTGTGGAGGATGTTTCAAGTACGGAGTTGTTGTTTTTTTGAGCTAGATACACAGTATGTATGTATGTATGTATATATGTATGTACGTACAACATTTATAAAAAAATGACAGCAGCAGATCACATGAGCTGGCGTATGAATATGTAAAACTTCTTTTACCTGCCAGCTGTCAATGGAATAAGGATGAGTAAGGTAGAATTTTAGGAAATGTGCCTGTGTTTGGTAAGAGGGAGAGTGGGGAAACCCTTTAGAAAAAAAAAAACCCCACTGACAATCCAATATAGCACGAGAGTGACACGTTGTGATGCATTCTTTACAAAATAAGAGATGAATTTTCTTTTTCTTTTTCCACCACCATTTTATCCAAGTGAAATGTGTGTGTCCGTATTCCAGAGATGGACGCTACGTATGAGAGACCATCAACATTGGACCCCATTGGCCCACGCTGCCCACATGGGGCAGTTAGAATGTGCTGACTACATCATCCAACATGGAGGAGACGTGAATGCTTGGTTGGTATTGGTCGCATTCACCTAACAAACTTGACTCCTGAATGAATATTGAATAAAGACCTATTTAGCGAGGCTTGTGTATCTGATTTACTAGCTCCTGGGAACTCCTGTATCTAGGAGTGTCGTCCAATGTGGAGCGCATCTCCTTTTTGAATATTGAATACAGACCTATTTAGCGAGGCTTGTGTATCTGATTTACTAGCTCCTGGGAACTCCTGTATCTAGGAGTGTCGTCCAATGTGGAGCGCATCTCCTTTTTGAATATTGAATACAGACCTATTTAGCGAGGCTTGTGTATCTGATTTACTAGCTCCCGGGAACTCCTGTATCTAGGAGTGTCGTCCAATGTGGAGCGCATCTCCTTTTTGAATAATATATATTTTTTTTTTTACCAACTAAGTCTTACTATTCGTTCGAATTATACACATAATCACTTATTAGGCTAGTGGTCTATGGATGAGGGAGGTTGAATTTATAGGAAGTGTACTCATATTGGCATGGAGGGAGGGTGGGAAAACTATATAGGAAACACTACCTTCATTACACCCAACCGGGATTCAAAGCCGGATCTTCCCGTCATCAGCAGGCCAGTCTATTGGTAAAGTAACAGAAGCCATCAAAGCCGGTTTCAAATTATCTAGAAATTATGTTACCACGCATCTGTGTAGACACGGCAATTTAGTTCAATTTTCAGTCAAAATAATAAAAACATTCAAATTATATATTACTATAGTATATTGTAGTACTTTACCGGTATCTGTTAATTGTATGAAAAAGAACACTTTGCTTTTTTTTTTTTTTAAAGAAGAATGGTTTGTCTTTCTGTACCTCTAATAACATGCAAACAATTTTGGGTGCAAGTGGTGTTTACCTTGGGCTGAATTCAAACAGATCAGTTTGTAAGAAGTGTCAGACACACAATTGGTTCCATCGACAACTAAGAGCAGGCTGTGACTTTATTGTAGCTGCAGGCCTCTTTCCTTGTGCATAACACTACTGTTGTCACAGGAGGAAGTGTCTTGATGACGTCACTTGCAGGTCTGTTGTCACAGGAGGAGGTGTCTTGATGACAACCAACATTGTTGTCACTTACAGGTCTGATGTCACTGGGGAAAGTGTCTTGATGACGACCAACACTGTTGTCACTCGCAGGTCTGTTGTCACAGGAGGAAGTGTCTTGATGACAACCAACATTGTTGTCATTTACAGGTCTGATGTCACTGGGAAAGTGTCTTGATGCTGGCTGTGAAATGTGGTCGTGTGGAAGTGGTCAAGCTGTTACTAAACCACGGAGCAGACCCTACCTTCATCTCCAAAGATGGCAGGACTGCTCTTTCCGTCGCAGAAACAGTTGGCAACATTGAGCTTGTGAACTGTCTGTGGGATGCGGTCTTCGAGAAGTGTATGGTTCATTCAATTATTTGTTGAGCTCTCCATGGTTTGAGAAGGATAGGGAAACCGACCCATGGGATTATACATTTTCTGGAGAAAATATTATAATTATATATTTTGTTAGAATATACATTTTAAAAAAAATATTTATTTGAGGACAGAGCTCCCGGGTTCAATCCCCAGCGCTCCCAAACTTTATCTGTGAAGTAGTGGGTCTGGGATCAGTTCAAACTAAGCTATCCTGGTCCGATGCCATAGTTCAGTTGGTAGTGTGTCTGTCTACTGACCTAAGGGTCCAGGGCTCAATTCCCGGCATGGCCGAAAATTTATTATTAATGAAAATATGGGTTTATCCTTTCACATTGATAAATTGATTGCTGGGGACTGGATGTTGGGCCTGTCCTAGTCTTAAGATAGACTATAAAGCGTATGTAGCTAAGACAGGCCTAACCAGCCGGTAGTGGAAAATATATGGCTTGAATAAAAAACTGGCCCAGACCACAGGATGGAAATAGTAATAGATGTAAGTAAGATAAGCTTTTCTACATTTTATTCTAACTATTGCTATACAAACAATTTTAATGCCACGAGCCAATCTGTTTGTCTTTTCAGCTTTGCATTAAATCTGGCGCTACCCGACGGATAAGTTGCGAGAATTATTTCACTTGAACGAAAACATTTCCCCTCTATTAGAGATAACAGTTTGGCGATATTTATTGTGCAACTTCACAAAAAAAAAAATTAAAATGCCATGGCACTTTTTGTTTATGAATACATAATAGGTGTCGCAATAAAATTGATAATGTGAATGTATTCTACAAACTTCAGGATAATTGTTCTTATAGGTGTGGAACTGTCAAAGTTTCTTGACTTCTTGAACCTGAGGAAGTATTACCCGGTGTTTCTAAGTTACCATATAGACATGAGACAACTTCTGATGCTGTCAGATCAGGATCTGAAACACATCGGACTGAGGTGAGCTGTACAGTATTAGGTGACAACTGCGGAACTTGTCAACATCGGAACATGGAATATTTATCTTGTGCCACTAGAATGAGCGATGTGTGTGTCATACAAATGCGTTCTAGCTTCTAGTTCATCAGACATCTTGTACTTTTTGCAGCATGCTCGGTCCACGAAAGAAGATTGCCATGGCCAGCCAAAGATGGCATCATTTCGTCCTAAAGAAGAGGTTTGCCACTAACACATACATCGTAAACTGTCCATTTTTAAGATAGGGATATATTTGATAGAGATTTGATTAGTCCACCGGTATGGTTAGCCGCCAGTAGAAACATCATAATAGGCTATTAGTTGAAACAGCACAATTTGGCTATTAATTGAAACAGCACAATTTGGCTATCAGTTGAAACAGCACAATTTAGCTATTAGTTGAAACAGTACAATTTGTATATTAATTGAAACAGCACAAGTTGGCTATTAGTTGAAACAGTACAATTTGGCTATTAATTGAAAAAGCACAATTTGGCTATTAATTGAAACAGCACAATTTGGCTATTAATTGAAACAGCACAATTTGGCTATTAGTTGAAACAATTAAAATTGGCTATTAATTGAAACAGCACAGTTTGGCTAATAGTTGAAACATCACAGTTTGGCTAATAGTTGAAACATCACAGTTTGGCTAATAGTTGAAACAGCACAGTTTGGCTAATAGTTGAAACAGCACAATTGGCTAATAGTTGAAACAGCACAGTTTGGCTAATAGTTGAAACAGCTCGATTGTAATTAGTTGAAATTGCACAATTGGCTATTTGTTAAAACAGTGGGATCCTGCTAGTCAAAACAATACATAGATACTTATTTATTCAATGGATTACTATAGGCCTAAAGGGCTTAAACCTTTCTAATATTAAAAAAAAAAATTTTTGGCATCCTTTGTCATAGTAAGATGCAGAAAATTGTTGATTAAAACCATTAGTAACATTTATGCCAGAGAACAAATTTTTGATTTTGAATGTGAGCTGATTAAAAGTTTGAGAACGTATGGCAATTTGTTACCATTTTTAATTATTGTGAATATGTTTACCCATTTCTTTTATGCTATTTCATGAAAGTGTGTTATATTTGGGTGATTTTTAACTTTATTTTTGATCGAATGATAGAAATAGTTTTAAAGAACAGTAGTATACTGTCTAACTCAACTGTGATTTATTATTATGTTGTTGCGAAACTTTATTTATTTTGTCCATTCCCTTGCCAGAAACCAAGGAAAAATGACCCCAAACAGCTATCTTACATTAAACATTGAAAAGAGGATAGAAGGGGGCAAGGCCTACACAACTTACCAGAAAACTTTAGGCCTCAAAGTTCACAGTTAAAAACACAACAAAACACATGATTATGAAATTTTCAGGGTATATCAGTTCTTCCTTCAGCAGAAGAGAGTAACATTTTCTAACTCTTACTTACTCTCTTCTGCTGAAAAAGGCAACTGATGTACCCCGAAAATTTAATAATTATAAGTTTCTCTACAAGGAAAACCTCTTTTTGTTTTATGAGGTAATTGTATTATATTTTATTATAAAAACCTTATTGTATTCATCGTTTTTATATGTTTCTTACCTTTATAAAATTATATGTTTTTAATTGTGAACTCTGAGGCATTCCAGAAACTAATTTTTGGCCTTGATGCCCTACACACTATGTCGTTATGTAACCCGCCAATACTCAAGAATAATGGGAATATTTTCTTTTAGGCTAAGTAGGCCAATATTTTTTGGCAATCTGAACCATATTTTGTCCAATTTGTTCTGATTAGTGATACAATCATCATCATCATTATCAACATCATCACGAATAATTCTCAGCCACTGGTCGGGTCTGTTTGGAAAATAAGCCTCCCCAAAGTATCCTTACCCCCCTCCACCTCTCCTCCTCCAGGGTGATGCATTATTACCGCGCTGTATTTGTTAAGTAAAATGGTTTAAAGTTGTGATTTTTGATTAAATGGCTGTGTTATACATTTGTACTTAACATTTATTTTTTTAACATTAGACTGATGAAACATTAATATGGTATGTAGTTTTTATTGAATGAATAAATACGTTTTAAATAAAGTTGTAGTTTCGTTAATTTTGTGTTGTATCCAAAGCCTATAATTTTTTTTTGTTAGCTACTGTAATTAATCTAACTGAATTATATACATTGCCCTTCAGAATATTATTATAATTTTAAAAATTCATATTAAAAACAAATATGCATGAGGTTATATTTAAGTTTGGCATGGCACAATAAGATTAGACCATGATTTTTTTTAATGACAAAAAAAGACTGCAACAAAAATAATTTTATAATTTATCTGTTAATTTGTTGTGGATATTTATACCTACAACTGTATTTTTTAATGATTATTTTTTTGTTCACCCTAAACTGTAGCAAACGCCCTTTCATGTTCAAATAAGCTCTTCAGGCAAACAAATATTAAAATGGGCAATTGTAAACATTAATATTTTTACACTTTTATAGCTTCCACAAAGATATGGCTACATTATTTTGAATTTTTAAATAACAGATGAGCCAAGATTATCGACAGTTTATTTTTACTTCGTTTAATAAATCTTGCCATCGAGCAAAAGAAAAATCACCAGTAAATTCAAATTCAAAAATTAAACATTTCCGACTCATTCAAAGAGGAGAAGTAGGTTTAAGTGATAGTCGAGCGATCCTTTCCATAGATTTGCTACACCCCAAAAAAGAAATTGGCCATTTCATAAACTGGACAAATTTCTGTCTGTTCCATGAACAGGCTTCTTCACTTGTCCCTTTCACGGACCAGGCAAAAACTTGCCTGGTTCAAATATTGGGTAGCGCTTGTGCTGCCCAGTTGGATGAATTTTTGCCTGGTCTGTGAAATGGACAAGCGAATAATAGGTTTATTATGTTTAGGAGCAGTCTAAGGTACAAAGTTCTGACAACAGTGTGTAATCAATTGATCTACACAAAATTTAAAATTAGCTGTATTTACTAGAATTATTATTATTAGCAGCGCATCTTACTACCTGTTCGGGTTGTACGCACTTACGCTAATGTGCAATGAATGATAGGGTGATTGTGAGATGGAATGAAGGACCTACAGTTTAACGTGGGATCCGAACCACGGTGGAGGCCTGGTCGGGACCCCCTAGCACATAAGTCCAACACCTTATATTTACGAAAATAATTGAGTTAGGAAGCGAGTCGGGCAAAGATGCTACCTGTCCCCTCACTATTTAACATCTATTTGCAAAGGGAAAGTGAGTTTAGGAGGAAGACATGTGCTTAACGTGTAGACTCAGAGATAGCTTGTTCCATCTGCTCCTAACTTAAGTCAAACTGTACTTGTCACAGGTGTAGAACTGTTCTCAAAAGTCGACACAAATAAAGTTTATACTTAGCTATTTCAAGCTAATCTGTATGAAAAGTACATTTATATAATTATGAATAATACATATTAACAATATATTATTTTGGCAAGAGTTTGAATAAAATTTAAGCTATAAAAATCTGGTATTTATAAAATTATGCACAAAAAAAAATTGATAAATTAAAATCTTGTGAAATAATTCACTTGATGCCATCGCGAGCCTTTTAATCGGTAGAAATAATCGATTATTAACAAACTAATCGATCATAGTCGTCCATCCATAATATAAACATAATATTATTATCTTTGGTTGTTATTTCTATTTTCGGGTTTGTTGATATATTCCAATGTTAATAAGATTATTTTAAATTTAAATTCTTGAGCTCAATTCAAAATAAACTTTATACTATTCTTTTTCTATTATAATATAGCTGGCCGACTTGTGTCATGCCATCGCAATAGAATGACACTTTTAGCTTCTAGAACTTTGCTATATTACCAATCTCAAGGTCTGTGCTAAAACTTATTTTATTGCTTTAAAGTAATATACTTAAAGAATTAGTACTAGCGATAACAAGCTTTGCAAAATAAACATTCATTTTACTGCTTTTAGATTTGATAAGTCTCTTTAAATTGCTTAGTAGTTTTAACCTTTTAGGTTAGGTGATTAAGAAAAATAAAATTGGGGATTTAGGTAACGGGGCAAAAAAAAAACCATACCCTTTTTGATAAAGGGACGGCTTTGTTTTTCAGATAACGGTGATTAATCTATGAAAGTTTTCAACTTTCCAATTATTACTGTAGGTTGTCTTTTGTACTACCTGTCATTTAATCGGCACATTGGAATGGCGTGGAGATCACACGGGAGGGATAATGCTGACATGATCCGCAATCTTAAAGGTAGGTATAATCATGAAATATATTTTAAAAGTCCTATTTAAACCTTTCATAAGGACCAATAAGATCTATAATCCCAAATGTTTTGGGTATTGCTTGCCAAATTCCCAAATGATTGGCTGGTTAGTAAAAATTAGTAAATAGGTTAGGCCTAATCAATGTGTTGTTTGAATGT
This sequence comes from Timema podura, assembly GCA_033556935.1. Taxonomy (NCBI): domain Eukaryota; kingdom Metazoa; phylum Arthropoda; class Insecta; order Phasmatodea; family Timematidae; genus Timema; species Timema podura. Next base: position 55,449,518 of record JAVRXN010000012.1, on the reverse strand, counting down.
CACTGGAGCCCAACTATCTATAATAATAAAAGGAAGTGTTGTTGTGTGTGTTTGTGTGTGTGCGATGCCCACCAAATCTATGGTACGCAGAGATCAGAAATTTTTAACATAGGTGGACGGAACGGGGGTCCAAATGCACCTCAAAGCCGATTTTTAACAAATTTTCGAAGAAAATATTTTTAATCTGGTTTAGAATTACGTTTCAGAGATAATGTTTCCATTTGAAATCGGGCACCATGGGGGAAGGGGGGGGGGTTATATAATTCTTATACCACAGTGGGTCACGGGCAAGCGCCGTGCGGGATTGCTAGTAATTTAATAATGCCAACACTAGCAAAGGCCTTAATAGTCTAGTCACCATTGGAGCGTAGGTGACAACTAGAAAAAGTTATTGGATCTACTTTCATGTATCCATTCGCCAAACCATATGTTGATTTGTTGCCAATTTTGGCAGTCGATCACAACAAACAATTTGTTTTTAACTATCATTTTTCTTTAAATCATTTTTACATCTTCTAGCTGTTAGCTATAACCACTACTATAATGAATGGACTCTAGAATATGTTCATGAGTTAATTAAAACATAGATTACCGAAATTATGTTCACTAAGTCCTAGGTGTTTTGGTTGTGATGGGGTTTTTTTTTTTGGGCACCAATTACATTTACCGTGGTCCTACAAATAAGTTACATTACAACAATTAAATGAATCTTTGAAATAAATTGGATTTGCTACATCCCAGGGAATGAGTAAAATAATATAACTACCCGGGGAAAATGTCAAGCAAAAGCCCAAACTTGCGTGTCTCTTAGATAGGAAGTTGTATATATATTTATAAATCTTACTTTCATCTTTGTTGAAGCTAACGGCATAATCCGCTCCCAAATTGTGGAAGAGACGATGTTGAAAGTTGACCGAGGAAAATATGCCAAGTTCAACTCATACATGGACGCTCCTCAAGGCATTGGCTATGGTGTCACCATCAGCGCACCTCATATGGTAGGTTCATCTGCTTGACTAGCGCCCCACCTACCCCAAACGGCCATACGGTCTAAAACAATATCCGTTGAGGTTTGAATCTTGGATGGGACATTGAAAAGGCGTTTTGTGTATGGGATTTATCACTCTGGTTTTACCTATATCACTTCATGTAATTAATTGCATGTACATTTCCTCTAAGTTATTTTCATCTTTACCTTTTTAGAAAGTAGTTAAATAACCCAGATGTTAAAACACACAAAAAAATGAAATTGTCTAGTCTCACAACATATATGCAACTCTTGCCGGACTAAACCATCTTATTAAAACCAACTTCTCATTTATAGTTTCAAGTTACCGGTACTAAGAAGTATCAATGGAAAATATTCCCAGTAATTGCGAACGATTACTATAACTCTACAAAATAAAATAATTCTAAATTTGGTGCTTTTTTTTTTATAGCACGCGTCTTACAACCTGTTCAGGCTATACATAACCATGTACTAATATGTAGCCTACTAATTACACTAATGAGTTAGGGATGAGGAAGATTGAATTAAGGAAGTGTACCTCTATTTCATGGAAGGAGAGTGAAAAACTATTTAGGGTAAACCACCCTAGTAGGCTACACCCAACCGAGTTTCGAACTCCCTGTCATCAGCGTTCTAGTCCAACATGAGAGTGACGCCTTAGACTATGGGGCCACCGTAACAGGTTAGGTGCATTGTTTATTTGAGCTGTGATCAAGGGCTCTACAAATGGCTAAGAGCGCAGATCCTCTAAGCTATAGGTTGTCTCTGGCTGTGTACACCGTGCGGCGTTAGTGTTGTGGAGCTGAGTAGCTCCTATGATCTAATTGCCCAGCTATAGCACACAATACTAATTTATTGACCTGTTTTGGAAAGTCCTGAGTGTGCAGAAAATAGAACTACAGTGTCCACTCTATCCCTTGCGCACACAGACGTGTAGACTCTACATTATTATATAGCATGGATATGCCCTGGAGCTCCTAAAAGACCACTTGACCGAGGGTGAGCATGCGCTCGATGTTGGCTCTGGCAGCGGTTACCTGACTGTGTGTATGGCGCTCATGGTGGGGGAGACCGGCCGCGCCATCGGTATCGACCACATTCAGGAACTGGTCGAGTTCTCGCGTACCAACGTGATGAAGGACCACCCAGATCTGCTCGAGAGTGGCAGAGTCAAGCTCGTTGGTAAGTCCCTGGTGTGTTGCACTATAAAAACAGCATATTTGATTGATCATGTTATTCATACAAATGAGTTTTTTATATGCAGGCTCGTTCATTAGTGAGCGAAGCCATTAGGCTACATTTAATTTTTTTTTAGCACCGCATTTTACTACCTGTTTATGTTAAACACCTATGTACTAATTATGCTAAAATGTTATGGATGCGGAAGGTAAAATTTAGAGGAAGTGTACCTGCATTTTCACAAAGGGTTAGTAGAAAACCATTGAGGATAAACCACTCTCAGTATTCTCGACCAGAATTGGAACCCAGATCTCCCTGTCATCGGCAGTCTTTATCTTGTAAGAATGACACCGATGCCTTAGCTCATTTGGTAGCGTGTCTTCTCTACTGAGTTAAGGTGTCCCGGGTTCGATTCCTTGCATGGCCAAAAATGTATCATTGGTGAAATGTGGGTTTACCTTGTCACATTGATAAATTGACGGCCGGGGACTGGATGTTGTGCCTGTCCTAGACTTAAGATAGATTATAAGGCATATGAAGCTAAGACAGGCCTAGCAAGTCGATGTGGGAAATATATGGCTTGGATAAAAAACTGACCCAGACCAAAGGGTTGGAAACAGTAATGAATGTAAAAATATTTAGCTTAAGTTTCTTGTACAGCTGGGCATGTTCTCATTTCTTAGTATTTAGGCTTCTTAGATATGTTTACTGTCACTCAAAGCTAAATACATCTTTCTAAGCTCTTAGCCTAAATAGTAAAATGAAAAACCCCAACAAAATGTGACAATAACCATTTCTCAAGAATCTGAACTCATTAGTGCTTGCTTATATAAGTTATCAATGATACTACTATAATCCCTTGAAAAATATTATACATCCTACTCTCACAAAAAATCCTGAGAAAAGGAAGAAGTTTATTTTCAAAATAAAATTTAAGTTTCAAAAAGAAGAGCATAAAATGCAATCATAAATGTATTTATTAAAAAAAAATTTAGAATCTTTATCAACCTAAAAAATATATATCGATTCCAGTTTCGTTTCTGATTCATAAGTAATTTACTTTTAAGGTTCCTTTTCCTTGGTAAAATTGGTAGGCCCTTCCGGTCTTGCTCATAGAAATTCTCGTGTACTGATATAATCAACCACTTCAAAAAGTCCACGTTAAATACCTCAATTAAATGGTGATGTAAGCTTTGACCGCTTCGCCCCATTCAGCTGTAGTACTCTCATGTTGCAGTGGGGGACGGAAGGCAAGGGTATAAGGAAGAGGCCCCTTACAACGCCATCCATGTAGGTGCAGCTGCACCGACACTTCCTGAGGCGGTGAGTCCACACGTTTATCTACCAGTATCATCGGCCAAAGTTCACTATCCAAACACTACTGCTCACATCTTTGCCAACAGAATTATGTCAGTGACAATAGCGTCGAGAGTCGAACCTGGGTCATCAAGAAATTATTTTTTCCAAGCTCGTTTGGGTTGTACAAATATGTACTAATTGAGATAATGTTTTGGGTTTGTGAAAGGTTGAATATAAAGGAAATGTACCTGCATTTGCATGGAGGGAGAGTGGAAAAAACTTGTACCATTATCACACTCAACTTAAAGTTTACATAGCATAAAGGTGTTCATGTTTTTAAATAGAAGCCATCACGATGCACTTAACTTAATGATGTTCACTTAACTTAAAACCCACTTCGCTGGCCGCATGGTCTAATACGCTACTCTTGCAGTAGAATAGAATGCAGATGATGGGGAGATCAAGGTTTGAATCTTGGTCGGGGTAATGAAGGTGGCTTTTACAAAATGGCTCTCCACACTCCCTCCAAACAAATGCGGGTACACTTAATATATAATATAACCATCCTTATCCCTAAAATTATCAGAGTAATTAGTACATAAGTATATAACTAGAACGGGTAGTACTAAGATATGCAAAATAAATAAATAAAATAAGTGTTGTCCAGGAGAGAACTTTGATGCAATGTGAACTTTAGGTGAAGGGTACCTTGGTTTTAAGCTAGCGACATCAACAGGGTTATTTAGGACTTCATTTATTTGTTTATGGAATGCAGACGACTTCTTTGGTATAGTAGTTTGTCTGCGTGTGATTGTATTTGGTACCACGTGATGCCATTGGAAGGAACATTGTTTTCGACAACACACTATGCTAGAGAGAGGATAGACATTATTTGAAAATATAGAAAACTTGCTCCACTTGATGTTTCTAACTCTGGAATGTCTAGTTACATTCTCGGCTCTTGTGTTCCACAGCTGATAGACCAGCTGAAACCTGGCGGGAGGCTAATCGTCCCCGTTGGTCCTGAGGGGGGTAACCAACAGCTGGAGCAGATAGATAAGGAACTGAACGGCTCGGTGACTCGAACACCGCTGATGGGCGTGGTGTATGTACCTCTGACGGACAAGGACTCGCAGTGGCCTGGCAGGTGGATGCACTAATCACACCGTGCATGTAATTACCGTCCTCTTTACCCTCATTGCAGGGGTGCGACAATATCTCTGTCCCCTCCCACGCTCTCCTTTGGTTAAGTGGTGTGTGTGAGAAGGGACTGCATGCATAGCTCTCCAACAGGGGTCGCTTGTGGGGCTCGATGGGGCTGCACTAGTAAACTTATTTTCCACCCATTCAATATCACACTTCCTAGCTGTGTGCAGAGTTTTTTTAATTCAAAGTGAAATATATAGAATTGTATCCACATTTTCTTTGAGGAAGGGCATAAAACCCCCCCTAGTACGCCCGACTGGAATTCTAACCCTGATATTCCTGTTATCGGTAGTACAGTCTATTGGGAATAGTGATGCCTCAAACCATTTAACCACCAAAGAGGTAAGTATTGTGTTTAAACCGGCATTAGAACGTAGGTAAACCATAAAAAATTTACTATTTCCCAGAAATCATATTAATTGGACTTTTGGATGCTATGATTCAGAAAAAGGTTTGAAAAATAATATATGACCCTTAAAATGACCGAGCTACACTCAAAAAATGATTTAAACTGATGTCACCCAAACCCGGTACGCATACAATCCTATTTTAAGGCCTCCAGTAGACCCCATACATGCATGTTTTAAATACTCCTCCCCTTCTCTTAGAACAGAACTCGCTTACACGACCAATCGTGTGTACTGCTGTTCTCGGTCTTCGCTTACATTTTGAAGATTTGGACGACTGAAGACTTTAAAGAAACTTTAAGGGAGGTTAAGAATTTCGACACGGATACTTTTTTTAAAGTGTTTTCTCAAAATGTGATTGTTCATACACAATAAATGTTTATAAATGGATATATTTGTGTATTTTTCTCAATTTTAATTAGAAATATCACAAGTTTTATTTTTCTCAGTCCCAATTCTTGAATTTCAATCTCTTGATTTTCAATTGTCAGCCTATTATAAATGAAAAAAACAAATGGGGTTTTGTAAAATACAGTAAAAATACTGGAATATTGATTAATTTAGGATATTTAACCGAAAGATTAAAATAGTAGGTCTTTGGCTGGATGAAAACGTGAACTGAAGAATTAATCAAGCTGATTGAAACATGTGTCTTTTTACCCCCTAAACAAGGTTTGTGAAGTGACAGAAGAAGATGTTATCACCATCAATATCAAATCATTCTGTTTTGAACATAAGTTACATGACTTCACACTTAGTCAGTTTGATTAAAAAAATATATTTAATTACTCTATTCTTCATTCTAAGCTGCCTGGAAAAATTGTATCTCTTTCTGGAAAACACAAGGAATTTTCTATGAAGAATATAGCGGCAACCCTGGAATATTTAAAATTATCAAAAAGATTGATTGTTGATTCTTTCGATACCAGCAATAAATAAAGTTTACCATCCTTAATTTTTTGGTCAATTTTAGTATCTTATTGTTTGAGAAGTGTTTATGAGAACAGAGCCCCAGTTTATAACATTGTTCCTAAGTTCGCCCTACAACAGCTTACTTGGTAACCCTTTTTCAAAAATCATCTAAGGTCATAGGAGCGAGGCTAATACTTTTCCCAGTGAGTCCAAAGTTGTGAAGATTTTACACGTTTTTTGCTTAAAATTCTTATAATAATGCATCGAGCTTCACTTGTCAAAATTCACACGATTATACTCTGAAATAGATCTGAACAAACAGGTTGGGGACATCAACATCTCAATTCACGAAAGTCACACCATGGCTCACAGTGTAACAAGAGCAGCAGGAGCAATTGTTTTGACCTTTGGGGGTCATCCGTAGACCACGTACCTTTTTGACTCCTCCAATCTATACTCCTTAACTTTTCACATCAAGAGTAAATTTCATTATTTCATAGGAAAGCTTTTGTGATACTAAAAGCGGGACGCAGATTAAATACAACTCAGAATAGGAAGTTATTTATAAGTTAGTATGTTTATTAATGGTGAAAACATCAACAATAATATTAATTTTTCAACATTTAAATTTAAGTATAAGATATGTGTTACGTAGCACACTGATAGATCCATCCTTTTTCCATGTGACACCACATATACATTAGAATTCCCCATGTAACAGCATGTAGACAGACATTAGAGCTCCCATGTAGACATTAGAACCCCCCCCCCCCTTGTAACACCATGCAGACATTAGACCCCCCCTCCGCGTTACGTGGTTTATGGATGACCCCTTGACAATTTCTCTGTCTCTGTTGAAACAGTCGCTCCACTCAGAGTGAGTCTCTAGCTGCCAGCTCTGCCGCCAAGTGGTGCTGAGCGTAACCAGCTTCTAGAACCACTCCTTACCACCTTCACCCTGGTGCGTTCAATGACGAGTATAGTCGCCTACATCACAGCTTTATTATCTCATTTCAATGACTTTTCCTTTACCGAGTCTTAGCACCTGTACGGGTCATACGCATATACTATTTATACTCATTGTAAATGGATAAGGTAACATTTTATATTAAATGTACCCGCAATAATTGTGCAGAGGGAGAGAGTGAAAGCATTTAGAAGAAAACACCTTCATTACACTCAGCCGGGATTCGAACCCTGGATATCCTCTTCATCGATACAGTCAAACACGAGAGAAATATGCTAGGCCACGTGAGCCTCGATGCTAAGACATCTTGAAACACATCCACATGTGGGTGATCAGTGGAGTGTGTGTTTCTGTAAGCTGCTTTTTAACAAGTAGTTAAACCGCATTGGTGGCCATATGTTCTAAGGTGTCACTCACGCGATAGACTGTTTATGATGGAAAGATCGAGGTTTGAATCCTGGTCGTGTGTGCTGTAATCTCCTTTAAAATTCAACCTTATTCGTCCTTAACACATTAGCGTACATAGGCGTATAACCCGAACGGGTAGTAAGATGCAGTGTTAAAAAATGGTTAACTCGCTCTAATATTTTGTTCTAAATATCACTTAAGATCAGTACTTTATAATTACATTTTTTTAGCAACAAATGTGAAGAGAGTGATAATATTTTAACCAAGAACTCACACGAACTTGAAAAATGAACAATCAATGTTCTTAAAAAAATAATGGGTTGTCTCCTGGGTTCGGCAGGATTCAAATAATAAACATTTCAAAGGATTTCAACTAAACTTTGTACAAAAAAAAAATAAAGAAAGTTATTTCTTAGTATTTAATAGAAATGTATTCAGTTGATTCGTGATTTTTACAGCCCTTACAGGAAAAATTCAACAACAGCGAAACTTGAAACATTGAGTTACTCGGATCAAAAATTATCATTATTCTCAATGAGGTTTGATAAACTGTGAAAACAAAAGTTATAAAATAAAACACATCCAAGTAAAATTTGGTCTAATGTTGGCCAAATTTAATAAAATGCTGTCTTAATAGATTTCATCCAAACTCTATAAATATTTGGGTTGTATACATACTTTACGCTTGCGTCTCATAATAATTTTTTAAGGGTTGGCAATATCTTGTCACCAAGCAGTTAGTTAAATTTTCTAAGTCTCCTTAATCCTCTCCAAGTTTATACAAAGAGTATATACATGTCTGGATTAACCTGAATGCTCATTTAGTGTTTATGTTGCTGATTCTGGTACTTAACATACCAGGTGTGTAAGAAAAGTTTGCTTTTAAAAACAGTAGTGCAGCTATGAAAACTTATGTGGGCGACCACGCATAGGTGTTAATGTGTGTGTAACATGTGGTGCTATTTTGTTTCTAATATTGTAACATTGAATGAAAAACAAAAGCTCTCATTTTTAAATAGACAAAAAGGCTTTTATTTACATTTTTTTTTAAATCGCACAGTTTTGGTTTGGTTCTTGAAAAATTAGGCTAACATAAGCCTACATTTCGAAAACTCAACAGATTTGTTTCAAAGTGTATGTTAAGAGAACTATTTACTGTCCTAAAGTTTAAGCAAGTTTTGTGATAATTTTTGAAATTAATATAAATATGTTCCAGTCTGAAAAAAACATTTTAAAGTGTTTGTTTTTTGATGGTGAGTTGCATGTGTGGTTCATTGGGTTCAGGTATAAAAAATAAGCCACATTTTCACAGTCACATCTGCCAGTTAGTGCTTGGGACTTCCTGAATGTAACAGATACTAACCATTCGTATCCTACCTAGGAAATATATACAGGGAATTCGCCTACACTGTGTAGTCTAGATACAACGCGCTCAACGAAATCGGAATCGTTTTTTTTGATAACGTGTTCCCCGAGATGGTGATTGCGCAATTTCTGATAGTGGGCTACCGTGATTCCCTGCGCTAGTTCCCTTTTGCTCTGCTACTAGCGCGGGTCTTTGTCAATCTTTTTCCAGCACAATTGCAGCCACACACTTTTCTTTTTAGAGTTTATTCTGCTCTATGTTATCGAGCTATTTCTGTATTTTAATGCTTTAATTTTTTGGCATTATTTTTTATAAACGACACTAGGTAGATACTATATAACATAACTGAACTATGTGTAAAATATGAACTGAAAGTTATTTTTCATAGGTATGGTACCCCAAAACTTAAATTTTCTCGTTTGAATAATGTTTTCGATAACCCTTTTTTTTTACAGAGTGAAACTAATGCTTTATAGTAGAACTTCATGTAGTATTAATCTCAAACAGGGGTTTTCAACTTAAAACTGCTCAAGGGATACAATTGAATCCATGAGTATAGTGGCAGGCCACATCATAATCGGCTAAGGGACGGAACTAGGACACACAAGCTATTATAAAATTACAGCGCGATGCATTTATTTCTGAATGAACATCAGTTAGGTGGAGCTTTCATGGGTTTTCCTCACGCAAGTCGAAACTTTCCGTTTCGCGGCTAAAAACATTAATTTTACAGTAGATAGTTTTCCAAGAACCTTTGTGGGCCGCAAAAAATGGCATTAAAGCCTGCCAGTTGGAAACCCCTGATTTTAAATATCGATGCTCTACCAACTTGTCTACCCAGGTTCTTGTTCTATGCTCAATTCCTGACAAGTAGACGGTTGGTGAAGTATCAAGACGCAACATTAGAGTGAAGATTTGGAACTAATACTGTTTTCTCCCTCCCCCAAATTCCTTCCTGTTTCCCTGATCCGAATCCCCTCCTCGTCTTACAGAAACGAGCTGTGATCAGACAGTTGAAGCCCCCCTTATGATTTTCTGCCATAATGCAGGTGCTGCGACCTGGTGTGACCTCTGCAAACTAACCTAGATTCTCTCTCTCTCTCCTAATGGAAGATCCTGCCAGTGGAACAACAGCAGAACTTTTGTCGTCACTTACAAACACTGAAAATATTGTCGGTTAAAAGGCTTGAGCTATACTCGTTAATGATAGTATTATATTAGTCAACAACACAGCCCAAGATTGACTCGGGTCTCATGTAAGGGGGAGGGAGTGAACAGTCATAAAGACAAGGGTTCACCTGTAATACTAGCTTCTTCAGGTAACACTGTAACCTTTGAGTCAGGCCATCTGTCCCTGGCGCTACCAACACGAGAGTTCAAATTATAACCTCTTTGGCTGTATAATAACTTTACGATACTTGGCTTAGATTTTTAGTGCCGTCTTAGGTTAAGTTGGTGTTTATTGAAATAACTGTTAAACATGCATGTTAGCTTATTCGACTTGTAATAGTTAAGTGTTCAAAAGTTAACAAGTGGGACAATCATGGCTTGTTTATATTTGAATAGTTATATTAATCGTTATTCAATAATGTAATTGATTCTCTCAAGTATCAATGTAGTCTGTTGTGCTATTATTGCACACAAGTCAGCCACAGAAAATGTTATATTTGGCTTCTTTGCCATCATCAACCATTTCCACCCTGTGGCCGGGTCAATTCCGTAAAATTCCCCCATCTCCCTCCTTCCTACAACCATTCTTCGCCTCTCTCGTCTTTCATGGTATCTAGTATTTTTCCTAAATATCTTATCTTCATCATTCTCCTTGGAGTCCTTTGCTTCTTTATCCTTATTTCATACCATCTCATGTACTCAAAGAATGTATATTAGAATAATAATTCTTTATAACAAATTAATTACTGGTATTTTGATTTTTGAATGTCCTTATTAGTTCTAATTTAGTTTGTCAGTGAAATTTTGGATATTTTTTTTCCCAAGAGTTTTTGGCCACCCTCATTTAAACAACAAGTTTGTAACTGTGTATATCTTAGTGAACAATCTATATCTCCACTAAAATTAGTCAAAAGAAAAGATTTTCAACACGCTGTCAGTTTTACTTCTCGATTTTTTACTTTATAAAAACACTTTAGTATACGACTAATTCCAATCATCGATGTTAAAATCATGCTAATTTAATTAAATAACGCAAACAGTGAATATTTCTCACCCAGAGAGAAAAGTGAAATGATTAAAATTTGAGTGATTTTGAGTTAAGACCACAGTAAGACACCAAGTTGACCTCCCCCCCTTCAAGATAACAGTACATCTGTAATTATAAATTTACTATCAGAAGACAGTTTTGTTACTTTTCGCTTAGAGTCGAATTTGCATGAATTTCACCATGAACCCGCTGTAGAGTTGTAACATTGAAATCTCTGTCTTTTAGAGAGGTATAACACTACATTGCGACTTGTAACAGTTTTGGTAAAGGGAGAATGCATAATCAGGTGATTAAACTTTCCTATTTTTTGAGTTGTCACGTTTCTCTTTGGGTTGCGATTTAGTTTTTTGGCAGTGTTATTTTTATTCATGGCATGGGGTGAATATACATATTTCTATGCTAATAATTCGTGATTTTTTGATAGTATATTAAATTAAAATTAATTCAACTTTCACAGACTGAATTTTTAATATCCATTACCGTTTTCAGCCTTTGGCCGAGTCAATTTTTTTATTCAAGCTATATATTTTTCACTATCGGCTTGTTAGGCCTGTCGTAATCGTAGCTTCATATGCCTTATTATCAAAGTTCAAGACTAGAACAGGCACAACGTCCAGTCCCTGCCCGTTAATTCATCACTGTGAAAGGGTAACAAACACATTTCACCGATTATAAATTTTTCAGTCATGCCGTGAATCGAACCCTGGATTCTTAGCTCACTAGACACGCTACCGACTGAGCAAAGGTATCGGATCTCTACAGAGTGAATGCAACTTACAAACCAGGGCCTCTGTAGGAGTGATTACACACAAATGAAATGACATGTAAACTACAGTCGTTTTAAAACTAACTTTCACAAAATGTAACTTATTAAGGTGAGAATTTAGGGGACGCGAGAAAAGGTCAGTGTGTCTGTAGTTTCTATAACAAAACTATATTTTTGGCCAAAATAAATCAAATATTTCTTCAGTAGAAATCTAAAGAGTTTAATTTTCGTCACATGATGATATCAACAGTTGTTGAATATCTGTCACGAGCATAGCGGCATTAGATGACAAACTTTTTAAATGAAGATAGAAAATTGTCATTAAATTCCAGGACACCCTCGACAGATATTCAGCAACTAATACTAAGATGTTAGAAATCACAACTAGTTCTCTCTCAGAACAAAGTATTATTCTATTCTATACAAAGTGTCTCCCTCTACATTGTAAGAAATGTTTAGTATTTATTGTGTGTTTTTTAAACTAAAAGTAGAGTCTCGACCATTGATCTGAACAGGACAGACAGGTGGTCACATAACCCAAATGTCAGATAATACATACACAAGAGGGGGGGCTGGAAGGAAATCAAATCAAAATTAAATGGAAGTACAGAATAGATATGAAATAAAACTTATTAGTAATTACTTCATAGTATAAATGATCTAATAAATTACCAAACTATTATTTTATTCGTGTAAACAGAACAAAGGATTTTAAATCTATTAAATGCAACTTTTAATGTATATTGTAGAATGCAAAATGCAAAAGTTAATGTTTATTTCTCTTCTTTGTGGCGAGGTCATGCCAATAGCACATTTTTTAAATATATTTTTATTTTATATATCAGATAAAACAGAATGGCAGATAGTCAGGACTCTACTGTAATTGTTATTAGCTGAAACTATTTTGATTACTTTGTCATATGTTTAATTAGTGTGTGTACACCCGATTAAAAAACATGTATATTTTAAATACAGGCATACCCCACTATTGCAACATGTTATGTTCCAGAACATTGCTGTAAAGCGAATCATTGCCATTTTACACCTTGTTGATGTACATACTGTATTTCAATTTGCATATATATGATGTAAATACACGATTTATTATTAAATAAATATTGTAGGTTTACAATTTTGCCACATGTAATTTAGAGTTACTAAATCACAAAATGTAACACAGAGGTGATGCACATACTGCATTTATAAACAAACCGAGCCAAGCACGAAGCCAGCAGCGTCGTGTTGTCAAACCGTTGTACGATCGAGTCATCTGCTGAATATTCGGGGTAGAGTCACAATTTAAAACTATTGTACGAGCGAGTCATCTGCTGAATATTCGGGTAGAGTCACAATTTAAACCATTGTACGAGCGAGTCATCTGCTGATATTCGGGTAGAGTCACAATTAAAACCATTGTACGAGCGAGTCATCTGCTGAATATTCGGGGTAGAGTCACAATTTAAAACCATTGTACGAGCGAGTCATCTGCTGAATATTCGGGTAGAGTCACAATTTAAAACTATTGTACAGCGAGTCATCTGCTGAATATTCGGGTAGAGTCACAATTAAAACCATTGTACGAGCGAGTCATCTGCTGATATTCGGGTAGAGTCACAATTTAAAACCATTGTACAAGCGAGTCATCTGCTGAATACTCGGGGTAAGTCACAATTTAAAACCATTGTATGAGTGACAGGTTGGAAGCTGAAGCATCGTAGAGCAGGGTATGCCCGTAAAGTAATACATAAGTTATTTCACTATAAGGTTAATAATTGCTAAAATACGTACTTGTTTTGTATATTAAAAAATGTTTATTTATTTGAAATTATGAAATAAAAGAATGTCAACCATGATCTATTTTTATTTGTACATGTTTACTAGAGTTTACTAGAGTATCAAACTTTCCAAATTAATAAAAATAAAACTAATGTTTTTAAAACATATTTTAGTTAATAATAGGAATGGGTTGAATTTAAATATTCATTTTTACCTACAAGTCTCAAATCAAAGTTTTAGAAAATATCAGACTTTCACAAAAACTTTGTATGTTTTTCGATATTTTTTTTGGCACCACTTCTTACTACTCATTCCGATTATATGCCTATGTACTTACTATTGTAATGTTTTAGGGATAAGGAAGGTTAAATTTAGATAAAGTGCATCCACATTTGCATGGTGGTAGAGTGAAAAAAACACTCTCAGTGCACTCAACTACGATCGAGTCTCGATCTCCCCGAGGGAGTATGAAACGCAAAACACAACTTAGTGAAATTGTGTCACCCATATATAAGAGTCCAGCTGTGTGCACAACAAACTTTGTCTATTTGTATTTTACTAGCACAAAGCAAATAAAAAACAAGAGAAGATCACAAATAAAACAAAATACGAGGGGGTGTCATAAATAAAACAAAATGCGAATCAAAACTAGAAGGGGTCACAAATAAAACTAAATCCATCACTCAACAGTTGAAATTTAATTAACATCCATTCCAATAAATATATATTTTGATATACATAAACTTCTTAAAATAAGTTTTTGGGTACAAATATATTTATGTTTATTTCAAACACACTCAACATAACTTCTGAAATACAAACAGTAAACATTTCAAAGATTAACACTATTTATTTTACTTCCTCTCGTGGCCAATGATTTATGGTCGCCTTAAAAGCAGGACATGGAAATAAAACAAGGTTTCGCAATAAACAATACTGGTAGTTTGAAATTACTTTAAAATACATTGGCTTATCCTGTTTAGAATATTTCCCAATTTTAACCAAATTTGAAATAACCTAGATTATTGTAGATGCCTATCGAATTGTGTAAACCATAATTCATGACCTATGCATAATGGGATAAAGAACTCCTAAAAAAAAATCTTATTTCTGAACTATGTAATCACTGAGGAGTTAAAGAAAAATTAATATATATTTTTATATTAAAAAAAATCTTACCTGCACAATGAGCTTGGCTCAAAAATTAGTCCTTTCTGCAAGACACTTTTATACAATACTTAGCATAAAAAAGTATTACTTTAATATTTTTAGACTAATCTAATGTTTTATTAATCACGTCTCGATATTAGAGCAATTTTGTTTTTAAAATTTGGGCACATTTTATAACATTTTAAAGTTACATATTTTAGAAAACGCACATTACCCATCATAATGGTTGTTTTTATACTACCTTACGAGTCTACTATTATCAGGAGGTTCCATGCACTGAATATTCTAGAAGAAAAAATAAACCCACCAGAATGGAGGTTACTTGTATAAGCATGCAGGTAAGAATGCTAGTTTTATTTACTGTTCAAAAATGTGTTAGGCGTGATAAAGATTTGAGCAGTTACAACCTTTCAAAGAACAATGTTGAAAATTACTACTTGGTCGTCAACATCACAATTTTACAGGTCATGTCAAGGAGTGAATACCATAATTTGAGCAAAATATTATTTGAAGTCGTCACAAGTTATGCAAATTACATGTAAATACACTTAATTTGGGCAGATGTGATTCAAGGGTGTGAGCTGGCCAGCCTCACATGCATAGATAGTTCCAAGGGTGTGAGCTGGCCAGCCTCACATGCATAGATAGATCCAAGGGTGTAAACTGGCCAGCCTCACATGCATAGATAGATCCAAGGGTGTGAGCTGGCCAGCTTCACATGCATAGATAGATCCAAGGGTGTAAGCTGGCCAGCCTCACATGCATAGATAAATCCAAGGGCGCAAGGTGGCCAGTCTCACATGCATAGATTGTGTGTGAAGTGGCCAGCCTCCACATGCATAGATAGATCCAAGGGTGTGAGCTGGCCAGCCTCACATGCATAGATAGATCCAAGGGTGTGAGCTGGCCAGCCTCACATGCATAGATAGATCCAAGGGTGTAAGCTGGCCAGCCTCACATGCATAGATAGATCCAAGGGTGTAAGCTGGCCAGCCTCACATGCATGATAGATCCAAGGGTGTAGCTGGCCAGCCTCACATAGCATAGATATATAGATCCAAGTGTGTGAGCTGGCCAGCCTCACATACATAGATAGATCCAAGGGTGCATAGTGGCCAGTCTCACATGATCCAAGCCAAGGGTGGTTTTCTCAAACTTACACCTGTAGCCTGTATAGTGAGAATATAAAATTAACTGAAATACAGGAGAATTAATACCTTACACTCAAATTTTTATTAAAGATGTAACATAGAAATGTATTTTCACATAAATGTCATTTAAAAAACATAACATGATTTTTTAATGGCACATTATTATAAATCTAAAATTGACAAGACCAGGGCACAGCTTATTAAAAATATTACATTTACCAATATATGTACATAAACATTTAATTTATGATTTTTAAAAATTAAGGATAGATTTCATAGAATTAATATGTTTAGACTAGAACACACATAAATAATAAATAGTAAACTGGGAATCAAAGTAGACAACAGACTAGAATACAAACATATACACATAAATAGGGATTAGTAGATCTAGGAATCAAAGTAGACTACATACTAGAATACAAACATATGGACATAAATAAGGAATAAGGAGTTGATCTAGGAATCAAAGTAGACTAGAGACTAAAATACAAACATATGGACATAAATAGGGAATAGTAAATATAGGAATCAAATTAGACAACAGACTATAATACAAACATATAAACATAAATAAGGAATAGTAGATATATGAATCAAAGTAGACTAGAGACTAGAATACAAACCTACATAAGGAATAGTAGATCTAGGAATCAAAGTAGACTAAAGACTAGAGTACAAACATAAATAAGGAATAGTAGATCTAGGAATCAAAATAGACTATAGACTAGAATACAAACATATGAACATAAAGGAATAGTAGATCTAGGAATCAAAGTAGACTACAGACTAAAATACAAACATAAATAAGGAATAGTAGATCTAGGAATCAAAATAGACTATAGACTAGAATACAAACATATGGACATAAATAAGGAATAGATCTAGGAATCAAAGTAGACTAGAGACTAAAATACAAACATATGAACATAAAGGAATAGTAGATCTAGGAATTAAAGTAGACTACAGACTAGAATACAAACATATGGACATAAATAAGGAATAAATGTAGGAATCTTAGACTACAGACTAGGTTACAAATGTATGTACAACAAACGACTGTCGTAAAGAAAAAGTGAAATCTCAAAATAAGTGCTTCATTAATATCGGCAGTTAAATCTGAGGGGATTCATTGTTTGGCGCCGAGATGTTACTGTTTGCACTTAAAATAGAAAAAAAATCTAGCACTACTAGTGTCTGAACAAACCTTTTTGGGGGTCGAATCAGGGAGAAATTAATAGGCATAATAGGAAAGACCGCAAAGTATTGGTATAATGCCAAAGGCACTGACTTGACATGTGAATAATATTACTTTCTTTAGTAAATTTTGTTAACTATCAAAAAAAGTTCCCCCTTTTTTTTAATCTCAATCTGACTAATTTTCATTTGAGGTTCGGTGATTTCAACGCGTGAATCCGCTTCAGTTGTTATGGTCTAAGGCATCACTCGCACAGTAAACTGGACTGCAAATAATGGGGAGGTCGAGGTTTGAATCTCGGTCAGATCTATTGAGGGTGGTTTTCCCTAAATGGTTTTCTACTCTCTCTCTCTCCTCTTGTGCAAATGTTAGTACACTTGCTCAAAATTTAGCCTTACTGATCTCTTAACTATTGGTGTAATTAATATGTATGGGCATAGCCTGTTGCTAAAGAAATTTAAAAAATAATTGAATTTACCAGTATTTTTGTTAAGTTTTTATTTTTTAAAATCAATTAGTAAATGGAACCAAAACTTATTTGTAATATTAATATTGGTGTGAATTTTAAAGAAGCCTTAAATTTAGAATCAATGAATGAATGAATAAAGTACAATTGAAACAACATAATTGCATTTTCTTAATATTGTATAAATTTAATCACCAGATGTGGTTTTACCACTAAAAAGAAAGTTTTTTTATTATATTATTAAATCTCACTATTCAAAATTAAATTTTAAATCAGGTAATATCATCAATTATGATTTAAGTTGTTTAAAAAAAGTTATTTTTTTTAATTATTTTCTTTAGTAATCAACTTAAGTAAAGTAATCTAGATTAAAGTTGTAAAATTGGTACTTTTGCTGGGTTGACCCTAATCTGCCTCGCATACAAGACAAGTCTCTAAAAATAGACCCTTTTGTGTTGTGTGTGTGTGTGTGGCGTGCGCGCGCGCTTCTGACACAACTGCTCCGAGATAATACCTCTAAACATTTAACCAAAGCCGGACCTTAAGCTCCAAATAAACAAATTAAAATATAAAAAAAGCCCAAAGTGTTTAACAAAGGCTGGACCAGCAGAGAAAAAGAAGCCGTCCTGTTTATCTTAAATTAAACAACAGACTAGAACTCACACATGTTTACAACACAAAAAACCATTACTTGTTGGAGACTAGCCAGGATCCCTCTATTTAATTTATTTTTACAGGACTGCCTCTTTATTCTGGTTTTAGTGGCTTTTGGCAGATCGTGTTTGAAACATCCTTCTATACCCTGTGTACATATAGAATATCCCCGGATAGTTACAAACACCGGGTGGGTTACGATACAATAATTACTAAGATTGTCGCAACAAACAGTGATCTGCTTCGGTGGCTGCTCGTGTTTAGAGTATACAGCCGATGACAGGGAGATTGGGGTTTGAATCCCGGTCAGCTGTACTGAGGGTGATTTTCCCAAAATGGTTTTCCACTCTCCCTCCACGCAAATGTGGATAAACTTCCTCTAAATTCAACCTGTCTCATCCTTAACACATAGTACATATGTGTATAACCTGAACAGGTAGTAAAATTCGGTGCTAAAAAAACCCCACAGCAAATGTCAAGGGTTATTTTTACTGTCACATTTCAATACCCATTGTGTCACATATATATGCTAATAAAGCTAATGGAGTAATTATGAGGGTAGAATATCGACGAAATGTATATGCATTTGCACAGAGGAAGAGTGGAAATCATTTAGGTAAAACCCGGCCTCAGTTACACCCAACTGGGAACTAATCCCAATTTTCCTTATCACCAGAAATTTAATCTATTGTCGAGTGTGGAACCTTAGACCTGATGTTCGATGCAGCATTTGACATGTTTAGTAAATTATATATCGTCATAGTTTTTAATCCATACATTCTCAAGCGGGTATTTTAATTAATCAAAATTAAAAAAATCATTATGTTTATAGGATCATGTTGAAAAATAAACTGGTCTTGACGAGCCATCTATGGTTGGCACACACTCATATTTTGACAAACTTTACTGTTCATGAAGTGTGCATGCGCGGCCTTATGAGGAATTCGTGAAGTGACGACGCGCGGCCTTCCATGCCAAAATATTCCCCGACCCTGGTTTGGACCATTTGCCCATCGAAAGCGGGTGAAACAATTACCAATACAATTATAAGAACAGATATCATAGGATGTACATGTATCCTCTATCCAAAAATACACACATAACAAAAAAATCGGTTGTTAACAACTTGTAAAACCACCAGTCGTTTGTTGTCCAGCCTTGTGGTCAAAACATACCCAGAATGACAAGGAAAGTAGAACTAATACTGACTAGTCGCGTCAAAGCGCCAGAGTGACTATAGACTTGGCGCCTCGCGATAGGAACACACAGTTGCCAAGATAAAAGTACAATCACCGGAAGTTCAAAATTAACAAAAAATACATAGGCTCTATAATTTTTTTTCTCAAAAACATTTTTCCTTAACTAAACAGAAGACAATATTTGCAATACTTTACAAAAGTAAAAGTTTACATTTTTCCTTTACATTAAATAAAACATGTTAAAATCAAAATTAGTTTATAGCCATTTTTGTTGATCGGTAAGATAGTTGTGAACTCAATCTTTGGGGCTGATGGGTTTATTCTGGGTACAACAGGAATGTATGCGGGATATGCTGGATGACAATGACTTGCCATGCGTGGGAAATTACACACAGTGTTACAGCAAACTTGATTCATATTTGTAAACAAGGCCTATGTGGCAATTTTAGGAGAATCTACAGTTGAAAACTTGGTTTTAAGCTTCCAATATTCTAGAGCAGTGGTCCTCAAATAGAAGGGGAGGGGGGTACGGCACCCTGCGTTGTTGCTATGGTTCCTTCGGGCGAGGTGTCGAGGTGACACAAAAACTTGGGGAAATAATCAAGTCCACACATAGTGTTAAGAATTTAGTTAATATTAATTTAGCGTTTCTACAGTCAATTTTTAATAACAAAAGAGTCATTTTTTTAAGTATGGCCTCTATTAAGGATTTCCTCTACTACTAGCTCCTGACCAATAAATTTTCATACAGGAATGCGTGAAATATTTAGAGATAAAGAGATAGGAAAAGTTGGGTACAGGGAGTTCATGAATGTAGAGGAAGCAAGGCTGAGATGGTATGGACATGTAATGAGGATTGGAGTACATGAGATAGTAAGGAAAGTAAGACGAGATGATGGCATATAAGAGGTAGGAAAGGAAACATACCAGGAAATGATGGGAGTTGGAGTTTGGAGGGAAAATACCAAGAAAGAGATGGGAGCAGCCGACAGCTGCAAGTTTGCAAGTTGCAAGTGAGAGGAGAAGTGTCGAAGTAATTAAAGGAGTATGAATGATGGAGTCATTTTACCAAACTGACCTGGCCACAGGATGGTAACAGTCCCTGATGATAATGTTGAGTGCCATGAACTACAGGGGACGAGGGGGATATATCAAAGGGTGCCCCCCTCCCCCTTGTAAATAGGTTGAGAAACACTGCTCTGATGGATTTTTAACAAAAGAAAATTCTTGCATACCAATAAACATCTACATCCCCTAGGACTCAACTCAAATAATTTTTTTTATCAACAAAAATTTACATATAGAAGAAAAAGTTTCATCACCCTATGAAGGACAGAGAGAACTAAATTATTCAAGTTTTTATTAACGGAGCAGGAATGTAAGGATATGATTTAAATAAAGGGAAGGAACTCAACCAAACTAAACTCTAGACAATCCCGGTGTGTGAGAGAGAGAGCATGATACAGGTCAGCTCAAGTGAGGACAGGAATGAACATATGAATGGAAAGTCATGATAAAACACCAATACGAGAAAGATAGAAGAGCCAGATGGCTGCCTGGACTATACCAATATACTATACCAGTGATTCCCAAACTTTTTAGAATCATAACCCAATTTTTAGAACAACACATTTTCGCAACCTGACCCTCGCTTTAATTGACATGAGGCGAAGGTTGTTTCTGAATATACTTAAAAAAAAAACCTTAACAAATTCCAATAGTAAGACATGTGTAAAAGGAGACGCTTGTTTCTAATTCCTGTTGATTACGGTATTAACGTCACCGCCACAACACAAACACGAAACCAGATTCCTGTATCCAAGTATCGTGCGCCTTATTTCACACTTATTTCCCTGTTTTTTCCTAATTTTCTATTTTCCAATAATCACAAAATTTTAACATTTTCAAAAACTTTTCAAGACCCACCAAATATCGGCTCGCTACCCGTAGTTTAGGAACCAATGCTCTAAACTATACAGGGCGCATCAAAACTAGAGTTGACATTATTTCCATTTTGCTGGACTAAAAATAAAATAATTAAAGATAAAATTAGTTTCAGAAAATTATTTGAGAATTTTTTTTTCCCCCTTAAACTGCTTAAGAATTGTATTATTGGTAATCCAGGTCCCTTGTTTTTTTCTATTATTTATGACACACCCTCTATACCACGCATCATTATCAAACGGGCAGCCATTTTGTATCATACTATCCAATAAATGTATGGAAGTTCTCATAAAAACAATATTTTAACAAGAAATTTCTTGAGAATATCAAAAGTTATTTTTTAGATCCGCTAACACACCACTACTTGATTTAGCAAACACAAGGTCATAAGGGTTAGAGCCCTCTAGTTTACTTATGGGGCTAAATTAACTTTACAAACATCATCATGTAGGTTGTAATAAGAAACTTGGAACAGTTTGGAAACATATTCCCAAGAATCATTAGATCATAGTAACAGATCTAATTTAATCCAAATGGATAGCCCAAAGATCCATCCCACTATTAAATTGACACATTTTATATACCGACAATCATTTTGTTCACACCATACGATGTAATAAAATCATATGAAATCATTTTGAAAACGAAAAAGTTTTTTTTAAAAAACCTTTGGTCATATATTTTAATATGTTATTAATATTTTAGAAAATCTATTTTAACTATAATACTTAAGAAATATATATATAAATATATTTATCTTCAAATTTCATATATGTGTTCAAAGTGTATCACAATAATTGTAATAAAGATGGCGTACATCTGTCAAAAATAAACTAGATACGTAGGCTATAGATATGACATTTCTTCATCCCTTTGTTCTGTTCTGAATAAAGCTGCCCAGCAGCACAGTTAACTACATTCAGTCTTGTGGCAATGGCTCACACCAACCTTACTACCCCCCCACATTTCGACTTACACACAAACACGTACAAGCCCAGAATAGCATTGTCAGAGGGAAGCTTTACGGACATGGACAACAAACACTCGACTGCACAAAATCCAATAGAAATATTTTGTCGATTGTGTTTTCTTATGTCTGCATAAAATGTGTGTAGTACCGAATGGTATTATTTCAAATACCTCAGTAGCCAAGATATTTAGGGAAAAAAAAAAAAAAAAAAAAAATACAAATAACTCTTGGAAGTGGGACTTCTGCAAATCCGGTAGAATTCTTAGGTTCTGTGCAGTTGAGTGTACATATTAAATACCTGGAAAATAACATTCCTTTGCAAAACAAAAGGTTTGCTATTTTTCTGCCGAGGGCTGTACATGAAATAAGCATCAAAAAGAAAAACAGACACAATTATATCCTAGTCGTGAAAGTTTGAAATGTGAAACATGGCTGTAGTGTCTACAGTAGTGTCTACAGTAGTGTCTACAGGACACAGACAAGGTTTACACCAGACACTCAGCCTTACGGGTATTTCACTGCGCTCCTTGAGCCAGGTTAAGTCCTTGAACACCGGGGAGTGCTAGTTGCATTCCTCCGTGACAACAATATTTCCAAGTGAAACAACTCACTTTCAAATAGTTCTATGTAACTGGGCGGTGGTCCGAGCACAAGAGAGTAGGTACCAGCAATGACCCCTAGTAACTAGTCGACAGTATTTGAAGATTGTTTACTAGACAATTTTCAAACATTTGCTTGAAAAAAAAAACCCCATTGTATTCTACTTTTCTTTGTAATATGCAATCTGAGTAGGCTTGTTTGGGGGCTTGCTTTATGTTAAATGGGTGGGGCCGATACCTGAACATACCTTTGTGAAAGCTGGTTTATTTGCCATTAGAAGGCATTTTTTTTATCAGTCTATAGTAAAACCATCTTTAAAGTGAACTATTTAAAAAAAATCCTTGCTTGATAGCGATATTGTGACTTGGGACTGAACGTGTTGAAGGACTCAAGCTCTCCTAATGAGCGCAGCCATTTAAACTTGTAAGATGTGGGTCTGATGAATACCTTGTCTGTGCCTCAGGATGAAATCAATCTCTCGATTGACACAGAGCCGCCAGCCAGGATATATTTGTGTCAACTTCTGCCAACATTTATTGACAATACATCAGCAGTGTCTCCAACTGTCTCCATATGTCCCTAGAGTGTCCACACTTCAAATACAAGGTGTGGAGATATTTTGTTGAGCGAGGTGGGTGCCGGAACCACGATCAATTTAACGCTCATGTGATGTTAACTTAATGTAAAGTAACAAATGAGTGATAAGGATTCACCTAACGGAACAACTCAATCAAAACACAGATGGATTTGAATTGTCTGAAAAAAAAATAATAATAAAAAATATACTAAAGTGAAACAAGCACTTAGGGTTGATTGGGCAGCAAGTACTTGCAATAGAAGCTTACTGGATACACAAAATAAAGTGTAACAAAAGGCTAGGACGTTTTAGAGTTCGAAAGACACAGAAAAACTGTACCAAAAAAGTTGTCTGCATCCCACAAACAAATGAAGTACTAAATAGACCTGGTGAAATTTCTCGCAATATGATTGGCTAGTTAGAACATGTGATATACCCTTCACTTAAAGTTCATGTAACATAAGTTCTCCCCAGGATAACTATTTAAAGTTAAGTGAACGTTAAGTTAACTGATTAGTAATGGTTTCCATTTAAAACCACGAGGAGAGACGTTATTGTTGGCCAGCTGTTAACCGATGCATCTGGGAACACGATGACATGTGTTGACTTCCAACCGGACAAAACAGTACAAGCAACCTGCACACATTAAACTCAAATTTGATTACCAACTAAGCTTATCTAGCTGGATTGTTAAGGGCGTGCAAAGTTTCAAAAGGTCAAAGTCCAAGGTTAAATCTCCTTCACTTCAACCTCGGCACCCACAATAACCTTCACAATCATCTTGGAAATATTTCAAATGAAGACGAAAACTTCGATATATTATGAATAGCTTCGAAATATCTCCCTAAAGATGACATATTTCAATTTATCATAGTTTTTATAACAGCCACTAACAGTACTTTAACATCGACTGGTGAAGTGATTTCAATGACTTTTCTCACGTAAGCAGAGATGGATCCAGATATATCGGCATCATATATTATACTTTACTTTACTTTATCCTCTAAAACTTTTTATTTACCTAGCTACACTTATCGGCCAACTAAAAATTTAAAAGTAGTGTTGTGTGACAAAAATAAAAACCTTTTCTATGACTTTGTCTCCCATGTTTCAAGCTTCTCTTAAACACTACATTTAAAAATGGACCTTCACACCCCCCTACTGAATTGTATAGAAAAAAATTTAATTCCGAATTTATCAAAATTGAAACATGATTTTGTCAATATTTTTAAGTGAACGACTGTAAACAAATAAACATTTTGAGTTGGGGAAACAGTTGTCACTCGATGTTTGAACAGTATAATTGTCAGCAAGAAGAGTTTTGCGATGCTACTGGCCCGTTCCAGCACTTGACACATACCACTAGTTAAATACTATAATATCATGCATACAGACACAAATAATGCACAGTATGTTTGGGTTGGGTCTGACCACGCACTACTACCAAGGTGGAAAAAGTCACCAGGAATATTACCTAACATTTTGGGGAAAATTGTTCAAATATTCTCATAAATCTAATTAAATAAATAATCGGTAGATCTAAAAGAAACCAGGAAAGTGGAACCCATGGGAATGACGTTTGTGAGACACATGTTATCTGTCACCAGGAAAAAACAGGATTATAAATTAAGTGTTAGATATCGGCAATATTTAGAGTACAGGAAGTACATTAGATAGTAGAGGAAGCAAGGCTGAGAAGGTATGGACATGTAATGAGGATGTTGGAGTACATGAGATAGTAGAGGAAGCAAGACTGAGATGGTATGGGTGTGTAATGAGGATGTTGGAATACATGAGATAGTAGAGGAAGCAAGACTGAGATGGTATGGGTGTGTAATGAGGATGTTGGAATACATGAGATAGTAGAGGAAGCAAGACTGAGATGGTATGGGTGTGTAATGAGGATGTTGGAATACATGAGATAGTAGAGGAAGCAAGACTGAGATGGTATGGGTGTGTAATGAGGATGTTGGAATACATGAGATAGTAGAGGAAGCAAGACTGAGATGGTATGGGTGTGTAATGAGGATGTTGGAATACACGAGATAGTAGAGGAAGCAAGACTGAGATGGTATGGGTGTGTAATGAGGATGTTGGAGTACATGAGATAGTAGAGGAAGTAATACCGAGATAGTATGGGCATGTAATGAGGATGTTGGAGTACATGAGATAGTAGAGGAAGCAAGACTGAGATGGTATGGGTGTGTAATGAGGATGTTGGAATACATGAGATAGTAGAGGAAGCAAGACTGAGATGGTATGGGTGTGTAATGAGGATGTTGGAATACATGAGATAGTAGAGGAAGCAAGACTGAGATGGTATGGGTGTGTAATGAGGATGTTGGAATACATGAGATAGTAGAGGAAGCAAGGCTGAGATGGTATGGACATGTAATGAGGATGTTGGAGTACATGAGATAGTAGAGGAAGCAAGGCTGAGATGGTATGGACATGTAATGAGGATGTTGGAGTACATGAGATAGTAGAGGAAGCAAGACTGAGATGGTATGGGTGTGTAATGAGGATGTTGGAATACATGAGATAGTAGAGGAAGCAAGGCTGAGATGGTATGGACATGTAATGAGGATGTTGGAGTACATGAGATAGTAGAGGAAGCAAGACTGAGATGGTATGGGTGTGTAATGAGGATGTTGGAGTACATGAGATAGTAGAGGAAGCAAGGGTGAGATGGTATGGACATGTAATGAGGATGTTGGAGTACATGAGATAGTAGAGGAAGCAAGACTGAGATGGTATGGGTGTGTAATGAGGATGTTGGAATACATGAGATAGTAGAGGAAGCAAGGCTGAGATGGTATGGACATGTAATGAGGATGTTGGAGTACATGAGATAGTAGAGGAAGCAAGACTGAGATGGTATGGGTGTGTAATGAGGATGTTGGAGTACATGAGATAGTAGAGGAAGCAAGGCTGAGATGGTATGGACATGTAATGAGGATGTTGGAGTACATGAGATAGTAGAGGAAGTAATACCGAGATAGTATGGGCATGTAATGAGGATGTTGGAGTACATGAGATAGTAGAGGAAGCAAGGGTGAGATGGTATGGACATGTAATGAGGATGTTGGAGTACATGAGATAGTAGAGGAAGCAAGACTGAGATGGTATGGGTGTGTAATGAGGATGTTGGAATACATGAGATAGTAGAGGAAGCAAGGGTGAGATGGTATGGACATGTAATGAGGATGTTGGAGTACATGAGATAGTAGAGGAAGCAAGGTTGAGATGGTATGGGCATGTAATGAGGATGGAAAAGGATTGAATCCCAAGCAGAATGATGGAGTTGGAAGTTTGGAGGGAAAAGAGCACAAGAGAGACCAATAAAAGTGATGAAAGGAGCAGATAACAGCAAGTGTGCAAGTGAAAGGAGAAGCAAATAAAGAAGGAAGAATGGAGGAAGGAGAGAGGAATATAGAGGCATTTTGCTAAAATGACTTGGCCACAGGCAGCAATTCATGATGATGATGATAAGTATAAATATATATACAGACACATATTCAGCACTGTGTCTTACTACCCATCCTGGTTAAATCTTGCAAAGTATTTTCAAATACCTATGTATTTTGAAAAGTAAAATAGAGATTTTAAATATCTTTTGGAAGTTAAAATGTAGTTAACATACAATGTTACCAAATTTGTAAAAGTATTTTTATGAAACCCTAGTGGTAAAATACAAGATCACAAACTTGCAGATAAATCAATCAAAGTCCTGAAAATGCAGGCATATAAATTTAACTATTTAATAAATTGGGGGAAGTGGTTTACCACCTTTTACATTCACATTTATATATGTGGGGTCACATTTTACCCAAACATACTGTACATAAAATATCAATATGTAAGCAATTTGGTATTTTGGCAAAATATTCCTGGCACATGAGTATTTATATTTCTAAAAATATTATAGATTTGATTGCTTGACTATTTCGCTATCAAATCTTATAATAAGAGTCGTATGGTTTTCAAGATTTTATCAAAAATATTTTAAAATCTATCTTAATTCCCGGTGCGATTTAGTTAATAGTTTCTCAAATTTAAATTGCTCAACTTTAAACAATTTTCTAAGCATGTAGTGGCTATTTTTGTAACTATATTTTTTATAGGTCTAGATTGTGTCAAAATGTCAAAAGTTAATATATATATAACATGCTGCTTTGTTAAAAAAAGATGAGTAAAAGTTTCAGACCAAAAATGACGCTTGCTTATGTATTTGTTTTATGAAATTTCACCACCTTGATGGTGTAAAGTTAGACCCCCCCCCACCCCATAACCCTACAAAAGGGGGTGTTTGATAAGACTCAAAAACCACACGACTACTTGGTTAAGTCTTAGCTCCACTAAGTAGATAGTAAAATATTTTGAAGACTACTTACTTAAATCTACAACCTTTAATCTATTTAAATATTCTTGAGTAAAAATTTGATATTTTTCAACAGTAAGCAATATCTATTCAATGTGCTTTATTTTTGTTATGGGTTAGATTGTTATATAAAGTATATTATTTTTCTAAAGGAAAAAAATATTTAGTGGATAACATTAAAATTTAGTTTTTGATACATAAGGGCTGTCGATAAACTATGTCATAATGCTTATTTTAATTTTTTTTATCAAACTCCATCCACCCCCCTTGTCACAATTTTGTGAATCCCCTTGCTAATATTATGTCACAATATCATACACCTACCCCCTATTTAAATAGGTTCTTTTAATTTTAGGGCCTATATAAACCTTTTATTGAAAAATGTTCGTACAAGTTCACCAAGATCGACGATCTAAGTCGAATCGTTGTGTGTTTATATGTGCCCGATGCACTTGAATGTAATGTGATGTCACACATTAGCTGACTCCCTCCTTCCCCCTCCTCACGCCAAGCACTACTCCCTCCTATCCTCAATATGCGTGTATACGTAGTTTAAGGACAGCCCCATATTGATTTCAATATAATTTAAACTATAAAGAGCTTTACCTGTATCTTGTCAAGACAAGTCCGCTAATTATCTAAGGAAGGTAATAATATAATCATATAAAATAGAGCACATTGAAGAGAAGTGTCCTCTGCTAGTTCTGGTCGAGAGTCTTTGTTAGCGTGAGCAGTAGAGGATAGTGGATGTCCTCATCATAGTTGCAGCTGTTCTTCATCTCCAGGTGCCTCCGCCAAACATGCTCATTGTACCGCTGGCTACTGGCGCATGTGAACCCTCGCAACCGCGCCTCCTCCGCAAACTTGGCGAGAGTGCCTCCTCGGCCTGGAGCCATGACCAAGGCCACGCCGTTCGGCCTTAAGGCGGCCCACAACGTCTCCACCAGGTCCCGCCGCGCGTCGTCGAAGAAGAGACAGTCCGCAGAAAGCACCGCATCGTACGTCTGGCCGCCCAATGCCTCGAGGTCTCCCCATTGCAGGACGGAGAAGGTCACGCAGTCATTCCCGCCAGACCATTCCTCTCGACGACGTGGCCGAGATTATCGACAGCCAGACGGTTCCCATCGGTGAGCCTGACGCTGGCGGCAGCCGAGTACTTGGCGAGCATGAGCCCCGCGAGGCAGGTCATGCCTCCCCCAGCTCCAACACGGCCTGACCACGGAACTCGACAAGACTTCCCAGAACGTGATACGCCAACACCTCCTCCGATGGCCAACACAGATGTTGCCTGTGTTGTTAAAGCCCATCAACTCTGTGGCGGTGAAGGGCCGCACGGGGTGCCGCACGTCTACGTGGTAGGTCTCCCTGGCCAGGGTGGCAGAGTATTGGAACCAGGGCGGGTCAGAGCGCTCGAGCGGGCAGGAGGTGATGAGCTGATAGGAGGTGAACGCCGGAGAGAAATGACGTCGTCTAGCCGCGGGCCAGTGTCCGCGTTCTTCTGCAAGGCGCATGCCAGTAGTTTCCAGCGCTGACGCGCCACCTCATTGCGTCCTTCCCCCAGCACCCGTTGTGGGGGCAGACCGTTGCAGGCCACGGACATGGCTCATCTACTACCGCATCAGTCTTGTATTCCGGGGAGAAATAATTCCTCCAATCCTTCTATCTAAAGCTCTGGTGTTAACGGACAGTTTGTAATTTAAGGCATTGCTGTTCACAGTGCATTTTATTGGTCTAATTAGAGCCTGAAAATGGAGGAAAAACCAAGGCTTTATATTTACTGTTATAAAATATAGCACTGTAGGAAAGCTATTAAAATAATATTTTGAAAAAAATATAAGATTTCTACTTGAAAGCGTCATATTCATAAATTGAAAAATGAGTCGCATATGAAATCGAAATTGGGCCCCTTGGTTTCACACACCAATGTTCTACCACCAAGATATCCAGGACTTGTCCCATGCTCAAGGCCATGTCATAACTTTAAGGCAGAGTCTGATGGACATGTCTGGAAATAATCACACTTACTGTAGTAGCACTGGTAGCAGATGATTTCCACACGTCCTTCACAGACTCTGCCTTATAAAACCTACGAGTGAAGAATGTCCCAAAGCATGAGGCGAATTCTGGATAGCTCTGTGGTAGAGCATCGGCTCGTTAAGCTAAGGGTCCCGGGTTGGATTCCAGTGTCATGGTGTGATTTTTTAAACTTACTGTTAAAATATAAACTTGATGCGCCAACATCTGTAACAACAAGATCATTTACATCTTCTAAACTTCGCTAGTTGTGTGCAATTAATCGTGTGAGTTATATTTTTTTCCATCTGTAAAAAGGGCGTTTTCAAAAAGAGGAACTGTCAAATCATATAAATACATGCATTTAAAACATCAAATTAGATTTTTTTTTTCAAATGTAGACGTGACCAAGCCTTAGGCTTGAACATACCTCCAGAGAGATTAATAAAGAAAATATGGATGGTAGGTTTAGTGAGTTGCACTTCAATTCAAATCTATTTTCCAGTTATTAATAAATACATGCCAAAATAAAAATGTAGAGCCTATGATAGTCACAAACTTAACAGCAAGAGTTTGAAGTATGTTTGATTCTGATCCATGAGGCTAGGTTTGTACACGTGGAATGGTTCAGTTCGAAAATAAATGGTTGCTTGACCATTTTACTTATACTTATTTTATGCTTGTATTTAGGCTCGGATGTAGCAAGAACCACATCCAAAAGAATACTTTCAAAAAGGCCAAAAGAAACATTCAAATTATTACCTATGCGTGTTGAGCTAGCCCACTGAGGACAAGGAGATCGAAGTTCAATCTCAGTCAGGTGAACTGGGGGTGGTTTTTCCCTAAAATGGTTTTCCACTCTCCTCCACGCAAATGTGGGTTCACTTCCTCTAAATTCAACCTTCCCAATTCCTAATCCATTAGTGTAATTAGTACTTAAGCGTATAACCCGAACGGGTGGTAAGACGCGGTGCTAAATAAATATTACCTGTACTGCTAATATATAGCCCTATTTTTGTAGCTAATTACAGTTTTCATCATTTGAGAAATCCTTCAAAATTTACTCGAGCAATAGTAGAGTTTATATTATGTCTTGCAATTAAGCCTAAAATGAGTGTTCCAAACTAGCACGAATTTCAAATTTCAAACCTATGACAATCAAAACATTTTGGACAATGGTTTGTTTTTTCTATGTACCCTATGGTGTAGCTTAAAAGATAGGGTCATAGTGTAACCAACCAAGGAAACGGAAACCAGCTTTGATGGCTGCATGGTCTAAGCCCTACTCTGGGAATAACTCAGACCTCCAAAGATGCGGAGATCGAGATTCGATCCCGGTCAGGTGCACGGAGGGTGGTTTTTTTTTCCCTAAATGGTTTTCCACTCTCCTTCCACGCTAATTCGGGTACACTCCCTCTTAATTAAACCTTCCTAACCCCTAAACACATTAGAGTGTAATTAGTACATAGATGTAAGCTATATAGTAAAATGTGGTGTTAAAAAAAAAGTATAAAGAGTGTACAAATCACAGACATGTGCATTTTGTTCAATTAAAACTTTATAATTATTTTCTAAGAGAAATTAAATTATATACAATAAAGGCCTTTTGGATGCCAAAAATTTAGTAAGAATTATAACGTTAAGGAAATTTAGTAGCCTAAATATAACTTCTATCCTGAGAAAATAACAGCCATAAAATACTAAAGAAAATAGAACATTGGGGATAGATTAATGTGTCTGTGTAGTGTAGACGGGCCTCAAAATAAAAATAAAATAGCTTTTAAAAACCAGGCCTATAACGTGTGCCTTTGTCTAATACAAAAAAAATATAATGCATAAAATAGCTCTCTACATTCCATGAATTTATTAATTGGAACTGTCAAAAGTTCATGTGTGTAGTTTACTGCAGTAATTAGATTATATGTAATAGTGAAAAATTAAATAAATCTTAGAAAATATACCTCTTAAAATTACTAAAACACATTAATACATTTTAATACGCGTACAACTAACTCTTCAACATTCTCGTCTCACAAAACCGTCATGCTGTCAAATGTGTCCCATTTGACTCGCAAGCTAAGCCACTTAACTGAACACTGACCAAATTCAGATCACTCTCTACTTTTATAAGTATTTCGCAAGGTCAAGGACGGATTCGGAGGTTTCTAATTGTATGAACTCCCAGAGCTCTTCCTCTCTTATACCTTAAATTAAGTTTCAAACGGTCTGGGGATTGTTTGTTTACAATGGCCCTATTCTTAGTTCTTGGTAGTCAAGGAGAAAACTCGGTAGCCTAGTTTATTTAAATTAGTTTATCCTTATCTGTAAATTGTTATTTAGACAAGTTATAGTTAAACTCGACAAATAGAGAGTTGACTTACATTTCTGCGTTGAGATTAATACTCTCAAAATTAACATTTCTTGTATAAAGTTTTTAAAAAAATATCAAAATCTACACCACTACTACGATCACAACAGCGACATGATGAAAACAAATGAGAGTCGTTATCGCAATGCGCAACGCATGCGCTAATGCGTTATAAACAAGTTCGCATCACAATGCGAGATGTCAATATTATGTTGTGTTTTTCGTCTGCTATTTCCCGTGAAAATAATATGATTTTTCTTAAAACACTTTTTTCACGTCATATTATTTGACTTTTTAGCTAACATTTAATCAACAACAAATTTATTGTAAATGTGAAATTTTTAAATTTAATATTGAGTTATCCTAACTGAAAAAATACCAACAATTTCGGGAAATGGCTGGAATGGAAACCAGCTGTTCACATTTTTCTTGTGGAGGGAACTAAACAAAATAATGTGATCACAATAGTATTGTCTATATTATTACAAACATGTCTACATCGGTGATGATAGGCACAGACTACCTGCCTCTTCATCACAAATCTAAAGGTCATGCGTTGCGTCTGCCCTTTTCTAAATTAGCCTGGATAACAGTTTCTCTTCCGTTGCTTGGTTTTATATTTTGTGTAATTTGGTCCATACTCTTCAATTATGAGAGGTCAACTTACACACATTGTGAAGTAAGTAGAGACATACCATTCACTTAATTCCATTTATTGCTTCCTTCATCCTTACAACCTTAAATTACATTATTGTTGTTAATAACCTGACGATAAAATAATTGTGGCTTCATTATTAGTACAAAAGGCCTTCTTTTGGAAAAAAATTATTATTACGAAAAAGACACAACCATCGAGCATCACACAACCCAATAGATTTATAAAAAACACAAGATATATTAATAAAACACTTATTGATGTCGGACAAGAAATGGTCTAATCACCTCCTCGATAAGCTTCGGCTTTGTTTAACAAAAAACCAAGTTGCAGTTCTTTGTTACTATTGAACTAACTATTGAATACTAAAACACATGACAAAATTAAAATCTGGTGTTGATGCGCTATATCCGTCCCATTTTAGGCGCTTTATCTTTGTAATGGTACAATATTTCAATATTTTATTCATTGTTTTTTTACACACACAAGAATGCATAATATATACGTCAGTTCCAAGGGTCTAATTTGTTGTTTATTTCTGTAATTTGAAGAATTTTAATTTAAGCTGACGGGTCGCACAGAGTGAACTAGGGGGCCACAATTTAGGCGTGCCTGCTTTAGTTAAAGCTCAAGCACTCATGGTGAGGTCTGAGCTCGGTTATAAATATCACTCCCGATAATTGCTGTCGCAGGTTGCCAACTACTTGCCGTCAATATCGGCAGCTATCGGAGCTACTCTCCTCAGAACCAGGTGTGGAAGACCGCCATATTCATCCATGCTGGTCCGAGGTTTCTCATAGCTCGCATGTACTACAAGTACTATCAGAGTGTGTTGTACCACTGGATCCATTTCCTGGCGGCCATCGCTTGTTGGCTAAATGTCGTCGAGAACCTGGCCCTCGTAGGGCTCACCTTCATCTCGTCCTCCGAGAACTACTGTGAGGAACGATTTCTTCTCGTTAATAAACCCGGAAAGCATTATTAGATCTAATATTTAAGTTTAATTTGAATATGTTGCTCAGCAAGTTGGTCGTCGTCATAAATAAATTGATGTGAAATTTAATTATTAATAACTATAACTACTTTAACATATTATTTAACTTTTTGATCACAAAAAATTCCCAAACCTAATTTTATATAACTTTGGACACTGCCAACCTTGGAAAAATATAAACTAAAATTAATTTTTGTCTCACCCCCAGTTCAGATTATATGCAAATGTACTAATTTAAACTACTCTAATATCTTAGAGATGAGAACGGTTGAATTTAGAATAAGTGTATCTGCATTTGTTTGGAAGGGGAGTGGTAAACTATTTAGGGTAAAACCACCGACGGAACTGTGAGAGTGATGCCTTAGACCATTCACCCACCGAAGCGGGCCATAAACCAAAGTGAATCTGCTAGAAGTAGAATGTTTGAACCAAGGTTGGTCAAAATCTGTCACTCGATTCGAAGGTGAAGAGACAGGTGCACAGTTAAATACCTAATATAAATGATTTTAATTTAAAAATAATAAACGGCAAAAAAGTTCAAATTTGAAAATTATCTTGAGTTGTTTATGTGTGCAATGTATGACACCTTAGCTCAGCCAATAAGGTGTCTGGCTATTAAGATAAGGGTCCCAGGTTCAATTCTCGGCATTTCCGAAAAACATCTTATTGGGTATGATGTGGGTTCCCCTTTAACAATCATGAATTAGTGCAGTGAAGCAAGGTGTTATGTCGGTTTTAGATTCAAGTTATTTATAAGTCGTGTGCTGATGTAATCAGTCAGTTCTTCAGAAAGTGCACGTTAAATACCTCAAATAATAATAATTAGATGTGTGCGATTGTTACAGCCGTTCACGAGAAATGTTTTATGATGTTCATGGTGACGTCGGAACTGTACATGATGCTCACCTGTTACCTGCTGAGGAGTATGCGCTGTCAGCCTCCCGACAACGTGGAGACCCGCTCTCTCAGGATCAAATACCAACTGCTGGTCGTGAACGTGATCTCCTTCGCATTGGCCGCATACTGCTTCCTGCGCCACAACTGGTACTGCGAGCCGGGAGGTATGTAACTAACTACTGTTATATAATATAACTTAACAGGATTAATTTATAAGTCATATAAAAACAAGTTAGCTTTAATCATCTTGCATTATTCCCAATGTGGATTTAACATTTTCTTAAATAAAAAAAATAACTATTTCTTTTATGGTACATCACAAACTTGATTACAGGACGGGAGTACTTGAGGTTAAAATAGGGTTAGGAGAGGGGGAGATTAACTCGACTTGACCTTAAGCCCAAAAGATTTGATTTAAGGCTGTGGCTCCATACATTTCAGAGGTTGTGTTTTTTTCAACATATTTTGTACATTCGTCATAATAAGGGGAGCACAAGTTTAAGAAATAATTTTTTACTCTTAAAGTGGTTTGGAGGGGGATTCTGTGGTTTTTGCATGGTGGTCACAGGCATGGATAACCTGTAATAGTCAGAGAATTTAACCATGAAGCATTAATTATCTACTTTACATCAAAACAAGAGAAACTTCAAATCTAGTTAACTCCTCATCACTATCGTAAACAACAATTGAGGAAACCGGATATATAGCAGACACCTTTGCAACGCACTCATCACTACAGTTCACAGATAAAATTAGTTCAACCATGTTGGTCATTGATGGTCCATCTATACTTAGTAGTTTACAGTTATGTAAACAGGTAAAACATGAAAGGAGAGAGGACAAAATGCTGTCTTTAAAACCTGGAAATGTCAGGGAATTTAATAAGTGAATTCCTGTGGCCACCATGGTTTGATTGTTTGGTTCCTCCCCCCCCCCCCCCCCACGACATTTTGCACAAATTTCAGGAGATTATAAAAGATTATAAAAAAGAAGCTTCCCACCTTTTTTTGTCCATATAAGTTAACTCACATAAATGGAATGAAACTGAATAATTTGTCAACCACACATACACTGACTGATTTTCTCTGATTGCAGTGTACTCACTGTTTGCCCTGTGCGAGTACTTGGTCGTGCTTACAAACATGGGGTTCCACATGACGGCCTCTTGGGACTTCCATGGTCGCGAGCTGCTCGTCTGGCTTCCTGGAGTACACTTCAGTTGACAGGCTCGTTTCCCCAAGAAGCAGCTCCAATAACAAATCTCCCAGTCCGTCACAAACAGTGTAGACCCTAGAAAACTAGCCCCGGACCTTTGGGTGAGTAGGGGGCTTGTCATTATTTGGTTTGAAATTGGTTTTTAGTCCTAAGCTTTAAAAAAAATTATATTTTTCTTCCACGAACCTCATCACTAACATTGTTATGGGTTTAATATGGAATTATCTTAGGTTACAAATACATCCTTCACTGACATCAATTTAGATTAGTTGAAAAATGACACCTGGACACGGAAATAGGACCAAGGAAGGACCCTTGGAATAGCCTTCCAATACTCTACCACTGAGCTACCCTGTGATTCATCCTTTTTTCAGGGTTATTCTTCACTCATAATTTTAATGCTATGCCGAGCTAAGCCTAACCCATTGAAATTATTTTGGGTTGTTTCAAGTTTTGAAACAATCTTGATCTTAATTTATTTTAGATTTTAAAATGTTACTTTTCTTTAAAATATCTGAATCATATTTTATTAATTTTTTTTTCATAACTTTAATACATATTTTTATTTATTATTTTATATAATCAAGTTTTAAAATGATATATTTACTAAACCCAAGCTCAACTTGACTCTATACTCGGGAGTTTTATGAAAAGCTCGCTTAGATTGATTTGAATGTAAAAACTTGTGCTCACACATCCCCTAATAAAAATTACTAAACATTTTTCTCGTCGTCCTCGGTGGTCTTAGGACCCGATCTTCACCGGTTCAAGCCCGGCCGTGATCAACGGAATTTTCACAGAGCGATGAAAATCCGTAGCACAACTTCCTTGGGAGGGAAAGTAAAACTGTCGGTCCCATGTCGATTGTAGCGTGTAAAAGAACACTTGAAGGTACGTGAGATACCTTTCCGACAAAATTTGTAGGCTTTCTCTCTCGCTAATATAAATCCAGTGTGGAAAGCAAAGGAAAACTACCGCACTCTCAGGACTTTACTAGTGCATGTGTTTTCTCCCAGTTGGTGTGGGTGGGTGACACTTACCGACCAAAAGGTTGAGTGCTTGTGCTACTAACAGATGTATGGGAAACACAACAGCACTTACAGCTCTAGACCCACTAATACATTACCACTAACAATTTTCTTGTGCTAGCCGAGTATTTCTCTATTAGATACATACCATTGTTGTGGTGCTCTGAGGGCGTCTGGGTTATATGTCTACTTAACCAAGATATGCCATCCAAATGGTAACCACTCCTTGGCTCCAGACGATATGAATTAATGTGCTGCCATGGTCCCAGTGTACCAACACGATGGTCCTCACATTAAGGGATTGGTATCATATGTTTTACTACCGAGGAGCCAGAGGCAACTTGGCGCAGCTGACTGGCCCACGGTTCAATCTAATGAAGTAAGATTCGTTGAAGTGCTTCACCTTTACTCACTACCCTCTGATAAACCTGACAGTTTCAGCCCCAAGAGAAGGCGCCGCGCTTCGACCCACGGAGAGTGCCGCCTCTTGCTTCCGACGAGACCCTGAGCTTCCCTTGCCTTCCTCCGGTTGACCCCTCCCCTCTGGGGGTCATGGCCAGGCACTCTGTCGAGTCCATTGTGCGGCAGATACCGACGGGCCCCGCCGAGTGCCGGTGTCCCCTCTGGCCCTGCGGCACCTCCCGGGACATGTTACCGACCTACCAGCAG
The DNA here is from genome assembly GCA_033556935.1 of Timema podura. NCBI lineage: Eukaryota > Metazoa > Arthropoda > Insecta > Phasmatodea > Timematidae > Timema > Timema podura. Next base: position 55,411,856 of record JAVRXN010000012.1, on the reverse strand, counting down.
TATGTTTACATGATGGTGGACCACAGAGCGCACAGGTGTGAAGGGTTGGTAGCCTTGGGACGTGTTACCAACCTACCAGCGGTTTGTGTTTATGACGGTGGATCGCAGGGCACGCAGGTGTGAAGGGGTTGGTAGCCTTGGTACGTGTTGAATATCCGTGAATGTACTCGCCACTGTTGGTTAAGAAGGTCATCATGACTATGTTTGGAAGAGCAGGCACACATTTTTAAACTAGTTCATTTAGGTTGTTTCTTTTTGTAAGTTTACATTTTCAGAAAAACAAACTATGTTATGTGTAGGGTGTGCGAAATTTTGAAATGTCAAAGTCTAAGGTAAAATATCGACTTTGAATATCTATCTCCCCAGATGGTTCTTAAAACCATTTGTTAGTTGAAGTTCTAGTTTGAAAATGTTTGAGCTGCCTCTACCATATTGTGTTCAATATATTCTTAAACCTTTATTCTTTTAAATAAAACCATCAAGAAATCAAGGCTGGATTAGATATATATGCAAACCTATTCACATTGTTCCTTTAAAGGTAGGCAAGAAACTATGCATTTGGCGCAAAAAACACTCCTACTTAATCCATCCTCACTAACTTTCTCTAAATCTCCCCATCTTTACATACTTCCCTGCTTCAACAACATCCATTACACGAATCATACATGCTCTTTTCTTATTTAAACTCTCAATGTTTCTTTTTTTTTTCACACATTCGTCTAAAACATTTAACACGCATTACATGCTACCTTAATTTTGATCCACACTCTACCTTCATATATTTGCTTAGTCACTTGATCCATATTCTTCCTCTCAACATGGCCAAACCAACGTAAGACGTTTCTTTCACAATGACCCATTGGATTCCTTTTCAAACCGCACTCCTTCAACACCCATTCATTACTGACTGTTCATACGAGTTGTTCTGCAAGCTGGATTAGTTTAATGGCATAATAGCACCAACATTTTAAAAACAAAAGTTATGATAATACCATGGCTGTTTGTACGGACGGAGGGGGGATACATTTTCAATCAAGTTTTTAGTTTGTATTTCCAATTATAAAGTAATTCTTCTTTTAATTAACGATGCACTACAATATTTATGATATATAAAACTACCCGTATCAAAGGAAATATTTAAATTTCAGCAAAAAAAAAAAATTGATTAAAGAAGTCAAAGATAAATAAACTTTGCTACATCAATATTTTATACACAGCTAATATTCCTTTCCACACCTAACAAAACAATATTAAAGCTATTTCCAAGAAAATGTTAGTATAGCTATATATATATATATCCACTAGAATTGGTTTTTCTTTCAATGTATATATATAAAGTTGAAGCTGGAAATTCAACACTGAACTGCATGGGAAGTCGACGCTTTGAGTGACGAGACTAAGGAAGATTTGTTTGGAAACACATTCCACACACAGACTAATGAACTAATGTCGCGTTCAGAGATCCTTAAAGCTGCGATACTTTGCGACGTGATTACGCAAGATAAATATACTGCATTTTATATGGGTGTTTTTTTAATTCTGTTTTTGATAAAAGAGTAATATTTCTAATTAAAATCACAAGATTCAATTGGTAGTGAGTGATATCAATTGATTGAATGAATTATTGAATGAAAGACTAGCGAGACTTCAACTCACAGTTATTATTATTATTATTATTATTATTATTATTATTATTATTATTATTATTATTATATTTATTCAATATGTTATAACAATTTTAATCAATGTTAAAGCCTGTGCTAATCTAAGATTTTCATTTTTGAATTTAATTCAAATCCAAAATTTTAAAATTAAAATGGTTTGAATCGATATTCCAAATCAAATATTTTGTAATTAAATATTATCAAATCCAAATCTGATATAATTATTTATAACTTTTTAATTCATTCAATTAAAAAAATAATAATAAGCCGACTCAAAAATGACTACATTTTAAATATTACGAGATTCAACAAGTTTTCTACTGTCAAGTTAAATAATGGATCTATGTTAACTTCTTTAAAATGTTAAATTGTTTAATTTTAGATTCAAATTAAATTCCATCTAATCTGAATATTGGGATGTATTTGGATTTGAAATTTAGAATCCGTTAAAAATCTTCCAGATATATGATTTTCGGAAGTGTAATCGAATATGAAAACCAAAAGATTTGGATTTATATTGAAAATATTTAGTTTTTGCACAGGCTTTAACTAATCACTTCTTCAATAGATCAAAACAATTATTTATTACATTAGTACCTCAGTTATCCGAATAAGAGAAGGCTCGACTCAGACTTCGCATAGCAAAAATTTTGGATAGTTTGTAACTTGAGTGGTGGTGGTGAAAGTAAATATTTATTCAGAAACATGTTTTGTGCATTGTAAAATTAATATATTAATTGGTCGCCCGGTCCACCCACATGTATCTTGGTGGCACGGGAGATCAGAAACAGGAAAGTCTGTGCCGCTACATAATTTGTTGAGTTCGATAATAAAACTTGAAGGAACGTGTCTGACTTGTCATTGATGGAAACTACCCAACTATAGAGATCCAGGGATGTCAAAAGAGAGCCCTAAATACGGGAGCGAAAGGTTGGGCCGTTACAACTAAAGTTAAGATGAGAGCTTCATGGACATTTTTGTTTCATTAATTTCTGGGGTAGACTGCAAAAGAATTAAACTCTGGGAAAATCGAAGTCCTGCTTCTTACACCTGTTTAGTAAAACAAAAACAGGTGTTTTCGTTAATCTGGGTTTCAATTGAGCGAAGTTCTGTTAACTGAAGTTCTATTGTATTATTACTAACACATGTGATTATAAAGTGTCAATAGGGCCGATGCAATTGAGGGTAAGGATGTACCAAGCTCCCTTCATCCGCCATATTGGATACTTTTTGCCTTCTACAGAATTTGTTAGACTAGACCAAAATTTACAATAGTGATGTTTGTAAACTGTGCTATCACCACATACTTGTATTTTAATATACTTGTAGCATTGACATAATACTTAATGTTTTGTATTTAAATAAATTGCATTAAGCTTGTTATTATGTATATCATTAAATAAACATGATAGAACCCTAAAAAAAACTAAAATCGCAACAAATATTTCCTGTCCCGGTTAAGTTCGAAAAAACCAACCAACCTAAATATTTGATTACTTGACCATTGCATCAACAACATGGAGAGCATTAGCAGAAACTCAAGGCAATTTTCATTTCTCACGAGAAGTTTTCATCCTTAAAGAAACTAAGTTGGCAACACTGAAACCAACTTCCTGTTGTCGACCTCATTGGTTTGGGGTAAAATGCTCGCCTTAGGACCCGATGTTCTTGGCCGAGTCGACGGCTTTTTCTTGAGCGATAAAAATTCTTAGCACAACTTCCTTCTGAAGGGAAGTAAAGCCGTCGATTGTGGCAAGTAAAAGCATCCTGGACAGTATATGGAGATACCTTTCCCGGCAAAATTGGTAGGCCCTTTCGCTCTCGCTCATAGAAATTGACATGTTCTGATATAATCATTCGGTTCAGAAAGTGCATGTTAAATACCTCATATAAATAAATAAAATAACTTCATGTTTATTCTTGGAGAAGATTCCTTGTGGCATTGAAATATTCTAGTTTGTTTGAAAATATGTATTTAGTGTTTTTACTTTTATTTGTGCTTCATCTTCTATCATATTTATTTAACTATACATTATAACGTGCTTGGTGTGTAATCTCTGTCCAATCTCTCACTGGTGTAAACTATGTGTTTACAGTCGGTTTATCGTGTATCTGGGAAATGTTTGGTAAATATGTTTGTTATTTATTGAATATTTTAACTTTGTCACCTTGTTGTATCACAATTTGGTAGTACTGTTTTATCAAGATTTCATAACAGTATAATAGAAACAACATTATTTGTTCAATATACAAACTCTGTATTTTCAATATGCTTGATTTTAGTCAATGTCCACACGATGTTTCTTGTTTTGGATGACTGTTGTATGAAATGTTGCAATGTATTGTATTTTATATATTACTATACTACTTTATCTGTACAAGATGTTGCACACAAATATAGCACACTTTATGTAAAATAAACTAATTGTGTTTATTTCATAGTTTTTTTTTTTTAGCACCGCGTCTTACTACCCGTTCGGGTTATACGCTTAAGTACTAATTACACTAATGGATTAGGAATTGGGAAGGTTGAATATAGGGGAAGTGAACCCGCATTTGCGTGGAGAGAGAGAGTGGAAAACCATTTTAGGAAAAACCACCCCCAGTTCACCCGACTGAGATTCGAACCCTCGATCTCCCCGTCCTCGGTGGTCTAGCTCAACACGACTGGCGCGTTAGCCAACTACGCCACCGAGGTGGGTTTTATTTATTTCATAGTTGAAATAATTTGTAAATGTGTTTGCTAAAATATATATTTTGCAAAAAAAATAAATAAATAACCTTTGATATTAAAATACAAAATCCAGCCGTTTGGTGCCAAATTTTTCCTTTGGTTGGATAAAAGATAAACATTCTGGTGAAACCACCAGTGACCTATAATGCCCGCCAGATGACACATTGCAGACTAAGGTCAGTGACCTTTATATAAAATAACCCATTGACCCTAAATGACATCTTCAAAATGTTATATTCCTGCCCATTTGATATTCCCCCCCCCCCCTTTATTTTCGAATCCATTGTATTTTCGCCCCTTTTGATTTTTTATTCTATTTGAGAATTTCCGAGAGAATTTTGTGGGTGACTTTGGTTTATTGTATGTTCTGATCAAAGAGAGATACAAGTAGAGAGCTGCATCTACTGTTAGTGAGATGATTTGAAATAACTCGTTAGTAAAAAGTATGTATGTCAATTTAGTTCTCTGTTGATTTGTTTCATTACACAAGATAATAATTATAAAACATCCTTAGTGACAATAATCTAATAGGTCACAGTTTGTTACTACATATAATTGAGATCACAATACAAGTTGACTGTGCACTCATAAATTGGACTATCCTAATATTGGAACGTCGGAGAACCGGAGCGCTGAGGCAGCCGCAAACAGCTCAAACACAACGATCTGAAATAAAGACAAAATATGTTATATCAACAAGTTGTTTCTAGATATTCTCTGTTTACTTCTCAGATATAGTTTTAAAATTATGTGTGAAGCTGTAATTGGGGCCTGGGAAACCAGCAATGACAGGTTTAAACAGGTAGATAACAGATAGTTGTACGAAGTTACTCCAGCAATGACATGTTTAAACAGGTAGATAACAGATAGTTGTACGAAGTTACTCCAGCAATGACATGTTTAAACAGGTAGATAACAGATAGCTGTGTGAAGTTACTCTATCAATGACATGTTAAAACAGGTAGATATCAGATAGTTGTACGAAGTGACTCCACAATGACAGGTTTAAACAGGTATATAACAGATAGTTGTAAGAAGTGACTCCACAATGACTTGTTTAAACAAGTAGATAACAGATAGTTGTACGAAGTTACTCCAGCAATGACATGTTTAAACAGGTAGATAACAGGTAGTTGTACGAAGTGACTCCACAATGACATGTTTAAACAGGTAGATAACAGATAGTTGTACGAAGTTACTCCAGCAATGACATGTTTAAACAGGTAGATAACAGGTAGTTGTACGAAGTGACTCCACAATGACAGGTTTAAACAGGTAGATAACAGATAGTTGTACGAAGTGACTCCACAATGACAGGTTTAAACAGGTATATAACAGCTAGTTGTACGAAGTGACTCCACAATGACAGGTTTAAACAGGTAGGTAGTGTATATCCTGACCTCGTTGCTCCCAGACGTAAGGAGTGGAGCCGGGATGTACATGGTCTTCGTGGGACCAGCGTTGAAATAACGGCCAATGTTGAACCCGTTGACGAACACGTTACCCTTCCCCCAGGAGGACATGTCCAGACATGAGTAGATGACTAACAAATAATAATTTAAAGTATAGAACACAAAACTAGGTTGAAATAACCCCTGTTAGTTAAAATATAACGTTAACATTACATTTTTCATTATTTAATGTATTTGAGGTATTTAACGTGCACTTTCTGAACCGTCTTATATCAGTACACGAGCTATAAACTAACTTAAATCTAGAACAGACACAACATCCAGCCCCCCGGCCGTCAATTCATCGCTGTGAAAGGGTAAACCCGCATTTCATCAATGATATATTTTTCGATAATTACAGGAATTGAACCCGGGACCCTTTTGGTAAATAGGCAGACAAGCTATCGAGTGAGCTAAGGTCTCGGACTGTTTAAATTTAATAAATTAAGATGATAAACACGTGAGTCTGGGATTATATCTTGTAGATAACAATTGTTATATAACAGGATAAAAATTTATTTGTTATTTTTGATTACTCAATTCTTTGAAAAGTCAGTAATATCGTTTCGGGAAATAGTTGAAAAAAAGATTAGTAAAAGAACAACCAAATTAAATCTCCCTTTACTAAAAATTGTAGATATGTTCTTAAAAAAATAATTAGTTGAGTTAAAATTATTCTTATGTTGTAGTCTATTATTTAAAAAAAAAGTTCTTTTGTAATGAAGTGCAATCAATATAGTCTGTAAACGTGAATAGGCTTTACTAATTCATTAGTTCCTTAACGACTGCCGATGATGAAGACTCAAGGATGTAAATTCTTGAAAATAGTGTAAAAGAAATTATATTTCCCCCGTTGAAATGAGCGTTTGACCCCACGCCATCCCCTCCCTCCCCTAACCCATTTGTGCTCTTATACCTCCGTGCGTCACGCACGCACGCACGCACAAAATGAAGGTTCCCCCCATTCTTTCTACGCGAGAAAACTTGTAATGATATACAAGTGGCAAGGGGTCAGCCCTAACCACCCTCTTTCTTTCAATAATGCTCGCTTGGTGGCCGCACGCTCACTTAACAAGTATAGTGGGATTTTGGTACGATGGAACTTTTTTTGGAAATATACCAAAAAAACACTTTTTTTAGTTTCTCGCGACCTCACGGGAAGAGAAAGTAATGCGATCGTAAAAAAACACTTTTTTTAGTTTCTCGCGACCTCACGGGAAGAGAAAGTAATGCGATCGTAAAAAAAACACTTTTTTTAGTTTCTCGCGACCTCACGGGAAGAAAAAGTAATGCGATCGTAAAAAAAAACACTTTTTTTAGTTTCTCGCGACCTCACGGGAAGAGAAAGTAATGCGAACGTGAAAAAAAAAACCACTTTTTTTAGTTTCTCGCGACCTCACGGGAAGAGAAAGTAATGCGATCGTAAAAAAATCACTTTTTTTAGTTTCTCGCGACCTCACGGGAAGAGAAAGTAATGCGATCGTAAAAAAAAACACTTTTTTTAGTTTCTCGCGACCTCACGGGAAGAAAAAGTAATGCGATCGTGAAAAAAAACACACTTTTTTTAGTTTCTCGCGACCTCACGGGAAGAGAAAGTAATGCGATCGTAAAAAAAACACTTTTTTTAGTTTCTCGCGACCTCACGGTAAGAAAAAGTAATGCGATCGTGAAAAAAAAACACTTTTTTTAGTTTCTCGCGACCTCACGGGAAGAAAAAGTAATGCGATTGTAAAAAAAACACTTTTTTTAGTTTCTCGCGACCTCACGGGAAGAGAAAGTAATGCGATCGTAAAAAAACACTTTTTTTAGTTTCTCGCGACCTCACGGGAAGAGAAAGTAATGCGATCGTAAAAAAAACACTTTTTTTAGTTTCTCGCGACCTCACGGGAAGAGAAAGTAATGCGATCGTAAAAAAAACACTTTTTTTAGTTTCTCGCGACCTCACGGGAAGAGAAAGTAATGCGATCGTAAAAAAACACTTTTTTTAGTTTCTCGCGACCTCACGGGAAGAGAAAGTAATGCGATCGTAAAAAAAACACTTTTTTTAGTTTCTCGCGACCTCACGGGAAGAAAAAGTAATGCGATCGTGAAAAAAAAACACTTTTTTTAGTTTCTCGCGACCTCACGGGAAGAGAAAGTAATGCGATCGTAAAAAAACACTTTTTTTAGTTTCTCGCGACCTCACGGGAAGAGAAAGTAATGCGATCGTAAAAAAACACTTTTTTTAGTTTCTCGCGACCTCACGGGAAGAAAAAGTAATGCGATCGTGAAAAAAAAACACACTTTTTTTAGTTTCTCGCGACCTCACGGGAAGAGAAAGTAATGCGATCGTAAAAAAAACACTTTTTTTTAGTTTCTCGCGACCTCACGGGAAGAAAAAGTAATGCGATCGTGAAAAAAAAACACTTTTTTTTAGTTTCTCGCGACCTCACGGGAAGAAAAAGTAATGCGATTGTAAAAAAACACTTTTTTTAGTTGCTCGCGACCTCACGGGAAGAAAAAGTAATGCGATCGTAAAAAAACAACACTTTTTTTAGTTTCTCGCGACCTCACGGGAAGAAAAAGTAATGCGATCGTGAAAAAAAACACTTTTTTTAGTTTCTCGCGACCTCACGGGAAGAGAAAGTAATGCGATCGTAAAAAAAACACTTTTTTTAGTTTCTCGCGACCTCACGGGAAGAGAAAGTAATGCGATCGTAAAAAAAAACACTTTTTTTAGTTGCTCGCGACCTCACGGGAAGAAAAAGTAATGCGATTGTAAAAAAAAAAACACTTTTTTTAGTTTCTCGTGACCTCACGGGAAGAGAAAGTAATGCGATCGTAAAAAAAAACACTTTTTTTAGTTTCTCGCGACCTCACGGGAAGAAAAAGTAATGCGATCGGGGAAAAAACAACACTTTTTTTAGTTTCTCGCGACCTCACGGGAAGAAAAAGTAATGCGATTGTAAAAAAAAACACTTTTTTTAGTTGCTCGCGACCTCACGGGAAGAAAAAGTAATGCGATCGTAAAAAAAAAAACACTTTTTTTAGTTTCTCGCGACCTCACGGGAAGAAAAAGTAATGCGATCGTGAAAAAAAAACACTTTTTTTAGTTTCTCGCGACCTCACGGGAAGAAAAAGTAATGCGATTGTAAAAAAAAACACTTTTTTTAGTTTCTCGCGACCTCACGGGAAGAAAAAGTAATGCGATCGTAAAAAAACATATTTTTTTAGTTTCTCGCGACCTCACGGGAAGAGAAAAAAAATGCGATTGTCAAAAAAAATAAAAATAGAATTTTCGAGATTTCGATTGATCTTGAGGTTACATGACTCAGTGGAAGTAAGATTTACGATGCCGTTTGTCTGTCTGTCTGTATGTATGTCTGTAACACGCCCTAGAGCCAAAACCATGTATCCGATCGGGATAAAACTTTTTATTTTTATTTTAACACCTCGTCTTACTACCCTTTCGGTTGATACTCTCATGTACTAGTTACCCAAATGTTTTTTAGGGATTAGGAATGTTATATTTAAAGGAAGTGTATCCCCATTTGCGGGGAGAGAGAATGGAAAACCATCCCCAGTACACCAGACCTCGATCTCCCCGTCATCGGCAGTCTGGTTTACTTCGAGAGTAGCGCGTTAGACCGTGCGACCACCGAAGCGGATAAGCTACAACTTGGTATCGAGGGTTTGTTGCCCGGGGTAACCATGCAACGCCGAGTACTTCTGATAGTTTTAAATAAATGTCTCCATTTTTAGATAAAGGAGAGCGAGCGAAAGTATTTACGGCGAACCACATTATTTTATTTATTTATTTTTTGCGGCTGAAACTGATAACATTTCGCTACGTTATTAGTATTTCAAATTACAGTAGAGTCTGGACTATCCGAGGTCCCGTACTATCCGTGGTTTCGTATTATCCGTGGTGGTAACAAACTTTATGACTCGTGAAAAAAATTGTCTAGAAGACGAGTGTTTAGAATTAAATATTAGATAATTTTCTCACTGTAATTGGAGTTTTATTTTAAACCCTGCAGCACTGTTTAGGTACTGAATCCTAACTTAGTTTATTATTTGATATGTTATACCTATTAAAAGCCTATATCAATAAAATTGTGGACATAAGCACGTATTGCTTGGAGAAGAAACATCAATAGGTTAACTAACCTTTAACTTGCTATGAAAAGGATCTACATAGTGTTCCGTATTTATAGTAGTCCTCCTCGGATGATCGGGGACTTTTTAGGACTATTTTATTTTTTTAAATGAGGCCCGCATATGGGGTTTGAACCCGGGACCCTTGGCTTAACGCACCAATGTTCTACCACTGAACCACAAGATTAATGATCGTGTAGTATTACATATTGCACCAGCGGCAGCGTTAAGACGCCCGTGTATGTGGGTTCAATGATAGCTCTAAGTAGCCGAGTGATGGCCACACGTCCGTTACAGACTCTGCCTTGAAACTATGAGTGAAGAATTACCCCGGGAGCAGGACGAACCCTGGATTGTTTAGTGGTAGAGTATTGATGCAATATTCTCGTTACCAGGCGTGATTTATCAACCCATATGAATTAATTAGAGAAAATTGAGCCCGGTAAAACTGCGCCTTCCCAGAAAAAAAGGGGGGAAAACTGCGCCCTCGCATGAATCATCACACCATTAGGTGGTCAAAGTGCGCCCCACACACTATTTTACACACTTACCAAAACAAGTACGCCCAAAGACCTAACAAAGTGTTTGAAGAGTCGAGTCTAGACTAGATTTTAAAAAATGGAGTAAAAGGTCGTCAATAATTAGTTTGGTAACTTCAATTTATACGTTCACATCAAATGCTTACAGATATACTCTAATCTTTAGTTCATTGAAAAACCTAACCTAACATAACATAACCTAAACAGGCAAAGAGACAGTTGCGATGAATCGATGTACTTTGACCTCCTCAACACCTCAAGATGTGCGATGAGTCGATTTGAAATACCCCCCCCCTCCCCAACAAAAGGATGCGATGAACCGATCTACGCCGGTGAGAATGTTAAGGTCGTGAGGAAAGTGAGAAAAGTGCGTCCATACGACCTTGTTAAAATTATTTAGGTGAGACAGACAAGGTCATGTGGGCGCACTTTTCCCTTTTTTATGGGAAGACGCAATTTTCCCGACACAATATGAATATTTCCGTGGTGGCTTTTCCAATCTGACACCTTAGCTCAGTTGGTAGCGTGTCTGTATACTGAGTTAAGCGTCCCGGGTTCAATTATCGGCATGACCAAAAAAAAATCAATAAAATTCGAGTATTTCCTTTCACCTTGATAAATTAACGGCCGGGGGGTTGGGTGTTGTGTTTTCTTCTAGATTTGTGTTGGTTGATAAGGCGTGTGCTGATATAATCAGTCGATTCTGAAAGTGCACTTTAAATACTTAAAACAATAACATTAAAAAAGTGATAATAGATTAAATTTACTCTTACAAATACATTTATAGACATTTAGTCGTAAAGATAACCGTATCTGTGAACTCGCGGACTAGAGGGTTATTATTTAAATAAAAAGGCTCTCCCTCTCCTCCACGCAAATATGGTTACATTTCTTCTTAATCATACCTTCTTCGTCCCTACCATACTAGCCTAACTTTTTAAATTATTAGCACCGCATCTTACTACCCATTCGGGTTATATAATTAGTATTATTTACTAATTACAACACTGTGCGAGGGATGAGGAAGGGTGTGTTCAAAGAAAATGTACCAGGATTTTCTTCAAGGAAGAGTGGGAAACCATTTAGAAAAGAACAATGACTTGGATTCGTACCCCAATCTCATTATCGACACTCAGGTATTATTGTTCGGTAATGGCACGTTTATCAGGGGTTTTTCAGGCCATTTCTACCAATTGAAATTTTCCGATTGTATTTCGAGATTATAATGATTGTCCAGACAATGAAACTTAAAAACACTTATATTTCTGTCCTCTCCATCCGTGGAGTTTCTTAGATAGTGATCATAACTGTTCAGTAACTGAACAAAGATGGGTGTGACATCTTGGTTTATGTTTGTGCTGCTTACAGTGGCCTCTGCTGTTGGTAAGTTACAGAACATAGTGCTGTTTACAGTGGCCTCTATTGTTGGTAAGTTACAGAACATAGTGCTGCTTACAGTGACCTCTAATGTTGGTAAGTTACAGAACATAGTGCTGCTTACAGTGGCCTCTGCTGTTGGTAAGTTACAGAACATAGTGCTGCTTACAGTGGCCTCTAATGTTGGTAAGTTACAGAACATAGTGCTGCTTACAGTGGCTTCTAATGTTAGTAAGTTACAGAACATAGTGCTGCTTACAGTGGCCTCTAATGTTGGTAAGCTACAGAACATAGTGCTGCTTACAGTGGCCTCTAATGTTGGTAAGTTACAGAACATAGTGCTGCTTACAGTGACCTCTAATGTTGGTAAGTTACAGAACATAGTGCTGCTTACAGTGGCTTCTAATGTTGGTAAGTTACAGAACATAGTGCTGCTTACAGTGGCCTCTAATGTTGGTAAGCTACAGAACATAGTGCTGCTTACAGTGGCCTCTAATGTTGGTAAGTTACAGAACATAGTGCTGCTTACAGTGGCTTCTAATGTTAGTAAGTTACAGAACATAGTGCTGCTTACAGTGACCTCTAATGTTGGTAAGTTACAGAACATAGTGCTGCTTACAGTGGCCTCTAATGTTGGTAAGTTACAGAACATAGTGCTGCTTACAGTGACCTCTATTGTTGGTAAGTTACAGAACATAGTGCTGCTTACAGTGGCCTCTAATGTTGGTAAGTTACAGAACACAGTATTGCTTACAGTGACATCTATTGTCTTTATATTAGACTTCGGCTTCGACTTTGCTTCGAATGTCTCAATCTTCGTTTAGACTTCTGTTCGCATTTAAAAAGTGCCATTTGCACGCCCATAAAAATGACTCTGCTTCCTTTCTTGACAGATGCCTGATTATCTTCCCATCAGACTAAAGGGCTGATGAATTTTGACATATTCCACAGTTTAATCTCGGGGCATTTTCTTCCCCGAACATTATTACATCCACACTTTTAATTAAATGGAGATTACACTTATATAATTAGAACTTACTATATTTCTCAAATTTGAACTTCACAAGATATTCCAAAAAATCTCAAGTTTTTAAACACATTTTGAAGTAACCGCCAAGTTTATTACACGAGTGAATGAGTGCAGTCCAAAGTTAATAGGAAGGACATAAAAGTTACTAGATCTACTTTCAAGTATTTATCCTTTAAATTGTTTGAGCTTAAGCTGTTGCTTTTGTTAGATATTATCAATGTTATGTTTTCCGAGAGAATCTTCCTATCCAAGTTGGACTATATTAGATCTAGATTGTTTCGTAACTAAAGATAATACTTTCAAGATTCACTATAAGGTGATGCATCAAACTACATAATATATTTCAAGGCCACCTGACCTGATAAAAAAAACACTTAATGATTGTTCCTCTGATAGCAACTGACTTAGGCACTGCCCTAATAATAATAATAATAATAATAATAATAATAATAATAATAATAATAATAATAATAATAATAATCCAACTTTGTTCTATTGCTACTACAACTTTACAAAGAAATATGTAGTGACATTTAATTTAGCCATAAGGTTGGCAATAAAATATCATTTTTAAATGGACCCAATTAATGATGTGTATTTATCACATTCTGTATTTAAAGTTAATATATATATATATATATTTCTCTGTAAGACTCTTTAATATTTATAGACTAACCTAATATTAAGTGTTCAAAACAAAGTTTTGAATTACACTAGATTTCTACACATATACTTCCTTTATTTTCTAAAACATAACCAAATATTCCTTTTCACACACTTCACATTCTGTAACTGTATCAGCAACCAGTATGTCCATTTATTCACATTTCCTACCATGCAACTATAGCAGCAAACATTATGTCCATTTATTCACACTTCCCACCATGAAACTGTATTAGCAACCAGTATGTCCATTTATTCACACTTACCACCATGCAACTATAGCAGCAAAGATTACGTCCATTTATTCACACTTCCCACCATACAACTATAGCAGCATACATTATGTCCATTTATTCACACCTCACCCCAATACAACACAAACTACCAGTTTAACTCTGACCACGGAGCAATCACTCCATCTGGAACCAGTTAATACATCCCAACGAAATTCCATCCCTGATTGGTCTCACAGTTCTCTCACAGTTCAAGCAGTGTTCTTGTTTGCCTATCAGGTCAGGAGCAGCTGCCCACCGTATATGGCTACTACACGGAGGGTGGGATCGAGTCCGGACTGGAAACCACCACAGACAGCTTCCTGCTAAACGGGAAAAACATCACCCTCATCACAGGAACCATTCACTACTTCAGAGTTCATCCTGAATACTGGAGGGACCGTTTGAAGAAACTGAGGGCTGCTGGCTTCATTGGAGTAGAGACGTGAGCTTTTTAGCAAACATGTCCTCCAGATCTTGTCTTGAGAAACTTATATTTAGTCTTTCAAATGCTATAAAGACTCTAGTACAGAATGTATATATGTGGAAGAACGTAGACCTAATGAAATAATAGTTTTAAAATTCCTCTTTTTTAAGCAGTCGTTTCCAAGGCCGTAGCCAGCCAATAATTTCAGGGGGGGTTTGGTGGGCCCATCCCCCAATTGACGGAGGCTAGAAAAAATTCTAAATAAAAAACTGTTCTAGAAGCTATCTGAAGTGTTTTTTTATGGCAACACTACCTCCTAACTATCGGAGGTTAGGACAAATTCTAATTATTAAATGGCTCTAGAAGCTTTCAAAAGTGTTTTTTAAGGTAACATAACTCATTAACTGCCGAAGGCTAGGAAAAATTCCAGATATTAAACAGCTCTATAAGTTCTCTAAAGTGTTTCTTTATGGCATCATAACCCCTGACCGCCGAAAAATAGGAACAATTCTAAATATTAAACAACTCTAGAAGCTATCTGAAATTATTTTTATGACAACATAACACCATAACTGCCGAAGGCTAGAAAAAATTATAAATAATAAACACCTCTGGAAGCTCTCTGAAGTGCTTTTTATGGTAACACAGCCCCCTAATTTGTACTTGTACCTTAATTTTGATATTGTTTGAACCATAAATAAAGCCATATATATTATGTTCATAAAATTTCGGGGGGGGGGGGTTGAACTCCGAAAACCCCCCCCTGACTACGGCCTTGGTCGTTTCACTGTTGGTTAATTTTTTTTTTACAAAACTTAGCAGAGCTGACGCATGCGCAGAACGCAGTGGCGACCACGTGAAACTTAACAGAGCGATCCAGTAGAAGCCATTTCACGAATAAGTGTCCTTATAGTTTCATTCTTTACAATGGATGATAGAAGGATTAATAGAGGAGGTAAATTTGTATCCTCACTTGTGTCAGACAAGTAACCTTGACCACAAAGACGTGATCCTCAAATAAAATGATGGATCTTTCACATGTATTCCCTTCGAGTGTTAATATCGTGCATCCATTTCCTCTTTTTAGAGCCATTATCGACAATAGTAAGGATTTTGTGTTCGTTTTCTTGACCATCCTGTAGGAAAGTGTCGCTGTAAAAACAGTTGATCTGATAGTAAATATGTCAGGGAGTTGAGCTGATAGTAATATATCGAGATGGCCGTCTCTGAGAAAATACAGATGCTTGTCATTCTAGTTAACAAATGTTGTTGTTGTGTGTCAAGATACATCCCATGGAACTGGCACGAACCAGAAATAGGAGTGTTTGACTTCGGCGATGGTGACAGCGAATTCTCTCCGTTCCTCGACGTGGTGGGGTTCCTGAAGATGGCCCAGGAGGAGGATCTTCTGGTGATCCTCAGACCTGGTCCGTTCATCAATGCCGAATGGGAGAATGGAGGATTGCCCAGGTAATAGATTGACCTTGGTTACCTTAATATGACCCACGAAGAGGTTTACTCAGATAACAGTCTGCCCCTCATGTTGTTAGTTACCTCTAGTTGTCTCAGAAGGACTTCATCGGTCCAGTTACTGTCCAGCTGATCCCTGCAGCCCCTGACTGTTCCTATTAACCTGGAACTCACCTTCCTCAACTGTACCTCAGTTTATTTCAGCTGGTTGTACCGCGACACCACCCTCAAGACCAGATCGTCCAATTCGGCCTTCATCTCCTACATGACTGAGTACTTCAACGCCCTGTTCCCACTCCTGAGAGATCTTCAGTTCACTGCAGGAGGTCCTATAGTCGCCCTGCAGGTATCTCGTATGGCTCTAGAAACCAAGACTCAGAAACTGGTCTATCGCGATCTATTGATATAGTCAAAATGGTACATTTTCGCTTGAATTTAAAGTAGCCTTAAAGTAATTTTCCTGGGAAAATGAGGGCTGCCATTTTGTTTGTAATGTTAAGCAGTGCCTAAACACGAAATAGAATAAAAATCTTAAGGGCGAAATTTGAAAAAGTTGATTTTATCTCTTTTTGCCACTCAGTAAAGTACCCTTAATTTTAGGGTTGGATATATAATTCCAGAAACTCCTCAGAGAGAATATTATAAAAACCCTAGAACCTAAGTTTTAGCCCGTTAGGTGAAATAGTTTAGGCTCTAGACTGAGATAAAGACTATGGGTCCCTGAGCATGGGACATATCCTTTATAGCTTAGTGATGGAGAATTAGCACTCCAAGCTAAATATCCCAGGTTCGAGTCCTTCCCTCTGTATGGGGGTTGTACTCGAACTAGCCATCACCCCATGCTTGTGGTTTCAGATTGAGAACGAGTATGGTACAGTGGCCAGAGGACAGCATCCTCCAGACACGGCGTATCTTGAGGAGATAAAGTCTCAGATGGAGAGACATGGTCTTACCGCACTCAAATTCACATCGGACAGTGTCATCTCTTCGAGGAGCAACGGTTCCGTGCCAGGAGGTAGATAGTGTTACAAGGAGTGTTCTAAGAGGTAGATACTGTGACAAGGAGTGTTATAGGAGGTAGATAGTGTTACAAGGAGTGTTCTAGGAGGTATATAGTGTGACAAGGAGTGTTCTAGGAGGTAGATACTGTGACAAGGAGTGTTATAAGAGGTAGATAGTGTTACATGGAATCTTATAGGAGGTAGATACTGTGACAAGGAATGTTCTAAGAGGTATATACTGTGACAAGGAATGTTATAGGAGGTAGATACTGTGACAAGGAGTGTTATAGGAGGTAGATAGTGTGACAAGGAGTGTTATAGGAGGTAGATACTGTGACAGGGAGTGTTCTAGGAGGTAGATACTGTGACAAGGAATGTTATAGGAGGTAGATAATGTGACAAGGAGTGTTCTAGGAGGTAGATAGTGTGACAGGGAGTGTTCTAGGAGGTAGATACTATGACAAGAAGTGTTCTAGGAGGTAGATAGTGTTACAAGGAGTGTTATAGGAGGTAGATAGTGTGACAAGGAGTGTTCTAAGAGGTAGATACTGTGACAAGGAGTGTTCTAGGAGGTAGATACTGTGACAAGGAATGTTATAGGAGGTAGATACTGTGACAGGGATTGTTCTAGGAGGTAGATAGTGTGACAAGGGGTGTTCTACGATGTAGATACTATGACAAGGAGTGTTATAGGAGGTAGATACTGTGACAAGGAATGTTCTAAGAGGTATATACTGTGACAAGGAGTGTTATAGGAGGTAGATACTTTGACAAGGAGTGTTCTAAGAGGTAGATACTGTGACAAGGAGTATTATAGGAGGTAGATATTGTGACAAGGAGTGTTCTAAGAGGTAGATACTGTGACAAGGAGTGTTCTAAGAGGTAGATACTGTGACAAGGAGTGTTATAGGAGGTAGATAGTGTGACAAGGAGTGTTATAGGAGGTAGATAGTGTGACAAGGAGTGTTCTAAGAGGTAGGTAGTGTTACATGGAGTGTTCTAGGAGGTAGATACTCCGGCAGGGGGTGTCTTAGGAGGTAGATAATGTAAGAAGAAATATTTGAGTAAGTAAAAATTGAAGTGAGATTTATATATTATAATGTCAAGGTCATAGAGAAAAGAAAATGCTCACTTACTTTTATTCCTTAGACTTAGCAAAGACTACACTCTATTATTTTGACCATTTTTATATGTGCTTTTTAAGAGTACATTTATTTTACGCTACATTCTGTTTTTAATCGACATTAATAATAAGTCTAGTGAAATGTAAAAATATCATATATTACTTAACAACAGTTTGAACCAAGTAGTTCTAAATTGTCCTCAATTGTTGCAGCTATCATGACAGCCAACCTGAATGGACTCGCGGAAGAAGCTTTGACCCTGTTGAAGCAACTTCAGCCGGACAAACCGCTGTGGGTGATGGAGTACTGGACAGGATCCTGGGACCACTGGTTCGAGGAACACCACACTAGATCAACTGCCAGTAAGATAGACCAGGGTTGTTAGTGGGGAGAAGGGTGTAACAAGCTCATGATAAAGGGGTATTCTGTATCCCTTGTTACAGCTCATATAAAGTATTCTGTTCCCTGTTCCTCATTGTTTCCTGTTCATCATATAAAGTAGTCTGTATCCCTTGTTACAGCTCATATAAAGGTGATGGAAGTACGATTTTTGAGTTTTCTCCCCGCCAACATCAACTTGTATGTTTTCCACGGAGGCACCAGTTTCGGGTTCATGAACAGCGCAACGCACCAACACGTGTTCCCCACGTACTTGTCGGATGTCAGCAGCTACGGTGGGTCCAACAACACGTGTTCAACACTCCTCTAGGTGTATTTGAAGGCCAGCTCAATACAGACCTTACAACAACACGTGTTCAACACTCCTCTAGGTGTATTGAAGGCAGTCAATACAGACCTTACAACAACACGTGTTCAACACTCCTCTAGGTGTATTTGAAGGCCAGTTCAATACAGACCTTACAACAACACGTGTTCAACACTCCTCTAGGTGTATTGGAAGGCCAGTTCAACACAGACCTCTTAACAACACGTGTTCAACACTCCTCTAGTGTATTTGAAGACCAGTTCAATACAGACCTTACAACAACACGTGTTCAACACTCCTCTAGTGTATTTGAAGGTCAAGGTCAATACAGACCTTACAACAACACGTGTTCAACACTCCTCTAGGTGTATTAGAAGGCCAGTTCAATACAGACCTTACAACAACACGTGTTCAACACTCCTCTAGTGTATTAGAAGGCCAGTTCAATACAGACCTTACAACAACACGTGTTCAACACTCCTCTAGGTGTATTTGAAGGCCAGTTCAATACAGACCTTACAACAACACGTGTTCAACACTCCTCTAGGTGTATTTGAAGGCCAGTTCAACACAGACGGTCTCTTATAGAATCTATGTTCGACATTTTCAACAAAGTAATCATCCTGGCTCCAAGATACTGTTTCGTGTTTATCAGTCAGGTCAGATCTATGGTATTGCCATTAAAGATACTTGTTGTTTACATCTTGTTTACATCTGTTTACATGTACAGACTATGACGCTCCACTCTCTGAGGCTGGAGATTACACAGAGAAATACAACTCCACCATGGAACTAGTTTCCAGATATGCACCCATCAAGTTTCAAAGCCCGGACCTACCAGCTCAGAGTATAAAGGAAGCTTATCCTACCACCCCCATCAGTGGACAGCTGATATTCAAACAGATCATTGACCAAGTGGTTAGAACGTCTACCCTAACTGATTTATTAATTATTTATTGGGCCCTTCAAATCCATAATTTACAATCTCATGGGACCTCGTGACTCATACGTTATGTGAACTTATGTGAACATAACCTCTACTTGACGTCCCATGTCAGCCAGTAGTCCCCCAGTCAGCCAGTAGTCCCCAGTCAGCCAGAAGTCCCCAGTCAGCCAGTAGTACCCAGTCAGCCAGTAGTCCCCAGCCAGCCAATAGTCCCCAGTCAGCCAGTAGTCCCCAGTCAGCCAGTAGTCCCCAGTCAGCCAGTAGTCCCCAGTCAGCCAGTAGTCCCCAGTCATCCAGTAGTCCCCAGTCAGCCCGTGGTCCCAAGTGAATTCTTGCAACGAAGCAAGTATTTATTGCTCAACATTACCCTCACACCGAAAAGAAAATATTTAATAGTGAGCAACATTAACAATCCTCGGTGGTCGGATCGTCTAAGGAGTCATTATCACAATAGACTGGACCGCTGATGATGGGGAGATTGTGGTTCGAATCCCTTTAAAGTGTACTTAGGTCTATATTTTTCCAAATAGTTTTCCACTCCACCTCCACGAAAATGTGAGTACAGTTCCTCTAAATTCATCCTCCCTCATCACTAACAAACTAGTCTAATTAGTAAATCGACGTGTAACTCTAAAAGGTAATTAGGACGCGGTGTTAAAAACCAAGAAACATTGTCCCTGCACCATGTTTGTTTAATTTAATAAAAACTATGTTTGTTTGTGTGTTTTGTGAGCGTGGGTGTAATAAACATGTTTGTTTAATTTAATAAAAACTAGGTTTGTTTGTGTGTCTTGTGAGCGTGGATGTAATAAACATGTTTGTTTAATTTAATAAAAACTATGTTTGTTTGTGTGTTTTGTGAGCGTGGGTGTAATAAACATGTTTGTTTAATTTAATAAAAACTAGGTTTGTTTGTGTGTCTTGTGAGCGTGGATGTAATAAACATGTTTGTTTAATTTAATAAAAACTATGTTTGTTTGTGTGTTTTGTGAGCGTGGGTGTAATAAACATGTTTGTTTAATTTAATAAAAACTAGGTTTGTTTGTGTGTCTTGTGAGCGTGGGTGTAATAAACATGTTTGTTTAATTTAATAAAAACTAGGTTTGTTTGTGTGTCTTGTGAGCGTGGGTGTAATAAACATGTTTGTTCATCCAGCCCAGTGCAGACCGCGTGACGTCAACAGACCTGAAGGTGATGGAGCGGCTGGATATCAACAATCAGAGTGATCAGAGCTACGGTTCATCCTGTATCGCAAGTCAGGGCTGACCATATCCTCTGGGACAGTTCTCAGATATCAGGGAAGATCGGGACTACGCCATCGTGCTGGTTGACGGGTAAGGAAGACTCCTGTGTTCCAGTCTCAGGAGCAGCAGAAGACTTTCGGATACTTGAGCTCCCAGGTGTGCAAACTGGTGGGGGGAACTATATTATAGTGGTGGGTCAAGCTAGGAGGAACTATATTATAGCTGTAGTGTCAAGCTAGGAGGAACTATTATTAGCTAGTAGTGTCAAGCTAAGGAGGGGAACTATATTATGAGTGCAAGTGTCAAGCTAGGAGGAACCTATAATATATAGTGGTGTCAAGCTAGGAGTAGTGTCACATGCTATAAGTGTGGCAAAAGTCACTTTTTTAAACGCGTAGCAGAAGTCGAAGTTGAAAATAAAGCTTTGGTTTAAGCCACACGAACCAATTTATAATCTTGTTTTAAATTATCATTTAATTTCAAAGGTAAAGATAAAACTTTAGCATAAAACAAAGCACACTGTATTATTTTAAGCCGACATATCTGAATCAATCCATGCAAACTTTATAGATGTAATTTAATCACTAGTCAGTGTTAAAATACTATTTAGTAGCTGTTATAAAAACTGTTATATGTTATAATACGTCATATTTAGGGAGATATCTCAAAATTGTTCATGTACTGAAGTTTTCTTCTTCCTCGAAATGTTTCAAGGATGTGAATGTCATTGTGGGTGTCAGAGGCGAAGCAAGGGAGATTTGACCTCTAACATTTTGAAAATGTTCACAACCCCTAGTATTTAATTAAAGTTAGTATTCATCCATTACAATGAATGTGTTTCTCAATGATATACCGTTCACCCGCCTCTAATCTCTGTGTTGCGTGTTTGAAGCGATGCGCAGATGACCTTAGATGACGCCAGTGTTGGCGAGAATCGAACCTTGGATATCCTGGTCGAGAACTGGGGTCACAGGGACGACACTAAGGGCATCACGACAGGGTCGGTGTTATTGGACGATGTCGCCCTTCAGGATTGGGAGATTGTCGCCCTTCAATTGAAAGGAGCCTGGGTCCACGGGCAAGTACTTCAATCAGCTGTTCTATGTACCGCCATTTTCTTCCCTAGTACTAGCACGTGTGATGTGTTGTAGAGCTAGTTGTGATCTATAGCACGTGTGATATGTTGTAGAGCTAGTTGTGATCTATAGCACGTGTGATGTGTTGTAGAGTCTAGTTGTGATCTAATAGCAACGTGTGATGTGTGTAGAGCTAGTTGTGATCTATAGCACGTGTGATGTGTTGTAGAGCTAGTTGTGATCTATAGCACGTGTGATGTGTTGTAGAGCTAGTTGTGATCTATAGCACGTGTGATGTGTTGTAGAGCTAGTTGTGATCTATAGCACGTGTGATGTGTTGTAGAGCTAGTTGTGATCTATAGCACGTGTGATGTGTTGTAGAGCTAGTTGTGATCTATAGCACGTGTGATGTGTTGTAGAGCTAGTTGTGATCTGTAGCACGTGTGATGTGTTGTAGAGCTAGTTGTGATCTATAGCACGTGTGATGTGTTGTAGAGCTAGTTGTGATCTATAGCACGTGTGATGTGTTGTAGAGCGAGCTGTGATCTATAGCACGTGTGATGTGTTGTAGAGCTAGTTGTGATCTATAGCACGTGTGATATGTTGTAGAGCTAGTTGTGATCTATAGCACGTGTGATGTGTTGTAGAGCTAGTTGTGATCTATAGCACGTGTGATGTGTTGTAGAGCTAGTTGTGATCTATAGCACGTGTGATGTGTTGTAGAGCTAGTTGTGATCTATAGCACGTGTGATGTGTTGTAGAGCTAGTTGTGATCTATAGCACGTGTGATGTGTTGTAGAGCTAGCTGTGATCTATAGCACGTGTGATGTGTTGTAGAGCTAGTTGTGATCTATAGCACGTGTGATATGTTGTAGAGCTAGTTGTGATCTATAGCACGTGTGATGTGTTGTAGAGCTAGTTGTGATCTATAGCACGTGTGATGTGTTGTAGAGCTAGTTGTGATCTATAGCACGTGTGATATGTTGTAGAGCTAGTTGTGATCTATAGCACGTGTGATGTGTTGTAGAGCTAGTTGTGATCTATAGCACGTGTGATGTGTTGTAGAGCTAGTTGTGATCTATAGCACGTGTGATGTGTTGTAGAGCTAGTTGTGATCTATAGCACGTGTGATGTGTTGTAGAGCTAGCTGTGATATATAGCACGTCTGATGTGTTGTAGAGCTAGTTGTGATATATAGCACGTGTGATATGTTGTAGAGCTAGTTGTGATCTATAGCACGTGTGATGTGTTGTAGAGCTAGCTGTGATATATAGCACGTGTGATGTGTTGTAGAGCTAGTTGTGATCTATAGCACGTGTGATGTGTTGTAGAGCTAGTTGTGATCTATAGCACGTGTGATGTGTTGTAGAGCTAGTTGTGATCTATAGCACGTGTGATGTGTTGTAGAGCTAGTTGTGATCTATAGCACGTGTGATGTGTTGTAGAGCTAGCTGTGATATATAGCACGTCTGATGTGTTGTAGAGCTAGTTGATCTATAGCACGTGTGATGTGTTGTAGAGCTAGCTGTGATATATAGCACGTCTGATGTGTTGTAGAGCTAGCTGTGATATATAGCACGTCTGATGTGTTGTAGAGCTAGTTGTGTCAATGTTTCCAGAGTGACGGGCTGGAAGGATGTCACGGCTGAGGGTCCTGCTATGTACCGAGCCACGATAGAGGTCTCAACTCCTCATGACACTTTCCTGGACATGTCCTCCTGGGGGAAGGGGAACGTGTTCGTCAACGGGTTCAACATTGGCCGTTATTTCAACGCTGGTCCCACAAAGACCATGTACATCCCGGCTCCACTCCTTACGTCTGGGAGCAACGAGGTCAGGATATACACTACCTACCTGTTTAAACCTGTCATTGTGGAGTCACTTCGTACAACTAACTGTTATCTACCTGTTTAAACCTGTCATTGTGGAGTCACTTCGTACAACTATCTGTTATCTACCTGTTTAAACATGTCATTGTGGAGTCACTTCGTACAACTATCTGTTATCTAACTGTTTAAACATGTCATTGCTGGAGTAACTTCGTACAACTATCTGTTATATACCTGTTTAAACCTGTCATTGTGGAGTCACTTCGTACAACTATCTGTTATCTACCTGTTTAAAACATGTCATTGTGGAGTCACTTCGTACAACTATCTGTTATCTACCTGTTTAAACATGTCATTGTGGAGTCACTTCGTACAACTATCTGTTATATACCTGTTTAAACCTGTCATTGTGGAGTCACTTCTTACAACTATCTGTTATCTAACTGTTTAAACATGTCATTGCTGGAGTAACTTCGTACAACTATCTGTTATCTACCTGTTTAAACATGTCATTGGGGATTCACTTCGTACAACTATCTGTTATCTACCTGTTTAAACATGTCATTGTGGAGTCACTTCTTACAACTATCTGTTATCTAACTGTTTAAACATGTCATTGGGGATTCACTTCGTACAACTATCTGTTATCTACCTGTTTAAACCTGTCATTGCTGGCTTCCCAGGCCCCAATCACAGCTTCACACATAATTTTAAAACTATATCTGAGAAGTAAACAAGGAATATCTAGAAACAACTTGTTGATATAACATATTTTGTCTTTATTTCAGATCGTTGTGTTCGAGCTGTTTGCGGCTGCCTCAGCGCTCCAGTTCTCTGACGTTCCAATATTAGGATAGTCCAATTTATGAGTGCACAGTCAACTTGTATTGTGATCTCAATTATATGTAGTAACAAACTGTGACCTATTAGATTATTGTCACTAAGGATGTTTTCTAATTATTATCTTGTGTAATGAAAAACAAATCATCTCACTAACAGAAGATGCAGCTCTCTGCTTGTATCTTTCTTTGGTTAGCTTAGGCATTAATAGTGTCTGTTGGTCTTGAGATTTGATTGGTTCTTCCACGCAGATCTTAAGGGGAGGCACTGTAAATGTTTAAAATGTTTGTTCTTGTGCAAAAAGGGACATGCACGGTTTTTGCGCTGATTTCTTGTGATTATTTAGGGCTCGTCACGTGACCACATTTCAGTTCTTCACTTGTTTTCTGGAGAATACACGATAATATACACCTTAAAATAAAAATGTAGGGTGTGAAGGTTTTGGTTTAGTCCGAGCTACGAATTAAGGTTACGGCGTCACTGGTCCAAGAGGTGTTGTACAAATAGAATTCTTATTATGAAATAAAACTATAAAACTAGACATATTTTACCATCTTACGCTTCATTACACTAGTAAATTATTTATCAATATTCTAGTTTGATAAATTACTGCACACAACAACAAAATTGGATAGTTAATTTTATTTTTCAATAGAACTAAGATTTATACAACACTCCTTGATATGTAATAGCTATATTTACATTAAATGCTGGTTTGTTTCCAAGATATTTTCAAGTAGAATTTCTAACTTGTTTTGAAACATGGATTTTTTTTAAGTATTCGGTTGACAAAAAATAAATTTTAAAAATGTGTGTGATTTTTTTTTCTGACCAAATATACACAATGATTTAAAATGATTCATTATGATCTCAGGATTGTTCCTAGTTTGAGTTAATCTCCCATGAAGACAAGTAGGGGTAGTTACGGAGCATAATTTAATGGTTTACCCACTTCGGTGGCTGCGTGGTCTAACGCACTACTCTCGCATTAGGGTGGACTGCTGATGACGAGGAGATCGAGGTTCGAATCTCGGTCGGGTGTACTGAAGTATTTTCCCAAAAATTGTTTTTCACCCTCCCTCCACGCAAATGTGAGTACACTTCTTATAAATATAACCTTCCTAATCCATAAAACCATTAGCGTAATTAGTACATAAGCGTATAACCCGAACGGCTTGTGAGTCGTGGTGCTAAAAAAACAGAACAAATTTAATGGTTTGAGGTGTTAATCTTTTGAAATCGACGGTTCAGGGATTTGTGGCTAACTAACAGTTTCACAAACGTTTCACGAAAAAATAATTCTATAAAATTTATAGTTAAAAGACAAAAAAAAACCTTGACTACGTAAAAAAGCGTAATAAACTAAATACAGAAAGAAAGTTTGAGGTATCTTCTTTTATCTTACAGCTATGAAGTACTCATTCAGGTATTTACTAGCCACAGGTTTACAAGGGAAGTGTGGACAGTCACAGGATATCAACCAACATTTATTGCCTCCGTTCCTTCATATATAAATACAGTATGTACAGTATATTATTAGTTAGGGTGGAAGTTAAAGGAATATGGTTTAAAGGCAGTATTTCTGAAGTTTTTATACCAAAACATTTCTTGGCCAAAATAAATCAAATAATCCTTCAGTAGAAACAGATAGTTTGATTATTTTCTTCACCTCGTGACATCAACAGTTCTTGAATATCTGTAAAGGGTGTTCTGGAATTTAATGACAACTTCCTAAACGTGTCTCATCTAATGTCGATATGCTCATGACGATTATTGAACAACTGTTAATTTCACCATGTGAAGAAAATTATACTCTGTTTCTATTTGAGCAATATTTTTTTATTTTGGCAAAAAAAAGTTTTCGTAAAAATAATGAAAAAAACCACTGAGATTTTCTCGCCTCCCATACACCCTACCTGAAAGAAGTCTGTTTATTAGATCACCTAGAAGAGTTAGACATCCCATCTGCAAGAAGTCTGTTTATTAGATCACCTAGAAGAGTTAGACATCCCACCTGAAAGAAGTCTGTTTATTAGATCACCTAGAAGAGTTAGACATCCCATCTGCAAGAAGTCTGTTTATTAGATCACCTAGAAGAATTAGACATCCCGCATTATTAAAGAGATAGTTTGATATTTTTCAATTTGATGTTCTTTAAATTGAACAATGACGCCTAAACACGGGACTCGAACCCGGAAACTTTGGCTTGGTACGCCAATACTCTAACCACTGAGCTATACAGGTATAGTCCCGTGTCCAGGGTCATTCTTCACTCAGATTTTAAGGCAGAATCTTTGATGGACGCGCGTAAATCATTGGCTACAAATATGTGATCAATTAAAATTACGAGCGATCAGATAACGCAGCCACCATCGACACAGTAATTGGCTTTTTGCTGCCAAATGTACAATTACAATTGTATGAATGATGAATTACCATATACCATGATGAATTAACTAGCAAAGTTATTATATTTGTTAATTACGGTTATAGCTGCATCTAAATATCATATTCTTTCAATTGAAAATTGGCACCTGGACACGGGAATCGAACCCTGGACCCTTAGCTTAGTACGCCAATGCTCTAACCACTAAGTTATCCAGGAACTATCCCATGCCTTGGACCATTATTCACTCATATTCTAAGGTAGAATCTGTTATGGACGCACGGAAATGATGCGGCTATAGCCGTAATTAACAAATATAATAGCTTAGCTATTTAATAAATATTTTAAAATAGTTTTCACCAAAATTTAAGCGAAAGTTATTAAAAGGTTCCTGACCAGTTGAAAAGTTTAAATTTTGAGTTTAATTTATTTTAATTCAACGACGCTTCACGCAAAAAATTGGTACTTTTTAAGATTAAAAGTAAAACGTTAATAGACCAGATCTAGCCTTCCTCTATCAAACAAAGTAATATTTTGATTGGGTCACAACAGATAATTTTAAGATAATGCGGGATTGTTTTGTCGGGTTTTATGTGAGTTATCAACACTGTCATTATTCCACTATGACCTAACCCCAGAAGGAAGAGAGGAACAAAGATAATCTCCATCCTCTTTTACGAGCACCCACTTCTGACGGCTATTCATCTAAAAAATAAAAGTGTTAGTTTAAATTCATCCGCGTCCAAACTGTTCTCTCAAATTGTTCCTTCGTTTATAGATTGTATTTTAATTTCCAAACTACTGTACTTTATGAAAGAGAATTCCCTCATACCATTTAACCGTGTGATATCTGTAGCGACTTTCCCCGAGGGTTAATAAAGATACCACCCCCCCCCCCCTTCCCTATTGTTCACTTACCTTCTCTACCGTTCTTAAAGAGGGTGGAAATAAATAACAAACACACACACAAAAAAACCCAACTAGAAGTGTGAAAATTAGCCACCTTGTATTTTGGTGGCGTCCTTTGTTTCAATATAACAGTGGCTTGGGGCAACGTCACGTACTGATGATATTACTTGGTTTATGTGGTAACAGTCGATACAAACTTTGACCTCAATAAATGAAACACTTTTATCACTTTCTACAGTTCGTACTTTTAGAATCGACTGAGACAGTCAATTTATAAAGCTTGTCTAATAAAACACGATATATGTTTGACGTTTTTTAAGAGCTATTTGAAATGTTTTTTTTTCTATCCCTCCGCGTCTTACTAACTGTTCTGTGGTAGAATAGTCCAAGGCAGGGCTGTCCAACGTTTTTCATACCAAGGGCCAAATTTGATTGTTAGTTTCTATCGTGGGCCGAAGATATATTTAGTAATCACGTCAATTTAATAAAGGCCTACAAATAACACAAACGCGGCTCGAAACCAAACACAAGACATCACCTTACTTGTTTGTTTTTTAGCGCCGCGTCTTACTACCCGTTCGGTTTATACGCTTATGTACTAATTACGCTAGTGGTTTTAAGGATTAATAAGATTATATTTAGAGGAAGTGTACCCGCATTTGCGTGAAGGGAGAGTGTAAATCCATTTAGGAAAAAAAAAAACCACCCTCAGTACACCCGACCGTGATTCGAACCTCGATCTTCCCGTCATATGCAGTCTAGTTCACTACGAAAGTAGCGCGTTAGACCACACGGCCACCTAAGCAAGTATATATATTTTTGTTCAACATATTTCTTTAATAAATTAATTTTTGTTTGATGTGTATAATCGTAAAACGAAATTGACTAAAAATAATGTTTTTTCCTGCATAGCTTTTAACCCCCCTCCCCTTTTTTTCCAGAGCCCCAGTGGCCTACCCCCCCCCCCCTCCAAAGTGGTCTTCCATCACCAACAATTTGAGAAAACACTACTTTAGAGCAAACCAAAGGTCCCGGGTTTGACTCATAATTAGAACTGGTTTAATAAGAACACCGGTCCCTCCTCGGTAACTAAACTGAGCACAGCTTGAGGGGGGGGGGGGAGGGGGGAGGTGTAATGAAATCTCGCGAGTGAGTTGAGAAAAGGAGAGTGACCAGAATAAAGAGGTAGTGTGGTGATGAGGTTGTTGGGCTGATGATCACGTGCACATTCTATTGTTTCTTGCGGGAGAGCAATCCTGGGAACTTCTCTCCTTATCATCCCATACTTCTCCGACAGACCTCTGGGTAACAACACCTACACATGTCCACTTGTTTACACACCAGGGACCTACTGAAGTTAGAGCGGCTTGGATATCCCGGTGTATTAAGACACGTCCATGAGTAGAGAGCAGGTCAAGAGTCAGGTCAGATGACAGGTCATGTGTCATCACTCGCTGCTCTCAGGTCAGCTGTAGATAGTATTACATCCACAGTCAGGTCAGGTGTCCTTCTAGGTACTATCTTCACTCTCTGCGTCAGGTCAGATGTAGATAGTATTACATCCACAGTCAGGTCAGATGACAGTCAGGTTCAGGTCAGAATTACAGGTCAAGTAAAAGAGTATGGATGCCTTCGAATTACTCAAAAATGACTCAAAACAAGAACATACAACCTGAAAATTCCAAAATTATTAGAAATGACTTATAAAATATACATTTCCACAACCGGGGGATCATGAACATTGTGTATGTTCTTATGAACATTGTATGTGACATTAAAAGATGACACGTCATCAAAATCCAGGTCTTGGTTATAATAATAATATATTATTACTCTATACCTGTCCAACAAAACTATCTCAGTGTGGGAACTCATAATATTATTCTTCATACGGATTAACTCCTGTTGTTTTATGCAAAGTGCGCAAAGATTTATTTCATATCTCTGGTTTAATACCTTTCAAAGCAGTTGCGACATGGACCTGGGAAAATATTAAATTTCCTCTTCTACAATGTTGCCAACGTTTGAAACTACGAAATGATGTTTATGCTCTTCAGTTTGACCGAGTTATTTAAAAAAAAAAGTGTATCAAGTTAACTCAGATTATAATTATACAATCAATTTGGCCGAAACTGAAGATTTATTTCAAAATACCTAAATTTTAGGAGCAGTGATTATTTATTTTACTGTTTTATTTTGGCGTATTTGATATAATTGATGGACATGCTTTGTTCGAATATCTATAATTAAATATAAATTATCATATATCTAGCATAGCTCCACAAGACCCGCTTCGGTGGACACATTGTCTAAGGCCTCACGCTTGTAATAGACTGGAATGCCGATGTCGGGGAGATCGAGGTTCGAATCTCTGTCAGGTGTACTGAGGGTGGTTTTTCCGAAATGGTTTTCCACTCTTCCTCCACCCAAATTAGGTTACACTTCCTTTAAATTCAACCTTCCAAATCCCTAAAACCATTAGCGTAATCAGTACAATATTATTAGCACCATGTCTTACTAACCGTTCGGGTTGTACGCACTTAAGCTAATGTGTAATGGTAGGGTGATTGTGAGATTAAATGGAGGACCTACAGTTTAACGTGGGATCCGAACCACGGTGGAGGCCTGGCATTCCAAACATTCACAAGTTGTGATTAATACACGTCTTGTCAGAAGTGAAGGAAGGGTTTGGTAATTAGATAAATCTGTGCCGTGATCGAGGATTGATCCCCGGACCCCCAGCACATAAGTCTGACACCTTACCCCCTAGACCACCAGGTCACTCAATAATCAGTACGCAAGCGTATTACCCACACGGTTGTAAGAAGCGGTGCTACAAAAAATATACATTTTTTATCTGACAGAATTGAACCCGGGACGCTAACTCGATAGAGGACACACCCCGACTGAGTTACGGTGGAGACTAAAAGGAACACATATTGTAACCAAAGTAGTTAAGTTGCCCTCCCCCCTTCATGATCCTCTCACCAGTCGTACAACCCTCGGTCTTCTATCAGCGCTGTCCGCGTATTTACAAATGTCGGAGGGGGGTGTTGAGGGGTATGAGGTACAACAGAACGAGCGCCATTTGAATAATTCATCCTTCAACTGTTGGCAATCGCGCCGCTCATAACCGGGCTACCCGGACTCAAACATTCCAGGCACGTCGTAATATCGGACAAGAATGCCTCTTCGACCGAAAGATCGCTTATTTATTTAACTAGTTTTTTATTTGCACATCGAAATTAGACCAACAGAATGTAAAGCTTTTGATGTATCGCACCACGTGACCCACGTGACTGAGGCCTTAAAATTCAAACATATATATCTCTCAAATAATCTTTTTAATCTGTTTTTGTCACACCCGCGTCTTACTACCCGTTCACGTATATGCGCCTATTTGATTAGCTAACACTAATGTGTTTGGTGATGAGGAAAGTTGTATTCAGGGAAAGTGTACCTGCATTTGCGTGGAGGGAGATTGGAAAACCATTCTTGGATAAACCCCTTTCAATACACCCGTTTGAGATTCGAACCCCGATCTCCCCGTCATCACCAGTATAGTCTACTGCAAGTGTAGCGCCTTAGACCATGCCGCCACCGAAGAGTTTTTTAAAATAATTAAATGTTAAAACTTTGGTGGTCGGGGGGAGGGGTAATATTTTATATTCGCTGATAAAGAAATTGTAAATGTTTCAAGTAAAGTTAGTCGGAAACCTTAGTTCAGTTGGTAGCGAGTCTGTATGCTGAGTTAAAGGTATCGGGTTTGAGTCCCAACATAGCCACTAATATAATCATTGCTAATATTGGGGCTTTCCCATCACAAGAATGATGTAACGTCTGGGGGGAAGGGGGCTGGTTGTCGTGTCCGTTGTAGACATAAGCTAGATCATAAGTCATGTATCGATAGAATCAGTAGCTGGCTTCGGTGACCGCATGGTCTAAGGCATCACTCTCACAGTAGACTAGATTGACAACGATGGAGAGATCAGGGATTCGAATCTCGGTCGGGTGAAGTGAGGGTTGTTTTCACTAAATTATTTTCCACTCTCTATCCACGCAAATGTGGGTACACTTAATATACAATTTAACCTTACTCATACCTAATACTTTAAGGTAACAAGTAATTATACAAATAGTCTGAAAATCAAAGAGTGGAGACAATTCTATGCTCGTTTCAGAGGCGATTGTTCGGGTCAGAGCTGAACACATATTTTATAGTCACTGGTAAAATATAACTCAATTGAGTCCCTGGGGTCGAACCTGGACTTGTTGAGTCAAGCAACAAGGACACAAGTCCGTACCACTTCAAGTCTCACAGACGAAGTGTGAGCAAACCTCTGAACTAAAACCAACGCTCCCGACCACAGCAGAGGCCCAGACTAGATACGAAACGATCATGAGGACTGATACATACAGATCAGGAGGTTCCAAACACCAAGGACTCTTCTTTGTGGTTTTAGTCTTCTGGGTCGAGGGAGCCCGGTTCGACCTTAGTAGATAGAGTACGTCAAATAAATATTTATATATTTAATCTCTACGTATTTCTACCTGTTCAGGTTATACTCATATATTATTATTACCCTGATGGGTAGGGATGAGGAAGGCAAAATCTTAGAGGTAAACCTACCCACATTTGCGTGGAAGGAGAGGGGGAAACCATTGAGCGAAAACCACTTTCAATAGACCCGACTAAGATTCGAAACCCGGTCTCCCCGTCATCGGAAGTTTAGTCTATTTCGAGAATGACTCCTTAGATCATTCGAACACCGAATCTAGTTACAGCACTTAAGGTGGGGATATAAAGGACGCGAGTTAAGGGCAGTGTTTTACAGTTTTTGTATCAAAACTTTTTTTTTGTCAAAATAAATCAAATATTGCTCCAGTAGAAACAAAGAGTTCAATTTTCTCCAGACGGTGATATCAACAGTTGTTGAGTATCTGTCAAGGCCATAGCGGCATTAGATGAGAAACTTTTTAAATGTGAGAGAAAGTCGTTAAATTCCACGACACCCTCAACAGTTGATATCACCAAGGGGAGAACATTAAATTCTAGGTTTCTACTGGAGCAATATTTTATTTATACTGGCCAAAAATCGTTTAATATAAAAAAAACTGCAAAAAAACACCCCACCTTAACACCTACATTATTATAACCACCTTCGCCTGGGATGGAACTCGGCGTCCCCGGTCAGTTATCTCTATACCATGATCCACTATTCCACAAGGTCCATATTTCGCCGCCCCCCTCCCCCTTACACCTGCTGGAATGCTCATACTTTGTTCAAACAACGCCCCCTCCCCCTTTTATACTCCATCACACACATGGGTTGTTTGCCAGCGCGTTCTAGCACTAATACACTCATAAAGCAGTGCTGTTGATAAACTCCGTCAAATCCACCGGTAGTCCATCGCACCTATGACCCTATTCTATGTTTAGACTTCGGTTATGGTAGCAAAACTGCACTTTATTTAGAAAACATTCGTAGGTTTACTTACACTCGAATGGCGCAATAATAGACTGCCGAGGACGGGGAGATTGAGGTTCGAATCTCAATCGGGTGTACTGAGGGTAGTTTTTTCAAAATTGTTTTACACTTTACCTCCACGCAAATACGTGTACAATTCCTCTAAATATAACCTTCTTAATCTCTAAAGCCATTAGTGTAATTAGTACATAGGAGTATAACTCGAACGGGTAGTAAGACGCAGTGCTAAGAAAGATGAAATAACCTTGTTTACCAACTGGTGCTTGTTAATACTTAAATTATATGGGTATGGTAAGCTTTGAAATATCGAAGCCAAAAAGGTCGAATTCACCTCCCTTCGATTTCAATACCCGCAATAACCTTCACGTCTTTAAGACATTTTGAAGAAAGAAGGAAAAACTTAAATATATTATGAACATAATATGTGAAATATTTCACTAAATATGACATATTTCAACACAATATAATCATTTTTATAACATTTTACTAAACAGTATTTTGAACACCAACTAGTGATCAAATGGCACCAATAGACCTGGTGGTCTAGGGGTAAGGTGTCAGACTTCTGTGCTGGGGGTCCGGGGTTCAATCCTAGGTCCCGGCACGGATTTATCTGATTGCCAAACCCTTCCTTCACCTCTGACAAGACGTGTATTAATCACAACTTGTGAATGTGAGGAATGCCAGGCCTCCACCGTGGTTCGGATCCCACGTTAAACTGTAGGTCCTCCATTTCATCTCACAATCACCCTACCATTACACATTAGCGTAAGTGCGTACAACCCGAACGGGTAGTAAGACGCGGTGATGATAATAATAATAATAATATAACGTAAGCAGAGATAATGTCGGTATAAAGGAATAAAGTGGGCTTTATTTTTATCTAAGTATATAATAATCTTTATTATTATTATTATTAGCACCGCGTCTTACTACCCGTTCGGGTTATACGCACTTACGCTAATGTGCAATGGTAGGGTGATTATGAGATGAAATGGAGGACCTACAGTTTAACGTGGAATCCGAACCACGGTGGAGGCCTGGCATTCCTCACATTCACAAGTTGTGATTAATACACATCTTGTCAGAGGTGAAGGAAGGGTTTGGCATTCAGATAAATCCGTGCCGGGACCGAGGATTGAACCCCGGACCCCCAGCACGGAAGTCTGACACCTTACCCCTAGACCACCAGGTCACCCTATAATAATCTTAATAATCTTAATAATCTTAACCTGGATGCACTTAATGGCTAGTTTGAAAATTGTAGGCAGGTTTATATGAGAGCAACAAAAACCTTAAGATAATATATTTCAGCTTCGTTTCAAGCTTTCGTCTCGCAATTAAATAATTACAATAAGTCATTAGCACACACCTTTAAAATAATACCAAAAAAAATAATTAAAATTCTCACATTGTTGACCGCCGTAATTTATGTTTGTATTTTGTAAAGTTTGTGCTTGATATCCCTACGCCGTGTTTGGTTGGTATCCCTGCTTCTTGTTAGCGCTCTCAAAGAAAAGGGTTGGCACCTTGTTAGCGGGGCTCACACGCAAGTATCTTATGAAGCCAGGAAGATGCTGCTACTTAATTACGATCTAATGAAGTTTCTTTCTCTGAGACGTATTAACTTGTTTCCAAACTCGGGCGAGGGGGGCGGGAGGTTACTTGTGGAGAAGATAGAGAGGTACATGGATCATAATACAACCAGCGCTAATGGCGTAGGTGACAAGGTAATGAACTAGGGTATATATATCCTATGTTTGTTTCGAAAGTAGTCAGACTAGAGTCAGGTTTCGAATCGCTCTTATCACCGACTCTAGAAACTTCGAGACGAGTCCTGCCAAACCACGTGGAGACAGTATTTACCGCTGTCAGGATACGAACCAGATATTCACGAGATTGTTTGTGGATGTAAAAAGACGTGGAGTGTGCGAAGGTCAATTCTTAAATGCAAAGTGAGGTTAGGGTAAGGTTTTTATAATAGAATTGGCTGCTTCTTTACCACACCCTTTGTACGGGACTAGACAGTCGCCTCAGTTCAGCGACCACAGTATATGATATGATCCCATCCCTCGCAACCCTATCATGGTAGCCTGAGGGTGAGTGACAAAGAGAGTTAATTTCTTCCTATCTTGTCACATAGCTGGTTAATCCCCGGACTAGACAGCCGCCTCAGTTCAGCGAACACAGTATATGAACCGACCTCCCCCCCTTCCCCTCCACCCATATCATGGTAGCCCGAGGGTGATTTCCTGCATCCCTGAAGGTAACGAGACTTGAGATGTAATCTGAGTTGGACCAGTGCTGGTGTCACTCCGTGTTACCGTCAAATGGGGCAGCGACCGTCTGGCAGTGTCCTCTGGTGTACAGTCAGGGCCAGACCTTTCTTACAAACCAGTCGGTAGATCATTCCACTACTTGGGGAGTGTTACCGGTACGTTCATAGAACTAGTGATGTTCATCAGGTTACAGTCTAGTCTTATATTCCACTAGTGATATTCATCAGGTTACAGTCCAGTCTTATATTCCACTAGTGATGTTCATCAGGTTACAGTCTAGTCTTATATTCCACTAGTGATGTTCATCAGGTTACAGTCCAGTCTTATATTCCACTAGTGATGTTCATCAGGTTACAGTCCAGTCTTATATTCCACTAGTGATGTTCATCAGGTTACAGTCCAGTCTTATATTCCACTAGTGATGTTCATCAGGTTACAGTCCAGTTCTATATTCCACTAGTGATGTTCATCAGGTTACAGTATAGTCTTATATTCCACTAGTGATATTCATCAGGTTACAGTCTAGTTCTATATTCCACTAGTGATGTTCATCAGGTTACAGTCCAGTCTTATATTCCACTAGTGATGTTCATCAGGTTACAGTCCAGTCTTATATTCCACTAGTGATGTTCATCAGGTTACAGTCTAGTCTTATATTCCACTAGTGATGTTCATCAGGTTACAGTCCAGTCTTATATTCCACTAGTGATATTCATCAGGTTACAGTCCAGTCTTATATTCCACTAGTGATGTTCATCAGGTTACAGTATAGTCTTATATTCCACTAGTGATGTTCATCAGGTTACAGTATAGTCTTATATTCCACTAGTGATGTTCATCAGGTTACAGTCCAGTCTTATATTCCACTAGTGATGTTCATCAGGTTACAGTCCAGTCTTATATTCCACTAGTGATGTTCATCAGGTTACAGTATAGTCCTATATTCCACTAGTGATGTTCATCAGGTTACAGTCTAGTCTTATATTCCACTAGTGATGTTCATCAGGTTACAGTCTAGTCCTATATTCCACTAGTGATGTTCATCAGGTTACAGTATAGTCTTATATTCCACTAGTGATGTTCATCAGGTTACAGTCTAGTCTTATATTCCACTAGTGATGTTCATCAGGTTACAGTCTAGTCTTATATTCCACTAGTGATGTTCATCAGGTTACAGTCTAGTCTTATATTCCACTAGTGATGTTCATCAGGTTACAGTCTAGTCCTATATTCCACTAGTGATGTTCATCAGGTTACAGTATAGTCTTATATTCCACTAGTGATGTTCATCAGGTTACAGTCTAGTCTTATATTCCACTAGTGATGTTCATCAGGTTACAGTCTAGTCTTATATTCCAATAGTGATGTTCATCAGGTTACAGTCTAATCCTATATTCCACTAGTGATGTTCATCAGGTTACAGTCTAGTCTTATATTCCACTAGTGATGTTCATCAGGTTACAGTCTAGTCTTATATTCCACTAGTGATGTTCATCAGGTTACAGTCTAGTCTTATATTACACTAGTGATGTTCATCAGGTTACAGTCTAGTCTTATATTCCACTAGTTATGTTCATCAGGTTACAGTATAGTCTTATATTCCACTAGTGATATTCATCAGGTTACAGTCTAGTCCTATATTCCACTAGTGATATTCATCAGGTTACAGTCTAGTCTTATATTCCACTAGTGATGTTCATCAGGTTACAGTCTAGTCTTATATTCCACTAGTGATATTCATCAGGTTACAGTCTAGTCCTATATTCCACTAGTGATATTCATCAGGTTACAGTCTAGTCTTATATTCCACTAGTTATGTTCATCAGGTTACAGTCTAGTCTTATATTCCACTAGTGATGTTCATCAGGTTACAGTCCAGTCTTATATTCCACTAGTTATGTTCATCAGGATACAATCTAGTCTTATATTCCACTAGTGATGTTCATCAGGTTACAGTATAGTCTTATATTCCACTAGTGATATTCATCAGGTTACAGTCTAGTCTTATATTCCACTAGTGATATTCATCAGGTTACAGTCTAGTCTTATATTCCACTAGTGATGTTCATCAGGTTACAGTCCAGTCTTATATTCCACTAGTTATGTTCATCAGGATACAATCTAGTCTTATATTCCACTAGTGATGTTCATCAGGTTACAGTATAGTCCTATATTCCACTAGTGATGTTCATCAGGTTACAGTATAGTCCTATATTCCACTAGTGATGTTCATCAGGTTACAGTCTAGTCTTATATTCCACTAGTGATGTTCATCAGGATACAATCTAGTCTTATATTCCACTAGTTATGTTCATCAGGTTACAATCTAGTCTTATATTCCACTAGTGATGTTCATCAGGTTACAGTCCAGTCCTATATTCCACTAGTGATGTTCATCAGGTTACAATCTAGTCTTATATTCCACTAGTGATATTCATCAGGTTACAGTCTAGTCTTATATTCCACTAGTGATGTTCATCAGGTTACAGTCTAGTCTTATATTCCTTTATTTCTGCTGTTTTCCACCCTCCTATGTTTGTTCCCTTTTCCTTCCACCTCTGTTTCTTCTGTTTTAATACTTCTCTGTTTTTCTGTTTTACTTCTTCCTATGTTTATTCTGTTTTATTCCCTCTCTGATTTTTCTCTATTCCTTCCTCATCTAATTCTTCTCTTTTCCTTCCACCTCTGTCTCTTATCTTTTCTTCTCTCTGTTTCTTCTCTTTCTCTCCCTCCTGAGTTAACATAACTTGTCGGTTTATAAAAGTTTTGTTCTGGGAGATGGAGGGGCTTACTGCAAAAACGGTTATTTTCCACCTTCCCGTTTGAAGGGATTGTGGGGGGAAGGGGGGAGGGACCTCAGTCTAAGGTTGTTTCCAGTTTAGAAACCTGAATAAAAAACTCAAATAAACCACTTGAAGTAAAAATAAAAAAAGGAAAGAACTTAAGGAGAAGTGTAATACAATTACAAGAACATTGGACCGTAATGTGGCGGTAAAATTATATTATTACTTCCGTGGAAAGTTTTCAGAGAATTCCCGTCTGGAGTTCACTTGGAGAAGAGACCTCTTCAGATAATCTTTGTTCGATGGAGACCGCTTCTTCAGATGTCCCGGGGACAAAGGGCGTTCAAAACATGGGGATGTGCGCCACTTGTCAATGATTATCTCTTCTTCCTCAAATTATCAAACCTAATAAGTCTGTGCGGATCTAAGATTTTCCAACTTTGAATCGAATTCAAATATAATATTTTAAGATAAAAATGTTTTGAATTGAATCCGGATATAATATTTTAAAATGGAAAAGTTTCTAATAAAATGTTTTGAAATTAAAATTTATCGAATCAAAACATAATCATTTAAAATGTAAATGTTTTGAATCGAACATTTTTTAAGTAAAAATAGTTCGAATCGAAGCCAAAATAGAATATTTTTGTGTGGGTGCTGCTAAGAAGGTGGTTAGAAACTCCTAAATTACACTCTTACCTGAAAGAACACGGAATAATTAAGAAAAAAGGAGTATGAAGGGGGTGAGAATTTCCCAACGAGGAACCACCATTCTTCTCAAAATTTCCCCTACCCCTACGCCCCTTTTATCCAACACGCGCTCGTTTCTCTACTTTCTTGAAAGAAGTATTTTTTTTTTGTCTTTACAAACAGTGAATTTAAGGGGGAGGTTGGAAGGGGGGGGTGAGTATGTTTGCATTTCTACAACCTGCCGACCCTCCACCCTTCATCCATATTTATGCAATCCACAAAAACTGCTTTTTACCTCCTTTCATTTGACGTTCTTCCTTTCTTAGCCTTTTTATCATTTATGATTTAATAATATTCAATTTTATACAATAAAAAGAGAGCGAACTTAAATTTTTATTTTTATTATTTTAATTATAATAATAAAAAATGTATAATAGTTATAATAATAATAATGATAATGTGAGTGAAGAAAAATTACAAAATGTACTTGAGATCAAAGCGAAGAATATTCGTACATTTCTTTGTACTCTGATATATAATTCACGAATATTTTAAAGTTGTTCTTTTGTTGTCTCACAGCTGTCTAAAATGAAAGAGGTAAAGTGTTGGAAGTTTCTTCTGTTCTAGATTCAGTTGAAATATAAGAAAGAGACGTATGATTGAACCGACAACAAAACATTTGAGCTCAGATATGGACATAGTTTTATCGACAAAACTAGTTTGACTGAAATAACGACGAGGAGTTTCAACCCCTCTTTAATCCAAATAGGGGTGTTTATATAATATTTGTGTTTGTTTTGCTATCCAGGTTGTACAATTCCTACTGTTAGGTTTAACAGCTAAAGTTTATTATTTCCATTGAGTTCCATCGTGTTATCAAATAGCACACTAACCCGCTTCGGTTGTCGAACAGTCTATGGTATCACTATTTCTATAGACTTAACTTCCGATGACGGGGAGATCAGGGTTTGAATCCTGGTCGGGTTTACTGAGGGTGTTTTCCCCTAGATGATTTTCCACTCTCGTTCCACGCAAATACGGGCACACCTAATCTAAATTCAACCTTGTTCACCCCGAACACATTATTGGAATCAGCACATGATGCATATAACTCGACAAAAAACAGTCTTCAAATTTGGTTACCCTGTTACAGAAAATACGATTAACAAGCCAATAGGGTGACCTGGTGGTCTAGGGGTAAGTTGTCAGACATCTGTGCTGGGGTCCGGGGTTCAATCCTCGGTCCCGGCACAGATTTATCTGATTGCCAAACCCTTCCTTCACCTCTGACAAGATGTGTATTAATCACAACTTGTGAATGTGTGGAATGCCAGGCCTCCACCGTGGTTCGGATCCCACGTTAAACTGTAGGTCCTGCATTTCATCTCACAATCACCCTACCATTACACATTAGCGTAAGTGCGTATAACCCGAACGGGTAGTAAGACGCGGCGACAATAATAATAATAAGCTACTATTGTTCTAATAGGTAAAATTAATATGCAAGTTGTGAAGTTAAATAGCTTGGCCTACTAAACAAAGAGATTTACATCCATTACTTTTTCCAGCCTGTGGTGTTTTTTTATTCAAGCCATTTATTTTTCATAGACCTGTCTAGACCTATCGTAGCTTCATTTGCCTTATAATCTATCCTAAGACTAGGACAGGCACAACATCCAGTCCACGGTCGTTAATTTATCACTGTGAAATGGCAAGACCACATTTCACCAACGATACATTTCTCTGCCACGCCGGGAATCGAACCGGGGACCCTTAACTCAATAGGCAGACACGCTACCGACTAAGCTAAGGCGTCGAACAGAAACTTCTTCATAACAATTTTTAAAACTACAGTAAGCTACTCAAGTAATAATTCATCGTCGGCGCGTCGGATTAGAAAAGGTGTCGTACTGACGAGCGTCGGATTAGAAAAGTGTCGGACTGATGAGCGTCGATAGAAAAGGTGTCGTACTGACGAGCGTCGGATTAGAAAATGTGTCGGATGATGAGCGTCGGATTAGAAATGTGTCGTACTGATGAGCGTCGGATTAGAAAATGTGTCGGACTGATGAGCGTCGGATTATAAATGTGTCGGACTGATGAGCGTCGGATTAGAAAAGGTGTCGTACTGACGAGCGTCGGATTAGAAATGTGTCGGACTGATGAGCGTCGATTAGAAAAGGTGTCGTACGACGAGCGTCGATTAGAAAATGTGTCGGACTGATGAGCGTCGGATTAGAAAATGTGTCGGACTGACGAACGTCGGATTAGAAAATGTGTCGGACTGACGAGCGTCGGATTAGAAAATGTTCGGACTGATGAGCGTCGGATTAGAAAAGGTGTCGGACTGACGAGCGTCGGATTAGAAAAGGTGTCGGATTAACGCGAGTCTACTGTAAACACCTTTTGAAACCTCGACCCGGATTCGAACCCCGCTCCCCCCCTCCTTCCTGTCACTGGTAGCTCCACACTAGACGAGACTGACGCCTTTGTACACCTGTAAAACGGTCTATGGTACATCTGTAACCTTCCTTGTGTAAAAAAAAACCAACAAAAACTTGCCATGATCTCTTGGTCTTGGAAAGTGTGGCCGACTTTGAAAACAAGTGGAGGGAGGGTGTTTGGAAAGCGATAATTCAGGTCAAGAGAACTTTCCCAATCCTTCCCCCAGTGATCCCCGGATCCTGTAGCCGTGAATTGGGGATCAGCGGGAACGGTATCCAAGTGTCGCTAGCACTTGGGACCACACATTTGTTAGAGAGAAACAAGAGAAACTTTCTATGCGAACTGACGAGCAGAGAGAGATGTAAGCTGGGATCGACACAAAGAGAGTTTTCTCTCGAGAAAGTTTCCCTCCCTCACCGAGCAGTCTCGGATCTGTTTCGAAACACTGTGACTGTGTTGTTCCTCATGGGGGAGGTCCAAGATACTGATGGCCCGGAGGGTAAAGGGGATAAAACACACGAGTGAAACAAGGCACAATCACTTCGGTGGTTGCATGGTCTAAGGCGCTTCTGTCGCAGTAGATTAGACTGCCGATGATGGGGAGGTCAAGGTGTACTGAGGGTGGTTTTCCCCAAAATGGTTTTCCACTCTTTCTCAAGGCAAATGCAGGTACAATTCCTATAAATATAACCTTACTCATCCCTAAAACCATTAGCGTAGTAGCGTATAACCCTAATGGGTAGTAAGACGCGGTACTAAAAAAAAAGGGGGCACAGATCTTGGATAGTTCATGAAACTGGCTACTTTCATGGCAGTTACTTATTCGACATCCAAACCTGAGACTGTTGAATTATTGAAGTCATAAACAAATCATTATTTTAAATGGTGAATACATCATTTATGTCTTTCGAAATTATCTATTATCTTTATTTACTTTCTCGATCTAACTTTTTAACTCTCCAATTAACTTCTGTGTTTGAATGACCTTAAGGCGTCACTCTAGTGTTAGACTGGCCTGTTGATGCCTGGGAGCTCGGGGTTCGTATCCCAGTCGGTTCTATCGAGGGTGTTTTTTTTTCCTAAATTGTTTCTCCTTCCAAGCAAATGCGGGTAGATACTTCTAAAATGCTTCCTTTCTCATCCATACTCCATTAGAATAATTATTATATATATACTTCAGTGGCCTCATGGTCTAAGGTGTCACTCTTGCAATAGACTATACTGTCAATGAGCGTAATATTGGGGTTTGAATCTCATAGAGTATCTGAGTGTTCTCAATTTTTCCACCCTCCCTCCATGTAAATGTAGGTACATTTATCTACATATAAAAATTCCTTATCCCCAACCCATTAATGTAATTAATACATACGCGTATAGCCTAAACGGGTAGTAAGACACGGTGCTAAAATAAAATCGTTATTTGATTTTAGCAGTTAATGTTTGTACAGTAAATAAGATATTCTATTTCTAATTATCTCGGATGAAGTCTGGCTTTCATATCAGAATGTTTGTGTGTTTCGCAAACAGCGAGAATGTTACCGTTTGTAATTGAGCTCCCTCATTTCTTATAGCCAAGAACTGCTTTAATTGCTTCTATTATGGAACTGTTAATTTCACCCTCTCCTACTATGGGTGGGTTAGGGCAGAAGGGAGAATATTCCAATATCTCTTTCACGAGATTAGAATTTCCAAATTATTGGGAAATTCTGTGATCATCTTGATAATGTTCAACCATTGTATTCTGGATCTGGTATTAACAAACAGGATTACGTCACCCCACAATTAGCAAACTAGTTTAACCTAAGACAGTACAATACACAATACAGCGAGCACTCGACTTACATGGACTTGAGCTACGTCTATTCGATTTACGCGGTTTCGAGCTACACTGATTAGAGTTACACTTATTCGGGTTACGCGTATTTGAATTACGTGGATTTAAAGATATTTTGACATTACTAGCAACGTCATCTATCAAACGAAAATTTAAAGTTTTCTTTTTTACAAGCAGAAACCCGCTTCGGTGGCGTAGTTTAGCTAACGCGCCAGTCGTGTTAAGTTCGACTGCCGAGGACGGGAAGATCAAGGTTCGAATCTCGGTTGGGTGAACTGAGGGTGGTTTTTCTTAAATGCTTCTACACTCTCCCTCCATGCTAATGCAGTTTCACTTCCTCTAAATTCAACTTTCCCCATTCTAACAATTAGTGTAATTAGTACTTAAGCGTATAACCCGAACGGGTAGTAAGACCCGGTGTTAAGTATTTATTATTATTATTTATTATTATTATTACAAGCAGAACATGTTTAGCTTTAATTATTCTTTGAAATTAGAA
The DNA here is from genome assembly GCA_033556935.1 of Timema podura. Taxonomy (NCBI): domain Eukaryota; kingdom Metazoa; phylum Arthropoda; class Insecta; order Phasmatodea; family Timematidae; genus Timema; species Timema podura. The sequence continues at coordinate 55,368,012 of JAVRXN010000012.1, read as the reverse complement.
ATATGTGTGAAATATCCATAATATTTAAATCTGATATAACCTACACGGTTTTTCAACTTGCGCGTAAACCTTTGGAAAGAGTTATTCTATTGACCTGGTTATGACAAGATATACTATCAATCATAGATCCCTGCACCACTGAGCCACGGGCACATAAACAAAGGAGAAACGCCCGACGAAGAAGGAGAAAGAAAGAAGTAAGGACCTTACAAAAGCCAATTTAATTAGTTGATTGGCCACAATCCAAGAAGTTGTCAGAAGTAGCCCTTACTGAGGGGGCTGCGTGGGGGGGGGGAGGGGGTGCCTCTACCTCCCGGACCAGTGGGGCAATTAGCCCCATCAGAGACAGTTGAGAACACGCACTGGACAGTGATTACATGTAGTTGGAGGTCAGGACCCGCCCAGCATTAACAGATTCAATCCTTACAGTCTATCTCTTAACAGTTGATCAACACTGGACAGTGACAAAGATGCTAGTGAAGTGTACTTGGTGTTATTAAAGAGCTGTTCTAAGACGACCTGGACAGTGACAAAGATGGCAGTGAAGTGATGTTGATTAAAGAGCTGACCAAAACTGGACAGTGACAAAGATGGCAGTGAAGAGATGTTGCTTAAAGAGCTGTCTAACACTGGACAGTGACAAATAATAATAAATAATATTTTAGCAACGAGTCTTACTACCCGTTCGGGTTATACGCCTAAGTACTAATTACGCTCATGGATTAGGAATTGGGAGGGTTGAATTTAGAGGAAGTGAACCCGCATTTGCGTGGAGGGAGAGTGGAAAACCATTTAGGAAAACCACCCCCAGTTCACCCTACCGAGATTTGAACCTCGATCTCCCCGTCCTCGGTGGTAGAGCTCAACACGACTGGCGCGTTAGCCAACTACGCCACCGAGGCGGGTGACAGTGACAAAGATGGTAGTGAAGTGATGTTGCTTAAAGAGATGTCTAACACTGGACAGTGACACAGATGGCAGTGAAGTGATATAAGAAATGAGGGTAAGAAATGGTGGTAACATTCTCACTGGATGCAAAACACACAAACATTCTGACATGGAAGTCAGGTTTCATACCGAGGTAGTAACATTTATGAACAGAGTTTATCCCTATTATAAAATATTGTGTTTATCTTAATGTGACACAAAGGACGATAATACTCACAAAGTATTGAAACTATGTCGCCCTGTATTGAGTTACACTAAAAGCTCCACGTATTCAACCCAGAGTAGGTTAATATTAATGATTGTTGTGGGCTGTTGGGCCACCCTTGCCCGATAGTCAAACCTCTCTGCAGAAACATGTTGATTTTAATGGAGAATAGCGGTTACCAACCTCTACTCACGCCCAACTTACAATCATAGGACAAGGGTGGCAACACTGAAAATAGAATATGAACTTGGATATACCTACGGGGGTAGAAAACCAACCACCCTTCTACTTTCTCACCACACGTTTTAAAAGGGGGGGGGTGTTAGGGAAGGGGTGTTGAAGGGTGAGGTTTCCCTAGGAACATTTATTCCCCATTTAACAACACGTGTTAGAGCGATTAAGGAGTGAGGAGGAAGGGTATCTAGGAGGTGGCAACTGTAATTATCTCGCTAATCGAAATGAGGTTTGTTTGACACTTTCCTTTTACCCACCCACCATTCCCGACCCCCCCCTCTCTCTCTCTTCTTGCCACCCAAAGTTATTCTTTTTTTTTTACCGGTATAAGATGGGTACAGTTGGTTCGGCGTAGGAGTGGTGGTAACTGACAGTAGAAGATATTTATTGCCAACATCGATTGAAAGTCACTAATAGTCACCTATGTGGGAATAATTATTAGGTTCATAGGAATATTAGACTTTCAATAAAAGGTGTTATCGAAAAGTCTAATAATATTTCACCAAGGATTCACTGTATTATTGTCATTTTCGTAACTCATTGGAAGAAAAAAATATATTAATAAAACTTTTTTTTTGCTTCGCAGTTGTGGTGACAAGATATACTACAGTACATGAAGTAATAAATTAAAAATTAATATATTTACACTTTTATCTTCATATTAAATGTCCGCCAAAATAAATATAATTTTTTTATTTTGTAAACAGATGCACATAAACATGACGTTTGTATGACGTCACTGACAGCCTTCGTTTCGCCTGTTCGTCATCTTAATTTGTGAAGAGATGCAGCCTTTTAGAAGCTTTCGTTTGTTAAGCATTTATAAGTTAACAGGAGATGCCGCGTCATAAAAAAAATTAAAAAATAAAAAAAAACTTTTTTTCTTAAGTTTGTGTTTCAATCATGTAAAAACGAATTAAGGTGGGGTTTCAGAGAATGCGAGGAAAAGTCAGTATTTTTTGAAGTTTTTATAGTAAAACTTTTTTTAACAAAAGAAATCAAATATTGCTCCGGTAGAAACACAAGAGTTTAATTTTTTTTTTTTGAGATGGTGATATCAATAGTTGACAAGAACATGGTGGTATTAGATGACAAACTTTTTAAATGACGAGAAGAAGTTGTCATTAAATTCCAGGAAACTCTTTACAGATATTCAACAACTGTTATACCGCCGTGTGGAGAATATTAAACTCTATGTTTGTATGGAAACGATATTTGATTTATTTTGATTAAAACATATGTTTTGCTATAAAAAATTCCTATAAAACCTTAACTTCTTTCACGCCCCCTACACCTTCACCTTAAGAAATGTATGAATGCTGACGTCCATCATGGCGAATGTTTGTTTTTTATTATTATTATTATTATTATTATTATTATTATTAGCAACCACGTCTTACTACTCCGTTCGGGTTATACGCACTTACGACTAATGTGTAATGGTAGAGATGATTGTGAGATGAAATGGAGGACCTACAGTTTAAGTGGGATCCGAACCACGGTGGAGGTCTGGCATTCCTCACATTCACAAGTTGTGTATTAATACACTCTTGTCAGAGGTGAAGGAAGGGTTTGACAATCAGATAAATCTGTGCCGGAACCGAGGATTGAACCCGGACCCCCAGCACAGATGTCTGACACCTTAACCCCCCATAGACCATCAGGTCACCGGGGAATGTTTGTAATCGAACGTCGTAAAGTGAGGGTCTGCCTGAATAATAAGGCCAAGTCTTAAACTTACAAAAACTATTATTTTTATTTTAAAGCAAAGTAAATTCATAAATACAAATATAAATGGGCCATGGGTACCATAACTCAAACCCGGTACATTTACCTAATGGCTCAGTAAATCTCTAAAACATGATCGTACTAAGGAGACTAACTAATATCGCCTCACAACATCTTATATGTTTTATTTGTTTCTTTAATGACGACGTTTTTTTAGCTTCATGACCAAGAAACAATACACGATTATGTTTCATTTGGCTTTCCCAACGTTTGTTATTTAAAATAAACTCTTCAAAAACAAATATTTGAGAGTCAAAACGTTTCTAGTCTCAGTATTATTTTTTTATAAGTGCTACTTTACCCTCGTAATAGCGAGGCGGAGGCAGGAACGCAGTTGCAATTCCATGATGAAATTTTTTTTATGAAAATAAAAAAAATAATATTCTAACTCCCTCCCCCCGCGAGCCAGGATCGTGAGCCATTTGCCAGGAAAGGGTTAGTCAGGTTATAAACGTTACTGAAACAGTTTGAGAGTTTTATTGGCTGCAGACATGCAGGCCTGATAGAGATTCTTGTAGGCTTTTGTTACTGTTTACATAGGAGCTATACCCTGGCAGCTATCAACTTGATTGACAATTGCAGGCCTGATAGAGATTCTTGTAGGCTTTTGTTACTGTTTACATAGGAGCTATACCCTGGCAGCTATCAACTTGATTGACAATTGCAGGCCTGATAGAGATTCTTGTAGGCTTTTGTTACTGTTTACATAGGCGCTATACCCTGGCAGCTATCAACTTGATTGACAATTGCAGGCCTGATAGAGATTCTTGTAGGCTTTTGTTACTGTTTACATAGGAGCTATACCCTGGCAGCTATCAACTTGATTGACAATTGCAGGCCTGATAGAGATTCTTGTAGGCTTTTGTTACTGTTTACATAGGAGCTATACCCCGGCAGCTACCAACTTGATTGACAATTGCAGGCCTGATAGAGATTCTTGTAGGCTGTTTTTACTGTTTACATAGGAGCTATACCCATGTAGCTATCAATATCTCAAGGGTTACCTAGAATTTAATGAAAACTTTTTCTCTTAATTTAAAAAGATTTTCCTATAATGCCTCTATGCTCATGACAGATATTCAACAACTGTTGATGTCACCATGTGAATAAAATTAAACTATATGTCTCTATTTATGCAATAGTTTATTTATTTTGACAGGTGACCTGGTGGTCTAGGGGTAAGGTGTCAGACTTTTGTGCTGGGGGTCCGGGGTTCAATCCTCTGTCCCGGCACAGATTTATCTGATTGCCAAACCTTTCCTTCACCTCTGATAAAACGTGTATTAATCACAACTTGTGAATGTGAGGAATGCCAGGCCTCCACCGTGGTTCGGATTCCACGTTAAACTGTAGGTCCTCCATTTCATCTCACAATCACCCTACCATAGCACATTAGCGTAAGTGCGTATAACCCGAACGGGTAGTAAGACGCGGTGCTAATAATAATAATAATAATAATAATAATAATAATAATAATAATAATAATAATAATAATAATAATAATAATAATAATAATAATCTATTTTGACAATAAAAAAGCTCTGCTATAACAACTGCAAAAACACTGGCCTTTTATCACGCCCCCTACAACCCCCACCTCAAAAAGTTGCCAATATGTAGAGTTCCTTTTAAAACTAATGGTCACGAAAGTGTCGTTTATGATAAACTGTACATAAAGCATACACACATCATAATAAAAAGTATTGAATATACATACTATTTGATTTTTTTCAATTTTCAGAATATGATATCTAGATGGATTAATTCCCACTAATAAGCATAAATAATAGCTCTGGCTATTAATTCTTAATATGTGCGATCCCGTAAAATTTAATAACTGTACAAATGGCAGCAAAAAGCCAACTACCGAGTCGCAGATGGCTGCGTTATCCGATGGCTCATGATATTAATATAATCACATATTTGTAGCCGACGATTTCCGCTAAGTCCATCATAGACTCTGCCTTAAAATATGAGTGAAGAATGACCCTGAGAACGGGACGAATCCTGGATTGCTCAGTGGTTAGAGCATTGGCGTACTAAGTCAAAGGTCCCGGGTTCGATTCCCGTGTCCAGGTGTCATTTTTCAATTTTCAGAATACTATTTGATGCTTAGTACATGGTTTTAATGCTTTAAAATGTCCACTAACGAATACGATACGTATCTTAAAAGTTTAGGAATGCAAGGTACGTATAGCGAACAACGGCTTGGAACAGAACACGTTCGGAAACTGAAAGTTGCCATTGTTTCGTTATTTAATTTATAATGTATGTTAAATAATGGCCCTAGTTTCATCCATGTAGGCCTATTTACATTCTCAAGATTAAACGCTATAAGCCATCCAAATCATATATCGGCCTAGTTTAAAACTCATGTTGCATTTTAAATATTTAATTTTATAATCATACATTTATTTTATCTCTCCACGAAATATTCTTTTAATTTATGTTTGATTCGAAGTGTGGATTGGGTATTATAATACTGAAATAAACCTGTTTCTAGATTTTAATGAAAATGTTTATTTCAACGAATACAAAATTGTGTTTTTTGGAAACCTACCTCAACTTGTTTGTCTTAATGTAGAAACAAAATGTTTTATTTAATATTATTCGCATGTTTACTAACAAATACAAGTAAATACAATTTATATATATACTGACGTAAATTACTTATTTATAGCCTACTTTATATCTCATTACTGATTCAGGGCTACACACAGATTTAATTCCACTGATGAGGTAAGTAAAATCTAGGGGATATGTGTTTGAATTAAAGTAGAGGGAGAGTGGGAGACAGTTTCGGAAATACCGTACGTGTAAACCCACCTAGGATTCGAACCCTGACCTTTCCGTCACCAACAAGCCGGATTAAACGAGCTTTCCCCCACCTGTATGGATGACGCAAACATACATTCAAACATGGTTTTTCGATATGATTGAATTTATTCATAGATAGTGTGTTATCTGGTCTATAGCAATGAAAGATAAGCCATACATGCCCATAAATAGTTAGATGACGTCCATATTTTGTTAATATTTGTGAAAATGTTCAGTTATATTATTCGTAAGTGGTCTGGACATTTTTTAATTATATAATATTTATATAGAACGATACCATATTAATATAAATGCTATGGGGTGCGTGAAGGTCATTTTTTTAAAAAGCGAAGCAGAGTCAAAGTTGAAGTAGAAATCGAATACAATGATTTTATTGTTTCCAAATAACACTACTTTTAATTCCTAAACTATTTATCAAATGTATTTTGGTAAGGAGAAAGGTTTTGAGAGAAAAAAACAAAGAACACACTATTATTTATGCTGAAATATCTGAATGTACCTCTGCTTACGTTATTGATGTCATTTAATCACTAGTCGGTGTTAAAATACCGTTTAGTGGTTGTTATAAATACTCTTATATTTTTTAATATAAGAAATTTAAAATATGTTCATAATGTATCCAAGTTTTGAGGGTTATTATGAGTGTCAAAATTCAAAGCAAAGGAGATTTGCCCTTCAACTTCAACTTAGACATTTAGAAGCTTCCCACAAACCCTAATAAATACTTAAACTACAACAAAATAAAAATAATTTATCTGATGAAACAATCACAAAACAATATATTGAGAAATTTTGCTCAATTTATTGAACAGTAAATTCAGAGTAGAGTCCAACAGGGATTTAAACCAGTGGTATTAAAATAAAAGTAACAGCAATATCCTATTTTATAAAGGAGGACTGCTTTAGGTTGAGTGTGTTGTCATGTCCTGCGCTACCTGCTAGTGTCTGTCTAGACTAGAACACTATCCCCCTCCCCCCCGGTCTTCTACCCCTCATTTGACCCCCCCCCTCGTCTGTTATCTACTCGAGTCTAATGGGATGCACGCGTGGTCGGCCAGTTATGAAGGATGGCTGATGGTTATCACTCGCTAGTTTGCTGCAGACATTAATAACACGGGACATTCGGGCTAATTTCGCCCGGTGACCCTGTTATCATAGGGACAACGGGAATAATACAGGGACCAACAGGCCCAGCTACAGGGTTTTCACATGGACTTAAGGTGGGGATAAAGGGGACGCGAGAAAAGGTAAGGGTTTTTATTAAAAAAAAACTTTTTTTTGGCCAAAATAATCAAATATTGCTTCAGTACAAACTGAGAGTTTAATTTTCTTCACACGGTGATATCAACAGTTGTTGAATATCTGTCATGAGCATAGCGGTATTAGATGAGAAACTTTTTAAATGAAGGGAAAAAGTTGTCATTAAATTCCAGGACATCCTTGACAGATATTCAACAACTGTTGATATCACCATGTGAAGAAAATTAAATTCTATGCTTCTACTGGACCAATATTTGATTAATTTTGACTAAATAAAATGTTTCGCTATAAAAAACACTGGTCTTGGGTCACATTTCCTAAACTCCCATCTTAACAGATCAAGGTTATTAGTACCTTAAACTACTTAAATACGCTCTAGCCCCCCCCCCACACCCGTCACCCCACCACATTTCCAGGGTTCAAACCCGTGTATCTTTGTGATAACAGCTTCTCTGTGTGTTAGAAAAGTAATATCACGTTTTTACAAAGCTTGTAGAATTTTAAAAACCGTGATATTTTAACGCCGTGAAATATCTCTAATACTAGATGTGATACATATATGCTAAGCGGGTTGTATTATCATCGTACAAGGCTGTGTTTCAATCTCTAGCAAGAGGTTTACATAATAATCTATGACTGCGCTTTAAAGTAAAAATAGAATCACTTGATCGAAATTCTACACTACGGTGACTTAAGGAACTTCGATCTCATCAGGATTCAAACCCTTCCCGTCTATGAGAGGAGTTTTTTTACCCCACGTTGACATTCTTACCCACGGCATGAGGCCAATCCCATCACATCATTGATATTCTGGCGCATCGTGTTTGTTGCTTGTACTGTACAACGCGACAGTTAAGTGTTGAAAACATTATATAATGGTTTATTTGTAATGTGAATTATTGAAATCAGTTGCGTATTGCACCATTTTTTTAGTTCATTATTGACTCACACAAATACATATACAAATTTTTAGATTATTTTAGTTATTAGAGTATAAAGAACTTCATAGTGATAGAGAATCCGACAAAATCAGTCAAGCGGGGGGGGGGGGGATTAGAGTTTAATACGTAAGTATAATATCACTGGCTCAGTAAGCAGATACACTATCACTGGCTCAGTAAGCATGTACACTATTACTGGCTCAGTAAGCAGATACACTATAATTGGCTCAGTAAGCAGGTAATCTATCACTGGCTCAGTAAGCAGGTATACTATCATTGGCTCAGTAAGCAGATACACTATCACTGGCTCAGTAAGCATGTACACTATTACTGGCTCAGTAAGCAGATACACTATAATTGGCTCAGTAAGCAGGTATACTATCACTGGCTCAGTAAGCAGGTATACTATCATTGGCTCAGTAAGCAGATACACTATCACTGGCTCAGTAAGCATGTATATTATCACTGGCTAAGTAAGCATGTACACTATTACTGGCTCAGTAAGCAGATACACTATCACTGGCTCAGTAAGCAGGTATACTATCACTGGCTCAGTAAGCAGATACACTATCACTGGCTCAGTAAGCAGATACACTATCATTGGCTCAGTAAGGAGGTATACTATCACTGGCTCAGTAAGCAGATACACTATCACTGGCTCAGTAAGCAGATACACTATCACTGGCTCAATAAGCAGGTATACTATCACTGGTTTGGCGTGTGGTAAGCAGGCTATCATTGGTCCAGATTATTAATAAAGCCTGAAACGTCAACATCCGGGGGAAGGTTATCCGAATAATTGGCCTCTCCTGCATCCGGCCACATACAATCAGGTCCCCCCCCCCCCCAATCCCCTCAAAGACCTTTGATTGGTGCCTAATTAAACCGTTCGACGAATTCAGCTGCAAGTAATGTCTTGATGTCTCAAATTATAAACCTATCAATTTCCTCGGCATACCCGTTAAAACACAGCATTAACATTTATTAATAATTCCACCGTAAAACGGACGTAAAATATTGATTTTCACGGCCTCGTAAATGCTGTTTGCATCTTGTTTCAGCATCAAAACTTCATGGTATACTAAAATCTCTTCTCTCTACCCAGAGGCCATTATCCATAGATAATAGGCAACCTGTCTTTTTTTTTTTAAACTAACCCTCCCTTTTCTCCCATACACCCCCCCTCCAACCTTTCAAACAAAACTAATCCATGAAAGCAACAGCCAATTACGTGTTCGATCCTAGTTCGGCCTATTATGCTAATTAATTAACTAATCTGCTTGGCCACGATCACAGATATCAGTGTTTGCGCTAGCGGTGCTGACCCCCCCTTGTCACAAACAATTTACCTGGGATTAATTAAAATGAAAGGGTTATTTTTTTAGAATATACATGACGTTGATTAATGTTTAATTGTTTAAACAATTTGTATTCAAAATGGCGACAGTTTTGTTTCTGTGTCATTGTTGTAGCACAGAGTTAATATTGTTCTAGTTAATCTGTGATAGTCAGTTGTCGAACCAGGTCCAGTTATTTAAAAAAAAATTATCTGAAGTATTTAACGTGCTCTTTCTGAACTTTCTTGTCGGAAAGGTAGTCTCCCATACCTTCCAGGGTTCTTTTACATTCCACAATCGACCTGGGACCGATGGCTTTAATTTCCCTCCGAAGGAAGTTGTGCTACGGATTTTTATCACTCAAGAAAAAAATCGTCGACCCCGGCTGGGTTTGAACCCACGAACATCGGGTCTTGAGGCGACAACTTTACCCCATGACTACCGAGGCTAAGCAGGTATAGTTCATTTCACGTTTAAAAAACTATAGTATTATTAGTATTATTAGCACCGCGCCTTACTACCCGTTCGGGTTATACGCACTTACGCTAATGTGTAATGGTAGGGTGATTGTGAGATGAAATGGAGGACCTACAGTTTAACGTGGAATCCGAACCACGGTGGAGGCCTGGCATTCCTCACATTCTTTTAAAACTAGAGCGTTCTTTGAAAAACAAGTTAGAGACTGATGATGTGTAACTTTTTTTTTTCCCACTCGATTCGGTGTCCGCAATTTTTAAGGCGTCACTCTCGAATTATACCGGGGCTGCTGATGGCAGGAGATCAGATGTTTGAATTTTGGTTGGGTGTACTAAGGGGAAGATTTTTCCTAAATAGTTTTCCCAATCTCCATTCACACAAATGAGGGTACCATTCCTCTAAAATCCACCTTCCTCATCATTAACACGTCTTCTGAATAATACATATCCATGTACCTATATTTCGAAAGGGAATTAAGAAGCAGTGCTATAAAAAATAAACTAAAATAAAAACTTGTTTTTAGATCAGGTGATTATTTTTTATTAGTGTTTATTCTATAGAGAGATAAACACACACATTACTGTGTTACGTCTGGATTAAGTTTTGATTAGTGTAAATTATCTAATAAACAGGTGGTTAATGTTTATCAAATATAGAGATGAACGTTAAAACTACAATATAATTTATTCAGAACGCCTTATATAACATAAATTGCGCTGTGATAATAATACTAAACCGGACTTTACGTTTAAGGCGACAATGGTCTACCAACTGAGCTGTCGGAGGTTGGAGCTAACACTTCTCCATTCACCTCTCACAAGAATATAGAACTATGTATGTTTCTACTCCACCAGTCCTCTCTGGTACATGTTCTACTCCACCAGTCCTCTCTGGTACATGTTCTACTCCACCAGTCCTCTCTGGTACATGTTCTACTCCACCAGTCCTCCCTTGTACACGTTCTACTCCACCAGCCCCCAGTCCTCATCTTGTACATGTTCTACTCCACCAGTCCTCTCTGGTACATGTTCTACTCCACCAGTCCTCTCTTGTACATGTTCTACTCCACCAGTCCTCTCTGGCATATGTTCTACTCCACCAGTCCTCTCTTGTACATGTTCTACTCCACCAGTCCTCTCTGGCATATGTTCTACTCCACCAGTCCTATCTTGTATATGTTCTACTCCACCAGTCCTCTCTGGTACATGTTCTACTCCACCAGTCCTTTCTTGTACATGTTCTACTCCACCAGTCCTCTCTTGTACATGTTCTACTCCACCAGTCCTCTCTGGCATATGTTCTACTCCACCAGTCCTCTCTTGTACATGTTCTACTCCACCAGTCCTCTTGGCTATATGTTCTACTCCACCAGTCCTACTCTTGTATATGTTCTACTCCACCAGTCCTCTCTGGTACATGTTCTACTCCACCAGTCCTCTCTTGTACATGTTCTACTCCACCAGTCCTATCTTGTACATGTTTACTCCACCAGTCCTATCTTGTACATGTTCTACTCCACCAGTCCTCTCTTGTACATGTTCTACTCCACCAGTCTCTCTTGTACATGTTCTACTCCACCAGTCCTCTCTGGTACATGTTCTACTCCACCAGTCCTCTCTTGTACATGTTCTACTCCACCAGTCCTCTCTTGTACATGTTCTACTCCACCAGTCCTCCCTTGTACATGTTCTACTCCATCAGTCCTCTCTGGTACATGTTTACTACCACCAGTCCTATCTTGTACATGTTCTACTCCACCAGTCCTCTCTTGTACATGTTCTACTCCATCAGTCCTCTCTTGTACATGTTCTAATCCACCAGTGCTATCTTGTACATGTTCTACTCCACCAGTCCTCTCTGGTACATGTTCTACTCCACCAGTCCTCTCTGGTACATGTTCTACTCCACCAGTCCTCTCTTGTACATGTTCTACTCCACCAGTCCTCTCTTGTACATGTTCTACTCCACCAGTCCTCTCTGGTACATGTCTATCCCCAACAGCCCACTCCTCAGGACTGGAGCGGTAGTCTTGTGTCCCAGATTGTACGCGGCAGCTCCCAGGGGTGTATTTAGTCCACCGGAAACACTGTGTGCACTTGGCAGGAAGATGTAACTCTAAGTTGCGTGCTTCTAATGAGAGTAATTTGCCAGGGAGTGACGGTACCAGGGTTATCAACTGGAGTTGCTACTCCTGACTCACTTACAAGGATTACAAGCCCGGAATAATACGTAATTAGGGAGCTCCTGTAGGATATGGTGGGAAGAACGGAAGGGGGGAGGGGAGGATTCTACCCAAGGGTTGTAGGACTCTAGTGTTAACAAGTTGATCTACATTTTCTACAAAGGAAAATTTACTACGATCCTAAAGGATTTGTCCAGTTAAATGAACCAATTAGGAGAGCTATTTTGTATACCTAAAGTGTGTTTAAGTTTTCAATACTGTCCAGCCACTTGTTTTACAAAATGACTTAGCCTAAGACAGTAGCTGTGCGAGTAAACAGCCAATCTTCGCTGAACCCTTCTCAACTTCCCGCCAAGAGCGTCACCATTAGACAAAAACGTATCTGCTATCAATGTCAAGGTTTTTTTTCTTTAATTTACTATTAATGTGGGATAATTAGCTTCGTTTTAAGCTACTTAAGAGGTCACAGACCGTTAGACTTGTCCTGTCCTGAAGTGGATGTAAGGTTTAAGTGATGCAAGAATACTCACCAGGAAATAGTCTAACTGTTAACATGCGGGCCGAGATTCAATCCCTATCAGAAGAATGAAATTATGTTTACTTTCCTAGTTTGAAGTTATAGGCATGGTGTGCGAACAAGGGGGTGGTAGCTTTTCAAAATGTGATTATTTAGCTATCTGCAAATCTAACATCGTCTATTTTCCCCCAATGTGTGTTCACTTTCTAGAAACAAACTTACCGATCCCTATCACCCAAATGAATCCATTAATAGCCATGATGTTAAAAATTAGTAATTAAAACAAACCTGCTTCGGTGGCAGCATAGTCTAAGGTATCACTCTTGCAATAGAGTAGACTGCCGATTGGGGGGGGGGGGGGTAGATCGTAGTTAAATACCGGATGGGTATACTGAGGGTAATTTCCTTAAATGGTTTCCTACTCTCTCCTCCCGCAAATGAGGGTACACTTCCTCTAAATTCAACCTGCCTCATCCCTAGCACATTAAAGTAATAATTAGTACATAAATGTACAACCTGAATAGATAGTTAGACGTGGTGCTGTAAAAAATCCTTGCCAGTAGTGTACAATAACAATACTCCAGTAACCACCAGTCTACAGTAAAATTACTACATTAACCACCAGTTTACAGTAATATTACTTCCGTAACAACCATTCCACAGTAACACTACTCCAGTAACCACCAGTCTATAGTAACATTACTCCAGTAACACCAGTCTATAGTAAAACTACTCCAGTAACCACTATCTATAGTAACATTACTCCAGTAACCACCAGTCTATAGTAACATTACTCCAGTAACCACCAATCTATAGTAACAATACTCCAGTAACCACCAGTCTATAGTAACATTACTCCAGTAACCACCAGTCTATAGTAACATTACTCCAGTAACCACCAATCTATAGTAACAATACTCCAGTAACCACCAGTCTATAGTAACATTACTTCAGTAACCACCAGTCTATAGTAACATTACTCCAGTAACCACCAATCTATAGTAACAATACTCCAGTAACCACCAGTCTATAGTAACATTACTCCAGTAACCACCAGTCTATAGTAAAACTACTCCAGTAACCACCCGTCTATAGTAACATTACTCCAGTAACCACCAATCTTAGTAACAATACTCCCTAACCACCAGTCTATAGTAACATTATCCAGTAACATAGTAAACTACTCCAGTAACCACCAATCTATAGTAACATTACTCAGTAACCACCAGTCCACAGTAACATTACTCCAGTAACCACCAGTTCTCTCAGTACAATATTTTCACTGTACCAGTCATTCACATCGCCAGCATGAAAATATTCAACCGATTGTTCTCTCGTAAAGACAACTTCGTACGTTTCCGCCCCCATTCGGCCATCGTCGGGACACGCCGCCGTCAGCGACCGTCGCGCGGATGGGGGGGAAAAGGGGGAGACTAGTTTGGCGCGAGTATTGCGCTGTGCTGGTAGTGGAGACGCTCTCCCAAGGCGATAGTCGACGCCAAGGCGTCAGTTCTTGACCGTGAACCTCATGAGACGCGCGTCTTCTTCCGATAAAAAAGGGGGGCGACGCTTCACCGACCCCCACCCCTCCATTAAGATCGTGTCAATTGAATGTGACGACTTAAAACAAAATGTTAGTCTCTTATACAAAAAACAAACGTGGGTACAAAACAAGTCAAAAACATTTTTTTTTAAAATTCAAGCGAATATATTTAATTTAACTTAAATTGCTATACAAAACATTAAGTACTATGCAAGTGATGCGGTTCATAGAATAATATCAGCTTAAAGGCCACGTTAACATTAAACATTAATTATAAATATTAATAACTCTGATAGTTGTTTGAACGTTGAACCCGTGACCAACCTTGGTCATTCTGTGGTGATATTTACGTTACGAGGACAAGTTGTTGTTCTAGTTGGTGTCGTGTGTGGTGTGTTTGTGTCATGTGTGTAGACTAAACTGGCAGGCGCAGCCGGAATCTAACAAAAGGTATGTTACACCTATCAGATTAAACCTGGACCGTAGTTTCATTACGATTGGACATATTTGAGAGCTAAAAAAAGGTTACTAGATCTAATTTCTTGTATTCATACGTCAAGTCATTGAATCTGCAATGGACTAGACTGTCGATGACAGGGAGGTCGGGTGTACTGAGGGTGGTTTTACCCAATGGTTTTCAACTCTCCCTTCACGCAAATGCTGGTACACTTATTCTAAATTCAACCTTTCTCTTCCCTAGTACATTAGAGTTATTATTACATAAGTGTATAATCTGAACAAGTAGTAGCATTCGGTGATAAATTTTTTTTCACTTTTAATATATAGATAGCTATAAAACAGCACAGACATAGTAAAATATTATCAATGTTGATCGTAAAACAATATGTTTGCAGGTGACCTGGTGGTCTAGAGGGATAAGGTGTCGGACTTCTGTGCTGGAGGTCCAGGGCTCATTTCTCGGTCCCGGTACAGATTTATCTGATTGCCAAACCCTTCCTTCACCTCTGACAAGACGTGTATTAATCAAACTTGTGAATGTGTGAAATGCCAGGCCTCCACCGTGGTTCGGATCCCACGTTAAAACTGTAGATCCTCCATTTCATCTCACAATCACCCTACAATTACACATTAGTGTAAGTGCGTATAACACGAACGGGTAGTAAGACGCGGTGCTAATAATAATAATAATAATAATAATAATAATAATAATAATAATAATAATAATAATAATAATAATAATAATATGTTTGTATTTCCTAAAAGAAAAAAACGCTTCAAATGTCCATTCGTGAGTAAAACAGTATTCACCTTCAGACTAAACCAAGAGGGTGAAAGGGTCGGTTTAAGATTATTTTTTTTAGCACCGCGTCTTACTACCCGTTCGGGTTATACGCTTAAGTACTAATTACACTAATGGATTAGGAAATGGGAAGGTTGAATTTATAGAAAGTGAACCCGCATTTGCGTGGAGGGAGAGTGGAAAACAATTTAGGAAAAACCACCCCCAGTTCACCCGACCGAGATTCGAACCTCGATCTCCCCGTCCTCGGTGGTCTGACTCAACACGACTGGCGCGTTAGCCAACTACGCCACCGAGGCGGGTTTTAAGAATGTTGATCAATGACAAAGAAATCCAACCCAGAGAGTATTTTTCAAATTTAAAGACAAACTTCCAAAGACTTTGCTTAAAGAAAAAAATCTTCAATATTTGAAACCATCGTAAAGAGTATCAATAATAGCTATTTCATTGTTGTGGCAGTGATTTTCAACTTTTTTTTATTCTCAATGCACACTAAAACACTGTCAAGGCACACCAACAGTTTTTTTTAAAGGAGAATTTTTATCATTTAAAAATCCTAGTATTAAGATTGCGTTTAATAGTTCGACAGATAAAATTTTAATAATTGTGTTATTTAAAAATAAAGTTAATCATGGATTTAAAAAGATTTATTTTTATTCCTAAATTTTTTTGCTCAATTCATTATTTCTTTGGCTAAACTCCCGGGCACACCAGTTGAAAAACGCTGCACAAGATACACAATTATTTTATTACTATTATTATTCTGTTTGTGACTACCTCCGCCATCCATCTCTTACTTTAACAAAGCTCCCTGAAAACATAAGATGGATGTGAAACAGCCTTGGAATCTTATTTTTTTTTTTACAATACACTAGAGTCTCGATTATCCGGATCTTCGAGTATTCGGCCCTCTGTATTATTCGTCCCGTTCTCGGTGCTAGCAATTGGTTTTAAACTAAACAAACCGATACTTGTCCATTATAAGACATTTCTTGAATTTATAAAGTAATCCATTTGAAGCTCTATTTCCACTTTTCTTTCTTTATAGCCGAGGTTACATTTCCAAAGTAAAGTACTGTATAGTTAAATTTAAAAAAATATTTCTCGTTTAATTTTTGCGGTCCTCCTACAATAATTATTACTGTATTTCTATTGTACATCGCAATCTGAAAATGGAAGAAATTTTATTAAAACAAAGTTGAATGTTCTGTGTAAATTTTTTTAAAAATTAGGCAAATCAATACTGAAAGTTATTTACCCTCGAACTCCATATTACCCGGCTTTTCCGCTATCCGGCCCGGAATGCTGACACTTTTATGCCGGATAGCTGTGAATCTAGTGTAATTAAAATTATATTGACTACTGCCTTTTTTTGTACAATATTTTAAACACTATCATTTGAAATAAAGTGAAAATAATTCGAGTTATTAACTTTATGATACTTCCTTCACCTCTGACAAGACGTGTATTAATCACAACTTGTGAATGTGTGAAATGCCAAGCCTCCACCGTGGTTCGGATCCCAGTTAAACTGTAGGTCCTCCATTTCATCCATCACCTCATTAACATAGCGTGAGTGCGTATAACCCGAACGGGTAGTAAGACGCGGTGCTAATAATAATAATAAATAATACTTTATGAGGGATTATTAAACGATCATTTTTACACTAAAACTAATAATTATTATAGGGTTTTAATATTCTTTTAGACCACGTCTCACTACCAGTTCAGGTTGTATAATATGTAGTAATTGAGATAATGTGTTAGGGTTGAGGAAGGTTGGATTTAGAGGAAGCGTACCCGCAATTTGCAAGGATGGCGAGTGGAAAACTACGTTTTAGTAGACCCGGCCAGGATTCAATCCCCGATATTCAGTCTAGTCTATTGCAAGAGTAGAGCCTTAAGACCATGCAGCCACCGAAGCAGGTGATTAATTATTTAATAACTTAAACTACAGCACGATCATTAAATAATTAATCCAATACACAAACTCTCTGGTTCTTAGCCAATAGTATACACGCGGATTAAGACGTAAGGCTCGCCTGGTCTTGTTTTCCAGTGACGAGGGAGGTTGTAATTCGAATCTCATACGAGTATACTGAGGGGTATTTTACTATTCTCCCTCCACATAAATTTAGGTACATTTCCTTGAAACTTGACTTTACTCATTTCTACCTCATTAGCCCGCGCGGTTTGTAATACGAGGTGTGTTATATTCCCGTTTCCTCTACTGGATAAATGACGTCATTGTTCTACTCTTGTCCATGTGGGGTCACGTTTGTTCACAATGGCATGGTTTGTAAGTCGTATTTTTTTATTGCACCCGTTCAAAATAACCGTTCGGGTTATACACACATGTAGGTCTAATAACTGTGATACTAGTTACACACTATGTTTTAGAAATGAGGAAGGTTTAATTTATATGTGTACCCGCATTTGTGTTAAGGTAGAGTGAGAAATTATTTAGGAAACATTCCACCCTCGGTATACCCAACCGGGATTCGAGCCCTGATCTCCCCGTCATCGGCAGTCCAGTCTATAGCGAGAGTGACGCCTCTAAGCATCGATTCTCAACTCTTTCAACTTTCGGCACACTGAACAAGGCACTAACATTGTTAAGGCACACTCAGTTTCGTAAGGAGATATTTTATGATTAAAAAAATAGAGTATTAAGATTCAGTTTACAACTTAAATAGCTAAAATTATAGTGATTGTTTTACATATATAAAAAAAGTTTATCGTGTATTTAAAAAAGATTTGTTTCTATTACTCAAATTTTTCTCGCTTATTTTTGATCTTACCCCCAAATTGACGCGGCACACCTGCCGACCCTTCGTGGCACATTAGTGTACTGCGTTAGTGTGCCGTCCCACTGTTTGAAAAACGCTCCCTTTAGACCACTGAAGCAGGTGTGGTACAAGTCGTGACCCCGGGTTCGAAAAGCCAACACCTGCAACAAAAGGTCAATAAAATGGACAAACAGTATCTATTATTATTATTATTATTATTAGCACCGCGTCTTACTACCCGTTCGGGTTATACGCACTTACGCTAATGTGTAATGGTAGGGTGATTGTGAGATGAAATGGAGGACCTACAGTTTAACGTGGGATCCGAACCACGGTGGAGGCCTGGCATTCCTCACATTCACAAGTTGTGATTAATACACGTCTTGTCAGAGGTGAAGGAAGGGTTTGGTAATCAGATAAATCTGTGCCGGGACCGAGGATTGAACCCCGGCCCCCAGCACAGGAGTCCGACACCTTACCCCTAGATTATCAGGTCACCCAGTATCTATCTATTTACTAAGTTCACCCACCAACAGATTCTCCCCGAAGTCGAACTCAAGACTGCACACACGAACACTCGTGGATTCTTGTCGATTTACATTACTTACACGGTTTTCAATACTTTTCTATTTCCTAGAGCAGGAATAAATGCGGAAAATAGACATTTCCTCTGAGAAATAAATTTCCTAGCCATATCCTACCTCCACCCCCTTTTCCCAACGGAGCCCTCCTTCTCCACCCCCACAGATCCTTCCACCCCCCCGGCTACTGGCTAGAGTAGGGGGGGGGGGGGTGAAACCAAAACTGAACAGATTTATTGGAGAATTCAAATGGAAGCCATGAGAGGGATTCAGTGGCAAAACTGGCGTGGACCTTTTCAAAGGAACTGCTCCTGTGGCTTACAAGGAGGGCTGTTTGCTTGACAATCCACTGTTTGAATGATTGCTACGTGCATCGTTGGTCACGCGGTTTAGCACGTCACACTCGCGTAAGACCAGACTGCCGGTGACGGAAAGAACAGGATGTGAATATTTTCTTTTAGCACCGCGTCTTACTACCCGCTCGGGTAATACAACTATATACTAATTACAATAATATGTTAGGGATTAGTAAGGTTGAATTTAGAGGAAGTGTACCCGAATTTTCATGGAGGGAGAATGGAAAAATATTTAGGAAAAATCCCCCTTATTACACCCGACCTAGATTCGAACCTCGATCTCCCCGTCATCGGCAGTCTAGTCTGACACGGGTGTAGCACCTTAGACCATGCGATCACTGAAGCGGGTGATTTGAATCCCTGTCGGGTCGGGTATCCTGAGGGTGATTTTCCCCTAAAATTGTTTCTAGCTCTCCCTCCACGCTAATGCGGGTACACTTACTCTAAATTCAACCTTCCCTATCCCTAACACGTTTAGTACCAGGTAGTGAAAAGCGCTAAACATTATTTCTTACCTTCTCCATTCCCCTTGTCGCGGACGTTAGCGTATTTTATGTTCGCAAGGTTGGTAAACCCCCCCCCGTAGGTCGCTAGTTGGCGGCGGTTCAGTCGGAACTGTGATCACAGTCGCAGTTGGCGATATGAACCCCTCCACCCTTCTCTCTCGCACATGATCATTATGTTCGTCACATATCTACCACCATGCGATGCGTGTTTGCATCATCTAGGAGTATCTAGTACATCAATCACAATGGACACTCCCTTGCGCCGCCACCACCGCTACTAGTTTATATATATATAAAAAAAACTACCCCCCACCCCTGTCACTCCCTCTTGTTGTGATAGCAACAACGGGCCCATCAATATTACCAACACACTGGCAGAATAACGTAATTTATTACCCTATTGTATTTACGAACAACAAAAGGTTTTGGTTGGTCGGTTGGGGGGTGAGGGGGGGTAGGTTAGGAAGGTTTTAGGAAATATAATACATAAAAACCTAATGTTCATAAAGAGAGATACAGTTTGGACCGTGAAACAAAACTAACAGGAGAGGAAAGGGGGGGAGGGGGTAACAATCGTTCAAACCGGACACAGTTTTGTTTGAGGGAGGGGATTAATGAGAAGGTGTTTAATTACAACCGGATTAAAAAATATATATATATATATTTATAATAATGTTGCGTCAACTGACCTAAGGTTGGCCCTGATATGTACTCAACACTATCAGCTGGTTAGTGTCGTCCACCCACACCATCTGGGATAAAGTGTGTACATGTACTAGGGAAGTACCTGCTTAGGTGGCCGTATGGTATAAGACAGGCATGTCCATTGTCCAACCTGTGACTCCCGAGTATGTTAAGTGTTTGTATGTATGTATGTATGTATGTATGTATGTATGTTATGTATGTATGTATGTATGTATGTATGTATGTATGTAATGTATGTTGATGTATGTATATGTATGTATGTATGTATGTATGTATGTATGTATGTATGTATGTATGTATGTGTACTATATTTAGGTATTATAAACCTGAACCTCTTGGCCAATTCTCTTAGAACTTTTAAGTGGCCCTCAAATGAAGAAAGGTTGAACATGCCAAGTCTAACGCGCTACTCCAGCAACAGACTGGACTGCTGATGACGGGGAGATCGAGGTTCGAATCCCAGTCGGGTGTACTGGAGTTTTTTTCTTAAATAGGTTTTACACTATCTCTCTCTCTCCCCACGAAAAATGCGTGTTCACTTCCTCTAAATTCAGCCTTCCTGATACCTAACACATTAGCGTAATTAGTACGTATATGTATAATCCTGGCGGGTAGTAAGACGTGGTGCAAAAACAAAAAAAAAACCAAAAAACTAGCTAGTGACGTCGGATAGTCCGGTAGTTGCTCGTTGATTTTGTTGGAAAGGTATCACATATACCTTCCAGGGGGTGTATTTTACATGCCACAATCGACTAGAGCGCGACCGAGTTACCATCCGAAGGAAGTTGTGCTACGAATGTTCAAAGCTCCGTCGACATCGGCCGGGTTTAAACTCGCGAACCTAGGTTCATGGTACGAGAACTTACCTCCTAAGCCATCATATACTATTATAACTAGTTTCATTCGGGGTAGTTCAAAGAAATAATCTACAAAAGTTTGTTTGTGTCTTATTTTCTTTCTGTAAGTATCGGAATAGTTTTATGATAGAACCGAGTATTTGATTTGTTCTGTAAATACAAACATCTTGTAAAAAAGTACAAATCTTATTGATGGAATTCTTCCAGAGTAGCTTAACTCTTCGAATGCAACATTCTCCAAGTCTTGTGTGATTTAGCCTGATAGGAATGACATTCATGATGTATGTAGTGATGGACATCACTGTTAGAGACATGTTTAGGTTCTCCTGCGTCTTAGACCACGAGGACAATGAATCGGGTCTAAGAATATTATTATTTGATTTACTCGTAATATATAATTGCTACATTTGGTTAGAGATTCCATGTGGTTAGATTATTCCTGTGGTCAGATGATTCATGTGGTTGGAGGATATATGCGGTTAGATGATACATGTTGTTAGTGGTTACATGTGGCTAGACGATACATGTGGCTAGACGATACATGTGGTTAGAGGATACATGTGGTTAGAGGATACATGTGTTTAGATGATATATGTGGTTAGAGGACATATGTGGTAAGAGGATACATGTGGTTAGAGGATACATGTGGCTAGACGATACATGTGTTTAGATGATATATGTGGTTAGAGGACATATGTGGTTAGAGGACATATGTGGTTAGATGATATATGTGGTTAGAGGACATATGTGGCTAGACGATACATGTGGTTAGAGGATACATGTGGTTAGAGGATACATGTGTTTAGATGATACATGTGGTTAGAGGACATATGTGGTTAAACGATACATGTGGTTAGAGGCTCAATGTTGCCAACTGTGTCCTGTGGTTAGAGGCGTCAAACAGTCAATATTGACGTTGTGGTCACTAATAGCTAAACAATACACACAAGTTAACAGCTGTAAGTTAACGATATCGTGACGTTCATTTGTTCACAACGAAATGGCTGTGTCGTTAGTGACTGCTTCCCCGCGGTTGATTGATATGGTTTGATCAACTGATATGGGGGACATCCTCTTCATGTTTGTGTGGATACATAACATACATCCGGTCATACATCCACTTAGTAATAAAAGTTGGGATGGGGGGGGGATGTCCATTTAGCTTTCATTGATTGGTTCACAAGGGATTTTTATTTTCTTAGAACCACCTCTTTTTTTTAGCACCGCGTCTCACCACCCGTTCGAGTTATACGCTTATGTACTATTTACACTAATTGTAGGAATAAAACAGCTTAATTTGGAGGAATTGTACCCGCATCTGCGTGGAGAAAGATAGTGGGGAACCATTTAGGAAAAACCACCCTCAGTACAAACCTACTGGGATCGAACCACGTTCTCCCCGTAATCAACACTCTACTATGTTGCAAGAGTAGCGCCTTATACCATGCGGCCACCGACGCGGGTAAGGGATTTATTAATTTTATACAGTACCATTTCAATAAATGTTATTTTTAATGTGATTTTGAAGTAACTAGATGCTGATATGGTGTCGGGAAAATTGCGCCTTCCCAGAAAAAAGGAAAAGTGCGCCTCCATGAATCATCACACTAATAGGTGGAAAAGTGCACCCACACGACCTTGTCTGTCCCACCCAAATAATTTTAACAAGGTCGTGTGGGCGCACTTTTCTCACTTTCCTCACGACCTTACCATTCTCACCGGCGTAGATCGGTTCATCGCATCCTTTTGTTTAGGAGGGGGGGGGTTTAATATCGACTCATCGCACATCATCAGATATTGAGGAGGTTAAAGTACATCGATTCATCACACCCGTCTCTTTGCTTGTTGTTTAGGTTAGGTTAGGTTAGGTTAGGTTTTCAATTAATAAAGATTAGTGTGTTTCTGAAAGCATTTGATGGAACGTATAGATTAAAGTTACCAAACTAATTATTGACGACCTTTTACTCCATTTTTTAAAATCTAGGCTAGACTCTTCAAACACTTTGCTAGGTCCTTGGACGTATTTGTTTTTGTAAGTGTGTAAAACAGTGTGTGGGGCGCACTTTATCCACCTAATGGTGTGATCATTGATAGGAGGGCGCAATTCTCCCCTTTTTTCTGGGAAGGCGCAGTTTTTCCCGGGCGCAATTTTCCCTAATCCCTGACATACTCTTATTTTTTGTTTGTTAATAAAATGACCAGATTAACCGAATGTTTGAAACGACCGGTCCAAGTACAAACAGGTTTGTAGTACGGACTCGGCTATGAGCTATAGAAAGTGATGGCTGACATGTTGGGTAATCAATCAACAAACAAACCACACTGCTATTTATTTATGTACTACCTTTGGTTTGCGCTCCATTGCTCTACCAACATTTCGTCATCTATAATTCTTTCCTAATTATTTAAGACGGTGAAATTCTGTCCCTGGTGATCGATAAACAACGCTTCGGATGGATCGTTAGTTGAATCTGTCCATGCCGTGTTAAAACAAACAAATCATTCAATTGAGGAGATTTACTCCTAGAGATATAACATAAGATGTCGCCTTTGTTTACAAATTTACAGAGATATATCATATAAATAAGATAGTGGGTTTATATGTGTATTTTGTTTTGTGTTTGTGTGGTTGTATTTTATTTTTGTTTCTTTTAGCACCGCGTCTTACTACCCGTTCGGGTTATACGCTTATGTACTAGTTACTCTACTCTGTTAGGGATTAGTAAGGTTATATTTGTAGGAAGTGTACCCGAATTTACGTAGAGAAGAGTGTTGAAAACCCTTTTGGAAATAACCCTCGGTACACCCGACCGAGATCCGAACCTTGATCTCCCTATCATCGGCAGTCTAGCCTACTGTAAGAGTACGCCTTAGACCATGGGACCATAAAAGTGGGTTGAATGTTTTTGTAGAGGTGTTTGTTTATTTATGTAAGTGCTAGAACTCCAAAACCAAGAAACTTAGAAAAATGCTTCAGTGGCCACATGGTCTAAGGCGTCACTCTTGCAATAGATTAGACTGCCGATGACAGGGAGATCGGGGTTTTAATCCCGGTCGGGTGTATGGGGAGGTTTTTTACAAAAGGGTTTTCCACTCTCCTTCCACACAAATGCTGGTACACTTTCTCTAAATCCAACCTACGTCATCCTTAACTGGTATATTTACATATGCGTATAACCTGAACAGAATAATTAAAATAATTAAAAAACTAGAAAGCGTAAAATTGGCATATGTAAGTATTTAATGGAACATGATGGTGTGTACCTAGGGCATATTTTACGAAAATACTTAACAACGATCGCAAGACTACTCCTTAAACCACGCAATTAACGTTACATCTTCTATCAAGACTTACTATTCAATATAACATTAATTTGTTTTATACCTAACTCAGATCACCTTAGAAAAATAACAACTTCTAATTCAAAGGGAAATTACAGCAGAAATAACAATCTTAAATCTAAAGAGCTATAGTTTGTGGCTATTTTGTATCCACATAAATAGTTAAAAAAGTGTTTCTCTGGCCATAAAAAATGTACATAGATAATGTTCCACATCTTTATTTGATATTATCTTACATTTATATTGATTATTTACTTCCAGAGTTGCAAAGGAAATAAAAATATTGATTAAATACAGTGTATATTTGTGTTTAAACGTTATGGCTTCAAGACCAAAAAACTTTGCACAAGTACTTAAGGAAACTTAAAGGTGGGTCATTTTTTACCTATACAACAGATAACGCCTTATACCACACGACCACCAGTGCGGGTATCTCTAAATCCAGGAAACCTATAGAGATTAAACTCTGCAAGCTTATTTTACTAAACATATGTGTGTGTGTGTGTGTTTGTGTGAGTGTGTGTGTTTGTGTGTATAGTAATATAAATAGCGGTTGACTCCATAAGAACATAGCTACTTGAATTGCCTTATAAACTTGTATTCAAAACTTGAAAGCACCCGTTTTGGTGGCCACATAGTCTAAGACATCACTCTCACAATAGATTGGGCTGTCAATGAAGGGGATAATGGGGTTCGATCCAAGTCGGGTGCACTGATATTGATTTTAGTAAATAGTTTTTCACTCTCCTTCCACACAAATGTGGGTACACTTCCTGTAAATTCAATATTTCTCATTCAGAACACATTAGAGTAATTAGTATATAGGCGTATAACCCGAATGGGTAGTAAGACACGGTGCTTGGAAAAAATACTTGAAAGCATGAGGAATATAAAACTATTTAACTACACTTTATCAATCAGGTGAATGATTGTTATTATTAAAATTATTTATGTTATTGCCTTAAATTTAACTATATTTATAACTAGTAGATTGCTGCAAAGATGTCTACATATTATAGCGTTAAAAATGTTTAGGAAAAGTTCTATATAACGAGGCTTGACTTGATGTTCTAGTTAAAAGTTTACTCGTCAATGGCTATCAACTTTACAAAGATTTTGAACTTTAAGTGTTTAGTTTCAAACAAAAGTATATTTTACCCCTTCACATCACCACGATAGCTTTAAAACAACCTTTCTATCTCAACTCTCTAGCTATTTGTTGCCTCATATAACTTAAGTAATAATTAAGTTGTTATTCATTTTAAACAAAAGAGAAATATTTTATCTATTGATACACAGATCAAGGTTTCCATGGAGATGTAAACAAATAATGTTTATTAAGATGAGCCATTGCACACACACTGTAGAAAAGATTAAAACTCGCTGAAAAATCATGTTTTAGTTGGGCAATACTATTTTTTTGCCAATATCTGGGTCGCTAACCTTTAAAATAAGTGGTCATTTATCAAAATCGGTTCAACATTTTCTCGTAATTTCAATTACCGAAACGGGCTTATCAAAATTATACTACAGTATATATATTTTATATACCACGTTTTAAAACCATTTGTTTAAAACTATTTATTTTAAACTAATACTTAATTCATCCCATTACGTTTTAATGAAGTCTACTTCAGATCGTTTTCTAGAATCCGACTCTATTTGTTTCGAGTGGGATATTTTTTCCCCAATTATTGGATCGTACTGATTTTATTTTTTTCTGTATGTAAAAAAAAAGGACGACGTAAAAAGCTCGTGTAGATAAATCTAGTGTAATGGGTGCCCTCACAGTGTACACAAGTATTCGTATCGATTTTTACGCATTTATCTTCTGGCTTTTTAAATACCTTTATTTAATGATTGTAAACAGTGTAATCGTAATTCAGTGTTATTAGAGACCAAATCTTCATTCGGGACTTAACCTTTTGTGACAGTCCTATTGCAACCACACTGAAAAGATACATTAATTCTGTATTCTAGAAAAAAAAAAAAAAAAAAAAGATTAAGATAACATTTTGTATGTGATAATTTAGGAACACATTCATTTCTGTTATTTACTTTTGCTCATTTGTAGATACATGGTTGTATTCATGTTATTTAGAGATACATTTATTTTGTTATTTAGAGGATACATTTATTTATGTTATTAGTAGATACAGGTTATTGATGTTATTTAGTGGATACATATATTCATGTTATTTAGTAGATACATTTATTTGATGTTATTTAGTAGATACATTGTATTGTATTATGTTATTAGTAGATACATTTATTCATGTTATTTAGTGGATACATAGTATTATGTTATTTAGTAGATACATTGTATTTATGTTATTTAGAGGATACATTGTATTATGTTATATAGTAGATACAGGTTTCGATTCATGTTATTTAGAGGATACATTATATTTCTGTTATTTAGAGGATACATTATATTTCTGTTATTTAGAGGATACATTGTATTTATGTTATTTAGAGGATAACTATTTGTATTAGAGGGACATATTGTTATATAGTAGATACATTGTATTCATGTTATTTAGTGATACAGTGTATTCATATTATTTAGAGGATACATTATATTTCTGTTATTTAGAGGATACATTGTATTGATGTTATATAGTAGATACATTTATTCATGTTATTTAGAGGATACAGTGTATTGATTTATTTAGAGGATACATTATATTTCTGTTATTTAGAGGATAACAATTCTGTTATTAGGGATACATGTTTATGTATTTAGTAGATACAGTTTGTATTCATGTTATTTAGTGGATACTATATTCTGTATTAGAATACATGATTGATTATTTAGTAGATACATTTATTTTGTTATTTAGAGGATACATTGTATTGATGTTATTTAGTAGATACATGTATTCATGTTATTTAAGTGATTTGAGATCAAATCCACATTCAATGAGCGATAAATAATCTCGAAGCTGTGACCTGTGTTTATTTATACCATCAAATAAAATCCATTAGCAAGGAACAAACCAGAGTTAAACAACTTAAATTCAATCTTGCCTGGAGGAGTATTTTCTATTGTGTCTTTTGTATCTTTCCTCTCTCTCTCTCCTGTCCCTATTAGAACAAGTGTGAAACTGATTAGGAAGAAGAAAGGGGGGGGAGGGGAGGGCGTGAGAACTGAGAACAAGAGAAACGCGAAGAAAACACCGCACCCTTTTATCCATTCCTTCCTTCATCATCTTTACATTTCTTTTCCTCTTTGGAGAGGGGGAGGGAAGGGGGATTGGCTAGTTTAAATCTCCCAGCCTCAGACAACCAGCCTGATTGTAGTGGAGGTTGAGGGGGTTGGAGGGGGGGATGTTACCTTGCACCATACATCACAACCACACATACACACACACACACACCCCACACACACACACACACACGGGCGGTCTTGCTCGCTTGCGAATCACTTATTCTTACCTTCTTCCTCTGATAGCGCTCCTTCGAGAATGTCCTCTCGTTAATAAAAACGACTCAATTCCGCCCTGAGAACATTTTAATTGGAGAAGTCTTATCTTGGTTCGAATGTAACGGAAACAGTTCAGATAAATAAAAAGAACATTTCACAGCTAGAATATAGGCCGGAGTTTTGCGAGTGTTTAGATAGTATTAATATTTTTAAAACTACCTCTGTAGCCGCGTGCTTAACGCGCTACTCTCGTCTTAGACTAAGCTGTCAAAGACGGGGAGATGGAGGTTCGATCCCGGTCGGGTGCACTTCATCTAAGTTAAACCTTCCTAATCTCTAGCAAATTAGCGTAGTAGTAAATAGGCGTATAATCCGAACAGGTAGTAAGACGTGGTGCTAAATGTTTTTTATAAAATGGAGTTTAAGTCACTTTCCTGGATAAGAATGTAAATCATTTAATACATCAGTGATACAGGGTCGCCATAAGGTCTGGGAACGTAAACAAATACACATATAAAGGCAGAGATGCGCTATTGTACGTGTTTTTAATACATAAAAATACATTACAAATTAAAATCAGGACATTAGATGACATTACTTTACTTGTTCAATGTGTTGTCCATTTTTTGTCATCTAGCTTTGATCGGGTTTATTTTTTGCCTTTGTCTATGTGTCCAGACTTTATGGGCACCCTGTACTATGATGGACCAATTCTTCCCCTGCACCTACTTCTGGCACGGCTACGAAATTTACCCCCCCCCCCCTTCTTTTTTTGCCGGCATATGAGCTTCGTAGAAATGAATGCGAGTTAGGGTCAGTATTTTTTTTTAAATATAATTTTCATAACAAACCTTTTAGGGCCAAAATATATAAAATATTTCTACAGTAGATATACTACGTTTAGTTTAATTTTCCACACGTGGTAGCATGGTTCAGTGTTCATATGGACTAAGGCGTGACTCTCGCAATAGCAAGTGAATTCGTATTAATTTTCTAAAATTAAATTTTGGTAAAATAATATTAAAAAAAAGAATTAATTAAAGATAGTGGCTATTGTTTCTTTCTAAGTTCCCCTTTGCCCCCAACTAATGACCCACTCTTGAGGACCCATCTCTTCCCTTGGCACTACCCCCCCCCCCCCCCAAATGAATACGGTTCCTGATTGGTCCAATTCATGTTATTCACAATGAATACCTTGTTAAAGAAACCCAATAAACTGGCTGGATTCATGGAACAAGATCTTACTTCCCCTCCTCCACACACACACACACACACACACACACACACACACATACACACACACACACACACACTTCTCACCCCAACTCAAGCTACAACTTTCTGGCTTCATAGAAAGTGAAGTTTTGTTAGAACAAGGAAGAAGGTTTTTACAGTGGAGAGATAACTGGTTGGATTTACCTTCCTGGGAAAATTAATGCTTCATATCCTGGGGAAACTAATGCTTCATCTCCTGGGAAATCTAATGTTTCATCTCCTTAGAAAATTAATGCTTCATTCCCTGGGATAACTAATGCTTCATCTCCTGGAATAACTGATACTTATTCTCCTGGGCAAGCTAATGCTTCATCTCCTGTGATAACTAATGCTTCACCTCTTGTGTCAATTAATGCTTCATCTCCTAGGATAACTAATGCTTCATCTCCTCTGACAAATAATAATGCTTCATTCCCTGGGAAAACTAATGCTTCATCTCCTGGGATAGACAAAGCTTCACCTCTCGGGAAAACTAATGCTTCAAATCCTGAGACCAGTAATGCTTCACCTCCTGGGTCAACTAATTCTTCACCTTTTAGAAGATAATTCATATTTTAACTTTCTGGGTGTAATAAAAGCATTGCATTTCTGGGGACAGCTAATGACTTACATTATTTGGAATAACTAGGGCTTTATATTTATGGGGTCAACTAATGCTTTACATTCTAAGGGACAGCTATTGCTTAATCTCCTGAGAGAACTAATGCTTCATATACTGGGAGAACTAATGCTTCATCTCCTGAAAGAACTAATGCTTCATCTCCTGGGATAACTAATGCTTCATCTCCTGGGACAAATAATAATGCTTCACCGGCTGGAACCACCAATAGTTGCCTTTCAAATATTCCCCTCACAAGCTAGAAGATAATTTTCTCTAGCGTTTAAATTGCTACAAGAATATTTAGCTTCCATTCTATTGTATTTAAAGTTTAGTTTTCAATATATTTTCAGCATATTTAGATGCCATTTTGCTCCTCCCATAGTATTTTGTGTAGTCTGTTTCAAGTAATAGATTTTTTAGGATGGGGTTGAAAGAAAGTTTACCTCCCTCTTCAAGAGGTGTTGAGATTCCTTCATCTCTCCTCATTATAAATTGTCTACGTGACTCGTTAGTAATTTCCAAGATGTGTTTGTTCTGTGGCCTTAGGGTGCGGCTCGGCTCTACTGGAAAAAAGGGGGGGGGGAAGAAGCGGGGAGGGGCGTATCAAGATGACGTTGGCCAGCGTGACCCACATATGATGGTCCTTTCATTCTGTTAAACGAACAAAGAATCTTGTGACATTTAAAGTATCAAAGTTAAAGTAAGGTAAAGGTTTTAAAACCAGTCTCTGTGTTTAAAAAAAAGAGATAAAGTTTGAGGAAGAAAGAAAATGTTGGTTTGAATGGAACATTTATAAAGATAGCTTAGAAAACAACTTTATGAAAAATTCATAATAGTTACTTTATTTGAGTCAGACACACTAACCAATGGATGATAGAGTATACCTTATAGAGATAATATTAGTGTGTATTTGTCCAGCAAGTGACTGCTAGAGTATACCTCTTACATATAATATTAGTGTATATTTGTCCAGCAAGTGACTGACAGAGCATACCTTCCAGAGATAATATTAGTGTATATTGGTCCAGCAAGTGACTGCTAGAGTATACCTCTTACATATAATATCAGTGTATATTGGTCCAGCAAGTGGACTGCTAGAGTATACCTCTTACATATAATATCAGTGTATATTTGTCCAGCAAGTGACTGACAGAGCATACCTTCCAGAGATAATATTAGTGTATATTGGTCCAGCAAGTGACTGCTAGAGTATACCTCTTACATATAATATCAGTGTATATTTGTCCAGCAAGTGACTGCTAGAGTATACCTCTTACATATAATATTAGTGTATATTTGTGCAGCTAGTGACTGACAGAGCATACCTCTTACATATAATATTAGTGTATATTTGTGCAGCAAGTGACTGACAGAGCATACCTCTTACATATAATATTAGTGTATATTTGTGCAGCAAGTGACTGACAGAGCATACCTTCCAGAGATAATATTAGTGTATATTGGTCCAGCAAGTGACTGTTAGAGTATACCTCTTACATATAATATCAGTGTATATTTGTCCAGCAAGTGACTGCTAGAGTATACCTCTTACATATAATATTAGTGTATATTTGTGCAGCAAGTGACTGACAGAGCATAACTCCCAGAGATAATATTAGTGTGTATTTGTCCAACAAGTGACCGATAAAGTACATATCAAAGATATAATGTTAGTTTATATTTGTCCAGCAATTGACTGCTAGAGTATACCTCTTACATATAATATCAGTGTATATTTGTGCAGCAAGTGACTGCTAGAGAATACCTCTTACATATAATATTAGTGTATATTTGTGCAGCAAGTGACTGACAGAGCATACCTCTTACATATAATATTAGTGTATATTTGTGCAGCAAGTGACTGCTAGAGTATACCTCTTACATATAATATTAGTGTATATTTGTGCAGCAAGTGACTGACAGAGCATACCTTCCAGAGATAATATTAGTGTATATTGGTCCAGCAAGTGACTGCTAGAGTATACCTCTTACATATAATATCAGTGTATATTGGTCTAGCAAGTGACTGCTAGAGTATACCTCTTACATATAATATCAGTGTATATTTGTCCAGCAAGTGACTGACAGAGCATACCTTCCAGAGATAATATTAGTGTATATTGGTCCAGCAAGTGACTGCTAGAGTATACCTCTTACATATAATATTAGTGTATATTTGTGCAGCAAGTGACTGACAGAGCATACCTCTTACATATAATATTAGTGTATATTTGTGCAGCAAGTGACTGACAGAGCATACCTTCCAGATATAATATTAGTGTATATTGGTCCAGCAAGTGACTGCTAGAGTATACCTCTTACATATAATATTAGTGTATATTTGTCCATCAAGTGACTGACAGAGCATACCTCTTACATATAATATCAGTGTATATTGGTCCAGCAAGTGACTGACAGAGCATACCTCCCAGAGATAATATTATTGTGTATTTTATTCCAGAATTGTTCAGAGCTGTTCTCTGAATATTTACATACAGTTTCTCCTCGGCTGTTGTTACATTGTAGTGTGTCATGTTTACGGAAATGTTGGAGATGGTTATAGGAAGGGGAAGATTTTGTTGGGAGGGGGGTGGGGTTAGGGGGTTTGTTCCCTGGTAAAATAAACACTTTTTCTTTGTAACTTCTTCGAAGCTCTAACAGTTATCGTTTCAGATCTTATGTATACTCTGATTCAGTGAAGTTTTACCTCTTTGGAAAAGATAGAAGACATATTTGTAGGAAACAAGTATTTAAATAATTTCTTTAATTTTAGAACTTATACCATTCTCCTTTATATAAAATAGATACATACGTATGGTTTTATTTAGAATTTTAATATCTAAAAACTGTTGGCTATCTATCCAGTCTTACCACTACCCCAAACACAACAAACATACTCCACATCGCCAAAATACCACCTTTCTAGTGTAAAAAGTCAACTAAAAGTACATTTATTTTTAACCACGCTGGGAATCGAACTCAACGCCCTTGTTGGGTGTAGTTAAACACAGTGAAGAAATGGCTCGGGTTCAAACCCAGCCGGATAAACTAAGTTATTTTTCCCCTTGCGAGTCACACTATGGTTTTACAACCTTCTACCCACGCTTATATTACTAAACCTAAAATCATCTCTATCCCTTAACATTATTTTAGCTCCGCATATTTCCAACCCCTCGGGTTAAAAACTTAACTACTAATAACGATAATGATTAAGGGACGATGAAGTTTGAAATTAGACGAAGTGTAACCTTATTTGCCTGTAGGAAGAGTGGAAAACTATTTATGAAAAACCGCCCTCAGTACATCCAACTAGGATTGGAACCCCGATCTCCCCGGCATCGCCAGTCTAATCTACTGCGAGAGTGACGCCTTAGACTATGCGGCTATCGAAGCTGGTCATTGCTTCTTCATCCCTAAAATAACCCCTAGTCTGGCAACTCTATACACAGTCCACATTTAGTAGAAAAGGCTTTTTATAAAATAAAAATATATTATAAACAATGCTTTCCCCCTGTGTCAACTAATGCTTCATATCCTGGGTTAACTAAAGCTTCTTCTCCTGGCTAAACTAATGCTTCATATCCTGGGATAACTAATGATTTATATCCTGGGATAACTAATTATTCAACTCCTGGGTCAACTAATGCTTCATATCCTGGTTCAACTAATGCTTCATATCCTGGGATAACTAATGATTTATATCCTGGGATAACTAGTTATTCAACTCCTGTGTCAACTAATGCTTCATATCCTGGGTTAACTAAAGCTTCTTCTCCTGGCTAAACTAATGCTTCATATCCTGGGATAACTAATGATTTATATCCTGGGATAACTAATTATTCAACTCCTGGGTCAACTAATGCTTCATATCCTGGTTCAACTAATGCTTCATATCCTGGGATAACTAATGATTTATATCCTGGGATAACTAGTTATTCAACTCCTGGGTCAACTAATGCTTCATATCCTGGGTTAACTAAAGCTTCATCTCCTGGTTCAACTAATGCTTCATATCCTGGTTCAACTAATGCTTCACCACTGGGATAACTAATGCTGAATCTCCTGGGATAACTAATGATTCATCTCCTGGGAAAACCAATGCTAGCATTGCGGTTAAGTTTGATAGTATTTTGCTATCTATTCAGTATTATTTTATAAGTAATGATAGTAACCATCGAAATCGATGGCTCTGGATACCAAGACTTGACGTATGAATACGTGAAAGTAGACTTGTTTAATCCCCTCTTATGATAATATTTGTGTAAATGTAGGGAATGTTGTACCGCCTGGCAGGTTCAAGAAGTTACTTCTGCAGAGCGTACAAGGCAGGAGTTGTCGGTGAATTCATTTGCAATTCTAATGATGATGTACGAGTCATACTTTACTGTCTACATGTTGAGTCGATGTTCCCGGTACCCTCCCCCCACCCCCACCCCTCTCACTCCTTCTCACACGAAACTAACAAGGAAAAATACCTACACATTTTTTATCACCCTCAAAATGTTTATTTTACTTGGTTGGTAGTACTTAAAAAAAATATTTTCCCACAAATTTCCATGAATATTTTTATTTTTATTTTACTAAACATAAATAATATTTTAAAATATGTTTCCTAGTTTGTTGTTTTTTTAAATCACCACGTCTTACTACCCGTTCGGATAATACGCGTGTGTAATAATTATGTCCATGTGTAAGGGATGATAAAGGTTGAATTCAGAGGAAGTGTAGCCGCATTTGCGTTAAAAAAAGGAAAGTGGACAACCGTTTAAGAAAAAGACAAGCCTCAGTGCACACGACCGGTATTCGAACCCCAATCTTCCCGTCATTGGCAGTCTATAGTCTATTGAGAGAGTGACACCTTAAACCACGTGGCCACTGAAGTGGATCAGTCTCTCGGTTAGTTATTTACAAAAACAAGTCTTTATTCTCCTTAACATGGAATTATCTATGATATAGACGGATAGATCAGGGTTCGATTCCCGGTAGGGTGTTTTTCCTAAATTGTTTTCCACTCTCCTTCCACGCAGATTAGGGTACACTTCCTCTAAATTAGACCTTATTTATTTTTAACACACACTAGTTGTAATAAGTACATATACGTATAACACGGAAGGATATTAGGACGCGGTGCTAAAAAAATATAGATTTAATAAACATTAATAACCGTTTCGGTGGCCGCATTGTCTAAGGCGCTACTCTCGCAGTAGACTAGACAGCCAATGATGGGGAGATTGAGGTTAGAACCTCGGTCGGATGTACTGAGGGTGAGGATGATTTTCTAATCTCCCTCCACGCAAATGCAGGTACAATTCCTATAAGAATATAAAATTATGCATACCTAAAACCATCAGCGTAATTATAACATAAGCCTTTAATCCGAAAGTGTAGTAAGACGCGGTGCTAAAAAAATTAATAAAATAAACTTTAGTGACATTTCTGATATTTTTTTAAAACAAATAGCTTACCTCAAGGTACACGACTTTAGAAAACAAGTAGTTCAGAAAGTGACAGGAGGAATGGCGCCATTTTACATTTATAATGGTTTATATTGATCACATGAAAACTTATTTTATAAAATATTATTTTAGAACTTCAAAATAAACGATATCATCATCGTACAGCCTACACACGTTGACACATCACACACACACACACATGCTTACCCGCATGAACCCAACGTTCTTATTATTCTTTAGAACATACAGGGTGTCCGAATATTATCTTTAAAACTTTTATGCTAAATGAAATAACTAACTAACTGGCCCTGTGATGTAGTGATCAATATACCTGGCTACAAGCTTTTAGATCCATGGTTTGATTCTCAGCTGGCTCCTTTGCTATTTCTCATGAAAGGGGAATTCACCCCAACCGTAATCAGGGTTTGGTTGATTAGGCCTAAGTTCGGTTTAAGTGTTTCCACTGGTTCCACACCCTCATACTCACTATCACCCTCACCTCATCTCATCTGGACATGGGAAGAGCCTCCACAGAAATAATGTATGATTAGTACATTCGGGCGTCCCCTGGACAACGGCACATTACTGGGCTACGAATGATGTAGCCCAGACGCTCGATATTATTATTACCTATTAACTAACACACACAAAACTACCAATCAAAAAAATGTTGACACATAAAACACAGATGTTGTTTTTTGATCAAATTTAACATTCAACCATCATTGATTCGCAAACTATCCATCCAATAATCCAAATGCTGCCATTGTAAAGAAGATTTTTGGACACCTTTTTTAATAGGCCTATTTTAAACGTTTATTTTTTTATAGTGCGGCAAATCTAATAGAGGCCTATATGACTTTCGGGCACACGGTTTAAACGTCAATATCCTTTAGACTGGTTTGTAGGAGATTGGGTTTCGAATCTCAGCAGGGTATATTGAGGGTGTTATTTTCCTAAATGGTTTTCCATTTTAACTCCTTCGCAAATGTTGGTACGTTCCTCATGCCTATAAAGTTACCCAGAATAAATATATATGTAAAGACCAGATGGGTAGTTTTAGACGCGGTGAGAAAATACATTTAAAAAAAAATTGTGAATTTTTTAGCTTAAGTATTTAACGTTCAGTTTCTGAGCCGACTTTTTATATCAACAAACTGAATTTCTATGAGCTAACGCGAAAGGACCTACCAATTTTACCGAGCAAGGTATTTTCACACACCTTTCGGATTCCTTTAACACACCAAAATCGACATGGGACCGGCTTTACTTCCCCTCCGAAGGAAGTTGTGCTACGGATTTTTATAGCTAAAAAAAATCCGTCGACTTCAGATGGGTTTGAACCCATGAACATTTGGTCTTCAGGTGAGCACTTAACCCCAAAACAACCAAGGTAAACTAAAAATTATTATTAAAACAGAGCGCAATGAAATTCATTAATGAACAAACCTCAGTTAGAGCTTTCTTGGATTTTCCCACACGCAATTCAAAACTTTCCGTTTCTTGGCTAGAAAAATATCAATTTTTACTACAGTAGATTACTTTTGCAAAATAACTTTGCATGCAGGAAAAAAAAAAAGAAAAAAAAAAGGGCCACCACTCACGAATTGAAAACACCTGACTTATAAACTAATTTAAATATAACACCCAGACCCCTCCCCCCCCCCGACCGTTTATTAATCACTGTGAATTGGGAAACTAACATTTCATTGAAGATAAAAAAAATAAATTCGGCTATGCCAGGAATCGAGCCGGGAAACATTACCTCGGAAGGCAGACACGCTATAACGACTAGGCTGAAGCTTCGAATTAAATCTATTAGAGAGATAGTCATAGTTCTTATAGTTGTTATCTCGAACTATTTCGTGAATATATATCTCGTGTTTTGTAGTGCGTGTTGATTCAGTTTGTACTCAAGACAAAAAAAAAAGATTAAAAAAAAAAGGGAACTTCCATTTGAACAAAAGTATTGCTGCTCTATATTTATTCACCGCGCATACTTCCGTGCGAGCTGTAATTTCAAACGGTATCTAAGAACTACGTTGATATATTATTAGATGTAAGTACGTATGGAGGAAGAGATTTTTTTTATTACGGTTGTGGTGGGAGGTACGACAGGAGGGGGGATATAAAAAAATTAAGCAAAAAAAAAAATCTTGAAATGAAAAGAAAATTGTACGTAAAAGTAAAGGAATCTAGCAAAAAAAGAAAACTTACAAGCAAAAAAAAAAAAAAAAAAATTAGAAGGAGAGAGAAATGGCGTTCATGATAAATGGTTACAGGAGAAAATGCGAAGCAATTTTTCTTACACTTTTTTTTTCCCCCCTATGTGTTCACTCTTTTTTTTTTTTCTTCGTCCTCTTTTTTTTTTTTTTTTTTTTGTACTTCTGTCTTATTTGATGTCTCGGTTATATCTGGAGCGGGCGGTGAATCCTGAAGAACGGAGAGCCCTTGTAATTGGTGAGAATGGATGATGGAACGTCTGCTAACGTCTTACCAAGATTACCAACATCACATTTAATTGCCCAACTTTTAAGAATGGAACATTTCATTTCGACAAATGAGGAGAATACATTTTAAGACCAGATTTTTTTTTTTCTTTTCAAGTTGGATGTTCTCAGCAAATTATAATTCAAATAAAGAAGATATTTAAAATACATTATTTGAGATGAGATTAGGTTTATTTATTTATTTATTACATAATCTATCATATCTTAGCTCACTCAGTAGCGTGTCTCCCTACTGAGTTAATGGTCCCGGGTTCGATTACTAGTATTGCATAGAAATGTATCTTTGGTGAAATTTGGGTTTCCCTTTTTACAATGATGAACTAACGGCAGGAGGGCTGGGTGTTGTGTCTGTCGTGTGCTGTTACAATTAGTAAGTTCAGAAAGTGCATGTTAAAAAAATTTCAAATTAAAAACAACAACGTAATACTTATTTACTAAGATATAATAAGGAATAATCAAGAATTGAACTTGCAGCCACAAAATGGTCAAAACTTAATGTAACTTAACATGATAATTAAATCGACCGCCGAGGACGGGGAGATCGAGGTTCGAATCTCGGTCGGGTGAACTGGGGCTGGTTTTTCCTAAATGGTTTCCCACTCTCCCTCCACGCAAATGCGGGTTCACTTCCTCTAAATTCAACCCTCCCAATTCCCAATCCATTAGCGTAATTAGTACTTAAGCGTATAACCCGAATGGGTCGTAAGACGCGGTGCTAAAAAAATTTTTTAAAAATGATTATTTTAAAACATAATACACTGAAGGTAACTTCTACCCAAAAACAATCAACAACAGGTTAGTTTTTAACTATGTCCCAAGAGCCAAGTGACATAGTTTTATTCACAACTCCACAATTTAATCAACTAATATGCTGCTGAATTTCAGAGTAGAGATTTCTAAACCAATCAATGTCGAGGAAAAAAACAACTTGATTCCTAGGGTAATATTCCCTCTTTAGTCGTGAGAGGGAAAATACAAAATGATGGTAATGCACTTGAGGGAGCGGGGAAAGGGGTATGATCTCACTGGAAAATGCTCGTTACATTGAAAACACTGCCTAGAATAAGAAAAGGTGAACCTCGAATTTACATAGAATGGTCATGGCGCGGGAGATAGAGTGATCTAAGAGCCAGTTTGTTAGTCGGTAGGAAGGTTTAAGTTAGTGCTATGAAAAGTTTGTATTTAGTGCCACTAACATTCTCAACATTAGATAACAGGAGGTTCATGTTTGTGCTATGGACCATTTGTGTTTAGAGCCACTAACAAGCTCAATATTAGTTAGCAGGAGATCCAAGTTAGTGCTAGGAACAATTTGTGTTTAGAGCCACTAACAAGCTCAATATTAGTTAGCAGGAGATCCAAGTTAGTGCTAGGAACAATTTGTGTTTATAGCCCCTAACAACCTCAATATTATATAGCAGGAGATCCATGTTTGCGCTATGAGCAGTTAGTGTTTAGATCCACTAACATGCTCAGCATTAAATAGCAGAAGATCCATGTTTGTGCTATGGACAATTTGTGTTTAGATCCACTAACATGCTCAACATTAAATAGCAGTATATCCAAGTTAGTGCTACGAACAATTTTTGTTTAGAGCCACTAACAAGCTCAATATTAGTTAGCAGGAGATCCAAGTTAGTGCTACGAAAAATTTGTGTTTAGAGCCACTAACAAGCTCAATATTAGCTAGCAGGAGATCCATGTTTGTGCTATGAAAAGTTAGTGTTTAGTGCCACTAACATGCCCAACAATAGATGATAGGAGGTACAAGTTAGTGCTACGAACAGTTTGTGTTTAGTGCCACTAACATGCTCAGCATTAGATAGCAGGAGGTTCAAGTTAGTGCTATGAGTAGTTTGAGCTAGTGCCACTAAAAGGCTCGAATTTGTGACACGGAATATGTTGGGTACATTAAGATATCTCCAGAATCTTTTGGCGTTGATTTAAATGCACGAGTTGAGTCATTGTCGCACTAAGGGGATTTGGTTTAAGTGGGGACTGTTGCTTGTACTTGTCGAGCCACGAGGGCAAGACAGACTCAAGTAGTGCTCCGCTATTTCCTTGTCGTCTGGATGTTGTTCTTTTGCGATCACACGCTCCTAGGCCACGTCGATGAAGTTGTGCCGCTAGTAAGGGGTATGCGAAGCTTTGAAATGAAGTAGAAGCTCACATTTACTTAGTCACGACTTTGACACCTACAATAAATAACCTTGACGACTTTGAAACATTTCGAAGTTAGAATTCTTAGTTATTTATTATGAACATATGCGAGATATCTCACTAAATATGACATTTCAACATATACTCATTTTTATAACAGCTACTAAACTGTATTTTAGCACTAACTGAAAATTAAATGACATCTATAGCCTAAGCCTAGCTAAATAATGCAGATATGTCAGCATAAAAAACTAATTGTGTGATTTGTTTCTCTTTCTTAACCATTCTATTCTTTACCTAGATGCGCTTATTGGATAACTTCAAAATTAAAAATGGGTTTTATGCCAAAACAACCAAAAACACCCTTATCTTCGACTTTGGCTTAGCTTCGCATGTTTTAATCTCCACTTCAACTTCGTTCAACATGTTTCAATCCACCTCTACTTTACTTCGAGTGGTTCAAGCTCGACTTCAACTTAACTCCGCATGGCTCAATCTCCGCCTCTAATTTTCTTCGCATGACTCAATGTCCGCCTCTAATTTTCTTCGCATGGCTCAATCTCCACCTCTAATTTTCTTCGCATGGCTCAATGTCCACCTCTAATTTTCTTCGCATGACTCAATGTCCACCTCTAATTTTCTTCGCATGGATCCCTGTCCACCTCTAATTTTCTTCGCATGGCTCAATCTCCACCTCTAATTTTCTTCGCATGGCTCAATGTCCACCTCTAATTTTCTTCGCATGACTCAATGTCCACCTCTAATTTTCTTCGCATGGCTCAATGTCCGCCTCTAATTTTCTTCACATGGATCCCTGTCCACCTCTAATTTTCTTCGCATGGCTCAATCTCCACCTCTAATTTTCTTCGCATGGCTAAATGTCCACTTCTAATTTTCTTCGAATGGCTCAATGTCCGCCTCTAATTTTCTTCGCATGGCTCAATGTCCGCCTCTAATTTTCTTCGCATGGCTCAATGCCCACCTCTAATTTTCTTCGCATGGCTCAATGTCCGCCTCTAATTTTCTTCGCATGGCTCAATGTCCGCCTCTAATTTTCTTCGCATGGTTCAATCTCCGCTTTTACTTTTCTTCACATGGTTCAATCCTCTTTTCTACTTTGCTTCGAATGGTTCAAGCTCGGCTTCAACTTAACTTCGCATTTAAAAAGGGAGCTTCGCACAGCCCTATCCATTGTTATCCGAGACTTACAACTATGTCAGATTCGAACCACAGAGTTCCTATGTCTACAAACTAGGATACTCTGTGAGGTACGTCATCTAACGCTAGTCTTGTAAAATAATGGCGACTAGTTAGCGAAATACAAGCGGAAGGAATCATTGTGCCACTAAAAAGGATCACCGTCGTCAAAGTC
The DNA here is from genome assembly GCA_033556935.1 of Timema podura. Classification (NCBI taxonomy): domain Eukaryota; kingdom Metazoa; phylum Arthropoda; class Insecta; order Phasmatodea; family Timematidae; genus Timema; species Timema podura. The sequence continues at coordinate 55,326,544 of JAVRXN010000012.1, read as the reverse complement.
GACTCCTCCAGAAACCCGAGAAATGTCCCCGAGTATGCTCAGCCATTATTTCCCCTGTCTTTATCTTGTCTTCAGAGTGAAGCCACTTCCTTCGGTTTATATGCACATCCAATCTACAACCCCCATTCCCTCCCTCCAAATGATTGTTTCCATTCTCCCTTTACTCCTCAGATTCCTGACTCACTGTTTGTTTTCATGTTTTGTTTTACAGCCCCGTTACTTCTTTTGTGATTCCTTTTTTTCCTTCTATTTTTTTTTACCTCTTAGTTTAACTGTTCTAGTTTTGCTATCTTCCGTTTATTTTACTTCTCTTTTCTGTTCACCCTCTTTATTTTAATTCCCTCTTGCTCTTTTCTCTCTCTTTCATTCGTTCCAAAATGTTTATGTACTTTATAGTTTATTCTCCATATGTTTAAGTCTATATTTTTATATGTTTTGTTTTATTGATTGTAAAGGGCTTTACCCTACACTTTCTTAGCACAGAACTAGATTTACAGTAAAATACAAGTTCTCAGCCCTGGGTGATATCTGTGACTTAGGGTGAACACACAGAATAATCCGTCAATTGAGATCCCTCAAGTTGAAAACAAACTCCTTTGAACTTGTTTTCCTTCCTAGACACTTTGTCCATTTCCCCCCCTTATTCCTGTTTAATTCGTTGTGAATTATTATTATTTAAACTTAAAATTCTGTTCAAATATTATTAATAATTTTTCTTTGATATATCTTTTTTTGTTGATTTTTTTTCCCTTCTGCTTTATCTCCCTACACTTATAGATAGCTTCCTATTCTTTACCAACCAACGGCGCTCTGGTTCTCTTTCTTCCATGTTTTGAATCTTCTCTTTGTTACACCACAGCTTTCTTTCTCCCTCTCTCTCTCTCACACACACTATATGTACCTGTCTCTAATCTCCTCTCTCTCACACACACACACACACACTATATGTACCTGTCTCTCATCTCCTCTCTCTCACACACTATATGTACCTGTCTCTCTCCCACACACACTATATGTATCTCTCTCTCACACACACTATATGTACCTGTCTCTCATCTCCTCTCTCTCTCTCACTCACACTATATGTACCTGTCTCTAATCTCCTCTCTCTCACACACACACACACACTATATGTACCTGTCTCTCATCTCCTCTCTCTCACACACTATATGTACCTGTCTCTCTCCCACACACACTATATGTATCTCTCTCTCACACACTATATGTACCTGTCTCTCCTCTCTCTCTCACACACACTATATATACCTGTCTCTCATCCTCTCCCTTTCACACACACTATATGTACCGGTCTCTCTCTCACACACACACTATATGTACCTGTCTTTCATCTCCTCTCTCTCTCTCACTCACACTATATGTACCGGTCTCTCTCTCACACACACACTATATGTACCTGTCTCTCATCTCCTCTCTCTCTCTCTCACTCACACTATATGTACCTGTCTCTCTCTCACACACACTATATGTATCTCTCTCTCACACACTATATGTACCTGTCTCTCATCTCCTCTCTCTCACACACACACACACACACTATATATACCTGTCTCTCATCCTCTCCCTTTCACACACACTATATGTACCGGTCTCTCTCTCACACACACACTATATGTACCTGTCTTTCATCTCCTCTCTCTCTCTCACTCACACTATATGTACCGGTCTCTCTCTCACACACACACTATATGTACCTGTCTCTCATCTCCTCTCTCTCTCTCTCACTCACACTATATGTACCTGTCTCTCTCTCACACACACTATATGTATCTCTCTCTCACACACTATATGTACCTGTCTCTCATCTCCTCTCTCTCACACACACACACACACACACACTATATGTACCGGTCTCTCTCTCACTCACACCCTCCTCACGTCCTTTGTGGCATGTCTTCATCAGCAGACCGCAAGCTCGCAGCGGCCAAACCTTGGAATCCTTCCTCGAGGTATTCCCTCACCTCCTCGTGCCCTCGAATCCTTCATATGTAGCACAAGTACTTTGTGTTCGCTTCAAGCGAGGGATACTTTCCATCCGTACGAGCCAACTGTTTTGAAACAGGGGTAAAAGTTAAGAGGTGCGTTTGATGGTTTTGGAGTGCGTGCGCGTATGAATGTGTGTGGGTGTGTTTTGGAACGGGGAGCTACGGTTCGGGTGGAGGTGAGGTGAAAGTGAATTCTATTCAAAACTTTGGATAACTTCCTTGCGTACCTCTGATTTTACTTTGATTAGGTCGCAAGCGGCTCAGATAAAATAGTTCGTTTTGATAACGACAACTCTTTATTTAAAAAAAAACTAGTGCTTTTACTGACGTTTAACACAAATTAGGTTCGTGGTTGCTACAGATGCATTAATAGAACACTTTTACTGACGTTTAACACAAATTAGATGTTAGTGGCGAGGGTTATGCACCTTTATTAAAAACAACAACACGGTATCCTATTCAATACAACCTACAAGGTATATTCGATACAACCTACAAGGTATATTCGATACAACCTACAAGATACTTAACATCACAGTAACATTCCTCTAAAATTTAAAACTATTAGCAAGATGTCTCATTATAATCTAAATTTAAATTGCAGGTTCACAATAGCATAAATTTATGCGATAATTTTCAAAAACTTTACGTTATTTATGTTGATATCTAAACTTACCGAATTTAATAATATTTTAAAAGTGATATTGGTCTGAGTTTTGTATTTTATAAGCTACCCATTCGCAGGCCATCTGATACATAATAATATGATAATGTTTTATAAAGAAATACATTTCATAAACAATCATTTCCCTTTTTATAGAGTATTACAGATTTTATATTTAAAAATAAAAGGTTGGCGAAATGGAAGTGAAATAGAAGTCACAGTAGAGGGAAACGTGGTTGTAGTAGAGGAACAAGGATGCAAGTAGATAGTTTGAAGGAGAAAGACAAGGATGAAACAAAAGATCACGAGGGAGGAATTAAATACAAAATGAAATACATCCTTTTATTATTATTATTATTATTTATTATTATTATTTTGTTAATAGACTGAAAAATAGTATTTGAGGGAAAATATTCAGGTGTTGAACGTATGTTGATCTTATAAAATGAAACAGCTGAGGGAAAAAAAACGTAATTTCAGTTGCAGTTTAAAATATACCTTATTTCAGTTAATAATAAAATATGACGGACGGTGGTAGATTGAACAATTTTTATGAGAGAAATTGTGGGATGGGGCACCCCCGATTTTACGTACATAATACATATATATATATTTAAACATCTATTTAAATTATTAACTTAATCTTATGCCATTTTATATAGCTTACCATAGTTAAACTAAACCTAAAGTCTGTTCATCGTAGGAATTGTTTTCTGAAAGGCCTTTTCCCTACCAGAAATCTATTATATGTAGGATTTTGGTAGGAAAAAAGACCTTTCAGAGAGTAATTCCTACCGTGAATGGAGTAGTGTTCACTTAGTGGATATATTTTATGGCTAAAACCAATACTTGTACTTAAAAGAGTACAAATTAAAATTAACAAAATTACTAAATAATCAAAACCAAACGTTTACACAACTTTTTTTTAAAACTAAATTTTAAAGAAAAATCATGCTTAAAGTTAAACAACAGGGAACATATTTCATTAGGGTTATTTTATGATCATGGCAAAATTAATAAAAATAAATGGTACGGTGCACCACACATAATTTATTTATCTTAAAATGGCAACATTTACTTAAAACTCGAAAGATTTATGAAAGGAGATAATAGTCTATACATTGTTGTAGAGACACTGCACCAAAGATCATACATGAAATAATATACACTGTTATACCTACTCTATGGTATTAGGAAAATAGAACACTGTTACAGAAAAATTGAGAAAAGAGAAACATCTTTGTCCACCAAAGAGCATAAGAATCAAAGTCATTCTCAAAGACCTGAATTAAAAAGGTTTACATAATTGTATTATAGCTCTGAAATTATGGTTTTATAAAAATATATTTTAAATAAAAGATTTTTATCTTTAATAGTACTACAATTTTACAATGATAAGATATTTCGTATCTCAAATAGTTGCGAAGAAACGATGAAAATTGGAAAATTTTAATCTTGTTTATAGTAATAAACAGTGTCAAGATATCAAATTTAATCAAACTCATTAGAGAGAATTTTGAGAAAATAGATTTTTCTCTTTTTGCCATTCAGTAAACTACTCTTATAGTTAGGGCTAGATATCTAATTTCAAAAACTCCTAGGGCCCCCTTATGAAAACCCCAGACACATAGTTTTAATCCACTCGGTAAAATAGTTTTTTCTATAGCCCGAGGTACAATCAGACGGCATTGCGAAAACAAATTTTGGTTTTAGAGGGTCGTGAGACGTCGAAATTTATCAAAATCTCGAGTTAGATTTTTTTCGACGATCGCAATACTTTCTCTTTGAGATGTTTAGAGAAATAAAAAAAGATTGGGCTCGATTTGCTGCAATTTGTCCCCTGTTTAATGTTTCCAAATATATGCCCCAATTTTCTTAAGAATGGACATATCTGACAGTTGTAAAAAGTTTACTAGATATACTTTCATGTATTCATAGGTCAAGTTTTGTGAACTGCAGATGTAACTATATATATATATATATATATATTAGCAATACTGAATATAATATGTTTGTATGTTCTAAAAGGTGCTACAAATGTATATTCATAAGAATATCAATGCTTTTATACAAACACTATACAGAACAAAAACTGCACAAACTTCAAGATCAACTACAATCAATGCCAAATTGCGTATGTAATTAGAGTTCGGTATTTCCTTTCAGAAAATAAACTTTTATGTAAGTCGCGACAGAAATTTCCACGGTTGAATTCATTTTATTGACTAACATCGGCGAAAGTGGAGTTAGTGAATATGGAGCACACTCCTCTTGAACTACGCTGAAGAGGAGTGTTTTGGGTGTGCAATAGTTAGAATAGAGCACATTCCTCTTTAACTAAGGAGTGGGGTGTTTTGGGTGTGCAATAATGAGAATATAGCACACTTCTCTTGAACTACGCTGAAGAGGAGTGTAAAGGTGTGCAATAATGAGAATATTACACAATACCCTTGAGCTACGCTGAAGAGGAGTGTTTTGGGTGTGCAGTGGGAAACTCTATCCCAACACACCTGTCCTCATTAAAGCCACAGTAGAGTAAGGTCTCCAGTTCTATTCCCGACTGAAGAACAATATACATACTAGATAATTGCACTTTATTTAATTTAATTTAATTTAGCACCGCGTCTTACTACCCGTTCGGGTTATACGCTTAAGTACTAATTACACTAGTGGATAAGGAATTGGGAAGGTTGAATTTAGAGGAAGTGAACCCGCATTTGCGTGGAGGGAGAGTGGAAAACCATTTAGGAAAAACCACTCTCAGTTCACCCGACCGAGATTCGAACCTCGATCTCCCCGTCCTCGGTGGTCTGGCTCAACACGACTGGCGCGTTAGCCAACTACGCCACCGAGGCGGGTTTGCACTTTATTGACATGTAAAACACAGGCTCGCTGACAAGTTTAGATGAGAAGGGCTCTCTAGACTTGACACAGGACTGCGAGGCGGGTTGCCTCTCTTTCTAGCGTGGGCGCTACTGTCACTGGACTAGGACTGGAAGGAGGAATATAGCGTTTACTTGTAAATATATCTTTTTCTGTCCACGCTTAGCTTGGAAACAGAATTACTTTAAATATCAGCATAAGCTAACAATGACTCCATCTGGTGAGTGATTGTGAAAGCAAATCAACCAAGTTTTAAAGGTTTTAGTTACACTACAGGCAATGACTGAAAACTATATATATTATTTGTGTGTGGACTAATTTTACTAATTTTACCATAGTAATATGGCGAGTTATAGAGATAGACTTTTTTTTATAATTGGTTTAGTGTAAACTCTGATAGAAATTGATACATTTTAGGTTATTTAATTAATGATATTAGCTTTTGTTAATAGTCACCCTCCTGTGAACAGTTCGTTAGTAGGTCATGAGATAACTTTAAAAAAAATTAGTAACACTTCTTTGAACAGCTGATCAGTAGGTCATATTTTTTAACAGACATTAATGTTTCCAGCCTGTAGTAATTTTTTTTATTCAAGCCATATATTTTTCCACTACCAGCTGGCTAGGCTTGTCGTAGCTTCATATACCTTGTCATCCAGTCCCCAGCCGTTAATTTATCAATTTTAAAAGGTTAAACCCATATTTTCATCAATGATACTTTTTGGTCATACTGTGAATCGAACCGGGACCCTTGGATTGGTAGTCAGACACGCTACCGACTGAGCTAAGGTGTCGGACCAGTAGATCATATTAATAGGTTTTTTAATAGTTGATCTTATTTGAACATACTTAATTAATAGGCCTTTTGTTAATAATGACACTCTATTAGCACTGGTTAATAGGTCATGGTGTAAAGCTGTTGAAAATGATACTCTAAATAAGATAATTACTATTTACTAATTATTTAACATCAATATCACCCAATTTAATCTGAGAATACCCGCCTCGTGGCGTAGTTAGCTAACGCGCAGTCGTGTTGACTCGACTGCGAGGACGAGAGATCAAGGTTCGAATCTCGTCGGTGAACTGAGGGGGTTTTCCTAATGGTTTTCCACTCTCCCTCCACGCAAATGCGGGTTCACTTCCTCTAATTCAACCTTTCCAATTCCTAACCATTATGTAATTAGTACTTAACGATAACCCGAACGGTATTAAGACGCGTGCTAATATTATTATTATATTATATCTGAGAATAAACAATAACATCAATTAATAAAACACTGGATATTATTTGACAGGGTCAAGCGATCTAACCGCTCTCCAAGATTGACCTCCGTGACCCCGAAGCTCAGGTATATTCTCACCAACCCCATCCCCCTACAGAGTAGTAAAAACTTTAGCGAGGAGACATCCAGTCGGAACTGATCCCAGGGCCTCGGGATACAAATCCTCGTTCCTAGCGTGACGATCCTCTCCTCTACCCCATTAAATACCGGTTTCAGGGTAAGAGGGGGTGGAGGGGAGGGGGAGTATTCTATCTGAAGCCGGTGTCATCCCTAACTTAGTATTCGGCTCACTTCTCCACGGTTTGTGTAACAGGCGGGGGGGGGAGAGGATTTCTCCTGCAGTTCTACCAACCCCACAGGAATACATAACTCGCGAAGCTTACTGGAAACAGATACTACCAACATGATGGCAGGAATATTCCCTTCCGACCGTCGGTGCTGGAACAACAGGATAAATCTGATTCATGGACATGTTATTTTTTCTGGGTTTTTTTTTTACAAAAAATAGAGATTATTATTTTATAAAAACTTAAAAAAAAGTGATGAAGTATGGAGGAGAGGTTATTCTTATTTAAAAATTCGAGTCAGATTAAAATTTTTTCTTCATTCACAGCTAAAACCTCAATGCAAGTAAATGTTTTTATCGCTCAAAGATTATAGATTATTTTTATCGCTCAAAGATTATAGGTTATTTTTATCGCTCAAAGATTATAGATTATATTTAGAGGACGTCTCTCGGCAATGTTAATTACTTAAACTACTTATTTTTGGAAACTATAAATAAATAATAATTAAATCTAGGTATGTTTAAACTGTGTTTTTCAAAATCTTAATGCTTCGAAGAGATGTTTTCAAGTATTTATTGCTTATAAGGGATATTTTCAGATATTTTTGCAGAGAGGGGATGTTTTAAGGTATTAGTTGCATAGAGGGGATATTTTCAGGTATCTATTGCATATAAGCCAGGTTTCAAGTCATTAATTGCGTAAGAGGGATATTTTCAGGTATTTGTTGCGTAGAAGGGATTTTTTTTAAGGTATTACTTGCATAGAGAGATATTTTCAGGTATCTATTGCATATAAGGGAGGTTTCAAGTTATTAATTGCGCAAAAGGAATATTTTAAGGTATTTGTTGCGTAGAAGGGATGTTTTAAGGTATGCATTGCGTAGAAGATAGGTAACTTGAGAAATTGTTATACATTTTGAAATTAGCATGATGTGGTCATATTTTTAAAAAAATACCCCTCGCCTCACTAACCGTTCGGGTTACACGCGTGTATTTTAATTAGGTCCACGACTATGTTCGAACATTCCCGACTATGTCCGAACGCACCTGACTATGTACAAACACTCCCTACTATGTCTGAACTTTCCCGACTATGTCCGAATGCACCCGAATATATCCGAACGCACCCGACTATGCCGAACACCCCCGACTATGTCCGAACGCACCCGATTATGCTCGAACATTCCCGACTATGTCCAAACACTCCCTACTATGTCTGAACATTCCCGACTATGTCCGAATGCACCCGACTATATCCGAACGCACCCGACTATGTCCGAACACTCCCGACTATGTCCGAATGCCCCCAAATAATAATCTCTCCCTTATCTACTAGAGCCGGTTAAAGGTACATTTGTATATAGATTTAATTTTTTTTACGTATAAAGCAAAAATAGTTTTAAAAATATTTAAAATAACATATTTATTTAATTAATTAATTATGTAAAATATCTGTTATTTTTGTCTCTTTAAATAATTCTAAATTTTTCATGAGCCGGCAGGCCTGGGTTCAAGACCCTTGCCTTGGACCATGTGACCATCAAAACAAGTCATTTTAACATCCCCCTTCGTAAATTGAGATAAGCAAAAACTTCATTTCGGGAATTGTTATGAACGCCAATATCTGAATAGACAATCGAGAACACGTAGGCCGCATCGTTGCTCAAATGGTTTAACGCGTCACTTTCGTGTTAGAGTGGATTGCTAGTGATTGTGTGGTTCGAATCTCGTGGGTGCTTTTTTCCATCAATCGTTTCCAGCTCCAAATCCACGTAAATAAATATTTGCATACAGCCCTAACGGGTAATATGCAGTGGTACAAAAAAGATAGAAAGGTGCTGTGATTTAGAGGTGTACACTTATCTAAATATATTCCATTGTTATAGGTTAGAACAAATATGTGATACCCACTTTTGTGATCGAATGGGTTAAGGCGTCACTCTATAAATAGACCGGAATCACTATGATGGGTAGATAGGGGTTCGAGTTCCAGTCGGGTGTATACAAGCAATTGTCCACGTAAATGTGATTACACTTACTTTAAATTCGACCTCACTCATCCCTAACTCATTGGCATAATTAATAAATAAGCGCATAACCCGAACGAGTAATAAGACGCGGTGAAAAAGATAGGTTTCTGTTTATTTTAAAATAGAATCCACCCCGTTTTTGGTAGCCGTATAGTCTAACGTGCTACTCTCGTAGTATGCTAGACTGCCGAATACGGAGATATCGGGGTTCAATCACGGTCGGGTGCTCTGAGGGTGAGAATGGTTTTCCACTCTACCCCCACGCAAATTCGTGTGCACTTCCTTTTAATTAAACCTTACCGATACCTAATACACTAGCGTAATTAGTACATAAGCGTACAACCTGAACGGATAATAAGTCGATGAGCTCAATAGATTTCGATGATCTGTTGTATTTATAAAGTTTTATTTGAGAGCCCCTGAATATATCGCGTGCATGTGGGTTAGTCGGTTCTTATCCTCGGCCCGCCAAGTTCCCGATGAAGGAGGAGGTTTGCCGGGTACACATTTTGATAGGCAATTTGTTAGACGTAGGATCAGCCACTACCTTAAAGGATATATTTGTATATTTTCTTCCACGTCGAGTTTAGAAGCAAGTTCCTATTTATAGAACATGTATGTTGATGTAGATAAATTGGTTTCAGGAGCCAAACCCATCTATATTTTTTTTTTTTTTTGCGATACACCCTTCAGGGCCTCTCGACTAAAGAAAATTATCATAAAGGTCTAGTCTTAGGTTAAGAATGTAGTTCAATAGTCTTATTTCGTCACAGGAGATACAAATCTATGATCAGTTGTTTAAATTATAGTCGACTAGCGATGTAGCCTAGTGGAGAGAGGGTCTATTGTTTGGTTGAACTACAGTTGGTAGTTGTGGATGAGCTAACTGATGACGTAGACTCTATTCACCATGCAAAGGTAGAAAACTTACCATGCTCGATTCTACTATGGCGTAGCTTATAGGATAGGGCCATAGTGTAATCCACTAAGGTAAGACTGCTACCACTCATGGTGGACGGATTTTACAAAGGGGACAGCAAAGGTACCCCCTTCAGTGGTCATATGGTATGAGGCGTCATTCTCGCAGTATACTGGACTGGCTATGACGGGGAGATAGGGGTTAGAATCCTGGTTGGGTGTACTGAGGGCGGTTTTAACTAAATAGTTTTCCACTCTCCTTCAAGTAAATGTCGGTACAATTTCTCTAAATTCAACCTTACTCAACTCCAACCCATTAGCTTAATCAATACATAGCCCGCTTCGGTGATCAAGATGGTCTGACGCGCTGCTCTCGCAGTGGACTAGGCTGCCGATGACGGGGAGATGGAGGTTCGAATCTAGGTCACGTGTACTGAGGGTGGTTTTTCAAAAATAGTTTTACACCCTCCCTACACGCAAATGCGGGTACAATTCTTTTAAATATAACCTTATTCATAAATTATTAGTGTAATTAGTATATAAGCGTATAACCCGAACGGGTAGTAAGACACGATGCTAAAAAAAAGATAATGTAAATCCAAAACTTTGTCAGAAGTGACTTCGCTATTATTTATACAATAAAAATACCGGCTTATGTTATTCCATTAATTATTACTTAGGCTGAAAAGCAATTTATTTTGAATATGTATTTAATAGCGTATTCTTTATTTTAACTATCAAAGTCCGGAAAAGCCCCCCATAAGCCCGCGCTGACAGTCCCGCCGGGCGACCGGGGAAACTAATTTACCACTAAGCGATATCAAATAGCCGAGTCTAATCCTCCGCAAGCCCGCACAGAGGTAGCCTTCCTAGGAAAAGTTTGAAGGTCACACACCGCACGACGGCCGCATGCGAAATCGGGGCTCCGTTAGTAGTGTTTGGAAAGGGTCGGAGTTCGACACCAATGTTGGTGCACTAGCTTCGCCTCGGATGTTGTGGCGTTGCATTAGGCCGGAGGCAGACTAGCGTACAGGACGTTGAGACAGAAACGCTACGAACAGAACGCAAGCGTGGCTGACTGCTAAGGGGTGTCACGCTGGCTTGTCAAACGCTGCTACCGCGGGTTCTGTCAGTAAGGGAAATGTCTACTATGAGTGAAGATGATCTTCTGCTCTCTCTTGCTGAATCAAGTCATCTGCTAAAGAGGAAAGCTCGGAATTATAGTGTGCACCCCGTAAACAGCAGGTGCAGACAGTTTCATACTTTGTTCATCACGAACATACAGACAGATATTTCGAATACTACAGAATGAGTGCAGGGAGCTTTGATTTGCTGTGCTTTAACGTTAATGTAAATATTGAGAAGCATTCTTGGAACACATACCTATGAAAAATTTGACCTAAATGAAACGGAAATGGTATTATTATTATTATTTAGCACCGCGTCTTACTACCCGTTCGGGTTATACGCTTAAGTACTAACTACGCTAATGGATTAGGAATTGGGAGGTTTGAATTTAGAGGAAGTGAACCCGCATTTGCGTGGAGGGAGAGTGGAAAACAATTTAGGAAAAACCACCCTCAGTTCACCCGACCGAAATTCGAACCTCGACCTCCCCGTCCTCGGCGGTCGAGCTCAACACGACTAGCGCGTTAGCCAACTACGCCACCGAGGCGGGTCGGAAATAGTAGTTAAGCAAACAAAAGACGCATAAATTATTATTAGCACCGCGTCACATGAACTGGAGGACCTACAGTTTAACGTGGGATCCGAACCACGGTGGAGGCCTGGCATTCCTCACATTCACAAGTTGTGATTAATACACATCTTGTCAGAGGGGAAGGAAGGGTTTGGAAAAAAGCTGAATCTGTGCCGGGACCGAGGATTGAACCCCGGACCCTCAGCGCAGAAGTCTGACACCTTACCCCTAGACCACCAGGTCACCAAAAGACGCATACAGATTGACAATTATTAAACTGGCTGATTCACCAGTCTTGACTGGTTTGTATTGGATGTGACGTATTCAGTATGACAGATTTCAGTGGTCCTTCCTTAAAAAAAAAAAAGTTTGAATCAGTCGTTTGAGTCTAGGATCGACTGACGTCACTGGATTGTTTTGGTGTGAAATTAGCCTTAAATATACGACACATTTTTCCAACAGTGGTTCGTCTATGTTGCCAGTAGCTCCTTCTTACCCCAACATAACTGAAAGCAAGGAGATTTGGTAACAGTTTACATAGAGAAAGAGAGAAAAATTAAACTTTTTTTTCTGTAAGACTTTAAGTTCCCTCAGGGGGGGATATTGGGCTTAGTTCGTATCCCGGATGGGTGGGATGAGGTGGATCTCCTTAAATAGTTTACAGGTATCTCCCTATGCGAATGAAAGCACATTTACTCTTCCTTACACCTATTTCCTTAGGGCTAATTTGCGGATAAGCCGGACAGGCAGTGAACAAAGTGATCTTGTCTATTTTATAGTAAAAACCAGCCGCAGAATTTAGATGTGTGTCAGTGTGAATTTGACCCTGTGGTTAGAACTAGGTCTAGAGCAGTAGATTTCAACATTTTTTTATTCGAATAATATCATTTCGGGTGGCTGACTTTAGAATAATAGCATATTTTGGTGGCACACTTGAAGAGATTAAAAGTCATTTCTTAGCTTTAAAAAAAAGTTTGGGAAATTATATATATATATATATAAAATAAAATGAAGATATTCACCTTTTAATATTATTATTATTATTATTGTGTTTTTTATTTTAAAAGTATCGGGAAAATAATAAACTATAATATTAATTGCTAACATTAGCAATACATCATTTGGTATTTTAATGAGTGGCTTGAGTTTGTTCACTAATATTCGAGCGTATGAACTATAAGGGGACTCCCATTTCAAGTTCGAAGTTCGCTAAGTCAACTTCCTTTAGGGCGTTTGATGTTCTTAAGAGTATATTATATTAATTGATAGATATAATGTCTACACAATAATAAGAATTTGGCAGCAGACCTTTCAAGGGTTTACCAGACACCAATGTACCACGGCACACTGATTGATTCCTTGTGAACTGTCCATGGTCTAGATAATACAGTCCTACATATTCCTTGTGAACTGTCCACAGTCTAGATAATACAGTTTTACATATTCCTTGTGAACTGTCCATGGTCTAGATTATACAATCATACATATTCCTTGTGAACTGTCCATGGTCTAGATAATACAGTCCTACATATTCCTTGTGAACTGTCCATGGTCTAGATAATACAGTCCTACATATTCCTTGTGAACTGTCATTGGTATAGAGAATACAGTCCTACATGTTCCTTGTGAACTGTCCATGGTCTAGATTATACAATCATACATATTCCTTGTGAACTGTCCATGGTCTAGATTATACAATCATACATATTCCTTGTGAACTGTCCATGGTCTAGATAATACAGTCCTACATATTCCTTGTGAAGTGTCCATGGTCTAGATAATACAGTCCTACATATTACTTGTGAACTGTCCATGGTCTAGATAATACAGTCCTACATGTTCCTTGTGAACTGTCCATGGTCTAGATAATACAGTCCTACATATTCCTTGTGAAGTGTCCATGGTCTAGATAATACAGTCCTACATATTCCTTGTGAACTGTCCATGGTCTAGATTATACAATCATACATATTCCTTGTGAACTGTCCATGGTCTAGATAATACAGTCCTACATATTCCTTGTGAAGTGTCCATGGTCTAGATAATACAGTCCTACATATTCCTTGTGAACTGTCCATGGTCTAGATTATACAATCATACATATTCCTTGTGAACTGTCCATGGTCTAGATAATACAGTCCTACATATTCCTTGTGAACTGTCATTGGTATAGAGAATACAGTCCTACATATTCCTTGTGAACTGTCCATGGTCTAGATTATACAATCATACATATTCCTTGTGAACTGTCCATGGTTTAGATAATACAATCATACATATTCCTTGTGAACTGTCCATGGTCTAGATAATACAGTTCTACATATTCCTTGTGAACTGTCCATGGTCTATGCAATACGGCTCTGTCTTAATTTATACTAACATTACTCGACTCATTAATGAGACATCTTTCTGAATCCCGACGTTAATGAAAAGAGGAGTTTCGTTGTTCCATACTTTCTCGCCGTTGTTTGTGGGAAATGGGAATACTTCAACTCCCATTTCTAATTCAAGGTATGAGCTCGAATACAAGATCTGCCCAGAAGACGAGGTGAGGTGATGCTATTGTTAAAACTTTGCCTCCCTCCTCAATCGATGGAGTGTGTTAGTTACCAAGCAAGACTCGGCATTCTTTGTGTTGAACTGTATCCGGTGCGCCAAGTACAGTCACCTTCACAAGCCCATCACAGTTTCCACTCCTAGCTCACTTTCTGCGGGCATGTTGGTAAATGTACCCCGTCACTAACCTCACGGATTGGAGTGACAAAGCTACTGTGGATTTACACGTTCACCTTGAAACAAGAGCAGAACTGAGATGTCACGTGACGACCTCTAAGCCAATCACAAGAAATAAGCTCAAACTGTGTAGGTTGGTCTGCGCTAATAGATACAATCTAAGCTTTGACTACATTTCTACATAAAATGTGAGGTGGGGGAGGGGGGGAATTAATAAAATTTCAAAACGAACCAACTCAATAGGTGCACGTGCGCCTTAACAAAACTGACTGAATTAGTGCACCTGCGTCCTAACAAAATCCAACTCAATTGATGCGCATGCACCTTAACAAAACCGACTGAGTTAGTGCGCATGTGTCTTATCAAAACCGACTCAATTAATGCGCATGCACCTTAACAAAACCGAATGAGTTACTGCGCATGCGCCTAAACCAACATATGAAATACGTACACGCGTTTTCAAAGCGAGATACAAGCAGACAATCTGCGTGTATTGTTGTGAAATTATTTTAATAACTTGTCAAACGAAAAGCGCATGTGTTGTTATTATTATATTTTTTATTGTTTCCCTACATAACACAATAACTATAAAAACATCCATCTTGACAGTAATATAAAGAAATTGTTTATTTACCATAAAGTTAAATATACCACTCTTGAAAAAATAAGGTGTTTAAACTTTACATGTTGATTGCTGCGTACTCAAAGTGACTTCTCTAAGTTTTAAAATGTAATAGTTTATTTAGATAATTAGCTTCACCTAGATTAATTTTAACTGACAACTAGAGACGGCGGTATTTAAGACAAACTATTTTTTTGATGTAGGAACATAAACAAAAGAACCTACACACTTAGTATCTACGTTTTTCATAAAATCTACAAAATTAGTATTCCAGGCAATGTTTAAGGCACTGAGATGGCGAGTTTGTGTGTTCGATGCGTTTGTTTCTGTTATGGCATGTGGTAGTGGTAGGAGACTGGCGTCTACTTGGCATGTGGTGTGGTGGGAGCGTGGCGTCCTTGTGGCCTTGTGGTGTGTTTGGAGGCAGTGGCGTTCTGTGTGCTATGTGGTGTGGTGAGCGTGCGTCTGTGGGCTTTGTTGTGGTGGAGGCGTGGCGTATTGTATGGCATGTAAGGTGGTGGATGCGTGGCGTCTGTATGCTTGTGTGGTGGATGCGTGGTGTCTGTATGGATGTGGTGTGTAGAGGGCGTGGCGTCTGTATGGCGTGTGTGTGGTGGAGACGTGGCGTCTGTTGGCTTGTGGTGTGGTGGAGGCTGGCGTCTGTATGGAATGTGGTGTGATAGAGGCGTGGCGTCTGTATGGCGATGTGGTGTGGTGGAACGTGGCGTCTGTGTGGTTGTGGTGTGGTGAATGCGTGGTGTCTGTATGGCATGTGGTGTGGTGGAGGCGTGGCGTCTGTATGGCGATGTGGTGTGGTGGAGACGTGGCGTCTGTATGACATGTGTGTGAGGTGCACTGTAATTAATGGGATGGCACCATGAGAGGCACTGAAGTGGTGGAGCGTGTGGCGTGTGTCGCGAAGCCGTGCACCCCCATAGGCTCCGACATGTTTAAACTCGTGTGGTGGCCGTGTGATGATCGCCACACACCGTCGCTATGTGATGTATGGAGTTGGTTACTGGGCCACCATTTATTTTGTTGAATTGTTAGTGAGTTTTTTCAATGCGGGACGATCCAGAACTTATTATTAAGTTTGTGGGACCGTGGGGAGTTAACCCCGCCTTTATTACATCAATAATGACGAATACCATCGAAATAAAATACAGGAACGAGCTTGGAGCGAGACTGCAAAATATATTGCAGTAGGAGGTTAGAAAAATAAAGTTTAATTTATGTAATACAGTTCAAGAATGTATAGTAATGGTATATCCTTAGGCACGTGTGGTTTGTTGATGGCAAAGGCGACCACATCAATTGGCTTCACACCACATCGTCACCACTTGAAAGTCACAGACACATGCTTGCCATGGGTGCTTCACACGGGCGGACATTTATAATTTTGATCATATCTCCAAAACTCTTTGATATACGAAGTAATCTTCAGTACTTTGGACTTTTTAAAAGTTAAAAACATTTATTTGAAACAATATTTGATAAAATCATTTTACTGATTTATAGAGAAAATATAATTTTTTTAAAATCGATCTTTGGGTAATGATGAGTTGAAAATGCACAGAACTAATAATATATTTATTAAGAGTGTCTTTTATTTCCTGTGTGATCTTGAGAGAAATGCAACGTTTCTTTTTTACCCATTGTGTTTCTATAACAATGTATATTATTTCGTTTCATATAATAAGTTAAAGAGTTATAAGTATAATTTAGAGAATGGGGTGTGAAAGTGTATGCGGTGGACCGTACCATTTGTTTTTTTCCAGTGGTTACTGAATATTTGAAAATCATTCCATATGGAAAAAGGTACCTTCGACCGTAACCATAATTATCTATTTAATGAAGCCAATTATCTCACCAAATTGGAGTGTAAAAGCCCCACCAGTAGATGTCAAACAAGAAAGGATGTCATGAGGGAGAGAATGTGTCCTATCTAGATTAAAGACAACCCTTCCTCTTTGATGAGTTAGTGGCAAACCCGCCTTTGATGAGTGTGAAACTAGTTTAAAAACAGGTGCCCCTCTGCCCTTGTTGACGAGTGACGAGGAAACCCTCTTAATATTCCAAGACTCTTGAGAAATTCTCAGAACAAGAGCCACTCCCCAATGGAGGAGATCTCTTTAGAACCACGTGGGGATGAAAAGTTTCCGTTTCACAAAAGTGTGCGGTGTTTTTGTACAAGCTCTTTCTTCTGGAGATTAATTAGATTTGGCTCTCCTAGGAGTGGTTTAATAACTGCGCACAGGCGTTAGCCTCAGGCAATGGGTTTTGTGCTTATAACTGCACAGGCTTTAACTCAGGTAATTTGTGGGTTATAGCTGCACAGGCTTTAATTCAGGTAATGTTGTGGGCTATAACTGCACAGGCTTTAACTCAGGTAATTTTGTGGGTTATAGCTGCACAGGTTTTAATTCAGGTAATGTTGTGGGCTATAACTGCACAGGCCTTAACTCAGGTAATGTTGTGGGTTATAACTGCACAGGCTTTAACTCAGGTAATGTTGTGGGTTATAGCTGCACAGGCTTATAACCCTATCAGCAATGTTGTGGTTTATAACTGCACAGGCGTTAAGCTCAGGTAATGTTGTGGGTTAATAACTTTACTCATAATTTAACTAGGTTAATAATTGTGGGTTAATATAATTCTTATATCATAATCATTTATCATCAGCAGCAAAACGGCCTCACTTTATGCATATAAAATCCTCAGGGTGTTTATTTATTAATATAACAAAACCTTAATTTCTTGTGGTATTAAGTAGATTACTTAGGCATATAATAACCATGGGTTTTATTAAAATACACTTACAAATATTATAGTTTTTATTAATATATATATATCGTTCATCCTTCTTAACCTATCGGTCATAAATTATACTATTATAAAGCCACATGGCTGACTCTCTCACTGACATGAATGTTTACCCACTTCCAGATGAGCTAGAAACTTGAAATTTGGCAAACTTATATCTTCTAGCCTGTAACCGACGGTAAATTTCCAAAAATTTTAAAATTTTAATTTTTAACCCCAAAAAAAAATCAAAATGGTGTGAGCAACTTTAAAGTCGATGTGGACCTTTCTTTGGAGGTCTCTTGTGGCTAAATGGTAAGACGTATCAAAAAAGGATTGCACCAGCAGCCACGGATTTGGCGAGATACACAAGTTTGGTTCTATTACTTTTTGTCGTATCTCCATCGGTTATACCTTAGATAGAGCTAGTTTTTTTTATTTTAGGTAAATTTTGTACATTTCACACACATTTTTAAATTTTCTGACACACTTATGGGATAGCTAAAATCATAAAATTTGGCAGGCATATTGGCACATCCAATTTCCATAAGCATAACCAAATTTGATGATTCTATCTGCCCTATAAGTATGGAAAAACTGAAATAATGTGTGAAAAATACAATACAATACCGATAGCTTTTAAGTTGTTACGTTCAAAACAACACTGGAATTATTTTAGTTTACATCCACTTGCAAAGAAAACTCACTGGGGGTTTGGGGGGCGGAGACCCCAACGAGCAAAGCGATTATAGTATACATATCTGTGTATGTAGCTTGTGATATAAGACTCTCTCTAATGAGGCCGAGTATAACAGTATTCAAAGAAGACGGAGGGAGGGATCTCTATGTTAGCCAAAGCAGATTATGTGAGATGAGTTTATAATACTCCGGTTGCAGTTAAGCTGTTTAGAAAGTTGTTGAATCCTACTTGGAGGACGGGCAGCCAGATATTGGATAAGGGATTGAGATTGTTTGGGCGAGATTAATACTCTTTGCAACCGCATCGGTGACCGAACGGTCCAAGGCGTCACTCTCGTGTTAGACTGTCCTGATGATGGGGGAGATCGGGGTTCAAATCTCAGTCGGGTCTATTGAGGCTAGTTTTTCCTAGTTGGTTTACCACTCCTCTTCCAAGCAAATGTGGGTAGATTGCTTCTAAAATGCTTCCTTCTTCATCCTCACCCCATTAGAGTAATTATCATACATGCTTATAGCCTGAACAGGTAGTAAGACGTGGTGGTAATAAATTAATACTCTTTGCATGATTAAAGAAGAACACGTAATTTCCACCTTTACTTTCCCATGAAGAGAAAGTATTGTGATTGAAAACTTTCTCCAACCCAATTCGTTGGCCACATGGTTTAACATGCTACTCGCCTGTCGAATGTCGAAGACGGGGAGATCGGGGTTCGATCGGGTTTCGATCCCGGTCGAGTGCACTGAAGGTTTTATGAAATGGTTTTACACCCTCCCTCTACGCAAATGTGGGTGCACTTCCTCTAAATTAAACCATTTTAATCCCTAACACATTAGTGTAATTAGTACAATAGCTAGTAAGACGCGGTGCTAAAAACAAAATTTCTACCTCGATATTAGGATGAAACTTGATGATTTAAGGATCTCCAGCCCCCCTCCCCCCCAAAAGTGGGTATTATAATTATGTCTGTCTTTCTCTAGTACTGCAGCCGAAACAACCTGATGGGTTTATTTTCAAACTTGATATGGTCGGTGTGGTTTTTTTAAATGTTGATTCTAGCCCTAAAATTAAGGGTAGTTTACTAATGAATGATTTTGAAAACTCAAAATTTGTCTAAAATGGCTTCAAAGTGGATATATGAGGGTGTTTGGCCTGAAAAATAACACTGTATACCTGGTTTTTTTTAGATGGGTAGGAGATGATGCAGATGGTTAAGTGTTGTGGCATACAAAATATTATTAAACTAGAAGTTGAAGATAATGGCGACGGCTCATAATATAATTCAATGATGTCTTTTAGTAACTGTCGGATGAATATAATTGCGACAGCTCATGATATAATTCAACACGATCCCAACAAGTTGTGTTACAATATAAACACATTCCCAACTTGTCGGGGATGTTGGCCAACATGTTGGTTTTGGGAGATCCGGTCAGAGCCAACAAGTTGTGTTGGATCATTTGTTGGAGATAATAAACGACCAACCCAACATGTTGGCCGAGTCGGGAGGTTCTGCGCATGCGCTATCGAGTCGAGTCAGTATCTATCCTTGGTGACGCACGTTTTTTGTGACTATACATGACTCCCATAGTCGTTTACAATTGCTATAAAGCGCAGTGGTATAGCAAGTTTTGCTCCCGGAGTCACAACATTGTTCCTCTCCATTTACCATGTACGCACCTTCAATTCAACGTTTAGCAAAAAAAAACAAAAAACTTCGAACCACCCACCGTTTCTTACATTTTGTTTTTTTCTGCAATATTCCACTTCCTGTCAACACAATAAATGAAGAAACGGCAAGTAATACGTCGTTATCCATGGCTAGAAATGTGTGGACTGATTAAAAACAAGCGGAGGGCCCAAGATGTTGGTCCAACAAGTTGGCGACAATCAACACAGCTTACTTTTCCTCATGTGTTGTTTCCCAACATGTTGGGTCCAACTTGTTACATTATAAACGAGGCTTCAGACTTTCCTCCATCATCGCTGTGAAGGGAGTCCCCAGGGAAAAGCAAATGTTATCCTGAAATAAGAACCAAATATTATTGTACCCACCCCAATCCGACCGGGAGCACTACCTCCTGAATACAGAGAAAAAGTGTAAAAAATCATGGAATAAACCGGACGGGGCTAAAGGTGTGCTGTGGAGGGTAAGGTAGGGGGGGGAGGGTGACCCCTCTTTGCCCCTATTTTATTCAAAGCAGAGAACATAACGTGTGAAAGGGGCTGGAGATGTCAGATCACTCTCCAGGGAAATCAAATGACGTCATTTCCGGGCCAGATTCCTCACTATCATTATGTTCTCCCAAGTTCCTGGACCACGAGGTCTTGTCAGGTTTGGGAGGGACGGGACGTGGTGTGAGGGGGAGGGAAATATATATGGAAAGTTGGAGTGAAAGGGAGAAAGGGTTAGAATTTTCAATGGGAAAATAATAATGCTACAG
The DNA here is from genome assembly GCA_033556935.1 of Timema podura. NCBI lineage: Eukaryota > Metazoa > Arthropoda > Insecta > Phasmatodea > Timematidae > Timema > Timema podura. The sequence continues at coordinate 55,305,477 of JAVRXN010000012.1, read as the reverse complement.
AAGAGATATATTTTTTTTTGCTTTCTTTACGTACGGAAGGGGGTCGGAAAAAAAAAGTCCGCCTAATGATGGCGGTGGTTGGAGTTTTTCTGCTACTATCCACGGACTTTTTTTTTATATATCAATCCACGGAGTAGTCTTGAAGGGTGGTAATGACGCGGTGGAAGTCTATGCAACACGGCGCAGCGCAAAAAGACTCACCTTGTACAGTAAAGGACGGGCTTGAGGATATAATATGAACGGTTCCACATTCTGGAATAATTTTACCTTGAAGTGGGCTCATATTTTGTCCAGGAATAAGTTTTGTAGCGTATTTCTTAGGCTTATTGAAGGTTTTAATTAATTGACTCTCGTAATAGACTGTACTGCGCATGGCGGGGATATCGGGCTCGAATCCCGGTTGGGTTTACTAAATGCTTTACCACTTTCCCTTTATACAAATGCGGGTAAAATTCCTCTAAATTTAAACTTACTCATCCTAACGGAAAATAACAACTAGTACATATGCGTAAAGCCCGAATGAGTTGTAACACGTGGAACTAAAAGAAAATATTGACCGAGAGTAACGAGGTCCTGTTTTAAATTTACCATTTAATCTGCCTGTCTGAATGTTTGTTCACCAATAACTGTCAAATGCATCGACTAAATTTAAAGAAATTTGTCAGGGGCATTCTTAGGCTGAACCACTTATCTATATGATTTTTCAATCTGGTTGCCTGTTTTAATATGGTGGTTATTCTAAAGGTTTTTCATTTAAGAGTGTTCATCAATAGCAGGCCCAACTCAGTTCCCAGCTCGCGCTAAGTATGGGAGTAGAAGGGAAATGAAAAGACCAAGATATGCCAGAAATGTGTGCAATGCATTCATATTTGAATGATTACTCGAAAATTTTGCGTGTTCACGATGGGGCGACAAAGCGACAACGTTTCTTGTTAATAACTACAGTATGTCCCTATTAAGACAGAATGAAGATTTGTGCACAGTGCTTATCTGTAAAGACATTCTAAAATGGTCAAAAACGGCCTTTTCAATGCAGTTTTAATCCAAATATAATTTAATATTTCAACAAAGTTCAGTATTAGGAACTTCTATTAAATCTTTATCTTAATTAATGTTTAATCAGAAATAATTAATGTGCAATAATATTTGTGTAAATTTACGGTTTATATCTGATTGAATCACAGAGTCGATGGGAGTGTGATGCACGCTCTTAATAGCTCATTTCAAGTAATCTGAATTTTAAATTCTTATCAATCGATCGATTACCTTACTCATTTTTTTAAATGTTGATATATATTGCGAGTTTGACGTCTTAAACCACGCGGACAGAGGTAATTCTCTATAAATTAAAATGCACTATGGAAAATGGCATTCATTTGTTTTATGTCTAACTTGATTTCCAATGAAGAATATCAATTTAAAGCTCCAAAGAGAAATTATAGGAGGTATTTTAACATGAAACCCAAAGAGAAATCTTAAGACTGTAGTAAAGCTAAGAACATTAAGGGAATGAGGTCTACTGTTCACAAAACTACTAGTTAATTTATATCAAAACAATGCCTTTATTACCGTGGATATATCGCTATATTCCTTGTGAATGAAAATAAAAATAGAACCAGTTTTTTATTCTTACGACGCTCCAAAGTTTTTTTTCTGTAACTGACAAATAAATGAATAATAAGCGAGTAATTAGTCTATAAAACCCATAAAGACTATAATTATAATTTAATGGTGTTTAAACCTCTACATAGTCTAGATTAAAACACGTTACCCAGTAAATGTTTAAAGAGCTCCTAATAATTGAAACTAACAAATAACGATTAACTAATAATGGGATAATTAATCAAATCACAAAACTATGGTACAAAATAAGACTCTTCACCATAACTTATTTCTGTGTAATTTAAATTAAAACAAGTTATCCAAACAAGACTTACAACTTTGTTCTGAGAGAACTGCTAGTATTTATTCATCTGAATGATGACGTAGAGGCCATACGGGGACCTGACTGTGTCCCAGGAACGACTTAGTGTCCCCGGCAGACTCGTAAGAGTCAGGGACCGGACTTAATGCGCCCGTCTTGGCCGAGATAAGTTGCAGGAAGGAGAGTTATATTAAAACATAAGAAGAAGAGATGGGTGTCGGAGAGGGTTCTACATTCTCACACTTGGTTTGCCGCAAGAAACGAAAACTGGTAAAATGTAGGGTACGAAAAACATTCTTCTTTTTATGGAGGGAGGAGGGGGGCCTTGTTCTCAGTCCAACAGTTTTCTCCGTGTACGGGATGCAAGAGGTGCAGGGGGAGAAGGAGGCGTATTCATGACGACATTTTAATTATATTCCCCTGACGAGGAGGGAAAGTTTCTTATGTATTTCTGTGTTAGAAAGCTGCTACTCGTGAAGAAGACAAAGTGCTTAAACTTAACGTTGAAAAGGATTTCACTCCTCCGCCATTTTATCTGATACCCCCACGAAGTCAAAGTAGATAATTTTGTCGTTGTTTTAAATAAGACGTGACTCACATGTCGGCTGATGTGTACACTCTTAATAACCTCAATGCTAGCAGTCTTACCTTGACGTATTACACTTTGGCCCTATCTTATAAGCTACGCCATAGTGGAAACAAACAAGGTAAGCTTGATACCTTTCAGAGTAAACGAAGGGAACAATTCTTTTATCTGCCTTTAGGCCTATTAAGGTGTTTGGCTTGAGACGACAACTATATAGGATTAGTGGGATGCGAGTTAAGGTCATTATCCTTACAGTTGTTAAAACAAAAAAAGTGTATGTGCTAAAATAAATAAACATGTTTTCATTAGAAACATCTAGTTTAATTTGCTACTTCCTTGAATATGTTTCATACCCGCTTCAGTGGTCAAATAGTCTAAGGTGCTACTCTCACAGTAGACTATACTGCCAAGGATGGAGAGGTTGAGGTTCGAATCTCGGTCGGGTGTACTGAGAGGTTTTTCAAAAATTGTTTTCCACTCTCCCTCCACGAAAATGCGAGTACACTTCCTATGAATATATCCTTTATAATCTCTAAAAACCATAAACGTATAACCCTAACGGGTGAAAAAGAAAAATGTTTATGGTTGTAATGGAATTTGGGCCGAAAATTTTCTCTTCATTTAAAATGTTGCTCCTCAAAATTGGATGTTTAATTTAATTAAATAAGCATTTAATGCTTCGTGAGAGATATCTAGCTGTAGAATCACCATGTTTATAAAATAAAAATAAAAATGTCTACCAGATAATATCATATTTATTTTGGCAAAAGAAAAAGTTTTTATATAAAAAACTACTAAAACACTGATCTTAATTCGCTCTATTTCCATCCCCCCCCCCTTTAAGTTAACACAGCGCTGTCGAAGGCAGACCATTCTTTATTTTTCTTTAAAAATTCACTTTTGCCTATAAAATTCCCCTATTAATATTTTCTAAATTTTTTTGACCTCTAGTTTTAATTTAATTTATGTTTATTTATTTTACAAGGAAAAATATTTATGTTAAAGATATTTCTTGAGACTCATTAATATTTGGAGTTCGCTTTTTACTTTCTCGCTATCTTACAGGTAGAGAAAGTGTTGTGATCGTAAAAAAAATCGAAATCGAGATTTCATGAATCTCGACGTTTCATGACCCTCGAATCCGAAAAAGTTGTTTTTGGAATTTCCATCTGTCTGTCTATCTGTCTGTACTCCAACTAGAGCCTAAACTATTTTATGATGGGCTAAAACTTGGTATCTAGGGTTTTCATAGGGTTGCCCTAGGGGTTTTTGGAATTGGATATCTAATCCTAAAATTAAGTGTAGTTTACTGAAGGGAAAAAAGAGAAAAAATAGATTTACTCAAAATCGGCTTTAAAGATTTTGATTAAATTTTCATTTCAAAACATTTATAAATATTCCAAATAAAATGGCTACTCTCAATATTTCGGCAAAATAACTTTAAGGGTTCGGTCTGATGCTTAAATGCTCATTTTTTATAACTCCGAAATTATTTATATCAATGCAAATATGTAGGTATATTCATAATAAAATATTTATTCGAAACATATATTTTATAAAACCAATAACTTTCAATCCATACGCCAATATATATATTATATATATATAATTTTTTAAAACTTTTCGAACACAAAAGGTAAAGTATTGTGACTGTAAAAAAAACTACCTAAAATGTTGTTGGATGTCGACGTCTCATGAACCCACGAGCCCAAAAAGTGTTTTTTGCAAATACGTCTGTCTGTATGTCTGTTTAACCCTAAAATTAATATAGTTCATTAAAAAGCGAAAAGAAAAAAATCTAATTTCTCAAAATCGGCTCTAACAATTTTGATTAAAATTCTTATCTAGGCGTTGATTAAGATTATAAATAAAATGGATATTTTCATTTTCCCATGAAAATGACTTTTAGGGTACCTTACAGAAGCGGAAATTTCCGTATCTCCGCAACTATTTGAGATACTAAATAGCTTATCATTCAAAATTGTAGTATTATTAAAAATAAAAAACTTTTATATGAAATATATTTTTATAAAGCCACCAGTTTTTGAGATATTGGCAAATCTGTTAATAAAATTTTGTGAGCTTTAGTTGTAAAGAGATATTACTTAAGTTTAACGCAATAATTCTCCAATGCCATAGAGAAATTAAATATAAGTCTCTCAAAAACTTCTGTTATTTTCCCTTAAACCTCTTAGGAGAAATGTTTGTACAACAATGATCTATCTCTATTTAAGACTCAATAGTCAATATTTAAAAATTTATTGGTCAAAAGTTATAAATGAGGAATTTAATAGCAATGCGATGACTTGAAGATGTGCAACACCTAATAAAATGTCGAAAATTTTAATCGGAAGTCGAAATTTTAATACGAAGTGTTGACCTTGTGGACCCAATATTGATCTTTTTTATTGGTGCAAACATACAAATGAGGACATTAATTCTTTAAAATAAAATTATAAAATTTAAAACCAGGACTCAAAAAATGTTTTACATAATATAGTGCAATGTATGCTTGGGTTTGCTATGTATATTATTTCGGTTTAAATATATTACGAGTTTTGAGTTAAATATCTCCATTTTTAAACAATAGAGCGAGAAAGTCCGTGCGGAGCTCCGTACCATTTTTTAAAAAACTGTTGAGAGTTTATTTCCATTATGTTACTTTCTTATTTTTCTTTGAACCTATATTTTATTATTATTATTGTTATTAAATATATCATCATGATATATATTTTTCTTAGCACCTAGTTTATCTATAAAATACATTGGACATATGTCCTCTTACCTCTCTCAGATGTATTGATAGCACAGGGTGACCTGGTGGTCTAGGGGTAAGGTGTCGACCTCTGTGCTGCGGGTCCGGGTTCAATCCTCGGTCCCGGCACAGATTTATCTGATTGCCAAACCCTTCCTTCACCTCTGACAAGACGTGTATTAGTCACAACTTGTGAATGTGTGGAATGCCAGGCCTCCACCGTGGTTCGGATCCCACGTTAAACTGTAGGTCCTCCATTTCATCTAACAATCGCCCTACCATTACACATTAGCGTAAGTACGTGTAACCCGGACGGGTAGTAAGAAGCGGTTCTAATAGTAAGAGTAATAATAATATAAAATGTATATTTTTTAGCACAGCGTCTTACTTCCCGTTCGGTTTATACGATTATTTACTAATTACGCTGGAGGTTTTAAAAATTATGGAGGTTGTATTTATAGGAAGTGTATACACATTTACTTGGAGGGAGAGTGTAAAATCATCTAGGGAAAAAAAACCATCCTCAGTATACCCAACCGAGATTCGAAACCGATCTCCCCGTCATGGGCAGTCTAGTCTACTGAGAGAGTGACGCGTTAGATCATACGGCCACCGAAGCGGGTATCAGGAGTAGAAATTATCCTGCATTTATCCCGAACTGTAGCAAATTTACCCCGCCCGGTTCCACTATGGGGAAGTGTATAAGATGGGGCCATGGTGTAATCCATAAAGTAAACGTGGTGTACATTTTGAAGCACAATATTCAAATTTAGGCGAAAATAAACACCAAACAAACACCAATACACATTCTACACCTATTACCTTATCCCGGTTTTTACGACAGATTCTAGGTGCAAGTCAGTTCACACCTCCAGTCAGTTCTCGGTAGTTCTTTGTCCAGGAGCAACTTACTTGACTAGAGTAGAGCATTGTTTTGCCAGATCTATACTCATTCTTATTAAACATTAGTTCTTGAATCTCATTCATCAGCGTCTTTCACCTTCATTAAAAAGCGAGAGGGAGAAAAAAAAAACACGTTGAAGATTTGAAAACTTTCGTTTTTCTCAAATGTGAAAAAAAAAAAAAGGAAAAAAGTACAAATAAACTTTCTTAATTCTGTGGGAACTGAGACTCAAGAAAAACTTGTAAAAACATGCTGTTATCTCTTGATTCTTTGTGTTTCTCGGAGAGATTTAAAGATATTATTTTTTAAAAATTTTGAAGTCACCCAAGAATACACTCACATAGAGAACGTTTCCATTCTACATGGATTTTGTTCGTTTCTGTTTGAAATATATATTTTTTAGTAAAACTATTCTTTGGTTTCTCATAGAAACGTTTTATTCATTATTAAGATATAACAGAAACCTACTATTGTAAAATGGAAGCGATATTCACTTGAACATTAAGCTTGGTCCCCACTGACTAACACTGCCCGCACACAAAGGCACTTGTGTTTGCAAGAGCCGCACACAAATATCCTCTGGGCAATTGTATTTGGACCGCAGCCTCCACTGACTAACACTGTCCGCACACAAAGGCACTTGTGTTTGCAAGAGCCGCACACAAATATCCTATGGCAATTGTATTTGGACCGCAGCCTCCACACTGACTAACACTGCCCGGACACAAAGGCACTTGTGTTTGCAAGAGCCGCACACAAATATCCTATGGGCAATTGTATTTGGACCAGCCTCACATGACTAACACTGCCGCAGCTCACACTGACTAACACTGCCCACACACAAAGGCACTTGTGTTTGCAAGAGCGCACACAAATATCCCTGGGCAGTGTATTTGGACCGCAGCCTCCGCACTGATAAAACAAAATGAGGTGAGATGTTTCTGAGAGAGGTTAGCTGCCGGAGTCTGCGCCGGTTACATTTATCTGAACTCAGATAATGGAAGTAAACGTAGGCGGTGGTGGAGGCGTAGATTGTTTCCAGAAAGGAGTGAGTATGCCAAAAAGATCCTAAAAGATTTATTTGAAGACGAAGCTGGTATTTAGGAATTTCATGCGGATGGCACCCACCGATTCCGATTCTGTCTGTGAAAATGGAAACCAGCTTCAGAGATACTATACCTGCCACTGTTTAACTAACTGTAATCATCATCATCATCATCATCCAACTGTTCTCCAGCCTATATTCATATCAGTTTAGTAAAATTCCTCCATCTTCCTCTATCCTTCCTCCTTTAATTGACACTATTATTCTCGTCTCATCTGCACACTTTCTGTTATCTGCTATTCCCATCTCTTTTTTAGCCTCCCTTGCGGTATTTTTCCTACTAACTTCAATTCTATCATTTTATTTGGCATCCTCTCTTTTTACATCCTCATCACATGTCCATACACCATCTACACCCTAGCTTCCTTCCTCATACCTATCTCATGTACTCCCTCATAACCTCACTCTTTCCCAGATTAACTCAATTTCCCAATCCTTTGTTTCTCCGTCGTGACATCTAACATGCTCCTCACTAGCTGTAACTCTTGAGGTGCAAATCCTCGATAAATCTCAAGGTTTCTTGAAAATCCCACATCTTCATAGCCCTAGACACAGATGAATTCAGAACGACGATAAATCTGACAAAGAGTTGGTCACCAAGGAGTGGTATGGGACACAACTGAACGATGAACATACTTATGCCCACCAGACCGTCCACCCTGGCGTGTTTGCGGGCAAATGTATGTGTGTTTTACATCCTCGATGGAACACAAATGCAGGCGGACATTTCCCTCAAAACGTTTAGGTTATGTATGTGGGTAGATGCCCAAAACAATTTCTAAACAGTATTTAAATAGTTTTTAAACATCTGCCCGCGTGTTTGTGGAAAAATGCATGTGGTGTGAATTAGGCTTTACACGTTTAAAAAAATATGGTATTAGATTTTTCCCTTTTCTAATAAAGTGAACTCAATGTTTATCTTAAGGGTTTTACGTGAGCTAACTTTTCTCTAGTAGACACGAGCTAATATATAAATATGCGTGGAATATTAGAAGTGTTTGTATTTTATTTGGAAAATATAACCTTCTCATCGATTACTTTTACTATAACGTTTATATTCGTAGTTAGATTGTTGAATATTAGGCCTACTTACCAATCTATCCTAACCCATCCCTCTCTGTGGTAGTACTATTTGAAGGGGGATATGGGGATGTTGTCAAGAGCTTCCCCATATACAAATTTCACGCCCGTAAGTCTAAGAAAAGGGTAAACAGCAAATGTTTACTATCAGAGCTCATCCGAGCATGTGTTCGTGGCCGAAATCCGCAACACAAGTAGGAGGACCAGGGTTGCCGAACACATCCGAACATAATTTGTGTCCAGAGCTCATGGCACAAGCGAGGGAAGCCGACTGTACTCGAACAAACCCGAGCAAGGTTCGTGTTGGGAGCTCATGTCATGAAGGAGGGAGGAATGGTGATGACAGCTGATAGAACCCGAACAAAGACGAGAACTGTTCGTCTAAGGAGCTCGTGGCACGAGGGAGAGGAGCAGTGGAGAGGGGAAAGCCGATTGTACCCGAACAAACCCGAGCAAAGTTCGTCTCAGAAGCTCGCGGCAAGAGGTAAAGGAGTAGTTGAGAGGGGAAAGCTGATTGTACCCGAACAAACCCGAGCATGGCTCGTGTCAGAAGCTCGCGGTACGAGGGAAAAGAGCAGTGGAGAGGAGAAAGCCGATTGTACCCGAACAAACCCGAGCATGGTTAATGTCATTGTGGCACGGGGAAACTAAAATGTTGTTCTGAACTTACGTTAGAACCCTACGGCAGTCCTTTCAACTGGGGGTTTTATATTCACGTTGGATAGCGCCCTTAAACCCAAAACAATTTACTTTACGTCTGGCTCGTCATCTTTCCCCGCAGCTTTATACAACCCGCTTTACTCTTAAGGGTAGCAAGGCAACATAGCAACAGTTATAGTCGGTCATAATTTTGTTTTATTGTACCTATTCGAAATAAACCCGGTAAGTTTGAATGTAAGCAATTAGAGGTTAGAACTGTTCCTCTCTTCTTTTTTTATAAATCCGGGAAGGGAATAGCCTCCGAATAAAAGTACAGATAAATAAAATGGTAAAGTCGGTGGTAAACGGAAATTGATCTACGTACCTATTTGTTTTTGTTTTTTTACGACGAGAATGTATTTTATTGGTTCAGTGTACGGTGGTTTCGTTATTTCTGAGTTTGTCGGACAGAGCAATGGGGCATGGAAATAGAGCTACTGGGATTTATTGAAGTCTTAGGTCCATGGATATTTGAGTGGTACAAAATAACTTTAGGGGCTTAACATAATGTAGTTTGTAGTTGTCAAATTTAAAATGGTATTAGAATGGGATGTAAAGATATTGATTAACCATTTTACCATCAAGTTTTTAATTTGATACATTTCAACGAGCATCTAATCTAAAGTCGACATTTGTAAATGCAAGATAGTACATATATTATTTAACATATAGTTGTATAGTATTAGTTGTAGTACATATATGACTGCTCTAGTTAACCTCCATGTCCAATTATATCAGGTCTAATTGTAGTACATACCTGACTGTTCTAATTTACATCAAATTCCTGTGTAGTCTCAGAAATTTTACGATACCATTTCCATTTTCATATAATATTTGTTTGCGAAATAATTATTCCATAGGATTGAAATTCAATTACTTTAAATATAAAATGCGATTAATTGGATAGGAGGCCCCACTTCAATTTGTGTAGTTCACGTGGGTGAATTTGTGGGGTTTAGTAATTTAATGGTGTAAAATCATTTTGGCATAACGGTCAATTTTGTTTGCGTGTAAAATATGAACTGGTATCATACCTACCCGGGCAGGACAAATATTGCACGGATTTAATCAACTAATTGCGTAGAAACCTATATAAATGTTATTTTATCTCACTTTACATAAAGAGAGGATTTTTTTATGTGGGAACATCATTTTTCGAGTTGATTTAATTTTCTGTGTGTGAATTAAAATTATTGAATTAAACTGATTGTACATTTGCTGGATTGGATGTTTTAAAAAAAAATTACTATTGCGATAACATTTTAGAAAATTAGTTATTGTTAAATTATTTTGTTTAGTGGCTTACAATATTTTATTTGTATTTTAAATATTTATTATTATATTTAATTTATTTGTGAAATATAGTTAAATTTTAAAAAGCTTATAAAAGGCTATAAATTCCGAATACAGTAGGAAACTAGTATAATGTAGGACACGCCTACATTGTAGGAAACCAGTATATTGTAAGACACATGTTTACTGTAGGAAACCAGTATATTGTAAGACACATGTTTACTGTAGGAAACCAGTATACTGTAAGACACATGTTTACTGTAGGAAACCAGTATATTGTAAGACACATGTTTACTGTAGGAAACCAGTATACTGTAAGACACATGTTTACTGTAGGAAACCAGTATACTGTAAGACACATGTTTACTGTAGGAAACCAGTATATTGTAAGGCACATGTTTACTGTAGGAAACCAGTATACTGTAAGACACATGTTTACTGTAGGAAACCAGTATATTGTAAGGCACATGTTTACTGTAGGAAACCAGTATATGTAAGACACATGTTTACTGTAGGAAACCAGTATATTGTAAGGCACATGTTTACTGTAGGAAACCAGTATATTGTAAGACACATGTTTACTGTAGGAAACCAGTATATTGTAAGACACATGTTTACTGTAGGAAACCAGTATATTGTAAGACACATGTTTACTGTAGGAAACCAGTATATTGTAAGGCACATGTTTACTGTAGGAAACCAGTATATTGTAAGGCACATGTTTACTGTAGGAAACCATACACTGTAGGAAACCACATACTGTAGGAAGACCATATACTATAGAAAACCAGTATACTGTAAGAAGTCTGTATACAGTAGTACACATGTATGCAGTAGGTATCACAACATTTATGAATTACGTTTAAAAGTATTCCACACTTGGCGAGTCAGTGCTGATATAGTTTTCAAAACTCAACTTAATTTGAAGAAACACAACTAACCACGACTGGAAACGCGAGAAAGCCACGTCCATAGATGACCTTGACGTGTCTACGGGAACGAAGGGTGAAGATCAGAACCGGCCGATCTAGAACAATAACCTCGGGGGAAAGTTTTGGTCTCTCACAGATTCGAACCACGACACACTTGTTCGACCAATATAACGAGACCTTGAGGGGAACCAAATGTGGTTTGACGGCACTTTATGATCCGGGGGTACCTTGTAACAAACGACGTGTACGTCATGATCCCGGAAAGGAGGGGTGGGTGGATCAGGAGTGAGGCGGGTTGTAGCTAGCTAGGAACACTGTCATCACCTCGGAGTAATTAGGTGTAAGGCTTTCAAAATGGGTAGATGATGGGGGGGGGGAACAAGGGTGGGGGGTTTTGGGCTGCCTTTCATGACCCCGGGTAAGCCGAGGGAGGGGGGAGAGGAGGCCTCAGGTGGTGTAGTCTAGCCATTAACCCCCACCTCACAACCCGGGCTCACTTTTACCGGAGTCGGTGTAGACATTTCCCCAACTTGTTCTCAGCAGAGTCTAGGTTTAGTTCATGTTAACGTTAGAGCGATGCTTTAATATTTTATAAAATTTATATTTATACACGCCTCGGTGGCCACATGGTCTAAGGCACTACTCTCGTGTTAGTCTAGACTGAAGATGACGGGGAGATCGAGGTTCGAATCTCGGTCGGGTGTACTGAGGATTTTTTTTCCCTAAATAATGTTACACTCTCCCTTCATGCAAATACGGGTACACTTCCTCTAAATATAGCCTTCTTAATCCCTAAAACCATTAGTGTAGTTGGTATAGTACATGTACGGGTAGTAATATGCAGTGCTAAATAAATATATATATAAACATATTTATATATGTAATTATTTATGTATATATATATATATATATCCTTTATTATTTGAGATATTTAACGTGCACTTTATGTTAACCTCTGATTATATCAGCACACGACTTATAAAATATTAAATATAGAACAGACACAAAATCCACACCCCGGCCATTAATTCATAACCGTGAATAGAGAAACCCACACTTCACCAATGATACAATTTTCAGCTTTGCCGGATATCAAACCCGGGACCCTTAGCTCGGCAGACATAAACGTTACCGAATGAGCTGAGCTTTTATTGATATAAAATGTATACCTCACAGTCATCAGATACTAGAGGGAGGGGGGAAGCTTCGAAATTTAGAAGTCGAAGGTCAAATCTGCTTCGCTCCGACTTCAACACCCAAAATAACAGTTTGGTCTTCGAAACATTTTGAAAGAAGAAGAAAACTTGGCTGTATTTTGAACAGATTTAAATATGTCGCTAAATTTGACATATTCCGACATATTGTAATTATAACGGTTACTAAACAGTAGTTTAACACCAACTAGTGATTAAATGACATTTACAACGTATATATATATATCAGCATAAAATATTAAGGTGTGATTTTTTTTTCTCTAAGCCTTTCTCATTATTTAGATGCACTTAAAGGATAGTTTAAACATTAAAAGTAGAGTTAAATGACTTTCGCAAACTCCTTTAAGATACCACACCTCTCCAACAACCATAGTGGTATGGTTCAAACACAGCAAGTTTATACCTGCCACCAGGAGGCTCTATTCTTGATACCACACCTCTCCAACAACCATAGTGGTATGGCTCAAACAATAGCAAGTTGATACCTGCCACCAGGAGGCTCTATATTTGATATCACACCTCTCCAACAACCATAGTGGTATGGATCAAACAATAGCAAGTTTATACCTGCCACCAGGAGGCTCTATTCTTGATACCACACCTCTCCAACAACCATAGTGGTATGGATCAAACAATAGCAAGTTTATACCTGCCACCAGGAGGCTCTATTCTTGATACCACACCTCTCCAACAACCATAGTGGTATGGATCAAACAATAGCAAGTTAATACCTGCCACCAGGAGGCTCTTTATTTGATACCACACCTCTCCTACACCATAGTGGTTATGGATCAAACATAGCAAGTTTATACCTGCACCAGGAGGCTCTATTCTTGATACCACACCTCTCCAAAACCATAGTGGTTGGATCAAACAATAGCAAGTTTATTCCTGCCACAGAGGCTCTATATTTGATACCACACCTCTCCAACAACCATAGTGGTATGGATCAAACAATAGCAAGTTTATACCTGCCACCAGGAGGCTCTATTCTTGATACCACACCTCTCAAACAACCATAGTGGTATGGCTCAAACAATAGCAAGTTGATACCTGCCACCAGGAGGCTCTATATTTGATACCACACCTCTCCAACAACCATAGTGGTATGGCTCAAACAATAGCAAGTTGATACCTGCCACCAGGAGGCTATATACTTGATACCACCTTCTACATCCAGCATGTGTGGTTTATTGACATATGAAGCCCTTCTAGTGAGTACGGATTGTAGTCTTATAACACGTCACTGTGATATATTGGTCAGAGTACCTGGTTCTTTTCTGTCTAGTATCATTCAAGCTACTATGTATTAATATTTAGGTTAGATTACTTATATTGTAAATGTGTTTGTAAATAATATAAATTCTCCAAATTAAAGTGAACATGTGTTGGTATGCTACCCATTTAATTCCAGAACCATCTATCATTTCAAATTTTTATTCACTTTGTATTTAATACATTTGAACCTATGCTATCATACGTTAAGCAGTTTCTATTTGTGGATAAATCATCATTTATATTTAATATATCTATTTTAAATCGACGCACTTTCATGGTCAAACAGTCTAAGAAGGCGTCACACTTGCAATAGATTGGACTGACGATGATGGGGAGACGGAGATTCGAATCCCAGTTGGGTGTACTGAGGGAGTTTTTTACTAAATGGTTTTTCACTCTCCTTCAACGCAAATGCAGCAACACTTTCTATACGTTCCACCTTTCTCATGAATAACCCTTAGCGTAATTAGTACAGTTACGTGACAAAAAGAATAAAAAATATTAATATTGGATTTCTTAAATAATCTGACGTATTTATTATGACACAGAATAAATATTAATTTCGGATCAATATCGTTTTAGAAATAGTTTTTCATGTGGGGTAAATCAAATAAAAATAAATAATTAGTTAATGTGATTTTCTTATATTTCCTCTCCTTAAGTCAACAGTACGAATTTTGGTTTGATGCGATTTTTGTCCATCCGTAGCTTGGCTTGCACTCAGCCCTTCATCTAGTTAGTGTCACCTGCACAATCTGGTAAATATATCATGGTATAGAGGAGATAAGGAAGTGTGCTGGTTCACCATTGACTTCCACACTGAATTTCTATGAACGAGCGTAAAAGGGCCTACCAGTTTTGTCTGGAAAGGTATTTTCACATAGCTTTTTTTTTACACTCCACAATTGACACTGTACCGACGACTTTACTTCCGATCCGAATGAACTTTTGCTACGGATTTTTATCGCTCAATAGAAATTCGTCGACCTCAGCTGGGTTTGAACCCACAAACATCGGATCCTGAGGCAAACACCTCACCCCGAGACCATCAAGGTCGACTTATTCTGTTTGAATTGACCGAATGTACCTCAATCTTAACGATTCCCAATAATATTCTGTGGTCATGTTCTGGTCCAACTGGATCTCTCTCTCTCTCTTACGGACTGCGCACGTCTGGCAAAGTTCCTGTCGCCAGTTGTCAGAGGGCCATTACCCCCCCCCCCCCCCCCACCTTACCCTCCAGTGACAAGTTCCCTGATGACCCAACTTGAGCTTCCCCCAAATTACCCCGTTGTCCCCTAGTATCTCGTACGATACAGGCTTCTCCTGGTTTCACGACCGCCGTAATGAGCGGCCTAGACAGTAAACACCGGCATCACGAGCACATCACTATAGTATACATCACTATTATAGTTAACAGATCTTAACACTACACAGCACTACACTATACCAAAAAAATCACTAACATAATTCACAGCACTTTAATATGAATCATTAATATACTACATAACACTTTACTCTACCATGCTACACAACACTTAACCATACATCACCAACATACTACACAACACTTTCTAACATAACTAATATAGTAGACAGCACTTGCTAAGCATCACTAACATACTTCACAGTACCTTACTATACATCACTATAATCCACATCACCATTTATAACAAACAAACAAACAAAATAAAGAAATGTTGTACTATATCTGTTATTTCATCCTGTTGGACAAGTAGTGATATGTATCTGGAAGTATGAATTGTCCCCTCAGTAGTGCTGTTGGACAAGTAGTGATATGTCCCTCAGCAATGCTGTTGGACAAGTAGTGATATGTCCCTCAGCAATGCTGTTGGACAAGTAGTGATATGTCCCCTCAGCAATGTTGTTGGACAAGTAGTGATATGTACCTGGAAGTATGAACTGTCCCTCAGCAATGCTGTTGGACAAGTAGTGGTATGTACCTGGAAGTATGAACTGTCCCCTCAGCAATGCTGTTGGACAAGTAGTGATATGTACCTGGAAGTATGAACTGTCCCCTCAGCAATGCTGTTGGACAAGTAGTGGTATGTACCTGGAAGTATGAACTGTCCCCTCAGCAATGCTGTTGGACAAGTAGTGATATGTACCTGGAAGTATGAACTGTCCCCTCAGCAATGCTGTTGGACAAGTAGTGATATGTACCTGGAAGTATGAATTGTCCCCTCAATAGTGCTGTTGGACAAGTAGTGATATGTCCCCTCAGCAATGCTGTTGGACAAGTAGTGATATGTACCTGGAAGTATGAACTGTCCCCTCAGCAATGCTGTTGGACAAGTAGTGGTATGTACCTGGAAGTATGAATTGTCCCCTCAGTAGTGCTGTTGGACAAGTAGTGATATGTACCTGGAAGTATGAACTGTTCCCTCAGTAGTGCTGTTGGACAAGTAGTGATATGTACCTGGAAGTATGAATTGTCCCCTCAGTAGTGCTGTTAGACAAGTAGTGATATGTACCTGGAAGTATGAATTGTCCCCTCAGTAGTGCTGTTAGACAAGTAGTGATATGTACCTGGAAGTATGAATTGTCCCCTCAGTAGTGCTGTTGGACAAGTAGTGGTATGTACCTGGAAGTATGAACTGTCCCCTCAGTAGTGCTGTTGGACAAGTAGTGATATGTCCCCTCAGTAGTGCTGTTGGACAAGTAGTGATATGTACCTGGAAGTATGAACTGTCCCCTCAGTAGTGCTGTTGGACAAGTAGTGGTATGTACCTGGAAGCATGAATTGTCCCCTCAGTAGTGCTGTTAGACAAGTAGTGATATGTACCTGGAAGCATGAATTGTCCCCCCAGTAGTGCTGTTGGACAAGTAGTGGTATGTACCTGGAAGTATGAATTGTCCCTCAGTAGTGCTGTTAGACAAGTAGTGATATGTACCTGGAAGCATGAATTGTCCCCCAGTAGTGCTGTTGGACAAGTAGTGATATGTACCTGGAAGTATGAATTGTTCCCTCAGTAGTACTGTTGGACAGTTTGTCCCACTACTAGTGTATAGTCCTAGTAGCACTAGGATGTGTCGTGACGTCAGGACCGGGTTGTACCGGTGAAAGGTCGTACCAGGAACAGTCGAGACTTCAAAGAGAGCTTTATTGCGTCTCGCTCGAGCTGACATTGTAATTTGAAGTGTTCCTTCACTTTGACTTGGCTGGTGGGGGGTGAGGTAGAGTGGAGGGAGCAATATCTTGTAACTTCTCAAAGTTGAGGGTGCTAGGGGATTGTTTCAATGTGATGTTGGTTACAGCCTGCTGTGAGGTAGAGGGATGTTGGTTACAGCCTGCTGTGAGGTAGATGGATGTTGGTTACACCCTGCTGTGAGGTAGAGGGATGTTGGTTATACCCTACTGTGAGGTAGAGGGATGTTGGTTACACCCTGCTGTGAGGTAGAGGGATGTTGGTTACACCCTACTGTGAGGTAGAGGGTTATTGGTTACACCCTGCTGTGAGGTAGAGGGATGTTGGTTATACCTTACTGTGAGGTAGAGGGATGTTGGTTATACCCTACTGTGAGGTAGAGGGATGTTGGTTACACCCTGCTGTGAGGTAGAGGGTTATTGGTTACAGCCTGCTGTGAGGTAGATGGATGTTGGTTACACCCTGCTGTGAGGTAGAGGGATGTTGGTTAAACCCTGCTGTGAGGTAGATGGATAGTGGCTACACCCTGCTGTGAGGTAGAGGGTTATTGGTTACACCCTGCTGTGAGGTAGAGGGTTATTGGTTACACCCTGCTGTGAGGTAGATGGATGTTGGTTACAACCTACTGTGAGGTAGAGGGTTATTGGTTACAGCCTGCTGTGAGGTAGAGGGATGTTGGTTACACCCTGCTGTGAGGTTGAGGTATGTTAGCTACACTCTGGCTGGTGATATAGGTGTTATAGATAATAATCATAGAGGGGTCTTGTTGGCATTTTGTTAAAGTACAATTTTCACAAGAAGGAAATCTATACAATTTATTAGATCTAATTTCACGTATTCTTACGGCAATTTTTATTTTGTATAGACAATATCAATACATAAATTAACACTAAAAATACAGTACAATTTTATCTATGTTGGCCCATTAAAACATGATCTTATTTTTACTTTCTCTCTATCTTATAGGTAGAGAAAGTATGGTGATCGTCAAAAAAATCGAAGTCGAGATTTTGATGAATTTTGACGTTTCATGACTTCCTGAATCCGAAAAAGTGGTTTTTGAATTTCCGTCTGTCTGTCTGTCTGTCTGTCTGTCTGTCTGTCTGTCTGTCTGTCTGTCTGTCTGTCTGTCTGTCTGTCTGTACCTCCAACTAGAGCCTAAACTATTTTACCGATTGAGCTGAAACTTGATATCTTGGGTTTTCATAGGGTTGCCCCGAGGGGTTTTTGGAATTGGACATCTACCCCTAAAATTAAGGGTAGTTTACTGAAGGGAAAAAACAGAAAAAGTCGATTTTCTCAAAATCAGCTCTAACGATTTTGATTAAATTTCATTTATGAACATTAATAAATATTTCAAACAAAATGGCTACTCTCAATATTTCGGAAAAATCGCTTTAAGGGCTCCGGTCTGATGCGTAAATTAACAATTTTTATAATAGCTCCGAAACTATTTGAAATATGAAATTACTTAGCATTACAAATATGTATATATATTTATAATACAAATATTTTATTCGAAACATATTTTTATAAAATCAATAATTTTTAATCTATACGCAATTATATATATATTTTTAGCTTTTTGGACATTAAAGCTTAATTATTGCGATCGTAAAAAAAACTAACCTGAAATGTTGATGGATTTCGACGTCTCATGACCCCCCGAACCCTAAAAAATAGTCTTTGCAATGCCGTCTGTCTGTGTGTCTATTAAAACTTAAAATTAAGGGTAGTTTACTGAAGGGCAAAAAGAGAAAAAGTCGATTTTCTCCAAATCGGCTCTAACGATTTTGATTAAATTTCATTTATGAACATTAATAAATATTCCAAACAAAATGGCTACTCTCAATATTTCGGCAAAATCGATTTAAGGGCTCCGGTCTGATGCGTAAATTTACATTTTTTATAATAGCTCCGAAACTATTTGAGATATGAAATTACTTAGCATTACAAATATGTATATATATTTATAATACAAATATTTTATTCGAAACATATTTTTATAAAATCAATAATTTTTAATCTATACGCAATTATATATATATTTTTAGCTTTTTGGACATTAAAGCTTAAGTATTGCGATCGTAAAAAAAACTAACCTGAAATGTTGATGGATTTCGACGTCTCATGACCCCCCGAACCCTAAAAAATAGTCTTTGCAATGCCGTCTGTCTGTGTGTCTATTAAAACTTAAAATTAAGGGTAGTTTACTGAAGGGCAAAAAAGAGAAAAAGTCGATTTTCTCAAAATCGGCTCCAACGATTTTGATTAAATTTCATTTATGAACATTAATAAATATTCCAAACAAAATGGCTACTCTCAATATTTCGGCAAAATCGCTTTAAGGGCTCCGGTCTGATGCGTAAATTAACATTTTTTATAATAGCTCCGAAACTATTTGAGATATTAAATTACTTAGCATTACAAATATGTATATATATTTATAATACAGATATTTTATCCGAAACATATTTTTATAAAATCAATAACTTTCAATCTATACGCAATTATATGGATTTTTTTTAACTTTTTGGACATTAAAGTTTAAGTATTGCGACCGTAAAAAAAAACTAACCTGAAATGTTGATGGATGTCGACGTCTCATGACCCCCCAAACCCTAAAAAATAGTCTTTGCAATGCCGTCTGTCTGTGTGTCTATAAAAACTTAAAATTAAGGGTAGTTTACTGAAGGGCGAAAAGATAAAAATTTGGTTTTCTCAAAATCTACTCAAACGATTTTGATTAAAACTCGTATCTAGGCGTTGATTAAGATTAGAAATAAACTGGCTATTTTCATTTTCCTATGAAAATGATTTTTAGGGTACTTTACAGAAGCGTTAATTTCCGTATCTCCACAACTATTGGAGAAACTAAACAACTTATCATTGCAAAATTGTAGGACTATCAGAAATAAAAAACTTTTATTTGACATATATTTTTATAAAAGCAGCAGTTTCTGAGATATTTGCAAATATATTAATACAATTTTGTGAGCTTTAGTTGTAAACATATACTACTTAAGTCTTAACGCAATAATTCTCCAATGCCATAGAGTAATTAAATATAAGTATCTAAAAAAGTATGTTATTTTTCCTTAAATCTCTTAGGAGAAATGTTTGCATAGCAATGATCTATCTCCATTTTAGACTCAATAGTCAATATTTACATTTTTTATTGGTCAAAATGTATAAATGAATAATTAAATATCAATGCGATGACTTGAAGATCTGCAACACCTTATAAAATGTTAAAATTTTAACCAGAAATCGAAATTTTAATACGAAGTGTTGACCCTTGTGGAAGACATTAAACTGTTTGAAATGCTCTTAGGTGGACAAAGATGCGCCTCTTTTCTCATTGATTCTATATCATTGTATATTATTTTATGCGTGTTCTTATGTGGAGTGGTGATAATACAATGTACATTATTCCGTTCAGAAATCTTACGAGTTTATAGAAAGAGAGAGAAAGTCTGTGCGGTGTGCCGTACCATTTATTTAAATTACCCTTCCTAAGAAATTTGTGCTATGGCAAACGCTTGGTGAAATGATTCCTTCTGTCAATAAATAAGTAACATTCTCTTAAATGAAGGCCTGGGGAGTTGTCAATGTATACCTTGATTTTATTGCCAATGAACATTTGGAGAAACTTTTATAAAATACTGTGATTTTTAGATCAAAATTAAAAACCACATATCACATGACTTGACGTTTGAACAAGTGAAAATAGATCTAGTAGCTTTTTGTAGTATATTTTATTAAGGCTTCTAACTACCCGTTTGGACTGTACGCATATGAACTAATTACGCTGATAGGGTAGGGATGAGGAAGGTCGAATTTGGAGGAATCGCGCCCACATTTGCGGGGAGGGAGAGTGGAAAACCGCCCTCAATACACCCGACCGGAACATGAACCCCGATCTCCCCGGTAATCCGAGTCTATTGAGAGAGTTACGCTTTTTGACCAGCGTTTTTCAACCGGTGTATATTGACAATTTTAGCTCTCTGTTCAGTGTTCCGTGAATTAAAAAAAGTTTTGAAAATCGTTCCTTTAGACCATTCGAACAACGAAGCGGCGCTTTTTTTCCCCTAGTTTTCAAATGTGTCCATTTGTAAGAGAGATAGGAAAAATAAAAAGAGCACGAACTTTTGTAAGAATGTTCATATCATCTACCTGTATTAAATAATAACTTACTGCCTGACTGACCAACAAATTGCTCCGAGTCGGTCTACTGTTTTAATCTCCTTCTCTCGCCACAATCGGCCAACCTTAATTCACCCCATGGAAATTAACATCGGTAGACGAGTGTGCTACCCTCTCCCCAACCCTTCACGTGAAGGGTAATCTGACATGATAACCCTTTTAATCCCTCACGAGGGTATCCCTCTTAATACTCATACAAAACCTCTTGAATAATTCAGTCCCCTTAAGAGACCGACAACAAACAAACAAACAAACAAACAAAAAAACTCCTTCACGAACGTTCCTGTATAACAATCTACTTACATTTATATGTCCCTCTCTCTCTGTTTTCTGGGTGACGGAGGGGAATAAGGGGTTGAAGAGGGGTGGTGGGGGGGTTGCCGGCACGTCGTCGGCGATTTATTGTTTTCAAGGCCATGCGGTGTAATTAAGCCGCAGTAATCCCTCCCCCTCCCCCTCTTCCCAGAGAACCCAGGTCGGTCTTAGCAAGTCGTCGCCTGGCTTACAGCTAGGGCAGTATTTCATTACAACTAACCCTTACCACCCCCCTCTTTCTCCGTGATACTATATCTCTCTCCTTTTTATCTCTTTCTCCTTTCATCTTTACTACATCTACATGTAACATTTACTCTTAAAAAAAACTCCTTCGTTCTCTCTCTTCCCCTATTTTACCATTTCTCCCCCACAACTTCTCGATTTTAATTCGAAGGTGCTGAGTTGTGAGATAGATAGATATATATATAGAAGGGGAGTTTGTTTTTCTGAAACTCGACTCTCCAATTTACCTTTTCGACCCCATCGCGAACCCTTTACCCCTTCCAATCCTTCTGTACCCTTCCCGTGGGGGGTTTCCAGGGCTTACTTAATCCCCCCTTTTTCCCCCACCTAGATAGGTGTGGGGTAGCTGCTCCCTATAATTTTCTCCAGTTCTATGCACACACAGTAAACTAATCGGTTTCCGATCGTGCTTTTGTTTGAAACCGAAATTACTGGAGGTTTCCAGTTCTTGTAAGTTTTGTGGTTATTGATATAATTGTGTTTTGATGCAAGACGGGATATGAACCCGGGTTCCTGAATGATTCAACTTCTTGTAAGTTTAGTAGTTACCAGCATCAGTTGATTTAGTTGTGTTTTGATGCAAGACAGGATATGAACCCGTGCTCCTGAATGATTCAACTTCTTGTAAGTTTAGTAGTTACCAGCATCAGTTGATTTAGTTGTGTTTTGATGCAAGACGGGATATGAACCCGGGCTCCTGAATGATTCAACTTCTTGTAAGTTTAGTAGTTACCAGCATCAGTTGATTTAGTTGTGTTTTGATGCAAGACGGGATATGAACCCGGGCTCCTGAATGATTCTACTTCTTCTAAGTTTAGTAGTTACCAGCATCAGTTGATTTAGTTGTGTTTTGATGCAAGACGGGATATGAACCCGGGCTCCTGAATGATTATACTTCTTCTAAGTTTAGTAGTTACCAGCATCAGTTGATTTAGTTGTGTTTTGATGTAAGACGGGATATGAACCCGGGCTCCTGAATGATTCAACTTCTTGTAAGTTTAGTAGTTACCAGCATCAGTTGATTTAGTTGTGTTTTGATGCAAGACGGGATATGAACCCGGGCTCCTGAATGATTCAACTTCTTGTAAGTTTAGTAGTTACCAGCATCAGTTGATTTAGTTGTGTTTTGATGCAAGACGGGATATGAACCCGGGCTCCTGAATGATTCTACTTCTTGTAAGTTTAGTGGTTATTAGCATCAGTTGATTTAGTTGTGTTTTGATGCAAGACGGGATATGAACCCGGGCTCCTGAATGATTCAACTTCTTGTAAGTTTAGTAGTTACCAGCATCAGTTGATTTAGTTGTGTTTTGATGCAAGACGGGATATGAACCCGGGCTCCTGAATGATTCTACTTCTTGTAAGTTTAGTGGTTATTAGCATCAGTTGATTTAGTTGTGTTTTGATGCAAGACGGGATATGAACCCGGGCTCCTGAATGATTCTACTTCTTGTAAGTTTAGTAGTTACCAGCATCAGTTGATTTAGTTGTGTTTTGATGCAAGACGGGATATGAACCCGGGCTCCTGAATGATTCTACTTCTTGTAAGTTTAGTGGTTGGTCTACGAATTTATGTTTTGATGTAAGTTGTAAACAGGTCAGTGTAAGTATCGTAGTTTGGTTTTAAGATGGTGCTAGGACAATGGGATGTAATTAGGATATTTCTTACATTACATATAGGGAACAATTTTTTTTAATTGGTGAAGTTAAGGCGTTAGTCTTCTCTTCAACTTAACCAAAGACAAAATATTAGATTTATTAAAAAAAATATAATCACATAATAGCAGTAAAAAATAATGAAAAATTAAATTAGTAAAAACCCATTTGCACGCTTATTTATACACAAATTCTCTTTAGAGTAAGGAATGAGTATTAATAAATAGTTAGACCAGTGTACAATACTATTGACTTGTTTTTCAAAAACAAGGGGATTTTGACCCTGATTGTTTGAGAAAGTATCCCATAGTAACTCTAAATGTTGTCATAAAGGCTAGATTTTCATGGGAGTTTTAGTCCACGTAAATTAATATTTTCATTCGGTTCAGTTCAGTGGTAGCTTCTTAACTTTTAGATTTAATTTAATTGAAACCCGTTTCGGTGGCCGCATGGTCTAAGGCGCTACTCTCGCAGTAGACTAGACTGCCGATGATGGGGAGATTGAGGTTCGATTCTCGGTCGGGTGTGCTGAGGTGTTTTTTTTTCTCTAAAACTGTTTTCCACTATATCCACGAAAATATGGGTACACTTCCTCTTAATATAACCTACCTAATCCCTAAAATCATTGCCGTAGTTAGAATTATTATTATTATTATCATCATTATTAGCACCGTGTCTTACTACCCGTTCGGGTTATACTCACCTACGCTAGTGTGCAATGGTAGGGTGATTGTGAGATGAAATGAAGGACCTACAGTTTAACGTGGGATCCGAACTACGGTGGAGGCCTGGCATTCCACACATTCACAAGTTGTGATTAATACACTTCTTTGTCAGAGGTGAAGGAAGGGTTTGGCCGTAGTTAGAAAATAATCGTATAATCCGAACGGGTACGAAGACTTGGACGTAAAAAACACTCCAACAGAGCCCAGTTCACTAATGTAACACTCAGAACTTAACCTAAGTCTGATTAACCCTCGATTTGTTTGTGGAACGTAATTTGGATCGTTTGGGAGCCGTTCAGACGTACAAACTAGTCATATGTTGGTTCCACTAATCACCGCCTGAGGCTCTGTCTTCAGACACCGTGGATTACACTGAGATATTAGTTGGGTAATCCTGGAGCCTACCAAAGCATAAACTTACCCACCCTTGGGAAGAGGTCAATAACCTCCACCCCTTACCCCTTACCGCCCTGGAAATGTTAACCGTTGTATACAGCGATATCCTTCCGTACAATTCCCTTGGAGACTTTCCATGGCAACGAAAATCCCTTAAAATAAAGTGCACCAGCTGTAAGGGTTGGGGGGGGGGGGGAGGTAGTAGCCCTTCTCTCTCGCCCTGTGCTTGGTCGTTAAAATAAGAAGTTAGAAACGCTCTGAGTCCTCTTCTAAATATCAACGACCTGGGAATGGCCGCTATTTCGAAGGGCAGTAGACAACAGGTCGCACTTTAATAGAAGGAGTGGAAGGGGTATTAAGAGGGTGGGAAATACCCTTTTCGTGATAGTCTCGCTTTTGGAGGGCTACTCCTCGCTTCGCTCTTGTTTTCTTCCTGAGCCAGTTTTCAAACTGTGATTTGCCGAGTAGTTTTAATTGTTACAGGTGTTTGTAATGGAGGCGTTTTGATTTTGATTCCGAGAATTTATTTAACACTTAAAATGGGTAAATTCTTGACTCGTTGGATGAAAGAATTTGCGTGAAAAAAAAAAAAAGAAGCTTTTTCAGACACCATTTCTAGAAAATGGCGCATGGTCAGAAATGTTATAGGATCTAATTTGTTTTAATAACCAAGTGAGATTTAAGGAGTTTCCTTCACTGTTGAAAACAAAGTCATTTCATTTTCCATTAGTGAAAGTTCAGAATAAAACGGATTATTTTAAATGCAAGGAAACCATTATTTGGTTTAAATAATTATGTTGAGCAACTTCAGCAAGTGGTAACTTTCCTTATAATACTAATAATAATATTAGCCACCCGCTCTTACTACCCTTCGGGTATACGCTTAAGTACTAATTCCCTCTAATGATTAGAATTGGAATGGTTGAATTTAGAGGAATGAACCCATTTGCGTGGTAGGAGATGGAAAACCATTTAGGAAAACCATCCCCAGTTCACCGACCGAGATTCGAACCTCGATCTCCCCGTCCTCGTGGTCGAGCTCAACACGACCGGCGCGTTTAGCCAACTACGCCACCAAGGCGGTGGTAACTTTCTTGATTGTCCTTCTTTTGAACTAATGCCTTCTATCTTTCCTTCCATTGAACCCATGACCTTCTATCTTTCCTTCCATTGAACCCATGACCTTCTATCTTACCTTCCATTGAACCCATGACCTTCTATCTTTCCTTCCATTGAACCCATGACCTTCTATCTTTCCTTCCATTGAACCCATGACCTATCTTTTCTCCCTTTTAATCTCACCTGTGCCCTTCTGACCCTCAGAACTGCATGCATCAGAGATCAAAGGTGACAACATAAAGTCACTCAGTGGAGCAACAGACTCAAATGGAAGAACACAACTGCCGCCTGATAAGATTCCGCCTCAAGAAACCCGACAGCGAGTGGTTTGGTTAGCGCCCGCGCTAAGTTTCACTCGCCCTCCCCACTTAGACAACTTAACAACGCTCCAACAAAGAAGCTACGGAAATTCCCCAGAGACGGGTGAGAGCGGCTCAAGTTCAATGAATACGCTATATTGTTGCTCACCAAAACGAGTTTAAAATTTGTTGCGCGCTTTCCTATGGATAAAAACTTTGATCTAACGGAAAGCTATCAATAAAAATTCAACAATTTGAAAACAAATTTCTGGTTAATGTGTAGAGTTGTTATTGTTTCAGAAACATGAAATATAAAACTTTAATTACCGACGATGTAAACAAAACATACATTAAGGCGAAATTATAAATTATTATTATTATTATTTAGCACCGCGTCTTACTACCCGTTCGGTTTATACGCTTAAGTACTAATTACGTAATGGAGTTAGGAAATGGGAAGGTTGACTTTAGAGAAGTGAACCCGCATTTGCGTGGAGAGAGAGTGAAAACCATTTAGGAAAAACCACCTCCAGTTCACCCGACCGAGATTTCGAAACTCGATCTGCCCCGTCCTCGGCAGTCGGGCTTAACACGACTAGCGCGTTAGCCAACTACGCCACCGAGGCGGTAAATTATAAATTAAACTGTCGAAAATAAAACATGTTCTCTGTTGAATAATTTTTTTTTCTGGCCCAAATTGTGAGTAGGAAATGGTCTGAATATTATCAGCATGCTATAAGTAGATGTTCCGGTGGCGGACAGCGATGAAGGCAGAGGTTTTGTGACCTGTATCACTCTTCAGTGTAACCTACCTGACAGTTACAACTAAACAAATCCTGGAACTTGAAGACGCGCCAGTATTAAGTAATTGAAATCTCTCAGTGATTATTTGTATGACGCATGCGCAGAGTAATCCCTGGGGGCTGCTGTGTTGTGACAGAGTGGAGGAGGGACCGGATGGCGGGGTTGGGGGGGGGGGGGAAGAAGAGGTTAATATACTGTTTGACTGAGGGGAACCGCAAACCAGGGAATGGTTGCGCAGAAAGAGTAATAACCGTGAAGTGTTTAGTTAGACCCGGTGTTATAATACTAGTCTAGTTGGAGATGGTATATACGTGTCTAGTTGGAGATAAGGTGGTATATACGTGTCTAGTTGGAGATAAGGTGGTGTACACGTGTCTGGTTGGATATAGGGTTGGTATAATACATATATAATTGGAGATAAGGTGGTATATACGTGTCTAGTTGGAGATAAGGTGGTATATACGTGTCTAGTTGGAATAAGGTGGTTAACGTGTCTATAAGGTGGTGTACACGTGTCTGGTTGGATATAGGTTGGTATATACTATTTAGTTGGATATAAGGTGGTATATACGTGTTAGTTGGATATAAGTGGTATATACGTGTCTAGTTTGATATAATGGGATATATACGTGTCTAGTTGGAGATAATGGGATATATATGTGTCTAGTTGGATATAAGGGGGTATATACGTGTCTAGTTTGATATAATGGGATATATACGTGTCTAGTTGGAGATAATGGGATATATACGTGTCTAGTTGGATATAAGGGGGTATATACGTGTCTAGTTGGAGATAGGGGGATATATACGTGTCTAGTTGATTCAAAGAGTTCACCCAAACATCTTTATGGACCATATCTGCAAGTAACCAAATGATAGCATTAAACATTTTCTTTAACAACACATATACCTAACATTGAATGCCCTCTTAGCACCCGGGGAGGTAAAATATCACAAAGCATTGTTTGCCGACAAATAATAACTGTAAGGTGCGAGATTTCTGTAAAAGTAGTTTAAGACAGTCGACCTCTGTTCCCTTGGGTAAAGTACTCGCCTCAGGACCCGATACTCGTGGGTTCAAACCCAGCCGAGGTTGATGGATTTTCCTTGAGCGTAAAAAAAATAATATCCGTAGCACAACTTCCTTTGGAGGGAAGTAAATCCGTCGGTCCCATGTCGATTGTGGCGTGTAGACGAACCCTGGAAGTTATGTGGAAATATCTTTCCCGGCAAAATTAGTAGGCTAATTCGCTCTCATTTATAAATATTCAGCGTGAGAGGCAACGGGGAGCTATCACACTTTCTGGAGTCCCCCAGTGCATTGGATACCTACCAGATGGTGCGGGTGGCACTAACCAGCCCAAAGGCCGAGTGCATGCATACCCAGCGCCGGATGTGTAGAAATAACATCAAACCAAACTTCGGATTGTTGAGTTAAGAAGAGGTCTAAGGCAGTAAAACTGTTGAAGAGACATCGACCAAGACAGGGATGTACTGGCAGGTTCCAAGCGGCACGGGACTACAAATATGACGGCCCTTAAGGTGCGGCAGAAGGGAGCGCGAGTAATTTTACAGTTTTTATAGTATTACATATTTTTTTTGGCCAAAATAGATAAAATATTTTGGCCAAAAAATATATATTCTATAAAAACTGTAAAAATACTTGCGCTCCCTTCTGCCGCACATTAACGAAGTCGCCGACCCATGACGTCACAGGAGGTCAAGAGAGGATTCTCCATGTTAATGAATTTACGTTTTACTTAGCGAGTTTTAAAGATACAACGTTGAAACGAACACCAGACATTCTTAAATAATTCTAAAAATAGTCATGCAGTGTCACAACATTAATATTTTTTTTTACTTTGAAGTAGTTTTTTTAAGCGTATTTTTTTTTTTATAAATCATCTACAACTTAGGCTATTTGGCTTGGTCATGAAAATGGCTTGTAGGAGTCTTCCTGTCAGTATGTAGATTAATAAAATCCGTCGTATGTAATTTTAAAATCAAATCAATATTTTCAAGCAGTAAATAGTAGAGTTGGTATTTATACTCGTCAGAGGAAGAGGGAAAGTGTTATAGGTAGATAAACACGAGGCCTCGGAGGAGGAACTGCTCGTTTTCTTCCCTCTCTTTATATCCCGTGTATTGGTGTCTAAGTGTGATAGTGCTTAGACTGCATAGGTGTGTCGAGTTAAGATGCAACCCGCTTCACAAAACAGCTTCGAAATCTCCAAGTAGATAACGCCGTTAACATCCATTCATAAATACCACTAAACCTAAGTTCAGTGTAAGATCAAGTGGTGATTTGAAGTATTTGTATATTTTTATTTAATCCCGAGGTTATTTCAGCTCCATTACCGATGATAATGTGACTACTCAATAGATTTAAAACGTACATTTTTATTTAATATTGACACTCTCTTTGCTAGTTGTGGGCTCCGCCCCCAAACCTCCAGTGAGTTTTCTTTGCGAGTGGATGTACACTAATGTAATTTAAAAATGTGTGGAAAATGTGCAAAATTTACCTAAAAAAAAATCTAGCTCTATCTAAGGTATAACCGATGGAGATACGACAAAAAGTAATAGGACCAAACTTGTGGATCTCTTCAAATCCGCGGCTGCTGGTGCAATCCGTATTTGATAGTTCTTACCGCTTAGCCACAAGAGACCTCCACAAAGAAATCTCCGCACCGACTTTAAAGTTTCTCCGCCGTTTTGAAGTTTTTTTTCGGGGATTAAATTTTTTTTTTAACTATTTGAAATTTTCCCGTCGGTTACAGGCTAGAAGCTATAAGTTTGCCAAATTTCAAGTTTCTAGCTCATCTGTAAGTGGGTAAACATTGATGTCAGTGAGTGAGTGAGTGAGTGAGTGAGCCAGTAATGTGGCTTTATAGTAGTGTAATAATGAGCAAAAATGCTTCTAGATTTGATTATATTATTGATACAGTTCAGTTTGTAAAATGATCCTGCCCCCGCTACTACTTTTATTTATTACAAAGCTAGTAACAATCAGTATCCTACTATAACAAATAGGTGTTTTTTTAAAATAAATTGTTTATAAACAACAATACCAATAAACAACAAACGAGATTGTTTTACATTTGGTAACATCGTGTATCTTAATAAATAATATATTCCGGCGTGTTCCGACAAAATATGGTACCAGCGACATTTCAAACCACTCGATTTTTCGCGACATTTCGTACCACCCTAACTCCAGTACCTACTCCAACTCAGGTTAAGTTAGGCCAGAGGCATGTACGCAATCGTTCGGTATTCGTATCCCAGTACCTACTCAAACTTAGTTTAGGTTAGGTTTGGTTAGGTTAGGCCAGAGGAATCTACGCAATTGTCACTCTATAAATTTTTACCAAAAATAACCAACTGCTAACTCAAGTATAAAAATAAACCACCGTACGCAACAGTTGCTATTTCTTAGATGTACGAAATGTCGCTGGTACCATCTGTCGCATATTCATGTTCTGTGCCCCGTAAGACTTATTCACTGGAACCTTTTGATTAAAGTGTAATAAAAATTAATAATTTACAATTGAATGGATGTATTTATTTTAGTTTGATAGTTGCAGCAACACCGGCGACCCAGTCCACCCATGGAACAAACGTGCGGTACTTAGAGTGTTATTCAACGGATTAGTTTAATGTTCCCCTCCCCCCTCCCCTCTTCCTCAGCCTCGTGAGAGTCCATTAGGGTCGAGGGTCCCATTACAAGGGGGGTCATCCTATTACGTGTGGAGCTATGTTAATATATATATTTGTTGTTTGTCTCGTCTGGCCCCGAGATGTTGCCCGTGCCATATTGCACCACTCCCAGAATAAAGTGGCACATGCATGGCTCCTCACTACACTAATCTACTGGTGGTGCCGTGCCACATTGTCACAGTAGGAATAAAGTGGCACATGCATGGGTCCCCACTACACTAAGCTACTGGTTGTACCGTGCCACATTTTCACAGCAGGAATAAAGTGGCACATGCGTGGTTCCCCACTACACTAATCTACTGATGGTGCCGTACCACATTGTCACAGTAGGAATAAAGTGGCACATGAATGGGTCCCCACTACACTAAGCTACTGGTTGTACCGTGCCACATTTTCACAGCAGGAATAAAGTGGCACATGCGTGGCTCCCCACTACACTAATCTACTGATGGTGCCGTACCACATTGTCACAGTAGGAATAAAGTGGCACATGCATGGGTCCCCACTACACTAAGCTACTGGTTGTACCGTGCCACATTTTCACAGCAGGAATAAAGTGGCACATACGTGGCTCCCCACTACACTAAGCTACTGGTGGTGCCGTGCCACATTTTCACAGCAGGAATAAAGTGGCACATGCGTGGATCCCCACTACACTAAGCTACTGGTGGTGCCGTGCCACATTGTCACAGTAGGAATAAAGTGGCACATGCATGGGTCCCCACTACACTAAGCTACTGGTTGTACCGTGCCACATTTTCACAGCAGGAATAAAGTGGCACATGCGTGGATCCCCACTACACTAATCTACTGATGGTGCCGTGCCACATTGTCACAGTAGGAATAAAGTGGCACATGCATGGGTCCCCACTACACTAAGCTACTGGTGGTGCCGTGCCACATTGTCACAGTAGGAATAAAGTGGCACATACGTGGCTCCCCACTACACTAAGCTACTGGTGGTGCCGTGCCACATTTTCACAGCAGGAATAAAGTGGCACATGCGTGGATCCCCACTACACTAAGCTACTGGTGGTGCCGTGCCACATTGTCACAGTAGGAATAAAGTGGCACATACGTGGTTCCCCGCTACACTAATCTACTGATGGTGCCGTACCACATTGTCACAGTAGGAACAAAGTGGTCCATGCGTGGCTCCCCACTACACTAATCTACTGATGGTGCCGTACCACATTGTCACAGTAGGAATAAAGTGGCACATGCGTGGTTCCCCACTACACTAATCTACTGATGGTGCCGTACCACATTGTCACAGTAGGAACAAAGTGGTCCATGCGTGGCTCCCCACTACACTAATCTACTGGTGGTGCCGTGCCACATTGTCACAGTAGGAACAAAGTGGCACATACGTGGCTCCCCGCTACACTAAGCTACTGGCGATCCCGTTCCAATTGAATACTTTGTCACATACAATCTTATCTCTCCCTCTTCCCCACCGGGTTTTAAAACCAAATAATACGCCTTGAAGATAGGCCAAAAGCTATGAGCAGTTCCAATCTACCCCCTCACCGATATCTGCTCTGTTTTTATTCTCAACCTTTGTGTGGTCTGGATGGACTCCCTCTCCTCCCTCCCCTATCCCACACTCGAACAAACAGAATGATTACAATTAGATTTGTGAAGCCGGTACTTTTTAATGTCGCATTCACGGTAAAAAGCTGCTCTGTTTGTTTTCCCCGAGTGCTTTTACAATAACATATTCCACACTTTAAAAACTTTTTCATTCGAAAGTTTGTCCTGTGACTGAGTAAAATACCCCAAGGATCAACTCCAGTAGTTAAATATAGATAACCTGCCTCAGTGGCCGCATGGTGTAGGGCATCACTCTCGTGTTAGGCTAGACTGCCTATGACAGGAATATCGGGGTTCGAATCCAGGTCGGGTATTATGAAATTGGGGTTTTCCACCATACCTCCACGCAAATGCGAGCACACTTCCTCTAAATTCAACCTTTTTCATCCCTGACTCATTAGCGTAATTAGTACATATACGTGTTACCTGAAAGGGTAGTAAGACTCGGTGGTAAAAAAATAGATAAATAATTAATGTATATAAAGAACAAATTACAATTGAAATCTATTCTTGGTTGAAGTAAACATAACACTGGTGTTTTTTTTTTATCACCGCGTCTTACTATCCATTCGGATAATACGCCTATGTACTAATAACACTAATGCGCTAGAGTTGAGAAAGGTTGAATTTAGAACGAGTGTACCTACATATGCATGAAGGAAGTGTGGAAAACCATTGAGTAAATACCATACTGAGTACAACCGACCGGGATTCGAACCCCGATATCGGCAGCCAGTCTATTGAGAGTGACGCCTTAGACCATGCGTCCACCGAGGTGGGTGATGGTAAATTAATTATGATTAGCTATGTGAAAAATTACATTAACTTCAGGTTACAAACACAAAATAAATATTTTGAAAACAATTAGTTAGATTTTGAGTGAATCTTGGAAAATATTTTTATAAGTTTTTTTAACTTTATTAAATATTATATTATACTCCTTTATTTGAATTAAGTAACAATTATTGCGTTCTTGACTACATATTACATTCTGAAACTGGTTTCGCTGATGTATGCCTACTTTATTAAACCATACTCTTTGATGTAAAGGAACTTTTTTTATTTATAAAAGGTTACAACTAATTTAAAAATAATTTGGAAATCTATAACTGATTGATAGATTAATAATCAATATTTGCCACTAAAAGAGTTTAATAAAACGTCCTATTTATTGAATGTATACGGCGGTAATCAAGAAGACTTAAAATTTCCCTTTCTCCACACTTACTTATAACAATTCGGAGTTGTGTGACATTCTATATAGCAATGTTGTGACAGTGCAAACATGCTTGTCATGACCTGTAGCTGTGTGACATCCTATATAGCAATGTTGTGAGAGTCCAGACATGCTTGTTATGACCTGTAGTTGTGTGACATCCTATATAGCAATGTTGTGACAGTCCAGACATGCTTGTTATGACCTGTAGTTGTGTGACATCCTATATAGCAATGTTGTGACAGTCCACACATGCTCGTCATGACCTATAGTTGTGTGACATCCTATATAGCAATGTTGTGACAGTCTAGACATGCTTGTTATGACCTGTAGTTGTGTGACATCCTATATAGCAATGTTGTGACAGTCCACACATGCTCGTCATGACCTGTAGCTGTGTGACATCTTATATAGCAATGTTGTGACAGTCCAACATGCTTGTCATGACCTGTAGTTGTGTGACATCCTATATAGCAATGTTGTGACAGTCCACACATGCTTGTCATGACTTCTAGCTGTGTGACATACTATATAGCAATGTTGTGACAGTTCACATATGCTTGTCATGACCTTAGCTGTGTGACATCCTATATAGCAATGTTGTGACAGTCCAGACATGCTTGTTATGACCTGTAGTGTGTGACATCCTATATAGCAATGTTGTGACAGTCCAAACATGTTGTCATGACTGTAGCTGTGTGACATCCTATATAGCAATGTTGTGACAGTCAAACATGCTTGTCATGACCTGTAGCTGTGTGACATCCTATATAGCAATGTTGTGACAGTCCAAACATGTTTGTCATGACTGTAGCTGTGTGACATCCTATATAGCAATGTTGTGACAGTCAAACATGCTTGTCATGACCTGTACTGTGTGACATCCTATATAGCAATGTTGTGACAGTCCAAACATGTTTGTCATGACATGTAGCTGTGTGACATCCTATATAGCAATGTTGTGACAGTCAAACATGCTTGTTATGACCTGTAGTTGTGTGACATCCTATATAGCAATGTTGTGACAGTCCAACATGTTTGTCATGACATGTAGCTGTGTGACATCCTATATAGCAATGTTGTGACAGTGCAAACATGCTTGTCATGACCTGTAGTTGTGTGACATCCTATATAGCAATGTTGTGACAGTCCACACATGCTGTCACGTCTTCAATATCTCCCAGCATGCCGCACGAGAGAGGAGACCTACCCCTCCCTCGGATGTGTTTGTCGCCATATTGTTTTGACAGGCATCTGTTAGATCACATCTAGATCTATATCTTCACCTCTCCTCCCTCATTCTTTCCAGGTTTTGATACGTCTCAGAAATAAGAAATACAATATCGTGGCTTGGGGAACCTTCCACCTCACCGTCACCAGTCTAACACACGTGCGACTCTTGGGTACAGTCCCTGTCATAAGTTAATAGTTTCTGTCATGTACACTTCCTGTCACAATCTGCTTGCATCTTTCTGGTACAGTTGTCCTTAAAATACTCTTACACCCAGTACATTCCTTATCAAAAGTTACTCCACCACGTGATATGCAGTGCCTGTAGTAATATGTTCTCTTCTGTCCAAAAGACGTTATTTTGTCTCCAAAAATAATTTTATAACACATATTTAAGCTAAACGAATTGTACATTCATGTGTGCTTGATAAATTTAACAATCCTTTGTTAATAGAAGTATAAATCAACACACTTTCAATCTAAAAAGAAGTCCACAATGTCCACACACATGTCCAATCTAAAAGCATGCCAAACATGCCATCTAACAGATTCATGTCACACACTTGTCATTTAAACAGAATTCCAAAATGTCCAACAACATCGTATTACTAATGGTTTAGGTTAAGCCACCTAGGCCCAATTTTAGAGCCATAATATCGACATCGACTCACGCAATTCCTTCTTATAAATATCAAAATATTAGTCTGGGATTGATTGAAAAGAACTAGAATGTGCACACACGTATGTCTACACACATGTACAAGTCAATCCTCCACTAGAGATTATCATTCCTAACATAGCTTGCGAGCTTACGTTGTGTCGAACGAGCCGAGATGCTGACTGAGAGCAATGTTAACTCACATCATCCCGTCATTCGAGACACGCGTGACGTTTACTCTGTTTCGTACTTGATATTTCTAACATGTCCTACATTCCGCGGGCTTGTTTTAAAATAATGCCAACCTACTTCATTACGAACTAGATATCACGGTAACCATATCAACACGAAAACTTAATGAAACGTTTGAAATCAAATACAGATTTTAAACCAGTA
This sequence comes from Timema podura, assembly GCA_033556935.1. Lineage (NCBI taxonomy): Eukaryota > Metazoa > Arthropoda > Insecta > Phasmatodea > Timematidae > Timema > Timema podura. Next base: position 55,269,961 of record JAVRXN010000012.1, on the reverse strand, counting down.
TTTATCTTGATAAGCTTATCAAGATCTTATTACAATTATTTGGATGAGGGAATGGAATTAGTGCACCATTGACTTAGTGCACCATTGAACTGTCCAGGATTCTTTTCATGCTTAGGGTCATTTTTCACTCATAGTTTAAGGCAGAGGATTATGATGTAATTTAGGGCTGTATCCGTGACCTGATGTATTGACATCTTCATGTCTCATTATTATTATTATAGCATCTCGTCTTACTACCTGTTCGGGATATACGTACTTACGCTAATGTGTAATGGTAGGGTGATTGTTTGATGAAATGTAGGACCTACAGTTTAACGTGGGATCCGAACCACGGTCGAGGCATGGCATTCCTCACATTCACAAGTTGTGATTAATACACGTCTTGTCAGAGGTGAAGGAAGGGTTTGGCAATCAGATAAATCTGTACCGGGACCGAGGATTGAACCCCGTACCCACAACACAGAAGTCTGACACCTTACCCCCAGACCACCAGGTCACCACAGTCTATGTTAAAGTATTTATTTTAAAATTGAATCAAGCTTGGTTTTAAAAAGTGATCATAGGCCCTCCAATAAAAAATAAACCCTGAAAACCTTTGCTTTGTTTGAAAATAGATAAATAGTCCTTAATTCCAAATTAAAATTGAATTTTTGTTCCTTGCGTGTAAACAAGCAAATATTTTGTTTTTATGATTGCAATTTGGATTAATTTCTGGAATCGACAAGTAGCTCTCAACCGTTGTATCACTGTTTCTGATGTGTTTCAACAATCTTACATTTCATAGCATGACTACTTTCCCATCAATTTGTATCAGTTACCACTGACGTGTCTGGGAAAGTTCAGGATGACTCATTCTCCTTGGAGCTACTGCCATGCCTGGGAAAGTTCAGAATGGCACCCCTCTACTGGGAGCTACTGCCATGCCTGGGAAAGTTCAGGATGGCACCCTCTACTTGGAACTACTGCCATGCCTGGGAAAGTTCAGAATGGCACCCCTCTACTGGGAGCTACTGCCATGACTGGGAAAGTTCAGGATGGCACCCTCTACTTGGAGCTACTGCATGTCTGGGAAAGTTCAGGATGGCACCCTCTACTTGGAACTACTGCCATGTCTGGGAAAGTTCAGGATGGCACCCTCTACTTGGAACTACTGCCATGCCTGGGAAAGTTCAGAATGGCACCCCTCTACTTGGAACTACTGCCATGTCTGGGAAAGTTCAGGATGGCACCCTCTACTTGGAACTACTGCCATGTCTGGGAAAGTTCAGGATGGCACCCTCTACTTGGAACTACTGCCATGCCTGGGAAAGTTCAGAATGGCACCCTCTACTGGGAGCTACTGCCATGCCTGGGAAAGTTCAGGATGGCACCCTCTACTTGGAGCTACTGCCATGTCTGGGAAAGTTCTAGGATGGCACCTCTACTTGGAACTACTGCCATGCCTGGGAAAGTTCAGAATGGCACCCCTCTACTGGGAGCTACTGCCATGCCTGGGAAAGTTCATGATGGCACCCTCTACTTGGAACTACTGCCATGCCTGGGAAAGTTCAGAATGGCACCCCTCTACTGGGAGCTACTGCCATGCCTGGGAAAGTTCAGGATGGCACCCTCTACTTGGAGCTACTGCCATGTCTGGGAAAGTTCAGGATGGCACCCTCTCTTTGGAGCTACTGCCATGTCTGGGAAAGTTCAGGATGGCACCCTCTACTTGGAGCCACTGTTGGTCTGTTTTTCTGTATTACACAAACCAGACAAAGGACGGCGCGAAGAAGACACAGTCGCAGCTCGTAATTGTTTCCTAAGGAACTCTAAACAATCGTTAGATAAGATTTAAACACTTCCCGCTATTTCCTAAAGACAGACTCCCCTCAGCCCTCTCCCTCCCCCTACATTCTCTATCGACCCTTTTCCTCGTGGATAACCAGGACTCACGACTGACTGTCTCTTGTAAGAATGAGCTCACATTGTCGACATGGGTGAACGTCTGATAGGATGGCACGGTCTCTGACTGCTCAGGTACTCATAGCAACATTACGAGTGGACTGCGAGTGATGAGATGGCACAGTCTCTGACTGCTCAGGTACTCATAGCACATTACTAGTGGACTACGAGTGATAAGATGGCACGATCACTACCTGCTCAGGTACTCATAGCAACATTACTAGTGGACTACGAGTGATAAGATGGCACGATCACTACCTGCTCAGGTACTCATAGCAACATTACTAGTGGACTGCGAGTGATAAGGTGGCACGATCACTACCTGCTCAGGTACTCATAGCAACATTACTAGTGGACTACGAGTGATAAGATGGCACGGTTACTGGGTACTCAGACCATCTGTAACAATATGATTACTTGATTACTTTGATCAAACATTTAAATAATATTTTTATCAACCTTATTGAAATTATTTTGATACTTAACCAAAGTTTTCTAAACATGTTGTTTTACGACACAGATTACAAACTCGCTTAACCTTTTCCAGTCAAGTGGACATAAAAAAGATCACAATCCTCACATCAGGAGTGTGAAATTATCTTCATATGATTCATCATTCAAGGTCATCATTGTGACCCGTGTAGCTTAGTTCTGTGAAGGGAGGATATATGAGAGGATATGTATCCTGGAGGAACGTAGCTCAAAGTCACTTCCCATCCTAGTTCCTCCATGACCTCGCTCAAATGAGGAAACAGTTTCATCCACAGGTTGTTCCCAAAGAGGACATCGGATTTTGGAAGGAATACAACTTTTAGAAAACTCTGTTAGTGGTCAGGAATGGTATTTTCACTATATTATTAATGAATATCAACACACAGGTACCTACTTCGGTGACCGCACGGTCTAAGGCACTACTCTCACTGTAGACTAGACTGCTGATGAATGGGGGATCGAGGTTCGAATCTCGGTCGGGTGTATTGAGGGTAGTTTTACAAAATAGTTTTCCACTTTACCTTCACGCAAATGCGGGTGCGCGTCTTCTAAACATAAACTTTCTAATCCATAAAACCCCTATCGTGATTAGTACATAAACGTATAGCCCGAACAGGTAGTATGACACCGTGATAAAAAAAATTAGTTGAAAAACTTATACTTGGACACGGGAATCGAACCCGGGACCTTTGACTTAGCTAGTAAATGCTCTACCACTAAGCTATCCAGGACTCAACCCATTCTCAAGGTCATTCTTCCCTTTAATACGGACAGTTCCGTAATTACAATGGTTTGCAACCTGTGGGTCTTGTATTTTATACTTGGCCGCATTAACAGCCTTCCAGAGTCTGAGACGACTCGCGATGCTATTGGTCGCTCGTAAGTGGCTGGTGACATTCACACGTCCTTAACAGACTCAGCCTTAAACTACGAGTGAAGAACTACCCTAAGCAAGGGACGATTCCTGGATAGCTCAGTGGTTAGAGCATTGGCGTACTAAGCCAAAGGTCCCGGGTTCGATCCCTGTGTGCAGGTGTTGTTTTCCAATTAATTTATAATATCAGTGTTATTTTATAGATATTTGTGATATCTATCAAAAGTGATAGCTGAAGATCTCATGACTTGACGTATTAACACATGAGAGTAGCTCTAGTAACTTTTCCATCTGTCTGTCTTCCTATGAAAATTGGATTGCGGATTTAAAAAATATTTTAACATTTTATTTAGTATTTTTAAGGATTATTGAGTAAGGAGTTTTTTTAAATACACTTTTTTTTAATAAAAAATCAACAACTTAGGACGGGTCTTTCTTTTCCTCGTAAAAGCTGTTCACATAATATTCAAAACCTGTGTATGTGAATACAAGTGGACTTTTTTAACTACGAACACAACCTAACTTTTTTTTACGTTTATTCTCGTTTCTTTTCGAGTCGTCTCTCCTCTCTCTACCCCCCCCACCCCCTTGCGGGTACTTTATTACGTAGTCCGGGAGTGTTGGTGTGTTAGTGGATCTACTTACTTGCCCCCCCTCCCCTGCCCCGACGAACATGTTAACCCCACCAGGGTGGGCACATTGCCAGTTCTTGCCCCTTCATACCTCCTGCGGCTCTTTTTTTTTTTGGAACGATGCGTCATTCTGACCCACAATGTGTAATCTAACCCTTCGCCCACCCCCTTCTCCCCCACTATCCAATCCCCTATTTCCAGGGTAGAGTATTCAAATAAGACGCAAAGGTGGCCCTTTTTGTATGTAGGGGGGTACAGTGGGTAGGGGGGGCATAGCCGCAGGATTGCTTCCGTATCTTAAATTTGACTTTATTCCTTTCGTTTGCCAAAACGTGTTTCTAAGATCTCAAGACATTGATAGCAACAGTTGATACACTCCACCGTCTATCGTCTGATTCTCTTCGCACTTCTTCCTGTTACTGTCACTGATTTTCTCTTCCACTCTACACTCTATTTCTGATTCTTTTCGCACTTTATCCTTTTACTGTCTAACTCTCTTACAATTGTCTACCGTCTATTACGTCCTGATTCTCTCGACTTCACCCCTTTACTGTCTGATCTCTCTAACTGTCCTACCGTCTATCGTCTGATTCTCTCGCACTTACATCTTTTTACTGTCTGACTCTCTTACACTTCTACCGTCTATCGTCTGATTCTCTAGCACTTCTTCCTTTACTGTCTGATTCTTACCAATTGTTCACCGTTCTTCGTCTGATTCTCTCGCACTTCTTCCTTTGCTGTCTGATTCTTTTCGTCCACCTCATCTGATTCTCTGCACTCCCTTTACTGTCTGATTCTCTCACACTTCATCCATTACGGTCTGATTCTCTCCTACTTCCACCCTGTCTTGTCTGATTCTTTCGCACTTCATTTTTTTATTCTCTCCCTCTCTCTCTCTCTCGTCTGATTATCTTACACTTCCTTCTTTCTTGTCTGATTCTCTCCCACTTCCACTTTATAGTATGATTCTCTTACACGTCCTTCTTCCCAGTCTGATTCTCTCCACGAAGCACTGTTTATACTTCAGTTGTTGAATATCTGTCGTGGGCATCTCAAAATTTGACAAATACTTTTGTTAATTTATTTAAAAATTATATAGTTAATTGCCACCATTTACATGACAGATATTCGAGAATTGTTAAGATTACTATTTATAGAAAATTAAACAAAGCAATATTTTAAAATACAGATCTTAGTTCGAGTCCTCTTCCCATCCACCTTACGAATTATCTTCAATGGCAGTGGAATCAAAACAAACCTTTCATTTTACTCTGTTTAGAAATCCGTGCAAGCCGAGTGTCCACAGCACAATAACCGTGCGCTAAATGGCTGGTTAATGAGGCCTCCAGCCTCCACGTACTGTATTTAGAGCGTCCCATGAATAATTCAAGCGGTATTTGAACCCCTGCCCTTCTAGCGCGGTGAAGCTGGAGGAAGAGGAACTTGGAATGAAATACTTTTAACACGCTTTACAAAAAAACAACACTGAAATCCTTTACAGGGTTTTATTTCCACTTTTGCCCCCTAATTAAGGTAAACTGTTTTAACGCTCACGACGACAACATATATAATTTTATTTTGTACGTTATGGAAATATGTAGGAGAGAGAAAGTATTGTGATAGTCAATTAAATCTAATTCAAGATTTTAATAAACGTCGACGTTTCATGACCCCCTGGAAACCAAAATTGAATTTCACGATGTCAATTTTTTTCTAGCCCCGAAATCGTTTTACCAATTGGGCTGACATAGGACTTTTCATAAGGTTCCCCCGGGGTGTTTTTTAAATTAAATATTCAACCCTAAATTCAAGGGTAGTTTACTGAAGGGCCAAAATAGAAATGACCAATTTTCTCCAAATTTGTTCTAACGATTTTGACTAATTTTTTTTATAAAACACTGTTTATCATTATAAACAAGATGGAAACTCTCGTTTTCTCATGAAAATTACATCGAGGATACTTCTACACGAGGGAAATTTTCCAATTTTGATCGTATCTCTGCAACTATTTGGGATACGAAATAACTTATCACTGTAAAGTTGTAGTAATATAAAGATAGAAATATTGTATTTGAAATATATTTTTATAAAACCAATAATGTCTAAACTATAAGAAAATTTATATACTTTTTAATTCAGGACTTTGAAAAATTTGATTCTTATGCTCTTTGGTGGACAAAGATATTTCTCTTTTCTCACTTTTTCTGTAACAGTTTTCCTAGAGCCCGTTTCACATATCTTAAGATTAATTATCTCCCATTCTTGATTAGGGAGCGAGAAAGCCTGTGCGTCGAGATTTATTTTATCTTTCATTAATTAATTAGTTATTTGTATAATGTTTTATTCTTAATAATTTCATCTGTCAAAATAATATAAAACAATAGAGGTGTGTGAAGGTTATTTTTTTAATGTGAAGCGAAGTCTAAGCGAAGATAGAATCATGCGAATCAAAGTCAAAGCCAAGTTAAAAAATAAAAAATATTAGTTTTTTTCGATCTGTACACTTAGTTTACCCTGAAAGCTATCAAGCTTACCTTGCATTATGCCACTATGGTATAGTTTTATAAGAGAGGGGTGTTATAGAGTGAATATTAAAGCAAAGACTGAAGAAGCTTTGACAAACTTCTGTAGTAAAAACTTTAATTTGTCGTAGCTAATTCTAACTAGATGGAATATCAAGGAATCATAGTGTTGTTTGTCGAGGGGTGTACATGGACTGTTAATTGTTTTGTGTGTCTATGAGTGTACATGGACTGTGAGATGTGTTGTGTGTCTATGGGTGTACATGTATTGTTAATTGTGTTATGTGTCTATGGTTATAAATAGACTGTGAGATGTGTTGTTTGTAGAGGTGTGTGTATATGGACTGTTAATTTTTTGTGTGTCTATGGGTGTACATGGACTGTGAGATGTGTTGTTTGTCGAGGGATGTGTATATGGACTGTTAATTTTTTGTGTGTCTATGGGTGTACATGGACTGTGAGATGTGTTGTGTGTACATAGACTGTGAGATTGTTGTGTGTACATAGACTGTGAGATGTGTTGTGTGTACAGTGGTGTACATGGACTGTGAGATGTGTTGAGTGTACATGGACTGTGAGATGTGTTGAGTGTATATGGACTGTGAGATGTGTTGTTTGTACAGGGGTGTACATTGACTGTGAGCTGTGTTGTTTGTACAGGGGTGTACATTGACTGTGAGATGTATTGTGTGTACATAGACTGTGAGATGTGTTGAGTGTACAGGGGTGTACATGGACTGTGAGATGTATTGTGTGTACATGGACTGTGAGATGTGTTGAGTGTACATAGACTGTGAGATGTGTTGTGTGTACATAAGACTGTGAGATGTGTTGTGTGTACATAGACTGTGAGATGTTTTGTGTGTACAGTGGTGTACATGGACTGTGAGATGTATTGTGTGTACATAGACTGTGAGATGTGTTGTGTGTACATAGACTGTGAGATGTTTTGTGTGTACAGTGGTGTACATGGACTGTGAGATGTATTGTGTGTACATTGACTGTGAGCTGTGTTGTTTGTACAGGGGTGTACATTGACTGTGAGCTGTGTTGTTTGTACAGGGGTGTACATTGACTGTGAGCTGTGTTGTTTGTACATAGACTGTGAGATGTGTTGAGTGTACATGGACTGTGAGATGTGTTGAGTGTACATGGACTGTGAGATGTGTTGAGTGTACATGGACTGTAAGATGTGTTGAGTGTACATGGACTGTGAGATTTGTTGAGTGTACATGGACTGTGAGATGTGTTGTGTGTACATAGACTGTGAGATGTTTTGTGTGTACAGGGGTGTACATGGACTGTGAGATGTGTTGTGTGTACAGGGTGTACATGGACTGTGAGATGTGTTGTGTGTACAGGGATGTACATGGACTGTGAGATGTGTTGAGTGTACATGGACTGTGAGATGTGTTGAGTGTACATGGACTGTGAGATGTGTTGTTTGTCGAGGGGTGTACACGCAACAAGCACCATCAAGCCTGACTGAGAGGTTCAGAGGTTGGTAATAAAACCTCCCCCAAGAGCTGCCCTTATCAAGATGTCATTTTAGCGGGAATGAAGTTGACACATTTTAAAGGAGGAAGGGGGGGATAGAAATAGGAGGTGGAAGGTGTTTTTGTTCGAAAAGGGTCACTAGTCTCGAACCACCCCTTTGGTACGCATGACCTCTTCCTCCTTAAGCCCACCCTCCCCTCCTAGAACCCACTGCTTGGCACAATGAGTGGGCAGTGAAAGGTTGTCTTTGTGCCCAGGAAGTATAGTTGGTACTGGGAAAAAACTGGAGGCTTCTTTTCCAAACAACATTTTATAGTAAAAGTAAAAATCCAAACTTTTACGTAAACATTCCTGTAAAATTAATAATTGACTCACAGGCACAAATGCGAGGTGGAACATTTTCCAAGGATAATTTTTCCGTTCTCGAAAAAAAAAAATTCAGCTATTTAAATGGAACGAATGAAATCAAGATATTCCAAGTTTTAAAGTTTCCACTTCAGTTTAGTTTCTCCCGAGGACGTTAACGCCGGAAACGTTATCAAATATGTTAAACTAAAACAATAACAGAGATTACAGGTCTTTTTTCACAACTCACGTATAGACTACAGCGCCCGGTGGTTGAATGTGTCACTGTATTTGAATCCCCTGTTGACCAAATATGTTAGTACTGTACTTCAATATTATAATCAAAGCCTTAAAGATAATACCCTCTTCCCCTCGGGTTCAATGTTCTGACACTTTTATAGAACGATGTTTTATCTTTAATTGCTATTTTTGTGTGGATTTAATATTTTCTAACACAGTTTTGTCTCCTCTCCCCCCTTTTACCAACCCGTCCCAAAACCCACTATTTGATATTATATATTATAATATAAAATAGTGGGTTAGAGTATATTATATATATATATATATATAATATACTCTAAGTGCCGACTCCCTCAACCCAGCCCCTCTCCCTACTTAATGGGCCGCAAGCCGCCACTGTGGGAAATGTTCTCTCCAGACACAGGGGAAGGGGGTGTATTGGTTATTGGCTCATAAGCGACCCCAGGAAGAGGAACACTTGGTGTCCGTGACGCTACTAGCTGTTGGACACAAGGGAAGAGGAACACTTGGTGTCCGTGACGCTACTAGCTGTTGGACACAAGGGAAGAGGAACACTTGGTGTCCGTGACGCTACTAGCTGTTGGACACAAGGGAAGAGGAACACTTGGTGTCCGTGACGCTACTAGCTGTTGGACACAAGGGAAGAGGAACACTTGGTGTCCGTGACGCTACTAGCTGTTGGACACAAGGGAAGAGGAACACTTGGTGTCCGTGACGCTACTAGCTGTTGGACACAAGGGAAGAGGAACACTTGGTGTCCGTGACGCTACTAGCTGTTGGACACAAGGGAAGAGGAACACTTGGTGTCCGTGACGCTACTAGCTGTTGGACACAAGGGAAGAGGAACACTTGGTGTCCGTGACGCTACTAGCTGTTGGACACAAGGGAAGAGGAACACTTGGTGTCCGTGACGCTACTAGCTGTTGGACACAAGGGAAGAGGAACACTTGATGTCCGTGACGCTACTAGCTGTTGGACACAAGGGAAGAGGAACACTTGGTGTCCGTGACGTTACTAGCTGTTGGACACAAGGGAAGAGGAACACTTGGTGTCCGTGACGCTACTAGCTGTTGGACACAAGGGAAGAGGAACACTTGGTGTCCGTGACGCTACTAGCTGTTGGACACAAGGGAAGAGGAACACTTGGTGTCCGTGACGCTACTAGCTGTTGGACACAAGGGAAGAGGAACACTTGATGTCCGTGACGCTACTAGCTGTTGGACACAAGGGAAGAGGAACACTTGATGTCCGTGACGCTACTAGCTGTTGGACACAAGGGAAGAGGAACACTTGGTGTCCGTGACGCTACTAGCTGTTGGACACAAGGGAAGAGGAACACTTGATGTCCGTGACGCTACTAGCTGTTGGACACAAGGGAAGAGGAACACTTGATGTCCGTGACGCTACTAGCTGTTGGACACAAGGGAAGAGGAACACTTGATGTCCGTGACGCTACTAGCAGTTGGACACAAGGGAAGAGGAACACTTGATGTCCGTGACGCTACTAGCTGTTGGACACAAGGGAAGAGGAACACTTGATGTCCGTGACGCTACTAGCAGTTGGACACAAGGGAAGAGGAACACTTGGTGTCCGTGACGCTACTAGCTGTTGGACACAAGGGAAGAGGAACACTTGATGTCCGTGACGCTACTAGCAGTTGGACACAAGGGAAGAGGAACACTTGATGTCCGTGACGCTACTAGCTGTTGGACACAAGGGAAGAGGAACACTTGATGTCCGTGACGCTACTAGCAGTTGGACACAAGGGAAGAGGAACACTTGGTGTCCGTGACGCTACTAGCTGTTGGACACAAGGGAAGAGGAACACTTGATGTCCGTGACGCTACTAGCAGTTGGACACAAGGGAAGAGGAACACTTGGTGTCCGTGACGTTACTAGCTGTTGGACACAAGGGAAGAGGAACACTTGGTGTCCGTGACGCTACTAGCTGTTGGACACAAGGGAAGAGGAACACTTGATGTCCGTGACGCTACTAGCTGTTGGACACAAGGGAAGAGGAACACTTGGTGTCCGTGACGTTACTAGCTGTTGGACACAAGGGAAGAGGAACACTTGGTGTCCGTGACGCTACTAGCTGTTGGACACAAGGGAAGAGGAACACTTGGTGTCCGTGACGCTACTAGCTGTTGGACACAAGGGAAGAGGAACACTTGGTGTCCGTGACGTTACTAGCTGTTGGACACAAGGGAAGAGGAACACTTGGTGTCCGTGACGCTACTAGCTGTTGGACACAAGGGAAGAGGAACACTTGATGTCCGTGACGCTACTAGCTGTTGGACACAAGGGAAGAGGAACACTTGGTGTCCGTGACGCTACTAGCTGTTGGACACAAGGGAAGAGGAACACTTGGTGTCCGTGACGCTACTAGCAGTTGGACACAAGGGAAGAGGAACACTTGGTGTCCGTGACGCTACTAGCTGTTTGACACAAGGGAAGAGGAACACTTGATGTCCGTGACGCTACTAGCAGTTGGACACAAGGGGGCAAACCGTGCAAGACGGATCTCCATCACTTTTAAACCGTGATTTCGAAAGAAATCGCTCAAGACTCGATGCTCACAAAAAAATGGACCAGTTCAACGTTTTTTTGCGTCCCCCGAATGTCCTCATGCTAATGGAGGGGAAGTTTGTGTAGTTGTGAGGGATAGGGGTGAGGGGTTGTCACCATCTATCATGTTCAGAGGCTGTCGGGGAGGGGGTGAGGGGGGATTACGTTCCTCTCCTATAACAAGTCTGGAATTTCATGTTCCTGGATCGAGATTGAGTTGGGTGTGCCCCTCCCCCCCTTTTCCCTTCTTCACAATGGCTCATGATCATGTCATGGCTCGGGTGTTCCAAGGTCATAGCTCACTGAACTCAAGTGTTCCAAGGTCATCGCTCACTAGACTCAGGTGTTCCAAGGCCATAGCTCACTATACTCAGGTGTTCCAAGGTCATCGCTCACTAAACTCAGGTGTTCCAAGGTTATCGCTCAATAAACTTAGGTGTTCCAAGGTCATCTCTCACTAAACTCAGGGGTTCCAAGGTCATAGCTCACTAGACTAAGGTGTTCCAAGGTCATAGCTCACTAGACTCCGGTGTTTCAAGGTTATCGCTCACTAGACTCAGGTGTTCCAAGGTCATAGCTCACTATACTCAGGTGTTCCAAGGTTATCGCTCACTATACTCAGGTGTTCCAAGGTCATAGCTCACTATACTCAGGTGTTCCAAGGTTATCGCTCACTATACTCAGGTGTTCCAAGGTCATAGCTCATAAGAGTCAGGTGTTCCAAGGTCATAGCTCACTAGACTCAGGTGTTCCAAGGTCATCGCTCACTAAACTCAGGTGTTCCAAGGCCATAGCTCTTTAGACTCGGGTTTTCCATCTTATTTATTTTAGGCAATATTTTAAATATTGTTTTCATCTAATTTTCCTCTTTTACCAAACTGTTCCAAGATATAATTTTACGGCTAAGCGTAAATACATATTACAACAGCGACAGAACATTCCCTGCTACGACATTAAACTATTAAAATTAAACACGATGTTCATTTTAACTCAAATCATCCATAACATTAAAATAGATTTACTACCAAAAAAAGCTTTGCACGACTATAAATTAATTTACTAATCCAAACGGAGAAAAAAAAATTGCAGACATTAAAAAATATGTCGACTTCCGAGTCCTGAAATAAAATATATATTTATGTGCTCTTTAAACAAAAAATGTTTTCGTAATATTCTTTCCCGGTAATCCCCACTATACCGCCATTAAATAAACGTACTTTTGTTGGAAACACGGAAACGCTATTTTAATTACTACGATAGTCACAGTCATATGTAGAAGTATAGAATGAATATGTATGTCTATATGTAGGTGTGGGTTCAGACATGATTTGAATTTTCCCGGGGAAGTTGTATCTAGCATCAGATCACGATAAAACGTTACATTATTATGTTTATGAGTTCATGGGGGATTGGACTGGTTAAAAAAAGATCAATGTATCGGTTCTCTGCGAAATTGCAGCGGCAGACCTGAATATTCATGTGACTTGTTTGGACGTGAGTTGTGTATCACGGGTTGCAACTCTTTCTCCTGAACGCCACTCATCACAATAGAGAACCTAAATATACAGTAGAAGAGGAAAATAGACTAAATGTCAGTGTAGTTAAAACTCGACAGAGTCAGTCATAAACTGAACTACAATTTGTACAGGCCGTGCTGTTGGACTTAGTACAGTCGGAGGTGAAAACAACTATATCTAACTCGACAGGGTCAGTTATAAACTGAACTACAATTTGTACAGGCCGTGCTGTTGGACTTAGTACAGTCGGAGGTGAAAACAACTATATTTAACTCGACAGGGTCAGTTATAAACTGAACTACAATCTGTACAGGCCGTGCAGTTGGAGTTAGTACAGTCGGGGAAATTAATTACGTCCAACTTGAACATATTGGTGGGAAGTACAAGGTACGTATGTCAGAAGAGCTGCACCAACGGTGTACCAGAACCAACCAATCATTGAGTTTCATAGATTTGATCGTTATTAGGTATTTTAAGTATGTAATTTACATTCAGAGTTAAACTATTGGGTAGTTGAATACCATCATCCAAGGATAGAAGAGGATATCAGGATATTAGCGGAGGTATAATACAACTTTGTAAAACACGACCAATCTTAGCAGTTACAACCATGATAGTAAGGGGGTATCAGGATATTAGAGGAGGTATAATACAATACATCATATAACAGGAGGAACACGACCAATCCTAGCAGTTATAACCTTGATAGTAAAAGGGTATCAGGATATTAGTGGAGGTATAATACAACTCTGTATAACACAACCAATCTTAGCAGTTACAACCATGATAGTAAGGGGGTATCAGGATATTAGTGGAGGTATAATACAACTCTGTATAACACGACCAATCTTGGCAGTTACAACCATGATAGTAAGAGGGTATCAGGATATTAGTGGAGGTATAATACAACTCTGTATAACACGACCAATCTTGGCAGTTACAACCATGATAGTAAGGGGGTATCAGGATATTAGAGGAAGTATAATACAACAAACAAAATGTATAACAGGTAAAACGTCGCTAATCCTAGCAATTACAGCTCTGATAGTAAGAGGGTATCAGGATATTAGAGGAAGTATATATAATACAACAAACAAAATGTATAACAGGTAAAAAACACCGCCAATCCTAGCAATTACAGCTCTGATAGTAAGAGGGTACCAGGATATTAGAGGAAGTATAATACAACAAACAAAATGTATAACAGGTAAAACGCCGCCAATCCTAGCAATTACAGCTCTGATAGTAAGAGGGTATCAGGATATTAGAAGAGGTTGCGGATCAATAAGTCACGGGACTCGGTCCAACGTGCCCAATCATGGCGACATCTCGATAGCTCAACCTCTTCTGCGCCCCAACCTCGGTTCTTCTGTGGACGACAAGTCAGCGCTTCCGGCGAGAAATGTTCAACAAGCCGTTCTCTACCTGAGAGACACGCCTCCTTGAGCAAATTTTTTTTAAATATAATTTGAGTCGACGAAGCAGAATTAAATGGTCGACTTAATCTTCGCTACAAAGTCCTATTGTGATTTTGCCACTGTCCACTTAACCTCAACTGTAATGCAATACTGAAACTTGGCTCGCTAATGGAGTTGTTTAGTTCGCGAGCCAATAGTTTTGCTTAAGGCGATTGGCCCTTTTCATTTGGCGTGGAAATACATAGCTGTGGGAAAAAACTGTTACCTTAAAGAATTTTTATTGTTCTGCAATTTTATTTTCGGAAACGATTTGTTCAAGAATAGAAGCATGTTGATTAAGCTATACTTTTGACATACACACCTCCTTTATCATTTTAACAGTGATCAAATATCGATAAAATTGACATTTTTCAATATAAAACTGCCCAGGCTTTCATAACAAAAAAAAATAAGAAAAATGTAACAAATTAATATAAACATCGATACATTATCTTAGAAGAGGTGTTGAAAATATTTACATAAACATTTCACTCATTCTCGAGAAAATCGGTATTTCAAACGTATGATTTCTCCGCAAGACCTGTTCGGAAGCTAGCGCCATCTACGTTTCCATGATCATCTGTTCTTGTTGGCGCGGAAGGATACTTTGGTCGGTTGTGAAAGCCAGGCCACGCCTTTCACCCTCCACCCACGTCCCACAAAATAAGTTTTAGACTTGCACTCGACAGGGCCAAGGACCTTTAAGGATTCTTCCATTGAACTGGTCCAAATGGGTCACCTTTACGAAGTGAACTACCAAATGACCCGCTTTATTGGCGCATGGCTATAACGTCACTCTCGTGTTATACTGAAATGGCAATGATGGGGAATCGAGGTTCGAATCCAGTTGAGAACTGCTTAGGATTTTTTTCCTACATAATCTCCTACTCTTCTTCAGGCAAATGTGGGTAGATTACCTATAAAATGCTTGCGCATCCCTAACATATTAGAGTAATTATCATATGTGCGTCTAGCCTGAAAAGTAGTAAGACGCGGTGATCCAAATAATAGTATGTTTGTGGTTTGTAAAAGTTTCAATGGGTGTAGGCAATTCGTAAACGACTGAACTACAATTTGGAGTCCGCGAACGACCAAACTAGATAAATGAGCTTCTAATTTCTATGAGCTGAATCCCTTTGAACGTTTCCCAACATTGAAAGATGCTCACCATCTCCAAACAAATTCCCCCCAAACTACCTTAAGACAGTCCACCATAAAACCAGATGAGTGCTCTCTCGTGATAAGTCGAGAAACGGCGGCTCAACGGGTTTCATGTCTGTGTATTGGCGACTCGGTGTCCCGAAGCTAGACCTGGATACAGAACAGAATCAGACAGGTCTTGCCTGCTTGCTCCCACTCCCACAGGCTAGTTTGAGGCGGGGGAGGGGGGGCTGGTCTAACTACGAGGTAGTGACGTAATTGCCTGTGAATTATTCAGGTCCGAAACTGGAGCCGTTGCCGGTGACTGAGCAGTTCACAAGCCTCCCCTTCCCCTTCTACCAACCTTGCAGTTGAAAATATACTGATGATTGCCATCACTACTGTTGAAGAGGAGGAGGAAAGGGAGTTAGAAACATCTCCATAACGTGTATAGAGAGG
This sequence comes from Timema podura, assembly GCA_033556935.1. Taxonomy (NCBI): domain Eukaryota; kingdom Metazoa; phylum Arthropoda; class Insecta; order Phasmatodea; family Timematidae; genus Timema; species Timema podura. The sequence goes on along the minus strand of JAVRXN010000012.1, from coordinate 55,254,255 downwards.
TTTTGGTCCGGTGTCCTGTGGTTTGATCCCAGAGCCCTTCTTCGGTCAACAGTTTCTAAATCACTCCATTTAGTTACATATATGAACGGTTGAGATGTGTGCGAAGGTTACTTTTTAAATGCGAAGCGAAGCTGGACATATTTGAAATGAGATTGGACACATTCGAAGCGAAGTTGAATTAGTAGATGGGTATAACCCGAACGTTTAGTAAGATGCCGTGATAATAATGATGATAATAATAATAATAATAATAATAATAATAATAATAATAATAATAATAATAATAATAATAATAATAATAATAATAATAAGTAGATAAAGTTTTTTGCTAGCAACATAGCACTATATTTTGTTATATAACCATCCAATTTTAGGTGAAGAGAAAGTTTCAGAAAAAAAATATCAAAGGACATAATATCATTTTCTGCTAACATAACTGAATTTATGTTTACTAACGTTATCGATGTCATTTAATGACTAGTTTGTTGTTAAAATAAGATTTAGTAGCCGTTCTAAAAATGATTATATGTTGAAATATGTCATATTTAATAAGACATTTCAAATCTGTGCATGATATATCAAAGTATTCTTCTTTGGGTGTTTAGGTCGAGGCGGAAGAGATTTTAACTTAGACTTCAACATTTCAAAGCTTTGCAATCGCCTAATTAGCGTTATTATTATGGTACACATGTTTTAATTAATATATGTTTATTATCATTTTGTCTCAGTAGAATATACTCTAGTTAGTTTGTGGCAGATGGCACACACAAAATACTTTCCATATAGGTATATAGTTATAATAATAATTATAATCAAATGCTAATAGTAAAAATAATCGTTATAATCGTAATTATAAAGTTTCAATGGTTAAGTTAAAGCGTCAACCTTATCTTACACTCAACTAAAATTGCAAATGTAATATATTTTAAGTTTAGAATAAAAATTAACGATACATATAGACTCTATATAGATAGCTAGTACATATTTTATAGAGACAATATATAAGTATAATTTTTTAAACCAGTTAAAATTTTACTTTAAAATTTATATCTCTTTCACTTTTGAATTGTGTGTGTAAAATAACACATTGCAACTTAAATCTTCCATTTACGTCGAAATGTGAAACCGGGTTTTCGGCTTTCCATTGGGATTTCCTTTTTAATTTTTATTTCCTTCCATGATGTTTCAATTTTTTTTACTGCCACGACAAAAGTTTGTAGGCTAGAAAAAAAAGTCTGTGTCACGCATTTGTTTATTCATGTGTTATCTTTATTCACTCAATTTTGTACCAGTTGTGAAAAATTGTAATATGGAAGGTTGATGAGTTGAATAATGGTGTTTAATGGTCGCGCGGTATGTGACGTTGAACTTTGGAAAGAGGGCAACCTAGATGCTATTTTTTTTGTAAGCCTACATTGTGATGTCTACAGCTGCCAAACTCTTCGATTGGGTTCAACTATAAAACTTATTGTGAGTGATCTATTTGTTTATTTTTGTTTATATTACGGTTTCTCTTTTTTAATCCTGAGAGAAATAAGACCCTAGTTTATATTTTATTGACCAAGCGGAGTACAATTTTGACATTTAATGTCTGTTTGTTCTGCGATTACTGCCGAATTCGTGGACCAATTGCAACGAAATTTGGCAGGAACATACTTTGAACCTAGGATGAAAGATGAATGTATATGGTTTTACAATCTGTTTATTCATTTCAAGATGGTGACCTCTCAAAAGGTTTTTCGTTTAGTAGCTCATCTCAAGTGATTTAAATTTAAATTTCTAAGCAAAAAAAAATCGAGCCTGTTGGGCGTATTAAAATAAGGATTAACCTATATTGTGGTCTGAAATCTTATCTCAGTCGGTAGCTTGTCTGTATACTATGATAAAGGTCCCAGGTTCGATCCTTGGCTGAAATATTTATCAGTGCAGAAATGTGGGTTTACATTTATCCAATGATGAATTAACGGCCAGCGGGCTGGATGTTGTGTCTGTTCTATATTTAAGTAGTCTATAAATTGTGTGCTTAAGTAATCAGTCGGTTCAGAAAGTGCACGTTAAATATATAAAATAAATGGAAAGAAAAACATATTGACGTCTTAAACCACGTGAATCATGGTTATTATATATAAATATAGTATTAACTTGTTTGCCGTATAAATAAATTACCAAGGGAAAATTTTAATATAAGTCCAAAGAGAAATTACAGGAGATATTTCAACTTTAAATCCAAAGAGAAATTACAAGATGTATTTCTACTTGAAATCTAAAGATAAATAATTATAAAATGTATTTCTACTTGAAATTCAAAGAGAAATTAAGGAGATATTTCAAATTTAAATCCAAAGAGAAATTACAAGATGTGTTTCAACTTTAAATCTAAAGATGAATTACAAAAAGTATTTTTACTTGAAATCCAAAGAGAAATTAAGGAGATATTTCAAATTTAAATCCGAAAAGAAATTAAAAGATATAGTTCTACTTGAAATCCAAAAATAAATCACAGGATATATTTAAACTTCAAATCCAAAGAGAAATTACAGGAGATATTTCAACTTTAAATCCAAAGAGAAATTACAGGAGATATTTTAACTTTAAATCCAAAGGTAAACTATTGGGGGAAGCGAGGTTTACTGAATGTTCACAGAACTACTAGTTATGTTCAGATAAATAGTAGCACACAGTTGTTTATTTGTGTTTTTTTTTAATGTTTCACAATTCAAAATGATCTAGCTCAACTCCCCCACAGGTCTTTGTTTCGTGTGAATTGTTGAAGTGGATTACATTTCAACCGTTCATTGTTTTAAGCACCTAAGCATCTGGAGCGTAAAAATAACCTAAAAAAACACATTTTCCCCAGTTTTTTATGAGGCATGAAATGGAGAAATAATTTCCATAAGTAGTTTTGTATAAACTTTTAATGAGGAGAAAGTTGTATATCACAAGTTCTGCTTTTTCCGCTTTAAAAAAAAGGGTTGGACCTTTGAGAGGAATAACGACACAAGTATCGTCTGTAATGAACTGGTTGAGGTTATCTTTTAAAAGGTGACACACTTGTGTTGGAGATTGATACAAGTTTGGAACCTTTCTACTGAGGATTGAGATTGTCTTGTAGTCGAGGATTCCTCTACTGTCAATTTACGTGAAGGTCGTGAACATGTCGCACAAGGATAATGAATTAGTAAGTAGATGGTCGGTAAATATTTACCAGATACATCATATTTTTGTGCTTTATAATTTAATCCATTATTCCAGTAATTGTTTCTTACTGAGCTGATATGTATATTTATAATAATAATGAATCTACAACCCGAAGTTTGGTATTGGTGTGTTTCTTCAAACATTCGGAGCAGCGCACGTACACTGTTCTTAAGTTGGTTTAGTGTAACCCGCCCACACCATCTGGAATAAATAACATGTACTAGGGAAATCCTGTAAGGGCGGTAATTTATCGTTTCTTTCCGTATTGAATTTATACGAGCGAGGAAACGGGAAAGAACATACATATTTTGCTGAAAAGGTGTCTAAAAAAACCTTCCAGGGATCTTTGACATGTTGCGATCAACACGGCAAGGATGGTTTTATATCCCATCCAAAGGAAGTTGTGCTACGGATTTTTATCACTTAGAAATAATCTGTCAACCTCAACCGGGTTTCAAACTCGCGAGCATCGAATTCTTAGGTGAAAACTTTACTCCAAAACCATATATGTGTGTATATATATATATATACACAAACATATATATACTTATATATCGCGTTATAGTCCAGTTTCAGTAGTTGTTCAAACTCGACTTAAAGATTTTTACAAAAATTAAAAAATTTGAATACTCGTAATTTTCCATTTTATTCCAAGTTTAATTAATTTGATTTAATTTTAAGATATTATTCCATACCAAATATAGAGCCTCAATATTTCCTTTTGTCTGAATAAAAAGTAGTCAACTATATTAAATTTATTTAAATATCCAAATTTGTGTGATTATAGCTTTTTTCACAAATAAATTTTATTCTTAAACATTAATGTTTGTGCTTATGGTAAAAAATTCAATGAAATATTTATAGTACAATTATATTTTTCCATATTACTCAAATTAGATAAAAAAAAATTGATGTTTTCATTCAAACTAAATTTGAAGTGATAAATGAAAATATATATTTTTATAAATTTTGAGGTGTTGAGATATTGCCACTTAACATGTCCACTAATATGTATCTTTTTTAGTATCGCGTCTTACTACCCATTCGGGTTATACGCTTAAATAATAATAATAATACTAATGTGTTAGGGTTTAGGAATGTTTAACCTATAAGAAGTGACCCACATTTGCATGAAGGGAGAGTGGAAAACCATTTTGGAAAAATCAGCCTTAGTACAACCCGACCGGGATCGAGCCTCAATCTTCCCGTCTTCAGCAGTCTAATATAACACGATAATAGCGCATTAGACCATGCGGCCACCGAAGCGGGTCCACTAATATAAACTAAAGTTAATATTTTTGTGGCTTATTAAAGATTTACTCTTCAAACAAGTATCTTTCACTCCCCCCTACAATAAATGAAAATTACATCAGCTTGTCTACATCGGGTATATGGACATGATCACCTTACTGACCGATGATAGGGGTTGTATCTGGGATGGGGGAGGGTTGTAAATGAGCTTGTTAAACACCCCCCTCCTCCAGCTCTTGTCCCAAATAGGAAAGAGATGTGGGGGGGGGGGGGTCATAGTGGTGACGAAGAGTTGCTAAACAACAGAAATGGGACCAAACGATGCTGTTGAAATCCCTGCATTGATTGGCTTGTTTAGCACGGTCATAGGCCTAGGGGGGTGGAAGGTGTTTGTGTTTGTAGGGGGTTGAAAGTGTTTGTGTGTGTGTAGAGGGTGGGAAGGGGTTGAGAGGCTGATAGGGGATGTGTATAGTCACACGCAAAACTATCTTACAATTTAGTAGTAGAATATTTCTTGAACCAAACTAGCAATAATAATAATAATAATAATAATAATGCACGTCTGGGTTACATAATTTGTAGCCCACTTTGTGGAAATATCAGCCAGTACTAATGTACCATTGTCCAGGTCCCAAGTCCATGTATCCTTTCTCAATAAAGAATACAATATGATTATTATTTGTCTGTAAGAAATTTAAAACGATAAAATATTTCAAACATGGTATATACGGATTTTTTTGGCATAAAACATGTCAATGATAAAGTATCTCAATCAACGAAAGCTATGCACTGATGTCCCATTCATTCGTTTATAATTATTTCCTTCTTTGAACTTCACCGCTGCACTATAAGCTATCTCCTTCAAACCAGCGACGAACTCGACTAGTTTCCAAAATATAGGTTATGTTCGCATTCGGCTTATTCTTGCAGCAACGCTGTTATCTAATTATTCCTTCTTTAGCTCATCTTAGTTTCAGAGTCAGCACATTGCTAAGTCTCCAATAACCATTTGCTTCAAGGGAGGTTGAGAATATCTCGGTGTTCTCTTCATTCAATATTTATTGAATATTATGGACACAAGATAGTGAGATAGAAATAATACTGTTTTTATTAGCACTACTGTGATGCAGGTAGTATCCTACAATGTACAGGGGATATGATAGTATTTAGTTCTTCCTTCTTATAGCGCCGTGAGATAGAGATAATACTGTTCCATTGACATTAATGTGAAGCAGGTAGTATCCTACAATGTACAGGGGATATGATAGTATTTAGTTCTTCCTTCTAATACCGCCGTGAGATAGAAGTAATACTGTTATATTGACACTACTGTAAAGCAGGTAGTATCCTACAATGTACAGGGGACATGAGTGTATTTAGTTCTTCCTTCTAATACCGCCGTGAGATAGAAGTAATACTGTTATATTGACACTACTGTAAAACAGGTAGTATCCTACAATGTACAGGGGACATGAGTGTATTTAGTTCTTCCTTCTAATACCGCCGTGAGATAGAAGTAATACTGTTATATTGACACTACTGTAAAGCAGGTAGTATCCTACAATGTACAGGGGACATGAGTGTATTTAGTTCTTCCTTCTAATACCGCCGTGAGATAGAAGTAATACTGTTATATTGACACTACTGTAAAGCAGGTAGTATCCTACAATGTACAGGGGATATGAGAGTATTTAGTTCTTCCTTCTAATACCGCCGTGAGATAGAAATAATACTATTATATTAACACTACTGTAAAGCAGGTAGTATCCTACAATGTACAGGGGACATGAGTGTATTTAGTTCTTCCTTCTAATCCCGCCGTGAGATAGAAATAATACTATTATATTAACACTACTGTAAAGCAGGCAGTATCCTACAATGTACAGGGGTTATTCTGCATTTGTTCATCACTTTCAGTATTTGAACAAGTACCTTTAACAAGAACATGAAATATATTAGATCAATTATTTGGCACCGACATTTACTCTTCTTTTAATTAAGAACCCCGCACTCATGTCATCCGAAATGTGTGTCCAAATGAGGAAGTTATAATTTAGAAGAAGTGCGCATGCATCTGCGTGGAGGTAAAGAAATACACCAATACACTTGGATGTAAATTTAAACCCTTACCTCTCCTACTCTGTAAAACCAGGCTAGACAAGACGGACGTCCATAAACCCACGTCCACCGGTGCGGGTAAACCCTCAACTGCGCTCATCATTGTCCGCGATTAAAAAGGTTCTACTCTTGAATTTGTCACGGCGGAGAGAGCTTCAGACCCTTTATCCAGGGCGATGACTGGTGCATTTCTTCTCCTTACCCTCCTACCGATGCCCCACAATATTAGCCCTTGGGAGGGAAGGTGGACCTATACTATTTTGAAAATCACTGCTTTGGAAGATTGGAATCTCCCCTAAAAAACCCCTCCCTATGCCCCGCGACTGTTGAACGGTCGTTGGAGGAGGGAGGGAGGGAGGGGAAGGAAACACGCTTTCTTTCTTGACGTGATAACTTCCTCTAGGTCCTGGATGTCACGCAACGTTGAGCGTGATTCACGCACGGCGTGACCTGTCGCCCGGAGGTGTGGCTGCCATTTGTCGGCCGCGGCACACGTGACATTTATAAAGGGAGGGGAAGATGCCGTCGTTGGAAACCCCTCGTCGCGTTCCCGTCGAGAAAGCACAGGGGTTTTAACTCTTAGTTCCGATTCTTGAGGGTCATGGCTCGATCCCCACGGAATGTATTTTCACTTCCTTGATATAAATTTATAAACTTATTCCCAGATAAAATTACGTGGCATTTACGGAACACAATATTACCCCTTCTCATCCATTTGAGTGAACACATGGTCTAAGGCGTCATTCTCGCAATAAACTGAAATGCAACTGACATCGGGATTCGAGTTCCGGTCAGGTGTAAGGATTTTTTTTATAAATAGTTTTCTACTCTCCCTCCACTCACATGCGGGTACACTTCCTAGGGAAATGAGGTGTGAGGTAGTTTCCTAATTGAGACAGAAAGCACTATTGCACATCAGTTTGCCAAGCCACCAAGTGACCCTACAAGATATCACTCCATCACAGGGACTGGCTGTTTATTGAATGTTATTACTAGTATCATTCATACCTCTGTCTCTTTTATATTTATCAGAGCCATAAGTGAGACTGAGACAGATCCATGAAAGTAACAACTTGCTCTAGTACATACCAGTATATATAGAGCATTGTAAACACTATATCTGACCAAACTGAGACAGATCAATGAAAGTAACAACTTGCTCTAGTCCATACCAGGATATATAGAGCATTGTAAACACTATATCTGACCCAAAGATGGATCTAGGCAAATATTCATGCTATCAATATAAGAAGATTTTTATCTGTTTATGTTCCAAAGACTATTAAAATGATGTATCTGCAATACCTTATATAAGTATAACTATAATTATTAAATGAGTGAATGCATTACAAACATATGTTGATTATATGAAATAAAATGATACATTTAAAATGTAGACCACACTGATAACGAACGCTTATTTAAAACATTTATTTTTGGGTATCTTATATGTATTTTTTAAATGTTAAAACAAAATCCTATATGTATTTAAATATCGAATATTTGTGAAAGCAGTTAAAGTAAATAATTTCTAAACATAATCATATTTTTTGTTCTTATATATCCATGTATTATTTGAAGAATGTAAATAATTAATGTAAATCTCGTCTACCTCTGATCAAGAAACTGTAAGCCTAACTGAAACAAGAGCACGTGCTGTAAACTTTCACAACCCCTCGACAAGATAAGTAGGTTGAACTATAGTTCCCAGTCAGATTTCCTTAAGACGCTCTACCGACACGGACAGGAAACCTTCAAGGCCCCACCTTCTTGGTAAACTCTGAAATAAAAGGTTTGGTAAATTTAATATGGACTGACATATCTGAGCTATTTCTTTCCAGATCTTTTCGATCACCTGACAATAAGTAACTATTGCTAGGGATTTCAAGGAACTGGTGAAAAGAACAATATCCGAAACATTTTTTTTTAACTTCAAATGTAAGACACCAGTTATGTGCTTGTTAACCGGCTTATACTTTATAACACCAGCTTTGTTCTATATATCAGTTTATATTTTACAAAAGTCAGCCAGTGATTTTTTTTTTTAATTTAAAAATAATATCACATTTGAGATGATTAAAAAAATCAATTGGATATTTAAATGCCTACGTTTCTTCTTCTTTTTTTAATTTGGGGATAGCAATAATTTTGTTTTTCAAATGCCTATGAACACAATTGTTTTATCAACTACTATATCACATAGGTAATAAATACACGTATATGGAAAATGATATCGCATTGATTATGCATTATTACTTTGTTTGGTTAAATCACACAACCGAGCCCCCCAAATTTTAATACGCATCAGAAGCGCCACGCCACTCACAATAGATAAAATAACGGCAATATTGTTTTAAAATAATCTGACCAGCAATGAGTAGATAATATATTATTTTTATATATAGGAATATTCATATAGGGGCATTTATAACGAATCTACACTGAAATTGTAAATGTACATTTAAAACTATTGTAAGCATTTTACACTAAATATTGTTTTAAACTTATAAAACATTTAACAGTTAAATAAGTAAATATGTCGATCATTGAGACAATTAACAAAATAACTACCCACTTCAGTGACCGCATTGTCTAAGGCGTCACTATCGCAATAGACTGGCTTCCGATGACGAGGAGATTGGGGTTCGAGCCCCGGTCGAATTTACTGATGGTGGTTTTTACTAAAACAGTTTTACACTATCAATCTACGCAAATTCAAACTTTCTCCTCCCTAATCCATTAGCCTAATTTGTAAATATGCGTACAGAATCAACAAATAGTAAGACGTGGTGTTAATTTAAAATATATACATTTCACTCTCCCTACATGCAAATGAAGGTACACATTTTCTATATTAAACATCCTCATCTCTAACACATAGGAGTAATAAGTACATATCCGTAAGGGTAGTAAGACGCCGTGAAAAAGGGGAAAAAACCTATTTCCTATTTTTAGGAAGCATACCTTGACCTGGATATGAACGAGGGACTACAGGCCAGAGACCAGACTGGACCATAATTATGCCTGGGACTGTACCGGTCTGAGTGATGGATGGCACGATTAGGCGCCTCGTGACGCCCCTCTCAAGGCGACGCTCCACCACACTTTGTAATTACTTAAGCACTTTCCTTTATTGCGCCTCCCTGGAGAAGATGCTGTGGAAAAACGAGGAAATTAACAAAGATGGCGATAAAAAAAACAAGATTTGATTATGTCTCATGGACCTGTACAGCTTGGACATAGTTCGTGTTTTCTCCTCTCAACATGTTGATGAAACATGCTTATTTGTGATACATTAGAAAACAATTAACGTTGTTCCGTCATAATATGTTAATTAAACGCGTTTATCTGTGATGTATGCAAAAAAAATTAATGTTATTCCATCTCAGCTTTTTTTTAGCATCGCGTATTAGTAACCCTACGTGTTAGACGCTTATGTAGTGTTTTATTTACATCCATTAATGATTCCAGCCTGTGACCTGGATCAATTTATGCTTGTGTACTAAATTACACTAATGGTTTTAGGAATTATGAAGGTTATATTTAGAAGAATTGTACTTCCATTTGTGTGGAGTGAGAGTGGAATATTTTTTTAAACCACCCGACTGAGATTCGAACCTTAATCTCCCCGTAATCGGCAATCCAGTCTATTTCAAGAGTAGTGCGTTAGACCACCCTGCCACAGAAGCGAGTTAATGTAACATGTATATCTGTGATACATAAAAAAATTCACGTTGTTCTTTATCAACATGTTGATAAAACATACTTAACTGTAATACATGCAAAAAAATCATGTTGTTTCCTCTTAACATGTTTAACTATAATACAAGCAAACACAGCTATGCTATACACCCTCAACATCTTTGTGTTGAACACTAATACACAGTCCATGTTATTCTCTCGCAACATGTTTATGTTGAACATGAATACTTAGGGCCCTTGGCCCTGTCGAGTGCAAGTCTATAAACTATTTTGTAAGATGGTGGGCGGAAGGGTGAAAGGCGTGGCCTGGCTTCCCAACCGACCAAAGTATCCTTCCGCGCCAACAAAAAGAGATGGATAACGGAAACCGTAGATGGCGCTAACTACTGTACAGGTCTTGCGAGAAAATCATACGTTTGGAGATACCAGTTTTCTCGAGAACGAGTGAAATGTTTATGTTAATATTTTCAACACCCCTTCTAAGATAATGTATCTATGTTTATTAATTGTTACATTTCCTTATTTTTGGTTATGAAACCAGCAGTTTTCTTTTGAAAAATATCAGTTTTATCGATATTTGATCACTGTTAAAATGATATAGTAGATGTATATATAAAAAGTATAAATTAATCAACATGCCTCTATTCTTGAACAAACCGTTTACGAAAAGAAAATTGCAAAACAATAACAATTCTTGAAGATAACAGTTTTTTCACATGGCTCTGTATTTCCATGCCAAATTATAAGGGCCAATCATCTTAATTCATGTTGTTTCCTTTCATTATGTTTATCTGTGATACATGCAGTTACCATTCATTCTGCTTGCACTTAAAAATTGTTATCTCTTGTACAAACACAACAACAATGCTATCAATGGCTTAATTTAAGGGGTGGTTATGAGGAAGGCAGTAGAGAAGAAACGCACCTGTATTATCATGGGAATGAGATGGAAAAAAACTATTGTGATACATCACATGTAGCAGACACTTGGCCTATATTTGGACCTAGGATTCCGTCGCCGTTAATACAACTTACTGCGAGAGCGACTCCCTAGACGACGCGACCCCTGTTACGGTTGTAAGTGAAGAACATCTCAGCTATTGTTTACTCAACTTAACATGTGGATAGTTCTAGGGATGATTATTCTGATAGTCCTCGTGTCTTTAGAACACACACGATCATTACTAGATATACTTTCATGTATCCATACGTCAGGTCATGTGATCTGCAGCTGTCACTTTTGATAGTTATTGTAAACACCTATAAAATAACAATAATAAAATAGTAACATTTTATCAATGCTTACCGCAGTAAAATATGTTTGTATTTTATAAAATAAAATAAATGTTTCGAATGTCCATTCATAAGAAAATCAAGGTATACTTTTAAAATTGGGATGAATTAGGTTAATATTCAGGATAAAATAGCATCGTATTAAATATTGAAAGTCTGAGCTCTTAGTTTATGAGGAGCGCTTGAAAATAATTCCCTTTATAATTGCATCCATTAACTAATATTATATTCACACACTTTATTCACAACCTGGAACACAAATTAACGTCTTAAACGAGTTTTCTTCTTCTTACACACTGATTTATATTTTAGAACACTAATTGATAAAATGTAACTGTTAAAGGAAGAGTGAAGGTCATTTTTTTAAATGCAATGTGAAGTTGAAGCTAAACTTGAAACACTTTTTTTTTGTTATCACACAGCACTTACCTTTAGTTCCTAAATTATCTATTAAGCGCATCTCGGTAAATAATAATATTTAGAGAGATAACCAAAGCACCCTATTTTTTATGCCAACATATCTGAATTTGTATCTGATTATGTTATAGATGTAATTTAATCTATAATCGGTGTTAAAATACTGTTTATTAGCTGTTATAAACAACATCCTAGTCCACATAGCCCCTGAGATGGGCAGAGTGATCCCCCTAGAACCGATGTTGAATAGTCAGCCCTGTTAGCTCGAAAACTCCTACTATTTATGCTACATCTTGGCCTGAATGACAAAAGGAATTCTGACAAGACATTCTGTCCGTCAGCACTTGTGTCCTATTGTTTACTCACTCATTAAAACACGTCGCTAGGCTCGTTCTGTCACTCGCAAATCACAACATTACAATGTTAAAATAAACAAACACTCCCAATCTAGGGCATGTCGATTATAAATATTTATTGAGATATTTTTAAAATGTTCATAATATATCCAAGTTTTCTTATTACTTCGACATGTTTCCAAGATGCGAAGGTCATTGGGGGTTTTAAAGTCGAAGTGAAGGAAATTTGACGTTCAACTTGGGCCTATCGAAGCTTCGCACACCCCTATTGACTGTTACTTTTAAAAAAACTCCATGGGGTCAGCGAGCAATCAAGCCATCGCCGTCTGCTGTCGAAGATAGCGCCAACTTCTGAGGATAGAGGGTGTCATGTGGTCAGTACGACGAGACCTCCAACCGTTAATCTCAGTTTTCTAGACCAGAGCCACTATTATTTAATCCAAGTAGTTCCTAATTTTATCATCAAGAGACTGAGTTGACGCCAGACCCACTGATTCACAGGAAATCTGGAGGCGCCGGTGATCGACACAGGGAACTCTGACCAAAGAGGCGGTCAACTGAAACTAATTATATATAAAAATATATTTTTTATACTGTAATTGCAAATGTATGTGTTTGTACGTGAGTGTAACATCTCCATCAACATCATCATCATCAACAACAACTGTTTCCAGCCTGTGGCCGGATCAGTTTAGTAAAATGCCTCCATCTTCCTCTATCCCTCCACCATTCTTCATCCTTTAATTGCTTATATTCTTACCCTCTCACTTGTACACTCTGTTATCTACTCCTCCCATCTCTTTCTTGGGCTGTCTTGCGGTCTTTTACCCACACACATCATTTCCATAATTTTCTTTGGCATCCTCTTCCTCTCCATCCTCATTACATGTCCATACCATCTCAGTCTTGCTTCCTCTACTATCTCATGTACTCCAACATCCTCATTACATGTCCATACCATCTCACCCTTGCTTCCTCTACTATCTCATGTACTCCATACAGCCTCACTCTTTCCAGGATAACTTCATTCCTAATCTTGTTTCTCCTCGTGACAGCTAACATGCTCTTCACAAACTTCAGTCCCAAGGCCTCCACTTTCCTAGTCTCTCTTACATTGAATGTCCATGTTTCTGCTGCATGTGTGACAGTGGATACAAAGCACACTCAATACAGTACTTTCTTACTCTTCAAGGGCATTTCTCTTCTCCATAGCAGGTGTCTTACACACCTATAGAACAACTCCCCCTTCTGCTCTCTTCTTATTATATCCTGTCTATTCCCACCCTCGTCTCAATCACGCTTCCAATATATTTTACTTCCTGTACCTTTCTCAGCTCCACGCTATCCAACTTTATAGATTCACTGAGCCTTATCCTGAATGTAACAAACTTTCTAAGTTTCCAAACATATTCAGGCGAGGGAATAACCCTTGAACCAATCTTGTTTTCCACGATGTGTTTTACATCAACAAGGTAACGAGTATTTTAGACTGATCACATTAGAGGATGTAAGTGAATTGAATCCATGTTTATCTAGGTGTGGGGTCTATGTTTTTACACGCTTGTTATTTTCTCCACTGGAAATAAAATGAAAAGCGTCGGTCGATACACTCTCAGTTGTAAAGAGTTGCCTAATTTACAGGCATATTTACATCGAACGTTCCATAACGACCGGTGTCATGAATCTTTATTTCAGCTACCTACCCTCCCCCCTCCCCCACTCCCTTCAATGGAGTTCCTATGTGGACTAATTTCAGGAAGTATTCAAACCCCGTGCCTAGTATAGTAATGTGCAAAGTTAGTTTCCCTTCTGGTCCGATGGATCAAATCTTAATATTCTATTGAGGTGCAAAAAATATCAGGAACTACACTGGTTCAAAAAGATTTTTTTACGTGAAATTACAACAATGAAACAATACATATTTAATTTAGTTTTCAAAATTGAATCAGGAAGATAGTTTTCCTACTGACTGTACACATGATACTTTGTAAATAGCCCCATTTCACGGGCAGTTAAACTCTGCCTGTCCCCTTCCCCCTTTCGACGCAGCTTAGTAATGAGAGCACTTTACTTTCAAACACCACAGCAACATTAGTTGTGTTTTCACCAATTATGGCTCCCATTGATCATGTAGAAACATTAGTTGTGCTTTCATCAATTATGGCTCCCACTGATCATGTAGAAACATTAGTTGTGTTTTTATCAATTATGGCTCCCACTGATTACGTAGAAACATTAGTTGTGCTTTCATCAATTATGGCTCCCGTTGATCATATAGAAACATTAGTTGTGTTTTCATCAATTATGGCTCCCACTGATCATGTCGAAACATTAGTTGTGTTTTCATCAATTATGGCTCCCACTGATCATGTCGAAACATTAGTTGTATTTTAATCAATTATGGCTACCACTGATTACGTAGAAACATTAGTTATGCTTTCATCAATTATGGCTCCCACTGATTACGTAGAAACATTAGTTGTGCTTTCATCAATTATGGCTAATACTGATCATGTAGAGACATTAGTTGTGTTTTCATCAATTATGGCTCCCACTGATCATGTCGAAACATTAGTTATGTTTTCATCAATTATGGCTAATACTGATCATGTAGATACATTAGTTGTATTTTAATCAATTATGGCTCCCACTGATCATGTCGAAACATTAGTTGTATTTTAATCAATTATGGCTCCCATTGATCATGTCGAAACATTAGTTTGTTTTCATCAATTATGGCTCCCATTGATCATGTAGAAACATTAGTTGTGTTTTCATCAATTATGGCTCCCACCGATCATGTAGAAACATTAGTTGTGTTTTTATCAATTATGGATCCTGTTGATCATATAGAAACATTAGTTGTGTTTTCATCAATTATGGCTCCCATTGATCATGTCGAAACTTTAGTTGTGTTTTCATCAATTATGGCTCCCACTGATCATGTCAAAACATTAGTTGTATTTTAATCAATTATGGCTCCCATTGATCATGTCGAAACATTAGTTGTGTTTTCAT
Source organism: Timema podura (assembly GCA_033556935.1). Lineage (NCBI taxonomy): Eukaryota > Metazoa > Arthropoda > Insecta > Phasmatodea > Timematidae > Timema > Timema podura. The sequence continues at coordinate 55,238,902 of JAVRXN010000012.1, read as the reverse complement.
CAATTATGGCTCCCACTGATCATGTCGAAACATTAGTTATGCTTTCATCAAGTATGGCTCCCACTGATTATGTAGAAACATTAGTTGTGCTTTCATCAATTATGGCTCCCACTGATCATGTAGAAACATTAGTTGTGTTTTAATTAATTATGGCTCCCACTGATTATGTAGAAACATTAGTTGTGTTTTCATCAATTATGGCTCCCACTGATCATGTTGAAACATTAGTTGTGTTTTCATCAAGTATGGCTCCCACTGATCATGTTGAAACATTAGTTGTGTTTTCATCAAGTATGGCTCCCACTGATCATGTTGAAACATTAGTTGTGTTTTCATCAAGTATGGCTCCCACTGATCATGTAGAAACATAAGTTGTGTTTTCTTGACACTACCTAGTCCTTATCATTGATCAGAGGATAAGGTAATCTAATTCCCAGTAGATGGTCCCTAGTTCTATTCTAGGTGGGCCCGAAACTAATTTTATATTCACATATAAATGGTATGAAATACACAGATGGAGGATTATGAAATGACTCGTATCAGCAAAATATCTTTGACTAAGCCCGAACAATTAGGTTGGGAGACGTGTCGTTCTTAACCTAACGAGCCCTGACACGTAAGCGAAAGTTTGCCATCACTTCGTAGCGGGCGGGATGTGTCGGGGCCGCTTCTAATGACAGCAAGTACACAATGACGTCATCATAATGAGATAAGTGCTGCCAAACGCCGTTAGCAAAACTTCCCTCTCAGACGCAGCTCTTAGAAGTGACGAAATTCGAGTAATTGTCTTCTTGAAAATGTTCAGTACAGTCAATACAAAAATTATTCTCTAGCCTTATTTTTGTGTGGAAGTGTTTTCGTTTATGGTTTTGTCGATGAAACCACAGCTTATTTTGAAATTAAAAATCGATAATTTTTAATGAATTGAATGTGAAATGAAAGATTTGCATTTGTATTTTACTGACGTTTTCTACTTTATGAATTCGAAGATATTTTTAAAAGAGGGTTGAATCTTAACCTGACTCACTATCACAATTAGACGCCAATGCACGAAGTAGAAAGAGAGGGAAGAAAAGGTGGTGTTCATCTTGCGATACCTTCTGTTTATTTGCTGATAGAACTTGCTTTATTATTATTTAGCACCGCATCTTACTACCCGTTCGGGTTATACGCTTAAGTACTAATTACCCTAATGGATTAGGAATTGGGAAGGTTGAATAGAGGAAGTGAACCTGCATTTGCGTGGAGGGAGGGTGGAAAACCATTTAGGAAAAACCACCCCCAGTTCACCCGACCGATATTCGAACCTCAATCTCCCGTCCTCGGCAGTCGGGCTCAACACCACTAGCGCGTTAGCCAACTACGTCACCGAGGCGGGTAACTTGCTTTATTCCACTGACGAGTACAAACACTCGCTCTACTATTTTAACCTAAATCCCAAAAGAAGCTTTTTAACATGTTCTATTTTAGATAGATATATTCTTCCACGAAATTTATTAATTCATATCCTAGCAGGAATATTTCTACAGGGCTATAAACCACAAATAGCCTGAGAGTTATAGACGATTTAACTAAATACAAATAAACTAATTCACGATTTTTAAAATTGTGACATAGTAAGACTAATTAAAATTATTTTAAAAATTACATCGGTGGTCGCGTGGTCTAACGCGCTACTCTCGTGTTGGACTTGACTGACGAAGACGGGGAGATCGGGGTTTGATCCCAGTCGGGTGCACTGCGGGCGGTTTTTCCTAAATGGTTGTCCACTCTCCCTCCACGCAGCTGCATTTCCTCTAAATTAAGCTTCCCTTATCACCAAACCATTAGTGTAATTAGTACATAGGCGTATAACCTAAACGGGTAGTAAGACGTGGTATTAAAAAAATTGCCTAAACAGCGTTGCGAAATTTGTCTTAAATTTGAGGGGAGATTGACCACACAAAAAGATATAATGGCAACACTGTTTCCCAATAGTAACCATGCAGTTACCTCAGAGATGATATCCAGTTTAGATAGAATGACAACACTGTCTCCCAATAGTAACCATGCAGTTCTCTCAGAGATGATATCCAGTGTAGATAGAATGACAACACTGTCTCCCAATAGTAACCATGCAGTTCTCTCAGAGATGATATCCAGTGTAGATAGAATGGCAACACTGTCTCCCAATAGTAACCATGCAGTTCTCTCAGAGATGATATCCAGTTTAGATAGAATGACAACACTGTCTCCCAATAGTAACCATGCAGTTCTCTCAGAGATGATATCCAGTGTAGATAGAATGGCAACACTGTCTCCCAATAGTAACCATGCAGTTCTCTCAGAGATGATATCCAGTTTAGATAGAATGACAACACTGTCTCCCAATAGTAACCATGCAGTTCCCTCAGAGATGATATCCAGTGTAGATAGAATGACAACACTGTCTCCCAATAGTAACCATGCAGTTACCTCAGAGATGATATCCAGTTTAGATAGAATGACAACACTGTCTCCCAATAGTAACCATGCAGTTCTCTCAGAGATGATATCCAGTTTAGATAGAATGACAACACTGTCTCCCAATAGTAACCATGCAGTTTCCTCAGAGATGATATCCAGTGTAGATAGAATGACAACACTGTCTTCCCAATAGATAACCATTCAGTTCCCTCAGAGATGATATCCAGTGTAGTTTAACACGAGAGTGACTTCTTAGAACATGCGGCCACCGAAACAGGCTGATAGTGGGTATGTTTCCTGTTCCGAGAGCTGAGCTGTGAGTTGCTCAAGCTGTGAGTTGCTCTTGTGACGGAGTGTAGCGCGACTGTGTTGATCAACATTCAGGACTAGAAATCCTATTACCATACAAAGTGATGGAGACACTATAACTAACTTAACGTCTGAAGAAACTTGTCCGTCTCCGGAACCAGATTGACTCGGGGAATCCCCTCAGGGAGAGGTGACGTCACAATGCCATTAGGGAAGGAACTACTCCCCCCCACCCCTCTCCCGGGTAGTCACAGATACGGGGAGTGCTTTATGATTACATCACGCATTCATTGGTGGCGCTATGAAACATGGAGGGTAAATAATATCAGACCAATACTAGAATATTTGCAACTTACTACCCATCCTAATATTTACGCTAAGGATGAGGAAGCTTCAGTCGAGTATTTTACTTAGAGTGACGTATCAGGACCATTAAACCACCAAAACTTGTTTCGTTTTATTTATATAGGCGGAAAATTTTACAGAAAAAATAAAATGAATATTTTCTATTTCCCATCTTCAGGCACATCAAGGGGATCTCTGGGGAAAAAAAATGTTACAACTCCACGGTATCTTATATACAATTTGATAAGACCATTTCCGGTAGTTGTAAATACGAAAAAACGGAGTAACCGGTTTTGACAAACGTACACTACCTTATTTTAAAGGTTAGGGGCTCAGAACGTCGGCAAAAATAGTAGCTTACAGCGAAAATCCATTTTCCCAGCTAGTTTCCCGATTTCCCGCCGTGTGAGCAGTGGCTCATCAGTACAAACATTATTTGTTTACATCTCCATGGAAACCAGGATTTGTGTATCGGTAAAATAAAATATTTCTCTCTGGTTAAAAATAATAGCAATTAATTTTTTTTATAGCACCACGTCTTATTACCGGTTCGAGTTATACGCTTATGTACTAATTACACTAACGGTTTTAGGGATTAGAGAGGTTATATTAATAGGAAGTGTACCCACATTTGCGGAAAACCACCCTCGATACAACCCGGCCGAGATACGAACCCCGATCTTCCAGTCATCGGCAGCCTGGTCTACTGTGAGAGTAACGCCTTAGACCGTGCGGCCACCGAAGCGGGTGGGAGGGCTTCGAACCCTGGAAGACAGGAACTGGGGATTTAGGACACGCGCTGGTTTTTGGGATAAAACGCTACTTCACCCGAGTTACGGATTGACCTCTATAACTACCCCCCCTTCCTCTCCCCTTGAGCTATTTCAGTGACGCCGCGCGGCACGGGAGTGGAAAATATCATCGGCAGCGGAGCGTGTGATCCTTTCCCCTGCGTTCTCTCGTGATACCACACGACACACACACACACACACACACTGGCAACAAGCTCCCAAACAGAAATAACACAACCCTCTCTCCCAGTCCTTGAAATGTTCAAGGAGGGCGGTAAGGGGGGTAAGGGTTACCTCATAGAAAGGCGACCGAGCTTCTTCACGTTCCATTTATTTTGTTAATATAATTTAATTCAAAAAAAATAAAAACGTCCAGAAGTGTCGGCGCCATTACTTTTCAACGGAATATATCTCACTGTGCAAAGGAAGAAAAGAAAAGGAACTGACCGTATTTCTCTGCGATAGAATTTCAAAACCAATGCCCCCCCTTCCCTCTCTTCCGGAATATATTATAATAATTTATTTTCACTGTATATTAGTACTCCAACTTGTGAATGTGAGGAATGCCAGACCTCCACCGTGGTTCGGATTCCACGTTAAACTGTAGATCCTCCACTTCATCTCACAATCACCCTACCATTACACATTAGCGTAAGTGCGTATAACCCGAACGGGTAGTAAGACGCGGTGATGATAATAATAATAATAATAATAATAATAATTAGTACTCGTCCGTATTATACGCATATAACGTATTCTAATGAGTCAGGGATGAGGAAGTGAGAATTTGAGAACCCGAGTTTGCCGCGTGGATTGAATAGGAAACCATTTAAGGACGAACAAAACTTCCTAAGTACACCCTATCGGGATTCGATCTCCAATCCCCCGGCATTCCAGTCCAACAAGAGAGTGATGCGTTAGAATGCGTTATCACTCGATGTGGGATGTATTAACATTAAAATATATCCTCAAGGTCTATTGTTAACAGAACTACAAGTTTTCAAGTTTTAACTTTTTACGAACATCCATACTAAGACAAATTAGAATAATCTTTTACCAGCTTCGGTGGCTGCATGGTCTAAGGCATTACTCTCTCAGTGCACTAGACTGCCGAGGACGAGGAGATTGAGAAATAAAATATAGGTCGGATATACTAGGGGTGGTTTTCTCTAAACGTTTTTCCACTCAGCTCCCCACAAAAGCTGTTACACTTCCTCTAAAATGTAACCTTCCTAATACCTAAAACACTATCGTAATTAGTAGATAAGCGTATAACCCTAACGGGTAGTAAGAAGTGGTGCTAAAAAAAACCTTCAATCGTTTGTTATTTGACTCTTACGTCTTTCACTGTACCAGGAATAACCAACAAGAAGGTTTTCATGTTCATCCAATCAGCCCTTGGATATGTGGATATCATGAGAGTGTCTTACTACAACATTGGTATTTAAAACATCTAGTACATTTACAACAAAAATTTAACAAACAATTAGTATATATATATATATATATATACTAATATATATTTATATATATATATATATAAATTTAGCACTGCGTCTTACTAGCCACTAGGGTTATACGTTTATATAATAATTTCTCTATTGGTTTTAGGGATTAGGAAGGTTATATTTATAGGAAGTGTACCCGCATTTGCGCGAAGGTTGAGTGGAAAAACATTTTGGAAAGACCGCCCTAAGTACATCCAACCAAGATCCGAACCTCGATCTCCCCATCATCGGCAGTCTAGTATACTTCGAGAATAGCGCCTTAGACTATGATGCCACCAAAGCGGGTATTATATAATTATTACAAAAAACTTTTAGGGGCATGCGAAGCTTAGAAATGTTGAAGCCGAGGGTCAAATCTTCTTCGCTTCAACTTCGACACCCACAATAACCTTCACATCTTGGAAACATTTCGAAGTAAGGGGAAAACTTTGATCTATTATGAACATATATAAAATACACTTACAATGTATTAATTTTTTCACTTCATTTATTTGAGGTATTTAACGTTCACTTTCTGAACCGACTGATTATATCAGCACACGACTTATAAACTAACTTGAATCTAGAACAAACACAACACCCAACCCCCGGCCGTTAATTCATCAATCATCAATATTTAAGGGTAAACCCACCTTTCACCAATGATACGTTTTTTGACCGTGCCAGGACTCGAACCTGGGACACTTAGCTTAGTAGACAAACATTCTACCAACTGAGCTAAGGTGCCAGATTACAATATATAATAATCCAGCTACTATATAGTATTTTAACACTGACTAGCGATTAAATAACATCTACAGCATGTTAAAAAAAAAGGGGTTCAGAACAATCTTGTAGTCCTTATAAAATGAGTAAAAATGTATAGGTAAAACTAGGTTCGAAAACCAACTCACACAGAAATATAAAAATTTTGTCTTTCGGTAATACAAAAATTAGGCTAGAAAATTAGATATTATTTGGATTTTTATCTTCTGGAATTTTTTGAACTGGAATACTTAAAGAGTTTGGTATATTCGTCTCCAATAAATGTTTTATCAGACCTACAACAGTGAGATGACAATGATTGTTAAACGATTCTAAACCAAGGATTTTTCCAAAGAGTAACGCAAAATTCGGATCTAAAAATGTAAAATTTGTATGGAAATGGAAGGACAATATGTAGAATGCCTTCTGTTGTGATAAGGTGATAAATTTGTGGCTTATAGGCTCAAATAATATTAAAAATGTTATACTTTTTTTTTATTACAGAGAGACAAAATTATCTGTATATATGTGTGAGTTAGTTTGCGGGCCTAGGTTTAATAATACGTTTTTACTCATTTTAATGAGTACTACGATATCCTAAAGTTCTGAACTTTTTTTACAACCTATATAACGTAAACACGGATAGATTCAGAAATGTCAGCATAACATTATATAGCTGTTTTTCTCTCTAAACCTTTCTATTTATCTACAATAGATGAATCTAATGGATGATTTAAAAATTAATAGCAGTGTTATGTGACAACAAAAACATAATCTTAGACTTAAGCTTAGACTGTGATTCACAAATGTTTAAAGCTTTGCTTCGACTTCACTTCAAAATTAAAAAGTTACATTCGATTATCCATATTTACGCACTTTATGACATTAGGTATTCTGCTATGTGGTAGGTAATATCTATATGCTAGTCCCAAACACGAATGACCCTATTACTGATAGTTGCAGGAACCAGGCTAGTATTTCTTACGACCAATAAAGCGGAGGACTCGAGTTAAAGGATCCTTAGCTCTAAAGAGTGTCCTCTACTTCTTAAGGAGTGTGGTCTTTCTTCTGTAGTCCTTCGGGGTCATTTGTCTTCACCCCTAATTACTCTCCTTTCCCCTGGGTTTCTTTCATCTAGGTCTCACTTCACGCGATCAAACCTTCATCTCACACGAGCAAAGTGTCCCTGGACTCATCTCACACGAACAAAGTATCCTGATCTCATCTCACACGAACAAAGTATCCCTGGGCTCATCTCACACGAACAAAGTATCCCTGATCTCATCTCACACGAACAAAGTATCCCTGATCTCATCTCACACGAACAAAGTATCCCTGGTCTCATCTCACACGAACAAAGTATCCCTGGGCTCATCTCACACGAACAAAGTATCCCTGATCTCATCTCACACGAACAAAGTATCCCTGATCTCATCTCACACGAACAAAGTATCCCTGGTCTCATCTCACACGAACCAAGTATCCCTGGACTCATCTCACACGAACAAAGTATCCCTGATCTCATCTCACACGAACAAAGTATCCCTGGACTCATCTCACACGAATAAAGTATCCCTGGTCTCATCTCACACGAACAAAGTATCCCTGGTCTCATCTCACACGAACAAAGTATCCCTGATCTCATCTCACACGAACAAAGTATCCCTGATCTCATCTCACACGAACAAAGTATCCCTGATCTCATCTCACACGAACAAAGTATCCCTGGTCTCATCTCACACGAACAAAGTATCCCTGATCTCATCTCACGCGAACAAAGTATCCCTGATCTCATCTCACGCGAACAAAGTATCCCTGGGCTCATCTCACACGAACAAAGTATCCCTGGACTCATCTCACACGAACAAAGTATCCCTGGTCTCATCTCACACGAACAAAGTATCCCTGATCTCATCTCACACGAACAAAGTATCCCTGGGATCATCTCACACGAACAAAGAGTCCCTGATCTCATCTCACACGAACAAAGTATCCCTGGACTCATCTCACACGAACAAAGTGTCCCTGGTCTCATTTCACACGAACAAAATGTCCCTGGTCTCATCTCACACGAACAAAGTGTCCCTGGACTCATCTCACAAAGGAGCTAGTTAGAGGACGCTATCAACTCCTACCATCTAAGCTCACATGTACTTGGACATTAAATGCCTCCACGAATAAATCTATCAACATCATCGAAGAAATAAGATTTGTTCAATCCCGCAACGATGTATTTATTTTTGTGCATCTGTATGTCTATTATCTCTCTCTCTCTCTCTTACCTGCTATATTCCTCGCTTGTTCTTAGCTACTTTATATATATATATATATATATATATATATTATATATATAATGTTTTTCTTCTCTTCCTGCGATCCATCATTTCTCTTCTTCATCTCTTCTTTCTTACCGCAATACCCGCTGGATACTGATGGCCTTCTTCTCACGGGATGTGAGTTCGAGAGAGACAAAGATAAAGATACAGACACGAGGAGAGTGACGTAGAGAAGGGAGAGGTTGAGAGGAAACGTAAATCACCGTCCGGCACATTTCTCATTCTTCTGTTTCCCTGACGTCACTGCTCAAGGCTGCTCTGTGTACACAACTATGCTCTGTTCTTAACAGTCGGTTCATAGCACAGTTGGGATTTTAGACTTATTTAAAATGAGCGAAAGATGTGAAAAAAAAGCAAGATATATACAGGGTGTATCAATTTATGTGGGAAGTAACTGGGCTGTGGATATTACTCAAAACAATAACAAAAATTCCTTACGAACATTATGTTAGGTGGTGCCCGAGGTAAGGCCTTCCAAATTTCTACTGGAATTGTCATTTTATTTGATTTATTTGAGGTATTTAACGTGCATTTTCTTAACCCACTGATTATATCTACACATGGGAATTTCTATGAGCGAGAGCGGAAAGACATACAAATTTTGCCGGGAAAGGTATTTTCACATACCTTCCAGGGTTCTTATATGTGCCACAATCTACATGGGACCGACGGCTTTACTTCCCCTCCGAAGGAAGGGGAAGTTTTAATCGCTCAAGAAAAATCCGGTCTGGCTGGATTTGAACCCACGAACATCAGTTCCTGAGGCAAGCAAGACCAATGAGGTTGACTGGTGGTATTGTTAATAGGCCTACTTGATACATCTTTGTTGCACCTCTTGTTAGTGACGTATCACTGCTGGTATTGTTAATAGGCCTACTTGATACATCTTTGTTGCACCTCTTGTTAGTGACGTATCACTGCAGACACACTAACAGAGATGTATCAAATAGGGCTATTAACAATTCCAACAGAAATTTGGACAGAATTATCTCGGGTACCATCGAACATAAAATCTATGTCCATAAGGACTTTTGTGTTTTTTGAGGTCTACGATCCACACTCTAATTACTTCCCGCATAAATTGATACACCCTGTATATTTATTCATTTATTAAGAGATGGAGCTAAGGTTTGATTACTAAAAAAATTATATAGCTCACTTCAGTGGTTGAATGTTTTAAGGCAGTCGTGTCAAGATCGTTTGATGTTCAGGGTCACATTGAACGTTGAAAATACTGAGAGTGCCGCATTCCATAAAATTAAATATTGTCATATTTTTTAATTAAAATAATTCCAATTTATTATATAATTTAATTAATTTAATTTTAGCACCGCGTCTTACTACCCGTTCGGGTTATAAGCTTAAGTACTAATTACACTAATGGATTAGGAATTGGGAAGGTTGAATTTTAGAGGAAGTGAACCCACATTTGCGTGGAAGGAGAGTGGAAAACCATTTAGGAACACACACACACCCTCCCCCCAGTTCACCCGACCGAGATTCGAACCTCGATCTCCCCGTCCTCGGTGGTCTGACTCAACACGACTGGCGCGTTAGCCAACTACGCCACCGAGGTGGGTAATTTATTATATAAAGGTGGAGGTACAAGTAACGGGAGTTAAAGGCAGTGTTTTTGCATTTTTTTATAGCAAAATTTATTTTGTTAATATAAATAAAATATTTGTCTTGTAAAAACAAAAGAGTTTAATATTCCACCCTCGGTGATATCAACAGTTGTTGAATATATGTCATGAGCATAGTAAAATTAGATGAGAAACATTTTTAAAGAAGAGAAAAAATTGTCATTAAATACCAGTACACCAATGATAAATATTCAACATCTGTTGATGTCATCACGTGAAGAAAATTAAACTCTATGTTTCCACTGGAGAAATATTTGATTTATTTTGACCAAAAATATACAAAATATTTCCCTTAGCTCCCGTTTCCTACCCTCCAACCTTAACAGAAAAGAGTAGATCCCTATTAAAAAACAATTAGACTCACGGTATATGTTTACCATAAGTTTGAAAACTTTCGCAGAAATGGTGTGAATCCCGGGATAATATTGTGGCAAAGTCACTTTCAACAAGATAAAATGTGCGTCTTTAATACTGGTCCCTTTTTATCTTAAAAAACAATTGTTTACATGGTGACCTGGTGGTTTAGGGGTAAGGTGTCAGACTTCTGTGCTGAGGGTCCGGGTTTCAATCCTCGGTCCCGGCACAGATTTATCTGATTGCCAAACCCTTCCTTCACCTCTGACAAGACGTGTATTAATCACAACTTGTGAATGTGTGGAATGCCAGGCCTCTACCGTGGTTCGGATTCCACGTTAAAGTGTAGGTCCTCCATTTCATCTCACAATCACCCTACCATTACACATTAGCGTAAGTGCGTATAACCCGAACGGTTAGTAAGACGCAGTGCTAATAATAATAATAATAATAATAATAATAATAATAATAATAAAATAAAATTGTTTACATATGCATATGTTTATAAGAGTTTGGCATTGATCAATTCCCAAAAACTATTGAATCTGTACGCCCAATATGTGCAGTTAAATTTAAAATTTATGGCCTTTTCCTCAGGATTATTTCCTAATACAAGTAAGGAAAGATTTACCAACACGGAAAATGTTCCCGCTCACCCCTCTACCTCCAAGATAATATTACCCTCACGCGTTGACCACGCGAACATCTCTGTGTGTAGTCAAGTTTCCACGATGTGTTTTTACTCCAGAGAAAGTTTAGGGACGACATAAAGTCCCAGAAATAATGTGTAAATTTGCTATTCTATGTTTCCTGGCAGTGAGGAAAGTGTAACAAACTACCCCCCAACATTTTGCCCATCAAAACATATGCCCTCACTTGGCGAGATGGTCAAGTTTTTGGCCATTCCCTCCCTCCCTCTTCTCCAAATCTCTCACTGTGTCCCAGCACAAGAACGGAATATTAAACAGGGGAGGGAGAACACTTGTGAAATGTAGTCTTCCTTTGAAACTTTCTCAACAGCCAAAATATGTATAGACTGTTCCAATCATAAGTGGTGTAGATAATATCAGTGGTTGAAAGTGACCTACAATCAGGGGTCCTTTTACCTGTCCAAACTAGGTCTGCAGGCTGGTACAATCTCCTGCTTGTATCTAGTAGTACCTGTCAAACTAGGTCTACAGGCGGGTACAATCTCTTGCTTGTGTCTAGTAGTACCTGTTCAAACTAGGTCTGCAGGCTGGTACAATCTCCTGCTTGTGTTAGTAGTACTGTCAAACAGGTCTGAGGTTGGTCAAATCCCTCTTGTAAGTGTACCTGTCCAATAGGTCTGCAGGCTGACAATCTCCTGCTTGTATATAGTAGTACCTGTCCAAACTTGGTCTGCAGACTGGTACAATCTCTTGCTTGTGTCTAGTAGTACCTGTTCAAACTAGGTCTGCAGGCTGGTACAATCTCTTGCTTGTGTCTAGTAGTACCTGTCCAAACTAGGTCTGCAGGCTGGTACAATCTCTTGCTTGTGTCTAGTAGTACCTGTCCAAACTAGGTCTGCAGGCGGGTACAATCTCTTGCTTGTGTCTAGTAGTACCTGTTCAAACTAGGTCTGCAGGCTGGTACAATCTCTTGCTTGTGTCTAGTAGTACCTGTTCAAACTAGGTCTGAAGGCGGGTACAATCTCTTGCTTGTGTCTAGTAGTACCTGTCCAAACTAGGTCTGCAGGCGGGTACAATCTCCTGCTTGTGTCTAGTAGTACCCGTCCAAACTAGGTCTGCAGGCTGGTACAATCTCCTGCTTGTGTCTAGTAGTACCTGTTCAAACTAGGTCTGCAGGTTGGTACAATCTCCTGCTTGTGTCTAGTAGTACCTGTCCAAACTAGGTCTGCAGGTTGGTACAATCTCCTGCTTGTGTCTAGTAGTACCTGTACAAACTAGGTCTGCAGGCGGGTACAATCTCCTGCTTGTACCTAGTAGTACCTGTTCAAACTATGTCTGCAGGCTTGGTACAATCTCCTGCTTGTGTCTAGTAGTACCTGTCCAAACTAGGTCTGCAGGTTGGTACAATCTCCTGCTTGTGTCTAGTAGTACCTGTACAAACTAGGTCTGCAGGCGGGTACAATCTCCTGCTTGTACCTAGTAGTACCTGTTCAAACTAGGTCTGCAGGCGGGTACAATCTCCTTCTTGTACCTAGTAGTACCTGTTCAAACTAGGTCTGCAGGCGGGTACAATCTCCTGCTTGTGTCTAGTAGTACCTGTCTAAACTAGGTCTGCAGGCTGGTACAATCCCCTGCTTGTGTCTAGTAGTACCTGTCTAAACTAGGTCTGCAGGCTGGTACAATCTCTTGCTTGTGTCTAGTAGTACCTGTACAAACTAGGTCTGCAGGTTGGTACAATCTCCTGCTTGTGTCTAGTAGTACCTGTACAAACTAGGTCTGCAGGTTGGTACAATCTCCTGCTTGTGTCTAGTAGTACCTGTCTAAACTAGGTCTGCAGGCTGGTACAATCTCTTGCTTGTGTCTAGTAGTACCTGTACAAACTAGGTCTGCAGGCGGGTACAATCTCCTGCTTGTGTCTAGTAGTACCTGTCCAAACTAGGTCTGCAGGTTGGTACAATCTCCTGCTTGTGTCTAGTAGTACCTGTCTAAACTAGGTCTGCAGGCTGGTACAATCTTTTGCTTGTGTCTAGTAGTACCTGTACAAACTAGGTCTGCAGGCGGGTACAATCTCCTGCTTGTGTCTAGTAGTACCTGTCCAAACTAGGTCTGCAGGCGGGTACAATCTCCTGCTTGTGTCTAGTAGTACCTGTTCAAACTAAGGGTCTGCAGGTTGGTACAATCTCCTGCTTGTATCTAGTAGTACCTGTTCAAACTAGGTCTGCAGGCTGGTACAATCTCCTGCTTGTATCTAGTAGTACCTGTTCAAACTAGGTCTGCAGGTTGGTACAATCTCCTGCTTGTATCTAGTAGTACCTGTTCAAACTAGGTCTGCAGGCTGGTACAATCTCCTGCTTGTATCTAGTAGTACCTGTTCAAACTAGGTCTGCAGGCTGGTACAATCTCCTGCTTGTATCTAGTAGTACCTGTTCAAACTAGGTCTGCAGGTTGGTACAATCTCCTGCTTGTATCTAGTAGTACCCGTTCAAACTAGGTCTGCAGGCTGGTACAATCTCATGCCTGTACTTGGAACAGTAGTTTTTCCGTCTGGTAATATCCCTCCTGATCGGTCCAGTATTATCCCTGGTAATACCCTGCCTGTACGGTCCAGTGTTTATCACCTGGTAATCCTGCCGTTCGGTCCAGTATTTATCCACCTGGTATTCCCCTGCCTGTATCTGGTCCAGTAGTTTATCCACCTGGTAATATCCCCTGCCTGTACCTGGTCCAGTAGTTTATCCGCCTGGTAATATCCCCTGCCTGTACCTGGCCAGTAGGTCTTAGTTTGGTAACATCTGTTACGTGCTCGGATTACCACTCTCCGGTCACTTCAAGAGCCCTAACAAATCACTAGGGCTAACATCAGCGAGACACGCTTCGGAGCAAGAGTGGAACAAGGGCGAGAAGTTGTGTTCATAAGAGTGTCAGTCTTCGTGGCAAGAACTTATTCTGATTGGCAAGACATTACATTGTTTATATAACCATACTATACGTATTATTATTATTATTATTATTGGGATGTCCTTTTGATTTTTAACATATTCAAGTTCTTGTGACCTCTCGGGTATATAGTAATCCTAAAATATTTTTTATTAAGTAGCTCTTGACAAACTTAGCCCTCTTGATCTTTGTTATTCACACGAGGGTCTCAAAATTTCTTGACTATCTGTCAAGGGTGTTGTGGAATTTAATGACAACTTTTTATCTTCATTTAAAAAAATTTGTTGGATAACGCCTCTGTATAGGTTCGTGACAACTGCTGATATCACCATGTCAATAAAATTAAACTCTATATTTTTACTGGAGCAATATTTTATTTATTTTTGGTCAAAACAAAGGTTTTTCCATCAAAAACTGCAAAAAAAAAAACAAAAAAACATGGTCCATTTCTCGAGTCAGCTTCTATCCCACCTTAATCCAGCACTGATATCGATGCCCGTCAAACTTTCCTAATATTCAGTTTCTTGTCTTCTTTCATTCTGTGCAGTGTTTCATCGCTGAACAAACTTTGGTAAGAATCGGTTTATCATACTACTGTCACCATGTGTCTAACTGGACCAATTTCATTATATATTTAAAGCCATGATTTATGCACTTTTCTGCTATATTCTAAGGAAATTAGGTGACCTGGCGGTCTAGGGTAAGGTGTCAGACTTCTGTGGTTGGGGGGTCCGGGGTTCAATCCTCGGTCCCGCACAGATTTATCTGATTGCCCAAACCCTTCCTTCACCTCTGACAAGACGTGTATTAATCAAAATCTTGTGAATGTGTGGAATGCCAGGCCTCCACCGTGGTTCGGATCACACGTTAAAACTGTAGGTCCTCCATTTCATCTCACAATCACCCTACCATTATACATTAGCGTAAGTGCGTATAACACGAGCGGGTAGTAAGACGAGGTGATAATAATAATCTAAGGAAATCAAAGTGAAAGTACTGTAACAAGGATCAAGAAGAAAAAAATTCTTGGATCTGCGAGTTTATCTTACTTAAGTATTTGTTTGAAAATAAGTTTTTTATAGGCCTATATATATTTTTTTATACCGAAAACAACTTTTCTATATTTATGTTTCAAATCCTAAGAGCAAAGTAAACTTTTTGCTGGTTGTTTATCTTTCATCTTAACGTCAACATTACAATATTCTGAAACGTATATTTTAGCTCGCACTCAAAAGTATTCATTATTTTCGCATTTAAAAGTTAGCATCCACTTCCCGGTTTTAATTACCGAGTAATTTATGCAGCTTCGAGGTAACCATTCATTGAGCGTACTACTCGTGATATATTCAGATGAAACGTATCACAAAGTTTTCACACTTTTTTTTTTTTTTTTAATATTTGAAATCGTTGATTGATGTTGACATTTTCAGAACCATCAAACCGATGAATACGTAATACTTTTTTTTTTTTAGAGTTGCCGTTTCATTGAGTATGTTAATGAGAACAAAGTTTAAACATGAATTTTCAAGTACAATAAACAAATATTAAGTAACGCACTCATAATATCTATACGCCAGTCGGATATAAAATATGTTTCACGTAATATATTCTAATAATTCTATTGGTAATTACAGCATTACCTTGAATCTAAATTTTATTTTATTACCACTGACCACCTCTAGTGGACAGAGTTTCTGAATACAGATATAGAGGGTCCTGGTTCGATCCTCGGAACTCCCAGATTATTCTGTGAAACAGTGGGTCTGTAACGGGGTCGAACTCAGCCCCATGATGAAAAAATGAGGAGCAACTTGAATAAAGAAGTTGAGGCTAAGGCCTAAAAAAACAGATTAACGGTCGTGTGGTTCATTGTGATGACCACATGACACCCTCTATCCATAAATTTGGATCTATTTTCGCCATCAAACGGCGGCCGCTCTTTGGTTTAGCTCGCTTGCGGGTGGATGCTATGGAGTATTTATATATATATATATATATATAACACACACACACACACACACACACAATGAGTCTATACACAAGAGATGATAGACCTAACACTGGAGAAAATATATAAAACCATATATGGTTTATTGAATAGCTAAAATTTAAAAGATGAAAACTATACATTTAAAAATATGGATTTTTAAATTTTATCGTGGACATATATATTTTAATCTTGACCTGTAGATTGACATCTTAATGTGTGAGCCACTAACATATTTATTAGAGCTTATTCTACATTCGATTGGAAAGCGATTCTTCTAGTAATGTCCTAAGTTTTTACTTCTAGATTAATCTGACATTCTAGGCTGCTATTATAGGCTTCACTCATTAGCTCTCCTAATTACTCAAACATATTTGAATTAGTATACCCCTTCGGTGACATCTAAGGCTCTACGCTGCTAGGGTAATCAATGGGGCTTATCCCATCGGGTTACTATTACATGTTTTCCATCTCCTCACCAGTAGGACATTCTTATAAATAGTACATTTTTTAATTATTACACAGGCATATAAACCGACACGGCGCTAAAAAAAACATGGCGGCCATTCACGAACAAGGTTAATATAATATTAACATGGTTGACATTCATGAATGTAGTTGATATTTATTAATAAAATGAGCAGCTAAACGCTCTCTACCTTGGCAAGACCTGTGACGTCCTGTTGGTGAAGTTTAATCAAGTGCTACAATCAATCCTATTGAATTCACCTCTTGTTATTTCCGCTCTGCAAATAAACAAACATAACAATAGTAATGTGTTCAATAAGAAGTAACATTCTGCTCTTGAAATAAGATTGATTTTATTTTGTAGTGAACTGCATTCGAATGAAACAAGGGTGTGTTTTGGGGCTTGGGGGGGGGGGGGATGGTTGTAAGCACAAAGGGGTTGTTGATGGCTTTGAGGAAGGAAATGTTCTTACTTTGTGGGAGTGAGGGGTGAGAGGGGGAAGGGTGAGAATGAGGGGAAAGCTGAGAGTGTTCAGATCGATACGGAAAGTTTAATGGATACTTCATTGAGTAAAGACTAGTTCTCCGCCAGCCTGCTGGAAGGGGGAGGTATACCCCCCATAGTAAGGGGGGGGGGGTAAGAAAAGGGGGCGTGGGCCTCGATACCATAGATTCCTAAGCGCCGATGTGGAAATTGAGATACGCCTTCGTCGGTAATATTAAGATACGGTTCTATTTCTCCCCTACCCTCCCCCTTTGCCAAAACCCTTTCATCTTGGTGCGATCATTTATTCCTAAGTCTCCAGTGTGGCCAACTTGACGGTGTATCTTGTAACCAGAACTAGCTACAAGTAGTCAAAACAACCTCTATCATTTATTCCTAAGTCTCCAGTGTGGCCAACTTGACGGTGTATCTTGTAACCAGAACTAACTACAAGTAGTCAAACAACCTCTATCATTTATTCCCAAGTCTCCGGTGGGGCCAACTTGACGGTGTATCTTGTAACCAGAACTAGCTACAAGTAGTCAAAACAACCTCTATCATTTATTCCTAAGTCTCCGGTGTGGCCAACTTGACGGTGTATCTTGTAACCAGAACTAACTACAAGTAGTCAAAACAACCTCTATCATTTATTCCTAAGTCTCCAGTGTGGCCAACTTGACGGTGTATCTTGTAACCAGAACTAGCTACAAGTAGTCAAAACAACCTCTATCATTTATTCCTAAGTCTCCGGTGTGGCCAACTTGACGGTGTATCTTGTAACCAGAACTAACTACAAGTAGTCAAAACAACCTCTATCATTTATTCCTAAGTTTCCGGTATGGCCAACTTGACGGTGTATCTCGTAACCAGAACTAGCTACAAGTAGTCAAAATAACCTCTATCATTTATTCCTAAGTTTCCGGTATGGCCAACTTGACGGTGTATCTCGTAACCAGAACTAGCTACAAGTAGTCAAAACAACCTCTATCATTTATTCCTAAGTCTCCAGTGTGGCCAACTTGACGGTGTATCTTGTAACCAGAACTAACTACAAGTAGTCAAACAACCTCTATCATTTATTCCTAAGTCTCCAGTGTGGCCAACTTGACGGTGTATCTTGTAACCAGAACTAGCTACAAGTAGTCAAAACAACCTCTATCATTTATTCCTAAGTCTCCAGTGTGGCCAACTTGACGGTGTATCTTGTAACCAGAACTAACTACAAGTAGTCAAACAACCTCTATCATTTATTCCTAAGTCTCCAGTGTGGCCAACTTGACGGTGTATCTTGTAACCAGAACTAACTACAAGTAGTCAAAACAACCTCTATCATTTATTCCTAAGTCTCCAGTGTGGCCAACTTGACGGTGTATCTTGTAACCAGAACTAGCTACAAGTAGTCAAAACAACCTCTATCATTTATTCCTAAGTCTCCGGTATGGCCAACTTGACGGTGTATCTTGTAACCAGAACTAACTACAAGTAGTCAAAACAACCTCTATCATTTATTCCTAAGTTTCCGGTATGGCCAACTTGACGGTGTATCTCGTAACCAGAACTAGCTACAAGTAGTCAAAACAACCTCTATCATTTATTCCTAAGTCTCCAGTGTGGCCAACTTGACGGTGTATCTTGTAACCAGAACTAACTACAAGTAGTCAAACAACCTCTATCATTTATTCCTAAGTCTCCAGTGTGGCCAACTTGACGGTGTATCTTGTAACCAGAACTAGCTACAAGTAGTCAAAACAACCTCTATCATTTATTCCTAAGTCTCCAGTGTGGCCAACTTGACGGTGTATCTTGTAACCAGAACTAACTACAAGTAGTCAAACAACCTCTATCATTTATTCCTAAGTCTCCAGTGTGGCCAACTTGACGGTGTATCTTGTAACCAGAACTAGCTACAAGTAGTCAAAACAACCTCTATCATTTATTCCTAAGTCTCCAGTGTGGCCAACTTGACGGTGTATCTTGTAACCAGAACTAGCTACAAGTAGTCAAAACAACCTCTATCATTTATTCCTAAGTCTCCAGTGTGGCCAACTTGACGGTGTATCTTGTAACCAGAACTAGCTAAAAGTAGCAAAACAACCTCTATCATTTATTCCTAAGTCTCCAGTGTGGCCAACTTGACGGTGTATCTTGTAACCAGAACTAACTACAAGTAGTCAAAACAACCTCTATCATTTATTCCCAAGTCTCCGGTATGGCCAACTTGACGGTGTATCTTGTAACCAGAACTAACTACAAGTAGTCAAAACAACCTCTATCATTTATTCCCAAGTCTCCGGTGTGGCCAACTTGACGGTGTATCTTGTAACCAGAACTAACTACAAGTAGTCAAAACAACCTCTATCATTTATTCCCAAGTCTCCGGTGGGGCCAACTTGACGGTGTATCTTGTAACCAGAACTAGCTAAAAGTAGCAAAACAACCTCTATCATTTATTCCTAAGTCTCCAGTGTGGCCAACTTGACGGTGTATCTTGTAACCAGAACTAACTACAAGTAGTCAAAACAACCTCTATCATTTATTCCCAAGTCTCCGGTGGGGCCAACTTGACGGTGTATCTTGTAACCAGAACTAGCTACAAGTAGTCAAACAACCTCTATCATTTATTCCCAAGTCTCCGGTGTGGCCAACTTGACGGCGTATCTTGTAACCAGAACTAGCTACAAGTAGTCAAAACAACCTCTATCATTTATTCCTAAGTCTCCAGTGTGGCCAACTTGACGGTGTATCTTGTAACCAGAACTAACTACAAGTAGTCAAACAACCTCTATCATTTATTCCCAAGTCTCCGGTGGGGCCAACTTGACGGTGTATCTTGTAACCAGAACTAACTACAAGTAGTCAAACAACCTCTATCATTTATTCCCAAGTCTCCGGTGTGGCCAACTTGACGGTGTATCTTGTAACCAGAACTAGCTACAAGTAGTCAAACAACCTCTATCATTTATTTCCAAACCCAATTAGGTGGTCAAATGGTATATTTATGTTTGTATCATCTTGTCTTACTACCTGTTCAGGTTTTACGCACATTTGATGATTACTCTAAAGGGGTAGGGATGAGGAAGGAAGCATTTTAGAGGTAATCTACCCGCATTTGCCTGGAAGGAGAGTGAGAAACAATTCAGGGAAAAAAACCCACCCTTAGTATACCCAACCAAGATTCTAACCCCGATCCCCCCCATTAACAACAGGTTAGTCTAACACGAGAGTGACGCCTTAGACCATTCGTCCATTAAGGTGCGTTCCGAATGGTCTAGAAGAAGTCACTTGCACAATAGACTGGACTGCCGATGATGTGATTAGGGTTTGAATCCCATAACCGAGGGTTGTTTTTCCACTCTCTCTCCACGCAAATGTTGGGACGTTTCCTCAAACCTTCCTCGTCTCTGACAAATTAGCGTCGACGCGTTTAACCTGAATAGGTAGTAAGACGGGGTGACAAAAAAACTTATATGTGCGTGAGTAAAGGCTGTATTCCATACTGTACCAACGAGACCAAGATTTATGGTAAGAATTGTTTGAATACGTATTAGTATTGCCTGGAGAGATGATGTGAAATCCCCTCAAGTTCACTCATATAGTGTTTTGGTAAATATCTCCTCCCAACTGTTGGTCGCACTGCCGGAGAAGTGTGTCACCAGGTTGGCCAACCTACAAGTGTGTGTGAGTGAATTCCAAGCTTTGTTACTCGGGGGGGAGAGGGGAGGATGGACTGGGCTGCGAGGAAGGGGGGGTGGAGGTACAGGAGGGGAGATATTCCGCTTCGTTAGGTCCGGTGCGCGGAAGACTCAAAGCTGAAACTCGTTTGTACCTCCCTCGTATAGTCGCGTACACAACTACATTCTATCATTAGTATAGTCTCGTACAAAACTACACTCTATCATTAGTATAGTCTCGTACACAACTACATTCTATCATTAGTATAGTCTCGTACAAAACTACACTCTATCATTAGTATAGTCTCGTACACAACTACATTCTATCATTAGTATAGTCTCGTACACAAATACACTCTATCATTAGTATAATCACGTACAAAACTACACTCTATGTTTGGTATAGTCTCGTACAAAACTACACTCTATGTTTGGTACAGTCTCGTACAAAACTACACTCTATCATTAGTATAGTCTCGTACAAAACTACACTCTATGTTTGGTACAGTCTCGTACAAAACTACACTCTATGTTTGGTACAGTCTCGTATAAAACTACACTCTATGCTTGGTATAGTCTCGCACAGAACTACACTACACCTAAATATAGTGAAGGTCCATATTCTTTGCGCATCTATAATATTTGATTAATACTTTATTTGAAAGTTATAGTTGACTATTTTCTCTCCCAAGAGTCACCGAACCTCCGTGTATCGAGTTACAACTACATTCATACACGTGACATGTCCATCAAAGGAACTGCTCCTCTGCGGCTATTCCTTGAATAGCTGCTCTTGTCCGAATGTTGGGATCTGTAGAAAGAATAGCGACAGTAATCGCTGACAAGGCAGGAAATTGGGAAC
The DNA here is from genome assembly GCA_033556935.1 of Timema podura. Lineage (NCBI taxonomy): Eukaryota > Metazoa > Arthropoda > Insecta > Phasmatodea > Timematidae > Timema > Timema podura. Next base: position 55,217,368 of record JAVRXN010000012.1, on the reverse strand, counting down.
TAAACTGAATCAAATGAAAACTTTTTTAAAACAAAATTTTTTTTTTTAATTGAAGTTCAAATGGTTCTTTCAGATTTTTTTTTTTTTAAATGAAAGGGTTGATTATTTTTATGATTGCTTTCAGTGGATTAAAAGAAAGTGAAATTGAAGGTGAATGTTTTTGATCAGAAGCGCTCTGATGGAGGTGAAACCTCCGCCACAAAAAGTAACAACGTATTTTTCTAGTGTAAAAAAGCGACTGATGGATTTCTTTGTTGGACACCGACGGGGAGGGGGGGGAGAGGGTAGTTTGAAAAGAGAGACTCAAAATCATGGCATGTTTTGGAAGGCTCGTTTAGGTCACATTTGACAAATTACTTTTGGTTCGACTTTATTGATTACAATTCCCACCTCCCCTTCTATTCAGCCAAACTTCACAATATACACAAATATATTCTATCAAATAACAAAGCTTTTATCTGAGAACTGCTAAGATTTACTTTAGGAAGAAAGAAATCAAATAAGTTCTACTATCTCTCAAATATGTGTTGACTATATAAAGAGGCAACAACCTCTGTGACAATTGTTACTAAACAAGTTCTACTATTCTCAAAGTATGTGTTGACTATATAAAGGGCCAACAACCTCTGTGACAATTGTTACTAAACAAGTTGAAAGGCCAGTAAATTCACCGTTAATTTTTAAAACATGTTTTTTCTTATCAAATTAATTTCTACAAGTTTGCTTGAAACTTGACTTATTACATCCTTCTGTGACACTATATATGACATTATGTAAGACACTATGTGTGACATTGTGTAGGACACTATATGTAACAGTATGTAGGACACTATGTGTGACACTATGTAGGACATTATGTATAACACTATGTGTGACATTATCTTGACACTATATGTACATTATGTATGACACTATGTGTGACATTATGAAAGACACTGTGTGACGTTATGTGTGACACTATATGTGACAGTATGTAGACACTATGTGTGACATTATGTCACGTGTCATGTAGCATTACGTACATAATATGTATGTGTATGTATTTATTAATATATGTTATATTCGTAAGAAATGCTCTGTGGTTGAGCGGTCAGAATTCCCAACTACAATACAAAGGTCCTGGATTCGATCCCGCACTTCTAGATTTTCTGTGAAGCAATGGGTCTGTAACTGGGGTCAAACTCGGCCTCATGAGGAGCTACTTGAATAAAGAAGTAGCAGCTCCGGTCTAGAAAACTGAGATTAATGGCAGTATGGTTCTTTGGTCTGACCACATGACGCTTCTATCCACAAATATGTTGGCACTGTCTTCGCCAACATACGGCGCCACTCGGTCGGTATAATTAGCTAACGGGCTAACGACATGGAGTTTATGTTTGTGTAGAAGCTTTTAATGACTGTTAAACTAGAGATGTTCCATTTTTTCTTCTCCTCGTCTATTAATTATATTTTATGTTCACCGAATATTATCACCAGTTTAGCCAACAACCCGAAGAATAAAGCTCGTGAACTCTCTGGAGCAACATCAAAATCTGAGCATTCACGCCAACAATTTATTTCCCAGTCTTGAATGAATCCTTCCCAGGATTAAAAAATCCTTATCAGATCCAAGTGATCTGAGAATCCGCCATTTTGAGGGTAAGTAAAATGGGGGGGAGTGTGTTTAATATTTCGTCTATAACTGGTTGGTAGCTTGTTGGCTAAAAAAGCGCTCTTGTAGGCACAAGCACTTAAACATTTTATCAGATATAAATTTTTCCTAAGGGGACGGTTTTCTTCAGAGGTTGGTCCTAAAAGTAGCGTGGCGTGGTGCCCTCTGATTTGAGGCAGAAAGCTTTCCAAAGAACGGAAAGAATTCTCTCTCGTGTGTGTGTATAATATATATATATATATATATTATATATATATATATATATTATATAATTTATTTTCCTTCCCCACCTCTCGCGCAAGTTAACATAAAAGAGCGGCCTCTTTTGTGCATGACTCCGTACATAAATGTTTTACTGGCTGGTGTGTTTCTTATCAACGGCCCCTCCACCTTCCTTCCCCCCCCTGCCATCCTCGCACTGAGGGGCTGCCAGCTGATAAGAGCCCACAAGGACTGAGCAGATGAAATCGGCGCGCAGTAATAGTTAGACTCACGGGGGAACAGCCAACTAACTGCTCCAACCAGGTTTCGTTCTAACCAGAGACCTGTATGATACACACGAGTAATTGAAAGGTCGTTCGTTGTTCATTTGGTGTCAAGCCTGTCCAACTGTTGCAGAGATCTTCCTTTTCCTCACCGCCTCTCACTTCTTGTTGGGGTTGTATTATTAGTACTATTATTACTATTATTATTATTATCATCATCATCAACATCACCGCGTCTTACTACCCGTTCGGGTTATACGCACTTACGCTAATGTGTAATGGTAGGGTGATTGTGAGATGAAATGGAGGACCTACAGTTTAACGTGGGATCCGAACCACGGTGGAGGCCTGGCATTCCACACATTCACAAGTTGTGATTAATACACGTCTCGTGAAGGAAAGGTTTGACATTCAGATATATCCGTGCTGGGACCGAGGATTGAACCTTGGACCCTCAGCACAGAAGTCTGACACCTTACCCCCTAGACCACCAGGTCACCTTTGGGTTGTACTAATTACGCTAATGGATTAAGGATGAGTCTATTGCGAGAGTGACGCCTTAGACCATTCAACCACAGCCATGAATGTATTGAATACGTTAGTGACCCACTTCGGTGGTCGCGTGGTTTAAGGCGCTACTCTCGCAGTAGACTAGACTGACGATGACGGGGAGATCGAGGTTCGAATCTCGATTGGGTGTACTGAAGGTGGTTTATTCAAAATGGTTTTTCCCTCTCCCTCCAGGCAAATTCTAGACCACTTCTTCTAAATATAACTTTCCTAATCCCTAAAACCGTTATTGTAACAAGTATATAAGCGTATCACCCGAACGGGTAGTAAGACGCGGTGCTAATAATGATAAATTACGTCAGTGAAAAGGTAGGGAGACCTAGTGGGATTGCAACATAACTCACAAACATTTTTTAAACCTTCATTTTTATTAAATAAATAATAATATTTTATAGACATATTCATTTATGTGTTTCAAAATAAAAATAAAACTCTTTTAAGTTTCATGTGGCAGAATGTAAAGTGATTTAATTTCATTTTTAAACTTATCATATGTGTGTTACAATGCACCCCAGATATGGGACGGGTTGCAACACATATTTACAATCATATCTATGATGAAGAAAAAACAAAAAATATATAGAAATACATTAATTCTACTTTAATATATGTTTTGGGTCCCTACAAATAATGCTATTAGGCCCAAATTTTGCAGACAATAAATACATTGAACTCTTTGTTCCCCATTTACATTGAAACCATATTTCACTATTTAATTTTTTTTTCAATTTTAATGTTTAATTAGAGAATGTTTAGTAGTGAGCATAGAGTTATTCAGCTATTTCCATTATATATAACGGGGGTAATATACGTATATATTCTCTACCCCATTTTTAATTATAATCATGTGAGCTTTGTGTAAAACATATTATGTACACTGTTCACTATTGGTTTTTTTCTGTGAACAAACTGGATCTGTAAATAGTAATGATAGGTCATAATCTCACAAAAAAAAAATTAGCACCACGCCTTACTACCCGTTCAAACTATTCGCTCATGCACTAACTACGCAGATGGTTTTAGAGGTTGAGAAAGTTATATTTAAAGGAAATTTACCCGCATTTTCGTGGAGGTAGAGTGGAAAACTATTTCGAAAAAAAAACACCTCAGTACACCCGACCGAGATTCGAAACTCGATCTCTCCGTCACCAATGATCCAGTCCAACACGAGAGTTGACGCGTTAGACCGCACGACCACCACTACTAAACCCGTGTCATTTAAGTAGTTGTATTCTTAGTTTTATTTTGTTTGTAGACCGCTTCGGTGGCCGCATGGTTTAAGGCGTCACACTCGTAGCCTGGCCTAATAAAGACGTGGAGATTAGGGTTCGAATCCCAGTCGGGTCTAGTGAGGTTGGTTTTGCCCTAAAATGTTTTCTCAATCTCCTTCCAAGCAAATGCAGGTAGATTACCTTTAAAATGCTTCCTTTCTCATCCCTACCACATTAAAGTAATTAGCACATGTGCGTATAACCTGAACAGGTAGTAAGACGCGATTGTAAAGTAATAATTGTTTGGTTCCTTGCAAAGTTATAATAATATATCTCCAAAACAGTTTTCCACACTCCATCCAAGCAAATGCGGATACTCTTATTCTAAATATAACCTTCCTAATCCCTAAAACCATCAGTGTAATTAGCACATAAGCGTATAGTCCGAACGGGTAGTAAGACGCAGTGCTAAAAAAACAATCTCCTTATTAAACTTTCACAAATGTGTTTAAAAAAAGAATTAGAATTGAACAAATCCAATCCTTAGAGCTGAGTATCTATTATTAAAATACAATATTATTTCTGAAGACATAGCTTGAACCAAGGACTCTTGGCTGTTATCCTTATAGTCGGCTCCCTTTTAGATCTTTGTATGTGGATTGGAAGCGGAAACAAATGAATGACATTTAATTGAATCTTCTCTGTTTCGGACATTTAGTCGACCATAATTATTAATAGTAAACAAACTATGACATTGTAATGGATATTTATATTTTCACTGTTCCAAATGAGTTGTGAGTCTTTCGTTTTTTTTCAAAACGGTCTAACTACAGTGATAACGTTATCGGGACTATATAAACTTAGAATATAACGATATTTCCCTCTTATTAAGGCAGTTCAAAGGAATATCGTGAGGTGAATTTGTTTTCCTAAGGTTGGTACAGCAGATGAGAGTTTGCACGCTAGCAAAAAAAAAAAAAAAAAACACTTCCACATTGTTTACATGGTCTAAAACCAGGCTAAGAATACATTTTGTCTCCATTTCCACTTGAAGATATGATTGGAAAAGTTCGAGACAAATTAAATAGGAAAAAAAACATTACGTTGAAACGTATCTGGGTGAGAAAGTTAGAATAGAAAACTGTTTCAAGGAATGCCAAACGATGAACTGGGAATATTTTGAGATACTTCCTCAAATATGTATTCTAGATTCAACTAATTTGTATATTTGTCAGTGCCAAAGTGCTATTTAATTAGTATCTGCTATTCTGTCTCTTGCTCCTTCGTGATCATTTAGGTTCCATTGTATCATCCTCATTATATTCGTTAGTTTGTCATTACCTCCTCTATGATTTCTTGTGTTCCATCCTCTTCATCTATCTGCTTCTATTTCTTCTGCCCCCTTATCCTCTTAGGCTCAACAAACTCTCTACCGATCCAGCCAGTAGCCACTACAATCACTCCTCCGTAAGACTGCTAGTTCTGTTCCCCGTGTTTGGGAAACATCTCTTAGTTCCCCATGTTGGGAAACGTCTCTTAGTTCCTTATGTTTGGAAACGTCTCTTAGTTCCCCATGTTTGGAAACGTCTCTTAGTTCCCCATGTTTGGGAAACGTCTCTTAGTTCCTTATGTTTGGAAACATCTCTTAGTTCCCATGTTTGGAAACGTCTCTTAGTTCCCGATGTTTGGGAAACGTCTCTTAGTTCCCCATGTTTGGAAACATCTCTTAGTTCCCCATGTTTGGAAACGTCTCTTAGTTCCCCATGTTTGGAAACATCTCTTAGTTCCCCATGTTTGGAAACGTCTCTTAGTTCCCCATGTTTGGAAACATCTCTTAGTTCCCCATGTTTGGGAAACGTCTCTTAGTTCCCCATGTTTGGGAACCATCTCTTAATTCCCCATGTTTGGAAACGTCTCTTAATTCCCCATGTTTGGGAAACGTCTCTTAATTCCCCATGTTTGGAAACGTCTCTTAATTCCCCATGTTTGGGAAACGTCTCTTAATTCCCCATGTTTGGGAAACGTCTCTTAATTCCCCATGTTTGGGAAACGTCTCTTAATTCCCCATGTTTGGAGACGTCTCTTAGTTCCCCATGTTTGGAAACATCTCTTAGTTCCCCATGTTTGGAAACGTCTCTTAGTTCCCTTCAGGGGTGCACATGGGTTGGTTTATAGATAATCAGCTCTCCATTAGTCCTGTTGACTAGTTTCATAAAGAACTATAAGTATAACAACATTCACCTCCCATGGACGTTAGAGGGAGGACACTTCTCCAGCCAGGACACTATCTCTGACCTAGAGTGACACTATCACCAGCTTGGAGTGACACCATATCAATCGAGAAGTGACAATATCTCGAGCCAAGAGTGACACGATCTCCATCTAGAAGAGACACCGTCTCTACCTGGAAGCGACACTACTCATAACCAATAGTGACACTATCCCTCTCTAGAAGTGACACTATATATAACCTCAAATGACACAATACTTCAGTTCCGTCAGTGGTTGTAGAACCACACAAAGAAGAATCTCCGAGAACTTTTTCTGTCAGATTTTTTCCCTCTTATAACTTAGTGAAGAGATCTCCCTCCACCTGTGACATAGCGCACTTTAACCCGCAGCTCTTGTATTGCATGTTGCCGCTATTTGGGGATTGTTGGCTTTCATATGAAAGCCCCCCTCTCCCCCTCCAGCCCACAGTGGTTTCCAAAAGAGACGTCTTTTATCTGCATAATTTGCTGTTCTCCATCTTGATGAATGGCACATCAGGCGAGCATCAAACACAGTCATTATGTAGGTATAGTTCAGTGGGAATAAACATAGTACATACCGTAGCTATATGTTGATTGGTTGGTAATATACCTGACTATTGATGGGGTACACTACTAGGAACTATATGTTGATTAGTTGGTAATATACCTGATTATGATGGGGTACACACTAGGTAACTATATGTTGATTGTTGGTAATATACCTGATATGATGGGTACACACTATGAACTATATGTTGATTGGTTGGTAATATACCTGACTATGATAGGGTACACACTATGAACTATATGTTGATTGGTTGGTAATATACCTGATTACAAAGAGTTACACTCCAAGACAAAACCATCACATATCTCATGCACACTAATCGTGCTGCTATCTGATGGTAGTTATTATAACTGTAAAGGCTTGTGAAGGCCAATTAGGTTTCACCTTCCTCACCCTAGACGTCGTCTTTTAATAAAGCGGTGGTCTATTTGCGCCGCGAGGTGTCAACATCTGTTTTAATGATAATTGATGGCAAATGTCGACATTGATTTATGCGCCCAGGCGCCTGGCGTCGCTTCACGGCGAGAGCCAAGTAACGAGCAATGTTGGCAGGCGTGATATTTTCCACGTCTCCCGTGCTGACTAGGGGGAATCCCACAGGGAAGCTACGCCAGGTTTTATTTCATGGCGGTAATTTGCAACACACGGGAGGAGCTGTTTTAACCCCCGAAGCACGTTAATTTCGTGAAGAATGGCTGGCCATAGCTTATTGTGCGTGATCTTTAAAAGGTTTTTAACTCTCTTTTTTTTTGCTTAGACCTTTAGGAAAAGCTTTAATTCTCCTCGAACTTTAAAATTCTTTATTATTTTGTGCCTAAGTATATGAAGGGCAAACTCTGGTGAGGTCGTAGCGCTGTATTTTAATAGCTTACGATAATATGAAAAATGAGGGTCATGATATCAATAATAATTGTAGCAATTTGTGAATAAATTGTATTTAACTGTGATGTGCTCCATTGTTCAGAACGTGAACTGTATAGCTGTCGTAGTGTTAAACCTTCAATATACCTGCTAGCATTGATTCAAAGGGGTTTGTTGTTTATTCGTCAGTAATAATAGTCATAAGTAGAACACAAGTCTGTTGTAACTATTATAGGGTGCTGATAGCAGTCAGTAACTACTACATGGTACTTATGTCAGTCAGTAGCTATTACATGATGCTGATAGCAGTCAGTAACTACTACATGATGTTATCAGTCAGTAACTAATATATGATGTTGTTATCAGTCAGTAACTACTATATGATGTTGTTTATCAGATCTCAGTAACCACTACATGATGTTGTTATAGTCAGTAATACATATGTTATCACTAACTACAATGATGTTGTTATAAACAGCTCAGGTAACGTATTACATGATGTTGTTATCAAGTCAGTAACCACTACATGATGTTGTTATCATCAGTAACCACTACATGATGTTGTTATCAGTCAGTAACTACTATATGATGTTGTTATCATCAGTAACCACTACATGATGTTGTTATCAGTCAGTAACTACTACATGATGTTGTTATCAGTCAGTAGCTATTACATATGCTGAAATCAGTCAGTAACTACTAAATGGTACTGATAGTAGTAAGTCACTACTACATGATGCTGATAGCAGTCGGTAACTATTACATGATGCTGATAGCAGTCTGTAACTACTACATGATACTGATAGTAGTCAGTCACTACTACATGATGCTGATAGCAGTCTGTAACTACTACATGATACTGATAGTAGTCAGTCACTACTACATGATGCTGATAGCAGTCAGACTAATGACCACAGTTCAAGGACTGCCATCAAATGTTTAAAATGTTGCTCTTTTGTCGCTCATTTCAATTCCAATCCCAGCTCCTAAATGAGCAGTCCCTGCTAATGTCGGCTTCGGGACATGTCCCACATTCTGAACAGACGAAACAAATGAACATAGGTTGTTGCTGTTGAAAATATGAGTGGGTTCCAAGCGCTGACCACACATGTATTTTTTTTTGTTATTGAGGTAGTAAAAAAAAAAGCTGAAAATAACGTTAGAGTAATTACATTTTAAATGGAGCTGTGTGTTCTGCCAGTGGCCCACCCCTGGTTTCGCAGGGGCAATTAAGCTGCGGGCCCTGGCAGAGTCACGCACCAGGAGGCCTTGGGGCCGAACTTGTCCGAACGGGCAATAGGAACATTCCTTGACCTCTATTTAGGACCCTACTGCTGCACCAAATTACATTAAATATATTTAATAATAATAATAATAATAATAATAATAATAATAATAATAATAATAATAATAATATATTAGGTTAAAAAATTCTTTAACAATTTTTTTTAAAAAAAAGCTAAACATTGTTTCAAAATTATATTTTTGATCATAAATTAATTTTTGTATTATTTTTTTACCTGTCCACGGCTCAATCCGTTTGATTTATTCACGAAAATGGCCTGTAAAAATCTTACTCCCGTGGAAGTGTAATGATATGAGACCCATTTCACCAAATTAGTTTTGAATTATTATTCATCACGCCATTTAGAATAAAAATAAATATTACAATTTAATTGTGGTTTTTTTCTTTATAATTTATCTATTTAAGGTGGGGTAGAAGGAGACGCGAGAAAAGATAAGTGTTTTTGCAGTTTTTATGGCAAAACATTTCTTTGGACAAAATAAATCAAATATTGCTCTAGTAGCAACGTTTAGTTTAATTTTCTTTACATGGTGATATCAACATTTGTTGAATATCTGTCGAGGGTGTCCAAGAATTTAATAACAACTTTTTCTCTTTATTTAAAAAGTTTCCCAAGCTAATTCCACCAATGCTAATGACAGATATTCAACAGCTTCACCTTGTAAAGAAAATTAAACTAAACGTTGCTACTAGAGCAATATTTTATTTATTTTGGCCAAAAAAAGTTTTGCTATAAAAACTGCAAAAAATCACTGGCCTTTTCTCGCGTCACCTACATCCCCACCTTAAAATAGCAAATTAATATGCAAAGTAGAAAAACACGTATTTGAAAATATTTTTTTTATATATCCTCGAGCGGAATACTATTTATTTTATTGATAATTAAATAGCCAAAGCTATTATTTATGCTTTTAGTGGGAACTACTCCATCTAGATATCATATTCTGAAAATTGAAAAATGACACCTGGACACCGGAAATCGTACCCGGCCAAAGCCAAAGGTCCCGGGTTCGATTCTCGTGTCCAGGTGTCATTTTTCAATTTTCAGAATGTTATATTTTATTGATAGTCTCAAAATTCCGCCTTTTCTTCTTTTTAACATTTTATCAAGGTAAAGCTTAATTTTATTTTTTTAGAGAAACATAAATATTTTTGACAGTGAAATATAAAATAAAGGAACTATTCCTGTCAAGTGCACACATTATTTCACCGAGTAAAGTCGCCAGACTTCTCCCCCTCCCCCCTCACACACATACCCATAAAACCCCCCCTTCACATCCTTTACCCTTGTGGCTTTACGAGAGGCTATTTTAGTGACGATATTGTTTCTGTTGATGTGTTCACAGGGAAGGGGGAGGGGAGACTGGTTTTATGGCATCACTAGAAGAGCAGCGCCTCTAGCGTGGTGAGTATTAACTACAAGTTACATTTCTCCCTCGCTCACAAAGAGTGTCTGTCTCCGCACCTAAAACATTGTCGACACGGCCGACCCTGAGTTTTAACGACGGCGGCGATTATCGACCTCACAAACATAACAAGGTTTGGATGGGGGGGGGGGGTAAGGGGGAGGACGGATAAATGCCCGGCCACATCTTTTGTACAAATTCAAGTCGAAAAGTTGTACGTGCAGGCGATTTAAACGATGACTATGACATATTTCCTGTTTTATGACATACCAACTTGACGTGCTTGAAAAATAGACCAAAAGTCAATTTCATTTTGCATATTTCAATATTAATCCCTGATTTTCAATTCTATTGCTATTTGGAAAAGAAACTCAAAATTAAATAGTAAGTTTGTTTAAACTGTTTGTGTTGCTATCTATTTTACTATCACCCACTTCAGCGGCCGAACGTTCTAAGACGTCGCTCTCGTGTTAGACTGACACCTACTGAAGACCGGGGGGTTCGAATCTCCGGCGGGTCTACTGAAGGTTTATTTACCTAAATGGTGTCACACTCTCCTGCCACACAAATGCGGGTACATTACCTCTAAAATGCTTCCTTCGTAATCCCAACCTCATTAGAGTAGTTATCATATATGTATATAGCCTGAACAGGTAGTAAGACGCGGTGAAAAAGAGAATCATTGTCTAGTTCCTTGTATCATGCTAGACCAGACAGAACACGTTAGTGTCCTTGTATCATGCTAGACCAGACAGAACACGTTATAGTGTCATTGTATCATGCTAGACCATATAGAACACGTTATAGTGTCCTTGTATCATGCTAGACCAGACAGAACACGTTACAGTGTCCTTGTATCATGCTAGACCAGACAGAACACGTTATAGTGTCCTTGGATCATGCTAGACCAGACAGAACACGTTATAGTGTCCTTGTATCATGCTAGACCAGACAGAACACGTTATAGTGTCCTTGTATCATGCTAGACCAGACAGAACACGTTATAGTGTCCTTGTATCATGCTGGACCAGACAGAACACGTTATAGTGTCCTTGTATCATGCTGGACCAGACAGAACACGTTACGGTGTCATTGTATCATGCTGGACCAGACAGAACACGTTACAGTGTCCTTGTATCATGCTAGACCAGACAGAACACGTTATAGTGTCCTTGTATCATGCTGGACCAGACAGAACACGTTATAGTGTCCTTGTATCATGCTAGACCAGATAGAACACGTTATAGTGTCCTTGTATCATGCTAGACCAGACAGAACACGTTATAGTGTCCTTGTATCATGCTGGACCAGACAGAACACGTTACGGTGTCCTTGTATCATGCTGGACCAGACAACACGTTACAGTGTCCTTGTATCATGCTAGACCAGACAGAACACGCTATAGTGTCCTTGTATCATGCTAGACCAGACAGAACACGTTACGGTGTCCTTGTATCATGCTGGACTAGACGGAACACGTTACAGTGTCCTTGTATCATGCTAGACCAGACAGAACACGTTATAGTGTCCTTGTATCATGCTGGACCAGACAGAACACGTTATAGTGTCCTTGTATCATGCTAGACTAGACAGAACACGTTACAGTGTCCTTGTATCATGCTGGACCAAAGAGAACACGTTACATTGTTCTTTTAACCTGATGTTACATGGTTCAGTCCACCAGCTGACCATGCTGCATGCGCCCTACAGGTCGTAGTTGGTTATTTGTGCACCTAATGAAGAATGCGACGCAAGATAAACTACAGGACCTTATTTTCCGTCATCTGAAAGGTAGAACACGGTTAAAAGTATGGTCCAGACGAGGTTTAGCTGCGAAGTGTGTTCTCAACGAACACGGCCACTCTAGCAGACACGAGCCGATCATGCCCTTGGGCCACGACCTCACGTGTTTTAGTTGGACCTCCCGCCGTTGTCTACGCGAGAGCGCTGGCTAGCGGTGTTGCGATTTAGCGACGGGTTTTTTCTCTCTCTCTCTTCTCGAGTGTTGAGGGGGTGGGGGGAGACGAAAGGGTTATCCTCGCGGTATTGTGAGGTACGGGGCCCTCTACAAGGTACCCTATACTGACACCGCCCACTGGCGTGGACTCATACAATGCCGCCATTGTTGGCGGTAATTGAAAAATAACAACATCCTTCCTAGTTTGTCATAATTAACATGCGGGTGGGCTGGGAGCATCAATCGGCCAAGTCACAGGTTCTCTTCCTGTGTACGTCATTGTTAGATAAGTATCAGGCTGATTGGCGAGGGTATCTTAAGATAGTAGCATATAATCTTGTGATTAACAATATGTAAACACTCTTCATATATATATGTTTTAAACTAAATTGTTCAAAACATTAAAAAACAAAAAACACATTATTATTATTATTATAGCGTCTTACTACCTGTTCGGGTTATACGCACTTACGCTAATGTGTAATGGTAGGGTGATTGTGAGATGAAATGGAGGACCTACAGTTTAACGTGGGATCCGAACCACGGTGAAGGCCTGACATTCCACACATTCACAAGTTGTGATTAATACACGTCTTGTCAGAGGTGAAGGAAGGGTTTGGTAATCAGATAGATCTGTACCGGGACCGAGGATTGAACCCCGGACCCCCAGAACAGAAGTCCGACACCTTACCCTTAGACCGCCGGGGTCACCTCTTACACGAATTGTGGGTATTTATATTTATAAAAATAAAAACACAGTAAAACTCTTGTTATCACTGTAGAAATTTGCGAGGGCGCGAAAGGTTCACGTCCAAGGTAAGATCTCCTCCAACTTCGACACCCACAATAACACCCAAAATAACACCCACAATAACACCCACATCCTCGAAACATTTCCAAGGAAGAAGAAAACTTCGGTACTCTATGAACATATGCGAGATATCTCACTAAATATGACATATTTCAACATACAATAATTTTTTATAACAGTTGCTAAACAGTATTTTAACACCGACTAGTAAATGAAATATAATCAGACACCTTAGCTCAGTTGGTGGCGTGTCTGCCAACTGAGATAAGGATCCTGAGTTCGATACCGGTATGACCGAAAATTTATAATTGATGACAATATGGGTTTACTCTTTCACATTGATGAATTAACGGCCGGGGACTGGATGTTGTGCTGGTCCTAATCTTAAGTTAGATTATAAAGCATATGAAGCTACGGCAGGCCGATAGTGGAAAAAATATATGACTTGAATTAAATAAAAGTGACCCAGGACAAAGGATGTAAACCATAATGGATGTAAAGTAGACGAAATAAATAGATCTAAAGTAAGCATAGATAAATTAATATACGTCAACATAAAATAATATTGGGTTTTTTTGTTTCTCTCCCTAAACCTTTCTCTTTATCTAAATGCTCTTGATGGATGATTTAAAAAAATTAAAAGTAGTGTTATGTGGGAAAAAAAACTTCGCCTTTGCTTTGTATGTTTCAAACTTAGCTTAGCAATTAAAAAAAATTACCTTCACCCACCTTTAATTAGGAGTAATACTAATAATGAATCAAATATTATATTATGTCGATTACCTGATTGGTAGATCATTATCATTATACCAATATTTATTCTAAAGTAGAACATTGTCGAACTGAAGAAATAAACAGCAGCCAGAAAGATTTCTAAAATGATAATTCCCATCTCCACACGTTCATCTTTCTAAAATTGTTCTCACACTTGTGATGTTCTCTGCTCAAACTAATTAGAATAACCTCCACCTTTGACAGAGCTAGCAAGAGAAAACACCATGAAACCATGATACTTCCTAATGAAGATTCTCATCAAGGTACAAACTCTCATTGAAATGCTAAATACACTGGAATACAGCTACCAATAGCAAACACTCGAGAATTGACTTCTCAAACACTAAATATAGCGCTGGCTGTATAAAACGAGAATATCACAACGCTACTAATTTAAAACAATATATTTGGTCCTAGCTTTTATTAAAATAGCAAAACTTTCAGTCTTAATAATTCACAAACTAAAAAATATATCAGAAACTTCTATAAATAGGCCTTCATGAATTATTACACACGTGAGAGGTGAATATTTAGTTCATAGCATGGTGTGTATAGCCTGATTTATAGCAATATGTGGATAGTCTGGTTCATAGCATGGTGTGTACAGTCTGATTTATAGCAATATGTGGATAGTCTGGTTCATAGCATGGTGTGTATAGTCTGATTTATAGCAATATGTGGATAGTCTGGTTCATAGAATGGTGTGTATAGTCTGATTTATAGCAATATGTGGATAGTCTGGTTCATAGAATGGTGTGTATAGTCTGATTTATAGCAATATGTGGATAATCTGGTTCATAGAATGGTGTGTACAGTCTGATTTATAGCATGGTGTGTACAGTCTGATTTATAGCATGGTGTGTTTAGTCTGATTTAAAGCAATATGTGGAGAGTCTGGTTTATAGTATGGTGCGTTTAGTCTGATTTATAGTGTAGTGCGGATAGTTTGGTTCATAGCATGCTTAAGATTGTCTACTCTATAACATACTGAAGATAATCTGAGTCATAACATAGAGAAGAATGTCTACTGTATAGCATAGTGAAGATAGTCAGATTCACAACATAGTGAAGAATGTCTACTGTATAGCATAGTGAAGATAGTCTGATTTATAGCATAGTTAAGATAGTCTGATTTATAGCATTGTGAGAAATGTATACTGTATAGCATAGTGAAGATAGTCTGATTTATAGCATAGAGAAGAATGTATACTGTATAGCATAGTGAAGATAAATTCATAACATAGTGAAGAATGCCTACTTTACAGCATAGTAATGATAGTTTGAAGCGCAGGTCCAGGCGTGAAACGAAATTTGAGGTAATAAATAGCAAAACAACAGAATATCTCACAATTCTTTCTCCAAACAGTCCCACGATTGTTTATAGGATGAGGATGAACAGAAAAATGTTGGTTTGCCAGTCAGACAGTCCACGATGACCATGTTATCCCTCTTGGAGGTGACATTCCCAAGTTATAGCTCATAGCATGGGTAAGAGATGACTGTGTGATCCCTCTTGGAGGTGGCATTCCCAAGTTATAGCTCATAGCGTGGGTAAGATATGACCGTGTGATCCCTCTTGGAGGTGACATTCCCAAGTTATAGCTCATAGCACGGATAAGAGATGACCCGAAGATGTGGTGTACAAGGGAATAGCAATAGGAAAGGAAAGTTCCGGAAATACAAACAGTTTTTTTTTCCAGCACCGCGTCTTTCTACCTCTTAGGAAGTATACCCACATTTGTGTGGAAAGAGAATGAGAAAGATAGAAGAAAATCATTTAGCGGAAACCACCCTAAATAAATACGATGGGGATTCAAACCCCGATCCCCCGTCATCGGCAGTCTAGTTTACTGCAAGAGTAGCGATTTAGACCATGCGGCCACCGAAATGGGTGCGAGGTCTACTGTTCACAGAACTACTAGTAAGACTGTAGTAACGATAGTAACATGGAGGGAGGTCTACTGTTCACAGAACTACTAGTAAGACTTTATTAACGATTAACAAAGTGTGGTAAATCCCACCGCAGAAGACGTGGAAGTGAGTTGTGCCGCTCTACGTCCAAAACCCCCCTCTAAACTCGCCACATAGCCCTGTGTTTTCCTGATAGCTCACGGACTTCAGTTACTGTGTGAGGGGCCCATGTCGAGATATAACCCCCTCCCTCCACCAACACACTACAAGTTAGCGAGGGCCTGTAGTTGACAGCCCTGGCTGGTTTGCCCCCAAAATACTCCTCACCCCCTTTCAACCCTTTCTCTGGACCTGGAACAAAAGGTAATAGCTTGGTTTGCAAGGACCCCTCCCCCTCTTACACAACCCAACGCCCCTTCCATCCCATGACTCTTTTCCTTGCTTTTGGAGAGGTGCTGAGACTGGTAGAGAGGAGTGGGTGAAAGATATTTTTTTTTTGAACATACATGTCCAAGACAGTTCGTGTAGAGGCCTGGGCACCAAAATATGACAGAGTAATAGCACGTTTATTCAACAAACTAGAATTTTTATTCCTTTATTATCTGGCGTTCAGAGCGAACACACACACACACACACACACACTCTGAAAATTTTCATTCTCTTTTATTCTCGTACCTCTTTTGTCACTCTTTATCTCAACTCCTATCTTACGGTCGCTAGGTCCATTACCGGGAACGTTATTTTATTTTGTAAGACAAAACTACTTTTTAAACAACGAATGAATTGTGGAGAAGGAGATCAGGTGGGGGGTGAGAGAGGGTGATAAGAAATTAAAGAAGAAGAAGAGGAAAATTAAAAAAAAAATTGTTCCAAGCGAATAAAGAATGAGGTGTACCATTTGATGCGGTTTTTTTCTCTCTTTCTACGAGTTGTTCTTGAATCGGACCCCAAGAGGTTCATTAGGGCGGTCTAGAGTAGCCCCCCCCCCCCCCCCCGCTCTCCGCCAAATTAGAGACCGGTTGTAATGAGTCTCTTTAACATGCTTGCTGGATATCACACGGTGGCGGTGGCCGCATGGTCTGAGGTGTCACCCTCGTGTTGGACTAGATTGCCAATGACAGGGATATCGGGGTTCGAATCCTGGTCGGGTGGTTTTTTTACAACAACAAAAAAGTTTTACACATTACCTTCGCGCAAACGAAGAGTACATTTCCTCTAAATTAAACCTTCTTCACCCTCAACTCCTTAGTGTGATTAATACATGTGCGTACAACCCGAAGAGATAGTAAGACGCGGTGATAAGAACAATTATTTACCAACTTGCCATGAATTTATGAACGTGTAAGTAATAATTCTGACGTCACTATCATCCGTGGCCAGCCTCTTGGTCCAGTGGTCAGGTCGGGTTCGATTCCAGGTGGCACCATAGGTATTTTTTCCCGAAGGGGAATTGTTCCTATGTCTGCCATGGAAATATGAAATATTTATATTAATAATCTGATTAGTATTAATATTATTGATATTATAAATATTTCATTGTGTTCAGCATATATTAATGTCTAGTTCTACTAAATGTAAGACTCATATATTAATTAATTTACTACTCTCTTCGGTGGCAGCATGGTCTAAGGCGCTATTCTCGCAGTACAATAACTTGCCGATGACGGGGAGATCGAGGTTCGAATCTCGGTCCAGTGTATTGAGACTGCTCCTTTTTTTTTTCAAAATGGTTTTACACACAGATGCGGGTACACTTCCTATCAATACAACCTTCTTCATCCCTAAAACCGTTAGTCTACTTAGTACATAAGCGTATAACACGAACGGGTAGTAAGACGTGGTTTTAAAAATACTTTATCTTAACATTGGTACGTAAAAAGCATAAAATAGTAAGTTTGATCCCTTACAACCGGTGAACTGTACTGATTTGAAATAATGGAATCACTATTTTATATCTTATAATTGTACACTTGTTAAAATTGTGCAATAAAATATTAATGGTCGAATGACCTTAACTAACCTGTACATTTCTTAATTTTATTTCTATTTTTACTCGAAAATATCCCCCCCCCCCACTTCATGTATAGTTACCAATTCTGACAGTATACGTAAATTTATTAATTGCGCTAGTAATTTAAAATTGATAAAAATTGTATGTATAGGATATGTACCCGCATTTGAGATGAGAGAGTTTGAAAGGAGAACTATCTAAGGAAAACCTACCCTCATTACACCCGGATCCCACCCCCCAACCTCCGTGTCACCGGCAAACTAGAATAAGCTAATGTCTGAATAGTACCCACCCCCCACCCCAAGGGCCCTTGTATACTAAGTGCGTTTGTAGATAGCATGGACCTTATGTTAAAGAGCGGAAGTACATTTTTATGGTGTTTGAAAACACTTTCAAGTGTACTTATAGTGGCACCATGGCTTCTTTGGTGCTGACTGACAGTTCACAGCTGACTTCTGACAGTCAACATTTAGGTATATACCTAAATTTTGACTGTCAGAAGTGAAAGCTGCTAAACACATGTTTTTGCAGATCATATGGTTCGGCGTAGGGATACCTAATTTGGTCTGGTAACTTTTCAAAGCCGTCAGCTCTCAGCTGTGAGCTGTCATTCAGCACCAAAGAAGCCATGGGGCTACTATAAGTACCCTTTACAGCGCACTTTACTAAAGGGTGGTTAGGATTTGCCCTTTATCACGCGCAATTTTTTAAAGAGCGGTTTAAAGTTCTAAAAACAAAGTGATTTGATGCGTGGTTTGTTCAATTACATGTGTTAGTTGGCTAGTTTTGTTTATGTGGCGTGAAATGAAATATATTTTTAATTTAAAAAATATATAAAATTAAACTATAAATAATGATTGTTTAAGGCAGGAGTTTAAGAAACACGAGTCAAGGACAGTATTTTTGTAGTTTTTATATCAAAACTTTATTTTTGTAGCCAAAATAAACCAAATATTGCTCCAGTAGAAACAGAGATTAATTTTCTCCACACGGTGATATCAACAGTTGTTGAATATCTCTCAAGGGTGTCCTGGGATTTAATGACAACTTTTTCTCTTCATTTAAAAAGTGTCTCATCTAATACCGCTATGCTCGTGACAGATATTCAACAACTGTTGATATCATCACGTGAAGAAAATTAAACTTTGTTTCTACTGGAGCAATATTTGATTTATTTTCGAAAAAAAAAGTTTTGATATAAAATCTCCGTAAACACTGCTCTTAAATCATGCTCCTTAAACTCCCACCTTAAGGATGGAATTGTATTGATATAAGTAGGTAGATTAATGACGGGGAAATTAGCTATTTACTTAAAAATATATAGATAATTACTTTAGATACGCAGAAATATTTTAATTTTTTTTTGTAGTCCTGCACTTATGACCTTTCAGAAGAGACCAACAGGTATGCTGTGATACCTGAAAGGTATTATACACCCTATACACTTAAGTGCGCAAGAAGCGTGCTAGTTTAAAGTGTGCAAGTGTGTAGTGCGTGTAGACTATTCTGACACAGCCCAAACGAGCCTGACATTCAATCCGCACGCCGCCCCACCCGAGGCGTGTTGTATGGACCCTGGACCCAATCACATGACTAATCTCCTCAAACCACACCCCCCCCCCCTCCAACTAAATAGTGACTACATCCACCCCGACCCTAAGAAAAACGTCGCCAGATCCTTGAGAAGAAATGAGCAGGAGCCCCGAGATTAACCGCTCGCATGGAATGAAAGCCAAGGGGATCCCCCAGAGTGAGGGAGGCTCATTCTTCCCGAGGTGGGTTGGTAAATGGAGTGTATTGAGCCGAGCTGAGCCCGAGGGGGGGGGGGGGGGGAGACGGTCCAATTAAGGGCCCCGTGTGTGGGAGGGATTGTGAAAAGACCGCAGGAAGAAGAGAGAAGAATCGATATTGAATATCACTTCCTACCATGCGGGGTTCCCCCTGGGAGGCAACGACAGAAAGAGCACGAGAGAGAAATAAAACGAGAGATAAAGAGAAAGTGAGAGATAAGCGGAAAAGAAATGGAAAGAGTGAGAGAGAGAAAGCAAGAGATAAAGTAAAAAGCGGGCAAGAGAGAAAGAGTAAGAGAGGGTAAGCAACAGAGAAAGCGAGAGGAAGAAATAGCGAGAGAGAGAGAGTGTGTGAGAGAGAAAGCGAGAGATAGTGAGGCAGAGAGTGCGAGAGAGAGAGGAGATTCACGTGTCCTTCCTCCTATCTCCTCGAAGGAAAGTGAGAGTGTATTATGAAGGAAAGATGATAATGAGGCAGCTACTGATGATGCTTGTGGCGACGGAGATAAAGAACTCGGGGTCTCACCGCCGGTGAAACTCTATTACAGGATTCTAAATGACAGTCTCTAACATTGATACGGTAATCCACGACGTTTTCTCTCAAAGGGATGTTGGAGAAGAGGCCTTCATCCTATTTTCTATCAAAATAAGAAGGTTGGGAGGGGTGTAGGGGGGATACACACGGTCTTTGATACTCCTCCTCCTCCTCCTGTGCTCAAGACTACCTGTGTGAGCCAAGGTCACCGGAACAAGGATATCAGGAGCTGCGAGAGGACAGCATTGTGTGTTCTTTATTTTGGACACACAGGACATTTAGGGACGTCACCTATCAACATATTAGTGGTATTGATTATGTATCAGACTCTCTAACCACTCAGGTATATTAGCTGTAATCAGACATTCAACCACTCAGGTATATTAGCTGTAATCAGACACTCAACCACTCAGGTATATAGCTGTAATCAGACACTCAGCTACTCAAGTATATTAGCTGTAATCAGACACTCGACCATTCAGGTATATTAGCTGTAATCAGACACTCGACCATTCAGGTATATTAGTTGTAATCAGACACTCAACCGCTCAGGTATATTAGCTGTAATCAGACACTAGACCATTCAGGTATATTAGCTGTAATCAGACACTCGGCCACTCAGGTATGTTAGCTGTAATCAGACTCTCTATCCACCTAGGTATATTAGATGTAATCAGATACTCAATCACTCAGGTATATTAGATGTAATCAGATACTCAATAACTAAGGTATATTAGCTGTAATCAGATACTCAATAACTAAAGTATATTAGCTGCAATCAAACCCTGAACCACTCATCCAAAAGAGAAATATCCCTCCAGTTGTATCGTATCGCAGTTTTTATCCAAATAAAGAACGACCCCTTATACAATTAGTCTCCCTCTCATTCCCAGGTAGATCGGACTGAGGGAAGTAATGGATTCCGTGGAATTGAGCGCGGGATTGCGGTGGATTTAAACCGCGGAACCTCGTCACACATTAAGGTTCCCAATATATTTAAACCGTTGTTTTAATGCCCCCGGTTCTATTATTCTGCCCGGACCACACCTAATAGGGCACGTTCCACGCCGGTTAATATTCAGTAATGGCGGGGAAAACACTTTGTCGGACCAGGATATTCTTTTATAATTGAGTGATAACAGTTTTCACTGTCCGCGCCGTGTCCATGGGGCAGATAAAGATAATTGTAAAGTAATTACGCAGTCATGAAGGCGTCTGGGAGGAAAAGGGAATTTAGTCCATACATTGGTAATTTTATGAATTTCAATACGAATTTAACTTGTCTTGCGAATCCCATTTCGGCGGTCCAATGGTATAAGATCATCACTCTCACGATGGACTGGACAGTTTTTTGTAATTGTTATTTTATTTTTATTTTTAGTGCAAAGTCTTACTACCCATTCGGGTTACACGCCTTTGTACTAATTACACTAATGGGCTAAGTATTTGGGAGGTTTAATTTAGAGGTAGTGCACCGACATTTACGTGGAGGGAGAATGGAAAACCATATAAGAAAACACCCTCAGTGCACCCGACCGGGATCGAACCCCGATCTCCCCGTCTAGTCCAATACGAGAGTAGCGCGTTAGACCACGCGTGACTGGACAGTCGATGACTGGGAAGATAGAGGTTCGAATCCAGGTAAAGTGTACTGAGAGCAGTGGCGCACCCAGAAATTTACTATGGAGGGTGCGAAGGTTGTAGCCAGAATTATATTTTGCTGTAGAGGAGGCGAGGGGAGGTTGAAGGGGGTGGTTAGCAAAATAAAGTATTTTTAAGAGGTTTGCCCTCCAACCCAAAAGAGAGTCCGAGAACTCTCTCCACTAAAAGTAAAAAAAAAAAAATGGAATGCACCTAACTAGAAGCTACATTTTTGCAGGGGCCATTCCTTAGGAAAATGTTGAGATTTAGATTCCTTTAAAAGATATTCTAAGTGGTCTTCGCTTGGAAAATTGTTGAAATTAATTGCCTATTAGACTAAAAAACGTAAATTAAATTCATTCAACACATTTTCAATGCTCGATTTTATAGTTAGACTTAATATATTTTTAAGTTTTTATTAAAATTATTTGGGTATTGAAAGGGGGGGGGCAACTGCCCCATTTGCCACTCCTTTGGGTGCGCCACTGACTCAAGAGTGTTTTTCCACAATTCTTCTTATTCAACCTTCCTCATCCCTAACACATTAGCGTAATTAGTACATATTATGTACTCGCTTGGGTGACCGCATGGCTTAAACTTTAACAGGTCACTCTCGTGTTAGTCTGGACTGCCAATGGCTGGGAGATCGGGGTTCGAATCTTGGTCGGTTGGATTACCTATAAAATGCTTCCTCTCACATCCATCCCCATTAGATTAACTATCATATATGCGTATGATATGAGCAGGTAGTAAGACGCAGTGATAAAAAAATCCGGTATTGTCTGAACTGTGTCCAAGGTTTGAAAGGACTCTATTCTAGATTGATAGTACGAAGTATCTCTGGTGACTACAGGGTGTTCATCAAGTATTGTCTGAACTGTTTCCAAGGTTTGAAAGGACTCTATTCTAGATTGATAGTACGAAGTATCTTTGGTGACTACAGGGTGTTCATCAAGTATTGTCTGAACTATGTCCAAGGTTTGAAAGAACTCTATTCTAGATTGATAGTACGAAGTATCTCTGGTGACTACAGGGTGTTCATCAAGTATTGTCTGAACTGTTTCCAAGGTTTGAAAGGACTCTATTCTAGATTGGTAGCACGAAGTATCTCTGGTGACTACAGGGTGTTCATCAAGTATTGTCTGAACTGTTTCCAAGGTTTGAAAGGACTCTATTCTAGATTGATAGTACGAAGTATCTCTGGTGACTACAGGATGTTCATCAAGTATTGTCTGAACTGTTTCCAAGGTTTGAAAGTACTCTATTCTAGACTGATAGTACGAAGTATCTCTGGTGACTACAGGGTGTTCATCAAGTATTGTCTGAACTATGTCCAAGGTTTGAAAGGACTCTATTCTAGATTGGTAGCACGAAGTATCTCTGGTGACTACAGGGTGTTCATCAAGTATTGTCTGAACTGTTTCCAAGGTTTGAAAGGACTCTATTCTAGACTGATAGTACGAAGTATCTCTGATGACTACAGGGTGTCCAAGGTTTGGCGAGGCTCAAGTTTGATAATCAAGCGTCATTCTGAGAACAGCAATATAAAACAAAGCCAACAAAGACTCGCAAAAAAAAAAAAGCGAGTCTCCCTGATACTTCCTCGCAACAAGGTTTTTGTCTCGGGCGATAGAAACCCCCCCAGATTTCATCCCCCTACCCCTCCAACCGCCATTTCTGTCAACTTTTCTCTTTTGAAAGCTTGTTAAAATGTGCGTGCATGCGATTGAAGTTTCGCTCAGCGCTCTCTGACAACCGCTCAAAGACAAAGTTACTGCGTGAGTGGAGAGGGAAATTAAAAAACTCGTTCTATGGATTTTGATACACACACACACTTTGACATTATTTTTTTCTAAAAAAAAAATAAGAATAAAATATCTTGCGAATAGCGTCAGGTAGCGAGAATTTCTAAGCATAATAGATTTTATTACTATACAATCACTTTATTATTATTATTTCTTAATACCTGTTCAAACTATACATATATGTATTAATTACTATAATGAGTAATGAATCAGGAAGATTGATAAAAATACTTAGTACCATGTCTTACTAATTATTCGGGTTATACACCTAAGTACTAATTACACTAATGGTTTAGGAATTGGGAAGGTTGAATATAGAAGAAATGAACCCGCACTTGTGTGGAGAGAGAGTGGAAAACCATTTTGGAAACCCCCCCAGTTCACCCGACCGAGATTCGAACCTCGATCTCCCCGTCCTCGATAGTCTAGCTCAACACGAAACCAGTGCGTTTGCCAACTACTCCACCAAGGCAGGTGGAATAAGAAAGAAATAGTCCCCACATTTTCGGGGAGGGAGACTGGAAAACAATTTAGTGACAACCGCCTCCAGTACACTTGACCGGGATTCAAATTGCGATATCCCCGTCAGTCTAGTCTATTGCGAGAGTGACACCTTGGACCATGTGGCCACCGAAGTGGTGTAACTAAGCTACTTTAGAAATAAAAATCCACTTGGGAATTTCTGGATTGGTAATAACATATCTGTTAGTTAGTAAACTAGTAGTATTTTTATTATATTGTCAAAGTTGTAAATATAATTTTCGGACATCCTGTATATTAACATGTTGGCTTAGTTCAGCAGTGGCTCTACAAAATTCTGTATAGGTTGTTTTGGAAATGAAAGTGGAATATAAAGAACCCCCTCCAATCACTTTTTCTATTGAATTAAATAGTTTGAATATTCCCTCATGTATATCTTTAAAATCTTTTAACTTTAACTTTTATATAAAAGTTTGATTTTACGTTTTATTCCGAAATATGTTTGTTTACAAACTTTCCAGTGGCGTAGCTATACGAATACGTAGGTGACAAAATGCCGCAAGCCCGCGCCATAGAATTAATTTGGTTAAAAGGTGAAAGTGTTGTCTTTTAAACTTTTTTGTTGGTTCGTAAAGATCTCACTATTCAATCAAAAATTACTCAATAGTCACTTGACTGTGCATAATTTCACGCTCTACAAAAAAAAATCCTTGTATATATTTTTCTGTAAAATCAATATTTAAAAAGATATATGTAAATAACAAAAAAAAAGCGCGTTTTTTTTGGCCAATAATAATTTACCTAACAATTATTTTGCATTCATTACTTTCCACAGAACTTATAAAATGATTCCAATAATAAGTGTCTATGTAATTTATTAAAATATATTATTATTATCATTATTATTATTATTATTATCACCGCGTCTTATACGCACTTACGCTAATGTGTAATGGTAGGGTGATTGCGAGATGAAATGGAGGACCTACAGTTTAACGTGGAATCCGAACCACGGTGGAGGCCCGGCATTCCACACATTCACAAGTTGTGATTAATACACGTCTTGTCAGAGATGAAGGAAGGGGTTTGACAATCAGATAAATCTGTACCGGAACCGAGGATTGAACCCCGGACCCTCAGCACAGAATTCTGACACCTTACCCCTAGACCACCAGGTCACCGATTAAAATATACAATTACACATAAGATCGGGGAAGGGGGGGCGCTTTCGTTTCTTGGGTGGGATGGGGGGCCACAATGAAAGTTTTGCCACGGCTCCATTATTGCCTAACGCCTCTGAAACTCAGCCTCTTCACCAGTATTACAGTCAAAGAAAAAGAGGAATCAAGGCATAGTATTCTAAGTTACCCCCAACGAGGTAAAAAAAAACCTATTTTTTACATCTCTCCTCCGAATGTATAACTGTGCGAGAGTTAACAACATCAGACATTAAAACGAACGTTAACACAAAGTTCGGATGTTACCAGAAAAGACGGGTAATGGGTGCCAATAAAAGGCGGAGGACGGAGTCACAGTGTTGCCAATTCATTATTTTGTTGTTGTTAAATTCTATTTATTTCCCTCTCGGCTCGGACGACTTCAGAAACAGGGACGATAATTCAATTAAGAAGTAACAAACACTAAATAATGTTTTCGCGAAATGAGCTCGCCGTCTTTTTATGTATCCATTTTACACCTCTAACTTACAGCATCGGTTATGGTTATATGTACTGTAATAATTACGCTGTGTTAGGGAAGATGAAGGCTAAATTTAAAGGAATTGTATCCACATTTGTGTGTGTAAAGAGAGAGTGGAGAAACCTAAACACTTTAAATACACCCGACCGTGATTCTAACACCAGACTTGCCGTCATCAGCAGTCCAGTCTATTTCTAGAATGACGCCTTAGACAATTGGACCACGGAAGTAGGTCTCTAGACATTGTTTCATAAAAAAAATTAACAACGTAAACTGAACAATTGGCGTTAATATGGGATTGTAGGATCATTTTTTTTTAGCTAGAGATATAGAAGTTCTGGTTTCTATTGTTCCACGTGTCACCAGTAATATAGTATGAAGACCTCTATTGTTCCACGTGTCACCAGTAATATAGTATGAAGACCTCTATTGTTCCACGTGTCACCAGTAATATAGTATGAAGACCTCTATTGTTCCACGTGTCACCAGTAATATAGTATGAAGACCTCTATTGTTCCACGTGTCACCAGTAATATAGTATGAAGACCTCTATTGTTCCACGTGTCACCAGTAATATAGTATGAAGACCTCTATAGTGCCACGTGTCACCAGTAATATAGTATGAAGACCTCTATTGTTCCACGTGTCACAGTAATATAGTATGAAGGCCTCTATTGTTCCACGTGTCACCAGTAATATAGTATGAAGACCTCTATTGTTCCACGTGTCACCAGTAATATATATGAAGACCTCTATTGTTCCACGTGTCACCAGTAATATAGTATGAAGATCTCTATTGTTCCACGTGTCACCAGTAATATAGTATGAAGACCTCTATTGTTCCACGTGTCACCAGTAATATAGTATGAAGACCTCTATTGTCCCACATGTCACCAGTAATATAGTATGAAGACCTCTATTGTTCCACGTGTCACCAGTAATATAGTATGAATACCTCTATTAGTGCTACGTGTCACCAGTAATATAGTATGAAGACCTCTATTGTTCCACGTGTCACCAGTAATATAGTATGAAGACCTCTATTGTTCCACGTGTCACCAGTAATATAGTATGAAGACCTCTATTGTTCCACGTGTCACCAGTAATATAGTATGAATACCTCTATAGTGCCACGTGTCACCAGTACTATAGTATGAAGACCTCTATTGTTCCACGTGTCACCAGTAATATAGTATGAATACCTCTAGTGCCACGTGTCACCAGTAATATAGTATGAGGTCCTCTATTGTTCCACGTGTCACCAGTAATATAGTATGAAGACCTCTATTGTCCCACATGTCACCAGTAATATAGTATGAAGACCTCTATAGTGCCACGTGTCACCAGTAATATAGTATGAAGACCTCTATTGTCCCACATGTCACCAGTAATATAGTATGAAGACCTCTATTGTTCCACGTGTCACCAGTAATATAGTATGAATACCTCTATAGTGCCACGTGTCACCAGTAATATAGTATGAGGTCCTCTATTGTTCCACGTGTCACCAGTAATATAGTATGAAGACCTCTATTGTCCACATGTCACCAGTAATATAGTATGAAGACCTCTATTGTTCCACGTGTCACCAGTAATATAGTATGAAGACCTCTATTGTTCCACGTGTCACCAGTAATATAGTATGAAGACCTCTATTGTCCCACATGTCACCAGTAATATAGTATGAAGACCTCTATTGTTCCACGTGTCACCAGTAATATAGTATGAATACCTCTATAGTGCCACGTGTCACCAGTAATATAGTATGAGGTCCTCTATTGTTCCACGTGTCACCAGTAATATAGTATGAAGACCTCTATAGTGCCACGTGTCACCAGTAATATAGTATGAGGTCCTCTATTGTGCCACGTGTCACCAGTAATATAGTATGAAGACCTCTATTGTTCCACGTGTCACCAGTAATATAGTATGAAGACCTCTATTGTTCCACGTGTCACCAGTAATATAGTATGAAGACCTCTATTGTTCACGTGTCACCAGTAATATAGTATAAGGTCCTCTATTGTTCCACGTGTCACCAGTAATATAGTATGAAGACCTCTATTGTTCCACGTGTCACCAGTAATATAGTATGAAGACCTCTATTGTTCCACGTGTCACCAGTAATATAGTATGAAGACCTCTATTGTTCCACGTGCAAACAGTAGAATAGCGTCCATTCATCAATGTATAGACGTATTCCTCCTCCCAACTCCTATAACTTGTTCCTTAGCGGACACCTCCTTACACAGACAATCTTACAGTCTGTCCAACACAACTCCAACAATCTTCCCTCTCTGAGCTGCAAGTATAACACTTGTGACTGGGCTGGCTGCAGATAATCAAGTGGAGCCTGTAATTACCCTGCGTAGTCAACCCAGACAGGCTCAACTCCGATGCGGAGGTGGTCTTAGGACGGGGTTTAAATCCCGGCGGGGATTCTAGACACTTAATCCAGGGTGATCAAATAGTGGAACGCGAGATGGCTCCCTCCTTCTTTAGGCCACATCTCGTGGCGGTGTCAAGTTGGAACAATAACGGGAATTAGGTTAAGTCGCGCGTATAATACACACTTAGACCACCCGGATGAAGCAGAAAAATCAAGGGGTGTGCGAAGGACAGTCAATAAATGCGAAGCTTTAACTTTAAACATGCGAAACACAGTCGAGGCCGAAATCTTGGATAAGTTTTGTGTTGTTTTCACATAACACTACTTTTAATTTCTAAACCAGCCATTAAATGCATCCAGACAAATTTTTCTCAGCACCGCGTCTTACTACCCGTTCGGGCTATAAGCCTATATACTAATTACTCAAATGAGTTAAGGATTAGCAAGGTTAAGTTTAGAGGAAGTGTACCCGCATTTTCGGGGAGGCAGAGTGGGAAACCATTTAGAGAGAACCAACTTCAGTACATCCAACCGGGATTCGAACCCCGATCTCCCCGTCATCAACAGTCTAGTCTATTGCCAGAGTAGCGCATTAGACCGTGCGGCCACCGAAGCGCGTCATACTCCTCTTATCCTCTTTTTTCCGGAAGTTTAGGGTTCAAAATTTTTTCACCAATTATTATATTATTATTATTATTATTATTATTATTATTATTATTACCCCCACGTCTTACAACCCGCTCGGGTTACGCTAATGTGTAATGGTAGGGTGAGTGTGAGATGAAATGGATGACCTACAGTTTAACGTGGAATCCGAACCACGGTGGAGGCCTGGCATTCCTCACATTCACAAGCTGTGATTAATACACGTCTTGTCAGAGGTGAAGGAAGGGTTTGGCAATCAGATAAATCTGTGCTGGGACCGAGGATTGAATCCCGGACCCCCAGCACAGAAGTCCGACACCTTACCCCTAGACCGCCAGGTCACCTTTTCACCAATTAATTTTATCTTCTTAAATCCAGGAGAATGTTGTCAAATTATATTTAATCCATCGTTTGACCTTGGGTTAGGTAGCTAAAGTTGCTGATAGCCCTTGTTTGCACTCGATAGCGCAATTAAATCTAACCCTTGCTGATAGGTACAGGAGATAAATACACCGATTAAAAGTAGTTTAAGCGGTGGTTACCTCTCCGTCCGCTCCTCCTTTTACCCTCTAGTCTGGAGAGAAAGGGGGGGGCAATCATTAGCGTCCCGTTGTCCCATTACAAGAGGGGTTGTTGGTAAGAGACGCCGCGGCCTGAATACCAAGTAGCCTGGTTGTTGCCCTGGATTGTTCGGCGGGCAGGTAGCTAACAGGGGCAGCCCGGCGTGTGTATGTGTGTGTGTGTTGCAATTTATTGACAGATGTTGAGGTTGAATTATGTCCGTAACTACCTCGTTTTATTTAACCACAAGTTATCGTGATTGCAAGTTTGGCCTGGAGACCATTTCTTTCCACGCTTCACAATTATAACAATCTATTACCAACATTATAGAGCGATATAACAGTATATTACCAACATGCTCCACAAATATAACAGTATATTACCAACATACTTCACAAATATAACAGTATATTACCAACATGCTCCACAAATATAACAGTATATTACCAACATGATCCACAAATAGTATATTACCAACATTATAGAGCGATATAACAGTATATTACCAACATTATAGAGTGATATAACAGTATATTACCAACATGCTCCACAAATATAACAGTATATTACCAACATACTTCACAAATATAACAGTATATTACCAACATGCTCCACAAATATAACAGTATATTACCAACATTATAGAGCGATATAACAGTATATTACCAACATTATAGAGTGATATAACAGTATATTACCAACATGCTCCACAAATATAACAGTATATTACCAACATACTTCACAAATATAACAGTATATTACCAACATGCTCCACAAATATAACAGTATATTACCAACATTATAGAGCGATATAACAGTATATTACCAACATTATAGAGCGATATAACAGTATATTACCAACATTATAGAGCGATATAACAGTATATTACCAACATGCTCCACAAATATAACAGTATATTACCAACATTATAGAGCGATATAACAGTATATTACCAACATGCTCCACAAATATAACAGTATATTACCAACATGCTCCACAAATATAACAGTATATTACCAACATGCTCCCCAAATATAACAGTATATTACAAACATGATCCACAAATATAACAGTATATTACAAACATGATGGACCAATATAACATTATGGTACCATCATTCTTCACAAATATAAAATTGGGTTAACAATTTGCTCCACAAATATAAGTATACTACCAAAATATTACTCAAACACAAGTATATCACAACATGATATTTATACATAACAGTATATTTATAAAATGTTGTACAGATGTTATACATGATATACACATATAATATAGTTCTAATAATCAATGTGAGAGAATTATCAAACAGTGTGAAGGAAAGAAGAAAGAACCACTAGGCAAACCGGAAATTATACAGAGATGTCAAGAAAATGAAATGTAAAATAAAGAAGGGTGACTAGCCAAACTGGAAAGTATTAAGGCGCGGTGGAAGGGGACGCGATAAAACTTAAAATTATACTGTTTTTTGCCGTTTCTATACCAAACTTTTTTTTGTCGAAATTAATCAAATAATCATGCAGAGTTTAATTTTCATCACTTGGTGACTTCAACATTAGTTGGATATCTGTCAAGGGTGTCCTGGAATTTATTGACAACCTTTTCTCTTAAGTTTATTGTTTTTATCTAATACCGACAGATATTCAAGATTGTGATATCACACGCGAAGAAAATTAACTTTATGTTTATACTGGAGCAATATTTGATTTATTTTGACTAAATAAATGTTTTGCTATAAAAACTGCAAAAAAACACTGACCTTTTCTCGCGTCTCTAAACTGAAATGTAAACGAAGAAGTGTAACTACCAAAACAGAAAATATAAAGAGTTGTCATTCATTGATACGCGATTATATTAAAAACTGAGAAAAAATCGAGTGGAGTGAATGCTACATTAATCCAGAAGGTGAAATTATAAAGTGTAGTCGATCACGGTGGACTTGGGGTAAAGTGCACGCCTCAAGATCTGATGAACGTGGGTTCAAACACAGCTAGGGCCGACGGATTTTTCTTTTGGAGATAACAATCCGTAGCACAACTTCCTTCGGATGGGAAATAAAACCGTCGGTTTCATATCGATTGTGACATGTAAGAACCCTGGAAGGTATGTGAACACACCTTTCCCGGCTAAATTGGTAGGCCCTTTTACTCTCGCTCATAGAAATTCTCGTGTGCTGATCAACTCAGTCGGTTCAGAAATTGCACGTTAAATACCACAAATAAATAAAATGTTAGGTGTAATTAAACTAACCAGCTCATCAGCACGTGTCCACACTTGTTTGTAACCGGACTGTACCTAATCCACGGGGGAATACCTGGCATCTCTCTATATGGTAATGTTTTAAAAAAATAAAAGACGTCGTTGGAGTTTTTGGAAAGGTAGGAAGGGAGGCCGTGCAAATATTGAGTGCGGGGGTACATTACTTTTAAAATGAGACTCATATTTCATGAAGTTTGTGGAAGATGCCTCCCTACACGGAGGACATTATCTAGAGCAGGGGAAAACTTATTGCGCCAGAAAAAAAAAACCTCTTCACCCACCAAAAAAATATAAACTGGCTCATTTATTAAATTTTAAGTTTTTATCTTACGTCTTTATTTTGTTGTTGTTTCTAATTTGTTTGCAGCCAAGTAGAGCCTGTAGAGTGAGTCAATCAAGAATAGAAGTAGAACATTGTTTATCATTGCAGTAGAAGCAAGGTACGCGCCATTAGAACCTACATAAACAAGCCATTAGAACAGAACCAAGGGCGATTAGAACCAAGTCAAACGATAGTAGTTCGGAGATACATTCACAATAGAAAAGAGTTAACTGCCATTAGAACAAATCTAAGCGACAGTAGTGCGGATATAAACTCACTAGTAGAACAGAGGTAAGGGCCATTAGAACAAAGTCAAAAACGTGAGTAAAAGTAAGCGCCATTAGAGTAGAATTAAGTGACATTAGAACAAGAGTTAAGCACCATAAAAACAGCTAATAGTAGTAAGAATCGAGCTAAGCACCATTAGAAAATATTTTAGGTAAAGTAAAACAGTGTTAAGTGCCATTAGAACAGAAATAAGCGCGCCAGTAGAACATGCTAGGTCTGATCCAATCTAACTGTGTAGGGTCTAACCAAAAGTACTTCGTCTAGTGATTGATTTATTTCTTTTAGTTCCTTTGCACTCGCAAAATAAAGTGGAAAGCTACAAATCAAATACTAATACATACATCCTTACTTACTGTAACATACTGTATCATACTGTATCTGTAAGGGATGTCACTCGAACCTGCGATCGACATGGGAACGATCATGAGGAGAAGATGAGGGAGGTAAAAAGATTTGACTACCCCTCTGCCCCCTTCTCTGGCACAAGGATTGTCGGAAACTGTCTGGTGTTAGGTTCTTAGTCCTGAACGCTTCTGGCTGAAGGGGAGTTCATGAATTCCCTCATTTCCTAGTTTAAAATATATTTGCCTGCAAAATAAATAAAACTGTTCGGTGCACCACACAGACTTTCTCTCTCTCTTATCTAAAATATGTAGACATTTACTTAAATTTCTTAATATTTAAGAAACTAAATAATAGTAATTGTTACAGATACATGATCATATTCCACCAAAAGAGTATACCGGAAATAATGAACACTCTTAAAGAAACATATTTTTGTTCAGTGCATTTTAAACTCCACATTTCACCCACTCCGGCGGCCGCATGGTCTAACGCGCTACTCTCGCAGTAGACTAGAATGCCAATGACGGGGAGACCAAGGTTCGAATCTCGGTCGGGTGTACTGAGGGTTGTTTTTCAGAAATTGTTTTCCACTCTTCCTCCATGCAAATGCGGATAAACTTCCTTTGAACACAACCTTCCTAGTTCCTAAAACCATTAGTGTAATTAGTACATAAGCGTTTAACCCGAACGGGTAGTAAGACGCGGTACTTAGGGAAAAAAACTCCACAATCCCCATTTAGCTCTATTTAAAATAATGTATCCGTTTATATAATTATATAGGTACACATTGATTTTATAAAAAATATTTTCAAATAAAAGTTTTATGACTTGAAGAGTGATACAACTTTTCAATGATGAGATATTTTATTTCTCAATAGTGGCAGAAATATTATCAAAATTGGAATTTGACGCTTATGCAAAATACCCTAAAAGTCATTTTTATGGAAAAAATAAACTACGTGCACCATTTTTTTTTTTTGGTAATGTTAAACAGTCTTTGGATACCAACTTTAGTAAAAAATAGTTAAAGCGTTTTTTGATAAAATCGGTTTATTCTATTTTTGCGCTTCAGTAAACTACCCTTAATTTTAGGCCAAAAATATCTAATCACAAAATATTTTCATGGGTACCTTATTAAAGCCTTAGATATCAAGTTATAGACTGATCGGTAAAATGTTTTCGACTCTAGACCAAGATACAGAAAAACAGCATCGAAAATTTTTTTTTTTTAACTTTTTCGGGTATATTGAGTCATGTAAACGTCGTTATCAAACAAAATCTCGGATGTGATTAGTTTGACGATCACAATCATTTCTCCACTCAATAGTTGGCGAGAAAGTAAAAAAAAAAAACTTCTTGTTTCTGTTTTTTCTCAACTCCGTTCCAATATTTCTGTAGTCCCTCTACTGCATAGGATCTGTGCTTTATTTACTGTTGCACTTTTTAGACCATTTTGCTAACCCCCTCTCACTCCCCTCCCCCGTACGTTTGTGTTTGTTTACATTTTGTTTGTGTCCACAAAAGGAAAAGCAACGATAACTTTTCAGCGAGTATAAAGCCACTGTACGACCCCATTCAGTCGACGTATTTCTTGTTTTCTATCAATTCCACAAATGGACTCCCCATGTCCTTTTGTGTCTGCTTTGAGAAGGTGAGTGTACTTATATACACCGACACACCGAGTATGTTTAAGAGGAACAGTTTTTTTTATTACTTTTTTTTTCGTGACATCTCTTCAAGAGAATCGGGTTTGAGATTTTGATGGGCGTTTCATGATTTCCTAAACTCGAAAAATTGGTTTTTTGTGATACCGCCTGTATCCTTGTTTATATCTTGGTCTAGATCCGAAACCATTTTATTGATTGGGCAAAAAATTTTGTATCTAGGGTTTTAATAAGTTTCGCCTCAGAAGATTTTGGAATTAGATATCCAACCCTAAAATTAAAGATAGTTAACTTAAGGGCAGAAATAGACAAAAAATTGATTTTGTTTAGAATCTATTTTTTTAAGCACCACGTTTTACTACCCATTCGGGCTATACGCTGATATACTAATTACGCTACTGTGTTAGGGATGAGTAAGATTTAATTTAGAGTAGGCGAACCCACATTTGCGTGAAGGGAGAGTGTAAAACAAATAAGGAAAATACACCCAACTGGGATTTGAACTCTGATCTTGATACCAAGGAAAAATATCAAGGGTGACCTGGTGGTCTAGGGGTAAGGTGTCAGACTTCTGTGCTGGGAGTCCGGGGTTCAATCCTCGGTCCCGGCACAGATTTATCTGATTGCCCAAACCCTTTCTTCACCTCTGACAAGACGTGTATTAATGTCAACTTGTGACTGTGTGGAATGCCAGGCCTCCACCGTGGTTCGGATCTCACGTTAAACTGTAGGTCCTCCATTTCATCTCACAATCACCCTACCATTACACATTAGCGTGTGTATAACCCGAACGGGTAGTAAGACGCGGTGCTAATAATAATAAAAATATCAACTTGGAATCTAAAAATAAAAATCCTCAAATTAAAATAAACATGATTGGAACGAGATCTATTGGTCACTTAACTACTAGTATTATTAGGTTATGTTTATTTAAAAGTGGTATTAATATTTAAAAAACTCTATATTCAAAGACAAGTAAAATATCACTAGAAAAATAAATAGAATTCTAAGAGAGAAATAAATGCTCCAAGACCGCGGCCATTTTCAAGACGAACCACGAATATCCCCGGGATTGAAGGAAGTCTAAATAAAAAGTAGACTCCAATATGGAGGGAAATGTTATTCAATATGTAGGCTCTCCCCTTCCCCCTCTTGCCAATATTCCGTGGGTATTTTCTCCATCCCCATCTTTTCATGGCGGTGTGTTTGGTCAATCTATTCATGTTTGGTCTAGAGGAGAGAGAGAGAGAGAGAGAGTTAGAGTTAGAAAGACAGGCCTTGAGGGTATCGCACGTGGGGGTGTTGTTGGTTACGTCACTTCCTTCCCGTGGGGTAGATACACTTTTTTAACCTATCTCTTCTAACTGAAGTATAAATACACACAGTTACAAAATTGGTAAAATAATTTAAAACATAAATTAATGAAGAGAATGTTCCTTTTATGAACTCACTCTTTTAAAAAAAACACACACACACAAAATAATTTGGACATGTCAAGGGAGATTAGTCTTCGAGGTAGATCGATCAGTTTCTTGGGATCCATGCCCCATGCACCCCTCTGGGTTTTTTATTATTATAACGGAATAAAAATCAGTTAAAAATAACTCTAAACATTGTCTTGTAGTATTACAAACTTAAAGTAAAGTATAATTAGTATTTAAGAACTTAAGTTCGATTTATAAAATAAAATTATTTCCAACATCTATATATATAATTCGACACCCAATTGGTTGAAATATTTATTCAAGGAACAAATGTGATATCTTTGTCCTGCAAGTCCTGGGAATAAGTAAGCCACCATCTTTAGTTTAAACTTAGTTTAAGAGAAAAATAATAAATAATAGATTGGTGTGTCATTGACATACATCTTAATATAATATTGAGTCGAGTTAAATTTATTAAAACAATTATAAAAATAATAACAAGTCCTGCTTATTTTCTGGGTCACAGTAAAGACGGCCATTTTAATTGTTACGATTGTATCAACTGCTTCACGGAGAAGGTCAGGAAAAAGTTGAAACTTAAATAAAAGTTCATTTGCGAACGTAATGAATGATAAATATTCCAGTCTAGTCACATCATTAATTTATTTTATAAAAAAAAGTTAGAGAACAGTAAAACAATACATCTCGTTGAGGAACAAAATAGGGTAAATGAAAACTTTTTAACAAAATGTAAAAAGGAAAATGGAGGAGGAAATAAAGTTGTAAGATGACATTATGAAATGGCTGCTATTTCTTGTGCGTGTGCGAACCTTCCCCACTCCCCTTCATCACCCCTTCCACTCCCCTACTACCTTTAAAGATACACAAAGAGAAATGAAAGATTAGAGTGTATAGAAGAACTAAAGTAGAACAGAGGATAAGAATATAAACAGACACTAAAATAAAAAATAGGCAACTAAGTTGAGAGTAATACTTAATAACCCAATTCGGTGGCCGCTAGACTGCTGATGACGGGGAGATCGAGGTTCGAATCTTGGTCGGGTATAATGAGGGAGTTCAAATTGGGTTTCCACTCTTCCTCCTCGCAAATGCGAGTACATTTCCTCTGAATATAACCTTTATAATCCCTAAAACCATCAGCGTAATTAATACATAAACGTATATACCGAACGGGTAGTAAGACAGGGTGCTAAAAAACAACAAAAAACTTGATGTGTTGTTCAACCCTTAATTCTCTATTTTTTTCTTATTTTAAGTCTAAAATCCCATTTTCCTATTCACAAATAAGATGATAATATGAACACTGTCGAGTTTTTTTATTGTTTGCTCCACAAAATAAAGTTCAAACAATTAGACCGTTGCAGCGATGGCTGCAAATTATCGCGCTAAGGTTTGTTCTTAACTTTTTATTGGTAAAAGTTATATTGAATGAGTCCTCACTCGCCTTTCTAATTAAATGTTCAATCGCCAAAGGGTATCAACTTTCCATAGATTTTGAGCTTTCTGATATTAATTCTAAGAAATACGTTTTTTTTTTTCCTCCTTCACACAATTATAATTTTGAAAAGATCTCTTTCTCTTTCCCAAATTTCTATCTATTTGTTGCACCGTACCACTCAAGTGAGTGAGTTGTTATTATTCTTAACCTAATATATATATTTATCTATATTTTATTTACTGATATAAAATAAACTTCATGACGTCAGCCTCCAAGTGAGCTAAATCGACCAAGCGGTGGCCATATGACGGCGAAGATAGTGCCAACATTTGCTTATAGAGGGTGTCATGAGGTCAGCACAACGAACCCTCTGCCCGTCAATCTCAGTTTTCTAGACCGGACCCGCTACTTCTTTATTCCAGTATCTCATTTTGTCCTCACGGGGCTGAGTTTGAATCCAGTTACAGACCCATTGCTTCACAGAACAATCTGGAATCGCCGGGGATTGAACCCGGGATCTTGTAGCTAGAAACTCTTGACCACAGAGGCGTTGTAGGAAAAATACAATTCTATTACAAAAGTTTTAGTTGTCGTTATTAGATTAAATATAAAAAAAATCAAATCTATAGAATAAATATACAGATAGAGAAAAAAATTATCATCGTTTTCATTTGTGAAAACACCGACAAATATTATCTTCGGATATAATTTCTTACTTATTATATCGATATCGATTGCTACTGTTATTGATACATTTCTTCAAATACAATAAATGTGTCAAGTATCGATACTTTTCATCCAATACTCAATGAGTCCAAAATTGATAATTTTCATCCAATACTCAATGAGTCCAAAATCGATACTTTTCTTTCAATACTCAATGAATCCAAAATCGATACTTTTCTTTCAATACTCAATGAATCCAAAATCGATAGTTTCCAACCGATATTAAATGAGTCCAAAATCGATACTTTTTATCCACTACTCAATGAGTCCAAAATTGATAATTTTATCCAATACTCAGCGAGTCCAAAATCGATACTTTTTATCCACTACTCAATGAATCCAAAATTGATAATTTTATCCAATACTCAGCGAGTCCAAAATCGATACTTTTTATCCAATACTCAATGAGTCCAAAATTGATAATTTTATCCAATACTCAGCGAGTCCAAAATCGATACTTTTCATCCAATACTCAGCGAGTCCAAAATTGATAATTTTCATCCAATACTCAGCGAGTCCAAAATCGATACTTTTCATCCAATACTCAGCGAGTCCAAAATTGATAATTTTCATCCAATACTCAATGAGTCCAAAATCGATACTTTTCTTTCAATACTCAATGAATCCAAAATCGATAGTTTCCAACCGATATTAAATGAGTCCAAAATCGATACTTTTTATCCACTACTCAATGAGTCCAAAATTGATAATTTTATCCAATACTCAGCGAGTCCAAAATCGATACTTTTTATCCAATACTCAATGAGTCCAAAATCGATACTTTTCTTCCAATACTCTGAATGAGTCGAATATCACTTCAATACCACATCTCTAGTCGTTAGTAGTTACACTGAACACTGAGGGAACTGCAGGTCATGTTAAGAACATTTTCCCGCAGTGGCGGCTTGCGGTCTATTAAGTAGGTAAAGGGGCTGGGTTGGGGTAGAGGGTACCTAGAGCCTATTGCATTAATACATAGAGTCATCAAATGTGTTGAGGTAAGAGTGGGGGGAAAGCGGGGACAGTTTTATTTTAGCAAATACCAAACCCAAACAAATAATAACATTCAGAGATGACAAATTGTTCAGTTAAATTTTCAGATGATTGTATTTGTATCCACAGGAAGGTGATATATTATAATATTAAAATATTAACATATCTGCTTTACAGAAGACCTGACGTTAGTGACACATTCAACCACCAAGCGCTGTAGTCAATTCGTGAATGTGAGAAGAGAACTGTAATTGCTGTTATTGCTTCATTGTAACTCATTTAATCGTGTTTGTGTCAATATCCTCGGGAGAAATTAAACTTGGGCAATATCTATCTATCTTAGAGATTATAATTATCAGTATGTAAGAAAAGGTTTTTTTGACCTTGGTCCGAGGAAGGAACATTTTACTTGGTCAGAAACGCGCTTGGATAAACATTTTTCCTGTGGACCTCCGCAGATAATGTTTGTCTGTTCCAAACACTCGGGAAGTGTTTTCCGAGTCGGAACATTCGAGAAGGTTATGTAGGCATACACTCTTCAAACAAATGGATATCGGTCTTACTTGTGTAAACAGCAGAATAATAGATGAATGCAAACAAATTCAGATAACTGGTGTTTGAAGGGTCAAAAAGGAACTAATAGGGGTAGAATTATCCCAAAGTGAATCCATGGAAGCTTTTGACCCTCACAGAATATGCTACTACTTGAGATACAAGATGGAAAATTTCCAATTTAACTTTTTTACTTTCTCTCGACCTATCGCAGAGAGAAGTAATGTGATCAGAGAAAAAAAAAAATCTAAATCGAGATTTTGTTGGATGTTGACGTTTTATGCCCCCCCTGAAAGAGTAAAAATTGGGTTTTGGCGATGTTGTCTGTCTGCATCTTGGCCTAGAGCCTAATATATTTTCTCTATCGGGCTAAGACTTGATATCTAGGGTTTTAATAAGGTTCCCTCAAGGAGTTTCTAGAATTAGATATCAAACCTAAAATTATGTATAGCTTACTGAAGGGTAAAAGGGAAAAAAAAAGAATCGATTTTCTTGAAATCTAGTTTTTAACCATTGTACTTAAATTTTGCATCCAGGCATTACTTGATACTAAAAACAAAATGGCTATTCTTGTTTTCTCATGAAAATTATTTTAAGGGTAGTATTTACATATAAGTAAATTTACAGTTTTGATCATATGCCGCAAATATTTCAGATACGAAATTATTTATTATTATAAAGTTAATAATAAAAGTATTTGATTTGATATATATATTTTTATAAAACCAATATTTTCTGAGCTATAAGCAAACATATATTTTTATGGAGTACTTTGAAATTGATTGCTATGCTCTTTGGTGGACGGAGATATTCCTCTTTACTCAATGTTTCTGTAACAGTGTAGTTATTTCATATCTTCGGTGGAGTTTTTCCGCAAAAATGTATATTATTTAACTTCACTTATCCTACTAGTTTTTAGTATAGATATTTATTTCAAGATAGTGACCTAGTGGTCTAGGGGTAAGGTGTCAGACTTCTGTGTTGGGAGTCCGGGGTTCAATCCTCGGTCCCGGCACAGATTTATCTGATTGCCCAAACCCTTCCTTCACCTCTGACAAGACGTGTATTAATCACAACTTGTGAATGTGTGGAATGCCAGGCCTCCACCGTGGTTCGGATCCCACGTTAAACTGTAGGTTCTCCATTTCATCTCACAATCACCCTATCATTACACATTAGCTTAGGTGCGTGTAGCCCGAACGGGTAGTAAGACGCGGTGCTAATAAAAATAATAATAATATTTCAAGATAAAAGAGAGAGAAAGTTTGCCCGGTGCACCATATAGTTTATATTTTAACCTCTTGGCTCTGTGAAAAAAAAATATCTCAGCTATTTAAATGGAACGAATGCAATCGAGATTTACCAAGTTTTTAAAGTTTCCACTTCAGTTTAATAATCTCCCGAGGACGTTAACCACCAGAAACATTATCAAATGGACTACAGCGCTCGGCGGTTGAGTGCGTCACTAACTTCGTGTGTACTGTAGAACATAATATGTTAATACTTCAAAGTTATAATCAAAACCACTGGGATCCATTGATTTGATATTGGCACTGGATTTTCATATCTGGCTATTTGTTTCAATTTTATTTTCAGTTTGGCATCAATAATATTATTAAAACCATTTTAATGCTGTATAAGTATTTACTAAACCCACTTTTGCACGCCCTCTCCCTTCACTCGTCGCCCAACACACTTTCCGACAGCCGAACAGGCTTTCCTGAGGTATTATTATTCTACCGACGTTTCGTGGAACTTACAATTCTCCCACTTCCACAAGATATCAATTAAGCAGGAAAGAGCCACTAGATGATGAATCTAATTTTTTTCTTTTCTGAAAATTGAAAAATGACACCTGGACACTGGAATCAAACCCGGGACCTTTGGCTTAGTACGCCAACGCTCTAACCACTGAGCTATACAGGAATCTTCCCGTGCCAAGAGTCATTCTTCACTCATATTTTAAGGCGGAGTCTATGATGGACGCGAGGAATGAATGAAGAATGACCCTAATCACGGGATGATTCCTGGATAGCTCAGTGGTTAGAGTATTGGCATACTAAGACAAAGGTCCCGGGTTCAATTCCCGTGTCCAGGTGTCATTTTTCAATTTTCACTAAAAGCATAAATAATAGCTTTGTCTATTTTATTCTTATTTTTTAATTTTTTTTGCTATATTTTGGATACAGCAATTATTGTAAAGCCACCTTGTCGAGTAGTAACATTCCCACGGATGTTGTGGACATTTCAAAGAAGGTGAAGGAAAATAACAAGAAACCCGGGGTTATAAAATAAAGAGGGAAAACATGGATGGCGGTGTGAGAAGAGATAAAACGAAATTAATTAACGAAGAAACTTCACAATAGTAAATTGGTCAAGGCGAGTAGCGGGATGAGGGTGGGGGGTTTACTTCCCTTACTCTTTTTTCATCAAAAATATTTGAATAATACTACTCCCTCTAGGTGTGGAACGGGGAGAGGAGGGAAGGAGAAATAAACGAAAGAAAAAAAAAATTTCCTGAAAAAATAATAACAATAATTAGAAGGGAAAAAAAATCTTTTCTTTGTCTTCTTTATTATTTTATTGAAGGAGAGAAAGTTAATAAAATACTCTGTTCCACCAGAAGCGTGTCTAGTTAACAAGGGGATCGTTGATTCCGACCAGAGGGGCTCGTTAAGAATGATAATGTGACGCAACAGGGAGGGGTTTACGGCGGCATTGATAGGGGACAGCGCGGAAATTTGACTATTTTACTACCTTTATTTTTTTTAAAAAGCGTACCAAAATCTACTGTTAAGCTTGTGTTAGAGAACTGGAAGTAGAATTAGTTATAGATATGTTAACGTTTATAAAAACAACGCAACATTGACTAATATTATCTCGGTAGTATATACTAGTGAATAATTAAATATATTATATAATAATGTATAATATATTTAACGTATTCTCTCGTATGACATTTTTAAACACGAACATTTAAAATATCACAATGTTTAACATGTTGGGTATCGGAAACAGTTGTTCAGACGACTATGAACTCTCCATTATATTGTTCAAGTGACTATTAAGTGTCCGTTATATTGTTCAAGTGACAATTAAGTGTCCGTTATATTGTTCAAGTGACTATTAAGTGTCCGTTAATATTGTTTAATACTAATTAAGTGTCCGTTATATTGTTCAGGACATTAAGTGTCCGTAGTAGTGACTATTAGTGTCGTATATTGTCAAATAACTTGTGCGTATTGTTCAGTAACTTTAGTCCGTTATACTGTTCAAGTGACTATTAAGTGTCCGTTATATTGTTCAAATAACTATT
This sequence comes from Timema podura, assembly GCA_033556935.1. Lineage (NCBI taxonomy): Eukaryota > Metazoa > Arthropoda > Insecta > Phasmatodea > Timematidae > Timema > Timema podura. Next base: position 55,174,697 of record JAVRXN010000012.1, on the reverse strand, counting down.
AGGGTCCGTTATATTGTTCAAGTAACTATTAAGTGTCCGTTATACGTTCAAGTACTATTAACTGTCCGTTATATTGTTCAAATAACTATTAGTGTCCGTTATATTGTTCAAGTGACAATTAAGTGTCCGTTATACTGTTCAAGTGACTATAGTCGTTATTAATACTGTCCGTTATATTGTTTAAGGAACTACGAGCTCTCCATTTCAAACCTGCAAACTAGAGTGCCCACAAGGTCTACAAAAAATAAACGTCTCACATATATATAAAAATAAATATTATTTAATGTGAATAATGTGTATTAAACTTATTTTGCAAATGTAAATTTAGAGTAAGTTTGAACTTCCTTTAATCTACCTTAAAATAAAAACTCAATCGTAATGGTGAGTGAATTTAACGCTGCATTTGACACGGATCGATGGAATTAGAAAAATCTCATCAATGACATTTTCCCCTCAGACTGAAATAAAGTTTTTTTTTTAGTGAACGATGCAACCAACCGTTACCCAATAACGTTTCTGTATCTAATCAACCGGAGAAACTTTTTTATTTAATTAACCCACTTGAACGACAAATGACATTTTAACGAGCACAGACACTTTATCCCAGATCTCCTTCGCGAATCCATCCAACCCTTGTTTTTAAAACTTGATTTTCTTCTCGATGGATCTATTCAGGTCAGAGCATTATTTTAAAAAAAAACCTTTTAATTGTATATGTTTAAAGATAGTTTACACTGACACTAAATAGGTTGTAGTCGTGGGCTTGTTTTGCGTACACCATGCGATGCTTTGTTTGGCGTGATGAACGAACGGAATCCTTAAGATGGAATATAAGGGAACGCCAATTAAATATTTGTTCCACTTTTTACAACAAACCTAACAACCAAACAAATCTGATTCCACAGTGATCGAACTCGGACTCTCGTGTCGGGGCACATACGCCACCAAATACAGCGTAGGGTGGTTTAGGGCGGTGATACCTTTGATACATGTAACCTGTATATATAAAAATGTCACGAGACCTGTTTTTCTCGATTTCGATTCTTAAGTTCAGCCTCGATTTTTCGATTCTAGATTATTGAACATTTCTTATTAAATTACTTTTCCAAGCAACCAATGTGGTATAGAAACATATTTATTCAACTTCATAGCATGAAAAAATATTAATAATAATAAAACTTTCATTTTAATTTTAACAAATAAAAAGATCCATCTTACCAAATATTTGAGCATACATAATTAACTTTTTTTATTTAGTAGCGCGTCTTACTACCCGTTCGGGTAATACTAGGCATAATTAATCAAATTAATATAAAATACAATAGTGAGTATCTATTTTAGTTATAAATAAAGGCTCACTGATTCAAACCTTTATAAATAGTTTAAAAATCATATAGTAGTTAATAGTCGCAGACACAAATCTTTTAAACTCACCAAAGAGTTTCATTAAACAAACAAAAATATAATGGCAGATAAACTAAAATGAGAGACTCATTTTGAATCTTGCCGTTTTTGCTTTAGTTGCAGATTTTCTTTTAGAGCTAAGAATAGAAACGAGAATCGTAATATTAAGATCGATTGTTGATTCTTTCAATGATAGTAAGAATCGAGTGTATCGAGGTGTCAAGGAATCGAGCTTGATATCCTTTATATATATATATATATATATATAATCTTCTAAAATACACAGTGAATAATCTATATCAGTTTAAGGGTTAACCACAACAGACCCGGACATAAGGACTTGCCATTTGGGAGCACCTATTTTTGTTCTATCTTCCTCTTCTAGATTTAGATTATAAAACTCGCTTTGCTCGTTGGGGGCTTCGCCCCCCAAACCCCCAGTCATAAAATTTGGCACGCTTATGGCAATTGGATATGCCCATATGCCTGCCAAATTTTATTATTCTAGCTGTCCCACAAGTGGATCAGAAAATTTTAAAAATGTGTGGAAAATGTGCAAAATTCACCTAAAATCAAAAAATCTAGCTCTATCTCGCCAAATCCATAGCTTCTGGTGCAATCAGTTTTTTGGATAGTTCTTTACCGTTTAGCCACAAGAGACCTACAAAGAAAGGTTCGCACCGTCTTTAAAGTTGCTTTTACATTTTGATCTTTTTTTTTAACTTTTTGGAATTTTCCCGTCGGTTACAGGCTAGAAGCTATAAGTTTGCCAAATTTCAAGTTTCTAGCTCATCTAGAAGTGGGTAAACATTAATGTCAGTGAGTGAGTGAGTCAGCCATGTAGTTTTATGGTAGTATAATATATATGAATTGACTATGCACCAACGACTTTGGAGGTATAAGTTGAAGATAAACTATATTTGGGGGTACGCGAACAAAAAAAAAGTTTTAATACTATTTGTTTATAGGACTGGGAACATTCATCGAATGATCTAAACATAAAGATACAACTCCTGGTTAGACTGAAGTCATCAGTTGACTGCCATTGAGAGATGCTTATCAACACAAGGTTATAATCAACGGCCGTATCTGACAGAAATAAAATAAAACATTCCTGAAAAAAAAATACTTTCATGAATTTATAGGTCGTCATATAATCTGTAGTTGTCAATTTAAGTATATATTATCAAAACCCATATAATAAAAATAATAATATAGTACAATAGTATTATTGGTGACCACAAAAAATATGTTTGTTTTTTCTAAAATATGCTACAAATGTCCCATTAGCTCCGCCTTCTCCTGTGGTAGTAATTTTTCTTTCCCACATCCTGTGGTACCAAAGTTTAATGTGCTCTCATTTAAGAATGAGGTTCTATATCAGATATTTCTACGACAAATCGACTTGAATGCATATTTGTGAGTTATTAATTCATGTGGCACGACTTTTTCTTAAATTCTAATGTTAAAGTTTTCATTTTTCACCAATTTTTTTTATGATTTATTAAATTTAGGGTTTCCATAAATCAAGTCCTTCATTTATAAGTGTTCTGTTTACAGTAATTATTAACACAACTAACTAAATTTGTATCTTAACTAAGTCGACCATCACAGCTTAGTCGATAGTTCACTTAACTTCAGTTAATTACCGTAAACCGTTTAGAGATAACTCATAAAATATTAAAGCTTATATTAGGGTAAATAATTTATGGATATCTTCAATAAGAATTAAAAAAATAATATTATAGTCATATTAAAATAATTGTATGTATTATGAGAATTAATTTGTTTTTTAGCGCCGCGTTTTTTACCCGTTCGGGCTATACGCCTATGTACTAAATTACGCTGATGGTTTTAGGGATTAAAAAGGTTATATTCAGAGTAGGTGTACCAACATTTTTGTAGAGGGAAAGTGGAAAAACACCCTCAGTACATCCGACCAAGATTTGAACCTTGATCTCCCCGTCATTGGCAGTCTAGTCTAGTGCGATACTAGCGCCTTAGACGAAGCGGCCACAAAAGCAGGTATGTGAATTAGTGTTATAGCTTGCTAGTAAAATATGTTCTCTGGTATTCAGATGATTTTGTCTTTGACTGTATTATTATTATTAGCACCGCGTCTTACTACCCGTTCGGGTTATACGCACTTAGGCTAATGTGCAATGGTAGGGTGATTGTGAGATGAAATGAAGGACCTACAGTTTAACGTGGAATCCGAACCACGGTGGAGGCCTTGCATTCCACACAAGTTGTGATTAATACACGTCTTGTCAGAGGTGAAGGAAGGGTTTGGCAATCAGATAAATCTGTGCCGGGACCGAGGATTGAACCCCGGACCCTCAGCACAGAAGTCTAACACCTTACCCCTAGACCACCAGGTCACCTAGCCTTTGACTGTAGATCAACTTATATGCTTATTCAAGGATTATTTATGACGTAATTAACGTGTTATATTAGTGGAAGGTTTTTTTTATAGGAAGTGCACCCGAATTACCTTATGAAAAGGATTTAAAAAAACACATACATTTTGAAAACCATCATAAGACATTCGTCTGAGATTCAAATCCTGACCTCTTCGTCAGCAGCAATTATGTATATTGTGAACTTAACGCCTTACACTGCATGCCTACTTGATGCAGATATTTGGCTAAACACTTCGCAATATTTTAGTTGAAGAAAACAATCAGTATCTACAATTCCATAAACACATTTTTTTTTTTCAAATTTTATTCCCGAAACATACGAAATTAAAACATAGCTGTGTAAGGTTGTTAAAAATTTATCTCGATTTTTGAATGAAAGTTTATTTTATATGTGCTTTTTTTTTTTTTTTTCGAAACAGCTATTTTCGAATACCACTTGTTTATTTGTTTGTGCGTAAGGTTTATAATTGCAATTATGTTCACGGCTCTAAAGCCAGCCAATATCGTCCGCTAATATTCAAATTAATTGGGTAATTCGTCAATATTTCGTCCTACGCACATTAACTAACAACAATATTAGAAGTGATTTAAACAAAGCAAATAGACAAGATTAGATTTGATTTTTAAAGAATGACTCAAACATATTTGTTTAAAAAGCCTACATTTAAATAATTTGGGTTTAACACACAATAATATATTAATAATTTGGAAAAACCTGCTAAAGAGGAAAGGGGGTTCATATCTTGGCCATGTAAATATATAATAATAGGCCTACTATATAAATCGAATACTCAAAAGAATTATAAATGTTGCTGCCAGATTTTATTTTGAAAATTAATTAAAGTCTTATTAGTCCAACGCGTAAATACTTTGACAGAAAAACTTCATTTTTGTAATGGTACAAAAACCAGCGGAAAAAAATTATCTGTATTTAACCCCTCAAATTCCAATGAAAACTCAACATCTTATATCGTAGGAAAATTAAAAGTAGCGTTCATTTAAGTTATGAAAGTAAAATATTTGATCTTTTAATCATTTAGTTTGGTTTCTACAAGCTCGCCAACACTTGAAATGCCTAACACTTCTATACACCATACTAATATTGATTATTACATATATATTTAGACCTATACAGTGTGTCCCAAAACTTCACTACCGCATTCTTTCGCTTAAAATAAGAAATTATGGCGTGAGAGGGAATCAGGAACAGTTGCTTGGTGTCCCAAGATATCAACATAGTATCGCAGTGAATGGACTTTGTTTTCAATACCGTAAGTGAAATTGTTTTCGATGAAGCTATTAATTTTTAGTTATTTATTTTTCATTTTAAAAGCAAACTTTTTAATAGAGTTTTTTTGTGTTTCCTTATATTCGAAGCCTCCCCTCCCTCTAAAAATTTTTAAGAACTTTCCAGATCCTATACCTAGAAAATGAATCGTTTTTCAAATCATGTTCGTATGTTTTGAGTAATAGAATCTAGCAGTGAAGTTTGACAAATAAAGTTGGAGACACCCTGTATAGTAATATAAACCAACACTGATCGATGGGACTAAATACGGTTTTTTAATCATCAGGGATGCATTTAGCGTTATGGAGGCCCCAATAGTAAACAAATATTTTTCTTTTTGAAGTTTCAAAATTAATATTTCGTTTTCTTAACAAAATTAATTAACTGTTAAAAGATCAATGTTAAAGATATGATTTAAATAAGAAATTATTGTCACCAGAGTAAAAATAATTGTTTAAGAAAAATATATTATATTTTTCATTTTGTTTTGAGTTAATCTTGATAAGAACAGAAAATAATAATAACACTTTGAAAATAAAATTATGTTTTCTTTTACTCTTTAAATTTTCTGTCCGCCACACTTACCAATAGTAAGTAATTAATATGTTGTCAGAAATATAAAAAAATTGTGGGTTACAATCCTATTTTAAAATATTTTTTTATTTGAGGTATTTAACGTGCACTTTCTTAACCGACTGATTATATCAGTACACGAGAATTTCTATGAGAGAGAGCGAAATAACATACCAATTTTGTCGGGAAAGGTATTTTCACATGCTTTCCAGGGTTCTGTTACACTTTATTTCCCCTCCGAAGGAAGTTGTGCTACGGATTTTTATCGCTCAAGACTGGGTTCGAACCTAGGAATATCGGATTCTTAGGCGAGCACTTTACTCCAAGACCACTGAGGTCGACCCCCGGTGTCGGCGTATTTACGACGCCACCAGCTGGAAGAGGGATTCTTGCGTCCAGTTTCCATTGGAGGAGGGATTCTCGCTTCCAGTTTCCACTGGAGGAGGGATTCTCGCGTCCAGTTTCCATTGGAAGAGGGATTCTCATGTCCAGTTTCCATTGGAAGAGGGATTCTCACGTCCAGTTTCCACTGGAGGAGGGATTCTTGCGTCCAGTTTCCATTGGAAGAGGGATTCTCGCGTGCTGTTTCCATTGGAAGAGGGATTCTTGCGTCCAGTTTCCATTGGAAGAGGGATTGTCGCGTCCAGTTTTCATTGGAAGAGGGATTCTTGCGTCCAGTTTCCATTGGAGGAGGATTCATGCGTCCAGTTTCCATTGGAGGAGGGATTCTTGCGTCCAGTTTCCATTGGAAGAGGGATTATCGCGTCCAATTTCCATTGGAAGAGGGATTCTCGCGTCCTGTTTCCATTGGAAGAGGGATTCTTGCGTCCAGTTTCCATTGGAAGAGGGATTGTCGCGTCCAGTTTTCATTGGAAGAGGGATTCTTGCGTCCAGTTTCCATTGGAAGAGGGATTCTCGCGTCCATTTCCATTGGAAGAGGCTCATCATCTCACGGATAGAAAAGCTACTAGATTTACTTTCACGTATTCATACGTCAAGTCCTATGATCTCTAGCTGCCACTTTTGATAGATATTATCAATACTTATAAAATAACAATAATAAAATAATAGAATGTTATAAGCTCTGGTCGCAAGAAATATTGTATTTTCTAAAAAAGATCCTGCCTATGAAAATTGGACGATACCTCCACGAGATTCCCTCGCCAAAGCCCGTAAGGGATTGCTCCTCTCTGTCTGTCTGTCTTGGAACCAATCTTTCTCGACACACGCCGCGGCTAGAAGATGTCTGGTTTAGTAGCGAGAGGAAGGGGGGGAGGGTAAATAAATTTCTCTTTGGTCCAGAGTGGAACTGGCCTAGAGGCTGAGTGAGTTCTTGTTATCTTGTTAAATTAACAAGTTGTAAGATGATAACTATATTTTTTAATAATTTTTTTAGCACCTCGTCTTACTACCTGCTCAGGTTTATACGCATGTATACTAATTTACGCTAGTGAGCTAGGGATCAGGAAGGTTGAATTTTTGAAAACGTTTGCCCGCGTTTGCGTGGAGTGGAAAACCATTCAGGAAAAAAACCACTCTCAAAACACCCAACCCGGATTCGAGCCCCGATCTCCCCTTCATCGGTAGTCCCAGTATAGTACGAAAGTAACGCTACAGAAGCAGGTCTAACTACATTTGTCGGTAAAAGTATAAAGTAATCTCTAACATGTAATATAAGCTTATAAAAGGAAATATTCACAGAAATCCAACAAGTTTATTAATTTACCAGTATTTCCTCGGAGGCAAAAGCTGTCTACACCTTTAGGGGTTAGTTTTAACCTAAACCTCACCAAAATTAAGTATCTCCGTTTAGTCCTATATATTAAGATATATAATTATTTTCGGGTAATGGTACGCGAGCTAGGGCCTGTATTTTTGCAGTCTTTATAATTTTATTTTTTTGACAAAATAAATCAAAGATTTCTCCAATAGATAAGAATGTTATTTAATATTTGTTATAAGCATATTAGCATTTGATGATAAACTTTTTAAATTAAGATAATAAATGTTTCAGTCCTACACCTTAGCTCAATCAGTATCGTATTTGTCTACTGAGCAAAGGGTCTCGTGTTCGATCCACGCCATGACACGAACAATTCATCATTGGTGAAATATGTGGTTATACTTTTACAGTGATGAATTAACGGCCGGGGGACTGGATATTGTGTTCGTTCTAGATTTAAGTTAGTTTATAATTCGTGTGCTGATATTGTCAGTAGGTTCAGAAAGTTCCCGTTAAATTACAAAAAAATAAAAGTTCTCATTAAATCCAAGGATTCCAAAATTGTTGAGATTATTTTGTGTAGAAAAAAACTACACATATTTATTAAAGCAATAAAAGATTTATTTTTGGACCAAAAAAACCATGAAAAAAGCTCAATGTAAAAGTTTTGGAAACACCGATTTTCTTTATTTGAGATAAGAGATTACAGAGCTTATCGGTAGCAAAATATATTATATACCTGCTTTAGCGGGTGCATGGTCTAACGCACTAATCTCGCGTTAAACTAGACTGCCCAAGACAGGGAGATCGGGGTTCAATCCCGGTTGGGTGCACTGAAGATGTTTTATCCTAAATGGTTTTTCACTCTTCCCCTCCACGCAAATGCGGGTGCCCTTCCTCTAAATTAAAACCTTCCTTATCCTGAACGCATTAGTGTAGTTAATACATAGACATAGAACCAAAACGGGTAGTAAGACGTGGTGCTAAAAAATTATATATATAGTAGAATCTAGCTTGAACAAAAACAGAATGAGGTTTAAAATCTTCCATTAAAAAAAATTGTATGAATAAACTAATGATTTTTACCATAAAAATAATGTTAATTTCTGGTTATTTTATTAGTTCACTGATATATAAATTTTTATATTAATAAATATTCCCACTACTCATTGATTATATATACTATGTCGGTACTGGTAGCTTTGAACACCATGCATGCCCAATGTGGACAAATGATAACATACTAAAAAAATACCAAATATGTAAAAAAAATGGTGAAAGAAATTATTTTGGGAGATAGAAACACACATAATAACAAAGCATTATTTTTTTTAATATGTCCTTGTTAATTTGGGCTGGAAAGAAAAAGGACTTGACCTTGACCAAAACCACCTATTTCTACCTTCGTTCAATACAGTAATCAAAGTCACATGTCCATTCGACAACAACGTGATTCCCTGAATTGAAAAGAAATTATCATTTGGAATGATGTGCTCCCAAACTGAGTCTTGGAGCTAACTACTCATCCTGTGCTCAGTACAGGTAGCTCCAAAGAAGAGAGCTACAGAAAGGAATGCCCTGCCTCCCAAACTGAGTCTTGGAGCTAACTACTCATCCTGTGCTCAGTACAGTTAGCTCCAAGGAAGAGAGCTACAGCAAGGAATGACCTGTTCCTCATCTGAGTCTTGGAGCTAACTTCTCATCCTGTGCTCAGTACAGGTAGCTCCAAGGAAGAGAGCTACAGCAAGGAATGATCTGTTCCTCATCTGAGTCTTGGAGCTAACTTCTATCCTGTGCTCATCCAGGTAGCTCCAAGGAAGAGAGCTACAGCAAGGAATGACCTGTTCCTCATCTGAGTCTTGGAGCTAACTACTCATCCTGTGCTCAGTACAGGTAGCTCCAAGGAAGAGAGCTACAGCAAGGAATGACCTGTTCCTCATCTGAGTCTTGGAGCTAACTACTCGTCCTGTGCTCAGTTTAAGTAGCTCCAAGGAAGAGAGCTACAGCAAGGAATGACCTGTTCCTCATCTGAGTCTTGGAGCTAACTACTCATCCTGTGCTCAGTACAGGTAGCTCCAAGGAAGAGAGCTACAGCAAGGAATGACCTGTTCCTCATCTGAGTCTTGGAGCTAACTACTCAACCTGTGCTCAGTTTAAGTAGCTCCAAAGGGAGGAGATACAACGATAAATGCGAAGCTTGGGACTGTACGTTAAAATAAGCGAGGGTTATTTTGAGGAGTGAATTAAAAAATCGATATCCCTCAGGTAAGGGGAGGGAGGGTGGTCTATTCGTAGCCCCAGAAGTGTTGTTAAGGGGAGGAGGAAGGCGAGCACGGGCTGCTAAATTAAACACGCAAATCTAGAGGTTACAAAAAAAAACTCTGAGAGAATTAAGAGAGAATCAAGAGGTAGAAACAAACGCGCCAGTTTGTGGGAGGTCTTGTTACAAATGAACAAGATAAATGAGGGGGAAAAACACCCTATGAGAAATATTTATAATAGGTGGGATTATTGGTTGCTATAATTTAAGTACCAGTAGCATATAATTTCAATAAATATTAACGATACCTCTTTATGTAGCCGAATGATTTAAGGCTTCATTGTAGTGTTGGACTAGCCTGGCGATGACAGGGAAGGTTGGAGTTCGAATCCCGGTTGGGTGTACTGAGTTTTTCAAAAATTGCTTTCTACTATCCCGCCACGCAAATGCGGGTACACTTCCTCAAACTACAACCTTCCTCATTCCTAAATCACTAGTGTAATTAGTACATATGCGTATAGACTGAACAGGTAGTAAGACGCTGGGTTAGTATATATATATATATATATATATATATATATATATATATATATATATATATAACTCGCTTTGCAGTTTTCTTTGCAAGTGGATGTAAACTTATGTAATTCCAGTGTTGTTTTGAACGTAACAACTTAAAATTACCGGTATTGCATTGTATACACCGCACTGACTTTAAAGTTGCTCGGCCATTTAAAATTTTTTTCGGGGGTTAGATTTCTTTTTTTAACTTTTTGAATTTTCCCGTCGGTTACAGGCTAGAAGTTATAAGTTTGTCAAATTTCAAGTTTCTAGCTCATCTGAAAGTGGGTAAACATTAATGTCAGTGAGTGAGTGAGTGAGTGAGTCAGCCATGTAGTTTTATAGTAGTATAATAATATAATTGATAGGGATGAGTGATCCTTCAAAATATCGAAGTCCGCGGTCAAATATCCTTAGCTTCGAATTGTACACCCTCATTTTAACCTTAAAATTTTGTAGATATTTCGAAGGAAGAAGAAAACTTCGGTAAACTATTAACATATTTGAAATATTTCACTAAATATGACATATTTCAACATAAATGATCATTTTTATAACAGCTACTACTCAGCATTTTAACAGTGACTAGAGATTAAATCACACCTATAACGTAAGCATGGATAAATTTAGATATATAAACATAAAATAAAATTGCCTGCTTTGTTTTCCCCTCTAGATAGTCTTTCGGGCTACTGCCTTGGACCGTGGCAGTTGACTGTTCACAGAGGTAAAACGAGTCAAATGCATCGAATTATTCCTAAATGCTTTCTTGGGACATGGCATTTTACTTTAAACCAGGCATGAACAAAAATATACTATAAAATTGCAGGCGTTGCAGCTTTTTAACTAAATATATTGAGAAATTCATAAAGAAATCAGAGCAATAAACTCTAATGTACTTTATTAACTAGCCATAAGATATCGCTCAACTCACAAATAATTTATTAAATAATCATCACAAGTTTTATTCCCCGAGAAAAAACATTACTTTCATGAGCTTGACTTAAACTTGAGAAAGTAATTTTTCTTAATTTCAAACAGAAGCCGTTGCTAGAACGCTCCATTTGCCTTGAACATGAAGATATCAATCTAAATCTGGAGTAAATTCTGTCTCGTCTCGGCTGTGCTACGGCCAGTGGATTATTTATCAGTCTCCGGCCCTGAAAAAACACTTCGTTCAGCATTCAACAACGTACTCTGGAGGTTTGCTCTCTATCTCTCTCTCTTCCTAATCCCCTGATACGGACAAAAAGTCGTCACAGTGTGAGCGTGGAGGGGTGGTTATGAAGGACGGGTAATGTTGTGAGAAGGGGAACCGAGATGGAACTGGTATGAGAAGGGGAACAGGGTTGGAACTATAGAAGAGCATTGGGTGGTTGTGTAAGATGGATAGTGTTGTTAGAAGGGGAACAGAGTTGGAACTATAGAGGAGCATTGGGCGGTTGTGTGAGATGGGTAGTGTTGTTAGAAGGGGAACAGAGTTGGAACTATAGAGGAGCATTGGGCGGTTGTGTGAGATGGGTAGTGTTGTTAGAAGGGGAACAGAGTTGGAACTATAGAGGAGCATTGGGCGGTTGTGTGAGATGGGTAGTGTTGTTAGAAGGGGAACAGAGTTGGAACTGTTATGAGAAGGGGAACAGAGTTGGAACTATAGAGGAGCATTGGGTGGTTGTGTAAGATGGGTAGTGTTGTTAGAAGGGGAACAGAGTTGGAACTATAGAGGAGCATTGGGCGGTTGTGTAAGATGGGTAGTGTTGTTAGAAGGAGAACAGAGTTGGAACTATAGAGGAGCATTGGGTGGTTGTGTGAGAGGGGTAGTGTTGTTAGAAGGGGAACAGAGTTGGAACTGTTATGAGAAGGGGAACAGAGTTGGAACTATAGAGGAGCATTGGGCGGTTGTGTGAGATGGGTAGTGTTGTTAGAAGGGGAACAGAGTTGGAACTATAGAAGAGCATTGGGTGGTTGTGTAAGATGGGTAGTGTTGTTAGAAGGGGAACAGAGTTGGAACTATAAAGGGGGTTAATAAGGTTGTTTGAGAATGTCATGCTAACTTAACAGTCGAGAGTTTATTCATTTATTTTACTCAATACTCGCTAAAAACAAATAAACATATTTTAAAATAAATCCTGCATCTTGCTGAGTAAAGTTGAGTGTGAACAAACTAGTACCTACAGAGTAAAGTGAAGTGTGAACCAACTGGTACCTACAGAGTAAAGTGGAGTGTAAATTGGGACCTACAGAGTAAAGTGGAGTGTGAACTAACTGGTACCCACACAGTAAAGTGGAGTGTGAACAAACTGGTACCTACAGAGTAAAGTGAAGTGTGAACAAACTGGTACCTACAGAGTAAAGTGAAGTGTGAACAAACTCTCCAAATATGACCAAACCTAAATGATACAAAACAAGTTTATTATTGGTGAAGTTGTTCAGGAGAGATAGTGGGGGATTGGGGGGATTTGTGAGGGATCCAATACTCTTGGAACTCTGGGCCAGCATGCGATCTGGGACTAAGTGAAAGTTTGACCGCGAGAAGTAGAACCACCCTTTACTTTATTGGTGAAGAAAAGTAGACAGACAGAAAGACAATTTCTCTCACTCCTTGTTGTGTTAAGATGACCTGCCAATTTTCTGGTGAAACAGCCGGATACGATAGAAGCGGGTAGTATCGGATACAAAACGTGACCACTTCTCTACCGAGCGAGATGACAACACAGTGACAACGTCTGAGAGAAGGGGGAGGGGGACTGTGGATTGTTTCATGTGTCGAGGGCTCGTATGAGGTAACGGTGTGTCATGGGGCTCAGTGCGTTTCAATTGGTTGGGGATGTTAGTTGGGTGGGATGTTTAGGTTGTGGTGTGGGATGTTTAGGTTGGATGGTGGGGAGTTTCGGTTGAGGTGGGAGGTTTCGGTTGAGGTGGGGAGTTTCAGTGGGAGTGGGGAGGTTTGGTTGGAGGTGGGGAGGTTTCGGTTGGGTGGGAGGTTTCGGTTAGTGGGGAGGTTTCGGTTGGGTGGGGAGGTTTGGTTGGAGTGGGGAGGTTTCGTTAGGTGGGGAGGTTGTTTCGGTTGAGGTGGGGAGGTTTCGGTGTAGGTGGGGAGGTTTCGGTTGAGGTCGGGGAGGTTTCGGTTGAGTGGGGAGGTTTCGGTTGAGGTGGGGAGGTTTCGGTTGAGGTGGGGGTGAGTTGTGGGAGTTTCGTTGAGGTGGGGAGGTTTCGGTTTAGGTGGGGAGTTTCGGTGAGGTGGGGAGGTTTCGGTTGGAGTGGGGAGGTTTCGGTTGGGTGGGGAGGTTTCGGTTGGTGGGGAGGTTTCGTTTGGAGTGAGGAGGTTTCGGTTGAGGTGGGGAGGTTTCGTTTGGAGTGAGGAGGTTTCAGTCGAGGTGGGAAGGTTTCATTTGAGGCGGAGAGTTTTTTGTATTGAGGTTGGGAGGATTATTTTGGGTGATATTTTTTAATTTAGGATAGCGGCATTTTATTTGAAGTGGTCAAAATCCGTTTCAACTGGATATTTCAGTGGTTAGAGCATTGACATACTAAGCCAGGTCCTGGGTTCGATTCCCGTGTGTCCAGGTGTTATTTTCAAATTCAAAGAATTTGTATGTATTTATTTTAAACAAGCAGAAGTAGCCAGCGTTGCCCGGGGTAGCCACGTAATCCAGTGATTTTCTTTGCTTCAAACAGACAAAAAAAAATCGCTTTCCCTTTATTTAATCTGACCCAGTTCTAAATTAATTTTAAAAAAAATGCCAAATTTTAAATTTCCGGCTTCAAGGTACACATGTTTGTGTACAGGGGCTACTAATTTTTAAATATCCGCTTTGGTGGCCAAGTGGTCTAACGCCCTACTTTCGTGTTAGACTAGAGCACTGAAGACGAGGAGATCGGAGTTCGATCCCAGTTGGGTGGTCTGAGGTTTTTTCCTAAATGGTTTCCACTCTCCCTCCAACTTAATGCGGGTGCATTTTATCTCAATTAAACCTTCCTAATTCCTATTCCATTTGTGTAAATAGTGCATAGGCGTATAACCCTAACGGGTAGTAAGACGCGGTGCTAAAAAAAATATTAAATGTCAACCCTCTCCGTGTTTTTATATATATATATATATATATATATATATATATATAATGCAATTCTCATAACAAACAAACAAACAAACAAACAAACAAATTCTTGATTTTATTAATTATAGATAACTTAAACTAATTTTGAATCAATCCCCTTTGGCCAACACCTGTCAGAGACATTGACTCAGATGGTTTCAGTTCAAGCTCAACTTATTCTACATAATTATCTATTTTAATTACCAGTATAAATAGCGGAATAATATGAACATAATAATGTAACGATTTAGAGTCGATACCGTTTGAAACCGCAACAAGTTTTAATTTGTCGTTAATATTTTGTTATTGTATTATGGGGGGGGGGGGGGGGTCTAGGGGGTTTATGAACGTGCTCCTAGCTATTGTGTTTCAGGAAATCCTATTTTTCATTCCTGCGGGAAATGATTTTGTTGAGGCTATGACTATATATATATATATATGTTGACATGTTGTGGATGATCTACATAAATACAATTTATTAGAGTACGACATGTCACCGCCGATAAATGTCAACTTGTGTTTTATTGCTCTGGCTGTACGGTTGGTTAATATGAATTACTTTTGTTTGTTTTTTGTTGTTATTTCTGGTTTTGTCCGAATCAAACCATGAAATGTTATAACCGTGTATCATGTCAAGGTCAGTTGAGAGGTACTGACAAGAGATATCGCCGTTATTGTCGTTTAGCCCCCGTGAAGATATGCAACCTGACATTTCACTCGTTTCGCAGGTAAACAACACTTGATGAATCAAATCATAGGGAAGTGCAATAAAAAAAAATACATGCTTTTATTTTTTTTAGAAAATAAATGGTACACAGCATCGCACAGACTTTATCTCTTTTTTTTTTATCTTAAAAGACATTTACTTAAGAAGAGTAAGATTTGTGAAACGAAATAATAGATATTGTCACAGAAACAATTCACAAAAAGCTTACCTTAATAATAATATACACTGTTACGGAAACATTAAGGAAAGAAGAACCCCTCTGTCCATCAAAGAGCTTTACATTAATAATATATTACACTGTTACGGAAACATTAGGAAACGAGGAACACCTCTGTCCAACAAAGAGCATTACAATTAATTTCAAATTTCAAAGATCCTTTAAGTATATATTTGCTTATAGCTCTGGAACTATTGAGTTTATAAAATATATTTCAATAAGAGATTATTATTTTTAATAGTACTACAATGTTACAATGATAAGTTATTACATATCTGAAATACTTAAGGAGATATAAGCGTATAACCCGAACGGGTAGTAAGACGCGGTGCTAAATAATAAATAATTAATAATAATAAAATGAGATATAATCAAAATTAGAAATTTCTGCACAAAGTAACCTTAAAGTACATTTTATCGGAAAATGAGAGTCTCCATTTTGTTTATAATGTCAAAAAGTACCTAAATACAACATTTAATCAAATTTTTAGATCAAATTTCAAGAAAATCAATTTTTTTCCCCCTCTATTTTTGCCCTTGATTTTAGGTTTGGATATCTAATTCTGAAAACTCCTCGTGGGAACCTTAAGAAAACTACTAGACACCAAGTTTTAGCCCGATCAGTAAAATACGTTATCCTCAAAGCCGGGATACAGACAGACAGACAGACAGACGGCATCACAAAATCCTCTTTGTCTCTTTCAGAAGGTCATGAAACGACGACATTTACCAAAATCTCAAGCTCGATTTTTTTTTTTTTGACGATCACAATACTTCTTTCTCCGAGGTGTTGATAGAAAGTACACATTATTTGAGATATTTAATATGCACTTTCTGAACCGACTGATTATATCAGCACACGACTTATAAAGTGACTTAACCCGCCTTGGTGGCGTAGTTGGCTAACGCGCTAGTCGTGTTGAGTTAGACCACCGAGGACGGGGAAATCGAGGTTCGAATCTCGGTCGGATGAACTGGGGGCGGTTTTTCCTAAATGGTTTTCCACTCTCCCTCCAAGAAAATGCGGGTTCACTTCCTCTATATTTTAACCTTCCCAATTCCTAACCCATTAGCGTAATTAGTACTTAAACGGATAACCCGAACGGGTAGTAAGACGCGGTGCTAAATAATTTTTTTTTAACTAATTTAACCCTTTAAGACAAAACACCCAAACCACAGGACGTGATAGGGAAAAAAAAAACCTGACATTTCACTAACTATAAATTTTGCACTCATAACGGGAATCGAACCCCGGACTCTGATCTCAGTAGGCAGGCAAGCTACAGACTAGCTAAGGTGTCGAGCCAATAATTGAAAACGTACATTTGCTAAAAAATGTAGTCAATATTTAACACTATGCTTTGTTTTGTCTTCATACTGAGATGAATGACAAACTAAATAATTTTGTCACATAGCTGAAGCGTTACTTTTTTTTAAAAAAAATGCGTTCATTATTTCTACTCTGGTTCTGAGCCAAATTCTCCTTCAAAGCAAAAGTCGTTACCGTCAGTTCTTTTGAGTCGCTTCCGCTAAACTGAATGGAGACATTTGCCCCCTTAAATTGTAATTTCCGCAAGACTCGTCCAACACATGACGTCCGTATTCTTTTTTTTTTTCCTGAAGAAAAAAATATGTAAAAAAAAATATATGAAGAGAGGTCTGATCGTGTAGCACGGTCACAGCTTGGACTGTATAGTCAGGGTGAATTAAATGGGCGAGAGATATAATGACTAGAACTGTTACAGTCTTACTATCTGTTACCACCGGCTGAAAGGGGAAGAATCATATAGCATCTTGAGCTGTTACTGTCTGCAACTATCTGTTATAACCAGTTATAATGTGATTACTATAAAAGCATCTTGAACTGTTATGTCTGTTACTATTATCACCAGTAGCAATGTGGTTATTCTAAATCATATTGAACTGTTACTGTCTGTTACTGTTTATCACCAGTTGCAATGTAATTATTTAAAAGCATCTTGAACTATTACTGGTTGTTAACATCTGTTATCACAAGTTGCAATGTAATTATTCTAAAAGCATCTTGAACTGTTACTGTCTGTTACTGTTATCACCAGTTGCAATGTGATTATTCTAAAACATCTTGAACTATTACTGGTTGTTAACATCTGTTATCACCAGTAGCAATGTAATTATTCTAAAAGCATCTTGAACTATTACTGGTTGTTAACATCTGTTATCACCAGTTGCAATGTGATTATTCTAAAATCATCTTGAACTATTACTGGTTGTTAACATCTGTTATCACGAGTTGCAATGTAATTATTCTAAAAGCATCTTGAACTGTTACTGTCTGTTACAGATATCACCAGTTGCAATGTGATATTCTAAAATCATATTTAACTGTTACTAGTCTGTTACTGTTATCACCAGTAGCAATGTAATTATTCTAAAATCATCTTGAACTATAACTGGTTGTTAACATCTGTTATCACGAGTTGCAATGTAATTATTCTAAAATCATATTTAACTGTTACTGTCTGTTACTGTTATCACAAGTTGCAATGTGATTATTCTAAAAACATCTTGAACTAATACTGGTTGTTAACATCTGTTATCACAAGTTGCAGTGTGATTACTCTAAAATCATCTCTAGCAGCTGTTAATGTATGTTACTATCTGTTATCACCAGGTGCTAAGGGAGGACTTGAATGTCAGCTCAGGTCGGCCTGTGCCACGATGAATGTGGGGGTGCGGGGAGTGATAGACGTTAATGAGTGTTTCATGGTCGTGATCAATTTGTTGGTCTGAAGGCAAGGGTGTGTTTTTACACGATGTGGGGGTTGATGGCTGACATGAGCCTGTACATTCACCAAGTAGGATTCAATGAGCAGGTCCATGACCTACACCAACAGTAGACGTCTGCGTGACATATTGGACACGTGAGTTTGTGATCGTGAAGCTATGACTGTTACCGGGGCTGCAGCCAATCCGTGATCAGCCAAGTGTCAGGCGCCTGATATCGGCTGTGCAAACCTATCGCTGACGGCTGTGCAATAGTGTCATGAGATATGTTAACAACCCAGGGCAGTGATAGCTAGCTGACAGGTGTTCAATAATGTCCTGAGGTATGTTAACAACCCAGGGCAGTGATCACTGACGGCTGTGCAATAGTGTCGTGAGGTATGTTTACAACCCAGGACAGTGATCGCTTGCTGACGGCTGTGCAATAGTGTCCTGAGGTATGTTTCCCACCAAGGACAGTGATAGCTAGCTGACGGGTGTTCAATAGTGTCCTGAGGTATGTTTACAACCCAGGACAGTGATAGCTTGCTGACAGGTGTTCAATAGTGTCTTGAGATACGTTAACAACCCAGGATAGTGATATCCTAACTGACGGGTGTTAAAGTATGTTCTAAGGTAAGTTAATAAGTCAAGGCAGTGATAGCTAGGAGTCGGATGTACAAGTGCGTCCAAAAGTGTATGAATTCCCGAGGACAGTGATGACGTGTCATAACATTCGTTGCCGTGACTGTACCTATCCTTTGGTAGACACACCTTGGACCATTTGTGACTCGTGCGCTGCCATCTGCAGAGATTCGTGACAAGCTTGAGGCGATCTCACTCCTCTCCAATCCTTGACTGTGCTCTGTTGCGAGGAGATAAGAGAGAGAGAGAGAGAGAGATAGCGAGAGAGATCTGTTACAACCAATTCTGTCGGAGCTGGGCCGCTGGAAAATTAGATTTGAAAAGGATCGTCGCCGACCTTTTTTGATTTATGGCAGAGAGGCGCTGTCATGTCCATTTTATTAATTGAGTTCAATAGTCCACATGAAGATAATTCTTTAGTGTTTAATTATTTTTTTTTTAGGTATTTAACGTTCACTTTATGAACCGACTGATTATATCAGCACACGACCTGTAAACCAATTTAAATATAGACAAGACACAACATCCAGTGCCCGGCCGTTAATTAATCACTGTGGATGGGGAAACCCACATTTAACCTATGATAAATTTTTCAACCATGCCGGGAATCGAAACCGGGACCCTTAGCTTAGTATAAAGACACGCTACCGACTGAGCTAAGGTGTCGGGCAATTTATTTTGCTCCACAGCTGCAGTTTAGTTTCAGCTCCGCGTCTTACTACCCGTTCGGGTTGTACGCACTTACGCTAATGTGTAATGGTAGGGTGATTGTGAGATGAAATGGAGGACCTACAGTTTAACGTGGAATCCGAACCACGGTGGAGGCCTAGCATACTAATAATTACTCTAGTGTGTTAGGGATGAGGAAAATTGGATTTAGAGGAAGTGTACCCGCATTTTCATGGAGGAAGAGTGAAAAACTATTTATTTTAAAACACCCTCCGTACACCCGAACAAGAGTTGAAGCCTGATCTCCCCATCATCGGGAGTTTAGTCTATTTCGAGAGAGATTGCAGTCGGTTGTTACTCTCACGTATTCATACGTCAAGTCATATCATCTTCATGTCACTTTTGATAGATATTATCAATATATAAAACGCTAATAATATAGAAAAATGTTGTCAATTTTGGGTGCAAAAATAATAAGTATTGTATTTTCTAAAATGCCCTTTCTAGGAAAATATAACATAAACAGGGTTAGCTGTGTTTTGTGAATTGTTCAGCATCTCAGAAGTATGTTCAAGTGCTATCTCAGGTTAAGAGGAAATTTGAAACGTATGTTGTAAGAGTCTTGATAAATAATTGTACAAAGCAACGCATAAATTTTCTCTCTCCTTTGCCTGAAATTGGATATATTTACTCAAAACTCATAATAAATGTGAAACAAAATAGTTTACATTGTTACAGAAACATATTGAGAAGAGAGGAACATCTAACTATGACTGAGTCTGTGTTAGTTACTTGTAACTCTGGAGGCTACGTCTGCTAGCTATGACTGAGTCTGTGTTAGTTACTTGTAACTCTGGAGGCTACTTCTGCTAACTATGACTGAGTCTGTGTTAGCTACATGTAACTCTGGAGGCTACGTCTGCTAGCTATGACTGAGTCTGTGTTAGCTACATGTAACTCTGGAGGCTACTTTTGCTAGCTATGACTGAGTCTGTGTTAGTTACTTGTAACTCTGGAGGCTACTTCTGCTAGCTATGACTGAGTCTGTGTTAGTTACTTGTAACTTTGGAGGCTACGTCTGCTAGCTATGACTGAGTCTGTGTTAGCTACATGTAACTCTGGAGGCTACTTCTGCTAGCTATGACTGAGTCTGTGTTAGCTACATGTAACTCTGGAGGCTACGTCTGCTAGCTATGACTGAGTCTGTGTTAGTTACTTGTAACTCTGGAGGCTACGTCTGCTAGCTATGACTGAGTCTGTGTTAGCTACATGTAACTCTGGAGGCTACGTCTGCTAGCTATGACTGAGTCTGTGTTAGCTACATGTAACTCTGGAGGCTACTTCTGCTAGCTATGACTGAGTCTGTGTTAGCTACATGTAACTCTGGAGGCTACTTCTGCTAGCTATGACTCAGTCTGTGTTAGCTACATGTAACTCTGGAGGCTACTTCTGCTAGCTATGACTGAGTCTGTGTTAGCTACATGTAACTCTGGAGGCTACTTCTGCTAGCTATGACTCAGTCTGTGTTAGCTACATGTAACTCTGGAGGCTACGTCTGCTAGCTATGACTGAGTCTGTGTTAGCTACATGTAACTCTGGAGGCTACTTCTGCTAACTATGACTGAGTCTGTGTTAGTTACTTGTAACTCTGGAGGCTACGTCTGCTAGCTATGACTGAGTCTGTGTTAGTTACTTGTAACTCTGGAGGCTACTTCTGCTAACTATGACTGAGTCTGTGTTAGCTACATGTAACTCTGGAGGCTACTTCTGCTAACTATGACTGAGTCTGTGTTAGTTACTTGTAACTCTGGAGGCTACGTCTGCTAGCTATGACTCAGTCTGTGTTAGCTACATGTAACTCTGGAGGCTACTTCTGCTAGCTATGACTGAGTCTGTGTTAGCTACATGTAACTCTGGAAGCTACTTCTGCTAGCTATGACTGAGTCTGTGTTAGTTACTTGTAACTCTGGAGGCTACGTCTGCTAGCTATGACTCAGCCTGTGTTAGCTACTTGTAACTCTGGAGGCTACGTCTGCTAGCTATGACTGAGTCTGTGTTAGCTACATGTAACTCTGGAGACTACGTCTGCTAGCTATGACTCAGCCTGTGTCAGCTACTTGTAACCCTAAAGTAAAGTATCAACCAGTAGTGTATTAAAGGAGGATATAGTCTGTCGTGTGCACAAGGGGAGAAGGAATGAAAGGCGTTCAAGCGAGGGGACCAACTTGGCGTTTATAAATATCCCTCCGCGCCGGGAGATTTAAGGCATAATTGAGAAGAAAGTTGGGAATGGGGGGAGGAGACCTCTAATGAAGTGTCGCCTTCTTTCGAGTCGACATCTCCGTCATTGGTTGGTTGAGGGGTGGGGTGGGGTGGGGAAGTAAACCCAAGAATTCCGGGAAGTCTTCGACCCGACTTGTTGAAGGGGTAAGGGGGTGGCCTGTTTCTTTGTCGGTGGAGGAAAGGGGCATTAGGGTGGAAATTGACTGGTTCGAATCGAAACCGGTGACGGAGTAATAGATAAAATAAGCGCGAGTGGATAAGTGGAATAAAATGATCGAGTGTTGTTCGTTTCGGGTAAGAGGAAGCAGACATTTAAATCGTGTCTCAAGAAGGGGTGGTGGATCAAAGATGTTCCCTCTCCACTCAGCTAATTTGGTTTAAATTACTTGTATTATATTTGGAGGAGTCTTGTAAGCTATATTTATTTATTTAGTTTATTTTTTAATCTTCTTCAAACCAATGTCTATGAATGTTTCTTCACGAATTGTGTGATTCTGAACTCTGTAACATATTTTTATCAAATATCTTAGAATATCTTTATTTAATATATACATATTCCTTATTTATGGATACTAAAAACGTATTTTTTCTTATGTTAGTACAAATAGTATAATTATTTTATTTTTATAACGGCCAACAACATGCATTCTAAGGCTAATCTAGGAGAAGTTGAAATTGGTTAACTCAAAGAAATCACAATAATTGAAGCTGGCACAAGTGGTCATATAATGAGGATGTTGGAGTAAGTGAGATAGTATAGGAAGTAAGACTGAGATGGTATGGACATGTAATGAGGATGTTGGAGTAAGTGAGATAGTATAGGAAGTAAGACTGAGATGATATGGACATGTAATGAGGATGTTGGAGTAAATGATATAGTAGAGGAAGTAAGGCTGAGATGGTATGGGCATGTAATGAGGATGTTGGAATACATGAGATAGTATAGGAAGTAAGACTGAGATGGTATGGACATGTAATGAGGATGTTGGAGTAAGTGAGATAGTATAGGAAGTAAGACTGAGATGATATGGACATGTAATGAGGATGTTGGAGTAAATGATATAGTAGAGGAAGTAAGGCTGAGATGGTATGGGCATGTAATGAGGATGTTGGAATACATGAGATAGTAGAAGAAGCAAGGCTGAGATGGTATGGGCATGTAATGAGGATGTTGGAGTAAATGATATAGTAGAGGAAGTAAGGCTGAGATGGTATGGGCATGTAATGAGGATGTTGGAATACATGAGATAGTAGAAGAAGCAAGGCTGAGATGGTATGGGCATGTAATGAGGATGTTGGAGTAAATGAGATAGTATAGGAAGTAAGACTGAGATGGTATGGACATGTAATGAGGATGTTGGAGTACATGAGATAGTAGAGGAAGTAAGGCTGAGATGGTATGGGCATGTAATGAGGATGTTGGAGTACATGAGATAGTAGAGGAAGTAAGGCTGAGATGGTATGGACACGTAATGAGGATGTTGGAGTAAGTGAGATAGTATAGGAAGTAAGACTGAGATGGTATGGACATGTAATGAGGATGTTGGAGTAAATGAGATAGTATAGGAAGTAAGACTGAGATGGTATGGACATGTAATGAGGATGGAAAAGGTGTGAATACCACATAGAATTATGGAGATTAAATATTTAGGAAAAATACTTTAAGGGAGAGCAAGGAAAAGATGGGAGTAGTAGATAGCAGCATGTGTTTAAGTGAGAGTAGAAGAATCGAATCAAATAAAGGAGGAAGAATGATGGAAGGAATGAGGAAGATGGAGGCATTTTACTAAAAGGACCCGACCACAGGCTGGAAACATGATGATGATGATGATGATTAAGCCATGTTTAAAAACTATATCTCGAATCACATTAATTTAATGTTGTTTTGTGACATGGTTAGAGATTAAAATGTTATATTCGTCAAAAATATATTAGATAAATATATTCATTTTTTTTAACTCTTTAGTTATTTAGGATGTTTTAAATCTATTCTAATTCATCAGAAACTCATTTATATGAATCAATAATAGTAGAATTTCATGTTTATCTGTATAACACCATTTTACCTAAAAATAAAAACTTGTATTAATATAAATAAAAGCTTAGATTACAATAATATCCTGCCAAAAAAAAAGTACAGTAAAGTTACAGTTGCTGTGGAAAGGTTGATTTTCTTTAAAAAAATTAAAACTAATTGTAAGCCTCATTCTGTCTTTGTAACAACAATAAAAAAACTCACATCTTTATCTCATTCTGTCTCATGATGTCAATAAATGTTTCATTGAAACTAAACATCACGTGACAGTGAACGATTCCCAAAATTACAGATTATCTAAAATTGTGACTGTCCGGATTGGACAGACGAGTTTTTAATGTGCTTGTTGTAGGCATAATGAATATAGATAAGATGGTGGTATTACAAATTCTAAAAGAATTAGCGAGAAAAACAAAATTAGGACCCTTAACATTATTTGTACAGCATCGGCAGTATTGGACCCTCTTAAACCCGGGGCTACGGATAGTTGCCCGTTCTCTGAGGTAGTCATGCACCCTCTTAAACCAGGGGCTACGGATAGTTGCCCGTTCTCTGAGGTAGCCCTGCACTCTCTTAAACCCGGGGCTACGGATGGTTGCCCGTCCTCTGAGGTAGCCCCGCGCGTTACTAATAGGTGCAAGGATAGTTTAATAACCTACATACCCGTTTCAGTGGCCGCATAGTCTGAGTCGCTTCTCTCGCAGTAGAATAGACTGCCGATTACGGGTAGATCTAGGTTCGAATCTCGATCGGGTGTACTGAGGGTGGTTTTCCCCAATATGGGGTTTTCTCTCTCTCCACATGCAAATGCGGGTACATTTCCTCTAAATATAACCGTCAAAATCGTTAAAACCATTAGAGTAATTAGTAATTAAGCGTATAACCCAAACGGGTAGTAAGACGCGGTGCTAAAAAAAACTACACATGCAAATATGAAACAATACACCTATTTTTTGTCGGATCCTTAAGTTCATAAATTTACATTTATCATCAATACTTTTTAGTAGAAGTGTGAGAAGGCAGTGAAGCTTTAAATCCAAGACAGTTGTTTATTTTATTCTCAAGGTCATTAATGTTCGTTTTAATCCTGAACACTTCACTTCCAAAACTTGGACATTTTGTGAATAAATCCCCTGAACGGTTTTGATACTTCCCCCATTACTTGTTATTTTCCAAGTTTCCAACTTGTGTTTGTAGTCGGCCATTGTTTGACAAGTTCATGACAGTTTCATTAAAAGTAACACTCCCCCAAGTTTAATAGGTTTTGTCAGCAGGATGACAAGTTATCGAGCGTGGGGTTCCTCAATCGGTCTCTTTTTTAAGGACCATTTGGTGACTGAAGATTCTGGTTGTCTCTTGCAGAGAATCAGGTGAAGTTATACCTCTTCTTTAAGGACCATTTGGTGCCTGAAGATTCTGGTTGTCTCTTGCAGAGAATCAGGTGGAGTTATACCTCTTATTTAAGGACCATTTGGTGCCTGAAGATTCTGGTTGTCTCTTGCAGAGAATCAGGTGGAGTTAAACCTCTTATTTAGAGAGCGTTTGATGCCTGGAGATTCTGGTTGTCTCTTGCAGAGAATCAGGTGAAGTTAAACCTCTTCTTTAAGGAGCGTTTGATGCCTGGAGATTCTGGTTGTCTCTTGCAGAGAATCAGGTGAAGTTAAACCTCTTATTTAGAGAGCGTTTGATGCCTGGAGATTCTGGTTGTCTCTTGCAGAGAATCAGGTGGAGTTATACCTCTTCTTTAAGGACCATTTGGTGCCTGAAGATTCTGGTTGTCTCTTGCAGAGAATCAGGTGGAGTTAAACCTCTTCTTTAAGGACCATTTGGTGCCTGAAGATTCTGGTTGTCTCTTGCAGAGAATCAGGTGGAGTTATACCTCTTCTTTAAGGACCATTTGGTGCCTGAAGATTCTGGTTGTCTCTTGCAGAGAATCAGGTGGAGTTATACCTCTTCTTTAAGGACCATTTGGTGCCTGAAGATTCTGGTTTTCTATTGCAGAGAATCAGGTGAAGTTATACCTTTCTTTAAGGACCGTTTGGTGCTTGGAAAGTCAGGTATTTTGCAAAGACGGGGGGAAGAATTGTATCTTCTCAAAATTTATAATAGCAATATACTCTTTCTTTGGCTTTTAAAGTATTTTATGAGCAGATTGTTTTTGCTTTTAGAAGATACTTTCTTACATTTAACGAATACAATATTACACATGAAATCGATTAGTCGATACAGATAAAAATAATATTAGTTAATGGAAGTCATAGAGGGAAACACTAAATATTTTGTTTTAGGGAGAGCGTTATATATTTACAGCTACATGTGCTAGGGCATCTGATTTTCCTGTCAGATATACACAACTTACACACTAAGACTGTAGCCCAGTAGTGGCAAGATTAACCTGTACTAATATACCGCTGTCCAGGGGATGTCCGAATGTACCGATCGTACATCCTTTCCGTGGAGGTTCTTTCCATGTCCTGATGAGATGAGATGAGGTTGGTAGTGAGTATGAGGGTGTGGAACCAGTGGAAACACTTAAACCTAGCTTCAACCTAATTAACCAAACCCTGGTGACTATGGGGGTAATTCCCTTTCGGGAAAAATATCCAAACTACCAGCCGGGAATTGAACCCGGGACCCCTAGGCTCGTAGCCAGGTGCACTGACCACTACACCACGGGACAGGTTTACTTTCTAAGTGAACTAAGGATGTGGAGGGAGGTCTACTGTTCACAGAACTACTATAATAGTTGTTTCAACAGGGGGTTTCCTACCACCCCATAACTGCCCAAAATCCCACCAAAAATGAGTAATGGATTTGATTGTAGACTCTCCTTGACAAAATAAAAACCTCTCTCTATAGAGAGCTATACCTAAAGTCCAAATAAACACCAGTGTACGTTTTATCTCCGTTTCGACATCCCCTCTCACTCCTGTGTGGAGATTCTGTGAGTTGTTAATGGCCGAGATCACTTTTCTTACTCGTGGTCTGTTCTAGGAAGGAGAGAAACTGGTTCTCCCCTACCTCACCCTTCTTCATCTCACCACACAGCTAACAATGCCCTCCGGCTATTTCTGCACCGCAGTTTGACACAACCTCCTATGGTTCGGATAAATTATAGTACACAAAGGCGCAAACAATATTGTTTGGTAAAAAAAAACTGGTCTGGTCCCTCGAATCCTGAGTTGTGTGTTCGTCCACACACTGAGAGCTCCGTGGTCACATGCATAGCGATATATCTTGTTACTAACAATATTGTAACAAGAAGATAGTTCACTAGATCCGGGGGTTGGACAACCCTGTCGCCCAATCAATCACCACAAGCGGCGAATTGGCCGTAAAAATGTGGCGAATTTTATTTTGCCAGCTCTCACAGTAAACTTTTCCCCGAAAGCGTGTCCTGGTTGTAATTTGTAACAAAAGAATTTGTCAAATTTCGCATTAGATTGTCTTACATTTTCATCATTTGCGTCTGAGGTAGTTGTAACCAAGTAGTTAAAATGTACATGTCTTGAATAAACCTGTTCGAGCAGTACATGTTCTAAATGTTAGATTGAGAAAACTACTTTATCTATTTTTACATGGCGTGGCGAATTTCACTTCCTGTTCACTAAACCTGAGGTGTAACAACACTTAACTACCACCCTTCATTATTCTAAACTTAAACATATTTTATTTTAATAATGCATTTTATATCTTTCTATTTTTAATTTTGTAATGTTACTCTTCCTTATTTTTGTATTAAAATTTCACATTATTATTATTATTATGTGTTCTGTCTTACGACAGGTGCATTCCTTTTGTCAGTGAATTTAGACTGCCAATGCACCCTGCCCTGTCCTTTACCTCCTCCTTCAGCTTCCAGAACTTCCTTATTTCCTAAGAAACATCCAATATTCGAATCCTCCTCCTTCCTAAGCTCCTCTTTCCCTCAACCTTTCCTTCTATGATGTAATGCAGAAGACAGTTCCTCCTAAAGATGTATCCGATCCAGTTTGCTTTGTACCAAAGAATCACATCCAAAATGGTTCTCTTCTCAATCATTCATCATATGAAATTCACAGGATGTTCCGATGTTTGTGGGAAGTAATTAGGATATGGATAGTAGACCTCAAAATAATACAAAAAGTCCTTATGAGCATATGTCCTTTGTTCGATGGTTCCTGAGATAACAACTTCCAAGTTTCTGCTGGAAATGTTAATAGCCCTATTTGATACAATTCTGTTAATGTTGCCGCAGCCCTGCCTGTGTACCAGCAGTGATACGTCACTTACAAGAGGTGCAACAGGGGTGTATCAAGTAGGACTCTTACAGCAGAAACTTGGAACCATCGAACATAGGACATTATATGTTGTTTTGAGGTCTACTATCCACGATTCAGTTACTTCTCATACAAATAGATACACCCTGTATATCTGTTATACGTTAATAGCATACTACCCGCTTCAATGATCACGTGGTCTAACGCGCTACTCTCGTAGTAGACTAGACTGCCGATTACGGGTAGATCGAGGTTCAAATATCAGTCGGGTGTTCTGAGGGTTTTTTCCGATATGGTTTTCCACTCTCCCTCCAAGCGAATGCGATTACACTTACTGTAAATATAACCTTCCTAATTCTTAAAATCATTCGCGAAGTTAATATATGAACGTATAACCCAAGCGGGTAGTAAGATGCGGTGCTAAAAAACAAAATAACATATTCATAATATTTTCTTAAACTGAGTGACGTTTTTTTATGTATTAGTTACCGAGCAAGTTCCGAGCTGCCACAATGTTCGTGTATTTCTAAAGCCACCCAGTGGCTGCGTTGAAGACTATGCAACCCACCTGTGTACTAGAGAATATGTAACACGCCTGGCTGAATGAGGTCTTTGTTACCAAGAGCTTAGCCAGACTGCTATTTGAAATGGGTACAACCTGCATGGACTTGTATTCTAGTTCCAAATAGCTCGCCAACTCCCAACTTACGATCAATATTTGGCTCAAATTGTTAAAGTTGGTAACAATGCATAGCGCCCAAGTTACTGGTGATAGCAGTTTGAAGTGTAACAGCTAGTTAAGGGTGAATTGGAATGCCCCGCACCCTCCTGATCCCTGGTACAAATGTGTGACGAGGTGGAATGTTGCTCTTATCCTTAATAAATGTGTGACGAGGTGAAATGTAGCCACTCTCCCTAGTATAGGTGTGACGAGGTGAAATGTAGCCACTCTCCCTAGTATAGGTGTGACGAGGTGGAATGTAGCCCCTCTCCCTAGTAAAGGTGTGACGATGTGGAATGTAGCCTCTCCTTAATAAAGGTGTGACGATGTAGAATGAAGACTCTCCTTAGTAAAGGTGTGATGATGTGGAATGTATCCTCTCCTTAATAAAGGTGTGACGATGTGGAATGTATCCTCTTCTTAGTAAAGGTGGCATGATGTCGAATGTAGCCTCTCCCCCTAGTAAAGGTGTGACGATGTGGAATGTATCTTCCCCCTAGTAAAGGTGTGATGATGTAGAATGTAGCCTCTCCTTAATAAAGGTGTGACGATGTAGAACGAAGACTCTCCTTAATAAAGGTGTGACGATGTAGAATGAAGACTTTCCTTAGTAAAGGTGTGACGATGTGGAATGTATCCTCCCCCTAGTAAAGGTGTGACGATGTGGAATGTAGCCTCCCCCTAGTAAAGGTGTGATGATGTAGAATGTAGCCTCTCCTTAATAAAGGTGTGACGATGTAGAACGAAGACTCTCCTTAATAAAGGTGTGACGATGTAGAACGAAGACTCTCCTTAATAAAGGTGTGACGATGTGGAATGTATCCTCCCCCTACTAAAGGTGTGACGATGTGGAATGTATCCTCTCCCTGGTAAAGGTGTGACGATGTGGAATGTAGCCTCCCCCTAGTAAAGGTGTGACCAGAGAGGGGTTAGCCCCTCACCCTCCAGTATCGGCTCAGTCAGATCCGATAGAAGCCTTGCAGGAACACGTCCTGGCCGTATTGATCTCAACGATGAGCTTTTTACTTCCCTTTTTACTTTAACAGAATTGCTTCCGTTTGCTTTTTATTCCATCGTCCGTGTCTGTGGTTTCTTTCAGCCCCTTCGATCCTCCCCTTTCTTGAAGAAGTGAAAAAGCCAAGGGGCGTGCATATTTGACTAGAGCGCAGGAGAACTCTCGATTTCAGAGAAACTCTCACCGACACAATCATGTGAGGGTTTAATACATTCCTTTACAGAGAACAAGCCACACATATTTAATGTTCATGTCAAGACAACCGTTCTTTCCGTTCCTCCTGTTATCCTTAATGAACACTGTCAGACTGGTTCTGTTAGTCCATTTAATGTCAAGACTCGTTCCTCCTGTTATCCTTAATGAACACTGTCAGACTGGTTCTGTTAGTCCAATTCCTGTCAGGACTTGTTCCTCCTGTTATCCTTAATGAACACTGTCAGACTGGTTCTGTTAGTCCATTTCATGTCAAGACTTGTTCCTCCTGTTATCCTTAATGAACACTGTCAGACTGGTTCTGTTAGTCCAATTCCTGTCAGGACTTGTTCCTCCTGTTATCCTTAATGAACACTGTCAGACTGGTTCTGTTAGTCCATTTCCTGTCAGGACTTGTTCCTCCTGTTATCCTAAATGAACATTGTCAGACTGGTTTTGTTAGTCCAATTACTGTCAGGGCTTGTTCCTCCTGTTATCCTTAATGAACACTGTCAGACTGGTTCTGTTAGTCCAATTCCTGTCAGGACTTGTTCCTCCTGTTATCCTTACAGAACCAGTCTGACAGTGTTCATTTAGTCTAATTCCTGTCAGGACTTGTTCCTCCTGTTATCCTTAATGAACACTGTCAGACTGGTTCTGTTAGTCCATTTCCTGTCAGGACTTGTTCCTCCTGTTATCCTAAATGAACAGGGTCAGACTGGTTATGTTAGTCCAAATCCTGTCAGGACTTGTTCCTCCTGTTATCCTTAATGAACACTGTCAGACTGGTTCTGTTAGTCCCAATCCTGTCAGGACTTGTTCCTCCTGTTATCCTAAACGAACACTGTCAGACTGGTTCTGTTAGTCCAAATCCTGTCAGGACTTGTTCCTCCTGTTATCCTTAATGAACACTGTCAGACTGGTTCTGTTAGTCCACTTCCTATCAGGACTTGTTCCTCCTGTTATCCTTAATGAACACTATCAGACTGGTTCTGTTAGTCCAAATCCTGTCAGGACTTGTTCCTCTGTTATCCTAAACGAACACTGTCAGACTGGTTCTGTTGATCCAGTTCCGTTCTGTCAAGATGAGGATCAGTGTTCGATCCTAAACTATGTCAAATGGATCCTGAGAGTAAGCACGGATAACCGGGGCTGTTCTAGATGGTGATGACTGCTGATTTGGGATAAAAAAAATAGAACATTCTCCTCCCCTGACCCCCTTAATCTGCAACCTCCAATGGTCCAATGTTTTGTTTAGAGCTTCTATTTCCAAGATGTTATTCTCGAGAAGAAGAAACTCCCGAGAGGGGTCTCTTGTGTCCGTACCGTGTTACCCTTTTCCCCCCCTTCCCCTGCACTGCCTCCGGACATGTGAGGAGTGGATGGGGGCAAGGGGGGAATGTTGTCTGCAAATCGGGGACGAGAAAGGACGTTGTCGGACAGACTTTGTTCCGGTAATTGAATCTAGGGCCTTATTTCCTATTAGTAGGAGTTTTAAGGTGAACACAACCTTCTATTACCGGCCTCAATTCCTCAGCTGTCTAGGCAGGGCTTTGAGGTGGCTTTAAGGTGCGAATTTTGGGCAGTATTTTTGTAGATTTTATGACAAAACAGGCTTGGTAAATTAAGTAAATCAAATATTCCTTCATTACAAACAAATAGTTTAATTTCCTTCACATGATGACCTCAACAGTTGTTGAATATCTGTCGATGGTGTCCTGGAATTTAATGACAATTTTTTTCTCTTCATTTAAAAAGTTTGTCATCTATTACTAATATGCCTGTGACAGATATTCAAAGACAGTTGATTTCATCATGTGAAAGAGTTAAATTCTTTTTTTGTATTAGAGGAATATTAGACTTATTATTACCAAAAAAAGTTATAAAAACTGTAAAAACAGTGGCCTTTCCTCGCGTCCCCGCGTTTGTCATCCCTCATCTCACACATCATCAGGAACACTCCGTTTACCCTGAGAGGTGAGAGTCTTACCTTGACAGATTACACTATGACACTATATTTTAAGCTAAGCCATAGCTTTAACCCATCAGGGTAAGACTGCTCTCTTTCAGAGTAGACGGGAGTGTACCTACACCGGTGGACAAGCAGACTAAAAGTAAGTTGTATGTCTCAAATATACATATATTTTTTATCTAGCACCGCGTCTTACTACCCGTTCGGGTTATACGCTTAAGTACTAATTACACTAATGGATTAGGAATTGGGAAGGTTGAATTTAGATGAAGTGAACCCGAATTTGCGTGGAGAGAGAGAGTGGAAAACCATTTAGGAAAAAACCTCAGTTCACCCGACTGAGATTCGAACCTTGATCTCCCCGTCCTCGGTGGTCTAGCTCAACACGACTGGCGCGTTAGCCAACTACGCCACCGAGGCGGGTTCTCAAATATAGATGGGCGCTATAGAATAGTTATTTAAACTATAGTTTGTCCGACATCTTGGTATAGTGGTCAGCATTCCTGACTACAAACCTATAGGTACCGGGTTCGATTCCCGGCGGTAGCATAGGTGTTTTTCCTGAAGGGAAATGGTTCCTGTGGTCGCCATGGTCTGGTTAATTAGTCTTTAAGTTAGGTCCAAGACTTCTACTGGCACCACATAATCATTATCATTGCCGTCACATCACCTTATAGAGATGAAGTAACCGCATATACAGGGTGCCCCAGCCTCAGAAGATGGTTTCATTCCGACGCTGCAGTAGAAGACCAGACCCGCTTCGGTGGCCGTGTGATATACTCGCACTACTTCCGTGTTATACTAGACTGCCGAAGATGGGGAGATCGGAGTTTGATCCCGGTCGGGTGCACTGAAGGTGGTTTTTCCCGCTAAATGGTTTCTAACTATCCCTCCACATTAATGCGGGTGCATTTCCTCTCAATTAAGCCTTCATAACCCATTGGTGTAATTAGTACATAGGCGTCTAACCTGAACGGTTAGTTAGACGCGGTGCAAAAATAAATTATATTTACAAACAACCAAATTATCATCGAAATCTCGAGTTCGATTTTTTTTTGAACGATCACAATATTTCTCTCTCCTAGGGGTCAGTAAAAAGTAAAGATATAGTGAAAGAGAAATGAAAAACACTAGCCTACTCCATGAATAAACTCTTATCAACTCTGGTTCGCTGAATTTCCAACAAGAACATCCGGTTTCTTCACGAGTAATTTATTATTATTATTATTATTATTATTATTATTATTATTATTAGCACCGCGTCTTACTACCCGTTCGTGTTATACGCACTTTCACTAATGTGTAATGGTAGGGTGATTGAGAGAATAAATGGAGGACCTACAGTTTTAACGTGAGATCCGAACCA
This sequence comes from Timema podura, assembly GCA_033556935.1. Lineage (NCBI taxonomy): Eukaryota > Metazoa > Arthropoda > Insecta > Phasmatodea > Timematidae > Timema > Timema podura. The sequence continues at coordinate 55,141,525 of JAVRXN010000012.1, read as the reverse complement.
CGTTGGAGGCCTGGCATTCCACACATTCACAAGTTGTGATTAAGACACGTCTTGTAAGAGGTGAAGGAAGGGTTTGGTAATCAGATAAATCTGTGCCGGGGCCGAGGATTGAACCCCGGACCCCTAGCACAGAAGTCTGACACCTTACCCCTTAGACCACCAGTCACCCCACGAGTAATTAAAGTTGCTCCGGCTTCCATCTGTTATGTTTACAACTGATGTGTAAAGCAAGAGTTACTCTTGTTGCCATTCTTGTGGCAACTGTTGCTCTTGTCGCTGTTATTAGTCCTGGAGCTTATGACGCTGTCACTACGGCTACTATTTCTAAAAGGAGCTTAGAGAGGCTGAACTTTACTAACGAATAGAGTTGCCGAGTTAATAAACAAAATAAGTTGTCGTGAATTGTCCCAGAATGTTCCGTGCTATGTCAGGTCCCTGGCTGGGCAAATTAGTCAGTGACATGATAGGTTCACATAACAGTAGTAGAACTTCAGACATTGACCAACTACTCTTATGAGGCTTTACTACGAACTTCAGTAATTGACCAAATCCATCTGAGAAACAATAATTCGAACTTCAAACATCAGCAACTCCTTCTTAGAGAATTACTACGAATTTCAGTAACCGAACAACTCCCTCCATATGAGGAATAATAATTCGAACTTCAAACATCACCAACTCCTTCTTAGAGAATTACTACGAACTTCAGTAACTGACCAACTACACCTGAGAAACAGTAATTAGAACTTCAAATATTGACAAACTTCATCTGGGAGAATATAGTTCAAAATGCATGTTCTATGAACATCGAAGTTAATATAAGTTCTCCAACAAGTTAGTTCTCACACTATTTGATTAACTTCATCTCTTTCTTTTTTTTGTCATTAAGTTTTGGAAGGTAGTTCTAAGCCCAATTCCAAGCCCTAGAACTACCTTGAATATGTGACCCGTGTTTGTAATTGGTGCTTGTTGAGAACATGGCTAGTGTCTGGACCATTCGTTAAGGCGATTGGCCCTTTTCATTTGGCGTGGAAATGCAGAGCCGTGGGAACAAACGGTTATCTTCAAGAATTTTTATTGTTTTGCAATTTTCTTTTCGGAAACGGTTTGTTCAAGAATAGAAGCATGTTGATTGAGTTATACTTTTTATATACACACCTCCTCTATAATTTTAACAGTGATCAAATATTGATAAAATTGACATTTTTCGATAGAAAACTGCCGGCTTCGCAACAAAAAAGTAAGAAAATGTAACAATTAATAAACATCGATACATTATCCTAGAGGAGGTGTTGAAAATATTAACATAAGCATTTACACGTTCTCGAGAAAACTGATATTTCCAAACGTATGATTTTTCTGTAATACCTGTTTGGTAGCTAGCGCCATCTAAGTTTTCCGTGATCCATCTGTTCTTGTTGGCGCGGAAGGATACTATGGTCAGTTGTGAAGCCACGCCACGCCTTTCACCCTCTCAGCCTCCATCCCACAAAATAGATTTTAGACTTGCACTCGACAGGGCCAAGGACCTTAAACAGATTTTTATTTAATTATATGTGTGTTATAACAAGGGACATTTTTGGTTTGTACGATTAAATTTATGAATGGAAAATTATTAAAACTTTTTATTATATCACGAAATGTAATAAAAATAAAAGCGGAAGTGGGTTACGCGTTTGTTAAATCACTGAGCTATGGTAGTCGTAGTCGATTATATTTTGGAAGCAAATCTACGTGAGGCCAAATTACAAAACGTTTTTCCTAAACAATTTCAACGCCCGCCCCTCCCTCTCAACCCCCCTTTCCCGCGAAACACATAAAAGCGGCAGTGACTCCTTCCGCCCAGAATTTAATTACAAAACCTTCAAACAGTAGGGCGGCTACATAGGGTACAGATTGCCGCTAAAATATTGCAGCCACAGTCATTGACTGCTTCCCATGTAACGAGTTAGTCTGGTGTGGGAATTTGTGGGCCTAATATGGGTCCTTGTGGGGTTAGTATAGGTCCTTGTGGGCCTGACATGGGTCCTTGTGGGGTTAATATAGGTCCTTGTGGGCCTGATATAGGTCCTTGTGAGCCTAATATGTGTCCTTGGAGGTATGATATGGGTCCTTGTGGGCCTGATATGGTTTCTTGTGTGGCCGATATAGGGCATTCTTCGTCTGATATATGGCGTTGTGGGTCTGATATGGGTCCTTGTGGGGTTAATATAGGTCCTTGTAGGCCTGATATGGGTCCTTGTGGGCCTGCTCTGGGTTATTGTGGGCCTAATGTAGGTCCTTGTAGGCCTGATATGGGTCCTTGTGGGCCTGCTATGGGTTATTGTGGGCCTAATATAGGTCCTTGTGGGTCTGATATGGGGTATTGTGGGCCTGATACGGGTTCTTGTGGAGCTTGTGTTGGAACCTATTGGTTTTATACATAAGTCAACGTGGTGTGGTTAGACTGTAGGTCATGTCTGGATCTTGCAATCAAAATTGCCCCCCCAACATTAAAAAATACAAATATCGGTCTTGACGATCTACCTTTGTTCCTCTCCAAAACTTCCTCCTGCAATCACTGATATAATATCTGCAGGATATATAACACAAGAGAGGCTAGATATAATTTATTAGTGTTTTTAAAACATTTCTCTACACCAGTGTTTATCAAAGCCCTTTGAACAGTAATAAATATACTTTCATCAAAATCCATACCAATACACAAATTAAAAGCTAAATTAAACTATGATAGAAACAGTTCTCACTGCTAGAAGCTCAAAAACTATGTTTTGTCCAGATAAAGCATGATCTAACTTTTTTCCAGGGCCCTCTACACTTTTACTTTCTCTTGATCCCTCGGAGAGAGCAGTGTTGGGATCTTCAAAAAAAATAACCGAATCTGACTTTTTTTTTAATAAATCTTGAGGTTTCATGACCCCTTGAACAAAACAAAAAAAGTTGTTTTCAAGAGTCCATCTGTCTGTCTGTATCTCGGCTTAAGGCCGAACCTATTTTACCGATCGAGCTAAAACTTGATATCTAGGATTTTCATAAATTTACCCCAAGGAGTTTTTTAGAACTAGATATCCAACCCTAAAACTAAAGGTTGTTTACTGAAGGATAAAAAGCTGAAAAATCGATTTTATCAAAATTTGTTATAACGATTTTGATTAAACTTTTTATCTAGGCAGTGGTTGACATTAGACACAAAATGATGCATCTCATTTTCCCATAAAAATGACTTTGAGGGTACTTTACTTTACATAAGCGGAAATTTCAAATTTTGATATCTCCTCCGCTACTATTTGATACAGGAAATAACTTTTTATTGTAAAGTTGTAGTATTATAAAAATTAAACATATTTTATTTGAAATATATTTTTAAAAAACCAGTAGTCTTAAGCTATAAACAAAATATAATTAGAGAGGGGACGCTCGAATCCTCGATTCCTATGGTATTCGAGAAATTCGAGATTCTAGAATCTTGCAAAAAAAAATCTCGAATCTAAATAGATAGGCTTTAGATTGAACTCTAAATGCAATTTTTTTAGGAATCACATAGATTCGTGTAGTTAGAAAAAAAATTACAATTTATCTTCATTTATGTAAAAAATAAAAGTAAAAAAATCACAATTTTTAAAATATAAATTTGTTTACACAAAAATATATATTGTTTAATGTCTTCTTTGGTCTTGAAACTTAATAGAAAATAAAAATAAAAGAATAGGACTGTTCAGTGGTGCCAAACCTTCTAAAATGTCAATTTGTTTTGCCTTTTTAAAATATAACCCTACTATTAAATTTTTTGACAAACTAAAAATTTACTTTTGAAGATTCGTGGATTCTAATTTGAATTCGAGATTCGATAGAAAATTTGTGATTCGGATTCGAGAAATATAGGATTTGACCCATTTCTTATTATAATATATTCTTCAAGTTTTTGAAATATAAAATTGATTGCTATGCTATTTGGTTTCCAGAGAGATTACTCTTTTCTAAATGTTTCTGCAAAATGTATATTATTTAGTTTCACACAAGTTTTTAATAAATGTTTCTATTTTAATATGAAAGAGAGAAAGGAAGTCCATGCGGTGCACTGTACCATTTAATTTATCAGTTTCAAACAACTCATACATTGTTGAATGGTTAGTTCAAAACTCAACAAACATTTCAAATACCATCACTTGGAATGGAACCAAGGCTCCTAGTCGAGCAAAGAATCTAGTTTTCCACCAAGTCAGTAGTTCAATGTTACCAACTGTAATAACAGGGAGTTTCGCGGAGATGTGTTGTGGATAATCTGCAGCCCAAGGGGTAGCGTTCTCCTGCGCGCACACGCACACACGCACACACATACACACACACACACACACTCGACAAAATATTACCCTATTTTCCCCTTCAAACTGACCCGCCCAACCCGGTGAAATAAAATAATATAAAAAAATATCCTCGCAGACCTGCTAGCACGCCTACCCGTGTTAATTGTAATTAAATGTCCGGATGATTCAATTGCGCACCGCTACGAGCGCTAGTCTCTCTAACAAAACGTGATTACCCCCACCAGAGGGCACCGGGATAAATTGCGAATCATCAAAAAGACAGAAATGCCAAGTGGCGCGTGAAGTTAGGGGTTGTTGGGGGTAAAGGGGGGGCTGGTTGGCGCAGGTGATGGAGGACGCCGTTTGCTAGAGGTTTTTTTTTAACGTGCGGTGGTACAGTCATAAACATAACATAACGGATCACAAAACATATCGCCTCTTGATAGATGCGTCGGCCAATTAACTCCGCTTTCGAGACAGATTTTTGACGTGCGTCTGCGGTTTGGCGGGAGGTATTCTTAAAGGGGCTGCCTCGGTAGCCGAGATATAACCAAACAGATGTCGCGCTTTGGTTGGATATTGAAGAAACTTTTAACATTGCACGAGTTTGGTGTTTACTGGAACTAGCACCAAAACTATTTTATATAATCCTATACAAACTTGTAAACAAAGATTAAAAGATTAAATTTTCCACTGTAAAAATCCACATATTTCGGTTGATCGCTAAGAATTAAATGCCCGGGAAAAGAAAGGTAATCGTTAAGGGAGCGTAGAATGAATATTTTGTGAATCGAATTATATAATTTAATAGGAGGGGCCACAATACAAACTACTGTAATTTTAATTTTTCTCCTCTGACTTTTTCTTCTACTGACGGACAGCTCCATTCAGGAACATTATAAACTCACTTGATTTCTGTCGTTTAGAAATTTCTACTCGACTATACCCGCCTCGGTGGCGTAGTTGGCTAACGCGCTAGTCATGTTGAGCTAGACCACCGAGGACGGGGAGATCGAGGTTCGAATCTCGGTCGGGTGAACTGGGGTGGTTTTTCCTAAATGGTTTTCCACTCTCCCTCCACGTAAATGCGGGTTCACTTCCTATAAATTCAACCTTCCCAATTCCTAATCCATTAGCGTAATTAGTACTTAAACGTATAGCCCGAACGGGTAGTAAGATGTGGTGCTAAATTAAATTAAAATTACATTTACTTTTACCCTTTATTTTGAATCATGTCAACATACTTTTTAATTTATTTATGTATATTTTTTTTTAACATATGATGACATGATTCAAAATAAAGAGTAAAAGTAAATTTAATTTTAATTTAATTTAGCATCACGTCTTACTACCCGTTCGGGCTATACGCCTAAGTACTAATTACGCTAATGGATTAGGAATTGGGAAGGTTGAATTTAGAGGAAGTGAACCCGCATTTGCGTGGAGGGAGAGTGGAAAACCATTTAGGAAAAACCACCCCCAGTTCACCCGACCGAGATTTGAACCTCGATCTCCCCGTCCTCGGTGGTCTAGCTCAACACGACTAGCGCGTTAGCCAACTACGCCACCGAGGCGGGTATAGTCGAGTAGAAATTTCTAAACGACAGAAATCAAGTGAGTTTATAATGTTCCTGAATGGAGATGTGCTTCAGTAGAAAAAAAAGAGAGAAGGAAAATGCAAATTACAAAATATATATATATCAAGTTACATCTCGTGACTCGAATTTGTGCGTACGCATGAGATAAACAAATATAAATAAGAGTAAATTGCTGGATAAATATTTAAACAACTTAATGGCTGGTCCGCTAGTTATACAAACATACAGACATGGATGGATGAGGATGGATGGATGACAGGAGCAGTTGAAATGGACCAGCGGAGACAGTCTCATGTCTCTGTTGATAAGGACTAGTATACAAAGTTTAGGAACAAAACGCCCTTAATCGGTGGTAGAATGGTCTAACGCACAGTTTCACAAACTTTTCTCCCAAAAAAGCGGACCCCTTGATGAGCATCCGGTACACCTGCGGTACACCCTGTCAACCTACCCGTCCCCTTGCCGACGCTGTAGATTACATCATTGTCCACCCCGCTTACCCTCAAAGGTATAACCTCGACGGATTACACTATGGTCCTATCTTATAATGATGTATTAAATATACAAGCTATTATATTTGATAATTACGGTCAGAGCAGAATAAATATCATATTATTTAAATTTGATTAATGAAACCTAGATACGGGAATTGAACCCGGGAGATTTGGCTTAAAAATATGTGTGAAGAATGACCATGGGCACAGGACGACTCCTGGGTAGATCAGTGGTTAAAGTATTGAAGTATTAAGCCGTGTCCAGGTGTTATTTTTTTCAATTGAAGGCTTACAAGCTACGCCATAGTGTAAAATGTGAAGGTAAGCTTACTACCGTTTAAAGGTAGAGGACGAAGTGCACGTGATCATCAAGCAGTAAAATAACGCGTGTTTATTATAATTTTGTTTATTAGGCACATTTCCCTTGTGATAATACTTTTGGCACAACATATTATTGATTTGCAAACTTATCCTGTCAATATTGCTTTTTTAGCTCTCACACTTATAATATTAATTATTTTCATATGGTAATGGGTCTAAACCACAGTTTGAGAACCACTGGTCTAACGAATAGCTCCCGTGTTAAGCCGGATTGCAGGTAACGAGGTTATCGGGGTTCGACCCCTTACACCCAAAGAGCTATCAAAATTTAATCATTTTAATTATACTACAAAAATAATATATAATATAAATAATTTGCGGCGAAGATTTTGACTGGAGAAAGTGACAGCCGTTTAACAACACATGGTTTGGCCTATAGATACATGAAAGTAGATCTGATAGTTTTTTTTTTAGATATTGGTTACCGTAATTCCTTTGGTGGATAGACTGTGAATTTTTTTCCCTCCTTTGAGAGGCAGACAAGAATCAAGTAATGGCGGCCTTGTTTTACCGACATCAAGCCGGGGGATAGCTTGTTGGTCCAATTAGACTCCAGTCCCAAAATAAAACAAGATATTATGGAGAGCCATTACGTATACGAGTCATATGAACTACTAGGATATATAATATATTTGCTATCACAAACTGTTTAGCGGAAATTAAAGAACATAAAAAAACTTCAAAAATGTTCGTTCAGCGAGTCTTCTTGAAATAATTTAAAGAGAAAACTTTCCACGGTAGTGAAATGTCAATATATATATATTATGTATATTATAAACTTTATCATATATGTACAATATGTTTGTATTGACAAAACTATTTGGAAGAAATTTAGAATATAAAAACATCAAGGCTCTGAAGATTTTCATTCATTGCATATTCTTGGAATAATTTTAAAGATGAAACTTAATCACGATTAATGTAGAAAAAATCATTTAATTATAAGGATAATTATACCCTGTAAGAACTAATTAATAAACTTACTATCAGGGGTGTATCGGCAGATTACAAGCGGCCCGTGACTATAAATATGATGGACATTAGCATATATTTAATATATTTCAGTGTAAGCCGAGGTGCTGAGGTGAAGCATTTATAACTTTATCATTAGTTAACTTAATTCCGAGGCCATTTCAGCTTCATTATCGATGATCACTTCTACTGACACAAGCAGAGATGCTTCTAAATTCTTAGAAAACAGCTGGGTGTCTTTATTGATATATTTAATTCTGTATTTTAGGTATTTAACGTTCACTTTCTGAACCGACTACTTATAACGGCACACGAGAATTTCTATAAGCAAGAACGAAAGGGCCTACTAATTTTGCCGGGGTTATTTTACATGCCATAATCTACATGGGGCCGACAGTTTTACTTCTCTTCCGTAGGAAGTTGTGCTACGGTTTTTATCGCTCAAGAAAAATCCGTCAGCTCCTGCTAGATTTGAACCCAAGAACATCGACCCTGAAGCGAGCAGTCAAGGCGAGTACTCCAAGACCACCGGGGTTGATTTTAACTTTGTAAAATGATCCTCAACTCGCTATTTGTGTCTTAGGATATCGTTTATAAACAATACCCAAAAACGACAAACAATACGGTTTTTACATTTAATACCATCGCATAGTTTCACAAATGATGGATGTATTCTAGGCAACTAGAGACTTAATGGCTGGAATTTTTAGCTAAAATTTAATTAAAAAATAAATAAGGTGACCTGGTGGTCTAGGGGTAAGGTGTCAGAAAGACTTCTGTGCTGGGGGTCCGGGGTTCAATCCTCGGTCCCGGCACATATTTATCTGATTGCCAAACCCTTCCTTCACCTCTGACAAGACGTGTATTAATCACAACTTGTGAATGTGTGGAATGCCAGGCCTCCTCCGTGGTTCGGATCCCACGTTAAACTGTAGGTCCTCCATTTCATCTCACCCTACCATCACACATTCCCGTAAGTGTGTATAGCCCTAACGGGTAGTAAGACGCGGTGCTAATAATAATAATAATGATAATAATAAAAAAATTGAATTGAATGAATTTATTTTTAATTAAAGAAATAGCTGTGGTCTAAATCGAACGGGCCCACTGGGATATCTCCCGGTAGCCCAGTCCATCCCTGATTACAATCAATACTTTTCTAATTAATTAATTTCAAATTCCTCATTTTAGTGAAAAAGTAGAATAATGCAGGTAGCTAACTTGGGAGAGCGCATGACACATGCTTTTATCACCTCTGCCTATTATCTCAGTAATAATGTACCAAACTGGATATAGGCACATGCCTGTCCCCCCCCCCCTTAACCCCTTCATCTACCGTGACAATTATCATCATTAATTTTCTGTTAACAATAGAAGCGGAAACGCCCGCACCGTTTGTTTTATACGTCAATCAAATTCCTGACCCAAAAGTGCTGGCACTTCGGAGGAAGACAGCCCCAAGTTCACCAAGGTACCGGAGCAATAGCGCTCGGCGGACATTCACCCAACTAGAATATTGACTTACCAGAGTTGACAAGATTTTTCCACGCCTTTCCCTACACGTTTGGGTTGTACGCATGTATATCAATTAGGCCAATTTAGTAAGAATGAGTGAGGGAGAATGTATAGGAAATGTACCCACATTTACGTGGAGGGAGAGTGAGAAATTTTCCCAAGTACACCCAACCACCGATAAAAAAACCGATACCGCCATCATCCATATATTGCGAGAGTGACGCCTTAGGCCATGCAACCATCGGAGCTGTAGTAAAATGCAGCATACAAAATATCATTTGTAAAATGAAAAACGGAGTTCATGAAAAGAAGAAACGCTTAGTAATAAAATAATAACTTCATTAAAATGAATTACAAAATTTGAAGTAGATTGTATTTTTATTTTTACCACCACGTCTTACTACCTGTTCAGGTTGTAATCATACATTATAGTTACTCTAATAAGGTAGGGATGAGGGCGGGAACATTTTAGAGACAATCTAGGCCAACCTCCCCGTCTTCAGAAGGCCAGTCCAACTCGAGAATGACGCCTTAGGCTATGCAACCACTGAAGCGGGTGAAGTAGACCAGGGGTTTCCCAATCTTTTTAGACCTAAGGAACCCTTGCGTTAGGAGGACCCCAATTTGAAAAAAACACTGAGTATAGTATTGAAGAGCCAAAGAGATCTTGCATGACCTGCATTTTACAAGACTACTTTCCAAAGTGAACACGTCAAGGAGTAGGCTTTAGACTACTTTCATGTATGTCTTGGACAAGGAGCTGTTGCATAGAACTACAAGTCTACAATTTACAATTTATAGCTTACATATATATATATATATTGTAAGATGCTACCTGCTATACAATAATGTCAATGGAACAGTATTATTTACATTTCACGGCGTTATATTAAGGAAGTGCTAAATACTCTCGTATCCCCTGTATATTGTAGGATACTACCGCTATACAGTACTGTCAATGGAACAGTATTATTTTATCTCACGGCGTTATATTAAGGAAGAACTAATTATGTTCATATCTCCTCTATATTGTAGGATACTACCTGCTATACAGTATTGTCAACGAAAACAGTATTATTTCTATCTCACGGCGTTATATGAAGGAAGAACTAAATACTCTCTTATCCCTCTATATTGTAAGATACTACCCGCTATACATACTGTCAATAGAACGTATTATTTACATCTCACGGCGTTATATTAAGGAAGTGCTAAATACTCTCGTATCCCTGTATATTGTAGGATACTACCCGCTATACAGTATTGTCAATGAACAGTATTATTTTATCTCACGGCGTTATATAAAGGAAGAACTAAATACTCTCATATCCCCTGTATATTGTAAATACTACCCGCTATACAGTACTGTCAATGGAACAGTATTATTTATATTCACGGCGTTATATGAAGGAAGAACTAATTATGTTCATATCTCCTCTATATTGTAGGATACTACCTGCTATACATACTGTCAATGGAACAGTATTATTTTTATCTCACGGCGTTATATAAAGGAAGAACTAAATCTCCGTATCCCCTCTATAGTGTAGGATACTACCTGCTACACAGTACTGTCAATGGAACAGTATTATTTCTATCTCACGGCGTATATAAGAAGAACTAAATACTCTCGTATCCCTGTATATTGTAGGATACTACCTGCTACACAGTACTGTCAATGGAACAGTATTTATTCTATCTCACGCGTTATTAAAGGAAGAACTAATACTCTCGTATCCTTGTATATTGTAGGATACTACTGCTACACAGTACTGTCAATGGAATAGTATTATTTACATCTCACGGCGTTATATAAAGGAGAACTAAATACTCTCGTATCCCTGTATATTGTAGAATACTACCTGCTACACAGTACTGTCAATAGAACAGTATTATTTTTATCTCACGGCGTTATATAAAGGAAGAACTAAATACTCTCGTATCCCCTGTATATTGTAGGATACTACCTGCTACACAGTACTGTCAATGGAACAGTATTATTTCTATCTCACGGCGTTATATAAAGGAAGAACTAAATACTCTCGTATCCCTTGTATATTGTAGGATACTACCTGCTACACAGTACTGTCAATGGAATAGTATTATTTACATCTCACGGCGTTATATAAAGGAAGAACTAAATACTCTCGTATCCCTGTATATTGTAGAATACTACCTGCTACACAGTACTGTCAATAGAACAGTATTATTTACATCTCACGGCGTTATATTAAGGAAGAACTAAAGAGAGCCGCTCATGCCCCTTTATATTGTAGAATACTAGCTGCTACACAGTAGTGTTAATAAGAACAGTATTATTTATATTTGAAGGTGATGGTTTGATCATTATATATCTTCTTTAACAGTAAATATATCCTAACTATGTTAAAACTCGATATTTTGTAACGTCTGTAATGAGGATTCAGTTGCACGGTATAAAATCACCAACTTGTTTCAATTAAATCGTTGTTGTGACGTGAGCTATGTGAGGACGTACCAGATTAAAGCGCAGTGATTGCCGTATGAGAGAAAGCTAGTAATTGTGGTGGTATGTTATCGAACGAGTGTGTGGGATTGCGTGCGTGTATATGTGTGGGGTGTGTGTGTGTGTGTGTGTGATAAACTGTCGGCGCAATCTATCAGAAACCCCTTCCATTTTCCCCCCCTCCCCCCGACTAAGTGTCTTGACAAATAAATTAATGTTGTACTAAGTGTTAGAAGGACATTCAACATTTGTTTTTATATGTCAGTATTATTAAAATGACGTTTATAAACGAGTACTTTATATTAAATTTATCACTGTATTGATTTAACATTGGAATTTTATTTTTAAAAGTAGTATTTTGGAAAGTAATTCTTTAGAGAATTTGGTACTAATTTAAAGGAAATTTATGGCTTAATTTCTTGTTTAAATTTTTACTGTAAAAATATTCCGCATGTGATTAAATTAAACAATTGTTTTAGAAAAAGTGTATAGTATATTATTTTATTTTTATAAAATATAGTTTTTAACATTTATATTAGATTATATTTGTTAATTTATTCCGTGTATTTTCAAATTTTAGTTCCCTATTTTATTGAAATGGGATTTATTTAATATATTTAGTTTATTTTATAGTTTATATACATTTTAAATAAAAAGTGACAAAGTTTAAGGCCCTGTCAAGAAACAGCTTAGCACTCGTTCGTGTGACATGCTCGGTTGTCGCACTGAAGGGGCAGGATATGATGCGGTCAGTCATTGCAGGGAGAATAGCTACCAGCAATCAACTTCAAAACACTCCAAATCTCATCCCCTATACTCCTGCTAGCTCCATTCCAAAAACCACCCCCTAGCACTTGATTGTCTTTCAAAATAGGTCCATCGACCGACCCTTCTCCTCCCCTGCCTACTCCCTTGTGCCCAATAACCACCACCCACCACCCCCCTACCCAAAACATCCATCCACCCTCTCCCTCTTCTTGTATCTCTTGATGGAACAATTCACAATGAAACTCTGGATCAATCAATTGGTTGATTGGATTCATTAAAAATATATATAAGAACCTTTTGAAAACCTCTTTTAAAAAAACGTGAAATAAAACTATTAAATATGTTACCACTGCTATGATTGAATCGAATTAAATATTTTTTAATCTAATAATAATAATAAATTAATAAAACGGGGTTTGAAATTCTTCAAAATGGCAAACTTCAAGGTCAAATCACTTTTAATTCGACTTTGACACCTTCAATAATCTTCTCATCTTCGAAACATTTCGAAGGAAGGAGTTAACTTATATACATTATGAACGTATGTGAAATATCTCACTAAATATGACATATTACAACTTACAATAGTTTTTATAACAGCTACTAAACATTATTTTAACGCCTATAAGTGATTAAATTACATTTATAACGTAAGCATAGATAAATCCATGTAAACATAGAATAATATGACATGCTATGTATTTTCTCTCTCTCTCTTTCTCTCTAAGACTTTATCTTTACTTAAATAATTTAAAAACTTAAAGTAGTGTTACGTGACTATAAAAAAACCTAATCTTCGACTTTGGCTTAGCTTTTACTTCACTTCGCATTTAAAAATGGACCTTCACCCCTCTCTTAATAATTAATATAATAATGTTCTTTGGAAGGTTTCGTGATCCCCTTAAGGGTATACTCACTGCCACACGATACAGGAGATTTCAAGATTCAAATAGCGAAAGTTTTAGAGTATAGTAATAGAAATGTCTCGATATCTGGTCACTTTGAACTTGAACTGTCTAAAGTCAAACTGAAACAAGAAAGGGCTTATCCAGACGGTCAGTGTTAAGGTGGAAATAGAAGGTAGCACATGTTAAAAATTTTTATATATATATATAGTTCCCGGGTTAAACGGCTAAATTTTTGAAGTGGTAGTGGATAAAAACACTAGTTCAAAATATATTTTGGAAATTTGCTCGTTTTATCTTTCTTTTCACGCAAACTGCAAAAACTAAATAAAAACACGTTTTTATGCAGAGATTCTCGGCAGTAATAATAATAAATAATAATAATAATAATTAATAATAATAATATTTCGCACCACGTCTAACTACTCGTTTGGGTTATACGCTTAATTACTAACTACGCTAATGGGTTAGGAATTGGGAAGGTTGAATATAGAGGAAGTGAACCCACATTTGCGTGGAGGGAGAGTGAAAACCTGTTAGGGAAAACACCCCTAGTTGCCCGAGCGCGAATTCGAACCTCGATCTCCCCATCCTGGGCACTCTAGCTCAACACTGAAACCAGCGCGTTAACTAACTACTCCATCTAGGCGGGTTCTGAAATAGTAGTTTTCCTGTAAGATGGTTCGGTCATGCTGGGCCTGTGGTTTGGACTCTGCGTTCACCTGATTTAACGTCATTAGATTTTATTATATGGGAGATCTCAATAAAAAATGTATGAAGTGCCTGTTAGTGACCTTCAATTATTCCGACAAAGGATGACACAAGAAACAACAGTCGCACAATGTCGGTCAACCGCCCGTTCTGTCATTGATAGGTGCATTGCTTGTATCCGGCTGGAGGCTGTTAATTTGAACAAAATAAATAAAATATTTTATTTAATAACTACCTATTTTGTTTTTACTTACTTTATGCTGTTTATACGGAAAGGAAGCTAAAACTAGCAAATCTCCAAATACATTTTGAGTTAGTGTTTTGATCCCCTACCACTTCCCAAAGTTTAGCCGTCTAACCCGGGAACACCCTGTAGATCAAAATAAACAATATTTCGCTCCAGTAACATTTGGTTTAGTTTGGTACACAAGGTAATCTCAACATTTCTTGAATGTCCGTCATAGAAGTCGTGGAATTGGACCAGGAATTATTTTCTTTTCTTTTAAAAAGTTATTCATTATTTTTTTATTTTATCCCGGCAAAATACCGACCTTAAATCGCGTATCCCTTCCACATTAGTTTCAGAGGAGAATCTACACGGACAACGCAAGTCCTGGAAAAAGTTTCAATCTGTTCCATCCAGGAATGTGAAGCCCCTGGCACGTATAACCCACTCCACGCGTTAATCTCCTGAATGACGATGTTTAGTATAAAATGGTAGATTCCAGTGTGTTAGCGAAACGGTGATATTAAGTAGGTTAGTCAGTGGTACTCGTCACAATGTATATTTCCTGTTAAACAGTTGGTAGCTCTCTATCCTCCCCTCCACATACGCTTCAATAAGCCTCTCCGAATGCTTGTACCTCTCCACTCTATTGGAGAGTAGCGGGACGAGTATTTGATCTGGTTTGAACCGACGGTTGGCGGGGAGAGGATGAGGGTAGGGGGTTAGGGGTGGAGGGTTGGACCACGCCACCTAGTGAGCCTGCGATGTTCTTTGTCAGGAATTCCGCGCATGCGCGCACTTATCAACAGTTGAATACCCCTTACCCAGATTATATTTTTTTTTTAAAAGGGGGGGGGGAAACTTTTTATAAATCTTTTTTTAAATATAGATACGTTAGAACAAGATTAAAGTTGTATCTTATTGGTACGTAGGATAAATTGTTTTTGGAGAGTCTTTATTAGTGGCGGTGCCTCTAATGGTTAATGAAGTTTATGTAAAAACTTTTAACTTTTTAATTAAATATATTAAATTTGAGAGAAAAATATACGAGATAGTTATTGTATATTATTTTTTGTTTCTTTCTTCCTAATTTTGTGTCAATAAATTCTAAAGGACCTGCTTTGTTGTTCGAAGTGTCCAAGGAGTCGCTAGGCTGGACCGGCAACTACGGGGAGATTGGGGTTTGAATCCCGGTCGGATGTACTCAGGGCGGTTTTTACTTAACGGTTTTCCACTTTCCTTGGGCGCAAACGTGGTTAGATTTCAACCTTAATCATTTCTAACACATTAGCTTAGTTAGTACATAAGCTCAAGTAGGTAATGAAATGCGAGGATTAAATAACAAAAATTCGCTTCTATTTGAAATTATTTACTAACAAAGTTTGAAAAATTATAGTAATATTTTATATAAGTCCACTTCGACATTATAAAATAGACTATTATTCCAGTGTACTGTTCATGGGTTCAATTTTGATGAACATATTTTTTATAAATTAGTGTCAACATATGACAGATTAGGAAATAATGGATTGAGAAAATAGCATTATGAATGAGTGGCATTTAACTTATGATAATTTTATATTATATAAATTTATGTATAGCTAAATTACTTAATTTAATTTATTGGCTGATCGAAAGTGTAGTTGAAAACATGTGTTTGATAACAACAAAAAATCGTTTTAAAATTTACAGTGATACGCATGAAGATATTAATTTAAATACACATTTACGTCCAAATTGTATCTATTACATACACATTTATTTAAACAATCACACGTTTAGAAATACTATCTAAGCTCGCGTTTAGAAAAATTATGTTCTTAGTTTTTTACTACAACACTTATTTTAAAAAAATCCTTCTCTTTGAGAATAATATTCGTAATGATGTCAGAACGACTGGAATTATAATTACAAGTCTCAAACAGAGGTTAGCCTTGGTTCAAGTCCTGGGAAAAGGAAGGGGTCATCTTAATTACCGGGCATCTCTCGCAAGGGACGCAATCATTGGAGCTTGGAGCGACAAGGGACCAAGCCCCATTTGACCATTCGTATCTAATTGAGGAACATTATGGAAGTTTGTGCGCATGCGCTATGGATAATATATTACACGGGGAAGTTTGTTGTGGACGGGATAGCAGGGTAATAATGAAAGCTACCGGCTAATACAGCGATTATTTAACAATCCAGGATTGTAAAGTTTGTTGGGACAGAGAAAGTGGTATGGTATGAAAGCTACTGGCTAATACAGCGAATGTTTAACAATCACAGGATTGTAAAGTTTGTTGAGCCAGGGAAAGTGGTATGGTATGAAAGCTATCAGCTAATACAGCGAATGTTAACAATCACAGGATTGTAAAGTTTGTTGAGACAGGGAAAGTGGTATGGTATGAAAGCTATCAGCTAATATATCGAATGTTTTAACAATCACAGGATTGTAAAGTTTGTTGAGACAGGGAAAGTGGTATGGTATGAAAGCTACTGGCTAATACAGCGAATGTTAACAATCACAGGATTGTAAAGTTTGTTGAGACAGGGAAAGTGGTATGGTATGAAAGCTATCAGCTAATACAGCGAATGTTTAACAATCCCAGGATTGTAAAGTTTGTTGAGACAGGGAAAGTGGTATGGTATGAAAGCTATCAGCTAATACAGCGAATGTTTAACAATCCAGGATTGTAAAGTTTGTTGAGACAGGGAAAGTGGTATGGTATGAAAGCTATCAGCTAATATAGCGAATGTTAACAATCCCAGGATTGTAAAGTTTGTTGAGACAGGGAAAGTGGTATGGTATGAAAGCTATCAGCTAATACAGCGAATGTTAACAATCCCAGGATTGTAAAGTTTGTTGGGGAGGGAAAGCGGTATGGTATGAAAGCTATCAGCTAATACAGCGAATGTTAACAATCCCAGGATTGTAAAGTTTGTTGAGACAGGGAAAGTGGTATGGTAAGAAAGCTATCAGCTAATACAGCGAATGTTAACAATCCCAGGATTGTAAAGTTTGTTGAGACAGGGAAAGTGGTGTCGTATGAAAGCTACCGGCTAATATAGCGAATGTTAACAATCCCAGGATTGTAAAGTTTGTTGAGACAGGGAAAGTGGTGCGTATGAAAGCTACCGGCTAATATAGCGAATGTTAACAATCCCAGGATTGTAAAGTTTGTTGAGACAGGGAAAGTGGTATGGTATGAAAGCTACAGCTAATATAGCGAATGTTAACAATCCCAGGATTGTAAAGTTTGTTGAGACAGGGAAAGTGGTATGGTATGAAAGCTACAGCTAATATAGCGAATGTTAACAATCCCAGGATTGTAAAGTTTGTTGAGACAGGGAAAGTGGTATGGTATGAAAGCTATCAGCTAATATAGCGAATGTTAACAATCCCAGGATTGTAAAGTTTGTTGAGACAGGGAAAGTGGTGTCGTATGAAAGCTACCGGCTAATACAGCGAATGTTTAACAATCCCAGGATTGTAAAGTTTGTTGGGAGAGGTAAAGTGGTATGGTATGAAAGCTACCGGCTAATACAGCGAATGTTTAACAATCCCAGGATTGTAAAGTTTGTTGAGACAGGGAAAGTGGTGTGGTATGAAAGCTACCGGCTAATACAGCGAATGTTTAACAATCCCAGGATTGTAAAGTTTGTTGGGAGAGGTAAAGTGGTATGGTATGAAAGCTACCGGCTAATACAGCGAATGTTTAACAATCCCAGGATTGTAAAGTTTGTTGGGAGAGGTAAAGTGGTATGGTATGAAAGCTACCGGCTAATACAGCGAATGTTTAACAATCCCAGGATTGTAAAGTTTGTTGGGAGAGGGAAAGTGGTATGGTATGAAAGCTACCGGCTAATACAGCGAATGTTTAACAATCCCAGGATTGTAAAGTTTGTTGAGACAGGGAAAGTGGTATGGTATGAAAGCTACCGGCTAATACAGCGAATGTTTAACAATCCCAGGATTGTAAAGTTTGTTGAGACAGGGAAAGTGGTGTGGTATGAAAGCTACCGGCTAATATAGCGAATGTTTAACAATCCCAGGATTGTAAAGTTTGTTGAGACAGGGAAAGTGGTGTGGTATGAAAGCTATCAGCTAATATAGCGAATGTTTAACAATCCCAGGATTGTAAAGTTAGTTGGGGGATGGAAAGCAGGTTGATACGAACAAGCTTGGGAGACATATGGTCCTGGAGTGTCGAGGGGAAAGAGGGAGGGTGGGATGTAGGCACCCCTAGGTACCCCCAGGCACTCAAGTCTAATGACGTGGCGGCGGAGACAACACTTCCCGCTAATTACAAAGGGGTCATGAGCTGGGAAGGAGGTGCTCTCCTGGAGCCCCACCGTCAAATTGGGTGCGGGCCCTCCTCCAAGCAACACCGCACTAAGTTCTGTCCTGCGCCGCTTGGGAGTTCGCCCCAGTGGCCGCTCTCTAGCGGAAGTGAGAGGGTATATTAACAACCGTAACCTTTGGTAGTTTTTAGACAGTTATTTCTTTAATTCCAGCTTTGTATTTTATATCTTTCACCTTGTCCACTTCACTCATATGATAGTCGATATAAATACACTCGTTACGTCACCCAGAGAGTTCATTTCATTACAAGAATAAAATGTTATTTAGCGATGAGTCGAATTCTATATATTTCTCGAATCCAAATCTTAAATTTTCTTTCTAATCTCGAATCAAAATTTGAATTCTCTTAGTACCACTGAGAAATGCTATTTTGTTTGTAATATCAGGTGACCTGGCGGTCTAGGAGTAAGGTGTCGGACTTCTGTGCCGAGGGTCTGGGAATCAATCCTTGGTTCCGGCTCAGAGTTATCTGATCGCCAAACTTTTGCTTCACCTCTGACAAGACGTGTATTAGTCACAACTTGTAAATGTGTGGAATGCCATGCCTCCACCATGGTTCGGATCCCACGTTAAACTGTAGGTCCTCCATTTTATCTCACAATCACCCTACCATTACACATTAGTGTAAGTGTGTATAGCCCGAACGGATAGTAAGACGCGGTGCTAATAATAATAATAATAATAATAATAATAATAATAATAATAATAATAATAATAATAATAATAATAGTTTGTAATATCTATTGCTTCATAAACCACTGAGGAAAAGCTTTTAGTGTTAGTACAATTTCATCCATTTTTTTTATTTGAATACTTTCCCAGCTATACAAGTATGTTTATTATTCTTTACTGGCTGCTTAAAATTGTTATATCCAAGTATAGGTCTTCATAATTGTATTAGAGATAGTTTTTTGAGATTTTTACTAATCTCTTGAATATCATAGGATTCGAGTAATCGAGGAGTCGAACGTCAATTTTTAATATATGTATGTATATATATTACTCGACCCGAAGGTTGGTTGTATCCTCAACAGTTCCACCGTCAGCTGTAAAGCCTAGACAGCAATGAATGGACGTACTAGGGAACTGAGGAGTGAGGTAGTTTCCTCATTGAGACAGAAGGTAGTTTTGCACGTCAGTCTGGCAAGCCACCAAGTGACCCTACAAAATATCACTCCATCACAGGGACTGGCTGTTTATTGAATGTTATTACTAGTATCGTTCATACCTCTGTCTCTTTCATATCTGTCAGAGCCATAAGTGAGACTGAGACAGATCCATGAAAGTAACAACTTGCTCTAGTCCATACCATGAGATATTGTACATTGTAGACACATAAGTTATTTTACACAGCTATATTACAATACATATTATTATGTGTTCTATCTCACTACAGATCCATTAATTTAGTCAGTGAGCTTAGACCATTAATGCGCCCTGTCCTCTGCCTCCTCCTTCAGCTCACAGAATTTTCTTCGTTCTTTAAAAGCATCCAATAAATCAATCTTCATCATTCCTAAGTTCCTCTTTCTCTCAGCCTTTCCTTCTATGATGTCATGCAGAAGACAGTTCCTCCAAAGGGTGTGTCCGATCCAGTTTGCTTTGCACCGAAGAATCGCATCTAAAATAGTTATATTCTCAACCACTCTTCTTAGGACTTGTTCATTTGTCCCCCTGTCTGTCCACCTGATCTTCTCACCCACTCTTCTTAGAACTTGTTCATTTGTCTCCCTGTCTGTCCACCTGATCTTCTCACCCACTCTTCTTAGTACTTGTTCATTTGTCTCCATGTCTGTCCACCTGATCTTCTCACCCACTCTTCTTAGAACTTGTTCATCTGTCTCCATGTCTGTCCACTTGATCTTCTCACCCACTCTTCTTAGGGCTTGTTCATCTGTCTCCATGTCTGTCCACCTGATCTTCTCACCCACTCTTCTTAGAACTTGTTCATCTGTCTCCATGTCTGTCCACCTGATCTTCTCAACCACTCTTCTTAGGACTTGTTCATTTGTCCCCCTGTCTGTCCACCTGATCTTCTCACCCACTCTTCTTAGGACTTGTTCATTTGTCCCCCTGTCTGTCCACCTGATCTTCTCACCCACTCTTCTTAGTACTTGTTCATTTGTCTCCATGTCTGTCCACCTGATCTTCTCACCCACTCTTCTTGGGACTTGTTCATCTGTCTCCCTGTCTGTCCACCTGCTCTTCTCACCCACTCTTCTTAGGGCTTGTTCATTTGTCTCCATGTCTGTCCACCTGATCTTCTCACCCACTCTTCTTAGAACTTGTTCATCTGTCTCCATGTCTGTCCACCTGATCTTCTCACCCACTCTTCTTAGAACTTGTTCATCTGTCTCCATGTCTGTCCACCTGATCTTCTGACCCACTCTTCTTAGGACTTGTTCATTTGTCCCCCTGTCTGTCCACCTGATCTTCTCACCCACTCTTCTTAGGACTTGTTCATTTGTCTCCCTGTCTGTCCACCTGATCTTCTCACCCACTCTTCTTAGTACTTGTTCATCTGTCTCCCTGTCTGTCCACTTGATATTCTCACCCACTCTTCTTAGTACTTGTTCATTTGTCTCCATGTCTGTCCACCTGATCTTCTCACCCACTCTTCTTAGAACTTGTTCATTTGTCTCCCTGTCTGCCCACTGATCTTCTCAATTCTTCTCCAGTACAACATTTCACAGCTCTCCAAGTATTTATTTTCCATCTTCCCAAGAGTCAAAGTTTTTACTCCATACAACGCTATGCTCCAAATGTAGCGAGTCATCAGTTTCCTCCTCAGTTCCAAGAAAGTAAACGTTAGTGCTGTTATGTAGTCATTCTAGCATTCATATTCTACAAATTAATCTTTCATTTTTACTTTCTCTCTATCTTACAGGTAGAGAAAGTATTGTGATCGTCAAAAAAATCGAACTCGAGATTTTGATGAATTTTGACGTTTCATGACTTCCTGAATCCGAAAAAGTGGTTTTTGAATTTCCGTCTGTCTGTCTGTACCTCCAACTAGAGCCTAAACTATTTTACCGATTGAGCTGAAACTTGATATCTAGGGTTTTCATAGGGTTGCCCCGAGGGGTTTTTGGAATTGGATATCTACCCCTAAAATTAAGGGTAGTTTACTGAAGGGCAAAAAGAGAAAAAGTCGATTTTCTCAAAATCGGCTCTAACGATTTTGATTAAATTTCATTTATGAACATAAATAAATATTCCAAACAAAATGGCTACTCTCAATATTTCGGCAAAATCGTTTTAAGGGCTCCGGTCTGATGCGTAAATTAACATTTTTTATAATAGCTCCGAAACTATTTGAGATATGAAATTACTTAGCATTACAAATATGTATATATATTTATAATACAAATATTTTATTCGAAACATATTTTTATAAAATCAATAACTTTCAATATATACGCAATTATATATATTTTTTAACTTTTTGGGCATTAAAGCTTAAGTATTGCGACCGTAAGAAAAACTAACCTGAAATGTTGATGGATGTCGACGTATCATGACCCCCCGAACCCTTAAAAATAGTCTTTGCAATGCCGTCTGTCTGTGTGTCTATTAAAACTTAAAATTAAGGGTAGTTTACTGAATGGCAAAAAGAGAAAAAGTCGATTTTCTCAAAATCGGCTCCAACGATTTTGATTAAATTTCATTTATAAACATTAATAAATATTCCAAACAAAATGGCTACCCTCAATATTTCGGCAAAATGGCTTTAAGGGCTCCGGTCTGATGCGTAAATTAACATTTTTTTAAATAGCTCCGAAACTATTTGAGATATGAAATTACTTGGCATTACAAATATGTATATATATTTATAATACAGATATTTTATCCGAAACATATTTTTATAAAATCAATAACTTTCAATCTATACGCAATTATATGAATTTTTTTAACTTTTTGGACATTAAAGTTTAAGTATTGCGACCGTAAAAAAAAAAACTAACCTGAAATGTTGATGGATGTCGACGTCTCATGACCCCCCGAACCCTAAAAAATAGTCTTTGCAATGCCGTCTGTCTGTGTGTCTATAAAAACTTAAAATTAAGGGTAGTTTACTGAAGGACGAAAAGAGAAAAATTTGGTTTTCTCAAAATCTGCTTAAACGATTTTGATTAAAATTCGTATCTAGGCGTTGATTAAGATTATAAATAAACTGGCTATTTTCATTTTCCTATGAAAATGATTTTTAGGGTACATTACAGAAGCGTTAATTTCCGTATCTCCACAACTATTGGAGAAACTAAACAACTTATCATTGCAAAATTGTAGGACTATTAGAAATAAAAAACTTTTATTTGACATATATTTTTATAAAAACAGCAGTTTCTGAGATATTTGCAAATATATTAATACAATTTTGTGAGCTTTAGTTGTAAACATATAATACTTAAGTCTTAACGCAATAATACTCCAATGCCATAGAGTAATTAAATATAAGTAAGTATCTAAAAAAAGTATGTTATTTTTCCTTAAATCTCTTAGGAGAAATGTTTGCATAGCAATGATCTATCTCCATTTTAGACTCAATAGTCAATATTTACATTTTTTATTGGTCAAAATGTATAAATGAATAATTAAATATCAATGCGATGACTTGAAGATCTGCAACACCTTTTAAAATGTTAAAATTTTAACCAGAAATCGAAATTTTAATACGAAGTGTTGACCCTTGTGGAAGACATTAAACTGTTTGAAATGTTCTTAGGTGGACAAAGATGCGCCTCTTTTCTCATTGATTCTATATCATTGTATATTATTTTATACGTGTTCTTATGTGGAGTGGTGATGATACAATGTACATTATTCCGTTCAGAAATCTTACGAGTTTATAGAAAGAGAGAGAAAGTCTGTGCGGTGTGCCGTACCATTTATTTATAATTGGATTCGATATATATTTTTAGCAACACGTTCGAGTTATACGCTTATGTAATAATTATGCTAATTGTTTTAAGGATTAGGAACGTAGAAGTGTACCCGCATTTGCGTGTAGGTAAAGTGGAAACCCAGAAAAACACCCTAATTGCACCCGACTGGTATTCAAACCAGGATCTCTTCATCACCCACGAGAAGGGCGCATTTGACAATGCGACTACCGCTGTGGGTATTTAGATTGTCAGCTATGGGCTGAGTGAGGTCATAGGTTAGGTCAGTGTTGAAATATCGAGTTTCGTTTAGAAAGTGCACGGATAGCACCACATAGTTATAGGTTCTACGATCTCGCGTTGTTTCCATGTCGAGTAACCAGGAACCCGTTTGAACCAGCTCCAGGATCTGTTGCAGGTTCCCGAAAGCCAACTTGAACACGGTATTAATATGCACTCAAGCTTTCCTAAAGCTGTTGGCCTTTTCGCTCCACCACCTGCTCCCGTCTGTCTGTCTGTCTGTTCTGGTTAGCGCTCCCTAAACTTGGGAGGATGGGGGGGAAATAATGGGCGACGTGTTGCATAAAGTTTCGTACCGTACTTTCATCTGATAACGACTGAATTACATCACTTCCTCTCTTCCTTCTCCTGGTGTCTCTAGTATGAACTATAGATACCGACTAGAAGATGACATCACTTCCTCTCTTCCTTCTCCTGGTGTCTCTAACATGAACTATAGATACCGACTAGAAGATGACATCACTTCCTCTTCCTTCTCCTGGTGTCTCTAGGATGAACTATAGATACCGACTAGAAGATGACATCACTTCCTCTCTTCCTTCTCCTGGTGTCTCTAACATGAACTATAGATACCGACTAGAAGATGACATCACTTCCTCTCTTCCTTCTCCTGGTGTCTCTAACATGAACTATAGATACCGACTAGAAGATGACATCACTTTCTTTCTTCTCCTGGTGTCTCTAGGATGAACTATAGATACCGACTAGAAGATGACATCACTTCCTCTCTTCCTTCTCCTGGTGTCTCTAGTATGAACTATAGATACCGACTAGAAGATGACATCACTTCCTCTTTCCTTCTCCTGGTGTCTCTAACATGAACTATAGATACCGACTAGAAGATGACATCACTTTCTTTCTTCTCCTGGTGTCTCTAGGATGAACTATAGATACCGACTAGAAGATGACATCACTTCCTCTCTTCCTTCTCCTGGTGTCTCTAGGATGAACTATAGATACCGACTAGAAGATGACATCACTTCCTCTCTTCCTTCTCCTGGTGTCTCTAACATGAACTATAGATACCGACTAGAAGATGACATCACTTTCTTTCTTCTCCTGGTGTCTCTAGGATGAACTATAGATACCGACTAGAAGATGACATCACTTCCTCTCTTCCTTCTCCTGGTGTCTCTAGTATGAACTATAGATACCGACTAGAAGATGACATCACTTCCTCTCTTCCTTCTCCTGGTGTCTCTAACATGAACTATAGATACCGACTAGAAGATGACATCACTTTCTTTCTTCTCCTGGTGTCTCTAGGATGAACTATAGATACCGACTAGAAGATGACATCACTTCCTCTCTTCCTTCTCCTGGTGTCTCTAGTATGAACTATAGATACCGACTAGAAGATGACATCACTTTCTTTCTTCTCCTGGTGTCTCTAGGATGAACTATAGATACCGACTAGAAGATGACATCACTTCCTCTCTTCCTGCTCTTGAAGAGTTGAACTCCAAACATATTCTCCTGTTAAAAGTTGCCGCCTAAGATGGATACAAAGTAGAAGATAAACCCGTTGGTTATGATAGCTAGTAGTTTAAAAAATGAAATTTTACGCCCTAAAAAAATTGAAAAATCCACATATTTCTGGTGATATTAAGAGTTAAATGCCCGGGAAAAGAAAGGTAATTGTTATAGGAGCGTGGAATGGATCTTTGTAAGTCGGATGATTTAATTTAACATGGGGAGTGGGATCACAACACAAATTATATTGTCATTTGTATTTTCCTCTTCCCGTTTGTTCTCCTACTACTACTAGAGAGCTCTACCCTGGAACGTTATATACCGTCTTGGTTTCCGGTGCGTAGGAATGTCTGCTCGACCATTTTAGCGTCAAGGTGAGAGTGTAGGGAACTTGAACTAAGGGCAGTATTTTTTCAGCTTTTTTTTTTTTAGTAAAAATTGTTTTTGCCCGAAATATATCAAATATTTTTCCGGTAGAAACAAAGAGTTTTACTTTCTTCGCGTTTTGATATCAACAGTGGTTGAATTTCTGTAAGAGATGTCCTGGTACTCAATGGCAACCTTTCCTCTTCGTTTAAAAGGTTTCTCATCTAATGCTGCTAAGCTCATGACAGCTATTCAACAAATGTTGATATCACCGTGTGAAGAAAATTATACTTATATTTGTACTGAAGAAATATTTTATTTATTTTGGTGAAATAAAAGTTTGCTATAAAAACTTGAAGAACACAGCCCTTAACCTCCGTCCGGGACGTATTCCTTATCGAGGGCACGCCGGTGACCTTGAGTCTTTGTTCGGAGATATTAGTCGGGCGTCATTAGCCGCGAGAAGAGAACTTTCCCCATCACAAGTTAGTCGGCCCAACCAGCGCAGGGGTCACCGGTTGCCACACCATATGTCGTCTTAAAACTTGCCGCACTTTAGGCCAACTTGGGTCGGGGCCTCGACAAATGGGTGTTAGTTAGCACGCTTGCCAAGGAACACCTTGCGAGAGTTCTACCAGCTGGGGCACTTTCAATTTGAACAAGAAGTCTTGTCTCTCTCTCTCTCTCTACCTGATGGTGGACTATTTATCAATTCAGAAGAGGAGAGACAATCCTGTTTTAATCATAGGAAGACTTACAGACTAGCCTAGTTTCAATTATGAGTTGTCACAGCCTATAAAATATAGCTTTTTACATAGAGTCCTCTAAAAATATTTCAACTCCCATTAATACTAGTTCAACATTAATTCCAATTTTGTTAAACCAACATTAACGTTTTATTAACGATGAACGTCCTCTAAAATTCAACCT
Organism: Timema podura; assembly: GCA_033556935.1. NCBI lineage: Eukaryota > Metazoa > Arthropoda > Insecta > Phasmatodea > Timematidae > Timema > Timema podura. The sequence goes on along the minus strand of JAVRXN010000012.1, from coordinate 55,114,869 downwards.
TCCTCATCCCTAACAGATTAGCGTAATTAGTACATAATATGCCTATGTCCCAAGCTGGTAGTAAAACACGATGCTATATATATAAAAAAAGCCCAGCGCCGGGGAGCAGCTCCCTCACCCGGGAATCAGCCGTCCTCTCACTCGGGAATTAGCTGCTCTCTAACCCGGAATCAACCGCTATCTCATACAGGAATCAGCTGTTCTCTCACCCGGGAATCAGCTGTTCTCTCACCGGAATCAGCTGCTCTCTCACCCGGGAATCAGCCGCTCTTTCGCCCGGGAATCAGCCGCTCTCTTCGCCCGGAAATCAGCCGCTCTCTCACTCAGGAATCAGCTGTTCTCCATCCGGGAATCAGCTGCTCTCTCACTCGGGAATCAGCTGTTCTCTCACCCGGGAATCAGCCGCTCTCTCACCCAGGAATCAGCCGCTCTCTCACCCGGGAATCAGCTGCTCCGGACCTCTAAGAATAATGAATGGTTTTTAAATGAAGCTAAAACTACACGGCTCAAAAAATCCCAATTTATCTGATAATGTTGAGCCAGACGGTTCCAGGCCTATTCTTGATGGGAGTTAAACGGTAGGTCTGCGGCCACCTCCATGGACTCCACGTCCACATTTCCTCATAGAAATATGAGAATCTCACGTCTTATTTCACGGTCTGGTGTCAGACCTCGCAACAAATAGCTCCAAAGTGAAAACACGCCGTGGAGAATACAAAGAGGTGTGGAAAGGGGTCAAAGGGGGAGGGGGCGGGAGGGGTAAGCGAAAGAGAACACGGTGGAGAGGGTGGAGGGAGATGATATTCCTCCACCACCACGAGCTTCTTATATGCTTCTTATACGTATGAAGGAACATTTCTTTTTCATAAGATCCCCTGAACCAAAAATCCACTACTCTACTGAGTTACTCAGTTTTCCTTTTCAGTGATCTACGAAGTGTGAAAATGGCGTCTCAACCCCCCCCCCTTAACTCCCTAGCGGCGAACAAAAGGGGGCAAGTGCACCGTTCTTCTGGGCGAGTCCTCGTGGCAGTTATGAATTCCCTGGAGATTTTTTTATATACTTTTTTTTTGTGCTAGATTTCCCTTTCTGCCTCATTTCTTCGTTTTCGTTTCTTTTTTTTTTCCCTCCTCCTTTATCTTGTGGAAGCTGGCAACTTAAAGATCCCATCAAATAGACTGGAACCTCTCCATGTCTATGGTCTGTCCTCTTGTTTACCTGCACAGCCTGGTTCAGGTTTGTTCGGACCAGTCGATTGCTGGGCCCGGACGGGGGTTGGTCCCTGAACGATGGATGGCTCTAGAAGATAGTTAAATACTGAACTATTCTCTGAACGATGGATGGCTCTAGAAGATAGTTAAATGAATCTGTTTTCTGAACATTGGATGGCTATAGAAGATAGTTAAATGAGTCTGTTGTCTGAACATTGGATGACTATAAAAGATAGTTAAATGAGTCTGTTCTCTGAACATTGGATGGCTATAGAAGATAATTGAAAGGATTTGTTCTCTGAACTTTGGACGCTCCTAGAAAATAATTGAAGAGATCTGTTCTCTGAAAATTGTAGTATTCTAGAAGATAATTAAAGGAATTAGTTCACTGAACATTGGATGCTTTTGGAATATAATATAATGGTTTTGGTCTCTGTACGATGGATGCCTCTGGAAGATAATTGAAGAGATTTGTTCTAGGAACATTGGGTAGGTATAGAAGATAATTGGAGACTTCAATTGAAATACAAACTGTCGGAAAACTTGGGGTTTGAAACTCTCATCATGAAGTAGCTTGCTGGAAAGAGACATGTGTTGTCGTAGCAACCTTGAAAGAAGAGTTTTAACTTGAACAGTGTCATTTCTTCAGTGAAGTCTTTATTATCTCATGGAACTTAGACCCAATGTCTACACAAACTTGGAGAGAGCTTTGCATTGATATAACATTAATTTTCTACATTTAGTTTTTATTTGCTATAAAATAGTTTTATTGGATTTTTTAAAATATTAACAACTTCCCAACGTTAGATGTGGTTGTGAAACCACCACTGGCTGCCAATGTAATCATTTCTATCGCAGGAGCCGGTATTAGTAAGAGGCTTAGTACCCCCTCATCCTGCAAACTCCCAAGTAACAGGAGTAATCTCTTTATTGTTGCAGAAAGGATGTCGGGGACAAAGCTGGTGGTATTAATAGTCTGTCCGGCCCTAGACAAGGAGTATTTTATAGCAAGGGAAGGACCATCTTCTATAGCTAGACAATAGGAAGACAGTCATGGCACCCCATTGATGTAAGGACAGGGAGACTTAGTACAGGAATAAAGGACCTTGGGTACATCCTGTCTGTCTAGTGGCTGAGTGGCCAGGGAGACTGACTACAGGTCTAGAGGACCCTGGTTACATCCTGTCTGTCCTTGTGGCTAGAGGGTCAGGGAGATTGACTACAGGTCTAGAGGACCCTGGTTACATCCTGTCTGTCCTTGTGGCTAGAGGGTCAGGGAGACTGACTACAGGTCTAGAGGACCCTGGTTATAGCCTGTCTGTCCTTGTGGCTAGAGGGTCAGGGAGATTGACTACAGGTCTAGAGGACCCTGGTTACATCCTGTCTGTCCTAGTGGCTGAGTGGCCAGGGAGACTGACTACAGGTCTAGAGGACCCTGGTTACATCCTGTCTGTCCTTGTGGCTAGAGGGTCAGGGAGATTGACTACAGGTCTAGAGGACCCTGGTTACATCCTGTCTGTCCTTGTGGCTAGAGGGTCAGGGAGACTGACTACAGGTCTAGAGGACCCTGGTTATAGCCTGTCTGTCCTTGTGGCTAGAGGGTCAGGGAGATTGACTACAGGTCTAGAGGACCTTGGGTACATCCTGTCTGTCCTAGTGGCTGAGTGGCCAGGGAGACTGACTACAGGTCTAGAGGACCATGGTTACATCCTGTCTGTCCTTGTGGCTAGAGGGTCAGGGAGATTGACTACAGGTCTAGAGGACCCTGGTTACATCCTGTCTGTCCTTGTGGCTAGAGGGTCAGGGAGACTGACTACAGGTCTAGAGGACCCTGGTTATAGCCTGTCTGTAGCTGAGTGGTCAGGGAGACTGACTACAGGTCTAGAGGACCTTGGTTACATCCTGTCTGTAGCTGAGTGGTCAGGGAAACTGAATACAGGTCTAGAGTACCCTGGTTCCATCCTGTCTGTAGCTGAGTGGTCAGGGAAACTGAATACAGGTCTAGAGTACCCTGGTTCCATCCTGTCTGTAGCTGAGTGGTCAGGGAAACTGACTACAACTCTAGAGGACCCTGGTTCTATTCAGTCTGTCCCTGTGTCTGAATGGTTAGAAGAAGCCCAACGGGCGAGGGCCATGTTTCCAATTTGAACGATGACTTAAACTATTTTAAAAGTATTTATAACTTCATTCTCTTACACTAAGAAGTTAACTTTTAACCTCTAAATAAATGCTTACTGCTAATTTTTTTTTATATCAAGCTGTGTTTTATTAAAGTAATACCTCTTTAAAACTAAAAATAATAGACTCAATTTTATATCAGTCGAGAAATATTTGACTAATAAGCTGAAAGGACAGGTACAACTAAATCGCCACTTAATTATTTAGAGCAGTGATTGTTCCATATTATTCTTTAAAAAATTTGTTTTTAAATATCTCAAAAAAATGGGTTTGCTTGGTTAAATAAACTGGCAAACAGTAAAGTTAATTTGTTTAGCATATTGTAGATTCGAAAACATACGCGTTTTATTTGAGTTCCACCAATGTGGGACAATATTTTATAATTCAAATATTCCCGTTGCTTTTCAATAATAAATACATGCCTCAACCTTAAACAAAAACATAAGTTTGCTACCTCCCCTTCTATATCTATCAATATCTATAGGGTGAGGAAGGCTAATATCAGGTAAAAGAATCACCTGATTGTACAAAATAAATTTTATTATTGAAATAACAACTTTACAATACTTGAGAAAACAAACATCGTGCGTGAAGCGCACCTCCATTAGTCATCAAGACCATTAAGTACAAATACAATCAATCTCAAATTCTCCTAAGTATGATTATATAAACAACACTAAGCGTGTAGAACACAACATAATACGAGGTCTGGGATCTCTGATGCCAAACTTGTCTTATGGGCTTTAGCTCCTTGATACATTTACTTAGTATTTATGATAATGATTTTAATATAAGGCATAAGCCACAACTGCTTTATCTTACGTGACGTCACTCAGCAATGGAGTACAAAACAATAATTCCAAACGTTCATAAATAACTTGACGTCACGTATAAACATCATTTCCCTAATGCAAGAGCGAGCTAAGTCTCGCTTTACTATCCTGTTTTAAACAATAAATTTGATTATAACATCTGCCATCGCAAAGTACAAAAGGAAGTTTACTAAGCGGGTCTTGAACCCGGGGCGCGCTGACACTCAGTGCGCTTTAAATAATAAGCAAGTATATACAATTACGACAAATAATAAGGTCTGGGTTTGAATCCCAGCTAAAATGGATGACGAAGGGCGACATCTTTCTATATGCCGCGGGAAGCGCATGGCATAGCAATTCAAATAAATAATTAATTACAAAATTGAAGTCCAGACGGTAATTTAGAATACAGTTCCCCCCATGACGCCGAAACAGAATTTATAACTTTGAATATTAATAATCCCCGAGACCTAGTCGCCGTTCTCACCTCTTATCCATGAGATTGTAGTGTAGTAAGTGATTTTACTTTATTGGCGTAGCTGTATATATACAAATGAAAATTCTCAGAGGGGGGAAGGACCGAAGGAGAAGGAGGGTCGGAAAACAAAACAAACTAAGGAACTGGATGTTCGAGAACGTTGCCGAAGCGCCCAGGGCTATGCGTGGCCGGAAACGGAACTCTTCTTTCTGGCTGGCTGGACACGTGTTCGACTCTCGCAGTCTGTTGTCTGGGAACTCGTGGCTCAGTTGGACGGGCATTATTCTCGAGAGTGGAGGCCGGGTTTAGTGGTGTAGGTCGTGCGTAGGTCTTCCGAGAGCGGGCTGCTTGGTTGGTGAGTGTTTGTCCCATTCGATATTATTTGGTATTATTGACATTACATGTAAGTCGTTACATCCTCCCCCCCTAACGGGAGGTCAGAAGGCGTCCTCAGCTGTGGGTGTAACGGCAGGGCGGTACCTTCCCTGTCGTCAGTAGCTGGTATGTAGGGGACGGTTCTCCCGGACCCCAGCAAGTGGCCCATGGAAAGCTGCCCTCATATTCGGGTAGCAGGTCTTCTTGGCAGTCGCGTTCTGATATCCCCCAGAACTCCAACACCTTACGCACAACACCGACACTCCAACTCTCTCCAACATCAAAACCCTATGACGTTGAGGCCCGTTCCACGTTACTGTTGGTCCAGCCAGCATCCATCTTCAGTAGCCGGACTACTCCAACATCCGTAACTCGAACCAGAAGGAGAGGGGTAGGGGAAGGGCAGAACCTCTCTGAGAACAAAATAAATCCACAATTACAGCAACAACACAAGTCCAACGTTCACAAGGTGCTGACACGGCCGCTGCTAAGTGCAGTCCATCTTGGTCAGTCTGTTTAGAGCACATCCACACGAGATCATGTCTCCCAATAGACACGGAAAATTTGAGAGTGTTCTCTGAGGAGATGTACTGCATACAGTTTTCTCTTCTTTGAGTAGGCGTGCACACGCGCAATAGTTTGCTTATTATAAGTCTCCAGCATCGCACATTCAGACACAAGTCATCGATAATCAAAGTTCTAATACATTAAGAAATCTGGGTAGGCCTACCCTTCTATCAATTAAATTAATATTTACTATAATAAAGATGCACAATAAATCCCAAAAAAAAATTTACACTATATACATACTTGACCCTTATATACATACTTGACCCTTAACAGGTAACATTACACGCCCCTCTTATAGGGCGCGGACTTACTACACCACCACCTTAAGGTGGCTAACGTGGGCACGACGGGTTACTGACGGGTCAGCAACATCCATAAGACGCACAGAGACGGGCGTTAAGAACTTGTCGATGCGCCATGGCCCGCTCCACTTGTACAGCAGCTTAGCCGTCGTTATGTCCACCGCCGAGCTCAGGGGGAAGGACTTACAAACTACTTTACCTTCAAAAGTACTAAGAAGCTGGTTACTAACAAAGGAGTGGCTGGCTCCAGTATCAAATAACCCTAAGCATCCCAAAGGACCAATAGAAACAGTAATCATGGGATTAAGAACCCGCGGTTTAAAACTTCCAGACGCGGCCGCCCCACGGTCGCGGGCGCGCCTCAATAGTTTACCTGCCTGCACTCCCTCTGAACATGTCCCAGCCTATTACAGCGAAAACATCTAATACTAGACGTGCCACGAGGTGCGCGACCCCCACGGCTATCACCCACAGGGTTACTATCCCTAACGTAGTTAGAACGGCTATCGAGGGGAGGAGCGCCGATAGGCGGCGCAGAAATAATTGCTCCGGGACTCGAACCCGTTCGCGCGCGGCTGACAGCCACGGGCGCTTGCGCGATAAGGTATTCGTCTTCAGAGAGAAGAGTTTCCTCTACGTGCGAAGCCAGGGCATAGAGATCAAGTATAGTTGAAGGCTTACTCGAGAAAACAAAATGGCGCCTGGTAAGGGGAGACACGTTTTCCAAAATAATGTTTACCAGTTCGGGCTCCTTAAGGTCGGTATTAAGCACGCGGGCCGCCTCCGTGATAGAAAGGACAAAGTTCCTAAATGACTCGTGTGGGGCCTGGAACCTGTGCACAACCTCTCTACATAACTTATGCCTAACTCTACTAGGCAAAAGCGTATTTAAAATCTGATCAGTCACTGCCTTAACAGATAAATCCGCCTGTATGCCCCTGGAAAACAACTCGGTCAAGAACCCTGACGTCTTGGATAAACACAAAGTCAGAAACTCGGGCTCGCTAACGAGCTCGAGGCGGGAGGCCCGGTTAATTTCTACTAAAAAGTTAAATAATTCCGTGTAGTTCTGGCCACTGCACACCGGAACCCGGCCTAATATCTCCAATATGACTTTACTTTGACTCTTAGAATATCCCCCTGGCGCATGGGGAACGGGAGAACGGGAGGGCATCGTGGGTTGTTCACCACTCACATCCGTGTCCATACCTAAATCTGCCTGAGACGCCCCGACATCACTCACAAGTTCACATAAAAGAGACCTCAACTCACCCACCGTTGCGTTGGGTGGAACAGGGGTGGACCAAACCTGGAGCTCGGCGAGGAGTTGTTCGCGGCTAAGTCGGTACACATCGGATCTCGTCATCCTGGACGACGCCTTGTCTGGTTTCAGTGGAGGAGCCATGGCCAATGACAGTATGAAACAAGATAACGACAGGAATTAGTACAGTGTATAAAACATAGAATATAACCTTCCGAAAATTATATATATATATTTTGTTTTCTCAACATCTCTCCAGGCGTGTACCAAGGACCTAAGACCTAAGGGCAAAACCATGCTCTGCTACCATTTGCTACCTCCCCTTCTATATCTATCAATATCTATAGGGTGAGGAAGGCTAATATCAGGTAAAAGAATCACCTGATTGTACAAAATAAATTTTATTATTGAAATAACAACTTTACAATACTTGAGAAAACAAACATCGTGCGTGAAGCGCACCTCCATTAGTCATCAAGACCATTAAGTACAAATACAATCAATCTCAAATTCTCCTAAGTATGATTATATAAACAACACTAAGCGTGTAGAACACAACATAATACGAGGTCTGGGATCTCTGATGCCAAACTTGTCTTATGGGCTTTAGCTCCTTGATACATTTACTTAGTATTTATGATAATGATTTTAATATAAGGCATAAGCCACAACTGCTTTATCTTACGTGACGTCACTCAGCAATGGAGTACAAAACAATAATTCCAAACGTTCATAAATAACTTGACGTCACGTATAAACATCATTTCCCTAATGCAAGAGCGAGCTAAGTCTCGCTTTACTATCCTGTTTTAAACAATAAATTTGATTATAACATCTGCCATCGCAAAGTACAAAAGGAAGTTTACTAAGCGGGTCTTGAACCCGGGGCGCGCTGACACTCAGTGCGCTTTAAATAATAAGCAAGTATATACAATTACGACAAATAATAAGGTCTGGGTTTGAATCCCAGCTAAAATGGATGACGAAGGGCGACATCTTTCTATATGCCGCGGGAAGCGCATGGCATAGCAATTCAAATAAATAATTAATTACAAAATTGAAGTCCAGACGGTAATTTAGAATACAGTTCCCCCCATGACGCCGAAACAGAATTTATAACTTTGAATATTAATAATCCCCGAGACCTAGTCGCCGTTCTCACCTCTTATCCATGAGATTGTAGTGTAGTAAGTGATTTTACTTTATTGGCGTAGCTGTATATATACAAATGAAAATTCTCAGAGGGGGGAAGGACCGAAGGAGAAGGAGGGTCGGAAAACAAAACAAACTAAGGAACTGGATGTTCGAGAACGTTGCCGAAGCGCCCAGGGCTATGCGTGGCCGGAAACGGAACTCTTCTTTCTGGCTGGCTGGACACGTGTTCGACTCTCGCAGTCTGTTGTCTGGGAACTCGTGGCTCAGTTGGACGGGCATTATTCTCGAGAGTGGAGGCCGGGTTTAGTGGTGTAGGTCGTGCGTAGGTCTTCCGAGAGCGGGCTGCTTGGTTGGTGAGTGTTTGTCCCATTCGATATTATTTGGTATTATTGACATTACATGTAAGTCGTTACAAGTTAAAAAAATTGTGAAACAACTTATAATAACACAAACTCTAATTATTAACTAAGTTTAGTAAAGTTGTACAAACTATAACTTTTTTAAACTATGCAAAGGGAAATATTGAAGTTCGCTATCAAATAATATCTTAGAATTGAAATCGAATTAATTAAACTTGAGATTTTCGTGGATAAAATTGAAAATTCCGAGTAGGCCTAATCTTAATTTTTCGAATGTTGGGGGAAAATATTTGGAGTCGAGTCAGAGAAAAACTACTCAAGCTCGAATTTACGCTAATCGCACACGTCTAAGTATACAAATCTAAAAATATGAATAGTACTGAGAAGATAAGCTCCTGTCTTGAACCGAACCCAAGCCTCTGGAGCGAGATAAGACGGAGGGACAATGACACTCTCTCTCTATTCAGAATCTCATCATCTTGATAAAGGGCTTAAGAGGACCTTTCTCAGCAATGGTACCAACACAAACCGAGATCTCCTGGTTTAATTCGGGCGCAAGTTCTTAATCACACAATGTGCAGCGTCTTACATATACGATATGCGCGTGTGTTCAAACATTGTCTCATACGGGCCCCACACATGGGAACAACATTAATTAATGGTGGTCCCTTAGAAGTTTCGGGAGAATTGAAGTGAATAGAGAGAGATGGATCTTCTCAGAATAACACAGCTGGATGGATTGCACTGGAGGAGACAGAATTACTTCAGCACCAGACTCCACCTTATCGCCTCTCTACTACATACTGGACCTTATCTCCTCTCTACTACATACTGGACCTTATCTCCTCTCTACTACATACTGGACCTTATCTCCTCTCTACTACATACTGGACCTTATCTCCTCTCTACTATATACTGGACCTTATCTCCTTTCTACTACATACTGGACCTTATCTCCTCTCTACTACATAATGGACCTTATCTCCTCTCTACTACAAACTGGACCTTATCTCCTCTCTACTACATACTGGACCTTATCTCCTCTCTACTACATACTGGACCTTATCTCCTCTCTACTACATACTGTACCTTATCTCCTCTCTACTACATACTGGACCTTATCTCCTCTCTACTATATACTGGACCTTATCTCCTTTCTACTACATACTGGACCTTATCTCCTCTCTACTACATACTGGACCTTATCTCCTCTCTACTACATACTGGACCTTATCTCCTCTCTACTATATACTGGACCTTATCTCCTTTCTACTACATACTGGACCTTATCTCCTCTCTACTACATAATGGACCTTATCTCCTCTCTACTATATACTGGACCTTATCTCCTCTCTACTACAAACTGGACCTTATCTCCTCTCTACTACATACTGGACCTTATCTCCTCTCTACTACTACTGGACCTTATCTCCTCTCTACTACATACTGGACCTTATCTCCTCTCTACTACTACTGGACCTTATCTCCTCTCTACTACAAACTGGACCTTATCTCCTCTTTACTACAAACTGGACCTTATCTCCTCTCTACTACATAATGGACCTTATCTCCTCTCTAATACATAATGGACCTTATCTCCTCTCTACTACATACTGGACCTTATCTCTTCTCCACTACATAATGGACCTTATCTCCTCTCTACTACATACAGGACCTTATCTCCTCTCTATTATATACTGGACCTTATCTCCTCTCTACTACATACTGGACACTGCACTTTATATCAAACATATGTGAGATTATAAAGGTTGAATTTAGAATAAATGTTCCCACATCTTAATAGAAGAAGAGTGTAAAGCCATTTAGAGCCCCGCTCAGAAACGCTCTACCGGGATTCGATCTCCGGTGTCCCCATCGTTGGAAATCTAGTCCAACGCAATAGTGACGCCTTAGAAGTCTATTGTTTAGGGCATTCAACCATCGAAGCAGGTAACACTTTATTCATTAATTATTTCCTATAACATTTTTTCGAGACCTCCTAACCTATAAGTGATGCAGCGAGGTTCCAGGTGCTAACTACCCGCCGGCTTGTGTTAATCGGTCTGCGGCTAAATAAACACCCAGAGCCGCAGAATGTGTCGGCTCACGTGGAACAAGAGCCCTCTCTGTACTCGCGGCTTTGTTGTATTGTCTCGGCCTAACTCACAGGGGGAGACTAGCGATTCCCCGAGGTCCATCAGACTCTACTAGACAATGGACATGAGATTGGGGGGGGGGGGGGTCTGTAAGAAGGACACAAGAGACGCTCTACGTCTGGAGTGGACGGATATTCAAACAATATACATTCGCCATCACGTAATCACACTCGCGTTGGACTGGGCTGCTGGTGACGCGGAGATCGAGGTTTGAATCCCAAGTCAGGTGTCTTGAGTTTTTTCTTCATAAAGTGTTTTCCACTCTTCCTCCACGAAAATGCGGGCACATTTACTCTAAAATTCATCATCCGTGTGCCATTAGTTTTTTAACACCGCGTCTTACTAACCATCTAGGTTATACGCATATGTACTAATGGGTTAGAAAGGCTTGATGTAGAGGAAATGTACCCATATTTGCGCGGAGGGAGAGTGTAAAACCTTTTAGGGAAAACCACCTTCAGTGCAGCCAACCTAGATTGAACCCCAATCTCCCTATTTTCACCAGTCTAGTCCAAAACGAGAATAGCGCGTTAGACCACGTGGCCACCGAAGCGGGTAGGACTTGCCTTGTCTGTGTTAGAGATGAGGAAGGTTAATTTAGAGGAATTGCACCCACATTTGCGTCGAGAATTAGTGGAAAGCTGTTAAAGAAAGGAAAACCTCAGTGCACCCAACTGAGATTAGAACACCGATTTTCTTGTCATCGGCAATCCAAGCTATTGTGAGAGTCACGCCTTAGACCATTTGACCACTGAGGTGAGTCATTACCGTAATTAGGCCTTATGAGTGTGAACTGGACGGTTACAATACGAAATGTAATATTCTCGCGATATGTACTTTTACACTTATTTTCGGATTTTGATCAATTTGGTCAATTTTGATGAGAACCAACAGTATCAAAACTTAAATCAGTTGCAGATGTCATCGTTCTTTGCCTTTTATTGGCTGAAATTAACAACAAATAAAAATTAGTAACTGCATTCTTACCTATTCCAGTAACCAATAAATATGTCCAAACTCTGAAAATGTTGGTATATGTGTGTTTGAAGTAGCTATTATTATGACGTTCATGTCTTGACCAAAAGTAAATATTTTAAGATTTAAAAATTAAAAATTTAGCAGTTATATTAATTATTCATGACACTTAGCATCACACTTTAGTCCCGAGTTAATTTTTTACCACTTTTAGCAGTAAAACGTATTTTATTTGGAGGCTTTTATACCGAAATGCTACTTTTTTTTTTTAAATTCAATCATTCTATTTTTTTAAAATCAGGATCTCTTACTATTATATATATTTGATATTTAGTTTTATCTACAACTCCTCAACCTTTATAAAAATGGGCTTCCAAAACTCAAAATATGAATCGTGGCAGACAGCTAGAACCTTGATGACGAAGTGGAGGCTGTATATTCCCTTGTTTCATATTGTGGCAGACAGCTAGAGCCCTGATGACGAAGTGGAGGTTGTATATTCCCTTGTTTCACATTGTGGCAGACAGCTAGAGCCCTGATGACGAAGTGGAGGCTGTATATTCCCTTGTTTCACATCGTGGCAGACAGCTAGAGCCCTGATGACGAAGTGGAGGCTGTATATTCCCTTGTTTCACATCGTGGCAGACAGCTAGAGCCCTGATGACGAAGTGGAGGCTGTATATTCCCTTATTGTTTCCTATTGTGGCAGACAGCTAGAGCCCTGATGTCGAAGTGGAAGCTGTATATTCCCTTGTTTCACATTGTGGCAGACAGCTAGAGCCCTGATGACGAAGTGGAGGCTGTATATTCCCTTGTTTCACATCGTGGCAGACAGCTAGAGCCCTGATGACGAAGTGGAGGCTGTATATTCCCTTATTGTTTCACATTGTGGCAGACAGCTAGAGCCCTGATGACGAAGTGGAGGCTGTATATTCCCTTGTTTCACATTGTGGCAGACAGCTAGAGCCCTGATGACCAAGTGGAGGTTGTATATTCCCTTGTTTCACATTGTGGCAGACAGCTAGAGCCCTGATGACGAAGTGGAGGCTGTATATTCCCTTGTTTCACATTGTGGCAGACAGCTAGAGCCCTGATGACGAAGTGAAGGCTGTATATTCCCTTGTTTCATATTGTGGCAGACAGCTAGAGCCTTGATGACGAAGTTAAGGCTGTATATTCCCTTGTTTCACATTGTGGCAGACAGCTAGAGCCCTGATGACGAAGTGGAGGCTGTATATTCCCTTGTTGCTAAAGACTCCACCCTCAGCACAGTTTTCTCTTCCTTGTAAGCCCACACCGCGAGGGACAGACAATAGCGTCTTACAAGAAGACTCGAAACAAAATGTCAGCCCAAACAAAAGACGGTAGGAGAGAGAGTGGTGTGTTTTGTTAGTCCGGAGGTTGGTTGCGACTGTTTGTGTCTTGATGAATGAGCATGGGCGGGTAAGAGGGAGGGGGGACAGGTATGAATACAGGTTTGTGTTTCACCTAGTATATATTTCTTGCGATGTCCACACAATCAATCAAAAGATTCGCGACACATTGGTTAGATTCTTGATACTGCTCACTTGGAGGACAAACCTCATTTGTCGACGAAGAAAAGTATTTGTTTGATTTATTTCCAAGAATAACAGATTTTGAACGTCCTTGTTATCATTGAGATACTCACTAAGAAGAAATAAAAATATCAAAGTGAATTTCCCGATTGATAGCTAACTTTCTTAAGATAATAATAATATTTGCGCGTTTGGGCTACCTCACTTGTAACCCAGCAGTGGAAAGATTAACCTGTGCTAACGTACTGTGTCAAGGACGCCCGAATGTACTAACCGTACTGCCTTTCCGAGGAGGTTCTTTCCATGCCCCGATAAGATGATGGTGATAGTGAGTATGTTGGTGATAGTATGAGATTGTGGAACTAGTAGAAACACTTAAACCTAACTTAAGTCTAAAGCTACTATCACACGACACTTGATTGGTACTAGGTTCTAGTGCAAGTATTTATTGAATGTCAGCTATTAATTTTGGGTGCAGCAGCTGCATTAATTATTAATAATGATATTGAAAATGATGAGAGGGGCGTAGGAAAAGAATATGGACACGGGACTGGATGGAAAGACGAAATAATGGTCGCGAGATGCTAAAAATGATACATTCAGAGGTTAGGTAGGACAAATTCGGGGTGACACTAACGTTTGTTATCTCTTCAAATTTGTATTAATTTATTTACGATGTGGACTGAGGCCCCTAAGCCCATGGGTGTCCAAGTACAGTATCCTTGACACACACATGTTCTTTATTTAGGCCTACGCACACTTTATATTCTAAAAAAGCGTGCCAGCCTTGTATGGTTGTTATCAAGTTTATTTAGATTAAAATTGGGTCTGGAACACAGTTTGTCGTCTTTAGATGACATGTTTTTAATTAAATATATTGTCATATTGTGGTAATTTGGTATTATATAAACAAGGCTGTTTAGAATAATTTTCTGCCAACAACAAAATCACATCCGATGACAATGTTATCGCCATCTCAACACACAGTCTCAGCGCGCATTGATTGGTCGAATTACACCGACTAGTACGAAAATAGCGCCTGTTCTATCCTCACAACTAGTATGGTAGTCAGTACCAAGAGGCAGAACCAGTATACTTTTTCTGATTCACACGACGCTAGATGATGACGTGAGATGATGCTAGTGCTAGTGTCGTGTGATACGGGTTTAACCTACCAAACCCTGGTGATCATTGGGGTAACTACCCCTTTCGGGAAAAAAATACTCAAGGTACTAGCCGGAGGATCGAACCCGGGAATCCTAGGACCGAAGTCAGGTGCACTGACCACTATACCACGGGGGCCGGTTATTTATTAGTATAAATAAGGTTGATAGCATCATCGTATACACCAAGTGACTCATGTATAGGTAGGCTGAATACATGTCCAAGGGATCCTAGTCACATTCCAGGCTATGCCACAAATATTAATGTGTAAAGTGTTCTGTGCATTCATCTAGCTTTAGCTCGAGTCTTGTGTTTATATTGTATTGTAATTGAAAACTTTAACATTTCCTGCCAATAATAATAATAGTAGTAGTAAAATAACCGGCTTCTGGGCCCGCATGGTCCAAGCTAAGGCGTCACTCTTGCAATAGATCTAGACCACCGATGACGAGGACATCAGGGTTCGAATCCCTATCGGGTGTACTGAGTAGGATTTTTTTCCTAAATAGTTTTCCACTCTTACTCCGCGTAAATGCGGGTACATTAGCTCTAAATTAAACTTTCTCCTCCCCTAACACATTGGCGTAATTAGTATGTGTGTAGGTGATCTGGTGGTATAGGGGTAAGGTGTCAGACTTCTGTGCTAAGGGTCCGGGGTTCAATCCTCGGTCCTGGCACATATCTATCTGATTGCCAAACCCTTCCTTCACCTCTGACAAGACGTGTATTAATCACAACTTATGAATGTGAGGAATGCCAGGCCTCCACCGTGGTTCGGATTCCACGTTAAACTGTAGGTCCTCCATTTCATCTCACAATCACCCTACCATTACACATTAGTGTAACTCCATATAACTCGAACGGGTAGTAAGACGCGGTGCTAATAATAATAATAATAATAATAATAATAGTATGTGTGTAATCCGAACGGGCAATAGGACACCGTAACAAAACAAAATCTAGTAAACTGAAAGTAATTAAAAGTAATTTTATAAAAGGTTAAGTGTAGGTCATCGGCCATAAGCAAGCTCCGATAAAATGTAGTCGTCTTTATCCGCTGTCGACTGGCAAAGAAACGCGTCAAAACTCGAGCTGTGGAAGATGTAATCATATTCCTCGTCGGAGGCGGTAACATGTTTAGTTTAGTTTAGTATTTGTACACCCCTTGAAACGAAGATTTTCTCGTCAACATCAGCAGTAGGAACTCATTAATGGCCGGGCCTACCTTTTTTCGTTCGTGTCTCTCGCTCCTATCTTTTTACCTTTTCTCGTGGAAAATAGCTTTATAAAGAGAGTAAAGAGCGAATACTTTACAAACCTTTTACAGAAATATCGGGAGTAAGAGAGAGGGCTGTACAGCGTCACCCCCCCCCTCCCCACCTCTTCTCGACAATTAGTGTGTTCGACCGAGAGGGCGGGGGGAGAATAGCAAGGAGATGGGATGTCGTAATTACTGCTCTAGATAGCATATAGTCTAATTTTTGTATGAAGAGCCTTATCTGAAAAAAAAATAAATGGTACACGGCACCACACAGACTTTCTCACTCATTCCACCCCCCACCAATCCACGTTTTTATGAACAACATTATTCTTTTTAGCGTTATTTTATAGGTATTGCTCATCTGGGCTACAACTATCGTAGCCCAGTTTGTGGAAATATTAGCCAGTACTAATGTATCGTTGCCCAGGCGATGCCCGAATGTACTAATCGTACATATTTTCCGTGGAGGATCTTTCCCATATCCTGATAAAATGAGGTGAGGTGATAGTCAGTATGAGGGTGTGGAACCAGTGGAAACACAAAAACCTATCGTAGGCCTAACTAACCAAAGCCTAGTGACCATGGATTATTATTTATTATTATTAGCACCGCGTCTTACTACCCGTTCGGGTTATACACACTCACGCTAATGTGTAATGGTAGGGTGATTGTGAGATGAAATGAAGGACCTACAGTTTAACGTGGGATCCGAACCACGGTGAAGGCCTGGCATTCCACACATTCACAAGTTGTGATTAATACACGTCTTGTCAGAGGTGAAGGAAGGGTTTGGGCAATCAGATAAATCTGTGCCGGGACCGAGGATTGAACCCCGGACCCTCTAGCACAGAGTCTGACAACTTACCCCTAGACCGCCAGGTCAACCGGTGGCCATGGAGATCGTTCCCCCTTCCTATGAAAAAATATCCCATGGTACCAACCGGGAATCAAACCCGGGACCTCTGGGTCAGGAGCCAGCTGCTCTGACCGCTGTACCACGAGGCCGGTTATATCTTGACGCGTTCCTTCGAGACTAACCGTATCGACCTTATTTCCCAAACAGAGTCGATATTATTTACTTTATTGATCCTTTGTAAATAAATGAAAGGTGGAAGTAGGACTGGAATGTAGATGGCAAACTAATAAAGAGCAAAGAAACTTCACCTTTGATCTTTAGTCCAAGTTTTTTTGTCAAAGGAAACAGTTGTTCTTTTTAGGAAGAAATAATTGGGTCTTGAATCAAAAAAAGGACGAAGAATTGTATCTACCTCCTGTAATGTCCGTCTTTCTTTCAATAAAACAAAGGTAACAGGGCAATAGAAAAATGTTTCTAGAAATTCATGTAAAATGAAAATATTCCCTTTTCATTTTGCTTTACAATAAGTGACCATCCTTTCCAGAAATAAGACTTATGTTCCCTGACTGAATTTGTCGTTGACATTTTACTCAATTTCTAAAATAAATTACCATTTTAAATATATATGGACAGATAAAAATTTAAAATATAAAATTTGGCAAAAATGTACATCGCAAGTAGCTTTTAGTTAATTCTGACTAATTTTTTGTTGTTGATTTCTCTCTCTAACTGTACTTACGCTATACCACCTATCCCTCTCTTGAGATAATTCTATCCAGTCCACCTCATTACACCCTATCTCTTTCAGGTACATTCTAATGTTATCTTTCCATCTGCGTTTAGGTCTTCCCAATGGGTTTGCCAGTCAATAACCTGAACATGGTTCTAGATTCTCCAATCCGTGCTGGATGTCCTGCCCACCATGGCTTGCGAGAGTGTATAACTCCTCATTATGTAGCCTCCTCCATTATCCTCATCTCTCTTTGGACCAAATACTTTATTAATCTATTGTTTTTGAACATCCTAAATATCTTCTCATCAAGCAAAGTAAGAGACCACGTTTCACACACACACATAGAGAAACCGGTAAAACCTTTGTTTTGTATATTCTGATATTTAAATTTCTTGACAGAGAGGTCACTCAAACTTTTGAATAAAATTCTACCATAATTTCCGGGTCTCCTTGCAAAAAAAAAAAATAATTAAGAGTCTTTTCCTCCAGTTGTGAGACTTGAAACTTTCTGATTGATCGAACCGTCCCATCCTAACAAACCATCCAGTTATCTTCTTTGGCTTTCTCACTCGAACGCAAATTATCGAATTAAAAGGTATACAACAACTCACAACCTACACATCCTTTATCAAGAAATAATAATAATAATAATAATAATAATAATAATACATTCCTTACTGACTTTGAAAGGGCTTTGTAAGCCGTTTGAACTTTAAATAAACTTTTATATGCTCTTCAACCTTTTCATATTCTCGTCCGCTCAAGTTTTTTTTTTTTTGTAAGTAGGAGGATGTTTTTTTTAAGGGTTGGGGATGTTTTCTCAGACCACGGCTCGGGTGTGTCTGAGTAGGGGTATGGGAGGGTGGGGGGGTAGGTATTGAATGATGTTCAAGTTGAACTACCCCCGTCTCTACCCTTGCACTCAGTCAGGAAAGTTCGTCTGTCCGGAGATTGACGGGAAGTTCTTGGAGAAAGACGTGGAAGAAGCTTTTCAAATCAAGTAGGGAAGTTGATATACAAACATCTTTCTAACCTAAAACAACTACACTCGGCACTATACACAGAGTAATACAAGAACATGGGAGAACTGAGATGTCTATATTAGATTCCAGAGCTAAATAACAGAACAACCATTTTGAAATTTGAAATCAAACCCTTAAAAGTCAATGTAATCCCGTTAATATTTACTACCAACAAGATCTACTACTTCCTGTGGAGCTATGACTTTCTTTAGATGTATTACCTTCGATAGAGCTATGACTTACTATAGATATATTACTTTCTATAAAGCTATGACTTCCTATAGACCATTAATTACTATAAAGCTATTACCTTCTATAGCCATGACTTCTATAGAGCCTATCATAAGAGGGGCGGCCAGACTGAGCGAGCGAGCGACCCAAAATATAAAATAGAACACATTGGTTGTAATGAGAGGTGGCCAGACTGGAGCGCGCACGCTTGAAAGATAGAACTGGTTCTATTTATCAAGCGCGCGCGCTCGACCCAGTACAGTCTAGTTTACAGGCGCTAGGCAATATTATTATATGTTGGTTCATTGAGTGCTAGGAAAACTCATTTTGACATTTTTATTAATATCGATAGGTTTAGCACACTTGCTATGGCCTAATTTAATTGGTAAGATCATAAACCATACCTATATATATATATAATATATATGTCACTGATATGTTAAAATACTTCAATATTATCAAAGTAGGCCTTTACAAAATAAGAATCACCATTAACGTGGAGAGAGGATGAGAAAACCACAACAATAAATCACTTGTTAAAACCCCCCTCAGTTCACATCAGCCAAGATTCGGAGCCTCCTCGTCAACAACTAACGAGGAGCTATCTGCTAATCACGCGCTCGCTCGCTCGCACGCTTGTCAGTCTGGCCGAACCCTAAAGAGTGGAATGTTAGTCCCACTAGTACAGTCAATGGTCGGTGGTATTATCCTAACGTTAGCTGTACATGTTTTGTTCCCAGACTCTCCATACCTGAGCGTCCCGACACTTACTCCCTTTCAGCGGGTAACACGTCACCTAGAGGCGAGCGTCCTTCCAATAGACCGGCGACTGTTGTGGAGCGTCTAACCTTGGGAACAGCGTCTAGGTAAGGATGGCAAGGGTTCCGAGACCTCAAATCTTGGGTGTTCTATTTAACGTTCTTTGTGTGTATTTGTTATATGACGTGACTGTTGCTAGAAGTAACAACTTGTTAGTTGATATGGCTGTAGCTTAAGGTTACAACTTAGGAGGTGACATTACTATAGGTAAAAGCATCAGCTTATGAGACTACAGACTGTATCTAGAAGTGACAATTTATTAGACACCACGACTGTACCGACGCCTTGAAGAGCGACACTATACGATAAGGCTGTTGCTGTAACGGTCGTCTCTGATCTATGGAGCCGTCCATCTAACTTAACCCTTTCCCACTCCTCTGTCGAGACGCCCGGCGTCTTAATCTGACGCGTCGGATCTTAAAAAAAAATGACAATATATTCTTCCCCGGAGAGCCACTACACACGTGCCTTAAAGAATGCGAGTCAAACAAGTCCAGGGGTTATTTGTCACGACTACCAACCCCGAAACAACGTCAAAAATAACCGTCTAGGGATGGGCAAGCTTCGTATGCCCGGTGCTCGTGCTGCTATTGGCTGGCGAGTATTTGTGAGAGCACCAATGGGGCTTATTATTTGATTGGTTGGACTAAACTGGTCTGGAAGACGCTCGGTGTAGTTACTGACTGAGCGTAGCGAGGTACTGTTTTAACTTGACATTACGTGTGTTTTTTTTCCCCGTTAACTTTCAAACGCAAGAACCAATTTAAACGAAATTTTACAGAGAAATTATTTTAGCTTTCAAGATGACGGGCTGTCAAAAGGTTGTTCGCTTAGTGGCACATTTCAAGTGATATGAATTCTAAAATGTTAGCTTGCAATCAATATCTAGGGCGATTTTTTAAAAATTCTAACATTATTGCAAGAATGACATTCTAAATCACGTAGACACCGGTTATTCTCTGTGAATATAAAGTACTAATGAGCTTAGTGTTTATTTGCTTTCAGCCTAACTTTATCAACAAGGATCAACTTGATATCCAAAGATGAATATTAAGACTGTAGTAAAGATAGTAACATGGACGGAGCAAGGTCTACTGTTCACAAAACTAAAAAAAGTGAATATATTTGTAACTTGGAGCTGCTACTAAAGCTCCGAGTGTAGGCTACTCGGGAAGAAAGAAACTTCTGTGTGGGACTGTACAATAGTCTTTGACATGTTGTGATACTTTCAATCTTGAGCTAAGTATCTGTGTTCTCGTGTTTGAATACTATTACTTCTTGCCCCGAAAAAACCATTCCCTCTTGCCCTGAACAAAACATTCCCTCTCACCCTGAACAAATAATTCCCTCTTGCCCTGAACAAAACATTCCCTATTGCCCTGAACAAACCAACCCCTCTTGACCCGAACAAACCATTCCCTCTTACCCCGAACAAAACATTCCCTCTTGCCCTGAACAAAACATTTCCTCTCGCCCTGAACAAACCATTCCCTCTCGCCCTGAACAAACCATTCCCTCTTGCCCTGAACAAATCATTCCCTCTCGCCCTGAACAAACCATTCCATCTTGCCCTGAACAAACCATTCCCTCTTGCCCTAAACAAATAATTCCCTCTTGCCCTGAACAAAACATTCCCTATTGCCCTGAACAAACCAACCCCTCTTGACCCGAACAAACCATTCCCTCTTGCCCCGAACAAACCATTCCCTCTTGCCCTGAACAAAACATTCCCTCTTGCCCTGAACAAAACATTTCCTCTCGCCCTGAACAAACCTTTACCTCTCGCCCTGAACAAACCAACCCCTCTTGACCCGAACAAACCATTCCCTCTTGCCCTGAACAAACCATTCCCTCTTGCCCTGAACAAAACATTTCCTCTCGCCCTGAACAAACCATTCCCTCTCGCCCTGAACAAACCTTTCCCTCTCGCCCTGAACAAACCATTCCCTCTCGCCCTGAACAAACCATTCCCTCTTGCCCCGAACAAACCATTCCCTCTTGCCCTGAACAAAACATTTCCTCTCGCCCTGAACAAACCTTTCCCTCTCGCCCTGAACAAACCATTCCCTCTTGCCCATAACAAATCATTCCCTCTCGCCCTGAACAAACCATTCCCTCTTGCCCTGAACAAACCATTCCCTCTTGCCCATAACAAACCTTTCCCTCTCGCCCTGAACAAACCATTCCTCTTGCCCTGAACAAATCATTCCCTCTCGCCCTGAACAAACCATTCCCTCTTGCCCTGAACAAACCTTTCCCTCTTGCCCATAACAAACCTTTCCCTCTCGCCCTGAACAAACCATTCCATCTTGCCCTGAACAAATAATTCCTTCTTACCCCGATCAACCCACCGATATTAACAATATCAGGAACGATCACAAGACCCCTTGCCCGACATTTTCCCAAGAAGGGAGGGGGAAGGCGGTGAAGGAGGAGACACCTAAGTAACACTATTACGTAAACTAATTTCCTCCCCCTCTCCCCTCTCCAACCACTAAAATTTGATGGTGTTGGTTAAAAGTTGTTGGGGAAAGTTGTAAGCGCCTGGCTGGGGCGTGAATGTTTAAACGAAGATTGTCGCCGAGACGTTGCCAAGACGAACTTGTGTGCTTGTTATTTGTAGCTCGCGAGACGAGGGAAACTTGGCAACACCGTGATTAGAACTTAATTTGTAATTACACTGAGTGGTGTAGCGTGTGCGCGCGCACGTGTGTGTGTGTGTGTGTGTATTAAGGAAGGGTGGGGGAGAGGGTGTCTTTGTGAGGGGGGAAACAGAATCTTCTCAGGGGACCCAAAAAAAAAAAACACAACTAGGTCTGAACATTTTGCAAAACGAGTATTTAAACTTCACCCGCCCCAGGATTGTGATCAGGATTCCAGGAGTTCATGGTTACATACGGCCATTTTACCGACTCTGTGATTCAAAACCCAAATATACCTGAGAGTTGTAAGGAAAAGCAAACATGTTCAGTGATGTTAATTAGCAGAATTTGTAATGATGACTAAGTAGAGAAAACTCAACTCCTTTCTACTGTAAACGTAGAAATAAACAACTCAAAAATAAACTTTGCGAATCAGAACGAGACAATAAAACTTTATATATACATACATATATATATAATATACATATATACAATTATTTTTGTCATCACCTCTCCCTACTCATTCATGCTATACGCATTATGTAATAATTACGATACTATGCTAGGTACGAGGAAGGTGTCACTTATATGGAATGTACCCGCATTTGCGACGATAAAGAGTGAGGAACGATTTATGAAAAAGAAATTCCTCAGTACACTCTATCGGGATTCGAGCCCCAATATCCCCGTCATCAGCAGTACAGCCTGTTCCGAGAATGACGCCTTAGACCATTCGATCACAAAAGTGGATAGTATTCAATTTATTTATTTATTTAAGGTATTTAACGTGCACTTTTTGAACCGACTGATTATATCAGTACACGACTCACAAACTATATTTAAAATAGAGCCGACACAACATCCAGACCTCCAGCTATTAATTCATCAGTGTGAAGGAGGAAGCCATAATTTCACAAATGGTAACTTTTTTCGGCTACGCCGGGAATCAAACCAGAGACTCTTAGCTCAGTAAGCAGACAAACTACCGACTGAGCTACACTGGATATCATCTCTGAGAAAACTGTATGGTCACTATAAAGAAACAGCGTTGTTATTCCCTCGCTTTCGTATGGTCAATCTCCCCTCAAATAAAGGACAAGTTTGGCAACGCTGGTTAGTCGATGTTGCCAGTAGCTTCTTCTTACCCCAGCACACCACCTTCAGACATAACTGAGAGCAAGGAGATTTGGCAACAGTCAACCGAGAGAGAGCGAAGATAAATCTTTTCTCCTTAAGACCTGCAGTTGCCTCAGCGATGATATTGGGTGTAAGATGTCAGCTTATTCAATTTAACGGAGGTTTTTTTTCTTCATCGCGTCAGACTATTCGTTCTTGCTATACAAATTATTTATTTCTTACGTTAATGAGGTAGGTATAAGGTAGGTGGAATTTATAGGAAATGTACCAGCAATTGTGTGAAAGGAGAGTTAAGAAATTATTTAATATAAAACCACCCTCAATACACCCCACCGGGATTCGAACACTGACATTCCCATCAGCGAACCAACAGTTTAAATAATGTGTGTATTTAGACAACGTATTCACATGTAAGACTTCATTTCGAATAATTACTGATATAAAAATGCTCTTCAATTTTAATATAAATAATAAGAAACTCCTGTCTGTGTTTAAAAGTTTACATGCATCGATGGTCGAATGGTCTAAGGCGTCACACCCGTAATAGGCTGAACTGCCGATGACGGGGATATAGGGGGTTCGAATCAGGATCGGATCTACTGAGGGCAGTTTTACCACCTAAATGATTTTCCACTCCAAACGTGGACACACACTCTCAGATATGGTGTGGGTATCGTCTGAAGAACGTCCACAAGCTCTTGGCCTTGGCCGTGGCTGAAACTCTCGTTAAACTTGTAATAACTGGAGGGGTTGTTTTTAATTGCGACTGTTTGTGTGTATAATATATTCAAAACTCGAGCGAGAACATTCTGTTTGACTCGGTTATAAAACGCAGGCAGGCGGGGGTTGAAAGTTGTCAGGGAAACGGGGTTGGTGGGTGGGGGGGTTTTCTTAAAGCGTTCTTGACAGGTGAAATGAAATGCTATTAATTTTATCTTCCCTTTCTCTCCAAGTCTGCCAGGGACCGTTTGTTGAGAGTCATTGCTGCAAAATTAACGTTTGTGTAAAACGATTCAAAACATGAGGAAGAAAAATTGTCGTGCCTGAGACGTTGGGTATTGCTATACAGTGTGTCCCAGAAGTGTTGTCATGGTTTGAATTGTTTGTATAGAAAGAAGACTCTTGTTATACAGTGTGTCCCAGAAGTATTGTCATGGTTTGAATTGTTTGTATAGAAAGAAGACTCTTGTTATATAGTGTGTCCCAGAAGTATTGTCATGGTTTGAATTGTTTGTATAGAAAGAAGACTCTTGTTATACAGGGTGTCCCAGAAGTGTTGTCATAGTTTGAATTGTTTGTATAGAAAGAAGGCATTTGTTATATAGTGTGTCACAGAAGTATTGTCATGGTTTGAATTGTTTGTATAGAAAGAAGACTCTTGTTATATAGTGTGTCCCAGAAGTATTGTCATGGTTTGAATTGTTTGTATAGAAAGAAGGCTTTTGTTATATAGTGTGGCCCAGAAGTATTGTCATGGTTTGAATTGTTTGTATAGAAAGAAGACTCTTGTTATATAGTGTGTCCCAGAAGTATTGTCATGGTTTGAATTGTTTGTATAGAAAGAAGACTCTTGTTATATAGTGTGTCCCAGAAGTATTGTCATGGTTTGAATTGTTTGTATAGAAAGAAGACTCTTGTTATATAGTGTGTCCCAGAAGTATTGTCATGGTTTGAATTGTTTGTATAGAAAGAAGACTCTTGTTATATAGTGTGTCCCAGAAGTATTGTCATGGTTTGAATTGTTTGTATAGAAAGAAGGCTTTTGTTATATAGTGTGGCCCAGAAGTATTGTCATGGTTTGAATTGTTTGTATAAATAGAAGGCATTTGTTATATAGTGTGGCCCAGATGTATTGACGTGGTTTATTCTGGTTATATAGTGTGTTCCAGAAGTATCGTAACTAATGGTTTTATATGTACATAGAGGACGTGTTCCTATTTTTTTTTGTACCTTGAACCCTTTTAGAAATCTGATAAAACTTACGGAAAACTTCCCAGGATAATGTATTATTTAGTGTAAGTAATAATAGTTATAAGTTTTAGTGAAAGCCACCCTCGGTATACCCGACCGGGAATCGAACCCATCATCGACAGTCCAGTCAGACAGAGAGTGCGAGAGTGATGACGCCTTAGACCAGTGATTCCCAAGCTGTGGCCCGCAGGATCCCAGGAAGTTTAATAATAATAATAATAATGAATTAAAGAACGTTGATCACATATTATGATACAACATTTAAATATATAAAAGATTAAATTTGAAATATTCATTATATGCTTTATTTATTTTCTCGGTAGATAGAAGTCACATACCAAAGCAAATCTCTACCAAAATTTTGTCAACGAATCTGAACAGTTATTTATTAAACATTATGACGTGTAAAATGTTAAAATTAATCAAAAAAACTATTACTTACTTATTCAATGTATTTAAACAGTTCATTTTATATATATAGTATTTATAGTTGCAAAATGGAATCGCCTGGGGAAAAAAAAAATCCTGCATGAATTTCCAACCTCACAGACCCTCCTCCCGGAACGCATAGTTTCCATTTGGTGGAAAAACTTTGAGAATCACCGCCTTAGACCATTTGGTCACCGAAGCGGGTCATTTATTTGTTTATTTGTTCTGTTGGCGGAAGTGTGCTTGTTAGGAGAGAAGCTGACAAGTTTGTAAATATGATACCAGCCCTTCTCTCTCTCTCTCTCTCTCCTAAACATCAGGGGGATGATCACAAATCTAGTTGGTGGTCAATCAAAGTATAATAATGCTCCTCTCCCCTCAAACTCTGTATGTAAAAATATCGACTCTCTCCCCCATCCTCCCCCCTCATGATACCCGCGAACTGTGCTAATTGCAAGCCCGGTCCCATCAACACATGATGTGTGCAGTCAAATGACCTGACCCGCTATTATTGACTGTATATACATACATTCCGCGAGTGTTGCGTTCAGCACTGGTGCAAATTAACTCCCCCCCCCCTCTCCTTCCCCCCCCCCGTCCCTCTCACGGGGTATGATGAATATAGTCATCGCGCGTCTGTAATTGAATCCTGCGGAGCCGGTCCTGCTACAGGACGTTGATTGACGGCTGCCATAGCGAACTCCCCATCGTCAAATCTCTTTGTGCGAGGGTTACAACGCTAGCGGGTATTTCGTGAGATTTTTAGAGTGGGTTCAGCTCTTGGTTTTGTCTGAACCTCTTAGAACTGGATCGATTGTTTGGAAATTCACATATGGTCATTTTTTTAAAAATCCAAACAGG
This sequence comes from Timema podura, assembly GCA_033556935.1. Classification (NCBI taxonomy): domain Eukaryota; kingdom Metazoa; phylum Arthropoda; class Insecta; order Phasmatodea; family Timematidae; genus Timema; species Timema podura. The sequence goes on along the minus strand of JAVRXN010000012.1, from coordinate 55,088,355 downwards.
TTAGTTTTGTTTTAATTAATGATCAGCTAATGTCGCGTTTCTCTAAACACGCTAGTTTCGTTCGAGTTAATGATCACTTAATGTCACGTTTATCTAAATAAGTTAGTTTCGTTCGACTTAATGATCAGCTAATGTCACGTTTCTCTAAACATGCTAGTTTCGTTCTAGTTAATGATCACTTAATGTCACGTTTATCTAAATAAGCTAGTTTCGTTCGAGTTAATGATCACTTAATGTCACGTTTATCTAAATAAGCTAGTTTCGTCCGAGTTAATGATCACTTAATGTCACGTTTTCTAAATAAGCTAGTTTCGTCCGAGTTAATGATCACATGATGGCACGTTTCTCTAAATAAGCTAGTTTCATTCGAGTTAATGCTCACTCAATGTCACGTTTCTCAAAATAAGCTAGTTTTGTTCTAGTTAATGATCACTTAATGGCACGTTTCTCTAAACATGTTAGTTTCGTTCTAGTTAATGATCACTTAATGTCACGTTTCTCTAAATAAGCTAGTTTCGTTCTAGTTAATGATCACTTAATGTCACGTTTCTCTAAATAAGCTAGTTTCGTTCTAGTTAATGCTCACTCAATGTCACGTTTCTCAAAATAAGCTAGTTTTGTTCTAGTTAATGATCACTTAATGGCACGTTTCTCTAAACATGTTAGTTTCGTTCTAGTTAATGCTCACTCAATGTCACGTTTCTCAAAATAAGCTAGTTTTGTTCTAGTTAATGATCACTTAATGGCACGTTTCTCTAAACATGTTAGTTTCGTTCTAGTTAATGATCACTTAATGTCACGTTTCTCTAAATAAGCTAGTTTCATTCGAGTTAATGCTCACTCAATGTCGCGTTTCTCTAAACACGCTAGTTTCGTTCGAGTTAATGATCACTTAATGTCACGTTTCTCTAAATAAGCTAGTTTCGTTCTAGTTAATGCTCACTCAATGTCACGTTTCTCAAAATAAGCTAGTTTTGTCCGAGTTAACGATCACCTAATGTCACGTTTCTCTAAATAAGCTAGTTTCATTCGAGTTAATGCTCACTCAATGTCACGTTTCTCAAAATAAGCTAGTTTTGTTCTAGTTAATGATCACTTAATGGCACGTTTCTCTAAACATGTTAGTTTCGTTCTAGTTAATGATCACTTAATGTCACGTTTATCTAAATAAGTTAGTTTCGTTCGACTTAATGATCAGCTAATGTCACGTTTCTCTAAACATGCTAGTTTCGTTCTAGTTAATGATCACTTAATGTCACGCTTATCTAAATAAGCTAGTTTCGTTCTAGTTAATGATCACTTAATGTCACGTTTATCTAAATAAGTTAGTTTCGTTCGACTTAATGATCAGCTAATGTCACGTTTATCTAAATAAGCCAGTTTCGTTCTAGTTAATGCTCACTCAATGTCACGTTTCTCAAAATAAGCTAGTTTCGTTCTAGTTAATGATCACTTAATGTCACGTTTATCTAAATAAGTTAGTTTCGTTCTAGTTAATGATCACTTAATGTCACGTTTCTCTAAATAAGCTAGTTTCATTCGAGTTAATGCTCACTCAATGTCACGTTTCTCAAAATAAGCTAGTTTTGTTCTAGTTAATGATCACATGATGGCACGTTTCTCTAAACATGTTAGTTTCGTTCTAGTTAATGATCACTTAATGTCACGTTTCTCTAAACATGCTAGTTTCGTTCTAGTTAATGATCAGCTAATGTCACGTTTATCTAAATAAGCCAGTTTCGTTCGAGTTAATGATCACTCAATGTCACGTTTCTCTAAATAAGCTAGTTTCGTTCGACTTAATGATCAGCTAATGTCACGTTTCTCTAAACATGCTAGTTTCGTTCTAGTTAATGATCACTTAATGTCACGTTTATCTAAATAAGCTAGTTTCGTTCGACTTAATGATCAGCTAATGTCACGTTTCTCTAAACATGCTAGTTTCGTTCTAGTTAATGATCACTTAATGTCACGTTTATCTAAATAAGCTAGTTTCGTCCGAGTTAATGATCACTTAATGTCACGTTTCTCTAAACATGTTAGTTTCGTTCTAGTTAATGATCACTTAATGTCACGTTTCTCTAAACATGTTAGTTTCGTTCTAGTTAATGATCACTTAATGTCACGTTTATCTAAATAAGCTAGTTTCGTCCGAGTTAATGAGCACTTAATGTCACGTTTATCTAAATAAGCCAGTTTCGTTCGAGTTAATGATCACATGATGGCACGTTTCTCTAAATAAGCTAGTTTCGTTCTAGTTAATGATCACTTAATGTCACGTTTCTCTAAACATGTTAGTTTCGTTCTAGTTAATGATCACTTAATGTCACGTTTCTCTAAACATGTTAGTTTCGTTCTAGTTAATGATCACTTAATGTCACGTTTATCTAAATAAGCTAGTTTTGTCCGAGTTAACGATCACCTAATGTCACGTTTCTCTAAATAAGCTAGTTTCATTCGAGTTAATGATCACTTAATGTCACGTTTATCTAAATAAGCTAGTTTCGTCCGAGTTAATGATCACTTAATGTCACGTTTATCTAAATAAGCTAGTTTCGTTCGAGTTAATGCTCACTCAATGTCACGTTTCTCAAAATAAGCTAGTTTTGTTCTAGTTAATGATCACTTAATGTCACGTTTCTCTAAATAAGCTAGTTTCATTCGAGTTAATGCTCACTCAATGTCACGTTTCTCAAAATAAGCTAGTTTTGTTCTAGTTAATGATCACTTAATGTCACGTTTCTCTAAATAAGCTAGTTTCATTCGAGTTAATGCTCACTCAATGTCACGTTTCTCAAAATAAGCTAGTTTTGTTCTAGTTAATGATCACTTAATGTCACGTTTCTCTAAATAAGCTAGTTTCATTCGAGTTAATGATCACTTAATGTCACATTTATTTCATGAATCTCTTCTTGTCAAAGTGACAGAGGATTTTAATCTACCGTGAAGGCAGAAAATCATATTTCAGAGAGAACCCATCTGATTCTCTATAAATTAAAATGAAGCTCCTATCACTGGCGTTTAAAAAGCTGACCATCATCAGCCACATACTCGCATTGTCCGATCTAAACTCCTGTCCGAGTGGACGTGTTTCTTGACGTCCTGGGCTGTGGGGTCACAGTGACCTCTCCATGACCCGCTCTTCACTTCACTGTATAACTTCATTAGGAACATGATAACCCGCTCTCTCCATTATCAGCGGCGGCAAAGTCGCGGCTTGTAATTTAATTCCTAGCAACTCTGGTCGCGCCATTACCGAAAGTTGGCCAGGCCTCTCACAACTAGAGATGGAAAAAAAGAAAATCTGGTAAACTTTACACAGTGGCGGCTTTTGACCTACTAAATAGGTGAAGAGGATGAGTCAGAATATAGTTACATTTTGTCGATATAAAGAATAAACCATATTTTTATTTGTGTTTTGAGCCTTTGTGCCGTGGTCTGGTGATCAGAATTCCTCACTACAAATTCGAAAAGGTCCCAAATTCAACCCCCCAGCCCTTTCAGATTTTTCTGTAAAGCAATTGGGGTCTAGAAAAGGGGTCAAACTCATCTTTATAAGGACAAATGAGGAGCAAACTTGAATAAAGAAGTAGCAGCTTTGATCTAGAAAACTGAGATTAACGGCCTGAGGCTTCGTTGTGCTGACCAAATGCCACCCTTTAACCGCAAATGTTGACACTATTTTCTCCGACATGGTCGGTATAGCTCGCTTGCGGGTGGACGGCATGGAGTGTTTTGTTGTTGTAAGCAATCACCTTCTTCACGCGGCTTCACTACCAGATGGTATTTTAGTGGTAGGTTCCATTACACCCCCTCTGACTCGCCCTCTCTTGGATAGAGTAGCTATAAATATTTTACTCATCATCATCATCATCATCATCATGAACTGTTTCCGGCCACTGTCTGGATCTGTTTGGAACACAAGCCTCTCCACCACCCTCCTTCCCTCCCTCCACCTTGGATCAGTCTTCTTCCTCTTTCTCCTTCCTGAGGAAATAATTTCACCAGACGTATTAACTAATTAAATTCAAGAAGGAGCCTCTTTCAAAAATCCTTGACGTGTTTACCGCCTACAGGCTTATGTACAGTGGGGATATCCATATCCATCTTAGGGGAGGGGGGGGGGTAACTGACAGCTAACAGAAGATTATTATTGTAGACATTGGAGGAGAGTTACTAATATTAGCCTGAGTGGGAATAATTATTATCTTCTTAGTAATTTTTTTACATCCATTACCTTTCCAGCCTGTGTCAGTTTTTTATTCAAGCCATTTATTTTCCACAATCGCTAGCTACCTTGTCGTAGCTTCATATACCATTTAATCTAAATTAAGACTAGCACAGGCACAACATCCAGTCCCCGGACGTCAATTTATCAATGTGAGCGGGTAAACCCACATTTCACCAATGATACATTTTTCGGCCATGCCGGGAATTTAACCCGGGACCCTTTGCTCAATAGGCAGACACGCTACCGGCTGAGCTAAGGTGTCGGATTCTCAATGATACTACACTATCAATAAAAGTGTTATCAAAGGCTTCTAATGATAATACTACCCTAGGGAATTTCTCGAACTCATTGAAAGAATAAAATATATTAATAGAGCAATAATTTTTTTTCGTTTCGCGGTTGTGGCAACAAGAGATATTATTATTATTATTATTAGCACCGCGTCTTACTACCCTTCGTTTATACACACTTACGCTAATGTATAATGGTAGGGTGATTGTGATATGAAATGGAGGACCTACAATTTAACGTGGGATCCGAACCACGGTGGAGGCCTGCATTCCTCACATTCACAAGTTGTGAATAATACACGTCTTGTCAGAGATGAAAGGAAGGGTTTGGCAATCAGATAAATCTGTGCCGGGACCGAGGATTGAACCCCGGACCTTCAGCAAAAAAAAAAGTCCAACACCTTACCCCTGGACCGCCAGGTCACCCAAAAGATCTTATTGCACATTAAATAATAATTTAAAAGTATTTTACTCACGCTTTTATCTTCTTATAACTAGCCATTAAAATAAATAAATGTATTTTTTATAACTTAGAAAAGACCCATACAAAATATTAGTTTCAAAAATAAAGCGATTTTATTTTACACTTGCGTCTGAACCCAGTCTGTTTGGAGTAATCAACCGAACTCATTTCGTCTGGTTCGCCCTATTTGTAAATATGAAGAAAAGGCAGCCTTTTAGAAGCTCTGGTTTTGTAAAGATTTTTTTAAGCTAACCACAGACGCCGCTTCCAAGAAACAACCAAATGATTATTTTCTCAAGTTATTTTTTCAATAATGTAAAAAGGTAAAAGAAAAAATAATTGTTGTGAAAGTTTTGACCGTTAAAAGAGTGAAAACAGCTCGACATATCATTTTGCAGATCATATGGCTTGGCGAATGAATACATGAGAGTATATCTGGTAACTTCTGGTAGCTGTCAGTTACCACCACTTCTACGCTGAAATTTATTTTATTTAGTACATTCTTTTTTACCAACCATTACTCTGCACTCTTTGTACTCCCGTTTAACACTCATTCTCCTTTGTCTTCGCCTCGATACCACTCCTCCCTATCCTCCTTTCCCCGATAGGAATCGATCCCACGACCTATTCGTTTTATATCGCAGCGTTTAGACAAGGCGCCTGAAAGCTCGACAATTTGATTATGACGCTAAATTCTCTTAGAGGAGTGGAAGGTGAGGGTTGATATTACGTCATCTAGTAGGAAGTGACGTCAGGTCTTATACTGTACTGACCTACCACCAGCCACACACGTGTCTTATTTCTCCTTGGTGGTTTGGCTCTCCTGGCCCGAAACACCTCCTCCGGTTTCCTGATCCCCTGCTCCGTGTCGAATCCACCCCGCGACCCTGGTAATTTCATTTGGGACGGTTGGCAAGTGACGCTGTAAACTCGGTTATGGCGAGAGTAGTGTCGGTTTGTTGTTAGTTGGACACTAAAGGGGCAACTAAGGACACTAACACGAAGGAGATTATGGCGAGAGTAGTGTCGGTTTGTTGTTAGTTGGACACTAAAGGGGCAACTAAGGACACTAACACGAACGAGATTATGGCGAGAGTAGTGTCGGTTTGTTGTTAGTTGGACACTAAAGGGGCAACTAAGGACACTAACACGAACGAGATTATGGCGAGAGTAGTGTCGGTTTGTTGTTAGTTGGACACTAAAGGGGCAACTAAGGACACTAACACGAACGAGATTATGGCGAGAGTAGTGTCGGTTTGTTGTTAGTTGGACACTAAAGGGGCAACTAAGGACACTAACACGAAGGAGATTATGACGAGAGTAGTGTCGGTTTGTTGTTAGTTGGACACTAAAGGGGCAACTAAGGACACTAACACGAAGAGATTATGGCGAGAGTAGTGTCGGTTTGTTGTTAGTTGGACACTAAAGGAGCAACTAAGGACACTAACACGAAGGAGATTATGGCGAGAGTAGTGTCGGTTTGTTGTTAGTTGGACACTAAAGGGGCAACTAAGGACACTAACACGAAGGAGATTATGGCGAGAGTAGTGTCGGTTTGTTGTTAGTTGGACACTAAAGGGGCAACTAAGGACACTAACACGAAGGAGATTATGACGAGAGTAGTGTCGGTTTGTTGTTAGTTGGACACTAAAGGGGCAACTAAGGACACTAACACGAAGGAGATTATGACGAGAGTAGTGTCGGTTTGTTGTTAGTTGGACACTAAAGGGCAACTAAGGACACTAACACGAAGGAGATTATGGCGAGAGTAGTGTCGGTTTGTTGTTAGTTGGACACTAAAGGAGCAACTAAAGGACACTAACACGAACGAGATTATGGCGAGAGTAGTGTCGGTTTGTTGTTAGTTGGACACTAAAGGAGCAACTAAAGACACTAACACGAACGAGATTATGGCGAGAGTAGTGTCGGTTTGTTGTTAGTTGGACACTAAAGGGCAACTAAAGACACTAACACGAACGAGATTATGCGAGAGTAGTGTCGGTTTGTTGTTAGTTGGACACTAAAGGAGCAACTAAAGACACTAACACGAAGGAGATTATGGCGAGAGTAGTGTCGGTTTGTTGTTAGTTGGACACTAAAGGGGCAACTAAGTACACTAACACGAAGGAGATTATGGCGAGAGTAGTGTCGGTTTGTTGTTAGTTGGACACTAAAGCGGCAACTAAGACACTAACACGAAGGAGATTATGGCGAGAGTAGTGTCGGTTTGTTTTAGTTGGACACTAAAGGGGCAACTAAGGACACTAACACGAAGGAGATTATGACGAGAGTAGTGTCGGTTTGTTGTTAGTTGGACACTAAAGGGGCAACTAAGGACACTAACACGAAGGAGATTATGGCGGAGTAGTGTCGGTTTGTTGTTAGGGACAAATTGCGACTTATAGGATTAGGTGCATGGGTAGTAGTAGTATAATTCTAGAGGTGTTCCTACAGTTGCTTGGAGGTGTAATGAGAAACCATTTAAGGTGGGGTTGGATGGGGGGGGGGGGACTGCCCCAGTATATTCGTCAGGGATTCAAGCACCGATATCCCCTTCATCGGCAATAAAAAAAACATGGATAGATTGATTGATCAATTCTTTTGCGCTCGCATTGTAAAAATTCAATGCGGAAGGCAACGGGCAATCACAGCAATTTTAAATTCTCCTATATATGTGCTTTCTACCAGATGGTGCGGTCATCACAAACAGCTGAAGGGCTGAGTGCAGCCCGTCTACGGATAGATGAAAGTATATAAACCAACGTTTGGGTTGTTGACAAAAAAAAAAGTTTATAATCAAATCCTCTGTGAATACGTTCCCTTCATCGGATTCAACATAATATTTAATTATGTGTATGTATGTATGTATGTATGTATGTATGTATGTATGTATGTATGTGTAGTATGTATGTATGTATGATATGTGTATGTATGTATGTATGTATGTAATAGTATGTATGTATATATGTATGTATGTATGTATAGTATGTATGTTGTATGTATGTATGTATGTATGTAATGTATTATGTATGTATGTATGTATGTAAATGTATGTATGTATGTATGTATGTATGTATATATGTATGTATTGTAGTATATGTATGTATATGTATGTATATGTATGTATGTATATATGTATGTATATGTATGTATTATTATGTATGTATGTATGTATGTATGTATGTATGTTGTAAGTATGTATGTATGTATGTATGTATGTATGTATGTATGTGATGTATGTATGTATGTATGTATGTATGTATGTATGTATGTATGTATGTATGTATTATAGTATGTATGTATTAGTATGTATGTATGTATTATGTGTATATAGTAGTATTAGTATGTAGTAATGTATGTATGTATTATGTATGTGTGTATGTATGTATGTATGTATGTATGTATGTATGTATGTATGTATGTATGTATGTATGTATGTATGTTGTATGTATGTATGTTGTATGTATGTTATGTATGTTTATGTATGTAGATGTATGTTATGTATGATGTATGTATGTATGATGTATGTATGTATGTATGTAATAGGCAATCCAACGACTTGGCTCAGCTGGTGGCGCGTCTGATTACTGAGATAAGACTCTCAGGTTCAATTCCCGGCAAGGCAGAAAACATTGATGAAAATATGGGTTTACCCTTTCACATTGATAAATTAACGGCCTGTCCTACTCTTAAGTTAGATTATAAGGCACACGACAGGCCTAGCAAGCAGGTAGTGGAAAATATATGGCTTGGATAAAAAAACTAACCCGGACCACAGGCTGGAAACAGTAACGGACGTAAAAAATGTAATAGGCTCTTAAGTACCCCTCGTTCCCCAACCCCTCTCCCACCTACTTAGTAAGCTGCAAGCCACCACTGTACAACCTTTTTTTTAAAAGAATTTTTAGATCAAAATTTACAGTAAAAAGTTCGTCTCTATGCTTGTAAGCTGACACCATTTTATCCTTTATTCCAGGTCTGTGTGTTTGGGGGGTGGGGGGCGGGGGGGGTAAAACCAAGACAGCTGACAGCAGTAAATAATACCATCTTGTTCTCTAGCCCACGGGATGGATGAAGGACGGCGGGAAATGTGTGTGTGTGTGTGGGGGGGAGGGGGGAGGAAGGAGGAGACATGTTTATTTATGGTCCTTCTCTCTGTGTCTTTTCATGAGATCTTATAAAACCTCTGGAAAGAAGGATTTAAACAAATTCCTTGACATTTCCTGTTTTTATCCTTTTACACTTTGCACCTCAGACAGGTTTAACTAGTTCTTTTTCTCGTTTTTTCACCGCGTCTTATTAACATGTTTAACTTATATATATATATATATATTATTTATATATATATATTATATATATCACTAATTAAATAGGAAGGAAAAAGATAGAATTATTGGAAATGTACCTGAATTTGCGTGGAGCATGAGTGGGAAACTATTTAGAAAAAAACACCTAAGTACACCCTACCCAAGATTCGAACCCCAATATTCCCGTATCGGCAGTCAAGTGTATTGTGAGAGTGACGCCTTAGACCATTCAATCAGCAAAACAGCTTTTTTTTTAAATGTAAGATTCACAGATAACATTTTCAATAAATCACCAATAGGTGAAGGGGTAGGTTTATAAAAGAGTTCATGGCGTAGAAGGGGTAAGGGGGGATGAATTAGCCTCAATATAGCTACAGGAAAGGGCCTTTAAAAGTTTTTACGAAAATAAACATGGTAATTTCCCAAATAAAGTATTTATTGAAGAATTTAAAGGCTTATTTAAGATTGCATTTGTATTTTCTGTTTAGTTTTTGTTATTGTTTGGTTTTATAATTTAATAACTATAGGACACAGATGGCAAATCTATGGCACGCGTGCAACTGGGCGGTACGCGAATACAATTTGGGTGGCACGCCTACATAAAAAAACACTTTACCAGCACGGTATAATTTTTTGAAGTCAATATTTCGAAAGCCATGTCATTCAATGTCATGTCACAATAAACTTTGTGAAGTTATACATATTATTCATATATACATACCTAATCACTATGGTGATATGGTTTATTACGATATAATTGGTATTTATAGCCCCGTGATTGAGCGCCAATTATTATATTATTACGGTTGCGGTTTAATTTGTGATAGTTGGTAATTATGGCCCCGTGATCGAGCGCCAATTATTACGATATTTTTCTTAAATAAATACAACTGTTAATGTTGCACACGATTTATTTAGCTCAAGGCACTGGTTTGTTACAACGTTCTGTAGATTTATGTTACCGGCACTGTGTAGATTTATGTGATTACTCTCTGTTTATGTCGCCGGCACTCTGTGTGTGTTCATACGCAGAAACAGCTTATATATGACATACCCCTTGCCCCTTGGACCTCTCGTGACCAGTGTCAAAATCAACAAATCGTAAGCGTCCCTGCGACAGGTGTCTTGAAGGCTAGTTTCCTATTGGGGTATAGGGAGCTGGCGTCTCTTGCTCGTTTGGTAAATACTACGGAGTTTAATTTTGAAATAAAAAATAAGTTTTAATGGTGCAATCCTTCGACATTATTTCTGAAAAGCGCGTGATTCTCCATGGATGAAGTTTTAAAAAGGATAATTTACATACAATTTATTGAAGAAAAATACCTTCATCCATGACTTTTTAAATATATGAGAGCGGTCCAAATCAGTATCGTTACATCACGCCGTTCCCTTACGAGTTAGGTAAGAAACTGCATATATCTAAAAAAAAAACAACTCCGTACTTAATCCATCCTAGCTAACTTTCTCCACACTTCCCTATCCTTGCATATTTCCTTCGCTTCAACAACATCCGTACATAGAATCATATATTTTCTTTTATTCTTAAAACTAGCCGACTAAATGAGCATGACAATCAGAACCCATGCCCATTGGTTTGGGTTCCCTAATTCAGAAATAATTAAGTTGGGGATGTAGGAGACGCGAGAAAAGCTCGGTGTTTTTTTGCAGTTTGTATAGCAAACCATTTTTATTAGACAAAATAAATCAAAATATTGCTCCGATAAAAACATAAGAGTTTAACTTGTTTACATGTGACGACCCCAAAGGTCCTTAATTTATTTTATTTATTGGAGGTATTTAATGTTCACTTTCTGAATCGACTGATTACATCAGCACACGAAAATTCCTATGAGCGAGAGTGACAGGTACTACAAATTTTGCCGGGAAAGGTACCTTCCAGGGTTCGTTTACATGCCACAATCGAAATGAGACCAACGGCTCTACTTCCCCTCCAAAGGAAGTTGTGCCACGGATTTTTTTCTCAAGGAAAATCCGTCAACCCTGGCTGGGTTTGAACCACTAATATCAAATTCTGAGGCAAGCACTTTACCCCAAGATCACCGAAATCGACTCAACAGGTATTTAAAATGTGTCATGGACACGGGAATCAAACCTTGTTACCTTTGACTTAGCGCACCAATGCTCTACCACTGAGCTACCCAGGTATCTTAATGTTCTCAGGGTCATTCTTCACTCGTAATTTAAGACAGAGTCTGTAATAGACGTGTGAATATCATCGGTTACTAAGAGCTCTCATTGATACCACAGCAACCGGTGACTCGATTGTGACTTTATGCTTCCAATCGTACAAATACGTTGTACGTTCCAGATGAAACAATTCAACAGTATATCGTGTTTTTCTCTCCATATTATCATTAGATGAGAAACTTTTTAAATGAAGAGAAAAAGTTGTCTTAATATTCTAAGACACCCTTGACAGATATTAATCAAATGTTGATATTACCGTGTGAAAAAAATTAAACTCCCTTTATATTTCTATTGGATAACTATTTGATTTATTTCGTGGAAACACTTTTTTTTTTGCCATAACTGAAAAAAATGCTGCCCTTAGGTCACGTTGTATACATCCCCACCTTTAGGGTGATACGAAGGAGAGATTGTCTCCTTGTTCTTACAGACGAGAGCCATGTAGACTGCTATAAGAAGATATAACTTGACAGAGTTTGAGGTGTGTTGAGAGTAGTAGATGTGAAAGCTCCTGTTTAGCTAGTTTAATATTGATAATTTTTCTAAGCTTTTAGTAGAGTTTTCATAATCTAAACCTAATCTAAAACCAAAAAAGGTAGCTATTTAACACAAATTTAGATCATGTTTCATCTCCTAATTAATATTTTGCTACCCACTTTAGTTTAGCAACATCCTCAAGAACTCTTACCAGCAGTTTCCAACTGATCTTTTGTTCTGGTGGGGAAGATGCTGAGGGGGCAAGGGTTTATTCTTACCGTGGTTGTGGTTGAGGTGTGGGTATGGGGGTAAAGGCCCACCCTACCCCGACCTCTTCCCCTCTAACCGTGGAAGGAAAGAGGTAGTCGATGACAAATGACGACATTAGAAACTAGCTAGTACCCGGTAAGTTAAGAAGGAGGGAAAGGTTTGTGTGCGTGTGTGTGTGGTTGGTTGAGTGAAGGTGGGGGGAAAGGAAATCCGTTTTGTCTTCATTCTTTGAGCCCCCCTCAACCTCTCCTTTCTAACTCCTCCTTCCGCGTCTTTTCTCTTTAAACCCATCTTCTGTTTTCCTCATTGTTGGTTTCGTTTCACCCGCTATTGTGTGAACTAACTCTATCTCGCGGACAAAAGGGGCGGTTGTTTGATGCTTGGAAGGAGGGGGAGCTTTGTACCCCCTCCCCCACTATCTTCATCCGCGGGAAACTTAGGAATAGCTAAAGAGCCTGCAAAGAAAAGATGCTGGCGCTATCCCTGCTGCTTGAGAGTTGCTTCATATCGGGGGAAAGATCAAAAGGAGATTTAGTTTTTTTAATAATTACGTTATTTTATGAAACGTTTTAATGAAAATATAGTATGGGCCAGCCAAGATACAACTTAAGGATTTAGAAATTAGTTAATTTAAAATTGAGTTCAAAGATAAATAGTAATTTAATACCCCCTCTATTAATACTATAAATTAGCAAACCAAAAGATGTATTTTTCAATACAAACCAGAAAAACCACTAGTTTTATTTAACCAAAGTTATCGGAAACACCACGATCTGGTCTACCCCAAATCAATCAGAAACACAACAAGCTTTGCCCCCCTACCCCAAACTAATCAGAAACACCACAAACTTTTCTCCTAAACCAATCAGAAACACCACAAACTTTTCTCCTAAACCAATCAGAAACACCACAAACTTTTCTCCTAAACCAATCAGAAACACCACAAACTTTTCTCCTAAACCAATCAGAAACACCACAAACTTTTCTCCTAAACCAATCAGAAACACCACAAACTTTTCTCCTAAACCAATCAGAAACACCACAAACTTTTCTCCTAAACCAATCAGAAACACCACAAACTTTTCTCCTAAACCAATCAGAAACACCACAAACTTTTCTCTCCCAAAACAATCAGAAACACAACAAGCCTTGCTCCCCCATGCCCCAAATAAAACAGAAACACCACAATCGTTTTCCTCCCAAACCAATCAGAAACACCACAGTATTTTTCTCCTAAACCAATCAGAAACACCACAGTATTTTTCTCCTAAACCAATCAGAAACACCCGAATCTTTTTTCTCCCAAACCAATCAAAAACACCACAATATTTTTTCTCCCAAATCAATCAGAAACACAACAAGCCTTGCTCCCCCATGCCCCAAATAAAACAGAAACACCACAATCTTTTCCCTCCCAGACCAATAAGAAACACCACAATATTTTTCTCCTAAGCCAATCAGAAACACCCGAATCTTTTTTCTCCCAAACCAATCAAAAACACCACAATCTTTTCCCTCCCAAATCAATCAGAAACACCACAATCTTTTCCCTCCCAAACCAATCAAAAACACCACAATCTTTTCCCTCCAAATCAATCAGAAACACCACAATCTTTTCCCTCCCAAATCAATCAGAAACACCATGCGTGTATTGTTCAGCGATTACTAACAAATGCGTGGACCAATCTTAACGGTTTTGGCAGGGACGTTCTTTAAACCTAGATTAAACCACGTATGTACAGCATACATACATAACATTTTACACCTCATCTTCTGAAGTCTTAAATCACAAGACAGCGGTTATTCTCTAAGATTGTTCTATGGAATATAGTACCAATTTGTTTTTTGTCTAATTTGATCCCTAAGTAGAAATATCAATCAAATCAAGGATATATTGCAGATAGTTCAACTTGCAATCCAAAGAGAAATTATGAGAAATATTGTTATACACCTAGATGTTCAGGTTAAGTGTAACCATGCCATGCTTATGTTTCTAGACCATGTGTAGGCAGCTATCGTGTTCCTAACTATATAAAAGTCCAAATATAATATTATCGGCGTATTGAAGCTCAGAGAAATTCAAAAATTTCCAAGAAAGTAATGAAAAAGAAGGCAACTACAATCGATTTCCTGATTCATGTAATAATACTTCAAAATCTCTTGCGCAGCTTTAAACTTCCCCCCCGCCCATCCCCCTCTAACCCTTATTTTTACAAAATACCTGAGTAGATGGGGTGATGAGTTGGCACAATCTGACCTACTTTTCTCTGATAGGTCGCTATAAATAGATCTGGCCTCTGATTGGCTGCTATAATTAGACCTCCCCCCTCCCTCCCCCCTCCCTCCCCACCCCTCCGCTCTGATTACAAAATCTCCACCAGTTGATTACGAAATTTCCTCCCCTACAACCCCCTCCCCTACAACCCCCTCCCCTACACCCCCACCACACATTGAACATGTTGGTACTTGTGTGGGTCTTTTTTTTCTTAATTATTAATGATTGTTAATTAAATATTCATATAAGGGTTATGGGGAAGGACATTGGAGTATATTTTATTTGGATGGTGAGCATACGTCTCTGCACGAACCTCTCGCTACGACTGTCCTGCGTAGAATGGAGAGTATCTTTGCTGGTCGGCCGCTTACCGGGTAGTGACCACTGCGCATAACGGTTGCGCACTTTCCCCTCCCCCTCTCCTCTCGCCGCAATCACCCTGTGACGTCATCGAGACCCGTCGCTGGATCGACAAAACGTGTTGAGACAAGAATTGAGGTCATTGACCAGGGCAATGGGTTTTCCGGGTATTGCAACACGACCTTGAATTAGGTCCCCCACCCCCTATTTGGTAATGGGTTTTCCCTGATGACTGGCGCCTGTTTGGCGCGTTGACAAGACAAGTCGAGACAAGAATAGATTGGGACCTCAAAACATCGAGGTAATTGACCCTGTTCATGTTTGCTAGCCCCAAAAAGTCGAGACTCGTATCTACGTGTAAGGAACAGACAGGTATTTTTGGTTGAATAAAACACGATATTACAAAACATACATTTATTATACATTAAAGATTTTACATACATATTATACACTTTTACAGGAATGACGCATATATTCATTCATACGTTTTTCTACAGTGTCTTTTAGATGCGTTAGTAAAATTGTTTTTAGTTCACAATCCAGCATGTAATAGTCCAAACCGACGACTTGGCGTGTATAGTAGGTAGCACTGATAAGATCCAGGTTTCTGATGTGCGTTTCCACCGTAGGCTGTTCGAGATCGATGACATCCACTGATTCTGTAAGCGTGTCGCATACATCTACGACGAGCGTGTCGATCAAATCGTTGCAATAGCGTGCGACGGGTGTCGACCACATATCCCTGCGGTCGACGGCGACGTCGATGAGGTCCCACACCTCGCAAAGACGTGCCCAGCTAGGTGCTAGATAGGCGACCCGTTTGAGTCCTGCGTCTTGTTTCTCGCTGATGACGACCATACGGTCACCGCACATGCGTCGCAAAGAGATTTCATGATTAGTCAGACTAATCTTCTGAGGAGGTTGCGTGTTGCTGAAAAACTTTGATATGACCGACTTGTAGCTGCCCAGTTCTTGCCACTCTGTACGGTTAAATACCGCACAATTCCCTCCACATTTTTCTAGCTGGACATAGGGCGTAAAGTTGTTCTTGACGCTCATGCCGACGATGACTCGCTTGGCGTCGACTTCGTCCAGCGGAAACAGAGTGTTGAAAATACTGGTGATGGCGAGCGGCTTCACCGGCTTTGCTTTGCGGGCGCAAACGTCTTGACCTTCCATCGCTTCGACGACTGTCACGGTTATGGACGGCACGCCGCCGTGACGCCCCTTTTATAGGCGCACGCTGATTGTACGCATCCTCTTGAGGGGCGGCAGGAGCCTAGCTTCTTGAAAAATGTGTTGTAATATCTCACCACCTTAGCGTCGTTGCCTGTATGATTGGTGGGTGAGAATAGGGCTAGGAAAGTTTTCATCGGAATGTTCTGGGCGCGATAGAGAAGGTACATGAGACAGTAATGCCCGCAAACGTCCGAGGCTATGCTTTGAAGTTGTAGCGTGCTATGAGACGTGCGGGAAGTGTTTTTTCGTATAAATGCCAGATGCGACTTTATACGTGGCGGAAATCCATAACTGTCAAAATATTCTCCCACGCCGTTCTTGTCGATAAAGATGGCGACCCAATGCGTCCCAGGCTTGGTATGTGGATCCGTGTTGATGACGAGAGCGGCAGGTCGCGCTATTCTTGCGGGTAGTTGATCAGCAGGGAAAACACCCGACCGTACAGAACGGAACCACGGGCTTGTTTTCAGCGCACGTCTTATGGTGTGCGTGTCCATCTTCAATCATCCAGTCTCGAAGTCCCCAAACGATGGAGGCCGAACAGAAACTCCAAACAGAACTATGTGCCATGCACATGGTGCGACCCAATTTAAGTGTTTTCAAAGACGAACAACCTCTGTCGTACAGATCTACGACGGGCGTAGGCGTGTATTTGATTAGAAACTTTTTCTTTTCTGCTCCCTTGACGTAGACGGTTTCTGCACGTGCTGTGGCGCGGGAGATGAGGGATTCGAGCAGGCTGTAATCCACATCACCGCTATCCCAGGGAATACCGTGCAGTTTGTTGACGATATAGTCGGCTTTCTTTTTGGCAGCCGGTGAAAGTTCCTCTATAGCGAAGGGGGGCTTTAACACCCAATGTTGAAGTAATGTTCCGCATACAGATAAAACACTCAATTCCTTGACGATAAACTGCTTGCTGTCGTCGATGAAGCTCTGGAAATCCACAATGACGTCCATGATTTAAATGACGTGTGTAAGGGGCGGGAAGCCGTTTATATTAACTCCCATAATCGGTCACGACGTTTCTGTCCTTGTCGATGGTGATGATGTTGGCAAACTCCCCGTACACGATACAGTTGACGGTTTCGGTGAGAGCTCTGGTGAAGCTCACTTCGATGCTCAGAGAGCCGTGCCTCGTCAAATTCCAATGTGATGTCATGTGAGCTGACAGATTAGGTGTGAGATCGAAAGCCATTAGATGATATCCCTTAGGGAAGGCTTCTCGTGTGATGTCGCTACCCTCGTTCATGAAATGGATACCCGTTCCAGAAAACAGTGTGTGGTAGGACATGACATAGTTGCCGTTTGAAAAATCGGGCTGTAACGGTTTCGACGGCACTTGTTCTCCGTCCACGTACAGCGAGAAATGGTTCATGCCGTAGGTTTGGAAGTTGAACGGGTTCTTGGTGGCGTCTCCGTTGAACGCTGCGTTTGACACAAAACCCACGATGCATCGTTTGGGTAGTTGTCCGGTGAATACGTTGTCCAGCGATTTTCCTTGTACACCCGTAGGAATAGTGAGTGTTTTTACTTCCACGCGGGTGATGGGATACTTTGCGGGACTGACGTTTAATGCCTTGGCATGTGCCAACAGTATAGAAGGTGCTACTTTGACACGTCGCACTAGAAGGCCTGCTTCAGCGATGTGAACCTTATAGTGTGGGAGTTCAGGGACGGCCATAAGACTGAACCCGTCTCTGGAACGGACCAACTTGACTCTGAGTTCGGTGCCGTTCAAAAGGTATTTCTCTTGGTTAAATACATCACCGTGTAGATAACCCAAAAGATCCACCGTCTTACTTTTGGCTGTTAGACCGCGACGGGCCTCAAATCCTTTGTTGCCTGCGTTAGTCTCCTCAAAGGTTCCGGGGCTGTCTGCGAACCAGAGACCGCAAGTCAAATGTGTTCTTTTAGCTTCACCGTTGTAATTGAGCAGCGTTTCAATGTACGATCTATAAGCATACGTGTTGCTGGGCGGTGAGACTAGTTTTTGGTTTAAAAACACATCCACCTGTGTGAATAGCGAATGCAACCAGTTGTTGACGGGAGCGATTTGGTCCACCTCTGTGAAAGAGCCACCGTCGGGTTTCACGATGGCCGCCCTGAGATAGAGCATAGTCTGTGAAAGATCGATATAGAACTCGCCTTGACCGGTAACGGTAAATTCTATGGGTGAATCATCGGTGAGTGAAGAGACAGGTTTGTACTGGATCCATTGTCCGCTTTCGAGACTGGTTTGCGTGGGTGGGACTGAAAATAGATCGAGTTCACTGCTGGCACACTCGCAGGACTGGGGGTGTAGAAACGACATTTCAACTGAAAATATCTACAGCTTCTTTCTTGACCTTTTTACGTCGGGTAACGGCTGAAGACTGACGCCGGTGCTTCTTACGACGCCCTTTATAGCCTGAGCCGGTCATCAGTGTGCCGATCTTCTGCTCCGCCTTGCGTTTCAGGTTTGTTCCAGCCTCGCCGACACGCTGCCGTAGAGCCTCTTTGAAAGGACGACGCTGATTGGCGACGTCGGAGAGCACGTCGATACCCGTATGAAGGGCTTGTTTTCCTATGGCTTTAGCGCCGCTTCTCAGCAAAGGTACGACGCTCTTGAATAGACCGCTGAAAAAACTTCCTATTCCATGTCCACGTTGATAGGGAACACCGTGGTAGATCGAAGATATTCCCGTTCCAGCCTGGTTGACGTAGTATCTTTGGTAAGGACAGTTCATGTTGAGCGGCGTCGAAAATGAAGTTTCACGCACACTTTTCCAAACTCGAATGGTACAGGTTCACCAGTGTCGGTCCTTATATTGATTTCCAGGCTTTCAATTTCTCTTCTAAGTACTGGCACGTAGTGCATCGGATCGTAGCTAACTGTCTTATGTATGCCGTAGAGATAGTTTGCGTTGTTGATACCGACGATACGTAAAAGCGGTGCCACAATGTCACCCACGGGCTGAGGATCGATGATATCCGTGTAGACGTACATTTGCGAGGGCAAACCTAGTAGAATGTTGGCGGCGTACGGTGACTTTGGGACTTTGATCAGATTAGTATTAGGATCGAAACCGAGCTGTAGACTTAGTTGATTAGATAGCTCCAGCAGCTGTATATTTGGTGAAGAAGAAACAACGTCCACTTTTTTGTTGGTGCTTGTGTACTTGAATACAACTCCAGAATCCCGTTTAAACGCCTCTATTTCGTTTAGGGCTTTGACCATTTCTTGGATAGTGCTATAGTTTCCAGGCGGGATGTGATCCTTGAATATTTGTTCCACACCGTTAGCGTCAACCCAGTTGTACCATACAATGTTTCTGCCCTCGGGTACGGTGGTGAAAGAACACGGATATTGGAATTCGGCGAGAGCTACTTCCCACTGGCCGTCGAGTGTAAGACGGTAGGGTAGTTGCGTGGTGAAATTCGTGAGGGTATTTTTCGGGAAATATCCCATAGAGCTATCGCTCGGCAAGGTGAGGTAAAACTGGTCCTTCATGGTAGGGCGCTGACGTAACTGGCAGGAATCCAAGAATTAAACTTGGCGGGGTAACCTTTCCACTGCACGTACACTTTCTTTCTGTCACCTTTACCCTTGACACGTAGTATTTTATCAACTTTAAAAGTTTCGGGAAGACGTACGCGTTGCAATTCGGGTTCGTAAAACGTTCCCTCCACCTCCTCGCCGTCAAGATCGGTCACTCTGTAGACGACTGGTTGCCTCAACACGACGCTGCTGACTTTGAAAATTTCTTCGCTCCAATTGCTTTCGTAGCCCTTTTCAAACAGCATTTTGGATTTGCTAATACGCACCGTGTCACCGACTTTGAGTTTTGGTTTACTATTCGATCTTGGGCCCCGTTTACCGTACAGATTATCTCTGACTTGAAGCACGTTGGTTTCTGAAACGTCGGCAGGCGCCATCTTGATACTGGAATGTTTTGCGCCGTTGTAAGCGTCGACTAGATCTTGGAGGACGTCCACGTAGCGATACGTGTTATTTTTGGTAAAGTAGCGCCACATGCGTCCTTTCAGAGTTCTATTGAATCGTTCCACGATGCTTGCCTTCACGTCTGGATTATGAGTGGTGTAGTAATGCACGCCTTCTTGCTTGAGAAATTTCCGGACTAGACGTGCCGTGAACTCTGTCCCCTTGTCCGTCTGTAAACTTAGAGGTTTACGGCCGCTTTGCTTGAAAATGTCCCGAAAGGCGTCTCTCACGACGCTCCCCGTCTTGGATGGAAGCGTCCTCGCCCAGGCCATCTTGCTAAACACGTCGATGACGGTGAGCAAGTACACCGCACCGTCGTTGTATTTTCCGAGACTTCGCATATCGTTGAGATCAGCTTGCCAGAGATCGTCAATGTTTGACACCACGTACTTGTTGCGTGGAAACTTTTTTATCACCGGCTTGTGGAGGGTGTAAGCGTCCTGCGCACGAAGCCATTTTCGTACTTTGTCGGGATCTTTCTTGGACGCCTTTATGAGCGACGCCGCCCCTGCAAACCCAGCAGGATGAGAAGGGTCGTAGTAGATGTCGGCTAAACGGGGCATTAAGCTCTGAACGGCAGCCACCTGTTTTCGTCCACCCTTTTCAGTTTCTTCTTCTTAGGGCGTTGCGACGGTGTAAGTGGTTGAGGTACGGGCGTCGGATCTCTAATGGGCGCCAAACGTTTCGGATTTACAATAAATTCTTTCGGGATGTTTATTTTTTGAAGTGCCGTGAGAAACTCTCGCCACCCCGTCGGCTCGCTGTGTCTTCTTGCTCTGACCAGATCGTTGACTAAATCCACAATGTTAGATCCACGGAGAGGTGTATCGTGAATACTCACTTCCCCGTCTTCGTCCCAAGAGATACCACCCCTGGAATTAATATGTTCTAGTAAAAGCTCGGCTTTTTTACGTGCCTGTACTGGTACAGTATTGAGTACAGCCGTGATGGGAAGTACGGGGGCGGTCGCGGCGATATTTTCAGGCGGTGGAGGTTGTTGACTAAAGTGTAGATAGCGCTGCAGCACTTGTTGGTATAAAGTCCATTTAGACTTGTCGTCAAGTTTTGAAGCGAGGATTTTTTCCATTTCCTTGTCCAGCTCGGAGACCACTAGATTTGTGGCCGATGCCGCTTGTTGGTGGTGTTGCTCGTAACGGTGTAATGTTTCCGGGGACACCAATATCATTTTTTTCGTGTGTTCCATTATCTACTTGTTGAATAAGGAACCGAGGACACCGCTGATTAAGGGGGCTAAAAGTAAGGGCAGGAACGCTCCTCCTTTCTGAACGAGCAGTCGTCTCTTCTTCTTCCAGCACTCTCCTCGTTTGACCAGCTTGCGCAACACCTGCTTGTGAGCACGTAACTTTGTCTTCTGCGCATTTTTCAACGGCACCAGCCCTTTTAAAGTGTTGTAGGCACACTCGCAAACAGAGTCAATCAGTTTCTTGTCGGCCGTTTTCAACAAGGCTACACGTTGCTGTGGGTTCATGCGATGCATCGCACGCAGCAGCGGGGCTTGCTTCAGCACTTTGGGACTCATGGTTATGAAATGATATGTAATTGGGACGTGTCGGTGTTTTTATAGCTTTTGCGTGGTAGGTACACGCAGCACCCGACATTTGTGCGGGTTCTATATCTAAACCATTCGGGTGTACCTTGTTTAAAATCTAACAATAGATACCCGTGGGGTGTACTTGTAGCGTCAGCGTAAGCCTCCTGTAAAATACGGGGGTTTTCAGGACACACTTGACGTGCAAAGTGTTGAATCTGAGCTTTATCCCTGGGATTTTTAAAAAGCACAATATAATGCGCGTTTAAGGAAATGTCTCTTTGGCCCTTGCCCTGGTGGAATATATTTTGTGTAAGGTACATGACGCTAATATTTTGATGGTGGCATCCTTTGGTGAAAAGATCGACGACCACTTCGTTGGCTTCACGCATCAGGTCGTCCAGGATTATCAGCTGTGGAGGAGAGTCATCACAGGTGTCATCCATTT
This sequence comes from Timema podura, assembly GCA_033556935.1. NCBI lineage: Eukaryota > Metazoa > Arthropoda > Insecta > Phasmatodea > Timematidae > Timema > Timema podura. The sequence continues at coordinate 55,066,253 of JAVRXN010000012.1, read as the reverse complement.
CCGGTAAACCCTTACAGAATATGACAGACCCGTCTTGTTCGAATCCCGGTTGCCATAAAGCATAATACCAGGTGATTTTATCAAATTTAACGTCACACATTGTGTCCAGGTGACGGATAAAGTCGGCTACAAAATGGGACTTTCCACAGCCTGAAGGGCCGCTGATGATGGCCGAAAATGGATGTTCCAACTTGTCCATAATGTTTAAGACTGAGCTTATAAGCTAAATGAACTTGTATTTATAGGATAGAAGGGTGGGGGGGGTGTAGACGTTAAAACACAAACATAACAGTAACACAAATCAAAGTTTTTACAAATTTTATTTCACACAATTATTTACACAGATCAAAGTTTTTACAAATATATCTCACACCATGAAAAATATTTATTTACACAAATCAAAGTTTTTACAAATATATCTCACAACATGAAAAGTATACTTTGAAAAATATTTATTTACACAAATCAAAGTTTTTACAAATATATCTCACAACATGAAAAGTATACTTTGAAAAATATTTATTTACACAAATCAAGGTTTTTACAAATATATCTCACACTATGAAAAGTATACTTGGAATATTTACACAAATCAAAGTTTTTACAAATATATCTCACACCGTGAAAAGTATACTTGGAATATTTACACAAAGTTTTTACAAATATATCTCATACTACAAAAAAGTATACTTGAAATATTTAATTACAAATATATCTCATACCATGAAACGTATACTTGGGATATTTATTTACACAAATCAAAGTGTTTTTTTTACAAGTATATCTCATACGATAAAAAAGTATACGTGGAATATTTATTTACAAAAATTATATATATATATATATTATGGAAACAATAATCAATTTCTTGAGCTCGTAGCGGGAATAGTGGCCTCGGTACTAATTTTATAAAGTCCAGTTTAAAAAGTATTTTAACATATGGTTTCAAATTTGATTAGAATTTAAAATATATATACAAACAAATTTGACTAGAATTAAAATATATACAAACAACTAATTTTATTTGACTAGATATAACCAGGTAGGTGGAGATTTATACTGGCGGATAAAAAAATATAAAAAAAAGTATCCCGGGTGCATAAAATAAATAAAAAAAATATGCTTGTTTTCATGCAGAAAAAAATATGAAAAAAAATTTCAAATCTTTGAAAAATGTTATGTCAGTGGAACTGTCTAGAGTGAAAGACTAAAAAAGATGATTATTCAGCCCGTCTAAATGATCACCTTTTAGTTGTGACGAAGGCGTTTACAAGGACTCTGATACCCAAACGGCAACGTATTATAATCATCGGTTATCCGCCGTTTGGTGTACACAGGCCGGTAGACTTTATTCTGCGAAACGGTACATACAGTCGCAAGACCTTTTCTTACAATTTTGTGCGGTATCTGTATGTATCTTTCCGCGGCCTGTTCGGTGACCATCGCTTTCAAAACGTCAAAATTAACGTCGTTCCGGTTGCCATAGTTTATGGTGATACCGCGAACCTTGCATACCGTTTTTGTTTTGGCAGGGTCGCCACCAACGCAAACTCGGTACGCGTAATTCTTGGGACCGCCAGATACAAAGGCGCTAATGTAGCTTCCCGGACCGTAATCTTGAAGTTCGTCAGTGAGGTCACCTAAAAAGTCTCCGGTCGGTGGACTCCAATCGCCGGGGCGTTCCGTGAATAGAACGCTATCTGTATCATGATACAAAACGCGGTCCCCCAATTTTTCAAGGATGCTGTATAAGTGCAACCTAGCCATAGCAGTCGTGTAGCACGCCACCGCCACACTCGTGTTAGGGTTAGGGCGCAACGCGTCACGCGCATCCTTGTAATTGAGGAACATAACCTCATCATTTACATCAATGACGCTGTCCACTGTGATGTACGGATCCGTTAGGTACTTGTGAATGCCCTGATAGTCGTTGACAACGGCTACGTGTGGTAAATCGGGTCTCTGCCCAAACTTTCCCCATAGCGAATTTAAAAACAGTTTAGCCAGAGTGCGGAGACCAGGGTTTTTACAAACAGAGCCGAAATCGAGTTTTACCCCCTCCCTTTCCTCATAATTTTGAATGTAAGCTAACTTCTCATCTTGTGAGGTACACCACTCTGGCCATCCGCTGGCTTCTTGTTTGATTTTCAAAAAAGTATCAATGTAGCCGTGAAACAATCCGCCAGAACGTGTCTGACGGTCGTAAACAGATACATTGTACTCCCACACTTCGTGTACGGCTTCAACGGTGTAGCCTTTCTCAACGGCTTTCCGGATCTCGTCAATCACCCAGACACCTGTCAACCAGCGATCTTTTTTGTCGTTGTGCTGACACGCGCCTTGGTTTTTCTCCTCCCCGCATTTCCTGCACAAGATGAACATTAACTTGTCGTGCATCCGTGTAGGTAATACGGGCATGAATAAATCCCGCGGAGGCGTCACTGTAACTTTGGCTATGCCTTCTACTTTATCTATAGCGGGACAATTTGGTTCCAAGTGAATTTTGGGGTGGCCGATGGGGTATTTTTTGTACTTGCAAACGTACGGATACAACGAACACACATCCAAGTACTTGATCTTCTCTCCACAAGAAAGGTCTGCTTCGTGGAAGAGTTTGATACAATTTGTACGCCCGCCAAAGAATGCGTCCCTGGGACTGAGGGGCTCCTTGCTGTACACCTCGTGCCGGAGTACAAATTGTTTCAAGTCCTTGTCTGTGCGTTTCATCGCATTAAACGTACACTCCCACATCTCTACGACCGTGTAGCCGGCATTCTTAAACTTTTCAACACAAGCCATGGTTGCTTCATAACGCGTCTCCATGGTCTCGTGGGGACTGTTTTTGATAGGGGTGGTCCTGCCCGGATAACAGAGAGGGCACCCGTGCCAATAACAGCCCCAAAACTGAAAGACGGTGGTGGTATCTCCAGCTTTAACAACGCCGTCTACACGTCGCCCTAACACATATTCCTCACGGCCGTTACCCGCATGAAGAATAGAGACACCGCGTTGATGGGCCTCCCAGCAGAGCCATTGTACAGCTATGTGCGACTGTTGGTCTGCGCACCGGTAGCCACCGTTAGGGATAATACCGATAGTATTCTCCTTAAGATGACTACGGCGGTAAACCAACATGGCCGCTCCAGCGATAGTACAAGCCTCTCTGAAAGGATCCACCTTTGCTTTCTCCATGAGCATATCTCTAAACTTTAGGCAGGCCTTCCGTAGGATCTCTACGTCTTTCACACAATACAGTTCCAGCTCGCGGTTAAAATCAAAGACGTAATTTTCTTTGACCAACGCGTCATACCATTTCTCAAAGTGCTCCTTTCCCTCAACTGACATCTCCCCGACGCCGTAATCCTCCTTTGGCGGCAAGGGACCCCTATACCCCGCGTTTTCTTTTTTATTGAAAAAATGGGGGAAATGTCCCTTGGCCAAAGACTCGTCCAGGCCGAATGTCTTGGGCATCTTGGACAACGACATGGGGAGAAAGTTCAGCGAGTCAATAAAGTGGAGCGGGCCGTAACGCATGGACATGATTTTCCCACCGTTCATTATAAGGTCTGGAGCCCATTTTTTTACCTCCATCATATATTTTAAAATAAAATTCCCATCATACCCTTTTGAATTTTGAGCAAGGAGGGTGATATCCTTAAATTTTGAAGCTTTAATTTGTTCGAGAAATCCAAAAAATTGGGCCATTGTGGTATCACCCCCGAATATGCGAGTCCTATCGCCCCCGCAGTCAGTGCAATGATGGTCATTTGCATCTATATGAACGCAGGCCTTGCAACACGTCTGCACGACACATAGGTTAGGTTCGTGCAAGTACGTGTTTACCGCACCTTTAAGAAGAGTTTCTTGTCTGCATTCAAAATCATAAAATACAAACATGAAATTGCTCTTTTCCAGTGTCGGCTTGGACGGGGCTTGCTTCATATAACAGAAATGCCCAAAAGGACGATGGGTCTCGCATACTCTACAAAAAGTCTCATAACACCTATGTGAATAATTTGATCTTTCCAAACTGAAACTTTGCCCGCATACCTCGCAAACCTTTTTGACATCACAGACCGACCTGTGACCTCTGCAAAAACCGGGACGTTTATGGTTATCAAAACATGTCTGGTTTGTGAACCAACGCCCGCAATCTTTGCAGACCACAGATTGACCTCCACTGCATACCGCTTTAGTGTAGCACTTTTTACACGCGGACTCGCACTTGTGCTTATTCTTATTACTGAACGGCACGCGGCACTCGCGGCAAAAGTACCCACACTTAAAGGCGGCTGTCAAGGATGTTATGACGTCAAAATGATTTTGCTTATCGTCGTGAAAATACAAATCAATGTGCCCCTTAAAAGAATGTACGGGAGGAGTAGGACCCCCATATAAGACCTGTCTCCCCCGACGTTCCCTGAACACGGTGATTTTGTATTCGGAGAGGTATGTTTGAAATTGTTTCAGCTCGGTTATTCCACCACCTTTCAAAAGATTCACACGGGCATCACGGCATAATTCCTCTGCTTCATATTTTTGAATATTACGACCCATTTTGATTTGTCTAAAGGTGTTCATGTCAATGAGTCCTGGTTGTCTTTTATTATCACATATAGCCTTGGCGACCACCAATGCACGGGCAAGGCAAAGTGTGTCGTCATTTTTAATAGTAATTATTCCTTTATTATTCCGGCTATATGTGCTAGCGGGAGAGAGTTTATCACAATAACGTGCACTCCCGCGAGGCTCCTTAAAATGGCAGAGTTTAACGTACAATGGTGCTGTACTCAAAAACAAACTATTACTCTGCAACACGCGACTTACGTTATCGAGCACGGCTCGAGCGTCTAACTGATCTGCTCGTCTAAAAGAGACGTACACAGGGTTCAACGTCGAGTCCGTGCTGTTTAAAAGTAAGCCTACATGATCATCAGCGCTTACACCATGGTCCTGCAGCCGATTGAGCAAATTAGTAATTTGTTCTTCAAGCCAGCTTAATGCGTCACGATCGCTTGCTGGAGCACCAAGATGTACGGTAACTTCTCTACCGGTATAAAAGAAACGCCTCAACTGCTTAATTCTCTCTTCGACGATACGAAGAGGGAGGCCTTGGTTCAAAGCTCCACCTACCTGGTTTACCGGGCCACTAATTCCCATCGGAGGTGGCGAAGATGGTCCTGATATCACCGCCACGGGTTGCGGGGACCCCGTTTGTCTCGCCGCAGCTGGGGATTGAACCCCGTCTCCCTGGCTCAGAGGCGGTGCTCCTACGTTGGAGCGAGCGGGTGTCATGACCGGTGGCGTAGAGAGGACGGCACCGCCATTTTCACTCTCCAGTTGAACTATAACACACAAGCACGTGTCAAAGTAAACACTTTAACATATAATTTTTCCAAATATACGCGTCTTTAAATGCTGCCACAATTTCAGACTAATTTTGGTATTTATAACACCGCAACATTCTTAAAGTGTTTGTTATAATACAGTAACAATGGCCCCTCCGGTTTATGAATGGTTAAACATACATTTTCAACTTCGTCAGGGAATCGAGCCCTGCACCCCTAGTTCAATAGGGACACGACTAAAAAAATTATATAATTTCCCTGGTTAATTATTATGCATGTATATATTTAATACCATTTAAAATCTGTATACAAATATACGCGTAATTTTTCTCTTTATATGCTGCCACAATTTCAGACTAATTTTGGTATTTATAACACCGCAACATTCTTAAAGTGTTTGTTATAATACAGTAACAATGGCCCCTCCGGTTTATGAATGGTTAAACATACATTTTCAACTTCGTCAGGGAATCGAGCCCTGCACCCCTAGTTCAATAGGGACACGACTAAAAAAATTATATAATTTCCCTGGTTAATTATTATGCATGTATATATTTAATACCATTTAAAATCTGTATACAAATATACGCGTAATTTTTCTCTTTATATGCTGCCACAATTTCAGACTAATTTTGGTATTTATAACACCGCAACATTCTTAAAGTGCTTGTTATAATACAGTAACAATGGCCCCTCCGGTTTATGATTGGTTAAACATACATTTTCAACTTCGTCAGGGAATCGAGCCCTGCACCCCTAGTTCAATAGGGACACGACTAAAAAAATTATATAATTTCCCTGGTTAATTATTATGCATGTATATATTTTAATACCATTTAAAATCTGTATACAAATATACGCGTAATTTTTCTCTTTAAATGCTGCCACAATTTCAGACTAATTTTGGTATTTATAACACCGCAACATTCTTAAAGTGTTTGTTATAATACAGTAACAATGGCCCCTCCGGTTTATGAATGGTTAAACATACATTTTCAACTTCGTCAGGGAATCGAGCCCTGCACCCCTAGTTCAATAGGGACACGACTAAAAAAATTATATAATTTCCCTGGTTAATTATTATGCATGTATATATTTTAATACCATTTAAAATCTGTATACAAATATACGCGTAATTTTTCTCTTTAAATGCTGCCACAATTTCAGACTAATTTTGGTATTTATAACACCGCAACATTCTTAAAGTGTTTGTAATAATACAGTAACAATGGCCCCTCCGGTTTATGAAGGGTTAAACATACATTTTCAAGCATACAGGGAAACGAACCCAGGACCAATACCGACTAAAACGGCAATTATTATTTTCCCAGCGTTGTCTGATAATTTACAAAACCAAACGTGTCCCCCGTACCAACAGCGTAAGATTACTTTGCTGACAGATCCTTCCTTCTCTAGTATTTGGTGGCGAGAGAGAGGGAGCAGAAAGGCTTGCTTGCTCGCTAAGTGCCTTTTTAATGCCATCTAGCGGGTGCGAGTTAAACAACAGTGGTTTGGGCCGGGGAGGAGGAAGAAAGGTTTTGCCAAAACAAGCTAAGTGTGTACTAAATTATATAATGACAAACTTACATATCATCGCGTCCAATTCAGCCCAAACATCGGGGAGAGAATTTGCAGAGGGCCACTGTTCGAGAATGGGCGTAGTACAATTGACGCTAGGCGTCGCGAGGCAGGTGGCGGCTTCATTCACAGCTCCGGGCGCTCCTAATGCCACATTCTCAAGTAGCCCCTCATCCAGCCCGTACGGGTCCCAGTAATCTGAAATTAAATAAATACATATTAATTACTATCGTGAGAAAAAACTACACCCCCAACCATGCTCAAAGCTAAAAAAACAGGATTTTATTTACCCATAGACGAGCCGCCATCCGCCGTACAAACCCCATTATCGTTAAAAAACTCGAGCGGGTTCGCACTGTCCGACTCTACCGCTAATGTGGGTGTCGGGGGAGGGTTTTCTTGACACTCTGTCAAAGGAACAAATGCCGCTTTACAACAAAGACATAAAAAAGCAAAATAGTAACGATTAAAATATACAAAATGATTTTAAAACATACCTGTATTGAACCAATCTTCCAACGCTTCGAAGCTCATTTTGATGTTTATCGCGATCAATCACAAAATTAAATGACCGGCTGGAATGATTTCAAGGGCTATTTATAGGCACATCAAAGGGCGTGCCGCATTGAAGGAGGTGATTGTGAAATTCACAGCTGTACAGGCGCGAAAGGAGGCCGGTGTCTGTAAGTCCCGTTATGTTTCAGAATCTTCCCAGGTGTCAACGAAGACGGACGTGGCGGGTAGAAGCTCTGCCATGCAAGTGCGGATACACAAATCTTTTTTCACTCTCGCAAATGCTGATGCCCCATTATTTTGACTTAGATATTTAAAGCGTTACAGCATATTTAAAATAATTTCAAGGTCCCCCATACTTGTGAATTTTTGTAAATTTATATTATTACATCATAAATTTCTTTTGTTGTTTTAAGCGGGTAATTTTTTAATATTATGTCAACGAATATATTTTCAAACATTTAATGAATATTTTAAAATTTTTTTTGTTTAAGTGGCTTCAAGCCTAGCAAATACTGGAACACCTTTTCGCTCCGCAACGCCCTTCACTCGCGCAAATGTGGGGTGCAAATCAGTCAGAAAGTGCATGCTAAACTTTTTTTCACTCTCGCAAATTCGGGGTGCATTGTTCAATGGTCGCATAGTCTAAGGCATCAGTACTGCCCGGTGTACTGAGATTTATTTTCTCCCGCCGCACAAATATACATACTTTCTCGCTTTTTTTCACACAAATGCGTGTACACTTGATCCTTACTCATCCCTACTACCACCAAACGGGTAGTAAGAAACTGTGCACACCTACTTGTTTAATTCTAGACAATTAGCTATATAGTTTGCTGTTGTCCTGCAAATCAGCACTTATTTCACTCTTGCATATTACAAACTGGCAGGTAGTTCCAGCCCGCCTAAGAGATAGCATGACAAGCTTTAAGAGACAGTATGATTGTCCTAAATAGCTGTCAGCTCATTTAAAGCTCTCACAGTTACTTTTCCGATAAAAGATGGCATGAAAATCTCGAGGAGACAAAACTCTATCGTGTGTGATAATTATTTTTGTTGCGCCAAAAGTCCCTGGTCCGAATCCCGTATTCTTTTCATGGCGTGAGCTGAAACACAACAAGGTTATTTGGCACGGGGCGACGGATCACATCATTTTAGAAACAGGCCGGGGTTTGATCCCGCAGAAAGTTCCCTTAGAACACTAATAAATATTATAGATTCCTCGAACGTATTTAGGGAGGTTTTCCATTCTCCCTCCTTACAAAATGTGTGTGCACTTCCTATAATTTTGGCTTGCGGTTTAAATGGCTAATTTGTTAGTGTGTGTATTATCGGTTCGAGCATTAAAATTGTATTTGCTATTACTTATGAATATATTATTTCAGCGGACATTAAATTTATTTGTTGTTTAAGTGGTTTTTGTCAAAAAAAGACTAGGTCCATGGGTAGCAATCTACCGTTACAATGCATCGCATGGTCTATGGCGTCCGCTGACAAAGTGATAGACACAAATGCGGGTACACTTTCTACCTGGGCTAGAAAAAGCTGGTCAACCTGTGACAGACATCCACGCATGTCGACGGTCGATACCAAACAATCAATTTTAGTAGACTTTTGTGGTGGGGATAGCGGCCCCCTCCCGCTCGTGTGAAGTGTGGTGATTTTATTTACAGCGCAGGGGTTCGATGTTCAAATCTTGTCGTAATTATTTTTGGTCGCGCTCGGGTGGGGATTTTCTATACTACCTCAGAGCAAATGCTGGTACGCATCTCGCCAAAGGATTTAGGACGCTAAAATGTATTGAGTATCTGGGGGTAACCATTCATCAATCTTAGCGCACTTCCTCACGCGACAGCTGTTGAAAAATAAATGCTAGATAACGGTACTTTCCTTAAACTCGCAGAGATGACCTCAATTCTTGTCTCAACACGTTTTGTCGATCCAGCGACGGGTCTCGATGACGTCACAGGGTGATTGCGGCGAGAGGAGAGGGGGAGGGGAAAGTGCGCAACCGTTATGCGCAGTGGTCACTACCCGGTAAGCGGCCGACCAGCAAAGATACTCTCCATTCTACGCAGGACAGTCGTAGCGAGAGGTTCGTGCAGAGACGTATGCTCACCATCCAAATAAAATATACTCCAATGTCCTTCCCCATAACCCTTATATGAATATTTAATTAACAATCATTAATAATTAAGAAAAAAAAGACCCACACAAGTACCAACATGTTCAATGTGTGGTGGGGGTGTAGGGGAGGGGGTTGTAGGGGAGGGGGTTGTAGGGGAGGAAATTTCGTAATCAACTGGTGGAGATTTTGTAATCAGAGCGGAGGGGTGGGGAGGGAGGGGGGAGGGAGGGGGGAGGTCTAATTATAGCAGCCAATCAGAGGCCAGATCTATTTATAGCGACCTATCAGAGAAAAGTAGGTCAGATTGTGCCAACTCATCACCCCATCTACTTACCTGTACCGCTAGCTGTTATAGTTTCCTGTTCCCAGCCGCATCAATATTCATGGCGGGATAGAAAGTACTCTGGGTGTGTGTGTGTGTGTGTGTGTGTGTGTGTGTGTGTGTGTGTGTGTGTGTGTGTGTGTGTGTGTGTGTGTGCGTGTGCATGCGAGCTTTCAGCCTGTACCATGATTGTTGCATGTAGCGGGCTAGTTATCTGCAGGGGTAGTGTACACTCACTAGCGAGTTACAGTAGCCTCTTTGCTTCTAGTCTGGATATATATATATATATATATATATATATAATATATATATATATATAATATATATATAATATATATATATATAATATATATATATAATATATATATATATAATATATATATAATATATATATAATATATATATATATATATAGCTCTATAAAAATCACTTATATAAGGAAGTGTTAACTGAACACAAATTTTTTATTTAGTTTTTTTTTGTTTAAAATATTACAATTATTCCAAACTTGTTAATAGGTTTCACCAGGCATTGGTGGTCGCATGGTTTAACGCGTCAGTCTTGTATAGGGCTGTATTATGGTGAACGGGATATCAGGGTTTTAATCCCGGTGGAGTGTACTGAGGTGTTTTATTTTTAAACATAAATTGTTTCTCCACTCTCACTCCACGCAAATCAGGTTAAATCTGATCTTAAATTCTACCTTCCTTATTCTTAAATCACTAAAGTAACTAACGTCTGCGCATAGCCCAAACAGGTATTAAGGCTAGGTGAGAATAAAATAAGTGCATATATATATATATATATATAATTAGTACAAATAAAATTATTATTATTATTATTATTATTATTATTAGCACCTCGTCTTACTACCCGTTCGGGTTATACGCACTTACGCTAATGTGAAATGGTAGGGTGATTGTGAGATGAAATGGAAGACCTACAGCTTAACGTGGGATCCGAACCACGGCGGAGGCCTGGCATTCCTCACATTCACATGTTGTGATTAATACACGTCTTGTCAAAGGTGAAGGAAGGGTTTGTTTTTGTGTTGTGAATCTTCTCTCAAATATAAGACCATTTTCGCAACGCTGGTTAGTCGAGGTTGCCACCACCTTCAGACATAACTGAGAGCGAGGAGGTTTGGCAACAGTCAACCGAGAGAGAGCGAAGATAAAGTTTTTCTCCATAAGACCTGCAGTTCCCTCAGCGATGATATCGGGTGTAGTACTTCATTTGTTTGTTTATGGTGTGCAGACGACTGTGTTCAGTTTAATTCGTTCTTCCCGAGTCTTGCGAACATTTTTACCACCTGGTTTTTTAATTACAGTTAACATCTATTGTAAGTGCTTGTAGCATAATCAGCCCTGAATGTTAAGAGTTACATTTTTGTGAACAATTTTTTTTTATAAAAAATAAATCGAAATCAATGTCGTCAACCTCGGTGATCTTAGCTTAAAGTGCTCGCTTCAAGAACCGATGTTCGTAGGTTCAAACCTAGCCAGGGTTGATGGATTTTTCTTTAACAGTAAAAATCCATAGCGCAACTTCCTTCTGAGGGGAAGTAAATCCATCGGTCCCGTGTCGATTGTGAGCATGCGTAAAATAACCCTGGGGGCTATGTGAAAATAACTTTCACGACAAAATTGGTTTGATCTTTCGTTCTCGCTCTTAGAAATTTTCGTGTGTTCATTTAATCAGTCTGTTCAGAAAATGCACGTTAAATACCTCCAAAAAATGAAAAATCCGTGTCTTTTACTCTAATTGTTGCGTTTCTTTTTTTTTTAGCATAGCATAGCACCTTACTATCCATTCGGGTCACATGTATATAGACTTATACTAATTTAGAAGAAGTGTAGCCACATTTCCATGGAGGGAGAGTGGGAAAACCATTCCTCAATACATCATACCGATATTCGGACTCCGACCTCCACGTTACTTTAATTCTGGTCACTTGAACTTAACGCTATTAAATATTTAATTTTTTAGCACTGCGTCTTAATAACCGTTCGGTTATTCTATTATGTACTAATTACACTAATGGTTTTAAGGATCAGGTAGGTTATATTTAGTGGACGTGTACCCACATTTGCGTGAAGGTAGAGTGGAAAACCTTTTTTTAAACACCCTCAGTACAACCGACCTAGATTCGAACTTCGATCTCCCTGTCATCGGCGCGTCTAGTCTACTGCGAGAGTAGCGCGTTTGATCACGCGGCCACCGAAGCGTGTTAATAAGTTGTGATCCCGGCAAGGCCATTATGTGAAATAAAAGTATTTCTTCCTCCTCACACATTGAACACATTTCATGGCGGTCAAACATTTGAGGTGATATTTGTTCATCTCGGCCAGGACGAATATTCGTATGTAAATGTTGGCTATAAACGTGTGATGTGCCTTTTATGGCGACCGAACTTTCCGACACGCGGATATTTGGCCGGGACAAGACGGAAGATCAAAGTCTGGGCTGTGAATGTTTGAGTTGTAGGTTTGCCCGGGACAAAATGGTGGGTTAAAATTAGAGTAGGGCCGAATCCTATAATCCACAAATCCTAATCTCGAATCTGAATATTACATTTTATTTGAATCTCGAATCCAAATTCGGATCTTAAAAAAAAATCAAATTTTAGTTAAAGTGAAAAATATCAAATATTGTATTTGAAAAGAGTTTTTTTAAGGCGTGGTGTGGTGTCACTGATAAACGTAATATTTTGTTTGTCATGTCTATTACGTCATAAACAACAAAACGAAACCTGCTTCGCTGGCCGCATGGTCTAAAGCGTCCCTCTCGCAGTAGACTAGACTGCCTATGATAGAGATTGAGGTTCGAATCTAGGTCGGGTTTACTGAAGGTGGTTTTCCCTAAATTATTTTCCACTCTCCTTCCATGAAAATGCAGGCACACTTCTTTTAAACATAACCTTCCTAATCCCTAAAACCAATAGCGTAATTAGTACATAAGCTGTGCCGAACGGGTATTAAGACGCGGTGCTAAAAAAAAGATGCTAGTATTCTGGAACATGTCACAGCTAACTCCTGACCTAAGTGAATCCGATAATTTATTGCAAATAATTGAACCAAAGATATGTAAAAAGGACACCAACTTCAGACAATCCATTCCCACGAAGAAGCGTCTTGTTTCCTACTTTACGACACTTATCATTCGCTGATGCATCTTTTCAAAATTTTAAAACAAATAATTTAATCATCCTATTAAGGTATCATGACTTTTATATCTGTATTAATGATCTTTACTTTTAGCATCCCACAAATTTGTGTGGGACCAATAAATTTCAGTAAAATAAGGCACCTTTGGGCTAACCCACTTCATTAAAAAAATTATTCAAGCATATTTTTTAAAAAAACAACTCTATTATACGATAGTCGATGTTGACTTAGAGCTAAAACCTGTCCCTACTCCCGGAGTCGACTCAGCTCCCTTTGATATTTACCGACACTAAAAGGGAAACCAATCGACACGTCAATCAACATTTTTTTTAGATCGACAAAGTCTATTGCAGCGTCTCCACCTAGTTGACATTTTCGATAGAACTTGTTGATCTACAATGCCGACTCAGTGTCGACGCATTTTAAGTGAATAGTATTCGATCAACACACAATACCAGGTAAAATGGTCCACAGGTTGATCACCACAATCACACAATACCAGGTAAAATGGTCCACAGGTTGACCACCACAAGCACACAATACCAGGTAAAATGGTCCACAGGTTTACACCACAAGCACACAATACCAGGTAAAATGGTCCACAGGTTTACACCACAAGCACACAATACCAGGTAAAATGGTCCACAGGTTGACACCACAAGTACACAATACCAGGTAAAATGGTCCACAGGTTGACACCACAAGTACACAATACCAGGTAAAATGGTCCACAGGTTGACCACCACAAGCACACAATACCAGGTAAAATGGTCCACAGGTTGATCACCACAATCACACAATACCAGGTAAAATGGTCCACAGGTTGACCACCACAAGCACACAATACCAGGTAAAATGGTCCACAGGTTGACCACCACAATCACACAATACCACGTAAAATGGTCCACAGGTTGACACCACAAGTACACAATACCAGGTAAAATGGTCCACAGGTTGACACCACAATCACACAATACCAGGTAAAATGGTCCACAGGTTGACCACCACAAGTACACAATACCAGGTAAAATGGTCCACAGGTTGATCACCACAATCACACAATACCAGGTAAAATGGTCCACAGGTTTACACCACAATCACACAATACCAGGTAAAATGGTCCACAGGTTGACCACCACAAGCACACAATACCAGGTAAAATGGTCCACAGGTTGATCACCACAATCACACAATACCAGGTAAAATGGTCCACAGGTTTACACCACAATCACACAATACCAGGTAAAATGGTCCACAGGTTGACCACCACAAGCACACAATACCAGGTAAAATGGTCCACAGGTTGACCACCACAATCACACAATACCAGGTAAAATGGTCCACAGGTTGACACCACAAGTACACAATACCAGGTAAAATGGTCCACAGGTTGACACCACAATCACACAATACCAGGTAAAATGGTCCACAGGTTGACACCACAAGTACACAATACCAGGTAAAATGGTCCACAGGTTGACCACCACAATCACACAATACCAGGTAAAATGGTCCACAGGTTTACACCACAATCACACAATACCAGGTAAAATGGTCCACAGGTTTACACCACAATCACACAATACCAGGTAAAATGGTCCACAGGTTGACCACCACAATCACACAATACCAGGTAAAATGGTCCACAGGTTGACACCACAAGCACACAATACCAGGTAAAATGGTCCACAGGTTGACACCACAAGCACACAATACCACGTAAAATGGTCCACAGGTTGACCACCACAAGCACACAATACCACGTAAAATGGTCCACAGGTTGACATCACAAGTACTCCATCATCTCAGAAAAGCACCTCAACCAAAACAAACCCGCCAACTGAAAGAGGGGTTATTGCTAAATGGGGAATAAAATTGAACATTTTTTTTCCTACCTTGAGTCGTAATTCTTTCAGCAATTGTAAATGTAAATGGCGCTCAGTCTTGTTTCTGGTCTCAGGCGGTAGAGGAGAAGGATGGGTGGAGAGGAGGGAGGTGATGAGGGGTTCCTGAAGGAAAACTGGGAATACGAGATCAGGGGAAAAGCGACATAAAGAACAAGTGGCCCTCAAGGT
Organism: Timema podura; assembly: GCA_033556935.1. NCBI lineage: Eukaryota > Metazoa > Arthropoda > Insecta > Phasmatodea > Timematidae > Timema > Timema podura. The sequence continues at coordinate 55,051,122 of JAVRXN010000012.1, read as the reverse complement.
AATTTTTAATCACCATATCTCATTACTCTTTCGGGTTGTATGAATGCGTACTAATTACACTATTATGTTGGGTATGAGCAAGGTTTCAATTTAGAGGGAGTGTAACCACATTTGCATGGAAAAAAATTGAAAGAATATTGGAAAATAAAATCTCAATATACCCAACTTAGATAAAAACCTAGTCTCCCTGCCCCTCAATGTGTTAAATTAATATATTTATACTGCTCCAAACGTAATCGCATATTTCCTTGTAAATTATCGACGTGTGATTAATAAAATGACCAATATACTGTTACAATTTTCTCTGACGATCTAAAAATAGCAAATATCTTTTAATTGAACGATGCGCCTTGCTTTAATAAACTGCAAATCTTTTTCATCTCTCTTATGAAAGTGATAGTCAAAACTTATCAAGAGCCCAGAGGTCAGCGTTTAGAACATTAAAAGTAAATATCCGCATTTGCATGATTAGAGAGTGGAAAATAATTTATTTGGAAAAAAAACCTCTGTACCCTCAGCCGGTATTCAAACACTGACAAACCAGACTACATCCCCGGCACAGATTTATCTGATTACCAAACCCTTCCTTCACCTCTGACAAGACGTGTATTAATCACAACTTGTGAATGTGAGGAACGCCGAGCCTCCACCGTGGTTCGGATCCCACGTTAAACTGTAGGTCCTGCATTTCATCTCACAATCACCCTACCATTACACATTAGCGTAAATGCGTATAGCCAGAACGGGTAATAAGACGCGGTGCTATTAATAATAATAGTTATTAATTTTTTTAAATTAACTCAACTAAAAACGAATGCATTTTAGGCTAGGCTTATTTAACATTTAATATTAAATAAATATATACATGTAATACTATAGCTGTTTTCGAGTTTTTTGAAAACATACAAACTCACAAAAGAACCTCTTTATATTAGTGTACATAGATATATGCAAATAATAAATTAAGAACAGACAGGGGAATATCTGGGATAGCAAGCAGGTGGATAGTGAGTGAAAAACGAGCAGGGGAATAATTGGGGTAGCATGTGGATAATGAGTGAATAACGGACAGTAATAACTGTGGTAGCAGATGGATAATTAAAGAAGAACTGACAGTAATAACTGTGGTAGCATGTGGATAATGAGAGAAGAACGGACAGTAAAAACTGTGGTAGCATGTGGATAATGAGTGAATAACGGACAGTAATAACTGTGGTAGCATGTGGATAATGAGTGAATAACGGACAGTAATAACTGTGGTAGCATGTGGATAATGAGTGAATAACGGACAGTAATAACTGTGGTAGCATGTGGATAATGAGTGAATAACGGACAGTAATAACTGTGGTAGCATGTGGATAATGAGTGAATAACGGACAGTAATAACTGTGGTAGCATGTGGATGAGTGGAGAGTAGACAGGGGAACAACTGGTTTATCAGATAGGAAGCTAGATGTTCACAACCATAAAGGTCACGTACTCGTTTCGAATCTTCAGTTTGACGTCTCTTTAATGTTGTTTCTGTAATAACTTACATTCATCCAAAACAAACCCAATTGTGTTTTTTTTTTAGCACCACGTCTTACTACCCGTTCGGGTTATACGCCTAAGTACTAATTACACTAATGGATTAGGAAATGGGCAGGTTTAATTTAGAGGAAGTGAACCCGCATTTGCGTGGAGGGAGAGTGGAAAACCATTTAAGAAACCCCCCCCCCAGTTCACCCGACCGAGATTCGAACCTCGATCTCCCCGTCCTCGGTGGTCTGACTCAACACGACTGACGCGTTAGCCAACTACGCCACCGAGGCGGGTCCAATTGTGTTTGATACGGTCATTTTGCTTACGTGTAAGGTTATCAAATATGTATTTTACTCATGGAGAACTTACTCATCTACAGGGCTGGATTCAATGCTAAGGAGGCCTTGGGGGTGTAGAAAAATTGGAGGACCCAACTTTAAACAAATATTTTTGTAATTAAAGTTTATACATTATAATTTTTTAACTGTTACAAGATCAATGTTAAAGATATTATTTAAATAAGTACTGAGCACTTAAATTTACAAACGTTTAGAATTATATTTTATTATAGCTCTCTTACTCAATTATTAGTTCCGTCTTTCTCCGTTATAGCGTTTCAACTTCTACAAACTAGATTGTCAGTTTTCGTTACAAGGTCATCCATCCCGTTATTTATTGTCTCCCAGATGGAAGAAATCTGTCCAGGCCTCGAGCAAGAATCAGACATGTGACCAGCATTATGGAGAGGAGAGGAGAGGGGGTGCTTGGGTCACTTGCTCGCTTTATACCCCCTCCTTTTGTCAACCCCCCCACCCAACTCTCTCCCTCATCCCGCCAGCCATCGGTCCATTAGAGACGAGCGCTACTGGCAAACACTCAACACAAATGGAATAAAAAAAAAAAAGTAAAGAAATGGAGGAGATGGAGATTAAAAAGAGTGGCGCGAAGAGGTGAAGCGGAGTTGATATTAAGAATCAACTTATCGAGAAGTGGATTGTGATTGTCGATTCTTTACGGAATTCCAATTTTTTTTCCGTTTACTCCAAAGAAATGTTTCCTTTCCCCCAGAGATTTAGCTACGGAGTTAGAGAAACACAGTCCATAACTTTTCTAATGGGGTGACAGTTCATTTACTTCAAATTTATAATTTTTATTGATATTTTTACCAGCAAATTATTTTTGGATAAAATGTGTATATATATATATATATACACAACATATATATATTAATCAACGCTTCTTAATACTTGTTCAGGTTATACGCATATATATTCTATATATAAAAGTTTTATACATATAATTGTTGCCATATTGTGGTAAGGATGAGGAAGGAAGCATTTTAGAGTTAATTTAACCGCATTAGCGTGGAAGGAGAGGGGTAAACCATCTAAGAAAAGCCACTCTCAGTAGATCCGACCGGTATTCGAACCCTAATCTCCCAGTCATCGCAGGTATCCTAACAAAAAATGACGTCTTAAGACTATTTAAGCTACTGATGCGGGTTGGATAAAATAAAATCCTTATAAAATAATAAATATGTTTTTTGAAATTGACTTAAATGCCCAATAATAATATAAAATGCAATTAGACAGTCTGGTGAAGCTGGGTATAGAAACACCTGGATATTATACACACAAGTATGGCTCCGATATTAGTTAGAGGGGTAATGTAGAGGTGTATGGACATTAGATAGAGGGTATATAGAGGTGTTGGAATTGATAGAGGGTTAGTGTAGGGTGTTGGTATTGTAGAGGGGTATGTGGGTGTATGTACATTAGATAGAGGGTAATGTAGAGGTGTATGGACATTAGTAGAGGTATGTAGAGGTGTATGGACATTAGATAGAGGGGTATGTATGGTGTATGGACATTAGATAGAGGGGTAATATAGGTGTATGACATTAGATAGAGGGTAATGTAGAGGTGTATGGACATTGATAGAGGGTAGTGTAGGGTGTATGTACATTAGATAGAGGTATGTGAGGTGTATGGAATTAGATAGAGGTAATATTAGGTGTATGGACATTAGATAGGGGGTAATGTAGGGTGTATGTATATTAGATAGAGGGGTAATGTAGAGGTGTAGGATATTAGATAGAGGGGTAATGTGGTGTTGTACATTAGATAGAGGTTATGTAGAGGTGTATGGATATTAGATAGAGGGGTAATATAGAGGTGTATGGACATTAGATGAGGGGTAATGTAGAGGTGTATGGACATTAGATAGGGTAATATATAGGTGTATGGACATTAGATAGGGTAATTAGAGGTGTATGAATTAGATAGAGGGTAGGTAGAGGTGTGTACATTGATAGAGGGGTAATATTAGGGTATGGACATTAGTAGAGGGGTAATATATAGGTGTATGGACATTAGATAGGGGTTGTGTAGAGGTGTATGGATATTGATAGAGGGTAATGTAGAGTGTTGTACATAGATAGAGGGTTATTAAGTGTATGGATATTAGATAGAGGGGTAATATAGAGGTGTATGGATATTAGATAGAGGGGTAATGTAGAGGTGTATGTATATTAGATAGAGGGTTATGTAGAGGTGTATGGATATTAGATGAGGGGTATATAGAGGTGTATGGACATTAGATAGAGGGGTAATGTAGAGGTGTATGGACATTAGATAGAGGGGTAATGTAGAGGTGTATGGACATTAGATAGATGGGCAATGTAGAGGTTTGTAATTGCGACTCTTGAGTTTGGGGCTATTTTGACGCACCTTGAGCCTATGTGTGCTAGAAATGAAGAGAAAGATGGAATACATGGTTTTAGGTCATCCTGAACTGTACACATGGTGGAAGTTAGTAGAGAGAGAGAGATGGACGATGTTTTAGGTCATCTTACCCTAAACATGAGGGCTAAGGATGGACAGAGAGATGCTAGACTTGTTTATATCACATTATACCGTGCACATGGGAACTGCGATGTAGAGAGGGATGGAAAGTGTTTTAGGTCACCCTGTAATATGCACATTGAGACTAGTGATGGAGAGAGAGAGAGAGAGAGAGAGACGGGAAAGATGTTGTTTTAGGTCACACTGTACTATGCACGTGGTTGCTAGGGATGGAGAGGGGGAGATGGAGTAGATGTTGTTTTAGGAAAGGCTAGGAAAGAGCAATTTCCTGTGAAGAGTAGTGGTCCTGTCAAAGTGGGCTGATGTCCGGTCAAAGACGGAAGGATCTGAAGGACGCAGGACCATGGAGGGTGATGACCAGGACAAGGAAGTGGGAGCTCACAGCAGGCCTGGTATGAGGGGGGAGGGGGGATAATGAAAGTCAATAGGTCACTCGAATTACTCCCGTTACAAGCTAGTCGGGTTGAATCCCTTCCCCACGCATGACCCAATTCTTACAACTCGTTGAGCTAAACTGTTTCACTATTTTGTGGTGCGATAAGTGGTATATGATCTGTTTGTCGAGTTAAATACGTGGATCCGTTTTTATTGAGGTGCCATGAAAGCACGTCTAAATGTGTCTATATCCGCCTCCATTAAGTTGTCCTGACGGACGAGAATCGTTCCCATTCTCGTTTGAGTGCTTAAAGTCAGCTCGCCTATTTACCTATAGTTGTTATTTCTCCTTAATTTTATAAAATGTGAGATAATATTTATAATGTTGTTCTACAATATGGCGCTGATGTTGAATACGACAGCCACACGATGTCAATTTCTTTAGTCAAAACAAAGATACAGTTGACGGTATTTCCTTGTATCCTACGCATCCCAATGATGTTCTCCAGATATTTTGTGGACGAGAAAGGTCAAGCAATTACACTCCTGTTTTCCCTCTTGTGTCTGTAGGTGCCGAACGAATCCGGACCACTCCTGGCCTCAAAGCTCCTGCTCTCATCCCAAGATGGACTCAGAGGAAGAAGACCCGGAGGATAAGCGGTAGCGCCAAGGACACGATGACCTTACATCACCGGAGGAACGTGCTTAAGAAGAAACCTTGGCGCTGGAAGCTGTTGGCCAGTCCTATGATTCCTCTGTCTCTTGCGGCATCTCCTCTTTCCGCCGTAGTTCTCACGCTCTGCTGCCTTGCATCGGGTCTGCTTGCCGACGAGTGCCCCACACTTTGCGACTGCAAGTGGAAGAGCGGGAAGGAATCCGTAATTTGCCTCAATTCAAGCTTGAACATGATACCTCAACGTTTAGCAGCGAGCACCCAAGTGCTGGACCTCACGGGAACAGCCTCTCTACCGTGGGTAAGGACGCCTTCCTGGATGCGGGACTGATCAACCTCCAGAGGATATATCTCGCCAAATGTCGCATTAAGATACTGGACAGATACGCATTCAGAAAGCTGACAAACTTGGTAGAGCTTGACCTGAGTTTCAACCTGCTTCCATCAGTACCCTCACACGTGTTTGACTCCATCTCCGAGCTTTGGGAACTCCGGCTCAGTGGTAACCCAATACAGCGTGTTCTTAACGACGCCTTCTTGTACGTCCCAAAGCTGGTCCGTCTAGAGTTGTCTCATTGTAAGATCGGAACTGTGGAGGCCAGGGCTTTTTCCGGACTTGAGAACAGCCTGGAGTGGCTCAAGCTGGACGGAAACAAGCTCGTGCAGATCAAGCCGTCCACTGTGATAGCCATGAGAAACCTGCACGGTCTGGAATTAGCAGACAACCCCTGGAACTGCTCTTGCGGTCTGAGGCCTCTCAGGGAATGGCTTCTGAGACAGAATATCCCTCACGGAGCCCCTCCAGTGTGCAACTACCCCAAGAGGCTTCAGGGGAAACCCTGGGACCGACTTGAGTTGGACGAGTTCGCGTGCGTGCCCGAGATCGCCACTCCAGATACCGCAGCCATGGGCGTGGAGGGTCACAACGTGACAATGACCTGCCGTGTTGGTGGGGTCCCAGAGCCCCGAGTCCGCTGGATGTGGAGGAACAGGGTGATTGCCAACCTGTCTGGTGGGCCGGGTAGGAAACTCTATTTGGTGCACGTCTCCGATGCTGGAAGCAACCTCACCATTCTCACCGCCGACACTCAAGACGCAGGGGTGTACGTGTGTTCGGCAGAGAATAAAGCTGGGAGGGTTGAGGCTAGCGTCACTCTTGCGGTCAGTAGGCGACCCTTGGACAGTGGTTTTTCAGGCAGAGTGTTGGCCGCCAGTATTATTGTCGCGGCACTATTTCTTCTGGCATTGTGCCTAGTGGCGCTTTGCGTGTGTAGTGTTAAGAAGAGGCAACAGGGGGTATGGCATGGACAAGATTCATCTAATGAAATCGGAGGTCACAGAAGGAGGGACGACAGCTACGAGAAGATAGAGATGAACCACAAACCCCCTGTGCTAACTAACCACACTGGTGGTACCTCCCCCAAGAATAACGGTACAGGGGTAGCATCCCCTGGTCTTGAGGTGGCAGTGGTCGGTCCCTTGAGGCAGCATCGCCGTGGGGAATACCGAGGAGTACCGAGTGTCGACACAGACCTGGGTGAGGAGGACGCAGAGGAGGGCGATGATGAAGAGGAAGGGGGTTATGAGGATGAGGTGGAGACGCCTACACCAACTACCATAGTGGCTGGTTCCAGGGAAGGGAGACTGTCGTGGGGTGCTGTGAGATCCCTGGAAGAAACTGATAACAGAGACAGTAACGTAAGAATAGACTGTGTCGACCTTCACATACCCAGGTCCATCAGTTACCTGGATAGGAGGTGAGAGCTAACTCAGATATCATTATAACCATTAGTTAGTGGCTAACTAAGGTGGCTTAGGGAGTGGTGGAACACAGTGGCTTAGGTGTCCAAATTGTTATCACATTTTAGACTAAAAATTAAAAACTTGTGGTCATAAAACCTTTTCGCCTCTACCTAGTGCACATTATATTTTTGGTTAATTAATTGAAATATTTTGAGAGCATTCTGTAGGAAGCACTCTTGAGATAATTTATATGTGTATTAATTTTTATTTCACCCCAAATAGTGAGTATTTATCAAGTCAAAAAGTCGAAATATTACTGTGAAAAAGTGTGCCTATATCGTGCTTTGCGAAGTAATCTTAACACTGATAATGTAATTGTATCTCTTCAGTAACCAGCTATATATAAGTAATTAAACATCCCTTACCTTGCTCCCCTGGCTTGTATCAGTGGTACCTAGTGTGATGATCTTGTTCCAGGGAGGAGCAGACCAGCCCCCAAGAAAACCTCCCCCACCCTGCCCCCCTGACGTCCATCAGCTGTTCCCTGAATGCATCCGATATGACGTCAATGGTAGTCATGAGGAAACAAACCGTGGGAAGAAACGGGGGAACTCTTTACACCTCCGCCCCCCCTCCTTCCACCCAAGACCCAAGTAAGAACTATCCGGACCTTCTAGAGATCTCGCCGTACAATCTCGACAGTTCCTCCTACTGCACCTTGCCCCGAAGACGTGGTGCAGCTGGTGGCGGTGTGCTCAGGGTAGCAGCAGGTACTCCCGCTACGGTGGCGCGGGTTCAGACAGTCAGTCCCCCCTGTTACCGGACAGCAGATACAGCAGTGGGGGGAGTGATATGTCCATAAGGAGGTCCTCCATTGACTCATATTCCTCTTCATCCTACTACCCACTCTCTAGTGGTACGAGGGACAAGCAGCAGAGATCCAGCAGTTCCCTCAATCTAGCGTCATCCCCCGTCACATCGACTGGCAGTAGTACAGGCAGTGGTCGACCGACGAGGAACCCCAGTCTGCCCGCCTCGCCGGTGCGCGGACAGTCCCACAACATCGCCACACCGCTCCTCAACCTTAGCGCGCTGGGGGAGGCGTCATCTCCCTCCCCGGTGTCCAGTGTCTCGACGACAGTGAACAGCAACACGTACGACTATCACGCGGCTCAGCTCGAACGGTTCCTGGAGGAGTACCGGAGCCTTCAGGAGCAGCTCTGCAAGATGAAAGAGACCTGCGAGAACATCAGACACCAGGATGTCGTGACGGAGAGAAAGTACGCCGAGCCTCTCTACGGGGGGTTGACCACGCCCTCCGGGTCAGACGATAGTGGGGGAGGGAACCCCAGATCCATCCTCAAAAACAAGTCGTCATCCTCGGTAGCGGTGACCGTGGCGTCGGGAGGACCTCTCTCAGGTAGCAGTGGAGGTGCCAGTTCCACCTTGCCTTCGGTGGGTGCGGTGGACTATGGAAGTGAGCTTCCCTCCTATTGGCTGCCTAGAAACAGTCTCATGAGGAGGTACAGTGGTGGTGACTTCTTCCAGAGCTGAGACCCGTCCCGGTGTCAACATGAGCATGTGGATGGACCCCCAAGGGGTCAAGTTGTAGAGGTATCGGGTCGTGGTTAAGGGTTAAATGCAAAAGAATTAATTTCATTTCATTTCAGTATGAAATAACTTCTTGGGATTCGAGAATACAACTCATTCTTGAAGCGAATGTGTCGTACGAAACTTAAGACACATTTTTTTTTCTGGAGACATTCAAAAAACATTTTGATCTCCCAATCCCTGGACTGAATCCTTGGTACTCGAACCAGAATCCATCCACTTCAAGGACAATCAGGACCAAATGTTCGGTCGAACGCCCTTACTGACGGTGGGCTGAACCGTCAAATGGGAACTGTGCTCAAAGTGTTGTCAGACCTTTTGATCAATTAATACAGTTCAGTGTTGCCAGACATCTTTTTGACTTAATACAATACAGTATTGCCACACATCTAATTTAGTTAGATCTCTAACACGACTATTACATTCTCACGTGATAAGTTTACCCCATGTTTGGTGATTTTGAATCTACCCCTGATTATTTTATCAGTAAATATACTAAAGCATGAGCGGTATAAGTGTCACTTTAAATAAAATTGGATGGGGACAAACATTCTACTAAATTGGTTTTAAAATAAAAAAACTTATTAGACGAGGCTTAAAGTTGTTTTTTTTTTGCTTCAAGTCCTCAAACCAATTCAGTCATGTATTCAAATTTAAATAAGCTTATTTTTAAATGGTCATTTATACTATTTGTGTCCTTAATGTGAAGACATGAAGAGTCCATCTTATGTAATAAACATGTTACTATCTACGAGATGTCTCGGTCTGTTGTGACGTCATACGGTCTGTCGGCCATACACCGGACAAGAAACAAAGGCAAATTATTTGAATTGTTGACAGGTTAGACCACAACTGGTGTGGGCGTCATACGGGCTGAGAAACATAGCGCACAGCGGATGTGTCCATCGAGTTTTTAAACTTATTTTATAAATATCGTTACAATAAAACCCTCAGAAAACACATATCATTATTTCAACTTGTCCCAAAGATAATTAAAGGAAGATATTTGCTGTCAGTCAGTTGGTAACACTGAGTACCTTCATGGTTACTGCAGTTCCCCTCTTGTCAACACTCAACTGTAACCACTTCTGGAGGGCCGGGGGTCAGGGCTGTGCAAACAGTGCAGGGTTACAATGTTATTAACTAGATTCGCAGGCAGGTCTTAGAATAACAACACCTACACCACGAGAGTTGATACGAGGGGTTGAGTCCTTATCAACCCCACAGACAGGTAGCACCACCGTCGCCTGCAATATTTAGGGTCCACCTCAACACCTAAGGACGTTTAACACAGCTACCACCCTGAGTACTTTCAACACCACTCCGAGAACTTTCAACACCAGTCTGAAAACGTTCAACACCACTCCGAGAACTTTCAACACCAGCTCTGAAAACGTTCAACACCACACTCGAAACTTTCAACACCAGTCTGAAAACGTTCAACACCACCCGAGAACTTTCAACACCAGTCTGAAAACGTTCAACACCACTCGAGAACTTTCAACACCAGTCTGAAAACACCACCGCTCTGAGAACGTTCAACACCACTTCAGAGAACTTTCAACACCAGTCTGAAAACGTTCAACACCACTTCGAGAACTTTCAACACCAGTCTGAAAACGTTCAACACCACTCCGAGAACTTTCAACACCAGTCTGAAAACACCACCGCTCTGAGAACGTTCAACACTACTCTGATAAAGTTAAACACCACCCTGAGAAAGTTAAACACCACCCTGAGTATGTTAAACACCACACTGAGTATGTTCAACACCACACTGAGTATGTTCAACACCACTCTGAGTACATTCAACACCACTTTAAGAAAGTTCAACAGCGCCCTGAGAAAGTTCTAAATATCTTCATCACTTTCAACCCGGTCCACCGCAAGCCTGACGCATCAGACCGCATGACTACCAGTGCGGGTCCCACTATCTCTTGATAACGCAATAATTCTCACAAGTCTCAGCAGTTCATCAAATCGTCCACGCAGGCAAACCGAAGGGTTACAGAAATGACGTTGAGGAAGTGGACATTATGTCAATTTGCCTTCAAACGTATTACACCAACTTGAAATAATTGTATTTGTAACATTTACGTTTCGTTGAACACACACACAATTTTAGAGTAGAACACTCCAGTAAAATATAACGTGTATATCTTTGTTATCTGTTGTTTATAAAGATCTAGCTAATAATGGTGATCATATTTAACATGTTCCTTTACCTACGTTGAAAACGCCCTTTTGGGTTATGAAGCGTTTTAAAAATAAATATCTTATTTTTTAAATATCATATTAACATTTTATAGGAATTATAATAACATAAACATCACCAAAGGTGTGAAGCGAAGCTTGAAACGTGCGAAGCAAAGTCGAAGCCGAAGATAAAGGGTTTTGTTACTGTCACATCGCACTGTTTTAATTATCCATTAAGAGCATTTAGGTAAAGAGAAAGGTTTAGAGAGAAAAACCAAAGCTCACTGTATTATTTTATGCTGACATAATTGTAATTTATCTATGCTTACGTTACAGAAATCATTCAGTCACTTAGTCAGTATTAAAATACTGTTTAGTAGCTTAAAAACAAAATGATTATGTTTCGAAATATATCATATTTAGTGAAGTATATTAAATATATATCTTCCTTCTTCGTTCGAAATACTTAGAAAATGCGAAGGGTTATTGTGGTGTATTGAAGTCAAAGCGAAGTAGATTTAGGCTTCTTCTTTTGACTTCGACATTTCAAATCTTCGCACAATCCTACACATCAGTTGAGATACAACCATCAAGATAACTTTGTATTTTAGTTCAACCGCCGTCAACGATGATGGTGCCGACATTTGCGGACAGAGAGTGGCATGTTGTCAAAGCAACGAGCCCTCAAACTGTTAAGCTCAGTTTTCTAAACCAGAGCTGCTACTTCTTTATTCAAGTAGCTCCTCATTTGTGCTCACGATACTGAGTTTGACCCCAGTTCCAGACCCACTGCTTCACAGGTACATTTTGGAAGCGCCGGGGCTCGAACTGTTGAATTCTGGTTCTGTAACCAAGAACTCTAACCCCCTAAACCACAGAGGCAGATTTATATTTTAATAAATTTAATTTTTCAACTTAGATGTTTAGTTTTATTAAACACACGAATTAATAATTTAAAATTTAATATATTATTATTATAATATATGTGGTGGTGATAAATTTTAAAGTACTACGTTCCTTTAAAGATTGAATGCATATAAAGTGAAAAAAATAAACAAAATTTTTTGAATAGTGGGAGAAAAAATAAATTGTTGGCAAGAGAAAATGTGTTAATAGAGAAACACTTAGCGTGTGAGTCGTGGAAGATTGTTGATTAATATAATTTCATAACAATTCCTTGAGTTAACCTGATTTCCATAGCGCCAAAGTGAAGTTGAGACGATAAATATGTTACACTCGTATATTCATCAGACATTGTGTGGATGTTTTTAAAATAAGAAAAAAATTAAAAATCTTCAATCCTATCTTTGTCACTCAATCCCCAGAAACAAAAATAAAATGTGATTCTTTATCTGTACTACCTTCTGTGTGATAACAAAAATGGTGTGATTATTTGTGATTTTATTAAGTTGGTTTCAAAGATGTGCACATTTTTAATTTTATAATTATATTATAACATGTATTCTAATAATTGATGATGGGCCTATTATATTTTTTAATAAAGGCTAGACCCTCGATTGAAAATTTTGCCTAGAAATTAATTCACTTATAATATATTCTTAAAACTATATAATGCAGTTGTTTTAATCTGTGAAATTACTGTCGACAGTCAAGCTATGTAATTTCGATTCTTTAACGACTGATCTGGTTTACTAAAGTAAACAACAAATTTCCAGCGAAAATATTATTATTGTAAATATTAGAAAACATTGTTGAGCGTCACTTCAAAAAAAAAATATCACTTTAAGGGTTTAGTATTCGAAAAAAATGATTGAATAATATGAACTCAAGAATTGTTTTGTTCTTGTCTTTGAAACAAACTTTTTAAAATGTATTGTTGATTCTAGAAATGTTTTAACTGGAAGTTGTAATAACAATGTTGAGAATTGTAGATAAGAACTGTTGTAACTGTAAGTTGTAATAACAATGTTGAAAGATGTAGGTATGAACTGTTGTGACTGGAAGTTGTAATAACTATGTTTGAAGGCTGTTGGTATGAACTGTTGTAACTGGAAGTTGTAATACCGATGTTGAAAGCTGTAGGTATGAACTGTTGTAACTGAAGTTGTAATAATGATGTTGAAGGCTGTAGATTTGAACTGTTGTGACTGGAAGATTAAACTGACAACGTAAAGATGAACTGTTGTAACTGTAAGATTAAAGTGACGACGTAAAGATGAACTGTTAAACTACCGGCGTTGTTTGATAAGTGTCTTCATTGTAATGGCATAACTAATATTGTTTTAAATAAAAAGTTTTGAAATAAAAGTATATTAGAAAGATGGACTACACGATGACATTTTGGTGTTTTGTATTATTCAGTTATTTGTTACTTTAGATTTATTTGGGGAATCATGATATAGCCCGGGACCCCTACGCTCAAAGTCAGGTAACTGGCAGGTGCCAGGTGTACCCCACGGGGCCGGTTCAAAAGGGGTACCTCTTTCCTAAAGATAAAATAAATGGTACAGTGCACCACATAGACTTTCTCTCTCTTTTTTCTGAATATAGAAAAACTCACCAAAAACTCGTAAGATTTGTGAAACGAAATCGTATACATTGTTGGAAAAACACGAAACACTCCACTAAAGAGCATAGATTAAATAATTTACAGAAACATTTAGAAAAGAGGAACATCTATATACACCAAAGAGCACAATAATCCAGTCCAATAAATTGTTAATAAGAGCCATAAAAATATATATATTGCTTATAGCTAAGAAACGGTTGGTTTTATAAAAATTTATTATTATTATTATTATTATTATTATTATTATTATTATTATTAGCACCGCGTCTTACTACCCGTTCGGTTTATACGCACTTACGCTAATGTGTAATGGTAGGTTGATTGTGAGATGAAATGGAGGACCTACAGTTTAACGTGGAATCCGAACCACGGTGAAGGCCTGGCATTCCTCACATTCACAAGTTGTTATTAATACACATCTTGACAGAGGTGAAGGAAGGGTTTGGCAATCAGATAAATCTGTGCCGGGACCGGGGTTTGAACCCCGGACCTCCAGCACAGAAGTCCGACACCTTACCCCTAGACCACCAGGTCACCCATTATAAAAATTTATTTCCAAGAAAATATTTTAATATGAATAGTCCTACCATTTTTTTCAATGATAAGTTATTTTATATCCCAAATAGGGTCAGAGATGATCAAAATTAGAAATTTCTGCTTACGTAGAGTACCCTTAAAATCAATTTAATGGAAAACCATTCCATACCTGGATATAAAATTTAATAAAAATTGTTAAAACTGATTTGAAGGGGGGAAAAAAAATTTTTTTTTTACTTTCATAAACTACCCTTAATTTTAGGATTAGATTTTTTTTCCATCATATCTCACTACCCGTTCGAGCTATTCGCCTATGTACTAATTACGGTCATATTATGTAAAGGATAAGGAAAGTTGAATTTAAAGGAAGTGTACCAGCATTTGGGTGAAGGGAGAGTGGAAAACCACCCTCAGGGGAACCCTATAAAAACCCTAGTCCGAGATACAGATAGGCAGCATCTCGAAAATAACTTTTTGGGTTGAGGGGGGGGGGTCATGAAGAACGACATATATCAAAATATAGAATTCGATTTTTTTTAACGAGGGGTCAAGAGAAACTAAAAAGTTCCCCACTTGTTATGTTTGTTATGAGACTGGCTAAACTGAAACTTCAAAAGAACAAAGAGAGGCCTCAAATAACTTAAGAACAATTTAATATGACCATAACAACAAATGACCAGATCTAATTACCTGTACTTTTCACCCAGAGGTGCAGCAATTTGATTTTAAAAACCAGCTACTTTTATATATTTATACGTAGGGTTTTATCTCCTAGACTCAAAATGTAAGATTTTTTATGATATGGATCACTGTTCGTAACTTACAACTTCATTTTGGGTTAACCCGCACCGTAGGCCACATGGTCTAACGCGTCACTCTAATATTAGACTAGATCACCAGTGATTAAATAATTTTCCACTCTCCCTCCACGCAAATTAAGGTACATTTCTCTAAAAATTATATATATTTCTAATTGCTATTTCATCATCGAAATTAATGTACGCGTGTACTCCTAATAGGGACCAACACTTGCTGAAAAAAACTAAATTTTTTGGAGAAAGAACGTGTGGGGGGAGGGGGGATATATTAAAATATGACGTGACAGGCATCTGATAGACGTCATTTAGACGATTCAGAACGACGCGCTTTTAAACCAAGACGTTCTTCTAATAAATCTGGCGTTGATCTGCCTGAAAACATGTTCCACGGCAGTGCCACTTGTTCAGAATCCTTTTTTCCGCCAACACACTTGTTCAGCATCCTTCCCACCCCTCACACACTTGTTCAGTTTCCTTATCTCTTCTAACACACTGTTCAGCATCCTTCTTTCTTCTCAAAAACTTGTTCAACATCCTTCCCTCCTCTCACACACTTGTTCAGCATCCTTCCCTCCCCTCACACACTTGTTCAGCATCCTTCCCTCCCCTCACACACTTGTTCAGCATCCTTATCTCCCCTAACAAACTTGTTCAGGATCTTTTCCTTCTCTAACAACTTGTTCCTCATCCTTCCCTCCTCTCACACACTTATTCAGCATCCCTTCCTCCTATAACACACACTTGTGCAGCATCCTTCCCTCTCCTCACACACTTGTTCAGCATCCTTATCCTTCCTCCCCCTCCCCACCCACACACAGTTTCTCTGTCCTTCTCCCACACACTTGTTCTCGGTGGCTTTCTTCCTAATCCAGTTAGCCTCGCTCACTTCTTCACAAATTGTATTTGGACAGAAATACTTTTTTTCTTCGTGTTTGTATTTCACATCCACTTTTACTTCTCCTGATTGAGAAATACCTTTTATTTGAGGAGATTTTATATTGTTAGATTTTTTTGAGTTGGAGATTTTTTTCAACTCATTTTGATATTTGAGTATTGTCTAGATCAGTGATACCCAAAGTGGTCTATATCGACCCCCAGGGGTCGACGACGACCTGCAAGGGGTCCATGTCAGTGAAAAAATAAATTGGGGGTCCATGAGATGTAAATGGGGGTCAACGATAGTTGATCTCATTTAACAAGGTCGTGACTTTTATTTTGGCTTTCCATGAATGGAATAATCCACATACACAGATAGTAGCTATTTACTTACAATCATACATAATACTTACTTATAATATAAACACATATTTCTATCTATATAAATTATAAAACTACCTATAAAGTAAACATTTTTAAAACATAAATTTTTATGAAACGTGATGAAGAATTATATTAAAATTTAGGTTATTATGTATATTTTCTGATATATGAAACTGTTTAAGAATTATTATAAACTAGCAGTTGCCCGCAGCTCCGCTCGCGTACGTTTTTATTTTCTCTGCGGATAAGTTTTTATTTTGTAAAAAAATATATTTTTCCACAGTAAATTGTAGCCTGTGTCAATTTTAGCTAGCTAGACCTCCAACTTAATCTGTGTAAAAGAGCACGGAGATTTGTTGCTTAGTTTTTACGTGAAAACGTAACAAACAGACCGACAATACACTACTACGGTTTTGTATACAAACTTATTTTTATTATAATATTAGTAGCGAAGTGGGGATTTTATAGTATTTGAGATTAAACCTAACTAAAGTGATGCCAAATGTTGAAAAATTATTATTAAAGCATCAGGTTCATCCTTCCAACTAAAAGCATTTATTTTTTGCTTGGTTATTTTATTTAACAGATATTAATTTTGTTCGTTTTAATTTGAATTTAATTAATAAATGTATAAAACTTAACATTTTTTTTAAAAAGTTTTTCACACTACACTTCACTACAGTTAGAAACTTAAATCTTTCAAAGTGAGTATCACTATACCAGCTGTCAAAAACACATTTGAAGTTGATGAATTTGCAAAAATGCAATATTAGGGAAGCAGGGGGTCTACCCAAAACCAAAAAACATGGCAAGTAGTCTACGAGACAAAAAAGTTTGGGGACCTCTGGTCTAGATAAATACGTCTTTACTCATCAAGCTTTGTTCTCTTTTCATTTTTCAAAATGCTCTCTGATATATTAATTCGTGACATTAACTAGTCATGACATTACTGTCTAAATACTGAAAGCGTGACTTCAGATACAGATACTCTCAGTCAAGCGTGTATGCAGTGCTGCAAATAGCAGCAGTGCAGAGTAATAGGAGCACGTGATCCTGAAAATGATCCGTGCGAGGAAATGGTTGTATGAATTATTAGTGATGCTGCTCGAAGCAAGTTGTAGATTCTAATCGACACGCAGTCGGGTGATCCTTCGTACGTTGGAGGAACAAGATTGACTCAGATCAACATGAGAAGAGAAGGGCTAAGGGGGGAAAGAGGAGGCATCGGATCGGGTGGCAAGAGAAGTCGTGAAAAGGTGAATGGAGGAGACGTCAGGAGAAATGACAAGGGGAGGAGAGAATCCCTAAACAGGGTACGACATTAGATCACATAGATAGTTTTACAGCAAGACTTGAGCAAAGTGTGAGAAAATGATTACATACTAGAGGAATATTTCATTACCGTGAGGAGATACAGAATATCAAGAAATTGGCAGAGTGGGTGGTATCCGCTTGTTAACAACCATTTAATAAAGGTAGAGTTGATGTAGTATTTTTTTGTACTGCGTTTTACTACCTGTTCAGGTTATGCGCATATGTATTAATTACGCTAGTGAGTTAGGGATGAGGAAGGTTGAATTTAGAGTGAGACCACATTTGCGCGAAGGTAGTAAAAAAAACCATTTCGGAAAGCAACCCTCAGTACACATGACCGGGATTGGAACTCCAATCTCCCTATCATCGGCAGTTTAGTCTAACACGAGAGTGACGCCTTATACCATGCGGCCACCGAAGCCGTTAGTTTATGTAATTCATATATGAATGACCTACGAGGGAATGTAATGTAATGTAATACAGAAAGTCCTTGACTCACGCGGATTCGTAGATACATAGTTATACTTCGGCTAATGTAATGTATTGTAATATATAAAGTCCTTGACTTACGCGGAGTCATAGATACATAATTGTACTTTGACTAACATCTATCAAGTGCCATTTTAAATATAATATATGGCGTTACAAATTAAAAAATTCGCAACTGAAAAGTGTCGTCACAATTTAGATTGTTTTCATCTTGAAGCGCAAGTAATTCTTTCAAACATTTATTTATACAAGCAGAAACTATTTAATTAATTTAAATGAATGATTTTACCATCTCACCCCTGAAGTTCGT
The DNA here is from genome assembly GCA_033556935.1 of Timema podura. Classification (NCBI taxonomy): domain Eukaryota; kingdom Metazoa; phylum Arthropoda; class Insecta; order Phasmatodea; family Timematidae; genus Timema; species Timema podura. Next base: position 55,032,881 of record JAVRXN010000012.1, on the reverse strand, counting down.
CTCAGCACCGACTTAGCGTTGGAATCCGCCGAGATGATTACCTTCTTCCCCCTCAGTCTCTGAAGCACATTCCGAAGACGAGCAATGTGCGGCTCGATGGGGCGCTGGGTCTGAAATAACAAGACACAAGAAAACACATCCAACCCCAACCTGTGACGTGAACACAGGTAGAATAGTCATTGGAAAGATGACCAAGGAACAAAACACCACACTCAGCCTTAGAGATAAAAATCGCAATCCAAACCTGGCCTTCCGTCCTTGAATAGACCATCCTGCCACTCTCCCAGCTAGGGACGACTCCGTCTCTGCAATAGGGCTCTTGAATAGCTAGAAGATCTATCCCCAAGTCCACTATGCTCGTCTTTCTCTCATCCACGACCAGAATGGACTGCTGAGCATTGGTCTGTGAAATTCTAACAGCCATAATTAGTTCGTTTATCCATTCTGCACTGCCCTGATCTAAGCAGGACAGTCACTGGTCACCAACACCGTGGGCATGGGGCATACCATACCTCATGCAATTCAAACATAAGGAGGGGAGTCCCTCTTGGTGCACGCAGCACACGCATGCTCACTCGCACACATCCCTGGGAGACCTGCAGAACTTGGCGATGTGACCGAAGCTCTGGCACTTGAAACACCTGTACACGGAGTTGTAGTCCTTGAGACGACAGAAGTTCCACTGGATGTAGACCTCAGCCTGTTCTGGATCTCCGGGGCACACTCCAGGACCCAGTGGTTGTCTCCAATGTTCTTCCTCCCAACCTTGAAGTGTCGTCTGAAGCCAGCATCTAACTCCTCCTCCGCCATCTCTCCATCGAAGTTCTGCGCCCGGATGACCTCTCTCACCTCCTCCTCCGTCAAATCCTTCGGCACATCCTAGATTAAAACCTTCGCTTCTCGGCTTCTCGACTCTCAAGCCCTTAGCCCTTACCTCCTGTGAACCCTCCAGAACAACCCTCAACTTCTCATCCTTCATCTCCACGAGAACTCCGCCCTTGCCGATCTTCCGCACGTTACGGACCTTGATCCCAGCTGCCCCTGAGTCGATGGCACTCAGGAGCTTCTCCTTGGTCTGCTGGCTGGTCTGCGCAGACGTCCTGTCCTCCGGGAAGAACAAGATGGCCTTCGATCTCTCCTAGATCTTCCCATATTCCTGGTCAGCTTGGGTGTCCTAGGTGGGTGGGCAGCTCATTCCCCCGCAGCCTTCGCAGCATAACTGCACCCCGTCTCGCTCATCGGCACACCTGCGACACCTGAATCAGCCACCCCACATTCACTCAACGTACCTGAGATCTCCTTCCTCATTTCCTCTCGACCCTGGAGTCGTTCCTTCAGGAATTCCACTTCCTCCAAAAGCTCCTTCAGGCATCCTCCAATGGCTTCGATGTTCGTAGCCAACCTCTTCTTGGGTAGTAGTCACTGTTCTATTCCCTTCACCAGGTTGGACAGGCACCTCTGGCCCCTGGTTGCCACTGACGCCTCACCAATCTTCCGTCTGGAGGAGACCTCCATGCACTCGTCCTCTACCTAGCATCTCCATTGACGGCTTCTCAGGCGCTGGACCCGGAGATCCAGGGACGAAAACCAACGGCAGAAACTCCGGCCGACCAGGCAGCCCCGCAGGGCCGTCCATCCCTCCAGGTGGGGTCCTATAAATCTACGATGATTTCGGAAAACTCATCCCCTAGCCTGTGAAAACGCAATACAAACCAACAAAACAGAATATGAAAACCAGATCAACAATGTACCAGAATTCAGTTGAAAAAATAAAATCAGAAATAAATTTCACCAAAAATAAGAGCCCCAATCAAATAAAACAATGAAAAATTAAAACCAACACCAGCACAAGAGTAACCAATCAGAAGTTGAAACAATCAAAGAAAAAGGTTAAGTCCAATAATACCCAATAACTGAAATATCTAAAAAAATAATCACTCTATTGACACAAATACTTTTTATACACCTGCCTACCAGATATCTACAACTTTTATTTAAATAACGAAAACCTCTAAACCCAATATGAAAGTCAATATAAGGGAATTTGTCGCTCAGGTGAACAAAACACTAACAAAAAGTTAGAATCCAACAATTTACAAATCTTGTAATTACTCTCTCAAATTTGAGTTTAGCGAGCTGAAACTTCACATAAACCTTCCTGATACTTGAATATAACCCTAAGATATTCAAGAAACCCTCAAATCAATCTTATATTTATAACCTTAATCAAACTAACTTCAAGATCCCAAAATTAGCCAATTACTCGTGTATTTCAAACAGAGTTTTCTCTCAAAAATCACTAAAAAACACATAACATTTTAATATGATCAAGACTAGCTACTAAATTATCTATTAACACCAAAAATTACCCCTAAATAAACACTTTAAGGTATTAAATCCAATTTTGAAAAACCAACTTTTTACTCATCAAAAAATAGAGTCCAGCTCGTACACTAAAACCTAATTTAATCACTAATTTCGCAATTCCAAGCATGCCTATTCACACAACACTGATTATCAGGGGGGTGAGGCCCCCCTAAAAGCCCAACTTAACACCACATCACCAATTTTATACAAAATTTCACTCAATATCAATTCTTAAAGGAGATTCAAAATGGCGGATCCACCCAAATAAATTCTAAGTCTCTATGCTATTTATTCGGCCAGATGAACAAGAATCAACTCAAAAACACCACCACATATTAATTAAACCCTCATAAACACAATGAAACAATATTATCACCCAAGTTAGCTTTATTATCACTCAAATCGCACTAAAAACCGGAGCAAATTAATCTACCATATAGTCGTCAGTAGCTGAAGCTTGTAAGAACAGCCCAGATTGTCATTTTTTACTTAATTGTATTTTATTGAGCTCTTAGGGCTGATCTTGTGGTCAGTCAGCGCATTTCAGTTGGCGATACACATGAATTGAAGCTTTGAAACAGTCGAACATAAATCACTAAACGTCAGAAAACTACAGGGTTTATAATAGGAGAACAAACAGGGAAGGCGAAAATACAAATGACAATATAATGTGTTGTATTCAATGACATCATTCGATTTACAAAGATCCATTCTAACCTCCTGTATTATTATTATTATTAGCACCGCGTATTACTACCCGTTCAGGTTATACTCACGCTAATGTGCAATGGTAGGGTGACTGTGAGATGAAATTGAGGACCTACAGTTTAACGTGGGATACGAACCACGGTGAAGGCCTGGCATTCCACACATTCACAAGTTGTGATTAATACACGTCTTGTCAGAGGTGAAGGAAGGGTTTGGCAATCAGATAAATCTATGCCGGGACCAAGGATTGAACCCCGGACCCCCAGCACAGAAGTCTGACACCTTACACCCTAGACCACCAAGTCACCTTTTAACCTCCTGTAACAGTTACCCTTCGTTTCCCGTTCATCTAGCTCTAAATTATCAACAACAATATGTGGATTCGTGGACTTCTCAAAGATAAAAATGTCAACTCTTTAACTAAATTTACAAGTCTATAATAGTATAGAGTAATAGAAAATAGGTATATTTTTTCCAGCAAACATCAAACTCGTGTACGGTTAAAATTTGCATAAAAATGTAACCTAAGTTACACTATTGGCACTATCTTGACCACCTAGGTAACTTCATAAATAACCAGCTTGTATTACCCTTTGAAACAAACATTTATGTCAAAAACACATACAAGAACACACATCACTTAAATTCACTTCAGAAAGTGTAGAAGAAGAGAATATATCAAATGTGGGTGAACTAGAAATAAATATTCACGGAATAGGGAGCAAGAGACAAATTTCAAAATTTCGACTGAGTTTTGAAAATAAATATTGGCACTGAAGTATATTTTTCTTTTCTTTTTTTTTTTTAACTTATATGCCTGTCGAGGCGATTGGCCCTTTTCATTTGGCGTGGATCCCTGGGAGAAAAACGCCCCCCTTCAAGAATTTTCATTGTTTTGCAATTTTTCTTTCGGAAACGGTTTTGTTCAAGAATAGAAGCATGTTGATTAAGTCAAACTTTTCATATACACACCTCTATAATTTTAACAGTGAGCAAATATCAATAATTTTGACATTTTTCAATAGAAAACTGCCAGCTTTTTAACAAGAAAAAAGAAAATGTAACTATTACTAAACATCGATACTTTATCTTAGAATGGGTGTTGAAAATATTTACATAAAAATTTAATCCATTCTTCAAAAAACTGATATTTCCAAGCTTATGATTTTCCCGCAAGACCTGTCCGATAGCTAGTTCCATCTACGGTTTCCGTGATCCATCTGTCCTTGTCAGCGCGGGAGGATAATTTGGTCGGTTGTGAAGCAATACCACGCCTTTCACCCTCCCGCCCACCATCTCACAAAATAGATTTTAGACTTGCACTCGACAGGGCCAAGGGCCTTAAATGATTATGCAAGCATTCAAGCCATGTAAAAAAAAAAAAGAGGATATCTTAGGAGTTCGCTTTAATTATGTTATTTAAGCGTTTAACACAAAGGTAATTAGCAGCTTAATTTAAATGGTCTGATACAAGGAATGTAATCATATCACATCTCGCCATGACACTGTCGTAAAGCCACCTCAAGATGATGTTTAAACACACAATCAAGGATGTTACAGCTGAGCAGTCCAGTTTTCATTGAAATAGCCAACACGGTTATCATTTTACTATTATTATGAATGTTATTTTAAAGGTATTAATAATATCTATCCAAAGTAACAGCTTCAGATGACAGGACTTGACGTATGAATACGTGAAACCAGACTTAGTAGCTTTTCTGTCAGATAGAGCCTCAGAGCAGAGGGGGCAGGAAATACACGTCTCCCCTAATAATCTCGTCAAATGGGACACATTCTTAGTACCGTAATAGAAACAATTTATTAATTGTTTCATTTACAAAATTAAAAAATCACATTTGAGGAAAGCTTAAGAGATTACTGTAACTTTGTTTATATGACATAGGTATATATAATTAATTCCATTATAATACTATTAGGCCTAGTCATGTTTTATGAAATGATTCTTATCTTCCAATTTAAAGTCGTAATGAATTCGTTATGGCTTCTACAATAATTAAGATACAGCGTCATCTATATATCCCTTTCTATAAAAATTGGAGTATAGCTCTGCTGAATTGATTGATGACGGTTTATAATATTCTCATAAATTTGTCGAGGCCTCGATTTAGATATACTTTAGCAAATGACGTTCAAAATCTTGTACAGACGGAAAAAACCAATCAAATTAGAAGCACAAACTTTTCAATTATTATTTCATTAAAAGGTAAAAAAAAAATTTCATCCGATTTCAAATTAAGTTGCTCCTTTGAGCAAAACAGTGCAAACTTTTAACGTGGTCTCTCGTGCATAATTTATCTCTCCCCCCCCCCCCCATGTCTCATCCCCCTCAAAACGGTTCAGTAACATAAATATTATTGGTTTTATCGAACATTTGTAATATTGAATGTATGTGAGTGTGGAAATAGAGAAGGGGAGATGAATTCTCCGCGAAAGAATGAATTACAAAGCAGGGATTGCTGTATCGCTACGTGTTTTATTTTTAGGGGTAGAGATTTTGAAAAACGACACTCCCCTGAATTGGGGGGTTTCAAGAGGGAAAAGGGCCTAATACCTCACCCATTTAATGTCCATCTGTGGGAAGTATATGGGTCACCAGGGAGCGATTTAGAGAAGTGTTTGGGGGGAAGGGGGCACTGTAAAAAAACAAGTTAGAGTTGAATACAACGAGATATGGTACGGGGTTGAGAGCTTGTTGGTCACCTGGACTTGTATTTCTACGGTACAGTCTGGTGCGAAACAGTGAAGTGACTGTCCTAGAGCTCCCTGTCATCGGCAGTTTAGTATATTGCGAGAGTGACGCCTTATACCATGCGGCCACCGAAGCAGGTAAAATAGTTTTTTTTTTACTTTAAAATTAATTACTCACTTCCCAGCATGCTCCAGTGATAAGGTCAATATGACGTCAGCTGATCTTAGTCCAAGTAGTGATGTCAGCCACCTTGGTACAAATGGTGTCGCCCTGGTACAAATGGTGTCACCCTGGTACAAATGGTGTCGCCCTGGTACAAATGGTGTCGCCCTGGTACAAATGATGTCACCCTGGTATAAATGGTATCACCCTGGTACAGATTGTGTCATCCTATAACAAATGGTGTCACCTTGGTACAAATGGTGTCACCCTGGTACAAATGGTGTCACCCTGGTACAAATGGTGTCACCCTGGTACAAATGGTGTCGCCCTAGAACAAATGGTGCCACTCTGGTACAAATGGTGTCACCCTGGAACAGATGGTGCCACACTGGTACAAATGATGTCACCCTAGGACACAGAGAAGGAAAGAACAGATCCCCAGCCGCTAGGTTAAACGTGTTGCACTCCTTTTCGAGGCTTTACTCCCTCAACGTTGGGATCGCTAGGTGCGATCACCAGTGACTACAGCGCAATCAAGTGAGCATTTTTTAAACGACTCACTTTAAACTCGAATTTACTAGAAGGAAGATACAAAATATGAGCTCTTCGAGTAAACCTGTCGGCTGGCGGTCACCGAGCAAGCTTCAGGTAGCATCCTCCCCCGTCCCTCCACCCCTTCCCTTGTCGGTAAGTACCCTAATCCTGCCACACAAATAAGTTTACTCTGACTGCACATTACAAAGAAAACTTTAAATACAATGAATCTTTTTTTTAACCAAGGGACTGGCTGTCAGTGGCTAATATTTATTTAAAGAGCACTGAGGAGAATTGCAGACTTTTAGAAATACCAATTTATTTAAGAAGTGGTTCGATATTTTTTAATATTGTTTTCACCAAAATGAGGGTGAAAGTTCTGACCAGTTAAATAGTTTAAATTTTAACTATAAAGTGTTTTTTAAATGGTGATATCTTATATAGAACCGTATAAAACAATCCCACAAATTGTTACCCTATCAAAACATGAGTATTTGATCAAGGAAGGCTAAATACCATACCGCATGACCACTAATGCAGGTCTATAATAGATATTTGATGCTATGTATTTAAAATAATTAATGTATACTTGGAATAATTTAAAAACTGGTATTTTCCCGGTGTAAATTAAAATTCACACACTCAAGTAATTAAAGTTAAAACAAAAATAAAGGATAGTTTTAATAATTCTGAGGGTTTCTGTTATTTAAAATTACGAAATAAACTCTAAAGTTAAACTATTGTATTTTGTGAGAGTACATGGACGCAGGCCGGATAGTAATATAAATATATTGCAGACAAACGGGCCGGTCAGCTTGTCTCGCGGGCCGTTTGTTTGTGAATCCTGCCTTATCATTCGACTTTGAAAGGGGGTTGTCTGTTAATAAAAGTCAAATCAGTTCGAAAGTTTAATTAATCATATAAGGCCCATAAGCATAGATGAAATTATGTACAGTTTATTGAAACAATTATTCAACATATTATATACCCTACACTCCATTTATCTTAAAAGTTAGCAAGCTTTATTTTATGAATTACTAGCAATCCCGCACAGCGTTGCCCGTGACCCACTGTGGTATAAGAATTATATAAGCACCCCTCCCTCTCCCCCTGGTGCCCATACCTCTGAAACGTAATTCTAAAGCAGATAGAAAATATTTTCTTCAAAAATTTGTTTAAAATAGTCTAATTAAAAAGATATTTGAAAATTTAAACATCCTGCTTCGAGGTGCATTCGGACCCCCTTCCGTCCACCTATGTTAAAAATTTCAGATCTCTGCATGCCGTAGATTTGGCTGGGCATCGCACACAAACAGACACACACAGACAAACACTTCCTTTTATTATTATAGATTATGTTGTAGCATTGTGGTTTATAAAATACGGCCTTAGGCTAGTCTAGTCCATTAAAGTATTGATGTCGCCTTTCAGTGTGATACGATTGTAGGCTACATAAATATTATTTTGATACGTGGAAAATAAAATAAATAGGTATCTCAAAATGCTTTCCTATTTACTATTTAACATATTGTGTTATTAAATGAATGGTATTTTAAATAGGAACTAATGAGTATGAAAATACACATAAAATTTTAACGTTATTTTATCATCACAAATTAAGATTAGATACTTATTGGTTTTACTGTTCGATTTTTTAAATATGTTGTTGGCTTTCTTGCATACAAGATAGAACGAATTTCACAGTAAACTGCATGAATACATTAACAAAGTGTGATACCAAAATGAAGTCTTGACATGATTATTTAATTTTTCATAGAGCATATCTCAATAAAGGGCAAGGTGACTTGGGGAATCTTAAATCCCCTACAGATATGTTCACACGCATATCCTAGAAACATTTATTGAGCAATTTCCTTATGTGCAACACAAAGAAGGTATTGTACATATAATGTTAGGAAAGGCATTGAAGAAAATAAGGATAATTTACCCTCTTTGGCTTAAACAATGCAAAAAGCACAAACTATTTTGCACAAAGCTACCTCCTTAAAGTTAGAATCCACAATCACTTGCTGTGGACTGCAAACGAGAATATTTAATGTTTAGGGAAACCGACGCAGAAAATATGAAAAGTATTACACCAATAATCTCATCTCATTGAGTGGACTTTGGAGAGTTGAGTACTTGTGACTTTAAGATGATTTTGATCCCAATTAAATGTAATAAATTAACTTTGTTTTGACATATTTCTATGAATCTAGACTATTGTCTCAAAAGTAATATTTGTAGCATGTTCCATTTTGAAACGTTGAAATAATGTAAGAGTGTATACGTAGTTTTAATGTTGAATAATTTTTTTTTTACAACAACAAAAACAGCTGTTTGGCCTAAGATTTAGGTTAACAACTTTGGCTTTTAAATAGTGGGTTTTTATAAGAGGTATGTTTCAATAAAACACTTAAGTTGTTAAAATGTGTAAAAGCTCAAATATGTATCGGTATTTAACAAAACACTCTTCATAAGACTGTCTAACTATAGTTGATAGGTAAAAATAAATACAATAATCAAATAATGGGACATTATGACTGTATAAACTCAAAAACTTACATAAGTGGCCAATGTAATCTTTACTACTTTTTGCTACTTAAATTGTGATTATTTTACTCCATAGTGTCATTGAGCCCTTAGTTGAAATTAGTTTTAAGAATGTATAGAAATGTGCTTGCACCGTTGGAGCGTATAAGACTATGATTTGTGCTCATCTATAGGTAAATAGACAATTTTTACTTTCTCTCAACACCTTGAAGAGAAAAGTACTTTGATCGTAAAAAAAAGTCCAAATTTTGACCACTGTCAACCCCCCGAAACCGAAAAGGTTTTTTTTTTTTGGGAATGCCTTCTGCCTGTGTGTCTATATTTAGGCCTAGAGCCGACACCATTTTACTGATCAGGCTAAAACTTGGTACATATGGTTTTTATAAGGTTCCCCAGAGGAGTTTTTGGAGTTAGATATCCTACCCTACAATTGAGGGTAGTTTACTACAGGTAAAAAAGAAAAAAAACAATCTATCTCGAAATCTGCTAAAACGATTTTTATTAAATTTCGTATCTGGGCATAAACTAAATGTCCGTTCTAATCATCCCGTGAACATAATTTTAAGGGTAGTTTATATAAGCAGATATTGCCAATTTTAATCATATCTTTGCAAGTATTTGATACACGAAATAACTCATTATTGTAAGGTTGTAACAAAATTAAAATTAAAAAAAACCTTTACTTGAAATATATTTTTATAAAACCAATAGGGGGCTGTCCATAAATTACGAAAGGATTTTTTTTCATTAGTTCAACCCCGCTTCCCCCCAAACCTCCCTACTTAGGGGATCGTAAGATTTTTCGTTCCCCTCTCTCCCCTTACCGATCTTACGTAATTTTCTTAAGATTTGGTAAATTATATTATTTTATACAAAAGGATTGGTGATGTGAAATTATAGAATACTTATCGCAGTGAAATTAGGTATAGCACATCATAAATAAATGACATTTTATAGCTATGTATAGCTGTATACGTCTATAGGCTACGCTTCAGCGCCACCTGTCATCGTTAGGTGCAACCTTTTTGACCGCGCGTCTGTAGAAGTGTTTTTTTTAGATTTTGTCTCACCATAAAAATTGATAAAATCCTTAGTTAAGTTAAATTCTACCTACCCCCATGAAAACTAAAGAAATTACTGATCATCCCTACCCCCAAAAAATTCTTATCTTCCGAGATATTGGTAAAAAAAAAATTATATGAGGTCTCGGAAAACGAGTTTATTATTATTCTTTTTGATGAAGATATGTAAAATCTGTAAAATATGAATAATGAACAATAGGTTTCTTTCATGCCTCTTTGTGGAATATGATGCTCTTTTTTTCCATCATGTTTCTGCAAAAAATATATATAATCTGGTTTCACAAATCTTATGAGTTTTAAATAAATGTTTCCATTTTTAGACAAAGGAGAGAGAAAGTCTGTGTGGTGTACCATCCCATTTATTATATTGAGGTAGGCTTAGTTATTAGCTTTAATAATATGAACACTAGTTAATATTATACAACTTACAAACTTGTTTGTAGTTTCGTCTTTATTAAAACATTATTTCTCACTTAGTGGATACCAAAACTGATATAATAGAAGAATCATCTATTGAAAACATTTATCTACAGTTAATTTCGACCAAATATTCCATTCCAACCGCAATTTAAAAAAAATATATCTAAATATTAGAGGTATAAAGCACAGAAATGAGGATTTGTTAGGTTTTCTCTCTTATATTAAACTAAGTATTGATTTAATAATATTAACACGAGTGTGGATATAAGGGTATAAGACATTATTGCTTAAAATTCCAAACTACAAGGCCAATTTTGCCTGTAGAGACAATAAATTAGGTGGGGGTATGGGGGTTTGTGGTTTTGTTAGAAGATCTTAATGGTTTCAAACATGGACATTTGAAATTTTTAGTAAAAGTTCCTTTTTGGCTCAAGACCAGAGCTAGGACAGAATTTTGTGAAATTCATCAACCTGTGCGAGATGAAAAAGGGGGTTCAAAAGTTTTCAAAATTCACAAACCGTGCATTTTTTTGAACTAGTGGACATAGAGCCTTGAAATTTAAAATGAATGTTTCTTTATAGAATTGAGTGAGAATTTTTTTTTTTTTTCAAATTTAATAATCCAAAGGGGTGCAAAGGGGGTAAAGGGGGGTAAAGGGGCACTAAATTATATGTCCTCCAATCAAGATTAAATTTGATATATGGGGGTTTATCGGGTCGCAGAGTACTAATACGAAATTAATTTATGTACGGCATCCACACGATGGGTCCCAGAGGTGCGTTGGTAAAAAAGTGTGTTCAAGACTACCAAAACTAATATAAATAAGTAGGCCCTACTTTCCAGGGTGATAGAAGATTGAAATTTTTCAGACAACCCATGGAATACTCCAAATAATTATAAAAGTATGAACATTTTTGTTTAATAAGTGGGACCCTGGGACATAGGGAAGGGGATATAAACAGAATAAAAACCTTTTATGTGTGCTAGTAAATTTAAATTTGACAGTCGTTTAGGAGGACTACTCCAAATAACCAAATAATCCTTAAAAATGAAAATTTATAAATGATAGTTAGAAAAATGAGCTTAAATATTTCAAAACTAATAGAAACAACTAATTCCCAGTTTGGTAGAAAATTTAAATGTATAAGTAAAGTTAAGGGACATGTCAAATTACTATAAGTCTGTACATTTAAAATTTTAAATGGAACCCCGGGAAATAGGGAGGGTGTAAGGGTTTATAAGAATAAAAACAACTTTTAGCGGTGATAGAATATTTAAATTTGGCAAGTTGGTAGAATGACCTTTCAAAATAACCAAATAAATCTTAACATTTGAAATTTATAAGTGGGAGTCGAAGAAATGTTAGTGAAAGGGGGCGGGCTCGTCATTTACAAAAATTAATACATTCAACTACCTCTCTGTGTAGTAGAGAGCTTAGGTTCGTTAGATTATTCTAAATAAACAAAAAATTGTGAAAATTTTAAATTTAAACTATGAGAAATGGGGGAGGGGGAAGTTACAGCTAGAAATAACTTTTGAGATGAGGTTAAAAATTAAAATTTGAAAGACAGGTAGAAATGAAACTTCAGATATCCAAATTTAAAAATTCTCAAAGTGGATTGGAAAAGTGGGTTGAGTAGTTAAAAAAACTTACAAAACTACTAAAAATAACCACTTCTAAGTGTGTTATAAAACTAAAATTCTGCATATAGGCAAAGATACCACTCCAAATAACTATAAAAGTCCAAATTTTTTAAAGTTTATGATGGGAGTCCAGGAAAAAAAAGGGAGTTTACAAAAATAATTAAGTATGGTAGAAAGTCTAAATTTTGCATGCTGGTAGAGGTACGACTTCAGATAACCAAATAAGTCTTAAATTTTAGATTTTGAAGTGGGAGTTATATAAATGGGGAGGGGGAGGCATGTTCAAAACCAGTGGATAAACTACTTGTATGTGTGGTATAAAACTGGAATTCGTCAAGCAGAGATAGGGACCACCCAAATTAACTATAAAGGCTGAACATTTTAAATTTCAAAATGAGACTACAGGAAATAGCAAAGGATGTGGTGGGGGAGAGGATAGGGTGTACATGTAGGAGGTAGAAATTTTAAATTTGTCAAAAATGTAGAGGGATAACTTCAAATAACCACAAACACATTTTAAATATTAGTTATTTTTAAGGAGGCTGGTGATATAGGAGGTCTCAAATTTTTACAACTCTAAGACTAAACTACTTCTCAAAGTGTTAGATGATTTACATAAGTCAGGTGGGTTTAGAGACCACCTAAAACGGTATCAAGGCCTGAATTATTAAATTTAAAAATGAAGGCTTGGAAAATAGGGAGAGATGGCCTCCTAAAAATGTTTACAAAGCTATATAAATGCAATTTTTGTAGATATAAAGCTTGAAATGTCGTCATTCATTTTAATAATAAAACAGGTTTGAGTCGCTAAACAGGGATACATTGTTCACGTTAATTCATTTAAAAAGTTTCTCATCTAATGCTGCTATGCTCATGACAGATATTCAACAACTATTGATATCACCTATGGAAGGAATTTAAACTATATATTTCTACTAGAGCTATATTTATTAATAGGGTGACCTGGTGGTCTAGGGGTAAGGTGTCAGTTCTGTGTTGAGGGTCCCGGGTTCAATCCTCGGTCCCGGCACAGATTTATCTTGTTGCTAAACCCTTCCTTCACCCCTGATAAGACGTGCATTAATCACAACTTGTGAATATGAGGAATGCCAGGCCTCCACCGTGGTTCGGATTCCACGTTAAACTGTAGGTCCTCCATTTAATCTCACAATCACCCTACCATTGCACATTAGCGTAAGTGCGTATAACCCGAACGGGTAGTAAGACGCGGTGCTAATAATAATAATATATTTATTAATTTTGGCCAAAATATTTTGATTAAAAAATTGCAAAAACATTGACATTTTCTCGCGCTTCCTACACTCTTGAACAAATGGAATTTCAAAATTGAAGCCCAGGAAACGGTAGCGCTTAAAATGTATACAACCAAAATAGAACATTATTTACGATGTGGTTAGGTTAACATTTGGTATCCACGTAAAATATCATATAAGATAACCAAATAAGTCTTAAAATTTACAATTGGAATTGTGGAAGCTAAGGAGGGTGAGGGAGACAGCTGGGTTTGGAAATGAGAGTAAATTGACATTTTCCAAAGAAAATATACTTTTATGCATGGAAGAAAATTTAAATTTGCCAATTTGATAAAAGGACTATCCCACATAACCATAAAAGTTAGAAAGTTTGGAATTCGAAAATTTACTGCTGGGAAATGAGAGGGGCCTCTAAAATTTCCTAAGCTATAAAAACTCGATATGTTCCAAATGCGGGTACACTTTATACTAATTAACCTTCCCTCGTCTCTAACACAATAGCGTAATTAGTAGTACATAAGCGTATAACTCGAACGAATATTAAGGTACGGTGCTAACAAAAATAACAAAATAGAAAATGTTATTGATGTTGACAGCAAAAAAAAAAAATCTACTTTCTAAAAGTCTCTTTTTATAAAAATTGGTTTGTAGTAAGACATTTGGAACACTACATTTGTAAAGGCAGAGTAAAAAGGTTTAAAGTACTAAAAGTAAATCAACACACAAACTAAATCCTATCTTAAAGTGGATACATTAGATTTACAAACACATAGCTATTATCGAATATCTAGGAGCCTCATAACAATTAAAATAAACCAATTCAGGCGACATAACTTGGATAATAATGATGCTTCATATGTTTCTGTAAAAGAGTCTATTATTTAATTTATGCTCGTTGGTGAAATGTGATGCTCTTTTTTCAAACATGTTTCTATGATCGTGCTTAGGTAAAGTTAGCATTGTCAATGGAGTGCGACGGCCGCCCTGTAATGCGCTCGTTTAAGCACTCAGATTGTAGACTAGGTAATATTTTATTTCTAAGATTTTTTTATTTGTTAATCGCCATAACTGGTTTGGGATTGCCATGGTTAGCTTAGGGCTGTACATGAAGGAACTTTCAAAATTATGACAGCTGGATGTTCACCAATAAAGCAAGAATGCTATAGCGAAATACGTCAAAGCTCGATCTAGTACATTACGAAATCAAAGTGACCAGAATATTATGAAATATATCAATGTCCAAACTTGTTTGACACATATTTTAATCAAATTTTGTTAAATCTTATTTATTTATTATTGTATTAATTTTTTTATAATAGTGATCATAAGTTAGTTTCAAACCTATCCAAACTACATAATCAGAACTTTTTTCTTTACTTTAGTAGATAATTTTTATACCAAACACTTAATAACTATAGCTGTGATTAAAACAATATTTGGGTATAGTTAAGAATATATATTTTTCATATACTTTGTATTGTCAACAATTTTACTCACTTTAATAAACTCTTTTATTGTGATATAAATATTTATTTTTTAAAGAAAATCTGCAATTATTGATTGTAAGAAAATATTGTTCTATTATAGTAAAATAATCTTATACTGAAAGATATTTCAGTGTACATTTTTTTAAATGTTTATTTCTATTCCTCTTTATTAAAATTAAGAGATATTTAATTTTCCATACATACATGAGAAGGTGTTGGACAAGTGTAATTGGGCAAAACATTATGAGCTTTTTGTTATGTAATCCTAAAGCGCGTTTAGGGAGATGAGCTTCATTTTCAGAAAGATTTTACTATAACTGATTTAAAACTGATTTGTTAACTCTCATTGCACATTAATATAAAATAATAATACTAATACTTAGTACCGCGTCTTACTAACCGTTCAGGTTATACGATTACGTACTAATTACGCTAATGGGCTAGGATTTGAGAAGGTTGGATATAGAGGACGTGAAACCACATTTGCATGGAGGAAGAGTGGAAAACCATTTAGGGAGCCAGGTTCAACCAAGCGAGATTCGAACCTCGGTCTCCCCGTCCTCAGCAGTCTAGCTCAACAATAAACTAGTGTGTTAGCTAACTATGCCACCGAGGTGGGTATTAGTATAAAATAATTTTGAATATAATCATTCCAGTGTTTAAAATAAGGTGGTATTGCCGATGCTAAATATATACTTAGAAAACTCTTTTCATTGTATTTTCCAGGCTTTTAACTTTTTTTTAGTTTATAAAGTAGCATATAACTTGTATATTTTGTTTGTATTAATTTGACAACAAAATGTAAAAATAATTGCAACATTTACAACATAAGTATTTAATTTTAATTACGATATATTTTGTGCACCGTGTCTTACTTCCCATTACAGTTATCCGCGTATTTACTCCAGTGAAGAAGAAATGAGGATGGCAAAATGTTTGGGAAATGTGCCCGTATTTGCGATGAAGGAGAATTATAAGCATATTAGGAAAAAAACACTCTCAGTACACCCAATCGGGATTCGAACACTGATATCCCAGTTATTTGCAGTCCAGTCTAACGAAGAAGTGAATCGTAAAGAATTGTGACCACATAAGATGGTTCCAAAAATTTAATAATTCATTTAAAAGTGCATTTCCAAGACTCGTGTCACGTTTAAACTGTAGAAGCACTGGTATTGTATATTTGGGTCCAACCATCTCAATTGTTTGAAAAGTTTTAGTCAATGAAAGGGAAGTGAGGCGGGGTAAGGGATTACCGTTACCTGAACTATTGTACTCGGAAAGAAGGCAGTTCTTAGCTCTCAGTTTGTCTTTCTCACCAAGAACATTTTGCAAGTGAGTTGATTTAAAGAATTCTCACTTGGAAGCGCTGTTATCACTGGATATTTTAAGTTCTACCTGACTCGAGGAGCGCAACAAATCTCCCGTAAGGCTACGTATCTGTTATATCCTTGTCTGTGCCCTAGGACAAATGGTGAAAGTCCATGTGCATTGAAAATAATCCACTACTCTGCGTTTCTAAATCGGATTCGAAACTGGCCGCATTACCCTTTCTTAGTTCTAGACTCTAGACCACAATATCTCCAGGTGATGTTGGTAGAGCTAATGGAGACAAGTCAGTCATCCATTGCCATTCCTGGGGAGAAAAAAAAAAAAAAAAAAGAACAATGTTGGGAGAGTGTATAATCACAAGTCTCCAATGTCTACGATGTTTTTGTCAGAAAGTAATAACAATTTCAATTTCAATTTCATTTATTATAATGCTGGCCAACAGTTGTGAGACCTATGACAGGCCAGCAATGAAAAGTACACAAGTACCTTACAAATATATATAGTAAAAAATAAAAATAAACATTAATAGCTAAATAATGATACACACTGATGAATAATTACAAAAACTAGGACATAATAACTATTAATTATAGATGATAAAAATAATAAATAACTTGAGAGTAGTAAAATAATAATAATAATAATAATAATAATAATAATAATAATAATGGTTCAAGAAGTTTCAATCAAACATAAAAAAAATATTGGGAATGATTTGAAAAAATTATCAATTGATAGTAACTCAATCCTGCCCTTGCTAGTACTTTATTTTTTGTATTTTGCAGTGAAGTATATTAATCATGGTTTAAAACAATATTACGAGTTAAGATAATCTGTAAAATAATTGTTGTAAGGTCTACACATGTACTGATTAAAGTCTACTGTGGCATGGTTTTTATGGTTTATTATAAAAAGCTAATATTTTATGTATTACTCACTCTATGGCATTAGAAGCTCGAAATATCATTGCCGCACTTAAAATTACCCCACCTAACCCTATCTTGACCTAGTTATATTTCTATCCAGTCCACCTTATTACACCCTATCTCTATCTTGAGCTAGTTTTATCCAGTCCACCTTATTACACCCTATCTCTATCTTGAGCTAGTTCTATCCAGTCCACCTCATTACACCCTATCTCTATCTTGAGCTAGTTCTATCCAGTCCACCTCATTACACCCTCTCTGTTTCAGGTCCATTCTAATGTTATCCTCCCATCTACGTTTAGCTCTTCCCACTGCTCTCTTCCCATTGGGCCTACCTGTCAATACCCTGACACTTCCATCCGCGCTACATTTCCTGCCCACCGTAACCTGCGAGACTTGAATGTTTTTTTTAGCTTAGTACAGGACATTTGACTCATCATTGTGTAACCTCCTTCACTCCCCAGTATCCTCATCACCTTTTGAAACCATAATCTTCCTAAGCACCTTGTTTTCTAACACCCTAAATTTGTTTTTGTCAAGTAAAGTAAGAGACCACGTTTCACACTCATTGACAGACAACAAATGGTAAAATTAATGTTTTGTATATTCTGAGTTTTAAATCATTGTTTTCTTCAATGCCTAGATTAGTAGCTTACGGGAGTCTTATATATTAATAGCATGTTCAACCTAAAATGTGTTTAAATACACCTTTGAATTTCCTTATAAAAGTTATCCTTGCTATTCCTTGGCGAGGACTCACAATGAGACAGTCCAGGTTGTATCACTGGGCCTAGGGCCAGCCTGTTTGAAGTATTGTGCTATAATCCTCCCAACAGTGATGAATTAACGTCCGGAGGGCTGATTCCGGGATCAGGATCAACTTAACGTTAATTTAAAGTTAACTTAACGTAACTTAACGTAAAGTACCTCCTCGTGTGTTTAAATGGAAGCGATCACGATGCAGTTAACTTAACGTTGACTTGCAGTTAACTTAACGTAAGAGACGTCCTTGGAGGTCTTTTACTTTAAGTGAACGTTACTTGGAGGGTATCACGTGATCTAGCCAGCCAATCATTATGCGAGTGACGTCTACAGGGCTATTTAGTAATTCATTTGTTGGTATTATGACCAATGTTTACTCTTTAGCATAAGTTCTAGTGATCAGACATTGAAACAAAATAATTAAACTAAAATAGGAAAGCTAGATTTATCAAAAAAGTTTTGTAATATATATTTATTATATCGATTGAAAACTGTAAACATTTAAAGATCATCACTTTACAAATAGTACAAATCACAGATCATAATCGAGAATGTAGATGTTTGGCTTGAGTTGTTACGTGAATCGTGATCACACATACGTTAAGTTAACTTTAAGTCAACGTTACGTTAAGTTGATCGTGAACCCGGCATGAGTGTTGTGTTTATTTTAGATCTAAGTCAGTTCAATATTCTTGCTCTGATCTATTCAGTTGGTTCAGAAAGTGCACGTTAAATACCTCAAATAAAATAAAAGACAATGTTTAGAAATGTCCCAGTAGTAAGAAAACTAAATAAAACGTCCCACGAATTTATATGTTGTTGACGTCATTTCCGGAATCTCTCCTCCTCGGAACAAGTGGTGGGAGGGGGTCGTGCATCTTGAGCTGTCTCCACCAGGGGGCTGAGCCCTCGGTTCCCTGTCTTGGGCACGTCTTGAAATATGGCCCCATCTTGGGCAGAGGTTGGGGAAAACATCTTTGGTTTGGGAGGCATATTTCTAGAAACCACTTTTTTATTTTATTTTTTGTTGGGAAGGAGGGAAGGAGGGGGAGTAGGAAATATAGAAATGAGAGGTTTCTTTATAAGAAGATCTCTGCTCGGGACGTTCTAAGAGGTCGGGGTTTGAACTACGGTGACTTTTTTATATTTCAATTGTTTTGCGATATCTGGTAATGGATCTGTCCCTGTATAGTCCAGTCACGTCAAGTGTGGAACCTGATAGTTTTGGAAACCATTCGTAAAGAGTGTAGATGTGTGTGTGGGCGGGGGAGGGGGAGACCCAACTTCCAAGCGAGATCTGAGCCCCTCAGGGGTCATCCATTAACCACGTAGTGCTTTTTTCTTACCTTTTTTTTACCCTCCAAGCCCCATGTAATACCAAGTAGACATTTATAGCCCCTCCTCCCTCCAACCTGTGTTACGTAACTTTTCACATCAAGAGTGAATGCAATTATTACACTAAAAAAGGGAACTCAGATTCAATACTACTCAGAAACCATTTTAAATAAATTCTTCCAAAGAATTTTATAGAAAAATATTTACTAAATTTATTTATGGTTTAACTGCACATACAGTATAGACGACTATCAGGAAAATTAACGACCTTCTTACAATTACTAGAAAACATTAGAATGTTAGTATAAGATCTGTGTTACGTAACATTGTGATGTACTACCCTCTTCGCCATGTAACACCAAGTAGATATTAGATCGTCCCCTTGTAACACCAAGTAGACATTAGATCTTCCCCTGTATAGACATTAAATCATCCCCATGTAACACCAAGTAGGCATTAAATTTTCCCGTGTAACACTATGTATACATTAGATCTTTCGCCTGTAACACCATGTAGACATTAGGTATTCCCCCTGTAACACTATGTAGACATTTAATCTTCCCCTGTAACACTATATAGACATTAGATCTTCCCTTTGTAACACTATATAGAAATTAGATCTTCCCTTGTAACACTATATAGACATTAGATCTTCCCTTTGTAACACTATATAGAACATTAGATCTTCCCCTTGTAACACTATATAGACATTAGATCTTCCCTTTGTAACACTATATAGAAATTAGATCTTCCTCTTGTAACACTATATAGACATTAGATCTTCCCTTTGTAACACTATATAGAAATTAGATCTTCCCCTGTAACACTATATAGACATTAGATCTTCCCCTTGTAACACTATATAGAAATTAGATCTTCCCTTGTAACACTATATAGACATTAGATCTTCCCTTTGTAACACTATATAGAAATTAGATCTTCCCCTTGTAACACTATATAGACATTAAATCTTCCCCTTGTAACACTATATAGAAATTAGATCTTCCCCTGTAACACTATAGACATTAGATCTTCCCTTCTAAAACCTTATGAAATTAGTCATTCCCCTTGTAACACTATATAGACATATAAATCTTCCCCTTGTAAACTAATGTAGACATTAGATCTTCCCCCTGTAACACTGCAGACATTAGAGCTAAACCCTCTCAAAAACCTTACGTTGAGGCTCTAAGGCGTCATTCACCCAATAAATCCTGGTCAGATCCACTGAATGTGGTTTTTCCTAAATAGTTTCCCACTCTCATTCAACGTAAATGAGGGAAGATTACCTCTAAAACTCTTCCTTCCTCATCCCTGACCCATTAGCGTGATCATTTAGTATGTGAATAACCTGAACAGGTAGTAAGACTCGGTGATAGAACATTTAGGGGAGAAGAAACATCCCCATTACACCCGACCCGGATTCGAGCTCCGATCTTCCCGAAGCGGCGGTCAAGTCCAGCACGCTAGTGACGCGTTAAGCCACGTGATCACCGATGCGGGTAATCTTCATGTTATCTGAACTGATTGCTAACAGAAATGTTAGGATGGCCGAGCCACAAGCCGGGTAGAGTGTGTGTGTGTGTTGTGTGTGTGTGTGTGTGTGTGTGTGTGTGTGTGTGTGTGTGTGTGTGTGTGTGTGTGTGTGTGTGTGTGATATAATAGAGAGAGAGAGACCCATAACCGTCCTCGCTGGCAAGAGTTCAACAACCAATGAGGCAGTTTGTGGTCTGTCAAGTATCGATACTTCTGGATATATCGATAAGTGTGGTATCGACAGACACTTGTCACGAAAGGAGGGTTTGGCTGGGAAAGAGGGAAAGAGGACATTTCTATTTCCTACCATAAAAGAAAGCCCATAATCTTATTTTCTACAGGAAAACAGAAAGTCGAGTGTTGGTTTATCTTAGTTTATGACGCCAACTGTTAGTTCTTTTGGATTCGGCTCTGTGTGATGGTGGGAGGGTCAGCTCTGAGTGATATTGTCAGTGTAAGCTTTGAGTGATATTTTCATTGTAAACTTTGAGTGATATTTTCAGAGTAAGCTTTGAGTTACATTGTCAGTGTAAGCTTTGAATGATTTTGTCAGTTTTAGCTTTGAAATGCGTTGAGTGACATTGCTAGTGTCAGATGTGAGTGATATAATTTGTATCAGCTCTGAATTATGTATTTTTCAGTGTTAGCTGTGAGTGATATCATCTGTATCACTTTGAGTGATATTGTCGGTGCCCTCTACTCTATTGTAAAACTGCCGTCTAACTAGCTCGTGTAGTTCTAGTGTTGATGATCTGTGACTTGTGTTTAATCTCATCCTGTCTAACTAGCTCGTGTTCTAGTGTTGATGATCCGTGACTTGTGTTTGATCTCATCCCGTCTAACTAGCTCGTGTTGTTCTAGTGTGGATGATCCGTGACTTGTGTTTGATCTCATCCCGTCTAACTAGTTCGTGTAGTTCTAGTGTTGATGATCCGTGACTTGTGTTTGATCTCATCCCGTCTAACTAGTTCGTGTAGTTCTAGTGTTGATGATCCGTGACTTGTGTTTGATCTCATCCCGTCTAACTAGCTCGTGTTGTTCTAGTGTGGATGATCCGTGACTTGTGTTTGATCTCATCCCGTCTAACTAGTTCGTGTAGTTCTAGTGTTGATGATCCGTGACTTGTGTTTGATCTCATCCTGCAGGTACAAGACACAGCTCACTCAGAAACGAAGCATAGGACGTGTTCCTCCCCGATTCCAACATTTAAAAAGGCAGATCTTATCTCCCAGGAGATGAAACAAGTGTTTAAATAATCATAGAGTTTCACTACTAACGACATGCTACACAATTTTACTTTACATAATTTTGATGAAAGTGACTCCATATATAGAGGAAATAATCAGGGATCATCAGTGTGGATTTCGACCAAATAGATCAACAAACAGGATTAGGAATGAAGCTATCCTAGAAAGAGTGGAGGCACAGGGAGTATATGAGATAGTAGAGGAAGCAAGACTAGATGGTATGCACATGTAATGAGGATATTGGAGTACATAAGATAGAAGAGGAAGTAAGAATAGATGGTATGGACATGTAATGAGGATGTTGGAGTACATGAGATAGAAGAGGAAGCAAGACTAGAGGGTATGGACATGTAATGAGGATGTTGGAGTACATGAGATAGTAGAGGAAGCAAGACTAGAGGGTATGGACATGTAATGAGGATGTTGGAGTACATGAGATAGTAGAGGAAGCAAGACTGAGATGGTGTGGTCATGTAATGAGGATGTTGGAGTACATGAGAGAGTAGAGGAAGCAAGACTGAGATGGTATGGGCATGTAATGAGGATGTTGGAGTACATGAGATAGTAGAGGAAGCAAGACTAGAGGGTATGGACATGTAATGAGGATGTTGGAGTACATGAGATAGTAGAGGAAGCAAGACTAGAGGGTATGGACATGTAATGAGGATGTTGGAGTACATGAGATAGTAGAGGAAGCAAGACTGAGATGGTATGGACATGTAATGAGGATGTTGGAGTACATGAGATAGTAGAGGAAGCAAGACTGAGATGGTATGGGCATGTAATGAGGATGTTGGAGTACATGAGATAGTAGAGGAAGCAAGACTGAGATGGTATGGACATGTAATGAGGATGTTGGAGTACATGAGATAGTAGAGGAAGCAAGACTGAGATGGTATGGGCATGTAATGAGGATGGAGAAAAGCTGGAAAAGATACCAAAGAAAATGTTGTCAATGGAGTATGTAGGAAAAAGACCGCAAGAGAGGCCGAGAAAGAGATGAGAGGAGCAGATAAAACAGAAAGTGTGCAAGTGAGAGGATAAGAATGGAAGAAATTAAAGAAGGAAGGATGGTGAAAGGATAGAGGAAGATGGAGGCATTTTACTAAACTGACCCGACCCTAGGCTGGAAACAGTTTATTGTTATTGTTGTTGTTGTTATTATTATTATTATTATTATTATTATTATTATGAGATCAACAACTAATCAGATTTGTACTTTTCAGCAAATGTTAGAAAAAAAGTGGGTGTACATAATGACGGTATATCAATTATACATAGATTTTAAAAAGGCCTATGGTTTAGTTTAAAGAAACAAATTATATCAAATTTTAATTAAGTTTGGGGTTTATAAACAACTTTTCAAGCTAAGTGAAGTATTTTTAACAGCTGCGCATGGCAGGGTCAGGGTTGGATGTCACTTATTATATACTTTCGAAATAAGTAGGTAAGTTTTTGACATCTCGCCTGCTGTCAAGGGACGTTAAACTCAAAATATACAAAATAATAGTTTCACGGTTGATCTTTATGGGTGTTAAATGTGGTCACTTACCTTTCACGACGAAAATAAAGTTAGGCTGTTCTAAAACAAGGTGCTTGGGAAGATATTTGCTCCAAGGGATGAAGATACTGGGAAGTAGAGGAAGTTACCTAATGATGAGTTAGATACCTCGTCACAGATAAATTTCACAGATTACCGTTGGCAAGAAATGTAGCGCGAATGTTATTATTATTAGCACCGCGGGTTACTACCCGTTCGGGTTATACGCACTTACACTAATGTGTAATGATAGGGTGATTGTGAGATGAAATGGAGGACCTACAGTTTAACGTGGAATCCGAACCACGGTGGAGGCCTGGCATTCCTCACATTCACAAGTTGTGATTAATACACGTCTTTTCAGAGGTGAAGGAAGGGTTTGGCAATCAGATAAATATGTGCCAGGACCGAGGATTGAACCCCGGACCCCCAGCACAGAAGTCTGACACCTTACCCCTAGACCACCAGGTCACCCATTGTAGCGCGAATGGAAGTGTCAGGGTATTGAGAGGTAGGCCCAATGGGAAGAGAGCAGTGGGAAGACCTAGACGCAGGTGGGAGGATAACATTAGAATGGACCTGAAACAGAGAGGATGTAATGAGGTAGACTGGATAGAATTAGCTCAAGATAGAGATAGGGTGTAATGAGGTGGACTGGATAGAAATAGCTCAAGTTAGAGATAGGGTGTAATGAGGTGGATTGGATAGAACTAGCTCAAGATAGAGATAGGGTGTAATGAGGTTGACTGGATAGAACTATCTCAAGATAGAGATAGGGTGTAATGAGGTGGACTGGGTAGAACTAGCTCAAGATAGAGATAGGGTGTAATGAGGTAGACTGGATAGAACTAGCTCAAGATAGAGATAGGGTGTAATGAGGTTGACTGGATAGAACTAGCTCAAGATAGAGATAGGGTGTAATGAGGTGGACTGGATAGAACTAGCTCAAGATAGAGATAGGGTGTAATGAGGTGGACTGGATAGAACTAGCTCAAGATAGAGATAGGGTGTAATGATATAGACTGGATAGAACTAGCTCATGATAGGGAAATGTGACGTACTTTTGTAAGTGCGGCAATTAAATTTTGAGCTTCTACTGCCATAGAATAAGTAAGATCGTATCTCCCAACTTTAGGTTGAGACTCATCAGGGTGGCGATCACAGCTACAGCACAAACTATAGTTTCCAGGAATGTCTCTCCTCAACTTTTACTCTTAAGTCTGCATCGTAGTTCATTTTGCACAATTAGGTCACAAACCAATTGTGCCTGAGAACAGGGGAGGAGGGAGAGAAGTTTCAAGGCGCATGCGCAGTCCAGCATTTATGCACCACATTGACGAGGAAGAAGAGAACCTCGAGGTTAGAGTGAAGAGGATGCGATAAGAGGTCAGTGTTTCTGCAGATTTTATAACAATCACTTTTTTTTTGCCAAAATAAACATAAAATTGCTCAATTAGAAACATAGAATTTAATTTTCCTCACACGGCGATACCAACAGTTGTTGAATATCTGTCATGAGCATAGCGGCATTAGATGACAAACTTTTTAAATGTATATCAAAAGTTGTCATTAAATTCCAGGACACCTTCGACAGATATTCAACAACTGTTGATATCGCCGTGTGAAGAAAATTAAATTCTATGTTTCTATTGGATAATTATTTGATTTCCTTTGACAAAAAACTGCGAAAACCACTGTTCTTTTCTCGCGTCCCCTACATCCGCACCTTAAATCCACGAACACGAACCAGCCGTGCCTGATAGCAGCACATTACGATACGCGGCTTACCACATGTTGTTCTCATTCTCTCTCCAGGCTAATGCGGGCGTATTTTCTCCTAGCTACCCTCCTCATACTAATCTACCTTAAATGGCGTCATTAATACCGTGTGTCTAGAACGTACACGGCCATAAAGATGATCGGTATGTCTGTGTTTGATATAAAACTGACTGTTGTGTTTGTAGAGGACTATGAAAAGGAGGGTGGGATACCAGTGGAAGGCGGAGAGGGGGAGGGGATGACCTGGCAATATCGGGTTCCCATCAGTGCCACGGGGGCCATTTGGCGCCTCGATCGCTACCTTGCTACCTGTCTGTGGCATGCACTTCTCTTATGATGGACTGCGAGCTTCTCAACCTCCCTTGGGATGGGGAGTTAAACCCCGTGGACCAGCCGCGAGAGGGTGAAGGGGAATAATTATATTTCATCCCTAAAAAAGAGTTGGCAACGTTTATTGGTACTGTATTTTTTTTAAACTATTCTTACTAAAAAAAAGACATAATTTTCTAAATGGGTAATGATTTGTCCTATTTTTCTACGTACACTTTATAGACTAGAGAGATTTATTTATCAACAGTAAAAAGGGTTTGTGTAAATTCCGCCTCGAAGATTGTATGAACCCCCAAAGCTCCTGTGTGAATTCCATCCCCTCATTAACAAAGGCGATGTAAATTCCGTGCCGTATTAAATGATTTAAAAAAATTCAACTTAATTCTAACGTAGCTCCGTAAGTCTAAAACACGTAATAAATTCGTAGGTAAAAATATTCCAAAATTAATTTAATTTATTTTCCCCAATACTTTTTCTGTATACTTAAGAATATAACTAAACTTTTACCTGTGTAGCTTTTTTATGTAAGCATAGATGTTCTAATAGAACAATAAATGCGGATATTTTGTAAAAAAAATTTTTTTTTAAATGAAAGAATTATCGCGTAGAAATTTTTTCTTTTCAGGAAAATGAAGTTCATTTAAACCAATCATGACTATGAATCAAACAGTCATGAAAGAATTAAATGAGACAAAAAATATTTATGAACTACGTTATTGAATTATTATTTATTGTAGATACTGTATCTGTATTTGAATAGTAAAATGTTGTCATATTAACAAATTATGTTCAAAATTTAAAAAAATTGTTTTTATTTAATTTACTATCATTGATTATTATATATATACACCCTGATTTTGTTAAGAAGAACAGTATCTGGTGGTTACTAAAGTTACGAAAACAATTTTAATATATTCATAGATCTCCCCGTCAATGACAGTTCAGTTTATTTCAAGAGTGACGCCTTAGATTATTTCACCACCGAAACAGGTACATACAATAGAAACCGTAGAAAGTACCCCTTAATTATGTTTCATGCCGTCTTAAATTTCGTGGGATATAACTAGTCTCGATTTATTTATCTTTCCAGCTAGATTTTTTTTTGGCGCCAGTAAAGAAAAAATGTCATTCCTGTGCTGATTAATCACGCCGTAGTCAGGATTACAAATAACGAACAAAAAACGGAGCAATGAAAGCAATGACAGGAAATGAAAATGTGAAAAAAAAAAAAGATAAAGGACTTTCGTTTGTTTTTAGTCCTTGTTTGAAGAGGAGTCAACAGATCCTTGTAACAGGAGCAGAAGACGATCAGTCTGCCATCTAACGGCTGCTAAGAAGATTACCAGAGATTACCAAACTTCATTAATATTAAAAGCGTCCACTGGAAAACGTTAGATAGAGAAACTGGAATTTTAGAAATTGGAAGAGAGCAGAATCATCTTTCTCCGTCATTCTATCAACTGGTTGAACACTCCATCGGATAGCTAGGACCAGGACTAAGAGCTATCTTGATGATATAAGTCATGACACTAATATTGGCCTTGACGATATAAGTCATAGCACACTAATATTGGCCTTGACGATATAAGTCTGATCATACTAATATCGGCCTTGACGATATAAGTCATAGCACACTAATATTGGCCTTGACGATATAAGTTTGGCCACACTAATATCGGCCTTGATGATATAAGTCATGACACACTAATATTGGCCTTGACGATATAAGTTTGGCCACACTAATATCGGCCTTGATGATATAAGTCATGACACACTAATATCGGCCTTGACGATATAAGTCTGGCCATACTAATATCGGCCTTGATGATATAAGTCATGACACACTAATATCGGCCTTGACGATATAAGTCATGACACACTAATATCGGCCTTGACGATATAAGTCATAGCACACTAATATTGGCCTTGACGATATAAGTTTGGCCATACTAATATCGGCCTTGACGATATAAGTCATGACACACTAATATCGGCCTTGACGATATAAGTCATAACACACTAATATCGGCCTTGACGATATAAGTCATAGCACACTAATATCTTATTCTGAAAATTGAAAAATGACACCTGGACAAGGGAATCGACTCCTGGATAGCTCAGTGGTTAGAGCATTGGCGTACTAAGCCAAAGGTCCCGGGTTCGATTCCTGTGTCCAGGTGTCATTTTTCAATTTTCAGAATATGATATTATTATCTTCATAGGAAGAACCTTATCTGAAAGCTAGAAATGTCACCAGATATACTTTCACGTATTCATACGGCAAGTCATGTAACCTGCAGCTTGTCACATTTGATAGATAATTATTTTATATTTTAAGGTATTTAGCGTACTTTGTGTGAACTGACTGATTATATCAATATACGAGAATTTCTATGAGAGAGCTTGAAAGGGCCTACCAATTCGGCCGGGGAATGTAGTTTACATACCTTCCAGGGTTCTTTTACACGCCACAATTAACATTGGGACAGACGGTTTTACTTTCCTTCCGAAGTAAGTTGTGCTACGGATTTTCATAGCTCAAGAAAAATCCGTCGACCCCGGCTGGGTTTGAACCCACGAATATCGGGTCCTGAGTCGAGAACTTTACCCCAAGACCACCAAGGTCGACACTTATAAAATTAAGTCATCAATTAAAGCAGTAATAAAATAATAAAACTTTATCAATATCGACCACAACAAATATGTTTGTATTTTCTAAAGGAATTTTCTTTGAAAATTGGAATGTAACACCAATGTGATATGGAAAATTTCTCACAGAAATTTTCAATTTCTTACAAAAAGATTGTTTAAGAAATTTTTCAACTATTCTAATCTGGGGGGGAAGGGGGAAGAACCCAACTATTTAAATGTAAAGAATGCAATCCCAAGTTTTAAAGTTTCCACTTCAGTTTAATTTCTCCCGATGACATTAACACCAGAAACATTATTAAATGATTTACAATAAAGCAATAACAGGAATTACAGTTTTCTTCTCACAGATCATGTATAGAACTACAGCGCTTGGGTGGTTGAATGTGTCACTAATTTCCGGTTTGCTGTAAGCCAGACATGTTAATACTTCATTATTATAATACATCGCCTTCTTTTGGGATTCAACCATCTGATAATGGTACCGCAAAACGTTCATCTATAATTATCATTATTTGTTAGGCTTTTATTTTCAGTTTATCATCAACAAGATAGTTAAATAATTTTAAGGTTGGATTTAATATCGGCTAAAAACCTCTCCCTCCCCTCAACTCGCCCCACAAACCACTATTCCATGTCTCTATTAGGCTCTAAAGACAGCCTCCCCCCCCCACCCCCCCCCCCCCCAACAAATCCTGTTCACCACTGAGCAAACCACTGGACGCCACTGCCGAAAATATTCCGGAACATTTTCATCTCTAGCTGGAATGGTGTCCTGAGGGTAGAGTAGTGCTGGCTGGAATGGTGTCCTGAGGATAGAGTAGTGCTGGCTGGAATGGTGTCCTGAGGATAGAATAGTGCTGGCTGGAATGGTGTCCTGAGGATAGAATAGTGCTGGCTGGAATGGTGTCCTGAGGATAGAATAGTGCTGGCTGGAATGGTGTCCTGAGGCTAGAATAGTGCTAGCTGGAATGGTGTCCTGAGGATAGAATAGTGCTGGCTGGAATGGTGTCCTGAGGATAGAATAGTGCTGGCTGGAATGGTGTCCTGAGGATAGAATAGTGCTGGCTGGAATGGTGTCCTGAGGATAGAATAGTGCTGGCTGGAATGGTGTCCTGAGGCTAGAATAGTGCTAGCTGGAATGGTGTCCTGAGGATAGAGTAGTGCTGGCTGGAATGGTGTCCTTAGGATATAATAGTGCTGGCTGGAATGGTGTCCTGAGGATAGAATAGTGTGGCTGGAATGGTGTCCTGAGGATAGAATAGTGCTGGCTGGAATGGTGTTCTGAGGATAGAGTAGTGCTGGCTGGAATGGTGTCCTGAGGATATAATAGTGCTGGCTGGAATGGTGTCCTGAGGATATAATAGTGCTGGCTGGAATGGTGTCCTGAGGCTAGAATAGTGCTAGCTGGAATGGTGTCCTGAGGGTAGAGTAGTGAAGCTTATTATGTCTTCTGGGGACATTCGAAATCACTTCTTGTAAAAACCAAGATGTTTATCGTCACTAAATATAATTTTAGAGGAAGTAAACATTGAATAAATAATGTAAATTGAAAGTAAACTAGAAATGCCACATCGAAGTTACAGGGGGAAGAGGGAGGAAAGTCAAAATATAGCTCTAATTTAATTGGTGCTGTCATCTGTTATACAAACATGAACCTTTCCAATGTGCTTTATATTATGGATAAAAGAGGTATCTTTCATATTTAAAATATATTTTTTAGCACCGCGTTTTACTACCCATTCGGGTTACACTCTTCAAATTAATTTAAAAAAAAACTTTCTGTCGTCCTTTTCTGGGTCCTTATGGGGTTTGATATAAATAAAGTTGTTGTCCTGTAAAATGTGTGAGATGTCAAATGTGACATTCCCCATTTCCCCCCTGTACTCTTCAATACCACTTTTGGGGACCAAATAAAAATACTACTTTATGTTA
This sequence comes from Timema podura, assembly GCA_033556935.1. Taxonomy (NCBI): domain Eukaryota; kingdom Metazoa; phylum Arthropoda; class Insecta; order Phasmatodea; family Timematidae; genus Timema; species Timema podura. Next base: position 55,002,568 of record JAVRXN010000012.1, on the reverse strand, counting down.
GTTTAACTTGTGCCCGAAGATGTGGTGGACGAAACAATTATTTCCCTTGGTTAATACCGGGGTAAAACATAAATTCCACAACAATTCCTCTTTCCCTACCTTCGAGCTTGGCGCCATAAATCGCTTAGAATCGGCAGGTCATGGACCAGGGCCGCCAATAATTACACGGCTTCCGTCTGGTGGTTTTCTTGCCGTGGGTTTGGTAATCCCCGACTAAAACCATGTCTTCAATTAGAAGCGCGCCAGGACTAAGCCTGCTGTAATGAAGGACTAACGTTACAGAACAGTGTTGCCAGCTACTGGATGCTTTGGGGGAGGCAGATTTAAATCGTTAGCGACAGAACGCCGGCTCTATGTGGAGATAGGCAGGTTAGTATGTGACTGGTACAGTCCGGGTGTTGTGAAAATGTTCCATATGGAGCCATCATATGATACAGAGTGTAGATAAGTAAGTTTATGTGTGACTGGTGCAGTCCGGGTGTTGTGAAAATGTATAATATGAACAAACATTTCCATAAACGAGAATTAAAATAAATTTCTAAAAGCAGATTTAGTTTTGCCACTCAGCCACGAGGACAGACAGGATGTAACCAAGGTCCTCTAGACCTGTAGTCAGTCTCCCTGACCACTCAGCTACAGACAGGATGTAACCAGGGTCCTCTAGACCTGTAGTCAGTCTCCCTGACCACTCAGACACAAGGACATACAGGATGTAACCAGGGTCCTCTAGACCTGTAGTCAGTCTCCCTGACCACTCAGCTACAGACAGGATGTAACCAGGGTCCTCTAGACCTGTAGTCAGTCTCCCTGACCACTCAGCTACAGACAGGATGTAACCAAGGTCCTCTAGACCTGTAGTCAGTCTCCCTGACCACTCAGCCACAGACAGAATGTAACCAGGGTCCTCTACACCTGTAGTCAGTCTCCCTGACCACTCAGCTATAGACAGGATGTAACCAGGGTCCTCTAGACCTGTAGTCAGTCTCCCTGACCACTCAGCTACAGACAGGATGCAACCAGGGTCCTCTAGACCTGTAGTCAGTCTCCCTGACCACTCAGCTACAGACAGGATGTAACCAGGGTCCTCTAGACCTGTAGTCAGTCTCCCTGACCACTCAGCTACATACAGGATGTAACCAAGGTCCTCTAGACCTGTAGTCTGCCTTCCTCTCTTCCAGCCAATGTCCCTAGACTGTTTTGTTGGTTCTCTAGTTTTCTCGTTCGCGACTGTCCCCCGGCCAAGCCCACAAACGCAAGTGGGGGTAGGGCAGCGAGTAATTACGAGTGTCAAATTAGCAGCCAACTAATGAGGGAATTTCCGTGTCCGACTCACCGAGTGGACAAAATACCCCACTCCTTCTTTCTTTCTCTCTACCTACCTATTTATGTATTTATTACCCCCTCTTCCATGTTCCCCTCGTGGACCGCCTTAACCTCCTCCACGGCTTGGGTTAGTCCACTCTTATCTTGTACGAAACTACTATTTACCTTGCAGCCTGATTTTCATATTTAAAACTTTGCACTCATATTGCCAAAATGGTGGAAATAAAAATATTATAATATTGTATTTATATTCTTAGTCCATTTAATTAACAAAAGTAATCCATTAGGAATAATTATTGGAAGCTTTGGATTACGTTTGTAGCATGTCCTCTACCTAAAGGACATCTACGAGCATGACAATAAAACTACGAATGGAATAAAGGAATTAAAAGAAGAACATTAAAAGAAAAAACTAATCTATTCCTTTAGAAGGTAGAAGAAAATTAAAACTAATCTATTTCTTTAGAAAGTAGAAGAAAATGGCTTACGATGGACAGGATGTAGTCCGATATAATCACCATGCTTTCACGGACCTTTCCGCCAGCATGGCAGCATGGCGGCTTGGCTGATGTCTGGGCCGTTGGACGCACGAGATGGAAGAGAACTTCAATATCGCCGGTCGACGCCTCAACCCTAAGGCGCTGATTACCTAGCGGCGCTTCTGGGAAACACTCTCTCCTCCACCCCCCCTCCTTACCGTCCGTTGATCCCGCCGTTTGGTTCGTTCCCGAGTTAGACCAAGAGTATAAAACATGGAAACCCGTGTGCCACAGGATTGCACTTCTTTGTAAAATTTCGTCGAAGGAAGAAATTCGGAACAAATCTCCAGCGCCACTAATACTGGTGGTCACATTGGATCAGGAGTCGGACTCACCACCGCGTCGCAGAAGAAGCCTCGCCAGATTCGATTAAGTATCACCTTACATCTACAACTTTGAATACTATGTCCTTCCGACATAGTTTGTCCTGTTGTAATGTTTTTATGTGTCCTTCAGATACTAGCTGAAGTTATTCTTTATAATTATGTTTTTCTTTATGCCCTTCTGACATGTTTGATTTTTAGTCTGAATGACTAATTATATTGTTTGTCCTTCAGACGTGTTTTATTTAGCCAACGAAACTAATATGTTAATACCTATCGTCAGATAGTCTGGCTATATTGTTCCTATGTCCATTTGACATAGCTTAAATACGGGGGCTTTAAGTTCTATATAAGGAAGACAAGGTGGTCAAGTTTTTCTAATTCTTGGATTCATGTAACTATTCTGGGTGCTTATGGCACAATAATGTTTCATAACGCCCTAAACGGCATGTTCATATATTCGATATTTGGATGGCTACCAGCAGTTTGACAAACGTCTTTTGTCTAAGACCTAGTTAGGTCAGTGTCTCACTACTTTCTTTTGGGCACATTTTCTGTGTTACTATCTAGGGTGCGCAAAGTGTGGAACACGGCTAGTTTCATATAGTGGCCCGCACAGATAGTATTTTCTTTCGCCCCTTGTTGGCGCCTCGTTTGGCTATGTATTTAATGTTAGAATGTACTAGCTTTGATGTATATCCCAGAGTATGGGTAGTTGTTTAAATGTACTATTGAATGCTCCGGCTGTACCCATTGGGAAAGGACCGGCCATAGTACTACATGGTGTTGACAACTGACTGTTAGCCATCTGTATATTATAGATCATCCGTTTACCAATCATTTCTTAGAGTGTCTATGAGAGACTTCTTTAATTCAACCTAAGATAGCCAGCTTGTCCTCTGTTTAACCTAGTAGCTATAAAACTATAGGATTTACTGTAATGTAATTTATTAGTTATACTTTCACTATGTTATCAGTCTGGCGCTGGTCCGACTACTTTTGAGCTCTTTCTACCTAACTCCCCTTTTAACCGTTACTGTGTTGGTTTAGACACTTATTCTCCCGAGCTACGTCATGATCCTATATTTCTGGAGTTGTTAAATCCTACCATATGTTCAATCTAAAGCCGTTGTTTCCCTTTTTGCTTTGTATTTATACTTGATGTTCCGAACTAATATTTCTGACACTGTATATACTCTACCCAATATTTAACTTTAAATCTTGTCCTTCTACTGTAATCCTTTATCTCTTCTTATGTCTTGTTATAATAAATTTACTTCTGTTACCTAATCTTTATTCCATGGTTCAGCAATATAATCCCCCTTAGTTCTTATCTTGTATTTACCTGGTACTAGTAATCGTTACCTCCTCTACATATCAGAGTGAAGGGGAAGCAACGATTCAAGGCACGCATCCGTGCGCGTCACGTTTAGATTAACTTAATAGTTAATTAATCAAATAATACATATTTTGATAAGGAATTAGATTTCTGAGAAGTAGGATCGGTGTGACCAAATTTTCCAGAATCAGAAATGAGAGAGTAAGAGGAATGATAAATGAAGAGCCAGGAGAGAGAAGGCACGACCAAGGTGGTATGGCGATGTGAGGAGAATGGAGAGGGAAAGAATAAACAGGAGGATGTTGGATATGAAGGTAGAGAGGAAGACCAAGGGACAGATGGATGAAGGGGGTAAGGAGGAGTGTGGAGGGAGAGAGGTGGTTGGAGGAAAGGAGGCGGTGGAGAGACTTATGTTCCAAACAGACGGAAGCTGTCCATGATGATGAAATAAGAAATAATTATTTCTAAATTGCCAAATTTTGGTGGCTTTCAATCAACGTTGGTGCTCGAAAGTGCTTCCTACAAAAAATCAGATTTTAGGGAGGGCGGACTAGCTAACGCGACACTAGTAAGATCTCACTAGAGTGGTTCCTGTTCGAATCTGGTCAAAATACGATAAACTTGTGTTGTGTATTTCGACTTATAATCAGGAGGTCCCAGTTGCCACCAAAATTAGAACCATTTATCTCGTAAAAAACTTGACGAGTTCGAGGTTTTTTATACGATTTTACTTTCTCTCGACTCCTTGGAAAATAATTTTGTGGTCGTAAAAAAAGGGAATCGAAATAGAGATTTTAATAAATGTTGACGTTTCATGCCATACTGATATTGAAAATGTAGTTTTCGCGATGCAGTCTGTCTGTCTGTTCGTCTGTTACTCAATCTAGAGCAGAAATCATTTTACCGATCGAGCTAAAACTTGATATCTAGGGCATTATGAAAGTACCCCCAGACGGGTTTTCGGGATTAGATATTTAACCATAAAATTAATGACATTTTATAAAACATTCTAAATTAATTGAAACAAGGAGCGTTATTAATAATAATGGGTAATACTTGGATATTAATTATCGAGTTTAATTGAAGATTATGAGATTTATATGTTACATTACATAAATTTTACAGTGAAATAAAAAAAACATGAAAAATGTAAACAATAAAATAACATGACACATTGAATTAATGATGAATTATAGAAAGTATAACATACAATTATACAAAATTTTATTCTATTAAGATAATATGAATTACCAGACAAAAATATTAAGATTAATATGATTTTATTGGCTTTGTTAAAAACTATGATAAACTAATAAAATATATGTAAACTCTACTAACAAATATTTGCTAGTAAAATTGATATATTTTTTTTAGAGTGATGTAAAGAAATAAATGGTACAGTTCACCACGCAAACTTTATCGCTAATTTACCTAAGAATTGAGACATTTACTTAAAACTCGTAAGATTTTGTCCCGGAAATATAATGAGTATCATAGTCTACCAAAGAATATAAATGAAATAATATATATCATTACAGAAAAATATTGATAATAAAAGTAACATCACTGTTCAACAACAAACGTAACAATCAACTATAGATTTATCATACCTTAATTTAAATAATATATTTGCCAACTATCGCTTTTATAAAAATATATTTCAATTAAAAGTATTTTATTTTTAAATTTTACTACAAATTTGTAATGATAAGTTTAGTTCATATCTCAAATAGTTTTGGAAATGAGATCCAAATTGGAAATATACGCTAATGTAAAGTACCCTTTAAGCAATTTTCATGGTAAAATAAGAGTCGCCATTTTGTTTGGAATGAAAAACAGCGCCTAGATATGAATTTTGATCAAAATCGTTAGAGCGGATTTCAAGAAAAAAAAATCCTCTTATGGCCCTTAAGTAATATACCCTTAACTTTAGAGCTATAGATATCTAATTCCAAAAAATCCTCGCAGAGCCTTATGAAAACTCTAGTTTCAGCCCAATAGGTGAAATAGTTTCAGCTCTAGCCCGAGGCTCAGATTCAGGGGGTCACGAAACATCGATATTTATCAAAATCACGAATAAGATTTTGTTGACGAGGAGTCGTGGGAAATTAAAAAGAATAGAAGAAAATTAACGATTAATAACATTAGTAGTAAATAGAGATATAAAATTAGAGTAGTTGTGAGGTAAAGGAGAGAGAGATGATAAATATTGTGGAAACAGAAAAGGGAATAAAGGTGGTAGAGACAACAAGGTATTGTGAAAATGTTGATTAAGTCACCTATTGCTACCGTCGGCTTGCTGTTCTAAATTTGTAGGGATGAGGGTGGCGCAGGTGATAAAGCACCCGCTTTTTTTAATTAAGTATTGATTTAGTTCCCTTTCAATGAAAAGTCTATTAGCGGTCCTGGGTTGTGTTGCTGAAAGATCTATAAATAAGGCTGGAATAAATAATTCATTGCAAATACAAGCGTTAAATATGTACGTTCATTAATTTAATAACCATAGTAAGAATATTAGAACAAAATGTCTGAACCGACTGATTATATCAGCACGCGAAAATTTCTATTAACGAGAGCGAAAGAGCCTACCAATTTGGCCGGGGGAGGTATTTTCACACACTTTCCAAGGTTATTTTACATGCCACAATCAACATAGGACCGACCGACGGGTTTACTTTCCCTCCGAAGGAAGTTGTGCTACGGATTTTTATCGCTAAAAAAAAATCGTCGACCCCGGCTGGGTTTGAACCCACGAACATAGGCGACAACTTTACCCCAATGACCACCGAGCTCGAACCTGAATGTGATTATAAAAGAGTTGGTAGACTCCTGCATGGTAGATCACTGATACGCTTTGGCAGACGTTTCAGAAATCCCGAACTATTTATTATTTAAGAAATTGTTCGATATTTTTAAATACCTATCGTTCTTTTCAAAAGCTGGCAAAAATTATCAGCCGGTTTCTGACCAGAAAAATAGTTTAAATTTTGAGTTTAAAATGTTTAAAAAAATCAATGACGCTTCAACGAACATTTGTACTTGTGAGATTAAAGCAAAAAGTTATAAACCTATATCTAGCCTCCCTCTTTCAATTAATAAAGTACTGTTTTGAAGTGTCACAACAGAACATTTTGAAATATGTAGGATTTTATTTTATAGGATTCTATGTTAGTTATCACATTTAGAAGAAAAAACCTTTAAAAGTAAAATTTCAAATTTTTAACTGATCAAAACTTTCGCCTACATTTTGCTGAAAACAATATTAAAAAATATCAAAGAACTTTATAAATAATTAACGCGCCAGTCGTGTTGAGCCAGACCACCGAGGACGGGGATATTGAGGTTCGAATCTCGGTCAGGTGAACTGGGGTGGTATTTTCCTACACGGTTTTCCACTCTCCCTCCACGCAAATGCGGGTTCACTTCCTCTAAATTCAACCTTCCCAATTCCTAAGCCTTAGTGTAATTAGTACTTAAGCGTATAACCCGAACGGGTAGTAAGACGCGGTGCTAAAAATTATTATTTATAAATAATGCGGTATTTCTAAAATTTCATAACATTTATCAGTGTTCTCCACCAAAACTAGTTGGTAAGCTCCACCTTAACAGACTCAAGGTATGCAGAGGAAGTTTAGAAGAAGTTTTGTCCCTCAAGGAAAGGTTGAGAGTGAGTCTTGTAGAATCGCCCATTGATTCCGTGGTCCATTTGTCTGTGGGAGGCTGCGTGCTTACCATCATTTATCTCAACTGTGTACCTGGTGGGGGAATCCCCCTCGGACAGTGGCGGTTGCCGAAAGGTGAGAGGAGGGGGGGAATATATTCCCTCACCCACCCATTCACGCATGCTGGTTGGCATTATACTGGCAGTGTAAAGATATTGAAAATGTAGAAATTGCAAATAGCAGGTTTTACTTCAATCTAACCACAAATAGTAAACTTATAAAAATAAAATTTTATAATGTTAAAATTAAGAATTAATTATATTCATAACGCTATACATAATTTATTATCATAAAATATATCGTCTTGAATTTGAGAGTTTGATGACATTATTTAAAAATGTCAAATCATGGAGGGAGGTCTTATTCATTAGTAATACATAAACTAGTGATAACGAAATAACTTAAAAAAAATTTTTGGGAAGGAAGTATTTAGGAAGGCATTTTTAATTAATTAGTGAGGTACAATAAATATAGTTTTAAAGGCTTAATTTATTACAGCTTTGTTGAGAAAGAATTAAAGGCAAAATTGAAGATTAACAAATGTTAACAATGTTTTTCACTTGGGATAAGTAAATGTTCATGTATTACATTAAATTGGAAATTTCAATAGGGGGGGAGGATTCCTCCTTTGCCGTAACTGCGGGACATACCATCCCTTGGATACTCGGTCTGCAAGGGAATAGTCTGTTTGCGTATTGTAAGACTGTAGTAACGATAATAACATGTAGGTAACGAGGTCTACTGGTCACATTTCTCGTGACTGATGTGTCCCCCCCTCTCCCAAACCCTCATGTGTAAGTAGCGCAATGATGGCAACAAGTCCTCCTTCCTCTCGACCAGCAGCTGTGACGTCCTTCCAGAGTTTGAGTAGGAAGGGGAACGAGGTATAGAGATGGAGAGGTTAGGAAACTGGTGACATGTTGGGACGTAGATCACCGTTAAGGGTAATATGTCCCGCTTGTGACCAGATGATACCAATGGGGAACCCCCTCCCCCTTTTACAGCGCCTATACCCTGCTGTCGAGGAGCTGGAAACAACTGTAAGATGTTTGGAACAGCTTTCCCGACCCTTCTCCAAGACCGTCTGAAAAACTTTTCTTATCTCTAATCATATCAGGTTGAATAGACCAGGTTTTATAACTATTGTTATTATGTGAAGATAATGGTAGAAAATGAATGTTTCAATAGATCAGTATTTGGTTCTTATTAGATAAAACCTTTATACCATTAAGGTCGGTTAGCACTGGAAGATTTGCTTGCTAACTGTTTAGAAAAATAGCGGACCATTTATTTAAATAGGGCCTAATATTGGTTCACACTCAGGGTGGCTACAAAACATAATTATAAAAAAATCCCTGACTTTTCCAGGTTTCCAAGACGACACTAAACATAAACAGTTTTATCAGTCATTTTAAAAATTAAAATGTTATTTTATTTAGGTAATATTAACTTTTATTTTAGTGTTTAGTTGAGAAATTAATGGGATATTCTATACATATTTTTTAAATCCCTGACTTTTCCTTATTTTTAGTTAAATTCCCTGACATTTCCTTGTTTTCCCTGTCATCCAAAAATTCCCTGACTTTTCCATGTTTTCCCTGTTTACCCTGTCTGTAGCCACCATGACACTGAAAGCTAAGCTATGACTTGCTACGCCACGCTATGTTTTTCCGGATTGCTGGCCGGGCCATTTTGCCATCTTCAGCCATCTTACGTAGCGCATGCGCATATCAGGTTAACAGTCCATAAAACTTGTTTAGCACTGCGTCATATTATTTATTCAGATTATACACATACGTACTAATTATGATAGTTAGTGAGGAAAGAGTAAGGTTGAATATAGAAGAAGTGTAACCACATATGCGTGGAGGTAGAGTGGAAAACTATTTTGGGAATACCACTCTCAGTACACCCGAATGAGATTAGAACCCCGATCTTCCTGTCATCGGCAAACTAATCTAACACAATAGTGACGCCTTAGACTATGCGGCCACCGAAGCAGGTTTAATAAAAGTAATTTCTACTCATTCTAAAGTAGTTTTTAAATTTTTTCCTCGTTCAATTCAATGTATCGCTGAACTAGATGCTGAATTTCACCGAATATTTCCCGTTGCAGGTTTATTTCATGGGCCTGGGCCCATCCTCCGACTCCTCCATTTTCTTCCTCTTTCAAAACAGCTGCTAGCAAAAGCAGCTCCTCTTCCTCAGTATTATAACCTGAGCTCAAACAAGACATTTTGGAGAACGCCATAACTAAACTTCACTGGAGCAGACCAGAAAGAAACTTCAGCGAATTCGGGAGGGAAAAAAGGAATTATGGCCTAGTTTAGCTTAGCAATGAGTGTGAAACAGCCTTTACTCAAGGCCGGGAAAAAAATCTGTCCATAAAAGCTCAGAATATTTCTACCATTACACCAGGCTGTGAACAATTTAGCCATAAAAGCTCAGATTATTTCTACCACTATACCAGCTGTGAACAATTTAGCCATAGAAGCTCAGAATATTTCTACCACTATACCAGGCTGTGAACAATTTAGCCATAGAAGCTCAGAATATTTCTACCACTATACCAGGCTGTGAACAATTTAGCCATAGAAGCTCAGATTATTTCTACCACTATACCAGCTGTGAACAATTTAGCCATAGAAGCTAAGAATATTTCTACCACTATACCAGCTGTGAACAATTTAGCCATAGAAGATCAGAATATTTCTATCACTATACCAGCTGTGAACAATTTAGCCATAGAAGCTCAGAATATTTCTATCACTATACCAGGCTGTGAACAACTTAGCCATAGAAGCTAAGAATATTTCTACCACTATACCAGCTGTGAACAATTTAGCCATAGAAGCTCAGAATATTTCTATCACTATACCAGCTGTGAACAATTTAGCCATAGAAGCTCAGAATATTTCTATCACTATACCAGGCTGTGAACAATTTAGCCATAGAAGCTCAGAATATTTCTATCACTATACCAGGCTGTGAACAATTTAGCCATAGAAGCTAAGAATATTTCTATCATTACACCAGGCTGTGAACAATTTAGCCATAGAAGCTAAGAATATTTCTATCACTATACCAGGCTGTGAACAATTTAGCCATAGAAGCTCAGAATATTTCTATCATTACACCAGGCTGTGAACAATTTAGCCATAGAAGCTAAGAATATTTCTATCATTACACCAGGCTGTGAACAATTTAGCCATAGAAGCTCAGAATATTTCTATCATTACACCAGGCTGTGAACAATTTAGCCATAGAAGCTCAGAATATTTCTATCACTATACCAGGCTGTGAACAATTTAGCCCTAGAAGCTAAGAATATTTCTATCACTATACCAGGCTGTGAACAATTTAGCCATAGAAGCTCAGAATATTTATATCACTATACCAGCTGTGAACAATTTAGCCATAGAAGCTCAGAATATTTCTACCATTACACCAGGCTGGTATAATTATTTCCATCTCTCTTTTATGACCTGCTGCTTTCTTCACCAATTCTCTGGCAGATTCTTCTCTTCAGTACTAATACAACTTCAGACAAGAAACTTTTTCTTTTTAAGATTACATGCACGAGGTTTTTTATTATTACAGTAATTAAACTTTTGTTTTTAGTCTTTACCAGGCTCATGGTTTCTACACCCGCGTTTCAAATAAGTTGTTTTAATTAACTAACAGGGTTACATTTACCTTCATTATATATACTTACTTTTCCCTCTTTCACTTAAACATTTCTCTTAATATCAACTGAATTATTATTTGTTTTAATAATAATGAGGCTAGAGTAGCTTAATTGAATTTGTGTATGAAGACAAAACAAAGTATTCGGATGGTATAATTAGTTGGTACGATAATTTGGATTATATAATTTTTGAGTGGTACTTTTTCATTCTTGGACCAGCACCCAACTTAGGGTTCTTGAAAACAATATTACAATTAATACTTTATTTTGTACCGCTTCTTACTAACCATTGGCGTTATACGCTTTTGTATTAATTACGCTAATAGGTTAGGGATGAGGAAGGTTTAATTTTGAGTGTATCCACATTTGCGTGGAGAGAGAGAGAGTGGGAATACATTCAGGAAACAACCACCCTCAGCACAACAGGCCAGGATCGAACCGTGAACTCCCCATCATCGACAGTCTAGTCTATTGCGAGAGTAACGCCTCGGACCATGCGACCACCGAAGCGTGTGAAACATGTTCTTAATTGAACTTACAGCAAAGGTAAGTTGTTGTTGTTGTCGGAACTAAATAAGAGATATAGACAATTGAATGGACGTATTTTGGTTGTTAGTTTTAAGAAAATTGTAGCCTACATAACAAATCTGACCCTAAAGACCAACAACTCTCTAATCACGCCGTCCCAGAACACCGGCGAACCCTCTCAACAAACCCAGTATTTTGAAGCCAGCTCTGGGATGACGATATCTGTGAAAGATAAGCCGAGCGGGAAGATGTTAAAAACATTTTGTAAAGTCAGGATTTAATTAAATCATAGCGCAGTCAGCAGTTAACGTCTGATTCATCTTCACGGGACGTTAAACGTTTCTGGCTGTTAGTATCAAGAAGCGTGGGATTATCGTACCCCACTAGAGGGTGTGTTGATATTATGTACCCCTGTATGAAGAGTATGTACCTACTAGAGGGTGTGTGTTGATATTATGTACCTCTGTATGGAGAGTATGTACCTACTAGAGGGTGTGTTGATATTATGTACCTCTGTATGGAGAGTATGTACCTACTAGAGGGTGTGTTGATATTATGTACCTCTGTATGGAGAGTATGTACCTACTAGAGAGTGTGTTGATATTATGTACCCCTGTATGGAGAGTATGTACTTATTAGAGGTTTGTCAATATTATGTACCTCTGTATGGAGAGTATGTACTTATTAGAGATGTGTCAATATTATGTACCCCTGTATGGAGAGTATGTACCTACTAGAGGGTGTGTCGATATTATGTACCCCTGTATGGAGAGTATGTACCTACTAGAGAGTGTGTTGATATTATGTACCCCTGTATGGAGAGTATGTACCTACTAGAGAGTGTGTTGATATTATGTACCCCTGTATGGAGAGTATGTACCTATTAGAGGTGTGTCAATATTATGTACCCCTGTATGGAGAGTATATACCTACTAGAGGATGTGTTGATATTATGTACCCCTGTATGGAGAGTATGTACCTACTAGAGAGTGTGTTGATATTATGTACCCCTGTATGAAGAGTATGTACCCACTAGAGAGTGTGTTGATATTATGTACCCCTGTATGGAGAGTATGTACCTATTAGAGGTGTGTCAATATTATGTACCCCTGTATGGAGAGTATATACCTACTAGAGGGTGTGTTGATATTATGTACCCCTGTATGGAGAGTATGTACCTACTAGAGGGTGTGTTGATATTATGTACCTCTGTATGGAGAGTATGTACCTACTAGAGGGTGTGTTGATATTATGTACCCCTGTATGGAGAGTATGTACCTACTAGAGGGTGTGTTGATATTATGTACCCCTGAATGGATAGTATGTATCCACTAGAGGGTGTGTTGATATTATGTACCCCTGTATGGAGAGTATGTACCTACTAGAGGGTGTGTTGATTTTATGTACCCCTGTATGGAGAGTATGTACCTACTAGAGGTTGTGTTGATATTATGTACCCCTGTATGGAGAGTATGTACCCACTAGAGAGTGTGTTGATATTATGTACCCTTGTATGGAGAGTATGTACCTACTAGAGAGTGTGTTGATATTATGTACCCCTGTATGGAGAGTATGTACCTACTAGAGGGTGTGTTAGTACTATTTACCCCTGTATGGAGAGTATGTACCTACTAGAGGGTGTGTTAGTACTATTTACCCCTGTATGGAGAGTATGTACCTACTAGAGAGTGTGTTGATATTATGTACCCCTGTATGGAGAGTATGTACTTATTAGAGGTTTGTCAATATTATGTACCTCTGTATGGAGAGTATGTACTTATTAGAGATGTGTCAATATTATGTACCCCTGTATGGAGAGTATGTACCTATTAGAGGGTGTGTTGATATTATGTACCCCTGTATGGAGAGTATGTACCCATTAGAAGTTGTGTTGATATTATGTACCCTTGTGAGGAGAGTATGTACCCACTAGAGGGTGTGTTGATATTATGTACCTCTGTATGGAGAGTATGTACCTACTAGAGAGTGTGTTGATATTATGTACCCCTGTATGGAGAGTATGTACCTACTAGAGGATGTGTTAGTACTATTTACCCCTGTATGGAGAGTATGTACCTACTAGAGGGTGTGTTGATATTATGTACCCCTGTATGGAGAGTATGTACCCATTAGAGGTTGTGTTGATATTATGTACCCCTGTGAGGAGAGTATGTACCCACTAGAGGGTGTGTTGATATTATGTACCCCTGTATGGAGAGTATGTACCTATTAGAGGGTGTGTTGATATTATGTACCCCTGTATGGAGAGTATGTACCCATTAGAAGTTGTGTTGATATTATGTACCCTTGTGAGGAGAGTATGTACCCACTAGAGGGTGTGTTGATATTATGTACCTCTGTATGGAGAGTATGTACCTACTAGAGAGTGTGTTGATATTATGTACCCCTGTATGGAGAGTATGTACCTACTAGAGGGTGTGTTAGTACTATTTACCCCTGTATGGAGAGTATGTACCTACTAGAGGGTGTGTTGATATTATGTACCCCTGTATGGAGAGTATGTACCCATTAGAGGTTGTGTTGATATTATGTACCCCTGTGAGGAGAGTATGTACCCACTAGAGGGTGTGTTGATATTATGTACCCCTGTATGGAGAGTATGTACCTATTAGAGGGTGTGTTGATATTATGTACCCCTGTATGGAGAGTATGTACCCATTAGAAGTTGTGTTGATATTATGTACCCTTGTGAGGAGAGTATGTACCCACTAGAGGTGTTGTTGATATTATGTACCTCTGTATGGAGAGTATGTACCTACTAGAGAGTGTGTTGATATTATGTACCCCTGTATGGAGAGTATGTACCTACTAGAGGGTGTGTTAGTACTATTTACCCCTGTATGGAGAGTATGTACCTACTAGAGAGAGTGTTGATATTATGTACCCCTGTGAGGAGATTATGACCCAGGTCTATGGTGCAATCATTCGTATGACTAAACCACCATTATCACGCGCCATTAACTATGTGGGGTTTGACTCTATTCAAAATTACTCGCTTGTGAAAAACAATTAATAACAAGCTAGAAACATTTTATTTTATATCTAAAATCTGGAAAGTTATTCTTTTGGTTCCTTATTTATTGGCGATGCTGGATGATTAAAAGCTTCAAGCTGTGCTTCCGTCTTGTTCTGTTCTGTGACATACGATGGCACGATTTATCAATTCACGCTGCAAATACAGTCTGACTCACTAAATATATCCACCCTTAATTCGTAGTTAACTAAGTGGACGTCCGGTTATCATATGAGCTAAGTAAAAACTTATGTCCACCATTTTGTTTCAATATGGCGGCTACATAACACTACTTTTGGCCTTTTTTTTAAGTTTATAAATAAAGATTAGACATAAGGGCCATCTTGAAAGAAAATGGCAGCTATTTAATCAAGGGGGGGCGGGGGGGGAAGGTATGGTAGTATTATAAAAACAACCCATGCGAAAAGCGGGTAACTACACTGCATATCATCCCTGAGCGAACTGCGCGCGGCTACTAACGGGGAGACAGCGTTGTCTTGAGCTAGTACTATCCAGTCCAACTCATTACACCCTATACTTATCTTGAGCTATTTCTATCCAGTCCACCTCATTACACCCTATACCTATGTTGAGCTAGTTCTATCCAGTCCACCTCATTACACCCTATACCTATCTTGAGCTAGTTCTATCCAGACCATCTCATTACACCCTATACCTATCTTGAGCTAGTTCTATCCAGACCATCTCATTACACCCTATACCTATCTTGAGCTAGTTCTATCTAGTCCACCTCATTACATCCTATCCCTTTCAGGTTCATTCTAATGTCCTCCCCTCTACATCTAGGTCTTCCCAACAGTATCTTCCCATTGTGTTTGACAGTCAATACCCTGAACGTGGTTCTAAAATCTTCCATTGGCGCTGCATGTCCTGCCCACCATAACCAGCGAGACTTGTTTAGCCTAACTATGTATTGTGGTGAGTACAAAGTATGTATCTCATCATTATGTGTCCTCCTCCACTCCTAAGTATCTTTAGCCCTATTTATAGCAAATTTCTTCCCCAGCACCTTGGTTTCGAACACCCTAAATATTTAAGTACCAGTGTAGCGAGTTGATATTTTTGAATAGAAATTAGAACAAGTGAATGTAATATCAATGACATCTTGAGGTTCTGGTTAAAAGAAACGTGAACCCTGATTTAGGGAATAGATAAATCTCGGCAAGGGGGATAGGGGAGGGAGAATGGGGTTACAACCCCAAGTAAAGCACGTTAGGATGACTTCACGTCCTTTTAAATGGAATGGATATTTTAAGAAAAGGAACAAGACCGTCTCGTGTAAAGTTTTTTTTTAAAGAGGAATGAAGACCGATAGGATGAGAGGAATAAAAAAAAGTGGAAACTTTAAGATTGGATATTAGAATTAAATTGAAAGTTAAAAGAGACGTGAAGTTTTGTTCCGTGGGAGGAAAAAATATATATCTACGAAAGCTAGTTATATTTAACAGGTTTTTTTTTTTTAGAATAGATATTCTTGCGAGCGTTCATTTTAAGTTTCTCTTCTAAGGGGAGGATATAACTAGTAGTTCCGTTAAGGGGAGACCTCGCTACTTCCAAGTTTTAAATAAAATTGAATTTTAAGGTAATGGAACCACGTAGCTCCTGCTCACTTTAAGGTGACGTCCAAGGTCAGGGTGGTGGAGGGTCAATCGCTCGTGCAAGGTATAGATGATACTTAGCACCGCGTCTTACTACCCATTCGGGTTATACGCTTAAGTACTAATTACTCTAATGGGCTAGGAATTGGGAAGGATGAATATAGAGGAAGTGAACCCACATTTGCGTGGAGGTAGAGTGGAAAACCATTTAGGAAAAACTACCTCCAGTTCACCCGACTGAGATTTGAACCTCTATCTCCCCGTCCTCGGCAGTCTAGCTCAACACGAAACTTGCGCGTTAGCTAACTAGGCCACCGAGGTGGGTGTAAGGTATAAAGCAAATTTGATTATTTTTTTAGCGCCGCATCTTACTACCCGGTCGAGTCATACGCTTATGTACTAACGACTAATCACGCTAATGTGTTTAGGGATTAGGAAGGTTATATTTAGAGGAAGTGTACCCGCATTTGCGTGGAGGAAGAGTGTAAAACTATTTTAAAAACTACCCTTAGTACACCCGTCCGAGATTCGAACATTGATCTCCTCATCTACTGCGAGAGTAGCGCGTTAGACCATGCGGCCACCGAAGCGGGTCAGATTTGAAATTGTTGAGCATTCACAAACACATAATTACACATTCTATTTCATTTCAATAAACTCAAATTAAAGTAGTTATAGATTAAAATAATTATTTAAATTACGAAAAAATAATCACAATCTTTTATGACAGTCTTAAGTAGTTATGTTTTTCCTCTAGATTTTAAATTTTAGCTGCCGCCATCTTGAAACAAATAATCATATCATAAAACTATACATATACGTCGTTTGGCCTAGGTCCTAAGAATCCCCCCGACCAATTTGGTTAAAATCGGTCCACGCGTTTGGCAGTAATCGCTGAAAAAACACCCGGACACCAGACGGATGAAATACCAAACGGTCGAGTTAAAACATGACCTCACCCCACTCGGTCGGTAAGAGTTGGAAGCTAGAGATATTACCTAGACTAGAAAGACAAGCTCCGGGTTCTAGTCCCGACTGGATAATACATATACCTATAAACACTTGTCAAGTGCCAGCACTTTTAGTTAGGTATTCAATATAGAACTTTTTAAGTAATGACATGAATCACGTACTTAACTTCACCTGCCAATTACACTTCATACACCACCCTCCACCTGTCAATTACACTTCCTCCAACACCCTCAACCTGTCAATTACATTTCATACACCACCCTCAACCTGTCAATTACACTTCCTCCAACACCCTCAACCTGTCAATTACACTTCCTCCAACATCCTCAACCTGTCAATTACACTACCTCCAACATCCTCAACCTGTCAATTACACCACCTCCAACATCCTCAACCTGTCAATTACACTTCCTCCAACACCCTCAACCTGTCAATTACACTACCTCCAACATCCTCAACCTGTCAATTACACCACCTCCAACATCCTCAAACTGTCAATTACACTACCTCCAACATCCTCAACTGTCAATTACACTTCCTCCAACATCCTCCATTTGATAATTATACTCTCTAACGTTAGCTGTTTTATGAGGAAGAACAAATAAAGTCTCCGTTCTGAACACACACTTAGAAATAAAAGTTGGAGATTAAAAGCCGACGCCGGTAAATTTAGGTCGAAATCAATTAAGACAGAAAGCTACTACTTAGGAGCATTACCAATTAGAGATTCATTAAATAGGTACAAATCAATAATTATTGTTTGTTAAGGTTAGGGTTAAGTTGATTAAAATATTGTTATTGATAAGGTACGTCTACCCACTCGTTATTTAGAATAACACGATATTTAATTACAAGTCTTGAAGTAATTGTCACCCGTAAACACAAAATAAGAAGTAATTCTACATTATTCACGCTCGATTAATTCATTCATTTATATATTATAAGAATATTAAAATTGGGATTCGTATTTAAAATCCCTCAATCAGTCAAGCGGAAAAAGCTTAAGAAATAAGTAGTTCAAACAATTGCTAGTAGATGTCACTACAACGCTATCATGAATGTCAGTGACATCTAGCAGCGTTTAGCTGTACTATTTAGAGCTGGTATTTATTAACGCTAATAGGTGGCCATACTTTACCTTTTTGAATATTAAATTTGATCAGATTTCGTACAAAAAGTTAGAAAATGCTAGAAGACACTAAAATAACATCGCGCTTACATCGATAAAAATGTTTAAAACAGCCATTTTGTTGTGTTTTTCTGGAGTTTATAGACTCCAATACCTACATCTGAAATCATTTACACATTATCAATAAAGTTACCACTATTATTATTATTCAACACAAGAGTTTTTTAGCTGGATAAGTAAATTACTATTTTTTAACTGATAATAATTTGAAAATAATTTTAAAAATAGATTCACCCAAGACGCCTAAGTTTACATGGTACAAGATAAAGTAACAAAATAAACTGGTTAAAGAACTTTAACACGTTTCAAATCTCATTTATTGGGGTGAAAGCTATCTGCAGTTTTTTTAACCAGTTTATTTGTTACTTTATCTCGCACCATTTGAAATTAAGCATCTTAGGTAAATCGATTTGTAAAAATTATATTCAATTTTTTTATCAATTAATTTACTAGTAATCTTATGTCACGGTTTCTTAAACTGTGGACCACGAAAAAAGATTTCGAGGATCGGAGCAAATATTGACGAATGGGAATAAATTAAAAATTAACTATAGAAATATTTAAATTATAATACACTACAAGCTGACATTTTATATTTGTTTAGTTTAGTGCGGAAATAAACGTCATCCGGCATGATCACAGCAACACAATTTTAATAATCATTGGTATAGGCCTAATCGACTTGAGATAAACTAACGGTTTCCATTGGTATTTGGATTATATGTAAAGTTAGTAGATTATAATAAATTAATTCATAAAACCCGCCTCTGTGGCGTAGTTGGCTAACGCGCCAGTCGTGTTGAGCTAGACCACCGAGGACGGGGAGATCGAGGTTCGAATCTCGGTCGGGTGAACTGGGGGTGGTTTTTCCTAAAAAAATTCCACTCTCTCTCCACGCAAATGCGGGTTCACTTCCTCTAAAATTCAACCTTCCCAATTCCTAATCCATTAGTGTAATTAGTACTTAAGTGTATTACCCGCACGAGTAGTAAGACACGGTTCTAAATTAATTAATAATTCATAAAATTAAATATAGCTGCGTGTATTGCATGTGGGTGAATTTGCTACGGGTAAAGTTCGTACCCGGATAAAGCCAATATTATCCAGATAATGTTGACGTTATCCAAAATACGTAGATAATGTTGAATGAGAGGTGATTCAACTATGTTTTTCGAAGTTTATCCAGATAATAGTGACATTAGTCACCCGCACTCGGATAGTGGCAATTTAAATGATTGAGGCTAGGTAGGTTAGGTTAGGTTAGGTGAGTTTAGGCTATGTTAGTTTAGTTTATAGGCTAGGTTAAGGTAGGTTATGTTGGATTAGTGGAAAATAACGCATAAAACGAGGGGTTTAGGATGTTGGTGCACTGCTACGATCCAATTTAGAAATATTTCAAAACAAAATCCGTATTAGAACTTGCTTTGTTTTACAAATATTATTCAACGTCATCCGAGTCTTGCTGGCTAGTGTCGATATTATCCGGATAGTGTCGTAAATGAGATAAATTACTTTCTATTTCCGACTTTATCCACTGCAATTGGATAATGCCGACATCTTGCGGCTAATCTCGATATTTAACCAAATTTCGCACACTACCCGTAACATAGATATTATATTTCTTATTTGATTCATAGCTGCCCAAAAACCTACCCTAAGAGTTAAAAAAAACTCAACCATAACCGGCCGGGGGGTCACTAATAACTTGTCTTATGAAAAGGAGTCACAAATAAAAGATGTTTAAAAAGTTGTGGTCTATGTTTTGTAATAGTACCGTCTACCGTGACAAGTCAGTTTGTGTGCGTGTGTTTGTGTTAATAGACGGTATATATGTGCATGTGTGTAGTAATAGACAATATATATGTGCATGTGTGTAGTAATATAAGATATATATATATGTGCATGTGTTTTTTTTTAAATTTTGGCAAAAAAAAATTAATGATTTGTTCAAATAACATCCAGAAATATAGATGCATTTGTTTATTAATCAGATATATTTTCTTGAGTGTACTAATGAGTGATATATTTTTTCATGTATACAGTAATGGATGGTATATATAATAGTATTTAAATTGAAATGTCAACTAGTCACGGGAATCGATGCTATGGCTTACTACCACCGAGCTACCCAAGAAACGTCCCGTGCCCAGGGTCATTCTTCACTCTTATTTAAACAATAAGATATTTAGATACCGCGGTTATAAACATAACTAACAAATGTAATAGCTATAATCCATTATATTTACAAACCCTATGTTTATTTGTGTACTAATGGGTGATATATTTGTTCTTGTGCGCACTAATGAAAATATGCGCATTTGTGTCCATATGGCATGCATGTACGATAACAATTGATTCCATTTTATATTTAGCCCCTGACCTCTGTGAACCGGTGACCGTATAGACCCAACCGCCACTCACCGCTGGTTCCAAGTATTGATTTGTGAGGCAATGGTTGGTCGCCCCGTCGACAGACAGCGCGCCGGTCGCCAACTCAGCTGTTCTGGACGACAGGGACAGGACAGTGTTGATAGGCGATGTTGACAGTGAATTTTTCTTTCCGATTAACAATATAATAATTATATCTGTACTGATGGCAAGTGTGGCCGATAGCTTCATTTGGCCCTCAAGGTTGCGCCTAGACAAACGCCACCTGCATTGCACGAACAATTAAAACAAGGTGAGTGAAGATCTACAAAGCGAGGCATTCTATTATCGACTGCTGGTTGGCAAATATATGAGTAGCTGGCATTTAAAACTCCTTTTAAGTTAGTGTTGATCACCATACTTATAACGAAATCCAACCCATAAAATACTGAGATCCTACCAACCCAATAATAATTTGGATTTAACCAATATAATACTAACATATATCTAACCAATTTAATATTAACCTAGATCTAATCAATATAGTACTAATCTAGATCTAACCATCTAATACTAACCTAGATCCAACCAATATAGTACTGACCTAGATCTAACCAATATAATACTTATTAAGATCTAGCCAATCTAATACTAACCTAGATCCAACCAATATAGTACTGACCTAGATCTAACCAATATAATACTTATTAAGATCTAGCCAATCTAATACTGACCTAGATCTAACCAATATAATACTAACCTAGATCTAACCAATCTAATCCTAACCTAGATCTAACCAATATAGTACTAACCTAGATCTAACCAATCTAATACTAACCTAGATCTAACCAATCTAATACTAACCTAGATCTAACCAATCTAATACTAACCTAGATCTAACCAATCTAATACTAAACTATATCTAATCAATACAGTACTAACCTAAATCTAACCAATCTAATACTAACCTAGTTATAACCAATTTAATACTAACCTAGATCTAACCAATTTAATACTAAACTAGATCCAACCAATATAGTACTAAACTAGATCTAACCAATATAACACTAAACTAAATCTAACCAATCTAATACTAACATAGTTCTAATCCATTTAATACTAACCTAGTTCTAACCAATCTAATACTGACCTAGATCTAACCAATCTAATACTAAACTAGATCCAACCAATATGGTACTTACCTAAATCTAACCAATATAATACTAACCTAGATCTAACCAATCTAATACTAACCTAGTTCTAACCAATCTAATACTAACCTAGATCTAACCAATCTAATACTAACCTAGTTCTAACCAATTTAATACTGACCTAGTTCTAACCAATCTAATACTAACCTAGATCTAACCAATCTAATACTAACCTAGATCTAACCAATCTAATACTAACCTAGTTCTAACCAATTTAATACTGACCTAGTTCTAACCAATCTAATACTAACCTAGATCTAACCAATCTAATACTAACCTAGTTCTAACCAATATAATACTAACCTAGTTCTAACCAATATAATACTAAACTAGATCTAACCAATATAGTACTAACCTAGATCTGACCAACAACATAGAACTACTAAGATCAAACAAATACAATAATACCACAGTAGCTAGATGTAGATAAATTAATACTAACTAATATATAACCAATCAACTAACCTATATCGAACTAACATACTGAGATCTGGCGAATGTGCTAAGTAATCTTCAATCACGTCTTTTAAATATGACTAAACATTGCATGTTTAACTAAACAACCTTCAATTATACATTTAAACACGTCTCAACATTAAATGTTGAACTAAGTCTTCCTCAATCCTATCTTTCAAATACGTCTCAACATTAAATGTTGAACTAAGTCTTCCTCAATCCTATCTTTCAAACACGTCTCAACATTAAATGTTGAACTAAGTCTTCCTCAATCCTATCTTTCAAACACGTTTCAACATTAAATGTTGAACTAAGTCTTCCTCAATCCTATCTTTCAAACACGTCTCAACATTAAATGTTGAACTAAGTCTTCCTCAATCCTATCTTTCAAACACGTCTCAACATTAAATGTTGAACTAAGTCTTCCTCAATCCTATCTTTCAAACACGTCTCAACATTAAATGTTGAACTAAGTCTTCCTCAATCCTATCTTTCAAACACGTCTCAACATTAAATGTTGAACTAAGTCTTCCTCAATCCTATCTTTCAAACACGTCTCAACATTAAATGTTGAACTAAGTCTTCCTCAATCCTATCTTTCAAACACGTCTCAACATTAAATGTTGAACTAAGTCTTCCTCAATCCTATCTTTCAAACACGTCTCAACATTAAATGTTGAACTAAGTCTTCCTCAATCCTATCTTTCAAACACGTCTCAACATTAACTATTGACCTGTTTCAGTGGCCGCATGGTCTAAGACGTCACCCTCGTGTTAGACTAGTCTGCAGATAACAGGGAGATCGGGGTTTGAATCCCGGTCGGATGTACTGAGGGCGGGTTCCTAAATGGTTGTCCACGCAAATGCGGGTACAGTCTCTCTAAATTCAACCTTCCTCATCCCAAACTCATTAGCGTACTTAGTAAAAAATGGCGCACATAACCTGAACAGATAGTAAGACGTAGTGCTAAAATAAAACATTAAATATTGAACTTAGTATACCTCAGTTCCATATTTTAATTGAGTCTCCACACTAAATAAGTCACCCTCCTAACCAATCCTTACTACATCTTGTTCTCGGATTATGGTCCCTCGAGATATGATCCCCGCCCCTTCATTTCCGCATCTCTCGTAACCCGGGCGACCAGATCAATGACAGTGACGTTTAAACCCCCCTCCCCCTCACGCCTCCTCATCAAATGTCAAGTCTAATTGAACCTGATAAATCTGAAGAGAATATTCCCTCCCGTCTGCGATGAGGATCTGTTGACGTGTAAAGCGTGTAGTCACATAACCAGGGGCAATGATAGAAGGCTTGTATTTCATATTTGTTTGTAACAAACTAGTTTTAGTCGTTTTAAGGAGGTTGCCTACCCATGACGTCACGACAGATCAAGATAGGGTTGCCCATGTCAATGATTTTACGTTCTATCTGGTGAGTTTAAAAGATATAACGTTGGAACAAATAACCATAAAGTTTAAAATAGTTGTTAAAATAGTCTTACATTGTTACACAATTGTATCTCTATAAGTAAAACCTCTTTTCGCTTTATGAGATAATTGTATTATATTTGGAAGAAGGTAAGGAAAGAGGTTTTCCTTATAGAGATACATTATATATTCGCATCCATTGTCCTTTTCCTGTGTTTGTCGTTTATGTTATACTTTTACATGTTCCTATCTATGGATCCTATCATTCCTTACTATTTTCCATTTTCTTCCTTTTGTGTTTTTTTTTGTTTCCTCATTTAGGAAGTTGTGTTGTGCGTTTCACACTCCTCCCTGATGATTTCCGATAGAATGAAACCTAGGTCGGGGGATTGGGCGGTGACGATCGATTTTATTTAAAAGGCAACCATTAACTCTTTGTCCAATGGCAGCAATGTAAAGTGTGAACTGTGTTCTTCTTTTCATTGTAAAAGCCATATTGTGTTCGTTATATGTTTCTATCCACCTTTTCTGTACCTTCTTCCAAATATAATACAATTGTTACAAAATTATTATTTTTATCTTAGAATAGGTAAGCGTATTTTTTTATAAATCCTTTACGACTTGAGATATTTGACTTAGTCACGAACATGTCCTATAGGAGTCTTCCTGCCAGGATGTAGATTAAAAAGTTCCGTGGAAACAAATGTCTATCTAGCATAGATAACAAGAAAAATATAATTTTAAAAAAGCAGCTCAATGATTTCAAGGGGCAAATAGTAGAGTGACTGTGTAAACTCGTCAGAGGAATAGGGGAAGTGTTATCAGCTGCTAGACAAAAGATCTATCATGGTGAACCTCATTTTCTTACTTGCTATATTTCTATTTCTTACATTGGCATCGTATTATGATAGTGCTTAGACTGCTTAGGTGCGTCAAGCTAAGCTGCAACCCGCTTCGCAAAATATTTTAGAAATCTCCAAGAAGGTAACGTCGTTAAAAGACTAACAGTTCGATACCGAGCAATTAACAATCCCTTACACTTTGCTTCTTCTTTACCTGGAATTATATTATTTTTTACGAATAGAGGTTTTTGAGGAAACTTTTACTAATCGTATAAGAAGGGAGGCGGGTAATAAAGGAACAGGATAGAAGCAGGATGCAGACGAGTGAAATGAGATTTCTGAGAGGCAGGATCGGTGTGACAAAATTTGACAGGATGAGAAATGAGCGAGTAAGAGGAATATAAAGGAAGATCCAGTCCAGAACAGGAGAAAGAAGGTGGAATGGTCATGTGAGAAGGATGGAGAGGGAAAGGATGACCAGGAGTATGTTGGAAATGGAGGTAGAGAGGAAGACCCAGGGACAGATGGATGAAGGGAGTAAGGAGGAGTGTGGAGGGAGAGAGGTGGGAGGAAAGGAGGCGGTGGAGAGGCTTATGTTCCAAACAGACCCAGCCAGTGGCCGGAAACAGTTCGTGGTGATGATGGTAGGAAGGAATTTAATGCTCATATTGGTACATTTTGTAAGAATAAGTCAACAAGCTAAAACTTACAATATATGTTCATTAAATTCTCTTGTACAATAATAAATATTTGACTTTCCTATCTTGTTGACTTATTTTTACAGAAAGTGTCGTTCAGGATTTTTCGCATATGAACTAATTATGCTAATGTGCTAGAGATGTGAAAGGTGGAATTGAGAGGAAGTGTATCAGCATCTGCGTGGGGGAGAACGGGGTAACCATTTAAGAAAATCCTCATCGGTTCCCCCGACTGAGATTTTTAACTCCAGTCCGCTAACACCGTGAAAACAAACAGGACGAGCTTTATAATTAGTCCACGCGCCAATCTGTACAGGTGATAACATTTAATTGTTTATCACCACGTCTTACTACCTGTTCAGGTTATACGCATGCATGATAATTACTCTAATGGGGTAGGGATGAGGAGGGAAGAGTTTTATAGGTAATCTACCAGCATTTGCATAGAAGGAGAGTGGGGAAACTCTTTAGGAAAATAAAACCTCAACAAACCCAACCAGGATTCGAGCCTCGGTCTCGCCGTCACCAGCAGGTCAATCTAACACGAGGGTGACCCCTTAGACCAGTGCTTTCCAAACATTTTAGACCACCAAAATCTCGCGACTCACCCCGCATTAATTGTCATAAGGGGGTATGTAAGGTGCTGTTTTTTTAATTTCCCATGATTTTTTATTTTCAAATGATTATAACATTTTTACATTTCAAAAACTTGTCTCTACCCACTAAAATTCTGTTCGCGACCCGACAGTGGGTTACGACCCACAGATTGGGAACCACTGCCCTAAGCCGTTTGGCCACTGAAATGGGTTACTGTGTTAGTAACATATTAAACAGTCAAGAAACCTGCTTCGGTGATCACGTGGTCTAACGCGCTACTCACGTGGTAGACTAGGCTGCCGATGATGGGGAGATCGAGGTTAGGATAGTGATAGGTTGCACCGAGGGTGGTTCCCATAAATTGTTTTCCACTCTCCCTCCACGCAAATGCGGGTACATTTCGTCTAAATATATCCTTCATAATGCTTAAAGCCATTTGCGTGATTAGTATCTAGACCTACATTTAACGTATAACCCGAACGGGTAGTAAGACGCTGTGCTTAAAAAAAATAGTCACGAAAAGTCCTCCTTTATGGGACATACCAACATCTTGCAATTTTTTTTTCTCAAGATGTAGCCATTGTTCTTAGAATCCTCGGTGTAGGGTAGAATTGCTAATTAGGTTCCAATAAAGAAGTTGGTGTGGGAGTGAGCCCCAACCCCGCTCCCCGTCCTTAAACCAACACACACAATAACAGAACACAATCTCGCTTCGGTGGTCAAATGGGTCGGCAAACGTTTTTGATATCGCGGGCCGTACGGGTTTAAACAATATATATTATATAATATGTGAGCCGGTTTAGAAAAAAAATATTGAGCAAAAAATCTTATCTTTATTTTTTTCATATTATAGTAACTAGCCTATTTTTATAAAAACCAATATTGTTTGTTTGCTAAATCCTTTGCGGGCCAGATAGAATCAATCGGCGGGCCGAAGGTTGCCGACCGCTGGTCTAACGCGTCACTCTTGCACAAGAGATAGGACTACCCGATTACGGGGAGATCGGGTTTCGAAACCCCAGTGGGGTGTACCGAGGGTGGTTTTGACCCACTCTTCCTCCTCGCAAATGTAGGTACACTTCATCTAAATTTCCCCTTACACATCCTTAACACATGAGGGTAATTAGTACATAAGAGTATAATCCAATAGGGTAGTAAGACACGGTGCTAAAAAATAATTAATATAAGTTATATCCCTTTTTTGCATTATTGCGAAACCAACAATTAGGCCTATAGTTTGGAAACATTTCTGATAAATCCAGCTCTCTCTTTCGCTAATCGGATAATAAGGTACATGTATATCAGAAGTATAGGCTCACAAAGAAAGCTAGAACCAATATTTCCTATTATTTTATGTTAATTATTTACATTAACTTTTGTATTTTTTGTGTCACTATTACTTGATAAAGTATTCATTTTGGCATCTAATTTATCCCTGCAAACATAAATTAATATTATCTAGAATCTTACAACTTTTTGCCACTATTGTAGTTTATTTCTTGCTTATTATTATGACAATTAATGATACAAAATATATAAAAATATCACTACTTTAAATAGGGTAGTCATTATTATTAAAAATGTGTTTTAAAACATATGTAAAATTCATAATCCTCCAGTGAACTCTTAGGATCTTGTAAATAACCTTCAAAATAATATATATATTGTTGGCATATTGTCGAACATTAAGGGGCAAAAATATTTCCTATATTCCCATATTGAGTGACTGAGGTACAAAACATTTTGTAAACACATAATGTGAGCACAAACACAACAATGAAACATAACACATAATTTAATCACTATTATATTACGTTATTAGGCCCTAACACTTCTTTTGTTCTTTGGTTTTAACATCCAAACTTAGGTACCTTTTATGTTATTGTATACCCTTTTTAACGTATTAATTTTACTATTGTTGTTTTAATTTCTTGTTTGTATCACTCTTATGAAATATTTTTTTCCTTGTCTATTTTCCATAACGAGCTTTTGAGCTAATAAAAACAGTGTTCTAAATACATTTTAAAAATACACTTAATTTTTATTGAATGTGTCTAACAATGAAATTATGTGCTTGAGTTCAAGTATATATAAACTGATGAGGGCCTAGGAGTCTAAGTTATGCTGGAATTTAAAACTATAATTATTTATAAAGAAGGGTTTACATACCTTTCTTCCTGGAGAGGTGAAGTGTCAGCTGAATTTACACAATGGTGGCACTGAAGTACCTTCTAGTCATTTATGGGGACTATAGGATTATCCCAAATTATAGTTGATGTTTTCTTCTACGATAAATACCCTCTTGTTGCACCACGTGTTTAAAATCATTGGGTTTCACCGCTTATCATGGCAAAGTTTCGATGAAAATAATTTACGTTAACACGGTATTTCTCTTCGTACATTTTATAGAGTAATCAGAATGTACTTTACAATGGTGAATTTATCCGGATTATTATTTCCATGGCACACTACTAAAATCGAACACCACATTCGTTAACCTCCAACTCAAAACCAAAACATGCATCACTACCAACTTACAGATGTTAACAGTTTCTTACACGGTTATTAATCTAACGAAATAAAAATGCATTGATTTACATAAATATTACTCTAGTTTTAAAATAAGTACTTCCATTCTTCCCAGAGACGAAGTGTCACACTGGTAACACGTTCAAAAAGAAAAGGTAGTGGTAAATTTGTTTCCCCAGTGCTTACCTTCTTCTGAGAAGGAAATATAAACGCCAATCTAAAAATCGATCAAATCTACTCTATCAAATCAAATCGTTATTTATAAATGATAATATAGGAATCCCAATTAAGCTGAAAACTCTAATTTAAATTAATTAAGTCTACAACAATTATTCTTGCCCCACAATTCAACTTAACTTGTAAGTTGTCGATATCAAAATCATTCTAATTGGGAAATAATTCGATTTTTTTAAAGACGATGCAAACGCCATCTCTCAAAATTACAAAGAACTATATGGGTAAGCCACAGTGGCTCCATCACTGACAAATTAATAACAATTCACAGGAATGACTTGCTAAAAAAGAATTGTCCGTGCAGGTTAGGCCCTTACACCGGGGAGCTCAGTTTATGTAATTATGCCTACAGAAAGTACACTGGAAACTCGTCCATCCTAATTTTATGAGAACATGTTCAAGCCGGATAATCAGTAATTTGGGAAATTTTTCACTTTTAGGGATATACAAAATTTAACAAATTCTATATTACATGGAAATAAGACATTTTTTAAATTTATAGTATGATGCAGATTTAGGAATAAGAAGTGACTTTTTGTTTCAAACAAGGACAAAATATGCTACAATTGTTAAAAATTCAAATGTCATTATAACAGAAACTGTTGCTCTACTGTACAGTGTTCCGTAGATATAATTATAATAGAATCTTTTCAATTAATATGAAAGTAGTTGTGTTTTATTGTCAAAAGGGGTTCATAAACAGAATTTGGATGATTTTATCGGATAAACGGTTATAGTGTTTAGCAATGAATTATACAATATCCTAATAACTCAAGTATTTTTTGTTGCTTATAACGTTTTATACAGAAAGAACGTTTAAATTTTAGTAACTTACATAAAATCCCGATTAGCATTAATCAAGAAAAACAAGGGACTACGACATCATTGATTATTGTCTCGGAAATTATTTCCTTTCTAGTCGTGAGAAAACTTGGGTAACAATTATGTACGAGTAAAGAAGGAGGGGCGTATTTAAAGAAATAAGAAAGTATCTAAAGGATATGACCAAAAAACAGTTTGTTTATTTTATTTAATATCTTGTTAACAATAATAAATGTTTGAAAATACAATATTGTATCTGAATGTCCGCAATGTTCTGCACAGTGCAGATTGACCCTCAAATGTCTACTGCACATGCAATTACCCTCTAGTTTCTGCACAGTGCATATTGACCTCTATGTTGCTGCACAGTGCATATTGGTCCTCTATGTCTGCTGACAGTGCAGATTGACCCTCTATGTCTGCTGCACAGTGCAATTATGTGACTCTCATGTCTGCTGCACAATGCAGATTGGTCCTCTATGTTGCTGCAGAGTGAATTGACCCTCTATGTCTGCTGCAACAGTGCAGATTGACCCTCTATGTGCTGCACAGTGCATTTTGGGTCCTCTATTTGCTGCAAGTGCATATGGTCTCTATGTCTACTGCAAGTCAATGACCCTCTATGTCTGCTGCACAGTGCAATGACCTCATGTTGCTGACGTGCATATTGGTCCTCTATGTTTGCTGCACAGTGCAATTGACCCTCTATGTCTTGCTGCACAGTGCATATTGACCTCTATGTCTGCTGCACAGTGCATATTGTCCTCTATGTCTGCTGCACAGTGCAGATTGGTCCTCTATGTTGCTGCACAGTGCATATTGTCCCTCTATGTTTGCTGCACAGTGCAGATTGGTCCCTCTATGTCTGCTGCACAGTGCATATTGACCTCTATGTCTGCTGCACAGTGCATATTGGTCCTCTATGTTTGCTGCAGAGTGCATATTGACCCTCTATGTCTGCTGCACAGTGCAGATTGACCCTCTATGTTTGCTGCACAGTGCATATTGGTCCTCTATGTTTGCTGCACAGTGCATATTGGTCCTCTATGTCTGCTGCACAGTGCATATTGCCCTCTATGTCTGCTGCACAGTGCAGATTGACCCTCTATGTCTGCTGCACAGTGCAGATTGACCCTCTATGTTTGCTGCACAGTGCATATTGGTCCTCTATGTTTGCTGCACAGTGCATATTGGTCCTCTATGTCTGCATGATTTACATGCCTGCATGCATTGGCCTCTATGTTTGCTGCACAAGTGCATATTGGTCCTCTATGTTTGCTGCAATGCATATTGACCTCTAGTTCTGCTGCAGTGCATATTGGTCCTCTATGTCTGCTGCACAGTGCAGATTGGTCCTCTATGTTGCTGCACAGTGCATATTGGTCCTCTATGTCTCTGCAAGTGCATATTGTCCTAGTTGCTGAAAGTGCATATTGACTCTCTATGTCTGCTGCACAGTGCATATTGCCCTCTATGTCTGCTGTACAGTGCATATTGGTCTCTATGTCTGCTGAACAGTGCATATTGGTTCTCTATGTCTGCTGAACAGTGCATATTGGTCCTCTATGTCTGCTGCAGAGTGCATATTGGTCCTCTATGTCTGCTGCACAGTGCAGATTGACCCTCTATGTTTGCTGCACAGTGCAGATTGGTCCTCTATGTTTGCTGCACAGTGCAGATTATCCCAGGAGAAACTAAAGGTTGGACTTCACCGGTCTAAGGCATCAATTTCACAATAGCCTGGAGGGCCATTGAGGGCAAGGTCTGGAGTTTGAACCCCGTCCAAGGGGCCAATGGTTATTTATCCTAAATAGTTTTTCAATATCTATATTCACGCAAATACAATTAATTTCTTCTTAGATATACCTTCTAATCCCAGCGCTATAGCTGTAGATATTTATATAGTCCGGATGGGACGTAGTGCAAGAAAACAAATTTTGGATTCTCCTAGTACAAAGAAATCAACCACAGATTTAAAAAAAACTTTATAACTACCTTTTCAACAATACCTCTTTATGTTTGTAAAGTTTGACCAAAATATACTTTGAGTATATCAGTGAAGATAAATATAAATGGTATGTATGACCTTTGCAATATTCCATACATCTTTATCCAAAGTCGTCTAAATATTTAAGTCTAAAACTATTGATGTCCAGATGCATGTAGGATTCAAGTGAGCCTATAGTCATATAGCCGCACCATTATATATGTACACATCACATCTTCAACCTAAGTCCCACAAAACATAGAAATAACTACTCTTCTGCTATGTAAAGCTATTTATTGGTCCCAGTTTTAGATCTGAGGCTGAATGCTCGCAACCTTGGATTGTTCCGGAGAGGTTTTTTTTTTATCAGGACAGCTTCCGTCGTACACTCCTCTATCACGCTGTGTTACATCAGCAGTGATAGCTCGTCTCTCTCTTCTCGTTGCTATGATCTATGACGCTGTGTTATTAGCAGTGGTAGCTGTTCCCTCGCTTCTCGTTGCTATGATCTATGACGCTGTGTTATAAGCAGTGGTAGCTGTTCCCTCGCTTTTCGTTGCTATGATCTATGACTGTGTTATAGCAGTGGTAGCTGTTCCCTCGCTTTTCGTTGCTATGATCTATGATACTGTGTCATAAGTGGTAGCTACTACTGTTCTCATTACTATGATTTATCTATTTAATCACGGTGGTAATGTAGGAATGAAGAGGGTATTGTTTGAAGGAAATCTATCAGCATTTTAGTTAAGAGAGAGAGAGAAAATATTAATTAAAAACACATCAGTACACTCAACCGAGATTCGAAAATGGACCTCCCAGTAAAAGGCAAACAATATTACCGCGGTTAAAATCCTTATCACTAACATCAACAAAATTAAAACCCACTTCGGTGGCCGCATTGTCTAATGCGCTACTCTCGCAATAGACTAGACTGACGATGACGGGGAGATCGAGGTTTGAATCTCAGTTGGGTGTACTGAAAGGGTTTTACAAAATTGTTTTTTCCATTCTCTCTTCATGCAAATGTGGGTGCACATCCTCTAAATATAACTCTCCTCATCCCTGAAGCCGTTAGCGTAATTAGTGCATAGGCGTATACCCCGAACTCTAATAAAACGCGGTGCTATAAATAAAAAATTTCGAGGTACGAGAAAGTTTGTGAAAAAGGTTTTTTTCAGCTTTTCTTAACGGATGACCGAGCTTCTATTATATTTACTCTAATCAACCTCAGCCATATCCGCAATGAAAAACCCAGCGTGTTAGGAAGATTATATCAAGCTGTGTTGAGTTAGTATAATTATCAAATCCCTTGTTAGGCTCGGGATTCATTCTCCCCCCTTCCCCCTATCATCCTATCTCAACCACTTCCCCTCACACAATCATGTCTTTTCCTTATTCGAGCGAGAGTATCTCTTTGATGTAAACATAACTCGATATGGAGGTGAGCTTAACCGACATATTTCTGCTTCTTGAAACAACTTTGTTTCTGTAACTTCTGTTTATGTTGTGTACCTTCTGATTCCTTTGTGTCGTTACTGTGTCTAGCTTCTGATTATGCTGTGTAAATTCTGTTTATGTTGTGTCGCATCTGTTTCTGTTGTGTCGTTCCTGTTTTTGTTGTGTATACCCCTAAGGCCCAACACAATGTGAAGAAACCAACTCAAACGATGGGGTTATTGCAAGCAGGTAGAAAACTAACACGACACGACATAATAATCTACAAATTAACAACGTTGATGTGAAGATTAGGTACAGTTAGTTTGTAAATCGTGTATAAAACCCTATGTTTAGGGTAAAGTGATGCTGGCATTATTGAAGTTTATTTTAATTATTGTTTATTATCAATGTAAAGTATAAAGTTAGTTTGTAAGTCATGTACGTAACCTTGTGTTTAGTATCCATGCCATTTTGAAACCCTGGCTCATTCGCAGCGTGTCTAGTTTCTGATAAATAAAAAATCGTGGCTTCCCCTTTCACAGTGATAAGGGGGCTATATGTTGTGTCTGTCCTAGTTTAAGTTAGTTTGTAAGATGTGCGCTGATATAAGCAATTGGTTTTGAAAGTGTACGTTAAGGTGCCGCTTCGGTCAGCGAGAAAGTAACAATCGCTGTCAGTCCACACTGCTTAAAATACAACGGTCTGTGTCGTTTTCTGGTACTACTTCTCTATTATATCTAAATTACACTCCCTTTCGACCTCCACCTACAACCACCCTTTGCCATATCTATAAGAAAGAGAAGAAAGAAAACTACGAAACTTCTTATCTCAAAGTAGAAGAGAATCTCTGTGGTAGCTCTCAAGTTTCTTAAAATTTTCTGTTATGGGCTATAAAAAAAACTACTGAATTTGTTAGAGGAAGTCTAAATCAAAATACTTGAAAAGTCGTTGCAATTAAGCTTATGTCACATTTTCACAGTTTTTTTTAATTTATAAAACTCATAATTATCTGTTTGTTAAGGAAAAAGAGCCCTGTTAGAATCTTTCGACTTTATTTTGGCGTGAACCATATTTTGAAACAACGCGTCGTGGAATTAAGTATTGCGTTAGAGTTGAACATCTGTGTGACAATTTCTCGCTTACCTTAAATACTCCAAATAAGGAGGGTTGTTGTAATATTTTGTTTGTAAGTTATTAAATAACCCTGTGTTTACTGATAACTGTTGCTCTCTCAGGTACTAAGTTTGTAAGTCGTGTGTTTGTGTATACCTGTATTTATAAAATGGAAAAAAAAGTTTTATCCCTACACCCCTGCCGTTGGTAAAAACGCCAAGGGTCCCAGTGGCAAACGACCCAACCAGCACCCCGAGATTTTGTAGGTCACTCCGAGCCGAGTTCAGTTTCATTGTCGGGGTGGAACATTCTGACAGACATTAGTTACCGCTTCCTCCGCTCGGCTAAACTGCGGCAGCCCTGATGCCTTCTGCGACTGCGCACTCCCGATGACCAAGTCTTGTATCGATTTATTGCAGGGGGAAATCAGTCGTGACGCCATCTTGTGCTGCTAAGCAGGTTGCAGAGTTCGTGGCATTGGAAGGGGCCAATATTGCCGTCCCAAACAGTCTCTCGGATTGAGAACTCTATTGTTGGGATGTAACAATGGGACTGTGGGTGTTGACAAAGTGATTTAAAGAGTGGACGAACACTTTCCAACAATTAACTTACCGAGTTTTCTATTCGTGACAAAAGAAGACGCATATATAAAGGTCAGTGGAATTTTATTGCCTCTTGTTGAACATGGTTGAATATATATGTGTGTTTCATGAACTCCTTAATATAACAAAATCTGTTTATAAAATTTCAATATGCAATTTTATAACTAATTTATTTTTACTTCATATGAACGCTTTTAGAATTTTAAAATTATTGATAAAATATTCTTATTTAAACAAGTTTGGTTTCTTTTCCTTTATTTTATTTACAAAAGGTAAAGAAAATAAACTCCCCCATTTTTGATCCTGTAAAATAATTTTAAAATATGATAATATCTTAGTTGCAAATTTGACTTGATAGCTACTAACGCAATAGTTCATTACTTTTGTTGAAAAACAATACCATAGTAGCTTATAATTTGATATTTGAATTGCCTGATTCTATATCTAATTTGAAGAAAATACTCCATCTATCTATTTATTTAGGCAGGAACGCGGCCGCAGAGCTTAAGGTGGACTAAGTTGCAAATAATCAATATTTAAAGATATCTTTGTCCGGTTTTATATATCTCTTGTAAAATAATCAAGGCTGGATGAAAACTTAGAGATTATTGAAATTTCTTGATTAAAAATACTATTCAATTGATGTACTTGGAAATGGTGTGTTTGGTGTGCAAGCTTGTTCCAAGATGAATGTATGTGTGTATATAACGTATATATATGTATATATATTTATTTTTCATATAAGTATTTTCAAACAGAAAAATTATAAATTCAATATGTACTATTGTAACTAATCATATCATATACATAAACAAAGCAAGATAAAAAATCTAGTATATTTTTAATGCACAAACTTTCAACACATACAGACTCGAATTAATAACATATACAGGCCCCTAAAAATACTGAAAATGTGTTTTTTAAATTTAATATTATGAAAATCAAACAGAAAGATTATAAATCAAGGAAACACTGAATATTTTCTTAACTCATTAAAAAAAAATTCTAGCATCTATTTTAACTAAACTAAGACTATATTGAATTACTTAAAAACAGAAAACCTCACTATAATCATTGATCCAGAAAAATAAAATCTTGCACAAAAATACTAAACCAATACTTGGGAAACAGGATATTCTCATAAACCATTAATAAATAATTAACTGGGATATAGGACAATCTCAAAACAGATAGGCCTATTATATTTTAAATTGGGCAGCAGGATAATATCATAAACAGATACTATGTTATTATATGGGCAGCAGGACAATATCATAAACAAACACTATGTTATTATATGGGCAGCAGGACAATATCATAAACAGATACTATGTTATTATATGGGCAGCAGGACAATATCATAAACAAACACTATGTTATTATATGGGCAGCAGGACAATATCATAAACAAATACTATGTTATTATTTGGGCAGCAGGACAATATCATAAACAAATACTATGTTATTATTTGGGCAGCAGGACAATATCATAAACAGATACTATGTTATTATATGGGCAGCAGGACAATATCATAAACAGATACTATGTTATTATATGGGCAGCAGGACAATATCATAAACAAATACTATGTTATTATTTGGGCAGCAGGACAATATCATAAACAAATACTATGTTATTATTTGGGCAGCAGGACAATATCATAAACAGATACTATGTTATTATATGGGCAGCAGGACAATATCATAAACAGATACTATGTTATTATATGGGCAGCAGGACAATATCATAAACAAACACTATGTTATTATATGGGCAGCAGGACAATATCATAAACAAATACTATGTTATTATTTGGGCAGCAGGACAATATCATAAACAAATACTATGTTATTATTTGGGCAGCAGGACAATATCATAAACAGACACTATGTTATTATATGGGCAGCAGGACAATATCATAAACAGATACTATGTTATTATATGGGCAGCAGGACAATATCATAAACAGACACTATGTTATTATATGGGCAGCAGGACAATATCATAAACAGACACTATGTTATTATATGGGCAGCATGACAATATCATAAACAGACACTATGTTATTATATGGGCAGCAGGACAATATCATAAACAGACACTATGTTATTATATGGGCAGCAGGACAATATCATAAACAGATACTATGTTATTATATGGGCAGCATGACAATATCATAAACAGATACTATGTTATTATATGGGCAGCAGGACAATATCATAAACAAATACTATGTTATTATTTGGGCAGCAGGACAATATCATAAACAGACACTATGTTATTATATGGGCAGCAGGACAATATCATAAACAGACACTATGTTATTATATGGGCAGCAGGACAATATCATAAACAGATACTATGTTATTATATGGGCAGCAGGACAATATCATAAACAGACACTATGTTATTATATGGGCAGCAGGACAATATCATAAACAGACACTATGTTATTATATGGGCAGCAGGACAATATCATAAACAGACACTATGTTATTATATGGGCAGCAGGACAATATCATAAACAGATACTATGTTATTATATGGGCAGCAGGACAATATCATAAACAGACACTATGTTATTATATGGGCAGCAGGACAATATCATAAACAGACACTATGTTATTATATGGGCAACAGGACAATATCATAAAGAGATAATATGTTATTATTTGGGCAGCAGGAAAATCTTATAAATAAATACTATACTATTATTTGGGCAGTAGTACAATCTTATATATAATACATCACAAATATAGTAATGCTGGTACGATCATATACTTTTTTTTTTTCTGGGAGCAATAAGTTAAATTAGCCAACACATTCATTGGTTACTACGAACCGACTCTTAACGCCTTAAATAAATAGAAAAAAAGAAGGGATAACATAGTGTTAAAACAAAACACAACGTTCCGAGCTCGAATCCTACCTTTTTTTTTAAATTCTACTATATCGGACACTTATTATATTAGTCCCGACCAAGATATAGGATACCATTGATCAGATATTGAAGCCAAAAAGCGCTAGTATCTCTGCATATTAGCTCGCGCACAATTCAAATTTTATAAAGAAGTATGAAAACTACGTTTTCATTTTATGATTTTAGGTAATATGTTGAGTATAAATAATAATTAAAAGGACCAAAAAAGGATCTTACTAGTCAAATATTTATCAACTATAATAATTAATTGGTCATTAATTATTTTTAAAGCGTTTAAATTTGCTTGGTTATGCAACAAATATTGTTATCAAATTTATATATGTACATTGTGTATATGGTGGGGCAGGGAGCTTACTTATACACACTGTGTTGTATTTAAATCATAAAACTATTATTGTTAATAAAATGTATTAAAATCCATTATAAGCCATCTTACTACACGTGAGGGAATTCTTGTTTGAATCCTAATGGGTGACATTTTGAATGATTTGTCTTAATCTAAATACCAGTAAAAGATATAATGAAATTTAAAAGTGAAAGGGAAAAATTAGATTTTTAACTAGACTAACAACTGTTAAAAAACCTTATATAAAATTAGCATTATTGTTAAATATTTAACTCTTAAAACTCAATCAGGCCTATAACCCAAGTTAAAGCAACGTTCAATTAAAGCTCAAACTTTTTTTAAATATTATTAATTTAAATGATTAATTACATAATATAACTAAATTTTAAATTAAAATAATATATTATATTTATTTATCTCGGTTACGTGGAGGATTTCTAATAGTTTTTGTCTAAAACAATTGTAAACAGCTATTATTAAACGTAGTATATGTTCATAAACAAAGATACGCGGCGATGACAGCGCTAGCTCATATTGCGGCCAACTAAGTGAATAAAAATCTTCAAAGTCCTGATCAACATTTACACGTTGTGTAATGAAGAGAGTCGTAAGGGTGGTCCCGACCCGTTATCGACCTATGCAACTTGGAGCTATGTAGAAGTGTTGTCTGGTTCCGCCGCGCGCGCCACAGTCGTGTTAATGGACGTAAGGGTAGGGCTAATAGGAAAACCGAGATATAGATCGTGTGGGAGTAAGCACGTAGCCTTCTGGGAGCAATCGATCTTCTGAGGATATCTGGTTAGAAACCCTCTTTATGGATGAGTAACTGAGGGTAAGAATCACTATTGGTATTAAACTGGGGATCACGTTATGGTATACAATACTAACGTTGTAAATAGCTCGGTTTATTAACTCATCAAAATAGAAGTAAATATTGTTATTTTAATAGCCAGAGTTTATTTTATATTTCTAATTTTTTATATGTCACAAAAATACGACCATTTTCTAATCACGCAAAATCAGAAAAAAAAAAACGACGGAAGTATAAACTGTTTTATTCTCGTTAATTTATTTAAAATCACAAATGAAAAAAATAACATTAGGCAAAATATATAAAGTTTCAAATACATTTGGAACAATTTACACGTATCAAGCAAATAAATAATTAATAAACAATAAAATAAATTTTGTTTTATATTTCATGTTCCTGAAACAATATCGGTTAATAATGTGATTCTATAAATTAGCTACGGTTTTTATTCAAAATGAAATTGGTTATTTATTGTTATTAATACTAAGGTTTCGTTCAAATGGATGTTTTTATCCGTAGAAAAGCACGCAACAATTTTGAAAACTCGTGCGTTATGTTTGAAACAACAGCTGCTGAATGTAACAAAAAAAAAAGTTTACGTCTACGTCAGGAACATAATATGTCCATAAACAATGTCACGCTATTTTTTTTTCTACCCCCTCACACCCATGTCACATATTGTTACAATTTTGTGAACACCCTTCTAATATCACGCACCCTTCACCCCCCTATTTAAATAGTGTTTTTAATTGTAGAGCTTCTGTAACCCTTTTATTGAAACGTGTTAAGTACGTGTTCGCCAAGCTCGACGATCAAAGTCGATTAGTCGATCGCTGTTTGTTTATACGTGAGCACAGTCAGTCGGGTTGATTTCAAAATAGATACGCTTGATTGTAATGTGACGTCATTGGATTGATTATCTGACTCCACCTCACCCCGCTTGGTCAGGCCGAGCATTAACCCACTGCCCCCCCCCCTATCTGATATGCGTAGGTAGATTATGGACAGCTCCCTATCTAATAATTACATTTCATGAGAAGGGGAAAGGAGGGGTTGGGGGTGGGGGGGGGATGAAAGGAAACATAGCAACTAATAATACCTTTCACGTTGGGATATATACAAACCTGATGCGATATTTAAACGGGCAAGTTTATGAGGCGTGATTTGTGAAGTCACAGTCTACAATAATCGTCGCTGAACGACATTACACTACTATTAAGCCACATGGCTGACTCAATCACTCACTCACTAACATTAATGTTCACCCACTTCCAGATGAGCTAGAAACTTGAAATTTGGCAAACTTATAGCTTTTAGCCTTTAACCGACGGGAAAATTCCAAAAATCTAAAAAAAATTAATTTTTAACCCCCGAAAAAAAAATCAAAATAGCTGAGCAACTTTAAAGTCAGTGCGGTATATACAATACAATACCGGTAACTTTAAGTTGTTACGTTCAAAACAACGCTGGAATTACATCAGTTTACATCCAGTTGCCAAGAAAACTCACCAGGGGTTTGGGGGGCGGAGCCCCCAACGAACAAAGCGAGTAAATATTGATAAAACCAATAGTCAGGTTGCAAAAAACCGATGTACACAGTCTCAGGTTTCCGATATCGGAATGTTCTT
This sequence comes from Timema podura, assembly GCA_033556935.1. Lineage (NCBI taxonomy): Eukaryota > Metazoa > Arthropoda > Insecta > Phasmatodea > Timematidae > Timema > Timema podura. The sequence goes on along the minus strand of JAVRXN010000012.1, from coordinate 54,962,239 downwards.
GTTTGGTACCTTCTTATGAGGGAACGAGCTCTACGTAGACAAGAATATGACACACGTACCGGTGAACTGGAGGTTTACTCTGTTTGGAAGAAAGTAGGGTGGAACTTTCATCAAGTCAAGTCATAACATCAGCTCTATGAGATATACCTCGAGAATCGGGGGAATAATTGCTATCAAGGAGTATCACTTCTGAATTTTGGATAAAAGCTTTTTTAGACGCTCGCTGTTCGTTTTTCGAAATTATATTTTATTTCTGGTTTTTTTAATGTATTCGCGTCTCACTACAAGCTCGGGCAGGATTCGAACCCCGACGTCCCCGTCATTGGCAGTCCAGTCTATCACAAATGTGATGCCTTGTTTAGACCACTCTGCCACTAAAGCTGGAATAATAAAAAAACATTCGCTGCTTTTTTTTTTTTGTCTGTGAATAATGTGACATGCGCACACTTAAAAAAAAACTGTTACTACCAGCTTCAGTAGTTGCATGCTTTTCCACTCTTCCTCCATTCAAATGCGGGCACACTTTTCCTTCATTCTTAACATATTGCCGTAATTAGTACATATGTGTACATCCCGAACAGGTAGTACGAGGTGATGCTAAAATAACAAACTAAGCTGTTATTGGATACACTGGTGATCAGTGAAAGAATCGACTAAGTGACATCTATAAGACTGTGTTTAGTGCGTAATGAGCGTAAGACTATGGATACCTGGTAATATTTGAAACTTTCATATCTCAAAAGATTATGATTATTAATTTATTTATTTTAGCACCGCGTCTTACTAACCGTTCGGGTTATACGCTTAAGTACTAATTACGTTAATAGGTTAGGAATTAGGAAGGTTGAATATAGGGGAAGTGAGCCCGAATTTGCGTGGAGGGAGAGTGGAAAACCATTTATGAAAAACCACCCCCAGTTCACCCGACCGGGATTCGAACCTCGATCTCCGCGTCCTCGGCAGTCTGGCTCACCACGACTAGCGCGTTAGCTAACTACGCCACCGAGGCGGGTTATTATTACTCGCTAGCTACATTAGTCTTCCGTAACGACTTTTATTATTATTAGCACCGCGTCTTACTACACGTTTGGGTTATACGCATTTACGCTAATGTGTAATGGTAGGGTGATTGTGAGATGAAATGAAGGACCTACAGTTTAACGTGGGATCCGAACCACGGTGGAGGTCTGGCATTCCTCACATTCACAAGTTGTGATTAATACGCGTCTTGTCAGAGGTGAAGGAAGGGTTTGGCAATCAGATAATTCTGTGCCGGTACCAAGTAATGAACCCCGGACCCTCAACACAGAAGTCCGACACCTTACCCCTAGACCGCCAGATTACATCTTAAAAATAAATGGCGTTGCTAGCCTTTATACACTAGTAAACTCCTCTCGTCATGTTGGCACTATATTACCGGGTTGTTGAAACCCTGGGGCGTATGATTAATTTCCTAAGAACATAAGAGATAAGAATAATTGTAGTGAACACCTGGTTGTAGCCTACGCAAGCGTCCCAAGTTAGGCACGTCATAAACAAATAATAACACCACTCGCTAGCTACGCCAATCTTCCGTAACGAATTTGGATTTGTGATTAAACTTTCGGTTGCTACCCTTTATTAAATAATTAAAATGAGGTTATTATAATATTAATGCATGCACTCCATGAAACATTGTGAAACTGATGTGTCGAATATTGAGTAATTAGAGTGACAAATTAATGATACTAACTATAGTTTTTTTTAAATGAAATTTCCATACCAACTACAGTAGCCCCATGGCTTCTTTGGTGCTGACTGACAGTTCATAGCTGACTTCTGACAATCAACATTTAGGTATATACCTAAATTTTGACTGTCAGAAGTGACAGCTGCTAAAGACATATTTTTTGCAGATCATATGGTTCGGCGTAGGGATACATAATTTGGTCTGGTAGCTTTTTAAAGCCGTCAGAAGTCAGCTGTGAGCTGTCAGTCAGCACCACAGAAGCTAAAACTGAGGTATAAATGGATTATGGGGCTACGTTTTCAGATGTCCATAGATTATCAGGGGTGAAAAAAAACTCACCATAAATCATATTAATAAATACTGAGGAATGGATGGATAACAATGCGGCAATATCGGTCTACTCTAGACCCTGAGCAGTGAAGATAGCTCTTTTCATTACAAAGTTTGAATCCCGATTAAGGTGAATTATCTTATTCCTATTTCTAGCGGCGTGTGGGGGGGAGGGGGGAAATGGGGGCATGATTAGGAGAGTTAATAAACTGGGAACTGTGAAACCTGAAACAAAATAAATCATTTATAATATGACTCTAGTCTAGACTATAAAAAGATAGAGAGAGAAAGAGGAAAACCATATTGAGAAAATACGGGATTGGGATTCGAACACATGCCTCCTTCCCCTCCGTCGTATCGGGACACCTACCTTCCTTATCCCTCCCATTAGTGTTTTCATGTGGCTTGTCCGGAAGGCGCCAGTCTCGCAAGACTTGTCTTCTGCTGGTGGATAGATTGGGGTTTGAATCCCGACTTGGTGTTATTCGCTAAATGGCTATACGCTTTTATTCGACGTAAATGTGGATACTTTTTCTGTAAATTACATTTCGTCATCCCTATCTCATTTATTAAGTGCATAATTGACGTGTAGTACTTATAAGTTATTTGTAATATTTGGCTTCTGTAAATATAGGTGTTTATTACAATGATGAATAAACATACAAAGCCTCTTATCCCTTTTGATAAATCCATATCATCTCTTCAAATATCGCCTTTGAAAACACACCTCTAAGGGCCTTTTATTATTTCAGGAGCCTCTTCTCCTCTCCAAGAGCCTCCAATAACCTTTTCTCATTTTAAAGATCCTCTCATAACCTCCAAAAGCCAGGTCAGGAAGCTGAACTGTTCAACCCCTAAATTCCCTCTTCAAAATGCTGTAAAGCTGAACTGTGCATCCCCTAAATTCCCTCATCAACATGTTGTAAAGCTGAACTGTACAACCCCTAAATTCCCTCATCAACATGTTGTAAAGCTGAACTGTGCATCCCCTAAATTCCCTCATCAACATGTTATAAAGTTGAACTGAACAACCCCTAAATTTCCTCCTCAACATGTTGTAAAGCTGAACTGTGCATCCCCTAAATTCTCCCCTCAACATGTTGTAAAGCTGAACTGTGCATCCCCTAAATTCCCTCATCAACATGTTATAAAGTTGAACTGAACAACCCCTAAATTTCCTCCTCAACATGTTGTAAAGCTGAACTGTGCATCCCCTAAATTCTCCCCTCAACATGTTGTAAATCTGAACTGTACAACCCCTAAATTCCCTCTTCAACATGTAAAGCTGAACTGTGCATCCCTAAATTCCCTCAACATGTTGTAAAGCTGAACTGTGCATCCCTAAATTCCCTCAACATGTTGTAAATCTGAACTGTACAACCCCTAAATTCCCTCTTCAAAATGCTGTAAAGCTGAACTGTGCATCCCCTAAATTCCCTCCTCAACATGTTGTAAAGCTGAACTGTGCATCCCTAAATTCCCTCAACATGTTGTAAAGCTGAACTGTGCAACCCCTAAATTCCCTCATCAAAATGTTGTAAAGCTGAACTGTGCATTCCCTCATCAACATGTTGTAAAGCTGAACTGTGCAACCCCTAAATTCCCTCATCAACATGTTGTAAAGCTGAACTGTCCAACCCCTAAATTCCCTCTTCAACATGTAAAGCTGAACTGTGCATCCCTAAATTCCCTCAACATGTTGTAAAGCTGAACTGTGCAACCCCTAAATTCCCTCATCAACATGTTGTAAAGCTGAACTGTGCAACCCCTAAATTCCCTCTTCAACATGTAAAGCTGAACTGTGCAAACCCTAAATTCCTCCTAACATTTAGTTTCAGTTTTAGTCAATGTTAGTAGCTCTGAAACTTTCCCTACGAACTGAATAAACTGACCAGTCGATAAGACGTCGTATTCAGCTGAGAGGACATTGTTGTGTTTCCATAGTTAAAGAACAGGACAACGCCTCCAAGGATAACCTCGCTTTGAATACCCTCAAGTTAAAGTGCCTTACAGAATGTTTAGTGCCTGTTGAGCCCCAGGATCTGTCAGATAATTCTCCCACCCCTCTGCCTCTGAAAGGATCAATAACGTGACTTGTTGGTCTGTCTATGTCTGTCTGTCTTTCAGCAAGATGGCGCCTAACCTCATGAAGCGTGATGCTCCCGCGGAGCCCACGGCTGAGGTCGCAGTGCCTCCTCCTCCGCCTCCCGCGGATACCAAGGCGCAGGCCCTCATCGGGTCCACGCAGGAGATCCCTATAGGTAAGTATGTCCGTGGGGGGGAGCCTCGTAGAGGTATCCGGCCCCGTAATGTAGTGGTACCTGGCTATGGACCTAGAGGTCCCGTCTTTGATTCCCGGCTGGAACCTCGGGTATTTTCCTCTTAAGAGGAATTATTCCCAACGTTTGGTAAATTTGGCTTAAGTTATGTTTAAAACTTCCACTGGTTTACACCTCCATTTTCAGTGTCATCACATCCTCTCGTTGCGGGTACGACGTGTAGACAACCTCCCATGGTGTACCCTGGGTAACGTTCTGTGCCAACAGAGCGGCCAATAGTCTACATACAGACAACCTCCTCTGGTGTATCCTGGGTAACGTTCTGTGCCAACAGAGCGGCCAATAGTCTACATACAGACAACCTCCTCTGGTGTACCCTGGGTAACGTTCTGTGCCAACAGAGCGGCCAATAGTCTACATACAGACAACCTCCTCTGGTGTATCCTGGGTAACGTTCTGTGCCAACAGAGCGGCTAATAGTCTACATACAGACAGCCTCTTGTGGTGTACCCTGGGTAACGTTCTGTGCCAACAGAGCGGCCAATAGTCTACATACAGACAACCTCCTCTGTTGTACCCTGGGTAACGTTCTGTGCCAACAGAGCGGCCAATAGTCTACATACAGACAACCTCCTCTGTTGTACCCTGGGTAACGTTCTGTGCCAACAGAGCGGCTAATAGTCTACATACAGACAACCTCCTCTGGTGTACCCTGGGTAACGTTCTGTGCCAACAGAGCGGCCAATAGTCTACATACAGACAACCTCCTCTGTTGTACCCTGGGTAACGTTCTGTGCCAACAGAGCGGCCAATAGTCTACATACAGACAACCTCCTCTGTTGTACCCTGGGTAACGTTCTGTGCCAACAGAGCGGCCAATAGTCTACATACAGACAACCTCCTCTGTTGTACCCTGGGTAACGTTCTGTGCCAACAGAGCGGCCAATAGTCTACATACAGACAACCTCCTCTGTTGTACCCTGGGTAACGTTCTGTGCCAACAGAGCGCCTAATAGTCTAAACACAGGCGTCCGAACTGGATGTCATTTCCTTCCGGTTAGCAGTGCCTCAAGAAATGAAAAACTACTGAAAAAACAACACAACAATATGAAGCTTGCTGATAAATCAAACAAATCGTCATCCAAATCGTCCTATGAGAAAAGCTTTATAAACACACGCCAGTGTTTCTAACTCGTCTGTCGACGACCATTCGACCCCCACAACGGCTCTCCCGATATATTACGTACGGAATAATTCTAAAGACCAAATTTTGGTCTACCAAAGTTCAGGTTTGAATCTTGTAGCCCGTTCCACCTCCTTTGTTTATTTTGTATCATACCCGCACGGGTGGGGCATACCAATAAACCATAGGTTTTCAACCTTTCAAGTCCGAGGGCTACAGTTTCTGTCCCTTGTTGGTTCTCAACACTTTACCGATAGTATGAGAAATATTTTTACAGTGGTTGTATAAATCCCTGCCAGAGTAAACACTTGGTAAAATCAGTAATTGTCTACCGGAGGAATGTCGAGCATCAGAGTTCTTAGAAGGAGGTCCAAGGACCTGAGAACGTATAAACCACAAAGTTAAGCAACAATAAAGATTAAACAACAACATTTAGATAACTGGAAACTGTTTTCCAATAGAGGTTTTTAACCGAGTGGGAAGGGGACTAAACCAGCGGTATTCAACCTTTTTGTTCGCGTATCCCCAAATGTTATCTCTCTTCAACTTTGTACCCCCAAAGTTGTGTGTGCATAATGCAAGTCACACATATTCTATAATCCACATCTAGAAGAAAGAGAGAGAGAGAGGAGATAGAAAGAAAGAGGGAGAAAGAGAGGAAAAAAGAAATTAAGAGAGAGGGATAGCTAGAGAAAGAGAGGTAGGGAGAGAGGGGCAGAGAGATAGAGAGGGGAGGGAGAAATAGATATGGAGAGGTAAAGAGAGAGCGAGAAAGAGAGAAGAAAAGAGAGATTAAGAGAGGGGGTGGAGAGGGAAATAAAGAGGGAGATGGAAAGAGAGCTAAAGAGAGAGGGATGGATAGGGAAGGAGAGATGAAGAAAGGGAAAGAAAGAGTGAGAGAGAAAAATGTCGCTCCCAGATCACATGTGTTTAAGCCGGGTCTTTTGGGCTAGCCCTAAATTTGACCCCGATTGTTCAGTGTTTATCACGAAATAACACAAGACATATTTACATTTTACGTACCCCAGTTCGAATACCACTGGTGTAAACCAACATGTGGGCCGAACCAATCACACAGCGCCACACGTGTTGATGACGCAACTAGGGAGAAGAGCAGCAAGACACTAGTTTTTAGGTAGCACCTTAGTTTATCTCTAGAAGGTAGCAAAGCTTACCTTGCACTGTTCCGCTATGGTCGTGGTTTTTAAGATAGGGGTCATAGTGTACACCTTTCAAGGCGACTGGAGTATACCTTCAAGTGAACAGAGTTGGTCCATCTGGTCAATACTTTGGTTTGCACTTCATTCCCGTGTTCATAGGTGTGCGCGGGGTGTGGCCGATAGGTGTGCTGGCTGGAAGGCGAACACCTTTCCCCCTGAGAATGTGTTTGAATTATTTTAAACAATTACAATAAATTAAAAACATGAAATAATCTACGTTTTATTTTACAAGTTTATTCTTTGAATGAAAAATCAAACATTATAAACTGAAATGCCCTTCGTCGGCTGAAGGATGCCGTTAAAAAAAAATCGTTGATAATGTCATCCAAGTCTCTGTATCTACAGCCAGCCTTTTCTCGATGAACTGTACCATAAGGTGTCGTGGTGGGATCTAAAGGCTATAATTACCGCCACTACAACCTTTTCTTGTGGCTAATGTGAGCACCATAGCACCATAGTACCATAGGCGTGTCTACAGGGAGGAGGGGGCAGGTAGGCCATAGCCCCCCCCCCTCGTAATGTTGCTTCAAATATTGTTTTCAATGAAGCATGCATACACACACACACACACACACACACACACACACACACAAATGTAAGAAATAATTATTTGGGGGAAAAAGGACATAATGAACTCAAACTACAATTTTAAAAACCTCTAAATAACTTCAAGAGGGATCTAATTTAAAAAAAATAGAGACGGTAGCGATGATGGGAAAGGGAGCCTGATGAAATCCCATTCGTCCTCACCAGTGGAAATGTCCAGGCACTCCAGTGCATGGCACCCAAGACTAGGTCCAAGATGGCGTATCGAGGACATATAAGAGAGTAGCGCACGGACTAGAACCCAACAACAATTATTCTGACCCGCTCCAATGTATGTGTGGTCTAACGCGCCTCTATAGCAGTAGACTCTGCTGCGATTTAAACTGGTTTAGGATCCGCGTGGTGGGTAGGCTGGGGAGCATAGTTGCCACATTGCGGGAGTTTGCGCGTTACTACTATGCAGGCAGGCTTGCTCAGTGACTGTCGAGAAATCTGACAACGTGCATCGGTTGCTATGACAACTACCATTCACGGATTGGTCGAGCATGTGACGAGCCTCCACTCCGGCTGCGCTCACCTCAATCCTAAAGCAGTTTAAAAACGTAGTATAGTCTGTCTATGACGGGGAGACTGAGGTTCGAATCTCGGCCGGGTGTACTGAGGTTTTTCCCCCAAAACGGGTTTCCAATTTCTCTCCAAGCAAATGCGGGTACACTTCCTATAAATATAACCCCCAAAACCATTGGTTTAGTTAGTACATAAGCATATAACCTGAAAGGGTAGTAAGACGCGGAGGTAAGAAAACCAACAATTATTCTTATAATGCAACATAAACTGGTTTTTTTTCCAGATGTATCTACTGAACCGACAGAGGCGGTGGTTACCCCGACCCCGGGCAAGAGCAAAGCCAACGAGATCAGTGAACAAGTTGTCAAACTGGGCAACGAACTGGCCCACGATATGGGCATCCCCATGTGGGGACTCATCGCCATCATTGTCGGTAAGCTCTTGGCATCAAGTTTAACCCGAGGGGTTAGTGAGGGAAGGATGGGATGAATCACATTGGAGTGGGGAAAAAAAAACAGTCACGTGTATCCAGGGTTCGAACCCTGACATCTTTTGTTGGTAGGTACAGAATACAGTGTAGGTCTTAGTCCCAGTGGTCTCCATTAACTAGTCTAATACCCATCAACATATATAGTGGATATTGTTAAAATCAGAATCTTAGCATTTTCTTTCGAATCTTGAATCTTAAATTTACCTTTTTACTGAAAGTGAAAATTTTTAAAATGTAATTCGAATAAAAGTTGTTGAAGGCTTGATGCCACCAAACATTGTTATAATTTTGTTTGCCATGTCTATTACATCATAAACAACAAAGAGATTATTTTTAAAAATAAATTAATAACTATTATATAAATACAACAATTTTGTTACCCTCCCAGCTAAACAGTTTTTTTTTAAATTTCTTTCAACAATATTGCTTAAAATTGTTATATAATCTTCATAATTGTATTAGAGCCTCTTTTTTGTTGTTGAGATTTTTACGAATCTCAAATCTCTCGCATACCACGGGATTCGAGCAGGTGTCTATTGCTTCAGGGATCTGTCTGGTGTTCCTGTGTATTGCGTGTGCTGTATCCGACGATGCTGCAAGAAGCGACGCTCCAAGGATGGGAAGAAGGGGAAGGGGGGGTCGACCTCAAGTCTGTTCAGCTGCTGGGTTCGGCCTACAAGGAGAAGGTACCCTGGCTCTGAACTTAACCTAATACACCTTCCAGCACCTTCATTTGGCAATTGAGATTCTTGGTGGTTTGCCAAGGAGGCCTGCATGTTTGGTCAGCATCCCCCTGGTATCTGGGGGGAAACTTGGATTCTAAAACAAGTCCTTTAGAAGATTTACGTTAAATTTACTCTTCAGATCCTCTCAACAACTTGATTTTTAAAATAAAATTAAAACTTTAAAGATTCTGTTCGGATAAATATTTTGTTAGTATATTTGTTTCCAAAAATTCTGCATGATTAGTTTTTTACCAATCATTATGTTAGGGCACCCTTTCCTTCAAAATAATTGGCAATCCAGTCAAAAATACCGTGTCGAGACAATCTTGTAAGGGCGCTTCTTATGAATAATATCTTTCAAGTACACTGTAGAACATTTCCTTCAGATCCCTCATTCTGCAAGGATCCTCTCCTTTAGGCGCTTTAGTGTGGGAACATCCCTAAGGACACTACAGTTAGAATGATTAAAAAAAAAAGACCAATTCCTTTAAATGGACTCAAACAAGAACACTCACATTAAGGATTAAAAAAAAAACACTTTTAATAAATGTCAATGTGATCCTGTAGGGACACATACATAAAGTAATTTGAAGGGTACAGGGAAATAGGGGAAAGTCCAATTTGAACTAAAATAGAGTTAGTGCTACCAGTTGTTAAACAATCATAAAGCCTTTCTAATGGACTTCGAATTCTAGTTAAAAGAGGACTCTGTCATATTTAAATTAATTTAAAAAAAAGTGTTTGGTGGGGGTTTATTATGGTGTTTGAGATATACAAATTGTTGTTCTGTAAAATGTGTGTAATTAGACTTTCACCCTATTCTTTATGCAAATTTCTTTAACAAAACTTTTCTAGCAGCACACTAATAAAGACACGTCCTTAGGAATATGGCTGCATCAACATTGACATTCCGATATGGACACAGAAACATTATTCTGATGTTCTGTTAAATAATTGTGATAATTATTTTGAGGGAGAAGACCTGGCATGCCATTGTTACGTGCTTGTTCGACTGTTCGACGTTGACCTTCTACTGCCGACACCGGGTCGTCGTTAGGTTGATCGTGCCACATGTAATGAAGGGTGCTGGAATAGTGTACCTCTTAGTTACCTAGTTTGAATGAGATTACCTTCAGAAAATTTCCAAGGTCATGTGTTCCAAGACCAAAAGGTAAGTTTTGTGGGCCTTCAGGAACATCCAAAATCCCTTTTGTTTGTAGACAAATTTGGGAAGCTGTGTCATCTCATTTTGAAATTATCAGGAACACATGCAATTGAAAATAAATACGCTGGCACAAAATTGTTTTCTGGTTTAATAAAGTTTAGCTTTTTATTTCCACATTTAATTTGTATTTTTTGATTGACACGAAGGAAGAAATCGCACATAATTAGGATATGCTGGTATTCAAGTTTTGAGTTTATAAAAAGTCTTGTTTCTTAGATGACATTTTATTTTTAGTCTTTATTTTCTAATCGATTTCTTCTATAGTATAAATTTGGACTTTTGAGTTATATTCATCCTAAATACCAATAAATGAGCACATGCAACTTAAGTCTTCTTGATGTGGTAAACTTAATCATTTGGTCGTTTAATATTCCTTCCCAAAGAGACATGATTCAACATCTTCGTCGGTGAGATTTCCTAATTTTTTTTAATTCTCACTGAAAGCAGACACTTATTTTTGAGATACCTAGTTTAGTTCTTAAAAATAATGTTTAGATTGTTCTAAACAAATACTTATCTAACAGAATTACCTTGTCTACAAGAGTCCTGAGCCTATGGTCGTCTGTGTCAGATGGAATACGGGACTTCTGCGGGATCTAGAAACTAATTACAACTTTCAGCATTTGCCAACTTTTTTCAGCATGACCTTTAGGTTAGACATAGCTTCAATTTCTTAGACGTTTAGAATACTGCACACATTTTAAATCTACTAGTTAGCTTTAAAATTTAAGTTTGATTGAACTTGCTAGTGTGGGGGTATCTCTAGAAATTTAATTGAAATTATTTCACTTTCATTCTTTAATTGCATGTTGACTTTACCCTCTAAACACACTTTTAATCTTCTAAAAAAAAATAGTGCAGGCTTATTTTTAAGCATGCAGCTATTGTAGTCCATCGAAATACTTTATTGCCCATAATCTTTGTGTTCCATATATTTGCAGTCGAAGACAAGATGGTCTCTAGAAAAGATTGAAGCTGTGCTTTGCTCAAAGATATGATCAATACTTTTTACTTTCAATTTTTCAGCCACACATTAACTAAATTCTCCCAAGGTGTCGACTACCTTGAAAAGATGGCTCCTGTAAATTGATTCAGTTACAATGAAATCCAATTAATTCCATTGATGGCCTGTAGTAGATATCCCATCCAGAATGTATATTAGTAAAAGTTAATGTCCGCAAGTCTCGTCACGCTAAGACAAGCAACACTTAGTACCATACTTACACCACGCTACTAAAGTACTGGTTAGTTTCTGGCTGCCAGCTACTAGCTAAGCACCACTTCCATCTCTTTTACATTGTGTCTCTAAAACTTCAAATTAAATGGCTTGTAACTTAGTAAATGTTAGTTCGGGTGAAAATTCTACTTTCAATCCATAAAAAAAAACTAAAATCTTGGACGTTTACAAATAATATATGAAATCTAACATAGTTATTAAACAAAAAAAAAAAAACTTAGTTAAAACTGGATGAGTAGTAATGTACGATACATAGAAATACTATTTTAATTATATTTTGAAGCTGTATACAAAGTAAAACTATCATTAAATAATCACAATTAAATGATCACATTAAAGCTATGCATAGTTAGATTATATATAATATTGGAAATAAAATCCTTTTATCCACACTTGTAAATATATTAAATAAAACAGATAACATAAAATATTAATAGCCCAAGACTCTAACATTCGGTAATGTAGACAACTGATGTTGCATTGCTAGATGCACACATATTGACAAAACCTTCCAGAGTTAAAAAGAGAACCAATCACGTGAGTCATCCTCTGAACATTTCTCGCCGCACTACCGTACAACATTCCTCAACTACTTTAGTAGCATCGTGTAAACACAGACTCTAGACAGAGCTTGCCCCTCACGGATATCCAGACAAACCGGTCTGCTGAAAGCTTAGTTCAGATTAAGACCATGTCTTACATTAGGATGATTGAAATGAAATACATCCTTCTTGCTAGCGACCCTTGGGTGTTGAACCATCTAGGTTTGTCATTAAAATATATTATCAAGGTTCCTTCTTTGGCTGAGGACACTAGATAGCTTGTCAGGAGCGTTGCCTGATGATGCTGAGGATCCTGAGTGTTAGTAGCCATAGATGTAGTCCAGGTGAGAAACTAACATCAGGCATGCACTTATTACAAGGTGCTGACTACACACAGGTTGTATTGAAACACCTGAGGGTGTTAGGTGCAAGCAGGTACCTACGTTTGGTCCTGTAAGACGATAGGTTGTGGAAGTCAGGATCCGATCCAAGGTGCTAAAATACACACATGGTTGTCGAAGCACCTGAGGATGTTAGGTGCAAGCAGGTACCACTGCTTGGTCCTGTAAGGACGATAGGTTGTGGAAGTCAGGATCCGATCCAAGGTGCTAAAATACACACATGTTTGTCGAAGCACCTGAGGGTGTTAGGTGCAAGCAGGTACCACTGCTTGGTCCTGTAAGACGATAGGTTGTGGAAGTCAGGATCCGATCCAAGGTGCTAAAATACACACATGGTTGTCGAAGCACCTGAGGGTGTTAGGTGCAAGCAGGTACCACTGCTTGGTCCTGTAAGACGATAGGTTGTGGAAGTCAGGATCCGATCCAAGGTGCTAAAATACACACATGTTTGTCGAAGCACCTGAGGGTGTTAGGCGCATGCTGGTGCCAGTGCTCAGTCTTGTGGGATGACGCGGTGTGGATTACACTTGCAGGTGCAGCCTGACATGGAGGAGCTGACGGAGAACCAGGAGGAAGCGGACGAGGCAGAGAGCAAGCAGAGCGAGATCAAGTTGGGCAGGTTGCAGTACAAGGTGAGGGAAGCTCGTCACCGGAACTATTCTGTGAACAACCTTTGGAACTATTTAGATCATTACTTGTGAGGCTTTGTTCCTCCGGTAATTATTTCTAGCATTGAATATCTTAACCAAATAGGCTCTTAGAGTAGATTTCTATTCTTAAACAATATTTTTGAGAGTTCCTAAAGTAATAGATCAATTTAGATAGTCTTTAGCATAGAATCACATCTTCTGGAGGAATTGTTCTGTGCAGGACACTCGTGGTCTTCTTGTACTTGGAGAGCAATGACGTGCTGTGTGTATAAAGTCTAAGTTCTGTGTACAAATATTAATTTATCCTGATCTAAGACTTTTTATCAACCATTATCAGGCAATGCATAATAATTATTCCTCTCCATACTCGGAATAAGGCTAAGCCAAATGTGGAGCTGCAAGGTAGACATGAGCCAGTTTCAAAAAGCTGTCCCTTTTATTCGCTATTTTATACTGCCAGAATTGCGTGTGGTTGGTCTCCTCGAGTTCAGCTCCCCCACCTGATTGTTGCAGTTGGAGTATGACTTCAACTCGAACAGTTTGTCGGTGACCGTGATCCAAGCGAGGACCTCCCGGCCCTAGACATGGGAGGGACGTCGGACCCGTACGTCAAGGTCTACCTGCTCCCGGACAAGAAAAAGAAGTTCGAGACTAAGGTCCATAGGAAGACCCTCAGCCCTGTCTTTAACGAGACCTTCACCTTCAAGGTAGAGCCTTACCTCCTCAACATTGTATTTAATTACCATCACCTTCTCAACGTTATATCTAATCACATCCACCCTCAAGTGAGTTTGACCTTAACCAATATTACATTTAGGAACCTTCACCTTCAAGAAAGCTTTATCTTAGTGTTTCTTTACAGAATGTTCCATATGCCGAGGCAATGAATAAGACACTGGTGTTCGCCATATTCGACTTTGACCGTTTCTCCAAACACGACCAGATAGGTGAGGTGAAGCTACCCCTGTGCCAGGTTGATTTGGCACAGACTATAGAGGATTGGAAGGAGCTTCAAAGCGTCGAGGGGGAGGGAGGACAGGTAAGGTGTACAAAATAATCTGAAGGGACGGAGGAGGGGAGGCGTTGAGGGTGATCTAACAGAAACTGTTCATTATAGTTTGCTCTTCTTGCAGCGAGTGTCGGCAAGGTGCTAACTGATGCTACAGAGATGGAGCATTTGGAAAAAATTCTAAATGTTAAAAACATAGGTCAGTCAAATGTTTTTTTTTTCATTCATTTCAGACTGTCGGAATTGGATTTTGTTTTACTTTATATAGTTTTCATCTTTAAGAGGTTCCAAATGCTTCAGCTCTGTTCTTCTTCCAGAAAGTGTCATGGAGGAGCTAATTGATGCTTTAGATAAGAGGCATTTATTTGGAGATTATTTTAACTGTGAAAACCAAGTTGTCAGTCAAATGTTTATCCATTCATCTTTGATTGTTGGAATTTTAAATTTATTATTTAAGAGGTCCCGAATGATCCCACTAGTCTCTTCTTGCAGAAAGTGACAAGGATACTAGAGTGCCGAGACATTTGGAAATCATTTCATCCGTGAAAACATATTGGGATAAAATCGACATTCAAATTCTAACTTCGTACAGCTTTAGTTGTTGGAATTTTCCTTCCTAATATATTTTTATTTAATTAGTTACAATGTCTTTTAAAATTAAAAACTCCAATTACTTCTCGCTTTTAATTTTTACATTTTCAGTCAAAGCTGCTCGAGGGAGTTTTCGATAACTTTGGAGGGAAAAATAAATAGCGGAATTGTTTCTTTTACATCACTTTAAGGAGGTGCAGAGATAATTTCACTCCAAACTGTTATGGGAATACATCACTATTATTTTATAAGAAAGAATGTAAAATATTACTACATAATCTCACTCATTTTCGGTTTTATGTAAAATGTCTTCTAAAAATAAGTTTGGGGACCAAATATGTAAATGAAATGACACATGATGAATGTAAACAAATATACATAAGTACTTAGTAGCTGAAATAATAAGTTACAGTTTTACAATTTTAGAAACAAAAATTTAATAAACCAAGAACTATTAACTCCACAAATGAGTTTAAGGTTTTTCCAAATATGTTATTTTGTTACCGGTATTACTTATGAACTCCTAAACAAAATAAATGTGTGATATTACGTTCATATTTGTGCTTCATATTAGTTAATCTTATCAACAAGAACTTAATTTCCAAGCATTCAAACCCTTTATAACCTGAGAAATATATTTTTAATCTCAAAATTTTCAACTTCAGCAAAGTTTTGAAAAAAAAATGAGTAATGAATGTTGAACATTTGTCTGTCAAGTGTTATTTATAGCCTCATGTTGGATTATAATATTCCAAGATTATTAATATAAAGTTCTTTCTTCTTAAATATTTTGTTAGTCATATATTTATAAAAAAAAAAGTGTGTCTTAGAATCTGTCAGCATAAATAATTGCCTAACGAAACAAATCTTTTTGATTTTAAAATATTGTTTAATTTAATCAATGATATACTAATGTTGTTTTGACATTTAGTTAAGGCGACTGGCCCTTTTAATTTGGTGTGTAAATGCAGAGCCATGGGGAAAAAACGGTTATTTTCAAGAATTTTTATTGTTTTGCAATTTTCTTTTCGAAAACGGTTTGTTCAAGAATAGAAGCATGTTGATTAAGTTATACTTTTTATATACACACCTCCTCTATAATTTTAACAATGATCAAATTTTGATAAAATTGACCTTTTTTAATAGAAAATGCCGGCTTCATAAAAAAAATAAGAAAATTTAACAATTAATAAACATCGATACATTATCTTAGAAGGGGTGTTGAAAATATAAACATAAACATTTCACTCGTTCTCTAGAAAACTGATATTTCCAAACATGATTTTTCCACGAGACCTGTCTGGTAGCTAGCGCCATCTACTGTTTCCGTGATCCATCTGTTCTTGTTGGCGCTGAAGGATACTTTGGTCAGTTGAGAATCCACGCCATGCATTTCACCCTCCCGCCCACCATCCCACAAAGTAGGTTTTAGACTTGCACTCTCGACAGGGCTAAGGACCTTAAATTGTTTGTGTCCCCATAGAATAATTGAACAGGTATTAATAAAACTAAAGGCTAAGGTTTTGTTTATAGCTAGCCTTCAAATCAGATGCCATTTTGTAAGTTTTTTGGGGTTGAAGAGACGATTTCAGTCACAAAAGATTGTTAAGATCACCGAATATGTTTGTTTATGATTATAAACAATCATTTTCTAGAATTTTCCTGTATGAAAAACTGAAAATGAAAACCTTATATATTTAAAGTTTATTGTAGCTTTTTTTTCATAAGAACAATAACATATAGGTAATGAAAATGTACTAATATTTTTCCTAACTTTGGATTGACTTTTTATATAACTATACCAATATGGTTTCAATTATGTATTTAGAATCACACTTAATTTTAACAAAACAAATTTCATTTTTGGTCTTATGAAGATCTTGTTTCAAAAATATGTTCAATGTGTTTGGTTCTGCACAAATAGTATTTTAAAATGACTATAAATGCTGCAATAATATTAAATATGTGTGGTACAGATTATTTTATTGCTTTGATATTTGCTTGCTTGAAAAATAAATGACACATTAATATAATTTAATTATTACTTTTAAGTTAGTATAAAATTAGTAATATAAAATAGAAATTTAGCTCAAGTTATTGTTGTTAAAACAAAACAAAAATGGTACCGGTATTTTGAATTATGTAGATATGAAATAAATCCAAAGTAATGTTTGGCATATCAATCCAAAGACTAAATATCTCCATGTGATTTTGTTAGTTTAATAAATTATTCTGATTTTCTGGTTTGTTCTAATGACAAAACTTGAGTACTATTTAAAAATATTATTTTTAATTTGAAATGACTGAAATATAAACAATAAAATTTTCATCTCTTATTTTTCACAAGAATGCAATTTTATTTTTAATGTTCAGGTTGACAAAATGTGATTGGCGAAAAAAAAAAAAAAAGACCCAAGGCTTATTAGCAAATTCCTGCAAAAATAAATAAATCCAACACCCTTTTTTTATGTTTTTTTTTTACCAATTTAAGAAATACAAAGAATTTGTCTCATGATATTCAAACATGACAATCCACTTTATTTTAATTAATGTACTACTCTCAATTTTATTCACACTAAGAACATCTGAAAATTTTTACCCTTGATTTTAGATTTCAAACCTTTTCTCCTACATATATACACATATTCAGAAAAAACAATTTATTTTTAGTTTGTTTTTCATTTCAGTCATAAATACTATTTTGTACTAACCACTAACACACTGAATGCTTTGCACCAGACCTTTGCCACATTATACATTATATATTATACATTATATATTATATATATCTGCTTCTATTTTGACATTCATTTGGTTATAATTTATAATTAGTTTACTATATTTCTGTTTGTATGTGATGGTAAAAATATATATTTTAACTTTGAAGATATATATATTTTATACATGCATATAAAATTTTATTTAATCTAAACGCTTCCATTAATATTCTTAACATTAATTGATTGTAAGAGCGCGAATCACATTTGTAGCCATGTTGGATTTTGAGAGAAAAAAAGGCTCGCTCCAAAGAATAAAATTATTCTGAAAGGGTAAGTAAGTTTGATTCTCTGGCAAACAGATGAAATCATGTGTTGTCATTCTTTACAAGGCATGCGCCTGTGATGCATGTTTTGATCCATTCTCAATTGTTAATACTCAAACTGCGAGAGGTAATCCATTCGAATATCTACATGAAATTCGGATAAAAGTTTCGTACCCCTCGAAGATTGTCCATCTTGCAAAACCCTTAGCTGGCGTGAAAAGCAAAACTTCTTGGAAGGGACTAAAGGTCCATCTAGAAACATTTTTGTGGTCGTAGTTTGTTAGGGTTTTATTTATGCGAGTAAACATCTGCATCAATAAACACAAGATGGTGCGGTAATCATCTTAATTTTACTGACTGTGCGTGTAATGGATGATATTTGCGTGTCGCACTATCACTTCATTTATAGAAAGACTGATAATGTGTACCCAAGGACAGCGTTCGACAAAGGAATTGGTGTTCCACGGCGGTGAATTAGGTGTGCCGTGCGGCCAAGCCCAGAGCACCGAGCATCGCTGTTCAGTTAGAACACAAATGAAGTTGGTACAAGCGGCAGCCATGTGTTGTCCAAATTTATTACTTACTTAAACTTTACCAATATTTTCAATATATCTGAGAAAATCAAAAGCTTTTACGCAAAGTTAAGAGTTTTGGTCTACCCAAATTACTTATGATTTGATCAAAAAGTTTCAAAATGTTAAAAAATTGGACACAGAAAAAAGAACTTTAACCTTTAATATTTGAACATTTTAACCATAATCATTGAACTGGGTATGTAAGCTATTTTATGCTGCTGCGTCGGCGTGTAACAAAAAACTAAACAGTGTGCCGCAAAAAAATGTAGGATAGTTTAGAAAAAAATGATTTGAGGTATTTAACGTGCACTTTCTGAACCAACTGATTATATCAGTATACGAGAATTTCTATGAGCGAGAGGGCCAGCTAATTTTTCCGGGAGTGATATTTTCACATAAATTCCAAAGTTCTTTAACACGCCTCAATCGGCATGAGGTCAACAGGTTTACTTTCCCTCCAAAGGAGGTTGTGCTATGGAATGTTATCAATCAAGAAAAAAACCGTCGATCTCGGCTGACTTTGAACCCACGGACATTGGGTCCTGAGGCGACAACTATACCCCAAGGCCACCGACGGTCGACTGCAAGCTTGTTAAAGTGTGCCGTTAACTTAAAAGAGTTTGAAGAACACAGTCTTAGGTGACAAATCCCTTGGGAAAGGGGAGTCAATTGTTGACTACATCTCTGAAGAAAACTATTTTGATAGCCTATCTTTGTAAAATATAGCTCTCTCTGGTCTTACAGAGCTTGAAAGTTCAAGGCCGCCAGAAGATAAGCTCGCCGTTCAACCCTATTCTAAGACACCTCCATCCAATCCCTAACCCGACCTCCTTCAAATATATTTTCACATTATACTCCCATCGACCTTTCAATCTTTCAAAGGGTCTTGTATCTTCAGGTTTCCCAACTAAAATGTTGTGTACACGCCTTTCGTCACCCGCACGTGCCACATAATCACCCCACCTCAACTTGTGAGTCTTGAATCATCCTAAATATGTTTGGAGGTGCATACAAACCACAAAGTTCTTTATTATTTAACTTTCTCAATTCTCTTACTTTGTTCATCCCTCTTAGACTCAAATATCTTTCTAAGAACCCTTTTTTTAAAAACTCTCAATTTGTTATTTTGGCACAGAGGGAGAGACCTAGCTTCACATCCATGAATATAAACAGATAGAGCCACCAAAAGTATGATTTGTACCAGGGGAAAACACACCTTTCCACAGAATTTTGGTTCATACGCGGTCTTAGGGGCCATACATGTACTACGCAACACCATTTTATGCCTTTTTGTTGACCCCGCTCTCCCCATATCACGCTCCGTAACGCTTTGGCAACCCCCCTTAAGTTACGTAACGCTTCCAGTTTCAACACTTTTCCTTATGTAATTTTTTGAATGGGCTTTTTCTTAGTAGACTAGTTATTTTCGCGTCGATCTCATAAGTTTAAAATAAATAGGATTTTTAATGAGGGATGCAATTTCTAGCCAAACAGTTTTATTTGCATTCACAAAAAACATTATTTTAAAAGTGTGAAAAAGCTTAAGTTTATACATGACTTGATCATTTTTTTAAACATCTTTGTTATGTTACACCAGCCTAAACCCCCCCCCGTCCCCCATGTCACCCAGTGTAACGCTACGATGGACCCCTCCCCCCCAATACATAATACATGTATGGCCCCTTATGATCTTGAAAAGAAATAATTATGACACCAAAAATTCATGGATGTTCGTTGTGTGTGGCTTCTCTTGATTTTTGCTAAATAATCGTACTTTCATGCACGCTATGTAAAATTATTTTTTATACTCTGTTATAGACCTAATCTATTTTGATAAGATGATCGGTATTCAAATGTCTGTATAGTTGCGACGAGAAATATTATTATAGAATAAAATTAAGAACCTTGCACTATCACTTTTTAATTCCTTATACATTTATTTTCCAACCTTATTTGAGACAAGGCGGTCCAGTTTCTTTGGTTCAAGAGGATTAAACAACTTTTGCAGCTAAGATAATTCAGTTGCGAACATTGGGTCGAAACACAATCACATTTCTAAGTTGTATTTTATTAAGAGAGTTGTAAGCTGGTCATATTAATACTTAAGAACCTTACATTTTTTTAACCAAACACGCAAAATATAACTGAAAGTTTAGGTACAGCCATCGAGGATTTGACTTTAATGCAATTAAGGAATCAGAACCATTAACACTTCACGAAACACCCGGGTTTTTACACGATTTAACGCAACATTACAAGAGTCCTGCAGTTTGGTGTAAGATGTGGGGAAGTAAGTGTCGCAACTATTCGTAGCATTATAGTCCTAACAGTGTCACAAGTTATATTTAAACACTAAAGAAAATTAGTACAAGATAAAATGTATGCCTAAGAAATTTATTTATTCTCTTGTAAATAACATTATAGATTTTTTTAAGACAACATAATTGGCCCCAAAGGGGCACTTTTTCCCTGAGGTGGCCCTGATAATAAGTTTGCTTTATCTGAATAAATACATCTGTTAGTCATAAAAATCTAACAGGCTAAGGTTTGTGGTAGGAATAATTTAAAAAAAAAATGTTCTTATGGACAGGTTTTGAGAAAAAGGATTCAATGAGTCACAAATAATTGAATTAAAATTAATAAATTGTCTGGTTCAAAAACATTTAACATAAGAACTATCTAAGCAAGGATCAAATTTAATATGATGGTTGATGCAAAGATAGTGAGTGATATGTTTTATCCAAATGTAGTTATAAGATGTTTGATGCAACGATAGTGATATTTTTGATCCAAAGATAGTTATAAGATGTTTGATGCAACGATAGTGATATGTTTTATCCAAAGAATAGTTATAAGATGTTTGATGCAACGATAGTGATATTTTTGATCCAAAGATAGTTATAAGATGTTTGATGCAACGATAGTGATATTTTTGATCCAAAGATAGTTATAAGATGTTTGATGCAACGATAGTGATATGTTTTATCCAAAGATGTTATAAATGTTTGATAAGATGTTTGATGCAACGATAGTGATATTTTTGATCCAAAGATAGTTATAAGATGTTTGATGCAACGATAGTGATATTTTTGATCCAAAGATAGTTATAAGATGTTTGATGCAACGATAGTGATATTTTTGATCCAAAGATAGTTAAAAGATGTTTGATTTAAGGGTATTAATATGATATTCGGTGCAAGGCTAGCTATATGATGGTGGAGGCAAGGGTAGCTAGATGGGAAGTTATTTCTTATAGTTCATATCAAAAGATTTGTTTACCAGAATACATCACTGTCTGGCAACAGAACAATTCAGTAACAACTGAACTGTGCATGAAACCAGGTCAAATGGGGTAAAATTTAATCCCAATGTCAACATTTACCCGCTTTGAGTTGATTGGGTGACATAAAAACTTCTCAATCTTAGTCAAAATAATATATGTCAAGAAGCTTTAAATAGCCCAAAGCGATAAAATACCACCCATTTGATAGTCGAATCTTAACAAGACACAAGTGTGTTGTTTTACACAACTAGTTTGGCTAAAAATTGAGTATGTGTTAAGTTCCTTCTTTATTTCCTAACCCGTGGGGGGAAATGACAAATTGAGGCCATGAGTGACTTTTATAGCTGGGAATTGAACATACTATTTCAAGGTGAGCAGTCAGTATAGAAGTTGTATTGTGTCCCCGTGTAAAACAAAGTTTGGGTCACTACATTCTGACACTCTAGCCTCAAACCAAGACCTGAATGCTGGTAGGGTCATGGAATGGTAGAATCCAATATGGCTCTTGTGATGTGCGCTCTTTAACGCTTGTCTCACTCTTTACACCAAGCTTACAAGATCGTTGGAATTAATATTGCTTCACGGGAAGATATAATCCGGGTTTAAATTGGATTCATTTGTTTCGACCTGTAAGTTTAAGAAGAAATTTAACTAGGTTCATGGAACTCTTTCCTCAACATATGTTTCATACATGTGTTCGCCCTTTACTAGACAATTATTGACCAATTATGACTGTGATTACTCTATCTTTATGATCTTTGAGGTCTAACCTTCCCTAATAACACGTAATAGTCTGTGAATAAAGCGATTGACCGCACTTTGATTAGACTGGTGGTATTATCTGCAAGATTGAATACCTATAATAAAGATCTGAACGGATGGACGAGATTTGATTGGATAGGGGACATCACCATGATTGGATACCTGAGATTTGATTGGATAGGAGACTACATCACCAAGCTTGGATACCTGACTATGATATAGATCTGAAAGGATGGACGAGATTTGATTGGATAGGGGACTACACCACTAAGATTGGATACCTGACTATGATATAGATCTGAAAGGATGGACGAGATTTGATTGGATAGGGGACTACACCACTAAGATTGGATACCTGACTATGATATAGATCTGAACGGATGGACGAGGTATGATCGAATAGGGGACTACACCACCAAGATTGGATACCTGACTATGATATAGATCTGAACGGATGGACGAGGTATGATCGAATAGGGGATTACACCACCAAGATTGGATACCTGACTATGATATAGATCTGAACGGATGGACGAGGTATGATCGAATAGGGGACTACACCACCAAGATTGGATACCTGACTATGATATAGATCTGAACGAATGGACGAGGTATGATCGGATAGGGGACTACACCACCAAGATTGGATAACTGACTATAGAGACCATATGAACCAAGGTCAAGTTGTACTTTTGTACAATAACCTTGGTTTCAAATAATTTAGTATGGAGGTATAGCAATATTTTTATAAATACAATACTTAATTTCATCCAATTTTGTAAGCTGTAGGATTTCTACATTTAAATTAATACTACAACTTCTCTTTTTGATGCATGTTTTAATAATCTAAAACTTTATCATACTTTTGTTTTAATTTAATTTTTAATTTAAAAGCATTCATTACTTCTAATTCTAAAGAAAAACTCATTCAATTTGCATGGATCTTTCTGGCCGGTCACATGCTCCAGTTTTTGTTGCGTTGGTTTGGTTTTTTTTTATTACTATCTTAATTCTTATCGTGGTTGTCACATCGGGGAAACATTATTTTGTGTGCCGGTTTGATGTTTGACTGTTTTTATTTGGTGTGTCCAAGGGTTCCGCTTGCAACTGTCTACATACTCAATGTGTATGGATGAATGTAGCCACACATACATAAACCAAACAATTCTTCAGTATTAATTTATAATCTTACAATATTCAATGTGCTTTATTGTTCATGTCATTTAAAATAAAATCTGATACGATTTTGTTTTTGGGCTTGATATAAAAATGATACAATCAAGATTTAAAAGTTTTTAGTTTTTTTGAATGGATTTTTCTTTTATTGTAAAACTAAGTGTTATTAAGTAGTTAATAATTGATTTTTATTTCATTAATTTGATTTGAAGCTATTTAAAGTTCTGAAATTAAATGCCCAAAAGACTCTAGGTAACAAACAAAGAATTTGATAGTAAGTATGAAGAGTGTACAAGAACAATACACTTGTGTTGTTCGTTAACAAGTTCCCTTTATTAGTATCGAACCCTTGGATGATTAGTACAAGAAATACTTATGATAATTATTATTATTACCAATAGTTTCATTTAGTTTCATCTAATTAATAATTTTTGAGCATTTTGTAAGAGGTTGTATCATGTTTAAAATAAGTTGTTACATTTTCACTTGGTGATATTTAACATCATCCAAGATGCCAATAAAACCATCATAATAATTATATGTTAGCATTTCTTTCTTGTTCATCATTAAATGCAGATTCCAAGGTATTTCATTTCTGAGGCTCAGCGTAACTACTTTACTAAATATATATCCAGGCCTGTTATTAAATACCCCATTTGACTAAGTGCTCGCCTGTTATTAAATCTCCCATTTAACTAAGTGCTCATTAGTGTGAACATATTTCCAAAGTGGACTATTTACAGCCTCACACAGATAAAAAACGAGCTTTGAGAATAAAAAATTAATCTGGCTTTACTTTATTTCTTAGACGTTTAATAATTTGGAAATCTAAAATGTAACATTTTAAAATGATACAACATCTTAAACAAATTGAGTGACTAATTATTTATAATTGTTTGAATTGCTTAACCTTGTGATATCTACATTATTGTGACGCTACATTTTATTATATCAATTAGAAGCTTCCCTGTGATGAAATTATATTCATAGTTCTTATATCTAGTATTTGTTCTATTTATATTTTAATTGTGTGATTATGTCAGGAAAACAATGTTTAATACGCAAACTGTTAATCCTGTTCAAAGTTGATAGACTAGCAACACAAAGAGCTTGGAATGAGATAGATCGCATATTTGTAATTTAAAAAGATTATTTTGCAGAATAATTGTAACTAAAGTGAATAGCTAAATTGATCCACTAATTCTATAACTAAATCACAACTAAATGTTATTTCTATGTAACATAAATTGTGTCCTAATATTGGTCCAATATGAAGTTGTGTTTCATGTTGAGATCAATAAATGTCACATAGTGATGAGAAAATAACTGCAGATATCGCAAGGCTAAGCTTTGTAACAAATCCAAATAATCAGAGCAGTTGATTTACATGGATTCTTTCTCTTTCTTTTTTTTTTTACTCTCCCAACTCCAAACAAAACAAAAAAAACTTTAATCTGCTCTGCTTTTGGCCTATGTATATGGTTGTGCCCTTCGAACCAATTGCATGCTGCTTCAAAAAAAAATCAAACAAACTAAAACACACGTAAGTATTTTTTGTATCGAAAAAAACACACTTTTTATTTCTTAACTTTAGTTATGTTTATTTGAAAATACTTTTAAAAAATAATAAAAATAAATTAGATGGTGTACAGATTTAAAGTTTCAATGGAATATACAGCAAATATATTATCCATTTGGGCACCTATGTAATTGGTTTAAAATTATATATTCAAAATAAATATAATTTTTGATATATTATTTTAATGTATAATATATTATATTTATACTCCGTAACAAATAAATATTGATAAAAATAAGAAATTTCCATTTTGAAATTTTACTGTTTATTCCACTGGAATTATAAAATACTAACTAAACTCTAAATAATTTAGTTTTAGATTTAATTTAATTGTTTAGTATACCAACATTATTTGACTTGTTTGGCTCTTTTATTTTGCTTTATTTTGTAAAGATTATTTGGCTTTTTAAACCTTTTTTTTTCTCCCCTGTTGATTTTCTGTTTTACTGTTTGCCACTGCATGTGCGCTGTTTCTGTGTCACTTCTGCATCTTGGAGGCATGGCCGCCAACATTTAGACATCAGTTTAAAAACTAGAGTAATTCAGAGATTTTTTTATTTTATTTTTCATAACGTACTCATGCACCAATTTAAGAAAAAAAAACTTCCTCACACACGTTTACCACAACTTATTGAATTTTTTTTTTTAGATATATTAGTAAAATAATACCAAATATATAAATTTTCCAGATATTTTGTTTGGTGGATATATGAAAATAAAAGTAATAACAGTTTTAGTTATTTCTTTTCAAATTTCAGAAATAGGGAATCCCAATTTTTGAAAAAAAAAAATATATATATATATCACAGTAGCACCTGATTATATGTCAACCTGTATTGTTTTTGTTTTGTATGGCTGTGTTTGTCGAGTGAAAGTAGTCGTTAGACCTAAGTCATATTTTGGCCAGTGTTGTAATTAATACGGAGAATCGCAATAAGTTCAAAATTTCCTCACTAAAACAGTGTACCATGAGAGGTAGCAATCTTAACTAGCTTGGTTCAACAATGGTTTATCCTTAAGGGTCAGTAACTGGTCGAAAGCAATCGACCGGTTGATATTCCACTGCGATTTTCAGTCAATCACTAAGAAAACTACGCCAACATTAAAAGTCACTCTTGAAGTCCTTTAAATCCACAAATATATCAAATACTGTTAAATAATATTTGATTTATTCTATACTTTTTTCTTTAAAGGTGGGAACATAGCTATTTTAGAAAATATTGAGTTAAAGGAATAGTTATAAGATGTAAAGACAAAAAATAAACATAAAGTTAGAGTGGAGAAACGATGGGTGATTGCGGGACTTTTGATAATTTATTAAGTTGATTGGAGCCCAAAAATGTTGCCACACATTGGTATACCTTATAATACAGGACCAAAGTTTAATTGTTCAAGTTAAGACTGCAACCTTCCAGAGTTAACCATCAAAGGTAGCAAGCTTATAATCCATTCACGGTAGGAATTACTCTCTGAAAGGTCTTTTTTCCTACCAATATCCTACTATATAATAGCTTTCTGGTAGGGAAAAAGGCCTTTCAGAAAACAATTCCTACGGTGAATAGACTTTACCTTGCTTGATTCAACTGTGGCTAAACCATTAAGATAGGTCCATAATGTAATTGTACAAGGTAAGATCGTAGCGTTTCAGAGTGAACAGAGTGTACACTCCAGTTAAGTTTTCCAACATTTAACAAATTTTGTAACTTACAAAGAGTTTAATGGAGATCTATCGAACCTTGATCCAAGTGTATAACGATGAAAAATAAGAAACTAGTGTAGCTGTTGAAGGTTCAAAACCAAGTTCGTCTTCCGTGACTCGCATGTTAGGTTCCGACCATACCTGTAATCAATTCAACACAAAATTAGGACCTCACATAATTTTAACACGAAACATAAAATACTTTGTGTGGCCCAATCTATTTTGGAATGAGTCGAACATTAAAAAAAAAATCTTTTTTACTAATTAATATAATACCAATTGATTGTTCCAAGTATTTATTTAATTTATTTAAGGTATTTGACATGATGTACTCTTTCAACGGAATGATGATATCAGCACACAAGAATTTCTATGAGCAATAGCGAAAGGGCTTACCAATTTTTCTGGGAAAAGTATTTTCACATGACTTACAGGGTTCTTTTACACGCCACACTCGACATGGGACCGACGGAAAGGCTTTACTTACCCTCCGAAGGAAGTTATCCTACGGATTTTTATTGCTCACGAAAAATCTATTGACCTCAGCTGGGTTTGAACCCACAAACATCGGGTCCTGAGGCGAGCACTTTACACCAGACTATTGAGGTCAACAGTTCCAAGTAGATACCGAATACCGTTATGAGTTTTTTTCCTCTCTACATACATTTGTGAGACAAGGATTTAGAATAAAAATGGCACTATTTATCAAACTTTAATAATGTTAAAAAATAATATATATTAAAGTAAATAAGTTAGTCTTATTTTATTCATTGGTAGCGGTCATTTGGCTTTGATAGACTTGTGACTAACAATTTTATAACCGTTTTAAATTAATATAGGAGTTTTTTTTATTGTACTCTGTACATTCTCTTTAGTGTATACCAGAGAAGTTATCCTGTCTGATGTAGCAATATTTGAATACCATAGTTCCCTCGGCCTTTCATAGCTATAATGAGCCATTTATAATTTAAAAAATGATACCTGGATACATAAATTGAACCTGAAATCTGTCTTAAGCTAACTAAGCTGAGTGAAGAACAACTCTGAGTACAGGTCGACTCCTGAATATCTCAGTGTTAGATCACTGGCATGCTAAGCCAAGGGTCTTCGGTTATATGCCTGTGCCCAGGTGTCATTTTTTCAAATTTACGATTATGATACTTTATGCGGCTACATTCGTAACTAAAATATCATTTCCATCTTCTAATATTCGCTGGTCAGGCACAATTAACAGTTCGAGTGTTTGCCTACCTTCATGCAATGAGCTACCCTGTGTGGAATCAAGAACTAAGCACTGGTGGAAAAGTTGGTCAGATAAAACTGTTGTCGGAAAGTTGTGGGGATGTCTATTTTAGAGTAAATAGCGTCCTCAGATCAGCGCTAGTAGGCAAGGACATAATGGTGGCCGCTACCCCTCTTTTAATTTAATATCTAATATTAAATTTATTTAAAGTTATTCTTAAAAATAATTAAAATTGTAATAATTTTTTAGCATATATTCAGCAGTATTAGTTAGAAGTTGGACGTTAAACCTGAAATAAAAACATAAATACAACCAACAAATTCCATAAGACATACCCTTTGGGGTAATTGTTGTGTAAGGTCATGTGATTGATCTTGAGCTGACACATGAGTGTGTTGTGCACATAAATATCTTACTGATGATTGTGCCATACATATGAAAAGTTGACTCATGAATGTGTGTTGTGTATGAAGATCTGAGCCATAATTGTGCCATACATATGAAGAGCTGACTCATGATTAAGTACTGTGTATGAAGATCTGGCTTATGAACGTGCCATGCACAAGAAGTGCTGACTCATAATCATGCCATGTACATGAAGAACTGGTTTATGAACATAACATGTATATGAAGAGCTGGCTTATGAACATAACACGTATATGAAGAGCTGGATTATGAACATACCATGCACATGAAGAGCTGGCTTATGAACATACCATGCATATGAAGAGCTGACTTATGAACATACCATGCATATGAAGAGCTGACTTATGAATATGCAATGCAAATGAAGAGCTAACCTATAACTGTGCCATGCACATAAAGAGCTGACTCATGGTTGTTTATTGTGTACAAAGAGTTTACCCAATATCATGCCCCATATCACTTATCATAGCTTTAATAGATACTTTATTTACTAGCAGGTGTTTATTTATTCCAAAATATGATTGGAAGGAAGTGGTTCAGTTACCAACCCTACATGCTGGCCACCACGTTGCCACACACATAGTTGGTATGAGTGTGTGAGAATGGATTGACGTATGTAGTTTTATACATTTTTTATTACAATTAGCAATAAAGTCTATGTTGTGGAGTAATTAGACCAAACAATTTACTTGTTTTTTTTTTTCAACAGAAGTTCTTATGAACGCTTCTGTTCTGTTTCTTTTATCCAAAACAAATTATTTCTCTATTGTTCTTAGAGTTTGTGATGGCAAAAAAAAAAAAACAAGTTTCTTCCTGCTAACTAACCAATTTTGTACAATTGAATTAACTTTTTGCTGTTTTAATGTCAGTGTTTGTGTAACTGTGGTAATTGTTAGTTGATTTGATCGTCTTATTTATTATTATTATTTAACTGCTTTTTTTTAACAAACAAAATAAAAGAAACTCTCAAACTTTGCAGTTTATCAATCAAATGGGACTAAAACTAAAATACCTTTGTTTTAAAAACACTTTGTTTTACTAGGGTGATTAGATATAAAAAATTGGTATATAGTCTTCATGTTGATAAACCAATTTATATCAATGTTTTTTTAATTTTAAAAAGTCAGTCATTGAAATGCAAGTATTTTGAAACAAATCTATATTTGACGTTTATCTATTTATTTACCTAATCACTGCAAAGCCAACTTTGATTAAAAAACGTGACTATTGTTGAAGAGAATTTCAACTACAAGTTTCAAAACTCAATGATGAATCAATGACCTTGATAAATATATATTTTGTTTTTTTATGAAACCATTTCCACAAAAACCTATATTCTAGCAACCATTTAAACAAACCTAAAGTTAGACACAATTTCTAGTCAGTGGAATTTGTAAATGGCTATTAAAAAAAAAATTATATGTATGTCATCATCCTGAAATAATTTCAAAGGTTCGAACAACACTATTCTTACTATCCAAATAACTAAACCAAACACTTTAATGAGTAGCTAAGTAAAGTCCTTATTTGTTTAGTGAAGTACAACCCCACACACACACACACACACACACAATCTCTGTTATTTGAACTTGTAGTTCCGCTAAAGTTTGAGAACTTCTTTAATATGTGTTATAGAAAACAGAAGGTAAATCAAGAAACTTGTTGAGACTACATGCTAGCCATGTTTCAACTCTGGTTTCTTATGAAACTACAAGTCTGGCATCAAATTATAGTGATCCATA
The DNA here is from genome assembly GCA_033556935.1 of Timema podura. Classification (NCBI taxonomy): domain Eukaryota; kingdom Metazoa; phylum Arthropoda; class Insecta; order Phasmatodea; family Timematidae; genus Timema; species Timema podura. The sequence goes on along the minus strand of JAVRXN010000012.1, from coordinate 54,931,987 downwards.
CATGCCCAAAAATTAGTTACCATATTGCAGAAAAATATAATACTTGTCTATCATGATAAGAAAGTTTAGGAAATATGCCCTCTGTTGGGCACCAAATTATAACTAAACATGATCTGGTAAGCATTTCTGATTAAACTTAATCATGTTAAGTTATAGAGAGTAATAATGTTTTCCCATGTTGAGTTTTAAATTAGTATGATTTTTTTATGTTTGGTGTTAAATGACATTAATTGCTGCTACAAGTTTGATGAGACATATTACGTTGGTGTCAGAATGTGGTAATATATTCCCATGTTGAACGCCGACATGTATACACAATTGACAAACCAAACTGCATTTAAATTTACATGCCTCACACAAGGCCCTCCATTGAATCTCAAATAACAGAGGAGTGTACCCTGTTTGAGCATCAAACAGATTTAATTTCAAATGGGCAAAACATTTTAATAGGTATTTAATGATCCACATTCATCTCGGTGGAAATATATTCTCAATAAAGTTACACAATGTAAACATATCATAATAATACAACAACTTTCTTGATTTGTTTACAATAATTGTGTTTAGTATAGCTATTAATATGTATTTTGTAAAATCAATATTTTGACACTATATTTGCACTTTGTTATATTTTATAGCCACATACTATACGTAAGCAATATTTCCCTAATTACTAGACATTTTATAAAATAATGTTATTTCTGTCATATAAACTTTCTCTTTAGTCACAAAAATCGGATCTGTTGTCAAATGAACAATTTTTTTTTTCCCTAGCCTTTTTCCTAGTTTGAAATACATTCAATCAATTCAGTCATAATGGCACAAAATGGAGGCTGGGTTTGATGACAAACTCGCCAACGCATGTTCCCGTCCATCAAATTTTCAAAGTTTAATGATCAAAGCCTAGATTTGAATTAATGTACAGTTTGTCTTAATGGCACAAGTTTATAGCTACATGACACAGATTGTCAAACAATTTAAACTCATACCTGCTTAGGTGGCCGCATGGCCTCACTATTGTGTTGGACAAGACTGCTAATGACAGGGAGATCGAGCTTCGAATGCCGGTTGGATGTACTGAGGGGGGTTTTTACTTAATAGTTTTCCCCTCTCCCTCCACACAAATGCAGATACACTTCTTTTAAATTCAACCTTACACATCCCTAAATCATTAGCGTAATTAGTACATATGTGTATAAGCTGAATAGACAGTAAGACGCGGTGCTAAAAATTATAATTAAGCTCTCCACATTAGAAAGCCTATTGGCTGAAAGCCGAAAGACGGTAGTAGATAAGGAGAGTGGTGGAAACATTTTACGAAACAGACCCGGCCACAGTTCATAATGATGATGATAATGATTATGATGATATTAGAAAGTATTGAAGCTTAAGAATAAAAATTTAATAGATTTTGTGTGGTCAAATTAGCCCTCACAACTATTTCAAGAATAAAAACACATCAACAAAATATATGGTTATACACTTCATATTATAACCAAATAGAAAATTAAGGAATTTTCAGAATAATCAAGTATTATTGTACTTTATTTCTCATAAATTTAACAATTAAAATGTATAATTTTACTTTGGATGGGTCCTTTGAAACACAAAGTTTTTAAGTACATTCAGGATTAAAGTTTTTTTTTTAATTTGAATATTATTTTTTAGAGCTATAATTCTGCATATCAGTGGTTTGGTCGAACATAATTAGAGAACCAACCTAGCAACATAACCTCGTTTAATTAATTTACCACTTAAAAAAACTCCATGTCGTGAGCCCGTAATCGAGCCATACCGACCAAACGACCGCCACCGTTAGCGATGATAGTGCAAATAGTTTGCGGATATAGGGTGTCATGTGACCAGCACTTCCAGCCATTAATTTCACTTTTCTAGACCAGAGATGCTACTTATTTATTCAAGTAGCCCCTCGTTTGGGTGAGTTTGACCTCGTTCCAGAGCCACTGCTTCACATAAAAATTTTGAAAGTCCCGGGAATCGAACCTGAGAGCTCTGGATCTGTAGCCGTAAACTTTGACCACAAGACCATAGAGGGGGTCAATTCACTACTCAAAAAATTTAAATAATGTTATCATTTAGTTATGATTTATATTTTCTATAGCAATTTAGGTATTAAAGTGGAGAAAATTTTGAATTGAATGGGAAAAACAAAATCATACCAATTCGGAATAATTATATTCTCATGCTTATCATTTTTTTTCAATATTAATATCCTGGATTTGTGAGTAAAATGAAGAATATGATTCAGGATTTGTGGATAAAATGAACAAGAAAAAATGGATTGGCTCATCTATAATTTTAATATATAACTAACTTTTTCTTAGTGACTCTTAATGAAACACCATAGTGAAACTAAAAATAAAATGGGTTATTAGTAAACGAGGGAAAAGGCTATTAAGTGAGTTTAAATCCATAAACTAATTTTTCATTAAATAATAATGTTACCGCGCACATATAATAATTACACTATTTTATTAAAATGTCTAATAATTTAGAAAATTCTGTTGCTTGTAATCCAAGCACAAAGTATAGTTGATGTCTGTAATTTAAAATAAAAATACTATTAACATGGCACTTGCTTTTTTTTAAATGTAATTTAACAACTGTAAACATTTTAACCTTAAACTATTTAATAGTAAATGCAAAGTTTGAGACTAAGATAATCAATCACAAGATACTTTTGTCTAATAACTTTTTAATGGGTGTTTAGAATTTTCAATAACACAGCCATTATTAAACTTGTCATCTCATACAGTTTACAATATATATTTTACTAAGAAAAAAGTTTTTCTCATACAATAATGCCATTCTTGGAGGCTTAAACCAAAATACAGTGCCGGTTAATAGCTACAACCCAACAATGTTCGATACAGGTCCTTGTACATCAACTTGGGAGTCAAGAGATTACGAACGAGCATTACCTCAAAATCTCATAACTTCAACACCATTTGAATTATCCATCCTTTTAATATCAATTAAACGAGCCTTTTTTTTTAAATTATCCTTTTATAGCCTTCACTAATTTCAAACATGTCAGAGTAAATGTGTTCTATATATTTCATGCAAGAGATGTTGCAAAGATTAAAAAAAAACAGAATTGTAAATAAATTAATCAAGATTAAAATCTGAAACCAAACTGTAGGTCACAGTTTGACCTAAGTGGCTTCACCAAAATGTGCTGTGCAAGCCCATTATTTCAAATTTACTGCACTGACTATGTCAACAGAAATATTGTCACTATAGTTTTCTCCATAGATTTTGAAACAAGAGTAAATTTAAAGGTTACAGTATTTTCTACTTTATCAAATTTATTTTTAACTAAGTTTAATTACAGACAGACGCTGACTTAAAATATGAGTGAAGAATTGACCCTGGGCAAGTGACGAATCCTGGATAACTCAGTGGTTGTTAGAGCATTTGTGTACTAAGCTAGAGGCCCCGGGTTTGATTCCCGTGTCTAGGTGTCATTTTTCAATTTAAAGAATTTGATATTTAGATACGGCTATAACCGCAACCAACAAATATAATAGCTTAGCTATTTAATCCATAATTAAGTTTAATTAAGTCAAAAATCTTTTGAATAATTTTATACTTGAATATAACATTTTTTTCTTCACTACTTCAATTAAGTTTAAATATGCTTCAGCATCCCCAAACGAGGATTTTTTTTTTCTTACTACAGCGAAATCGAAAATGATCAGAGTTATGACAATTTGAGGTTATGTTTGTGTTCGGTATCTCCAAGTAGCCCCCCCAGAGGCGAAACTCTGGAACTAGGAAGGTTGTTCCTCTCCCGCAGGATAACAAGCTCGGAGACATCTGCTTCTCGCTGCGCTATGTCCCCACCGCCGGAAAACTCACCGTTGTGATTCTAGAGGCCAAGAACCTGAAGAAGATGGACGTGGGAGGACTTTCAGGCATGTTCTCTGACATGAGTGCATATGCACACACTGATGGATAGACATGTATATCCCCCTCAAAAAAATACCTTAGAACAGTGGTTTCCAAACTGGTGGATCGAGAAAAGTTTTTGAAATGTTAACTCTTTTTTTTTACTATTTGAAAATAGAAAATTATGAAAAATATTGGGAAAGTAAAATAAAAAAATAAAAATTCAAACAAGCTAAAATTATTGAGCCTCCTTGCGCCTGAAAATTACTCACACCTATGTGGACCTCAATAGAGTCATTGATAAAATTTGAAAACTATTGCACCCTTCGAACATGACTCATTATGAAACATAGCTCAGTTTTTATTATGAAATTATATTCAATAATGAATTTGAAAATAAAAAACTGTTGGAAAACAATAGTTAAAATAAAAAAATACCCCCATTCCACCATTACCATTAAAGCTAGGGTGGTTCGCAAAAGTTTATCGCTCAGAAATTGGGTCAAGGTCCTTAAAAGTTTGGGAAGCACTAGCCTAAGCTAGCTGATAAGCCCACCATCATTAAAAGTGATTTGATTTCTCTCACCAAAATACTTAAGTCACAATAATTACTCAACAACAGCTGTTGATGCCTGGATTTCAATAGTGATAAAAATTATATTAGTAAGCCAGTAAGTTGTTGCGCTACTGAATTCCATGATGTTAAATTTAAATTAGAACATTCTGTAGCATTTAATAGATCCAAATAATTATCGACAAATCTTCAATGTGTTTATGTGTAAATACATCAATGTGACAAAGTTTAAATCTGCTATTTAGTTGCTTATAACATCTTTGTTAATGGTTTCTATGATGTTGCCTGCCTGCCACTCGTGGAAATCAAAATACAGCCTCAAGCCTTGGTTTATTTAACTTTTATTTATTGAGTTTTTGCAGCTGTAGCCATGAAATCAACAGGATATAGTCTTAAACAATTTAAGAAATTGTTGTAGCTCATACATATTTTTTTTTTCATCTTGAAATAGAATGTGTACTTGTATTTTTTAAGTTCCTCCTGGAAATATATGTCCCTCACATATAGGAAACAAGAAATGTATGTTTTAAATTTTATTCAACGCTTTGTGAGGGGCCAACCAGCTTTATGAAACTGTAAGCATTGTGTGTATGGAGAAGTAAAAGAGGGTATGTATCACATCAGGTTTTGAAACAGTTAAAAGGATGACTTGATATGAATATGTAAATGCTGAGCCTTGAACTTGTGGGGAGTTCTAAGATCTGAGATGAATTATTAAATGACGAAACCTAGTGTGAAGTGGTATGAAGTGTCTTGAGCCTATCACTACTGTTATGTAACCCTACACTGTGCTTATCGTTTAGATCCGTACGTGAAGATCGCGCTGATGCAGAACGGCAAGCGGCTCAAGAAGAAGAAGACCAGTATTAAGAAATGCACACTCAACACCCTACTACAATGAGTCGTTCACGTTCGAGGTGCCGTTCGAGCAGATACAGGTACGGGGGCCGTCCGTTTTCTGCGCTCCGCCGCGCCACTGTCGCGTCACCACAGTCTGTGTCAGTGTTGCCAACTGCGCTGTCCACATCACCCTCTCTCACCCAAGTTCATATAGATTACGAACCAATTTTAGACACAAAAGTCCATAAATGAATTAGGCGAGGGAGGTAAAACTGGAATTTTATTACGTGTAGCCAGCCTTTGGATTATATGAAATGTTTTACATAAATAAATCCTGTTTGGCCTGAGTAAACTACCGGTATATAACTATCTTTAATAAATCAAATAGTAGCTAATAATACAGGTTGACTCACAGCTAATTTCGGTCTCACACGAGAACGCTTGTCCTGTTTACTCTTCTTACAGAGTCCAAGGGATGGTTGTAACATTTTCCTTGTTTTATGATATTTTCACTAATTTTCCTTTGAAATTCTTAAACCAGTTGATATTAAATTACTTGCTGAAAAGATAAACATGAAGTGAGCATGTTTGTAATCTAAAACATATCTTAAGCGACAAAGTGGCGCTTTATGCGCTTCTCAGAGACATAGAATATTTGGTATATTGGGACTGATTGGATGTTATTATATAAGTTGATGAGAGAAACAGTTATATCAATTTAATTGATTATGAAACTGATGTTGCATTGCATAGATATTATGTACCTTTGTATTTATCCATAACCTCTAGAATGACTTTTTATGAAATTGTAACTGCTTGAAATTTAATGTTTGATGTTTAACAACTGATCAGTTTAATAATTTTACCCTAAAATATTGATAAAATAATAGGCAGATTAATGGGACTACCCTAATATTTAAATCTAATTATCTCAGTTTTTCTTTTTTATTAAAGTATTTAGTGTTTAAATATATCTAATCATCAACATTAAATTTTGAAAAGGTAAATCTGTACAGTTTAGATCGAAGGATCATTTTGTTTTTGGGGTAAAATAATTTGAGGTAGAGTTATATTTCTGGTTCTAGAGACTAATCCCAGCAGTTGGCAACACTAATTAATCTTCTTGCTCTCTCCTCTGACTGAGCTCCTGTCTACTACCAACATCGCCTGGACAACACTATCAGCCCCCCCCCCCAGCTATAAGAATACTTAGTTTGAACTCTTGACAGGGACAAGCAGGTTAAGGGGCTGCTCGGGTCAATTGGTTGAACAGATCAAACCAAAAAGTGTTAAGACCCTCTTTGGTGGTCGAATAGTCTAGGGCGTCACTCTCGCAATAGACTTGTCTGCCGATGGTGGGAAGATTGGGCATGCAATTATGGGTACATTTCCTCTAAATTCAACCTTACTCACACCTAATAAATTAAAATAATTAGTACAAATGTGTACTATCCAAAGTGGTAGTGAAACCCAATCCTAAAAATAAAGAGAAGTAGTGAAGAAGCTTGAAGTTAATATTCAATTTATATTTTCCTGAATCAATTTAACGTTTTATATGTAAAAAAAAAGTTAATAGAAATAGTTCAAACTATTTTACAAGATTACGAAGTCAAGAAAGATTTAATTTATTTTAAAAGTAATTAACTTTTGCTTGGCTGCACCACATAAAGTAGTAATACACAAAGTTAAAATTAAATATAACCAAAAACAAAAAACAAACACATTCATTATGATAAACATTAATATAAATTTTAAATAATAAATTAGAATACTAGTATGGATACTTATAAATGGCAATTAAATTGTGAAATATAAGGTTATGTTAGAAATTAATTTATGAGGATGCCATCGAAACTAGTCATCTATCTACATATTTGGCTGACAATTTCGTCAATCCATTAGCTAAGGAGAAGGGTTTAAAATAACAGATAAGAAAGAAAAATTTTAGAAATCTATTTCATTAAAGGCTTTATCATATCATCTTCTAATATAAGTACGAAAACTTGAATAATATCAGTAAAAAAGCTATAATCATTATACATCCATTTTTCTATTCAACCACATATAACTTACTATGAATGTAATATCAATTTATTGTTTTAATTTTACCAATTTTATTGACATTTTATAAAACAAAAATTGTATAATTAATGGTTAATCTTATATATTTTCTTATATAACATTACATGTCATGATTTAATTGCCATTCATAACTATACATAATAGTATATTCATCTTATCATTTATTATTGTTATTCATTATTTAATATATTAATAAATATCATCAGCCCATCTATTTATAGTAATATTTATCAAACAGAATGTTATTTTTTGTTTTTTGTTATATTTCATTTTAACTTTCTATATTTCAAAGCAAAGAGTTGATTACTTTTAATCTAAATTCAATATTTCTTGGCTTCAAAATTTGTAAAACTTGTTACTAAAAATTATGAACATTACCCAAAAATATTTTATTAGACATGAAAAATTGTACTGGTTCTGAGTAATACATGCGCATATTATCAAACATAATTTAGACTTGTGAAATAATATTTGAGATTGTAAGCAATAATGTTGTACAATGGTTTTCTTACTAAAAGATTATGATGTGTTTTATAATAATCTCAAAAGATTATAGTTTGATGAAAACTCTTTTAACGCAAACCAAAACACACACAATTTACAAAACGCCAAGTGTTTCTTTAGATGGGTACGTGTATTTTGATAATCTTTTAAAAAAAATTGTTCCTTCATCAAAACTGATAATTAGACTCCTATTGGCTTCACAGAGCTCTTAAACGAATGTGATTTTTGTGGACCATTTATTTGAGCATATTTAAATTTAAGTGGTTTAAATTATAAAATGACACCAGTTCAGTTTTCCTCACATCTGAGCGTAATATTTAAATTAAACAACTTGTTTGTATTACATAGAGTAATTTAACGGCAAATTGTTATGATCAGCTATTATTTTGATACTAGTTTTGTTTATACTCAACAGCCCTTCGATTCCTGGATAATATCCCAAATTCGTCGGCTTATCAAAATGATCCAGTTAATCTGTTATCAAGTATAATGTGTTGGGCCTCTCGCTGCTGTCTTTCTTTTAGGTTAATGTTTCAGGGAGTAATTTGGTGCTGTCCTACATTTTACGATTAAAAAAACTATTTAGAAATCACAAATTAAGCTGTAATTCACCAAATAAAATTTCATGATATGATGGTGACTCATAAGTTACATTATAAGTATATTTTATAATTAAGCAAAATTAAAACGTGAAACTTATAATAATAATAATAATAATACATTCAAAAAAGTTGATAGGTCACAGTTTGACCTAAGTGGGTTCACCAGAATGTGAGGTACAAGCCCACCATCCCAAAATTACTTCAGCGATTCAATCAACAAACCATTTATTATTATCAAAATGAAATAGAGATTTTGAGACTTAGGTAAATTTTAAAAGTAGGATAATTTTTTACGTCCCAAAATCTAATTGAAACTAGCTCCTGCCTTATTTCCAAAAGATGAACAAATTGATTCGAGGAACTATGCTACGTCATCTTGAGAACGTGAGAGGGCAGTGTCGGCAGCTCAGTCAGACGTGGGCGCAGGTTGTGGTGGGGGGACACGAACGCGCAGTGAGAGGGCTCGAACACAGAGCCCCGAGTACCAAGTATCGCCTGTACCTCCTGTCGCGAACCTGTTCTAGGAAGACATCCTCTAGCAAACCTTTTGTAGTCTTGGTCCCCCACTCGATCTAATAACACCTTTCGCTCTCGACAACGCTTCGTGTTTGGTGTAATTTACACAACATTTGGAGATAAATAATGGGGTGGAACACAACCCTAGGTTTTACCCTCAACGGTCCCTGGATGTGCCGGCCAGAAATAGCACGTTTAGTTCACTGATGTAGTAACATTGTCGAACCAACGCTATAAAGTACATTGTGGACTTTACCGGTCGTCAAACACTTTTGTGTTCTGGAAGAAATGTGTACACTCCTGATCTAAAGCAGTCTTTAGCTTAAGAGAAGCCTGCTTCAGTGGCAGAATGGTCTATGGAGTTCCCTCTGCAGTAGACTAGACTGTCAATGAGGGGGAGATCAGGGCTCGAGTCCTGGTAACATGCATTGAACGTGATTTTTTCCTACATGGTTTCCATTCTCAGTCCACACAAATGAGGGTACACTTCCTCTAAATTAAACCTCCCTCACTCCTAATATATAAGTGTAACCAGTACATAAGCATACAACCCAAATGGGTAATAAGACACAAAGATAATATATAACAAACTAGAACATTAATTGACATTTTTATAAAACCACAATAAATTTGATAAAACACTCGGAGTTTAGAATGAGTCCAATATAATATTCTTGTAAATATTCTAGAAACTTTTCCCCAACATTACCAATCTAAATACATCTTTTAAAATATGATTTCCATCTTAACAAATGTATTACACATGTAGCGTCTTTCTATGTGAGCATCTAAGGGCCCTCATATTGGATACGAAGGTAAACTATGGTTGTGTTCAATCGGACAAGAAACACGTTGATAGAAGTGTCGACACGACCGACCGATCGCGCGGAGCTAAGAAAAGGTGTTGTTGGTTCCCCCAAGAGACTATAAAGGTGTTTCTAGTCTCACTCTTTATGGATGATTTACAGATTACTTCCTTAACAGAAACAGTCAAAACATTTTAAAAAAGAATATAAAAAAATAAACACACATGACTGTGACTTCGTCGGCTGAAACATCTTGTAAGTGGAACACTTTCTCAACTCTTGCTCTTTCGTTTCTCATAAACACCGCTTCACCTTCAACACTTCTCAGTCTACGAGTGTTCGGGAGCAGGAACAGGATGTCACAAAGAGAGAGATTTGGGTTTACAAACTCTGGAAATGTTGCTATAATTAGAAATGATGGAATTTTTTTAATCTCTTCTTAAAATGCTCGGGTTAATTAAACTTTCAAATTTAAATCCTTGGGGTGACATTTCTACTTTTCTTGTTCCCGACATTTGCCGTAGTTTTCACACATAAACACGCATTATTATTACTATTATTACATTGAAAGTAACCACTCTTAAGATTCTACACAATTTGTAAAGTAATTTCATAAAACAAAAAACAACTTTTTAATTACTATTTTAAACTAAAAAAAAGTTATTTTTTCCCTTTGAAATTATCTTGTTACAAATATAGAATCTAAGAGAATATATTAGATTTAGAAGATGACTTTGCTTATGTATGATTTATTAATTTTACAAGATTTTTTTTTTTGAATGACTAGATGATATAGTGCATTTTTTTTAAAGATCATTTTTGAAAATGCATTTTGTTTCAAATTAGTGCATGAATAAAATTCTGCAAAATGCCCTTATAATTAAGTCTGTACTTTTATATTGAAAACACTAATGAGGTAATATAAATTTTTAAACTCTACAGCTAATAAAATAGAAAGTAATCACACATGTATTAATCATTAATTCAGATTTTTTAATATACATATCACTAAGGCGTTCATTAATTAGTTGATATATGCTAAATGATTTTCTTTAGGGTATCTCTGTAAAATGGAATTTAATCAAATTTAAAATTCACCATTAATGAGGGTTAAAACTGCGGCAGAGAGCCCTACCGTTGGTTAGTTTTGGCCCGAGTCTATTTTAAAAGATTGTGTTCACTTTATTTTTCTTCACACACTTTAAGTAAAATTAGGGAAACTTTTTGATTGTGGTGTCACTTAACAGACTTTTTGTAACCAAAAATTGTTAAGAGGAAATTCCACATAGGTCAAAAATGTTTATATTACTTTGAAATTAAAAAAAAAAGTGTAAAAAAATAAAATTAAGTCAGATAGCCAAACGTAGTACATATCAAGTAATTAATTTGTAAAAAAAAAAATATGCCTTGATATAAAAAGGTGGCTCATGTTTACCAATCCGGAAGTTAAAGGTTCATATACCTGTAAATACATGTTGGATGGTTTGGGAAGTGGTCATAAATAAATTATTTGTCTTTTAAATATTTCTTGAAAGAACCAACATGATTTAAAAATGGAGTAGTTTACGCTCAAATGAGTTGTAAGTATTAGGGTCCCAAATTCCAAAAACAATTTAAGCACAAAATAAAAAGAACACGAAAAAAAAACTTTGATGGCCGCACGGTCTAAGGCGTCTTTCTTGCAATAGACTGGACTTGCCAATGACAAGAAGATTGAGATTTGAATGCTTGTCGGGTGTACTGGGAGTGGTTTTACTTAAATGGTATTCCTCTCCACATGGATGTGGGTACACTTAATTTAAATGCAACCTTCTTCAACCCTAACACATTAAAGGAATCAGTATGTTTGCTTGTATATTGCCCAAGCGGGTATTAAAATTCAGTGCTTAGAAAAAAACAAAAAAACATGCACTTTGCTTTTAAAATTAATGGCTGTGAAACACTAAGAAAACCTAAGGAAAATAGTTTTTAACTTTTCTAGAATCTGCAAGTTTTTGAACCTTGTGAATGCGCATGCAAATTTTATCAAAAAGTTTTTTTTTTTAATATTTCAATAAAATATTATTAGCAAATATTCCGGGTAAGTTAAACGATAAATAATGCTACAACATATTCTTGCAACTTTTGAAACTAATTTATATATTGAAATCATAAAGTTAGAGAGATATTAAATATTATTAATATTAAACTTTGATGCATGGATTAATATAGTTTTTTACAGTTACATAGTTATTATCAAAAAAAATGCGGTTTTAATAATATTTCAAATTTATGGCTATAGATTATGTAACACTAAAGAATACATAGCTTGCAAAATAATAATTGTTTGGGAATTATTTGATAATAGTTATAGGTAATTTATTGTGCATGTCAACATTTGAGCTAAAAGGGTTCAAGTTAGAAAATGATAGTGAAATTTCTCAAGGATAGTAATATTATTAAAATGACAAGCATTTTACTGTGTTAAATAAACAAGCTTAGTGATCAACTTAACAATATAAGTAATTACCTTTAGTTACAAAAGAATAGGTCATTAATTAACAAAAAATAAATTATATATTTTTGTTTGGTGACAAATCTCTTAAAACAAATATTGATGATCTTATGAAACCGTAAAAAAAAAAATTACAAAAAGTTATTAATTCCTTTATTAACTAAAATAGACCCGCTTAGGTGGCCGCATGGTCTAATGCACTACTCTCGGGTTAGACTAGATTGTCGATGACAGGGAAATCGAGGTTCGAATCTTGGTCAGGTGGTTTGCATAGAGAGAACTTCATCCAAATTTATTTTACCAAAAATAAATAATATATAGCTATAATTATATTTTACAAATATTTAACTAGTGAGTTTATAAACTATCTTAATTTTATAACAGATACAATACCTATCTATAGGCCCAATAATTTATCACCGTTATAGAAGGAAGGATCAATTTTTAACAATGAATGAATTTTTCGGCCATTTCAGAATCGAACTTTGAACCCTAAGTTCAAAAGATTAGAACGCTACCAAGCTGAGCTAAGGTGTCGGAATCACTCAGAAGTACTTTCCAAACATGCCAGGAGGTCATGATTAAGCTTGGGCAAACCCATTATTTTTAATCTTGAATCCAAATCTTTGCTTACTAACTAGAATCTCATCCAAAACAGAATATTTAATCGTGAAAATGTTTTGAATTGAACCCAAAATAGATATTTTACGATGAAATATTATCAAATCCAAATTGAATACAAGCCAAATCATAAAATGTATTTTTAATTGACTTGGATAAAAAAAATGAAGAGTGTGTGTATCTGTTTGTCTGTCATGACACCACGCACGCAGAGTTCTGAAATTTAAAAATAAGTAGCGCCTGTTTACGAACATATACACCTTGAAGCCGGAATTTTAAAATTTGGATTTGATTTTTTTAAATTAATTAAAAACTATGTCGAAAGATAAAATTAAAAGTTTTTTTTTTCTATTTGAAGCAAATAAAAGCGTTGGCTCGGTGCTTGGTTTATTGTTTGTTTATGGGTCAAGTTAATGTGACCTTATGTACCTCCATGTCAGTACTACCCCGCACTGGGGCGCGTGTGTGTCGGCTTACAGAAAGTTAACCTGGTGGTCACCGTGGTGGACTACGACCGCATCGGCACCTCCGAGCCGATAGGGAAGGTGGTCCTGGGGTACAACGCTAGCGGCACCGAGCTCCGTCACTGGTCAGACATGCTGGCTTCCCCCAGGCGGCCCATCGCCCAGTGGCACACGCTCAAAGATCCCGAGGACGACAAGAAGGACTAAGAGAGATGGCGACATTAATCAACAGGTGAGGACATCATCATGGGGTTGATTTGGAGGGTCATGCTACACCCATAAAAATGATCTTTATCTTGAATAATTACTAAACACTGTGTGAAGATTCGAGATTTCAAACACAAATCTGAATCTCACTAATATTTAGATCCAATACAAGATTCTGAATCTTAACTATCCAAAATATTTGTAAAGAATTCAAATTTCAAATCCAAATTATTCCCAGCTCCGGATCCAACAAAATGTAATTAAAAATTCAGATTAAAAGTCAAACTTTTGAATAGTTTAACATTTATAAAGTAGCTAGTATGGATCCATTATTTAACTAAAGAATATAAACTTTGCTAATCTCGTAATATATAAAATATAGTCATTATTCTAAACAAGGTTTATTGACCTTATTTTATACTAAACTCAATAAAATAATAGATTTAATCCAGCCAAATATTAGATTTGGATGTGATAACATTTAATAATAAAATAGTTGATTCAAACCTTTTCACTATGAAATATTCGGTTTCAAATTGAAAAGATTTGATTCGCACAGGTATAATTTAATTATTATGTTCGTCTCTTAACCTAGGTAACTAAAATGACCAATAGTACAGGTATTTGACATGCATTTTTCAAACACAGCGTTATATTAGAGCTTGAATTACATGCTAGCTCGAACTAAGCTTTATATTTAAGGTGGGGATGTAGGGTGCGCAAGAAAAGGACAGTGTTTTTTTTAAGTTTTTATACAAAACATTTGTTTGGTCAAAATAAATCAAACATTACTTCAGTACAAACATAAGATTTTAATTTTCTTCAAACGGCGATATTGACAGTAGTTGAATATTTGTCATGAGCATAGCGGCATTAAATGAGAAACTTTTTAAATGAAAATAAAATGTTTTTATGAAATTCCAGGACACCCTTGACCAATATTCAACAAATGTTAATACCACCATGTGAAGAAAATTAAATTCTATGGGTTTCTTTGATTTATTTTGACAAAAAAAAGTTTTGATATAAAAACTGCAAAATACCTAACTTTTCTCGAGACCTTTACACTCCCGCCTTAACTAATGATAATAAATGAATATTAACACGCAAGTTGTATCATTGTAATTACGAGAATGTCCATATGTAGAAGATCCCAATTAAATTAATTTACATTAGTTGAAAAATTACATCTAGACATGGGATTTGAACCTGGTTCCTGTGGCTTAGCACACGAGTGTTCTACCACAAAGTTATTCAGGATTCGTCCTATGCTCAAGGTCATTCTTCACTCATAGTTTAGAGCAGAGTTTGTAATGGACACGTGGATATCAATGGCTACCAATTATGAGCTCTCATTGACTCGACAGATGCCATTTTTAAACTAATTAAAATTTACTATAACTATTCAGCCTTAAGGCCAGTTTTATTTTAAGACTTAGTACTCCTTGAGTGCAGCGCTATACTAAATACAGGACTACACCTACCTAGACCAGAATGGAATGGGCCAGTTTTTCATATCCATTCTGGTTTAGGTGGTTGTTATCATCTTTTTTTGTGTTCTTTTAGCACCACGTCTTACTACCCATTCGGGTTATACGCACTTACGCTAATGTGTAATGGTAGGGTGATTGTGAGATGAAATGGAGGACCTACAGTTTAACGTGGAATCCGAACCACGGTGGAGGCCTGGCATTCCACACATTCACAAGTTGTGATTAATACACGTCTTGTTAGAGGTGAAGGAAGGGTTTGGCAATCAGATAAATCTGTGCCGGGACCAAGGATTGAACCCCGGACCCCCAGCACAGAAGTCCGACACCTTACCCCTAGACCGCCAGGTCACCTCGTGTCTTACTACCTGTTTGGGTTATATGCTTATGTACTAATTACGCTAATGGTTCTAAGGATTGGGAAGGTTTTATTTTGAGGAAGTACACCCACATTTGCATGAAGGGAGAGTGAAAAAAAACCATCTTGGAAAAACCACCCTCAGTACACCTGACCGAGATTCGAACCGCTAGCTCTTCGTCATCAGGCTTGTCTATTGCGAGAGTAGCGCGTTAGACCACCCGGCCACCAAAGTCAGTATCCTGTATTTAGTATAGCGCCGCACTTGAGGAGTACTCAATCTTGACTATGAAACTGGTCCTTAGTGAGGGAAATGTTAGACATTAAAATAGTAAATGGGGACACTATAATGCACAAAATAGTTAAATTGTTTGAGGACCCCCTCCCCCCACTCCCCCTCATCTATTAAAACAGGTTAGCGAAAGAGGCTGTCACTGATGACAGATCTGTCAGTGAATTGACTAACTTTAATATGTAGTTCTTATGTTGTGTTCCTTTTTTTTTTTCCAGGCAAATCATTCATAACAGATAAATGTTCAGAATCGCAGAAACACAAGAAGAAAAATAAAACTACTTAAGAATTTGTGTGCTATGAATAATTGTCTTGAAATTATTGTTTTATTTGTTCGAAGTAAAGCAAGTTACACAAAAAAATATATATATACTTCTTCCAGGTAGGTATGAGGTAAAAAAAAAAAAGCCTACGAGGGAAAATAAATAGAAGGGGGATTATTTTGAATTGATATGTTTCTTACTGTTTTAAAGTAAAATTAAATAATTGTCTTATACTCCAAATATTCCATTTGTTAAGAACTTAAGGTATGTGACAAATTTATGAACGATTTGACAGTACTGGGTTCTGCTGAAAAGTGAAATTTGGATACCGTTAGTATGTCATCCAATGATATGTATCGACAGTTTATGTGACATAGTTCTGTCTTGAACAATTTGGTCGAGCACTATTCTATATCCTTTTGCCGTTTTCCAAAAAAGATATTAAACCCAGGCCTAATTATTTTGTAAATTAAAACCAGTCACTTAAATCAGTTATGTGTATCAAGATATTATTTCAAAATTTCTAGGCAGTGGCAGAGATATCCCAATAATATTTAAAATTATACTTTTTTTTAACTTGTTAGTATTTAATTTTTGTAAAAAATATTTGTAGTAATATTAATATTAGGAATGATATCCTAGAATGCTCAAGGAAATTCAAAATTTGAGAAAATGTGATTTAAGATTTTTTTTAAAAAGGACTTTAATTCAATATTTTGGATTGGAATTTATTTTAGAGCTTTAATGCTGCTTATTGGTTGTTTATCCCCAACATAATTATGGGTAAAACTCAACAACCAGACCCCAGACCATTAATTTAACACTTAATTAAATGTATGAATATTATACTGAATGCATTTTAGCTAAAAAAAAAAGTTAACCTATATATATATAAAATAGGAAAAGAAATATAGGTTATTATTTTTTTTTATTCCCAGTTTCTCCTAAGTTAGTAATTTTTTTCCAAGATTTGAATCCGAGAGTAAGGATATGTAAAATAGTGGATTCAACACATCTATAATTATTATCAATATATTTTAAATCTCTTAGATTTTAAATGAATAAAAGAATACATCCCAGTTGTGAATAAATATTTAAGCAGAACTATGTCAGATAAATCTGACCTGGCGACGCTGCACCCCCAAAATTGGGAATTGTATAGAGAGGAGTGCATTACACTAAAATATAAACATATTTAAAGAAAATGTTTTTTCATATCACATTTTTTCAGAAAAATATATTGTGATTTAAGAAGAAAAAAAAAAGTAAAAATATGTGACCAGCACCAACGTAGATGATTTAGGATTAGATTAAATTCCTTTGTATAAAGTATGAGAAAGTAATAGCATTTTTTTAAAACTTAAAATCTAATTATAAGTCAATGACGGTAGCAAATCCAAGTCCTTGTTTATTTTTTGTTAGTGTTGTTACTAAATGATTGTTTGATACACTACCGCGTCTCAAGCAGAGACATTTGTCTGTCTCAAGCAGAGAAGTTTGTCGAGATCCGCTACACTGTAAAGAATCAAAAAGAATTATTGTTTATCAAAATATACTACTATCTACTATATTAACTTAGACATTATACGGCTATAACGAAGATAATGTATAGAAAGAAATAGTGGGATACCAACCTAATAACTCCAGTAGAATCGACAACAGGGAACATACGTGGTTGATGTTGTAACCTACTACAACTCTAATTTTGTCAAATATTGTTACATATATTATATTTTCTCTCTATCTATTTACCCGCCCATGTAACTGTGCAAATAAAAGTTTGTATATAGCTTCAATGTACAAAATTGCTAATTAAGAATAAAACACAACTTAACATAATTATTATATAAAACCCTTCTATACAGTTATGTTTAGTGGAAATATTTCAAAATGTGAAATGAGAGCATGTTTAGCGCTAACATGTCCATGTTAAAATTATGATAATTTACCAATTTTAATATTTAGCTAAACAGCGAACATAAATTGGGGAACTTATTTTTAAACTGTACAATTCAATAAACAGATACAATAATATTTTATTAATTTATAAGAAATTAGATATACTGTAGTGTTTGCAAGGTTGTTATTAATTGTATGAAAAAAAAAAGGTTTGTTAGAAAAATGTATATTTATTCTTGGTACTAAAAATGTGTTAATTAAAATATCTTTACCATTATTTTACCAAAGTGATTTTTGTCGAAGATAGAACTGTAAAAATAATTTGTTCCAGCCAAACATTCATTCAGTATGAAGTTGTCCTACAGTAATTATAGTTCTACTTGACTCTCAAAAGTGAAGTTTGTCTTGTCATTATGATCACCTGGAATTGGTATCAAAGCTACCCCACAGCATGAACACGCTGGTTTGTCCTATTTTCAAACAGTATTACACTAAATATTTCCAAACGATGGCAGAGCAGTCTCAACTTTCATCGAGTAGACTAGAGGCAAGTCAACAAAAAAAGGAAAAATATTTAAAAAAAAAAGTTTAGAACCCTTCTTCCCCTACCCTACACGTCCGATGAAAGTTAGTGTTGCAGGGATCAGATGTACAACTCCTAACGGCTTATTGATCATCGTTTAAAAAAAAAAAGTGTGTTATGTATAATATATAAATACATAATTATATCATAGTATTATATAAAAAAAATATGTCTATAGTTTCCTAAAAATAAAAAACCTTTTCTCCATTATCCTTTGTGAATGAAATAATAAGTTTGAATGTACTGTAAGATACCGAATATTAGTGTGTTCATTTTGTTTTTGTGGGAAGCATGGAGCCTATGAATGTAATAGATCTAATATTTGCCAGAAAATAAACTGTCTAGTAGATGATTGTACAATAATAGTTCATTATAAAGAAAATAATTCCAGAAACAAAAAGCATTATTTTAATTATATCTCTATACAATGAAATGCATGAGTATTAACTATTAATTTATAGTTTTATTTATTTAGCACCGCGTCTTACTACCCGTTCGGGTTATACGCTTAAGTACTAATTACACTAATTGATTAGGAATTGGGAAGGTTGAATTTAGAGGAAGTGAACCCGCATTTGCATGGAGGGAGAGTGGAAAACCATTTAGGAAAAACCACCCCCAGTTCACCCGACCGAGATTCGAACCTCGATCTCCCCGTCCTCGGCGGTCTGGCTCAACATGACTGGCGCGTTAGCCAACTACGCCACCGAGGCGGGTAATTTATAGTTACTTTTAAGAGTGTACAAATGTAAAATTTTAATCTAAAATATGCAAAGCTAAGCTGAAGTTTGAGATAAGGTTTTTGTTCTTGTCCCATAACACTACTATTTTTTAGCAGCAAGTCTTACTACCTGTTCAGGTTATACACTTATAACACTACTAATAGTTTTCTAACTATTCATTAAATGCGTTGTTCAGGCAAAGAAAGAGATTTAAAGACAAAAAAAAAAGAAAAAAAAAGCCCTAATTATTTTAAGCTGACATATCTGAATTTCTTTATGCTTATGTTGTGGATGTCATTTAAATTTTAATCACAATCCGGTTTTAAAATACTGTTTAGTAGCTGTTATAACAATCATTATTTGTTGAAATTTGTTTTTATTTAGCAAGACATTTCAAATCTGTTCATAATATAGCCAATATTTATTCTTCCTTCGAAATGTTTCGAAGATGTGAAGGTTATCGAGAGTGTCAAATACGAAGAAAAGGAGATTTGATCATCGACTTCACAACGTTTTGAAGCTTCACAGGCACATAGTTTTGTGTTTATATTTTAAATGACATAAAATCATGGACCTAAGTAAAGATAGAACTCTTCTTTTTAGGGGAAGTGAAATAAACGGAAAATTAATATCATCGACAGATGTTTCCAGCCTGTGACTGGGTCAGTTTGGTAAAATGCCTCCAGCTTCCTCTATTCTTCCACCATTATTTTCCTCTCACTTGCACACTTTATATTATTTGCTCCTCCCATCGCTTTCTTGGACTCCTTTGTGGTCTTTTTTATGGTCACATAGGCTCCTTTTCTTCTATCAACTTTAACAGGTATATATTTAAAGGGGGGTGACAGCGGCTAATTTCCCATGACCTATGACCTCCACAAACTAGTAGTAAAAAAAAATATGTCTCTAGTGGCTCTATAGATTGAAGACATGGTAATATATATTTTTTTAAATTACAGCTTACTACATCCATTTTTATTTATTTCTGAAAAAAATATTACATACTTACAAACAGCTAGTTTTTGTGATAAAATATCTAACTTATTGTGATAACAATATTTTCTTATTTAAATATTATCTTTAACCTTGAGGTTTCAACAGTTAATTTTGTAAGGAAAAATGGAAATGTCGAAACAATTCTAGCACTATACGAGTATACCTGGCCACTTAACCAAGTACTAAGTTAACGTAAATTAACCTTGTCAAACATTGAAAACAGTCAGTCTGGAACTAAAATAATTTACAATCATAATTATATGTAGGTAATTTTACTCACATTCCCAATTAGGTGCATTAAATTTTATAAAAAAATACTATAACACTAGTTTTTATTCTTCTCGTGTTGTATATTGCATTTGTATTCAACCAACTTGTTATGGAACACAAAACTTGATTTTTTTTTTACAAATGGATATTTAGAGAGCCTTTAAGAAAATGCAAACCTAAGTTTTATTAATGTTGACCTAAAAAACCTATATTATTAGTGTTATTTTATAGTCATTGCTAATACCTATATAGTGTGACAGTTGCAGACAGATCACATGACTTGATGTATGAACCCATGAAATCAGATCTAGTAGTTTTTCCTGTCAGATATTTCCATTCGTAAGCAACTTGAACCAAAGTTGGCTAGAGGTTGTTTATTTAACTGTTTTAAATATTGTTAGCATTGCGTCTTACTTTCTGCTCGGGTTATACACATATGTACCAATTGGGCTAATTTGTTAGTTTGAATTTAGAAGAAGTGTATCAACATTTGCAAAGCAGAGTGGAAAACCATCTTCAGTACATGCCATCAGGATCCAAACCCTGGTCTCCCATGTCTTCGGTAGTCCAGGTAGTGAGCCCTTGGACCATTAGATCTTCAAAGCGCGTTGATGTTTAAAATATGATAAGATTCCCTTTGTTTACCATATGAGGTAACAAGATTACCTTTTTTACCTCCAATATGGTGCAGATATGATATCATAGTGAAGCATGTTGAGATAAGACTGTAAGCTTTCACTATAAACAAAGAGTCAGCATCATCATCATCAACTGTTTTCAGCCTGTGGCCGGGTCAGTTTAGCAAAATATCTTCATCTTGATCTTTACTTCCACAATTCTTTTACTCTCACTTGCACACTTTCTGTTATCTGCTCCTCCCATCACTTTCTTTGTCTCCTTTGCAGTCTTTTACCTACATACTTCATCTACATCATTTTCTTTGGTATTCTATCTTTTACATCCTCATGATATGCCCATACCATCTCACCCTTACTTCCTATACTATCTCATGTACTCCAACATCCTCATTACATGACCATACCATCTCAGTCTTGCTTCCTCTACTATCTCATGTACTCCAACATCCTCATTACATGCCCATACCATCTCAGCCTTGCTTCCTCTACTATCTCATGTACTCCAACATCCTCATTACATGACCATACCATCTCAGTCTTGCTTCCTCTACTATCTCATGTACTCCAACATCCTCATTACATGCCCATACCATCTCAGCCTTGCTTCCTCTACTATCTCATGTACTCCAACATCCTCATTACATGACCATACCATCTCAGTCTTGCTTCCTCTACTATCTCATGTACTCCAACATCCTCATTACATGCCCATACCATCTCAGTCTTGCTTCCTTCCTCATACTCAATCCCCACATGTACATCCCACAATCTCACATTACATGCCCATACCATCTCAGTCTTGCTTCCTCTACTATCTCATGTACTCCAACATCCTCATTACATGCCCATACCATCTCAGTCTTGCTTCCTCTACTATCATATCACACTCATTACTCCATACATCCCGTCTTGTCCCACAGACTAACTGCCGTTCAATCCTAATCCTGTTTCTCCCCATGAAAAGATAATAAACAAGTCTACATTTCTACATTCACAAAATAGACTTCTACAATTCACATCTGAGTACTTTCCAAGGGTAATAAATAGTGCAGCAAAGTTATTACTCAAAATATATAATTTCATAAATGCTCAATTAATTGAGACACAATATAAATATTCATCCAATTGGGAAATACTCCTTTATCTGTTTCTTGGAATAACACAAATATTTCAAATTGGCGTCAAGGCAATATCAATAACAGTTCGATTTTCATATGAAGAGCCTTTAAATCTGACAATCAGAAAAGTTACCGTACTACACCCGACTAAACCTTTGAGGTAACTGCAGGTCTTGTGAAGAAAATATTTATCTTCCCTCTCTCTCTCTCTGTTGAGTGTTGCCAAATCTCCTCTTTCAGTTATCTTGTGTGGTGTGCCAGGGTTGGAAGAAGCTACTGGCGACATATATGAACCAGCATTGCAGAATTTGTCTAATATAGGAGGTAAAATTGACTACACGAAAACAAGAGAATGACAACGCCGTTTACTAATAGTGGACATATAGTTCTCTCAGTAATCATATCCAGTGTAAATCTAGTTTCACGTGTTCATACGTCCACTCATGTAATATGCACATTATTTTTGCTCAATATTATCAAGGCATATAAAATAAAAATTAATAAAATAGTTTAATGTTATCACTTTTGACTGCTAAAAACATATATTTAAATTTTCTAAAAAGCCTTTCCTATAGCAATTGGACAGTGCACTACATCACATTTACCTGGTTAACACAATCCCCCTATAATTAAAGAGTTCACACAAAAATACAACCAAAACTAGGTACTTCAGTTATGAACGCCACCAAAATAATCAACAATGTTTACTTTAATATAGTGTCCACACAAATAATAATAGAACATATTCATCCCACACGATACATTAAAATCAAAACAAAAATTAATAACAAAATAAGGGTTGGATAACAATTTTTTAGTTAGAATTAGAAAAAATCTTTCACAATATACTTGGTTAAAAAACAAATCAAATACTTGACACCACCACCCCAAAAAATATAGATGAATAAGGAAGTAAACTTATCCCACCAAGCCAGACGGATTGTTCCTCGACAAACACAGCGGAAACAGGTCGAGACTGGGTCCAAGGCTCAGCAAGGACTCATCTAGAACGTTGAACTAAACTCAAAAACATCTGCTGGGCCTCACAACTTCTTTGTAGGCGACAGTGACACTAGGTATCTGAAAATACTCTGCTTGCATGCAAATAGCAAATATGGTGGTGATAGGTTGAACTGTCTAACTTTAAGCTAAGTAGCCATTAGCTGAAGGTGAACTGTAATCAGCACAGTATTATCATATAAGCCAAGTAGCCATTAGCTGAAGGTGAACTGTAATCAGCACAGTATTATCATATAAGCCAAGTAGCCATTAGCTGAAGGTGAACTGTAATCACCACAGTATTATCTTAAAGCCAAGTAGACATTAGCTGAAGGTGAACTGTAATCAGCACAGTATTATCTTAAAAGCCAAGTAGACATTAGCTGAAAGTGAACTGTTATCACCACAGTATTCTATAGAAACAACACAGATGTATACAACAAAGTAATGGTTTGTTTAGCGAGTTCTTTACTTGGGTTATCAGCTCCTGGGACTATAAATTCCCTGCAAGCTTTTGTTCCATAAGTGAATAATACATACATTCTGTCCCCTACAGGATTCAAACTTATAAAGGTTCACAGTGACTACCATACTTATCACACTAAGGCTCTGTGTCAAAGATAACCCTAAAACGGAATAATAAGGTTGAGCACGTTTACCCTCACCCACAAGAGGTTTACCCAATAAAAACTTGTGGCATAAGTTCAACATAATAGGGCTTTTAGAAACCAAAATATTGTTTAGATATAGAAACATTTTGAAATTGTAGCTGTGAGAGCCAGAACCAAGGTGCCACAATTTCAGGTCCTGTATACTCTGGTGACAAAAGTTCAACTGTCGTGATAGTAGCGCTTCTTGAGGGTGCGGTATTTGCGCAGCATGTACAAGGCCTCCAGCTCCTTCACCACAAACTGTCCATGGGAGAGGAGGAGTTCTATCTGTTCCGGCTCCTCCACATCTCTGTTCTTGGTGAACGCCCGTTTGAGACGGGCGCGGAAATAATCGTAACCTTGCGGGTACTCCCGGCCCAAGTGCAGCAACTAGAGGCACAGAGCGTATCGATACTGACTGGGTCAGGTCTGGTCTGAACCAGATAAAGTTAGGGAGGAGGTAAATTAGTCCTGAAATATTCGTATTTTTTTCATCACTGCATCTTACTGACTGTTAAGGTTGTACACAGCTGTACTAATTACATTAATGAGTTAAGGATAGGGAAGGTTAAATTTAGAGGAATTGTACCCGCATTTGTGGAGGGAAAATAGAAAACAATTTTAGAAAAAATTGTCCTCAGTACACTCGACCGAGATTCAAACCTTGATCTCCATGTTATCGGCAGTCTAGGTTAACAAAAGCATGACACCATAGACCAGTCGACCACCGAATCAGGTAATTCTAAAATAATAATAAATAGACCAACATCTTGGTCTTGTGGCCGAGGTTCCGGGTTCACAAATAATAACCTAGTCAACTATTTAACTTTCTATAAATCATATTTTTACAGTCATTGGTTAAATATCTTAAATGTTACAGAACATGTCTTATTTGTCGACATATTATTATTATTATTATTATTAATATGATTACTCATTCAATTATTAAGTTCATTATTGTTGCCATACTGGTTTGCCTATTAATTTTGTTAAGTCAAGACTTTCATTTACCTAGTGTCTTTATCTCAGATATTCAAAAATTTCATAGTCTTTAATTATAATATTAATAACTCTAATCTAGTCAATTTGCTAATTTAAAATTTTTTTCATTGCTTATCAGTTCATCCTTTATTCTGTTACTGCTTTATAGTGTTTCACACAGAATTACATTTTTACTTGTTTTATATAAATTAATTTTTTGAACTTTATTATTTAACAATCTCTATGATGATTTTTTTAGAAATGTTATTATTCCTGTTTTAATTGACTTAATTTCTTGATATAATAGTTTCTCTTTGAATAAATTATCTTCTTGTTATGTTTCTTAATTTATATTGTTCAATTTGACCAAAAAAGTTGTACCAATTAATCCAATTAGCTGTTCCATCTAAGTATGTTCCTTATATTATAAATGGTCTGATTAGTTAGACCTAAAATATGTTTAAGACTTCTACTGGTACCAGATAATCATAATCACTATAATTATCATCTCATCAGAGTAATGTAACCAACTGCAGCTATAGTCTGTATTTCATAGGAAGCCCGTCATTTGATAACTGGAAACACCTGTTGTCACAATCGCGGAAATAAAAATATTACAATTGTATTTATACTCCTGGGTCCGTTTAATAAATTGTCATAAAGATGAAATTATACAGGACTCCATAAGGAAGCATTATTGGAGGCTTTCGAACCTCGTAATTAATACAGGCGTCTTTTACTGTAGTCAAGAGATATTTTAGTACACAGAAGGCCTAAGATATATATTTTGGTGAGCAATATTAATTAATTGGCTGTATTTGTAGTGAAAAATATCCCAATTTAATTTAACCTAACCTTTCATATGTCAATAAATAAAGTAAAAGTTGGATTGGGCAATTTTATCAAGCAAATAAGCCTGAACTATCTTTTTTTAATATCCAAAAGCAATGAAATAGGAACAAGATAATACAGTAGAATTCGTGCGTACAGATCAAAATCAACTGTTCGCAAGCAGTTAAATAGCTATCCGCAAACAGTCCACGACCTCAATGTCTACATCACATGTTTCGAATAATGAAGTCATGCTAGCCATGCAGTTCATCAGTAGTTTGCAAAATGTCGATGTCATCAAGTGAAGAAGATGATGTTATGATTGCCTGTGCTAGTTTCATGACTATGAAATCGATTGTGAAAAAGAAACGACTCCATAGATTCAGATACAAATGAACTATTAAATTTAATTCACAATTTGTTGTTATTATTATTGCCACAGCGTCTTACTACCCGTTCGGGTTGTACGCATTTATACTAATGTGTAATGATAGGGTAATTGTGAGATGAAATGGAGGACCTACAGTTTAACGTGGGATCCGAACCACGGTGGAGGTCTGGCATTCCATACATTCACAAGTTGTGATCAATACACGTCTTGTCAGAGGTGAAGGAAGGGTTTGGCAATAAGATAAATCTCTGCCGGGACCGAGGATTGAACCCTGGACCCTAGCACAGAAGTCTGACACCTTATCCCTAGACCGCCAGGTCACCTAATTTGTTGTTCACACCATTCAAATGTGCTATAAGAAAGCTGAAAAGATTGCAATTTAATAACCAAACTGGACAAAAAATTAAACTCCTGCATAATAGAAACACCCACACTACAGGTGCTATTTGCCACATGCTAATAATTTATTTAATGTTACTGCTAATGTAGCGAACTTCAACCGAACACAAGCTGCTCACGATCTCAAGTAGGCCTACAAGCTGAGTTTGTCAATTATTCGCTAACAGTTCACAAACTTGGTCTGTATGGGCCTTAAAAGGACCATGTATCAAAATAGTGTGTGCATAAGTACAGTATTTTACTGTAAGATAATTAATGAAAAACACAGTGTTTTTTTTTTTTTTTTTATTTAGCACCGCGTCTTACTACCCGTTCGGGTTATACGCTTAAGTACTAATTACTCTAATGGATTAGGAATTGGGAGGGTTGAATTTAGAGGAAGTGAACCCGCATTTGCGTGGAGGGAGAGTGGAAAACCATTTGGTAAAAACCACCCCCAGTTCACCCGACCGAGATTCGAACCTCGATCTCCCCGTCCTCGGCGGTCGAGCTCAACACGACTAGCGCGTTAGCCAACTACGCCACCGAGGCGGGTAACACAGTGTTAAAGGATGGAAAGTTAAGTTTTGTTAGGTTGGGATAGTTTATAATAATACAAATGTTTGCAATTGCATATTAAATTAATGCTTTTGGTTTCACATTGTGAGAATTCCATTCACATTCTTCTGTGATTTGAGTTTTGTTTTAATTTTAGAATCATATACAATTTATTTTTAACTACAATTATTTGGTTTTAAATGAAAAGTTTGAATTCCTGTGAGTATTGGCGATAAAAAAAAAGTATTTACTGTAGCATGAAAATGAAAAATGGTCAACAATCGGACCATCGTGTACAATTCCCAAATGCTCCCCTAGATCAAGAATGGATTGGACATTCATTGTATTAATGGATCACTAACTTACAGTCTTATACAGTTGTACGACACGTGACCGTTGAGACATTGTTGTTGAATTTGTCAACTCACAAACACATAATTTTGTGGATGAAGATAAAGGAAAACCAATTATAATTATGGCTACATTTTGATAATTTTAAACAAAATAACAAATCATCAACTAAACGTCTTTAGGGAAACATTCAAAACATGAGTCTGCACATGCGTCAATATTAAACTAGGAACACAATTAAAATGGTTGATTGTTATAACATAGACCATACTAACTTAACCTAGTATTTGTGTGGAAGTGTTTAAGGTTAGAAAGTTGGTATAGGTTTCTTCATAGTAACGTTTAATTATACCATGACAGGTCTGTGTAAATTTGTGCATGTTTCATTTCGTTTCTTATTCTGCTAAATCATTACAGAAAGCAAAACAGTAACAAGTATACCAACCTTTGTATCAAAATGTCTTCTCATAAATTGTGAAGCTGTTGGCATTCGTAAACTAGCGCTAGGTAACTCTGGAAATACACTAGTTGAATAAAGCACCACTAGGCGCTGTTTTAACTGCCATTACTTACACTATGGCATTAGCAGCTTGAAAGGTCATTGCCATACTTACAAAAGTAGGCCACCTAAACTGTCATATATTATATTTAATTATTTGTTTTATTAATACAAAGCGATTGAAGCTCAATATTTTATTGCCGTAAAAAGGATATAGAAATATAATTGTACGTTAGTTAAAAATATAATTGAAAAGGGCATTAAACAAGTATAATTTAAAAAAATTAGACTAAAGTTAAAAACAAATTTTGGCTTTAAATTGTTTTGTGTTACAATCCATTTGTTTTATAGCTTTCAAAACTTGCTGGAGATTTGAGTGTGTAACCCCACTTTTAATTATTAATGTTCTTGCTGAATGCCTTCACTCAGTATTAATTCACTCTTTTGATGAAGTAAAATTGCAAATGTTTTACAGAGTTAGTGTTGTTCTAAAGTAAATAGGGCTAATGTGTGATTATTGTGCAGAAATACTTTTTTATGACAATTTTTTGCTTAGTGTATTTCAAATTCAATTTATTTGAGATTGTACTTTGGTGTTTTTGTCAACTTATTAGTCCATACTCATTTTATTATAAAATCCCCTTGCTCTCATTTGTTAAAGTAGCTATAGTACCTTTCTAAATATCAGCGAAGGTCCTTTATATGAAAAATATATTGTACACATTATAATGTCAAGGTCAACTCTTTTATTATAGTTTAAGTTTTTGTCTTCACGTTCGGTCTATATGCATATGAACTAATTACGCTAATATTCTAGATATATTATATAATATTTAGAACCGCGTCTTACTACCCGTTCGGGTTATACGCTTAAGTACTAATTACGCTAATGGATTAGGAATTGGGAGGGTTTAATTTAGAGGAAGTGAACCCGCATTTGCGTGGTGGGAGAGTGGAAAACCATTTAGGAAAAACCACCCCAGTTCACCCGACCGAGATTCGGACCTCGATCGCCCCGTCCTCGGCGGTCGAGCTCAACACGACTAGCGCGTTAGCCAACTACGCCACTGAGGCGGGTAATATTCTAGAGAGGAAGGTTGAATTCAGAGGAAGTGCACCCACATTTTCTTGGAGGGAGAGTGTAAAACATTTTAGGGGAAAAACCTTCAGTACGCCGGATCGGAATTTGAACCCCAACCTCCCCATCATTGGCAGTCCAGTCTTTTGCGTAATAATACATTTTAGGACTTAGACCATTCGGCACCGAAGCGGATGTTTACTATATTGATTATAAGTAACGTTTTGTTGTTTCACTCTACCAGATATTAATATTTTAATCAATTTTAAAGTTAATTATGATTTTAATACACGAGTTAATGGGTGAATTGGTTAGAGATAGCATGTGCTAACATTAGTAATTACAAGGATATTCGTAATATTAAAACTTTTTTAAGAAAATCATTTTTTTACTGTCTTTAATATGTAAAATACAATAGATGAAATTTAATATTATCATAATTTATGGTATTTATTTAATTTACAAGAAATTGATTTATTAGAACATTGGTTTTTCATATTTAAAATAAATAACATTCAACGGTATTTAACAAGAGATGCCCTAGTTTTGAGGAAAAAAAGTTTTAAAAAATTGACATTACCAAACAGGAATTACAATATTCTGTTGCAGTAACATTTCAAAACACTAAAATGGCAATGAACTTTACTTAACCAGTTGCTTCCACCGCTTCTGCGATTTCATGTAGAGCAGGTTCACCCTGGAGAATACAATTAAAGTTAATTTGCTATTGTGATTATAATTACTGATTCCGACTTTAAAAATATTTGTCTCATGCATTTGAATTATTTAATTATATATCAGTACCTTAAATAATACATCTTTAGTTTGTGTGTGGACTGTCTGCGCAAAATAATTGAATTATTGTGATATGAAAACATACACCACGTATTACGAGATACTTTGGTTTTAATACAATAATTATAATTTTACAAACCGTCAAACTATGAAATGCATTTACCTATCGAGGCTAACATGTCATATCAGCTATGAAATTGTAAGCCAATGACGATGAAGGACGCTGTTAAAGAGGCCAAATAGGGAATTTAAAAAAACATACATATTCTATTGTTTTATAATTGTTTTGTTTTGTTATTCGTGTAGTCTTTGTTGTATTTGAAGATGACTGAAAATGGGCTAAAATTTACATCTCTGTGTGTTTTATTCATTTGAGAAATATATTAATTTTCTTTAGTTTAGAAAAGTCTTTCTTGGAGAAAATTATTGTTTTTTCTATTTTTACCTAAGTATTTCGCAATTTGCGAACAGGTTTGCTAATTTTATCTTAAATTGAGTTTGATAAATTTTTATAAGCATTTTATGCTATGGCATAACTTTTACATGTGATATCTTTAGATAATTAATTTCCACCGTTGTTGGCCAATATATATTTTATAATATCAACGATATGGAAGGCTTCAAGATTACATTCCGGTGTGCGAGGAATTTTAGGGGTCAGCAACCTGTCAATCTCGCGGGGATTCAGTCGAACTCGTGAGAAATCTACATCGTCATTAAAAGTCGATCTTTGAGTCTTCAATCTGGCAAATACATCCAAGTATTTTCAAATAATATTGGAGTGTATATTTCTTTAAATGGCTCGTGACGTAATTTCAGTCCCTGCCTTTCAGAGATAGGTCTATTTTGTTCTATCCGTTACATGGGTAGTGGCTATGATTCGTAATCTACGTAGTATTATGTATTGTGTTATCATAGAGATTAAGTTGAAGAATATGGCAGTGACGTTAATTGAAGTGCAGTTTATGAAACAGTATTTGTTGTCACTAACAGCGCCCAGAAAATGTCCCACGTTCAACGTGGAGCAGTCACACTAGCGCTAAAGAAGTGTATAGTGGTTGCTTTACAAGATATAAGCCTCATGCACCAAAGGAAAAATATCGTTGGTAAATATTTAAATTATTATCTTTGATTCTTTTGAGTGTTAGAGAGGGCTATTTTTAGTTCACAACGTAATATTTTGGCAGCGCTGAAATAAAATAGTCAATGACTTCATACTGTGTATTCCATTGCAATAATGCATTAAAAATTATACTAAACAAAAAGACTGAATAAAATTGAACAATATTTTTCTATCAAGGAATGTACCGTAGCTATTTAAAAAAACAACAGTTTTTACAATAATGTAGAGGTAGTGCGGGTAATATGGAATACCATTTACTTTTTCATTACTAACAAAGCGTATCTCCACATTTTGTCAATGAGTTCCACACCAAACTTATAATTGATATGTTTTTAACTATTTTTAGTATTTAGAGCAAAATTAATAACTTTAAATGTCCTGTAGGATCACTTAAAAGAGATGTGGAACAAATGAAGGCAATATGGAATACTACACGTTTTATATAAAAAGTTAGTTATATTTACTAAAACTAACAAATGTTTCATAAGAAAGTGTATAAAAACATGCAAATATTATGTGTAAAACCATAAAATAGTAATAATAAACGAATCATTGAATATAATAATAAAAAATAACTAGTTAATAAATCAGTATTAATAATGAATTATTAAAATATAATAGACTAAAATATTGTATCAGGCTACATTGTTCTCTTATAAGATTTCCTAGGTGTTAGGAAAAATGTTTACGCTTACGTTGACAAAATAAATAATTTACCAAATACTTGAAAAATATGCGGGCATTATGGAATAGTAGTATTCCTTATTGCCCGACTCACCATTTTGGAATAAAATATTTTTTGTTAGGTTATAATAAAATTAAAGTAAAATAATGTTTTAACTCAAAGATAAGTATGAGTGAACCTTAACCTAATGATTTGATTAGAATTAATAAAAACTGTAGAGTAAAGAAATATAACATGATAGATACTAGCCTGCAAGAGTTTTTGTGACAGCCAAAACAAACAATCGTCTCTCACAAAACAATAAGTTGATCTGTCGAAGTGAGGGCGTCAATAGCTGTTTGAAATTGTTTTCTGTAATAGTTGAAATAGTTAACGATAGATTGTGACACTTAACATATGAGAAACAATGGTATTCCGTATTGCCCGACTATTCCATAATATCCGAATCTTCTCTACACATATTTATACATAGTATATAATGTGCCTTGATTCACAGAAATTATTCATTAATTTTATTGTTGGTTCGAAAAATTAATACAGCTTTACTATTTATATTGTGAAAGAACCCTCTATTTTATGTTACTTTATTTTTAAAAAAAGTGCGCGTTCAGTCACAATTTAATTTGCATGCAATATTTATAATATGTAAACCTAACAAGTGACACGTATTATATATATATATATATATATATATATATATTGTGTAATTTTATTTTTGTAGAAACGTACCGTGACACAAATTGTATGCATGAGATGGAGTTTTCCATTCAGTTGAGCCATTTCCAAAGAAATTTTCTGCAACTGAAACAGAGCATAATACAAATACTGCTGCTAAATGAACCAAAATAAATGTTATATTTTCTTGTTACCGTCAACACTTGCCATTACAAAAGAGTCAACGATATTTTAAATATTTTATTCTCAATAGTTCTTGTCAAAACATTGTAAACTTTTTAAAAAAAATTAGTGTAGGCCTATCAAAACTAACAATCGATATCCAGAATATAATGCCTATGCTTAGTGTTCTAGTGCATTAATTAAAATTGATTAAAAGAAACAAATCAAACTCTACACAGATGTAGTAGCGTTTTGCCCCAGATCACGTGACAGACAGTTGACAATGTGGTCTTCATACATGGCCTATACTTACTTGTGTTAACCATTTAAATCTACTCTATAGTTTACGTATTAGTTCAAGTCACCTTTTGACGTACGTCCATGTGGGTATCCTCAACTTCATTCACCTGGAAATATAACAATAGCATAGTAATTAGTACAACAATACATTGTCTTACAGACAGAAACACTGGCCAGTTACAAAATGTAAGGGCACTGTTCGTGACAGATTATTAGATAAATCGACATGCAAGAAAGTGAATGAAACTAGATTTTACAAATAACACATTTTTAATTAGAATCTTTTCATTTAAATGTGTGATAAAAATGAATAAATAAAAACGTTCTCGTAAACAGTTTTTCGCGTACGCTTATTATAAACTGTTATAGAGCTAATAGACTAATTTATACAAGAAACTGACTTTTACAGAATAAATATACGGGTTGTAATTTTTAATTCTTCGTAAACCTATTTAGGTCATATATAATAGAAAGTTAAACAAACACGATTATTTCACCCGTGCTTAGACCAAAAAGCGAAGTAACGCGCTTATTGGCTTACTTCTTAGTGGGCCTACTTTTACTCGGAATGTTGTACTTTAAATGCATACGGTAAGATTGGATTCATATGTTAAAATATATTTTCTATCCAATTATTTGTTTAGGTCAGTCCATATCAATCCTTTAGGAGGTACCCCTCCAATGATTTATGACACACTAGCGTGCTAATGTAATGTGGACCTACTGGCGGCATGTCCTACTGCTGAAATGTTGCCCTACTAGCGACATAATGTCCTATTGATGAAATGTTGCCCTACTGACAAGTTACCCTAGTGACAAGTTGTCCTACTGACATGATGTCATACTGGTGAAATGTTGCCCTAATGGCGACATGTTGTCCTACTACACCTAATTTCATAGCTGAGGGAACTGCAGGTCTTATGGAGAAAAGATTTATCTTCGCTCTCTCTCTGGTACAAGTTGCCAAACTTTCTAGCTTTCGGTTGTTGGAATGTGAGGGGGGAGGGTTTACTTGGAAATCCCTCATTGTAAACAATGCGGCATGGGGTGGTTGGGGGGTTCAATTGACAGGTAAAAGCATTTCCTATCGGTGTACAGCCTTTTCTAGAAACATTGCCTATTTCCACAATCGTAATTTTTTCAAGATTGAAGTTTATTAACGTTTCTCTATTCCCTCCGTAATTATGCTTAAAATATTTTATGTATAAAGCTTTTTTTCCTCATAATTAATATACAAACAAATATATTACAACATGCATTTTATAAACATTATATAAACTATAGTTCCACAACCTTACTGTAAAAATACAAAACACGCAACCAACACATACAGATACACACAAGATCTTAACGTGATCAATAACACATATTATTATACACAGAGTACTTATAAAATATGAGTGTTTATTTAGTCAATGTTTTTGAGCTAGCTATTAGGAACATGAGACTCAGACTACTGTAACTTTACGACCATGCTGGAGGAAGAAGCACCAATTAGTGGCAACAACGACAGCCCAGCATTGCCAAATTTTATATACATTCGAAGGAAGACTGATCACGGAAAACAAAAGAATGACAACGCTGTTGCTCAATAGTAAGCATGCAGTTCCCTCAGCATTGAAATTAGGTGTAGCGACAAGTTTCCCTACTAGCGACATGATGACCTTTTGATGAAATATTGCCCTACTGACAAGTTGCCCTACTGGCGACAAGTTACCCTAATGACAAGTTGCTCTACTGACAAGTTGTCCTACTGATAAATTGCCCTACTGTTGTCCTACTCACCATAGTGTTGGTGCTAGTTAGGCACTCTTGCAGCTGGTCTAGTTCCTTTTTAGTCAGCGCTATCTGCACAAGAACACAGGGCAGTTGTTACGTCAGAGCTTCTAGGGTTTGTATAACAATGCGAATACTTTCTACACAACCACCAGTCGTTTGTAGGATAAACTACAGCAAGAACCTTTGGGAAAATACAGTTTTTTTTGTCGATAAACATAAATAACACTTCACTAATCTGACGTATGAATACGTGAAGGGAAATCTAGTAACTTTTCTTGCTGTCGGATACCATGGCATCCCTAAGGATGAGAAAGTGGGGCATTTGGTATTTTAAACAAAAACTTAAATACAGGGAAATAATCTAACAGCGGACACCTTCAGAGATAAAAAAAAAATACGTCCAACATTAAAAGATGTTCGTTATTTTGAATTTTTTTTAAAAATCATAACCTACTTCTTGAACACAGTTTAATCTATATTAACCTATTTACTGTACTTTGAATATAAACTAATACAATCTAATAATTGCACTATACAATAACGTATGCAGGATTTATGATTAATTAATAAATATTGTACGTAGCTTACTGTACATATGGCATAATATACAGAATAATACGCAAATAAATTGAAATTTAAATAGTTGGCAGGAGGCGCAAGCACAGACAACTTTGCCGGGGAAATTTAAACTGTCCGTTGTAAAGAAGAATCCGCTATTCAGAGGTGTCCTTTAAGGGAGGTTTCACTGTAATATGAAATATAGACTACCTATAATATCGAGCACAGAAAATTTATTGAATACATATAGGCTTATATGTTATAGTCTAAAATCAGACTTACGACGTGATATTCAAAAGGTGTGCCGCTGTGTACATTAAAAGTGCTACTAAAATTACCAATTAAAAGAAGCCCAAAAATAATAGCTTTCATGCATTGTACAAAAGACGACAGTCAGACAAAAGAGCATTAATCACTGTTTGAACATTGTTAAAATAAAGGATTGTTTAGCGTATGGCACCAGGGTTTATACATTCCTGGTCTTCTACTGTCAGTGGTGGAATGTGAGTTTGGGGCACCCTGTAGGTGCGGTTATGTCACCCCAATGAGATGATGTGATTAAGTTGTGCCGGTGGAAGTCTTAAAAACTATTTAACCAGACCGTGGCGACCATGAGAACATAGGAACAATTCTGCTTCGGGAAATATACCTACGTTACCATTGGGAATCGAACCCGGGACCTTTGGATCAGTCTCTGTCTTAAAATATGAATGAAGAATGACTCTGGACACGGGAAAGTTACTGGATAGCTCAGTGGTTAGAGTATTGGCGTACTAAGACAAAGGTCCCGGGTTCGATTCCTATGTCCAAGTGTCATCTTTCAATTTAAATAGTATGACATTTCGATGCGGCTATAACCGTAACTAACAAATATAACAACTTGTCTATCTAATATATTCAGACTAAGTAGCTTTGACCTGACTGGGAGTCGAACTGTCAGAACTACCAAAGCTGGTGGCTCTACGCATTGAGTCATAGTGCCTTAGTGGATCGGACCCCCGCGTGGAGCCGATGATGCATTAAAACTTCTTTCGAACAACAACAGTAACTAATACCTACCGATAGAATAAAAAGATTCTACAAACTTGAATATGTGTTAAATTTAGAAAATCCAATACACATATAAAAAATGTGATTAACTAATTCATAAAGAGAAAATGTTATCACATTATTTAAACATGCGTACCCCCCTCCGAGTGCGTCACTGGTAATATAAGAATCCTCTTATGAAAATTACCCGCATCGTGGCGTAGTTAGCTAACGCGCTAGTCGTGTTGAGCTCGACTGCTGAGGGCGGGGAAATCGAGGTTCGAATCTCGGTCGGGTGAACTGGGGTGGTTTTTCCTAGATGGTTTTCCACTCTCCCTCGACGCAAATGCGGGTTCACTTCCTCTATATTCAACCTTCCCAATTACTAACCCATTACGTAATTAAAGTACTTAAGCGTATAACCCGAACGGGTAGTAAGACCGGTGCTAAATAATAATAATAATATTATGAAAACTATACTAAAAATACACCGACCACTCAATCCAAACTAATCAGGAACTTATTACAACTAAGGGGCGCGTCATGTTAAGCGGTTATTACAAGTGAGGATGTGATATTTACTTACATAGTTGATGATCCTGGCCGTGGTTCGGATCAGATTCTTGGTCAGCTCCATTTGTATCGACTCTGAATTAAAACAACCCACGTCACCTAATCACAGGTTCGAACCTTGTGTGTGTCGGTTAAAACAGTGTTCCAGAACACATTCCCTTTTCATCACTACTGTAAGTTACGTCTTGGAAACTGCGGAGTAATCCTGAAAAAACGCTAGGGTGGCCGCATGGTTCTAACGCGCTACTTTAGTGTTGGACTAGACTGCCGAATACAGGGAGATTAAGGTTCAATCCCGGTCAGGTTACACTAGGGTGCTTTTCCTTAAATGGTTTTCCACTCTCGCTCCACACAAATGCGGGTGCGCTCTTCCTCTGAATTAAACCTTCCTAATCCCTAACCCATCAGTGTAATTAGTACATAATGCATAGATCGAATTGGTAGTAAAACGCAGTGCTAAAAATAATTACAAAGATCCATTATAGGCTCCTATAACAAACAGTTACCTTTTATTTCCTGGCATTTAGTATTAATAATCAACAAAATGTTTTTTTTTTAACTGTTAGAGTGTAAAATATCAACTTTTTAACTGTATTTACAAGTCTATATATTTATAGGTTCATAGACAATATTTATGTGTTAATTCCAGTAAATAATAAACTCATGTAATGTTAAATAATGTTTTTGTAAATATTTATCCTAAGCACAACATCTGATTGGCGCAACCCAAGTTATCTAGGCAGCCCCTAAAGCGCCTGTTTCAATGCTATGTACCTACATATATCATGGCCGCCAACATGACCAGGATCATGACGCTCAAGACGACGGTGTCTGAAAGATAGTCTCCGAGCACGTCATTGGTCCAAACAGTCAACCCCTCGTCCCTCTCAATCAGATAGTCCAGCTTGAACAACAACAATAACAACAGCAACAACAGCAACGAGCAAAATAATAGTTTCGGTTAATTCAATGTGCTCTATTGTACTTTTACAACCTCAGAAAACCAATCCTCGTAAAAAATAAATTGTACCACAAAATCATACCTTTTCTTAACTAGTTTATTGTTAAAATATTAAAAATCCACATTTTAGACTACAACTCATTTAAAAAAAAGATAGTAGGTTCTTATTTGTCATGCAACAAACTCGCCAGATAGCATTAAAAAAAACCATCGTTAAAAGCATTTGAAAATTTATATTTTAAATCATCAAAAATGGTTATCAGTTAATAACTACCTTTAAACAATATTTTCCCCTCAAAACACAAGGAACAGTGTACATTTTCATATCAACACACTCCCCAGCTATCCATTTAAAATCAAAATCATCAAAGTTATTTACAAAAAAAAGTTCAATTTTTCAAAAATACATTTTAATTAAACTAACTTCAAACGAATATCTATCCCCTTCAAAAGTATGCAGTGCTATTTGTCATGTCGAATAGGCTACTTCCCCTAAAACAATGTTTTAAACCAAATCATTAGAGCCATTTTTGAAATTAAATTAAAAAAAATCAATGATCTGTAAACTTCCGGTACCCTTAAACATTCATCCTCCAACCAATACAATTTTATTGTCATGTCAAACACTCTCCAGATATATATATATTAAAAATAAATCTTAAAGCTATTTTAGAAAATTTAGAATTTTCAAAGTTCTCTCATCCATAAACTACCCTTTATTTGAAGATTTGAAATCAATTTGTTTTTGAAAAAAAAAATGCCCTGAATTATTATCATGCAATATACAAATATCAAGTTTGAACAAAATCTAATTAAATTTTCTTTAAATTAAAATGACACCTGGATACGGGAATTGAGCCCGGCACCTTTAGCTTAGTACACCAATGTTCTTCTATCCACTGAGCTATCCAGGAGTAACGTAAAGCCCTCCCGAGTCGAGGATGGCTGCGTTATCTGATGGATCATGATCTGAATTAATCACTCACATGTAGCCACGATTTACACACGTCCATTACAGGCTCTGCCTAAAAATATGAGTGAAGAATTACCCTGGGCACGGGACAGCTCCTGGACAACTCAGGGATATCATAAACAAAGCCCAAGTTGAGGAACATTGATCAGAACAGAATTACGATGATAAAAACTAAATATTTTTTTAGTAAAATAAGAATTGGGGGCATAAAATGACAAGTTTGATCAGAGTCTTATGGTTGAAAGAATTCACGATCGCAGTACTATTATTTAGTAAAACTTAATAAACAAATGTTCTCATGGCTTGTAAGATTTGTTCATTGAACTACATAACTTAAGTGTAATAGCTATAAAAAACATCAACACATGTAAACTGCGATGTATTTATACATCTTTAAAGGCAGCTTCAGTTTTTGTTGTAAATAAAACCATATTTTGTAATTATTTTTATCTAGTGCTTGACCTTAATATCTGTGCTCGAACCTGGAACCTTCCTACCAACTGAGTACGAGCACAAACATGTTAGTACATACCATTTCCTTCATGTACAAATAACATGTACCAAAAACTCCGTGATCTTCTGAATAAAACATGTTCATATGAATTGCCGAGGTTTTCTGGTTCTGCAAACAAATAATATTACATTTTCTGCAATACATTACAAGTATAATATGTTCTTCTGCAATATATTACTAGTATTACATGTTCTGTAATATATTACTAGTATTACATGTCCTGTATATATATTACTAGTATCACTAGTTCTGCAACATATTTCTACTATTAAATGTTTTCATATATACAAAATAGTGTTGAGAACAGCAGGGCTTACCCGGTTCGGTGGCCACATGGTTTAAGGGGTAACTCTCACAGTAGACTAGACGGTCGATGACGGGGAGATAAAGGTTCAAATCTCAGTCGGATGTATTGAGGGTGGTTTTTCCAAAATTGTTTTACACTTTCACTCCACGCGTGATTAGTACATAAGCGTATAGCTCGAACGGGTAGTAGGACACGATGGAAAGGGGAAAAAAGCAGTACTTTAGCCAATAACTATAAAAGATTGTTTGTTTTAGCATGTTTAACGACCAAAAAACAACCAAACTCAAGCATATTCATTGGTGTTGTACATGTTTATTTTAATAAACTCATTTAAACTTGTTTGTCTCTACCATGGAGCGTTTGTATTTAAGACTAGCTACAGTAGCCCCATGGCTTCTTTGGTGCTGACCGACAGCTCACAGCTGACAGCTGATGCCTTTGAAAAGCTACCAGACCAAATTATGTATCCCTACGCCGAACCATATGATCTGCAAAAAACATGTGTTTAGCAGCTGTCACTTCTGACAGTCAACGTTTAGGTATATACCTAAATGTTGACTGTCAGAAGTCAACTGTGAACTGTCAGTCAGCACCAAAGAAGCCATGGGGCTACTGTATTTACCCATTCTTCACAGGGGAGGTTTTATGATGCGTGTACTTATCTAGGAAGATTTCAAAATATGTCCAATTAAAATACGATAAGCAGAAACTGAGAAAAAGGCCCGAGAGAAAGTTTTTGTAACCGCCATCTTGGAATAAAATAGCGGAAGAAAATTTTAACTAGCTCGTGTGCTAACCGGAGTCCAAGTTATGTATTGTACTGTACATGTGAGATTTCAGTACAATCGGTGAAGTGTTTTATGCGTGAAATACTAATAGACAGACTGGCTAATTTTTTATTTACTAGCGGGTTGGTAATAATGGCGGGAGTGTAGGGGACGCGAGAAAAGATCAGTGTTTTAGCAGTTTTCATAGCAAATAATTTTGTTTTTAGCAAAAACAAATCAAATATTACTCCAGTAGAAATAAAGTTTAATTTTCTACACATGGTGACATGAACAATAATTCTCGAATATCTGTAAATAGCATAATAACATTTGATGAGAAACCTTTTAAATTAAAAGAAAAAGTTGTCATTAAATTCCAGGACACCCTTGACAGATATTTAACAATTGTTGATATCACCGTGTGAAGAAAATTAAACTATATGTTTCTACTGGAGGAATATTTTGATTTATTTTAGCAAATTTTTTTATATAAAATCTGCAAAAATAATGACCTTAAGGGGGCCGGCTCAGTAAACGAGAAATAGCCACACAGACTTTAAACTTTAACACAATATTTAATTATACGATGCTTGATTTCAAAATACGATTCACACAAAATGAAGTCGAAAGATTCCAAAAAGACTCAACCCTATATTTTGAGTTTTACTAAACAGAAAAAAAAAATGTGTGGAAATGTTATTTCAGTTAATTTTCAACGAATTTTTAAACATATTTGTAGAGCTATGAAAATTAGTCTTCATGGAAAAGGGCTCTAGATTTAGCCTTCCTCTAACAAATACAGTCATTCTTTGATATTTAAGAACTAACAGTGATCTTTCCTTTTTACCTTAAGATAAGAAGTTTTGTAACCCCCCCCCCCCTTTTCCTATCGACATTACAAAAAGTAGTTGTATAGGAAGGGTGAAAGGGAGTATAGGCCTAGACAGAATATAGATGTAGTTCCGGAAAACAATACAGACCAATGTATTTTTAAGCCGTGTGATATGAGAGCGATTGATAAGTTCTCGCTGACCGAGGCAGTCGCCTTAAATCTCAATCCTTACCGTCCCGCCTTAATTTGTTGTAGAGCTTTTGATGATTAATCATTGACATCAATGTTTGGAAAGCAAGCACTTGACCAATGCGCGTCTCTGCCAATTAATTCTCGACTCTCTAAACTCGCGTAGTAAAAATAGAATAATCCAATGTTTTATTTGGCCACGTGTCTTAACGACTTTTTTTAGAAGTTGGGGGAGAAAGGTTCCACAAAGATAGCCCCCCTGCTAAGTTGGAGTTTTTATCGCCAACTTGTATCATGTTCAAAGATTGAGCGGTGTTGAAGAAACGTTCATTAGCCTCACGTAGAACCACTTTAACTTCTTACTCCTTGACTCCAAATTACGGCGAAAAGTTATTCTGGTTGCGTAATCATTTAAGTGCATTTTCTGGTAGCTCTTGCCGACTTTAAAATTTTCCACATTTCCATCCGCCTTAAAAAAAAAAAATTACAGAAAATAGAACGTAAGAGAACTTTTCAAGCGAACAAAATGTCTTTTCTTACAAGAGTTTTTTTTTCCCTCCCTCCCTGCTCCCCACTTCTTCCTCATTTTATTTTACGGTCTAGTTTGAATTGAAAATGAGCCTTGAAAGATTATAAATAAAGCGGAAAATGTGAGAAAATCCGATCAACAAACTACACGTGAGGACAACAACTAGGAACAAATTCAACCGGTAAATGTTTACTTTCAATTGCATTCATTTGCTGGTCGCTCGTCTGTCTACCGAGCTAAGAGACCCGGGTTCGACTGCCTGGCCTGGCCGATATATTGATTGTAGTTTGAGGTGTGTCTTGTCCCGTTTCAAGATATTAGGTTAGTTTTTTTCCCCCTGCTACGTTTAACACCATAGTTAATTAGTATGTGTTTGCCAAGTTTCGGAATGTCAGAGTTGAGGTCGAAGGTCAAATCTCCTTTGCATCAACTTCGTCACCAACCATAGCGTTCACATATAAGTAACATTGCGAAGAAAGAATATGATGAACATATTTGAAAAGTCTCACCAAATATGACATATTACAACATATAATCATACTTTTTAAAACCGCCACTGAACAGTATCTTAACACCGACTAGTAGCCGCTTCGCTGGCCGCATGGTCTAACGCGCTACCCTCGCAGTAGACTAGACCGCAGATTCGAACCTCGATCTCCCAGCCACCGGCAGTCTAGTCTACTGCGAGAGTAGCGCATTAAACCATGCGGTCACCGAAGTGGGCTAAAAAAAATAACATTCAATCAACAGTTTGAGATGAACCAGCTACGGTGGCCACATGGTTTAAGGCGTCACTCTCTTGTTAGTACTAGACTACCGATGACAGTGAGATCGGGGTTCGAATCCCGGTCGGGTGTACCGAGAGTGGTTTATCTAAAGTAGTTTTCCACTCTTCCTCCATTCAAATGAGGATACACCTCCTTTAAATTCAACCATCCTCATCCCTAACTAATATTATTATTATTATTATTTTTATTATTATTATTATTATTATTAGCACCGCGTCTTACTACCCGTTCGGGTTATACGCACTTACGCTAATGTGCAATGGTAGGGTGATTGTGAGATGAAATGGAGGACCTACAGTTTAACGTGGAATCCGAACCACGGTGGAGGCCTGGCATTCCACACATTCACAAGTTGTGAT
Organism: Timema podura; assembly: GCA_033556935.1. Classification (NCBI taxonomy): domain Eukaryota; kingdom Metazoa; phylum Arthropoda; class Insecta; order Phasmatodea; family Timematidae; genus Timema; species Timema podura. The sequence goes on along the minus strand of JAVRXN010000012.1, from coordinate 54,889,122 downwards.
TAATACACATCTTGTCAGAGGTGAAGGAAGGGTTTGGCAATCAGATAGATCTGTGCCGGACCAAGGATTGACCCCGGACACCCAGCACAGAAGTCCGACACCTTATCCCTAGACCGCTAAGGTCACCATTGCTAATCAGTTGATTCATAAATTGCACGTTATTCACTTCAAATGAATAAAATAAAATAAAGACTTTCATCTCGACCTTAAAACGTGCCTTTTCCATCGTGAACCTTTAGCAATTCTCGTTTGGAAGTGTCCTGGGGTGTATCATTTCTATGCGAACAAGTGTACGTTACATATTGATTCGTGGAACTAAGTACGTTGTGCAAGTTGGCTTCGTTAAGAATTTATCCGGTCCCGAGTTGGGTTTTATGAGTGTTCGCGAGGTTTAGAGGGTATCAGGTGCTCTAGGAGACGGGCTGATGGGGAATTTTGGGCAAAAGCGGGGGGGGGGGGGGGGGGGGGATACTAATTTGTGACCTGTAACGAAGCTACGGGCCCGTTAGTAACAGCATTTAGAGAGGGTGATCTCAAATTTTAAAATTTACCAATACCTAGCGCGTGTTTTTTTTGTTGTATATTATTTTATAGCTTTTTTTTTTTAGAGAGCGTTAGACTTGCAGTGAAACTAAGAGGAAAATGTATAACATACTTAAAGTACGACGAAATTAAGTCCAGCAAATTTTTTTTAGCATATCACAAGTGTTTTATAGTTTGCACTTTATAATGCTTCAACAAAGTAGATACACTAATAAAACTGTATTATCAAAGTTGAAAGGAAGTTAGGTGACCTGGCGGTCTAGGGGTAAAGTGTCAGACTTCTGTGCTGAAGGTCCGAGGTTCAATCCTCGGTCCCGGCACAGATTTATCTGATTGCCAAACCCTTCCTTCACCTCTGACAAGACTTGTATTAATCACAACTTGTGAATGTGTGGAATGCCAGGCCTCCACCGTGGTTCGGATCCCACGTTAAACTGTAGGTCCTCCATTTCATTCACAATCAACCCTACCATTACACATTACGTAAGTGAGTATAAACCGAACGGGTAGTAAGACGCGGTGCTAATCATAATTATAATAACAGAAAGGAAGTTTAGTACACCAGAAAGACAGGGCACCATGGATGGGACTCGCCTGAAAATATAAACGTTAATCTTATGAATAATTGATTTAAAATCTAGCTATTATAAAATTAATTACTATGGTTTTAAAGGCGGTTAATGTAATTGGATTTGCTGGCACCTGAGACAGCAATTATCGTGAGCTACAAACCTCTGCTGCCTCACACCACTTGACTAATTACATCCCTTCCTAACCCGAGTTGTCTCTCTTAGTGATAATTATTAGTGATATAATAACATCGTCCCGTTTAGTTCTCTCACATTCCTAACCTGAATATCTTTTAGTGATATTTATTAGTGATATAATAACATCGTCCTGTTTAGTTCCCTCACCTTCCTAGTCTGAGTCTCTCTTAGTGATATTTATTAGTGATATAATACATCGTCCTGTTTAGTTCCCTCCCCTTCTAGCCTGAGTCTCTCTTAGTGATATTATTAGTGATATAATAACACCGTCCCGTTTAGTTCTCTCACCTTCCTAGCCTGAGTCTCTCTTAGTGATAATTATTAGTGATATAATACCATCGTCCTATTTAATTCTCTCACCTTATTAACCCGAGTCTTTCTCAGTGATATGTATAAGTGATAGTATGATGTATATTATATTTACCTTAAGTAACTTCTCATCTTTAAAGTCCAAGTCTATCCTTATGATGCCTATTATGATATAACATCACACTACTTACTACACTCGCCTTCCCAGCCAAAGTACATCCTAGTGACACCTCTTAGTGATATAACATCACACTTTTTCCCACCTTACCGGCGATCACTAGAGAAAAGAAACAGGAACTAAAGAAGTGATTACCCCCAACATCCAAGATACTGTAGTGGTCTATGACGTCACAATATCCTTGCCTGGGGGGCAGGCGCAATGGGGTGGAGGTTGGGGTGTCAAGACGACGTGTCGGGGGCGGGAGGAGCCCGCAGGCGATAAATCTGGGGGGAAGTAATGAAAACGCCAAGGATTACAGGGGTGGAGAGAGAAATACTTGGAAGAAAAGATTATATGGAGATTTTAATTTATAGTTTCGCAGCATTCAACTCTGGGCTTTTATTTCTTCATTCTTGAAATTGCTTACGTCTTTTATCCACCCTGCGTAGGACAAGAAGACAATGGAATGGAGGGAAGCGTTTTATTGCTTATTCTAGGGGACAGCACATAGGAGAGAAGCGTTTCTAAGTCTGTCATAGAGAACAGTAGGTCATAGAAATGAAGAGATCCGTTTCTAAGTCCGTCATATAGAATAAAATAGGTCATTAAAATGAACAGAAATTATTCTAAGTCCGTCAAATTGAGTAGAATAGGTCAGTAGAACGGAGTGTCTGTGTAAATAATGTTTGAGACTCCTTAGTTCATAACTCCGTGCAAAATATTCTTGTTTAACTAAAAATAAATTGAAATATTTTGAACAGCAATTACTCGAATGATTTTTTTAATGCGGTCTGTGGTGATCTTGGACCATGGACTTTTATAATGGAACCTTACCCCAATTTATTTTGATTTAGCCAAGTGGTTTGGGAAGCAAATTAGAAGCCTAGACATTAGTCCATATGTTTTTAAGTAGGTATTGTTTCTCTATATTATTTTTTGCCAAAATAGCTTGGTGTTTTTTTCTCATTGGCTAATTTAGTCTTGCAACTCGTTTATAATGTTTCTTTGTGTCAACCAATATTATCTTGAATTGAAATATAGAAACTTTTGAGATTATCTTAAGGACTGATAATAACAAATGAGCTGTGTTAATGTACAAATTGATCTTACTGTGTGAGCTTAGCGAAATCCTGTTTTAACTTGACCATTTGATATTTTATTGATCCATATGCTAGCTCCACGACAACTGCCAAAGGCGTGGACCGATTTGAACGAAATCGGGCAAGGACAATTTTTGAACCTTGGCCAGACGATATATAAATTGTACATAATATTTCAATATGGCGGCGCTAAAATTAGCTTTTACATTTAATCGTTTATGTCAAGTGATTTGGATTTAAAATTCTAAGCACTTGATCGAGTACTTGGGGCGTATTTTTTAAAAAAAATTTTGGCATATATATCGAGAATTAACGTCTTAAACCACGTGGACAAAAAAATAATTCTCTAATAATATAATGTAGGCTACTATTGAATGTAGTACTTGTCTGTTTGTGTCCAACTTGATCATCAAGGAGATTGTAGTAACGATAAAAAACATGGAGAGATGTCTACTGTTCCCAGAACTACTAGTTATAAAAATGGTTCCATCGGCAGGACGCTTTCCAAACTCTCCAGTCGAGAGTTTCATTACTAAAACTCTAGTCCAACGCTTGAAATTTATGTCACAGCTCCGATGCGTTTCCCCGAATCGGTATTGACCAAGTGACGCAGTAATGTGACGTTATTAATAGCCGGTCCAGTGATATCATTACATGTATATTACATGAATGGGAACTATTGTCAGCGGAACAAAGAGAGTTGGAAATTCGGAATCCGCTACACGAGGGCTCTTTTGTTGGTTTGGTTTGCCATATTCAGTAAGGAACGAAATATTAGTGATGTACAGTCTGTTTAGAGTGGAAAGAGAATAATAGTTAGTTCAACTTGTTGTTACGAAATTTGACTGGTTTTTCGGTGAGCTCTTTTTTACTTAAATTTTTTTTTTTAATTTACGAAAAATCTTAACGTTGGTATTAGTTTTAATACCGTATTCTTGTTGTGTTTTAATAATATTAATTAATATTTTCTTGTTATGCAATAAATAAAAAGTGTTTGACTGTATTATGAAGTGTATTATTCTTACACAACCAACAGGCATGGGTTACCTCAACTGTTATTCTATTTAATAACCTCAGTACTACTGATGTAGTTTTATTTATAGAGACCGCCATGTATATTCTTCAATTACCTAACACTAACCTTTTGAAGAACCTAAAAAATATATATATTTATTCCAAACATCGATTCAAGGCCCCAACTATCAACCCTTGCAGAAATATTTCTTATTTAGTTCGTAAAACTATGTAATTATTTGAACAAAAGATTTATCAAAACGCTTTTAATATTACTTCCTAATGGATTCCTGTAGGGTCCCGGCTTTGTCATGACTAATTAAAAGAGAAAAAAATTCGATAGAACGATTATACTTTTAACGGATTAAATAGCCAAGCTATTATAAGTACGGTCATAGCCATATATAAATAGAACATTCTTTAAATTGACGCACATCCATTAGAGACTCTGTCTTAAAAATATGACCCAGGACCCACCCAGGAACGGAAGATTACTTAATAGCTCAGTGGTAATCGAATTGACGTACTAAGTTTTAGGTCCCTGGTTCGATTCCCATGTCTAGATGTGATTTTTCAATATAAATAATACTGTATTATGTTTTTTGTTTCGCGTTTGTGGCAACAAGAATTTAATAGTGCATGATATTAAAAAAGTATTGAATCCACACTTTTAACTTCTTATAACCAGACCATAATAAATAATTAGAGCAAAAGGTATCGTGTTTTTATAAATTCGGGAAAAAGACATACAAGATACTGATTCCAATTATATTTTTTTGTAAACCCAAGCGTAAGAATACGGGTTGTATTGACGTCATCAATCGTCTTCATCATGTCCAATTCACCATCTTTATTTATGAAGGTAATGAAAACATTTAGAAGCTCTTACTTGTAAATTATTTTATAATAAACTACAGACGTCTCAAAACACACAAAAAATAATATAAATATCTAACTTTTTTTTTCACAACTCTAACTTATATTTCAATAGTGAAAAGCATTTAAGGAAAAAAAATTAATGAAATTATTTTTTTTTAAGTTTTGAATGCTTAAAATGACAACTGCTCATCATGTGGTTTGCAGAGTATATGGTTTGACGATTGGATACATTAAAGTATTTTTTAAGGCTGTATCTCACCACTTTTTCGAGTTATAAGACTTACATCATATTTGTGTACTAATTACGCTAATTTATTAGGAAAGCGTAAGGTTTAATTTAGAGGAAGTGTACCCACTTGTGTGGCGGGAGAGTGGAAAACCATTTATGTAAAACCACCCTCAGTAGGCTCACTGACCGGGTTTCAAACTTTGACCTCTCGCCATGCAACCACCGAAGCCGAACTACTTGAAAGTCTTACTACCCGTTAGGGTTATATGCACTTACGCTAATGTATAATGGTAGGGTGATTGTGAGATGAAATGGAGGACCTACAGTTTAACGTGGAATCCGAACCACGGTGGAAGCCTGGCATTCCCACATTCACAAGTTGTGATTAATACACGTCTTGTCAGAGGTGAAGGAAGGGTTTGGCACTCAGATAAATCTGTGTCGGGACCTAGGATTGAACCCCGGACCCCCAGCACAGAAGTCCGACACCTACCCCTAGACCATCAGGTCACCTGCTTGAAAGTAGATCTGGTAACTATTCTTACCTGTTAATAAAGGGGTTATTCGTAAGTAAATGAGGGTTGTCCAGTCATGTATCACGTGATCGGAAGTTATCAACGTAACCTGGACTCAACAAATCATCGGTATAACTTTTCATGCTTGATTGGGACGATTGTCTTCTCACGGCAACCACGGGATTGCAACAATATAACACATGACGTAAGCAACAATACCCACTGAAACATTGTTAGTTCCCAGACCAAGACAAGATCTCTTCTTTGGTGATAAGAAGAAATAAATGTACAAGGAAAAACAAGTATGGAAAGAGTCAGTAATGAATGGGTGTTGAAGGAGTATGGTTTGAAAGGGGATCCAATAGGAAAGAAGCGTCTTACGTTGGTTTGGGCATGTTGAGAGAATGAGTGTGGATCGAGTGACGAAGCAAATATATGAAGAATCAAAGAGCCGAAGCTATTATTAACTTTAGAGAGGAATTCACCAACTAGATATCATATTCTGAAAATTGAAAAATGACACCTGGACACGGGAATCGAACCCAGGACCTTTGGCTTAGTACGCCAATGCTCTCCACTGAGCTATCCAGGATTCGTCCCGTGCCCAGGGTCATTCTTCACTCATATTTTGAGGTAGAGTCTATGAGCATTGGCGTACTAAGCCAAAGGTCCCGAGTTCGATTCCCGTGTCCAGGTGTCATTTTTCAATTTTCAGAATATGATATCTAGATGGTGAATTCCTCTCTAAATTAATAACAGCTTCGGCTCTTTGATTCTTAATATGTATCCGTACAATTATAATAATATTTGTACGGGTGGCAGTAATAAGCCAACTACCGAGTCGAAGATGGCTGCGTTATTGATGGCTCGTGAATAAATCTGACTATTTCCGCACGTCCATCATAGACTCTGCTTTAAAATATGAGTGAAGAATGACCCTGGGAACGGGACGAATCCTGGATAGCTCAGTGGTAGAGAATTGGCGTAATAAGTCAAAGGTCCCGGGTTTGATTCCCGTGCCCAGGTGTCATTTTTCAATTTCCAGAATAAAATATATGAAGGTAGATTGTGTGGATCAAAAGGAAGGGGTAAGCCATGTAAGACGTGGCTAAATGTGGTAAACGAATGTGTGAAAAAGAGAAACATTTAGAGTCTTAAGGATGAAAGAGCATGTATGACTCGGTGTATGGATGTTGTTGAGGTGAAGGGAGATGCAAGGATAGGGAATGTGAAGGAAGTTACTATGGATGGATTAAGTACGGAGTTGTTTTTTGAGCTATTATATGCACAGTTTATTGCCTACCCCACAAGGAAATGGCGTGATTAGGTATGTATGTGTTCGAGATTCTCTAGTCTCTTACTATGCATTTGTATTGTTCTTATTTTATTTATTTAATCATAGTTTTGAGTTCAATGTATTCTACCTTTACCCTGAAAGGTCTAAAGTCTACCTCATATTGTTCCACTATGGTGTAGCTTATAAGATGGGGCCATAGTGTAGTCCGTCAATGTAAGAGCTGCCTTACAGGGGAAAACAAAATGTACACTTATATCTGATATAGCCATGCGAAGCTCACTTTTTAAGTGCGAAGCGAAGTCGAATGAATCTTGAAATATGCGGAGCAAGGTCGAAGCCGAAGATAAGTTTTTTTCTTGTCATAAACACTACTTTTAATATCCAAACTATCCATTAAATGAATCTAGGTAAAGAGAAAATTTAGATGAAAAACAAAGAACATTACATTATTTTATGCCGAAATGTAATTTAAATCACTAGTTGGTGTTCAAATACTGTTTGGTAGCTTTTATAAATTATAACAGGTTTATTTATCACCTATTCAATTCATACAAATAATATGTACTAATCATGCTAATGAGCTATGGTTGGTGAAGGTTTAAGTTAAAGGAAGTTTACTCACATTTGCATGGGGGGAGAGTGGAAAACTATTTTGGAAAAAAAACTCCACCCCCAGTACACCCTACCGGAATTCGAACTCCGATCTCTCCGTCATAAGCAGTCTATTTCAACACGAGAGTGACGCCTTAGGCCATGCGGCCATCGAACCAAGTGATTGTATTGAAATTTTTCATATTTATTTAGTGAGATATTTCAGATCTTTTCATAATATATCAAAGTTTTCTACTTCCTTTGAAATGTTAAGGTGAGGCGAAGGTTAATGTGGGTGTCGGGAAGGCCAATCAAAATTGAGTTGACCTTCGACTTCGACATTTGTAAACTTCACACCCCTCTATATATACCACACACTATGATAGAACAAGCACATACTCAATATAAGTTTATATGGGTAGACTTCCCTTACCACTGAGCTATCATGCTAATAGCTACCACTCTGATCCCGGGCTGGTGAGGTGACGTCACAAAGGGTAAAGGAGGGGAAACACCTGGGTCCCCCTCCTTTCCCCCCCCCCTACTGGCCCGGGAACGTGGACGTTATTTTAATTAGTTTAATGCCTTGAGTAGGGAACTGAAATACGCCCTCTAGAACCTGTCTCCTCCCCCCCGGCCCCCCCTTCCCCATATACCGCTGTTTCTAAAAACTTTTACTTTATGACGAGACTGTACAAGCTTCTAAATTTCACTGTTGTACCCCTCCTTACTACCCCCTCCCTCTGGTAAAAAGTTGTAATGTCGAGAAGTTTGTCATTAATAAAAATAAAGAGATTACTTCAAGGAAAAGAAAGTTAAAGGTATGTGTTTTTCTTCTTGAGGAAGGAAATATTTGATTCGAATAATTAACGAAAATAGTTAATTAGTTTATTTATAATATGTTTTAGCAAAATATTCTAAATAATATTCATATTATATATTTTAAAAGAAGAATACATATTTGGGGGGGGGTGGGGGAGAGATTGGAGTAGAATAGAAAGGATAAAGTGTACAGATCGGGTGACTAGCGACGTTTTAAGTAGAGAATCATTCTGCAGGTGATCGTATGAAGAAAATACCAATCCAACTAAACGGATCACATCAAGAGAAGTAATGTCTTGAGTGACGTCATAAAAGGCAAGGCGGAAGGGAGAAAGGGCCCAGGAAGACCTTTAATGACGTATTTATGGATTACCTCAAACAAGAAAAGAAGATTAAGTTTCAGGATACTAGAAAGGTAAGCTTCTGATAGGAGAGGCTGGAAGACTTGGATAAGGCAATGGACCTGTCGAAAGAGAGAACACCTAATATAATTAAAATATTTAATATTTGACTATCGTTTTATAAATTAATATATAAATGCCAAATATCAACCAAAGTTAGCGTCCTTTTTATCAAGTGACTTCAACTTCAACTTCGATTATAAATTAACTGTACACACCACAACTAATATAATGCTAGTACCAGCTGGGTGTTCAACAAGACTTACAAACTAACTGGACAAACCACAGCCAATATAATAATACCAACTGGGTGTTCAATATGACTTACAAACTAACTGGACAAACCACAGTCAATATAATATCACCAACTAGGTGTTCAACATGACTTACAAACTAACTGGACAAACCACAGCCAATATAATAATACCAACTGGGTGTTCAACATGACTTACAAACTAACTGGACAAACCACAGTCAATATAATATCACCAACTAGGGTGTTCAACATGACTTACAAACTAACTGGACAAACCACAGCCAATATAATGATAGTACCAGCAGGATGTTCAACAAGACCTACAAACTGACTGAATCAACCCTTCAGTCACTTAGTTGGACGCCAAGTGTGGTCTCAGGTGCCCATGACCCCGACCTCAAGGCAATGCAGGTGGAGATATGCCCTTGTCGCACTCTGCTCGTAAACCATAATGAAGTGAGTGTGAATTATTGCCAGTAGGCTGCGGTGAACAATGCCTGAGGGGGGTTAGCATTCCAACCCCCACCCCCCTCTATGAGATGAAAGAGTCGTTTTCTCCCGACGACGCCGACCTCTTCATTCCGCGGGTGGACATTTTAATGTCGTCCCGCCATTTCTCCAGACAGATGGACCAAACTTTGTGGTCGCGCTGGAAGAAGAATTGCCCGCTCCCCTTGGGAGGGATTAGAGGCGGCCATATTTTAATATATGCCAAGAAACAATTAAAAGTCAAACTTTTAGTCTGTGACGCATCACCAGAAACATTCGTTAGTGATTTCTATTAGTTTATTTCTCCCTCCATTCTTTCTTTATGTTGAGACTTTGTTGTTAAGCTTGGTTCACACTCTCGACTATGCTGGGACAGTGTTGTTAAGCTTGGTTCACACGCTCGACGAAAAGAAAGAACAGAATCTGTCCGAGTGTCGCGACACAAACACGAAACACCTGATTAATTATAACTAGTTATTGTTCCGTCTCTCTGGTAAAGTGATAAGAGTTTTTGGATACAGATTCAGAGGTCCCAGGTTCGATCCTCCGTATTATTATGTACAGTAGTGGAACGAGGTCAACTCAACCTCGTGAGAACAAATTATTTACTTGAATAAATGTTTTTAGTGGTTCCGGTCTAGAAAACTGAGATTAACGGCCGTAGGGTTAGTTGGGCTGACCACATGACATTATCTTCGTCAACATAACAGCGACTGATTGGTCAGCACGGCTCGGTTGCACGATGTCCCCTGAGGGTTTTTTCATGTCAATATTAATAATTTATATAGCATATATATTTTGGTCACATTTTACTTTTGTTCAATACTTGGCCTACAATATTACAAAACCCTGTTCATTAATACACCCTAATTAAACAAAAGTCGTATTTAATATTGATATTGAATGTTGAAATTATTTCTGGAATGATGGGTAGTGAAGTATGTAAATAAGAGAAAAAAATGTCTGTTTTATGTGGAACTTTAGTTAGTAATGATGTTTATAAACGTGACACAGTTATATAGCCAGTTAGTGCCAACAAACCAGTCCTATGTAACATACCTGATACAGATATATGATAAACAAGTCTGATGTAACATACCTGATACATCTATATGATAAACAAGTCATGTGTAAAATACCTGATACATATATATATGATAAACAAGTAATGTGTAACACACCTGATACAGATATATGATAAACAAGTCCTGTGTAACATACCTGATACAGATATATGATAAACAAGTCCTGTGTAACATACCTGATACAAACACATAATACACAAGTCCTATGTAACACACCTGATACAGATATATGATAAACATGTGGCATACCTGACTTAACTAATTGTGTGCCGACCACAAACCTCTTTTAACTCCGACCAAAGTAAATTCACGGTTGGTTTTTAAATTAAAACCGCAGAGTGAGCATTTCAGAGGTCCCATTATTTAATTATCCCGAGGCTAGTCGTGTAATCTGCTGCCGGGGGTTGTGTTCACTTAGGTTAAGTCTATATGAACAAAGGATAATCCAATGACGGGGTGAGAGGGCTGGGAAAGGGGGAAGGGGATGCGTCCAATCTTCTTTACATTTTTTTAATTCCTTCTCCCCACACCTTATTTTTTATTCATTCATCCCGTGAATGTTGTTTTTGAATAAATCTGTGCTTCCTCGCGTTTTCGAGGGATGTGGAGGCTTTTAGGTCACGGGAGGATGTGGGATGTATAATAGCGTGCATCCGAGCTGACGACAATATTAATAATTAGTTATTACAGCCTGAATTTATAATGCGGCCTGTTTGTTGGAAACAGGAATAACAGGATATAACTACAGTAGGGTGACCTGTGTGTAGTTACTAAATTACGTCTATTATAGCTCGAATGTCATGGAACAGGAATAACAGTACAGTACTACAGTAGGGTGATCTGTGTGTAGTTACTAAACTACGTCTATTATAGCTTGAATGTCATGGAACAGGAATAACAGTACAGTACTACAGTAGGTGATCTGTGTGTAGTTACTAAATTACGTCTATTATAGCTTGAATGTCATGGAACAGGAATAACAGTACAGTACTACAGTAGGGTGATCTGTGTGTAGTTACTTGAAATTACGTATATTGTAGCTCGAATATCATGGAACAGGAATAACAGTACAGTACTATAGTAGGGTGATCTGTGTGTAGTTACTAAATTACGTCTATTATAGCTCGAATATCATGGAACAGGAATAACAGGATATAACTACAGTAGGTTACCTGTGTGTAGTTACTAAATTACGTCTATTATATCTCGAATGTCATGGAACAGGAATAACAGTACAGTACTACAGTAGGTGATCTGTGTGAAGTTACTAAATTACGTCTATTATAGCTCGAATATCATGGAACAGGAATAACAGTACATTACTACAGTAGGTAATCTGTGTGTAGCTACTTGAAATTTAAATAAGAAAATTTACCTAAAGATCCACAGTAATAAAAAAAATAATATGTTACATCACCTAACAATAAAATGTACTAGCCGATCGAAACGAGGTCCTGTGTTAAATCGACCACCAAGCATTTTGCATGTTTGTTTGATTGCTTGCTCCACGATAGTTGCCAAACGCATGGATCAATTTTAACAAAATTTGACAGGAATATTCTTTGACTCCAGGACGAATGACTTATGTATATGGTTTTTGTGATATGTTTATCCGCTTCAAGATGTGGCTGTTTAAAGAATGGGTAGTTTAAGATATCATTCCAAGTGATTTTAATTTAAAAATTATAAGCAATCTATCCAATACCTGTGGCGTAATATTTGAACTTTTACATTATATTGTGAGACTGTCTTTTTAATGTGTGAATGCAGTGAACGCGTGCTATGGGCATTGTTTTTCAGGTTTTATAGTGAAATATTTTTATTTAGACAGTAAAATATTGATTCAGTACAAGCTTAACTTTCTTCACGCGGTTATATCAACAGTTGTTGAATATCTTTCATGAGCATAGCGGCATTAGATGAGAAAATTTTAAATGAAGAGAAAAAGTTGTCATTAAATTCCAGGACAACCTTAACAGATATTCAACAACTGTTGATGTCACGAATTGAATAGAACTAAACTCTTTTTTTTTACCGAAGTATTATTTGATTTATATTGGCCAAAAAGATTTTGATATAAAAAACTTCAAAAATACTGCCCTTAATTCAAGTACCCTACACTTACACTTTAAGCCAAGGGAACAACGAGTATTATTATCTATGAATATAATATACTATTTAATTAAGTGTTCATTTGTTTTCTGTTTAACTAGGTCACAAAGAAAAAAAACATCTACTTCAAATCCAAGGAGAAATTATAGAAGATGTTTCAACTTGAAATACAAAGAGAAATGTTAAGACTGTTGTAACGATAATAATATGACATAATTCTTAACTTATAAACATGGAGGGAGTGAGGTCTACCGGTCACATAGCTACAAGATCTACTAGTAGCTACTAAACGATAAATACTACACTACTAAATACATAAAAAGCAATCGGTCTCCGTCCTTGATAGGAGAACCTCTACAGCAGTTGCAGTCTGGTTGAGTTGTTGTGACGTCAGCTCATGGTATGAGTTGATAATTAATCAGTGCGCAGTCGTGAGCTGTGAAACATTTGGCGGAAGATAGTTTCTCACCATACGAATCCAACAATTCCAAGGAGAAAATTAAAATAATAACTTCCAAGCAAGAAACGTTTATTGTTTGTGTTGAGCTCGGACAATCTCTTTGCAATAATGTTGTCGGCCAGTAGGTAGTTAATGTGGTCGATATGAATCAACGGGAATTATTCATTTCATTAGCTGGAGGGTTGGGGAGGCGCTTTCTCTCGGTGGCGTGGCCTGGTGGCGAGAAATCAAACTGAGATGTAGTTGAACAAGGTGATATGTCCTGAAGGGAAGTTTATACATGAGGACTGGAGTATGTGGACCAAATAGTTAGCAGCAACGACGAACCATCATTCACCTAAGAAAAACAAATAATTGCTAAATTGTTTATATTCACCAAAAAATGTACTACATGTATAATAGATTGTTATTTTATCGTGTATAACATGCTAACTGTATAGTATTTGCTATTTACTGTAAAACATGCAAGATATCTAATATTTCTTCCTCATTGTAAAACATGCTACATGTCTAGTGTTTATTCTTTCCTGTAAAACATGCTAAATATTTAGTTCATATTCCATGTAAAACTTGCTACATGTCTTGTATTTACTCTTCATTGTAAAACATGCCACATGTCTCTAGTACTACCAATAGGGTTTAGTTTTTAATTCAGTAACATACACATAATTTAAAAATAAATTTAACACATGTTTAAACCTTTATTCAGAATACTAAATATATGTATCAAGCAAAGACCAAATTTCTGTTATTTTGACTCGATCGAAATAAATAAGCCATTCTTCCCTGGTAAACGTTTAATTTAGTGTGTTTACATTAAGTTTCAAACTCCAATAATAGGATACAAATATAATGGCGTCACACACATCTTAATGGTTTACATTGGATCATTAAATTTTCTCAAAATATTGTTTCATAATAATATTGATGTCGACGCTATTGTTAATTAAAAGTGAAAATAGTAATCTATATATCTGACAAATGCAGTGGGATTAATGGTAATTACATATAATTAAAACAATTAGTGTACTAACAATATTTATTTAAATATTAGTATCGGTGTATAATATTGTGAAAAATATTAAGCCCGATGTAAAGGAAGTGAATACAATATTGCATTACAGAAAGGAGATACAATATTGCATTACAGGAAGTAGATACAATATTGCATTACAGAAAGGAGATACAATATTGCATTACAGGAAGTAGATACAATATTGCATTACAGAAAGGAGATACAATATTGCATTACAGGAAGTAGATACAATATTGCATTACAGAAAGGAGATACAATTATTGCATTACAGGAAGTAGATACAATATTGCATTACAGAAAGGAGATACAATATTGCATTACAGGAAGTAGATACAATATTGCATTACAGAAAGGAGATACAATATTGCATGTGTTTGCGTTATTATTTTCCACTGTCTAAATTATGTTTTATATATAACTCTACTTTATTACACAATAAAGGTTTACCTTCACCAGAACATATTATTTATTTAAAGATTGTGCTTACCAATATAATTAACATAATCGAAAACATATTTAAGGTCAAAAAAGGGACAAAGGGATTTTAAAAATTAACAATTTATCGTGGAGGGACGTTGGTTTGGTCTTTTGTGCTAGTTAAAATAGTTTATACATGTATTGATGTTGCCTGTCTATTGTCAAGTAGTAAATGTCGGTTTATGTTCATGAGAATGATGTACTCTCTAGTTAATAGATAATTTGATAATAAATCATAATAATTTAATCTGAAATTGTTACGACAACGAATACATTAATCGTCATTTTCTTATCGACATCCAACTTTAGCTAGATAAATAGATTTACTAGACCAGAGTCAGGAACACTAACCGTGCAACCATTCTTACTACTAACACTGTAGTAATCGATCTCGGTTGTCTTGTGGTAAAGTGCTTGCCTCTGGACTCAATGCTCATGGGTTCAAACTCAGCCGAGATCTTCGGATTTTTTCTTGAGCTATGAAAATCCGTAGCACAACTTCCTTTGGAGGGGAAGTAAAGCTGTCAGTCTCATGTCGATTGTGGCATGTAAAAGGTCCGTGGAAGGTATGTGAAAATATCTTTCCATCAAAATTGGTCAACCCTTTCGTTCTCTCAATCATAGAAATCCTCGTGTGCTGATAAAATCAATCGGTTCGGAAAGTGCACGGTAAATACCTCAAATAAACAATAATAGTACAGCAGTATTTTCTCTACCATGCAGCTTAGTTGTTCGACAACTGATGAGTCGTATAAGTTGTGTTTACATAATATATTATTAACGTATTTGAAAAAACATTTGTAATAAATGTGATTGTTACTAATTAACAAATGTTGACACGTTCATTGCTGACTTATTTTGAATATATGATGTGTTAATTACCAAATGTTATAGTTATTTGATTAAAATGTTAATTAATACACACAGAAATCCCCCAACAGAGAAATTACATTTGCAATGTGATTATAATGTAATTATTTATAAACTATAATTACCTAAGCATTCCAAGAGACTAAATCGTTTACATTAACAAGCTACCAATGATGTGTTATTACTATCAATCCTGTGTTATTGTAATCAATGCTTTGTTATTATTATCAATCCAGTGCTATTGTAACCAATGATGTGTTATTAATATCAATCCAGTGCTATTGTAATCATTGCTGTGCTATTATTATCAATCCAGTGTTATTGTAACCAATGCTGTGTTATTAATATCAATCCAGTATTATTATAACTAATAATGTGTTATTACTATCAATCTTATGTTATTGTAACCAATGCTGTGTTATTACTATCAATCTTGTGTTATTGTAATCAATGCTGTGTTATTATTATCAATCCAGTGCTATTGTAACCAATGCTGTGTTATTAATATCAATCTTGTGTTATTGTAATCAATGATGTGCTATTATTATCAATCCAGTGCTATTGTAACCATTGCTGTGTTATTAATATCAATCTTGTGTTATTGTAATCAATGCTGTGTTATTATTATCAATCCAGTGTTATTGTAACCGATGATGTGTCATTAATATCAATCCAGTGTTAATGCAATCAATGCTTTGTTATTACTATCAATCCAGTGTTATTATAACTAATGATGTGTTATTACTATCAATCTTGTGTTATTGTAACCAATGCTGTGTTATTACTATCAATCTTGTGTTATTGTAACCAATGCTGTGTTATTACTATCAATCTTGTGGTATTGTAACCAATGATGTGTTATTACTATCAATCTTGTGGTATTGTAACCAATGATGTGTTATTACTATCAATCTTGTGGTATTGTAACCAATGATGTGTTATTACTATCAATCTTGTGATATTGTAACCCTGTTTTCTTACTATCAATCATGTATTATTATAACCAATGGTGCGTTCTTATCATCAATGTTGTGAACTTACTATAAGCTTAGTGTTCTTGCTACTATTGCTGTGTTATTGTTATTGAATTGTATAGCCCGGTTTCATTTTACTAATACAACTTCTAATTGCACTATGAAGATTTTATAAAGGAAATAAATTAATTCAGTAAAATTAAAATTAAATAAATTGCTATTTAATGTCAGCTATGAATGGAACTAAACCCTCTACTATTGGGATCGCTTCAATAAAAACTGATTCTAAAAGCTGTTCTTGGTTTAATCTATGCAATTAATGAGCCGAGATGGATCTTTATTGTTACGTTGAAATGGTGCAAAGTTAATAAACATGGTGGCTTGGTAGTAAATAGATTAAAATTTCCTCATCATCCTTTAAATAATTTAGAATCTAGTCATCTAAAACATAAAATGAGTCATAAACTACCTATAAAGGTATTGTAAAAAAAAAGAAGAATACGGTAATGTTTTGTGAACTTCTTTTAATCATTTTAAGTTTTAAAGATGAATATATTATGTCGTAACAAAGAATTTATGACTATATCCCTCTTTAAAGGTTTTACAGCTTTATAAAACCTACAGAAATACCACCTATTGTGTTTTAGGTAAATTTAATCCCCTTCATGTCCAGTTTATTGCGATATAATTATAGCTACGGACATTACCAATAGAACATTGTCATCATTGTCTCAAACACAGTGTAATATTAACACAATATTAAGGCTTTATGAAGTTCCATTGTCACCAGAGCCATCCCTAAAACCTGAAGCTACCTTTGTTATTGTTCCTTATTAATTTATCTATGTGGAGGTGGGTGGTGGGGGAGAGGGGAGGACCCTCACAAAATGGTGGACGTAATATCTCAAAGTTTCTTATGGGTGTAACGGTTTCATCAGTTCGTGTTTTGAATCATATTAGTTTTGATTTAGATAGCTTAAATTGATGTTTTTAGTATTTAGAAATAAACGGATCAAAAAGGTTCATTTTATTGCTAAAAGACTATTCGTGACCAAGCTAGCCTACAATTTTATGGCAAAATAGTTCGTCACATTGGAGAACTACCTGTGACCAAGTTAGTCTACCATTTCATGGTGATATAGTTCGTCATATTGGAGAACTACCTTTGATGAAGCTAGTCTATCATTTTATGGTGATATAGTTCGTCATATTGGAGAACTACCTGTGACCAAGTTAGTCTATCATTTCATGGTGACATAGTTCGTCATATTGGAGATCTACCTTTGACCAAGTTAGTCTCTCATTTCATGGTGACCTAGTTCGTCATATTGGAGATCTACCTGTGACCAAGTTAATCTATCATTTCATGGTGATATAGTTCGTTATATTGGAGAACTACCTGTGACCAAGCTATTCTATGATATCATGGTGATATAGTTCGTCTTATTGGAGAACTACCGGTGACCAAGATAGTCTATAATCTAATAGTGATATAGTTCGTCATATTTGAGAACTACCTGTGACTAAGTTAGTCTATCATTTAATGGTGATATAGTTCGTCATATTGGAGAACTACCTGTGACCAAGCTAGTCTATGATATCATGGTGATATAGTTCGTCTTATTGGAGAACTACCGGTGACCAAGCTAGTTTAACTAAGAGGCCATGTTGTGCCTGACGCAGAAATGTCTCCACTATGTAGCTGCTATGTTCCTGTGTGCGGAGATTAAAGCCTGGATCAGCACAGATTTCGTAGCTGAGCATCCAGGTATGTTCAAACTATAGTTATATAACTGTGCAATAAGATAAATGATAGAGGCTCATACTAGTAAATACGCTTTTCCTACGTGTACTTCACTCGTAGTTTAATTATTTGAAAAAGTGTTCTTATCATAAATATGTTAATTTGGGTTTCAATCATTTATTTTTCAGTTGATAGATTTATTTTGTCATCCGTATACTTCTAAGTGACCTTCTTTAACCTCCAACATTAACAATATAGCCAGCAGAGCTATTGTAGGACTTCAATATTACTAAGATACAATAACTAGTAGAAGTAATATAAAACAATACAATAGCTATTGGAACTATTAAAACACCATAAAGAGTTGAACTAATATACAACTATTCATAACAGAACCAACCCAATACAATAACTGGTAAAATCAACACAACAACCCGAAGTTTGGTTAGATCCTAATCAGTTTCCCCTTCAGCTGTAAAGCCTAGACAGCAATGAAGAGGCGTACTAGGGAAATGAGGATTGAGGTAGTTTCCTCACTGAACTAGAAGGTACTGTTGCACATCAGTCTGCCAAGCCACTAACTGACCCTAAGATATCACTCCATCACAGGGACTGGCTGTTTATTGAATGTTATTACTAGTATCGTTCATACCTCTGTCTCTTTCATATTTGTCAAAGCCATAAGTAAGACTGAGACAGATCCATGAAAGTAACAACTTGCTCTAGTCCATTCCAGGAGATATAGAGCATTGTAAACACTATATCTTACCAGACTGAGACAGATCAATGAAAGTAACAACTTGCTCTAGTCCATTCCAGGAGATATAGAGCATTGTAGACACTATATCTTACCAGACTGAGACAGATCCATGAAAGTAACAACTTGCTCTAGTCCATTCCAGGAGATATAGAGCATTGTAAACACTATATCTTACCAGACTGAGACAGATCCATGAAAGTAACAACTTGCTCTAGTCCATTCCAGGAGATATAGAGCATTGTAAACACTGTATCTGACCAAACTGAGACAGATCAATGAAAGTAACAACTTGCTCTAGTCCATTCCAGGAGATAGATAGCATTGTAAACACTATATCTGACCAGACTGAGACAGATCAATGTAACAACTTGCTCTAGTACATTCCAGGATATATAGAGCATTGTAAACACCATATCTGACCAGACTGAGACAGATCAATATAACAACTTGCTCTAGTACATACCAGGAGATATAGAGCATTGTAAACACTATATCTTACCAGACTGAGACAGATCAATAAAAGTAACAACTTGCTCTAGCCCATATCAGGATATATAAGGCATTGTAATATATCTGACCATAAATGGATCTGGGCTGCGAGAACGAACAATTCCAACACAATAATTGGCAGAACTATTCAAAGTCACCATCAGTTGGTATAAATGAGTGATGACGTCTTGCTGTGCGTTGTTGCAGCCTACCCTCGAATGTGTCTGGACAAGAAGCACAGTATTGTCTTCATGGACGGAGTGGACCGATACGACCTAACGAGGTGTACCAAGCAGACCTGTAGAGCGGGATACGGACTGTCCCACACGGCTATTGTCACCACGGGGTAAGATATTAAGGATCATATCAACATAAATATAGCAGAAAAACAGCGATATAGCACGGGGAACGTAACCCGGAATTTAATTTATACCTCCATTGCTAAAATCATGAATATCTGGATTCAATGCATGGTAAGTTTTTAAATTAATGATTTTATTAATAAAAAATAATGGCTGAGTGAGTGTTTAACCTCTTGATCAGGGGTTTCCAACCTAAAAGTCCCCAGGGCCACAATTTAATCCACGTGTCTATTGGCAGACCGCATCATACTCGACTAAGGGGATGGGGGAAGGGAATAGGACTCCCGCAGATCGAGTTAATATAAAAAATAGAACACAATTAATTTTATTACTGAATACATATCAGTTTGAGCTCTCATGGATTTTTTCCCACGCAAGTCGAAACTTTCCTTTCCTTGGATGGAAACATAAATTCTACTACGGTATATTACTTTTTCCAAGAAACTTCACGGGCCGCAGCAAAAGGCGCCGCGGGCCACCAGTTGGAAACCCCTGTACTAGATGTTTTATCAAGAATATATTCTACGAAGCTCTTTCCTAGAAAATACTCGAGTATGTGCTGTTTTATTCCACAGTGTTGGGGTTATACGCATACATTAATTACGCTAGTGTGGTAGGTATCAGAAAGGTTTAATCTTGGAGGAAATATACCCGAGTTTGTGTGGAGGGAGGGTGGAAAACCACCCTCAGTACACTAAACAGGATTCTAACCCCGATCTTGTGGTCACCAGCAGACCAGTCTTACACGAGTGTGACGGTAGAACCGCGTGATCACCGATGCGGTAAGTATGTTTCTCCTTGGTACTAAGGCCCGTATGCGAGAACGAAGCTGAGTGAAACAGAAGGCAGAGCCGAGTATAAGGCAGATGAGATGATTTACTGTACTGTCCATCCTCTCTAAGGGAGCTGTATGATTGCTATTGGCCAACACTTTGTAGTTCTCTTGTGGTCAATCTTTCCTCAAATGTAAGACAAATTTGGCAACGCTGGCTAGTCGATGTTGCCAGTAGCTCTTTCTTACTCCAGCACATCACCTTCAGACACAACTGAGAACGAGGAGATTTGGCAACGGGTAAAAGAGAGAGAGCGAAGATAAATCTTCTTCTCTATAAGACCTGCAGTTCCCTCAGTTCTTATATTCAGTGCATCCTCCTTGGTTATTTGGTACATCGGCCCTGTGGTGTAGTGGTCAGTGACCGGCTACGAGCCGAGGAGTCCCGGGTTTGATTCCCAGAAGGTACCTTGGGTATTTTTTCCAGAAAGGAGAATTACCCAAACGGTCAACAGGATTTGTTTAGTTCGGCTTAATTTAGGTTTAAGTGTTTCCACTGGTTCTACACCCTCATAATTATTATCAATCTCATCTTATCGGGACATGGAAAGAGCCTCCACGGAAAGGATGTACGACTAGTACATTCGGGAATCCCCTGAGCAACAGTACATTAGTTACTGGCTGATCTCTCCGCTACTGGACTACAAGCGATACACCCAGACGCGCAATATTATCATTACAACTCATTGCAACCTTCAACTCCACTTCTACACCTTTTGTTTTGTTCAGCCTTGTTCTCACACACGGTCCTGACTGCGCCACACTTGGTTGCGCAGGTGCAGCAGCGTGCATGCCAAGCCCCCGTGCCAGTTGGTGCCAGGGGACACCAACGCAGTTTTCCCTGGATGCTGCAGGAAAATAAGATGTCCTCCTAGACCTTCCAACGACGCTAGACTGTACCTGCAGTATCGTCAGTTCAAGACCAAGATAAAGACTCGGGCCAAGAAACTGTGATGATAAGACCCGTTGATAGCGATGCTAACCACCCGTACCTTACGGTGCACACCAGCATAGCTAACTAACCAACTTTCTGGACTTAAGGAACGCCAAAGTTCATGGCCATCAGAACGTAAGCCATATCCTGAGAAACTTACATCCAATTCCCAATTTGAAACCCAACACCTTCAAATACATTTTGCCATTATCCTCCCATCAAGGTCCCTGCCAACCAAGGAGTCCTGTATCTTCAGGTTTTCCAACTAAAATGTTGTGTACGCACCTGTCATCCCCAAAACGCGCCACATGATCACCCCACCTCAACCTGCGTGTCTTTATTATATTTTATATGTTTGGAGATGCTTACAAACTATGAAGATCTTTATTATGCAACTTTCTCCATTCTCCTGGTTATGTCTACATCAATTTCTCAGCACGATGTTCTCAAAAACTTCAATTTATTCTCGTGGAGTGAGAACATAGGTAGATAAAAGATTTACCTAACTATGTTGTTAGTAGTTATTTGTCACTAAAACTGACCAACCAAACTAACTCAAACCCGCTTTATTGGCCGAATGGTCTATGGAGTCACTCTCGTGTTAGACTGTCCTGTTGACGACGGGGACATCATAGTTCTAATCCCAGTCGGGTCTACTGAGGGTGGTTTTTCACTCTCCTTCCACGCAAAATTGGGTATATTACCTCTAAAATGCTTCTTTCCTCATCCCTATCCTTTTAGAGTAATTATTATATATGAATATAACCTGAACAGGTAGTAAGACGCAATGCTAAAAAAAAACTCTCACTAACAACACCAAGGGAAAATGTATGGAGTTAGCTCGCTCTAGTACCAATCTCGTTGCTCGGCGCTATGTTACCATCTTTGCCGTGTAGTGTGGCGAGTAGCCTATCGGGCTATCTCACGGCGCTGGTAGTTTCTCTGCTTGCTAATGAACGGGATCGACCGAGTGTACGCTATGTCAGTGCTTTCAGTGCAAGAGAGCGAGTGTCAGCCACAAGGTGGGGGAGGCTCCCTTGCCAGGGGGCAGTCTAGGTAATAAAGTAAACAAACAAGCAAGCACGTGACCATTTCCAAACTTTGGCCCCATCATCCCTCAGGAACTCTAATTGAGCTGGGCACGCTCAGCCCCAAGTCCATCTCAAGGAAACAAGCGGGTCGAGGGGTCCTCTTCCAGACCAAATTAAATTATACCTCCGCCATAATGAGATTACACAGCGTCCGTTCCTGAATCGCTGCCCCAGAACTGTTTCAACCCTTGGCCGTTTATATTTCCCCGTCTCACTGATATACTGTACTAGTGGGTATAACAGCTGTACGGACCTGGTATAGAGATCTTAGTTCCCCGTCTCACTGATATACTGGACTGTGGATACATCAGTGGTACGGGCTGTTATAGAGATCCTATTCCCCGTCTCACTGATATACTGGACCTGTGGATACATCAGTGGTACGGGCTGTTATAGATATCCTAGTTCCCCGTCTCACTGATATACTGGACCTGTGGATAATCAGTGGTACGGGGCTGTTATAGAGATCCTAGTTCCCCATCTCACTGATATACTGGACCTGTTGATACATCAGTGGTACGGGCTGTTATAACATCCTAGTTCCCCGTCTCACTGATATACTGCACCTGTGATACATCAGTGTAGGGGGCTGTTATAGAGATCCTAGTTCCCCGTCTCACTGATATACTGGACCTGTGATATCTTGATATTAATATCATCACTACACGAACTATTTTCATAGAAAGAGTATTTTAGGAAAATCATTAGGTGTTTTAAACATTGATAACAGTTGGCTAGGCCGGCCTATTGTCTACTGGTCAGCATTCTTGGCCACTAGTCTAGAGGTACAGGCTTCAATTCCCGGTGGTACCATAGGTTTCTTTTCCTTGAAAGGAAATAGTTCACATGGTTGCCATGGTATGGTTAATTAGGCTTAAGTTAGGTTTAAGACTTCTACTGACACCACATCATCTCATCGGGACGAAGCAAACGCACCTACATGGCACCCCAGCCTCAGAAGACGATCAGATATCCGCCTCATGCAACGTCTAGCCGCCAAACCTTGGTGGATACACTAAAATAAGTTTACAACATTATTAGGGTTTTTTTATAGATATTGATAATATCTATCAAAAGTGACAGATGTAGATCACACGACTTGACGTATGAACACGTGAAGTAGCTCTAGCAGCTTTACTAGCTGTCAGACCAGGAAGGGACTTCTTATGGAAACCGGACTGTGCAAATATCAGAACATTCTGTGGTCAAATAGGGCGGCAAGCACTTGTAATAGTTCGCGCCTCTCTCTCCCGTCATTTCACCCCCTCCCTACACAAACAGGGGGTGGTTTCCATCCTTCACCGGAAGAGAGGAAGGAAAGAGAACATTGATTCTCCGAAGGACCGAGCGCCGCGCCGGGCGTCCGAAGACGTTGACGAAGCGTCTCGTCGAGTGGTTCGAAGCGTCCCGGAGTGGGGTAAATTGGTCCGGTTATTTACATAGCGACGTTATGAAGAGCAGGATAAACAACCCTCGTACTTTCCCTCTCAGGACTAAACTTTGTCATCATAGGGTGTTTGTCCTCTCCCCGTGCACACAATCGTACCTCCACCAGTACTGGCCACACCTCGGAGAGATACCTCCGAACAGTACAACCCCTCGCCAGAACCTCAAAGCATAATTTTTCTTTAAATCACTAATACTATATTAAACCAAAACACAGTATGATACACATTGTATTTTATTGTTATGAACAATACGAACCAAATTTGAATTCTTTTCTGTAATTTGGTCTCCACATTATAAAAATTGCTCCCAGTCAGTGCTGGATTTACAGGAAGGGCCTCGGGGAGAGGGGGGGCTTAGCCCAGGCGGCAAATTAATATATGGTATAGTAAAATTTACAAATAATCACCATGGTAATTGATCTTTACCTCATTTCAACACATTTAAAGGCAAGGATTTTTGGGCTGGGGGAGGGGGTTTGACTACCATTAATAAAAAAAAATTGAAATAAAAGCCAGCGGCTGAAGAGTAACTGAACAACTAGAAATTAGGTATGAGTTTATTTTTAGTATATTACAGTCAAAGTCATGCAGGGTTGTATTAAATTATAAATCTCTTATCACTATCATTCATACAAGACTTCTCTGACTGGTGTTTAGTCTATAGTTTACACAGGATGGGGGTCTGAGGGGTGGGGGGTGACTGAGGGTGGGAGTGTCTAAGGTGGTTTAGGGTTGAGAGGAGGGAGGGGGCAAGATCTGTGTAGCGTCTAGGTGGAAAAAATATAGATCCAGTGGAATGTACATGTACAAATAGAATAGAACTTACTTCCTTTGAATCTGACAAGGAAAATCCAATACATTTTTCTCTGATTGTAAATATACTAATTACCTATACAATTACCCTTTGTTTCGCATGCCTCCTACGCACAATTAATTAACAACAATGACGAGGCTATCGACATATTGGACAGTGGACGACCTATCGTCAAAAATATATTAATAATTACTCTCGTGTATTATATTAAATTTTTCTATATGTGAATTATTTTAGGTATGTTTTAATTGAGATGCGAATATAATAATTTAAGTTAATCCAGCAAATAGATTTTACTAAAAATTTGATTCTTAGCCATTAACTTGTAGCTGATCCCCAATAATTTCGATATACATCGATAAATATAGAGATTGTTGGGGATTCTATATATAATTATTATATACACATTTACTTAAAAATCAACCAATAAACTAACATCATGAAATATAGCTCTGTAAATTAAATACATAGCTTTTCTCCAAATATACAAACTTGAAGCAAATAAGTAGCTTCTAAATTTGTAACTAATGGGCGTCTTAGATGTCCACCTAGTTCAATCGATAGTAAACACAACGGAAATAGGACAACTAAAGAAATGAAATAAACAACAGATGTGAAGGCAACATGTTGAGCTTTACCAAAGTTAAATAAGATTAGAATTTAAACTACACCACAATAATACCTACAGAAGGGGTTAATATAGGTAAATAATTATATTATTTAAAATAACTACGACATATTCTAATAACTTACAGGGAAAAACATAAAACTAATAATATTTATTATAATATATAAACCAATCACCTTGTTTGACGAGTTAGAGTACAGACCAAACATTTTAAAAAAATGTCCCCAAAAGCCAAAATGATATAACCTCAGAGAAAAAATCCTAGATTAAAATATAAAAACAAATATAAGACGCTTCAAAGAATCGATATTTTCTCCAACGAACCAACGAAGACAAACAAAACAAGCAAGATGATTTAATAATCAAACACAGTAGGCTTCTTGACCGACATCTACAAAAACTCGTTTATTTAGATTAAATCAAATATTGGTATGAGGGACTGACATCCTGTTGTAGATTCTTAAAAATAAATAAACCTTAAATAAATAACTAAAGGAACTTTAAAACTATAACATAAATACAGTCCTTTAAA
Organism: Timema podura; assembly: GCA_033556935.1. Taxonomy (NCBI): domain Eukaryota; kingdom Metazoa; phylum Arthropoda; class Insecta; order Phasmatodea; family Timematidae; genus Timema; species Timema podura. Next base: position 54,863,102 of record JAVRXN010000012.1, on the reverse strand, counting down.
ATAAAAATTTAATGTGTATTTAGAAAGTTCTAAGTCCATAATGTTAAGGAACTGTGTCATGTTCTTTACGTAAGTAGAGTCTTATCAATTATCTTTTGATTTCAAGTTGAAATATCTCCTGTAATTTATCTTTTGGTTTCAAGTTGAAATAACTCCTGTAATTTCTCCTTGGGTTTCAAGTTGAAATATCTCCTGTAATTTTTCTTTTGGTTTCAAGTTGAAATAACTCCTGTAATTTCTCCTTGGGTTTCAAGTTGAAATATCTCCTGTAATTTCAAGTTGAAATATATCCTGTAATTTTTCCTTGGATTTCAAGTTGAAATATCTCCTATAATTTCAAGTTGAAATATATCCTGTAATTTCTCCTTGGATTTCAAGTTGAAATAACTAATGTAATTTCTTCTTGGTTTCAAGTTGAAATAGCTCCTGTAATTTCTACTTGGATTTCAAATTTAAAAACCTCCTGTAATTTCTCCTTGGATTTCAAGTTGAAATATCTCCTGTAATTTCTCCTCGGATTTCAAGTTGAAATATCTCCTTAATTTCTCCTTGGATTTCAAATTGAAATATCTCCTGAAATTTCTCCTTGGATTTCAAGTTGAAATATCTCCTGTAATTTCTCCTTGGATCTAAAATTGAAATATCTCCTGTAATTTCTCCTAGGATTTCACGATGAAATAACTCCTGTAATTTCTCCTTGGATTTCAAGTTGAAGTATCTCTTGTAATTTCAGAGGTACATTGTGTTGTCTAGCTAGTTGATATTTCAATATAGGACTACTACTGGTTGTAAAGTGACAGAGATGAAACAGCAAGTAGACAAACTTTGTCCGTGAGATGAGGTTGTTTCTGTTGTCCTAATAGACCCAGCCACGGACCGTGCAAAAGCGTTCAATAGCGGATGAAAATTGAGTTAGAAGCTGTCCAGTCTGTGTTTTGTGTGGTACAATGTTTACCAACCAGTGGTCTGCGGACCGACACATATCTCTGGGCTCATTGGTGTCAGCCCGAAGATAAATTAATAATTCTAGCAATAGGCTCTACATATATTTTAGGAAAATTATTATAAGCTTGTTTTAAAATAATAATTCATATTAAAATTGATATAGGTTCATTTGTGGGTCAAAGTATTTATTATTGAGAGGGTCACTATAAAATTTCAAGTAAGTTTGTCTGACATTTATTTGTTTGTCTGTTCCTGTGGTCAGGTGTACAAAGAAATTGGACCTAAATAAATCTAAAAAAATCAATTCTTTGATCAGATTAAAAACTGCCAAAGCTAATTTATTTGGATCACAACTATAAAAAAGAATATATATATAAAAAATTGGGATTTTAAAATATAAAAAGTCATAGTTTGTAAAATACATTATTAAATCTAGATTTTGTTCTATTACTTACTACCTGTTCACGCTATAAACATACGTACTATTTACGCTAGTTAGTTAGGGATGAGGAAGGTTGAATTTAAAATAAGTGTACCCGCGTTTACGTGGAGAGAGATTGGAAAACCGAGGTTAGTACACCCGACAAACTTCTATCCTCCTTTCACCAGCAGTCTAGGCTATTGCGAGAGTAGCGCGTTAGACCATGTGGCCACCGAAGCAGGTTGGCTCTATTTAGGCCTGATATAGAAGAGTATGGAGTTGTCCTGTATCTTGCCGGTGCTAATAATCAAACAAACCATTTGACTGTTTTTTTAACTATATTAAATATAAAAGGCAGTGAATTACTGGTGTAATAATCCCCTCTGCAGGAATCCATAGCAACCAGCTAGAAATCTACAGGTCCAAGAGTAGAGGAAACAATTTCAAACAGTACTTACTGACAATATAGTTTGAATACGTTCTGTGCCTTCAGCAAGTTTCGCTACTGTATCGGTAACCGACTGTACCAGTGAGTCCATGTTCTAGACAGTTTACACTGAAGAGGACTGGATAAACAGACTGGAAGAGACTTGCTAGTAAACAATGTCCCCAACACAAGGTTACAATATTTAGCACACAAGGTGGGAAATTCAGGTCAAACTCTGCCAACTTATCACGTTTTATTGTTATTAAATGCCTACCTCTGTGAATGAGTGGTATGGAAGGTTGATTATAATCTGTGTAGGTGAGTTGCGGCCCACTCACTCGAAAGAGAGAGGAATGAGCTACGTCCACTTAATTAGCAGTATGTTTTCTATCATGCTGTCTTAAATTTCAGATGTAAACTATCATCGTCTCATGTATAAATCCCTCAAACTTTCTCAGTTCTTATCGTTCAATAGTTTTGTAAAATATTTGAAGGTTTGTTAGGTTAGGTTAGGTTGGGTCAACAGCCCGGGCCGCAATTCACCTGTATCTTTAGAGGTAAACAACTCGTACGGCTGCAATTCACCTGCATCTATTATAACAGATACAGGAATTATAAGGATAGTTATATTTTGGTCTAAGTTTTCAGTACGCTATCCGAAACTCTTAACAAACTACTAATTAAATGCAACAGAAACCATTATAATCTAAAGAATAGTAGATTATTGTCTGATACTAGGCCTATTATATGTTGAACTGAGAATACAGGAATAGGTTGGGTGTTAGGAGTGATGGTTGGAAAAATTATACCAAAGTAGTTTCAGTTCAGGACAGTTCTTTAGCATAGACTGTTGAATGAACAGTGAACGTACTATATTCCACCAAAGAAACAATATTAACATCTCTAAGTGAATCTGAGTGGAGTACCAGGGGGTAGGGGCCGGGGTTAGGTCCCCGGGGAGGCCTCACAGAAGCGCACTCAGGCGAAATGAAAGCACTGGATAGGACACCTGCTTTCATTAACACTTGGGGAGATCCGCCATTACTCATGAACAAGGCGCCATCTTGAGCTACTTATAGTTGATTCAGTTGTGAGATTAATATTGCTGCTTCAGTATACATTGGAATATTATTGATTCAGTTACGAGATTAATATTGCTTATTCGGTATACATTGGAATATTATTGATTCAGTTACGAGATTAATATTGCTGCTTCAGTATACATTGGAATATTATTGCTTCAGTTGCGAGATTAATATTGCTGATTCAGTATACATTGAAATATTATTGATTCAGTTGCGAGATTAATATTGCTGCTTCAGTATATATTGGAATATTATTGATTCAGTTACGAGATTAATATTGCTGATTCGGAATACATTGGAATATTATTGATTCAGTTACAAGATTAATATTGCTGATTCGGTATGCATTGGAATATTATTGATTCAGTTACGAGATTAATATTGCTGCTTCAGTATACATTGGCATATTATCGATTCAGTTACGAGATTAATATTGCTGCTTCAATATACAATGGAATATTATTGATTCAGTTACGAGATTAATATTGCTGCTTCATTTTACATATATATTTATATGCTTCGGTTGCGGAATAAATATTTCTGCTTTAATTGCGAGATAGATATTTCTGCTTCAGTTGCAAGATACATATTGATGCTTCAGTTGTGAGATAGAAATTTTGATGCTTCAGTTTACTTTTGTTATTTAAGGGTTCAATATATACCTTGTATAGTATAAGAATATTTCAGAATACAATTTTAATACTAGTTGGTCAAAGACAACACAGCTTAGAAATTATTTCTTAAACAACATTACTTAGGAACTAAGTTATTCTAGGATTATAAGATGAAAAAAACTAAACTAACCTAGAGCAACATTAGTAATAGAAACTATATAAAACCTGAACAACGTATCTTAGAAATTATACCTTAATTTTTTCTAAAGTATGAACATATGAGAGTTAAAAAAGAAACTTGACTAGATATACGGCCCTTATAAACTAACTTAACCTAAGACAGCAACATCCCTAAATCGTGACACCAATCTGGCTGTATGATCACAACATGATGAGGACTATTGTGTGGGCTGGAGCACAGTACAGAGTACATAGAACAAGTACTTATAGCTGGTACAGTCTGGTACTATGATAAGGGGGACCGGATGGAGAGGGGGGGGGGGTAATGAAACAAGATATATTTTATTTACATAGCTGGAATTTATTAGGAAAAGTTTTACTTAATAAGTTTCTTATTTTACAGAAAAGATCGTGTAGGTCATAAATTACATTTTGAATATACTTATATCTTTTGATACAAAGAATAGAACATGAGAAAAATATACATTTATTTGGGTGAACATATTTTAATAATTGGAACCAACGAAAATTGGTCTAGCTACTGATTAGAGTAGTGCTGATAGCAACCCGACTGAACACGAGCTTCTATCAACACTAGAAGACATTAGTAAACGTTAGTTAAAATCGGAATATTAGCATTCTCCTAGATATTTAGTGACAATTTTTAATAATTCAAATATTTGGCTACATTTCTTGGTTTTCGTTTCAAACAATATTCTTCTTAGCAATCCTAATTTTGATTGAAAGGATCTATTCTAATATGGATTCCTTATAAGGAAAACTTAGCGTGTTTTTAATTAATAACAAAAGATAGTTCGATAATTTATTTAATCTAATTATTTGACTTATTCTCTAATATATATATATTTATTTTTATTTACATGTGAACTTAGACTCATATTTACACTCCGCCATTATTCAAGTAATTGAATATAATCAGTTCGCAGACAAAATAAAGGAACATGACTTACATCTCGTTAATGTATTAATAGTAAATCGTAACCAAATTGAAACTAAAGGAAAAAATTAAAATATAAATGTTATAAACATTCAAAGTATATTTTGTTCTCATATTTTATTGTTTTATTCAAAAATAGTTTGTACTCAACAAATAATATGTTTGAGAAACATTCACCGGAGTGAAAACCAATTCAGGAATTGTTTGATCTGACTTGTACTGTGCCAGACCGATTACCTTGTGTTGGTACTGTACCGGACAGAGTACCTTGTATTGGTACTGTGCCAGACCGAGTACCTTGTGTTGGTACTGTGCCAGACAGAGTACCTTGTGTTGGTACTGTACCAGACAGAGTACCTTGTGTTGGTACTGTACCAGACCGAGTACCTTGTGTTGGTACTGTACCGGACAGAGTACCTGGTATTGGTACTGTGCCAGACCGAGTACCTTGTGTTGGTACTGTGCCAGACAGAGTACCTTGTGTTGGTACTGTGCCAGACCGAGTACCTTGTGTTGGTACTGTGCCAGACAGAGTACCTTGTGTTGGTACTGTGCCAGACTGAGTACCTTGTGTTGGTACTACTGTACCAGGGTTAATACAAACCAATGCCTCAGAAATTAAAATTCCCATGGTTTCAATAATTTTTTCCTTCCTCCACTAGCAATGACTAGCATCGAGCATCAAATTGGATAAAGTAATTACAATGTTTCAAAATACTCAATTATCCGTTAAAAATTCTGTTTTTTTAAGAATAACGTTACATCATATGCCATCAATATTTTATTTATTTATTTAACAACATTCAACACAAAACACATGACTAGATTATTACAATTTTTGTTTATTAAAAAAAAAAAAAAGAGGTTTGATTTTAACTTGTCGGCAAAAAAAGGTGTTCCTTATAGTTTCACTTCAGTCCCACTTTAAGCAGCATGGTCCTGCTGTAGAGTACACACACACTCGGCCCCAGCTCGCTACAATCTTACACGCGAATCATCAATCAGTGTTCCCACAAGTTGTCATTCGAACAAACAAGTCGTATATCAACGGACAAACAGGTATTTAACAAACTTGTGGAAATAATTAGACAGGACCTGTTCGTGAGCATTTGGTCGGTTATTATGAGCCGCCCCCCCCCTACCCCCTAATCGCTTGGTTAACGACGTTGCCTACCTGTGACGTCACGGCAAGTCAAGATAGGATTTCTCGTGTTAATGTATTTAAGATTTAATTCGGCGAGTTTTAACGATATAACATTGAAACAAAAAACTATTAATTCTTAAATAATTATAGAAATAGCGGCTACATTATCACAATATTACTTCCTTGATCTAGAAGTGTTTTTAAAAATCGTCTACAACCCCAAGCTATTTCGTTTATTAACGAAAATGGACAGTGGAATCTTCTTGACAGGATCTAGGTTTTTTAGTTTTAGCACCGCGTCGTACTACCCGTTTGGATTATACGCCTATGGTTTCAGGGATTAGAAAGGTGGTATTTATAGGACGTGTACCCGCATTTTCGTGGGTGAGAGAGTGGAAAACTATTTTGGAAAGACCACCCTCAGTACACCCGACAGAGATTCGAACCTCAATCGGCAGTCTAGTTTACTGCGAGAGTAACGCCTTAGACCTTGCGCCTACCGAAGCAGGAGGATGTGGGTTAAAAAAAGTTCTTGGAAGCAAATGTCTACCTAGAATAGGGAATAATAAAAACATTATCTTGAAGTGAAAGTTAATGCTGTCCAGACGCAAAGAGTAGAATGAGTGTTTTACACTCGACAGCGGAAGAGGGGGAATGCTATCGGCTTAGAAAGAGACCTTGCAGGATGGACTACTAAATTTCTTCCTTCTATTCCTAATTCGTACATTAGCGTCCAAGTCTGATTGCGGTTTGAAGTGGTGGACGCAACCCGCTTCGAATTAATCCAAGTAGGCGACGCCGTTAATGCTCACTTGTCGAGGGAACTTTCAAGGTCACCAACATTAATGTTATCTGATGTTAATGAGCTCAATGTTACATCCTTATCTTTTGTTCTTATGACTAGATCTCAGTCCAAACATGGAGAGAATTACAAAGTGTGGGTAGAAATTGTACCGTTTAGGTTTTCAAAAGGATTCATTTGAAATTTGATAAAACAATATTTTTGAAGACACATTGATATGCTTGGCTTTCCCATGTAATTTATTTTTGAATATAATTTTCAAAGAAACATTGGATTAAAAAAGGGGTCAGTAAATCGGTTTAGTAGAAGAAATTTTTCAGTAGATCATGTAAGAAAACCACATCTTGATTAAAAGTCGATCCTTGTGTCTTTTAAACAGGCAAATATATCGATTACTTAAAAAAATATTTGAGCGTGACCAACACTATCTTAATTGGCCATTATTGGTATGATGTTATAAGAAAATTAATTAGTTTAGTATGAAAATGTATAATTAAAAAATCTAAAAAGGTGGGTATAAACGTATTTGATGAAATATTGAATTTAAGTAATAAATATAAGACATATGTGTAAACAAGCAACGGTATACAATTAAATATAACCTATATATGTGAAAGGCGAATTTGGGGGATCAATAATTATAATTAGAGAGATCAGCCAATAAAGAGTCAAATTATAATAGATTGAAAAATGACACTTGGACACGTGATCGGATTCACTTGGAAAGTGCAAAGTGTTTGAACTATTGGAAGCACAAAGCTACAACCGAGTCACCGATGAATGTGACATCAATGATACATCTTAGTAGTCACACGTCCATCACAGTCTCTGCCTTAAAATATATATGAAGAATTACCCTGAGCATAGGACCATACCTAATACAAAGGTCCCGACTCCCGGGTTCGATTTGAGTGTCATTTTTCAATTTATTCAAATAATCTGTATAGAAAAATAAAAATAAAACGTTGAATGAAGAAAATATTGTTTATTGCGGGACCTTTGGGAGATTAAAGTCGATCTGAGCCCAGAGAGTTCGCTGAGCCCTGGTATAGAATACTACGAATGAAGATATGAATAATACACGGGAGGATATGTTTGTGGGATATGGATAGAATCTCATATGATGGCCCAATGTTTTGTTGATATGATAGTTTATTCCTATTTTTGATAAGGGACGTGAAAAAAATTTAGATATATAAAAATAATGCTTTGAAATACAGTTGAAAAAGCAAATATTTTAAAGTAAAATTGTAAAATAAATAAATAAGAACGTTCAGATTTATATTAATCATTCAAAATTACCCTTTAATCTCGATCAGTTTTTTATTTCCACTTTTTAGATTGCCAAGTAGAGACTGAGGGGTATCACATAAAAATCTGAAACAAAAACTTAATAAAAATATGATTTTATATAACTTTTTTTATAATATTTTAATAGTTAATAAAATATAAAATAGTTTTATCTGGGATTTGGACTAAGCCACATTCTCATCTAAACAACAAACTACCCCAATGACAAATTTTTTGACCGGGTTTATAAAATTGAAGTGCATGAGGGGGTTAGAACTGAAAAGGGGAGGGGGTAAAACGCTTGTGGGTCTCTTGCAACTAGATTTTAACTCTCTGAATAACACGAGACTGTTATGAATACTGGTATAGGAATGTGTACCCATTCAATTAGAAAAAAATATACTCCATGTGCATGCGTTGCACTCGAATCATGGCCTTCAGGATCATTATAAGAGCAGTTAACATATCAAGGGCACAAGGGAAAAAGGAGGAAGTCACATTACACACATTTTCCATGACAATTTTTTTTTACCTTAAAACCCCATAAGTACCCCATTAAATAATTTTTATTTTTAATTAATCTAAATAATACAGATACTTATTTAAACCATAATCTAAAGTGAATAAGACAGGTATCATGATTGTCTAACAGATGGTAGCACTAATTCAATTTGAGTTAAAATTTGAGTTTCCCCTTTAACCTTTTTAATTATATATTATATAATATATATATATATATATATATATATAAAGTTAATCATGGGAACAATTATTTACAGTGTATTTTTCAAGTGATTTGTGCATTTTTTGTTTAGCAATACTTTCAAATCTCGCTAATCTACCCCTTTCCCTCTTTTTTCTCCTGAATAAAAACACCCTAACCCAACCTAATGACAAATTTTGACCAGCAAAACTCCTTGTGACTCCCCCGCGCGTAGTTTCTCTACTTCACAACCTGCCTCAAGTAAGAACCGGAATGCTAGGTGATATGTACACAGAGCAGCTTAGAGGAAAGTTAACGTATCGAGCTATGATATATACAGGGTGTGTCGTAAGATGTGGGAATTACTTCAGCGGTGGACAGAAGACACAAAAACAATTAAAAAAAAGAGTTCCTATAAATGTGTCCATTTGACCTTATTTCAGAGGAGGAGTTTTTTTTATCGCGTCTTACTACCCATTCGTGTTGTACGCTCATGTACTGATTGCGCTAGTAGTTTTAGGTATTAGGAAGGCTATATTCTTAGCAAGTGGAAGTTACCCGCATTTGAGTGGAAAACCATTTTGGGGGAAAACTACCCTCAGTACACCTCGATCTCCCCGTCATCGGCAGTCTAGTCTACTGCGAGAGTAGCGCGTTAGACCTTGCAGCCACCGAGTGGGTAGTGTTTCCGAGTTAAAATTTTGTTTGTACTCCATGATGTGGAGTTGCTTAACATATTAGGAAGTTAATTTTAAATTAGTTGGAAAATGACACCTTGACACGGGAATCGAACCCGGGAGACCTTTGATTTAGCAAACCAATGAGCTATCCCGGATCCATCCCACGCTCAGGGTCATTATTCACTAATAGTTTAAGGCTGAGTCTGTTATGGACGTGTGGTCCCCTTCATATTGAAATTCAGTAATTACAGAAGTGCTCAAATGGCCGCCCTGGGCCAGAATGCAAGGCTGCAGTCGTCGTGTTTGTAATAAGCAGGTATAACCCATAGAACAAACCTAGTCAATAGAGCAAATGGGACACTTGTTTGTATGAGCTTTTTAATTATTTTTTGTGTCTCCTTTTAACAACTGAATTGGATCCAACATGTCACGGAACTGTTATAAATATATATATATCAACCACTCATTATATTATTATAATTTCTAGTATTTGTCAATCTTTAAATATTTATAAAAACGTATCACAACATAAAAATTCGACAAAATTATACATTTCCTCATAATTTATTACAAATGAAAGAGAGAGAGATAAAAAAGCCATTCTACTTAAACTTAGGCATCTTTCAAATGTTCAATTGACAACGCCCCCTCTCGTAGACCCGAACCACGGACCAACGATAAGTACAGACCATTTACAAACTCGTTTATAAACAGCCGCAAGAGACTGGCTGTACAAAACTTTTATAAACAAGATTACAGGACAAGTTGGTATTTAGGTTGGTTTGTAATTTAAACGCTAACAAGATCGTGTCGGGTTGTTTGAACTAAGTCTTTTTGTCCCGCAAAACAACGAGATATTATTATTATTAAGATTTTGATAATCTAGATTTTGAATGTTCCTGAACTAAAAAAAAATGGAGTTCCTTGAAACAAGGGGGATCATTAATTTACATCTACTAGCCTCGAACTAAATACACAATCATGTCAAATGTTCAGTTCGAGAATTTAAACACTTAGCGACTAAGCACAGCATACCAGTTATGGAATAGTTATGTATAGATCATAATAATTAATCTTTAAAACCTTTTGATGTCCAGCAACAAACACAATAATGTTTTACAATAATAATTATTCTGTTTTTGAGTTCGTTAGGAAGTCCCACATTTTTTTAAAAAATATTAAAAACTTTTCTTTAAAAAAATTTTTTTTTTACACAAAAATACAAATTATAACTTTTTTTAACGAACTTTTAATTAGCTTCTTTTCTTCATTGTGTAAGTGTATATTCAAACCAAACGGCGCATGCGCAGATTCCCCGCTGGATGTTACCTTGGAGTGGCCGCGATAGACGCGCCAGACCCCCGCTGAATCGTGAGGAGTGCGATAATACCGCAAGCCACCAACAGATGGCAGCTCGGTAGCAGCGTCAGACACGCCGCGTTGGCTGCGCACACAAACACAACACATTATTTTGGAGGACGAAACACATCCTTTCTACTTTCATCGGTTATTTATAGAATATATTATATTCAAAACAATAAATATGATTACTTTATTTTCCCATTTTTATTTATTTTACTAGTATAGCTTTCCCTTTAGGCTTTAGGGTTTTCCTGTGAGGGTCCAATTTTAAGTGAGTGCAGACCGTATTTGGCCCACAGGATGCCAGTTGAACCACACTGGTCCAAGCCATAGCTGAAATTTGGAGGGAAAGCTTGCTACCTTCCAGTGAACGGTGTGTACAATATTTTGCATTATTATTTAGGGAATTCTAAGCTAAGTTTCAATTAAGTGATCATTTAATTTACAGTTACGTCAGCTTTCATGTTATATTACTCCTGTCTCACAATAAGTTTAATTTTATATTTAATTTACACTATTTATAGTTCAAAATAAGTGTAGGTATAAATATAGTTCCAAACAGTCGGTCTGTCGACTGACACAGCTTGGATCCCTTATCTTATTTTGTTTTATCATCGCAAATTGACACGTAAATTTAACTTTACCTTCTTGTAACACAAGATTTTTCCAATTTAATTTAATTGTTTTAACTCGTTCAACTACCAGTAATATTAAAATATTCAAATTGATCGTCTACACATTCACATATTAAAATATAATATTATTAAATAGTTCTTAAATACTTAAAACTATCCTTTACCAGAAACAATAAACTTTCACTTTAATAAGAGTCTAATTATGTTCTATCATTTTTAATATGTTTGTAACTTAACAGGGCTCTTTTATAACTATCATTGTTATTTATGACTTCAAATTTCTAAATTATTGTGTTACCCTTTATAATATTTTGACCGCTTATTAACTATAATACAAATATTATTAACAAACTTTATTCTAATGAATATATTTTACTTCCATTTGATTGGTTTCCCACAACATAAATGAACACTTAAATTAGTTTGTGGGAAGTTTATTTAATTATGATAATTAAGGTTGATTTAATTAATTTGAAGCAGTAAATATCCATTGCGATGATGCCATAAAGGCATACTACACTCATTTAGATGAAATCCAGCTGTCTTTAGAGTTTTTATTTGATACGAAACATGGACATATTTAGTGTAAACTCATCAACACCCTAACAACAGATATACATTATAGGACCACCATATTGATGACGTCATATTTAAAAACGCTCAAGGGTTTGAACCATATACCCATAATATTCAGTTTCAGCAACCTTTTTCCATATAGGAACCATCAAAATATATTGTATATACTGAAATTTTGGGTTAAAATGGTTTGGCCCCAGATTATAACACAATGTTATTGGACGCTTCGCATTCGAAAACTACTCAATCAACTTCAGTAAACAAAATGTCTACACTGAAAGGACTTTTTTTTTCATCATATTATTTTTGTTTTTCCATACTGAAGAAACAGTTTATAGTTTGTGTCAACACGTGGGGTGAAGAAGATGTTTTAATGGCGGCCGCTGTTTGTGTAGTCATGTTTGTAAGTACACCACCTCCCCCAAGTTTCTCATTTTTATTTTTACCTACTCTGTATTCTGATATCCTAATGCTGTACATACTGTATTCCAAGTAACATTTCTTACGTCCCTGCACTTATAGTTCATGTATTTGGGACTCCAAAGACACACATGTTGTTTGTAATAGTTATCAATTAATTGAATGCAATTCCAATTTTAAACGCCATACGATGAACCAGTTTATAGCTCAACCTTTTTAACTTCACTACTAATGTCATCTGAAACAAACAGTCCAAATACACAAGAAACTGTTGTTTGTACGACTGAATATTTTGTCTGTGTCTCATATTTTCTTTTGATCCTTACCGCTTCGGGAAGGACACTTGCAACAAACACCAACTTGTGTTTATTGCGACATCAACTTGATACAACACAGGGAAACCCACATAAAAAAAAACCTTTTCATCTGTAGCCATGTTGCTATTGTATGACAAAACATTTTGTTGGCGAGAAGAAATCAAAATATTTCTCCAGTATACATAAGCGTTATTTTATGTGATTTCACATTTTACATTCTAGCAGCGGTATAGATTAGAAATTTTAATGAAGAGAAAAGTTGTCATAATTCAGGATATCTCGACGATATCACAACAACTGTTGATATAACCATGTGAAGGAAATTAAATTCTATGTTAGCACTGGAACAATATTTTATTTATTTTGGCAAACAAATGGGTTTTGCGCTTAAACCTGCAAAAAACACTGGACTTTTCTCGCGTCCCCTTAAATCCCACATTAGTGCTCTACGTTCCTCCAGTAGAGACGCGGCTTTAGTAAAAAAAAAAAGAAAAAAAAGAGAGATGTAACACCAACTTTGAAAGACTTCTCATGTAATTGATCAAAAGGACAAACTTATAATGCATTGCGTTCAGGAGCACAGAAGACTAATGATATTATTCCTAGTGTGACATTAAATTTAATATCCTCGATAAACTTTATGGCTCATGTCTTTTACGGTCTCCATTGTTCACACGTCGAGGGGACAGTAAAACATTTCATCGCGTTGATGTAATATATCGCCAGGTAATAGTGGTCAGAATTTTACGAGACTATTGGAAATAATAATCGCCTCTCCTTTCATACAACGTCGAGACTCCGAAGAGGTTTAAGACAGTTTCATAGCGCATTATATTCAATCCGGTTACACCTTTAAGTATGACCTACAATGACGCCGCCTTACAGAATGAAATACATTCCGCTCAGGGTGTATGAGGTGTACTTTTAACACTTTCATATTTCCTTTACATATATAACCTTTCCTATACATAATCTTACATAGTTACTCAGTGTTTCTTGACTTGGTTTTAATAATAAAGTTTCACAAGTATTTTAGTGTTTGAACTTTAAACAGTTTTAGTTTTTGATTGTAAATCCATGGCTTTATTTATTTATGGCTTAGTTTAAATAATTTCAACTGTTTCAAAAACATAAAGCCAAGATCTTGAGCATGATCTATTTTCAGAATTTCTTCACACATTTTACCCTGATCGACCTCGATGGTCTTGGGGGTAAAGTGCTCGCCTCAGGACCCGATGTTCATGGGTTCAAACCCAGCCGAGGTATACGGATTTTTCCTTGAGCGATAAGAATCTGTAGCACAACTTCCTTCGGAGGAGAAGTAAAACCACCGGTCCCATGTCGATTGTGGCGTGTAAAATAACCCTGGAATGTATGTGAAAATACCTTTACTGGCAAAATTGGTAGGTCCTTTAACGCTCGCTCATAGAATTCAGTGTGAAAAGAAATTGGAAACCATCACACTTCTTGGACTCCCCGTGTACATGGGAGTTTTTCTACCAGATGGTGCAGACAACACTAACCAGCCGAAAGGACGAGTCCATGCCCAGCTCCAGATGGAGAGAAATCACATCAAACCAACCTTGGGGCTGTTGACTCAAGAAGAAGTTGATCCTGATATTACGTTATGTGTAAGAGAAGAGAATCAGAACTCGAGATGGAAATGAGGTGTTAGTTTAGGGTGGGAATGTAGGAACGTAGGTTAAGGACAGATTATTTGCAGTTTTTTTTTGCCAAATAAATATAGTATTTCTCCAGTAGAAACAGAGTTTAATTTTCTTCACATGGTGATATCAACAGTTGTTGAATATCTGTCATGATCAGATGATACACCTTTTAAATGAAGAGAAAATGTTGTCATTAAATTTCAGGAACAGGGTCAGCTCAACCTCGTGACGACAGTTGAGGAGCTACTTGAATAAAGGATTAGCAGCTCCGGTCTAGAAAACTGAGATTGATGGCTGGAGCGTTCGTTGTGTTGACCACATGACACCCTCTATCCACGAATGTTGGCACTATCTTCTCCAACGTGTCGGTATAACTAGCTCGCATGGTCTGACGCCTTTTGATTGACCCTATTCTAATGTTTATCAACGTCACACAAACACACAATATAGGATTGTTATTCCTTATCACAATTAAATGATTTAAAAAAATATTCAAAATTGTAGTAAATTAAAAAAAAATCATACTTGCAAAAGTTTCTTGGAAAAAAATAGTGGCTTTATTTTATTATTTGAGAAAAGCTAAATTTTTCTTTTGTATCAAAAAGTTAGTAATTTGGAAGTTATTTTTACTCAAAAAGGTTACAATATTGTATATGTTTTGAAATGTGACCCTCTCAGTAGGCCAATTTCAAAATGTCCTGTTATAACATGTCACTCTTATATTAGGCTGGATTGCCCCGAGGGGGGGTGGTGGTTCGAATCCCAGTCGTATGTAGTGGGGTGCTTTCCCACGCTTTTACACGCAAATGCTGATACATCTCCTCTAAAATCCTGCCTCCTCAGCCTTATTAACTTCAGCGTAGTTATTGTATGCGTATAATCCAAATGGTTACTCAGACGCGGGGGAATAGGAGTATATTTTAATAACAAAATATCTGTCTTGTTAGTATTTCATCATCATCATCATCATCACCATCACCATCACCATCACCATCATCACCATCACCATCATCATCATCATCATCACGAACTGTTTCCAGCCACTGGCTGGGTCTGTTTGGAACATAAGCCTCTCCACCACCTCCTTTCATCCACCACCTCTCTCCCTCCACACTCCTCCTTACCCCTTCAGCCATCTGTTACTTGATCTTCCTCTCTACCTCCTGGACATCCTTTCCCTCTCCATTCTTCTCACATGACCATACCACCTTCTCTCTCCTGTCCTGGACTGGCTCTTCTTCTACTATTCCTCTTACACTCTCATTTCTCATCCTGTCAAATTTAGTCCCACTGTTCCTGTTTCCATCCTGTTCCCTCTTTACCCACGTTTCTGCTGCTCCAAATCAGGCTTCTCTCACCTATTTACCTCCTGTTACCTCCACTCTCCTCCACTTGGTGGGTCTAACGCTCTTATACCGCGGTCATCTTTAGTTTCCCGGGGATATATCTCTCAGTGATCAATTGTTGCTTTAACACTTTTAAAATGGAAAATGTCAATTTTAAAAATATATGTTAGCAAGTCTATCTAAATATGTCAAAGAAGATATTTTAATAAACTATTTTTTTAGGCAGCGCATCTTACTACTTGTTCAGGTTATATACATATGTACTAATTTCGTTAGTGAGTTAGGAATGAGAAAGGTTGAATTAAGAGTAAATGTATCCACATTTGCTTGGAGAGAGTGAGTTGAAAACCACTGCGGGAAAAACTACCCTCTGTACACTCAATCAGGATTAGAACCCCGATTTCCTCGTCTCTAGTTTAATGCGAGAGTGACGCCTTAGACCATGCGGCCATCAAACTCATTGGTACTTTCTCAGCTATCTAGACAGTCCCCTTAGGTTAAACGATCGTCCTGATAATGATTATTCAAAAATTCAGGGCAACACTGCCAAAAAGCTCCCCCCCCTCTTCCCCTGCGGAGACCCACGAAACTTTGAACTTGACAGAAATGTCAAAAATCTAGTGAATAATGTATACCTTTGATAACACGAAGGATTTAAAATTAATTACAGGTAGGTCTCAAGGGGGGGCGCAACCTTAGTTAATTGTTGCAATAATAAGAGTGAAAAAGTGAGAGTTTTGCCCGGACCAGGTGCAAGGGAGGGGGTATAGTGTTGGGAGGGGGATGAGGGTGCTTTCGGAAACTAAAATTGAAAAGTCCTCCTTCCCCCAAGAAAGGGGCAACTGAGAACGTGATGGCTTACTTCCACATCACGGGGCCCAACGAGTCGGCCAGAACTTTGCATAAAACTCCAGAAAAGACACGGTTAAGTAAATTTAAAAGACAAACTAGGAGAAGCGGGAAAAGGGGGAAGGGAATGAAACCGGGAAAGATACATACAGCCTTTGGCTCTTTTTTAGACCGGAATAATGTTCATTTTGTGTGTGGGGAAAAAATTGGAAGTAATTCCCTGCCCCTCTTGGTCCATGTTTGGCGTTTGTTGGTAGTGACGTAGCCTAAAATCACTTGTCCTAAAAATCACTTTCACCTAAAATAAATTCGATCTAAAATCACTAAGATCTAAAGTGAGTTTGTCTAAAATCACTTTGTCCTACAATCCCTTTGGCCTAAAATTACTTGGCTTAAGGTTGCCTGGCCTAAAACGTGGGATACAAAGTCAATTATCTTAAAGTTATTTGGTATAATTTTTTTTAAAAATCACATGTCACTAGGCCTAAAATTAATTTCAGAAATAAAATAAAAATAAAAGTAGTTAATTTCAACAAAAAAAAAAGTCCATGATCTGAGGCTACAAAAACAGACTGACACGCGGTATTCATAGTTTATTTAACTTGGGTGACCAAAATCTGATCTGAAATTAAACTTTGGGTCTATTGAGGTGTAACAGGGGTACAAAACAATATCCATATTTCATGGGAGCATCAAGTGTTCAAGTAGAAAGATCTGTGGAAGCTACCTTAGTAGTGGTATCAGGTTAATAACGTGTCCATTAGATCAGGAATATGTGTAAGCAAGTCTTACAATGATAGTGAAGTTGTTTCTATGTGCATGTCTTGCACATTGCTCCGTTTTATTCTGTGATAAATTACCAGTAAGATAATCATACCTGCTTTAGAACTATGACACATATATTGGTAACACCGACTTAGCGCCGTGAAACATATCCCGTATGCAATCTTTCCTACAGCTCTGTATTGCGCATCATATAACAATACTAAGTAGGAGTCAATGAACGACAAATGTTCCCGTGAACTATCACAACTGGAATATCACTAGTCTTCAATGTTCTATAACTATATTAGTTTATGATGCTATCGGGCGATAGACCTAATAGAAAGTAGATATTAATATCGCTGCGGTAGCAATGAGTAGAACACTTATTATTTTAGCAACCCATCTTACTACCCGTTCGTGTTATAAGCTTGTGACCCGCCTCGGTGGCGTAGTTGGCTAACGCGCCAGTCGTGTTGAGCTCGACCACCGAGGACGGGGAGATCGAGGTTCGAATCTCGGTTGGGTGAACTGGGAGTGGTTTTTCCTAAATGGTTTTCCACTCTCCCTCCACGCAAATGCGGTTAACTTCCTCTAAATTCAACCCTCCCAATTCCTAAACCATTAGCGTAATTAGTACTTAAGCGTATAACCCGAACGGGTAGTAAGACGCGGTGCTTAATATTATTATTATTATTATAAGAAGCTTGTGTACTAATTACACTAACGTGCTAAGGATTAGGAAGGTTATATTCATAACAATTACACCAGCATTTGCATGGAGGGCGAGTGGAAAACCATTTGGGAATAAACATCCTCAGTACACTCAACCGAGATTCGAACGTCGATCTCCCCGTCATCGACGTCTAGTCTATTGCGAGAGTAGCGCCTTAAACCATCAGACCACTGATGTAAGGTACATCTGTCTTACATACATGAGAACATATTTTTTAAAGCGGTGAGATGGTTTGTAAAGTAGACAAACCCCAATGAGAGAAGAGAGGAGAGAATACTGACCTTGAACCCTATCTGCTCGGGACTGACTAGGAGGCACAGTTTCCCTACTCTTCAACACAGGTGTTCTCTGGGGCCTGTCTCCCTCCACGCTCTCCTCGTTACTCCTCCAGTAGACCGTGAGATAATACTGACCTTGAACCCTATCTGCTCGGGACTGACTAGGAGGCACAGTCTCCCTACTCTCCAACACAGGTGTTCTCTGGGGCCTGTCTCCCTCCACGCTCTCCTCGTTACTCTTCCAGTAGACCGTGGCTATGGTCGCCAGACACTTGAGCTTCATGTCTCCCCTCTTGAAGTGTTTGGGCATCACCCGGAACTCCAGACCCAGGACGGAGGTCTCCAGGTCTTCTCTCCCGTTCAGCAGAATGTCGGGCCCTCGGAGGAAGCTGGAGTCGGCCTGGACAAGAGAAGACAATACCAGGAGACTGTGTCTCACGAGGACAGATCAATGATCTTACTCTTGTACTGGCGTGGCTTAGTGGATTATAGTAGGGACCAGGGTAACAGGAAGACAGGCAGGCTATGTCAGGTAAGTAGGGACCAGGGTAACAGGAGGACAGGCAGGCTATGTCAGGTAAGTAGGGACCAGGGTAACATGAAGACAGGCCGATGTCAGGTAAGTAGGGACCAGGGTAACAGGAAGACAGGCTGATGTCAGGTAAGTAGGGACCAGGGTAACAGGAAGACAGGCAGGCTATGTCAGGTAAGTAGGGACCAGGGTAACAGGAAGACAGGCCTATGTCAGGTAAGTAAGGACCAGGGTAACAGGACAGGCTATGTCAGGTAAGTAGAGACCAGGGTAACAGGAGGACAGGCTGATGTCAGGTAAGTAGGGACCAGGGTAACAGGAAGACAGGCAGGCTATGTCAGGTAAGTAGGGACCAGGCTAACAGGAAGACAGGCCTATGTCAGGTAAGTAGGGACCAGGCTAACAGGAAGACAGGTCGATGTCAGGTAAGTAAGGACCAGGGTAACAGGAAGACAGGCTGATGTCAGGTAAGTGGGGACCAGGGTAACAGGAAGACAGGCCTATGTCAGGTAAGTAAGGACCAGGGTAACAGGAAGACAGGTCGATGTCAGGTAAGTAAGGACCAGGGTAACAGGAAGACAGGCCGATGTCAGGTAAGTAGGGACCAGGGTAACAGAAAGACAGGCCTATGTCAGGTAAGTAAGGACCAGGGTAACAGGACAGGCTATGTCAGGTAAGTAGAGACCAGGGTAACAGGAGGACAGGCTATGTCAGGTAAGTAGGGACCAGGGTAACAGGAAGACAGGCCTATGTCAGGTAAGTAGGGACCAGGGTAACAGGAAGACAGGCTGATGTCATGTAAGTAGGGACCAGGGTAGCAGGAAGACAGGCTTATGTCAGGTAAGTAGGGACCAGGGTAACAGGAAGACAGGCCGATGTCAGGTAAGTAGGACCAGGGTAACAGGAATACAGGTCGATGTCAGGTAAGTAGGGACCAGGGTAACAGGAAAACAGGCCTATGTCAGGTAAGTAGGGACCAGGGTAACAGGAAGACAGGCTGATGTCAGGTAAGTAGGGACCAGGGTAACATGAAGACAGGCCGATGTCAGGTAAGTAGGGACCAGGGTAACAGGAAGACAGGCTGATGTCAGGTAAGTAGGGACCAGGGTAACAGGAAGACAGGCCTATGTCAGGTAAGTAGGGACCAGGGTAACAGGAAGACAGGCCTATGTCAGGTAAGTAGGGACCAGGGTAACAGGAAGACAGGCCTATGTCAGGTAAGTAGGGACCAGGGTAACAGGAAGACAAGCCTATGTCAGGTAAGTAGGGACCAGGGTAACAGGAAGACAGGCCTATGTCAGGTAAGTAGGACCAGGGTAACAGGAAGACAGGCCGATGTCAGGTAAGTAGGGACCAGGGTAACAGGAAGACAGGCTGATGTCAGGTAAGTAGGGACCAGGGTAACAGGAAGACAGGCCGATGTCAGGTAAGTAGGGACCAGGGTAACAGGAAGACAGGCCTATTTCAGGCTACAACTCACTTGCTGCCCATTGATGAACCACACGAGCTGTGCTGCCGGCTTGGAGCGTCCCGAGGTGCAGTTGACCCGCACCATGTCCCCCACCTGGTACCTGGGCCTGCCGCCACTGATCCGGGGCCCTTCATCTGGAAGAGCTGAAACAGAATAATGAAGGAGATAACACGGCCTCTACTGGAGATAACATGAGATTTAATAGAGATAATAGGAGATATAGTAGAGATAACATGACCATTGATCAGTGTAGGAACCAACAGAAACTTTATCAAATTGTAAACTGACTTTGTGTAGTTATTAATATTATATTTGCTAATAATACATAAGGAACCACTTACAAGCGCTTAAGTAACCAGAGATACACTGTAAGTACAGTCATGTTTATAGCTATAGATGAGAATCTAGCTCTTCATTACTCGAACACAACTCACTAATTGTATTTTTAAGAGGAAAAAAAACTCTCCTCTTGTATAGCTACAGAACAAATTATTCGTTGGGGTGTGGGGTGTTTTCCTTACAATTTCCGCGAACGCTTTATTTAATAAAATGAGAAGCCCCAAACCCAACAAACCAACAAAAAAACACTGTCGTACGCATGCGCACTAAAACTTCAACAACCGGATAAAACATCACGGATACAGTTCACACGAACACAAATAATAAAAAACAAAAACAAAGGCGACCAGAAATACGAAACAAGTAAGAACACAGGAAAATTATTAGAATAAAAAAAAAGTCGCCAGAAAAGGGGTTGACATTTATTTCTGTGTTGTAACAAATGTGAGCACCTTTTTTTTCTTTTCTATTTTACAGTTTTTTTACAACTAAAATCTTTTCTCGTTTGAAAAAGTTGTTACGTTTATAACTGCATTACATAATTTGTTCACACATTTACATGGCCATGTATCAGGGGCGGATCCAGATTATTTTCATAGGGGGGTCAATATTATAAATAACATAGTTACTCACAATGTTAGATTTCTGTTCAAGTGCCATTTAATAGTTCTCATTCATATTTTATCTTATATGTGTTTTAAACTGTGGTCATCCTCTCCAATTTTTTAAAATCAGATAGTTTTTATATTCCACAGACAAAATTTTGAAAATTGTATTATTTCAGAAACTAGGCTATTTGGGGTGGTCCTCGTCTGAAAATCTTTCAAAATGACATGCATCTAGAAGCTATTTGAAGTTGTCCTCCCCTAGATATTTTTTGAAATTTAGATGAACCTGGAATCTATTTAGAACTTCCCCCCCCCCCTCCCGATTTTTTCTGCCAGCAAGATACCTCTAGTCTAGTAGTTCATTGAAGCGGTCTTCTCCGACAAATTTTTGACAATATAATGCATTTATAAGTCATTTGGAGTTTGATTTAAGGCCATTTTTCAGTTTCATAGTTGATAATAACAAGAGGATTTGAAATATATCAAAGAGGAATTTATCCCAGGGAGGAACAAATTATTTCCAGGGGGGCAGAGTCCCCCCCAATTCTGCCGCTCCTGCTGTCTACACATACTCTATATTCAGTATTCGTGGATGAACTGCTCTCAGGCAATTATTAGTCTTCTATAATGTGTGGTAGCCTACCGTCTCTATGTGGAACAATGTTCGTTACTCGCTACACACGACAAATATTAGCACAGGAAAACGAATATTTTTCCCACAATTGCGTGAGTCATATCGAACAATGAATAAACATGGGCGAATAACGCACGTGTGGACCCGGCTTAAGAGGTGTCTGCGCGTAAAAAGATAAAAAAATGTGTTGTATTTTCTTTATAAAATTTGAAATTTCATTATGTTTTTTGTATTAATTTTCTAACCTTCATAAGAGGGTCAACTGACCCTTTGAACCCCCCTGAATCCGCGCCTGCCATGTAGGGAAATATAGTAGGTTTCCACAGTAGAGTGAGAAATAAAAAACACAGTTAACAAATAACCGAGTAGATATAATTTGGACCGAAGAGTAAGAAAACTAACTATTTGTACGTGTGTCGATTGTCTAGGAACTCTTCCTGAAATGTAAAATTCATTTATTTTTCTACCACAAATACATGAATCCTATTTTAATACATATACCAAATCAGGGGTTTGTGAAGGCAAATTAGAGGTGTGTGAAGGACACTCTTTAAACGCTAAGCGAAGTCGAGGTTAAGCTTGAAAAATACGAAGCAAAGTCGAAGCCAAATACCAAAATAAGGTTTTATTAAATTGTCCATTAAGTTCGTCTTAATTAAGAGAAAGGACATTACATTATTTTATGCCGACATATTATCTGAATTTTTAACATAGGCCTATATTATAAATATAATGTATAATAGTATAAGATATATTATTTATTGGCTTAAATATTTAGGGTTTGATATTGCTTGGTAAGATATTGTAAAATCACCACCCACACAAGTATTGCTACAGTCAACTCTAAAACAAAACCCACATCGATGGTCACATAATCTAAGGCATCACTCTCATGTTGGGATGGACTGCTGATGACGGGAAGATCGGAGTTAGAATCCCAGTTGGGTGTATTGAGGGTAGTTTTCCCTAAATGGTTCCCTTCTCTCTCTCTCCACGTAAATTTGGGTGAATTTCCCTAAAAGTCAACTTTCATCATTGTGATTGATGTCCAGAGCGGGTAGTAAGACACGGTTGATACAGAGCCAGGCAATCCTAGAGGGTGTTGATGTGAACACGTCACAACGGTCCAAGAATCCTGGGGCCCACCGTTAGACCGGTGCAAGGGGAAGGTAAATAAACCATATTAGTCGTTAAAGTTTGTAAAGTCTTCCTTACCCTTGGTCCTTGTTCAAACACTGCCGGTGGGGTCGGGAGGGAGGGGGGCGTGTTCTAGTCAAGTAAGACGAATTGGTACACGTAGAAGGCAAAGTGAGCAAATTAAAAGCAAACAGACGCACTTCAAAAGGAGTAAGCTTTAACTAAGGTAAGAGAGAGAAGGGACATTTGACTTGGGCAGCTGGTTGTAATCCTGACTGGAGACAAGGTACCCCACTCCACTACAATCAGGAGGTGATAACAGACTGGTCTGTCTCTGAGTGTCTCTGGTTGTAATCCTGACTGGAGACAAGGTACCCCACTCCACTACAATCAGGAGGTGATAACAGACTGGTCTATCTCCGAGTGTCTCTGGTTGTAATCCTGACAAGGTACCCCACTCCACTACAATCAGGAGGTGATAACAGACTGGTCTATCTCTGAGTGTCTCTGGTTGTAATCCTGACAGGGTACCACACTCCACTACAATCAGGAGGTGATAACAGACTGGTCTGTCTTTGAGTGTCTCTGGTTGTAATCCTGACTGGAGACAAGGTACCCCACTCCACTACAATCAGGAGGTGATAACAGACTGGTGGACTGAGTGTCTCTGGTTGTAATCCTGACTGGAGACAAGGTACCACACTCCACTACTATCAGGAGGTGATAACAGACTGGTCTATCTCTGAGTGTCTCTGGTTGTAATCCTGACTGGAGACAAGGTACCCCACTCCACTACAATCAGGAGGTGATAACAGACTGGTCTATCTCTGAGTGTCTCTGGTTGTAATCCTGACTGGAGACAAGGTACCCCACTCCACTACAATCAGGAGGTGATAACAGACTGGTCTATCTCTGAGTGTCTCTGGTTGTAATCCTGACAAGATACCACACTCCACTACAATCAGGAGGTGATAACAGACTGGTCTGTCTCTGAGTGTCTCTGGTTGTAATCCTGACAAGGTACCACACTCCACTACAATCAGGAGGTGATAACAGACTGGTCTGTCTCTGAGTGTCTCTGGTTGTAATCCTGACTGGAGACAAGGTACCCCACTCCACTACAATCAGGAGGTGATAACAGACTGGTCTATCTCTGAGTGTCTCTGGTTGTAATCCTGACTGGAGACAAGGTACCACACTCCACTACTATCAGGAGGTGATAACAGACTGGTCTATCTCTGAGTGTCTCTGGTTGTAATCCTGACAAGGTACCACACTCCACTACTATCAGGAGGTGATAACAGACTGGTCTATCTCTGAGTGTCTCTGGTTGTAATCCTGACAAGGTACCACACTCCACTACTATCAGGAGGTGATAACAGACTGGTCTATCTCTGAGTGTCTCTGGTTGTAATCCTGATGGAGACAAGGTACCACACTCCACTACTATCAGGAGGTGATAACAGACTGGTCTATCTCTGAGTGTCTCTGGTTGTAATCCTGACAGGGTACCACACTCCACTACAATCAGGAGGTGATAACAGACTGGTCTATCTCTGAGTGTCTCTGGTTGTAATCCTGACAAGGTACCCACAACCCACTACTATCAGGAGGTGATAACAGACTGGTCTATCTCTGAGTGTCTCTGGTTGTAATCCTGACAAAGGTACCACACTCCACTACTATCAGGAGGTGATAACAGACTGGTCTATCTCTGAGTGTCTCTGGTTGTAATCCTGACAAGGTACCACAACCCACTACTATCAGGAGGTGATAACAGACTGGTCTATCTCTGAGTGTCTCTGGTTGTAATCCTGACAAGGTACCACACTCCACTACTATCAGGAGGTGATAACAGACTGGTCTATCTCTGAGTGTCTCTGGTTGTAATCCTGACAAGGTACCACAACCCACTACTATCAGGAGGTGATAACAATATTCCACAGCAATCAGGGGAAGGTAGTTTTATAAGAGAGGGAGGAAATGGAAAGAGACGGAGATATGAGTGCAGGAGGATGAAATGGAAGGAAACAACGTTTTGAGTGGAGAATGAGGAAATGGAAAGAGACGAAGCTATGAGTGGAGAAGGAGGAAATGGAAGGAGACGACGCTATGAGTTGCGAAGATGGAAATTAAAGGAGACGCTGTTTTATGTGACTAAATGGAAATGGAAAGCCGATGCTACGAGTGAAGAAGATGGAAGTAAAAGGAGATCAAGCCGTTAGTTGTAGAGTAATAGAAGAAACCACGATAGAAACAATCGCTAGACTGGAAGCGCTTGAGAAAATAAATATCGTTTTCTGGGCAGACCGTGTCAAAGAATAATTTATGGCGCAGCAAAATTATTTCCTTTCATTAATTTTTCTGTTCGCTGTACTAGGTAAAATGCTCTCTAGGTTTTCCCTCCCGCCTTTCTATTTTCTCTGTGGTATTTTTTTCCTCCCCCCATGGCGTCGACCGGATTTGGGCCGAGTGGGCAGCGGTTGAAAGTTGTAGGGGTGGTTTGGGGTTGTGATGGGGGTGGTGAGAGAACCGTCAGCTGGTGGCAAGTAGGGGTGGAAAGGGATGGAAACCTGGGGACCGCGGAGGATGGCTCACAGTTCTCCTGAATCGAACTAGGGACAGAAATCAAGGGGGAGGTTTGGAGGCACCCGGTGTTTAGATACTCACTTGTACTATATTATTAAAAAAAAAATCAACTATCCGTGGCGTGGCGAGTTGCCAGTGTAGGCAAGATTAGTTGAAGCTTTCTGTGAATTTTCATCACTCAGTAATACAATCAACATAGATACATGGTATATAGCGCAGAGCATATGTGTGGTTGGTCGAATGGGGACCAAATGAAGGATATGGGGGGAAAAGTAAGAAAGTCCAATTTAACTCAAACTGAGCTAGTGCGGCCATCTATTAGACAACCATGAGACCTTTCTAATGCACTTTAGATTATGATTAATAGAGGTCTCTGACGGATCTAATCCAATTTAAAAAAAGTATTTGCTGAGGTCTAGATAGGGTTTGAGATATAAACGTTGTTGTACTATAAAGTGAGTGTAATGTGACTTCCTCCTTTTTCCCTTGTACCCTACAAATTGAAGATAGCATATATCGGGTAGAAATTTAACAAGCTCCCACCCGCTTCGGTAGCCGAATGGTCTAACGCGTCACTCTCGCAATATATTTGAACTGCCGATGACGGGGAGATTGTGGTTCAAATCCCGGTTGGGTGTACCAAGGGTGGATTTTACTCTCTCTCCCCCACACCCTCTAAAATTCAACCATCCTCAACCGTAATAAATTAGAAAGTACATATGATTATAGCTTGAATGGGTTGTAAGACGCGGTGCTAAAAGTAAAACATTCATTGGTCAGGTATCAATATAAATATATGTCCTATGTGGTACAGAGTCGACTGAGGACAGAGTGGGGGTGGGGGGGGGTGGACAAGTCACGTGTCTATTTTTAACAAGCTTTGCTTACCCTGGCAACACTCCACGTCCCACCACTAATACCTTAAAATACATAAGTCGTATTGTGACTAAATTTAATTAATTCTGTTTTGAACTCTATAACTTTCTTTAAACTAATATGGAAATAAATAACATTAATAGCAAACACCAACATAACTTTTTATTTATATTTTAACTCCAAATAATTAATTAAAAAAAGTTAATCCATTTATTTTAAATCACAATTAAATAACTAACTAGCTAGTGCTGCTATTGTGGTTTGAATCCCTGGAAGTTGAGCCGGCCGGAAACAAATGAAAACCTACTTATTTAATCTAGTCGAGTGTAATAATCAGAGAATATAGTGCGCAAAGGACAGATAAACATCCCGACTGGTAATAAATGATTCCAGGAACCCTGGATTGGGGGGAAAGGAACTTATGTAAATATTTGTTCTTCCTTGCCAGCATTTATCAGTCACAATTACCAACTTGGGGGAAATTAAATAGTTGTTAGGTTAACATTAAAACTGATGGCAATTTTCTTATAAATAACGCAGGTATTGGGGTAGCAGCTAACTATATTAGCTGGGATTGTGTCTTAAGGAACCTATATTAACTGGGATTGTGGTGTAAGGGAGATATAGTAACTGGGACTGTGGCCGAAGGGATCTATAGTAACTGAGATTGTGGCTGAAGGTATTCATAGTAATAAAGATAATTCAGCTTGCTATATATTATTATGTTTTAACATTCCCATTCTTGCGTTCTAAACGCCTCATTTCCCGACCTGACACATTTATATCGTGTCTTCTGTCGCTATACAAGTACACTGTTTTATCCGCCTTTCCAAGACGGACTTCCCTCCAAACTTGCCGACTTATTGGGACTCTCTTGTTTCAACCCGAATGTTAATGTGCTCGCTGTGACTTACGAAATGAAAAAATCCTTTACTTGCCAGGGGGAAGGATGGAAAACTACTTTTGGGCCAAACAACCTCCAGTAGTCATACACTCAGCAGGGATTTTAACCAGAGCATCTGTGAGGTCTCAAGTCAAACATGCAAGCACTCTGCAAATTGTGGTGAGTTTTTGTGAGATAACTGATTATTGACAGCGTTCATTCACCTGCAGATAGTGTTCGTCGTTTGTTGAAAGGGTTATTCACCTGCAGATAGTTTTCGTCGTTTGTTGAAAGGGTTTATTCAGCTGCAGATAGTGTAGGTCGTCTGTTGAAAGGGCTCATTCACCTGCAGATAGTGTTCGTCGTTTATTGAAAGGGTTTATTCACCTGCAGATAGTGTTCGTCGTTTGTTGAAAGGGTTTATTCAGCTGCAGATAGTGTAAGTCGTCTGTTGAGAGGGCTCATTCACCTGCAGATAGTGTTCGTCGTCTGTTGAAAGGGTTTATTCAGCTGCAGATAGTGTAGGTCGTCTGTTGAGAGGGCTCATTCACCTGCAGATAGTGTTCGTCGTCTGTTGAAAGGGTTTATTCACCTGCAGATAGTTTTCGTCGTTTGTTGAAAGGGTTTATTCACCTGCAGATAGTTTTCGTCGTTTGTTGAAAGGGTTTATTCAGCTGCAGATAGTGTAGGTCGTCTGTTGAAAGGGCTCATTCACCTGCAGATAGTGTTCGTCGTTTATTGAAAGGGTTTATTCACCTGCAGATAGTGTTCGTCGTTTGTTGAAAGGGTTTATTCAGCTGCAGATAGTGTAAGTCGTCTGTTGAGAGGGCTCATTCACCTGCAGATAGTGTTCGTCGTCTGTTGAAAGGGTTTATTCAGCTGCAGATAGTGTAGGTCGTCTGTTGAGAGGGCTCATTCACCTGCAGATAGTGTTCGTCGTCTGTTGAAAGGGTTTATTCACCTGCAGATAGTTTTCGTCGTTTGTTGAAAGGGTTTATTCACCTGCAGATAGTTTTCGTCGTTTGTTGAAAGGGTTTATTCAGCTGCAGATAGTGTAGGTCGTCTGTTGAAAGGGCTCATTCACCTGCAGATAGTGTTCGTCGTTTATTGAAAGGGTTTATTCACCTGCAGATAGTGTTCGTCGTTTGTTGAAAGGGTTTATTCAGCTGCAGATAGTGTAAGTCGTCTGTTGAGAGGGCTCATTTACCTGCAGATAGTGTAGGTCATCTGTTGAGAGGGCTCATTCACCTGCAGATAGTGTTCGTCGTCTGTTGAAAGGGTTTATTCAGCTGCAGATAGTGTAGGTCGTCTGTTGAGAGGGCTCATTCACCTGCAGATAGTGTTCATCGTTTGTTGAGAGGGCTCATTCACCTGCAGATAGTGTTCGTTGTTTGTTGAGAGGGCTCATTCACCTGCAGATAGTGTAGGTCGTCTGTTGAAAGGGTTTATTCACCTGCAGATAGTGTTCGTCGTTTGTTGAAAGGGTTTATTCAGCTGCAGATAGTGTAAGTCGTCTGTTGAGAGGGCTCATTCACCTGCAGATAGTGTTCGTCGTTTATTGAAAGGGTTTATTCACCTGCAGATAGTGTAGGTCGTCTGTTGAGAGGGCTCATTCACCTGCAGATAGTGTTCGTCGTCTGTTGAAAGGGTTTATTCACCTGCAGATAGTGTAGGTCGTCTGTTGAGAGGGCTCATTCACCTGCAGATAGTGTTCGTCGTTTGTTGAAAGGGTTTATTCACCTGCAGATAGTGTTGGTCGTCTGTTGAGAGGGCGCATTCACATGCAGATAGTGCACATCATTGGTCGACAGCTCCCAGAAAGTTATAAAATCTCGCCCCAACAAAATACCCTTGGGCTTAACCGAGGCTTGAACTACAACCTTTAACAATAAGATTCAGCATGCGTTAAGACTGAAATAACCCACCCGCCAACCCCAACACCCGGGGTCCTCAACAGTAAAATAAAAAAAAAGGAAGTAAAATTACCCGCTTGAAGAATTCCCCCCCTCCCCCCGGCAACGTGATAAATCGTTTTCCTGTCCAATTGATTTAAGCCCTAACCCCCTCCCCGATACCCCCCCTCTCAGTCGGTCGTTCAGAAGCTCGGGCAAACTTTATCCGCATAATCTGCTCCGGAATTCTTGCTGATACAGGTTTCTGCACTTGAAGGATATTCAAGAATATCCTCTTTCTCTAAACTTCATAATATCGTTCCTCTCTGGATTCCGAAATGAGAACGAAGGGGGAGCTCTATTAAGTAAGAGAGATTACTTTCATCGGGTTCTGAGGCGTCATTTTTAGAAATTGTCCCTGTTGAATGATATAAAACGATGAAGAGAAAGTTTGTCAGTTTGTATCATCTGCCAGCTCTCGACCAGGCACGGGCCAAGAATGTGTCTATAGCACAGGGAGTGTGTCTTAACACTATCAAGATCCCATACAGAGTGCGAGATACTATCTTAAATTATAAATTCATTGGAAAACTCATTTTAAGTTTTATTTAAAAAATTAAGTTAGTGCTTACATACTTGTTCTAGTTTGTTATTTTGTTGCCACAATCGGTACAAATATTTACAATATGCCTTTAATTTTCATTTTGTTTGAAAATGTTTTTTAGGGATTAGTGTAAAACAGCCAAACAATCATGTTTGTAGATTATTTCCAAATAGTTTTAAGAACGTTACTTGAAGTATTTCATGTAATTACACATCGCACATATATTGCCAATAATTTATGAACCTGCACTAATAAAATAATAACAACTCTTCCTCTCCCAGAGTCAGGAACACTAGCCCTGCCACTAGTCCTAGGTGAATCAGGTATAATAACACCTCTTCCTCGCCCAGAGTCAGGCACACTAGTCCTGCCAGTATCCCTAGTTGAATCAGGTATAATAACACCTCTTCCTCTCCCAGAGTCAGGCACACTAGCACTGCCAGTAGTCCTAGGTGAATCAGGTATAATAACACCTCTTCCTCACCCAGACTCAGACACACTAGCTCTGCCAGTGGTCCTAGTTGAATCAGGTATAATAACACCTCTTCCTCTCCCAGAGTCAGGAACACTAACCCTGCCAGTATTTCTAGGTGAATACAGGTATGATAACACCTCTTCCTCTCCTAGAGTCAGGCACACTAGTCCTGCCAGTATCCCTAGTTGAATCAGGTATAATAACACCTCTTCCTCTCCCAGAGCCAGGCACAGTAGCCCTCAGCGAATCAGGTATCCCCAATGTAACGTATTATCCGGTAACTAACAACAGCACTATCTTCACTCTCGATGATTCAACAAGTCAGAAGCCTCCGAATATGAACCGTCTTTATCTAGCCCAGGATTCACGGTCTCACACGCGTTACACTCTAATGGAACAGGATGAAGAGGGAGAAGTGGAGGAAATATCGAATTTGAAGAGTAAAGTGTAGAACAAGAAGAATTCAACACTATTCATTTTATATATGTATTTCAAAAGGCTCAACTCTTTCCCCGCCCCCAAGGTCAGCGAATATAGATTGCCAATAATAATGTGGAGGATAAAGGAGGGGGAATCCTGAGTTATATGGCCAGGATATCCTCGAGATGAAGGAGAGAGTCCTACGCTATCGAGCGCTGCCAGCAGGATCAGATTTAAAGTCGGCGAAGTAGGTTCGCCAACGAGGATCAAATAGATGTATATATATAATATTGAGGCTCGTGAGCTAAGTAGCGCCAGAAGAGATATGTCGGAAGGAGGGCGATCTGCAAATTGAGAAAGACGCCATAAAACGATCATCCCGGGCGAAGAGGGGTGGAGGGAGAGGGGGGGACACGCACACGAGAAATGTTCAGATACCGAGAGGAATAGAGAAATATATCAACATTCGATTTATTTCGTACAATGTGACTCTTTTTATCCTCGCTCCAGCCCAGGAAATGGTGGATGTAAGAATCAGACATGACTTTTAGAAATCACGACAATAGCTGCCATTAATACGATATATACACAGTAGTCCAGTGACACGGGGCAGTGATAGTAACACTACTGACTGACAGAGGTGTATTTATATGAGGACAGTGACAGTATCACTACTGACTGAAAGAGGTGTATTTATATGAAGAGGACAGTGACAGTATCACTACAGACTGGAAGAGGACCATGACAGTATCACTACGACTGACAGAGGTGTATTTACATGAAGAGGACAGTGACAGTATCACTACAGACTGAACAGAGGTGTATTTACATGAAGGAGGACAGTGACAGTATCACTGACTGACAGAGTGATTTAATGAGACGTGACAGTATCATACAGACTGAAGAGTGTATTTACAAAAGGACAGTGACAGTATCACTACTGACTGACAGAGGTGTATTTACATGAAGAGGACAGTGACAGTATCACTACAGACTGACAGAGGTGTATTTACATGAAGACAGTGACAGTATCACTACTGACCGACAGAAGTGTATTTACATAAAGAGGACAGTGACAGTGTCACTACTGACTGACAGAGGTGTATTTACATGAAGAGGACAGTGAACAGTATCACTACAGACTGACAGAGGTGTATTTACATAAAGAGGACAGTGACAGTATCACTACAGACTGACAGAGGGGTATTTACATTAATAGGACAGTGACAGTATCACTACAGACTGACAGAGGTGTATTTACATGAAGAGGACAGTGACAGTATCACTACAGACTGACCAGAGGTGTATTTACATGAAGACAGTGACAGTATCACTACTGACCGACAGAAGTGTATTTACATGAAGAGGACAGTGACAGTGTCACTACTGACTGACAGAGGTGTATTTACATGAAGAGGACAGTGACAGTATCACTACAGACTGACAGAGGTGTATTTACATGAAGACAGTGACAGTATCACTACTGACGACAGAAGTGTATTTACATGAAGAGGACAGTGACAGTATCACTACAGACTGACAGAGGTGTATTTACATGAAGAGGACAGTGACAGTATCACTACTGACTGACAGAGGTGTATTCAGAGCCATTAACTCAACATGGCACCAAACTAATGCTTCTAACATTCTCAAATCAGCAGTTATCAGCCAAGTTGGGCCCACACTTCCTCTAAGTCTTCCTCGGAGGAGTTGGTGTGGGGGGAAGGAAGTTTAGAAGGTTCAGAGTTCGGTGGACCATGCCTCGCTCCGAACAAACTCCCTCCCCTCTAGTCTCAAGTTGCACCTCTGCAGCGGATCAAAGTGGATTAGAGCCCCTCTGACTGCTCTGGCTCCAAGTGACGTCATGAGCGGCCGAGGAGTAGATCTTGTTCTATTGGCGAGCTTAGAGCTTTGCTTTCTAACAACTTTCCTTGTAGAGTGATGGCTGGTTTGAATGACGACTCGTAGTTTCTAGAGCTCTCTCCACGTCCTGGAAAACGTGGCCACTCGTAGTTTCTAGATCTCTCTCTCCACGTCCCAAGAACGTGGCCACTCTTAGTTTCTAGATCTCTCTCCACGTCCTGTAAAACGTGGCCACTCGTAGTTTCTAGATCTCTCTCTCCACGTCCCAGAGAACGTGGCACTCTTAGTTTCTATATCTCTTCCACGTCTGTAAACGTGGCCACTCGTAGTTTCTAGACCTCCTCTCCATCCTAAATGACGGGAACTTTATAGCTCATGTGGTTCTCACTATTAAATATTAAGGGTTCAATCAGCAAACTAACAAACTTAAATAAGCAAAAATGCTCAGAAGACAAACAAAAG
Organism: Timema podura; assembly: GCA_033556935.1. Taxonomy (NCBI): domain Eukaryota; kingdom Metazoa; phylum Arthropoda; class Insecta; order Phasmatodea; family Timematidae; genus Timema; species Timema podura. The sequence continues at coordinate 54,830,120 of JAVRXN010000012.1, read as the reverse complement.
TGGTTTGAAACCAACTTGGTCCAACCTTCAGTAAAACAACAAGGTAAAGTTTTCCTTAATCTTGGCAACCTTGTAATTCTGTTTGTGGTCTAGTGAGAAGATGACGTCCTTTGTGAGCGAGCCAGGAGAATCAACGATGAACCTCCCGACTAATTAACGAGGGTTGATGTTAGGAGACAGTCAGTTTTCTTGGCCAAAGTGGGAGAGACAGTTTGGACCAACTCCTGGTGATTTGGTCGTGGTTCCCTTAGTTACCAAGCCATCAATATAATAACTGACTGTTGTAATACTGGCTTAATGAGGGTTTCCAGGGGATTGCTGTTGGAATAGTGGCTGAATGAGGTCTCCAGGGATTTTGTTGGAATAGTGGCTGAATCGAGGGTCTCCAGGGATTGCTGTTGGAATATGGCTGAACGAGGGTCTCCAGGGATTGTGTTGGAATTCTGGCTGAATGAGGGTCTCCAGGGGATTTCTGTTGGAATAGTGCTTGAGGGTCTCAGGATTTGTTGAGTAGTGTCTGAACGAGGTCTCAGGGGATTGCTGTTGGAATAGTGGCTGAACGAGGGTCTCCAGGGGATTGCTGTTGGAATAGTGGTATAATGAGGGTCTACAGGGGATTGCTGTTGGAATAGTGGCTGAATGAGGGTCTCCAGGGGATTGCTGTTGGAATAGTGGCTGAACGAGGGTCTCCAGGGGATTGTTGTTGGAATTCTGGCTGAATGAGGGTCTCCAGGGGATTGCTGTTGGAATTCTGGCTGAATGAGGGTCTCCAGGGGATTGCTGTTGGAATAGTGGATAATGAGGGTCTCCAGGGGATTGCTGTTGGAATTCTGGCTGAATGAGGGTCTCCAGGGATTGCTGTTGGAATAGTGGTGAATGAGGGTCTCTAGGGGATTGCATGTTGGAATAGTGGTATAATGAGGGTCTCCAGGGGATTTCTGTTGGAATAGTGGCTGAATGAGGGTCTCCAGGGGATTTCTGTTGGAGTAGTGGCTGAACGTGGTCTCTAGGGGATTGCTGTTGGAATAGTGGCTGAACGAGGTCTCCAGGGGATTGCTGTTGGAATAGTGGTATAATGAGGGTCTACAGGGGATTTGCTGTTGGAATAGTGGCTGAATGAGGGTCTCCAGGGGATTGCTGTTGGAATAGTGGCTGAACGAGGGTCTCCAGGGTGTGTGGAATTCTGGCTGATGAGGTTCAGGGATTGCTGTTGGAATTCTGGCTGAATGAGGGTCTCCAGGGGATTGCTGTTGGAATAGTGGTATAATGAGGGTCTCAGAGGATTGCTGTTGGAATAGTGCTGAACGGTCTCCAGGGATTGCTGTTGAATGCTGGCTGAATGAGGGTCTCCAGGGATTGCTGTTGAAATATGTTGTGGGTTTGGGATTGATGTGGAATAGTGTATAATGAGGGTCTCCAGGGGATTTCTGTTGGAATAGTGGCTGAATGAGGGTCTCCAGGGGATTGCTGTTGGAATAGTGGCTGAACGAGGGTCTCTAGGGGATTGCTGTTGGAATAGTGGCTGAATGACGATCTACAGGGTATTGATGTTGGAATAGTGGCTGAATGAGGGTCTTTAGGGGATTTATGTTGGAATAGTGTTAGAGTCTCAACCCTGAATGATATAATTTTAGGAGTTGAGGTTGATTAATGTCGTCAAGTGGTGTGCTATCAGTCAGGCTAGTAGTGATGTATGTTGTTATAATGACAAGTGCACTATGAACAGTATTCCTAAAAAAATCACAATTTATAAAACTAGCTCCAGGCTATTTACAATCAATATTTGGAATACCTGATGCAGTTGGACACATTAAAATGGAATGAAATGTTACGTGTTTTGGAACCAGATAATATGCCGACATGAAAGCAAGAATAAACCTGATTTAAGATTTTACATAAAAATTACAAACATATAAATAGAAATGTTGCAGAAAGATCAATTTTAGTGAACAAGATATTAAATGTAACCGATCGTCAAGTTACTCTTTTGTTGCGGGATATAGATTATTCGTAAAATACGAGTTTTATTCTCAAAATTACAACAAACAAATTTGGTGAACGATATTTAGTGAATGGAAATCCGATGAAAACCAAACCCAGATCCCGCCCGGTATTAAAGAAACGCCGCGTGACCGCGCTAAGTAGCCGCGAACAATCGGAGTGATCGGCGGACAAGGATCAGAGTCCGTTGTACCGTGTGTGCTTCTCGGGGCAGACGGTGACGTGTGAGAGTTGGCTTTTGGAGGTCACACACACGCTGGCTACAGGGGATAGATACGTCCAATTCTATCTCAGATTGGGCCCGCTTGAGTGGCCGAATGTTCTAAGGCATCATGTGAAGATCGGGGTTCAAAACCTCGCTTTGGATCTACTAAGGGTGATTTTTTTTTACTGATTGTTTCCACTCTCCTTCCATACAAATGCGGGTAGATTGCCTCTAATATGTTCCTTCATCATCCCTACCCTTTAGAATAGTTTTATATATATATATGCTTATAACTAAACAGGTAGTAAGCCGCGGTGAGAAAAAAACTTCCAATCGAGTAGTGCTGCCATCTGTTAGAAAATCACGAGAACTTCCTAATGTTCTCTAAATTACGGTTAAAAAATGTATCTGTCATAATTTTATAAAAAGTATTTCCTGGGTTCGAGATCTAAAAGTCGTTGTCCAGGAAAATGTGTGTAATATGACTTTCCCCCTATTTCCCTTGTACGCGTCATTTGTGAGTACACGCTTAGCACGCATCAGTTAATTATTTATAAACCAGTACTTTAGTTTTTTTTAACCTCCATTTCATAGAATCTATCTCCAAACGCTACAAACTAGCCCAAGTTTAAATACACACCACTAAACTAAATACAGGGCAAACTCGATAATCCGACGTTTGATAGCTTCACGCGCTAAGGTTCATGTTTTATTTAATAGTCATGTAACCATCATAAAAGTTAGTTATATTACAAAATATAAAAATACCTTGACAAAAAATTCCAATAAAAAAAGGAAAAAGAGAATGTTTCAATATTAAATTAAGTTAAAGAAAAAGGGGAATGAAAGGAAACTATACAAAATAATTATAAAAAAATTAGAACCAATAAGAAACTTAATGAACCTAAAAAGATGTCGATTTCAATTCCGGTTCGACTCCCTGATTGGTAATTTTTCAAGTATAAAGTGTAAGGATTGGTTGAACACTAGAAGATAAAACCCAAGTCTCGATCAATAAATAAAGCACATCAATTAATCGATAGATTCATAGATCTGGCAAAATACAAAATATTTCCAGGATCCACTTCAACATCCCAAGCAATTCCCTCGTCAGCCCATCGCAAGGTGCGACGTAATGTAAATACAGAAGAATATTATGGTCGAAACATAAATTACTAAAGTTCCACGTGACGTCAGAAAAGAAGAGCTTATCTCCTAGGCCCCTCCATCCCAGAGCAGGGCCGCAGTAAGACCTAGGAGCTGGCGGAAAACCTTTTAGCGCGGGAGCACCCGACCATAAATCAAATCCTCCCCCGCCCCCAATTTAATATTAAAACTGCGCATTCACGGGCCAATGATCCGCGTGAGATGCCCTACGCCCGATACATTTGCAACCCGCCCAGCCAACCAAGAGCAGCTTTATTAAATCGTAAATTCATGAAGTCCAAGGCCACACACACACACACACACACACACACACACACACACACACACACACACACACACACACACACACACACACACACACACACACACACACACCAGATCCGATACAAGACTTCTTATTCGCTACCGAAAACTGCGATAAATAATCCTACCAGAAACAAGTCAAATATTAAACTTTCTAAAGAGTTAACTGGCCGGGGAAAGGGACTTCGCTTTTGGGAAAGTGCAAAATAAATAAATTAAAGTTGGAATATATCATATTATCAGCGAATTAATAAACAAACTAAAATCAATAACATTAATATTTTTATATCCTCAAGCAGCGTTTTTAAGAAGATACAATACAATTATCTCCTCAAGCAGCGTTTTTAAGAAGATACAATACAATTATCTCCTCAAGTAACGTTTTTAAAAGGATATAATACAATTATCTCCTAAAGCAGTGTTTAGCGAAAGCACTAAGACACTCAAGGAGAAGGCTGTTTGTTCTTTCGTTCTTTCATACAGTCGCCAACTCAGTTATGTGCATATTAGAAATGGCATCTTGCCAGCAAGTATGTAAACGAACGTTTTCCCACCCTCCCCCACGTCCATAACTCCCCTCAGTAACATCATTTTGACGGCCGGTCGAGCCTACAGATCATTATTCCGCCCTGTGGCTCACGACTGTATCGAAGCACCAGTTAGGAATGTTGACATTTAATTCTCCTCCGGAGAGGAACTCTAATGATTCCCTGAGGCCATTACAGGTCGAGAAGGGGCTAAGCGCCAGATGGAGTCACAGCAGCGCAACACGGGCATGAGTAACTTCCGGGACCTCTACTATTACTATAGTTCATGAGAGCATAGCCAAACTATGACTGTAATATTAGTCACAAAAAGTCTCGAGAATAGCGCAGTACAATCCCAGCCGCTACATCAAGTGCTAAGCCGACATAATATTTTCAGCACCGCGTCTTACTACCCGTCCGGGCTTTACGCTTATGTGTTAGGGATGAGGAAGGTTGAATTTAGAGTAAATTTACCCCGTATTTACGTGGAGGTAGAGTGAAAAAGAATCAAGGGAAAACCACCCTTAGTAGACCCGAACCCCGATTTCCCCGTCATCAGCAGTTCAGTCTCCTGCGTGAGTGACGCCTTAGACCATTCAACCACCGAAGTTGGTCTAACATGATGGGAGTAAAATATAACGAAGATAGAAAACTGGTGTTTTCTCTCCCAACATTTGTACATAGGAAGGGCCCTATCTGACATCTAGAAAGGTGTCCATACGTCAAGTCAATCGATCTGCCAGTTGTCACTTTTGAGAGATGTACTTGTTTTTTTCCACCATGCGCTAGTACCCATTCAGGCTATACATATACATTAATTACATAACGGAATAAGGATGAGATAAGTAGAATTTAAGAGGATATGTACCAGCATACGCGTGAAAGGAGAGTGGAAACCATTTAAGGGAAAAAAACTAAGTACACCCAACAGAGATTCGAACCCCGATCTCCCCATCAACTAGACTGACGCATTAGCCCATTCGATCACCGATTAAGGTAAATACTAATAAAATAACACTAATAATATAGTTATCAATTTTAGCCACAAAAAGCTGTAAAGACCTTTCCCATGAAAATTGAACTGTACTGTTACATTCTCTGGACTTGCATTATTTCGGTAATTGGAACAATTAACAGAAACAGGGGAACATCACACAAAACAAAAGGAAGGAAGTTTTGTGAAGATAACTTTTTAAAGCCGAAGATAAATAATGTTGTTAGCACATAGCCCTACTCGTAATTTTCCAAGCTATCCGTTAAGTGTATCTAGGTAAAGAGAAAGATTTACATAAATAAATGGTACGGCGCACCGCACAGACTTTCTCTCTCTTTCTATATATTCGTAAGATTTCTGAACGGAATAATGTACATTGTATCATCACCACTCCACATAAGAACACGCATAAAATAATATACAATGATATAGAATCAATGAGAAAAGAGGCGCATCTTTGTCCACCTTAGAACATTTCAAACAGTTTAATGTCTTCCACAAGGGTCAACACTTCGTATTAAAATTTCGATTTCTGGTTAAAATTTTAACATTTTATAAGGTGTTGCAGATCTTCAAGTCATCGCATTGATATTTAATTATTCATTTATACATTTTGACCAATAAAAAATGTAAATATTGACTATTGAGTCTAAAATGGAGATAGATCATTGCTATGCAAACATTTCTCCTAAGAGATTTAAAGAAAAATAACATACTTTTTTAGATACTTATATTTAATTACTCTATGGCATTGGAAAATTATTGCGTTAAGACTTAAGTAGTATATGTTTACAAGTTCACAAAATTGTATTAATATATTTGCAAATATCTCAGAAACTGCTGCTTTTATAAAAATATATATCAAATAAAAGTTTTTTATTTCTAATAGCCCTACAATTTTGCGATGATAAGTTGTTTAGTTACTCCAATAGTTGTGGAGATACGGAAATTAACGCTTCTGTAATGTACCCTAAAAATCATTTTCATAGAAAAATGAAAATAGCCAGTTTATTTATAATCTTAATCAACGCCTAGATACGAATTTTAATCAAAATCGTTTGAGCAGATTTTGAGAAAACCAAATTTTTCTCTTTTCGCCCTTCAGTAAACTACCCTTAATTTTAAGTTTTTATAGGCACACAGACAGACGGCATTGCAAAGACTATTTTTTAGGGTTCGGGGGGTCATGAGACGTCGGCATCCATCAACATTTCAGGTTAGTTTTTTTTACGGTCGCAATACTTAAACTTTAATGTCCAAAAAGTTAAAAAATTCATATAATTGCGTATAGATTGAAAGTTATTGATTTTATAAAAATATGTTTCGGATAAAATATTTGTATTATAAATATATATACATATTTGTAATGCTAAGTAATTTCATATCTCAAATAGTTTCGGAGCTATTTAAAAAAATGTTAATTGACGCATCAGACCGGAGCCCTTAAAGCCATTTTTCCGAAATATTGAGGGTAGCCATTTTGTTTGGAATATTTATTAATGTTTATAAATGAAATTTAATCAAAATCGTTGGAGCCGATTTTGAGAAAATCGACTTTTTCTCTTTTTGCCCTTCAGTAAACTACCCTTAATTTTAAGTTTTAATAGACACACAGACAGACGGCATTGCAAAGACTATTTTTTAGGGTTCGGGGGGTCATGAGACGTCAAAATCCATCAACATTTCAGGTTAGTTTTTTTTACGATCGCAATACTTAAGCTTTAATGTCCAAAAAGCTAAAAATATATATATATAATTGCGTATAGAATGAAAATTATTGATTTTATAAAAATATGTTTCGAAAAAAATATTTGTATTATAAATATATATACATATTTGTAATGCTAAGTAATTTCACATCTCAAATAGTTTCGGAGCTATTATAAAAAATGTTAATTTACGCATCAGACCGGAGCCCTTAAAGCGATTTTTCCGAAATATTGAGAGTAGCCATTTTGTTTGGAATATTTATTATTATTCATAAATGAAATTTAATCAAAATCGTTAGAGCCGATTTTGAGAAAATCAACTTTTTCTCTTTTTTCCCTTCAGTAAACTACCCTTAATTTTAGGGGTAGATATCCAATTCCAAAAACCCCTCTGGGCAACCCTATGAAAACCCTAGATATCAAGTTTCAGCTCAATCGGTAAAATAGTTTAGGCTCTAGTTGGAGGTACAGACAGACAGACAGACAGACAGACAGACAGACAGACGGAAATTCAAAAACCACTTTTTCGGATTCAGGAAGTCATGAAACGTCAAAATTCATCAAAATCTCGACATCGATTTTTTTGACGATCACCATACTTTCTCTACCTGTAAGATAGAGAGAAAGTAAAAAAAGAACGAATCGCACTAAATTATGTTAGGCTGACATATCCGAATCTGTCTATACTTACGTTATTGATGTAATTTGTCATTTGAAGAAGCGAAGATTATGATGGGGATCCAAGTAGTTGGGAAGCGGATTCATTGAACCTTCAACTTCGACATTTTTGAAGCTTCACACACCCCTAATATACCCCAATTTTTCTTACGAATTGACATACCTTAGGGCAGGGGTCGATCTCGCGACAATCTGCAGTCAATTGCGTAAGAAAACTACATCGTCACAAAAAAGTAAGAGCTTACCTTGTATTATTCAACTATGGTACAGATTATAAGATAGAGCCATAGTGTCATCCGTCAAGGAGAGACTGCTTGCTACCTTTCAGAATCAAGGGAGTTTACATTTTATTTATATCTAAAGGCAGGGACATAAATATTGGAAAAAATATTGAATTTAAGGAATAAATACAAGATGTATAGGAAAAAAAAGAGAGTTAAAAATATAGTGAAGAGACGAAGGGTGATCGCTGCTGGACCGTTGATGAATGTAAAAGTCGTTCGGGATCCAAAAATGTTGCCGGCCCCTGCCTTACGGGTATAAAAAGTTACTTGCTTACCTCCTACGCGTTCATACGTCAAGTCATGTGATTTGAAGCTGTCACTTTAATATTATCAATACCTATAAAACAGTACGAATAATAAAGTAAAATGTTATAAATGTTGAACGCGGAAAAATATGTTTGTATTTTCTAAAAATGTTTCGCAAAATGTTAAAATCAAGGTATAGTTAGTCTTTCGTCCTCGAACTTAAACACAGCGCTGTGATCACGCACAGAAGAGCAAGGTACATATATTAAGATAGATAATTCCCGGTATTTCCAGACAACGAGCGGGACATAAGCTCATGTTCTCTAGCGGTTGTGTAGCTCAGGTGGCAATTCCCCCACTTATACAAAGTTAAGGTTCTTCAACACTGGAGCAACACAATTAACCTTTATCTACTTGGGCGTGCGTTAATTGCAAACATTTACTGAGAGGGGTGAAAGGGGAAGGGGTGTCGGTCGATAATACACGAGGAATTACAGTTTACATTAGACAGCCCTGCCATTCCTACCAGAATGAAGGGCATTACAGACGATCCCGCTTCTATCCGCCCCATTGAAGGAGCTCACTTCGATTACAAGAGCACACCCCCCCTCGCATTCTTTCACAGAGCGAGGTTAGCTTTATTTCCTCCCGCGCCGCTCACAAGGGCTTGGAGGAAAACAGGAGTAAGTCCAGTCTGGTGGGAATACGTAGGCTAGGCCTTGTCCTCGACAGGATGTGCTAGAATCCACTAGACATGACTAACTTTATCTGTGTACTACCGAGTGATCCTGAATCCTAGTAGCTCCTTAGGTCACCGAGTGGATCCTGCATACTAAAAGTAGCTCCTTAGTTCCCCCAGTGGCTCCTGAATCTTAAAAGTAGCTCCTTAGTTCCCCCAGTAGCTCCTGCATACTAAAAGTAACTCCTTAGTTCACCCATTGGCTCCTGCATCCTAAAAATAGTTCATTAGTTCATCCAGTGGCTCCTGCATACTAAAAGTAGTTCATTAGTTCATCCAGTGGCTCCTTCAGCCTATGGTCATATTAGCTCCTTCATTAACCCAGTAGCTCATGCATTATTATAGTAGATACCACAACCTAAAAGTATCTATTTAATTCACTCAGTAGCTCATTAAACCAGTAACTACTGTCAGTGGTCTTGAGGTTTAAGGTGTAAATACCACTATAAACTGAGCAGTTGGTGATGGGGAGTATGTGGTTCTAGGCCAAGTCGACTCCCGTGAGATTGGTTGTAGTTGTGTTTTGTGAATGTAAGGAGCGAGGACAACTGTTCACAGAACTACTAGCTTGGTTTTATTTTCTGAAATAATGTCCCCGTGGTCTGAGACTGTCTGGAAGGAAGGGACTGAGCAGTCACTAGATGGTAGTAGCACTCACCTACTACTGTCATTGTCTGAGACTGTCTGGAAGGAAGGGACTGAGCAGTCACTAGATGGTAGTAACACTCACCTACTACTGTCATTGTCTGAAACTGTCTGGAAGGAAGGGACTGAGCAGTCACTAGATGGATAGTAGCACTCACCTACTACTGTCATTTCTCCGTGGTCTGAGACTGTCTGGAAGGAAGGCGCTTCTGCAGACACCTCACATCTGTATTTGCCCGTACTGGACAGGTTCACACTCTTCAACACCACCTGGCTCTCCGTCGAGTTGTGGATCTGTGAGAACAAGCAACCAACACTCATTTATTATAAATGTTGATATATCAGGGTAAATACTGCCAGACATGATCCCCCTAGATATAAACCGGTAGTTAGAGAGTGCCAGACATGATCCCCCTAGATATAAACCGGTAGTTAGAGAGTGCCAGACATAATCCCCCTTAATATAACTTGGTAGTTAGAGAGTGCCAGACATAATCCCCCTAGATATAAACCGGTAGTTAGAGAGTGTCAGACATAATCCCCCTAGATAGAACCTGGCAATTTAAGAGTCCCAGACATAATCCCCCTAGATATAACCTGGTAGTTTAAGAGTGCCAGACATAATCCCCCTAGATATAACCCGGTAGTTAGAGAGTGCCAGACATAATCCCCCTAGATATAACCCGGTAGTTAGAGAGTGCCAGACATAATCCCCCTAGATATAACCCGGTAGTTAGAGAGTGCCAGACATAATCCCCCTAGATATAACCCGGTAGTTAGAGAGTGCCAGACATAATCCCCCTAGATATAACCCGGTAGTTAGAGAGTGCCAGACATAATCCCCCTAGATTTAAACCGGTAGTTAGAGAGTGCTAGACATAATCCCCCTAGATATAACCCGATAGTTAGAGAGTGCCAGACATAATCCCCCTAGATATAAACCGGTAGTTAGAGAGTGCTAGACATAATCCCCCTAGATATAAACCGGTAGTTAGAGAGTGCCAGACATAATCCCCCTAGATATAACCTGGTAGTTTAAGAGTGCTAGACATAATCCCCCTAGATATAAACCGGTAGTTAGAGAGTGCCAGACATAATCCCCCAAGATATAACCTGGTAGTTTAAGAGTGCCAGACATAATCCCCCTAGATATAACCCGGTAGTTAGAGAGTGCCAGACATAATCCCCCTAGATAGAACCTAGCAGTTTAAGAGTGCCAGTTCCTATGTCTACCCCTTGGGGGTTCGGGATATTGGCGGAGTCCCGGGGAAGGAGCTATTCCGGACAGGTGGTGCCACCACACGGGAGATGGTTTATGGCCCACAGATATTGTCAGCGCCGGAAATTATGTCATAGTGGGGCCCCGAGTGGTTTCGGGGTGTGAGTTGAGTGGAGAGAGTGTGCTCCTGGCAAGAACCCATTCCCCTCGCCCCACGATGTTACGACTGGGGGGGGGGGGCTACAAACAGCCCTAGCGCAAGGGGAAATCGCAATTAGAGGGTTGGACCGGCGCGATGGAGGGTAATTACAAAGAAATTGCTCTCGGTGTTGATTCTCGGGTCTTGTTCTGGGCAGCTTGGGGTGTAAGAGGAGGAGAGTGAGAGGAGGGGTATCATGTGAAGAGATTTATCGTCACTTGCATATTCATCAATTTTATATAAACTAATAAGTAATGTGTGCCCTCCAAATTTATCTGGACGGTAGGCCTATTTAGAATACAGTAATTTAAGCGTTAGTTTCAATATCCTTTATAATTACGTAACATTTCTATTATTAGCAGCAATAGTTACTGCTGTGTGCAAGAAACACTCAAAACTGCACCGATCTATCTCAAAATGGTGATAGTTTCACAAGAATATCTCTCAGACTGGTGATAGCTTTACAAGGATATATCTCAGAATGGTGATAGTTTCACAAGGATATCTCTCAGACTGGTGATAGCTTTACAAGGATATATCTCAGACTGGTGATAGCTTCAGAAAGATACCCTATTAAGTATGTATCAGACCCCAACATACCCTATCAAGTATGTATCAGATCCCAATATACCCTATCAAGGATTATCAGACCCAAATATACCCTATTAAAGATGTATCAGACCCCAATATACCTTATCAAGGATGTCTCAGACACAAATATACCCTATCAAGCATGTCTCAAACCCCATTATACCCTATCAAAGATGTCTCAGACCCCAATATACTCTATCAAGATGTCTCAGACCCCAATATACCCTATCAAGAATGCCTCAGACCCAATATACCCTATTAAAGATGTATCAGACCCCAATATACCCCATTAAAGATGTATCAGACCCCAATATACCCTATAAAGGATGTCTCAGACCCTAATATACTCTATCAAGAATGCCTCAGACCCCAATATACCCTATTAAAGATGTATCAGACCCCAATATACCATATTAAAGATGTATCAGACCCAATATACCCTATCAAGGATGCCTCAGACCCCAATATACCCTACCAAGGATTATCAGACCCAAATATACCCTATTAAAGATGTATCAGACCCCAATATACCTTATCAAGGATGTATCAGACCCCAATATACCCTATTAAACATGTATCAGACCCCAATATACCCTATCAAGGATGTATCAGACCACAATATACCCTATCAAGGATGCCTCAGACCCCAGGATATACACATATCTCCTCCATCTCGTGTAGCCTACGTACTACGCGGTGTAGGTTCCATCTATCTCATTTCCAGCCCGTTACAAGTCACGTGATCACAATCTTGATGAGACCATGATTAACATTGGGGAGGAATTAGACTGAACGCTACTTCTCAGGCGAAATGAGGGAAGCATTTTATGAGCATTAAAAAGAGAAAGAGAGAAAACACAAAGTACAAAGAGCCCGGAAATTGAAAAGACGTTCACGTTTTCTTAGCGAGAGTAGAGAAAAAAATAAAAAGTAAAGTAAGAATTTACTTTCTGCTCCTGTTTATTTCTCCTCCCTAGTCTAACAATTCCTTGTAATATAAACAGGAGAAGATTTTCCTCTTTAGTTCCACAACAATGGCATTAATATTATAATGACCGAGAGAGAGGGAGAATCCTGGGAGTGAGACAACAAGAAGACAACATTCACCGCACAAGAGCCGGCTTGTGCGTTTTACAAGGGATGGAGTCTCTACTGTCGAGGCTGGCCATGAGGGAGACGAGCTGGTTCGTATAGTTGAATGGGGCATCTAGACTTCCATCCTGACCGTTGAATAAAGCCTATAGCCTTCTATTCTTACAGGTGAATGGGGCATTTTGCCTTGTATATCTCCAAACTAGCAGGATATATCGGATATATAACATTAATTCGTGACAAGACACAAAATAAAAATGCTATAAAAATATAGAACAAGAATGAATGGAAATCAAAATTAGACGTTCTTGATTTAATATTAGTGACAGTGAATATGTACAACAAAGGAACATATTCAAGGTAACAATGGTAGTGAGATGATTAGTGTGACAACAAGTGACAATATTCACGTCCACAATGACCCCGGGTCGGGGAACAAGGAGAGGAGTGTGACAACAAGTGACAATATTCACGTCCACGGCCACTCCAGGCAGGGGGAACAAGGAGAGGAGTGTGACAACAAGTGACAATATCCACGTCCACAATCACCCCAGGCTGGGGAGCAAGGAGAGGAGTGTGAAAACAAGTGACAATATCCACGTCCACAATCACCCCAGGTCGGGAACAAGGAAAGAGAAGTGTGACAATAAGTGACAATACTCACGTCCACGGCCACTCCCGGCAGGGGGAAAAGTTGGGCCGGGGGCATGTCCCTGGGAACGAAGCGGTAGAACTCATTCCCGTCCTTGTACCACTTGACTGAGTAGAGTGCCTCTCCTTGCAGGTCAAAGTGACACTCCAGTCGAGGGTCTTGTCCTCGCACAGCGTGCACCGGGATCCGAACCTCCACTAGTCGTAGACTCACAGCCTCTGCAACAACAATTACATTGAATTGAAAAAAACAACACTCTTCGCTGGAATTCTCAAATATTATAATAAAACTCCAAGGTCTTTAAGTACATTCGGATTTTCTAGGGGTTTAGATTTTTTTTATGGGTAGTATAAACACCAAAAATCCCAAATAATCTCTTTTTAGAGTTTCTCTCTGTTTTTTTGTTGCCAGTAAACTCAAAAGTATTCATTGGATGGACGGAACTTTTCCTGTTGCACTCCTTCTTTTTACGGGAACAGAGTAAGCTATAAAGCATCACGCTATTTTACTAGTGAGCGAAGCAGTGTCGAAAAAACAGGGCGTAAGCAGTAAACATACGTCTTGGCTCCTTGGTACGGGTACAAAGCATGACCCTTGATTTGACCAGTAGGAAGGGGTTGGAGGTGGGGGGGGGGGTTAGTTCGTGTTTATTCGGGAATTTTCGTTACGCGCATAAAAGAATGCTCATGATTTTCTAGCATTAAAAGTTGTCGGTTGCAAATAATATTCTTCTTTACTGTTTGGTATTAAGTCAAAAGCAAACTTTTTGTTTGTGTGATAGGGCGCTCACTATATAGTGCTTCTTTCAATTTACTTTATTTTTGTTTCTTAGAGAGTTGATTAGTTATCTTTCTTTAGGTGTTCATTAAAAAAATTCCTCCACATAAGAGACAATCTTGATACAAGAATGCAACAAATTTAAAATATTTATTTTAATATTATTTGCAATAACGACTCCACGTAAGCAAACAAATTTCAATGCAAGGGCTGCAAACATTTTAATATTTTATTTCTTTAACAATTTATTTTTACCCGATTTAGTGGCCGAATGGTCTAAGGCGTCACCTTCTTGTTAGACTGGCCTGCTGAAGACTGGGAGATCGGAGTTTTCGATCAGGTCTACTGAGGGTTTTCCAATCTTCTTGCACGAAAATGCGGGTTGATTACCTCTAAAATTCTTCCTTCCTCATCCCTAACCCACTAGAGTAATTATCATACACGTATAACCTGAACAAGCAGTAAGGCCTTTAAAATAAATCAGTCGATTCATTTCTATATCCAAGGGGACTTCCCCTCCAGGCACGCCCATTGACTCCTCACAAACTAAAGAACTTGAACCGATGTTGAATAGAATCCATGTTCCCCTCACAATTCAGTCCACTCTTCAGGAAACTGAGAGAACGTGAGTTAACCTCTGCCCCATTGGACGCCCATCGCCCCTCAGCGGGCGGAATACATTACACAAACTTCCCCAAGACATCTAATTGCACGCAGATAGAAGTCAGAGTCACTCAACTTTTCTCAGGCAAACCCCAAAAACGTCTGGAAATTCCCATTTTTATCGCCATCCCGTGCATCGTAAAAGACGTTAAAAAAAAAAAGAGAACAATAGTTAGAACTCAACCCCCACAAATAAAAAAAAAAGAAGAGCCAAATAGAAAAACATTACACAAAAGTTTAAATAAAACGAAGATTTTGTACAACAGAACGCGCAGGGAGCGAATTTTATGAGTAGACGCTACTTTTCTTCCCCAAGCTGTAAATATTTATGATGACAGTAAATTAAAGAAATAACCGCAGTGTACATAGAAAGCACCTGCAATGACACACCAAAGTGGAGATTCCTTTTGTTCTCAGAGAAAAAAAAGGTGAATATTTTTTATTTATTTTTTAAATGTTTACGGTAACACTTGCCCCTAGAATGATTTGTGTTTCTACTCTAGAGCTCCACTTACTAGATAGAGCCGGCCGGGTATGTTTTTATTAATGATAAACATTTGTATAAGGCAAGTTACTGGACAGTTACGACGATGGAGAGGGGAGGTTATTGCCCTTGGAGGAATAATAACAGTGACGTTGATATATTTGATAATTAATTAACTAGTGTAAAGTGATTGAAACAACTACCTCTAATCACGAATCGGTGTGTACAGTGGGCTAAGGAGTGGCCAGTAAGTATGGATTTGACACCCTACCCTGCCTCTAGGCCAATAATATGGGTACATTTGTTGTAAGTCTGATTTTATTAATGTGTAAATGTGCAGTCACCAACAGACAGGTAGTAATGAAAAAATTTACAGGGCCTCTTTTGACAGAACTTTTGATGGAGTGATTGCGTTAATTCAGAAAAATGACAGCCAAACTGGAATTTGAGCTCCCCTTCATTTATTTTAAAATATTTTATCAAAACATATCTAAGTGACGTGTTCAAGGCTAAGAGAGAAGTCTATGTTGGATAGGAACATACTATACGTGACGTGTTCCAGGCTAAGATAAGAGAAGTCTATGTTAGATAGGAACATACTATACGTGACGTGTTCCAGGATAGTAGAGGAGAAGTCTATGTTGGATAGGAACGCACTATACGTGACGTTTTCCAGGCTAGTAGAGAAGTCTATGTTCGATAGGAACATACTATACGTGACGTGTTCCAGGATAGTAGAGGAGAAGTCTATGTTGGATAGGAACGCACTATACGTGACGTGTTCCAGGCTAGTAGAGAAGTCTATGTTGGATAGGAACGCACTATACGTGACGTGTTCCAGGCTAAGATAAGAAAAGTCTATGTTAGATAGGAACACACTATACGTGACGTGTTCCAGGCTAAGATAAGAGAAGTCTATGTTGGATAGGAACGCACTATACGTGACGTGTTCCAAGCTATGAGAGAAGTCAATGTTAGATAGGAACGCACTATACGTGACGTGTTCCAGGCTAAGATAAGAGAAGTCTATGTTGGATAGGAACATACTATATGTGACGTGTTCCAGGATAGTAGAGGAGAAGTCTATGTTGGATAGGAACGCACTATACGTGACGTGTTCCAGGCTAAGATAAGAGAAGTCTATGTTGGATAGGAACATACTATATGTGACGTGTTCCAGGATAGTAGAGGAGAAGTCTATGTTGGATAGGAACGCACTATACGTGACGTGTTCCAGGCTACCGAAGGAGTCTCAAAGTTGCCCTGAGACAATCAGAGCCCCGGAGTCTCGCATGCTTAGAATGTAGGGGAGGTGTGAAGTGAGGGAGAGATAAGACAAATGAAGACAGATAGTTCACACTACAAGACCGCCAGAGGTAAGAAGTTGGGATCGGCTCTACAAGGGAGTAAATAGGGCACAAAAACAAGGGAGAAGTTGTGAACACTCGTTGGCAGCGAGACCAGAGTCAACAAATCACGGGAGGGCCCAAAAATAACGACTGATGTAACGACCGCAATCTTGTAGAGTAAGAGACAACAGTCATAAGATCACTTGTGGCTGCGCAGTAGCTCACACTTCGAAGGCAACATATCTATTATAGATAGACGAGGACACACATATATTATACTTGCAGTTAAGACTATTTGTGGCTGCGCAGTAGCTCACATTCGAGACAGCATACATATTATAGATATACCACTATTTGTGGCTGCGCAGTAGCTCGCACTTCATTGCAGCACACATACTATAGCTAGACTACTATTTGTGGCTGTGCAGTAGCTCACACTTCAATGACAGCACACATACTATAGCTAGACCACTATTGGTGGCTGCGCAGTAGCTCGCACTTCATTGCAGCACACATACTATAGCTAGACTACTATTGGTGGCTGCGCAGTAGCTCGCACTTCTTTGGCAGCAACATACTATAGCTAGACTACTATTTGGTGGCTGCGCAGTAGCTCGCACTTCATGGCAGCAACAATACTATAGCTAGACTACTATTGTGGCTGCGCAGTAGCTCGCACTTCATTGCAGCACACATACTATAGCTAGACTACTATTGGTGGCTGCGCAGTAGCTCGCACTTCATTGCAGCACACATACTATAGCTAGACTACTATTGGTGGCTGCGCAGTAGCTCAGCACTTCATGGCAGCACACATATTATAGCTAGACCACTATTTGTGGCTGCGAAGTAGCTCGCACTTCAAAACCACACACATATTATAGCTATACTACTATTTGTGGCTGCGCAATAGATCAGACTCTAAGGATAAATTAAGTTTGTTCCCAGGATTAAAATAATAACTGCATCAGATATTATCATTCACAATATTCGTAGATTTTGAACATAGAGACTAACATCAAAACGTCATATAAGCTGACGTCAACCAAGGAAGAGGGTACAGTTTAAACCTCCAGGGAATAAACCAGAAACCCGGAACGGTGGTCGCACGGTCTAGCGCGTCGCTCTCGTGTTGGATTGGATTTCCTGGTAACGGGGGAGATCGGGACTCGAATCCCAGCTTGGTGAACTGAGAGTGGTTTTTCCTTGATAGTTTTCCCCTCCCCCATTTCGCAAATGCTCGTACAGTTCCTCTGATACTATTCCTTCATCATCCCTGTCCCATTTGAATTATAAATGTATGCGTGGTAACCGAACGGCTACTAAGACGCGGTGTAAAAAGAAAAAACAACAACATAGGAAAAGACCTGACAGTTAGAAAATCTACTGATCTTCTTTCATGTACTCATACGTCAAGTCATGTGATCTGTTATTGTCACTTTTGATACATATTATTGTAATACCCCTGCCCTAGATTGGGATTTTCATTTAAAACTAACATAACAGTGTTGAAACTAAGTGACTGAAAGAACTGGTCTTGTTTACTTGCTGTGATGAGTTAGTAAACATTAGGAAAGAACGCTGACAGCTCATAACAATTTGTCCCCGTTGTGCTCAGTAACTGGGCTGAACTGAACTATAAAGGGTTTTGATTTAGTGACACAGTAAAATATTTTCAAATTGGGTCGCATTAAATATGTTTGTTTTTTAAAGGCCCTTTCTATGAAAATTTGACTGTAGCTACTCCTGTGTCAGTTAGAGAGAGAAGGATGAATACAAGAACGTGAGACAAAGAAAGAGAATCAGACATGAGAGAGAATTTAAGACGGCATTAAGATTATATCAGGAGTTAATTCACTTCAGGAACATGCTACTTTTCCTTCCACTGTTTCGTGATTTTTTTTTATCTGGATGATTTTCTCGAAACGGAAAAAGAGTGTAGGAAGGTGAGGGGGTTGGGGGAAGGTAGTGATTATGTTGAAATCGATGCTCCACTGCAAGCCAGCGTTCCACGTTGCTGATTTTAACCGGTAGAGAACATTGTTTTTTTTTTAATGTCAAATAAAAAAAGTGTGTTTCACCTCAGCAGAAAGAATAGCGTAAAATGCGATTCATCTAAAAAAAAATGGCTTGGATTATTTTCTGCATTTTTTATTATTTCATCAAATATAAATGGCACGGTGCACCGCACAGACTTTCTCCCTCTTTTTATCTTAAAGGAGATACATTTACAATTTGGATATCTCCGCAAATATTTGAGCTACGAAATAAATTATCAGTGTAGAAATGTTGTACTATTAAAATAAAGATCCTTTACCTGAAATATATTTTTATAAAACGAATAGTTTCTGATCTATAAGCATATACATAGGCCTATATATATTTATACTTGAAATAATAAATATTGTTGCAGAAACATACCACCAAAGATCATAACAATCAATTTCACATTGGTGTAACATCTTATATTATTTCATTTATGATCTTTGATGGAATGTTTCTGCAACAATATATATTATTTCAAGTATATGTATCTACGGTATATGCTTATAGATAAAAACTATTTGTTTTATTATTATATATATATAATTTATTTCAATTAAATTACTTTTATTTTAATAGTACTACATTTCTACACTGATAAGTTATTTAGTATCTCAAATATTAGGGAATTTATTCTTATTTCATGAGAAAATTAGAATTTCCATTTTGTTTGTAATATTAAAACAATGCTGCATACAAAACTTTAAATAAAAATAATTAAGGCGAATTTTAATAAAATCGACTCTTTCTCTTTTAGCCCTTCAGTAAATTACCCTTAATTTTAGGTTTGATATCTAATTCCAAAAAACTCTTTGGGGGGAACCTTATGAGAACCTTAGGTACCAAGTCTTAGGCCGATCGGTAAAACGGTTCAGGCTCTAGGCCGAGATACAGACAGACAGACAGACATTGCAAAAAACCACTCTTTCAGTTTCAGGAGGTCATGAAACATCCGACATTTATCAAAATCGAGGGTCAAATTATTTTTTACGATCACAATACTTCTTTTTCCGAGGTTTGAGGGTAAGTAAAAAGACCAATGCAATAAACCTGTGTGTGTAGCACTCATAGTTTTTGAACTAATTAAAAATAATAACACTTAGCACTTACTGCCCGTTCAGCTTAACCGCTTAAGTACTAATTACGCTATTGGGTTTGGAATTGGGAAGGTTGAATTTGGAGGAAGTGAAACCACATTCGAGTGGAGAAAGAGTGGAAAACTGTTTAGGAAAAAAACGTCCAGTTCACCTAAGAGAGATTCGAACCTTGATCTCCGCATCCTCAGCAGTCTAGCTCAACAAGAAACTTGCACATTAGCTAAATACGCCACCGAGGCGGGTTTGAACTAATTTATTGACGCGTTTTGATCTAATATAACTATTAAGCGGTTTTTCTCGTTAATGTGTAAGTTCCTTAAGAAAACTATTCAAACACCAGCGGTGTCTATAGTTAATGTTTCGAGGATATTTCCTGTATTTTTTAAGACTAGTAGCGCAATATGAAACATTGTAATACACCAACGTTGAACTAGTCACTTTATTACCTCTATTTCTATTTAGTACAATGGCGGCTAAGTGTGGTAGTACTTACAGTGCTTGGATACGTCAAGTTAAGGGGGGTACTTCGGTAAGAGAGAATTTTCCTCGCAGACGTTCATATCTAAAGCAATATTTAATTCTACAATGCTTTATTTCAAAACATGTATCACTTCAAAATAAAGTCAAAAAAAGTTCAACAGGTCTCTTTTCCCTTAAAAACCCTTTAGTTTGAGTTCTATTAATAGAAAAATATGTATGAAAATTTAACATTATCTCATTATTAACGACTTTTAAATCATAATTTTGCAGAGCTATGAGGCCGGGCTCGGTGGAAAAGGGCTCTAGATAAAGCCTCCCTCTAACAAATACAGTTTTTGATAGGATCACAACAGAAAATTTCAAGATATTCGAAAACTAGCAGCGACCCTTCCCCTTTACCTTGAGATAAGAAGTTTCGTAGTTTTCTTTCCCCTCTTTTTCTTACTGACATGACACAGGATGGTTGTAGGTGAAGGATGAAAGAGAGGAAGAGAGACAGAAAACGACACAGATCGTTGTATTTTAAGCCGTGTGACCTGACGGCGATTGATATTTTCTCGCTGACTGAGGCGGCCGCCTTAAGATGCAGCCCGCTTCGCAAAACAGCTTTGAATTCACCCGGTAGGCGACGCCGTTAAACGTGGAGCGTTGGAGGTGAGCATGGCGGGGTGGGGGGGAAGGTAGAAACCGTGAACCATCTTGATTTCTCAAGTAGCGGTTTACATGCAGCGGGAATCCTAAAAGAAGGGAGGGGGTCTCGTGAACATACATGGGGGACTGCGTGCGTGTGTGTGTGTGTGTGTTGTGTGTACAAGTGGCGCAAGATGAAGATATATCGCTACAAGAAGACAGAGCACTAGGCTTGGTGGAGTGGGTGGCGGTAATACATCCCACAGTGACACCGGCAGTGGGGAAGAAGAGCCATGCAGATGAGAGAGAGGGAAACCAGAGGAACAAGTGAGGTAAAAAAAAAAGTAAGAGGAAGGCTGAAATATTCGCGAAGACGCGTAACAAAAGGAAACTAATTTTCACGAAGGATGTGACCTAGTCATCTTTAAACTTGCACGGAGGATGTAGCCTAGTCATCTTCAAACTCGCACGGAGGATGTAGCCTAGTCATCTTCAAACTTGCACGGAGGATGTAGCCTAGTCATCTTCAAACTTGCATGGAGGATGTAGCCTAGTCATCTTCAAACTTGCACGGAGGATGTAGCCTAGTCATCTTCAAACTTGCACGGAGGATGTAGCCTAGTCATCTTCAAACTCGCACGGAGGATGTAGCCTAGTCATCTTCAAACTCGCACGGAGGATGTAGCCTAGTCATCTTCAAACTTGCACGGAGGATGTAGCCTAGTCATCTTCCAAACTTGCACGGAGGATGTAGCTAGTCATCTTCAAACTCGCACGGAGGATGTAGCCTAGTCATTTTCAAACTCGCACGGAGGATGTAGCCTAGTCATCTTCAAACTCGCACGGAGGATGTAGCCTAGTCATATTCAAACTTGCACGGAGGATGTAGCCTAGTCATCTTCAAACTTGCACGGAGGATGTAGCCTAGTCATCTTCAAACTTGCACGGAGGATGTAGCCTAGTCATCTTCAAACTTGCACGGAGGATGTAGCCTAGTCATCTTCAAACTTGCACGGAGGATGTAGCCTAGTCATCTTCAAACTCGCACGGAGGATGTAGCCTAGTCATCTTCAAACTCGCACGGAGGATGTAGCCTAGTCATCTTCAAACTTGCACGGAGGATGTAGCCTAGTCATCTTCAAACTTGCACGGAGGATGTAGCCTAGTCATCTTCAAACTTGCACGGAGGATGTAGCCTAGTAATCTTCAAACTTGCACGGAGGATGTAGCCTAGTCATCTTCAAACTCGCACGGAGGATGTAGCCTAGTCATCTTCAAACTTGCATGGAGGATGTAGCCTAGTCATCTTCAAACTCGCACGGAGGATGTAGCCTAGTCATCTTCAAACTTGCACGGAGGATGTAGCCTGGTCATCTTCAAACTTGCACGGAGGATGTAGCTAGTCATCTTCAAACTTGCACGGAGGATGTAGCCTAGTCATCTTCAAACTTGCACGAGGATGTAGCTGGTCATCTTCAAACTGTAAATGTCAAGAATTCTGGTTGAATATAACTGTTAATGATGAGCATCACTATGACTTTGTAACAGGCCACTGCGTTGTTCTCAGTTCGAGTTTTTTTATTAGTAGTAAAACTATCCATATACTTTCAAAGTAGGTGCATTTTTAAATCATTCGTACATGATCGGCATCTTCTATAAATAGCTCCAGGGTATGATAAACTTAGTTTTACCAACATAACGCAAGTTCTGTTAGTATGATTACCTGCTTAATTTGGAGAATTTGAAGTGGTTTCTTTTATATAACTCATGAAGTCTATTAAGAAGATGGGCTATAACCAAAATTTAGTTGTTAAATGACTCAAATGGGCCACATAAATCTCTGCGGGTAGTAATATTTGGACAGTCCTGCCTGTGATCTGGTGCTATTTAAGTAAATAAGGCCCGATATAGGAACAAACGCATTCGCTCTTTAAAGGCAGAGCTGAGGTTCCAAAGTTTTACCCCACTTAAGGTAGATGAGCTTGATTTAAAGTAATGGGCTGTGCTGTTATTTGAGAAGTCAGCAAAATCATTCAAATATTCATATTTTTACTATTATTATTAGCAAAAATATGTTGTCACTTTGACGAGAGATGTCACCACGACAACATCTATTGCGAGGCGGGGACACACGGAACTGTTTTAGTAACGTAACAAATGCCAGAAACTGTCAAAGCTACTGATGCTATATGGATTTGTTTTTTGTCACACGTTCAGGATATGCGCATATTTACTAATTACGCTGATGTGTTATGGATGAGTAGGAATGAATTTAGTGCAACTGTGTCCATATTTTCTTGGAGGAAAAGTGAAAAAAAACATTTAAGAAAAACACCCCAATACACCCGACCGGAGCTTAAGTTCCAATCTCCCCATCAACGGTAGTCCTGTATATTGCGAGAGTGATGCCTTAGACCATTCGACCACCCAAGTGGGTTTGAACAGTAGTTATTCTCTTATTTAATATACTATTAATTTTTATTCTATCTAGCTTGATGACCGATATATCAACTTTATTTGGAACCAAAGAGATGGAGTGGTGGAAACATATTTAACTGACCAATATTTCAATGTCGGATACTTTCGAGGTTACATTTTAACTTTTATTTTGTTTGAGATGTTTAAATACTTTTTTTTAGGTATTATTTTGTTTGAGGAATTTAAATACGTTTTTAAAATGTTTTTTTATGGTGTCTGAGGTATTTAAATACGTTTTTGACCTTTGCAAAATAAGGTAATCCTGCCATCTCTACTCAAACTTTAGGTTACAGTAACTTGAAGAAGTCGTTGAGGTTTGAAAACTAACTTCAAGCTAGAGAATAAAAATACGGCCGTCGCAATAGTTTTTTATTCATTTTATCTTCAAGAAGGATTTTGTAGATGTTTTAGGTACCTTTCTTTGTGTAGACTGACGATAAGTTTTTTTTTAACATTTATGGAAATATTTTTAAAGTTGAAAACTGGTACTAAGTGATCTTTCCTCACACATTACTTTGCAAACTATAACCTTTATGAAATAACTGGCACTGATATCAGAATGTTCCAACTATAACCTTTATGAAATAACTGGCACTGATATCAGAATGTTCCAACTATAACCTTGATGTAACAACTGGCACTGATATTAGAATGTTCCAACTATAACCTTGATGTAACAACTGGCACTGATATCAGAATGTTCCAACTATTACCTTGATGTAACAACTGGCACTGATATCAGAATGTTTCAACATATTACCTTGATGTAACAACTGGCACTGATATCAGAATGTTCCAACTATAACCTCGATGTAACAACTGGCACTGATATCAGAATGTTCCAACTATAACCTTGATGTAACAACTGGCACTGATATCAGAATGTTCCAACTATTACCTTGATGTAACAACTGGCACTGATATCAGAATTTTCCAACTATTACCTTGATGTAACAACTGGCACTGATATCAGAATGTTCCAACTATAACCTTGATGTAACAACTGGCACTGATATCAGAATGTTCCGCGAGACAATAATAATTATAGTGTCCTTTGTGTTGGTTCAGGGATACAACATTGAAAAACACAACGTCTACTTTATTAAAAACTAGTGTAAGATAAAACCAACGCTCTACTATGTGAAAATTTATATTTTCAAACAAGGCCGTAGCCAGCCAATAATTTTAAGGAGGGGGTGGGGGGTTGGGTGGACACATCCCCCAATTTTTGGAGGCTGTAAAAATTGTAAATGAAAAGTTAAGAAGCTCTCTAATTTTTAGCAAAGATCTACTGCTGAATAGGGCAAATTAGATATTAATTAGAGCTCTAAGTGTTTATGCAACATAGATCCTTAACTGCTGAATGCTAGGACAAATTATAGATATTAAACACCTATAGAAGCTCTCTAAAGTGTTTTTAATTGCAACATAGCCCCCTAGCTGCCGAAGGCTAGGAAAAATCTATATATTTAAATAACTCTATAAGCTATCTGAAATGATTTTTTCTGGTAACACAGCCCCTAATTTGTACTTATACCTTAATTTTGATATTGTTTGAACCATAAATAAAGCCATATATATTTTGTTCATAAATTTCGGGGGGGGGGGGGGGCTGTTGGACACCCCCGCCCCGACTACGGCCTTGCTTCCCAAGGTAGCTCTGCGTTTTACGTTTTGCTGCCACATAAAAAACCTGTCTATATTCCCGTATATTTATGTGTACGCGTGTTGACAGTTATTTGTTTTCTCAGAATTATACATGATTTTTTTATCATACATTGAGCTG
This sequence comes from Timema podura, assembly GCA_033556935.1. Lineage (NCBI taxonomy): Eukaryota > Metazoa > Arthropoda > Insecta > Phasmatodea > Timematidae > Timema > Timema podura. Next base: position 54,805,082 of record JAVRXN010000012.1, on the reverse strand, counting down.
TATTGATTGTCAATCTAAGCACAGTAAAATCAAAATCAAATAACCTTGATTCAAAATTCAATTGAAACAATAACTTGAGCGTGCTGAAGACCTCAACTGTGTTGACTAGCGACCGTCTCTGTGATCTAGGGGTCAGAGTTCCCGGGTTCGAGCCTAGGTACTTCCAAATATAATAATAATAATAATGATAATAATACTTGGCATCGTGTCTTACTACCCGTTAGGATTGTATGTTTAAGTACTAATTACGCTAATGGGTTAGGAGTTGGGAAGGTTGAATATAGAGGAAGTAAACCAGAATTTGCGTCCAGGTAGAGTGGAAAACCATTTAGGAAAAACCACTCCCAGTTCACCCGAGCGAGATTCAAACCTCGATCCCCCCGTCATCGACAACTAGTCTACCGCAAAAGTAGCGCGTTAGATCATGCGGTCACCGAACCGGGTGACTCGTAATTAAATTACATTGAAGGGTACTGTGGGGGAAAGGGGAGAGTAATAATTTAAACTTAAATTTAGCTAGTGTTTGCCATCTGTTAGACAATTGAACTAGTGCTGCCGTCTGTTAGACAATTGAGCTACTATTGCCATCTGTTAGACAATTGAGCTAGTATTGCCCTCTGTTAGACAATTGAGCTAGTGTTGCCATCTGTTAGACAATTGAGCTAGTGTTGCCCTCTGTTAGACAATTGAACTAGTGCTGCCCTCTGTTAGACAAGCATGAGACCTTGCTAATATACCGTAGATTATGGTTAAAAGGGGTTTTCTTGGAAAATGTGTGAAATGTGACATTCCTCCTTTTCCCTTGTATCCTTCACATATGATGTAAGCATAGCTGTATTCAGATAAGACAACATAAAGTAATATTGGCGGATTTATTTCCTCTAAACCTTTCTTTTTACCTAGATGCACTTGATGGATAGTTCAACAAATTAAAACTAGTGCTTTGTGGTAATAAATACAACCTAATCTTCAACTTGCGATACGACTTTGCTCCGCCATGTTTCAACTTTCGCAATTAAAAGGTTACCTTCACACACCCTTATAGGTATGCAAGGAATTAATTTCTTTTCTCAGTCACGAGAACAAAAAAAAAATATCATTAACCAAATCAGTTCGGCTTGGAAAATACAAAAAAAAATCCACCATAGTGTCAACCTGAAATCTAGCTATACCAACCGTCGAAGATAGTTTCAAAATTTGCGGATAGAGGGTGTCATGTGGTCAGCACAACGAACCTTCCAGCCATTAATCTCAGTTTTCTAGACCAGAGCTATTACATCTTCGTTCAAGTAGCTCATAATTTGTTCTCACAAGGCTTAGCCTGAGCCTGTTCCAGACCCACTGCTTCACAGATACATTTGGACGCACCGCGGATCAAGCCTGGGACCTCTGGATCTGTACCCAGGAACTCTAAATAAAAATATTTAAAAAAAAACTATCGTACGCGGTTGGTATTCGAAACCCTGACCCAGCCATAGGCTCCTAAACCCAACATCAACAAATTCTCGACACACTATGAACCTTTTGTGTTCCAATTTGTTGAATACAACACGCACTCACAACACTTACACTCTCTAACTAATATTTATGAACATTAAACATTTAAAAAGTAATCTAACAACAACAAACCGGAAACTTTTATTTCTGGTGGGGAAGGGAGGGGGGTAAGGAAACCAAGATTTGAGAGCAAAAAGTAAAAAACGAGATTAAACGCGCCGGGCTGAACAGAGGAAGAAAGTTTTGGAGAAAGTCCGCGGAGAGAAGGATAGGGGGGGGGAGGTATGCAATAACCGACCTAATGAGCAGTTTTTATGGGGCGATGCGAAGCAAGTGACGCCTCCCCTCCCCTCCCATGCTCTTAAGAAGAATAAACCAGGTCCAAGTCATCCCTTATTATTTTTTGGCCATAAGGGTGGTTGTACTGCTCGATCCTGGCTAACACTCACTCCCTGAGCTAACATGATCAGTAATATATAAGTACTCTCAATAATAGTGCACTTTTTAAATGCGAAGCTTTGTGGGGCACATTGATTGATTACTTTAGAGCTACCAGAAAAGGCCCATAGTTAGTGTGATCCTCCTTTATATCTACCCTAAACGATACAGTAAATGTATGACGTGGGTTGGGTGATGTACACTTCATCTACCCTGAAAGGTAGCAGTTGACACTATGGCCCTGTAAGCTGTCCCATAGTGCAAACAAGCAAGGTAAGCTTGCTACTTCCCATGGTAAACGGAATGTACATTGAAATTTAAACCATTTGATTAATTTACATAATTGATATAAACATCTTAACCTTGTTTGATTGGCTAAGCAAGAGCACACTCTACAGTAAATATTTGGGCAGTCAAACTGAATATTTTTTGTCATGAAAGGACAAGAATGTCGCTTAGAAAGAACACAGGGCTCTTGTGTGGTTGTCATCCTGAGCTTAGCATCATATGGTGGCAGCTGTGGGATGCTCTATCTCGTGATGCTAGACACAGATCGGTACAGGGCGCTTGTGTGGTTGTCATCCTGAGCTGAGCATCATCTGGTGGCAGCGTGGATGCTCTATCTCGTGATGCTAGAACACAGATAGGTACAGGGCGCTTGTGTGGTTGTCATCCTGAGCTGAGCATCATCTGGTGGCAGCTGTGGATGCTCTATCTCGTGATGCTAGAACACAGATAGGTACAGGGCGCTTGTGTGGTTGTCATCCTGAGCTGAGCATCATCTGGTGGCAGCGGTGGGATGCTCTATCTCGTGATGTTAGAACACAGATCGGTACAGGGCGCTTGTGTGGTTGTCATCCTGAGCTGGCATCATCTGGTGGCAGCGGTGGATGCTCTATCTCGTGATGCTAGAACACAGTAGGTACAGGCGCTTGTGTGGTTGTCATCCTGAGCTGAGCATCATCTGGTGCAGCTGTGGATGCTCTTCTCGTGATGTTAGAACACAGATCGGTACAGGGCGCTTGTGTGGTTGTCATCCTGAGCTGAGCATCATCTGGTGGCAGCGGTGGGATGCTCTATCTCGTGATGCTAGGACACAGATCGGTACAGGCGCTTGTGTGGTTGTCATCTGAGCTGGATCATCTGGTGGCAGCGGTGGATGCTTTCTCTCTCACTTTCTCGTGATGCTGTGCTAATTATACTTGGAGACATCGTGCTCCAACGCGTTTTAAGTGGAGAGAAATTGTGAATCCATGCAAGAAAAATCCACAATAAACCCCTGTTGGCCTTTCTACGACTGAAGGAGATCGTCACACCATCTAACCATGTACTTAGCACCTTTCGGATTACTGATTTCCTTATCATTACGTAACGTGGTACAAAGTGATTACATAATATTCCTGACACGAGGCCATACAGCTTTATACGAATCTGGAGAAGGATCGTAATCAGCATGATGAAAGAGATAGACCTAAAAAGTGATTTTATTTTAAATTTTCTTCAGTCAATATTACCATGACGGAGAAAAAGGTCTCCCTTGATGATTAGATTACAATAAATCCCTTTCAAGAGAAGCAATTAGCTTGGCCCGCTTTGACGATATGTATATTAGATGAGGGGTAGAGTTATGACTGGGTCATCCAGAACTCTCCATTATACATAACAATGAGGACTGGGTCTCAACGCTCAGTTGACGGACGGCAGAAAATATGTACAGCCTTAGAGCCCCTCTTCCTATGCATTCCGAGGTTGTTTATAACTATACTTCTTAAACAGCAACCCACTTCGGTGGCCGCACGGTCCAAGGCATCACTCTCTGAATAGACTAGAATGCTGGTTATGGGGAGATCGGGATTTGAATCACGGTCGGGTGCCCTGAGCGTGGTTTTTCCTAGATGGTTTTCCGCTTTCCCTCCACTCAAATTCAGTTACATTTCCTCTAAATTTAACCTTCCTTGTTCCTAACCAACTAGCGTAACTAGCAGCTATACATATAGCCAGAAGGGGTAGTAAGACGTGGTGCTAAAATATAATAATTGAGTGACTCCATGTGAATTCTGTCTGTCCAAGTTTTTCTCAAATTTCCCGATAACATACAAAGCTGAAACATAACGCACTGATTATTTAAGGGTTGTAGCCACCCCCATATTTTTTTTCAGGGTGGTGGCTTAGGGGGGATTCATCATACCACGATCAGGTGTCTAGAGTTTAAGATATAGTTTGGGTCTATGGAGCGTACCATCTTTATGAGAACGATCATAGATTTGAAAAAAATAAATGCCGATAGCTTGGCAGAGCCTGTTTTGAGAATCTAAAAATAGATAAAAACAACAGGTAACAGACCTCGTACGTAATCCGAAATTGTGAGTCTGTTACAGAACTAGCCCGAGTAATATATAATTCAGAGGCAAAGTCTTCATTTGGAGAGCTATACTTGGTTCTGATGAAATATAGATTATTATACACTTAGCAAACATGCCCATTCAATAAACCATTCCATATAGCACTGATTTACTGCTGGGCACGATAAACTGTGAGCCACTGGTACTAGCGGACTGTGAGTCACTGGTAGTATCAGACTGTGAGCCACTGGTACTAGCGACTGTGAGCCACTGGTATTAACGGACTGTGAGTCACTGGTACTAGCAGACTGTGAGTCACTGGTACTACCAGACTGAGAGCCACTGGTACTAGCGGACTGTGAGTCACTGGTACTACCAGACTGAGAGTCACTGGTACTAGCGGACTGTGTGCCACTGGTACGAGCAGACTGTGAGTCACTGGTAGTATCAGACTGTGAGCCACTGGTACTAGCGACTGTGAGCCACTGGTATTAACGGACTGTGAGTCACTGGTACTAGCAGACTGTGAGTCACTGGTACTAGCGGACTGAGAGCCACTGGTACTAGCAGACTGAGAGCCACTGGTACTAGCGGACTGTGAGCCACTGGTACTAGCAGACTGAGAGCCACTGGTACTAGCGGACTGTGAGCCACTGGTACTAGCAGACTGAGAGCCACTGGTACTACCAGACTGAGAGTCACTGGTACTAGCGCACTGTGTGCTACTGGTACGAGCAGACTGTGATCCACTGGTACTAGTCACTGGTACTAGTCGACTGAGATACACTGATACTAGCAGACTGAGAGCCACTGATACTAGCAGACTGATAGCCACTGATACTAGCAGACTGAGAGCCACTGGTACTAGCGGACTGTGAGCCACTGATACTAGCAGACTGAGAGCCACTGGTACTAGCGGACTGTGAGCCACTGGTACTAGCAGAGTGAGAGCCACTGATACTAGCAGACTGATAGCCACTGATACTAGCAGACTGAGAGCCATTGGTACGAGCAGACTGTGAGTCACTGGTACTAGCAGACTGTGAGCCACTGGTACTAGCAGAGTGAGAGCCACTGATACTAGCAGACTGATAGCCACTGATACTAGCAGACTGAGAGCCACTGGTACTAGCGGACTGTGAGCCACTGGTACTAGCAGACTGGGAGCCACTGGGAGCCACTGGTACTAGCGGATTGTGAGCCACTGGTACTAGCAGACTGAGATCCACTGGTACTAGCGGACTGTGAGCCACTGATACTAGCAGACTGTGAGTCACTGATACTAGCAGACTGAGAGCCACTGGTACTAGCGCACTGTGTGCTACTGGTACGAGCAGACTGTGATCCACTGGTACTAGTCACTGGTACTAGTCGACTGAGATACACTGATACTAGCAGACTGAGAGCCACTGGTACTAGCAGACTGAGAGCCACTGGTACTAGCGGACTGTGAGCCACTGATACTAGCAGACTGAGAGCCACTGGTACTAGCGGACTGTGAGCCACTGGTACTAGCAGAGTGAGAGCCACTGATACTAGCAGACTGATAGCCACTGATACTAGCAGACTGAGAGCCACTGGTACTAGCGGACTGTGAGCCACTGGTACTAGCAGACTGGGAGCCACTGGGAGCCACTGGTACTAGCGGATTGTGAGCCACTGGTACTAGCGGACTGTGAGGCACTGGTACTAGCGGACTGTGAGTCACTGGTACTAGCAGACTGTGATAGACTGTGAGCCACTGGTACTAGCAGACTGTGAGCCACTGGTACTAGCAGACTGAGAGCTACTGGTACTAGCGGACTGTGAGCCACTGGTACTAGCAGACTGAGAGCCACTGGTACTAGCGGACTGTGAGCCACTGGTACTAGCAGACTGAGAGCCACTGGTACTACCAGACTGAGAGTCACTGGTACTAGCGCACTGTGTGCTACTGGTACGAGCAGACTGTGATCCACTGGTACTAGTCACTGGTACTAGTCGACTGAGATACACTGATACTAGCAGACTGAGAGCCACTGGTACTAGCAGACTGAGAGCCACTGGTACTAGCGGACTGTGAGCCACTGGTACTAGCAGACTGTGAGCCACTGGTACGAGCAGACTGTGAGCCACTGGTACTAGCAGACTGTGATCCACTGGTACTAGTCACTGGTACTAGTCGACTGAGATACACTGATACTAGCAGACTGAGAGCCACTGGTACTAGCAGACTGAGAGCCACTGGTACTAGCGGACTGTGAGGCACTGGTACTAGCGGACTGTGAGTCACTGGTACTAGCAGACTGTGATAGACTGTGAGCCACTGGTACGAGCAGACTGAGAGCCACTGGTACTAGCGCACTGTGTGCTACTGGTACGAGCAGACTGTGAGCCATTGGTACGAGCAGACTGTGAGTCACTGGTAACAGTGGAATATGCACACCTGGTGCCAGTGGTTCACACATTCTAGAGTCTAAACCAATCAGGAAGTATCAGTTGTCACTACAGTAGTACCATACCCAAGTGACCTAAAGTCCCCTGAAATATGACCTGGACATGAATCACGGACCTCTCAAGTGGTGGTGGGCTAATGGAGCCCCAACCACTCATCCTCTTCTGTTTGGGCTGTAGAAGGTGGTAGGTTCTCGTCCAAATGTTCAGGCCTCATTAACCAACCTGAATGACCTTCATTATCTGCGGACTTTACTAGACCTTACTACGGCGGGCACGGGGCAACAAGCGGTTAACAGCCACCCTTTTAGAGCTCACTCTTCTCTGTTCTGGGCCTAGGAATATTCACTGTTGTTTAGAAGTACCTCGGTTCAATCCTAGCACCAGGTCATAGGATTAGGAATATTCACTGTTGTTTAGAGGTACCTCCGTTCAATTTTATCAGCAGGTCATAGGATTAGAAATATTCACTGTGGTTTAGAGGTGCCTCGGTTCAATTCTATCAGCAGGTCATAGGATTAGAAATATTAACTGTGGTTTAGAGGTGCCTCGCTTCAATCCTAGCAGCAGATCATAGGATTAGGAATATTCACTGGGTTTAGAGGTGCCTTAGTTCAATCCTAGCAGCAGATCATAGGATTAGGAATATTCACTGTTGTTTAGAGGTGCCTCGGTTCAATCCTAGCAGCAGATCATAGGATTAGGAATATTCACTGTTGTTTAGAGGTGCCTCAGTTCAATTCTATCAGCAGGTTCAAGGGTTCGGAATATTCACTGTTGCTTAGAGGTGCCTCAGTTCAATCCTAACAGCAGTATTTAATTAATGGGAAATTTAAGTGATGAAAACAAACTAAAAATGCAATACAGCTCGTTTAAGTAATTGTACGTGTGACCCGCTTGTCGCAGTAGACTAGACTGCCGATGACGGGGAGATCAAGGTTCAAATCTCAGTCGGGTGTAGAGGGTGGTTTTTCCAAAATGGTTTCCCAATCTACCTCCACGCAAATTCTGGTACAATTAATCTAAATTAATTATTCCTCGTCCCTAAAACCATTATCGTAATTAGTACATAATCGTATAACTTGAACGGTTATTAAGACCCGGTACTAAAAAAATAAAAATTGTACGTTTGTATATTTAGAAAAGTGTTTTTAGACAACTTCCTTCAGAAATTTGTAGCCATAAATTAAATTTAATTTCAATATTATATGTATATTTTATCAACCTGGAGAAAAAAGTTTATTCAATGTTACATATTTTCCCATTAGTACATATTATTTTACTATAAATTGTGTTTGTTATTTCTACAAATCTTATATATTAATACTAAATACAATTCCGGACTTTACTCACGATGGTTTGCAACACAAACTAGGAAAAGCTGATTATCATTATTGTATTTTTGAGTGAATAAACAAACACCTCTTTAAGATTAATGCGGCCTCCTCTGTCAGCGAGAAAATATTAATCGTTGTCAGGCCACACAAACACAATGGTCTGTATCATTTCCTAGAACTAATTCTATAATATGTCTAAGCTTATACTCCCGTTTGCCCTTCACCTACAACCACCCATGTCCATAGTAAATAAGGGAAAGAAAACTACGAAACTTCTTATCCCAAGGTAAAGAAGAAAGCTCGCTGCTAGTTGTCAAATATCTTGAAATTTTCTGTTGTGAGCCTATCAAAACCTGTATTTTTTTTAAAGGGAGGCTTTATCTAGAGCCCTTTTTCATCAAGCCTAGTCTCACAGCTATGAAAATATTATTAAAAAGTCGTCGAAAATTAGTTAGCGTCACATTTTCACACATATTTTTCTATAAATAAAACTCAAACTATGATATTTTTAAATTAAAAAAAGCCCTGTTTAACTTTTTTTTCTACTTTATTTTGTCGTGAACCATATTTTGAAATAACGAATCGTAAAACTAAATATTGCATCAGATCTGAACGTGTGCGAGGCAATTTCTCGCTTACCGTGGCGGCCCCTTTTGATGTCACGATGGATGTTTTCATATAATTATATTGTGTCATGAAACAAAACAAAACGTGAAGGACCCCCACGCCTATTTTCAACTTAACAAATTATTTCAAATCTTCTCACAACAGTAGACGCAGCTTTCTGCTTGTGTCTCGCACTGTGGTCGCGTGTGCACAAGCATCGGTTGGTTTTGAAATTTGATTTGTTTTTCCAAGTGGGCTTTATGGATCAGTGTGGACAAAGATGATGATGATGTTTATACTAGCACAGAGTGACCGACGCAGTTCGCGCTGATGTCTTGATTGGTTTAGAGCTCGTCACGTGAACATATTTCAATTCTGCTCTTGTTTCTCGGCGAAGGTAAGACGTTAGGAAGGTAGAGTCCACCATTAATGCTCCATAGCGTGAACCCTCAAGACCAACCGTGCGAGCCATTGTGGTTGGCGACTATAGTGCCAACATTTGTGGATAGAGGGAGTCATGTGGGCAGCACAACGAGCCCTCCAGCTGTTATTTATTTATTCAAGTATCCCCTCATCTGTCCTCACGAGGTTGAGTTTGATCACATTCCAGGCCCGTTGCTTCACAGATAAATCTTGAAATCACCGGGGATTTAACCCTGGACCTCTTGATCTGTAGCCAGGGACCCTGACCATTTGAACCCCAAAGTCAGCTATTGGTGGATATTTTTCAGAATTTCAAGATTTCCCCAGTTGGTGTTCATCAGGATGTGTTGGATCTTTTAGAAATGTTTTAATCAATACAGTTACGAATTGATGGTGTTCAGGATTCATAAATACTGAGTTGATAGTTTAGAACTGAATTATTAAATGTATCGAAGACTTGTGTATACAGCAAACAAACTGTAACAATAGTCTGAGACTTCAAGAATGTGCTCAGCCCTTGCTTGATAAATGTCGGTTGTACACTATAGTTAGTAATTTAGTTCAACTACAGTCTAAAGTTCCATATGAAGGGCCTTATTTGACAGCTGGAAAGGTTTTCCTAGGACTGCGTTTTACTACCCATTTGGGTAATACGCCTCTAGGGCATTCATGGCTGTAAGGGTGGTATCTGAAAGTTGCAGAATGTTATTCATTGCAAACATTGACTGAACGTACTTATGTCTACATATTCGGCAATAATTAATATTTGCTTATTAATACTATATTATCAATTAAAAGTATTATCAAACTCTTCTAATAGTATTTCCCTAAGGATTACCGTATAGTTTGTGTTTTAGTAACTTATTGAAAGAATATATTAATAAAACTATGATGTTATTTGTTTCATAGTCGTGGCAATAAGAGATATTATAATATATCAAAATTAATAATACATTGAAAAGTATTTTATTCACACTTAAAACGTAATTTAAAACGTTTTTATTTTGTAAACAGTGCATGAACAAAACCGACAAAACGGTTTGTATGACGTCATAAAAGCCATTGTTCCGGCTGGTTTGTCATCTTAATTTATGAAGAGCACGCAACCTTTTAGAAGCTCTCGTTTTAAAGCATTTTTTAGTGAACCAAAGTCACCATTTCCACAAAAAGGAAACCTCGGAGAGTTATTTCCATAAGTTCTTGTTTCAGTAAGCGACCACTCAACATATGGTATTGCAGACCATATGGTAACTATTCCTACCTGTCACCTACCACCCTTTCAACTATGGATGCCCTCATGAATATACTAATTACGGTAATGTGCTAGGGACAAGGAGGGTTGAATTTAGAGGTAGTGTACCCACATTTTAATGGAGGGAGAGTGGAAAACAGCTTCAGACCATTCGATCCATTTTAAGCGAATCTAGAAAAGTTAGTAGATCTACTATCGTCTTTCACGTATTCATACGTCAAGTCATGCGATCTACGGCAGTCACGTTCAATAGATATTATCAATACTGTAAAATAACAATAATTATATAGTGGAATTGTATAAATTCTTGCCGCATAAAATTATGTTTTTTTTATATATAAAAGGCTCTTTCCCATTAAAATTGGAGTGTAAGTTAGTCTACCCTAGCGGGAGATCTCCCAACTACTCCTCTTGCAATAGCAACAGTTAAAGTGTGGACGTAGGGGACGCGAGAAAAGGTCAATGTTCTTGTAGTAATCAAATAAAACTTTTTTTTTTGGTCAAAATAAATCAAACATAGATTAAATTTTTTCTCCGTAGTGATATCAACAGTTCTCTAATATCTGTCAAGAGTAAATTAGTAGTTGATGAGAAACTTTTTGAAACAAGAGAAAAATGTTCTCATTAAATTCCAGGACGCCCTCGGCAGATATTCAACAACTGTTGATATCACCGTGTGAAGAAAACTAAACTCTTTATGTTTCTACTGGAGAAATATTTTATTTACTCATTCACTATTTACTGGAGGCAATGACTCACCTCCACAAACTCAAAGTGTGGAGGAACAGGAAATATATTTAGTTTAAATCTCTATGGTGCGAATATTTATGCATTTAGAAACATGCAATTTGTTTCTTGATAAATGACTTCCCCGACATTTGTGATGGCCAGTGGCGGGGTGAATGGGCGTGGCCCACAACAAATAACATCCATAAAATACCCCCTCACACACACACACACACTCACTGTATGTTGTGCATAATAAACACTCACACAAACGGAACCTTTTGCAAACTTAATATCTGTTTATTGGGCTGATTTAATGGATGTATTGTTTGGATGAGCGTCATGAAAAATACTTAACTATAAAATTAATCAATATTTAATTTATAATGTTAAGAGGAAATACTTTGATCACAGATGTGATAGCATTATTTGTTAAACATCATCATTATTTTGTATTCTCTTTCAATTATTTAAATATCTAGAGTTTTTTAATTAATAGAAACTTAATGGTGAGTCTATAAATCTAATTATATTATTTGATGTGACCAATTGAGAGTAGTTACCTACACAGTGCTGCCACCACGGAGAGAGGAAGAAGCTATGAAACCACCTCAGTTCGAGTGAACATGAAACGACACATCTTCCTTTTCTAAAGTCCAGCAGAAAAAAAACGATTGATTCCTTCAAATATTTAGCGCCCTCAAGGAAAGAACTTCTATTGGAGGAGACCTCACAGGTCATGGAAAATAATCTCCGAGCTTCATCCATGCGTGGACACGACTCTACCCACTTCAATTCACGGATACTCCCCTCCCTTATACCCATCAGGTCCATGGAATCATCTGAAAACTAGCAAGCGTTGCAGTGAATAGAAATGGCTAATCCACCTTTACTCGAATATTCTTCTCTTCCCTCATCACCTGATACCCTCATACTCAAGAGGTGGACTAATCTGCCGGCCTTGTACGATGCTTCAACACTTGGTCCGAGCCAAGACTGACCCTAAGCAACAAGTCCATAGTAGTGGTCCAAATACTATCTGATTGGTTAGTGTTTATTTTGATAAGAGTTTAGATGAATACATGATTATAGTGACAGTCTCTCCTCCTCTGTACAGGGTGTAGTTTACCACTCAGAGCTAGAAGCAATCTCTCTTGTGTCCAGAGTTGAACTATTCACCCAGAGCTAGAAGCAGTCTCTCATCTGTTCCAGGGTGTAGTTATTCACCCAGAGCTAGAAGCAGTCTCTCTTGTGTCCAGAGTTTGAACATTCACCCAGAGCTAGAGCAGTCTCTCATCTGTCCAGGGTGTAGTTATTCACCCAGAGTAGAAGCAGTCTCTCCGTGTCGAGAGTGTAACATTATTCACCCAGAGCTAGAAGCAGTCTCTCATGTGTCGAGAGAGTAACTATTCACCCAGAGCTAGAAGCAGTCTCTCTGTGTCCAGAGTGTAACTATTCACCCAGAGCTAGAAGCAATCTCTCCTGTGTCCAGGGTGTAGTTATTCACCCAGAGCTAGAAGCAGTCTCTCTTGTGTCCAGAGTGTAACTATTCACCCAGAGCTAGAAGCATCTCTCATCTGTCCAGGTGTTAGTTATTCACCCAGAGCTAGAAGCAGTCTCTCTGTGTCCAGATTGTAACTATTTACCCAGACGAGAAGCAGTCTCTCTGTGTCCAGAGTGTAACTATTCACCTATAGCTAGAAGCAGTCTCTCCTGTGTCGAGAGTGTAACTATTCACCCAGAGCTAGAAGCAGTCTCTCTTGTGTCCAGAGTGGAACACAACATATTCCCTCTCAGATCCAGAAGATATATTCGCGCCAATACGAAAGGTAAACTATTGGTCACGGGTCGAAGATTCTAGAACGGTGATAGCAGAGTTGTTTTTCAACCGAGCCGGATATGAAACCAAGGCCTCCTATATCTGTGCTATAGCTACTGAACCACTTGACATTCATCTATAAACTAATAAAGACGACGAGGAATTGAAACTCACCCTCAATTTGATCACGACCTTATTATCTTGTATAGCCTCCTACTAGCTGTAGAATTTTCTTATTTTCACAACTTTATTTGCCAAATGAAGTCAAAAGTTTCAATTTTATTCTCTACCCTTCCTCCATCGAACTATTCCTTTTGAGTTTTTATTTCAAGAGCGCTCAGCCACAATCTGCTGTGCATCGATCCAAGGCTCAGTACTTTTAAATAAATAGGCTAAGCTCACGCAAGAGCGAACTAAGTACCGAGAATATGGAGCTCATTCGAATGACAACAGTTCACTCCCTGCTTGTTAATATACAGGATGTTCGGAAACTCATACCCAAACTGCACATATAGTTTTTTGAACCAAAAGTAATACAAAATCCCTGTATACTTACAGCCAGAAAACTATGCTAATACCATTAAATTGTTTTCAAAGTTTCGGCGTACAGCGCTGAGAGAGCAAAGCTGTTCAAGCATGCGCGTATAACAAGTTGCATAGGAGTTAGACACGTGGCATTGCACATGTAATAATAATGGCAACCACGTCCTGTGATGTAGGACCGTTAATGATGACCCACAGAAAGTATTCCCATTTCTAGATGGACTGGTGTGCTGTTTACTATTTACTGTGGTATGTTCTGCTGCCGTGCTTCAAGATGTCGAGGTTTTAGTACCACGTGCCTAGCTCCTATGCAACCTGTTGTACACGCATGCTTTAACAACTTTGGTCTCCCGAAGCTGTACGCCGAAACTTTGAACCAATTTACTGGTATTAGCATCTTTTTTCCGGATGTAAGTGTATGGGGACTTAGTATTTTGGTTCAAACAAACTATTTGTGCAGTTTGGGCTATGAGTTTCCGAACACCTTGTATAATATGTATCTAGGAACTGTTGTCATTCTAATGAGATTCATAGTATCTGCCCTAAGCTTGACAGTTCCTTTCAAAAGAACCATGAAAAGAAGACGTTTTGTTAGAGGTAGTTATTATTTCAATATCATCGAGGTATAGCAGATTCGACATTGTCCAGAAAAAACAGTTTATATCCAAACATTTCTCCTTAAGCTTCCCTCGATCTCCTAGCGGATGTTTGGAATCTCGAAAAAAACAAACAAAAAAAAACACTATCCTTGCAAAGACAATTGAGGACAATATAATCAAGACCCGTAAAAACAATCTGCCTTAATGCGGAAAGAAAATTATTTATAATTAAAAAAAATGTTGACGGCAAATAATATTTTAACTTTCAAGTTAAAATTTAAAATCCGATTGTGTATGCAACATTTCTTCCCCACTTCACACTTCACGAAAGACGAGAAATATAAAATTATAATCTAAACACAATTACACACCTAGCAGATTGGAGTTACTAATTTAACTCGACCGTTTGGCATTTCATCTGTCTCGCTGTTTGTCAGGAACATTCTTGGAACATAGGTCGAAAGGTCTATGCATATGTGTTTTTTTTTAAAATTTTTATATTTAAGGCGAGACTGATGTCCAAAACCACGTGACCAAAGGTTATTCTACTTAAATGTAGTGTAATATTGAATATAGGCAATTATCTGGCAAAGGACATAATCTGATATCTAGAAAAAAGTTTACTAGATATACTTTCGCACATTTAGGCATGTGATCTGCAGCTGTGATTTTGTATAAATATCATAAATACTTATAAAAATAATAATATTGTAAAATGTTATCAATGTTGATGGTAAAAAATATGTTTGTGTTTTCTAATCAGTGTTTCAAACGTCCATTCGTAAGAAAATCAAAGTATAAAATTTACTTTATATGATAATATAATAATAAATTGCGTTACTTTTCATCTGTACAACAATGTTTAAGGTTTCTAGACATTCACTGTCAGATCCATAATGTCCTCCCCCGCCCTCCTACCCCATGATCACTGAAACATGAAATGACCCCATTGTTCTGGCAAAAACAACAACAAAAGTTGGTTTTTTGTCTCCGTGACTCCATTACCAAGATAACAGCCATTAAGGAGGTGACAGGGCGTCGGACGCCCCTAGCGGCGGCTCGAGGACTTACCCAACACTAACAAGATGGCGGCCATCTACTCGCTAACAACCCCATTTGTCAGGAGCGGGAGGAAAATGATAAATAAAAAAAAACACCACACACCCCTCAACCACACGAACATAAGTTTTCCCACGGCCTCTGCAATGTTTTCCTACCCCCTCTTTTTATTTTAGACCCTCACCGAGCCTATTTCAATTTTTCATCTTTTTATTACGCTTCCGGTATGTTTTTGGTGTGTCTTATATGTGTTTCGTAAAACGTGTGAGGGCAATGGTAATATTGGATTACGTGACTGGATTCCTACTTTATTTTCTCAAGCATACAGTATCGAGGGGGGCATCGAATATTTGGGTAAGGAAGAATTGAATTCAGTTTTAAATTTTCTTGTGAAACCTAGATATAAAAAAATGGTAAGAATTCGTGTTAATATTGTAGGTAGAATAAAATTAGACGTGGAGAGAGCCATCTTATTTTGAAGTGGTTAAACAGAAACGAGCTATATCAACATAGTCTAAAGCATCCTTTAGAATAGCTTTATATTATACCCTTGACAAACGTACACTTAATGGATTAAATAGAAAAGCTATTATCTAAGCATTCGTACGGTTGTCATTGATAAAACCTCCAGAGTAGAAGGTGGCTGCGTTATCTGATAGCTCATGATCATTGATCCATCGTGATCTTAATTGATCCCTCATATGTAGCTGACGATTTCCTCACGTCCATTACAGACTCTGCCTTAAAATATGAGTGAAGAATTACCCTGAGCACGAGACGACTCCTGGATAGCTTAGTGGTTATAGTATTAGCGTATTAAGCCAAAGGTACCGGGTTTTATTCCCGTGTCATTTTCTCAATTTAGAGATTAAAATATACACTTGTCAACCACTTTTGATGGAAGACTGAATCAGATTATAGGCACGGTTAGCGAGCATTGAGATTACAGTGCTGCTCCCAAACAGCTATCTTGAAAACCCAAATTTTAACGCCCTCTATTATATTATATATAAATATAATATAATACTATATAATATTATATTATATATATATATATATTACATCTTTATAAGCCTATTTCCGCTAATTAAAAGTTACAAGTAAACGGCCGAACAGATTTTGACAAATGAACATCCATTTTCAAGGTTAGGGGTTAGGATGTCGGAAAAATGTGTTCGCTTCCAAGTAAAACCCAATTTTCCTAAGGAATATAGTCAGGAAATACATGATATTACTCGGTCAGTTAGTTGTTGACATATATCCAGCGTCAAGACATGTAGAATTCAGAATGTACAAAATAATTTGACCGGTTGTTATCTATGAGTGTGAAACGTGGTCTCTTACCTTACATGACAAAAACCAACTGAGGTGTTCGAAAACAAGGGGCTTAGAAGATATTTGGTTCAAAGAGGGATGAAGATACTAGGTAGTGGAGGAGGTTACATAATGATGAGTTTCTTACCTGTAATCATCACAATAAGTGTTAGGATAATCAAATCTCGTATATTACGGTGGCAGAACATGCAGCGTGAATGGAAGATTCTAGAACTTGTTCAGGATGACTGAGCAAATCAAATGGGAAGAGAACCATTTGGAAGACCTAGACGGAGAGGGGAGGATAACATTTGGATAAACTGAGAGAGATAGGGTGTAATGAGATATACTGGATAGAACTAGCTCAAGATAGAAATAGGTGGCTTACTTTAGTAAAGTAAAAAATGATAGCTCGACTCACACTCGAGTGGTATGGTGCAACAAACAGATAAAGAGTTTGGAGATGGATAGTTCTAAATTTCTCATCGTGGTGTGAGGGGGTTAAATACATGTTTTACTTGTAACCAAACACCAAACTCTCGATATCTATGTAAAGTTGATAGCCTCTGACTAGTAAATCTTTAAATATAAGAACAACTGAGGCCTCATTTAATAGAACTTTTCTCTATTAAAAAGTTAATACATTTTAGAACTAGAGCCTGCAGCCACGGTTCCGACGATCCGCTAGCCCCTCATGGAAGTGGACAAGTTATATAAAACTAAAACACATGTCATTTTTATTAGATAGTGTTTTTTCCTACGCGCCTTAGTACCAGTCCGTGCTATACGCATACATAGTTACGATAGTTAAATAAGAATGAGGAAGGAGGAATTTTCGAAGAAATTTGTTCTGGTTTGCGTGAAGGGATAGTGGGAAACAATTTAGGAAAAAACATCCCCGGTACACCCGATGGAGATTCGACCCCTACCTCCCCGTTCCCAGCGGTCCTGTCTAATAAAAGTGTGGCCAGTTAGACCACGTGAACCACCGATGCACGTATATATTTAATTAATTAATCCTTACAACGTGTTTATCCATGTTATTACGATAACACAAATTGTAGCTGCGGCGATTTTCGTGTGATGTATGATGGTGGGGAGGTAAAGTTTCTCTGCTCAAGAAGAGAGAGAAAACACACTAAAAAAAGTTGCAAAATTTGATAACTTTTACCGTATTATTAGTGTTGTGATTTTATAGGTATTTATAATATTTATTAAAAGTGTCAGTTCCAGATCAGTTGACTTGATGTATGTATGTATACATAAAAGTAGACCTAGTAACTTTTCTAGCTGACAGATAATAAAAGCCCTTTTTATGACAATTGGACTATAGCACATCTCAACAATAATAAATAGTTTATAAATATATATATATATATATATCTTGTTAATTGTGTGGGAGTTAAGGAAATAATCTGGCTCTGGTATATATAAAAGAGACCAAAACTTTGTTATATAAGTCATATTATCATTCAATATTGACATACGGCTCTGAAACCTGGGCATGGATGAAGAGAGATTCAAGTAGATTGCAGGAAGCAGAGATTGCGGCTCCTGAGAGGCGTTGAGATTGTAACAAGAAGAGACAGGATAAGGAACAAAATAATTAGGGATGGTTTAAAAGATATACCGTTTGAAGAGACACTGAAGAGAAAAAGGTTGCTGTGGTTAGGTCATGTGATGAGATTGGAGAAGGACAGAATTCCAAGGAAAGCCTTACAGAACAAAGAGAAGGGTAGAAGACCTATTGGAAAACCACGGACAAGATGGAAGGACCAAGCGCAGAAGGACATGGAGGCTAAAGGAGCAGACTGGAGACTCGTGGCTGAGGGAGAAGTTGGGAAAGATCGACAGGAATCGATGAGGATGTACCAGACGACCCGCAGAGGAGAAAACATCGAATGATGTGTGGGAGTATCAACATCCTGGCTAGATCTGTGGCTGTGGCTTGTAGTATAGCTGCGTGACCAGGAGTGTGGCTAGCACTATAGCTAGCTGAACTCTGAAGGAATGAAGTGAGAGGCCAAGTTTTGTCGAGTAAATCTCTTGCGAACACAGTTCGAGTAGAAGATAGCTACCAACTTTCAGTTCCCAGATCCACTGGTTAAAACTCTTTATTTCTAGATGTGAAAGAAAGGGGGGAATACCCTTGTGCACGACAATTGGACAACTTATAGCCCTCTTTCTCTCTCTTGTGTGACAACTGGACAACTTATAGCACTATCTCTCTCTCTCTCGTGTGACAACTGGACAACTTATAGCACTCTCTCTCATGTGTGACAACTGGACAACTTATAGCCCTCCCTCTCTTGTGTGTGACAACTGGACAACTTATAGCCCTCTATCTCTCGTACAACTGGACAACTTATAGCCCTCTATCTCTAGTATAACTGGACAACTTATAGCCCTCTATCTCTTGTGTGTGACAACTGGACAACTTATAGCCCTCTCTCTCTCTCTCTCTTGTACAACAACTGGACTTGTGTAAAACAACATACTTGTACTTGGTTAACAACATATTTCTACTCAATGTTGACATTGGTTTCCTTGAGAGTGAGGAACTATATTTTTTTCTGTAATTCCAATCATTTGTTACCAGAAAATGCTCACCACTATAATTTTTCACAGTGATAAAAAATTACTCTAAACAATGTACAAGGATAAGTTTTGGTTTATAAAGTGATTATATTATTATTATTAGCACCGCGTCTTACTACCCGTTCGGGTTATACGCACTTACGCTAACGTGTAATGGTAGGGTGATTGTGAGATGAAATGGAGGACCTACAGTTTAACGTGGGATCCGAACCACGGTGGAGGCCTGGCATTCCTCACATAAAGTGATTATAAAACAAAGTAAAGACAAACATTTTATAGTCTCACCCAATATTTCCTCAAAAATAATACTTTATTAACCAAACTTAAATATATAATCCAAGAAAAATCTTTTTACATATAATTATAATATATATTAGTAGTTAATGTGAAGAGTAGACCTCGCTCCTTCTGTATTTTTAAGTCAAGGAATTTTAAAGCAACGGAAATTCGTGGACCTATTTCGGTCTTAATGTTTTTCTTTGGATTTCCAGTTGAAATATCTCATACGATTTCTACTTGGATTTGCAGATTTTATTTTTTCTTGGAGATCAAGTTGTACAGAAAACAAATGAGTACTATACGCAATAGTACATGATATTAATAGAGTGTAGCGGGGTGACCTGGTGGTATAGGGGGGTAAGGTGTCAGACTTCTGTGCTGAGGGTCCAGGGCTCAATCCTCGGTCCCGGCACAGATTTATCTGATTGCCAAACCCTTCCTTCACCTCTGACAAGAATTGTATTAATCACAACTTGTGAATGTGAGGAATGCCAGGCCTCTACCGTGGTTCGGATTCCACGTTAAACTGTAGGTCCTCCATTTTATCTCACAATCACCCTACCATTGCACATTAGCGTAAGTGCGTATAACCCGAATGGGTAGTAAGACGCGGTGCAATAATAATAATAATAATAATAATAATAGAGTGTAGCCATTGTTTACGTGTTTTAGACGTCAGTCTCGCAATAGATGTCGAAATTCAAAACACTACACCCGAGGAGCTCTATCAATTGCTTAGAATTTTAAATTAAAATCCCTCCAGATATTCTATTAAGCCAAACATGTTTTGAGCTGCCAGATTGAAACGGATAGCCAGATTGTAAGACCAAATACGTCGTACGGCTTAGCTGCCCTGCCGAATCTTGTTAAAATTTCTCCACTCAGAACTAACATCCTAGCACCGGAAAGATGAAATGCCAAACGGTCGAGTTGAAACAAAACTTCACTCAACTCGATCATTATTATTATTTCGTTCTTCCTTACATATTAATGACTAAATAACTTCCAGTAAATATCTTATTATTGCTATGTTTGAAAATATCTGGCCACGGAAGTGATTCCGGGCTTTCACAAGGAGTTGGTTAGCAGACAAAGGGTCAGGGGTGAAAGAAAAGGTACGAACATAATCTAGATTGGAATGTAATGAGGGAGAAAGGAGAAACAAGAAAAAAGACAAGTAAGAGGTGAGTAATAAAAAGACCTAAGGGCCATCGTTTCTTTGCTAAGATAGGCTAGATGTATTTAAGGAAAGAAAGAAATGCTAAATTGGCTGAATTAAAAAAAAATATATGATAGAGATTGTAAATATAATGGAATCTAGGTTATAATGTAATATATATGAAACAAGAAGGTGATCGGACACAAGTATGTTAAAGATTATATCTGCAGTGTATTGGGTACAAGTGTGTTAATTATATATGCACTGGATTGGGTGCGCGACTGTGTTGAAGAATTATAATAATTGTAATGGATTGAGCACAAATAAAACAATCAAAGCAGAGAAAAGAATATTTTAGAATATATATCTTACTTCCTAAGAGTGATATATTTCAATGTATATACCCTAATAGGTGTCTATGCTCTAGGTATAATAACCGCCTTAAAGGAAGACTGCTTTGTTAGAAGAAATCCTTTAGCCCCTGCAATGTTTTAGATATACTATAAACTACACATGTAAGCTAGCAGGGTTGCCGAATTATAGCTTCTCACGGCGTTCCCATAAAGCTCTCGGTTCAAAAAAGTACCTAAACAGAGAAGAGAAACTTCTTATTTAATAATGTGAAGCTATCAAGTATTCAATTTAGAGCAATTTATTTAAGTGTTAGAAAAAGTAGTGGCAATAATCCAACACACTAGATCTTAATCTGTGTAGACTTTTTTTCACTAATCTTTTTTGTTTAACCCCGTCTTACTACCTGTTCGGGCTATACGCGTATGCACTAATTACTCTAATGCGTCCGGGATTAGGAAGGTTGAATTTAGAGGAAGTGTAGCCACATTTTAAAGGTAGGAGTGTGAAAAACCATCGAGGGAAAACCTTCCTCAGTAGAACCAACCGGGATTCAATCCCCGCCATCAGAGGTCAAGTCTATTGTGAGAGTGACGCCTTAGACCATGCGACCGAGTCGGATATAGATGTACCAATAATTGATCACCTGCATCGGTAGTCCTATGATCTAACGCGTCACTCCGTACTGGACTGAAGATTGCTTGTGACGGTGAGGTCGGGGGTTCGAATACAGAAAATAACCGTTCGGATGTTTCTTTCCTTGTGGAAGCGGCATCAGTGTTTAATTTAGAAAAAAAAAATCTTTTCAAACGAGAGCTTTTAAAATGCAGCGTGTTCTTTTGAAATCAAGATGGCAAACCAGCCGAAACAATGGTTGTTTATGACGTCATACAAACCATCTTGTCGGTTGTATTCATTAGCTGTTTACACAATAAAAAAAGTTTAATTTTGGAACTAATATGTTTTAAGTACCCCCCTCACCCTCTCTTCCTAAGTTATAAAAATAATTTATTTATTTTGGTGGCCGGTCATAAGAATATACAAGTGTGAATATAATTATTTTTAATTTATTATTTCATATTGCCATGACCGTGAGATTAAAAACATAATAATTTTATTAGTACATTTGGTTCTTTCAATGCTACGAAAAAGCCAACTATACATTACTTCTTGGGCAAGTATTATTAGATTCGTTTGATAATACTTTTAATTGAAAATATAGTATTAATAAGCAAATAATAATTATTTCTGAATAGGCTAACATTAGTCCCTGTTTGCAGTAGATAGCCTTCTGCAATCCGCCAGATCCACCCTTCCAGCCATGGATGCGTCTTATAACAAGACCATACTTTCGATCTCCTGATTATCTACAACCAATGAAGGGTGACCTGGTGGTCTAGGGGTAAGGTGTCAGACCTCTGTGCTGGGGGTTCGGGGTTCAATCCTCGGTCCCGGCACAGATTTATCTGATTGCCAAACCCTTCCTTCACCTCTGACAAGACGTGTATTAATAAAAACTTGTGAATGTGAGGAATGCCAGGCCTCCACCGTGGTTCGGATCCCACGTTAAACTGTAGGTCCTCCATTTCATCTCACAATCACCCTACCATTGCACATTAGCGTAAGTGTGTATAACCCGAACTGGTAGTAAGACGCGGTGATGAATAAAATAATAATAATAATATAAAAAATAATAATAATAATAATAATAATAATAAAATACAACCAATGATTTTATAGCAACATTACTATTACTTGTAACGACGGGGCTTCCCCTTGTCAGGTTTATCATAATTTAAGATCTAAAGCCCTGGATTGTATAAAATGTAGTGTTCTAAATCCACCATTATCTTTCAAGATGGCCGTCATTTATAATCTATATCTAGGAGCGTTCCAAAGTTGGTCCACTGAAAATCAGATAAGCAGAAGCTGTGAAAAGGGCAAAATGTGGGGTTTTGTAGCCACCATATTGGAGGGGGTGAAAATGGTCGACGTAAATTTTAATTTGCCTTTATGTTAACCAGACGTCCGTGTTACGTCCATGCGAAATTTCAACACAAGCGATATAGTAGTTTTTTGCGTGAAATAGTAGTAGATTATTATTATTATTATTATTATTATTATTATTTAGCACCGCGTCTTACTACCCGTTCGGGTTATACGCTTAATAGTAGTAGACATGTAGACAATTTATTTTTATATATTTATTAGAAGGATATCCAATATATTCAACATGTACACTCAAATTAATTTCAAACTATGTTTCGAAATAATAACCAAGAATAAAACATTATCATTTATGTATAATGTAACCAACAAAAAGACCGAAACATAAACACAAATTACCAATCTGGGAAGAAAGTCTGAAATGTAATATAAGCGTATTTGCAAATATAAAACTTTCAAAAATAAAGAAAGCGCAAGAAATACCCAAATTGCTAAATGTTTGAAAGAAGAAGTGTATTTTTGTGAGAGATTGCTTCTTTCAACAGTAATTAGTGGTAGTTTCCTTACCATAAGAGGGACAGAACCCGCTGATACAGAAGAGAAGAGAAAGAGCTAAGAAGGAAGAGGAAGAAAATGAAAAAAAAGAAGGCAAACAAACGGCAGCAGTTAGTAAAACAACTCCAAGATCTTTCTTGCGACTCGACGCAACTCAAGGCCAAATAATGTTACCAGGGGCGAGATTTGTTTCGCTTCGAGAAGAAGCCACAAAAATAAATGAATGTGGAAGAAAAGGAACGACTGTAAGTTGAGGTCAATATTCGACAACTTCTGGCAGTTGATAGAGCTCAGCTCGAGGTTTATATCTATGTGAGCCACACAATTAACAATAGCTGTAAGAGTTGGAACAGATGCTCTATATTTGTACATGTAGACTGTATATTATTACATGTGTATTTAATATATTATGCTAGGAATACAGCTGTACATATATGATCTATAATCCTATATATGTTTTTAAAATAAAATGCGAATATATTATGAAAGGAGGATAGACATTCATGTTTTATATTCCTACATGTGTGTACGTACACATACATACCTCCATGTAACGTTTAGTCCTCTTTAGTCAAGAGTGGAAGTCAACCCCTAAATGTGTGTTGGTCTTATACTGATGTTAAGGTTAAGGAAATTAACTGCTAGGGTCCTCTTGCTCGTCAGAGGAACCAAAGTTGTGATGTCCTCTAGTGTCTTCACTTACCTCCTGCACCGACTTACCCAGGGAACCAAAGTTGTGATGTCCTCTAGGTCTTCAGTACTCCTTGCAGCCGGACTTACCCAGGGAACCAAAGTTGTGATGTCCTCTAGTGTCTTCAGTTACCTCCTTGCAGCGGACTTACCCAGGGGAACCAAAGTTGTGATGTCCTCTAGTGTCTTCAGTTACCTCCTTGCAGCCCGACTTACCCAGGGAACCAAAGTTGTGATGTCCTCTAGTGTCTTCAGTTACCTCCTTGCAGCCGGACTTACCAGGAACCAAGTTGTGATGTCCTCTAGTGTCTTCAGTTACCTCCTTGCAGCCGACTACCAGGGAACCAAAGTTGTGATGTCCTCTAGTGTCTTCATTACCTCCTTGCAGCCGGACTTACCCAGGGGAACCAAAGTTGTGATGTCCTCTAGTGTCTTCAGTTACAGACTTGCAGCCGGACTTCAACAAACGAGAAATTTCCGCGCAGACATTCAGCTCTAACGCAATATTTAATTCTAAGTCACGTTTATTCAAAATGTGGTTCACCTAAAAATAAAGTCGATATTTTTCCAACAGGGCTCTTTTTCCTAAACAGCCCTATATTTTGAGTTTTGTTAACAGAAACATGTGTGTAAAAATGTAACATTAGCTCATTATCAACGATTTTTAAGTTTATTTGCCGAGCCATGAGACTAGTCTTGATGAAAAGGGGCTCTAGATTTGGGGAATACAGTATTTATTGTATTGGTTTCAAAACAGAAAATTTTAAGATTATTTAATAATTTGCAGCGAGCCTTCCTCTTGACCTTGATATAAAAAGCTTCATAGTTTTTTATTTCCCTTCTCTCTTATTGACGTGACAAAGGGTGATGGTAGATGAAGGGCAAAAGGGAGTATAAGCTTAGACGGAATAGAGGAGTATTTACAGAAAGCGTGTGGTCTGACAGCCACCGATACTTTCTCGCTAATCGAGGCAACCGCTTTAAACATATTTATCATAGTGTATCATTAATAGATAACGGTGGCAATTACTTTGCATCATTATTTCCCAAATAATGTATGCCCTTTGTTTGACTGGGATTTTGTATTTTACCTAAGAATAAAACATTTATTTTATATTTCAATGTTAGAGTTTACAGATTCTCATTGCACACCCATAACACTCCAATGTGAATGAGTTCTTTTCTCACTTAGCTGACTTTTGCCGGTGTGCGTCAATAAATTGAGTTCAACTACTGACATTTAAGTTACAACCCACATAAAAAAGTTTATATTCTATGAAAGAGGAGATTGAGATATATATTAATACAGAGTTTTCAACGATTGAACATCATCTTAAGGAAGTTATCTTAGAGAAGTTAGTCTAGTGGTGACTAGAAGGAAACTAAACCATCTTGGAGAAGTTAGTCTAGTGGTGACTAGAAGGAAACTAAACCATCCTGGAGAAGTTAGTCTAGTGGTGACTAGAAGGAAACTAAACAATCTTGGAGAAGTTTAGTCTAAATGACTAGAAGTAGTCTAATAGTGACTAGAAGGAAACTAAACAATCTTGGAGAAGTTAGTCTAATGGTGACTAGAAGGAAACTAAACAATCCTGGAGAAGTTAGTCTAGTGGTGACTAGAAGGAAACTAAACCATCTTGGAGAAGTTAGTCTAATAGTGACTAGAAGGAAACTAAACAATCTTGGAGAAGTTAGTCTAATGGTGACTAGAAGGAAACTAAACAATCCTGGAGAAGTTAGTTTAATGGTGACTAGAAAGAAAATAAACAATCCTGGAGAAGTTAGTCTAATGGTGACTAGAAAGAACTAAACCATCTAGGAGAAGTTAGTCTAGTGGTGACTAGAAGGTAACTAAACAATCCTGGAGAAGTTAGTCTAATGGTGACTAGAAGGAAACTAAACAATCCTGGAGAAGTTAGTCTAATGGTGACTAGAAGGAAACTAAACAATCCTGGAGAAGTTAGTCTAGTGGTGACTAGAAGGAAACTAAACAATCCTGGAGAAGTTAGTCTAATGGTGACTAGAAAGAAACTAAACAATCCTGGATAAGTTAGTCTAATGATGACTAGAAAGAAACTAAACCATCTTGGAGAAGTTAGTCTAAGTGGTGACTAGAGGGAAACTAAACAATCCTGGAGAAGTTAGTCTAATGGTGACTAGGAAAAAACTAAACAATCCTGGAGAAGTTAGTCTAATGGTGACTAGAAAGAAACTAAACAATCCTGGAGAAGTTAGTCTAATGTGACTAGAAAGAAACTAAACCATCTTGGAGAAGTTAGTCTAGTGGTGAAGAGAAGGAAACTAAACAATCCTGGAGAAATTAGTCTAAATGGTAACTAGAAAGAAACTAAACCATCTTGGAGAAGTTAGTCTAATGGTAAGTAGGAAGAAACTAAACCATCTTGGAGAAGTTAGTCCTAATGGTGACTAGAAAGAAACTAATCCATCTTGGAGAAGTTAGTCTAGTGGCGAAGAGAAGGAAACTAAACAATCCTGGAGAAGTTAGTCTAGTGGTGACTAGAAGGAAACTAAACAATCCTGGAGAAGTTAGTCTAATGGTAACTAGAAAGAAACTAAACCATCTTGGAGAAGTTAGTCTAATGGTGACTAGAAGGAAACTAAACAATCCTGGAGAAGTTAGTCTAATGGTAACTAGGAAGAAACTAAACCATCTTGGAGAAGTTAGTCTAATGGTAACTAGAAAGAAACTAATCCATCTTGGAGAAATTAGTCTAGTGGTGAAGAGAAGGAAACTAAACAATCCTGGAGAAGTTAGTCTAGTGGTGACTAGAAGGAAACTAAACAATCCTGGAGAAGTTAGTCTAATGGCCACTGGCTACATCAGTGCTGCCAACCTCGGCTCTCAACCCGTCCCGAGAGCCTCGTGGGACCGACGTCTTGCATTGCTTTATCGAGTCGTAGAAAACATCTTCAAAAAGACCATTTAAAAACCGACGCGTGTGAAAGAAAACTACTAGGTCCTAAACAAAAGAAAGTACCGGAAACAATGACATTGTTATTTAATCTGATTCATCCTTTCCCTTCGCCCGGTCCTAGAAAGAAAATAACTCTCTTGTCCCCTTCATCCATAACGACTCAAAGAACGACGCTCTTTTGTCCCTCTAAAGAAAGCACGTCGGCTGATAACAGGAAGTGATATTACGTCATGTCCTTCCTACCCTTTCCCCATCTACTAGGGGTCCTCATTTCTTCTTCTGCGTGGAAATATCTCCACCCTCCAACCCCTCTTTACCACCCCACATCTGCCACCAATTTTTCCACTTTCTCACTTGCCATTCTCTTCATTTTTGTTTTCTTTGTGTGTGCCGGAATCGATAGCACCACAAACCTTACAAACGGGCTCCTTTTTTTTTCCCCCACCCACCCCGTTCTCAGACCCCTTTTATTTCTTCAATTCCTACTTCTTTCCCTCTTTCCTGACGTTTTATACAATGCCAGATTCATGTGACCACAGATCAACTTAACGGTTTAATCAATTTCATTTATTTCGACCAAGAAACGTCACAAAGTGGTCGTAGAAACTTCACAGAACATTTGTGCTGAAACGCGCTCACCGCCAACTTGTAGTTGTACCCGAACAACTCCAACCGAGATTTATCTTGTGCTCCGCCCAGAATGGAGAGGAACAAGTAGAACAACAGCCCGAGCTTGAAATAACAACTCCGGACGTTTGGACGGAGAGCCCCCGCGAGGAGAAGGTATTGATTATGATTGTTTAATTTACTGTCGAGTATTAGATACAACGTTTGTATGTTCGCTTCTCTTTCCTTATGGAACTACAGCACTGGACATGAGACATAATTAATATGTAGAGATGGCATGTACAATATGTGGCACATTTGATTCAATGCTTATTAGTTTGACACACACATGGCGAGATATGAGTGCATAAATAATTAGACACACATGGATAAGTATAGAGCACTCATTTATAATGATATTGAGTGCATAATAATTAAACACACATGGAGAAATATAGAGCATTCATGCATAATGATAATGAGTGCATAATAATTAGACGGCCATGGAAAAATATAGAGCATTCATGTATAATGATATTGAGTGCATAATAATTAGACGGCCATGAAAAAATATAGAGCATTCATGTATAATGATATTGAGGGCATGATGTGACACTTGTGGCGGAACCAGAGAGCAGGAATTCCAACTGGCCCAATTTAATCCCTCTCAACACGATTAATGTACAATGACTAAAAGAGTTACCTTGTTTTCAAAATTGTTAATCATCTTTATCCTATATTTCTATCTTCAAGAAATGTATGCTCAAATTCAGTCAATTTGTTTAAAATGTATATTTTGTTTTTGGAGGATATAGTTTATTGGAAACATAAGCCATCATTTGTATTTGAAATGAATATATTCGTTGTTGACGTCCAAACTCCAGTAGCCTAGCATCAGGTGACACTACGTGGAATTAATCCAATTACTAAATATCGGCAGCTAGCTTAATCAACACGCGAGACCCTTTTGAAAGGGACAAATTTATATTTAAATAGATCAAACTTAAAGCATCTATCTCCTTTAGATGTTAATTGAGTTCCGTGAATATAAAACCACAATTTACAAGAGGACCAGTGCTCGCTCGAATTGAGTCGATACTACATTAACATAGGAAGGAGAGGGGGATATAACGAAGACAAGGACAGAACGGATTATAATTAAAACACA
Source organism: Timema podura (assembly GCA_033556935.1). Lineage (NCBI taxonomy): Eukaryota > Metazoa > Arthropoda > Insecta > Phasmatodea > Timematidae > Timema > Timema podura. The sequence continues at coordinate 54,776,405 of JAVRXN010000012.1, read as the reverse complement.
ACATAGAGCCAGAGTTAATCAAAATTCCCTTTAAACTTCCAGCGACGCAAAAATTAAGACTTCCCCAAGTATTGTATGTAAAAAAAAAAACCCGACATCAAACCAAAAAAGACTCGGTAATTACAATTTAAAAGGCCGACGGGCAGGCGACGTTGTAACATCTCTTAGCGTCGTGGCGCCTCAAACAGTTTGATGCGGGGGAACAAATGTTGCGTGTTGCATTCAACCGGGGTAGTACGGGGACCTTAAACCTCGAACCATGGTCATCACATTCATAAGGACACATTTTTATTGAAATAAGTAGTAAATAAAACCAAGAAGGAAAAAAACCGAATGTAAAAAGTATTTTATTATTAATACGTGTGGTAGAATGAATGTGTGTTTGTGGTATCATGTGCTGTAGGATATGTATGTGTCTGAATGAATATTATAAGACAAATATTAAACTGTGTCAGTTTCAGACATAAAAATTTACATAGATTACATTACTTTATTTCAAATGTATATAATAAAGAAACGTTAGCAATATATAGGGTTTTACCTCCAAAAGTTCATCAATCTAATAGATGTATGGGTCGTTAGTGAATTATTACTATAAAATTATTCTAGTATAAATACATTTGAAATTAGAAACTAGTTCTTGAGAAAGCTAGTTTTTCAAGAAGCCATCGAACAAGACTAAGCCATCCCTGTGACTATATGAAATGTTCCATTCTATCCACTGTCCACAGTTCATACCCCGGCAAAACTGTAACTGAACTAAACAATCCAGTGACTATATGAAATGTTCCATTCTATCCACTGTCCACAGTTCATATCCCGGCAAAACTGTAACTGAACTAAACAATCCCAGTGACTATATGAAATGTTCCATTCTATCCACTGTCCACAGTTCATATCCTGGCAAAACTAGAACTGAAGTGAACAGCTCACAGTACACTTGAGCCGACGAGCACTGGACGAGACAAAAACTAACTGGATTCATTAGGTCCAATTTCCCCGCGTCCTTGATCTGCGTAGCTCTTCAAATGAAGTGGACTGTCAGATTGGGAGGCTGTATCGACGCTCCACGGTTAAAATATGATACCCTATGAATATTCAATGCACATGTTCAGAAAAAAAAGGAGGATAAAACTTCGTAAACCTCTCCCCCCTCCCCCCTTTTCCGACAGCTCCACCAAAATACGTCACGTAGTGAAGTTTCAGAGCCCGCGGTGATACGAGAAGGAGGAAACATTTTGGGAAGAGAGAGAGAGGGAGTGATATGAATGAAGGGGTGTAGAAAGAATGACGAATGAAGGAGGGTAGAGAAAGAAAGAGAGAGAAAAAGGTTGATGGATGAAGTATTGTATCATTAGAGCAGTGAAGAAAGCGATATATAAATAGTGTTATGGGAAGAAATATATAAAGAGAGAGTTGTGGGAAGAGGTGGATAAAATACTATGGAGAAAAAATTGATAAATTATTGTGAAAAGAGAGATGTAAGAAGTGTTTTGGAAGGAGAGATGAATAAAGTACTGTATTCTGGAAGGAGAGATATAAGAAGTATTCTGAAAAGAAAGATGGATGAAGGATTCTGGAAAGAGAAATGGATGAAGGGTCCTGGAAAGAGAGAGGGATAAAGTATTTTGGAAAGAAAGATGGAGGAAGGGTTCTGGAAGGAGAAATAGATGAAGGGTCCTGGGAAGAGAGAGGGATGAAGTGTTCTGGAAAGAAAGATGGATGAAGGGTTCTGGAAAGAGAAATGGATGAAGGGTCCTGGAAAGAGAGAGGGATAAAGTATTTTGGAAAGAAAGATGGAGGAAGGGTTTTGGAAGGAGAAATAGATGAAGGGTCCTGGAAAGAGAGAGGGATAAAGTATTCTGGAAAGAAAGATGGAGGAAAGGTTCTGAAATAATAGAGGAATGAACAAGTATCGTGGTAAGAGACATTGAACAATGGGTTGTCAGAGCAAGAAAGACAACGTTTGTTGCTACACTTGTTTCAGCCCTATACTCTTAGTCTGTGTTCCTCAGCCACACATTCCCTTTCACAAATATTGTCTTAGTGATTAACTTACAGAGTTAGACATCCCATAGCACTTGACGAGCAGAAGACAGAGAGAATATCCTCTTATAGCACCTGCAACACGTTTCAACAATCTCCGAACATTCACCCTACAAAAAAAAACTAAATATGTCTACCAAGCTCCCCAAATAAAACTAGAGGGCCAACCCCATCAACGGGGGGGAAAAAAATCAGTGAGCAATTCATCACCAGGCCCGGTCCGCTGTCCCCCCCCTCCTCCTCTAGGCTGAATTGTGAATGGGTGGGAGGGGGTGGATAATAAATTGTACAGAGTTCCATTGAACGTGGCCCGATTGATGGCGTCCGACCGTCATCTGTTGATAGATAGAGGCGTGTCTCGCACATTCAGCTAGAACATCCACACTTGCAAACAACGTTCTACTCGTCTAGACGACCAGGAGATTAGAGCAACGTACTACTCGTATAGACGTCCCGGGGATTAGAGCAACGTACTAGTCGTCTAGACGTCCCGGGGATTAGAGCAACGTACTAGTCGTCTAGACGTCCCGGGGATTAGAGCAACGTACTAGTCGTCTAGACGTCCCGGGGATTAGAGCAACGTACTAGTCGTCTAGACGTCCCGGGGATTAGAGCAACGTACTAGTCGTCTAGACGTCCCGGGGATTAGAGCAACGTACTACTCGTATAGACGTCCCGGGGATTAGAGCAACGTACTAGTCGTCTAGACGTCCCGGGGATTAGAGCAACGTACTAGTCGTCTAGACGTCCCGGGGATTAGAGCAACGTACTAGTCGTCTAGAAGTCCCGGGGATTAGAGCAACGTACTACTCGTCTAGACGTCCCGGGGATTAGAGCAACTTACTACTCGTATAGACGTCCCGGGGATTAGAGCAACGTACTAGTCGTCTAGACGACCAGGAGATTAGAGCAACGTACTACTCGTCTAGACGACCAGGGGATTAGACCAACGTACTATTCGTCTAGACGTCCCGGGGATTAGAGCAACGTACTACTCGTCTAGACATCCAAGGGATTAGAGCAACGTACTATTCGTCTAGACGTCTCGGAGATTAAAGCAACGTACTACTCGTCTAGACAACCAGGGGATTAGAGCAACGTACTATTCGTCTAGACGTCCCGGGGATTAGAGCAACGTACTACTCGTCTAGACGTCCCGGGGATTAGAGCAACGTACTATTCGTCTAGACGTCCCGGAGATTAGAGCAACTTACTACTCGTCTAGACATCCAAGGGATTAGAGCAACGTACTATTCGTCTAGACAACCAGGGGATTAGAGCAACGTACTACTGTACTACTCGTTTAGACGTCCCGGGGATTAAAGCAACGTACTAATACTATTAGGGGATTAAAACAACACAATAGTTTATTATTAAAGTAAGTGTACACTCAGTTATTAATGCAATAGACCCATTCAAAATAAAGCCATGTTTGAGAACAATTTTATATGCGCTTTAGAACAATTTCTTTGTTCTGTATTTGTATCTATCTATACTATATTGAGGGCTCTTGTCTCTTCATTTTATAAGCTATACTTTTATTAGCTAGAAGTGGAATTCCCAATTTATCCTGGAATAGTTATTTACGTGAAATTAGTTCTGGAAATTGTGCCAGGTTTTATAGCAAGTTAAATGTTTAATCATGAAAAAAGAAACGAAACAATTTGATCACAAGAAATAAAGCTCAGCTTAACTTTTAAAACATGTCCACAACATGTCGTGATTGGGGGTGGTGGCGGGGGGGAAGGGATAAAGAGAAAACAGATACATAGCAATTTACAATTTAATGAACACCATAAAATCAAACACACACACAAAATATCGAGTGTGACAAAAGAGCTTACGTTGGGAACGGGTTTAGAAATGTCCTAACGTTAATATCTGAGTGACGTCAAGTAAAGTGCCAGTTAAACCCCGTCAGTTGAGTCAGTGCGGCTTTTCTCGCGTCCCCTACAAGCCCACATTAACGGGTCACAATAGTACTAGGACTAATGACACAAACATACCTCTATGACGAATAAGAGTATAGTTTTACGCAATACGTTAAAGGTTGATCAAAATATGCATCACTGTGGATCTGCGCTTTCATCGAGAGACAAGAGCAGAAATGAGATGCGGTCACGTGACGAGTTATAAACCAATCAGAAGAAATCAGCGCAAACTGTGTTGGTCACTCTGCGCTAGTAGGGACAATCTAAGCTTTGTAAGCACTCCTCCATAAAATCTGCGTGGAAGAACCAATGAGTATTATTATTATTATTATTACCGCGTCTTACTACCCGTTCGGGTTATACGCACTTACTCTAATGTATGATGGTAGGGTGATTGTGAGATGAAATGGAGGACCTACAGTTTAACGTGAGATCCGAACCACGGTGGAGGCCTAGCATTCCACACATTCACAAGTTGTGATTAATACATGTCTTGTCAGAGGTGAAGGAAGGGTTTGGCAATCAGCTAAATCTGTGCTGGGACCGAGGATTGAACCCCGGACCCCCAGCACAGAAGTCTGACACCTTACCCCTAGACCACCAGGTCACCCAAGAACCAATCAAATTTCCAAAACCAACCTACTCAATACGCGCATGCACCTACAAAGCGAGATATTAGCAGACAGCTGCGTCTACTGTTAGAATTAATTTGAAATAGCTTGTTAAATAAAAAGTATGCTTATTGTTCTCGCTATGTGTAGATTTGTTTCTCTACCAAGAAAAGTAATAAGAAAACCCACATCGTGACATTAATATAAAATATCTGTTTATCTCTTAGAAAATTAAATAAGCTGTTAAAGTTTGTGTTTCAAAGCATTATGGGTGCTGCGTGGGACGTGCTGCGACACTCAAGCATATTATGCTCTCAATAATTATCGGCGAAAGTGTGTATCAAACTTTAGTACTCTCCTTTTAAATAAGAAGTCCATATTAGCATTTAAGATTACAGCGTTTATATCCTAATTAAGATTCCTAGTTGACCTTCAATTTTTCCCTTTGAACATTTTTTTATCTGTTCCAAGTTCTGATGGTTATTTTTATACTGAGACAAAAAAGGATTTATTTTACTGTGAGATGTTTAAGACTATAAAATATTTTGAGGTGACAATACTATCCCTGAAATATCAAAATAGAGGGGTATAGTATTATAAACTAATCTGAACGTTGTGTCCTTGTAATGTTACTGTGCCATATTCCAGTCTTGTCCATTTGGCCATTTAACCACCCTCCCGATATGTTGGTTCTAAATGTGAGTGAAGTTTTGGGCTGTTATGGTTGTTCTTATAAACACATGTAGTGACTGACAAAATGACTAATTACAGTCCAATTTTCTTAGGAAGACCCTTGTGTGACAAACGTATTAATACGTCAGATCTGCAACCGTCACTTTTGATACTTAAAAATTAACATTTTGCTATCGCCACGTCCTACCACCCGTTTGGATTATACACATATACACATGTGTTAGAGATAAGTAAGGTTGAAATTAGAGGAAGTGTTCCCAATATTTCTTGGAGCCAAAGCGAAGAAAAGCTGAAGTTGAAGTTGTTTCCACACAATACTAACTAAAGATGATAAAAAAATCCCACTATAATATTTTATGCTGATATTTTAATCTCTAGTCTGTGTTAAAATATTGCTTAGTAGATTTTATAAAAATGATTGTGTGTTGGAATGTTTCATATTTAGTGAGATATTTCCTCTTCCTTCAAAATATTTAGAAGATGCGAAGGTTATTGTGGATATCGAAGTTGAAGTGAAGGAGATATGACCTTCAACTTCAACCTTTATATTATCCGCACACCTCTATAAATGATATATCTAGCTGAAGTAGAAGCGTAACCTTTCATTGGCTCACTTCTGGAGTCAGACTGAAATTGATGTAGTGAATAAAATTGTAAATAAATTAAGTACTTTAAAAACTCAAAGAACCTCAAACAAATAAAAAAATCCAGATAACCAATTGATTTTATATAAAAAAAATAGTATTGATTCAGCGAGTCTTAAGTAGAATAAACAAATAATATTTAATTTTGTACTTTTTCCAAACTAAGAACGACTTTAACAAGAAAAAGCTCGCTTTAAGTAGGGAAAATAATAAATATTTAATAGATATTTCTTACAAAACAGACCAAAAGAAATATTTAATAGCTCTTCGATATTAAATATTCAGGCATAAGCCAGGACAAGTTGTATCCAAATAAGTAAAAACATACTGGGTTAGGTTTCAATGAAACAGTCAATAGATAGCGAGATTTAACTAGACTTGAGGAATGTCTACGACATTCCTAAAATACCTTGGTCTTAGCCCCGAACACAAGAAGTTGTTACAACAATAAGTTGTGTTTAGGACGGTATTTACACAGGGGCTATTGCGTGTTGCTCAATTCTTGATCTACAAGGACTGGCTTTGTAGAACTGATAAACTTATGTTGTGTTGAGGACAGTATACCCACAAGGACTGGTGAGTGAAGCCGAATGGTTGACCTACCAGAGAAGGGGTAAAGGTTGATCACACAGAATTGATCAACTAGCATACGTCTCTCTCTCTCTCTCTAATTGTAAATTAATAGCTCCATTTGTCGCTCCACAAAAGAATCGAAGCAGTGTCTTTTGGAGCGTAAAATTAGCGCATCAAAGCACAACAAAGTAAAAAAAATGGTAAATAGTATATGTGAGGTTAGTACTTCAATCAACACGACGTATTAGCCCGGAGATCAACGTTGATCATGGGTTGGGGGGATATCCTAATGGCAGGACCGTGCATTCCTCAGTCCGAACTTTGACTGCATTGAGTTAGGCCGAGCTCAAAGTGACCATAGTATGGATGTTATGACTTCCTGGAATTACAACGCCGGTAACATCGCAATTACACTTCTACAGGGAAATAGTTTGTGGTTGTGGATATTCTCGTAGCAAACATTGTTCCAAATAGTGGTTTGAGGACACAAAGTAGAAAATATTCTCGCATTGTCTCCAATCATTTATAAATAATGCTTAGTACCTAGTAGTTTGTTATTAGTTATGTGTAACGCCTGCACTCTTTAGTCCGGCTTAACGCACAGTAGAAACGTAGAACAAGGTAGTATATCTATCTAAATGCAGGGGATTACAGTAATAATCGCTAACGTAGAACTTCATGGTTATTAGATTGTTGTTCCAATACTAGCCGGTAAATATTTAGATTCCCCTTTATCAGAAATATTATTTAAACATTTAAGAATTATTTAAAACCTAGTGCAAAGTTGAGAGTAAATAGTTGACTTGATTGATAGATTAATATAAATAATAATAATAATAACTATCGTTCCTTAGCTTAGAAAAAAATACACATATAAATGATAGTAATTTAATGTAAAATTGTATTATAACAACTATATACACTGAAAGTACCAAATTTGTAAATAAAAAATATTTTCATATCATTACAATAATTGAATTATGTTCACAATTGCCTGTGTTTACTAGTATATACTTCATGTACTATTAGCTTTATGTATTCACTGGTACATTATCATGTCATGTACTATATTAGCTTTATGTATTCACTGGTACATTATCACATGTTTCTAGAGTTCACTTGCACCAAAGTACCTCGGAAATACACAACTTGTGACCTTTTCTTATATTTTAATCAATATCAGTATGTTAGATATAAAATTTGTTTTGGAATACAAATAATAATAACAATAATAATAATAATAATAATAATAATAATAATAATAATACATTTCAGACGCTCAAGGGATGTTTAACTTTAGATTTATGTGTCTTTTATTTGAAACAGCTCGAGACCATTGTGGAATTTACTCAACAAATATGTCGAGAATTTTCTGCAATGCAACACAGTAAAATTTCATTAAAAATTATAACAAAGGCATTCTCTCGTAGATAAATAAACCTGTCAGCTAAAAAATAAAAGATTAGATATTGGCAGTTTCTCGTTTAAGACACATCATTTCTGTCACAGGCTGCAGGAAATAATACAAATATCCAAGGAGGAGTGAGAAGGAGGGGCTACATATCCAAAACAATACTTGGCAAAACCAAAAGTGCACACCCTTTTTGACACTTTCATTTGGAACAAAGCTACAGTTTCGATAAGAAAAAAAAAATTATGGGTTATTCATTTGACTATGGCTATGTCCTGATAATGGGGTAGATTTATTGCAATCTTCAACCTGTAGAATATTTCCAATACACTGCACACACCAATGAATAACGACACAGGACAAAGCTCTTTTAAGTTTTTTGAATTCAATATGAAGTCGACCCGACCCGCCTCGGTGGCGTAGTTGGCTAACGCGCTAGTCATGTTGAGCTCGACCGCCGAGGACGGGGAGATCTAGGTTTGAATCTCGGTCGGGTGAACTGGGGGTGGTTTTTCCTAAATGGTTTTCCACTCTCCCTCCACGTAAATGTGGGTTCACTTCCTCTAAATTCAAACCCTACCAATTCCTAATCCATTATCGTAATTAGTACTTAAGCGTATAACCCGAACGGGTAGTAAGACGCGGTGCTAAATATATAATATAAAGTCCAACCTATGAAAAATTGAAAGTATATGTAGAGGGTATTCCATTTTAATAAAATATACACTTTTATGTTAGTTTTACAGAAATGTCCGGTCTTAAATTATTCTTATTTTACTGACACACATCGAAGAAAGTGGAATTAGTGAGAAAAGTGCACACTACTCTTGAATTGCTTTGAAGAGGAGTGTTAGGGAGTGCAATAGCGAGAACAGAGCACACTATTCTTTAACTACGTTGAAGAGGAGTGTCAGGGAGTGCAGTAGTGAGAACAGAGCACACTACTCTTGAATTGCTTTGAAAAGGAGTGTTAGGGAGTGCAGTAGCGAGAACAGAGCACACTACTCTTTAACTACGTTGAAGAGGAGTGTCAGGGAGTGCCGTAGTAAGAACAGAGCACACTACTCTTGAACTACGTTGAAGAGGAGTGTCAGGGAGTGCAGTAGTGAGAACAGAGCACACTACTCTTGAACTACGTTGAAGAGGAGTGTCAGGGAGTGTAGTATTGAGAACAGAGCACACTACTCTTGAACTACGTTGAAGAGGAGTGTCAGGGAGTGCAGTAGTGAGAACAGAGCACACTACTCTTGAACTACGTTGAAGAGGAGTGTCAGGGAGTGCAGTATTGAGAACAGAGCACACTACTCTTGAACTACGTTGAAGAGGAGTGTCAGGGAGTGCAGTATTGAGAACAGAGCACACTACTCTTGAACTACGTTGAAGAGGAGTGTCAGGGAGTGCAGTATTGAGAACAGAGCACACTACTCTTGAACTACGTTGAAGAGGAGTGTCAGGGAGTGCAGTAGTGAGAACAGAGCACACTACTCTTGAACTACGTTGAAGAAGACTGTTAGGGAGTGCAGTAGTGAGAACAGAGCACACTACTCTTGAACTACGTTGAAGAGGAGTGTCAGGGAGTGCCGTAGTGAGAACAGAGCACACTACTCTTGAACTACGTTGAAGAGGAGTGTCAGGGAGTGCAGTATTGAGAACAGAGCACACTACTCTTGAACTACGTTGAAGAGGAGTGTCAGGGAGTGCAGTATTGAAAACAGAGCACACTACTCTTGAACTACGTTGAAGAGGAGTGTCAGGGAGTGCAGTAGTGAGAACAGAGCACACTACTCTTGAACTACGTTGAAGAAGAGTACCAGGGAGTGCAGTAGTGAGAACAGAGCACACTACTCTTGAACTACGTTGAAGAGGAGTGTCAGGGAGTGCAGTAGTGAGAACAAAGCACACTACTCTTGAACTACGTTGAAGAGGAGTGTAAGGGAGTGCAGTAGCGAGAACAGAGCACACTACTCTTGAACTACGCTGAAGAGGAGTGTCAGGGAGTGCAGTAGTGAGAACAAAGCACACTACTCTTGAACTACGTTGAAGAGGAGTGTTAGGGAGTGCAGTAGCGAGAACAGAGCACACTAATCTTGAATCTACGTTGAAGAGGAGTGTCAGGGAGTGCAGTAGTGAGAACAAAGCACACTACTCTTGAACTACGTTGAAGAGGAGTGTTAGGGAGTGCAGTAGCGAGAACAGAGCACACTAATCTTGAACTACGTTGAAGAGGAGTGTCAGGGAGTGCAGTATTGAGAACAAAGCACACTACTCTTGAACTACGTTGAAGAGGAGTGTTAGGGAGTGCAGTAGCGAGAACAGAGCACACTAATCTTGAACTACGTTGAAAAGGAGTGTCAGGGAGTGCAGTATTGAGAACAGAGCACACTACTCTTGAACTACGTTGAAGAGGAGTGTCAGGGAGTGCAGTATTGAGAACAGAGCACACTACTCTTGAACTACGTTGAAGAGGAGTGTCAGGGAGTGCAGTAGTGAGAACAGAGCACACTACTCTTGAACTACGTTGAAGAAGAGTACCAGGGAGTGCAGTAGTGAGAACAAAGCACACTACTCTTGAACTACGTTGAAGAGGAGTGTTAGGGAGTGCAGTAGTGAGAACAAAGCACACTACTCTTGAACTACGTTGAAAAGGAGTGTCAGGGAGTGCAGTATTGAGAACAGAGCACACTACTCTTGAACTACGTTGAAGAGGAGTGTCAGGGAGTGCAGTAGTGAGAACAGAGCACACTACTCTTGAACTACGTTGAAGAAGAGTGTCAGGGAGTGCAGTAGTGAGAACAGAGCACACTACTCTTGAACTACGTTGAAGAGGAGTGTCAGGGAGTGCAGTAGTGAGAACAAAGCACACTACTCTTGAACTAAGTTGAAGAGGAGTGTCAGGGAGTGCAGTATTGAGAACAGAGCACACTACTCTTGAACTACGTTGAAGAGGAGTGTCAGGGAGTGCAGTAGTGAGAACAGAGCACAGTACTCTTGAACTACGTTGAAGAGTATTGTTAGGGAGTGCAGTAGTGAGAACAGAGCACACTACTCTTGAACTACGTTGAAGAGGAGTGTCAGGGAGTGCAGTAGTGAGAACAGAGCACACTACTCTTGAACTACGTTGAAGAGGAGTGTCAGGGAGTGCAGTATTGAGAACAGAGCACACTACTCTTGAACTACGTTGAAGAGGAGTGTCAGGGAGTGCAGTAGTGAGAACAGAGCACACTACTCTTGAACTACGTTGAAGAAGAGTGCCAGGGAGTGCATTAGTGAGAACAGAGCACACTACTCTTGAACTACGTTGAAGAGGAGTGTCAGGGAGTGCAGTAGTGAGAACAAAGCACACTACTCTTGAACTACGTTGAAGAGGAGTGTAAGGGAGTGCAGTAGCGAGAACAGAGCACACTACTCTTGAACTACGCTGAAGAGGAGTGTCAGGGAGTGCAGTAGTGAGAACAAAGCACACTACTCTTGAACTACGTTGAAGAGGAGTGTTAGGGAGTGCAGTAGCGAGAACAGAGCACACTAATCTTGAATCTACGTTGAAGAGGAGTGTTAGGGAGGGGCAATAATAATTTTGAGCTCTTAAGTACGAAGTCAACGTGATACTGAACTTGCAAATACCCTTAAAATGTTCTCCCAAGAAATGTTTTAGTTGATGGAATTACGCCAACTTGCTCGTGAAAGGTCATTTTATTGGAAACAAATGTAAAATATCTCGTCTCCTTGCAAAACTTACAGGTATCATAAGGGTTTGCTTAAGGAGAAGGAAACCAGCGTGAATAATGATTCATAGCTACTGCGCTAGCTCATTCAATTTACAAGAACATCGATTTATCGATTCTAATGGCATTTTGTTTGGATGATTGTACCAGATGTTCGATGCTAATCGATATTATATTCAAACGAGATCTTTTACAAGGTCAGACATTATTAGTAGGATTCATTCTTCCTAAATTGGAAATATCGACCGTAAAACGGTCTATTTGTCCCGTTAATCTAACAGAATTCGACATTGAGGTAAGGCATGGGTTTAGTACTGAATTCTTGAACTGAGAAATACTCCCTTGAGTTGAAATCTTATATCTATTCTCGACAGCCACAACATTCTCAAAAATACATCTGGTTTAGCAGTGAGAGCAATGATTCCAACCAGTGGGCACATCGATACATTATAATATATCTCGTAACTTTTAAAAAACTCAAGTTTGACTCAATTAGGGAAATATCCAATAAATTAACTACCATTTGCACTACCAGAATTGATGACGCAGTTATTCATACTAATCATCCTGACAACCAGCATTGCTGACGTAGCTATTCATACTGTCCATCCTAACAAACAGTAATTACGACGTAGCTATTCATACTGTCCATCCTAACAAACAGCAATTACGACGTAGTTATTCAAACTATCCATCCTAACAACAGCAATGATGACGTAGTTATTCAAACTATCCATCCTAACAAACAGCAATTACGACGTAGTTATTCAAACTATCCATCCTAACAAACAGCAATGATGACGTAGTTATTCAAACTATCCATCCTAACAAACAGCAATGATGACGTAGTTATTCATACTACATAACTTGCGACACATTGAGAAAGTTAATACGTCATAATTTTGTTCTCTCCCTCTACTGTTTGTTCGTACGATTAAACCAAATTTACTAATTTCACCCCATCTTACTACCCGATCGGGATATCCGCATTTCTTTTCATGAAGTTCTAGCTTTTACTTATGAGGGAAGGTCCTAATTGAACACGCTCTGTATATAGCAGAACCGTCAGAGGACACAAGATAATAACACAATAAAAACAGCAGTAAAAGCCTTGAATACAGAAAAATGTTTAACTGCTTTTCACGAGATATTTTTTTATCGACTTAAAAAAAATTGCTGAGCGCGACAATTGTGTGAGTGTCGGTGCAGACAACTTCTCCAAACCACTTTTCTCCTCCCTACAGCCATAAAAAGTCACAACTCGCAACTTGACAAGAGTAGGAACTTCACCCTCGCCTAGTCAAACTGGTTGACCAATGGGAACGTGACTTTGCGCAGGGCTATCTCTTTGCGCAACAAGGGCTTATGGGCCATTCCACCACTACGTGTATAATGGTTCATGCTCTATGGTGGATATATCTTGTTCTTCGCGCTAAATAAGAATGTATGTATCCAATAGTTCCTGTTCTAGGGTGAATTTATCTGTTTCTTCAACCAATAAGAACGTTCCACAAAGCATGTAAATCTCACGGCGAGTTCTCTGCGTTCAGGAATATGTTAAGATTGGTCAACACTTCATCTTCTCTAGTCTGATACATTTTAACACAAGTATGTTAACTATCAGTCACTTAAACTAACCGCTACTAGGACACATTTTGAGAAGAGCTAAACAGAATGTATATAATAAATAAAGTTGGTCCGTATGCCATGCGCACCAGATGTAGTGGAGCCTTCCTTCTCTTATCAGGAGAACACAGGTGCTAAGAGCTTAGCGTGACAAGAGAAATGGTTAAACCCTCATTTGTTTGAAAATATCCACTCCCTAGAGGGCAATGAAGCGACATCCAAAGAGAAGCCACCCTCTGGTCTGTGCAAGAAAGAAGGAGACAAGTTCGTCTAGCGAGTGTGCCACCCTCTAAAGGTGGATTCACACCTACACTGAAATTTGAAAGCAGTTCAGTTAGTCCGCACCTCTTAGTGGCGCAGCTGTTCACACGCTCGAGGAAAGTTGGTGAATCTCTGTTTACCCATGATGCATTGAAACGTCAAACATAAACACGTAAATATTACAATCAGTGCAAGTTACTGTATTTAAAATAAAATGGGATGTTTTACTTACTGCCCAGGTTTGATTTTGTCATCGATGAACCTCATGGCTTCCAATAAGCTGTCGTTTTTTATTATCACTTTTGAGATACGTCATCTTTAGAATGTGCTGTATTTATAAATGACGCATGTTTGAAAGTTTGCGCATGCGCTAATCGGGTCTTCTTGGCCGGTTTTCTGTAGAAGCGCTGAAAAAGTCGAAATTATCTCTACTCGGGCTACGCGGACTTGGTGTGATTGGATTAGAGCTGTCACGTGACCAAATATCATCATTGCTCTCGTTTTACAGCGAACGTGTGAATCCACAGTCGCACAATAGTGCATCAACTGTATCATCCCGATAAAGGATCCTAACATAGATTAAGAGGGGAATAAAGGATGCCGATAATCTGGCAGTTCACACCACCCTCACAAAGATAGTAGACATTCCGGGAGTTAAAACACAGAAATATGACCCAGGTGCTATTTTGAGACCTTCCCTCTAGAGTTAGTGTCAACAGGGTTGCAGATTAGCCCGGGACAACCTCACCACGGGAGGGGGGGGGGGTTGCTGTAAGTTGACTCTCAATAGGCTCAAAATACTGGACCAGCCACCCGACGATTTTATTTAGCACCGCGTCTTACTACCCATTTGGGTTATACGCCTATGTACTAATTACGCTAATGTGCTAGCGATTAGAAAGGTTGAATTTAGATTAAGAGTATTTGCTCGTAGGGAGAGTGGAAAACCATTTAATAAAAAAACCTCAGTATATACGACCGGGATTGACCATTAATCTCCTCGTCATCAGCAGTCTAGTCTACCGTGAGAGTAGCGCCTTAGACCATGTGGACACCGAAGCGGGTAGCGATCTGTTCTTTTCAGTATGTGTGATATGAGGATAAACAATTTTAAAACCACGTCAAGATGTTAGTAGCATTTTATACAAAGTATTAGAGAAAGAGAGAGCTCAATTGATAGAAAAGGACGATTACATAATGAAAGAAATAATTAAGGCGGTGCAAATATTGTAAATATAAAATTCGAAGGTCAACTCTCTTTTGTTTCAACTTTGACAGTCACGCTAACCTTCGTCTCAGCTTAACATCTCGAGGACCTGGTGGTCTAGGGGTAGACTTCTGTGCTGGGGGTCCGGTGTTCAATCTTCGGTCCCGGCACAGATTTATCTGATTGTCAAACCCTTCCTTCACCTCTGACAAGACGTGTATTAATCACAACTTGTGAATGTGTGGAATGTCAGGCCTCCACCGTGGTTCGGATTTCACGTTAAACTGTAGGTCCTTCATTTCATCTCACAATCACCCTACCATTACACATTAGCGTAAGTGCGTATAAAGCGAACGGGTAGTAAGACGCGGTAATAATAATAATAATAATGATATCTCGAAGGAAGAAAAAAACTTCAATACATTTTTAACATATTTGAAATAACTCAATAAATATGACATATTTCAACATATTATAAGTTTTTTATAACCTCTACTAATCGGTATTTTAACATCGATAAGTGATTAAATGACATCTATAACGTAAGCAGAGATATATATTCAGATAATTAGGTTTAAAATAATATAGTGCTTTTGGTTTTTTTTTCCTCTGGACCTTTCAATTGACATAGATACAATAAGTATATGGTTTGAAAATTTAATGTAATGTTAAGTGACATCTTATCTTCAAATTCAATCTAAACTTCGCTTCACATTTAAAAAGTGAACTTTGCGCACCTTTATAAAACAAAAAGGTTAAAACACACAGACCTGTCATAAATCATGTACTCTTTACGAAAGTTTTCCAGCTCACTTATAAGTAGGGGAGCCAATAAGAATTATAATAATAATAATATTTAGCACCGCGTCTTACTACCCGTTCGGGTTATACGCTTAAGTACTAATTACTCTAATGGATTAGGAATTGGGAGGGTTGAATTTAGAGGAAGTGAACCCGCATTTGCGTGGAGGGAGAGTGGAAAACCATTTAGGAAAAACCACTCCCAGTTCACCCGACCGAGATTCGAACCTCGATCTTCCCGTCCTCGGCAGTCGAGCTCAACACGACTGGCGCGTTAGCCAACTACGCCACCGAGGCGGGTCAATAAGAATTGAAGGGAACCATCCACAGCTCGTACATTTAGTAATTTACATCAAACAACAATAACTGATCGTGTAGGCCTATCTAGGTTTAAATGTCTGCCTCAAATAATTAGAGCCGTAAGTTTATATTGAGTTAAAAAGAAATTATATTATAAGGTCATGTAGTCGACAAATGCAGATTAGTAGTCAGCAGACAACCAAGTGTTGTGACATAATGAAGTGATGTAGTAGCAAGAGAAGATCAGCTTGTTATTAGTAGTCAGCAGACAACCAAGTGTTGTGACATAATGAAGTGATATAGTAGCAAGAGAAGATCAACTTGTTATTAGTAGTCAGAAAACAACCAAGTGTTGTGACAATGAAATGCTGTAGTCAGCAAGTGGAGATCAGCTTGTTATTAGTGTCAGAAAACAACCAAGTGTTGTGACAATGAAATGATGTAGTCAGCAAGTGGAGATCAGCTTGTTATTAGTGTCAGAAAACAACCAAGTGTTGTGACAATGAAATGATGTAGTCAGCAAGTGGAGATCAGCTTGTTATTAGTGTCAGAAAACAACCAAGTGTTGTGACAATGAAATGATGTAGTCAGCAAGTGACTAAATGAAGGGGATCCACACAAAACAACCCGCCTGATTTACATATTTGTCGGTACCATTTAATGTTCCCTAGTAGGCTGCCAGGGGAAATCGGGCCGCTAGGGTGCAGGAGGGTAGTTGGGTATTCAGGTAAGCTCTATTTGCGGGGCTAGACTAACGTTGACATACCACATACGTGACCAGACCAGGACCAACTGTATTTCAAGTAGAGGGAGTTGAAAAGAACTGCCCCCTCTCCCCCTCAATGTGTAGTATCTAAATACTCACCTCCTGGTAAAATACCGACATACCGGACACTCCTGGGTAATATATACTCACCTCCTGGTAAAATACCGACACACCGGACACTCCTGGGTAATATATACTCACCTCCTGGTAAAATACCGACACACACGGACACTCCTGAGTAATATACACTCCCCTCCTGGTAAAATACCGACACACCGGACACTCCTGAGTAATATACACTCCCCTCCTGGTAAAATACCGACACACCGGACACTCCTGAGTAATATACACTCCCCTCCTGGTAAAATACCGACACACCGGACACTCCTGAATAATATACACTCCCCTCCTGGTAAAATACCGACACACCGGACACTCCTGAGTAATATACACTCCCCTCCTGGTAAAATACCGACACACCGGACACTCCTGAGTAATATACACTCCCCTCCTGGTAAAATACCGACACACCGGACACTCCTGAGTAATATATACTCACTTCCTGGTAAAATACCGACATACCGGACACTCCTGAGTAATATATACTCACCTCCTGGTAAAATACCGACATACCGGACACTCCTGAGTAATATATACTCACTTCCTGGTAAAATACCGACATACCGGACACTCCTGAGTAATATATACTCACCTCCTGGTAAAATATCGACACACCGGACACTCCTGAGTAATATATACTCACCTCCTGGTAAAATACCGACACACCGGGCACTCCTGAGTAATATATACTCACCTCCTGGTAAAATACCGACACACCGGACACTCCTGAGTAATATATACTCACCTCCTGGTAAAATACCGACACACCGGACACTCCTGAGTAATATATACTCACCTCCTGGTAAAATATCGACACACCGGACACTCCTGAGTAATATATACTCACTTCCTGGTAAAATACCGACATACCGGACACTCCTGAGTAATATACACTCCCCTCCTGGTAAAATACCGACATACCGGACACTCCTGAGTAATATATACTCACCTCCTGGTAAAATATCGACACACCGGACACTCCTGAGTAATATATACTCACCTCCTGGTAAAATACCGACATACCGGACACTCCTGAGTAATATACACTCCCCTCCTGGTAAAATACCGACACACCGGGCACTCCTGAGTAATATATACTCACCTCCTGGTAAAATACCGACACACCGGACACTCCTGAGTAATATATACTCACCTCCTGGTAAAATACCGACACACTGGACACTCCTGAGTAATATATACTCACCTCCTGGTAAAATATCGACACACCGGACACTCCTGAGTAATATATACTCACTTCCTGGTAAAATACCGACATACCGGACACTCCTGAGTAATATACACTCCCCTCCTGGTAAAATACCGACATACCGGACACTCCTGAGTAATATATACTCACCTCCTGGTAAAATATCGACACACGACACTCCTGAGTAATATATACTCACCTCCTGGTAAAATACCGACACACCGACACTCCTGAGTAATATCTACTCCCTCCTGGTAAAATATCGACACACCGGACACTCCTGAGTAATATATACTCACCTCCTGTCGACCAAATGTGTCCAGGGTAGTATTTATTCATCGAGTCTGACATCTTGCGGCCACTTTACCAACCCATTTTTCCTCTCATAGCTGGATGGGGATGAACCACCCTTTGTATGGCAACTGTGCCACCCTTAGAAAATAAAGGGTAGTTTTTGCAGTTGGGGCATCGCGACGCGAGCTTTAAGCGCTACACGCCCCCACACGGAAACAAAACGCACCCCCCGCTCCTCCTCTCCCCCCACAAAGGAGCACTCTCGTTACAATCAGTGATGAGAGTCCCCACCCCCTCTTCCCCCGGCTATTGTTCTGGGGACCTGAAACCATTTCACATTCACAGCTGATGCGCGCACCGCTCAACTTGGTTGCTTTTTATTGTCGGGTTTTTTTCTCTCTCCTCCCGGAAAAGAATCTTTGTAATTACATTGTTGTTGGCTTTGTACGGGTCATTTTCCCTGCGGACGCCACAAAGAGCAGGAAACGAGGGTTGGGAGGGGTAGGGGCTAAATTATGTGGCGATATAAGTAGGGATGACCACTTCTTGGGGATATGATCATATTTTACTTCATTGTTAGACTCGATTTAAGTCATAAAAATATAATTACATCCTTTTGGACGGTTCTTTAGTCACATTATAAGAAGAACTTGTATACTAATTTCCGACCAATACGTCCCCTTTAAATAAACTTGTGAAATAAGTGTAATGCAAAGGTTTACCAGATCTAGAACAATCCCTCTTCCAGCCGTGTTCAAAGTCCCACTTCCAGCCCCCGTGTTCAAAGTCCCACTTCCAGCCGTGTTCAAAGTCCCACTTCCAGCCGTGTTCAAAGTCCTACTTCCAGCCGTGTTCAAAGTCTCCCACTTCCCAGTCGTGTTCAAAGTCCCTCTTCCAGCCGTGTTCAAAGTCCTCTTCCAGCCGTGTTCAAGTCCTCTTCCAGTCGTGTTCAAAGTCCCACTTCCAGCCGTGTTCAAGTCCCACTTCCAGCCGTGTTCAAAGTCCACTTCCAGCCGTGTTCACAGTCCCACTTCCAGCCGTGTTCAAAGTCCTCTTCCAGCCGTGTTCAAAGTCCCACTTCCAGTCGTGTTCAAAGTCCTCTTCCAGCCGTGTTCAAAGTCCCCACTTCCAGTCGTGTTCAAAGTCCTCTTCCAGCCGTGTTCAAAGTCCCACTTCCAGTCGTGTTCAAAGTCCTCTTCCAGCCGTGTTCAAAGTCCTCTTCCAGTCGTGTTCAAAGTCCTCTTCCAGCCGTGTTCAAAGTCCTCTTCCAGTCGTGTTCACAGTCCTCTTCCAGCCGTGTTCAAAGTCCCACTTCCAGTCGTGTTCAAAGTCCTCTTCCAGCCGTGTTCAAAGTCCTCTTCCAGCCGTGTTCAAAGTCCCACTTTTCCCGCCGTGTTCAAAGTCCCACTTCCAGCCGTGTTCAAAGTCCCACTTCCAGCCGTGTTCAAAGTCCACTTCCAGCCGTGTTCAAAGTTCCCTCTTCCAGCCGTGTTCAAAGTCCCACTTCCAGCCGTGTTCAAAGTCCACTTCCAGCCGTGTTCAAAGTTCCCACTTCCAGCCGTGTTCAAAGTCCAACTTCCAGCATGTGTTCAAAGTCCAACTTCCAGTCGTGTTCAAAGTCTCACCTCACGTTCCAGCCGTGTTCAAAGTCCACTTACTTCCAAGCCGTGTTCAAAGTTCCCAACTTCCAGCCGTGTTCAAAGTCCCACTTCCAGCCGTGTTCAAAGTCCAACTTCAGACAGGTGTTCCATCATGTCCTACTTACAGCCATGTTACTAACATGAACAAAATTTGTTATAGTAAATTTCCCAAAGACACGGTACTATTTTGTATTTTCCTCCACTCGTATGTACGAGTATCATTTATATCAATTAAATACTAAAATAGGTGCTTATTAATAGAAGTATTGATTTTATGAATTATTTAAGTGATGCAAATTATCTTAAACTAAATTTTGATATCACGTCCGACTACCAGTCTGGGCTAAACGCATGTACATACGCTAACGAGTTAGTAATGAGAAAGGTGGAATTTATAGGAAGTGCACCGACATTCGCGTTGAGAAAGAGAGAAAGCCATCATCAATGCAAACAACCGGATTTTGAACCCCAATCTCCCCGTCAGTGGGAGTCCAATTTAATGTGAGAATGACGCCCTAGACCATTCGACCACCGAAGGGGTCCAAACAAAATTGGTGAAGAGTTGGAGCGTATAAAGTATTAACTCGGATGTATAAATGTCAACTCTTCTTTTGGTGGGGATAGAAACTGAATAATTGATAACCATTAATTGATGAAATGGAAATAGCTCCAAATACTTTAAACAAACAAACAAACATGAATAACAAACCGAGATGTAAAAGTATAAACAGGACTAATAAATAAATCAATAGAGAGTTAGACAATAAAGAGAGATAAAAGCGTGTAAGAGTTCTCGTCGAACCGGAAGATTCCCTTAATTTAATTTCCCCGTCAGTCCTTGCAGGGTAGGAACTAGCGCATCCGACAGTGACAACGGGATGGTGACAGCCTCCAGTAATTATTCCAGGAGGAACGGTTAAGACCCTCCTAACACCCCCTCCCCTAAAGACACTCCTATCCTGTTACGGGCCCTTCTTTATTGCTTTCCAATTCAGGAGCTGGGAGAAGAAAATGTGTATTTACTTTTCCAGGGACAATGGCAGTAGGCTTGTTCTTGAAGCAGGAGTGATATGAAACTGTCTGTTCACCTTCCCAGGGACAGTGACAGCTTGTTCTTGAAGCAGGAGTGATATGAAACTATTTATTCACCCTCCCAGGGAGAGTGGCAGTAGGCTTGTTCTTGAAGCAGGAGTGATATGAAGCTGTCTATTTACCCTCCCAGGGAAAGTGGCAGTAGGCTTGTTCTTGAAGCAGGAGTGATATGAAACTGTCTGTTCACCCTCCCAGGGACAGTGACAGTTAGCTTGTTCTTGAAGCAGGAGTGATATGAAGTTGTCTATTCACCCTCCCAGGGAAAGTGGCAGTTAGCTTGTTCTTGAAGCAGGAGTGATATGAAACTGTCTATTCACCCTCCCAGGGACAGTGGCAGTAGGCTTGTTCTTGAAGCAGGAGTGATATGAAACTGTCTGTTCACCCTCCCAGGGACAGTGACAGTTAACTTGTTCTTGAAGCAGGAGTGATATGAAGCTGTCTATTCACCCTCCCAGGGACAGTGACAGTTAGCTTGTTCTTGAAGCAGGAGTGATATGAAGCTGTCTATTCACCCTCCCAGGGACAGTGGCAGTAGGCTTGTTCTTGAAGCAGGAGTGATATGAAACTGTCTGTTCACCCTCCCAGGGACAGTGACAGTTAGCTTGTTCTTGAAGCAGGAGTGATATGAAGCTGTCTATTCACCCTCCCAGGGAAAGTGGCAGTTAGCTTGTTCTTGAAGCAAGAGTGATATGAAACTATCTATTCACCCTCCCAGACATAAAGGTAGTTAGAGTTCAGTTGAGTATTCACATGACTATAGATTTATACTACCTTTTGTAGGCACGTGACCGTTAGTACCTCTGTACTCACCGTTGTAAGCACATAAGTGTACCTTAGTGTTTATTTGTATAACTACATGGCTGTACTTCTGTGCTCACTTTTATATCCACTCGACTGTAACTTGTTGGAGATAGCGCCATCTTTCCCCCGGAGATAAAAGAGACCAGTTCCTTATTAGTGGTGTGTTAGACGTCCACACAATCTGCGGTGCTATTATGTCAGGCTGATTAACACCCCACCCCCTACCCAATACCACGCCACGGAGTTCCTCGATAATCTGCTGTCAGCCACGCGCCATCTTGTCTTCCTCACGCCCATAAATCAACCAATTAAATTTCCACCCTCTTACTCGCCGTTGCCAAGTTTCTCCATTAAATACGTCACCGAAGAAAGAGGCTTCTTGTATGGTCACTGGCATTACATTCTTCCACTGTAAGTTTCACCAACTAGCCTCTAGTAAGTGGACCCTGGATGGGGTGGGGTAGAAAGCCCTCCCTTGTCAAGCACTCCTGAGTTAGTTGGCCAGTGTAGCTGTCCCATCGTTGTTCATACACTCCTGAGTTAGTTGGCCAGTGTAGCTGTTCCATCGTTGTTCATACACTCCTGAGTTAGTTGGCCAATGTAACTGTCCCATCGTTGTTCATACACTCCTGAGTTAGTTGGCCAGTGTAACTGTCCCATCGTTGTTCATACACTCCTGAGTTAGTTGGCCAGTGTAACTGTCCCATCGTTGTTCATACACTCCTGAGTTAGTTGGCTAGTGTAACTGTTCCATCATTGTTCATACACTCTTGAGTTAGTTGGCCAGTGTAACTGTCCCATCGTTGTTCATACACTCCGGAGTTAGTTGGCCAGTGTAACTGTTACATCGTTGTTCATACACTCTTGAGTTAGTTGGCCAGTGTAACTGTCCCATCGTTGTTCATACACTCCTGAGTTAGTTGGCTCGTGTAACTGTTCCATCATTGTTCATACACTCCTGAGTTAGTTGGCCAATGTAACTGTCCCATCGTTGTTCATACACTCTTGAGTTAGTTGGCCAGTGTAACTGTTCCATCGTTGTTCATACACTCCTGAGTTAGTTGGCCAGTGTAACTGTCCCATCGTTGTTCATACACTCCTGAGTTAGTTGGCCAGTGTAACTGTCCCATCGTTGTTCATACACTCCTGAGTTAGTTGGCCAGTGTAACTGTCCCATCGTTGTTCATACACTCCTGAGTTAGTTGGCCAATGTAACTGTCCAATCGTTGCCCTCCAGTTAGCTGATGTGTATAAGAAAGAAGCTTCAAATAAGTGACAAGCGTAGAGGCAAGATGCCTCAAAGCAATAACTTGTTTATAATAAAGACGCCTCCAAGCAGTGATGGGTGTTGGGGAAATATGCCTCAAAGCAGTGATGGGTGTTGTGGAAATATGCCTCAAAGCAGTGATGGGTGTTGGGGAAATATGCCTCAAAGTAGTGATGGGTGTTGGGGAAATATGCCTCCAAGCAGTGATGGGTGTTGGGGAAATATGCCTCAAAGCAATGATGGGCGTTGTAGAAATATGCCTCAAAGCAGTGATGGGTGTTGGGTAAATATGCCTCAAAGCAGTGATGGATGTTGGGGAAATATGCCTCAAAGCAGTGATGGGTTTTGGGGAAATATGCCTCAAAGCAGTGATGGGTGTTGTGGAAATATGCCTAAAAGCAGTGAAGGTTGTTGGGGAAATATTCCTCAAAGCAGTGATGGGTGTTGGGGAAATATGCCTCAAAGCAGTGATGGGTTTTGGCGAAATATGCCTCAAGCAGTGATGGGTGTTGAGGAAATATGCCTAAAAGCAGTGATGGGTTTTGGGGAAATATGCCTCAAAGCAGTGATGGGTTTTGGCGAAATATGCCTCAAAGCAGTGATGGGTTTTGGGGAAATATGCCTCAAAGCAGTGATGGGTTTTGGGGAAATATGCCTCAAAGCAGTGATGGGTTTTGGGGAAATATGCCTCAAAGCAGTGATGGGTTTTGGCGAAATATGCCTCAAAGCAGTGATGGGTGTTGGGGAAACACGCCTCAAAGCAGTGACGGGTGTTGGGGAAATATGCCTCAAAGTAGTGATGGGTGTTGGAGAAATATGCCTCAAAGCAGTGATGGGTGTTGGGGAAATATGCCTCAAAGCAGTGATGGGTGTTGTGGAAATATGCCTAAAAGCAGTGAAGGTTGTTGGGGAAATATTCCTCAAAGCAGTGATGGGTGTTGGGGAAATATGCCTCAAAGCAGTGATGGGGTTTGGCAAAATATGCCTCAAAGCAGTGATGGGTGTTGGGGAAATATGCCTCAAAGCAGTGATGGGTTTTGGGGAAATATGCATCAAAGCAGTGATGGGTTTTGGCGAAATATGCCTCAAAGCAGTGATGGGTTTTGGAGAAATATGCCTCAAAGCAGTGATGGGTGTTGGGGAAATATGCCTCAAAGCAGTGATGGGTGTTGTGGAAATATGCCTAAAAGCAGTGAAGGTTGTTGGGGAAATATTCCTCAAAGCAGTGATGGGTGTTGGGGAAATATGCCTCAAAGCAGTGATGGGTTTTGGGGAAATATGCCTCAAAGCAGTGATGGGTTTTGGCGAAATATGCCTCAAAGCAGTGATGGGTTTTGTAGAAATATGCCTCAAAGCAGTGATGGGTGTTGGGGAAATATGCCTCAAAGCAGTGATGGGTTTTGGGGAAATATGCCTCAAAGCAGTGATGGGTTTTGGCGAAATATGCCTCAAAGCAGTGACGGGTGTTGGGGAAACATGCCTCAAAGCAGTGACGGGTGTTGGGGAAATATGCCTCAAAGTAGTGATGGGTGTTGGGGAAATATGCCTCAAAGCAGTGATGGGTGTTGGGGAAATATGCCTCAAAGCAGTGATGGGTGTTGGGGAAATATGCCTCAAAGCAGTGACGGGTGTTGGGGAAAGATATATCCAAGCAGGGATGGGTGTATAAGAAAGATGCTTCAAATCAGTGACGGGTGTTTGGGGAAGATGGGTGTTGGGTATAGGTGCCTCAAAGCTGTGACTTCCTCTCCTCCAATCAGAGTGCGAGTTCCCAAGAGACTCTGATCGCACCCTAAAGACATCCGACTTTCCTTCTATCCCGGAGGATTACTACCAAGAAATGGCGGCCCGGTTTGGGATTTAGCGATGATGAAGAGGGCAATCAAGAAGCGCCGGCCCGGAACAGAAGGAATGAAGAGGATAGGGGGGCTTAGTGCTCAGAGAACCACACCTGCAACCCCCCTCTCGAGGGGGTAAAAACACACCACACAGCCGTGTAATACTTACTATTAGATCAGTGTTCGCAGCACACAGGTTTTGTGCGGCACTAGTGGAGGGGGGAGTTCAAGGACTAGGATTTCTGAGAGGGAGCGATTACTATTACAGGGAACAAAGTAGAGGAAATGAAAGATAATTAACTAGGGCTTAGAATCAGTATTCACAGCATGTGTCACCATGGTGAGTTGTTTGTGATGAACATGAAGCAAAAAGTACAGTAGTCAGACTGATTCTCTCCCAGGTGGATATCCTCTCAGAGGTCAG
Source organism: Timema podura (assembly GCA_033556935.1). Taxonomy (NCBI): domain Eukaryota; kingdom Metazoa; phylum Arthropoda; class Insecta; order Phasmatodea; family Timematidae; genus Timema; species Timema podura. Next base: position 54,751,130 of record JAVRXN010000012.1, on the reverse strand, counting down.
ACTGATTCTCTCCCAGTTGGATATCCTCCCAGTAGTCAGACTGATTCTCTCACAGGTGGATATCCTCCCAGTAGTCAGACTGATTCTCTCTCAGGTGGATATCCTCCCAGTAGTCAGACTGATTCTCTTCCAGGTGGATATCCTCCCAGTAGTCAGACTGATTCTCTCTCAGGTGGATATCCTCTCAGTAGTCAGATTGATTCTATTCCAGGTGGATATCCTCCCAGTAGTCAGACTGATTCTCTCTCAGGTGGATATCCTCTCAGTAGTCAGACTGATTCTCTCCCAGGTGGATATCCTCTCAGAGGTCAGACTGATTCTCTCTCAGATGGATATCCTCCCAGTAGTCAGATTGATTTTCTCTCAGGTGGATATCCTCCCATTAGTCAGACTGATTCTCTCCCAGGTGGATGTCCTCCTAGTAGTCAGACTGATTCTCTCCCAGGTGGATATCCTCCCAGTAGTCAGACTAATTCTCTCCCAGGTGGATATCCTCCCAGTAGTCAGACTGATTCTCTCCAAGGTGGATATCCTCCCAGTAGTCAGACTGATTCTCTCTCAGGTGGATAACCTCTCAGTAGTCAGACTGATTCTCTTCCAGGTGGATATCCTCCCAGTAGTCAGACTGATTCTCTCCCAGGTGGATATCCTCCCAGTAGTCAGACTGATTCTCTCTCAGGTGGATATCCTCCCATTAGTCAGACTGATTCTCTCCCAGGTGGATGTCCTCCTAGTAGTCAGACTGATTCTCTCCCAGGTGGATATCCTCCCAGTAGTCAGACTAATTCTCTCCCAGGTGGATATCCTCCCAGTAGTCAGACTGATTCTCTCCCAGGTGGATATCCTCCCAGTAGTCAGAATGATTCTCTCCCAGGTGGATATCCTCCCAGTAGTCAGACTGATTCTCTCCCAGGTGGATATCCAGACTGATTTCCATCCAATTGGCCAGTTTCGGTTAGCTCATCCATATCTCATTTTATAAGTTAACTTTAGTTGTTTATTTGGTTTAGTAAAACTAATTTTTTTATTTTCTATGAATAATAAATGGTTCTTTATACTTGAAATACTTAATCCATATCCCTAACCGTTCCCTAGACCACATCTAGAGCATTGAGCCCCCCTTTCTCCGAGGGGTACACTCTGAAGAACTGTGCTGCGTGTTATCCACCAACTGAATAGTCATATCCGGGTGTTTACATACTACTTAGAACTTATGTTGAAAACTACTTAAATTGGTTCCTTAATAATAGTATCTAGTTTGTACTTTTGAGCCAACCTTTCGGATCAAGACGAAACTTACAAACTAACTTAACTTTAGAACAGGCATAACACCCCAGCCATAAATCCATAAACATGAAAAGAAAAAAGAAACTAAAATTTCGCGTTATATAATTTTCTTGACTTTGTCAGGAATCGAAACCGGACACCAAAGACTTATCTAGCAAGTTTCTGTGCGATCGTGAAGTTCTTTAAAAGTACTTTATAGAAGTTTTATACATTTCCATTCGAATGAAATTCCCTTCCCACCCAGTGTATAGTAAAGTAACGCCATTTCTAAAAAAAACAACAAGATAACACTTTCCTTTACGTCTTCCATAAAGAAGATTATTGCATTTTACTGTCTCGAAAGTATAAGCATTTACTACTCTGTATAAACCAAAGAGGACCGACGGATCGGTAGAGGAATAAGGAATGGAGAAACATGAGACAGATAAAAAGAATGCAAAGAAGTGAAGTGCAAGGGATTGAGTCTATAAAAGTCAAACGTTGGAAGAGGCGAGATTTCACCTTCAGTCCAACTCACAGGAGGCGCTCAAAGGGAGCGTTCAAGAGAGATTGAGTGGCTGTCACGCGGGTGGTCTACAAGGAACAGGGGCAAAAAGATCCTTACGGTGGTACTCTTATAACGTACTCAATACTAGCAGTGGTTCCTTCATACCATCCTAAATATAACTGGCAATCATACCATCCTCAATATAACTAGCAGTGGTCCCTTTCTACCATCCTCACTATAGCTAGCAGTGGTTCCTTCATACCATCCTAAATATAACTAGCAATCATACCATCTTCAATACAACTAGCAGTGGTTCCTTCATACCATCCTAAATATAACTAGCAGTCATACCATCCTAAATATAACTAGCAATCATATCATCCTTAATATAACTAACAGTGGTTCCTTCATACCATCCTAAATATAACTAGCAATTATATTCATCCTTAATATAACTAAACAGTGGTTCCTTCATACCATCTTAAATATAACTAGCAGTCATACCATCCTAAATATAACTAGCAATCATACAATCCTAAATACAACTAGCAATCATACCATCCTCAATACAACTAGTAGTGGTTCCTTCATACCATCCTTAGTAAGACTAGACAAATCAATCAAACATTTTATTAAAATATTTCCCGCTTGGTCCTACAATACTCACAATTTTAATAACAATTTTAGACCCTGAATTTTTTCCCTCGGAAAAGCCCGTTCAATGCTTTGAAGTGAAGCTAAAGAATGGCGAGCGGTACTCGAACACAGAGCTCTCTCTCCAGCGACCGGAATTCCATCACACACACAAAAAAAAAAAACTTCGTCAAGAACGATCTACATATTTTTACAACGAATGTTTTAATTAAATTGTCAAGGGCTCCCCGGATTTTTCGTGTTATAGTTTATCAAAGTTATTTCACGCCACTCTTTGTACATTTCCGACCTTTCTCCCTGAACAATGATCGAGGGTTGGGACGTCTATAGGCAAATTGGACAAACAATAGGTGACAGTTGCTGACAAAACATCCAAGTTCAAGGTTAGAACAGACCTATACACAATTATAACACCCTCGCATTTGACACTTGAGCTAGGCCTAAAAGGGCACTTACCACTGTGAAAAGGACAATTTTTATCGTTAATATTCCATAAAAATTAATTGCTATTGCTAATTGAAGTTTAAGAAAGGTTGATATATCTTTAAGTTTTCATCGCTTGCTGAACCGTAAATTAGAGATTGATTACAAACGGCCGTACAAAGAACATAAGATGATAATCTGGAATTTCGACTACTACTACAGAGTGCTCCAAAGGCTAGAGCTCAGGTGGTCCTGCCGTGGTCAAGAGCATTGAGGGGCTAGTTTGAAGCAACGAGGGTCTACAGGGGATCACTGTTGGAATACTGGCTGGCTGAGGGTCTCCAGGGGATTACTGTTGGAATATTGGCTAACTGAGGGTCTCCAGGGGATTACTGTTGGAATATTGGCTAACTGAGGGTCTCCAGGGGATTACTGTTGGAATACTGGCTGACTTAGGGTCTCCAGGGGATTACTGTTGGAATACTGGCTGGCTGAGGGTCTCCAGGGGATTACTGTTGGAATATTGGCTGACTGAGGGTCTCCAGGGGATTACTGTTGGAATATTGGCTGACTGAGGGTCTCCAGGGGATTAATGTTGTAATACTGGCTGGATGAGGGTCTCCAGGGGATTATTGTTGGAATACTGGCTGGATGAAGGTCTCCAGGGGATTATTGTTGGAATACTGGCTGGATGAGGGTCTCCAGGGGATTACTGTTGGAATACTGGCTGACTGAGGATCTCCAGGGGATTACTGTTGGAATACTGGCTGACTGAGGGTCTGCAGAGGATTACTGTTGGAATACTGGCTGACTGAGGGTTTCGAGGGGATTATTGTTGGAATACTGGCTGGATGAAGGTCTCCAGGGGATTATTGTTGGAATACTGGCTGGATGAGGGTCTCCAGGGGATTATTGTTGAAATACTGGCTGGATGAGGGTCTCCAGGGGATTATTGTTGGAATACCGGCTGACTGGAGACGACAATGGGAGTGCCTGCAGGCAAGACTACTGTGGTTGAGTGTATTTAAGGGAGAATGCTAAGTAACACATGATTTATTAGGATTGGTAAAAATGACTACTATTTCCGTCGAACATTACCGAATTTTGTACTTTCACAAAGCAAACAATATTCAAAGTTTGTTATGGTAGAAATATTGTTTAAATTAAGAATATAGGTTTAGCTTTACACTAGGGAAATATTAGGTAATACTTGTGTAGGCTGTATTCTAGTAATCCATGTGTGATGTGAACACTATAACTGTTGGTGAAGGTTGTACAAGTGTTGTAAAGGTTGACTGTACCTAGGAGGACGAACCATTATGATCCATGTGTGATGTGCAGCCACGTATTGCAATAACCGGTGTAATCTACTTACCACCATTTCGATAGTTGGAGTGAGTGTTATCTAATCAGCGAGTGCAGTATCTCATGCAATCAGGGGAACCTATATCCCCGGTTTCAACAACCCATTCAACTAACACTGAACATGAGCAATGAACTTAGCTGTATGCACTCGTAACGTCTACTTTCTTGTGATAGAGCGTAATTCGTTACAAAGTAAAATAATTTTTATAAGAAAGGAAGCATAAAGATACGTTATTTTATTGCGATTAATATTTATAAAATGAATTCTAGGTCTTAATAGGCATGGTAATCAACTAGTAGTTTTATGAACAGTAGATCTCACTCCCTCCATGTGTTCGCGGGTTTTATATCAAAACTTTGTTTGGTCAAAATAAATAAAATATTTCTAAATTAAAATCCCTTGGAATAAGGAAAAAAAACTCAATTCTCTTTTGAGTAGTCACCATCTTGAAAATCATAACCCGATCGTGAAACCAATTATTATATAAGGATGTTCGGAAACTCATAGCCTAAACTGCACATATGGCTTGTTTGAACCAAAAGTAATACAAAATCTCCATACACTTACATCTGGGAAACAATTCTAATACGATTAAATTGTGTTCAAGGAGTTAGGCGCGCGGCGTTACACACCTCGACATCTTGGAGCACGGCAGTAGGACATAACCACTATTAATAGTAAACAACACACCAGTCCATCTAGAATGTGAATACGTTCTGCGGGTCATCATTAACGGTCCTACATCACAGAACGTGGTTGCCATTATTACTATTACATGTGCAGTGCCACGCTACTAACTCCTATGCAACCAGTTGTACATGCATATTTGAACAGCTTTGCTCTCCCGGCACTGTACGACGAAACTTTGAACACAATTTAATGGTGTTACCATAGTTTTCCTGATGTAAGTGTACTGGGATTTTGTATTACTTTTGGTTCAAACAAACTATATGTGCAGTTTGGGCTATGAGTCTCCTGTATACGTCGTTCGGCCTGTGTTCAAAAAACGTCCGCACAAAATTTAGTTTAATATAGGTCCACGGAATTAACAGTCATCGCGAAAAAAAAAACCACACATCCGGATACCAGACAAATAAAATGCCTAATAATTAATTTAAAACACGACATCACTCACCTAGGTAAAAAAAATAATGTTTTCTTGACCTTTTCAAATTGAACGAATGGTTGCTAAAATCTGTGGTTAGTCCCCATGTCCTCCGCTAGTTGCGATGCAGGAGAGAATGCCCCCCAAGGAGTCGAGGGATTGCAAGGAAACACGCGACTCCTGTTAGATAGACTACACGCTACAGTTACATTCAGATACAAACAAACATTTCCGAAACTTACACACCGTTGTTAAACCAATCTTCCAGTGTTCATACGCATGTCATGTGATCGGCAGCCATCATTTTGAATATATATTATCATTATATATAAAATTGAAATAATATATTATAATGTAATCAATTTTAGCCGTAAGAAAATAATAGTATTTTCTAAAAGCTCCTTTCTAATAAAATTGTACTGTAGCTACAGTGTATAACGTTTGCTTTCGTTATGTTATTGTTCTTTTGTGGAAGGTGTTATTAATTACGTATCAAGTTTAATATTGTGTCGCCACTTGTTATAATATCCTTTTGTAGCATGTTAAATGCACCCCGTTGGAACGCCATTTGTTATATTATCCTTTTATAGCTCCTCGGTTGGAAGTAATTTATTATAGTTTATATTATGCCCCACAGTAAGTCGTCATTTCTATTGCGCAACAGTGCGCTTTACTTATTATGCCTCCTTTGTCTTATCACTTAACAAAAAAAATGATAACACGTTGCATAAAATTTAATGTTACTTTATTCCGTTAAAAGAAAAAACATGTTTATGTTTTTATTTAAATTGAAATGAGATCATGCCGAGGGCCTAGCAGCTAATTATCACCGAGCGCTTAAAATATGTCCTTTTAAGACCGAACACACGTCCGTCTGTAATCACGACTGATTTCACAGTGAAGAGAAATTTCAAAATTACTGTATATATCCCAGCTCAATAGAAGCTTCTAGAAGGGACATTTTCTAACGGTGAATTGCACACCTACAAACTCAAAAAAAATACTTCCTGCGTGGAGAACATTCTTCCAAAACAGGAAATTACTTTAAAGGGTCTTAACTTGGTTGGATTTCGAAAAAAGGCATTAACTGAGGTTGTCCATTAAGTGCTGCCATCTCTGACCTCTGAGTAAAACAAACTAATAAATAATTTAGAGGAAGACGTGATTTAAGCGCCAAGTAATAGATTACGAAATTTAAATAAAGTAAAATATGTTTAATTATGTATAAAATTAGAATGATAAAAAATGTTTGAATATATAAATAATTAGAACGATAATATGGTCAATGCTTTCAAATACTCCTTATGGTCAAAACAATTACATTACAATTGATGGCTTGTGGAGAAATGCTGGGTGTGTATATTCTTTAATGCTCAACTCTGACCTGAGACAAACCAGAAGTAACAGAAGAGAGCTTCGTCAACATTTCTCTGGTTAGTGTGGGCTCATTGTCATATATTGCAATGATGTGAATGTTTGTGAAGATGTGTGTGTGTGTGTGTGTGTGTGGAGATGTATCCACATATTAACGTCAGTAGAGCTCTGTGTGTGTGGAGATGTATCTACATATTAACGTCAGTAAAGCTCTGTGTGTGTGGAGATGTATCCACATGTTAACGTCAGTAAAGCTCTGTGTGTGTGGAGATGTATCCACATATTAACGTCAGTAAAGCTCTGTGTGTGTGGAGATGTATCCACATATTAACGTCAGTAAAGCTCTGTGTGTGTGGAGATGTATCCACATGTCAACGTCAGTAAATCTGTGTGTGTGTGGAGATGTATCCACATATTAACGTCAGTAAAGCTCTGTGTGTGTGGAGATGTATCCACATATTAACGTCAGTAAAGCTCTGTGTGTGTGGAGATGTATCCACATATTAACGTCAGTAAAGCTCTGTGTGTGTGGAGATGTATCCACATGTTAACGTCAGTAAAGCTCTGTGTGTGTGTGGAGATGTATCCACATGTTAACGTCAGTAAAGCTCTCTCTCTGTGTGTGTGTGTGTGTGTGTGTGTGTGGAGATGTATCCACATATTAACGTCAGTAAAGCTCTGTGTGTGTGGAGATGTATCCACATATTAACGTCAGTAAAGCTCTGTGTGTGTGGAGATGTATCCACATGTTAACGTCAGTAAAGCTCTGTGTGTGTGGAGATGTATCCACATATTAACGTCAGTAAAGCTCTGTGTGTGTGGAGATGTATCCACATGTTAACGTCAGTAAAGCTCTGTGTGTGTGTGGAGATGTATCCACATGTTAACGTCAGTAAAGCTCTCTCTCTGTGTGTGTGTGTGTGTGTGTGGAGATGTATCCACATATTAACGTCAGTGAAGCTCTGTGTGTGTGGAGATGTATCCACATGTTAACGTCAGTAAAGCTCTGTGTGTGTGTGTGTGTGTGTGTGTGTGTGTGTGTGGAGATGTATCCACATGTTAACGTCAGTAAAGCTCTGTGTGTGTGGAGATGTATCCACATGTTAACGTCAGTAAAGCTCTGTGTGTGTACATGTATGTACATGTTAACGTATGTGTGGATATGTGAACGTGCGTGGAGATGACATTTGGAGGGCAGCAGTTTCTTAAAGGTAGAAGGCGCCGTTGCTAAAGCACCCTCTAAAATATTCACGCCGAATAAATAAGGCAGGAACGTTGGCTTGCAAAGTGCAGGAAGACGGAGGTTGGGCAGCAGAACTCGACTTAGAAATCAAACATGCACAGCCCTGGATACAAATAGATACACCAGAAAACTGAGAAAATAGGTCCCACTATACTAAAGGATTTACGAAAATATATTATAAATGTTATTACACAAGTTTTAATGATTAAAAAATATTTTAAAGGTGTCTTGATACATTATGTTTCAAAGGAATTAAAGCCATAAAACATATAATAATTGCATATCGTAACAAGAACAAAAGCTTAACAATAAATGATACGGCGCACCGCGCAAACTTTATACCTCTATTATCTTAAAATAGAGATTTTTTTTTATTATTTAGCACCACGTCTTATTACCCGTTCGGGTTACACACTTAAGTACTAATTACGCTAATGGATTAGGAATTGGGAAAATTGAATTTAGAGGAAGTGAACCCGCATTTGCGTGGAGGGAGAGTGGAAAACCATTTAGGAAAAACCATTTAGGGAAAACCACCCTCAGTTCACCCGACCGAGATTCGAAACTCGATCTTTCCGTCCTCGGCAGTCGAGCTCAATACGACTAGCGCGTTAGCCAACTACGCCACCGAGGCGGGTTGAGATATTTATTAAAAACTTGTAAGATTTGTGGAACCAAATAACATATATTATTGAAGAAACAATCCACTGTTAAAGAAATAACGAGAAAAGAGGAACATTTATTTACACAAAAGAGCTTAACAATCAATTTATGTTTTAAAAAAGCTGCATAAAAATTAATGTTTGCTTATAGCTCTGAAACTATTCGTTTTACAAAAAATAATTAAATATGCTATTTTTATTTCTAATAGTAGCTTAATACAACTTTACTGTAATAAGTTATCTCTTGTTTCAAATAGTTGCGGAGATTTGACAAAATTGAAAATTTACGTTTATGTGAAGTACCCTTAAGGTCATTTTCATGTGAAAATGAAAATTGCAATTTTGTCTGTAATGTTAATCAATGTGGAGATACAAAGTTTAATCAAAATCGTTAAAGCGGATTCTAAGAAAATCGATTTCTCTTTTTATCCTTCTGTAAACTACCCTTAATTTTAGGGTTGGCTATCTAATTACAAAAACCCTCGGGAGAACCTTATTAAAAACCTAGATACAAAGTTTTAGCCCAATCGGTGAACTGGTTTCGGCTCTAGGTCGTAATACAGACAGACAGACAGACAGACGGGGTTGAGAAAACAACTTGTTCTGTTTCAGAAGGGTCATAAAACATTGACATTTATCAAAATTGAGAGTTTGATGTTTTGATGATTACAGTATTTCTATTCCGTAGGGTCGAGTGAAAGAAATAAATTAAAAAGAATAAACCAAGTTTTTTTTATTAATCAAAACAAAATACTAAGGTAAAGTTTCAAACGAAAAACGAGTGAGTTACTTTCACGAAGTTCGCGAATCCACCACTGTCTCTTAGTCGTTGAGAAGTTTCTCTCGACCGGACCAGGTCTATCTTCCCCCGGGATTCCAACCCTCCATGAAGACTGCGAGTATAGTCTCTTAATATATCACAAAAACACGTTCTGAGACGACAGATGAGGTACACTCATATTTTATTAGGCAGGGCCTCTGAGAAAATACAAACAAATTATTTTAGCGGCCGACATCGATAACAATATTTACCACCGGCCTCACCCACTCCAGTGACCGAATGGTTTAAGTACGTCACTCTCGTGTTAGACCAACCTGCTGATGATTGGAAGATTGGGGTTCGAATCTTGGTCGGGTCTACTAAGACTATTTTTTCCCTGAATCGTTTCCCACTCTCCTTTCTCGCAAATGCGGGTATATTACCTCTAAAAAGATGCTTTTTTCCCTCATCCCTCCCCCACTAGAGCAATTAAACATATCCGCTTACAGCTTGAACACGTAGTAAAAAGCGGTGATTAAAAAACTACCGACTTCCGTGGTTTAGTGGTCTAAGAAAGTGTCACTCTCGCAACAGACTGAACTACCGATCACAGGGAGATTGGGGATCGAATCCCAGTCGGGTGTTTTTTATATATAATATATATATAGTTTCCCACGCTTTCTCCACGAAAATGCAGCTATATTTCCTTTAAATTCTACCTTCCTCATCCTACTTTAATAGCACAATTATTATTAATGATTATAACTCTAACGGGCAGTGAGACAAGGGGATGAAAAGTAATATGTTACTACATTATTAGTGTTTATTTTAATGTATTAATAATATATATCAAACATGACAGCTGCGGATAACTTGACTTGTCTTATGAAAGAAGAGATAACTTTTCTACCTGTCATGAACATTGATCTGTTCTGTGCGTCTTACTACCCCCCAGTTCACACACGTGTGTACTAATTATGCTAACGAATTAGGGATGAATAGGGTTGATTTCAGAGGAAATGTACTCGCCCTCGCGCGAAAGGGGGGATATTAAAAATTACTTCGGGAAAACCACCCTCGGTACACCCAACTAGGATTCGAACCCCGTTAATCCCAGTAATCGGCAGTCTAGTCTATTGCGAGAGGACGCCTTAGACAGCAGCCACCGAAGCAGGTGGCAGTAAAATAAGTGAATGCATTAATCCCCCGGCACAAAAAGAATCACAAGAATGAAAAAAAACTTATTTCCGAAGAAATGATTTATCAATTCAAATGACAACTAAATCGATTTGAAGGTTTTTTTTTTCGTTATCTTTATATTTATATATCGGGTAGTGTACGAAATCTGGATGTGTCGAGATTAGCCGGGAGATGTCAGTATTATCCAAGGTCAGTGGATAGTCAGGAAGAGAAAATAATTTATCTCCTTTACGACACTATCCGGATAATATCGGCACTAGTCAGCAAGACTTGGCTAACGTTGAATAATATTTTTAAAACTAAGCAAGTTTTAATAGGATTTTATTTTGAAACAATATTTCGAAGTTGGACAATAAAGTGAATCGTAGCAGTGCACTAGCATTCAAAATGCCTCATTTTATGCTTTAGTTTCCATTAACCTAACCTAGCCTAACTTAAACTAATCCTAACATAGCCTAAACTCACTTAACCTAATTTAAGTTCTAACTTAACTAACCTGACTTTATCCGGGCTCGAACTTTAACCGTGGCATATTTGTGTAGTATATATAAAAGTGTGAACGTGTGGAAGCTATCATTACTGTTCGTAATATCCGTGTCGAAGTTAAGGACACAAATCCTTATGAAACAATATTCCCTAGCTTGAAGGGAAACGTGATTGTTTTAGAATTGTTATTTAGAATGGTTATTTGTCTGAAACGGAGAGGCTTTAATATTATATCTTTCCTCTTCCTAGAATGGGGAAATAACCAAATGTCAATACAGCGTTCCTGGATTAGAAACATATTAATAACCTAAATATTCTTTGTTCCACATTAGAAACAGAATAGTTTTGATATTTTTGTCCCCCAGTATAGGAACCTAACCGTTCAGGTTATGCACCTATGTACTAATTACGCGAATTGTTTGAGGGATTAGGAAGGTTCTATTTAGAGGAAGTGTACACATATTTGCGTGGAGAGAGAGTGGAAAACTAGTTTGTAAAAACCACCCTCGGTACACCCAACTGAGATTCGAACCTTGATCTACCCGTTACCGGCAGTCTAGTCTAACACGAGAGTAGCGCCTTAGACCATGTTTCCACCCATTTTTTTTGAGATATTTAACGTTTACTTTATGAAGAGACTGAATATATCGACTGACTTATAAAAGCAACTTAAATCTAGAACAAACACAACATCCAGCCTCCCGGCTGTTAACTAGCAATAACTTTGAAATTTATGAGTATATATATATTAATCCGACATATTAGCTCAGTCGGTAGCATGTCTGCCAGGTGAGTTAAGGGTCCCGGGTTCGATTCCCGGAATGACCGAAACTGTATCATTGGTGAAATGTGGGTTTACCCTTTCACAGTGATAAATTAACGGTCCGGCGACTGGATGTTGTGCCTGTCCTAGTCTTGAATTATATTATAAGGCATATGAAGTTAAGACAGGCCTAGCAAGCAGGTAGTGAGAAACATATGGCTTGAATAAAAAACTGACCGCAGGCTGGAAACAGTAATGGATGTAAAGTAAAAGTATATATATATTTAACGATGATAACATTTTAGGTCATGACTGGAATCGAACCTGTTATCCATAGCTCAGTAAAGACAAGCTTCCGGTTGAGATATGGATTCGGACTCCTTAGTATCCTTAATGTATTAATAATAATTAATAATAATAATAATAATATTAGCACCATGTCTTACTAACCGTTCGGGTTATACACACGTTAATGTGTAATGGTAGGGTGATTGTGAGATGAAATGGAGGACTTACAGTTTAACGTGGGATCCGAACCACGGTGGAGACCTGGCATTCCACACATTCACAAGTTGTGATTAATACACGTCTTGTTAGAGGTGAAGGAAGGGTTTGACAATCAGATAAATCTGTGCCGGGACCGAGGATTGAACCCCGGACCCCCAGCACAGAGGTCCGACACCTTACCCTAGACCACCAGGTCAGCCTACCCCTTAGTGTAGTATTGAAATATCTCTCCAAATCTAGTCCATATATAAAGTGGAACTAATACAGTCCATTCACCATAGGAGTGGTGATAGTTGACAGCTAGCAGAAGTTACCAAATCCACTCTCATGTATCCGTTCGCCAAACCACATGATCTGCAAGACCATAAATGTTGAGTTGTTATTTCTGGCAGCCAGAATTTCACAGCAAACAATTTGTTTTAAATTATTTTCTAAGCCTTGAGGCATTAACCTAAGAAAATAAGGTTCGGATATTTCTTTTTTTATAGTTTACTTTTAAAAAAAATTATAACAAACCAAAATGTCTTAAATGCTGCCTTCTACTTTATAAATTGATATGGTGAACCAGACCAAATGAAAAGGGCCATTGTTGACGTCATACAAGCCGTTTTCAGTTGTGTTAGTGAACTTGTGTTTACAAAATAAAAATAAAGTTTTATTTTGAAACTAATATTTTGTATGGCTTTTTCTCTAAGTTATGTAAAAAAAATTAATTTATTTTGGTGGTCAGTTATCTAAATATAAAACTTTTAATACTTTAATTTATTATTTTTCGCACAATATTACCTCTTGTTGTCGTAGCCGCAAAACAAAAACGTGATAGTTTTATTAATTTTTGTTTGTTTCAATGAAATACCAACTATACAAGTATTATTAGTCTAGTTTGATAACACTTTTTATTGATAATATAATATTAGTAAGAAAAAATAATTATTTCTACAAATAGCTTGAATTTTGTTGGAAAAATAGTTTAGAAAATTTGAACTCTTTTTACGGTCAGCATTGATAACATTTTAATGTATTATTATTATTATTATTTAGCACCACGTCTTACTACCCGTTCGGGTCATACTCTCAAGTACTAATTACGCTAATGGATTAGGAATTGGGAACGTTGAATGTATAGGAAGTGAACCCGCATTTGCGTGGAGGGATAGTGGAAAACCATTTTGGAAAAACCACCCCCGGTTCACCCGACCGAGACTCGAACCTCGATCTCTCCGTCCTCGGCGGTCGGGCTCAACACGACTAGCGCGTTAGCCAATTACGCCACCGAGGCGGGTTATTAATGTTATTTTATATTTATTGATAATATTCATCAAAAGTGACAGTTGCAGATCACCACATGACTTGATGTATGAATATATTAAAGCCAAAGCCGGGGTCTGGGTTAGCGTTAGTGACTTTCAACCAATGTGTGCGACACAAATCTTCTCCTAGCCGTCAGTTACCGTAGTCCAACATTTATACCTCTTGTTTATTCCCGTCTTGTTGTATTTTCACACACACACGTGCCTGCCCTGCCACGAGCGGAGGTATTTTATTTGTTCACTTTCCTCGATTTTACCAAACTGACTCGCGTTCATTCTCTATTCATGACCTTCCGACACCGGATATGCGTCCATCATCTCCTTATCAACCGGCCATTAGGACACATCAACATTGTGTGCTTTCCTGCGCCTGGTGGTGAGCAACATGTACAGTCTGATACAACCTCCATAGTCTGATACAACCTGCACAGTCTGATACAACCTCCATAGTCTGATACAACCCGCACAGTCTGATACAACCTCCATAGTCTGATACAACCCGCACAGTCTGATACAACTTCCATAGTCTGATACAACCCGCACAGTCTGATACAACCTCCATAGTTTGATACAACCTGCACAGTCTAATACAACCTCCATAGTATAATACAACCTCCATAGTCTGATACAACCTGCACAGTCTGATACAACCTCCATAGTCTGATACAACCCGCACAGTCTGATACAACCTCCATAGTCTGATACAACCTCCATAGTCTGATACAACCTCCATAGTCTGATACAACCCGCACAGTCTGATACAACCTCCATAGTCTGATACAACCGCACTGTCTGATACAACCTGCACAGTCTAATACAAGCTTCATAGTCTAATACAGCTTAGCAATAGAATACAATCTGCACAGTCTATACAAGCTCATAGTCTAATACAAGCTTAGCAATGTAATACAACCTGCACAGTCTAATACAAGCTTCAAAGTCTAATACAAGCTTGGCAATGTAATACAATCTGCACAGTCATTGCCATTTCAGATATGTGGGTAATATTTTCTTGGTTAGCATAATTTTCAAATAATTTATGTAGGCTAATTAAATAAGTAAAATTTGTCTTCACTATGCAGTTGTCGGAGTGACTTCATACAATCTTTACTTGTTTGGTTGTAGAGTCCACATTCCTGGCATTAAAGCCCTAAAGGATTGCGTCGGGAAGGGTGGCTATTACTTCTTAGGCAGATATCTGTAAATCAATGCTTTATTTAGCAGAATGCAGGAGCTTTAGTTATTTTAGGATTTTTATATCATGCATGTATTAGATTCCATTTATAAAGCGCGTGTTTGATTTAATCGTATGCATTCATTAAGTGTTTTTCTTCATATTTTAAGGTTTTTTTTAAATTTGAAGTCACTTTTTAAAATGTTTAGTTTTTTTTAGCAATTTTATATCATCAAATTGTGGGCCCTGGTTTTATAATCATTATAAAAAGGTGTAGAGATATATAACTCCTGATCTGTTTTAAAGATAAAGGGCAAAGATTAATAATTGCCATTTGTAGCGACCCAAGCACCGAGTCATGCGCCTTAATGGTGTTAATTAGCGTTCATTAAGTAGAGCACCAGTACAAATGTTAGTGGTTCATCGAGGCCTAATTGTGCTTCGACATTTCTGTGTGACGTCACAGCATGACTGCGTTCATTACTCAGTAGAGACAGAACCAGGCCGACCACGGATAATCGATAACTTATAGGATCACCTGGAAAGAAAGATTCCTGTTTGTTTGGGATGGTGTGTATTCCATCGGACCTTCTGTTCGGTTAGCCTGGAGTGTTATCAAACTTCTGTTAGTCAAATAGTATCAAGAAGTTATCAAGAGACAGATAAATACTACCTCGCAAATAGCACGGGGACACTCTGTTTTCCAACCAATGACAAGAATCACTGCTTTGGTGGTCGTGCGGTCTAAAGCACCACTCTCATGTTGATTTGGATTGCTGGTGATGGGGAGATAGGGGATTGAATCCCGGTACCTAGGACGATTTTGAACTAAGATGATCTAAACCATTTGAGTTAATGAGCATCAAAAATGTCAATCAATTTTTTTTTAGCACCGCGTCTTACTACCCGTTCGGTACAGCTATTAAAATATTGAGATGATCAACAACTCCCTTATTTATGTATCAGTGAGTATATGATATTCACACAAGGAACAACTAGATTTATTTTACATCCATTACTATTTCCAGCCAATGGTCCGTGTCAATTAATTATTCAAGCCATATCTATCTTGCTAGACCTGCCGTAACTTCATATGCCTTGTAATCTAACTTAAAGACTAGGACAGGTACAACATCCAGCCCCCTGACAGTTAATTCATCACTGTGAAAGGGTAAACCCACATTTAAACGATGATAAATTTTCGGCCATGCCAGGAATCAAATCCGGGACCTTAGCTCGGTAAACAGACATGCTACCGACTGAGATAAGGTTTAGAGACAACTATATTATAAAATTTAATCCTCTCTGTTTACTATTTAAGATAGATACAAAATAGTTTTTATGTTGGTAATATAATTACAGGTCGAGTTATGTGAAATCAAAATATTCATGAAAGTAATTATATTTTATTTTGAGCTATTTATTAAAAAAAACTCCATGCCGTGATCCCGCAAGCGAGTCCCACCGACCGAGAGGCCACAACTATTATCGATGATAGTGCCAACATTTGCGGAGAGAGGGTGTCATGAGGCCTAGCACAACGACCCCTCATGTAGCTAATCTCAGTTTTTAGACCGGAGCCGCTACATATTCATTCAAGTATCTCCTCATTTGTCCTCCCGAGGTTGAGTTTGACCCCGTCCCAGGCCCAATGCTTCACAGAATAATCTGGAATCACCGGGGATCAAACCCGGAACCTCTGGATCTGTAACCAGGGACTTTGAACACTCGACCAGAGAGAGGATTTTTCGGAGATGTAATTTTAAATAATGTCGTTCAGTTATTTATCTTTAGCAAAATTAAAATGTTTCCGAAAAGTGGCACAATAAATATAATATACTAGATGTGTGTGTGTGTGTGGTGTTGTTACCAAAGTTTTATCTAGTAGCGAGGAATGTTCTAGTTCCTGTGTACACCAGTTACAGTCGTTAAACACGATAGAAAGCCTTTCTAGAGTTAAGGGTGCCATTAAGTAAATCATTACGAGTTCCTCACACGCAACCAAATATCGCGGGCGCAGCACATTTCCCGACTAACTTATCGGGCTTTTTTTTTATCCCCTCCACCTCCCTTAAATCAACCCTCATCGTAAAGAGTTCTCAAGGAAACTCTCGTTCTTAAGGGGTGGGGTGGGGGAGGGGGGATGTGCTGGTACTTTCCGGCGTGAAGGAAAAATAAAATAAAGCACCTCCTGAAGAGGACATTCCATCATGGCAACGACGCTTTTTGCGTCACCGTTATGACGTCATCAGTTTTTAAAGGCGGGTGTTGGGCCGGTAAGAAGAGTAGACAACGTTTTAGGGGAGGGGGTGGTCAGTGTATCATGTGGACTACTCAGAAAATACTCTTGGAAGCTACTAGAACAGAGTTTCTCAACCGGGGGTGAATTCCCCACCACCACCAGGGGGGGGGGGGGGGAATTGGAACCACAGACTCAAACTTTTTAGCAAACATAATTTTTTCTACAAATTCAAATTTTACAAACCTTACATAAACTACAGGACATCACAATTTATTGTATATCACAAATTACGTATAAAGTAAAGATAAATTTTTCACTTTTAATCTGTGGAAATATTCCATTTATAATTAGCTTGTTTTTTTAATTATGAGATTTTAGGGCCTATAATGAGTGTCAAAAAAATGTTACAATGATTCATATATTCAGTGAGCCAGCCTCACGGCTCCTGACTGCTAAATTAGACCGGGTTCAACTCCCTACTGGTACCGGGGGATATATCTTTTTTTATCGAAATGGGAATATTTCTCTTGGTCAGGCTTTGGTTAGTTTAGACTTAAGATAGGATTTAAGATCTTCATTGGTTCCTACCCGTCATATTCAATAACACCACCGCCTCAACTCATCGGAACATGGAAAGAGCCTCCACGGAAAGGATGTACTTTTAGTACATTCGGGCGTCTCCTGGCCAACAGTACATTAGTATTAGTTAATCATTATTATTATTATTATTATTATTATTAGCACCGCGTCTTACTACCCGTTCGGGTTATACGCACTTACGCTAATGTGTAATGGTAGGGTGATTGTGAGATGAAATGGAGGACCTACAGTTTAACGTGGAATCCGAACCACGGTAGAGGTCTGGCATTACACACACTCACAAGTTGTGATTAATACACGTCTTGTCAGAGGTTAAGGAAGGGTTTGGCAATCAGTTAAATCTGTACCGGGACCGAGGATTGAACCCCAGACCCTCAGCACAGAAGTCTGACACCTTACCCTAGACCACCAGGTCACCTATTAGTTAATCTTTCCACAAATTGAGCTACAAGTGATGTAGCCCCCACACGCCATTATTATTATTATTATTATTATTATTATTATTATTATTATTAAGTATTCAGTATGGATTCATGTTCATCATCATCAATAAAAACGGGAGGTCTGTGTTATTTGTAACAAAGCTTTGTCAAACAATTCTATGAAACCAACGATGTTGAGGCAACATTTGCAAAATGTTCATCTTCAACACAAGGACAAAAGCTTTTTTTGTTTAAGTAATGAGAATTCTCTCAAAAAGATTAAACTGAATTCAACAGGGTGGTTCCAAGAAATAAACTACAAGGTTACTTAAGCTTTTTCTTAAGCCGTAGCACTGGAGATTAGAAAAGCATAAAAAGCCACGTACAGTCTCTCAAAATGGTGTGAATTGTGTTGGGAAATGGATTGTAGATGAAACTTGCTGCCGTTTCATCATCAAACAATACTGTTCAAAGGAGAATCTGCGAAATGGCCGTTGACATCAAGGATAAAGTTGTGCAGGATAAAAAATCTGCTGTTTGAATGGAGTATTTTTAATTCAACTTGATGAATTGACTTATGTGGCATCGTGTTGCCAGTTGCTGGTGCTTGCAAGATATGTTCACACTGGTTCATTTAAAGACCAGTGTATCTCTTTTTTTTTACTCCTCTTGAAACAACTATAAAAACCTAAGATATTTTAGAAAAAGTTTCATCGTTCTTAGAATCAGAAAACATTTGGTAGAATAATTTTGTGTTGGTTCTGTATGAGGAAAATGATGATGATTCGTGTATAATGTTGTACACATTTGACACATTATGCATGATTCGTGTATAATGTTGCACACATGTGACCCATGCTGCATGATTCGTGTATCATGTTACTCACATCTGACCCATGCTGCATGATTCGTGTATCATGTTACTCACATCTGACACATTCTGCAAGATTCGTGTATAATGTTGTACACATTTGACACATTATGTATGATTCGTGTATAATGTTGCATACATTTGACATATTGTGTATGATTCGTGTATAATGTTGCACACATCTGACACATTCTGCAAGATTCGTGTATAGTGTTGCACACATTTGACACATTCTGCATTATTCGTGTTTCATGTTGCACACATTTGACACATTCTGTATTATTCGTGTATCATGTTGCACACATCTGGCACATGCATGATTCGTGTATAATGTTGCACACATGTGACCCATGCTGCATGATTCGTGTATCATGTTACTCACATCTGACCCATGCTGCATGATTCGTGTATCATGTTACTCACATCTGACCCATGCTGCATGATTCGTATATAATGTTGCACACATCTGACACATTCTGCAAGATTCGTGTATAGTGTTGCACACATTTGACACATTCTGCAAGATTCGTGTATAGTGTTGCACACATTTGACACATTCTGCATTATTCGTGTTTCATGTTGCACACATTTGACACATTCTGTATTATTCGTGTATCATGTTGCACACATCTGGCACATGCATGATTCGTGTATAATGTTGCACACATGTGACCCATGCTGCATGATTCGTGTATCATGTTACTCACATCTGACCCATGCTGCATGATTCGTGTATCATGTTACTCACATCTGACCCATGCTGCATGATTCGTGTATAATGTTACTCACATCTGACCCATGCTGCATGATTCGTGTATCATGTTGCACACATCTGACCCATGCTGCATGATTCGTGTATCACGATACATGCAACAGACAAATAGTTGACTGTTGCTACAATCTTGAACTCCAATATTAATAAGTCATGCTATATTTAATACTTGCAGTCATATTGAGGAGTTCCATAGTCTGGTGACAAAGGGCTGGGAGCCAAATAGCCTACCTTAGTGAAGGTCGGTATAATGGCTGGGTCACGTGGTAATGTATTAACTGACCTGGAAAAGACAAATATTTTAGTATGTGTTTTTTTTTTCCATACAGACATTAAGTTTACATTATTTACCCATGCCCTTCTATAAATAGATGGTCCAGAGCTCTGTTCAATCATTCACAAGTTGACGCGAGTAACTAGTTTGGACAGTTTGGATTAGGACAGTCCTGATTTGAACACATTTATCTCCACACTCTGGAATTGATTCACACGTTCGACGGAAATTTAGAGAAGGATCCACTTGAGTTGTGCAGCAATTCACACAAAAGAAAAAAAAAATCCCATAATGCTTTGCAACGCAAACTTAAAACAGTTCATTACTAATATATCTAGTTTTCTAGTGGATGAACATATTTTATATTATTGTCAAAGTGGATTCTTTTTTTGCTAACCTGTTAAGTAGAAAGAGAAAAAAATACAAAACGATAAAGACACACAAAATTCCACTTGGCGTGTTTTATTCAAACCATTTCCCGACAGTAAGCGCAGCTGTCTGCTTGTATCTCGCTTTGTAGGCGCATGCATACTGATTGAGTATGTTAGATTTGAAATTTGATTAATTCTTTCACTCAGATTTTATGGAGAAGCGCGGACAGAGCTTGGATTATTTCTACTAGTGCAGAGAGACCAATGCAGCTCACGCTGATTTCTTGTAATTGGTTTAGAGCTCGTCACATGATCTATATTTCATTCCTCCTCTCTTTTTTTTGGGCAGACGTGTGATTCCATATTAATACAATCATAATACATTATATTGTAAGCCAGCTTGTTTCAACATACACAGATATAGTGTTATAGGCTTTTTGGTTGGCGAATTACCGATACTTTTTTGATTATTTTTGATGTTGAGTCATGGAGGCAGGGTGGGGGTGAAATAGCAAGACCTTCGGAAATTTTGAAAATATTTTTGCTTAATAAATTTAAAAATCTTATTGTTATAATATATAAAAAAAAGATAATTTGTCTATGTAAATGGTCGCAGAAATATGATATCTACCCACCTCAGTGGAGTAGTTAGCTAAAGCGCTAGTTTCTTGTTGAGCTAGACTGCCTAGGACGGGGAGATCAAGGTTCGAATCTCACTCGGGTGAACTGGGGGTTCCTAAATGGTTTTCCACTCGCCCTCCACGAAAATGCGGGTTCACTTCATCTATGTTCAACCTTTCCCATTCCTAACCCATTAGCGTAATTAGTACTTAAGCCTATAAACCAAAAGGTTAGTAAGACGTGGTGCTAAGTAACCATAATAATATTATATTTATTAATCCTAAGACTTATAGTTTTCTTCGTATGAAACTTAAATTTTTAAAAATATTTTGTATTTATTTCCTTTCAAAATTCCCATGTTTCCTGGAAATACAGCAAAGCTCGTCAAAAGTTAAAATCGGAACAGATCAGCTTACCTAGTGTGTGTCCTTCGTCTAACCTGTCTGGTAGAAAGCTTACCTCGCATTATTCCACAAGATAGGGTATTAGTGTAATCCGTCAAGGTGAGACTGCTCCTGGTATCTTTATTGTCTCATTCCTGTATTCTGTTTGGTGCTATGATAGTTTCTGATTCATGTGATGAAATATTCCACTTCTCTAATCTAGTTTAATTGACCGTCTTACACTCAGTAGGATCACACAAACATGACCCCAATACCCATCTTAATCTCCAATGTCCATACCCCCACCCTCCACGGACATAATTGCGCCTGATTACGGGGATGAAAGGAGGGTAAAAAGAGTACGATTGGAGACAGAAAGGAACAAAAAATAAAACAGTTGACGGGGAATAGAAATAGGACAATCCTTGGAGAACGTCTCTCTCAAGTTCAGGATCTAGAAATCTGTCCTCACGAGGTACAGGGTGGTAGTAAAGATCAGCTCCTATCACTCTGTTCTCACGAGGCACAGGATGGTAGTAAAGATCAGCTCCTATCACTCTGTTCTCACGAGACACAGGATGGTAGTAAAGATCAGCTCCTAGTACTCTGTCCTCACGAGGTACAGGGTGGTAGTAAAGATCAGCTCCTATCACTCTGTTCTCACGAGGTACAGGGTGGTAGTAAAGATCAGCTCCTAGTACTCTGTCCTCAAGAGGTACAGGGTGGTAGTAAAGATCAGCTCCTAGTACTCTGTCCTCACGAGGCACAGGATGGTAGTAAAGATCAGCTCCTATCACTCTGTTCTCACGAGGTACAGGGTGGTAGTAAAGATCAGCTCCTATCACTCTGTCCTCACGAGGTACAGGGTGGTAGTAAAGATCAGCTCCTAGTACTCTGTCCTCACGAGGCACAGGGTGGTAGTAAAGATCAGCTCCTAGTACTCTGTCCTCACGAGGTACAGGGTGGTAGTAAAGATCAGCTCCTATCACTCTGTCCTCACGAGGCACAGGATGGTAGTAAAGATCAGCTCCTAGTACTCTGTCCTCACGAGGTACAGGGTGGTAGTAAAGATCAGCTCCTATCACTCTGTCCTCACGAGGTACAGGGTGGTAGTAAAGATCAGCTCCTATCACTCTGTTCTCACGAGGTACAGGGTGGTAGTAAAGATCAGCTCCTATCACTCTGTTCTCACGAGGTACAGGGTGGTAGTAAAGATCAGCTCCTAGTACTCTGTCCTCACGAGGTACAGGGTGGTAGTAAAGATCAGCTCCTATCACTCTGTTCTCACGAGGCACAGGATGGTAGTAAAGATCAGCTCCTATCACTCTGTCCTCACGAGGTACAGGGTGGTAATAAAGATCAGCTCCTATCACTCTGTCCTCACGAGGTACAGGGTGATAGTAAAGATCAGCTCCTATCACTCTGTCCTCACGAGGTACAGGGTGGTAGTAAAGATCAGCTCCTAGTACTCTGTCCTCACGAGGCACAGGATGGTAGTAAAGATCAGCTCCTAGTACTCTGTCCTCACGAGGTACAGGGTGGTAGTAAAGATCAGCTCCTATCACTCTGTCCTCACGAGGTACAGGGTGGTAGTAAAGATCAGCTCCTATCACTCTGTCCTCACGAGGTACAGGGTGGTAGTAAAGATCAGCTCCTAGTACTCTGTCCTCAAAAGGTACAGGCTGGTAGTAAAGATCAGCTCCTATCACTCTGTCCTCACGAGGTACAGGGTGGTAGTAAATATCAGCTCCTATCACTCTGTTCTCACAAGTTACAGGGTGGTAATAAAGTTTAGGTCCTCACACCTTGGACTCATATTCTACAGATTGGTCGTAACAAATAATACGTATTGTTTATTAAAGGAATTTACAATATTGTGTTGGTTAAGTGAATAAAATATATATGGTGTTGTTAAGAAAGTTAAATGCGCCTTTTTTTCGTGAAGAAACGGATCAACAAGCTTTAAAAAGGGTGATCCAAGACCCATTGACTGTTGGCAGGACTTTACAAAAATTGAGGCACCCCCTCCTCTCATAAAGACGTGTGGATCAGACCCAGTCTGACCACGAAGCCTCTCTTCCCCTCGTGGAGACGTGTCCAAGCAGCAGAATGGAGGTTTAAAGAGACAGAAGCATACGTGTTAATTAACCACGTTTAACTTTAACACGCCATCCTTATTTCCTTAACGACGCCTTAAGTAGCAGTCGGTCGTCCTGCGCCGCATGCCCAAGTTGAGGACACACCGCCCCGACGCTCGGTAGGGGGTTAACTGCCCTTTCACTGCCAAGGGGCGTAACGGCCGCTCTTAGTGCCTGCTAAATATTTAGAGGCATCTGCTAGTTCCGACATCTGGCCTCGGTGCGGGCTTCCCGTTGTCAGAGGTGTACTCTTCATTTGGCTTCAAAGGCCGGTTCACGATATTTCTTCACAACCGTCCACGCGACATATTGTTTCAGGGTAGGTTCACAATCGTCTTATATAAATATCACAACATCAATACAGACAAACCGATAAGGTAATATTTAATATAGCCAGGGATGAACCCCTGTATCACACGAGTCAACAATCTCCCTGTATCATACGAATCAACAATCTCCCTGTACCACACGAGTCAACAATCCCCCTGTATCACACGAGTCAACAATCTCCCTGTCTCACACGAGTCAACAATCTCCCTGTATCACACGAGTCAACAATCTCCCTGTATCACACGAATCAACAATCTCCCTGTCTCACACGAGTCAACAATCTCCCTGTATCACACGAGTCAACAATCTCCCTGTATCACACTAATCAACAATATCCCTGTACCACACGAGTCAATCTCCCTGTCTCACACGAGTCAACAATCTCCCTGTATCACACGAGTCAACATCTCCCTGTATCACACAAGTCAACAACCCCGCTGTCTCTCTCCCCGCAGTGAAAACTAATTATAAATATGAGTTTCCAGTATGTTGACCACTGCCTCGTTATTATTGTTCTACAGCCAATGGTCCATGTTTTAAATGAATTCATGACCGCAATAATTGACACCGGTAACAAAACACGTGTTCAACTGTTTCACGGGAACATTTCATTTGTATCGTTAACACGGTCAATTATATTGTGTGGTATTGTAGTGTTTTTTATTTTTTATAAAATATGTAATTATTTGTTTTGAAATGTAGTAAAAATAGCAAAAATTAAAAATATATATTTTGTATTTAAAATGTTGCGTGATTTTAAGTGTGAGGAATGAAAGATGGGTCATGAGCTTGGAATTATAAAAACTTTTTGGATTTTTTTTGTTTCCTTCAAACCAGTTCCAAGTACAGTACATCTCTTAAGGTTTAATTTAATCGAATAATCGAAAGTATAATTTTATTTATTAGTGGTGTGGGAAGCTTCAAAATGCCAAAGTCTAAGGTAAAATTCCCTTTGCTTCCACTTCAACACACACTACCTTCGCATCTTCGAAACATTTCCAAGGAAAAATAAAACTTCGGTACATTATAAACAGATTTGAAATATCTCTCTAAATCTGACATATTTAAACATACAACTTTTTTTTAACAACCACTAAATAATATTTTAACACCGATAAGAGATAAAATGGCATCTATTAAATAATAGTAGATAGATACAACTTAAAGGAGAAGTTGCGATTTATTTGGTCACAGAATTATAATTGAGTACAGAATGGTTAGATAACATTAATTGATTTTTTTTAATGTTGGAAAATTTTTGAATCAGAATATTTAACACATTTAAATTAAATGAATCCATTTTTAAAAAAATACACAAACACCATTAATTATGGTGTTTTTACTTCAATTTTAATTTAAATTTCCCAGTTAGTTCAGTGGCAAAGCATTGGCACGGTAAAAACAAAGGTTCCGGGTTCGATTCCCATGTTCAGGTTTCATTTTTTAACTTATATAAATTAATTGAAGTGTGGCTGTCTCCGTTCTCACAGTTCCGTAATTACAATAATTTGCAATTATGCGTTGATATTCATTGAAATTAAGTTGTTTTTTTAAATTGAGGAGTGTTCTATGCTTGAACTCGGGGGTCTTTGGGTAAAGTGCTCGCCTCACAGTACCCAATGTTCTGGGTTAAAACCCAGCCGGAGTCGGTGGATTTTTCTTGAGCGATAAAAATCCGTGGCATAGCTTCTTTCTATGACGACTTTATAAGTCTTAAATATTTATATTTTCTAACTTTTCCTTATTTTTGATTAAATTCCCAGATTTTCCCCTGTTTTCCATGACATAAAAAAAATTACCTGACTTTTCCATGTTTTCCCTGTCCGTAGTCACCATGTAGAACATAAAACCTAATTGTATTTCTATGAAATGTTTTGCATTTTAAGTACATGTTATTCTATTTATATATACTCATGCCTTTTTTTGTTTAACTATTTAAATTACTGACGAGTTTCCAACAGACGGCAATCACATAAAACTCTCCGACCGTGACATTTCCTGTTCATATTTGGTTTCATCCTGCAGGAAAGACACTATTCCATCATTAAGGGTGAACAAATATGACAGCAACTGAAAAAACTCACACCCAAATACAGTTAGTATCTGGATAACTCGACATTGGCTAGTTCGGTAACATGCATAAATATGCGTCTCTAGCAGTGTCCACTTCCGTTACTGAGAAAGTCCGTTATTGAGAAGGTTTTTTTCACAGTAAGAGTCAATGTTACTTTTTCGGGGAAACATAAATTGGCCGTTATAAAGAATAATCCGCTATTTAGAGGTGTCCACTAAGGGAGATTTCATTGTAGTAGAAAAAATAGACGCTACCTGTATGATTTGGTCTTTTTCTGCTTTGAACCATTGTCCATAAATATCATGATCAAAACAAGACTACCTTTATACATTGGCCCAGGCCTGTTATGAATCATGGACTAGTAACATGATCATATATAACGACCATGTTACATTGGACCAGGTCTGACATGAATCATGGACTAGTAACATGATCATATATAACGACCATGTTACATTGGACCAGATCTGTTATGAATCATGGACTAGTAACATCACAACCACTGTAAGTCGGGTCCACTATCCGCTAAGCCACGTTGATGACTCATGGTTGATTTTCACAGTGGAAGTGTTCTATTTGTCTACCCCTGCTCTACCTGTGTGTACAGAGTACTATGTGCCACGTATTGGAGTCTACCTCTACCGATCCATCACCATCAGGTCAGCTATTGTTTCACCCCCTTCCCTCCTCTCTCGACCCTAACACCCTGCCCAGGTGGTGTGACACCCAACACTCTACATGAGTCAACCGAGGCCATATCATTCAACACGCATCTTCCCCTTAGCTGACGTATTGAGAAATATAAACAGTACAATGTACCTAACTTCCACAGCAAGTACAACTACTATACACTACCGCAGCCATGGAAAGTACACTAAGATAGTATTCTGACGTCACTTCCTGTTGGAAACTGTCCCCAGTCCAGACCTTGTTACGAACGTCTAAGTTGTGTTGACAAGTGACACACTCCAGGGAGAGATACTTCACAGATACCTCCAGATGCCAGATGAGTAATAGCCGGGTTGTAAGACATCCTGAACAGAGCCGAGAGAAATGTCACTAGATTGTCGCCTTCTTACACTCTTTCATCCTTCATTACTTGTATTGTGTCCTCTCTCGGGACAGACACTCTCGGCAGACAGGTGTTGTCTGTTTTCCTCGATCAACTTGAGGTCGAAATAGTCGTCCACTTCCTCCGGAAGAGACGACATGATAGAGGGGGGCGGTGAATAGAGAGGAAGGGGGTGGGGGAGCAGGGAGCCTGTTAATGAGCTGACGTTGACTGTTACCGTCCCCGGCACTAAACTAATGGAGTACAGGCCGCGAGAGCACCCGGCCACCCGACTGTTACAAGATACACTGTCACCAAGGAGGTACAGACAGTTAGAACACCCGGCCACCCGACTGTTACAAGATACTCTGTCACCAAGGAGGTACAGACAGTTAGAACACCCGGCCACCCGACTGTTACAAGATGCACTGCAATTATTGTAGATTAGAGTTTTAAGTTTGATGGCACTTAACATCTCGCTGTCACACCCATGTGTTAACACACCCGGCAGTGATAGTGCAATGCCACTCAATGTCAAGCTCTGTCACACCCATGTATCCACTACCTGGTAGTGATAGTGCAATGCCACTCACTGTCAAGCTCTGTCACACCCATGTATCCACTACCTGGTAGTGATAGTGCAATGCCACTCACTGTCAAGCTATGTCACACCCATGTATCCACTACCCGGCAGTGACAGTGCAATGCCACTCACTGTCAAGCTATGTCACACCCATGTATCCACTACCTGGTAGTGATAGTGCAATGCCACTCACTGTCAAGCTCTGTCACACCCATGTATCCACTACCTGGCAGTGACAGTGCAATGACACTCAGTGTCAAGCTCTGTCACACCCATGTATCCACTACCTGGCAGTGACAGTGCAATGCCACTCACTGTCAAGCTCTGTCACACCCATGTAGCCACTACTTGGCAGTGATGATGAGCAGAATATATCAAGATCCCGTCACTAGTAAACGTCACTGGAACTATGTTCCTCAGACCTTTGCACGGTATAACCTTTAACCCCTGGGCCAAGCGCACACTGTTCAAGGTCCCTCTTTCGACGATATCTACTCTTGGTACACTCAAGTACAAAATAATCCTCGTTTTGGCAGCTTCAATAATAAGTTTTCTAACTGGTATGTCACAGAACTCACCCCCCCCCCTTTTTTTAGATTACACTTAACCTGATGACCCTGCTGGAGAGAAGGAGGGTCCTAATATAACGTCACATGGTGTGATGGGGGTGTATAACATATCACACACACACACACACACACACACACATCCTCGCACCCCTACAAGTGCCCGGCATCATCTGGTGACGTCACGCAAAGCCTAGCAACGATACCCCCACACGCTTCAGTTCCCGCTAGAGCCACACAAGAAGCACGGGGAGGCGATAGGGGTGAGAATGCACACCAACGACCATACTTGTTGGTCCTTATTGTCTAATCTGTGACTCCTAGCAGTGGTCCCCCGGTTGATTAGTCACGGCAGCCAGCCAGACTGTTTAGTCGGGTCACGGATGAACCAAGCTTATTCGGTTGGGTCACGGATTCTCTTACAGCCCAGGACTCCAATCCAGGGCTTGCAGACTTGACTTGAGGAACTTTCCAGGAAGAATGACCGTGAAATGTACAAACAGAGAGGAAAGCCTAAAATAGCAGCGTTTGCGATCTAAGAGGCCGGGATTATATTCATGCATAGCGAATAACGAATAGTGTGTATAGCACATAGTGCGTTAAAAGTTAAGAATAAAAACATTCCTTTCAATGATAGCGTACATAATCAGGACTTTGTGAATAGCGCACAGTTCATAAAGTTGATTTTGCTCCAACTTTTATTGCACTATTCATGGACACTAGCATAGACAACCCATGACCTTGAGACTTATCAGCCAATGATAATACAAGAAGAGGCTAAAGTCATTTTTTCTAACGCCAAGTCTCACTAATTATTCAGGCTTTACGCATATGTTATAATTACTCTAATGAGTTAGAGATGAGGAGTATTTAATTTTAGAGGAATACCCGCATTTGCGTGGAAAAAAAAGTCCTTAAGGAAAAAAACTGCCCTCAGTACAACCAACAGGGATTCGAATCCCGATCTCCCTGTCATCGAGAGTCTTATCTATCACGAGAATAACAACGCCCTAGACTAGGGGTCTTCAACCCGCGGCCCGCGTGCCCCTCACGGCCCACCGTAACTTTTTTTGCGGCCCACCAGTTCATGAAAAATAAAAAAATATTTCAAGAGAAAAAAATGAAAAATAGACCACAGATTTATATTTTACACAATAAAATAAATACATATTGACTAAGCTAGTGTATTAGGAATAGGGAAGGTTGAACAAAGAGGAAATGTACCCACATTTATGTGGGGAGAGAAATATAATGGAAAATAATCTCGGAAAAACCACCCTCACTGCACCCGACACCTTGATCTCCCCATCATCGATGATTCAGTCTATTGCCTGAGTGACACCTTAGGCAATGCGGCCACCGAAGCGCTATACATGAATATAAATATAAATGTAAGACTGCTCACCGCTGCCTTTCAGGGTGAAATGAGTTTACAAGTGCTCTTTGTCAGACAAACTTGGACCAGCCTGTAGATTCCACTGCCACGTGTTTGAGGGATTTGATAAGAATCAGTCCACTTTGATGGATAAATCGCAAACGCACATTTTAAAATTTGACAACTTCTAAACGTTTCATTTGTCGGCTAGTAGACCAAATTCCTCTTTAGGAAAGTTTGTATACTCAATGGGTAAACATTTCTATCGGCGGACCAATCCCCCTCCCTTCCTTTTTGACCCACGTGTTGACGAGCGAAATGGCGGTGATACGGGTCATCAGGCTGTGACGTCACCGCAGTCCATGGTATCGACGACCCGCATTCAGAACAGTTCAATTTCACGATCGCAAGAAGATGGGGCAGGGGAAGCCCCTGTTGGGAGATTGAGAACAAATAGAGAGAAAATTGACATAGAACTTCCTTCCAAAACTTGGAAAGTAGAATCCAATTTTTTAGTCAATCATATAGTTTGAGTTTCTGTTCAAATAGTAATTTATGTGGGTGTAGACTCAGGCTATACCCAGTCAAATGGGGATCTATATGGTCAACTAGAGCTATATCCTCTAAACTGAGGATCTAAATGGTCACTAGGTCTATAGCCGCTAAACTGAGGATTTAGATGGTCACTAGGTATATAGCCGGTAAACTAGGGCTATACCCGGTCAACAGGGGCTATATAGTGGTCGAATGGGATTCTCTAAGTCAGATGGGGCTCTTCACGGTCAATTTGGGCTGTAGACGTTCAACTGGGGCTCTACAGTGATACATTTAAATCACATTCAGAGAACAAACTCCAGTACGCCCGACCTCCACGTCACCACTAGTTTGTTTCAAACCTGACACCTTATACCACGTATCCACCAGTGAGAGCAGATCTATGTGTTAAACCACTAACTCGCCTCTCTCTACTTGAGTAGATAGCGTTCACCCCCTGTTTTTTTTTGTGTCAGGGTAGTTCTCCGAGGGTTTTGGCGCTGCACACCCCCTGGATTATTTCTAGAAACTTGCGGGTGGTATAATAGAGAAGGGTGATTGGTCTTTATCATGTGAATTAACTACTCCTTTATCCCACTCCCCCACTTTTATTCTGTAATTAAGATAATGTCGAGAGGGGTTGAAAGGGGGTGGGAGGTATATTATTACGGACCGTGGTTACATGTATTCATACAAGATCTGCCCCCGACGTTTTGTTGAAGAGTCCAACTTGTAGAAACATGTCGGTAAGACAAGAATGCTATAAGATAAATAATAATTACAAGAGTACTTAAAATATAATTGGGCCCTTTCATTATTCTCACCCCCCTCCCCTGCAGAAATAAAACAAAGGGAGCTATATACAGGATGTTCAGAAACTCATATCTAAAACTGCACATATAGTTTGTTTGAAACAAAAGTAATACAAAATCCTCATGAACTTACATCCAACAAACTATGCTAGTACCATTAAACTGTGTTCAAAGTTTCAGCACATCGCATCGGGAGAGCAAAGCTGTTCAAGCATGCGTGTACAACAGGTTGCATTGGAGTTAGGCGTGTGGCAATGCACATGTAATAATGGAAAACACTTTCTGTAAGTAGCCTACATTGAACGATTTTAATCACATAATTAATTTAAGTGTTCAAACACTCAAACACTTTAAAGATCGTTTGAATTTTAAACAATTAATAAAAATATATACAGTTTATAATTTGCCATCCTGGAGCGATTATGTCCAAGTCCAGACCAGGACCAGGTTGTGTCGGATATAATAGTCAACTATGCTAGCTGAGCGCCATCATTATATAGGTCTAGTTGATGGATAAAGGGGTGGGAGATCTCCATATTAAAAATACAACGCCACGTTGCGAACACGTGCTAACAGCATGACTCTCTTGCTAGCAGCTGCCAAACTTAGCACGTGCCCAAGTCACGTAGGCCGGACATATCTGGTTAGTTGCAGTTAAACTTGGCACGTGTTCAAATCACGTAGGCCGGATACCTGGTGAGTTGGCCGTTGAATCTTGGTACGTTCATCAAGTCACGTACACCGGACATCTGGAGAGTCGGCAGTTAAAACTTCGCACGACATCAAATCACGTAGGCCGGATACCTGGTAAGTTGGCCGTTGAATCTTGGTACGTTCATCAAGTCACGTACACCGGACATCTGGAGAGTCGGCAGTTAAAACTTCGCACGACATCAAATCACGTAGGCCGGACACCTGGTGAGTTGACCGTTAAGATTGTGAGTGGCCCGTTTGTCATCCGGCAGGGCGAATCAACGCATTTCTGGATCCCCCTATTGTATTATCTTGTAGAACAATCGTTCATCGCTTGACTGTCTTCTCTTCATCATAAACTTTGGTGTGAACAGTTTGGTCATGGAACTCGTGCTAAGCCAGAAGATACAATGAGTGAGTAAAGCACATATATTAGACATAGTAAGTTTTGTAATCTTTGATATTGCAGGATGTCTATGAGTATCGGCACTATTTTGAGTGGGTAGTATTAATGTAAACTAGCTAGTCTTGCTAGTGTTACTATTGCAGGATATCTATATGTATTGGTTTATTTGGGGCGGGTAGTAACCTTGTAGCATTTGCTAGTATTGTTGATGTTACAGTATCCGAGATACTTTGAGATTTTTACAAATCTTAATTCTTTGAATTCCATCTTTATAATCAATTAAACTAGACGGATTTAGCTTGGATGAAATAAAAATGGCTGCTCCCGGGCAGTAAGCAGTTGTTAAGTTGGCGCACCTGTTTTGTCC
This sequence comes from Timema podura, assembly GCA_033556935.1. Lineage (NCBI taxonomy): Eukaryota > Metazoa > Arthropoda > Insecta > Phasmatodea > Timematidae > Timema > Timema podura. Next base: position 54,718,844 of record JAVRXN010000012.1, on the reverse strand, counting down.
GTATCAAATCGAATCAGTACCTTTTTTTTAAAATGAAAATTAAGAAAAATTGGAGGAAACTCAAATCTGTGAGTATTTCCCGAGCCTATCCGGAGCTCCCCTAGTGTGCTCCTACCTTTACTCTCGTCAAGTTGGCAGCGCTCTTGCACACGCCATTGCATACTTTCCAAGCGCCAAATAAATATAAAACAACTCTCACAAAGTGCTTCCCTCTCTCGACTCCTAATAAAGTTGCCTGGCGCGCACCTCACGCGTAGGAGCATGTGAGCGTGTGTGCAGGAGAAATGATCGTACGCGCCAATCAAGTATCTGCTCCTCACCCCCAACCACCAACCCTCAAACTCTCCACCCCCATCAGAATGACTTCCAAAACTCTTTTGATCTGGTTCGATATTTGGTTGCAGTTTATTTATAAATCTGATCCAATTAAACGATGGATATACAGCTTTGGTTGTGGTTCAGTCCAGGGATACCCAAGTTTTTAGACCGAAGGAGTCCCTGCACCAGATAAAATACATGCTGGAACTCTTAAAAAAAGTTTACACTATTTTTATGGGCATTAATAACGACAGTTACATTATACAAGCACAAAACAAGCGGAAAACATTACATGTCCAGCTGCAGATTTGAAGACTACCTACTCTATGGCATTAAGTACTCGAAAGTTCATTGCTACACTTAAAAAAGTACCCCACCTGTTCCTATCTTGAGCTAGTTCTATCCAAACCACCTCATTACACCCTATTCCTATCTTGAGATAGTTCTATCCAAACCATCTCATTACACCCTGTTCCTATCTTGAGATAGTTCTATCAAATACACCCCATTACACCCTATTCCTATCATAAGCTAGTTCTACCCGGTCCACTCTTTCAGGTCCATTCAAATGTTATCCTAACATCTGCTTCTAAGTCTTCCCAGTGGTTTCTTCCCATTGGGTTTACCAGTCAGTACCATGAACATGGTTCTAATTTCTTACATGCGCGCTGCATGTCCTGCCCACCGTATTCTATTAGCCTTGACTACCCTAACAATGTCTTGTGATGAGTACAAGTTATGTAACTCATCCTAATTAAACCTCCTCCATTACCTAATAGCCTCATCCCTTTTTGGACCAAATATATCTCCAATAATTTTGAACACCCTAGATTTACTATCATCATGTATGGTAAAAAATGGCAATAATATTAACTGATGTTATTTTATAGTATGAAAAACAGAAATGAAGAGTATTCTAAAAATTCCTCACGGATCCCGAAAAAACTATGGTGGAGCACAGTTTGAAAAACACTAGTTTAAATAAAGATGGAAACTTAAGAGGTTTAACATGTCTTCAGTCTTAAAGGATATATAAGAGAGCTACGAGTTCAAAAATATTTCATATTGAAAAGGTTTTAAACAAGTTTTTTTTCTGAACCTGACATTAAATCTATTGCTTAACTTATTGTAATTTTACTTAATAAAGGCGGCCGCCTCGATCGGCGAGAAAGTATCAATCGCTGTCAGGCCACAAGGCTTAAGATACAATGGTCCATGTCGTTTTCTGGAACTAATTTATTCCCTTTCTCCTTTCATCTACAACCACCCTTTTCCACGTCAGTAAGAAAGAGAAGAAAGAAAACTACGATACTTCTTATCTCAAGGTAAAGAGTAAAGCTCGCTGCTAGTTCTCAAATATCTTGAAATATTCTGTTGTGAGCCTATCAAACTATTACTGTATTTGTTAGAGGAAGTCTAAATCTAGAGCCTTTTCCGTCAAGCCTGGTCTCATAGCTCCGCAAATAGGTTTAAACATTCGTTGAAAATGAGCTAATGTTACATTTTACACATTATTTTTCTATTAATAAAACTTAAACTGTTGGGTTGTTAAGGAAAATGAGTCCTGTTAGAATATTTAGAAATAATAATTTTGGCGTTTATCATATTTTGAAATGACGCATCGTAGAATTAAATATTGCGTTAGGGCTGAACGTGCACGCAGCGATTTCTCGCGTGTCGCGAAGGTTCCGCTCAACGAAATATCCACTCACACTTCCAAGAAACATTAGACACTCCCAACAAAACATTAGTAAAGGGTGGAGGTGAAATGTTCACTCCCAACTTCAATTTGATCAAAAGGTATTTCTAAGTTTGCGTTTTAATGTATCTTGTGTTCCGGTCAGGTCAGGTTAGGTTAGGTTAAGTTAGGTTAGGCTAGGTTAGGTTAGGTTAGGTTAGCCCTTGGTCGTTGTAAGAAACTTTATAGTGCACCTTACAAAAGTCACAGCAGAAATTAAATGAAATAAATAGTTGGTGGCGAAGGGGTGAGTTTGGGGGCATTGCTCTCAGTGGTGAGTCTTACGCAGGTGCCCCACTTGACCGCTGTCTTCCAGGTATTTGGGAAAGACGATCCGGTTGAGCTCAAATTTCACAACATTCCATTTGAGCGGAAATTTCAATGAGTCCACTTTTCATGCATTCAATTTCTCGTTCACCGAAGAGGATCCCTTCAGACGACGATAATACAGATTTTATTTTAAAATGCGGCCTCCTCAGTATTTTAAATGTTCAATGCTACCTTTATGATCAAACGAATCTGGTCTAAAGCGTCACCCTCGTAAAAGAATTGGGCTACCGATGATGAGATCAGGGTTCGAATCCTGGTTGGGTGTACTCCGGGAAGTTTATCTTTAGGGATTTTTCATCTTCCCCTCCACGCAAATGCAGGTACGCTTCTTCTAAATTCAACTTTCCTCATCCTTAACAAATTAGAGAGATTGCTTACATGTTTATAACCCTAATGGACTGTAAGAGTGAAGTCTTTTTATCGCTGCATCTTACCACCCGCTCGGGTTATACGCTTATATATAATTACGCTAATTGTTTAAAGGATTAAGGAGTCTATATATAAAGGAAGTGTACCCGAATTTGCGTGGAGGGAGAATGGAAAATCATTTTGTAAAAAGCCACCCTGACTATACCCGACTGAGATTTGAACCGGTATCTACCCGTAATCGGCAGTCTAATCTACTGCGAGAGTAGCACGTTAGACCACGTGATCACCGACGCGGGTAAAAAAAATAGTTGGATTTGAAAAAGGACGCCTTGTATGACTCAGACTGTACAGAAATAAAACAGCTCGTAGGAGGACCATTCCCAGCAGTTAACGGGACACTTGCTATGTCTTGGACTGTACAGAAATAAAGCGTCCCGTGGGAGGACGGAATATTCACAGGGGAAATTAGGAAATGCCGTTAGAGACCGCGCGACAACAAGCACTATATTTATATGTATACATGTGTTCGTGTTCTACTTGTGACGCTTATTGATTTCCACGGTCCATCGCTTGTTCCTGAGGGCGGCCCTTATTGTTTTCAATTATTTAAGTGTGCGAATGAACGGCAGCAAGTTGTACATACGCCTTGTTTATAATACTCGCGAATATGTTGATATGTTCACCTGTAAAGACAGCCAGTAGATATGATATGACCCACTAATTATATGAAGAGGATGGGTCAGGGGGGTTAGGACTTACATTCTATTTTGTATATATATCAAATTGTGTGTTGGGGCGGGAGAAAAAGTTGTTAGCTAATATTATATCCAAACAAATAAAATATATAGTCCGACACCTTAGCTCAGTTGGTAACGTGTCTGCCTACTGAGCTAAGGGTCTCCGGTTTCGATTCCCGGCATGGTCGAAGAATTTATCACTGAGCGAAAATATGAGTTTACACATTCACATTGATAAACGGACGGCCGGGGACTGGATGTTGTGCCTGTTTTAGTCTTAAGCTAGATTACAAGGCATATGAAGCTAGGACAGGCCTAACCAGCCGGTAGTGGAAAAATATATGCTTTGAATAAAAAACTGACCACAGGCTGGAAACAGTAATGGATGTAAGAAAATATATATGAGCGTCTGGGCTACATCACTCGTAGCCCAGTTTGTGGAAAGATTAACCAGTACTAATGTACCGTTGATCAGGAGACGCCCGAATGTACTCTTTCCATGTCCCGATGAGATGAAATGATGTGATAGTGAGTTGAGGGTGTGGAACCAGTAGGAAACACTTAAACCTAACTTAAGACTAATAAACAAACGCTGGTGATCTTTGGGATATTTCCTCTTTAGGGAAAATTACCCGTGGTACCAGCCGGGAATCGAACCCTGAATCCTAGGCTCATAGTCTACCACTACACCATCGGGGCCGATCCAAACAAATAATGGCATGAGGAGGTGATGTAAAGCTCCGATTATAATAATGAATGTATTAACATCACAGGAAAAATATGTTAGTACGGTTTTAAGCTAATTGCTCATTAAAATGAATCTCGATAAGTGCTGGCAACATATGCGTAACTGTATGTACTGTATGTACTGTATGATAAAAGGACGAGACGAGACGTGGACAAACGAACAATACCGAAGAACGAGTCTCCACACCACAAAGTCCTAAGTTAACGTGTCAACGTTGCTCATGGCATTATTGGCTCACGGTACTCGTGATAAGCTCCACGTAACGTAACCTGAAAGTGTTGCGTAAGGTGAACTTCACGTAACGTAACCTGAAAGTGATACGCAAGATGAACTTAATGTCAACGTTTAGTCAATTGCAGTTTTAAAACAACAGGAGAGTCTTTACTTTACTGTGAACGTTAGATTTTTTTTTGGCACAGCATCCTTCGAATATGCACTAATAATTATGTTAATGTGTTATGGGCTAGAAAGGGTGAATTTAGAGGAATTGCACCCGTATTTGCGTAAAGGGAGAGTGAAATATCCCTCAATACACCCGACCAGGATTAGAACCCTAATTTCCCCACCATCAGAGTTACGCGGCGATAGCAGCAGTAACGTTAAGGTGAATATTCTATGTCTACAAGCTAGAATCACGCGTTAAATGCATTTGACGTTTAGCTTCAGCTTGTCATATTTATTTCTAAAACTAATTGATTGATTTATGAAGATTGTAAAAAAAAAAATCTTAATTTCACTTTTCATAGGAAGCTGTAAGGGCTTCTTTACCTTGATTTTGGTTGGAAGTAGAGAACATCCAAACATATTTCTTTACGCCCAACATTAATAACATTTTACTTTATTAGTTTTGTCATTCTATAAATATTGATAATATCTATCGAAAGTAACAGCTGCAGGCAACATGACTTGATGGATAAATATATTGAAATTGTTTTAGTAACTAACTTCTACTGTTCTTCCTACCAAAATCGTACTTTAGAATATAACTTGTATGTATTCATACGTCAGGTATGTGATCTATAGCTATCACTTTTGATAGATATTATAAATACCTTAAGATGATAATAATAATAATTAAATAGCCAAAGCTATTATTTATGCTTTTAGTGGGAATTACTCCATCTAGATATCATATTTGAAAATTGAAAAATGATACGTGGACACGGGAATCGAACCCGGACCTTTGGTCCTAGTACACCAATGTTCTAACCACTGAGATATCCAGGATTCGTCCCGTGCCCAGGGTCATTCTTCACTCATATTTTAAGGCAGAGTCTATGATTGACTTAGCGGAAATCGTCGGCTACAAATATGTGATTATGTTAATATCACGAGCTATCAGATAACGCAGCCATCTGCGACTCTGACTTAAAATATGATTGAAGAATTACCCTGGGCACGGGACGAATCCTGGATATCTCAGTGGTTAGAACATTGGCGTACTAAGCCAAAGGTCCCAGGTTCGATTCCCGTGCCCAGGTGTCATTTTTCAATTTTCAGAATATGATAATAATAATAATAATAATAATATTAACAACAATAATAATAGTAATAATATAATAAAATGTATCCATGTTGGCCACACAGAAGTATGTTTGTATTTTCTAAAAGTGTCTTTCTATCAAAATTCCGACTATAAATCAGATATATCCCTTTCACTTGGAAATGTAACAGAGTATTCTTGGGAAACTATCAGGCGACTGCAGCTAAACAAACTATGCAGAATGTGTTCCATTCAATTTGTCGCGATATCAGCCCTCGAGTCGGTGAAGACCAGGAAGTGGCTCGTGTCGACGGCAGATGTTTGTGGCGGTGACTGTAATTTGTCCAGAAGGCTGGTGTGTAAGTTGACCCCTCCATCTGCCCCTTCATGGTAATAACAATATTAACACGATCACAGGCCAGGTGAGACACGTGCCGCCATGTTTAGGGTGACGTCACCGGCCAGGTGCTACCCCTCCATGACTCAGACAGGTCACGTCACTCCTCAGAAGTCTGGCCGATGACTTGGGTACGGGGGTTAAACCCTCACTCACTATGGAGGGGATGTCTCAGAGGAACTTCTCCACCGATCACCCAGAGGCGAGAAGGACTTCCTACGTCGTGGCCAAGTCACAGCTAGCTTTGTTTAATACCTCGAATATTCACCCTCCATGCCCTGTCCTCTCATGATAGTCACAGTCAGTACTAACAGTATTCACCCTGTCTCTCATGTTAGTCACAGTCAGTACTAACAGTATTCACCCTTCCTCAGTATCACAGTCAGTACTAACAGTATCACCCTGTCCTCTCATGTTAGTCACAGTCAGTACTAACAGTATTCACCCTGTCCTCTCATGTTAGTCACAGTCAGTACTAACAGTATTCACCCTGTCCTCTCATGTTAGTCACAGTCAGTACTAACAGTATTCACCCTGTCCTCTCATGTTAGTCACAGTCAGTACTAACAGTATTCACCCTCCATGTCTGTCCTCTCATGTTAGTCACAGCCAGTACTAACAGTATTCACCCTCCACATCCTGTCCCCCGGGCACGATGGGTAACACTAACAGAAGCCAGCAGTTAAGCCAGGATGGAAGTGATAGTGTAAACTGTGAACAGAGGTTGGAAGCAAACATAGTCTGCCACACTTGGGACCAGGACTTCACTGGGCGCCTGACGTGAGGCAATTGTTTTTATAAGGGAGGAGGGGGGGAACTGTGTGCTCAGTGTTGCATGCAACAACACTTCCTGCCCCCCTTACCCCGGACCGCATGTTCATAGGCCCTACATACTTTCATCACATTACTTTACCTCACCGTCTAAAATATACTTCGGAATAACTCTCACGTTTAAAATCTGAATAGAAACACGTCAACCATTATTACTTACATGACATCTGTAAACAAATAATAGTCAAAATACATATGTACCTGACGAACCTGTAAGACAAACTAAATAAGAATATTTATTAAGACTGACTGGTGTACTTGGAAGACAAACTACATTATAATATTTATTAAGACTGACGTGGTGTACTTGGAAGACAAACTACATTAGAATATTTATAAGACTGACCTGGTGTACTTGGAAGACAAACTACATTAGAATATTTATTAAGACTGACCTGGTGTACTTGGAAGACAAACTACATTATAATATTTATTAAGACTGACCTGGTGTACTTGGAAGACAAACTACATTATAATATTTATTAAGACTGACCTGGTGTACTTGGAAGACCAACTACATTAGAATATTTATTAAGACTGACCTGGTGTACTTGGAAGACAAACTACATTAGAATATTTATTAAGACTGACCTGGTGTACTAAACTAAAACAAACTAAAAAAAAAGTGTAACTATAAAAACTGCTACAGCACTGCCTTTACCCGCTTCGGTGTCCGCGTGGCATAACGGGATACCCTCGCCAATATACTAGACTGCAGATGACGGGGAGATCGAGGTTCGAATCTCGGTCGGGTGTAGTGAGAGTGGTTTTTTTCAAAATGGTTTTCTACTCTTTCTCCACGTAAATGCGGGTACACCTCCTATAAATATAACCTTCCTCAACTCTCAAACCATTAGCGTCATTATTACATAAGTGTATAACCCGAACGGATAGTAAGACGCGGTTCTAAATAAGGAAAATAAAAACTCCCCCCTTAACTCGCGTCTCTTACACTTTCTCCTTAAATAGTCCGCGGGACACCAAGGGACAAGGGACGGGAACAATATTAAACAAAAGTGATCCTTCGATCCCGGCTAGTCCTGACTTTGTTCAAGTAAAGAACACAGCCCCCCCCCCCCCTCTCTCCCTCTCCTCTGCTGGAAGGAATAAAACTTTTGGAGGAAAGGTTTGCTTCTGTCAATCGAACTGCCAGCAAGAAATTGAAAGGGACCGGGAAATTATCGGTTAAAACAGGAACGAAAAAAAAAAGATGAAAAAAAAAGTAAGGGACAAAAAAAATGTACAAAGAATAAAGAGACTAAATTTATAAAAGGAAGGAATCCCAAATTCCGAACAGGAGCTTTGAAAATATATTTCAAGCAAATATTTCCTCTATGTTTGCAACTAGTTACACGATAACAAAAGGAATTTCTTTAATACTGGAGAATTAGTTTAATAGAAGCTTATGATTATATATTACTGAAAACTGTTATAGTAGGCCTACATTTAAACTAGAGAATATAAAAATGAATTTATTGGTTACATTAAAATATACATTTATTTTATTATTATTATTATTCGGTGGTCGAATGATCTCTTAATTTGACTAGACTGCCGATTACGCGGATATTGGGGTTCGAATCCCAGACGGATATAATGGGGGCGTATTTTCCGAAGTGGTTTTCCACTTTACCTTCACCCAAATGCGGGTACTCTTGTTTTAAATTCAACCTTCCTTATAGTTATTATTATTATTATTATTATTATTATAGCACCGCGTCTTACTACCCGTTCGGGTTATACGCACTTACGCTAATGTGTAATGGTAGGGTGATTGTGAGATGAAATGGAGGACCTACAGTTTAACGTGGAATCCGAACCAGGTGGAGGTCTGGCATTCCTCACATTCACAAGTTGTGATTAATACACGTCTTGTCAGAGGTGAAGGAAGGGTTTGGTAATCAGATAAATCTGTGCCGGGACCGAGGATTGAACCCCGGACCTTCAGCACAGAAGTCCGACACCTTACCCCTAGACAACCAGGTCACCTTCCTTATAGCTAACTCATTAGTTTAATTAGTAGATACACTTGTAACCCGAATGGTTAGTAATACGCGGTGTTAAAAAAAATTTGCTTGCATTAAAAATGACATTATCCCGAAATTTTTAGAGGATTCAGTGGTAATGGACAAAATGGCCGACTACCATCCCGTGATGTGGATGAGTTCATTCATTTGTTTTATTTTATTAACTAGAGAGAAAAACATATTTTCGTATTAATTATATTTGTTTGGTAAGTTAATAATAAAATATTATTAATGTAGATTCTTATAGCCCGAACGGACGGTAAAATGCGGTGCTAAAAAATATTGATAATTTGGTTAAAAAGTAAACAAAAAAATTATATTCTCTATATGATGAGTACTGTCCGCTTTGAAACCTTTGTTTTAATTTTTTTTAATGAATAATTTATATCAATGACCTTTAAATGATTCCGTTTAGTTGATTGTCTCTACAGACCCCTTCATGACACCACCACATACCTAAGATCCGAACCTCAACTTCCCCATCACCTTCATTCTAGTATATTGTGAGCCTGACGCTCAAGAACACATGACCACCGGTGTGAGTTCAGAAAAGTAGAGGTGACCTGGCGGTCTAGGGGTAAGGTGTCAGACTTCTGTGCTGAGGGTCCGGGTTCAATACTGGGTCCCGGCACAGATTTATCTAACTGACCAAACCCTTCCTTCACCTCTGACAAGACGTGTATTAATCACAACTTGTGAATGTGAGGAATGCCAGGCCTCCATTGAGGTTCGGATCCCACGTTAAACTGTAGGTCCTCCATTTCATCTCACAATCACCCTACCATTACACATTAGCGTAAGTGCGTAAAACCCGAACGGGTAGTAAGACGCGATGATGATGATGATGATAATAATAAAATAATAATAAAGTAGGCACTAGATGGTTTTAATTGACTTCACTTGCGTTAGTTTGGTTTTTTATTTTAATGAATGAAAGATACAGTGAAAATCAATTATGGGCGAGTGAGTCATTCAGTCAGTGAGTTAGTCATTCATCAAGAAAGTGATTAGATTAGTGAATAATTCAGACATTCAGGGAGTAGATCAAATGGGGAATCAGTCAGGTAGTGACTCATTCAGCCACTGAGTAAGTCAGAGATTTTATCAGCCAGTGACTCAATGAGCGAGTCAGTGTGTGCGTGAGGTCATTTACGAATTTTAAATTCCTTTTTTAGTGAAGCATGAAACTAAAAAAAACCCGCCGCAAATACTGTTAAGCACTTAAATGACTTTGTCAAGAATATTAACTATTAATTAAAACACAATTAATGTATTTAGAGATGTTATATTATATAAAATATAAGTTTTTTTGTATTTAGGTCTAGTGTAGTTAGGTTTGATATACATTTTTGATCTATATTTAGGTTTAATATAGAAGTTTAATTAATTAAGAGCTAGATTTAAATATGCAGTAATTTTAATTTGTAGAACGCTTCTTTGATGTACACCAATTTAATTGATTGGTTTTTATTTTGCTTATTTTAAAAATATAATATAGTTTTGAAAACAATTAGGGAAGTAGGAAGTGTTGACACGTTTAATATCTGACCCAAGCTGTCCATGTATGGGTATTCTCCTTCTTTTGGAATCCAGTTTCGTGCAGTATTTCGTACAGCGGAGCGTTTGGTAAAACCGACACGGTGGGTTGAAAATGGAGGGGGAACTGAAACAAAGAACGGAGAGGAAATTAGATTCACGGACTGGGGAATGGGGGGGGGGGGGGAAGGGAGTTGCGGGTCAGGCGGACCTCAAAGGCCGGACCGACACTTTCAAGACCTCAACCTGGTGATTAACCTCCAGGTGGAGCTCTCAGCCTCTGCTGGAGACCACAGACATTACGCTCGGTGGCTCTGTTGATATTACTAGGATACAGCCATTACGCTCGGTGGCTCTGTTGATATTACTAGGATACAGCCATTACGCTTGGTGGATCTGTTGATATTACAAGGATACAGACATTACGCTCGGTGGCTCTGTTGATATTACTAGGATACAGCCATTACGCTCGATGGATCTGTTGATATTACTAGGATACAGCCATTACGCTCGATGGATCTGTTGATATTACTAGGATACAGCCATTACGCTTGGTGGATCTGTTGATATTACAAGGATACAGACATTTAGCTCGGTGGCTCTGTTGATATTACTAGGATACAGCCATTACGCTTGGTGGCTCTGTTGATATTACTAGGATACAGGACACTACGCTTGGTTGCTCTGTTGATATTACTAGGATACAGACACTACGCTTGGTTGCTCTGTTGATATTACTAGGATACAGCCATTACGCTCGATGGATCTGTTGATATTACTAGGATACAGCCATTACGCTCGGTGGATCTGTTGATATTACTAGGATACAGCCATTACGCTCGGTGGCTCTGTTGATATTACTAGGATACAGCCATTACGCTCGATGGATCTGTTGATATTACTAGGATACAGCCATTACGCTCGGTGGATCTGTTGATATTACTAGGATACAGCCATTACGCTTGGTGGATCTGTTGATATTACTAGGATACAGACACTACGCTCGGTGGCTGTTGATATTACTAGAATACAGACACTACGCTCGGTGGCTCTGTTGATATTACTAGAATACAGACACTACGCTCGGTGGCTCTGTTGATATTACTAGGATACAGCCATTACGCTCGATGGATCTGTTGATATTACTAGGATACAGCCATTACGCTTGGTGGCTCTGTTGATATTACTAGGATACAGACATTACGCTCGGTGGCTCTGTTGATATTACTAGGATACAGCCATTACGCTCGATGGATCTGTTGATATTACTAGGATACAGCCATTACGCTTGGTGGCTCTGTTGATATTACTAGGATACAGACACTACGCTTGGTGGCTTTGTTGATATTACTAGGAGGCTACAAATTAGATTTTTAATATACAATATCCGCTAATTTATGTAGGCAAGTCTAATAATGTATGTAAACTAGATTTAAAAAAATTAAAATTATAAAAATGTTTGACTTTTAGGTTCAAAATTTAGAATTAAATTTCATCAAATCCTAATTTGGGATGTTGTAAATTTGATTTGTAATTTCGAATCAGATACAAACCTTGCATATATCAAGATTCGGAATTTCGAATCGAGCACGAACTTTAACCAGATTTAGTTTAGCACAAGCTTACAAACTATGTTAGTACTGCAGATATCCGGAGATCAGTTGTATAGAAGAGAGACAGTGTTTTCAGTCAAACTATAATCTACAATTATCCGACTTTTCCAGGTTTTCCAAAGCCAATATATTTTTTCTAGTTTATATATAAATTAATTCATAGACGGAAAGATTGAGGAAAAGAGGAGCTAAGCAAGAAGAAGCTTAACTTGAAGTAAGGAGGCAGAGGACAGAACGCATTGGCGGTCTATGTTCACTAACTAAAGAAATGGACATGTCGTAAGACAGAACACATAATAATAATATATGAAATGTAAGCGTCTATTAAATCCTTGCTTGTTTTCCCGTAAGATCTAGTTCACAATTTTGTGGTGTAACAATACTTTAGTGTCAGTATCATAATATCAGTTGACATCGTGTTAAGACGGTAAAAATGACGCTACACACCGCCCCTGTAACCCCCAGAGGACCTCCTCGGTCTCAGAAGATCTTGTTCGACTCTTGTGAATTCTCCTGCTAGAGTTGAGCTGATGAAACGTGTTCGAGTAGCTATGCCGACTTGGTCCTAGCGCACATCGCCGTGACTGTTCAGTCATGGGCCAGTCGTCACCCGAGTATGCAAGTGTTCTATATCCAATTTTCAACTTTTGTGTAAAAGAGCATTGAAGTTTGACCTTGTGAATAAAACCAATGTTACCAGAAAAGGTGGTCTAGGGGTAAGGTGTCAGACTTCTGTGCGGAGGGTCCAGGGCTCAATCCTCAGTCCCGGCACAGATTTATCTGATTGCCAAACCCTTCCTTCACCTCTGACAAGACGTGTATTAATCACAACTTGTGAATGTGTGGAATACCAGGCCTCCACCGTGGTTCGGATTCCACGTTAAACTGTAGGTCCTTCATTTCATCTCACAATCACCCTGCCATTACATATTAGTGTAAGTGCATATAACTCGAACGGGTAGTAAGACGCGGTGCTAAAAAACTATATATATTACTATTATTATTTATCACCCTCTTACTACCCGTTCGGGTTATACGCTTAAGTACTAATTACGCTAATGGATTAGGAATTGGGAAGGTTGAATTTAGAGGAAATGAACCCGCATTTGCATGGAGGGAGAGTGGAAAACCATTAGGAAAAACCACCCCCAGTTCACCCGACCGAAGATTCGAACCTCGATCTCCCCGTCCTCGGCGGTCAAGCTCAACACGACTAGCGGTTAGCAACTACGCCACCGAGGCGGGTCAGAAACTATATACTACCATACATACAATTTTCTCTGTTATACTATCCATGCAAGTTCTGTCAAATAAACAATAACCCCTTATTTTACTTATCATAGACATTCTCTCTCTCACCCTCTCTTCCCTGAAACTACCCTGAACGACCGATCGACAAATTGCTCAAGAAAGGATGAACACCTGAGGTTGGGGCGAGGGGGGGTAGTGCGGTAGTTGTTGTGAGATTGGACGGCAACTACACATGACGGCAGAGGAAAGGGTAGCGACATAATCATATTACAAACATGTATTAAGATCGAAACTTAACATAATAATATTTCTTAAGAAACACATTCTGAAATTATGTCACACAATTAAGGGGTTGAAGGAAATCAGCATAAAGCGAATGGGCCGTTGGGTAGTACGATCTAAGTTAGATTACAATAAAAATCGCCTTACATCAATGTAGTTTAAAATTGTTATTATTATTATTATTATTATTATATTATTATTATTATTATTATTATTATTATTATTATTATTATTATTATTATTATTATTATATTATTATTATTATTATTATTATTATATATTATTATTATTATTATTATTATAGCAACTGTCTTACTACCCGTTCGGGTTATACGCACTTACACTAATGTAATGGTAGGGTGATTGTGAAAATGAAATGGAGGATCTACAGTTTAATCGTGGATCCGAACCACGGTGAGGCCTGGCATTCCTCACATTCACAAGTTGTGATTAATACACTCTTGTCAGAGGTGAAGGAAGGGTTTGGCAAATCAGATAAATCAGTGCCGGGACCGAGATTGAACCCCGGACCCTCAGCACAGAAGTCTGACACCTTACCTCTAGACCACCAGGTCACCATAGTTTAAAATTGTTGTGAGGCACATTCTTTTTTTTAGTTTCTTCTTCGTATAACGTTATCTAATTCTCGCGCATGTGCATAACCATGTCTCAAATTAGGCAATACGTGAGTAGGAGGGGTGGAAAGATCGACAACAAAAATCACATTTGGACCTTAAAGTGGAATCGAAGGGGACGCGAGAAAAGGCCAGTGTTTTTGGAGTGTTTATGGCAACAACAAAATGTTTTGGCCAAAATAAATAAAATATTGCTCCAATATAAACATAAAATTTAATTTTCTTCCCATATTTATATCAACAGTTCCTGAATATCTGTCACGAGCATGGTGGCATTAACTAACAAACGTTTTAAATGAAAAGAAAATGTTGTAGTTAAATTCCAGAACACGTTTGAAAGATTTAAAAAAAATTGAGATCACCATACAAAGAAAATTAAATTCTGTGTTTGTAATGAAGCAATAATTTATTTATTTTGTCCCAAAAAAAGGTTTTGCCAAAAATACCGCAAAAACCCTGTCTTTTTATCGCGTCCCTTCCATTCCACCTAAAGAATTTAGATTAGAATGATCAAATGGGACAATTGTGTTAAAATAGATTAGCGGCGAGTATTAAATGGAAGAGAAATGATAATTTGACTATTGTAAATAAAAGTTACGTATATATATTTTTTAGTTAATGGGTAGAAAAAATTCCAGAAATTTGATAAAATTCCCTTACTTTTTCATGGCTTTTCCTTGACCAAGCAGGTTCCCTGTTTTCCAGTTCTCTGGACACCCTGAGAGATATGTAATCAGAGTGCATGGAAGCTGGAACACTACTAGGTGCATAGACATGTTTATTACACGCATCACATCTCACACACGTGCATCCATTAGAACATTAGAACATTAGAACATTACGTGAACAAGGAGCTGAATCATGTCCTGAGTCCTTGTAATGAAGAGTGACGTGTCAAGATACAGGGTGTATAACAATACTACCTGGCAACACTTGGATACATTTACATACTGGCACACAATACTACCTGGCAACATATGGATACATTTACATACTGGCACACAATACTACCTGGCAATACCTGGATACATCTATATACTGCCACACAATACTACCTGGCAACACCTGGATACATCTATATACTGGCACACAATACTACCTGGCAATACCTGGATACATCTATATACTGCCACACAATACTACCTGGCAACACCTGGATACATCTATATACTGCCACACAATACTACCTGGCAACACCTGGATACATCTATATACTGGCACACAATACTACCTGGCAACACCTGGATACATTTATATACTGGCACACAATACTACCTGGCAATACCTGGATACATCTATATACTGGCACACAATACTACCTGGCAACACCTGGATACATCTATATACTGGCACACAATACTACCTGGCAACACCTGGATACATCTATATACTGGCACACAATACTACCTGGCAATACCTGGATACATCTATATACTGCCACACAATACTACCTGGCAACACCTGGATACATCTATATACTGCCACACAATACTACCTGGCAACACCTGGATACATCTATATACTGGCACACAATACTACCTGGCAACACCTGGATACATTTATATACTGGCACACAATACTACCTGGCAATACCTGGATACATCTATATACTGCCACACAATACTACCTGGCAACACCTGGATACATCTATATACTGGCACACAATACTACCTGGCAATACCTGGATACATCTATATACTGCCACACAATACTACCTGGCAATATTTGGATATGGTTCATAATTATTTCACGGATATTACCAATATTAGTTAAATAGTTGGGTGTTCAGTGCTAAGTGTTGCTGTCCTAGATATCTACTTTGTAAGTCGTGCTCCTGTGCACTGGTTGTACACTAAGCACCCAGGTCACGTGACCCCGGCTAGTAATTATCGTGCCAAGTCAGGGGAGAAGGAGAACAGATTGGGGTCCAGGCTCCAGAGCACGTAAAGTTGTGATCTGGGACTATAAGGAGTCTCCCTCCAGCTTTGAGACGATGTGGTCCCTGCACTCTCCAGTCTCGATACTGGTCCCCCTCTTGGGACCACCCACACAGATAAGACAGGGAAGGGGACAGTGGTGTTCCTCGCACATTCTCCCTTCCTCTTTGTGTAAGAGTCAAGAGTACGATTAACAGGAGAGAAATAACACGAGTAGATCTGAGTGTGAAGCACCAACATTATGTGAGTAGATCTGATTGTGAAGCACCAACATTATGTGAGTAGATCTGAGGGTGAAGCACCAACATTATGTGAGTAGATCTGAGTGTGAAGCACCAACATTATGTGAGTAGATCTGATTGTGAAGCACCAACATTATGTGAGTAGATCTGAGTGTGAAGCACCAACATTATGTGAGTAGATCTGAGTGTGAAGCACCAACATTATGTGAGTAGATCTGAGTGTGAAGCACCAACACATTGTAAATACTTTCTCAGACATTCTCCATCTCGTCTGGAAATCACTTCTGTCAAAGTAATGTTTGTCGAATTTTGCGGCAGATTTGATCTTGCTATAAAGATTCTGCGAAAAAAGTTGTCTGGTAGTTTGATAATTATGCTCTTTTTAATTACGGGTGTTAGTAAAATAATAAAACCGCTTGACCTCAGGCTGATGTATTCATCCCTAAATGGAGAGTACTTCCTAGATTTTACAAGCATTTGAAATGTTGCTAAAATATTCCCGAAGTAGATTCTACTGTAGTGAAACTGTTGCCGTTTAGATCCAAGGTACACGCTAGCAGGTCAACTGTTTAACCAGATGCTACTAGAAAGAAGATAAGATACAAGCTAGCAGGTCAACTGTTCAACCAGATGCTACTAGAAAGAAGATAAGATACACGATAGCAGGTCAATTGTTCAACCAGATGCTACTAGAAAGAAGATAAGATACAAGCTAGCAGGTCAACTGTTCAACCAGATGCTACTAGAAAGAAGATAAGATACAAGCTAGCAGGTCAACTGTTTAACCAGATGCTACTAGAAGGAAGATAAGATACACGATAGCAGGTCAATTGTTCAACCAGATGCTACTAGAAAGAAGATAAGATACACGATAGCAGGTCAATTGTTCAACCAGATGCTACTAGAAAGAAGATAAGATACAAGCTAGCAGGTCAACTGTTTAACCAGATGCTACTAGAAGGAAGATAAGATACAAGCTAGCAGGTCAACTGTTCAACCAGATGCTACTAGAAAGAAGATAAGATACACGATAGCAGGTCAATTGTTCAATTAAAAGTAACCAGAAGGAAGCTACATCCTGTTCACCCAAGTCATTGTCTGGACACAGTAAAAACTCCGCTGCTACGATCAATAATTTTCAGTTTATAACCTTTATTACTCTCTTTACTTCTACTAGAAAAAAATATAGTCGTAAAAGAGATAAAATAATAAATACGTAAAATAAATGTTTTAGTAAAAAGTATGAAAAGAGCAAGTAAATTGAGAAGCCGGCCATAATGTACACCTCCCGGGTCGTAAATGTACTCCTCTCCCGTGTAAATACGGCGAGAGTGTACATGTACACGAATATGTTGGGAGTGTGAAGAACAGAGGGGGAGGGTGGGTTAACGACCACACCCCCTCCCCTCGGACCAGCCGTATTGATATGCTACCCGCGAGGGAGGAAGGAAAATAAACAAGTCGGTGATGTAAAGAGCGAAAATAAAAAATAACAGCAAAAACCAAGAAATAGATATAAAATATATAAAGAGTATATAATATATGGATTGGATAATTGCCAGAGGATTGTTCGAAAGTAGGAAGAAAGTGAATACGAGAAAGATGATTAAAGAATGTTATTATTATTAGCAGCACGTCTTACTACCCGTTGGGGTTATACGCACTTACGCTAATGTGTAATGGTAGGGTGATTGAGAGATGAAATGGAGGACCTACAATTTAACGTGGGATCTGAACCACGGTGGAGGTCTGGCATTCCTCACATTCACAAGTTGTGATTAATACACGTCTTGTCAGAGGTGAAGGAAGGGTTTGGGTAATCAGATAAATCTGTGTTGGGACCGAGGATTGAACCCCGGACACCCAGCACAGAAGTCTGACACCTTACCCTTAGACCACCAGGTCACCTATGTAAAGAATGTTAAGATGAATACATCTAGGGAAAGGAGCATAGAATCCTCAGGAGCAAGGGAGGTCAGGAAGGACATAACCAGCAAGTATACAGGACACTGTGTCTAAAAATAGCCGAGTGCGTTAGTGTGAGGACAAAGAGGGGTGTTAGTGTAAGGACAGAGAACACTGTGTCAGTGTAAGAAGACTGAGAGGGCCGATATTTACAAGCAGCAACCCTTTTAAATGTCCTATATTATTATCAGCGTTAAGTGGGAGTTTTTCTCAGCTTCATCCTCTCACTTCCCAGGAATTGAGGAGAGGGGGCGGGAGATTTTCTAAGTGCACAAGTAACAAGTGACTGCAGTAGTTGAGGGGGGCATGACCCCACTTTAGGTCAAAACTGGTCTTAGTATCTGGTAGGACATTGAACTAGTAAACTGCTTGTAATATACAGACAGGTATGTTAGTTTAGAATAGCAGCAATAGGCCCAGACTTTTAGTAAAAGCCATTCAATCCCCTATAAACAAGCTACACTCTACAACCAAACAATACATACTTCAGATGCAGTTTTCTCATTTTATTGGACTGACATATTTTTCTTCAGAAATATTTAGTTTCCTAAAAATATATCAATGTTGTTGAGACGTGAGATTCCCCATCAAGGTCCACCCTAACTCATGCTATCCCCTCCAAGGTCTGTCTCTCATTTAATCAGCTCACTAGTGTCCCCTTCAAGGTCTTTCTATTATTTAATCAGCTCACTAGTGTCCCCTCCAAGGTCTGTCTATTATTTAATCAGCTCACTAGTGTCCCCTCCAAGGTATGTCTCTTATTTAATCAGCTCGCTAGTATCCCCTCCAAGTTCTGAATAGTATTGAATCAGCTCTCTAGTGTCACTCCATGGTCCGTCTATTATTTAATCAGTTCGCTAGTATCCCCTCCAAGGTCTATTTTTTAATCAGCTCGCTAGTATCTCCTCCAAGGTATGTCTATTATTTAATCAGCTCGCTAATATCCCCTCCAAGCTTTGTCTATTATTAATCAGTTCGCTAGTATCCCCTCCAAGGTATGTCTATTACTAATCAGCTCGCTAGTATCCCCACAAAAGGGTGGGCCTATGTACGACTAAATTACCTCCGCGTGATGTAGTTCAAGCTCAGCGGTAACAAAGTGACGAGCTGTTAACGAGCCAAACCTCAGTAATCCGACCTAACTTAACTTCGCCTAACCTTCAATCACCAGGGTAAACCAATGAACTCGCACTAACGAGCTCGCGGCCAATCAACGCCTCCCATCTGCTCAAAGACTGGAAGCTCTTTGGGCCGTGGGGTTGTAGGGCTATACTCACCCCCACCCCCTGCCGACCGCAAAAGCCCACAGTACTCCGTGGCAGCTACTCAGATATTCTGATACGGAGTCAGATATGGGAGTCACAAGTTTACACGTTTTCAATTATGAGGGTCATTAAAACATTAGATAGAAAAACAAGCGGGTAAAAAAGAAACTAAATGTTCCCAGCCCTAGAGTATTTGTTGTTGGAATAATAACACTGCCCTCGAAACAATTTAAAATGAAATTCAAATTATTATGTATAAGTTTAAAAAAAACTAATTTAACTATTTGTTGCTTTTAATGAAATACCAGTATATATATATATGTTGGCTTGAACACACGCACACATTCACTTTGTACTGTAGTTTTTTGATTATTTTTTAACAATCTGAAACCAGCTTCGATGTCCACGTGGTCTAAGGCGCTACTCTCGTGTTGGACTAGACTGCCAAAGACCGGGAGCTCGGGGTTCAATCCCGGTCGGGTCCAGTGAGGACGGCTTTTTCCTAAATGGTTTTACAGTCTCCCTCCATGCAAATGCAGGTACACTTTCTCTAATATTCACCCTTCATAATCCCTAACACATTAGCGTAATTAGTACATAGGAGTATAGCCCGAACGGATAGTAAGACGCGGTGCTAAAAAAACTCTTTAAACCTAATAATTTTTGGTAAATAATTGTTCAAATTTGTTGAATTAATGTTGGTACAGTCTTCCTTTTATTTTTGACTTACCTCTACCAAGGAAAGAAATACAGCATAGCATTGATATTACATAGTTCATATTTTGCATTTCAATTTTTGTATTATTTTATATATTCAATATTCTTTAATTCATTATTATTTATTATTATTACTAATTTTCCTGGGAGCCTGTGGACCATTTGATAGCCACCACGGGATCACACTTTGAAAAACACTGGTCTAAGGCCTACTACTATCGTAATAGATTGGGCTTCTGATAACGGGAGGCTGGGTGTTCCAATTCCGGTCATCTGTAATGGTGGTATTTTTTTTTTTACCTAAATACCCGCCTCGGTGGAGTAGTTAGCTAACGCGCTTGTTTTGTGTTGAGCTAGACTCCAGAGAACGTGGAGATCGAGGTTCGAATTTCAGTCGGGTGAAATGGGTGGTTTTCCCCACTCTCCCTCCACGCAAATGCGGGTTCACTTCCTCTAAATTCAACCTTCCGAATTCCTAGCCCATTATAGTAATTATTATTTGAGCGTATAACCCGAGCGGTTAGTAAGACGTGATGCTAAATATATATTTTACCTAAATGGGTTCTCATTTGTCCCTCTCTCCACGAAGATGCAGGTACAGTTCCTTTAAATTGTACCTTCGTCCATAAATGTTTAAAGTATGGATAGGCAAACAGCATGGACGGGTGGTAAGACGCCGTGTGCATAAGGAAAAAACACACGAAAAGTCATTAAACAAGGCAGTATAATCGGGCAAGCGGTCTAAACGTCAGAGCCATTTAGTCTGGATTTCAGATTACGGGGAGGTCTAGGTTCGAATCCTGGTCAGCTCTACTGAGAGTAGCTTTTTTATTATTTAATTTTTCACTCTCCCTCCAAGCAATTGCGAGCTCACTTTCTTTAAATTCAACCTTACTCTTCTTTAACCCAGTAAAGTAATTACAGCACGGTCTTGTTAATCTGAACCTGAAGTTGTCAAGGACGTTTGGATTATCAAATTCTTTGGATTGTTAAGGGATTAAAAAAACAATGTACTGTACAGCCATATTATCTAATAACTTTTTTTATGTGTTACTATCCGTAAACCAACTCTTATGCGTTTTATTAATTTGTCTTTAAAACACATTCCGTATCTTCACCTTATTTTTATTCGTATCAAAAATGGTAAACTTACCCAAAGAATACCTCATAGCTAATTTTATTAATGTCTCGTCTATCTTAAGGCCCTTGGCCCTGTCGAGCGCGAGTCTAAAACCTATTTTGTGAGATGGTGGGCGGGAGGGTGAAAGGCGTGGGGTGACTTCACAACCGACCAAAGTATCCTTCCACGCCAACAAGAACAGATGGATTACGGAAACCGTAGATGGCCTAGCTACCGGAAAGTCTTGCGGAAAATCAACGTTTGGAAATATAAGTTTTCTCGAGAATGTGTGAAATGTTTATGTTAATATTTTCAACACCCCTCTAAGATAGTGTATCATGTTTATTAATTCTTACATTTTCTTATTTTTGTTATGAAGCCGGCAGTTTTCTATTGAAAATTGTCAATTTTAACGATATTTGGTCACTGTTAAAATTAAAGGGGAGGTGTGTGTATATATAAAGTATAACTTAATCAACATACTTCTATTCTTGAACAAACCGTTGCCCAAAAGAAAATTGCAAAACAATAAAATTCTTGAAGTAACTTTTTTTTCCCATGGCTCTGCATTTCCACGCCAGATTAAAAGGGCCAATTACCGTAAGTCTGTCTAAAATCACACATTTTTGTTTTAGGCTTAATGTAAGCCCAAACATTTCACATAATAATTACGCTGTGTCCTTTGGTCACAAAATGGCCGCTATAACGGCCAGTTTCAACATAGATTTTACCACTTTTTTTTTTGTTTAGTTGAAATAAGTTTCCCAAGTTAAAAACTTTTTTAATGTTTACATTGTTAATTTATATTTAAAATAATAAATTTGACCTTCATTTGCACTAAGAGGTCCAGCTGTAAATTTCACTAAAATATGTTATTTAGTTCTATTTATCGAAGACTATACATCATAAATTCAAAAATGCTACAGCGAACACTAAATATGTAATTATATGTAGCCATTTTAATGCTTTAAAGAAAGATTTTTTAAAAAAATTCTCAAGAAATTTTGGCGTGTCTATATAATCTTAATAAATTATATTTTAATTGCATAACACTTAATTATTTTGAATATTAAATAATCTTCTATCAAAACACAAAGATAGATCAGTGGCCAAACCATGGATTTCCAAACAAGGTCAAAACTAAGATGGAGTTGAGCTGATAGCAATGGATTGTGTTTATGTCGGTATTAATGCGCAGGGCGTGGGGCCATTAATTAGAGCGACGTTTTTACAAAAGTGGAAATGTCAAGAGAGTACTCATTAGACTAAAATGGTAGAATTTGCAAAAGTTCCATTAGCTAATATATAATTTATGAGATGGATGATCTTTCCATGGTGTTTAGAGATCAGGGGAGGTTCTTTTAATTCATTGATAGTGCCGGTATTTGAACAGAGGACTACTTCTTGCTAGAACCGGTATTTGAACAAAGGACTATTTCTTGCTAGAGCCGGTATTTGAACAGAGGACTACTTCTTGCTAGAGCCAGTATTTGAACAAGAGGACTACTTATTGCTAGAGCCAGTATTTGAACAGAGGACTATTTATTGCTAGAGCCAGTATTTGAACAAAGATACTTCTTGCTGGAGCCAGTATTTGAACAAAGGACTAATTCTTGCTAGAGCCAGTATTTGAACAGAGGACTACTTCTTGCTAGAGCCAGTATTTGAACAAAGGACTACTTATTGCTAGAGCCAGTATTTGAACAAAGGACTACTAATTGCTAGAGCCAGTATTTGAACAAGGACTAATTCTTGTAGAGCTAGTATTTGAACAAAGGACTACTTATTGCTAGAGCCAGTATTTGAACAAAGGACTACTTCACGTCTTGCTAGATCCAAGTTTGAACAAAAACTTCATGCTATAGCCATAATATGATGAAAGGACATTATTTAGACATATATGAACACAAATCTGACTACTTATTGGTCAAGCCATTGATTCTAACTTAAATCTCATTCTTGCTACAGACCAATAGTTGAACAATGGTTTACTTAAATTCTAGAGCCAGTATTTGAACAAAGTACTACTTCCTTCACGTCTTGCTAGATCCAAAAGCGTTGAGCATAAAACTCATCAACAGCCATCAAATAATGATGGGACAGTTTATGGTATTATATGAAACGACCGTAAATTTCTGCTGACATTTATTGGTCATTCCGCCATTCGATATCTACTTAAATCTTCACTTCTGTCGATCATTCCACAGGACCAAATTAGTTGCCAAAATGTTTTTCTGGTAATTCATTACATCTAAGGTTTGAAATTACAGACTTTCCCCCACAGAATTTTATACGGTTGTCCTACTTTGTTGCAGGGTTGAACGGAGGGCTTCCTTAAGACCAGTATAACAGTCTAGTACGCCTGCTTGCCAATATTAACCCTCTAGACCAGAGGTTCCCAATTTTTTTTGGCCACGGAACCCTAATTGATCATACTTTTTTTGGCGGAACCCCATTTTGATAATAACAAAAGTGATTGTACCGTGTAGTGTAGTTTGAATATTTTCATGTTTGACATGAAAAGAAAGAATAATTATAAATAAAAAAATAATTATTATAAGTATTATAAAACATTTATCATACAAAAAAAAGTAACTATTTAATGTGAAGAATGAAATTTGTTCACATATTTACTTATAATAGCACTAAAATTAGGCTTAATGTCTGACAATTGAACGCGAAGATCTGAACTCGGAACCCCTTTGACCCTTCCACGGAACCCCAGGGTTCCGCGGAACACCTTTTGGGAAACGCTGCTCTAGACAATCTTATAGATCAAATTTAGGCTACGTTAGTCCGCACAAATTTCATTTAGGCCTAGACCAACGAGAGATTTAGCCGTATGTTATTTAGCAACCTTTCTAGAATCATTCCAAACCGAAAATATCCTTATCTAGAGGCTGTACAGCATCTAGAGGGTTCGAATCTCGGTCTGGTGAGCTGGGGTGGTTTTTCCTAAATGGTTTTCCACTCTCCCTCCACGAAAATGTGGGTTCACTTCTTCTGGGTTCACTTCTTTTAAATTCAACCTTCCCAATTCCTAATCCATTAGTGTAACTAGTACTTAAGCGTATAAACCGAACGGGTAGTAAGACGCGGTGCTAAATAAATAAAAAGGTATCTAGAGCCAGGTCTGTATTAAATAAAATACTGGTTGCTGGCCCACTTTATGACTGGAATCTAACTTTGGCAGTCTTAGGTCAGCTGGCACAGTCCGATTTTAATATGATGGGCCTTTGAAAAAAAACTTTTTTTTTTGCTAACAGAATTGATAACATTTTACTTTATTATTGTTATTTTATATGTATTTATAATATCTATCAAAAGTGACAGCTGCAGATCCTATATCTTGACGTATGAATACATGAAAGTAGATCTAGTAGCTTGTTTCTTTGTCCTAAGAGGCTCTTCCTATGAAAAGTTGGACATGAATTCATGTCTCCGCCCTCTATTTCACTGACCAATCAGAGGCCAGCCTCAAGTTTGAGTGTGTCCAAGAGTCTAAACAACATATTTCAACTAGGATCTAGTTTTAAAACCGACTTATTTACAAATTACTGTATCTCAGTGTATTATTGTCCGCCCCGGAACTCGGTACACCCTCCTAATCCTGTCCCGACTTACCTTGACAGAAGAGCAGGCCCACCAACAAGACGACAATCCATTTCTTGCTGTCCATGTCAAACCTCCCACTTCGGGTCCTACGCGCGATGGACTAGTCTTGTTACACCGCAGGGCACGAGGGATCACATGGCGCAACCCACACGGACAAAAGTTGGACTGACTCACACGAACAAACGGGTTCAACGACTCTGCTACGTTACACCGACATGTCGAGCACGTGTGAACATTACATACTTGACGTATGAGACGCGGGTCTCGTGGACAGTGTCTTACGACACACACCCGTGATGTGCGAGGTTCGAAGTTTCCCGCTCGCCGGCTTGTTTGACACTGGCTAGTGAAGGTTGAGAGGAGCGTGGCCATCGATCCATCCCTCTGGTCGAGACACCCGACCGTCCCCTGCGACCGGGTGTTCCCGTTCGCAACACCTTGTGACTAGAGCTCCAATGGTCCTGGGATCCTTACCCAGTGCTGGCAACTATTGACTGATATTTTAGATGGGGCCCATTTAGGCAGTAGATACTCTGGGGGGGGGGGGGAATTAGGTGTGGGCCTTTAGAACATTAATTAGGTCTATTTAACCTATTTCTGCTCTAGGAGAGAAACTAGGTCTATCAAACCTAGGCCTGCCCTGGGAAATTAGGTCTTTCAAGCCTAGATCTACCCTCGGAGGAGAATTAGGTATATCGAACCTAGATCCACACATGGAGGGAAATTCTTTATATCAAACATAAATACATCATTTAAGGAGAGTTAGGTATATCGAACCTAGATCCACACATGGAGGGAAATTCTTTATATCAAACCTAGATCCACCCTTTAAGGAGAATTAGTTATATCGAACCTAGATCCACACATGGAGGGAAATTATCTATATCAAACCTAGATACACCCTTGAAGGAAAATTAATTATATCAAACCTAGAATAGCCCTTGGAGGGAAATTAGTTATATCAAACCCAGATCCGCCCTTGGAGGGAAACTAATTATATCAATCCTAGATCTATTCTTGGAGAGAAATTAGTTATATCAAACCTAGGTCCACCCTTAAAGGGAAACTAATAATATCAAACCTAGATCAGCCCTTGGAGGGATATTAGTTACATAAAACCTAGACCCACCCTTGGAGGGAAATTAGTTTTATCGAACTTAGATCCAACTTTGAAGGGAAATTAGTTATATCAAACCTAGATCCGCCCTTGGAGGGAAATTAGGATTATCGAGCTTAGATCCGTACTTAGAGAGAAATTAGGTCTATCAAGCTTGGATCCGTACTTGGAGGAAAATTAGGTATATAAAACCTAGATCCTTAATTGGAGGTAAATTAGATCTCTCAAACCTATATGCACTATTGGAGGGAGATTGTTCCAATACAATATTTTTTCTGACAATAATAAGCATAGTTAGTGCCACTAATGGGAGCTGATAAAAGGCTTGGATTGTATATTCCAGTGTATTGCGGGAAGCAGTGTATCCCAGGGGCTGGTGAAATAACCTTTCACATGGACGAGGTATTCATTCACTCATGATATTTACATACTGAACCATGAGCCCACACACGCCACGGGGGAACTACAAGCTCGTGGAAGGGGAGTGAGGGGAGGGGAAGGGAGGGGAGGGAGAACGGGAACTAACAGTTCATTCTATTTGAGGCTTTGACTGTTTTGTTTTAGTTTAATGAAGCCTAGAATTTGTAAACTATTTTATATGGGACAAAATCAACCGATGGTCCCAATAATATGTCATAGTAAAACATTTCATCTTCTGAACACCCAAAACAGTTAGTATAGTCCATTACCTGAACATAAGCTCTTAGTAGAACACTTAAATATCCAAACAGTAGGTACCGGTACAACTATTGATAGCTGTAGTCGTTCTACCTGACCACTCAGCCAAGAGGACAGACAGGATGTAACCAGGGTCCTCTAGACCTGTAGTCAGTCTCCCTGACCACTCAATTACAGACAGGATGTAACTAGGGTCCTCTAGACCTGTAGTCAGTCTCCCTGACCACTCAATCACAGACAGGATGTAACTAGGGTCCTCTAGACCTGTAGTCAGACTCCCTGACCACTCAGCTACAGACAGGATGTACCCAGGGTCCTCTAGACCTGTAGTCAGTCTCCCTGACCACTCAGCCACAGACAGGATGTAACCAGGGTCCTCTAGACCTGTAGTCAGTCTCCCTAACCACTCAGCTACAGACAGGATGTAACCAGGGTCCTCTAGACCTGTAGTCAGTCTCCCTAACCACTCAGCCATGAGGACAGACAGGATGTAATCAGGGTCCTCTAGACCTGTAGTCAGTCTCCCTGACCACTCAGCCAAGAGGACAGACAGGATGTAACCAGGGTCCTATAGACCTGTAGTCAGTCTCCCTGACCACTCAGCCACGAGGACAGACAGGATGTAACCAGGGTCCTCTAGACCTGTAGTCAGTCTCCCTAACCACTCAGCCATGAGGACAGACAGGATGTAACCAGGGTCCTCTAGACCTGTAGTCAGTCTCCCTGACCACTCAGCCAAGAGGACAGACAGGATGTAACCAGGGTCCTCTAGACCTGTAGTCAGACTCCCTGACCACTCAGCTACAGACAGGATGTACCCAGGGTCCTCTAGACCTGTAGTCAGACTCCCTGACCACTCAGCTACAGACAGGATGTACCCAGGGTCCTCTAGACCTGTAGTCAGTCTCCCTGACCACTCAATCACAGACAGGATGTAACCAGGGTCCTCTAGACCTGTAGTCAGTCTCCCTCACCACTAAACCATGAAGAACGGGAGAACTTTGAAATATTTAAGCAACCCACGCTCCACATTTCTTGCCGCGGGTGACTAAGCTACACATAAGATGTACAGGCTGAACATCTTCAATTAAATGTTTAGGTAGATCTTGCTGATAGAAGATGAACATTTTCAACGGTGGCCAAGATAAAGGGGAATCTTTAACTTGTGTATTAATATCTCAGTATAATTCCTTGTTAGTATGGTATCGGGTTGGTAGTGTTAACTTTAATTAAAGTCCAAAATGAGAGATGTAAAATATTCTGCAATATATATTTGGATAAATATTGACCCATTTCAACCCTTTGTGTAACCAGCACAAAATCAACCACTGTCTGCTCTATAACTCTCTTCTTTCTTAAATACCTCTGTCCACTATTTCAGAACTGAACTCACTAAATAATAATAATAATAATATTTAGCACCGAGTCTTACTACCCATTCGGGTTATACGCTGAAGCCCTAACACTACTACGTATCTATTTGAAGTTCGTCAACAATACAAACTTAAACTGCACTCAAAATAATGCTCCCATCTTGTAACTACCAACATTCCATCAAACACATCCCCTGAGTCCATCTTGTTATGAGTTATATTCCATAAAACACGTTCTCTCCTGATTCCAACTTGTCATGATCAATATTCCAGCAAACTCGATGTATCATTCCACTTATTTCTTACAATCACATAAGATCTGATATTTCTTTCTTCTAAAAAAACTTGTTTGTTATTTGATTTGTCGTCGCGACAGCCCTGGTGAGGCGCCTGTCAAAGAGCGTCGGGTTCAGTCATTGTCGGCGGCGGTTTTAATATCTCGTTGGCGCCAGGGGTTGAATCCTCCCTCCATCTGTCTTCTCACCCCCTCCTCAATAACACCGGAGAATATTTATTGTCGGAGAGAAATCACGCTCATACATCAACCTCACAGCTTGCTTTCCATTTCATAGGATGGATAAATAATTCTCAGAGAGAGATAGGTAAAGGGATAGAGGTAAAGAGATAGAAAGAAAGGTTGCTAAAGTGTGTGAGAGAGAGAAAGATCGCTAAAGTGTGTGAGAGAGAAAGAGATTGATAAAGAGAGAAAGAGAGTAGGGAAGTCTGAAACCAATATGATTTTATTTGCACTCCTTACATAACCAGAGTTCTGCTCTTTACAACAGCATGGAGTGCTGCTCTCGACAACAGAATGGAGTGCTGCTCTCGACAACAGTATGGAGTGCTGCTCTCGACAACAGAATGGAGTGCTGCTCTCGACAACAGTATGGAGTGCTGCTCTCGACAACAGAATGGAGTGTTGTTCGTAGCAACATG
The DNA here is from genome assembly GCA_033556935.1 of Timema podura. Taxonomy (NCBI): domain Eukaryota; kingdom Metazoa; phylum Arthropoda; class Insecta; order Phasmatodea; family Timematidae; genus Timema; species Timema podura. The sequence continues at coordinate 54,689,584 of JAVRXN010000012.1, read as the reverse complement.
AAGTGCTGCTCTTGAACCACAGCGTGACATCCAAAAAGGGCCTGTAAAACTGGTAAGCTAAAGTACCAGGACCAAAAGAAGGGACTATTGATGAACATTAATATTTCAATCTCCCCACTAGAATATGTGGCAACCAACCCAGGCAACACCTCAAACAGCACTCCCTCTCGTGGTAAATACATATTAAAATGTGAAAAGTGGGCGACAGATGCGTCCATTCTGTCCAGCTCAGAGAAAGTGTCGCGGTCTCCCTCGCTGGCGGGCAGATGTGACGTCACAGCTCACAGTTACAAGCTCAGGTATTTGCGAGCTCCTCTGGCAAGAAGCGGCTCACCACACACAAGTTTCAAAACTACGGGGAAGTGTCGGGTGAGGATGGAGGGGGGTTTGGGAGGACCCACCAGAGACAAGCGGAAGCTATGCCATTCATTTATCGTCCCTCTTTTTATACGCGAGGAGACAAAAAAAAAGCCGTCCTGATTTTGGAAGCATAAAACTGAGGCGATGAAATAGTAGTTTTTTTTCCAACTGCTCAGATAAACCTGCCGGGGTAGATTGTTCCCAGGGACCAGCGATTGGAGGAGCAGAAGAAGAGATGTGATGTTCTTTTAAAAGATAGAGCCAGTCGTGTCCTCTATCACAGAGGGGAGACAGTTTTCTTTCAGCTTTGAACCTGTTTCTAGCCTTAAACCTGCTTCTAGCCTTGGACCTGCTTAAAGGCTTAAAACCGGCTTCTGGCCATGAAACTGCTTGTAGACTTAAAATCTGCTTCTAGGCTTAAATCTGCTTCTAGCCTTGAACATGCTTGTGGACTTAAAAACCAGCTTCTAGCCTTGAACCTGCTTGTAGGCTTAAAAATCAGCGTCTAGCCCTGAACCTGCTTGTAGGCTTAAAAATCAGCGTCTAGCCCTGAACCTGCTTGTAGGCTTAAAAATCAGCGTCTAGCCCTGAACCTGCTTGTAGGCTTAAAAACCAGCTTCTAGCCTTGAAACTGCTTGTAGACTTAAAAAACCAGCGTCTAGCCTTGAACCTACTTGTAGGCTTAAAAACCAGCGTCTAGCCCTGAACCTGCTTGTAGACTTAAAAACCAGCTTCTAGCCTTGAACCTGCTTGTAGGCTTAAAAACCAGCGTCTAGCCCTGAACCTGCTTGTAGACTTAAAAACCAGCTTCTAGCCTTGAACCTGCTTGTAGACTTAAAAACCAGCGTCTAGCCCTGAACCTGCTTGTAGACTTAAAAACCAGCTTCTAGCCTTGAAACTGCTTGTAGACTTAAAAAACCAGCGTCTAGCCTTGAACCTGCTTGTAGGCTTAAAAACCAGCGTCTAGCCTTGAAACTGCTTGTAGGCTTAAAAACCAGCGTCTAGCCCTGAACCTGCTTGTAGACTTAAAAACCAGCTTCTAGCCTTGAACCTGCTTGTGCCTGCTCACAGCCTTAAATCTTCTTCTAGCCTTGACCTTGCTTCTACCATAGAATTTGCTTATAGCATTGAACCTGCCTCTAGCTTTGAGTTTTCACCTATCCTTGAACTACTTTTAAACTTTGCTTCTAGTTTTAAGACTGCTTTTAGTCTTTTTTATTTGTCTCAGATTAAAAATAACGAACAAAGAGATAGCTGACCCAAACTTTAGCAATTAAAATGATAGAAAGAGTAGAGGGTGAAAATAAAACACATTAAAAGTAGTAACTGTGCTAATTAATATTTCTATCACAAAGAGTAAATATTTCAGTTTAAATAAAGAAGAGGAGCAGCGGGGTGGGGACGGGAGGGAAGTTTAGCGTCGCAGCGCCGACTTATGACCTTATTCCCAGACAATTTGCGCAGACTAATCACCGGCACACCAAGCAGGAGACTAGAATGGTAATGAGCGGTAAGGCGCGATAGAGCGAGATATGAAGGGCAGTAGAGGGGTAGGAGGGGCAATGTCTTACCAGCCTCACTAGCAGACGGTACATAGCAATGAGCTATAGCAATATATGAGGAGTAGAGGAGAAAGTAATACCACTCTCACCAGAAGACGGTACATAGCAATGAGGTATAGCAAGATATGAGGAGTAGAGGAGAAAGTAATACCACTCTCACCAGAAGACGGTACATAGCAATGAGGTATAGCAAGATATGAGGAGAGGAGAAAGTAATACCACTCTCACCAGAAGACGGTACATAGCAATGAGGTATAGCAAGATATGAGGAGAGGAGAAAGTAATACCACTCTCACCAGAAGACGGTACATAGCAATGAGGTATAGCAAGATATGAGGAGAGGAGAAAGTAATACCACTCTCACCAGAAGACGGTATATAGCAATGAGGTATAGCAAGATATGAGGAGTAGAGGAGAAAGTAATACCACTCTCACCAGAAGACGGTACATAGCAATGAGGTATAGCAAGATATGAGGAGTAGAGGAGAAAGTAATACCACTCTCACCAGAAGACGGTACATAGCAATGAGGTATAGCAAGATATGAGGAGTAGAGGAGAAAGTAATACCACTCTCACCAGAAGACGGTACATAGCAATGTGGTATAGCAAGATATGAAGGGAAGCTGAGGCGTTATTGTAAACAGTGATGTCAGGAGTGATAGGAGGGAAAGAGAGATACTGTGAACATTGATTTCAGGAGTGATAGGAGGGAAAGAGAGATACTGTGAACATTGATATTAGGAGTGATAGGAGGGAAAGAGAGATACTGTGAACATTGATTTCAGGAGTGATAGGAGGGAAAGAGAGATACTGTGAACATTGATATTAGGAGTGATAGGAGGGAAAGAGCAAGACTGTGAACAGTGATGTCAGGAGTGATAGGAGGGAAATAGAGATACTGTGAACATTGATGTTAGGAGTGATAGGAGGGAAAGAGAGATACTGTGAACATTGATGGCAGGAGTGATAGGAGGGAAAGAGCAAGACTGTGAACAGTGATGTCAGGAGTGATAGGAGGGAAAGAGAGATATTGTGAACATTGATTTCAGGAGTGATAGGAGGGAAAGAGCAAGAATGTGAACAGTGATGTCAGGAGTGATAGGAGGGAAAGAGAGATATTGTGAACATTGATTTCAGGAGTGATAGGAGGGAAAGAGAGATACTGTGAACATTGATTTCAGGAGTGATAGGAGGGAAAGAGAGATACTGTGAACATTGATTTCAGGAGTGATAGGAGGGAAAGAGAGATACTGTGAACATTGATGTCAGGAGTGATAGGAGGGAAAGAGCAAGACTGTGAACAGTGATGTCAGGAGTGATAGGAGGGAAAGAAAGATACTGTGAACATTGATTTCAGGAGTGATAGGAGGGAAAGAGCAAGACTGTGAACAGTGATGTCAGGAGTGATAGGAGGGAAAGAGCAAGACTGTGAACAGTGATGTCAGGAGTGATAGGAGGGAAAGAAAGATACTGTGAACATTGATGTCAGGAGTGATAGGAGGGAAAGAGCAAGACTGTGAACAGTGATGTCAGGAGTGATAGGAGGGAAAGAGCAAGACTGTGAACAGTGATGTCAGGAGTGATAGGAGGGAAAGAGAGATATTGTGAACATTGATGTCAGGAGTGAGAGAGAAATATACTGTGAACATTGATGTCAGGAGTGATAGGAGGGAAAGAAAGATACTGTGAACATTGATGTCAGGAGTGATAGGAGGGAAAGAGAGATACTGTGAACATTGATGTCAGGAGTGAGAGAGAAAGAGAGATCTATTCAACATTCTGCTTACCGCGTTATCTGCCCAACTTTTGACATATCTTCAACAAGTTAATTCATTAAGTAGAGCCTCATGAACCACCACCCTCCCCCTCCAGGGTGTCGGAAACTTCCCTCCAAGTTGGAGGCGGAATTTACCATCGTTAGATTTTCTTGCTTCTTACAAATACGGTGGTAGTTCACACCTATGCTGGCGGAGAGCATCCACAGAGGGAAAAGACGGTTTCTGTCCGTGTTGACTGACGAGCGTGTGTGAGGTCTATCATCCGTTCTCGTCAATCAACCGTGTTATAGTTCACTCCACGTGCTGTCATATTATAACATTTCACTCCACGTATTGTCATATAACATTTCACACCAGGCTATACAGTAGTGTTGATTACAATCCCTCTGTGATCCTAGTCATTGTTTGTTCAAAGTGGACGAAGGACAAAATGAACAGTAGAGTCTTGGAGAGTGCGAGCTTTAACCTGGACATTCTTCCAATTTTCACCAAATTGAGACCGGACCCGACTTTAAGTAAAAAAAAACTAAAACTGTGCGGATAAAAAATTAAAAACCTATTTGGTTGATATTAAAAAAATTATATTTATTAATAAATATAATGTATTTTTCAACATTTTAATAGCTAAAATGTTTCTAAAGTCATTGACTTTGGTGGTCCTAGCAGATATTTTTGTTTTCGTTATAACGTCTGTTTTATCAAAGAAATAACGAAAATTTTAAAAATAACCATGTGGCATGTTTACATATTTACCTTCGGATTAAAAAAAAATATGATTTTTTTACTATTGAATAACACGAATAATGTAATCTTAAACAGCTCTCTCCAAGACAAGAATCATTTGAGTCTTTGAGTTTCTTTCGCTAGTGAAATAAGAGATGGCAGCACATGTCAACAATTAGGTCAGCTGTTGAAGTCTTGTGCTCACTCTAGTGTATTCTTAACAAGCACTACACAAAATAGAATTTAAACATAAATTTTGAGGGCTTATGTTTTTTAAACTGTCATTGTCTTGGTCTCTAAAGCTGCACAAGGTTAAAACTTTTTTGTTGTTAGTAATAAAATTAGATCAATTATGGCCTACTTACATATAAATGTTAACTTATATTATATTTGAAAGCATATTATTTACCACACAAGTGTTACACTATATTCCTCTATCTCATTCTTTTACAGACACACACTATCTAGCTAGATGTATTGGCAGTATTGCCATTGCTTTGCTATGTTAGTTTGATTTATTTTAAGACCAAATTAACGAAAAAAAGTGTACGGATAGTAGTAAGTATGCTTATCATATTTTTAGAGTGTGTGTAAGTCAAAATAAATTTAAAATATTAGAAAATGTTAACATTTATTTACCAAGATTTTTGGAAGTTGCTCCTGTCTGTTTCTCAAGAATGATCACAACCGTAAGATATATTCAGTATTACACTTCATACAGGCATGTATGCGGGATGTTGTACCATCTTACACAGGGGGCACTGGAATATCATTTAAACTACTGACGCCGTGAGATAGATTCAATACAACTTACATACATTTACATTACCAGGCATGTATCTAATTGCGCGGGATAGTTCATATACCTCTTACAGCATGATGCGGGGCCATTGACAATTATATCCATTTAAACTACTGACGCCGTGAGAAGATTCAATACATACTTCATACAGACATGTGATGCGGGATGTTGTACCATCTTACACAGGGGGCACTGGTAATAGCCATTTAAACTACTGACACCGTGAGATAGATTCAATACAACTTCATACAGGCATGTGATGCGGGATGTTATACCATCTTACACAGGGGGCATTGGTAATATTCATTTTAAACTACTGACGCCGTGAGATAGATTCAATATTTACACTTCATACAGGACATGTGATAGCGGGATGTTGTACCATTTACACAGGGGGCACTTGGTAATATCCATTTAAACTACTGACGCCGTGAGATAGATTCAATACTACACTTCATACAGGCATGTGATGCGGGATGTTTACCATCTTACACAGGGGCACTGGTAATATCCATTTAAACTACTGACGCCGTGAGATAGATTCAATACTACAACTTCATACAGACATTTTATGCGGATGTTATACCATCTTGCACAGGGGGCACTGGTAATATCCATTTAAACTACTGACGCCGTGAGATAGATTCAATACAATACTTCATACAGGCATGTGATGCGGGATGTTATACCATATTACACAGGGGGCACTGGTAATATCCATTTAAACTACTGACGCCGTGAGATAGATTCAATACTATACTTCATACAGGAATGTAATGCGGGATATTATACCATCTAATCAAATGAGAATGTTTGGGAAGAACCTCAGGGGTAGGGCCATACCGAGATGGTTGGAGTCATAATACAGGGGTAAAATGATAGTTAATTACGTGTTCACTTCAATCCATAACCAAACTTCTCTAAACAATCTGAATTAGAGTTTCTAAAAATCTAAATAATAAAATAATGTTTATTGATGGTGTCTCCTGAATTGATAATACCAAACCAATATTCCGAAGGAGTTTTTACTATTTCCAACATTTGAAATAAAACATAAAGGGAAGGGGGCGGACATTTAACACGATAATACCTGGCGGCTACGTATGCTCTCATTACATTCTCTTGTTCAATACTCGACAACATATTATGCCCTTAAACCATTACAACGAATACCCCTCCTTTCCCCTGTGACTGTGATTGTGAGAGTCAAATGGACAATGTTGGGTTGTTAACTAGAGCTCCACCCCCTTCACAGCTCCCCGGCCACAGGAAGATGTTATGGAGGCTGTATCCAAATATCCGTCGTTAACTAGTCAACAGGAATTTTATGACGGATTAATGTTGTGGAAACCATTTTGATGGTTCATGGTCTCCTAATCCCTACAGTCGGTCATAATGAATCTTTAATGAATATAATAAATATGTTTTGTTTTTATTAATTAATTATAATCTTTAAATTGAAAAATGAGATCTGAACACGGGAATAGAATCCAGGGGCATTTATATTAATACGTCAATGCTATAACCACCGAGTTATCCAGGAGTCATCCCATCCTCAAGGTCATTCTTAACTCACGTTTTAAGGCAGAGTCTATGATGGACGTGTGGAAGTGAATCGAGTGAATAATTACCCTGGGAACGGGACAACACTTGGATTTATCAATGTTAAGAGCATTGGACTACTAAATCAAAGATTTCCCAGGTTCGATTTCAGCTTTCGGGTGTAATTTTTATATTTAAAGAATATTATATTTAGATACAGCTATAACCGTAACTAGCAACTTTAAGAGCTTGGCTATTTAATACTTCATGAAAAATTGGTTTTCAAAATGCATGTTTACTTATTTTATGATAAATATTACTGGTTGAATACGCTTGATATTTTCACAACACAATTTAGCTAAAACAATATTTAAAAAATTAAAATAAATGTAATAAAAAGTCAAGATTTGTTAGTTAGACAAAAGATTGAACTGGCATGTCTTGACATTTTTTATTACATTCATTTCATTGCTTTAATGTATTTAAGAGTTTAAAATTTTTTAAACTACATAATTATGTTGTCAAACTATCAATGAATTCAAACAGTGACTCAGGATAAAAACTTAATGTTTTCTAAAATAAGATGCTGAATAATTTGTACCAAGTAATTTCGTCTCGCCATAATATTTACCTGCCAAATCTATGGAAGCTTGCTTGCTAAAAGGGATATAATAATATAATAATAATAATAATCATTTTTTATATAATTGTATTAAAAAAGAATACAAGGTTCATATTTGAATATTTTTTTTCCAAAAATAATTTTGAAGTTTTCTGTGGATCCACAGTTTATGTCTTTACATGACTATGTGACATTTTACAGACAATGATATTATTTTACATTGATAGCATGATATAAACATGTTATATTATATAGACAGACCAATGATAAGAGTGGTGATGGATCGGTTTACAACATTATATCGGTTCCTGTTACGGTTCTTATTTGGGTTTCGGTTCTAGGTTCCTAGTTCCACTTTCACACAAATGAATCTAAAGTCATTTGGAATCTCCTAATAATCTAATTGGGATGTCAGCAAATACTAACTAGTCAGATGTAATTATGAAATCACTTAATACTAAATAGTCTTATTTATTTGTGACATCACTAGCTACCAACTAGTCATATGTAGATCATTATGTTTTTATTAAAATATTTATAACACATTTGACTAGGATCTGAGGAATTAGAGACAAACTTTCTCGGAACTAGAATAGGTTCCGATTTCAGATGAAGAAAGGAACCACCCATCCTTTTTTCTAATTTATATTAAAATATAACATGGAAACCATATTTTATTAATCATGGTTTTAAATAATATTCTTTTAACGATTTTCCAGATCTATCAAATCATTATTCTTGATGGATTTTAAAGAAATTGTTTATAGGTATTTTGTAATAATTTCTCCACAGTCTTTAACAAAAGCCCACATTTTCAAAAACGTGTGGTAAACCGGAAACTAAGGCATAACATACAGTCTTTGCGTTTGAATAAAATACTTGAGCTATTACGACAAACCACATTTCTTAACAAATGAATTAATATTTTGTTTTAGTTGTTGTCTAAATAAATACTGCAAATCTGTTAGGCAATATAAAAAATTGATTTTATAAACATATATTAAAAACTATGAACATATAAATGAAGACGAAATATTATCATTTGTTTCTTGTGGTTTAATTTAAAGTAAGAGCTTGAGGTCATATTAAAATGCTTTTGTATTTACACAGAGAAATCTCTAGCTTTGGGTCACAAACACAAGAGGAAATATCTTCCACTAGAATCAACTTGTGGGCAGGTTATTAACGAACAAGCGGCAATATTAGCTTCAGAAGCAGTTATTTCGTATATATTAGCACTATTGGCAGCTGCATAAGCAATAGTTGTATACTTCGATTTATTCACGAATATACGTATATGTGGAGCATTTTTAAGAAAATACAAACATATTTTTTACAATCAACTTTGATAACATTTTACTATGTTATTGTTGTTATTTTATAACTAATGATAATGTCTATCAAAAGTGACAGCTGTAGATCACATGACTTGACATATGATTAAGTAAAATAAGATATTGTATATTTGTCAAGTTGCCACACATATATCCATTCGTAATAAAATGGGAATTTAGCTACATAAGCAATATTGTCCAATTTAAAGACAATAAAGTACACCATAAAAATATCTGTGTCTTATTATCAGTTCGGGTTGTACTCTCTTGTATAATAATTACTATAATGTGCTTTTGTTTATTAGGTGTTCTGTCTTACGACAGGTCCATTCCTTTAGTCAGTGAACTTAGACCGCCAATGCACCCTGTTCTCTGCAGCCTCCTTGAGCTCCCAGAATTTTCTTCTTTCCTTCGAGTCATCTAGTATTTGAATCCTACTCCTTCTTAAGCTCCTCTTTCCCTCAACCTTTCCTTTATAACATCGTGCAGAAGACAGTTACTCCTAAGGATGTGTTGAATCCAGTTGCTTTGCACCGAAGAATCGCATCCAAAATTGTTCTTTTCTCACCCACTCTTCTTACAACTTGTTCATTTGTCTCCTTGTCTGTCCACCTGATCTTCTCACTCAATCTTCTTAGTACTTGTTCATTTGTCTCCTTGCCTGTACACCTGATCTTCTCACCCACTCTTCTTAGGACTTGTTCATCTGTCCCCCTGTCTGTCCACCTGATCTTCTCACCCACTTTTCTTCAAACTTGTTTATTTGTCCCCTGTCTGTCCACCTGACCTTCTCACCCACTCTTCTTAGGACTTGTTCATTTGTCACCCTGTCTGTCCACCTGATCTTCTCACCCACTCTTCTTATGACTTGTTCATCTGTCTGTCCACCTGATCTTCTCACCCAATCTTCTTATGACTTGTTCATATGTCTCCCTGTCTGTCCACCTGATCTTCTCAAGTCTTCTCCAGCACCACATTTCAAAGCTATCCAAGTATTTCTTTTCCATCTCAACCAGAGTACAAGTTTTTGCTCCATACAGTGCGATGCTCCAAATGTAACATTTCATCAGTTTTTCCTCAGTTCCAAACTCACCTTGCTGGTCAGAAGTAACCCCTTCTTGTTGAAATCTTCCTTGGCCATGGCGATCCTCGACCTAATTTCTTTAGTGCAGTAGGCATCCTTTGTCAGCAGATTTCCCAGGTATTTGAACTGCTCTATGTTTTCCAACTCCTGGTATTCAATTTTGATTTCCAGCAGCTCTTCATTTTTTGAAATCACCTTCCCTTCACTTTTGACTTCTCGATGTTGATCTCCATGCCATATCTTCTCCCCATCTCCACCAACCATTTTATAATTTACTGAAACTCTTCTTTATTTCTGGCCAGCAATGCTAAGATCATCTGCCTATTTTATTGTGTTGATGACGCATCCTCTAATCCTAAAATTACCACCCCCCTCCAGGGATTCCCTGACCAGCCACTCTCCATACAAGTTGGACAGACTGGGTGACAAACAGCATCCCTGCCTCACTCCTCTTCTTATCTATACGCTGTTGATCTATAATTTGCTACGAATGAGTAGAGATGACTAATTTTAGAGTAAGTGAATCCGCATTAGCGTGGAGGCAGTGTGAAAAAACATTTAGGATAAACCACCCTCAGTATACCCAAAGGGGATCCAAACCCCGATCTCCCCGTCATTGGCAATCCAGTCTATTGCGAGAGTGACACCTTAGACCATTCGACCATTGAAGCGGGTCGAATATATATTAATTTTATATTAATTACGGTAATGGGCTAGAAATAAGGAAGGTTGAAATTTAGAGGAAATGTACCCGCATCTACGTAGAGGTAAAGTGAGTAGCCATTCAAAAATCTAGATCAGAACTGGACATATGTGCATCAATAGCCTCTGTCTATAAATAGGCTTCTAGATCAGAACTGGTCACGTGTACATACTCAGTACCTGCTGCTCCCATATATCGTGCGTGTTAGTCCACTGTTGCTCGCACCTGGTCAGTGTCGCATGTTATCTTGTAAGCCGTGTTTATATTCCCGCGCAACAACAATGGCGGCCCCCGAGCCTTACAGGACTACCAACACGACATAACACCGCTGCGACTACAATTTGTAAAATGTAATTATAACAACTGAGCTTATCTCGTACAAAAACACCGGGCGCAAGGTTTGGCCCGGCGTGCTGAGAAAATAACAGGAGGGAATCGGCTTACAGCGCCTGGCGGGATTATGAACTATATCTAGGAGTAGCCCCTTCTCTTCCCCCCTCTAGTTCCTTGGCAGTAAGGCTCTGAACCAAACAAACAGTTGATAAGTGGGTCTTCATGAACTAGCCATGTGTCATGAAGACTGTGAACTAAACATGTGTCATTAAGTCTATGTGGACTAACAATGAGTCATGAAGTCTCCATGAGCTAACAATGTATCATTAAGTCTCCGTGAGCTAACAATGTGTCATGAAGTCTCCGTGAACTAACAATGAGTCATGAAGTCTCCATGAGCTAACAATGAGTCATGAAGTCTCCGTGAACTAACAATGAGTCATGAAGTATCCGTGAACTAACAATGAGTCATGAAGTATCCGTGAACTAACAATGAGTCAAAAAGTATCCACGAACTAGCTATGTGTCATGAAGTCTCCATGAACTAACAATGAGTCATGAAGTCTCCGTGAACTAACCATGTGTCATGAAGTCTCCGTGAGCTAGCCACGTGTCATGAAGTCTCCGTGAACTAACCACGTGTCATGAAGTCTCCATGAGCTAACAATGAGTCATGAAGTCTCCATGAACTAACAATGAGTAATGAAGTCTCCGTGAACTAACAATGAGTCATGAAGTCTCCGTGAACTAACAATGAGTCACAAAGTATCCACGAACTAGCTATGTGTCATGAAGTCTCCATGAACTAACAATGTGTCATTAAGTCTCCGTGAACTAGCCACGTGTCATGAAGTCTCCGTGAACTAACCACGTGTCATGAAGTCTCCGTGAACTAACCACGTGTCATGAAGTCTCCGTGAACTAGCCACGTGTCATGAAGTCTCCGTAAACTAACCACGTGTCATGAAGTCTCCGTGAACTAGCCACGTGTCATGAAGTCTCCGTGAACTAACCACGTGTCATGAAGTCTCCGTGAACTAACCACGTGTCATGAAGTCTCCACGAAATAATTATGTCTAATTAAGGTACCCGTGAATCGAGTGGCTTATGGCCTCAGTCTCGCAATAGATGTAAAATAATGTGCCCTCATATTCTCCTTACGTTTCAGCGTGTTACGCTTCTTGGTTTTGGAGATCAATAGAGACAAATACATATTTAGTTTAATTGATAAATAATGATAATTACTCCAGCTGATTGATATACTGATATTGTGTTACACCAATCACTGGACAAACTCGACAAACCCCCAGAGCGGTGTGTGTGTGCTCTGTAAACAATATTACGAGACCATGTACAGGTGGAAACATTGTTTCTAGCGAGAATCCTCGCAGCTGGGCCCAAGCGTAAAATAAACAATTTGCTTTGTAGTCGAAAAACGTAGGGGACGTAGAAAGAAAGAGTGTAACCCCCCCCCATTCACCCCTTTCCTCTCTCACGCTGCTGTAATTATTATTGTGCAGTATTATTGGAACCGGGTGAGCCAGATGCTACTAAAATAATAAAAATAAGGTTCATATTTATTTTTTTGTTCGGATACTAGTAATATTTTTTTCTAAAATGGAGGGGGTGTGGGGAGATATTATAGCACGTTATCTTTGTTTGGATATTATTGGGCATATGAGCTTTAAAATATGGTCATGGTGCTGGGTACAAAAAATGTAGGAACATCCAACTACCCAGGTCGGGTCAACCAGTATAAGTCAACTAGCTAGTACAATTAAATTATCTAGTGCAGTCCAACTATCCATTACAGGTCAACTAACTAGTACATATCAATTATCCAGTATAGGTCAACTAACCACTTCAGGCCAACCAGTACAAGTAAACTATTTAGTAGAGGTCAACTATCTATTACAGCTCAACTATCCACTACATCCCAACTATTCTTTACAGGTCAATTATTATTATTATTATTATTATTAGCACCGCGTCTTACTACCAGTTCGGGTTATACGCACTTACGCTAATGTGTAATGGTAGGGTGATTGTGAGATGAAATGGAGGACCTACAGTCTAACGTGGAATCCGAACCACGGTGGAGGCCTGGCATTCCTCACATTCACAAGTTGTGATTAATACACGTCTTGTCAGAGGTGAAGGAAGGGTTCGGCAATCAGATAAATCTGTGCCGGGACCAAGGATTGAACCCCGGACCCCCAGCACAGAAGTCTGACACCTTACGCCTAGACCACCAGGTCACCCGCGGTCAACTATTAAATACAGTTAAATTATCTAGTACAGTTCAACCATCCAGCACAAGTCAACTATACAGTACAATTCAACTATCCAGTACATTTAGACTATCTTAGTATAAGAAAAATTATTATTTGGTATGCCTATACTTTTGCAACACATAAAACTGGACATTCAACTATTGCACCACCAATTTTAATATCGGGTTAATAAGACGAACCATTATACGTACATTTAGCGGGATACAATCTCGGTCCCCTATACTTCCACTCCGATATAGGATCAGGATTTGTATCAGAGTTTGCCAGTTTCCGCCAATAGAAAGCGGTGACGCGGCTTCTGATTCCAATCCACCCCAGTGATGGATGGCGGGGCTCGGTGGAGGGAGTGTCAACTGAATCAGAGGGTCTGGAGGGTGGTTTCAATGAATAGCAAATGAAGCCTAGAGGGGTGGGCTCAAAGATGTCTTGGTGAGTTCGAGAGTCGTTACGTAATAAATCTCCAGGGAGTTGGTTCCTTCGCTCCTAAACTTGTGTCTAGTCTCCCTGGGGATAATCCTCGCTCCTAGACATGAGTCTAGCTTTCCTGTGGATAATCCTCGCTCCTAGACATGAGTCTAGCTTTCCTGTGGATAATCCTCGCTCCTAGACATGTGTCTAGCTGCCCTGGGGATAATCCTCGCTCCTAGACATGTGTCTAGCCTCTCTGTGGACAATCCTCGCTCCTAGACATGAGTCTAGCTTTCCTGTGGATAATCCTCGCTCCTAGACATGAGTCTAGCTTTCCTGTGAATAATCCTCGCTCCTAGACATGTGTCTAGCCTCCTTGGGAATACTCCTCGCTCCTAGACATGTGTCTAGCCTCCTTGGGAATAATCCTCACTCCTAGACATGTGTCTAGCCTCCTTGGGAATAATCCTCGCTCCTAGACATGTGTCTAGCCTCCTTTAGGATAATCCTCGCTCCTAGACATGTGTCTAGCCTCCTTGGGAATAATCCTCACTCCTAGACATGTGTCTAGCCTCCTTGGGAATAATCCTCACTCCTAGACATATGTCTAGCTGCCCTGGGGATAATCCTCGCTCCTAGACATGTGTCTAGCTGCCCTGTGGATAATCCTCGCTCCTAGACATGTGTATAGCCTCCTTTAGGACAATCCTCGCTCCTAGACATGTGTCTAGCCTCCCTGGGGACAATCCTTGCCCCTAGACATGTGTCTAGCCTCCTTTAGGATAATCCTCGCTCCTAGACATGAGTCTAGCTTTCCTGTGGATAATCCTCGCTCCTAGACATGTGTCTAGCCTCCTTGGGAATACTCCTCGCTCCTAGACATGAGTCTAGCTTTCCTGTGGATAATCCTCGCTCCTAGACATGTGTCTAGCTGCCCTGGGGATAATCCTCGCTCCTAGACATGTGTCTAGCCTCTCTGTGGACAATCCTCGCTCCTAGACATGAGTCTAGCTTTCCTGTGGATAATCCTCGCTCCTAGACATGAGTCTAGCTTTCCTGTGAATAATCCTCGCTCCTAGACATGTGTCTAGCCTCCTTGGGAATACTCCTCGCTCCTAGACATGTGTCTAGCCTCCTTGGGAATAATCCTCACTCCTAGACATGTGTCTAGCCTCCTTGGGAATAATCCTCGCTCCTAGACATGTGTCTAGCCTCCTTTAGGATAATCCTCGCTCCTAGACATGTGTCTAGCCTCCTTGGGAATAATCCTCACTCCTAGACATGTGTCTAGCCTCCTTGGGAATAATCCTCACTCCTAGACATATGTCTAGCTGCCCTGGGGATAATCCTCGCTCCTAGACATGTGTCTAGCCTCCCTGGGGACAATCCTTGCTCCTAGACATGTGTCTAGACTCCTTGAAAATAATCCTCGCTCCTAGACATGTGTCTAGCCTCCCTGGGGATAATCCTCGCTCCTAGACATGTGTCTAGCCTCCTTGGGAATAATCCTCACTCCTAGACATGTGTCTAGCCTCCTTGGGAATAATCCTCACTCCTAGACATATGTCTAGCTGCCCTGGGGATAATCCTCGCTCCTAGACATGTGTCTAGCTGCCCTGTGGATAATCCTCGCTCCTAGACATGTGTATAGCCTCCTTTAGGACAATCCTCGCTCCTAGACATGTGTCTAGCCTCCCTGGGGACAATCCTTGCCCCTAGACATGTGTCTAGCCTCCTTTAGGATAATCCTCGCTCCTAGACATGAGTCTAGCTTTCCTGTGGATAATCCTCACTCCTATACATGTGTCTAGCCTCCTTGGGAATAATCCTCGCTCCTAGACATGTGTCTAGCCTCCTTTGAGACAATCCTCGCTCCTAGACATGTGTCTAGCCTCCCTGGGGACAATCCTTGCTCCTAGACATGTGTCTAGACTCCTTGAAAATAATCCTCGCTCCTAGACATGTGTCTAGCCTCCCTGGGGATAATCCTCGCTCCTAGACATGTGTCTAGCCTCCTTTAGGATAATCCTCGCTCCTAGACATGTGTCTAGCTTCCCTGGGGATAATCCTCGCTCCTAGACATGTGTCTAGCCTCCTTGGGAATAATCCTCGCTCCTAGACATGTGTCTAGCCTCCTTTGAGACAATCCTCGCTCCTAGACATGTGTCTAGACTCCTTGAGAATAATCCTCGCTCCTAGACATGTGTCTAGCCTCCCTGGGAATAATCCTCGCTCCTAGACATGTGTCTAGCTTCCCTGGGGATAATCCTCGCTCCTAGACATGTGTCTAGCCTCCCTGGGGATAGTCCTTGCCCCTATACATGTGTCTAGACTCCTTTGGGACAATCCCCCCTCCTAGTGAATACCCCCTCCATATATGATGTACACTCGGTTCACCTTGTAAGGTAGACAGCTAAACTCGCCTGTCTCCACAATAGCGTTGCTTATAGCATGGGGCCATAGTGTATCCAGCCAAGGTAGGACTTTCAGGTTAAAACAGGTATACATACATTATATCGACACTATCGTCAAGAGCTTCGGATCAACTTAATATTTAACTTGTCATTCAATGGAAGACACTTTCAGGTTCTGGTGTTGTTAACTTTGTTTTATAGGACGATGGTAGCTTGTTTTGTAGTTAACAGTTTACGTCCATTACTGTTTCCAGCCAATGGCCTGGGTCAGTTTTCTATTCAAGCCATATATTTTCCCTTACCGACTGGCTAGGACTGTCGTAGCTTCATATGCCTTATAATATAACTTAAGACATAACATCCAGCCCTCCGACCGTTAATTCGTCACTATAAAAGGGTAAACCCACATTTCACCAATGATACATTTTTCCGCTATGCCGGGAAACGAACCAGGGACCCTAAGTTCAGTAGACAGACACGCTACCGACTGAGCTAGGTTGTCAGAGGCAGCTTGTTTGGTACTAATTACAGTCAACTATTTACAACATTTACTTTCACTTCCAGTGTAACAATTTGAGGTCTATAATAGTAGACATGACGTGAGCAACTCACCGCTCTTTGAGGCCATACATGTATTACGTAACGTACTTAAAAAGGGGGGGGGGGCTCCATCGTAGTGTTACGCTGCGTGACATGGGGGAGGGGGGAGGTTTTAGGCTAGCGTAACGTAACGAAGTTTTAGTTTATAAAACAAACAATAAATAAAGGATGCTGCGTCTAAAGACAAAGATGAACTGCGGTTTCCCAAAGAATAAGTTGAGGCACAAGAAGCCACTGACTTGAATCATGAAACACTTCACAGGAAATACCTCTAATCACAAATGTAAATGAATGGTTGCAACCAACTGGTTTTATTATTATTATTATTATTATTATTATTATTATTATTATTATTATTATATTATTATTATTATTAGCACCACTTCTTACTACCCGTTCGGGTTTTACGCACTTACACTAATGTGTAATGGTAGGGTGATTGTGAGATGAAATGGAGGACCTACAGTTTAGCGTGGGATCCGAACCACAGTGGAGGCCTGACATTCCACACATTCACAAGTTGTGATTAATACAGTCTTGTCAGAGGTGAAGGAAGGGTTTGGCAATCAGACAAATCCGTGCCGGGACCAAGGATTGAACCCCGGACCCCAGCACAGAAGTCTGACACCTTACCCCTAGACCACCAGGTCACCAACTTGGTTGGAAGATGTTTAAAAAAATGATCTATTCATATATATAAACTTAAGCTTTTCCACACTTTTAAAATCGTGATTTCGTAAATACAAATAAAACTTTTTTTTACTAGAAATTGCATCCTTAATTCAAAATCCTATTTATTTCAAACTTATAAGATCCGACGTGAAAATAACTAGTCTATTAAAAAAAAGCCCTTTCGAAAATGAAATGAGGAAAAGATGCTTTTTTATAGTTGAAGCTGGAAGCGTTACGTAACTTTGGGTGGGGGAGGGGTCAAAAAAGGCCTAAAATTGCGTTACGTCATGCATGTATGGACCCTTACTATCGTGCTATTCGGTGTTTTAGGACCTTTTAGGACTATAGGCATTACATTAATTATGCTAGTGAGATAGGTATAAGGAAAGTAGAACTTGGGCGTAAATGTACTCGTAATTGCGTGGAAGGAATGTGTTGAAACCATTTAGTAAAAAAAAATCCATTAGTACACCCTACCAGGATTCAAGCCCTAGCCCCCGGTCACCGGTAATACAGCCCAAGACGAGAGTGACGTGTTATACCAAGCAGTAAAAATAGTACACCCTACCAGGATTCAAGCCCTAGCCCCCCGGTTACCTGTAATACAGCCCAACACGAGAGTGACGTGTTATACCAAGCAGTAAAAATAGTACACCCTACCAGGATTCAAGCCCTAGCCCCCCGGTTACCTGTAATACAGCCCAACACTAGAGTGACGTGTTATACCAAGCAGCCACATTAGTACACCCTACCAGGATTCAAGCCCTAGCCCCCCGGTTACCTGTAATACAGCCCAACACGAGAGTGACGTGTTATACCAAGCAGCCACATTAGTACACCCTACCAGGATTCAAGCCCTAGCCCCCCGGTTACTTGTAATACAGCCCAACACTAGAGTGACGTGTTGTACCAAGCAGCCACATTAGTACACCCTACCAGGATTCAAGCCCTAACCCCCCGGTTACCTGTAATACAGCCCAACACTAGATTGACGTGTTATACCAAGCAGTCCACATTAGTACACCCTACCAGGATTCAAGCTCTAGCCCCCCGGTTACCTGTAATACAGCCCAACACGAAAGTGACGTGTTATACCAAGCAGCCACATTTGGGTTCACGCATAACGCATAGTACGCAAGAAGTTGAAACACATTTATTTTCAAAGTTGGCGATCAACACTTAAAGTTGATACAACGTTTACTTTGTAAAGGTTATGAATGGATCCGAGCATAGACAAACCTTGTATCAGCCAATGAGAATGCCAGGAGAAATTCTGCAGCCAATCAAACTCCGGTATACACACATCAGAATGAAATTAGCTTATGTGCTCTTTGTTTGAAATGCTTTGTGGCAGCCATACTTGTTTTTTTTTTTCTAACAAATTTCCTTTGTTTTAGAATCAATGACTAGAATTATTGTATATTGTTTGAAAATAAAGGGGAAAACTTTACATTTTTGATTCTGTCAATGAGAAGTAGATCTATCATAATATTCGTACCAATAATAATAAAAGAACCAAATAAAACTCAAATATTATTTAATAGACCAGGCAACACTCAATGAAACTAATTTCAAATTTCAAAAGAGAGTTTAATAAACGTTGATTTTTTTTAGTGAACCCTTTATTGAAGTATTTCTAGATACCTTATCTACTAGTGCAAATAAGTTGGGAAATTTTCAAATAATAACAATAATAATACACGTCTGAGCTCATCGATCGCAGTCAAGATTGTGGAAGAATCCGGTACTAACTTACCATTGGCCAGGAGACGTCCGAATATACTAATTGTAAATACTTTCCGGGGAGGATCTTTCCATGTCCCGATAAGATGAGGGTGATAGTGAGTATGAGGGTGATTGTATGAGGGTGATAGAGAGTATGATGGTGATAGTGAGTATGAGGGTGATTGTATAAGGGTGATAGAGAGTATGAGGGTGATTGTATGAGCGTGTGGAACCAGGGGAAACATTTAAATCTAACTTAGGCCTAACCAACCAAACCCTGGTGACCGTTGGGGGTAATTCCTCTTTCTAGAAATATACCCAAGGTACCAGCCGGGAATCGTACCCGGGTCCCCTGGGCTAGGTTGCACTGACCAATACACCACGGAGATGGTTTCTAAGAATAAAAGACAACCGATTTAAGTAAGCCTTTAAACACTCCGTTTCATTAGAAACCGTTGTAATTTTACTCTAAATTGGGCATTGTGCGCTATGTACTATTCACTATGCGTTATGCATTAATATAAACCTAACCTTACCGTCAACTTAGATCAGGTCTAAAGCGAAGTTAAGCAAATTAAGATATTACCAGGTTTCCACGTCTTTAGGAAAATAAAGGACAACAAAACATTGCCGAAGGTAGAAAACCCAGTTCATTCACTCGACCGGTATTCGAACCTCTATCTCCCGTCATCGGCGAGAGTGACGCCTTAGACCATGGAAGTGGGTCGACACTTTATTAGTTCATACATTTCCAATAGAAATTATTTGCTTTTCAATTCGCTTAAACGGTCTGGAGGGATCGGCCTAATAGTCTTGTCACAATAATCCTCCCAATCGCTCGTGGGACCTAAGAAGGGACTTGAAATATCACCACAAATTGACCTCAGAGTACTGCGCATGGCAAAGAACCAGCACCTTCCAAGAAATCTATAAGTGACCTGAATATTTATATCATTTCTTGTCCTCTCACTTTACATCCAAACGAAGAGTGACACAAGAAGATTGAACTCTAATTAAGTTCGTGGAACGCGCTCCTCGTGAAAATTTGACGAAGCTACCGTGAGGTCGAAGGATGGAGGGGGAGAGAGTCTTTCGTTTTATTTGTATCTGGATGAGAGTTATCTGAGGATGATCGTGCTAAATATACACTTTATAGATCTACATTAAATAAATTGGAGCCATTTAATTTGGTGACGCGGCGAGTTTTAAAGTTTGTTTCTCCAAAAGTGATCAGCCGTTGGTTCGATGGCATTGCATCAATACTTTTCATGATCAATTGGTACACGACGGAATTTGAAAACGGGGCTAGCATATTGTGTCTCAAAAAAATGTAATCACGAAGTAATTTTTTTTAGCGCCAATCTTTATTAGCCTACCTGTTTAGGTTTATACGTATATATGTACTAATCACGTTAATGAGTTATGGATGAGGAAGGTTGAATTTAGAGGAAGCGTACCCGCATTTTCTAAGAAGGAGATTGGAAAAAAATTAGAAAATTCAACCTCAATACACCCTACCGGGATTCGGACCGCAATCTCCCCGTCATTGGTAGTTTAGTATAGTGACACAGTAACGCCTTAAACCATGCAACCACCGAAGCGGGTCCTGATGATGTGACTCTTGACTCTGCTACTACCACCCCACCGATACCTAACAGCGAAACCTCGGCTCAGTGTTGGTGAAACCTTGTTATAAAGGCCAGATAAAGAGGCGGGAGTTATAAAGGATGAATCTGACTTAGGCCGTAATTATAATGGCAGTTCAGGAGTAGAACTGCAGGGACATAGCTCGTGTCCCAGGAGATGTCCCAAAGTGCGCGCATGATAACGCCACCTAATGAATGGACACACGCAACACGCTACTATGAATCTTGCATAATTAAAACCTCCATTAACTCACCGCCTCCATTTAATTCATTAATTCAGTGTGCATTGTCCATTGTGGTGCACAGCCGGTTTGATGTACCAGGCGATGTAGCGTGGTTCCTCATTCATTGAACTACAGGGGTGTACGTGTGGAGGGGGCGTAGGTCCCTAGAAAGTACGCATTTTGCGTGAATAAAACCAACATAACTGGTTCTAAGTTTGGCAAGCTAGAGACAGTTCAGATATTAAATGTCGACGGACACCTTAGCTCTGTCTGCCTACCGAGATAAGGGTCTCGGGTTCGGTTCCAAGCATGGTTGGTAATTTATCATTGGTATAATGTGAGTTTCCCCCTTTCACAGTGATGAACAAATGGCCTGGGAGCTGAGAGTTGTATCTATTCTAGATTTAAGTTAGTTTGTAAATCGTGTGCCGATATAACCATATGGCTCAAAAAGTGCGTGTAAATAACCTCATATATAGTAAACTAATCAGTAACATCCCCATGCACACGCATGCACGCACACGCATGCACGCACACACACACTTACATAAAAAAAAGTGGTTACAAAGCTCTGAAATATCCAAATCGAAAGTCAAAATATCTTTCATCTTGACATCAACAATAATCTTCGCATCTTAAAAATATCTCGACGAAAAAATAATCTCGATATATTATTAACATATTTAAAATATCCCACTAAATATGAAATATGTCAACATGTTAACATTTTTTGGAACAACTATTAACAGTATTTTAACATCGACTAATGATTTAATGACAATTATCACACAATTATAAATAATAAATTCAGATATACATCAGAATGAAAAGAGTGTTTTGTTTTACTCTGAAGGGTGACCTGGCGGTCTAGGGGTAAGGTTGGACTTCTAAGCTGGGGGTCCGGGGTTCAATCCTTGGTCCCGGCACAGATTTATCTTATTGCCAAACCCTTCCTTCACCTCTGACCAGACGTGTATTAATCACAACTTGTGAATGTGAGGAATGCCAGGCCTCCGCCGTGGTTCGGATCCCACGCTAGACTGTAGGTCCTCCATTTCATATCACAATCACCCTACCATTACACATTAGCGTAAGTGCGTATAACCCGAACGGGTAGTAAGACGCGGTGCTAATAATATTTTTTCTCTGAACCTTTCAATCCAGCCAGATCTAACTAGCAAATCTATTTTTTTTAGCACCGCATCTTACTACCCATTCAGGCTATACGCATACTATATACTAATAACGCTAATGTTTTAGGGTTGATAAATATTGAATTTAGAGGCAGTGTACCCACATTTGCATGGACGGAGAGTGGAAAACCGTAAAGTGAAAACTACTATCAGTACACCCGACCCGATCTCCCCATCATCGAAAGTCCAGTCTTCTGCGAAGGTGACGCCCTAGAACCATGTGGCCACCGAAGCGTGTTAGTAATGTATAATTAAGGAATTAAAAACCACTGCTATGTGACAACCATAAAGACGTTATCTTTGACCGTGCTTCGCATGTCTCAAACTTCAGTTTGCATTTCAAAAAGTGACTTCCTCACACCCCCTAGTAAATGTAATATGATTTTAAAACTTTCTTCCCCCCTAATTTGACAAAGAACACATAAAGAGAGTGAATGTGTTTGAAGCCAAGTTCTCACAGAGTACCCCCCTCTTTCCCCTCCCAGTTTCCCCTGGTCCATGGCGCTGATAAGAGAGAGAGAGAGAGATAGTTGTTACCGTAACGTTCTCGAAACTAGTGAGACTCGTTTGGACCTAGAAGAAAGGGTCACATCTTCTTTCACAATCTGGATAAATCTCTCCAGGAAGGAATCTGTACTCAAGTTGGCAGACACACACACACACACACACAGAATAACTAAGTTTATTTAACAAACGTTCTCCAAGATAAGTGAGAAAGACAAAGTTAACCGGCGCCATTCAACAAGAAGCCGAGAAACTAAACAATAATAGACAACGAGGTGTTCTGTAAGAGGGAGGAAGGAGAGACTATTTCAGTTCATCCTTCGACATATTTGTTAGACTTTAGTTTAAATGTTCAGGGGCCCAACAGCTTAGATCGGTAGGTAGCGTGTTTTTATAGTTAAATATAGGTCCCTAGTACAAAGTGGATTATTTGAAAAATTTGGGGTTTACTCAGTAACTCATTCTACCAGACGTTAGTAATGTTTGTACATCCTCCATGAGAAGTGTCCTCACTCTACCAGACGTTAGTAATGTTTGTACATCCTCCATGAGAAGTGTCCTCACTCTACCAGAAGTTAGTAATGTTTGTTACATCCTCCATGAGAATTGTCCTCACTCTACCAGAAGTTAGTAATGTTTGTTACATCCTCCATGAGAATTGTCCTCACTCTACCAGAAGTTAGTAAGGTTTGTTACATCCTCCGTGAGAAGTGTCCTCACTCTACCAGAAGTTAGTAAGGTTTGTACATCCTCCATGAGAAGTGTCCTCACTCTACCAGAAGTTAGTAATGTTTGTTACATCCTCCATGAGAATTGTCCTCACTCTACCAGAAGTTAGTAAGGTTTGTACATCCTCCGTGAGAATTGTCCTCACTCTACCAGAAGTTAGTAAGGTTTGTACATCCTCCGTGAGAAGTGTCCTCGTAGCAAGTGTTTGTTCCTGGACCTTCCTTGATCCCGGCAGAAGACAGGAGAGTTAACCTCACCTCCAACCAGGGCATTCTTCACCCCTGGCTCTCCGCTAATACACCCTCCCTCGTGTGTGAGGATTATAACTTTATACACGGGCTGGACGAGCGCTTGGGATTATCCTGGTCCAGAGACGCGTGTTTGAGATGAAGATGGTGCAGAGCAAGCTGGGACTGAGACAAGTAGTTGGACAGGCTGGGGTGACACGAGGAGCTAGTAGTTAGACATGACAGACTAATACGAGGGGTTGGATAAAACATGCTGCACAAGTAGTTAGACATGACAGACTGATACGAGGGGTTGGATAGAACATGTTGACACAAGTAGTTAGACATGACAGACTGATACGAGGGGCTGGATAGAACATGTTGACACAAGTAGTTAGACATGACAGACTGATACGAGGGGCTGGATAGAACATGTTGACACAAGTAGTTAGACATGACAGACTGATACGAGGGGCTGGATAGAACATGCTGGCACAAGTAGTTAGACATGACAGACTGATACGAGGGGCTGGATAGAACATGCTGGCACAAGTAGTTAGACATGACAGACTGATACGAGGGGCTGGATAGAACATGCTGGCACAAGTAGTTAGATATGACAGACTGATACGAGGGGCTGGATAGAACATGCTGACACAAGTAGTTAGACATGACAGACTGATACGAGGGGCTGGATATAACATGCTGGCACAAGTAGTTAGACATGACAGACTGATACGAGGGGCTGGATAGAACATGTTGACACAAGTAGTTAGACATGACAGACTGATACGAGGGGCTGGATAGAACATGCTGGCACAAGTAGTTAGATATGACAGACTGATACGAGGGGCTGGATAGAACATGCTGGCACAAGTAGTTCGATATGACAGACTGATACGAGGGGCTGGATAGAACATGCTGGCACAAGTAGTTAGATATGACAGACTGATACGAGGGGTTGGATAGAACATGTTGACACAAGTAGTTAGACAAGTCAGACGTGCACAACTACTAGATATTTAATGGCATCTATAAAATAAGCATAGATAAGTATAGACGTCAACATAAAATCATACATTGTGCTCTGTTTTATCTTCAAGCCTTTCTTTTCACCTTTTGAGTAGCTTAGAAATTAAAAGTAGTTTATGTGTCAGCCACAAAAACCTCATCTTCTACTTGAGTTTTGCTTCGGTTTTATTTAAACTTCAATTCGCGTTTAAAAAGCGACCTTCGCAAATCCCTAATAATAGGTATAGTTAATTATTACGCTCAATGTATCATCCAAATGGCATTATATTCGGGCAGTATATATATCCCTAAAAAAAATAAGTTTAGTCAAAGTAAGATTAATTTCAGATTATGGGGAGGCCAAACCAAACGAATCTACGTATTTTAAAATGAAATGTAAAATAAAAGTGTGAACTTATTTGGGGGGGGGGGAGGGAGGGGTGCACAAAGTCGTAACAGGCGATAATGTAGCCCTGACTGGGGAGTTCTACCTCCCTGTAGTAAAGCCATTTCCCATCTAACTAATACCGTAAAGTTGGTGGCAGCTAATATAGCTAGCATATTGGTCCCCGTATGTAGGCCGGCACCGGGAGGTAATAATCCTAAATTACCCTGGTTAGGAGGGGCCTGCGGGAGGAGGGGGTTAGCTGGGCCATGTAGTGGTCAGTCCCTGGCAAGGAGCACCCATCCCTACACACACCTATACTTCATTCAACAAACATACACATTTTAGTCCACCCCACTTTGCCCCCAGGAGGATATGGCGCAATAAGGGCCAAAGAGCCCACAATTTGATTGCTCCTAGACACTGAGTCACTGAGTGGTATAGTCGTCTTTACTAGAAACTGGATACATTAGTCTGAGTACTGTCAGTCTATAATATAATATCCAACTAATGGTTAGTATGTTTTGAAATTAAAAAATAAGGGGATACTTGGCTCGTACCAACCGAGATAAGATGCAGGTTCGTACCAGCCGAGATAATATTCAGATTCGTACCAGACGATAAAAGGTTCAAGCACGTACCAGCCAAGATAAGATGCAAGTTCATACCAGTCTATAAATGGTTCAGACTCGTACCAGCCAAGATAAGATGCAGGTTCGTACCAGTCTATAGATGGTTCAGACTCGTACCAACCGAGATAAGATGCAGGTTCGTACCAGTCTATAGATGGTTCTGACTCGTACCAACCGAGAATAAGATGCAGGTTCGTACCAGCCGAGATAAATTCAGATTCGTACCAGACGATAAAAGGTTCAAGCACGTACCAGCCAAGATAAGATGCAGGTTCGTACTATCTAATAAATGGTTCTGACTCAGTACCAACCTAGATATGATGCAGGTTAGTACCAGTCTATAGATGGTTCTGACTCGTACCAACCTAGATATGATGCAGGTTCGTACCACTCTATAGAAGGTTCAGGCTCGTCCTACCAGCCAAACGTGTTTCTTTTCTCTCACAAGAGAAGGTTCAGGCTGTCCAGTTTGGTTCAATAACCATACCATTAAAACGAATCATTTTGTTGGATGAATTATCAAATTAAAATCATTTCTAAATAAAATATTTCGTAACATACATTTGACAGGAGATCACTTATTAACGCCTTGAAATAGATGAAAGTGTTGTCAGTTCCGGAGTTTGGAGTGTAAACGTGCTAGTTCATTGCTGTAAATAATTTAATTTATTTTTTTAATCATCCCTTGCTGTAAATGAATAGGCCGGTTCCTCCAAGTGTGAACCTCACACTCCTTCCCCTCCACCCCTATAAATCACCCCCTAGTATGGACCGTAATTTCACGCGCATCGGAAAGTAACTTTAATCCCAGTAATTAAACTCACATATCCTTCCCCAAGTCCTTTCTTTCCTGGGAGGTGTCCCATCCCTTCCAGGTGGATTAGCAGGGATTAGGACGGAACTGTGACTACTGCCGCCCGTGGCACGGATACCATGTAGCGCTCCACTTCCAATCAGCGGTCTCTGTTTGTGTACCGTGCATACCCCAACCAATTAGAGGGGCGAGGGGGAGATATAGTTACCGAAGGACGGAAAGGAGGGAGATTATATGTTTACATCTCTTTTGAATTACTTTCCCCACATGTTTGGCTCTCCTACCCCATCTAGTTTTAATATCATATTTCAGATTCTGATTATTTTCTTTTTCTCCTTAAATCCTTCCCTTACTAGTTAACCCTTTACTTCTATCCCCCTCTAAATCCCCACCCGGTTATTTTATCCCTTGCGATGAGATTCTGTCATTACCTCCTGATTTAATTTTAGCATTTTCCGACGTAGATAATACATAAAGGATTCCTGAAGGTTCATAGAGAATACGTAGAGTAATCATAGAAATGTTGTGGTGGTAACTAATCACGTTGCATTGGGATATTCTTTCAAAACCACTCCTACACTAATGGTTTCAAGTTACATAAGAAAAAAATGCCAGTTTCGACGCCAACTTAAAACGCCCCCAATTTTTCCCCTCTCCCGTGAAAACACGGATTGCGTCATCCAGTAATGTAGATTAAAGCTGATATATTTTATAAGCCCATATCCACTAGTTGAAATTACGGGAAAATGACCACCAATTTTTACAAACGAACACTCATATTAAAGGTAATGGATCTAGAATGTGGGCAAAAATAGAAGCTTCCAAATGAAACTCAATTTTCCTCGCGAATTTCCGTTTATTCTGTCTGTGTGCACAGTGGCTCATATGAAGGATCATTCTTTGCTTACATCACCATGGCAACCCTGATTTGTATATTATTGAATATCAGCAGCTAAAACATATTTTATCTTAGGTTATAAATGAGAACTTGACCTTGAGTTAAATGGTGCAACAAATAGATAAGAAAGCTTGGAGATGGGTAGTTATAAAGTTGCAATCATGGTCTACAGGTGGAAATATATGTTTTGCTTAAAACTGAAAGCTCAAAATCTATGTAAAATTAATAAAATTTGACGAGTAATTAACTAAATAGTAGAATGAGGTCTCATTCTATAGAACTTTTCCCAATAAAGGTTTTGAGTTCCTTTTAGCGCCATAACCTATAGCCATAGCCGGCCACATGGTTTAATGGTCATTGCATCTGACTACAAACCTAGGGGTCCAGGGTTCGTTTCCCGATTGGTACTATGATAACTTCCCAGAAAGAGGAACCATACCAACGGTAACCAGGGTTTGGTTCAACGATTTCCACTGGTTACACACCCTCATACTCACTATCATCATCACCTAATCTCATCGGGACATGGAAAGAGTCTCCACGGAAAGTATGTGCAATTAGTACATTCAGGCGTCCCTTGGACAAAAGTACATTAGTACTGGCTAATCCTTCCACTACAAGGCTACGAATGATGTATTCCATACACGCATATATATACCTGTAACCATTACTGCAACGATCCACTAGAATGTATATGATCTAAAATAGAAGCATAAATTCCTACTCACGGTGAGACAATCGGCTTCCCTCACGCATTTAAACTTGTCTTACCTGAAACAAAGAGAAAACCACAAGTCAATATGAATGTTTTTGGAACTGTCCGCCACAAAAGTATGACAACTTAGACTGATCGACTTCCACTATGGGTACATGGTTTTTTTTACCCAAAGTAGATCATGGTATAGTAAATTGTTGCTGGCCATGAAATTTATGTTTAAAAATTTAATATTGTCTGGGCAATAGCGGCAAAATCTAGCCTATTGAACTACATAAACAAATAGGTATAGTTGTTTCTAAACTAATGTAAAACTGACTAAACGTTGAATGTGTAGCCATCAATTTCCATGTGGTTGGGATGAGCTGTCATATATCTTCAGTTTTCATTGTCACAACTGTACAATAGTGCTATGTTCTTCGAGAGCGGGCAGTTGAGCTACACACTCTATGAGACTTCTAAACATCACTACACAAATAGGAGGTGCTATTGGCCCGTAGTTTGTTTTCATAAATAAATTTGAACTATTCTTTTCATTTCTTTCACATAATATACCCATGTAAATTCAAAAGAAAAACCTCTCTAACCAAGACAAACTTTTCATGTTTTACCTTAAATATTTCAATAGGTATAATAATTTTTTTATTTGAGGTATTTAACGTGCACTTTCTGAACTGACTGATTATATCAGCAAACACAAATTTCTATGAAAGAAAACGCCTATATATTTTGCCAGGAAAGGTATTTTTTCTCTATAACTTCCAGTGTTATTCTACTGCTACAATCGACATGGGACCAACGGCTTTACTTCCCCTACGAAGGAAGTTGTGCTACGGATTTTTATCTCTCAAGAAACGAATGGGCTTTCTGGGTTTTAACCCATAAACATTGGGTCCTGGGGTGAGCACTTTACGCCAAGACCACTGAGGTCAACATTTAAGGCGATTGGCCCTTTTCATTTGGCGTGGAAATGCAGAGCCATGGGGAAAACGGGCTATCTTCAAGAATTTTTATTGTTTTGCAATTTTCTTTTCGCAAACGGTTTGTTCAAGAATAGAATCATGTTGATTAATTTATACTTTTTATATACATACCTCCTCTATAATTTTAACAGTGATCAAATATCGATAAAATTGACAATTTTCAATAGAAAATTGCCGGCTGCATAACAAAAAATAAGAAAATGTAACAATTAATAAACATCGATACATTATCTTAGAAGAGGTGTTGAAAATAGTAACATAAAAATTTCACTCATTCTCGAGAAAACTGATATTTACAAACATTTGATTTTTCCGCAAGACCTGTCCGGTAGCTAGCGCCTCTACGGTTACCGTGATCCGTCTGTTCTTGTTGGCGTGGAAGGATACTTTGGTCTGTTGTGAAGCCACGCCACGCCTTTTACCCTCCCGCCCACCAGCCCACAAAATAGGTTTTAGCCTTGTACTCAACAGGGCCAATGACCTTAATTTATTTATTCTAATCTCGTGTAAAATATATACATTTCAGTCTTTGCAGGTGTTGTTAGTGAATATTACTACAGCCAATAAAAATATTAACTTTCCCAAACAATTTTAACGGGACTTGGTGTAGTTTATAAACTTTTTTTAAACAAAATGTTAAAGTATAATTTTACTGGCTTTGTAATCTGTACAAGAGGTCTAGAAAACTGAGATTAAGGGCTGTAAGGTTCGTTGTGCTGAACGCATGACACCATCATCGCTAACGACGGCGGCGGCGGCCGCTTGGTCAATATAGCTCAATCACGGGCTCAAGCCATGGAGGGCTTTTTTTTTTTTTTAGTAATTTACACAAGTGGCGGGTGGAGGATCGTTTTAAAAACGGTAATATTTTAAAATCAGACTTTCAGCTATTTATAGCAATTTAGAAGCATGTCAGTAGATATTTATAAGTTTATGTTTTAAGTGTACTGAATAGTGACTTAATTTTATATTTTTAAAAAGTAGCTGAAATGTCCTCGGGATTAAATTTGTTACTCATATGGTAATGTTTTTGGTGTTACAAACGTCCTTAGGAGAAATTAAACTGAAGTAGAAATTTAAAACTAGGAATATCTCGATTACATTCTTTTCATTTAAGGTGCTGATTTTTTTTCCTAAAACGAATTTTTCGAGAGGGGGGGGGGATCAGTGGAAATTTTCCAGCTAACATATCTTGATGTCATCTCCCCAATTAATCTTTCACTGAAACATAGCTTGTGGGTATTTATCGAGTTATCTTAATGGTTGTCAAACTTTTTTGGTCTTGCTGTGTAAACAGTACTTACCAACTCTTTCTGGCTGTCGTACAAGAATGTGGTCTTTGTTTGAGTCTCTCAAAATACATCTACAATCTGGGGAGAGGGAGAGTTGGCTCTGCACAGAGAATATCTACTGGTAGTCCCAGCCTTGAGCTGAGGAGTTCGAAACCCAAACAGATACCTTCATGGAAATTTTCCATGTTTGGTTATTCGACCTATTTTAACATTATTATTTACAAATTAATACTGGTGATGAATCTATTGTTTTTATATTCATCATCTTGCTTTGTTAAATTAGTGCTAATTTAGGGTAATCTGTAAATAAATTAATACTCGTAACACACACAAAAAGAGAAGAAAATTTAAAATGTCAAAATAACAATACATAAATGACTCAAATAATGGCTGTCAGTGGCAAGTTTACATCAGCTATTTTACTAAAGTTTCAACTTTCAACTACTCTAGGAAATCATTTGGTCTCGGCTCCACAAATTAAAAGACAAAAGAGGACATTTTCATTTGTATTTTAGATACTAAAAATCTTTGGCTACAATATTTCCATGCCGAGATAATGTTCTATTACATTAGTGCATTGTGTTTCTCCGTAACAATGATAAATTGCGTTGAAAGTGTGACAAAAATAGTAAGTTGCCTAGAATTAAAACAGGATATGCGAACAAAGAGGTGGCTGAGAAGTGAACCATGTAAGAAAGGAAGTAAGAGGGAGAACCAGAGCAAATGGAGAAGGGAGGGCGCAATAACCTACCTAATGAGCAGTTTTTATGAGGTGATGAAAAGCAAGTGACGCTGGCTTGAAGGATATTTTGAGAATCTGTGGATAAGAAACACACAAACACCTTCTTGATAAACAACCATTTTACCTCAGTCATCTCATGACAGGAGCAGGGTAGGCAATACTCGTCTCATGACAGGAGCAAGGTAGGCAATACTCGTCTCATGACAGGAGCAAGGTAGGCAATACTCGTCTCATGACAGGAGCAAGGTAGGCAATACTCGTCTCATGACAGGAGCAAGGTAGGCAATTCTGATCTCATGTTAGGAGCTAGGTAGGCAATACTCGTCTCATGACAGGAGCAAGGTAGGCAATACTCGTCTCATGACAGGAGCAAGGTAGGCAATACTCGTCTCATGGCAGGAGCAAGGTAGGCAATACTCGTCTCATGACAGAAGCAAGGTAGCAATACTCGTCTCATGACAGGAGCAAGGTAGGCAATACTCATCTCATGACAGGAGCAAGGTAGGCAATACTCGTCTCATGGCAGGAGCAAGGTAGGCAATACTCGTCTCATGACAGAAGCAAGGTAGCAATACTCGTCTCATGACAGGAGCAAGGTAGGCAATACTCGTCTCATGGCAGGAGCAAGGTAGGCAATACTCGTCTCATGACAGGAGCAAGGTAGGCAATACTCGTCTCATGACAGGAGCAAGGTAGGCAATATTCGTCTCATGACAGGCACAAGGTAGGCAATACTCGTATCATGACAGGAGCAAGGTAGACAATACTCGTCTCATGACAGGAGCAAGGTAGGCAATACTCGTCTCATGACAGGAGCAAGGTAGGCAATATTCGTCTCATGACAGGCACAAGGTAGGCAATACTCGTATCATGACAGGAGCAAGGTAGACAATACTAGTCTCATGACAGGAACAAGGTAGGCAATACTCGTCTCATGGCAGGAGCAAGGTAGGCAATACTCGTATCATGACAGGAGGAAGGTAGGCAATATTCGTCTCATGACAGGCACAAGGTAGGCAATACTCGTATCATGACAGGAGCAAGGTAGACAATACTCGTCTCATGACAGGAGCAAGGTAGGCAATACTCGTCTCATGACAGGAGCAAGGTAGGCAATATTCGTCTCATGACAGGCACAAGGTAGGCAATACTCGTATCATGACAGGAGCAAGGTAGGCAATACTCGTCTCATGACAGGAGCAGGGTAGGCAATACTCGTCTCATGACAGGAGCAAGGTAGACAATACTCGTCTCATGACAGGAGCAAGGTAGGCAATACTCGTCTCATGACAGGAGCAAGGTAGGCAATATTCGTCTCATGACAGGCACAAGGTAGGCAATACTCGTCTCATGACAGGAGCAAGGTAGGCAATACTCGTCTCATGACAGAAGCAAGGTAGGCAATACTCGTCTCATGACAGGAGCAAGGTAGGCAATACTCGTCTCATGACAGAAGCAAGGTAGCAATACTCGTCTCATGACAGGAGCAAGGTAGGCAATACTCGTCTCATGGCAGGAGCAAGGTAGGCAATACTCGTCTCATGACAGAAGCAAGGTAGCAATACTCGTCTCATGACAGGAGCAAGGTAGGCAATACTCATCTTATGATAGGAGCAAGTTAGGCAATACTCATCTCATGATAGGACTATTAATTACTACTCATAATATAATCAGTAAGATGTATTATTTGTTCTTTATTAATTCTCTAAATCATGCCCTCTTTTTATAGTGTACAATTCTTTAAAAATTAATATTGTTCAAATAAATCTTTACAAAAAAAAAGTTAAGGCTACTTTAATTACTAATGACTGGAAGTAGGTGCGTAGTATTTCAATTAACTGCACGGATGAAAGTTACAAACATGATATTAGAATACTACTTCTGAATTCTGTGTCTTTAACATGTGTTGTCGATGTATAGAGCATATTCGCTGTGGGGTCATATTCAACCTTTTAATTAAAAAGGTTTATTTACAATCAGTTTATTTTAATTACCAACTAATTAACCAAATCAATATATTAAATACTAGGTGTGTGCGAAGCTTCAAAATGTTGAGGTCAAAGGTCAAATAATCTTCGTTTCCACTTCGACACCCACAATAACCGTCATATCCTCAAATATATCGAAGGAAGAAGAAACCTTGTATATAGGCTATTATGAACATATTTTAAATATCTCACTAAATATGACATGTTTCAGTATATTATCTTTAGAAAAGCTAATAAACAGTATTTTAACACAGATAAGTGATTTAAAAAAAATAGCACCGCGTCTTACTACCGTTTGGGTTATACGTTTGTGTACTATTTACGCTAATGGGTTAGGGATGCGTAAGGTTAAATTTAGAATAAGTGTACCCGCATATGCGTGGAGAGATTGGGAAACCATGTAGGAAAACACCCCCCTCAATACACCTGACCGGGATCGAACCTCAATTTCCCCGTCAACGGTAGTTAGTCTATTGAGAAAGTTACACATCAGACCATGCGGCCACCAAAGCAGGCGACTAGTGATTAAATATCGTAAGGTAAGCATAGCTAAATTCAAATATATTAACGTAAAATAATATATATAAAGTGCTTTGTAATTTTTCCCAAGCCTCTCTCTTTACCTAAATCCACTTAATAGAAAATGAAAAATAATGTTGTGTTACAACAACAATAACCTTATCTTCAACTATGGCTTCTACTTGGCTTTCTATGTTTCAAGCTTTGCTTCGATTCCACTTCGAATTCAAAAAGGCTACCTTTCTCTGCACACCCTATTAAATATTATGTTTACAAATTAGTTATTTTATCCAATCTTGTTTGTTACAAGATAACATGAAGCGTACAAAAGTCTACTGACACAATGCTTACTCCAGTCTTCTTACAAGATAGCGTTAAGTGTGTTTGGTATTGATGAAGCAAGGTAATCCCAGCTTCGGCGACGGCGCTTGTGCGGTTGTCATCCTGAGCTGGATATCATCTGGTGGCAGCGGTGGGATTCTCTTTTTATGATGCCGTGCTAATGATACTTGGAGACATCGTGTGCTTTGGCATGTTGGAAAAATACGCAGATTTAAAATCTGTGTGAACAACTTTTTTTTATTGATACTTTGAAATTTATTTCTGATCATAAATTCTAAATCACGTTTTCTTAAGATAATTTAATGTTTTACTAATAAATTTATATTTTTACTATGTTATTTTTCTCCTTAAAAAGAACTTTACGCTATGGATTAATATACTAGTCGGTAAAAATTGTATATGTATTGATTTAAAAAATTTTTAAGTGTATACTTATTAATAATTGAAAACACGTACATTTTAAATCTTAAATAAATTATTTGAATTTCAAATAAATACTTTAAAAAAATTACAGTCAATTTATATTTCCACGTGTGAATTTAAATAAGTAAGTTTCACTATAATAACTTACTGCACAGTATACACTTATCATTAACTTAAAATCAACATCAAAAAGTATCAGTATAGGGCGTTTTAAACACAAGTTTTGATAGAGAAGCTTTTTATCTGTTAATATGTTCTGTAATATAAGAAAATTAAAAAAGTCTTAAGTTACGCATCATATCCCAAGCCGGTTACTTAAACATTTATCTGTCATCTATCAACGAAAAATCCATTATAAGATTAAGTGAACAATTCTTCGAGCAAAAATATGAGTGCTTATAGGCAGGAAGTACCACATGATTGAATCATGGGGTACTCCCTCTTTGAAAGGAACACATTAGCCCAATCGCTTTGAGAACATACATATTAGATAAAGAACAGTCAACATTACCTCTTACATTATTCATCACGACTAGGTATGTGTTTCAGACACATACACATAGGAGCTCCCTCTGAACCACTAATATATTAACACGTCACATGACCAAGAACAGGTTAACATTAAGGAAGAACAGTCCCGGTTAGAAAGTTCGTCTTGGAATCAAAATAGCGTCCCCATTTAGAAATTAATACTTTCAGACAACACCTCTTTTGTGGAGTGAGATGGAAATCTTACCTTTTGTTACATTGCCTCAGATAAGACAATAATAAAATGTCTAATTGGACGGCGTTAAGGCTAGCGCCTTCCTTATACTTATCCCCTTAATAATACATTCATCATAATTAGACGATCAATCTTGAGAATGTTTTGCTGCAGATCTCAAATTTTGCTTATCTTGGGTCAATTTTTACTTTTTCTTGACACCTCGGAGAGAAAGTATTGTGATCGTAAAAAAAAAATCAATCTCGAGATCTTGATAAATGCCTAGGTTTCATAACCCCCTGAAACAAAAAAAAAAGTGGTTTTCGCAATACCGTCTGTACCTTGGGCTAGAGCTGAAACTATTATAAAAATGATAGAAATTGCAAATAATTTAACAATAAAACAAGTAATTATATATATTATTAAAGATTTTCTTATGCATAGTAATAATAATAAAAGTTATTTTATTTCCCACACACTTTCCTTCTATATCCCTTACATCTAATAAGAAAACGTTCCCTACAAACGCATTTGATAATAAATGAATATGCTGTAACTAGATTGTTTGTTTAAAAAAGAGTTTATAAAAAAGTTGAAAGCTCGAATAAAATGATGCCGTTTCAATTAAGATTTTGCTTCAGATCTCTCAATATTTTCGCTATCAAAAAGAATGTTTTAATTAGAGATATAGGAAAGTGGCCCCTCTCAGTGAAAGTGTATCGAAGTGGTTTATTTTTGCAAACTATCCAAGCAGGGAAAGAGCGATTCAAATCTCACGGTAATATTTCTCCGGTGTGACGTTAGTTCCTTCTCCAGGTGAACTAAATCACCCCCCCCCCCCCTCGAGCTCATCTTGATGCGAGGGAGCAGCAATCTACTGGAGCTAGTGGAGGCGTCAGACCAACCTGAGGAATTAAACCAGGACTGCGATGAATAATTGAGATCTTACAAGGCGTCGTAAAGTGTATCGGCCGCATGCAAGGTACACGTGTACAATATACTCCACTGCCGTGCCCTTATCAGTAGAGAACCGGCATGGAGGATCTTCGTGAAGTGTCTCAAAGAGTGTCGGCATGGAGTTCATAGCATGGAGTGTTAGTATTTAGTGTTAATTAGTGTCTTAATCTGTCGAGTTACATCATGGAGTGTCATAATAGGGTCAGTATGGGTGCTAGCATGAAGTATACTCATAATTTCTTCTTGAATCGATAGAATACAACCTACTTCGAGTGCCAAATGGTCTGAGGCTCTACTCTCGTATCGGACTGGACTGCCGATGACGGGAGATCGAGTTCTAATTCGGTCGGTGTACTGAGTGTTTTCAAACGGTTTTCCACTCTCTCCACGCAAATGCGGTACACTTCCTATGAACAAACCTACTTAGTCCCAAAACCATTATCGTAATTAGAACATGAACGTATAAACCGAACGGGTAGTAAGACGCGGTACTAAAATTGAAGAAGTATCAGTATGATTTGCTACCATGGAGTGTCTCGTAGAGTGCTAGCTGAGAGTGTCTTCGTAGAGTGCTAGTATTGGCTGTCTTCGAGATACTAGCAGGAGTGTCTTCGTAGAGTGCTATCATGGAGAGTCTTCGTATAATGCTATCAATGGAAAGTGTCTTCGTAGAGTGCTATCATGGAATGTATTCGTAGAGTGCTAGCATGGAATGTATATAGTAGAGTGCTAGCATGGAGTGTCTTCGTAAAGTGCTATCATGGAGCGTCTTCGTAGAGTGCTAATGGAATGTATGAGTAGAGTGATATCATGGAGTGTCTTCGTAGAGTGCTATCATGGAGTGTTTTCATAGAGTGCTAGCATGGAATGTATTAGTAGTGTGCTAGCACGGAGTGTCTTCGTAGAGTGCTAGTATGGGGTGTATTCGTGGAGTGACAGCATGAAAACCATCTAAGTGCCACATGTTGGGCACCTAAGATCAGATCAAGTGGTTAGCAATTAATGACTAGCGGTGGTATAATTAGAATTAGTTTGAACACTTATCTACCTCCTATCATAGAATCCAGTCCACAAACCTAGGTTTGATAAAAATAAATAGTCAAAGCTTGTGTGGCTCAGGTTGACCAACTGTGTTTTTTGTGTGTCCTATTTCATGCTCTTCACACATTCTCTCTTTTTTTTTTACCGTTTTCTTTTGTACTTACCCCTCTCCCCCTCTTCTCCACGGACCTTGTCATCTCGCAGCGTCCCACTCCCTACCCCCGCTATACAATCCAAGTGTCCACCCTCCAGACCTGAAAGGAACGTATAATTTCCGGAGGTGTTGGCTCGGTTCCTCGTCCTGGAGACTTTCAAACACCGCCCCTGGTGGCTGCAGTTGACACCCCCCCTCCCCCTCTTGGAACAAGAACTGCTCAGAGCGGGACAAAAGATCGTGGAGAATATCTTGGAAGGAAGGTACCATCATGATCCAGCGACTCAGCTACATCCCAGATAATGAAACGGCCTGGTTTTATCCAACTCATAGGGTCTATAGGCCTCCTGCGGCAATTCGTGGTGGAAACTCTTACTACTTTCAGCGTCTGGGATTACTGAACACTAAGTAATACGGCATGAAAGTGTTAATAATAATCTAGGCTATGTATGATAATGTTCTTGGAGCTCAATTAACTTGGGCAAAGTCCAACTACCTCTAGTCACAGTACAACTAGCGCTAACAACGTTTAATAAACTCCCACAGAGTCACATAGGCTCCCACACAGTCCAACCAGCTTCCACACAGTCCAACAGCTCCATACAGTCCAACCAGCTCCCACACAGTACAACAGCTCTCATACAGTCACACCAGCTCCCGCACAGTCCAACCAGCTCCCACACAGAACAACCAGCTCCCACAAGTCCAACCAGCTCCCATACAGTACCAGACCAGCTCCAACACAGTCCAACCAGCTCCCACAAGTCCAACAGCTCCCACAAGTCCAACCAGCTCCCATACAGTAGAGACAGCTCCCACACAGTCCAACCAGCTCCCGCACAGTCCAACTATTTCTCACACAGTCCAACTATTTCTCACAAAGTCTAACCATTTCCAAAAGTCCCACCAGCTCCCACACAGTCCACCAGCTCCCACACAGTCCGACCAGCTCCCACACAGTCCGACCAGCTCCCACACAGTCCAACCAGCTCCCATACAGTACAGACAGCTCCCACACAGTCCAACCAGCTCCCGCACAGTCCAACTATTCCACAACAGTTCAACCATTTCTCACAAAGTCTAACCAGCTCCCACACAGTCACACCAGCTCCCACACAGTCCAACTATTTCTCACAAGTCTAACCAGCTCCCACACAGTCCCAAATATTTCTCACAAAGTCTAACTATTCTCACAAAGTCTAACCAGCTCCCACACAGTCCAACTATTTCTCCCAAAGTCTAACCAGTTCTCACAAAGTCTAACCAGCTCCCACACAGTCACACCAGCTCCCACACAGTCCAACTATTTCTCACAAAGTCTAACTATTCTCACAAAGTCTAACCAGCTCCCACACAGTCCACCACTCCATAAGTCACCATCTCCCCACACAAGTCTAACCAGTTCTCACAAAGTCTAACCAGCTCCCACACAGTCCAACTAGCTCCCATAACAGTCCTAACCAGTCCCAACAGTCACACCAGCTCCCGCACAGTCACACCAGCTCCCATACAGTCACAGCAGCTCCCATACAGTCACACCAGCTCCCACACAGTCACACCAGCTCCCATACAGTCACACCAGCTCCCATACAGTCACACCAGCTCCCGCACAGTCACACCAGCTCCCGCACAGTCACACCAGCTCCCATACAGTCACAGCAGCTCCCATACAGTCACACCAGCTCCCATACAGTTACACCAGCTCCCATACAGTCACACCAGCTCCCGCACAGTCACACCAGCTCCCACACAGTCACACCAGCTCCCATACAGTCACACCAGCTCCCGCACAGTCCAACCAGTTCCCACACAGTCCAACCAGCTCCCACACAGTCCAACTATTTCTCACAAAGTCTAACCAGTTCTCACAAAGTCCCACTAGCTCACAAGGGTGTCGAATCCAACTCACAAGAGCTGTGCTACGGACAGTACAAAGATGGTCTATAAAAGCTCGGTGTGACCAATCCTCCAGGAAGTATAACTCTCAGGGGCCCGCAGGCAGTAAACACGCAGTAAACCAGGCGACGCTACGGCCGTACCTTAACGTGTCACTCGCCACCTCCTGGCTAGGAACCGACGACCTTTAGGAGAAGAGATAATAATGTCGGTTGTAGGTTATTTATGTCCTGACCATCGTGGGAGGAACAGAACCTTACGTGAATGTTGGTTCACAAGATGATCGGAACCAGCGGAC
Source organism: Timema podura (assembly GCA_033556935.1). Taxonomy (NCBI): domain Eukaryota; kingdom Metazoa; phylum Arthropoda; class Insecta; order Phasmatodea; family Timematidae; genus Timema; species Timema podura. The sequence goes on along the minus strand of JAVRXN010000012.1, from coordinate 54,650,311 downwards.
GATAGAACCGGCATCTGACAATGAGTGAGTGCAGCACCAATGTTTATTGTGTTACTACTTGGATTTAAGACTGTTATCACAAATGACGTGTTTCCACAACTTGTGGTGTTCATTCTACACTCGGGTGGCAAGCTGTGCCCTATACAGCTGTACGCTTCACAATAAATATACCTTTTGCGTATAACCCGAACGGGTAATAAGACGCGGTACTAATAATAATAAAATATACCTTTACACCACTTGGATGTGATGGGGCAAGACGGCACTCTTTTTTTATAAAAATATTATATTGTTATGGAAGAGTGCGGCACTCTTCTTATGGAATATTGTTTTGTGAGTGACCAAGGCAGCACTCTCTTTATATAATATTGTATTGTGAGTAACCAAGGCAGCACTCTCTTTATATAATATTGAATTGTGAGTGGCCAAGGCAGCACTCTCTTTATATAATATTGTATTGTGAGTAACCAAGGCAGCACTCTCTTTATATAATATTGTATTGTGAGTAACCAAGGCAGCACTCTCTTTATATAATATTGTATTGTGAGTAACCAAGGCAGCACTCTCTTTATATAATATTTAATTGTGAGTGGCCAAGGCAGCACTCTCTTTATATAATATTTAATTGTGAGTGGCCAAGGCAGCACTCTCTTTATATAATATCTAATTGTGAGTGGCCAAGGCAGCACTCTCTTTGTATAATATTGTATTGTGAGTAACCAAGGCAGCACTCTCTTTATATAATATTGTATTGTGAGTAACCAAGGCAGCACTCTCTTTATATAATATTGAATTGTGAGTGGCCAAGGCAGCACTCTCTTTATATAATATTGTATTGTGAGTAACCAAGGCAGCACTCTCTTTATATAATATTGTATTGTGAGTAACCAAGGCAGCACTCTCTTTATATAATATTGAATTGTGAGTGGCCAAGGCAGCACTCTCTTTATATAATATTGTATTGTGAGTAACCAAGGCAGCACTCTCTTTATATAATATTGAATTGTGAGTGGCCAAGGCAGCACTCTCTTTATATAATATTGAATTGTGAGTGGCCAAGGCAGCACTCTCTTTATATAATATTGAATTGTGAGTGGCCAAGGCAGCACTCTCTTTATATAATATTGTATTGTGAGTAACCAAGGCAGCACTCTCTTTATATAATATTGAATTGTGAGTGACCAAGGTAGCACTCTCTTTATATAATATTGAATTGTGAGTGGCCAAGGCAGCACTCTCTTTATATAATATTGTATTGTGAGTAACCAAGGCAGCACTCTCTTTATATAATATTGTATTGTGAGTAACCAAGGCAGCACTCTCTTCATATAATATTGAATTGTGAGTGGCCAAGGCAGCACTCTCTTTATATAATATTGAATTGTGAGTGGCCAAGGCAGCACTCTCTTTATATAATATCTAATTGTGAGTGGCCAAGGCAGCACTCTCTTCATATAATATTGAATTGTGAGTGGCCAAGGCAGCACTCTCTTTATATAATATTGTATTGTGAGTGACCAAGGCAGCACTCTCTTTACATAATATTGTATTGTGAGTGACCAAGGTAGCACTCTCTTTATATAATATTGTATTGTGAGTAACCAAGGCAGCACTCTCTTTATATAATATTGAATTGTGAGTGGCCAAGGCAGCACTCTCTTTATATAATATTGTATTGTGAGTAACCAAGGCAGCACTCTCTATATATAGTATGTATTGTGATGGACCGAGTAAGGTAATCTTTGTATAGAAGGTTGCATCATGAAGGAGTAAGGCGGCACTCTCTGTATAGAATATTAATCTTTGTATAGACGGTTGCATCATGAAGGAGTAAGGTGGCACTCTCTGTATAGAATATTAATCTTTGTATAGAAGGTTGCATCATGAAGGAGTAAGGCGGCACTCTCTGTATAGAATATTAATCTTTGTATAGAAGGTTGCATCATGAAGGAGTAAGGCGGCACTCTCTGTATAGAATATTAATCTTTGTATAGAAGGTTGCATCATGAAGGAGTAAGGCGGCACTCTCTGTATAGAATATTAATCTTTGTATAGAAGGTTGCATCATGAAGGAGCAAGGTGGCACACTCTGTATAGAATATTAATCTTTGTATAGAAGGTTGCATCATGAAGGAGTAAGGTGGCACTCTCTGTATAGAATATTAATCTTTGTATAGAAGGTTGCATCATGAAGGAGTAAGGCGGCAACCCCCGGTTATAAGAAAGTGTGTTCTCGGAGAAGTAGCACCAATTTCCTTCCTCCTAGTTTGAACACATCTTCACCCTCGTCACCGTACCCCCTCTTTCCCCTCTCCTTCACAAGGTTCAATGGAGCATTGTTAACTTGCTCGTCAACATGCTAGTAGAGGGGGAGATTGGAGTGATAGGACAGGCTGGAAATACAAGACTCACGTTTATCGGCCATATCCTCCCTCTCTCTCTCGTTCTGTTCCTGAGTGGAAACACGAGACCAGTCAATGTTTGGAGAGGGGGGAGGTTCAATTCCCACCCAACACCAGTTCACAAGCTTTTCTTTCCGCTCAACTGCTTGGCTCGCGTATCTCTCGCTAATATAGCTCACCACTTCTACCTAGATCAACCTAGATGTAAAGCTACATATAGAGCTGTTTAGGTTAGTAATAATAATACTACCTATCTGACTATTAGTACTAACGAGATCATTGATTTATGATCAACAAACTTTTTCCTCTGCGATAGTAACCTACTTGTAGAGGGATGGTGTATATAGCTCAGTGTTGGTAGGAAGGTGACAAACACCCAACATCCCTTCCTCCAATGACCCACTTGTAGAGGGATGGTGTATGTAGCTCAGTGTTGGTAGGAAGATGACAAACACCCAACATCCCTTCATCCAATGACCCACTTGTAGAGGGATGGTGTATGTAGCTCACAATGTTGGTAGGAAGATGACAAACACCCAACATCCCTTCCTCCAATGACCTACTTGTAGAGGGATGGTGTATGTAGCTCACAATGTTGGTAGGAAGATGACAAACACCCAACATCCCTTCCTCCAATGACCTACTTGTAGAGGGATGGTGTATGTAGCTCAGTGTTGGTAGGAAGATGACAAACACCCAACATCCCTTCATCCAATGACCCACTTGTAGAGGGATGGTGTATGTAGCTCAGTGTTGGTAGGAAGATGACAAACACCCAACATCCCTTCCTCCAATAACCCACTTGTAGAGGGATGGTGTATGTAGCTCAGTGTTGGTAGGAAGATGACAAACACCCAACATCCCTTCCTCCAATGACCTACTTGTAGAGGGATGGTGTATGTAGCTCAGTGTTGGTAGGAAGATGACAAACACCCAACATCCCTTCCCCCAATGACCTACTTGTAGAGGGATGGTGTATGTAGCTCACATTGTTGGTAGGAAGATGACAAACACCCAACATCCCTTCCCCCAATGACCTACTTGTACAGGGATGGTGTATGTAGCTCACATTGTTGGTAGGAAGATGACAAACACCCAACATCCCTTCCTCCAATGACCTACTTGTAGAGGGATGGTGTATGTAGCTCACATTGTTGGTAGGAAGATGACAAACACCCAACATCCCTTCCTCCAATGACCTACTTGTACAGGGATGGTGTATGTAGCTCAGTGTTGGTAGGAAGGTGACAAACACCCAACATCCCTTCCCCCAATGACCTACTTGTAGAGGGATGGTGTATGTAGCTCAGTGTTGGTAGGAAGATGACAAACACCCAACATCCCTTCCTCCAATGACCTACTTGTAGAGGGATGGTGTATGTAGCTCAGTGTTGGTATGAAGATGACAAACACCCAACATCCCTTCCTCCAATGACCCACTTGTGTAAGACCAAGAATGTTTCCTCGGGGGCTATACCAGGCCAACATAAGCCTCGACGGGACCGCGAGAAATACGATAACGATAGCAAAGGACACAAAAAAAAGAGGGTTAAAAGGAAACGGCAAAAGAAAATGAGGTAAAACAGGATGAAATTGCCGAGAAGCAAAAGTGAAAAATGGACGTAGTAGTGACAGCCCGTTTGTTCTATGTTGTGATGGTAAGACGTTCCCTTCTTTCCACCCCCTGTCCCCCTTCGGTGGTGTCACTTTTTGGAACCTTTATCGCATCTCGTATGTCAATGTGGATGTTGTAACTTCTTGCTGTCCTTGTTTCTACACGGTCTGTACGTATCCTTGATTTAGTGTTAATTATGGGAAGGATCGAATGTGCATTTTGATCGTCGCAAGGATTAAATGCGATGTTGGCTTGTTTATCAGGGTTTGTATTCTCACGCAAGAAGAAAAAATGACTTAACTATCGAGCAGTGGTTCCCAACCAGTGCTCGACGAGCCCGTGTCCGGGGTCCCGCGAGAATTTACAAAATATTGCTTTTTATTGGTCGTCCCATGTTTGGACAATTTTTATACTTGTTAAGAGAACTCTTGTATCCGAAGAAGAAGAAGAAGAAAATAAGAGTGTCGGTAATAATGTTAAAGTGAGGTTATTAAGAATATTTTCAAGTCAAGTTAAAGTACCAGTAAATATAAATAGGCATTAAATTGAAATATTTTATTCAAAAGTTTGAGTTAGTTATTATTTATCAACAATACTGGTTACACTTATTTTTTTTGTAATTTACCCCTGTCAAACCTAATATGTGTCAGCCAGGTAGAGGGTTCCCGATATGTTACCAAATATCCTTCAAACTTAAAAGATTGGGTTAACGTGATCAATATACGCCCTGATTCCCTTACGTATAGCCTTATCCGACAGCTACGTGTATCCATACGGCAAGCCATATAATTCAAGCCCATATGTAGAGCATCTATCAGTTTCTGGAGTCAAAACTTTCACAAGAAACAATTTTGTTTTAATACATTTTTATTTTAAGCCTTTTATTAAATTATTGAAATATGAGATTATAAAAAATAACGTTCTGATTTATTTTTTGTGATAGCGGCGTCAGAATTAAAAGGTTGCTTTCCTTCATTAATAAAGATGGTGAACAGAACGAGAGGACGGCAGTTGATGACGTCAATAAATCCATATTCGTGCGTATATGTTTACAAAATAAATACTTTTTTTTTTAAACTAATATTTTGTATTTTTTTCTCTCAGTTACAACAAAACGTTTAAATTTGTTATAATTTATGTTGGTCGGTTATAAGAAGATTAAAGACTGAATATTATACTTTATTTATTATTACAAATATTATAATAACTCTTGATTCCACAACCGCAAAACTAAAAACATAATAGTTTTATTAATATGTGTTGTTCTTTAATTGGTTTTAAATGACTAATTGATACGGTAACCCTTAGCCTAAAGACGTATTACTAGAAGCTTTTAATGACTCGCTTAAATAACTATATAATTTTACGCCCAACACCTTAACTCGGTCGGTAGCCTGTCTGTCTACTGAGCTAAGGGTCCCTGGTACGATTCTCGGCATGGCAGAATAATGTATCGTTCACAGTGATAAATTAGCGTGTGGAGGCTGTATGTTGTGTCTGTTCTAGATTTAAGTTGATTTATTATTCATGTGGTGATACTATCAGTCGTTTCAGAAAGTACACGTTAAATACCTCAAAAATACATTAAATGAAAATAGGCCCTATATAATCTTACGAAGTAAATAAAAAACGTTGTAAAGGTTTAAAGGTTGCCTTTCAAACAATGTTTGCAAGGAAAAATCTATTTTTTAGGTGCTCCAAAAGTCTATTCGTAAGGAAATTGAAACGTATTAATAGTAGATAAACAATGTGACGTAGCTCAATACGTATCTTTTAAGATGGAAGGTTTTCCAGGACATAAAGCCTACCAGACTGGCGTAGCGCCCCCGACAGCAAACGGCCATACACCCCCTGGAGTTGATCCACAAAGAGCAATTAAGCTACGGAAACTACCTTTGTTCAGGAGGTCCCGAAATTTGAAAACCGTGGCGTATCCAGACAACAATAAAACAAAGTGTTATTGTGAAGACTCGAGGTACAATACAGTGTTCATAGGAGGGTCCTTATCTGACAATTAGAAAAGCTACTAGATCTGATCTAACGTATCCATACGTCAAGCCATGTTATCTGTAGTTGTAACTGTTGATGGATGATATCATTACCCATAAAATTACATTATAATAGCCCGCTTCGGTGGTCTAACAGTAGACTAGACTGCCGATGACGGGGAGATAATGGGTTCGATCCGGTCAGGTGTAATAAGGGTGGTTATTCCTAAATGGTTTCCCACACTCTCTCCACGCAAATGTGTGTACACGTCCTCTAAATATAGCCATCCTAATCCCTAAAACCATAAGCGGCACGTAGGCCTCTAACCCGAACAGCTATAAAACAAAAACAAAAAATAACATAATAAAGTAAAATATTTTCCGTATTTATCTCAAAAAATGTGTTTAAACTTTATAAAAAGGACCTTCCAATAAAAATCGTACTTTAATTTATAAAAAGTATAAAATTGTAAAGTGTCGAGTGTCCATATCGTATAAAAAACTGCGCGGTGGACGAGTGATTAATAGGACGACCAATCAAATGACCGGTATTGAGTGACAATATGGAGGTCATGTCCAATATGTCATGTCGGGGAGAGAGGTATATCATAACTCACACGAGCTTGCGCCGTTCCAAGAGTCGACCCAGGTCATTCTGGGTGATTGAACATTTGCCGGGTTTAGAGTTCGAGGAGGTTCATAGAGCGCTTTACGGGATGTTGTCATTAGTTTTACCTTTAGGGGGGAGAGGGGGTAGTGTGGTGTGTTCTCTATGACAGACCTGACAAGTTATGTGGTCTCCAACCTTTGGCAACGGTTGATCACGCAAACCGTATTGAGTAAAGTCCGCAACAACGTGGATACTAGATAAAATAATTTACTGAGATCAGCTTTAAGAAGATATGGGTGGAACAGTTCACAGTCTGTAGTAGTTCAAAATGAATCAGTTCAATGAAATGAACAGTTGGTTTGATTAGTTCACTCGTTCGTGAGCTATGTACACCCACGCAAGTGATATCATATTACCACTAGAGGAAAGTGAGGGACAACATGCTGAGGTTTACCTGACGACCGGTAGAGCTCACCTCAGTGGAATCATCTTCATAAAAAGAAAAAACGGTAGTATGTAGTTTAATTTTATTTAGCTAGTAAATATTTACTTTTCAATTAAATTATTTATTCTGAAAATTGAAAAATGACACCTGGACACGGGAATCGAACCCGGGACCTTTGGCTTATTAGTACGACAATGCTCTAAACACTGAGGTATCCAGGAAACCATCCCGTACCCCAAGGTCATTCTTCACTCATATTTTAAGGCAGAGTCTATGATGGACGTGCGGGAATCGTCGGCTACAAATGTGTGATTTTATTAATATCACGAGCTATCAGATTAACATAGCGCCGCACTTAAGGCGTACTAAGTCTGACTATGAAACCGGCCCATTACATTCTGGTCTAGGTAGGTTTTGTCCTGTGTTTAGTATAGCGCCACACTTGAGGCGCACTCAGTCTGACTATGAAACTGCCCTTAGTCCCTGGTTGCCAGAGGGCCTAGCTGAGTTCGGCAGTCATTCGAAACCCTGGCCCACGTGTTCAATGTTGCCTAACCGTTCCTTCCCAGGGGAAATGTAATGGACGGTTTCAATATACATTCAAATGGTTCCTGTCACATGGACTTACTAAGTACAGGAATACATTAATTGAATGTAATCCTATGTTGTCATTGAAAATATAATCAACACACTTGAAGAGATAATGCCATTACTAAAAATAAAAAAATGCCACTACAAGTGAAGTAGTAAAACCATCACTCTCGTAATAAATTAACTATAAATAGGAATCTTTCTTGGGACAAACATGTTAAAAAGAGTCTTCATTCTCATGATGGTTTGGTATCCAATATTTATCTTCATTAAATATAGGTATAAAATAGTCTTCATGATACATGGGTAAAAAGTAGTCATCATCTTCATGATAAATATTCATGAAATAGTCATCATTTCGTAGTAAATACAAAGTCTCAGAGTCATGTAATAAGTAAAAATTGTAATCATCCTTATGATAAATAGATACTAAACAATTATCACACCCATTCTAGTGATCACGTGGTCTGAAACGTCAAGTTCACAACAACTGTGTTGTGATGACGGAAGGATTGGAGTTTGAAACCAGGTCGGGTGTAACGAGGCTGGTTGTTTTTCCCTAAATTGTTTACAAATTTCCCTTCACGCAAATCTTTGGTTCAAAAGGAATTCTACAGTTGCGATGTAAAGTAGGATTGAAGAGAAGAACGGCTTGTCGAGCTGTAGTCCTACAGTATTTCCCCGACTTCCTCTAAATTCAACCACCCTGATTCCTAACCCATTAACGTAATTAGTACATATTTGTATAGCTTTAACGTGTAGAATTATGCGGGGACTCAAAAATGTCCTGAGACACAAATTAGAAGTGTATAAGAGTGAAGAGAATGGAACCCATTGAAGTAGTCAGATATGTCCTGTTGTTTGTCACTGTCCCTGTTCAAGAGTGAACTTATAAAGGCTACTGGGAAATGTCATCTCCCCAATTAGGAAATCCTTGACATTTACACGGAGAGCGACGTCCACTCCATTAGTTGGTTGGAAGCAAGGATAATTGGAAAACAACCTAAAAGAAGGGTAATGCAGGGCTAGATGAACCACCTTGTAAACTAACAGCAGGGAGAGCAGGTATAGATGAACACACTTCTAACAGCAAGGAGAGCAGGTTATAGATGAACACACTCTAACAGCAAGGAGAAACAGGTATAGATGAACACCTGTAAACTACAGCAAGGGAGCAGGATAGATGAACACACTTCTAAACAGCAAGGAGAGCAGGTATAGATGAACCACCTGTAAACTAACAGCAAGGAGAGCAGGTATAGATGGAACCCCCTTGTAAACTAACAGCAAGGAGAGCAGGTATAGATGGACCACCTTGTAAACTAACAGCAAGGAGAGCAGGTATAGATGAACACACTTCTAACAGCAAGGAGAGCAGGTATAGATGAACCACCCTGTAAACTAACAGCAAGGAGAGCAGGTATAGATGAACACACTTCTAACAGCAAGGAGAGCAGGTATAGATGAACCACCTTGTAAACTAACAGCAAGGAGAGCAGGTATAGATGAACCACTCTACAGCAAGAAGCAGTTGATAACACCTGTAAACTAACAGCAAGGAGAGCAGGTATAGATGGACCCCCTTGTAAACTAACAGCAAGGAGAGCAGGTATAGATGGACCACCTTGTAAACTAACAGCAAGGAGAGCAGGTATAGAATGAACACACTTTCTAACAGCAAGGAGAGCAGGTATAGATGAACCACCCTGTAAACTAACAGCAAGGAGAGCGGTATAGATGAACCCACCTTGTAAACTAACAGCAAGGAGAGCAGGTATAGATGAACCACCCTGTAAACTTAACAGCAAGGAGAGCAGGTATAGATGAAACACCTTGTAAACTAACAGCAAGGAGAGCAGGTATAGATGAACACACTTCTAACAGCAAGGAGAGCAGGTATAGATGAACCACCTGTAAACTAACAACAAGGAGAGCAGGTATAGAAGAACGATCTTGTTATGACGCCTATATAGCATCCATGCTTTGTGACATTCATCAGACACACTTGATACTGCGCCTTCAAGAATGAGAACCATCCGGTATTTTATGGCATGTGACAGCTTATTTTTGTATTCAATATTCGAACCTGTCCATAAAGACTACCCTCTTGAAATGTAGACTCGTTGCACAAGTTCACAATTCCTACAGCAAGAGGCTAATTTTTCTACATCGCCCCAAAAAAAATTAAATCGCGAGACCGCAGCGCTACTAGCGGAATCTCAAGGACCTACGAATTGAGCTTTATACTAACAAGATGGCTGCCATCTACTTGCTAACAACCTCATTTGTCTTTAGCGCAAGAAACAAAAAGGGCGAGAAAAAAATAAATAAAAAAAACACGTCATTTTGTTGGCGGCTTTCTCGCATTCATCTTCCGTGCACCTCCATTATCCGAGAACCCATTTCAATTTTTCATTCTTTATTATACTTGTGTTTCTATCATTCCCGCCAGGACGCGCGAAGAGGATATGATACTATTGGATTACGTGACCAGAGTTTGGCCATCTTGAGCGTTAGACAAGTATGGTACAGTCCGGTCCTCTGGGTACAATCATTTCTTCTCTGCATGCCCTCTAGCGTGATTCGAACCTGGATCACCGTGGCGGGTAACGTAAGTCTTACTGTCATTAATGAAATTGTTGGATGGAGAAATATGCCCTTCTTCTAGAACTTTCTTATCGACTCATAATCGAGTCATAATCTTAGCCGCTTCTAAAAATCTTCTTGCCCACTACGAGCTATCATTTAGCTGCTTCTAGAACCTTCTTACCTGCTACGAGACATATCTTAGATTACTTTGAAGTCACACTTCACAGTTTCTTCCGACAAACTTCAAATTGTTTTTATTTCAATGGATAGCCAAATTGTTTAAATTCTAGACTTGATCTATAAGCAAACTTACACCAAGATCTAGGAAATAAGGAGGGTTAACTGTCTAAAACAGTATAAATGTAAAATGTGAGAACGAAATGTTAATTGTTTGGAAATGTATTTGAGCTTAATTCCAACATATTTATTTGTAATCACTAATTATGATTATTTAACTTATGTGTTCTCAGTTTACTAGAAGATGTTGGGGTATTTATATGGTGAGGGAATATGAGGGAAAACATTAAATCAAATGGGGGAATAGTTACTTTTTTATTCTTAAAAATATTGAAGGTAAATGTTTACAAAACTTAAATTCTAAAGAAACATTTTACTAACAAAAAAAATCTTATATAATTATATTCCTAAATAAAGAAAAGCATAAAACTCCGCGCCAGCAAGATATCTTGTAAAATGACAAAGAATGTAAATACACAGTTATTTCAGTTTCTAAAGTTAAATATCAAGTTAATATTTTTAGACCAGTGGACTGATGGTTTACTCCCCTAAAGAACATCCCCATCTCCAAACAGTTTTCTTTTTACCCGAGTAAATATTTTTACATCTGAAAGTCTTTTTTTTTCACCCTAGAACATTTCAACCGAGCCCCCCTCTCCGTTCTTTATCTGCAGCGTTTGTGCTGAAACAGATTTTAATTATTTAGCGAGCAATTAAAGGAATGTTTTCTCGTTTAGTCTTCATTCTTTCCTCCGTCAGAATTAGTTTACTGGTGTAAACAGACAAATAAAACTCAAGTAGAATACTCTCGAGATTGTTTTTTTTTATATTTAATTTTGTGCACAAAAAAAAAGCCGTCCAAGAGCTATCCCCGGTTGATATAGAAGACGGAGAGAATTGAAACAATGGCGGCGAGATGATGATACCATGGAGCCAACCCTACCAGAACAGAAACTCGCCCCATCCTATAGGAAGTGGCGTCACTCGAGTTTTTCTGTTTAGTTCAGGATGAAGGCTTGGAGTTAGGTTAACTGTTTGGGTGGTTTCGACGCTGCTTATAGAAACGGGTTGCGTTTTAGCTTGACGCACTTGAGAGCACTTTAAAGAACTATCACACTTGTGGACACGCCATTGTGCGAGATAGGAAGAAAGAGAGAAAAAATTGCGTTCACCCACTCGTTTATCCAATGATAGCACATACACTCTTCCACTGACGAATGTAAATACTCATACTACTGCGCCTATACAGCATAGACTTGCTTTCAAAAATAAAATGTTTCTTGTTTCCTATTCGAACAACTTTTTTAATCTAAAACCTAGCAGGGAGATACCAACTAATCATGTTCGTGAATAGTCCAAATAACTTGGATTATGAATTATTTAAAAAAATACATTAACTACTCGGTGGTTTAAAGAATATTTTATGACGATGTAAGGCTAATTTTTTAATTATAAAAGATTGTATGTTTATTTTTTCAATATGATCTATTTTTATGGAGCAGAAACGTGAACTCTTAGGAAGATGGACAGGAAATACTTGGAGAGCTTTGAAATGTGGTGCTGGAGAAGACTTGAAAAGGTCGGGTGGACAGACATGGAGACAAATGAACAAGTTCTAAGAAGAGTGGGTGAGAAGATCAGGTGGACAGACAGGGAGACAGATGAACAAGTACTAAGAAGAGTGGGTGAGAAGATCAGGTGGACAGACAGTGAGACAAATGAACAAGTCCTAAGAAGAGTGGGTGGGAAGATCAGGTGGACAGACAGGGTGACAAATGAACAAGTCCTAAGAAGAGTGGGTGAGAAGATCAGGTGGACAGACAGGGAGACAAATGAACAAGTCCTAAGAAGAGTGGGTGAGAAGATCAGGTGGACAGACAGGGTGACAAATGAACAAGTCCTAAGAAGAGTGGGTGAGAAGATCAGGTGGACAGACAGGGAGACAAATGAACAAGTCCTAAGAAGAGTGGGTGAGAAGATCAGGTGGACAGACAGGGAGACAGATGAACAAGTACTAAGAAGAGTGGGTGAGAAGATCAGGTGGACAGACAGGGAGACAAATGAACAAGTACTAAGAAGAGTGGGTGAGAAGATCAGGTGGACAGACAGGGAGACAGATGAACAAGTACTAAGAAGAGTGGGTGAGAAGATCAGGTGGACAGACAGGGAGACAGATGAACAAGTACTAAGAAGAGTGGGTGAGAAGATCAGGTGGACAGACAGGGAGACAGATGAACAAGTACTAAGAAGAGTGGGTTAGAAGAACAGGTGGACAGACAGGGGGACAGATGAACAAGTCCTAAGAAGAGTGGGTGAGAAGATCAGGTGGACAGACAGGGAGACAAATGAACAAGTCCTAAGAAGAGTGGGTGAGAAGATCAGGTGGACAGACAGGGAGACAAATGAACAAGTCCTAAGAAGAGTGGGTGAGAAGATCAGGTGGACAGACAGGGAGACAAATGAACAAGTCCTAAGAAGAGTGGGTGGGAAGATCAGGTGGACAGACAGGGTGACAGATGAACAAGTCCTAAGAAGAGTGGGTGGGAAGAGAACCATTTTTGATGCGATTCTTCGGTGCAAAGAAAACTGGATTGGACACACCCTTAGGAGGAACTGTTTTCTGCATGACGTCATAAAAGGAAAGGTTGAGGGAAAGAGGAGCTTAGGAAGAAGGAGAATTCAAATATTGGATGTCTTGAAGGAAAAGAGAAAATTCTGGGAGCTCAAGGAGGAGGCAGAGGACAGGGCACATTGGTGGTCTAAGTTCACTGACAAAAGGAATGGACCTGTCGTGAGACAGAACCCCCTATTATTATTAATTTTTTTAATATTATTATTTTATTATTATTATCTCTTTAAACTCGCTGAATATAACCTAAACACATTAACACGGGACACCTTATCTTGACTTTCCGCTACGTCACTAAATAAATGAACCAGTGGCACAGCGAGACTTTCACACACTTCCAGGTCAGATATGAGCTGTGAAAGGCTCAGACATAGGTCCTTAGTATTCTACTATTATTGTTACATTATATTACCTACCAAAAGTGACAGCTGCAGATAACATTACGTGACGTATGAATACATGAAAACAAATATAGTAGCTTTTCTGTCAGTCAGATAAAGCTCTTCCCATGAAAGTTTGACTGTTGCTTGCCTTTGTCAAGACACGACTCTTTTAAATAGAGTCCTTACATTTCAAAGACTTGCCGTCTGGTGAGTTTGTTCGTGACAACCTGAAGTAGGCGTGTAATAGATCCTTGTTGAAACTATTTCACTGGACCTCTTCAAGTTCTTCAGAACTCACATAACACGGTGTTTATTTCAACGATAGAAAAAAAAATTTTAAGCTTTCGATAAGATACAATTATGGTCTTATTCAAAGTCAGCTTTCCATGTAAGAATAAATTGATATAAAAATCGACGAATAAAGGCCCTTGTAGACTTGGTGGGTATGCATTTATAAAAACTTGTATCTTATAGAAATAAAATGAAAAGAAATAGCTCCCTCCCTATTCAAAGTTTTTTTTTTTAACTCTCTTGGTGTGTAAATATTTGCCGAAGCAAACCTTAAACATTGACATGAACAAGTTTCAGAAAAGAAGCAAGGGAAAGAAGTACCAAGAAGAGAAGGGGAGGGGGGAGCCCTTAGCAAGTTTTTTTATGTTTTTCTTTCTCCACTAATTAGAGAGGTTTCCCTCATACTGGTAACTGTAACGGAGCAATGGTGGAGTTTGCTCAAGAGGACAAACAAACAAGCAAAAAAAAAAAAAAAAAACTGGAAAGGAAGGCCTGAAAAAAACCCTGAAATAAATGTCCGTGAGGAACAGGCACGAGTTAAATAAAGAGAACAGTTTCGGGTCATTGTGCTAGGCGGAGCAGTAGCGAGTGGAGGGACAGTCTTGAGTGAGCGGAACTTAAAAACAATAGGATGGAGTTAGCAATAACGATTTTAGAGTGGAAATTAGGAAAAGAACACAGCCGGGAAATGCACGCTATTACTCGGTCACTAAGTTGTTAACCACTCGCCTGTTGTAAAAAAAAAATGTAAAACTAAGAAACAAAAAAAAAAATTTGTTTCACCGGTTGTTCTCTATTGATGTGAAACTTGGGCTACTACCTTGAATGAAGAGAGAGAAAATTTAAGGCGCTTAAAAATCAGGTACCTAGAAAAATATTGGCCTAGTAGAGAGTGAAGGAAGTTATAAAATGGAGTTACATACCCCGTAATCATAACCATAGCTTTTTAGGGTAATAAAATCTCATAAGTTACATAATGTTGAGCCTTATACCCTGTATTAATGAGCAGACATTGCTAGGGTAATCAAATCTTGCAGGTTACGCTGGGCAAGAAATGCAGCGTGAATGGAATAAACTAGAACTGCATTCAAGGTATTGACTGGCAAGTCTAATGTGAAGAAACCACTGGGAAGACCTAGAGGCAGGTGGGAGGATAACACTATACATGGTGTAATGAGGTGGACTGGATAGAACTAGCTCAAGATAAGGATAGGTTGTAATGAGGTGGACTGGCTAGTACTAGCTCAAGATAAGGTAGGTTGTAATGAGGTGGACTGGGTAGAACTAGCTCAAGATAGGGGTAGGCTGTAATGAGGTGGACTGGCTAGAACTAGCTCAAGATAGGGGTAGGCTGTAATGAGGTGGACTGGCTAGAACTAGCTCAAGATAAGGATAGGTTGTAATGAGGTGGACTGGCTAGAACTAGCTCAAGATAAGGATAGGGTGTAATGAGGTGGACTGGATAGAACTAGCTCAAGATAGGGGTAGGCTGTAATGAGGTGGACTGGCTAGAACTAGCTCAAGATAAGGATAGGTTGTAATGAGGTGGACTGGGTAGAACTAGCTCAAGATAAGGATAGGTTGTAATGAGGTGGACTGGATAGAACTAGCTCAAGATAAGGATAGGTTGTAATGAGGTGGACTGGATAGAACTAGCTCAAGATAAGGATAGGTTGTAATGAGGTGGACTGGCTAGAACTAGCTCAAGATAAGGATAGGTTGTAATGAGGTGGACTGGGTAGAACTAGCTCAAGATAGGGGTAGGCTGTAATGAGGTGGACTGGCTAGAACTATCTCAAAGTAGGAATGGTTGGCTTCATGTAAGTGTGTCAATGAACTTTCAAGTTCCTAATGCTATAGAGTGAGTAAGTGTTAAGATGTTTTACAGCTCTATTTTATCAGAACTTAAACTATTATATTTATATAATTATAATGATTAAGTAACTATCCAAACTATCCAAAGAGAAATTAAAGGAAATACTCGTATTTCAACATGAAATATAAATATAAATCTTAAGAATGTAACAAAACAATTGTGGTTATTTTATCATAATAATTTAAACAGTTATTATAATTCATTATTACTTTACTCTGCGTTATTCTAGTGAAAATAATAGGATGTTTATATATGCTCGTATTTGTGGGTGTTCAATAATCTAGCCTTTCCACGAGAAGTTCCACATAAAGCACGCTGTAGCTAATAATACACGTGTGAAATAAGCAACGCCATAGATGAACGGACATAACTTATTATTAGGACAGCGACAAAAATAATTTATTATTAACGTGATGGATTACATCTAGATATGGTCCGTTCCCATTTGGGATTATTTATAATATTTATAAAATACTTCAAACATTTGCTTTGACTACATTCGTCAGAGGAACAAACATTCTTATTGTGAAATAAAACATTTATACCAATGTAACGGATTTGTTAATAAATTTTGGAGCTCTGAAAGTAAAAATCTGCAACAAAAAAAAATCGTCAAAATATATCTGATGAAGTAGAGAACGTATCAGTGAGAGGGGGGGGGGGGGACTGACTCCATTTCATTCAGCCGTCACGAGGGGAGATTTGGGGAAAAAATTAATTCCCTACTGATCGGATTTGTAGCAACAGCAGAAGCAACAACAGTACGTGTTGCTATTTGTGTAATCTGGTGCCAGGGGTAGTTTGTTGATGTATGATAGTATCGGTTACACTTCATGTTGGCGGCTCATGTCATTCATTCTTCCACTCAATCAATTCTCTTTTCCCTTCCATGACTGGCAGAATGGGGACGTGTGTGTTTCCAATACAGGTTAAAAAACAAAGTATAATTCTAGCTCTACCTATTGGGGCACGGCTCTGTGTCATCAGATAGAATGGAGCATGTGTGAGGGGTGGCACCCACTTCCATCTCGAGCTGAATAAACAACTCAGAGGTTCAGTTAGCTGTCCATCTCAATATACACTATTTGGTTAGCAGTTCCAGTCTTTATACATTGTTTGGTTAGCAGTTCCAGTCTTAATACATTGTTTGGTTAGCAGTTCCAGCCTTAATACAATGTTTGGTTAGCAGTTCCAGTCATTATACAGTGTTTGGTTAGCAGTTCCAGCCCTGATACAGTGTTTGGTTAGCAGTTCCAGCCATGATACATTGTTTGGTTTGCAGTTCCAGCCTTAATATATTGTTTGGTTAGTAGTTCCAGCCTTGATATATTGTTTGGTTAGCAGTTCCAGCCATGATACATTGTTTGGTTGGCAGTTCCAGCCTTGATACATTGTTTGGTTAGCAGTTCCAGCCCTGATACAGTGTTTGGTTAGCAGTTCCAGCCATGATACATTGTTTGGTTAGCAGTTCCAGCCATGATACAGTGTTTGGTTAGCAGTTCCAGCCATGATACATTGTTTGGTTGGCAGTTCCAGCCTTAATATATTGTTTGGTTAGTAGTTCCAGCCTTGATATATTGTTTGGTTAGCAGTTCCAGCCATGATACATTGTTTGGTTGGCAGTTCCAGCCTTGATACATTGTTTGGTTAGCAGTTCCAACCATGCTACATTGTTTGGTTAGCAGTTCCAGCCCTGATACATTGTTTGGTTGGCAGTTCCAGCCATGATACATTGTTTGGTTAGCAGTTCCAGCCATGATACATTGTTTGGTTAGCAGTTCCAGCCTTAATATATTGTTTGGTTAGCAGTTACAGCCTTGATACATTGTTTGGTTGGCAGTTACAGCCTTAATAACATTGTTTGGTTAGCAGTTCCAGCCTTAATATATTGTTTGGTTAGCAGTTCCAGTCACGATATATTGTTTGGTTAGCAGTTCCAGTCACGATATATTGTTTGGTTAGCAGTTCCAGCCACGATACATTGTTTGGTTAGCAGTTCCAGCCACGATACATTGTTTGGTTAGCAGTCCCAGCCATGCTACATTGTTTAGTTAGCAGTTCCAGCCATGCTACATTGTTTAGTTAGCATGTTTCACTGTTTGGCTACACCCTTTGGTTGGCCATCTTACTGTCAGTTCTTTCTATTTTACATAGTTAGTTTAGCACCCCTTACCATCACACAACTGTTCGCTACTATCCTACGCATTCACTGTTGCTACAGCGTCGCTCTATTACGAGACTATAATAAACGCACAAAAGTGATTTTAAAAAATATACATAGAATTGGCTGCGGTAGACAATAAAGCACAGGTCAGTAAATACATTATTTGTTAATTATTACAGTCAAAATGTTAATTATTCATGATAATTAATCCAGATGATTTATTTCCATACGAGATTAAAATCTAGAAACAGATGCAATAAAATAAGTTTAACCTCACTCGTGCAATGCTATAAAAATCTCGTTGATGAACCAGTGAATCAAGTTTTTTTTATTATTATTACTTTTTCGTTATTTCCAATCCATTTACGAAGCTTATTTTCCATTTGTTTTTGTTTTTTTACCCACATTTTATTTTCATTTCGACAGAATAAAAAATAAACTTTAATTAGCTTCCGGCCTCCCCGCTGGGTATGATGGGTGTTCAATTGATTGGAAAATGTCGGTGGGACTGTGTAATATAGTCTGATTACGAGGAAACACACCTTTCTCTCCGATGTCCACATTCACGCAGAGATCACCAGCACGTGACGTAATGTTCACCAACACACTTCGATGGACGAATGGTCTAAGGCGTCACTCTCATGTTGGACTGGCCTGCTGATTAAGGGGAGAGATGGGTTGGAGCCCCAGTCAGGTCTACTTAGGGTGTGTTTTTTTTCTTAAATGGTTCCCCACTCCCCTTCCACGCTAATGAGGGTAGATTATTTCTAAAAAAAATATGCTTCCTTCCTCATCCCTACGACATTAGAATACCTATTCGTATAACTTGAAAAGTTCACTTAATTTAAACCCAAAGATTTGGGGTTGATTGTACTCAAAGTTTTTGAAATAGAAGCTTACCACAGCTACATAATATAATAAAACAAGAGGCTATGAAGTTTTGAGTTGGGTTCACACTGAGAGGACTGTGTCGTCTGGGATTGCTTCAAAAGTGTTCTCCCAAGGTCACGGTTCAGCATGGTAGGCGCACGGAGTCCTCTCAGTGTGAACCTTCACCAAGGTTCCTATCTACAGTGTGATAATGGCTGCAGAACATTCCGAAACAGCTAGAGTGTGCAGTAATTATGGCAGAAGGAAACTAGATAGTTTTGGTACAAATATATAATTTGAAACATAAGTAATACGATAATCATCTCATTAAAGAGAGTATTTGGAAAGAGATGGCGGAAAAACTCAATGTAAAAAGTAACTACGGTGACCAAAACAGTCAGAGCATGGTAGCGACATGACACAGCCGGCGCACAGTCCTATCAGTGTGAATGTTAGCGACAAGGCACAGCCGGCGCACAGTCCTATCAGTGTGAATGTTAGCGACATGACACAGCCGGCGCACAGTCCTATCAGTGTGAATGTTAGCGACATGACACAGCCGGCGCACAGTCCTGTAAGTGTGAATGTTAGCGACATGACACAGCCGGCGCACAGTCCTATCAGTGTGAATGTTAGCGACATGACACAGTCGGCGCACAGTCCTGTAAGTGTGAATGTTAGCGACACGACACAGCCGGCGCACAGTCCTATCAGTGTGAATGTTAGCGACAAGGCACAGTCGGCGCACAGTCCTGTAAGTGTGAATGTTAGCGACACGACACAGCCGGCGCATAGTCCTATCAGTGTGAATGTTAGCGACAAGGCACAGCCGGCGCACAGTCCTATCAGTGTGAATGTTAGCGACATGACACAGCCGGCGCACAGTCCTATCAGTGTGAATGTTAGCGACATGACACAGCCAGCGCACAGTCCTATCAGTGTGAATGTTAGCGACAAGGCACAGCCGGCGCACAGTCCTATCAGTGTGAATGTTAGCGACATGACACAGCCGGCGCACAGTCCTATCAGTGTGAATGTTAGCGACATGGCACAGTCGGCGCACAGTCCTGTAAGTGTGAATGTTAGCGACACGACACAGCCGGCGCATAGTCCTATCAGTGTGAATGTTAGCGACAAGGCACAGCCGGCGCACAGTCCTATCAGTGTGAATGTTAGCGACATGACACAGCCGGCGCACAGTCCTGTAAGTGTGAATGTTAGCGACACGACACAGCCGGCGCATAGTCCTATCAGTGTGAATGTTAGCGACAAGGCACAGCCCGCGCACAGTCCTATCAGTGTGAATGTTAGCGACATGACACAGCCGGCGCACAGTCCTATCAGTGTGAATGTTAGCGACATGACACAGCCGGCGCACAGTCCTGTAAGTGTGAATGTTAGCGACACGACACAGCCGGCGCATAGTCCTATCAGTGTGAATGTTAGCGACATGGCACAGTCGGCGCACAGTCCTGTAAGTGTGAATGTTAGCGACACGACACAGCCGGCGCATAGTCCTATCAGTGTGAATGTTAGCGACAAGGCACAGCCGGCGCACAGTCCTATCAGTGTGAATGTTAGCGACATGACACAGCCGGCGCACAGTCCTGTAAGTGTGAATGTTAGCGACACGACACAGCCGGCGCATAGTCCTATCAGTGTGAATGTTAGCGACAAGGCACAGCCGGCGCACAGTCCTATCAGTGTGAATGTTAGCGACATGACACAGCCGGCGCACAGTCCTATCAGTGTGAATGTTAGCGACATGACACAGCCGGCGCACAGTCCTGTAAGTGTGAATGTTAGCGACACGACACAGCCGGCGCACAGTCCTATCAGTGTGAATGTTAGCGACAAGGCACAGTCGGCGCACAGTCCTGTAAGTGTGAATGTTAGCGACACGACACAGCCGGCGCATAGTCCTATCAGTGTGAATGTTAGCGACAAGGCACAGCCGGCGCACAGTCCTATCAGTGTGAATGTTAGCGACATGACACAGCCGGCGCACAGTCCTATCAGTGTGAATGTTAGCGACATGACACAGCCAGCGCACAGTCCTATCAGTGTGAATGTTAGCGACAAGGCACAGCCGGCGCACAGTCCTATCAGTGTGAATGTTAGCGACATGACACAGCCGGCGCACAGTCCTATCAGTGTGAATGTTAGCGACATGGCACAGTCGGCGCACAGTCCTGTAAGTGTGAATGTTAGCGACACGACACAGCCGGCGCATAGTCCTATCAGTGTGAATGTTAGCGACAAGGCACAGCCGGCGCACAGTCCTATCAGTGTGAATGTTAGCGACATGACACAGCCGGCGCACAGTCCTGTAAGTGTGAATGTTAGCGACACGACACAGCCGGCGCATAGTCCTATCAGTGTGATAGTAGCGACAAGGCACAGTCGGCGCACAGTCCTGTGAGTGTGAATGTTAGCGACATGACACAGCCGGCGCACAGTCCTGTAAGTGTGAATTTTAGCGACACGACACAGCCGGCGCATAGTCCTATCAGTGTGAATAGTAGCGACAAGGCACAGTCGGCGCACAGTCCTGTGAGTGTGAATGTTAGCGACATGACACAGCCGGCGCACAGTCCTGTAAGTGTGAATGTTAGCGACACGACACAGCCGGCGCATAGTCCTATCAGTGTGAATAGTAGCGACAAGGCACAGTCGGCGCACAGTCCTGTGAGTGTGAATGTTAGCGACATGACACAGCCGGCGCACAGTCCTGTAAGTGTGAATGTTAGCGACACGACACAGCCGGGCATAGTCCTATCAGTGTGAATGTTAGCGACAAGGCACAGCCGGCGCACAGTCCTATCAGTGTGAATGTTAGCGACATGACACAGCCGGCGCACAGTCCTATCAGTGTGAATGTTTGCGACAAGGCACAGTCGGCCACAGTCCTGTAAGTGTGAATAGTAGCGACAAGGCACAGTCGGCGCACAGTCCTGTAAGTGTGAATGTTAGCGACACGAACAGCCGGACGCATAGTCCTATCAGTGTGAATGTAGCGACATGACACAGCCGGCGCACAGTCCTATCAGTGTGAATGTTAGCGCATGACACAGCCGGCGCACAGTCCTATCAGTGTGAATGTTAGCGACATGGACACAGCCGGCGCACAGTCCAATCAGGTGAATGTTAGCGACATGACCAGCCGGCGCACAGTCCTGTAAGTGTGAATGTTAGCGACACGACACAGCGGCGCACAGTCCTATCAGTGTGAATGTTAGCGACATGACACAGCCGGCGCACAGTCCTATCAGTGTGAATGTTAGCGACATGACACAGCCGGCGCATAGTCCTATCAGTGTGAATGTTAGCGACATGACACAGCCGGCGCACAGTCCTATCAGTGTGAATGTTAGCGACATGACACAGCCGGCGCACAGTCCTATCAGTGTGAATGTTAGCGACAAGGCACAGCCGGCGCACAGTCCTATCAGTGTGAATGTTAGCGACATGACACAGCCGGCGCACAGTCCTATCAGTGTGAATGTTAGCGACATGACACAGCGGCGCACAGTCCTGTAAGTGTGAATGTTTGCGACATGACACAGCCGGCGCACAGTCCTATCAGTGTGAATGTTAGCGACATGACACAGCCGGCGCACAGTCCTGTAAGTGTGAATGTTAGCGACACGACACAGCCGGCGCATAGTCCTATCAGTGTGAATGTTAGCGACAAGGCACAGCCGGCGCACAGTCCTATCAGTGTGAATGTTAGCGACACGACACAGCCGGCGCATAGTCCTATCAGTGTGAATGTTAGCGACAAGGCACAGCCGGCGCACAGTCCTATCAGTGTGAATGTTAGCGACATGACACAGCCGGCGCACAGTCCTATCAGTGTGAATGTTAGCGACAAGGCACAGCCGGCGCACAGTCCTATCAGTGTGAATGTTAGCGACATGGCACAGTCGGCGCACAGTCCTGTAGTGTGAATGTTAGCGACACGACACAGCCGGCGCATAGTCCTATCAGTGTGAATGTTAGCGACAGCCACAGCGGCGCACAGTCCTGTGAGTGTGAATGTTAGCGACATGACACAGCCGGCGCATAGTCCTGTGAGTGTGAATCCACCTTTAGAGTTGGCGAGACGCAAACAAACTATACCGAAGAAGTTGTCTGTATACCATAAACAAACAAATGAAATACGGTACTAAATAGCCCTTTAAAAATTGCTCGTAACCCATGATTGGTTCACTAGAACACGTGGCACGCTTTGCCTAACGTTCACGTGGAGTGAAAGTCCTCCCACGGACAACCGAGTAGGTGAACATTAGGTTAACTGCGTCGTGATGGCTTCGATTTAAAACAAAAAAGAAACATTACGTTACGTGAACATTACGTGGACGTTAAGTTGACCGTGATCATTAAATTATCATTCTCAGTCCTAGAGAGCAAAGAACTCGGCTCCAGTATGTTGTAACTACACACACTGAAATATTGCGAGACGTGTTTTTACGAACTACTAGTTAGTATATTAAAAGGGATTTGTTCAAGGTTCATTGTAACATTTTTGAATGTATTATACGTAGTAAGTGAAATAAAACGGAAAAGAGAAATATTGCAAGACAAAATAGTACCAACTGCACTAATGCCATTCTATTTTAATAATCCTTCTACTACAGGGTTGCCACTATTTTCTTCATTCGAAATTCCTTGTATATTCCAAGTTTTCCAGATGGAATCCCCAATTTTCCTAACACTTTATTTAGAGAGTAGTACAGAAGAATGAAATTTCATTTTTCATAAAATTTTCTATTGTGAAGTCATGCCATTGGTGTTTAGAACCGGAGAATTTTACCTTGGTGGGGTACTGTTTAGTGACACATCGACACGTATCAACATGCACAGCTCGAGAATTGATATTACCGTTTAGGGACATATTGACAAGTATCAACATGCACAGCTTTAAAATGATATTACTGTTTAGTAACACATTGACAAGTATCAACATGCACAGCTTGAAAATTGATGTTACTGTTTAGTGACACATTGACAAGTATCAACATGCACA
Source organism: Timema podura (assembly GCA_033556935.1). Classification (NCBI taxonomy): domain Eukaryota; kingdom Metazoa; phylum Arthropoda; class Insecta; order Phasmatodea; family Timematidae; genus Timema; species Timema podura. Next base: position 54,626,592 of record JAVRXN010000012.1, on the reverse strand, counting down.
GCTCGAGAATTGATATTACTGTTTAGTAACACATTGACAAGTATCAACATGCACAGCTTTAGAATTGATATTACTGTTTAGTGACACATTGACAAGTATCAACATGCACAGCTCGAGAATTGATATTACTGTTTAGTAACATGTTAACAGTTATCAACATTTTCAGCTCGAATGTTGATATTAAAGTTTAGTTATACATCAACAAGTATCAACATGCACCACAAATAGGATCATATAATGAATAGCTCAGTGGGTAGCTGTGCCCCAAATGATCAGTTTGACGACTGGAAGCCCAGAGATGACTTGTGTTTAACCTTACCCAAAGTTTCCTCCAATTGGTCTCATCCATTTTAAGAAACAAGGGCCCCTTCCCCCGGGTACTTGAACCACTCAAACTATCCCAGGACTCGGGACCAAGTTTTAATGACGGATTCAAGTTAATAGCTTCTAATGAGAGGAACCGCGCGCGCTTCCAAAGTTCCCTGGCTTGAATCCAAACTTGTACAGACAGTTGCCGGTACAGCCGGGGACACGACGTGATGGACTCTTCTATCGTGGGTAGTGCACAAAACACACACCTCATTCACGTCCGGATCATGGAGGAAACGTAACGTCACGAATATAATATGACAAACCGTAAGAAAACGTGACTTCACGGATACAATATAACAAACCGTAAGAAAACGTGACTTAACAAATATAATATAGCAAAACGTAAGAAAACGTGACATCACGGATACAATATAACAAACCGTAAGAAAACGTGACTTAACAAATATAATATAGCAAAACGTAAGAAAACGTGACATCACGGATACAATATAACAAACCGTAAGAAAACGTGACTTAACAAATATAATATAGCAAAACGTAAGAAAACGTGACATCACGGATACAATATAACAAACTGTAAGAAAACGTGACTTCACGGATATAATATAACAAACCGTAAGAAAACGTGACTTAACAAATATAATATAGCAAAACGTAAGAAAACGTGACATCACGGATATAATATAACAAACCATAAGAAAACGTGACATCACGGATATAATATAACAAACCATAATAAAACGTGACATCACGGATACAATATAACAAACCGTAAGAAAACGTGACTTAACAAATATAATATAGCAAAACGTAATAAAACGTGACATCACGGATACAATATAACAAACCATAAGGAAAAGTGACATCACGGATATAATATAACAAACCATAAGGGAAAGTGACATCACGGATATAATATAACAAACCATAAGAAAACGTGACATCACGGATATAATATAACAAACCATAAGAAAACGTGACATCACGGATATAATATAACAAACCGTAAGAAAACGTGACTTAACAAATATAATATAGCAAAACGTAAGAAAACGTGACTTCACGGATATAATATAACAAACCATAAGAAAACGTGACTTCACGGATATAATATAACAAACCATAAGAAAACGTAACATCACGGATATAATATAACAAACCATAAGGAAAAGTGACATCACGGATATAATATAACAAACCATAAGTGAAAGTGACATCACGGATATAATATAACAAACCATAAGGGAAGGTGACATCACGAATGTAATATACCAAACCAGGTGAGAAGACGTCATCAACCAGAAAGAAGAAGAATAGTAAAGAGTGCGGAATGTTCAATTCAGGCTTGTGTGTGCAAGATCACCAATATCCACGGTGAGGAAGAGAGCTACTCCCACCCTTGTAATCTCATTTCAACCCTTTACTCCCGACTCGAATCCTTCTTGTCCCTCCCCCCATCTCTCAAGGTGGACATCCCAAATGCAATCCGAGGAGCGACCCTGTCAAAGGTAGAACACTGCCATAAGGATCTGGGAGGAAAATGAGATCCCAATATTGAAAAGGTTACAAATTGGAAAAGAAAGGACGACATTTCGTTATAAAGGAAACATTATCTTGAGAGGTAAGAAAATTACCTCTTTGTTGTTGAGAAACAGTTGGTGTAGAAACCACGATATATTCCCTCCATTCAACTTTGCTCCAAAATTTTAATCTCGTCAATATGAGTTTCGGTGGGTTTTTTTAAACACTTGTTTTGTTAGAGTGTAGTAGCACAGTGTCTTCCAAGTTCTTCCTTGGTTGTTATAGTATATACATGATGTCATAGTTCCTCCTTGGTTGTTATAGTATATACATGATGTCATAGTTCCTCCTTGGTTGTTATAGTATATACATGATGTCATAGTTCCTCCTTGGTTGTTATAGTATATACATGATGTCATAGTTCCTCCTTGGTTGTTATAGTATATACATGACGTCATAGTTCCTCCTTGGTTGTTATAGTATATACATGATGTCATAGTTCATCCTCGGTTGTTATAGTATATACATGACGTCATAGTTCCTCCTTGGTTGTTATAGTATATACATGACGTCATAGTTCCTCCTTGGTTGTTATAGTATATACATGATGTCATAGTTCCTCCTTAGTTGTTATAGTATATACATGATGTCATAGTTCCTCCTTGGTTGTTATAGTATATACATGACGTCATAGTTCCTCCTCGGTTGTTATAGTATATACATGATGTCATAGTTCCTCCTTGGTTGTTATAGTATATACATGATGTCATAGTTCCTCCTTGGTTGTTATAGTATATACATGATGTCATAGTTCCTCCTTGGTTGTTATAGTATATACATGATGTCATAGTTCCTCCTTGGTTGTTATAGTATTATATATCATGGTTAAGTTACATAGTCATGTTCCTCCTTCGGTTGTTATAGTATATACATGATGTCATAGTTCCTCCTTGGTTTTGTTATAGTATATACTTGTGTTCATAGTTCCTCCTATTGGTTGTTATAGTATATACATGATGTCTAGTTACTCCTTGGTTGTTATAGTATATCCATGACGTCTTAGTTCCTCCTTGGTTGTTATAGTATATACATGTCGTCTTAGTTCCTCCTTGGTTGTTATAGTATATACATGATGTCATAGTTCCTCCTTGGTTGTTATAGTATATACATGATGTCATAGTTAACCTTGTTGTTATATATATCCATGACGTCTTAGTTTCCTTGGTTGTTATAGTATATACATGAAATGTGATGATCACAACCTACATCTCAGTCCTGACACTTATCTGGTAACACAAAGTGGCAACCAATCATCTTACCTGCAGTGTTCTCACATGACCACTACATGCAAGGTTCTCACGTGATCATTACCTGCAGTGTTCTCACATGACCACTACATGCAAGGCTCTCACGTGATCATTACCTGCAGTGTTCTCACATGACCACTACATGCAAGGTTCTCACGTGATCATTACCTGCAGTGTTCTCACATGACCACTACATGCAAGGCTCTCACGTGATCATTACCTGCAGTGTTCTCACATGACCACTACATGCAAAGTTCTCACGTGATCATTACCTGCAGTGTTCTCACATGACCACTACATGCAAGGTTCTCACGTGATCATTACCTGCAAGATTGTCACATAAAAAGTGGAAGCAGTCACTATTTATCCTAGCTGCAAGTTTAGTCATATAATTTTGAAGTAAGCAGTAGCTTAAGCTCTTTTGTATCCACAAATGATGGATGCGGAAGCGATGAGAGAGCTGTTACCGGCCAAAAACCAAATATCCTGTTAACGAATGTAGCAACGAACAGGCAGTCCCTGATAGGTCCCACGCAGAAAGGGAGTCACACTTCGGTAGAATGGCAATATTCGTCTCACTGATATTTATCGAGAACTAATATACGTCAAAGTTTTGAAGGAGAAAGAAAACATTTACTTATCCTAAAAGCTGGTGGCAAAAAGCGCGTTATTTGCCGACAAAATGCGAGAACTACTCCCTGAAACCCCCGCCGCCTCGCACCCCCTTAGGGGTGAAATAGAAGCAAAGGAAAGCAGGAAGGAGTAGCTTGCAACGAGGAAAAACAAAAGACTGGCTCAAAAGAGAGGGCAACAAGGAAAAGAAAAACTAAGGAACAAAATAAATAGGACTAGAAAGAAAAGAGGTTAAATAAATAGACCGTGCTAGAAGGGACTGTTCGACTGAAGATTGAAGGGAAAATGCGAGTTTCAAACTACAAAGAACAAAAGCTACAGATAACCTTATTTTTTCTACAGCGTGGATTTTCATTAGTTTCGAGTTTCTTAATTAATCAAATCAAATTAGTAGACTAACCACTGTGATTGTTATAGACTGATCACATTGAACTGTAACCGTAATAGACTGATCACATTGAACTGTAACCATTATAGACTGATCACATTGAACTGTAACCATTATAGACTGATCACACTGAACTGTAACCGTAATAGACTGATCACAATGAACTGTAACCATTATAGACTGATCACATTGAACTGTAACCATTATAGACTGATCACACTGAACTGTAAACATTATAGACTGATCACAATGAACTGTAACCATTATAGACTGATCACATTAAACTGTAACCATTATAGACTGATCACAATGAACTGTAACCATTATAGACTGATCACATTGAACTGTAACCATTATAGACTGATCACATTGAACTGTAACCATTATAGAGTGATCACATTGAACTGTAACCATTATAGACTGATCACAATGAACTGTAACCATTATAGAGTGATCACATTGAACTGTAACCATTATAGATTGATCACATTGAACTATAACCATTATAGACTGATCACAATGAACTGTAACCATTATAGACTGATCACATGAACTGTAACCATTATAGAGTGATCACAATGAACTGTAACCATTATAGACTGATCACATTGAACTGTAAACCATTATAGATTGATCACATTGAACTATAACCATTATAGACTGATCACAATGAACTGTAACCATTATAGACTGATCACATTGAACTGTAACCATTATAGACTGATCACAATGAACTGTAACCATTATAGATTGATCACATTGAACTGTAACCATTATAGACTGATCACATTGAACTGTAACCATTATAGATTGATCACATTGAACTATAACCATTATAGACTGATCACAATGAACTATAACCTTTATAGACTGATCACAATGAACTGTAACCATTATAGACTGATCACATTGAAACTGTAACCATTATAGATTGATCACATTGAACTGTAACCATTATAGACTGATCACATTGAACTGTAACCATTATAGATTGATCACATTGAACTATAACCATTATAGACTGATCACATTGAACTGTAACCATTATAGACTGATCACACTGAACTGTAACCATTATAGACTGATCACATTGAACTGTAACCATTATAGACTGATCACACTGAACTGTAACCATTATAGACTGATCACATTGAACTGTAACCATTATAGACTGATCACAATGAACTATAACCATTATAGACTGATCACAATGAACTGTAACCATTATAGACTGATCACATTGAACTGTAACCATTATAGACTGATCACACTGAACTGTAACCATTATAGACTGATCACATTGAACTGTAACCATTATAGACTGATCACACTGAACTGTAACCATTATAGACTGATCACATTGAACTGTAACCATTATAGACTGATCACACTGAACTGTAACCATTATAGACTGATCACATTGAACTGTAACCATTATAGACTGATCACATTGAACTGTAACCATTATAGAGTGATCACATTGAACTGTAACTATTGTAGATTGAATCACGGCCGTCTTCAGTTACAGGCCGGAGTACTGAAGTTTGGCAACACTGCGTTGAGGCTGGTCGACAATAAAGCCACGTACAATATTGCTGATTTAGTTCAGTTTGTTTTATTGTGTTGACTGTACTAGTGTATCTAGCTTGTGTTGCACCAGGAGTTGACTGTACTAGTGTATCTAGCTTATGTTTCACCAGGAGTTGACTGTACTAGTGTATCTAGCTTATGTTTCACCAGGAGTTGACTGTACTAGTGTATCTAGCTTATGTTTCACCAGGAGTTGACTGTACTAGTGTATCTAGCTTATGTTTCACCAGGAGTTGACTGTACTAGTGTATCTAGCTTATGTTTCACCAGGAGTTGACTGTACTAGTGTATCTAGCTTATGTTTCACCAGGAGTTGACTGTACTAGTGTATCTAGCTTGTGTTGCACCAGGAGTTGACTGTACTAGTGTATCTAGCTTATGTTTCACCAGGAGTTGACTGTACTAGTGTATCTAGCTTATGTTTCACAAAACGTTACCTGTACAACTTTCTCTAGTTCAATTTACAGCAAGTAAAGACTATACTTCTTTTTAACCCTATAAAAATCCACCATCCCTTACCAACCACTCAACCATACCAAACTTTTCTTATATTTTTTTCCCTAAACCGTCTTAAAACCTCATCGAAAATTCCGTCGTCGTTCACGACTGCCGCAACGGGGAATCGAACCCCCCCAACGTAGTAATCGTAGACACACACGTAGATATATATATACACTTGAAGCTCTCCCGGCTCTGCCAATTTCAACTAACTGCATTTAAAGGTCACCCCTCCTTCTCCATAATCCCGCCATATCAATCCATTCAGTGCCGTAAAACTGCCGGGACACGTCCTTGAAGCAACAATCAGGAGTGGGGGATCAGCCGTGGTAGGGGAGGTAGATAATAGGATGGAGGGGAAGGGACGACAAACTGAGAAATAAATGGAAATACGAACATAATCTAGACCCAACGCTAAAACAAACTGGGCTGCTTTAATGGAATGTTTTTTGACCTTCATTTACTTGTGTTAGGGCACACAGATTGAGTGGAACTCCTGGAGTTGGTTGGAATACAGTGATATTGTGTGTTACGTGGAGGTGAGAGGGTGGAACTCCTGGAGTTGGTCGGATGCATTCAATAAGGAAGGAAGATGACCAAAAGGACGGAAAACAGGCCAAGAGGAAGAAAGACAAACAATAGAAAGAAAGACAGACAATAGAAAGGAAGACAAACCAATAGAAAGGAAGACAAACTAATAGAAAGGAAGACAAACCAATAGAAAGGAAGACAAACTAATAGAAAGGAAGACAAACCAATAGAAAGGAAGAGTCTAATAGGAAGGAAGACAAACAATAGAAAGAAAGAATTCAGAAGGAAGGAAGACAAACAATAGAAAGAAAGACAGACAATAGAAAGGAAGACAAACCAATAGAAAGGAATAGAGACAAATTAATAGAAAAGAAGAGTCTAATAGGAAGGAAGACAAACTATAGAAAGAAAGAACCCAGAAGGAAGGAAGACAAACTAGAAGGAAGGAAAGTAGACCAAGAAGAAGGAAAATAGATGAGGAAGAGACAGAAGTACTGTCGAGTGGAGTGTAAGGGACAATAATCCCAGCACTCCCCAGGGAAACGTGACCCACGGACCAATATTGGTAGATCAGGTGGATCAAGGAAAGGACAAGTCAGGTGTCAGATGGAGTCAAGCTGAAGAGTGAGGACGAGGGTTTTATGTGAAGGTCTTCTGACCTTAGGACAATAAAAGAACTTTCCGCCTCGTCTCTTAACATATACGCCAGCGTTTAGAAACCAGGTTGCGCCTAATACATCACTTAAGGTGGCCGCCCCGGTCAGCGAGGAAGTATCAATCGCTGTCAGGCCGCATGGATTAAAGCATAAATAGTCTGTGTCGCTTTCTGAAACTACTTTTATATTCTGTCCAAGCTTACACCCTTTTTAACCCCCTCACCTACAACTACCCTTTGGCAAGCCAATAAGAAAGGTGGGAAAGAAAACTACGAAACTTATCTCAAAGTAAAGAGGAAAACTCCCTGCTAGTATTTCAAGTATCTAAAAATTTTCTGTTGGGACACAATCAACAAATGACTGTATTTGTTAGAGGAAGGCTAAATCTAGAGCCCTTTTTCATCAAAACCAGTCTCATATCTCCAAAGATATAATTTAAAAATTCGTTGAAAATGAGTTAGTGTCACATTTTCACACACAAAAAAAAAAATCTATTAATAGAACTCAAACTATAGGACTGTTAGGGAAAAAGAGCCCTGTTGGAATATTTCGACTTTATTTTGGCGTGAACCATATTTTGAAATAACGCATCGTGCAATTAAATATTGCTGGGTACATCCTTCACAGTTAGATTTACCTGACTTGCTCAAGTTTTTACTAAACAAAATGTTCACATAGCTATCATTATCATTATTATTATTAGCACCGCGTCTTACTACCCGTTCGGGTTATACGTACTTATGCTAATGTGAAATGGTAGGGTGATTGTGGAGAATAAATGGAGGACCTACAGTTTAAGATGGAATCCGAACCACGGTGGAGGCCTGGCATTCCACACATTCAAAAGTTGTGATTAATACACGTCTTGTCAGAGGTTAAGGAAGGGTTTGGGCAATCAGATAAATCTGTGCTGGGACCGAGGATTGAACCCTGGACCCTCACACAGAAGTCCGACACCTTACCCCTAGACCGCCAGGTCACCCATAGCTATCAAAAACAACCTATACTTCAGAAATGATAATTATAAATTCTTCGTATAAGAACAGTATTTCCTAACATAAACATCTCTTGAGTGCGAGGGTGGAATGTTTCCCAATCAAACTAGAGCGCCGTCTGCTACCAATTGACTTGTATTATTGTCCCCTACGCACGCACCCTGGGGGTGCGGGAGGAGGATATGGGGGGGGGGGGACTGGAGGGTGAGTTGTGTCAGCGACATTCGTTCTTCAAACATTTTCCTTTTAAAGGAAAAAATGTAGAGGTGATTTTTGGATTATCATGAAAAGTGAAGCCTTCGTGTCTCTGGGGAATATGCAGACTTTTGTAACTTTTTTTTCCGTTTAGTAATCTACTTCCGGCTTGAGATTTCTCGTATTCACTAACTCTCTCACTCAATCTCTTTTCTATATTTTCGAAGCTGATAAAAGGTTGAGAAGGAATAATGAGAGTTTTGTGTCAAGTGTCAACATTGAATATTTCTCCCAGCAACTATAGTGTCAAATGTCAAGTGTCAACACTGAATATTCCTCGTAGCGCTATTGTGACGAGAGTCAACATTGGATATTCCTTGTAGCAAAACTATTGTGACGAGAGTCAACAATGGATATTCCTCGCAGCACTATTGTGACGCCTGTCAACTTTAAATATTCCTTGCAGAAACTATTGTGACGAGAGTCAACATTGGATATTCCTTGTAGCAACTATTGTGACGCCTGTCAACTTTGAATATTCCTTGCAGAAACTATTGTGACGAGAGTCAACATTGGATATTCCTTGTAGCAACTATTGTGACACCTGTCAACTTTGAATATTCCTTGCAGAAACTATTGTGACGAGACTCAACATTGGATATTCCTTGTAGCAACTATTGTGACACCTGTCAACTTTGAATATTCCTTGCAGAAACTATTGTGACGGAGACTCAAAAATTGGATATTCCTTGTGTGCAACTGAATTGTGAACACCTGTCAACTTTGAATATTCCTTGCGAAACTATTGTGACGAGACTCAACATTGGATATTCCTTGTAGCAACTATTGTGACACCTGTCAACTTTGAATATTCCTTGCAGAAACTATTGTGACGAGACTCAACATTGGATATTCCTTGTAGCAACTATTGTGACGCCTGTCAACTTTGAATATTCCTTGCAGAAACTATTGTGACGAGAGTCAACATTGGATATTCCTTGTAGCAACTATTGTGACACCTGTCAACTTTAACTATTAGCGTGTTTCAAAGTAGTGTTAGCACAAAGTAAATTATTAGAAGCGCATAATGAACGGCAAGTAGCGTGAAGTAGGCGATCAGTAACGTATAGTAAGGAACTAGTAGTGTGTATTAACACATCAGATTTTTTTTTTTTGTGAATTCTTCCTTATTGATATAACTCTAAAGAAAAAATACACTAAGACATCATAGGTTTTTACTCACAGACCACTAGATGTAGTTCCTGGTCTAATAGTTCAGACACATGATTTGTCTACATTCCTCACAGACCACTAGATGTGTTCAGTCTATAGGCCAGACACATGTCTTGTCTAGCATCTCTCAAGACCACTAGATGTAGTTCCAGGTCTATAGCCAGACACATGTCCTAGTCTCTCGCTCACAGACACTAGATGTAGTCAGTCTAATATCCAGACTATAGCCATCTCCTCACAGACCACTAGAGTGTAGTCTTTCCTGTATTTCTAGCACCTCCCTGATGTATTAGTCTCCAGACACATGTCCTTGTCTCTTCCTCACAGACCACTAGATGTAGTTCAGGTCTAATAGGCCAGACACAATACCTCTGTGGGATCAACAAACCAAAGTGACCTGTCTTCTTGTTATCTCCTCTGAAGCACCCCCTTGATGTTTTGTCTCCACTAAACACCTCCTTCCTTTCTTTCTTCCCTTGTTTCCAATCTCCATTTTGCATGTACACCCCGTTGTTCTCTTGTCACATGATTGAGAGGTCCCCTCCCACCACCAACCACCTGCCTCGTCTCAGACCCAAACTTAGCACCGCATCTTCTTCAAACACAGCCGCCAGTTAGTTGTTCAAACTGAAATTGCGCGGAAGTACATCAACCATTTTCCGCTGGCGATGGCATTTGGGGCGTAACAGCCCTCCCTCCCCCACCCCCTAAGTTGGTTTCCTTTTAATTAACTTTCATTTACTGGCTCGTAACGTCTTTCGGGAGTTCGCAGTTAATGGAAAGCGCCGGCAATAGATATTATTGAATTTTCTTTGGCTCAGAGGTAGATTTCCTTTATGTGTGTTCAGCTTCGTTGTTTTAACTTCCGGCGTTATCGATAAAACCTGCCATTCAGGCTCGTTCAGGAGCTGTTCTAGTGATAACAAGGGTTCGAACATACTATATACGCTCGTCAGAGCCCTTCCTATGATAGCGGATTCAAACCTATATACGCTCATTCAGAGTCCCCTCTTGTGATAACGGGGATTCAAACTACTATATACGCTCGTTCAGGGCCCCTCCTGTGATAACATGGAGTTTGACACTCGGAATACGAAGGTTTTGTAACGACTGAGCAGAAACATTGCTGAGTTCAATGAAGGGATATTATTGTTGATGTACCAAAATATTAGCTCATTATTATCAACATCTCGGTGCTGCTGCCCAGAATGCTGAGGGTAGGTCTGTCAGTAATTGTTATCAACATCTCGGTGGTGCTGTCCAGAATGCTGAGGTAGGTCTGTTAGTAATTGTTATCAACATCTCGGTGCTGCTGCCAGAATGCTGAGGTAGGTCTGTCAGTAATTGTTATCAACATCTCGGTGCTGCTGCCCAGAATGCTGAGGGTAGTCTGTCAGTAATTGTTATCAACATCTTGGTGGTGCTGTCCAGAATGCTGAGGGTAGGTCTGTTAGTAATTGTTATCAACATCTCGGTGGTGCTGTCCAGAATGCTGAGGTAGGTCTGTTAGTAATTGTTATCAACATCTCGGTGCTGCTGCCAGAATGCTGAGGGTAGGTCTGTCAGTAATTGTTATCAACATCTCGGTGTGCTGTCCAGAATGCTGAGGGAGTCTGTTAGTAATTGTTATCAACATCTCGGTGGTGCTGTCCAGAATGCTGAGGTAGGTCTGTTAGTAATTGTTATCAACATCTCGGTGGTGCTGTCCAGAATGCTGAGGGTAGGTCTGTTAGTAATTGTTATCAACATCTCGGTGCTGCTGCCAGAATGCTGAGGGTAGGTCTGTTAGTAATTGTTATCAACATCTCGGTGCTGCTGCCCAGAATGCTGAGGGTAGGTCTGTAGTAATTGTTATCAACATCTCGGTGGTGCTGTCCAGAATGCTGAGGGTAGGTCTGTTAGTAATTGTTATCAACATCTCGGTGCTGCTGCCCAGAATGCTGAGGGTAGGTCTGTAGTAATTGTTATCAACATCTCGGTGCTGCTGCCCAGAATGCTGAGGGTAGGTCTGTCAGTAATTGTTATCAACATCTCGGTGGTGCTGTCCTAGAATGCTGAGGGTATCTGTTAGTAATTGTTATCAACATCTCGGTGCTGCTGCCCAGAATGCTGAGGTAGGTCTGTTAGTAATTGTTATCAACATCTCGGTGCTGCTGCCCAAATGCTGAGGGTAGGTCTGTCAGTAATTTTTATCACATCTCGTGCTGCTGTCCAGAATGCTGAGAGTAGGTCTGTCAGTAATTGCTTATCAACATCTCGGTGGTGCTGTCCAGAATGCTGAGGGTAGGTCTGTCAGTAATTGCTATCAACATCTCGGTGTTGCTGTCCAGAGTGTATTCAATGAATTGCTATCAACATCTTGACGAGTCCTCCTTCATCGAACAAACAAGTGCTGAATGAGAATAGCTATAAGAGATGTCAGTACCTCGGTTGAGAACGTGGGTGGTTTTAGGGGGTTGGGAGGGGCTCGCCCGGCGAAGAAAGGAACCAATTGACTGATTCAGAAGTCACATAAAAAGAGAAGTCGTAAAAGAAGCAGAAGTTGCAGAAATATCCCCCTCATCACAACACAGAAACTCTAAAAGTCTGACACAAATAATGGAGCGCTGAAAGGTTGGTTGTAAAGTGGGGGGCGGGAGTGTAAACATGGCGGAGAACAGGATAGGGGAATACCGTGTAGACCCCCAGAGAAGCACAACTCTGAGGGAAGAATGACCTATTTTGAAGCAGCCCATGAAAATACTGGCCAATGCTTCAGTGAGGATTGTATTCAGAAGGTGGAGGAAATATGGCTAAACTTACACCCTTTATTTCCCAACTGTTGAACAAGTATTCAGACAATTACGTACACGGCAGACTAAGGCCATTCCGATATCCACAACGGTATCTAGGTTTGAAGTTAATTTTATCGTAATCCATATCGATAGTAATATGGATTCAATTGATCTGTGAATAATTTGCATGATTATAATATGTTGTTGATTTCAAAGGATTCCCAAACCTTTTTTTTTAGACTGAAGGAGGTCTTGCACCGGAAAAAATACATACTGTGGTACTCATCAAATATTTAACACTAATATTGTGAGCATTCAATAAAAACAGTTACATTTTGCAAGTATAAAACAAACGGAAACCATAACATGTTCTTGCTGCGACTTTGTAAAATGTAGTTTATTCAGATTTGAAATAAAATTGGCAATATTTATAATTACTTGGGCTATTTTACTATAGTGTGATAAATAAATAGAGAATATTCTAAAATTGCCTTGCGTAGCCCAAGATAACTTTGGCAAAGTTCAGTTTAAAAAACGGCGGATTACACTACACTACATTTTGAAAATAATTTACTTGTCTTTCAAAGAAAATATTGCATTTTGAATCATTTTTAATATTGATTAAAAAAAATTACTGTTTTTTATTTACATTGCGTCATTTTTTTTCAGAAATAAAATAAAATTCTGATTTTCACAATTTTTTAATAACTTTGACAGAATTTTTGGAGTGAAATTATAACAAAATGCTACTTTTATCAGACACTTTATTCACATACACATATTGAAAGCACCATTAAAAACTAGTTTTACTCGCGATCTAGCACAAACTTAACAATGACAACTTTAAAAATAAACCGAGTTCACACCGTTAAAACCAATGTAAAGAGAATATACGGTAGCTGAAGAAAGACATCTGATTGGCTAAGCTTGTGACGTCACTCAGTACACAAGTCGGCGCGTTACATACACAAAGCTATGGAAGACAAACTGTTTTACCAGGTAACATTTTGGAACTTTAAATAATAAGTAAACCTTTAAAATCCACACCAATATCAATAACTTATTTAAAATATGTATTTAAATGTAGCTGTCTTCGTATTGTGTAGTGACTGACGTAAACAATTACATCAAATTCCTCAAAGTGGCGCTACTTTTCTATTCTCTTTATAATGATTAAAACTGTCGAAATTTCTAAAAACAAATGACCAAAGGAATTGTTGCCAACATGTGAAGATGTTTTTAATAAATTCCCAGAATTAATTCCTAGCTTAATGCATTCAATAATACAGATCCTGACACCAACTTAAGGATTTGGGGGAAAAAAATCCTGTACGTGATACAAGCTGATCACGTTTCTGAAATCAACATAAAAGTCTCAGTTAAATACCTATATTAGCTCACAAACATAGAAAGCCATGGAGACCAGTGTTAACTCTCACAACATCACACAAGAATGTAAATATGAAGATTTTGGGCTCAATACACCACGATGTTTAATACGGACATTAATCAACACTTGGTGTTTACAGTTAAGGTGGGGATGTAGGGAACGCGATTTAAGGTAAGTGGTGTTTTTTTTTTCAGTTTTTATAATCAAACTTTTATTTGGCCTAAAAAAAATACATCGCTTCAGTAGAAATTTAGAATTTAATTTTATTCACTTGTTGATATCAAAATTAGATGAAAAACGTTTTTTAAATGAAGAGAAAAAGTTGGTCATTAAATTCCAGGACACCCTCGACAGATATTCAACAACTGTTGATATCACCATGGGAAGAAAATTAAACTCTTATGTTTCTATTAGAGCAATAATTTATTTTGACCAAAAAAAAGTGTTGCTATAAAAACTGCAAAGACACTGCCTTTAATTCGTGTTCCATACATTTCAGCTTCAATCTTTCTATCCCTAGTTCCCGCTGGCTAAGATAGAGGTGGTTTTCAATCCATTTTAACTACAGTATGTAGTTTTATTGGCTACAGGTGAATTGCAGCCGCATATTTTAGAGCCACGTACAAATTGCAGCCCCGACTGTTGACCTGACCTAACCTAACCTAACCTAACCTAGCCTAACCTAACCTAACCTTCAATTTTTTTTCCAAAACCATTGAACGACAAGAACTGAGGAAGTTTGGATATTACGAGGTATGTCGACATGAGACGATGATAGTTTCTATCTGAAATTTAAGACAGCATGATAGAAAGTACACTGCTAATTAAGTGGACGCAACTCATTCCTCTCTCTGAAAAAGCCGAGCCGCAACTCCCCTACACAGGTTTTATTTACGGTCTGAAGGGCCAATATGAGTTACTAGGCGAGTTTTTGCTAAAATTTCCCACTTCACACCACATTCTTATTACTTTGCCTTAAGTGGCCGCTAATTATAATATTCTTTGTCTTCAAATATTTACCGATAGCGGGTCAACCTCTAGAGTCCTATGGGGATGGTTTAGTGGAGGTGATTCACCGACTTGTATATTATATTATTTAGATAAATATTTGGTAAATCTTAGTGTCAAAAGTGTCACTATTCTTTCCATCCAAACAAAACTATCAGAAGTCCCAAGTCTTGAATAGGTTCTCCACCCCAGCCTTGGAGAAGGGCCAGTAGCCAAGGCGGTGGGGCTAATGCCAGGTAGAACTGTTATCAACATGATGAACGAGAATATGTCGTGTAGTTTCCCTACCTACCTCTCTTAGCGTGCGGTCAATCATGTTAAACAACAGCAAACTGGAACAGTTACCTCCTTTAATGATAGTTCAAACTGTGTTCGCGAGCATATTACCAAACCTTATTTCAAGAAGCTAAACAAGACGTCACTTAAAGAAGTAACTCCTGACATAAAATGGTTGGACCAGAGACCGCGTTGATAGAATGCCTCACTACCATACATCTGCAGATGATCTCGAGCTGGTGGCAGAGGATCTAATGTCAGGACTCCGAGGAATGAGAAAAGTCACCTCCAAACTCAACTGAATACACCGATTCTAGTAGGAATGGACATCTGAAACGCCCCTTTTCCAGTCAGAATTTTACTATATAGTAGTATTTTGGGAGGTAAAAAGGCTTTTTAGATGTAAATTCCTAAAAGATCTCAACAACCGATCTTGGTATTGTCAATTTTGTATACCAAGGGCTTTACCCGACAGCTAGAAAAGTTACTAAATCAACTTTCACAAATTCATGCGTAAAGTCATTTAATCTGTTGTTCTGACTTTTAATAGGTAGTATCAATGCCTGTAATAACAGAAATAAAATGGTAAATTGTTGTTAATGTTGGCTGCAAAAAAAAAAGTGTTAGTAATTTCTAAAAGGCAAGGTCACGAGAACTACATTTTACATGCATGTACATTGCGACATTACATGTTTGACATAAGTTTGTTGCTGGTATATTTTATCAACACCAGTTCTACTATCAGTAAATGCCAGATAAAGACTTAACCTTGCTGGATCATGAACTGTTTTTTATTTTGCTACAATATCATATATATATTAAAAGAAGAAGACTTTAAATTTGATAAAATAGTTGCAAGTTGTTTAGATGGTTTTAACTTTGAAAGTACTTGAACACACGCTTCATAAAATCTGGAAAATGTCATTCTTCTTATACCTTTTTAATTATACTCAGATAACAAATTATCAGCACCTGTAACCTCATAAGATCTAGCAACCAAATAATTTAAAAATTGCTTTTCATTGAACGAGACGCTATTCCTCGTGTGTACTGTGGTGCGAGGATATTGTCTTGTTTGTGTCAAACACAATAGCCCCATATTTAGAGTTACTATACGGCCAATGTCCATCTAGATACTAGATGCAGGATGACTAGGGGGGTTAAAGACTGGTGAGGGTGGAGGGTCGGAGGAAACATGGAAAAGATTTGGTTTGAAATACGTCAATGGTGTCTAGGTGCAAATAGAAGTGGGTGTTTTTATTAGTCAGTGGAAGAGAGAACGTGGTGTCAGTATATAAACAAGAGATCCCACAGGTTGAACTAGTAATTTTTTTCCTCCTCTCTATTTCGTACATTGGCCTCTAAGTGTGATAACGGTTTAAGGCGCTCAAATACGTCAAGATAAGATACAAAGCGGTTCGCAGAATAGCTTCGAATTCACCAAGTAGGCAGCGTCGATAGGTTCAAATAAAGTGAGGACAGATCGTTTATCGTGCGCCAGGAATTAAATGGTTGGAAACTATCTCGGATACCTCCTATCTATTTTAGTAACAATTTCATACACAATCATTTAGGACGGCATGGCCTGTATACTTTGGTAAAATTTCTAAATGTGTGTGGGGGGCAAGGGGCAGGGGTTGCCGACATTATATGTAATATAAGAAAAGAGAAAATAATATCAAACATGATATTATTTTTATAAATGAAATATTTGAACCGGGCTATTGTAAGAATCTAATAAAGGGTGGCAAGTGTTTTCATCACTTGTCAAACAGGCCAGACTCAGTCCATTAGAAGTCAAATAAAACACCGCCACGACATCTGGGGACAAAACCCGCAATTAGAACACATCAAACAAATGGAATAATTACACACGACTGCGCAGCGTTACTTAATTACATTGTATGGGGGATGGGAGGGGCGGGAACTCGACAAGACCGGCTCAACTGAGATAATAGTCCCTTGTTAATAACCACTACTACCAAAGTTGCAAACATTGACCCTACACACAAGACCGGCTCAACTGAGATAATAGTCCCTTGTTAATAACCGCTACTACCAAAGTTGCAAACATTGACCCTATACACAAGACCGGCTCAACTGAGATAATAGTCCCTTGTTAATAACCGCTACTACCAAAGTTGCAAACATTGACCCTACACACAAGACCGGCTCAACTGAGATACTAGTCCCTTGTTAATAACCACTACTACCAAAGTTGCAAACATTGACCCTATATACACAACCGGCTCAACTGAGATAATAGTCCCTTGTTAATAAGCACTACTACCAAAGTTATAAACATTGACCCTACACACAAGACCGGCTCAACTGAGATAATAGTCCCTTGTAAATAACCACTAGTACCAAAGTTACAAACATTGACCCTACACACAAGACCGGCTCAACTGAGATAATAATAACCACTACTACTAGTGTCACAAAAATTCACCCCACACACAAGACCGGCTCAATTAAGATAATAGCCGCTACTACTAATGTCAATAACATTAACCCTACACAAAAGACCGGTTCATCTGAGATAACTTAATAATGCCTTGTAAATAACCGCTACTACCAAAGTGACAAACATTAACCCTACACACAAGACCGACTCCTCTGAGATAATAGTACTTTGTTAATAACCGCTACTAGCAAAGACACAAACATTAACCCTACACATAAGACCAGCTCATCTGGAATAATAGTCTCTTGTTTATAACCGCTACCTTCATATAACAAACAATGACCCTGTAAAAATGATAATTTAAAATATGATCGGCTTAGTGCATGTGTGTGTGGTTAAAAGACGAGCAAATACATGTACAAAAATGTAATTTCTCTAATATAGATTTTAAATCTAGAATAGGTTCGAATTTGATTTAAAGAGTTCCATATATATTAAAAAGATGTTAAATTTAGTTTATTGACTAAATCCATTCAAACTAATTTCAAATAAAAATTAAATATACATTGCAAATGTCGGTGTCTAAGGCATTGATGGTGTATGTCTATATTACCTGGCTTATTCTCTGTAGCTAGCGATAAATAAAACACGGTAAATTTTCCGTGGCAGCTTGCGGCCTTCTAAGTAGTCGAAGCGACTATGTTAATAGACGAGGTACCTGGAGAGCCTATTACATATATAGGCTACATAAATATATGAAAAACCTTCTTCGGTGGCCGTGTAGTCTAACGCGCTACTCTCACAGTAGACTAGACTGTTGATGACGGGGAGATCGAGGTTCGAATCTCAGTCGAGTGTAATGAGTGTGGTTTTTCATAAATGGTTTTATACTCTCCCTCCGTGCAAGTGTAGGTAAAATTCCACTAAATATAACCTTCCTAATCTCTAAAACCATCATCGTAATTAGTACATAAGCGTACAACCCAAACGGGTAGAAAGAAGAGGTGGTAAAACCAACATCAAAAACCGTGCTGGGCTGTAATCTATACGTATCCATGTCATGTCTTTATTGTAACGCATTTGATATTTCTGATGTTAAAGGTCCTTAGAAGGATCTAAACTTTGGCAGTATCGACTTCATTTATTAAATTCAATTAGCTGAAATATTAAGAAAAACATAATTAAATGTTCCTTTAAACAAACATATGGTTGATCATGTAATGCGTTCGTTGATTTATAAAGAGCATGTCATTATAGTTTAAATATGTATTGCTTGCTCTATATAAAAAAAAGACTCATGTATTAGATTTATTATAAATTAAGTTTATCTTATTTAATTTATAAAAGTTGTAAAGAAGTTTTTATATACAAATATGTTTGTCTAAAAAAAAATTGCTTTATTTAAAACATTTAGTTTGATTCTATACACACAGAAATGTCAATAGTTCTTGGATAATTGTCATGAGTATCGTAGCATTTAACCATACATTTATTTTTTAATCAAGACAAAAAGTCCCGACAGATATTACCATGTGTAGCAAAATTAAACTAAATTTTTCGACTGGATGAATATTTGATTTATTTTGTATTAAAAATGTTTGTTTAAAAATTACAAAAATACTTACAATAAATCGCAATCCATTCGATCACACCTTATATAGTTAAAAATCTGCTTTATATCAAGCTAATTTATAAAAACTTATTATTTTATTTAAAAAAATATATATATTTCAGTAAATATTATCAATATAGATATATGTGTTTGTATCTTACAGTTTCCTTTCCCCCTAACAGAGTCTGTCCACAGACTTGATGAAACATTCATTCCTCCTCCCATGATGCCATGTTCAGCCGCCAAAGAGACGACGACCTTTATCCAAAAAGCTCCTCTTCACTGAACAAAAATTCCTCCGTCTCTGAATCCCCCTGAGACCGGCCTAAGTAACGCATCCCCTTCACACACACACCCCCCTCGCCCCCTCCTTGACATCTTGGTGAGATGTATCAGAACGAGAGAGAGAGAGAGAGACAAACTGTCAACCAAGGTAAAGGCTGAGAAAAATAAGATCAGTGTTTGTTTTATTCATCTCGGAACCCATTATTTCCTGTCCCCCCCCCCTTCACCCCCGTTCGTTTGATTCCTTCGAATACGGGGGGGGGGGGAGGGGGTGTCAGTAGAAATATGATGTTGGCTTGTGACGTTACCAACCCCCATATTCACCCCCTCCCCCCATGGCAGGAGGAAATATTATCTTGGGCGTGCGACAAGCAGGCAGAGTGAGCTTCAATTAGAATCGAAATTTCAAATTCTGGGAATATAGCTCCAATAACGGGGGCATCGCATTCTTAGGAAAATTTCGCTCCCCCTGTAATTGCCCGACCCTTTCGGATTATTTTCCTCCCCTTTGATATTCTTAAAAATGAAGCTGAAAGATGGTCTTGAAATAAACTACAACTAACCTCTAGAGTCTAAAGGCATCAGATTTTTGAAAACTTGCACGGGAAGAACCATTCTAAATAACTTCTAGAGAAATCCAATTTTCAAAAAATTTTCGGGGAGAGCTTGTAGAGGATTCCAATTTTCAAAAATTTGTCGGGAGAGAACCATTCCAAATCGTTTCTAGAAAAATTTAATTTTAAAAAACTTGCCGGGGGAGAACCATTCCAAATCACTTCTAGAAAAATTCCATTTTTAAAAACTTTCCAACTCAACCAATGCATAAAACCTTGATAGCATGGTTATTTTTTCTTTGTATGGTTGTAACTCACCACAAAATAAACCTACTTTTTTTTTTGGACCACCAATTTTTGAATTTTTGATATTTTTTTAAGTGTCAAAAAGCTCAAAAATCACTGGTCCATGACAAATTTAAAAGCCATTTTCTTGGAATCTATAAGAGCTACAGACCTATGCAAGGCGTCGTTTTAAATATTATTAGAAGAGCTTTCATTTTATATGCAACATGATGTATTTTGAAAAAAAAAATAGTAACCAAGTATATTTTCCAAATTTCAATTTGAAAAATCACATTCACTTGTACATTGTTTCTGAACATGTAATCCAAATTTCAAAGTGGTATCTTTATGGCAACATGTAAGACTTTAATGTTTTTTGTTGTTGTTACAACCTTTATATAGCCTGTAGTTCATACTTACATTTTGATACTTTCTTAGGGTAGTACTTTAAACTTAAATGTGCGCTTACTCAAGTATGTACACATGTAAGAGAAAAACTATTTTTAAAAATATATAAAATATAATCTACAAGCAGTGGGTCTCAGTTGATCGGTATACTTTTGAAACTTTTTGTAAATCCAAACAGGATCTCGTTGAGGAGTTTTCAAGCCAGTTAAAAACTTTGAAAAGACACGATTTTATTGCCAAGCAGCAATCTGCATTTTATCAGATAAAAAAAGTACAATGAGTTCAAAAGAAGCTGTAGTGATGTGTGACTTTGGAGAAAACTATTATTTTATTTTGCAAGACGAGGCACAATCTTTTCATTGGAATAACTCGATGGCCACTGTTCACCCATTTGCTGTTTACTACAAGGAAAATGATGAAGTAAGGCACAAGAGTTTTTTTTTTTCATTTCAGAATGTTTAAAACATGATACAATTTTAGTGCATGCATTTCAAAGGAAACTTCTCCTTTTTTTGAAAGAAGAGATGCTTCCAAACTTGACCAAAATTTTCTATTTTTCTGACGGGTCTGCCGCCCAATATAATTAAAAAAAACTTTTCAATTATGTGCAACCACAGTACTGATTTTCATGGAATCCTTGCAGAGTGGCATTTTTATTCCACTGCGCATGGCAAAGGAGTATGTGATGGTGTTGGTGGCACCGTTAAAAGACTTGCAGAACAAACCTGGTCTTCAAAACCCCCTGTCAAACCAAATCATGACGCCTAAGCAGCTGTTTGATTAGGTAAGGAAGAATATCACTGAGATAACCTTTTTCTATGTAACTAATGATGAGTACTTAGAGGAAGAGAAAATATTAGAAAATTTATTTGATGAAGCTCTAACAGGAACTCTGAAATGTCATGCTTTTCTCCCTGAGTCTGCAAAAAAATTAGAAACTAGAGTGTTTTCAACCTTCTAAAAGAAACTATTTACATCGTGTAAGAGTATGCGCAGAAGTAGATGATATTCCATTTGAACAAATAGTCGGTTTTATGGTATGTGCTTACGATAACTCTTGGGGGACCGGATGTGTATTATCAACTGATGAAGTAGAATGTGAAGTAACAATCTCTTTTCTGCAACCATCTGGACCCGCAACTTATTCTCATTCCCTAGTAGACTTTGCAATGTGGACCCAATAACTGTAACAGGAAAAACCTACACATTAACTTAAAAGCAGATGAAAAAGGCATCTAATATATTAGCCAAAAAACGGAAGTCTCTTTAAATGTAGGTATGTATTCGAGTTTAAATAAAAACAAAATATACCTAAAAAGAGTGGTTTAAGGCTGTACAATGGCTACAAAAATCATAAAAGTTTTTCATGTTGCCAAAAAGATACCACCTTGAAATTTGGACTACATGTTCAGAAACAATGTACAAGCAAATGTGATTATTTAAGATTTTTAAAAAATCCAGTTTTTTAATCATCAAATTGAAATTTAGAATATACGCTTTTTTTTCTCTCCAAAATATATCATGCTACACATTAAATGAAAGCTCCTCTAATAAGCGTTAAAACGACTTGCACAGGTTTGTATCTCTCATAGATCCCAAGAAAATGGCTTTTAAAGTTACCACGGGCCAATTATTTTTGAGCTTTTTGATACTTAAAAAAATAGTCAAAAAATCAAAAATAGGTAGTCCGAAAAGAAATTATGTTCATTTTGCGGTGATTTACAAACATAGCAAAAAAGAACAATATCCATGATATCAAATCCTTAAACAATTTTTCCATTGGTTGATTTGACATGTACTGACCCAAATAGCTTCTAGAGGGGGTAAAATAGATTATGGAGGCATCCAATTTTCGAAAATTGATCTAAATAAATTATTGAGACATATAATTTTCCAAAAATTTTCTAGGGAAGACAAATTCAAATATCTTCTATAAACATCCAATTACTAAAAGACTACTCCAAATAACTTCTAGAAGCGTTCAATTTTCAAGAATTGGCTTTAATAGAACTATTTCAAATAGCTTTTAGGAGCATCTAATTTTCCAAAAATTTCTGGGGAAGGGGGGGTGGTGGCCACTCTTTAAATATATTATAAACGAATCTGATTTTTTTAAAAGTCTAGGCTAAGATTTCCCTCTAAACAGCTTTAAGAAAGATTTGAGATACTCTAGTTTCCGATACAGTTGGCAGTGTGTTGGTGGAATATGTTAAAGTGTTTAGCCCTAATTTCAATTCAATTAATCACGTGAACAAGATTCAATCTCTTGTCTTACTCGCGCCCAACTCCCCAAACTACTAGACCAGTGCCCTTCAGGACGCTATTATCGATATCGTCACGGGCAGAGCCCACTCCAACTACCAGTCTGTCTGTCTGTCTGCCTGTCAAGTGCCGTGTCAAATTAGACAAATAAAGACCACAGTAGTAGTGAAGTGTCAATTCTCTCCCCTTTCTCACCCATTATTACTCGCTAACGACTCGTCCATTGCCAGGGGTAATGAGGGTCATTACATCAAACCCTGAAACAGTTATTATAGGTTCGAGCACTTTCAGTTGCCTTTGTGTATGTCTGTTCATCTACATGTGTGTGTCTGTCGTCTACCTGTGCATTTGTCACTACATTTTACGCGTGTTTCTGACCGTCTAGTGTGTGGTCTGATCGTCTACGCGTGTGTGTTGATCATCTACATGTGTTTCTGACCGTCTGTGTGTGTGCCTGATCGTCTACGTGTGGGTCTGATCGTCTACTTATGTTTTTGATCTTCTGTTTAGGTCTGTCCGCTCCTTTCAAACATTTTGTGGAACCACAGACTCTAATGGTCTATTTATAGCTACTCACGTGACAGAGAGCAGACACCACTTAACCTAGAATAAGCGACACTAGTGAATACTTAGTGGACCAATAGTGTGGTCCCGAGCATACTATCGCCCTCACCTTTTAACCTATGATGACGCAAGCAAACCCATGCTAGTGTCCACTTAGTCAAGTTCTTGCATATCGTCCTGAGTGTCAATTGACAGTGAGTTGACAGCAGATTCCTGCCTTAATGCAGAGTATTAAGGTGATATTCTGGTATCCAGGGAATGATTGGTCGAGGGGGCTCATCACACTGTACGCCAACACGGGTGGATAAGTTGTGAACTGAGCTTCAGACGTCATTGGATGTAACTAGGAGAAGAGTAGATGATTGATTGGTCGAGGGTTTATCACACGTGCATCACCACACGTGAAGTTGTGAACCAGCTCAGACGCACTGGTGATGTCAGGTTTGTGAACCTAGGAAGAGCTTCAGACGCTTGGATGTCTAGTGAAGAGATATCCAAGTAAAGCGACAAGAGCTATCATTTCAATAAAAAAAATTCACTTTTTAAACGAGAACCTCTTATTCTACTCGATATTATTTCTTTCAATAATATCGATTATTGATTATGTTATCAGTTTGTTTCCGCGCTATTTGTGATTTAAAAAAGTTGTGTGTGAACAGGTGGGAAGTATCGAAAATTGAGAATCGATAACACGTTACGTTAGCTGTAAATAAAGTTTCAACATTTTGCATGAATTTTTATACCCATAAAATGGGCCTCAATTCTCCCCCTTCCTCTTTTACTTTCCACCCCCTTCCCCGACACCTCTTTTTTTTTTTTTCGTAATTACATTTTACTCTTGTGCACTTTACATCGAAGTGAAAATTTCAATTCCATTCAACGGGCTTGTAAACAAAGAGGGAGTTACAGCAGGCGTTTAAAAAAATAGCTATTATCCTCTGGCCGACAACAACTAGTTCGTGACAAACTAACACACAAAAGAATTTAAATGTAGAGAAAAAAAATTGCGATCGTTTCCGAGCGCAGAAATAGAGCAGATTGGGAAAAATACACCCCCTCCTCCTCCTCCTGGCACCAAACCGTTGTGTGTAGTTTTGGTTTCTATACACACGTATGAAAATTGGCTATTTTCTGTTAACAGAGCAAATAAAATTAACAACAACTTGACACAAGGGATAGTTTCCCCTTTTTTTTCTAATACAACTGCGCGGAACTGAATG
This sequence comes from Timema podura, assembly GCA_033556935.1. Taxonomy (NCBI): domain Eukaryota; kingdom Metazoa; phylum Arthropoda; class Insecta; order Phasmatodea; family Timematidae; genus Timema; species Timema podura. The sequence continues at coordinate 54,601,667 of JAVRXN010000012.1, read as the reverse complement.
AGAGACAGAAAGGGGGCTGTAAACTCTCCACTTTTGAAAATGTATCAGCCCCTGGACAAAGGTAAAAAGATCTAGAACACAAAAATAAACTGAGATAGTGGAATATTAAACCAACTTTGGTTAAATAAATCGTTTAGTGTGAGGGCAATGTTTAGCTTGTTTTGTTTTAATAAACTCTTTCGTAAGAGAAAAATAAGATTAGCTGCCCATGTAGATACTCAAACTTCCATTACAAGATCAGAGTTTAACTGACCATATGACGTCACACTCTTACCATGATTCATAAAGGGGAGTCTATCAGAAGACCAGAGTGTAGCCGACAATGTTACGTCACACTCTTACCATGATTCATAAAGGGGAGTCTATCAGAAGACCAGAGTGTAGCCGACAATGTTACGTCACACTCTTACCATGATTCATAAAGGGGAGTCTATCAGAAGACCAGAGTGTAGCCGACAATGTTACGTCACACTCTTACCATGATTTATAAAGGGCAGTCTATCAGAAGACCAGAGTATAGCTGACTATATTACGTCACACTCTTACCATGATTTATAAGGGGCAGTCTATCATAATACCAGAGTGTAGCTGACTATATGACGTCACAATCTTACCATGAGTTATAAAGGTCAGTCTATCATAATACCAGAGTATAACTGATTATATGATGTCACAATATTACCGTGAGTTATAAAGGGGAGTCTATCAGAAGACCAGAGTGTAGCTGACTATATGACGTCACAATCTTACCATGAGTTATAAAGGGCCTGTTTGAAGGGCCACAGGGCACCATCAGTTCTAGTAGACAGACACATAAGCCTGCCGCGGTATCATAAAAAAACCTTTTAACGTAATATAGAGCTCCCCTCCCTCTAACACGCGACGGTCGAAAAGAGGGACCAAAACTGCCCCCGTAACTGTCTTTAGAGGGAAAGAGAGTAAAGCGCAAGTTTATGTTTGCTATATTCATATACATATTACATATGCATATGCAAATACAGCTACAAACATATCATAGGATGAAGGCAACCTTTTATACTAATGTCTTCAGTTGGGACATCCACACACTTTCCAGGCTCACATTTTGTTGAGTGGTCCTGGGTTACATTCTGGTCAGTCATGTTTACTGAGTGACATGTTACATTTCTGGGTTATATGCTGGTCAGTCATGGCTACTGACGTTACATTTCTGGGTTATATGCTGGTCAGTCATGGCTACTGACGTTACATTCCTGAGTTATATTCTGGTCAGTCATGGCTACTGACGTTACATTCCTGAGTTATATTCTGGTCAGTCATGGTTACTGAGTGACATGTTACATTCCTGGGTTATATGCTGGTCAGTCATGGCTACTGACGTTACATTCCTGGGTTATATGCTGGTTAGTCATGGCTTCTGACGTTACATTCCTGAGTTATATGCTGGTCAGTCATGGCTTCTGACGTTACATTCCTGGGTTATATGCTGGTCAGTCATGGCTACTGACGTTACATTCCTGAGTTATATTCTGGTCAGTCATGGCTACTGACTTTACATTCCTGGGTTACATTCTGGTCAGTCATGGTTACTGAGTGACATGTTACATTCCTGGGTTATATGCTGGTCAGTCATGACTACTGACGTTACATTTCTGGTTATATGCTGGTCAGTCATGGCTTCTGACGTTACATTCCTGAGTTATATGCTGGTCAGTCATGGTTTCTAACAGACATGCCTGACTAGACTGTTGAAGTCCAAAGTTAGTAATCTTAATATATATAATTCTTCTGTACATGTGTATGTTACTGAACTCCTCCTAAACGGTTGGACCGATTTTGATGAAATTTTTTGTGTATGTTTGAGTGGGTCCGTGGATGGTTTAGATTCACAATTGGACCCGGTAGGTGGCGTTGCAACCGGGTTCTAGGATTTATTTTTTATTTTTTAGGGAATTTTTTTGGGGGGGATTTTTTTTTTTAGATTTTTTGCATATCAGAACATGTAACCTCAAAATTTCACCTCTGCCCCCACCACCACCTAATATTTGTAATATTTGTGTAACTCATTAATTGGAGTTCATTGTGAATTTGTAATTGTGATGATCACATAGTATGTTTTACTATCTAAATCAATTATGCCACCCAAACGAAAAGCCAACGTTCGGGCAGGACAACGTCTGTCGGGTCCGCTAGTATATTATAAATATTTTAACATAGAATTATATTTTCTTCAATATTAAATTTATAGTTTTTACTTTCTCTCAACCCCAAAGAATAGGAATTACTGTGATGGTTAAAAAATATATAATTCAAGATTTTAGTGGATGTAGAAGCTTCATGATACCTTGAATCCTAAACAGTGTCCTTCACAATACCGTCTGTGTTTCTTTCACTTGGCCCAGACTCCAAAATATTGTCCTTCACATACCGTCTGTGTTTCTTTCACTTAGCCTAGACTCCAAACAGTGTCCTTCACAATACCGTCTGTGTTTCTTTCACTTAGGCCTAGACTCCAAAATATGCCCTTCACAATACCGTCTGTGTCTCTTTCACTTGGCCTAGACTCCAAAACATGTCCTTCACAATACCGTCTGTGTTTCTTTCACTTAGCCTAGACCCAAAACATTGACCTTCACAATACCGTCTGTGTTTCTTTCACTTAGCCTAGACTCCAAAACATTGTCCTTCACAATACCGTCTGTGTTTCTTTCACTTGGCCTAGACTCCAAAACATGTCCTTCACAATACCGTCTGTGTTTCTTTCACTTGGCCTAGACTCCAAAACAGTGTCCTTCACAATACCGTCTGTGTTTCTTTCACTTGGCCTAGACTCCAAACATTGTCCTTCACAATACCGTCTGTGTTTCTTTCACTTGGCCTAGACTCCAAAATATTGCCCTTCACAATACCGTCTGTGTCTCTTTCACTTGGCCTAGACTCCAAAACAGTGTCCTTCACAATACCGTCTGTGTTTCTTTCACTTGGCCTAGACTCTAAAATATTGTCCTTCACAATACCGTCTGTGTTTCTTTCACTTGGCCTAGACTCCAAAACAGTGTCCTTCACAATACCGTCTGTGTTTCTTTCACTTGGCCTAGACTCCAAAACAGTGTCCTTCACAATACCGTCTGTGTTTCTTTCACTTGGCCTAGACTCCAAACATTGTCCTTCACAATACCGTCTGTGTTTATTTCATTTGGCAGATTGGCTGAAACTTGGTATCTAGGGTTTTCATAAGGTTCCTTAGGTTTAAAGGAGTTTAACCATGGGTGAGTGTACAACCTGAACGGTAGTAAGACGTGGTGCTAAAAAAAATTGTGAAAAGATAAACAAGCTATTTAATTAAAATTGGTAACTAAGCATGTCTAACACTACAAACAAAATGGCATATCTCAATTTTCCTGGACAGTAGCTTAGCAAATGTCCTGTTTAACTTGACCAGTTGGCATTTCGTTTGTCTGTCCGTCTGTCTATCAGGATCTGAATTCCACGACAGCTCTCAAATACGGTGATAACTTTTAACGACATTTACAGGAACTTTTTTTAACCTATGCCGAATAACATATGTAGATATAAATGGCTTTTCGATCCAGTTATCCTTTTAGATGGCAACTGTTCAAAAAATATATGTCTATATGTTACACGATAACTGTCAAATAATTGGACCAATTTTAACGAAATTTGGCAGACACATTTTTGAACCTATATTGAACGATGTATGCATATATTTATTCAGCATGGTTAAATGTTTCAATATGGCGGCTACTCAAAAGACTTTTCGTTTAATAGCTCATCTCACGGATATGAATTTAAAATCTTAGGTATCCGATTAAGTATATGTTGAGGTTTTATTTTATTTTAACAGCTATTGTAAGACTGGCATCTTAAACCACATGAAAAGTGGTTATTTTCTATTAATATAATGTAGGCCTACTATTGAATATAATATTAATATTATTATAACTTGTTCACCAAGGGAAAGTATCAACGTGAAATCCAAGGAGAAATTAAAGGAGATATTTCAACCTGAAATTCAAAAATAAATCTTAAGACTATAGGAGTTAATGATAAAAAAAAACATGGAGGAAGTGAGGTCTAATGTTCATAGAACTACTAGCATAAAACTAATAGTTTCAGAGCCGTAGGGAAATATATGTTTAAATGGGGAGCTGAAAACTTAGAGAACTAATAAACCTCATATAATTATAAAAGTCTTTAAATTTAAAACTATAAAATGGGATGATGGGAAATGGAGGTGGGCTCTCAAAAATTTACTAAACTAATGGAAAAAAACTGTGATAAAAAGGTTCTTTACCATCTTTAACTTCATCAAGATGTAGTTTTATTCACAGGAAAGTAAAAAAAACCTCAAATGAACGAACACCAAAACTAAAGATTTTCGAAAAGGGTTTAATTAATGTAGCAATAACTTATCTCAAATTCTAGACCGAACTAGCATCTAGCTATTGGTGACAGAACAAATAAAATATAAAACGCACTTACTAACAGCACGGTGAGCCATTATCGTCTATGATGAACCATCATTTTTAATTTTTAATTTCTCGCAAACCCTCGGGTACCTAGAGAAAATATTGTGATCGTAAAAATAGTCGAATTTGAAATTTTAATAGATATTGACGTTTCATGACCCTCTAAATCCAAAAAAGTGTTTTTTTTCTATGCTGTTTGTGGGTTTGTATCTTGGTCTAGAGATGAAGCCATTTTAATGATCTGACTAAAACTTGGTATCTAAGGTTTTCATAAATTTCCACCGAGCAGTTTTTTTTTTAAATTAGATAACCACCCCTAAAAATAAAGATAGTCTACTGAAGGGTAAAAAGAGATAAACTCGATTTTCTCAAAATTCGCTCTAAATACTTTGATTAAAATTCATATCTAAGACACTGTTTAGTGTTAAAAACAAATTGAAGTTTTTATTCTCTCAATAAAATTATTTTGAGGGTCTGTACAGTAGTGAAAATTTACCTTTTTGATTGTATCTCCACAAATACTTTATTTATAAACTTATTTATCATTGTAAAGTTGTAGTGCTATTAATAATAAAAAACTTTTATTTGAAATCTATTTTTTATTAAACCAATGGTTTCCGAGCTATTGGCAAATCTATTTTATAAATTTAGGTCTCGGAGATCGGGAGGTGATTGTTATGCTCTTTGGTAAACTACCTAACCCGCCTCGGTGGCGTAGTTGGCTAACGCGCCAGTCGTGTTGAGCTAGACTACCGAGGACGGGGAGATCGAGGTTCGAATCTTGGTCGGGTGAACTGGGAAGGGGGTTTTCTTAAATGGTTTTCCACTCTCCCTCCACGAAAATGCGGGTTCACTTCCCAATTCCTAATCCATTAGTGTGATTATTACTTAAGCGTATAACCCGAACGGGTAGTAAGGCGCGGTGCCAAAAAATAATGGTAAACTACCTTTTTTAAATTTGTTTCTGTAAAAATATATACTATTGCACTTATGCTCTCTTTGGTGAAATGTAATTCTAATTTTTTCCCCATTGTTTCTATAACAACGTATATTATTTTGTTCCACGTAACTTATTATCTATGTTAGACATAGATTGCGTTGTCTATGGAATACGTCCATTTGTTCGCTCAATTTGTTGCTACACATACTACAATTTTGTTTAAAATATTTACTTCGTTTTAATTAGTTGATATCATAATATAAAAAGGATGGGGGCTGGGTGTCCGATGGCCTAGCGGCTGCCAGTGGTTACATTTATTAGGTAAACAAGCGAGAACTTATGTGCGGTGCGCAGTGCCATTTATTTTATTTATTTAAGGTATTGTACGTGCACTTTCCGAAACGATTGATTAAATCAGCACACGAGAATTTATATGAGCGAGAGTGAAAGGGCCCTACCAATTTTTCCGGGAAAGATTTTTTCACATACCTTCCAGGGTTCTTTTAATTCCACAATCGACATGGGACCGAAGGCTTTATTTCCGCTCCGAAGGAAATTGTGCTACGTATGTGTATCGCTAAAGAGAAATTCGTCAACTCCAGCTGGATTTGAACCCACGAACAACGGATACTTACGTGAGCAATTTGCCTCAAGACCACCGAAGTATCATATATTTTAAGAACAATGTATGTCTCGTATGAGACATTTAAGTTTATTTTAAAAGTAACCTGTTGGTCTAACTTAATACGGCTGATTTTCGCATTTGACCAACCAATGTGAAATCTTGTCGAGTCAATAGTTTACAAAAACGACAAATAGTAAACAAAATTAAATTGATTTTCCACGCACGATCTCCCCCCCCCCGGTTGTTTAAACTGTCATAATGGCTGAATCTGGCCGGAGAGACATGTAATCAATAGCACGCGCGCTCCGACGACAAACTGCCCCTGATATTAAACTGCCAGAGCACCGCAATACAAACAATATATAGCACGGCAACAATGGGTAACACGGACAATTATTACTATTGTTGTTATTATTGTTAATTTGACTTGACCAGAACGGAGCAGGAGGGAGCCCTTTCATAAACTGTTCTATTTATTAACTAACAAACAGCATCCAATCAGCGTGGAGAGAACATGATAGCAAGAATATTGGAGAATAATGTACTGCAAGGACACACAAGCTGAGGTCTTGGCTGCACCTGCGCAGTAACACCAACAGCGTAACTTGGGCATTAGAGCGATAATATTGGACACTAATGTTCTGCAGGGAGTCACAATCTAGGGTCTTGGCTGTACCTGCGCAGTAACACAGATCACAACCAACAAGAGATGTTTAGGGTCATGAATAAATACTTCAATTCATTATATACACAAGACAAGTATAATACACGTTTGATGACACAGCGGGCAATTGTCGCTATTTAGCACGTCATGTCTCTCTTCAACATGTTTGATGATCCTACCCCGTATTAGCGCACCATCCAATTGATACCTGGGATAGGCCTTGGTGTGTTTGATTTCCTATCCAACTTGAGTTGAAACCTGAGCATTAATTATTAATCGGTTATATTATCTATACTGGTATGTAATCTCTTCGCGTATTATTGTATCATGTGGTGCGTGTGTGGCCTAGAGTTGACTTAAAGAGTTTTCACGTTCATTGATGACCCTGAGGATCCCTCCTGGGGAATGGTTATATATTAAATGATTTTAGGGTTTCTCAGCCCTGACGGTGTGGATCTGGGACAGTATATGCAGAGAGGTGTGGCAAAGAGAAATGTTTGCCGCAGGAAAAGTCAGAGCTAATGATTGAAACTAACTGGATGATGTTCTAGCATGCAACCCGGACGGATAGTAAGACACCGTTCTATAACAACAACAAAAAGTTGACTGTCTTAATAATATATGATTGTATATAGATTTTCCTTGGAACTACCTGTGAAAGTTTGTAGCGTGTGTGGAAAGGAGTAAAATTGTTATAATATGATTTATATTAGATGCTATCAAAAGGCTAGATGCTTTATGCTTAATATTAGATGATACTGTGCATTATATTATATGCTTTATGATTGATATTAGATGTTAAATACTAACTGATAGATGCTATATACATGTTGCTAAGTGATGAAAGTTAGATGCTCTATACTTGATACTTGGTGATAAAGGCTAGATGCTATATGATCGATACTAGATGAAAAGTATAGATGCTAGATACTTGATACTATATGATTAAGTACAGAAGTTATATGATTGATACTAGGTGTTATATGCGTGTTGCTAAGTGATAAAGGCTAGATGCTATATACCTGATACTAGATTAGAAAGAGTAGATGATAAATGCTGGACGCTTGATGCGAAGCACTATACTATGAAACCAAAGAAAAGGGAAATAAGTTATCAGAGTTTATAATGTTATTTATTTATGATTGACGAATAATAAGATTTCTTCCTTGATATGCCCAATTTGTTCCAAGCTTGTCACTAAGTTAGGTTGACACGAATAACCACTTTTGGGCTCAGTTTGAAGTTCTCGCTTTCAACCGTAATAGATAGTTCAGAGTTCAACATTTAAAGTGAGTGTCGGCTTCTAAAATAAAACCTCAGCCCAATTCCGCAAAAAATATATTTTTTATTTTTTTCATAACGAGAAGATTTTGTGAATTTCTTTCAACTGACCATTAAATACCCAAAGCTTTTAAAATTAAAATTAAAAAGAAAAAGTATCTCGCGTTTATTTTTCATACGAATTTTTATTTCAAGCTGCACCCAAGATCGTGTACCGACCATTCTCTTAATTCGTAAAGCTTCGAATATACCTCCCCACTTTTTATTTTCCCAGGGAAAATGGATCATACCATTAAAGATTTCGCGGTGGAAATTGGGAACTTGAAAAAGCTTCCCATTACCTGGGAGCGGAGTGGGTAAACACTCGCATTTACCTAATGGGAAGTGGGTACAGTCCTCCTCAGAAAGAAGTACACCACCGGGGGTTAGGGGGTGGTAATGTGCACTACTCTCTTAAGGATACCAATTAGATGACCCTATCATAAATTAATATACGAATCGGTGGGCACGCGGACTAAATGTCGGGCTCAGCTATTCTGGTTTACCGGTGAAAAGGAGAAGTCGAAGTTCGAGTCTTGACTGGACGTACGTAATATTTTAGTGGATTCCCCCTCTCCTTCATGCAAATATAAGTGCATTTCCTCTAAATTTGTAAACTCTTCTTTCCTCATTCATATCCAATTAGCTTAGTTTAAGTACGTAGCCGAGATAGATAGTAGGACAAGGTGGACTAATATATATATAATCATATAAGCCTTTATATTTGTTTCTATGCGCATTTTTAATTTTATACTGACCCGCTACGGTGGCCACATGGCCCAACGCGCTACTCACGCAGTAGTCTGTACTGCCGATGATACGGGGTGATCGAGGTTCGAATCTTGGTCAGGTGTACTGAGGGTGCTTTTCCTTAAATAGATTTCCCCTCTTCCTTCAAACAAATGCAGGTACACTTCCTATAAATATAACCTTCCTCATCCATAGAACCACAAGCGTAGTTTGTACATAAGCGTATAACCCGAACGGTTAGTAAGACGCGGTGCTATAAATAACATTATTTACATATATGATAATTTCATAAATGATTACATTTATCTGACATAATATTATATGTCCCGCTCATACACTAATTAAAGGGCTCATGTAAACGTAACTTAGATGAATCTCATTCTTAGCTATACGGTCACCTTACGTGCAATATTGATTATCCTCTTACAAACTAATTAGACGATACTATTGCAAACAAGTAATTCGACCCGCTTGAGTAATAAATAGACGACCATATTAAGGAATAATCAGTTGTATCACTTACAAATAATTATTTTATCATCTTACATACTAATCAGAAGATTCTAATCAAATTGATTGGTTGACCCTATTTATTAAATACACAATCATATTGTTCTGTGAGAAGTTCAGATAATTTAAAATTTACACTTTTATTATTATATTATAAGTAGTTACATAAAATAAACTCAAATTATAGCCTTAAAATAATGTTTCCACAAGTACAAATGTGGAAATATTATTTATATTTATTCATAAGAGCAAGTGAAAGCTAAATTTAAAAATAAAACGTTAAAATCTGTGCACGTTTAGTTTAGTTAATTTAAAATGTTCCACTTGTTTTATTACATTAATTTTAAAATTTATTATAACTTAAAACATGCTTATATTTAATTTTTGTTTTAAATTATAATGATCCACCCTTGTGTATTTTCGTTCGAGTCTGAATTAATCGTTTCAATTGAAAAGTATTTGTGTCCGCATATTCACGTTTAAGTGTACACTCAGTTCATCATGAAAAGTCTTACCTTGATGGATTACACTATGGCCCTAACTTATAGGCTACGCCATAGTGTGGTCTATTAAGGTAAGACTGATACCTTACATCAGTGTGGTCCAATGGCAGACCGCGCTCATGGTGTCTTGAAGTAAAATTCAAGGGAAACTCTCGGTGGCAGATTTGAAATAGTACTTAAATAAAAATACGCATCTAAAAATGTCATGATTGCATTTTATTATTCATTTATTTGATTAATAAATACATGTATAAATATATATTTAATATGCTATGTTGTTTAGTGAAGTGTGTGCGTGCATATTTCATAATACATTTTTGGGAGATTAATAAACTTTTTTTGACAGCATAATTTGAAAGATTTTACCAACTAAAAATACAATATATATCTAAGGTTTAAAATAATGGTTTTATTCAGGGTTAATTGTAGGTCTATATCAAGTTTATGAGATTACTAAATATATTTTCGGCCCACGGTGCAAATTTATAATAATATTTGTCCCTTGGGATGAAGAACTTTGGACCCCCCTGCCTTACATGGTACACGAGGGGTACAAGTAGCGATGTATGTTCAATATCCCCTTCCCCCTTTCCACGCGTCTTCGTACCCGTTCAGGTTACACGCATACATTAATTACGAACGGAGAACGGGAAAACATGGGGGGGAGGGGGGAAGACCCTGAATACACTCAACCGGGATTCGAGCATTGATATCCCCATCATCGGCAGTCCAGTATAACACGAGAGTAACGCACTAGACCACGCGAGCACCAATACGGGTATTTGTTGAACTAATGTAAATATGTATTATTTATTTATTTGAGTAATTTAACGTGCACTATCTGAACCGACTTATATCAACGCACGATAATTTCTATGAGCGAGAGCGAAAATGCCTACCAATTTTGCCGGGAATGGTATTTTCACATACCTTCCAGGGTTATTTTACATACCACAATTGACATTGGACCAACGGCTTTACTTCCCCTCCGAAGGAAGTTGTGCTACGATTATATTTATCGCTCAAGAAAAACCCGTCAACCCCGGTTAGGTTTGAACCCACAAACATCGGGTCCTGGGCAGAGCACTTTACCCCATGACCACCGAGGTCGACTAATATGAGTAATATTAGTATATTATTTACTCGGGAACAGATTTGTTCGGAAGATTCCGATGACAACTTAAAGTGACAGCTCAAATAGACAGGACAGTTGAACGAGTTGTAAGGTGTGATCATTGACAGTGGACGGACGGGCTGTTTGGGCGGTTGGTTAAGTTATTCAGAGAGAATATGTGAGATTAACATATAACTTTTTTTAGCAACTCGTCTTACTATCCATTCGGGTTATACGCTCATAATATAGCTATTTGTTGATTTTAAAAATGGCACCTGAAGAAATTAACGAATATGATCTTCCATAAGGCTACATCCGGAGATAAAAGATCATTTCCAACTTCTAAGCTTTACTATTCATGTACAATGTACATCTCTATAATATAAATAGCCTCTTTTTTTTTATCACCGCGACTTACTACCCGTTGGGGTTATACGCTTATATACTAATTACCCTAATGTGATTAGGGATTAGTAAGGTTATATTCAGAGGAATTGTACCCACATTTGCGCGGAGAGAGAGAGTGAAAAAACATTTTAGGGAAACCACCCTCAGTACACCCAACCGAGATTCGAACCTCGATCTCCCCGTCCTCGGCAGTCTATTCTCAGAGAGTAGCGCGTTAGACCACACGACCACCGAGGAAGGTCAAATAGCTTCTTATCTGCAAAAAAAATACTACTTTACAAAGCTAATGGAAAATATCATTTTCACTATTTATAATTTAAACATCAGAATAATGTGCTGTAACACTACATTCTAACTAGGACTTAGTGTCGCTCTTGAAGTTGGTGTAGCGGGAGGATGGCTTTTTGACATAGCTACAGTCCAATTTTCATATGAAAATCCTTATCCTACAGCCAAAAAAACTTACTGGAACAACTTTCACATATCTGTACGTCAATTCATGTGATCTGCATCTGTCACTTTCAATATATATTATTAATACCCTTATTTTAACTTTAATAATAGACAATTGTTTTGAAATTTTGACCACAAAAAAAGTTTGTTTTTCTAAAAGACACTTCCTATTAAAATTGGACTGTATTTGCTTTTTTCATTGGCTCGAAATATTGTATTCAACACTGGTCTAAACGCAGCAATGATTAGTAGTTCCGTGAACTATAGATCTCGATCCCTCCATTCAGAAAATGTTCAAATATCTCATAATAAGAAATATGTCATGTTCTTATCGTACTACAGTCTTAACATTTCTCTTTGGATTTCTAGTTGAAATATATCTTATAATTTCTCTTTGGGTTTCCTGTTGGAAATATCTCTTATAGTTTCTCTTTGGATTTCCTATTGGCAATATCTCTTATAATTTCTCTCTAGATTTCCTGTTGGCAATATCTCTTATAATTTCTCTCTGGATTTCCTGTTGGCAATATCACTTATAGTGTACCTTTGGATTTCCTGTTGGCAATATCACTTATAGTGTACCTTTGGATTTCCTGTTGAAATCTCTTATAATTTCTCTTTGGATTTCAAGTTGAAATATCTCTTATAATTTATCTTTGAATTTCCTGTTGAAATATCTCTTATAATTTCACTTTGGATTTCCAGCTGAAATTTCTCTTATAATTCCTCCTTGGATTTCAATTAATATTTTTCCCTGGATACCAAGTTAGACTGAAAACCAATGAATACGATATTCAATAGAACATCATATCCATATATAATAATCAATACTCATGCGGTTTAAGACGTCAATCATTCTATATATATAAATTAAAAAATAAGCCATAAGCTAGATACTTGAAAGTTTGTTTAGAATTTTGAATTAAAATCCGTTAAGATGAGGTTATTAAAATAAAAAATTGAGTAGCCACCATATTTAAACTGATAACCAGATCTAAAAACTATGTACATGCATCGTTTTGTTTCAACGAACGCTCCTGACAAATTTGGTTAAAATTGGCCCACGCATTTGACAGTTATGGAGGTACAACCATCCGGACAAACGGACAAAATGTCTAATGGTCACGTTAGCACAAAAGCTTGCTACACTCGCTCAGCTAACACACATGCATATATATTTGAAACAGCAGATGTTTAACCACAGGGAATGGATACTCCACAATCTCCACTTCCTTGCTAAGTACCATGTATGCAACTTTTGTGCCTGTCTGTACAGAACGCGAGTAGCGTGCGGTGAAGCTGTATATAATAGTGAAGATGTTGGAAGAGAGGTCTTGTGGCCCGGCGTACAAAACACTTGAACGTTTCAATCAATCCTTCAACCATATACATGGGAAAAAGATGAAAACACGTCTTGCACAAACACAAGTGGTGTAGAGATTGCAGTCAATCACCAGGAGTAGGCAACAGAGGTATAACTGTACTGTTATCTAGGAGCAAGCAACATAGATATGCCTGTACTGTTAACTAGGAGCTGGCAACAGAGGTATAACTGTACTGTTATCTAGGAGCAAGCAACATAGATATGCCTGTACTGTTAACTAGGAGCAAGCAACAGAGATATACCTGTACTGTTAACTAGGAGCTGGCAACAGAGATGTACCTATACTGTTAACTAGGAGCAAGCAACAGAGATATACTTGTACTGTTAACTAGGAGCAAGCAACAGAGATATACCTGTACTGTTAACTAGAAGCTGACAACAGAGGTATACCTGTACTGTTAACTAGGAGCAAGCAACAGAGATATACTTGTACTGTTAACTAGGAGCAAGCAACAGAGGTATACCTGTACTGTTAACTAGGAGCAAGCAACAGAGATATACTGTATTGTTAACTAGAAGCTGGCAACAAAGATATACCTGTACTGTTAACTAGGAGCAAGCAACATAGATATACCTGTACTGTTAACTAGAAGCTGGCAACAGAGATATACTTGTACTGTTAACTAGCAGCTGGAAACAGAGATATACCAATACTGTTAACTAGGAGCAAGCAACATAGATATACCTGTACTGTTAACTAGGAGCAAGCAACAGAGATATACCTGTACTGTTAACTAGGAGCAAGCAACAGAGATATACCTGATCTGTTAACTAGCAGCTGGCAACAAAGGTATATCTGTACTGTTAACTAGGAGAAAGCAACAGAACTATACCTGTACTGTTCATTAGAAAAAGACAACAGAGTTATACTTGCAATGCTGTAATAATTGTTACTTATAATTACTTTATTCACACCACGTACTAATCACTCTCAAAGCTGTCATTATAAATATCTGAGTGCTCAACAGGAGTCGACTCCTTCTTTTGACTGGATGTCTCCCTCCTGTTTGACTTGAGGGTTCCCGATTCCAGGAGGGAGGGTCCCTTATTCCAAGTGAAGGGGGGAAGGTGACCTGATTCCAAGTGAAAGGGGGAGGGTCTCCGAATACAAGGGAAGAAGTTATACAGTGAAAACATGATATAAAAAACATATATTCTATCTTCGATCAGCTTTCATACAAATTTACTCTAGCATTAAAATGTTATGGGTATCAATCAATACTGTCTACTAAAAGTGATAGCTGAAAATTACATGCTTCGGCATATGGACATATGAAAGTAGCATTAGTAATAGAGACTGTTATTCATACTAGGACCCTATTGTGTAGGTTAGGTCACTTTTCTTCGACAAACATTTTGATCTGGACTCGAATAATCTTAGTGGGATAAAATATAATGTACAACAAAGAAAAATAACAGATTGAGCTCTCAGAGATTCACGAGGGAAAGAGCATATGGAAAAATAACATAAACTAATCTCTCGGGGATTCACGAGGGAAAGAGCATATAGAAAAATAACAGACTAATCTCTCGGGGATTCACGAGGGAAAGAGCATATGGAAAAATAACAGAAACTAATCTCTCGGGGATTCACGAGGGAAAGAGCATATAGGAAAATAACATAAACTAATCTCTCGGGGATTCACGAGGGAAAGAGCATATAGAAAAATAACAGAAACTAATCTCTCGGGGATTCACGAGGGAAAGAGCATATAGAAAAATAACAGAAACTAATCTCTGGGGATTCACGAGGGAAAGAGCATATAGGAAAATAACAGACTGATCTCTCAGGGATTCACGAGGGAAAGAGCATATGGAAAAATAACATAGACTGATCTCTCAGGGATTCACGAGGGAAAGAGCATATGGAAAAATAACAGAGACGGATCTCTCGGGGATTCACGAGAAAAAGATTATATAGAAAAATAACAAACTGATCTCTTGAGGATTCACGAAGGAAAGAACATATAGATAAAATAATAGACTAATCTCTAGAGGATTCACGAGGGAGAGAGCATATAGAAAAATAACAGAGTCTGATTTCTCGAGGATTCACGAGGGAGAGAGCATATAGAAAAATAACAGAGACTAATCTCTCGAGGATTCACGAGAGAAAGATCATATAAAAAAACAAGGATTGATATTTAAAGGATTCACGAGGGAAAGAGCATATATAAAAATAACAGAGACTGATCTCGCGGGGATTCACCAAGGAAAGAACGTATAGAAAAAATAACAGAGACTGATCTCTAGAGGATTCTCGAGGGAAAGAAGCTATTAAAAGTTTGTTTTTGTTCAACAAATTAAAATGTTGATGATATTAAAACATTTACTGTTTACATATCCGAGCGATGCATTAGTATGATTAGCTGATGTGTATTACTACAAGTGCCGCATCATTAATGTGTAAAATAAACGGGACGTGGCATTATTTTAACACACAGACATTGATGAATAATTGAACGACCATAAACAATGCCACGATATTGTTTTGCCAACAAGAACAAATGGATTATCGTACTTGTTTGTGTTTTATATTCTCTCGTTATTGGTTACGACATTTAAATATATATGAACTTACTGTACTAGAATAGAAAACCGCTAATGTTAGGTTAAAACATCATTTAATTGGAAGAGCTTGTTTTAAGTTATTTAATTTGTTGGCTAGTTGGGGACGAATCGATTGACTGGATCAATTTAACTACAGTAACACATGTGCTACTTTACCGTCATCGGGCAATCTAAAACACAATAAATACTCAGAGCTGAAGATATTCAAAACTGGGTCATTAGAATTCTTCCCCTGAACTTACGCAGCCCAACTTCTAAGCCATTTCTCAGAGATCTGTCAGTGCTTTTCTTCATCCATAGATCGGTAAGTAATTCAGCAAATCCCACGTCTTACGAACCAATCAACTACTTAATTTCATGGCGAGAGATGTTCTATCCACTAATATTGATCATCCAATGACAAAAATCTCACAATGTATGTCAAAATTGAAAAAAAAAAGTATTTGCAACTAATCGAATGCTTAGAATGTTAAATTTAAATCACTCGAGATAAACTATTAAATCAAAAACCTTTCTAACGACCACCATGTAGAGACTGATAACCAGATTCACTACACGTTCTTGCATACCACCCTGATAACCAGATTGAAAAACTATGCACACAAGTCGTTCGTCCAGGTTCAAAGAATAATCCAGCCAAATTTCGTTAAAATCGATCCATGCATTTGGCACTATTTTACTAATTAAAATAAAGTATTTTAAATGCTAATCAGTATCATAAAAATGTTATTTAGGCCAACAAACGAATAACTTTAAAAAATCCCATATAATATATTTAAAAATGCTATTTCTTCAAAAAGCTGGTACAGAGTGTGTTTCTGTGGCTGCCAAGTGTCCCTTCCTGCGTGAACATAGGAACGAGGCGATGTTGGTTAAACAGAATCTCTGCTCGTGGAAATATTGGCAGAGGTTTTAGTGGTCGCGGAGGTTTCGTTTGTAATCTCGTTCAAGATGAATTTATGTTGTGAATTGTTATTAGGAGGGGGAGGGAGGAACATTGTTTTATAATCCTTGAATTTAAAGGTATTATTATTTGTGCCCACGAGGATTAATCTTTTCCCAAGGAAAATTGGAAACTCGCTGAGGGTTTTCTGAACCAACAACAACAACGCAGCCTGCGGAAGATTATCAGAGCAATGTTATATAGGCCCTCCCCCGCCCCTTCCCAGAGTACACAAATGATAGGATTTGTCGCTACAATATGCCGCTACAACTTAAGTTTAAAACCGAGAGATCCTCAAGGTTTATTACGGCTCTGTAGATGCGGTGTTGCCAAGAACACAGTATTTGGGGCAACTTTTTAATCATGTAAAGCTTGATTTATTGTTTTCTTGTATAGCGCAGTCTGCATTTGCGCGTTAACGCGTTCATCTGTCCCAAGGTGCATCGCACGGACATGGTAGCCGTGACCTGATGCCAGAACAATCGATAAATAGTTCTAATAGTTTCAAAATATCCGTCTTATTTCTTATCAAATTGTTGTTTCCATTTGTTAAAGCAAATAATGATGAGGTTAAAACTTCGCGTCATGTCGAATGTTTCTCAAGAACATGACGTTATTATATTTGCAATATTTTGTCGTTTAAAATTTAGATATACATTTTGGACTATTGACTAAAAAGTATGTAATATAATAAAAACTTAATTACACTTATTGCTATGTTTTGGGATACCTTCCATTCGTAGCTAAAGTTAAAACACGAAATAGAACGTCTATAAAAGTACCAAATCATCGAAACAAAAAACTTTAAAAAATAATTTACCTTTCAAACGGCTTGGATTCGGAATTCCTTACCGTCAGAAGTCAGAGCTTTAAAATCGGTGTGTACTTTGAGAAAAAGGCGAAAGGATCCTTTACTGAGAACCAAACTTTTTTTTAACTTAACATTCAATTTTATACATAATTATAACAATAATTGTAAACTACATTTTAGTCATCAATCTTCAATATTTTTTACCACGCAAACTCATGTAATATCTAACATAACATGAGCATCAGCAACTCTCAACTTGTAAGACCAGCCATGAAATGAGAAGACGGAGGTATTATCTAGTTTCATAATTATAATGTATGTTTACAAAATTATGTAGAAGGAACATTTGAAAGCATCCCCAGAGTAAATATTATGAATCTTACACAAAATTCTAAAACCATGTTTTTGATACGCTCAAAATGTTCCAGGGTTAATTTAATTTTAATTTGATGTCCTTACCAGAAGGAACTATAAGCGGTTAACAGAGATAAACATGATAGACATAAAGTGGCTTTCAAACATTCAACTCTAATGTAGACCTAAGTAATTAGGATAACAAGACAAGAGTGAATTAAAGATACATATTGCAGTTTGCTTCTCATCACATCAGTTAGAGGGAACACACAAACTTTTCATGTTATTTAAGGTGGGATGGAAGGGGATGCGGGGAAGGCCAGTGTTTTTGCAGTTTTTTTATGGCAAAACACTTTTTTTGGCCTAAATAAATAAAATATTGCTCTAGTAGAAACATAGAGTTAAACTTTCTTCAAACAGTGATATCAACAGTTGTCATGAGCACAACGGCATTAATGAGAGACTTATTAAATGGAGAGAGAAAGTAGTCATTAAATTCCAGGATGGATATTCAACAACTTTTGATATCACCATATAAAGAAATTTAAACTCTATCAATAATTTATTTATTTTTGTCAAAAAGTGTTTTCATAAATATTTAAAAAACAATGGTTTTTTCTTGCATCCCCCTTCAATCCCGCCTTAAGCTGTATATTAAAGAACCAGATATAAAAAATTACCTTAAAATAGAACTGATAAAGTTGTCAAAGAGTGTAAAGGAATATATATAAAAGTCAAATAATATTTACTAATTCACCACAAGAAAGTCTAACTCCATTCACAGGAGACATTACCGCCACATCATTTGAAACATTAAAATTAAAAGTTTGCTTTCTTTATATTTGAGCTATTTATTAATCTCTAAAAAAAATTGTAAAGATTAAAAGGGGAGCTATTTTAAATTATTGGTAACCAAGCGAGATTAATATTTTACTTTTAATGTTGGCTTTAACTAACTATAATAAACTCGTTGTTTCCGTTTGTTACTGAAGGATGTAACAGTAAAAAAAAAATGGTACGATGCTTCCCACAAACTTTTTTTAATCATTAAATAGAGAAATTTACTAAAATCTCGTAAGATTTGTATTTGCTCATAGATTAGAAAACGTTGGTTTATATAAAAATATATTACAAGTAAAATATTTTTTTTTTATTTTTAATAGTACTACAATTTTACAATGATAAGTAATTTAGTATCTCATATAGTTGCAGATATATGATCAAAATTGGAAATTTCTGCTTATACAAAGTAGCCTTAGAGTCATTTTCATGGGAAAACGGAAAATTAAATTTTGTTTGTGATGTAAAACAACGTTTATATACAAAGCTTAATCAAAATTGTTAGAGCCGATTTTGAGAAAATCAAGTATTTATCTTTTTGCCCCCTCAGTAAATTACCCT
This sequence comes from Timema podura, assembly GCA_033556935.1. NCBI lineage: Eukaryota > Metazoa > Arthropoda > Insecta > Phasmatodea > Timematidae > Timema > Timema podura. Next base: position 54,582,447 of record JAVRXN010000012.1, on the reverse strand, counting down.
TAAGCTTAAAGTTAGATATCTAGTTTCAAAAACCCCTCTAGAGAACCTCAGGATAGCCCCCAGATACAAAGTTTCAGCCTGATTGGTAAAATAGTTTCGGCTCTAGGCCGAGAGACAGACAGACAGACGACATCGAGAAAACAACTTTTCCGGTTTCATGAGGTCATAAAACGTCGACACTTATCATATTTTCAGATCAAATTTTTTGATGATCACAGTACTTCTCTCTCCAAGGGATCCAGAGAAAGTAAAAGTGATTTCGTAAAAAATTCACGTCATGACGAACGTTTTTAAAGAACATAACCATATTTGTAGTTTTCTGTGGTTTAAAACATAGATGTACATTTTGGACTATCTATTAAAACATATTTATAATAAGATAAACTTTATTACGCAAATACTAAGGTAGATAGATAGACAAGATGGCGGGCACTAGCGCTCCTCGTGCCAAGCTCTCCATAACGAGGAGAGCGGGGAGATAAGACGCTTGCAACAAGCAGCGAGAGGAGGGAAGTTAATTCTAATTGTCGACATACACTACAGTGGCTTGGCTCGAGGGCAAACACGAGGAGAGTTCCAGCAGGTCTGGCACCCTTGTGTAATATGAGTGGGTGCAGGCTGTGAGGGTACTGTTATACTGTATACACTGGGGTACAACCTGTGAGGGTACTGTTGTACACGTGAAAATACTGTGGTACAACCTGTGAGGGTACTGTTGTACACGTGAATATACTGTGGTACAACCTGTGAGGGTACTGTTGTACATGTGAGTATACTGTGGTACAACCTGTGAGGGTACTGCTATACACGTGAATATACTGGGGTACAACCTGTGAGGGTACTGTTATACACGTGAATATACTGTGGTACAACCTGTGAGGGTACTATTGTACACGTGATTATACTGTGGTACAACCTGTGAGGGTACTGCTATACACATTAATATACTGTGGTACAACCTGTGAGGGTACTATTGTACACGTGATTATACTGTGGTACAACCTGTGAGGGTACTGCTATACACGTGAATATACTGGGGTACAACCTGTGAGGGTACTGTTATACACGTGAATATACTGTGGTACAACCTGTGAGGGTACTATTGTACACGTGAATATACTGTGGTACAACCTGTGAGGGTACTGCTATACACATTAATATACTGTGGTACAACCTGTGAGGGTACTTTTGTACACGTGATTATACTGTGGTACAACCTGTGAGGGTAGGGGAGAGTGGGGGAATCCCGCACACTTAAGCAAAACAAGACATTGCTTTGTTCTCATTTAGTCTATTAAATCTAGTAATATATCATTGTAAACTTTGTTTTTTATACATCAATTCAGTGTATTACTTTTATATACTGAACCTAACATTCTCTTATAATTAATTACAATATGAAAACAGTCATTGTGCGGCATTGTCCATCCTGGTAGGGCAATACCGCACACAGAGTGGGGAAATACCGTACAATTATAGAAAGTGCACGTTAAATACCTCAAAAAAACTATAAAGAATCCAGAAAAAAAAAATGTTTCTAAGATATGGGTTAGTTTTTTATGTATTTTAATAATACAAGTTTTTTTTTTTTAGTTTCATGATGATGTTTTGTAAATTATGTTCATTTTGTATATTTAGTTTTTGGGCTTTATCTGGTTCAAATTTTCAGGTCTTCAATAAATGTAAATAACTATATTAAAGAACCAAAACAATTTCCAATTTAAATGTCAATACTTGTTAAATTTTCAATTCATCGTGATTGTTACACTAGTTTGGTCTAAATATAATATCAATATTCCGAACTATGCTTAAATAAACATTTTAAATATTCCAAAGAAGCCACACAGAGTATAAATACACTAATGTTCAATTTTAGTTAAATTCTTTACTTTTAAATCTTATGCTTACGCGTAGGTTTAGGGAATATAAAAATAATTGTTTCTGCCGTAAGAAACAAGAGGGGGGTAATACCGCACACTGTGCGGGAATGCCCTCTCTAAACGTGCGGGATTACCCCACAACACGGTTCGCCATTATCTACCTCTTCAACAAATATTGTGTCATTTAGAAGGAATATTTACTGGTGTAGACTTATTGTTAAAAACAAGTTCTATTTGTAGATGCTTATGAAAAAATAGTAAATATACATCCAAATGGACTTACCTTTAATGAAATACTATTGAAAATAGTAAGCAAAAGAATAAAACTATAAAAACAATGATTACACAGAAACAAAGGCCACTTGTGTTCTGAGATTACGCTATTTAGTTCACCCTATAAGCTGCTAGAGAATGCCATGGTAGGTATTTTTCTACAGTGAACAAAGTGAGCTGTTTGAGGGTGTGCGGTATTGTCCAACTGTGCGGGATTCCCCCGCTCTCCCCTACTGTTGTACACGTGAATATACTGTGGTACAACCTGTGAGGGTACTGTTGTACACGTGAATATACTGTGGTACAACCTGTGAGGGTACTGTTGTACATGTGAGTATACTGTGGTACAACCTGTGAGGGTACTGCTATACACGTGAATATACTGGGGTACAACCTGTGAGGGTACTGTTATACACGTGAATATACTGTGGTACAACCTGTGAGGGTACTATTGTACACGTGATTATACTGTGGTACAACCTGTGAGGGTACTATTGTACAAGTGATTATACTGTGGTACAACCTGTGCGGGTACTGTTATACACGTGAATATACTGTGGTACAACCTGTGAGGGTACTATTGTACAAGTGATTATACTGTGGTACAACCTGTGAGGGTACTGCTTTACACGTGAATATACTGTGGTTCAAACTGTGAGGGTACTATTGTACACGTGATTATACTGTGGTACAACCTGTGAGGGTACTGCTATACACATTAATATACTGTGGTACAACCTGTGAGGGTACTTTTGTACACGTGATTATACTGTGGTACAACCTGTGAGGGTACTATTGTACACGTGATTATACTGTGGTACAACCTGTGAGAGTACTGTTGTACACCTGAATATACCGAACAGAACTGCAAACGAAGGCGTGCTTCTCATAATATGTGTATGTGTTTGTTTTAGTATTGTTGTTTCTTCATCTTTATAAATTAGTTCGCTGTCAAATTCCATTACGCACTTAGGTATATTTAAGGTTGACATTAAATATATATTGTATCTATCTACCTAGCCTAAATATTAATACACGTAAACTAAAATTAAACTATACAAAGTAACAAATAAACACCTTACAAAATTATGAAGACATTTAAAATTAAACTTAAACAAGCAAATTAACTACATAATCGATGCGGACAACCGCGTGTGGAGCGAGAGACGAGCGTCGGGATACTGCTCGTAAAATGGAATCGGCCCTATTCTCAGGCAGTAAGAACTTGAAATTGCCGCGTCTTTCGGACTGACGGAGGAAATTACAGCGCATCATTTAGCGTTGGGTCTATTTTCTAGCGGTAGTTTCCTGCCTGTGTAGCCCTGGCCTAGCCAACTCTCAATTGTCACCCCCGCCCGCTAAAGGCGCTACCTCTCTTGAGTTTCTCGAAACCTGTGGTTGCACTGGTCCTACACACTTGACGTAACAACCGAGTACTAAACCGTCGGCATGATAGATATTTCCTAGAGTAAGTGCAGAGCTTGTGTTCACCTTCATTCTTGTACTGCTCCTCAGTATATATTCGCCGCAACGCCCGAGGAGGACTCACCCGCGCGAGTTGAAGGAGCAGTTCGAGGGGACAAGAAGGGCCTGTTAAAGTTAAACGCGGTTAATTATTACCCCGTCTTCTTTCCATGGAGAGAAGTTCTCTTTGAGAGGCAAAGGGAGGGAGGGGTGTATCATGGTTTGTATTTCTATAGGGGGAGAAGTAGTCTAGTGACTGGCAGTTTTGGAGGATAAAGAGAGGAGTGAATAGTTACTGGTATAATAGGATAGAGGCATGAGTGAATAGTGACTGGTATAATAGGAGGAAAGAGACATGAGTGAATAGTGACTGGTATAACAGGAGGATATAGACATGAGTGAATAGTTACTGGTATAATAGGATAGAGACATGAGTTAATAGTGACTGGTATGATAGGATAGAGACATGAGTGAATAGTGACTGACTGGTATAATATAGAGAATATAGATATGAGTATATTGTACCAGTAGATGGATATAGTTGCTCACATGACATCGAATGCACTGAAACAAAAGTAATGTACAAATTAAATTTTGTGTGAATAGGGTGTTCTCGAATCAAACTATTTAATTTTTTATTATTTCACCCGTTGGAAATATACAGGTCAGTTTCTGCGGATGAATAGGATTCAATTAAAATACTAATTAATATTTATTTCACTCAAAGAGTTCGAATACAATATGCACCAGGTAATTTATTTGAATGTGCAATTTCTAGTTTTCGCAGGCTATTTGCGATTTATTTGAAGCCGGTCGTGAAAAAATAAAGCTAGAAACTAGGTTTTGTAATCAACGAGCACAGATTATGTGGGCTAATATTTGTAATCGGTCCAAATTGTCTTCCTAAGGATTTGAATAGATGTATTTGTAAATATTGCAGATTAATATATAAATAATAATAGTTAACTATTTATATTAAATAAGATTATATGGCACTTTTAAATACTAAACATAAAGTTTTTATTATTTTTGAACGTGACAAAATATAACGGCGGTCCCTTAAACAGTGTAGTTTATCAATATGTCGCTTAAATATTCTGTCTCAACACAGATTGTGGACTTACGACTTTTTAATACGGGTCTCAACATAGAACGTGGACTAACGACCTTCTTATTTCATGCCTAACACAAATTGTGTGTAGTGACACAGACACACATCGATAGTCTAACGTCAAAGTTTAGCTATGGATTTATTTAAAATTTGTTCAGATTAGGAAAATTACAAAAATCTACTTTTTTTTAACGCCGCTAATGCTAACGCTAATGATATATAGGAATTATAAAGGTTGTATTTATAGAAAGTGTACCCGAATTATCGTGGAGGTAGAGTGGAAAACCATTTATTTTCTAAAAACCACCCTCAGTACACCCAACTGAGATTCGAACCTCGTTCTCCCCGTCATCAGCAGTCTAGTCTATTACGAGAGTCGATCTTTGTTGTTTCAATACTGTACATTAAATGTAACATACAATACTATGATATTTGTTGTACCTTATGCGTCATATATAACGTTAGACTTTTAAGATGCTTCTCCTAAGAGAAAGGTCAGGGTTTGAATTCCTACAAAGTTAAATGAGAGCTGTTTTATTAAATAATGTGCCAATCTTCCTCTCGCCGCAAATGCAAGCACACTTCCACTATATTCTACCTTCCTCATCCATCCCTACATTATTACTGTAGTTAAAAATGTGGATAGTCCGGGGGGGGGGGGGGAGTTACCACGGTAAGTGACGTAAATACCTGATATTTATCACCCAGGTGGTAATGAGAACACATCTCCTCTCCAGCTAAAACTAGTTCCGTATTGATTACAAACACAACTTGTGTTCGAGGACAGGAGCGTATTGTGTTCAACGGCTCCTCGCACACAACTGCATTCCACGCACAGCCGACTGGGACATAAATACCCATTACTGTGTATTAACACGTCCGCCGAACACAAGGGAAGAACTAAAATGGGTTCATGTGACGAGCTTTGAGCCAATAACAAGAAATCAGCGCGAACTGCGCAGGTCGTTCTGCTCAAGTATAAACAATCTCAGCTTTATCCGCGCTTCTCTATACCAATAGAACCAATAGAATTTCCAAACCAACCGACTCGAATCAGTGCGCCTGCACCTAAGCCAACCTACGTCTTTAAAGCGCGATACAAAAAGACAGCTGTGTTTACTGTTGTGAAATAACTCGTTAAGGCGGTCGCTTCGGTCAGCGAGAAAGTATCAATCGCTGTCAGGCCACACGACTTAAACATAATGGTCTGTGTCATTTTTTTCCGAACTACTTATTTATTCTGTCAACGCTTATAATTCCTTCACTCAATGTCAATGTCAATGTCAATGTCAATAATAAAGAGACGAAATAAAACTAGAATTTTTTAGTTTCAAGGTAAAGAGGAAAGCTCGCTGCTAGTTCTCAAACGTATTAAAATTTTATGATTTGAACCAATAAAAAAAATTACTGTATTTGTTAGAGGAAGGCTAAATCTAGAGCCCTCTTCCATCAAGCTTAGTCTCACAGTTCCACAAATATGATAAATAAGTCGTTGAGAATGAGCTATTAACACTTTTTTCTTATAATAATAAAACTCTAACTATACGCCTGTTAAGGAAAAAGAACGCTGTTGAAATCTTCCGACATTATTTTGGCGAGAACCAAATTTTGAAATAACGCGTCGTATAACTAAATATCGCGTTCGAGCTTTATTATTATTATTATTATTATTATTATTATATTATTATTATTATTATTATTATTATATTTAGCACCGCGTCTTACTACCCGTTCGGGTTATACGCTTAAGTACTAATTAAGCTAATGGATTAGGAATTGGGAGGGTTGAATTTAGAAGGAGTGAACCCGCATTTGCGTGGAGGGAGAGTGGAAAACCATTTAGGAAAAACCACCCAGTTCACCCGACCGAGATTCGAACCTCGATCTCCCCGTCCTCGGTGGTCGAGCTCAACACGACTAGCGCGTTAGCCAACTACGCCACCGAGGCGGGTGCGTTCGAGCTGAAATCCTGCGCGGCAATTTCTCGCTTACCGTGGCAGTCCCCTCAAATAAAAGTCGTATGTGTCATTCTTGCTCGGTGTTGATTTGTTTTCACTACACAACAAATTAATTATAAAACATCGATCGTGATATTAATATAAAATATTTATTTATTTACTAAAAAATTTAATATATTGATAACCAGCAGTTTTAATTTCGTATCGCAAAGCATTATGGGTCAACATACATTCTGCTAGCGTGTGGGTTGCTGCGATACTCAAGAATGTTTATATATATTCAGCGAACGTGCGAATCGAGCTTCACATGAGAGAGTGTATACAGATCAATTTCATAGGAAGAGCCTTTAATAAATACAAACATATTTTATTGCGATCAACATTGATAATATTTACTATTATTAGTATTATTTTATGTGTAAATAATATCTATCAAAATTGACTAGTGCAGATCTCATGAACACGTGGAAGTAGCTCTAGTAACTTTTCCATCCGTCAGATAGGGCCCTTCATGTTAAAATTGGACTGCAGCATGAACCCCGACCAGCCGCACGATAGAGGATTGTATTCAGACCATTACTAGCAGTCTAGAGGGTGTAATGATATCAGAGGACAGAGGTCCCTGGCTACATTTTGGTGATTCTATGATAATACACTTAATGATAGGTTTAGGGTATCTCAGGACCCTGTTGATAGTGCGGGGGGACCTGTCTGTGTGACTGTCAGACCCTCAAACCTGTGTTTCTATATTTCCTGGAATATACAGTAGAACACTGGCCATGGTTACATATCTTCTGGAATATACAGTAGGGCACTAGCCATGGCTATCTACCTCCTGGAATATACAGTAGAACACTGGCCATGGTTACATATCTTCTGGAATATACAGTAGGGCACTAGCCATGGCTATCTATCTCCTGGAATATACAGTAGAACACTGGCCATGGTTACATATCTTCTGGAATATACAGTAGGGCACTAGCCATGGTTATATATCTAATAGAATATACAGTAGGCACTAGCCATGGTTATATATCTTCTGGAATATACAGTAGGGCACTAGCCATGGTTATATATCTCCTGGAATATACAGTAGAACACTGGCCATGGTTACATATCTTCTGGAATATACAGTAGGGCACTAGCCATGGTTATATATCTCCTGGAATATACAGTAGAACACTGGCCATGGTTACATATCTTCTGGAATATACAGTAGGGCACTAGCCATGGTTATATATCTAATAGAATATACAGTAGGGCACTAGCCATGGTTATATATCTCCTGGATTATACAGTAGAACACTGGCCATGGTTACATATCTTCTGGAATATACAGTAGAACACTGGCCATGGTTACATATCTTCTGGAATATACAGTAGGGCACTAGCCATGGTTCTATATATATTTAAGTACGATAACGTGTAATGTTGCCTTCCATTCTAGACTGGAGAGTCAAAGTCCAGCTCAGAGATGAACAAAGTGTAACTACAACAGGGAGAGAGAGAAATACAGAGAGTGGAGGACAACCAAGAGAGAGAGAGAGAGAAGGAAGCGGCCCGCCCTGTTTCAACGCCCACCCCACTGTTATTAATGTTATTAGCTTTATTATGGAAAGAGCGCAGAATGTGTTTGAATTCAAATTACATCCCACTAATACTAATTGATTTATAGGTCTCAACCCTAACGACCGAATTTAATGGGCGGATGTTGTGGGTTTCGGATTACGTTTGTCGGCTTTCCAAAAATATTGTTTGGCTATCAGTCAGTTGGGGGGCGAGTGAGGTCAGAACCCGGGTATAGAGTGTTGTACCCTTCTAAGTAAATACTCTGACTGTTACAGTCGTTGTGCTAGTAGGCTCGAGCACCGTTATTGTGCTAGTAGGCTACTCCTGCTTAGTCGGGCACACTATCATGTGTAACAACCTCCCCTCCCAGCTAGTCAGGCACACTATCAGTGTAACAACCTCCCTCTCAGCAGTCAGGCCCCACTATCATGGTCTCACTGATCTGCTTTTACCGACGTTAAAACGCCCGTGAGGCCCTATTGATTTTTCTCTCCTTGTATGAAATAAGCAACGCTGCAGCTGTGACTATCTACCCCACCGTCATTGGATCGGGTTTACTCGCTGCAGATGGCTTTGTATGGCACCTTCCCTGACTCTAGATTCTCGCGACAGGTGGCCTTGTATGGCACCTTTCTTGGATCCAGTTTCCTCGCTGCAGGTGGTTTTGTACGGCACCTTCCTTGGTTCAAAATTCCTCGCTGTAGGTAGTTTGTTACGGCACCTTCCTTGGCTCCAGATTTATCACTCCAGGTGGCTTTGTACGACACGAAACTCCAAAGTTAAGTGATCGGAAAAACCGAGTTCGTGACAGTCTAACATTACGAGCACGAAGATAAACCATTTTAATTATAGGTAGATTACATTCCTCTTAATTTCCCCTTACATTTGTTTCGACCTAATATCTCCTGTCGGCTTCCTTCAAAGACTTACAATAGAATGAATTCTGTCTCTCTTTTTGCTCCAGAGATTCCTGGTACTGACGTTGTCTGGAGAGTATGAACAGTAGGAACGAGGCAGTCTATGATCCAGAAGTTCCTGGTACTGACGTTGTCTGGAGAGTATGAACAGTAGGAGCGAGGCAGTCTATGATCCAGAAGTTCTGGTACTGACGTTGTCTGGAGAGTATGAACAGTAGGACGAGGCAGTCTATGATCAGAAGTTCCTGGTACTGACGTTGTCTGGAGAGTATGAACAGTAGGACAGGCAGTCTATGATCCAGAAGTTCCTGGTACTGACGTTGTCTGGAGAGTATGACAGTAGGAACGAGGCATCTATGATCCAGAAGTTCCTGGTACTGACGTTGTCTGGAGAGTATGAACAGTAGGACGAGGCAGTCTATGATCCAGAATTCTTGGTACTGACGTTGTTTGGAGAGTATGAACATAGGAACGAGCAGTCTATGATCAGAATTCTTGTATGTGTTTAGTTCATCATCTTAAATATGAGAATGTCATTGTCACAATTACTGCAATGTAAAATAGACCGTTTTAAGGCACAAAATCCAATAACAAAGCACAATACTCAGTAGAAAGACACATACTTAGTACAAGGTACAATTACTAAGTAACAAAGCACAATACTATAATAACAAAGTCACAATACTTAGTAACAAGGCACAATATATAACAAGGCACACAACTCAGTAACAAGGCACAAACTCAGTAACAGGACAAATCAGTAAAAAGCACAACTCAGTAACAAGGCACAATACCAGAGAAAAGCACAATACTATAGTAACAAGGTACAATACTAATAACAAGCACAATACTAAATAACAAGCACAATACTTGTAACAAGGCACAATACTCAGTAACAAGGCACACAACTCAGTAACAAGGCACAATACTCATAACAGGCACAATACTCAGTAACAAGGCACAATACCAGTAAAAGCACAATACTAGTAACAAGGTACAATACTACAGTAACAAGCACAATACTATAACAAGCACAATACTAGTAACAAGGCACAATACTCAGTAACAAGGCACAATACACAGTAACAAGGCACAATACTCATTAACCAGGCACAATACTCAGTAACAAGGCACAATACTCATTAACCAGGCACAATACTCATAACAAGGCACAATACTCAATAACAAGGCACAATACTCAATAACAAGGCACACTACTCATTAACAAGGCACAATACTCAGTAACAAGGCACAATACTCATTAACAAGGCACAATACACAGTAACAAGGCACAATACTCATTAACCAGGCACAATACACAGAAACAAGGCACAATACTCATTAACAAGGCACAATACTCATTAACAAGGCACAATACTCATTAACAAGGCACAATACTCATTAACAAGGCACAATACTCAGTAACAAGGCACAATACTCAGTAACAAGGCACAATACTCAGTAACAAGGCACACTATCTAGTAACAAGGTATACTACCCCGTATCAAGGTCAACCTAATACATTTAAAACAGCCACGGGATAACAATACAGTAGTGATGTTGATTATGTACTTTCCCAATAGCATGCCGAGTTCCACTGGATGCTCATTAAACTACTAATTAACCTCATCAATATGCAAAATATAGCTCCATAAAGGCAAAATAATGTTTTCGTGTGAAGGACATTTAAAATCATTTTGATGGCTCATTGGGAAATAAATGGCGACGTGATATTGAAAATTCCGATAGAGCGCGTTATAATATTAATAAGTGTTGGCTGTGGTCGTTATCGTGTCCTGTTTAGTAATAATAATATTAATAATAATCGATAACATTGTTCGCACGCGTTTCCCGATGGAATACGAAATCAGCCAAGTTGGATATTAAACTATTGTTCAGACTAACTTATGAGTGGACATGAGAAAGAATTGTCAAGTTTATAATTATATTTTGTTCGGGGGAAATAAAATAATCATATTCATGTATATTTATAAAATTGTTGAGACTCTACTATATTTTAACATTTAGTGTTTGTATGTGTTTGCAATATTACTTATTTAAAACAATTATTGAGGTTATAAGCTAGAAAATATTTAATGTGGGTATTCACCAAGTGGACTTCAAAGATTTGTAGGTTATCTATTTATAATAATAAAAGGAAGTGTTTGTGTGTTTGTGTGCGACACCCAGCCAAATGTACGGCACGCAGAGATCTGAAACTTTTAACATAAGTGGACGGAAGGGGGTCCGAATGCACCTCGAAGCCGGATTTTTAAATTTTTAATTAGCTTTTTAATCAGGCTATTTTTAACAAATTTTTAAAGAAAATATTTTTTTTATCTCGTTTAGAATTACGTTTTCAGAGATATGGGCACCATGTGGGGAGGGGGGGAGAGGGGGCTTATATAACTCTTATACCACAGTGGGTCACGGGCAACGCCATGCGGGATTGCTAGTTCAATTTAACAGAAAGAACTGTATGTGAAGATTAAACACCTCACTATCTTGTGACATGTCGTGAGGTGTCCTAGACTCTATAGAACACCCTGTATGAACCCAAAGCTTAGACTAAGCCAGTTTCCTGAGGTAGGAGACGCCCAAAGATTTGGAATTCTTTTCCAAGCTACCGTTGGATGTTATTTTCTCGGAGAGCAATCATCCTAACTTTCCAATCCCAGCCTCTCTGGTCACGTGAACGTACCGGTGGTTGCCGCGATCAGGGGGAGGTTAAGGTTCTTTACTCTTACTGGTCGAATGAGAGGTAAGTCTGAGTAATAATACGGTTACACCATTAACTAGGACCGGAGCTATGCAATTTCAAGAGTCCCAGGAAAAGATGGGATTATATTACCCCCTTCCAAGATACATTATGGTTAAACCCAGTTTCCAGAAACCGGTCGATCACGTAAGAAAATTACTTCGAGGTTTAAAGTCAATATTTGAGTCTTCTAAACTCGCAATATATATCAAGTACTTTCAAATAATATTAGAGTGTGACCAAAAATTACCTTTATCGGTCATAATCAATAATGTTATAAGAAATGTAAATAATACTATTTGAAAATGCACATTTTATTTATTAGATACTTTTCTATAAAGGTGAAGACATAATAATTAGACGAAAGATTGAACCTAAGGAATAAAATGAGATGCATTGACTAAAACAAAAAAAAAAAAAAAGTAGAGTGGAGAAAAGATGGAAAATCTCCGGACCTTTGATAAGTTAAAAGTCGATTGGGGGCCCCAAAAAGGTTTCCGCCCCCTAGTTCGACCGTTTCACATTTAAAGATATAGACTACACGTTTTTAACATCCCGACTAGGTCAATCTTAACTTCACACAGTCATACAACTGCCTAATTATGTTATCTTACAGAGACTACGTATGAAACATCATAGCCCAGCACATACTCACTATTTTAAAAACTCTACAAAACAATAACAATATAAAATACAGTTAACATGCACACTACCCGATTCAGTGGCCGCATGGTCTAAGGCGTCACTCTCGCAATATACCAGACTGCCGATGACAGGGATATTGTGGTTCGATCCCGGTCGGACGTATTGTGGCTGGTTCTCCCTAATCGGTTTTTTCACTCTCCCTCCAAGTAAATGTGAGTATACTTTCTCTAAATTAAACATCGCTAACACACTCTCAAAATTAAATACAGATACGTATTGACTGAAGAGGTGGTAAAACGCGGTGCTAAAAAAAAAACCACCTTTACCTATTACCTATTAGTGAGACTAATTGTTTCTATACAACAGTTATGTTTCGTCAAACTTCTAATCGAAATTGTATTCTTGTTGTAAATTTGGTTCCATTTCCACTTTCTCTCTAGTTCTTCTTTCTTTCGGATCAAAGCACTAGAATTAAGCCCCCTAGTTTAATAAAAAACAAGACTTGAAAGAACCAGATACGGACGGAAAAGTTTCTTCCAATTGAACTGGGCGAAAGAAAAAGAGAAGGGTAGGAGAAAATTGGTAAACGTGAAAACTGCGCAGGTGAAGGTGGGGGGAGAGGGTAGGGAGGGTTAGAGATTGGGGAAAAGATTTACAGATCACAAAGAATACAAGTTGTTGGATATCAAGCATATCAGCACAAATGTTCTGGGCCCAACTTTGAAAAGAACTGAGAAGAGATACAAGTTTGTCTGTTATCGAGAATATAGAACAGGACAACATTGACTGATAGAACTGTTATCGAGAATATAGAACAGGACAACATTGACTGATAGAACTGTTATCGAGAATATAGAACAGGACAACATTGACTGATAGAACTGTTATCGAGAATATAGAACAGGACAACATTGACTGATAGAATTGTTATCGAGAATATAGAACAAGACAACATTGACTGATAGAACTGTTATCGAGAATATAGAACAGGACAACATTGACTGATAGAACTGTTATCGAGAATATAGAACAGGACAACATTGACTGATAGAACTGTTATCGAGAATATAGAACAGGACAACATTGACTGATAGAATTGTTATCGAGAATATAGAACAAGACAACATTGACTGATAGAACTGTTATCGAGAATATAGAACAGACAACATTGACTGATAGAACTGTTATCGAGAATATAGAACAAGACAACATTGATAGATCAAATGGCCATGGCCAGGGATCTAAGTAATGGGAAATAGCATGGCCAGGGATCTAAGTAGGTGTAGACGTACTTAGCTAAGGATCTAAGTAGGAGTAGACGTACATAGCTAAGGATCTAAGTAGGTGTAGACGTACATAGCTAAGGATCTAAGTAGGTGTAGACGTACATAGCTAAGGATCTAAGTAGGTGTAGACGTACATAGCTAAGGATCTAAGTAGGTGTAGACGTACATAGCTAAGGATCTAAGTAGGTGTAGACGTACATAGCTAAGGATCTAAGCAGGTGTAGACGTACATAACTAAGGATCTAAGTAGGTGTAGACGTACATAGCTAAGGATCTAAGTAGGTGTAGACGTACATAGCTAAGGATCTAAGTAGGTGTAGACGTACATAACTAAGGATCTTAGTAGGTGTAGACGTACATAACTAAGGATCTTAGTAGGTGTAGACATACATAGCTAAGGATCTAAGTAGGTGTAGACGTACATAGCTAAGGATCTAAGTAGGTGTAGACGTACATAGCTAAGGATCTGAGTAGGTGTAGACGTGCGTAGCTAAGGATCTAAGTAGGTGTAGACGTACATAGCTAAGGATCTGAGTAGGTGTAGACGTACATAACTAAGGATCTAAGTAGGTGTAGACGTACTTAGCTAAGGATCTTAGTAGGTGTAGACGTACTTAGCTAAGGATCTTAGTAGGTGTAGACGTACATAGCTAAGGATCTAAGTAGGTGTAGACGTACATAGCTAAGGATCTGAGTAGGTGTAGACGTACATAGCTAAGGATCTGAGTAGGTGTAGACGTACATAGCTAAGGATTTAAGTAGGTGTAGACGTACTTAGCTAAGGATCTGAGTAGGTGTAGACGTACATAGCTAAGGATCTAAGTAGGTGTAGACGTACATAGCTAAGGATCTAAGTAGGTGTAGACGTACATAGCTAAGGATCTGAGTAGGTGTAGACGTACATAGCTAAGGATCTAAGTAGGTGTAGACGTACATAGCTAAGGATCTAAGTAGGTGTAGACGTACTTAGCTAAGGATCTAAGTAGGTGTAGACGTACATAGCTAAGGATTTAAGTAGGTGTAGACGTACTTAGCTAAGGATCTGAGTAGGTGTAGACGTACATAGCTAAGGATCTAAGTAGGTGTAGACGTACATAGCTAAGGATCTGAGTAGGTGTAGACGTACATAGCTAAGGATCTAAGTAGGTGTAGACGTACATAACTAAGGATCTTAGTAGGTGTAGACGTACATAGCTAAGGATCTAAGTAGGTGTAGACGTACATAGCTAAGGATCTAAGTAGGTGTAGACGTACATAGCTAAGGATCTTAGTAGGTGTAGACGTACGTAGCTAAGGATCTAAGTAGGTGTAGACGTACATAACTAAGGATCTAAGTAGGTGTAGACGTGCATAGCTAAGGATCTAAGTAGGTGTAGACGTACATAGCTAAGGATCTGAGTAGGTGTAGACGTACATAGCTAAGGATCTGAGTAGGTGTAGACGTACGTAGCTAAGGATCTGAGTAGGTGTAGACGTACGTAGCTAAGGATCTAAGTAGGTGTAGACGTACATAACTAAGGATCTAAGTAGGTGTAGACGTACGTAGCTAAGGATCTTAGTAGGTGTAGACGTACTTAGCTAAGGATCTTAGTAGGTGTAGACGTACATAGCTAAGGATCTAAGTAGGTGTAGACGTACTTAGCTAAGGATCTATGTAGGTGTAGACGTACATAGCTAAGGATCTTAGTAGGTGTAGACGTACATAACTAAGGATCTTAGTAGGTGTAGACGTACATAGCTAAGGATCTTAGTAGGTGTAGACGTACATAGCTAAGGATCTAAGTAGGTGTAGACGTACATAGCTAAGGATCTTAGTAGGTGTAGACGTACGTAGCTAAGGATCTAAGTAGGTGTAGACGTACATAACTAAGGATCTTAGTAGGTGTAGACGTACATAGCTAAGGATCTAAGTAGGTGTAGACGTACATAACTAAGGATCTAAGTAGGTGTAGACGTACGTAGCTAAGGATCTAAGTAGGTGTAGACGTACTTAGCTAAGGATCTAAGTAGGTGTAGACGTACATAACTAAGGATCTTAGTAGGTGTAGACGTACATAGCTAAGGATCTAAGTAGGTGTAGACGTACATAGCTAAGGATCTAAGTAGGTGTAGACGTACATAGCTAAGGATCTGAGTAGGTGTAGACGTACGTAGCTAAGGATCTAAGTAGGTGTAGACGTACATAACTAAGGATCTTAGTAGGTGTAGTCGTACATAGCTAAGGATCTGAGTAAGAGTAAATGGACATGACCGGTTGTAACACGGTCTTCCCTCGCTCTTATTACGGTAATGATTTAAGCGGATTATAAGACTCCAACAAATCACCTCCAAGAATCTGCTACTACCTCAAAGAGGTGGGATGCACCAACATCCCTAGTTCGGTATACCTTCTCGAGACTCGCAGTCAGATGGATTGCTCCCTACTGCGACCGGTACATGGCAGGGACTTTTTTGTGTGCGGCACTTGCCAAGCGTGGTTACAGAGACAGGGAACTCATCAAAAGGCGCACTTGAACAACGGACCTTTACACGTCAGGGAACATACCCGCATAACTTTCCAAGATAGCGTGTTGGCGGTGTGACGTGTTTTACATAACTTTATTCAGAAACAGCTCAGAACAGCCATATGAACATCTTGTTCCGAAACAGCTCAGAACAGCTATATGAACATCTTGTTCCGAAACATCTCAGAACAGCCATATGAACATCTTGTTCCGAAACATCTCAGAACAGCCATATGGACATCTTGTTCCGAAACATCTCAGAACAGCCATATGAACATCTTGTTCCGAAACAGCTCAGAACAGCCATATGAACATCTTGTTCCGAAACATCTCAGAACAGCCATATGAACATCTTGTTCCGAAACATCTCAGAACAGCCATATGAACATCTTGTTCCGAAACATCTCAGAACATCCATATGAACATCTTGTTCCGAAACAGCTCAGAACATCTATATGAACATCTTGTTCCGAAACAGCTCAGAACAGCCATATGAACATCTTGTTCCGAAACATCTCAGAACAGCCATATGGACATCTTGTTCCGAAACATCTCAGAACAGCCATATGAACATCTTGTTCCGAAACATCTCAGAACATCCATATGAACATCTTGTTCCGAAACATCTCAGAACAGCCATATGAACATCTTGTTCCGAAACAGCTTATAACAACCATATGAACATCTTGTTCCGAAACAGCTCAGAACAGCCATATGAACATCTTGTTCCGAAACATCTCAGAACAGCCATATGGACATCTTGTTCCGAAACATCTCAGAACAGCCATATGGACATCTTGTTATAGAACGTTGACTGACTGAACAACGGTCCCGCTATCTATCCAGAATATAATTATTCAGTTGAAACGTTAAAGGAAGCCGCGTGTGTTAATTGTAAGTAAGAATAAATATAAATCGTTCTAAGCAAGGAGACCAGCTATGTCTTAAAAATCCTGTGGGAAATGACTCATCAAACGATGTACGTTTTTGCTTAGCATTTAAAATAAAATACTATCAATGTTTTATCAAGTCTTAACAAATATTTTTTAAATTATGTTTTTTTTAAAACGACTCTTCTTCTCGTTTGTTTCTACGTCATTTAGCCCTGTCGGGTCATTTTTATTTCGTCACTTTCTTGGGCAAAAGATAAGATAGTACAGTCGGGTTTGTATTACTTGTTTGCGGGTTGTGAGGTTTGTTTGTGGCGGGTGGGAGGAGAGGAGAGGGAGGATGGGGGGGAGTTGGAGTCTAAGATCAACACACACACTCCCTCTAAGCGCTCAAACAAATGGTGGTGAGGGAAGTTTCGTTGTTTCTTGCATGCTCTTTGGAGCATTGAATACCGCTGTTTTGTCCAACGTCTTCACACTTCACCTCTGACACAGTGTCTTCACACTTCACCTCTGACACAGTGTCTTCACACTTTACCTCTGACACAGTGTATTCACACTTCACCTCTGACACAGTGTCTTCACACTTCCCCTCTGACACAGTGTCTTCACACTTCACCTCTGACACAGTGTCTTCACACTTCACCTCTGACACAGTGTCTTCACACTTCACCTCCGACAGTGTCTTCACACTTCACCTCTGACACAGTGTCTTCACACTTCACCTCTGACACAGTGTCTTCACACTTCACCTCTGACACAGTGTCTTCACACTTCACCTCTGACAGTGTCTTCACACTTCACCTCTGACACCAATTGTGCATGTGTTATAGTTATTTATCAATTCCTTCCATTTAACTGCAGATTTAAATGAAGACCACAGTAAAATATTTGAAATCAAATTAGTCTCTAACACTCGCAACCTATTATATTGACTGCTTCTCAGTCGAACGATAACTAAGCTATAAGTGGCTTATCTCCGTTATTCTACTAGTAACACTTTTTAAATTTATAAATAAACGTTGTATTTTTCTTGAAGCATCTGAGCCACTAAAATATCAGTTTACCATGAATATTTTTATAGTTGTTTTACAGAATCTTGACTCCAAGCATACTTATACTCTTTCAAAATAACTAATTTCATTCAAATATATCACTAACCATTATAGAGCCCCTACACGATCAGTCGGACTGTCAGTATGTATCAGTATATACAATGAGACCGTATACGGTCTGTCTTCGTCTCTTTATTTTCATCAGTCTCAGCTCCTACACGCAACAACATGGATGATAAGAAAAAGGTGTGGTCAGTCTATGTTTGATACTGAGACTGAAGGAAATACTTACGAAAGCACACAAACGGTCAGCCCTACTGTCAGTATCAATTATTACTTTATTAATACTGACAGTCTGGCTGATCATATAGGGGCAGTACGGATGGACTAACATCAAAAACAGTCCATCAGTCTTGCAAGTGGTGGGAGAGACTCACAGTAGTACTGACCCTGTGCGCGGGATTGTCAGTATTTCCTTCAGTCTCAGTAGCAAACATAGACTTCCCACGCCTTTTTCTTATCATCCATGTTGTTGCGTGTAGGAGCTGAGACTGATAAAAATAATGAGACGAAGACTGACCATGTACGGTCTCTGATACATACTGAGTCAGATTGTTAGTCTTAGGAGTGACAGTCTGACTCACCATGTTGAGCATAATTAGCGTAAAAATAATTAAACTATAATACATACAATATGATTGACATAACTCTGTAGGTTCTCCCCCCTCAACTGTTTATAGACCAGTGTTTCTCATACATTTAGTAATAGGACACTTGATAGGCGTTCCATGCACATGCGGACCACCCACCTTAATATAATACTTAACCTGCCCTTTTAACGAAGACGGAAATTATGTTAATGTAAACTTCGTTTACCCGGAAGAATAGCAATCTCATCCTGCCAGTTTACACTTCGGTGATGCTTACAAGATAGGGACATAATATAATACGTCAAGGAGATAATCTTAACTTTCAGGGTAGACGAAATGTACTTGTTTATTAAGAAATAAAGGACAGCATCTTTATTAGACCTCGTTTATTATGCACATTTATATGTACGACTACTTGTAGTACAAAGTATTGTTGGCTTCAGTTTCATAGTCAGACTGAATACGCCTCAAATGCGGCTCTAAAACAAATACAAGATGACACCTATCAAGACCAGAACGGGATGGACCGGTTTCATAATGCGAAACTGGCCCACTCCGTTCGAGTCAAGGTTGGTGTTATCTTGTATTTGGTTCAGAGCTGCACTTGAGACGTATTCAGTCTGACTATGAAACTGGCCCATTCAATTCTGGTCTAGGTATGTGTTGTGCTGTATTTAGTATAGCGCCGCACCTGAGGCGTACTCAATTTGACTATGAAATTGGCCCTTAGCCTGTAAATCTTGTACTCTTTGATTCTTTCACAAAACAAAACTATTATTTTCTCCTAATGATCTCATGAGCGAACCACATGGCATTCCACTGCGGACCACAATTTGAGAACCACTGCTCTAGACTAACACTGATTCGACCAATTTTCATAAAAAGGGCCTTTAAGGAAATACAAACGTATTTTTTGCGGCCAAAATTGATAAAATTTCTTTATTTTATTAGTATCAATTAACAGGTATTAAAAGTGAGAGGGTATGGGACGCAATAAAAGGGCATTGTTTATGCAGTTTTTATTGCAAAACGTTTTATTGGCAAAAATAAATAAAAAATTTCTTCGGTAGGAACACAGTTTAATTTTCTTCACATGGAGATATAAACATTTGTAAATATCTGTCATGAGCATAGCAGCATTAGATTAACGACTTTTAAATAAAGAGAAAAAGTTGTCATTAAATTCCAGGACACCCTTGTAAGATATTCAACAACTGTTGTTATCACCTTGTGAAGAAAATTAAACTCTTTGTTTCTACTGAAGAGATATTTGATATCTTTTGACCAAAAAAAAGTTTTGCTATAAAAACTGCAAAAACACTGCCCTTTTATAGCGACCTACACTCCCATCTTAACAATATTTATCAAACCCGATAGATGAGAATTAGATAACTTCACGTATGAATACAATAAAGCAAGTAGATAGATAGTAGCTTTTCAAGCTGCCAGATAAGGTCCTTCCTATGGAAATTAGACTATACTTTACTTTAGAACAGCTTATAAAACACGTATATTCCCCAACCAACTATAATTTTTTAGGTTAAGTCGTGTGGTATTCCCACTATTGATATGTTAAGTTCAGTGATATACGGTATACTTGATCCGCCATTATCCAGCTTGATGGAAAAAGTTGAAACGTCCTGCACGTGGTAATTAGATTAATGCATTAGTTAATGGAACGGAATTTTTTTTTTTTTCCCTGTTGCTTTTATCGTAATGAATATTCAAACATTTTAATCATCAAACTGTCGAAAAATATTGTAAATAACCCCAGAGTAGACACGAATTAAATGAGGAAAGAGCATAATCCTTTCAAGCTTAATCAGAAAAAAAAAAAGTTATCAATCATTGATGGGGCCCATTAACTCAGTTTCACGGTAAAACAAACACACACAATTTTATATTTCAATTTTCCATCCTTTTAAAAAAAAATAATTGCAACATTGTTAATAAAGAGTAGCTTGATGGAGTATTGAACGCAAAAGGGGTAAGGGGGGGGAGAATCGGTTGGATGGTGGTGGAACACAGTTCAGTACCAGGTAAAAACCATTAATTAAAACTCTTTCAAACTTAAGCTGATGCGCTAACCATTTATTTTTATTTTTACCACCGCATTTTACAATATGTTCAGGCTATATGATATATACTCTAGTCGAGTAGGGATAAGAAAGGAAGCATTTTAGAGGTGACTTACCCGAATTAGAGTGGAAGGAGAGTGGGAAAACGTTGAGGAAAAACAGACCTCGGTAGAGCTGACCGGATTCTAACCCTGATCTCTCCGTCTTCAGCAGATTGGTCTAACATAATAGTGACGCCTTAGACCGTTTGGCCACTGAAGTGGTCACTAACCATTTTAACATGAGGGCGCGACACCTGGACTATTCCAACATGTAGACTCGTGTTTATAAGCTATGCCATAGCTGGAAAATATATACGCGATAAAACTCTAACAAACAAAGTTAACACAACACAATGTAAATTGAATCTTGCATCCTCCAAAATAGCAAACCTGCCATAAAAACTTTTTACATATTAAGTTTGCTATCAAACGAGGCAGATCAGATTTAATTTAATTCACTGTTCTTCCGCGGTGATTACAACCCTCTGGCTATCTGCAGAGGGCACATCTATTGTATCACTCTGCATCCTTTACCTTAAACGTCGTACACCAGTGTGATGTGGGGTGTATTAATATCAGAAACAGGGGACACTGAAAATTTCCATATAAACTACTGACGCCGTGAGATGGATTCAATACTACATTTAATACAGCTGTGTGAGGCGGGATGTATTAATATCAAATACAGGGGACACTGGAAATGTCCATGTAAACTATTGACGCCGTCAGATAGATTCAATACTACAGTTAATACAGCTGTGTGATGCGGGGTGTATTAACATCAAATACAGGGGACACTGGAAACCCCATATACACTATTGACGCCGTGAGAAATATTCAATACTACATTTAATACAGTTGTGTGATGCGGGGTGTATTAACATCAACACAGGGGACATGGAAAACCCCATATACACTATTGACGCCGTGAGATATATTCAATACTACATTTAATACAGCTGTGTGAGGCGGGATGTATTAATATCAAATACAGAGGACACTGGAAATATCCATATAAACTACTGACGCCGTGATATATATTCAATACTACATTTAATACAGCCTGTGAAGCGGGTTGTATTAACATTAAATACAGGGTATACTCTATTCAGGCATTTAATTGCTGCCTCTGTGAGCTATGTATAACACAACAATTAATTTAGGTGTGTGATTCAAAGGGTATTTTAATCAACCAATTCAATGGGTGGAAGGGGGAAATATTAACATTAGTTTGTTTAAAATAAAAATTATTTTTAATGCGTAAATAAATTCACCTTAAAATATTGAAATAGACGCTTGTGTTTCTTTGTGTTATTTGAAATTCAGCTCGTCGGGGGATTAAAATTCATAGGTTCCCAAACTAGTATTCTTTATCCAATTTAAGTATAGTTTCATAAGTTAATTATTAACGAGATGTGCATTTTAGATTTGATCTAGCCTTAGATATTAAGTGTCGGCTACCTTTGACATAGCAGCAAGTCATATGGGATTCCTCATGTTAATGTATTTAGGTTTTATTCAGCGAGTTGTAAACATTGAAATAAAACCCATACATTTTAAAATAATTATAAGAATAGCCAGGCTACAATGTCACAACTTTTTTACTTTCTCTCCGAGTTGTCAATAGAAAGTATTGTGATCATCAAAAAATTCAAACTCGACATTTATCAAAATGTCGACGTTTCTTGAACCCCTGAAACCAAAAAGTTGTTTTCACGGTGCCGTCTGTCCATCTATTTGTCTGTACCTACAGTTACTGAGCTATAAGCAAATGTATAATTTTTAATTCAGGTATTTAAAATGATTTGGATTCTTATGCTCTTTGGCGGACAAAGATCTTTTTCTCCTTTCTCAATTTTTCTGTAAGTGTTCCTAATGCCACAGAGTAAGTAACAGTTTATATTATTTAATTTATTATCTTTAGTATAATGTTTCTACAACATTGATAGACCTATTATTTCGTTTCACAAATATTACGAGCTTTTAGTAAATGTATATTTTAAGATTAAAGCGAGAGAAAGTCTGTGTGGTGCGTCGTAACATTTATTTTTATCTTGTGGAGAGTTTTTTTCGTGAAGATATATTTTTATATTGTCTACAACTCAGGTTTTTTTTGGTGTATTCACCAAAATGACCAACAAGAATCTTCCTGCCAGAATGTAGATTAAAAATTCCCGTGGAAGCCTGTGTTATATGGAATAGGAAACAATGATTTATTTTTAAATTCAAATAAAGACTAACCAGGAGCTAATAGTAGATTGAGGAGTTATTCCAGCCTGCGAAAGAGGAGAAATGTTATCAGCAGATAAAAAAAAGGCAACACAAAGGCAATACCTCATTTTCTTGTATTTCTATTTCGTAAATTGGCGTATAAGTGTGATACCTATAATGCTTGGGTGCGTAAATTTGATTTGCAGCCAGCTTCGAAAAATATCTATGAAGTCGTTAAGGTCTGCCTTCCTCTTAAAAGTGTATGAACCTGGATGGAACCTAGAAAGAGATTCTAAACATCAAAATATCACTCAAGGGGGTCAAACACCAAAATTTCAATCAAGGGATTCAAACACCGAAACACTTAATGAATTCAAACATTAAAACATCACTCAATGGGATCAAACACCCAAATATCACTCAAGGGATTCAAACACTAAAACATCACTCAATGGGATCCAACACAAAAATACCAATCAAGAGAATCCAATTAGTTTTGTAATAATTGCTAAGTGCTCATGCGGATAAATCAATCAATCAATCAATGATTGATTGTGATCACGATCTTATTAATATTGTGCGTACATTGGCGCGTGGGTGTAAAAACTTGCCATAAACTTTTTTTTTTGCCAAAATAAATTAAATATTTCTCCAATGCAAACACAAAGTTTAATGTTTTCACATGTTGATATCAACAGTTTGTTGAATATCTGTCGAAGGTGTTCTGGTATATAATGACAACTTTTTATCTTCATTTTAAAATTTTCTCATCTAATGCCACTATGCTCATGATAGATATTCAACAACTGTTGATATCAACATGTGAAGAAAATTAAACTCTATATTTGTACTTAAGCAATATTTTTTTATTTTAGCAAAAAAAAAGTTTTGCTATAAAAACTGCAAAAAACACTGTCCTTTTCTCGCGTCCCCTTCCTCCCTCCACCCACTTAAGGATATCTATAAGGAATAAATTAAATTATTAATTTGTGAACACAAAAATCGTAGTTAGTTAATCTTATATCCACGTACGGACCTACCTTGGCAAAAGAGCAGCCTAAGGACCAGAAATAAAATTATGTTCTCCTTCCAGTCCATTTTATATGTAGGCGACTCCAAATATCTTCTGAGAAGCTTCTTAACGATTCCAACACGGAATAAATACAATCACTCTACTCCCAATCTCTCTTCTTTTTTTATAGATCACTGAGAGAGTTTATAAGCACACAGTTAATAAACATCCACATTTCTTTTTAACTTGACGACACTCATTCCTACACCGCTAATTTTTAGTTACAAATTTCCAAGATCAAATCAAAACAATTTTTTAAAAAAACACTTTACTATTAAGATACTAGGGCAAGTTTTGACAGAAATCAGGTTTTGGCGGGATATTATTCTAAATGTTCAAATGTAACATTTAAGATCGATTAGTAGCAAACGTATAAACTTTTAAATTATGAGGCGCGAAATACTTAAAAAAATAAATCACGACCCACTTCCGAAAGACAGGCCGGTATTTTGAATACAATTAATTCCTCAATGTCCACGTTAATTAAAACACTAATTACCGGCGAGCATTACAACAGGTAATAAGGAAATGACAACTCGTAAAACGACAGCAGCGCCAGTGAGAAATGTCTCTTTTTAACGTTCTCTCTCTGCGCACTCACGTTCGTAACTGGCCAGGTCGGGTCGCTTGCTAACCTACAGTCGGTGGCACCACTGCGCGGGACTCCCGCTCGTCTCTAGATCATGCGCGGACACCCACTCGTCTCACGGCCATGCGCAAAAGTGCCGCCCCCACCCCTACGAAAAGGTAGGGGGGTGGGTTGTTTAATTAAACTTGCCTGGGAAAAGTTGAGGCTATTGAAACTAGGTTTGTATTCGTAGGCGTGAGACTGGAATGAGCATGTTTCCGGTTTTGGCTAAGTATTGTTTTCGGTCTTGACTCCTTAAGGTAAACAGTTTATTTAGTTTCTCGAATTTATTGGATTGTTTTAAACGCATCACCGAATCTTAAAGTATCAAATATATGTTCTAAGTTTTTTTAAATAGCTTTGTGTTAAACCTAGCCTATTGACGAATAAAACAATAAATAAAAATAAACTTCTTAATATATTTTTCATCGAAATTGGAGACTTTTGGGCTAACAAACGTAACACGGAGGGAACTTAAAATTAAATATAAAGCCGGGCCCACACTTTATCATATCCTCGTAGCTATCAATGCTAGAGTGGGTGCCAATACACACAGACACGGTTGAGACCAAATTCCGGTTGATCCATAGTTTCGATCATTCTCGTGTTCCTGACCCTCGATAAGTGTTTGGTTCGGACCCAGTCCAATCATGTTATATCCTCACCCTTTAACACGTCCAGACATGTCATATCCTCACCCTGTAGCACGTCTAGACATGTCACATCCTCACCCTGTAGCACGTCCAGACATGTCATATCCTGACCCTGTAGCACGTCCAGACATGTCATATCCTCACCGTTTAACACGTCCCAAACATGTTATAACACTCACCCTGTAGCACGTCCAGACATGTCAATATCCTCCACCCTACCGTAACACGTCCAGTACCATGTCATATTTCCCCACCCTGTAGCACGTCCAGACATGTCTAATCCGACCCTGTAGCACGTCCAGACATGTCATATCCTCACCCCATGTAAACACGTCCAGACATGTCATAACCTCACCCCGTGGCTCCCTTTCATACGAAGGAGAAACACCGACTAGAAGCGGGACGTAGCGATCTGATAACGAGTATCTCTTCAGGATCGTGGCGAGGATACAAGATACCCGTCTTGGGGATACGATACTAGGATCTGATACAAGTGTGGACCCGGCTTCAGATATTAAGGTCATTAGAAAATCATAATTTTATAGAACAATTTTAACAAGCTGTACATATTGATTCAATGATTTCAAATCACTACAGTTACACGAGTTATTTGGGGTCAAACTTGATATTTTATGCTTTTCCCGTACCATTGTTATGGTAGAGTAATTAACTTATTGGGCTGAAATATTGTAGAACTAGACATTCATATGAGATGTACACAATGAAATATTTATTATTATTATTATTATTATTATTATTATTATTATTATTTATTATTATTATTATATATTATTATTAACAATATAATAATAATAATGTCTCGACTGTTGGCCAGCACTTTAACAAAGGAATATGAAAATGAAATATATTAATATTATAAATATTTCATTCTGTATCTCTCATATTATTGTCTAGTTTTGATTGTAATATTGAATTATTAAAATATCTGGCCTAAAACAGACCTGAAGTTAGTGACACATCCAACCACAAATCACTGTAGCCGATACGTGATTACGATAAGATAACTGTAATCACTGTTATCACTTTAATGTAACACATTTGATGTTTTTGATGTTAACGTCTTAGGAGAAATTAAACTGAAGTGGAAAAATTTAAACTTTTAGATATCTCGATCTGAATTCATCTATTTAAACCGCTTTTTTTTCAAAAAAACGAATAAAATTTGCCAAAATAAATTTAAGGGAATCTTCATAACATTTTTTCAAAATTCAATTTTCAAAACGTAAAATTTTACATTTCTACCCGGAACATTCACACCTTTTGACCAAGGTTGGGACTTGTACCCTTCTTGCAAGATATTTTTAAAGGGAGAGGTTTTTTTGGGGGGTTTTTCGAAACCAGGACTCAGCTGTCCAAATGAGCCGGAGTTACTATGGTAAAGATTGACTTTCCCACGATTTAGTGATGGAGGGAGAGAACCAGGGAAAGGTGGGAGTGTTTTATGCAGTTCCATTTTTATTCCGGTTTACGGTCCTGGACTGATTGACACGAGTCAAATGGGCTACAAACCAAATTACATTTCACCTTTTTTTTTTACCGTTGTTTTGCTGGCGTGCGTTCCTGGAAAAACATCCGATGCCCTCTACACAGAGAGATTTTGAGTTCAAATTATATCATAAATATAGAGATTTAAATCATCCATTCATCAGTAAGCGAACCAATGGGTTTTTAAATATGGATTTTATAAAATTAACAATAACTACTTAAATATTTTTACATTTTGTTAAGTAAGCTAAACAATGTTTTATTTGAATAGGGTTATTAGCGCTTGGGAGCTCCCTTCTTTTAGTCAAAAAGTTAAATCTAAGAAACTTCTAGGCTTTGAACCAACAAAGACAGAAAATGTATTATTGTAACAAGTAGGTTGGCTTGTTCAGCTTTTCTTATTTAAATCAAATCTCTTCATTCTGAGCCCACAAGCAGGTTGGCTGGTTCACCTTCTCTTATTTAAATCAAATCTCTTCATTCTGAGCCCACAAGCAGGTTGGCTGGTTCACCTTCTCTTATTTACATCATATCTCTTCTCTCCAAGTCTACAAGCAGGTTGGCTGGTTCACCTTCTCTTATTTACATCATATCTCTTCTCTCCAAGTCTACAAGCAGGTTGGCTGGTTCACCTTCTCTTATTTAATCATATCTCTTCTCATCCAAGTCATAAAGCAGGTTGGCTGGTTCACTTCTCTTATTTACATCATATCTCTCTTCTCCAAGTCTACAAGTAGGTTGGCTGGTTCACCTTCTCTTATTTACATCATATCTCTTCTCTCCAAGTCACAAGCAGGTTCTCTGGTTCACCTTCTCTTATTTACATCATATCTCTTCTCTCCAAGTCTACAAGTAGGTTGGCTGGTTCACCTTCTCTTATTTACATCATATCTCTTCTCTCCAAGTCTACAAGTAGGTTGACTGGTTCACCTTCTCTTATTTACATCATATCTCTTCTCTCCAAGTCTACAAGTAGGTTGGCTGGTTCACCTTCTCTTATTTACATCATATCTCTTCTCTCCAAGTCCTACAAGCAGGTTCTCTGGTTCACCTTCTCTTATTTACATCATATCTCTTCTCTCCAAGTCTACAAGTAGGTTGGCTGGTTCACCTTCTCTTATTTACATCATATCTCTTCTCTCCAAGTCTACAAGCAGGTTCTCTGGTTCACCTTTTCTCTCCGATAGCTGAGCCGAGTAGACTCTACTCTACAAGTTTGTCTACAACGTATGAGAGCGTCCAGTCACGTGTACTCTATGTAGTTTACTGTGCGAGGGGTTGGTTCAGGATTGTTCCAAGCGCTTTACGAGGAGGTCGCATGTGGGATGATAGTCTACCTTACCAGGGATCAGTTCAGGTTTCTACCAGGTAATGTACAACATATTGTAGAGTACAGACCCTTGTGTGATCTAGATATATTATGATTTGAGTAGGGATAACAGTATATTTTTTGTAACTAAAGTTACTAAAACCATTTAAATATTAATTAGTACATCAAGTCATGTTCTCTGCAGCTGTCGCTTTTGATACAGTAGCCCTATGGATTCTTTGGTGCTGACTGACAGCTCACAGCTGACCTCTGACAGTCAACATTTAGGTATATACCTAAATTTTGACTGTCAGAAGTGACAGCTGCTAAACACATGTTTTTTTGCAGATCATATGGTTCGGCGTAAGGATACATAATTTGGTTCGGTGGCTTTTCAAAGCCGTCAGCTGTCAATTGTGAGCTGTCAGTCAGCACCAAAGAAGCCATGGGGCTACTGTAAATATTATAAATATCTATAAACTAACATAAATAATATAGTGAGATATTATCAATGTTGGCAGCAAAGATATATGTTTGTATTTTCTAAACTGCCCTTCCAACCAAAATCAGGATAAATTTGACCACAAAGAATGGAATTTAGACTAGACTTATCCTTGTGAAAGTAATATTTATAAATACCATAGCTTCAATGTATATTAATAATAACTAATATTTAAACAAATTATAATTAATAACCGATAATAGTTATAGCGTTGTACTTTTTATTTGTGCACCGTGTCTTAATACTCGCCAAGGCCATCCGAGTATTCACACGGATGAAGATGATATGAAGAAGGTAAGATCTAAAGGTAATGCACCACCATTGGTGTTATGGGAGGGTGAAAAATCATCTAAGCAATCCAAACCTTCAATACTACAGACCTTGATTCGAATACCAACCCCTTCCACCGCCAACAAACCAGGCCAGACCAAATTGATACCGCCTTAGCCTGCGTGACCATTGATGCGAGGGGGGGGGGGGTGAGAAATATGAAGAGGTCCAATTTGTATGTAATATATGTATCTACTTGTCATATTAAACATTGTTGGTGTGTTTATTTGTAGTGTAGAAAACTATTATTTACTCATCAATTGGTGAAATTATTTAAATTAGTTTGTAAGTCGTGTTGAATGATGTTCTAACATTATTATTTCATTGAAAATACCAACACGAAGGAAATAAAAGCGTAAACTATTTAAATAACTCAACACCAAGTGAAAGAATTTCGCGAAAAGAAATGAAATGGTTACTAAGGTGGCCGCCTCGGTAAGCGAGATATTGCCGCGTAGACGTTTAATCTGACGAAATATTTAGCTATACTACGCGTTATTTCAAAATACGGTTCACGCCCAAATAAATTCGAAATATTCCAACAGAACTCTTTTTCTTTAACAAGCGTTTATTTTTTAGTTTTATTAATAGAAAAAAAAAGTGTGAAAATGTAACCTTAGCTTACTTTCAACGACTTTTTTTAAGCATATTTGCGGAACTAATAGAACCGATCTCGATGAAAACGGGCTTGTATTTAGCCTTCTTCTACGAAACAGTATTTTTTATAAGCTCACAACAGAAAATTTAAAAATATTTGAGAACTAACAGCTAGTTTTCCTCTTTACCTTGAGATAAGAATTTGACTGGTTCTATTTTCTTTCTCTTTATTAATAACATGACAAAGGATGGTTGTAGGTGAAGAGTGATAGGGAGTATAAGTCTAGACATAATAGAGCAGCAGTTCCAGATAAAGAGCCAAACCATTGTATTTTAAGCCATGTTTCCTGACAGCGAATGATAATTCTCGATGACCAAGGAGGCCGCTTTTACAAAACAATACTTGTTAAAATATTGTTTACTCTAAGTTTTTGAGTTTATTGTAATTATGTGTGAGTTTCTTGGTGAAGACGCGCTTCAAATTTATTAAATGAAATGTCCACCCTCCGGTGGTATTAGAACCCCTATCCTGTCACGAGACAATCCTTGAAGACACTGATACCTCACGTTTTCCACCGATCAAATAGACGCGGCCATCTTGAAAGCGGGCGAGACGGGAAGTATTTTATTAGTCGGATTGAAGTGAAGAAGGGGCGGGGTGTTTGCTATCCCCGTGATAACAGACCAAATAGTATCCCTCGTGTTTACTATCCGCACGATAGCGCACTAGATAGTATCTGGGACTAAAGAGGAATTCATTTTCTCGACGCTACGGTAAACAAACACAATCAAACGTGTACAGTTTGTTAATATCGTTATTTACTAAAGTCGAGGTGTGTGGCCGACCACAGTTTGCGGCGGCAGCGAGTCTTGGAGCAAATTGTGTTAACTATTGTATTCAAGAACCAGTTTGAATAGTTATATTTCTATCTGCAGTGTTTATTCTTACATGAACCAACTTTGTTATCCTATTGTGTAATTATATGTTGCAATGAACCACCCTGGCGAGTGGATTCTTGGCTTCAATCTAAGCGTGCTGGGACGCTTAGCGTTTTGGAGAAGCTGTCATTAAAATGTGTCACTCATTTGTATTGACAATGTGTTAATCAAACTAAGCAATGCTACCACTGGTATGTGTCACTCATCTGTATGGACAATGTGTTAATCAAACTAAGCAATGCTACCACTGGTATGTGTCACTCATCTATATGGACAATATGTTAATCAAACTAAGCAATGCTACCACTGGTATGTGTCACTCATCTATATGGACAATATGTTAATCAAACTAAGCAATGCTACCACTGGTATGTGTCACTTATCTGTATGGACAATATGTTAATCAAACTAAGCTCTGATATGACGGTTAGGGTCACATGCCCTACTACCGATTTCCTGAAAAATTACGTATCAAGACTTAAAATTATGTGAAAAACAACGCCACCCCTCTCTAAGGTAGTTGGACCGTGTTAAAAGTAACAGCCCGGTTAACTAAATGTCAAATTTCTTCTCACATTGAGGTCGGTCCAATAGTTATGAAGTGATAAAATTATTAAAAGCAACTAATCCATCTCGTATTATTCAAAACTCCATGGATTATCCCATAGTATCTTGTATAGAAACAATGCTAGTAAAAAATAATTATATATTTCGTTCTAGATTCAAACATACTACCAGTAACATAGCATTATGATTGTTGGTATAGATTCAAACATACTACCAGTAACATAGCATTATGATTGTTGGTCTAGATACGAACATACTACCAGTAACATAGCATTATGATTGTTGGCTTAGATACGAACATACTACCAGTAACATAGCATTATGATTGTTGGTATAGATTCAAACATACTACCAGTAACATAGCATTATGATTGTTGGTCTAGATACGAACATACTACCAGTAACATAGCATTATGATTGTTGGCTTAGATACGAACATACTACCAGTAACATAGCATTATGATTGTTGGCCTAGATACGAACATACTACCAGTAACATAGCATTATGATTGTTGGTCTAGATACGAACATACTACCAGTAACATAGCATTATGATTGTTGGTCTAGATACGAACATAGTACTATGTTTGTTAGTCTAGATACGAACATAGTTCCAGTAACATAACGTTATGATTGTAGGTTTAAATATAAACATAATACCTGTAACATAGTAGTATGTTTGTTGGTCTGGATACAAACATAGTTCCTGTAACATAACATTATGTTTGTAAGTCTAGATACGAACATAGTACCAGTAACATAACATTATGTTTGTTGGTCTAAATACGAACATAGTTCCTGTAAAATGGCACTATGCTTGTTAGTCTGGATACAAATTTAGTGCCTGTAAGATAGCAATGGGGTTGTAACATGATCCTAAAAAACAACATTATAATATACAAAAACTGGCATTATTAAAGTTCGTTTCTACTATAAAAACTCAGTCAACAAACACACAATACCGCAACTACT
The DNA here is from genome assembly GCA_033556935.1 of Timema podura. Taxonomy (NCBI): domain Eukaryota; kingdom Metazoa; phylum Arthropoda; class Insecta; order Phasmatodea; family Timematidae; genus Timema; species Timema podura. Next base: position 54,550,082 of record JAVRXN010000012.1, on the reverse strand, counting down.
GTCGTTGTTTGTGATTTGTATCATTCATTGTCGCCGGGTTAAAATAATCCACTTTGTTCCAACAACAGCCGCATTTGCTGAACAATTGAGGTTATGTATCGTCACTAAACAAAATAATAAAACAAGTCGAACAATCGTTGTAATCGCAGACAAGACCGTGGAGTGTCGCTCTCATGATAATGAACAAATGAACGACTATTAGTTCTGTTCGGGAAGTTTATCTTGCCAGATTTATGATAATTACCCCCTCTCTCCGACCCAACAAACATAAACCAGAGTAAATTAAGCGTAGCCCGGAAAGTGTTCGGGAGAGGAATATGTTGGTCGGTCGTATTTCCAACAGGGCCAGCCGAGTGCACTTTGTCTTCTAGGGATGTTTTATTATCTTTACATCGCACAGTTGGCAGCTCTTGCGCCATGTGTGTTAGGGAATATTTACTAGGGTTGGGAAATGTTCGTTGAAACTGAATTTTGGTTTATTAGTGAAATGTACCGTATTTTGTATGCCATATTTAAAGTTTGAATTTTTTAGAATATCCCAGTTTAAAGAGTATTTAGTGAAACCACACAGTAATCTATAAACGTGGGAGCGAATATTGGCTTCCTCGGGATATACTTGATTCCCTCAGGATATACTTGCTTCCCTTATGATCTACTTGCTTCCCCTCAGGATATACTTGCTTTTCTCATGATATACTGGCTTCCCACAGGATATATTGGCTTCCCTTAGGATATATTGGCTTCCTACACGATCTATTGGCTTCCCTTAGGATATACTTGCTTCCCTCATGATATATTTGCTTCCCTCAGGATATACTTGCTTCCCTCAGGATATACTTGTTTCCCTCATGATATATTTGCTTCTCTCATGATCTACTGGCTTAATCTGATGTGTTCCTGTGTTTCATATAGTCACGTGATATTCCTACAACATTATATGCTGTATCTATGCGTTTCGTATGGTCACGTGATATTCATTCAACATCATTTGCCGTGTCCATGTTTTCATTGCAAACATTTAATGTTGTATTTCTCCTAAAATAATATATCTTCTGTACGGGTTTGTGTCCCGGAGAAGTTCAGTAGGGGTGTATTATGTATGGGAACACGAGGGCTGTAAAGTAAATGTGTGTAAATTAATTCCGGCCAACTGAGCGTGATTTCATTATCCTGAATGTTAATAGTGCGAGGCCTGTCCTCAACTCCTACCAACTATTTATGACCGCCAGTAAAACAGTTCTCTTGTCGCCGCTAATTGAGCTACACGGAGCTAGTCATGTGCAATATTTCATAACTTACAGTTTGCTCAAGAGGAGCACGGAAAACGTCTAATGAACGGCTCATGTTGGTCTAGTTGCTTATTTTGATGTGTCACATTGTGACGTAACTTATTTTAATGTGTCACATTTTGACGTAACTAACACTCTTAAGACTAACGAGTGTTTAGTGAGACAGTCTCCAAACCCACATGATCATTCATTCGTCCGTTACTTTCACGCTGGTTGTGTGCGCGTGTTAATTATTGCGTGTTTGTCCGAGTGTGTGGGTGTTCACTGAGTGTGTATTAGTGTGATATTCACACTAATCATAAGGTTGGTACCAGATTGTGTTTACCAATAAACTTTATCAAAAAAAATTCGATTAGCTTATCCTTTCTAAACAAGGTCTGAAGCTATCCAAAATAAACAATTTGCAGAATTTATGTAAATATATAAAATTAAACCTAGACAGAGAATTGAACTCCAGCCGTTAGTATTTACACGCCAACCGTTCTACTGACTGAGAGATCCGAAATCGCCTCCTCATGAATCCAGACTTGAGGGTTTAAATACCTTGCAGGTATGATTGTTTTTATATCCACACATCTCCATCAGAATGTAATCTGAAAAGACGTATGTGTTTAAATGTGTAACATATGTGGAAAAGAACGTTTTGGTTTAAGCTACCAAAGTTATTTAGTTAAATTGGATTAAAATTTAATCAAGCGGAAGAGAATGGTGTTCAAATGGGGCCAAAATATTATAAAACAATATGAGTAGTTTTTTTAAGCACCGAATCTTACTAGCGTTTCGGCTATACGCTTATGGTTTTAGGAATTAGGAATGTTATGTTAGTAAGAATTATATCCGCATTTGCGTTGAAGGAGAGTGGAAAACTATTTAGGAAAAACCATCCTCAGTACACCCGACCGAGATTCGAGCCTTGATCTCCACGTCATCAGCAGTTTAGTCTAATGCAAGAGTAGCGCGTCAGACCACGTGGCCACCAAGACGGGTAATATGAAAAGTTAAAAATAAACATAACATGTACAGCTGGGGTCATTAAACTATCGTATATTCATTTCTGTCGTACCGATACAAGGCACATTTTGTGAACGATACTGTACCTATCCTTTACAATTAGGTTGGGCCACTTTACGTTTTACAGCAATTTTTTCATCAAAACTGTTATGTTAAATAGTTTTTTTTTAAAGAATTAACTGCATCTTAGTACCCGTTTTGGCTATGTGTATATTTAATTACTCTAATGAAATGGAAATAGGGATAGGAAGATAACTTTATATGAAATGTGGCCGAATTCACATGGAGAGAGAGGAAGAAACCATTTGATAAAATACCCCTCAGTACACCGAATTGGGATTCGAACCCCGATCTCCTGATCACTGGTAGAATGGCGCGTTTGACCATAATTTATCTCGTTATGGGAAACGTAATCATAATAAAATTTCCTTATTTAATTGATTTAAACGCTTACAAATTAATGCTTAAACATTTGGAGTGTAAAATATGTTATTATAATCATAAATTTAATTAATGTCTTTAAATTAATCATAATAAAATTTACCTTAATTTAGCAGTTAAGTAGTAATATTCATAAATATAGTTTTTATCTCTGAAAGCATAATTTGTGGCATTAACTTATAATTTTTTAGTAACTATTTTAATAAAAAAGAAAATGTGTTTATATTAAATTACTATTTTTAAATATAATATTTTATGTAGATATATTATTTAAATATTAGAGTTCATTACACAAAGCGTTCATTACTTTACGTGGCCTAGAGTCTCCAAAGTTTTAAAAAATAATTAAACCCACCACTTTATTAACATTAATATAAATAATTGTACTTATTTGTAAAATAAATTATGGATTTTGATTAGAGAGCCCATTTTAGGAAATTAAATTGATTTGAAAGACATTTTTGATTAATATTATCTCACACAGTTATATGCAAGTCATCTATTAAAAAACACATAATTTAAATAAATCAGATGGTAATATTTGACTAAATTAAGTTGATATTCTATTTCAGTTAATCACCCGGGATTCAAACGGAAGAATTTTAGTCAAACCTTAAGATAGTATAGAAGTGTAAGACTAATATCTAATTATAAAAACATTTTAAAAATCAACTTTACTCAAATCCAAAATTATTGTGATAAGTTGGGTGGTCACGAACCTCTCACTCTTTGTATACTTATCTTCCTCTCTTTTACTTCTCCTTCCTCCTTTTACCACTATCTATGTCCGTCTTATTGGAGATCCATCGGCCTTCAATTAAAAGTATTTAAGGTGGAATAAATGAAACTTCTAAAGAAATACTATTCAAGAGGAGGAACCATAGAGAAAGTGAAGTGAAGGCTGTATCCTATCAAAATGGATTTGCTTGGTACGGAAGCAATCAGTTTAAATTATTATTAGCACCGCGTCTTACTACCCGTTCGGGTTATGCGCTAATGTGTAATGGTAGGGTGATTGTGAGATGAAATGGAGGACCTACAGTTTAACGTGGAATCCGAACCACGGTAGAGACCTGGCATTCCTCACATTCACAAGTTGTGATCAATACACGTCTTGTCAGAGGTGAAGGAAGGGTTTGGTAATCAGATAAATCTGTGCCGGGACCGAGGATTGAACCCCGGCCCCCAGCACAGAAGTCCGACACCTTACCCCTAGACCACCAGATCACCCGATCAGTTTAAAATCAGCGTGTTCTACAGTGAATGTGAGCGTAACCTATTATGTATCTGGCGGTGGTATACAACCAAGTGTAACCAGGTAAGACACAGCTGCCATAAAGCCTAGTACGCGCAGCTGGGTTTCCGGTAATCCGGTAACTGAGCTTCTAATCTGTGTGGACAGCCACCCGGTTCTATTTGTAATAAACCTTGCTGTTCACGCGGGAGTAGTCACTGGCATAGTTATAGGCATTGTGTGTTTCTGAAAGCGCTAAAATGTCTGAATAAAACATAGTTCCTATTACTAAGGTAATAAGATCTTTTTCTTTGAAACTTCGAGATGAATAATCAAATATAATACATACGGAGGCGAGGGTTAACACAAATAAAGGGGGGAACAAGGGGATGGTTAGTAAAAGGTATCTTAACACCAACTGTAATGAGAATAAATACCAAGCATTCGATTAACTTTTGAGCTTATAGCACCAACCATTCAGTGCGCAGACATAACAATGCGTGAAGTTGTACCGGCAAGAGCTAACTTTACTGGCTCAACAACGAACTTCAGAATGCCGCCAGTCTTTTTTCCGTGTATCGATCAGTCCAATGAAACAAAAAGATACTTGGCGTACCTGAGATGTCGGCCCAGTCGTAACTCGACCAACCTGTCTACAGGAAGCCAGTAACTGAGCCTCAGCTACTGAATTTATCAACTCACATCTTGTAAGCCAGGTAAAACTCACACGTGTTGTCTCAAACCTAATCCTCAGTCATCAAGCAACGCTCCTTGTATGACCCTCTTATCTAACCGGAAGTGGACATGAGCCCTAATACTCCTGCTAAGAGGACATGTTTGTCGCCAGCCCATCTGAGGAAGCAAATGTGACACGAGTTGTACTCGAGCAACGGAGCTCACCGGGGTCCGACATATTCACGGACCTAAGTTTCCTCTTAAGTCACCACCGCCCACCACCCCTAGCTTTCAGGAACTGGGATAAAAGGACGAAACAATATGGAACGCCAACTTGGAGTTATTGTTTAAAAACTAAAATAAAGAAAAAGTTGAAGGTATCCCTGCCCATTTCCCGTCCGGTTGTTTATGAAGATGACGTGGTTCCCCCCCCCCCTTTCCTTTTCCTGTCATCTTCCAACGATCCAGCTTGTGGCGAGAGAAGATGCGGCTCGGCGTTAGGAAGGAAATGTATTCGCCAAGGCTTTTATTCAAGTATTCACATACAGTACCTGGTCTACAGCAGACCCCGACTTTAGTGACACATTCAACCACCAAGCGCTGTAGTCGATACCAGAGTGTGAGAAGAGAACAAGTGTTATTGCTGTTATTGTAACTCACTTGTTCGTGTTTCTAGTGTTAACGTCCTTAAAAGAAACAAAGCTGAATGAAAATTGCTGCCGTGAAAGATTAGTTGACACTTACAAAGCTCTCTGGAATGTGTTCCTAGCGCTAGACAATGGGGAGGTTTTGTAATTTCAAAAAACCTTCAAGGATCTCTTCCTACCACCCTGTATCTATACCAAACATCCACTGAGATATATTGATGATACCTCCACCTCCCATCCACCCACATCCTAAAAACCTTCAAGGATCTTCCTACCGCCCTGTATCTATACCAAACATCCACTGAGATATATTGATGATACCTCCACCTCCCATCCACCCACATCCTAAAAACCTATCAAAATTGTGTCCATAAATTTGTCCCTGTCCCGCGTAGTTTTCTCTCTTTACCGATACAGGCGGGCGGGGGAAGAAATACGGCGGCCAGGTAGGATCTATATTTCTGTCAGGACTTGTAACGCATCACCTACGTTTCCTATGTGCACGCCGCTTGAATGTGCTACACCGGGATTACATCAGGCTAACGAACATAGCGCACTGTCTGCCTGAAGGGGTTCAGTAGCCTATATAAAGGTGTATTCCTGTAGGTGTTTTCCAGACTGGCTGAAAGTGTTCTCTAGACTCCTTAGTGTTCTCCAGACTTCCTAAAGTGTTCTCCAGACTGACTGAAAGTGTTCTCTAGACTCCCTAGTGTTCTCCAAACTTCCTAAAGTGTTCTCCAGACTGGCTGAAAGTGTTCTCCAGACTTCCTAAAGTGTTCTCCAGACTGGATGAAAGTGTTCTCTAGACTTCCTAAAGTGTTCTCCAGACTTGTTGAAAGTGTTCTCCAGATTGGTTGAAAGTATTCTACAGACTGGCTGAAGATATTCTCCACCCCGCCTAAAGGTGTTCTCCAGTATGTCTCAAGAGAGCCTCCAACATGAATGTAGCTAGGTATGGATTGTTACTGTTTATTATCCGTCCTGCCCGGAAGAGGGGTGGTCCGCTGTGTTCTAGTGTCGTGACCGCTGCCTTATTAAACATTCAGCACAACATCTGACGCGAGGATTACATCATCAGTAGTGCACTGGTCAATATTGATGGCTCGGGTCCTCTAAAGTTCAGGGGCAAGGTTGAAAACCACCGGTATTGAACAGATTTGTGTATATGTGGAACTAACCAAGGGGAAATAGACGAGACTACTTTCTATTCTGAAACAGTTGTCTTGGAAAATAAATAATTAAATAAATTAATAGCTATGAGACTGCTAGCAGAAGAGACCTTTATCTGAGCTCGAACAGACCATGAATCTAGTCTCCAATAATCCCAAGAACCGCTCTCAATTCTGTGTGTCTGGTGTTGTGAAGTCAGCCTTGACATTCTGTGTGTCTAGTTTTGTGAAGTCAGCCTTACCATTCTGTGTGTCTGGTGTTGTGAAGTCTGACTTGACATTCTGTGTTTCTGGTGTTGTGAAGTCAGACTTGACATTCTGTGTTTCTGGTGTTGTGAAGTCATCCTTGACATTCTGTGTGTCTGGTGTTGTGAAGTAATCCTTGACATTCTGTGTGTCTCGTGTTGTGAAGTCAGCCTTGAAACTCTGTGTGTCTGATGTTGTGAAGTCAGACTTGACATTCTGTGTTTCTGGTGTTGTGAAGTCAGTCTTGACATTCTGTGTGTCTGGTGTTGTAAAGTCAGCCTTGACATTCTGTGTCTGGTGTTGTGAAGTCAGCCTTACCATTCATTGTGTCTGGTGTTATGAAGTCAGCCTTACCATTCTGTGTGTCTGGTGTTGTGAAGTCAGCCTTGACATTCTGTGCGTCTTGTGTTGTAAAGTCAGCCTTGACATTCTGTGTCTGGTGTTGTGAAGTCAGCCTTGACATTCTGTGTATCTGGTGTTGTGAAGTCAGCCTTGACATTCTGTGTCTGGTGTTGTAAAGTCAGCCTTGACATTCTGTGTCTGGTGTTGTGAAGTCAGCCTTGACATTTTGTGTCTGGTGTTGTGAAGTCAGCCTTGACATTTTGTGTGTCTGGTGTTGTGAAGTCAGCCTTGACATTCTGTGTGTCTGATGTTGTGAAGTCAGCCTTGACATTTTGTGTCTGGTGTTGTGAAGTCAGCCTTGACATTCACTGTGTCTGGTGTTGTGAAGTCAGCCTTGACATTCTGTGTGTATGGTGTTGTGAAGTCAGCCTTGACATTCACTGTGTCTGGTGTTGTGAAGTCAGCCTTGACATTCTGTGTGTATGGTGTTGTGAAGTCAGCCTTGACATTCTGTGTCTGGTGTTGTGAAGTCAGCCTTGACATTCTGTGTCTGGTGTTGTGAAGTCAGCCTTGACATTCTTTGTCTGGTGTTGTGAAGTCAGCGATGTTTCTTGAGTCTACCAACGGAAGTATCAGGACATCAGCCGGTGATGGCCTGGAAAACGTTGAAAATATCCGAAGGAGGAAAAGGGTGGGAGAGGGGTATTGAATATCTGAAGCGGGGTAGGTAGGGATAAAAACGTTTCACATGGTGAAATGCTTCGTCACATTTGGCTGACATTTCAATATCCAGAAGCACACATTCAGCAGGGTTGCACCGTCACTTTGGGAATGAGAAGAGAAACTCCGGAATATGCCCGCCCCCTTCCCTCAAACCCCCACACCTTTGATCCAGGGTAACAGCCCTAGTATCCAACTTAAAGCTAGCATCACAATCTTAGTGTAATACTTAAGAGTCATGTTTACAATTTTAAGAGCATACTTAAATCAAGGGTTACAACCCTCACCCTAATTATAACACCCCCCCAAGTGTACTATACTTAGAAACAGGGCTACAACCCAACTCAGCAAAACTTAAATTAACTGCTGCTCACAAACTGTGCTATAAAGAATTATGCTCCAATACTGTAATTTATTGAGCTCTGCTTAAAGATTGGTGTAAAGAGTTCTGCTCTAAGACTGGTATGTAGGACTCTGCTCTTACACCATGATTTATTGAGCTCTGCTCTAAGACTGGTGTGTAGGACTCTGCTCTTACACCATGATTTATTGAGCTCTGCTCTAAGACTGGTGTGTAGGACTCTGCTCTTACACCATGATTTATTGAGCTCTGCTCTAAGACTGGTGTGTAGGACTCTGCTCTTACACCATGATTTATTAAGCTCTGCTCTAAGACTGTTGTGTAGGACTCTGCTCTTACACCATGATTTATTGAGCTCTGCTCTAAGACTGGTGTGTAGGACTCTGCTCTTACACCATGATTTATTGAGCTCTGCTCTAAGACTGGTGTGTAGGACTCTGCTCTTACACCATGATTTATTGAGCTCTGCTCTAAGACTGGTGTGTAGGACTCTGCTCTTACACCATGATTTATTGAGCTCTGCTCTAAGACTGTGATAGTCGACAATAATATGAGATGGCAGGTGAAGTAGCCATCCTTGCCCCTGTTGAAGGCAGCACGCACTAACACATTTCAGAGTATTTCGCGTGTTGGTGTTTTTGGGATTACGACTAAGATATGACAACTAGAAAATAGCACTAGTTTGACACTGAACACATTTAACAACATTTGTATTGGATCAATAATCAATCTTTAATTCTCAGCGTAATCAATGCTCAGGGAATCCGACTATATGTCTGGATACTCAATTCCAGATCCTGTATGGATAATATGATATAGATACACAGTAATTGTATATCTCTAGGTTTATTGTATTTAGTACATTCAGTATGCAAGTCGTATGATGGTATAAATCGATTTTTAGAATTAGGTTCTCTAAATTATTGGTAAAAAATTATTGCAAGCTATGTAAACAGTCTTAAATTTTGAAAAATGACACCTGGACACGGATCTATTCTTGTGTCTAGGTGTCATTTTTAAAAATTTACTAATATTATATTTGATGCGGCTGTCTCCGTATTAAAGATCTTTTCCATCTCCCAAGCCTTGCTAGTTATGTGCAATTAATAGTACAAGCGTAAGCTTTTACATATATAAATAATAGTTTTTATCTGTTTTGCATGTCTATAAAATAATCTGAAAACTTCAGAACTAGTTTTGACGTGATGCGATAGGCGATTTGTTTCCATCCAAACACTGCGAGCGCCCGATATATTCTGGATAGTTTACTTGCACAGCGACCAAGTATTGCAGGTCTGTATAAAGGCCAAGGCGTTATAGTGAGAAAATATTAATTCCAGCGACATTTTATCCACCCATCACTTGAGTGTTTTCAACTAATACATGCAACAACGGTATGTGTTCAACTAGTCCACTCATTACCAGGCTAATAGCACCTGGGACCACCTATAAACTTTTACGACAGCCAATCTCTGAATAAGTTGGAATTAAGTAACTTCAACCTGACCGGGATTCAAACTAGTAAAGCGACCGGAGCTGATCTAGACCACACCATAGTGTCGATGCTTAATAACGAGCTTTCAAACAAATATAATAACTATTTAATATCTACTATTTGGATGGAAACAATAACCTTCAAACATTAATATATGTGAAAATGTAACTACCTAATTTATAAATATAATTTTGTCAATTCAAAATAGTTCTAGTTTTCAGACCAAAACTGATTTTTTAATTACAATTATTTTTATCCACGCTTTTATCACTAACCAAAGAATTAAAGTTAAAAATTAAGTATGTTTAATTGATTTTTTTTGAACGAGCCAAAAAATATATAATTTATAGCACTTATACTTTCGTTTAGACTTCTACCATTAGTTACCAAAAAACCCACTAAATTTAATCTAGATATATTAAATTTCAATTAATTTTCTTAGGCTCCAGCAGTTGTGGACTGTGCGGTTTAATAGTTCTCAAAAATATTAGTTTTATGTCTCATAAAAGTATTTATGTTGCTCATTTTATTTATTCAAATATTGCGTCTACTTTTTGGTGCATCGTATCTTATTACCCGTCCTGGTTATGTATGTTTACACTAGTGGGTTGGAGAGGAGAAGGTAGATTTTAGAGAGGATGTACCCACATTCGCATGTAGGAGGAAGAGAAACCACTAAGAAAAAATTACCCTCAGTACATGCAGCTGGGATTCGAATGTGAGCTACCAAAACCGGAATAAGTTGACGCTTTTGCCTAAGTGTCCACAGATGCAGGTTGCTTCAAATTTAGATTGAATACAAAAATTTTTAACGCACAGTATAAAAGAGCGAACTGAATTCGGTATAAAATGAGGAAGAAGGAAGGAAATATAACATAGTAATAAACATTTATTGTTGAATAATTTTCCAAGTGGAGCAATATGAAAAAGTTGTTACGGACTTTTATAAAGATTTAATCAGCAGGAAGACCATGACCAAATTGATGAGATAAGAGACGGAAATTTCTTAACACAGACTTCATTGAGAATAAGTACGACCCTGAATTGTTTTCCCTTCAAACAATCCAAAGTGCAATGAGAACATGTACGACGTGGAATTGTAGATCCTTTAAAAAAAAACTGTGCAATGAATAAATATAGTACGACCGCTGGAATTGTGTTCTTTAAACAACCAAACTGTGCAATGAAGAAACTATAGTACGACCGTTGGAATAGTGTTCCTTTAAACAACTAAACTGTGCAATGAAATATATAGTACGACGTTGGAATAGTGTTCCTTTAAACAACCAAACTGTGCAATGAAGAACTATAGTACGACCGCTGGAATAGTGTTCCTTCAAACAAACAAACTGTGCAATGAAGAATTATAGTACGACCGCTGAATAGTGTTCCTTTAAACAACCAACTGTGCAATGAAGAACTATAGTACGACCGCTGGAATAGTGTTCCTTCAAACAACCAGTGGAACCAACCAATTAATGAGTTATGAATAAGGTAGTTTAAATTTAGATGAAGTGTACCCGCATTTGAGTGAAGAGAGAGGTGGAAAATAATCGTTAAACCTGTCCCAGTACACCCGACCGGGATTATACCGCCGATCTCCTGTAATCGGCCGTCTAAATTTCATCGCCATAGAAGTGGTAGTAGCTGACAGCCAAAAGATGATGTAAAAAGGGGTTAAAATAAAAACCATGACTAAAAAACCTGTTTAGTGCGATAGTTTTTACTGCCGACAAAAGTAACAAAAAAATAACACCGGTCTTGCAGATCATGTGGATTGCCGAATGAATACATGAAAATAGTTCTGGTAACGTTTTAAAGCCGTCACTTACCTTCACCCCTACCATAGACGGGTTGTAAACTATTGCGAGAGTGACGCCTTAGTCATACGACCACCGAGCAGGTACATAGGTATTATAATATCCATCAATATAAACAGACCCGCCTCGGTGGCGTAGTTAGCTAACGCGCTAGTCGTGTTGAGCTCGACTGCCGAGGACGGGGAGATCGAGTTTCGAATCTCGGTCGGGTGAACTGGGGGATGTTTTTCCTAAATGGTTTTACTCTCCTCCACGCAAATGCGGGTTCACTTCCTTTATATTTAACCTTCCCCATTCCTAACCCATTAGCGTAATTAGTACTTAAGCGTATAACCCGAACGGGTAGTAAGACGCAGTGCAAAAATATATATATAAACAGCTACAGATCACATTACTTGACGTATGAACAAGCGTAAGGAGATTGAGTAACTGTATATCGCCTATTTTCGTTGCTAGTTTCTCCATTTAGCCTCACGACTGCGTATCGTTGACCGGACAGTGTATATTACTGACAGGATCTCTTGGAATCCCCAGAGGACTTTGTCTACCTGGAGGGCAGGGTTGTTTTGAAAAGGGGAGACTCTGGACAAGAGAATCTGGGAAAACAGGAACGAACACAAGAGAACAATGTCTGCTCCCTCGGGCTGCGAACAAAATCTACTCCCCTTCCTCTGAAAAGTAATGAAAGCAGACCAAAATATTAAGAAGACGAGGCGTTAAGAAATGACGTCACGGGTTCCCGGTAACAAAAGCCTATTGGCTGGGAATAGAAGGGAAGACGGATGAGAATATTGACTGACTTCTTCCCTCCTACACCGTACACAAAATAAGATGGGGGGAAAATTGTGTAACCTTGCATCTCTCGGGGGGGAAACAAACACAGTCTTTATGTGTGTAACTTGTTAAAATAATTATTTTTTATTTATTTTGAGGTATTTAAGTGCACTTTCTAAACCTACTGATTATATCAGTGCACGATTTATAAGCTAACTTAAATATAGAACAGACCCCGTCTGTTAATTCATCACCGTGAAAAGGGAAACCCCATTTCACCAATGATACATTTTTCGGCCGTACCAGATTTCGAACGAGGACCCTTATATCAGTAGATAGACACGCTACCCACTGAGCTAAAGTGCCATACGATATAGAGAATCAACTGCATTAGGCAATAGAAACAAACATATGAATGATTGTGTGTGTTCCCATTTACATAGGAAGGGCCTTATTTGACAGCTAGAAAAATTACTAGATTTATTTTCACGTATTCATACGTCAAGACATATGACCTATAATGATCAATTTTGATACAAATTAATAACCCTGTAAAATAACACTTGTAAAACAGTTACAATTTACCAATTTTAGCTGCAAAATATATATTTGTATTTTCTAACAGCTATGAAAATTGGACTATACATTTTATGACACAGGCTTTTTTGCACCAGTCTTACTACCGTTCGGAATATGCGCATGGTATACGAATTACGCAATGTGTTAGGGATGAGGAAGGTTGAATTTAGAGAAAGCGTGATCGCATTTGTTTGGAAGTAGAGTGAAAGTAATTTAGAAAAAAGAAACTTCAGTATAATCGACTTGATTCAAACCCCTATCTCCCTGTCGTTGTCAGTTCCAGTCTATTGCTAAAGTGACGCCTTAGACCATTCGAACATCGAAAAGGGTAAGATTAAGTCCGTTTTTTTAAAATAGTAAAAAGCATTAATTTCTTTCTACTAATAAAACTGATCATTTTAAATATGTTCGTGATACATATTTTCTAACTGACACTTTGTGATCTAAAATCTTGAGTTAAAAGGTTTTATTGTGTTTTGATACCTGGATTTGTTTTTAATTTATTAAATTTGATTTTTAACAATTTTATAAAAATATATTCGAAAGTCTTTCAGTATCCTTCTATTTTTGGAATTTTTAAATTTGTTGCTATTCTACGAGGTGAAACATTGAGTTTTCGGACACAAAATGAAGTAGCCACGAAGCTGGACTTTCGACATCATATTACTCCAGGTAATAGTACATGTTTACATTGTAGTAAGGGTAACAACTTGAGGAAAGACCAACTTTCAACAACATGTTACTTCAAGGCATAGTATTTGTTTATATCATAGGAAGGGTAGCAACATTATTTTAGACTTGAACGTTCGACAAATGTTTTACTCCAGTTAGTAATACATGTTTCATTTCCAGAAGGGTAGTAACTTGGGGCTAGTCTTGGTCTTTCAACGACATGTTTTACTCCAGTTATATTACATGTTTCATTTTCAAGAAAGGAGTAACTTGGGGCTAGGGTTGGTCTTTCAACGACATGTTTTACTCCAGTTAATATTACATGTTTCATTTTCAAGAAAGGTAGTAACTTGGGGCTAGTCTGGGTCTTTCAACGACATGTTTTACTCCAGTTATATTACATGTTTCATTTTCAAGAAGGTAGTAACTTGGGGCTAGGGTTGGTCTTTCAACGACATGTTTTACTCCAGTTAGTATTACATGTTTCATTTTCAAGAAAGGTAGTAACTTGGGGCTAGGGTTGGTCTTTCAACGACATGTTTTACTCCAGTTATTATTACATGTTTCATTTTCAAGAAAGGTAGTAACTTGGTGCTAGGGTTGGTCTTTCAACGACATGTTTTACTCCAGTTATTATTACATGTTTCATTTTCAAGAAAGGTAGTAACTTGGGGCTAGGGTTGGTCTTTCAACGACATGTTTTACTCCAGTTAGTATTACATGTTTCATTTTCAAGAAAGGTAGTAACTTGGGGCTAGGGTTGGTCTTTCAACGACATGTTTTACTCCAGTTATTATTACATGTTTCATTTTCAAGAAAGGTAGTAACTTGGGGGCTAGGGTTGGTCTTTCAACGACATGTTTTACTCCAGTTATTATTACATGTTTCATTTTCAAGAAAGGTAGTAACTTGGTGCTAGGGTTGGTCTTTCAACGACATGTTTTACTCCAGTTATTATTACATGTTTCATTTTCAAGAAAGGTAGTAACTGGGGCTAGGGTTGGTCTTTCAACGACATGTTTTACTCCAGTTATTATTACAATGTTTCATTTTCAAAAGGTGTAACTTGGCTAGGTTGGTCTTTCAACGACATGTTTTACTCCAGTTATATTACAGTTTCATTTTCAAGAAGGTAGTAACTTGGGCTAGGGTGGTCTTTCAACGACATGTTTTACTCCAGTTAGTATTACAAGTTTCATTTTCAAGAAAGGTAGAACTTGGGCTAGGGTGGTCTTTCAACGACATGTTTTACTCCAGTTATTATACATTTCATTTCAAGAAGTAGTACTGTGCTAGGGTTGTCTTCAATGAAGTTTACTCAGTTACTATTACAAGTTTCATTAGAAGGATTGTCGGTCTTTCAATGACATGTTTTACTCCAGTTACTATTACAAAGTTTCATTTCCAGGAAGGGATAGGTCTTCAATGAATTTATTTCAGTACATTACAAGTTTCATTCCAGGAAGGATAGTCTGTCTTTCAACGACATGTTTTACTCCAGTTTTATTACAAAGTTTCATTTCCAGGAAGGGTTATAGCTTATGTTGAGTTCAATGTTGAAGCCTGCCCTAGATGGTGTAACCACAGCATGCTTCCATAGGTAATCTTCTATCTAATAAACAACCCGTGTCAATTTATTGGCCCCGTTCTCTCACCCAGACACCCCATAAAGATGTACACACCTTACAGTGCAATTGACATTCCATGGTTTCTATTCTCTTTCCCCCGCCAACCACCCCTCCACCCCTCTTCCATCCCAGGCGTAGCTCGAAGCAAATAGTACCACTTTATGAAATTGCTAGTCCCTCAATTTCGAGCCAACAAGAAACGACGGCGAGGATGAACAACAACAAAAGAGAGAATCAGGCAGAGAGATTAGAAAATGTATATAAAAAGAGACGAAGATCGAAAGTTAAAAAAAGAATGCCGAGGAGGAATTGCGGTGCATTATTGAAACCAGACTTCACCTGCAGACATCAGAACACTGTTCCGGTCGTAATTATAGCTCGGTTATAAACACTCCTGTAAATTTACAACATCCGAGTAACAAATTCCATTAGGTCTGCACTATTAAATATTATTGTTATTATTATTATTATTACGATAGATTATGCCGCAAATATTTGAATTTACATTAGTCTGCTTTATCTTTAGGTATTGTTTCTGCTTTTTAAATACTTTTGCTTTACCATTCTTTAGTTATTTTTACTTCCTCTCGACACGTCAAAAAAAATCGAACTCTTGATTTTGATTAACGTAGACGTTTCATGACCCTTGAAACCCAAAAAAAGTTGTTTTCTCCAATGCCTTCTGTCTGTCTGTCTGTCTGTACCTCGGGATAGAGCCGACACTATTTTACCGATTGGGCTAAAACTTGCTATCCGGGGTTTTAATAAGGACCCCCGAGTGTTTTTTTGCAATTAGAAATTTAACACTAAAATTAAGGGTAGTTTACAAGAAGATAAAACTTTCGATTTTCAAAAATTCGCTGTAATGATTTTGATTAAATTTTATACTAGACATTATTTATTTATTGCTATAAAAAGATGAGAACTCTCATTTTTTATGAAAATGACTTTGAGAGTACTTTATATAGGGAAATTTCTCCAATTTTCAATCATTTCTCCGCAACTATTTGAGATACAAATAACTTTTATAAATGTGTAGTACTAATTAAAGATATAACATCTTTTATTTGAAATATATTTTTATAGAACCAATTATTTCTGAGCTATACGGCAAATATATATACTTTTTAATTTAAGTCTTTGATAATTAATTTCTTATACTCTTCTGGTGGACAAAGATGTTTCTCTTTTCTCCAATTTTTCTGTAACAGTGTTCCTAATTCCTTACTAATGCCATAGAGTAGGTAAGTAACAGTGTATATTATTTAATTTAAGATCTTTAGTGTAATGTTTCTACAACAATTGTATAGACTTATTTCATTTAAAATATCTTACGAGTTTTTAGTAAATGTCTATTTTAAGATAAAAGCGAGAGAAATTCTGTGATGTGCACCGTACCATTTTTTTTGTACTATTTTAGTATTATACGCATTTAACTTGATTGTTTATCTATTCTCATGTAATTAATGTGCTTGTAAGGTACTTCAGTGCTGGCCTCATAGTTTACGATGTGGCCACATCAAATTAGAAAATTGAATTATTGTTATTTTAGGTGTGCAAAGCTTCAAATTCGATCGAAGTCAAATCTCCTTACTTAACTTACACCCGAAATAACCTTCACACCATGAAACATTTTCAAGAAGAAGATAACTTCATATATATTATGAACATATTTGAAATATCCCACTAAATATGACATTTTAATATATTTTTTAGACAGCTATTAAATATTATTTTAGCAACAATTAGAGATTATATTATTATTACGTAAGCATAAATATGTGCTTTGTTATTTTATCCATGCTTTTCTCTTTACTTAAATGTACTTTATGGACCATTTAAAAATTATAATTAGTGTTATGTGACAGTAACACGACTTCGGTTATGCTTCGCATTCTTTCAAGCTTCGCTTCAACTTCGCTTTGAATCTAAAAAGTCAACCTTTAGACTATTAACAATTATCAAGAGTCATCAAATAATAATTAATTTGATGGGCATTAGTTAAAATAATTACATCAATGCTAAGAAATGTAACATCGTCTGAGCGTTGAGTTAATTCTTTCTCCACCAGAGTGGATAGATAGAAATTGAGCCGATCATGGCGAATAACCCTCATAGTTTGGCTTTAGATCGGTCCTGCTTGGTTCGAGCTCCGTAAAGGTCGAGTATTATCAGTATGGGTATTGTATTGATTTCCTTACGGAAGGTGAACAACCGAACTAAATGTGTATCTGTCCACGAGAGTGTCAAACTGTTCAGGACTAGAAACAGGAACAGTTTTCCGAGCGCGGCACTTGGTGCGGTTTCGTTATTGCTTCGCGTAGTCAAGAGAAACATAAATAATAATAATAAAATAATAATAATAATAAAATTTAGCACCGCGTCTTACTACCCGTTCGGATTATACGCTTAAGTACTAATTACGTTAATGGATTAGGAATTGGAAGGATTGATCATAGAGAAAGTGAACCCGCATTTGCGTGGAGGGAGAGTGGAAAACCATTTAGGAAAAACCACCCCCAGTTCACCCGACCGAGATTCGAACCTCGATCTCCCCGTCCTCGGCGGTCGAGCTCAACACGACTAGCGCGTTAGCCAACTACCAATAAAATAGCTTGTTACGTTTACCGAAGTTGATTTTATTTTGGTGTGGACCCTAAATTGATAAACTGGGGTTAAAGCCTCGTCAAGGCCGAAACAAACTGATCGGCATGCTATATTAAATTTACCTCTTTAACAGGTACACTGTCATTTAGGTAGGTGATCCACATAACTTGTACTTTATTTTAATACCTTCATAATTACTTTTTTAATTTTAAAAACTATTTTCCCTGATATTTATGAATAAAATGTTACTTTTATACCTTCAAATGTGATATCACAGCCCTATTTTAACCTGGTAATGATTTTCCCTCTAAAATCTCCTCTCTTTAATATCTTAATATCAGAAGAAGAATACCTCCTGACGTTCTATCGTGACCTGACACCACAGTTTTCTGCTGCACTCTCCCCAAAGCCTTCCTTCATTTATACAGCTGCCAGATGCTAAAACATATATCGATAGAATAATAGCTCCTTGCCTCCTATTCTTCCCTAATACCACCACTTTCTGCTATACTCTCCTCAGAGACTTCATTGGTAAAGCTGTGTGATGTGCTAGATTATAATAATATCAAGATAATCTCCTTGCCCTCTATTGTGCCATGATACCACCGTTTTCTGCTTCTCTCTCCTCAAAGCCTTCTTTCATTGATAGAGCTGTGAGATGAAAAACCTGTTTCAAAAGAATACCTCCTTGCCTCCTATCATGCCCTGATAGTGCCGTTTTCTGCTGTAATCTTCCCAGAGCCTTATTTGGTACATCTGATAGATAAGAACATTAAGTTAATAATAATTAATACCTCCTTGCCTCCTATCATGCCCTGATAGTGCCGTTTTCTGCTGTAATCTTCCCAGAGCCTTATTTGGTACATATGATAGATAAGAACATTAAGTTAATAATAATTAATACCTCCTTGCCTCCTATCACGCCCTGATACCACTGCTTTCTCTTAAGACCTCCTTAGAACCTTCCTTAATATATATATATATATATATATATATATATATTAGGGAGGAGTTACTACCTCTTTTTGCCGTACGCTCCCTAGAGTCTTCGTTGATAGAGCTGTGAGATGTGAAACATTTTATCTCATAAAAGTAAAAGACCCGCCTGTGTTACTACCACCTGATTTTCGTCGAGTGTTAACCATTGGTACCCTATACTTGACGTCTCCAGCCAGGATTACAACCAGATACACCAGGAGATTAGTGATAGCAAGGCCGCTAATGAACGACTACTGGGGATATGCTGTAATTACTTGGTCGACGCCCAAGTTCATGTGCACGTGTGTGGTTCCGACGCGATAATCGAAGCTAGCGCTTGTAACGGTCAGTGCTGGCATTACATCTCCACAGAGAGCACTGCTCAAACTATTGTTGCTCCACGTCACGTAGACAGCTAGGACTTGAGTTGATAGCACACTGCACAAGTTGCCCAATAATGGTACAGTCTTTGCCGGTAAACTCAAAATACATTAGAGAAAGCTGGGCCGTATGTGTCGCGCATGATTTCAGGAACCATACGTGACGAAGACACGACTATCATAAGGGACTAAGAAACAAAACAAAACAAAGAGCATTTAAAATTACCAAGATGGATAATTTGCAAATTCGGTAATCGTGGCTTTTCCTATTTTTAAGGTTAGGTTAACGTATACTAGAGGCGTACCAATAAATATATTAGTGGGTTTGGAGGGAGGGGCGGGTCCTTACTCGTTCTCTAAAGGGCAAAGTCCCCCAACAGGATATGGAAATTGTTTTAACATTAAATTCCTAGTGAGGTAATTTAAATTTGTTTTAAAGATGATCGGGGTTGTAGGTATTCTGAATTCTATAACCCTCAGATAAAATATCCTCCCAGTAATTCACGAGCAATAAAAGAGATTGTTAATAACAGGCTCTGTTACATAGGCTATGGCGCAGCTAGTTTTCAAACGTCGTTTGTTCCTGTATCAAGAAACTATTTGATTGTCCCTCCCGAGCTCTAGCACATTATTCAGCTCAGCTTCAGTTTAACTTTTCTATCTGTTTATTTGAGGTATTTACGTGCATTTTCTGAACCGACTGACTATATCAGCACACGAGAATTTTCTGTGAGCGAGAGCCAAAGGATCTTTCAATTTTGCTGGAAAAGGTATTCTTTCAATTTTACTGGAAAAGGTATTCTCCCATTCCTTCCAAGGTTCTTTTAGATCCCACAATAGATATGGAACTGATGGATTTACTTCACCTCCGAAGGAAGTTGTGCTACGGATTTTTATCGTTTAGGAAAAATCCGTTGAACCCACGAACATCCAGTTTAGTTAATTTTAAAAAGGTAGTGCAGTTTAGCAAGTAACACGCTGTATAATCCAACAAACACATAATTTTTCTCTATTGCAAGTAAAAAATGAGATTTTTTAAAATTTAAATTTCCTTGTAATTTAGCTGTTATTTTCGTTAATACAAATTATCTAACCCTCCCTCCCCCCCTTCTCAACAACACCACCCTTCCCCACCACCCAGCCACTCACATTTAGTCAGGATTATCAACGTTTTACTGTATTTGATTTAAAGCCGAATTAAATGGATGAATGCTGCGTTGTTGTTGAAATCAACATTTTTTTTTGTTCTCGCATTTACTTATTTTTTCTATGGTTTTTTTTTTTTGTCTTTTTGTTTATTTGTTTCATGTGTGTTTAAGCCTACTTCAAAAGCGAATTTCATAGGCTTGCCACTAAAAAAAAAAGTTAACTTCTTTTTGAGTCCCTTACTAGGCCGAGTGAAGCTAATAGGCATACCAGATCAAACGAGGGTCGGACACACTGTCCATTAATCCGACTATAGTGATTAACATAGGGGTGACCTGGCGGTCTAGGGGGTAAGGTGTCGGACTCCTGTGTTAGGGTCCAGGGTTCAATCCTCGGTCCCGGCATAGATTTATCTGATTGCCCAAACACTTCCTTCACCTCTGACAAGACGTGTATTAAACACAACTTGTGAATGTGAGGAATGCCAGGCCTCCACCGTGGTTGGATCCCATGTTAAACTGTAGGTCCTCCATTTCATCTCACAATCACCCTACCATTACACATTAGTGTAAGTGCGTATAACTCGAACGGGTAGTAAGATGCGGTGCTAATAATAATAATATAGTGATTAACAGAATATTTACCATTGTTTGGAACTGTAATCAGACACACTACCCGTACATCTGAAGTACACAGTTAAAACAACTTCCTTTGTGTTTCCTGAGAGCATAATAACCTCCAATATAGTGCAGGGTTATAGTATATTTTAAATAGTTATAGTTTTCAAAATCGGCTAAGTTTTGATGACATAGTCGTTCACCAGTAGAACAAACCAAAAACTGCCATAGTTCCTAGCTCTAAATTACTATTATTTCACGATGTAGCTGATAAATGTATCTGAAATATTTAATAATTAACTAACGCTTTGGACTTGGAACTTGAACGTTCATGACCCCCGAACGTAGGCTCGTCTTTCAACCTGTGAGACACGTCATCCAATACCTAACTTGACACCCGACTCCTTCAGACCCACTCTCACTACATCCTCTCATCAACGTCTCCGCCTACCAACGGTCATGCATGTATCTTCAGTTTCCAACTAAATCCTGTGTATACGCCTGCTATCACCTATACGCACCGCTTGACCACCCCACCCCAACCTGCGCACTTTGATTATCCCTAATATGTTTGGAGATACATATACACCATGAAGATCTTCATTAAATAACTTTCTACATTATCAGCACTTTGTTCTCTAAAACTCTGGAATCACTAACCTCCAAAAATATTACTAAATCTCCCATTAAATTAACTCGACGTAAGAACCCCCAAGCGGAGCAGAAGGCAAGGTGTCAGCTTAATTAGCGTGTAAACTCTCCCTCCTTCCTCAATTAGCTGATGAAGAAGCAGATCAAAGTGTAAGCTGCAGGAAATTTGTTGATCAAGAATGAACCCGATGAAAGAAGTTGGAAGAGAAATGGGACTGTTCAGTCTAAAAACTTTTCAAGAACGTACAAAGGTCTCATTCACATTCACCTCAACAATGAATGGCTTGTGAACACAAAAGGTGGAATAGTTGGAGCTCTTTGGTCTGAACTTCCCATAAAGATGTTCCCAGGCGAGTTTACAAACATTGCGGCCATTGTCTACCAGTGCATCTAGCTCTAAAACACGGGCCTACGTCATCCTCCCTCTCAGCTACATAGCGGTGAGTATAGAGAACAGTTGTCTGTGTAAGGAACTCTCTTATGCTAGCTCTAGAACACGGGCCTACGTCATCCTCCCTCTCAGCTACATAGCGGTGAGTATAGAGAACAGTTGTCTGTGTAAGGAACTCTCTTATGCTAGCTCTAGAACACGGGCCTACGTCATCCTCCCTCTCAGCTACATAGCGGTGAGTATAGAGAACAGTTGTCTGTGTAAGGAACTCTCTTATGCTAGCTCTAGAACACGGGCCTACGTCATCCTCCCTCTCAGCTACATAGCGGTGAGTATAGAGAACAGTTGTCTGTGTAAGGAACTCTCTTATGCTATCTCTAGAACACGGGCCTACGTCATCCTCCCTCTAAGCTATATAGCGGCGAGTATAGAGAACAGTTGTCTGTGTAAGGAACTCTCTTATGCTAGCTCTAGAACACGGGCCTACGTCATCCACCCTCTAAGCTATATAGCGGCGAGTATAGAGAACAGTTGTCTGTGTAAGGAACTCTCTTATGCTAGCTCTAGAACACGGGCCTACGTCATCCTCCCTCTAAGCTACATAGCGGCGAGTATAGAGGAGTCTGACATGGTCTCTTACACGCTCCTCTACTAGCGCTATGTTACACGAACTTACCTCACCCTCCCTCTCAGCTACATCGCTGAAAGTATATAGGACAGTGACCTGTGTCTTACAATCTCTTCTGCAAGCTGAAACTTGAAGTCATCCCAGAAAACAAGACATGCTGCAAAGGAAAGTAAACCTGGACGGAAAGAAAGAAGGGGGTGGGGTGGAAGGGATGTTATTCCGACTTCTAAAAGCGTCTGTTGTTCCAGGGAGCAGCCCACGGAATTCGATTCAAATGGTTTTTTATATCCCTTTACTTCTTCTCTCGTGTGTTTTTTTTTCCTCCAAGTGTTCTTATTTCTTGTGAAAAGGGAGTTCACACTTTGTTGGTGTTGTCTTATTGACAAGGGCAAGACGATCTTAAGAAAGAGGAGATGAGAAAGATTTGGGACAAAGGAAGGGATGCTGACCCCTTAGATACCGCCCGCCACACAAATATTGACCGGAATGGATCATCGGGAGTTTCTCGATCTAATCATAAGATATTATTTAACTAGAAAACCAAAAAGCAAAGCCAATACTTAGATATATCAAACTATTTGAGCCCAGCCTAATCTTTGAGGCAGTTGAGAAACTAATAAAAATGTAAGAGATTAAAATTTGTGGGAAAAGAAACCAATATTTCCGTTTGATTTTTTAGATTAATCTTACGGATGACATCATCTAATGTCGAACGAGTAATACAAAACCAGGGTAATTGAAATCACAATTTAGTGTTGAACAAGTTATTTAGGGTCGAACTCGGTGGTCTTGGGGTAAAGGTCTCGTCTCAGGATCCGATGTTTATGGGTTCTAACCCAGCCGGGTCAACGAATTTTTCTTGAGCAATAAAAAAATTCTTAGCACAACTTCCTTTGGAGGGGAAGAAAAGCCGTTGGCCCTGTGTCGATTGTGACGTGTAAAAGAACCCTGGAAAGTACGTGAAAGTATCATACCCGATAAAATTGTTGCTGGCCATTTCGCTCTCGCTTATAGAAAATTTTCGTGTTCTGTCGGTTCAAAATGTGCATATTAAATACTTCAGTTCCTTCACCTCTAACAAGACATGTATTAATCACAACTTGTGAATGTGAGGAATGCCAGGCCTCCACCGTGGTTCGGATTCCACGTTAAACTGTAGGTCCTCCATTTCATCTCACAATCACCCTACCATTGCACATTAGCGTAAGTGCGTATAACCCGAACGGGTAGTAAGACGCGGTGCTAATAATAATAATAATAATAATAATAATAATAATAATTAAATACTTCAGATATTTATTTTTTAATTCGGATACCTTCACCCTACTGTTTGATGGATTTCTTATCTAGAAACTCACCAAAATCTTGTTTCTAGCGCAACAAATTCTATATCAGGTTTAAGTGAAATATAGCAGTAAAATATAGTTTTACAAAGGGTACCTTTGTCTCACAAGGAGCCAGATGACCGCCTGGAAGATGCGGCAACACCGCTAGTCCTCTAGTTCAACCTTTCTCAAATGATGCGCACTTCAAACAGCGCCTTCGTTTGACGACCAGAGTATATTTCCTCCTGATATTCCACTCACGCCGCTGCTCTAGGGTTGACATATTTATGATTTCTTCCTCTCTCTCTCTCTCTCTTTCACAGTCGTTCTCTGGTCCCGGCAGCACTCCTCGTGGTCGGTAATGCCAACATTCCGACACAGGATGCAAGAACCCCGCTATACAAATTTTCAAAGGTCCACGCACTGTTATGGTTAGTAATAAGTTGTGACATTTCCAAATTCATTCGAGGTTGTGTTTTTTATTTTCTCTTGCCACAATTTATTTTTCGGAGACGAATACCAATACCGTGTATCTTCCCCCTGTGACGCGTGAGATGCAACGCGGCCGACATTATTCATGGAGCCAATGGCCTGTTCCTGTGGCTGAGTGGGTCGGGAGACCAGCGACACATTTTTTCTGGGGAAGGAATTTTAAATAAATCCACCTAAAAAAATTGGGGAAAATTGATTCTTTCTACAAGTTATTTGGAGATACCTATTTAAATAATTGATAATTGAGGTTTGACGCAATCTTCCCCTACACATATATTATTATTTTTAAGTTGGATACCTCTAGAAATCATATTTTTATTTTAATCTTTTACAATTGTAATTGAGTTTCAACGAACCCTTTCACACACATTATTATTACAACTATAAAGGTGTACTATCTTTCGACAGATCCGTTGCCTTGTCCAAATTAAGTCCTCCAGCATTTCCTAAAACAGTTTCCGTTTTTATGTCCTGAAACTTGATCTTCTTTCCTTGTTTAACTCATTCATCAGTTGCATTCGTGGTATTCCTTGTCCCTTTCTCACTTCCGCCTTGTCTTCTCTTTACACCTCATTATGGTACAATTCATTTAGTTCTGGTCTTACACTATATTAATTTATTTAGCACCGCGTATTACTACTCGTTCGGGTTATACGCTTTAAGTACTAATTACGCTAGTGGATTAGGAATTGGGAAGGTTGAATTTATAGGAAGTGAACCCGCATTTTCGTGGGAGAGAGAGAGAGAGAGAGTGGAATAAACCATTTAGGAAAAAACTACCCCCAGTTCACCCGACCGAGATTTGAACCTTGATCTCCCCATCCTCGGCAGTCTAGCTCAACACGACTAGCGCGTTAGCCAACTAAGCCACCGAGGACGGGTCTCAATATGTTACAATTCATAAAGTTCTGGTCTTAGATTATTTCAGTCGTTGGTTATTTTAGACATAAGGATGGTAGCAAGGTGAGTGTAATACAATTTTTAATTTAAGAATACTTTACTGCAGTTAAATTAGGTGTAACGCATAGGTATAAATGAGTGAGATTTTATAATTAATACATTTATTTATTTAAGAAATTATATATTTAAATATTTTGTGCTATTTTATATTAAATGTATCTATAAAATTAAATAAAATTATAAAGTATAATTAAAATGAAAATAATTTAAACTGAGTGTATATAAAAAAAATTGTTTGACACTCAACTTTTAAAAGCCATCGGAACTTTTATGCATAGATTAAAAAACTGCACTTAAGAAAGCATTTTTCGCATAGTTAAAGTCTCTTAATTTAATGATGAATCTGTTTCCACGGGTTTGGAGCCATTCTACCATTGACTGTGTAATTGGTAATGAATACTACTCTTTGAATATCATCCTGTATTACAAGTCTCCATTTCTTCGTTATCAATCTCACTCTCTGCCATCCATTCTGCGTCCTCACGTGACTTGTTCTCTTCGCCACTCCTCTTTACGCTGCGCCTTGATACGAGCAGAGTTTTCCGCTCTGGAGTTGGCTGTGTATTTCAGGGTCTTTATGTGCAAGAGTAGCGCCTTTTTACGTAGCAAAATAATAGCATAATATAGCATTATAAAGCAAAGCATTTAAGAATTTTCTGACAAAAATATTACTTTTGTTTTTAGATTATGTCTCACTATAAACATCGATAACAACCCTTACATAAGATGGATTCTCCATCCCCACCTCTCCCCCACTCACAAAATTTCCCTTACGTTATTAATAAAGACTGTCCCTAAAAGGTATGAACGGAGATACATACAGAGACTAAGAGTAGTTTAGGTCTAGAGGGACTAAGACAGGTAATGATACAGGGACTAAGAGGTATGAACGTAAATGTACAGAGACTAAGAGGTATGTACAGGGACGGAGACATGTTCAGGGACTAAGAGGTGTGAACAGAGACATGTACAGGGACAAATATATGTTCAGGGACTAAGAGGTATGAACGTAAGACATGTACAGAGACTAAGATGTATGTACAGGAACTAAGAGGTATGAACGTGTCAAGAGCTATGTGACAGAGGAACTAAGATGTAATGTACAGGAGTTCGGGACTAAGAGGTATGACGAAACTGTCAGAGATAAGATGTATGTACAGGAACTAAGAGGTATGAACGTTTACAAATAGGGTAGTCGGACGGGGACATGTTCAGGGACTAAGAGGTGTGAACAGAGACATGTACAGTAGTTCAACTAAGAGGTATGTACAGTGGACATTGAAGGATAAAGAAACGTATAAGTAAACTAAGAGTTATGTATGTCGGAAAGAGTTGAAGAAAGACAACGTAGGCGCCAAATTAAAGATGTCAGTAGTAAAATTTAAATCCGCTGTGAAATGAGTGTAGTTTAAATACCTCCCTTCCCCCCAAAAGAGTGGGTTGGGAGTGTTCGTGACCCTGGTGACATACGATCCCAGGAACAGAAGACCCACCCCCGCTTCTAACCCTCACCAACTTTTTTTTTAAGTTCAACGACCGTAAAATTAATTCATACTCTCTTCTCCACCATTTCCTATCCTTCCCCCCTTTTTCAAATAGATCTGACACCAGCCCGCAGTACAGTGGCGTTCAGAGAACAGTTGTCAGGCACGTCGCAGCTTCGTGGATAAGTAACATTGCGAGGAATTCATATTCTGATAGTTTTTCACTAAAGATAAAATATGGTATTACTGATAGACGTTGGTTCACTGCCTGGTTACTTGATGGTTGGATATATTCTCCGTGGGCTGCAAATACCTTACTAACAAGATTTAAATCACCAGAGACCTCGGTAGTCCTGAGGTTAAGATGGGATGGGAGGGTACACGAGAAAAGGCCAGTGTTTTTTTTTTTTGCAGTTTTTATGGCAAAAACTTTTTTTTTGCCAAAATAAATAAAACATTGCTCCAGTACAAACATAGAATTAAATTTTATTCACATGTTGACCTCAAATTTTCTTGAATATCTGTCAAGGGTGCCCTGGAATGTAATAACTTTTTCTCTTTGTTTAAAAAGTTTTTCATCTAATGCCGCTATGCTCATGACAGATATTCAACAACTGTTGATATCAACATGTGAAAAAAAAATTAAACTCTATTTTTGTACTGAAAAAATATTTTTTGTTTTTTAGGCAAAAAAAAGTTTTTTCCATAAAAACTGCAGAAACACTGGGCTTTTCTCGCGTCCCCTTCCACCCCACCTTAAGAGGACTGTATAGTAGATCACGGAGATGCGTTGTAGACTTTAGAGGTCCCGCATTATTTAAGAAGTACTTTGATAGTTATTTACATGGTTTCCACCAAAATGTAGGTGAACGTTATCAACAGGTTTCTGACCGGTTAAAAAGTTTAAGTTTAAAGTTTTAAAAAAATCAAAGAATCTTTAATCAAAAATATATAGTTTTAAGATTAAAATAAAACGTTAAAAACGTAGATCAAGCGTTCTTCTACCAAACAACGTCATGTTTTGCTTGAGTCACAAGAGAAAATTTTAAGAAAATACGGGATTGTATCATTGATTTTTATTTATGATGTCAAAGCTGTTATTTTTCTACTAGAAAGAATCCATCACGACCTCTTCTCGGAAGAAGAATAGGAAAAGAAAGTAGGCCTATATAATCTCCACCCTTTTTTACAAGCACCCAATACACCCATTTATTGTCAAAAAGAGTACGATTGTAAATTCGTCCGCGTCTAAGCTGCCCACTTAAGTTCTCACCTCAGGACTCGAAATTCATGGGTTCAAACCCAGCCGAGGAGGTCGACGGGATTTTTACCGAGTGATAAAAATCCGTAGCACAACTTCCTTCGGAGGTGAAGTAGAGCCGTTGGTCTCAAGTCGATTGTGGCATGTAAAAGAACCCTGGAAGGTATGTGAAATACCTTCCAGGCAGAATGTGTGGCAGGGCTGCTCTGAGCAAACGTGCCCCCCCCCCCCAGGTCACGTGCAACCCCTCAACTCCCCAAAATTTAAAAACTTAAGGGTTGAATTATCCCCAACGAACTAGATCTGTATAAAGGTACAAAGAAAAATTGTGCCAAGTTGGAATTAAATCGATTGATGCGTTAAGAAGCTATCGTGAGACATATCCACCACAGAGAGACAAATGCATATCGGTGGAGTTAAAACCGAAAACTCGTTTCACTCATTTAATATCTCAAACCACGTGATTATGTTTTTACACTGTGATAATATTTGATAAATCCCTCTTTCTCTCTTGCTTGCTCATTGAATATCGTGTGTAAAGCAACGGGAAATTAACGCATTCCGTGTAAAAACAAGAAGTGATAACACACGCTGGTCTCCCTCCGAGTGTCTTTGGTTTGAATCGTAGCCAGGTCCGTAAAATTGATCATACCAATATTTCAAAATGTACTCACATACTCAAATTTAAGCATAAACCAAAGTCGCATGACAGTAACAGTAAATCCAATTCCAAACTGTTACAACCTTCGACCAAAGAATTAGCAACTTCGTCATCATACCTCCAGGTCCGTGTAATCCTATTTGCAAGTCTATGTTGCTCTGTATTTTTCTCCTGACTGTACAGAGGTTCGGGTGAGCAAGACCTCCCAGAGGATAAAACAGCAGCAATTTCAACTCGGGGAGGGGGCGTCCTCCCCCCCCTGTTTCGAGCCAGTAGGGTAGGGAGGATTAAAAGTAATTAGACATTAGTCACCATTTGATTTGCATTTTCGTTGCCACCATGTGACACGAATAATTTTCATGTTTCCTGCTGTCCGAGCTAAGTCGTTTCATGAAGACAGCGTCGGTTGCTAAGGAAGGCTTTTAATAGTGTGGACTTGTGAGCAAATGTTTCAGGACTTGTAGCTTGATGGCTGTCACCAATATGGACTTCAGAGAGGATATTTCAAGACTTGTAGCTTGATGGCTGTCACCAATATGAACTTCAGAGAGGATATTTCAAGACTTGTAGCTTGATGGCTGTCACCAATATGAACTTCAGAGAGAATATTTCAAGACTTGTAGCTTGATGGCTGTCACCAATATGAACTTCAGAGAGAATATTTCAAGACTTGTAGCTTGATGGCTGTCACCAATATGGACTTCAGAGAGAATATTTCAAGACTTGTAGCTTGATGGCTGTCACCAATATGGACTTCAGAGAGAATATTTCAAGACTTGTAGCTTGATGGCTGTCACCAATATGGACTTCAGAGAGAATATTTCAAGACTTGTAGCTTGATGGCTGTCACCAATATGAACTTCAGAGAGAATATTTCAAGACTTGTAGCTTGATGGCTGTCACCAATATGGACTTCAGAGAGGATATATCAAGACTTGTAGCTTGATGGCTGTCACCAATATGGACTTCAGAGAGGATATATCAAGACTTGTAGCTTGATGGCTGTCACCAATATGGACTTCAGAGAGGATATATCAAGACTTGTAGCTTGATGGCTGTCACCAATATGAACTTCAGAGAGAATATTTCAAGACTTGTAGCTTGATGGCTGTCACCAATATGGACTTCAGAGAGGATATTTAAGAATTTGAGGCTTGATCGCTGTCACCAATATGGACTTCAGAGAGGATATTTTAGAATTTGAGGCTTGATCGCTGTCACCAATATGGACTTCATAGAGGATATTTCAGGATTTGAGGCTTGATGGCTGTCACCAATATGAACTTCAGAAAGAATATTTCAAGACTTGAAGCTTGATGGCTGTCACCAATATGGACTTCAGAGAGGATATTTTAGAATTTGAGGCTTGATGGCTGTCACCAATATGGACTTCATAGAGGATATTTCAAGACTTGACGCTTAATGGGTGTCACCAATATGGACTTCAAAGGGGATATTTCAGGATTTGTGGATTGATGGCTGTCACCAATATGGACTTCAAAGATTATATTTAAGGCCTTGTGGATTGATGTCTGTCACCAATATGGACATCATAAAAATATATTTCAGGATTTGTAGCTTGAGGGCTGTCACAAATGTGTACTTCAGAGAGGAGATTTTTCAGGACTAGCGAATATAATATATCGTTTGAAAAAGCCTTAGGTTTGATTAATGATATTTAAAAAGCTATTACCATCTTTATTTTCAGTTTGATATAATTTGAAATAAACCTTATTCTGAGTATTTTTATTATATATCAAGTGGTAGTTTTCATCCCAACAATGCCATGTTTTTTAATCAAAATAGTTTAAAAGAATAAAACTGAAATTGCTAGGCGTTGTCATTTATTCTAATGGTCAAGCCTTAGCAAAAAGAATAACCAGACATAATTAAACTGGGGCGTTGTTCTAATTATTAAAATTCAGGGTGAAATAGGATTTTCTGGAAACTAAGTATTGAACAATCGGATCCAAATGTTCATTAGAAAACATGTTTTTGTTGAGGAAAGCAATCAACACTCTGCGGATTGATGTAAAAGAATGTGGTCGGTTGAATGAGAGAGGAATCTCCGGAGCTGGTGTTTCTTCTGATCTGTGTTTATATCCACCTTGCACCGCTCTATTATATTATACTTCCTTCCCCCCCGAGCCAAATTCAATCATGTGCTAATGTAAGGGTTAGCCATGCGGCTACAACCATTAGCTGTGGTTCAGTGGTCAGGAGTTCAAGCCCCACCCTTAATTCCCCTACCCCAGTTAAAATACCCACACACCGAACAAATACTCGATAATTTATCAGCTTGGCGCGGCTGCTATGTAACCGTAGAATTTACTTAATGAATGAATGAATGCACGCAGGATAGTGTTTGTTTGATGGGGCTGGTAGACAGTGGTAGAATTTACCTAATTAACAAATGCTGGATAATTTATCAGAGTGACGGGGCTGGTAGATAACGGTAGAATTTACCGGCTGAATAAATGGTGGGTTATTTGTCTAGTTGACGAAACTGGTAGACAACGATGAAGTTGACCTAATGAGCGAATGCTGGTTAATTTATCACCTTGACAGACCTAGTTGATAGCGATGGAATTTACTTAGTAAACAATTGCTAAGTAGCCTCTCATTTTGGTCAGGGTTGTTATGTAATAGTGTAGTTTACCTAGGGAATGAATGTTGTGGAGGATCTCATTTAGACGAGGTTGGTAAATAGTGGTGGAATTTACCCATCAACAAATTCTGGGTTGTATTTCATTTTAACGGGGCTGGTGGATAACTGTGGAATTTATCTAATAAACAAATGCTTCGGAATCCATCATATTGATGGCGCTAGTAGATAGCAGTGGAATTAATCTAAGAACGAATGCTGGGTTACATATTTCCGTTTTAAACGCCTTCCTCCCTCTTCATGCAATAGTGACTTCCATTTTTCTCTCTCCCTCTCTCAGCGGTTCGCTATATCGTTATAATTATTATTGTTTCCCTCCGCCAAAACAAGTGACACATGAATTCCTCTCAGCGCCACGTCAGACGGAACAGCCAGTCCCATGCTTATAGCACTGTGACAGGGTGAGGGGGTAGCACCCAACCCTCCGCCTGTGACGGGAGGGGGGCACCCAACCCTCCGTCTGGGACGAGCATGGGGAGAGACGTGCTCACTCAGGCGTCTCGGCAACGTCATTGCGGAATGACGCATTTTTGACGGAGGGGGTGGATAGTTCCGGGAGAGGGGAGATATCAGATACACAGGGGTACACCTACTGGTACATGGCCACAGGGGTACACTTACTGACACATGGCCCTTATCTTGTACATATACACAGGGGTACACCTACTGGCACATGGCCACAGGGGTACACCTACTGGCACATGGCTACAGGGGTACACCTACTGACACATGGCCACAGGGGTACACCTACTGGCACATGGCCACAGGGGTACACCTACTGGCACATGGCTACAGGGGTACACATACTGACACATGGCCCTTATCTTGTACAAATACACAGAGGTACACCTACTGGCACATGGCCACAGGGGTACACCTACTGACACATGGCCACAGGGGTACACATACTGACAACTAGGGCAGTATTTAGTTTTCAAGGGTTTATTAATAACTATAAACCTATATGCTATTTCTTAAGATGATAATTTTTGTATGAAAACAGTATATAATCTTAGCTACCAAATTTCTAGAGAGGTGTTCTGAATATATGGGTGGTAATATGGGTTCATTAATGTCAATATTTGTCTCAATATTCTTGGAGTAAATATAACAAATGATTTCTCTCTGATCGGCAGCTGTGAATCAACGAGAGATACACACAAACTATTAGTACTCATTTACTTATTTTGGTATTT
Organism: Timema podura; assembly: GCA_033556935.1. Taxonomy (NCBI): domain Eukaryota; kingdom Metazoa; phylum Arthropoda; class Insecta; order Phasmatodea; family Timematidae; genus Timema; species Timema podura. The sequence goes on along the minus strand of JAVRXN010000012.1, from coordinate 54,517,537 downwards.
ATTTTAATTTCATTACTATTTTATGTATTTAAAACATTTTCAGTTTCCCACTTTTCTTAAAGGTAGTTTATTTTTGTTAGAGTGGTACAAGGGTTATACTGCGTTTACGCGCGGATTTTTATAGCGGTTCGCGAAGTGGTTGGTCTGAGAATGGACGCTTGCCGTTACCCCCGCTTCTTAGATTCCTCCTCAATATTCGTATCTACAGGAGATATAACCTCACCAAGGGCCCTTTTATACGGGCGTTTCTTGACGCACTTCCTGGGCGTTTGTTTCTATAAAAGCAACATATGTAGTGCTTCATTTGAAAAGGGTGGGAGGAAATTAAAAACAGAGGCCAGTGTTGGCAGTCTCTCTTTCCTACACTGCTATTAAAACTGCTTTAGGATACGCGTGGTGGGTAGGCTGGGGAGCATGGTTGCCACATTGCGCGTTACTGCAATGCACGCTTACTCAGTGACTGTCAATAAATCTGGCAACGTGCATCGGTTGCTATGACAACTACCCTTCACGGACTGGTCGAGCATGTGACGAGCCTCCACTCTCAACTCCGGCTGCGCTGACCTCAATCCTAAAGCAGTTTAAAACGCAGTATAACACTCGTGATGGAGTCGTGCCTTATCTTTCTCATATAGTTGTCATTTCAGGAACAAATAAAGCTGTAGACAATAAATACCCGACCACAAATAAGAAACTCACATTACCTGCTTCAGAAGTACCTACATCGATACAGGTACTGTGATACCAACACACGGGGCGTAGAGAGGTTGGTTGCCCTGCAGTCTCGCCAACACAGCGACACGAAAGGTGACGCCTGTATAAAATTCCCCGGTCCGTTGACTCTAATGTATTTTTGATCGTCTTGCGTCATTTTTGACTCGGCGTTCTCTAGGTTACAACGACAAAATTTTCAGATCGCAACACCATAAATGACCCACGACAGACTATAAAAGCACTCATTGTCTCCTGTGTAGTTAGAAAAACACGCATCACCGTATCGTTGCGCGTCACGAAACGCCTGAATAAAAGGACCCTAAATACAAGCTACTTTCTTGATTAATTTAACGTAAGTATGCGTGTGAAGTGAAGAACAATAATCGTGTGACGATAATTCCTCCATCTCACTGTCGTATAACTCCAGGAAGGCCTACTGGGACAAAATCTATTTTTTCACCGGATCACCAGTTCCAGACTGGATTGCACCTCACACGCTTATTTTCATTTCATAAAAATGTAAATCCCCCAAAACACTTAAAACAGGCACGGTCATTCAATCAGTAATTTTCTCTTTTACACAACGGAGAGATCCCAAGAGTCCAAATGTTCTCAAATTCCCCGAGATCTACAAATATTCCTTTTACTTTCTGAGCAAAGTGAGAAGGATCCTTTCTTCGTATCTAGAGTGTCCTAACTCGTGAGTTCAAGTGTTGGCAATACGCGGTGTTATTGCGGGCTTCCTCCGCCAGGAGCGCTTCCTCAGACTGATATTTTCTATAAACACTCCCGTTCCGAGATCTAATTTGAGCAAAACGGATGAAGGGTATTTAGTTAAATATTCCATGACGCCTAAGTGTAGAGCAGGAACTTCGAGGGGTAAGGAAGAGTGGGCTTTCATCATGTCTCCGCCAAGGGTCTCGGTTTCAAGATGGGAGACATCAGATCCACGCGCCATATCGAGCAGAATGAAAAACATATAATACAAACTAATTTAATTGTGTCCTCTTGTTAGATAGGATTTGGCTTGGCTCTAACATGTAATACATTGCATTTTATTAAGGTTTACTTGTGTAAACAACCCACCAAGATTGTAAACTATTGGCAAGACAAGAGTAATAAAATTGAACTAAAATGATATATAATTGGAGAAGAAACATACTAACAACAAAATGACCCAACTTAATACATTTCAATACAATTTCCATCGATTGATTTTTCTTCCGCGGGTTTTATATTGGGTAGCGGTCTAACAGTAACTCATTAATTAATTAATTATCTTGCTGTGTCATGAGTTTGATTTATATCGCACTGTACTTGGACTCTTTCTCTGATTATCATGATACTTGCTACATTCATACTTCTCGCGCCGACAGTGTTGCCAAGTGGACAAGAAGATAAATAAACAAACATTCGGTTCTTTATCGACAGTTTTGCCAGGAAACGATTGCCTCTGAGGTCAAAATTCATGACTAAGGATCTAAAGGTCCCGGGTTCAATCTCCGACACTTTCAGATTTTTTATGAAGCAGTGGGTCTGGAATTGTGGGGGAGGGGGGTCTACTCAGCCTCTTGAGGACAGATTAGGAGCTACTTGAATTAAAGAAGTAACAGATCCAGTCTAGAAAACTGAGATTAAGGGGCGGAGGGTTCGTTGTGCTGACCACATGACACCCTCTTTCCACAAATGTTGGCACTATCTTCGCCAACGTGCGGCGGCCGCTCGGTCAGTATAGATCACTTGTGGGCTGACGACATAGTGTGTTTTTTTTTTCAGAGAAAAGTTTTGTTTTAAACTGGCGAGGAGGACGTCATCAGAGCACTCTGGCGGTAGGAAGTGGACAACATCCCCCTTTCAACCGGAAACTATACTGGTTCAAATAAACACCCCTCCAAATTGGCTGGCGAATAGAACTGTTCTAGCTTAACGATCACAGGGTCATAATCAAGATCGTTTCACGTGAACCGGGGGTTTGATAACCCCTGGATCGGCAAAAGATGAGACTTGACGGTTATAAAATAAATATTTCATTAAGTTAAATTCCTTTCTTTATTTAATTATCAGAGAATTTCCAGACTGCGATGGAACTCTATGTTCAAAATGGGCTCGGGCATGCATTGAGCCTATGTTTAAACTTTTAAATAAAATGGTCTTGTTTGGATGAACAAAGGTTTAGTATTTAGGACAGACATTAGACCCCTTGGTGATGTCAACCATATTGTGAGTAAATTATTTTTACTGTGTGAATGCGGTCAACATTTATAGCATATTAATATATTATTAGTGTTATTTTATAGTGTTTATTTTTGTCACCCGATCGTTTTATAGACATGTGTATAAATACACTAATGTGTTCGTGATGAAGAAAGGTTGAATTTTGAGGAAGTTTACTCGCATTTGCACGGGGATAAAATGGAAAATCATTTGGGAAAAAACTATCCTCAGTTCATCATATCCATGTCATCGACACACGAAAGTGGTGCCTTAGACTATTTAGCCACCCAAGCGAGTATTTATAACATCTATAAAAGTTAAATCATCATATCATATGACTTGACGTATGAATATGTGAAAGTAGATCTAGTAAATTGTATAAATCCCTATGAAAATTTGATTGTATTTATTAATTTGATATTTATAACACTTTTTATGAAGGAGGTTTAAGCTTGGTTAACCTTTAAAATAAACATCGTTTGATAAAATGCTCAATATAAATCAGTAATAAATTAAGTTGATGTAAAGTCAAGTAAATATAAACCAAATGAATTAGCTTGTTCGCGTTGATACCATCTTTCCGCCGAAGTAAAACCTGCTCATTGTTTATTTTCCAATTTGTTGGCAGCACTGTAAACTAAACGGAGTACAAGTTAAACGCTAAATGAGGTGGCACAAGGAAGTAATGAAAATAAATTCATCGCTCGGCGAGGGTTGAAGTTGAGGGGTTAGGCTCCCCTTCACATACAAAACTTGATCACAAGGGTTGTCTAAAGAAGTAAGGGTTGCATCACTGATAGGGAGGAGCAGGGGTGTATTTGATAGTTGGGGAGAGGGGGCGGGAAGGAGAACTTTTCAGGAATTTTCTGCAGAGGGTGACATTAAGCCCTCTATATAGAAAGCTGTGCTTTAAACATTTTACCAGTAAGCCTGACACTAGGACTAGATTCATGTGGACCTGGTGCTGTCTACGTTGATGGTAAGCTCCATATCCCCTACTCTTCTCTATAAACTCTAGATATTCCTCTTCTCTTCTATATTCTCCAGATATTCTTCTCCTCTTCACTATTTCTCCAGCTCTAGCTCTCTAATCACTATATTCTCCAGACATACTTCTCTTCATTATATTATACAGTCTTACTTTCCCTCTTCATTATATTATACAGACCTACTTCTTCTCTTCATTATATTATACAGTCTTACTTTCCCTCTTCATTATATTATACAGACCTACTTCTTCTCTTCATTATATTATACAGTCTTACTTTCCCTCTTCATTATATTATACAGACCTACTTCTTCTCTTCATTATATTATACAGTCTTACTTTCCCTCTTCATTATATTATACAGACCTTCATCTTTTCTTCTATATTCTATAGTTTTACTAGTCTTACAACTCATGTTGATAAATCCTAATCACACCTGTTGCTGTTCAAGTTGATAAACTTTACTTGCACCCGCTGCTACTCATGTTGATAAATTACACCAGTTTCTACTCGTGTTGATGATAACACTAACCACACCAGTTTCTACTCGTGTTGATAAACACTAATCACACCCGTTTCTACTCGTGTTGACAAAGCTAATTACACCAGTTTTACTCGTGTTGATAAACACTAATCACACCGTTTCTACTCGCGTTGATAACACTAATCACCACCCTGTTCTACTCGTGTTGACAACGCTAATCACACCAGTTTCTACTCGTGTTGATAAAAACTAATTACACCAGTTTCTACTCGTGATGACAACGCTAATCACACCAGTTTCTACTCGTGTTGATAAAAACTAATTACACCAGTTTCTACTCGTGATGACAACGCTAATCACACCAGTTTCTACTCGTGTTGATAAAAACTAATTACACCCGTTTCTACTCATGTTGACAACGCTAATCACACCAGTTTCTACTCGTGTTAATAAACACTAATTATACCAGTTGCCACTCGTGTTGATGAATACTAATTACACCAGTTGCCACTCGTGTTGATAACACTATTACACCAGTTTCTACTCGTGTTGATAACATAATTACACCGTTTCACTCTGTTGATAACATAATTACACCAGTTTCTACTCGTGTTGATTAACACTAACTACACCAGTTTCTACTCGTGTTGATAAACATTAATCACACCGTTTTTACTCGCGTTGATAACACTAATTACACCCTTTATACTCGTGTTGTATAACATAATACACCAGTTTCTACTCGTGTTGAAACACTAATCACACCAGTTTCTACTCGTGTTGAAACGCTAATTACACCAGTTTCTACTCGTGTTGATAAACACTAATTAACCAGTTCCACTCGTGTTGATAAACACTAATCACACCAGTATCTACTCGTTTGATAAACACTAATTATACCAGTTGCCACTCGTGTTGATAAACACTAATCACACCAGTTTCTACTCGTGTTGACAACACTAATCACACCAGTTTCTACTCGTGTTGATAAACACTAATCACACCAGTTTCTACTCGTGTTGATAAACACTAATCACACCAGTTTCTACTCGTGTTGATAAACACTAATCACACCAGTTTCTACTCGTGTTGATAAACACTAATTACACCAGTTGCTACTCGTGTTGATAACACTAATTACACCAGTTGCCACTCGTGTTGATAAACACTAATACACCCAGTTTCTACTCGTGTTGATAAACACTAATTACACTAGTTACAGATCGTGTTCAAAATAAAGGTATGTGTTTCCAAAGAACACTTGTGTAAACAAACTGGTTTAGTTCTGGCTACTCTTTAGTCCCGTGTAACAAAACGTTAGCATTGTTCAAATCTTAACAAAATAAATTTGCCAACTTTTTTATAAAGAGCGTTCCTTTTTTTTTTTTCTGTGCCGCCAAAGCCTTCCTTCATAATTGATGTTCTTTGTTGAACCACTCCAACTGAAACACGACTAATAATTCAACATCTTCAGAAGACAATATTTTTTTATTTCGCTTTCATTACCGTAGAAGGGGAACTAAAGCAACCGTTGAAAGAAGTCAGGGTTTAAAAGCGCAATGAAATATGTACACGAGAAAGTAGTTGAAAGGTATCAAAGTTGCCAGTGTTTTGTCTTACATAATAAAGATCAGTGCGAGCTTCTGTCTGAGAACACTGTCGCTCACAGTCACAAAGAACCCTTTTCAAGCCGTATCAAGTCGGAAAAAGGACTTTGCGTGCAGCTTTGAGTGCCGTATAGTTGCGGGCAAACATCTACTTAATACAAATTAGAGTGGAGCGGTAATATATCCTAGAATTTTACTATCTAATGTAAATGCGTTTTAAATAATTAGAAAACCGGTTCGAATTTGAATAGGCATGTTTTATATAGTTTGGTATTTAACATAAGAAATATTTGAGCACATAGCATCAAGTAAATAAACCTAGATAATCCTAGGACAACACTAGAAAACCTAGATCAGTGCTTTTCAAAGTTTTCCTTATAATGCACCACTTCTCCTGTTTTAATTATCTGAAGTACCCCAAGTATCTAAAATTCCAAAGGCTATTAGGGGTAAAAAAAATTTAAAGACTTAATATTATTATGAAAGCTTAATGTATTCCGATTTATGAACAACATATTGTATTTTTTTTAATGTGAATAGAATAGAAGTGATAAAAAATATTATTGAGATACTTGACAGTCTATCGAAGAGTCTCCATACTTACTTTGTGAAACAGTTATTTATCAACCCGTTCCAGTATAATTTTTTAAATTCTATTGATCTTTTAAAATCTTGCCCCCCTACCTCCACCCCTCCTTTTATTGCACCCACTCGTACCCCTGGACAACACCTCATGTACTACCGATTGAAAACCGCTGACCTAGATCATTCTAAGACAACATTAAAGACCAAGAGCGTCTTAGGAAAACACTAGAGACCAAGATCGTCTAAGACAAACTAGAGACCTAGATCGTTCTAAGACAACACTATAAACCTAGATCGTCCTAGGAACAACACTAGGACCTAGATCGTCCTAGGAAAACACTAGGACCTAGATCATCCTAGGAAAACACTAGAGTCCTAGATTGTCCTATGAAGACACTAGAACCTGCTCATCCTAGGAAAACCTAGAAACTAGATCGTCCTAGAAAACTAAGACCTAGTCGTCTAAAAACACTAGAGACCTAGATCGTCCTAAGACAACACTAAAACCTGATCGCCCTAGACAACACTATGGACAGATCACCCTAGGAAACCTAGAGTCCTAGATTGTCCTATGAAGACACTAGAACCTGCTCATCCTAGGAAAACCCTAGAAACCTAGATCGTCCTAAGACAACACTATAAACCTAGATCGTACCTAGAAACACTATGGACCTAGATCATCCTAGGAAAACACTAGAGTCCTAGATTGTTCTATGAAGACACTAGAAACCTAGATCGTCCTAAGACAACACTAGAGACCTAGATCGTCCCAGGAAAACACTAGAGTCCTAGATTGTTCTATGAAGACACTAGAAACCTAGATCGTCCTAAGACAACACTAGAGACCTAGATCGTCCTAGGAAAACACTAGAAACCTAGATCGTCTTAAGACAACCTAAACCTAGATCGTCCTAGGAAAACACTAGAGACCTAGATCGTTCTAGGAAAACACTATAGATCTAGATCGCCCTAAGACATCCCTCGAGACCTAAGCAACCTAGAAGTATACAAGTATATGATCAGTCAACACTCCAGTAAAGGGATGATGTATTTATGTCTAAGGGATGAACCCTAAAAGAGGGTGGAACTTGACAGGCAATAGCAAGAACTATATCTTAGGGAGTTGTCATAGCGACTGACCCTCTCTAGAGCCTCAAAATGAGGGTTTGGTTTTATTTCTTCCCTTCAATCCCCAGTCAATAATTCCCTCCCCAGAGGGGTGACTCACCCCTTCATTAATACACACAGGAAACAAACCTATCTGGGGTATTTTAAATATATTTGCCTAAAGTTAGGCTACAAGGCGGTCTCCGATAAAACTGGAAAAAAAATATTAATTACCTCCAACATTTTAAATCTGTGATATAGTTTGTTCCATTTTTAACATAAATAAATTGTTATATTAACTTGAGGAGAACTATGAAGTAGTTTTTTTCCATTGGTACCATTGTGTTGTAGAGATATAGTCCTAACTTTAAAGTAGTGTCTCCACCGCGTAGTAGACAAGAGTGCATTACAGCAACCTCATCGTAGTGTAGCAGAGAGTAATCCTGACACTACAGCAATGTCGTCATAGTGTAGCAGACAGAGTAATCCTGACCAAAAAATGTCTCATAGTGTAGCAGACAAGAGTAATCCTGACATTACAAAATGTCGTCATAGATAGCAGACAAGAGTAATCCTGACACTACAACAATGTCGTCATAGTATAGCAGACAAGAGTAATCCTGACATTACAACAATGTCGTCATAGTGTAGCAGACAAGAGTAATCCTGACATTACAACAGTCACATGGTCAGCAGACAAGATAATCCTGACATTCTGCAGCAGACAAGAGTAATCCTGACACTACAACAATGTCGTCATAGTGCAGCAGACAAGAGTAATCCTGACACTACAAACAACTTCGACATAGCGTACTGCGGACAATAGTAATCCTGACATTACAACAATGTCGTCATAGTGTAGCAGACAAGAGTAATCCTGACATTACAACAATGTCGTCATAGTGTAGCAGACAAGAGTAATCCTGACATTACAACAATGTCGTCATAGTGTAGCAGACAAGAGTAATCCTGACACTACAACAATGTCGTCATAGTGTAGCAGACAAGAGTAATCCTGACATTACAACAACGTCGTCATAGCCTAGCAGACAAGAGTAATACTGACATTACAGCAATGTCGCCATAACGTAGCAGACAAGAGTAATCCTGACATTACAACAATGTCGTCATAGTGTAGCAGAGAGTAATCCTGATACTAACAGCTATGTCGTCATAGCGTAGCAGACAATAGTAATCCTGACACTACAACAATGTCGTCATAATGTAGCAGACAAGAGTAATCCTGACATTACAACAATGTCATCATAGTGCAGCAGACAGAGTAATCCTGACATTACAACAATGTCGTCATAGTGTAGCAGACAAGAGTAATCCTGACATTACAACAATGTCGTCATAGCCTACAGACAAGAGTAATCCTGACATTACAACAATGTCGTCATAGCTAGCAGACAAGAGTAATCATGACTTCACAACAATATAGTCATAGTGCAGCAGAGAAGAGTAATCCTGACATTACAACAATGTCGTCATAATGTTAGCAGACAAGAGTAATCATGACTTACAACAATGTCGTCATAGTGCAGCAGACAAGAGTAATCCTGACATTACAACAATGTCGTCATAATGTAGCAGACAAGAGTAATCCATGACTTCACAACAATGTCGTCATAGCGTGGCAGACAAGAGTAATCCTGACATTACAACAATGTCGTCATAGCGTAGCAGACAAGAGTAATCCGGACATTACAACAATGTCGTCATGGTGCAGCAGACAAGAGTTATCCTGACATTACAACAATGTCGTCATAGTGTAGCAGACAAGAGTAATCCTGACACTATAGCAATGTCATCATAGCGTAGCAGACAAGAGTAATCCTGACATCTAAACAAAGGGGAAACATATTTATTTCTCAATGGCATCAAATAAACATGCAGACTTGGCCATTTCGACCGAGATGACTTTAAAAAAATAAATTACTTTCGTCACTTCTTTCGGTTTAATTTTCCCCGGGGAGTAACAAAGGAACGTATATTCATGCAAATATACTTTTCCCTCCTTGGCAGGGACAATATAAAAGTTTTTGTTTTTTTTCGCGACTCAGGGTCGGTGACTCCATCTCAGGACGACGTGCCAACACGTAGCGGGTATCACGGAGAAAAGAGGGGGTTCAGGGTGAGGGTCTCAAATTAAGGGCTCGGGCATAGACGGATAGTAGAGGTTAAGAATTCCCCTTTGTACCGACTATGTTCGTGACACTATGGCTCCTGATTGAACTAGGCTACCATTATTATGGGCAGTGTCGCGCTTGTGGGGGGTGAAACAGATGATTTCATCCCCTCGAGGGGGAATCTCCCCTGCGCCTTGTACGCTCCAAACCAGGGGGGGAAGGGTGACTGATGATACGTCTATCTTCCAATGCAGCGACTGAGTAGATGATTGTCGAGTTCTAGCCTTGCGATGCTAACGACGCAAGACTTAAAAAAGCGAAAGATCAAGGAAGGGCGTGGGAGGTTGATAAAACAAAGAGAGAAAGAGGTAGAAGCTTAAAGGCACCATAGATAAAATGACGAGGAGTCCAGTGAACCTCAAGGGAGGGTTTTCCTTTTGCTTTTGCAGAGTAAACCACCGTCATCCTTAAGACAATTCAACTATACAACACCCTGGCACCATCCTTCTATTGTGTCACATGGACAGTAATATCACCATCTTTCTATTGTGTCACATGATTAGTAATATCAATATATTTCTATTGTATCACATGATCAGTAATATCACCATATTTCTATTGTGTCACAAGGTCAGTAATATCACCATATTTCTATTGTGTCACATGATCAGTAATATCAATATATTTCTATTGTATCACATGATCAGTAATATCACCATATTTCTATTGTGTCACAAGGTCAGTAATATCACCATATTTCTATTGTGTCACATGATCAGTAATATCACCATATTTTTATTGTGTCACATGGTCAGTAATATCACCATATTTCTATTGTATCACATGATCAGTAATATCACCATATTTCTATTGTGTCACATGATCAGTAATATCACCATATTTTTATTGTGTCACATTGTCAGTAATATCACCATATTTCTATTGTGTCACATTGTCAGTAATATCACCGTATTTCTATTGTGTCACATTGTCAGTAATATCACCATATTTCTATTGTGTCACATTGTCAGTAATATCACCATATTTCTATTGTGTCATATGGTCAGTAATATCACCATATTTCTATTGTGTCACATTGTCAGTAATATCACTATATTTCTATTGTGTCACATGGTCAGTAATATCACCATCTTTCTATTGTGTCACATTGTCAGTAATATCACCATCTTTCTATTGTATCACATGATCAGTAATATCACCATATTTTTATTGTGTCACATTGTCAGTAATATCACCATATTTCTATTGTGTCACATTGTCAGTAATATCACTATATTTCTATTGTGTCACATTGTCAGTAATATAACCATATTTCTATTGTGTCACATTGTCAGTAATATCACCATATTTCTATTGTGTCACAAGGTCAGTAATATCACCATATTTCTATTGTGTCACATGATCAGTAATATCACTATATTTCTATTGTGTCACATTGTCAGTAATATCACCATCTTTCCATTGTGTCACATGGTGAGTAATATCACCATCTTTCTATTGTGTCACATTGTCAGTAATATCACCATCTTTCCATTGTGTCACATTGTCAGTAATATCACCATCTTTCTATTGTGTCACATTGTCAGTAATATCACCATCTTTCTATTGTATCACATGATCAGTAATATCACCATATTTCTATTGTGTCACATGGTCAGTAATATCACCATATGTGAGGAATGCCAGGCCTCCACCGTGGTTCGGATTCCACGTTAAACTGTAGGTCCTCCATTTCATCTCACAATCACCCTACCATTACACATTAGCTTAAGTGCGTATAACCCGAACGGGTAGTAAGACGCGGTGCTAATAATAATAATAATAATAATAATAATATATAATAATATCACCATATTTCTATTGTGTCACATTGTCAGTAATATCACCATATTTCTATTGTGTCACATGATCAGTAATATCACCATATTTCTATTGTGTCACATGGTCAGTAATATCACCATATTTCTATTGTGTCACATTGTCAATAATATCACCATATTTCTATTGTGTCACATTGTCAGTAATATCACCATATTTCTATTGTGTCACATGGTCAGTAATATCACCATATTTCTATTGTATCACATGATCAGTAATATCACCATATTTCTATTGTGTCACATTGTTAGTAATATCACCATATTTCTATTGTGTCACATGGTCAGTAATATCACCATATTTCTATTGTGTCACATTGTCAGTAATATCACTATATTTCTATTGTGTCACATTGTCAGTAATATCACCATCTTTCCATTGTGTCACATGGTCAGTAATATCACCATCTTTCTATTGTGTCACATTGTCAGTAATATCACCATCTTTCCATTGTGTCACATTGTCAGTAATATCACCATCTTTCTATTGTGTCACATTGTCAGTAATATCACCATCTTTCTATTGTATCACATGATCAGTAATATCACCATATTTCTATTGTGTCACATGGTCAGTAATATCACCATATGTGAGGAATGCCAGGCCTCCACCGTGGTTCGGATTCCACGTTAAACTGTAGGTCCTCCATTTCATCTCACAATCACCCTACCATTACACATTAGCTTAAGTGCGTATAACCCGAACGGGTAGTAAGACGCGGTGCTAATAATAATAATAATAATAATAATAATAATAATAATAATATCACCATATTTCTATTGTGTCACATTGTCAGTAATATCACCATATTTCTATTGTGTCACATGATCAGTAATATCACCATATTTCTATTGTGTCACATGGTCAGTAATATCACCATATTTCTATTGTGTCACATTGTCAATAATATCACCATATTTCTATTGTGTCACATTGTCAGTAATATCACCATATTTCTATTGTGTCACATGGTCAGTAATATCACCATATTTCTATTGTATCACATGATCAGTAATATCACCATATTTCTATTGTGTCACATTGTTAGTAATATCACCATATTTCTATTGTGTCACATGGTCAGTAATATCACCATATTTCTATTGTGTCACATTGTCAGTAATATCACTATATTTCTATTGTGTCACATTGTCAGTAATATCACCATCTTTCCATTGTGTCACATGGTCAGTAATATCACCATCTTTCTATTGTGTCACATTGTCAGTAATATCACCATCTTTCTATTGTATCACATGATCAGTAATATCACCATATTTCTATTGTGTCACATGGTCAGTAATATCACCATATTTCTATTGTGTCACATTGTCAGTAATATCACCATATTTCTATTGTGTCACATGATCAGTAATATCACCATAATTCTATTGTGTCACATGGTCAGTAATATCACCATATTTCTATTGTGTCACATGGTCAGTAATATCACCATATTTCTATTGTGTCACATTGTCAGTAATATCACCATATTTCTATTGTGTCACATTGTCAGTAATATCACCATATTTCTATTGTGTCACATGGTCAGTAATATCACCATATTTCTATTGTGTCACATTGTCAGTAATATCACTATATTTCTATTGTGTCACATTGTCAGTAATATCACTATATTTCTATTGTGTCACATGGTCAGTAATATCACCATCTTTCTATTGTATCTCATTGTCAGTAATATCACCATCTTTCCATTGTGTCACATGATCAGTAATATCACCATATTTCTATTGTGTCACATGATCAGTAATACCACCATATTTCTATTGTGTCACATGATAAGTAATATCACCATATTTCCATTGTGTCACATGGTCAGTAATATCACCATCTTTCTATTGTATCACATTGTCAGTAATATCACCATCTTTCCATTGTGTCACATGGTCAGTAATATCACCATATTTCTATTGTGTCACATGATCAGTAATATCACCATATTTCTATTGTGTCACATGGTCAGTAATATCACCATCTTTCTATTGTGTCACATGGTCAGTTCTAGCACCACCTTATTCTTTATTAATAAGTACTGAACAACTTTAAGTGGGTCCCAGATTAGAGTTCACCCCTGAAAATGGTATGGCAAGCTACACAACAAAAACTAATAAATAAACACGCTTTGCACCACATCAAAATTTTGATTATAGTTGTCATGGTGGTAAGTTAGGTTCCCTAACCTATATGCAACGGAAAAATTCGCAACAAGAATTAATGTCTATTAAATTAAAGTTGTTTATAATCTAGGTATAACAATTATTATTTGTGAAACATTTTGTTCTATTCTAAACAAAATAAATAGTAGAAAATCAAATAGAAATTGTATACAATACCTATACATATTTTTAATATAGTTTATAAAAATGTACATTCCTAGAATATATTTGTGAATATTAAGTAGTCACAGTTTACGATTATACATCGGTTTGAAATTTTAATTTAATAACACCTTATACTTAAGATGAAGTTGGATTTAATCTCACCTAATTGTGTTGAAGTCTGTGTCCAGTAGCCATTGTATGCGAGGTCGGATCAAAAACACTTTACTTACTTTATACGAATCAGAAATAAATTTTACTTTTACTTTTAATTTCACCTCAGTTTTGAACTATTTTCAAAGTTTAAAAGTTATCTGTATGTAATTTGTAAAATATTTTATTGACATCGACGAAAGCTTTCTTTTTCTTTAAACAAAAAATCGTGAAGCTATTTTTAAAACGGCTTATTTTTTTAACGTTTTTCATTTCCAAAGACATCAATAATTTAAATCTATATGGCCGTGACGAATCAATTAGATCGCTTGCAAAGCAAACTCATCCGGGCATGGACTTAATTACAAATAAATAAATATAATTATAAAATCATGGTCAAGAATAAAACATTAAATTAAAAATAAAATAGTTTGACTTATTAAAACAGTAGTATTAATAACATAAACTCTGTTTCATTTAAAATCGCAGCTTGTATGATGACGTCAATTTTGTAGCTGGGCTTGATCGATTTCTTAAATCGATAGCTCTGCTAGGGCCGATTTATTCTCCCATCTCTATAATGAATCTTTAAGAACACAAAATAACATAAACATAAGGAACGTTGAAAAAAATTAAATATATGAATATAGATATATTATTTATAACAAGTTATAATTGTTAATTAAAAGAATAAATCTATAAATATACATTTTCTTCCCCTGAATCTTGTTTTTCTGTCTTACGTAAATATTCAAATCCTCATTGTAAATAATTATTGTGCCTTTTAGAGAGCCACCGAAATCGAGACAAAAGTTGTTCATTTCTTCTCCTGTAGAATACAGCACTTTATAATACTAGTAGATGCTGCTACCTATTTCAGTACAAATACACAAATATCCCATTTATTTTACAATATACGCTAAAATAAAATAAAATTCACAAATATTAAAATGAGTTTTGTACTTACAATAAAACCCATATTATATTTCACACCAATTTAATAGTACCTCTAATGTCAGATGGTGTTTTTACACTGTCGTGATTCAACAATTTAAATACAATACTTATCCATCCTTGTTTATGTTGGCATAATTGTTTAAATCCTAAAATGTCTCCTATATTGACATTTCTACAGTTTCATTTAATGATCTTGATAGTTTAATTGCTGCACTATGTATATTCAAAGTTATGATAGTTGTTAAAAAATGTTTTTGGTATGTTACATTATTTGTCAGTTTTGGTTTGAAAATTCAAAATGCATTATATTCCTAAAGATAAGAGTGAAAGGTACTTTTTAGATCATTTGCTGGAATGCAGACAGAATTTTCGGAATGACAGCTGATTATTAAAATATATTTACGTTTGTATTTGTGACGGGGTATAGATTCTAATTTTTTTTTTTAGTAGTAAAAGTTTGAGTTTTTTCAAGGCTTACCAATATACCATTTCCGAAACGCTCTTAGTATTTTGGACTTTTGTGTTAAATTAAAAGTTATTGCTTGAATAGTTGGCCCGAGAAATTGTACAATTATAGCTCATCTACGGTTGGAGTATAGTTAAGTGACAGCTTTCAGAAGGTCTTTATTGCAATAAATAATTTTTATTTGATTACTAATACTATATTATCAATCACATGTGTTATCAAACTATTCTAACAATACTACCAGCCAATGTTTACAATTAAGAACCTTCTGCTAGCCAGGGCTGTGGAATCAAAGCCTTCAACTCTGACTCCTTTATGTATCTTCTGTCAGACTCCATCTCCTTCAGAAATGGCTAATGTATATTAATTGACTTATTAATAGCAAATGTACTAAATAAAATGCACCAATATAGATTACTTCATGGGAAGCTTCTTTGACATTTTGAATATATTGGCAATTTAAATAAATTTGTCGATCCAAGTGACCTATATTAGTCCTAAAGAATAAAAAAAAGTATAAAATTATAATGGTATAAATAACAAATCAACCAACTCAAGACACAAGCAGCTAAGGTGGGCCTCCATATCTCCTTTGAGAAAATGGAGTTCATAACGAACATCAAGTCGGTGCCCAGAGAGCTAGTTGTGAAACAGGGAAAAAAATAAAGTGGGCAGAAAAGTTTAAATACCTAGGCGAGTGGATATAACCAAACATCCCTGAGAAGAAAGCCTTCACATCAATGGGAAATGGCATACCAGTTGACCAAAGGCGTTTACAATAAACGATCGGTGTGTCTCAACGCCAAGCTCAGACACTACTGCACAGTCATTCGACTGGAGGCCCTGTACACAGCAGAATACTTCGCGATGAATAGGAAAGTTCTGACCGAAAAACTAGAAGCCAAGAAAGAAAGAAAGATCCTGAGAAACAACTGGGGCCCAGTCAAAGAAAACAGTGAGTACAGAAGATGGCACAACTACAAACTATACGCACATGTGGGAAAGATAACTGACAGATTTGGAAAAGGAGGATTGCCTTCAATGGTCACATGATCCGAATGAGCACGGAGATATTGACAAACCGATCTTTCCCTACTTTCTAAGTAAGAAAACCAAGGTTTCCTGGTTCACTGAGTTGGAAAGGGATCTGCAAGAAGTGGAGATCACAGAAACGTGACCCTCTTAAGAAGAAACTTGGAGCATACCAGGGTTCCACGAAAAGCCCAAGCTGAAAACAGGCAAGACGTGGACTGAAGAAAGAAAGGAAGCACATCGAAAATGAATGCGCGAATACTGGACAAAAGTTAAAGCTCAAGGAAGAAAACAGTTGAAATAACGTGGTCCGTAGCTGGCCGAAACGAGAAGAAGGTATATACACCTTATATTATTATTTATAAGTTTTTAATTTAATGCCGAAGTCAAAGTTTGATCATTTTTTACCAACTGCACGACTCCACAGCCCTGCTGTAGCTGTCACCTACATTCCCATTAGAGATGAGCTATACCGTCTCTTGCAGAGTTACTCGAAACTGTAAAGTGCACCTCACCGGTGAGCCGCGATGGGGTTTCAGGTGAGGCGTAGCATGACTATACATATTTGAAGAAATTGCAGTTCCTCTGACTTAGCAAAGTTCTATTCAATTCTTTTTTAATACTTTGCTTTGAGCAATAAAGACTATTATGATGTTTGCATCTAAATATCATCATAATTTATCCGTTGAAATTTGGTTTCCATAATTAAAACTACAGAATTCAACACGATTAATTAACTTAACCCATGTTTTTCAAAAATATAACCGGATCTGAGCCGTCTTTGATAGAAACTGCTAAATATTGTAATAAGCCACTTCGGTATCGAATGGTCTAAGACAGGGCATGCATGCCAACAACAACACGTGGAACAATTTTCAATGGCACACTGAGTGATTTGAATAAAAATAATATAAAACCTTTATTTTTAATTAAAACCGTTGATGTGAGTAATAATTTTAATAACGTGTTCTATGTTTAAATGATTTAATTGTTTTGTTTCAAAATATTTAATGTGTTCAATTTAAAATCATGTTGCTACATTTGTGTTTTAAAAGATAAACTTAAATTTGTTTTAATAGTTGTACTAGTTGACTAACTAGTATAAAAATATAAACGATTTGGGTGTGCTTAGGTTGGTTGGCACGCTGAGGACTGCGATATTACTTTGGCACAACACTACTAAAAGGTTGCAGACCCCTTGGAACTGTGGTCCTTGGTGGTGTAGCAAGGGGTCTGAACAAAATGAATGTTATGACACACTCGTATTTGCTTTTTCAAATAGTATATTATAGTTTGAGACTTGAGTTTTCAGAAATAAGTAATAATTTAATCTTAACCTTTAAGCTATCTTTACTATACCATCATGTATAAAGACTTCCCTATGACAGGCCTAGCCCGTCAGTAGTGGAAAATATATGGCTTGAATAAAAAACTGACCCAGGCTGGAAACAGTAATGAATAAAAAAAAAAGTAAAGACTTCCTAGAGATCTATTTTCAACAAAATTGTTAGGTCAATTTTCTAAAATCCACGCAATATATTATTTGGTTTTTTGGTACTTACATTTGAATGTAAGCAATTATTTTTTTATTGGTTTCATCACACCACATAAATATGAGTTTATATATTATTTAAAAAAATATATATATTTTTTTTACTTTTTAAACTGGCATCCATATTTTTATTTAGCAAAAGCAAATCATTTTATTCACCACAGATCAGGGTTCCTTATTTAAGTATATAGTAATGCAATGTAAAGCGAATAGAAGATATATAGAGAAAGACGTCTGATCGGCTGAGCTTGTGATGTCATTCATTACACAAAGCTTAATGTTAAAATCAGGTCAAAGTTTGGAACTTTAAAATATAAATAAACTTGAAAATTCACACCAATGTCAATTAACATCATTACTCTAACCAAGGCCGTAGCCAACCAATAATTTTGATGTGGGCACAACATTGCCGGAGGCTAGAAAAAATTCTCAATGATAAAACAGTTCTAGAAGCTATTTGAAGTGTTTTTTATGGCGACATAACCCTCTAGCTGATGAAGGCTAGGAAAAATTCTAAATATTAAACACCTCTAGAAGCTTCGAAGTGCTTTTTATGGTAATACAGCCCCCTAATTTGTACTTGTACCTTATTTTTTATATTGTTTGAACCATAAATAAAAGCCATATCTATATGTTCATAAAATTTCGGGGGGGCTAACGACTATGGTTTTGACTCTAACTATTTAAAAAAAAAAAGTATTGTGCACGGGGTGACCTAAGCAATGACATATAAAACTACTCTAAGTGACGTTAACTTTATATTCGCTTTACATGGTAGTAACCCCTGTATTCTGGATGCCATAGGAACCCTAAGGAATGTGGAAGGGGAAGGTCACGGGAGGTAGACACCTTTTGTCATTTTTCAAGAGTGGGATTGTATGTGTCGCAAGCAGGCTCAGAGTGATGGAGGAGGAGGAGGAGGAGGAAGCAGCAGAGATGCTAGTCACAGAGGTAGACACTTCCTCTTTCCCCCCTCTAGAAAATCTGGAGGATGCTGACAACTCGGACTCTCAAGAAGACCGTTCTGCTGACGAATTATCTGTGAGTTATTCTCTTTGCCTCCTAGCCAACCCCGCAATTCCCTCCTTAATGACCTGATATATAAGAGAGTTAAGGTGAAGCGGTAATCATGAAACTGCACCAGCAGCACTAGGACGAGGAAATTCCTCACAGGGTAGCCACTCCAATATAACCTTGGCTTAACTTTTGGCTGTAACTTGTCTTTATAATATGTTTGATAGTTATATTTGTTATCATGGACATTTGTAATGTAAGTAAGGAGGTGTTTTAAATCTGTCGTCAAGTTTAGCATAAGCTAGTATCTGGGTATTAAAGACAAATAGGAACTGTCTAAAATCTAAGCTAGTAGGATCGGGGTATTAAAGACTGAGAGGAGGTGTCCTACATCTCTCCACTAGTTTATTGTAAGCAAGCTAGTATCAGGATATTAAAGACAGAGAGTAGGTGTCCTACATCTCTCCTCTAGTTTATTGTAAGCAAGCTAGTATCAGGATATTAAAGACAGAGAGGAGGTGTCCAACATCTCTCCTCTAGTTTATTATACAAGTAAGCTAGTATCAGGATATTAAAGACAGAGAGGAGGTGTCCTACATCTCTCCTCTAGTTTATTGATACAAGTAAGCTTAGTATTCAGGATATTAAAGATGGAGAGGAGGTGTCCAACATCTCTCCTCTAGTTTATTGTAAACTAAGCTAGTATCAGGATATTAAAGACAGAGAGGAGGTGTCCTGACATCTTACCTCTATGTTCTATATTCAATAGTGAAGCTAATAGGATGTTATGAGACAGGAGTGAGGTGTCCACACAATCTTTTCCTCTAGTTTATTACAAGTAAGCTGTATCAGGATATAAAGACGGAGAAGGTAGGTGTCCTATGAAATGTCCTCTAAGTTTATTATACGATAAGATATTAAGAAGAGAGTTGAGGATGGCTACTCATGATGATCATATTCTGGATGAGTGAAGGTACGGCCGTACTGACTGCGCTGTGATGAGTGTCCTGAGTTTCAAACTACTGTCCTCGCTAGTTACAAGAAACGTATTTGTGCGATTGGGATGAGGTCCAACTTATTGACATTATAGACGAGGTCCATTGAAAGTGTGGTTTCATGTTCACACTACACACTATTTCCAAATATTAGATTTTTTTATTTTTAAATATGTATCTCTAACTTTTTTTATATTAAATATATCCATAGTGGTTAAATTTTTCCAACAATGATCAATAATTTGTAATTAAAATGTAAATATATCAATAAAACCACATGGTAGGTAAATTATCAAAGCTAATTAGTAATTAAAAAAAGGGTTAGTTTTAGAACATATAATTTACTACACCCACAAATATGAGATCTAAGAGTGAACCTCTTTAAAGGTTCAAATGTGCTCCTAGCTATTTAACTTTATTATTTAGTTTTCAATAATTGGTTGTTTGTTTCAATTCATTATAATCATGTGTTTTTGTTAACTATTATACTCTTGTGCAATAAACAGGGCTATCAGTGATTTTAACTTGCAGGAACAGGATGAGGGACTAGTTTTTAATACTAGCCATCGATATCGGGGTCATAGGGTAAAGTCCTCGCTTCAAGATACAATGTTTGTAGGTTCAGACTTAGCTGAGGTCAACAGATTTTTTTTAGCAATAAAAATCAATAGCGCACAACTTCCTTCTGAAGGCGAGTAAAGTTGTTGTCCCTGTGTTGATTGTGGCAGGTAAAAGAACCCTGGAAGGTATGTGAAATACCTTTCTTGGCAAAATTGGTAGGCTCATTCGCTCTCGCTCATAGAAATTCTCATAAGCTGATATCATTCGGTTCAGAAAGTGCACATTAAATACCTTAAATTAATGAAAATGAAATATTAGCTATGAGTGACCTGACCTCATAACGTACTTTTTGTTATTCAGATAATTTGCTGAAAAATGGTTTGGAGGCAGCTAGGCCAACCAAACAGAACAATGGGCTCAACGACTCAGGAAGTTTGGTTGTGTGGCCATTTCTACCAACTTGAAGAACATACAACAGCCGTGTGAACAGGATGGGCCCATTGATTTGACTCAGTCGGATATACAACTCGTAACTAGCTCTAATGATTTGCTGAACTGTTCTATGCAGTCTCCTGTACATAATGATATCGCACAAGGCAGACACTATCGCCTACGATTAGTTCAGGTAGAAAGGTGAAGAAGCGCAAAGGCAGGCGAGCTGACCTTGAGAATGTTGGACTAAGCTCAGACATGAGTGATGGAAAGTTGGTAAAGACTTGTACAACTGATAATGGGAACAGTTCCCTTGAGCTTCACTGGTTGTTGTCAGGTGATCACAATGAGCCGTCCTCGTCAACGTCACGGCCAATCAAGCAACCATCCATCCACTGGACACCCCAGACCTATGCTTGTTCCGAGTGTGGTGTGATGTTTGCTTCCAACTTCTTCCTGAAGCAGCACCTGCTCGGCCATGACGGGGTCAAGAAGTTCGCGTGCGAGATCTGCGGTGTCAAGTTTGCCCGCAAGACGAGTCTAAGCACCCACGCTAATGTCCACGCAGAGAAGAAGTTCCAATGTAATATCTGCGGTACTAAATTCACCCAGAAGTGTAGTTTAAAGAAACATTCTGTGATTCACACAGGAGAATTGCCCTACCCCTGCACGTTGTGCGACGCAAAGTTTAGGTACTACACAAGTTTAAGTTGCCACCTCAAGATGCACTCAGGTGAACGATCCTTCCAGTGTACCGTCTGTGATGCCAAATTCCTCAACAACTGCAGCTTGAAGTCCCACTATGCGATGCACACTAAAGACCGACACTACCAGTGTGAGTCCTGCCCGTTGAGGTTTGCGGACCGTAGCAGTCTGACTCGTCACAAGCTAATTCATGATCCCGACAACTATGTTGTCTGCGCTATCTGCGGGTCCAAATTCCCATACAAGCATGCGTTGGCCCGTCATATGCGCACTCACACAGGAGATAGGCCGTTAAAGTGTACAGCCTGCAACAAGAGTTTTTTCACAAAGTCTAACTTCAACAGCCACATGCTTCGGCACTCAACCAAAGGTAAATGTCTGATCTGTCACGAGACATTCGTGCGAGAGGAGACTTTCAAGAAACACATGGCAGGCCATCCTGCGGTAAAACCCTTCCAGTGCTCATATTGCGAGCAGAGGTTTTGGAGGAAGGCTCACCTTAAACAACATGTTCTCCAGCATCTGGACAATACTCTAGTCCGCTGATTGTTTGTACAACAGTCCCTTTGCATCCATTCAGTCGACTGGAGTTGGCAACATAACCTTCAATTTTCATCATCTAATATCCTGAAAATACTGTATCGAGGGTTATTGGAACAAAGTTGAAAGTCTAGGTCTCATTTCCCTGCCTGGGTGACATTTTATTTCTGTTAAATACATTGATTGTGTGTTCAATTAAAGTTGATTAAAATCTCTGATAAACATTAAGGAAACTCTTAAAAATTAAGTGATTTAATCACTTTCCATAACAATAACCATCTTACAATGTTTCGTTACCTAAAAACTGTTAAAATGTTAAATAGGTTTTGATTTATAAATTTGTGTATGTATCAATTAAATGTATAAATGTTTGCCGAGTTATATTATAAATGATTTGTTTGTTAATTTATAAAGCATTTCTCAGGAATTTTTTTTTTATCACTTTGGGCGCCCATATTATTTTGCCCCAAGTTTAATGTTGTTACATTGTTTTGTCACTAGTGGTAGGGTATTTCATGGTTTTGTTGTGAGTCTAACCCTGAGCAAACGGGGAAGAGCTTGCAGTAGTCAGGTAGTATGATCCTTCCTTAGCACTGAAACAAAGTTAAATTACATAAATGGATAAAACTTGCCGATACTTTTTTTTTTTAGCATCGCGTCCTACTACCCGTTTGGGTTATACGTTTATATACTAACTACGCTAATGACTTTAGGAATTAGGAATGTTAACCGCATTTGTGTGGAGGGAAAGTGGAAAACCATTTTGGATAAACCACCCTCAATACACCCGACCTAGATTCGAACCTCGATCGCCCCGTCATTGGTAGTTTAGTCTAGTGCAAGAGTAGCACGTTAGACCACATGGCCACCGAAGCGAGTTATTTGAAATTACTTGATACATTTTTTATTTTAGAAGACACAAACATCTACTTTCAATGACTATATAACCTGCTTCATTAGTCACATGGTCTAAGGAATGGGTTCTTAAACGAGGGTATGCATACTCTTTGTGGGTATGGGACTTGATCTCTGGTTAAAAAAATGTTGTTAGATAAGAATAATCTATCACTGTTATCAATACAGATTATGTATTTGTGATTTGCTCTTTTTTTATATAAATGTATATGATAAAATCCTTATAATCTTCTTTCAGCTGTTCTGTTTCTAGCTATCCATTTGTAAAGTAAAAACAAGCTATTTTGACACATTTTGAAGTCATATTGGAACCTAATAGAACTGGTTATGATTATTATTTTGACAGACTGGACAGGGTGTATGGGGACATATTGGGAAATCCATTGTGGGTCTGAAATCGTAAAAAGGTTTAAGAACCTCTGGTCCAAGGCGCTATTCTCGCAATATTCTAGACTGCCAATGGAGGGGTGATCGGGGTTTGAACAACCTGTAGGGTGTACTAAGGGTGGTTTTTCCTAAACTCGCCCTCCACCCAAGTGCGGGTACCCTTTTCCTCTAAACTCAACCTTTCTCACCCCTTATACATTAGGGTGATTTTGGTACATAAGCGTATAACCCTAAAGGGTAGTAAGCAACCGTGCTAAAAAAGAAAAATGTTTTCAAGTGTGATTGACTGAAAATTGCAGCATTATAAGCTAATCAATCACAATCAACCATTTGCCAATCTCTTTGTTTAGCTAAATATCTTCAAATTTGGCATTTAAAACTTTTTTATAGTATCGTACTGTCCTCATCCTGATAGTTTTGTGTTGTCACATGATGCTATAATTTTATGTAATTTGACCCGCTTATTACTTTTTATTATTTTATTTTCTTAACCTTACACTTATCTACAAAGTCTTATTTCCTGAACTTAACTTCTTAGTGCTTCAGGAACTAATATTTATCCTCGACGCTAGCGCTTCAGAGGCCATTTAAAACTAACCCTTCTGGAGCAGCTGTAACTCACCTATTCCTAAATCTTGGAGCTAGTTTATTGGGGGTTGAACAATCATTGGTCACTATAGAGGTCATTCTGCTACCAATGTTACCTGGTGTCTGTGGGGTCTCCCATGAGCGCTGTGGGATTGTCGGAACATCCGTCATTCTCGTAGGTTTTCCAGTCTGAGCACAGAACCCCGACAAATCCCACACTGGTTGTGATGGACTCTGCGAATAGTGCTCTCGCTCGGATGTGACTGCATGACCCTGGAATGTTATAAAAAAGTGTCAGTGTCACATGTAACTAATAGATATTAGCACTGAGCTAGCACACGATAGGCCGTGGTAACGACGTGTCTATTAAATACTTATCTTATCAATCCACCCTTAAAATCTCAGTCATAAGTTGAATTATTGAAATCTCTCTCAAACCCCCCCCCCCCCAATCCCCCGCCACACACACACACACACACTCTCTCTTTAACTCAATAAAAATGTATCAGCTCAAATGTGGGAGGGAATAGAAATGAAGGTCGAGACTGAGTGAGGAGAGAAAGGATGGTTGAGACTAAGCTGAGGAGAGAAGGATGGTCGAGACTAAGCTGAGGAGAGAAAGGAGGGTCGAGACTAAGCTGAGGAGAGAAGGATGGTCGAGACTAAGCTGAGGAGAGAAAGGAGGGTCGAGACTAAGCTGAGGAGAGAAGGATGGTCGAGACTAAGCTGAGGAGAGAAAGGAGGGTCGAGACTAAGCTGGGGAGAGAAAGGATGGTCGAGACTAAGTGAGGAGAGAAAGGATGGTCGAGACTAAGCTGAGGAGAGAAGGATGGTCGAGACTGAGTGAGGAGAGAAAGGAGGGTCGAGACTAAGCTGAGGAGAGAAAGGAGGGTCGAGATTAAGCTGAGGAGAGAAAGGAGGGTCGAGACTAAGTGAGGAGAGAAAGGATGGTCGAGACAGTGAGGAGAGAAAGGATAGTCGAGACTGTGTGAGGAGAGAAAGGATAGTCGAGACTGAGTGAGGAGAGAAAGGATGGTCGAGACTAAGCTGAGGAGAGAAGGATGGTCGAGACTGAGTGAGGAGAGAAAGGAGGGTCGAGACTAAGCTGAGGAGAGAAAGGATGGTCGAGACTAAGCTGAGGAGAGAAAGGAGGGTCGAGACTAAGCTGGGGAGAGAAAGGATGGTCGAGACTAAGCTGAGGAGAGAAGGATGGTCGAGACTGTGTGAGGAGAGAAAGGATGGTCGAGACTAAGCTGAGGAGAGAAAGGAGGGTCGAGACTAAGTGAGGAGAGAAAGGAGGGTCGAGACAGTGAGGAGAGAAAGGATAGTCGAGACTGAGTGAGGAGAGAAAGGAGGGTCGAGACTAAGCTGAGGAGAGAAAGGATGGTCGAGACTAAGTGAGGAGAGAAAGGATGGTCGAGACTAAGCTGAGGAGAGAAAGGAGGGTCGAGACTAAGCTGAGGAGAGAAGGAGGGTCGAGACTGAGTGAGGAGAGAAAGGATAGTCGAGACTGAGTGAGGAGAGAAAGGATGGTCGAGACTAAGCTGAGGAGAGAAGGATGGTCGAGACTAAGCTGAGGAGAGAAAGGAGGGTCGAGACTAAGCTGGGAGAGAAAGGAGGGTCGAGACTAAGCTGGGGAGAGAAAGGATGGTCGAGACTAAGCTGAGGAGAGAAGGATGGTCGAGACTGAGTGAGGAGAGAAAGGATGGTCGAGACTGAGTGAGGAGAGAAAGGAGGGTCGAGACTAAGCTGAGGAGAGAAGGATGGTCGAGACTAAGTGAGGAGAGAAAGGATGGTCGAGACTAAGCTGAGGAGAGAAGGATGGTCGAGACTAAGTGAGGAGAGAAAGGATGGTCGAGACTAAGCTGAGGAGAGAAGGATGGTCGAGACTAAGCTGAGGAGAGAAAGGATGGTCGAGACTAAGCTGGGGAGAGAAAGGAGGGTCGAGACTAAGCTGAGGAGAGAAAGGAGGGTCGAGACTAAGCTGAGGAGAGAAGGAGGGTCGAGACTGAGTGAGGAGAGAAAGGATGGTCGAGACTGAGTGAGGAGAGAAAGGAGGGTCGAGACTAAGCTGAGGAGAGAAGGATGGTCGAGACTAAGCTGAGGAGAGAAAGGAGGGTCGAGACTAAGCTGAGGAGAGAAGGAGGGTCGAGACTGAGTGAGGAGAGAAAGGATAGTCGAGACTGAGTGAGGAGAGAAAGGATGGTCGAGACTAAGCTGAGGAGAGAAGGATGGTCGAGACTAAGCTGAGGAGAGAAAGGAGGGTCGAGACTAAGCTGGGGAGAGAAAGGAGGGTCGAGACTAAGTGAGGAGAGAAAGGATGGTCGAGACTAAGCTGGGGAGAGAAAGGATGGTCGAGACTAAGCTGAGGAGAGAAGGATGGTCGAGACTGAGTGAGGAGAGAAAGGATAGTCGAGACTGAGTGAGGAGAGAAAGGAGGGTCGAGACTAAGCTGAGGAGAGAAGGATGGTCGAGACTAAGTGAGGAGAGAAAGGATGGTCGAGACTAAGCTGAGGAGAGAAGGATGGTCGAGACTAAGCTGAGGAGAGAAAGGAGGGTCGAGACTAAGCTGGGGAGAGAAAGGATGGTCGAGACTGAGTGAGGAGAGAAAGGATAGTCGAGACTGAGTGAGGAGAGAAAGGAGGGTCGAGACTAAGCTGAGGAGAGAAGGATGGTCGAGACTAAGTGAGGAGAGAAAGGATGGTCGAGACTAAGCTGAGGAGAGAAGGATGGTCGAGACTAAGTGAGGAGAGAAAGGATGGTCGAGACTAAGCTGAGGAGAGAAGGATGGTCGAGACTAAGTGAGGAGAGAAAGGATGGTCGAGACTAAGCTGAGGAGAGAAGGATGGTCGAGACTGAGTGAGGAGAGAAAGGATAGTCGAGACTGAGTGAGGAGAGAAAGGAGGGTCGAGACTAAGCTGAGGAGAGAAGGATGGTCGAGACTAAGTGAGGAGAGAAAGGATGGTCGAGACTAAGCTGAGGAGAGAAAGGAGGGTCGAGACTAAGCTGAGGAGAGAAGGATGGTCGAGACTAAGTGAGGAGAGAAAGGATGGTTGAGACTGAGTGAGGAGAGAAAGGAGGGTCGAGACTGAGCTGAGGAGAGAAGGAGGGTCGAGACTAAGCTGAGGAGAGAAAGGAGGGTCGAGACTAAGCTGAGGAGAGAAAGGAGGGTCGAGACTGAGCTGAGGAGAGAAGGATGGTCGAGACTAAGCTGAGGAGAGAAAGGAGGGTCGAGACTAAGCTGAGGAGAGAAAGGAGGGTCGAGACTGAGCTGAGGAGAGAAGGAGGGTCGAGACTAAGCTGAGGAGAGAAAGGAGGGTCGAGACTAAGCTGAGGAGAGAAGGATGGTCGAGACTAAGCTGAGGAGAGAAAGGAGGGTCAAGACTAAGCTGAGGAGAGAAGGAGGGTCGAGACTGAGCTGGGGAGATAGATGATGTTAATGTATCACCAAAATATACTAGACCGAGGCCCAGCTCCGCCAGGTCAGTGCCGCAACCAGGCTGCACCGGCTCACCACTGTTGGGATAGAAGTCCACGTGTCCCAGAGGGTCGGCCCAACCCAGGAGCCCAGCACACGTGTGTACCACCTCCACGAAATTCGCATCTGTAGGATCTAGTCTGTTCTCCAAACTCTCCTGACCGAACAAAGGGGCTGCAGGGTCCAATCCTTTCAAACACAGAGACCCCACCGTTACGAGTCCATACCACCGTGTTGCCTAACATCATAGGGTCAGCGCAAGCTAAACTCAGCCTTCCCTTAAATGTGGATTCACACGTTCGCCGAAAAACAAGCGCAGAACAGAAACGTCACGTGATGAGCTCTAAGCCAATCACAAGATTTCCGCCTCATCGGCGCGAGCTGTTCCGCTCAAGTTTAACTCATCTCTACTTCGTCCTAGTGATGGGCAGAATCAGATGAATAGAATCGATTCATTTGATTATTCTGAATAATCGATTAATTCGATTCTTTCAAAATCATTCGAATGAAAACAGTAGCTGACTTGACGCGAGCTGGCCGATTTATTCTCTTACCACTCCCTTGCCAGAAGTGCACACGTAACTAAATACAGTAATAAAAAAAGGTTTATAAGCTGCAAACGCAAAGGAATGCGTGTTGGGAGATTCGACAGCAGGGTGAAGAGAATAGTAACACAAAGCAAAACGAGCAAAGAGTAACTACTTTTAGTTACGATTATTACCGACTCTTTACTACTTCTCAAAATCATTCGAATGATTATTTCGATTCTTTGAAAAAGAATCGAATAATTATTCGATTCTTAAAATCATTCGGTTATGCCCATCACTACTTTGTCCACTCTTGCTGAGGTGTTCGGCACAAGAGAACCGACCATCTCATATCAGTGGGCATGCGCATTTGACAACGCATGCGCTCTACAGCCAGAATCAAGCAGACGATCCGTTGGCCTTGTTGAGGAGATTTGAAATAACCCGTTAAGGCCCTTGGCCCTGTCGAGTGCAAGTCTAAAACCTATTTGGTGGGAGGGTGAAAGGCGTGGCGTGTCTTCACAAATGACCAAAGTATCCTTCCGCGCCAACCAGAACAGATGGATTACGGAAACCGTAGATGGCGCTAGCTACCTGACAGGTCTTACAGAAAAATCATACGTTTGGAAATATGAGTTTTCTCGAGAACGAGTGAGATTTTTATAGTAATATTTTCAACACCCCTTCTAAGATAAATGTATCGATGTTTATTAATTGTTACATTTTCTTATTTTTTGTTACGAATCTGGCAGTTTTCTATTGAAAAATATAAATGTTATCGATATTTGATCACTGTTAAAATTATAGGGTGTGTATATGAAAAGTATAATTTAATCAACATGCTTCTATTCTTGAACAAACCGTTTCCGAAAATAAAATTGCAAAATAATAAAAATTTCTTGAAGATAACCGTTTGTTCCCATGGCTCTGCATTTCCACGCCAAATGAAAAGGGACAATCGCCTTAACGTAAAGCGTGTTTATCGATGTATTAGAATGTGCCACGACACAGTATTCTAATTTGAAAACATCCATCGGGATAATTATTTAAAATATATGTTTATTCACTAGAAAATAAAATATGTTGATATTCAGCTGTTTTTAAGTTAGCGTTGAAATGCATGATAGGTCAACATACAACGTGTGAATTGCTGCGCCACTCAAGCAGATTCTGCTCTCTATTTTGGGCTAACGTGTGAATCAAGCTTTACTAGCTCACTAGTTCTCTTACCTTCTGATAACTCGCAGGACACCCCCAAACACCTGGTCTGATAGTCCAATGCAGGGGTAATCAACCTTTGTTCGCGTATCACCCTATAGAGTGTATCTTAAACTTTGTAGCCCCGAAGTTGTTGGTGCACATGGGTGCCCATAAATGGTATTAACAACAGTTTGAGCTTTGTCGCATCCCGATCCAACCATTTTGACTTTTCCCAATTTTTCTTTTTACATTTTTCTTCAACTTATGCCATAACTCGTAAATTATATCAAAGATACGCGATGGGGGATATCGCGTATCTTTGACCCATTTCACCCTTATCACGCTGAAATATTTTTAAAAAATTATTAATTTTTATGAAAAAAAATCAAAATTGTGTATTTGCTATTTGACTGAAATTTGCTATTAACAACTTTGAACCGTCAATATCCGAGTTAACAGATAAAAATGATAAAATATTTCCTCCCATTCTCTCGTCAACAGCTTTCTTTTCATTTTGTTCTGTTCAATAAACTTGTGAAAAAATTTGTTTCTTTTCATTGGGTTTAGCTACAACTGAATTTTCATTTTTTTATAAATTTTTAAGAAACTATTATTTTTTGTGCTAAAATTGGCTCATAAAATGAATATCTCAGAATTATGTTCATATGCTCTAAAATTCCTTCTCACAAGGATGAATTCCTGAAATTTTCTCTTGAGGAGGGGTGGGCGTGCCACACCCCCGGCAAATGGGAGTCTAATCCACCCCCTATTTGGAAAACCCACCTGGGCGCCTTTATAATGGTGCATAATGAAAGTTATACATATTCTATATTTTAAAAATACTACATGGCATCGGCCTGCACTCGAGCCATAACGGTCTCCGTCTGTTGGCGAATATACTGTCAACCTCTGCGGACAGAGCGTGTCATGTGGTCAGCACAACAAAACCTTCTGACGTTAATCTCTGTTTTCTAGACAGAGCAGCTACTTATTTATTCGAGTATCTCCTCATTTGTCCTCACGAGGTTGAGTTTGACCTCGTTCCAGACCCCAGCTTCACAGAGAATCTGGAATCACCGGGGATCGAACCCGGAACCTTTGGATCTGTAACCGGGGACTTTGAACACTAGACCACAGAGGTGGTCACATATTCTATAATATAGATCTGAAATAAATAAAATATATTACATCTAAAATAATGTAGTAAATAACAAGCTTTAAATGAGAAATATGTTTTATATATTATGTATATTTATATTTTAAATTTTACTTAACCCCCCCCCCCCCCCCAAAAAAAAGATGTATTTGCGTACCCAAAATTGAATACCACTGGGATAATGTCCCTACTGGACTTGGACTTTCACCAAAAAGAGATCTCCAACCAAATTATATTAAAATTCTCGTTCCCTGCATTTCACGTACACCCCGCGAGAGCTAACACACCTCTAAGTACACTCCGTTCACCCTGAAAGGTGCCGGCCACGTGGTGTAGTGGTCAATGCATCTGGCTAGAAACCTAAGGTTCTGGGTTCGTTTCCCGACCGGTGCCCTGGGTATTCTTCTCGAAAGGGTAATAACCCCAACTGTCCCCAGGGTTTGGCTCAAGAGTTTCCACCGATTCCACAAACCCTCATACTCACTATCATCCATCAGGACATGGAAAGAGCCTCCAGGAAGGATGTACTATCAGTACATTCGTACATCCCCTGGACAACGGTACATTAGTACTGGCTGATCCTTCCACTACTGGGCTACGAATTATGAGGTCCACACGTGCGATATTATCACCCTGAAAGGAAGCAGTCTTACCTTGACGTGTTACACTAAGACCCCAACTTATAAGCTGCGCCATAATGTAACGATGCATGGTAAGCTTGCTGCCTTTCAGGTGAATTAAGGGGTGCGGTCTGCAGCACAAGGAAACAGCAGTCCTTGCCTGTCAGTTATACGACAGTAAGACTTTGTCTTATTTTAGAAAGAAACCTTTTTATTTTATCACCGCGTCTTACTACCTTTTCAGGCTCATATATATGATAATTACTCTAGTCGGGTACGGATGAAACGGGGATAATTTTAGAGGTAAGATACCCGCATCTGTGTGGGAGGAGAGTGGAAAACCCACCGTCAGTAAACCCGACTGGGATTTGAACACCGATTCCCTCGTCATAAACAAGCCAGTCTAACACCAGAGTGACTCCTTAGACCATTCGGCCACTGAAGCGGGTAAAGAGAACCTCAAGTAACAAACCAGTTACACTGGACCATAAATAAACAGATTTGATTAAATGTTTTAAATACTTGATTTTGTTAGGGATTTTGCAAGTTTTACCATTCTAATACACGCTGTTTATGTTAAAGTAACATCAGCACTGTCACCTGTTATCCTGGCCACTTTCCCAGAAGTGAGTCTGTTACCAGCCACGGCGGCAATGTGGGCCCCCAGGCTGTGACCGGTTATGTGAACCTTGGCTTGATCCAGGCCTTGTTCTGACAGAAAGTCGAGGAGGGCTGCTATCCGCTCCCCCACAGACACCACATCGTCCTTGGCGAGGTTGTACAGGATGTTGTTAGCTCCTGCGGTCCAGTCCACCATCACCACGTTGAGATCCCGGCCGGTCGCTAGGTAGGCTGAATAAAAGCAGAGGACATCGTGGATATTAAGGCTGAATAACAGCAGAGGAAACTATGGTTATTAAGGATTAACAACAGCTGAGGAAACTATGACTATTAAGGATGAACAACAGCTGAGGAAACTATGACTATTAAGGATGAATAACAGCTGAGGAAACTATGACTATTAAGGATGAATAACAGCTGAGGAAACTATGACTATTAAGGATGAACAACAGCTGAGGAAACTATGACTATTAAGGATGAACAACAGCTGAGGAACTATGATTATTAAGGACAGATAACAGCTGAGGAAATACTTGATTAGTGTCTCTGAATTTGTCCTTTTACCTTCTCTACTATCGTCCATATCCTTGGGTCCAGCCAGCCACCCATGCACGATTATCTTAGTGCCTAGGTCAGGGTTGAAGTTGGCAAGAGTGGAAACATCCCCCACCGAGAGACTCGTGGCGGAGGTGGGGTTTTTCCTGAAAAATAAAAATACACTGCAATGTTGCAGGCAGAGGTTGATTTGTTCGACCGGGAACTCTACAAACCAGAGTCGCGATTATCCATCCGTCCGTATTGTAATGATACTGTTTTGGACCCCTCTCAAATATTCAAAAAGTCATGAATGAAGTGTATTTTTCTTTAAAGAATTGTATGTAAAGTCTCCTTTTAATATTTCATCCGTGGAGAATCACGCGTTTTCAGAAGTAATTTCTATACAATACGTTTTAAAACTTTCTTACTTTAGAAAAAACTCCGTTATACTTGAAAATCAGGTGATGGATGAGTTGGCTGCCTTTTATCCAATAGGAAGCTAGCCTTCGCAACATCAGGTTGCCAGGAGTTCTCCCATTAGTTGGTTTTAACACTGGTAACAAGGGGTCCAAGAAGCAAGGGGTAGGTCATATATAAGCAGCTTGTGCGTATAAATCCACACAGAAAAACTAATAATATCACACGAAACATATAGTATCCCATGGCTTCTTTGGTGCTGACTGTCAGAAGTGACAGCTGCTAAACACATGTTTTTTGCAGATCATATGGTTCGGCGTAGGGATACATAATTTGGTCTGGTAGCTTTTCAAAGCCGTCAGCTGTGAGCTGTCAATCAGCACCAAAGAAGCCTTGGGGCTACTTTAGTAATTTTCATAGAGGAAATCTCAGTCTGTGTAACAGCACTATCTCAGACTTTCCGTATCAGTTCGTAAGTGAACAAAAACTGTATCACTGTCAATTTTATGATAATAAAAGTGAAATAAACAAAATAAATCGTGTATAATGTTAAATCTCTACTAATTTCGACAATCAACCAATCAGTAATCTTACGTAAAATCAGATCGTCATAGCCGTGTGATAACAAGTGCGTAGCAAGGCAGGCACGCGTCGTCATCATCATAAAACCCGGTATCGCTATAATTACTGTTCAACCGTAAAGCATACACTGGTCCACATCAGCATCATCATCATCAATCAGTATCAAATCCGGTATCACAATAGTATCATCCGGCCCGGTGCTCGGTGTTAACAAATGCGTTTTAAAATAAACAGACCGGTACATATCCAACATTTACTGAATTTATAAGGTAATACATTTGACGCTCTATTTTCACTTGTTCTACTTTGTTCCATTTCCAAAATAAAGTACTGTATAGTAAAGATTTTTTTTAATCTTGTTTAATTTTTACCATCCCTGTATTCCTATTTTACATCACAATCAGAAAATGGACAGATTCTTTTTTTTTTTAAAGTTAAATGTTCAGTGAAAATAAAAAAAAAGTAAGCAAACCTATACTGAAAATTATTTACACTCAGATTCTTTACTATCCGACCCGGAATGCCGCCACTTTAGGCCGGATAGTCGCGACTCTAGAGTGTTTTGTTCCAATGACTTAGGTCCATTATCGGTTCCGAACCTGGTTTTAGGAACCAGCCTTATTGGTCATTAATGTGTCTCTTGCCCACACAGCCGTGAGGCTCTTGTTACAATTCTTTTACTATCTCTCTCAGATTTACAGGTGCCTGATTTACCTACGATACGATAAACATGTTTGGTGTATTTTAAGAAAACATTATCTGGAGTTTATTGATCTGACTCAATGAAGTGAAGAGACGATCTTGTTCAGTGGGAATATTACTTACTGCGTGTAGAGATAGAACTTGACATCTTTCTCTGCGTCAAATCTCTTGGTCGGAAAGGACTGGTTGTGACCAGTGGACCAGCTGTCTTCCTGCTCAGCGAGTAGGTGACAAACTGAAACGTTTTATCAGGTTAGTCGCGATGTGAAGAGGTATTAGCTCTCCAAACAGGAGAACTGTAGAACGGTTCAAGAACTAACAGCCTGATTGGATACTGAACTGAGAACAAAAACTAACAGTCTGATTGGATACTGAACATCAGGGCAAACAGAGAGTGTAAAATCAAGATTAACAATCTAAATTAAAACCAATATGAAAAAAAAAAAATGCAAAGCCTGTCTCTGTCAAGGGAGACCAAAATAAAAAGGGGTGGTGAGAAATAATTAGTTAAAGAAGTAAAACGACGTTTCTTTGTTCAAAATTCTCAAATTTGTGTGAGTGGAGAACAAAGTTAAAGAAGACTCTAGCCACAACCCTTTGTTCGAATCCAAGCTAGGTCTAGAGATTGTTTTTATGGATGGTCACGTACCTGATGTTAAAGCCAACCCGATGGCTAAAAGTGAGCTTGGTGTGGCCATAGATTATCTTCGGGAGATGCTCGATAATACTCTGCAGGATCTTGTCTAGCAACTTTGGTACTTCCACACGTTTATAGTAGTTCAGGGTAAAGATACATTTACATTGGAAGTTTGTTCCTTTTATATTTGAAATATTACTTATTTATCTTACTCGTTTATCTATTCACTACTCATGCCATCTGTTCAAATAAAATTAAACTTGAATAATAGTAAATCTTGAGATAGTAAAATGATATATTGTTTGTCAAATATACGAACGTTCATTTCTGCAATCAAGAATTTGAAAAGTCATCGTGCGACATTCATAAGAGCGACACAAATAATTATTAAATACAGGGTGTTTCGCTCGCTCTCAGCCCCCGAGTTTCAAACTAATGGACGTAATTGGTTTATGAGAAGCACTCGGGGGGCCGAGAGCGAGTGAAACATCCTGTACTATGGAACAAGGACAAGGAATAGGCTGTGTGTAAGAGAGATACTATCTACAGTATAAAAATAATTGACGAATGATTTACAACAACAACAAAAAAAGCCATGACAACCTGTATGGTAATAAACAAATACCTAAATACTA
This sequence comes from Timema podura, assembly GCA_033556935.1. Taxonomy (NCBI): domain Eukaryota; kingdom Metazoa; phylum Arthropoda; class Insecta; order Phasmatodea; family Timematidae; genus Timema; species Timema podura. Next base: position 54,482,059 of record JAVRXN010000012.1, on the reverse strand, counting down.
GTCGGTAGCCTGTCGGTCTACTGAGCTAGAGGGTCCCGAATTCGATTCCTGACATGGCTGAAAAAAAATATAATCGGGGACATGTGGGTTTCCTCTTTCTAAGTGACATATTTATTGTAGGGGGGATGGATGTTGTGTCTGTTCTAGATTTAAGTTAGTTTGTAAGTCGTGTGCTGATATAATCAGTCGGTTCAGAAGGTGCACGTTAAATACCTCAAATAAATGCACTAAAATAACTTTAAATCTACTCATCTAATCAATTCAAAGATTATTTTTAAAACATAACCTAATTGAGTATTTGTGATACCAACTTACAGGACAAATTATTATCTTTATTCAGAACCCTTTTTAATGATTATTCTTGAAGAAAACCAGATCATTATGATTATTGTAGCAAAAAAATATCCAAGTATTTGTCAAACGTATGATTTAAAAAATATAATGTATAGCCTATCACGTGAAACCACGTGTAGATATGGAGAATATTCTCGAATGGTTCTAATGAAGAGCTAACTTCGTAAATTATTACTAAATGCATTTTTAATTCTGGGGACCTGGTGGTCTAAGGGTAAGGTGTTGGATTTTTGTGTTAAGGGTTTGGGATTCAAATCACGGTCCCGGCACAGATTTATTTGATTACCAAACCCTTCCTTTACCTCTGGAAAATTGTGTTCTTTCACGCTTTGTGAATGTGTGGAATGACAGACTCCCACTGTGGTTCGGAACCCACGTTAAACTGTAGATCCCCTCTGCTTTCCACCATAATCATTCTCATGTATCATCCTACCGTCTGAGTTTTTTTTTTCAACTTCCTTATACATTTGTCCTGACATCTTATTCTACTATCAAACAGGAACTTTTTCCTCTATTCATTTTACAATAATTGTCATTCTACATATTTAATTTTAAAATGTTAACATATAAACTATCTGAAATATAAACCTATTATTGCCTAAATTATCAGTTTTCCTCAACCTGTGCCGGTTGGTCCATCAAGGGTATTTTAATAGCCTGGTACTCTCCCCCGTTTGATCTCCAAGTTGCAGCCTGGGAACATGTTCTTAGAGCCCCTATGACATCAAGCGAAGGCGAGCATCCCTCTATCCTCTGCCTGGGGGGGTAAGGGGGGAGGCGCCCTATCGGAGTTGGTAGCTCCGTTTACTATGTAGCAAAACCACTAATTTTCTTTTATTGAACTGTGAATTATAATTGCCCTTGCTTTACCTATTGGAGTTACATTTGCCATACATAGTTATTCGTTTTGCTATACCTACTTTAGTACCTAGATTTAGTTAAACTAACTTATATGTAGTGCTGTATTCTGTCTTTTCAGTTCTATAACTTTTTCTTGTAGAGAGTCACATTTTCTTTTTCTTCTCTGGTCACTTCCCCCCCGTGGCCAGTCGACATCCTTGGAGTGCTCGATGGCTCCAGCCCAGCATCACGCTTGTTTCCAAGTGGGCGGGAAGGTGCGTCAGAAAGGAGCGCAAGTATTTTTACAGTTTTTATATAAATGAAATTTTTTTGGCCAAAATAAATCAAACATTTCTCCAGTAGAAACATAGAGTTTAGTTTTCTGCACATGCTAATATCAACAGATCTTGAATATCTGTCAAGGGTGTCCTGGAATTTTGTCAAAACATTTTATCTTTATTTAATTTTTTTTGACAAAATTTCAGGACACCATTGAAAGATATTCAAGATCTGTTGCTATTAGCATGTGCAGAAAACTAAACTCTATGTTGCTACTGGATAAATATTTGATTTATTTTGGTCAAAATAGTTGAATACTATAAAAACTGTAAAATTACTCGCGCTCCCTTATGCCGCACCTTAAGAGCAATCTCCGGCGTCTCTTTTATTTTCCTCTTTGTCTACCTTCCCCTCTAGCCGGTATTACAGACAACAATGGGTTCATCAGCGTTTACCACCGCTGGTATCCCTGTATCGGCTAGAGCATTAGATGTGTCCAGAGATCATCAAGATCTTGTCCATCTTCCCTTTTGATCTCAACTCCTGGATTTATGCCGGGATCACGATCAACTTAACGTTAACTTAAAGTTAACTTAACGTAACTTAACGTAAAAGACCTCCTCGTGTGTTTAAATGGAGGCGATCACGATGCAGTTAACTTAACGTAAGAGATGTCCTGGGAGGTCTTTGTGAACGTTATTTGAAGAGTATCAGGTGATCTAGCCAGCCAATCATTATGCGAGTGACGTCAACAGGGCTATTTAGTAATTCATTTGTTGGTTTTATGACCAATGTTTACTCTTTAGCGTAAGTTTTAGTGATCAGACATTTAAACAAAATAATTAAACTAAAATAGGAAAGCTAAATTTATCAAAAAAGTTTTGTAATAGATATTTATTATATCGATTGAAAACTAAACATTCACGGATCATCACTTTACAAATAGTACAAATCATAGATCATACTCGAGAGTGAAGATGTTTGGCTCGAGTTGTTACGTTAAGTTACGTGAATCGTGATCACACATACGTGAAGTTAACTTTAAGTCAACGTTACGCTAAGTTAGCGTTAAGTTGATTGTGATCCCGGCATTATTTGCTACATCAGTTTGATCATGATTGTCTCGTCTGAGTCCGAGAATAATGGAGTTCGCTTTGATGGTATGTCCCCACCTCAGAAATGAGTTCCTCCATACGCCAGGAGAGCAGAGGTAAGAGAAGGTCGAATAGCCAGGATCTAGATTCTAGGGCATTAGCCCCCCCCTCCCCCACCTCTCACATGTTTTAATTCTAATGTAAAAACTAAACGTATGCTTAAATTGCACCTATTCTCTAACAGTATTTTAAAAGGGTCGTCCTTCTATCTCTATACTCAAAGACTTGGTACCGGTATGACGTCAGTAGGTGGCGGGTATGACGTCAGTAGGTGGCGGGTGTGCAGTAGAGTATGGAGCTCAACAGGGTGGTCTAGTTGGTGAGGTAAGCCAACTGAGTCGGTTAGATAATTTAAAATAATATAATACCTTGAGAACCAAACCTATGTTTAAAATTTGTTAAATAGCGTGTGTTGTATTGTTAATGCTGTCAAAAATAAAAACATTTATTGCATTTGTCTCCACGGCAACTCAGAATGTGTCACGTTTGTTAGATTAAAGAATGGTTTGTTTCGTAAAACTTGAACATAAATTTATTTATGAGTTAACATTTCATATAACTGATTCGAGTGGGTACATATTGGTGGGTAGTGTACATTTGACGAGTCATCTTTAAAATATATTAACTGCATCGAAAAATATTTATTTGGACACTTTTATAAAACTTTTTAGATAATTAAATATAGCCACGGAAGATTATTTAAGTCTTCAAGAACTTTAAAAAAAATTTAGTCTATTATTCACGATTAGAAATCACCTATAATAATAATAATAATAATAATAATCCTTAAGGTGCTTTTAATCGTTGTTTTTTTAATTGTTTTCGACCAGGGTTTAGTGGCGTTAACAGATTAGCCAGTTCACCCTAAATGTGTAAATACATCATACAGATTTTATGGTAGTTTTATGGTATTATATAATAATACGATTCATAAATATTAACCAGAAAGCCCTAAGGATTTCTTTTTAATAAACAAGTTTTCAAAAGCTAACTAAACAATAAACTATGTACTGTACAGTAGATAAGGGAAATGTGTTTCAAACAAATTGTATAAAAATATTCCAATACATTTCTAGATCTAATTATATTAGCTGCCGATAGTATATTATTCATAAACTGTTGATCTCAAAACGTAGATTGAACTCTTGCAGGTGTTTGTCTGTGTAATGACTGTCCACTTGATGAACTACCGCGACCCGTGGGGGGTGGACAAACTCCCCGATTCAACGAGTGAAGAGTGCATAGAGTGCTTGGCTGAAAGGAGGAAGTATAAAGAGGCCGTAATCCACCAACTTCAGCCCCTTGCCGTGTTCTACTTCGAGACAGAGCGGGACGAGGGGAAGGGTGAAAGGAAAAAATTGTCTCAGGACCTCGAGGAAGGACAGAAGAGAAAGGCGTGGCTAGAGTCGCAGATCAAGAGCGCCAAGAAGGCGTTGAGAAAGGCAGAGAGCGTGAAGAAGAAAGTGGAGCAGGAAAGGAGGTTGTCGGAGATCACTAAATGGAATATTCAAGAGGAAAGGGATAAGTTGGAACAGACAAGAAAGATGTTAGAGGAAGAAAGAGTATGGATAGTAAATGAAAACAAACTTATAGAGTTGGAAAAGGAGCATATTAAATGCGAGAAAGACAGCTTGCTGGCAGAGAGAGAAAAAATAGAAGCATATAAGAAGAAATTAGAGGAAGATATTATAGCAATTCAGGAGAATCTAGAAAAATCTAGAAATGAAATTGAAAAGAAAGATAATGACCATAACCGAATCCATTATGGGGACCTAGGCAAATCAAATGAAGAACAAAATAAAATTGAGGAGGAGCGAAGAAAATTGCAAGAGGAAAGAAGTAAAATTGACGAAGCGAATAAGGAAATTATAAGTGAAAGAAAGAAATTAGATGAAGACTTGAAAAAATTTGAAGAAGACAAGAGAAAATATGAAGAGTTTGTAAAGAGTTTTGAAAGTGACCGGTGGATACGGTCAGAAGAGAAAAAACAAACCAAAGAAGAGAACTTGAAAAGGGGAGGGTCAAACAAATACAAGAAAGAGAAACGGAAAGAGTATGAAAAAGAGCCCATTCTTGAGGGTGACAGAGTAGCTTGGGGATCGGAAGAAACGAAAGCGGATGAAGGAATTATAACAATGAGCAACGGAACGCCAGTTGTTAAACCAGACGTGCGACCTGTAGACTCGACCGAAAAGATTGAGTTTGAAGATGGGATGGGGGGGACCTCTAACAAACTGATCTCAGTGAAGGATAGTATCAACACCTTGAGATCATTTACTCCTTCAGCAAACAGTTCTAGGTCCCAACACAGCACCCTGAGGTCTCACATTGTCCGTCCGTCAGCCGAGGAGAAGGTCAAGACCTTGTGGGCCGTCACCAAGATCAGCGTGTTCTCCGACAGTTCCAGAACTTACCAGATCATGCAGTCGTTCAACAAGAGACCGAAGCTCGTACCGGAGGAGACCGAGTGTGTGTTTGTCCATTTGGGTGGGCCTCGCAGACACAGTCACAAGAAACGCTCCTAGGACTGCCGCAAGAAACTCTCCTAGGACTGCCGCAAGAAATAGTAGCTCCTCCCACTCCTGGGACTATCAAATAAATTGTCGTACTAAAGGTCTTGATAAATTTTTGTGTTTTGTTATTTTAGAAAAAGAATTAATTACTAAACGTAATATTAATCCTTTTTGTAATGTGTTTTAATCTCAATCCAAAGTGCTCTCCGTTTATCCTAAAATGTAATAGTTTCCCATTGACGGATACATATGCAAACTTTTATTGGTTGAAGGTATGCTAACATTTCTAGCGAACCCCCCACACCCCTATCTTTCTACGCTCTTGTATAGCCCAATCTTCTGTGCTGTACCAGAATTGAATCATGCAAGGTAGATTTGATATCTTTCAAGGAAAGCGAAGAGTAAATATTCTGGAACTGTTTGAGAGTATATTATTATTATTATGTGTTCTGTCTTACGACAGGTCTTCCTTTTGTCAGTGAACTTAGACGCCAATGCACCTGTCCTCTGCCCTTTCCTTTACTCCATAATTTTCTTATTTCCTTCAAGACATCCAATATTTGAATCCTCCTCCTTCCTAAGCTCCTCTTTCCCTCAACATTTCCTTCCATGACGTCGTGAAGAAGACGATTCCTTCTAAGTTACGTCCGATCCATTTGCTTTGTACAGAAAACCACATCCAAATGGTTCTCTTCTCACCCATCCTTCTCAAACTTCATTTGTCACCCCGTCTGTCCACCTGAATCTTCTCACCACTCCTTCTTGGGACTTCATTGTCTCCTGTCTGTCACATATCTCTCACCCACTTCCTTAGACTTCATTTGTCTCCCTGTCTGTCCACCTGATCTCTCACCACTCTTCTTAGGACTTCATTTGTCCCAGTCTGTCCACCTGAACTTCTCACCCACTCTTCTAGGACTTCATTGTCTCCGTCAGTCCACTAATCTTCTCACCACTCTTTAGGACTTGTTCATTTGCCCCATCTCTCCACTGATCTTCTCACTCACCACTCTTCTTAGGACTTGTTTATTTGTCCCCCTGTCTGTCCACCTGATCTCCTCACCCACTCTTCTTAGGACTTCATTTGTCCCCCAGTCTGTCCACCTGATCTTCTCACCCACTCTTCTTAGGACTTCATTTTCACCTGTCTGTCCACCTGATCTTCTCAAGTCTTCTCCAGCACAACATTGCAAAGCTCTTCAAGAGTCCAAACGCAAAGTAAAACACGAATAGCAGTATATTTAGGTTTTGATGTCCGCTATTTTGGAAAATTAGGTCCTGAATAGAGTTTCTAGCTTTGCACGGTTTATTTTCACACCAACGTTATATAAATTTACCAACCAAGGCACACCACTTCCCTGTTTGTATAAACACCTCGTAGGCCAGCATAGGTACTCCACAAAACGCTCTAAAGGCATATTCCCAAGGAGGTCCGTCATAAAGTATATGAAATATGTCGATGTCTTTAAATTATGTTTTTATTGATCGATTTATGCATAAAGGCTGGTTAATAACCTATTACAATGGCTTAGGGATAGAAAGACAAGTTATAGTAACTGCGACAGCATTGCCTGGACAGAGGATGGAAAATCAACCTTCATATTGGAAACACGAGTCTCGACATTACATATCATAGTTAAACACGTTTGTAAAACACGTCAAGTGGAAGTAGAGATCTCATTCAAAAACACTTAGTAAAAAAAAGTAATTAAAAAAATCATGGCTTCAGCCCATAAGAGGGCTATACTGACCTATAGGCCACCACATGTTGGCGAAGATGTTAATATTTGCGGATAGAGGATATCATATAATCAGCACAACAAACCCTTCTGGCGTTAATCTCAGTTTTCTAGACCAGAGATTGTTCTGTCTTGTTTGTTTTTTTGTTTTTTAAACTATGTTTTGTCTAGTTGCAGTACTTTATCTTAGATTACTTATTAACTGTATAGTAGAATTCCTCTTATCTCAGAAATTAATGCGTTTTTAGATCCATGTTTATATGAACTCTCTTTAATGTTTGGTGGATGGGAATTTGCCCCTATAGTATTTGAAACCAATTAAAATATACCTTGTATATGTAGATATTAGTATTTTCTTTGAGAAAATGTAAACTTTTTTTATCAGACATATCTGGTGTTAGCTCTCTCTCATTTTCTTGGTGCACATCAGTCAAATTGAAATCACACCTCTCTTGAACTATGCTGAAGTGAAGGTTTAGAGATGCGGGGTAAGTGGCCCCTCTGTATTTTCAACCTTGAAGCCTTTACTTACCTTTATTTTAGTCAGGAATTGGAGGAGTTGCTGGTTGATGGGGCAAACCAATACTTGACTTGAAATTAACTACGGTGTCTTGTCTGCTATAGAATATCAAACAATATGACGTAAATACGTACTTCCTGATTTAAATATTAAAACTGCTGCCACTATAAAATACTTTCAGCATAAGATTGCTCAAGGCTTACGAACAGAATCTCGATCGTCGATGTGAGGAAAATGTAGGGATACAGTAGGAATATGTGTGTGGGAACTAAAATTATTATCATAATATTAAATTGTATTTAATCTATATAACTACTAAATATTATCAGCATTGTTTTCTTATTAAATTATTTGCTATTTCTATCATGTTTATGTAGGCCTATCTTAAGCGTAGTATAATGACATGTGAATGAGTGTGTGTGTGTGCCTTAATCTCTCTTTGTTGTTTGTTTTTTTTCTTTATCTCTCCCTTTATCTAGTTCTACTTTCCTTATTGATTTTTATTTTAATATGTTTATAAATGTACAATCATGTATGTGGGCAATATTTTTGCACATATATTATAAATTAGTTGTTAGCACATAATTAAATGTACGTTTTTAATTATTAAGTGCTAGGCTAACGCCTACTTATAGGAACGAGATAGTTCGATCTGTCTCTCTAATTTTTACTTCCTCCCGCAAATGCGGTCATTCTATAAAGTTCAACCCTCCAATTCCAATATTAGAGTAATTAGTACTAGTATAACCCGTACGGTATACCATATTATTAAGTGGGTCAAGTGTAAGGAAAGGCGCTGGCCTTAATTTCGCCCAAATAAAGACTATATTTTTATTACTATTATTACATACTACATATATTACAAACTGGTTTATTCGGTGTTAAGTTACAAAAAAATAGTAGTTGGTTTGATAATTTAAATAACTTTGTTTGAAAACGAAGAGAAAAATTTTAAATGTAGGAACAAAAATTAAGATGGCTGTTCGAAGTATCGAATATTTGGTTTCCTGTGTCTTTAGAAGAAAAAAAGGCAGCGACGTAAATTCTACCAATCGTACTGTTTGTTGTGCTGGTAGGACTGGCAATGACTCAACCCTCGGCATAAGGAGGGAAACTATTAGTAGCCAAGTAGAAGACCCCTGAGTGCTGGAACAAAGACACACAACTGAATGTAGAACCTCCCAATCACACTTACAACCATGGCCACAGACAGATAATATACCCAGACACTCAACCTCCACGTTTAAATTACTGCGCTCCTTTTGGTAGCTTGAGTCCTTCACACTAGGATCGCACGGTTCTCCTATCATCACCCAGCAGCGACACTAGCGAAGCCAGTGTTGAAGGACTCAAGCTGGCAAAAGGAGCGCAGCGAACCCACGTAAGGTTGAGAGTCTGTTTCTTACTTGTCTGTGGCCAGGCTAACTTCTTCTATCAGGAATTTTCAACCTCGGTGGTCTAGGGGTAAAGTGCTCGGCCCAGGACCTCTGGGCTCAAACCCAAAAGGGGTCAACGGATTTTTCTTGAGAGATAAACATCCGTAGCACAACTTCCTTTGAAGGGGAAGTAAAGCCGTCGGTCCTATGTCGATTGTGACATGTTAAGAACCCTGGAAGGTATGTGAACATATTTCTTTCCGGTAAATTGGCAGTACCTTCCCCTCTAGCTCATATAGATTTTCGTGTGCTGATATAAACAGTAAGTTCAGAAAGTGCACGCTAGATATTTCAATTTTTTTTTTTTATTTTTAGCTCCACCCAGAACAGACTTCTAATACCGCTCTCAAACTAAGCGGGGAAAGCGATACTAACGACATCTTCCTCTGTTGTTTCAAACATAACACACAGGTTTCAAATTTGTTGCTGATTTCCTATGGATAGAGTCTTTAATTTAATAATCAATATGTATTAATAACAACAAATTTTTATTTGAGCATAAAGTAAATTTATAGAATAAAATTTTTAGCTGTTATTGTTTCAGGAACATGAAATACCTAAAATAAATTTCTTTAGTGATTTACTTGTTTTTGTATTTTATAAATAAATTATGTTGATTGCATTTGGATTCCAACTAAAACTAAACCTGCTAAAATTACACTTCTATTGATTTTTTTTTCTTGTACCGGATTTGCGGGAGTAGGAAATGGTCAAGCCTAACCAAGCCTCAGTCACGTCGAGTTTTGCAGGACCTTCTTCCCCGTCCACCCCCCTCTCCCCTAAACGTATTCCTCATTGAGGGTCTAAAATGGAATTTAAGGCCTGGGTTATAATATTCCCGATTGGTAGCCATAGTAATACTCAGTGGCGGATCGTAATTCTTTATTTTTGGTGGGGGTCAGGTCAAAGCTTACCGATAAAGATTTTTTTCTCAGCCACGTGTTTACAAATTAAATTAAATTCATTTAAGTTTTACTATTTTTTTTAAAATCACTAGAATTTCAAAATCACTAAACAAATCTACCTGGTCATTGTGTTTTTGGACTGAAATTTTGTCCGTGTAATCTATCTGTGATGCAATATTTACTCCTCCAAATGTTTTAAACTTAAATGTACTTTCCAAATTAATTGCACACTCCTCCTGATTTTAAATTAGTTTACTTAAATTTTTAAGGTCCTAACAGTCTACACTGTCACAATCCCTCACCACCAAATAATAAACAATAAAAAACAAAATAAGCTCTGTTTTTCTTCCCTCACAGTTAAACACAATGGTTTACTAAAACCAAGCATTAGAAAAGGGTTTTTTTCTTGCCATTCACCTACATTAATGTAAAGTCACTAGGCTGATATGCTTCTAATCATTTGATTTCAATCTTTTATTGCAAGTTTTTACTAAGAAAACCTAGCTTTTAATAAAGAATCTACTTTATTCGTTTTAATTAACACCATCTTCTTGGGTCTTATCACATACTAAAACACAGACACATAAACGCAAACACAAACTATAGACCACCTTTATCGTATAGTGGGCACATTCAGGCTGGAGCCATTTGCTAGTGTAAAGCGACACCAGGAATGGTAAGGGGTTGACCTTGAGATTCATCCTACACTGGGCGTGGCTTCCTCTGAGAGGGCCTGTCAGAACTGGCCCTGCTCAGCTTCTATATTCAGTCACTAAAGTGTTGGCACATTCCTCGCGTGACGTTTGGAGCGAGGGAATAATAATCTTGACTTGAATACTGTATAACGAATCCAAGAATTACTGCTTTTAGATTATGGTGCTCCACTTCATATCCATGTGTATTTTTTCAATATATTTTATAGAATAAAATAAAAGAAAGACAATTTTAAAAAGTTGGTAATGTTTTGTGGGGCCTAGCCTTTGTCCCACCCCCCCTCCCCTGGTAATAATAATAGAGTATTTTCATTACCCTGTTGGAGTTTTGTCGCCCATGAGAGCCCGCGTGTTGCCCGAGCATGCGCCAGTCTCGTAGGTGAGCCAATTAGCGCACATCTCACCCTGGAACCCTACGGTGGTAATAATGGACTCTGCGAAGTAGTCATAGGATCGCGCGTGGCTGCAGACACCTACAACAAACACAGGAAATGGATTCAGATCTTCACACGGTATACGTTTATAATACGTATCCAATGTTAAAGGAATTGTATGAGTGATATTACAGAAAATAGACAAACAAACAGCTGTTAAATATAATAATGTCATAGCTTGAAGCCTTAGGTAAACTAGAGCATGTAAGAATGACGTAATCCTAAGAACTCACACTGTCGACTCTCCTGACTCAGCTGTCGAGCATTCATACTAGGTAATGTTTTAAAAAAAACTTAGATTGTTTTGCCAATTAGCATAAAACAAATTGTTGTAAAAACTAGCATCTTAGGGGAAACACCCCTCCTTTTTGGGTAAACAACCTTGAGTTTTTAGACCTTTTGGAAGGAGGGGGGGGGGGGCGGACAGAAAAGCGCCCGTTGCTACAGGGGCAAGTCCAAAGGATCTACATACCCAGCCACCAAGCTACAGAAACTTGTGGGGAGAATATCCTTGAGTCACTGTTCTGTACAGAGGAGGGCGCCCCAGCCCACCTTAGAAGTCAGAGCTATAACACCGAAGATAGGTCACGTCACGGACTGCTGAGAAGGAACATTGACAGAACGAATACCTTTTTCTAAGCTCTTTCAATTAGTTCTAAATCCTACATCATATTATATAATAGTAGCTTAATTAATCCATTTCAATAACCAAGATCAAAATGGACGATACAATTACTAGCCACTACCTACCCATCCCAACAAACCATTAATAATAAATAGGTCCACGGGGCGGGTGTAATTAAAGCAACAAAATCTATAAGAGATTGTCACGACCCGTTATCTCGTAGTCTAGGTGCTACAGCTCTAAACGGGTTGGGAGGTAGTGGTATATTGCTGCGATTTTCTTTCAAGATGGCCTTCAAGTATAATCTAAATTCAGGAGCATTTCAAAGTTGTTCAATGAATATCCGATAAGCACAAGCTGAGAAAAGGACCACATTATCGCAAATTAAAAAATGAAAATGCTATTTCATTATAATCCTATTCTTTGAATTATTTTACACTAGTTTACTCTCAATTCATTAATTAGAGCTAAGTGGATATGATCGTGTACCAGCCCCTGACACCATAGACTGCACCCCACACGTAACTCGACGCTACACCTCACACCAGCTGATATGATCATATTATTCCATTCCTCAACTTAATGCTCAAAAGATTATACACTTTCTGAACGCTTGAAATCAAAAAATTGTAAGCCAACATTTATTAAATTCCCACTAGTTTTCATGTAAGCCGGAAGTGGACGAACCTTAACCAGGAAGGAGCCCATTGGTCTCACCTGTGGTATCCAAAACACAGCCCGGCTGAGGCCAAGTGCCGCCGTTAGGATAGAAGTCCGCGTGTCCCAGAGGCTCGACCCAGCCCAGGAGTCCTGAACACGTGTGGATTACCTCCACGAAACTTGCGTCGTCAGAGTTCAAGTGGTCCTTAGTGGGGATGCTGCTGAATCCTGGAGCAGCCGGGTCCATACCTGAGAGACAACAACGGTTACTTTGTGTTCCTGTGGAGGTCTGGAAGCCCCTGTTCTGGTCTGGAGGGTCCTGTACTGGTCTAGAAGCCCCTGTTCTGGTCTGGAGGGTCCTGTACTAGTCTGGAAGGTCCTGTACTGGTCTTGAGGGTCATGTGATAGTCTGGAACTGTACTGGTCTTGAGGGTCATGTCATAGTCTGGAAGGTCTTGTACTGGACTTGAGGGTCATGTGATAGTCTGGAAGGTCTTGTACTGGTCTTGAGGGTCATGTGATAGTCTGAAAGGTCTTGTACTAGACTTGAGGGTCATGTGATAGTCTGGAAGGTCTTGTACTGGTCTTGAGGGTCATGTGATAGTCTGGAAGGTCTTGTACTAGACTTGAGGGTCATGTGATAGTCTGGAAGGTCTTGTACTGGTCTTGAGGGTCATGTGATAGTCTGGAAGGTCTTGTACTGGACTTGAGGGTCATGTGATAGTCTGGAAGGTCTTGTACTGGTCTTGAGGGTCATGTGATAGTCTGAAAGGTCTTGTACTAGACTTGAGGGTCATGTGATAGTCTGGAAGGTCTTGTACAGGTCTTGAGGGTCATGTGATAGTCTGGAAGGTCTTGTACTGGACTTGAGGGTCATGTGATAGTCTGGAAGGTCTTGTACAGGTCTTGAGGGTCATGTGATAGTCTGGAAGGTCTTGTACTGGACTTGAGGGTCATGTGATAGTCTGGAAGGTCTTGTACTGGTCTTGAGGGTCATGTGATAGTCTGGAAGGTCTTGTACTGGTCTTGAGGGTCATGTGATAGTCTGAAAGGTCTTGTACTGGTCTTGAGAGTCATGTGATAGTCTGGAAGGTCTTGTACTGGTATTTAGGGTCATGTGATAGTCTGAAATGTCTTGTACTGGTCTTGAGGGTCATGTGATAGTCTGAAAGGTCTTGTACTAGACTTGAGGGTCATGTGATAGTCTGAAAAGTCTTGTACTGGTCTTGAGAGTCATGTGATAGTCTGGAAGGTCCTGTAGTGGTATTTAGAGTCATGTGATAGTCTGGAAGGTCCTGTAGTGGTATTTAGAGTCATGTGATAGTCTGGAAGGTCCTGTACTGGTATTTAGAGTCATGTGATAGTCTGGAAGGTCCTGTACTGGTATTTAGAGTCATGTGATAGTCTGGAAGGTCCTGTACTGGTATTTAGAGTCATGTGATAGTCTGGAAGGTCCTGTACTGGTATTTAGAGTCATGTGATAGTCTGGAAGGTCCTGTACTGGTCTTGAGGGTCATGTGATAGTCTGGAAGGTCCTGTACTGGTATTTAGGGTCATGTGATAGTCTGAAAAGTCTTGTACTGGTCTTGAGGGTCATGTGATAGTCTGAAAGGTCTTGTACTAGACTTGAGGGTCATGTGATAGTCTGAAAAGTCTTGTACTGGTCTTGAGAGTCATGTGATAGTCTGGAAGGTCCTGTACTGGTATTTAGAGTCATGTGATAGTCTGGAAGGTCCTGTACTGGTATTTAGAGTCATGTGATAGTCTGGAAGGTCCTGTACTGGTATTTAGAGTCATGTGATAGTCTGGAAGGTCCTGTACTGGTATTTAGAGTCATGTGATAGTCTGGAAGGTCCTGTACTGGTATTTAGAGTCATGTGATAGTCTGAAAGGTCTTGTACTAGACTTGAGGGTCATGTGATAGTCTGAAAAGTCTTGTACTGGTCTTGAGAGTCATGTGATAGTCTGGAAGGTCCTGTACTGGTATTTAGAGTCATGTGATAGTCTGGAAGGTCCTGTACTGGTATTTAGGGTCATGTGATGGTCCGGAGGGTCATGTGCTGGTCTGGATAATCTTATGCTAGTCTGCTGGTCTATAGATCACGGAGTATAGGGGCTGTCTTCACCTGTTACTCTGCCGACGGTCCCCGAGGTCTGTCTGTTGCCCGCCACCCCAGCAATATGAGCCCCTAGACTGTGTCCCACTATGTGTAAGTTGGCAGTGTTCATCCCCTGGGACGCCAGGAAGTTGATCAGCGTGGCCAGATATTCTCCTGCGGGTACCACGTAGCCCACGCATACCTCGTACACAAGGTTGGATGCTCCCGAAGACCAGTCCATCATGATCACGTTCACCGCTTCACCGGACAACATGTAGGCTGAAACAGGTCCGACATGTCTCTGTGAAGGCACTGGTAGTATGTCTAACAAATATCTGCGAGGACACTGGTAGGAAGCAGGCTACTCACCACTCCGGATTTCCTCCAGCGTGAGGGGGCTGGACTGCCAGCCGTGGATGACGATCTTGGTCTCATGACTTGAGTCAAAGTTGCCGAGAGTAGATGCATCGTTCACCGTGATGACACTAGGAATGACGGGATTATTCCTGGAATAACACCAGGACACTAGTTACTGGACACTAGGAGTTATTCCTGGAATAACACTGGGATATTAATACTGAAACAATAGAAGTGCTGGAGTTATTCCTTGAATAACACTGAAATACCATATACTGGAACTCTGGGAGCTATTCCTTGAATAATACTGGAATACTAGATAGTGTAGAATTATAACACAATACGTTCAAATTACAAAACTAGGAGCCATGCCATATGTAAGATTCGAACCCCTACCACCGCATCATCGGAAGTCTGGTCTATTGTGAGAGTGACGCCTTAGACTAGGTGGGCAGAATACTTCTCACTGCAGCCACAGGTTTGGCGAATGAGAAGTGCATGAAATTTCCCAGATCATGTAAAAATTGGGAAATTAGGTTGCTCAAATTAACATAAAATAAATGGTACGGTGCACTGCACAGACTTTCTTCTGCTCTTATCTTAAAATAGAGACATTTACTAAAAACTCGTACGATATTTTAAACGAAATAATAGGTATGTACATTGTTATAGAAACACTACACCAAAGATCATAAATGAAATAATATACACTGTTATTTACCTACTCTATGGTATTAGGAACTAGGAACACTGTTACAGAAAAATTGAGAAAAGAGAAACATCTTTGTTCACCAAAGAGCATAAGAATAAAATTCATTTTTAAGACCTGAATTAGAAAGTATATATTAGTAATCTGCTTATAGCTCAGAAATGTTGGTTTTACACAAATATGTTTCAAATAAAATATTGTCTTTAATAGTACTACAGTTGTATAATGATAAGTTTTTTGTATTTCAATAGTTGCGGAGAAATGATGAAAGTTGGAAAATTTCCCACATGCAAAGTACCCTCAAAGTAATCTTCAAGAGAAAATGAGTATCGCCATCTTGTTTATAATTATAAATAGTGTCTAGATAATAGATATAGAATTTAATCTAAACCGTTAGAGCAAATTTTGAGAAAATCAATTTTTTTTAAAATCTTTTTTCCTATTAGTAAACCACCCTTAAATTTAGGGTTGGATACCTAATTCTAAAAATCCCTCGATTGGGCCTTATCAAAACCCCAAATTACCAAGTTTTAGCCCAATCGGTTAAATAATGTCGGCTCTATCCTGAGGTACAAACAGACAGACGGACAGATGGTAGCGTGAAAAAACTTTTTGATTTTAGGGGGTCATGAAACGTCGACATTTATCAAAATCTCGAATTAATTTTTTTTTTAAGATCACAATATTTTCTCTCCGAGATGTCGAGAGAAAGTAAAAACCCAATGTTGGAACAAGTTTATTCAGGACACGTATACTTTAGCCTTGTACTCAGGTTCAACTACCTAGGACGCAAATTATGAAAATTGTTAAAATTAAAAATGCAACACAATTTAATGCGAAATGTGACAATCCTTTTGCCTGACAAGTTGAAGAAACTTTGTGTGAATATCAGAAAGTGGAATGCTTCCAATAATATGCAGGAAAATATCAAGTTATAATCAGCACCCGCCGTCAAGAAGAAGTTTTATTTTACTGGTGAACTCAAATTTGCCACAATTTTATGGTCCAAATGGCATTAGTGATGGTAGTTCAGTGAGTGTAGAGTGTAACTCTTGAGTGATACTCACTGAGTGTACAGGTAGAACTTCACCCCGGTGGTCGCGTCCCATCGCGGCGCAGGGAAGTGGATGCCGGTCAGGTTTACCCAATGAAGCTGTCCTGATTGGTCGAGGATAGGAGAAAGCCCGCTTGCGATTGGCTGGGCAGAACTCAGCGCTAAAACATACGGTGATATCGGGAGTCAATATCATCGTCTCTGATATTGTGGTCTCTCTTACGAGCGGTCGTTATTACAGTCCAGTGGAGTGCAACACATGATATAATACGGTATCACTTTCCTAAGCATGGTTGAGTTTGTTAACTTTTCTTAGGAACATTTACGACAGTTACGTCCGTAACTTATTATAATAGTTTATGAACTTGACAACCAAACAATAATTGTATTCCTCATTATCAGATTTGCTAGTTGTATTTTTTTTTCCTCTTGTTATTTTAACTCCACTGTAAGAGTAGTGTACAGTACCTGAAGCCAGTGCCACCAGCCCTGCGACCCACAAGTACGTCATGGTAACCGGTAGTTTGTGTAGCAAGCAACCCTTGATAATCTATTATGGATTAGAGCGGTCATAATTTATATACTCTCTTATCAGGAAAGTGCTTGAATTTTTTAAGTTCGGGATGGGACGAACTTTTTATTTATATCTCATAGGTGAGTGCAATTTTTTTATAATTAATCTTGACCTTGGGTTGAATCTCAGAAGTTAAGAGATGTTTACTCTCTAATGACTGCGATATCGACCTCAGTGTAACAATGGCCTGTTACTACTCGTAGTATTGAGTTTGGCAAATAACTCTGACCTATAATGTTAAAAGATTTATATTTGATGTTGAAGTTGATGTTTCAGGTTAGTCATTAGGCAGAACGTCCATGTGGGTTTTAAAACTGGGGTGATTGAGTTCCCGTTTGCCGGGTGTGTGGCACCCCCCCCCCCCCCCCTCTCCACCTTCTTGAAATAAAATGTCAGGAAATTAACCTTGTAGAGGGAATTCTAAAGCATCTGAACATAATTCTGAGTTTTGAGTTTCATAAGCCAATTTTAGCACACAAAACAGTTTCTGAAAAATTAACAAAAAATAAAGTTTAGCTGTAACTGAATCCATTGAAAAGAAACATCATATTATTTTTCACAAGTTTATTGAACTGAAAAAAACAAGTAAGCCGTTGAAGAGAAAATGGGAGGAAATCTCATTTTTATCTCTGTTAGCTTGGATATTGATGGTTCAAAGCTGTTAGAGTGTTGAAGTTTCGGAACTTTTTACATAAATTGAACTGTTGTCTCCAAATAACCGATACTGGCTGTGTTTAACATCAAAAATATGAATTTTTAATATTTTTTAATTTGGCCAAATTGAGTTTTAACTAAAAGAATTAGAATAGTAAATATCTTAAAAAAAAACTAATGACTTTAAGTAGGGGATATTTTGTATTTGGCACAATGACATGCTATTGATGATATTGTAAATATTACAATTGATACTTCATAAAATATAATTATAATGTTTATTATCAGGTACATTTAAAAATTACATTTTTCATAGCCATTTGAAATTATTTAGTTTGTCTTGAGCTTATTGTTTAAATATTTTTATTGTATTACAAACATATGGTGAATCAGTCCAGAACCGATAGGTAGTTGGGTTTTGCTTCTACAGGGAATGTTTTTTTTTTAAACCCACTTTTCGCCCTCATGCTGTCCACAGCTTTGAAACATTACCTCGCTTAACAAATTTTTTGCCAGCAATCGTATACCTTAACCATCCTTGAGCGAACTCTTACAGGATTTTTTTGTACTGGTTCGGTTCCCTCCCCCTCTCCCCATACTCCCAACTCTCTTCTGCTCAACAATCCCTTCTCCTTACTCAGCCAAAAGCAACAACCCAATCTCTTTGTCGATCTGTCCATTGACAGCTTGAAATAGTGGACAATTACAGTAACTGAAGGCTTCTAGGGTAGTTACCAAATTGATTTATAGCTCTGACTACAGAAGTAACTTAGTTTGAATTGATTTTTTCCCTGTGGACACTCACCATACTGTACATTATCCAGGAAAGCGATCATCCTTCATAGTTGATCTCAACCAAGTTTTGACTTTGTGCAATGTATTAAAACTAAACGATCTCTCTACCGTACAGGTCGTCCCTGAAGATGACAACAGTTTCACTCCTTGAATATTAATCTCTATGCACCTAAGGGTCGAAAATATGGAGCTCATTAGAATGACAACAGTTCACTATTTTAATATCAATCTCTATGCATCTAAGGGTCGAGAATATGGAGCTCATTAGAATGACAACAGTTCACTATTTGAATATTAATCTCTATGCACCTAAGGGCCGAGAATATGGAGCTCATTAGAATGACAACAGTTCACTATTTGAATATTAATCTCTATGCACCTAAGGGTCGAGAATATGGAGCTCATTAGAATGACAACAGTTCACTATTTTAATATCAATCTCTATGCATCTAAGGGTCGAGAATATGGAGTTCATTAGAATGACAACAGTTCACTATTTTAATATCAATCTCTATGCATCTAAGGGTCGAGAATATGGAGCTCATTAGAATGACAACAGTTCACTATTTGAATATCAATCTCTATGCATCTAAGGGTCGAGAATATGGAGCTCATTAGAATGACAACAGTTCACTATTTTAATATCAATCTCTATGCATCTAAGGGTCGAGAATATGGAGTTCATTAGAATGACAACAGTTCACTATTTTAATATCAATCTCTATGCATCTAAGGGTCGAGAATATGGAGCTCATTAGAATGACAACAGTTCACTATTTTAATATCAATCTCTATGCATCTAAGGGTCGAGAATATGGAGCTCATTAGAATGACAACATTTCTTAGATAGGTACAGTGTTGAGATCAGCATGGAGGGAATGAACTGGTGCATTCGAATGACCTTTACATTCCCGGGCCCTGGTGACAAGAGTAGAATCTATCGTATTCGTACTTGTGACCTTGGACATAACCTAGTGCTGTCAAGAAACCCACGTGCACTTGAAGTTTGCCTATTTCTAGAACTGAACAATCCTCGGTATCCCCGGCACACAATAATAAACTCATCAATTATCTTTGACTACAAAACAATATGGAATTTTACAAAACAACATCATCTCAGTGCTCAAGCTTCGTTATTATTATCTGGATCCTCACTTTGTGCAAAATATCAGATATAGAAGCTCTCAAGCAGATAAAGTTGTAATATTTGTGTAAGATATTCAAGGTCTCCTTAAAAACCAGTGAGAAGATGTCGGCCCATAATCTGAAGCTACTATTAATACAGCGCATTCATTTCTTGATCTTCTCGTAGTACATACTACGCAGGACTCGAACCAGAGACGCTTAGGAGTTGGAGAGGTTGATGTGTCTCTGAGTCCTGTCAGAACAGTGATAGGTTTGGAGGACAGGTTGGTGTGTCTCTGTGTCCTGTCAGAACAGTGATAGGGTTGGAGGACAGGTTGGTGTGTCTCTGTGTCCTGTCAGAACAGTGATAGGGTTGGAGGACAGGTTGGTGTGTCTCTGTGTCCTGTCAGAGCAGTGATAGGGTTGGAGGACAGGTTGGTGTGTCTCTGTGTCCTGTCAGAGCAGTGATAGGGTTGGAGGACAGGTTGGTGTGTCTCTGTGTCCTGTCAGAACAGTGATAGGGTTGGAGGACAGGTTGATGCTGCCCTGTGTCCTGTCAGAAAAGTAACATGTTGATTGTTCTGTTGTAGTGATAACTCTAGCCCCTGCTATAAGAGGGTAGCTGCTACCCCTGCCGCAGCTGACAGAAACTACCCCCGTCACATTTCATCTATACAACCCGTGAGTTGCCCGATCATTCAACTGTATGTGACCTTGTGGCAATGCAGGAATATTACGACTACCCTAGATTTCCACAGTTTTCAATCAAATGTTCGCCAATAAAGTAGTAACGATGAGGTTAAGTTTATTATCTCTTACTAGTCGACAGACATATCGGGAGCGCTGATTGTCCCTGTTCCTACAACTGGGACGTTATCTACAGGGTTAATGTACCTGCCTGTCCCTACATCCGGGACCTGGTCCTAGGACAAGGAGGGCTGTATACAGGGTTAATGTACCTGCCTGTCCCTACTCTGGGACCTGGTCCTAGGGCAAGGAGGGCTATCTACAGGGTTAATGTACCTGCCTGTCCCTACATCTGGGACCTGGTCCTAGGACAAGGAGTGCTGTATACAGGGTTAATGTACCTGCCTGTCCCTACATCTGGGACCTGGTCCTAGGACAAGGAGGGCTGTATACAGGGTTAATGTACCTGCCTGTCCCTACATCTGGGACGTGGTCCTAGGACAAGGAGGGCTGTATACAGGGTTAATGTACCTGCCTGTCCCTACATCTGGGACGTGGTCCTAGGACAAGGAGGGCTATCTACAGGTCTAATGTACCTGCCTGTCCCTACATCTGGGACCTGGTCCTAGGACAAGGAGGGCTGTATACAGGGTTAATGTACCTGCCTGTCCCTACATCTGGGACGTGGTCCTAGGACAAGGAGGGCTATCTACTGGGCTAATGTACCTGCCTGTCCCTACATCTTGGACCTGGTCCTAGGACAAGGAGGGCTATCTACAGGCTAATGTACCTGCCTGTCCCTACATCTGGGACCTGGTCCTAGGACAAGGAGGGCTGTATACAGGGCTAATGTACCTGCCTGTCCCTACAACTGGGACGTTATCTACTGGGCTAATGTACCTGCCTGTCCCTACATCTGGGACGTGGTCCTAGGACAAGGAGGGCTATCTACAGGGCTAATGAACCTGCCTGTCCCTACATCTGGGACCTGGTCCTAGGACAAGGAGGGCTATCTACAGGGCTAATGTACCTGCCTGTCCCTACATCTGGGACGTGGTCCTAGGGCAAGGAGGGCTGTATACAGGGTTAATGTACCTGCCTGTCCCTACATCTGGGACGTGGTCCTAGGGCAAGGAGGGCTGTATACAGGGCTAATGTACCTGCCTGTCCCTACAACTGGGACGTTATCTACTGGGCTAATGTACCTGCCTGTCCCTACATCTGGGACGTGGTCCTAGGACAAGGAGGGCTATCTACAGGGCTAATGAACCTGCCTGTCCCTACATCTGGGACCTGGTCCTAGGACAAGGAGGGCTATCTACTGGGCTAATGTACCTGCCTGTCCCTACATCTGGGACCTGGTCCTAGGACAAGGAGGGCTATCTACTGGGCTAATGTACCTGCCTGTCCCTACATCTGGGACCTGGTCCTAGGACAAGGAGGGCTATCTACAGGGCTAATGTACCTGCCTGTCCCTACATCTGGGACGTGGTCCTAGGGCAAGGAGGGCTGTATACAGGGTTAATGTACCTGCCTGTCCCTACATCTGGGACGTGGTCCTAGGGCAAGGAGGGCTGTATACAGGGCTAATGTACCTGCCTGTCCCTACAACTGGGACGTTATCTACTGGGCTAATGTACCTGCCTGTCCCTACATCTGGGACCTGGTCCTAGGACAAGGAGGGCTATCTACAAGGCTAATGTACCTGCCTGTCCCTACATCTGGGACGTGGTCCTAGGACAAGGAGGGCTATCTACAAGGCTAATGTACCTGCCTGTCCCTACATCTGGGACGTGGTCCTAGGACAAGGAGGGCTGTATACAGGGCTAATGTATGCATTCTAAGTCGGATCATGGAGCCCCTTTAGGGCAAGAGGTTCACAGCTAATATCATTCTCTATGCATCTAAGGGTCGAGAAAGGAGGCTAAATACAACAGTCCAAATTTTATATCCTTCCCTACATCTAGACGGGTCAGGAAAGGAGGCTGTATAGAATGACACAGTTCCTTGACCCTATGCATCTGGATGTCCAGACAATGGGGGCTCATTAAATGACAAATGTTCTTAGCATAGGACAGTGTTGAGACAAGGAGGGAATTGAACTGGTGCATGTCGATGCCTTTACATCTGCCTGGCCCTAGTGACAAGAGTGTAATCTATCGTATTCGTAATTGTGACCTTGGTCATACACTAGGCGTGTCAAGGAAAGCCAGGGCACTACAGTGCTATTTGCTAGAACCTGACAATCCTCGGTACCCCGGCACAAAAAATCTCACAATTATCTGCTGACTCTAAACATAGGGGAGTTGTTCAACAAGCAGCTATCTCAAGTTTTATATGTACTGGTCCTACACTTTGTGCTAGGACAGATATGAAGGCTTAACAGGTAAGTTTGTCAATATTGGACAGTGGTTAGACAAGGTGCTATTAAAATAACCAGTGTAGAAGATGTCTGGCCCATAATTGAGGCTACTATCTAATACAGCCATTCATATTCTTGGATCTTCCTAGTACAATACTACGGCTAAGACCTCGTCCACATGGACCGTCTAGGAGTGGATCTAGGTATGACTGCTGTCCCTCAGTCTGTAGAACAGTGTTAGGGATGGAGGGAACAGGTTAATGTTGCCTGTGTCCTTCAGAACGTGATCTAGGGCAGGAGGCTTAGGTGATGTTGCCTGTGTCCTTCAGAAAGTAACATGTTGATTTCTGTTGTAATGTACTCCTAGCCCCTGCATAGGGACTGCTACCTGGGAAAGCTGTAACGGAATTACCGCCGTCACATTTCAACTATACTACCGTGGTTATGCCTGTCATTCACATCTGTGTGACCTTGTGGCAATGGAGGACTATTACGAAGCCTAGATTTGCACAGTTTCACCAAATTGACCGTCATAGTAGTAACGAAGAGGTTAATTATATCTACTACTAATGACGCCATTCGGCCTACATCTGTCCCTGTTCCTACAATGGGACGTATACAGGGCTAATGTACCTGCCTGTCCCTACATCTGGGACTAGTCCTAGGCAAGGAGGGCTATCTACAGGCTAATGTACCTGCCTGTCCCTACTCTGGGACTGGTCCTAGGATAAGGAGGGCTATTACAGGGTAATGTACCTGCCTGTCCCTACTCTGGGACCTGGTCCTAGGAAAGGAGGGCTATCTACAGGGCTAATGTACCTGCCTGTCCTACATCTGGGACCTGGTCCTAGGGCAAGGAGGGCTGTATACAGGGTAATGTACCTGCCTGTCCCTACTCTGGGACGTGGTCCTAGGACAAGGAGGGCTATATACAGGGTTAATGTACCTGCCTGTCCCTACATCTGGGACCTAGTCCTAGGAAAGGAGGGCTATCTACTGGGCTAATGTACCTGCCTGTCCTACATCTGGGACCTGGTCCTAGGGCAAGGAGGGCTGTATACAGGGTTAATGTACCTGCCTGTCCCTACTCTGGGACCTGGTCCTAGGACAAGGAGGGCTATCTACGGGAATAGCGTGCCTGCCTCGGCCCTGCCTCCTCCAATTCATTTCCAAGTTTTCTTACAGATAATTTATATCCAAATATTCATCATGTCCTTGTGATTGCGTCGCATGGGTCGGTTATATATAAGTTGAAACTGTTCATTATCACAGTGATAACATACTATAAGAAAATATGTTCAAGTAATAAATCAATCATCGAGGTATATTTATTGTGCAAATGAGAATTTCCTTATATGGTAAAGGTAACGACTAAGCAATACTTATAGACGTACATATTAATCAGGATTAATAACATAATCGCGTCAGTACTAGACACTGAGCTAGCCAGGGATAAATATCAAAATTATATGGTCGTAGTCAGAGGATATTATAAATTTGGCTTCCAGCTTTGGGGCAGGTATTGCATCATCGAGATTCGTCGGGGGAGTATTATAAATTGTCGCTAACTCAGGGGCATTATACCGGCGAAGATTATAGCCTCCATCTAAGAGCTCATTTTTCGTCATCTGTTCCTCATATGCAATACTGTTTGTGTTTAACCACAGCTGCATTTCAGCTTTTTGTGATCCCATTGTTGGTGGCTTATTTATACAGTATGATACGAAGCATTGTCCCTTACAATTAGGCTATTTTGAGAAAGAAGTTTTTCTTTCACCCACTTAAATAAATTTTCTAAATTCATCTCATTGTGATAGTCACTCATTTTTGTTTTTGATTTGGAATTAAGAAATGCGTTTGATACAAATCCCTAGTCTGAACCAGCGTGTACAATAAACCACCCCTGTCCTGCACCATCATTTTCAGTAATCCTGTTGTTTCTGGGTCTTGCCAACATTTACTCACAGTGTACGAGGGATGAATCCAGGTTTCATCAAGATATACCACAGGACGTTTTTGTTCCCATACTTTATCATTTTCTGTCATTCTTTCTCAAATATCTAGCCCTCCATGCAACTATTTAGTTTTTCTCCATTAAAATTAGTCTTTTATTTTTACACTTTTTTTTTTTTTAGCTTAAACCTCATTTTGTTCAATACTCCTCTCAATGATTATTTGCTCCAAGTGAAATTGATTTCTTCTTTTACTACTGATAATAATTTATTTAAAATTGTTACATCCTTTTTAATAATTTAGAACCTCTGTATATGTCATCGAATGACACACAAGTCAAAAGCATCAAGAGAAATTTCTTGCTGCTGGGTTTGTGCTTTCATCCTGGAGTTGAAAGTTTTGTTTGTGTCCCAATTGCCAAACTTCTTTCATTTCGAATTTTACAAATAGTACACTCTGGTTTTCCTGAAGCAACTGCAGCACGTTTTGTGACTTCCAACAGGATGCTTATAATGTCCCGATGGTTTTTCAATATCAAAAATATTGATTATATTTGCAATCATTTCGCGTCATACACTGTGAATAGTTGGTTTAGCACACTTTTTTGAAGACATTTTAAAAACACTTTACGTACTTTGTATTTAAAGTTGATAGTTATCCGTAATGTTTGTCAAAATAGGTAAAAATAAAGTAAAATCATTCTACACAAAACTACTAAAAGTCCTAAACTCTCGAACTTATGCGCCCGCCTCGGTTAGCTGACCGGAGTGCACGTGCCAGAATGTCAAGATAACGACTGATGACGTTTATCATTGGTCTCCCCCCTTCATTCTTCAAGTAGTTGACATTCTTTCCACATGAAATGTTTACTGTGTCGAGTAGTATACACTTCAGTGATTATTAAGGACTACCATCTGGATGACGTCAGAGCAGGTATATCCACCTAAAGTTTCCTTGCCTCCTCATATCCTCAGCATATGTGAGTTTCCTTATCTCCTCATACCCTCATAAGGTATGAGTTTCCTTGTCTCCTCATATCCTCAGCAGGTATGGGTTTCATTGTCTCCTCATACCCTCAGAAAGTATGGGTTTGCTTGCCTCCTTATGCCCTTAGACTGCCACAAGAAACTCTCCTAGGACTACCCCAAGACATAGTAGCTCCTCATACTCCTGGGACTATCAAGTAAATTGTTGTACTGTATCCGTCTGAAGGGCTTGACAAATTTTTGTGTTTTGTTATTTTTGAAAGAAAAAAATTACTGAACGTAATTTTAATAATTTATGTAATGTGTTTTAATCTCAAGCCAAAGTACGCTGAAAGATAGTGAAAGATATATTGATGGATTACACTATGGCCTTAAGGGCGTAAAAAGACGTTTATAAATACGTGTGAAACCTTTGATTGGCTGAAGGTATGGTGGGTGACATTCTCTAGAGGAGCCACCCCCACCCCCACCCCCACCTTCCCGCCCACCTATCTTTCTACGCCCTTGTATAGCCCAATCTTCTGTGCTGCACCAGAACGGAAACATGCAAGGTAGATTTGATATCTTTCTAGATAAACGAAGAGTAAATATTCTGGAACTGTTTGAGAGTTCATTATTATTATTATTATTATTATTATTATTATTATTATTATTATTATTATCATTATGTGTTCTGTCTTAAGACAGGTCTATTCCTTTTGTCAGTGAACTTAGATCGCCAATGTAGCCTGTCCTCTGCCCTTTCCTTCAGCTTCCAGAATTTTCTTCTTTCCTTCAAGTCATTGAATATTTGAATCCACCTTCTTCCTAAGCTTCTCTTTCCCTCAACATTTCCTTCCATGACGTCGTGCAGAAGACGATTCCTTCTAAGTATACGTCCGATCCAGTTTGCTTTGTACCGAAGAACCACATCCAAAATGGTTCTCTTCTCATCCTCTCTTCTTAGGACTTCATCTGTCACCCTGTCTGTCCACCTGATCTTCTCACCCACTCTTCTTAGGACTTCATTTGTCTCCCTGTCTGTCCACCTGATCTTCTCACCCACTCTTCTTAGGACTTCATTTGTCTCCCTGTCTGTCCACCTGATCTTCTCACCCACTCTTCTTAGGACTTCATTTATCACCTTGTCTGTCCACCTGATCTTCTCAAGTCTTCTCCAGCACAACATTGCAAAGCTCTCCAAGAGTTCAAACGCAAAGTAAAACATGAATGGCAGTATATTTAGGTTTTGATGTCCGCTATTTTGGAAAAGTTTGTCCTGATTAGAGTTGCTAACTGTTTATTTTCACACCAACGTTATATAAATTTACCAACCAAGGCACACCACTTCCCTGTTTATACAAATACCTCGTAGACCAGCGTAGGAACTCCACAGAACGACCCGCCTTGGTGGCGTAGTTGGCTAACGCGCCAGTCGTGTTGAGCTCGACCGCCGAGGACGGGGAGATCGAGGTTCGAATCTCGGTCGGGTGAACTGGGGGTGGTTTTTCCTAAATGATTTTCCACTCTCCCTCCACGCAAATGCGGGTTCACTTCCTCTAAATTCAACCCTCCCAATTCCTAATCCATTAGAGTAATTAGTACTTAAGCGTATAACCCGAACGGGTAGTAAGACGCGGTGCTAAATATTATTATCCACAGAACGCTCTAAAGGCGTATTCCCAAGGAGGTCCGTCATAAAGTATATGAAATATGTCGATGTCTTTAAATTATGTTTTTATTGATCATTTGATACATAAAGGCTGGTTAATCACCTATTACAATGGCTTAAGGATAGAAAGGACAAGTTATAGTAACTGCGATAGCAGTTGCCTGGACAGAGGATGGAAATCAACCTTCTTACCGGAAACACGAGTCTCGACATTACATATCATAGTTAAACACGTTTGTAAAACACGTCAAGTGGAAGTAGAGATCTCGTTCAAAAACACAAAGATGAACATTATTGTATCGTTTATCAGATATTATCTCGGAAATCTTCTCGTTGAAATGACAGTGAATTTCCTCTACCGGCAGCATTATTCTTATCATACATTAAAACAAAGTCAAATCACAAATAATAGCGGCACCGTAACACTAACGTACGATGAGATTAGAGGAGGAAAGATTATCTGCGATCATAAACTTGGTTCGCGACGAAGACTGAGAACGCACTTAACGTAAACCTTGACCTTGAATTGCGCGCGCTATAGCTTGTTGAGTGGGGGTTGTGGAGAGGGTTGTTAATTAAGAGGGGGTAGTGTGTGATTTATTTGCGTCCAGCAGTGACTGGTGGAGGTTTTATAAAATCATCGGTGATCTTGTAAAATCGATACCCATGGTAAAATTACTATCTGGCTATTTTGCAAATACGCCGGTGTTTTTTTATTAAATGAACATGACTGAATTACAGTCACCAGTGGTTGATGGACATTTTATAAAATCATCGATTGTTTTGTAAAATTTTCGGTGCGTATGAGAAATATCACAGCTATTTCCTATATTCGCCAACTGACCCAGTGGTTTTGTAGATTTACCGGCGACTGTACATACTCACCGCATTAAGCAGATTCACAGTAATATATATAAAGATAGATATTAGTCTTCTTTTTCATAAATTGTAAACTTTTAAGTGGGTTGCAGCAGACATATGAGTGACCATAAATGTGTAATAAGGGGGGGCTCCATATCTCTCTTGTAATTTTATAATCTTTATCTATATTTTTTTTTAATTTTTATGAAAAATTTAAATAGTTTATTTGGGATTTGACTGTAATTTTCTACTAACAACTTTTAACAATCAATATTAATTATTATTATTATTATCAATATTAATTTTGTTTGTATGAATTGTAATAAGTAATGGTTTAAATATTTATTTTACAGATAATTTTGGGTTTAATGAATAATTTAAATAAAATATTACATATTTATACTTTTTCCGAAAATAGGCACCCTTTTTCTAAAAATGCCGATACTTTTTCCGAGAATGAGCATACTTTTTTAAAAATTTTGGGAAACTGAATTTTTATGCTGATAAATTTTCATCTGATTGGGTTTCTTTTACTTTTTTAGTAGTATAATAAGAATTGAATTAATATATAGTAATAATTAAACAATCATTATATTAATCAATTAAGAGATGTAAAATTGTAGATCTCCTTCCATTCTCTCTTCAAAGGCTTCCTTTTCATTTGGTTCTGTTCAATAAACTTGTAAAAAATACGATATTTCGCTTCATTAGGTTCAACAACAACTCCATTTTATTTTTTGTTAAATTTTTCAGATTTTTTTTTTTTCTAAAATTAGCTCATGAAATTCATTGCTCAGAATTATGTTCAGATGATTTGAAAAATTCCCTCCCATAAGAATAAATTTCTGAAATTTTTTCTCGAGGATGGGGACACATCGGGCAGATGGGATTACAATCCACCCTTCATTTGGGAAAACCTCATGGGCACCCTTTAACAGACACATCCGTTGTTGGCTCTCTTTTCTTGGTGCACATCAGTCAAATTGATATCACCTCTCTTGAACTATGTTGAAGTGAAGGTTTAGAGATGCGGGGTAAGTGGCCCCTCTGTATTTTCAACTTTGGAGTCTTTATTTACCTTTATTTTGGTCAGGAATCGGAGCAGTTGCGGGTTGAGGGATCAAATCAACATATTTGTCTTGAAGTAACCTACCGTGTCTTGTCTGCTATGAAATATCAAACAATATGACGTACATACTATAGTAAACAAACTGATTTATTCGTTGTTAAATTACAAATGCATTAGTTGGCCTGATAATGTACATTAGCTCTTTTGAAAGAGAAAAGAAAAAATTTAAATGAAGGAACAATAATTAAGATGGTTGTTCGAAGCATCATCGAATGTTTGGTTTACTGTGTCTTTAGAAGAGAAAAAGGGAGCGACGTAAATTCTACCAATCGTACTGTTTGTTGTGCTGGTAGGACTGGCAATGACTCAACCCTCGGCATAAGGAGAGGAACTTTTAGTAGCCAAGTAGAAGACACCCCGAGTGCTGGAACAAAGACACACAACTGAATGTAGAACCTTCCAATCACATTCCAACCATGGCCACAGACAATAATATACCCAGACACTCAACCTCCACGTTAAACTGGCTGCGCTCCTTTTGGTAGCTTGAGTCCTTCACCACTAGGATCGCAGCGGTTACTCCTATCATCACCCAGCAGTGACACTAGCGAACCCAGTGTTGAAGGACTCAAGCTGGCAAAAGGAGCGCAGCAAAACCACCGTAAGGTTGAGAGTCTGTTTCTTACTTGTCTGTGGACCATGGCTAACTTCTTCTATCCGGAATTTTCAACCTCGGTGGTATTGGGGTAAAGTGCTCGGCCCAGGACACATGTTCGTGGGCTCAAACCCAAAAGGGGTCAACGGATTTTTCTTGAGAGATAAACATCCGTAGCACAACTTCCTTCGGTCCCGTGTTGATTGTAGCGTGTAAAAGAACCCTGGAAGATATGTTAAAATACCTTTTTCCGGCAAAATTGGTAAGCCCTTTCACTCTCGCTTATAGACATTCTCGTGTGCTGATATAATCAGTTGGTGTAGAAAGTGCAAGTTAAATAGGTCATTTTTTTAATCTACTCAAAACAGACTTCCTAATACCGCTCTCAAACTAGTGGGGAAAGCGATACTAACGACATCTTTCCTTTGTTGTTTCAAACATAACACACAATTCCTGGATTGAAACATTCCTGCTTGCTTAAATAATAAATAATAATAAACAATAATAATAATAATTATATATTTTTATTACCCTGTTGGAGTTTTGTCGCCCATGAGAGCCCGCGTGTTCCCCGCGCATGCGCCAGTCTGGTAGGTGGACCAATCAGCGCACAGCTCACTCTGGAACCCTACAGTGGTCGTAATGGACTCTGTTAAATAGATATGGGAGCGTCCGTGACTGCATGCACCTACAACAGACACAGAGAATGGATTCAGATCTTATTCGACACAGGCTAACCACCCGCTCTTCACACGAGATGTATTTATAATACGTAGCTATCCAATGTTAAAGGCATTGTATGAATGATATTAATTTTTCTTTACGTAAATAGACAAACTGTTAAATATAATAATGTCATAGCTTGCAGCCTTAGGTAAACTAGAGCATGTAAGAAGGACGTAATCCTAAGAACTCACACTGCCAACTCTTCTCGAGTATTTATACTACTACTCGGACAGTCGACACAGAAAACATTTCATCTTGTGGTCAAGCGCTGTAATCCCTCTAAGAGTGTGAAAGGCGAAAGGTTAAGAAGAAATGCCCATACCACTGTAGTACAGTAAGTACCAAATAGTAAATGGGACATAAGTCTTTCACTGTGAAAAGTTGGTTTAGCATGCTTTTTTTGAAGCCATTTTAAAAACACTTTACATACTTTGTATTTAAAGTTGATTAGGTATCCGTAATGTTTGTCAAAAGAGGTAAAAATAAAGTAAAAACATTCTACACAAAACTACTGAAAATCCTAAACTCCCCAACTTATGCGCCTCCCTCGGTAAGCTGACCGGAGTGTACACTCCAGAACATAAAGACAACGACTGATGACGTGTATTATTGGTCTCTCCCTTCATTGGTCAAGTAGTTGGCATTCTTTCCGCATGCAATGTTTACTGTGTCGAGTAACAGATAATGGTTTTAAATATATAGTTTGTTTTGCCAAGTAACATAAAACAGAATGTTGTTAAAACTAGCATCTTAGGGGAAACACCCCTCATTTTTGGGTATACAACCTTGAGTTTTTAGACCTTTTGGAAGGAGGGGGGGGGGGGCGGACAGAAAAGCGCCCGTTGCTACAGGGGCAAGTCCAAAGGATCTACATACCCAGCCACCAAGCTACAGCAACTTGTGGGAGAATATCCTACAGCTTGAGTCACTGTTCTGTACAGAGGAGGGCGCCCCAGCCCACCTTAGAAGTCAGAGTTATAACACTGAAGATAGGTCACGTCACGGACTGCTGAGAAGGGACATTGACAGAACGAATACCTTTTTCTAAGCTCTTTCAATTAGTTCTAAATCCTACATCATATTATATAATAGTAGCTTAATTAATCCATTTCAATAACCAAGATCAAAACGGACGATACAATTATTTGCCACTACCTACCCATTCCAACAAACCCATCATAATAAATAGGTCCACGGGGCGGGTGTAATTGTCCTACATCTCTCCTCTAGTTTAGTAACAAAATCTATAAGAGATTTTCACGACCCGTTATCGCTTAGTTTAGGATCTACACCTCTGAACGGGTTGAGAGTTAGTGGTATATTGCGGCGATTTTCTTTCAAGGTGGCCTTCAAGTATAATCTAAATCCAGGAGCATTTCAAAGTTGGTCCAATGAATATCCGATAAGCACAAGCTGAGAAAAGGACCACATTATCGCAAATTAAAAAATGAAAATGCTATTTCATTATAATCCTATTCTTTGAATTATTTTACACTAGTTTACTCTCAATTCATTAATTAGAGCTAAGTGGATATGATCGTGTACCAGCCCCTGACACCATAGACTGCACCCCACACGTCACTCGACGCTACACCTCACACCAGCTGATATGATCATATTATTCCATTCCTCAACTTAACGCTCAAAAGATTATACACTTTCTGAACGCTTGAAGTCAAAAAATTGTAAGCCAACATTTATTAAAGTTCCAATAAATGTCAAGGAAGCTGGAAGTGAACAAACTAGGAAGTTGCCCATTGGTCTCACCTGCGACATCCACCCCACAGCCCGGCTGAGGCGAAGTGCCGCCGTTAGGATAGAAGTCTGCGTGTCCCAGAGGATCGGCCCAGCCCAGGAGTCCAGCACACGTGTGGATTATCTCCACGAAACTCGCGTCGTCAGAGCTCAAGTGGTTCGCGGCGGGGACGTTGATGTATCCTGGAGCTGCCGGGTCCATACCTGAGAGACAATAACGGTTACTTTGTGTCCCTATGGAGGTCTGGAAGGTTCTGTTCGGGTCTGGAGGGTCCTTTGATGGTCTGGAGGGTCCTGTGCTGGTCTGGAGAGTTCTGTGCTGGTCTGGAGGGTCCTGTATTGGTCTGGAGAGTCTTGTGCTGGTCTGGAGGGTCTTGTGCTGGTCTGGAGGGTCTTGTGCTGATCTGGAGGGTCTTGTGCTGGTCTGGAGGGTCCTTTGATGGTCTTGAGAGTCTTTTGCTGGTATGGAGGGATCTGTACTGGTCTGGAGGGTCCTGTACTGGTCTGGAGGGTCCTATACTGGTCTGGAGAATCCTGTATTGGTCTGGAGAGTCTTGTGCTGGTCTGGAGGGTCCTTTGATGGTCTTGAGAGTCTTGTGCTGGTCTGGAGGGTCTTGTGCTGGTCTGGCGGGTCCTTTGATGGTCTGGATAGTTATGTGCTGGTCTGGAGAATATTATGCTAGTCTGCTGGTCTATAGGTCTCTATGATGGAATGAAATGTCTCGTGCTTGTCTGTAGTCCCCAGATAAACATGGCAATGAACGTCACACACTATCTCACACAACATTTGAAAAGGATCACGTGAATTAGAGGCTGTCTTCACCTGTGATTCTGCCGACGGTCCCCGAGGTTTGTCTGTTGCCCGCCACCCCAGCAATATGAGCCCCTAGACTGTGTCCCGCTATGTGCAAGTTGGCAGTGTTCATCCCTTTGGACGCCAGGAAGTTGATCAGAGTGGCCAGATATTCTCCTGAGGGAACCACGCGTTCCCGGCACACCTCATACACAAGGTTGGATGCTCCCGTCGACCAGTCCATCATGATCACGTTCACCGCTTCACCGGACGACATGTAGGCTGAAACAGGTCCGACATGTCTCTGTGAAGGCACTGGTAGTATGTCTAACAAGTATCTGCCAAGACACTGGTAGTATGTCTAACAAGTATCTGCGAGGACACTGGTAGGAAGCAGGCTACTCACCACTCCGGACCTCGTCCATATTGGTGGCGCTGGACTGCCAGCCGTGGATGACGATCTTGGTCGCATGGCTTGAGTCGAAGTTGCCGAGAGAGGACGCATCGTTCACTGTGATGACACTAGGAGTGCTGGGGTTATTCCTGGAATGACACCGGGATGTTAGATATTGTAAGAATTATATAGCACACTACTTTCATATGACAAAACTAGGACTAATGGCACATAATTCGATTTGAACCGCGGAAGTCCCATCTTTTGCGAGAGTGACGCCTTAGACTAGGTGAACATTGCAGCCACAGGTTTGGAGAGTGAGAAGCAGAACTCCCCACACCATTTTAAAATTTACAAATTAGGTTGCTTAAGTGAACATGAAAAAAACACTGTTAGAACCGGCTTATTCTAGATATGTACACTTTGACTATGTATTCAGTTCCAACTGCCTAAGATGGAAATTATGAAATTTGTTAAAATTGAAGATGCAACACAATTTAATGCGAAATTTTACAATTACTTTACCAGACAAGTTGAAGAAACATTGTTTGAATATTAGAAAGAGGGATGCTTCCAACAATATGCAGGAAAATATCAAGTTACGAACAGCAGCCGTCGTCAAGAAGAAGTTTTATTTTACTGGCGAACTCAAATTCGCCATTTGTTGGGCAGACGACGTGAGTAATTTAATAGTTTCCTTCACCCCCTTCGACAAGGGACATCAGTGAAATGGAAACGATAGTGAGCAGGGACTTTTTTTTTAATATAAAACGAGTTTGTTCTTTTGTCGCAATAGTCACGTAGGTTAAGATATCCGCCTCGGTAACCGAGAAATTGCCGTGAAGACGTTCTGATATAAAGCAATATTTAATTCTACGATTCATCATTTCAAAATATGGTTCACGTCAAAATAATGTCAAAAGATTCCAACAGGGTTCGTTTTCCTTAATAGCATTATAATTTGAGTTCTATTACTGAAAAAAAAAAGTGTGAAAATGTGACATTAGCTCATTTTCAACGACTTTTTAGGCATATTTGTTGAGATATGCTACTAGGCTCGATAGAACAGGACTCTAGATTTAGCCTTCCTCTAACAACTACAGTAATTTGTGATAGGCTTACAACTGAAAATTGTAAGATATTCAAGAACTACACCCAATATCATTGCTGAGGGAACTGCAGGTCTTATGAATAAAATCTTGATCTTTGCTCTCTCTCTCGGTTGACTGTTGCCAAATCTCCTCGCTCTCAGCTAGGTCTGAAGGTGGTGTGCTGGGGTAAGAAGGAACTACTGGCAACATAGACTAACCAGCGTTGCCAAACTTGTCTTACATTTGAGTGGAGACTGACCACATTAGAACGAGGAGAATGACAACGCTGTTCCCCAATAGTAGCCATACAGTTGCCTCAGCGAGGATATCCAGTGTAGCAGCGATCCTTCCTCTTTACCTTGAGATAAGAAGTTTCACAGTTTTATTTCACCTCTTTATCATTGTCATGGAAAAGGGTGGTTGTAGGTGAAAGGTGAAAGAGAGCACAAGCTTAGACAGAATATAGATGTATTTCCAGAAAGAAAGAAGACACAAACCACTGTAATTTGAGTCGTGTGAACGGACAGTAATTGATACTTTCTCGCCGACCAAGGCAATTTTCGTGAGGCTACAATGAGACGCTCCCATATTGCAATGTAAACTCTGCAAGATGATACAACCGCCGTGCAACCTGTTGCTCCCGAGAAGAATGAAGTCAGCACAAAGAACCACGAAGAACAAAAAACAACTGTGCTGTGCAAATACCGGGGAAAGCGTGTGTTGGCCGCAGCCAGTTATAGCACATGTCTCTGTGTGCCACGGTAATAATGGCCTTCCAATTTACTGTGAATGCAAGCGTTCCCCGAAAAACAATTTCCGAATTGAAACGTGGCCACGTGATGAGCAATGAACCAATCAACAAGGTTTCAGCCTGATCAGTTTTGTCCCCTCGGTGTGACATGAGATAACTTCAGTTTTCCTTTTTCTGCGCGGCATCATTTTCGGGAGACCCAAACAAATTTCGAAAACTAACCGACGCAGTCAGTGCGTGTACGCCGGAACCAACGACTATCGTTGCGCATGCGTATTCAAAGCGGGATACTGTCAGATATCCTCGTCTACTGTCGAGAAATTATTTGAAACAACTTGTTAAATGGAAAACGCGTGAGAAGTTCTTGTTATCTTTAGATTTGTTTCAAGAAACAACATAATAATATGAAGATCTACATTGTGATATTGATCCGTTTATCCAATGGAAAACAAAGCGTGTTGTTATTCAGCTGTTTTCTAGATTGTTCTGCAAAGCATTCTGAGTCAACATACATCTGTGCTAGAGGATGAATTGTCGCGCTACTAAATCAGAATCCGCTGTTTATTTTCAAGTGTAGGCACTGTTACAGCTCCGAGTTGGTAATGTTCAGCTCCAACTAACTGTCCAACCCAAATGACATGAGTGTTGGTAGTTCAGTGAGTGTAGAGTGCAACTATTGAGTGATACTCACCGAGTGTACAGGTAGAACTTAACCTCGGTGGTCGCGTCCCATCGCTTCTCAGGGAAGTGGATGCCAGTCAGGTTTACCCAATGAAGCTGTCCTGATTGGTCGAGGATAGGAGAGAGCCCGCTTGTGATTGGCTGGGCAGAACTCAGCGCTAAAAAATACATCGGGAGTCAATATCATCGTCTCTGATATTGTGGTCTCTCTTACGAGCGGTCGTTATTACAGTCCAGTGGAGTGCAACACATGATATAATACGGTATCACTTTCCTAAGCATGGTTGAGTTTGTTAACTTTTCTTAGGAACATTTACGACAGTTACGTCCGTAACTTATTATAATAGTTTAGGAACTTGACAACTAAACAATAATTGTATTCCTCACTATCAGATTTGCTAGTTGTATTTTTTTTTCCCCTTGTTATTTTAACTCCACTGTAAGAGTAGTGTACAGTACCTGAAGCCAGTGCCACCAGCCCTGCAACCCACAAGTACTTCATGGTAACCGGTAGTTTGTGTAGCAACCTTTGATAATCAATTATGGATTAGAGCGGTCATAATTTATAATAGTCTCTTATCAGGAAAGTGCTTGACTTTCTGACGTTCGG
Source organism: Timema podura (assembly GCA_033556935.1). Lineage (NCBI taxonomy): Eukaryota > Metazoa > Arthropoda > Insecta > Phasmatodea > Timematidae > Timema > Timema podura. The sequence continues at coordinate 54,445,495 of JAVRXN010000012.1, read as the reverse complement.
AATGGGATGAACTTTATAATTATATTTCATAGGTGAGTGTATGTTATCAATAACCTTGTCCTTGGGTTGAATCTCAGAAGTTACGAGATCTTGACTCCTCTAATGATTGTGATATTGACCTCAGTTAAACAATGATCTGTTATTACTCGTAGTATTGGGTTTGGCAAATATCTCTTCCTTCAGTTAAAATGTTCAAAGATTCGTAGTTGATGTTGATGTTTCAGGGTAGCCATTAAGCAGGGACTGTGGCATCCCCCCCTTCTCGAGAGAAAATTTAAGGAATTTAACCTTATGGGAGGGAATTTTAGAGCATCTGAACATAATTATGATCTATGAGTTTCATGAGCCAATTTTAGCAACAACAAAAAAAGGTTTCTGAAACGTTAACTAAAAATAAAATGAAGATGTAGCTGAACTCATTTAAAAGAATCATTATAGTGTTCATAAGTTTATTGAACAGGACAAAATTAAAATAAAGCTGATAGAGAGAGAATGAGAGGAAATCTATATTTTATCATTTTTATATGTCAACTCGGATATTGATGGTTCAAAGTTGTTAATAGCAAATTGCAACCAGCCCCAAATACACAATTTTGATTCTCTCTTAAAAATTAACAAAAAAAAGGGTAAGTATCGCAATATTGCACCCAAGAATGTGACCATTGAGATGGTAGGCGTGTGGTGTGGAGGCGGCGTGGCACCTGTATGGCGTATGTGTGGAGGGTGACGTGTGTCTGTATGTGTGTGTGACGTGTGTTTATGGTGTGTGGTGTGGAGGCGACGTGGTGTCTGTATGGTGTGTGGTGTGGAGGCGACGTGGTGTCTGTATGGTGTGTGGTGTGGAGGCGACGTGGTGTCTTATGGTGTGGTGTGGAGGCGACGTGGTGTCTGTATGGTGTTGGTGTGGAGGTGACGTGGTGTCTGTATGGTGGTGGTGAATGGCGTGTGGTGTAGAGGCAATGTGGCGTCTGTATGGCGTGTGGTGTGGAGGCGACGTGTTGCCTGTATGGCGTGTGGTGTGGATTCGACGTGTTGCCTGTATGGCGTGTGGTGTAGAGGCAACGTGGCGTCTGTATGGTGTGTGGTGTGGAGGCGACGTGGCGCTTGTATGGCGTGCACATGTAAATTAACGGGAAAGTGTCCACTGGATAAACGCAGAGTCACGTGGCATCATGCACCCACCACATTAGCTCCGACATGTTTAGACTTGTCTGGCGACCGCACGGCGATTGCTCCATGTCCACCACGTCAGTAGTGTACTGTTCATCTTCTGAAGAGTTCACGTTGACGACTGTAATCATCATGTCCATCACCACGTGACGCGTGGTTTGTTCATGGCAAATACGCCACATCAGTTGGCTTTGTGCCAAACTTTCACCACCTGAGAGTCACATCACATGCGTGCCACACCTAAGCCACACACCACATGTGTGTTACTTCATCTCAGTGGGAGTTTGGTGAACCTTGGTTTTTAAAAACCGCTGTTAACGGCGACATTTCGTTTTTTTCTGATTTTTTTCCCTTACCTTTTCAAGATTATGATGGTAAAAATGAATCTCCTATTGTATATTATTAAATATTTTATTTATTTATTTACATTATTTATTCCGATTCTTAGCATGTAGCTCGGGACCTAGATCTACATCTTGAATTTACATTACATCTTTTAGCTGCGTTCTTTTTTTTTTAATACAATAATAAATTTAGAATATACACTTAAATATAAAAGTCCTATTTGTCCTTCTTTCCTGTCCTAACCTACTAGTTGGTACGCCCCCGGTACCCTGCCTCGCTGGGTGTTCCAACGCACTCTGGATCTAATAGTCCCCAGATTGGCGAGAGCCCCAGCGGGGGCGGGCATCCCCCTCCACGCCACCTGGGGCCTAACTTATTTAAAAAAATTACTTATATCTTTATCAAAATTAAATAAATTATAATCTCGATATTAGGGGGCCATATTTCGGCAATAATATATCGATTAAAATTGTTGTTGAAAATTCAATGGTGATTTCTAATATTGCTTAATTTGTACAGATTGTAAAGAGCTAGAGTTGCGGTGAAGATAATTCAGACTCTTAAACGTTGTGGAAAACTTATCTAATATTGGTAAATAGAAAAACAATATATATATTTTTTAATTAGCCATATACAACAATCTTTTTATTGTTTGATTTTAATTAAGTACATTTACATTTTTCAGAGATAATAACCTTCCAGAAAAAAAAAAGCGTTTACTTATTTATCAGATAAGTTTGAACTAGGTTTAGTACACAAAAAAAAAACCAATCAACGGAAATGTCCTTTCGGTCCATCACTCTAGTGTATTGCACTGTTTCGTAAGAGCTAGCGACATGACCGCCGCGACAAATTTGAAAACTTCGATGTGAGCGTTTCTTGGACGTAGCGACCCCTCTCATAAGAAACAATGCAATACACTAGAGCGACCTGGTCGCGGCGTTTGTGTCGTAGCGACCAAAACGTCAGTCTGTAACGGACCTTAATTTATCTGGTCGAAACTGTTTCTTCTAATACTTCTACATTTTCCATGCATATTTCAATACAAATAACACGAATATCCCAACTGCACACACATATAATGTAATACACGTGTTTAACAATCAGACGATTACAGGGATTGCCCACATCTATTATACAAATTATGAACTGGCGTTTACTTGTTTACATGCATTCGAGCTTGATTAACTTTTTTTTTTTTATCTTTTGTAATGTTACTATTTTGGACCCCTTTGATATATTCAAAAAGTCATGGATGAAGTGTATTTTTCTTTGAAGAACTGTATGTAAAGTTTCCTTTTAATAATCCATCCGTGGAAAATCACGCGCTTTTAGAATTAATTTCAATACACTACTTTTCAAAACTTTTTTTTCCTTAAAAGGTCATCTCCGTTGTATTAAAAGATCATGTGAGATGCTGGCTCCCTCTACCCAATAGGAAGCCAGCCTTCATAACATCAGGTCGCCAGGAGTTTTTCTATTAGTTAGTTTTAACACTGGTGATAAGGGGTCCAAGAGGCAAGGGGTAGGTCATGTATAAGCAGCTTGGTGACCTGCTGGTCTAGGGGTAAGGTGTCAGACTTCTGTGCTGAGGGTCCAGGGTTCAAACCTCGGTCCCGGCACAGATTTATCTGATTGCCGAACCCTTCCTTCACCTCTGACAAGACGTGTATTAATCACAACTTGTGAATGTGAGGAATGCCAGGCCTCCACCGTGGTTCGGATTCCACGTTAAACTGTAGGTCCTCCATTTCATCTCGCAATCACCCTACCATTACACATTAGCGTAAGTGTGTATAACCCGAATGGGTAGTAAGACGCGGTGCTAATAATAATAATATAAGCAACTTGTGCGTATGAATACACACAGTGCCAGTATGAATCCACAGTAGTAACCTAAATCTACACAGCACACAGTACTCAGAACACGCAACGTGTGATATAACAGAAAAACAATATGTGAATTAACAAAAAACTATATGATTCAATATCATATCTTCAGTACCAAAGGTGTAATCGTCTAAATAAATCGTGTGCAACATCTAAAGTCTTGTTCAGTTAATAATATTAAATATCAGAAATAATCAGATCACATAACCGCGTGCAAGTGCGCAGTAAGGTATGCTCGCGTCGTCGTCATCGTAAAACCTGTTATCGTTATAAATAGTGCTCAAACACAGGGCAATATCACATATATAATCCCGTATCGTTATATTTGGCTCCCAATCGCGGGGCATTAAATTCCGTGTCGTAATAATTGGCGCCCATCGCGGACCGTTATCACAGTAATTGGCGCCCATCGCGGACCGATATCGCCATACTTTATTCAGAAAACGGTTGACTGTTGTTTTCAGTTTCGGGTGAACCGCAATCCTAAAACTATAGTAGCCATCAAACACTACACCACATTTAGTATTGTAAGGCCCAATGACATGGCTGATGTGTAATGCCTGATGCAGTACGTCATTTTATGTCCCCGGTCCACGACAGTAAAGTGAATCCCTTCCATCAAGATTGAATGCTAAGCGAGGATAGGTTTACTCATTTTACAGGACTTGCTTTCTCTATGACATTAGGAACTCGAAAGTTCGTTGACACACTTACAAAAGTACGTAACCTATCTCTATCTTAAGATAGTTCTATCCAGTCCACCTTATTACACTATCTTACAGGTCCATTCTAATGTTATCCTCCCATTTGCGTTTAGGCCTTCCCACTGGTCTTTTCCTATTTGGTTTGACAGACGATACCCTGAACAAGATTATAGATTCTCCCATTCAGGCTGCATGTCCTGCCCACCGTAACCTGCAAGATTTGAATATCCTAACAATATATTATGATAGGTATATAGTATGTAACTCATCATTATGTAACCTCCTTCACAATATTTATCCCTTTTTGAATCGTTTTGATAATCATATTTTATTTTATTTAGTATTTTATTTTATTTTTTCTACCAACAATTTTAGTTAAACTTGTGATTCTAGACATCCCCCCCTCCTCTCGTGGCAGGCCTGGGGGGCCTGTACTGTTGTCGGGATGACCTGTAAACGGCTTCTCCTGGTTTGGGAGATAACGAGTTGTTCACGTGTTTCCAACACACCTTCAGGAGCCTCAGCTGTAAAACTACTTATAACTCACTGGTTTTTACAAGAATAAAAGGTTACTATGAATCATATCATTGCTAACACAATTGCGTTAACTGTAGTGAGTTAAGATGGGAAGTGTAGGAAACGCGAGTTAAGGGAAGTGTTTTTTGTAGTTTTTATAGCAATTTTTTTCTCGCCAAAATAAATAAACTTTTTGCTCCAATGAAATGTATACAGTAAAACCTTTAAAATTTGAAGTCCAAGGCATACATAAAACAATTCAAAATATCCAAAATTCGAATTAACAATTTTTATTATCATCTAGGCAAGTGGTACACAATAAATCAATAACTTTAAAATAGCTACATATAAAACACATATACACAATATATACATATTTGAAAAAACAAGAAAAAATATAACACAAAGTTTAAAATGTTAAGTTAACATATGAAAATTTGCAGGCCTAAGTGGTGTTTGCACTTAAATTACATAACGTTTGAAACCATCAGTGTAGTTGTAGTTAGCTTATCTTGATGCGATAAACAAACTCTTCAAGTTCACTGATTACATTTTAAAAAAATTGTATTTTACGTCTTGTTATAATTCAAAGAATCTACTCAGCTGTGGCGAATTCTGTCCTCAGAATCCAGGCATGCTTTCTTGAGGGACAGGGAGAAAATTTGAAATTTCATGTTGAAAAAATGTGACATCTTATGTATGTTTTGTAGTTAAATTTTGAAACTAACAGCTTAGTAATCGCAAGGTCATGAGGTTGGAAAACCCTCGTAATACGGAGAATTCAAAGTTTAATTAAGAATCATATCGTTTCTCTCTCTAGCACAATGCATAACACAACTCTAGCTCTCAATAGGCATATCTCACTCTTCTAAATAAAATAACTCTATACCATTATAAAGTTAGATTACAAATGGTTGGATGAACAAATTAATTTAATAACTAAAACAAAGAAAACCCAATGCACGCCATACTCGCAAAATAACTGCGAGCGCGGCGCGGCCAGACTGAGCATGTTGTTAGCTGGCAGTCTACGTGTGGCAGTGTTGGCTGGGAGGGGAAGGGCGGAAGGCACGGCTGCGCCTCACCGCCCCTCTACGTTGTTAGCTGGCAGCTACGTGTGACGTAGTCTGCATGCAAGGAAGTGTTGGCTGGGGAGGGGAGGAAGGCACGGCTGCGCCTCACCGCCCCTCTAGCCTAGGCCACCGCAAGCATCACTGCGGGTAACATACAGATTCAGGCGCGATGCTTCCGAATGCTCGGCTGAGGTAACCAGGTAAACATGCCCATCAAAGAAATAATATTACTAGGACTGTAAAAAATACTTTTTACTCTTATGTCTTTAAGCATGCATGGAGGGATTCGCCCCTGCTTCTCAGGTACAGTCCATACTGGGTGTCACGTGATTACACTGTCCCACAGAAGTGATGAAAGCCGAGCCAGAACATCCCCTATTCTAGGCAACCCGCTCGCCACCAGCTCAGAATTCCCGTATGGATCCGGATCCTGGATTTATTTTCGTGGGAGGGGTGGGAAGACAAAAAAACACGATGAAAGAGAATTATTTAATAGCAAAAGGATTAATATTTTATTCCACTATCATTTTTTGTAAAAAAAAAATGGGAGCCACCTAAACTACCTAAACTGATAAAAACCTTAAGCTATCTTCCAGTTAACTATATAGGTATATGCGTGAGTCTTGACGTATATACCGGTATTTTTTTTAAATTATGTAAAGAATATGTTCTGTATTTTACAATATGGATTATATATATATATATATATATATAAATATATATATATAAATATATATATATATATATAAATATATATATATATATATATATAATAAAACGTAGTATCAATCAGTTTTTCTACATATTTACTTGAAAGAATTGATAAAATTACGCGTTATTAATTATTCTTTTAAGTATTTTGGGTCTGCTGTCCATAATTTTGGTGATATGTATACTCAAACTAAATATCGAAAACAATTTATGTTTTCACTGGAAAATTAAGCTAAACATTGATAATAAATAAACAAATATGTTTGATTTCAGACATTTCTATTTGAAATGACCTTGGCTGAAGCCAGTAAATTATATTCAGGTGAACTGTACTTACATCTTAGGAAAGAAAAAAAATTTGAAAGTAACTTAAAGTAACTTAAATATTAGTTTTGCATAATTCTAATAGAAGAATTACATAAGACCTATTGTAAATACTATAAATAAAAACTATAAAAAAGATTAAAAAAACACTCAAAGAGTTAATTTTCCTCCTCTACACTCAAGGAGTGATAGGAAATTTCATCAAAATCCCTCAACACACCTGTATGTAGCTTCTATTTGGTTCGATTCAATATTAACCTGGCTTAATAATTAATGTTCGTGTTTGCCATTTAAAAATGTAAGGAGCTAATATTAAACCTAATAATATGTTGATTTATTACCGTCATTATGCCATAAAACAGCCTGTGTAAACCAAAAATAAAAAGTTAAATACTTTGAAACGTAATAAAAAGTTTTAAAATCTCTTTCAAAATTTCTACATACATTTTTAAAATAAAATTACAAATAATACCAAAGAAATTTTACTTAGCGATGAATGTTTTACAGCCTAGTAGGTGAAGTAAAACCCAATTATTTTCAAATGTACTCGATAATAAACTATAAAACTGGCTTCAAGTTAAGAGACATACAAAAACATTAACACTTACATACCAACAGGTCTAAACAAAAATATTCTATGCCAACAACATTAGGAAGGAAAGTGCGCGAAAATACACTGAACCTTGTGATCGCCCCGCCAGATGTCGCCGGTCACCCGTGAGGGTTCGCGCCCTCGGCGGGGTGTCGCAAGCCTCCGGGGTCGGAGGGCTGCACTTCTCCTCTCGGTAGATACGTCGCGACCCGTTGGGTGCGGGTCAAAGGCCCGGGAAGGAAGCCCAGTGTCCCGGCCCGACGGTATACACGGGAGAGTCGGTCCGATCACGTTTGAGCGTCCGGCCCGATCAAAAGGCCCGGCGCACGTGGGCGAGTCGGGGTGTAAGACGCGCGCCCACGCGGCCCCGGCCCCGAGCGGTCAGTCGGGCCCGGTGCCCTCGGACAGGATCTCGATACTCCCGTCCGCGACGCCTCCCGACCCGTCTAACATGCGCGCACACACTAAGTATCCCCCTTCACCCCCATGACAGATTTCACTTCCTCATATTCTGATCCTAACTCATCCATTCCAAAAGGTTACCGGTCTTTTTTTTTTTTTTCTAAAAACTGGTATTTTTTTAAACACATATTTTCGGGGGAGGGGTGTTGATCCCGCAAACTACCCCCCCCCTTAAATATGGCCCTGCCATATGGGATGATTTAGTAAAGATATTTAAGTTAGGTTTGAAATGAGTACAACCTCAAAAAAAGTGAACAATGTATGGGCTTCAAACTATCCAAATATTTCCTTTTAAGCTATGAATTAAATGTTTTTGTTTTTTACCATTGATTTAAATAGAAATTTCATGAGGAATCGTGGTGGGTTCCAACTATACCATTTTTCGAATTAACCAATGTCTAATTAAACAGATACTACTGTAGTTTAATTTCCTTTACACGGTGATAACAACAGTTGTTGAATATCTGTCATTAGCATAGTGGCAGTAGATGAGAAACTTTTTATGTGAAGTTGAAAAGTTAACACTAAATTCCAGCACACCATTGACAGATAGTCAACAACTGTTGATACCACCGTGTGAAGAAAATTAAACTTTGTGTGTCTGCCGGAGCAATATTTTATTTATTTTACTAAAAAAAATTGCTATAAAAACTGTAAGAATACTCACGTTCTCTAAAACCCCACCTTACGCTTGTAGTTAATGAAGAAATATATGCTAAAAACAGGTGGAATGTACCAAATATCAATATTTAAACCTATTTTAGAGTAGAATGTGTTGAAATCCATGTGACAGAACTCTTTTGTTATTAATTTAATCTGAGTAAAACGTTAAACCCTTAATACAGTCAGCAGTAAACTGAGATATAACAGTTTCAAGTAAGGTCATAAAAACAGCCACCATTTTCCAAGATGGCGGATAAATCAATGGAAGAAGAATGACAACAGTTCACTATTTTAATATCAATCTCTATGCATCTAAGGGTCGAGAATATGGAGCTCATTAGAATGACAACATTTCACTATTTGAATATCAATCTCTATGCATCTAAGGGCCTAGAATATGGAGCTCATTAGAATGACAACAGATCACTATTTTAATATCAATCTCTATGCATCTAAGGGTCGAGAATATGGAGTTAATTATAATTACAACATTTCACTATTTGAATATCAATATCTATACATCTAAGGATCAAGAATATGGAGCTCATTAGAATGACAACAGTTCACTATTTTAATATCAATCTCTATGCATCTAAGGGTCGAGAATATGGAGCTCATTAGAATGACAACATTTCACTATTTGAATATTAATCTCTATGCATCTAAGGGTCGAGAATATGGAGCTCATTAGAATGACAACATTTCACTATTTTAATATCAATCTATATGCATCTAAGGGCCGAGAATATGGAACACATTATAATTACAGCATTTCTTAGATAGGTACATTGTTGAGATCAGCATGGAGGGAATGAACTGGTGCATTCGAATGACCTTTACATTCTCGGGCCCTGGTGACAAGAGTATAATCTATCGTATTTGTACTTGTGACCTTGGACATAACCTAGTGCTGTCAAGAAACCCACATGCACTTGAAGTTAGCCTATTTCTAGAAATGAACAATCCTCGGGATCCCCGTCACACAATAATAAACTCATCAATTATCTTTGACTACAAAACAATATGGAATTTTACAAAACAACATCATCTCAGTGCTCAAGCTTCGTTATTATTATCTGGATCCTCACTTTGTGCAAAGTATCAGATATAGAAGCTCTCAAGCAGATAAAGTTGTAATATTAGTGTAAGATATTCAAGGTCTCCTTAAAAACCAGTGAGAAGATGTCGGACCATAATTTGAAGCTACTATTAATACAGCGCATTCATTTCTTGATCTTCTCATAGTAGTCCCTTGAAGTAGACTAGAATGACGATAACGGTAATATCGTAGTTCAAATCTCGGTCAGGTATATTAAGGGTGGTTTTCCACTCTTTCTCCAGGCAAATGTGGTTACACTTCTTATAAATATAACCTTCCTCATCCCTCAAGCCATTAGTGTAGTTAGTACATATGCATATAATTTGAACGGGTAGTAACACGCTGTGCTGAACAAAAACAGTATTGCTATACAAGTCATATTCATGACAGCTTCAATGCACTTGTTCTTTATATTAAAAACTACAAAAATGGTGCTCTCCGCGTCTTGCCACCCATCAGGCATTTACACATATTTACACTTACTGAATGGCATGAGGTAACTTAGGTAGAATTGAAAGGAAATATTACCACATTTGCACGGAGGCAGAACGGGAAACCAATTTCTCATTTAGCCTACTGGGCCGGTATTTGTACTCCTAGTTCCCTATCACCAGCAAACCAGACAATACAAGACTTCTTCCTTTATCCGTGTGAGTTAATAATGTTTTTTAATAGAGAATAATATTTTGAAACCATTGTTTTATTATTATAAGATGTTTATAATCATCAGACTAAAGTGAAGAACAATTCAATCCAAATAATTCATTTTTCAACTGGGACCTTTTATTTGGCTACAGCCAGTTGTTCTTTTTTTGCTCGGGGCTGAAACTCTGTGAGTGCTAAAGGGTCCTCTTATATGTACATTCTGAAAGGCACCTTCTAGATCTACCTCCTGACAGGCTCTTTCTAGACATGACCAACTTGTTCAATACACTGAACATTAATAAATAAATAAATATTACCATATTCATGATCGTGTTTGCTTGCCTCCTCACACCCTCAACAGGTATGGGTTTCCTTGCCTCCTCACACCAACAGGTATGGGTTTCCTTGCCTCCTCACACCAACAGGTATGGGTTTCCTTGCCTCCTCACACCAACAGGTATGGGTTTCCTTGCCTCCTCACGCCAACAGGTATGGGTTTCCTTGTCTCCTCATACCCTCAACAGGTATGGGTCTCCTTGTCTCCTCATACCCTCAACAGGTATGGGTTTCCTTGCCTCCTCATACCCTCAACAGGTATGGGTTTCCTTGCCTCCTCATACCTCAACAGTTATGGGTTTCCTTGCCTCCTCACACCAACAGGTATGGGTTTCCTTGCCTCCTCACACCAACAGTTATGGGTTTCCTTGCCTCCTCACACCAACAGGTATGGGTTACCTTGTCTCCTCACACCAACAAGTATGGGTTTCTTGTCATGTATGAGAGGGTACAAATTCAGAGCAACACACATGCGCACAACTTTGTATTTTTTGTGTCTTCATTTCCTTGATTGGGTAATTCTGTGTGTGTGTTAGTATATATTTTATTTTGCATCAAAATTGAAATTTAATGTTCAGAAACCTTGTTAAGAGACCTTGGTAATAATATTACATGTGGTCCTATAGATACCTTGGTAATACAGTGGAACTTAACTAATTCAAAATTGTCTTTAATTTGAATTTTTCGCCCAGTCCCATGAATGTGGTATTAAAACAATGTTAAAAATTCGTGGATGATTCGAATTTTGTTTTGGTTAGTTCGAACTTGTCATAAATTGTAATTTACTGTGCAGTAATGTTTTCCTACTTCTAGTTGCGGCGCCATGTTGATCTATTTTTGGAAACGGGGGAGGTGACGTTGGAATGTGGTCAGTACCCTTTTCCATGCCCCTCCCCCATTCACCCATACGTCTTTGTTTACACGTACAGTTCTGTACTCCATTAATCAAGGTCGAACCTCTCGAGCAGTTACGTGCGCTGTTCTTAGTGATTCAATCATAGCGATATTCTTGTGACGTGTTTTGTTATTTAGTTTTAGTTTTGTTTAGTACATACTGTCCAGTAGTATTTGTGTGTGTTTTTGTGTGTGTGTGTGTGTGTGTGTGTGTGTGTGTGTGTGTGTGTGTGTGTGTGTGTGTGTGTGTGTGTGTGTGTGTGTGGTGTGTCTCATGATGTCAATGTCCAAGCCACAGTTCTGTAAATCATTAACTTTGGCTGAAAAAGTAGCGATGATAAAAGAAGTGGAAAAGGGACTTAAAAAGAAATCAGAAATCGCAAAGGCCTTCGGAATTACCCCTAACACACTTTTAACATTTTTGAAAAACAAACAAAAAATTTTGAGCAATGAAAATGAGAGTGGACAAGATAGGAAAAGATTAAGAGTAACGGAAAACCCATATGTGGACAACTGTGTACTGAAGTGGTTCAAACAAGCGCGAGACAAGAAAATCACAGTGAGCAGCCCTCTTCTTAGAGCAAAGGCTGAACATTTTGCATCCGAATTAGGAAAAACAGACTTCAAAGCAAGTGCAGGGTGGCTGGATGGATTCAAACAACGAAACAGAATTTCCTTCAAAGCTGTATGTGGTGAAAGTGATGCTGTTGATGTGCGTTCAGCCGATAGTTGGAAGGAAGACTTGAAAGAAATGATGCAGGACATAGAACCGAAAAAAAATTTTAACGTCGATGAGACGGAACTTTTTTTACAAGTGTACTCCTGACAAAACTCTTGCATTTAAAGGTGAACGATGCAGTGGGGGAAAGCTTAGTAAAGATCGAACAACACTGTTAGTTGGAGCAAATATGGATGGATCTGAAAAGCTGCCGTAGTTAATGATTGGAAAATCGTCTAACCCACGATACTTTAAAAATGTAAAATTGAAGCCAGTGGAATACAAGTCAAATAGAAAAGCATGGATGACAGGTGAACTGTTTGAAAAATTGTTTTTAAAAATTGACAAACAATTTGGCAAACAAAATCGGACAATCCTTTTTTATTCATTGACAATTTGCACTGCTCATAACAAAGTTCCTCTTTTGGAAAATGTAAAGGTTATTTTTTTCCCGCCAAATATGACATTGGTTATTCAACTTATGGACATAGAAATAATTAAAAACCTAAAAAATGTATACAGATAATCGTTGGTTGAAAAAATTCTTGCTAGAGATTTGTCTACTTGGAAAATTTCGCTTGACGTTCTTCAAGCCTCAAGAATTTGTAAGCAAGCGTGAAAGTTGAGACCATTAAGAACTGTTTTAAAAAAGCTGGATTTATCAAGAAAGAAAATGATGGAGAAACTGTAACTGAAACTGCGCCAGCTATTGACAACTGGGAGGAAGTTACTCCTGATCCTGCTATCTCCTATATGGACTTCGTCAGCGTGGATGAAGATGTGGCAGTGTGTGGTGAAGTTACTGATGCGGACATCGTCGCCGAAGTTCTCAACAATAACATCCAGGCTGAGGATGGAGCATCTGGTGAGGAAGAGGACAATTCTTCAGTAGTTCAGGAAAGGCCTATCCCGAGTGTGGCAGAAGCCATGGACCATATCCAATAACTCAGGCGTTTTTATGAAAGTCGCACCAATGTAAGTGATTTGATTTTCCAGTCAATAAATTTGATTAGAATCATACACTATGACAGAGACTTAAATCAGGAAAACAGATTAAAATCTCTGACTTTTTAAAGAAATTGTGAACAGATTATGTCCAACTACGTTAAATTATATTAAGTTTGGAAGAAGGTATAGGAAAGATGGATGGAAAACATATTAAAGTGACGAACACTATATGGTTTTTACAATGAAAATAAGAACACAGTTCACACTTTACACTGCTGCCATTGGACATAGACATTGGACATGTTTGCCTCTTAAAGAAAATCGATCGTCACCGCCCAATCCCCCGACCTAGGTTTCATTCTATCGGAACTCATCAGGGAGGAGTGTGAAACGCGCAACACAACTTCCTAAATGAGGAAACAAAAAAAACACAAAAGGGAGAAAATGAAAAATAATGAGATGTTTTCTTTACATAGATACATTATATATTCGTATCCAATGTCCTTTTCCTGTGTTTGTCCTTTATATTATACTTTTTACATGTTCCTATCTATGTGTCATATCATTCTTTACCATGTTCCATTTTTCTCCCCTTTGTGTTTTTTTGTTTCCTCTTTTAAGAAGTTGCGTTGTGCGTTTCACACTCCTCCCTGATGAGTTCCGATAGAATGAAACCTAGGTCGGGGGATTGGGCGGTGACGATTGATTTACTTTAAGGTGCAGCCATTACCTCTTTGTCTAATGGCAGCAATGTAAAGTGTGAACTGTGTTCTTCTTATCATTGTAAAAGCCATATTGTGTTTGTTGTATGTTTCTATCCGCCTTTCCTATACCTTCTTCCAAATATAATACAATTACCTCATAAAGCGAATAAAGGTTTTCTGTAAAGAGATACATCTATGTTAAATAAAGTTTTTGAGCTTGGTTGAAAACTTACCTGTGTTTCTTTTCAATTCCTTTTAATAAATTATTTAATTCAAATTTTTGGATGATTAGAATTTTTTACTGGTCCCTTCAAGTTCGAACTATCCAGGTTCCACTGTAATATTATATGTGGCCCTGTAGATACCTTGGTAATAATATTACATGTGCTCTTGTAGATGGCCAGGTAATGTCACATTAAATAAGATCTAAAAAGAGGTTGTTGATGATAAAATACATATTTTGAAAAACTAGCATATATTTCTTAATTGTAATACTTAAAAAACAATACAGTATCACTCCAACAATCAAATAATTGTATATTAAGAAATACCTGAGCAAATACATGGCAGTTGTTACTATAGGCAGCTTTAAAAGTAACAAATGTTTATTCAAAACTCATCTAAATAAGATATAAAATATATTAAGTACCGGTATCGTACTATTTTCATATAAAAACCTTAAAGCTTTGACTAATCATTCATTCCTAGGGATAAAAAAATTTAACAAATCACAAACAATTATTCACTAGTATCACATCACAATATTTCAAAAAATTTAAAGAAAATTTAATGGGGGGGTCATTAGTGAAAAACTTAAAACCCTTCATTTAAGGTGGGAGTGTATAGAATGTGAGTTAAGGACACTGTGTTTGCAGTTTTTATAACTAAACATTTTGTTGGTCAAAATAAATAAAATATTTCTCCAGTATAAACAAAGTTTATATTTCTATCCATGGTGATATCAACAGTTGTTGAATAGCTGTCGAGGGTGTCCTGGAATTTAATGACAACTTTTGATATACATTTAAAAAGTTTCCCATATAATTCCGTTATACTCATGACAGATATTCAACACCTGTTGATATCATCATGTGAAGAAAATTAGGCTATGTGTTTCTATTGAAGCAATGTTTGATGTATTTTGGCCAAAAACAGTTTTGTTGTAAAAAATGCAAACACACTGTACTTAACTTATGTTCCCTACATTCCCACCTTTAGCTCGTGAGGTATCCAGGCTTACCTTGCTTAGTTCTATTATGGAGTAGTTTACAAGGTAGGCCCAACGTGTAAGTGTAGGTGTAAGGTGTGTTAGCTACCTTTGAGTGTAAACGGAATGTAATTGACCGAGTTTCATAACATTACTAAAAACTGGCAAAAATATTTTTTAAATATTATTTGTAAGATAAACTTTTCATATGACTCTTGTTTCAATATGGCCAACACAAGACAACGTTACAGTATGACCAACATAAAACTACCCAGTCCAGTGTAAAACAGTATTTAGATTAAAAAGGACGGATGATGTACAAGTGAGGTTATGTTACTAAACGAGTCCTGCGTCCTTAGCCATTCCGTAGAACACAGAGTCCTTTTTTTGTAGCAGGCTCTGGGGGGTGTCGAACTCGACTACCTGACCTTGGTCCAATACAAGCACTCTGCAACAAACATGCAACAGTAACTGTTTAATGATTATTGAGGAGCAGAGCTGCAGATATTCAGTTTAAGCTCTGGGAAACATGCGACAATAACTATTTAATGGAATGAAACCTCACCTGTTAGAATCCAGGATTGTGTTTAATCTGTGAGCTATAGTAAGCACTGTACATTCTTGAAACTCTTTGCGTATAGTAGCCTGTAACACAACCATTTAGCACAACTGTTATAATGAGACATTCTGGGAGAGGGGTTAGCACTCCAATACTCTGTGATCTAGTGTCTATTATTACCTAATATTAGGCTGATAACTGACCTGAATTAGGTCATCTGTCTCAAGGTCAACAGCCGCAGTTGCTTCATCCAAGACAAGAACCTTGGTCTTTCTCAGCAGCGCTCTAGCCAGACAGATGAGTTGACGCTGGCCTACACTGCAGGGGAAAATTAAACCAATTAGTGGATGTTGGGGGTCAGTTGAAGGAGATTCTCACCACTTTCAGACACCCAGTGGTTCAGTCCCGTTGGTAAACTCACCTAAGATTCTCACCACCTTCAGAAACCTGGTGATTCAGTCCTGCTGGTAAACTCTTGACGAAGCTCTTTAGATGAGCGTGCTCGATTGCTTTCCAGACGGCATCATCTGACAAGTTGTTGAAAGGGTCGAGGTTCTGCCGGAGTGATCCGGAGAAGAGAACAGGGTCCTGAGGGATGATGGTGATTCTGGATCTTACAACGTGGAGCCCTAGTCCAATAATGTCCACACCGTCGATGATGATTGAACCGCCAGCTGGTTCAATGATCCTGAACAACGCCAGGGTGAGGGAAGATTTACCAGCACCAGTGCGCCCAACTATACCAACCTGACAATAGAGAGCATTTATGGTAGGTTCAGTGCTGTCAACTATACCAAGAGGAGATCACTGTTCTAGTGAGGAGCTATTGGTTACCTTCTCCCCACCGCTTATGGTGAAGTTGAGCCCTTTAAGCACAAGATCCAGTCCTTCTCTGTATCGCAGCTTGTAATCTGTGAACTGCACTCGACCCTCGGTGGGCCAGTCTTTGGGGGGTTGAGTGGCAGGATTCTCCCAGGGGGCTTCCTGGGGGACAGACAAGCAATACCTCGACAGTTCAGTCAGTTAGGATTGTGTTAGGATTCTCCCAGGGGGCTTCCTGGGGGACAGACACGCAATACCTCGACAGTTCAGTCAGTTGGGATTGTGGTAGGATTCTCCCAGGGGGCTTCCTGGGGGACAGACAAGCAATACCTCGACAGTTCAGTCAGTTAGGATTGTGGTAGGATTCTCCCAGGGGGCTTCCTGGGGGACAGACAAGCAATACCTCGACAGTTCAGTCAGTTGGGATTGTGGCAGGATTCTACCAGGGGGCTTCCTGGGGGACAGACAAGCAATACCTCGACAGTTCAGTCAGTTAGGATTGTGGTAGGATTCTCCCAGGGGGCTTCCTGGGGGACAGACAAGCAATACCTCGACAGTTCAGTCAGTTGGGATTGTGGCAGGATTCTCCCAGGGGGCTTCCTGGGGGACAGACAAGCAATACCTCGACAGTTCAGTCAGTTGGGATTGTGGCAGGATTCTCCCAGGGGGCTTCCTGGGGGACAGACACGCAATACCTCGACAGTTCAGTCAGTTGGGATTGTGGTAGGATTCTCCCAGGGGGCTTCCTGGGGGACAGACACGCAATACCTCGACAGTTCAGTCAGTTGGGATTGTGGTAGGATTCTACCAGGGGGCTTCCTGGGGGACAGACAAGCAATACCTCGACAGTTCAGTCAGTTGGGATTGTGGCAGGATTCTACCAGGGGGCTTCCTGGGGGACAGACAAGCAATACCTCGACAGTTCAGTCAGTTGGGATTGTGGCAGGATTCTACCAGGGGCTTCCTGGGGGACAGACAAGCAATACCTCGACAGTTCAGTCAGTTGGGATTGTGGCAGGATTCTACCAGGGGGCTTCCTGGGCGACAGACAAGCAATACCTCGACAGTTCAGTCAGTTGGGATTGTGGCAGGATTCTACCAGGGGGCTTCCTGGGGGACAGACAAGCAATACCTCGACAGTTCAGTCAGTTGGGATTGTGGTAGGATTCTCCCAGGGGGCTTCCTGGGGGACAGACAAGCAATACCTCGACAGTTCAGTCAGTTGGGATTGTGGCAGGATTCTACCAGAGGCTCTTTCAGTTCAAACTTCGTTAGACCACCAAATAGCACACGTGTGGTTTGAGACAGGAAACAAAGATGGCTACCTGTTCATACTCTGAGTACTCCTTGATCCTCTCGACAGCCACGATGTTGGTCTCAATGTCCGATGCAACTCGCACCAACATGTTCAGAGTCATTGTGATCTGCAGCAATAAATATACATACAACCAGTGTTCACTTGGGAAGTCCCAACAGAAAATAAACAAGGCTCAGCTGATCAGCAATTTTGTTGATAAACCAAGGCTGTATCCGAATAGTCTACTTATGCGGCGTCGCGTTGGCTTGTGGCGTTGATAGCTGCATATGCAATCACGTGACCTAGTGTAGATCTGTCCAAATAGTCGCGAACGAGACCGATGCAGTCTTCTCGAGGCTTTGGTAACCATGGATACGGAAAGCTACGAGCCATGCGGCTTTCTCGCGACGTTGGTGCGGTGTTTGACTTGAAATTGTTTTATTATTATAGTTTCGTCTGCTAGAGCACCGACTTACGTTTTGCGCCATTTTAAACAAGGTTAATAGAATTTCTCATCCTGTGATTCTCGTCATGTCTTTGTAAAATAAATCGCAAAAAATATGTAAGTATGCCAATTAATTACATGTTATATTTTAAGATATAAAGGTGTAAATAATATGCATATTTAAATAGTTTTTGCTATATAAAATAATTACCGCTTAGTAGAGTGTAATAATAATAATAATAATAATAATAATAATAATAATAATAATAAAATTTACATAGTTTCTGAGTTATTCGGTAGGAAGAAGCACTGCGGGCCCAAGTGTATTGCCGTTCGAATAGTTTGATGTTGTCTTTGCTATGAAAACCGCGAGAAGTGTAAAATTATCAAGACTGCATCAAGTCTGCATCAAGTCAAGTGTACTTGACTATTCGGATACAGCCCAATACAAATCACGCTGACCTGCAATATTATTTTATTTTCAATATTAAAAAAAAAAATTGAATTATCAAGAAATATTAATTTTTGAATTTAAAAAAAAGTAACTGCAGTATTATATGAAAGGAAGTATATTTCATATATATTAATAATGATTCATAATAATAACTATTGCAAAGTGGTAATACGAAATTAACACAATGTTATTTACAGGCCCAAGGACATGTTTAAATGTTTTCCTCTGATCCATGAAGTGTAGCTAAAACTTAATTTAATTTATATTCTAGATAATGTTCTAAAAACCCAACAATCTTTAATTTCACAAAGGCAACAAAGTTTGAAATATTGCATTTAATTCAGAAAACTTAGTTGTGCGTATATAGCTAGGTCCCTGTAGGGCGTAGCTCACAAAAAGTCCCATAAGCCCAGAATGATAAGTTGTCATGACTTCTTTAAGCTACCTGTAGCGCGTAGCTCACAGAAAGCCCCACCAGCCCTGAATGATAAGTTGTCATGACTTCTATAAGCTACCTGTAGCTCGTAGCTCACAGAAAGCCCCACCAGCCTGAATGATAAGTTGTCATGACTCTATAAGCTACTCTTGATATGTAGCTCACAAATAGCTCACCACGTGTAGCTCACAGAAAGCCCACCAGCCCGAATGATAAGTTGTCATGACTTCTATAAGCTACCTGTAGCTCGTAGCTCACAGAAAGCCCCACCAGCCCTGAATGATAAGTTGTCATGACTTCTATAAGCTACCTGTAGCTCGAGCTCACAGAAAGCCCCACCAGCCCTGAATGATAAGTTGTCATGACTTCTATAAGCTACCTGTAGCTCGTAGCTCACAGAAAGCCCCACCAGCCCAGAATGATAAGTTGTCATGACCTCTATAAGCTACCTGTAGCTCGTAGCTCACAGAAAGCTCACACAGCCCAGAGAGATAAGTTGTTCATGATTTCTTTAAGCTACCTGTAGCGCGTAGCTCACAGAAAGCCCCACCAGCCCAGGGTTCATCGTCTCTCGCCCCAACACGGCGAACAAGGACGTGAAGAAGGTGATGAAACCGCCTATCAACTCTAAACGTACAGAGAGCCAACTGAAACACACAATTACCACCACAAAAGTAGTTCCTTTCAATATTATTTATTTTAAATAAATAAGATAAAAATCTTCGAAAGTTTTAATATATTTATTTTCATAATAGTTTAATGGCTTACCACCAAAAAGTTGAGCAATTAATGGGAATATTGTAGTTTCTTGAACAAAAGTTGAATTCATGGCCGAAGAGAGGATAAAAACAGACACACATTTCCTATTCAAATGAGTGAAGTGTCTCTTTACTATGTGTTTGCCCAAGTCTCCGCAGTGTCGCCAACTCGCACATTCAATGTTCCGTAAGGAATCGCAGCAAATAATAGTTTGTGCCGTGAGCAAACAAAGTTTGAGGACCACTGGTGTAGAACCTCCTGCCAACCTTCTGACTACCCTGATAGTAGCATTAGTGACCTCTTGTTACAAGTCCTGGTATGGGGAGGGGGGGGAAGGAACTCACCAATTGGACGTTATGTTGGGAAACACGCACATCTGGTTGAAATCTACCTTCTCCTCGGATATCTTGATGAACCTGCTCTGAACTCCGTACGCCCGGATCACAGCCGCTCCTGTAACATACAATGACCTAACAACATTACCTCAGGGAGGAAAGAATGAAAGCCATGATGTTTTCTGATGACTTGATGGTATTAGGGGAGAAGGAAGAGGAAGTACAGGAATAACTACAAGAAAGGAATGAGTGAAAGTGAAGGTAGGTTGAATGAAATTTAGCACAGCTAAGTGTGAAGTGATGTCCAATAAGAAGAGGGCAGTAAGGGGAGTTGTTCTATAGGCGTGTAAGAGACCTGCTATGGAGAAGAGAAGTGTCCTTGAAGTGTAAGGAAGTTCTGTACAGGGCGTACTTTGTAGACATTGTCACTCATACAGCAGAAACATGGACAGTGGATGTAAGATAGACAGGAAAGTGTAGGCCATAGGAATGAAGTTTGTGAGGAGCATGTTAGTTGTCACCAGGAAAAACAAGATTAGGAATGAGGCTATCCAGGAAAGAGTAAGAGTACACGAGATAGTAGAGGAAGCAAGACTGAGATGGTATGAACATGTAATGAGGATGGAGTAGAATAGAATCCCAAAGAGAATGATAAATATCAAGTATGTGGGAAAAAGACTGAAAGGGAGACTTCAAAAGAGATGGAAGAAGCACATAACAGCAAGTGTGCAGGTGAGAAAAGGGGAAAAATGGAAGCGATTAAAAAATAAAGACTGGAGGAAGATGTCGTTGTCGTCCGCTTTAATATCTGTCCTCGTGGTTGAGTGGTCAGAGACACAGACAGCCTGTCTAGTAAACTCCAGTTCTGTTAGCGGCTAGCACTCACTCACCTGTGATACTCTCTCCAAAGTGAGAGTAGACCGGAGCCCTCGAGATAGATTCAAGTCTCTTCACTTGTCTGCTTGTGGAAACGTACACTCGCTGCGAACACAAACACTCATCATTTCTTTAACTTATCTTACAGACCATATGTGTTCGAGAAGCCGCTAACATTAATTTAAGGACAAAACTTGATAAAGGTAAATTTCCAGTATATGAAATAGAATTGATCTGAATTAAGGATGGAAAACCAGTTAAATTCACAATGTCAAGAACTGTGCACCATAGCAGGAAGTAGAATACGGACATTTTGAGTTGGAACTGGACTAACCAATTCAGCTTTAGAATGCTGAGTTTTGAGTCAGTTCAGCTCAACAGAGCAGAGTTGGACCTAGCCTAATTGTTTGATAATACATGACAATGTTAATAATGGTAACTAATTGCTTTAATTATTTTTTGAGTTACAAACATTCAGAATTTTTTTTCAATTAACATATCAATTAAATTAAAGTGTTAATAAAAGAATTTACATGCTTCGGTGGCCACGTGGTCCAACGTGCTACCCTCGCAGTAAACTAGACTGTCGATGACAGGGAGATCAAGGTTTGAGTCTCAGTTGGGTGTACCGAGTGTGGTTTTTTTCCAAAATGGTTTTCCACTCCTACTCCATGCAAATATGGGTACACTTCCTCCTAATATAACCTTCATAATCACTAAAAATCATTAGCATAATAATTAGTACATAAGCGTACAACCTGAACGGGTAGTAAGAGGTGATGCTAACTTTTTTTTTTTTTGCATTGTGTTTTACTACCCTTTTAGGTTATATGCTACGTACTAATCATGCTAATGTGTATGGGATGATGGGTAGAATTTAGGGGAGGTGTACCTAGATGTAGGAGGCGAGAGAATGGAAAACCATTTGTGGAAAAACGACCCCCCAGTACACCCAACAAAGATTTGAACTCTGATGTGATCGTCGGTGCAGTCTATTGCGAGAGTGATGTCTTTCGACCAAGCAGCCGCCAAAGCGGGTATTTAAAACTTTTAAAGAACTAGAGCAGGTGTGTGTACAGATATGACCAGATCCGGCGCACCTGTATAAAGTAGTAGAGTATTCCGACTGGCACGATGACGCTGATGAATAATGGAGTCGTGCAGCTGATTACAATAAATGTGGCTGCTACCTGAAACAAGATATCATATCAAGTACTGGAGTAACCCAGCTCATGAGATGGTCATGTGTAGCAGACATCAAGTTAACTTGACAGAGAGTCTTATTTCACATTACCTTCACATTGAAAAGAAAAAAAAAAAGTCGAGTGCCAATCGCCAAGCACAACAATCATTATCTAAAATATATCTACATGTTTGAGGTGTGCAAAGCTTCAAAATTTTGACATGGCTTCAAAACATATACTAGCTTCGACTTCACTTCGAAAAAAAAATCCGGCTTCAATAGTTACAAATTTTTAAGTTGTAATAGTAGCTTGAGTTATCAGAATAAAACTAATTATTAGAAACAATTGTAAAATAAAACATTTTCCAAGTAAGTTTAGAGCATTCAATTACATAAATAACAAAAAATATAATATTTTTTACAAGTTTAACACAACTAACCAAAAAATTTCAAACTTTAATTCAAATTTGAGAATATTTAATATATTCCATTCGAGTTTGCTCCGAAATGAAAAAAAATGGACTTTGCACACCGCTATTACATGCCAAACTCGCTTATAAAATATAAACTCAGCTCAAACATTAAGGATATACAAAATTCTAAAGCTTTGTCTTGGCTTTCGAAAAAAAAAAAAAATCAGCTTTACCAATAAAAATTATTGATAACTAAAATACTGAATAAATCCAATTATTGCCATTCTGAGCCGTTTTATACATTACAAATTAATATTTGTGTGAGAAAACTTGAAATAATTGAAGTGCATGTTGTGGATAGTAGCTTGATCATTCAAAACTAGAATGAGATATTAAAAACAATTGTAAAATAAACTCTTTTCTTATGATTTTAATGCATGGATTTATAAAAATAAGCACATCATAATCAAATGTTTCCAGCCTGTGGCTAGATTAGTTTAATAAAATGCCTCCATCTTCCTATGTCCTTCCACCATTCTTCCTCCTTTATTTGATTCCATTCTTCTCCTATCACTTGCACACTTTCTGTTATCTGCTCCTCCCATCTTTTTCTTGGCTTCCCTTGCGGGGAAAACGGGAGAAATAAGCACAATATAAAAATATTTGTCAAGCATAAAACCATTGGGAGCCAACAACATGTAGAACAGAGTGTACACTCAAAAATTAAGAATGTGCAGCTACAGACGTGCATAGTTGAAACTACGAACCTTAAAATCTTGCCGCCTAGATTATGATTACACTCCTAGTCTTGAGACGATGGCTTCTGTACTGATAATGTAAATTCCAGTTAGGGATGAACGGCCGGTTCATGACCCCGGAGTTTATCCAGGGATTAACTGACTGACTAGCAGTACAGTTGTGTCAGGTACTTCATCAGAGGATGTTGTTAAATGTAAGAGCTCTGCATAGTCCAAGAATAATGTAGAGTTAAGGTAGTTTCCCCATAGACAGTTACCATGTACCAAACATCATCCTTTGTAAATAATTGTATATTTATAGTCCATGTTATTAAAATTAGCTAGTTTTAGAATAGTAAACAGCTCTCGTATTATTTAAATGTGTGCATGCGCTCCCATCATATATTAACTGGCAACCGGCCATAGCAAAACCACTAGCAAAATATATTCAAACTTCAATTATTTGACTTTTACTTCACTTCAAAATGAAAAAAAAAAAAGTTGACTTTGCACACACTTTTACTGTTTCCAGCCTGGGTCAGTTTTTTTTTCATTCAAGCCATATGTTTTCCACTACCGGCTTGCTAGACCTATCTTAGCTTTATATGCATTATAATCTAACTTAAGACTAGGACAGGCACAACATCCAGTCCCGTCCGTTAATTCATCACTGTGAAAGGGTACACCCACATTTCACCAATGATATATTTAGGAATCGAACACGGGACCCTTAGCTCAATAAAAAGACACGCTACCGACTGAGCTAAGGTTGCACACCCTTATTATCCCTAAAAGCAAATGTGAGAATTTGTTTTTGTAATATTGGTAACATTTCAAAGCAGCTAGCTATTTTCTTAGTCGTGGTGCCCTATTTGTTGTTATGTTAGTGAGGAAACTAGCATGGCCGTGAGAACAGTCTTCTCACCCTGTATAGGTTGGGTATGGACATGCGCAGGATCATGGGGATATGTGTGTCCTATTTGTTGTTATGGTGGTGAGGAAACTAGCATGGCCATGAGAACAGTCTTCTCACCCTGTATAGGTTGGGTATGGACATGCGCAGGATCATGGGGATATGTGTGTCCTATTTGTTGTTATGGTAGTGAGGAAACTAGCATGGCCGTGAGAACAGTCTTCTCACCCTGTATAGGTTGGGTATGGACATGCGCAGGATCATGGGGATATGTGTGTCCTATTTGTTGTTATGGTGGTGAGGAAACTAGCATGGCCATGAGAACAGTCTTCTCACCCTGTATAGGTTGGGTATGGACATGCGCAGGATCATGGGGATATGTGTGTCCTATTTGTTGTTATGGTAGTGAGGAAACTAGCATGGCCGTGAGAACAGTCTTCTCACCCTGTATAGGTTGGGTATGGACATGCGCAGGATCATGGGGATATGTGTGTCCAGCACGTTCACATCACTGGAGAACCTGGTGAGTAGCCTTCCCGTCGGCGTCGTATCAAACAGGGACTGGGGCAGCCGCAGGATGTTGGCCAACATGGTGTTGTGGAGTGTGTTGGCAGCATTGATGGTGCCCACGCTCACTGTCAGAGCGCCGATACACACGCACACCACTGGAAACCACAACTCACTATTAGCGCAGTTATGAGGGGACAATAATTTTAAGCAAATGAGTGACGGTTCATCTAGCAGCAATAAATACTAAAACACCTAGATTGTGTTATATATATTTGGAAGAAGGTGCAGGAAAGATGGATTGAAAGGTTTTAAAGTGAACAAACATGACCTTTTACGAAAAGAACATAGCACATACTTTCCACTGCTGCTAATGGACAAAGCAGTATTGGCTGCCTCTTTAAGAAGCCATCACCTCTTTGTACAGTGGAAGCAATGTAAAGTGTGAACCATGTTCTTCATTTCATTTTAAAAGCCATATCATGTTTGTCCCCTTTAATGTATTTCTATATATCTTTCCTGCACCTTCTTCCAAATATAACACAATCTACCTCAAAAGTGAATAAAAAAGTTTTCCTTAAAAACGCCGATATTACACTCAGGCGAGAATGAGTTTTAGAGTCTGGAGTAAGTGTTGCTATAATTTGGTTAAATTCGCCGATAGGTACCTCTTTTTTCTTGTTCCTTTTCTAACCTGATCTTGCGGCTTTTTATTTAGCACTACTACACATTCAGGTTATATACACTTATACATTAATTTCGCCAATGGGTTAGGGATGAGATGTTAAATTTAGAGGAAGTGTATCCACATTTGTGTGGAGAATGGTTAACCATTTAGAAAAAGTCACACTGAGTACACCCAACCAGGATCGAACCACGATTACCCCATCATCGGCAGTCTAGTCTATCGGCGGCCATCAGAGCGGATGACCTTGAAGCTCAGACTGAATGTACCTCACCTTAAAACTAGGAGGGATTGCAACTGTGTTTGACCCCCCCCCCCCCCTCCACGAATGTTTATCTAGAACATTTCCTCCGAGAGTAAACCACATGTCATCCCTGTTGAGGTCCACTACTGTACCCACCTTGTCCAAGACCCAGCAACCCGTACACGCCCAGGTACAATTCTTGCGGGTTTGTTTCTGTTAGGTTGGTAGTAGAGTTGAACGTGCCATACCCGTTCTCTGACCAAACACTCAGCCACACATTTGAGCCCACTTGGAAACCTTGTAATATGGCGTTAATCACAAGCGTTCCAATGGCCAAGAGGAGGCCAACAGCTGCTATGTAATGCTTGTACACGGCCCACTTAACCTAAAACCACAATATGTACAAATGTAGGAGTGGGGTGTAAGGAGGATCCTTACCAGAGAGGACTGGGGTGTATGGAGGATCCTTACCAGAGAAGACTGGGGTGTATGGAGGATCCTTACCAGAGAGGACTGGGGTGTATGGAGGATTCTTACCAGAGAAGACTGGGGTGTATGGAGGATCCTTACCAGAGAGGACTGGGGTGTATGGAGGATCCTTACCAGAGAAGACTGGGGTGTATGGCGGATCTTTACCAGAGAGGACTGGGGTGTATGGAGGATCCTTACCAGAGAGGACTGGGAAGTATGAAGAATCCTTACCAAGGAGGACTGGGAAGTATGGAGGATCCTTACCAGAGAGGACCGGGATGTATGGAGAATCCTTACCAGAGAGGACCGGGAAGTATGAAGAGTCCTTACCAGAGAGGACTGGGATGTATGGAGGATCCTTACCAGAGAGGACCGGGAAGTATGAAGAATCCTTACAAGAGAGGACCGGGAAGTATGAAGGATCTTTACCAGAGAGGACTGGGATGTATGGAGGATCCTTACCAGAGAGGACCGGGATGTATGGAGAATCCTTACCAAAAAGGACTAGGATGTATGCAGGATCCTTACCAGAGAGGACTAGAGTGTGTAGAGGATCCTTGATAGATGGAATTACATCCTGTCATTCACGAGTGTGGTGCCAATGTTATCCACTAATAGCTAGGTTTAAGCTTAGGAGGAGAGAATGTGATACTTTTTTTTAGCAACACGTCTTACTACCCATTCGGGGTTTGGGTTTATACACTAATAATCCTGCGAAGCAATTTCATTTAGGGAGTAAGGATTTAAGTGGAGTGAGCGAATTATTGAACTAACATTATTCCCAGACATAGATACCTTAATTATATATATAATAAAAGTTGACAAATGAACAACACGAAAGAATGGCATGAGTGACACTCAAAAGCATCAGTAAACAATAATAGTTTAAGAAAATAAAAATAATCTAATCTGATATGATTCATTCGAAAATAACAATATGGCGACAGACACTCACATTGCCAACCTCTGCCCGCTCCGTCTCTATCAGCTTTTTGTCCTGAAACTTGGGACGGTCCGGATCCTTTTCCCGGATGTTGTTTAGCTGGCCACGACTGCCCGTATTTAGTCTGCGGAGACTGCCACTAGCAGCTCTCTTTAGACTTCCTCCTGACCTTGTACTTACAGTGGACATCCGACTACAACACAACAATACTTCTGTTAGAGCTACTTGACAACATACAACACAGCAATACTTCTGTTAGAGCTACTTGACAACATACAACACAGCAATACTTCTGTTAGAGCTACTTGACAACATACAACACGGCAATACTTCTGTTAGAGCTACTTGACAACATACAACACAGCAATACTTCTGTTAGAGCTACTTGACAACATACAACACAGCAATACTTCTGTTAGAGCTACTTGACAACATACAACACAGCAATACTTCTGTTAGAGCTACTTGACAACATACAACACAGCAATACTTTTGTTAGAGCTACTTGACAATATACAACAGTGATACTACTCTCTGAGTTACTTGACAACATACAACACACAGCGATACTTTTCTCAGAGTTAATTGACAACACACAACAGTGGTACCTCTTCAAATGGAAGAGTATGGTGTCATTACCGTGGGGGTGATCCAGTGTCCCCGATAGAGCCATGCTCACTTCGACTGTCAGACACCCGGGAGATGGCCCGATTGAACTTGCGTTGGAACTCTTCCGCTCCCAAAGAACTTTCCAGCTGTTGTTTGATCTCCTCCAGGTCTAAAACAATACAAGAGTCGGGTAGTCGATGTATATTGAACAAGTCTTGTTTATTTATAGAGGCTAGAAAAACTTTAAAATAATATTTCCTGTAATTGTTGATGTAAGGAATTTCTTCCTTTTTAACTTGGTAAAGAAGATAAGAAAGATGTTTTATTATTTTTTTAAAAAAAAAAAACATTATTTGCTATCAGTGGTATGGGCAAGGAACAAAACTACCTTGAGTGTAGGATGTAATAATCTACCACCAAAATATTTAACTCCCAAATAATGGGCAGTGGGTTTCATATAGCAATAATTTATATTCTTGATATTGGTCAACAAAAATATGTTGACTATCAGATTAATGTGATAAATCCCTCTCGGTAGCGTCTACAATAAATATTCAAAATAAGGTTCCAAGTCTACTCCCCCCCTCCGTGATGCCTCGCTCAACCTACCAGCTTCTGAAGTAGCGTCATTAGAAACCACCTCCTGAAGATGTTGATCCAAAAAGTCGGCAAAGGCCCCTTTCTCTGCACCAGCTCTTTGTAAGTCCCTTTCTCGGATACTTCCCCATCAGTAAGCACCACGAT
Source organism: Timema podura (assembly GCA_033556935.1). Classification (NCBI taxonomy): domain Eukaryota; kingdom Metazoa; phylum Arthropoda; class Insecta; order Phasmatodea; family Timematidae; genus Timema; species Timema podura. The sequence goes on along the minus strand of JAVRXN010000012.1, from coordinate 54,417,062 downwards.
CAAGTCGACTTTGGGTAGGAAGGTGATCCCATGAGTCACCAACACTCGTGTCTACAGATGCACATTCACACACTTTACACATGTGTTCATAATTCTTAACGACGCACTCACACACATTGTAAGCGAGTGCTGATATAGATCGTAGTTCATACCCACAGTCGCGTTTACAGCAGAAACCTGGACGTTGGATTCAAGAGAGACGAGGAAGGTTGAGGTCATGGAGGAGATGAGGAGAAACAAGAGTACAGTAGAGGAAGCAATAATGAGATAGTATGGTGATGTAATGAGGATGGAAAAGGAAAGGATACCAAGTAGAATCAGAGAGTTAAAGTTTTGAGGGAAACCAAGGGAGACCAATAAAGAGATGGGAGGAGCAGATAACAGCAAGTGAGTAGAATAATGGACGAGAGTAAGGGAGGAAGAATGGTGGAAGGACAGAGAAGATGGGAGCGTTTTTACTAAACTAACTTAGCCAAGGGCTGGAAACAATTCATGGTGTGACTGTAATGATCCTCATTTTTATATTCCATATATATTAAATATTAATTTTTAATTTTGGTATATTTTTCTATTTATCTACTCAGTCATTTTGTTTTATTTAATATAAATACTTTATATCTCCCCATTTGACAACCACCCCACACTTGTGCTGTGTTTATTTCCTGGCACTAATCAAAATTGAAAACCATGAGTTGGAAAGCATTGAGCAGTTCAAGTACCTGGGAAGTCTGCTGACAAAGGATGCTTACTGTACCAAGAAAATTAGGTAAAAGATCGCCATGGCCAAGGAAGCTTTCAACAAAAATAGGTTACTCTTGACCAGCAAGCGAGTTTGGAACTGAGGAAGAAACTGATGAAATGCTACTTTGGAGCATCGCACGTGATATGAAAGAAAACTTGTACTCTGAGATTGAGAGATGGAAAAATAAAATACATTGTGAGAGACTTTGAAATGTGGTAGTCTGGAAAAGGACATTGAGACATGATTCAGGTGGACAGACAGGGAGACAAATGAACAAGTTCTAAGAAGAGTGGTGAGAAGATCAGGTGGACAGACAGGGAGACAAATGAACAAGTCCTAAGAAGAGTGGGTGAGAAGATCAGGTGGACAGACAGGGGACAGAAATCTAGAAGGGTGAGAGATAGGGAAACAAGTCCTAAGAGAGTGGGTGAGAAGATCAGGTGGACAACAGGGAGACAGATGAACAAGTCCTAAGAAGATGTGGAGAAGGTGGCAGAAGGGAAAGAAGCCAATTTTCCTTAGGATAAACAAAGCAAACTGATTGGACACATCTTTGGAAGAACGCTCTTTCCACGATGTCATGGAAGGAAAGTTTAAGTGAAAAAGGATTCAAATACTAGATGATTTGAAGGAAAGAACAAAATTCTGAGAGCTGAAGGAGGAGGCAGAGGACAGGGCGCATTGGAGGTCTAAGTTCACTGACAAAAGGAATGGCTCTGTCTTAAGATAGAACACCTCATAATAATAATATTTATCGGTGGTCAACTGCTAAATTTCAACAATGATGTAATTCTCCTTTGTTCAGGACGGGGAAGTCCTGACAAAGAAGAATGGTGTCACTCTGTGCTGGAAACCTAATTCGTGAAAATGCAGTTTGGCAATATTTCAAAATATTTTAGTAATCCTTGTATAAAAATCCCATCATGTTTCACTAAAAGAATAATTAAATATTCTTAAAAATAAGTCTAATAAAGAAATGTGAATTTAAGGGTGTTTTTCATGAAATTTTCATTTAAATCAATTACCATTTAGAGCACAGCGTTGATTTGAAATATTAACATAGTTTATCATTTTTAGAACATAATTTAATAGATTCCAAATAGTTGGGCAATAACGACAAAGGAAAGGGCAAAATAATTGCAGCCCATCGCAGGGCACTTATAATGCCAATCTCAATAAGGGCACAATAATTGGAACATACATATAATCGTGTACTACAATAATTGGTGCCTAATCGTGGAGCCCATATAATCACATATTACAATATGATTATGATGATAATAACACGTGATATTATTTCCTCACTGGCTAATGAGTGTTAGGGCCAAAGATAGGGGGAGGAAGGAAATTGGTAAGGACTGATAGGACACTTAGATGGGAACATTTAAAAGGAACTAGTGAGGAAAATTATGACACTAAACTACGGTGATAAATTAAGTAAGTGTACCTTGTTGTTTAGCAGACCAGTGGGCCCAATCACCTTCTCGAAGATGTGTTTACCAACATGACTGTCCACAGCACTCAAAGGGTCATCCAACAAGTATATGTCAGCGTCGTTGTAGACTGCCCGGGCTAGACTCACCCTCTGCTTCTGTCCTCCACTCAAGTTAATACCCTGTAACAACAAGTATATGAGAGCACCACTCCACGACCCTGAGGTGTGTCAGACAAAGTCAAATGTTCCGTAAGGATGTTATTTACGAATTGAATTAACTTATTAACAAACTAAAATCCATTATCTAATTATTATAAACATCATTTGCACTAAATAAAGTTCAATCGCAAAGAAAAATTTTCCAAAATAGTGGTATAGCTCACTACACAATAAATGAAATTTTTAAATAATAAGATAAATCTCGACCTGCACTTCCCACTCACCTTCTCTCCTATCTCAGTCTCATCTCCTCCCGGTAGCACCTTGAAGTCTGGCTTGAGAGCGCAGGCCTCAATCACCTTGTCATAATAACGTTCGTCCGAACTCTTACCAAACATTATGTTCTCTTTGAGCGAGGCATTCTGAATCCACGCCTGCTGAGGTACGAACGCTATCGACCCCTGAAACAATACAAGCTCTAATTAAACATAAGTGTCCTTTTTGAATGAATGTTGACACCTTGTCCATCTCTCCCCGGTATCGCAGACAACAGAGCTGCTAAACTCACCTGAGTGTTGACGTGACCTGACACCTTGTCCATCTCTCCCGGTATCGCAGACAACAGAGCTGCTAAACTCACCTGAGTGTTGACGTGACCTGACACCTTGTCCATCTCTCCCTGGTATCGCAGACAACAGAGCTGCTAAACTCACCTGAGTGTTGACGTGACCTGACACCTTGTCCATCTCTCCCCGGTATCGCAGACAACAGAGCTGCTAAACTCACCTGAGTGTTGACGTGACCTGACACCTTGTCCATCTCTCCCCGGTATCGCAGACAACAGAGCTGCTAAACTCACCTGAGTGTTGACATGACCTGACACCTTGTCCATTTCTCCCTGGTATCGCAGACAACAGAGCTGCTAAACTCACCTGAGTGTTGACATGACCTGACACCTTGTCCATCTCTCCCCGGTATCGCAGACAACAGAGCTGCTAAACTCACCTGAGTGTTGACATGACCTGACACCTTGTCCATCTCTCCCCGGTATCGCAGACAACAGAGCTGCTAAACTCACCTGAGTGTTGACATGACCTGACACCTTGTCCATCTCTCCCTGGTATCGCAGACAACAGAGCTGCTAAACTCACCTGAGTGTTGACGTGACCTGACACCTTGTCCATCTCCCCCAGTATCGCAGACATCAGGGAGCTCTTGCCGGACCCGACAGTCCCTACCACAGCAATGAGAGCCCCTTTATCAACCCTCAAGTTGACGTTATTAATCACCGGCTGCTCCCCAAGACCCCAAGAGAAGGTTCCTCCTTGTACTAGCAGAGGACACTTCTCTGAAGACTCGTGGGATACGTTTTCGGTATTCAAATTCTCTCCGGCCATGAACCTGTCGACATTCAAATCAGGTCAGCAACTTAACAAAATGTAACCCAGAATATATACTATACATGCGACATACTATATACTTTTTAACCTAGCCCTGCACCTACTAGTCATGTGGTAGTTATGAAATGTGTTCTAGTAATGTTTTTAAAGAGTAAATTTTATTTATTTATTTATAGCACCGTGTCTTACTACCTATTCGGGTTATAACTAATTACGCTAATGTGTTACGGATGAGGAAGGTTAAATTTATAGGAAGTTTACCCGCATTTGTATGGAGGGAGAGTGGAAAACCGTTTAGGATAAACCACCCTCAATACGCCCGACGAGGATCGATCTCTAGTCTCCCCCTCATTGGCAGTCTAACCTATTGCAAGAGTGACGCCTTAGAACATGCAGCCACTGAAGTGAGTAAGAGTATATTATTTATTAGAGTGGTATTTCCTGACAATTAACAATAAATGTCAACTGTTGTAGCAGGGATATTGCGTGTGAATGAGCTAGGAGTAGTTCTCGGGAATTCAACTCATCTAGCGGTTATTAACCCCTGGGACTGTCCTATATTGTCAGCAACTTCCCAACAACAATCACAATGACACGAACTAATACCGTACTTGTTGATCCTCTCAAGTGAGACAAGTGCTTGGATGATCGTCGTTATCAGCATAGGGATCATGCTGAGCGGCATGCGGATGATGTTGAACAGAGAAAGTGACACGAAGGCAATTTCAGCATCCAGCACATTATTCTCGTCTACAAGCACAAACGTCGCAAACGTGACGATAGAAACAAGGAAAGGGGCGCACGTCGATGTGAAAGAGGTCACTGCGTTTAAATATGCCGCCTTCTTGAGAATATTGACTTCTTTTTTGCGAATATCTCGAAGTTCCTTCTCATAAGATGGCTCCCACGCGTATAGTTTTAGGACGCGTATCCCATTAAGGACCTCGTTGATGAGTTTGATCCTCTTGTCTTTACTCTTCATCTGTCGGATCTGCAGTGACTTGACCTTGTTGGCGATGAAGCTGTTGAGAGGCACCATGAGAATCATGAGTCCTAGTCCGGCTAGGACTGAGGGCCCCAAAATCTGCCACAGGTAGTACAAAGCTAAAGCTATCTGGAGTGGCGCAGACCATAACATGTTGAGTTGCATGGAGACCTCCATGGCTCTGTTGGCGTCCACCGCCATAAGGTTGACGATCTCACCGACAGTAGACTCCTTCCTGGCCCCATAAGACATGGTCAGCGCCTTGCGGTATATCACAGATATAATGGCGGAGCGGATTCGCATCCCTGTGATCAACATGCGGTTGAAGACGTGAGAGTTGATGAACGCCTGGACACAGTTGACGAGCAGTATTAGTCCTGCGTACAGGTAGCCCTTCCACATGGGTTCGTCGCTGGACACAAACGCGATCAGGAACCTGATAACACACATTGCATAAAAAAAATTCAGCAACAAACTTGAAAAAAAAATTAATTGGGGTTGGGCCAATCATCTCTTTTGTAGATCAGTTCGCCGCCAGTCTTTCCAATCACCAGTCCCGATAGTTTAGTTTATTTTCAGTATTACAAAGGGAATATTTTATAATGAAACATTCAGTTTTGAATGAAAATAATGTGGTCTTCATTAAAATCATTATAAATTTTAATAATATGTATATCTGAATAAAAAAGTAAAGTATATTGAGACTACAATTGGAAAGGGGATAGTATGGTAAGAAACGTAGCCCCTGACTACAAATCCAAAATGCTAGAATGCGGACATAATTTATTATAATAATATAGCTCTATAAGGAAAACCTCTTTTAACTTTATGTGGTAAATGTGTTGTATTATATTGTTATGGTCATCGGCGTCCCTTTCTAAATGCCCTAGTCATGAAAGTTTTGAAACGACGACAACGACATTATCATTTCAAAACTTGTATGACAAGGACACTTAGATAGGAACATGTGTGTGTTTTTTTGAGTTTTTTTGCGTTTTTTTCCCTCTTTTAGGAAGTTGAGTTGTGCATTTCACACTCTTTCTAAATGAGTTCCAATATAATGAAACCTAGGTCAGGGGATTGAGCGCTAATAATTGATTCTCTTCAAGAGGCAGCCATAGCCTCGTTGTCCAATGGCAGCAATGTAAAGTGTGAACTGTGTTCTTCTTTTCATTGTAAAAGCCATATTGTGTTTGTTATATGTTTCTATCCACCTTTCCTGTACCTTCTTCCAAATATAATAAAACTAGCACCTAGTTATTCATAAGCCCAAGACCTTGATTTGTCTACGTCTTTACCATGAATATTTCATGTTTCTATTTTAAAAAGTTAAGTAAAAACAAATAAATAAATTACTAAACATCAAAATAATTTTATTAGTATTTACAGTTTAATCTAAGTCTTGTATCTATGGCCTAGTTTTGACACCCCTGATAGTTTTTCCCTAGTTTTAGCACCCCTTGAATCTTCTTCTCCTCCCTCATGGTTGAGAAGATTGTTTGCAAAGATATGTTGTCGTCACACACACACACACACACACACACACACACACATACACACACACACACGTAGCCAGGGCTAGTCTGTGGTAGTTACCCCAGTAACTGTGGACTGGCGAAGGTGAGAATGTCTCCTAGTAGCCTGAGTAGAGATCCAAACAGAAACGTTGGACCGAACGCCCGACAGATTGCCGGAAGTACAGACGGAATCTTCTTGCTGTCACCGGCTTTGCTGATGTTCACACTTCCAGACCTCTTGTGGAATGTGGCATTCTGGCTCTTTCTAGAACAAACACGACAATCACATTCTCAGACCTCTTGTGGAATGTGGCATTCTGGCTCTTTCTAGAACAAACACGACAATCACACTCTCAGACCTCTTGTTCTGTCTCTCTCTAGAACAAACATGACAATCACACTCTCAGACCTCTTATTCTGGCTCTCTCTAAAACAAACACAACAATCACACTCTCAGACCTCTTGTTCTGTCTCTCTCTAGAACAAACACGACAATCACACTCTCAGACCTCTTGTTCTGTCTCTCTCTAGAACAAACACGACAATCACACTCTCAGACCTCTTGTTCTGTCTCTCTCTAGAACAAACACGACAATCACACTCTCAGACCTCTTGTTCTGTCTCTCTCTAGAACAAACACGACAATCACACTCTCAGACCTCTTGTTCTGTCTCTCTCTAGAACAAACACGACAATCACACTCTCAGACCTCTTGTTCCGTCTCTCTCTAGAACAAACACAACCACTGTCTCCTCTTCGCGGCTGCTCACCTTTCCTTACTGCGGACAGTCCTGTCCCAATACTTGCAGAACTTGGGGACCACTTCTTGTGTCAAGTCTTGAGGGTTTAGACCCCAGAGATCAGTCTTCTCCAGGGACCTGCGGTAGCCTGTCCATACTAACCCGTCAAACCAGCTGAAGAAGAGACGAGAGGGGAAGGGAGCTGCCTGTTCTGGACACGGATTCTATAACAACAACCACAACAATCTTCTAATCTCTTTTGGTTGGCTATTACTTAATATTGTCGGGAGATTTGTAGCAGTATTCTAAGATGGAAATACCCAGTAGAAGTATGTGGGGACAAAATTGTACTAGTTGAGAGGGACAATAATACAATAGTAATCAGTGGGGACAATATTGCACTATTAGTTATAATCAGTGTATGTCTCTGCCTCTGTGGGTCGTTTGGTTCAAACTATTCCAGTCCTGATCTCTCCAAGCTTCTAACTCAGCCATGTGTCTCCAGTCCACTCCTTTATCCTCCATGTAGTGAAGCTTTATACTCGTTGCGGTAGTGGAATAGTGAAGCTTTATACTCGTCGCGGTAGTGGAGTAGTGAAGCTTTATACTCATCACTGTAGCGGAGTAGTGAAGCTTTATACTCATCGCGGTAGTGGAGTAGTGAAGCTTTATACTCGTTGCGGTAGTGGAGTAGTGAAGCTTTATACTCGTCGCGGTAGTGGAGTAGTGAAGCTTTATACTCGTCGTGGTAGTGGAGTAGTGAAGCTTTATACTCGTCACCGTAGCGGAGTAGTGAAGCTTTATACTCGTCGTGGTAGTGGAGTAGTGAAGCTTTATACTCATCACTGTAGCGGAGTAGTGAAGCTTTATACTCGTCGCGGTAGTGGAGTAGTGAAGCTTTATACTCGTCACTGTAGCGGAGTAGTGAAGCTTTATACTCGTCGTCATAGTGGAGTAGTGAAGCTTTATACTCGTCACTGTAGCAAAGTAGTGAAGCTTTATACTCGTCGTCATAGCGGAGTAGTGAAGCTTTATACTCATCACCGTAGCGGAGTAGAGAAGCTTTATACTCATTGCGGTAGTGGAGTAGTGAAGCTTTATACCCGTCACCGTAACGGAGTAGTGAAGATTTATACTCGTCGCGGTAGTGGAGTAGTGAAGCTTTATACTCATCACTGTAGCGGAGTAGTGAAGCTTTATACTCGTCGCAGTAGTGGAGTAGTGAAGCCTTATACTCATCGCTGTAGCGGGGTAGTGAAGCTTTATACTCGTCGCGGTAGTGGAGTAGTGAAGCTTTATACTTGTCACCGTAGCGGAGTAGTGAAGCTTTATACTCGTCGCGGTAGTGGAGTAGTGAAGCTTTATACTCATCGCTGTAGCGGGGTAGTGAAGCTTTATACTCGTCGCGGTAGTGGAGTAGTGAAGCTTTATACTCGTCGCGGTAGTGGAGTAGTGAAGCTTTATACTCGTCATCATAGCGGAGTAGTGAAGCTTTATACCCGTCGTCATAGCGGAGTAGTGAAGATTTATACTAGTCACCATAGCGGAGTAGTGAAGCAAGTGAAAGTCCGGGAGGGCAGTCCTTGGCAAGAAGGGGACCAAGGGTAGATCCCTTTTTTTTTTCAAATAGTTTTATAATACTACAATTTTACAATACTTGTAGTCAGTGGGGACAATATTACAGAATCTGTCAGTGGGGACAGTATTACATTTTTTGATTGTTAAATGTTGTGGTTTTATGTCTAAAAATATACATCTTAGAAGAGTTATCTTACATTCGACATATATCTCCCTTACAGACACTGTCCCTCCCTTACAGCCAACATGTCACTCCCTTACATCAAACATGTCTCTATATTAAAGCCTACATGCCCCTACTTACAGCCAACATGTCTCATCTTGTATTATGCTACTGTCACCAAGACAGGGTCTCACCTTGACATCAGAGTACAACGATGTCGAGGGTGGGGCTTCTATAAAGAATGTGAGTATGAACTGCGCCAACACGACCATGTAGAACAGGATGTAGCTGATGTGGAAGTAATACGGATCAGAGGGAGTCTAAAACAGAAAGAGCACTGTTTTGAGTCAACAATCAATTTCAACCTAGCACCTAGGTATAGAATTGGACAGTGATAGTCCCATGTCTGACATAAAATTGCTGGTGTGAATCCTTGAAAACATTTCTTGATCGTTTGAGATGATTATGTCACAAGATTAAAACACAAAGAGAGAGAAAAATACTATACACAGTATTCATATCACCATGCGCTGCACATAACTGGTATTTGAACTCCACAGCTTCCAGCAATGCCTGGCACAGCAAGAAAAGGAAATATAGACGTGGAATGTACTCACATCACTCTGCGCAGCTCGTATCTGGTATCTGAACGCCACAGCCCCCAGTAAGGCAAGACAGAACCAGAACATAAAGAGCGGTCCTGATGTCCTGAGTCCTTTCTTCTTGTTGTAAAACTGGAGCACAGCCACGAGAGCCTGAGCAACGCAAATAACATTCATTAGGGGGTATTTTAAAGTTGCCACACAGTTCTACATTCTTACGATCAATCTAAGGGCACAATTCTCAGTGTAAGAGACAAAAGTGTTGTTAAGTTTGTAAAACTGCCCAAGAGACCCCAAACTCGTGTCCACCAAAGAGTTAACCAGCATACACATTATGAAATAATTAGAGTCACCCATTAAGAGACAGTTGCCCTTTGAAGGGAGTGGATTCAAATATTTACAAAAGTGAATGAATAAGCAGAATAATCCTAGCTCCCCTTGTGGGAATTAATCCCCAACACTATGGTCAAGCCTACAGCCCATGAAACTGTTTTTTTTCAGGCCTGCCAACCTCAACAATAATTATGATAAATAATTAAGGTAAAACTGAAATTTTCTGGTATTGAAAAACTTGGAGCACATAAACATGTTGTATACTCAGTTTCATTAAAAAATGAGCTATGTATCTCAGAACTTTTTTATTAGCATCGTGTCTTACTACTCGTTCAGGTTGAACGCATATTTTGTACTACTGATTATACTATTGTGTTAGTGATTAGGAATATTGTATTTAGAGGAAGTGTACTCGCATATGCGTGGAGGGAGAATGGAAAGCCATTTAGAAAAAAACCACCCCCAGTAAACCCGAACAAGATTAAAACTAAGGACTCTCCGTCATCGGCAGTCTAGTCTAGTCTATTGCAAGAGTGACACCTTAGACCAGAGTTTTTCAACCGGTGTGCCACAATAGTTTGGAAGAAGATCTATAGAATCAACAAAAAATTTGAGGAATAAAAAATAAATCTGTCAAAACCCATTAAACATAAAAAATTTTAAACAGTATGGTTATTAAAATTTTAGTTGTTGAACTTTAAAACTTAATCTTAATAGGTTTTTTTTTTTGCTGATGAAATCTCTCCTTTTGAAACTTATGGTGTGCCTTGACAATGTTAGTGCCTTGTTCAGTGTGCCGTGAGTTTGAAATAGGTTGAAAATCGCCACCTTAGGCCATGCGCCACAAAAGTGCATATCTATGAACTTAAAGAATGGTTTATTTCTTTAGTGTTCTATAGTCCATAATTATTTTTTTAAGAAACCTCCTCTAATGTGAGGACACCTTCTCTATGAAACGACACAGTAGATATACCGATAGATGACAAGAGTGGTGTATTTAGCCGACTTGTGGAAACAAAGGAGTATTTTTACTTATTTACATCCATTACTGTTTCCAGCCTGTGGCCTTCAATTTCTTATTCAAGCCATATATTTACCACTATCGACTTGCTAGGCCTGTCATAGTTGCATATGCCTTATAATCTTAACTTAAGACTAGGACAGGCTCAACATCCAGTCCCCAGGCGTTTATTTATCACTGTGAAAGGATAAACCCACATTTCACCAACAATACAGTTTTCGACAATGCCAGGAATCGAGCCCGGGACCCTTAGCTCAATATACAAACACGCTACAGACTGAGTTAAGGTGTCGGATTCGAAATAGGGGTGTCTGAACTGATCAATCGACAACATCAGGGCAAACAAACTTTGTCCTTGTTATATCTACAACAGAGATTGTAAATCTAAAAAGAGATGTATAAAAAGAATCAAGTTGGCTTGCAGCTTGCAGACGCACCATTGTGGCAGCCGTGATGATGGGTGTGCAATAGTGAACAGGGTACACCGCATAGCTGTGTGTGGTCATACTGACGGCATATGCCAAGTCCGCCACAGAAAGCGCCACGAGGAAACTACTCAGTGCCTGAAACCATAAGAGAGTTATGTTAACTTGGCAGCTTACCATCAAACTATGAAGGATTTATGGTAACTTACCGTCAAACAATGAGGAAGTGGTGATAACTTACCATCAAACTAGGCAGAAGTTAAGCTAACATCACATCATACCATCAAACAATGAGGAAGTTATGTTAAAAAAAAAATATTTTTTAGCGTATACCACCAGGGCTTGTCGGTTAGACATTCCTCCTGGTCTTCTACTGACAGTGGCGGAATGTAGCCGTCTTCCAAGGCTGGGGCACCATATAGGTGCGGTTACTTCATCCTGATGAGATGGTGATTATGATGATTATGATGATGATGTGGTGCCAGTAGAAATTTTAGGCCTAAATTAAGACTAATTAATCAGACCATGGCAAACATAGGATCAATTTTCCTTCAGGAAAATACCGATGGTACTACAGGAATTGAACCTGGGACCTCTAAAGTAGTAGCCAAGAATGCTAACCATTAGACCAAGAAGCCGGCAGATGTTAGATATTTATAAGGCGTGTATTGGTCAGTTAAGTATATATCATTCGTGCTTTGCCCAAATGCAGGAAAAGTCAGAATAACAATTCACAAGTGTTTTATTACTAAAACAGCAAAAAATATATAATATCCTTGAACATGTTTAATGTTTAATAATTTAAAATGTATAAGTTTTTTATTTGATTTAAAAAAAACACATACACATACATACTTACATACCTAATCATGCCTTATGGGATAGGCAAAAAAAATTACAATTAGCTCAATAAAACAACTCCATACTTAATCCATCCTCACTAACTTTCTCCACACTTTCCAATCCTTGCATACTTCCTTCACTTCTACATCCATACACCGAATCATACATGCTCCTTTATTCTTAAAACTGTTTCTCTTTTTCACACTTTCATCTATAACATTTAGTCACATCCTACATGACCTACCTCTTTTTTATCCACACTCACTCTACCTTCATATATTTGCTTCGTCACTCGAGCCCCACTCATCCTCTCAACATGCCCAAAACCAACGTAAGACACTTCTTTCACAATGATCTGTTGAATTCTCTTCAAACAGCACTCCTTCAACACCCATTCATTACTGACTCTGTCCTTACGAGTTTTACCACTTTCATTTCTTAGATATCTCATTCCAACCACATTCACCTTGTCCTTGTGTTTCTCCTGACAAACCTACGCTTCATATCCATAAAACAATGTTGGTGTTAAAACACTTTTATATACTGCCATCTATTGCCTCTTTAAATACTACTTCATTTTTTGCAATAGTCCACATTCATCCAACTACTCATTGAGATGCATTCACCTGTCTGTCGATTTCACCATCCATCCTTACATTCTTATAAAACATTCTGCCGAGATACACAAAAGAATTCACTGGTTCTAACAGTTTTCCATTTATACTAAGCTGACAATAATGTTCCTGAACCCGTGACTTTAATGCTAGTTATGAGTCAAGAGCAAAGTTTGTATGAAAGTAAAACTATGTGGAGCAATGTTGTTTGGTAACATGAAGTTTTTATTTCTTACGCCACATCTTACTACTTGTTCAGGTTATACGAAAGCAATAATTATGCAAATGGAATAGGAATATGGACTGCATAATTTTAGATGAAATGTACCCGCATTTCCATAAAGAGAGAGTGGGAAACTATTGAGGGAAAACCAACATCTTTACACCCGGCCGGGACTTAGACCACAACATCCCCGGTACTAGAAATACCGTCTGATGTGAGATTGTCGAAGCCACCGATGCTGGTAACATGACGCTGCCGTCCTACGTTAGAGGTGACATCACTGAGGTGTCCAAACTCACCATCTTGGAGCAGTTGAGCCAGTTCCACGGAATGTCACTGTTCTTGTTGTTGAGTATATAGAACACCTCCAAGGGAGATAACGCCCACAGAAACGCACAAGGCAGATAAATGAGGAGTGTTCTCTGAAAACATGGCGTCAGGTCAGGGTCATCTGTGTTCCAGGTCACGTTGGCGTCCTGTAATACATCAGTAGACGTTGAGCCATGGATTATTTCAGGATATTTGATACTGTTCACACACTGGATGTGTGGGGGTTTACAGGGGATTACTGGTTGACTGGGGGTATACAGGGGATTACTGGTTGACTGAGGGTATACAGGGGATTACTGGTTGACTGAGGGGTATACAGGAGATTACTGGTTGACTGGGGGGTATACAGGGGATTACTGGTTGACTGGGGGTATACAGGAGATAACTAGTTGACTGGGGGTATACAGGGGATTACTGGTTACTGGGGGTATACAGGAGATTACTGGTTGACTGGGGAGGTTTACAGGGGATTACTGGTTGACTGAGGGGGTATACAGGGGATTACTGACTGACTGGGGGTAGGGTATACAGGAGATTACTGGTTGACTGGGGGTATAACAGGGGATTACTGATTGACTGAGGGGGTATACAGGAGATTACTGGTTGACTGAGGGGTATACAGGAGATTACTGGTTGACTGGGGGTATACAGGGGATTACTGGTTGACTGAGGGGTATACAGGAGATTACTGGTTGACTGGGGGTATACAGGGGATTACTGATTGACTGGGGGATACAGGAGATTACTGGTTGACTGGGGGTATACAGGGGATTACTGGTTGACTGGGGGTATACAGGGGATTACTGGTTGACTGGGGGTATACAGGGGATTACTGGTTGACTGGGGGTATACAGGGGATTACTGATTGACTGGGGGTATACAGGAGATTACTGGTTGACTGAGGGGGTTTACAGGGGATTAATGGTTGACTGGGGGTATACAGGAGATTACTAGTTGACTGGGGGTATACAGGAGATTACTAGTTGACTGGGGGTAAACAGGGGATTACTGGTTGACTGGGGGTATACAGGGGATTACTGGTTGACTGGGGGTATACAGGGGATTACTGGTTGACTGAGGGGTATACAGGAGATTACTGGTTGACTGGGGGTATACAGGGGATTACTGATTGACTGGGGGTATACAGGAGATTACTGATTGACTGGGGGTATACAGGAGATTACTGGTTGACTGAGGGGGTTTACAGGGGATTACTGGTTGACTGGGGGTATACAGGGGATTACTGGTTGACTGGGGGTATACAGGGGATTACTGGTTGACTGGGGGTATACAGGGGATTACTGGTTGACTGGGGGTATACAGGGGATTACTGGTTACTGGGGGTATACAGGAGATTACTGGTTGACTGGGGAGGTTTACAGGGGATTACTGGTTGAATGAGGGGGTATACAGGGGATTACTGGATGACTGGGGTGTATACAGGGGATTACTGATTGACTGAGGGTATACAGGGGATTACTGATGCACTGAGGGTATACAGGGGATTACTGGCTGACTGGGGGATATACAGGTGATTACTGGTTGACTGGTGGTCTACGAGGAATTAATGGCTGAGGTTCTACAATATATAAATTATATTTGAGGTGAATCTCTGACTAGTGCACTATCAATTAATAGAATTACTCAGTGAGTGTTTAAATTTTCAACCTATCTGGCACGCAGTGTGAAAGTTCAATTAATGAGGTATAAGATCACTTTTGAAATGTTTTCTAGTAAAAAATTATCATTGGAAGCAATATAACTTGTAATAAAAGCTAAAATATTCAGCAATTATTATAACTTGCAACAATGACTATATGTTTTAGATAGGATTATAACTTGCAGTTATGACTATATGTTTTAGTTAGGATTATAGCTTGCAGTGATTACTATATGTTTTGGATAGAATTAAAATTACTAGCAGTGAGAACCAATGTATTTACTTAGAAATTTATTTTCGGCATCTCTTATCAGTAGCTACTGGTATTCTTCTTTTAATCAGGTATGCTATCAAGAAATGTTCCCATGAAATAAAATCAGTGTCTTCTCATCTTATCAGTACTCCAAGGACACAGAATATCTTATCAGAGTGAAACAATATCATACAATTTCATTGACAAATAATGAACTTTCATTATATTTCGTGATTTGAACAAAAATTAACATACTTTAGTCAGTACAAAAGGTTGGCATCCTTATTGCTTTTCAACTATATTTGTTTTTTTGTCTTTACCTCTTAGGTATGTTAGTTATTCCTTAAATTCAATTTTTCCTCAAACACTTATGTCTCCACCTTTATATAAAAAAAAATTATGACAGCAATACTTAAAATGTACAGTTTCATATTAAATTATTTAAATTTCTTTTTTTATTACAGATTATGAGTTAAAAAAAACTTTATGGCATGCAAGCCCACAATCCAGCTATACCGACTGAGCAGCCGCCCTTGTTAATGATAATAGTGCTAACATTTGTGGATGGAGTGTGTCATGTTGTCAGCACAATGAACCCTCCAAATATTAATATCAACTTTCTAGACCCGGAGCCGTTACTTAGATATTCAAGTAGTCCCTCATTTGTCCTCACGAGGTTTAGTTTGTACCCGTTCCAGACCCACTGCTTCACAGATAAATTCTGTATGCGCCGTGGATTGAACCCGAGACCTTTGGATCTGTAGCCAGGAACTCTGACCATAGAGGCGGTCTGATTACGAGTTAAAAAGACTCAGACATCGACTTTTAATGAAGATATTTTTATTACCCAATCAACTGAAAATTGCTTAGAGATCATCCAATATACCGATAGCTGAGTGGTTTGGAGGATCTTTTTAAATGATGTTCCTCAAACTTTTAGCAGTAGTGGACCCCTTGATAAGCATTTGATGCACAAGCAAACCACCAACCTTAATATACTATCACTCTACCCTCTTTCCCAAGACAGAAATTTTAGTGATGTGTTTTTATCAAGCAGTTTAAAATAGCATTTTTATTATACCTTGCTATGCATATTTCACACCTGATCCTACTTGTTTATGGTTGATTTAATGAACTAACTGTGGATTTACACGTCCGCCAAATGTTGTCACCTGACAAGCTCTAAGCCAATCACAAGATTTCTGCCTCATCGGCACGAGCTGTTCCATTAAAGTTCAACTCATCTCTATTTTGTCCACTCTGTCTGAGATGTTCGGCACAGGAGAACCAATCAAATCTCAGAACCAAACATCTCAAAACAGTGTGCATGCGCATTTGACAACGCATGCGCTCTACAGCCAGAAGGAAGCAGACAGCTTCGTTGGCCGTTGTGAGGAGACTTGAAATAACCCGTTAAATAAAATCATTATTTTCATTAAATTACGAATACAAGCCACAGATTGCACTCGATTGAACAAAGGTGTGATGGTATAGGTTACAATAATAGATAGTATGCGATACGGCAAATTTTTAATATGGGTAGCAGGCGAAACAATGTGACATTTTGAAAGTAGCTTCTATACTCAACAAACTTGACAACAACTGATCTAGATAATCCTAGGCAAGCTGTTATCATACAAATATATATAATGTAACTGTTGATTATCTAAGAATGTCACTTTTAAAATTGGTACACCTATATGAACCTAGTTAACATCAAGAATTTATGTGAAATAACGGTGTTTCATATTTTTTAAATTAATTAAGCTAAGTTTGTTTTAGTTGCTCATTAGAAAACTGTAGGTCTGGGTACTTTGATTTAAAACCCCTCTAAACAACTTTGCAAAGTTATCTCTAATCATCAATTATGTTATTGTATTCGGTAAAATATTAAAGTGATATATAATTTCAGATAAAACCTGGAATTTTTATTATCTAAGCCTAATAAGCTTAATTTAAAAAAATCGAGAGTTGGTGAAAATCAAAATTGGAAACTAGAAGTTGGAAAGCATTGAGCAGTTCAAGTAACTTGGGAAGTCTGCTGACAAAGGATGCGTACTGTACAAAGAAAATTAGATCTAGGATCACCATGGCCAAGGAAGCTTTCAGCAAGAAGGGGTTACTGCTGACTAGCAAGATGAGTTTGGAACTGAGGAAGAAACTGATGAAATGTTACATTTGGAGCAGAAATTTGGATTCTCAGGAAAATGGAAAGAAATACTTGGAGCGCTTTGAAATGTGGTGCTGGAGAAGACTTGGTAAGATCAGATGGACAGACAGGGAGACAAATGAACAAGTCCTAAGAAGAGTGGGTGAGAAGATCAGTTGGACAGACAGGGAGACAGATGAACAAGTCCTAATAAGAGTGGGTGAGAAGATCAGATGGACAGACAGGGAGACAAATAAACAAGTACTAAGAAGATTGGGTGAGAAGATCAGGTGGACAGACAGGGGGACAGATGAACAAGTCCTAAGAAGAGTGGGTGAGAAGATCAGGTGGACAGACAGGGGGACAGATGAACAAGTCCTAAGAAGAGTGGGTGGGAAGATCAGGTGGACAGACAGGGGGACAAATGAACAAGTCCTAAGAAGAGTGGGTGGGAAGATCAGGTGGACAGACAGGGTGACAAATGAAGTCTTGAGAAGAGTGGTGAGAAGAGAATCATTTTGGATGTGATTCTAAGGTACAAAGAAAACTGGATTGAACATATTTATTTATTTAGCTCCGCATCTTACTACCCGTTTGGGTTATACGTTTAATTACTAATTACGCTAATGTGTTAGGAATCAGGAAGGTTGAAATTAAAGGAAGTGAACCTGCATTTGAGTAGAGGGAGAGTGGAAAACCATTTAGGAAAAACAACTCCCAGTTCACCCGACCGAGATGTGAACCTTGATTTCCCCATCCTCGGCAGTCTAGCTCAACACGAAACTAGTGTGTTAGCTAACTATGCCACCTAGGCGGGTTCAAATATATCTTTAGGAGGTACTGTCTTCTGAACGACGTCTAAGAAGGAAAGGTTGAGGGAAAGAGGAGCTTAGAAAGAAGGAGGATTCAAATATTTGATAACTTGAAGGAAAGAAGAAAATTCTGGGAGTTGAAGGAGGAGGCAGAGATCAGGGTGCATTGGTAGTCTAAGTTCACTGACAAAAGGAATGGACCTGTTGTAAGACAGAACAGCTATCATTAATATAATAAGCTTAATAATCTTTTACGCCGATTTTGAATGAAATGTGAATAAGTGAGTTTAAACACTGTTTTGAGTAGCATACCCAAAACTTGGAGCCACAGAACGCATCCATCCACTCACTGTCCATGGTCCCGGCAGGTCTTCCTTCAGGCCAACCACTGGAATAAAAAAAAAAATAGTGTTATTTCTTAGCTTCAAACCAAAACATTTCATTTGTTTCACATGAAATGCAGCATAACTGAAGGTATAAATTTTAGGGATGCATGGACATTAAATAAGATGCATCAGAATTGTGAAACAATGTATCTTGGGTCAGGGAATAACAAAATTCACTTTATTTTCATGGTTGTTTGCTTTGCTCAGAATCGGTCTTATAGTGTTGGAAATGAACAAAGTAAGAAAGTTTAAAACATTCATGGTTTTCACATGAGGTCGAGTAAAGAGATTGAACTGTAATAATGCTGACATTTGTCTACTTGCCACCAACAGGGTAAGCTCAAGTGCACATATGTATTATTAGTAAAATACTAGAATAATATTTGGATAGTACTAAGGCAATTTTTTTGTAGGAAGCTGGAGAATTTTTTTTATTTAGCACCGCGTCTTACTACCCGTTCAGGTTATACGCTTAAGTACTAATTACACTAATGGATTAGGAATTGGGAAGGTTGAATTTAGAGGAAGTGAACCAGCATTTGCGTGGAGGGAGAGTGGAAAACCATTTAGGACCCCCCCCCCCCCCCAGTTAACCCGACCGAGATTCGAAACTCGATCTCCCCGTCCTCGGTGGTCTAGCTCAACACGACTGGCGCGTTAGCCAACTACGCCATCAAGGTGGGTTAGCTGGAGAATTAAAAGTACCCCTGATTTAAGGTACCAGCTTAGGTGTGGTACCTAATTAAGGAATTATGTAAAGCTGTTGGGTTTGGGTTTTTTTTGCTAGCTTTGTTGTGGTGGTCAAAAAGTTGTGTAAAACTGGTTTTTTTTATGATAGCTTAGTTGTCAAAATTAGGTAATTGCATATAGGTCTATTTGATTACACCTATAATTGCGTCGGTGTGGTAATATTGTCACTCATTTTGTAAATATGATGCCAAAATCAAAAGTAAAACCTAAAAAAAAAATTTTTTTAAATAATAAAAAAAATATAAATTACGGCAATAAAATGTGACCAAGTTCTGCTGGCAAAGACCCCACTAAAAACAAAGTTTGAAAAAATAAAAATAAAAGAATGTAAATTTTAAGTGACTTTTAATCATTTTATTTAACTTAAATTTCTATAAGGTTTTACTTGGAAAGACATGATCTACATATAAAAATAACAAGAGTTATAGGTATTTTAATTTTAGTAATATTTTGCGATGTTAGCCTATTCCTGTTTTTGACATAAATTGCTATAATGAAGGTAAAAGATGTATAGAATAGCGTTAAAATAATAATTAGTTAGATCAACTAGTATATATCACCTAGAAATAAAATAATTGAGAGCAAATTAGAGTTCAACTATAGCTTATGGCACACTTGAAGATCTAGGAGACTTGTCAAATTAGTCTAAGGCTGTATCCGAATAGTCAAGTACACTTGACTTGATGCAGACTTGATGCAGTCTTGATAATTTTACACTTCTCGCGGTTTTCATAGCGAAGACTGCATCAAACTATTCGAACGGCAACACACTTGGGCCCGCAGTGCTTCTTCCTACCGAATAAGTTAGAAACTATGTAAATTTTATTATTATTATTATTATTATTATTATTATTATTATTATTATTATTATTATTACACTCTACTAAGCGGTAATTATTTTATATAGCAAAAACTATTTAAATATGCATATTATTTACACGTTTATATCTTAAAATATAACATGTAATTAATTGGCATACGGACATATTTTTTGCGATTTATTTTACAAAGACATGGCGAGAATCACGAAACGAGAAATTCTATTAAACTTGTTTAAAATGGCGCAAAACGTAAGTCGGTGCTCTAGCAGACGAAACTATAATAATAAAACAATTGCCAGTCAAACACCGCACCAACGTCGCAAGAAAGCCGCATAGCTCGTAGCTTTCCGTATCCATGGTTACCAAAGCCTCGAGAAGACTGCATCGGTCTCGTTCGCGACTATTCGGACAGATCTACACTTGGTCACGTGATTGCATATGCAGCTTTCAACGCCACGAGCCAACGCGACGCCGCATAAGTAGACTATTCGGATACAGCCTAAGTCCTTACCAAAACCTTTAGGTCAAATATGAAGAAGCTCCAATGCACTTCTTTAACTAGTACAAGACGACGTAGTTTCTTTACAATGTAGGCGTCAACTGAATTTCATTGTCTTTATCTTAAGTATCCACCTCTCACACCACCCAACAAACAAACAAACATTAATCGTGTTATAAAAAATCATAAATAGAATTCCCAAGTAATTTCATTTTTACAAAGGGAATGTCCTTGGAGAGTTATTAATGCTGCAGCCGGCACCGAACAACCATTGTTAACACCATCCCACCCCCCCAAATTCAACTAACAATGAGATTATGTAATACTATAAATGTTGGAAATACGCCACTGAACCGTTATCTTATCTAGTACAAGCCGGTACCGTGTCTAAAATTATGTCTGCAGGCTAAAACATGAACTAGCATGTTGTGTCAATGACCATCATCATCATGTCAGCAATTGACAGTGATACAGAGTTTAATGATGTGAATTGAATAGGGCATCTGGTATCTTGACAAAACAGCTGAGCCTCGCCTTGCGCCCTCGCCATATGTAAACACGTGACCGTTTGATGACGTCACTCACAAACGTCACATTACACGAACAACCAAATCTGGTTAAAATTGTGTAAAAGATGGATTTAAGTGTTGACTCTTTCTTTCATAATTTATTTTTCCCCTGACTGAGGTTTTTAAAAAAAATGTATTTGATGAAAAGTTTTTTATAACAGTTTGAAAATTATTTAAGACTTTAACGTTATAAGGTGGGTCAACATGTAAAAATAGGTGACATTTTTATCCGTGATATTTAAGATTCGGATAAACATCTCGAGGTTTTGCAAATCTCTCCTCCAAGTAGTACTATGTATCATCACCTCACTAGAGGTGCGCTACTGTAGCTATGACACCAACCCCTTTATCCCCTTCTATACTTCAAACCCTTTAAGAGAGTCCTTACATCCCACAGTTAATCCCCTAATCCTTTCAACTTTGTTGCTTGTTACACAATAAAAGACAAGCTGTCACCAATGTACTCTTCAAGGAATGATGCCAAGTTTTGATCCGCAATCTAGGTGTTTTATAGAATTATGTCCAAAGTCAAAGGGCTCGAATCTCTGTCAAAGTATAATTTTTCTTTGTTACCTTAGGAAATCATTATTTATAGTCAATTGTGATATTTTTATTTAGTTTATCTATTACTGTAGGAATATATCAAAATAAATTTTCTTTCTTATATTTAAAAAATATAACTGTTTCTTTTTGTGGTGCTTTCGGTGACATAGTTTTTACAGTCACTACTTGCGCAACTTATTTAAATACGTGGTATGAGGAATGAATCGTTGCTTCTCCTATCACGTAGAAAAGGAAACGATTGCTAGAACATAATTAAATAAGTTATACTTCATGAAGGTTAGGGAAGGAAAATACATCACAGAAATATATAAGATTAATAAATAAGTTTATTAAAAAGAAACAAAAAGATATAGAATTACTTATGAGTGTCAAGACTTGAATTCAATTAATTAAGGATAACTTTATTCCGTTATCGAGGTATAAAACATTAGGTTGGACGAATAGGTGTTAATACTTTGTAGACAAGGAACCAACAGAAGTTAGATAGAACATTTCGTTTAGTTTAATAACTAAAAATAGGGATAGTCGCTCTTACTCGAACGATGAAGCGTCTTCCACAACTTGGCAACGGTAAAAAGGGGAATTAATTTTTAGGCAATATACAAAAGACAACCTAGACAGACTAATACCTGAGAGGTTTAATCATGAAAAATTGTGAAACAATTGAAAATAGAAACATAGCATCAAATCTTATATTTACTGCGATTGAACGGATTGATTTACCAAGCGTTTCTTGTTCTTGCCATTTCCAAACCTGAAGTTGCGGCACGAACCGTAGTTTTGTGCTTAAACTTACCACATTTGAGTGATTTTAAAGGCCCTGACAGGCTTTAACAAGCCCAATCACAAAATAAAATCTAATTATAAATAATTTATTTTGGTGTTTAAGGTGGGTCCCAACGCGTACGCACAGGTTTATTCAGTTGTAATTGATAGTCCATATAAATTAGTCCTTAGAAAGTTAAAGCTGATCTGCTTTTACGGAGTACGGACTTATGTATAAGGACTTTGTGGCCAGAAAAATCTAATAGTACTGTGGCATCAGTTTCTTACGGACTGCTGACCTAGCACCTGCTAATACTAATTAGTCTGTGTCAGGGTCTTCCTTTAGTGCGCTCTATGATCTATTCCTGAACTAATAAAGTGTTGGTTTTTATTTGGTTTTTCTGGTGTTGGTAATAATAGGTTATTGTGGTTGTAGATTGTAGAATAGTTCGGCTAATAGAAAAGGTATCACTACCAAGCATGGGGTTGACACTGGGATAGTAATATTTTGTATGTTGTTTTCTCTCTCCCCCCCCTTTACAATCCTTTTCATTTAGTGCTCACATATTTGTCTAGAGCTCGCACCAGTCGAAATATATTTGACTCTTTTTCATTAATTTTAATTAAAATCACTTTATTTCTGTTTTTCACTGTATTGAAAATGTATTTATATTTAACATAAATTTTAATATTTATTAAATACATATTTATTTTTCTTCATCAAGTGATTTTTTTAAATTGTTTTAAACCCACCAAACACATTACCAGTATTTGACTCCATTTTAAATCCAAGATTTTTCGTTGTGTTCATGTAAACATTTTTCTGTTCTTCATTAGTTAAACTAAATATTTTTGTTATATAGATTGGCCTGTTCCTCTCGACTTCTTTCGCATTTTCAAATTCATTTGTATCATTTTCAAGAATGTTTTCCCCTAAGTATATATTTTGTAATTAGTGTTAATTTTCAATGGTATATTATATGCTTTGTTTTTTGTATTTGAATATTTATATTTCGACTTGCATTGACAGTGTAATTTATAATTAGCGTATATATGCTCACCTGTTAGTTTTAATTACGTTCACATAAAAACAATGCCAGTCGTCCACACTTGCTCTGTGACAGGATGCTACGGATCTTCCATGATAAATCCTGGCTTGACATTTTTCCGATTTCCAACAGGAGACAAATTGAGGTAATATTATTTATATTAATTACATTTTTTAACTGCCGAGTATGATACTATTAATAATTAAGCATGTTTACCTTGTGAATCCATGCTCATTAAATAGTCTACCAGTACAATAGTACGCTGGAATTTAATTTTTTTTCTATTTACATTTAAAAAATATTTTTAAGTCCATACACACAAGAAAGCAAATTTAAAATAATAGAAAAATAAAATTGTAAAATTAATCTATATAGTTAAGTTACAAAAACCAAGAAAATCCGCCTAGTTCACAGAAGAACCTAAATTTCCAAAATAATGTCTCAATATGACACCAAAACTATTTTAATATATTATACCTTAACAGTTAACATTATTATTATTATTATTATTATTATTATTATTATTATTATTATCATCATCATCATCATCATTATTATTATTATTATTATTATTATTATTATTATTATTATTATTATTATTATTATTATTATTATTATTATTATTATTAACCATCCCACAAGAACAAAACATAATCTCTTGGGTATAAATAACATATTTTTCATTAAATTCTGAAATTCTTAAATATTTTGCTTCAAAATACTACATGCTAACAAACACTAATGCTGTATCCGAATAGTCTACTTCACGCGCCATCGACCCTTGACATTCACTTGATAGTTGCATTGGCAATTGCGTGATCAAGTGTAGAACCGTCCGAATAGTCACGAAGTGTGCTGATGCACCCCTCACAAGCCCTTGAGACCAAGGGTGATGGCAAGTTACCCTTGACACGCCGTCATGCTGAGTTTGATTGGCAACTGTTTAATTTTTCGTCTGTTAGAGTAATGTGATCTGTGATATGTGAGCTGTTATCTGTGATAAAGTATTTTTACAATTTCGGTACTGCTTTTGTTGTAGTGTTTTTGTGTTGTGTTGGAAATGTTTAGTGAAAAGAAGCGGGAATGGATATTAAAACGTTGTATTTGTTTTCATTCCCTGCTGATAGATGGCGTTTAAAATCATTTGTAATACAAAATGATCAGGAAAACCATATTATATTAGTTATTGGAAATTGACCTATTAAGAGGAAAAAATAAACATTCTAAGATGAAAACTAACTAGCCTGTTATTAACTGTTATAGTTTGAGTATGAGTGCAATTAAAACCACACATCTTCTTAGCTTATTGACTTCAAGCTAGTAATTAAATAAGTGGTTAGAATACTAAGGAGATTTTAAAACATCCCAAATAAAATTATTAACTAATTAGTTCTGAAAATATTTAGGTAATATCTGTACTCTATTTCTCCAAAATACTGTAGTGTTTTAAGGAGTTGTGGAAATTTAAGAAAAACAATTTTCATTCTTTTTGAACCCCCGTCCTCAAATTAACTGCCCAGCATCTTAACTCTATTCAGGATCTATACTATATAGACATTGTAATACTAACTTGGGCCAATCCTATATCAAACATAGGCCTCCTTCTCTTTATATTTCCTTCATTTGCTTAATAGTTGTACATCAACTAGGCTACATTATTAAATTTATATACTTGATTGACAGGAGCCGTGCCAGGCAGTGCCCTCGGAACACCAAGGTTTGCTGGCCTGATGGATGAGATCTTTGACAGCTTTAATGGTACATCTTTAACTCCAGGTATTTATTATGATTTTTTTCAAAAACAAATGTTGTTTTAAGATTGAAATAAACATTCTAAAAATGTTATGCTCAATTTGTGTTAAATTTGAAAAAGAATAACTTAATATTTAATTTGTACCTGTACACTAGGATTTGAATATCTCTTAGGTGAACCAAAATTTTTACTGTTTTTACATCTTTTATGTGAATGCAGATACATTTACTCCAGTGCTACCCACTTCATTACACCCCCTAGGATTAACTCATTAAATAACGCTGGAGGTCAAAACTATAGAAAAATGTTCTACATAACTCAATATTTTTTATAGATTTAAAAATAAAAAACTTTGATTTTTTTTTTGAGCTAATAGGAATAGGAATAATTTTGGATAACCAACACAAAACATATTACATGAACTTCAAGAAACTATCTTGATATAATTAGAGAGGGAAGGGGGTGAAAATTACTGTGCAAAAAATAAAAAAATAAAAATTTAACCCTGGTCTAAGCTAGGCATTAAAACAAAATTTAAATCATAAGATTTTGATACATTTTTATTTTGTCAATTTACTAACTTGTCTTTTTTGGGTGGTGCTTTAGGGTTGAAGTGCCAGTTGAGAAAAGAAAGAGAGAACCTCCACCTCCAATTTTGGAACAACACACTCAAAGATGTTGACTCTTTAAAATTCCAAAAGACACAAGTTAACCTAGCAGCAACAAAATTCTTGGAAGATCTTGGAAGCCGGAAAATGTAGCTCACCTGGATGGAGTAAAGCAGCATGTTGCATCTGCCATCAGAAAAGGTGTCAGTTTTGACTGGATTGGGGAAAGCTGTCCAGAACACCAAGCACCCAGGTCAGAAGAGATTTATTGAAAGTATTTCCAAAATGTCTATACCTTGGTGGTGTAAAAAAAAATAGGGGGCTAACTGGACCACTCAAAAGCAAGTCTCTTAGAAAGATTAAAATACTAACCAATAAATAATTAACATGCACCGCATTCAATGGATTGAAAAGACACAGTGGCGTCACTAGTGGGGTGCAGAGCCCACCGGGAGACACCAAAATGACTGTACAAAATATGTTCGCAGTGTTTGAGCAGAAATGTATAATTTTTTCAAAAATATCTCTGTGGTTAGTTATAACCACAAAAACATTTTTTGTAAGCCCAGCTTACATGTACTGTATATGTACATGTATCAATATGCTTACAAAGCTATACTAATTTACTTTTTGAACATTCTAATGAGCATGCACGCTGATTACAGATGTCATTATTACCCAATTACAATGATGCTTTGAATTACGTGGCTTTGTCGCCACACACTGTTGTTTACATTGGTGCTGGTGTTTTATAGTAAGTGATTTTGTCTACAATTTCTACATTATTTGGGCCTTATTGATTTTACAAACATAAGCCAATAATGTATCTCGTTCTCATGTAACTGTAAAGTTTTATGTGTTTTTTTTAGTGCTTCATCTTTGTACCTGTTAAAAGTTATATGCATATGAACTAATTACCCTAATGTGTTAGGGATGAGAAATGTTGAATTTAGAGGAAATTCACTCGCATTTGCATGGAGTGAGAGTGGAAAACCAATTAGTAAAAACCACCATCTGTACACCTGACAGGAATTGAACCTCGATCTCCCCATATCTACAGTCTAGTATAATGTGAGAGTGATGCCTTAAATCATGCGGCCACCAAAGCTGTTAATTAAAGATAAAATGCTAAAATTAATATAGTTTTGAAGTAGTTCTTAAAAGTTTTTACTCTATATTCTATTGTTTGCTTATCCAATTTTGAGTTATCCTCATGAAACTATATAAATGTAAATACTTTTTGGCGTTGCGTATGATATTGTTAGTTTTGTTTTGAAAGTTTATTTCACTACTATTGCCATTACATTCAGAAATATACAGGAATTACGATAAATGAGTAACATTAGTACAAAAACATTATTAAGAATTATGTATGACCTAGAATGAGATTAGGTCCATGAAGGTGACACCATGAGTTACCGCACTGGGTGACACTAAACTAAGTGACACCACTGGAAAGATATTAATGATGTGTTTAGGATAACAAGCTCTCAAAACTAACCAAATACTCTTTCTTGCAGTGTAAATATGTGTTGTAAATAGTCGGTTTAATACTTATAGCTTATATTGATGGCCTAGTCACCTGATAGGCTATGTCCTATGATGACAAAATATGTCTCATGTTAGAATCCTTCATACTTTAAAGAATATCTAGATTTTACCATAATGTTTTGACAGTTCTAAAACAGAAATCTAGTAGCCTCATATTACGATAATAACTTTAGTGTATTTTTTTTTCTTTTTACTCTATGCAATCATAAACTACCACTCATTGGAAGTATAAACATGCACCAGATCTAGTTACTTTGTTAAGATTTATTTTATTTTAAATATGCTTGAAGTTAAATTTTCTAAGTAGTATATTATCAATACATACTTTACTTTAGATACCTATATAGTTTTATCCCCATTGCTATTGTAATGATTATTTTTGTGATTAGGAGTAGAGGTATGCAGTAGCGCACACAAACATTTACTTTGAAGGGGCAGAATTAAATTTAATTTTGGTGGAGAATGGTTGGAAGGGGTACTTAGCAAAATAAAGTTTTTCTAAGAGTTTTGCCCTCCAATCCAAAGAGGATTCCGAGGGCCATCTCCTGTAAAGAGTTGAAACATTTTGATGCATCTATAAGCTAGGGGGGGGGGGGGGGGCATGCCTTAGAAATTATCTTAAATATAGATGCCCTTAGAAGATATTTGAAGTGGTCTTCACTTGGTAAATTTTTGAAAATTAGTTGCCTACTAGACTAAAAAAATTAGATTAAATCCATTCTTCACATCTTCAGTGCTTGGTTTTATAGTCCAACTTGATCTATGATAAGTTTTTATTAAAACTATCTGTGGGAAGGGTGGGGGGGGACGACACTGCCTCATTTCTTTCAGATTATTCCCCCTGTGTGCGCCATTGGAGGTATGAATAAAATCATTCCCAAAAGACTAAAACTTATCTAATTCCCAATAAAAGTCATGTTTTTTTTATCAGGCCTCGAAAAATATGGTCACAACTTTTATTTTCAACTTGGCGAGATACTTTGTCTATTGTATATGAGCATACCTGGCTGAAAAGTCACCTAAATCACATTTATTGCACAGCCTTATCATAGTATTAGGAAAGTATGTAAATACACTAATAAATAAACTAATGGAAAAATAATAGTGTTGTAAGAGGTCCACTTTAAATATTGTATACGTTTTAACTGCTCATATTTATATAAATTTAGACACTAATTATTGTTCAAAAATGCTTTATTACAAAAAGGCTAACATATTTTGGCTTAAGCTAATAACTCTAATTATTATCACAATGTGTAGATTAGCCCATCTCTAGTTTAAATGTTTTTCATGGTATTTGTAGGATAATTTATTATTGTTCATCAAATAGAATTGATAACATTTTATAATTGAGTTACCCATTTGCGAAAGTAGTTAAATCCACTTGAATTTTTTTTTTTTGCTAGAACAAAAAAACTTCTATAATTCTATAAAATTAGCCCAAACAATCCTCAAAAATTGACGTCCAACTCATTTGTACTTGAAGATTAAAGGATTGATACTTTTTTTATTGGTTTTCAAATTTTTGCAAAGGTTTGACCTCATGTTTTGTCTATGATATCCTTGTGACTCCTTGATACGAGTGTTCAAATTCACCTTTTTTTTTTATTGATTTTTTCACTGTCTTCTACCCTTCAAGGCTTTCCCCATTTAATTACATTGGCGGGATAGGTATAATTTAGGGGAATGCACCCTTATTTGCATGGCGGTGGAGGTTGAAAATGCTTAAGAAAATTTACAGCTAGTTTACCAGGCTGGAATTTGAATCCTGACCTCATCACCGGCAAACCAAAGGAGCATACAATAAAGCCTGCTCACCTATCGATAGCCAACTTGTTTTAACTGCAGTAAATTAGGTTTTATAATTGTAAATACTTACATTTCTCTTTGAAGTTTGCACCTTCTCAAAAGCCATTGTAACCTCTTTAAAAAAGTTAATACAACAGACATTTCAACCCTCACCTCCCCAGCCCTGAAACACATGAGTGGGTTTGGAAACCACTGTTATATTGCTAATCGAACAAAACAAAATTGTTAACAGTTGTTTTATTACTTGATTAATTGAACAAAAAGGTTTTTTTTCAGCGTGTTAATATTCTGTTAATGCCAAATAAATAAACATAGATAGTGATTGTAAATGGGATTTTTTTTATATTAAGATATGTACACTTGTTTGTAATTTGCATAATATCATTGTGTACTTTGTGGAAAAAATGTATAAGTTTCAATTTATAAATAAATAAAGATTATTCTAAACTTAGTTTGCTTTTTATTTGTATTTCCTTAAACATTCATTTAAACTTGATGTGTTGATTTTAGAGTTTCTAGAAATAGTTAAAGAAAAATATTAGTTGTGCCAACCATTATCACTTGAACAGATTTTATTAAAAAACTTAATTTTTGACCGAATGGAAATAATAAGTGAATCTTTGGAGAAAACCGATATTTATGTTAAACATTTATTTCATTACATTTGGCCTTAAAATATTTAAAAATAAAAATTGTTCAGGGGAAATGGATTAGCACAGCAACTAATAGTAAAAAATGATAAATAAAAATAGTAGTAGTAGTGCTACCCAAATAAAATACCTGCTGAGCCACCGAGACCGCTATTTAATACAACAAAAGTGCTCACATATTTGTCTAGATAGCAGCACAAATGCGGAAAACATCATACAAACATTTTAACACAGACTTAACAGATCTTTCGTGTTAACTTGATCTGTGCTACCAAGCTTCTACTGCAAGCTCAATGTTCAATGATGTGAAAAACGTCGCTTCGTTGTTTAGAAAACACTGTGGCTGATAAAGTAGTTGTTTGCTATAGGTAAATTGGAGAAAGAGGATTAAAATATACATCTATTTTTAACGTTAGATTATTCCTCCGTATATTTAGTAAATGGATGCTCACGACATATTTAAGAAGTTAACTCGTGGAACTAACCTCAACTTGAAAAAGGCTATTCAAGTCCAGCATACCAAGGTAAGATTTAAAGTGATCTCTGGGTATGTTAATACATGACCCAAAACTTAGGGAATTTTACAGCAGGTGACCAGGCGGTCTAGGTGTAAGGTGTCAAGACTTCCGTACTGGGGTCCGGGGCTCAATCCTCGGTCCCGGCACGGATTTATCTGATTGCCATACCCTTCCTTCACCTCTTAAAAGACGTGTATTAATCACAACTTGTGAATGTGTGGAATGCCAGGCCTCCACCGTGGTTCGGATCCCACGTTAAACTGTAGGTCCTCCATTTCATCTCACAATCACCATACCATTCATTACACATTAGCGTAAGTGTGTATAACCTGAACGGGTAGTAATACGCGATGCTAATAATAATTAATCAAAATAATAAAAATAAAATATAATTAAAAATAAATAATTAATAATAGTGATAAACAACAATAAAATAATAAAAATAACAGTAAAAATAATAAAAATAAATACCATAAAATAATAATAACTAAAAATAATAATAAAATTATTATTATTTATTTATTATTATTTATTTATTATTATTTATTTATTATTATTATTAATTATTATTTATTATTATTTTTTTACAATACATACATACAATACATAATGTTAGCGAATTTTGTAACATTTAAAGGCAAGCTTTGCATATTAGTCCTTTGTACAAAAGGATATTTTAAATTAACTAATCACGCTGAATAAACATATGTACTAACCTCTCTTCTTCATCTTGAAAATTAGGTTGCTGCACGACTACCCAAAACATATTTTAAACATCAATTTCATGACCTCACACTGATAATTTTTACTAAAAAATAAAAAATAATTCCCATTATATCTCATTCTAAGTTGTCTTGGGAAAATGAGAATTATTTCTAAAAGATCTGTAAAGAAAAACAGGTAATTTTGTTGTAAGAAAACAGTGACAATCTTGTGTTTGGGTGATGGCTTGCAGGTGCCGACGACACCTGTTAAAAATGAGCCTACATCTGAGGAGAGTATTCAGCCGAGCAGGATCGATAGAGGAAAGAAGAAACTGAGCAAGATGCGTCTTGCAGCGCTGAAACAGGAGGAGGTACGTCTAATTGGACTAAGCTTAGATCATTTTAAAAAAGCAATCAATCTTTTTACATATGTTTAATTATTTGTATACATTCTTTAAACTAAGAAAATAACCATTTTATCAATATCGATCATTTGACTTCATATTGTAATGTAAGTTTACATGCATTTATACAAACTTATTTTTTCCAGGAGGTCTAGATTTAATTAGTGCAGTGTCCTAGAAAGTATACCTAGGTAATAACATACACACAATGTTGCTACACTTATTCTCCGCAGGTAAACCACCTTAGGAATCAAGAGCGTATTTCTGTGACAGGTCCCAATATTCCAGACCCTCTGCGCACTTTTGAAGACCTCAAGTCAGTGTACGGACTGTCAACTGTTTTGGTCGATAACCTTCTTCATTCGGGGTATACTTCGCCCACTCCTATACAGTCTCAGGCTATTCCTCTCATGTTGCAGGTAATTGTGCTAGATATTTATCTTCACCCAGGTTTCAACTCCAGATAGGTATCTTCATTCAGGTTTCAACTCCAGATTAGTTAATTCAATTATTTTTTAAATACATAGGCCTATTTTTGATTAAAATGAAGTCGTGACACCTTGACTCAATGGTACCTAGTATGTCTGCCTACTGAGTTAAGAGTCCCGGCTTCAATTCCTGGCATGGCCGAAAAATGTATCTTTGCTGAAATGTGTGTTTCCCCTTTCAAAATGATGAATTAACGGCCGGTGCCTGGATGTTCTGTTCTAGATTTAAGTTAGTTCATAAGTCCTGTGCTGATATAATCATTCAGTTTAGAAAGTGCACTTTAAATACCTCAAATAAATGAAGAAAAAATAATTAAAATAAAATAAATTTGAAGTTAAGTAAGTAGATCCCCTGAATAAATCCAATGTCAGTTACTGCGAGTAGTTTTGTTGCTGTAGGGTCGTCAGCTGCTAGCATGCGCCCCTACTGGCTCAGGTAAAACAGCTGCATTCCTAGTTCCTGTGTTCCACCACTTGGGGCGCCCCAAACACTCGGGCATCAGAGCAGTGATAGTGAGCCCCACCAGAGAACTGGCCAGACAGACACTCAGGTATATTCTCATGGCACTCTCAACATTCTTGATATCTAGTAGCTTCACACACTATTCCTCCACCTCCAATCTTTTGGATAACTCAGAGAGCTTTATACAGTTAATATTCTTTGTTATAATATTCTAGGGAGTGTCAGCGTCTGTCTGAAGGCACGGCTCTACGCTGTCACCTTGTCAAGAAGGCCCCTACTGTCACAAGATCCTCCAAGCAGTATGCTGTACCTAAGTGCGGTAAGCTACAATCACCTGTTTGTGAAACTTTGTAAGACTAAAAGTGTTATATATATTCTTTAACACCCATAAACTTTTTTTTTATTTCTTTTTAAATGCAAACGGTCATTTTAAATATACCCTAAACCTACATCTAATGTAACAAAGGACAACTGTTGGAAACTCTCTACATAGCAAATTAAACCAAATGTTTCTACTATAGTAATGTGATTTATTTTCTTAAAAACTGGAAAAAAATCCCTGGTCTCAACTCGCATCCCGTCCTATCCCACTTAACACCTGGTATGAGCTTGATACTAGCGTTTTTAAGTAGAAAAGTCTACTAAGTCATTCTTCGATCTTCTAGCACTATAAGATATCAAGGTCAATCTCCGGCTATTTTCTGTCAATCTGCAAGAAAACTACATTGTCATTAAAATACAAGTTTACCTTGCATAATTCCACTATGGCACATCTTTTAAGATAGGTCCAAGTGTAGTCCATCAAGGTAAGACTGCTGCTTCCTTTAAGGGTAAACAGAAGGTACATTTTGTTTATTCTCTATTTCTTTCTAGAAGGTTCGGAACGTAAGTATTAGGGAAAATATTGAATTTAAGGAATAAATATAAGATGTATGGGGAAAAAAGTTGAGTGGAGAAATGATGGGTGATCGCGGAACCTTTGATACGAAGTTAAAGTCGATCGAGCCGAAAAAGATAATTTATACAGTAATCCAAAGGAAGTATTAATGGATGCACTTGATAACTTTTTATAAGAACACTCTATTAATAAATCAAACAAGACACATCTTTTAGAATGCCAAATTTTAGTGACTTTCATTTAATGTTGGTAGAAAGTAGGCTTCCTATTAAAAGAATGATTTACATAGAATGATCATATCATAACTTATATTTTTCAGATCTGCTTATCACGACTCCCAACCGTCTTGTCTACCTACTTAAACAGGATCCTCCAGCCATTTCCCTCACAAGGTCAGTTTTTTTTTAATCGATATCGACAAGATAAAACAATATTTGATGAGTAATCTAACACTAAGTTAGTAACATTCTGGTTAGGTGATGGTGGCTTGCGGTGAAGCAGTTGAATCGTGAACATAAGCTCACCGTTCAACCCTATTCTAAGACACTGAACCATCCATTTCCCTAACTTGACACTCAGCCTCCTTCAAATCCATTTTCACATTAACCTTTCATCAATGTCTTGGTCTACCAAGCAGTATTGTATGTTCAGGTTTCCCAACTAAAATGCTGTATACACGCTGTCATCACCCAAACAGGACCATATCCTTCCTCCAGTGCCTTGACTATCCTTATTGTGTTTGTGGACACATACAATCCATTAGTTCTTTATGTGACTATCCAGTCTCCTATTTGTTCATTCTTCTTAGGCTTACAGATATTTTCTCAGCACTTTGTTCTCAAAACCTCTCAATTCATTTTTTTGGTACAGAGACCACGCTTCCCACCCGTGAAGAACAATGGATAGGATCATGTGGTACTAGTGATTCACTGTAAAAAGAGGGTCGTGGCTTTGCGAGACAGAGAGTTGTGTATAACAAGTTCTCTTTATTACGACAGTGTGGAGTGGCTGGTTGTGGACGAGTCGGACAAGTTGTTTGAATCTGGAGCCAAAGGATTCAGGGATCAGCTCGCCACGATTTACAACGCCTGCGACTCGACAACATTGAAAAGAGCCATGTTTTCAGCCACCAGCACACCTGACGTGGCACGTTGGGCTCGCAAGAATCTAACAGACCTGGCTCTGGTTACTGTTGGTCACAGGTGAATATTTTGATATGTGGACATTCCCTTTTCCTCGACATAAACCTTGCTTTAGTTGCACATAGATAACCTCGATGGTTTTGGGGTAAAGTGCTCGTTTCAGGACCTGATGTTCGTGGGTTCAAACCCAGCCAGGGTCGATGGATTTTCCTGAGCGATAAAAATCTGTAGCACAACTTCCTTCCGAGGGGAAGTGAATCCGTTAATCCCATGTCGATTGTGGCATGTAAAAGAATCTTGAAAGGTATATAATAATACCTTTCCCGGAAAACTTAGTAGGGCCTTTTTACTCTCACTCAAACCCGCCTCGGTGGCGTAGTTAGCTAACACGCTAGTCGTGTTGAGCTCGACTGACGAGGACGGGGAGATCAAGTTCGAATCTCATTCGGGTGAACTGGGGTGGTTTTTCCTAAATGGTTTTCCACTCTCCCTCCACGCAAATGCGGTTCACTTCCTCTATATTAACCTTACCAATTCCTAACCCATTAGCGTAATTAGTACTTAAGCGTATAATCCAAACGGGTAGTAAGGCGCGGTGCTAATAAAAAAAATACTCTCTCTCATAGAAATTCTCATGTGCGATATAATCAATCGGTTAAGAACGTGCACGTTAAATATCTCAAATAAATAAAATAGTTGTATCAAGTCTCAAATTATTTGTTACGACTTTGATTTCAAACGAGGCAGCCCAATGCACTGGGAGCAATCTTGTGGCTAACACTTCATGTCTGTGTGTGTTCAGGAACTCTGCGGCTGAACAAGTAGAACAAGAATTGTTATTTGTCGGCAGCGAAGCTGGCAAACTGGTGGCTTTCAGAAATCTTGTTCATCAGGTATAAAGACCACAGCTTTGTATTTGGTTATTTATAATGTGTGTTGTGGGATGGTATGTTATAAAGTTTTTTGGCTTCTATCTCACTTATGTCAGGGTAGGTTGTCACTTTATACTAAAGATGTCAAACTTGATTCGGACTCGATACCTTTGATTCTTACTGGAATCGAAAGAATAGATAACCACTCTTAATATCATGATTTTCAATATCTCAAGGCTTAGCAATTAAATCCCAGAGTATGAAAGGCTTGATCCTTATACAAAACAAAAAAAAATCAAAATCAGGCTATTTTTTTACTGCGACGACTATTAATAGTTTTTTCGCCGTTTCACTTTAGTATCGGAAAATTGTAATTGTACTTGACATGATCTTAAACAAATTTAACATGTTATTTTTTATTATTTACATTAAAGATGTGCGAATAAGCATTTTTAATTTTGAGTCAAGTTGAAATAAAAACTTTTTTTTTTAGTTTGAGTAGTATAGAAAATTATTCATACAAGAAATAGTTCAAGTGTAATTTCTGTAATACTCTATTTCTTCAATTCTAAGATACCATTGATTGTATGACATAACTTAATATTTCATACCACCAACAGAAAAAAAAGCTTTGATTCCAAGATCATAAATAAAAAATAAAACACTAAAATACCCTTCCTTATCTAACAAATATTTTTATTCACTTTACTTACATCAATAGTACCTTATTTACGAGAAGGTATGTTATTCATCTCTTCCTTCTGAATCAATATCAGTCTAATTATTCTGGGCCTTCTTTATCTTCATAATCCTGTTATATATCGTTTTCTGGGCCTTCTTTATCTTCATAATCTGGTTATATATCGTTTTCTGAGCCATCAAGAGAGTTGGTAGAAAAAGAAATGTTTTTAGAAACTTAAATGGAGATGGAATAGAATTTAATAAATACAGTAGTCATCAATAAACCATAAATAAGAACAATTTTTTTTAAACACACAAATGTGAATTTATAAATTAATTTAACACTTTCCAGTCTAAGGGTTGAATGCGTGGTTTATTTCAGCTGACTGGCATTTTTTTCACTTTTTTCAAAAAATCATCACGCCCGCATCACGTACGGGCGTAGTAGACCGGAAAGTGTTAATATAATTGTGCACTTTTTTATAATTAGACGACAGAAAATATTGAGGAACTCTCTTTGCTATGAAATCATATATTAAAAATTTAAATAAAATTAATCACACTAGGAATTTTAGAAAAGTAGATTGAAAATTCCAAGTAGGCCTACTTAAATTTTTTGAGTTTTGTAAAAATCTTTGAGTCAACTTCAAGCAACTACTAAAATTCAACTTGAACTCGAATTTTGAGTATACTCACATACAACTAATTTACTTTTTTTTATGGATGCATGAAAAAAATGTTTAAATTTTAAATGTTGAGAAATTTGAATAATAAAAATTGCGATTAAAATTAAATATTGAAATCTAAAAAAGTGGGGATCAGAACATCTCTATTTTATAGACATAACTAATCTAAACTTTAAGGCTACATCACAAAATATCAGCATGCGTAGAAGTGTGTATTTTATGTTGAAGGGTTTGAAGCCGCCAGTTCTCGTGTTCGTCCAAAGCAAAGAAAGAGCCAAAGAACTTTTCACCGAACTCATCTATGAGGGAATCAACGTTGACGTCATTCATGCAGACAGGACGCAACTACAGGTGATTCACCAATTTAACAAAAAAAAAATTTTCTTAGCATCACATCTTAGTACGCATTATAGTCACAGGCTTATGTACTAATTACGCTAATGGTTTGAGTCCTTAGCACATTAGTCATTGTTTTGACACCAACCACAACAACCCTGACAAACCAGTAGCGTTTGATGCCCAAAC
Organism: Timema podura; assembly: GCA_033556935.1. NCBI lineage: Eukaryota > Metazoa > Arthropoda > Insecta > Phasmatodea > Timematidae > Timema > Timema podura. The sequence continues at coordinate 54,379,923 of JAVRXN010000012.1, read as the reverse complement.
ACATAATTCAGGTTTTGACTCGTGCTATAGTACTAGAGTTATACGAGCCCTCCCCAATAGTTTAATTGCTTCTCAGCTTCATTGGTGGAAACTTGCTCACCAATATATTACCAAATATAGGCTCCCCCCCCCCCTTGGTATCAACCCTAGATAACCTTTTCTCCTTAAGAAGGGGACTGATAGTACATAGACGTGTATCCTGAATGAGTAGTAAGTAAGAGACATCACTACAAAAAATTGAATTGAATTAATGATAAGTTTGATTTCTAAATTTGAATTTTGAATTTAATCACAATCAGATCTGGGATCCATTTGGATTTGAAATTTTGAATTATAAATCACATACACCTATTGATTTAATTCATATTCAGGGGCAAAATGTTGAAGCTCACACAGAGGTTTAGATATCAACTAATATTATCCTGCTTGATAACACTCTACTCAAGTACTCATTAAGCCCAGTATTCCATCATTTATCCCCTAAAGACCCTCGACAATGAGGACTACAACTCCAGGTGACAATCTTCAACTGTTTTGTTTCAGAGAGACAATGTTGTTCGTAGTTTCCGGGAAGGAAGGATCTGGGTTCTGATCTGCACGGAGCTGATGGGTCGTGGTATCGACTTCAAGGGCGTAAACCTCGTTGTCAACTATGATTTCCCTTCGAGTGCCATCTCTTACATCCATCGTATAGGTACTTGCTTTTCTGCCAAGTTACAAAAATATAAACACATTTTGTTCTAGAGCAGGCATATCAAACACACACACACGTGCCTTGATCCATGATTCTCTGTGTGGCTCACAAACCTTTTCATGGATCAACATAAAATACAAACTGATTCTTATTTTATAAACAATATAAATATAAAATATAATTTCAGGTTATTACATTTGTAAACTGGCCATTGTTTGGGGAAATCTAACAAGTTAGGTTGGAATACAAAATACATACTCTTTATTCACCTGAGATCGATTACAACAGATTATTAAATATGTGCAATGTTTGGTGGCACATAAATGTATAAACAGTTGTTTTATAATGAAAAGGAACAAACACTTGAGAGATCATGTTTTACAGACATGAATTTGTTATCACTTCAGAAAGTGAAGTCTGCAAACAGTTTAAAGCAAAACACTTGATAACTGCAAATAAAAGGTTTTTAGTAGAAAAAAAATAGGAGGTTACAATTCATCTTAAAATATTATATAATCTTAATTTTCTTTTTATACTAATTCCTTTTCTTGATTAAACATTTTTAACAATTTTTTAAAATTAATATCTAGGTCTACACTATTTTACAGTATACACTCTTTTTTGCCTACCATATTTATTGCATTATATGACCAAGTTTTATCCAACAAAACTTTTTAAAAAAACAAGGGTCAATTACCTGCTTCGGTGGTCTAATAGTGTAATGAACTGGACCGCAAATGACAGGAAGATTAGGGTTTGAATCTCGGTCGGGTGTACTGAAGGTGGTTTTTCCTAAATGGGTTTCCACACACACATTCACGCTTTCTCTTTTACAACTTTATTAATGTAATAGAAAGATGTATCCAGTGTTAGTTGTATCATACATAGCCAAGTCAAAGTTAATTGCCATCCTTTGTATTGCCATACCCTGGATAGTTAAATTTTTCTAACAGAACATAGAAGTGACCTTGTAGTCACAGGTGGCCGTGATTCAACTATGGCTCTAGAAGCCAATGAGTTCACTTGCCATAACATATTCTGCCTTAATATGTGAGTGAAGATTGACCCTTTGCACTGGACTTAGCTAGATATCTCATTTTTAGAGCATTGGTGTGCTAAACTAAAGATCTCGGTTCGATCCCATGTCCAGGTCTCATTTTTCAACTATATTTTATTCAATAATTTTGGTTTGGCAGGAGTATTTAAATGATGTTTCACGTTGTGACATCAGCAATGTTGCTCCTGTTCCCAGGTAGAACAGGAAGAGCAGGACAGCCTGGCAAAGCTATAACATTCTTCACACAGGACGATTCTGTCAACCTGCGCAGGTAGGCAGCATGCCTTGGTTGTCAATTAGAGAATCTTGGTTTGACTAGAGTTTGTTGGGTGTACCCGAGTTGTACATTTATCCTATTCGTGTAGCTGAATGGGGTAAAGGTTGTGTGTGCACTGCGATCGTAGGGACATTTGTTTTAGCCTGGTTAGTGCCTTGAGTCAGTTTAGTATTAACTCATGTGTGGTCATATTGATTGCAATGTATAAGGTTTTTCGGCCACTAAACAAATTGATTTAGTAAACATTGACAGAGGATAGAGAAGCCAAGCTTACGAAGGTTCATTAAGTGTTTTGTGATTTCTCTTCTAAAAGAGGAGGCAAATACAGGATCCTATTTTGTTTACTTTATCTGCAGATGTATCTTAAAGTGAACTTTTTAATCACTTGCATGTAAGCCCCGTGTGAAGCTTTTAAATATCGAGTCTGGATTCAAGATTCATATTCAAACCAAAATTCTGAATCTTATTGATATTTGAAAGGGTTTAAATCCAAATAAATTCAGATTTGGATTCATGGAATGTAATTTGAAATTCTGATACAGAAGTCAAAACTTTTCAATAGGGGTGTGTGAAGCTTCGGAACTTCGACTTCACCACGAAAAATTTACTGCTTCGACAATTATGAATTTTCAGCATCAATGGTCAATTATTTCCATTCTGAGCTGCAAATTACAGTGCAACACAATATTCATTTGAAAACAATCTGAAGTAGTTTAATTGTAAGCTTTTGTGATAGTAACTTGATTTATCAGAATAAAACTAAATATTTAAAACAATTGTGCAACTGCAATTACTGTTTCCAGCATGTGGTCAGTTTTTTATTCAAGCCATATATTTTCCACTACCAGCTGGCTAGGACTGTCGTAGCTTCATATGCCTTATAATCTAACTTAAGACTAGGACAGGCACAACACCCAGTCCCCCGCCGTTAATTCATCACTGTAAAAGGGTAAACCACATTTCACCAATGATAGATTTTTCGGCCATGCCGGGAATCGAACCAAAGATCCTTAGCTCAATAGACAGACACGCTATTGACTGAGCTAAGGTGTCAGATCAACTTAAAATTCTATTCAAATTAAATTTAAAATATTTGGTTAAATGTCTTTTCACCATAAAATCTTCAATTCGGATTCAATTTGAAAATTTCCCATAGCATTTATATTTGATTCGAGTTTTGTAAAGAAAGATTCACATTTGATTATAAATTTAAAATATTGGATTTCACAGGGTTACTTGCACATACCTACATTAACATACAAGTACTAAGACTTACTTACCATCATATGCCCTAGCATCGCCTACTTGGTTCAAGAGTCTGGTGGGAACATTCCGGAGTACATGTTGGGCCTGAAGAGGCCCAGCAAGAGAGTCCGTCGTCAGCTAGAGAGCCATGCTCTCCAGAGAGAGTCAATATCCACCACCCCTAGCTACCAGCAAGACAAGGAGAGGTGAGTTCATCTCTGCACATGAGCAGTTCTATGAACGAACAAACTAAAGTGATTCACACGTTTGCCAAACGTAGAGAGTACAATCTGCCTGAGTGGCGCAGTATTTCACACGCTGTATGTTGACCCATGATGCAATGCAACACTAACTTAAAACATATGATTATCAACATATTTTATTCTCTAGTGGATAAACATATATTTAGATCAGCGGTTTTCAAACTGGGGAATCAGACACCTTTCAGGGGGTACATGAGCATCTCTCAAGGGAAAATTGGCAAAATAACAAGAGACTTGTGGAAAAGCCTAATGTTGGTTATTTCCATCCCTCTTTTATTCACCTATTTGCTCGGCTGGAGACCGATTTCTGAGAATTTTCAACCCTCTGCTTGACACCTTCTACATTATCAGTTTATGATGCCTTTCTCAACAACATATCTCCATCCATGGTGTACCTAAAAAATAAGTACGGCAATAGGCTAATTTTGGAGCCGAACCCCTGCTTGAAAGTTTCAACTGGAAAACCAGACGTAAAAAAGTTGTACCAAGCCGTGCATTCACAACCCTCTCATGGAAAACTTTGGGATTCATAATATATCAGCTCTAGGATTACAATTAAAAATTTTGAATTGAAAATATTGTGTTTAGGTTTACCTTTTTTATTCTTAATTTGTAAACGAATTTGGGAAGAAAATGTACCAAACTTTTCTTCAGACTTTTTACAGTAAAATTATGTTTTTTCAACTGATCATGATTCTCAATAAGAGAGAATGTTAAGGGGTCAACAGTAGGATTCTCTCTAAATAATTTTTTCACATTTGAAATAATTTGATTACAGATATTTTTTCTCTATACTGGTAGATTAAATAGATAAATAATATACCATGTGATCATTTTTTTTTTTTTTTTGAACCTGTCATTTGGAAAAATTTTATCTTGAGGTACATTAAACTTTTAGTCATGAACAAGGGGTACAATTTAAAAAAAAGTTTGAGAACCTGTTTTATATCATTCTCTGATGGATGTTTTTAAATTATAATTCTCTGTCGTGGCACAATTCAATACATCGATACACACATTTCACATTAACGGATTATTTCAAATCACAAAGCCCGACGAAGCTGTCTGCTAGCTTCTGGCTGTAGAGTGCACGCACACTGATTTGAGATTTGATTGGTTCTGAGATTTGATTGGTTCTCATGTGCTGCATATTCAGGCAGAGCAAACAAAGTAGAGAGGAGTTGAACTTTAACTGAACAGCTCTCGCCGACTAGGCGGAAATCTTGTGATTGGCTTAGAGCTCGTCACATGACCACATTTCTGTTCTGCGCTAGTGTTTTGGCGAAGGTGTGAATCCACAGTAAATGGTTTTTCCACTATCCCTCCACACAAATGCGAATACACTTCCTCTAAACTCATCTTTCTCATCCCTACACGTTAAGCATAATTAATACATATGCATATAACCGAATTGGTAGTAAGAAATGGTGCTTAAAAAAACGCAAAATGGGTCAAAATATTGACATTCCTTGTCTTGACCAGCGACATTTGATAAACAACCAATTCCCATTTCCTTCTATTGAAATCAACTTGCCTTACAGAAACTAATGGACACTTTCCGTGCTAACCTATTCATAAACAAATTAGAAACCAACTTATCGTATCCTACACGCAAGCAACCTATCCTTTGTATGAGGTTTATAAAAATACATCCTCATAGAATGTTCTGCAATGATGTCAAAACTTTGGGAGTAAATTTAATTCAGAGTAAACACATGGGTCTAATTTTTCTCTGTTATTAATATTATAGGCTCTCGCTTTGTGGTTGGCTTTGATAGTGGACCTGTTTTTCTTAACGTATGGAACATATTTCATAATAAACACGATTTGGAATACGGCGGTTTGGAAAACTTTGTTAGTACTCAGCAACGGCTGCATTAGCATTTCCATTTCAAAAGCCGAGCACCGATGCCATGTCTGCGTATTCTCCCTTTGCAAAGAATGACAGCATTTTTAACTCTCATCGATGACTGTTTGCCAACTTGACTATCCCACTCCAATATGATGAGTCGACTGTACTGTTTATGTAAGTGTTGTGTGCTTATCGCATTAAATATAACCTTAAACTTAACTGGTAAAGCCGGATATCTCAATAGTTAAGAAATCGAACCCAAGTTGACATAACTTCTTTTTTTTTTTTACCCAGAATCGACCTTAAAAACCACTCCCAAAGTTTTGACGTTGTAGTTCAGAATACCTGTATATAGAGGAAGGTACAGGAATAATAACAAAATGTATCTCAAAAATTGAAAAGAGGTTTTCTTACATAGCTATCCTCATAAACTTGACACATATTAAAACAAATTGATAGACAGGTTGAATAAGTAGTCTCAGATTCATTTTGAACATTACTGTACACTTCTGTGCAGGAAACAACTGGCTTTCAGGAAGAAGAGAAGAAACCAGGCTCCTGAAACCTATTCTCGCAAGATAAAGAAACCATCCACTCAGCAATGATTTACTTTCCTTTACCGAATTGTATATTATTGTATTAAACCAGTTATTTGATAAATAAATATAAAACTTTTTATTCTATCTAATAGGTTTCCACTATTTTCTGACTACCGACTACCAATTCCCATTTTCACAGGTGACTTAGGTGAAGTGTAATAGAGTAAAATTTCACTTTTAATCAAACTGACTATTGAGTGAGGTTATGTAACTAATGTTCAAAACATGACAATTTGGGTTGAATATGGAAATATACCCAGTTGTCTCGTAATTCAACCCAATGTTTCAGGAAAAGATAATCCTTGTTTGAAACAACATGCTTGATTCATCAATCCACTTTTCTTTGAATCCAAAGATATACTACTTAAAAAATTCACAAGTATTCCAGTATTTACATTAGATTTTTTGAGATTCCTTATATTTTCTGGTTTTTACATATTTCCCAAGTGTGTGTGACAACCCTGTAGTTTATTATCAAATGCTTTTAGGATCAACATTTTTTGCACGTAAGAGAAAACAATTGGGAAACTCAGAAGAAGAAAAATATTATTAAAACCCCTACCAATTATTTGCCAGTAAAATGAACATCTGAAATGCATGTCAAATACAATCTTGATAAAATTATTAAATGAATAAAATAATACATATTTCCACACCTCAGTTCTTTATGCTAGATACTATTATAATTTTGAATTGTTGTGATAGTGAAACTCACAAAAATGCAATAAATTGTTTATAGTATTTTAGTGTAACACCTTTCGAAAACAAAGCTTTGTCATAAGACTGTCACATCAACTTATGTTTAAGTAAAAAATGTGATGTGTATGCTTCGGCTAAGTACTTATTTTCATATGATCTCACACCAAAATACAGTTTGTGAATTTTTGTTAATATTCTTTATTATCATTATTATTAAATAAATAAATTGGCCCTATGGTATAAAACATTTTAGATAAACTTCTAAATGGGAAATGGCTTACTGGTAAATTTTTATTTTATTTCAATAAACTTTCACTTGATAACAAATAGGAATATTCTTTACAAAGTACTGGTATTAGATTACAGATTATTATAAATATTATTTAGTATTTACCTACTGAAAGTAACGACCAAAAATATAACAGATTTTAGATATCACACAATAAGTAACAATAAAACTTATTGCGATGTTTTAACTTTACTAATAAAGTGAACTAAGACATTCGGGACCACAAGTTATATTTAAATGTCCCCTTAGTTTACTTCATTGGGGCAATAATTTAAATAAAATGGCACCAAAATTCATTATGTTCAAACATTAATATGCTCAGACAATACATGTTCAAATGTTTGATGAATTGTAAGAAAGGCATCTTAATAACGGCTAAGGAACTTACCTTAACTTTTTTTTTAAGTATATAGTATTTTTCATCAGTTTAATAGTAATTTTTATCAAGAAAAAGGGACTTAAGGACCAAAATTTTTAAAAAAAGGGGACTTTTAGGGACTACCCCTAGAAGCCCTGTATTATGTATTGAATAAAGTGCATTAAGTTAAGATGAACATGCTTTGCAAAATAGCTTCGAATTCACCAAGCAGGCAATTTTGTTGTGGTTAAATACTAAACACACTATAAGTATACATAGTAAGTTTGCAACCAAAAGGTTGGTCTTGTTGTGTTCCTCCTCTATCAGAGTTGTGTGCATGCACCCAGCCCTCCGGCTGGTTAGTGTCATCCCCATACACCATCTGGGAGAAGCACATGTAATAAGGAAGTCCTTAAACTTGCAGCAGTTTGCTGTTTGTGTTTGCACAGAATTTCTATGAGTGAGCGAAAGAGAGCCTACAAATTTTGCTGGAAGCTATCTTATATATTTACCAGTTATCTTTGTACACGCAACAATCTCGATATAGGACAGACAACTTTACTTCCCCTCTGAAGGAGGTTGTGCAGAGGATTTTTACTGTTTGGTAAAAATTAGGTGACCTTGGCTGGGTTTGAACCTGGGAATCAAACTCACCGCATCTCCTCCGATCCAGAAAGTCTTCAAAACCACCTTGAAAACCTTCAAGAAACCTTTACAGAGAGAGGATACCCTAAACCTCTCATTAATAACCTACTTAGACTAGTTGAAACTCCACAATCGCCCAAACCTGAAAAACCATATACTATACCTCTAGTGACTAAGTAGTACCCAGGCCTACAAAAGATAAACAAAATATTAGCGTCAGGTTTTCACATATTAGAAGCAATCAGCCGTACCAACATTATTTTCAAAAAACCACCAGTCCTTGTGTATAAACAGCCTCCATCACTTAGAAATCTTCTGGTACACTCTAAACTCAAAACTGAAAATGACACAACCTCTATTCAACCACAACAAGGCTCTCGACCTTGTAACAAAACAGCTTGTAAAACCTGCCAAATACATCATCCAGCAGCCACTTTCTCCAGCAACATCACCAACTCCACATATACCATCTATGGCAGTCACACATGTGAGTCCAGTAACCTAATTTACCAACTAGAATGCCAACAATGTACTTCACAATATGTTGGCCTCACCACTGAAATGCTCTGTAAACGAATGAATGGACACCAAAATTAAGAATCCATAAAAACCAGTTTCAGCACACGCCTCCAATCATAACCTCAACTTTGAGAACTGCTACACTCTCAAGGTGTTAAAATCATTCCACAAGATACAATGTAACGTCTCAGTTAAGAAGATGGGAAACTGGCACATTAATGGATCACAAAGTCTAGAAAATCCCCTAACCTAAATATTCGCTAATTTCAACCCAGAGACTACACCAGCACCACCTACCATCCATAGAGTAATAGAGAATCATTCAGGGAATTTCAACTCCACCAGAGAAGTTTTCATCCTTACCAATCAAGTTGGCATCACTGAAGACAACATCCCGTTCAGTCTAATTACTACTACTTCCTGAGGAAGATGCTATAATAGCATCGAAATATTGAAGTGTGTGAAAATATGTGTTAATGTTATTACTTTTATTTGTGCCCTACTATTTTCCTAATATTCTATCATTTTATTTATTACTAAAAACCAAAGTTTATGTATTAAAAAAAGTTGAGTAAAAATATGTATTTTTTAATAATGTTCATATTTATTTGGTAAGGAGTAATAAACTATAAAATAAAATTTCATTTTATTCCTTTCTCCTTATTTGAGCTTTAGTCTTCTATGACAACATGTTTTGGTGTTATATGTTACACCATCTTCAGGTCTTATTTATGATGACGATGATTTATTTTAATACATATTATCGGAGGGTTTGTGAAGTTTTGAAGTACTGTATCATTAGTAACATGTTACATCATACTACCTCCCATATTAAGCTTCATGCAAAGGTTTTCATTATGAGTCATACTACCCACTCCATATGAAACCTCAAAATTAATAAACTTCCTGCAATAGTAAGCTTCTCTGTTGTAGTCCCATGTAGGTTCAGTCTATATCGAGAACAATATTAAACAAGAATAAACTCCCCGCAATCACAAACTGTTCATGTACTTACCCATTGTATCTTCAGGCTAGAACAACCTTCAAAACTGAAGTACACACCTCGCATCCTAAATCGAAAGAGTGGGACGAACTAGCCATGGTGAGCCAGCAATTGAGGTTCCGAGCGGACAAGTCTAATCAATCCTTATGGAACTAACCAAGGGCAATAACTAACTGAAACTATCCAGCCGTCCGGCGGGAAAGACGATTTCAACCACCAAGACATCGCGTGATGTATGTACGTCACACGCACCAGTCAAACAGACCTCTTTCACCACTGGAGTGTGTGTTCGAGACAGCCCGCCAATCCTAGCCTGATCAAGGACTATGTGCTCGTCTGCATGCATCAAAAATGACCGATGGGACGTCACCAACCAATGTGTACATTTCCTCCTTCCAACCCTAAGCAACTAGAAACACTATTTAAATCTTGTGGTTCTGAAAATCAGAGACCATTAATCGTTCGACGCTATCAAGAGAAGTCATGTCTTAAACATTTATATTCGACGCCATCTGGAGAAGTCCTGTCCTGGACTTTGACAATATACAGGATGATTACGTATTGTGTTTATATAACCTCATCGATGTTAATTTAATAGACTTGAATTGTGGCTAATTCAATTTTGAATTAATGTAATGTAATTTTTGGAATAAGCCAAAATAAGCAACCTAAATTATTTACTAAAAGTTTTTTTTTCAAAACTAAATTTAAGTATGAGACAGTTAATTCTTTTTGCCTCCACTTGGCCGTTAGTGTCAGTGAAGTCACGTAAAATATTAGATTGCCACATTTGTAAACTTATTTTTTGTTAGAAGTATTTAATTTAAATTGACTGAATTTTGCAGACTAAGTAATTGTAAATTCCTCTTTTTTTTTAAATATTTTCCTATTTAATTGTTGATTGAATTAACGTAAAGTTTTGCTGATTGATTGATATAGAATTTACGACTTTTTTTGTGTCAACGTTTAATAGTCCCGCTGGAGTTTGACTTAATGCCGGTAAGCCAAACTCTCGTGTTTATTAAAATATCTGTGTGATATTAAATTTAACTTTATCATTAAATCTGTCTATTCAATGTAGTGAAGCAGACACTTTGGTAACCATTTCAAAGATGCCCATTAGGCTCTTTTTTATAGTCAAATAGTCAAACGTTTAATGTTGTTTTGTCAATATTCACTGTTGTGAAACTGACAGTGTAGTTTGGTCGAGTTGTTGTCTCTTCCAGACTGACCTAGTTGACTTAAGGATATGTTTCATTGTTTGGAAACATTCACATGATCGAACTGCGCATTTTTATTAACATGATTAACAACATACCCCCGATGGATTTTCGAGGTCATGTAAATTGTTTTAGTTGTTGTTATCTTGAATAAAACATTCAAATTGTTATTAATGTCTTTCTTTCTTTATCACTTGTTTAGTTTACCCCCCACCTTCCTTTTTGTCTAGTGTGGCCGTAACTAAGAGGTAGTACAGTGGGTGGTAACAAAATTATGTAAGAAATTTTTTGTGAGATCTCACAAAATATATATATATATATAAATTGAATATACAATTATTATGGTTGTGCAAGTAGGCTTTTTCACTTAGTCAAGTTTGAATGAAAAACTGAATTTTTTTCTTCTTCAAGTTTAAGTATTATAGATCGATATTTGTATTAAAATAAAGATTTGAGTTAATTTTTTTTTATATATATCCATGCATAAAGTATGAGCACAAATTTAGTTTTTAAGAATGAAAATTTTTCAATTACAAAAATTATTATTATGGTACAAAAATTTAGACTAAAAAATTATTTTTTTTAATACATTAGTTCAAATCGTATTTTTACTAAACTAGACAAAATGAGGGACTCTTTATTTTCTATGAAGTAATATTTTAAAATTGAAACAAACCGCCCAAATTCAAAATTTTCAAGATAAAATTGAAAATTCGGAGTAGGTTGTTCCAAGTTTTTTGAGTTAGTAAAAATTGTATTTCAAGCAACTACTAAAACTCTACTTGAATTCGAATTTTCTAGCACTCGCACCACCCCTAATAAATATGTATTTTAACTTAAAATATATTTCTTGGAAAAGCTTAGTAATTATCAACTTTGTTCTTTTATTTTCAAATCAAAGTTGAAGCTGATATTAACAAACCGCGGGGCATTTCACAAAATGTACTTGAACTATAGGCGAGTTTTCGTGATTGACTTGGTTACGTCTTGTATTGAGAGTTTTCGAACAAGTGGTTCTGACCAAGGTAGAGCACGAAAATGACCGAGTTGTTTTTCATAAACAAAAATTGTGGTTGAGGTAGAGTAGATTCAACAGCTGGTAGGTTAATTTATTTAGGTAAACCTACATGTACTGCAAATCGATGGAGAATGAACTAGTTAATTTGATTCTTGGTTAGATTGGTGCTTATTTTGGCTAGTCCTAATATTTACACAACATGTCAAGCTAAACATATCTTCCCAAAAATAACCTACAGTAAAAACAAAGTACATATATAATCTTAAATAAGCCTAGATCACAATAGTACTCTTTCTCTTCACCAAAACTAACAGTTTTTAAATAGGCTATCTACTTACTGTAATGTATTTCTAGATAGTAATTTCTGTTCATTTTAATTTACAAAAACTTAAAATCCATTGGCTATGAAGTTATGCTCATTTGAATCTAACATAAGAAGTGATGCTGTTTTGAAATGGGCGCACAAATTCTCAGCTTATTCATCATTGGTCAAAGAGTTACCAAACCAAGCTCTGGTATCGCCTCGTTCATAAACATTTCACTAACATCAATACCAAGTCAACCAAGTCAAGTTTATGCTGATATTTAAATTAACATTTGTGTATATTATTTAATCTTTAATTCTCGTCCTCATTCTTAACGCAGAGTTTTGGTTGTTAGTTTCAAGTTCCAATTTGACGTTATCGCTGTTGGTTCTAATTTCGTGAAGAACTGGATGCAGGGAATTATATTAAAATTACTATCAACAAGACTTGTGTTCGTAATGATTTTAATGAATCAAGTGCCTTACAATGAAGGAAATATTTCTTATATCACTAAATACATACGGTACTAAAAATCTCCTGGTTTTAACTTCTTCACAAAAAGGAGTTTTATTTTTCATTATTATTTGAACATGTAGCACACAAATGACTCAGTACCTGGCGGTATAAATCCATAGACAAACGTTGAGACTTGAACCAAGGACTCCTTGCAAATATTTAATTTAGTCAAATGTTAGGAAGATCAAAATACAAACTCATTTAATTAGGATATCTCGAAATACGTTAGGTTTATTTCATAAATTGATTATGAGAAATAATTTATATTTAAATTCTGAAAAATTATTTTAATATATTATTACTTATACAGTAATATAAAAAAAATTTAAAAGAAGGAATTAGATGTTTTGCCAGTCCTTGGTAATAGTCCTAGCTTTTGTAAATCTCAGATCATATCAACTATTCGCCAGAAATATTCTTCTTTGGGCCAACCACATTCTAGGGGTGTGCCAAACTTACCTACTTTTTTAGGGTCGGGAGTGGGGAGGGCTTGAGAAATCTATTTCAGGTGAGTTCATGAAATCTCTAATCGAGGGAATTTAAACCGCGGTGTTTTTAAATTCCTTTCCATGCAAGGGTTGACGTTTTGAAGCTAGATTTATTAAATGTGTTAAGCTATGGCCGGATTGTGTTTATATCTGAAAATGGACAATTATTAGTCATAAATAATGATTTGTGGTTTAGAATTTAAAAAAAATTAATGTTATCGTAAAAAAAGTTTTTCTTCCATTGTAATTTTGCATAAATACTATTGTGATGATTAAAGCAAATTATATATTTTGTTATTATGACATTTTGCTAATAGCTGAGCTGATAATTATCTGCTTTGGTGGCCGCAATGTCTAAGGTGCATCTCTTGCAATAGACTAGACTTGCCGATGATAGGGAGATTGTGGTTCAATCCCGGTCGGGTGGACTGAGGGTGGTTTTCTCTAAATGGTTCCCCACTCTCCACGCAAGTGTGAGTTCACATCCTCAACCCTAACCCATTAGCATACAATCCAAATGGGTAGTAAGATGATTTTTAAAAAAAACACTGATAATTGAAAATTATGGGTGAAACTTTACCGTTGTTTTAAGAAAGTACATAACAATAGTTAGGTTTAAATTTAAATTTCATTTTAAAATTAAAATGAATAACATTTATCGAAATTTCCAAGATTATAGAATAACGGTCCTGACTCAGATAGTAAATGAGAAACTTTTTTTTTTTCTTTGTAAAAATCCCAGCCACAATCATTTAGAAATTGCTATTGGGTATTAACATAATATAAAATTAGTTTTCACTAAAGAGTAGTTTTATTAAGAGATTATTAAATTTTTGAAGCAATGATGATGCCATTTTGTTGGCAATTATTTTACTTTTATTAATTTACACCGATTTCACAACTGCCTTTTGTTTTATGTTTTGGAAGCCATTTAATTGAATTTCTGCTTCAAACGATAGATAGTGAATTTGAATATCTTTGTGTCATAAAGAAACCATTTAAATCACAAAATTCAAGTTGATTTACTTGTATTAATTTTTTTAAATTTAATTCTGAATCACTTTAAACTAAAATTGTCTAAATAACATTTAGAGTTTGTGAATCGAATGAAGTTGCCCCCAAAGAAGTTTAAGCTGGCCTCTTCCTCCAATATTTATATAACTTCATCTTACATAATAATCATCAATGATAACAACCACAATAATAAAAACAGTTCTTCACTAAATTAGCAACACTGTGATGTGCTTAACAAAGCAATTTATAAATCAAGACAAAATATTATTAACTACCTTGAGTTATACCCCCAAAATGGTAGGATGAGATGGTGCATACAGTATGTGGAACATTGTGATGATGTGCAGAACATTATGTAAGAATGAATAATGCTGTGGAGAACATGATGTAAGAATGGGTAATGCTGTGCAGAACATGATGTAAGAATGGATAATGTTGTGCAGAACATGATGTAAGAATGGATAAAGCTGTGAAGAACACGATGTAATAATGGATAATGCTGTGCAGAACAAGATGTAATAATGGATAATGCTGTGCAGTACATGATGTAAGAATGTTTAATGCTATGCAGAACATGATGTAATAATGGATAATGCTCTGCAGAACATGATGTAATAATGGATAATGATGTAATAATGGATAATGCTGTGCAGTACATGATGTAAGAATGGATAATGCTGTGCAGTATATGATGTAAGAATGGATAATGCTGTGCAGTACATGATGTAAGAATGGATAATGCTGTGCAGTACATGATGTAAGAATGGATAATGCTGTGCAGTACATGATGTAAGAATGTTTAATGCTATGCAGAACATGATGTAATAATGGATAATGCTCTGCAGAACATGATGTAAGAATGGATAATGATGTAATAATGGATAATGCTGTGAAGAACATGATGTGATAATGGATAATGCTGTGCAGAACATGATGTAAGAATGGATAATGCTGTGCAGTACCTGATGTAAGAATGGATAATGCTGTGCAGAACATGATATAATAATGGATAATGTTGTGCAGTGCATGATGTAAGAATGGATAATGCTGTGCAGAACATGATGTAATAATGGATAATGCTGTGCAGTACATGATCGACAATCAGAGGTTTAATTTATTACGTCAATTCTAAAGTTACTTTGGAAAATATAAAATAGCAACTAAATGTTGTAATTTTTTTGTTACAATGCATTAAAACATTCATGCATTTATTGGAGTGGTAAATTAGTGTCCTTAAGAAAGTTTTTACTATATTTATATTGGGCTAGATCACAATAAGCAGTATAAGATCTCCGAAACAAATTCCATTACAAAATTAAAAACTTTATTTTCTTTGGATCTTGAATATCCCAAAGGATTTTAGGTATTCGAGGGTCTGATCTCTCGCCACTATAAATTAATTTAAAATACATTATATAATTAATGAATCATAATTATAAAAAAAAAATATCGGAACAAAAAAAAAATGGATTGAAAAGAGGACAAAAGTGTTTACAGTAAATTTAAGATGTGTTTTTTCCTGTGCCTTCTTCCATGAACAATAGTTTGTACCTAAAAGAATCGAGGAATTTTTCCTTAAAGGATAGTAAAAAAAAAATACTATACTTTTAAAAGAAAAACTATCAAAGATGGTTCAAGAAAAAAAATATTCCTGGATGTACTGTCCTCCTTTTGTACCCACCATCTCACCCCACCCTGCTGTCTTACCGACAAACTAAAAACCAAATAACACATCACTTAATCTATTTGTACTTTTTAAATAAAACTAATTAAAAAAAACATTGCTTTCACTCACAAAAAAAAAATATAAAAAAATAGCTGCTCTCAAACAACAGCTGAAGAAAATTAAATATATTATGATTTTTGCTTTGTAATCTAACAACTTTTAATGAGCTTACATTAGTTTTTTTTTTGTTGCAACAATCCTAATAATTAACACCTAGCAACAGCCTGTGTGGGAGAGAAAGAAATTGTTGCATCCACCCCTGAACGTCTGAACCACCTCATATGAGTGGTAAACATATATTTTTTTAGGTAATTTTACAAATTCTTAAATTTATGAAATTCAAATTTATATATATAAAAAATCCATATACGAGACAAAAAGTATTATAATGAATTTTCCCAAATATTTATTATTTTTAATGTGTGCTCTGATAACAGTTCCCGTGGTAATATCAGCGTCATCAGGAGAACGAGGTCCACCGTTAGGGGCAGAGTTGCAATAAAGCGTTAGAATATTATAAGGAAGTGATCAACTACCTCATGACGAATCCATGACTTGACTTCGATACTGAATAAAAAAAAACATATTTTCAATGTTTCTTTGTTCGATTCAATACGAAAATTCAAATCACAACATGAACTTCATTTCCGATGATAAATAAATAACTTTGTCCTTAGAATATCTTTCTTCGAATACATATTGTTTTTACTTCTCAAAATTTTAACAGCATAAACAAAACAATATTTCATATATATATATATATATATTTATATAGATGTGTTTGAAATTCAATTTTTGTTTTTCTAAAGAGTTTTCATAACGTGAGGTGTTCATAATGAATAAATGCAATACAATAGTTTATATATTAATATATCTTCGTGTTGTCATAGTAACCGCACACTTGGATCCTCTTTGGAGTATTTTCTATTAATTACTTATAATATTTAGAACATAATTATTACCTTATTACTTCAAATGTTTCACACTTGTTTTAGATATTCAACTAGTACTTTTTTTTCCCCCCTTAACTCTGAAAATGCTAAAAAAAACAACGCCTGTCACGACTGTTTGTGAACCGTGTTTTAACAGCCAAGCACACAAACACATGCATTCTACCACGACACATTTCGACCTGCAACATATTTTACACTAGATCACGCTAAATATTTGAAATAGTTTCACCCTGCATTCACACAGACACACTTTCTCTAGAATATAATATATATTATATATTTAAACTTACAACTTTTACCATTAACTTTTTGTTGAGTTCACGGTTCGTCTTGTATAACAGTAGTACCATAAAATAAATTAATAGTGCAATATTAATTTATTTGAAATGTTATAATGTTTTGAAGCACCCTCCGAAGAACAAATACGATCGATCTTGGTCCTTCCTTGCCGAGTGAACTGTGTATAGGCCTAGTGAATATTGGTCTTGTCTTCCTAAGGGAAGGTCATCGTTTGTTGGGAAAGGGGGAATGTCACCATATCATCGGAAGCTACTTACTTTCGAGCCGCGGCGAGAGACTCCGACCATTAATTTTGTCTTGACTTAACCTAAATTATTCCACTAATAAAGTTTTCTTATTATTTTCATTAATAATTTCATCAAATATAAGTTAAAATCATTTCTTGTCCGAAGAACTTATAACAGTTATGTTAACTATGAGATTACTGGTCGAGTCATTGACGCAATGCGACCAACGCTAACCTCACGTCAACATATATACACAGGTATCTTTATGATATAACATACAAGTATCTATGTTACACCACACACTGTTTCATTACTCTACTAGATTTTTTTACACAGTATATCTACTTGTATTTAAATTATAAGGTTTATATATAAATAAACAATTAAAAACACAGTAAGTAAATGTTTTGTTTATGGTTAAAATGAAGTTAGGTGTGTTAAAATGAGTATATAATTTTGAGTCATGTGAGCTGAGTAGCCCTGTGAAAAGATGTTCGGTGTGAGATAACTTTAGGACTACTATGCTGCACTTATGAAGACACCTGTACCATTGTCAGAAATGCTGGTCCAGTTCTTGTCAACAAGCACTTTCCAGTTCCTCGCTGCGGCGTCTCCTCGCCTGCCTCTTGCGGAATTGGTGAAACTCCTCCTTCATGGCCTGCACCCGTGCCTCGATATTGTCGTACTTGGTGGGCCTTTTGGGTTGTCTCGCGACTGTCCAAGGTGGGGAACCAGAAAACAAGTCCGAGTCGCTGATGACTCGCTCGGTGGGGGTGGGGGTAAGAGCAGGGTCAAACTCATAGTCTTCTTCAGGTGAAGGGGGACGAAGTGTGGCTGCTGCAGCCAGCCAGGTCCGAGCAGAGGTGGTGGTGGGGGAGGGCGGTAGGGGGGCAGTCTCCACTCGGCTACACTACCCGAGCTCTGGTTCTGCTGTGACGAAGTATTCTTGCTGCCAAAACCTGATGAGCTGGATGGTGAGGTCTCCATGAGAAGGTCTGACGTGTGAACCAGCTCAGGGGCACTGCGTGCATGTCGGGCGTGTAGGCGAGCACCTCTAGGGGTCGGCCCCGGGGTGAGGGCCATGTCTCCTCATGAATGGCTCTCAGCGAAGGCAGTTCTTGAGAGTATCTTTCATGCACAGAGCGTAGTTGCAGGTAACTAGGTGGTGTAGGTTGAGCGGAAGAACTTGTTTGTCTCACAGAACTCAGGTCCGAGAAGTTGTAACTGGGAGACCACCCTTCGACGGCCGGAGAACTGCTCGTCAAGTACCGCGGTGACGGGCGGTATATGGCGGGGACCGACTGAGGGATGTAGCCACCTATCGTCTCTAGAGACAACTGGCTGGGATAACCTACGAGAGGACGACGCCAAGATGCTCGGCGCCAGGACAAAAAACCACCATCGTCGCTGCTGCTACGACTGCTGGTGCCCGAGATTGATGAGTCGACCAACACAAAGCGTCCGTCCGGCGCACGATGTATACGCCCCAGGCTGCGCTCAGACTGCAAGGGTGAGTCTCTGTCCCAAGGGTGTAGCGATCCCTGGATCCACTTGACTAGGGCCCCCAGGGTGTTCACACCTGGTACTCTGCTGCTGCAATGATACCATCATTGGCGTACCTAGGCTCTTAGGAAGGTATCATTAACATACCCTTTTTTTGAGTTCCCAGAGGGTGTTCTAACGAGTTACTTTTAAACTTTTACAGTTATGTAGCAGCAAAAAAGTTTTCTGTGTTTTTATCATGAAAAAGAAATATTTTCAAAACTTTAAAATACTGTGTAAATGTAAAAGTGATAGTAAATTAAAAGTGTGAAAAGTATATGAAGAAATTAAGTTTGTTTTTTATCAATGCCTAATCCAACAACTATCCTTCCTTTCTTATCTTTATCATTATATTAATACCCATGTTTTCACACATTTATAAGCCATTAGACAAGGTTTAATTTTGTTAAGTTAAAAACATATTTCAGAAAAAAGATGGGGTTTTTTTTTGTCCATTTTAACACACTAAACATGCAAAGCAAACAAAGCAAAGTACACAAATCTAAGCAAAGAAGAAGGAGAAAATCCAGAGCACAACAAAGAATAATAATTTTTAACATAGTAAAAACCCAATATAACACAGTTTTCAGGGGACATACTTAACCGAGGTATATCAGAAGGTGACCAGTAGAGTGACAAATAATGATGGGGGGGGGGACTAATGAAATACACTGGTTGCATTGTCTTTGATCTTTAAACCTAATTGCTCTATTTATTGAATCTCTACAAGTATGAATTTAAATAATACGTACAGTAATAATGTTTAGTTTTTTTTTTCTTCGAGAAACATACGCTTAATTGCGTTATACCCAAGTCCACAGTATATCTGGCCGCGCTATATTGGGGTTCTACTGTAGATCTAAAGAAAAATATAGATACCATTATGTAAATAATTCAGTATAGAATCAAAATAACGTTAATATAAGAAACTTCACAACCCAAAATGACTTTGAAGAAGATACAGGATAGAAGGAACAAATGCAACATTAATTATACAACGAAATGGAGAACACAGTTCACACTTTACACTGCTGCCACTGGAAAAAAGAGGTATGGCTGCCTCTTGAAGGAAATGGATTGTTTCCGCCCAATCCCCTGACCTAGGTTTCATTCTATCGGAACTCATCGGGAGGGAATGTGAAACTCGCAACTCAACTTTCTAAAAGAGGAAACCTAAAAGGGAGAAAGAGGAAATTGGTGAATAATGATAAAACCTTTTGATAGGAACATGTCCAGTGGAAGCAGTGTAAGTGTGAAATGTGTTGTTCTTTTCATTGTAAAAGCCATATTGTGTTTGTTCTTTTTTTGTGTGGTTTTATTTCCTCTTTCCTGTACCTTCTTCCGTATATAACAAAATATACCTCAAAAAGTTAAAACAAGTTTCCCATAACGAGACAACTGAGTAATATAAATAAGTGTCAGCAATATATACTTAAGAGAAATATTCCATGCAGTAAACAATGAACGCTGCCCCTTATATAGTTTCAACCTCACTTGCTAACAGTAGGTATTTAAATATTTCTGTAAATTAGAAAACAATAACTGGCCCTGAAAATGATTTAACTGTGTAACTGAGAAGCAGGATTTCTGTAATCAAATGAAAGTTTGATTCCTAGTTTTGAAAGCGTTCCTACTATGGAAAATAGAAATAGCCCTAAGGGTTTGGCCAGACTGACAAGCGTGCGAGCAAGCGCATGATTAGCAGATAGCTCTCGATAGTTGTTGACGAGGAGGCTCCGAATCTTGGCTGAGTGAACTGAGGGGGGTTTTAACAAGTGATTTATTGTTGTGGTTTTCTCATCCTCTCTCCACGCTAATGGTGATTCTTATTTGTAAAGGCCTACTTTGATAATATTGAAGTATTTTAACATATCAGTTTTTACATTCATATAGGTATGGTTTATGATCTTACCAATGAAATTAGGTTGTTAGTAGCAAGTGTGCTAAACCTATCGATAATAATAAAAATGTCAAAATGAGAAGTTTTCCTAGCACTCAATGAACCAACATACAATAATATTGCCTAGCGCCTGTAAACTAGACTGTACCGGCTAGAGCGCGCGCACTTGAAAAATAGAACCAGTTCTATCTTTCAAGCATGCGCACTCAGTCGCTCGCTTGCTCAGTCCGGCCGCCCCCTAAGGTGTAAGGAAGTGAAGTATAGTATATGTATTTGGAAGAAGGTACAGGAAAGGTGGATAGAAAACATAAAAAGGAACAAACACAATATGGCTTTTACAATGAAAAGACGACCACAGATCACACTTTACACTGCTGCCATTGTACAAAGAGGGCTGTCTCTTAAAGAAAATTATTGTTACTGCCCAATCTCCCAACCTAGGTTTCATTCTATCAGAACTCATCAGGAGGAAAATGTGAAATGCGCAACGCAAGGAAAACCTAGCAAAAAGAGGTTTTCCTTCAGGTTCTGTAACGGTGGATACTTATGCAACATAAACGTGGACAAAGCATGAAAGAGAGACAAGGAAGGTTGAGGTTGTGGGAATTAAGTTTGTAAGGAGCATGTGATTTTTCTGAAAATGTATTACAAAATTGAGTTAAAGAACATTCATGTAGTTTGGTCACGCGCACATACAGAGTTACCTGTGCCTTTGAATAAAGACTCTTCATAATTTTACAGCCTGCTTCAGTGGTCAAATGGTCAAAGAAGTCATCCTCATAAGACTGGACCACAGGGGACTGGGAGATTGGGGTTCAAATCCCGTTTGGGTGTAATGAGGGTGTTTTTTTTTACCAAATTGTTTTCCACTCTTCTCTTCATGAAAATGTGGGTAATCTGCCTATAAAGTCACCCTTCCTCATCCCTAACACATTAATGTAATTAATACATATGGGGCTAAGATGAACGGGTAGTCGCGGTACTTAATAAATATCCATACATATAAATTGATGACAAAAGGGCAATATTTAAGCATAGTAATGGTTTACCCCATTCAATGGCTGCCCTGTATATACTTACAAGTCCACACTATTGTTGTAGGTGTGATTGATAAAGATAAAGGAAAAGATGATAACCCAATTTAGATCATGCGTTAAAAACATCTTGTAGACATCTCGGTGTCTAGACCACGTTAGAGGAGAAAGTGAGATATTATTATTGGTGTGGTATATACAAGTTGTCTACCATCCTTCACCATTAACAAATGATCCAAGTGCTGTGTTTTAGTTTAGATCATTTTTGAGTCATTTTAACATTTCCAATCTCGGAGTGTGTGCATCATTCCTTACATCCCAAATCAGGTGCGAGCATGCAACAGAGGGTGTGGAACAATCACTTGGTTACAAACTATTCACCTTTATTCCTCCTGCAGGAGTGACCAGCAGGAAACAGGAGAGAAACACAAGACTAAGTGATAGGTGCCTTTACCGTGTCAGGGTCTAGGTGTCTTTACCGTGTCAGGGTCTAGGTGTATTTACCATGTCAGGGTCTAGGTGTCATTACCAAGTCAGGGTCTAGGTGTCATTACCTGTGGTCAGGGTCTAGGTGTCTTTACCGTGTCAGGGTCTAGGTGTCTTTACGTGTCAGGGTCTAGGTGTCTTTACCGTGTCAGGGTCTAGGTGTCTTTATCGTGTCAGGGTCTAGGTGTCTTTATCGTGTCAGGGTCTAGGTGTCTTTATCGTGTCAGGGTCTAGGTGTCTTTACCGTGTCAGGGTCTTTTCCTGTGTCAGGGTCTATCTAGGTGTATTTACCGTGTCAGGGTCTCTTTACCATGTCAGGGTCTAAGTGTCTTTACCGTGTCAGGGTCTAGGTGTCTTTATCGTGTCAGGGTCTAGGTGTCATTACCATGTCAGGGTCTAGGTGCCTTTACCGTGTCAGGGTCTAGGTGTCTTTACCGATGTCAGGGTCTAGGTGTATTTACCATGTCAGGGTCTAGGTGTCTTTACCGTGTCAGGTCTAGGTGTCTTTACCATGTCAGGGTCTAGGTGTCATTACCGTGTCAGGGTCTAGGTGTCCTTTACGTGTCAGGGTCTAGATGTCTTTACCGTGTCAGGGTCTAGGTGTCTTTATCGTGTCAGGGTCTAGGTGTCTTTACCATGTCAGGGTCTAGGTGTCTTTACATGTCAGGGTCTAGGTGTCTTTATCGTGTCAGGGTCTAGGTATCTTTACAACAATTATTTTTGGGTGACAGCTATTTTATAAACTAAGTTGTTTGGTCTCTATTTAATATATATATGAGAACACTTTGATGTCCACTTTGTTTACAAAGGTAGCAACCTCACTTGTTTTTGCTATGGTGAAACTTATATAATAGGGCCAATAATGAATGATTAGATCTGATGGGAGTATCTTTGTATGTTTTGAAGAGTGAAGTGTTGTGAAGTAAAGGAACTCTAGCCCTACAAAGCCATGTATAAGCTTTACGGGTACCAATTAGGACAACCCAGTGGTCCACAGACCATGGAAAAGTGGACTCAGCAGCATAGTGGTACCAAAGCGTGGTTGTGGTGCTAGCCATGACTTTGCTAGTACAAGCAGTCCAACTTCCTTACTTCTCGGACACAATGGCAGCGAGGGACTAACTCAAACACAACTGCCGGCTTCACAAACGATGCTAGCGCTATAGTTGCTGATCATAGCCACCACTCATGTGATTGTATTGGCACAAAACACACAAAACATCAAAAACATCATTGGGTCCTTTAATCCTAGACATTGGTGGATTATGGTTGGAAATATTGCATTCTTTTATACAGTAGCTCCTGGACTAACGCAGTTAATTTGTTTTGAATGTTACCGCACAAGTTGAAAAACCATGTAAATTTATTGGTGTTTAAATATGATGTATTTTTGACCAATAGGTTTGTTTCAAAGGATAATTAAATTTAAACAGGTTAACTTATCAAGAGGAAATTTTGAGAAAACAACTAGCACGCAAGGTAGAGAAAAAAAAAACTACGACACTAACAGTTGTATGTCATCTTAATATGAATGTCGTATATTATGTTTAAAGTGGCACTTAATAGATGGTGTTGTCAGTCAAAGTGTCACAAGTGTGTAACTCAAACACGTGTGAGTCGACGACTTAAGAGGCCGTCCTTAAATTATGTAGGGGTTTTAGGGAAGAAGGAAGGGGGTACAGTATTTTCTTACGAGGGGGAGGGGTTTAAGAATCCATCTTAAGATTTATTCTCAATGTTTCTGCTAAAACAAAATCCTAATATATATATATATATATATATATATATATATATATATATATATATATAATATATATATTATAAATATATATATATATATATATATATATATATACACTTATATTTAATTTACTTATGATGTGTTAAAGCTAATTTTTCTGCAATTAACATATTAAAAAATTTCTTATCACTCACTTTATTACCAATACTTATGTCTAAGAAATAATTAAACAATTAAAATATTATAATTTCCAAATCTTAAAAAATTATGTAAAATCGGGGGGGAGGGATGGGAAATCTTACAATCCCTTACCAGGTGTGAGGGAGGACCACAAGTCATGAAATAAAAAAGTCTTACGTAATTTAATGACGGCCCCTGACTGTACTACTAGCTCGGGATTAGTCGACATGGTGTTTGATCGTAAATAATGCCGATACTACGTAAGAGTGTGTGACAAGTACTGATTATACTTGTTGTGACTATAAACATGATGAATTAGACATTAGCTCAGTCTTGTAGGATAAACTAGTGTAATAACACGAGAGAAAGAGCATTTTGGAAAATAGAACTTTTTAACAGTAAAATTGATGGCATTTAGATATTTTGTTTTTATTTTATTAGTATTTATGTGTTATGTCAAAAGTAATAGCTGCAGCTCAAATAGCTTGATGTAGTAATATCTGGAAGTAGTTTCATATATAACATTTCTAATAGTCAAATACTGCTCTTTAACCATTTTCTTTGATAATGTGTTATTCCTTCTAGACAGAAAGGATTAAAATAATATTAGACTCAATACAGAAACTGATATGAATTTTACACAATGGAGGTTTAAAGCACTCTTTAAAAAAATGTTAGTTAACCTTCTTCATCCTGTTTCCTCAAGTTAAAAAGTGTATTTATTTGTTGCCATTACATCACACCTGTGACCAAACCAAACAAGACTGAAAACACAACCAATTAGTATGTTAGCCAAGAAATGACACATCAACAAACACTTGGACCTGGCCCTGCAGATGATATTAACATTGTACAATGTCTTGCCCTGCAGGTGGTATTAACAGTGTACAATGTCTTGCACTGCAGGTGGTATTAACAGTGTATCAGTGTCTTGCCCTGCAGGTGATATTAACAGTGTACCATTGTCTTACCCTGCAGGTGATATTAACAGTGTATCATTATCTTGCCCTGCAGGTGATATTAACAGTGTATCATTATCTTGCCCTGCAGGTGATATTAACAGTGTATCATTGTCTTAACCTGCAGGTGATATTAACAGTATGTCTTTGTCTTGCCCTGCAGGTTATATTAGCAGTGTACCTTTCTCATACCCTGCAGGTGATATTAACATTGTATCA
Source organism: Timema podura (assembly GCA_033556935.1). Classification (NCBI taxonomy): domain Eukaryota; kingdom Metazoa; phylum Arthropoda; class Insecta; order Phasmatodea; family Timematidae; genus Timema; species Timema podura. Next base: position 54,354,595 of record JAVRXN010000012.1, on the reverse strand, counting down.
TTATCTTGCCCTGCAGGTGATATTAACATTGTATAATTATCTTGTCCTGCAGGTGATATTGACGGTGTATCATTGTCTTGCCCTGCAGGTGATATTAACGGTGTATCATTGTCTTGCCCTGCAGGTGATATTAACAGTGTATCATTGTCTTACCCTGCAGGTGATATTAACATTGTATAATTATCTTGTCCTGCAGGTGATATTGACAGTGTACCATTGTCTTGCCCTGCAGGTGGTATTAACAGTGTACAATGTCTTGCACTGCAGGTGGTATTAACAGTGTATCAGTGTCTTAACCTGCAGGTGATATTAACAGTGTATCATTGTCTTGCCCTGCAGGTGATATTAACAGTGTATCATTGTCTTGCCCTGCAGGTGATATTAACAGTGTACCATTGTCTTGCCCTGCAGGTGATATTAACAGTATGTCATTGTCTTACCCTGCAGGTGATATTAACAGTGTATCATTGTCTTGCCCTGCAGGTGATATTAACAGTGTATCATTGTCTTGCCCTGCAGGTGATATTAAGAGTGTATCATTGTCTTGCCCTGCAGGTGATATTAACAGTGTACCATTGTCTTGCCCTGCAGGTGATATTGTGACCCATGTTTTGTTCCTGAGGCCAGTATCTGTATAGACAAGCAATGTTAGTACCGGCACAGGCTGGTAGAAAGTGTTATGTTCACAAGCACGCAAGGGTACCAGGCAAAGCAGAGGAACCGTTGTTGAGGTGTTAAGACAGATAAACCAAGAGAGAACACAATCTTACTGTTATAAAGCGGGCTCGATCTTCAAGTCCCATTCCGTATCAACATTCCTACACAGAAACAAACTTAGTTCAGAACAACAACACTTACAACATACTTCAAATACAAGTAGCATCGTCACACTTCAGACTCAATGGACTCTGCAGCTAGTCCAGTGGTCTATACCATTATGTGGTACAAGGAGGATTATCGACAGGATTAGTCGCACTGTTATTGTGCTCGACTATGAGAGTTAGGTTAGAGTTCACTCTCGACTATTTGAAGGAAGCTTATTGACAAAGCTTGTCGCATAGTCGGCGTATCTACATAAAGTTTAATCCGTGTGACTGTACAGAGGCTACACAAAGCCTGTAGATAGATTTTTTTTTAAACCTACAGATAAAACCTATTTCACGGCATGACTCAAAGCTAATTGTCATGAGTGTAGGAGTAGTTGAAGTGAATCGTCAGCGAGCGCTATTCAGCATAAGTCGCTGAGGCTCTCGTTAACGTGACAGTGAGTGCATCTTGGGAGTGCCCATCAGACAAGACCATCTCTATACAGAGGTAACATGAGGGTACCCAAAAATTAAAGGTGTATTTCCTGAAGATGACCTAGTGGCATTGCCGGTCGAATATAGAGCGCTTGGGGTTGATGTGCACAACACTTGACTTAAGAAATTGTGAGAAAATAAAGCAAAGGGTTTGGAAACAGATATTAGGTAGTTATGAGTGTACAGTAGAAACTCGTTCATCTGAACTGAATGGGATCGAAATGTGTTAAGATTAGCGAAAATTCGAATTATGCAGGATTATGCAAAAGGGTTTCGAGGAGACGGAATATTTTCACAAATTTTAAATCACAGTTAAATGATTGTTTTTAAATTTGCATTCATGCAAATATTAACTATTTATTATAACTGTTTCTTACAATATTTTTTTTACTTAACTTTTGAGTTTGTTATCCAATGAAGAAATATATTTCATTGGACTTATTTTGTTAATTTTTCACCACGTTTTCTGAAAATTGTTTGGATTATCCGGAATTTTGGGCTCCCGGGGTTTTACTGTAATTAGTTTTAGTTGATGAAATTATAAAATTCTCCAAGTTTATTAAAATTTCCAATCCATATTTTCCATCATCATTTATTTATAATGTACCTTCTGTTTACCCTGAAAGTTAGCAGGCTTACCTTGACGTATTACACTATGATCCTATCTTAAAGGCTACTTCATAGTGGAACTTTGAAAGGTAAGTTTGCTAACTTTCAAGGTGAACGAAGGGTACATATGCTTACTCCAAAACTCTGGTCAGAGTAAGTTCGGTTTCCTTACAGAGCTTAGGGGTTGGCCGAAAAAAAAAAAAGGATACTCACTTTTTCAAAGGCACTTGGCTGGCCCGGGAGGGTGTCCCCCGTTCCTTGCATCGGTCACCCGACAAGCCACCATGTTGTATGCTGATGGACAAAGTAAGAAGGAAAGATTCATAGCACACATGACATTTACTGATGACACGAGAAAATAGCTGCTAACATTCTTCGCTACATAATAAAATTAACAAAATATCTACTGTGGACTGCCTACATAGCATCAAACTCTAATGTAAATGCAACAATGAATCAATTAGCATGTCGAGTTTTTTTACTTTGGACATCCACCACAACCACAATACAATGATTACTATCATTATGTGTTAACTCTTTTTTTTAACTTAATTTTTAATAAAGAATCTTGTATTGTTTGTTGGAAGAAGCCAAAGTAGTTTCCTCTTGGGGGACAAAATATACAGGTTGTAGGATAGACATTTGGTAGGACAATGAGCCACTAAATAAAAGATAAACATTTGGTAGGACAATGAGACACATTAAACACAGGATAAACATTTGATAGGACCATTAGACACATTAAATAAAGGATAGACATTGGTAGGACAATGAGACACATTAAATAAAGGGTAGACATTTGGTAGGACAATGTGATACACTAAATAAATAATACATTTGGTAGGAAAATAAAATACATAAAAGAGAGCATAATAATCTTCCGGTCTGTAAGCCAAGTATTCTCATGTTTAAAGTCAATCATCTGTTCTGGTTTGTAAGTCAAGTATTCTCATGTTTAAAGTCAATCATCTGTTCCGGTCTGTAAGTCAAGTATTCTCATGTTTAAAGTCAATCATCTGTTCCGGTCTGTAAGTCAAGTACTCTCATGTTTAAAGTCAATCATCTGTTCTGGTTTGTAAGTCAAGTATTCTCATGTTTAAAGTCAATCATCTGTTCTGGTTTGTAAGTCAAGTATTCTCATGTTTAAAGTCAATCATCTGTTCCGGTCTGTGAGTCAAGTACTTTCATGTTTAAAGTCAATCATCTGTTCCGGTCTGTAAGTCAAGTACTCTCATGTTTAAAGCCAATTATCTGTTCTGGTTTGTAAGTCAAGTATTCTCATGTTTAAAGTCAATCATCTGTTCCGGTCTGTAAGCCAAGTATTCTCATGTTTAAAGTCAATCATCTGTTCCAGTTTGTAAGTCAAGTATTCTCATGTTTAAAGTCAATCATCTGTTCTGGTTTGTAAGTCAAGTATTCTCATGTTTAAAGTCAATCATCTGTTCCGTCTGTGAGTCAAGTACTTTCATGTTTAAAGTCAATCATCTGTTCCGGTCTGTAAGTCAAGTACTCTCATGTTTAAAGTCAATCATCTGTTCCAGTTTGTGAGTCAAGTATTCTCATGTTTAAAGTCAATCATCTGTTCCAGACTGTAAGTCAAGTATTCTCATGTTTAAAGTCAATCATCTGTTCCGGTCTGTAAGCCAAGTATTCTCATGTTTAAAGTCAATCATCTGTTCCAGTACTGTAAGTCAAGTATTCTCATGTTTAAAGTCAATCATCTGTTCCAGTTTGTGAGTCAAGTATTCTCATGTTTAAAGTCAATCATCTGTTCCGGTCTGTAAGTCAAGTACTATCATGTTTAAAGTCAATCATTTATCCTGGTTTGGAAGTCTTGTAGCTGTTCTAATCCAATGTTAGCCCTTGTATGTCGAGAGAACACCCTCCAAGTTTTATTAAAGTCAATTCAAATTGATGCCATAGTAAACAAAATCTCTGTCAAAAAGTTTTAAAAACAGTATCAAGCAACTGTTATTGTCAGCGCATATTGTAAGGTGCATTTACGAATGCAACACTGCTACAACTTGGGGAAGGAACATGGGTTGCCAGTGCTGGATGGTGGTGTCATGTTATGAGCAACGCCAAACTAGTACCATCAATGGAGTGGAGTAGTTGGTCTCAAGTAGAGGTGTCCAACTGGTAGCATCAGGCCCCTATAAAACTATCATTCTTTACTTTAAATCTTGGAGCTTCATCTCATTACATTTTACTTTCCATTAAATGGCTAAGTAATTGTTTCACTACTCCACAATATGATCTATTGCAGCGGTCCTCAAACTGTGATACGCGTACCCCCAGGGTACATGCACAACTTTCAGGGGGTGCATGAGCAGCTCTCAAGGGAAAATTGGCAAAATTGCATGAGAACCAAATGTGGGCGGAGCATGTTCAAGGTTAATAAGGGGAAATTTTCTCCTTTGATTAGCTGGCATTTGCCATTTGGGGAAATTTTACTGTGGTAATATATTAGACTTTTAGTTGTGACCAAGGGGTACACTCTAGGAACAAGTTTGAGAACCACTGCTCTATTGGTGCAGCAAACTATTCTTGATAGTTTGTGGTTGCAAATGGCTCTTCCTGCCCGTAAAGTCGGCCACCCACGCCTCGGAACGTATCAACAGAAGACGCCGATTGTTTCTCACTTTGGTAGATGATCACTTGTAGCAGTGTTACAACGAACAGAACAATATCTATAAAGCCGAACAAGACCTACTTAAGTCCAGGTGCGGACTTACGGCTGTCTTGCTCTTTACCCCCGCACGTAGCATCACTGCAACTCAAGTTAGACAAGTGACTTGGACCGCTTTTACACAAAGGACAGAACAAGAAGAAATGTTTTTGAGAGTAGTCTATTTTTTATTTTATTTTTTTGTTTTGTGAAATCGAGGGAGGAGGTGAAGTGTCGGAATATCACTGTTAACGTCTAACTGGGGAAAACAATTTTTTCCCCCCCTTATGAATCCGATTATTATTTTCTCGAGTGTTTAGTCATAGTAGGTTACAATGATCCTACTTGAAAGAGTGTGTTGTCGAACCGGTATGCCACTTACTTGCAAGAATAATATAGAATGCAAGCCACCTCCCATGAGCGGAAGTAAGGAAGTAACAAAGACAAGACCGAGAGACTAAGTAGTATCTAGGATGGTCCAAGCATTAGCTGACCTCCCCCAAGTAGTTCCAGTTCTGGACGGTAGCGTAAAACAGAATAAAAAAAACTCCACATTGGACTAGACAGTTTTTGAAGAGTACAGAGCAGGAAATAACACCAGACGTGGCCAATCACTACTTCGATAAATCAGTCCTGGTATTCCCAAAACACACCCCTTAAAAAATTATGAGTATACTTATTTAATAAAGATGTCAAACTCGATTCCTTGATACTTACATACCCATGACTGATGTCGAAATAATCTAGAGTCAACCTTAATATTATGGTTTTCGATAGTTTAAATCCTTGCGCTCAAATCGCTGTAAATTTTGGCATCCAGACCATACGACAACAAATTTAGAATTGGGTGATTTTTTTTTATTGTTTCCCTTAGTAGTATATTTGCCATTTTATTTAAGTGCCGACACAATTGTATATGCACTCAACATGGCTTTTGTATTGTAGTGATCCTGCATAGATCAAATATGGTCTTTTTGTTTTTACTAGTCACACTTTTTATTTTATATTTTTAGCAAATACATTACTGTATAGTAAATAAATTAGATGTATTTACTGTGAGAAAGGAAGCTTAGGAAAATATTGAAATTTTAAATTTTGAGTAATAAGAATCAAGAAATTTATATATCGTAACTTCTATATTATATTTATTTATTTTCCAATGCCTATTTTGTTTATTTAATATTCAACATCCCTCCAAACATAAATTACTTGTATAGATTCTGTTGGTAAGTGTGTAATGGGAAGCACCTTGGAAGATAGTCATGCCATAAACTCTGGTCTTCTTATTCGCACATTCAAGTCACATTCATCATAAACTTAATCCGTGTTTCCGGGGTTGATATATGAATACTTGTATAATGTGACTTGAATTTGCGAACAACACAGAAAGACGAAAAGTAAAAATTACTTGTGTCCATCATCTTTCCTAATTTAGCTCTTTTCTCTAGCATTTACATTTCACACAGTTACTACGTTAAGCTATTACTCTTATTTTTATATCACTTCAGGTTTGTTTTTGTTGTTGTTTTCTGTTTTTAGTGCCGCCTCTTACTATCTGTTCGGGTTATATGGAACACGTCAAGTTAGAATATACGTTTGTCAAAACTCTGCGATATGCAATTCTTACAAACATGTGAACAATTTGACACAAACATTGAGAATTAGTGACAAGAAGCTGACTCAATCTCGAGGGGCGTGCACACACCCACTTTGCCCATTGACCTACCTCTCTTTTAATTGTTAAATAATTCATCGAAACATTCATGCCTAAGGTTTAATAATTCAAGGCTATCTCATCAACAATCTTTAATTATTAAAAATGTGGGATTTGTATGCCAACTTCTTTTCCTCCCTACGTTTTTATCGACTACTCTAATGGGCTAAGGACGAGTAGGGGGAAGAAATGTATCTACATTTAAGTGGAGGGAGAGTGGGGAACCATTTTGGAATAACCTGCCTCAGTACACCCGACCAAGAATCAAACCCTGGTCTCGCCATCACCAGCGATCCAGTCCAACACGATATGGGTTGACTTTTACTAAGAAAGTAATTATAAGTCTTAAGTAAATAAAAACACTGGCGAGTTTGGTAACATTTAATTATAAAATTATATTTATTTTGAAGCTAAATAATTGATAACTTGTTAAAATATTTTCTATTTCATAAGTTGTTTGGATTTTTTTTTAACTGGCTCTGATTTGATTAATATTTACAATTTGAATTTACTAATTCATATAGTTTTGTTTTATTTCAGTTAAATTTTCTAACATGCCTTAATTACATTAATATTCCCTACACCTATGAAGCAAGTGTTGGCAATAACCTAGATGCTGTATCAATAAGAGTGTGTTTATTTGGTTTTGAACTATAGTTGAAGCGGCAGAAAATCCTGCCAATCAGCGATTGGCCCACTATTCATTGAGAATTCACAAGTAACCCCATCTCACTGTCAGTTGCCAAGGGGGAGTTGAATGAAACCAGAATTTGTTATGAACGTTAACTGAAATTACAACGCAAAAAACTTATCAGCTTTTTTTTTTTTTAATTCACACTCAAAATTTACAAGGCTTATTTAATAATTTACTTTTATTGCTCACCCTATGTAATCATGCTATTAATTTGTGCTAGAAACTTTAAACACAGAATAAGGATTTATTTAATTATATTCTGATAATTTAACTTGTTTAAAGCATGCAAATAAGGTGTCAAAACAATAAAACAGAGTAATGAGCACACACATGTGAAATAATCTGTAGAAAGTATGAAATGCTTTTTAGTATGAAAGAGAAGCAGAGGTGTTATTTTTCGTATGCTGGTGTACAAAGAACAATGAACATAGCCAAGTGTTTCTGGCAATGAACTTAGCTAAGTGTGTCTGGCAATGAACATAGCCAAGTGTTTCTGGCAATGAACATAGCCAAGTGTTTCTGGCAATGAACTTAACTAAGTGTTTCTAGCAATGAACTTGGCCGAGTGTTTCTGGCAATGAACATAGCCAAGTGTTTCTGGCAATGAACATAGCCAAGTGTTTCTGGCAATGAACTTAGCTAAGTGTGTTTGGCAATGAAAGTAACTGAGTGTTTCTGGCAATGAAAGTAACTGAGTGTTTCTGGCAATGAACATAGCCGAGTGGTTCTGGCAGTGAACATAGTTGAGTGTTTTTGGCAATTAACATAGCTCAGTGTTTTTGGCAATAAACTTAGCTGAGTGTTTCTGGCAATGAACATAGCCGAGTGTTTCTGTGATAGCAAACATAAGAATTAGATGCTGCTCAAAAATAGCACTTATAAAATAAAACATTTTTAAATATAAATACTTTTAAAAACTATGCAGCAGAGAAAGTATTGAAGAGGCAGAAGAAGATGTAGAATTTGTCGTTTTAAACACATATGTAAAAGTTAGTCTTATTAAACTTATTGAAGGGAAAAAAATATTAAGGCAAAACAAACTTAGATCACAAAAAGAAGTACCTTAGTGATTATAATAGTTCCAAAAAATGACCCAACAACAGTTAAATAAGAGCTGGAAGAAATACTGACCTGTGACTAACTTATATACAAGGAATGTTAAGTAACCCATTTGTACATAAGTTTATATTTTCTGTGTCGAAGGAAGTTGGAGTAAAATCTTACATACTAATGTTTCTGTCGGAGGAAGTTGGAGTAAAATCTTACATACTAATGTTTCTGTTGGAGGAAGTTGGAGTAAAATCTTACATACTAATGTTTCTGTTGGAGGAAGTTAAGAGTATAATCTTAAACGTGATACATCTGCACCAAACTTATATTCACCTTTCAGATAGTTTATCAAGGTCCAGTTCTGTTCCCCCTGCAAGTAGTATATCAAGGTATAGTTATATTCTCCTGCAGATAGTATTTCAAGGTCAGGTCTATTCCCACTGCAGATAGTATATCAAGGTCAGGTCTATTTCCCCTGCAGATAGTATATCAATGTCAGTTCTATTCCCCCCTGCAGATAGTACATCAAGGTCCAGTTATATTCCCCAGCAGGTAGTCTCTCAGGGTCAATTTTTATTCCTCCTGCGGATAGTATATCAAGGTCTAGTTCTATTTCTCCTGCAAATTGTTTATTAAGGTCTAGTTATATTCCCCCCTACAGATTGTTTATCAAGGTCTAGTTATGTTCCCCTTGCAGATTGTTTATCAAGGTCCAGTTCTATTCCCCTGAAGATAATATATATCAGGGTCAGTTCTATTCTCCCTGCAGATAGTACATCAAGGTCCAGTTCTATTCCCCTGAAGATAATATGATAATATATCAGGGTCAGTTCTATTCTCCCTGCAGATAGTAAATCAAGGTCGAGTTCTATTCCCCTGCAGATGGTCTATCAAGGTTCAGTTCTATTCCCCTGAAGATAGTCTGATAAGTTTTATTATAACAGACTAACGAGCTTAGAAGCAGTGTGATGGCTGTGTTGTTGTAGCAGTGTGCAAAGAGGAATATGAAATATATCGACTCTGGTATTACTAGTGGTCGGACAGACAAGAGATCATTTTCTCTTTTTTTGTGTTTTCTTGGTCTTGACGCAAAGGAAAAAACGTGTATTCCTTGCATAGTTATAACATAATTAAGGACATGCTTAAACAGTCTTTAAAAATGTTTTCAAACTTAATAATAATGCTTATAAATTTTTTGAGAATTTACAGGTTGTATAATTATATAAGGTAATTTTTAATATGTGGAGTTAAAGTGGGTCGTTTTCTATTATAGGCTTTAGAAATGATATTTATTATCTTTGTTTAATCAACACTTGAACCAATCTATATTATATTAGAATTCTTATCTTTTTTTAAAAATAATCTAGCACATTTCAGAGGGTCAGGCCTTGCATATATTGTTTACAAAACTGTAATTTTTGTTCTTCAGTATGTAACATCATTATTTAATTCCACGTAATTTAAACACAGTGAAAGAACATAAACAAAGATATAGAGGAAGAGAGGAGAAAAAAAGCAGTGAAATAGTAAAAGGTCAAAGTACGAGAAACTAAATAGTTCCTAATACAATTTTTATGTTTCTCTCTCCCTTTATCAGTACCATCTATACTAACACATTCCTAAACTGTTTCTTCCATCAAATTACCGGCTAACTTTACAAACAGGAGTTTTGGGGCAATTTAATCACCATACAGCTTTCAAGTCTCTTTTGTAATCTACATTAGTGAAGTGTTTAGATTAAACAAAATGAAGAATTAACGACCAAGGAAGGGTGTTGTGTCTGTTCTGGATTTAATTTAAGTTTATAAGCTGTGTGCTGATATAATCAATCGGTTAAGAAAGTGCACATTAAATACCTTAACTTTAAACAAAAGAGCCAGGAAGGCTATACCATGCACCATTCTGATGGCTGTTTCAACCTCAGTGGAATTAAAGAAATTAATTAGTTATTATTCAGGGTTGCCACTATTTTCTTGCTACCAAATTTATTGTGTATTCTAGTTTTTCCAGGCAGTTTAGGTTGAAGAAAGGAGTAATAAAATTTAATTTTTCATCAAATTGACTAAGTGTGAAGTCGTGTCATTTATGTTTAAAACAGGATGATTTAATATTGTTGGGGAAATACATCTTCTAATGCTTCCCAGCCCTTTTTTAAGGGTTTGAATCAGCGTGATTAATTATTCAGTTATTTTTCCGTCCACTCAAATATTTCCTATTTTAAGCTTTAAGTTAAATGTTCTAAGTTAGCAAAAATACAGTATGTCTACCCGATATGTGTAAATATGTTTTAGTGTTTTTACTTTGATTTGTGCTCTATTATTTTCCTACTATTTTATCATTTTATTTAATAAAAAATTGTTTTAGTTTATGCTATAGTAAGAATCAGGAACTTTGTGTAGTGATGTTTATATTCAATCATGTCTATAACGCTTTCCTTCATGCTTCTTATCCACAGTTGATTTATGGAGGGGCAAATTTTCACATCAAATCCCAGTGATGAATAATTGTAAGTGAAGGTTAGCAGCAATCAAAATATTTGTTATTAATATATTCATGACAAAATTTGATTAAAACCTCATTAGGTTGAACCAAAGGTTGGCAAACCTTTTCTGAGAAGGGTGGGATAGTAATTATGTATTTCGCTTTAAGAGCCATAATTAAATTTAAGTGAGGTTCAAGGTTAATGTTCCCTATCATCATAATTAATTGGGAATGCTCATCAGATAAAGCTGAACCAATGAACATGGCTGCGTTATATTAACACTATTCTATGTATACTGAAACAGGACTGTTCATAAACTATGTCATCCTAACTTTGGGGTTTATTAGACCCCCCCTCCATCCCCCTTGTCGACCATTTTGCTAACCCCTTTCTAATATTACATCACAATATCACACACCTCTCCTACCCCCCTACAATCTAGGTAGTATTTTAAATTTTAAAGCCTCTATTATAACTATTTTATTGAAACATATTCGTGTGTGTTCACCAAACTCAACAATCGAAGTCGATCGTTGTTTGTTTGTACGAGCGCGCAATCAGGTTTATTAACACAGAATGCTGCCTGATATGCTTTGTACCCTCAATTTACTTACCCCAAAAGCTCGATGTGATGCACCTACAACGTAAATGTAATGTGACGTCACTCATTATTTGACTTCCCTCCCCAGATCATCACGCTGAGCACTACTGCCCTACCCAACCCAATGATATGCATATGTAGTTTATGGGCAGCCCCCACAGCAATTTTATGATTCTGTCACCAAATTAATTTAGAATCCATCCTTAGCTTGTGGGCCACACAATAATAAGTGACCGGCCAGATTTGGCCCATGGCTCATAGTTTGCAGATCCCTGGTTTATATTATACCCAAACAAAAACGTCTAGTCTTTTAAAAGAGAATCATGAACTTGAACCGATTCTTTTTCCGAAAGGAACTTGAGACTAATAATTCGATTTGTGATCGCCAGAAGACGAGTTGCAACAAGAGTAGTTTTCCGAGTGGTGCTAATTTTATGTGTGGACGATATTTAACGGGTGCATGTAGTCCATCCAACCACTGTCGGACCAGAGTCACGATAAGCAAGGGTGCAAGTGTGGTGGTGACAGAATAAACCACACGAGAAACAAGATTTGTAAACTTACTGTCAGAGTAGAGATCATCTCTGAAATTAGAAACAAGTGTTGTTGTACCAAACAAAAACAAACAACACACCGTAATACCAAATTAAAATAGTTGGAAAGAAAAATAATGGACACCCGGAAACAGGAATTGAACCTGTGATCTTTTGGCATCGCATGTCAATGCTCTACCGGGAATTGTTTGCACAACTATTACTGTCACTCTTACATTAGATGAATTTTACATATTATCTTCATCCACTTCACAAATATATTTTGTCACTTCCATGTATCATGTAAATTGATGTCACTGGTCGAGTTATATTTCATTTTCCAGGAAGATGAACACGGGAGTGTATTTTAATATCTTTTACACTGTTAGATAAAACCAAAGTTTCTGTGAACAAATTATGCGTACAAGGTATCAATAGCTAAGAGATTAAAAATCCAATTTAGTATTTGTGTAGACAAACATTTTATTATATCTAATACTCATATTTACTGTGAAAGGGATAGAGTGAAATTAATACATGTGTTGGATAGTTTAAAATAGTTCCTCGATTCCGTTATTGTGTAAGAAGGTAGAGACAGGGTGGATAGAAAATTATAAAAGGTAAAAAACACAATATGGCTTTTACAATGGAAAGAAAAACACAGTTCACACTTTACACTGCTGCCATTGGACAAAGGGGTAGTGGCTGCCTCCTGAAGGAAATCTATTGTTACAGCCCAATCCTCGGACCTAGGTTTCATTTTTTACCGGAACTCATGAGGAGGGAGTGTGAAAAGTGCAACGCGACTTCCTCAAAGAGGAAACAAAATGAAATTGGTTGATAATCACAGGACACTTAAATAGGAACATGTAAAAGGAAGATGTTACTCTCTGAATGTCATAGTTTTTGTTTTTTTTTCCTTTTGTAATTTATGGTTTCCTCTTTTAGGAAGTTGCGTTGCGCGTTTCACACTCTCTCCTGATGAGTTACGATAGAATGAAACCTAGGTCGGGGGGATTGGGCGGTAACGATCAATTTTCTTCAAGAAGCAGCCACTACCCCTTTGTCCAGTGGCAGCAATGTAAAGTATGAACTGTGCTCTTCTTTTCACTGTAGAATCCATATTGTGTTGATCTGCTTTTATGTGTTTCCATCCCTCTTGCTTGGGTTTTCTTTCCTATATAATAAAACATACCTCAACAAAAAAAAGTGTTGTTTTTTTTCTTACAGGAATAGTTTCTCAATGTGAAGGGTTTTTTTTTTAATTGTTTAAGGGAATTAAAGGAACTCATTTTATCCTAAATAATTTGAACCAATATTTTTTTATAGGAACCCAAAAGTGTAAAGACATGGTTGGCAACCCTTTTATCAATGTAAGTCAGCTGCAGGGAATCTCAACTACAACAGTGAAATGTGTTGATAAACATAGGCCTGTTACATTAGTATTTTTATGGCTTTAATATAAAAAAAACAATGTGTCTTCGTCCCATCATGTAAAAATAAATCTGAACCCATCACAAAAAAAATAATAATAATAATCTCAAGACAATAAAATTAAATTTAAATATTTTACTTGTAGCAGGTTTTGAGCTAAAACGAGATTCTCAAAAATAAGTACTTTAAAAACTTAATCTAAATAAAAATGCAGATCTTTATGAAAGGTTCAAAAAAGAAAAGTTTTAACTGCAATAATTCATAAGTATTTCAAATAAAATATCTTTTTTTTTTTAATTACAAAAACAATTTTATAAATTATATAAAATAGTTCTACATAGTTACACATAGAAAATACAGTACAGCTTGTACGGTATTATTTCCTCCTACATCTGTTTTGTAAAGTAATTATGTATTATTTTCTGCTTTGACATAATGTTGCTGTTTTTTCTAATGACATTTTTTGTTTTTCGCAATGTCGGAACATCCGTGAAATCTAATCTGTTTTTCCCTGCATAGTCTAGCAATGTATCAACACACTTTGATGCTTCCGTGTGATTAACTAGAGCTCCCTTCACCGCCCACTCCTCACTCTGTAGGCCTACTGTTAATTTAAAGAACCGTGCGCGGATCATTCACAAATCCAACAACCTGAATATGGATGATTGGGAGTTTACTGTTTTTGTTAAGTATCATATTTACTTCAATATAATGTGAACCTAGATTTTAAAAAACCTTGAAACCCATATATTCTGTTTTATTTTGCTTCTTAACAACCATCTTATTCTCAAATCACTTCCTAAAACCACCGGGATACTTCCGGAGCGAGTTCGGTAAGCAATGGCGCAGGTGTTTGTTTGAAAAAAATACATACTAAAGTAGGAAGACACAAGGGATGGGGAATTATGAGGTAGCCCAAACAGAGGGCGCAAAAGCTGGACGACAATCATTGAGCTTGTGAAGAAGGACTTGGATTGCATTACAAAGCAATAGGTAGAGTTTTTTAATTTGTGGTCAAATCTAGTAGGCACCCTAATTTTGGAGACAAAATTTGACCAAAAATTGTTTTATTGAAATATTTTGTTATACATGGCAGAAGGTACCTTTCATGTTCTTTCTTCCATATATAACAAAATGTACCTAAAAAAAAGCGAAGAGGTTTTCCTAAGTATTATCATCTTTATTTGCAATAGCACAGAAGATAATATAATGAGTTTTTTCCAAAGTCGCAACAGCCATTTTTAAATTCAAGGATGGCATAACTCATCATCTCATATCTATTGAAAAATTGTAACTTTTGTATAGAACTTTTCAGATACATATTAAAGAAAATTGATGAGGGCTTTGAAAGATATGATACGCCTGAACAAAGGTGAATGTTTGTAATCTGGGTTACACACTTTGTTTGATATTCCAAATCGTTTATCGGAGACACAAACCATTTGTCTCAAATAAACATATAACTATAATAAGTTCTACAAAATGCTTATTTATATATTTTACCAAAAATATTTCATTTGCCAAGTATTTAATCATTTAAAATTACATAAAAAGGGTATAAAAGGATAAAACATAGCTTACATGTTCCTACAAAAACCTGTCAACTTACTAATAAAGTTGATTTATGGAAGAAGTTAACAAATTATATTAGAGAACAGTAAAAAGAAATATGGTATGGAGTAGGACAAAAAAATTCCCCTGCTGACATACCAAACAAATTTGATCTTAAAGATGTGATAAATTAGTGTTGATATGTGGATATATAAAGCAACATTTGGAAGTTGCAAGAGTTCCTAAGTTCAGCTATCAACAATAAAATATACTTTTATAAAAACCATGGAAATGACTAAACTTGCAAATGCAAGAAATTGTTTAGCTATTATTTTTATACAATCTAAATAACAAAGAAAATCTCTTTTCAATTTCAAGACCAATTATGTTTTTTATTTAGATGGTAGGCATTTTAAAAATAAATATAGTCTCCAAATGTGAGTTAGTAAACACAAAAATAAATTATATATTTATATATGAGCAGAGCTATTAAATGTAAGCAAAATAAACTGTTTTTAATTCCAAAAGTTATTTTTGTAACACCTGCCAATAAAATTATATTATTTTTCTAAAATAAACTATATAAAATAGGTATTATATATAACAGCCTGGCTTTGCCGTCAGAAATAATGAAACGCTAGTTTAAAATAAATATTTTATCTTCACATGAGGATATAAGATGGCTATAATATAAGATATAATTGTTGTGTGTTAAATTGAGCGAAAGCAAACACAAAAATTGACTTACCTTAAAAAAACATCATCTGTAATTGGATATTTAACAACAGAAATGAATCAACCCAAAGGAGTTTTATAACAAGTTTTGCAGTGAGCTAAAAACATTACCTGGTGTGGACTAATCTTAGCTCTTGAAGGCTTGCGGCACACAAAAAGAATTAGTTGAATAAACCTAAATCTCTATTTGTCAGTAAATATATATATTATTTCCGTATCAGTGTCCCTACAATCGGATTGCGAATGAAGCACAGTTGGATTAATGACACTGTATACACCACAACCAAATCAAGGAAATTTGGAATAACTTAAGTACAACTTAGTGTGAGGTTTGAACACCATGACCATTTACAAACTGGTTGCTTTCATGTTAAGAATTAGCTTGTCATGCTCAGGATATTGTAGGAATTAGCGCTACATGATCATAAGACAATGCTTGTTACTATAAATGTCGCTATTGTTGCGAGAGCGCATTCATCAACATTACATTGCACTATTGAACTACTTGGCAAAACCTTTGATAGGTTTTTTTTTTTTAAAGAAAACATAAACTTGCCGATAAATATAAATCTCAGCATCGCACCTTGGTATGAATATTTGATTCAGTTCATCTCAAATGTTTGTACAGTCCAATTTTCATAGGAAAGGCCTTAATTGACAGCTAAAAAAGTTAATGTATCTAATTTTACGTATCATTATGTTAGGTCATGAGTGATATGCAGCTGTTACTTTTGATATATCTTATCAATACAGAATATAAAATAGCCAGGGAGGAGAAACTGTTGTATCCTTAGGGATATTGGCGATACAAGAAAGTTTCTGATTGAAGACTAAAGATAAATAAATAGGCTAATCCAGAGAAATTGATTTAACAACTGGCCCCAGATCAGTAAGTTAACTCTTAGCTGAATGTATGAATGTTATAATGAATGGATTATAAGAAAGAATGTTAACATTTAGTTACTATTTGTATTTTCTATTATTCTATTCTATTTATATTTCCTCTAATGTTCATAAATCGTAATGTTTTCCAAGATTCAGATTCAGATTCAAGATTCTAAGGTAAGTTGGAGATTCATATTTTCGATTCGGATTTGAACCAAATCCAAAGATAACACTAATAAAACAGTTAAATGAAGATTGGACTGATACATTGGCTGTGGCTTATACATCTAGGACAGCGACAATCTTTTCCTAGTTGTAAAGTTATTTAGGTAATCAGAAGGTTTCTGGGATCATTACCCTTCTCTTGTTTCCGCCTCTTGCGCTTGTTGCATATTTTGACGGCGCAGACCGAAAGGATGATGGCGACGATGAAGAAAAGGATACCACCCACTACCCCTGCGGTGATGGCTTTATGCTTGACACGAGCTGGGACCGAGTACTTGATCTCCTCGCTCGATTCGTAGCTCCGCACAGAGTTGGCGAGGACACGGAAATAGTAGGTGCGGCCTCCCACCAAGTTCTTGACTGCGGGACAACGACACCGTGAGAATGGAATATCCCGAGGAATAGGAATATAACAAAAAATATCAAGTGAAAAGTATCCTATTTATAGATGGGATCTTCAAATCCTTCTGGCTATTTAATATTCGAGGATTCGAGAAAATATCAGATTCAAAATAAATATATAAAATTGTTTTTTCAAAATATTTGATAGAATGTTTTTATAGATATAGTATATCTCTTTAAGAAAATACTCTTATTGCTTTTTGAGATATTTTGTTATATACAGGGTGCTCAGAAACTCAATGCTCAGACTGCACATATAGTTCGTTTGAACCAAAAGTAAGAAAAAATCCCTATATACTTACATTCGGAAAACTATGCTAATACCATTAAATTGTGTTCAAAATTTTGGCGTACAGCGCCGAGAGAATAAAGCTTTTAGTTGAGTCAGGTGCGCAGCACTGCACACCTCGACATCTTGGAGCACGACAGCAGAACATGCCACAATTAATAATAAACAGCACACTTGTCCATCTAGAATTGAGAATACGTTCTGCGGGTCATCATTAACGGTCCTACATCATAGAAAGTGCTTGCTATTATTACACGTGCAGTGCTGCATGCCTAACTTCTAAGCAATCTGTTGTACACACATGATTGAATAGTTATGATCTTCCGGCGCTGTACACCAAAACTTTGAATACATTTTAATGGTATCAGCAAAGTTTTCCGGACAACCTGTGTATTTGGTACAAGGTAAAGGAAAGGTGGATATAAAACATAAAAGGAAAAAAACACCTTTAGCTATTGGTAATACTGCTTATTGGTGGTTCGGCGCCAACTTACACATAGTAAAAAAATCAACAACCAAAACTCAGACCATTAATTTAAAACTTAACTGACTGAACGAATGTCATATTGAATACAATTTAGGAAAAAAGTGTTAACAAAACTACCTAATTACTATTTCTAGTTCTTATTGTTTTATTATATTCCATTTCCTCCTATGTTCATAAGGTTTTACAAGATTCAAATTTGAGATTTGGGATTTAAAGTTAAAATAAAGATATGGACTTGTAAAAAAAAGTATTTGATCCATCTTTAACCCTATAAATGTATATTTCAAAATATAAACAAATATTTGTTCATGTCGGAGATTTATGCAGGTACAACCAACACTAAGTTAGGATAGTTACCCAGGTAAGACAAACACTAAGGTATCATAGTTACCCGGGTAAAACAGCCACTAAGATAGGGTAAAACACTAAGGCATTGTAGATACCTAAGTAAGAAGTGTCCTCAGGCCGTATCTGTCCCTTGTTGAGTGTTTTCCAAGGTCCGTCTGTGCGGTACTTGATGGTGTAGTACTGAATAAGGTGTGAACGCTCCAAGGGGCTCTGCCATGTGAGTAGGAACCCATTGGGGATCTCGGTGACGGTGAGGTTTCGTGGGATTCCTGGCTTCGGCCCTGGACCATAAAACATGCACGCTCTCACACAAGTGTTTAAATGTATTATATTTTGAAGAAGGTACAGGAAAGGTGGATGGAAAACATTTAAATAAAAATAAAAACACAGTTCACATTTTACATTGACGCCATTGGACAAAGAGGTAATGGCTGTCATTTGAAGACAATTGATGGTTACTGCCCAATTCCCTGACCTAGGTTTCATGCTATCGTAACTCATCAGGGGGGAGTGTGAAACGCGCAACACAACTTCTTAAAAGAGGAAACAAAAAAAAAACAAAAAGGGAGAGAAAGGAAATGTGTGTAAAAAAAAAAGGACACTTAGGACCAAAAGGAATAAAATAAAGGACAAACATGTTTTATGGTTTCCTCCTTTAGGAAGTTGCGTTACGCATTTCACATACCCTCTTGATTAGTTCTGATTAAGTGAAACCTAAGTCGGGGGATAGGGAGATAACGATTGATTTTCTTCAACAGACAACCGTTACCTCTTTGTCCAGTGGCAGCAATGTAAAGTGTGAACTGTGTTCTTCTTTTCATTGTAAAAGCCTTATTTTGTTTGTTCCTTTTAAATGTTTTTATCCACCTTTCTTGCACCTTCTTCCAAATATAATACAATTACCTCATAAAGTTAAAGAGGTTTTACTTATAAAGTAAAGTATTTAAAGTAGTTTATAAATGTTCAAAACCAGGAGCACCAACTTGTTGATGACAAGAAGCTGTTAACACCCTTATCTTATGGTTTACTATCATTTTATTGTCTTTAGATTGAGATTTTTTTTTCGTTTATAGATTTAAATATTAGTGCCTACTCAATTTTGTATCTATTGGTATACATTTAAAATTACTTGTTTGAAACAAAAGCCCCTTTAAGCAAGTTATGCTAATATCCTCTAGCTCATTCAATTAGTTTTATCGTTGATGTGAAACTTAAAAATTTAAATTATTGCTAAAATTAAGATGGTTAAAAAGGAAAAATAAATGCATATAGTTAGTGTTTGACATCTAAAACAAATGCTCTTCAAAATAATATGTTCAAATAAACACAAGATAATTAAAAACTGTACTTAATGATCTCAAATCAATTGAGAGGCATTTTGAAAAAGATTCCACTAAAAACAATAAATTCCCAATGGGTGTAATAATTCATCATGCGGGCAGAGGTGTTAAACATTTAGGGTTAGTTTGAGAATAACACTAGAGACAACAAAAAATATGAAGGACACATTGTATTAGTGGGCTGACTGCAAGAACAAACTTGCCAAACCAAGTGGGTATTGTAAAGGGGGCCAGAAGGAATATGTTACCAGTAGGAATGTAATGTGACCAGTAGGAATGTAATGTAACCAGGACGAATGTAGTGTGACCAGTAGGAATGTATTGCAACCAGTAGGAATGCAATGCGACCAATAGGAATGTAATGTGACCAGGAGGAATGTAATGTGACCAGGATAAATGTAGTGTGACCAGGACGAATGTAATGTGACCAGGACAAATGTAGTGTGACCAGTAGGAAGGTAATGCAACCAATAGGAATGCAATGCGACCAGGAGGAATGTAATGTGACCAGTAGGAATGTAGTGTGACCAGTAGGAATGCAATGCGACAAGTAGGAATGCAGTGTGACCAGGAGGAATGTAATGTGACCGGGACGAATGTAGTGTGACCAGGACAAATGTAATGTGACCAGTAATGTGACCAGTAGGAATGTAATGTGACCATTTCCAGTGACCAATAATTGTTCCAAGATCAATGTTTCAGGAGGGAGAGTAAGACATGTGTTTTAATCAGCGCTTTTTGTTCTTTTGTTCTTCAGTTTACCCATTTCCTTCCTACAAATGTGTTTAGAGTTTGCACCTAGGTTTGCAGTTAGGTTTCAACCCTGTGTTATATTCCCTTAAGCCCTGAGTGAGAATAATAGGTACAATACCTTTGGGTCGTAGGACCGGAGGGAATAGAGTACCGCCTGTGGAATCAGTTGGAAATATAACAATACTATAATCAAAAATGTCTGGAATCAGATAAAACAAGTAAAAATAAACGCTAACAAAAAAATAAAGAAAGAAAGATGCAACAAAATAATAAGATTATCAAATGATGATTGACACAAAACAAAACAAAAGTTTCAAACAAGGCAGGCAGGCAAACAACCAATCACATCCAGCAACCTGATAGAAACAAAACACTGTTGAAAGTAAAACAACTGCTGTGTTTGCGACAGGTACGAGAGGCTAAGGTGAGTTGGAAGGGGAAGCGAGAAAAGGTCAGTGGGTTTTGTTTTTTTTTATCATAGAAAACAATTATTATTTTTTTCAGCAAAATAAATAAAATATTGTTCCGATTTATTTTACCCCAAAAAATTGTTTGCTATGGGGGAAAAAAAAACCCTACCTTTTCTTGCGTCCTCTTGCATCCCCCCCTTTAAGGATCACTTCCACATTCCAAGTGCAGACACACGGGTGGTTCGCAACCAATAAACTTGGAAAAAATCCTTTTGTTTCAATTTAATAGTGAGTAGGCCTATATACAAACATAATGTAAGAAAATAGATGCGCATAAAAACATTTTACACGGAAAGCCATGATTTAAAAATATTTATATAAGCCGCTTCGGTGGAAAGAAGAATCTAAGACGTGGTGTCACAATAGACATGCTGCCAATGACTGGGATGTCGGTGTTCCAACCCCATAGGGTGTACTCAGGGTTGTTTTTTCTAAAAGATTTTCTACGCCTCTCCTCCACATAAAGGCAAGTGCATTTCTTTGAAATTCACCATTCCTTATAGCTGGAACATTAATACAGTTAGTACATATGCATATTATCCCAACGAATACCGAGACGTGAAGCTAAAAATAAAAAATAAAATAAAACCATGTGATTTTCAAAGTGTACCTTTATTTGGTTCACGACTTTAACTTAATGTAGAGTAGCTCTTCAAGGAAAACCACTTTTCATATATTTGAGGTATAAATTGTTACATAGGGAAGGATTTGTGATTTTTTTTTTCTTTCCTAGGAAGTTGAGTTGCATGTTTTACACTCCCTACTGATGAGGTTCAATAGACTGAAACTAAGGGTACGGGATTGGCTGTAATGATCGATTTTCTTCCGGATGTAGCTGTTAACTCAATGCGCAGTGGCAGCAGTGTAAAGTGTAAGCTGTGTTCCTCTTTTCATTGTAATAAAATGATAGAATATTAGGAAAATGGTAGAGCACAAATAAAAGTAACAACACTGACACATATTTACACACACTTCAATATTTCGATGCTATTGTAGCATCTTCCTCAGGAAGTAGTAATTAGACTGGAAGATGCTACAATAGCATCGAAATATTGAAGTGTGTGTAAATATGTGTCAGTGTTGTTACTTTTATTTGTGCTCTACCATTTTCCTAATATTCTATCATTTTATTTATCACTAAATGTTTTTGCTCAATGCACTTTTTTCATATATAATCTTTTCATTGTAAGAGTCATATTGTGTTAGCTCCTTACTGAGGAGTAGATATTGTCAATAAAATGGGTCAATTTCGGTTGGATCCTTGTCAGGAATATAATCAGTGGAGAATTATTTTAGCATGTGGTGCTGTCTACACAGCTTGTCATCATCATCATCCTCATCGACTGTTTCCAGCCTGTGGCCGAGTCAGTTTAGTAAAATACCTTCGTCTTACTCCTTTATTTGCTTCCATTCTTCTCCTCTCACTCGCACACTTTCTGTTATCTACTCCTTCCCTCTTTTCCTTGATCAACCTTGCTGGGTTTTTTTCCCCCCATTTACTTCATCTCCATCCTTTTCCTTGTGAATTCTTTCCTTTTCCATCCTCATTACGTGTCCATACCACCTCGGCATGTAACCCTTGTACCCCCACTCTTGCCACCACAACAACTCAACTTCTAATCCTGTTTCTCCTTGTGACAAGCTAACATGATCCATAAAAACTTTATTCCCTTGGCTCCAACTTCCTGATCTTTCTTACATCCAACTACACTGTTGGCGACTTATGTACATGTTCAACACTGCTGGTGACTTATGTACATGTTCAAAACTGCTAGCAGCTTATGTACATGTTCAACACTGCTAGCGACTTGTACATGTTCAACACTGCTAGTGACTTATGTACATGTTCAATATTGTTGGCGACTTATGTACATGTTCAACACTGCTGGTGACTTATGTACATGTTCAACACTGCTGGTGACTTTTGTACATGTTCAACACTGCTAGCGACTTATGTACATGTTCAACACTGCTGGTGACTTATGTACATGTTCAACACTGCTGGTGACTTATGTACATGTTCAACATTGCTGGTGACTTATGTACATGTTCAACACTGCTAGTGACTTATGTACATGTTCAACACTGCTAGTGACTTATGTACATGTTCAACACTGCTGGCAACTTATGTACAACACTGTAAAACTTCTTTAGATTAAATCACAATTATATATAATCAATAAATTGTAATGATTAATGTCGGTTGAGGGAAACAGTAAATAGAGAATAGTCAATACATTGCTTATAACCTGTTTATCTTAATGTTTCCCATTTATAAATTAAATCAATTCATTAGTTGGTTTTATTACAAGATGAATTTGATGCCACTAAGTTTAAAATACAATGCTGTGTAACTACAGGAAATTAATACAGCTACGGACAAATGTTAAAACGAAATATGTTCAGCCTCATGCAAAACTAAAGTAGCATATCTCGGTGTTATGGACAGGACCAGTGGCATGCGGGTTAAGTAGTATTCCAGCTCTATGCAGGGGAAGGTAGTCTGCACAGAGAACTTGATGTAGGGTAGTATCTCCTTCCTAAGTGGTTATATTGATTATATATGGTGGTATCTTACTTTGCTGAAATTGCGTTCCCAGGCTTACAATAATAACAAACAATGAATCTATCTACCATACTTGTGCTAGATGTTAACAAAATTGAGTGATGTCCACAAAAGGAAAGAGGAAATAATGTGGTAAGGATCCAATAAACAAAGGTGACTGCTTATTCCTTTCATCTGGCTTCTAGAATAGAAAACATCACACACAAAGTGAAACATTATTATTATTACTAGCACCGCGTCTTACTACCCGTTCGGGTTATACGCACTTACGCTAATGTGTAGTGGTAGGGTGATTGTGAGGTGAAATGGAGGACCTACAGTTTAACGTGGAATCCGAACCACGGTGGAGGCCTGGCATTCCACACATTCACAAGTTGTGATTAATACACGTCTTGTCAGAGGTGAAGGAAGGGTTTGGGCAATCAGATAAATCTGTGCCGGGACCGAGGATTGAACCCCGGACACCAGCTCAGAAGTCCGACACCTTACCCATAGACCACCAGGTCACCTCATAGTGAAACAAAAATTTAGTTTTTATATTTCAGCATCTTCACCTTTATCAAAAAATATAGGGAAACAGAGAAGATAAATACCATATTAAATTTTATTTTTATTATATTTTTTTTCGAATACAAACTGGAGTAGACTAATGTTTTTCTTCTGTTTCCCTCTACACCCTGGAGAGAGAAGTATTGTGATCATCAACAAAATCGAACTCGAGATTTTGATAAATGTGGACGTTTCATGACCTCCTGAAACCGAAAAAGTGGTTTTCACGATGCCGTCTGTGCGCCTGTATCTTGGCCTAGAGCCTAAACCATTTTACCAGTTGGGCTAAAGCTTTGTTTTCATAAGTTACCACCGAGGGGTTTTTGGTATTAAATATCTAACCCTAAAATTAAGGATAATTTACTCAAGGGCAAAAAAAAAAAAAAAAAAAAATTTTCTCCTAATCCACTATAAAGATTTTCATAAATTTTGTATTGTTTAACATTATAAACAAAATGGCAACTCTAATTTTCCCATGAAAATTACTTTAAGGGAACTTTATATTAAGTGGATATTTCCAATTTCGATATCTCCGCCACTATTTGAGATCTGAAATAACATATCATTGTAAAGTTGTAGTACTATTCAAAACTAAAATATTTTATTTAGAATACATTTTTAAAAAAAACAATAGTTTTTTAGTTATAAACAAATATATATATGGGGTTCTTTGATAATTGAAATTGATTCTTATGTTCTTTGGCGGACAGAGATGTTCATCTTTTCTTAATGTTTCTGTAACAGTGTATAATATTTTATTTATGCCTTTTGGTGGAGTGTTTTTGCAACAATGTAAAATATGATTTTGTTCAACAAATCTTTTAGTAAATGTTTCTATACAATAAAAGAGAGAGAGTGAAAATATGTGTGTTGCACTTTACCATTTATTTGATAAGAGCAATAACACCAAAATGTAAAAAAGTTTTTGTTTCAATATGTGTGTGATGATTTTTTTTTTTACTATAGAAGAGAGAAAAAATTAATAAGATGTCACCTTTGTTTATCGGACTCTTCTCATGTGTTTTCCTCTTTTACTAAGTGGACTTTCTTCACCAAATTTTCAGTTAGTTTATTTCCTTATTTTTTTCAATTTACATTTTTGTATAATCATTTGACTTCCTCAATGTCATAAAAAAGTGAATGTTATAAAAGCTTCGAAGTAAAGGAAATATATGAAACATGTAATAGACCTATATAAGAGGAAAATTAAAGTAAAAACAAATGAAGAACTAACTACCGGTAAACATTTAATGGTAAAAAAAAGTGAGATGGAGTCTAGATGATCCAACTTATTCTTACCATCTTCCGGGGACCGGGGAAAATCTTTCTCTGACACTGGGCTCGGAAGAGTGCGAGTGATGCCCACATCTGACACAAGTGCAGTAGTACCAACAAGACATTAGTTTCAAGAGCAGTGGTGCCAACACGACAATATTAGTAAACAAAAGAACAAGAGTGTCACCACACCGCACGGAAACATCCAGCCATCTTCCTGCTCAGAAATTAGGTTAAAAACACAGCAGCCTATGTAGAATGATGTCTCAAATAGAATCAACTACTGGAAATATCCAGAATATTTTGAAAAATTTGGAAAAAAATCCTGAGTTTTTACAAATATTTTGGCTGACATTGAAAATTTGCAAGAGTTGACTATTTTTAAAAAAAATTTACTTTAGGTCTTCCCAAACTTTACTAGATATTAAGATTATTTTTAACAGTTCTTAGGTTTGTTTATTGGATTGTATGCCTGAGCCTTTCATGTTTTTGGTAGAATTTACTAAGGATGTGCGAGAATTGAAAATATATCAATAGAGACGAGAAAAATTATATCGATAGAAACGAGAGAGTTGAAAAGAATATAGAAAATTCAATAAATTTGAAAAAATGAAAAAACAAATACCTGATCTAAGAAATTTACAAACTGAACTGAGAATTTATTATTTTGATAATACCGTAAAGACCCGAAAATAGGCTGCACTTCCCCCCCTCCCACCCCCTCCAAACAGCCTTCATTAAGAAAGTTTATGGTCATAAATATTGTTTTTCAACATCAAACTTTGACATTATAAACTGTTAAGCTAAAAAATTAAATTATAATTCAATGCAATTATCACTATTTCATTAATTGCAATTAAAATGTGTATGAGTTATATCTTAAGTGTTTAAATGAACTATAATATAATCCAAAGCAATCACCAGCCAAAATGTCAAAATAAATGTTAGCACTCATTAAACTATATATTTACTTTAATATATAGATAATTTACATGTTTTACTTTCCAAGAAAGTTTTCTTGTCTCGTTCTAATGTCTCGATATTTTTTTCATATTCTCATCTCGATATCATCTCAAATTGAAAAAGTGGTTCTCGCATAAATACATAACTAGAATGTATATATATTTATACTTCCCATTACATGAATCAAGTTAGTTGAATTTTGTAATAAATATAGCTTCGTAGTTTTATTTATTTTATTAATTATAATGCACAAGCAATTGACTGATTCTTTACAGTTAAATTTCTCACTCGACTATATTAAAATAATGTTTAAAGAATTGATAAAACTACACACCAAGATTATTAAATTATTATTTCCGTATTATATAACATACAATTACATACTTTGATGTATTTATGTGAATTTGAATTTTTCTTGTAGTAAAATTAAAAATGACAATGTTTTGTTTAACTTTTTACTGAGCATTTTCATGAAAAAAACAATTTTAAAGTAAAACAAATAAAAATGTTGGCTTGAAAATAGTCGCTATGAAATAAGTCATCAAAATGAATTATTACAAAACTCAACATATCAATCTAAAATTTATCATTTATTACCGTCTCCCCACCCTTCATTTTACAAAAAGACAAACATGAATTTCTGATAATCTTGAAACATACTTTTTTTTTCAGTCATAAAGTTGCGAGAGTTTAGTAAAATGTTAATTAACAGTGTGGACGTTAATCCACGGCAAAAGACGAATAATACCATTTGTAATATTTGTGAACTCACCAAGCGTACGGACAGTGATGACCTTACTAAGCATCCCATCCCCAAGAGCGTTCTTCCCCACCACCTGGAACTCGTAGGTTGTAGCCGGAGACAGGCGGTTGATAGTCACCTGGGTGCTGCCTGAAGGAGTCACCGGTATCGTGGACCACTCAGATACGCCCGCCTCACGGTACCTACACAAGTCCGGGCATCTTATAATCACTGATTGTTTCATCAAAACTAGGATCTGCTGAGGCAAAATAATTTTTGTCATTATAAAACGTATCTTATTCATAAATTTGAAAAATGAAACCTGGACATAGGAATCGAACCCGGGACCCTTGGTCTAGCACACCAATGCTCTACTGCAGAGATATCCATAATTTATCCTGTGCTCAGATTCAATCTTCCCTCACAATATAAGGCATATTCTGTGATAGACGTGAGTGAAGAATGACCCTGAGCAATGCTCCATTCTTGGAAAGCTCGGTCAAAGAGCAATGGCGCGCTTAGACAAGTGTTTCAGTTTCAATTCACGGATTAGATACTTGATGTGACTGTATCCATACTTAGGATAATTTCAATCTCCCAAGCTTCGCTAGTTATGTACAATTAATTGTACAGGTGTTATATTGTTTCCACATTACTAAATGGTTCACTCTATATGATACTATAATCAAAGGTTTCTCCGAACACTCACCAGATGGTGTACTCTTGCTTGTAGTCTGGACCCCCGCTGTACCCAGGCAGCCAGCTGAGCGTCACCGCAAACTCGGTGGCATTAGCCGTCACGTTGTATGGAGCGTGGGGCTGGGTCCCCTCTACCACCAGCTGTGTCGCCGTGACAATGGTCGCCACCTCGTTGGACGCGACACACTGGTAGAAACCAAAGTCCGTACGGCGCAGGCCCTCGATTGTAATATTGCCGCCGTTCGCACGGACACGGTTTCTCTGGAGAGGAGAGCCATCCCTCTGGAAGAAGATTCAGGCAAGAAAATGAGCCTTCCCAAGCTGGAAATATCAACTGAAACCCAAGCGTTATAAAATTGTGAAAGTATGACCCACCCGCTGCCACTGAATGTTGGGTTTCTGGGTGCCCTCGGCCTCCTGAGCGTCGCAGTGCATCTCCACGGTCTCCCCCACTTTCCGCTGGTACAGGCTATCAGGCTCCACTGTGAACACGGGGGGCTTACGCACCAGCACCTCCATGGGGCCTGACGATCCTTGGGTCCCCTGGGCGTTGTACGGGGTGCAAGTGTACCGGCCTTGGTGGTTTTGGTTCACCTGTAGATATAATACAAGGCACTGAGTGGTCTCACAGGTGTGACATACCTAGGGATGGAACCGCAAACCCTTTAAGATATTTGAGATTCAAGAGTCCGAGAAAATATTGGATTCGAAACCCAAAACAAATAAAGATATTCTTAAAATTTTGAATTGTAACTTGTTTTAGAGCTCTAATAATGCTTAGTGGTGGTTCAGAACCAACAAAATTATAAGTAAAATTGAACTATCAAACCCAAGAACATTAATTTATCACTTAATCTTTCAAACAGTGAATTTATAAATGTTATAATGGCTGCATTTTAACAACAACAACAAATTAGGTTCTTATGTCCTCTTATGTTCATAATTTATTTTACAAGATTCTAGTTTGAGATTCGAAAATAAAATGAAGATTGGAATTCTGAGACTCGGGATTCATAAAAAAGTGGATAGAGACTACTCATTTTGTGAGTTTGTGGCAAGAAGCGTTTATATAAGTATAATATGCACATGACCATCAGCCATTGCCCATTGGGTAATGGACAATAGCAAAACTACTAGGCCTTTTGTGGGAGGTTTGAAGATATTTTAGGGATGGGCGAGAACCATTTTTTCAATTAGAAACGATCTCGAGACGAGAATATAAAAAAGTAATTGAGACACGAAATGAGATGAGAAAATGTCCTTTGAAAATAAAAAAAATTAAATTATGTTTATTAAAGTAAATAAATAGTTTATAGGGGTTCATTTTTGACATTTGAACTGGCGCTTGCTTTAGATTGTCTTAAAAGTTAGTTCATTCAAACACTTGAGATATAACTCGTACACATTTTAAATGCAATTAATAAAATAGTATAGGTAGTTACAATGAACACCATTTATAATTTAATTTTTGTAGTGTAACAGCTTATATTGTTAAAGTTTGATATTGAAAAACAATATTTATAACCAAAACATTTCTTAATTAAGGTTGTTTTTCGGGGTGGACTGTGGCTATTTTTAGGTTATATGGTATTTTGAAAATAATAAATTCATGGTTTGGTTTTTTAATTTCTTAGGGCCATTATTTGCTGTTTTTTATTTCTCAATTTTCGATATTCATTTTTTAACTTTCGAGACAGATCGAGATTATTTTTTTCTTGAATTTTTTTTAGATATTTTCGTGTCCCGCACATCCCTAAGATATTTAGAATATCTGAAAGTATTTGTTTTGTTCATAAAATAAAACCCAAGTTAGATTATAGCAAGGATAAGGAGTGAAACTAGGATGTGTCATTGTCAGAATAGTTACCTAAACTGACAATATGTGGGAAATTGAGAGCATGTAAAGTAAGTATTAAGTCATGTGTACAACTAAGTCTGGAGTATTTTCAAATTGTAGTAGTAAAGGGCATTAGGGGTGTGTGAAGGTCACTTTTTAAATATGAATCAAAGTCAGAGCGAAACTTGAAACATGCAGAGCAAAGTTGTTCTTTTTTAGCACTGGTCTTACTACCCATTCAGGTTATACGCCTAAGTACTAATTATGATAATGTGTTTGGGATTAGGAAGATTTAATTTAGAGGAAGTGCACCCAAATTTGCATGGAGGTAGACTGGAAACCCATTAATAAAAATACTTACTCTAAGTGCACCTGACTGGGATCGAACCTGATCTAAACTTCGGCAGTCTAGTCCTACAAGACAGTAGCGCGTTAATCCCTGCAGTCACTGAAGTGGGTAAAACAAAGTCGAAGCCGTAGTCTAAAATAAGGTTTTTGTTGCTATAACATAACACTAGTTTTAATATATGGACTATCCATAGATTGCATTTAGGCTAAGAGACCGGGTGTATAGAGTAAATCAAAGCAAGAAAGTACATTATATATATTATATTATATAATTATATTAATTATATATTATTATTTATATTTATATTATATTGACACATATGAATTTATTAGAGTTGAGTCAAACCCGAATCTTGAATTCGAATCTCCAATTTACCTTTGAACCCTGAATCTTGAATCCAAATCTGAATCTTGAAAAAATTATGAACATTAAAGGAAATACGAATTAAAATATAATAGAATATCAGAAAATACAAATATTAACCAAATGTTAACATTATTTTTTTAGAATCCAGTCATTATAACATTCATATATTCAGTTAAGTGTTAAATTATTGGTCTGGGGCCTGGTTGTTAGGTTCATTCCCATAATTACAATTGATTCTGAACCATCTTTAAGCAATTTAGAGTTCTAAAACAAATTTTGTTTGAGAAATTGAAAAATATATATATATAATATTAAATTTAAAGTTTTCTTCTTCTTTATAAATGTTTGAAGATGTGAAGGTCATTGTGGGTGTCGAGTTGAAGCGAAGGAGATTTGACCTTATACTTTGATATTTCGAAGTTTAGCACACCTCTATAAAGCATTAAACTATATTTGACAGAGGTTTGTAATTAGATACCTAGCATCGATAGCCAAGTAGTTGTGCATACGTTGGTTATGGAATTAGCTTATAAAAAAACTATACTCTTAAGGAGAAAAGCCTATCACAACAAATCGCAAAGGACAAAAAAAAGCATAAGATAAAAAATCTATTTTAAAATTATAAACAGTCTCCTTATTACCCTGGTGAATAGCAAGGACCCATTATTCATGATGACAATGTCCTTGGTCTGGTAAGGCTCCAGTAGCCTCTTGTCTTTGGTCCAGGTGACGTACTGCAGGGGAGGGTTGGCCTTGATGTAGCATTGAACTACCCCTGCCAATCTGAAGGGCAGGTACTGGACCGTGGGGGTGAACGTCACCTTGGCGGGGTCTGTCAACAAACACAATCCATACAATATTTGTCTCTTGATCAGACTCTCGAGTTCTGTCTGAAACAAGACTTCAAGAGATTCACAGCAAAACACCTAGCCAACTTGTGTTGAAAAATGCTTGGACTCAAGTAGATAGTAGATAGTGACAAAGACCAAGAGTTATGGACCAACTTACACTCGACATTTAGAAAGGCAGACGCGGACTGAGGATCGCCGATGCCATTGGTCACCTCGCACATGTACTGGCCGGAGTCATCCGCGCTGACGGGGTTGACGATGAGCGAGCCATCGCGCCTGATGGTGACCCTCGTCTCCAGGGCGGCCACCTCCTTCACGTAGACCCCCTCCCGGTACCACTTCACGGTGACGTTACCGGGGAGGGCCTTGGCCTCGCAGGAGAACTGCACCTTCTCCCCCTCCAGCTTGGTCTGGTTGGTGGGCGGGACCATGATCACTGCCCCGCCTGTATACAACCATCTTTACTGGACACTTCTAACATGGAAATATTGCACTTTTCCTACAATTTGGTCTGACAGGAAATATGCACCTTCTTCTTACAAATTGTCTGACATGGGAAATATTGCACCTTCTTTCTTTACAATTTGGTCTGACATGGAAATATTGCACCTTCTTCTTTACAAATTGGTCTGACATGGAAATATTGCACTTCTTCTTTACAATTTGGTCTGACTGGAATATGCACCTTCTTCTTACAATTGGTCTGACATGGAAATATTGCACCTTCTTTCTTTACAATTGGTCTGACATGGAAATATTGCACCTTATCCCTCACCTTGATCTAGTTGGTGGGCAGGTCCATGATCACTGCTTGATATTCTTACTGGGAAATATATTGCAAAAACATTTGTTGGTTATCTAATTTATCTTGCAAGTAACTAAACTAAAAATAAAAATGTATTTTTAAAAATCTGTAGTGACTTGAATGAAAAAAGTATGATTCTCATTTTCAATATTTTTTAAGATCTAAGTGCTTTAAATAGTGAATTATAACACCAAGCGGCAACTCACCCGCGATGATTACCCGGGCGGTGTGGCTGATCTGGCCCTCCCCGTTGCGTGCGATGCACGTATAGTCTCCGATATCTTCGTGCCGGATGTTGGAGATTCGCAGCTCCGTGCCATCATTGAAGATGCCAATGGTGGCCGAAGGTTCGACGGGATTGGCATCTTTGTACCAGAGGATTTCAGGCGTGGGAGTTCCCTCAGCCTGACAGTTTAGAATTATGGCATCGCCGAGATTTACATATATTATATCTTCGGGGGTGACGCTGAAACGTGGGGGTGCTGTAAGGCAACAATCGCTCATGTTTAATATGTGGTAACCATAATAATAATGTTAGTATTCATAAAAAACAAAGTATAACCAGCATATATTATATAATAACACATATAGAGGAGCACACCACGTCATATGTGTGGAAAATTATCATTTTTTTATTTTATTTTTTTTTCTGTCAAGAAATTTCAGTTATTTAATTGGAGCAAATATAATAATTGAGGTGTTCCAAGTTTTAAAGACTAGCCTTAGTTTTAATTTCTGGTTAGTTAAAATGAGTTTAAGGTTGACTTAAGTAATTACTTACTACTTGTAACAGCTCTATCCACTATGCTATTTTATGGCTAAAATAGAAAGCAGAATCTGTGTAGTAATTCACACACATTAAGTTGACCCATGATGCATTGCAACCTTAACTCAAAACAACTGATTATCAATATATTTTATTTTCTAGTAGATGGAACATATATTTTAGATCAGTCTCCCGATGGATGTTTTCAAATTATAACGCTGTGTCGTGGCACAATCCAAAAACATCGATACAAGCTTTACATTAATGGGTTATTTCAAATCTCCTCACAACGGCGAATGAGGATGTCTGCTTTCTTCTGACTGTAGAGCGCATTGCGTTGTCAAATGTACATGTGAATTGATTTTAGATGGTTGGTTTTCCTGTGCCGAACATCTCGTGCGGAGGGTACGAAGTAGAGATGAGTTGAACTTTAGCAGAACAGCTCGCGCCGATGAGGCGGAAATCTTGTTATTGGCTAAGAGCTTGTCACATGACCATGTTTATGTTCTGCACTAGCTTTTCAGCAAACGTGTGTAGTGGGCTATAGGTGCAAACTCCTTCAAACTAGCTCCTTCACTTACAAGGTAGGCCATTGCGGAAAATTAACCAGAATCTTTTTAGAGATAAGATTTACAAGAAAATTCTCGCCTCTACAAAGGGAATAGTTTCATTAGATTTCTAAACACAAAATTTGCGTATCAAGACAAAACCTAAACAGTGTGAGATTATTTTTATAGCAGTATGTATTTCCAGCATAAAG
Organism: Timema podura; assembly: GCA_033556935.1. Taxonomy (NCBI): domain Eukaryota; kingdom Metazoa; phylum Arthropoda; class Insecta; order Phasmatodea; family Timematidae; genus Timema; species Timema podura. The sequence continues at coordinate 54,321,496 of JAVRXN010000012.1, read as the reverse complement.
AATCAAATCATAATAGTTAAATGTTTTTTTAAAAACTTTTAAAACCCCATTTAGTTATTTATTTGTGTTTAATATCACAACACAATCACATGTGGGACACACAAATTCAACCTCATTTTAATAGACAATCAAAATTCAAATTTTTTCAGCTCTTGTAAAAAAGTAATAATGCTTCATTTTTTCCTTGATTATAGACATGTAGGTCTTTTGACTTTCGTATACACTATAGTTTGGCTCGGTTTGGGACACTCTCCAATGACATCAAATAGGCTTTTTTAGAATTGAATCTTCGTTATTATTAAAATAAGCTTACTCTATGGCATTAGTAACTCGAAAGTTCATTGCCACACTTACAAAAGTACTCCACCTATCCCTGTCTTGAGCTACTTCCATCCAGTCCACCCCATCACACTCTTATCTCTTTCAGCTCCATTCTGATGATATCCTCCCATCTGCGTCTAGGTCTTCCCATTGATCTCTTCCAATTGGGTTTGTCAGTCAATAACCTGGACACGGTTCTAGATTCTCCCATTCGCACTGCATATCCTGCCCACCATAATCCACGAGACTCAATCATCTTACCAATGTCTTGTGATGAGCACAGGACATTTAACATATCATTATGTAACCTCCTCCACTGCCCAGTATCTTTATCCCTTTTTAGACCAAATACCTTCCTAAGCAACTTGTTTTCGAACATCCTAGATTTATTTTTGTCATTTAAGGTAAGAGACCATTTTTTACACCCATAGAGAACAAATGGTAAAATTATTGTTTTATATATTCTGAATTTTACATTCCTTGACAGAAGGCGATAGGTTAACAACTCATTGTCTGAGTAGTAGCATTCATTTTCCGGCTGTTATTTTTCCTAATTTCCATTCTAATATCATTATTGCTAGTTAAAATTGTTACTAAATATTTAAACTCATTAACCAAGTCAAATGGTAGGTTTTTTTGCAGTAATTTCTAAATTATTAAAATAAGTCTTAAATTAGTTAAATAGCATTTTCATTCTAGGACACATACGCACTCAGATATGTAGACTTACATATGGGCTTCCAAAACCCTTCCAAAAAAATTATAAATTCTCTGTTGTTAACTAAATCTTAAGACAAATTGTGCCTCCAGATTTGTCAACCAAAAGAATCAGTAAGAGCTGTAAATAGAAACAAATAAAAAAATCTGTACCAAGCTTCAAAATTTTGAATCGGATCATAATATTGCTAGGATTCGTATTCAATTTGAAATTCTGAATCTATATATTTGAAAGAGTCTAAATTTAAAATCTAAACAGATCACAGATTCGGATTCAATGGAAATGAAATCAAAACTAGTCAAACTTTTGAGTAGTTTAACTTTTAAATACAGATGCATTATTTGACTTACCCACAGTTGCTTGATAATTTCATAATACTAATAATATATTCAAAATTTAGAAATGGCTTTATGAGCTTATCTTTTTATTTGACTGAATTAAAAATGTATTTATAATTTAGCTAATATTTAATTGGGATTTGATAAAATTTATATATTAAATATTCAATTTAAAACTTTTTTAATATTAAATAATCATTTTGAAAATTTCAATTTTAAAATATTCTGGTCAGATTAGATTTGAATTAGTAAGCAAAGATTGAAATTCAATTCTTCATTTAAAATCTTGAATTCGTATAAGCTTAAACAAAATATTGAATAATTTATTAGTTTTAAAATTTATACATTTATTCCATTTTCTTGTTAAATGTTTCGACATGACTATTATTATATTATTATATATACAATTCAATAGAAACAAACGTTTATAATTAAATGAATAGCTTTATTTTAACTTAAAGTAGTTGCGGCCCATCGGGATATTTCTCTACATATTATATATAGGGATATAACATAAATACATAGGAATGGAAATATGCCGATGGGCCTCAACTACTTTAAGTTAAAATAAAGCTATCCATTCAATTATAAACGTTTATTTTACTAAATTTTAATCAAAAGTTCCAGTGAACAAATCTAAGAGTACCAAAATACATAACTTGTTAGTAAAACCAAAACATGATTACTAAGTCGTTACCGTTGTTCATAAGTTTATTGCAATATTCATACCCTGGCCGTGTAAAAACACAGTGGCTCAGAACTTGACAGTTTGAACAAGCATTTGCATACAACACACAAACACATAATCAAAATAAATTTCAGTTTTTTTTTTCAAACGCTAATCTTATTATTGTAGCTCACTTTTGGAGATTATACTGCGAGTATCTTAACTTCTCTATTTATTTAAAATATAGGTACAATTGTTGATGTGTAACTAATTCATTTATCATTTATTAAAAACCATTTGGAAACACAGTAAAATAATGTAATGTAAGTGAAATGGAAGGAAGCCAACTTGAAAGGAGAACTAGGCGAGACCTCGATAGAAAACAACAAAAACTTCTTTCTTCCTTTCTTAATATACTCTTCACACATTCATCACTTCCACAGTCCACATTATTTTTAATTTCCGGAAAATATTCCTTTTAAATACAAATAGACATAAAAACCTTTAAAAAAATTCATGAATACATTTTCTGCTACTAATTTGAATAAGTTTGAAAGTAACTCTGTTTTTTTTATGTCTTTAATATGGTAAAAAAGGAATATTTCTGAAATTTGTAAATAATGTGTAACTGTGAAAGTGGTAATTAGGTGGACGTGTGAAGAGTGTATGACAAAACAAAGAGAGTAATTTATTTGTTTCTATCAAGGCCTAACCTAACTGCCCTTTGGGTTCAACTTCCTTTCCCAATCACTTAGGTTACATTATTTCACAGTTTTTTCCAAAATGTTTTCATATATTTCTAAGCCATTAGGCCTTATTATCCATGTTAAAGAATTTTTTTTTTTTTAATAACTTATTGTTTAATATATCATACTAAACTGCCGAGAAAGTGAAGAGGAGCGATCTACAGGACATACGATGTACCAATATTGACACACACAGCAGAAACGTGGGTAGTGAAGGAGCAGGATGAAAACAGAATACAAGACTGTGAAATGAGATTTCTAAGAAGTGCTATAGAAGTGACAGGAATGGATAGAATGATAAATGAAAGGATGAGAGGAATAACTAAGGAGGGGCCAATGCATAACAGGAGAGAGAAGTCACGATTAAGTTAGTATGGCTTCGTGAGGATAATAGAGGAGAAGTCACGATTAAGTTAGTATGGCTTCGTGAGGATAATAGAGGAGAAGTCACGATTAAGTTAGTATGGCTTCGTGAGGATAATAGAGGAGAAGTCACGATTAAGTTAGTATGGCTTCGTGAGGATAATAGAGGAGAAGTCACGATTAAGTTAGTATGGCTTCGTGAGGATAATAGAGGAGAAGTCACGATTAAGTTAGTATGGCTTCGTGAGGATAATAGAGGAGAAGTCACGATTAAGTTAGTATGGCTTCGTGAGGATAATAGAGGAGAAGTCACGATTAAGTTAGTATGGCTTCGTGAGGATAATAGAGGAGAAGTCACGATTAAGTTAGTATGGCTTCGTGAGGATAATAGAGGAGAAGTCACGATTAAGTTAGTATGGCTTCGTGAGGATAATAGAGGAGAAGTCACGATTAAGTTAGTATGGCTTCGTGAAGATAATAGAGGAGAAGATCCAAAGAAGATGCTGGATATTGAAGTGGGGGTCAGGAAGACCAAGGGACAGGTGGTTGAAGGCTGTGTAGAGAAATGTGGAGGAAGAGGAGAGGACTGGGTCAGGGTGGAGGAGAGATGGTGGGGAGACTTAAGCTCCAAGCGGACCCGGCCAGTGGCTGGAAACTGTTCGTGATGATGATGATGATGATGATGATGATGATGACTAAAAGTAAAAATAAACGCTAAGCTAATCGTTCAAAATTTTTAAATTCTGTTTTGTCTCCCTTCACTAATTGCCAAAAGTGAGTTACAATGATGATACTTGCGGCTGTCACTTCCCCTCCCCCCCCCCCCCCCCCCCATCCAAACTGCCCTGCTAGTTGAACAGAGGCGCAAAACCGCGCCAACCACCAGTTTGTCGCTCCTCACCGTGAACATCCAGGTGAAACCAGGTTCCATTCTTGTGTTGGTTTGGCGAGCGGTTCAGGAACACCACCTTGCATTCGTACCAACCCTGGTCCGACTCGCGGATGTTGGTCAGGTTAAGGGAGGCGAGGCCATATGGCGAGTCAGGGGACACTCTGGAGACACGGCCCTCGTAGCCCTCGCCGCTGTGGGTGGGGTAACTGTCGTACCAGATGTAGATGGGGATCTCCAGGCCCTGGGCCGCGATCCCGTGGGCCATGACAACAAGGCACCGGTGGTTAGTTAGGGGGTTAATGCTCGCATGCTTACGCGTGTCGGGGATCCCCCACCCTCCCCCCCTGGATGTGTGAGGGCGCGGTTACATGATGAGCGTGCGAGCAGACACCTTCTCTGCCAGCATCAGCATCCATTTTGATCTTATCTAAATAATTTAGTGCGATAAAAATGAACCTTTTATTTGTGTCATCTCGTCGCCAGGTTATACACAACTGTACTAGTTACGCTAATGTTTCAAGGATGAGGAGGGTTGAATTTATAGGAAGTGTACCTCTATTTTCATGGGGGAGAGTGTAAAATCATTTTGGAAAAAAACTTCAAAACACTCGATCAGGATTCAGCCCCAGTCTCCTTGTCATCAGCAGTTCAGTCTATTGCGAGAATGACGCCTTGAACACCGGAGCAGATAGCAACAATAATGATATTGTTGTGAGAGGTTTTTTTTTCATACTTTGATAAAAGTTAAATTAGTAACTGTCCACGTCCTTTCAAAAAAGTAATCAACCACTCTAAAGGAAGATACCACAAGCATTATGCGACCATTAGGAGAATAAATCTTAAAACTAAAGAATGGCCGCCGATTTGCTATGAATACCGAGTGGTGCTGGTAGGACAATGTGATGGTCAAAAACTAGGTAATTTATTAAAATAACAATATTAATTAAATTACTAATTCTAGTATTTCAGGTTAATGTTGTGCTATGTCGGAGAAGTGAATGCTGGCACAGAAGGTGGTACCACAAGAGCGCCATGCGAGTCCCAAAAAAAGACTGGAGCGGTGCGAGAGTATGAAAGATAAGAAATCATGTCTAAAGTTTTATGTCCAGTCTTTTGATGGTTTACCTATGGTTTACTTAAGACACAGATTGAAATGCACCCATAACAGGTGCGTGAAACACATGCAGATAAATAACATTGGGTAGAATGAGACAAAGTCTATTGTGATATCTCATATGTGTATAGTAAATGGGTGTGAAGAGGTTATGTAGTCCCATCAACGAGTGATATAGTTTCGTTGAGTTTTAGTTGGTGTGTCATTTGTTATCCATTGAATGAGGATGTTACAGTAAGAGGTAGAAGGTTGTTGTTTTTATATTATTATTGCTAAGAAGTGACAAGGGAGATTATAGTTGTCACATTTAATGGGAGTAATATTAGTGTAAGTGTAGAAATATTAGTTTATTTAAGTGTTCATTAGTGTTCTAAGTAGAAATGTTAATAGTTTAATTTCAATCAATCAGCAAAGAGCAGTTTTCACACAAACATGACAAATAATAATTAATTAGAGTTAAAATTGAACTGTGTCGAAAAGATACCCAGTCCTGTACACTTATTGTGACTTGTGTATAACGGTTTCAAAAACCAATGTCATAGCAAAGTAAAATGTTGAAATCACTTATTTAACAGCATTGTTGAAACAACAACCATTAGTCTGAGATCATAATAGAAGCATCAGTTGTTAAAACAATTAATAAAAGAATCAGTTGCTAAATCAAATAAAAGAAGCATCAGTTGCTAAAGCAATTAACAGTAGACACAATTGTTAAAACAACTAATAGAAGCATCAGTTGTTAAAACAAATAATAGAAGAATTAGTTGCTAAAACAATTAACAGTAGACACAATTGTTAAAACAACTAATAGAAGCATCAGTTGCTATAACAGTTCAGAGCAGCATAATATGTTAAGAGATACAATAGAAATTTTGGTTGCTATGACAAAATAGTTTTATGATTCTTTTGTCTACTCACTGAAATATATCAATATCTTACATTCAACATGTGTTTGGGAATTCTCTGGCTGACAGTGAAAAGATGAGCATAGCTCCTAGTTCCCTGACATCACAATATGTGTGTTTTATCATCTTTGGTTGGTGCTAGTGCCACAGTACCTAGTTCCCTGACATCCCTGGCTGGTATACCATACTTCTGGGGCATGCAGACTCTCAGGTTAGACTGCACAAAGATGCTTTGATAGTTTAAGGAATGTATTACAATAAAAGTATTCCAATATGTTTAAGGTATTTAATTGTGATTATTAAGTAATGTGTCACTTTTGGATTAGGTGGCCATGGTGCATCAGAAATAGGTGGCCAACTTGAAACTACTTGTGTCAGAAATAAGCAGCTAATATGTAAGGTGCTTAGTCAAGGATAAAAAATAATTTGGAAATGTTTGTTCATGTTTTGAGTACCTGCACATTACAATGCCCCAGTTCATAGCTAATACAGAGTTCTACCCATACTGTGTGAGCATGCAACACCAAATATCTACACTAATGAGAAACTGGAGCAGACTCAAATACACATATATCTAATGAATGATTGATCAGACAATTTGTAGTGCATATCGAGTCCCCAGTTAAAAATGTATCGCTAGCAGGTCTAAGTACAAAGCTGTGCGAATGAACCAATGAAGCGTGATGTGATCTCCTGTTTAGTCCCACAAGCCATTCCCCACAGACATCTTACATCCAGGTTCATATTTCCGGTGTCATCGGTACTTGTTGTTCATGCATCTCTTATAGTAGGATGTGTGCGATAGTGTCGCCATGACAGGCCACAAGAACAAGTTGACATGCACTAGTAATACACTGTTACCAACAGTGGCCACATTTTAAATCTAGTCTAAAACTATATCTAGGCTAGAACACCTCTAGACAGCCACAGAGTTAGAAGTAGAGAGAGACAGAGATATTATACTAGTCAGGGAACAGGATTTAGACTGGACCGTCTGTCTGTCGGAAGGGTTGAACATCAACACTCGTAACTCCCCGACCTCTTTTAATTAGTTACTCTCCTCATTGAGGAAATATGCCTGAGAATACATACAAGATATTATACGAGAGCTGAGGAATGGAGATAAACTAGTTTAATTACCTGATAATACATTCATATTCAAATTAGTGGTTTAATATTATAAAATATTGAAGTGTAGGCTTGACACCCTCCTCCCCCACCCTTAGTATTGATAGACTGAAATGTTTTTGTATGAATAGTAATTAAAATAAATAAAAACTTAATGAAAACATACTTAATTACTAAACTAAGCTGTCATTCGATTTACTTCAGAACATTTTACCCTCATGAGGCACATTGTCAAAATTAACCAAAACTAATTGAAAATTGAAATTATTTTCTCATCCTTTTCCGAGTGTGAGGTTCAGCCTTCATCGACGAGGTACAGTCGGGCCAACAAAAAAACAACCCGAAGATGAAACAAAAACCAAGTATTACTGAGACAAGAGTGGTGTGTATTTACAAGACACTGTAAGTGCGTGAATAAGCCTTTGTGATGTTGGTGAGATGGATATTATTTACAAGTCAGAGAGAAGGGAAATATGGCGGCCACTCACACACGCCGGGGGAATTTATTGCTTTCAAAGTATAATCTAGGGGAAGGCAGATGAGAATCTTTTAATTTTAACATGTTACAAGGTTTAAATATGTAAATCTATTTAATTTTTAGCTGAGCGAAAATTATTATACCAAAACAAAGAGTAATGTCATATAAAATTACCATTGCATGTATGCAGAACACAAGTTGTGAAAATGGTGGAATTTTAGAACCTAAAAGTGTGTGATCTTTTAGTTACAATGCCCTATAAACTAGAAGTTTGTTAATTACTTTTCAAAACGGGCAGAATTATTTCTATTGATACACTTATTGCAGTGAAACGCTACCTTTGAAGTTGAATACAGGCTGAGAAATCATGTACTGAGGTAAACAATAAATAAACAAAGTTTGGAGAAGGGATTTACTATTATTTAGTCTTAGGTGAATGTTCTATATCGGCGTTTCTTTACTATTTTTTTTATTTTATTTCAAGAAGATGTGACCGACACAAACAAAAATAAAGAGGTTGTAAGTATTATATATATCTGGGAGTTAGGTTTGGTTCATCGAGTAAAAGAGAACACATCTAGTGATCAATCATACACTGCTAGAACTTGTAGTATGACATTACTCTTCAGTCTTGGCAGAAACTGGATGATGGAAATGTCATAGTATTCAGATAAATCACACACAGATAGTGGTGCGCCGGGCGGCAACTTCTTGCACTACAATTATTATAATCTTGCAACAATGAAAAAAACAGTGCAGACAGTTAAATTACATTTTTTTTAAATTTTAATTCTTTGATATAATTATTTTTAATAAATTTATTTTATAAGTGATCGATAAAGCTACAAATTAAGTATAATGCTGTTTGTGTATATTATGAGTCCTTCATTTTTATCTTTCCAGTAGCCTGGGAAAACATTGAGTAGATTATTAAACTGACCTATGTCTGCATACCTCTGTGTACAAATTATTATAATTTTAACAGCTCCCTACAGCATCGCAGAGTTAGATTGTACATTTTGTAAGAATGCTTCAGAGAAGCAACACTTCTTGTTAAAAATATAGCACCTGATTGTTTGCAAAATAAAAAGAGTTGAACCAAATTCACTTGCAAATGAGGATGAAGTGTTCTAATTATTTTTTATATGTAAAGTTTTTTACACATAAATGATGGAGCAATTGTTTAGTACAATGGAAATTTAAATAATCAAACCATATTTGTTTGCCTCCATTCTTCCAAATGCCTAACAGTACACTCATTCCTGGTCCTTAACCGAGTAGTGTACAACAATATGCTCATTCCTGGTCCTCAACTGAGTGGTGTGCAATAATATGATCATTCCTGATCCTCACCCAAGTAGTGTACAACAATACACTCATTCATGGTCCTCACCCAAGTAGTGTACAGCAATACGCTCATTCCTGGTCCTCACCCAAGTAGTGTACAAAAATATGCTCATTCCTGGTCCTCACCCGAGTAATGTGCAATAATACGCTCATTCCTGGTCCTCACCGGAGTAGTGTACAGCAATACGCTCATTCCTGGTCCTCACCCAAGTAGTGTACAAAAAATGCTCATTCCTGGTCCTCACCCGAGTAGTGAACAACAATACACTCATTCCTGGTCCTCACCCAAGTAGTGTACAACAATACGCTCATTCCTGGTCCTCACCTGAGTAATGTGCAATAATACGCTCATTCCTGGTCCTCACCGGAGTAGTGTACAACAATATGCTCATTCCTGGTCCTCACCCAAGTAGTGTACAACAATACACTCATTCCTGGTCCTCACCCAAGTAGTGTACAAAAATACGCTCATTCCTGGTCCTCACCGGAGTAGTGTACAACAATATGCTCATTCCTGGTCCTCACCCAAGTAGTGTACAACAATACACTCATTCCTGGTCCTCACCCAAGTAGTGTACAAAAATATGCTCATTCCTGGTCCTCACCCAAGTAGTGTACAACAATACACTCATTCCTGGTCCTCACCCAAGTAGTGTACAACAATACACTCATTCCTGGTCCTCACCCAAGTAGTGTACAAAAATTGCTCATTCCTGGTCCTCACCCAAGTGGTGTACAACAATATGCTCATTCCTGGTCCTCACCCAAGTAGTATACAACAATATACTCATTCCTGGTCCTCACCCAAGTAGTGTACAAAAATATGCTCATTCCTGGTCCTCACTCAAGTAGTGTACAAAAATATGCTCATTCCTGGTCCTCACACAAGTAGTGCATAGATTTATTCTCATGCGAGAAGTATACAATTAACAGAGGAGATGAGAATGCCGCCAGACGCACCATCAAGGATCAAACTAAACTAGTACTGTCCACCAATATCATAAAGCTCTGTTCTCTCTCATTAAGACTCGTCCTGAGGGTCTGTTGTAGTTCCCCCTTGTGGCAGAAAAGAGGCCCAATTTTTTTTTTTTTAGTTAAAAAATGTTGCCTATCGCGTGGATTTGAAACAGACAGACAAACAAAACAATTACGTGTCGGCAACTTCCAAAACAGCCTGGCCGCGGTTTGTATTTGCCACAAACATCGCAGCATCGCCCCCTCCCCAAACTGGTTGATTGGGTCATACAAATAATAAAGGATGGCAATGGTCCAGGCTGTTTTGAACGGATGTTGGCCAATCTTTCCAATTTTGATTATCTGGTGGTCATACCGATTGGATCCGCGATCAGTGCGGTGTTGCTATTTATGCTGGGACACACAAGCTACAGTAGGCCCATTGCTTCTTTGGTGCTGACTGAAAGCTGACAGCTTTGAAAAGCTACCGGACCAAATTATGTATCCATACGCCAAACCATATGATCTGCAAAAAACATGTCTTTAGCAGCTGTCACTTCTGACAGTCAAAATTTAGGTATATACCTAAATTTTGACTGTCAGAAGTCAGCTGTGAACTGTCAGTCAGTACCAAAGAAGCCATGGGGCTACTGTAGCTATCTAATCTATAATGTACGGGTATTTTCAGTGATGTCGCTGAATTTTAAGTAGTTTGAATTAATGCTAAATAAAATACAAATTTTTTTACCAAGTATTTGGCTAATTTTTAAGAAGAATTTCACCCTGAACTTCTATGAAAATAGACTGAGTAAACTGTATAGTTATTAATAGGAGTTAAAAGGAAAAAAATAATTACTTAATATATATACACACATGGGTATAAAGTATTAAACTACTGATTTTATGTAACATAATCAAAAGGTTTGTATCACGCATGAAAGCACGTAGGTATGTACGTAATTGAATAACAAATGAACCATTAAAGTTTCAAGCCTAAGTTGGCAAACTGGTATCGAACCCAGGAGAACATAGTTAGCGACAACGCACTGAGGGGGAAACAATCAGTTGAATATTTAGCTGTGTCGTGGGCGGGACCCTTGGCTTGTCTTGTGGCGGGACATGAATATTGACTATGAGTGACAATATTCACCCCTGTGCAGTCAGATTAGATCTTAGTCCATTGTGACTACTATATAGTGTGACAATATTTACCCCTGTGCAGTCAGAAAAGGTTATAGTCCTTTGTGACTATATAGTGTGATAACATTCACCCCTGTGCAGTCAGAAAAGGTTATAGTCCTTTGTGACTATATAGTGTGATAACATTCACCCCTGTGCAGTCAGAAAAGGTTATAGTCCTTTGTGACTATATAGTGTGATAACATTCACCCCTGTGGAGTCAGAAAAGGTTGTAGTCCACTTTGTCACTATATAGTGTGACAACATTCACCCCTGTGCAGTAAGACAAGGTTATAGTCCTTTGTGACTATATAGTGTGACAATATTCACGCCTGTGCAGTCAGACAAGGTTATAGTCAATAGTGACTATATAGTGTGATAATATTCACGCCTGTGCAGTCAGACAAGGTTATAGTCCTTTGTGACTATATAGTGTGACAATATTCACGCCTGTGCAGTCAGACAAGGTTATAGTCCATTTTGACTATATAGTGTGACAACATTCACGCCTGTGCAGTCAGACAAGGTTATAGTCCATAGTGACTATATAGTGTGACAACATTCACGCCTGTGCAGTCAGACAAGGTTGTAGTCCATTGTGACTATATAATGTGACAACATTCACCCCTGTGCAGTCAGACAAGGTTATAGTCCTTTGTGACTATATAGTGTGACAACATTCACGCCTGTGCAGTCAAACAAGGTTATAGTCCATTGTGACTATATAGTGTGACAACATTCACGCCTGTGCAGTCAGACAAGGTTATAGTCAATAGTGACTATATAGTGTGGTAATATTCACGCCTGTGCAGTCAGACAAGGTTGTAGTCCATTGTGACTATATAGTGTGACAACATTCACCCCTGTGAAGTCAGACAAGGTTATAGTCCATTGTCACTATAAAGTGTGACAGCATTCACCCCTGTGAAATCAAACAAGGTTGTAGTCCACTTTGTCACTATATAGTGTGACAACATTCACCCCTGTGCAGTCAGACAAGCTCATAGTCCATAGTGACTACAAAGAGTGACAACATACACAGCTACTAATCCTATGTCATGACTTATGAGTCAATTTAACAATAATAAATTCACAAGTTTTAAAAATCTTGAATTCAAACTGTCATACTGTGCTCATTCTCGAAATATTATGTTTCTAATAACAATTGTGTTCAAAAAACGGACAACTTCAACTAGACGCGTATTGTCTCGCATACATGGGGGCATGTTCCCCCGATATTCACTGAGCGCCTACAACATCCACAAGCTAAGCCAAGAGGGCACGCCACCAGCAACACAGGGCGAGGGACAAGGAGGATTCGTTAGCAACAGGGGCACTTTAAACCAAAAAAAAATTCCAACCAATTCAAAAACAGAAAAGAAAAAAAAAATACTGAAAAGACTGAGAGAAGAGAGTTTTTTCCTCCTACCGTTTCGCCTACCTTCTTCTCCCACTGCAGGACATAGGGCACGGGATGGTCCCCTGGGAACTCGACATGACAGTTGAACACGACAGACTCGCCCAGGATGGCGGTGATGTGCACTGCATCTTGGAAACACAGGACTGAAACAGAGGGTGGAGGTGAGACGGGGCTGAAACAGAGGGTGGAGGTGGGACGGGGCTGAAACAGAGGGTAGATGTGAGACAGGACTGAAACAGAGGGTAGATGTGAGACAGGACTGAAACAGAGGGTGGAGGTGAGACGGGGTGAAGACAGAGGGTGAGTGAGACAGGCTGAAAAGAGGGTGAGAGGTGAGACGGGGCTGAAACAGAGGGTGAGAGGTGAGACAGGGCTGAAACAGAGGGTGGAGGTGAGACAGGACTGAAACAGAGGTGGAGTAGGACGAGGGGTGAGACAGGATGAAACAGAGGGTGGAGGTAGGACGGGGCTGAAAAGAGGGTGGAGGTGAGACGGGCTGAAACAGAGGGTGAGTGAGACAGGACTGAAACAGAGGGTGGAGGTGAGACGGGGCTGAAACAGAGGGTAGTGGTGAGACAGGACTGAAACAGAGGGTGGAGGTGGGACGGGGCTGAAATAGAGGGTGGAGGTGAGACGGGCTGAAACAGAGGGTGGAGGTGGGACAGGAATGAAACAGAGGGTGGAGGTGGGACAGGACTGAAACAGAGGGTGGAGGTGAGACGGGGCTGAAACAGAGGGTGGAGGTGAGACAGGGCTGAAATAGAGGGTGGAGGTGAGACGGGGCTGAAACAGAGGGTGGAGGTGAGACGGGGCTGAAATAGAGGGTGGAGGTGAGACGGGGCTGAAACAGAGGGTAGATGTGAGACAGGACTGAGACAGAGGGTGGAGGTGAGACGGGGCTGAAACAGAGGGTGGAGGTGAGACAGGACTGAAACAGAGGGTAGTGGTGAGACGGGGTTGAAACAGAGGGTGGAGGTGAGACGGGGCTGAAACAGAGGGTAGTGGTGAGACAGGACTGAAACAGAGGGTGGAGGTGAGACGGGGCTGAAACAGAGGGTGGAGGTGGGACGGGGCTGAAACAGAGGGTGGAGGTGGGACAGGACTGAAACAGAGGGTAGATGTGAGACGGGTAAACAGAGGGTAGATGTGAGACAGGACTGAAACAGAGGGTGGAGGATGAACAGGAATGAAACAGAGGGTGGAGGTGGGACAGGAATGAAACAGAGGGTAGTGGTGAGACGGGACTGAAACAGAGGGTAGTGGTGAGACGGGGCTTAAACAGAGGGTGGAGGGAGGTGAGACGGGACTTAGAGAATGGAGGTGAGACAGGGCTGAAACGTGATTATAACTGGTACAGCAATGAACAGCAACACATGGTGCAGTGATAAAATGTGACTATACCTGGCACTGCGAGCAGCACGGCAATGAACAGCAACAGCAAATGGAACAGGGGTGCCCCCAGCACTGAAGTCACGGCACAGCGACACCACTTGACCACGGGGTGCGCGCGCATGCCCATCCCTCTGTTTCCATAGTAACTGTTAGAGCGCTCCCACTAACATCACCTGAAAAACAATCACAGTTCATTTCGTGGTGTTCTTATTTCAGTGTCACTATAACCCTTAAGCCGATTGGCCCTTTTCATTTGGAGTAGAAATATAGAGACATGGGAACAAACGGTTATCTTCAAGAATTTGTATTGTTTTGCAATTTTCTTTTTGGAAACGGTTTGTTCAAGAATAGAAGCATGTTGATTAAGTTATACTTTTTATATACACACCTCCTCTATAATTTTAACAGTGTCCAAAAATCAATAAAATTGTCGTTTTTCAATAGAAAACTGCCGGATTCATAACAAAAAATAAGAAAATGTAACAATTAATAAACATCGACACATTATCTTATAAGGGGTGTTGAAAATATTAACATAAAATTTTCACTCGTTCTTGAGAATACTGATATTTCCAAGCTTATGATTTTTCCGCAAGACCTGTCCGGTAGCTAGCACCATATACGGTTTCCGTGATCCATCTGTTCTTGTTGGCGCGGAAGGATACTTTGGTCGGTTGTGAAGTCACGCCACGCCTTTTACCCTCCCACCCACCATCCCACAAAATAGGTTTTAGACTTGCACTCGACAGAGCCAAGGGCCTCAACATGAAGACAGGCCCTGACACTAAGGACCTTGACAACTTCCTGAGTGTTCTAAAAGGATCATGACAGGCCCTGGCACTAAGGACCTTGACAACTTCCTGAGTGTTCTAAAAGGATCGTGACAGGCCCTGGTACTAAGGACCTTGACAACTTCCTGAGTGCATTTGAAGATAATAATAGCAAGCACAATTCAAAGAGAAAAAAGTGATCCTCCGGAATCCCAGTTGTTGAGGAAGCAGCTCAATGGGCCCCGCTAAATGTCAGCGTCGACCTTGCGTGAAAACCTATGAGCGTCGTGTAACAAGTGGCGTCTCGCCTTGCACTTCGTAGGAGACCTTTTCAGTTGGCATTTCAAGAAAATACTAGGACTAGGGGGTCGTGGGTCAATGCGCGAAAAGGGGCTTGAATAGGGCGCACAAAATGTTGTTGTCAAAGAGACTATTGTTACCGATTGTTAAATGTTATCAGCAAAGACGTATGAGGGGGGCAGGACCTATTTCTGTTCGGTAGGGGTTGGGGGGATGTGGGGATAAAAACTGCGTCATGTCCAGGTTCGGCTAGGCCACAAACAAACATACACCAGACACACAGCCTACAGGTACTTGAGTCCAACACTGAGATCGCTACATTCAGTCTCAAGTGACAACATCGCTGTGAAGCAGGCATTTGAAAAAAAAAAAAGTTTACTCTAAAGAAGGCTTTACTAGAAACCAGCCAAAAATTGCCTTGTAGTGTCAATAAGCCAGCTTTCACAAGGCTAGATTCAAGTAGCATCCCCGCCCCTTTCACGTAAACCCCAAACGAGCCTACTCAGACTGCAAATTATAAAGAAAACTTAGAATACTGTGTTTCTTTCTTTTGTTTAAACGAATGTTTGAACGAAGTTACTAGGGGGGGCATTGTTGGTACCTAACCTATTGTGTTCGGATCACCATTCATTTACAGAGAACAATTTGAAAGTGAGATGTTTCACTTGGAAATGTTGTTATCACTGAGAACTGTAACTATCACTCCCCAGTGCTCAAGGAGAGCAGTGAATCTCCCGTAAGGCTGTGTATCTGGTGCAAACCTTGTCTGTGGGTAGGTTGAGTCAAGACACGGACGGAGAGAGGGAAGGGGGGCGAAATGACGTCATGTCCAGGTTAAGTTAGGTTGAGTAAAAAAAAACATGGTAGGGAAGACAAAGTACATATAAAAAAAAATTAAAAATAGTTATCAGTAAACGTCCCTTTATAGGTTTTCTTGAGAGATTTTTGACAATCATATGAAACTCTCTTCAGATATAGATTAATTTGTACCATTTTAGAAATAATTAAAAATGTCAAAACCCCAGTCAATAGCAGACTACCCTAAATTTGGGAGCCATACTCTAAATAAAAATGAAATATTTTCTGAATTATGACCAAGTACCACCTAAATAACAACTGTGAACTAAATCCAACATTTTCCAACAAGATAGTGTTTTCGGTAATATCAATTCTTCTTCTACCAGCAAATGAATGAATCCAAATACCTGTTCAACCTAAAGATATCCTAATGACACTAACCGTAATTAGTACATAAGCGTATAAACCGAACGGGTAGTAAGACGCGGTGCTAAAAAATAAAATAAAAATACAAGTCAATGGCTGAAAGCCATGGCATTGTTACATTTACTAGATTTTAATTTTTTGGTCGATATGAACAGGGTTATTCGGGTCTTCGGGTAAAAAACTACACAAATTGTAGGGCGTGGGCGACAAGACAATTAGTATTCCCACGTGATGGGGTTGACGTTATATGCTCCTGGAAGGTAGGCAACACATGAAGCAAGTCACGGACCTCCCCACCACTCACTTCCTTGCCGGTAACAGGGTAACAGACCCACCCAGACCGGAAGTCATCCTGGAGGGACGTTGTGTGCGACTGGAGACGATGAATGCAGAACGTCTCTACGGAAAGAGATTAACAAAGAGACGCCATCTTCACCACGGGCGTCATGACGTGCAACGTAAGAACACCCAGCAGGTTTGATGAAGAAGTTTCGCAATAAATCGCCGAGGCACATTACACACATTTTCCAGGACAAATTGTTGATCTCCAACTCTAAAAGGGCTCCAGAAAATACCTTTTTTTTAAAATTATTTTAAATATGATAGAAACCTATTTTAGCCATAATTTTAAGTGCTTAGAAAAGCAAGGCCATAGTCGAAGGGAGCGAAGGAGGGTTTGGGGGTTCAAACCCCCCAACCCCATATGGGTTTATTTATGGTTCAAACAATATCAAAATTAAGGTACAAGTACAAATTATGAGGCTGTGTTACCATAAAAAGCACTTCAGAGAGCTTCTAGAGTTGTTTAAATATTTATAATTTTTCCTTGCCTTCAGCAGTTATGGGGTTATGTTACCAAAAAAACACTTCAGATAGCTTCTAGAGTTGTTTAAATATTTATAATTTTTCCTTGCCTTCAGCAGTTATGGGGTTATGTTACCATAAAAACACTTCAGATAGCTTCTAGAGGGGTTTAATATTTATAATTTTTCCTTGCCTTCAGCAGTTATGGGGTTATGTTACCATAAAAAACACTTCAGATAGCTTCTAGAGGGGTTTAAATTTTAATTTTTCCTTGCCTTCAGCAGTTATGGGGTTATGTTACCATAAAAACACTTCAGATAGCTTCTAGAGTTGTTTAAATATTTATAATTTTTCCTTGCCTTCAGCAGTTATGGGGTTATGTTACCATAAAAAACACTTCAGATAGCTTCTAGAGGGTTTAATATTTATAATTTTTCCTTGCCTTCAGCAGTTATGGGGTTATGTTACCATAAAAAACACTTCAGATAGCTTCTAGAGGGTTTAATATTTATAATTTTTCCTTGCCTTCAGCAGTTATGGGGTTATGTTACCATAAAAAACACTTCAGATAGCTTCTAGAGTTGTTTAAATATTTAATTTTTTCCTTGCCTTCAGCAGTTATGGGGTTATGTTACCATAAAAAACACTTCAGATAGCTTCTAGAGGGGTTTAATATTTATAATTTTTCCTTGCCTTCAGCAGTTATGGGGTTATGTTACCATAAAAAACACTTCAGAGAGCTTCTAGAGGTGTTTAAATATTTATAATTTTTCCTTGCCTTCAGCAGTTATGGGGTTATGTTACCATAAAAAACACTTCAGATAGCTTCTAGAGGGGTTTAATATTTATAATTTTTCCTTGCCTTCAGCAGTTATGGGGTTATGTTACCATAAAAAACATTTCAGATAGCTTCTAGAGGGGTTTAATATTTAGAATTTGTCCTAGCCTCCGGCAGTTAGGGGGTTATGTTACCATAAAAAAACACTTCAGATAGTCTAGAACTGTTTTATTATTTAGAATTTTTCCTAGCCTTCCGCAATTGGGGGATGTGCCCACCAAACCCCCCTGAAATTATTGGCTGGCTATGGCCTTGTAGAAACGGTATAATGATTATCTAACAGATAGCAGCACTAACTCAATGCACTCCCCCCAATCGCTCACACAACGCACGCCAGTCAACCAACAGTGTGGAGGGTTCTAAATGAACAATCACAACGTCCGTTTTAATCGTCAACGGGTACAAGCGATGGGAACAGCTGATTTAGCTGATTTCCGGTCACTACTGGTGAACCTTGCATAGTTCGTTCATCTCTGCTCTCAATATCGGCCAACCAGGGCTGTATTAATTTTACCCAGCACAAAAAAAAAAATTAAACCACTTAAACCCCCACCTCCCCAAACACACTATATTATTTTGCATATAAAGCATTGTCTTCGAGCTTCACTGCTTAACACACTAATACACTCATGTAAAGAAAGCAACAAATAAATTCTGCAGCTGGCTCCCCTTTATATTCCTTCTACACAAACTTTTTTTTTTACAACCTGTTAGTTTATACAGTATTGTTGCCAAGAATCACATTGTTGTATTATTGTTTTCCTTTATTATGTCTCTTAAATTACTCCTTTCCTTACTATATTAAAATTAAAGTATGTTTCATTGAATCCCGAATGATTAACATATTTGAATGAATGGTCAGATCAGATAACAAATATTTTTAAATGAACCACACAAATATATATATATATAATATATAAACAATTTTTTTTAATAGCCCGGGTTTTTTTCAACCCTGGGGCCAACAGCCATATCTTTCAAATAATCAGAAATTCCTTATGACACTAGTCATAGTTCACACCAAGTGTTATGAACTAAAGATGATGAGTTGCCTATCCCCCAGGAGCATACAGTACCAACTTTGACGTCTTGTAGCGCCGCCATTTGACGTCGCCAACCCCAAGTTTGCCGCTGTTTATCTCGCTAAAGTATATGATATATTTCGAACAAAAGTGGTTGTGGTTTCGAGGGGGGCAGGGAGGAAGTAAAGCATTATATTTTTTTTTTTTTGTGGACGTTTTCAATGTTATTTTGATGTAAACTTTGTTGTTGTTTTAAATATAAACCGGTATTATTTTAGCGACATCTTATTATACGCAAAAATACAACTTTTGTTTGAAAATATGTTTCTTATAAGTTTATTGTTTACTTAACGAGATAAACAGCTGGGGGGGGGGGGGAACAAAAAAGAATATGTTAAATCCTAATGAACATCAACTATATCAACTTGTAAGTTGAACAAGGTGTCAAATGTCAATATATGTTTTAAAAAAAAATAGCACCGGGTCTTACTACCCGTTCGGGTTATACGCTTATATGCTAATTACACTAATAAGTTAGGGATTAGGAAGGTGATTATATTTATAGGAATAGTACCCGCATTTGCGTATAAGAAGAGTGGAAAACCATTTTGGAAAAAAACTATCACCCTCAGTACACTCGACCGGGATTCGAACCCCGATCTCTATGTCATCGGCAAGTCTAGTACTAACACGAGAGTGACGCCTTAGACCATGCGGCCACCAAGGAGGATACCCGTTAATTAATTCGCTAAGAATACGCCTAAAGTTGTAAAGTTTATGTGATGTTGTTATGACACCTAGAGCTCAGACGGTTAACGTGTCTGCCCAATGAATCACGGGTTCGATTCCCGGCATGGCCGAAAGATTTAAGAACGATAAATTAATGGCCGAGTGCTGGGTGTTGTGTATATTCTATATTTAAGTTAGTTTATTAGTATTGTGCTGATGTAATCAGTCGGTTCAGAAAGTGCACGATAAATATTTCAAATAATAATAATAAATATTATAATTATATTGTGTTAACAGAATGGTAGTCAGCAATATCGTACATGAGATATAAAATATTGTCTGTAAACAAGTCAATGCAATTAAAATTTTAATTAGCTCAGTTTGTCATAAGAATAACTGAAACGCGCAAACACATATGTGTGTATATCATTTTAAATTAAGGGACCCGCCTCGGTGGCTTAGTTGGCTAACGCGCCAGTCGCGCTGAGCTAGACCGCCGAGGATGGGGAGATCGAGTTTCGAATCTCGGTCGGGTGAACTGGAGGTGCTTTTTCCTAAGTGGCTTTCCACCCTCCCTCCACGCAAATGCGAGTTCACTTCCTCTAAACTCAACCTTCCCAATTCCTAATCCATTAGTGTAACTAGTACTTAAGCGTATAAACCGAACGGGTAGTAAGAAGCGGTGCTAAAAAAAATGATATTAGGGTTGTGTGTAAAGGTTATTTTTTAAATGCAATACACGCGCTTCATTGGCCTAAATGTCTGACGTGTCACTCTAGTGTTATGACTTGCCTGCTGATGAGGGATTCGAATCTCGGTCGGGTCTACTCAGGGTGGTTTTCCCCCCCCAAATAGTTTCCTACTCTCCTTCCACGCCAATGCGGAGAGATTACCTCTAAAATGCCTCCTTCCTCATCCTTACCCCGTTATAGTAATTATCAGATATGCGTATAACCTGAACAGGTAGTAAGAAGCGATGATAATTTTTTTTTAATGCGAAGCGAAGTTAAAGCGAAGTTAAGTAGAAGCCGATGTTGAAGATCAGATTTTTGATATTTTCACATAACACTACATTTATTTTTTAAATTATCCATTAATTTAATTTAGGTAAAGAGTAAAGTTTAGAGGGGGGAAAAAAATATCAAATCACACGATATAATTTTATGCTGACATGTCTGAATTTTTCTATTCTTACGTTGTAGATGTCATTTAATCACTATTCGGTGTTAAAATACTGTTTAGTAGGTGTTTAAAAATGAATGTACGTTGAAATATGTCATATTTAGTGAGGTATCTCAAATATGTTCATTATATATCAAAATCATATAAACATATACCTCAATTTTCATTGTAAGGCCCTTATCTGACAGCTAGTAAAAGTTACCGGGGTACGTTTAGTAAAACTACAAGTCTACAATTCACTATTTACAAGTTACAAGTGAATGTTTTACAACTGTAAATATAATGCCGGTATCACGATTAACTTAACGTAGCGTTCACTTAAAGTTAACTTAACGTATGTGTGATCTCGATTCACGTAACTTAACGTAACAACTCGAGCCAAACATCTTCATTCTCGAGTATGATCTGTGATTTGTACTAGTTTTACAGTGATGATCTGTAAATGTTTACAGTTTTCAATCGATATAATAAATATCTATTACAAACTTTTTTGTAAATTTAGCTTTCCTATTTTAGTTTAATTATTTTGTTTCAATGTCTGATCACTAAAACTTATCTAAAGAGTAAACATTGGTCATAATACCAACAAATGAGTTACTAAATAGCCCTGTTGACGTCATCGCATAATGATTGGCTGCTAGAACACGTGATACCCTTCAAGTAACGTTCACTTAAAGTAAAAGACCTCCCAGGACATCTCTTACGTTAAGTTAACTGCATCGTGATCACCTCCATTTAAACACACGAGGAGGTTTTTACGTTAAGTTACGTTAAATTAACTTAAAGTTAACGTTAAGTTGATCGTGATCCCGGCATAAGGTAGGCCTATATTGCGGCGAGCTTTGTACAAATCGCTAAAAACGGGTTTAATGCTAGAGGGACTTTTTACTGATAAAACCGTAATAATAGTTTCCTGTATCAGAGCAGCCTACAATTTTCCTCTAGAATAGTTAACATTCAAAATGACTTGCTTCATATGACAAAGTTCTGTCCAAGTTAATTTGATTTGGGTGATAGGTTAAGTTCTGTTAAGTGAAATGCTTTAGGCAAAAGTTAGGTAAAGCTATGTCCAGCTGAAATGCTTTAGGTGAAAGTTAGGTTAAGTTTTGTTCAAGTGAAATGCTTTAGGCAAAAGTTAGGTAAAGCTATGTCCAGCTGAAATGCTTTAGGTGAAAGTTAGGTTAAGTTATGTCCAGGTGAAAAGCTATAGGCGAAAGTTAGTTTAAGTTTTGTTCAGGTAAAATGCTTTAAGCGAAAGTTAAGTTATGTCCAGGTGAAATGATTTAGGCAAAAGTTAAGCTAAGTTTTGTTCAAGTGAAATGCTTTAGGCGAAAGTTAGGTTAAGTTCTATCCAGGTGAAATGCTTAAAGCAAAAGTTAGAGTCAAGTTATGTTCAGGTGAAATGCTTTAGGCGAAAGTAAGGTTAAGTTATGTCCAGGTGAAATGCTTTAGGCAAAAGTTAAGTTAAGTTCTGTTCAAGTGAAATGCTTTAGGCGAAAGTTAGGTTAAGTTCTGTCAAGGTGAAATGCTTTTAAGAAACGTTAGGTTAAGTTCTGTCAAGGTGAAATGCTTTAAACGAAAGTTAGGTTAAGTTATGTTCAGGTAAAATGCTTTTAACGAAAGTTAGGTTAAGTTATGTTCAGGTAAAATGCTTTAGGCGACAGTTAGGTTAGGTTAAGTTCTGCCCAAGTGAATTGTTTCAGGGGACAGTTAGATTAAGTTTCACCTAAATGAAATGATTCAGGAGTCAGGTTACGTTTTGTCCAAGTGAATTGTTTCAGGCGACAGTTTAGGTTAAGTTATTTCAAGTTAATTGTTTTATGCGACAGTTAGGTTAAGTTAAGTTCAAGTGAAATGCTTTAGGTGACAGTTAGGTCGCCCAGTAGTCTTGGTTCAGACGATGAAACGTGTCCCCAAATCAAACAATAAAACAGTAGTAAGATAATGAACACGCCGAGACTCGACTCCGGCGTACCCGAGTAAAGGCTCTTGCACTGTCGGCCCGGCGCGCGGTCAAGACACCTTCCGTCGGTCCGAGCGAGGGCGTGGAACTGTGAGACCACCGTATTGATCCTAGGGGCAGCTCCCTCTCTGGCTGGGACGTTGCCTGTGCTTCGCCCTGGCGGAGACATCGGCTACTACTTCCTGACGTGTGTGACTATACCCAGGAGCTTGGCGAGGTGTTACAATGAGAGTGTACATGTTATCATGTTATCAAACAACTAAAATATGTAAGACATGTTATCACCAAGATATACATGTTATCACCAAAATAAAATAATATGTAGTAGGACCACATGTTATCACTAAGATATAATGTGTAGTAGCCAGCCTAAATGTTATCACCAAGATAAGATCATGTTGTCATCATTTATACCACCCCTACCACCAAGATAAAATATTAGTAGGCCTCTATGTTATCACCATTATCAAATAAAGCGTACATAGGCTACATGTTTATTACCAAGATAAGATAATGTTATCATATATCATCACTATCACCAAGTTAAAATATTTAGTACATGTTATCACCGAGATAAAATATGTCATACATGTTATCACCAAGATAAAATATTTAGTAGGCCAATGTTATCAAGAGATTAAATATTGTCGTACATTATATGATCACCAAATACAATATTAAATTTAACCTCCAAGACTAAATATATTGTAGTAATTAACTATAAGATAAATCTTGTTATATTTTGACAAGGTAGAATACTCCATAGAGTTCTGATTGTGTATTTCAACAGTATTTGACAATATGGAAGAGTCCAGGTGGTTGTGATTTGTATTTCAACAGTATTTGACAATATGGAAGAGTCCAGGTGGTTGTGATTGTGTATTCAACAGTATTTGACAATATGGAAGAGTCCAGGTGGTTGTGATGTGTATTTCAACAGTATTTGACAATATGGAAGAGTCCAGGTGGTTGTGATTGTGTATTTCAACAGTATTTGACAATAGGGAAGAGTCCAGGTGGTTGTGATTGTGTATTTCAACAGTATTTGACATATGGAAGATCAGTGGTTGTGATTGTGTATTTCAACAGTATTTGACAATATGGAAGAGTCCAGGTGGTTGTGATTGTGTATTTCAACAGTATTTGACAATATGGAAGAGTCCAGGTTGTTGTGATTGTGTATTTCAACAGTATTTGACAATATGGAAGAGTCCAGGTGGTTGTGATTGTGTATTTCAACAGTATTTGAACAGATGGAAGAGTTAGGTGGTTGTGATTGTGTATTTAACAGTATTTGAACAATGGAAGAGTTCAGGTGGTTGTGATTGTGTATTTCAACAGTATTTGACAATATGGAAGAGTCCAGGTGGTTGTGATTGTGTTTTCAACAGTATTTGACAATATGGAAGAGTCCAGGTGTTGTGATTGTGTATTTCAACAGTATTTGACAATATGGAAGAGTCCAGGTGGTTGTGATTGTGTATTTCAACAGTATTTGACAATATGGAAGAGTCCAGGTGGTTGTGATTGTGTATTTCAACAGTATTTGACAATATGGAAGAGTCCAGGTTGTTGTGATTGTGTGTTTCAACAGTATTTGACAATATGGAAGAGTCCAGGTGTTGTGATTGTGTTTTCAACAGTATTTGACAATATGGAAGAGTCCAGGTGGTTGTGATTGTGTATTTCAACAGTATTTGACAATATGGAAGAGTCGAGGTGATTCCGATTGTTTCATTGCGCCGATATTTCCTCAATATGAGCCGTGTTAATTAGTTCCGCAGTTGTCCGCTATTCCCGTGTCGCTACAATAGACCTCATCGCTAACGACCCTCATGGAGCAGGGTTGGAATCCCAGTGGGACCACGTATGACGTCAGACCCGCCCTGTTATGACGTCATTCGGTGCCCCAGAGAAGTGTAGGGATCGATGGGGTTATGTTTCCAGCGTCCACCGCTTGGAGCGACACCTGCCGAGTACTGGCGCCGCGTGTTGGAGCATGTTTTGATACTTTATATTAGAAGAGAATGTTGTTGTGCTTCGTAGTAATTGGTGTCATTATGTTCAATACAGGATATAATGTTATGACGCTCAATACTAGTACAGAATGTGATGATATTAATACTAATACAGAATTTTATGAAGATTAGTACTAACTAAGAATGTTATAATGCGAAAAATTGTCAGATAATTTTAAGATGCGTAATAGTACACATAGCTTTATTATTATTATTATTTTATTATTATTATTATTATTATTATTATTATTATTTCGTAGTCGTATAATGTTTGAGAGTAGTTCACTATGTTATGATATCCGTACAAAATTTAATATTATTATTATTTATTATTATTATTATTTAGCACCGCGTCTTACTACCCGTTCGGGTTATACGCTTAAGTACTAATTACGCTAATGGATTAGGAATTGGGAAGGTTTAATAGAGGAAGTGAACCCGCATTTGCGTGGAGAGAGAGTGGAAAACCATTTAGGAACCCACCCCCAGTTCACCCGACCGAGATTCGAACCTCGATCTCCCCGTCCTCGGCAGTCGGGCTCAACACGACTAGCGGTTAGCCAACTACGCCACGAGGCGGGTCCGTACATAAAGATATGATGTTTAATACCTTATATAATGTAATAATTCTCAATACTAAGTGATATAAATGTAAGAAATGTGTAAATTCGTAAGGTACGGACTATATAACCTGCACCATGAGTACAAGAAGCAGGTCGGGAGGGACTGGGAACAAGAGCAGAGAAATCTGGGGTGGGAGTAGTAACTCGAGCTAACACCGGATATTAAAAGAAGCTGAAGGAAGTCGCGGTATAGTTCGGGTTCTATGTGTGAGCTGATTGGCTAAGAGGTCATTCCTTGTGCTGGCTCTATATTAATACACAACTGGGATATACGTGTTTTATACAATGGTAGGGTGGCTCTATATTAATACACAACTGGGTATAGTTCCTTGTGCTGGCTCTATATTAATACACAACTGGGTATAGTTCCTTGTGCTGGCTCTATATTAATACACAACTGGGATATAGTTCCTTGTGCTGGCTCTATATTAATACACAACTGGATATAGTTCCTTGTGCTGGCTCTATATTAATACACAACTGGGAGTATAGTTCCTTGTGCTGGCTCTATATTAATACACAACTGGGTATAGTTCCTTGTGCTGGCTCTATATTAATACACAACTGGATATAGTTCCTTGTGTGGCTCTATATTAATACACAACTGGGTATGGTTCCTTGTAGTGGCTCTATATTAACGTACAACTGGATATAGTTCCTTGTACTGGCTCTATATAAACGAACAACTGGGATATGGTTCCTTGTAGCTGGCTTATATTAACCACAACTGGGATATAGTTCCTTGTGCTGGCTTTATATTAATACACAAATGGATATAGTTCCTTGTACTGGCTTTATATTAAGCACAATTGGATATGGTTCCTTGTAGTGGCTCTATATTAACGCACAACTGGAATATAGTTCCTTGTCTGGCTTTATATTAACGCACAACTGGGATATGGTTCCTTGTAGTGGCTCTATATTAACGCACAACTGGGATATAGTTCCTTGTGCTGGCTCTATATTAAACACAACTGGATATGGTTCCTTGTGCTGGCTCTATATTAATACACAACTGGATATGGTTCCTTGTAGTGGCTCTATATTAACGCACAACTGGGATATGGTTCCTTGTAGTGGCTCTATATTAACGCACAACTGGAATATAGTTCCTTGTGCTGGCTCTATATAAATGCACAATTGGGATATGGTTCCTTGTACTGGTTCTATATCTTAGTAGAAAGCTGGGATATAGCTCCTTGTGCTAGCTCTATATCTTAATACAAATCTGGGAGATGGTTCTTTGTGCTCGGTCTAAATATTATTTTAGCGCAACTTATAGCAGAAAGTTATCGAATTTACTCTTGAAATGTACAGTACATCTTTGTAACAATGAATCCTAATGATTGCATTTCAAAGATTAGAGATATATTTTCTTGATGAAGATTGTAATCCTAGAACTGTAAAAGTTGAAACTATTTCATGAATAGATCCAGAGGACTTATTTTTTATATCAACACCATTACCATCGTATTTTTCATCTTCTTCGCAGCTTTCATTAACAACAGATCTAGTCGGTGTTAAAGCACTACTTTCGGCGTTACTAAACTGTCACATTTCTTTATAAAAGTTCGTTTATCAAATAAATTGTATGTAACTTTTATAATCCACCAAATATCTTTCATAAAAATATCTTTTATAAACAAGTTATAAAAGATTTATCCTATAGAACATGTTTCAGGGTTTTATCAAAGAAAAAGGTGAAATTTGAAAGTTTAACCTGCAGTTAAAATTTTAACAGTCCACAATTAAGACACAAACCTCACACTTAGTTTTTAGCATAAGCGTGTTGTTTTTTTCTTTTAATTAATAAAACATCTTTGGTAACCAAATTTTAAAGAGTTTTATGGCTCATTTGTTAATATTTTTGACATAATTTGGTGTCTAATTTTGAAATCACATTTATTAGTCAAACTTTGATAAAAGTGTAATGTATTGTAATAACTAATAGCAGACATTTTATTAAAGGTGATGTCAACTCTTTTATAATAAAAAAATATTTTTATTTTATAAAAGAAATAACATCCATTGGAACATACTTAAAAACAACTTGAGACTAATAAAAACAGTATGTTATAACAAGTGTAGCCAAAAAACTAAATAGTATACCTGATAAAAATAAAGTTTGATTAAGGATATACAAACTTTTTGTTTTTATTGTTTTGAAAAAAAAAAGAAGAACGCTGTTGCTAGCATTTGACATCGCCTTGCTCTGGTCCTATAGGCAACCCTAGCCTCACAGGTGTTGGGCGGGGCTCGTACCTTGCCGTTGCAGGCGTGAGACACAGATTGTACCTTGAGGAAGTTGGTAATATAATAGTTGCTCCTGAAGTGTTTGTTATCTCATTCGTCCGAAGCAGTGCGCACGCACCCAGCCTCTTTGATTAGTGTCTCCCACCCTCACCATCTGGGAGAGAGCACATGTACTTGGGAAGTGTGAAAATGCGTCTGTCTGTACCTCAGGCTAGAGCCGAAACTATTTTACCGATTCTGTTCAAACTCAAACCCCCCGAAGGTTTTTTTTAAAATTAGACATCGAACCCTAAAATTAAGGGTAGTTTACTGACGGGCAAAAAAACATAAAAACTCAATTTTCTCGAAATCCGCTCTAACGATTTTGATTAAATTTTATATTATACAGTGTTTATGATCATAAACAAGAAGGCAATACTCATTTTCTCATGAAGATGACTTTGAGGGTACTTTGCACGTGGGAAATTTTCCAACTTTCATCATTTCCTCGCAACTATTGAGATACAAAAAACTTATCATTATAAAACTGTATTACTATTAAAGATGAAAATCTTTTATTTGAAATATATATTTTTAGAACCAATAATTTCTGAGCTATAGTCAAATATTTATACTTTTTAATTCAGGTCTTTTAAAATGAATTTGGTGGACAAAGATCTTTGTGATCATCAAAAAAATCGAACTCGAGATTTTGATGAATCTCGACGTTTCATGACCCCCCGAATCCGAAAAAGTGTTTTTTGGATTTCTGTCTGTCTGTCAATACCTCCAACTAGAGCCTAATATTTTACCGATCAGGCTAAAACTTGGTATCTATGATTTTCATAGGGTTTCCCCGAGGGATTTTTGGAATTGGATATCCAACCCTAAAATTAAGGGTAGTTTACTGAAGGGCAAAAAGAGAAAAAGTCGATTTTCTCAAAATCGGCTCTAAAGATTTTGATTAAATTTCATTTCTAAACATTTATAAATATTCCAAACAGAATAGATACCCTCAATATTTCGGCAAGATGACTTTAAGGGCTCCGGTCTGATGCGTAAATTATCATTTTTTATCATATCTCCGAAACTACTTGAGATACGAAATTACTTATCATTACAAATATGTAGATCTATTTATAATACAAATATTTTATTTGAAGCATATTTTTATAAAACTAATAACTTTCAAGCTATACGCAAATATTTATATTTTATAAAATTTTCGAAACAAAAGGTAAAGTATTGCGACCGTAAAAAAAACTAACCTGAAATGATGATGTATGTCGACGTCTCATGACCCCCCGAACCCTAAAAAGTGGTATTTGCAATGCCTTCTGTCTGTGTGTCTTTTTAATCCCAAAATTAAGAGTAGTTTAATAAAACGCTAAAAGAGAAAAAATCGATTTTGATGAAAATTCGTATATCGGCGATGATTAAGATTATAAATAAACTGGCTAATTTTATTTTCCCATGAAAATAACTTTTAGGGTACTTTACAGAAACGGAAATTCCGTATCTCCGCAACTATTTGCGATACTAAATAACTTACCATTGCAAAATTGTAGTACTATTAAAAATAAAAAACTTTTATATGAAATATATTTTTATAAAACCAACAATTTCCAAGATATTGTCAAATATATATTAATACATAAAATTTTGTGAGCTTTAGTTGTAAAGAGATATTACTTAAGTTTTAACGCAATAATTCTCCAATGCCATAAAGTAATTAAATATAAGTCTCTCAAAAAATGTATGTTATTTTTCCTTAAACCTCTCAGGAGAAATGTTTGTACAACAATGATATATCTCCATTTTATACTCAATAGTCAATATTTACATTTTTTATTGGTCAAAATTTATAAATGAGGAATCTAATAGCAATGCGATGACATGAAGATGTGCAACACCTAATAAATGTCGAAAATTGTAACCAGAAGTCGAAATTTTAATACGAAGTGTTGACCCTTGTGGACCCAATATTGATCTTTTTTATCGGTCTAAACATACAAATGAGGACATTAATTCTTTAAAAATAAAATTATAAAATTTAAAACCGGGACTAAAAAAAAGTTTTTACATAAATATAGTGCAATGTATGCTTGGGTTTGCTAGTGTATATTATTTCGTTTTACATATATTACGAGTTTTGAGTAAATATCTCCATTTTTAAACAATAGAGCGAGAAAATCCGTGCAGAGTTCCGTACCATTTATTTTTATTTTATAATCTTTGATGTAATGTTTTCATAACAATGTAGAGAACTACTATTTCGTTTCACAAATATTACCCGTTTTTAGTAAATGTCTATTTTAAGATATGAGCGGGAGAAAGTCCATGCAGTGCGCCGTACCATTTATTTATATTCAACTTGTGTGTGTGTGTGTGTGTGTGTGTGTGTGTGTGTGTGTGTGTGTGTGTGTGTGTGTGTGTGTGTGTGTGTGTGTGTGTGTGTGTGTGTGTGTGTGCGCGCGTGTGTGTGTAAGTTTACGTATGTTTGTATGCATATATATTTAAATAAACACACACTCTCAGAAACAATATAATCATAACGCTGACTTGTGTTGTACTAATAGATAAAATTTGCTAGTAAAATGGGTCTATGATGACACTGGCGCAGGGGGGTAGGGGGAAAGGTGGGTTTTCACTGACCAACTAAGCGGGGTCCATTTGGTTTTCCCCGCGTGAAAATTTAAGTACTGCAAAATCCAAATGCATCAAAAGAAATACAATAATATCCTAAATAATTTAAAATTTTTTTTAAAAAAAATTGTCATAATTCTGTAATTATTATGACTATTAAGTTTTTAGAACAAATTTGTATCTGTGCATACTGCTAGAATACACAAACATGCAAGTTTCAATGAATTGTATTTTGGAAATTTGATTTATAAAATCATTTTATGAGCTAAAATCTGAAAATTCAAATAAACAACTTGGACTAACTCTTAACTCACAAAATCACTTTTGAACTAATTCACCTTAGTCTCATGTTAATTTTCCTTGGCTTCATAGAAAGCTCATTGAAAACTTCATCCTCCCCGTGTGGAAAGATTATATCTGGCCAGAACTGGTCCATATCTGGGCTAGATATACTCAGATATGGGCCAGATCTGGTATTTTTCCACATGGGTCCGTAACTGACACCTCTGTATGTATGTACATGAAGCCCATTAAGTCTGTCTTCATTTGTGAGTTCCTCATGTATGATCTCAACAGCTTTAGGGACAAGAAGGAGGTAGGTGGGTAGCGGGGCCTGGGGGGGGGGGTTCAACCCCAAACTCCCCTCACCTCACCTGCGCCAGTGTACGATGACATGGCAGCTGGTTGTTAATACGTTTTGGGTGTTTTGGACTACTTACCATCGCTTTTACCAGCTTAGTGTCACCATCTTGTACTGGTCGCAACACCAACACCTGTCGACAAACACTGTATATTAGACACCTGTCAACAAACACCAGGTAGTAAGTATACCAATGTCTCCTGCCATTCATAAGATAGAGAAATGACACTCGTGAGGATAATTATTGGATCTTTTGATACCCAGCCTGTGGAAAACCATTCTATTATTATTATTATTATTATTATTATTATTATTATTATTATTATTACTATTACTATCACCACGTCTTACTACCCGTTCGGGTTATACGCACTTACGCTAATGTGTAATGGTAGGGTGATTGTGAGATGAAATGGAGGACCTACAGTTTAACGTGGAATCCGAACCACGGTGGAGACCTGGCATTCCTCACATTCACAAGTTGTGATTAATACACATCTTGTCAGAGGTGAAGGAAGGGTTTGGAAATCAGATAAATCTGTGCCGGGACCGAGGATTGAACCCCGGACCCTCAGCACAGAAGTCCGAGACCTTACCCCTAGACCACCAGGTCACCGAAAACCATTCTACTGTGTAATGGATGGCACTTGGTCAACTGCACCCTGGCTAGTGCAATGAGTATAGGTTACTCAGCAGCGTTTCCCAAAAGGTGTTCCGCGGAACCCTGGGGTGCCGTGGAAGGGTCAAAGGGGTTCCGAGTTCTGTCTGAGAATTAACTAAAACGTTCGTAGAAAACAGTCATAACATAACCGCGCCGCTGTAAGTATATCTAGTATCAAACAGCGCGGGGTGGCGGGGCGGTGCACCTGTCGAGACAGCCTAATTTTAGTGCTATTATAAGTAAATATGTGAAAAAATTTCATTCTTCACATTAAATAGTTACTTTTTTTTGTACGAAAAATGTTTTATAATACTTATAATAATTATTTTCTATTTATAATTATTCTTTCTTTTCATGTCAAACATGAAAATATTCAAACTACACTACAAGGTACAATCACTTTTGTTATTATCAAAATGGGGTTCCGCCAAAAAAAGTATGATCAATTAGGGTTCCGTGGCCAAAAAAAATTGGGAACCTCTGGGTTACTGTATCTCGCGGTGTCACGTGCGTGTAATCTACTGTACTGTACTGTAGTGTACTGTATACTTGGTGTAAGGTTGTAGTAACGTGTGTGCTGTAGTCCAGTTTGGTGACCACAAGGAGTGGATAATGTATCCTTTGTTTTCCATGAAAAGTATCATCAACCTTATCTTGCATTATCCCACTATGGTATAGCTTATAGGACAGGGTAAGAGTGTAATCCGCCAAGGTAAGCCTGTTACCTTTCAGGTGAATAGAAGTGTACATCAGAATGTTATGTGCAAAAGTAACATAACATAAGTGACAACATTAAGGTCTATAGCAGGGGTCGGTAACTTTTTATTGGTGTTATGCCGAGGTAATATTGTAAAGTCGCTCAGCGTGCCGACCAACCTAGGCCCACCCAAATCGTTTATATTTTTATACTAATTAGTCAACTAGTACAACTATTAAAACAAATTTAAGTTGATCTTGTAAAATGTAAATGTAACAACAAGTTTCTAAATCGAATACATTAAATAACTACTGTTTCTTGTATATTTAATATTTTAATATAAATCAGATAAATCAGAATCAATACAAAAGTGTTTTGCAAAATTTAAAAAGTTGTGAACATATTATTTTTGAAATTTTGAAACAAAACAATTGAATCATTGAAACATAAAACAAGTTAGTAAAATTATTACTCATATCAATGGCTTTAGTGAATAATAAAAGTTTTGTACTATTTTTATTCAAGTCGTTCAGCGTGCCATTGAAAATCGTTCCGCGTGCCACTCTTTGCCCGCGTCCCATAGGTTGCCGACCCCCGGTTTATATTCTACACAAAGCTGATACCAACAATTAGTTAAATTAAGTGTAAAAAGTAAATGAGGATGTGTCGACATTACAAGTAATGATGAGTTTTATATAATCTATTTATCTTTTTTTTTTTCCATCTCCGCGTTTTACTACATCTTGATTTTGTTAGGAAGAAAAGTAACTGGTGGGTTTTTTTTAACACCGCGTCTTACTACCCGTTCAAGTTATACGCCTATGTACTAATTACGCTAATGGTAGGAAGGTTTAATTTAGATTAAGTGCACACGCATTTGCGTGGAAGTAAAATGGGGGAGGGGGGAACATTTTTGAGGGAAAAAAACTCAGTGCATCGGACTGAGATCGAACCTAGATCTCCCCATCAGGAGCAGGCTAGCCCAACATGATAGGTTAGCCTTATACCGTTCGGTCACTGGAGCTGTTTTTTAATCTAATAATGTTCTAGTAGTTTGTCGGATTAAATCGAGTCTAAAACATAAACAATTTTATTATTCTTTCATTGATTATAATCTTGAATTATTCTGCGTGTATTTAATTAATTAATATGTACCTCAAATCCAACAATAGCTCAAAAGTCCAAATGTATGTAAACACTCGTACGTGTGACCTTTACAATATAATATATCATATAAATATATGTCAAACAACACAACAAGGCCTACAGTTCCATTTTCATATAAAAAGCCATATAAAAAACAACATAAGTTTTGCGATCAAAATTGATAACATTTTATTATTCTATTAGTGTCACTTTTAAGGTAATGATAATATCTATCAAAAGTGACAGCAGATCACAGGACTTGACGTATGAATACGTGAAAGTAGATATAGTAACTATTCTAGTTGTCATAGAAGACCCTTCTTATGGAAATTGAACTGTAAATGATAGTCGATCGATACCATATTATGTTGATTTTTTTAATGCTAAATCATAAAACATTTTAACAATATCGAATGCGATCTTGTGGTAAAAGGCTCGCCTTCAGGATCCAAGGTATGGGGCTTCAAACCCAGCCGCGGTCACAGGATTTTTCTTTAGCGATAAAAAATCCGTAGCACAACTTCCTTCGGAGAGGAAGTAAAGACGTCGGTAGAATGTGGCATGTAAAAGAACCATAGAAGGTATATGTGAAAATACCTATCCGGCAAAATTGGTAGAGCCTTTCACTCTCGCTATTAGAAATTCTCGTGTAATGATACAATCAGTTGGTTTATAAGTATATTATTTCGTAATGAAACACGGAAAAATGTTTTAGCTTTATTTTAAAATCCAGTTTTATGTGAACCAAGTGTTAAAATATCACTAAACAGGGGTGACCTGGTGGTCTAGGGTTAAGGTGTCAGACTTCCGTGCTAGGGGTCCAGGTTTCAATCCTCGGTCCCGGCACAGATTTATCTGATTGCCCACACCTTTCCTTCACCTCTGACAAGACGTGTATTAATCACAACTTGTGAATGTGTGGAATGCCAGGCCTCCACCGTGGTTCGGATCACACGTTAAACTGTAGGTCCTCCATTTCATCTCACAATCACCCTACCATTACACATTAGCGTAAGTGCATAAAACCCGAACGGATAGTAAGACGCGGTGCTAATAATAATATAATAATAATAATAATAATAATAATAATAATAATAATAATAATAATAAATAATAATAATAATAATAATAATAATAAGCAGGTATCGTAATATATTTGTACAACCCTGTACCAGCCCGACAGACGTATATTATAGTTTTTAAACTATTTAGAGAAAAGATGTGGGCTATTGGTGTGAATGTTCGACAGACGTACAATCGGTGATGTGGGGTGTGTGTGTTTATTCTGGCTAGCAAGGCCGACTGTAGTCCCAGGTGCGACGAACACTGCAGCAGTATTGTGTGTACTTGCCGATCGATGGCAATGCAGCTCGTCTTTCTTTGCAGGTTCGTGCATAGCAAACAACACCGCAACTCTCCCTGGATTAATGTAAACAAGCTTAACTCGTACAACAGGAATAATGGCAGAGCTAGGGAAGAAATAATTTGTCTAATGACATTTTATAAACTGCTCATAGTTGTTTGAGATCAGAAGTTTGTGCCCGTTAGGCATTTAGATATCACACAAGGTAGCTCTTCATGAAGACAAGTACCTTCACACAAGGTAGCTCTTCATGAAGACAAGTACCTTCATACAAGGTAGCTCTTCATGAAGACAAGTACCTTCACACAAGGTAGCTCTTCATGAAGACAAGTACCTTCACACAAGGTAGCTCTTCATGAAGACAAGTACCTTCACACAAGGTAGCTCTTCATGAAGACAAGTACCTTCACACAAGGTAGCTCTTCATGAAGACAAGTACCTTCACACAAGGTAGATCTTCATGAAGAGGAGTACCTTCACACATGATAGCTCTTCATGAAAACAAGTACCTTCACACAAGGTAGCTCTTCATGAAGACAAGTACCTTCACACAAGGTAGCTCTTCATGAAGACAAGTACCTTCACACAAGGTAGCTCTTCATGAAGACAAGTACCTTCACACAAGGTAGCTCTTCATGAAGACAAGTACCTTCATACAAGGTAGCTCTTCATGAAAACAAGTACCTTCATACAAGGTAGCTCTTCATGAAGACAAGTACCTTCATGCAAGGTAGCTCTTCATGAAGACAAGTACTTTCACACATGATAGCTCTTCAGTAAGAGACGTACCTTCACATATGATAGCTCTTCATGAAGACAAGTACCTTCACACATGATAGCTCTTCATGAAGAGGAGTACCTTCACACATGATAGCTCTTCATGAAGACGAGTAGGGGCCTACCTTCACACATGATAGCTCTTCATGAATTTATTTTATTTATTATTTAGCACCGCGTCTTACTACCCGTTCGTGTTATATGCTTAAGTACTAATTACGCTAATGGATTAGGAATTGGAAAGGTTGAATAGAGGAAGTGAACCCGCATTTGCGTGGAGGGAGAGTGGAAAACCATTTAGGAAAAACCACCCCAGTTCACCCGACCGAGATTCGAACCTCGATCTCCCCGTCCTCGGCAGTCGGGCTCAACACGACTAGCGCGTTAGCCAACTACGCCACCGAGGCGGGTAGCTCTTCATGAAGACAAGTACCTTCACACATGATAGTTTTTCATGAAGAGGAGTACCTTCACACATGATAGCTATCCATGAAGAGAAGTACCTTCACACATGATAGCTCTTCATGAAGACAAGTACCTTCACACAAGGTAGCTCTTCATGAAAAGGAGTATATCGAGAAGCAGAAGTTAGATAGATATATGACTGTAGAGTATCACCTGCAATTTTAATGAAGACTATTGAAAGGCATCCAAGTAATGGACGATGACCTTGCAGGTAGTCGATCCCAGTTCCCCTGTTCATCGATCCTTGTCTATATTTAGTGAGAAGTAGGTCAGAATGGTTGACGTCACCGGGGCGGGTCATGTTACATGACCGCTTACCAACCCTTGAATCGTTTTAGGAGAACAAAGTCTAGTGTTTGATATCAAAACACAGTTAACAAACTCTACTTGAATATTAGGTATGCTTTGATTTCTTTGCGAGAGTAATTTGGAGCACCTTTCAGAAAATACAGACATATTATATGACCAGCATTGACACCATTTTACTATTATTATTAATGTCATTTTATAGATCTTGATAATATCTATCAAAAATAACAACTATAGATCACATGACTTGACGTATGGATACGTGAAAGTTAGATCTAGTAACTGTTCTAACTATGAGATATGTCCATTCATAAGAGAATTGGAGCTTAGTTCAGTTGGTTGAGTAAGTATAATTAATTATTGTGGAGCCTAATAAATAATTATTGTAAGATGTCCTTGACAAAACTATATTATCCGGTCTTAAAATAAATGTATTGTTAAGGTATTCACACACACAGTGCTTGTTAGCAGCCTTGCATAGCGTTCAACTGAAACTGTGTTGATTAATGTTAGGCATGTGTAATAGTATGATGGTTGATGGTAAAGATATATGTAATTGTGTGATGGTTGATGGTATACGTGTGTAATAGTGTGATGGTTGCAGACTGACGGATGAAGGTTTATGTAGTAGAGTATAGGCAGTGGTAGGTGACCTGATAATAGAAAGTAGGAGGAAAAGATGGTAGAGAGGAAACAGTTGGGGATAGTGGCGAGCAAGCAGGTAAGAGTGGTGGAGATAAAGCAGGTGAAGATAGTGGAGAGTAAGCAGGTAGGGGTGGTGGAGATAAAGCAGGTGAAGATAGTGGAGAGTAAGCAGGTAGGGGTGGTGGAGATAAAGCAGGTGAAAATAGTGTAGAGTAAGCAGGTAAAAGTGGTGGAGATAAAGCAGGTGAAGATAGTGGAGAGTAAGCAGGTAGGGGTGGTGGAGATAAAGCAGGTGAAGATAGTGGAGAGTAAGCAGGTAGGGGTGGTGGAGATAAAGCAGGTGAAGATAGTGGAGAGTAAGCAGGTAGGGGTAGTGGAGATAAAGCAGGTGAAAATAGTGTAGAGTAAGCA
Source organism: Timema podura (assembly GCA_033556935.1). Classification (NCBI taxonomy): domain Eukaryota; kingdom Metazoa; phylum Arthropoda; class Insecta; order Phasmatodea; family Timematidae; genus Timema; species Timema podura. Next base: position 54,284,069 of record JAVRXN010000012.1, on the reverse strand, counting down.
GGTAAAAGTGGTGGAGATAAAGCAGGTGAAGATAGTGGAGAGTAAGCAGGTAGGGGTGGTGGAGATAAAGCAGGTGAAAATAGTGTAGAGTAAGCAGGTAGGGGTGGTGATGTAGCAGGTGAAGATAGTGGAGAGTAAGCAGGTAAGAGTGGTAGAGATAAAGCAGGTGAAAATAGTGTAGAGTAAGCAGGTAAAAGTGGTGGAGATAAAGCAGGTGAAGATAATGGAGAGTAAGCAGGTAGGGGTGTTGGAGATAAAGCAGGTGAAGATAGTGGAGAGTAAGCAGGTAGGGATGTTGGAGTGGTGGTAGGGGCAGAGTAACGGAAGCAGGTGTGCCACGTGAAGGGTAGCTCCCACAATAAGACATCGCTTGGGGCGACTAGCCGCAGTTCAGGAACCTTCACACGACCACGCATCAAGGACGTCCAGTCCTTGCGTTGATAGAGAAACTGCACGATCCCAAAAACCTACAGTGGCCAGGACAGCAACCCGCTCTTCATAGATACAGGACATGTGAAGCCAGAGTCATAAGGGGTTGAGGAACCGCCAGTCATCAAGGTGACATGTGAAGCCGGCTCCACACATGCGATATTCGCTATGAATCACGTGAGTGTGGATAACATATCCGTGTTCATGTACGACTATCTGTCGTGCACAGCGAATAACATTGTTCCGCCTAGAGGCGGTAAAGTCCAACACCTTAGCTCAGTCGGGTGAGTCTGTCTACTGAGCTAAGAGTTCCGGATTCGATTCCTCGCATGGCCGAACAATTAATCATTTGTAAAATGTGGGTTTACGCTTTCATAACTGATGAATTAACCGCAGGGGGGAGGGGGGGGGGCGATGGATATTGTGTCTGTGCACGTTAAATACCTCAAATAGATTTAAAAAAGTGTCGGTAAGCTACCACACAACAAAGACGACGAAAGTATGTTGGTACTTGCCTCCACTTTTTTTTTTAACCCCACGGCTTACTAGCCGTTCGGGTTATACGCAGGTACTAATTACACTGATGGTTTAGGGATTAGGAAGGTTTAATTGAGAGGGAAATGCACTCACGTTTGCGTGGAAGAGTGGAAAACCATTTAGGAAGAACCACCCTCAGTTCGCCCGTCCTCGGCAGTCTAGTCCAACATGAGATTAGCGCGTTAGACCACGCGGCCACCAGAGAGGGTCTCCACATTCCGTTAGCGAACATTTGCGGTACCCTAGGTTGTCGCTTTTCAGTTTGCCCCCACGCAAATACGGATACCTTTTTATCTAAATTCTATCTTTCTCACCCCTACAAAAGTAGCGTAGTTAGGCCTATAATATATATGTATATATATGACGCACTTTGGTGTTCAAATGGTTCAATAGACTGGACTGCCAATGACAGGGAGATCAAAGGTTCTAATACCGGTCGGGTGTAATGAGGCTGATTTTTCCTAAAATGTTTTTCCGCTCTCCTACCACGTAAATGTGGACACATCTCAACTGTCAATTCAACCTCTCTCATCCATACCACATTAGCGTATTTAGTACATATGCGTAGAGCCCGAACGGTTAGTAAGATATAGACGTGATGTTGATAAATTATTAATACTTAGCACGGCGTCTTACTACCCGTTCGGTTTATACGCTCAAATACTAATTACACTAATGGCTTAGGAATTGGGAAGGTTGAATTTAGAGGGAGCAAACCCGCATTTGCGTGGAGGGAGAGTGGAAAACTATCTAGGAAAAACCCACCCCCAGTTCACCCGACCTAGTTTCGAACCTCGATCTCCCCAACATCGGCAGTCTAGGTAAACACGAAACTAGCGCTTTAGCTAACTACGCCACCGAGGCGGGTAAGCTGCTAATAGATTAAAAAAAGAGCTAATATTAGCATAGATTAAAAGAATGTATATAAGGGAATTGAAATGCAACCATTTGTTTCATTAAACTTTATGATTCATTATCAACCTAGGCATTTAGTCTGATTCACCGATGATGGTGAGGTAGGTGTTCAAACCCCGGTCGGGTGTACTGTGGCTGGTTTTTCCTAAATAGTTTCCCCTCTCACTCCACGTTGATGTGGGTACATTTCCCCTAAATTCCGCCTTCCTCTTTACTAACACATCAGCGTAAATAGTACGGATGTGTATAGCCCGAATTGGTAGTGAGATGCCAACAGACTTGCGCGGTCAAGAGAAGATATAACAGCTCTAGCATCATATAGGGTCAAGAGAAGATGTAACAGCTCTAGCATAATACATGGTCAAGAGAAGATGTAACAGCTGTAGCATAATACATGGTCAAGAGAAGATATAACAGCTCTAGCATAATACATGGTCAAGAGAAGATATAACAGCTCTAGCATCATACATGGTCAAGAGAAGATATAACAGCTCTAGCATCATATAGGGTCAAGAGAAGATGTAACAGCTCTAGCATAATACATGGTCAAGAGAAGATGTAACAGCTGTAGCATAATACATGGTCAAGAGAAGATATAACAGCTCTAGCATAATACATGGTCAAGAGAAGATGTAACAGCTCTAGCATCATATGGATTATCAGTATTCTTCCCCTCTATCACAACATCAGAGTCCTGCTTCAACTCCAGGCTCGTCCAAGCAACAAGGGAGGGGTGAATCCGATTAGAGACCTTAGCGAGGGTCACTGAATACCGAGCGTCTTCTGACAGCATTTAGCGCGCGTTATGGTGCCAGGCGCCCACAGAGTTGTGGAGCAAATTCAACTATAAATAGATGCTATAATTAGATCTCGTGTAGTCCCCATAAAACATAAGATGAGTGGTTACGTCGACATAGATTCACACGTCTGCCTCGTTCACCTGTCCAGAGAGGGTTGACAGCTCGGTCCTTGTTTCATAGTCAGTACCTGCCAAGAGGTTGACACTGGTCCTTTATAGTAAGGATTAGGAGTTGACAGCTCGGTCCTTGTTTCATAGTACATGTCACCTGTCCAGAGAGGTTGACAGCTCGGTCCTTGTTTCATTGTACAGTGTCACCTGTCCAGAGAGGTTGACAGCTCGGTCCTTGTTTCATAGTACAGTGTCACCTGTCCAGAGAGGGTTGACAGCTCGGTCCTTGTTTCATAGTACAGTGTCACCTGTCCAGAGAGGGTTGACAGCTCGGTCCTTGTTTCATAGTACAGTGTCACCTGTCCAGAGAGGGTTGACAGCTCGGTCCTTGTTTCATTAGTACAGTGTCACCTGTCCAGAGAGGGTTGACAGCTCGGTCCTTGTTTCATAGTAAGTGTCACCTGTCCAGAGAGGGTTGACAGCTCGGTCCTTGTTTCATAGTAAGTGTCACCTGTCCAGAGAGGGTTGACAGCTCGGTCCTTGTTTCATAGTACAGTGTCACCTGCCAGAGAGGGTTGACAGCTCGGTCCTTGTTTCATTGTACAGTGTCACCTGTCCAGAGAGGGTTGACAGCTCGGTCCTTGTTCATGTACAATGTCACCTGTCCAGAGAGGTTGACAGCTCGGTCCTTGTTTCATAGTACAGTGTCACCTGTCCAGAGAGGGTTGACAGCTCGGTCCTTGTTTCATAGTACGTGTCACCTGCCCAAGAGGGTTGACAGCTGGGTCCTTGTTTCATGTAGTGTCACCTGTCCAGAGAGGTTGACAGCTCGGTCCTTGTTTCATAGTATAGTGTCACCTGTCCAGAGAGTTGACAGCTCGGTCCTTGTTTCATTGTACATTATGACCTGTCCAAAGATATTTTTGAAAATTAGATGCAACAAGAAAATATTTGGTGTAGCTCTCATCTGGTTATTTAAAAAAAATTAAACTCCTCTATAAGTTATTTGCATTTGTTCTTCCCCAAAAAAACCTTTTGGAAATCTGGCTGCCCCTAGAAGATATTCAAAGTGGTTCTATAGAGATTTTTTTTAATTAGGCTCCTTTAAAGTGGTTTCCCCCAACAAAATATTGTAATTCGGATATTCCTCGAAGTTATTTGGAGTGTCCTTCGCTTTAATGCCCATGAAGGGGGGGTGGGGTAGTTTTGGGAGGGAGGATAGATTTTTTTTAAGTTGATTATTTCTTACAACTAATTTAAAAAATGTATTATTGAATACAACTTTACAAAAAAAAACTCGTTTATTTCTCAAAATGAGGCGTACGTGCAAAGGGGTGATATTGTTTCAGCTCTCCGGTTCCTGTCCATGCCGTCAGTGGCCTTCATTTTCAGACGTATGGAGTTCGATAATTACTGGAAAGTTTGTTTCGAAATTCTATTTTGATTTCTACGATCGCTAAAAATTCAACTTCATAGGTGACAGATGTATGAACAGATGCAAGAGGGAGTAAACACCTTCGAAACCTCCGGTAGAAAGAGTTGGATACAACTGTTGAACAGACAGGACATAGCTGCATCCATCTCTTTGCGGTCGAGATTAGTTTTTTTTTACCGGAGGTGTCTTTGGACACAGATTGACGAGTTCTTTGTCCATCTTCCCTGTCAATATTCTACTCAACATGTCGCCCTGAAACGGATTCCCCATCCAGTTCTTTTGCTGACAGTTTTTTTTCGTCTCTTTAGAGGAAGTAACAACCAATACTTTCTTTCACCTGCTTCGGTGACCGGACGGTAGAAGACGTCAGTCACTCTCGTGGTGTTAAAGACTATTCCTGCCGCTGACGGGAGATCGGGGTTCGAATCCCGGTAGGGTCTACTGAGGTGTTTTTCCCCTAAAGGGTTTCCCATCCTCCTTCCACGGAAATGCGGGTAGATTACCATCTAAAATTCTTCTTTCCTCAAGACGCGGCAGATAAAAAATAATAATTCTTCCGGCGCTGTTAAATGAGCGCGGAGGTGTTACCGTCAGCTAAGTTCACCTAATTTTTATTTTCTATTTTTTAATAACTACAAAAAATAAATCCTATTTCGAAAACTTTTTGCTACCCAGAGATTAAGAACCACTCCTTTCAGCTTTATATTCGAGAGTAGAAAGAGGGAGTGAAATAAATCTAGAAGGGGGGTTGTTTATTCCAGGGGGTAGGAGGGATTATTCCCAAGAGGGTCATTTTTGTGTATCAACATGAAACTTGATAGACCCCACTCGTAAACCTGTTATAAAGCCTAGAGTCCAATTCCCACAGGAAGGGCCTTTCATAAAACACTCGCATAGTTGTTTGTGGTCAACAATGATACCATTTTACTAGGCCTACATCCTTAAATTGTTTTTGATAATATACCTATTTATCAAAAGTGACATCTGCAGATCATATATATGACGTACGATTACGTCAAAGTATATATTTTAATAAATATTTCTCGCTCTCAGATTAAGCGCTTCCTCTGAAAATTGAAAAATATTTATATGCGACTGAAAAATGCAGCTACTTATTCACACAATTCAAATGAGAAATTTTATCCAAATCATAGATAATTTTAATCATGTGATTTAAATCATATCAGTTAATTTTACAACATGTATGTACTTAAGCAAGTCTAAATTATCTGGATCAAGTTTGACCAAATTCAATGTGACTATAGGGCCTATAGTTTTTTTTTTTTTGTATCTTAGCCTAAGCCTACCTCAACCCAACTTTTCAAAAATTATATTAATGTGTCAACCTTTCATGTTTTATTTTATTGCACCACGTTAATTTTATAAAGTTGGCAACATTTAAAAGCGTGGCTCGATGCTTTATTTTTAACTTTTGTTATTGGGTGGAGCTGCCCGGCAGTAGGAGAACAAACAGGGGCGGAGGAAAATACAAAATATGACAAACCCATCTGTGCTTTGACCCCTAATAGATTACATCATTCATTCAATTCATAACGATCCATTCTACACTCTTACCAGTTACCTTTCATTTCCCGGGAGTTGATTTTTTTTTTTTTTTCAGGAATGAAAATTTCAACTTATTTTTACAAGTCGTTGGGTCACATAAAATAGTTTTGTATTCATTCCAGTATACAAAGTAAACGTAGTTTCTAAGCCTTTCTTTCTACCGTAAGCCTACCATAATCTGTTCTCGGTGGAAATATGAGTGATCAGGCAAAATAAAATACCTACCAAGCGAAAAACTAAGATAAATAACACCGCATTATTAATGGTCAAACTTTAAATCCTCGTCAATTAAAATACTTTTTCTTATTTATGTGGGGTGACCTGGTGGTCTAGGGGTAAGGTGTCAGACTTCTGTGCTGAGGGTCCGGGGTTCAATCCTCGGTCCCGGCACAGATTTATCTGATTGCAAAACCCTTCCTTCACCTCTGACAAGATTTGTATTAATCACAACTTGTGAATGTGAGGAATGTCAGGCCTCTACCGTGGTTCGGATTCCACGTTAAACTGTAAGTCTTCCATTTCATCTCACAATCACCCTACTATTACACATTAGCATAAGTACGTATAACCCGAACGGGTAGTAAGACGCGGTGCTAATAATAATAATCTTATTTATGTGACTATGTTTTCCTAATAATGTATAAACAGGGGAGAAAATTTTGATAAATATATATTTTAATTTATTACAAATTAAGTCTATTAGTTTTTAAAAGTATAACCCTAAATTAAGAACATCGCCCTTGACTTTTCGGTCGCTCTCCAGGTGTTGTAAAGAAGCTGCTAGTAAGTATCGAACCAACAGCCAACCACAGATAAAACTTTACCTTCAGCAAGAAAAACACCTGCACCAACGAGATTCCTTCCAAGAGTCCCTTCGAATTAGTCTTTAGTTGTATTTTAAAAAAGAACACTCGCACTTTAAAAACTTCACCGGCGATGAAATGCCTTTTAAACCGAACTCACCATAACGTACTTTTATGTTTACCTCAGCGATTTAAACGCCATAGTTCCCCTCTCATGAAAAGACCACTCCTCCCTTAACTTCCCCTTCTTTTTTAAATTGTTAAAAAACCGAACACCTAAAATTAAAACCTTGGTGTTTTAAATCGTAAATTCACCGGACTAACGTTATACGCACATTTACACACACAGTAAAAGAATGTTTGAGCACTTTTGAAGAGTTACAATCACACAGTTCACTCAGAAAATGTCAAATAGTTGCAAGAATTTGTCAACCGGACAGAGGACAATCAACTATGGATAGAACAACCGCCGTCTTGGATGACGCTTGGACCCGCTCTGTCGGCCGGTCCACGCAACTCAGCTCCCGGTCCTCGGGCATGCGCGCTAGATGGTACAGGGCGACGACCAATCACCGGCATAATAACGGCGCGCGAACACTTTGAAAGGGCCAATCACAGTGGTGAATTTTTTGAAGTTTTTGAAAATAGAGCTCTTTACACTGTTGGTATTTCTCATTTCTCTCGTCCTCGGAGGTGGCTGTGTTACCGCGTGCAATAAGGACACAGGCGCGGGAGTATTGATTTGCACGGGTGTGGGGAACGTAACGTGCGCGCAGAGGTGCGCGATTGAGCCCCGACTAGGCCGGGCCAGTCAAGACAACAGGATTCTATAATTTCGAGAACGCCTTCCTGGAGAGAACTTCACTAATCAAATACGAAACTAGTTTAGAGGAGAAACAAAAGGATCAAGGAACATATTTTACATCGTGACTCGTAATCTAATCTAGCTTATCCATAAAAAGTATTTTTAAACAGAACTAGCTTTAGGTACTTTGAAATTTAAAAATAAACTTGGACTGTTAACCTGTCGCACTTCAATACTATAGTTTCAATTTAAGTCTTAGAAGATACAAATATAATAAATAGGTTGGTTTTATTTAAATTGTAAGGCGTGAGTAAATTAAAGTAGTCAAGTCTGTAACCAAAAGAGGCAGGGGTAGGTAGGGGAGTCAACCCCCAACCCCGAAATGACAAATAAAAAAATATTTCTAAACTAGTTAATGATATGCATAATTAAAATTAAATTAATATCCATTAATCAGGGACTCCGAGAGAAATTTTATCAGGGGAAACAAGTTTTTTTTAGGACCCCTTTCCATTTTCCATTAATCCTGTCTAAAAAAAATTAATTTATCCTATCTGACAAAAAATAAGAAATAAGACATAAAAAATATATCAATACTAATAATTTATGAATAGTACTATTAGTGGAAATTTGAATGTTAGTCTTCAATAAGTGCAAACATTTTCTGAAAGAGCAAGACATTCCCAGGCCCTTTAAAACCCCAGGGACCGTGTCCGATGCATCCCCTGCACCCCCCTCTAATAGGGCCTGTCATTAATAATTGATACGAGTATATCTATTAGTGAAGGAAAACTGGCGATTTGTACTGAAAGAAGAGCTTTGTTAGAGTTCCCAACATTTTTCAATCCTAAAAAAATTGAAAAATTTTCAAATAATATTTCTGCTTTTATAGAAATTCAAGAAATCAAATAATAACACCAACCAGTTTTATTATTTTGGGGAGAATGTGCTTATTTAATTTTTGATAAATATGTACACATATTTGAGATATATATATATATTTATCACTCACACCATGGTAATTTTCTTAAACTCACGTCGGTAGTCTGCGGCCCGCGGTTCAAATACGGCCCGCGCCCACAGTGTTCTAGGGGGAAATTAAAGGGAAAACCTCGGTGGTAGATATCAAATAGCTGCTGATTCAAACATAAATATTTATTTTAAAAGGTCATGATAGCCTTTTTTTTATTCATTTTATTTGATTAATAAAAATATGTATAAATATATATTTATAATGTTAGGTTGTTTTATGAAAGTGTGTGTGTGTGTGTGTGTGTGTGCGCGTGCATATTTCATAAAGTCCCGTCCAGACTAGACTATAACAACGAACACGAACATGTTCGTGAGAAGTGTGGACGGTTTTACGAACAGAACATTGTAACAAAATGTGTTCGTTGTTCTGTTCTAGTCTGGACGCGGCCTTATACCTATCTTTGGCCCGCGGTGTAAACTGATTAAACTGATAGTCAGTTTTGGCTCCTAGGATAAAAAAAAACATCGGACCAGCCTGATCTGAGGCGTCACTATCGCAATAGACTAGACCAGCGTTTTTCAAATGGTTCCGTGAGGTAAAATTAAGGGTTTCACGATATATATATAACATATATTCAAAGTTAAAAATATTGTAGGTACGTTTATATTTGGCGGAGGACTCGATCCAAACATACATCATACATACATACATACATACATACATACATACATACATACATACATACATACATACATACATACATACATACATACATACATACATACATACATACATACATACATACATACATACATACATACATACATACATACATACATACATACATACATACATACATACATACATACATACATACATACATACATACATACATACATACATACATACATACATACATACATACATACATACATACATACATACATAATACATACTAATACATACATACATACATACACGCATACATACATAGCTGCCTGCCCTTACAAGGGAGGCAAGAAACTGTGAATATAACTCAAAAAACAACTCCGTACTTAATCCATACTCACTAACTTTCTCCACACTTCCCTATCCTTGCATACTTCCTTCGCTTCAACAACATCCATACATCGAGTCATACATGCTCTTTTATTCTTAAAACTCTTAAATGTTTCTATTTTTCACACATTCGTCTACAACATTTAGCCACGTCTTACATGGCCCACCCCTTCCTTTCCACCCACACACTCTACCTTCATATATTTGCTTCGTCCCTCGAGCCTCACTCATCCTCTCAACATGCCCAAAACAACGTAAGACGCTTCTTTCACATTGACCTATAGGATTCCCTTCCAAACCGCACTCCTTCAGCACCCATTCATTACCGACTCTGTCCATACGAGTTTTTCCACACACTTTTCTTAAATATCTCATTTCAACGGCATTCACCTTGCTCTTGTGTTTCTCCTGACAAACCCAGGCTTCAAATCCATAAAACAATGTTTTCGTTAACACAATTTTATAGACCGCCATCTTTGATCTTTCGATAGCCTTCAATTTTTTACAGAACATTTTGCCCAGATACACAAAATCAATCACTTGCTCTAACAATTGTCCATTCATTTGTAAAGTAAATACATAATTAATAATGTGGGATAAGAAAATATTTACGTCAACAGTTTGCATCCTTCCATTTAGGGGTCGCGAACTTTCGTATCATGTTATCTCGTTACTTGAACTAAAACTACGTCATAACGTCATACAGTATGTTTATAAACTATTACCTTTCCATATTTTCCTGTTCCCTAACACTTATAAAGGTCATTATGGTCTTAAGATCATGGTACAACTATGTTACATAAAATATGAATCAAAATAAATAAATAATAAAGCTATTAATTACGTCGTTTATAAAGGTGAGCCTATTGTATAGAGTTAAAGCTACATTGAGTTTGTAAGTCGTACGATTAGATAAATGATAGATTTACTTAGCTTTATAGTTTAAATTAATAATTTAAAATATTCCTAATTGTTGCTGTATAGTTCTACTGGCTCGAGTGTGTTTATATAAGTGGGAACTATCCCTGCACTGGTTGGAGTGTGTTCTTTCTTATACACGGGAACTATCCTTGTACTGTCTGGAGCGTGTTCTTACACACGGGAGCTATCCCTGTACTGGTTGAAGTGGGTTCTTACACACAGGAGCTAACCCTGTACTGGTTGAAGCGTGTTCTTACACACGGGAGCTAACCCTGTACTGGTTGAAGCGTGTTCTTACACGGTAGCTATCCCTTTACTTGCTGGAGTGTGTTCTTACGCACGGGAACTATCCCTGTACTGGTTGGAGTGTGTTCTTACACCCGGGAGCTATCCCTGTACTGGTTGGAGTGTGTTCTTACACACGGGAACTATCCCTGTACTGGCTGGAGTGTGTTCTTACACACGGGAGTTATCCTTGTACTGGTCGAAGCGTGTTCTTACACACGAGAACTATCCTTGTACTGGTTGGAGTGTGTTCTTACACATGGGAACTATCCCTGTACTCGCTGGAGTGTGTTCTTACACACGGGAGCTATCCCTGTACTGGTTGGAGTGTGTTCTTACACACGGGAGCTATCCCTGTACTGGTTGGAGTGTGTTCTTACACACGGGTGCTATCCCTGTACTGGTCGAAGCGTGTTCTTACACACGGGAGTTATCCCTATACTCGCTGGTGTTTAGTGTTCTTTTACACGGATATTTTAATCTATTTTCTTATATTTGGGTAGGTACATACTAATTTAACCTAATTATATAAATACATCGACAATAGTAATTCATGGTTTCAATTATTTAACAATAAAGAACACAGAAATAATATCAGCACAAATTAATAGACTATATATACACATGTTAAATGCGACATGAATAGTTACTACTTATAAATATTTTCATAATTTAAGTCCACATCTGATCCCATGGACACAGTCATGAGGGGAGGATTATGGGGTTGAACCCCCTCCCCCGCACAAATTTTCCTATGTTGTTAATATGAATCTTAAATATAACCTTATATCAAACTTCAAATATTATATCATAGAGGCATTCACTTTTCAAAAATTTGTCATGGAAGGACCACTCCAAATAGCTTCTAGAATCTATAGGTATTTAATTTTTAAAAAAATCTAGGTGAATGTTATTCTAAATGGCTTCTAGATGCGTAAAATTTTTAAAAGAAATACATGAAGGGAATTAGTTCAAATATCTTTTATAAGTATATATATTTTTTAATCCACGCAAACACCACTCCAATAACCTTCTAAAAGTATTCGATTTTAAAAAATTTGTTGGGGAAGACTGCTTTAAATAGTTTCTAGAGGCATCTAACCTTTTTAAAATTCAGGGAGTACTGTTTCAAATAGCTTCTAAGGACATATAGTTTTCAAAATCTTCTGGTGGAAAAACACTTCAAATAGATTCTAAGGAATAAAATTTATTAAAAAAGATCTGGTAACAATTTTTTTAAATAACTTTAAGAAGCGTCAAAATTTTCAAAAATTTGCTGAAGCAGGATTACTCCAAATATCCTATAAAAAAAACTCGGGGTGACCACCATTCTAAATAGCTGTTAAAAAGAGTATAACCCTCAAAAATTCTCCAAAGGAGGACTACAACAAATAGCTTCTAGGAGCATCCAATTTTCTAACATTTAATAGGGGATAGAAGGTTAGACAGTCTCTAAATAATATTTCTGCTAGCCTACTTGCCCCCTCCCCTCTTGCACAAATAAAATTCCACAATTGTTGAGTAAAATATCAATGTTCTTATTTCTAACGGTTTAGTAATAAATTTAACATAATATTATAAACCCATAATTTGAACCCTCCCTAAGCCCCCAATTAAACTCTACATACGCTCGTGTATGTTTACTTTTCTTCAAAGAGTGATTGTTCATACTCTTGGTAACTCATTTCGAACTCTGTACACCAGTCACTAGCATGCTAAAATACGACCCTGTATCTGCCCCTGATGTAGTAGACTATCATTCTGTATATCAGTCACCAGACGCTGCACTATTGCATGAGCTTGTATCTGTCCCTGAGACAGTAGACTACCACGTTCAGCCCTCTGTATATCAGTCACCAGACGCTGCACTACTGTATGAGCTTGTCCCTGAGACAGTAGACTACCACGTTCAGCACTCTGTATATCAGTCACCAGACGCTGCACTACTGTATGAGCTTGTATCTGCCCCTGAGACAGTAGACTATCATTCTGTACATCAATCACCAGACGCTGCACTACTGTATGAGCTTGTATCTGTCCCTGAGACAGTAGACTATCACGTTCAGCACTCTGTACATCAGTCACCAGACGCTGCACTATTGTATGAGCTTGTATCTGTCCCTGAGACAGTAGACTATCACGTTCAGCACTCTGTATATCAGTCACCAGACGCTGCACTACTGTATGAGCTTGTCTCTGTCCCTGAGACAGTAGACTACCACGTTCAGCACTCTGTACATCAGTCACAAGACGCTGCACTATTGTATGAGCTTGTATCTGTCCCTGAGACAGTAGACTACCACGTTCAGCACTCTGTACATCAGTCACCAGACGCTGCACTACTGTATGAGCTTGTCTCTGTCCCTGAGGCAGTAGACTACCACGTTCAGCACTCTGTACATCAGTCACCAGACGCTGCACTATTGTATGAGCTTGTATCTGTCCCTGAGGCAGTAGACTACCACGTTCAGCACTCTGTATATCAGTCACCAGACGCTGCACTACTGTATGAGCTTGTATCTGCCCTGAGACAGTAGACTATCATTCTGTACATCAGTCACCAGACGCTGCACTACTGTATGAGCTTGTATCTGTCCCTGAGACAGTAGACGATCACGTTCAGCACTCTGTATATCAGTCACCAGACGCTGCACTACTGTATGAGCTTGTCTCTGTCCCTGAGACAGTAGACTACCACGTTCAGCACTCTGTACATCAGTCACCAGACGCTGCACTATTGTATGAGCTTGTATCTGTCCCTGAGACAGTAGACTACCACGTTCAGCACTCTGTACATCAGTCACCAGACGCTGCACTACTGTATGAGCTTGTCTCTGTCCCTGAGGCAGTAGACTACCACGTTCAGCACTCTGTACATCAGTCACCAGACGCTGCACTATTGTATGAGCTTGTATCTGTCCCTGAGGCAGTAGACTACCACGTTCAGCACTCTGTATATCAGTCACCAGACGCTGCACTACTGTATGAGCTTGTATCTGCCCCTGAGACAGTAGACTATCATTCTGTACATCAGTCACCAGACGCTGCACTACTGTATGAGCTTGTATCTGTCCCTGAGACAGTAGACGATCACGTTCAGCACTCTGTAAAATCAGTCACCAGACGCTGCACTACTGTATGAGCTTGTCTCTGTCCCTGAGACAGTAGACTACCACGTTCAGCACTCTGTACATCAGTCACCAGACGCTGCACTACTGTATGAGCTTGTGTCTGTCCCTGAGACAGTAGACTATCACGTTCAGCACTCTGTATATCAGTCACCAGATGCTGCACTATTGTATGAGCTTGTATCTGCCCCTGAGACAGTAGACTACCACGTTCAGCACTCTGTATATCAGTCACCAGATGCTGCACTATTGTATGAGCTTGTCTCTGTCCCTGAGACAGTAGACTACCACGTTCAGCACTCTGTACATCAGTCACCAGACGCTGCACTACTGTATGAGCTTGTGTCTGTCCCTGAGACAGTAGACTATCACGTTCAGCACTCTGTATATCAGTCACCAGATGCTGCACTATTGTATGAGCTTGTATCTGCCCCTGAGACAGTAGACTACCACGTTCAGCACTCTGTATATCAGTCACCAGATGCTGCACTATTGTATGAGCTTGTCTCTGTCCCTGAGACAGTAGACTACCACGTTCAGCACTCTGTACATCAGTCACCAGACGCTGCACTATTGTATGATCTTGTATCTGTCCCTGAGACAGTAGACTACCACGTTCAGCACTCTGTACATCAGTCACCAGATGCTGCACTATTGTATGAGCTTATATCTGCCCCTGAGACAGTAGACTACCACGTTCAGCACTCTGTATATCAGTCACAAGACGCTGCATAATGAGCCTGTGTCCAGGGTAGGTTCAAGCATAGTTTAGTACGCAAAACGAACTTTCATTTTGGCACCATTCATTATCCCATTTTTTTTTTCCACACAAGGTAGGTACCTATTTTGATCTTGAGAGGAAATCATTACAATACTAAAATTAATGTATGTCTGTGCCAAATAAACCTTGATTTATTTAGAATATTGTACTGTTTTTTCAAACAATTAAATCGGATAACTTCAACTGTATCGGATATTTTGTGCCATAGTGGTCTAGTGGTTCGAGTTGCTGGTTAAGGATCCAAAGGTCCCGGGTTCAATCACCGACGCTTCCAAAAATTTTCTCTGAAGCAGTGGGTCTGAAACGGATTCAAACTCAGCCTCGTGAAGACAAATTAGGAGCTACTTGAATAAATAAGTAGTGGCTCTGGTCTAGAAAACTGAGCTTAACGGCAGGAGGGTTCTGTTGTGCTGACCACATGACACCATCTATCGGTAAATGTTGGCACTATAATAACGGTGGCGGGCGTTGGGTCGATATAGCTCGCACTGTGAAGTTGTTTTCTGCGCCATACTTTGGGATTTCATCTAAAATATATAAGCCAAATAATAAAATAGCATTTTTAGAAATTGAGCTACCTATGTAGAATATTGTACACCAATGTGTTTTAAAATATACTTGAAATTTATGTATCAGGAGGGTGCACGCCCAAAACCTTGGGTACGTGTCTCCCTAACTATTTTATAAATATCATTATTAAATTTTACGACTCATTATAGCATATCTTTATTTTTCAAATTTATGTATTTAAAATTTGGATTTTATCTTTAGTCAAATTTAGAAATAGTTGACACTTTGTTATGTTCCTGTAGTACCGAGTAATTAAATTGTACGGTTAGCCATTAACTTATATAATACTAATATTACATTTTTGCCTGTTTGATTAAACTACTTTTTTTTCTTGTTTGTATTTTTCGGTTTTGTTCGAAATAGTGTATTTAATTGAAAGGCTGACAGTTTGTTACATAACTAATTTCATAAGAATATTATATTTATTACATAATAATTTATTTGTTCACAGTTTCGTGCGCTTTTAGCGGAACTTAGACGCACTAAAATGGGCAAAGATAGTGTATTAGCAAAGGTATTTACAGAAATTTTAGTTTACCAGCTTGGTTACCCTGACTCGTAGTCTGCTAAATTTATCGTCTGCTGTAAAGATTTTTATGTATTTATGTATGCAGTATAATACTGCTAAATTATGGACTAACGCAGAGAAATAAATTTATATTCCATTCAAAAATTGACTCAAGCACATTTTTTGGATATTCAACTGTTAATTGTCATATGAAATGAGTCAGGTGAGACCTTATTTAGACTTAATTTTATTATATTACGTCATAGGGTTGAACTGTCATCGCCGGTCGGGCTAATGGATTCACAATGACTTATAAGCTCCCTATTGGGAATATACCAGGCTTTATTTAAATATAATTGCACTTACCGTTATAATCTAAAGTTATTGAGTCACGATGAATTGAATGTATTATTTGAAGCCACTTCATTGAGGGATTTGGACAGTCCCATGTTGTTCTGTTAAGGTGGGAGTGTAGTGAACGCGAATTAAGCTGCAGTGGTTTTTCGGGTTTTATAACAACAAAAAAATTACTTGCTAAAATTAATACAATATTACTCCAATAGAAACATAAGAGTTTAATTTTCTTCACACGGTGATATCAACAGTTTTTTAATATCTATCCTCGGCATTAGATTAGAAACTTATTAAATGAAGAGAAAAAGTTGTAACTAAATTTCAGGACACCTTTGACAGATATTCAACAACTGTTGATATCATCGCGAGAAGAAAATTAAACTCTCTTTGTTTCTAATGGAGCAATATTCGATTTATTTTGTAAAAAAAAATATTTTTTTTGACATAAAAACTGCAAAAAATACTGCCCTCAAATCATATTCCTTACACCCTCCTTAAGTTTAATAGAAATTGTAACAGGCCTGAAAATCAATCTGGAAATGGAATATATTCCGGACAGGGTCTGAACCCAAGTTTTACCTCCCCAACTCAAGTTTTACACAGTAACTTCTAAATTTCAACGATTTTCCTCATAGTTTCAGGTGTAAAGCATACACCAGGCATGTCATAATTGTGGCCCGCATACCTTATGATGAACCATCTTGCAACATGACCCTATTCTTATTTTTATAAGAGTTGAGGAAACACATTTGGGTAAATTTGGTACTGTAATATATATATATATATATATATATATATATGAGGGTGGTGTACCAAACTTGAACTTTTTGTTCAAAAATGACACATATCGTTCTTATGTTAACATTTATGTTCTCACTCTAAAGTGAACAAAACACATGAGAAGTCTCTGCCTAGAGACACACATTTGTCAACAATCCTGGAAGTGACTTTGACACAAGATTTAAAGTCCAATATTTGAACACCATTGCAGCAAAAATAATTTAGTATATAAATAGGGCAAATCTTATTGTTTTATGTAGGTGCATACTGTTTCTGTCTTATTACGATGTTCAGTTGAAATTAATTTTAACTAGGATGATGGCAATATTTTTTTTTTAGTGTTCCCCCCCCCACCCCCCTTAGTATTTTCAATTTTCAATGTCACCTTTATAATCAAAAGAGTTTGACATGCCTGGTCTACACGAATTATATTTATAAACGCGAGATAAGTCTAACTCGTGGGTTTCCAATTATTTTTGGTTCAATAAAATTAAAAATTATACAATTTAAAAACTGAATAAATAATAGATCTTTGTTTCAAAAATAATTTTGAATGCTCACAAATTAGCCTACTGGAGGTTGTAAATAAATAGGCTTACCATTAATATTGTCATCTCCCATAAACTTTACTCCTCATTATAGGCTGAATGAATTATAGGCTCTCTCTTGCCAACACTCTGCTAACTTTTTAAGTTTGATATATATTTTATAGGAATGTAGGTTGGGGTGTGAAGACTAACTATTACAGGTGATGTAGGTGGAGGTGTGAAGACTATTACTAGGTGATGTAGGTGGAACTGTGAAGACTAACTATTACTAGGTGATGTAGGTGGAGGTGTGAACACTAACTATTACTAGGTGATGTAGGCGGAGGTGTGAAGACTAACTATTACTAGGTGATGTAGGTGGAGGTGTGAAGACTAACTATTACTAGGTGATGTAGGCGGAGGTGTGAAGACTAACTATTACTAGGTGATGTAGGTGGAGGTGTGAAGACTAACTATTACTAGGTGATGTAGGTGGAGGTGTGAAGACTAACTATTACTAGGTGATGCAGGTGGAACTGTGAAGACTAACTATTACTAGGTGATGTAGGTGGAGGTGTGAAGACTAACTATTACTAGGTGATGTAGGTGGAGGTGTGAAGGCTAACTATTACTAGGTGATGTAGGTGGAGGTGTGAAGACTAACTATTACTAGGTGATATAGGTGGAGGTGTGAACACTAACTATTACTAGGTGATGTAGGTGGAGGTGTGAAGGCTAACTATTACTAGGTGATGTAGGTGGAGGTGTGAAGACTATTACTAGGTGATGTAGGTGGAGGTGTGAAGGCTAACTATTACTAGGTGATGTAGGTGGAGGTGTGAAGACTAACTATTACTAGGTGATGTAGGTGGAGGTATGAAGACTAACTATTACTAGGTGATGTAGGTGGAGGTGTGAAGGCTAACTATTACTAGGTGATGTAGGTGGAGGTGTGAAGACTATTACTAGGTGATGTAGGTGGAGGTGTGAAGACTAAGTATTACTAGGTGATGTAGGTGGAGGTGTGAAGGCTAACTATTACTAGGTGATGTAGGTGGAGGTGTGAAGACTAACTATTACTAGGTGATGTAGGTGGAGGTGTGAAGGCTAACTATTACTAGGTGATGTAGGTGGAGGTGTGAAGGCTAACTATTACTAGGTGATGTAGGTGGAGGTGTGAAGGCTAACTATTACTAGGTGATGTAGGTGGAGGTGTGAAGGCTAACTATTACTAGGTGATGTAGGTGGAGGTGTGAAGGCTAACTATTACTAGGTGATGTAGGTGGGAGGTGTGAAGACTAACTATTACTAGGTGATGTAGGCGGAGGTGTGAAGACTAACTATTACTAGGTGATGTAGGTGGAGGTGTGAAGGCTAACTATTACTAGGTGATGTAGGTGGAGGTGTGAAGACTAACTATTACTAGGTGATGTAGGTGGAGGTGTGAAGACTAACTATTACTAGGTGATGTAGGTGGAGGTGTGAAGGCTAACTATTACTAGGTGATGTAGGTGGAGGTGTGAAGACTAACTATTACTAGGTGATGTAGGTGGAGGTGTGAAGGCTAACTATTACTAGGTGATGTAGGTGGAGGTGTGAAGACACTAACTATTACTAGGTGATGTAGGTGGAGGTGTGAAGGCTAACTATTACTAGGTGATGTAGGTGGAGGTGTGAAGGCTAACTATTACTAGGTGATGTAGGTGGAGGTGTGAAGGCTAACTATTACTAGGTGATGTAGGTGGAGGTGTGAAGACTAACTATTACTAGGTGATGTAGGTGGAGGTGTGAAGGCTAACTATTACTAGGTGATGTAGGTGGAGGTGTGAAGACTAACTATTACTAGGTGATGTAGGTGGAGGTGTGAAGACTAACTATTACTAGGTGATGTAGGTGGAGGTGTGAAAGCTAACTATTACTAGGTGATGTCAGGTGGAGGTGTGAAGGCTAACTATTACTAGGTGATGTAGGTGGAGGTGTGAAGGCTAACTATTACTAGGTGATGTAGGTGGAGGTGTGAAGGCTAACTATTACTAAGGTGAATGGTGTAGGTGGAGGTGTGAAGGCAACTATTACTAGGTGATGTAGGTGGAGGTGTGAAGGCTAACTATTACTAGGTGATGTAGGTGGAGGTGTGAAGGACTAACTATTACTAGGTGATGTAGGTGAGGAGTGTGAAGGCTAACTATTACTAGGTGATGTAGGTGGAGGTGTGAAGACTAACTATTACTAGGTGATGTAGGTGGAGGTGTGAAGCTAACTATTACTAGGTGATGTAGGTGGAGGTGTGAAAGCTAACTATTACTAGGTGATGTAGGTGGAGGTGTGAAGGCTAACAGTATATAGGTGTGACTTAGAGGTGGAGTGTGAAGGCTAACTATTACTAGGTGATGCAGGTGGAACTGTGAAGACTCAAGATTCAAAGTGAGGACATCTGGTTGCAGTGCTGATCATGAATCTCCTCCTCCTGTCCAGTGTACTGTGGGGACTACCAGGTAAGTCCAATTCCACCAGAAGGTCCACAATACTGTACACCTGTAGCACCTGACTATAGTTCCAATTAGTGACATACCATCCTATGGTGCAGGTCAGGTGCTGCAAACAAACTAGGACCAGAGCTCTTAGGGCCCTTAAGGAAATGAGAAAAAAACATTTTTTTATATGTACATGGATTTGTAACTAAAGTAATACTTGAAAATTAACATATTAATTATTTGAAAAAAATATTTACAAGTAGTTTTATGAACAAATAAATCAAATTTTTATTTAGACCTACATATAAGTAATTTTTTCCCCAGAAAGGTTGGTTATTTTATGTATCCACCGCCCTGAGATCTCTCACCCTGATATATCAGCTTCATTCCCACTTGCACAGGATTTGATATTGTCGACATTGACAGTTTGTTGTCACTGCTGACGGAACCAGAGGAAGGCAGAGGGAAGGTTAGGACTATTCCAAATAGCTTCCAAGGCGGTTATCCCTCAAACAATTTTGGGGAAGGACCCCTGAACCCTTATGATTTACAAATCTATTTTGCTAATTTTTAGGTGACCTGGTGGTCTAGGAGTAAAGTGTTGGACTTCTGTGCTGAGAGTCCGGGGTTCAATCCTCGGTCCCGCCACAAATTTATCTGATTGCCAAACCCTTCCCTTCACCTCTGACAAGACGTGTATTAATCACAACTTGTGAATGTGTGGAATGCCAGGCCTCCGCCGTGGTTCGGATCCCACGTTAAACTGTAGGTCCTCCATTTCATCTCACAATCACCCTAACATTACACATTAGCGTAAGTGTGTACAACCCGAACAGGTAGTAAGACGTGGTGCTTATAATGAATACTAATTTCCCCCCCGCTCCTACACATAAAGGTTCCACCGCCACTGTTTGTCGTTGATAGCTTTGCCGCACTATAAAAACTGCAACTGATGAAGAAATGAACGAAAATGCTGAACGTCTGTACATAGAATATCAATCTGAACTATTGTTTTTCTTCATTACTCAACTACTGTCATTCAGGGCTTGTTAAAAACTTCAAGAATAAATAAAAATTTGTTCAATAGGAGAGAAAGCTAAATTTATAATTATTTTAAAAATCACTCCCTTATTCCCACTTTCTAGGGTATGTTTACTTCCATTTTACTAATTTTAACTCTGCCGAAAAGTGTGACATCATCGAATCACTCATTCTCTAAACTAAAATTAATAAAGAGCTATTTGTGAGGCACATTGGCAGCTAAGAAAGGTTGTTGGTACTCACCATTTCATCAATTCGAAACCAACGAGTGGGTGAGAACTCAATATGATAGATATTGTAAAAATTCTGCATAAATAAAAACCAGAAAAACTAGAATTTAAGTGAATTTTAAATAATTTATAATAATATCACATAGACTAGCCTGCCGATGATGTGGAGATCAGGGTTCGAATCCCGGTCGGGTGTACCGAAGGTGCTTTTTCCTACCTGTTTTTCCCTTCTCCCTCCATGCAAATGCAGGTAGACTACACTTCTTCTAAATATCACCTTCCTTCCCTAATACATTAGCATAATTAGATCATATGGGTTTAAACCGAACAGCTATTACGACGCGGTGACAAACAAATACTATATTGAACAACAGCCTCTCTTGTTACTGTTTGACTTTAAATAATGAGTGCTGCTTACTTATTTTACTATAATAAACACCAACCACTTTCTAAAACTAGTAAATCGTGCCACTAACAATTTTTTACAACGGAAGTTTTGCCAGAACTATGATGATTAACCCAACAATTGAACTCAGGATTAATTTTAGAAACTACTAGGCTAGAATAGTACTTTTATGTAAATCATATTTTATAGTGATAGTTTTCAAAGCAATATAAGTTTTTTTACCCACATACAAGCTTATATTTTAATTTCTTAAAAAAAAAATTTTTTTTGTTCATAAATGTATAGGCTACACCAAAATGTAAAACATGAAAATGTCCCCAAATTCGTTGACTCATTGAATTTTCATTATTTTGTCACATATGTTTATAAAAAATGTTAATGAGTCTACTTTGAATATAAACTACCCCCTTTGAATATAAACTCCCCCCTCCCACTTTTAACGAACGTTGCCCCAGGGTCCGGGGTGATGTCATGCCACTGTCCACAATACCCACCAACTGTAGAATCTGACTCTTGTTTCACCAGGGCATGATGTCTTGCCACTGTCCACAATACCCACCAACTGTAGAATCTGACTATTGTTTCACCAGGGCATGATGTCTTGCCACTGTCCACAGTACCCACCAACTGTAGAATCTGACTCTTGTTTCACCAGGGCATGATGTCTTGCCACTGTCCACAATACCCACCAACTGTAGAATCTGACTCTTGTTTCACCAGGGCATGATGTCTTGCCACTGTCCACAGTACCCACCAACTGTAGAATCTGACTCTTGTTTGACCAGGCATGATGTCATGCCACTGTCCACAGTACCCACCAACTGTAGAATCTGACTCTTGTTTCACCAGGGCATGATGTCTTGCCACTGTCCACAGTACCCACCAACTGTAGAATCTGACTCTTATTTCACCAGAGCACTATCACATTCAAACCCTAACACAATGTGATCCATTGCTGGTTTGTTTATAAAAACCTCTCGATTCCAGTATAGTAAACTTGATAGACTGAAACAAATTTACCTAGGAAATATTTAGTGCTATTTCATATTAGATGTTCACGGCACACTTTGAAATGAGAAGTAGGATGGGAGTGGCTCTACTTTAATGTCCTAGACATTAGCAATTCTTTTGTTTAAACTCTAAAGCCGATGCACAAATTTAATTTATTGTTTTATGGAAACCTAGATTAATTCACTATCCCCCCCATCCCCCCAAGATGCAAGCTAGTTTCTAGGCTTATGTACTTATACCAATACTTAGTCGAGTATTTCTAAAAGTGTGGTCTGTATTATTATTTTATTATATTTAGCACCGCTTGCTTCCTTACTACCTGTTCAGGTTATACGCTTATTATGATAATGGACTAGGAATGTTGAATTTAGAGGAAGTGAGCCCGCGTTTGCGTGGAGAGAGAGTGGAAAACCATTTAGGAAAAACCATTCCCAGTTCACTCGATCAAGATTCTGTGGTCTGTAGCATCCAAGGAAGTTTCATAATAAAAATTAATAGTAAAGTTGATCACACATAATACAAAAACTTGAAATACAAAACATTAAAAATGTTTAAATATCCATACAGTATTATTCTCTATTTCTTTCCTGGGTAGTAGACACAAGTATTATAGACTGTACCAACCTTATATCAACAAATATGAACAGTTATTTATCACTCGCTCCGGTGGCCGCGTGGTCTAACACACTACTCTTGCAGTAGACTAGACCACCATTGATGGGGAGATCGAGGTTCGAATCTTGGTCAGGTCTACAGAGGGTAGTTTTTCCAAAATGGTTTTCAGCTCTCCACACAAATGCGGGTACACTTCCTATAAACATAACCTTCTTAATCCTTAAAACTATCTGTGTAATTACTACATAAGCATATAGCTCGAGCGGGTAGTAAGACAAGGTGTTAAAGAAAAAAAATTATTTATCAAAAATAATGAGGCTTGGAATGTTAAAAATAATCAAACTATTAAATCACTTACCAATTCAATCCATTTAAACAATAGTTTAGTCCAACATTTAATTTAAAATACATTAATTTTTGTCTTGTATTTATATTCGTAAAACGGAATTGCCTAAAGATAATGTTTTTCCTGCATATCCCTAACCCTCACCTTCTTTACTACCCAGGGCCATGGGGGTCCCCCAGTGAGTATAACTTATTTTGGTGGTCCTCCATTACCAAAACTTTGAGAAATCCTGCTTTTGCTGATAAAGTCAATTCATGATAACTTTGGTGCCAAAGAAAAAAGAAAAAAAAAAGACTAGTTTGCTTAAAAACTTTTTGTGAGTTTCTTATCGTATAATCTATGATCTGAAGTGAGGGGAGGGGGAACAGGGACGGGGTTGCTTTAGATTTTGATGTGTCATTTGTTCCAGGTTGGCTGCTGGGAGCACAAGACAAAGGGAAGCAGGCCATCTTCTTGACAGCCAAGTCGGGCGAGTTTGTTGTTTTCAACTGTCAGCTAGACCTTCCTGTAGGGGTGGACACACCTTTAGACCTGCGCTGGAGCAAGGAGGTACAGGCATGCCCTACCCCGGATAGCACAAGGCTTGGTTGGTCAGTGGCGGGTGTCGCTCTAGTTAAGACATCTTGACTCGTGCCCCAGGATAAAACGATCTACTCGCTGGCCGATGAAAAGGATCCCTGGGTCGCCGAGCGCTACAAGGATCGTATCCTGCTCGTCTCCTCCTATGCTCGCAGCTCCATCAACCTCACCAGCGTTCGGGAATCGGACGGTGGCTGGTACAGTTGCGGCGCATCCAACTCGAACTCTACGCCGAGGTTCCGTCTCACCGTTAACAGTAGGGTCCATATGTTCTATTGGCGTTTGTTAAAACAAGCAATGGCGAAACTTTTAGATTTTGATGTAAATGTGTGGTAAATATCAGATACAACATATTAGGTTAGGTTAGTGCCCATGTGAACTACTATTATTATAAGGGTCCAGGGTTTTATTCTCATGATGTTTCAAGATTATTATTCTCTCTTCGAAACTCGGTTTATTTGTATCACTCTTAAGTTATAAATTGACTGTTTGGTGCTTTTTGAATTATCTTTGATCCTGGAATATCTACTTTGTAGCACCCCCGAGGTTTCTGGTGACTCCAGAGGACATGATCCGGATCAACTTTGGCGATGCCATCATCTTGAGCTGCCAGGCAGAGGGACGTCCTGCGCCGGAGATCCGTTGGTACAAAGACGCCAGCCCGGTAGAGCCATCGGCCACGGTGGGCTTGTTCAACCAGGGCTCGGAACTACGAATCTCTGACATCTGGCAACAAGATCTGGGGGACTACACGTGTATTGCCGGCAACACTGGAGGACAAATCAGTCACACTTCCACGCTTACAACTGTCAGTGAGTACCTCGGTGTTTACTAGGGGGTGTAACTACGGTGAGGTACATCCCTGAGTGCCAAATTCATTAGCAATATTAGCAACTATATAAGATTACTTTTCTTTAAAAATAAAAGTGTACTTTATTTTTCTTATTTTTTTAACTGTTTTTTTCATAGTAAGCAGCCAATTTTAGTACCATTACAAGAACTCGACAATTTTTAAAAATATTTTTGAAGGGGTGCTATTTTCCTATTTGCCCTGGGTCACAGACAAGTAAGAAACAGACTCTCAACTTTACAGGGGCTTCGCTGCGCTCCTTTTGCCAGTTTGAGTCCTTCAACACTGGGCTTCGCTAGTGTCACTGCTGGGTGATGATAGGAGTAACCGCAGCGATCCTAGTGTTGGACTCAAGATGCCAAAAGGAGCACAACCATTTTAACCTGGAAGTTGAGTGTCTGGGTATATTATTTGTCTGTGCCCTGGGTGCAATCTACCCTAGTTACACCTCTGAGAGGGTGCTTACTTCTGTCAATGAGTACTTCTCCACTTACTACTGTACTATCATTGAGTACCTCTGAATTTACTTTCCAAACCTACTGTTTCATATGAGGATTTTAGCTGAGCATTTCTGAGATGTTCTTACTGCTCATATTACTGAACTATCACTAACCCATCTTTCAAACTCTCGACACACTTTGTGTGTTTGGTTTTGTACCTATCTTTCAACACATACACACTTTGCACTACATCAAAGATCCTTGCAGGTACTCTGTACATCTCTTCTACAGGTGTAAAGGGACCTCCTAGGATCGTGGTCCCGCCCACCAACCAAACAACATTAGAAGGGGAAAAGGTGAGATTTCCCTGCGAGATCTCCCCTGCCAGCAACCTCACCGTGGAGTGGACCCATGATGGGACCTCTCTCAGCGCTCTCCCCTCGCTTCAGGGCCGCGCGAGCGCTCAAAGAGACGGGTCGCTGGTGATAAACCCTGTCACTTCCGAAGACTCTGGGTTCTACTCGTGCGAGATCATGACAGGGTCAGACTCTGCCATGGCCTACCTTAATGTCGAGTGTGAGTCACCTGTTAGCCGCCACAGGCAACATTAGCTTGTCGTCCATCACAAATGATGCAACATTAGCTTTGTCGTCCCATCACAAATGATGCAACATTAGTTTTGTCGTCCCATCAAATGATGCAACATGAGGATTGTGTTTGTTGTCAGACCCTGCCAAGGTGACGTTCACCCCCACAGTCCAGTACCTGCCCTTCAGATTGGCAGGGGTAGTTCAGTGCTCCATCAAGGCCAACCCTCCCCTGCAGTACGTCACCTGGACCAAAGACAAGAGGCTACTGGAGCCCTACTCTATCAAGGACACTTTCATCATGAGCAATGGCTCGTTACTTCTCACCAAGGTAAGGTACACTTGATGGTTTGTGATATAGCGAGTCAGGATACATTGTGGTCCGGGATATAATGTGTTCTTGTAAGATAGGATATAATGTGTTCTTGTGAGTCAGGATATAATGTGTTCTTGTGAATCAGGATGTAATGTGTTCTTGTGAGTCAGGATGTAATGTGTTCTTGTAAGACAGGATATAATGTATTCTTGTAAGACAGGATATAATGTGTTCTTGTGAATCAGGATGTAAGGTATTGCCATAGATTGTCTCCATGATCATCAACTCTCAACTAAGCCAACCTTATAGTTCTACATGTTGACTCATTTAGCTTAGAGGAGGGCTGTTTAAAATGTAGGTGTGTATAATAAATGTACAGGTGACACAAGAGCATGAAGGCAATTACACTTGCACCCCATACAACGCCCAGGGGACCCAAGGATCGTCAGGCCCCATGGAGGTGCTGGTACGTAAGCCCCCCATGTTCACAGTGGAGCCCGATAGCCTGTACCAGCGGAAAGTGGGGGAGACCGTGGAGATGCACTGCGACGCTCAGGAGGCCGAGGGCACCCAGAAACCCAACATTCAGTGGCAGCTGGTGAGTTCAACAAATGTTGGCAGGTGTTACGTTTACTTGGAGCAGATTGAAAACAAAAGCTATTTTGTGGAATCCAAACCACCTAACTTTATCACCGCGATGGAATAAGAAGCAGCTACCAGCAACATCGGGAATCCAGCGTTGCTAAATCTACCATATATTCAAAGGGAGATTAACTACTTTAAAACTAGTAAATGACAACGCTGTTTCCCAATAGTAATAGTTGGTTTGTATCTAATTTATTTTCCTGTTGGATGTGAGAAGAGTGGATACTGTCCATGGTTGATAGTGATTGTTGAACTCCAATAACCTAACCTACCTGTTATGTCCTCAGAGGAACGGTGACGCAGTTCAGGGCGAGCGTGTCACCATGAGTAAAGCCAACATTTCTATCAGCGACCTGCGAAGAACAGACTTTGGCTACTACCAGTGTGTGGCATCCAACGAGGTCGCGACCATTGTGTCTGCGACAAGATTGGTGGTGGATGGAACTCTGCCCCACGCGCCGCATAATCTGACCGCCAATTGCACCGAGACTACAGTGACACTGTCGTGGCTGCCTGGGTACACCTACAAGCAGGACTACGTGATATTGTATGTGGAACTGTTCACTTCTCGCATGAAACACAATCCTATTCCTTCGATGGAACAGACTTCTGTTTATGGTGACCCTCATTACTCAGCAATGGCTTCTTTATCAGCGAGTGACGGGTACTAATAACCCTGATATGTTTCAGGTACCAAGAGTCGAGCAGTATGGAGCAGACTAGTGTTCCAGTGATACCCAACACAACAACAATGACCACGATCACTGGCTTGACTCCTGGGACAGACTACCTGTTTCAGGTGTCTGCAAAGAATACCCAAGGGGACATGATGACCAGTCACGTGATCACCGCACACACACTCGGTAAGCTGATACTATGTGTTCACCACACACATCATCATCATCATCATCATCAAATGTTCCCAGCCTGTGGCCGAGTCAGTTTAATAAAATGCCTCCATCTTCCTCTATCCTTCCATTATTCTTCCACACACATGCTCAGTAAGTTGATATTCTATGCTCCCCCCCACCCCCACACACACACGCTCCCCACACACACACACACAACACACATGAACATTCACCACACACACATATACGTTCATTAAGTTGATAATGAGCTATTTTCACCATCATATCATTCATAGGTAATACATAAATTACAATTATAAATAGTTAGAGGTTACTCCAAATTAAGGCTTAAGGCACTAAGAATTCTCTTACAATAACAAGTTTTATGAAAGACTTAATCAAAACCTCATCTTATATTTGGGTGGATGCAATAACTCAAAACTCGATTACTACATTTATAAAGTTAAATGTGAGGTCACTAGAACTATGTGTATTGTTTCAGATGTGGGGGTAACTATGCCCACACCTTTGCAACCAGCTCAAGAGGACGACGTCCCTCGGCCCTCTGACGATGGTAAGTTAGGATGCTCACGTGCCTGTCATCGATAGCCGTTGACCCTTCTATCTCACATTTGTTATCAAAACAAATACCCAGAGACACCAAAATAATTGTAATGTAAATAATGTAAAAAAAATACTGATACATTCTCAAGAGTAAAATTAACTCACATGTCTGGAAACGTATTATGTTTCCTTGCAGGTTTGGGTGGCATATAATGGCATTGTCAAAGGAAGAACGCATTGACATCTTACATGTTGGTAGCGGCAAATTGCAGAGGAATTCAACTATCGATATGCCTCATAAGCACCTGGAAACATAAATGAAATGCATAATGTGTGATAGGTGCTCCTGAGGGATATTGGTGGTTGAAGTCCTGTGAAGCGAGTTGGAAACTGCCTCTACCAGCATTTAAGAAGACGTCTATGTGCTCTTCCTTCGACAATACCTCATCATATGTCACCCAAACTTGCAAGAAAACATAATTCATTTACAGACATCTTACTCCTTATGTTTCCAAACTTTTGGACTCACCTGTACTTTAATACTAGACAGTATAATACTAGTCATTTTTTTAAACAAAACTTAAGCTGAATAAAAAAAAAGTTTGCTTGGTGAGAAGAATGCATTCACCTGCTTCCAAATTTATCTAAAATGTTATACACCTGTGGTTTTATTTTAGCAGGTGTATCACTTCTTTTAATCTAATTGCCCATTTGAGCGCTCCTATGGAGTGTCTCAAATGGGCTTTTTCTCATATTGAGAATATCTGTTTTTAATTGATATACAAATTTTAATATTGTATATTGTTTTATATTTTATGTTTCCACCTGTTTATTCTAACAGGTGGACTATGTGATGTGTCTCTCCCTAATGGAGATTTTACTGTGTTTTTAAATGTCAAGGCCCTAATGACCTCATTGTGTCGATGGGCCTCTAAACAATAATAATAATAATAATAATAATAATAATAATAATAATAATAATCTAAAATGTTGGATGAGTAACTTTCACTCTCATTTGAATACATTTATCAATATGTTAATTTGTTAGTCCACGTGGGTTATTGAAAATGCCATCATGGGTTACTGGTATCTCACGATTTGGCGACCCCTGTTTCAGACAATATCTTCAGCTATTTTATTTTAAATGTAAGTTGGAATTAATATGTAATTCATATATTTTGAAACCACAACAAGCATACAATAACACTTAATATGTACACAAAACAACTCAAATGATGTAAACTAATTAAGCTCACATAAATAAAAGTAACTGCTGTCTTAAAAGGGGGGCAAGCCCAGGCCTAGTGCCTCATTTTAAAAGGGCCCTATTAGGAGGGGAAAAATTAAACAGAAATTCTAGATAAATCAAAAAATATTTATATACTATAAAGAGACTAAAAGAAAAAAGTTTTTTTTTTAAGTTCAGAGATAAATCAAGTTTCAATGGTATTGATTACGCAGAAATGATCTGTATCAAAGGATGGCATGAGGTGGATGTGAATAATTATGAGCGAGATTATTCCACACTTGGGTGCACACGTGCATATTTCTAGGTCACAGAAAGCAGGGTGGACTGAAATAATAGGTCGCCGCCATGTAGATATAAATAGGGAGTCAGCGTTTTTGGCTCTGATCTGTTTGTGTATAACTGACTTCCTTCTTGTTTGCACACTGACGCAACATTCAAGAACAGGTGGTTACCCGCCTTGGTGGCGTAGTTGGCTAACGCGCTAGTCGTGTTGAGCTCGACCGCCAAGGACGGGGAGATCGAGGATCGAATCTCGGTCGGGTGAACTGAGGGGGTTTTTCCTAAATGGTTTTCCACTCTCCCTCCACGCAAATGCGGGTTCACTTCCTCTAAATTCAATCCTCCCAACTCCTAATCCACTAGCGTAATTAGTACTTAAGCGTATAACCCGAACGGGTAGTAAGACGCGGTGCTAAATATTATTATTATTATTAAATATTAAGAACAGGTGGTTGAATAGATTATATAGTGTTTAGTCTTGTGATAGTATATACGCGGATATCATGATTTGTGGTGAGTAAAACGATTGAATTACGTTAAATAAAAGGTTGGATTTCCGCTTAAAAAGTCGGCAAATAAAATATTTAACTTTAAGTTTAAAATAGTTTCATATCAACTTTTATTTTAAGTGGCATAGTGCAATTACAGCTAAATTTCTAAGTCCCTAACTAATCAAAAGTAGAAGGTTGGAAAAAATATCATATAACTTTAGGGAATCTCAGTACCCTTTAAAAAGGTATACATTTGTTTTCTACCAGAGTGCAAGACTCAGCAGCCGATCAGTCTTGCGATTTTCAGTCAATCGTGTAAGAAATTTACATTGTCATTAAAAGTCGATCTGTGAGTATATTTTTTTACAACCATTACTGTTTCCAGCCTGTGGCCTGGGCCAGTTTTTTTTATTCAAGCCATATATTCTCCACTACCGGCTTACTAGGCCTGTCGTAGCTTCATATGCCTTATAATATAACTTAAGACGCAACAGGCACAACATCTAGTCCCCGGCCATCAATTTATCAATGTGAAAGGGTACACCCATATTTTTATCAATGATAAATTTCCGCCTGTGCCGGGAATCGAACCCAGGACCCTTAGCTCAGACACGCTTACCGACTGAGCTGAGATGTTGGACTGTTATAAGAAAATTAAATAGTTTATTATGAAATTGAACATTTTATCTACTCTATACATAAGTATTTGAGGAAGGTTTATTTTAAGGACTAAAATTATATAATATAAATAGACCAAAAAAAAAAAAAGCTAAAGTAAAGCAGAGAAATGATGGATGATTGTTAGACCTTTGATAAGTCTAAAAGTCGAGTAGTCCCCAAAAGGTCACCAACCTCTGTTCTAATGTGTCTCGTTGAACAGCACATTGACGACTTGTGGAGTACTATATCATTCTGAAAATTGAAAATGACACCTGGACACGGGAATCGAACCCGGGACTACTACTAGTAGTACTAGTTGACATGCCATGCTACTTTGTGTCTAGGGCCCAAACCAGGCCCGCCTCTGGGGCTGACCATCACCGATACTAGCCTGGGGTACCTTCTGAAGTGGCAGACACCTTCCGAGAAAGTGGATCTTCTCCAGTACTATAGTGTTCGTTATAAGACTGACAGCGGCTGGAGGATCCTTAACAGAGACGACATTGATCCTGCGGACACTTCATACCTAGGTAAGTAATATAGAAACGCTTTCAATAGCTGACAATGTTTCATATTTGTTTGTGTGATTAAAAAAAAATCACAAAGGATAAAAGCAAGTAATCGTGTTTTTGTGTTGTTGGCAGCCAAGAATCTAGTAGAAGGTCGGACATATCATTTCCGAGTCATGGCTCACTCTGCCACAAGTTTCGAGCCCAGCAATGAAGTGAAGCTGTCCATCCCCTCCAGCATCACACACGACGACACGGCTGCTCTGGTCGGTGACAACAGTCTCTTTATTGGGGGCATACTCCTGATTGGAGCTATTTTGTTCGTAGCTGCCATTATCCTCTCCATTTGTGCCATCAGGATCTGCAACAAGCGGCGCGCCAGGGAAAACGGAAAGATATATGGCATCCACTCGCCTAACTCCATTTAGACGTTTTTGCGTCTGAGCCGTGCGTTTTTGCTTGGGGGGGAGGTGAGAGGGGCACATAAATGTGGGTCAAGTTCACTAGTGCCCTACGAGTTTAGTCCACAAGTCGTGTGATCTCATTAACTAATCTTATAACTTGTTTATTGTTTCATTTGTCAATACACCACACAGCCATTTTCTCTCTCTTATTGAATAACAAATGTTTGACAAATACTTGGACCGTTATTTAGAAAAAAAATTATTTACTTTATACTATACAATATTTATTGCTTACACCCATCTTGAGAACTACCTGTTATTTGCTCCTCCACATTCACTCATCTTGAGAACTGCCTGTTATTTGCTCCTCCACACTCGCCCATCTTGAGAACTACCTGTTATTTGCTCCTCCACACTCACCCATCTTGAGAACTACCTGTTATTTGCTCCTACACACTCACCCATCTTGAGAACTACCTGTTATTTGCTCCTCCACATTCAGCCATCCTGTGAACTACCTGTTAATTGCTACTTATCCCCCGTGATATTCTTGGTTCACCTTGAACAAGGTTTTCTTTGGCTCATGAATCAACATATTCATCAGCTCTTCCCTAACTTATTTTTATACAATATAAATGTGTTAGAATAATTCCAGGTTATCATGTAACTTTTCCCTTGTTTTTGTGAGACATTGTTATTCTATTAATGACCTGATGACGTGTTTTGATCAGATGTTAGATTATTCCTCATTATTTAAAACATGACACTCTTAAAGACATTTTCTCTCTCTTAAAATCGGAGGGTAGTATTGTTTATATCTGTGACAGTCGACGTAGCATGTCGACTGCCACTTCTGTCTCTGTGTTCACCTCTTGTCGATATTTCCCACAGAACCTGAAAGTGTTTTATTGAGATTTATTAGATCCCAGCAATATAGTGTAAAGTGTATCTGATCTTCCAACTGTAGGAAATATTAATAGTTCCAGAGAATCTCCCGTGTATAGCTAGTTTTCTTCTGGGGCAGCGAAGGTGTTGAACTCACGGTACCCCCGACTATACCATCTAACAGGCTATATAGACTTTGTTTTTAAAAAAAAAAAAGCTTCTGTTTGTTTTTTTAGTTGTAAATCTGTCCTCCATGAAATGCCACAATGATTTTGAAATAAATAACAAATATAATCGTGTAAGTTTACACTTGTTGAAGGAAATCCCGGTATACCATCGTTTGTATATCGAGAGAGAAATGGTCCTTTGGTTTTCAAGGTGTGGTGCGATACTAGTTTGAAAACTTCGCTAGGAATACTTCGAGTTAGATCTAAATACCGAGGATATTAGGTTAAGTTTGTTTATCTGGGTATAGTTTAGTAATATATTCAGAGCTACTAGACTCTATTACTATACTCACTAAATTAAAAACATATAAAGTTGTATAAATATTTTTAAAAATTAGTTGCACAAATTAAAATCTGGGAAGCCGCAGTTTAAATTGTCAAGTTACTTGTCTTAATATTTTAATGCGCATTTTTTTTCCCCCATTTATATAACACAAATTTGTCACCATATTTATAATATTAACCAAGTAGGGTATAAATAAACTTAGCAACTAACAAATGCTCCAAATAAGCTTCCAATCTAGAGAGCGTTACCGTGACAGACGATGTGAGTGTTTCATAGAAAGAACTGAAAGATGTATGCCAGCCCTTACATCCTTGCTTGGATTATTTTTTATTTTTTGTTATGTTTAAATAAGACATTACTCTAGATATATACAGTGTTCATCATTATATTTCTTAATCCTTTTAATACCACAAGTCGATCTGATTGGCTTCGTCTTATACCGTTAAAAGTGCCATCCAGGTTTGTGATAGTTTTAGCACTACCCTATAATATAATAGTGGTATGTGATTAGAACTAAAATATCTCCCTCTTTTATTTTCTATAAGGTTGGCAACATAAATCACATGTTACTAGTTGCTATCCATGTTGGAATAAGGCGCTTGATACGGTTACGATGACAAATATTTCTGAATGTAGGGTGTCAAATAAAAAATTCCTGTAGTCTTTATTTTCTTGTAAAATGTTAAATGTAATGTTGAAAAGCTCATAACAATTTTTATAATATGTACTTTTTTTTCCAAGTTAAATATTTAATTTTCAAATTATTTATTTGTTATAGAACAGTGCATGCGGATTAAAATGACAAAACAATCTGAAAAATTGCTTCATAAGTAGCGGTTTGGTGGGTTATTCTTAATACAACCTTGGAAAAATGATAAAATAGCTGTGGCATTCTCAGCACACCAAACCTGAAACAGGACTGAAACTCTTTGCACGCGAATCAGGAAGAGGCGTGGCACTGAAAGGGTTAAACTTATCATACATTTTATTCTTTAAATTGAAAAATGACGCCTGGATAAGCGGATCAAACATGAGACCTATGGCTTAACCGGCCAAAGCTTTTACCACTAGACTATCCAGGGGATGTCCCGTGCCCAGAAGTCATTCTTCACTCATATTTTAGGGCAAAGAATATGATATTTAGATGCTGCTCTAACCGAAATTAACAAATATAATAGCTTGGATATTTAATCCATCATGATATGAGCATTCGTACATACTACTGTTCATACCATTGGCAGAATAAAGCCCTCCTGAGCCGTAGGTCACTTGAGTTCTCTGATAGCTCATGATCTTAATCAATCACTCATATGTAGCTGACAATTTCCACATGTCCATTACAGACTCTGCCTTCAAATATGAGTGAAGAATGACCCTGGGTACAGGGCAATTCCTGGATAGCTCAGTGGTTAGAACAATGACGTACTAAGCCAAAGGTCCTGGGTTCAATTCGCGTGCCAAGGTATCATTTTTGAATTAAAAAGAACATAGTATTATGATGTGGCTATGATTGTAATATACAAATACAATAGCTTGGCTATTTAATCTATCACTATCATACATTTGTTTAAAATACCATCCATGATCAATGATCATTTATTAAATTACAAATTCAATTTTTGTTTTCTGTTTACGAACGTCGACGGAACCTCCTTATAAGGGTTGGTTGTGAAATCTGTAATCTTTTGACTAGAATGGGAGCTGATTAACGAGCAGGACTGCGGACTAGCCATATTAATGCCATTTTAACATGATCCTGAAGGAGATTTAGTCAAGATGCAGACATTCTCGGCAGGCTCACATATTGCAAACAAACAAAAAAAAGTGCTATTTTAAGTCAGGTTTAATATAGGATATAATAATAGAATAATTAATATTGATATTACCACCATCTTGTTCGTTTAAAATGAGAGAATTCTTTGTATACATATGTATTTACTTGTTCGTATAATATAACGACAGGTTGGGGAAGGAATTGCTATCCGCATCACTTCACCGGAATGTCATTTGAATATAAAAATGTATAGAATTACTCTGTTATATCTCTTAGTTGTTATATTTATCCAAAGATTTGAAAGTAGATTTTGCTTGGAGACTGGCCAATTGTTGCTGTGATAAAGTGAATAATAATGATTATCGTACAAAACAAATTATTTGGAGAAGCGATGGCTTTGGTATTGTGTGAATAATAAGTTGTTGATGAAATGGCCAAAGTGGAAAGAGTTTAGTTAACGACTGGATCGTTGATACTGAGCAACGTTTTGTAGGTAGTGTAGTTGGTGATGAGAACTCTAAAATGGAGGGATCATCTACACATTATCAACCTAATTATCGACCGTTCCTCTGTCGACCTGTATCAAGAAGTGATGCACTTGTCCTGTGTATCGCGATGCATCTCAGGGTGGGGGGTAATTACATTGATAACTGTCTGGGTTGATGTTTGTGCATCAATGCTAATATTTAAAGGAGGAAACTTTTAAAAAAAATTCAATAAATTATAGAT
This sequence comes from Timema podura, assembly GCA_033556935.1. NCBI lineage: Eukaryota > Metazoa > Arthropoda > Insecta > Phasmatodea > Timematidae > Timema > Timema podura. The sequence goes on along the minus strand of JAVRXN010000012.1, from coordinate 54,248,335 downwards.
TAACAGATTTTTTTTATTAGGGCTGTGCAAGTCTAGATGTTTCAATCTGCTAGTTAGGGTTTACTGTCGCATTGTTGGGTCTCGGTTCCTTTGACTCCGGTTGCATTTCGTAAAAGTCAAAGATTTTTAAACAAACAAATAGGCTTACTATAGCTTAAATAAAATAAAATAAAATAATTAACATTGCCACATGAAATATAATTATGCTAATCAAATTAATGTAAAAAAATTATATTAAATATTTTAGCATTAGTTCAAACTTTAATGCATTATATAAATTATTCATAAAAAAGATTTGTTCCCATCTTGAAAAGTAAAAACTAACATATTATTTAAGCTTGAAATTCATAAACTGAACGAATAAAGTTTGTAGTTCTGCTAATGGATTGCAACAGTTCGCAGATAAATGTTGTCATGTGCCAATTAGCTTACAGTTCCTTTTGTTTACTTTTATTGTTTGTGTGAAATATTTATAATTATTAGGGCTGCTTATCAATTTGAAGTGAACTTGAATTAAATCTATGAATTATTCTCAAAGCCAAATTGAAGTTCAATTTTCTTTTTCATTAAATTTGTATGCTTAAAAAAATCAAATTATGCTAATTTATATAACTTTATGTACTAAAAACCCTTTTGAGGTTTTATTGCAGATTTCATTTTTCTAAACTGATAAATGATATTATCACAGTAGGCAATGACTTCAGATTTTTCTACATGAATAATAATTTGTAGTCTACATAACAGCTCAGAATGGCAATAAACTATCATAAATTGATATTTCAGCTCTAAACATTTTTATTGGCAAAGCTTTGTAATCGTCAAAGCCAGAATTTGTTTCGAAGCTTCGCACACCCCAAATACAGGGTGGCCACAGGAATTAATTTTTCAAATTCCCTGACTTTTTCAGGTTTTCTTGACAATTTTTTTTATCCTTGATTGTCTTACTCGTTCATTTCATGGCCGAAATATTTATCGTTGTTGAAATGTGGGTTTCCTCTTTCACAACGATGAATCGACCACCGTTGTGTGTGTTCTAGATTTAAGTTAGTTAATAAGTCGTGTGCTGATATAATCATTCGGTTCAGAACGTTTACTTGACCTCGAATGTCGTTTACAATATTGAAGAGGATATAATTTTCCTTGCACCTTAGTCAAATTCCTGACTATTCCAATTTTTCCGTGTCTGCACGTGATAATAATTATTTTTAGAAGGAATAATCTTTAGCTTTTTAGTTATCATTAAAATCAACGCTAATAGCTATTAAATCCAGATCTGCTGAATAAAGAGTTAGATAAATTGTATGTGTGATTGTTGAGAACCATTATCTTTTGTCACAACTCCCACTCAACTTGCACAGCCCTACACACCCACATTTTAAAATTAATTATTTAGAAACTAATTTCTTTCTTCATTTTGTCATTTCTGAAGCTTATCTAGTCATTGGGCCATATGTATGTGATTATTTTTTTAGGTTTAGGTAAATTGACATTTATTATTAAGTTTTGGAAATGTTTTAAAAATGTTTGCATAAAGAGTACAAATATATTTGATTGAAATGTTGACCTTATTTTTATTTTGTCTTTATATTGTACATAATATTTAATTTAGTATTAAATATAAATTAGTTTCTTAAGTGTAAATCAGACTTTTTAAAAGTTGTCATAATGCTAGTCAACAAGGTATAACAGGAACTTGTGATTGAGAAGTCAACAAGGCATAACAGGAACTTGTGATTGAGAAGTTAACAAGGCATAACAGGAACTTGTGATAGAGAAGTTAACAAGGCATAACAGGAACTTGTGATTGAGAAGTTAACAAGGCATAACAGGAACTTGTGATTGAGAAGTCAACAAGGTATAACAGGAACTTGTGATTGAGAAGTCAACAAAGCATAACAGGAACTTGTGATTGAGAAGTCAACAAGGCATAACAGGAACTTGTGATTGAGAAGTTAACAAGGCATAACAGGAACTTGTGATTGAGAAGTCAACAAGGTATAACAGGAACTTGTGATTGAGAAGTCAACAAAGCATAACAGGAACTTGTGATTGAGAAGTTAACAAGGCATAACAGGAACTTGTGATTGAGAAGTTAACAAGGCATAACAGGAACTTGTGATTGAGAAGTCAACAAAGCATAACAGAAACTTGTGATTGAGAAGTTAACAAGGCATAACAGGAACTTGTGATTGAGAAGTCAACAAGGCATAACAGGAACTTGTGATAGAGAAGTCAACAAGGCATAACAGGAACTTGTGATTGAGAAGTTAACAAGGTATAACAGGAACTTGTGATTGAGAAGTCAACAAAGCATAACAGGAACTTGTGATTGAGAAGTTAACAAGGCATAACAGGAACTTGTGATAGAGAAGTTAACAAGGCATAACAGGAACTTGTGATTGAGAAGTTAACAAGGCATAACAGGAACTTGTGATTGAGAAGTCAACAAGGTATAACAGGAACTTGTGATTGAGAAGTCAACAAAGCATAACAGGAACTTGTGATTGAGAAGTCAACAAGGCATAACAGGAACTTGTGATTGAGAAGTTAACAAGGCATAACAGGAACTTGTGATTGAGAAGTCAACAAGGTATAACAGGAACTTGTGATTGAGAAGTCAACAAAGCATAACAGGAACTTGTGATTGAGAAGTTAACAAGGCATAACAGGAACTTGTGATTGAGAAGTTAACAAGGCATAACAGGAACTTGTGATTGAGAAGTCAACAAAGCATAACAGAAACTTGTGATTGAGAAGTTAACAAGGCATAACAGGAACTTGTGATTGAGAAGTCAACAAGGCATAACAGGAACTTGTGATAGAGAAGTCAACAAGGCATAACAGGAACTTGTGATTGAGAAGTTAACAAGGTATAACAGGAACTTGTGATTGAGAAGTCAACAAAGCATAACAGGAACTTGTGATTGAGAAGTTAACAAGGCATAACAGGAACTTGTGATAGAGAAGTCAACAAGGCATAACAGGAACTTGTGATTGAGAAGTTAACAAGGCATAACAGAAACTTGTGATAGAGAAGTCAACTGCTCAATTGACTGAAGTAGACCTGCTCATTTCGATACAAGATAGGGTCACATGTTTCACCAGACATTACAGGTACCTTTAAGTCACTCAACAGAATGTCGAATCAGTAGAATATTAATGTTCACACAGATAAGCTTCTATGAGTTCAACTCACACTTGCTCAGTTATTATAGCTTGTAATTTTTAAATATAACCGTTTAGAAAACTAATTAACCTAAATGGTGCTACTTGAAATCTTTGATGACAAATATCTACACAAATATGACAACTTAATAAAATCGTGTTATCAAGCGTGTTCTTTTGTATGAACTAAACAAATTATACTAGAAAGTAGATTAAATATATGACAATGCTTAAAAATGATATATAACATGATTATATTATTAATCACAATTTATATTAAAATACTAATGATATCTCATGTAAGAGATTAAACAGTTAGCATGCTTGCCCTAACTCTTCTTTGTTCTAGTATTTGTTGATTATATTTAGACTTCTTAGAAGTATGGTTGACACTAATATTGTTGATTATATTCAGACTTCCTAGAGCGATAGTTGCCATTAAGATTGTTGATTACAGGTATATTCAGACTTCCTAGAGCAATAGTTGCCATTAAGATTGTTAATTACAGGTATATTCAAACTTCCTAGAGGGATGGTTGACATTAAGATTGTTGGTTATATTCATACTTCCTAAAGAGATTGGTGATTTATTCGGCCTTCCTAGAGGGATAGTTGACATTAAGATTGTTGATTACAGGTATATTCAGACTTCCTAGAGGGATAGTTGACATTAAGATTTTTGATTACATTCAGACTTCCTAGCGGGATGGTTGACATTAAGATTGTTGATTATATTCAGACTTATTATAGGAGTAGCTAAAAACCAGCTCCTAAAAGTAATTATCTCAAAACTCTACAACTTAAATTATTTCACTAGCACATTAAAATACTTTATAATGATCAAATGGAAACAAACATAACATTTCAAAGCAATAAAAATGTCTAAATGAAGTTGTATGGCTATAATAATTAGTTTGTGTGAACTTGATCTCCTAAGATTTGTTCAGTTTCATGTGTCGTGTTGGTAGCAAAGGAGACCTATCTGGTGAATACATGGCTGGTAAAATGATTGTACTTATTGTTATATTGTCTTTAGTTAGATTATTTCGTATTATATTATTGTCACATTGTACAAGTAGAATAAACGAGGCTGTAATATCACATTCCATAATAAAATAGTGAGAAAACATGATGTTGTCAGTGTTTAATTTCAAGGTCCCGATTCTTATCCTTCAATAATGTGAGACGGAGGGAAGGGGGGGGGGGACAAGTGAGAACCCACAGACTGTAACATGCAAAGCTACTTCAGGTAGCTACTGGTCTGTGTAGAGAGGAATGTAGCTCCTTCAGGCAGTGCCGGATTTAAGGGGGGGGTTGGATTGCCCCGGGGCCTCAACATACGGTGGCCCCCACAAGAAATAAAACATTAACTATAATTTTCTATTGTAGATTTTTTAATAATACTGGTTTGGACCCCTCTCATATATTCAAAGAGTCATGGATGAAGTGTGTTTTTCTTTAAAGTACTATATGTAAAGTTTCCTTTTAATACTTCATCCATGGAGAATCACGCGTTTTCATAAGTAAATTTCAATGTATTACGTTTTAAAAACTTTTTTTTCTTTAAAAGACCAACTTCGTTGTATTTGAAGATCATGTGAAATGCTGGCTCCCTCTACCCAATAGGAAGCTAGCCTTCACAACATCAGGTTGCCAGGAGTTCTCCTCTTAGTTTTAACACTGGCGACAAGGGGGTCCAAGAGGAATAGGGTAGGTCATATAAAAGCAGCTTGTGCGTATGAATCCACAGAGTAATATAACAGAAAGACAGTACACCGTACTCGTAATGCAGAAAATAATTATCTTGATATAGAAAAAAAAAACTGTATCACTTTAATATCAAATCTACAGTACTGAAAGTGTAATCATCTAATAAATCGTGTGCAACATTAAAAGTTTTACTCGTTTCATAAGAATAAGTATCACATATAATCAGATCACATAACCGTGTGATAAGTGCGTAGTAAGGCAGGCACGCGTCGTCATCATAAAACCCGGTATCGTTATACTTACTGGTCCACATTATTACATCCACAACATCATCAACAGTAGAACATCCGATATCATAATAATTAGCGCACAATCACCGGGCAAATTTCACAAATAAAATCCCATATCATTATCATTTTTTTAAGCACCGTGTTTTACTACCCGTCCTGGTTATATGTATTAATTACACTAAGGGTTTTAGGAATTATGAAGGTTATATTTAGAGGAAGTGTACCCTCATTTGCATGGAGATAGAGTGGAAGACCATTTCAGAAAAAATACCCTCGGTACACCCGACCGAGATTAGAACCTCGATCTCCCCGTCATCGGCAGTCGAGTCTACTGAGAGAATTGCGCCTTTGACCATGAAGTCTATCGTAGGTGACTTTGTTGTTTTTGCATCCACACTAACATTCTTCATGCATGAAATAATTTGGTAAGAACACATTGATGGGTGTGCAGTTTAAATTGAAAGATTTACAAGGAAAGCCGCTGTTGATCATTTACAAATTCTTGCGCTAACACTCAAGTCTACTTCCTATTTCCTTTGTTATTTTTACATTTATGTAAAATAAAACAGTTGCTTCATTTTTTTTTCTTTCTTCAGACAAAATGTGATTTGCATTGGTTTAAGGAGGCCCTCACATATTTAAATCTGGCACTGCCTTTAAGGTAGTTACTGAACTATGTTCAGTGTAACATGCTCCTTTAGATAATTACTGTAGTGTGTTCAATGTAAAACAAATATACTTTAGGTAGTTATTGTCCTGGGTTGTGTGACATACAGAGCTCCTTCAGGTAGTTACCAGCCTGGGTTATGTGTAACATACATAGCGCCTTTAGGTAGTTACTGGCCTGTGTCCAATGTAAAATTCATAACTTATTTAGGTAACTAATGGACTGTGTTCAATGTAAACTTCTCAACTTCATTAGGTAGTTACTGGCCTGTGTTTAGTGTAAAATTCATAACTTCTTTAGGTAGCTACTGGCCTGTGTTTAGTGTAAAATTCATAAATTCATTAGGTAGTTACTGGCCTGTGTTCAATGTAAAATTCATAATCTATTTGGGTAGCTAATGGCACGTGTTTCAATATAAAATTCATAACTTCTTTAGGTAGCTAATGGCCTGTGTCATAACTTCTTTATGTAGTTACTGGCTTGTGCTCAATGTGACACGTTATTACGAACTATTTCCTTGTTGAGTGGGTGCAGGTAGTTAGTGGTGTTGTTGCCTCTCAGTACATGAGTGTATTAAAGAAGATGAATCGTGTGTGTGAGAGAGAGAGAGCGCTCCGACAGCCCACAGCCTCTTTTCGACAGGGCCAGTCCAGACCATTGCTAGCACAATCAGTCAATTACCGCTCCTCCCACCATCCGACTGGCAGGGTAGTGCAACTTGTGCCCAGTGGACTGCTAGACTGGTGGACCAACCTCTGCTTCACTCAATCAGGTATAACACTTGTGGTGGTCTTACTAGAGCAAGTGCTGCACTCAATCAGGTATAACACTCATGGTGGTCTTACTAGGTCAAGTGCTTCACTCAATCAGGTATAACACTCGTGGTGGGCTTACTAGAGCAAGTGCTTCACTCAATCAGGTATAACACTCACGGTGGTCTTACTAGGTCTAGTGCTTCACTCATTCAGGTATAACACTCGTGGTGGCCTTACTAGGTCTAGTGCTTCACTCATTCAGGTATAACACTCGTGGTGGCCTTACTAGGTCTAGTGCTTCACTCATTCAGGTATAACACTCGTGGTGGCCTTACTAGGTCTAGTGCTTCACTCATTCAGGTATAACACTTATAGTTTGATCAGGATGATTTGCAAAGACTTCTGCATCACTCAATCAGTTATAACACTCCTGGTGGTTTTATTAGGAGGACCAGTGCTTCATTCAAACAGGTATAACACTCATAGTGATCTTGCTAAGTCAATAAGGAGGACCAGTGCTTCACTCAAACAGGTATAACACTCATGGGAGTCTTACTAGGACAAAAAGGAACCAGTGATTTAATCAATCAGGTATAACACTTGTGATCTTACTAAGGCAATTACAAGGACCAATGCTTCACTCAATCAGGTATAACACTTGTGGTCATCTCATCAGGGTAATTTAAAAGGACCTCTGCTTACTCTATCAGGTATAACACTTGTGGTCATCTAACTTGGGCAATTACAGTTATCAATGCTTTACTCAATCAGGTATAACACTTGTGGTCATCTCATCAGGGTAATTTACAAGGACCTTTGCTTCACTCATTCAGGTATAACACTCATGGTGATTTTATTAAGAGGACCAGTGCTTCACTCAAACAGGTATAACACTCATGGGGGGGTATTACTAGGGCAATTACTAGGACCAATGCTTCACTCAGACAGGTATAACACTCATGGTAGTCTCATCTGGGTAATTATAAAGAACAGTGTGTCACTCGCTCAGGTATAATTCAGCATCACTATACCACTTATATTATAATTCATCACTAATATTACTTCATTCTACACAAGGTGCAACAATTGACAAAAGTAAGTACCAATGTAAGTTTCAGATCTTGTTCCTCCGCGACTTGGTCAAGGTCAACTAAGGAGAAAGGGGGAGGTAGGGGTCATAGGTCACAGAGTAACAAGCTCTATCACATTAGCGCTAACTCGCTCAGTGTGGCGCACCTCGTACTCTGGTGGCAGGAAGTTAATGTCCTTGTCCTTGTGGCCACTTCCGCCTAATAAGATCTTATGTTGACTACTCCCATCTCTCAATACACATCTCAGTCCTTTTGTAACATCTCTCTACTCTCAATACAGTCCTCACAGTCCTTTTGTAACATCTCTCTACTCTCAATACAGTCCTCACAGTCCTTTGTAACATCTCTCTACTCTCAATACAGTCCTCACAGTCCTTTTGTAACATCTCTCTACTCTCAATACAGTCCTCACAGTCCTTTTGTAACATCTCTCTACTCTCAATACAGTCCTCACAGTCCTTTTGTAACATCTCTCTACTCTCAATACAGTCCTCACAGTCCTTTTGTAACATCTCTCTACCCACAATACAGTCCTCACAGTCCTTTTGTAACATCTCTCTACCCCAATACAGTCCTCACAGTCCTTTTGTAACATCTCTCTACCCAATACAGTCCTCACAGTCCTTTTGTAACATCTCTCTACTCTCAATACAGTCCTCACAGTCCTTTTGTAACATCTCTCTACTCTCAATACAGTCCTCACAGTCCTTTTGTAACATCTCTCTACTCTCAATACAGTCCTCACAGTCCTTTTGTAACATCTCTCTACTCTCAATACAGTCCTCACAGTCCTTTTGTAACATCTCTCTACTCTCAATACAGTCCTCACAGTCCTTTTGTAACATCTCTCTACTCCACATACAGTCCTCACAGTCCTTTTGTAACATCTCTCTACTCTCAATACAGTCCTCATAGTCCTTTTGTAACATCTCTCTACTCTCAATACAGTCCTCACAGTCCTTTTGTAACATCTCTCTACTCTCAATACAGTCCTCACAGTCCTTTTGTAACATCTCTCTACTCTCAATACAGTCCTCACAGTCCTTTTGTAACATCTCTCTACTCTCAATACAGTCCTCACAGTCCTTTTGTAACATCTCTCACTCTCAATACAGTCCTCACAGTCCTTTTGTAACATCTCTCTACTCTCAATACAGTCCTCACAGTCCTTTTGTAACATCTCTCTACTCTCAATACAGTCCTCACAGTCCTTTTGTAACATCTCTTTACTCTCAATACAGTCCTCACAGTCCTTTTGTAACACCCTCTCCACCTCAATACAGTCCTCACAGTCCTTTTGTAACATCTCTCTACTCTCAATACAGTCCTCACAGTCCTTTTGTAACATCTCTCTACCATCAATACAGTCCTCACAGTCCTTTTGTAACATCTCTCTACTCACAATACAGTCCTCACAGTCCTTTTGTAACATCTCTCTACTCTCAATACAGTCCTCACAGTCCTTTTGTAACATCTCTCTACCCAATACAGTCCTCACAGTCCTTTTGTAACATCTCTCTACTCTCAATACAGTCCTCACAGTCCTTTTGTAACATCTCTCTACTCTCAATACAGTCCTCACAGTCCTTTTGTAACATCTCTCTCTACTCTCAATACAGTCTCACAGTCCTTTTGTAACATCTCTCTACTCTCAATACAGTCCTCACAGTCCTTTTGTAACATCTCTCTACTCTCAATACAGTCCTCACAGTCCTTTTGTAACATCTCTTACCACAATACAGTCCTCACAGTCCTTTTGTAACATCTCTCTACCCACAATACAGTCCTCACAGCCTTTTGTAACATCTCTCTACTCTCAATACAGTCCTCATAGTCCTTTTGTAACATCTCTCTACCACAATACAGTCCTTACAGTCCTTTTGTAACATCTCTCTACCCACAATACAGTCCTCACAGTCCTTTTGTAACATCTCTCTACCCACAATACAGTCCTCAAGTCCTTTTGTAACATCTCTCTACTCTCAATACAGTCCTCACAACCTTTTGTAACATTTCTCTACCACAATACAGTCCTCACAGTCCTTTTGTAACATCTCTCTACCCACAATACAGTTCTCACAGTCCTTTTGTAACATCTCTCACTCTCAATACAGTCCTCACAAACCTTTTGTACATTCTTCTACTCCAATACAGTCCTCACAAACCTTTTGTAACATCTCTCTACCCACAATACAGTCCTCACAGTCCTTTTGTAACATTCTCTACTTCAATACAGTCCTCACAAACCTTTTGTAACATCTCTCTACTCTCAATACAGTCCTCACAAACCTTTTGTAACATCTCTCTACTCTCAATACAGTCCTCACAGTCACCTATTGACATCCAGGTATCACAGGAAATGAGATCGAATTTCAACCCCATTATTCCCAATTCTGTTCCTGTCCACCTAGTGGTCAATGCAAATAGTATTTGGGTGTAGCCAGACACACCCTCTTGTCATAAAGAACACGAACATCAGTTGTTGGGACAACTCGGACGTGAGTTTGTGTCAGTGAATATTGAAATGGAGGGAGCCTTGAACTAGATTCATCTTGGTACTTGAATAATGAACATTCATGAGATGGATTTGGTCGGTGTTGGGGGAGATATTATTATATCAGGAATTTATAATACATTAGGACATTACTTGTACAATCTCCTTGACTTAGCATCAATCAACTATCCATAAACTTACTTGTAATACAATAATGTATCCTTCAAACGTTTTATTCTCAAGAGTACAATAAATTAATTTAAATAAAACCCATGCAGAATGTATAAGTTCCAATAAGGCAGTAGTTTTTTTGTTTTTTTTTTTGGCACCGCGTCTTACTACCTGTTCAGTTTATACGCGTATTTACTAATTATGCTAGTGAGTTAAGGATTAGGGAAGGTTGGATTTGGAGGAATTGTACCCGCATTTGCGTGGAGTGAGAATGGGGAAAAACCACTTTTCAGTCCACCCGACCGCTAGTTGAACCCGATCTCCCTGTCATCGGCAGCCTAGTCTAAAATGAGAGTGACGACTTAGACCATTCAGCCACCAAAGCAGGTAAGGCATAGCAAAGGGTGTAGAAAGGGGGGGTTCAAACCCTCCCTGAAATTTGTTAGACCCCTTTAAAAGGGGGGTCCATATATGTCTGTAAAAACTTAAAATGCTAATAGTTTTTTTTTACTACAGTTTAAAATTGTATCAACCAGATACTTGTTAATATTTTAATATTCACCTTCAAAATGCACCTTGTAGAACTTTCGACTGTAAAATTATATCTGTCGTATATTTCAAATGTTTTATTTTCCTAAAATTAATATTGTATTGGAAAACTAAGGACGTTTCTTGAAACGAGCGAGCGAGTAAGTGAGGTCCATGAAAAGGAGGTAAACTTTTTGCTATCCCCTGTAAGATGTTGCTTGAGAAATTAACAAGAGGAAAAGTGCAGCTTAAATAAAAGAACAACCTGCAACTGTCAGATTTAAAGGAGTTTGTAACTTATATAAGTAGGATTACTACTCTTCCCCACCCATTCTTTCAACACATCTGCTTACTTAAAACAATATTTTGTAACTATGAAAAGTTTTAAATTACACACAAAATTTTAACAGCATTGCTAGTTATTAAAATGTTGTGAAAGGTTTTGTTATGAGAAGGGACTCAATGGTAAAAGAGTAGTGACCTATTGCTAAAATAATATTAGTGTTAGTTACATTCACATATGTCGAATCTTAAAAAATGTAAATACACGCTTGACACTTGGTTAGTAAAAGAACTACCAGTAGAAACCAATGCCTACAAGACACTAAAAGATGCAAGATGTGTGGTTTTTTTTTTATTCTCCGTGTTTCACTACCTACTGTATTCGGTTATACATATAAGTAGCCTACTGATTATGCTATTGTTGTAAGAATGAAAGAGGTAGAATGTATTATTATTTAGCACCGCATCTTACTACCCGTTCGGGTTATACGCTTAAGTACTAATTACGCTAATGGATTAGGAATTGGTAAGGTTGAATAGAGGAAGTGAACCCGCATTTGCGTGGAGGGAGAGTGTAAAACCATTTAGGAAAAACCACCCCCAGTTCACCCGACTGAGATTTGAACCTCGATCTCCCCGTCCTCGGCAGTCGGGCTCAACACGACTAGCGCGTTAGCCAACTACGCTACCGAGGTGGGTAGGTAGACTGTAGAGGAAATGTACCCGAATTTGCACATAAGAAGTGTGGGGGAAACCATTCAGGAAATACTACCCTCACTAAACTCTGCCAGGATTCAAACCCCGATGTCACAGTCACTGACAAACTAGACGTAATGATCTTGACCATGTGCTCACTGGCGCGGGTAATAACAATGCCAGTGATGCTGCTCACTGGCGTGGGTAATAACAATGCCAGTGATGCTAATATTAACAATATTGTATTCGCTTGTGTGTAAGTTTTAAGATAACAATATTATTATATGATTTTGTTTACAAAACTCTTGATTCTTTTTTAACTTCTCTATTTTTACTTTCTTATATAAAAAGAAAATTGTTTAGTTGTAAAAAAAAATAAAGACCTTGAGATTATGACGAGTATTCGGCATTTAATGTCTCTCTGAACCCAATAAAGTGTATCTGGACATCAATGTATCCCTCGATTTGTCTGACTGCATCTGGTACTACAACTGAAACTATTTGGTGGATTCTGTTCAAATTTGATTTTTAGATATTATATGGTATTACTTTCAGCCGTTTTTTAAATTTCAATTCTAGCCCTTAAAATAAAGGTTGTTTATTGATAACTCTTTTTGAAAGAATTTGACATTTTTTTCAAAATGGCTCTAACAATTTTGTTTAAAATGGATACCTGGGGTGTATTTGACATGAAAAGTAATACTGTATACCAATTTTATGGGAGAAAATTCTCTTAAAGGTAGTTTACAAATGTGTCTAATTTTTGAAAATTAGATGTTAGTCAGAAATTGCTCTATAGTTTTGTTTGAAAAGTGTATATCATAGGAGTGTTTTTTACATGATGAATAGCACTGTATACTTGTTTTTCAGAGAACAAATTGGTTTATAGTCAGTTTACATTTAAGACTATTATTTTTTAAATTCAAAATATTTCAAAAATGGCTTTAACGTTTTTGTTAAAAATGTATATTCAGACAGTGTTTTACATGATAATAGTGGCCCCCTGGAATTTTATGTATTTCCCCCCAAGAGATGGTCCATAAATACTATAAAAACTTATATAGGCCAAAGGTATGGTAACATTTTCTAGCGGATCTTCCCCTCCCCTAGAAAAATTATCTTTCTATGCCCTTGAGTGATATTCTTTCGCACAGTCTGTCCACCTTTTAGTAATAATAATATTATAATAGATATTTAAAACTAGAGATGTCACGATACCTGTTTATCTCGATTCCGATTATTGATTCTGATCCTTAAGTTCAACCTCAATTTTTTTATTCTTGAAACTTTCTTATTTCATTATTTTTTCCAACCTCATATATTAACATATTAATTCAACTTCATAGCAGAACCAAAAAACAACAACTAAAAACATAACAAGTATTTCAACAAATAGGGTCATTCATTGAACTAAAATAACAGCAACTAAACTTATAGCGAAATAATAAATTACTTATTTTAAAATAATTTATTTTTGTGAGGGCTCTCATACAACTCATCCATTTAAAAATATATATTACCAAATGATTTTAAAATTACAAATTACATAATTGTTGGAATGATACTAATTACAAAAGTAATAATATGTAGTCAGGGTCATAAGCAAGCAATCAATATTCAATACACATTGTTGAGCTCTCAACCTGTCTTGAGGACACTAGCATCATTAATATTAATATTTAATTCTACAACTCGAATATAATGTCAATTTCTAAGACGTTTGATCTATTTTCAGGGTTATTGGAAGACGTGGCTGAATTGTTATACTTTGCAGACTTGTGGGTAGTTGGAACATTCTTACTGTGGACTGGTGACCAAGATGAGGCTGGTTGTAATCTTCATCTTCATACAAGGTACTTGTGGGTAGTTATTGTCACCCTGTATAATAGCATGGAGACATGGGTAGTGTTGGCACACTGAATATATATAGAGAGAGAAAGAGAGAGAGAGCATGGAATGAGATGGGGCAGTGACGTAGCAAGGGATGAGGGGGGGTGGGGGCAGTCTGTACCAGGTGCCCCCAGTCAAAGCAAAGGGTGTCAGAGAGCGTGTCATTTTGCAAAAAAAAAAAAAATTAAAAAAAAAATAGAGAGATGAAACTAAGTTAAAAAATTTAATAATATAATAATAATAATTAATAGTGGTTATATTAGGGGTTCACTGCCCAAGGATCAAGAGAGAGAGAGAGAGAGAGTAAAAATCAGATTAAAAAAATATCATTATTCACGTTAGTAATATTTAATTATTTGTTTATTTTAGGGAGAGCTGTGGTAATAACAAAATTAGAGCATGGTCTAGATGTATACACACACATAATTACTCATTGATGCTACAATTTAACTGCAGCTACATTGTCAAGCAAGTCTGGTTTATTCCTAGAGGATGTTTAAACAAACTGGATGTATATTGACATTGTTGAACAAAACAAAGAACTGTTTCAAATTTAAAATGATATATTAAATGTATTAAAAAAATGTGTTTAATTTATTTTTACGCGCTTTTGTTTTTCAAGTTACATTATACATTCAGTTTCATTAAACATGAAACTTGTTCTTGATCTATGATTCCATTCTTTATTGACTGATAATAGCTCATTATACCCTAACAATCTAGATTCTAACTTTCCTGATAGCCATATTAATATAAAAGTGAAAGTAATTTATAATATATGTTACCGAATTAAATCTATATGTTCCAAGTGAACAAAATAAAATTATAAATATAAATTGCCTTTACAAATCTTATTTGGTTCATCAATGACTGTAAAAATAAACCCCTTTTTTAAATTTCTAGTTATACTATATTTTTGTTTATCTCTGAATGTAATTGTTATATCATGTTTATCCCACTAATATGCCATTATCTCCTATCAGCCCTGAAATGGCACCACTATTTAAAGTTTATTCCATCACATATTTTTCTTAAAATTACTTTTTTTAGCACCGCATCTTACTGCCCGTTCAGGTTATACATTCATGTAATTATCACATTAATGTGGTAAGGATTAAGAAAGTTTAATTTAGAGGAAGTGCACCTGCATTTGCATGTAGGTAGAGTGGAAACCCATTTAAGGAAAATCACCCTCAGTGTACCCAACCAGGATTGAATCGCAATCTCCCCTTCTTTGGCAGCCTAGTCTATTGCGAGAGTAGCACCTTAAACTATGTGGCCACCGAAGCGGGTTACATTTACTTAAAGCCATTATTATTGAAAATCGACACACCAAAAATACAGACATAAAAACATTATTATTATTATTATTTATTTCAAGTAATTATAGCTAGAACCTGCTTCGGTGCCCACATGGTTAAAGGTGTTACTCTCATGTTATACAAGACTGATTGGTGACAGGGAGATCGAGGTTCGAATCCCGGTTGGGTGTACTGAGGATGGTTTTCCACTTTCTCTCTCTCCATGCAGGTATAATACCTCTAAATTCAACCATCCTCTTCTCTAACGCATTATCATAATTCGTACATATGCATATAACTTGAATAGGTAATAAGAAGCAGTGCTAGGAAAAAAACATATAATTAGACTAGACGGTCTCGGGGTAAGGTGTCGGACTTTTGTGCCGGGGGTCCGGGGTTCAATCCTCGGTCCTGGTACAGATTTATCTGACTGCCGAACCCTTCCTTCACCTCTGACAGGACGTGTATTAATCAAAACTTGTGAATGTGAGGAATGCCAGGCCTCCACCGTGGTTCGGATCCCACGTTAAACTGTAGGTCCTCCTTTTCATCTCACAATCACCCTACCATTACACATTAGCGTAAGTGCATATAACCCGAACGGGTAGTAATACGTGGTGATAATGATGATGATAATAATAATAATAGTAATAATGATAATAATAACAATAACAACAATAATAATGATAATAATAATGATAATAATAATAACGATAATAATAAAGATGATAATAATAATAACGATAGTAATAATGATAATAATGATAATGATAATAATAATAATAATAATAATAATAATAATAATAATAATAATAATAATAATAATAATAATAATAATAATAATAATAATAATAATAAGAAGAAGAAGAAGAAGAAGAAGAAGACTATAATAAGCACTAAAATACCTTATTTACCTTTACTCCAAACTGCTCTCACTCCACCTTGTTGCCCATCTTTGTTCTATTTCAATGGTTTAGCAATAGTCCAAAATTAACTGAGCCTTTTAATTATTGAAGCATGAAAGGTTAGGTTTATTAAGTTGAGAAAGTTTTATATTTTAAACTCACAAACCATTGTAGATCACGTTGTGGGTTTCCTCATCTTGTGCCTCTCCTATTTACAATATTCCTTTTTATATAATGTGTTGTGTAGTTCCCGTTCGTTGCATTTTATAGAATTATCGATTTGTGTGAAAGATGGCTTCTTGTAAATTTACTATAAGTTACCGACAAAGGTATAACATAAATATTAAACAACAAATACAACAAATACTCAGATGATCATTTACATTTTCATATTTGAGATTAAAAAAAATAAAACTTTATAAAAATATTTAATAAAATAAAAAATATTTCCCTCTCCCAAGAAAAAAACAACAAATGAATAGTTGCCCTTCAAGTCAGGGGTAGTGGAACCGATTCTAAAATATGCATATGAAAGCTGGCAATGCACAAAAATATAAGAAAAACAAAACAAAAAGTGTATAAAGTTTTCAAAGTTTTTTCAAAATTCATAATTTATTTATTTGAAAGCTACAACAGATGAGAATGTGTGGAGGGGGGGAGGGTGGACACAATTTTACCATCTCCCAAGTTTGTTCTTTTGACCACCAATCATATCTGCTAATTATAGATGATATTTTTTTTTCTGTGATTTATACATATGTCTTCATTTATTTTAAAATGTGTTCCTCCTGGGTATTTCACGCCCTACACTTCCTGTTGTGTATAAGATGAAGATAGCCAAGACTGGCAGAAAGTCCGTGGCACACCCACACACATGTAAGTCATAATTATTCGGTTGTGTGTGTGTGGGAGAAGGACGCACTGAATTGTAACTACCAATAAAAACAAACTCTATATAGCTTCTAGAAGGATTTAAATTTCAAGAATTTTCCGGGAGAGCATCTGACCCCCTTCTGGCCTAGGGAACGAATCCTCCCAACTACCTCCTACCCCCAACCCTATTTTAAGATGTTTGTGCAGAGATGAATTAACGGCCTAGGACTGGATATTGTGTCTGTTCTAAATTTAAGTTAATTCATAAGCCCTGTGCTGATATAATCAGCTGGTTCAGAATGTGCTCATTAAATAAACAATCCTTCATCAATGGCTCATGTTCTTACCCTTTACGCACCCCCCGAGGGTCTTAAACTTCCTGAATCTTATTTCAGCCTTCTCACTGGCTCTCCTTGAAGAAGATAAACGAGCTTCATTCCTGACGGCCAACGTTGGCGAGTATGCCGTGTTCAACTGTCAACTGGACTTCCCCAATGACATTGAGATACCTTACAAACTGCGCTGGAAGAAAGAGGTAAGATTTGTCATCTGTTTGTGAACCATGGCCTCCCAGGAATAGCTAGCGCTCGAGTAATCATTAGAAAAACAGTGGGAAAACATTTTCACAAATTTACACACAAAAAAAAGTTATAAAAAGCTTTTATCTACTTTTAAAAAAAAGTTTAATTTACAGTGAAAACACTGCCAAAAAGCATTGTCAATCATAGTAAACAAATCTAAGTACATCACATACCAATATTAAAGCTACCCGTTTCGGTGGCCAAATGGTCTAAGCCAAGGCGTCATTCTCGCAATAGAGTAGACTACCTGTTCCATTTGAATCTCTTCCGGTAGTGTGTTGTCACCAAGGCCAACAATTTTCAATAATGTCAGACTTGTTTCTCATTGACGAGTGATGTGAACTTGGAACAAAATTGTCATTGTACATGAAATATAATATAATATTACACAGATGACAGATCAGACAGGGTAGATTTCTCATCGTAGCTCAAATTCGGAGGTAGTGCCGTTTTCGGAAACATCTGATTGGGGACAAAAATCCATAGTTTTCAACGGCAGAATGACGAGTAGAGCTCATGGATTTAAAGAGGGTTATTAGATTACTTGTTGTGTCTGTGAAGTAGCTAAACATAAGGCCATAATAATTAGAAACAGCTGTTTCTAGGGAGATCAATGCCCAATACTAGCCCCTCCCCCCTTTCCAAATAAACAGTTGCATCCACTTTCCTAATCATTTGTTTGACACACTCTTCGAAATATTCATAGCTGGTGTTGAAATATGCGATCGTTCACGTGTTCTACTGTATATCCCGGGTGAGTTTGTTTTATCTAGTGAAAGGACTAGTTTGGGTAATTTTTTGGTTACTAGCTCTTCAGCGTCAATTAATGGGAACATTGTAGCTCGCTGCACTTAACGCCAAGTGTCGTAGGTACTAGCATACCACCCTCAGTCAGACTGTTCCACACACAAGGGATGATTCAAGCGTGTTCTGTTCAGAAACAAACCTTGATTAGGTTTGGGCTAGAGAAGGAATATATATATATATCTTTGCGCACAGGGCACGGTGGTGTTTTCTTGGTACAAAGACGAGGAGCCGCGGGCCACCCCCGACTACCAAGGTCGCATCAACCTGCTGCCTCACGACTCCCCTTATGGTCGTGGCTCCATCAACCTGACCAGTATCAGAGAGTCCGATGGGGGCTGGTACGAATGCAGCGTCTTCTTCCCCAACAGGTCTCCTAGCACTCGACCGAATGGCACCTGGTACCATCTCACTGTGGACGGTAAGATTAGGCAAGGGTCACCAACTGTTTCTCCGACCTCCGACATAGTTCCAGGTACAATTGTACGAGAACCCGCATCAGTAATCATATGCTCTAACGCTTCAGTCTCATGTTAGACTGGATTACTGATAACGAGGAATCCTGGTTGGCTACAGAGGGTGGTTCTTACTAAATTGTTTCCCACTCTACCTCCATGCGAATGCAGGTGCTGAGACCACCACACACTGACGAAGGCACAAATCGATCCCATTGGATCAAATCGGGCACGACGCCACGGCTAAATGGTGTTGATTGTTATTTTATCAATTTAAACTTTAAAAAAATGTCATAATAAGGATTTAGTTGGGGAAGGTAAGGGCCCTTTCAAGCCAAGTTTATTGAACTGTTGGGTTTAGCTGGAACAAGCAGGGTAATTAAGAAGATATATACTCCATGGTGTAAACCCGCTATTGAGCTATATTGACCAAGCAGCCGCCGCTGTTAGCGATTATAGTGCCAACATTTGCAGATAGAAGGTGTCATGTGGTCAGCACAGTGAACACTCTGGATATTAATCTCAGTTTTCTAGAGCGGAGTTGCTACTTATTTATTCCAGTAGCTCCTCATTAGTCCTCCTGAGGCTTAGTTTGACCCCGTGCTGGACCAACTGCTTAACAGAAAAATTCTGAAAGCGCCAGAGAACGAAGCCGGACCCTCTGGATCTGTAGCCAGGACCTCTGACCACTAGATTATTTAGAAGCTATTCTAAAGGTTAATTTAATTAGGATGCACAAGATTGTATATCTATCTATTTACAGATCTACGTTATATTGTCCTTGTTGCAGGAGGAACACTGCTAGCCATCCCGCCGATCAACCAGACAACCCTGGAAGGGGAACCTGCGCACTTCCCCTGCGTCACCAAGGACCGGGATGGCAGAGTGACTTGGTACAAAGACGGCGTCCCCTTGTCAGAATTACCTGACCTTGAGGAGAGATCCACCGTGAGCCAGGAGGGCTCCCTAACAATCCAGGAGACTGACATAGACGACCCCGGGGAGTACCACTGCGTGGTCACCAATAGCCTGGGAGAGAGACAGACGGCGGGTGCCTTCCTTAACGTTCTCTGTAAGTACGATCTTATCACCCGGACAGAGGATGGAAATCCACGGGTCCTAATCAGGTTTAAAACGCTGCCACTGACTTGGTAGAGGCAAGCATATTATGTGTAATACTTTATTACACATTCATATGTGTCGCAAGAAAGTCGATAGTAATCGGAAGACCCGCTTCCATGACTACATGGTCTAAGGCGCTACTCTCACAAAAGATTAGACTGCCAAAGTTGGGGAGATCGGGGTTCGAATCGCGGTCAGGTGTACTTAGGTGATTTTTCCTAAACGGTTTTCCACTTTTCCTCCATGCAAATGTGGGTACACTTCCTATAAATTCGACCTTTTTAATCCCTAACGCATTAGTGTAATTAGTACATAGGGCTATAACTTGAAAGGGTAGTAAGATGTGGTGCTAAAAACATTATATTAGTAATTGGATGAGCTGTGTCACGTTAAACTACTCACCAATACTTTTAATGTAGCCAATTATCCGCTCTATTCACGGAAAGTTGGAGCGGTTTTCCACTTGAGGGGCTAGATTTTCTTCCTAAACATTATATTTTGAACAGAAGTCAAACATTCCGAGCTGATAATGTTTGTGTTATCTCCTCCAGACAAGGCAAAAGCTCTGACAGCCCCCAGTGAGGTGTATCTCCCTTTTGGAAAACCTGGGGTCCTTGATTGCAACTTCAGGGCCAACCCTCCTCTCACCAACCTGCGATGGGATAAAAACGGCTTCCTGTATGACCCTTATAATGTGCAGGGCGTCTTCTACAGCAGGAATGGTTCCCTCTTCTTCAGCAAGGTCAGTCCGTGTGAGGTTATGTTGTCTAATACTTCCCTCTTCTTCAGTAGAGTTAGTGTGAGGTTATGTTGTCTAATACTTCCCTCTTCTTCAGTAGAGTTAGTGTGAGGTTATGTTGTCTAATACTTCCCTCTTCTTCAGTAGAGTTAGTGTGAGGTTATGTTGTCTAATACTTCCCTCTTCTTCAGTAGAGTTAGTGTGAGGTTATGTTGTCTAATACTTCCTTCTTCTTCAGTAGAGTTAGTGTGAGGTTATGTTGTCTAATACTTCCTTCTTCTTCAGTAGAGTTAGTGTGAGGTTATGTTGTCTAATACTTCCTTCTTCTTCAGTAGAGTTAGTGTGAGGTTATGTTCTCTAATACTTCCCTCTTCTTCAGTAGAGTTAGTGTGAGGTTATGTTGTCTAATACTTCCTTCTTCTTCAGTAGAGTTAGTGTGAGGTTATGTTGTCTAATACTTCCCTCTTCTTCAGTAGAGTTAGTGTGAGGTTATGTTGTCTAATAATTCCCTCTTCTTCATTAGAGTTAGTTTGAGGTTATATTGTCTAATACTTCCTATTTCAATAACTTTATGCTGTATTATTTCCTGTTTTGTTCAGAACACAAGCAGTGATTGTCACTTTGAGACACAATTGGTTGCTGCACACAACTATTACACACAATATATTATTGCCATCAACTGGTGTATTCTGAATAAACATAGCTATAACTGGCACGTGTGTGTAGGTTGACAACAAAGATTATTTGCATGTGTGTGTGGAAGGATTCATTTATTCAATGTAAGTATAACCTCGACATCTTGCTGAAGGTGGAGGAAATCCACTCCGGCCACTACACATGCACCCCTTTCAACGATCTGGGCACGGAAGGACCCTCGGCCGCTATGACGGTGATTGTGCAGAAGGCCCCTGTCTTCACCATCACACCCAATAACCTGTACCTGAAGAAACTCGGGGATACTCTTGAGATGCCGTGCGACGCCGTGGACGGTACCAAGGACCACAGACCCACCATCGTGTGGTTCAAGGTGATTGCATCACATTTGGTTTACATTCTAATTTTTTTTTAAAGTCAAATAAAATTATTGTCCTTTGGTTAACACTAGCTTACATAGTATAAAATCAATTCATTATTGTGTTCACTATGGCCTACAACAGTGGTATTCAACCTGGAGTACACATGTCCCCAAATGTATGTGAAGACATCTTAGGGGGTACATAATAAAATGTATGTATATATATATATATATTATTTCATGATAAACACAGAATAGTCAGTGCCAGATTTAGGGTTTTCCACAAAAGATTTGGACGTAAAAACATGGGATCTGAATTTATTTTTTAGCATCGTGTCTTACTACCCATTCGGGTTATAAGCTTATGTATTAATTATGCTAATGAATTAGTGATGAGGAAGGTTGAATTTAGAGGAAGTGTACACAGATTTGTGTGGAGAGAAATAGAGAGTAGGAAACCACTGAGGGGAAAACCACCCTAGGTACACCCGACCAGGATCGAACCACGATCTCAGTCATTAGAAGTCTAATTTATTGTGACAGTAGAGCCTTAGAGCAATCAACCACGGGAGCGGGTAGCGCCGGTTTTATTTTCAATATAGATTATATAATATGTAGAGCTTGCAATATGCAACAAAAACAACAACGCTGAGGTCACATAGTTTAAGGTACGCAAACAAAAAAAGGTTTGATACCTCAGGTTTAGAACACACAAAGATAATTGTTTTTCTGACAGTAAAAATTGTTTGTTAATTAATATTTGGCATTTACCTAACTCTTTCTTGATGATTAACTTTTATTTCTTGTCTTTAAAATAAACATTTGTATGTAAAACAAATACCTAACAACAAAATATATGTTCTGTGAACACACATGTTGTTGACACTACAGAAAGACGGAACTCCTCTGCCCCTTGATCGGATTATGATCCAAAACGGGAACTTGACCATCGAACGCATCCAACAATCAGATGACGGGCTGTACTCGTGTGTGGCGTCCAACGAAGTGGCCACCATCACTGCCGACACCGAGGTCGCGATTGAGACAACGTCCCCTAGGGCCCCTTACAACCTGACGGCGTCTGCAAGCCACTCCAGCGTCACTCTGCGCTGGATGGCGGCACAGGCAGGGCTAACATGGAATTCCTCATCTGGTGAGGAATACTACTCTTGACCGCTGGTCACCATCAATACTGAACTGTCCTCTTGGCAGTTAACCATCGCTCTGATTTTTTTTAAATAATATATCACAATACACATGAGGAGCCCCTGTAGGATGGATATATTTGAACCGGTACCATTCAGCTGACAATCCTGAGTAGAGTTCATGTATTAACAGGTATCGCCCAGCTGATGCACCCCAGTGGAGGACCATGAAAATCCTGACACGTGGAGTGACCCAAGCCACCATTAACAGCCTGGACCCTGGAAGAATCTATGAGTTTATGGTCCTAAGTCAAGACAAGAAAGGAGATGGCATGTTCAGCAAGGCTATTCAGATAAGAACTAGAGGTGAGAGTTTGATGGGGGGGAGATGCATTTAACCAACACTGGTTGGAAAGACGATAAGATTGGGGTTTGATTCTGGTCGCGTGTATTGAGGGAGGTTTCCCCCTAAGTGATTTTCCACTCTCCCTCTGTGCAAATGTGGGGACACTTCCTCTTTAAGTTCAATCTTGCTAATATCCAACACATTAGTGTAATTAGTACATATGGGTACAACCCGAACGTATAGTAAGACATGGTGCTAAAAAAAAGCAACATTTGTATGAATAATTACAGGCTAATTTATTGAAGCTCTATTTTTAAAGCTTTATAAAAAATATTACCTCATGTGGCTGCTTATTAACTATTTTAAAGTACCTTGTTCTGATTTTATATCAAAACTATATTAGTACTAAACGAAAGAGAACTTTACTTATTATGTATAGTGTTAAATTTTTGTTTTAATACCCAGCTATTATCGTCATTATTAATAATAATAATATTTAGCACCGCGTCTTACTACCCGTTCGGGTTATACGCTTAAGTACTAATTACGCTAATGGATTAGGAATTGGGAGGGTTGAATTTAGAGGAAGTGAACCCGCATTTGTGTGGAGGGAAAGTGGAAAACAATTTAGGGAAAACCACCCCCAGTTCACCCGACCGAGATTCGAACCTCGATCTCCCCGTCCTCGGCGGTCGAGCTCAACACGACTAGCGCGTTAGCCAACTAAGCCACCGAGGCGGGTATCGTCATTATCGTCAAATCGAAATGAACCAGATGAGACTACAGTTTTAATCTGTTTGACCACCAGTGCAGGTGGTTATTAATTTAATCCTTAAATTGGCAAATATATGTATTTTTAAAAGTTACAAAAAAATTAATTATTGGAAGTTTTCTTCAAACCAAACATTTTTCATTAAAAAAAAATTGTTTTCATTTTATGTATTCATGGAGATAAACTGCCCTAATTTAAACTATGTATCATTCCTCCTTGTTCCTGCTTCACACTTTTAAAACTATTTCTCATTCCTTCCTTTTCATAATAAATGTCATAAACATTATTGCTTTCCCCCGCTAATTCTGGCTACTAAGATTCCTGTTTGTTATAAATACCTTTGCTAAAAACTGTAATTATTAATACAATCCATGTAAATTTCTCTTGGTTACTAATATTATTATATTTACTTAGTTTAGTTAATTTTCTTGATTCCTACTTGTTACTACCAGATACATCTTGAAAATGTATTCATATTAATTAGGAATGTGCAAGGACCATTTCTTTAATTCGAAACGATCTCGAGACGGGAATATAAAAGAGTATCGAGACACGAGAAGAGAAAATGTTCTTTAAAAGTATGAAAATGTAAATTATGTTTATTAAAGTAAATATATAGTTTATAGAGTTCCTTTTTGACATTTGAGCTGGCGCTTGCTTTAGAATGTCTTATAGTTAGTTCATTCAAACACTTGAGATATAACTCATAAACATTTTAAATGTGATTAATAAAATATTGATAGGTAGTTACAATGAACACAACTATAATTTAATTTGTAGTGTAAAAGCTTATATTATCAAAGTTTGATTATGAAAAACAATATTTATAACCAAAACATTTCTTAATAAAGGCTGTTTTTGGGGGGAAATGCGGCCTATTTTTGGGCTATTACGGTATTATTGAAAATGATAAATCCCGGGTTTGGTTTTTTAATTTCTTAGGGCCATTATTTGCTTTTTTTTAATCTCTCGAATTTTCGGGATTCATTTTTTAACTTTTGAGACGAGATTGAGAATTTTTTTTCTCGAATTTTCAAGATATTTTCGAGTCTCTCACCTCCCTAATATTAATGCTATTGTCTGTTTGATACTATATTTTGTTACTATTCAATTAATTTTGTTTATTGCTAATTACTAGCAAAACCTTCATTTCCTGTTTAATACTGTTAGTTCTTGCTTTCGATTGAGCAGTAATTTCAAGCAAGGCAATAAGGTAAAAATCAGGTGCTATTGAGTTGCTTTATATATTATTTAATTATTTAATATCAATTATTTGTTTCAGGATCAGATCAAAGCAACAATGTGACATCAGCGCAACAATATCACAGTCCTTTGGGTGAGTGCCATCATTCCATAACGTGACAATGTGACAAAATCACAATGTCACAGTCCTCTGGATACATACCCTCACCCCATAGCGTGACAATGTGACATCATAAACGCAGTGTCACAGTCCTCTGCATCAGTACCATAATACCTTCAAGACAGTGTCCTCTACAATAACAAGTTGATTGAAAACAACACATGACTTCCAAGCACATCAATGGAAAAACCTTTTAAATTTCGCTATTTAGTACTTCATAGCTAATAATTTATAAATGAGAATATTTGGTCATTGGTTATGTTCTTGAGAAGAATCAATCGAACTTAAATCCCGTTATTTCTTCACTGTGCAATGTAAGTGACTAGTAACATATATTTTGCTGAGCCTCCTTTATCTCGTGGGAGTTGTTTGTTGCAGGCTCGTTTCAACAGATCGGGCCACCAAGGAACGTATCTGTTTCACCCAGCAGAGATGGGTACCTCGTCACCTGGGAGCCTCCGGACCTCGGGATGGAGGACCTACTGAACTACCATGTGCGCTGGAGCCAAGAGGGCAAAGAGCACCTTCACGGTCAGGCCGAGGTCACCACAAACAGATATCTAGGTGAGACAACCAGTGAAAAGTATTGGGGGAAATGGGCAATTTTTTCCAGGGACAATATCTTAGTTGTATCTTAATTCTCTACTTATGCGCCGTCACCTGGCCATGCATCCTTGTCAATTGCCTCGGCAAAGATGTTGACTATTGTAAATCCGTCTGAACTGTCACCAAGGATGCAGATACACTCCTCCCGTGTCCTTGAATCCAAGAATGGAAGTCATACGTAGTCTCCAAATCCTCAGCCTTGGCGAGATGTTTGAATGGCATTTTTTTTCCTCCCTCCGCTAAAGCACAGAAATATATGTTTCCCGTCAGCCTTCAAACTGAGTTGCTGGTTCGTCATTAATTATGTGGCCAAGTTTGTAAACACTGATGCTAGGGTTGAACCCAGGTCATCAGTTGTTGTAGAGCTTGATTCACAAAGAGTTAGTCTGGCACAGTCAATCAATACGGTCAGTCAAGAACATTACCATTATCTTTAACGTGTTATGGTACGGCACATAAATGTGGCACCACACACCCCTGTACATCGTAGCCCAGGGCAGTTTCTAGGTCGGTACCTAAAAAGGTCTAACCCCCGCACCCTGAAGGGTGGGATGATCTGGTTCAGTCTGGATACCCAGCGAGGCGAGAATTAACTTCTCCTTCTCTTCCAGTCACTCACTGGTTGGACCGACACCAGAGGCTCGTGCCTCCCACCTATCCAGGGTGGTAACCAGGGCCATTTACTTCCGCTCACAGAAGCGATCTTGCAGTCTCCACTCTTTCCCGTGTGTATGGAAATGGGATTACGCCCATTGCGCGTGGGAAAGTAATTCCCTACTCCTCGTGCGTACGAGTGCAGGCACCCATATTCTAGCCCATGCACTACTAACTGTCCAAATTAGCACCGGAGCTCTAAAACGGCTCACCACACAAATAGCGAGGCCCAGGCCCGCAGACCCGGAACTTGAAGAGCCTGGGCCCGGCGGCCCAGAGCTCTAGGAGCCCGGACCCCACCACGCTGCCAACGCCATCACTCGTTGGCGATTAAACTCACTACCCCCCGGAGTCCAACCCATTTCTGGGCCGCCACCGCGAGCAAGCTCATTACGTGGGCTTTCGTCCCAACCCTGTGCACTACTTTTAACGAAAGTAGTCCAACTGAGGCATACCAGTTCGCAGGGCCACCCCAAGCACCTGTAGGTAACCAATGAAGCATCAGTCTCTCTGGCACAATAGTCAAGAACAGTGAACTAGTGTAGTTCGGCTGGGCAGCTAGCCCGAGATAATTACACTCTTGTGTGCAAGACATCGTGGGCCCCGAGTACTATCGACTGCTTGTATGGAGCGCTACGTCGCCTACAAATGGTTCGCAAGGCTTTCATTCAAGGAACAGCTGAACTTAACTACTAAGTCAAGCCCATGTTCAGACTTTCTTCCATACTCCCCATAGAGGTTTAAGTTATTAGAAGTAATTAATAAAATCGATAAATTAAAATGGCGTGTGTTTTTAGTTTTATAACACTTATTCACTTTCATAGGAGATGGCATTAAACTTAATTTCTAATATTGCCGACAGGTTGTAGCACTGCAGTCTTCCATGACAAGTGCATGCACTGCCAAGTGTATATTTGTCAAGGCGATAACGCAAGGATTATCACAAGGATCTTTGAGACAATTCGGATACAACCCCTGCCACTGCCTCTCCAACATGACCAATAATGAACACTTCTAATTAATACCATTCGACTCGTTTCTGGTATATGTTTCAGTGACAACGCTCAATGAAGACACCACCTACCACTTCCAGGTGATAGCTTGGTCCAATCGAGGGTATCAGGCGTCCAGCAACCAGTTTGTATTGCGGGTACCAGGGTACCGCTCTATTCGTGCCGTGGCGCTGGGTGTCGTGGTCGGACTGGCGGTGTTGGTGATGGCGGCTGCAGGTTCTCTGTATGTGCGTCGTCTCTACCTCAAGAGACGAGACAAGGACAAGGAGGAAACCAGTTCTTGAGACAGACTTTAACTTGCCAGTATCATGTTTTGCAGTAGTGACCCCTGTTGGCTCTTTTCCTGAATGACAGGGTTTCAGATCCGTTGTTTTCTGTGTAATTATTATAACTTTATACATAAGTGTGCGCAGGATGTGACTAATGGGGGTGTCAGTTGGAATACAAAGAGGGTGGGATCAACAAATGTAATAATCTGTTTGAATTTTTTTTTTAACAATTACAGTAAATTATAAACAATAAAGAATAAGTGCTTGATTTTACGAGATTGTTCTTTGAAAAACAAACATTATAAATTACAATGCCGGCTGAAGGGTGCCATTTTTTAAAACTCGTCAATAATGTCACCCAAGTCCGTATCCACAGCCAGTCTTTGTTCGATGAATGGGACCATGAGCTGTTGTAGAGGGGTCTAAAGCTTACATTAACCACTACCCTTGGAATATCTATAGACGCAGTTTCTAAAAAAAAACTAAGGTACTTCGTTATTTGGTCACATCAACTTTTTTTTTTGTTAGTGGGGGTGCCACGACACCCACGTTGCACACACCTATGACCTTATAAGGAGCACTTTTTATTGTTAGATTTTAAAGCTGAAGAATTAAAAAATATTGAGATAGCTTAGAAACACGTATGTTTTGGTTTCCCCGATTTGAGTGCAATAAAGTGCTTGTCAGCCATTATGGAATCAAATCATGTATTCCACAGTGCTACAATAAAAATGTGCCATCAGTACTAATGGCAGCTAAGACACCATTTTGAGCTTTCATATCCAGAGGAGAGCCAAGTTGTAGTGGGTGAGAAATATATTGTGTTATGCAATGAAAACTATTAGGAGGGCCGCACATTTGTCTAGCATTTGCGAGATGATCGCTTGACGCAGATTCCAGATGGCAGTTGCAAGTTGTAAGTTAGATCGGCTACTGCACACTCACCTGTCTTTATGTCAGTCGTGAAAATATTCTCCTCAGAAGAAGATGTGTTGTTGGCCGCGATTCATCGGTGAAGAAGAAGACGACCTATGCGATGATGAATTCATCGCTTCAATTCGTCGAACTTACTGTATATTTTGGCCAATTGTGTCAGTGACTTAGATGATCCTAATACATTTTTAAAAGTTTATCGTACCGGTAAATCACAGGAAGTGTTTTGATGAACTGCTTGCACCAACTTGGGGATAGCTTGCAGAAACTGGACTCCAGAGAAAATATCTCCACACTGCTGTTTATCTTGTGTGAATGGTAGTTTGGAATCTTTGAAGCGACGCATGCGCAGTAGCGTGCATGAGAATCTCACACCTGGCAAAAGCTCGAAGGCTTGAGGTCTTGTTCCGCACGAGATTCCTTCGAGACAGAGTGGCTGACATTTGCGATGCATGTGTACAGCAGTATTATACATTACCTTGATCAAGCATACATCTAACATGTGAGAGGCTCAATTGGCATTTACAACCTGCAAATGCTACACAAGTGTGCGGCCTCATTAAAGGTGGTGACATACTTCCCTCGTGTATAATATATTTACAACTTTATAATTATTATATGATAAGTTAATGTTAAACTACACATGTGTGACCCAAACTCCTATGACATATATTATTTCATCGAAACATGACAATATGGATAAAAAAATTGAACCCTGGATATGATAATTGAAGTGAAGAATGTGCCTGGATATGAGAAGTATCAGAATAACTCGGTGGTGAATCATTAGTGGGCAAAGCCGAAGGTCAAGGGTTTGATTTCCATCTCATGTTTCGATTATATTCTATATGATATTTTTTTGGCTAGAGACCATTAGAATTTTCAGGTCTGTTTGAGCTAAATCATGAAGGGTTGCTTGGAGGTTGTAACACTTATTCTAGATATGGAGATTCTCATGGACTGAAAAATTGACCTTTAGGATATTCAGTAATACCCTTATAATGTGTTTAATTTATTATAAAATATAATAGTATTCAAACATAATTATAGCCTACTAATATATTCAATTGTTCACATTTATTTGTAAATACATATTTTGTTAAATGTAGACAATTTTTAATAAAACTACAAGCATATATTTTGAGTGTGTTAACCATCCTCTTATCTCTTTTCTCAATCAGTGTCTATGACTTACCAAGAAAGTTGGGGTGCAATCCCATCATAAAGTAAATGTTTAAAGCACAAAATATCTGACCTAAATGGTTGACAAAGCGACACGCTTATCATTCTAAAGACTTACCAGTATTTCTTGTTTTGTATTTTATTGCTGCCATGGAGGAGAAGGTTTGCTTGCACAGATAGGAAGTTAAGAAAGGCAGAAGTAGGCCTGTTGCTTTTCTCACTAGATTAGGGTACCTACTCCTCCGCCAGTCCAAGCCAAAAAACAGCAAACCATGGCTCACTCTTCTTGTATAATTTAACTTTTAGTGTAGAGGTGTCTTGCATCGGGTGCTGTGGCACATGCAATTCAAAGAAACAATA
Source organism: Timema podura (assembly GCA_033556935.1). Classification (NCBI taxonomy): domain Eukaryota; kingdom Metazoa; phylum Arthropoda; class Insecta; order Phasmatodea; family Timematidae; genus Timema; species Timema podura. The sequence continues at coordinate 54,218,158 of JAVRXN010000012.1, read as the reverse complement.
CAAGACAAAACTTTCTTTTGTTTCTTAATTTTAATTATTTTTGTGCTGATATATATCTTTAAATTTTCTTAATATTTTGTCCCCTCACAATCTCCTGGCCCCCCCCCCGGTTGGAAATCCCTGTTCTATAGACATCCAATTTTAAATATTTACCAGGAGAGAACCACTCCAAAAATATTCTAGGTGCATATAATTTTCAAAAAAATATCAAGGTGACAACAACTCCTAATATCTTCTAAAAGTATCGAATTTTCAAAAATGCCCGAGTGAGGATTATTCCAAATAGCATCTAAATACACATATAAGTTTTGAAAATTTGCTAGACAAGACAACTTCGAATACATTCTAAAGGCATCTAATTGTTGAAAAAAAATTAAGGTTAGGGTCTAGGAGCAATCAAATTTCAATTTTTTTTTTTGGAAGAGGATCAATTTAAATATCTTCTTAAGGAATCTAATTTTTTTTTTTAATTCAAGGCGAGGAATATGTACTCAAAACAGTTTCTAGAGGCATCCAATTTTTAAAAATTTGCTAAAGGAGGACCACTTTAGATAGCTTCTAAGAAGATTCCAAATTTCAAACAAATTCTGGGGAAAAGTAGGCATACATCAAATAGCTTATCAGTTACCGTATCATAAATAATCTAATATTTCAAAACTTGGGGACATCAACTTTTCAAAAAAACAACAACTTTTGTTTCCCCTCTCCCCACTACAAATAAGGATCTGCAGCCACTGATCCAAGGTATCCACATATATGTTTACATTAATGTTGTATGGCCGAGAAAGGGTAGAATTTAGTGGGAAACATACACAAATTTGCGTGGAAGTAAAATAAGGAACTGCTAATAAAAATAATACATATATATGCATTCAGTCACGATTAAAATCACAACTTGCATGTTACCGTCAAGTCCTCCTTTCGTTATGCGAACAGGATATACCGGCCTATGTCAGTTTGATATCGGGTATTGGATGAGGCACAAATTGTTCCCTGTGAACTAAGAAGCACTAAATATCAGGTTCCTAATTAAAGGGAACTCATTTACTATGAAATATGAGTCAAAGCCTGCCAAATGAAGACAAGTAGAAAAGTGGTAAACTATGATATCTTTTAAACAAAATAAATGATACCGTTTTAAGCTAGGTATATATAACCGAGACTTTTTTTTAACACCGTGTCTTACTACAAACAGGCTACACGCTCAAGTACCCACTAAACATAGGTACTAATTTCACTAATGAGTTAGGGATGAATAAGATTGAATTTAAAGGAAGTGTGCCCAAATTTGCATGGAGGGAGAGTGGAAAACCATTTAGGTAAAACCACCCTCTGTACACCCGAATGGGAATCGAAGATCATAATGCCATTGAAGCAGGTAGTTAGCCTGAGACATTCAATTTTTTTTTTTAGCATCGCGTCTTACTACCTGTTCCGGTTATGCCAATGTACTAATTTCGCTAGTGTGTTAAGGATTAGGAAGACTCAATTGTTAAGAAATGCACCCATATTTGCGTGGATAGTATGGGAAACCATTTAGGAAAAACCACCCTCAGTACACCCTACCGGGATCGAACCTCGATCTCCCTGTCTTTAGCAGTCTAGTCCAACACGAGAGTAGCGCGAGAGATCACGCGGCCACCGAAGCGAAGTCATTTAATTGTTCATTTATTGTATTCAAACCCAAACCTCAATTTATTGTATAAAACTATAAGAGAATGTAAGAAAATGGCAATTCGCCACTAGCGTGGTTGTTAGAACTGGGTTATCAAATCTAATCTCATGTGTCCATTCGCCAAACCCTATTATCTTCCAGACAGTAAGTTGTCACGTTTGCCAGTAAAAACTTTCATAACAAACAATTTGCTTTCAATTGTTTTTCTTTTAACCATTTTTATGTTACTGAAACATTAACCTATGAAAATAAAGGTTTGGATGTTTCTTTTCTAAGAAAAAGGCGTTTGAGGTTCACTTAAAATTAAAAATGCTCTACAAACAATTGATCTTAAATTGTAGAAGTCTACCTCACCTCATACAAACGGTGTTTGGTTGTTTATACGCATCTTTTTATAAAATAAAATGATTTTAAAATTAATATTTTTCATGGTTCTTTCTAGAAGTTATAAAAACATATTTATTTATTTTGGTAGCCAATTATAAATAATAAGATAAAAGTGTGAATCAGATATTAATTAGTGTGAATATAATCTACTTTTTAATTGATTATTCAATGCATTTTTGTATCTCTTGTCGCCACAACAGCAAAACAAAAAAAAACATAGTTTTATTAATACATTTTGTTCTTTCAATGTTATGAAAAATCCAATTATACAGTAATCCGTAGGGAAGTATTATTAGACTCGTTTGATAACTCTTATTGATTGATAATATAGTATTACTAAGACAATAACAACTCTTTCCACGGTGATTTTCAAGTTTCAACCAATGTTTGTAATAAAAATCTTCGGCTAGCTCTGTGAAGTGTCAAACTGTCAACCTCACAGCTGTAACAAGTTATTATATCCACGCTATCAGCTGGCTGCTGTAATAAGAGAACGTGCTTGATCCTAGCGGTTGTTACAAGAGAATATCTATGCTCTCAGCAGTTTCAGTAAAAAAGTATCCATGCTCTCAGTAACTGTAATAAGAGAATATCTGTACTCCGAGCAGATGCAACAAGAAAATAGCTGTGCTCCTAGCAGCTGTAACAAGAGAATATCCCTGTTCCTAGCACCTTCTATAAGAGAATATCCGTGCTCACAGCAGCTGTAATTAGAGAATATCCATAATTCCAGTTTCAACAGCTGTTATAAGAGTTAGAGTATCCATGCTCGTAGCAGCTGTAATAAGAGAATATCACGTCTTCTAGCAGAAGACAGATATTAATATCCATGATCCTAACAGCTGACAGCAGTGAATATCCATGCCTCTAGCAGCTGACATTAGTACAATTATATTGAGGTCACCCAGCTTTTTTTTTAACTCTATTCCCCTTGTTATAGAATAAAGTCCATTTTGAGACATCCCCCAACATTCTGATTCAAGTTTAAATATATTTTCTCTGTTCCCCATGATGTCATAGAGCCGAGAGCCGACTCTAGATCGATACCTCACGTTAATATCATCCCTCTCTCTCACACGCCGAAGTACTCATCCTGGTGCACTAGCACTGAACTTGCACCCGGCCTATAAAGACCTGTATGGTCGTGAATACGGTATTTTACTATATAATAATGAACCTTACGTGATATACACATTTAGGTCGATCAATAAGGTCTTTCATCTCGTGTTGAAGTAGTAAGAGAATAGACCTTAACGACATTTTGCAGTCCTTTGTCTCTCTGCGAGTGTTGTCTTGTCAGACGTCAGTTCAGTGGACGATTCGTGTGTTCGTGGCTCGGTTCGTTTAGCATTGCGTAGTGTATGTTCCAAACAGCTCTGGGGACTGCACTTGAAGCAGTTAGTTAGCCAGCTGAGACAACTTTGAACCATTATCCAGGTAAGAGAATAGGGCCGTGCACTTCTAACGATCGAAGCTGGTTGTTCGTTATTTGTTCTAACAATTATTATGGATGGGTCATTGTTCTCAAGAAGCAGTGCAACTTCGAACACATTCAGGTTTTCCCTGTTTTACAGGGCATTAGGAACTATTCAACTTCGAACAAATTTGAGGTGATTCATTGTTCTCAAGACGTTGTACAACTTCAGGTGTTTTATTGTTCCCAAGGCGCTGCACAACTTCGAACAAATTCAGGTGGTTCATTGTTCCCAAGGCGTTGTACAACTTCGACAAAATTCAGGTGTTTCATTGTTATCAAGAGGTTGTATACAAATTCAGCTGATTCATTGTTTCCAAGGTACTGTGCAACTTTTAACAAATAGGCATACAGGTGATTCAATGTTTCCAAAGCGCTCTGCAATTTCGAACAAATACAGATACGATTATCAAAGAGCTATACAATACTTTGAACTAGTTTAGATGGTTCATTGTTCTAAAAAAGCCGTACAACATGAAACAACATTTTATTTTTTTAATTTAAAGAGATGATAAGATAGGATTCTCTATTCTAAAATATAAATGTATGGTTTTTAAATCATACGTAACACTTATTTCTAGGGTCTGAATATAGGAGTTAAGTCTGCTGGCAAAATAAGTTCGACCTGCACCAAAAATAGATTGTTTAGTTCACATGCCAAGCGCTGTCAGCTGTTACATTATCGGCCTCACCAAGCACAGAACAAAATAACTTGGAAAATCTCTCTACAAGGAATAGGACAGACCTCACAGTAACATGTCATGTAGACTGGTAGTTAAGTAATGTAGGATATACTTAACAGTAACATAACATTTATATATATATATATATATATATATATATATATATATACACATTGTTGCAGAAAATATATATGTGCGCTTGGGCTAAATCATTCACAGCCCAGTAGTGGAAATATTATCCAGAATAGTACAAATGTATCACTGTCCAGAGGCCGTCCGAATGAATTAATTGTACATCCTTTCCTTGGAGGCTCTTTCCATGTCCCGATGAGGATGATAGTGATTATGAGGGTGTGGAACCAGTACAAACACTTACAATCTAGCTTAAGCCTAATTAACTGTAATTAATTGTCGGGGTAGTTCCCCTTTTGCCAAAAACACCCAAAATACTGGCTGGGAATCGAACCCTGAACCCCTAGGCTCGTAGCCAGGTGCATTGACCACTACACAACGATTACATTTAGCAGTGAAATTAAATTTTATATTTCATTTAACCAAATTTTGATTTTTTTTATAAAGTTACATATAGCTTAATAAAATTTTACCTATATAAATTAAGTGTCTCAAAGAGATAATGTGCTTTAAAATACTTTAAGAAAAAAATATCTTAAATGTTAAATTAAATCCTTTTTTTATTAAATTCATGTACAACTTTCTACTTTGCCTAAGAGAATAGGTAGCTAGGTAAGGAAGGACCTACCTTCTTTAAAAAAACATGTTCATTGTCTTGAAAGGGTGACTCCAAAAAGTTTGTCGAATAAATTTGCACTAAGATTATTTTGTATCAACGTTGAACATTTTAATTATATTATTTGTAAAATAAGTTTTCTTTCAAATTTACTCTCATAGGGTATAAGCCTCCAAACCCAATTTTCTTATATATACACAAACAACTAGAAAAAGTTACTAAATATACTTTTTTTTGCGTGTTCATATGTCAAATCGTGTGATATTGAGCTGTCACTTTTGACAGATGTTATCACCCACCTCTGTGGCGTAGTTAGCTAACGCGCTAATCGTGTTGAGCTTGACTGTCAAGGACGGGGCGATCGAGGTTCGAATCTCGGTCGGGTGAACTGGGGGGGGGGGGGGTTCTTAAATGGCTTTCCACTCTCCCTCCATGCAAATGCGGGTTCACTTCCTCTATATTCAACCTTCCCAATTCCTAACCCATTAGTGTAATTAGTACTTAAGCATATAACCCAAACGGGTAGTAAGACGCGGTGCTATATAAAAAAGTAGATGTTATCAATACCTATAAAATAACATTAATAATATAGGTTAGCAATGTTGACCCCCAAAAATATTTTTGTATTAAAGAGTTCTTTCTATGAAAATTGGACCATAACTTTGTCATTTATAGGTTAGAGTGACAATATTGCCCCAAGTTAACATTACAGTTTATTGAGAAATAATTCCTCATCATTATTAAACAGGATAGGCCTATATATAATATATGTTCCTTGGCGACATTACATGATTGGAAATAACTCGCTGACTGAATAACCTGGATATTAAATTTGTGGATAGGCTCCCAATCCAGAAATTGCATACAAGGCTACATTATAAAACCAGTCGTACAAATTGATAAAATAAAAAGTTATACAATAACACACATTAAATGTACCTCTAAAATTACCAACTGAAAAAAAAGTATAGAAATTAAATTTTCAAAAACATTGCATGCAAGGCCACTTTTACATTGGCCTTGCTGGTCAAATTCGAGGCTTCGCACGCCTCAGAAACACGGTCAACAAGTTCGGTGACTGTAACCCCATATTTCCCTCCACACTACACAGAGATTTCAAACTGGCTAGTGGCTACATCCTCACCCAAAGTACAGGCTTACCTCGCCTTAAGGCACTGTTTGTTTAGAGCCCTTCACTAATATTACACTTTTCAATAAGTGCTTGTGTCGGTCATTATAAGTAAAGGACGAAAATATTTTAAGGTTAGCAAAACAGTAGGCCTACCTAATCTAGTTTTTTTTTTTAATTTTGCATAATATTTTTAAGGCTTAACACTACTGCACAGTTAGCAAGTGATGTGTAAATATTTTTAAGGCTTTTATATACACTAGAGAGCGTAAAAATGGCTCTGAGTCGCTTTAAGGCAATGTTCTGGAACCTTAAGTGAGGTGTTCCTGTATATGTCTGGTTGAGACAATGTGTACCATTGAGGATGATCGTTCCAGGACTTGTGGCCAAACCCCGATGAACCTCCGGGATGGACTATGAACTGAATAGTGTCCATGTGGTGCCCCAGAGGTGCGCAGCTTGTCACTGTCACACTGTGCACTACAGCAAGCCCAACACTGACCATGGTCTCAACAATGGTCTCATGTTCAGGTAGGACTAGACCTGAATAGGCCCTTCCGTAGTGTGGTTTGTGCTTCTCACCACTCCAAGTCAACCCAAAACATTTTACTTCGGTGCACCATCGTATATCATAATAATCAACTTCATATGACACTAATATATTTCATACAACAATATTATAGTTTGTAACACAACAGGGCCTACACTTGGTTACATAATAGTAGGATATATTTTTTGTAACAAAATAGTATACATCATAATACAATATTATACTTTATAAAACAATAATATATTTCATCAAACAAATTCATATTTTATAACACAGTAGTATATTTTACCTGCTTGGGTGGCCACTTGAGCTAAGATGTCACTCTTGAAATAGACTAGACTACCGATGACTAGATCGGAGTCATTCGTGGGTTCAAACCCAGCCAAGATCCATGGATTTTTCTTGAAAATCTGTAGCACAACTTCCTTCGGAGGGGAAGTAAAGCCGTTGATTTTGGCATGTAAAATAACCCTGGACCTTTTTTTTCCGTTAAAATTGATAAGCCCTTTCATGCTAGCTCAAAGAATTTCACTGTAAGGCAATGGGGAACCACCACACTTCTTGAACTCCCCTAGTACATAGTATTTCTACCAGATGATGCAGGCAGCACTAACCAGCCTAAGGACTGAGTGCAAGAATCACACCAGATGGATGGAAATCACATCAAACCAGCCTTCGGGTTTGATGTGATTTCTATTCATTCGCAGCTGGGCATGGACTAAGTCCTTAGGCTGGTTAGTGCTACCTGCACCATCTGGTAGAAATACTATGTACTAGGGGAGTTCAAGAAGTGTGGTGAATCCCCATTGCCTTACACTGTGAATTACTCTGAGCAAGCTAGAAAGCGCCTACTAATTTTGTTGTAAAGATATTTTCACATACCTTCCAGGGCTCTTTTACTTTTCAAAATCGACATTGGACTGATGGCTTAGCTTCCCCTTTGAAGGAATTTGTGCTACAAATTTTTATCGCAAGCTCAAGAAAAATCTGTCAACGTTGGCTGGGTTTGAATCCACGAACATTGGGTCCTGAGGCGAGCACTTGACCTCGAGGCCACCGACGTCGACTATAAGACAGTATTGGATGGTAAAGCATGTCCCACACTATTCACAAATGTGGATGAATCTTTAGGCCATCTACTCACCAAAATGTTCTAATACATTTGTGTCGTGAAACCTATATAAATATTCGCCTTCTGTGGACCACACACATTTATTGCGAATGCCTGCCTCGAATAGTGGCAAAGTCATGCTCAAAAACTGCTCCCTGAGCGAAACCCCATGAATCCTGAATATTTGGCTGAAAATTTGCCATTCACGGACCACACATAGGTACTTCTCAGACAGTCGTCCGAAACCCGAACATTTGTCCACATTCGCGAATAGTGTGGGATCGGGTTAATAATAATTTTAGGTCAGCATCAAGTATCATAACAGGTCAGCTTAAACTGAGCCTATCTGTGTCACTGCCCACACTGGGCCTTGTTCCAGTAACTAGGGAAACAAGGCCAGTGCTTGATTGCCATAAAGTGGTAAAATATAGGGTGTTGTCATCAGTGTTGTGTTTAAGCCCTCTGTTGACCCACACATTCTTAATACTAACCTTGGTCAGAACACATACCTCCCCCTGTGGTTGTGTATGTGTAATCCACCAGGCTCCGTCAAGCACACAGGACAATTTTACATTTAAGATGTATGGAGAGAACTCATCAGGAGAGCAGCCTTGCTGGGAAGAGGTGGCAGTGGCTGACATTATCAAGCATACATTTATATCAGGAGAGCAGCCATGCTGGGAAGAGGTTTTAGAGACTGACATTATCAAGCATACAGTTATATCAGGAGAGCAGCCATGCTGGGAAGAGGTGGCGAAGGCTGACATTATCAAGCATACAGTTATATTAGGAGAACAGCCTTGTTGGGAAAAGGTGGCGGAGGCTGGCAGTATCAAGCATACAGTTATATTAGGAGAGCAGCCTTGTTGGGAAGAGGTGGTAGAGACTGACATTATCAAGCATACAGTTATATCAGGAGAGCAGCCTTGTTGGGAAGAGGTGGCGGAGGCTGGCAGTATCAAGCATACAGTTATATTAGGAGAGCAGCCATGCTGGGAAGAGGTGGTAGAGACTGACATTATCAAGCATACAGTTATATCAGGAGAGCAGCCTTGTTGGGAAGAGGTGGCGAAGGCTGACATTATCAAGCATACAGTTATACTAGGAGAGCAGCCATGCTGGGAAGAGGTGGTAGAGACTGACATTATCAAGCATACAGTTATATAAGGAGAGCAGCCTTTCTGGGAAGAGGTGGCGAAGGCTGACATTATCAAGCATACAGTTATACTAGGAGAGCAGCCATGCTTGGAAGAGGTGGTAGAGACCGACATTATCAAGCATACAGTTATATTAGGAGAACAGCCATGCTGGGAAGAGGTGGTAGAGACTGACATTATCAAGCATACAGTTATATTAGGAGAGCAGCCATGCTGGGAAGAGGTGGTAGAGACTGACATTATCAAGCATACAGTTATATCAGGAGAGCAGCCTTGTTGGGAAGAGGTGGCGGAGGCTGGAAGTATCAAGCATACAGTTATATTAGGAGAGCAGCCTTGTTGGGAAGAGGTGGCGGAGGCTGGCAGTATCAAGCATACAGTTATATTAGGAGAGCAGCCTTGTTGGGAAGAGGTGGCAGAGGCTGACATTATTAAACATACAATTATATCAGGAGAGCAGCCTTGTTGGGAAGAGGTGGTAGAGACTGACATTATCAAGCATACAGTTATATTAGGAGAGCAGCCTTGCTGGGAAGAGGTGGCGGAGGCTGGCAGTATCAAGCATACAGTTATATTAGAAGAGCAGCCTTGCTGGGAAGAGGTGGCGGAAGCTGGCAGTATCAAGCATACAGTTATATCAGGAGAGCAGCCTTGTTGGGAAGAGGTGGCGGAGGCTGGCAGTATCAAGCATACAGTTATATTAGGAGAGCAGCCTTGCTGGGAAGAGGTGGCGGAGGCTGGCAGTATCAAGCATACAGTTATATCAGGAGAGCAGCCTTGTTGGGAAGAGGTGGCGGAGGCTGGCAGTATCAAGCATACAGTTATATCAGGAGAGCAGCCTTGTTGGAAAGAGGTGGCGGAGGCTGATATTATCAAACATACAATTATATCAGGAGAGCAGCCTTGTTGGGAAGAGGTGGCGGAGGCTGGCAGTATCAAGCATACAGTTATATTAGGAGAGCAGCCTTGCTGGGAAGAGGTGGCGGAGGCTGGCAGTATCAAGCATACAGTTATATCAGGAGAGCAGCCTTGTTGGGAAGAGGTGGCGGAGGCTGGCAGTATCAAGCATACAGTTATATCAGGAGAGCAGCCTTGTTGGAAAGAGGTGGCGGAGGCTGATATTATCAAACATACAATTATATCAGGAGAGCAGCCTTGTTGGGAAGAGGTGGCGGAGGCTGACATTATCAAGCATACAGTTATATCAGGAGAGCAGCCTTGTTGGGAAGAGGTGGCGGAGGCTGGCAGTATCAAGCATACAGTTATATCAGGAGAGCAGCCTTGCTGGGAAGAGGTGGCGGAGGCTGGCAGTATCAAGCATACAGTTATATCAGGAGAGCAGCCTTGTTGGGAAGAGGTGGCGGAGGCTGGCAGTATCAAGCATACAGTTATATCGGGAGAGCAGCCTTGCTGGGAAATGGTGGTGGAGAGTTGTGCACATAGTACAATATGGCACTGAAGATGTACACAGTAATATCAGGAGAGCAGGCTTGTTAGGAGAAAGTAGCACAAGCGGATATTATCTTTATGCCCAAGCATTCCTGATATAAAAAAGGATGTTCGCTGTGACAGTGATTTTCCACTGCTGAATGCTAGTCGTGTTAGTGTTGATATACAGAGCCCATCGTGGTGCTGAACATATACTACTCATGTAACATACCTTCTTGTTGTATTCCTGGCCAAACATGTGATATACCTTCTTGCATCCTCGATCAGGTATGTAGGCCTATCATAGCTCACTGCAGTCCTGGTCAGCCATGGCATACAATAGTTCCAAGAATAAATTATAGGACCTTCTTTCTCTCCCTTCAAAGACTCATTTTTTAATTTATTCTCCATAAAAAAAGTATTTTATGGCCAAACCATTAAGTCTTGCCTGACCCATTGTTAATCTCCAGTACAGTAGGTTTTATTTCTATTCAACAAACCAAAAGATGGCTCTGCTGTTAAAATAGTAACTGATATCACACAAAGTGTTTTCAACAGGTACTCGATGTATAGAAAAACAGACACACGTCTGTACACTTCCATTGGATCATCGACTTTTCCAGATTTCTGCATCAAGAATAACTTCCTTAATTTCATTTCTCCATTAAGTATCTCAATAGTGGATGGAAAAACCGGACTCGTGTGTTTTTTGGTTGCACCCTATCCTAATCTCTTAAAAATGATTTTATTTTCTTATCTAGAGGGAATTTAAATGATTGCTGTATATTTTTCAAAAATTTATAGTGGGGAGGGGGGGTCGTGCAGTGGTGACCCTACCCTGAATACGCCACTGACCTCATCTATAGACACTACTTTATAACTTTGCCCGTAGCAAAAGTACACCTCATCTATAATAAAGTACATCTCATCTATAAACATTACACTAACTTTGCCCACAAGAGAATTACTTACTAGCTATAGACACTACTCAATAACTTTGGCCACAATATAAGTACACCTCATTTATAGACACTACACTAACTTTTCTAATAAATTGTTTTATAATTAATACCTGTAGCATGTTTTAGGAGAAAAGAAAAAGTTTCAAATATAATCAACAACTAAAAGAACGCATATTAATTTTAATAAATCTGACATGATCTCTTTATTCCTTTGTTAATTATTGTTCAGTATATTTTTGTTCATGTGAACCATCATTTTCCAACAACTGTATGTTGTTTCGACAGCAGTCCCAACCTGGTGGTACCAGGAGGCTTGGGGGCCCTAGCCAAGAAGGTCCCCAACAAGTCCTGTACCCTGCCATCTATGGGGCTCAGCTCGGGGGCTCAAGGACCCACGAAAAGACCCATCGAGCTGAGCCATCTTCCCAAGAGACCTCCTGTGGACATCCAGTTTGACAACATGACTTACTCCGTGTCGGAGGGCAGAAGACGAGGTGAGTACTGTCGCCAGCCTTTATCTCGACAAATTCAATTTGGCGACGTTTTTGGTTCTTGGCAGGTTAGCCAATCACTGCCCAAGATTGTTTTCTTTGGACAAAAGACCAAGGAACCGGGCTCTGTCATCATTGAGTACATTTGCTATGGTTTGTTGTTCCGAGTCACCTTTCCTTGGTGTACAGTTCTACGGCGTTGATATAATACTTAGATAGGAACCTCCTGGTAATATTCACATACACTTAATACTCTTAAATCAAACAGTAAGTGCTCGGAGAGCGAACCCCGAACTTCTCTTTGTTCAAACAATGACAGGACTCCAGGAGTACAATCTTTCTATTCAAACTATAACAGAACTCCAGGAGTATGATCTCTATGTTAAACTCTAACAGAACTCCAGGAGTATGATCTCTATGTTAAACTCTAACAGAACTCCAAGAGTATGATCTCTATGTTAAACTCTAACAGGACTCCAGGAGTATGATCTCTATGTTAAACTCTAACAGAACTCCAGGAGTATGATCTCTATGTTAAACTCTAACAGAACTCCAGGAGTATGATCTCTTTGTTCAAACAAGGACTCCAGGAATAAGATCTTGCCGTGCACATAGCTCACCAAACTGCTAACTCAGTGTTGTCCCACCTTATAGTAAACACTCACACTTGACTTATTTAAAATTCCCTGGACTTTTAATTGGAAATCTTAAAAATATCAATCAATCGATGGTACCTTGGCAGTAAAGGCCTCTTGTGTTGTTGTGGTTTCTATATAGGTTACAAGACGATTCTAAAGGGCGTGAGTGGAAAATTTCGGTCTGGAGAACTTACAGCGATCATGGGACCCTCGGGAGCTGGCAAGAGTACCCTCATGAACATCCTGGCTGGATACAGGTGAGTCTATTGATCCTGCGTTCCTGTCAAACATTACATCCTGGCTGGATACAGGTGAGTCTATTGATCCTGCTGTTAAATCCTGTCTGGATACAGGTGAGTCTATTGATCCTGTGTTCCCGTCAAACAATACCTCCTTGCTGGATACAGGTTGAGTTTATTGATCCTACGTTCCTGTCAAACATTACCTCCTGGCTGGATACAGGTGAGTCTATTGATCTTACATTCCTGTTAAACAATACCTCCTCATGAACACCAACACAATGTTGTATTACAGAACCTCAAACCTCACTGGGTCAGTCCTAATTAACAACAAGGAGCGCAAGCTACGCAGGTTCAGGAAGATGTCTTGCTACATCATGCAAGATGACCAACTGCTACCTCATCTCACCGTGTTGGAGGCTATGACGATCTCGGCCAACCTCAAGTTGGGCAAAGAGGTCAACCAGGGAGCTAAACGTATCGTGGTGTGTACACATGGACTGGTTTTTTTTTAGCACTGCGTCTTAGTACCCGTTCGGGTTATACACTTCACATGGACTGTTAACCGCCTGATAATTCTCGAGATTTGGAACTAGTCATAACAGAGCACTCCTCACACCATGTATACACAGTGTTCAGCATCAAGTTGCAAGGTCATTCAAGGAAATCCACTATGCTAGCGCTGCTTGTATAGGCATACCTCACAAATACAACCAGTTAAGTTCTAGACTACTGAATTAAAGCAAATCACAGCCTAATTTTCACTTCCCAGCACGTATAAGGTCCTAAAATCATATTAACACCATCATTTATTAAAATTATGTAAAAGTGAAATAGTTTTTTTTTAATGCTACAGTACTGTATAATATTGTTAACCTTCAAATGGCTAACAGTCCCCTTAATAGCAAAGTAAACACATAGGCCTATTAAAAATGCCATATTTGTGAAGCGCTCTATAGTGAGGTACGTCTGTATAGGCCCAGCTCTTAGCTTAAAGTAATTGACAAGTTATAATTTTGAAAACGAGCCTCATTGCTCTACTCGACCGAGGCTCTGAACTAATCTTGACCTCCCAGGTCATGGCCTAACACTGAGCCAACCCCTGCCTTTTGTTTGTTGTCAGGTCGAGGAGATCATGGAGACGTTGAGTCTGGTGGAATGTTGCGACACTCGCACCAGCAGTCTCTCCGGTGGTCAAAGGAAGAGGCTGTCTATAGCTCTAGAGCTGGTCAACAACCCGCCCGTCATGTTTTTTGATGAGCCCACTAGGTCAGCATTCACACAAAACTTGGTATTACATCTCTAGTGTTGTAAAAAGAAGCGACCTGCTTTGGTGGACGAATGTTATATTATTATTAGCACCGCGTCTTACTACCCGTTCGGGTTATACGCACTTACGCTAATGTGTAATGGTAGGGTGATTGCGAGATGAAATGGAGGTCCTACAGTTTAACGTGGAATCCGAACCACAGTGGAGGCCTGGCATTCCTCACATTCACAAGTTGTGATTAATACACATCTTGTCAGAGGTGAAGGAAGAGTTTGGCAATCAGATAAATCTATGCCGGGACCGAGGATTGAACCCCGGACCCCCAGCACAGAAGTCTGACACCTTACCCCTAGACCACCAGGTCACCACGAATGTTATAAGGTGTCACGTTAGCAATAGACTGGACCGCTGATAACAGGTAGATCAGGGTTTTAATCCCGGTCAGCTGCACTTAGGTGGAGTTTTCCTAAATGGTTTTCCCACTCATCCTCCGCACAAATGCGGGTACACTTCCTTTAAATTCCTACCTTTATAATCCTTAACACATTAGTATAATTATTACCTAAGCATATAATCCAAACAAGTAGTAAGAATCTGTGACCAAAAAAAATAAAAGCAGAGAGTCTAGTGTTTTTTTAAGAGATGCATTGAAGGGGATGTGATGGTTGTTTGACAGCGTTACAAGGAGTTAGGACAGGTCATTGGTGTCAGTAACTAATAGGGGTGTGCGGAGATTCGAAAGCTGTAAGTCTTAAGGTCAGATCGCTTTCTCTGCGACTTTGACGCCCACAATAACCTTCACATCTTCAAAACATTTCGAAGGAAGAAGAAACCTTCAATATATTATGAACATATTTCAAATATCTAACTAAATATGACACATTTAAACATATCATTTTTTAGATTAGCTACTAGTATTTTAACACAAACTACGGATTAAATTACATCTTTAACGTAAGCAGAGATACATTTGGATATGTCAGCATAAAATAATATAGTATGCTCTGTTTCTCATCCAAACCTTTTTCGTTGGAAAGATGCACTTAATGAATGGTTTAAAAATCAATTGGGTTATACGACAACAAAAACCTTATCTTTGACTTTCGCTCCGCATTAAAAAAGTGACCGTCGCACACCGCAACCACCACAATAACGGAACGATATTGCCGAGAAATCTAGTAACTCGTTGATGTGTCAGTTGAGGAATGTTTGCAGCCCAATTAAGGGGCGGTATCTATCCTGGAATTAACAGAGCCAACACGCTTTGTATTCCAGCGGTTTGGACAGCTCGTCGTGTTTCCAGTGCCTCTCTCTCCTCAAGTCCTTGGCCCGCGGGGGGCGCACCATCATCTGCACCATTCACCAGCCTAGCGCCCGCCTCTTCGAGATGTTTGACCATTTATTCATGCTCGCTGAGGGTCAATGCGTCTACCGGGGCTCCATACCAGGACTCGTGCCCTTCCTGGCTTCTATGGGGTTTGAGTGTCCCGGCTACCACAACCCCGCAGATTATGGTAACTAAACCCACTCTTAAATACACAACTAGTTCCACTCTTCTCTCCACAGGCCCTGTAACAAGTAGTTCTCCTCTCCACAGGCCCTGTAACAACTAGTTCTCCTCTCCACAGGCCCTGTAACAACTAGTTCTCCTCTCCACAGGCCCTGTAACGACTAGTTCTCCTCTCCACAGGCCCTGTAACGACTAGTTCTCCTCTCCACAGGCCCTGTAACAACTAGTTCTCCTCTCCACAGACCCTGTAACAACTAGTTCTCCTCTCCACAGGCCCTGTAACAACTAGTTCTCCTCTCCACAGGCCCTGTAACGACTAGTTCTCCTCTCCACAGGCCCTGTAACGACTAGTTCTCCTCTCCACAGGCCCTGTAACAACTAGTTCTCCTCTCCACAGGCCCTGTAACAACTAGTTCTCCTCTCCACAGGCCCTGTAACAACTAGTTCTCCTCTCCACAGGCCCTGTAACGACTAGTTTTCCTCTCCACAGGCCCTGTAACAAGTAGTTCTCCTCTCCACAGGCCCTGTAACAACTAGTTCTCCTCTCCACAGGCCCTGTAACGACTAGTTCTCCTCTCCACAGGCCCTGTAACAACTAGTTCTCCTCTCCACAGGCCCTGTAACAACTAGTTCTCCTCTCCAAAGGCCCTGTAACAACTAGTTCTCCTCTCCACAGGCCCTGTAACAACTAGTTCTCCTCTCCACAGGCCCTGTAACGACTAGTTTTCCTCTCCACAGGCCCTGTAACAAGTAGTTCTCCTCTCCACAGGCCCTGTAACAACTAGTTCTCCTCTCCACAGGCCCTGTAACAACTAGTTCTCCTCTCCAAAGGCCCTCTAATAAACCTAATTTTGAAAGGAAGTCAAGGCCTTTCCTCCCTTACCAAAACACTAATATATGGAAGGATTCTGGCATGAATTAAGGTCTTCTAGGACAGTCTTACGACCAAAATCAGGGTACACTTCTAATGTTGTTTCCATGACTAATTGTGTAATAAATGGAGACACCCATTCCATGCTGATTTGCATGCACTATTTACATTAGAATACACAAAACAATTGTTATCAACGGTTATGTCTTATTTTGTTGCCACAGCCATGATCAAATAAGTAGTCTTATCACTTTACAGTAGTTATCTGGGTCAAGTATTCTTTGGTTAGATCTGTACATTGCACCTGCGCTAATTGTACTGTACACAGTATCTCTATTTTCATCTCTTGTGGACTCATCTTTCCAGTGATGGAGGTTGTGTGTGGAGAGCACGGAGAGTGCGTCTCTAAACTGGTCACCGCCGTGAATAACGGCAAATGTAACAACTTGACGCAACCGCAACAGGTGTTACTCGATTCCAGTCCACAATGCATGTCTGACGAGATCGCCAAAAACTACCAGACCAACAGTCAGTGTCCATTTACTTTTGAAACTTTACTGTTCCGTCCTGACTTATTGATATTCACCTCCTCTATTGATTGCATGCGCTAATGAAGCGTCACTCTCTCATAATAGACTGGGACGCTGATGATGGGGAGATTGGGGGGTTCGAATCCAGGTCGGGTGTACTGATATTGTTTTTTACCTGAATGATTTTCCACTTTCCCTTCATGCAAATGTAGTTAAAGTTCCTTTGAAACTATACTTTCCCTATCCCTACTATAATAGCGCAGTTAGCTGTCACCTTCCCTAACCTATACTTTTCGCTTACTTAGAAGGCCGCAAACATCCACTGTGGATAATTTTACGATTTAAAATATATCTGAAAATTTCCATCTCTAGATGTCATCCACATATGAGGGAATTTCGGCACTGTGGGCCGTGTCAATCAATCATTTAAAGTATCCACTACATTAACAATATATATTGTGATTGATTGTACCCTGTGTGAGAAATGGCACCCTCGTTAGACTATTTACTTAAAAATGTCACCCAATTTGTCTCTGTGCTCGATATAATGCCCTACACACATATTCAATAAATAGCGCCCAAAGGGGTGTGGAAATGGGTCTCAACGTGGGTCATACCTAACAGTTATGACCTTGTTTGGCAGACATAGTGGGTAATGGTGTTGGCAAGCATGGACCTAACTCACTGCCTGGACTCAGCGTCACATCTGCGCTACTCGATTCGGACGAAAGTCTTAACAATGGCAAACATCGTACAGGCTTCCCCACGTCCGGCTACAGACAGTTCTTCATCCTCCTCAAGAGGACGTTCCTTTCAACATTCAGAGATCAGGTGGGTCAACAAGTGTGACTAGACTAGTGTGCAAACAAGTGTGATACATATGTAGCTATGTTGTCGAATGTTAATAAATCAGGTAGGTCGACAAGTGTTATAGATAAATATTTGTCAAATGTTGCAGATCCATGTATAACAAGTACTACTTATTATTATCATTATAATAACTTGTATCATTATTGATATTATTGTTATCATTATTATTACTATAATTACTATTAATATCATTATTATCATCATATCATTATTATTAGGTGGTCTGTTTTACGACAGTTCCATTTCTTTTGTCAGTGAACTAAGACCGCCAATGCGCCCTGTTCTCTGCCTCCTCTTTCAACTCCCGGAATTTTCCTTCTTTCCTTCAATTCATCCAATATTTGAATCCTTCTTGCTAAGCTTCCTTTTCCCTCTACCTTGCCTTTTATGACGTCGCACAGAAGACGGCCTCTCTTAAGGATGTGTTCCATCCATCTCGCTTTGTGCCGAAGATTCACATCTAAAATGCTTCCATTCTCACCCATTCTTCCACTCTCACCCACATCAAGTGTTACAGTTGAGCTATGTCGACAAGTGCTGTTGTGTGGTGGAGGGATAGTATACTTATTGGATAGTTGAGGTGTTACGTTTCGAAACTTGGTGATTTCTTGCGGGGGAGGTGACCTGGTGGTCTAGGGGTAAGGTGTCAGACTTCTGTGCTGAGGGTCCGGGGCTCAATCCTCGGTCCCGGCACAGATTTATCTGATTGCCAAACCCTTCCTTTACCTCTGACAAGACGTGTATTAATCACAACTTGTGAATGTGAGGAATGCCAGGCCTCCACCGTGGTTCGGATTCCACGTTAAACTGTAGGTCCTCCATTTCATCTCACAATCACCCTACCATATACACATCAGCGTAAGTGCGTATAACCCGAACGGGTAGTAAGACGCGGTGCTTAATAATAAATAATAATAAATCTTGCGGGGGAAAAAACCCAGATTAGTTTTTCAAAACATTTGTTGTTCAGAACACATTTAATTTTTTATTTTGTGAGTAGAGGGTTACCATGGTTTATTTTGTCATGTTGGCAGACACTGACCCAAATGAGAATGTTCTCCCATGTGGTGGTCGGCTGTCTCATCGGCATGATCTATTTCGGCATTGGCAACGAAGCTAGTAAGGTGATGAGCAACTCTGGCTGTATCTTCTTCACCGTGCTGTTCCTTATGTTCACCGCTATGATGCCGACCATCCTTACTTGTGAGTGTTTTGACACAATTGATGCTGCTGCACATCGGATAATTTAGTAACCTACAACGGCAATGTGGGTTATCTGATTAGAGAAATGTAAAGTAAATGAATACAGTCGAGAAATGCGTGCAACATCTCGTCTTTGTCAAGGAAATCCGATAGGTCAATGTGAAAGAGGTATCTCACGTTGGTTTGGGCGTGCTGAGAGGATGGGTGTGGATTGAGTGACGAAGAAAATATATGAAGGTAGAGTGAGTGTGGATCAAAAGACAGGGATAGGTCATGTAAGACGTGCCTAATATGAGCTATATACACAGTTTCTTGCCTACCATGTCAGGGAATGGCGTGAGGTATATTTATTAATATATACCTCATTTAGTTATGTGGTGCTGACTGACAGTTCACAGCTGACTTCTGACAGTCAACATTTAGGATATACTAATTTGACTGTCGAAGTGACAACTGCTAAGACATTGTTTTTGCAGATCATATGGTCGGCGTAGGATACATAATTTGGTCTGGTAGCTTTCAAAGCGTCAGAAGTCAGCTGTGAGCTGTCAGTCAGACACATAAGCTAAAACTGAGGTATATATGTCTTGACAATAGTTTCACAGGTTGTTAATTACGGTTGTGAACATGGTATCTTACTTAGATGACAAGAAGACATTTAGTGTGTTCGAAACAAGTACTTAAGAAAATAAAATTGGACCAAAAAAGGGGTAAATATAATGGAGAGTGGATGAGGTTTACATAATGATGAGTTACATACCCCTGTACTAATCACCATACAATGTTAGGGTAATTGAATCTCACGGGCTATGGTGGGCAAGACAGGCAGTGTGAATGGAAGAATCTTGAACTTTGTTCAAGTCATTAGGGTATAATGAGGTGGACTGTATAGAACTAGCTCAAGTTAGGTATAGGTGGTGTACTTTTGTAAGTGTGGCAATGATCTTTCTAGTTCCGAACGCCATAGAGTAAGTAAGTCTCCACGTAATAACTAAACAATGATGTTTGTCATTCTCTGGCATATTTGAAAGGGGTTGAATTCTTCGAGAGACTAACCAGTGCCTGTTCCAATATATTTGCAGTTCCTATGGAGATGTCTGTCTTTGTCCGAGAGCATCTCAACTACTGGTATTCTCTCAAGAGTTTTTACTTCGCCAAGACTCTAGCAGACATTCCATTCCAGGTCAGACTCTTGTCAATATTATTCTTTATTTAACTTGCTAGCAATCTTGTTTCCTACCTAAATATCCTCTACGAGATAACCAGCCAAGAGTAATCAAACTCCTTTAGTAATAGCTAATCACACACTCTTAGTGTCCTCGCGCTTGTAGTATAAAGCAGTAGTCACTATTCTAAACTACTGTTATTAATATTTTGAATTCATGTGCATCACAAACTGATACTTGATGATTGAGAGCTGAATCAAATATAATTAAATTAAAAATGACGACCTGGACACGGGAATCAAACCCAGGACCTTTGGCGCTGACACTCTACCACTGAGCCATCCTGGTTTGTTCCAAATTAAATTCCTGTGTCCTTATTGTCATTTTTCTATTGGTATGACTACTGTTATTGATCTTATTGCTAGTAGTATGTTTGAATGTGTTTCATCGTTGTTTAGATTGTGTTCTCCATCATCTATGTAGCCATCGTATACTTTATGACAAGCCAGCCTTTAGAGGTGACCAGGTTCCTCATGCTGCTAACCATGTGCGTGATGACTTCCCTTGTCGCTCAGAGTCTGGGACTGCTCATAGGAGCAGCCATGAATGTCGAGGTGAGACACTCGCAACAGAGCAATAAAGAGTGCTTTTGGAAACTATCAGACCTGTAGCAGGATTAAACTATACATTGGTCAATCTTAAGATGAACTACAGTAAAACCTTGGATTGCGAGCATAATTCGTTTCATAAACGTGTTCGTAATACAAAGCACTCGTATATCAAAGTGAATTTCCCCCATAAGAAATAATAGAAAATCAGATGATTCGTCCCACAGCCCAAAAATATTTAATCTAAAAATGATTAATACCTTTTTTATTTTTGTTATTTAAATGTAACTGTACTGTAATCAAATTAATTAATTAAATTTAATGGTGGCTGGTGTGAGGTGGACGAGAGAGAGGAGAGGAGGAGGTGTGTTATTGTTTAGGACGACTTTCACTGTCACTAACGGAATCACTGCTATATGTTGGATCACTGGAATATTTTTATTTTTGTGCGACTTTAACCTATCAACCTATCAAATGAAACTGCTCGGCAGACAAAGCGTAACCGTAATACTACTCGTATTGCAAGATATCGCTCGTTTATCAAGTTAAAATTTATTGAAAATTTTTGCTCGTCTTGCAAAACACTCGCAGACCAAGTTACTCGCAATCCAAGGTTTTACTGTATATAGCTCAATTGGTAGCTTGTCTGCCTAATGAACTAAGGGTCCCGGGTTCGATTCTCGAAATAGTCGAAAATTTATCATTGATGAAAATTTGGGTTTACCCTTTCACATAGATACATTAACAACTGGGGACTGGATGTTGTGCCTGTCCTAGTCTTTAAGTTAGATTATAAGGCATACAAAGCTACGACAGGCCTAACCAGCCGGTAGTGGAAAAAAATATATGGCTTGGATAAAAATACTGACCCCAGGCTGGAAACAGTAATGGATGTAAAAAGAAAAAGAACCATAGAAAAACCTGCTTTGGTAGCCACATGCTTTAAGGTGTCACTCTTCTTGCTAAAGACTGGACTGTCGATGACTGAGAAATTAATGTTCTAATTCAGGTCAGGTGGTTTTCCATGAAATCTTTTTACATTCTCCCTCCATGCAAATGCAGGTACAATTCCTCTAAATTCACCTTCTTTATCCTTAACATAAAAGTGTAATTAATACACATGCATATAACCCTAATAGGTAATAAATGCAATGCAAAAAAAAAACTATAGAAAAATCCCAACTTTACATGTAAATTCCTGATATATGTCTAAAAATTGGAGTTTAATCTAAAATTATGTCTACAAACTTAAAACATGGCGGGCACTTATATTCACTTGAGTTACACACAAAACACAGAGGACTAAAATATCACTATTATTTGTGTTATGGACACACAAACACAGGCAGCAATAATTAAAATTATTTTAAAAATTACCTGCTTCACTGATAGAATGTTCTAATGGCAGCAGTCCCCCAAACTTTTTGAATAGCGTACCAAGCCAATAATTTCCGTAATTTGTAGTAACAATGAGATAACGCTGAACATTTACTATTTTGATACATTTCTTATGGTGCCCAGGGATATAACACATACTGCGCGGCTGCACCGGCTGTCCGAGTTTGAATCAATGTTGTCAGCCGTCCAGCCACTGTTTAAATAGGTTTTCTTTTTGGTTATATTTGGTCGTAATATATTTATAAGATTTACTTTGTCCCTATCTTTTTACAATTTTAAATTTGCTTGTTTTGTTTGGCTACCCACGGCGGCGTATCACTGGGAATAACTATACGTACCACAGTTTGGGAACCACTGGTCTAATGAGGGTGATTTTTCTTGAATGTATTCTCACTCTCCCTCCTTGAAAATGTGGATAGATTCCTTCTAAAATGCTTTCTTCCCTATCCCTAGCCCCATCAAAGAAATTAACATATATGCGCATAACCTGAACCGGTAGTAAGACGCGATGATAAATAAAAATAAAAATAAACCAATTGTGTGGATATAGAAAGATGATACCAGGATAAAGTTAGCGCTTGTACAATTAACTGTACATGACTAGCAAAGCTTGGGAGATTAATGATCTCTAGGCTATGGATGTAGTTGTAACCAGTATCATATTTGTAAATTAGAAAAAATGGAAGCATAACCGTGATAACAGGACAATCCTGAATATCTCGGTGATAGAGAATTGGTGCACTAAGCCAAGAGTCCCGAGTTTGACCCCCCCTTGTCCACGTGTCATTTTTCAAAATTTATTAAAGGATATATCCATACACAATCGTCAAATAATACAAGGCACAGTTCACTCAAATTTTACATCTGTTTTAATTGATGTAAATTTTCAGTTTATTCAACTTATCAAACATGAAAATGTTGACCACTAAGGTAAATTCGCCATTGTTTATTTTTTTGCAGAATGGCGTGTTCTTCGGTCCAGTGGCATCGGTGCCAATCCTCCTGTTCTCTGGCTTCTTTGTGACATTCAGCGCTATCCCCAGCTATCTGCAATGGGTGCCGTACATATCTTATATCCGCTACGGCTTCGAGGGGGCCATGCTCTCTATTTACGGGTATGGCCGAGCCAAGCTGAAGTGTTCTGAGGCGTATTGTCACTTCAAGAACCCTGCTACGTTCCTCGAAGAGCTGGACATGGACCAAGGACGCTATTGGGTGGACGTGGTTGCTCTGGCTGGCTTTTTCTTTTTACTCAGAATAGTAGCCTTTCTGGTGTTGAAACTGAAGCTCAAGTTGGACAAGTAGTGCAGCTACTGGCCACTAGATGAGCTGCAGTCATTTTGACAAGTAATACAATTACTGGCTATTAGAGGAGCGGCAGTCATTTGGACAAGCATACATTACTGGCCACTAGAGGAGCGGCAGTCATTTGGACAAGTAATACAGCTACTGGCCACTAGAGGAGCTGCAGTAATTGGACAAGTAATACAATTACTGGCCATTAGAGGAGTGGCAGTCATTTGGACAAGTAAATAGCTACTGGCCACTAGAGGAGCTGCAGTCATTTGGACAAGTAATACAGCTACTGGCCACTAGAGGAGCTGCAGTCATTGGACAAGTAATACAATTACTGGCCATTAGAGGAGCGGCAGTCATTTGGACAAGTAATAAGCTACTGGCCACTAGAGGAGCTGCAGTCATTTGGACAAGTAATATAGCTCCTGGCCACTAGAGGAGCTGCAGTCATTCGGATAAGTAATACAGCTACTGGCCACTAAAGGAGCTGCAGTCATTTGGACAAGTAATACAGCTACTGGCCACTAGAGGAGCTGCAGTCATTTGAACAAGTAATACAGCTACTGGCCACTAGAGGAGCTGCAGTCATTTGGACAAGTAATACAGCTACTGGCCACTATAGGAGCTGCAGTCATTTGGACAAGTAATACAGCTACCGGCCACTAGAGGAGCTGCAGTCATTTGGACAAGTAATACAGCTACTGCCACTAGGGGAGTTGTAGTCATTTGGACAAGTAATACAGCTACTGGTCACTAGAGGAGCTGCAGTCTTTCGGACAAGTAATACAATTACTGGCCACTAGAGGAGCTGCAGTCATTTGGACAAGTAATACAATTACTGGCCACTATATGAGCTACAGTCATTTGAGCATGTATTGTGATTACTGTGTGGATGCACACTGATGCACTAACTGCTGTCACTATTCCTTGTTTTCTGAATTAAACAGATAATACATCTCTTTGTGAGATATTGAACATACTTTTACTAGACTCCATAATGTTAATAATGTTTGTTGTAGAGCGTGTGTTTAAGATAATGAAGAAATAACAGGCCTGGAACAAGGCCTTTACTGTATTTTGTTGTTGTTCGATTATTGTGTTTATGTGTATGTTGTTATGTGTATTTATTGTGCAACATATTTATACTTTAATTATATTTCTATGTACACCACCCAAACTGGTGAATGTACTTCAAATCATTACTGTACAATTTTTATAATGCAACTTTAAATGTGTAATACTAATGGAATAGGTAGACCACATTTTTTCTCTTCAAAATACTTCTTTTAAACTGATAAATAAATAAATTCAAAATAATTCTTTCACCTTCTAAGTTTGTTTTGGCAATTAACACAATTGTGCCCCACAGGGCCGCACAACGTAATTTGAGTCTGACCTTTCTTACAGCCCAGAAGATCTCATTGAGTGCGACCATGTTGGGCTCAAAGAACATACCTGCACCCTTGGTGCAGACACCTTTTTATCCGTGTCCCATTGGGGTTATCGAAAGGCTGTAGACAGCTTGAGAATGTTCAGTGGGCCGCATTCGAAAAACTCAATTTTTTTACCACAAAACAAAAAATAATTTTTTAAAATCTATTTTTCCATTAATGTGGGCCTTATGGCGAGTTTATTGGGGCCAATTTACCATATTTACCGAATCCAAGACACCCACAAATCTCGTGTTGAATACTAAAGATTGGTATCGAGATTTTTTAGCTATAGTATCGATTATTGTGATACCAGTTGATACTATGGGTATTGAGGAATCAGTAGCATATCAGGCCACAACTAGGGTAGTTATTTTTAACAATAACCTAAAAAAATAGCCTAAAAATCCAAGAAAATAACCAAATATCTTGCGATATGTGTTATACCTTTAAAGTACCTGAAAATGGATCATATCTGCACTATTGTATTTATATTAAATAAGGATGTAAAATGTTATCTTTTTGGATGTAGGCCTAACCCAATCCTTAGTCTGTTATTTTAAGACGACCCTAGATTTAGAAGCTACAAATTTGGGGGAAAAAACTGTCTTAGATTCAGATAAATACGGTAATTTAGTTCAAGGAGGAAATTTTATCATTCCAGCTCAGGCTCAGTGTGTTTGTTAACTAAAGAGACTATAAAGTTAAATTTAATTCTAGTAAAACCTTGAGACAATATTACATTGATATAGTACATGAACATTATGAAACATGAGTGGAGGAGGTTACATACCCTGCACTCCCCGCAATACATTGTCAGGATAATAATGTCTTGTAAATTACGGTGGGCAGGACATGGAGCGCGAATGGGAAACTCTAAAACCATGTTCAGGGTCCCCAAGGCACACACAGGAGAATAATATTATATTGAACCTCAAATAGATCAGTGTAATGAGGTGGACTGGATAGAACTAGATCAAGATAGGGATAAGTGGCGTACTTTTGTAAGAGGAGAGGAGGGTAGAAAGTCTATATAATAAACTTAAAATTTTGAACCCCCACTCCTCCAAATTCAAAGGAAATGCAGTCACATTTGCGTAATGTCTGCGGGAAAACATTTAGGGAAAAAAAACTGCAAAACCCGGTCATGATTCAAACTTCCTGACCTCACCATCACTTGAAAATCCTGACTAGACAAGTCCGACACCTTAGTCCGCATGCCCACCAGTGTGGGTAATTTTAGGACTATAAAGGTGTCAAATAGGTTGGATGAGTATAAAATGCTACAGTCTTATTCTCTTGATTGCATCGACAGTTTATCTGGACCGGTGGTCACAAGGTCCAGGGATTAAGTCTCGCAATGGACTAGATTGAGATGGTCAAGGTTCGAATTCCGTGCGGGTGTTCTGGACGTTATTTTCATCACCCTTGTGATGCCCTTCTTGCACCCAATTCCTCAATTTTCTGCAGATCATAGAAAAGGGACAAGTTTAGAAACGCCAATCTAATGTTGGCGAGTAGAACCACATCGCTAGAACTGGCGGCGTTAGTGCCGCAAACTAGAAGATTGGAAGCGGGACGTTACACTTGGAACACAACACATTTTCTCTTTCAAAATGTTAATTAAACATATTCTTATATCAAATTCAATCAAATGCACCCCTATAACACTACTCAAAATCGTATGTAAAAGTTGATCAGACTTTGAAGCTTTTTAGTTGCACAATTTGCCGCTATATGAGAAAATTACAAGAAAGATTTCTGGTCAAGAGAACTTAAGGAAAAAAAATCTAATTATAAATTTTGTGAAAAACATTTTTGGCCAAAAGAGGAAGGCTACTCGAATGTTTATTTATAACAGTGATTTTTCTACTGCCTTAACTTAAGGAAGTATTTGTATACCAAAATAAAAGTTTATTTTTTAATTGGGGATGGTACTCTAGAATTGATACAAATAAAACACTCTATTTTCTCAAAACAGCAAATTATTAAGAAATTGCTACTACCATTTATACTTGCAAGTAATTGTCAAATCAAATGATACAAAAATCTATTTAGGCCTATTTAATATAATTTGATTTTGTAATATTCAAACATCTCATTAGAATCAAAATCCA
Organism: Timema podura; assembly: GCA_033556935.1. Classification (NCBI taxonomy): domain Eukaryota; kingdom Metazoa; phylum Arthropoda; class Insecta; order Phasmatodea; family Timematidae; genus Timema; species Timema podura. The sequence goes on along the minus strand of JAVRXN010000012.1, from coordinate 54,191,217 downwards.
GACAAAGGGCCTAACCGACCAAGTTGTTTATTTGAACACTATTGTTCGAAGTTTTGAATTCATTTGCTCATGAAAGGCTAGAAAGGTTAAGTAATAAGGGGATGCTGCTCAAAAATCTTACCCATTCATATCTCTTTTTTTTTGTTGTTAAATATTAAAAAGTTGATAATTTTTTGTATAAATAAACTCATAAATATATGGAGAATCTATAGAAACTAAAATTATACTATTTACATTCGAAAGTATTTGACAATATCACATTAAAAAAGTAACACTATTTGTTTGGTTTTTTTAATGTCACTTGCCACAAACGTATTAAATTATTCATAGAGGACTGAAACTGTTATATACTTACGTGTTAAACTATCATAATATGACTGCACTATAGTTGGTAGTAACAGTCAATATGTTGCTGCAAGTAATATTACTACAGTAATTTAATTAAATAATATTTAGGAATGATATTATCAACAATTGTCTTGGCGCTTAATTCAAATAGTATTTGAAAAATGCCTAATGGAAGGCTGGAAACAAACCTGGGACCATTGTAAAGACGGTAGTACCAAAGTACTATGTTTAAATCACATTTTTTAAATAATAAAACGATATTGAAACTTATAGACTGTATGCAAGAACGATCACGAATAAAAAGGTGAGTGGTATTGATTTACCTCAGTGTTGAGCCTTCTGCAAGAACGTACCCTCTTAAGATAGCTAATTAACAACACTTACACTTTTGAATGTAAATTAATATTGTTTAGTTTAAATCCACTCAAATATCACACTTCTCATTCACACACCACGTTTGCTTAAACTATTCTTGCATTCGGCCTTATCCCTTTATTTAACGAAAGACTCTAATTTTCGTATTTAAACAAATTACCCTAAATGCTACTCATCAGGATTAAATCAAAAATTCCCTCGGATGTTATTAGCTAGATGGTAATACTGATTGATGCCTTAGTACCCTCATTCATCAATAACTTTTTTAAATAAATCTATTGCCATGTTTATGTGATCATATTTTATCAAACAAATAATTAGCATATGATTTATAACACAGTATTTCAAATTTAAATGATGTTACATCGATGAGCAAATGATTAATTGAAATTTGTATTTTATCCTTTGTTGTGAGCTATTCTTTGTATTCACTAGCTATCACATTTGGGATAAAATAGTTACTGTCTAACAGTAAAATGTAAGCTTGGAAGTTCAAATTTATCTTCAAAATTCAAATTGCGCGCGTGCTATTCTGCAACGACACTAACGCCATTTGGCTTCAATGTTTGATCACTAGAACTAAAGAGTAGCCAGACCCAAAATTTCTTAAACTCTGATCAAATGTAATTATATCCATTATTTTATAACTAAACCACGTTATAAAATGTAAAATATAGCTAAACTTAAAATAAATAGAATAAATTGCTTTGAATTTCTCTGTGACGTTTGAGTAACCTCGATGCGTCTCTGCGTTCCTTATATCTAGGTTATTCTATGTGACGTTAATGCAAGCTGCTCCTAGTGATAGTGCTCCAAACTAGTTTACGGGATCAGCAAGTCCTATAAGAGTGCCCACTTCATGCTGCAGACTACCGCTTAAAAATGTCATCCACAGAGGCGCGGATGTCGGTCCAGTTCAGAGTTAGAGGCTATCGTTTTCTATGGAGGCTATTGCTCACTCTACTATATAATAATGTCATGTTGTCATAGGCTGACCAATGACATTCGTGAACAATATTTTCGAGCTGTCGTTTGCACAAAATTATCATGCGAGAAAATTTTTCAGCATCTCTCTCTCTCTCTTACACAAATTTAAAGCAATACGGAATATATCTGGACATTGTTACCTAATTTGAATATGGTTTAAAAGCTAAATCAAAATGTTTCAAATATAACTTAACACATATCCTTAGTTAAAATCCCTTTAATTTTAATCATGATGTATAAGGCCGATGTACAATTATATGCTGAGAAATAGTAAGATTATGTGGTGCCTATAAAAATTCACCATTTGTGCTTGTGTTACCAAATTCTTTTTATACAAAATATCGTTTAAAGTATTAACCCCTTTTAAATTGACGAAAAGTGGTTTTTTTTTAATATCACGTTTTAGTGCTGTTGACGATTGAGTTCAGAGTTAAATTTTTGATAGCTTTATTTGTTTTTCCGATGTTGGCTAAAAAAACAGGTTAGTTACTGTTGATGTGGAAAGTGTAGGGTTAGCAGCTCAGAGTCAGATATCATCGAGTTCAGCTCGGATTAGCTCGATTGTTGATTTGTTGTTTAAACTAATCTAAGACGCACTTCTATTGTCATTCCGTGTGGTTAACAATCATGGATTCTAATTAGTGTGTTTATTTATCCTATTACTTTGTTTTTCAATTTCGATTTTGATCTTGTTAGAAGCGTGTCATTGCTGTGAATGTACAGTTAACTTGTTGAAAGTAGGTTAAGAACAATTGCGGAAGACCCACTTATCTAACCTTCCTCAGCAACTTTATGTAGAGAGAGATCTGTTCATTAAGTTACTCAACTCGCAACGAGGCGATAACTTTATAAAAATGGATTCCTTCATCTTAAATAACAACTTGTAAGTACTACTGAGATTGTTTTAATTTAAATTATTAATGTCTACAGAAACAGACATACAACCTTTAGATAGATCAAAGTCAAGTTTAGTAGTTTCAACCAATTAAACCTGCCAAATAGTAGGCATACGTAGGTCTTAAACTGATTATAGAACTAAGATTATAAACTATTCAAAAGTATAGTTTGTATTTGAAGAGAGAGAGAGAGACTGATTTTCCGACACATCACAATATTTTAGTTAACAATACACAAAATAATAGAAATGAATCATATTAGTATTAAGATTATCTAAAAGTTATCTAGTATTAGAAAGTTAAAATCGAACCTCTATCCAAACCACATAAGAGTAGGGGGCATACAAATTAAAGAAATAGAACAGTCCCAAAAGTCTCCAAAATTATTTTATTACATTACTGTCATACATATATATTTATTATTATAAATTTTCTCAAACTAACAACCAACCTTACATCACTCATCATGTTTTAACCTTAAATATCTTCCAATAAAATATTGTATTTACAAACATGCTATTTCGAATCTTCTCATTAATAATATTAAAAAAAAATCCCAACATATCAAACTTGTCGTTTATTGACTCATAGGCCTAATAAATATGTTTTACGGTATGACTTAGCTCAAGGGTTTGTAATCCTTCCCAAAAAGCGTACGATTCCCATTTATTTTATCGATACCGTAAGCCTACTTGGTATTACAAACATTGTAAGATTTTTTTTTTGCAATATTTGTATGATACAATGTTAATTTGAAAAGTGGAGGCTGCGTGCTACAATGACTAGATAGATTTAGGGGGGTATATAGACCTTAGATGACCTCTGAACACAAGGAAAAGAAAATAGTTCAAATAGCCCAGCCTGCTTATTCATTTTAGGGCATTTTAACCAGGGCTGTGGATCTGGAATGCCACGTCTTCCACTTTAACTCCTTCATTTTTCTGTCCAACTCCTTCATAAATTGACATTTTATATTAATTAGTAATAACAAATTTACTGCAGTAAATTGCTCTAACAACTTGTGAATGTGAGGAATGCCAGGCCTCCGCCGTGGTTCGGATCCCACGTTAAACTGTAGGTCCTCCATTTCATCTCACAATCACCCTACCATTACACATTAGCATAAGTGCGTATAACCCGAACGGGTAGTAAGACGCGGTGCTAATAGTAGTAATGATGATAATAATAATAATAATAATAATAAATTTCTCCAATACAAACTATGTCTTGGGAAGCTTCTTTGGCATTGCGAATTTACTTTAAAATATATTTGTCAATCCAAATTACAAATATTGGTTCTAGAAACATAAAAAGTATTAAGTTAAAATTATATATTTACCATAGGCTATATTGTTATAATATACCAGTAAAAGCCTATGTTTTTATTTTAAAGTCGTAGGCCTAGTTAGCACATTTTTATCGACTCTTACTCCACCCAAAACTGCTTAAGGGTACATGCATGCCGAGGAGCGTGCACATAGCACATCACTCCTATCTTTGCACGTCGCTCATGGAACAGTCTGTGCATACGAGCAGATTGCTCATCGCACTTCGTACCCGGCTACAGAAGACCAGTCTGTATGGAGCATTTGTACTGCATTGTTTTTTAAACTTCTTTTTATTTAAAAATTTTTAATTTGATGATTTTAATTTTAATTTAACATATTATTAAACTGAAAAAAAAAATCATCTTTGACAGCAGTAGTGATGAAAGTGATGAGATGTCAGCAGCAGCTAAATGTCTAAATGCCTCTTGTCCCAGATTTCGGAGTACTTAGAAATACTAGTATTTAATAGTTTATCTTTTTTGTCACTCATCTCCTTCCTAAAACAAACTCAATCTGTAGAAAGTTCGTACAAGACAAACAGTGAACTTAAAGTCGAATTGATAATAGATAAAATAAAAGTGCAATGAACAACACTGAGGGCTTGCTTTGATCTTGAACCAACCAATCAGAACACTGTGCACATCGCACAATCCTTCACAAAAGCAAACCGGTTTGTTTCTTGTGTTTGGTTGGAGTGAAGTGCGGAGAGTGAGGTGTTCGGCATGCACGCTCCCTTTTCTTTACATGGGTTTGTTTCTACTTGTGTGATGTGTGGAAATAGGAGTGATGAGCGATGTGCACGCCCCTCGGCATGTACACACCTTTAGACTGACTTCACAACCTTGATTGTAACCACCCTTTGTATGGAGCTTCCCCAACTACTACACTACAAGGCAGCTGGGGGTGGAGGGGGGTTAGGGAGAGGGCTGGCTTTACATAAGTATAGGATGTTCAAAAGATAACTTCTATTTATTGAAAATACATAATTGGTACTAATCCATTACACAAGTGGTTTCACAGAATACCTTTTCTTGTGACATGGAAGCATACACTTTGTTGGTTAAACGCTTGAAAGTTGGGAATTTTATGAGATTTGAGAGCTTGAGTTGAGAACTTCTAGGCTTATTCTGTCTCCCAGTACTTTCTTATGAAAGTCCTTACTCACAGACTTGTACAGACAGATTTAAAATTTTTGATCTTTACTCTACACAAAAAATCCCGACATCAAAAAATTATCAAACATCGAAAGGAGATTCCCTCTGTACTAGATGGTAGAAAGGATAGTTAATCGACTAGTCTTAGTAGCGCCGTTGTTAGTAGGCAGAGACAACAACGGCCGGTGAGTGTATGCTGAATGCGGTATGGAAACGAATCATAAGGGAACATGAGCTGCCCAGTAGCAAAATTTCACTCAGTCAGCGATGCTTGGAGTGGCAGCATTATCAGCCAATGTTTTGTTTATTGTTTTTAGTTGTGACTTTAATGGCTGCTAGACTTTAGCAGTTTTATCATTCAAATTATCATATGTTGAACGACCAATGCCTTAATTAGGGCTTTATTAAATTTTGAAGGCATAAATGCAGTGAATGTTGTGCAACATTTTATTGTTTTCTTATTGAGAACTCTGACTAAGCTGAAATGAGGACATTGAGGTTAGTGTTAGTGTTTGACTTCTGAAATACACATTAATCTTGTTAGCAAGTATCTATACTATAATCCATTCACGGTAGGAATTACTCTCTGAAAGGTCTTTTTTCCTACCAATATCCCACTATATAATAGCTTTCTGGTAGGGAAGAAGGCCTTTCAGAAAACAATTCCTACGGTGAACAGACTTTAGTATGAATTGAACAGAACTTATGTATCTTATTTCATTGTTTATTAAAATAGGCTTTCATGAAAACCATTTAAATAGGCTCAAAGTAACAATGAAGCACGATGAGTAACTTAGGGCTATGTTGCATTGTTACAACTCTTTTTTTTTTGTTTGATCAAGTAGGCTATATTAAACAAAAAAACAAGGTGTTTTATTCATCATTTAACATTTTAAAATTTGTTATTTAGTGTGTAATTTGCATGAAATTTCATATAACCATTTTGTTTGGGGTGCTGATTTCGAATTTGCCATCAGTTATTTCATAAAATGTCAGGGGAAGCCCCTTCACCCTCACACGCTAAATTATTATATGTTTTGAATAGTTTATTCACTTACCAGTGTTAACATTTTAGGGCAACTTTCATTAGGTTATGAAGCAGGACATTGGTAGACAGGTATCAAAATACTTTAGAAATATTGATTAAGTTCTTTTTTACTGTTTTATTTTACAGCTGAAAATGTTTTTAAATAAACACTGCCAAATTGCTAATTCTTTGATAAAGTGATGACTGAGTGCCACAACTCAGGAAGCTTACTAGTTAAATATTGTTTTCAAGTGAGTTATAATAAAGCAGCGGTTTCCAACCTGGGGATCGCGGCGTATTTTGGGTGGGGTCACAATATAGAGGTTTTAGCTTTATATTTACTTTTTCAAGAATTTTAATGATTATAGGAAGATGCATAATTCTAGTAGAAATGTAAGTTGTTAAAGTGCTAAAAAGGCGTAGTTACTGCTTAGGTTCCTTTTGGCTATTCCATTCTGATGGCTTCTTGCTGACTTGGTTAATTGTGGCAGACTTGTAATGCTGTTAGCATAATATAAAATCATCCCCCACCCCTGGGCTTGTTGATTCTCTTTTACTACATATTAGTCACATATAATCATTATTATAATTAATATATAATAATTAAAACAAACATTAGTGGACATGCGGGTTTAATGTCATGCACAATGGCCGCAGAGAGAAAAGTTGTGGTCATAAACTATAAAATGTTGGAAACCGCTGTAGTAAAGTCAGTAATATTTTTTAATCTAAAAGTACACGATTTGAATGATATCTGCAAATCTAAATAAAGATATTTAGCTCAGATTCAGATAAATAATAATTCAAGTTATTTTCTTGTGCACTAAAAAATACAGTTAACTAAAAGCTCGGTTCACAAGACTTGATAATCACCCCAAATTTTAAAATTTTCCTGGGACCCTTACTCCCTTCCACCACCACCCCATTCTCAACATTGCCTTGTACATTCTCTTTGCCATTTGGGAATTTTTCTAATTACGAAATGCTTAGAGTTGGGAAAAATACCCCTCCCCCTCCCAAAATATATTTCGTGTAACGCCCCTGTATGTAGACTATTTATAATACAGTAAAACCTTGGATTGCGAGCATAATTCGTTTCGTAAACGTGTTCGTAATACAAAGCACTCGTATATCAAAGTGAATTTTCCCCATAAAAAATAATGGAAACTCAGATGATTCGTCCCACAACCCAAAAATATTTAATCTAAAAATGATTAATACCTTTTTTATTTTCATTATTTAAATGTAACTGTACTGTAATCAAATTAATTAATTAAATTTAATGGTGGCTGGTGTGAGGTGGACGAGAGAGAGGAGAGGAGGAGGTGGGTTATTGTTTAGGACGACTTTCACTGTCACTAACGGAATCACCTGCTATATGTTGGTTTACTGGAAATTTTATTTTTCTTTTTGTGCCGACTTTAACATAAGTACCTATCCAATGGACAATGTGCTCGTCTTACAAAACACTCGCAACCAAGTTACTCGCAATCCAAGGTTTTACTGTATATAATAAATATCAAGAGTGACAGATGTATATCACACGTATGAATATGTGAAAGTGGATTTATTGACTTCCCTATGCACTTTGAACTGTGCCAACTTAAGGTTGGAGTGTAGGGGGCGCAAGTAATTGCAGTTTTTATATAAACACATTTTGTTGGTCAAAATAAATAAAATATTTCGCCAGTATAAACATAGAGTTTAATTAACTTCAAATGTTGATAGCAACAGTTGTTGAATATCTGTCGAGGGTGTCTGGAATTTAGTGACAACTTTTTCTCTTCATTTAAAAAGTTTCTCATCTAATGCCGCTATGCTTTTGACAGATATTCAACAACTGTTGATATCACCATGTGAAGAAAATTAAACTCTATGTTTCTACTGGAGCAATACTTATTTCAGCAAAAAAAAAAAAAATCTGCAAAAACTGTCATTAATTTGGTTTACGTACTCTCCCAGCTTTAACTGTGTGTTTGCAGTTTAGCAGAATTACTGTTATGTTGGTAGCATGTATCAGACTTACTAGTTGAGGGAGAATCACTTATAAATAATATGAAGTGTTAAGATATTTGAATGCGAGGGTGTTGAGACAAACCTAAACAATTACGACAAATTTACAAACTTTATATTTTACTTAAGATCAATTTATGAAATTACCTCTTGTTAAAACAACTCGCCCTACCTATGACAATTATTAGAAACTAATTTTAACTAAAATTATAGTCTTACTTATTTGCCATGTAATAGGATTGAAACTACATGAAGCTAAAATTATTGGCCTCCTTATTGCTTTTGTCATAATTATATCGGAAACTTTCCTCAGCTAAAACCTTCCTTATTACTGTACCCCTCTATATAGTCTGGGATATAGAATGTAAACTTCCTTATTATCTTGGATATAGACCGTAAACTGGCCTTAGTTTAAATCTCCACACCTACTATTTAGGGATATGTAAAGTAATTGTAATTTAGATTCTAAAACAGTTTTAGTTAAAACTCTCCCAAAATTCTGGGGTATGGAGTGAATACTATCCTAATTGTCAGTCATATAGTATATAAATTGCCTTATGTCAGAGTTATATACTGTGAGCCCTCCTTATTGTTTGGGATAAAGACTGTAATCCAGTGGCATAACAAATTAAGCTTGCCCCACCCCCACAGATTTATTTTTGGGCTCCCTTTTCCAAGTCATCTAACACCTTAATCAATGTTATAAGAAATAATTAATACTCCTAAATAATTACTAATTTAGTAATCACACCTTATAACGACTGTTTAAGCCTCGATTTTGTGTTGGGAATGTTATCAATCAGTCAGCTTGACCACATTAAGATGAAAAAATAAAATACTGTGCTATTTATAACAGAATAAAATATTCGAAATAATGCTCTAGCTTAGTTATAATTTACAACACTTTATGATAAACATATTCAACTATCTAAATTGTCAATAATCAGAACATAAGTTATTTGATTACAACTATTTCCACCAAATTTATAGTAATTTAGAGTTCCCTTATACCAATTGGGCTCCCCCGCATTGCAGGTCCGGGTGTTACGCCACTGATCTAAACCAACCTTAGTTAAAACCCTTTCATTATGACGGGATGTCATGTGTAAACCTTCCTTACTGTATGGGACATAGTATATCAATCAGCCTTAATTAACAGCACTTTATTGTATGAGACATAGTATATCAATCAGCCTTAGTTAACAGCACCTTATTGTCTGGGACATAGTATATCAATCAGCCTTAATTAACAGCACTTTATTGTATGAGACATAGTATATCAATCAGCCTTAGTTAACCGCACCTTATTGTCTGGGATATAGTATATCAATCAGCCTTAGTTAACCGCACCTTATTGTCTGGGATATAGTATATCAATCAACCTTAGTTAACCACACCTTATTGTCTGGGACATAGTATATAAATCAGCCTTAGTCAACCACACCTTATTGTCTGGGACATAGTATATCAATCAGCCTTAATTAACAGCACTTTATTGTATGAGACATAGTATATCAATCAGCCTTAGTTAACCGCACCTTATTGTCTGGGATATAGTATATCAATCAGCCTTAGTTAACCGCACCTTATTGTCTGGGATATAGTATATCAATCAACCTTAGTTAACCACACCTTATTGTCTGGGACATAGTATATAAATCAGCCTTAGTCAACCACACCTTATTGTCTGGGACATAGTATATAAATCAACCTTAGTTAACCACACCTTATTGTCTGGGATATAGTATATAAATCAACCTTAGTTAACCACACCTTATTGTCTGGGACATAGTATATCAATCAGCCTTAATTAACAGCACTTTATTGTATGAGACATAGTATATCAATCAGCCTTAGTCAACCGCACCTTATTGTCTGGGACATAGTATATAAATCAACCTTAGTTAACCACACCTTATTGTCTGGGAGATGGTATATCAATCAGCCTTAATTAACAGCACTTTATTGTATGAGACATAGTATATCAATCAGCCTTAGTCAACCGCACCTTATTGTCTGGGACATAGTATATAAATCAACCTTAGTTAACCACACCTTATTGTCTGGGAGATGGTATATCAATCAGCCTTAGTTAACCACACCTTATTGTCTGGGACATAGTATAGCAATCAACCTTAGTCAACCACACCTTATTGTCTGGGACATAGTATATCAATAAGCCTTAGTCAACCGCACCTTATTGTCTGGGACATAGTATATAAATCAACCTTAGTTAACCACACCTTATTGTCTGGGATATAGTATATAAATCAACCTTAGTTAACCACACCTTATTGTCTGGGACATAGTATATCAATAAGCCTTAGTCAACCGCACCTTATTGTCTGGGACATAGTATAGCAATCAACCTTAGTCAACCACACCTTATTGTCTGGGACATAGTATAGCAATCAACCTTAGTCAACCACACCTTATTGTCTGGGACATAGTATTTCAATAAGCCTTAGTCAACCGCACCTTATTGTCTGGGACATAGTATATAAATCAACCTTAGTTAACCACACCTTATTGTCTGGGATATAGTATATCAATCAGCCTTAGTTAACCACACCTTATTGTCTGGGACATAGTATATCAATCAGCCTTAATTAACAGCACTTTATTGTATGAGACATAGTATATCAATCAGCCTTAGTTAACCGCACCTTATTGTCTGGGATATAGTATATCAATCAGCCTTAGTTAACCGCACCTTATTGTCTGGGACATAGTATATCAATCAGCCTTAGTCAACCACACCTTATTGTCTGGGACATAGTATATAAATCAACCTTAGTTAACCACACCTTATTGTCTGGGAGATGGTATATCAATCAGCCTTAGTCAACCGCACCTTATTGTCTGGGACATAGTATATAAATCAACCTTAGTTAACCACACCTTATTGTCTGGGACATAGTATATCAATCAGCCTTAGTTAACCACACCTTATTGTCTGGGACATAGTATATCAATCAGCCTTAGTTAACCACACCTTATTGTCTGGGACATAGTATAGCAATCAACCTTAGTCAACCACACCTTATTGTCTGGGACATAGTATTTTAATAAGCCTTAGTTAACCACACCTTATTGTCTGGGATATAGTATATCAATCAGCCTTAGTTAACCACACCTTATTGTCTGGGAGATGGTAAATACAACATTAGGTCAACAGCCATGACCGAAAGTTATTGAACTAAATGACACGACTATTCAATAACTTCAACTAGAACAACACTCTTTCTTATATAAAAAAAAACTATATTTTGTAAATGATCTCCAAGGGGTGAGGTGACCTTTATGCCTCAACCATCGGTAGTTAAATACTAAATCATTTTGGCAACACATGCAGTTTTACCCTTGTGCAACTATACGACCAAGATTAAGTGTTTTTTTTTTATCTTTTATAATATTGCCAAACTTGTCTAAATTCTCAAATGACATGAAGACTCGCCGCCTTTTACTGATTTGTAAGTAAGGTGCTATTTAGGCTCACCACAATACTGGTTTGTAACTAAGTTGACATATAGACTCACCACAATACTGGTTTGTAACTAAGTTGACATTTTGATTCACCACAATACTGGTTTGTAACTAAGTTGACATTTAGACTCGCCTCATTACTAATTTATAATTAAGTTGACATGTATACTCACTATATTACTAATTTTTAATTAAGTTGACATGTAGACTCACTATATTACTAATTTTTAATTAAGTTGACATGTAGACTCATCATATTATGTAGACTCCTCATCTCTAGCTTGCAAAGGAAAATATTGTAATCGAAACGTTAATTAATTGTGAGTGAGTTCAGCCTGTGTTCGTAGTTCACATTCTATAAAAACTACAATAAAAACTGTTGTCCTTGAGTTTCAAGCTCTGACGTAGTTGACTGCTGGAGGATTGAGCAACTGAAAGATAATTATATGCGATTATAGAGTCTTTCTTCAGCCATGCTGAGGATCTCCACTATGGGAGGTGATTGAATGAAATATTGGCTGTATGCGTGGAGTGTCTGGAACACAACAATCCTGCTGTATGCGTGGAGTGTCTGGAACACAACAATCCTGCTGTATGCATGGAGTGTCTGGAACACAATCCCACTGTATGCGTGGAGTGTCTGGGACACAACAATCCTGCTGTATGCGTGGAGTGTCTGGAACACAACAATCCTGCTGTATGCATGGAGTGTCTGGAACACAATCCCACTGTATGCGTGGAGTGTCTGGGACACAACAATCCTGCTGTATGCGTGGAGTGTCTGGAACACAACAATCCTGCTGTATGCATGGAGTGTCTGGAACACAATCCCACTGTATGCGTGGAGTGTCTGGGACACAACAATCCTGCTGTATGCATGGAGTGTCTGGAACACAATCCCACTGTATGCGTGGAGTGTCTGGAACACAACAATCCTGCTGTATGCGTGGAGTGTCTGGAACACAACAATCCTGCTGTATGCATGGAGTGTCTGGAACACAACAATCCTGCTGTATGCATGGAGTGTCTGGAACACAATCCCACTGTATGCGTGGAGTGTCTGGAACACAACAATCCTGCTGTATGCGTGGAGTGTCTGGAACACAACAATCCCGCTGTATGCGTGGAGTGTCTGGAACACAATAATCCCGCTGTATGCGTGGAGTGTCTGGGACACAACAATCCTGCTGTATGTGTGCAGTGTCTGGTACACAACAATCCTGTTGTATGTGTGGAGTGTCTGGTACACAACAATCCTGTTGTATGTGTGGAGTGTCTGGAACACAACAATCCTGATTTATGTGTGGAGTGGCTTTTAATACAACAATCCTGCTGTATGTGTGGAGTGTCTGAAAACAACAATCCTGATGTATGCATGGAGTGTCTGGAACACAACAATCCTGTTTTATGCGTGGAGTTGCTTGTAATACAACAATCCTGCTGTATGTGTGGAGTGTCTGGAACTCAACAATCTTGTTTTATGCGTGGAGTTGCTTGTAATACAACAATCCTGCTGTATGCGTGGAGTGTCTGGAACACAACAATCCTGTTTTATGCGTGGAGTTGCTTGTAATACAACAATCCTGCTGTATGCGTGGAGTGTCTGGAACACAACAATCTTGTTTTATGCGTGGAGTGTCTGGAACACAACAATCCTGTTTTATGCGTGGAGTGTCTGGAACACAACAATCCTGTTTTATGCGTGGAGTGTCTGGAACACAACAATCCTGATTTATGCGTGGAGTGTCTGGAACACAACAATCCTGTTTTATGCGTGGAGTGTCTGGAACACAACAATCCTGTTTTATGCGTGTAGTGGCTGGTAATACAACAATCCCACTGTATGCACGAAGAGCCTTGAAACAGTACATCCCTGCATCATGCGTGCCAATATATTGCTAAAGCTTAGGACAACAAATGTCATTAGTACTTAATTATTTGTGTGGTAAAGACAACTGTTTCCATTAGTAAATAATGTACAACTCAGGGCTGGGACGGCAATCATCATAGATACCTATGTATTGTTGAGGTTCAATACAAAGGTCACCATGAGTACAATGCATAGTAAGCGTCAATGTAATGAGAGGGTTCAAGGCAATAGTTAGCATAAGTACCTTACATATTCTTTGGTTATAGAAAGCATTTGCCTTTAATTACTTATGTAGGTAAGGGGTACTTTCCCATAAGTAGGGCTACCAATGTAATGGTTGGTGTCAAGACAACATTCACCTTAAGTACCACATGTATTTAGTGGAGGTCAGCACAACACTTGCCATAAGTAGCCAAGAGCGATGAAGTGCTGGGGGAGGGAGGGTCAGGACAACGTTCGTTATCATTACAAGAGCTTACCTTCACCGAAGATTATTGTTGCGTGATCCGTGGGAAGAAGGGAGAGAGAGGGCCTTTGCGCATGCGCGTTCCCCGTCCTAGCAACCTTCAGTCAGATAATGAGTTAGTCTGATAGTGAGTGACAGCGCAGTCTTACCTGAAGCTCAACCAAAGACAGCCATGAAGTTAGAGGCTCAAAGTCCTACCGTGTCCACGGCTGACGCGGCTCTGCTTGGTGGTTGCAGGAAAGGATCCTCGGTGAAGGTCACCATCACACCCTGCCAACCCAAGACGCTGACCCACCTGCCCAAGAGACAACCCGTGGACATCGGCTTCGATGACCTCACTTACACCGTGCGGGAGGGTCGCAAGAAGAGTGAGTAGTAGTACTGTTTACACTTCTGGTTGTGTGTTGAGGATCCTTTACACTTTAACGGATATTTATACAACTTCGGATTTTGTTTCGAATCCTTCACTACATAATTTTTGAATGGCCTATAGCTCGTTTTTTAATTTATACCTAATATTTTGTTTAAGACCCTTTATTATTTATTTCATGTCTAGGACTCGATAGCCTACATATTATCTCAGATAGAGGTCTCTATACACATTGTGTCGAGTGGAGGTCTCTATTTATACATCTTGTCAGATAGAGGTCTCTATATATACATCTTGTCAGGTAGATGTCGCTATGTGTACATCTTGTCAGGTAGAGGTCTCCATGTATACATCTTGTGATAGGAAAAGGTCTCTACACATTGTGTCAGGTGGAGGTCTCTATATATACATCTTGTCAGATAGAGGTCTATATATATATACATCTTGTCAGGTAGAGGTCTCAATACACATTGTGTCAGGTGAAGGTCTCTATTTATACATCTTGTCAGGTAGAGGTCTCCATGTATACATCTTGTCAGGTAGAGGTCTCCATGTATACATCTTGTCAGGTAGAGGTCTCCATGTATACATCTTGTGATAGGAAAAGGTCTCTCTATACATTGTGTAAGGTGGAGGTCTCTATATATACATCTTGTCAGATAGAGGTCTCTATATATACATCTTGTCAGGTAGAGGTATCTATATATACATCTTGTCAGGTAGAGGTGTCTATATATACATCTTGTGTCAGCTAAAGATTTCTATACACATTGTGTCAGCTAAAGATTCTATACACATTGTGTCAGGTGAAGGTCTCTATATATCTTGTGTCAGGTAAAGGTCTCAATTTATACACCTTGCGTCAGGTAAAGGTCTCTATCTAGTCACCTGTGTCAGTTAAAGGTCTCTATACATCTTGCTTCAGATATAGGTCTCTATACATCTTGCTTCAGATAAAGGTCTCTATTCACATGTGACAAGTAAAGGTCTCTATTTATACATCTTGCTTCAGGTAAAGGTTTCTATCTATTCACCTGTGACAGGTAAAGGTCTCTATATATATACATCTTGTGTCAGGTAAAGGTTTCTATCTATTCACCTGTAACAGGTAAAGGTCTCTATTTATACATCTTGTGTCAGGTAAAGGTTTCTATTTGTACATCTTGTGTCAGGTAAAGGTTTCTATTTGTACATCTTTCTTTAGGTAAAGATCTCTATCTATTCACCTGTGACAGGTAAAGGTCTCTATATATACCTTGTGTCAGGTAGGTCTCTATACATACATCTTGCGCCACCTGTGTCTACCAGTGACCTTGCTCTATACAGGAAAACATGAGACAAAATTATGGGGAGCAGCCATACAAAGCAAATATGAAGTAGCCAAATGAAGCTATTGTACAGTTAGATGAAGCAGACATGTACAAGCAGAATGATCTATTGCACAGTAGATGAAGCAGCATGTCAGCAGAATAAGCTATTGCACAGGTAGATGAAGCAGACATGTACAAGCAGAATGAAGCTATTGCACAGGTAGATGAAGCAGACATGTACAAGCAGAATGAAGCTATTGCACAGGTAGATGAAGCAGACATGTACAAGCAGAATGAAGCTATTGCACAGGTAGATGAAGCAGACATGTACAAGCAGAATGAAGCTATTGCACAGGTAGATGAAGCAGACATGTACAAGCAGAATGATGCTATTGCACAGGTAGATGAAGCAGACATGTACAAGCAGAATGAAGCTATTGCACAGGTAGATGAAGCAGACATGATATAGCAGAACAGTCCCTCTAATTTCCACTTTTCTCATCGCTACCGAAATTTTAAATAAATTTGTAATGATGGAAACCATGGATCAAGTTTAATAGTTTATATTGACTAGATTATCATTTTATCTTCACTTTAAATGAAGTTATCCTCCTTTAAAACTTCCGTGGTGTAAAATAACTTTATAAATTATCAAATAAGCTACTCTTAAACACGGAGTGGTTCAACTTGGCACAATTCCTTTGACCATGGCCATGCAATAACCTGCAGAAGGACCATTATGAAGACAAGTCATACGTCATAAGGATTCTATATCCTCCAAACTACCAACAATCCTTAAATAGCCTGGTATTTACATTGTAATTTCTAGCTTGCATCGAGTGTTGATTGCAATTCCTAGCTTGCATCGTGTGTTGATTGCAATTCCTAGCTTGCATCCATGTGTTGATTGTAATTCCTAGCTTGCATCATGTGTTGATTGTAATTCCTAGCTTGCATCATGTGTTGATTGTAATTCCTAACTTACATCGTAGTGTTGATTGTAATTCCTAGCTTGCATCATGTGTTGATTGTAATTCCTAACTTACATCGTAGTGTTGATTGTAATTCCTATCTTGCATCGTGTGTTTATTGTAATTCCTAACTTGCAATGTGTGTTGATTGTAATTTCTAGCTTGCATTGTGTGTTGAATGTAGTTCCTAACTTGCATCGTGTGTTGATTGTAATATATAGCTTGCATCGAGTGTTGATTGCAATTCCTAGCTTGCATCGTGTGTTGATTGTAATTCCTAGCTTGCATCGTGTGTTTATTGCAATTCCTAGCTTACATCATGTGTTGATTATAATTTCTAACTTGCATCGTGTGTTGATTATAATTTCTAACTTGCATCGTGTGTTGATTGTAATTCCTAACTTGCATCGTGTGTTGATTGTAATTCCTAGCTTGCATCGTGTGTTGATTGTAATTTCTAGCTAGCTTTGTGTGTTGAATATAATTCCTAACTTGCATCATGTGTTGATTATAATTTCTAGCTTGCATTGTTTGTTGATTTTAATTCCTAACTTGCATCGTGTGTTGATTGTAATTCCTATCTTGCAATGTGTGTTGATTGTAATTTCTAGCTTGCATTGAGTGTTGAATGTAATTCCTAGCTTACATAATGTGTTGATTATAATTTCTAGCTTGCATTGTGTGTTGATTGCAATTCCTAACTTGCATCGTGTGTTGATTGTAATTCCTAACTTGCATCGTGTGTTGATTGTAATTTCTAGCTTGCATTATGTGTTGATTGTAATTTCTAGCTTGCATTGTGTTTTGATTGTAATTCCTAACTTGCATCGTGTTTTGATTGTAATTCCTAACTTGCATCGTGTGTTGATTGTAATTCCTAACTTGCATCGTGTGTGGATTGTAATTTCTAGCTTGCATCCTGTGTTGATTGTAATTCCTAGCTTGCATCGTGTGTTGATTGTAATTAATTGTTGCCGTCCGTATTGTCTGTATGGTATTTTACTATTTAGATATATTATTGTCACAAACTCTTGAACTAGTTTTTGAATTAAGAATAGTGAATTGTGAACGTGAACGAATTCACGCTGTGTACGAGTTTCGGCTGCCGAGGTTCTCCGGTATTTTGATGTTGCTTTAAATGAGGCAGACCTTGGGATGACCTTGAGCGACAGTGGACAGCACAAAACCAGTTTGAGTTAAAGGAACCACTTTTGTCGCAATTAAAAACGGCATTGCTATTGACTATTCATTTTATTTTATGAACTATGCAGCTAGTTTGAAGGACTCGTCTGGTGTTCACTAAATATATCTTGTCCTAAAACTAGTGTCTGTTTAACCTTAAACTTGTTTCATTGTTGTCACTGCGATAATTTAAATATTTGGCAGGATACTAGGATAGTTCCAACACTTGGCGGGATTGTGTTACTATTATAGTTCCAATACTTGGCAGGATTATGTTACTATTGTAGTTCCAATACTTGGCAGGATTATGTTACTATTGTAGTTCCTACACTTGGCGGGATTATGTTACTATTGTAGTTCCAATACTTGGCGAGATTGTGTTGCTATTATATTTTCAATATTTGGAAGGATTGTGTTACTTTTACAGTTCCAACACTAAGGATAGGTATTAATAGGCGCCAAACATAGGTCAACCAACGCCAACTACTTAAACAGTGCATTCTGTTTATATTTACAGTAGCCCTTTGGCTTCTTTGGTGCTGACTGACAGCTCACAGCTGTAGTTGTAAGATTTTACAAAGTTTTCACTTTTCAAACTACTTTATCGAATTGAATTAAGAGGGTGGTTGAAAAGTAAACATCCGCACTAATGGATCAAGACTATGGGAAACACAAAGTTAAAATTCAAAAATAAAAGTTTCATTGAACCCGTTAAAGATAAGAAAGAACCTCAGAGCTTTGCAACAAATGGAACAGTACAACGTATCAAACATGTGTGGGCCTAGCATTGACACAGCCGCAATACATTATCGTCTGTCCACTGAGACAGTGAAGCGATGAGTGATCAATGTGGAGCGGATATATGCCTTGCGTCAGTAGATACGATGTGAGTCAAGGTGCGGATGTCCCATCGCCGTATTGGACATTGCTCCTGTTGAATCGACTAACTAGCACTAGCGCGTTCAAACAAAGAAACACGTGCAGGCTTCAGCTGGAAACTTTAGTTACGATCTATATGGTACTGAGAGGGAGGGAGCTACTGCTCGTGTCATAGAGCTACTATGGTAGTGAGAGGCAGGGAGCTACTGCTCGTGTCATAGAGCTACTATGGTAATAGGAGGGAAGGAGCTACTGCTCATGTCATAGAGCTACTATGGTACTGAGAGGGAGGGGAGCTACTGCTTGTCATAGAGCTACTATGGTACTGAAAGGGAGGGAGCTACTGCTCGTGTCATAGAGCTACTATGGTAATAGGAGGGAAGGAGCTACTGCTCATGTCATAGAGCTACTATGGTACTGAGAGGGAGGGAGCTACTGCTTGTCATAGAGCTACTATGGTACTGAGAGGGAGGAACAACTGCTCGTGTCATAGAGCTACTATGGTACTGAAAGGGAGGGACTACTGCTCGTGTCATAGAGCTACTATGATACTTGAGAGGGAGGGAGCTACTGCTCGTGTCATAGAGCTACTATGGTACTGAAAGGGAGGGAGCTACTGCTCGTGTCATAGAGCTACTATGGTACTTAGAGGGAGGGAGCTACTGCTCGTGTCATAGAGCTACTATGGTACTGAAAGGGAGGGAGCTACTGCTCGTGTCATAGAGCTACTATGGTACTGAGAGGGAGGGCGCTACTGCTCGTGTCATAGAGCTACTATGGTACTGAAAGGGAGAGAGCTACTGCTCGTGTCATAGAACTACTATGGTACTGAGAGGGAGGGAGCTACTGCTCATGTCATAGAGCTAATATGGTACTGAGAGGGAGGGAAGCAACTGCTCGTGTCATAGAGCTACTATGGTAATAGGAGGGAAGGAGCTACTGCTCATGTCATAGAGCTGCTATGGTACTGAGAGGGAGGGGAGCTACTGCTTGTCATAGAGCTACTATGGTACAAGAGGGAAGGAGCTACTATGGTATTGCAAGTGAGGGGAACTACTGCTCATCTCCACGAGGTACTATGGTATTAACAAGGGGTGGAGTTACTGCTTGTTCTTTACATACACCTTAGTATTGAGAGGGGTGGTAACTACAGCTCTACTTCACTTACACCTTAATAGGACCCACAAAATGTTTTCTGCTTTGTCTCTACACGAATGTGGCTACATTTCCTCTAATTGAACTCTTATCTCTAAACATAGCTAATTATTTATGTACTGTAACTCAACAAGTATAGGTGCAGTTTAAAAATACTTGTCAACAGCAACAGTGTTTTTGGGTGTGAATATGATGACTTTCCACATTTTTACTATCCACACTCATTTAATTTGAATGCTGTTGCTTTTCATCATTAATTACCTCTTTTTAACTTAGAGCTTTACCGTAATTCAAGTTGTTAATAACAACTCTTGATTGGTGTGTTTGTTTCTAGAGGAGAAGTTGATCTTGAAGTCTGTGAGTGGTCGCCTGAGGTCGGGAGAGCTGACCGCCATCATGGGGCCCTCCGGGGCCGGCAAGTCCACACTGCTCAATATCCTGACGGGATACAAGTGAGAGCTCTTTACTTGGTCACCACTACATGATATAACAGTCACGACTCCACTCTTACCAACCAACCTCTTGGGGGGTGTGTGTGTTTTACAGGTCATCCGGTATGGAGGGCTCCATCACTACCAACGGCCACGAGAGAAATCTGAGTCAGTTCCGTAAACTGTCGTGTTACATTATGCAGGACAACCAACTGCACGCCAACCTGACAGTGGAGGAGGCGATGAATGTGGCAGCCAGCCTCAAGTTGGGAAAGTCCGTGACACAACACGAGAAGATGGAAGTGGTAAGTAACTTAACGTTCTTCTTACCTTCCAATGGAGGGAGGTAGTAGCAGAACTCAAGTTGGGAAAGTCCGTGACACAACACGAGAAGATGGAAGTGGTAAGTAACTTAACGTTCTTCTTACCTTCCAATGGAGGAAGGTGGTAGCAGAACTCAAGTTAGATCTAACCAGGTGATTGTTTTTAGACATAAAAATGTCTGATCATCATAAAATGAGATGCTAACATAAGCTTTATCTTATAACTGGAACATTTTGAACCTTCATTTAATATTCATTAGGTTATCTCACTATACAATTATTTAGTCATCTCTGAGCTAGTTGTATTAGAAGACAAGGACCCGATAAGAGCCAGCTCTGAACTAGTTGTATTAGAAGACAAGGGCCCGATAAGTGCCAGCACTGAGCCAGTTGTATTAGAAGACAAGGGCCTGATAAGTGCCAGCACTGAGCCAGTTGTATTAGAAGACAAGGGCCTGATAAGTGCCAGCACTGAGCCAGTTGTATTAGAAGACAAGGCCTGATAAGTGCCAGCACTGAGCCAGTTGTATTAGCAGATAAGGGCCTGATCCAACACAACTAAAAATTATTTTTCTTCACAAAGAAGATGGCTTGCTAATCAATTATCTCACGGAGAGTAAGTATTTGCCAGTTGCCAGAAGCTTCTGGCAGTGAAAATACTCATGTAGCAGTAACAGAAGTTATCAACTAACAAAGACTGGTAAGGGACTTATACAGAAAGTCTCAGCTGCCATAACACTTGGCCAACAGATTTGAAACTCAACTAAATTTATGCTTGATACTAGAAATGTGTGTGGTGTGTACACGATATGACTTTTTGTGTTCCAGATTCTGGAGATACTTGAAACTCTGGGACTACAGGAACATCGTTGCACCATGACCAGTTGTCTCTCCGGGGGACAGAAGAAAAGATTGTCGATAGCTCTGGAGCTGGTCAACAATCCACCCATCATGTTCTTCGACGAACCCACCAGGTAGGAACAACATGGACATTGGGGTGGAGACACAAGATATAGGTGAGAAAAGGGACAAATATTTGGGATATTTAGTCCAAGTACCCACCAATGTGAATACAATATTATAAGTTGATTCATTAGTATATTTTTTCTTTTGTTATTAGAGTGGTGTTAATTGTAAGTTAACTTATTCTAAGATTCTTATTCAAACTGTTCTATTTTTTATTTATTTTTCAGAAACGATTTTGAAGAAAATTTATTTAATTTTACAAATGCATGAATTTTCTTGGTATCTTTCGAATTGAACTTCATACAAGTTATATTTTTACTAAATCATTGTTTTACTAACAAACTTGAAAAATGCTGTAATACTTTAAGAAAACTTATCACAAAAAGTTCCCGATACAATTGACAATATTACTGTTGCAGCGGTTTGGACAGCTCGTCGTGTTTCCAGTGCATCTCGCTCCTCAAGTCCTTGGCCCGCGGGGGGCGCACCATCATCTGCACCATTCATCAGCCCAGCGCACGACTCTTCGAGATGTTTGACCATTTGTACACGTTGGCAGAAGGGCAGTGTGTGTACCAAGGATCCACACAACAGCTTGTACCCTTCCTGGGACGCCTAGGGTTGGTGTGTCCCAGCTACCACAACCCCGCATCATTTGGTACGACCCCAGCTGCCACAACCTCCAATTGGTTAGCTCATGCCTTCTTTCATCAGCGCACAGTAATGAAATGTGAACGTTGGTACTCTTGTTCCAGTGATCGAGGTGTCCTGTGGAGAGTACGGAGATAATATCAAGAAGCTTGTGGCCGCCATTCAGAACGGAAAACATGATATTCGCACGGGCAAGCCCTTTCCCGACCTTCCTGAGGACGAGGTAATGTTCACATCTTACTCAGCTTATCTACTGGGTCATGAAAGTCATGGAAAAGTCACTAAATTAAAAAAAAAGTCACGAAAGTCCCAGAAAAGTCACGAATTTTCAATATTTTGTTCATAAAGTCACAAAAATATTTTTGTTTGAATTTCCCGCGCATCATAACAACGTGAACACGTCGCAAGTCAACGCCACCCACTACCCATGATGCCATGCGCTAGCCGCAAGTTGCCGGATTGGTTTTACCGTGATACCAAGGACTAAGCTAACCTTCTATTGGTTTCTGAGTGTTTGCTAAATTAGATTTGTTAATAACGCAGTGTTCACCTTTAACATACAGATATAAATACTAATGACACTCACCTGATTTGGTGATCACATGGTCTTAGTGTCACTCTTGCAATAGACTACACTGCCGATAATGGGAAGATTGCTGATTCGAATCTGGTCGAGTGTACTTAGGATGGTTTTCCCTAAATGGTTTTCCACTCTCCCTCCATTTAACTATGGTACACTTCCTTTAAATTCAACCTTACTCATTCATTACTCATTAATGTAATTAGTACATATGCATATAGCCTGAACAGATAGTAAGACGCAGTGCTAAAACAATACTAATGAAGATTTATATAATAAAACATTCAATGATATATATTGACTAGTACTATACATATTGGTGTTTTTTTATAAATGTAAATGAGAACCGGACTCAACAACACAATTGTTTTAAATTGGCGGCCTCTTCAGCCGTTGATCAATAAATATGGAGAAAGCAAATGCTTGTACAATTAATTGTACACAACTAGTGAAGCTTGGGCGATAGAAAAGGCCTTTAGTACCGATACTGCCGCATCAGTTATAATATTTGTAAATTTTGAAAAATGACCTCTGGACAGGGTTTGATTCCTATATTCATGCGTAATTTTTCAAAATTAACAAAGATCAATAAATATGTCGTTAAGTGGAATTAAAACCTAAGTTTCTACTGTCATCTTACATTACTGGGTAATATCCTCTATCTGTTGGCAACTTCTATCCCAGTATTACCCATTTACTGCTGGTTGTCTTTAACAATTTTGATCTTGAACTACTTTTGATCATAAATAATATTTTTAAATTGGCAGTATTGATGGTTAAGTGTATTTGCTCTTAATAACTACAATATCGATGGTTGAGTGACTGTTCTTAACAACATCCTCAGGTCCTAAACAACTCAGTGAAGGAGAAGCTGACCAACGGGAGAGCAGACAATGTGAATGTGTCAGTGACTCAGCCGGGAGACAAGTTCTCTACAAACAAATCGTCGACCACAGGGAACCTAAACTTGTACAACACTTACACAGCCAGCAACGATATTGCCAAAGAGGGGCACAGTGAGTATAGCTCTCCTAAACTTGTACAACACTTACACAGCCAGCAACGATATTGCCAAAGAGGGGCACAGTGAGTATAGCTCTCCTAAACTTGTACAACACTTACACAGCCAGCAACGATATTGCCAAAGAGGGGCACAGTGAGTATAGCTCTCCTAAACTTGTACAACACTTACACAGCCAGCAACGATATTGCCAAAGAGGGGCACAGTGAGTATAGCTCTCCTAAACTTGTACAACACTTACACAGCCAGCAATGATATTGCCAAAGAGGGGCACAGTGAGTATAGCTCTCCTAAACTTGTACAACACTTACACAGCCAGCAACGATATTGCCAAAGAGGGGCACAGTGAGTATAGCTCTCCTAAACTTGTACAACACTTACACAGCCAGCAACGATATTGCCAAAGAGGGGCACAGTGAGTATAGCTCTCCTAAACTTGTACAACACTTACACAGCCAGCAACGATATTGCCAAAGAGGGGCACAGTGAGTATAGCTCTCCTAAACTTGTACAACACTTACACAGCCAGCAACGATATTGCCAAAGAGGGGCACAGTGAGTATAGCTCTCCTAAACTTGTACAACACTTACACAGCCAGCAACGATATTGCCAAAGAGGGGCACAGTGAGTATAGCTCTCCTAAACTTGTACAACACTTACACAGCCAGCAACGATATTGCCAAAGAGGGGCACAGTGAGTATAGCTCTCCTAAACTTGTACAACACTTACACAGCCAGCAACGATATTGCCAAAGAGGGGCACAGTGAGTATAGCTCTCCTAAACTTGTACAACACTTACACAGCCAGCAACGATATTGCCAAGGAGGGGCACAGTGAGTATAGCTCTCCTAAACTTGTACTCTATGAAGGTTTACTGGCCTGATAACACTTTACAGTAGCTCATAGACTTGTGCGGTTGATTTGTTCCCAATTTACCCCTCAAGTGGAAAGACGGTGCAAGTCAAATGGTGTTTAAATCCAATGTATTTTTGACATAGTATTGTGTTTGTTTTTAAAAATTATTAAAGCTAAACAAGTTCTGTATATTAGAGGTGTTGCGAAATCTACGTTTTCTCTTCAAAGTTAATTTGAATCGAATAAAATGGTATATTCGCAAAGTTAATAGAAGTTCAGCTATTTAAAAAAAAATCTTAAATGTTTGAAAGTCCATAGCTATATAAATTGGAACTGGTAATTATAATTGTGCAATCTTTTTCTTCTTTGTCTCATTTATTAAACACAATGAATAAAGTGAATAATGTAAAAGATTTTTAAAAAATCTTTGGATTAAATCAATGTGTTGACTTTTTGGGGTAGAAGCACAATTTAAGCGACAGAAAATAAAGTAGGGCTGGGCCGATGCCGATTATTAATCCGATCATCGGTCGATTATCGCATAACCGGCGATTCCGATGATCGATGTTTGACTCTCCGATTATTTATGCCGATTATTCAAAATGTGTGGGTATATTTTAAGTCCTAAAAAAATAATATTTTATGTTCTAAAAAAATAATATTTTATCTCTGCTCTCTCGTATGTGATCTATGAATAATTAGCTTGTTCTTAGCGACTTAGGTTCGAAATAAACAGCACATCCAACATTCCAAACAAAATATATCAAAATAAATATATTTACCATAGGTCTTTTACAAATTTATGCACGTTATTAGAAATAAAGATACTCACAAGTAACAAATTTAATAATCATAAAATAAAATATTAGCAGATTGGTGTTGTTTTATTTCGATTTGTTAAAGATGCCCAAAAAATGACACATCGGACGTAATAATCTCGAACATGCGCACATTTTGTTTTAAATGGAAACAGTTTTTCTTTTAATGCAAGTACAAAACTTTCCACTGGGAGGGAGTTTGTTTCGCTCATATTTCAATATGAATTTAATTAATATATATTAAAATTAAAATTTTACATTTTCTTTAATAGTTAAAAGTAAATTAAAATAAGTTTTAAAGTATTTCTTAAAAAAAAACCATGAAAAATAACTTTCGTTGCACATTATGTTATTTATTATTTATTTTATCATATTGAGGTAGAGATGTGCAAAATAGTTTTTTTAAATGAACGATTCATTGTATCTGGTTCAGTTCAATGATCCATTCATTTTGACCCGTTCACCGTTCATTCGATTTTCTAAAGGTAGTTTTTATTTAAATGTAGTTAATACAATGTTATTTTTCATTAAGATTATTTAATTGTTAATAAAAAGATCGGATTACTGTTTAAAAATGGTGATGCCTTTTTGTTATAATTTTTTTTAAGAAACCACTTATTTGTATACGATATTAATATTTAGTAGTTAAATTATAATGGAATGCTTTGTAGAATCACAAAAACCTATGTTATGATATATTTAAATCACAATTCACAAAAATATTACGATCGTTAAAATTTGTTTAATATAGAAGCCATATTTTAATAGACATTGGATGTAAGAATTCCTATTTCATCTAAAAAAAAGATGTTGGCCTATTCTCCTTGTGTGTAACAATATGTGTGCCTTGATTATTTTTTATCATTAAAATTAAATTTAAATTTGCTGATTATGATTTTTCTTTGTCTAATGAAAGGGTCAGTAGGCCTATTTAATCATAAATGTTAAATCATATTTTAATTATCTAACATGTACCGGTATATTTGCTATTCATTATTGTGATTTGTTTTTGTTTAGTGACAGGTTCACTTGTCCTAACAATAACAATATAAAATAATAACTAAACAACCTTTTCATTTTAAAATTTTCTATTTAAATGTTATTAAAACAAAACTATATTGGACATTATAAAACTAGTAAAAGTAACTTTGTTTTTGCTTTAAGGGTCATTTTACTTTATACACTTATAAAAATTGAAAACAAAAATAATCGGCATCGGTAATCGGCCTAATCGGCAACAAATGATCGGCATCGGACTAATCGGCAAAATAGCTGATCGGCCCAGCTCTAAAATAAAGGTATTTTAAATAGTTTTTTTTTTTTGTGAGCCACGTTCTTACTATTCATTGATATATCTAGATATTTACATATTTAATATATTAGGAAAGAGGAAGGTAAAATTTAGACAAAATATGTGGAGGAAGAGTGAGAAACAATTTAGGAAAACACATCTGACTGGAATTCAAACCCTGGCCTTCCCTTCATCGACATCCCAATCTATTGCGACAGTATTGCTTTCGATTATTCGACCACAAAAGTTATTTGTAGAACTTTAAATTAATTTTAAACAAACTTGAGTCATGCCTGACCTCACTATTTTGTGCTCTTATTAAAAAAATTGTAGTGTGTCTAGCAGGGCTGTCAAGTCAAGTCGTAAGCAATTTTGGCCGAAGTCAGGGTCGGTGAAAATGTACTAACTACGGCTTCAAAATAAAAACTTATAATAATATAACAATATATGGTAAATATATCATTTTAACTTTATATATGTTTTTATTTTTTAGGACCAATGCTAGTTATTTTGTTTAGTAAATTTATTCAAATCACAACACCAAATAAGCTTCCAGTGTAGTAATCTGTATTTGAGCATTTTATTGCAGTAAATTTGTTATTATTAATTAATACATAACTTAAGTTATCAGATTAAAATGAAATATTACAACAACAAAAAAGTGCAATGGTCGACTTCAGTGATCTTGTGGTAAAGTGCCCGCCTCAGGAGCCGATGTTGACGGGTTCAAACTCAGCCGAGATCGGCGGATTTTTCTTGAGCAATATAAATGCGTAGCACAACTTTTTTTTGAGGGGAGGCAAATCTGTTGGTCCCATATCGATTGTGGCAAGTAAACGAACCCTAGAAGATATGTGAAAATACCTTTCCAGGCAAAAATTGGTAGCCCCTTTTGCTCTCGCTCATAGAAATTCTTGTGTGCTGATCTAATCATTCAGATCAGAATATACACATTAAATAACCCAAATAAATATATATATATATATAAATTGTGAAATGATACCATTCCAAGTAAATTTAGTGCATGTAGTTTTATAATCATCCACATTATAACATTTTTTTAAGCATAAAACAACAAAAAATATTCAAATTTGGATTCGGCTGTGAGAATATTTCATACATTC
Source organism: Timema podura (assembly GCA_033556935.1). NCBI lineage: Eukaryota > Metazoa > Arthropoda > Insecta > Phasmatodea > Timematidae > Timema > Timema podura. The sequence goes on along the minus strand of JAVRXN010000012.1, from coordinate 54,163,338 downwards.
GATTCGAGTTCACTTTGAATTGTAAAAATGGACATAGCACAGACTTAAATTTGAGTATAGGTTATGTTAGCTTCAGTTAGCTAAATCTAATATCAGGATTTGTTGTTGTAATTTTTTTAAATGTCACATGCGTCAATTATTTTCCAAAATATTTTCCATCATTGATCCCTGGTACGAAGGACTACCACAACATTTAAAAAAAATCCATAAGTATTTAAAGCCAGTTTATTTGTGCCAAAGTTAAAAAAACATGGATTAATGTTTTTAAAATTCAAACTTGTGATCTGTAAAATTTGTATTTGTATGAATGTATGGCATTTACCGGTGGTTGTCATTGTAGATGGCGGCGCAGTGGTGATACCAGTGGATCTGACTGGTGCTGACAAGACTCTGGACGTTGGTGTGGAGTCAGCATTGTTGGACACAGGTCTGGAGACCAGCAACTGGCGCTATGCCACCTCTGAGTTCACACAATTTTGGATAGTTCTCAAGAGAACTCTGCTCTTCAGTTGCAGGGACTGGGTGAGTTGATAACAGGGCCAGGGACTGGGTGAGTAGATAACAGGGCCAGGGACTGGGTGAGTTGATAACAGGGCCAGGGACTGGGTGAGTTGATAACAGGGCCAGGGACTGGGTGAGTTGATAACAGGGCCAGGGACTGGGTGAGTTGATAACAGGGCCAGGGACTGGGTGAGTTGATAACAGGGCCAGGGACTGGGTGAGTTGATAACAGGATCAGGGTCTGGGTGAGTAGATAACAGGGCCAGGGACTGGGTGAGTAGATAACAGGGCCAGGGACTGGGTGAGTTGATAACAGGGTCAGGGACTGGGTGAGTTAATAACAGGGACTGGCTGAGTTAATAACAGGGCCAGGGACTGGGTGAATTGATAACAGGGTCAGGGACTGGATGAGTTTATAAACAGGGCCAGGGACACACATGATAGAAGTGATGTGTGAATAATGGAAATGTAAACTAGACATGTATTAATAATGCAAATGCATCAAAGGTTGTAAACATGTCTATACATTAAAATCTAATATTGTTTGCAGACGTTGATGTATCTCCGGTTGTTTGCACACATCTTGGTGGGCTGCCTCATTGGGGCCCTCTATTACAACATCGGTAATGATGGGGCCAAAGTCCTCAGTAACCTGGGATTCCTGTTCTTCAACATGTTGTTCCTCATGTACACGTCCATGACCATTACAATCTTGTCCTGTAAGTACTTTTCTAGGTTGTATTAATAATTGGCTTTCATTTAATATAGTGTTTGAATTTAAAGGAATATTTTATATTTTATACATGTTTATCTCGGATTGTGTATTCTGAAAATTGAAAAATGACGCTTGGACACGGGAATCAAACCCAGGACCTTTGGCTTAGCACGCCAATGCCAACATTCTTCAAGAACTTACCATATGTTTTGTGTCATTTTAAAAAAAATTGCATTGCTGACCTAACAATACAGGCTAATTTTTTATGGTATTTTTGATATAATTATTTGTGGCTATTGTTATCACCCAGACAACTCTAGACACCAGGTAATATTTTGTTCGATGGTGCTGACCTCGTCTGGTCATGAACTCCCAGCATTCCAAGGAGGTTTCCAGAGGTAAGACCAATGTCTATGGAGCTACCCAGTGGTTCGAGGTCATAACAGTTTCGTGCTTATCTAAATTTATTTCTGACTTTATTAAGTCTGGCGCCCAATATTATTTTGTTCATTTTCATTACTAAATTTATTTTATCCTCGTTCAGCCTATTTGAGTTTTATCACGAACTATACAGTGTGTCTACCATCCGGGAAAATCTGGAAAAACGGAAATTAGCCGGGAATTTGCAGTGATCGGGGGGGAAAAACGGAATAAGTCGGGGAATTTGGTAAATTACAATAAAAATCCGGGAAAATGTTGTTTTACTCAAAATATGTAATACATTAATCATTAAATCAGTAAATCATAATGTGATTCAAACTGTCATTTTTTTTTTTGTAGCTGTGTAATATATTTTTAATTCCTAGTAAACATTGTTAATACAAATTTAAAAAATGTGTCTATTTAAATTTTTAAACTTATTATTATTCATAAATAAAAGATTAATATAAAAATGAAGGGGGAGGGGGCAGCAAGTTTGAAGAATGTGACATACTTTTTAGTTGGAAATTTTAGGAAATGATCAGGGAAAAGTCGGGGATTTCATTGGTTAAGTTGAGTAGACATCATGTTATATATATTATTTTTCTCTTTTGATAGATGAGAGGGTCTACCACAAAATATTCCTCAGCTAGGGTCCCTAGTGGATTGAATCGAGTTCAACATAAGTTGATTGCATATATCTCTAGATCCAGTAACCAAGTTAAAGTGATATGCTAGAGTAGAAATGTTGTTGTTGTAGTTCCTCTGGAGATGCCTGTGCTTCTGAAGGAGAACTTCAATAGATGGTACTCTTTGCGCTCATACTACCTTGCCATCACTCTCTCCGACATTCCGTTCCAGGTACTAATGGCTCTGAAGTTATACATTAGTGATGTAGTGTCTCCAAGTACTAATAGTTCTGATGTTATACAGTTATGATATATTGTCTACAGGCCGTGTTCTGTATCATATATGTGACCATCGTGTACCTGCTAACGGGCCAACCTGCCGAGATGTACAGGTATTCCATGTTCTTGGGGGCATGTCTTCTCATCGCGTTTGTCGCGCAAAGTGTCGGGCTTGTAGTTGGTGCCGCCATGAATGTTCAGGTGAGAAAGCAGAAACCACATGTATTGTTCCTTCATAGGATCATTTATAAAATAAGGGTACATTTTTAAAAATTTATTTATTTAGCACCACGTCTTACTACCCGTTCGGGTTATACGCTTAAGTACTAATTACACTAATGGATTAGGAATTGGGAAGGTTGAATATAAGGGAAGTGAACCCGCATTTGTTCGGAGGGAGAGTGGAAAACTATTTAGAAACCCCCCCCCTTTCCACCCAGTTCACTCGACCGAGATCTGAACCTTGATCTCCCCGTCCTCAGCAGTCGAGCTCAACACGACTAGCGCGTTAACTAACTACGCCATCGAGGTGGGTAAGGGTACATTGATTCACAAAGCTCAAAAACTTTTAATGGACTGCAGTAAGGGTGGTGGAGCTTCGAAAATTCACTTGGCTTTGAAAAAAATTCCAGCCTTTGACATTTATAAAGTTTTGCCAATAAAATATTGAAAGTTAAAATACACTATTAATGTTCAATTAGTGCCATTTTGAACTGTTATTTACATTACAAATCAATAGAAAAAATCTGAAGTAATTGAATTCTAAGTTAGATAATATCTTAGTAATATATTGTTTTATTCTGATAAATTAACAAATGTGCAATAAAAATTTTCTAAGTAATTTTAGTGCATAAAGTTATATAAATAGCCACGATATAATTTTTTCTCTAGCCTAAAATAACCAACAAAAACTATTTTCACTTTTATTCGGCTTCGAGAATATTTCATATATTCGATTTGAGCTCGATTCGAATTTTAAACTCCAGTAACTATGGGTCTGTCCCAGACCCATAGTTACTGGACTTAGACTTCGCTTCAAATTTGCTTCAAAAAATATTTCCTACTTGGACGGTTACGAAACCATGCCAATATGTTCAATTTATTTTTATTTTCTGCTGTTTTGTAGTATTCATTTACCCTTTAAGGTAGCAAGCTTACCTTGTGTTATTTCACTATGGTGTAGCTTATAAGATAGAGCATAGTATATATAATTCATCAAGGTGCTACCTTTCATGGTATACGGAGTGTACTTTAAAAAAATTGTAATAATTGAATAACATGTTGTAACAGCAACATAATTTATCACTTATGGATGAAATCTCTTTACGTTTGCAATTAAACACTTTTATATAATATTTACTGTCTAAAGTTATATTACCCACTATGGTGGCTGCATGGTTTAAGGCGCTACTCTCGCAATAGACTAGACTGCTGAAGACTCGGAGATCCGTGTTCAATCCCGCTCGGGTTTACTGATTTTTTTTCTAAATTGTTTTCCACTCTTCCTCCATGCAAATGCAGGTACACTTCCATTAAAATTCCACCTTTCTAATCCTTAACATATTAGTATAATTAGTACATAAGCATATAACCTGAACTAGTAGTAAGACGCAGTACTAAAAAAAAGTTAAATCAAGATGCACAACAACAAAAATTACACATAAATTAGGAGGGATAACCAGCACACTTACCTTGGTGATACTGGAGTAGAATTTGTTTAGATAGAACACTAAAAAACACACTAACACATTTTTAAAGACAAGCTTTCACCGTCACAGACAGCTTCATCAGGTCAAGAGAGTAGACTGATTATACAGTTTGTAACCTGTTTTTCTAGAATGGAGTGTTCCTGGCGCCTGTCATGTCCGTGCCATTCCTCTTGTTTTCTGGGTTTTTCGTCAGCTTTGATGCTATCCCCATCTACCTGCGCTGGATCACCTACCTCAGCTACATCAGATACGGCTTTGAGGGAACCGCTCTCGCAACATATGCCTTTGACAGGCCGGCTCTCAAGTGTTCTCAGGTAAATCATCATCATCATCTGTTTTCAGTCTGTGGGCAGGTCAGTTTAGTTAAAATGTCTTCCTCTTTCCTTCCACCATTCTTCTTCTGTAACTTGCACACTTGCTGTTATCTGCATCTCCCATTATTCTCCATTCCTCACTATCACTACGAGTCCATGCCATTTCATCCTTGTTTCCTCATGTAGTCCCTTTCTTTCCTGGACAGATTCATTCCTATCATATTTCTCCTGGCGGCAGCCTAAAACCTTCTTTCCCGTGACCTCAACCTGCCTAGTCTTTCTTGCATCCGTTGTCTATTGCATGTGTAACTGTGGGTACAAAGTACGCCCAATACAGCACTTTCATACACTTAAAGTACTTAACCAAATAATAGTGAACGATCCTGCCTTGGTGATTGATTATTTCCCTGGTGCATTCATAGAAGCGATTCTAAATAATATGTGTGGTGTTTCAGGCGTATTGCCACTTCAAGAAGCCAATCACCACCTTGGAAGAGCTTGACATGCTCAACGCCGACTTTAGTGTCGACATCATAGCGCTCGTTGTGATTTTCTTTGTGCTCAGAGTGGCCGCATTCCTCTTTTTGCGCTGGAAACTACTCTCCACACGATGAGCTCTCCTCCCTCCTTTTTGCCGCAACTTCAACAACAGTCACACTAATACTTGTTTGAATTCAGGGTTGCCACGCATCTGAAAACGTGAGGAATTGTTTGTGTCTGGAAACAACTAGGACAACAAACAGAACTCCATAAAATAAAAATACAGGAATATTAACCTGTGAGGTTAAAATAGTAAGACTTTGCCTAGAAGAAAATTCAACTAAAGGAATAAGTAAGCCAATTCAAATACCAGTATATGTCTCATTTCCCCTTAACTTTTCCTTGAGGAAAAAAAAAAAAAAGTTGTAACAAGTACTGTATTGGCCCGAATATAGTACGTCCTCGAACATATTACGACCCTAAAGTTTTGAAGGATTTCTACATGAAAAAATAAAAGGTCTCGAATATACCTCGAGGTAAAAACTAAACCAATTTGACACAGTTTTATTTGAGCAGCTTCTTCTCATTCCATTGTTTATTAGAAATGCCGAGGAAGCCTTCTTTCCAACACCATCACTCACTCGCGGATCTGCCTTGGTGAGTTATATTGGTAACACATCATATTTTTCCACCAACCAACAATCGCATACTGAATTACTAGTTCAGTAACTATAAAGAGTGGAAATCCTCCATTTACAGTGGAGCGTCGTTAATCCGGATCGATCGGGACCGGGACCCATCCGGATTACTGAATTGTCCGGATTTTCAAATGTGCTTTCACTAACTGTATACATAGTAATGTATTGAGTAGAGGATACATGACCTCGGGAGTCTACTGTATTGCAAAATAGAGGCTGAAGGCTTCGAAAAATATAGTACACAAAATACTTTAATAAAGTATATTGAATAAGAACATGTACATTATGTAATTTAGATTAGTAGCTCTACAATACTTTTTAGAAAAAAAAAAACCCACAAGAATCTACAGTAATTAATGGAAACTTACTGGGTAAAAAAGTCCTTAATTGTTTTTTGTACAAGACTTGACCTGCTCTCACCACCGATCCGGATTTGCGACGCTCTACTGTATTTTGACCTCTAGTTTATTAGGGGCTGTCATATACAATGTATGCATATCAGGGGGCGGGAGGGACTGTATTAGTACTTCACATGCCGAGGGAGAGTCAGATGTTATGTCACATTACAATTGAGCGATCGGCAGCATTCTTTGTTTAAAAAACCCGACTGCGTTGGTATAAACACATATCGACTTTGATCATTGAGCTTGGCGAACACGAAACATGTTTCAATAAAAATGCTGTATAGGCTCGACAATTAAAAATACTATTTAAATAGGAGGGGAGGTTGATATTGTGACATGATATTAGAAAGTAGGTTCACAAAATGGTTGACAAGGGATAGGGTTGAGGGAGGTAAAGAAAAATAGACATAATTTATAGACATCCCCTTATTAGGTGTTTGTTATAGTTCCCTGTGGCTAGCTATGCTACAAAATAAACCTCTGTAGGAATCTGTTGGGTTTTTTTTTTCAGTGAAAAATGTTATAGTGTTCAGTTTTCAGGACACTTAGTAGAAAAACATTGCACTATGTTTGGGCCAATATGGTATAGATACATGTTTCTCTATAAAGGTCAAATTATTTGTTCTAAAAACCATGACAACAGCAGCAAACCCCATGACTTTTCAATAGTCACTTATGACATTTTATTTCCCTACATAGATTTGTAGTGTGTCTGAAAAAAACAAACTGTGAATTCCTTCTGAAAAACATGAGGAAATTTTATATTAAGAAAAATAGTGGCAACCCTGATTGAGTAGTTTTCAAAATGGTGCTGCACTAGATATAACTACATAAACAGATTTGAAGCTCACTTTTTTTTTGTGGGATGTCAAGAAGAAAACAAATTAAATCAGCAATTTTTCAATGTGGAAAAAAAAAGCTTAAATATGTAAAGGACAATCAAAATATAAATATATTAATCATATATTCTACTATACATAGGTATTTTTATAATTATCAATCTATATCAATAAAGAGTGTTAAAACTAGGTGGTTGCCAGTAATCAACATTCCATGTTAGTCTTCCAAAACAAGCCACAAAAAAATATAACAATATCAAGGTGATGGGCTGAATTTTACTTTCAAATAAGAACCTCTTGGGATGGGTCAAGTGATTAGTGTTCCTGATAATGACCTAATTCATAACCTTAAATTGGCCCGTTTGTTTGTCTGAATATTAACTCTACACTTGTATGGAAGACATTAACGCATTCTAGGAACTTGTCTTCATTCATTACTAACGAGTATAACATCTTGCAGCAAATATATGTCGACTCGTATATTGGGTCAATTTCATGTGTGCTTTATGTACTAGGATATATTTTATATAAAGGTTAATTTAGGTATATGTTGGTGAAGATTGTAACTGGTCACAGGAACTGTTGCACATGACTAATCCATTGTGTATTGGAGGTCGGAGCCAATGGCCTTTTTGTAAGTTTGGTCATTGTTTTATTTTTACTGAGTGGTGGTCGATCATTTTCTTAGAAGATGAGTCTTATATGTCATAGAACACACTTGGTGAATATTGATCACCAACTCGATCAAACAAACCTTTTTTTTAATGACATAACTTGTAGTTTTTAGTACTTATTTAACACTGGATTGTGATAGCAAATATTTAAGGGTTTTTATATATTTTTACATATGTGGTTTATATATGTACAATAAATTTGGAGAAAAATAAATTGACGTGTTTAATTTTTTTAGCTAACAAACCATAGATACACCCACTTCAATTAATTTAGATTAAATTGACTCTTTAGCACTTAATAGTTGATTAAGATAAGGCGAGACTTTATCCCTGTCTGTAGTGTGTCTGTCTATTGAGCTAAGGGTCCTGGGTTCAATTCCTGGTATGGCCAAAAATGTATCATTGATGAAAATATGGGTCTACCCTTTCACATTGCTAAATTAATGGCCGAGGAGTGGATGTTGTGCCTGCCCTAGTCTAAAGTTAGATTATGAGCCATACGAAGCTTCGACAGGCAGTAGTGGGAAATATATGGCTTGAATAAAAAAAACTGGCCCAGCCACAGGATGGAAACAGTAATGGATGTAAAGGTTGATTATGACACTGGTTTCTACGTTGAAGTTTTGGTAATCATCGAATAGCGGACAAGTTTATTAGGTGGGTGGGAAATTATTGAGAAATACAATTTGGTTCTCACTGTGGATTTTAGGATTGTAATTTAGTTTAGAAGGGAAATTAGTTGGATTTAAAATGTCCGAAAATTTCCTTCTCTCATACATAATGATGTTAGACAACAGCTCAAAAATTGCAGTTATTTAGATTATAGTTGGATTCTGGTACAAATAAACTTTTTATATATAAAGTTCAATTTTTTTTATTGTGGCCAATACAAATTTTATTTTACTATTTTTTAAGTATTAATATTATCTTTAAATAAATAACAGCTGCAGATCACATGACTTTACGTATAAATATTATAAAAGTGATTTTAGAAATTTTTAATGTTGTTGTGTTGGCAGTGGTGTTTTTGCTAAATTGTCAAGTAGTTTGATCTTTCTGGAATATGTTGATACACAATAGGGTTTAGTGTGTAGTTTGGCAGCTGCAAAAAAAGTTTATCCTTATCTTTGAGTTATGATTCAAATATCATAATATATTACATTCCTTAGAGAACCAAACTCAAACACTTATGAGATTTTCTTACAAAACTTAAAATTCAATATTAATTCCCAGTTTCCGTTCCTGGTTTTCCTAATCGCTGGCTAGCCTTCGCATTCAAGAGCCTTTCAAATAAAATCACTGGGGCTCTACTCTTCCAGTCAAATAGGAAGACATCTTTCCAACAATACAAAGCTGATGGGACGGAGCGCTGACTGGGAAAAGGAGTCCAGGAGCTAGTAACCACTCAGATTCCAGGACAGACCTGTTCATTAAAGTTGGCACTCAACTCATCTGAACAAATAATTGAGTTTAAAAAGAAGTCTTGAAAGAAAACCTAAGCTACTTGTTGGCTTCGTCCCAACATGTGGAGGGCCGAGTCTTGTCGCTCCACGTCACAACCCGTATCTGGCCACATAACTGGCCTTGCGCCACGATGAGGTCACGAGGGCGGTGCCGTCCCAGCCCATCCAACCAACCCGTGTTGCCAACCACCAATTGTCCCAGGTCTGGTGTGGACGAACTGAAACCAATACAGTCCTGCCAACATACTTTCCCTTGCATTGCATGTATTAGACACATTAGTAGTCTATAAGACAAATTACACAAAGTATTAGTCAATAGCATTTGCTCAACATTAGTTAGCCTTAACAAATGATTACACATTTTTACTCTCCAAATATTATTATTATTATTTTAGCACCGCATCTTAATACCTGTTCAGGTTATACGCTTATGTATTAATTACGCTAATCTTAAATCTAGGACAGACACAACATCAAGCCCCATGCCATTAATTCATCACTGTGAAAGGGTAAATCCACATTTCACTAATGATACATTCAAGCACTTGGTTGCATTTCCCTTCGATATTACGTCTTGAGTTTCCACACACTATAATTAACAAATCGTCGGTAATGCAACAACCCCCGTCGTCTTGGGGAGAGCTTCCAGCTCAATTAGACCCGGCTCCATACCTATGTCCCAGAAGACCGGCCCAAATACAGATCCCTGAGGACATCCCTTTGTAAGAATCTTTTCCACTTGACCTCCTCGACATCTCAGGGTAACATATCTGTTTCTGCAATAGTGCCTCAGACTCCTATAAAAGTTCTTAGGAAACCATAACTCTTTGAATCTAGAAAATAACAAAGGGCCACCATAGATTATTGAAAGCCACGAAGATTCCCACGACCTATCTATCCATCACAAGATTGACCAGGCTCATAGCCCTCGCGATCACATCATCTGTAGACCCGCCCTTCCGAAAGCCGTACTGCCGCTCATGTATTCCTACCCGTTCTATATGTCTCAATATTCTCTCACACAGAACCTTATATTGAAGTTTCCCACATGTATTCAGCAGGCAGATGGGCCGGTATGACTTTGCGAGTTGTGGGTCCTTGTCCTCCCACTTACTTCGCACTATTACCTCGCTCTGTTTCAAGATGTTAGGGATCCTACCTTGAGCGAGGCATTCGTTTATGAGTGATGCTAAGAAGGGAGATATTTCCGCTTTTGCTTGCTGTAGCACTTTGGCCACTATTCTGTCTGGACCTGGCGCTTTCTTTTTCCTTAAGGAGTCTATGAGCCTACTCATCTCTTCCACTGTCACAGGTTCGGCATCCATATTTTATTCATACTCTACATCCAGCAGTCTTCTCAGTTCTATTTGTTGCAAAGTTTCACCCTCCTGTTGATCATAAGAGAGCAGGACTTCCATAAGGAGCTCAATAGTGTCCTGCCAGCAGGTCGTCATAGTTCCGTTTGATCTTCTTAACGTTGACAGGGATAACAGTGGTCTTATTTTACCCAACGCTGTTTTGTACGGGATTCCCCGCGGGTTTGTTGCTAATTCCCCCTTGACAAATTCCTCCCAGCTATCTTTTCTTACCGCTACTATACTCGTTTCATATTCAGCTTTCTTGTTCCTATAGATGGTCAACAATACATTTCTATCTACAGGATCATCACACCTTTGGTATCTTCTTCTCGCCTTCCTAGTTTCCCTTCGTATTCTCTGCTGTCGGTCATTCCAGGGTCTGTTCCCTAACTTCTTGTATTCCTTCTGAATAGGTATGGCCCTCCTCATGGCCTCCTGCAGAGCCCACGTTAGATCCTTTGTCTTTTGATTTATATTATCCCCTCCCTACACTATCGTTGGCATCTCTACTACCTCCCTCAACTTATCCCAGTCCGCGCAACGCAAGTCATATTTCTGTCATGTGCGCTTATCCATATGATTATTGTTCCCCGCAGTGGTCAGCTCAAAGACTATCAAATTGTGGTCACCTATTGTTGCATTTTCCACCACTAATCAGTTCCACAGCCTCGAGGTTACACAGGGTAATGTCAATGTTGGTAGATTCTCCAGCCCTCCCAGCATAAGTTGGCGGTTATCTGGCTGGTTTATCACCTTGAGTCTTAGGGAGCCAATCAGCTCTTCGAGCGCGGCTCCTCTAATATCTGGTCTTGGGTAATGATTCTTCCTATCTTTCCTTCTGGATCTTTCGCTATACCACATCGGAGATTTGACATTTGCATCAGCAGTGCATACAGTAGGTGTTCCATTATATACAGTAAGAGCTAGCTCCAGTTTTTCCAGATAAGACTCTATAGGGTCCTTATATTGGCAATACATGTTTACTAGTATGCACCTACTCGCATGTTTTCTTATCTCCACACATGTCATATGTTCATCACTCAACTGATTTGAGTAATCATTACACCATATTCAAACACAATAATTGCGCTCATAGGTTTATTACCTGTGGAAATTACCCAACTTGTTACAGGCATCTTACTACTACTGTTCATGTTACATGCATTGGATCCCGATCTCCTTGTTGTCGACAGTCCAGTCTAACATGAGAGTGACGCCTTAAATCATGCGGCCACCGAAGCAGGTACTACTTTATTGCTCTCATTCTTCACTCATATTTTTAAGGCAGAGTCTATGATGGACGTGGGGAGATCGTCGGTTACAAATGTGTGATTTATTAAGATCACGAGCTATCAGATAACGAACGCAGCCACCTTGGACTCGGTAATTGGCTTATTGCTGCCACTTGTACAAATATGGTTGAAGAACGACCCTGTGCATGGGACGATTCCTGGGTAGCTCAGTGTTTAGAGCATTGGCGTACTAAGCCAAAGGTCTCGGGTTCGATTCCCGTGTCCAGGTGTCATTTTTCAATTTTCAGAGTATGATATCTAGATGCGAGTAAATTCTCACTAAAACAAATATAATAGCTATAGCTATTTGATTCTTAACTAGTTATACAGCCAATATTATCTTCAACACTAGTTATACAGCCAATATTATCTTCAACACTAGTTATACAGCCAATATTATCTTCAACACTAGTTATACAGCCAATATTATCTTCAACACTAGTTATACAGCCCAATAACCCCAAGCATTAGTTCGACAAATGCTAGTCCGTAAACCAGTTAGAGTTAGCCATCAGAGCAAAGTTAACCTCTACACGAGTTGGACACTATTCTAATCATCAGTACCTCGAGTGGGGCAGGTAGCAGCCTCCCAGAGACTCCCCAGAGTACAGGTCCACCACTAGGAGGTTGGGGCCGTACGGGTGCCTATGGTGCAACAAAATGAGCCCAAACTTGGCTCCAACTGCCAGAAGTTTCCTAACTTTAAGACCCAAAAAGAGGGTCCTGCCAGGGTTTCCTGTTGTCAGGTCATGGAACACCAACTGAGCATTCCCTGGTTCATCCTCTCGTACCTTGGACTGCCGCACATACACCTGTAGTCAACATGAACAAACCTTAACATAGTCTGCTGAACATACACCTGCAGTCAACATGGCCACACCTTAACATAGTCTGCTGAACATACACTTGTAGTCAACATGAACACACCCTAACAAAGTCTGTGGCACATACACATGTAGTCAAGAAAGAACTGTTGTCGTTCAATTGAGCAGTGAGCTTCATAATATCAGCACTCAATATATGAGAATACAACCTATGGGAACAGTCACCAAACCTCCATTCCTGTCAAAGGGAAGAACCATAAGAAATTATTGCAGCAACAAACATCAAGCCACCATTCTGGTCAACGGAACAAAACCTACCAATTTTCCGCAAAATAAGTGGCAACCCGGCGTGAAGACGCTGTGGTCATAGTTGAGTGGTATCTCCATGGTGCAAGGGTCGATAGTCTCCAGGCTGCCATGATCCTGACAAGCCAAGAGGCAGCACTCACTATCGCGCCGCCATGCCGCCAGCCAGGAGTACACACGGATATGGTCCCTAGTCACGGTCACCAATGAGTGGCGATCACATGACACATTGACGGTGCTGAGCGATGGTGGGAAAAACACCTGGGTACATGTGCACATAGTAATTAGAACTAGAACCTAATGACTGTTCAATTAAGGATAAGCAGTTACCTGCTTTGATGATAGAACGATCTCGGGTCACTTTTGCAATATACTGGGCTGCCAATGACGGGGAGATTTAGGTTTGAATCCTGTTTGAGTGAAGTGAGGGTAGTTTTTCATAAATGTTTTTTCCACTCTCTCCAAATAAATGTGGGTACACTTCTTCTAAATTATTATTTTCTAATCTTTAACACTTAAGCGTAATTAGTACCACATCTTTCTACCCAAACGAGTAGTAAGACACGGTAGTAAAAGCTATATTTTCAGTATATTACCTGGAGCACCCAGAGGTTGTGTGACAACAGAGTCTGAAGCAGACCTCCACCTCGAAGGCACCATACTTGAGCAGTGAAGTCAGTGGCACCACTGACGAGCAATCCGATCTCTGGGCTAACAGATACACACATGACCACACCCGTGTGGCCTCGAAACTCTCGATACATTTGGGCCTCGCAATCGCCTTGGTTCGACTTGATGTTCCAGGTCGTGACATGACCTGTACTGTGGCCCAAGGCCAACGAATGCGAGCCGTAGGCGTTCAAGCAGCTGATCCTGTATGGCACAGAGAACAAGCCCACCAGTTGAAAAGAATCTGTGCTCCACACTCCCACTTGGTCATCGGCAACTGTAACCAACCGAAACACAACTCCGTTACCCACATTGGTAAACACGCAGACTAATTATCAGGATCGTCTGGTCTGTTTGTCCGTTGGTGGGGAGTTCAAGGTTCGAATCTTTAACGGGTCTACTGTGGGAGGTTTTCTCTTAGTGCTTTCCAACTCATCCCCACACAAATGTGGATTCATTTCCTCTAAAATTATATTTTTCTCAGTGTATTTAAGATGGGAATAGACAGCTCTGTTTCTTACAACAACACTTACTGCCGAACAGCAGTCCCTGAAAGTGGTCGATCCCGGTGATCTGCCCCAAGGTCACGCACGTTGACTTCACATCTTGGTGGACAAAGGCTGACCCTGTGCGGAAGCTTTCCAGCAGGGTCAGGGCCAATACGCAACGAGCCTTCCAATCAATCGGCCTCTCAGCTGTGTGAGTGTCTCCTAATCTTTGGCATTTACTGCGCCATACCGCACTCAGTGAAGATATGATCCTATAACAAAACAGTAGCTGTGTTTCACTTGGTTTTCTAACACAGCTAAAGATATAACCAGGGATGTAACTAGTAGGTGAATGTGAAGGAGTCTGATCTCTTAGTTCAGTAGCGTGTATGTCCTTTGAGCTAAGGGTCCCGTGTTCAATTCCTGGCATGGGTAAAAGATTTATAATTGGTGAAATGTGGGTTTCCCCTTTCAAAGTGATGAATTAATGGCTGGGGGGTGAGTATTATGTCTGTTTATATTTAAGTTAGTTTATAAGTCATGTGCTATGTCAGTACAGAAAGTGAATGTTAAATACTTCAAGTGAATGAAGAAAAAAATGGAAGGATTGTGGAGGAGGAATAAAGGGGCACACAGTTTGGTATTGTTCTGGGGATGTCGTCAGGCGAGGCGAGTAGAAGTGTATTTATATTTTCATTTTTACAAGCTAAGAGATCTCTTTAATTTCTCTAATATAATATGGATGGTTTATGCTTTGCATAATCAACTTGATCATAATTTTTTCTCGCATTTACTAACACACCGTTAAAAGGTCAGAGTTCCCAACTAATGTGTGTTTAGGAACGACTAGCTATCAGTGTGCACACTAGCAATAATGTAACACCAGCCAGTAGTGACCTTCCCTCTTACGAGATAGCTTTTTATTTTTTGAGGTCTGTCTACAATCGATGTTGCCAATAAGTAAATGAGTGTAGGGTGTTTGTAGGTTGTTTCTTTGCAGATTTGTTTCTTTATCGATTCACGTATAATTTGTGGTACTTTAACTAACTATTTCAATGATTTAAAAGAATATAAGACAGTGGCCAAGAAACAAAATTAACATAATTTTTCCATGAGCAGGGACATAACCTAAGGTTATACGAAGCTTAGGTGTTTGTGAGGAAAGAACTAATATATTATTGTAAGGATGAGACCCTCAAATCTCTTAAATACTTCAAGGATATTTGAGATTCAAGAAAATTTTGAATTCGAGACTCAAATCCTTAAAAAAAATAGATTTTTATTCAAGTGAAATTGGTTTTAGAGCTCTAATAATGCTTAGTGGTGATTCAGAACCATAATTTATAGTAATAGGATGAACTTAACAACCAGGCCCCAGATCAGTAATTTAACACTTGACTGTATAGGCCTATATGAATGTTAATGAATTGATTAGAAGAAAGAATGTTGACATAAATTTAGTTATTCTTTGTATTTTCTATTATTTCGTTATATTTATATTTCCTTTTATGTTCATAATTTTTCCCAAGATTTGGATTCGAATTCGAGATTTGAAGGTAAATTGGATATGCGGATTCGTAAAATAGTGGATTCGACCCAACTTTACATTATTAAGATGACAAGTGAACAGTGGTGGTAACCAAAAGCCTTACGAATAGTAGTTACCTGTTCCAGTCCTGGCTGACCTGGGTAGCACGTAGAAGGGACCTACAATCCACATAACTGCACACTTTCTCCACCAGCTCTAGAGGCAGTAGTGTTAGGATGTCCTTATGAAGTGTTGAGGACACTTGGAGCAGAAGATGGTACCTAGATTCAGGACTGGCAGCGCAGACCATACCGATAAGGGTGGTCGACTGTTGTTCTGGTGGCAGGAGGGTGAACTTTTCTAGTGTGCTACATAACCACTTGTTGAACTTTGCACAGTCATCTGGCAACATATTAACAATATTAAACTACACCAAGCTTGGACTTAAACCACAGAAACTTAGCATATTTTTAATTCACACATAGCTCTTCAAGGAGATATATATAACAAGGTACCTGAGGTGAGAGGGGGTGAAGTGGTAGTCAAGGAGATAACAAGGTAAGGAAGAGAGGTAACAGGAGATGAAGTGTGTAGTCAAGGAGATAAAAAGGTAAGGAAGAGAAGTAACAGGAGATAAGATAAGGAAGAGAGGTAACAGGATATGAAGTGTGTAGTCAAGGAGATAAGGTTAGGAAGAGAGGTGAGAGGGGGTTAAGTGTGAAGTCAAGGAGATAACAAGGTTAGGAAGAGAGGTGAGAGGGGGTTAAGTGTGAAGTCAAGGAGATAACAAGGTTAGGAAGAGAGGTGAGAGGGGGTGAAGTGTGAAGTCAAGGAGATAACAAGGTTAGGAAGAGAGGTGAGAGGGGGTGAAGTGTGAAGTCAAGGAGATAACAAGGTTAGGAAGAGAGGTGAGAGGGGGTGAAGTGTGAAGTCAAGGAGATAACAAGGTTAGGAAGAGAGGTGAGAGGGGGTGAAGTGTGAAGTCAAGGAGATAAAAAGGTTAGGAAGAGAGGTGAGAGGGGGTTAAGTGTGAAGTCAAGGAGATAACAAGGTTAGGAAGAGAGGTGAGAGGGGGTTAAGTGTGTAGTCAAGGAGAGGAGATAACACAGTATGTAAGAAAGGTTTTAAGTTTGTGCTACCATCAATAAGTAGTAGGCCTAGGCTATCAGAGTTTTAAAATAAATCCCATTTCAAAATTTTGTTTTTAAATTTCAAATCCGATATTCTCTCAAATTCTCGAATTTAAAATAGAAATCCTCAAGGATTCAAGAATGAAAAGGTCTCATTCTTTGTAAAAAAAGAATTATAGTATTAAAATAAGGTTTCTGTGTATCTTTTATAATTTTCAAGCTGTCCAGTGTATTTCTAAGCTTTAATTTCATTGCTTTGTGTTTAACATTTTAGCCATGTGTGGGAGTTTTCTTACTGTTAAGTAATTTGAAGAGGTTTTTTAAGCATTGTATCTTACTACCTCTTAAGAGAAAATGTTAAACAGGTATTTAAACAAGATTATAACAAATTAATAAATACATATGCAAGAATTAGGCTGGAAGTGTTTATTGCCATATGATCAGTGTTCACTTCACAGTTAACTTAATCCTAAAAGAAACCGCAAGGCAAAATGTTATCCTGTTGAGATGTAAGTTAAGTAATTAATCCCTCTTACAAGAAGAGGATGCTATTAGGTAGCGAACTAAACCTAAAGATGAGGAAAATAACTGTAGAAGTGCTACATACAAAGCCGGAACACGGACACTAAGAAAAACTCTTATATGTGGCAATGAAGGTGATTAGAGAGAATAAAAGTGAATATATAAAGTGACAAATGAAGTTTAAAGAGGCAATGCAAAGCAAGCCTTTCTGCAGGTGATTCTATGAATAAAGACAAACAGGACGGGTCATATTATGATAAGAAACGGCTTAACGAGTGATATCGTAGAAATTGGGAAGTAAGGGACCTAGGAGAAGGGGACCAGGAAGACCACAAATACAACTTATAGATCACATCAAACAAGGAAAGAATAAGTTTTTAGTACCAATATAAAAAAAGCTATTGATAGTAAATGGAGGACTCAACTTGGTTAAGGTAACAGACCTGTTGAAAGACAGAATACCTAATATTAATAAACCTATTTTCGGAATGCTCAGGTCCTATATGTCAAGTGTTTTAATGTGTTTATCGTGATTAATATAATACTTTTTCATTGTGGTTTGATTGTAAAAAAAAACTTTTCAAAATGCAGTGGAAACTATTTAAGTAATAGCCCAAGTCCGAGATTGTCTACTAAAAATATCATTAAAAAATAAAAGATCACCTTCTATATCAACAGATTCTGTTAAGCTCTCCATTAATTTAAATAAATCTTAGTTACGTTTAGGGGACTAATAATCTGAACTTTGGTAGGAAGGAAACTTTATAAAATATAAACATAATTGACTGACGTTAACCTTGATAATATTTTACTTTACTAGTATTATTTTTAAATATTGACATTATAAGTGAGTTAATCACATTTATCATTTAAGTTTACACATGATAGTTACCACAGATGATATTACTCTAGCTAGTGAGATAACTAAGAAATATACAGTGTAGTTGTGTATATAAAAAGTTTGTCAAATCGGCAGGTCAAACTTTTATGTTTAGGTGCTACAAGCTAGGTTTTTTTTATTATACCTGTTTATATATCAAAGAAACATCTTCAATGGCCTCTGTTAAAGATTTTATTTTCCAAGCAATATTATTGTTTTCCTATTTATTATATTTTGTATTGAGAACAGCTGTTGCTAAGGCTCAACTCACTTGTGTAATTTTAATTATAGTTATGTATTTATAAAGCAACAATAGTTTTTACTTTTCCATCCATTAAAGAAGTAATAAAAAATTATGTATGATCTCCTTACTTATTATTTTTGTTTATAATCTGCCAATTGCATTTTAGCTTGTGTTGTTATAGTTTTGTCTATTCCTGCCAAATTGTACTCTTTTTTTGTTATATTTTTGTTTGTCTATAATCCTGCAAATTGTATTCTTAAATTGTATAGTTTTAGTTGGTGATACATTTTATCACCAGCTATTGATTAAATAACATCTACTTCAATTATTCACCACCCACCATTAAATTTAAAAAATGAGATTGGTAAAATTTCCAATTGGAATTTTTCTTAGCTGAAAATAATTTTTAAATTTTGTAAGCCTCCCGGCAAAGATTTATCTGATTGTCAAACCTTTCCTTCACCTCTGACAAGACATGCATTAATCATAACTTGTGAATGTGTGAAATGCCAAGCCTCCACCGTGGTTAGGATCCCGCGTTAAACTGTAGGTCCTCCATTTCATTTCACAATCACTCTAACATTACACATTAGCGTAAGTGCATATAACTCGAACGGGTAGTAAGACGCGGTGCTAATAAAAATAATAATAGTAAAGATTGCCCAAAACAGCAGCGCCATTGTGTTCGGGCTTGAAGTTAACTCCGCATCACTTGGAGCTACCTTAAAGTGACTACCCCACGAGTCAGAGATTATCTGTGGTTAGCGTGTGCACACTGTATTCCATACTAAAGTGTTTAAACAGCTAGTAACCTAACCTAACTTTTGGGCTCTAATTAACATTATTATATGAGCCCATTTCTTTCACAAAATGAATCGACCAATGGAATTGGACGTGTGGGCTGGAGATTGGGGTCTTCCTTCGATTGATCTCCATTGCCTCCAAGTTATGGTAACAAATTTAAAATTCCACATAATATTTATTTTGGTTCATTTATTGTTTTGCACATAATATTTATTATGTTTTTGGTACTATTCTAAATAGGGGCGAATAAAGGTAGACCTATACACACATAAGTAGGCCTACCATCAAGCATAGGGCCTAGTAATAATTATTTTAATCTAGAGCCTAAATGGTAGGCCTACATTTCAAAACCAGATAAAAATATTATTTATTTGTTATAAATGTTTTATATATATATCACATATCACTTCTTATTAAAGAAGATTTAAAGTTTTTTTAAGAGAAATTATAGGTAAATTAGGCCTATGTTCAGTAAAAATGTTCAAAACAAATTTTGTTGTATATATTAATATACATACAGACATATATATGTAGCTCTAATGTAGTATACTTGTGTTTTGCAGGCCTATGCAAAGTTCTCAGGTGTCCCGATACAAATGCACGTCACCAACAACCCGTTCAGGTCCCCGAGCGGCAAACTCCCCGTGTTCAGGCATGGCAAGGTCACGCTATCAACGTACACTGAAATAGTGGCCTACCTTACGAAAAAGGTAATGTGTTATATTTATTTGCTTGCCTTACAAGCTGACAAAGTGTTGTAGAATTAGAAACAATTTAATTGATCCCTGGAGGATAGGCCCTCTAGTCGGGCCGCGATAAGAACACTTAGGCCCTACGACACCGCACTAATAAGGAAAAACAAATCCAATAGTCAAAATTAACTCATTTTTAACAAACTAATGTTAGATCTGTTAAATATTCTTCGGGTTTTATAGACTCTAATGGATTTAAATTAATGACCGGCATTGTTAAATAGAGCATAAATGATGTCTCAATTTACCTATCCCAAGAACGGTAATATTCTCTAGAGTTACTTTGCAGTGTTTTAAACAAAAGTCGAACAATCTCTAACAATCAAATCTGTTAACAATAAATCATTTAATAACTAATCAAATTATGTTTCGATGATAGATCCACTAACAATTTATACAATGGCCTCCAAAAGTGTTGAGACAGGAGAAAAATAAGTTGTTCAAGTCTATAGGTTTGTAAGTAAGATAGGAAATTGTTGCTATAGGCTAAATGAAATTGGTGTAAACACTGAACCTTGTAAGTTAATCTAACATATGCCCCAATCAAACATCTCAACCGTAATTCATTTTGTAATTTAGTGTTGTTTTTATAAGCTAAATCTATGTCTAGTCATAGCTATGTACGGTAAGTTATTAAAACTGTACATAGGTATAATATCACTTTAATAAATGTTTGAAAATAGGATTTTTGGCTGTAAAAAGGACAATTATATTTTCTTCTTGTATGGTTCAGCAAAAGGTTGATCTCGCAGCAGTTTTCATTTGATTGCTTAAGAAAACTATACCATCACGAAAATACAAGCTTAACTTTCATTATTCCACTATGGTACAGCTTATAAGATAGGGGTATGGTGTAATCAGTCAAACCTGACCTTAAAAATTCACTGCATTGTTATTTTTTAAAAAAAACAATATATTTTTGAAGTTGTCACTATATTATTTCTATTGGAAATCTGCTGATAACAGAACTGTTAAACTATTTAACACGGCTTGTTCACTTATCCATATGTTTAGACCATCTACAATTTATGTATTTCTTGTTCCAGAAATTCAGCGCAGACTTTGGCTTGACCCCGCGTCAACATTCAGAGGTGGTTGCCTACTCACAGCTGTTGCAGGAACGTCTGCTCCCAGCCTTGAATTTCATCTGGTAAGAACAGGCTCAGGTTAAGTAGGTACTAGCCGCACAACAAGGTTCTGAAGGACCAGGACACAAGCCAGATTGATACTTTGCGATGTTTCCAACGTTCTAGCCGAGGAAAATAGCCACAAAACCAGTCGGTATGTGACCACCAGTGACAGTGAAGACTTAGTGGCATAAATCTCAAACCCAGACTAAACTGAGAATGTAAAAAAAATATTAAAGAATAATATTTTAAAGACCTGCTTTGGTGGCCGCATGGTCCAAGGTATCACTCTTGAAATAGACTAAAACTCCCGACAATAGGGAGATCGATGCTCTAATTCCGGTTGGGCATACTGATGATGGTGGTTTTCCTCTCTCCCTACATGCAAATGCAGGTACACATCTTCTAAATTCAACCTTCTTCATTCCTAACTCATTAACTTTATATATATATATAAAAACTTGAACAGGAAGTAAGTCGTGGTGCTAAAAGAACTTAAGAAATTTTAATACAAGACCATTTTCAACTTGTAATGTAGTATAAACCTGAGCATAGCTACTGCGCAATAGAAAGAAGGCAAAATAACAAGAAAACAAAACGTGGCGGGGAATTTTCGAGAGGACTGAGGAAATTTTCTCCTTTCATATGATTTATAATCTAACTTATGACTAGGACAGGCTCAATCAACATCCAGTCCCTGGGGACGTTAATTCATCAATATGAAAGGGTAAGTCCACATTTCACCAATTATACATTTTTCGGCCATACCAGGAATCGAGTCTGGGACCCTTAGCTCAGTAGAGAGCTACACTACTGTTATCATTCACTTTCTTACTTACATTAATTAATTAGTTTAAAACTGTGATAAGTCAAAACAAAGTCTCAAATACCCGCACACGCAGACCTGTGTCTATGCGCTATTCGAAAACGAGTGACGCATCCAACAGTGTCTTTGTCTCATTGTCTAGAGAAGTGTGCTTCAAAAGAAACGTTATACCAACATGGTATATAAAAATGTTCTACGCTACCAACTGAGCTAAGGTACATTTGACTTATCATTTTTGAAAATATTACCGTGGGGGTACATAAGACTAATCATGACCAACGGGGTACAAGCTAAACAAAGTTTGAGAACTATTGTCCTGGAACGTTAGTTTGCTACACTTTATTTCCTAAATAGTACCAAGTATTGAAAAATTAGTATTTAGGGACTACCTTCTTGGGCTGTGTTTCACTTAATTTATATTCAGGGGGTCGAACTAGAACCGATAACCGAAATTAACTATTATTTTTAAGGAACAGGAATCCTAAAAATAAATGGCTTAGGAACCGAAATTGGAATCAATATATATTTTAGGCTCATAAAGGTTCTTAAAGGCTACACATTTTTGTAATTGCATTTTATGTCCTTTCTTTAACTTTATTATATTTTTAAATCCTTTGTTTTCGGACGTTTTTGGTCATTTTACTGTAGTGAGTGTTTTTAAGAATTTGACAACGTACAGTCTATTGTGTCTGAGACAAACTAACACATGAGGCTGTGACCTGCTGCAGGTGGTTGAATGAACGCAATCACCAGGAACTGACTCGTCCATGGTACTGCAAGGCTCTACCGTGGCCCCTCAACTTCTACTACCCGGGTAGCTATGAGCGCAATGCCCGAGCTCTCATCAACACTATGTTTGACGAGTTCGAGGAGCCTTCTGTCGTAGAAAATGGGGTAAGTTCTAATTACTAGAGCCATCACTTACTGTGGCATTGCTCCATTACTTTACTATTGCTCACTCTTTACCCTGTACTCAAAAATTACCTCAACATTACTCCAGCTCTACTTCACCAGTACTTTTCTTCGCACTGCGTCTTTATACTCGTTCAAGTTGTACACATATGTACTAATTACTCTAATGTGCTAGAGATTATAAAAGTTGAATTTAGAGTAAATGTACCCACATTTGCATGGAGGGAAAGTGGAAAAACATTTAGGAAAAACCACCCTCAGTAAACCTAACTGAAATTGAAACCCCAATCTCCCCAACTTCGGCTGTCCAGTCTATTACAAGATTAACACCTTAGACTATCTGACCGCCGAAGCGGATCCACTATTTGTTAAATTTCACTCCACTATAAAGTTTGGGAGCTAGACGATTAAGTAATAAACAACTCAATTGTTATTCTTAGATTTAATAGAAGTACCTCTCATGTTGTTAACACCTCTCAAGCTATTATTTACTCAAGTTTTGTGATTTCAGCTGTATACAGATGCAGAGCGCTGCCTCACGGCCCTCTCTCATCGTCTCGGCGAGTCAGAGTTCTTCCTGGGAGCTCACCCTACCTCCCTGGATGCTACAGTATATGCTTACCTAGCACCGTTACTCAAGGCCCCCTTTCCCTGCCCGGCCTTGCAAAATCATCTCAAAGCCTGCACTAACCTTGTAAAGTTTGTGGTGCGGGTGACCCAACGCTACTTTCCTACCGCAGCACAAGGTCATTTTCATACATTAACATTATAGTCGGTTTATTTGCCTATTTATGGGAGATAACAACTACTTTAACAATGTTAAACTCACTTCAGTGGCTGCATGGTCTAAGGCGTTACTCTTGCAGTAGACTAGACTACCGATTACAGGGAGATCGAGGTTCAAATCAAGGTCTGGTGTACTGAGGGTGTTTTTTCCTATAGTGTCCCATTCTATTTCCACGCAAATGAAAGACTCCCTCTAAATATAACCTCCCTAATCTCTAAAACCACTAGCATAATTAACAAATTAGTATACAACCCAAACAGGTAGTATGACGCGATGCTAAAAAAAAAGTAACATCTTTGAACACACACATTTCACCAGCTGTCTGTTAAGGCTGCTATTAATACAGTTACTTGCCCACAGAGTATGAAGCCAAGCGTCACGCGGAAGAAATAAAGAAGACTAGAGAAAGTGAGAAGGAATTCCCTCACAAACGCAGAAATCAGCTTCTAGCAACTTTATTTGCTTTCTTGGCCATGGTGGGATACGCTTTGTCTACAGGATTAGTGCAGGTACAGTAGTAATAGCAATTATCTCTTCTTGTTGGGGTACGTTATATTCATAGGGCTAGTGCAAGTACTGTACCATGTACCTCTTCTTGGTGGGGTACAATGTATTTATAGGGTGTAGCCACAGTACCAAGTTCTTCTTGTTCATCATGTAAGATTATTTTAAAAGATTATTTATCTTGTATCGTCATTTCATTCACATTGACACACAATAACATGCAACATAAATTAGCTAATTTTACTCAACAGGTATCGGCAGAATACCACGAGTTGGACAACTCTGATGACTATGATGAGGTGCCCGAGAGTGATTCCGATCAATAACAAAATATTCTTTCTATTTCTTTAGTTAGGATTGTATTTTCCTGAGAATTGTGTAGATGTTATCTTTATTTTCTCTCCCAATCATCTAATACAAGGAGACGTATTAGTTAGATTAGCATACATTGTTGCACAGTTTCCTCTTGTGGAATATTGCCAGGGTAAGCGAAATTTTGTTAAAACTGTACCTGTGATATGTTCTCATCTACTCTGTCCCCATTTGAACAATTATACTTGGGTAATGCATTACACATCTTCCATGTGAATGTATGTTTGCTGATATCTGACCCCATGAATATTCCACTGTGCCTGTGGCTGAGACAGTTTAGTAAAATGCATCTATTTACTCATGCCCATTCTTTCTCCCTTCACTCGCACACTTGCTGTTACCTACTTCTCCCGTCTCTTTCTTGCTCTTCTTTGCAGCCTATTTCCACAATCATCATCAACTGTTTACATCCTGTGGTTTGGTCATTTTAGTCAAAATGCCTCCATCTTCCTCTCTTCTTCCACCATTACTTCTCTTTTAATCACGTCCATTCTTCCCACACTTGCTCACTTTCTGTTATCTACTTCTCTCATCTCTTTCTTGATCTTCCTTGCAGTTTTTTTTCCTACTTCCTCTCCATCATTTTCTTGTATTCTCTCCTTTCCCATCCTCATCACATGACCATACCATCAGTCTTGCTTCCTCTACTATCTCATGTACTCCAACATCCTCATACCATCTCACCCTTGCTTCCTCTACTATCTTATGTACTACAACATCCTCATCACATGACCATACCATCTCACCCTTGCTTCCTCTACTATCTTATGTACTACAACATCCTCATCACATGACCATACCATCTCACCCTTGCTTCCTCTACTATGTACTACAACATCCTCATCACATGACCATACCATCAGTCTTGCTTCCTCTACTATCTCATGTACTCCAACATCCTCATACCATCTCACCCTTGCTTCCTCTACTATCTTATGTACTACAACATCCTCATCACATGACCATACCATCTCACCCTTGCTTCCTCTACTATCTTATGTACTACAACATCCTCATCACATGACCATACCATCAGTCTTGCTTCCTCTACTATCTCATGTACTCCAACATCCTCATACCATCTCACCCTTGCTTCCTCTACTATCTTATGTACTCCAACATCCTCATCACATGACCACACCATCTCAGTCTTACTTCCTCTACTATCTCATGCACTCCCTGTACCCCAACTCTCTACTGAGTGTTTAGAACAATTCACAGGTACAGTTTTAACTAGCTCTGCTCACTCGGTAACACGTCGCACCACTAATTGCACATTTAAGACTGAAACTATGGATGGAACATGCCAGTGGTTCACACTCCATCAGAATCAGACTGATCTATCTCGGAATGTGTCTGGTTGGAACCCTGGCCGGAGATGTCAAGTTCAAGGTACCACACTCCGCTACCTACATAATTTAAGATGTTCCATATGCACTCAACCTGGTCAAACATTAAGAGAACTTTTTTTTTCAAACATTTGCCCTCTAATAAATACATTAGAATGAAAAATTTTTAATTTTAAATGTATGAATCAATGTATTGGTATATGTGTTAATAATTGTTTGATTATGTTGATTGTTTATATTGTGTTATCATTTCTTTCTATTTAAAGTTTTGTAATTTGTTTTAATAAACATTGTTTTATATTGACTGTCTTTTATTTTTCTTCTAATAACCTTCAGATTGGGTGGTAACAATTGATTTTCCTCAAGAGGAAGTCAATAGCTCTGTCCAGTGGCATCACTGTAGTGTGTAAACTGTTGTTCTTTTCATTCTAATAGTCATACAGTAATCTCTATTATCTGAGGTCGCATTAATCAGTTTGTGGACTAACCTATGCAGTAATTTTTAATTCTTTAATAAAATTTCAATCAAAGATTCATCCTACACATTATGATCCGGTGATGTACAGGCCAATAAAACCGAAAAATTTAAAGTGAAATGTAAACATAATTTTGCATTTGACAACTTAATAACAGAAAATAGTGACTTAATATTATTTGGGTGTACTTATTCAATATTTAATTTTGAGACAGAATGCATTGTTGGGTTTATTTAGTTTTTTTAAATCCATGCCAATTTTGTTTCCCTACCATCCCGGATCATCGAGAGTTTTCTGTATTTGGTTTATTCCCTTTAATGTGTTTCTGTCCCTCTTTCCTATAACTTCTATACAAACATGTCGGATATGAATTCAATTCCATATTAAAATATTGAATAAATAAACAAATTTTAGTTTTGTTAACAAATATGATTGATTTATTACATAACATTATGGCAGAAAAATTAATTCACCAAAAGAGCCTGCCATGTAACGAGATAGAACAAAATAGGAATACCAGGGAACTTTATTTGGGTATTAAATATATAGACTAGGACCAAATTTAGTGAAAGATGAGAATAGTAACCTGATGGCAGATACGAGAGGTTTTGAGTAGGTGAACTACAATTTCAGGAATATTATGAATGGTCATGAAGGATTAGAATTGGGTGAAAATGTTGAAATCCATATTGGTGAACCGCTATTCCCAGATTCAAGTAGTATTGGTGAGATCAAAGAAGCTCTTATGAAGTTAAAGAACCAATAGTCTCCAGGTATGGATTCAATTCCAGCAGAGCTATTAATCACAAATTTCCATGTTTCATATGGAAACATGATTATATTACCACAAGAATGGAAGGAAAGTATAATAATGCCCATTTTCAAAAATGGGGCTAAAACAGAATGTAATGATTATAGAGGTATATCACTAACATCAACATGCTCTAAATTGTATCTAACATAATTTTGTTGAGATTGACGCCATATGCTAAGGAAATAATTGGGGATCATCAGTGTGGATTTTAAAGAACTAGATTAACAATAGATCAGATTTTTACTATTCAGCAAATATTTAAAAAAAAGAGAGAATACCACATGACAATTCATTAGTAATATTTAGATCTTAATAAGGCCTACAATTCAGTTAAAAGATACAAATTATGTGAAATTTTAGTTAAATTTGGAACACCCAAAACCTTGTGAAGCTAAATGATGTATTTTTGACAGATATGCAGGTCAGGATACATGGGTTGGACGTCACTTACTATATAGGTACTTTCGAAATACATAATAGGTTGAAGCAAGGAGATGCACTTTCCTCATTACTTTTTAATCTAGCCTTAAGAGTATGCTATTAAGGTAATGTAAGTGAGAAGGGAAGGGTTGACATTAAGAAATATAATGCAGCTGTTAGGGTACACAGATAATTTAACTTTGTTGAACAATAGTAAGGAAGCTGTTGTAAGAAATGTTTTAAGATGCCAGTGGGGGAAATAAGTTTGGAAGTGAATGCTGAAAAGACTAAGGATCTGATCACATAGATTGGGGACGATAATTTAGAGATTACTGAGCACAACATATCAAAGTTGGATTGAGGAAGTGCACCCACATTTGCGTGGAGGTAGAGTGGAAAACCATTTTAGAAAAATTAACCTCAGTAGGCCTACACCCAATCAGGATTTGAGCCCCGATCTCCAAATCATATCTCTGTATCCAGCTTTAGACCTACAATGATATTTAATTTACTGGGAATTAGTGTTTTCTTGGATTAATATATATATATGTATATTAAACCTATGATTAAGAAAACAATTTATATAATTCAATAAAGTTCTTAACAGCATTTTTGTTATATTAAGGATTTTGTTATTTGGATTGTTTTGAATTAATTTAAAAAATTTTAAACGGTATCTGTAACACGTTTAAGAAAATAAATCGCCACCCTTCATTTATCTCGAGAGTTGGAAAGCTTACCTTGTATTTTTCCACTATGGTATGGCTTATAAGATATGATCAGAGTGTAATCTGTCAAGGTAAGAATACTTCCTTTCAGAGTAAACAGAATGTATGTATAAGTAAGTTAAATCATTATTTTTAATAGTTTTATTTAGTACGACTAGGAGATTGATGGATGGATCTGTGACCGCTTATTTATGTCTGAGATATTGAAAAAAAATTATAATCAAGGCATGGTAGATAGTAACTTTAGAGCTTAGATAAATACAATATTAATTTCAACATAATTATCAGGATTGTATATTGGTTGAATATAGAATTAGCCACAATCAGCATGTTAATCATAGAATCGAAGTTTTAGTCTCATCCTCACTCCACTCGTATCATTAATTAAAAGTCTACAATATTATTCTTGATGAATGTAAAGTGCTAAGCTGTACTTCGTAAACTGTGTACAAAGGCATATGTAATAATATTACATTAGGCTTTCAGCTTTGTGAATCCATTAGTTCACAGCTCGTTCATCACAGCGCTCAAATTGGTTTTATATCAGCTCTTCAGTGAGAGATAATTTTTAACCTTACTTATCCATGAACTAGATTAAAGTTTTTCAATGTTTATATACGTATGAACTGTGCAGGTTGTTTTCACGATTTCATAAACGTAATATAATCATGTCATCAGAGGATGTAACAATTTTGATTGACATGGGATTCTCCAGGGAAAAAGCGTATGTATTTATATGAGGCAATTTTTTAGACTCCTGTAAATTATTATGTAGTTTTAATTATACCCCAAATGGGGGACTAACTTTGGCTGGTTGTATTTGTAGGGAGCGGGCTCTTCAATTGACGGGGAATCAAGGCGTGGAACCTGCAATAGAGTGGTAAGTATTGTCACCAACAATTGTAGTTAAAGTAGGATTACTTCCTCTTTGCTGTCGTTTAATAACCGGTATTTTCATTCTTGTTCAAACAATACATTCCCCTATTCACATAAAAAAAAACTATGTGACTTAATCTATAATGATACTGGCTGCTAATAAAATTAAATAATTCACTATAATACGTCATTTGAACACACTCATTTAGGCTGAATTTAAAAAAAAATCTATTCCAGTGTCGGATTCAAGCTCAATTTAAAATTTGTGCAATGTAACTTTGACATAAAATAAATAAGTGGTAATGTGGTAGTAGCACTTAGCATAAACCCATTTGACCCAAAGTTATTTTGCCGAAAATAATTTAGGCCTAATCAAACATCAGGTAAAATTAAACTTTTAATACAATATTAAACTTAATGGCCTAAAATACAAACTTAAAACCTTCCTGTATCTTTATAAAGTAAATAGGCCTGATGTTGTTTTATTATATTAGAGATAGCACAAGTGATGCAAGATTGTCTGACGATATTTCTAAAAACATATATAACTTACTACGACCAGATCATGTAGGCCTCTTCTATATATATATTTTTAGTATCAGTAGTAATACCTTTGAGAATATCATTTTAACCCACTTTTGGTGGCTGCGTGGTCTAACGCATTACTCTCGTGCTAAACTAGATTTTATGACGGGGAGATCAAGGTTCGAATTTATGTTGGTTGTACTTAGGATGATTGTTTTAAAAATCTTTTCTACTCTCCTTCCACGCAAATGCAGGCACACTTCATATAAATATGACCTTCATAGTCCCCAAAACAATTAACGTAATTAGTATAACCCAAATGAGTAGTAGTAGTAAGACATAGTGCTAAAATTATGTATATAATTTTAAACATGTTTTACATATATTAACCTTAGGAAAAAAAGTATATATAAACTACTTATATAGTTGCTGCATTTTTAGATATAATTTTTCTAAATAGTTAGCCTATTGGTATTTTTTTTTAAATCTTTAATATTGTAGTTTTCAAAACGTTGTTGGCCTATATTGTGTTAAACGTTTCAATACAAAAAATACAGAATGCACCTTAATTTCATGGGTGGGCTTGGGACAAAAAATCGTTGATATAAATATACATGGATAAGTATCGGTATGTGTCTTATCAATTGACCTTGGCTCCAAGCTATATAGTCATTTTTGTATTTCATTAATTCCTATGACAAACTGAGATAGTAAAACTGATTTCATTGAACTGATTACAGACAACATTATATATCTCAGATATTACATTGCTGACTACCATTTAGTAAACACTAAATAATAATTGGTCATGTTAAAGAGTCATTCCAGTTATATCTTTTAATAAGAATATTATGTGTCAAAACCTGTTTATTTGCTATGCATTTGAAGTTATACTTGGTACTTATTCAAATTAATAAATGGCAGATATGCATCTGATGTGTGGACTTGCCAAATGTAATTCACCTGAAGCAATATGTGTGCACACATATCACGTTCTTAACATAGGCTACATCAGTCAAATAAGAAATGTTTCAAAGACTACATGAATGCCTGTGAGATTGGAACAAGTGTTGGATGGCGGTAAGCCAATCACTACTAGAACACGCAAACTTTATGGTTTGTATGAATCTCCAAACATACCAAGGCTAATAAAGTTGTTTTTTTTAATTTGCACCGCGTCTTACTACCGGTTCAGGTTATATGCCTATTTACTAATTATACTAATGGGTTAAGGATTAGAAAGGCTTAATTAAGATGAAGTGCACCCACATTTGTGTGAAGGGAGAGTGAAAAAACCATTTAGGAAACCTCCCCCTCATTGCACCCGACGGCGATCAAACCCCGATCTCCCCATCTTCGGCAGTTGAGTCCAACACGAGATTAGCGCGTTAGACCATGCGGCCACCGAAGCAGGTAAAAGTTTAGTTGAGAAACCTGCAGACCAAGAGGTTGATGGGAGGATAATGTGAAAATGTATCTGAAGGAGGTTGGACGTCAGGCTAGGGGGTTTGTATGAAGGTGTCCCAGGATAGAGTTGAATGGCGAGCTTACATTATGTTGGCTGTGAACTTTTGAGTTTCATAAGACCAGCGAGTGAGATAATTTTTTACCCAAAATATGTGTAGAGGATTTTTATGATGATGCAGTTCGATGCTTAGTATTTAATAAAACTGTAAATACTTAAAAAGGATTAGACTTATTTTAATACCGGGTCAAAAAAGAAACTATTGTCCACTCTTGATTAATCTCTTCCGGACAACTGGCTGCATCTCATTTAATTGTTGCCATTGTAACTTAAGCCAGAAACAACTTCTTGTTTGTTTATATTGTCATCCTTGCTAAACTCCCCATTGACATGAGCCAATCTGAAATCAGGCCGATGGGTTCATCTTATTTAGAGTGTAGAGTTGTTTGTAGGCTACTGGCCCATGGGGAGGAGACCAGCTTGCCATGCCCACCCCAAGCAGACGAAGGGACGGAACAAGAGGGGGGTGAAGAAACCATGGATGTAGCCAAGTCCATTAAGTGTAATGAGTAAGTAACACAACACTCTAAGAAATTACTTAACAGGTCATAAGTAGCTCAAATCGTAATTTGTATAACTTAACATCCACTGCTTATACCACTCTCTAGGGATGTTCAAAGTCCACTTTTTCAATTCGAAGCAAACTCGAATCGAATATATGAAATATTCTAGAAGCCGAATCAAAGTTCAAATATTTTTTGTTAGTTGTTTTTATGCCTTGTTTTTATTTAGGCTTCCACATTCGCATTGGATGCGAGTTCGCACAATTGTTACTAGGTGCAAGTAACCACTTCTAAGTCCAGTCAGGTGCTTACGGCTCTCTATTAGATTGTAATAACAGCGCCTGAAAAGTGATATTTATTTTTATTGAAGGTTAAGTCTACATTATTTAGGAACCATATGAATTAACATTAAATTGTACTAAGTACTTATTTGTAACTCCTAAATCAGTTGGCTTTTCCGGCCACAGTTTCCTCACATAGTTTTTGTTGCTGTGGTTCTTAGAAGAGATATCACAGATTGCTATTCTTTCTTCAACACATGTTACTAGCATTTCAATGTCATTCATGAACACCCACGCAAGGACACAGCTATACACGTCTTGAGAACACGAGGAATAAAAAACTTTCACGGCACGACGACCAAACGTCATGCAACGTGCAATCGTGCACGGAAAAAAATCAAATTTGTTTGGTCTGCGGTGGCAGGTGTGCCAACTTTGTGCAAGAATGTGCATTAAACTGGCACTCATTGAGAACAACCTCAGGGTGTCACCGATTTCCCTGAATTTTGTTTCTCCATGCTCTCTTGCACACACACACTCATGCATTCAATTTACTTAGTGTGCATCCAATGTGAACACAGCCTTATATATATATAAATAAAATTTATGCACTAATATTACTTGTCATTTATGTCATTGAAACACAATTGTTTGTAATATTTCATTTGTAGTTGATTAGTCAAGTTATTGTCAAAACATGTAAGCTAACTCACTTACATCAAACTATGTTGTACTTACATTAATTTGTAATATAATTATTATATAACACCAAAAAATGGCAATATTTGAACATAAATGTAATATTTTAGCCATCATTATTTTTACTGTTAAAGCTTTGTAATTGTCGAAGCCAGAATTTTTTTTCTGCTAAATTGAAGTTTCAAAGATTGCACATACACATACACACATACATACATACAACACACACACACACACACAGCCAGCTATAAAATAGAAATATCCGTGTAGTAAAATGTAACAGTGATGTTAATCGGAACAAAATCTAAATGCTAACCTTACAAGAGTGTGCTTGTGTCCTGTCTGCTAGCTGCGGCAAACTGTTTGCCACCCAAGTTGAGGTAGAGTTTCACGCAGCCAAGACCAACCACTCCAATTTCTCCGAAAGTAAAGAGGAGAAGAGGCCACTCTCAGAAGAGGAAAAGAGAGAGCAGCTACGCAAACTTGAGGACAAGATGAGGCAGAAGAGGCTCGAGAGGGAAGAGGGGGAGAAGAAGGAGGCGCTCGAACGTGAGCGGTTGCGGATAAAGTCTGGCAAGGAGATTACCGCTGCCAAAAAGAAGTGAGTAACAAGAGTTGCCTTGGTGACATGAAGCGTACCCGTTTCGATGACTGGTTTCCCACTTTCTCTCCACGCAAATATTGGTACACTTCCACTAAAATTCAAACTTTTTCATTCCTAACCCATAAACTTAATTGGGTAATTCTAAGAAAACTTACCCACTCACTTTAGGAAAAAAATATTGAAATTATAATAATTGTAGTATGTTCTACAATGTATCTAAGGTTCATTTTTTGTATAAGCATTGAATAATAACATAAAATAAGTATATTATTATTACTTTTTACTATAAAAAACAGCTGTCAATGTCATTGGTATCCCCAAAGTTATGTTTTTTTTTTAAATATAGAAATATATGACAAATTAAATAAAATGTTTTACAGAGGTAATATGTATTTGTTTAAGCTAGGTTTGGCCATAAAAATTGATAAATTATATCACCATGAATATAAAATGTTATTTTACTTTTTATTTTGAGTAAATATGATTTTATTACATTTGAGTAGGTTATTTCTCATCCTATAGCTAATAAATGACTTTTATGAGCAATACATAAGATTGAAAGCTTTACTCTAACATTATAAAATTGTATCCATCTTAAATTTATACATCACAAATTTACATTGAACTGTTAGGGACACCATTGATGGTCTTGAGACACCAATGACGATTTGAAACCTCGATGACGATTAGTAACTGCTACGTTGATATTTTAATTAGTTTCTAGAATATATCGCTCAATGTATTTCAACAAACCGACCACATATTTATAATCATACATTTCAGTTAAGTAAGTTAACGCAAGCAAACATTGAGTATCCTACCTAATTGTAATTTCTGAATTAAAAAAATAATTACACTGGTAAGAACACTTCAAACGTTTAAATAACCATTTACTTGCTTCTGAAGCTGTATAGGTATTTCCAAGTGTCCACTGGCTAATTTGTTACTCTCTTCCATTACACCAAATATATTGTCAACAGCATATTCATCGATATCATCAATTTTGGGCCAAAAATATTTATTATCTTTTCCAGATTGAGCCATACATTTCACTTTTGCAGCAAGTTCATTTATGTCATGTACCTTACCTGGGTAAGGTTTTCCATAATAGTGTATGACAACCCATTTGTTCAAGATTTCATCATCTATTTCTTCCATTTTATAAAATATTAGGAGTTAGATTTAAGATGTAGTCAACTCGGAAAGAACCTTAGCCTTTTTTTTCTTGGTTGTCTAATAATGCCAGATCAAAACCGAACTGGTTCAAAGAGTAACACTCACAGCTAAGCAAGTGTTCATGTTTACAGAAGCAACTTATGTGTGTCTATTGAATCATTCCACGAGTTACTGTAATTAGTTGGAGCATTGACATGCTTTTTGGCACTGCCTTCAAGTTTTGAGGAATTTGAGACTTGGACAGATTTATTTTGTTCTCAGGAATACCAAAAATGTTGATGGATGCTTCATTTACCAAGGTACTAAATACTTTATCTGTTGTTGAAACATCTTTACCTTAATGAGTTTTCTGGTCTGCTGTTCGTTTTAGAGCTCCTCCAACATCGGATGGAGCTCTACGGCTATGTCCTGCCTCCTAGAAATTCCATGGACCTTGTTGAAACTCTTATCGAAAAGTTTGGTGGAAAAAGAAAAAAAAATGCCCTTTTGCCCATCACCGAAAACATGTATTGTGCTCACTTTTGGATAGTCGCTCTTCATCACGTCCAAAAATACAGAATATTATGTTAACTAATGTTGAACGAGTACTTGCTAAGCTACTTGTTAAGAGTAGTATGCCATTGGTGTCCCATATATCACAGGGCACCAATGAAATTATAGCCAAATTAATATTTTCCCTCCAAACAAATGTCTAGCCTAAAAACAACTTAATTCCTTTCAAAACTTGCAAGTAAGATCTTTACACAAGTATTTTATTTAAATTGTTATAAACATTATAAGTAGGTGTTAAATGATGCCCTACAAATGACTATAATAAACACACTAATCTCTTTTATTAGATTCTTTTAAAGAAACCTCTTTAACTGAAATAATTGCGCCCACCATATTCACAGGATACAATAATGACAAAATACTGCCTATACTCTGGTGGAAGATTTTTAAAATTAACCTTTATTACAAACTTTGCAAGTAAAATGTGAAGCAGGGACACCAATGACTAGAATGTTGTGCGACAGTTTTAGTTATTTAATATAAATACAAATTAGTTGAAGAATAAATTGTTATCAATAAAGGGAAACATCTTTAAACCTTTCTTACTCTAACACATATTTTTATTGATATATTTAGCTTTTAAAACCCAATAGTAACCTTGTTAGAAATGTTGAAACTGTGTTGTGAGACAGCCTATTTCACACACATTTATGTAAAAAAAAAAAATCGAAATATGTTTCAAAGAAGGATAAAATTAATAAAATGTATTCTATTTTGTTAAGAAAAAAATTAACTTTTTTTTTTGTGTGCAGTATTACCAAATAACTAAAGACAGCTAGAAAATTGCAACTGGACATGGTTGGGGTGAATTTTATTAGAATGACCCAATTAGTACATAAACATATAACCCAAACGGGTAGTAAGACGCGGTGCTAAAAAAATAAATACATGAAGCTTACCCATATGACATTTTACCCTGTTAACATGAATGGGACCCATTCGACGGGCTACCCTGGTAACTAGTTCCTAATTTGTTCCAGGATGGAAGATGAAGAAATGAAGAAGCTGCTAGAGTTACGCAAGAGAGAGAAGCTGGAAGAAAAGATGGCTCGTCAGCGAGTCAAGGACCAAATAGAACAAGACAAGGTTGCGAGGAGGGCAAAGTTTGGGGGTCCAAAAGTAGAGCCACCTCCTCCTGCCGTTACACAACCCAGCCAGCAGGCCGTAGCCAAGGACTATTTGCAGACAAGATTGCAGGTTTGTTCCTTAACAAATGTTATTTGGCAGGATGAAAGAATGTTATTAGATGTATAGGGTTAAAAGTAGCTTCAACTTTTCTTCACAGATTCGTCTAACCAATGGACAGGCGCTCACACAGACGTTCGGTTCCAAGGAGCAGCTGTCAGCTGTACGTCTGTTTGTGGAGATGAATCGTACAGATGGCAATGATCAGTTTAGCCTCATGACCAGCTTTCCTAAGAAGATTTTTTCAGAAGAAGATTATGATAAGCCCTTGGAAGTTTTGGGTTAGTACTTGTAGCAATTGCTATCAAACCGCTGTAGCTTGTATCAGCTACTATCAAAGATTTGTAGCTTCTAGCACCATATCATGGTATTGCAAATTTGGATTTATTTTTTGCAGCGGTCTTACTACTCGTTTGGGGTTTAGGCATATGTGTTAGGGTAGGTTGAATTTAGAGATGGTGTACCTGCATTTGGGTGGAGGGAGAGTGGAAAACCATTTAGGAAAAACCATCCTCTTTACACCCAACCAGGATTCAAATCTTGTTCTTTTCATCATCAGCATTCTAGTCTAACATGAGGTTGACACCTTAGACCATGCGGCCACCAAAGCAGGTTGTTTTTATTTTAGTAATAGGATATCCACTTGTCTTACAGCAAATGTGTTGATGTGTTTATTGCAGGTCTTGTCCCATCAGCAGTGGTGATCGTATCTCGTCAACAGTGATACAGACGTGTGTGTTACATACGAGTTGAGAGGACATGAACATTTACCTTCAGATCATGTTCTTTACTGACTTGCTTAGTTTCAGCTGATATTGTATAAATGTCCAATATTGTTTTTTTTTAAAAAAAAGAATCCTGGTGTGATTGTTTTGTAAGGAAACGCTTGCCTGGGGCTAACTTTTATACTCCGGTAATAAATCCTAAACATTCCCTCAGTATTTGTCTTATCATCATCAACTGTTTCCAGCCTGTGGCCGGGTCAGTTTAGTAAAATGCCTCCATCTTCCTTTATCCACCTCTCATTTGCACACTTTCTGTTATCTGTTCCTCCCTTCTGGTTTTTTCCTTCATTTCCATCATTTTATTTGGCATCCTCTACTCCCTGTGTCCCCCTCTTTCCCGGATAACTTCATTCCTAATCTTGTTTCAGGTAAGGAAGGTGCTACAGGAGCATCCTCTTTACAAAGACCTTCTTAACCCCAACAATATCGCCAGATGTATTGCGTCAGTGTTAACTAGTTTGATGATTATAATCTTTTAGATTTTTGATAGTGCTTTATTTAAAACTCGAAATACAAGCACAAAAGACAAATGGAGAGAAAAAAAAAGCTCATTATTTAAAGCGAGGGCCCCCAAATTTATTGAGCGTAGGGCCACAAGGATATTGAATGTGCTAGGTGGACTGTATCGGAAGAGAGATACATTATCTATATATAACTAAACATGAATAGATGTAAGCTGTGCAGTTAACATAGGTACCTTCTCTCTCTCTCTCTCCAAATATAACACATTCCTCAGCTCCTCCGCTCAATAGACACTTTATGAAACTCTGGTGGCGAGTAAGGTTGTTTACAATACTGCTGCCAACCACGTATGTTTGGAGGTGTTTGTGTACTTCATACAGGAGCACCGTTTCGGTAATGTATCCATGTTTGAAATCGTTTTTAATTATATTTTTTTTATCAAAGTGAGTCTGAGGGATGTAGTGCCTAAAGTTGAACTTTCAATATTTGTAGACATGGTTCATTATTTATTAAAAAATGAGGAAAAATAAATATGTAAGGTGATTTGGAATAATGTTAATTAAAAGTGAAATACAACAAAAAAGCAAACCAAATAATTTAAAGAAAATACCAAGAACAGTTTCATAAGAAAATATGTCATACTTTATATAAAATGATGGGGTGATGCCTGATGGTTTAGTTGAATTACACAATGCTGAGGAATTCCTAGATAGTTTAGTTTGTGCATAGTGTTGGAAGACTATATGGTTCAAATCCCCGTCCGGGTGTCATTTTTCTATATCTTTACTAATACTCCAGGAGAAAATCATCAGAAAAGCCCTATTTGTTTGGATATTGAAATGTTTACAAATGTGTGTTGTGTATTTTTTACTTTTAATTGTGCGCCATTCTTTAAAGTTCTATTATATTTAAGAAGGTACAAAAAAGAATGCTAGTTAACACACAAAAAGGCTCTTAAGATGAAAAGAACACAGTTCACACTTTCCAGTGCTGCCAATCTATGCTAATAATTATTTAACTCTCAATACCTTAGCCTAAGTTTCATTCTATAGTAATGGGATGGTTAAAAAAACAAACAATACTATAGCTTATTAATTTTATAAATATAATAAAATATCCAATTTCAAACATATAGTACATTCATAAGTGATTTTCATAAAATCAATTAAATTACTATGTTACAAATTTGTGTTTTTCTTGTTAGACAAGTTTTACATGTTTCACATGTAGAGTCAATAAATACCCAGATCTGTTTCTATGATTTCTTCCCAAGTTCATGAATATTTTGTGCCAAGGTCGGAGAACTTGGTACATACCAGGAGGTAATGAAGGGAGGTTTTGAATGAGGCGACCCTGAGGTCAATATAATTGGATGAAAACATCTTTCTCGGGAAGATTGAATTTGTAATTATAATGGTATTTTTGAAAACATTTCTTTAAAAGAAGTATGTTCGTTATTACCAATGCCATACAATCTCTTTCACTTTGTGGATTCAACTTGGTCGTTCGTTAGTCAGAAGTCAGGTAACGTTATTGGTCAAAGCGTGATCCATTGTACCAGATGAATAGTCCGAAGCACATCTAGAAGCCAGGGTGCTCTAAAGGGTGTTTTAGGAAGTCCCGGTGGGACGATGCCCGGGTAAAACGAGGGCTTGTTCACTGGACAGTTTGTGTGCCCCTTACCCCCTGATATCCCATCACAGTCCACAAGTGACAGACTCTTGTTGAAACAGATCCTTATCTCGGAGAAATACGCTTGTCCACTCTAAACACAAATATATTGTGGATTAGAATAGTTTACTTTCCCAACAAATGGGTATCACATTTATTTAAAAAAATGAACAGGACCATTTCTTTCACAGGAGGTGTATACTGACCATATCCTTCACAGAAGGTGCATACTGACCATATCCTTCACAGGAGGTGTATACTGACCATATCCTTCACAGGAGGTGTATACTGACCATATCCTTCACAAGAGGTGTATACTGACCATATCCTTCACAGGAGGTGTATACTGACCATATCCTTCACAGGAGGTGTATACTGACCATATCCTTCACAGAAGGTGTATACTGACCATATCCTTCACAGAAGGTGCATACTGACCATATCCTTCACAGGAGGTGTATACTGACCATATCCTTCACAGGAGGTGTATACTGACCATATCCTTCACAGAAGGTGCATACTGACCATATCCTTCACAGGAGGTGTATACTGACCATATCCTTCACAGGTGGTGTATACTGACCATATCCTTCACAGGAGGTGTATACTGACCATATCCTTCACAGGAGGTGTATACTGACCATATACTTCACAGGTGGTGTATACTGACCATATCCTTCACAGGAGGTGTATACTGACCATATCCTTCACAGGAGGTGTATACTGACCATATCCTTCACAGAAGGTGCATACTGACCATATCCTTCACAAGAGGTGTATACTGACCATATCCTTCACAGGAGGTGCATACTGACCATATCCTTCACAGAAGGTGTATACTGACCATATCCTTCACAGGAGATGTATACTGACCATATCCTTCACAGAAGGTGCATACTGACCATATCCTTCACAGGAGGTGTATACTGACCATATCCTTCACAGGTGGTGTATACTGACCATATCCTTCACAGGAGGTGTATACTGACCATATCCTTCACAAGAGGTGTATACTGACCATATCCTTCACAGGAGGTGTATACTGACCATATCCTTCACAGGAGGTGTATACTGACCATATACTTCACAGGAGGTGTATACTGACCATATCCTTCACAGGAGGTGTATACTGACCATATCCTTCACAGAAGGTGTATACTGACCATATCCTTCACAGGTGGTGTATACTGACCATATCCTTCACAGGAGGTGTATACTGACCATATCCTTCACAGAAGGTGCATACTGACCATATCCTTCACAAGTGGTGTATACTGACCATATCCTTCACAGGAGGTGTATACTGACCATATCCTTCACAGGAGGTGTATACTGACCATATCCTTCACAGGAGGTGTATACTGACCATATCCTTCACAGGAGGTGTATACTGACCATATCCTTCACAGGAGGTGTATACTGACCATATCCTTCACAGGAGGTGTATACTGACCATATCCTTCACAGGAGGTGTATACTGACCATATCCTTCACAGGAGGTGTATACTGACCATATCCTTCACAGGAGGTGTGTGTAGTATAATTTACAATTGAATGAAAATGACAGAAGTCTCTGGAGGACCAGTGTTACGAACACGGACAAATGGACTGTATGGTGGAAAGGAAATGGATAGAGGCAACTCACCTTCACTTTATGTGATATGACTGGCAGTGTCCTGGCGCAGTCCTCTTCAACAACACACACGAATAAAAAACTACACCACTTCCGGGTGAAGGTTCACGGAACCTTATCACTTCTGTCTTGAATTGAGTCTCCGTGCACGGCACAATTAAATCAACAAAAACTAAAAACACCACGCCAGCGACACTTGGCGGGAAAACAATAAACATATAGTGGTCCAGGTATGGTCTTGTTGCCTCCAAGAGTGGGGAAGGTTAATGTAAGATATGAAAAAACCAAACAAACAGAACTAGACCTCAACAATAACAATCAAAAACTCACAAACCAAAACAAAACAAAAACAATTCAATTTCGAGGCATAGAGAACCTAGATAAAAGGAGCACTATTCAAAGATATAACATAGAGGAATGAAAATGAAGTATAGGATTAATAATATTCGTCAAACAATAGAAAAATATACAAACATACCGCCCACCAAAAACTAAAATGAGTTTTTTAAGAACAACAAACCAGCAACAAAGATATGTACAGAATAATATTTATAGGAGAATGTATCCTTCCTATTGATTAGGAAGTGGACATAATTTTACAACCGGTCGTTTGAGGGTCCCGTGCTCGGTGCGGACACTTACGACTCTCGTTATCCCATCCCTTCCAGGGTACACCTCTTCTACTCTTCCGAGCAGCCACCTGAGTGGGGGAAGATTGTCTTCCTTTATCAAGACTAACTGTCCTTCTTGTAAATTGACCTTGTTTGTAGTCCATTTTTGTCGCTGTTGGAGAGTATGGATATATTCCCTTGACCATCTTTGCCAAAAGTGCTGATAGACTTGTTGTATCAACTGCCAGCGTTTCAACCTGTTGGTAGGTAGCTCAGTTACGATCTCCTCGGGTGGTCTGGTGAGAGAATGACCCACTATGAAATGTCCTGGTGTCAATGGATCAAGGTCATTCGGATCCGCAGAGAGAGCACAGAGAGGCCTGGAATTTAGCACGGCTTCAATTTGAATGAAGAGCGTGAAGAGGCTTTCAAAGGTAAGTGTCTGATCACCCACCACTCGTTTTAGGTGAGTTTTTGCCGACTTGATACCAGCTTCCCATAGTCCACCAAAATGTGGAGCTGAAGGTGGGTTGAAATGCCAATTTATGCCTTGGACCGAAAGCTTATCTGTTACCACTTTGGTTTCGGTATGGGATTCTAGATGCCTTTGTAGTTCTGTACAATGGCGCTTAGCACCTACAAAGTTTGTGCCACAGTCGCTATAAATGTCTGAGCACATACCCCGACGGGAAATAAACCGAAGAACGGCATCAAGAAAGGCCCTTGTGCTTAAGTCTGATACCACCTCAAGGTGCACTGCCTTAGTTGCCAAGCACACAAACAAACATAAATAAGCCTTGAGCACCTTAGAATTCCTTAATTCAGATGATTTTATCTGGAAGGGTCCTCCATAATCCACTCCAACTCGCACAAATGGTCTTGATTGCTGCACACGCATTGCTGGGAGGTCCCCCATGAATGGTTGGAGAGCAGGTGCCTTAAATCGAAAACATCTCATACACTTGAAGATCCGGGTCTTTATAACAGTGCGTGCTGAGAGAATCCAGTACTGGTCTTGAATGAGTGAGTGGGTTGTTCGAAGTCCAGCATGAAAATGAGATACATGGTAGTGATCAACAATGATATCGGTGATATGACTATTTTTAGGCAACAGAAGAGGATGTTTTGTGTCATACCGCAGAGAAGAGTGTCTCAAGCGACCTCCTACCCTCAATAGGCCCTCCTGGTCGAGAAACGGGTTTAGGCCCCTCACGCGGGGTGAACATTCCCGGCCCTTCTTTATTTCTTCAAGTTCTGACTCAAACGCCTGTTGTTGAACTTGTTTGATACATAACATGCTGGCCGTCTTGAGCTCCTTGGACAACAATGGGCCTTTACAACGATCTTGATTCTTTACTTTGGAGTTCTGAATAAACCGTGCTAAAAATGCGATGACTCGTTGCAGCTTTACCCATGATGAGAAACGTTTGAGAAGGTCTGCCCACCAAGTATTCACTTCTGCTACTAGA
This sequence comes from Timema podura, assembly GCA_033556935.1. NCBI lineage: Eukaryota > Metazoa > Arthropoda > Insecta > Phasmatodea > Timematidae > Timema > Timema podura. The sequence goes on along the minus strand of JAVRXN010000012.1, from coordinate 54,120,544 downwards.
CTGGTAACCCTTACAATCTTTAATTCAGGTAACTCTACCTGGCAAGTCACCTCAGGCAGCTTGGGCCAACTACTAATGGGTTGTTTCAGCCACTCTGGTCCTGTCCACCAGATGTGGAAATTTGTCAACTCTTCAGGATGTAAGCCTCTAGATGCACAATCAGCCGGATTTGAATTAGATGGGACATGTCTCCAATGTTGTGCTGGTATTGCTGCTTGAATTTGAGCTACTCTGTTGGCAACGAATGTTTTCAAAAGATGTGGTGACGTTTGAATCCATGCCAAAACGATGGTAGAATCTGACCAAGTATACACAGTTGACACCTGTAATTGTTGTTTAAGGTTCTGCTGCACCCACTCCATGAGTGTGGCTAGGAGCTGAGCCCCACAAAGCTCAAGCCTAGGAAGAGATAAACTCTTAACCGGAGCTACTCTTGACTTGGCAATAAGGTTGTTGACTTGAATTTCTCCACTACCCGTGGTAGTTCGAAGATAGACGACTGCTGCATATCCTTTGATAGATGCATCACAAAATCCATGAAGCTGGCAATTAATAGCATCACTGGTTGGTAGGAATCTGTTGATCTTGACATGTGTAAGAACATGAAAGTTTGAACAAAACCTTTGCCACCCTTGTCCGAGCTCTGGTGGAAGTGGTTCATCCCAATCAAGTCTTAGGGTCCACAAAGTCTGCATGAACGCCTTAGCCCAGAACACCACTGGAGTTAGCCACCCCACAGGATCAAATATCCTAGCAATATTTGAGAGAACTGCCCTCTTCGTTACTGTAATCTCAGAGGGATGTACATGATAAGAGAATGAATCTGATGTGGGGTCCCATTCCAGTCCTAATATCTTAATTATTTGATCTCCATCTTCTTCAAACATGAGGGGAACTTCACGGTGTTCATTTGGTATCCTCTTTAATACTTCAGGGTGGTTGCTAGACCATTTTCTAAGTTGGAAGCCTCCTAGGCTTAGCAATTCAATCAGCTCGGTTTGTAAACTGAGAGCAGATTCCACTGAATCAGCACCAGTGACTATGTCATCAACAAAAATGTCCTTACATAGGACCTGGGCAGCACGAGGGTAACGAAGTTTTTCATCAGAAGCGAGTTGACGCAGGGATCGCATCGCTAAGTACGGAGCTGAAGATACACCATAAGTCACAGTATTCAATTGATATTCTTGAATCTGTTGATCAGGGGATTCGCGCCACAGTATTACCTGGTAATGTCGGTCATCCGGAGTGACAAGTATTTGTCGATACATCTTGCATATATCAGTGGTGAGCACAATGGGATGAAATCGAAAATTCATAACAATTTCCACAATTTCCCTTTGCAGTTTGGGACCCTTCAATAATGTATCATTCAGTGACTGACCCGATGATGTTGCTGCAGAAGCGTCAAATACAACTCTCAGTTTGGTGGTTGAACTAGATTCTTTGGATACGCAATGATGTGGAATATAGTATTTAATGTCTTGGATCATTGATGGTTCAATGCGCTGCATGTGACCGAGTTCTTCATATTCCTTTAGAAAGGTCACATATTGTTCCTTTAGTTGTGGGTAACGAGCTAGGCGACGTTCCAGCTGAATGAGTCTCTTGACTGCTTGTTGACGTGACTCTCCCAGCTCTGGTTGTGCATCCTTGAAAGGTAGCCGAACAATGTATCTACCCTCATTGTCACGAGTGTGTGTTGTCACATAGTGTGCCTCACACATAGCTTCATTAGGGTCAATGTGTTTAGTCACGGGTAATTCTTCCACCTCCCAGAAAGCGTCGCAAAACACTGTCAAGCGATGGTTCAGTAGCAACAAAAAAAGATGAGACACTAGAAGTTATACGTGGTTGAGGTCCTATTCGACCAATTATGATCCAGCCAAAGATGCTATGCAATCCTGAGGGACAATTAGATGAAGTTGAATACCGCCCACCATCAAAGATCTCGGGGTATACATCTGCACCTAAGAGAATGTCAATCGGCCCTGGTACATGAAAATGAGGGTCAGCCAGCTGAAGATGAGCAAACTCCTGAACCATATCTTTAGAAAGCATGGTTGATGGCATTCCCGATGTGATTTTACTTAGAATGATAGCCTCGGTGATCAACTGAGGACCATAAACACCACAGGGTCTCACCTCACATATCACAACCCCCTTGTTGGTTTGCACAGTTGACTGAGAGATCCCTCTAATCGGAATTTTCAAATTGCGACGTGGCAGGCACAGCCGGTAAGCACAGTCTTCAGTAATAAATGATGATTGTGACGCACAATCTATCAACACTCTAACCTTCTGATAAGCACCGTGCCCATCCTTAACCTGTACTACAGCGGTTCCCAATAAGACTGTAGTAAGGCTCACAGAACTGGTGGTAAGTGAGTTGATGTGTTCACCCCGTGTAACAGTGCCTTCATGGCCTGGTGAATGAGCCTGATGGGTAGCATCACCTTGCATATATCTACTGTCTCTATGGGTGGGATCAGTGTGAGAGCTGGTAAAACGTTGGTTTGAGCTAAACGATCCTTGACCGCAAGTGTCAGTGCCTTGATTAATTGACCCTATGTGCAACAATGTGTGATGAGTTTGATTGCAGTGTGAACACTTGAATTTTGAGGAACACTCCTTTACTTGGTGCGATCCCTTTAAACAATTAAAACACAAATTATTTGACTTTACCCAATCCCGGCGTTGTGTCGGTGTCTTGCTCGTGAACACTGGACACTTATAAATACTATGGTTAGCTTGACACACAGTGCAGTGACCTTGATTTGAGTCAACATAAAATGATCTTCTCACTCCAACAGGTGACTTCAGTCTTCCTTCCATCCTCCTGTTGGTTGCTATATGTCTAGTACTCGCGCTAGTTTGCAGTGATATACCTTGATTTGCAGATGACAGTGCTTTGCATTGATTTTCAAGAAATTCCAAAAGTTGATCAAAGCTTGGTAGTTTGGTAGCCGTGTGCGCAAGTTCAAACATCAGCCGTGTCTCTCTATCTAACTTGTTCAGTGTCAAGTTTAGTAAGATAAAACTCCACTCACAAACTGGAAACTTTAACACATTAAGTGCTCCCAAGTTCTCCTTAAATGTGTCCACTAGCGCCCTTAAGTTCTGTGGCGACCTTGAGGTTAGACCCGGGAATTGCATTATCTTCTCTAAATGTGTAGTAGCTATTGACCTCACATCTTGGTAACGTTCTGTAAGAGTCGCCCAGGCTAACGGGTAGTTCTCATCTGACACCGGTAGTGACTTTAATAAACTTAGGGGCTCACCAGATAATGTCGTCAAAAGATATTGAAACCTTTCCACTGGTGTTAAGGTTTTGTTGGTATGAATGAGAGAGACGTACAAGTCATGAAATGTGGTCCAGTCAGTGTTTATACCACTAAATGTGGGCAGTTGCAACTTAGGCAATTTTGCTGACAATGCCTTTACTGGAGGTACATTATCATTTCCCGACGTGGATGAAGACTTAGTAATCCGTGCATAAATCTCCTTAACCTGGTAGTAGGTCATGTCAAAGTCCTCAATCAACTTGTCATGTGCTTCAACATCAAATTCCCTCTTAGATTTGCTTGCCGCGACTCCTAACTCAACGTGAGTTTCTTCAAAATCCCTCCTTAAATGTTCTAAGTCTGAACAATGTGCCTTAAATAGCTCTAGTTTGGTAATGTCACCTTGAACCTGTTCCGACAGCTTGTAAAGTCTATTAACCCGGCCAGTTATTACCTTAAACCTAGCTTCAAGGTGTGCATAAGACATGATGATAGAAACTTAACACAAATTAATGTAAACAAACGGGAACTAAATACAAACGTAAGCAAACAAGAAACTAACTATAAACATAAACAAAACAGTCAAAACACAGCCATCGATTACATCCCGACTCTCGAACAATAACGAATGGTCGACATCACTCGATCACTATTACATACGATGCACAATAGATATGGCTAGCGATTAATCGCTAACTCTCAAACGATATATCGAACTGATGACGCCACTAATCCAACTGACCCAGCATGGCCGAAATATGACGTGAACAAATGATACAAGAAATAAACCAAACAAACAAATAAGTTGCTCTATCCACCCTAACACAAAGAAACGCCAAGGAACACTGAAACACGTATCCTCGGCCCGGATGGACCAAAAATGTGTAGTATAATTTACAATTGAATGAAAATGACAGAAGTCTCTGGAGGACCAGTGTTACGAACACGGACAAATGGACTGTATGGTGGAAAGGAAATGGATAGAGGCAACTCACCTTCACTTTATGTGATATGACTGGCAGTGTCCTGGCGCAGTCCTCTTCAACAACACACACGAATAAAAAACTACACCACTTCCGGGTGAAGGTTCACGGAACCTTATCACTTCTGTCTTGAATTGAGTCTCCGTGCACGGCACAATTAAATCAACAAAAACTAAAAACACCACGCCAGCGACACTTGGCGGGAAAACAATAAACATATAGTGGTCCAGGTATGGTCTTGTTGCCTCCAAGAGTGGGGAAGGTTAATGTAAGATATGAAAAAAACCAAACAAACAGAACTAGACCTCAACAATAACAATCAAAAACTCACAAACCAAAACAAAACAAAAACAATTCAATTTCGAGGCATAGAGAACCTAGATAAAAGGAGCACTATTCAAAGATATAACATAGAGGAATGAAAATGAAGTATAGGATTAATAATATTCGTCAAACAATAGAAAAATATACAAACAAGGTGTATACTGACCATATCCTTCACAAGGGGTGTATACTGACCATATCTATAACACAATGAATCACTGGGTCAGCATTAAGTTGTTTTCTCGCTGTTTCCCAAACGGAAGTTGCATTGTGGCCTTGCTGATTAGGCATCACACCCCCTTGGGACAGAAGGTCTGCCATGTTATATTGGTGGATCCATGTCAGAGCCTGATTGAAATACTTGAACTCGGAGTTAAGACTCGGTAAAGCTGTGGAAGAAAAAACATGTCTTCTATAATGTTGTGTATCATGTTAAATACACACTGTGTCTACTATACTATTGTGTACTGTGTTGGGACAGGTTAGTACTTTAAACAAAGAGTTGTTACTTATATTTGAATGCATACACTATTTATTTATATCATACATTGAATAAAGTAACATGTAAACCAGGGCCGTGGATTCTTTAAAAATGTACTGCCTCTGGCTTCAAAAAAACTTATAATATTGTAATAAAAAATGGTAACTAAATCATTTTAATTTTTTCTTTTTATTCTTTAGGACCAATATTTGTAAATTAGAGTAACAAATTTAAAAAATATATAAATTCACGATTCCAAAGAAGCGTCCCATGAAGTCATCTGTATTGAAGCATTTTACTGCAGTAAATTTGCTATCACTCAACATATTTTAACCATTTATAAAGGAGTCGGACCGTGGAAGATTAGAAGATTCTGATTCAAAGGCTTGGCGTACCGACTCGACAGCCCTGACGTGAACACACATGTTATGAAACCTTAAAATGTGGAGAGCGATGAAACATACCGGCGGCGCAGGTACCATGTTTTGTCCATTCGTGTTTCCAGAACTTGTTAGTGCTGGTACCGTTTTCTATGTTGGCCCAGAATTGTTCGAGCTGAGGTCGGATGCTGGAGATCATCGAGACATTAAAGTGAAGGGAGCTGTTACAGAAGAACGGTCCCAACGATCCCAGCTTGGTTGGCCTATACATACAGACATGACAGGATTTTATTAAAAAAAAAATTAGGCAAATTCGTGTGTGTGTGGGGGGGGGAAGGGGGTTACCACAACATGTGGAACCCACTTCAGTGGTGGACAACCAAACACTAAAACCATTAAAAAGTTCCTAAAAAGATGTGTCCCATTTGACTTTGTTTCATAGTTATACGGGTAGTCATGTTTGTACTCCACTGTAGTGCAGTATATTTTAAAAAGAGTGCAGTATTTTACGACATGACAGCTACGGTTGTATTCAGGCCTAAGGTGGCCATTTTGGGCACTTCCTACATTAGTGGGGTACAAACATGAATATAACTCGAAAACAAGGACAAATGTGATACATGTTTTTTTTCTTCCTAACTTTCTGGTCTCCTGTTCGCCGCTGAAATGGGTCTCACATGTTATGTTGTTACATGTACTGTATGTATTAATTACCCCTCGCCGATGAGCTGCACACAGGCTACAAGATACAAGCAGGCCATTCCCCCCTGGTTCCTCAATATCAGAAAATATTATAATACAAACTTAAATCATTTGAAATAGAATCGAGCGCTGATGATGTGTCGAATGTAGAGGCTACATCTGAAGAGCACACCACTTAAATTAAAAAAGGTACAAAGTTGCTCGTGATAAAAGTGCCCCCCCCCCCCCAAAAAAAAACAAGTACAAAAATAATGACTTTCAAACAATGTGTGCAAGGTAACTTTGACTATTAAAACCGCTCCCCTTAATAACAATAAAAAATAACATCAAAATAGCTTCTAGAGCTATTTGATAGTCATAAATTTCCCTCGCCTTTGTCAATTCTGTTAAAGCCACCTTGTTCCACTTTCCTTGTTTTAATCAACCTACTTCGGTGGCCCTGTTGTCTAACGCGCTAATTTCATGTTAAGACTAGACTGCCGAAGGCGGGGAGATCGGGTTTGATCCCGGTCAGGTGCAATGAGGGGTAGTTTTTCCTAAATGGTATTCCAGTCTCCCTCTATTCAAATTCGGGTGCATTTACTCTCAAGCCTTCCTAATGCCTAACCCACTTGTGTAATTAGTAAATAGGCGTATAACCTGAACAGGTGGTAAGACGCGGTGCTCAAAAAAATGCAATCGTAGAAGATTTGTTCCCCTTTGTTTTGATACAATTACAGAACATTTGTTCCGGAAGAAAGAACCATTCTTAAGGCATGTTTTGCGAAACATCACGTCTTGGTTACCGCAAAAGTGAACTATGTTCTGTGTTAAGTTTAGTTTAGGCTTTACCTACACTGCACGTATGCGCGACCGCACACCTATAACGTATCCGTGTCGCTAGAGTTCACCGTATCCGTCAGTATATTTCTACGTCGCGCGGTACAATTTGTTATCATAATACATCATACAAAAAGCTAGTGAGAAACCATCGCCTGTCGTTTGTTTTAAAACACTCCGTCTGACGTAATTGATATTCTCTCTGTAATAGCTCAGTAGAATACTGGAACGAAGGGACCGTATCTGACAAGTTACAATAGATTAATAAAATGGCTTTAATATATTTTATACGTCGTCATTCTATATGCAGCTGTCAACTTTACTAGATATTACCAATAGGCCTACCTATAGAATATCGGTAACAATAATGTTAGCAAAATAATTATTCTCAAAGTTTGTCCTTTTTTTTTTTTTAATGTTTCTTTCTTCCACGATCTATCTTACTTTGTTTCAAAATGGAAATGGCGATTAAAACCATGGATGACGGACGCTACCGCGCGATGTCTTCCGTGTCACGCATCCCCGGACATTATTTTCTCTAATTAAAATACTATAAAGTTACTGTTCTTCCCGTTTGGTAAACATGTCATCACTATTATAAAGTATCTTGATAAGGCCCTTGTTATGAAAATTGGACTTTTATCTCTTTGATAAATATAGACATTTAAGTGAACCCACCCCTCACCCTCTTTAACAGGGAAAAGAGAGATAAATTATATAATATAAACAACCCTTTGTCTCAACTACTGGCTAGACGTTATTCACGCGCCTGCGCACATCTCAGTTTGCCAGGGGACTCCCTGCACGAGTACACTCTGCAGTCTTGAGGACAAGATAACGTACTATGAGAGAGTTAGTAGTGAGTACATTTTTGAGAATGTTACAAAATACTAAGAAAGGAGTTGTGTATGCTATTTTCAAACTGTCTCTTCCGAGGGTTGTATTAGTGTATGATGGTAAGGTTTAATGTTGTATGATAGTGTGTAATGTTGTATAATTATGTGCGATAGTATGATTGTACTATAGATGACTAGGGTTGTAATGTGACCTGGCGGTCTAGGGGTAAGGTGTCAGACTTCTGTGCTGGGGGTCCAGGGTTCAATCCTCGGTCCCGGCACAGATTTATCTGATTGCTAAACCCTTCCTTCACCTCTGACAAGACGTGTATTAATCACAACTTGTGAATGTGTGGAATGCCAGGCCTCCGCCGTGGTTCGGATTCCACGTTATACTGTAGGTCCTCCATTTCATCTCACAATCACCCTACCATTGCACATTAGCGTGAGTGCGTATAACCCGAACGGCTAGTAAGACGCGGTGATAATAATAATAATAATATTATGTAATATTGTATAATAGTATACATTTTGTATTGTATGGTTATAATGTTGCACTATATTGGGATTTTTTTTAGCACCTCGTCTTACTACCCATTCGGGTTATACGCTCATGTACTAATTATACAAATGGTTTTAGGGATTAGGAAGGTTATATTAATTAAAAGTGTACCCGCATTTGCGTGGAGAGCGAATGAAAAACAATTTTGGAAAAAAAAACTCAGTAAACCTGACCGGAATTCGAACCTCGATCTCCTTGTCATTGGTAGTTTAGTCTAACACGAGAGTGACTCCTTAGACCATGTTGCCACCGAAGCAGTTATGATATTGTTGAAAGATAGTATGGTCTATTGTTGCATGATACCCACCATATCCCATGTATAGTCCAGGCGCCGCTAGGAACAGGCATGGTGCAGGTGTGTTGCGCCAGTTTTTCCTTCCATTCGTGGCAGGTGGTGGCAGGCCACTGCTGTGAGAACACCAGGAGGTCCCACTCTGACTCCTTGTTGCTCGACACACTTGGAAACAGTTGCACCCTCTGTTAGAATTAACACTAGGCTAGGAGGTCACCACACTGAACAGGGTTGGCGAGTCTTTTCAGACCAGTGTGCCACTTAGGGACTAGCTGAATTCGGAACTAATGAGTATTTAAAAATTAAAAAAATATTGAATAGCCTATTATGAAATATAATTAATTATTCAAATCATATTGTAAATATTTTAGTAATGTCTAAACTTTAAAGAAGGAAAATTTATTAAATTGTCAAAATGAGTGTCTTTGACAATTTTATTTTCTATAACTAACTTGAATAAAAACAATGAAAGTAAAAGCATCATTGGGGGGAGGGGGGGGGAGACAATAAATCTAATAACAACTTCATTGGGGGAAAAAAGAAACAATAAATCTAGGTTAAAATAAAAAAACTTCCATATTAGTTTGAAACGTGTTGTAATTTTCTAGTTAAGATATTTGTGTTCTGTTCATAGTTTGTTTTCAACAGAACACAAGGCACTTAAGTGCAAGCCAAGATGTTTCATAAGCATTGACTTAACGACATTCATTATGACATGGCTTTCGAAATGTTATTGACTTCAAAAAATTATACTGTTTGGGAAACGTTTGATTTTTTTTTCATGTCGGTGTGCCACACGAATCGTGTTTGTGTGCTATAAATTTGCCATCCCTGGCCCAGACATTAGTAAGACTACTTAGAATTAATTACTAGGGTAGGCCCTACTTATTGCAAATAGATTTACCCGAAAGTAGTATTTTAACACACTTCATTAAGTTTTCCTCAGAAAAACAAACACATTATTTTGAAACGTATATGAAACACTACTTATGTAAATTTGATACAAAATTGTTAAGTTAACTATGAGACTTTATTTTCCTATAATGTCTTGTGATAAGTACAGAGTATGTAATTCATCATTATGTAACCACCTCCACTCCCCATTGACCTCATCCCTTTTTGGACCAAATGTCTAAGTAGCTTGTTTTCGAACATTCTGAATTTCTTCTGTTGTGTAAGGTAAGAGACCACGTTTCACACCCATAAAGAAGAACCGTTAAAACTATTGTTTTGTATATTTTGAGTTTCCCAGCACTTGAGAGTCTGCAAGATGTCAACAAATAATTTAAATAATTTTTAGAGGTGGTTCCTAATAATGGCTTCTGACTTCAACCGCCTTACCTATAGCTTTTGGAGGGTAGATTCAAAGGATTGGGCAAGGTGCAAATTTGTATATGTCCAAAGAAAATTTATATTATATAATAATAGCATATTTTTATTTATTATATGTATTTAAAATGCATTTTCTGAACCATTGATTATATCAGCACACTACTTACAAACTAACTGAAATCTAGAACAGACGCAACATCCAGCCCCCGGGCATTAATTAATGACTGTGAAAGGAAACCCACATTTCAGCAATAAATTTTCAGCATGCCAGTAATCAATCCCAGGCCCCTTTAGCTCAGTAACATAACCATGCTACTGACTGAGCTAAGATCTGACTTACTAGCACTTTAAGGTATTAAAATATGCTAGGTTAATCAGAAATGAATTTGCCGTACCCATTTAAAATAATCTAGCTTATCATCAGCATTAATGATCGAAGTTCAGTGGAATCTGAATCCAAATTAAAATAATCCTAGCTTAATCTATCAGCATTTAATGGATCCGAAGTAATCAGTAGGAATCTGAATCCAAATAAAATAAATCCTGATGAACATTTTCACATTGGTATGATATTTTTCCCCCCTTAAATTTTTATTCTGTACACAAGCTAAGGGTTACCATTGCAATTTAAAGAATTCAAAATCCATCATACAAAAACCCGATTTCATAACATGCTAGAAATGAGTCGCTTTGACCTGACTAGGATTCAAACTGATTAGGCCTAGTCAATATATTAAGGCAGTGTTTTTCAAACTGTCCTTGGGCCTCCGCCATAGTTATCTTAGGATTCGTGAAGCAATTTTTTTAACATTCTTTATTTGTTTTTCACATTATAAAATAGCATTAGTAATTAGGATTGCCAATTTTTTCAAATCTGAATCAAGGACATTTGCCAAAGGCCAGGCAGCCAGAACATGTGATATTTTCTGGTGTTTAATAAAAACTATACTTGTAAAATTTAATTGTTATTGAATGTTCATAATATTAGTGTAAAAAAAAAAATTATGAATGCTCCAGCATGTATTTTTTTTGATGCAATGGTCGACCTCGGTGGTCTTAAGGTAAAGTACTAGCCTCAGGATTCAATGTTCATGGGTTCAACTCAGCCAAGGTACTGATTTTTCTTTAGTGATAAGAATCCGTAGCACATCTTTCTTCAGAGGGGAAGTAAAACCGTCGGTCCCATGTCGATTGTGGTATGTAAAAGAACCCCTGGTGGGTATGTGAGAATATTTCTTGGCAAAATTGGTGGGAACCTTTCTCTCTTGCTCATAGAGATTTTCGCATGCCAATATAATCGGTAGGTTCAGAAAGTGCACATGAAATACCTCAAATGAGTAAAAAAATAAATTCTGGTGCAAGGGCTGCACCGGTCTAAAAAGTTTGGGAACCCCAAGATATTAATGTATAGCCAATGATGAAATCAAGGTATATTTCTAATAGTTTAGTTAAAATTCATATCTAGATAATCTATTTTAAAGGTTGAATATAGTCATGTATTTAACTTACCCCACCAAAAGTCCCAGATCAATTTAATATTTTATTTAGTGTACAATGTATTCATTAGTTTAGGATTAGTATATAAATTTAGTGCACAAGTGATCTTTAATTTAAAAACAATAAAGGACTACCGATGACAGTGTAGGCCTACTGAGACAGGTTTTTCCAAAAAAATTTCCAATCTCTCTCCATGCAAATGTGAGTACACTTCCTCTAAATTCAGCCTTCCTCATCTCTATATTCATAAGAGTAATTAGTAGGCTACATATGTGTATAACTTGAACAGGTAGTAAGATGCAGTAGGATACTAACAAAAATATTCTTAAATTTTCCTAGATTACAGGTTTTGGGTGTCTGTTTCTTACCCCCTCCCCTGTCTTTCCTCCTTTACATAAAAAAAATTGTACTGGCTAAAGATCTGCCAACAATAGCCTACACAGTGGTGTCATGACAGCTGAGGGTAAGGGGTGGGCTTTCAATAAATTATGTTTAAAATTAGTTTATTACTCTCTAAACAGACACAAAATTAAGTAATCATTAAGCTATTGTACTTCAAACAATCTTTATGGCTCTTCTGAATTTAATATAACAAAACAAATCTGTTCTTCAGTGTTGTTAATCTGTAAAGCATTTTAACAAAGCCAAAATTAAGGCTTAAAACTTATTTTTAGGGGAAATATGTTAAACATGATGAAAATAAAGATAATAATATATGTCCATCCTAAACCTTCTTTGGGGTAGGGCTTATTGTTGTATTCATTTCCTCCTCATCTATAAAAAGTTTTAACATCTTTGTACAGTAGTAGTCATATAGACAGATATTTAGCTTGCATTTATCAAATATTAAAAAAAAAAGGTGTTTCTTCCTACCTGCACAAGAAGAATCCTGCCCCAACGAGCAACCAAACAGCTCTACAATAATACACTTTCCAAGTTTTCATTTTCTACAGCCTTTATTTAAAAAAACTGTGATGAAATTATTAATCTAAAAATTTCTCTTGAAAATAGTCAAAACCACAAATAAGATACCAGCAAATGATGATTTTCACAAAAAAACTAACTTTAAAAGAGTGACATTTCTGAGATTCTTTTAGTTTTAAAATAAAATTTTCTATTAATATATTTGTTCACTCTGAAAGGATTTATTTTGATAAGAGTGACGTCAATGTCATAGTCAGCTGTTAAAAACTCCAATGATCATTTCATTAAAATTATGTCAATATAAGTGGAGGAAACAGAAAACTACATAAAAATGTCAAAATCTTGAAGCTATATTTCGTAATTTGTTTGTAAAAATAGGTTGTATATACATATATATTCATGGTGAAAAATTAAGAATTTACGCCACCATTGTTTAGGAAAAAAATAAACGATATATTATAATTTATATTATATACTCCGTTTATCTTATGACTTACCCTAGCGATTATACTATGGCCGTATCTTTAAAGCTCGCCATATTGGAACCATATAAAATATGTAGAAAAAGTTCTATATACTCCGTTTGATCTAATGACTTACCTTAGCGATTATACTATGGCCGTATCATTTAAGCTGCGCAATAGTGGAACCATAGAAATTATGGAAATAAAGTATGTAGGAAAAAGACGGAAAGGGAGGAGCAGATACCACATAGTGATCAAGTGAGAGGAGAAAACTGGAAGCAATTAGAGGCGGAAGGATAGAGGAGGATGGGGCATACTGACTAAACTGACCCAGCCACGGGCTGGAAACATTTGATGACGGTGAAACCATGCAAAGCAATCTTGCTAGCTTTAAGAATACTTGCACCTAGCATATAATAAAAAAACACTATTAGAAACTAGCAAGGAAAGATTACTAACTTTCTAGGTATCATAATCGTTAATGAGCAGTTATTAGTCAATTGGGACACTTGGATATTGACGTATTTTAAATTTTAAGGTACTAGTTATGCATTGAAAATTATTGTTCCACCCATTAAAATGGTTAGTTCAGTTCATTTGATTATTGTTTGTATGGTATTTAATAGTGTTAATTTCACAAGTTTTATATTTATTTTTACTAACTTATAAACGTGGTTAATTTTATTACAATTTTGATACTATTAGTATTAAAATTTATTTTTTTGTAGTTTAAATATTCTTTAAAATTGACTCTACTACATACATTCATGTTCACTTTCATATTCATGGTTAAAAATTTAGTCGTTGGTCAATGAACCAAAAAGTGCAACACGAGAAGTTTGCTCATCATATCTGCGTAGAAGCGCAAAAGTGTGGCCATCATTGGAAACAGTTGATGAGTGGCAAACAATGGTATGGTACCATTTGCAGGGAATATTAAATCAATTTAATATTATTAGTTGCATTAAAATACATATACTTTTCAATATTCTCACTGTATATAAAATTAATAAGTAGTTTTGAGTAGTTGATTCTAACAAACTTATAAATAAACATTTAAACCCCTTTTTTGCGTTTGATCAGTTATAAATTGATCGATGTTGGCCTCATCCAAAAAATATACATTTTTTTTTTCTGCGTCGAATCTGTTATAAATGGTCTCTGTTGGTCTTATACCATAATAACAAAAATTTACGTCTCCCTCCATCTATGCAGGGTTTATACTTAATGATTTTTTTAACTTTTCAAATAATACTTGAAAATTAGCTTATGCCTAGTCGATTTAAATATTGGAAGCAAAGTCCACTAACGAGAATATTTAACCAACCAAAAATATTATAAGCGTGTCTATGGTTGTGAAACATAAAATAACTAACAAAAAATAAATTTCAGGTGTTCGAAAACAATGTGCTTTAAAAAACATCTGATCCTAAAAGGGATGCAGATACATAGTGATGATGAGTAACATTTCCATTACTCATCATAAGATATTGTTAGGATGGTAAAATCTCGCAGGCTATGGTGGCCAGGACATGTAGCGTGAATGGTAGAATCAAGAGCCGTGTTGAGGTATTGACTAGTAAACTCATTAAGACGTAGACGCAGAGGGAAGCATTATAATGGACCTGAAAGAAATAGGCTTTAATGAGGTGAACTGGATAGGAATAGGTGGCATACTTTTGTAACTGTGGCAATGAAATTTTGAGTTCCTACAACGTGTACTTAATAAACTTCATTACCATTTTTCTTACACAAATATGAATTAAAATCGTAAGATTAAATTTATTGTAAAGGTCCCTTAACCAAATACATTATTATTTTCTTATACAACATTGGTAGCACGGTCTTCCCTCAAGTCTGGCACTTCAAGAGGCCACATGCAACTTGAGATGACTTTGTTCACTTACCTTATTTTATATTCACTATGGTTGAACTGAGCTATTCAACTAAAGAACGTAATAAAAATACATTAGACTGATTTTATTACAGGTGACATGGTATAAACTCCACAACATGACGTAATTATAATTATACCTCAGACTAATAGCGGATTAATCATTTGGAGGCCCCCTAAGTGCAACCTGATTCTGAGTACCCACTACCCCTCCATCTCTCCTCTAATTTAAAATAATATTATTGTAAGGATTTTAAAATAAAACGTGCAAATTGAGAAAAAAATCATTATTATTTTAATAAAAAAAACACATTATATATATTCATGTAAATATATATAATACATAAATCAGACACTCGTTTAGAATAAAATAAAATCACATTATGCACACTTTTAATATTATTAGTGCTACTTTTTTCTTGCACATACTTAACAAATATAATTATTGTCAATATTTTCCTCATATTTAGTCGGCATGAGACCATGGTTAAACACACGTGACGTAAGATGTTTTTAGTAATGTGTTGGTTTTTTGCCCTAAGTACAACGCAATTTCTTTTGAGAGAAACGGCTCTTTAGAATTTGTGTCACTTCACGGCTATTGTGGCTTCTTAGGAGAGTGCAATGGGTTTAACATGACTGGGCGTGCCCAATTTTAATAAGGGTTGGAAGGTCTATGAGAAAGCAATGGATTATCCAAGACTAGGAAGGCTTGATTCCAATAGAGTTGGAGGATATAGGATAGTGCAATGGGCTGTCCAAGACTAAGGGTGATATGCAAGAATGTATAGTGAATGCTTAGTGGACCGATAGTGTGGTCCCGAGCATACTATCACTCCACCTTTTTAAGTTACTAAGCCCATTTTAATACATTGATATATCAAGTCATGTTATCTATATTTGTCGGAAAGAAATTGGTTTGAATTTTTTCTACTGTTCTTCCAAATCATGGTATAGATGTGCCTTGAATTAAAATTACTCTGCAGAAATATAAACACTTATAAATCCTAGAGAAAAAAATCACAAGGAAAAAAAGTATGTATATTAAAATGTTTTGGACGCAAGATCAATAGTGAAAAATTGCAACATGACAAGTTTCTATGACAGACGGAGAGTGGAGTGGACAATATTCCTAATCACCTTCCCCATTTAAATCCTAAACAAAATAAATCTTTTCTAGTTTCTACAATAGTATAATCCATCACAAACACACATTTTATTTCAACCTATAACAACCTTTGTCACTCTCGGTTGCCATTAGCCTAACCAACATCGGTTCGTTTGAAGTCGGAGAATAGTACTAGCACCGTGTGTTAATCTAAAATAATGATAGACAGAATATAACCACCCTCAATTTTCAGGAAAAGAAAATTATTCCAAACACTCCTCACCTTGACTAATAGCATCAAACATTCCTCATAAATTACCCACAAAGTGAAATCCTACCTGAACGACCCAACCCAGGAGTGGATCCAGAGGGGACGATGGAGGCGTGCGCCCACCCTTGAGAAATTTTTAGTAAATATTAACAATAGTACCTAACTAAAACAATTAAATCTATGTTATGGTCATTACTAGTTGTACTAAAACATATCACTAGTCCATTACTTCACGTGTCAATAACTAACTATCAATAGTTTATACTTTAACACATAATTTAACTAACAAAGATCAACCAAAAAACGTAAATAAATGAGAACTTTAATGCGTTTTTTTCACTTCAAATTTTCTAATTAATTTCTAAACTACATTCAAATTTTGAAGGATTTTTGCATCAAAATTTCCAGAGGAAAAACCTCCCTCGGTCCGGTTGTGTAAGAGCGTCTCCGTCCACCACCCACCATCACGAAAATCCTGAATCCACTTCTTCTTCAACCCTTCACAAACTCCAAGAATAATAACCTTTTCCCCACAACCCATTTATACTTAGCTCACATTTAAAGATATCACACCATATAAGAGAATATACTAATCTTTAGAGAATTACTCTTATCGCCTCCACATAATTAGGGTAAATAGCAACAATGACCACTTGTATTTCGCAAAGCAAAATAACCTAATCCAAATCACTCCGTCAGTGAGACGCTACTATCGAACAGTTATAGAGTACGACAACAACGTACATTACAATATGTCAACCACGCAAGGTCACACTCGATATTCCACAATAATACCTCCCAAATCAAATCATTTCAATAACCACTACAGGATATATAAAACTTTAGCTACAACACGAAAATAGTGGCATTTGTCAAATTTTGAAGCAGATTACAATTTCACAGTTGAACGTCCTTTATGGTAAATGTTGAGTTAATTTTGGTATTTTTATGATGTTTATGTTGGTCATTCTGTATGTCTTTTATGAATAGGCTGTTAGGATTTTATTTGAAAATAATTATATCCCTTGTAATTTTGTGGTACATTAATATTTGTTGTTGTCATGCCCTTTGTTAGCTTTTCTCTTTGTGTAGTTAACCTCTAACATACTTTTAAAATGGGCCTATAACATGTGTTTTAACCTGATTTGAAATTAATCCAACAAAAACATAAGTGTTTAAAATACAGTAGAACAATTTGGTACTTGCTATTCATATTTAAGCTTATTTAGTACTTTTAACCAAGTGAATTGGCATCTCTTTTATTTAAATGGTAAGTAACTGTATGACTATTAAGTTTTAATCTACTGGTTCCCAAACTTTTTACTTTTCCGCAAATCATTTAGTGAAAACTCACATTTTCAAAAGGAGATACGGTCGGGTGAACTGGGGTGTTTTTCCTAATGGTTTTCCACTCTCCCTCCACGCAAATGCGGGTTCACTTCCTCTAATTCAACCCTCCCAATTCCTAATCATTAGTGTAATTAGTACTTAAGCGTATAACCCGAACGGTAGTAAGACGCGGTGCTAAATATTATTATATTCAAAAGGAGATAAAAAAATTAAAATAGTTTTCCTTTCTACATTAATATAAAAGTAGTGCTCCAATATGCAGCTAAATCAATATGGCTAATATTACTACAATATTTTCTTACAGTTTGAAATTATTTAACAAAGCTTCATGTTTAATAGTATAGCTTGGCAGTTAGTACATTATACATCATACATCATTAGTAGCCTAAGCCTTTACAGACTCCGTACCCGTGGTCCGTAAGTCTTTACTTTGTAGAAGTTGCCCAACTTTAACTTTCTATGTACTAGTTTATATGGACTACCAATCACAGCCGAGTATATATGTGCATGCACATTGGAATAAAAGAACGAATGGCATTGAGAGGATCTGTCGCTATGGAAACATACAAAATGAAAAGATGGCTACACGTGGAGCTATTTCAGAAACATTTTCTAAAAATCTAAACACCCCGGGAAGAGCGGCTTCTAGGAAAATGTTTTCAGAGCAATACCAGTTCTAAGAAATAGTGGCTTTGCTTTTGTAGGTTCAACACCCCTATTATCAAAGATATTAAAAGCGCTTGTTTTGTTTTCATCCAAAATACTAGTACATCTGTTTTGCATTCTCAGGCTATTGCAAACACTTATTTATAAGTTTGGTAGTTAAAATTGAGCTCTGGATATATTTTTTGTGATTGTACTTAACCTACATTTTAGTATATACTGAAAGTTTTCTCGACAAAGTTGTTTTTGGTTTCTTTAGTTCTTATATTATGATCAGCTGACTGCTGACGCTCTCTCCTTGCTATAGACAATTTTATTTCAAATTATTTGATTGGACAAAGTCTCTTACTATCTCATTGGTTGAAACGGTCACACGATTATGGATATTGACTCTGTAATCGCTAGTAGAATTTCTTATGGACCTACGGATATGGATTCTGTGTTGGTAGCTTAACACTTTTCTAAATAACCAAACACTAGAATTTATAGGCTTTGTATCCTATAGTCACTAATGAGAAGCTTAACTTACCAAATTGTCACTACTTTCCGAGAACTGTATCAGGGTGTTTACTCGGTCACAAAAGTCACTAATTGCAAATAAAATCATTAAAGTCCTTGAAAAGTCACAAAATTTTCAATATTTTGGTCAAAGCATAACGAAAATATTTTTGTTTGTATCTCCTGTGCATTGTAACAACGTGAACACATCAAAAGTCGCGCCACCCATAATGTTATTATTATTATTGCCATGTCTTACTACCAGTTCGGGTTATACACACGCTAATTTGCAATGATGGGGTGATTGTGAGATGAAATGGAGGACTTACAGTTTAACGTGGGATCCGAACCACAGTGGAGGCCTGGCATTCCACACATTCACAAGTTGTGATTAATACACGTCTTGTCAGAGGTGAAGGAAGGGTTTGGCAATCAGATAAATCTGTGCCGGGACCGAGGATTGAACCCCGGACCCCGAGCACAGAAGTCCGACACTTTACCTCTAGACCGCCAGGTCACCTGCAATCTGTTAATGTGGAGTCTATCTCTTATGGACCACCATGCACAGCTTACGTAAGTTATATGGAGTTTGTAGATGGGGATTAAGATAGTGTGGAATTTAGTGTACAAGTTAATTAGCTCTAATTTAATATACATTTGTACCATCTTCAGAGGCTGCATAGTCAAAGGTGCTACTTTCGCAATGGAATAGCCTGCCAAAGACGGGGGAGATCAGGGTTTGATCCTGGTTGAATGTTCTAAGAGGGTTTTTTCATAAATGGTTTCCACTTTTCCTCCACACAAATGCTGCTACATTTAATCTAAATTCAACCTTTCTAATCCCTAACACATTAGTGTATAATTAATACATAGGTGTATTATCCCAAACGGGTAGTAAGACACGGTGCTAAAAAAAAAAATCATCTAGATAAACTTGATTCGCTTTATCTGTCCCATACTAGGCTGTGTTTTCTTTGTCATGTTACAGTACGGCCTTTTTTAATATTTCATTCTTTCTCTTATGTACACAAGAATATGGAGAGTAGACCCGCCTCTGTGGCGTAGTTGGCTAACGCGCCAGTCGTGTTGAACCAGACCACTAAGGACGGGGAGATCGAGGTTCGAATCTCGGTCGGGTGAACTGGGGGTGGTTTTTCCTCAATGGTTTTCCACTCTCCCTCCACGCAAATGCGGGTTCACTTCCTCTAAGTTCAACCTTCCCAATTCCTAATCCATTAGTGTAATTAGTACTTAAGCGTATAACCCGAACGGGTAGTAAGATGCGGTGCTAAATAAATAAATAAATAAATAATATGGAGAGTTGAATGACTAGAAGATTTATAAATTTTGAAAACTTTTAATAAATAATACATTTTTTCACTCCTTGCCAAAATCTCATAGGAATGCAAATATTGATGATCATGTGAGACTGATCCTAGTTGTGGTCCTGTGCGCTATAATGGCTATGTCATCCAAGCCTTCTGATTAATTATTATATATATAAAACATTGTTTAATAGTTTATTTTACTATCTATAGTATTTAAAATCTTAATTTTCTACACGCCATACCATACCATATACCATAAGGTATCATATAAATGACAATGTCTTATATAATTATGTTGACTTATCCACGGTGTTTTCAATATCTCTGCAGGGTTTTTGACTTGTTCCTTAGTTGGAATGTGGTGATTGCAGGCGGTTTATGAGACTTCATTAAGGTGATAAATTTAGTATGAGTTTTGGTCTAAAGTGTTCCCTGTGTTTTAGAACATCCATTAGGTAATGAAAATATACCTTTTTCAAGAAAGCCCTGCATCTAATGAATAGGCTACGTCTAATTACATTATATTATTAAGGTTTATATGTCAGACACCTGAGCTCAGTCTGAACATTATATTATTAAGGTTTATATATCAGACACTTGAGCTCAGTCAGAAGAGTGTCTATTTACTGAGCTAAGGGTCTCGAGTTTAATTTCGGCATGGCATAAAAAATGTATTATTGCAGAAATTTGGGTTCCCCCTTTCACAGTGATGAATTAACGGCTGGGTGTTGTGTCTTTTAAATGGATTTAAGTAAGTTTATAAGTTGTGTGCTGATATGTCAGTTCAGAAAGTGCACGTTAAATACTTCAAATAAATGAAAACAAATTAGGATTTATGTGTACGCAAATATACGTGGGAAAGTTCAAGCTTAAGATTTCATGACCATGTAATGTAATTTTTGAAGTTTTTTTTAAAATAAAATTTTGCTATGGCTATTATTTGATTCTCCCTATTTTTCTGTTTGGAAAACAGTAATAATTTGTATAGGTAAATCTCAAATGGGATGGGTGATAAGTACCCATCTACCCTCAGCTTCCCCCCCCCCTCCAGCTGAGACTTGCAACCCCAATTCCACTTTTGTGACCACATAAACAATTGTTTTTGCCAGCCATGTCCATTGTGTTGGACCCCCGAGAAGTTCTAGCCCATCTTCAGCAACTAGGCTACCACAACATTTCACCTGAACAGCTGCAAGAATTTATCAAAGGTGAGCGATATTATACATACATTATTTTTTCCTAAATTATGATAAATTATGTAAAAATAATATCGACTAATAAATTTAAATGCAATTTGACAGGAAAGAGTAACTAGTACTGGTATTAATGAACAATAATGTTAAAGAACCTCAACGTTAGTTAAAAATGAAGGATTAAAAATTATTTACAAGTGTTTATAAACGTAAATAAATACTAATTTATAGTTTACTTCAACTTTCTTTAGCTTGAGTTATTACTTGAATAAACTGTCGCACATCAACAATCCAGGTACAACAATTCTTGACAGGTGCATTTAGTACCTGTATTCATTCTGTAAAACAAAATTTAATTTTTGTAAAAGATATATTATAGCTTCGTAATCTATAGATTTCACTATAGCCCGTACCATACAATGGTTATGGTGACATAATTATGAATTACTTCAATAGTTCTGACGGCTCACTTGGGAAACACAGTTTATTACCAAGCTAGCCTTTATTTTGGTTAAATGGGATAAGTCTTTTAAAAATACAGTCAAATCTGGTTATAATGAACACCAGAGGACAACATTTCCTCGTTATAACCATTTCTCACTTTATCAATGAAAAGTTAGGCCTAAATCTACATCACATTTTTTTTTAAAAAGGCAAGAATTTGTTTCTAATTGATTTTAGTTGTGGGGGTGTTTGGGTAAAATGGGGAAGCAGGGCCAGAGTCTAGATATTGGAGAAGTAGGTATAAAGGTGCCGGCCTAAGGATAAGAAAAGGTCATAAACTAGTCTATATATAATCCAATCCTAGTGATCATAAAACCTAAGTTACCCCTTTGATATCTGTCTCTTCCTAGAAGTAGGTACTTATTTCCGACTACTCGATCAATTAATAAAGTTTGCGTGTTTACCAAAATTTGTACACCATATACCAGGGGCATGGAGTTGGAAGCAATTTTGGGCGTTGTCGAGAGTCTGTAAAAATGTATGGACTCCACCTTCAGAATAAAAACTTATTAATATATTATGGCTAATATATCAATTTTAATTTTAACCTAATTTTTTTTCTTTTCGAGAAAAATATTTGTAATTTGAAATGACAATGTTATTTAAATTTACATTCACAATGCCAAAGAAGTTTTTGCATGAAGTCATTTGTATTGGAGCATTTTATTACAGTAAATTTGTTCTTACTAATTAATATGCTTTAGCCATTTGTGAAGGAGTCAGTCAGACAGTTTAAAATTTAGAAGAGTTGGGTTCGGAGTCCTGGCGTTTTGACTCCGCAGCCTTTGTATATCCATGTAGTATATTATACTCATAAAGTGAGCAATTATATTGGATTACAAGTGATTTTTTTTAAGCACTAGCTCTTACTACCTGTTCACATTATACACCTATGTGCTAATTACACAAATGGGCTAAAGACTAGGAAGGCTTAATTTATAGTAAGTGCACCTGACCGGGATCGGCCCTGATCTCCTCGTCTTTGGCAGTCTAGTCCAACACGAGAATAGTGCGTTAAACCACATGGCCACCGAAGAGGGCTACACGTGTGTAGTAAAATCATTACAACTTTTATGCGCATTACAAATGTGCTATCATTATTTCCTCGCTAATTAACAATCACGTTAAACTCATTGTATATTTTCAACTCACTAAATTTGAATTAATTTTAGATAATTTAAGCCAATTTAATTCTACAGTAGATAATATTTGTAAAATTATTTTTTGTGCTGTCTTCATGTGAAGACTTAAAGAAGCTGATCAAGTTTGACCAGCGTCAACGTGACCAGTGTAGCTGTCATAATGAAATCGAATCTCAGTCATCTTCAGCAACGGTCATATCAGACTTATCTCTGAGTGGTCAGAGCCAGGAAAATATACGACAAGTGAAATCTGCTCTGGCAGACAGTGGTAAGTTGAAATTTTCATCAAAGAACAATTTCATGGCTAAACTTATTAACTTCTTTTTTTTTACTGAAGATTTTGTGGGGAAAGGTTCTCCTAGTTAAAAATGTTATATTTTTTTAAAGATTTCCTCTTGATTGCAGACCATAGTCTTATTTTTTGTACCAAATTTCAAGTTTGTTAAATGGCTGATAAATTGGCATGTGAGGCAATACATGATTCAAACATTTCTTACTCTCCTTAAGGTGTGGCCGAAGGGAGCGCCAGTAATTTTACAGTTTTTATAGCACTACATTTTTTTGGCCAAAATAAATAAAATATTTCTCCAGTAGCAACATAGAGCTTAGTTTTCTGTACATGCTAATATCAACAGATCTTGAATTTCTGTCAAGGATGTCCTGGAATTTTGTTAAAACTTTTTCTCTTTATTTAGAAAGTTTTGACAAAATTCCAGGACACCCTTGACAGATATTCAAGATCTGTTGATATTAGCATGTGCAGAAAACTAAGCTCTATGTTGCTAATGGAGAAATATTTTATTTATTTTGGCCAAAAAATTTCATTTCTATAAAAACTAAAAATACGTGCGGCCGAGCTGCCTGGAAAACCTGAAAAACACAGGGAGATTTCGGTATTAAGAAAATAGTGGCAACCCTATATTTAGATTGTACCATTTGGTTACTAAACTATATTTACCAAATGGCTACTAAAGTTCTTATGAAATTCACTGAGCTTTTTTTTTAAAATTCTTACTACTGTTATTCAATTACAGTGTATCTCAGAAACTCGATCTAATGTAGACTGAGAAGGTGTCAGTTATTGAAATATCGAGTTTTACGAATGGCCTTGTATAAGATGCATGTTTACCATGTAATGTTTACTAACAAGATGAATCACAGTACATATCGAATATTATAGGTACATTGTACTCTACTGTAATATTGTATGAAGTAACAGTAATAACATATATACCTGTCATATAATATGATATACATACATGTAAATACAGATATGCAGTATAGGACTGTACATATAATATTGTATTGATTTGAACAACGCATTACTAAATGGAAAATAACAAACAAGTACTTGTAAAACACCACAGCACGACTGTTCCACTCGAGTTACAAAATAACTGAAGGTTATACAGTTGAATGCCTTGGATTGTGATGACTGGCGCCAACAACTGTGTGCACGTGCCCATCTCGAGCTACGCGGCATGTCGGTTTCCAAGACTCTACATAGTTTAATATTTCATAATTGGTTTTCAGTTTCAAATATAAGTATTGTAACAAGTAGTTGTAAGAAAGTGGGTGTAATGGATAAAGTACTGGGGTTAAAGTATTGGAAAATAGAGAATTTTTTAACAAAAAAATGGTAACAATCCTCTGGAGACTTGACTTATGTGAACTTTTGTTTGCAGACCAGAACATTATTCGGCATGTTCTGTGACTTCCACATAACAACCTAAAAAGAGAGCCATAAAGATAGTCAAACAAAAAGCAGGCCCTCTGAACCAAGAAAGCCGAAGCAAGTCTGTAGAACGTATGGATCATGTTTCTAAACCAAGATCTCTGCTTGTAAGTAAACAGAATATTTAAGAACAATTGGGACACTTAAATTTAATATACTAACCATGTTACCACTGTTCCGAGTCACTTGGCGGTCATTTATATGTGTTTACATTTTTAAAATATGCAATAAATTATTAAGTTAATCACAAAATATCAACAAATTGTTAAATCCATAGTATCAATTTTATATAGATTATACATCTAACATATATTTAAATTTGTTTAAGTCATTTTGGTTCAAATTTTTAGTCAACATCTTTTCTTGTATGAAGTATTTAATATGTATCAATATCTCTCTGAATTTTAACTTCTAACACCAAAACACTTGATTGTTCCCAAATTTGAAGTGAATCTTTACTAGTGAATGAAGAACTTCAATCTCTGCTGCTATTGGTTGGAGAGCTTCACTCTCTGAGCTGCTTGCGAGTGAAGAGCTTCAGTGTCTGAGCTACTGGCGAGTGGAGGGCTTCACTCTCTGAGTTACTAGTGAGTGGAGAGTTTGTGTCTGAGCTACTAGTGAGTGGAAAGCTTCACTCTTTGAGCTACTAGCGAGTGGAAAGTTTCAGTGTCTGAGCTACTAGTGAGTGGAGAGCTTCAGTGTCTGAGCTACTGGCGAATGGAGGGCTTCACTCTCTGAGCTACTTGTGAGTGGAGATCTTCACTCTCTGAGCTACTAGTGAGTGGAGGGCTTCACTCTCTGAGCTACTAGCGAGTGGAGAGCCTCACCCTGGTGTTATGTAACTAGCCCGTCATTTGTCCCCAGTTATCAGACCATGGCAGCTGACTCAAGGTCAACCTGGTGTTACAAGGTGTGACCCGGTAGCTTTGTACCACTGGTACCAGGCAGCTTGGAGAAAGCAAAAGCTTCCTGGCGAGGACAATCATTCTAACCTTCGCTGGGACATCCGCAAGAAGATGCTTGGAGAGCACCCCTTTCCTCGGGTATGATGTCTTTAACATACACCCTGATTAAATCTTGTGTTGCAACTTGCTAATCTACATTACTCTACCCCTCATGTTACAACATAACCCATTACTATACTTTACAAGTACAATATATCAAACATAACTGCTTTCCATTACCTTGCAACTTTACAAATTTCTTTTTCTCCCTTATGTGGATTTTTTTTGTTTCCTCTTTTAAGAAGTTGTGTTGTGCGTTTCACAGTCCATTCCGATGAGTTTACAATAGAATGAAACCTTTGGGGGATTGGGCGGTAAAGCTCGATTTTCTTCAAGAGGCAACAATACAAATTGTAAACTGTGTTATTATTTTCATTATAAAAGTCATATTGTGTTCGTTCCTTTTATATGTTTTTATCCATCTTTGCTATACCTTCTTCCAAATATAAAACAAAGTTATCTCATACACGAAAAGAGGTTTTCCTTAAAGCGAGACATTTATAATACCAAAAGTAAATCCAGTGGCTATAGATCTGGCCATGTGAGTATCAGATTTGTCCTGGGAAAAGGGTAATAACCTATTTTATTTTTTACAGCCCATGTCACAATCCTCTTCCATGGATATGCTCTATCGTCGCAGTCCGCGGTTCTAGCAGTGCGGACCAACGATGAGTTTGGTTAGAACGTGACAAGCTTATTGGATGACGCCCGACTTCAGTCTTTGATATAAGTTTACAACACCGAGTTAATTTTAATTTGAGTACAGCCTTAAGAATAAATTTAGTTATAAGACCTACGATATAATGAAATAAACACTTATATCTTGCTTTAAAAACTAGCCACATCCAAGATATCTTTCGTTCTGCTCCAAAAACTTACAACCTGCAAGATATCTTTCATCCTGCTCCAAAAACTTAACCTGCTGAAATATCTTTCATCCTTCTTTAAAAATGTCTTCTTACAGCTCTGTTTAACCTTCATTCTTGTTTTTATTCATCTGATGTGATGACATGCAACTTATTTGTTGTCAAGTTGAGTCTTTACAAACTCACACAATAATTGTACATAGTAAACTATCTTTCTTTGATTAGTTGTTCCACAATTAATATAAATGTAAATTTCTATTTATTTGTTTTAATTAGAGTAGTATTATAGGTTCAAAAATGGTAAGGTAGATCACATATAAACTTTTATTTTAGAGTAAGAAGTCTATGCTGAAATTATTATTTTTTATTTAATTGATTGATTTTAATCCACTTTGGTTGCCACGTGGTTTAAGGCATCATTCTTGTGGTAAGACTAAACTGCCGATAACAGGAAGTTTGAATGAATCTCAATCGAATGTGCTGAGGGTGGGTTTATCCAAAGTGGTTTTTCACTCTTCCTCCACACAAATGTGGGTACATTTCCTCTAAATATAACCACCCTCATCCCTAAAACCACAAGTGTATAACTCGAACAGGTAGTTAGATCTGGTGCTAAAAAAATATTCTGCCCACTATAATATAAAAGGACAATGGCAGTAATGCATAGTGTCAACTATTAATTTCATTGTAAAAGACATATTGTGTTGGTTACTTTTATTATATATTTCTACATCTTCTTCCAAATATAATACAATTACCTATAAAGCGAAATTAGGTTTTTCTTACAGAGTTATATTATATTCCCAACCAACGTCCATTTCCTGTGTTTGTCCTGTTATTCCTTTTACATGTTCTTATCTAAGTGTTCATTCTTTATCAATTTCCTCCAGTTTTTTTTTTGTTTCATTTTTTAGGAAGTTGTGTTGCGCGCTTCACATTCCCTCTTGATGAGTTCTGATAGAATATAATTTAGTTCGGGGGATTGGTGTGTTAACAATCGACTTTTCTAATAGGCAGCAATGTAAAGTGTGAACTATGTTCTTTTAATTGTAAAACCCATATTTTGATCATTCTGTTTATATGTTTCTAACCCACCTTTCCTGTACCTTCCAAATATATAAGAAAATAGGTGTTTCTTATATATATATATATATTCGTATCCAACTTAATGATATACATTTTTATTTTATAAAATATCAATAGATTTGGTCAAATTTAAACAGTAGGTTAATCTTGTACAGTAAAAATTGATGTATAAAAAGTATAATTTTTTTTTAGTAGTCAAGGTATTAATCATAAGATGGTGAGATAAATCCTTTATTGGAATAAATTTCTATGATTAATTTTTCTTATCTATTTTTTAAGCCCTTAGCTCTTAGTTTGACGAAATTATCAGCCAAATACATCCATGACTAATTTTGATGACAAAGCATCATCTTCTAGGTCTGAGGAAAAACAATGTATAAATTAGGTTAAAAAAATGTAAAAACATACTTGAAAAAGAAAGCCAATGTAGGTGAGATATTATAAAGAATTGAGAAATTAATGTTTTAGATGAAAAGTAAAAGGTAGGAAAGACAAACATTTAGGTTATGACATTTAATATACCAGACTTATAATTTACCAAATATGAGGAAGGCGGTGCTCCAAAAATGTAAAAATAGGTGTGGCTGCTTGAATGATTTATATCCATACAATATAGATCGAGTAGGGAAATCTAGAACTTTACTTTACATCCATAACTGTTCCCAGCATATGGCCTGGGTCAATTTTTTATTCAAGACATTGTCCACTACCGGCTTGCTAGGCCTGTCGTAACTTGATATGCCTTATAATATAACTTAAGACTAGGACAATGAAAATACAATATCCACCCGTTAATTTATCAATCTGAAAGGGTAAACACATATTTTCATCAATGATAAATTATCGGCTATGCCAGATATTGAACCCAGTACCTTTAGCTCAGTAGGCAGACACGCTATCGACAGCTAAATTGTCAGACTGTAAATCTAGAACAGGTATTGGAAGAGATAACGGTGAATAATTTTAAAAAAATCCACCTTGGTGGCTACATGGTCTAAGGTGTCACTCTCACAATGACCAAGATTGCTGATGACGGTGAGATCAAGGTTAGCAGCTTGGTCGGTTGTACTGAGGGCAGTTTTTCCAAAATGGTTTTCTACTTGCCTCCCCACAAATGTGAATACACTTCCCCTAAATATTACCTTAATCCCTAAAACCATGTGTGTAATTCGTACATAAGCCTTTAACTCAAGACCCAGTGCTAAAAAATCAAGCCATCATGGTAAACCTCAATTTGGCTTCAAATTTGAAAAGTGGATTTTACACACCCCTAATGTCATTAAAATTGTAATTCATATCTGGAGATAAGTGACTGAGCACTTCTCTGGCTTTTGAGTATTTAGTAAATAATCCCATCACTAGATTACGACCACTTGCAATCCAAAAGTGTTCTCTAAATTAGTGGTATTCAACCAGGGGTACATTAAATTCAAAGAAATGTTTGTAGATTATAGAATATGCATGGCTTGTGAGGGCATATAAAGCTTCTAAAGAGGTTCTACTCAAAGGTGCAGAAAGAGGTGGGTCCAGACATCAGTATCAAAGCTTTTATTGGCCAGAGCAAGACAGCTGTGGCTAAAGGTAGCCCCTCTCCCCCTCATTATACTAAAAAATATCACCTTTCTACACCAGTGGTTCAACTAGAAAATTTTAGGATACCATTAGTGAATAAATGTTTGTATATGTACGGAAACCCCCCCAGGGGGATCTCCACCACGCCTTTCCACAATCTTGATAACTTGCATTA
The DNA here is from genome assembly GCA_033556935.1 of Timema podura. Lineage (NCBI taxonomy): Eukaryota > Metazoa > Arthropoda > Insecta > Phasmatodea > Timematidae > Timema > Timema podura. The sequence continues at coordinate 54,091,275 of JAVRXN010000012.1, read as the reverse complement.
TACACCAACTACTTTATGGCTACAAAGTGTAAGAGAAATTATATTTGGGGATACTTTAACAAAAAGAGGTTGAATATCGCCGTTTTAAAGCATAATTAAAATGATCGATGCAAATTATCAAAGTACAAATTGGAAGCTAATGATCTGATGTGATATACAGTGGGACATAACTATTTTACTGTCTGAAAATATACATACCAAAATGCTTATGGCGCAGAAGGCCAACTTAGACCAGCATTAGATGGCAAGATTATACTTATCATATGGCAATGGGCTTAAAAATAACAATTCAAAACTGTGTGTTATTTTATTTTATTGCAACAACTCATTAAAATCCTAAAATATAGAAATGTAAACATATCCATCGGTATGTTTATGTACACTTTATTTATCCTGGAAGGTAGGTCACACTCTTAACTTGACTGATTACACTATGGTCATCTTATAAGCTGCGCCTTAGTGAAACAATGCACAAGAAGCTTGCTACCTTTAACCCTCGAGCAGACGTGCTGGGGTATAAAGTACTATACTTTTATATTTGTTGATGTGGTAACAATGTCACATACCTTAGAAGCTTATTACTCTTTCTATTCCTTCAGTGTGGCCTTGGCTACCTGCCAGTATACATTTAATGTGTATGTATATCGAAGCTATTTGAAATACACTCTAAGCATGAAATACCTCACATGCCCACTCTAACATCAAGTTTTTATATTTATCAAATTAATGATTTTTGAACAATTATTCTATTGTTTAGTCAACTACTAGTAGCAACTTTTGTCATTCGCTTATTGTAGCAAGGATCCTGCATTTGATTACCAGCAGTGCTTTATTGAGTTCTCATTGGTGAATCTACGGTCCGATTTCGGATTGTTTTGTATGCCATGGAAATAAGTTAGTTTGTATGTCGATACAACAAATTTGTTTTAGAAAGTGAACTTTTCTCAAAATGAAGCCAAAAACACTGATTACTACCCATTTTGGATTATGCCTCACACAAAACTCTGTAAAACATTAATGGAATTTTCAGAAAAGGATTGAGGGTGTAGCCTAGAGTTCGTCTATAAATTGAATATGTATTCTGTTTACCTTCCATTACTGTTTCCAGCCTATGGCCAGAGTCATTTTTTTTATCCAAGCCATATATTTTACACTATCGGTTGGCTAGGCCTGTCATAGCTTCACATGCCTTATAATCTATCTTAAGACTAGGACAGGCCCAACATCCAGTCGCCGGCCATTAATTCATTACTGTGAAGGGTTAACACATTTGCATTAATGATAAATTTTCAGCAATGTCGGGAATCAAACCCAGGACCCTTAGTTTAGTAGGCGGACACGCTACTGACAGAGCTAAGGTGTCAGAAACTTTATATTTACTAACAAAACAATTCAAAAATTAATTAATAATTAATACATGTATCAACATTACAGTGAAAACTGACTTTGGTATATAAAGTATGTCCCTGCTCTTGTTACATATATTGGTGCGCCTGCTCAAGGGTACAAGGGCAGACGAAGGGTATATCAGCTCACCTTCCACTAGTTTGATACAAGATTTGAGTCTCCACATATTCTATAAAATAATAAGACATTGAAATAATCTTGACCGAGTTTCACACACAGCCAATATTATCAAATATATTTTAACCCATTTATTCTAACACTGCAAAATGTAGAACAAAACAATTAATATTAATGTTTTATGATATTCATTTATTTAAATTACTTTTAAAATCTATATTCTAGAGCTAATAATTATAATCCATTAGACAGAGCCAATACTATGAAAGTTAGGCTTCATTCTTGAACACACATTTTCTCTATGATAAGTTTACCACCGGTGTTTTTTTTTTTTCGATAACTAACCTCAGCGCAAACAACCAATGGTGCCATAAGAGCTACTTCCCCAAAATTGCTGCACTAACATATTACACTACAGAACATTCCACTTATATCTACCAAGATTGACAATTAGGTTAAGATCAAACCTAGCTCTTAATACTTAAATAAATACACTTTTTTTAAAAAAAACTGAAACTACACAAACACAAAACAAGCGAATCAACAAAGACAAATTATATTGTTTGCATAAATACGCAATGGTTGGAAGTTTGGGGTGTTTCAAGGTATTTTACCCAATAATAGCATGGTTTGAACTAGTTAACGTTTGAGTCAAAACTATCAAACAAAAGCCTTCATAACGCATGACTAGTGTAGTCCAGAAACTATTTTGCAATGCCGATGAATATTGATGTTCAGCCCATTACAAACAGTTGGGAGTAAGAAGTCCCCCAATTGGTGTCTCGGGAGATACAACCACACAACTTCCTTGTTGTCGAGTGAAGTAGGAACTCAAACATCGTCGTCATAAGAGAGCTTGGCAAGTCGTCGACAGTGGATAGCACTAAATAATCTACACAGCTTCAGTCAAAGGTGACCAAAATGTACAACTTAGTGTTTATTAAGTTAACTTCCCAAAGACTTACTGTAAATGTTTCTAAAATATGATCAGGTAAAAAGGTTTAATAGTACTCTGCACAATTTTTGGCTGGACAAATCCTTTTTTGAGGTTTCTACAGTTGAATACTATCTAAGCAACTTCCAAAACTTTTTTTTTTAATATAAAAATTGGCAATGGTTGAGCATATGCAAAAATTATGGTAAACTAAATCTTAACACACGCGCGCGCACACAGATTACATATTGATTCTACACCAAAAAAAAAATCGACTTAAAAAACTAGTTTAAAAATTGCACAGCTTAGCACTTTGTGCTTCACAATGTTTAATGTCACATTTATAACTACTCCAAAACATTTCACTGCTGATAAATACAACATTTCATGCAAATGGGAACTAAAACAGCCGGTGGTGTCGAAGGATAATATTAACTTGTGTGGTGAATTAATTCTTTATTTGAATCAGAGGCAAGGACTTTGTTCTTTATGTCGAGACATTGCCTTGTTTTTAGGGGGGGGTACTTAGTTTGATGCCAAAGCGTTGCAACATTGAATGGTGTTTTATTTTAGAAGAAATGTGATTTGGTAAACAATTAATCTGAGATGAATCAAAGCAAATCTACATTGAAAAAAAGGGCCTAACATAATATCTACTAATAAAAAATAAAAAAGATATTATAACATGTTTTGTTTCAGAGTGCTATACATTCTGCTTGATTTTATAGTTGTATAAATCAATATCCTAAGTTAATAATGTTCAACGTAATAAAGAAAGAATTAAATTATGTCTCAGTAATACAGTAGTTTCCATCTTCATGCTTCGAGCATTGACCAACTCTGCAAACCCGTAAATATTTATGAACATAAACCGCTGTCAGTAAACACAAATAAAAAGAACCTTTAGTTTTAAAAACCTAAACATTAAAAAAAGGGCATCGTCAAAACAAAGCATCATCATCTTCTAAAAAAAAAATCACTTCAGATTTGGTTAAGCACAAACCAAATATGTAAAGATTGTAAATAGAAACAACTTGACAACATACAACCACATCACTGCCCCTTCACAGGGACACTCGTCTCCTAAATAATAAATTAATGTAGTCCAGCTGAGACTGGTGGTGGGTGGGGAGGGCGGGAAGATCAATGACCCGGGCGCTCACAGGGTCTTGGCGCGTTCTAGCAAGTCCTCAACAAACTTCTGAAACATAACAATAGGTATAGTTAATATTTGATCGTTTAAAAACAGTGTATTCGTCAGTTTCAGTTTATGATTAAAGAATAATTAACAAATTTGTAGAACAAATCATAATTAAATGAACTTTTTTTTTAAATATTATTTTAATGGATGAACCTCCAAAAAAGACTTGACCATACCTATTTTGGTACACACGACTTATCAGGCCGCCTTAGTAAATATGAAGATAATTAATACATTTAAAGAATATTTCAAAAGTGGTTGGAATTGTCTTTCGAAAAAATTTCTAAGTTCTTTTGCAATTTGGCTGTATCTTCAGTACCTATGGGTGCTTGGTATATGGTAGTACTAACAGGAGCTTCACACAGTACTAATGTGGGTTGTAGAGCCAGTACGCCAAGCCTTCGACTCCTCTATTTTTCAACTGACCGACTCCGACTCTTTTATAAATGGCCTAATTATATCAATTAGAGCTCCAATGCTTGGAATTGTGAATTTATATTTAAATACATTTTTCAAACCAAACTACAAATATTGGTCCTAAAAAAATAATAAAGTATAAAATTAAAATGATATATTAACCATATATTGTTATATCATTCCTTAGCCGAGTCCGTAGCGTGTCTGTCTACTGAGATAAAGGGTTCGATTCCCAGCATGACCAAAAAAAAGTATCATTGGTATAAATTTAGGTTTATCCTTCCACAATGGTGAATTAACAGTTGGGATCTTGATATTGTGCCTGTCCTAGTCTTAGGTTAGATTGTAAGGCATATGAAGCTACAACAGGCCTAGTAAGCCGGTAGTGGAAAATATATGGCTTGAAAAAAAAAGCTGACCCAGACCACAGGCTGTAAACAGTAATGGATGTAAAACATGTTATAATAATATAAGTGTTTTATTTGAAGCCAAAGTTGGAGTTGGTACATTTTTACAGACTGACTCCATATCCCTGGTACTAATGGATGCGTGCTACAGTACTAACAAGTGCTTGGTAGAATACTAACCTTGACCTCATGTGGAGACTTCTTAGCATCAGCCAGCAGCTCCTGAAACAACGAGAAAAATAGTGGAGTTTTCAAAATAAAATATAATTTTTGCTAAACATTATGAAAATATGTCACTTTAGTGTGAAATTCATGACATCCTAAATTTCTTATTTTTTTTAAAACCCTATCCTTCCTCATTGTTGGATGATCTGGAAACATACTGTATTGTTCCAGTTCGTTGTCGGGGTTAGTGAGGTCCTCTAGTATTACGATAAGCTCAGCGGCTAAGAGTGTGCGGTGAAGTAGAGTATGATATCATACTCTACATGTGTTAAAAAGTGTTTCTTGTTTTCTAGTCAAATAGCGCTAATCTTGTTTGCATTTTTCACATATCTATTAAATCTTTAGTAAATGAATCTGAGCTGTGCAAATTTCTAGCCAATCCTTTATTTTAACCCCTGCCCTTTCTCTACAGCCGACTGTGGTAGGTGCCATTTGCTGTTATGACTATCACCAGGTACTGTCAAAACTCACATTTCGATACTAACATCGTCCAGAAGCTATAGTGTATATTACCCGCCTCGGTGGTGTAGTTGGCCAACGCGCTAGTCGTGTTGAGCTCGACCGCCGAGGACGGGGAGACCGAGGTTCGAATCTCGTCGGGTGAACTGGGGGTGGTTTTTCCTAAATGGTTTCCACTCTTCCTCCACGCAAATGCGGGTTCACTTCCTCTAATTCAACCCTCCCAATTCCTAATCCATTAGCGTAATTAGTACTTAAGCGTATAACCGAACGGTAGTAAGACGCTGTGCTAATATATTATTATTATAGTGTATATTTTTAAATAAAGTAACACGACAATCTCAACATCCTGTGGCGCAAGTACGAACAAAAAATAATAAAGTTTTTACCTGGAGATGTCTTCTCCTGCGATCATCACTGTCCATATCCAACAACTCGTCTATATCCACCTCTACTTCGCGGCTCTTAGTGGTCTCCTGGAACAATACAATATACACAGAATAGAGACATTATATCCACCTTCACTTAATGGCTCTTGGTGGTCTGGAATAATACAACATACACAGAATAGAGACATTAACTCCTCTATATCCACCCCCAACTACCCAAAATATAAGCTTAGAGTAGGAGTAAAAGCTTCCCATTTAACCTAGCCAACATCTACTAGTGATATTATTAATACTATATAAAACATTAACTGCCTGTGGAACAATTCAACACTCATCCCTACATATAATATTGATTTGACCATCATTAAAAAAAAAACTCCAGGTATTTCTGGTTCATGTACTTCTGCTGTCTTAAAAGAGTAGATATTTTACTACAACAAAGTGTACTAAATACAACAAAACTCAAATAAGAGCAAAGTGATTACTTATCTAAAGCTATTAGTTGATGACCTTCAACATATTTCAACAAAGATAGTGATTAGAATATGAAGAGTAACTGATAATGATCTTTACAGTAGTGTTGTGAGATTTTATCAACATAAAATATGATATGCTCTTATAATACAATCTACATTAACTATTGCAGAGTTTTATTTATTTACTTTATTCATAGATGATGTAGGCTATAAGATGTGGAAAACTGATGGGCGAAAAACCGATCCACGAAAAATACCTCCAAGCCAACTCACAAATACTAGTTTGCAAATAAAAAATGTGGTGTTAAAACTGGTAAAAGTGAGAAGCACTATTGACTTTTTATCTATTTGAGATATTTAACGTACACTTTATGAACCGATTGATTATATCAGCACATGATCAAGAGCGAAAGGGCCCACCAATTTTGGTTAGAAGGGTACTGTCACATATTTTCCAGAGTTATTTTACATGCCACAATCGATACGGGGCCGACGGCTTTATTTCCCCTACAAGGGGGGAAAAAATATGTCGACCCTGGGTGAGTTGAACCCACAAATATTAGGTCCTGAGGCGAGCAAATTTACCTCAAGATCACCGAGGTCGACTATTGGCATGTTGAACTAATCCAGAGTTATTTCTAAATAGTGGATAGTAGAAGATAAAATGTGGTCAATCACAGAATAAAAAGATCAAGTTATTAGTGGGAAAAAAACCCCACTTAACATTTCCTTCTTTACTAAGTACTAAACAAAACTTGAACAAAAACATAACCTATCTTATTAGTCTACATATCGATGCTTGTGAAATGAATGTTATTAAAGATTTGTTTATCCACTATTAGAATGAAATACTGTATGTTGATAGTTTGAAATGTAAAGCATCATAGGTAAATATATAGAATAATTCAAAGGTCTCCATCAGTAGTGTATCCACGAGAGGGGTTTCAAGAGGCTCGAGCCCCCCTACCGTCGTTTGGGGATGCCCCGAGATCCACGCAGATCAGAAGAGAAAATAAAATAAGGTTGGGGGGGGCCGGTATGCAACTAAATGTGACTGCCGTATTGACCTTAGCTAATATTGTTAAGTATTTTACAAATAATATAAGAATATACACATTTACCTATTATAAATAATCTGTGATTTTTTGTGACAGACAAATTCAACAATAGACCCTCCCCAAGAAGATAAATCACACAAGACACTGTTGCCAAACTTATTGAGAAGTTCAAAAGGAAGTCTCAAACTTCATTAACAATTCACACAAAATGTATTTATAAAATTAAAACAAGGCTATAGAGTCGAGCTCAGAAGCAATTTCAGGCGGAGTCAATAAAAATGTGCCAACTCCAACTCCGCCTTCAAAATAAAAACTTTTAATATCATAACAGTATATATGGTAATTATATATCATTTTAATTTTATACTTTTTTTTTATTCTTCAGGACCAACATATGTAGTTTTGATCAACAAATTGAATCAAAGATATATTCATGTCAAAGAAGCTTTCCCATGAAGTCATCTGTATTGGAGAATTTTACTGCAGTAAATTTTTAATTACTAATAATATAATTTAGACATTTCTGAAAGAGTTGTAGTCATAGCCGAAGGCTTGGCATACCAACTCTACAGCCCTGAATTAAAAATTTAAGCCTATATCAAATGAAAAAAATGACAACTGTATTTAAAAATAAACATACTCTATTGATATCTCAGATATCATTCAAATGCTCAACCAACAAACATCAACGTACATACTAATCACACAGCAGTATATTGTGTGGCCTAGATATCAAACACAACCATCCCTTGTTTGGACATGCGAAAAACATAACCTCACTCTTTTGTTTTGGTGTTTGGAAACAAAATTAATAGGCGTTATGTATTTCTAGCCTAGTATATAAATTCCCCAAAATTTGTCTCAAAATAAATACTCACCGAGGACTCTACAATTTCTGCAGTTCGTCATAGAGCCACATTTCCACGGCCAGTCTCTTACGAATGAGACTCATTTGGTGAGTACCATATTTGGCTGTTAGAAATTTCTCCCTGCGCTCCTTCACTTCCAAGCCTTTTTCATTAAAATTGACATGAAGACCAGACTTGGCAGGACTGCGTCCGCTACCAGCTCGACTTGGTACCTCCGTAATGACAGGGCTGGGCGAACCAGAGTTACTGAACAAACCACACTCCATTGCTGTGGTATTCTGTAACAAGACAGGGATTACGGACACATACTACTATGAACTTTCATTAGCTTCCCCACACTTCTGTGAGTGTAATATAGTACACATTGTGTGATTTTAACTTTTTTTAGAGAAAAATTTTACCTTAAAGGTACAAATGTTGGGTTTTGTCCTCATTATTTTAGACATTAATTTTGGCTTTTAAATGTGTGATGTCATCTAACAGACATGGTAGTTGTTATCGATGGTTTTCGACTTGATTCGAAATGATTATTATGTGAGGTTTATTTGTAGCTGGTCATGATTTCTTCAAACAAGATAAACAGATAGATGTATCTGTTTTTCAAGAGTTTGGTTTGCTCCTAAAAGAGGTGAAATGTGATTTTGTGAAAACTATATTTCTTTGGAATATAGCTTTAGGTGTGTATGTTCTCAAACAAAGAGAGTGGATCTTTTATAAGCAAAATAGTCGAGTGACCTCTGGTTTCTTAGATTAGTTTTCAGTAAATACACATCTTTGAAGTATTAGTCCCGATTTGTCAGAAATTGAACCTTAGAAACATGCCTGATATTATTAGAGGTATGTTCTGGCCCCTGTCCCTAGAAACATACCTGACCACATTACCTAAAGGTATTATTATTCTGCTCACTGCCCCTAAAAGTTGGCTGTTCACCCAATTATGTTCAATCCCTCACCAAAGTGTAACTTTTTGTTACCGAGATAAAAGTAATGTTATTGCCGACACAACAAAGAAGGAAGTTAATGTAACCAGTAACCGGAAAATGGGAGGGTAGTGACCCGAGACTTACCCGTCTAATAACTAAACTGCCTTGCAAACAGCCACGAAACCGTATCACACCAATAGAATACTAGACCAGTAATAACATTACTTAACACACATTTCAACTACTAAAAGCACCATCAATCATTAGCTCATTACCACCCACGAACATTTTTATGTGTGTGATAGTTTTAGAGTTTGCCGCAAGACTGGATGAACTTGTCGCCATATGAGATACTTTAGTTCAGTGAACTAGCAGCAGGAAGTGTTTGAACAAACTATCTAAGCTAGGTTCATACTAAAAAAATTAAGCGTTATTGGATACGTTTAGGACATTACACAATTTAAAAAAACTTTGACTTATAAACCATTCTTTTTTTACTTAGTTAAACTTGGTATCCATACAATACTTTTCTATGACATAACAAAATATAAACAGTTAACAAATGAATAGCAATAGTTGAGCAATCACAATATGACATTTAGTGGCGTAGTTTTTACTAATTAATTTAGATAGTATACATCTATTAATTAGTAATTGCTTAGTCTATGGCATTAGAAACTTGAAAGTACATGGCCGAACTTAGAAAAATACGCCACCTATCCCTTTAATCTTTCTCTTTTATTTATGTATTTTTAATCTCCGAAGAATTATAGCACTTTAATATTATTTAGATTAAAGTTACTTGACACTTTTATGGTTTAATTATACTACGCTAGACCACTCCGCTACTGATAAAATATATTACTGGCTAGACTTATCATGTTCATTGTAGAGTATGAATTAAAGAATTCGTAAACCAACTTAACGCAAAACGTGTGTTTAATACATTACGTCTTATTCTTAATTTTATAATTATGAACCAAGCCTAGTTCATGGTTGAAATCGATCAAATCACTATTTTACCGAGATAATTACTTTTTGTTCATTAACATGAGGAAGAGAAAAAAATATCAAAGAAACAGTCAAATAAAAGTATCTGTGTTTTTATGTTCAAAAGGTCTAATACATTGTAAACCTCAATTACTAATGCATTGCTTAGTGCTATTTACCTATATTATGTTGGCAGTATGTATCCCTGAACAACAAAGAGCCGTCATCGACCCATGTGCTAGACAATTCTTAACTATCGTGAACGATTCCGTTTTGTACATTTTCCTATCTAAATTGTTTACATTCGCTTAAGCAAGTGCTCAAACATGTTGGGTCCGCTTCAAATGTGTGTTTGTGTTTTATTAGCGACATCTATCGCACACGAGCTCGTACCAAACACTGCAAAGACAGCGTCTATTTTTAAAAGATCCGATCTGGACTTGGAGATGTGTGCCGAAAACTTTGATGTACATTTGGACAAGATTATTAGGACTGATGACTCACTTCGGATGGGTGCTAGGTACTTGAATGAGGTAGACGTGAGTTCCAGGGGTGATTGTTTGCGTCTGTGTTGCCAGACAGATTCCTGTGATGTCTTCATCTTTGAGGAAAAAGTGAGTTGAACCCATACGAGCGGCTGTCAGCAGCGATATATTATTCGACCTCTATCATGATTTTATGTCGTCCATCCCTTATCAATAAATTGTCCGTATATTTATCTCTACAGTCGTCTGAAGTATCTATTTTACTACGCGCGCTTATGAAAATAGTCACATTTTGGATTCTAATTTTTAAGTTTTTATCTTATTTAGAATGATGTTTCCATTAACTTTAATAGCTCTTTAGTGGAAACTATACAATATAAGATACGATGATAATAGGGTGTAGACAAAAACTTTTAACTAAGGAAAATATCAGATTATTTTTGTGTGTCAGGAATATTATTATAATGTGAAAGGAGGGTTGGGGGGAGGGGGTAAACTCTTGAGGAAATGGCACAAACAGGAAATGGCAAAGATTTTATTTAAGAAAACATATTTTTTAATTCAGTTTTTAGGACACCAATAAACTACGCACAGGCATTGAGGAGGAACACAACAATACATTTTTAATACTTTCGCAGTTTAAGAAGGGTTTTAAACCACAAACTCCCTCTACCCTACCCCTTTCTTTGGTATGTCTTTTGACCAATTTATTTCCATGTTCCACAATAAAATAATTATGATTCGATTAAATTTTTTTTTGCATGAAATAGTTTCAATAAGTTGCTTGTAATCTATTTTTAAAATAATACGAAGCTATGCTCCCGCAAAGTAAACATCCCACCTAGGTAGTTCACGAAAACAGCACACCTAGAAACATACTTTTGGACGAGGCGTACAATTATTTCTGAACTCAATTAATCAGGAATTTTAAAAGCCCTTTTAATATGTGTGGTGGAATACCTCTTAGATTTCAAGTCGTAAGGCTGATCTAATTATAAAGGTAGCATATAATTTGACTTTTAAATGCTCTATATTTTGATTATTACTTAATATATCTTAATCGTGTATTGGTGGACACGCAGAATAATTGTCAAATGTATATTGTCTGGCAGGATGATAACTGGGAGGTCCGGGTTCGAATCATGGTTGATTTTACTGAAGTTTTTTTCCCAAGGTGGTTTCCTAATCTCTTGCCACGCATTACGGGTAGGCCATACTTTTCCTGAAAATTCTACCTTTCTCATAACTACTCTATTAGTGTAATAAAGTATAGCCCGGACTAGCAGTGAGAGGTACAAAATAGAGCGCGAACCTTCATAATCGATATTTGATGACACCCGCTTCGGTGGCCGCATGGTCTACGGCGTCACTCTAGCAATAGACTTGACTGCAGATGACAGGGAGCTCGGGATTTAATCCCGATTGGGTGTAATGAGGGTGGTTTTTCCTATATGATTTTCCACTCTTCCTTACCGCAAATGCTGATACACTTAATCTAAATTCAACCATCCTCATCTCTAATTCAGTAGCGTAATTAGTACATATGTGTATAACTTCAACAGTTAGTAAGACGCGGTGCTAAAAAAAAAAAATTAAACCATCTATGTAGAAGGTTTGATGATCGTGCCGTCGATGTTTTTGATTGATTATCTTAAAAATATGATGTTTTGCATTGAACTATTGATTTACAAATACATTAAGTACCGGTATTATTTACAAACAAAAATATATTTTGACAGATTTTGATTGTTCTAAGTCAATCATATTATTTACACATCGACAGTCCAATGTTGTTAAATTTATCGTATATTTGGAGGAAGGAAGCTTTAAAACGGGAAAGGAAGAAAATTGCAACGCTGTTTCCATATAAGAAGCGTGCAGTTCACTCAGGGATATTATTTAGTGAAGCAGCTGCACTATTAAATCGCTCGTGGAAACGATATCGATCCACGCGTTATCTAGTCAAGCTCGCAATAGAATATACGAAAAGGTCGACGTGCTATTGTATCCCTGTGACATACATAGAATAATCACTCGTTCTGGATTTTCCTGTTTTCGTACACTGTCACGTTTTAGTAAGTGTTCAAGAAAACGTCCTGGATTTTGTTTGGTAAAAAACATTTCCGCTTTCAAGATACAAGTTTAAAAAAATATTCAAATCGTCGCATGCAATAAGCTACGCGGGATACTCTCAGCAACATTGTTCGAACGGTTTGGATCCTAGCGCTACCTATATTTCATTTAACAAACTGACGAGCAAGCTCTTCATCAGCTGCTATTTGAAACATTTAACGCATGTTTTTCAATTTGTTGCGTGATTTTCTTTGGATAGAATCTACATCTCCATTACTGATTACATAAGAGTTTTTAGGAAGGGGATCAGAATCTATCTTAATATTGTTTTATCAATTTTTTTGTGAGCCAAAATCTATTAATAAAATTGCCAGAAAATAAAATTTATTTAAACATTTTAGTATGTAATTTCATTTATATTTAATTTCCTTAGGATGTGTTACACCTAATTTTACTGCAATTTAAGCAACTTATTCTAAATTTTAATATTATTCCTTTACTATCAATCATTTTGTCAAATAACTAAACAATTAAAATAATCTAATTTTAAAAATAAGCAGGTCTACCGGTAAGATGAAGGGGGTTGGGCGGTATGATGGAAAATCTTCGGTCCCCTACATGAGGAAAGAGAGGTAATCGAAAATCATGAAAATTTTTTTTTATGTAATTTAAAGACAACCCTTAATGAAATAATAACAAATTTTATTTAATTTACAAAAATGCTGTTAATTTATAGAATTATACTCTTATTGAACTACACTTCCGTTGGATTTCATTTTTACGGCCCGGATTGCCGATGTGAGTAGGAAATAGTCAGCGTAGACATACACAAGGCCGTAGCCAGCCAACAATTTCGGGGGGGGGGTTGTGTGTTGTTGTTGGGTACATCCCCCAATCACCGGAAGCTAGAAAAAATTCTAAATGATAAACAATTCTAGAAGCTATCTGAAGTGTGTTTTATGGAAACATAGCCCCCTAACTGCCTGAGGATAGGAAAAATTCTAAATATTAAACACCTCTAGAAGCTATCTGAAGTGCTTTTTATGGTTACACAGCTCCCTAATTTGTACTTGTATCTTAATGTTTATATTGTTTGAACCATAAATAAAGCCATATATATTTTGTTCTTAATTTTTTTTTTTGGGGGGGGCCTTGAACTCCCAAACCCCCTCCCCTCTAGCTACGGCCTTGGACTTACAGCAATTTGGCCCACTGTTTTCTAACAGAAAATTCTCCTGTCACATTCTCTATGTTATAGTCTCCTGTTACATCCTTTATTTTATAGTCTCCTGTCACATCCTTTATATTATAGTCTCCTGTTACATTTTTTATATATAGTCTCCTGTCACATTATTTATGCTATAGTTTCTTGTCAAATTCTTTATGTTATAGTTTCCTGTCACATCCTTTATATTATAGTCTCCTGTCACATCCTTTATATTATAGTCTCCTGTTACATTCTTTATATTATAGTCTCCTGTCACATTCTCTATGCTATAGTTTCTTGTCACATTCTTTATGTTATAGTTTCCTGTCACATTCTTTATGTTTTAGTCTCATGTCACATTCTTTATGTTATAGTCTCCGTCACATTCTTTATGTTTTATGTCTTTATGTCTCTATGCTATAGTTTCTTGTCACATTCTTTATGTTATAGTCTCATGTCACATTCTTTATGTTATAGTCTCCGTCACATTCTTTATGTTTTATGTCTTTATGTCTCTATGCTATAGTTTCTTGTCACATTCTTTATGTTTTAGTCTCATGTCACATTCTTTATGTTATAGTCTCCCGTCACATTCTTTATGTTTTATGTCTTTATGTCTCTATGCTATAGTTTCTTGTCACATTCTTTATGTTATAGTTTCCTGTCACATTCTTTATGTTTTAGTCTCATATCACATTCTCTATGTTATAGTCTCCTGTTACATTCTCTATGCTATAGTCTCCTGTCACATTATATATGTTATAGTCTCCTGTCACATTCTCTATGTTATAGTCTCCTCTCACATGATATATGCTATAGTCTCCTGTCACATTATATATGTTATAGTCTCCTGTCACATTCTCTATGTTATAGTCTCCTCTCACATTCTCTATGTTATAGTCTCCTCTCACATGATATATGTTATAGTCTCCTGTCACATTATATATGTTATAGTCTCCTGGAAGCTGCTACTTGTTTCATTGTGGCCTTCCTGATGACTTTAAATGCAAGTTCACAAAACACCACAACTATACCAGTGCTGTGTTGACCATCAACAAACACCTCAATGAACTTGAATCCCAGATAAAGCTCACCAAACACGAAAAGGACCTCAACAGGCTAAGGTGAGACCACACCTTTCACGTCACTATAACATTAAATACTTTGTTGCGTTGACGCTGAAAGAGACTGTGTTTTGTGTCTAGGAAGCCACAGCCCGATATACAAGATGGAACCAGCTCGGTGGCTCCAATCCTTCTTACCACAACCCAACCTAAGGTTGTCCCAGCAACCAGTGACTCGGCTGCAGGTTTGTATATCCCTTGTGTTCACTTGATTAAGCCCTATCCACATACTCTGTGTCGGTAAGATGAGATCGACTCCACAGTAACATATTGCTCTGTCCCAGAGTCTCAATCCATAAGTCCTTAGCACTCCGTGGAAGTTTTATCAACTTTAAAACTTTCTTAATGACTCTCGTAACGGATGGCTGTGGAGAGTTAATTACAATTAAACCAACAAATGATCATCATTGTGCCAAGTGAAGTGAAACAATCCCCATTTTCTAAATAGACCTATATCGTGTGTTCGGTTATCTACCTTTAATAGCAATTCATAGAAAACTTTTAACATACTAAGGCTAATTTCAACAAATTTGACTGTACAAAGTAATATACTTTCCACTGGCATCGAACCCATGGGGCTAGGGGGGTCTAAGCCCCCCTAATGTTGTCGGCAAGGGGCAGAGTCCTCCCAATATTTTAATGCTTCTGAACATAGCAGTATTTAACGCACATCAGGCTGTACTGAACAACTTGGATCTTAGACTACTTGCAAAAGAATTCACTAAAAAGAACCCAATGCGTAGAACAGATTTTGCCTTATTTTGAAGTCATTTTGATAGACTTTTGTTGAGTATTTCTTTGATATTTTCTTTGATTATTTATATAGAGGGTATTAAATTTAAGTTTCCTTGCTTATTTTATTTTTAATATTTTATTAAATAAAACTGTTAAGATACTCTGAATAGTATGTTTCCATTGTTTCAAATTATTTCACACATATCCTCCTACATTCGAGAAGAAAAAACTTGTTTCGTAATAGAATATACCCAAGCATAGCTTTTTTGTAACACGCTGTTTAAACTAATACATTTTAATTGAAAAAAAAAAAATTAAGTCCTAAATAGGCCCAACATTCAAGTTTCAAGGCCTTGATATATTTTTTAAATTCCGGGGGAGGACACCCTCCCCAATAATTTTCACAAGTCGGCGCCCCTGAATTACTTTCACATTTTTGATGGCACAATATTATGTGATCAAGGACTTGAAGAGTGTACCTACATAAAATTGTAATTAATACGGGCTTAACGTTTGTAAGGATACAGAGCTTATAGAGAATGTGGACGAGGCCTTACTTTTAACAATATCCGCTATGTGACTCCTTACTATGTCCGCACCCTAGCTATTAAATTATAACTTGCCGACTAATTAAGTGTATACATTCTGAAATGGGGTACATCATGAATATCAAGAAGATTAGCCCTATCTTATGTAACTGGTGTATTCTTGCTAACTAAGCACCAGGCAATACCCAGAATTTTATGTTGGGGAGAGGGCAGGGGTTCCTACAATTGAAAGTATTTTAAAACATAATTTGGCAGCAGGTGTTATAAATTGTGTGCAAATGCAGTTGGAATGAGATATCTAGGATATGTATGTGGAAAAACTCGCATGGACAGAGTCAGTAATGAATGGGTGTTGAAGGAGTGCAGTTTGGAAGGGAATCGAATAGGTCAATGTGAAAGAAGTGCCTTATGTTGGTTTGGGCATGTCCAGAGGATAAGTTAGGATCGAGTCATGAAGAAAATATACGAAGGTAGAGTGTGTGGATCAAAAGGAAGGGGTAGGCCATGTAAGGCGTGGCAAAATGTTGCAGACGAATGTGTGAAAAAGAGAAACATTTAAGTGTTTTGAGAATAAAAGATCACGTATGACTCAGTATATGGATGTTGTTGAAGCGAAGGGAGTGTGCAACGATAGGGGAATGTGGAGGAAATTAGTGACGATGGATTAAGTATGAAGTTTTTGTTTTTTGAGCTATACATATTCACAGTTTCTTGCCTGTCCCATAAGGGATCGGTGTCGTTAGGTAGGTATGGCCATAAGCTACTAACTTGGCATAGATGAGGAAGCAAAAATACTTTATATAATACTTTCAGAACAAATTTTTTTTCAAACCCCCGTTCCCCCTCGGTACTGCTTTGGCAGGGCACATGGGTTAGAACGTTTCATATTCATATGTAGGTATTATAATCAGCCATTCACAGCTTAGTCCCTGAACCTTTTAATCAGTCAACAAAACCATCATTGATTGTAATGGCCTCAACTAAGTGTTTTATTATTTCAATCTGTGTTGTTTATCTACTGAACATGGTCGTTGTAAGCCTGATGCTTGCGAGGGTTATAAGGTGACTGAAACCTGGTGATTTGGTGATCATCATTCCATGGTATTGTCACTTTACACTGACCAAGATATCTAAGCTGTGGAAAGTACTGTTTGGCAGCTTTAGCCCCTCTTTTGAACCACGCGACCCTTGCTGTAATTGGTCAATTAACGGTAGAGGGGGATGTGAAGTCCAAGATGGTGTGGAATTGAGATCTGGGTGTTTCTCTCGAAGTCACACTGGAGTGGTGTGGGATGACATGGTACCAACAATTTTACAGGAAGGAGGCAAAATGGAATAGTATCAAAGGATGAGGCAGTTTTGATTCCATTGTAACGTTGAGGGAGGTACATTTTGTATATTGTATTGTTGTGCCAGGGCGCCAGTGCAGCCGGTACCAGTTTGAATGCAGAGGCTCGGGGGAGTGCATCGCCATCTATAACGCTTGTGACGGGATCGTCCAGTGCCCGGATGGGAGTGACGAAGGTCCTGAGTTGGGCTGTCCTGGACCAGGTTAGATTACTGTCACCGTCAACACTTGTGACGGTACTCACACTCTTTAATGACGAGTGTCTTGAATTGGACAGTGGTGATTGCGAATAAATGATTAACAGCTCAAGTTACACATGAAAGATTGTTTGGGAGCTAGAGTGACTTCTGTTTCCTGATGTTGTCAGCTCTGCCTCCTGGTACCACTGCGCCCGCCCCCACCATGTCCCGGGACCTGTGCTCCTACCGTCTTGGAACCAGGAGCAAGCCCCTCCAGCTTTGAAACGGCCATATGAAAGGACAGGTGAGACACTTCTTCCAGAGTCTGCCTAATTTCACATAGATTTTAATTTATTTACATTTTGGTGAATCCATTATAAGACAAACTAGACAACCAGCACGTTAAAAAAATATGTATTTCTTAAACTATATTCTATTATTTAAAAAACTTGGAAAACTCTTAAATCCGTTTATTAAATCATATAAAGATAAACTATACAGTAATCCATAAGGAAGTATCATTGGAAGTTTTGAAAACTTTTTAGATGAGCTTTTTAATTAATAATTCAAATAATACTATTACAAATTTTAATGACTTTCAATCAATTTCGGTGGTTTAAAGTGGGCTTGCTATAAAAATTAGCTGTTGCAATATTTACACAACTATTATAATAAGAAAACCACGACACACGAGAAATAAACTACTCATCTTATAGAAAGAAAAAAAAAGGGGGGGGAATCCTAGTATTTTTATATGTTCAGATGTTCAGATGAGAATATTAATGCTATAAAGTAAATTAATGTATTATGCATATATATATATATATATATATATAAAACCTATCCAATCTCTTTATACAATCTGTATGGATGTTTTATCATTTTATCATCATCATGAACTGTTTCTAGCCTGTGGCCGAGTCAGTTTAGTAAAATGCCTCCATCTTAGTCTGTCCTTCTACCATTCTTCTTCTCTCACTCGCACACTTTCTGTTATCTGCTCTATTTCTTTCTTGGTCTCCCTTTATACATACTTCAGATCCATCATTTTCCTTGGGATATTTTCCTTCTCCATCCTCATTACATGCCCATACCATCTCAGCCTTGCTTCCTCTACTATCTCATGTACTCCATCATCCTCATTATATTACCATACTATCTCAACCTTGCTTCCTCTACTATTTAATCTATTCCAACATCCTCATTATATGATCATACCATCTCATCCTTGCTTCCTATACTATCTCATGTACTACCAACTGTTACCTGAACCTTTATTTTTGTAATGTTTGAGAGTCTACATTTCATTGAAACAAACTATAAAAATAAGTACAAAGTGAAATGTTGGGCTATTTATCAATGTACATAAATAAATTTAATATAAATTTAAATATACCTATTTAAATAACATTTTTATTTAATCTGGCACAGGAAAGCATGATTTGTGAAGTTTCATCCATTTTAAATAACATAATTGCAATGCAGGGATTCCAACTGACACCATCAGGTACGAGAGAAAAGTTTTATTAGCCACGAAAGGATTCTCGTGTTTGGATGTCTGAACATCAAACCCTCGTTACAGAATTGGATGGAAGGTACGTTACTGACCAGAAGGGCCCCATGCAACGTGAACCACCACAGGTTTTACCTCCGAGGAACGAAATATATGGCCGGGAAGGCGAGGGCTACGGTGGTGCCGCGCAGTGGCCGGATTACCAACCACGGCAGCAGCAATACAAGCAGATGGGCAGAGACTATCAGGGTAAAGTTTGTACAATCTTCAGTGACCAGACAGTAGTGGTGCACCTGGGGGCCCCAAATGGGGCAGTTCCCCTGCCTCCCTGCAAGGCCTAAACAATTTTAGTAAAAACTTAAAATACATCAAGGTGAACTATAAAATCGAGCACTGAAATATGTTGAATGAATTAAATCTACATCTTTTAATTGAATGGCAACTAATTTCAACAATTTGTCAAGCAAAGACTACTCCAAATTGCTTTAGAGGCCTCTACATTTCAAAAAAATTAAACACAATGATCCCTCCAAAATATAGCTTCTATGTGCATCCAAATTTTTTTACTTTTTACTGGAGAGGGTCTTTGAACTTCCCTTTGGGTTGGAGGGGGAACCTCTTAAAAAACCTTTATTTTATAAGCCCCTTTCCAAAATGTCCCCCCTCTACTGGAATTTAATCCTGGCTACAACCTTGATTGTTTGTCCCTATATAAGTACATTTCTGGGTGCGCCACTGCCAGACAATGTTTGTAATTGCACTTACTAGCAAAATAAAGTGTTGTGTTTTATCCACCAACATATTATTTTTTAAAAGCTTAAACTATTCATTCATGCTATATACATACAATAATTACACTAATGGAATAGGAATGAAGAAGTTAAAATATGTTGGTAATCAGCTGTTTCTATTTTGATTTGCAAAGAATCATGGACCTAAATACATTTCTGCTAGCATGTGAATTTCTGCGCCGCTCACAGATTCTGCTCTCAATTTTGGACAAACGTGTGAATCAAACTTTACTCTTATGTTAGATTGGATTGCCGGCGAGTCGGAAACTGGATTTCGGATCACTCTCCCTCCATAAAAAATGCATGTACCAGTACCCTTTATTTATCTAGAAAGATAGCAAGCCTACCTTGCATTATTCCACTATGGCATAGCTTATAAAATATGTAGTCTTTAAATCGAAAAATTACAACTGGACACAGGAATCAAACCTGGGACCTTTGACTTACTACGCCAATGCTCCAGCCACTGAGCTAGCCAGGAGTTATCCCTCTGCCTTAAAATATGAATGAAGAATGACTCTGGGTACAGGATGACTCTTGGATAGCTCACTGGTAAGGGCATTGGCATACTAATCCAAGGGTACTGGGTTAGATTATTGTGTCCAGGTTTCATTTTATAATTTAAAGATTATTCATTTAGCACCGCGTCTTACTACCCGTTCGGGTTATACGCTTAAGTACTAATTACCCTAATGGATTAGGAATTGGGAAGGTTGAATAGAGGAAGTGAACCCGCATTTGCGTGGAGAGAGGGTGGAAAACCATTTAGAAAAAACCACCCCCAGTTCACCCGACTGAGATACGAACCTCGATCTCCCCGTCCTCGGCAGTCGGGCTCAACACGACTGGCGCGTTAGCCAACTACACCACAGAGGTGGGTTTAAAGATTATTATATTTAAATGCAGCTATAGTCGTACTTAACAACTTAAGTAACTAGGCTATTTAATTCATCATTATAAGATAGGGCCGTAGTGTAATCCGTCAAGGTAAGACTACTACCTTTCAGGATAGACAATATGTATATTTCCTCTAGAATTCCATCGTCTCCATCCATATTCAACTAACCTAAGTTAATTAAAGTAAGTGTATGGATCAAATGGGTACTTAGACGTGATGCAAAAAATTAATATAAATAAAAACTTAGTATGCTTAAAAAGCTCTACTTCAGCGGTTCTCAAGACTTTATGAATGGCGTACCATCCCAACAATTTCTGTAATTCGGAGTACCACTAATATAATGCTGGGTATTTACTATTTGGGTACATTTTTAATGGTGCCTACGGATATAATAACACAACAACATTCATGCATTGACAGTTTTTTACTTATCATTATTCAAA
The DNA here is from genome assembly GCA_033556935.1 of Timema podura. Taxonomy (NCBI): domain Eukaryota; kingdom Metazoa; phylum Arthropoda; class Insecta; order Phasmatodea; family Timematidae; genus Timema; species Timema podura. Next base: position 54,070,059 of record JAVRXN010000012.1, on the reverse strand, counting down.
CATTTCTACTCGATCACTATATATAATAGATACAATTAAAAATTTTTAAAATATATTTTACCCTTACAAATACTGTTTGAATCTGTTTTACTTTTGGTCGAGACTTATTTGTAATATATTTATAGGATTTGATGAGGTCTAATATTTTAAAGACTTTAATTTACTTGTTTTGTTTGTCTTCTCAAGGCGTACCACTGGTGGTATGCGTATCACAGTTTGAGAATCTTTTCTCTACATGGTGTTAAGGTGCAGACTCTCCTAACTAAAATGTGTGTGGCACTACTTTTCATGCCGAGCAGAGGAGCAGAAACCATCGAGCAGCGGACACATCTTCAATCACAAGAGTTCCGGACTAATGATGGTCGAGACAGACAGGAAAATAGCCTCCCCCTCAAAGATGAAGGTGCCTGCAGAAGAAGGGTGAGTCTTTCTTGGAGCCTTGCAACAAAGGCTCACAAGTATGGATTAAGAGAGAGCTTATACGCGAACTAATGGATTTAAATGCCTCATGTTTCATGTAATTATTTACAAATAATATTTCCCACATATGATTCCACTACTGCTGATTTTTTTTTTGTTCTCGTTGAAAGTAGATAATATTTCAGACCATAGTTATTATTGTAATCTATTCCTATTACCCTAGATGTTAATAACCAACCATAATGGTACACCTAGAGCACTGTAGACTACTGTAGAGGTAGACTGTTGTACTGTAGCGTAGTCTTGCTAAAGAGGTTAGTAGCTGTGATTCTGTTCCACAGCCCTCTGCCCCAATACGCCGACAATACTCACACAGACTACAAGTACTACAACAGACAACCTGGGCCTCCACCACCATGGACTTCCAACAATCATGGTATTTCAACCGTCATCTGTATTGGTAACTGGCGTGTGCCATCTGAGAGTAGGGTTTAAGGCTATCTTGCCTTTCCATTTTCTTACATTGGGACTGTGTTTCTTATATCTTTCAGTTTGAATTTTGGTGCATTTTCTTAGTACTATATTTTCACTTGGATTAATAAAATTAGTGTGAGTTTCAATACTAAAATGTAAATACATATTAATAAATAAAACGTTGTTGTTGGTAATGTTCCAGGTTCGGTACCAGACGACTACTATTACGAGGACCCCCAAGAGACCGGTAGGATCCATGGCCACCCTAGCAGACAACACCCTCTACTTCAGCCAGAACCCGCAAAGGTAGTGATAGTCAATACATGTCTCCCTTGAGTTCATCTTTATAATACCAGACCATGTGTGATGTGTGATGTGCTGGTCTGTTGTAGGCCTCGGGACAGTCTCTTGGTGAAGTTCAGCCTGGCCCTGACAAACCTCAAGGGAAGGACTCAATCGACGTCTACGTTGTTCGGAATCCAAAACATCCTTCCAGCACTTCCGCACCAACGACAGGTACAGACAAACCAATAATACTAGCACCTGTTAGTGGTGTGCGAAGTCTAGTTTTTCAATTCAAAGCAAACTCAAATCGATTATTATATGAATTATACTCAAAGCTGAATCGATGTTCAAATATTTTTTGCTAGTTGTTTTATGTTTAAAAAAATATTATTTCATTGTTATTTTTTTATAACTTAATGCACTAAAAATTTTTTGGAAAATGTTTTACTGCAAAAATGCTTGTAATCCTTCATTTTATTCCTATAAATCAAGTTACTAATTATGACTTATGATTCATTCAATTAGTTTAGATTTATACCATATAAATATTAATTTATAATGCATATAACAGTTCAGAATGGCAATAGTTGGACATGAATTGAGTATTTTAGCTATCAATATTTTTATTGGCGAAGCTTTGCAATTCTCAAAACCACAGTTTTTTTCATTTCAAAGCGAAGTTGAAGCTAATATATGTTTCAAAGCCAAGTCAATGTTTCAAAGATCCGCATCCCCCTATCACATACCAATCACATCTGATAATAGTGCTGTTAACTGTAGCTTGTGTGAAGAAACCATTTGTAGCTTAGTTGTTAAGTTGCCTACACCATGTGTGAATCTTGTGCGAGTATGCAATTGTAAAGATGTATGAAACATATCACTCTGATTTATACACATATGTAATAAGATAGCTGTGCTAGACTTATTGCTCTAATAATTCGTTTCATGGCTATTTACGTTGTTTGTTGACTTTGGGTTTGTTATTGCATCTTTGTATCAAAACCAATAGAGTTTCACTATATTGTCTGGTGGTAAAAACTGGCTCCTCGTTTTACCCAACATAGCGCAGATGTAGAATCTTTCTTCAATATCAGCCTTGCTCTGACTTTAGAAGTTCACCCCCTCTCCTCTTTCAAATGACTGGTAGATCACCCCTCTTTCAACTGATTTGTATTTACTTTGAACAAGAGCGTTATCCTCATCCCAACTTGTGTATGTTTGAAGTGACAACAGTTGTACCGAGTGTCGTCAAGGCCAAGGCTCTACCGGGGCCCGTTGAGATCCCTGAGGACACAGTGGAGGTGGAGCTGGTGGTGGATAAAGAGAACAACCCACGGGGGGCCATTCTCTCCCTGGCACTAGGTGAGTACCAATTTTTGGCTCAAAATTCTACATTCAATAAATGTCTTCACCCGCTTCGAAGGTCGAATGGTCTTAAGCTGTAACTCTCACAATATGTTTGTGTAGCAATGATAAGGAGATGGGGGTTTGAATCCCAGTCGGGTGTATTGTGGGTGGTTTTCCACTATCTCTCTCCATGCAAATATGGGTACATTTTTTCTAAATTGAGCCTTCCTTATCTCTAACACATTAATGTGGTCCCTGCACTTGCTCTGTGTTCCGAGATGCAAATCTAGTTTTTATTTCAAATCTTTCACTGTCTCATCTGTCTTAGACTGGAACAAGTCACCTGTAGACTTCACAGATGTGAATGGGCCATCTAATTTTACAAACAAATTCACCAATCACTATATCTCTAGCATATGAGCTGCGGTATAATCCATGTGTGTGCGAGTGTGTGTGTGTGTGTGTGTGTATGTGTGTGTGTGTGTGTGTGTTTGGTGTAAGAATGTTTACTAATTTTATTTTATTTTTATGGTGACCTGGTGGTCTAGGGGTAAGGTGTCAGACTTCTGTGCTGAGGGTCCGGGGTTCAATCCTCGGTCCCGGCACAGATTTATCTGATTGCCAAACCCTTCCTTCACCTCTGACAAGACGTGTATTAATCACAACTTGTGAATGTGAGGAATGCCAGGCCTCCACCGTGGTTCGGATTCCACGTTAAACTGTAGGTCCTCCATTTCATCTCACAATCACCCTATCATTGCACATTTAGCGTAAGTGCGTATAACCCGAACGGGTAGTAAGACGCGGTGCTAATAATAATAATAATATTTTATTTTTATCTCTCTGTTTCCACTACTGATTTAGAGAGATACTTTGTTGATTACTGTTTTGGTTGCTGGTTCAGTACGTATTTAGCTCATTGCTATGTTTTATATGTTTTCCTCAAATACTTGTCTCCTGTGTTTTATTTAATAATAATAATTTGATAAATGCAGTGTAATATTAACTTAAGACATGGTTAAATGTAAGAGAAGGCTTATGCCTTAATTTCTCCATGTAAATAAAAACAACAACAACAACAATAATAATTATTATTATAGGTGGTTGTTATATGGTGGGCATCTTTGATCCGCCATTTTTTATGGAAACTCACATCGCACTGCAGGGTACTTTTGAGATTTCATTTCACATGTCATTTGGAGCAAACCCTCAAATTTATAGCTAATTATAAACTAATTTCACTTGAAGAATTCACTCTAAAATAGTATAACAATGCTGTACTAAATAATGATGGCCACATTATATGCTAATAATGAGCACTTTTATTCCTCACTGTCCCTATATATTCCAGGTCTATGTATCACTGCTATTATGGCAGTCTTGGTTGGATGTCGACTGCGCGTTGTGAGACGCAGATTGAGACGTGGGGGGAAGTCCCCGTACGCCCATGACGCAGATTACCTTGTCAATGGGATGTACCTGTAATAACACAACAATAGGATGGACCATTCATACTTTGGGAAGATGTTTAGTTAGAGTTAAACCATTGTTTGGTACTTAGGGCTTAGTGTGACTATTTACTAGAACCATTTTATTTTATTGAATGCTGTGATTTAAGATTTAATACTATTCCGATTATTGATTAATCAATCATTTATCTCAGTTTTAATATAATTATTATTTATTTATAGACTCTAGCAATTGTTTTTTATAAATATCAGAACTTTATTTATGTGTATGTTTTATATTGTTACATTAAGATTTAATTCCACTTTAAAAATAATATATTTTTAACTGATTTATTCCAAGATGTTGGTATATTTTTTTAAATAATTAATTAATAGTTGGAACTATAGTGTCAAATTTTCATAGAAGAACCTTAACTGACAACTTAAATAATTACTAGATCTACTTTCACATATTCATACATTAGGTCATGTGATTTGAAGCTGTCATTTTTGATGGAAAGTATCAATACCCAAAATAATAAAATGTTATCAATTTTGACCAAAAGAAAAAAGTTTGTATTTCCTAAAAGGTTCGTCATATAGAAATTGGAAGTTCACTACAGTTGCATTGTTCAAGAAAATTATTACCAAAAGTATTGACATTCAAGGTTGGTTAGAAAATATTTATTAATTGTGATATTAGTAAAAATGAAAAGCTGTGTGGACGACATGTGTTCCTCCTGCTACACAAGAAGGATCGGGCCAATTTCATGATTACAAATCCTTCTTTAAAATATTCGACTGGTGTATTTTTTTACCCCCTTGTTCACTAGAATGAACAAAACAATCAAGGGTTTAAATGAAATATAATTTTAATAATAAACCATGTTAAATTTGGCAAGTTGGGTGTTCTTATTCATTTAATTGCAAGGTTCTATATTTTAGTGTTTTTTTTTTAATCATATGAACTTTAATTTTTTGATGTACATAACAACACAAAATGACAAAAATTAAACATAAATGTGTATTTTAACGTTAAATATTTTTAATGACAAAGCTTTGTAAATGTATAATCTAATTTTTTTTTTTTTAAATAAAGTCAAAACTGCTTTGCAGACTCCGACATTAAAATTCAAAGTCATTGTTAATCAACTATAGCAGTCAGCACATGAAGTTGTGTACATTTTTTATTAAAAATACTTTATTATTTTGAAACTAATTTTTTTTAGGATATGTTTTGAATTTTACAGCAACAATATGATTTTATATTATAGCAACTAATACTACATAGTTGAAATAAGCTCCAACTTTCTTTCACAATACTACTTAAAGCATCTGTATTATATTTTAAATAATTTAATAACTTTAACTATATAGTTTTTAAATCAGGCAAACAAAGTGTAATTTTGAAAGTTGTTTCATCAATAGGTTTGTGAAATCAAGTCTTTTCTTGCTCATTAAATTAAAACCTCATCTGGTTACATACATTTTCTTTTACCAAATCTAAACTGAACAAACACATATATTTTTAAAATCCTTTTTTAAATTTTGACTTACTGCGGTTAAAAGTGTGGGCATAATGAGGGTGGTTTCAAGGAGGGGGTGAGGGTTCCAGACCCCTATTATTCAGAAACGAGCGTAGTGGGTCTGAGAAAAGAAAACAATACATACTCATACTACTTGAGGAACCAAAAAGGTGATGGAACAATTACCCAACCCACTTCGGTGTCCCATGGTCTAAGGCGTCACACTCACAATAGACTAGACTGCCAATGATGGAAAGATCAGGGTTTGCATCCCGGTCGGGTGTATTGAGGGTGGTTTTTCTTTAATGGTTTGCTACTCTCCCTCCACACAAATGCGAGTACATTTCATCTAAATTCAACCTTCCTCATTAGGTAATTAGTACATATGGGCATAACCTGAATGGATGGTAAGACACGGTGCTAAAGAAAAAAACTTGTCAAAAACGAGGTTGTTAGCTTATGTAACTGCCCTTCTTTCACCTTTTGTTCCAACATGGCTACCTAACCAAAATACTGATCCGTTGTTTTGAAAATGTACACACAATTGAAAAGCATTACTATAGAGTACAAGGTTGTAAAATATTGTGTCGGATTGTATTGGTGTTGGGTGTTTTATAGAAGTAAAATTGATGTTAAACTAGTCAAGGACAACTGTTAATTAGAGCTCGGTCAAACCCTATATTTCTCGAATTTGAATCTCGAATCTTCTTACGAATTTGAAAATTCTTGAATAGCTAAAAATGAACAATTCCGAAATGAAAATATTTAAAATTTAACCAAAAGAAAAGATGTTTAAGGCTTGGTGCCACTGAGAAAATGCTATTTTGTATTAATGTCTATTACGCCATAAACAGTAAAAAGAACACTTTTTATGTAAATTAATATATATATGTTTTTTGCTTTTGTTACTCTCCTAACTACAGTACTTTTAATTCCTTATATCATTGCCATTATTTGCTTAAAAGTGTTGTTTGAAATCATGATTCTATAATTGTATTTGAGGTAATTTTTTATTTTTCCGAACCTTTATACCATCGTATTCCGGCGTCTCTCGTCTCTCTTGTTAATATAACATTTATGTTAAAAGTTGTACTATCATACTTGAAAAATAATATTTATGTTAAAAGTTGTATAAAAGTTATGTCACACTTGAATAAAATGTAAATAGACACACATTTAATAAAAAAAGAACCCATCACCAGATACATGTATCTCCAAGACACCATTAGAAATGAAAGAAAGCTGGTTTTTATTATTGTAAATGTTAATATTGAATGTACAGTATTAACAAAATTACATTTCGTGAATGTGTCATATTTGTAGAACTTACCAAATGTTTTATTAATTTAAAACCATTTTTTAAAATCAATTTTGCTTGAGTTTCTCTCAAACGTGCATTTCCAATCAAAATCAGGTCCTTCGCCTTGATTGATTAAATTACTAATTATTTCAATTTTGTACACTTGGTAAACAAGAATCATAGAACATACTTGATCTATTTATTTATAATGGTACAATTTATATTATTTTAGTTTTTATCGTTTTTCGACTTTAGGAACAGTTCTATTTGTACTGTCTTGCTCTTTTGCATTTGTTTCGGGGAAGTAGGTTCACTCCTAGGTTGTTCGTTTTGTTGGAGCAGCTGTTCCTGGGGCAGAAATGAACTGATTTTCTTACTCCCATCTCTTGAATGAGGGTGAGTGTGGCAGGTGTGAAATTGAAGGAGGTAAAAAAGGCTTGAATATAGCACAAATATTGATTTTTAAAGATTTGGTGTGAATAAATTGATCTGTATTATGAGGAATACCTATTTTTACTAAATTTGTAGGCATGGGAATATAGAACACTACATGAGATAGTAGAGGAAGAAAGGTGAGATGGTATGGGCAGGAAATGAGGATGGAGAGGAGGATGCCAAAGAAAATGATGGAAATAATGTATGTAGGGAAAGGACCACAAAGGAGGCAAGAGAGGGAGGAGCAGACAACAGAAAGTGTGCAGGTGAGAGGAGAAGAATGGAAGCAATCAAAAAAGGAAGGATAGAGTAAGATGGAGGCATTTATTGAACTGACCAGCCACAGCCTGGAAACAGTTGATGATGATGATGATATGATGATGATAGCGTATTAGATAGAAGGGCTGGTTTAGTTGTGTGCATGTGCAGATATACCATGGACTATCCATGGATGATTGTCATAATTCACTGTTGTCAAATTTAAAAAAAAACACGAAAAGAGTAAAAATGTGTTTGTTTCCCCCTGACTAGAACAATTTGTTCCATCAATAGGTACTTGACCCACTACAAATTGTTTTTTATTGAAGGGGCAGAATTGTTCCAAATAGTCAAAACTAACGCTATTATGTTTGGATAAGTAAAGTTAGTTACAAAGATCACTTGAATGAAAATTGTATGCTTTATTTGATTTGATGCAAAATAAATTTTGACAAGCTTTATCATCTAAGACATTTTGTTGATGCTATGATTAACACCGGGCCTATTAAAAATATAGTACTTGCTGCATGTTATGCAACACTGCCGAGAATTCCTGTTTTATACTAGTAATTTATAGACGGAAATTATTGGTAACAGTATTGAACATTAAATACCATGAATATGTAGGAAGGAATTAAATGGAACCAACAACAATGTAGCCGATTCAAGGAATAGTTTTAAAAGTATGTAACAGGAATTAGTAATAAATTAAAAAAATTACTAGGTGGGAACAAGCTGGAATCAATAATGATATTTAAAGAAAGGTGTGTAACAGGAATTCACCTCTGTGGGCTAGTGGTCAGAGCTACTATCTACAAATCAGATGTGGAATGCCAGGCCTCCCCGTGATTCGGATCCCATGTTAAACTGTAGGTCCTCCATTTCATCTCACAATCACTCTACCATTACACATTAGCATAAGTGCTATAACCCAAATGGGTAGTAAGACGTGGTACTATAATAATAAAATAATAATACAAATCGAGGCCTGGTGTTTTCAGATTTTCTGTGAAACAGTGGGTCTGGAACGGCGTTAACTCAGCTTCATGAGGACGAATGAGGAGCTACTTGAATCTAAAAAATAACCGGCTCTGGTCTAGAAAACTGAGATTGATAACCGACGGGTTTGTTTTTTCGACCACATGACACCCTCTATCTGTAGAAGTTCTATCTTCACCAAAAGGTGGCAGCCACTCGGTCGATATGGCTCGATTGTGGGTTGGTGCCATGTAGTGTAGCAGGAATAAGTAGGAATGGACAGCTATTCTTAAATTAATTGGCTTTTACTAATCAGGCATTTTATAATAAATTGTAATGTATTAATTAAATTATGTCATCATTGTGAAACTGCCCTTCAGGTATCTCTCTCCTGCTTCATTATATCTTATATACTTGGATATAATTATCACGGTAAGTTACATATTATTAAGAAGTTATGTGCAACCCTGCCTGGGTGAAACTATAAATTAACACCCTTTCACAACCCAACTTAGGAGACCGTAAACTTTTTTTTTGCGCCAGAGTTCTACCCCTGCTCCTCATTTTTTCTCCAACCATCACCACCCCTAGAACCAATTTACTCCAAAAGGGAGGGCATCAACAAGTGCCCAGGCCAAGGAGATTAGAAGTAGGTACCACTTCCAGATACTTGTACAGTCCTTATGACAACCTATTGGGTTCTGTATATTCAAACATCATTAAAAAAATTGTCAGGTAAATTAGGATTATAAAGTCAAGAAAACATTTACAATACCTCTGGGATCTTAAAAAATGTGTGTTTAAAAATATCTTTATTTTATTAAAAGCTTTTGTTTGATTAATTGCCAAACTTATTTGGATTTTTGTTTTCGAGTTTTTTTTTCTATCCCGCGATCGCGATCGAGCTATACCAACCTGATGGTCTCCACCGTTAACGATGGCAGTGCTAACAATTGAGGATAGAAGGTGTCATGTGGTCAGCACACATTAAAAAAATCCATGTTTAAATTATATCAAATCAATGTGAAAGTCCCTTTATTGAAAGTAAAGAATCGATTTTAAAAAATTTCAATAAAAAAAGTACAGGCAAGTGTGGTCTCTGCATTACTAAAGTAAATAGGTACCTACTTAAAATCTAGTTAGTCAGTAGACTTCAAGGTGCCCTAGATGGACTATGAAACAAAATTCATTAGGGTATAGATTGGTTAGAAGGGGAGGGTGACATTTTCTCAGACTATGAAATCGCATTTTAATTTATTGTTTTCACAAATAAACTTCTAGTAGTGTGGAACAATGGAACGCGCTAGTTGCATCGTTTAAATATATAAAGCTATGCTTATTTTTTTTAAATAATGAACTACAATTGAACATTATCCATTGTTTGTTGTTGTAAACTTTAAACTTTAGATCCAATAATCGCCAATATGAGACAATGGTCGACAAGTAAATAATGAAAGACCGCTCCCTTAGTCCTAGTAGTCAAAGCTATAAAACTTTTACAGATCTACAGAAGACGTCCATTTAGTGTTGAATACTGACACAATAGCGCTAACAACACTGAAAGCTACCTACAACTTTTTGGCTGGAGTATCCACAATCCACATTATTCTAGAATACAATGATCTGTGGTCCCCTTTTACCACATGGTACTGTTTTGAAATAAAAGTATGTAAAACAAAATAATTAACTACAGGATTCTCACATTTCAGCATTATAACAACCAGCTAACTTCGAGCTAAATTATTTGGAAGATCTTAAAACGATACACATTAATAATGTCTTTTTTTATTAGAGGTAAAACAAATAAACCAAATATCAAGATTAATGGCGAACGTAAACGGAAGGTGAGGTTAAGTTTTGACTTATTTGCTTTAAAACTCATGAATATTTTTACTATATAATTTTATTTATATTTAATGTGAGGAATGATAACTAAGAACCCTATATAATACACAGTACTTTATTTAATATAGCAAATCATTAAAAATTTAACAATCATTAGTTCTCACAAAGAACACATTTTGGGATAAATCTTATCAAAATTACACATTATATTTTAGGTAAGTTAGATTTTAATGACATTTAAGTACTCAATTAGGCTATATGACAGGATTTTTCAAATATTTGTCAACACTGATATACTGCAACAGCAACTTAAAATAAAACCATACATTAACAATTTTGTTTACAAAATCATTTCATTTGTACTAAAATATGTTATTTGTTATAGTTACGGTAATGGTTATGCTGTGACACTATAATTGTTTACTTTGTTTCTTGCCATGAACCAATAGCATGGCATGCTACTAAAGTTATATTTTACTGCTCTCTCGCTTTCTAAACGAACTCCATAGTCCCATATGATCAAACAAGGTGAAACTAAAAACTGCATTCAATTCTTAAATTCTAAATTAAAACAGCTGTGATAAATTTAAGGTTTAATTGTGTTGTTTCACCTTTAGTTTGCGGGAGTCAAGAAGGGGACACTACCGCTTGAGCGCAAGCCTCGATTGGATGAAGAACTGGATAGTGAGGACGAGGACGTTATACCAGGGCCTGACATTGAGCCGGAGGATGATAGTCGGGAAACGACGCAGGAAAAGAGACTAAGGCTTGCAAAACTTTATCTCAGTGAGATTGAACAGCAAGGTATGTCAGAATAATTGGGTTGGCTTTCACTTGTGTGATTTGTTTAAAGGTGTAAGTAACTTCTGTTTAAATTATAAGTTTGGCTATATCTTGCTCTAGTCTAAATATACCAGGCACGGTAATCATTTATATTCGCTTACAAACAGAGATCACATCGGTCATGTTGACAAATTTTCCATAACTTAATTGATCTTTGAAAACAATTTCAAGGAGGTGTTAAGGGGTGATCTACAACACTGTGGTCCAACTGGCGGCCCGCGCTCACTGAAAATGTGGCCCGCACAGTATCTTGGCGGGAAATTAAAGGGGACCTCTCTTTTTGAGATGTAAAAAGAATTCAAATAAAAATATTTATTCAAAAGTGTAATGATTGCATTTTACTAGCAAAAATATGTACAGGCCTAAATACATATCAGTACTAAGTAGTTGTGGAAAAGTGTGTGTGTGCGTGCATATTTCATTATGGATTTTTGGGGGATTAGTACCACTTTTTTTTATAAAATAAAATTTGATGGATTCTACCAACAAAAAATACTATTTGTAAATAAGTAATGAAAGTAGGGCCTAGTCAGTTATTGAGTTGTCGACCTTGGTAGTCTTAGGATACAGTGTTCGCTGCAGTAGCCGATGTTTGTGGGTTCAAATCCACATGGGTTTGAGGGATTTTTCTTGAGCGATAAAAATTCTTAACACAACTTCCTTTGGTGGGGGAAGTAAAGCCATTGGTCCCATGTCGATTGTGGTGTGTAAAAGAACCCTGGAAGGTTTGTGAAACTACCTTTGACGGCAAAATTGGTAGGCCTCTTCACTCTCGCTCATAGAAAATTCTCGTGTGCTGATATAATCAGTCGGTCCAGAAAGCTCAATCTAAATACCTCAAATAAATACCAGATAAATTTATTAAGGGTTGTTTTTAAGCCTTTATTAAGTTTATGAGATTACTAAATATATTTTCTGCCCGCAGTGCAAACTAATAATCAGATTTGGCCCTTGGGATGAAAAACGTTGTACCACCCTGGTCTACAAGATGCATTATGTATCAATATTGACATATGCAGTGGAAACGTGGGGAACAGCATGAAAACAGAATTCAAACCTATGAGGTGAAATTTCTAACTAGTACTATAGGAAGGACAAGAATGGATAGGATGATGAGAAATAAGGTTAGAGGAATAGTTGAAGAGGAGACATTGCAGAACAGGAGAGAGAGACGTCACGACTCAGGTGGTATACGGACATGTGAGAAGAATGGAGGAGAAGATCAAATAAGGTGTTGGATATTGAAGTTGGGAGGGAGGGGTAAGGGAACCAAGAGTAAGACCGTGGCTGAAAGGAGTGCATTGAAGTGTAGAGAGGAAGAGGTGGTGGGGAGAAAGACTTTGGAGAGGCTTATGCTCAAAACAGAGCTTGCCTGTGGCCAGAAACTTCATGATGATGGTGATCTAACAATAACAACACTTCTTAAATGTAACACGCGCAAACAAAGCTTATTTGTTATCATTCTGCTCAAGAATAAAAATATGTTCAATGTATATGATTAATATACCTGCTGACAAGGAGATCGGGGATTGAATCCTGGTCGGATATAGTAAGGTTGCCTTTTTTCCTAAATGTTTCTCCACTATCATTATTATTATTATTATTATTATTATTATTATTATTATTATTATTATTATTATTATTATTATTATTATTAGCACCGCGTCTTACTACCCGTTTGGGTTGTAATGGTAGGGTGATTGGAAGACCTACAGTTTAACATGGAATCCGAACCACGGCGGGGGTCTGGCATTCCACACATTCACAAGTTGTGATTAATACACGTCTTGTCAGAGGTGAAGGAAGGGTTCGGCAATCAGATAAATCTTTGCCAGGACTGAGGGTTGAACTCCGGATCCCCACGCATAAGTTTGACACCTTACCCCTAGACCACTTCTCTACTATAAATGTGAATACATTTCCTTTAAAATGTTGTTTTTTATTATCCCTGACTCATTAGCATAATTAATATGCTTATAACACTAATGGATATTACAATGCCTAAAATTTTGTTTTGAAATAAGCCTAGTTCGAAAAAATGTTGAATCTATATTTACAACTCTTATGTCTGTGGTCAAATATTCACAGTGGTGCATTTTCTTTTTCAGAGAGTGAGCGTTTAGAGACTGACACAGTGGATCGGGCCGCAGTGGCTCAGAGGCTCAAAGAAAGTGTACTGGAACAGAGCGGCAGGTTGCGGCGGACAGTTGCGGACAATTACAGCGGCGCAGACACTCCCAACATAGCCGTATTGCGGTGTAAACAGCACAAGCTCGCTATCACTTGTATGGCATTGTCGCCTGATGATAAATTCCTCTATTCTGGCAGCAAGGATTGTAATATTGTCCAATGTGAGTGACATTTCACTTAACTCATACATAACTGAAAAATGAATTGCAGTGAAATATTGCCAGCTGGAAGCCACTTTGTTGCCAAATGCGTACACTTTGCCAACACTTAAAAGTTACGTGTACTAACCTATCTCATCTCACCACTGGCCATTAGCCAGAACGGAAGTTACTAAATATTTTTCCCCCCGTGATCCTGTCTGCGGATCACAGTTTGAGAACCACTGATCTGAAATGTCACCCTCGCAAAATATTGGGCAACTAAAGATGGGGAAGGTGACCTGGTGGTCTAGGGGTAAGGTGTCAGACTTCTGTACTGGAGGTCCGTGGTTCAATCCTTGGTCCCGGCACAGATTTATCTGATTTCCAAACCCTTCCTTCACCTCTGACAAGACGTGTATTAATCACAACTTGTGAATGTGAGGAATGCCAGGCCTCCACCGTGGCTCGGATTCCACGTTAAACTGTAGGTCCTCCATTTCATCTCATAATCACCCTACCATTACACATTAGCGTAAGTGCGTATAACCCGAACGGGTAGTAAGACGCGGTGCTAATAATAATAATAATAATAAAGATGGGGAAAGCGGGATTTGAAGTTTGGTTGGGTGTACCAAAGGCAATTTTACCTAAATTGCTTTCCACGCTCACTCTTTGGAAATGTGGATACACTTCCTTTAAAATTCAACCCTCCTCTTCTCTAAAACACATTATAATTAGGTCTTATACACACACAGACACAATTTTGTATTATCTTTTGCTACACAGCATTTTATGATGTATTTCTTGAAAAATATTAATAAAGACCATGATAATCTGTTTAAAATAAAAGTTAGGCATCTTAGAAACCAATACCTAAATATTTAATTATAAGAATCTTGAATTGAAGATTTTTTTTTTTTTGCACTGCGTCCTAGTACCCATTCGGGTTATATGCTTATGTACTAATTACACTAATGGGTTAAGAATGAGGAAGGCTGAATTTAGAGGAAGTGTACCTGTATTTGCCTGGAGAGCTAGTGGGAAACCATTTCTGAAAAATCACCTTAAGTATATCTAACCGGGATCGAAGCAAGATCTCCCAGTCACAGGCAGTCTAGTTTATTGCCTTAGACCATGCGGCCACCAAAATGAGCTATTGTCTTATTGATTCACCAATTGGTTCCAGACTACAATATACACGTTTTCAAATCATCCTGATTTTTTTTCTCAACATGATAAAGAAATTTGTGACATTTCCTTATTGCAGGGTGTTTGACTAAAAGACAGAAAGAGAGGTGTATATTAGCAGTTGGCAAGCGTAAGACGCCAGGTCATAACAAGAGCATCTTGTGTCTAGCAGTTTCTTCAGACAGTCGCTTCCTGGTGAGGAAATGTAGATAACATGTAATGTAATTTAGTATTTAAACACAAAAAAAGGTGCATTTTACTTGGGTTAAATTAATTATAATACATCAGCTTAGAAAATGGTGTGTTCTTATTTTTATTTTGTTTTAATTAATAAAAAAAAACAGAGCATTATTATAAGGCTAGACTTTTAAGAGTAATCGACCTCAGTGGTTTTGGGGTAAATTGCTCGCCTCAGGACCCGTTATACATGGGTTCAAACCCAACCAGGTTCAACATATTTTTTTCTTGAACAATAACAATCCGTAGCACAACTTCCTTCAGAGGAGAAGTAAATCTGTCGGTCCCATGTCGATTGTGACATGATAAAGAACCCTAAAAGGCATTTTTACATAACTTCCCCGGCAAAAATTGTTAGGCCCTTTCGCTCTTACTCGTATAGATTCCCGAATACTGATA
Source organism: Timema podura (assembly GCA_033556935.1). Taxonomy (NCBI): domain Eukaryota; kingdom Metazoa; phylum Arthropoda; class Insecta; order Phasmatodea; family Timematidae; genus Timema; species Timema podura. The sequence goes on along the minus strand of JAVRXN010000012.1, from coordinate 54,054,746 downwards.
TAATCAGTCGGTTCAGAAAGTGCACGTTAATTACCTCAAATAAAATAAATTTGAAGAGTAAATGGTGTCCTTATTTGTATGGAGGAGGAATGGAAAACTATTTAGAAAAAAACATACTAAGTATTCTGGCCAGGACTTGAACCCCAACCTTTTCATCACTGGCAAACTATACCTCAGTTTTAACTTATGTGGTGCGGACTGACAGTTCACAGCTGACTTCTGACAGTCAACATTTAGGTATATACCTAAATTTTGACTGTCAGAAGTGACAACTGCTAAAGACATGTTTTTTGCAGATCATATGGTTTGGCATAGGGATACATAATTTGGTCTGGTAGCTTTTTAAAGCCGTCAGAAGTTAGCTGTGAGCTGTCATTCAGCACCACATAAGCTAAAACTGAGGTATAGACAAGCCGAGCATGATGCTTACTTAGTCTGCATGCCCAGTTGTACAAGGTATTGCAACAAGAGACGACAAGTATTCATTTAGAGTATTCTTGTGACAAAGCTCTACTCATTCTTACAGGTGTCAGGTGGGGAGGAACTATTAGTCCATGTGTGGAAGGCAGACACCCTAGATCATCTCCATTGTTTTAAGGGCCACAAAGGTCCTGTGACAGGACTCTGTTTCCAGCGAGGGTCTCACACACTGTTCAGTTCCTCTAGAGACCGCTCTGTCAAGATTTGGAACCTCGACGAGATGTCCTACATTGAGACGCTGTGAGTATTGGACCCACAGTCGGAGTAAGGTCATAATTCCTAACTTACTTTAGAGCATAGCTGGGCAAAATATTACTTGATGATGACTAGACAGGCAGTCCCCAAGTCTCATTCCACTCTGTGTGTAATCAACCACTCACTCGACAACTATTTGTGTCTATATTGGACTGGTAACTAGACAATAAGCACTCCTCACCTGATAGGCTCCCTACACCTTGTGTAGAATCACTCACTCGACAACTATTTGTGTCTATATTGGACTTGTAACCAGACAATAAGCACTCCTCACCTGATAGGCTCCCTACACCTTGTGTAGAATCACTCACTCGACAACTATTTGTGTCTATATTGGACTTGTAACCAGACAATAAGCACTCCTCACCTGATAGGCTCCCTACACCTTGTGTAGAATCACTCACTCGACAACTATTTGTGTCTATATTGGACTTGTAACCAGACAATAAGCACTCCTCACCTGATAGGCTCCCTACACCTTGTGTAGAATCACTCACTCGACAACTATTTGTGTCTATATTGGACTTGTAACCAGACAATAAGCACTCCTCACCTGATAGGCTCCCTACACCTTGTGTAGAATCACTCACTCGTCAACTCTTTGTGTCTATATTGGACTTGTAACTAGACAATAAGCACTCCTCACCTGATAGGCTCCCTACACCTTGTGTAGAATCACTCACTCGACAACTATTTGTGTCTATATTGGACTTGTAACCAGACAATAAGCACTCCTCACCTGATAGGCTCCCTACACCTTGTGTAGAATCACTCACTCGACAACTATTTGTGTCTATATTGGACTTGTAACCAGACAATAAGCACTCCTCACCTGATAGGCTCCCTACACCTTGTGTAGAATCACTCACTCGACAACTATTTGTGTCTATATTGGACTTGTAACCAGACAATAAGCACTCCTCACCTGATAGGCTCCCTACACCTTGTGTAGAATCACTCACTCGTCAACTCTTTGTGTCTATATTGGACTTGTAACCAGACAATAAGCACTCCTCACCTGATAGGCTCCCTACACCTTGTGTAGAATCACTCACTCGACAACTATTTGTGTCTATATTGGACTTGTAACCAGACAATAAGCACTCCTCACCTGATAGGCTCCCTACACCTTGTGTAGAATCACTCACTCGACAACTATTTGTATCTATTTTGGACTTGTAACCAGACAATAAGCACTCCTCACCTGATAGGCTCCCTACACCTTGTGTAGAATCACTCACTCGACAACTATTTGTGTCTATATTGAAGTAGTAATTAATTTAAATTGAATATTCTTTTCTTTGTGTTTTATTTTGTGCCAGTTTGCTAATTATATATTTATAATTTGAATCACCTTATCCATTGTGTATTGATTCAACAATAAGTGTAGTCAATATTGAGGAGAACGGACTGAATTTAATGATGGATGACCTTGCGATTAATTTTTGATTTGCTTTTGGGGGAGGATTTTTTTGTTGATATTCATAAATTGTGTAGAAATATTTTAAGGTGTGTCATGAGTTTTAAAGTAAAGATGCAGAGACATTATAAATTTTGCAAATGAAAGAAAAAGAAATTGAGTTTACCACACATTCGTTAATTAAAAAAAGAAAGGAGTTTCAGTAGGATATGACGTAGGTGGATTAAGTAGTTTCACACAAAATTGCCAATAATATCAAACCAATTTGTAATGGTGTTGCGTCGTCACATAAATGCACAAATCTATATTAATGAACTGTTATTAATATTTTATTTTTTACATTTCACCTTTCAAGATGAACTATTTGTGATTATAATATAAACCTTAAAGGTTTGCAATAAAACTGTTTTATTATGGTTTAAAGTTTTTACATTTTCTAAACAATCACAATACGTCTTAGACTCTTAAATAATGGTGACTCACACTGTATAATAAAAATTATTTCATTTTACTAGCACCAGAAAAAAATATTCAATTTTAACAAATTTGGCGCAGGCAGAACAAGGCCGTGGAGAATTGGCGTGCCTTGTCCAGTATTCGATTGTTTCTACATTTGTAGACCCAAAAATTAACTCCCATTTCTTTTCATCAACCAACCAATAATTATTGGAGACAAACATGGGTGACAACCAAAAGGCAGAGCCTAGACTCGCTTCCACAATTTTACATACCGATAAGAATAGTTTGGTATTGAGGTGAACTGCTGTGAGATGTATTGGGGATATCACTCTAGTGTTGCTTACAGGGTGTCGTGTTGACATGTTGCCATTTGTATCCAGCTTAGGTCACAGTGTTGCTTACAGGTGTCGTGTTGACATGTTTCATTTGTATCCAGCTTAGGTCACCAGAGTGAGTGACTGTACGCTCGCAGGAGAGGGGTGTCGTGGTTGACAGTTGCATTTGTATGGAGCTTAGGGTCCCCAACTTATTGTTACGGACGGTGATTGACGTGTTGAACTATGAGCCATTTCTGTCATGCTAGGACAGAGTGTTGCTGTACGGAGTGTCGTGTTGACATGTTGCCATTTGTATCCAGCTTAGGTCACCAGAGTGTTGCTGTACGGAGTGTCTTGTTGACATGTTGTCATTTGTATCCAGCTTAGGTCACCAGAGTGTTGCTGTACAGAGTGTCGTGTTGACATGTTGCCATTTGTATCCAGCTTAGGTCACCAGAGTGTTGTTGTACAGAGTGTCGTGTTGACATGTTGCCATTTGTATCCAGCTTAGGTCACCAGAGTGAGGTGACGAGTGTAGACGCTCTGCAACGGGAGAGAGCGGTGACATCTGGTGGGAGAGATTGCAGTGTGAGGGTATGGAAGGTGGTAGAAGAGTCTCAACTTATTTTTAACGGCCACAAAGGTAGCATTGACGCTGTCAAACTCATAAACGAGGACCATTTCCTGTCATGTGGAGACGACGGGTAAGTGATACATATATTCACTCTTTGACATTAAAGTATATCTATTTTGTTTAGTTGATAACATTTTATTATATTAACAGAATAGCTAGTATTGGCAATTGTCATAATTGTGTCGTCTATTCAAGTCCAAATACATGTGTGGAGTTCACTTCTACATTAGGTCTATAACGTCTTTTCCATATCTATTTCAAATATATGAATCCTTCCAAGATAAGAGCAATACAATAAGCGTTAATCCCAACAGGTAGTAAGACTCGGTGCTAAAAAACAACCAATATAACAAATATTAGAGAGATGTTAGATAAATAAATTACAAAATTATTAAGGTGGCGCCAATAGAATGAGGAAGTATTATTTGAAGCCGGATAGTAAGGGATGAAGAATAGTGTTGAGCTGATGGAATAGATAGTATTTGTTTGTATCAAAGAGGTTGGGTACAAAAGCGTGTGAATGCTCTCGTAATTTGCTGGTGTGTGTTTGTTGCAGTCAGCTCTGTTTGTGGGGCTCCATGAAGAAAAAAACCATTATGCGTGGTCCCTGACGCCCATGGTTTGTCCCAGGATAATGGCGAGCCCAACTGGGTGTGCAGTATAGCAGCATTTGTCAACACTGACCTTGTTGCGTCAGGTATGTTCACTGTTTGTTGTTTGTTGTAGTCTACATGAAGGTGGGTTATCAACTTGATAGGGCCACAAACCCGCTTTTATGGTTGCATTATCTTAGGCGTCACCTCTTGCAATAGACAAGACTCTCGATTACAAGGAGATCAGGTTTCAATCCGGTCGGGTGTAGTTTCCTAAATGGCTTTCCACTACCCTCCCATACAAATGTGGGCACACTTCCGCTAAATTCAGCCTTCTTAATCCCAAACACACTAGAGTAATTATAACATAGGCATATAACTCGAACGAGTAGTAAGACACAATGATAAAATAAAAAACCGCATCACAAATCCAGTTATATTCATACAAGATTACTGAACTCTAACCTGAGAGCCAAAGGTTGGTTTCTTGGTCGGACACATTGTTGCGAATGTTTTAAAAATGTGGTTTTGTTGGTCTTTCCTCAAAACTTTTGTTCTGTTTCCATAATTTATTAATATGAAAACAATACCAAAAACAAAACATTATTCTTATTTAATTGATTAACCAATGAGAGTGAATGCCTTGTGCAGGTTCTTCGGACGGCCACATTCGTCTGTGGAAATGCGGTAATGGTTTCAAGACGCTCTCTCCTCTGTTCCAAGTGACGGTCACGGGTTTTGTGAATGCCCTGTCCTTCACTTCCGATGGTGGCCATCTTGTGGCAGGTGTGGGACAGGAACACAGACTTGGTCGCTGGTGGCGAAGGCCTGACGCCAAGAACAGTATCCTGATAATACCTCTGATGAAGACTTGATAGATGTTTTATTATGTTGTCGCTGATAAGAGATAAAGTCATTTGTTTACATTTATTTCCAATTTTATAATCAGCTTCCTTTCCTTACAATCCATTAAAAAAAGTATAGAAGCCTAAAAATAAAACCGTTATTTTTTTTAGTTATGCAAGAGAACTAATAAACTAATATTTAGGGATGGAATTCCCAATCCTTAAGGACATATTTGAGATTAGATTTATTTATTTTTTCCCAAAAATTATGAATTTGAATTTATTTTAAGAGTTTTAGTACTATTTATTGGTGGTTCAGCCCCAACATAATTATATTAAAAAAACTTAAGAACCAGACCCCAGATCATTAATTTAACACTGTATTAATTTAACTGACTGTATGAAGGTTATAATTTTCTTTTATTCTGTTACTTCCTCTTATGTTCATTATTTCCTAATGAGGAGGAATTGGAATAGGGATTAAATCCGGTAAAGAATGGGGTTACAGGGAGTACATGGGATAATAGAGGAAGCAAGGGTGAGATAAAAAGGATGGAAAAAGAGATTGATGGAGATGAAGTTTGGAGGGAAAACACCGCAAGGAAGCTCAAGAAACAAATGGAAGGAGTCTATAACAACATGTGTGTGAAAGAAGAAGAATGGAAGAATAGCGGAATGGAGGCATTTTACTAAACTGACCCAGCCACAGACTGGAAACAGTTGATGGTGATTTGGATAGTCAAGAATACATAAAGATTCAGATTTGTAAAATAGTGGGCTAGACCCATTAAACTTATGATGCATAATAGTTAATATTGCATTTTGAAGGTAAATAAATGAGTGATTTTTATGTTGATAAAAGTACAATTGTTCTGTAGGGATAAGATTGATCAAAATATGGGTATATAACAGGAACCTCAAAGTCACGTTAACTGCAACAGTAAGAGACTAATACATCTTTTAAAGCCCATGTGTCCTATGACATTAGATGTAATTTCCAAAGATTGATCACTTATTATTATTTTTATTATTTTTATTATTTTTTATTATTATTATTTATTATTATTATTATTATTATTATTATTATTATTATTATTATTATTATTATTATTATTATTATTATTATTATTATTTAGCACCGCGTCTTACTACCCGTTTGGGTTATACGCTTACGTACTAATTATGCTAATGGGTTAGGAATTGGGAAGGTTGAATATACAGGAAGTGAACCCACATTTGCATGGAGGGAGAGTGGAAAACCATTTAGGAAAAACCATTCCCAGTTCACCCGACCAAGATTCGAACCTCGATCTCCCCGTCCTCGGCAGTTGAGCTCAACATGACTAGCGCGTTAGCTAACTACGCCACCGAGGCGGGTTGATCATTTATAAAAAGCAAAAACTGTTGTTAGAAGCATTATTGTGCAATGTAATTAAGAGAGATCTAAAATAAATATTGATATTTTGAAGCCAAAGAAAACAAATAGTTGATAAATATAATAGTATAATAAGCAATGTAAAATTAAGGGCTTCTCCAAATTCACAATTATTACCCGCATTATACAGTTGAAAATGCTTTTGAAACAGCATTTGTGGTTCATGCAATACCATTACGGTTGTCTCCTAAACTTGACAAAGAATTTTAAAGCAAATATATAAGGTTTCAATAATAAACTCTAATTTTGTATACATTATCTTAATATGTAAATAATACTTAAACACCTCAGATAACATGTAATTTTAAATAAACATGAAATAACACCCAAAAGTGAGATTTAAAAAACAAAATTTAATTAAAAACCGTTTTTTACGGGCCTCTAGTCCTGCATAAAACATTATAGTGGCTTATACAAATCACAAATTGGTGAAAAAAATTTCACAATACCTTGTACTATAGTGAAATTCCTGCTATTATCAACCATATAGATCATTACTAAATAGAATTTAACTTTTACCTTTTTTTTATCGATTTTACTAGACATTGTTTAAAAAAAACAGTATCATATTCTTTTTGAATAAATATCTCTCAAGTTTATTATATTAAAAAGGTATGGACGGGAAAGGTAGATAGAAACATATAAAAGTGACAAACACAAAATAGTTGCGTCGGAATAGGTTAAAAGGTGAGGCGATAGTGTGCTTGGGGCCACACTATTAGCCCACTGACCATTCACCAACGTTCTTACATATTGCCCAATCTTACGACTTAGGTTTCATTGTATCCGAACTCATAAGGAGAGCGTGTGAAAAAGGCACTGCAACTTCTTTAAATAGAAAAAACAAAAAAAGAGGAAATTTGTAAAGAATGATACTGAGATAGGAACATTTGGACAAACAAGGAAATGTTCATCATATTTTAACCTGGTTATAAGTAATATTTTATTTCTTTTAACTATATACTGTAAAATGAGAGGAAATTGTTTATCTAATTTTAGTTCCTTTTACCAACCAATTTAAAAAACAATGTCCTTCCTCTTACAATATACATTGACTGCCAGGGACACCTAAAGTTTTTATCGGATTGTAACATGCAAACACTCTTTAGGTAGTTAATTCCAAAGCCTTACTTTTATAAAGAGAAACTTTGTGTGAAAAATCGATATTTTCAAGTTAGTTTGAATTTTTGTGAAATGTCAAAGCAATTTTGTAGTATTAAGTACATGAGACACCGTTTAAATCTACAATTTTATCTGATCGGGTATTGTGAACTTTTTATGTACGTTAATTCGAGCCCTTCCTCTTACCATGTATGTTGACTGCCAGGGACAGCTAAAGTTTTTATCAGATCGTAACATGTATACTCTCTTTAGGTAGGTAATTTCAAGGCCTTTCTTTTAAAAAGAGAAATTTTGTATGAAAAATCGATATTTTTTCGAGTTATTTTGAATTATTGTGAAGTGTCTATCAATTTTGTAGTATTGAAGTACACGAGACAACATTTAAATCTACAATTTTATCTGATCGTGTCTTGTGAACTTTTTAAATACGTTAAATCGAACCCTTCTTCTTACCATATAAGTTGACTGCCATGGACAGCTAAAGTATTAATCAGATCATAACATTTATTCTCTCTTTAGGTAGGTAATTTCAAGGGCTTTCTTTAAAAAGAGAATTTTGTATGAAAAATCGATATTTTTGAGTTATTCTGAATTATTGTGAAGTGTCTAGCAATTTTAAAGTATTGAAGTACACGAGACACCATTTCAATCCACAATTTTAACTGATCATATCTTGTGAACTTTTTAAAACCGTTAATCGAGCACTTCCTCTACCATATACGTTGACTACAGAAGAATCAGGTAAAGTTAAAGTATTTATCCGATCTTAACATATAAACTCTCTCTAGATAGGTAAATCCAAGGCCTTCGTTTTATAAATAGAAATTTTTTGTGAAAAAATTGATATTTTTCGAGTTATTTTGAATTTTTGTAAATTGTCCAGCAATTTTATAGTATTGAAGTACATGAGACACCATTTCAATCTACAATTTTATCTGATCGTGTCTTGTGAAATTTTTATATACGTTAAATCGAGCCCTTCCTCTTACCATATACTTTGACTACAAAAGAGCCAGGTACAGCTAAAGTTATTATCCGATCGTAACATATAAACTCTCTTTAGGTAGGTAATTCTAAGTCCTTTCTTTTATGAAGATAAATTTTGTATGAAAAATCTATATTTTTCGAGATATTTTGAATTTTTTTGAAGTGTCTAGCAATTTTGTAGTATTGAAGTACACGTGACAACATTTAAATCAACAATTTTATCTGATCGGGTCTTGTGAACATTTTTATGTTCGTTAATTCCATCACTTCCTCTTACCATATATGTCGACTGCCAGGTACAGCTAAAGTTTTTAGCCGATCATAGCATATAAACTCTCTTTAGATAGGTAATTAAAAGGCCTTCCTTTTATAATAAGAAATTTTGTATAAAAACATGATATTTGAATTATTTTGAATTTTCTAGCAATTTTGTTGTATTGAAGTACACGAGACACCATTTAAATCTATCGTTTTATCTGATCTGGTCTTGTGAACTTTTCTATGAACGTTATTTACTGTGGGCTATGCTCTGTTTACCCTGAAAGATAAGTCTTTCCTGTATCATCTTTACTATAACCCCATTTTATAAGCTATGTCATCTTGGAACATTGAAGGTAATCTTATTAACGGGTGGAAATTTTCAAGGTCAACAATGGTACATTTACTTAAGAAAACTTTCATAAATTATTTAAATTTACTGCTACACATATTTTCAAAAAGAATAAATTATATTGTTAGATAATTTATTAATTTTAATTGCTAGACCCATTAGTAAAAGGAGTGACAATAACATTAACCTCACATGACTGGACAGGCTTCTCCAGTAAACAAAATTTTAAAGCCTTCTACACATCAATGAATGAGAAATAAACATTCGGTATATCTCTCTTTCACACAAAAGGCTATGTTAAATGTAAACAATGTTTGCTGTTTTATGGTTATCTTTAAAGATTAAATATAGTGTATTGTTAAGTCAATGGTGGATGGATAATTTGAATCACAGAAGCAACTTCTTCTTCTTTTTAATTTGAGCTTGATATCTATTATTTTTTTCTAACACACTCTATAAGTGACAGTGCATGTTGATCGATCACCACAGATATGATGGTAGGCTGTCCCATATAAGATGGAATTGGAAGATAAGGCATTTGAGTTTATTATTAAGAGTGAAACCGTTATATTCAAGGTTAAGGATCGGATGGATTTAAGAGAATTTAACGGTGGAAAAGTTATTTTCATCACTTTAGACATAAGAAACACTTTTGCTATCTAATTAAAAGTTTTTTATGGGTAAAAGTACAGATCTCAAATCTGGACCAAATATTAGTAATTTGATTTGTTATAAAATCGTAATTTTAATTGTATTATGACAAAAGATTTATTTTGTAGTTAAATACTGTCCGTGTCCGATACTATAGCTTTCAGCTGTTTATTGGCTTAGTGGTTTAAAAAATAAATACCAAGCTTGAGTTAATACACACATACAGTGTATTATCTCGGTCAATAATAAAGATTTTCTGTTAAATATGGTTATATAAAGTAAAAATAAAATAATTATAATAAATGTTTATAACTCTTAAAAATCTGTAGTCGTTAAATTTTAACTATGACATAATTCACACTTCGTACATCCGGCTATGCTCACCAATGTGTTGTTATCGGGTGAGGAATGTTATTAGTTCCACTTTAAAATAGACCTATGTGGGAAGTTTATGAAACCGAACCACTTTGTTTAGTAATTTCGTATTGACAGCTAACAGGACGGTCTTCCTCCCGGGAATAAAGACCAGTTTGGTTCGATGTATTGTAACAAACTAGAATAATTAAGTAATCTGTTTAATTCAAAGCATAGCTTGCTCTATTATTTCGCTGTAACGAGTAATGTATACACACCTACAGTTGAAAATTAAATTATTCAGAACTTTTATAAAATAGTCAACACATAGTAAAATCCTTAAAACTACTCATGCAAATTAAATTCACAAATGATGGGCCTGTTCAACATGTTTTATAGAAATTATATCTACAAACTGTGAACTCCCTGATCTTGATATTAGAGTATGGGTACTTGAGTGAGATGCTTAACAAATAGTTGTATCCTGATTTTGAAATAGAATCACACTATTTAGCATTATTTAAACAATAAATAATTTATAAACAAACAAAATACCATATAATAAGCAATATAAAATCAGAATATACAAAACAATAATTTAACTAGTTGACCTCTAAGGGTGTGAAATATTGTGTCTTACCTTAAATGAAGAAGGAAAAAAAATTAGGGTGTTTGAAAACGAACTGCTTAGGAATATATTTAGTTCAAAAAGAATGAGACTACTGGATAGTGGGAGAGGTTACATAAGGATACCTGTTCTCATCATAAGACATTGTTAGGATGATCAAATTTCGTATATTACATTGGGAGGACATGTGGTGTGAATGGGAAATTTTTAAAACCTTATTCAGGATACTGACTGACAAACCCACTGGAAAGATACCATTGGGAGGATCTAGATGTAGATAGGAGGATAACATTAGAATAGACCTGAAAAAGATATGGTGTAATGAGGTCGACTGGATAGAACTAATTCAAATAAGAATTGGTGCGTATTTTGTAATAATACCATAGAGTAAGTAATTAAGTAGGTATAGTAAGGAAAAAAATCAAAATTCCACATAGCTCTGTAGACATATTTTACACTAAAATTCTGTAAATCATACTTTGGAATATTTTCCTATGTTCGTTCTTATCTTATAAGATGAACTATATTAGAATCAAGTAAGGTAAACTTGCTAACATTCAAGATAAATTGTGTCTAAATGAATACGAAAAAGAAATACCCGAAAGTTTTCTCTCCTTCATAAAGTTGTGCTTTTTAATTTAGAGCACACTAATTTTTCCTTCTTACAGTTCAGTAAATATTAAGTAATTTTACTTTGTTCTGTTGGATAAGATGGGGTTTTGAACTTTATAACCTGTTGTTATGAATTGGTCATGTTCGATTAAAAGAAGTGATTAGAGATGACTAATATGCGAGCAAAGTTCATGGTAGGGATTATAGTGATGTGTTTGTTTGGTTAGTGATTAATTTTTAATTATGTTTTTGTCAGAGGACTAACTTTCTTACTCTTTGTTTTTAATTGTTTAACCCAGGACCGGCCGAGGTCCCCTGTGTCACGTCATCGGTAGAGGGTGAGCGGGGCTCACCAATCTAATTGTGTAGTTTTAATTTAGATTGTCATGTTTTTTCATTATTTTTTAACTTTATTTTCACTGAAATAATTTTCATTTACTAGACCATGAACATTTTAAAAATATTTTATGTACAAATACATAACAAAAATATCTACAACAAGGAAAGTTACTATTTTTTTGTAAAGCTAACATACTATTTTCGAATAATAATTATAATAATAAATCTACATATTTTATTTTTAAAAATTACATATTATGATTGTGTTGGATTGTCTTTAACATAATTTCTTATTCTGACCCTTTCAAACAAATTATATATATTAACAAAATAATATTTTATATTCTAAAATAACATATCTTCTGATAAAGTGAATTATAATGTTTTTCTTCACCAATTCATTCATTCTGCATCTTTATCTTTAACTTGACCTTGACGAGAGCACTAACAGCAGATTGTAACCGTGTGTTCCCTGCAGATAGGAACAATGCAGGTTGCGCATCTGGCCGTAATCTTGCGGTTTTTTTCCTTTGGACAGAAATTACATTTTACTCATTCTAGAGTAGATCGTTCTGAATCCTTGCTATGCTAAGTCTTGAAAACATGTGGGTTTCTCGTTAATTTGGGCCTCAGACAAGGTTACTAAACGTTGAAAGTCACTAATATATTATGCAAAATAAATACTGAATTAAAATACCATAAAATATCTTCAGTTTAAAACAAAAACAGTACACAAATTAAAAAAGAAAAATCTAAAATGTTACACGATAATAAAAAAGTATATCAATACAAAGTATGATTATAATGGTGGCACAAAATATTGTTTATTAAATGAAAATAAAACAATAAATAGATATATCGATGGACCGGAGTTTCTACTCAATACATAATGTTAAAGTTGGAAAAATTTAAGAAAAATAAAAAAACAACTACTTGGTTCATCAGCTAATACTCAACACGTGGCCGTCGAGGGTGAGCTCTGCACTCATTATAAACACAGTCTTAAATGTTTATTAGTGTAACACACACTGAAGGCAGAGTTAGCCTCTATCAGTGATATTGACCCCCCTGTAACATCTTGATTGACAGCTAGAAAACAGCACATGTCAATAGCTAATCTCTGGCTAAAATAGTTGGTGAAATAAAACAAAAGTGAGCGCTGCACTCACCCCTCGACCGTTCCTGGGTTAAAATTAATGGTAAAAGCATCTTACAGGGTTTCATGCTCAATTTGTGCCAATATGAACCAATTTTACTTTTAATGTAACTCTCCAGCCAAATATATTTTTCAGATTTTTATTATTTAAACTAAAAGGGCATCCGCCATTATGTTATTGTCCTAATTATTACTCTCAATCAATTACATCTTAGTAGGTTTTTTTTTTCTGTGGTTAAAATTATTTATTTTACTTTTTTTGGTTAGTCTATGTTATAATACTCAAGCTTGATATCTTTCTTTGATTACTAGTTTAAAAAAATGATTTTCACTAGGCTTATAATTTTAGACTTAACAAGTTTTTGAAGAGGTTGGGGGAAAACGCTAGATATTAAATTGGCCCAATATGATTTTTCCACACAGTAATATACAGACCCAAATTTGTAACACTTGGCTATCACACTAAATACATTCTTTGAAACAAACTTTAATAGTTAACACTATCTATAAGATTCTAGTCAGGACATACAAGGCGCGAATAACCCAAACGTGTGTTTGTGCTAAGGCTAATGTAAATTGTACCCACCTAAATTCTAAGATAAAATTGCTTCTTATGACTTAATGTCAGAGTATTTCTTCTAAGTTTTATATTTGTGTAAACTGTATTGTTGGAGCTTATAGCATTTAGCAAGAACGTTAGTAGGATAGGTAATATCTCATAAATGGAGGGTTAAAAAGTGTATTACTCATTAGATTAATTGCTTAGGCTATAGGGAATTTTGTGCATGTATATTTTCATTTTGAGTTTCCAAATAAGGTATTTGCTTGGGGTAGGTGTAAGGACAGATAGGGTCAGTCCATGTCAAATCAACCAATGGAAAAATAGTTTTAGGATTTGATATCATGGATATTATTCTTTTTTGGTATGTTTGTAGCTCACTGCAAAATGAACCTAAATTATTATTGTTTTATTTTTCGGACCACCCTTTTTGAGTTCCTGATTTTTTTAAAGTGTCAAAAAGCTCAAAAATCATTGGCCCATGATAACTTTAAAAGCCTTTTTCTTGGAATCTATGAGAGCTACAGACCTTTGTAAATCGTCGTTTTAAAGTTTTTTAGAGGAGCTTTCATTTGATATCCAACATGATATAGCCTATATAAAAAAATTAAGCATATTTTAAAATTTCAATTTGACAATTTAAAGAAACTAGATTTTTTTTAAATCTGAAGAAAAAAAATTACACTGTTTCTGAACATACAGTCCAAATTTTGAAGGTGGTATCTTTTTGGCAACATGAAAAGCTTATGTTCTTTGTAGCCTTTCTACAGCCTTAAACCGCTCTTTTTAGGTCTGAATTGTTTTTATTTAAACTCGAATACATACCTACATGTAAATAGACTTCCGTTTCTTGGCTAATATATTAGATGCCTTTTTCATCTGCTTTTTAATTTAATGTGTAAGTTTTTCCTGTTACAGTTGTTGGGTCCACATTGCAAAGTACAAAGTTTATTGGTACAGTAAGTACATCTGGTCTATTAGGCTATGTAACATACACATACAGCATGGGTTTCACTACCTTCTGCTATACACAATTCTTAAAGTACTACCCTAAGAAAGTATCAAAATGTAAGTATGAACTACAGACTAGATAAAGTTTGTAACACCTACAAAAAACATTAAAGTCTTACATGTTGCCATAAAGATACCACTTTGAAATTTGGATTACATATTCAGAAACAATGTACAGCAAATGTGATTTTTTTCAGATTTCTAAAAAAAAAAATCTTGTTTTTTTTTAAATTTTAAATTAAAATTTTGAAAATATGCTGAATTTTTTTTTAGTTTCTCCAAAATATATCATACTTCACATCAAATGAAAGCTCCTCTAATAATATTTAAAACGACGCCTTGCACAGGTTTTTTTCTCTCATAGATCCCAAGAAAATGGCTTTTAAAGTTATCATGGGCCGATGATTTTTGAGCTTTTTAACACTCAAAAAAAATCAAAAAATCAAAAATGGATGATCCGAAAAAAATAAATCAAAAAATCAGGTTAATTTTGTGGTGAGTTACAAACATATCAAAAAAGAACAATATCCATGCTATCAAGTTTTTGTGCATTGGTTGATATGACATGGACCGCCCCGATAAAAGTTTAAGTTATTGCTATTGTTTTTTGTTGTTATTTTCAGGCTAAGTGTCACTCTATTTGTACTTGTGATGACACTTTCTGTGCGTGCTCAGAGGGCATGGCTCTTTGGTTGCGGATTAGCTCTGTTCCCTCTAGGAGTTGCATTGGCGGGATGTTGGTCCCTTATCTTCAGCAAGATACTGTCTTCAGTGAGTACAGTTCTAGATATAGTAGTCTTAGTGTGATGTGACTGTTCTTGTAGTTTACTGGTAGTATGTAGGTAACTGATCTTCAGCAAGATACTGTCCTCAGTGAGTACAATACTAGATATAGTAGTCCTAGTTATGACATGACTCTGTTCTTGTAGTTCACTGGGAGTATGTTGGTCCCTTATCTTCAGCAAGATACTGTCATCAGTGAGTACAGTTATAGATATACTAGTCTTAGTATGACATGACTCTGTTCAGTGTAGTTTAGTGGAGGATGTTGGTACCTTATCTTCAGCAAGATACTGTCTTCAATGAGTACAGTTCTAGATATACTAGTCCTAGTATGACATGACTCTGTTCTTGTAGTTCACTGGGAGTATGTAGGTAACCTATCTTCAGCAAGATACTGTCTTCAGTGAGTACAGTTCTAGATATACTAGTCCTAGTATGACATGACTCTGTTCTTGTAGTTCACTGGGAGTATGTAGGTAACCTATCTTCAGCAAGATACTGTCTTCAGTGAGTACAGTTCTAGATATACTAGTCCTAGTATGACATGACTCTGTTTTTGTAGTTCACTGGGAGTATGTAGGTAACCTATCTTCAGCAAGATACTGTCTTCAGTGAGTACAGTTCTAGATATACTAGTCCTAGTATGACATGACTCTGTTCTTGTAGTTCACTGGGAGTATGTAGGTATCCTATCTTCAGCAAGATACTGTCTTCAGTGAGTACAGTTCTAGATATACTAGTCCTAGTATGACATTACTCTGTTCTTGTAGTTCACTGGGAGTATGTAGGTAACCTATCTTCAGCAACATACTGTCCTCAGTGAGTACAGTTCTAGATATAGTAGTTCTAGTATGTCATGACTACTCTAATGTGTTATATTTGTTGTAGCAACTGGGTCTCACTCCACACTCCACCAGCTACGACATGTGGAAGGAAACGCCGGTGCCCATGTACATGGAGTTCTACCTGTTCAATTGGACCAATGGTTACATCTTTAACTCTAGCACTGACAAAGCCACATTGGCTCGCACTAAACCCAGCTTTGAACAGTTGGGCCCATACGTGTTTAGGTATTAGACACAGTCATATTACAATATTCTTAATATTTGTAGGTTCAAAACTTTCACTTAGCACGGTGAAATATTGTTAGTAAAGCTTAAATTTGATTAGTGCAATTAGCTTTTATACGGCGGAAGATAGTTCCAAAACCACTTTAAATTACTACCGTGGCATTTTGGGGCGTTAAATAGACCTAGTCTGGATGTAGTGGTTAGTGGTTTGAATCCCAGAGTATTGAGTGGGTCATTGGAATGAAGTTTAGAGGGATGTTCGAAAGATAACTTATATTTATTGATGCCAAACATACTAATCTACTACTTTTTTTTTTAACATTTATTTGGAGTATTAAACGTCCAATTTCTGAATAGACTGATTGACTTATAAATTAACTTAAGTATAGAACAGACACAACACCCAGCCCCCCTCCTCCCCCTTTCCCCCGGCTGTTAATTTATCACTGTGAAAAGGAAAACCCACATTTCACCAATGATAAATTTTCCAGCCATTCCAAGAATCAAACCTGGAACCCTTAGCTCGGTAAACAAACATGCTACCGACTGAGCTATGGTGTCTGATGATATACTACGCAAGTGGTTACACAGTAACACCTTATCCTGTGACATGGAAGCGTTCACTTTGTCGAGAGACCTCACAAACTGCCTAAGAGCCCGAGTTTGGCCCCCGTGTGGTGTAGAAATTTTATCAAGTCTCCTCTTAGGTGGGTTTTCGGCAGACTCCCCAGTCTAGAGCATGGCTTTTCTTCGTCTGGGGTGAAGCTCTAAAGACAACCAAACAACTCACGAGGATCCATCGGTTCTTACTTGAAACTTGTTGATCCTGGTATAGTCATCAAGCAAGCAAGGTCCATCGAACACACGTTGTTTGCTTGTACACAGGATATATATAATACTATCACTAGGATGGTAACCAGGCATGGCTTCACTTTTAAGGAAATGTAGGAGCGTGGATTAATATCTTGCCAGAATAAACTTAAAAATAATAAGCTCTTGCAGTAGCAAATGTTTAAATAACAACAGAAACTATGTTGAAAGGTAGATAAAGATATGTAGAATCAGATAAAAAAAAATTAGTGGTTCCTATTTTATTGCAAAATAGTCCTTGCTTAAATAACACCCCTCATATTTCTTACAGGGAGCATCATGTCCGTGTGAACATGACTTGGAACAACAATGCCACTGTTACGTTCAGACAGATACGAACGTGGAAATTTGTGCAGGAGCGCTCTAATGGAACTCTCTCGGACAATGTCACAACGATCAACACAATAGCGCTGGTATGTAAACTCTAGATTGAAACATTGACGGACCATACGCATTGGCTGTCGTCAATATACAGTGCCATGCACCCCTGGACATTGTGGCCCAGGGCAATTTCTAGGTCGGTACCTAAAAAGCTCCAACCCCCTTGCCCACTAGAGGTGGGGTGATCCAGATCAGGCCGGATACCTGGGGAGGCGAGAATTAACTCCTCCCCCCCTACCAGTCACTCACTGATTGGACCGGCACAGGGCGCCATGCCTCCCACCTATCCAGGGTGGTATCCGGAGCTATTTACTTCCACTCACAGAAGCGACCGCCAGAGCAGTCTCCGCTCTTTTCCGTGTGTAGGGGAATGGGATTACGCCCATTGCATGTGGGAAAGTAATCTCCCACTCCTCGTGCATACAAGTGGAGGCGCCCATGTTCTAGCCCATGCACTACTAACTGTCTGGGTTAGCACCGGAGCTCTTAAACGGCTCACCGCACAAAGGGCGGAGCCCGTCCCTGCCAGTCCAGAACCCTAAGGGCCCGGCCTATAGCGCTGCACCACACAAGGAGCCCAGGCCGGAGATCCAAGCCCCACCCCTCTGCCAATGCCATCACTAGTCGGCAATTAAACTCACTGCCCCACAGAGTCCAACCCATTTCTGGGCCGCCGCCTCGGACCCAGAGCCCGCAGACCCGCAAACAAGTCCGCGAGGCCGCGGTCTGTGACGTGGGCTTGGAGCCCAGCCCTGTGTACTACTTATAACGAAAGTAGTTTAACGGAGACACCAGTTTGCAGGACCACCCCAAGCACCTGTAGGTAACCCCTAAGGTTCGGCCTATAGCGCGGCACTGTCGGCACTGGCACGGGAACAATATATTTTATTTAAAAACTGAAATAAAACAAAAAAAAAATTTTCATCTAAAAACAAAAACAATTAAATCTACTTACCCGCTTTAGTGGCCGTGTGGTCTAACACGCTACTCTCCTGTGGACTAGACTGCCAAAGACGGTAGATTAGGATTCGATCCCGGTCATGTTCACTGAGGGTAGTTTTTTTCTTAAATAGTTTTACACTCTATCTCCATGCAAATGCAAGTGCACTACCTCTAAATTAAACCTTCCTAATCCCTAATCTGTTAGTGTAATTAGTATATCCAGGCATACAACCCGAACGGGTAGTAAGACGCGGTGCTATAAAATAAAATTTACTTCAGTGATATTTGGTTACAAAAGGTTTTTTTTTATAGATGGGTAGATTCATATATTTCTTGGATCCAAATATTAAATTTTATTTCGAATCAGAATCCTCAAATCTTTAAAAAAATATACTGTAAGTTTAAGTGAAAATATTTACAATTTAATCAAAAAAGGTTGTTTGGTGCCACTGACAAATACTATTTGTTTGTCATGTCTATAACCTCATAAACAACAAAGAGATAACTTTTTTTTAGGAAATTAACTAGATTAATTACAATTTTATATCTCTCTAAGGAAAACCTCTTTTCACCTTTTTGAGGTATTTGGAAGAAAGTGTCCAACACTTAAGCTCAGTCAGTAGCGTGTCTGCTTACTGAGCTAAGGGTCCGGAGTTTGATTCTCGGCATGGCAGAAAATTTTATCATTGGTGAATTAAGGATTTATCCTCTCACGTTGATAAATCAATAGCCCGAGGGCTGAATATTGTGCCTGTCCTAGTATTAAGTAAGATTATAAGGCATATGAAACTACGACAGGCCTAACCAGCCGGTAGTGGAAAATATATGGCTTGAATAAAAAACTACCCAGGCCACAGGCTGGAAACGGTAATGGATGTAAAGTAAATTTGTAAGAAAGTACAGGAAAGATGGATAGAAAACATATAAAAGGGGACACAGTTCACACTTTTTATTGTAATAGCCATAATTTGTTCATTACCTTTTAAATGTTTTCTACCCACCTTTCCTGTACTTTCTTCCAAATACATATACACGAATACAATTTTGTCTTCTATTTTTTTTTCGTGTTATTGTATTCACAATAATTTTTTGATATTTTTATGAAGCTTTACTAGCATAATATTGAAGAGATGCGAGCATACCATCTCTAGTTTTTTTATATAGTGATAAGAGTGTAGAATGCTCCTTTCTTCTCCTAGGCTGCAAGCTACATGGCCCGTGACAAACCTATGTTGAGAATATTCGTGAGTGGAATTTTGGAAGGGCTTGGTTCTGTGGTGGTCACCAAGACTTCAGGCCAGCTCCTATTGGAGGGATACGAAGACCCTATCCTTGACACCTTAAAGAACTTTCGTTCATTACTAAAGAATATCAACATTCCTTTCACCAAGTTTGGTTGGTTCTCGGAGGTAGGTGGAATAGTTGGCTAACAAATTTGAAGAGTCCTGCTTATAGTTGAGAACATGATTCTGTGTTATTCCGACATATCTTGTGGGTTTGATAGTGCTGCAAATATTCTTCTATAAGCAATCACTTATGCTAAGTTTGTACCTGCATTGGTGGTTGCAAGGTTTAATGCGTCACTCTTGTATTAGACTGGACTGCCGATGAAAGGGGGATTAATTTACTGGTTCTAACCCAACCATTCTGCTATTTATGATGATTTGTTTAACATGTTTGCTGGGTGGTATGTAATGTTAGTCTTGTTCTAGCGCAACAATTCCGCCAGCTACGATGGTTTGTTCAACATGTACACTGGCACAGATGATCTGAGCAAACTAGGTATGATGTACTCTTGGAATTATGAGCACCAGTCCCATTACTATAATGAAAGTTGTGGATTGGTGCGCGGTACTACAGGAGAGATTTGTGCACCTGTCAAAGACATGGCCACATTGGATCTCTTTTCTTCTGACATATGTGGGTAGGTGTAATTAATTAATATATCTTCTTTGAGTGTAGTTAAGAGAAAAAGTTGATGATAGTTAAGTTTGAGAAGATATCAAAGCATTTAAATTTGTATTTCATAAATATTAACTTCTCCATGTGAATTTATGTATTGTTCAGATCTTTGACCTTGAAGAAAGTAGGTGAGCTTGAGACGATGGGTATCACAGGGAGCAAGTTTGAGGCAGATGCGAGCATATTGGATAACGGTACGCTATACCCATCACAGACCTGCTATACTACGGGAGAATCTGTATATTCTGGTGTCTTGAACATTTCAATGTGCAAGTGGGGTGCGCCAGTGTTCATCTCGTACCCACATTTCTACCTGGCTGACAAATACTATCTAGACGCAGTGGAGGGATTGAGCCCATCCAGCAAAGATCATAGTTTCTACTTTGCGGTCGAGCCGGTGAGTTAATGCCTACTATTGTCTGTGTGATGTGAGATAAAAGCTTCTATTGTCTCTCTGATTTGAGATAATACCTTCACTGTCCATGTGATGTGAAATCTAGAATAAAATCAGTTAGGGGATGGTTTGTGTGCAAGTTTCAAATCAGTAACCCTATTCATGTTGATTCGTTGTTATCTTATTTGGTGGGGGCCAGTGATAAAGTGAATTATATCTAACTTAACTTATCTTTAAGTTGGGATGGAAGGGGACACGAATTAAGGACAGTAATTTGGTAATTTTGACAGCAAAAATTTCTATGGCCTAAATAAATAAAATATTGCTTCAGGAAATATATATCTGAACTTAATATTCTACAGACATAATCAATAATTCTTGAATATTTGTATTGGGTACTGGATATTTTGACCAAGTTTTTTAGTTTTTTTTTATTTCTCTTCAAATTCCTCAACACATATATATTCAAGGAGTATTGAGATTACAATGTGTAGAAAATTGGGCATATAATATATTATCTACCTGTCCAAGTAATCGTATTACCGTGAACAAACCACAAGTGAACATTTGTGTCTTAGTGTTGTTTCATACTTGTTACATATTACGAGTAAATTAAACGAATTAATCATCAGTTTGATTCTCCCGGACCTAGTTGAGTGTAATGAACATATCTTGTATGCGCAGGAAATGGGTGTGCCACTGCAGGTACGAGCGCGCATGCAAATCAACATCCTCTTACAGCCTATCCCAGACATTACGTAAGTTTGCTTAGTTATTTTAATTTTTATTTTAGCACCGCATCTTTCTAACCGTTCAGGCTATATGTTTATGTACTAATTATGCTAATGATTTTAGGGATTAGAAAGGTTACATTTAGAGGAAGTGTACCCGCATTTGTTCTGAGGGAGAGTGGAAAACGTTTTGAAAAAACGCTCTCACTATACTCGACTCAAATTCAAATTTCAATTTCCTTGTCATCGACACTATAATCTACTGCGAGAGCGCTTTAAACCGCGCGGCCACCGAAGTGGTTGGGGGAGGGGGGGTATTTTAATTCATGTGTGTAACAAACTGATATTTTATTTTCTGCTGGATCACTACTGAACGCTGAATCAAATACAATAATTTGAAAAATTACGACATGAACACGGGAATTGAACCCCGGAACTTTTTGACTTTGTGCGCCAATGTTTTACCATTGCAGCCATCTCGGTTTATCTTGTATCCAGTATAACTAGTGAAGGATGTTTTTGGATACACGATGAACCAGGATAGCTCGATGATGGTTCAGTTCTTGTGTACAGGTTGTCATTACTCACTCAATTAAATTTATTTATTTCTGCTAATTTTATTTATTCTCTCATTTAAACTTGAACGTTTCATATTTTGTGACTTAACTTCACTACACATGTAATAGGTGACCTGGTGGTCTAAGGATAAGGTGTCAAGAATTCTATGCTGGGTGTCCGGTGTTCAATCCTCGGTCCCGGCACAGATTTATCTGATTGCCAAACCTTTCCTTCACCTCTGACAAGATGTGTATTAATCACAACTTGTGAATGTGTGGAATGCCAGGCCTCCACCGTGGTTCGGATCCCACGTTAAACTGTAGGTCCTCCATTTCATCTCACAATCACCCTACCATTGCACATTAGCGTAAGTACGTATAACCCGACCGGGTAGTAAGACACGGGGCTAATAATAATAATAATAATAATGATGATGATGATGATGATTACTACTACTGCTGCAACTACTACTGCTATTACTACTACCACCACCACCACTACCACCACCACTACCACCACCACCACTACCACCACCACTACCACCACCACTACCACCACCACTACCACCACCACTACCACCACTACCACCACCACTACCACTACCACCACCACCACTACCACCACCACCACCACTACCACCACCACTACCACCACCACCACCACTACCACCACCACTACCACCACCACTACCACCACCACTACCACCACCACCACTACCACCACCACCACTACCACCACCACCACTACCACCACCACTACCACCACCACCACTACCACCACCACCACTACCACCACCACTACTACCACTACCACCACCATCTACCACTACACCACTACCACTACCACTACCACCACTACCACCACTACCACACCACCTACCATACACCACCACCACCACCACACTACCACCACCACTACCACCACCCACCACCACCACAAACTACTACACATGTAATATATATTAGCTTTTAACTAAAATAAAATTAATAGCTTTCCATCCCATTTTGTTCTTACAATCCCCTCCTGTGTTATCATTGCCAGAACCTCCTCATCCAGATTGGTTCGTCTGTGCTCCTAATACACACCATCGAACCACATAGTAACTTGTATCATATTAATGGTTGCTGTTTAATGAATATGTGTGATGTTGCAGTCTTCTGAAGAATGTCCCACGCGTGTTCATCCCTTGCATGTGGTTCTCTCAGAACGCTGACTTAGATCAGAGCCTCGCCCCTACGGTTAAAAACACTTTGCTGGCCAAGTGGGTGGGCTCGGCCACCTTGCTCGGACTTGCTTCTCTAGGTGTGCTGTTTCTCTTGATTGGACTTATCGTCACGGTGAGGGAGAACTGGCGGGCTGAGGACACAGACACACTAGTCAATACTGACGGCACTCCTCCCGCATCTGGAGTCAAGAACGTGCCACAGAGTGACGTGTCGCCTCTGATGTCGCGGCAGGACTCGTCACTGAGGTCCTCTGATCTCAGAACAGAACAAAGGGCCAGGGATGGAACTTCCTAAGCGCATTGAGTCTTTGTGTCGCTCGGTTTTGTGGTTTGCCTGTTTATGTTCCTACGATAGTCTGGTGTGAAGGATCCTCCATATCTATCTCGCTCGGTTACACTCTTACAATAGTCTGGTGTGAAGGATCCTCCATATCTATCTCGCTCGGTTACGCTCTTACAATAGTCTGGTGTGAAGGATCCTCCATATCTATCTCGCTCGGTTACGCTCTTACAATAGTCTGGTGTGAAGGATCCTCCATATATACCTTGCTTGTTTACACTCTTACAATAGTCCGGTGTTGGGTCCTAATTATAGTTTAGCTTTTTAACGTGGTTATATTTATTGCAATGAATCTCCCTTCTCACTTTTATTCTTAAGTTTCACTATTATGTAGATAAATATATATATAAAAAACTAAATATTGTAATGTGAATCCACATAAAGTCAACTGGTAAATCAATGCTCTGGGTCCCCGGTGTTATGTTTGTAGGTATAGGTCGTTACTAGGCTGCTTAACTACAACGGTGTAGCAGATGTTCATACAAAAGCAAGTGGGACATCTTTTTGAGTTACACTGCAAATGTGTGTACGATAAAACACCCAATAAATAATTTAATTAGTTAACCACGTTAACAAACCAATATATTTAAATAGCAAGATTAAATAGGATAACACAAAAACTATCAATACTTAACAAAGATTGTAAGTCACTGGTCACTATTTACAACAGCTTTAATTTACTTTACTCACAATATTTAACGTGTGTATTAAAATGAATTACTTTCTTTAATGATTTGGAAATGTATAATAAGACAGTGTAGAAACAATAATAACGTAATTACAATAATGTAAAATAAGTGATAGTGAAGGAAGCCAACTTTTAAGGAGGAAAGTGTTAAAAGTATAAGAAGAAATGACAAGAGAAGTGTATTTGTTTCTATCCAGGCCTAACATAACTCTCCTTTCAGGTTGGCTTCCTTCAC
This sequence comes from Timema podura, assembly GCA_033556935.1. NCBI lineage: Eukaryota > Metazoa > Arthropoda > Insecta > Phasmatodea > Timematidae > Timema > Timema podura. The sequence goes on along the minus strand of JAVRXN010000012.1, from coordinate 54,030,100 downwards.
TATCACTTACTTTACGTTATTGTACAGTATTCTACATATGTATTAAATATATTATTTTTTTATTTCATACTCTTGTAGAATATACATATATATATTTATATAAACTAAATTAAGCAATAATGAAGACAGCCTCCTTAGAAAGATATATAGGCAGGATATCTATCTTCATTCTTACATTTTCTTTTCTCTCTTTTTTTTTTACTCACCCCACTTTATTATGCATTTAGGCTATATGCATGCATTATTTTGCTACTCTCCTAATTACACAACTTTAATTAATTCCCTTTACCAATTACTTTATAATTGTTATATTATGTTAAAGTCGTCACGATATGGTATTCGAGACACTATTTTGAAATTTTTACGAATCCCGAATCTCTTGAATACCATAGGATTCGAGAATTCAAGTGTCCCATCTCTATTGATAACATTCCACTACATAAGTACATTATATTACTTGAAAGCACTTGTTTTTAGTTACCTACGTTTCTATACATAACCTATTTTTTTGACGTTATCTTTGTTATATTTTGTTAAAAGATTTATTGATTTTTTTTTATGTTTCGACTATTATATTGTTGGACGGTTCTATAGCTCATAAATGCAATACTTGAACTAGAGGTCATTTAGAAATAATCTTAACCTTACCATATGAGTGTTGTGTGTATTCTGCCACGGCACTTTAATACACGGTTTATTGAGCCAAAGATTACTTTGTGTGGTACAGTGGAACCTGGATAGTTCGAACTTGAAGGGACCAGGAAAAAATTCAAACTATCCAAAATATCAAATTAAATAAGTTTCTTAAAAGGAAAAGAAACACTGTTAAGTCTGCAACCAAGCTCAACATTTTTTGTTTGTTTTTCAAAAATGTTGAAAGTGTGTTAGGGGGAATTCCGAATGATTTATAGGACTGTGGCTCGGACAGTGACATCACGATACACACACACACATTACTATACAGTATGTAATAAACAAAACAAACTCACATGTCACAAGAATATTGCTACGACTGGATCACTAAGAACAGCGCATGTAACTGCTGAGAGGTTCGACCTTGACTAACGGGCTACAGAACTGGACATGTAAACAAAGGCGTATGGGTGAGCGGGACAGGGAGAGGGGCGTGGAGAAGGATACTGACCGGACGAAAAGTTTGAATTAACCAAAACAAAATTTGAACTATCCACGATTTTTTAACATTGTTTTAATACATAATTCTTGGGATTGGGCGAAAAATTCGAATTAAAGACGACTTCGAATTACGGAAGTTCGAATTATTCAGATTCCACTGTACCAAACTTTTTTATAGTCATTGTTTATTTAGTTCTCATAGTTTATAACTCTAGGATATTATATATTTTATCATCAACAATTTGTTCTTGCATTAATGTACTGTTTTGAATCATGGTATTATGAATACAAGAATGTATGGACTACACTCTACGCTCTTATGCTTAAAGTTGTGCTGAGCAACAAAACTAAAAGAAACAAATAATATCATGATTCTAAGGTGTTTTTTTTATTAATAGGAAAATTCTAAGATAAGTTTACCCCGCCAAAGATGGTTCAATATATATTTCAGGCTACATAACCAAAGATTTATGAAGGAGCACTTAGCTCTTGAAGCGCTAAAATGTATGAGGGAGAGTGGAAACCATCCACCCTCATTACACCCGACCAGGATTTAAACCTTGATCTCCCTGTCATTGACAGTCCAGTATCTTGCGAGAGTGACACGGACCATGAAGCAGGTTCTTACATTATTTAAAATTTAAACTCTCCAACACAACCTCTCGCCATTCAAAAACATTGATTATATTATTAAAAGGCAAGACATAAAAAACATATGAGATTTGAAAACATTGATTTGATTAGCTCTACTCTATGTAAACACTTTGTGATGACACCTCAATGGTTACCATCATGTGCAACTATCACCTCTACCTCGTTATTCGTAAGACCATGGCTATCAACAACACTACATACCCCATTCTATACGACTGAATTAAAACAAGTACATTAATCAGGGACTAGATAAGTTGACACAAGTCACACTATTTTAGGTTATTTGAAAAAAAATGGAATCATGTGTTGCTAAAGTAGTTGAGAACAGCGGTCGGAAACTGTTCGATGATGTGCGATTTTCATTCGGATGCTTAAGAAAACTACATAATCGTTAAAAGCCGATCTGTGTGCCTTCTAAACTCACAAATATATCAAGTACACTAGAGTCACGACTATCCCACTTAAAGTGGCAGCATTCAGAGCCAGATAATGGAAAAGTCGAATAGTACGGCATCTGAGTGTAATTAATTTTTAGTATGGGCTTCCCTCTTTTTCCTTTTTTTAATTTCTTAATTATGGGGTATTGTAGGAATAACATTAATTGTAGGGGGACAGTAAAAATTAAACCACAAATATTTTTTAAACCTTTTTTTATAAAGTAATTTATTTTGGAAATGTAACATCAGCTACAAAGCAAAAACAATACTGATGTAAACACATGTAAGGAACGTCTTTCCTGAACTCAAAACAAATGTCAGTGTCTTCACTGCCACGCCAATAAGCGTGTGCATGCAACTCATGTAACTATGCCTCATGAACACATCCCTCGACACAGCTTCTGTTTCCAGCCAAATCAAAACAGTGCTGCTATCTACATAAACCAAGACTGCAATAGTATGTATTCTATTATAAACCAACCGCATGCATAGCAGTTATGCTTTGCTGTCTCCAATGTAACCGTTGTAGGCATTTTCGATCAAATTTTGTATTAATTACTAGTAAATGTATACTGGTTTGTTTATTTTAATACCCAGAACTGGGGCAGATAATACGGAGGGTCAGATAATTGCGACTCTAGTGTACTTTCATATAATATTTGAGTGACCAAACTAACCTTGATCGATCATAAACGATAATGTTTTAAGCAAATTAAATAGTTTAATATGAAAATGTACGTTTTATTTTATTTATTGTTTTCTATGGTGGTGACATAATTGTTTAAAGAAAGGTTGAATTTATATATATATATATATATATATATATATATATATATAAAAAAAGAAAAGGTAGAATGGGAAAACTGGATAATTATGAGGCCTTTGATATAAGTTGATCAGGGCCGAAAAAGGTTGTTGACCCCTGATTTAGATAATACTCGAAACTAGTGATGACTGATACAGATGTCTAATTTTTGGCTATCGATTAATCTAGGAGAAGATTTCAATGGAATTTGCAATGCTTTTGTCTGTTGTATACAGGGCTGTGCGAGTAGGTATTTTTCACTTCGAGTCGAGGTTGAATGTAAACATAAACTTTTTTTTTTAGTTCAAGTAATATAGAGAAATATTTCAAATTTAATTTCTAGGATGGATCCATGCATAAACCATTGTGGAATTAATTTTTTTATGAAAAAAATTATCACAATATTTCAGATTTTAAAATAAATTACAATACGAATGTAATTATTTCTTATTAAATTAGACAAAAGGCAAGATTGAGAGACTCCATTTGCTATCAAATCAAATCTTAAAAATGTAAAATTATTATTATTTAAATTTATTTTTTTATTTGTGGTATTTAATGTATACTTTGTTAACCAACTAATTATATCAGCACACAGGAACAAAAGGCTCTACCAATTTTTCCGAGAAAGGTATTCTCCCTTACCTTCCAGGGTTCTTTTACATGTTACAATCGACATGGGTCCGACGCTTTACTTCCCCTTCGAAGGAAGTTACGCTATGGATTTTTATAACTCAAGAAATATTCGTTGACCCTGGCTGGGTTTGAACCCAAGAATATCAGGTCCTGGAATCATTAAATTTTGAAATTTTCAGAAAAAATTGAAAACTCTTTTGAGTATTCAAATTTTTTCGAATTTTGTAAAAATATTCAAATGTAGTTTGAAAAGCTTTTATAACTCGACTTGAACTTGAATGTTTGAGTACTTGTACAACCCTAATTCTATTGGTATACAATGGAATATGTTATTTATAAATACCCCCCCTCCCCCACCTGAAATTAGTACCTCACAGTAATACATCCCTCTTATAAGCAATTCCAAATTGTTTGGCATGTCTTTATTAAAATTAGACACATCTTTTGGTCCAAATTTTATCCCACACATGTGAAAAGTTTTGTTTTTTTTACTCTCACCATGATAAAATTACACCACAATCTTCGGTTATAGTTTATGGTTTTTATTGCAATCTTATATGAGCCATTTATTCCGATTATTGTTATTTTTGAAACCACTGTGAAGGCAGCATATGATTGCAACTTTATATACAAATTAGGGGTGGACGGGATCCCGAACCCTTGGGGGGAAAGGTCGGGAATTTATCTATTCCCGTAGGTCGGGCGGGTTGCTCCAAGCAACAAAATAAGGGGCGCGCAGCTTGTGTTAAAGAAGTTACTGCTGACTTATCACTGTTAATCTCTTTTTTAGACAGTCTTCTTCCCTTCTTTGTTATTTAGCAAACTTGATGGCTGGGTTGGGGAGGGGGTTAGTTTACCACTTGTAAAGACAATCAAGTTGGGGAGGCTTGTGACTTATTGTGCTCTGTCTATCAACAGTTATTTGTTAGATTCGCCAATTGAAAGAGCTTGAAAGATTTAGAGAAGGACAGAGAGATATATTTTACTATCTTTTGGGGTGTGGAAATGAGAGGAAAAGGGGGGGGGGGAGTATCTTGCCAAGGTCAACCATTTATGAGGGATCAGCATGTTTGTTGTTGATGAGCCAAACAAGGAGTAGAGTATAAGGGTGTCAAATCTAGAGAGAACATTTAAGAAAAGTAACTTTTAAGAGGTTTCAAACCTAGATAATATTTTGCAGTTTCATACTCGGAGCAAATTGAAGAGGTACCAAACATTATGTTTTCTAGTATCTTTTGCACTATGCAAATAATTAAATATAAAACACCATTTTCAAATGAAATTAACTAATAAAAATAATTTCCATAAAGAATGTAATATAATTAACTATTTTATTAATAATTTTTTTTATAACAATTCAAAATTTTATTTTTAGCACACGTTTTATTACTAGTTCCGGTTATACGCCTATGTACTAATTACTCTAGTGTGTTAGGAATGAGGAAGATTGAATTTAGAGGTGTGCCTGTATTTGCATGAATAGAGTGAGAAACTATTTATGGATAACTACCCTCAGTACACCCAGCCAAGATCAAATTAAATATCCCCGTCATCGGCAGTCTAGTCTATGCCTTTAGACCATGCAGCCACCGAAGCTGTTTTAATATTATAACTTTAACAAATCTTATCATATTAGTTTAGAAACCCATATATTTTAAATCTAAGATTATTCTAAAGAGTAATTTTTAAATTTCCCGTTCCTGTCCCGAATCTTGATATTTTGACTCATTTTCCCAACCCGTTCCCGTCCCGAAATAATAAAAGTCATTCCGTCCATCCCTAATACAAATATACTATAAAAAAATACACTTCTAAGACGTAATTTATAAAATGAATAAGAAGAATGAAAAACTGAATAAAAAAATGAAAACTTTATATTTGATAGGTAAATATAATTTTTTTAAATACTGATGGTATCGGTTTTATAGAGTAATATATTATCTTGTGTGTACTTATTTAAAATATTGTAAAAAAAAAAGAAGTAATTCAAGAATTGAGTACATGAACCAAGCAAGTCCTTTTTTAATTCTATGAATATCCAATCTTCTTTAAACTCTTAAAATATTGCTTTATAAAATGTCTATATTTGAATTCTAAATTCTACATTCCAAGATTTTATTTTTTTTATTATAATGAAATTGACTTGCTTGGTTATTGCAACCAATTCTTCAGTTATGTCACTTTTTTTTAATGAAATAATTACTTAATGATATTAATAAAAATAATGCAACCTTAAATCAATTTTTATTTATTTAAAAAAATAGGTTTTATATAAATGTTGTCAGCCCTTTGTTAGCCCATCAAACTCATGTTATACTTTGTCATTTGTTGGTTGTCAAATTAATGGTAAAGAATAACCTTTATTAGCACTAGTCGCGGAAGTTTGTGAACTTGTAGACATCCATCCACTTGACAATCTACATGCAGCAGTGCCTTCGACTAGACTGGTTTTAACATTCGGGTTACACACATGTGTACTAATTACATTAATGTGCTGGGAGGAGAGTGGGCTGAATTTAGAGGAAGTGTACTCACAATTTTGATGGAAAGAGTGGAAAAATAACCCTCGATACACCGACCAGGATTCAAACCTAGATCTCCTAGTCATCGGCAGTCTGGATATTGCAAAAGTGACGCATTAGACCATTCAACCACCAAAGCGGCCACTAGACTGGTCTTGTCTCTTATAGTAGAGACCCTATCATATTTAAAAGGAACACATAGAATGATTACGGCCACATAGAGCTGCTATGGAGAAGAGAAGTGATGTGACCTTGAAGTGTAAGACAGTGCTGTATACGGCGTGCTTTTTACCCATTGTAACACATACAGCAGAAACACTAACATTCAATGTAAGAGAGACTAGGAAAGTGGAGGCCATGGGAATGAAGTTTGTGAGGGGCATGTTAACTGTCACTGGAGAAAGGAGATTAGGAATGAAGTTAATCCAGGAAAGAGTGGTGCCAAGTCCATAGCAGGTTAAAGTCAAGCCAAAGTACAGGAAGTGCATGAGATAGTAGAGGAAGTAAAGCTCTGATGGTATGGTCATGTAATGAGGATGGAAAAGGGTAGAATGATGGATAACAATAAGTGTGCAAGCTAAAGGAGAAGAATGGAAGCGATTAAAGGAGGAAGATGGAGTCATTTTACTTAACGGACCCATCCACAGGCTATAAACAGTTTATGTTAAGGGCATGGCCTATATTGCCGCCATGCTCCTGACTCCGGGAGATAAATAAGTGGGAAGTTATAATGATAAAATATCAGCCGGATCAAAATTTTGTTTTTATACATTTTAACCCGAAAACAAATCTCTTTTTACTAAACCTGCCTTATTAGGTGATAAAAAAAATAAAGTACTACTTGTAAAGCTGGATGTTATCAAATAGCTACAGACCTGGGGTTCTGTTAAAAGGAGATGAAACATATCCTCTTGCAGGTTCTCCTATGGGGAAGTTGTAATATTGCAGGTATTACCAACTTATCTACCTACGTCAACAGGAACATGCAATTTAATTAGTAATAATCATGAACTTTTGCAGCCTGTGGCCGAGTCCCTTTAGTAAAATGCCTCCATCTCTCTCTGTCGTTCCACCATTCTTCCTCCTGCACTCTCTTCCACTATAAACGAGGTAGTGAAGCGCAATACAAGGTGCTTACATGGTGGATACCGATTAGCGACTCCTCAATCCTGATCTCCCCACCAGGTGGTGTACCTCGGAGGGTGGGTGGAAGCCAGGTCAGATACAAACAGGAGACTGGTCGGGGCCAAAACCAACAGGCTTGGCCAATTGACTACCAGCATGCTGGGTTGGGAGTGCTAGGGTCAATGATGAGGATCTAAGTCCTTGTCAGCACCCATAACCTCACTTAGGGAAGGTGACCACGAAAACCAGATATATCTGAGGACCTAAATGTGGCAGCCCCTCTATTCAAGTGTAGGCCACGACAGGCCTAGTAAACCTGTGGCTAAAACAAAATATCTCGAGCAAATAATGTAAAATGTTGGATGGGAAACTTTAAATTTTAGTAGTATGTAATCAAAATGAACAATAATTGTAATAGTATGTAACAGGAGTTTGATAGTGTAGTCTGTCTGAGCTCAAGGGTTCCAGGGTTTGATTCCCGGCATGGCTAAAATGTATCTTGATGAAAATATGGGTTTGCCCTTTCACATAGATAAATTAACTGCTGGGGACTGAATGTTGTTCCTTTCCTAGTCTTAAGTCAGATTATAAGGCATATAGAGCTACGAATGCCTAGCCAGCTTGTGTGGAAAATATATGGCTTGAATAAAAAACTGACCCAGCCCACATGCTGTAAACAGTATGAATGTAAAAAAAAAGTATGCAACAGAAATGAATATTATTTAATTTATTGTAATGCTCAGTAACTGAGCAATATATTTTTTTTAAATGCATATAATTTCAATTAATAGTGAGAAATAATTTTAAAATGTTTGTGTAAACCTTATTGGTGGTGTATGGAGTTGCAGCTGTTGGATGTGAACACAACATTCGTTGATAAACAACTTTGACTCAAGAACTTTCCTAGATTAACATGTTTATGTCGGGGAGGGTTATCTGTCTATTGAGAGATTTTGGGCACCGAGGTCGAACCATATTCTGCGCCCAACCGTGCCGTAGCGTGATGACGAGTCCACGATGGAGCAAGATGAGTCCCACAGCAGCAAGAGAGAACAAAACACCCCAGCCCGCGGTCTTGGCGATTAGAGCGGTCTTCACCGTGGAGGAGAGTTTGTCGTCTATATCCACACTCTGGGTGAACCACATGGCTGGGAGGAACACACGGTTCGGCAGGTTCTTGAACAAGCTGGAAACAGGAAAATACTGACATGTATCCGGTTCATATCTGTCCTATAGTACATGTCATAATACCTGGCAACTTGAACAACATTCAAAACAATTCTGATCGATGTTATATGAAACGAGATATGATCGATTTAAATTTAAAAAAATTACACCGGACACTGAATCGAACCCGGAACTTTGGCTTAGTGCGCCCATACTCTATTACTGAGCTAACTAGGATTTTCCCATGCTCAAGGTCATTCTTCACTCAAAGTTTAAGGAAGAGTTTGCGATGGTTGTGGGAATCGTCAGCGCCAATAGTATCGCGAGCTATCTGCGACTCAGGAGGGCTATTAATGCGGCCAAGTATTACATTAAAAGATTGTAATATTTTAAAGCAAAATTCATGAATATCAAACCCACAGGTTGCAAACATTGTAATTACAGCAATGTTTATATGAAGGGAACCACCATTCCGTTTTTTTTTTAAATTAATTGACTCGGATCCCCTTCATAAGGACATTGCTGTAATTACAATGATTCACAACCTTTGTGTGGATATTCATTGAGACTAGCTATGTTTTTAATAATATTAAACTTTAATTAGATGACAAACAATTTTAAGAAACATCAAAATAGTTAGGACATTTTTTTAGAAAAGATAGCTGAAAGTTTTAAAAATGTAAGAAATGATAATAATTGAAAGTTATACACATGTTACTGTCACTTACGGTATGTTTGTGCCGGTGTATGGGTCGACGAGGATGTTGATTTGCATGCGCGCTCGTACTTGCAACGGCACACCCATCTCCTGCACACACAACACGTTCTTTACAACGACTTATGACAGATATAAACCAACTAGGTCTGGGAAAATCAAAGTGATGCTGATTATCTGGTTCAATTAATTTTAATATGAAACAAAACTCAAATGAAGCGCACAAGGAAAAAAAAAGGGGTAAAGTCACATTTGTGTAACAGCCCGCAGCCTTAATCAAACTAGATCATGCGAGGATGTTGTAAACTTAAGAACTAATATCCTACAGCTTGAGTTCCTGTTTAGCACAGAGAAGGACGCCCCATTCCTCTTAGACGTCTGAGATGGACCACAGCCGCGCAACGCCGGACGGTCTGGTGTTTGACACCAGCTAGAGTTATAACACCGAAGATAATTCAGGCATGGACTGCTGAGTAGGGACATCGACTGAACAAGTACCTTTTTCTAAACTCTTTCAATTAGTTCTAAAACCTACATCACATTGTACACTAGTAAAGTAGTTAATATATTTCAATAAACAATATCAAAACGAACCCAACAACTCTTTGCCGCCACCAAACCATCCTGACACGTCGGCCCACATGTTGGGGAGTAGTGGCATTAGACGTATTTTTCAGGATAACTTTTATACCATAAGTAAACCCCATAAGGACCCCAGTGAATACTTTTTTTTTAAATTAATTTAAATATAGTGTATAACCCAAAAGGGTAGTAACACGTGTGCTAAAAATAATAATTAAATTATGACAGATACCTTTTAAACTGTAGAATACTATCATCATTGTATAGTGCTGTATTGCTATTGCTGTATGCTAGATTTAACACTAATCTAAAGTGCATTAGAAAGCTCTTATGATTCTCTAACAGATGGCAGCACTAATTATATTTGAGTTAAAATTGGACTTTCCCTCTTTTTCCTCTGTACACTTCAAATGTTCACTCTTTTTTAGTTAAAGGTAGTAGGATTACTTGGGCATGTAGATACTTTAGTTTAATTTTCTACAAGTCGTAATCTCGAAAGTTTTTTTGTATTTGTCATGAAAATATTGGCATTTTTATGAGAAACATTAAAAGTAAAAAGTCTTAGTCAAATTACGCAGGGCTCATGACAAATATTCAAGAATTGTTGATATCACTAAATTAAACTAAATAGCTCTTCTTGGTACCGAGTGTCTTCTTTCATCCTTTTGTAGCTTCTTCCTTTCTTGATATCTCTTAGCACTCCAAACCTTCTTTGTCCTCTTTTTCCCCTCTATCTTCCCCTCCATGATCCTGTTCGTTAAACAATCTCTATATAGTGTGTGGCCTGACCAAGACGTTTTGCTCTTCGTTGTTATCCTTATCGGGCTCCTTTCCTCGCCTACCCTCCTCAACACCTCTACTGGAGCAATATTTTATTAACTTGGCCATGAAGATTTTTGTTGTAGAAATTACCAATATTTTTAATATAATCATCATTATCATCATCATCATCACCAAAACAGTTTAGGAAAACCCCCCTCAATAGACCCGATCTGGGTTTGAAACCCGATCTCCCCAGAAGGCCAGTCTAAAACTAGTGACGCCTTAGACCATTAATTACTAAAATACCGTCCTTAATTCATGTTTCCTTATGTCCCACAATAAAGATAAGTAAAATATAGATCACTTTATCAAAATTAGACAAAAACAAAATCAACATACATACATTAACTGATTTGAAACTTGAACACAAACTCCCAAAATAAAAGTGGAATACATTGGATTTGGTTGTAAATTTAGAACCCAATTAAAATTTGCTAGTTTCATTTACAATTTGCTTGTGAAGAAGTCAATTATTACAGAATGGAACAAACTTAACAACCAACACAGAATGTGAATGATGCTGTTTAGTTAACAATTGTGATAGATGGCAGACTTTATTTATCATAATCATCATCATTATCATTATCATTATTATTATTATTATATTATTATTAGCACCGCATCTTACTACCCATTCAGGTTATGTGCACTTATGCTAATGTGTAACGGTAGGGTAATTGTGAGATGAAATGGAGGACCTACAGTTTAACGTGGGATCCGAACCACGGTGGAGGCCTGGTATTCCACACATTCACAAGTTGTGATTAATACACATCTTGTCAGAGGTGAAGGAATGGTTTGGCAATCAGATAAATCTGTGCCGGGATCGAGAATTGAAGCCTGGACCCCAAGCACAGAGGTCCAACACCTTACCCATGTTAGTTAGTTAGTAAGTTAGTTAATTATTAGATCATCAAGATTCTAAAATAATTTGTATGTAATTAGGTCAAAATCAGAACAACAATATAACTAAAAAATTAGAGAAGAGAATGTATTATCTCTGTGTTGTTTTGATTGATATTACCAAACAATGTCTCACATCACACAGAAAATATTAGATAGTATTGCTGTGTTGTATTGACTGATATTAACCAACAATATTTCACATCACACTAACAATAGAAGGTATTATCTCTGTGTTGTATTGACTGATATTACCAAACAATATCACAGACAATAGTAGGTATTATCTCACCGGCTCGACCACAAAGTAGAAGCTATGATCTTTGCTGGATGGGCTCAATCCCTCCACTGCGTCCAGATAAGATTTGTCAGCCAGGTAGAAATGTGGGTACGAGATGAAAGCTGGCGCGCCCCACTTGCACGTTGAAATGTTCATGACACCAGAATATACAGATTCTCCCGTAGTATAGCAGGTCTGTGATGGGTATAGCGTACCGTTATCCAATATGCTCGCATCTGCCTCGAACTTGCTCCCTGTGATACCCATCGTCTCAAGCTCACCTACTTTCTTCAAGGTCAAAGATCTGAACAATACATAAATTCACATGGAGAAGTTAATTTTATGAAAGACAAATTTGAAGGCTTTGATCTCTTCTCAGTCTTAACTATTATCAACTTTTCTAATAACTATAAAAGTTAAACTCACAGTTCTAGGAAGATATACTAATTTTACCTACCCACATACATCGGGTGAGAAGACATCCAATGTTTCCATGTCTTTGACAGGTGCGCAAATCTCTCCTGTGGTACCGCGCACCAATCCACAACTTTCTTTATAGTAATGGGACTGGTGCTCATAATTCCAAGAGTACATCATACCTAGTTTGCTCAGATCATCTGTGCCAGTGTACATGTTGAACAAACCATCGTAGCTGGCGGAATTGTTGCGCTAGAACAAGACTAACATTACATACCAGGAGCTAGTGTATATGTTGAACAAACCATCGTAGCTGGCGGAATTGTTGCGCTAGAACAAGACTAACATTACATACCAGGAGCTAGTGTATATGTTGAACAAACCATCGTAGCTGGCGGAATTGTTGCGCTAGAACAAGACTAACATTACATACCAGGAGCTAGTGTACATGTTGAACAAACCATTGTAGCTGGCGGAATTGTTGCGCTAGAACAAGACTAACATTACATACCAGGAGCTAGTGTACATGTTGAACAAACCATCGTAGCTGGCGGAATTGTTGCGCTAGAACAAGACTAACATTACATACCAGGTGCTAGTGTACATGTTGAACAAACCATCGTAGCTGGCAGAATTGTTGCGCTAGAACAAGACTAACATTACATACAAGTGATCAAGATGATAGAAGGACTTCAAGATAATAGTCATAATTATTCAGTACATATATATATATAGTATTAAATTACCCACCATCATTATTACTAGCTTTTAGTGCTATCTTATGTTAAAAAAAATCTTGCTTCCAAAGATTGGGAACAAAGCCTCCATTTTAATTTTTAAAGGCTTTTTACTAATTTATAATAATAAATTTGCTGTTTAGGTGAAAGAAATGCTTATATAGGATGGGACAGAAACAAGTAGATGAAGTATGCTGAGGAGAGTGTTGAACAACATGCTGAGGTTTGTCATGATGTCTGGTGGAGCTCAGATGAGTGACATTATCTTCAAAAAGTGTATTATGTAGTTTGCTTTTATTTAGCTAGTGAATATTTACTTTTTTAATAAAAGTGTTAATTTCAAGTTACTAATAATCTAATTGTTTTGGGCCCACCCTGTATACCTGAGCTGACCATTCTTTGCAAGTTGGCTTGAAGGTAAAACTTGATTTTTTTTTTAAAGTAAGTTTACTTTCAACTAACAACATTAATTGAAAGTCAGTAAAATTTGGCATCTCAGAAATATGTCTTATTTGGTTTATTAAGTATACATTTCATTTAAAAGTTATCAAAAGCTCCCAATAACACTTCCTTATGCATTACTGTATGTTTTCACACTACACCATTGATTATAAACGGACTGAGGTTATAAATACATTTGTATTACTTTTCCCCAGCCATTGTGACAACATTAGTTTAAAGTTTTCAAATAAATGGCTTCCTATGAAAATCAAACTGTAAGTTAGTATTGTTGGTAGCTCTTTTCTAAAGAATGCAAAGGGTCATAGTTTCACTCTTTAAGTCGAAACAAGCCCAAATCTGTCAATTAGTTAACAGTGTTGGGAACAAGTACAGTCAGTACAAAGAGATTGATAGTTGATCTGTGGCTCTACAATAATGACAGAAGATTAGCACTATAATAGTGACAGTTGATCTGTGGCTTGACATTAATGACAGAAGATTAGCACTATAATAGTGACAGTTGATCTGTGGACTCTACAATAATGACAGAAGATTAGCACTATAATAGTAACAGTTTATCTGTGGCTCTACAATAATGACAGAAGATTATCACTATAATAGTGACAGTTGATCTGTGGCTTAAAATAATGACAACAAAACTTATGTAGTATAAACAAAAGCAAGGAATACCTCAACTGTTTTTAAACTTGAATATTCAAATATACAAATATATAATATAGACACACTTAATCAAATATTGGCCTACATGTATTAATGCAGAAGTAATAATCTTAAATTATATAAGTGTATTGCTCATGGCCTATGTAACTCATTCTGTACACATGTGAAATAAATATCAAAGTAAATTTATTAATATTACTCTTTCATTATTGTAATCAATTATTATGAGGATGATAAAGTGAATAACAACAACTTTTTTCTCTCCCAAATTAGTGAAAATATAAAACACTTACCTCCGAGAACCAGCCAAATTTGTCAAAGGGAATATTAAAAGTCAAATTTAGTGAAGGTCCAAGTGTACCAATTATTTGAATTAAATGATCAAGAAGTGGGTCATCATATCCATCTAACAAGAGCTCTCCGGCTGTTTTGGTCACCGAGACAGAGCCATAGTTTCTCAGTAAACCGTTGGTTGCGAGTGTGACAAGAAAACTGTTGTAGTTGTGGCTAATATATCTTACCGCCTGTAAATAAGCGTAACAATATTATTACAAGAAGTGTGGAATATATAACTGTCTAGTTTTCTTCACTCAATTCCCATAAATCCCACCTCACAAACACTATCTCAACAATTCAGGTGAACAATTCTCTTATAACCGTTCATAAGTCAGGTAAACAATTCTCTTATAGCCTTTCATATTAATTATTACAGGTCGGGTGAACAATTCCTTTGTAAACATTAAGGCAAATTCATTAATACACCCTCCAATATTCATTCACACAATTTTTTACTATAGTAATTATGTGACAACTGTACTCACCACTTGTTTACTAGATTATGTGACAACTGTACTCACTACTTGTTTACTAGAGTATGTGACAACTGTACTCACTACTTGTTTACTAGAGTATGTGACAACTGTACTCACTACTTGTTTACTAGAGTATGTGACAACTGTACTCACCACTTGTTTACAGAGTATGTGACAAAAATACTCGCAACTTTTTACTAGAGTGCTGTACTCACCGCGGCTATAGTGTTGACTGTCGTCACTTCATCTGTAAGCATGCCGTTAGAACGTTCAGGAACAAACTTCCAAGTTCGCGTCTGCATGAACGTTACTGTGTCATTGCTATTCCAAGACATGTTCACGCGAACATGGTGTTCACTACAAAGGAACAAATAACTTGTCTTAAATTGTGGACATATAGCTAGCTTATGTTTGATCCAAGTATTAACAAATGGAAAAGAGAATAAGAAATAAAATGAAAGGAAGTTGGAGAGAGGGACAGCACGGATTTAGGGAACAAAGTTCTACAATAGACTTGACAGATAGGACAGCTGATAGAAAGAAGGTAATGATTTGGGAAAGACTTTATAATGGTATTTATGGATGTGGATAGAAAAAAGTTTGGAAACCGATGGAGGAAGCCAAAGGGAAAAAAAGGAGTTGTAATGAGAGTGAAAAGCAAGTATGAGGAAAACAGAAGTTGTGTTGTGGGAGGACAAAGTGGTTCCAAATAAAAAAAGGTAGAGTGAAGCAGGGGAGTGCCCTCTCATCACTACGATTTGTAACAATAATGGAAATGGTATTGATTAAAGTGGCAGGAAAACTCGAGAGGGAAAAAATGAAAGAGAAAGTTGAAGTAGAGCTGAGAAAAGTACAGAATATAAAATATCTTGAAGGCGTGATTGAGGTGAAAGGTGGAAGTAGAGAGGATCTAATGAGAAGAAGAAAAGCAGGGAGAGTTGTTCTATAGGTAAGTAAGAGACCTACTATCGAGAAGAGAAGTGTCCTTGAAGTGTAAGGAAGTGTTGTACAGGGTGTACTTTGTACCCTTTGTAACATATGCAGCAGAAATATGAACATTGAATGTAAGAGAGATAAGGAAAGTGGAGCTTGTTAGCTATCATGAGGATAAATAAGATTAGGAATGAAGTTATCCGGGAAAGAGTGGGGGCTGAGGGAGTACACGAGATAGTAGAGGAAGCAAGAATGAGATGGTATGATCATGTAATGAGGATGGAGAAAGAGAGAATACCAAAGAAAATTATGGAAATGAAGTATGTAGGAGAAAGATCGCAAGAGAGACCAAGAAAGAGATGGTAGGAGCTGAGAAGAATGGAACCAATTAAAGGAGGAGGAATGGTGGAAGGATAGAGGAAGATGGAGGCATTTTATTAAAATGACCTGTCCACAGGCTAGAAACAGTTGATTATGATGATGATTAACAATCTAATAAGGATTAAGCCTAATGCACAATCAATTATGTTGTAGGCCTGTGTTACAGTATATTAGATTTAGGACTAACCTAATTAATACAAACTCTTAGTTATTTGAGAGTAGGTACTAAGTAAACAAATTATTTTAAATAGTCTAACTGTAAAATTACTTAACCAAGAGTCTTATACCTGAAAACATAGGGTCCCATTTCTACAAAAGTGGGTTTGATGTCTGTGAGGTCGGAGGAGGCATTGGCGAAAATGTCGGCATTGGTCCAATTGAACAGGTAGAACTCCATGTACATGGGCACCGGCGTTTCCTTCCACATGTCGTAGCTGGTGGAGTGTGGAGTGAGACCCAGTTGCTACAACAAATACAACACATTAGAGTAGTCATGACATACTAGAACTAGTATATCTAGAACTGTACTCACTGAGGACAGTATTTTGCTGAAGATAAGTTACCAACATACTCCCAGTAAACTACACTGAACAGAGTCATGTCATACTAGGGCTACTATATCTAGAACTGTACTCACTGAGGACAGTATTTTGCTGAAGATAAGTTACCAACATACTCCCAGTGAACTACAAGAACAGAGTCATGTCATACTAGGACTAGTATATCTAGAACTGTACTCACTGAAGACAATATCTTGCTGAAGATAGGTTACCTACATACTCCCAGTGAACTACAAGAACAGAGTCATGACAAACTAGGACTACTATATCTAATATTGTACTCAGACAGTATCTTGTATTGTACTCACTGTGGCCAGTATCTTGCTGAAGATAAGGGACCAACATACTCCCAGTAAACTACAAGAACAGAGTCATGTCATACTAGGACTAGTATAGCTAGTATTGTACTCACTGAGGACAGTATCTTGCTGAAGATAAGGGACCTACATACTCCTAGTACAATACACTGAACAGAGTCATGTCATACTAAAGGGCTAGTATATCTAGTATTGTACTCACTGTGGCCAGTATCTTGCTGAAGATAAGGGACCAACATACTCCCAGTAAACTACAAGAACAGAGTCATGTCATACTAGGACTAGTATATCTAGAACTGTACTCACTGAAGACAGTATCTTGCTGAAGATAAGGGACCTACATACTCGTAGTACAAAACACTGAACAGAGTCATGTCATACTAGGACTAGTATATCTGTATTGTACTCACTGTGGCCAGTATCTTGCTGAAGATAAGGTACCAACATCCTCCCAGTACAACTCCTATAACGAATAGCGCTCCTCCACAACCAAAGATCCAACCTTTCTGGGCGTGTGCGGAGAGTTTCATCCTATTTGGTTTTGGCACTACTGGGTCAAAAACATTAGCTTACTAATAGCAGTCTTGGAAAATAAAGGACTAAGAGTGTTACATTCCTTAGAGGTAAACAAAATAATGTTTTATTTTTCTTCAAGAATAAGTTAAAAGTGTTATCTGATTTCCTGAAGAATAAATTTAAAATGTTCTTAAATCCTGGAGAATAAACTAAAAGTCAATTCTGTGAAGAATAAACGGTTTTTATGTTATTTATATGGAGTATTTAATGTGCACTTTCTGAATCGAATAATTATAGTGGCACACTGATTTTATTTAAGCAAGAACGAAAGGGCCTACCAATTTTGCCGGGAAGGTATTTTACCATAACTTCCAATTTTATTTTATTTTTCGTTTGCCACAATCATCACGGGACCGACAGCTTTACTTCCCCTCCAAAGGAAGTTTTGTTATAGTTTTTTATCTCTCAAGAAAAATTCGCCGACCCCTGCTAGGTTTGAACCCGAAAATATCTGGTCCTGAGACGAGCACTTTACCCCAAGACCACTAAGGTTGACGAGAATAAACTAAAAATGTGTGCCACGGTCTTTTAGCGATTGAGCTGTGAGAAGAGTTGATAGGATTGAGAGGGGTATAAAACGTGTGAGATAGGATGAGAGGGGTATAAAACGTGTGAGATAGGATGAGAGGGGTATAAAACGTGTGAGATAGGATGAGAGGGGTATAAAACGTGTGAGATAGGATGAAGGGTATAAAACGTGTGAATAGGATGAGAGGGGTATAAAACGTGTGAGATAGGATGAGACGGTGACAGAGGGTGTTTTGATGAGCTTTAACTAAATCTTATCAGTAATGTTCAGCTGTAGAGAGTGTCAATTTCTGCCCTGTCTTCTCTTAAAGCTGAAAATGATACCCACATCTCAATATGCAATGGTTTGCTTTTAACCAAAATGCACAAGAGGAGTATTATTATTATTATTATTATTATTATTATTATTATTATTATTATCACCGCGCCTTACTACCCGTTCGGGTTATACGCACTTATGCTAATGTGTAATGGTAGGGTGATTGTGAGATGAAATGGAGGACCTACAGTTTAACGTGAATCCGAACCACGGTGGAGGCCTGGGTATTCCACACATTCACAAGCTGTGATTAATACAGTCTTGTTAGAGGTGAAGGAAGGGTTTGTCAATCAGATAAATCTGTGCCGGGAGAGGATTGAACCCCGGACCCTCAGCACAGAAGTCTAACACCTTATCCATAGACCACCAGGTCAGCCAACCAAATGCACAAGAAAAGACAAATTATGTGTGAATTTAAGTTTATACAAATTTATGAAATAATCATAAGTGTATTTTGTTAAATATGTTGAGAAAGTTTGATTTAGTTCACTAACAAAGGTACTATGTTTTTATGCTTAATAAACGGAGTTCTCACCTCAAGTAACATCTGTCCGTCTGCTCGCCTCGCGGATCTTTGATGAGTTGTTTACCTTTGACTTGATAAATCTGCACATCTTTAAGTTATCAATAGCTCATGATAAAAGAACAATCAACTGAATATTACTTTTAAAAAAACTTTTCATTTCTTAAGTAGTTCTTATCAAGCCATTATCTTGTTGGACTCAATGCCGTGGTGTGATTATTCACCTCTTTTCACAGGATTATATAAATAACCAGGGTCAATTTTGGGCGTCCTTGGACAGTAACAGCACATCGAACTAAAGCGGTCTATCCTCTACACCAGGCATGCCAAACTTAGGGTCCTCTGGGGCCATCCTTATATTATGTAAGGCGTAAGGCTTTTTTTACATGATTTTTTACTCCCACCCCTCCCCCCATGTAAGTGATCATAAGATTTTATGTCTCCCCTTCCTTCCCCCTCTATCTAACCTAGTTTTTTTTTTATGATTTTGTAAATTAGATTATTTTTAATGTTTAATAATTTTTAGACATAAGGACTGGTAATAAAGTGAGTAATTTTAATAATATTCCTATAAAACAGTGGACATTAGTGACTAAAAAGAGGTTAGTCACTTAACGAAAATAAAACATTTCAGAAACTTCTGAGCTTTTTTTTTTTTTTTTAGATTTAGTCTCACTATAAACATTGATAAAAAACCTTTACATAACCCCCCTCCCGAAAGCTCTTAGTAATTTAAGGACAGCTCCTACCCATGATTATGTGCAGACCCTATAAATTAGAAGTTCTTAGCTGGGCTATCCTTACCTCTTGGGGGTATGGGAACCAAAAACAGTCGCAACTCTTTGGCCCAGCACGTTTTTAATCTGCCGCCATTAGTTTGAGAAGGTGGCCACTAGGATGGCCCATTAGCAGTACAAAGGCACTAAAGTTCTTTACACCTGCAGCGGAGTCTTTTGGGTCTAAATTCTGGTTTTGTTTTGTATTTGGCTGTATTTTAGCCCTTGATTATGTCTTCCAAATTTCCGGTTTGAAGCTCTATTCTACCTTATATGCAGGGGCGGATTTACGCATTGGCTTAGTAGGCTCGTGCCTAGGGCGGCAGATTTTGCATAGCAAAAAATATATATACATTTATATGTTTTTATTTTCTGCCAGGTAAAGTAATTTTATGTCGTGCACCGTTTTCTTTCTGCATTTAAGTTGGTGGCGAAGATGACATACTTATATGTTGGAAGGATTAGAAATGATGACTCATTCATACATTCTCCTGCTACCCGCTTTATCCCCTCCACACTGCCTCAAGATCAGTGGTCATTACTTATTACTTATTAGCAACAGCAACAGGTTGGCATGGCAGAACAATACAGGCAGTAGTTTAGGAGACAAAGTGTGAACTAAAGGGTGGATAAACCCACTTCTTCATTAGCACTTAGACGCAATAGTGTTACTGTTGTGTTACAAGTGTGCCTGTGCATACACTGAGGATACACTAGTTGAAGAGTTAGTGCACAAACACTAGATTTGAGAAGAAACTAAGTACTCTTGAGTTGTGTCAGTTTATACTGTACGAAAAGAAGAACTACAGGTGATGACATTGCCCTCCGAATGTTCACATGTGTTCTAGCTTCTAACTGAACAGCAGAACGTACTGTACCTTCTCGTGGTTGAGAAGAGTAAAAAATTAGCTGCCTACAAACATGACAGAGACTCGCCCTAATTTCACTGGAACTTAGTCTCAATTGAAGGTCACTTTTTGGAGAAAATGGATTTGTCTGGCATCATCGACCAGTTCACTCAGCATAAATTCAGGCGAAATATATATTATACAATATTTTATTTTTGTGTACATGATAATAGGGCCCCTACACGATCAGTCAGACTGTCTAATAAAGTAATAATTAATACTGACAGTCTTAACGATCTGTAGGACTGATCGTGTAGGGGCAGTACTGATGGACTGATGGAAGGACTTACGAAAATACTGATTGATCCGAATTTTCTGATCACAGCCGTATCAGTCCATCAGTCTTGCAAGTTGTTGAAGAGACTGACAGTAAGACTTACCTTGTGTGCGCGATCGTTGGTATTTCTTTCAGTCTCAGTAGCAAACATAAACTACACACGACTTTTTCTTATCATCCATGTTGTCGCATGTTGCATGCAGGAGCCCAAGACTGATAAAAATAATGACGCTAAGACTGGCCGTGTACTGTCTCGTTGTAAATACTTATGCATAATGTCAGTCCTAAGACTTAGGAGTAACAGTCTGACTGATTGTGTAGGGGTCCTATAATAGTGTAATGGTAGTAGCATGTTCTACAGTCTACTAATACAAACTTTATATTGTTAGATTTTTGTGATGTGATAGTGTAATAGTATTTATTTAAATTTTTTAAGTCTTTGCTTAGATTCTTACTGTATTTAAAACCTCACTATAATAAATAATCAAATAATGTAAGCATTTTTTTTTCTGTTATGCCACATATAGCACTTATGTATATGGTATATGTTTTCGGTCCATGAAGGGTGGTAGGGGGTAGACGGGGATTTAGAAGGGGGTAAATTAAGGTAGGAAAGGTGGGCGGCAGAGTCGTAAATACGCCCCTGCTTGTATGACACAGCAATTAAGTATGTAGAGGAATATGACCTAGGTTTCTTAGGAATCAAACTCTGCGGTACAGCAATTTTTGTAGTTAGGTACTTGTTGTGAATCAAGGGTGCCGAACTAAAGAGTTTCAACTGTAACAGGGGTATGGGACTAGTTCTTTGAACAAAAAAAAAAGTTGTTAGATTAGAATAAACTATCACCGTTATCACTACGGATTGTGTATTTGTGATTTGCCATTTTTCTATAACTAAATAAGATAAGATCCTTATTATTTTCTTTCAGCTGTTTTGTTCCTAAATATCCATGTGTACCTAATAGGACTGGATTATGATGCTGATAATTGTGACAGTCGGTGAAGGGGATATGAGTTCATGTAGTGTGTCTGTAATCACAGAGGTTTAAAGAACCCCTGTTTAGAGGTACCCCTAACCGACACCTGAGCTCAATCGGTGGCGTGTCTGTCTACTGAGCTAAGGGTCCCGGGTTTGATTCCTATCATGGTGAATGTGGGTTTACCCTTTCACAGTTATGTATCAATGGCTGGGGGCTGGTTGTTGTGCATGTCCTAGATTATAAGGCATATGAAGCTACTACAAAGGCCTAACCAGCCGATAGTGGGAAATATATGGCTTGAATAAAAAATGAAAACATTAAATGGATGTAAATTCAAGCGAGCATAGCCCAACGTTGTCTTAAGTCCAGGGAGTTGGACCGGAATCAATAGGTGGAATTAACATCTATTTTTAAGGAGCCAGAACCAGTACAGTAACCTTTAAGATAAATTCAATTAGAATTGGAACAATAATTGTAAACAATATATGTTTTTAAATTAAATAAGGTCCTTATCAGTTTTAAAGGTACTAACTTTTGAAACCTCTTTTTAAAAATTGCATTTTGTGCCCTTCTTTCTGTTAATTCAAATTTAAATACATTTTTTACTTATCACAAATTATAAAAAAAGGCTGTGGGTGCACACGTTTTTAAAGTGGTCTCCAGCCCTTGAATTCCTTATCAAGCCCTGTGTGCAATGTTTGGCAGAATGTCTCGGTGTGTGAATAGTTTTTTTTTTTTTAAATCACTCGAGAGATCAAGGCCTACAGACACGGATTTGTCACCAACAAAAGAAAGCGACTTCAACTCAAGATTTAAAACCTAACACTTACTCTCTTGTTACAAATAAAAGTTTCAAATTTCTGGGAAAAATTAGAGAGTAAGATTAATATTAATGCGGTCCCCTCAGTATTTTCTGTTTTCAATGTGGCCTCTTGATCAAACGAGTTCAACACGCCTGGTCTAAATTAAAGAACAATGTTTCTGATATTTTTACCAGAGCATATCTCCTGATGTTTTGCAGCACCTTTGGCATCAAACGTTCTCTGTCCAGGACTTACTAAACCCTTGTAGAGGATATATTTAAAATAAATAGACTTTGATGATTAAAAAGTGACTGTAGAGACATTAAATCAATATTATTTATACCAAGAATATTTTATGAGAGAAATTCTTGGACATTTTCCCATATTTTCGTAGCCACAAAGCAAGGTACAACGGCATCTAATAGATCATTATGGCACATCAGGTGCTGCAGCACCTCTAAGGAATCATTACGTTGCAGCAGCGCAAATATATAGTAAACATCCCATGACATAAACCGAGTTCTTACTCGAATAATGAAGTACTTAATCAATTTAACAAATCAATCCCTCCTGATGAGTCCCGATAGAATGAAACCTAGTTCAGGGGATTGGGCGGTAACGATCAATTTTTCTTCGATAGACAGCCATTACCTCTTTGTCCAGCAGCAGCAATGTAAAGTGTGTTCGTTTCCTTTTATATGTTTCTATCCACTTTTCCTGTACCTTCTTCTAAATATAATAAATTATCAAATCAAACAAAGTACTCAGGAGTGTTTATTACTTATCAAACAATATACAGATGAAATATTTACAACACAACTAACACATTAAAATATCTGAGGCGTATAACCCGAACAGGTGTTAAAAAAAACTAGATAAGAATAGTTAAATAACATAAAACTATGAGATCAAAAGTTTATACCAAATAGTAACAAATAATCACCATCACTTCACTATTTAATGTGTTCACTTGTTACTTCTGTCCTTCTTAAACAACACGTTCTAGATTCCTGAGTTCTCTTCTTTGTGATTGCGAGAAACTGTGCCGATACCGTAGATTACCGAGTAGAGCGCCAGTACTCTACAAAACACACAAATCATTTAACAATAGCCTGATATCCCTGGTTATCATAGTCTTTACAGAACTCTACCAAGAATTGGACTGACCCATGACATTGATGACAAATTCAGTCTTCAACTAAATCATGAAAATAAACTAGTAGTTTCATTTGAATTTACTTCAGGATGATATTGGGACTTTAAGAAAGTTACCCCCCTTCTTCTAGCTGTCACCAGTAAAGATAGGATTAGGATTGAAGATGTAAGGTTTAAAGTTGGGGTTCATGAGATAGTAGAGTATTCCAAGAAGATTAATGGATATGAAGGATGTAGGGAGAAGAATGCATGGGAGACCAAAAAAGAAATGGAAGAAACAGATAGCAGCAAGTGTGCAAGTGAGAGGAGCAGAGTGGGAGAGAGTACAGGAGGAAGGACAGAGGGAGATGGAGGCATTTTACTTAACAAACCTGGCCAAAGGCTGGAAACCGTTCATGATGATGACACCCCTTCCATAAAATTAAAACAACAGAAGCCGGCCGGTATGTGGTGATGCTTGGCGGGAAAGATGTTCGGTCTGGAGTGGAGGACGCACACCACTGGAAGGGAACGGGCTCGCCCTCCCCAGCACAGTTAACCTAATATCTTCTACACGGGGGGAGGAAGGACCCAGTAGCACTGGGCTGCTCACTTTCCCCACCCATGAAAAGGGGGTGAAAGCCTGTTTGGCCGTTTGGAGCCAAGCTTCACCACCTGACGGCAGGCCTCTACTCTTATACATTAAAATTCATGATAAAAAAAAAAGAGAGGATGAAAGAATTCTTATCCATACCTATCCCTATTTAATTACATTCGTGACCAAAATATCATCTTATGACTGTTAGGACATATGTGTTAAAGATGAGGAAGGTTGAATTTTGAGGAAGTGTACCCAAATTTGGTTAGAGGGAGAGTGTAAAACCATTTTTGAATAACCACTCTCAGCACAACCGACCAGGATTCAAGCTCTGATCTCCCCGTCATTGGCGGTCAGTCTATAGCTAGAGTGACACCTTGGACCTTTTGACGACCAAAGCGAGAAGCACATTAGCATAATTTGTATATAGGTGTATAACCTGAACAAGTAGTGAGACGCAATGACAAAAAAAAAAAACCACTCGATTACCTGAGCGGTCGGTCAATTGTCCTTTGTCCGTGCAAGTCTCCCAACATATATAGAGGAGAGTGCTGAAGGTTAAAATAACAACCCAGTGATGTTAAAGTGCAATTGATCTAATCCAACGGCTGGAGTAATCCGCTAATGTCCTGTTGGAACTGACTCTTGTCCTTCAGTCTGGCCTGGAGCAACGAGTGTTCGAGGACTCCAACCCGGACATCCATCAGTTTCACTTCCTCCTTCATCCTGCTTAGACACTTCTTGACATTCACCAATGGAGCTGAAATAAACCCAACAAACTTCATCGAGGGTCCTGATAGATTGTGACCAGACATTGTACAGTCGTCATTCCTATTCCATTAGCGCAATTAATGTGTGCGCATTACCCTAATGAGTACTAAGACCTTGTGAGAAAACACCTTATTTTTAACCTCATCTCGTTTCTTATACTGACTACCTACCAACCACGGGTGTCCAGTTAACTATATTTTAAAATTATCACCCGCCTCGGTGGCGTAGTTGGCTAACGCGCTTGTCGTGTTGAGCTCGACCGCCAAGGACGGGGAGATCGAGGTTCGAATCTCGGTCGGGTGAACTGGGGTGGTTTTTCCTAAATGGTTTTCCACTCTACCTCCACGCAAATGCGGGTTCACTTCCTCTAAACTCAACCTTCCCAATTCCTTATCCATTAGCGTAATTAGTACTTAAGCGTATAACCCGAACGGGTAGTAAGACGCGGTGCTAAATATTATTATTATTATTATTATTTAAAATTATCTGACTTTTCCAGATTTTTCAGAGCCAATGTTTTTTTTTTCAACCACTCTTTATTAAGTATACATTAGAGTGTCAATAATTTGAACATCAAAAATCTTGATCGCCAAGAAAAAATGTTATTTATAAAAAAAAAACACAGTGACATGGCCGTCAAAAAAATACCTTAACCCTTCTTTAACAAAAAATTGTAGACTTTTTTTAATTTGTTAGATTTTTGCCTTATTATATTCCTTCAGAATTTGTGATATTTAGTGACAAACAAACAATGTGTAAGTTAATTGTTTGAATAAAGTGAAAATGTTTCTACCATTACACTGAGTTTTCCTAAGTATCCTGTCAATGCTTATATTTTTATTTTTGATATAGGTACTGCATTTTAGAAAATCCAGACAAACCGATAATCCGAACAGGGTCGATCTCCAACTAGTCAGAATTATTGATGCTCTACTGTGTTACCAATTATTTTATTAATGTAATAATTATCTTGCACACATACACATTCTGAAATTGTGTCAAGCTATGAAAGGATTTCAGAGTAAAGAGATGTACATTTGGGTAGCTAGAGTTCAGTGAGATCATTAGAAGACATTAAAAGATAGCCTCACAATAGTATCTGGTTTAAAATTGTTGTGAGACACTTTCTTTTTTAGTTCCTTCTTCCTGTAAAATAATCGAATTTTTGTGCATGCGCATATTCAATGACTCAACTTTGGCTAAAGATGCATGAGATAGGGGGGGAAATACAACACAAAAATCACATGTTAACCTTGAGAATTGAGATTAGTATGTTCAACTGTGTTATATAGATTCGCAATATGTATTTACTGGAAAAAAATATATATATATTTTTGACATTTGTAAATAAAAGTTGCATATTTAATAAGTAAAGATTCTAGAATTTTAATAAAATTCCGTTACCTTTTCAAGACTTTCCCCTGACAACCAAATTCCCTGATATTTCCCTGTTTTCCAGGTCGCTAAGTGGGATGGAACAGAGATTTTTTTTGTTTGATTTGTCAAAGACTGAATTTTAAAAACATACAAGATGAACTTAGACACAAACTTATCAAAAAAATTACCAATAATAATAATAATAATAATATAGCGGGATAATCTTGTAACACCAAAAGGCATGAAACCAAGGATCTATCAATTAATATGTGATTAGAGTTAGTAAAAACATTTTAAAAAGTCCTGCGATGTTGTTGAAACATGCCAAGTGTAGAGTGATGTGTCCAACAAGTAGAGATATGGCGTCAAGTGGGAGCACAAAGTCTTTGATTGCATGTGTAGATAATGTGATTTTATTATCTCAGGCAAACAAATTGAATGATAAAAATACACAACCAGGAGTGATTGATATAACTTCACATATTATGTACTATTATGTCACTGGGTCAAGAATACAATGAGAACATATTGCCTTGTGTATCATGTATTTGCCCCTGGGACAGACAATGAGAACATATTACTTTGTGTATCATGTACTTGCCCCTGGGACAGACAATGAGAACATATTACTTTGTGTATCATGTACTTGCCCCTGGAACAGGACAATGAGAACATATTGCCTTGTGTATCATGTACTTGCCCCTGGGACAGGACAATAAGAATATAGTGCCTTGTGTATCATGTACTTGCCGCTGGGACAGGACAATGAGAATATATTACTTTGTGTATCATGTACTTGCCCTGGGACAGGACAATGAGAATATAGTGCCTTGTGTATCATGTACTTGCCCCTGGGACAGGACAATGAGAACATAGTGCCTTGTGTATCATGTACTTGCCCCTGGGACAGGACAATGAGAACATATTGCCTTGTGTATCATGTACTTGCCCCTGGGACAGGACAATGAGAATATAGTGCCTTGTGTATCATGTACTTGCCCCTGGGACAGGACAATGAGAATATAGTGCCTTGTGTATCATGTACTTGCCCCGGGACAGGACAATGAGAATATAGTGCCTTGTGTATCATGTACTTGCCCCTGGGACAGACAATGAGAATATAGTGCCTTGTGTATCATGTACTTGCCCCTGGGACAGGACAATGAGAATATAGTGCCTTGTGTATCATGTACTTGCCCCTGGGACAGGACAATGAGAATATAGTGCCTTGTGTATCATTTACTTGCCCCTGGGACAGGACAATGAGAATATAGTGCCTTGTGTATCATGTACTTGCCCCTGGGACAGGACAATGAGAATATATTGCCTTGTGTATCATTTACTTGCCCCTGGGACAGGACAATGAGAACATAGTGCCTTGTGTATCATGTACTTGCCCCTGGGACAGACAATGAGAATATAGTGCCTTGTGTATCATGTACTTGCCCCTGGGACAGGACAATGAGAACATAGTGCCTTGTGTATCATGTACTTGCCCCTGGGACAGACAATGAGAATATAGTGCCTTATGTATCATGTACTTGCCCCTGGGACAGACAATGAGAACATATTGCCTTGTGTATCATGTACTTGCCCCTGGGACAGACAATGAGAACATATTGCCTTGTGTATCATTTACTTGCCCCTGGGACAGGACAATGAGAACATATTACTTTGTGTATCATGTACTTGCCCCTGGGACAGACCATGAAAACATATTACTTTGTGTATCATGTACTTGCCCCTGGGACAGACAATGAGAACATATTACTTTGTGTATCATGTACTTGCCCCTGGGACAGAACAATGAGAACATATTACTTTGTGTATCATGTACTTGCCCCTGGGACAGACCATGAGAACATATTACTTTGTGTATCATGTACTTGCCCCTGGGACAGACCATGAAAACATATTACTTTGTGTATCATGTACTTGCCCCTGGACAGACAATGAGAACATATTACTTTGTGTATCATGTACTTGCCCCTGGGACAGACCATGAAAACATATTACTTTGTGTATCATGTACTTGCCCCTGGGACAGACAATGAGAATATAGTGCCTTGTGTATCATGTACTTGCCCCTGGGACAGGACAATGAGAATATATTGCCTTGTGTATCATTTACTTGCCCCTGGGACAGGACAATGAGAATATAGTGCCTTGTGTATCATTTACTTGCCCCTGGGACAGGACAATGAGAACATAGTGCCTTGTGTATCATGTACTTGCCCCTGGGACAGACAATGAGAATATAGTGCCTTGTGTATCATGTACTTGCCCTTGGGACAGGACAATGAGAATATATTACTTTGTGTATCATGTACTTGCCCTTGGGACAGGACAATGAGAATATAGTGCCTTGTGTATCATGTACTTGCCCTTGGGACAGACAATGAGAACATAGTGCCTTGTGTATCATGTACTTGCCCCTGGGACAGACAATGAGAATATAGTGTCTTGTGTATCATGTACTTGCCCCTGGGACAGACAATGAGAATATAGTGCCTTGTGTATCATGTACTTGCCCCTGGGACAGACAATGAGAATATAGTGCCTTGTGTATCATGTACTTGCCCCTGGGACAGACAATGAGAATATAGTGCCTTGTGTATCATGTACTTGCCCTTGGGACAGGACAATGAGAATATATTACTTTGTGTATCATGTACTTGCCCTTGGGACAGGACAATGAGAATATAGTGCCTTGTGTATCATGTACTTGCCCCTGGGACAGACAATGAGAACATATTACTTTGTGTATCATGTACTTGCCCTGGGACAGACAATGAGAACATATTACTTTGTATATCATGTACTTGCCCCTGGGACAGACAATGAGAACATATTACTTTGTGTATCATGTACTTGCCCCTGGGACAGACAATGAGAACATAGTGCCTTGTGTATCATGTACTTGCCCCTGGGACAGACAATGAGAACATATTGCCTTGTGTATCATGTACTTGCCCTTGGGACAGACAATGAGAATATAGTGCCTTGTGTATCATGTACTTGCCCTTGGGACAGACAATGAGAACATAGTGCCTTGTGTATCATGTACTTGCCCCTGGGACAGACAATGAGAATATAGTGTCTTGTGTATCATGTACTTGCCCCTGGGACAGACAATGAGAATATAGTGCCTTGTGTATCATGTACTTGCCCCTGGGACAGACAATGAGAATATAGTGCCTTGTGTATCATGTACTTGCCCCTGGGACAGACAATGAGAATATAGTGCCTTGTGTATCATGTACTTGCCCTTGGGACAGGACAATGAGAATATATTACTTTGTGTATCATGTACTTGCCCCTGAGACAGACAATGAGAACATATTACTTTGTGTATCATGTACTTGCCCTGGGACAGACCATGAAAACATATTACTTTGTGTATCATCTACTTGCCCCTGGGACAGACAATGAGAACATAGTGCCTTGTGTATCATGTACTTGCCCCTGGGACAGACAATGAGAATATAGTGCCTTGTGTATCATGTACTTGCCCCTGGGACAGACAATGAGAATATAGTGCCTTGTGTATCATGTACTTGCCCTTGGGACAGGACAATGAGAATATAGTGCCTTGTGTATCATGTACTTGCCCCTGGGCCAGACAATGAGAATATATTGCCTTGTGTATCATGTACTTGCCCCTGGGACAGACAATGAGAATATATGTGCCTTGTGTATCATTTACTCATCCTTGAGACAGGATCCTTTCTTTCTGTAGTGTTTTCTAAATCACGTTACAAGAAATATCGCCTTACCTCTTAGAATAATCTTGTCAACTGCCTTTACTTCGTCATGTTCCAAGGAGATATTTCTTGTAGCGTGATTTAGATAAGGCTACATTTCCAATTGGTTAGACAACATTGATCATTGCGCTTGGGGAAGTTAAGTGGAAAGGTAGGAGATACTTGAACAAAACAAAACGACCCTCAGAGAATTTGAAGAGAGAGCCGTCATAGCTCGATATAAACTACCTTTCAAAAATGAACAAAGTTTGACGGAGTTGCATACGCTATGGCACCTCTGTGCTATTACTCACTCCTGTCCGTCATACTTGTCCCCCACTCTTCCATCTCTTGTTTGATAGACTCCAGCTCTTCCGTGACATGCGCCAATGTCCGGGACCTCTCCGTGACGCCCCCGCTCACTTGACGGTATTGGGTGCTTACCCTGGAGAAGTCATCCTGACCAAGAGCAGAAGATGATACTCCACGTTATTACATGGACCATAGTCTAGTATTAAAAGTGACCTTCCTCCGGACACCTTCCAGCACTTACAATGAAAGGAGAGGTTATGGTGATGTAATTACACTTTAACAATCCTTCTATGCCTTATTCTTCTTGATAAAGCTTGTTTCCATACCCCTGGATATCAATACTCTATTGGCCATCTGGGCACACTACACCTAGGGTAGACTGCCGAGGACGGGGAGATCAAGGTTCAAATCTCGGTCGGGTGAACTGGGGGGGGGGGGGCGGTTTTACCTAAATGGTTTTCCACTCTCCCTTCACGCAAATTTGGGTTCATTTCCTCTAAATTCAACCTTCTCAATTCCTAACCCATTAGCGTAATTAATACTTAAGTGTACAACCCAAAAGGGTATTAAGAAGCGGTGCTAAATATTACTATTACAAATAGGTGTGTGTGAAGCTTCAACTTGGCTTTGAAAAAAATCTCATCTTCAATTTTGTTCCAAAAAATAATTCCAGCTTCACCAATACAAATAATGATAACTGAAATTCTCAATTTATGTTAAATTATTACCATTCTTAAATGTTACCAGTTTACCTGTAGACTCCTGTATTGGACCAGGTACGTCTCCAGCTGTGTGTTGAGATATTTATCTCTACTGCTCATTTCCTACAGTTTACCTGTAGACTCCTGTATTGGACCAGGTACGTCTCCAGCTGTGTGTTGAGATATTTCTCTCTACTGCTCATTTCCTACAGTTTACCTGTAGACTCCTGTATTGGACCAGGTACGTCTCCAGCTGTGTGTTGAGATATTTCTCTCTACTGCTCATTTTCTCCAGAGTTTGGCTGATATCTGTATGAAGCTTATCAAGCTGAGCTCGCGCGGTGACGAGGGCCCCATCTATCCCTCGCGATGTTGCTGCATCTGGTCCAGCCTCGACCTCCAGTCACGAGAGTCTGCGATAATGACACAATCAGTTAGAGTCCTCAAATCCCTCAACTCCTTAAGGATATTTAAGATTCAAAGACTCCAGAAAATATCAAATTTGAGATTAGAAAAATAAAAATAAAGGTTTTTATTCAAAATCTTTAAATGGAATTTGTTTTATGCCTGTAATGCTGCTTAGTGGTGGTTCATCCCCAACATAATTATAAGAAAAACGTAACCAGAACCCAAACCAGTAATTTAATACTCAACTAACTCAACTAAATGTATGAATGTTATAATGAATGCATTTTAGGGAAAAAAGTTAATATTAATTTATTTTTTCTATTTTCTATTATTTTATTATAGTACTATTTCGTCTTATATTCATAGCCTTTTATAACATTCTGATTCAAGTTATATATTTGGGATTCTGAAGTAAAATGAAGAATCATATTTGAGATTCAGATTTGTAAAATAGTTGATTCGGCCTAAACACTCAACGTGTCCAAATGTTGAAAATCCCGTCAATAAAGAGAAACAAATGCAAACCTGTTTTGACAGTGACCTTGAGTTGAGGTATCACTCTTTCAAGCTCAAGTTTCCAATTCTCAAAATTTGTATTTGACTCCAAGATTTCATCTGGTTTCTGGGATTCAATATTCTGAAATCATAAAAATTATTACCTACCCTGTTAGTAGTCCATGGGCTGGACCACACTGTGCTAACAGCTATGTCTGTGCCAAAATACCTATCTGCCTTTGCATAATATAATCTTGGCACGTTGCTACAAATTGGCTTGACGAGGAAGGGCGGAGGGACCCTAGTTTATACATTAAAAATATAATAACTGTGAGTAACCCGAGAAAGTAAGTGACTTTATCCCTGACATATGTATCGAGTGTGTTCTACCTGGATGGCCAGGTCCTCTATGCGTAGGAGCGTCTCCTCCTCATCGTCGTCAGAGCCTTCGGCAGCCATGTCCTCCTCAACTCTCTCCAGTAATAGTTCTGACTCATCTTCCACCAGGACATCTTCTTCGTGGTCTAGCTCCACTGGAGGCTCTGGTCTGGAAAAATACAGGTCATAATCTTATACTACACCTCTTCCTCCAGTGGCGAGATAACTTACTTGTGCCACAGAGATAACTCACTTGTGCCACAGAGATAACTCACTTGTGCCACAGGAAGCTAGTGCTCTTGAGGGCAGCATCGGCCAGCCTGTCTAGTACAAACACTGCTTGTTGTCCACATCCTTGCTTAAGCTTGTTAGGAGGGAAGTTCACGCTGGTTCCCTGCAACAAAACATTATGATCGCAAGAGTTCCGTCTATGGACGGCGACGCTTTGTATTTCATGGAACACAAGGTCCCTGGTGCAATGTAACTCACAGTTGCTCGGAGGTTGTCGAGGATGCTCGCTATTGTGGAGTTTGGGTCGTCATACTCCTGCGGTTGCTCCAACTGTCGATTTGTCTTGCGGATCAGCCATGCGGCCAGAGACGTAAACAAGTAGAATTGTTCTCCGGGTTAGTGGGAATCACAAAGTACAGCCTAAAACACAAACGATAACAGACCACACAGAGCTAGGTGTGAGCAGACCTGATTGTTAACCGTTAGAGGCATAATACTTGATAAACACTTTTTGGTAAAAAAAAAAAACTCAAAGTGAAGTGCAAGTGCCATGAAATCAGTAAGGGGTGTGCCAAGTCCACTTTTTTTTCAATTCGAAGCAAACTCTATTAAAATATATGAAATATTCTTGAAGCAGAATCGAAGTTTAATTGTTTTTTGCAAGTATTTTTAGGCTTGAAAAAAATATTATATTGTAGTTAACTCCATAAACTAAATTTACTTGGAAATAAGTTTTAATGCACAATTTGTTTGTAATCTTTTGTTCTATTCGATGTATGGATGTTGTTGAAGTGAAGGGAGTATGCAAGAATAGGGAAGTGTGAAGAAAGTTAGTGTGGATGGATTAAGTACGGAGTTGTTTTTTGAGTTATATGCACAGTTTCTTGCCTACCCCATAAGGAAATGACGTGATTAGGTAGGTAGGTATTATCTATCACCACTTAATATTCATTTATACTTCAGATTTTTTCCAAAAGAATAATATTGATTTGTGGAGTATATAACAACTCAGAATGACAATAAATGATCTGAGTCTCTTGATCCAATATTTATTGTATCTTGAATATCCTTGAGGATTCAAGGACTCAAGAGTCCCAATCCTAGATTTATCACTTTAATCAAACAAGAGCCATTTAAATATAGGCTTAGTCATTACCTAAATATATTAAGTATATTATGGAAAAATCTTTTATGAATTAATAATTTTTTTTTTTTTACTCTTTTAAATTATGCAAGATAGTCAAAACCATTTAGTGTTTCATGCAATTTTTATAAATACTACTTAGTACTGTTGGGACATCTAGTTATTAGCTTGTGGGGAGTAGGGGAGAAGGGAGGGAGAGGAAGAAATGGGAGGAGGGGGATATAATCCGGAGGTTTCATAGAAGCTTTCATGAAATTGGAGGGAAGGAGTGTGGACCTGCATCGTCATCTCGCCACCAGACACAACGTAATAAATGATTAAAAAGGGAAGTTGTGTGTGCATGTGTGCGCACCTGCGGGATTGTTTGTGCATAAATCAGGTTAAGGGGTAAAGAGAGGGAGAGAGGGGGGTGGGGATGTAGATGTGGTGTAGTGTGGTCGTAGGACCGTCAGGAATATGGCTAGCACCATGAAATCAATAACCCTCCACTTCTCCCATTCCACCATTAAGACAAGAAGGAGAAACTGGATAGACTGGGTACAAAGATAAAAGGCAACGAATAAATTTTTTTTTAAAAAGGCTGATAAATTAAACACAGTCAGAATAGGTTTGAAAAAACGATGCTGATGAAGTAGACAATATTTACAGGAAAGGTATTGTTTGATAAGCTGGTAACAGGTTTTCCCCAAGCTTGTCCTAAAACTAACAGGTAGGCCTACAAGTTGAGTTATCCAACCTGGTCTAACACAAGCAAAGCAATGTTTATGAGACTGGTAGACTGGCAAACTTACCTGCTTAGCGGTTTCATCTTCAAGTCTCGGACAAACTCCACGTCGTAGTTGAGCAAGTTAAGTTTGTCGTGTAGCTCCTCCATAGTGACGTATAACATGTACTCCAAACCAGGACCAGCATCGGAGGTGTCCACCAAGAGCTGTTCTTCTTCCAGAGACATGGTGAGAGATTCGCTGCATTCGACATATAACAAGAATGAATGGACATAAAAATTGTTTTGCAATTTGTCACACCCGTATCTACCTGTTAGCATATAGGATTTAATCTAATGGAATAGAGATGAGGAAGGAAGCATTTTAGAGGTAATCTACCCGTATTTGCAAGGAAGAAGAATGGAAATAAATATTTTTTTTAAAAAAACACCGTCAGTAGAAGGCCGTTCTGACACGAGAGTGACGCCTATAGCCATTCGGAAGCAAGTATATGATATTGAAATCTTTGCATGCTCATTTGTATAGTTACTATCAACCCAATAAGGTCTAGTCATTGACTGACCGGGGTTGCTTGCATGAACAATAGCGGGTACGAGTGCGGTGAGTTAGGTAATCCTCGGGACGGGGTGACTTTCCCATAGTGGGCACAAGACGTTCTACAGACTATGGCAAAGGGTATTTTACCAACGATAAAGACCTTCTAGCTCAGCAAACGGTAAGCTAGAGAGCCTAAGTACCTCCGATGAGGTGCGACGTACCATTCCATTAATGGGAATTCTTACTGTCACTGTCAACCACTCAGTTATTAGCTTTAGAGAAATCTCCGAGGATGATTACTTTGTTAGAACGTATAGTTGGTCGAATCAATAAAAACATCGAAAAAACAGATACATTAGTTTTCTTTAAAATGTTTCAAATAACAATTCCCATTAAAACGCACTTGATCAGACAAAATTTTAAAGCTGTTATTTAGGGGAGTATCCAAGGTTATTTTTATAATAGTAATTAGGGAATACGAACTAGTGTTAAAAACTTACATTTATAAATTATAACAAAGCCTTTTGAGGAATTAAATCATTAGCAAAAGTTGGTGTGTATTGTAATTTGTAAGGAATGTTTCTTTCATCAGTCAGTTTATTTGTATTGATTTTGTTCGCGTCGACTATTGGGAAGTGGGAACAGTTCTACAACTAAGACGAGTACAGCTTGGCGTTAGCTTGAAGAAGATGGAATAAGCTATTCACTCTGAGGCAGCGCGAACGGTTTTCAAAAAGCAGGGAATTACAAATAGAGATGCTTGTTACAGGCGACGCGAACAGAGTTATTAAAAATATATTTGTTTGAAAACACAAATTTGACCAACATGCTAAGCAAAGTTTTTCTTATTTGAATAATGATACACCGTTGATTTTAAATATTTTTACACTTATGTTAATTGTTCTTTGTTATTTCAATTTTAATAGTAAATGTGTTATAAATAATAAAAAAATTACTTAATTAAGTAATATAAAAGATCTGTGTGAAGAAATAGCTGATACAATAATTGATTTGTATTAGGAACATTTTTGACAAAGACCTTAATTATGAATTGACATATCTGACAGAAAAGGCTACTAGCAGACATAGCAGATATACTTCCATATTATAATTGAGGTTATTTTGTGACAACTATATCGGCACACAAAATTTGCCATTCCAAACAACAATTGTAGATACCCCCTTTGCACCGTACAATACAATATATTTTGTTGAATTATATCACTGAAGGCAAAAGTATAGTAGGCTGCGTAACAATTTGAACAAATTAGCAATAATTTAACTATTCACTTGCATTGTATGGTAGGAACAAAATTTTAGTCATTTAAATAAAATTTACATTTTGCTTAGACTAAATCATAGCAATTGTACCTTAATAGAGTAAAACAGTCCTTCATTACAATCTGCATTACGA
Source organism: Timema podura (assembly GCA_033556935.1). Lineage (NCBI taxonomy): Eukaryota > Metazoa > Arthropoda > Insecta > Phasmatodea > Timematidae > Timema > Timema podura. Next base: position 53,993,381 of record JAVRXN010000012.1, on the reverse strand, counting down.
TGTAATGAAGAAGAGAAATATAAAATTTCAGGAAGTCTATTGAAAGGTAAAATAAGATTATAGTCTTTGAGTATTATGTCTATTTAGCTATCATATATAGAATACATTCTCATGACGTGTTTCTTTTTTAGTTGAGAGTTAGCAAATTTAATTGATACGAAAGTATGTGCAATATTAAGGTTTGATTATGAAACGGAAAAAAAACTTATTGTTAACATGTGCCTCATACATGAAAATTTCTTATCATTAATTTTTAAGCATGAATTGGTTGATTCCCCTATTATCCGTGATATTTTGAATTTGGTACGTGTTGTGTGTGACAAACCGTGAACTAGAGCTCGCTGGTGACAAAATAACAATAACAAATGACTGTCGCACACGTGGATGCAAGAATAGTATTTTTCAACTTAAAATAATCAATGCTATTTGCTCATTAATCACACTTAATAATATATTAATACAAATTAAGTATACAAGGTAGGTATAAAGGATATATATATATTTTAATTTAGTTTTGTAATCTTGATTAAATAGTTTTAATTTATTAAAGAGTCTAGCCCAATGATAGTCATTTGATTTGATAAACCCATATGGATATTGAAAGTATAATTTAGACCACATATTTACACTTGAGTGTTAACATTTATAGGTTATTATATACCAAGAGACACAATTTGTGTTTTTATCAATATTAGCTGTAATTAATACTTATTTAATTATGTGTTATGGATTAGAAAGGTTACATTTAAAGGAAATGTACCCACGTTCGTGTGGAGGGAGAGTGGAAAACCATTTAAAAAAGACCAATCTTAGTACACCCGACTGATATCAAACCCCAACCTCCCCATCATTGGCAGTCTAGTCTATTACAAGAGTGATGCCTTAAACCATGAGGCCACCAAAGCAGGTTTTTAAGATAGTTACATGATATCTGGAAATATATATAATCTTATAGGGGCCTATTAATTTCCTTGTTTAGCAATATGTTGCTTCAGCGATTGGCAGCAGTGCTGATTTTGGCTGTCAGCGTGTCTTCACAGAGGGTGGCACCAGGTGTACCACCACAACAATACCAGCAGGCGAGTATTGAAAAATTAGGGATTCGTAAAGTAACTACTACTTATGAATCATTTTGAACACACTGAATTATTCAAAAGTGGTTTTTCTTTAATATTTGAGGCTTACAAAATATGGTTATTAGTAAATAGGGAGTAAATATTACACATTAGAATATTTTGTATAATTTTCTTTTTATGTTTTATATAGCCGCAACAAGTACCTGGACACCAACAAGTTCCAGTTCAGCAAGTTCAGGTAAGCTTCCTACAATACTTAATCATGTATACCCAGGGACACCCGCAGGGGGGGAATTTGGACCCCCTGAGATTCTGAGGTTGTATAAATATTAGAAGTTTGAAACTTTTTCTTATGTTGCCTTAAAAAGCGTCTTTTGAGGCTTCAATTTAATAAATTTTCCCAGAACCAAACCCCCCCTGTACTTCTATACACCCAGACCTCTCTTTTTGCACCCCCTGAGGAAAAATCCTGCAGGTGCCCACGTCCATACCTGGATCAAATTTAAAAGGCATTTCAATAATAGTTGGTAGCTCGGAACATGACCCCATTAAGTTGTCATTCTCTGAAATTCATCATCATCATCCATGAACTGTTTCCGGCCACTGGCTGGGTCTGTTTGGAACATAAGCCTCTCCACAGCCTCCTTTCCTCCAACCACCTCTCTCCCTCCACACTCCTCCTTACTCCCTTCAGCCATCTGTCCCTTGGTCTTCCTCTCTACCTCCTGGACATCCTTTCCCTCTCCATTCTTCTCACATGACCATACCACCTTATCTCTCCTGTCCTGGACCGGCTCTTCTTCTACTATCGCTCTTACTCTCTCATTTCTCATCCTGTCAAATTTTGTCACGCCGGTCCTGTTTCTCAGAAATCTCAAAAATGAGATTTTCCACGATTTTTATTCAAATAAATTCCATGCATTGAAACCTTTGGTGGGTATTTCATAACCATAACAGAAGCTGAAATTATCGTAACAATCTTCACTATAACTCAGCTCTACCAACTCTACACTAGCGCCACCTTTGTGCTAAGAATATCTAACATTCATAGAGTGAATTTTTCTCAACTGAGATATATATTAACATATCTATTTATAAAACAATCTACTCAACATAATACAACACTTACTCTTATGACTTTGTCATTTTGTTCAGCAACAACACGTGCCAGTTCAGCAACAACACGTACCTGTTCAGCAACAACACATACCTGTTCAGCAACAAGTACCTATTCAGCAACAAGTACCTATTCAACAACAGGTACCTGTTCAGCAACAAGTACCTATTCAGCAACAGGTACCTGTTCAGCAACAAACATGTGCCTGTTCAACAACAACACGTGCCACTTCAGCACCAACAGGTAGGTACTTATATTGCCACATCTTTGTCAACATGTCTCGATGAAAACAGCTCACTCTGAAATGTTCTTCTCCGTATCTAAAATAAATCTTATTCAAAGTCATTTTGCTTTCCTTTCTCGACATTTAAATAATTTCTAACTTTTGATCCTTTATTAGAGCTGTATTTTATTTTAAAACCACATATTTTCAACATATTTTTGCTCACTCATATAAAGTATGTGCAAAAAAATTCTTATTCTTGTTTAAAACTGAGATATTATGAATAAATAAATTAATAATTAGAGTTTTTGATGTACAGTACAATTTTTCTTAAATATTAATATTAGCTAATACCACCACCACCACCACAACCAGGCCTACCACTACTTACGAGGGTGGTGGCCGTGGTACCTGAAACAAAGTAGCTTGACTCATCTTTGTTGTCGTCTTTGTGATGGTAATGACTATGATTATGACATTAATGAAAGCCACTTTGTTTCAGGCACATTGCGCCCGTACCACTCTCAAGGTCAACAGATATTAATGCACCTGATATTCACTTTGTTTCAGGCACATCACGCCCACCACACTCAAGGTCAACAGATTCTTAATGCAGCTGATATTCACTTTGTTTCAGGCACATCACGCCCACCACCCTCAAGGTCAACAGATTCTTAACGCAGCTAATGTGATGCAGGAAAAAGAGTGAGTATATAATTATGATATTAAAATACCCAACAATATTATGACTTGACTTGTACGCAGTAAATTAAGTTAATGTATTGGTATAATTGTTTGCTTATGGGATTTTAACCTTCTGTAAAGTACAAACAGGAACAAATACATTCTTCTCTTCATTTCTTCCCTTCTTCATTCACTCTTCACACTTCTTTTCACTCAATCTTCACAGTTATACATTATTTTTAAATTTTTGGAGAAACTCATTCATCATTTGTGTGTCTCTAAATACTATGAAGATAACTTTTACACCCGTGATTGTTTCCAGCTCATGGCCTTGGTAAGTTTTTTTTTATTCAAGTCATATATTTTTCCACTACCGGCTGGCTGGACCTGTCGTAGCAATATGAAGATAATGGAATGCTTTAAACACCTGGGGAGTTTGGTAGAGGAAATTGGAAGAAACAGAAGATAAATCAGTGGGGGAAGGAGGCAAGCAGAAACTTTCTTCAGAAGTGTGAGAAGTATAATTTGAAGCAGGGATATTCCAAGGAAGTGAAGAGGAGCGATCTACAGGACGTAAGATGTACCAATATTGACACACACTGCGGAAACGTGGGTAGTGAAGGAGCAGGATGAAAACAGAATACAAGATGTGAAATGAGATTTCTAAGAAGTGCTGTAGAAGTGACAGGAATGGATAGAATGATAAATGAAAGGATGAGAGGAATAACTAAGGAGGGGCCAGTGCATAACAGGAGAGAGAAGTCACGATTAAGTTAGTATGGCTTCGTGAAGATAATAGAGGAGAAGTCACGATTATGTTAGTATGGCTTCGTGAGGATAATAGAGGAGAAGTCACGATTATGTTAGTATGGCTTCGTGAAGATAATAGAGGAGAAGTCACGATTAAGTTAGTATGGCTTCGTGAGGATAATAGAGGAGAAGTCACGAATTAGTATGTTTAAGTAATAGGAGTCCCTTAGTTAGAAGATAATAGAGGAGAAGTCACGATTAAGTTAGTATGGCTTCGTGAGGATAATAGAGGAGAAGTCACGATTAAGTTAGCATGGCTTCGTGAGGATAATAGAGGAGAAGTCACGATTATGTTAGTATGGCTTCGTGAGGATAATAGAGGAGAAGTCACGATTATGTTAGTATGGCTTCGTGAGGATAATAGAGGAGAAGTCACGATTAAGTTAGCATGGCTTCGTGAAGATAATAGAGGAGAAGTCACGATTAAGTTAGTATGGCTTCGTGAGGATAATAGAGGAGATGTCACGATTATGTTAGTATGGCTTCGTGAGGATAATAGAGGAGAAGTCACGATTAAGTTAGTATGGCTTCGTGAGGATAATAGAGGAGAAGTCACGATTAAGTTAGTATGCTTGGTGAGGATAATAGAGGAGAAGTCACGATTAAGTTAGTATGGCTTCATGAGGATAATAGAGGAGAAGTCACGATTAAGTTAGTATAGCTTGTGAAGATAATAGAGGAGGAAGAAGTCACGATTAAGTTAGTATGGCTTCGTGAAGGATAATAGAGGAGAAGTCACGATTAAGTTAGTATGGCTTCGTGAGGATAATAGAGGAGAAGTCACGATTAAGTTAGTATGGCTTCGTGAAGATAATAGAGGAGAAGTCACGATTAAGTTAGTATGGCTTCGTGAGGATAATAGAGGAGAAGTCACGATTAAGTTAGTATGGCTTCGTGAGGATAATAGAGGAGAAGTCACGATTAAGTTAGTATGGCTTCGTGAGGATAATAGAGGAGAAGTCACGATTAGTTAAGTTGTGAAGTATAGGGTCCGATATCTTGTGAGGATAATAGAGGAGAAGTCACGATTAAGTTAGTATGGCTTTGTGAAGATAATAGAGGAGAAGTCACGATTAAGTTAGTATGGCTTCGTGAAGATAATAGAGGAGAAGATACCAAAGAAGATGCTGGATAGTGAAGTGGGGGCAGGAAGACCAAGGGACAGGTGGCTGAAGGGTGTGTAGAGAAATGTGGAGGAAAGAGGAGAGGACTAGGTCAGGGTGGAGGAGAGGTGGTGGGGAGACTTTAAAGCTCTAAACAGACCCGGCCAGTGAATGGATAACTGTTCACGATGATGATGATGATGATGATGATGTGTAGCTGTGTAAGTGAAAATTTAATTAGGAAGAGAGAACTGTGTTTGTCCCTGTCTAGACCTGACCTAACCTAACTAGCCTTTCAGGTTGGCTTCCTTCCCTATAACATCATCAACTGTTTCCATCCTGTGGCCGGGTCACTTTAGTAAAATGCCTCCATCTTTCTCTATTCTTACATCATGCTTCCTCTTTTTAATGATTCTATTCTCCTCCTCTCAGACACACACTTTCTGTTATTTGCTCCTTTCCATCTTTTTCTTGGCCTCCCTTGCGTCTTTTTCATATCAGTCACATTATATTATATACAATATTTCTTCACCGCTTTAAATGTTTTCAAGCCATTAGGCAATTATTGTTTTATAATTATGAGTTAACTTTAATACTATAACTATTTTGCAAGTTTGAGAACAAACTATGGCCGTTATAAGTTACAGGAAAGATGGATAGAAACATATATTTACATGTGACCATCCATCTTTCTGTACCTTTGCTCCAGGTATAGGCTAATACAATTACCTCATAAAGTGAAGATGAGGTTTTCTTGCAGAGCTATATGGTAATTATTGGTAATATAAAATTGATGAAAGCTCTTTATAGTAGTTCATGTGATTGAAGAGCGGTGATTTGTCTGCAGCCATATCCAGGAGCACATGGAAGTTCCAATGGATACCAGCAAAATGACAGAACAAGAGTTGCAGTTTCATTATTTCAAAATGCACGACGCTGACAACAACAACAAGTTGGACGGCAGTGAACTCATCAAATCCCTCATCCACTGGCACGGTGAGCTCAGCCCATCTTCATGGGTAGAACATAGTATACAAATGGTTGGCATTCACATTTTTCCTCAAAGTGCTTTTCCCCTGGGAATAGCCCATGGCCATCATTTAAACAAATAATAAAAAATTAAATTTTTAGATATTCGTTACTAGCTGCCGTATTTACCTGGATATTAGACACATCCCCCCCTCCCCCCAATTTAGTTTCCTAAAATTTTAGAGTTATTTTATTCATTACTTGAATTTTTTTTCTCTTCGTGTCCAATGTTTATTTGTTATGGGTAGTACATAACAGCTGATATTTTTAAAATCGGTTTGTAATTCACTGTTGAAGGTCAATTTTTCATCTGCTGAGGTGCCCACATTATACAGCTGCTTTTGGTGTCCTCAGTCTTTTGGTTGTAGTGGAATTGAAACCCCAACCTCAAACTCAGCCCCAATTTTGAGCAAAAATATCAAGCACTGGTATTCTATTTTACATTTAGCCTCGTCTGGCAGTGATAACTTATCTTAACACAATTTTTAAATAACGTATTTGATATTTTCTTTAATTGTTCTTGAGGGTAGTTAAGTGACATACTATTGTAAAACTGTAGTTAATGTGGTTAGCTAACAATTTTTATAATTTATGCTTTATCCTAGTAATGTGACAACTTGTCCTGAGTAAAGTGATGTGACAACCGACCTTGTCAGCATAATGGCTTTTAATGTGACGACAGGCCTTGTCAGCATACTGGCTGTTAATGTGACAACTTGTCTTGAGTTTGGTGATGTGATAACTTGTATTGGATGTAGTTATGTGACAACTTGTCTTGATTGTACTGAAGTGACATCTTATCTTGTCAGCATACTGGCTGGTGATGTGACAACTTGTATTATCAGGGTACTGGCTGTTGATGTAACAACTTGTCTTGTCAGCTAACTGGCTGGTGATGTGACAACTTGTCTTGTCAGCATACTGACTGGTGATGTGACAACTTGTCTTGTCAGCAGACTGGCTGGTGATGTGACAACTTGTCTTGTCAGCATACTGACTGGTGATGTGACAACTTGTCTTGTCAGCAGACTGGCTGGTGATGTGACAACTTATCTTGTCAGCATACTGACTGGTGATGTGACATCTTGTCTTGACATAGCTTTAAAGCTGGGGATGTGTGAATGAATTTGTATTAATTGCTTAATGTGTGAATGAAGTGATTGAGTGAAAGGCTGACTCTTGATGGTATTTGTTGTGAGTTTGTGTTGTCATGTGTTGTCACACGATGTCCTGTGTGTTTGTCATGCTAGAACAAGGTCACCAAGACCCCAACAATCCCACACCCCAGGGAGAGAAAATATTTTCAGACGAAGAACTACTTCAGCTCATTGATCCGATCCTCAATATGGACGATGGCAACAATGACGGTTATATTGACTATCCAGAGTTTGTGAGGGCCCAGCAGAAAGCAGCCGCTAACACAGCCGCGCCCAGGCACTGATCAGGTATACCTCCTCTTGTTATTTTGTAAGTATCCTCCCTCCCACACACCAAGTGAATACACAATACATAATGAGGAAAGATTTGACTATAGTCACTACTCTTTAGGGGTGTGAGTAGGAATGTGATACTAAAGAAAAGTATCGATACTGTACTCATTAAAAGTATCAGAAGAAAAATATCAATACCATACTAGTATCGAAAGAAAAGTATTGGTAGCGAAGCGCGCATAAACTTTTATTTTTCATCTGCTTGGGGCACCCTTGAGTCAGCCGAGTTCATTGAGCCCTACGAAAGCTTACTTTGTTTAGTTTGCGATGACTGTGCTCATTGATGAACAAAGATGAAAGAACAGCTATGATTTATGATGAGCTAAAAGAGATTGAATGTTAGAATTGCATAAAATGAGTGAGACTTGAGGAATAGTGTAATTTGTACACACATTCCACAGTCCACCCTAGTAAACATTTAATCCCAGCATGAGTGAAGATAACAAAAAAGTTGTTTCTTTTAACACTGGAGTGTGAGTACTAATATCAGTAAACGTATCGAGTAAAAAAATACTAATATTGAAAGGAAAATATCAATATTGATATTAGTAAAGTATAAATACTTTTTTCACATCTTTAGGTGTGAGAAATTTAAAACCTTCCAACTTTGTTTTGAAAAAAATTGCTGTTTTGACAATAATTGTTATGAAGCTTTGTCAATTGAAATATTGACAGCTCAAAATATTAATTTTATTTTAAATTACTGCCATTTTTAGGTGTTAAATAAATTAAAATTAATATTCAGATGAAAGAATCTAAAGTAATTGAATTGCATCTTTTGATAGTAACTGAACACAATATAATATTTTTTTTAAGGAATAAAAACAATCCACCAAAAATATCATAACTTCAAAACAACTTCAAGACTAATGGATCAGGCCACATACCGGAAACAGTTAATTATGATGATAGTGATAAAGATGAGACAGCTTCAAGAATTTTTCATAAATTAAGTTTGAGTTTGCTTCGAATTGAAAAAGTGGTCTTCGCACATACCTAATACCAACCTTTCTTGATCCCAATAAGCTAATTCAATCTTTTAAAGTGCTAAACAGATACTGTATGTTGATATGTGGTGTTGGGAACTTGCTTATTTATTGTTGCTTCGGTTTTTTTGTCAATATAATTTACCAACTAACCATTACTTACAAGTTTTTAAATGTTTTTCTTAGTAATAATTTGATATTTGCTATCATCCTTTGAAAGAGTAATACATGTATTTCTTCGATTCGAAGGCTACGCCATTATAAGATACACATTTAAAACACACCTTAATTTTTCAGTACTACCAACAGAAAAAAACTTTACTCCAGAATGTAATAAAAATAAAATGCTAAAATTCCCTTTCTTATCAAAGAAATATTTTTATTACAAATTACTTTACTGGCAACCTTATTTTGAGAAGGTATATTATTTATCTCTTCCTTCTGAATCAATATTAGTATGATTCTTCTGAGCCATCGATATCTTCATCATCCCCTTATATATCATCTTAGTCATTGAGAGCATTGTTCGAAAAAGTACTGTAATTCTAAGACGCACCGTATTTTTATAAACTTTTGAATTGGAAAAAAATTACTTCTTAGAATCGAAGAAATAGGGTATACAAAGGAACACACCAACACGTTTAGTATAGTATGGGATGCGGGACTTTTAGAAATACTGTTGTGTGTTGGAGTTTAATGAATTAAGAGTGTTCCAGAGCCAGGTGAGGGTGAGCAGGTGAGTGTAGAGAGTGATGAGACACTCGCCAAATTGTGGACCGAATACTGGGTAACAGCGACATCAACAACGATGGCTTCATAGACTTTGTGGAGTTCCGTTCGACCTCGTGGCACAGCTCTTCATAGTGACCGATGTTGCTTGGGGTGTACCAACAATATAAGGCCAAATATTCAATTCACACCTTCAAATACAAAACCGCTCATACCAAGCTTGATAGCTGTTTTGTCGTCTATTCCTTGTGTTGAGCCAGGTACTGTGGGCTGAACATTGTTTGGGGTAGATAGAGGACATTTGTATTATTTGGTGGGGGTTACGAGGAGATATTGGTGTGAAAGGGTAAGGAGGTTAGGTTTAACTAACCTAACACATCAACCATTTTGTGCGTGGAAGATATTTTAGGGATGTTCCAATCAAACCATAACTTACTCATTAATTAAATAATAAATAAACTTATCTTATTATTACGCTCCTATGTATTTAATTTTGTCTATAAATTACTATTTAATTATTAAGCTCGTCGGTATTTAATTTTGTTTATAAATTACTATTTACTATGTTTTAAAATTAAGTAGAAACTGGATATTTAAGTGTGGTCACTTGGATTTTTTTTGTTAGAGCTTATTTTGGGTTTTTACCTAAATAAACATATTTTAACTAGCTTATTTATAACATTGTTTTGGAAGTTTTAGTATAAACAAATATAGTGTATTTAAAACTCCAATGGAATTTAAAGAACAATTGAACCACGATTGATTTATTTAATTTGATTTATTTAAACATATATCTCTGCTACAATAATTTGAAAGATTAAATGTACAATATGTAAAATAATCAAGGCTTTATTTTTTTAATAAAAAGATGGATACAAAAATTCTATTATAGAATCACCTGACTTTTCCGGGTTTTCCAGAAATTTTTCTAATTTTCTTGACTTTTTTTTTCAGTTTCTCGTGACAAGTTATGATGTTTTTTGTTTATTACAGTGATCTCATTTAAAAAAAAATCCTATCAGTCACTTAACATCAACATCTATCTCTTTAATACAAAGGAAAAGTAGTGCCAGATTGCAGACTACAGAACAAATAATTATGAAATTTTCGGGATACACCATGATACAAAATTAGCCATGCTGCTACAGTCCAGTCTGTGTTTTACTCTATTCTTCTGAAGAAGGGGACTGATGTACCCGAAAATTACATAATTACCATGTATGTTTTATTATGTTTTAATTAAATTTAATTCTATAACTCGGAAACAGAAAACATTGTAGAAATACAGTACATTAATTTAAAGTAAGTGAATTGGAAGGAACAAATTCCCTTTTTATACTATCACAGACTTTTTAAAAATTACTTTTAAAAAGTATTGTAAATATAGATGGAAACTAGTTATCTTAGATTAAGTAAAAACACTTTTTTTTCCAATATTGTGAACTTTTTAAATAAAAAATCCAGTATTTATTTAAATAATAAAACAGTATTTTCATCAATTTGTCAATAATTACATTTTCAAAATCTTGTTAAGAATTATTAAATTCTGCCATCTCTAAATAAACTATTTGTATTATTATCAGTGGCGTAGTGCAGCTGGAACGGAGGACGCTCTGGCATGTTTTGAGTGTGGAGTGGCGCTCCGACTGATTATCGGCCTAAAATATAACTTTCTCCTGAAATTAGACTTGTTTGTCTTTAAATGTGGATGTATGGAAGTTGTCTTTTCATTTAATGGTAATTGAAAGTTACAATAGATAGTAAAGGTGTGTGAAGCTTCAAAACTACTTGACTTCGATACATTCATCAGCCCGGTTTGGCTTGAAAAATAAAATCCTGCTTTGAAGATTCGCCAATAAAAATATTGACGGCTAAAATACTCACTTTATGTTCAATTACTGCCATTCTGAGATGTCTTGTACATTACAAATAATATTGATATGGAAAAAATCTTGATTAAATGAATTGCATCTTGTGAAAATAGTTTGATTTATGAGATTGAAACACAATATTACAAACAATTATGCAATAAAACATTTTACAAGTAATTATAGTTTGTAAAGTAATTTAAATAACCACATAATATTCTTTCAAGCGTTAAACAACCAACAAATATATATTCAATTTTCAAATCAGCTTCGAGAATATTTCACAAATTTGGTTCGAGTTCACTCCGAATTGAAAAAGTGGGCTTTGCACATCCCTTATAGATGTTAATTTAAACCATAATTAAAGACAGACCCCAACACCACAATGAATATATCTGACACTGCTAAATTTGGGACTACACCGCAGATTATTTGAAAGTTTGAATGATTTTAAAATAAAGCTATTTACTACACCATTACTTGCAATTGTTGCTACGATGGCATCACTACAGCAACAGTTGCTATAGCTTGACATACTCAACTAAACTAAATTAATGAAACTTGTGTAACATTTTAAAATATAGTCATTTGTGAATTTCATGTCTGGTGATTGTTCTTCAAAGTCAACATCCTTACACTTGATTGGGACAAAAAGTAACTTTCAATAATCCTGTTAAAATCCATGACTATCCGGCCTAATGTGGCGGCGGCATTCCAGGTCGGATAATACAGAGTCGGAGTGTAAATTTTCACTATGGGTTTTCCTACTTTTTTTTAATTTTCACAGAACATTTAACTTTGTTTTAATAGAATCTGCCCATTTTCTGATTGTGATGTAAAATAGGGAGGACAGTAAAGATTAGTCTTTAAAATATTTGCTGTACAGTACTTTATTTTGAAAATGGAATATCAGCTACAAAGTAACAACATGTGGAAATAAAGCATCAAATGGATTACATTTTAAATTCAGTAAATGTTCTATGATGGATATGTACGGTTTGTTTATTTAGAAACGCACTTGTTAAAACCGAAACCAGGCTGGATAGTCAAAGGTTGGATATCATGACTAGTGTTATTGGTTATTTATTCAAAGTATCATTGGTTAAATATGTTTTATAATAATATGGTAGTAGTTAAAAAAAAAGTCAGCAAAATGCTACATTGTATTAATAACAATTATAATATTTTAATAAAGCAATTTTTTTTACTTTTAGTACTAAAAATGTTATTGAAAACTTTGAAAATGAATCCGATAAAAATTGTTTTGGTGTGAAATCTCAACCTCCAGTTAAACAATTGTTTTGTTGCAGTAAGAAACTTAATGCAACAGTTGTAACATGATGTCTACCATCCGGGAAAATTAGGAAAAACGGGAATTTGAAGTGGTCGAGAAAAGACTGGAATAAGTCTGGAATTTTGTAAATTACAAAAAATATTCGGGAAAATGTTTTACTCAAAATATGAAATACAATAATTATTAAATCAATAAATTACAATGTGATTCAAACTGCCTTTTTTTGTTAGTAGCTGTGTAATATATTTTATAAATTTTCTAATTCTTAGAGACTATGTTAATAAAAAAACTTTATTTAAATTTTAAGACTTATTATTATTCATAAAAGAGATTAACAAAAACCTTGGGGAGGGAGATAGAAGGGTGTAACATACTTTGAGTCGGGAATTTTAGGAAATGAAATAGGGGAAAAGGTCGGGAATTTCATTGGTCAAATTTAGTATAGACACCATGTAAATTTCACACTAGAGTATACCATTTTTATTACTAATAAACTTATCTTGCAGCTAGAAAAGTAAATATATCTATGTTCACATATTCATACGCGAGCTTATGAAATGTTTATAGATATTATTAATAATTAAATAAACTCCGATGTGTCAGTCTGCAATCGAGCCGTACTGACTAAGTGGCCACCATGTGTTAGTGAAGAGAGTGCAAACTTCTGCGTGTAGAGGGGCTCATGTGGATGTTAACCTCATTTTTCTAGACCGGGGCCGCTACTTTTTTATTCAAGTATTCAAGTAGCTCCTGATTTGTCATCACGAGGCTGGGTTGACCATGTTCCACTGCTTCACAGAAAATATGGAAGTGTTGAGGATCGAATCTGGTACCTCTGGTTCTGTAGCATGGAACTCTAGATATTATTAATACATATAAAATAACACTAATAAAACAGAGGATGTTATCATTGCTGCACAAATTTGTTTGTATTTTCTTAAAGAGGCTCCTAATTTCCATTTGTATGTAAACCAAGGTATAGTCTTTTAAATTAAATTGTTTTGTTTTATTTCAAATCTGAAATCGTCAAGGTTGTATTTCTGATAGTTCTGAGTAGTTTATGATCTCACGTCCATCATAGAATGTCTGATCACTTGTTGCCAAGCTTGTATTTCTGATAGTTCTAAGTAGTTTATGATCTCACGTCCATCATAGAATGTCTGATCACTTGTTGCCAAGCTTGTATTTCTGATAGTTCTGAGTAGTTGATGATCTCAAGTCCATTATAGAATGTCTGATCACTTGTTGCCAAGCAATAAAAATTATCTAAGAAACATGATAAGAGATCTTGGTAACAATAAAAGATTAATTTTTGAAAAAGGTTTCAATAATATACTAAGAAACTGCTGGTAGCCTGTTCTTCTATATCACTATCAGCAACCTGTGTAACCATTTTATTCCCGCTTATTCTGCAGCTCTTATCATTTCCACAGTTTGTCCCCACCTAGTGTTATTTATTCCTTGTTTTATCCTCTTTTTTATTAATACTCCCATGGGGGAGCCACTACTTCCTCTTCTATTAATTTGTCATGCTCCTCTGCTTCACTCTAATTCCCCTTCTTTTTCAAAATCCCCTCAATGGTTCCTTTTTATCTTCTCATTTCTTCATCTTTCTTCCTTCTTTATCAATAGTTCTAACCTTTTTTTTCTCTCTACTCCTGTTTCTTACACCTTCCTTCCATATCTCTTCCCAGCATCTTGTCCATTTTTGGATACAAGGTTTCTGTATTACATGCTTCGCTCTTATCGTCTTTTCTCTATACTTTTCCTCTGTTTCTTAATTCCTATTCTTAAAACTCCTTCTGAATGCTTTGGTTTTTCTCCTGCCACATGCTATTGCTACCTATTACATCTTGAATCTCATCCTTGGACATTAGCAGCTTGACTTTTTCTTGAATACAGTTCTTCCTCTTCATTTTTAAGCCTCCACGCTCTTATGCTTCTTTCTTGTTTTTTTACTTTCTCCTACAATGCCATCCCACTGTGTCTACCACCAGCAGTCTTTCGTCACTATCTAGACACACCTAGTATCATCTTAACGCATAATTCTGCCTTTTCATTTACTTGGCCATAAGGAAGTAAACTATTACAGACCTATGCTCCCATCCCAAATGTATCCTAATAACTTTATGAATCGTTTCTTCTTATACCAGCTGTTTGCCACATTCATTCCATTTCGTGCACATAATTCAGTAACCTATTACCTTTCTCATTTATCTCTCTACATCCGTCATGTCCTAACACTTCATCAAAACCTCTTTTCTTTCCCAACTCAAGCATTAAAGTTTTAATCACCACTTACCTTTCCTTTCCCAAGTACTTTTCCTAATTCTTCTCTTCCAAGAGCATTCACCTTGCAGTGCATAAACCAGCAGCAATTACATTGTTTTCCCTATCTCCATAATTTATCGTTTTAATCATTTAATCACCGATCCACTCCACTTCACACCCTATCCTCAATACCACCCTTACATCATTTCTCCTGCCTTCATCATTTCCCAACCAGTATAAGGTGAATCCTTTCCTCGACTCCCGCACTCCACTCAGTCTCACTAAATCCCAGGACATCCAATATCCTTCCCTCCACACTTCTAGTAAGTGTCCCAACATTGAGTCCCTATTCACAGCTTATGGTTGTCATTGTTTCTAGTCTGATAGGCCTATTTACCTCTATTTTCTCGAGTATTTCTCTTTTCTTCAGCCACCGGTCCACAAAGCCTGTATTGGCCTGCACTTGAATAGCGAGCCTGACGCTTATATGTCCTCAGGGAAACCGTCTTGTGGTGGTAACCTTCCCTAACTGAGGTTACGGGTGCTGACAATGACTTAGTTCATCGTCTCCAACTCTCGCACTCACAGCCTAATCAAGCTGGGGAGTTAACGGGCCAAACTATGCTACAAGCTTGTTGGTTTTTATTCTGACCCGTCTGCTGTCTCGCGTCTGCACCTGACCGGCTTCAGCTGGGGTTCAACTCAACCTCCATCAGGTTGCTCAAGCGCTGGGGCACACCACTAGGTGGTGAAATCAAGATTGAGAAGGAGAGGCTGTGTGGGACCCACTGGGTAATCTCCTTGTATTAAGCTTCACAACCCCTTTTGTACACCTAGACTGGATTGTGAGAAGGGCATTATAGAGCCAATAATTAAGAAATAAGACATGTAAAGGTGTAAGAATTATATGAATAACGCTGACGTGCCACTACAACAATATATCAGAAGATACTGAAAATAGAATTTTTTTAAAAAATGGAAGAAAGGTGGGGAGAGAGAGAAAACAGCATGGATGTGTAAGAGACCTGCTATGGAGAAGATAAGTGCCCTTGAAGTAGAAATGTAAGGAAGTTTTGTATAGGGCGTACTTTGTACCCACGGACACATATTCAGTAGAAACGTGGACATGGAATGTAAGAGAGACAAGGGGAGGGTATGGGAATGAAATTTGTGAGGAACATGCTAGTTCTCATGAGAAAAAAAACACGATTAGGAATGAAGTCCGGGCAGGAGTGGGGGTAAAAGCATTACATGAGATAGTAGATTCAGCAAGTCTGATATGGTATGGACATCTTTTGAGGATGGAAACTGAGATAATACCAAAGACAATGATAAACATTAAATATAATGCAGGAAAAAGACTGTAAGGGAGACCAAGAAAGAGACGAGAGGAGCAAATAAAAGGGTACAAGTAAGAGGTGACGAATGAAAGCGATTAACGTAGGATGAATTATGGAAGGAAAGAGGAAGATGGAAGCATTTTACTAAACTGACCTGGCCACAGGCTGTAAGCAGTTAATGATGATAGTGACTAAGAAACTACCCAATGTTTAAAAAAATTACTTACCTATAATTCTGATCCGTATAATAAATCTATTACAGAAATTAAATACTTTGAACAACTGGATGTATATAAAATAATCTCTAAATCTAAGGCATTTTTAAATGTGATCAAAAGTTTGTATATAGTGAATGGCTCTTGAATAGTTAAAAAAAAACTGCTTTATTGACAGATATCAATATTCTCTCCTAAATAACGATGAAATTGCTGGTGGTGGTGAAACTGAGGGAGTTAATTAGAGAAATACCTAACTTCCGTTAAAATTTGTCCCACATTTAAAATTGTTTTATTTCCCTTTGGTATCATCAAATATGATACAATTAAATACCAACTCCAAATTATTTCTTGAAGCATACAATTTTCAACATTTTTCCCAGGAAAAACCACTTAAAATAGCTTCTAGAACATTTAATTTAAAAAAATCAAGGTGATAACCACAATGAGTAGCATCTAGGCGTATCCAAATTTAAAGAAAAATAATGGACGATGAACACTTTGAATAGCTTCTAGGCACATCCAAATTTAAAGAAAAACAATGTAGAGGATAATTTATTTAAAATAGATTCGAAGGGGATCTAATCCAAAAAATATATAGGTGACCATTAAAATATACCGAGAAAGGTTCATTTCAAATAAGTTCTAGACGCATCTAATTATTTTTTTAAAAAGTCCTGTTAGAAATATAACATTTTATCACGAATCAAAATATGACACTGAACTTCAATTCAGCTGGAGTACGTAGGTAAAAGGATGTTATTTGAATGTTTTTGACCTTTCTAACCTGGGTCACCTAGATATAGCTCATCTGCATTCAAAGAGTAGGTAATTTACAGCTAGACTTGTGTGTGTCAAAGAGAGATAGATATACCTAGAAGTTTCTTTCCTATCAAGTATTGATGTGCAGACGACACATATGTCCATCCATTTATATTATAACGCAAGCTGATGTCGAGCCAATAGTTTATTTTTAACCAATAGCCTATTTTGTTAGTTTATCAACGAATACAAGTGTCATTAGTACACCTTCAATGGGACTGCAATTTTTCAATTTCATTAGTTCACATCTCAACCCCAGAAATTTACTGAATACAAGACGTGTAAAATTAGTATACCTTCAATGCTCAATAGTTCACATCTCAGCCACGACCATTTGTATTTCACTCTAGCGAGTTGCCATTCTATTGTATCGTTACCAATGTTCCATGATTATGTTAGAGGTTGCACTCAGAAATAGATTTTGTAGTTTTATACTTCTATTTGGAAGATTTAAATAATTTCACTTATTTAATAGGAAAATATATTTTTATTTGATGAAAATTTGATATTTATATTTCTTCATAATTAATGATTGTTTCTTGAAGAAAACTCAACAAATAGTAAGCATTAAAGATTTCTCCATTTTTTTACGATCTGTCTTTGAAGGTTCTTTATACTTGTCTAGAATTAATCATTGCCTACATTTTGTTTTTGTTTTTAGTCTAAAATAGTTGATTAATAGTGTATCGAGACTTCTTAATAAAGAATTGCTTGTTTGTGTGTGGGAGTTTATTATTTTAAAATGGTGTAATTCTGCTTATAGTTTGTTGAAGTGTCCATCTAGCAGATGAGCGATGTCTACCCCGGCTAGGAGACGTCTAATGAGGGATTTCAAGAGGTAACAACACTTATAATCCATATGTAGGATCTTTAGTGCCCATTTAATATTTCCAGTAAGAAGTAAACCTATCTACTGATTGCCCCAATTACCTTGTTAAAAACCAAAACCTAGTTATGGGTATTATTCTCAAAGCATACATTGCTGGTTGGCTTTTCACTCCTCTATTGTTACTGTAACTGTGTAATTTTAGCTTACAATACGATACTGTACGCAACAATATTTTATATAAATATCCTTCTCTTTGAAATCTCAGATTTTGTCATACTAGGTAGTGGTGGTGATCATGGGCATGTTTAATCACACAATATTTCACCAATTAGGTCTAAGTGCCAACGCTCCCGATTTTGGCCTGCACAAAATATTATTCTCCACTTTGAACTCATTCCTCTGAGATTGTGACATACTGTTTTAATGATCTTTATTACTGTAATGTTTTTATGGGGACGTTGCACAGTCACCTTATAATACATTGTATTTTACTCAAGATAGGAAGTCATTTAAAATTTAACACTATCAATATACTCGCAAGGAAATGGCAAATCTAATGATACTATACTTAGATTTAACCTATTTAAAATTATTTTATTTTTAGAACATTTAGACACTTCATTAAAATTTAATTTCAAACATATACTAAATAACCACTTGGTTTGATCCATAGGTTATCCTACTACGAAAGTCAAATCATTTAACTTAATTTGTGTACTAATTGAAATTCTAATTTATTTTCTAATGGAATGATAGCAAGGTTAGATCATTTCAGCTGAGTAATCATTACAATGAAGGTTAGGTTAAGCTAGGTTTGATACTTGTATGGTTAATAATATGTTTAAACACTATTTAGCCTTAAAATATATATTATTACTTTATTTAATAAGTTATATGATTTCTGGTGGGTGTTCAGTGAGCTGGAAAACAAGAGAAGGTCAGGGAATTGGCCTGATCAGAAAAAATTCGAGGAATTTTTACATTTCATTATAAAAAAAATTCAACTTTTATTTACAATAAGTAAAAATAACATTTTTATTCGAGTTACCATAATACACACCATGAATCTCTTTTAACACATTTGTCCCTTTACTGGTGTAAGGTGATTTTTAATGACTCAATATGATTTAACTGAAGTATCGCACTTTCCAATAGTCATTCGCTTTAGGCTGAAATCCTTTCATAGAGCGACACAAGTTTCAGAATGTACATGGCTGGACGCCCTGAGTGATAACTGATCAATTTAGTTCTAACTTCTAATAGAGCCTTGTATGAGTTTACTAGTTATATAAAATCGTCAGTGGGTATGCAAGAGTTAGATTAGATAAGAAAAGTTTAGTTAAAACCCACTTACACAAAATTTATTTGTTGTGAAAGAGATCGAAGTGTGGTCGCTGTAGACAATTATTTCAAATAATGGCGCTATAATATAACATAAAGCAACTGTGCAATTTTACAGGATTTTTGCCATATTTGTTCCTGCATCACTAATAGTGAGTTTGGTTTTGAATGGTTAATTCTAATAAAGTTTTTTTTAAATTATTTTGAATTTATCATCATTGGACTCCCCCCCCACATTTTTCTTAGTGTAGGCTCGTGAGAGTAAAAATTTAGTGATTTTTTTAAAAATGTAAATATTGGCTTAGAAGGTACAGTTCTTGGGTTTCTCTGTGTCTTGATTGTAGAAAATTATTTTCAAAAAGAACTTGAACACACATTCAGTTCATTCAATGTGCTTGTTTTTACCATTTAGATAAGTGCAGATGTTTGTAGGTTGTGTATTTTTACAGTATATTAATAAAACTTGTGTTACTGTAGTGGAGAAGTCACGATGCATTAAACCAGGCATGTCACTCGCAACCCACATGCAGCCAACCGACCTTATGATGAACCAACCAACCAAAAAAAATTGCATCCCAATTTTTATTTTTGTAAAAATCAAGAAAATACAACATTTGAAATGTGACATTTGGGGACTTGTCATAATTTAGAAAATTCTTGCATATTAGGTTGGTGTACCAAATCAATATGCGTCCTTCAATTCCCAAAAATTGTTGAATTTTCACACTCAATATATGAAATGTTTGGCAACAAATCGAGAGATAAAAATGACTTTGGCATCAGATTTAAAGTCTGACATTAGCATTTTTTTTTTTTGCAAATAAAAGTTTGAAATTTAAAATTTTTGTAAAAAATATAGAATTAGTCTTATTGTTCTAAATAACATTACCATTAATTGGTTTTGGTCATTTAATAAATTAAATTAGTGTTTTAACACCCAATTAACTTTATTCATCCATGTAAATTAACAACACAAAAAAACAGGTTTATTCAAAATTGAAACGGTTTTATTCTTAAACGAACTGACATTACATGAAAAGACAGAAGAACTCTCCAAGTTTCAAAATCACTAAAGGTTTTTGATGTGGGCACCTTTTATTTCATGGCAGATGTCTAGACGGTAGTCCAGTTC
This sequence comes from Timema podura, assembly GCA_033556935.1. Taxonomy (NCBI): domain Eukaryota; kingdom Metazoa; phylum Arthropoda; class Insecta; order Phasmatodea; family Timematidae; genus Timema; species Timema podura. Next base: position 53,973,022 of record JAVRXN010000012.1, on the reverse strand, counting down.
GGCCCATAAGCGTCCCAGCATATCCTCGGATATCAATTCCACCTCAGCAGAGATACTTTGTTTAAGGTCGTTCAGTTGCTGTGACATTGGGGCACATACACAGTGTCCTTGATGTACCACCACAAAAAGAAGTCACAGGATGTTAAGTTAGACAATCATGGAGGCCAGAGTGGTATTTAGGTATCGACAAACATCCTGGTGGCAGTTACCATGCCCAGGCAAGAACTCAATGCAGTTCTCCTTTCATTCGATCCATTACTTCTCGGTTAGCGTTGACACCATTCTCACTACAGACCTTCTTTTTGCACCATTACTTTTGAATAACCCTGTATAGCTCACAACACTGCAATGACCCTCCAACCACAAATTGAATAGTGACATCAATACCAACTGAACAGTGACATTATCCCTACTAACTGAACAGTTACATTATCCCTACTAACTGAACAGTTACATTATCCCTACTAACTGAACAGTTACATTATCCCTACTAACTGAACAGTTACATTATCCCTACTAACTGAACAGTTACATTATCCCTACTAACTGAATAGTGACATTATCCCTACCATCTGAACAGTGACATCCCTACCAACTGAACAGTGACATTGTCCCTACTACATGACCCTGGTAATTTTTGTTGCAGGCTCCAAGAGGACCCGCCAACTGGTGTTAGTGGTGCTCCAACGGACAACAATATCATGATCTGGAATGCAGTTATATTTGGGTATGTTCTGTTCTTTCACTGCTCAACATTGGTTAGCTACCAAATTACATCATTACAGCCATCATACTTCATCAAACAAACAGAATATTTGTCCATGTAACAAAATAATTGTTTCATCCAATATTCTTAGCAATGAAGATTAAATCATATTTTGGATCAACATTCTTCATAGTGACAATTGTGAAACCAAAGTATAGATCTAACCTTTCAGATGCTAATCTAAGGAACTGTTTAAGAACTGCCGTGTCAAATTATGATCAGGACTATATTATTATATCAATGAAATGCAATTCCAACTATCGTTCTCTTCAAAATACTTTATTAGTTGTCAGCAATCATAGATAATTTTCAAAATTTGGTGCCAATTTTATAATGGCTTGTGTGCTAGCTTGCCCTCTCAGACTGTGGTTGGGAAGATAAAAATGTACACTTGTGCATACATAATGTTTGCCCTCTTGGGTAAAATCAGCTGACCATTAACAATTTCAAAACCAGACAGAATTAAAATTCCATCACAATTTATTATAGGGCCCTGGAGTCAGTACTCCAAGTCTTCGACTCCGACTCCTCTATTTTTATACTGTCTGACTAACTCCTTCATAAATGGCTAAAGTATATTAATTAGTAATAACAAATTGACTGCAGTAAAATGCTCCAAAACAGACGACTTAATGGGAAGCTTCTTTGACACGGAATATACTTTTAAATAAATTTGTCGATCCAAATTAAATATTTTGGTCCTAAAAAATAAAAATAAAAACTTAAAATATTGTTATAACATTAGTCCTATAAGTTTTTATTTTGAAGCTGGAGTCGATATATTTTTATCGACTTCAAACCTGACTCCATCCAAAACAACTTCAGACTCCACAACCCTGATTATAAATGTTGTGACTTCTTTGACCCTTTGTGTGTATTTGTTTCAGCCCACACGACACCCCATTCGAGGATGGCACATTCAAGCTGACCATCGAGTTCACAGAGGAATATCCCAATAAGCCACCAACAGTTCGATTCGTTTCCAAAATGTTCCACCCAAATGTGTATGCTGATGGTGGAATCTGCCTGGACATCTTGCAGAATCGGTGGAGCCCCACGTACGACGTGTCGGCCATTTTGACCTCCATACAGGTGAGCCGCTATCCTACATACATGTGACAAGTTAGCTTCTTGACCTACATGTGGGTTATTTTCTATATTTACTTGAATAAATGTCTGCCATATTGACCTACACAAGTAAGCAGGTTATTGACCTTTGCAGCACTAAACATCACAACAAATTATTTTTTCCAAACACACACACAAATAATATGTTAATAAGTTAGCTAATGGTAATGTTGGAATTTTCTGTCGGTCGATGGGTGATTTAAACAATTTCATATTCATCCTCCTCCCAAATATCTTTGGTTAGTTTGACAAGTGAAGTTGATTCACATCACTTGTCAAATTGGCAAAAATGTATTGGTGAATATGGATATTGATTTTTTAGAACATTCTCAACTGCCGGAAGAGTACCAAAGTTACCGTGAAAGGACAGTGTTAAAAATGATGTTACCAACCTTGTGTTGTTGCTTGAATGCTTTTAAATTAACTCTCTTCTGGTTCGCACATCACTGAGCTATAGACAGTTTGGACAAACAAGGGGAACCCCTAAAGTGTTAATTAAGGTGAACATAATGGGTATCATCCAATGGAGTTTACTCACAGTAAAGAAAGTGAATATTATCGGTGTTGTTGCAGTCGCTGCTGAGCGACCCCAACCCCAACTCGCCAGCGAACTCTATGGCTGCTCAGCTCTACAAGGAGAACAGGCGGGAATACGAGAAGAGAGTTAAAGCGTGTGTGGAACAAAGCTTTGTGGACTAATACAACCAACCACTCTACCAGACACCAAACACCATGAAAGACCAAGATGTGTCTTTTCTGGTTGTGGAACAAGCTCTCACAGAAACATAACAGACCGAGATGTGTACCAACTCTAGCGTTGTGGAACAAGCTCTCACAGAAACATAACAATGAGATGTGTCACCAACTCTAGCATTGTGGAACAAGCTCTCACAGAAACATAACAGACGAGATGTGTACCAACTCTAGCATTGTGGAACAAGCTCTCACAGAAACATAACAGACCGAGATGTGTCACCAACTCTAGCATTGTGGAACAAGCTCTCACAGAAACATAACAGACGAGATGTGTTACCAACTCTAGCATTGTGGAACAAGCTCTCACAGAAACATTAACAGACCGAGATGTGTCACCAACTCTAGCATTGTGGAACAAGCTTCACAGAACATAACAGACCGAGAGGGCACCAACTCAGCTTGTGGAACCAAGCTCTCACAGGTTTGCTGTTTGATGTTATTCAAGCTCTTGGGGTCTCAGTTTCAAACCTAGCACCTGCCACTATAAGTGATGAGCTGTTGACAGAAATGGTAAAACATTATTCAACAGAGTGGGATTTTTTGTTTTGAATTAATTTTAAAATGTCGATGCATTTTAAAACCACACCGGTTCAAAATCTGCCAAGAAAAACACATTTTTAATTCTAGTATAATTTCTAATGGTGAGAAATTGTTTTACATTTATATCACTCGTGTTGATGCGCCGAGCAAGAGTTGGCATATTGACAATGTTGAGACTAACATAACTCTTATAGTTGATGCCCCATGCAAGAGCTGGTATATTGACAATGTTGAGACTAACATCACTCCTATAGTTGATGCGCCCATGCAAGAGCTGGTATATTGACAATGTTGAGACTAACATCACTCCTATAGTTGAGCGCCCATGCAAGAGCTGGTATATTGACAACGTTGAGACTAACATCACTCCTATAGTGATGCCCCATGCAAGAGCTGGTATATGCGTGAGATAACACACCTATAGTGATGCCCATGCAAGAGCTGGTATATTGACAACGTTGAGACTAACATCACTCCTATAGTTGATGCGCCCATGCAAGAGCTGGTATATTGACAATGTTGAGACTAACATCACTCCTATAGTTGATGCGCCCATGCAAGAGCTGGTATATTGACAAGTTGAGACTAACATCACTCCTATAGTTGATGCGCCCATGCAAGAGCTGGTATATTGACAATGTGAGACTAATATCGCTCTAGAGTGATGCGCCCATGCAAGAGTTGGTATATTGGTGGATAACATCACCATAGTGATGCGCCATGCAAGACTGGTATATTGACAATGTTGAACTATATCGCTCCCAGAGTTGATGCGCCCATGCAAGAGTTGGTATAAACAACGTTGAGACTTGCATCACTACTAGAGTTGATGCGCCCATGCAAGAGTTTGTCTAACAACATCAAGACTTGCATCACTCCTAAAGTTGATGTCAATATTTGCTGTCTGAGTGCGCTGATGTAACTTGAGACTTGTACGTGTGTGTGTGTGTGTTATTGTGATGAAGAACCACGAATGTATCTTGTGGTCTTGGATAATTGAAGGTGTTGAAGACTCAGATGAATTTATTTACACTTGTTTTTCCTAATTGCAGCCCCAATATTAATTGTGCTACTTGTCCAACTCGAGATCTGGGTAAGACGTGTTGTCTAGTTCTAGAGATATGCACCCCATTCTGGAGTTTAAATCACATTTTAATTCGATAAAATTTATTAATAAAGCATAACGAAATATAATTTAACCATTAACATAAAAAAACTCTTTTAATTTATATAACTGGAAATAAAATTATATTTTCTATTTCTTAGAAAAAAAACCTAATTTAAAATAATATGCATGCTGAGCATTTCAAGGACTTGTTGGTATGCTGAGCATTTCAGGCTATGGTTGGCATGCTGAGCATTTCAAGGACTATGGTTGGCATGCTGAGCATTTATAGGATATGGTTTAAACCTATGTTTAACTCCGCAAAATAAAATAAGGTAAAGGATTTTTAGTGTTTGAAGATAGAGGAAAGATATGTGATAAGATGGAACAGGTCAGCTCAAAATGAGTTCCCGGTCAAGGTTGGGGGATTAAATTTGTAAGGATTGACACCTCGGTATGGGATGGAGAAAATCCTGATCTTGAGCTACCACGATCTGGAATCTCCTTTGTCTTTCACCTATGCGGCACAAATGGCTGAGAGAGTAAGAGAAAGTGAAGATGGTGGGGTAGTTAGTTGTTTGATAACATTTTTCACTAGGCAGAGTTTAATATCACTGGTGGTAATTACAGTTTTTTAAAGAGTAACAAATTTCTGGCTACGGAATTTCCATCGGCCAAGAATCGGCGATTTTTGGTTGTTGTTGACATTATTATTTATTTCGATCTCTTGAATGGCCTAGTTTGCTTCTGTTGAGTGTCAATTTGACGTCCGTGGACCTCGGGGATTGAGTAGTTTCCAACTAGACAAACTAGACACTTTTTTATGTGGTTTATAATTGATATTAACAAAATATGTTCAATGACTTTCCAATGTTCTGATCTCCCGTGTTTTGGGGGCTCGTTGTGCTACCCAACTACATGTTGATAGACTGGGCTGACACCTTACTAAGTACTTCCGTAGTCCAAACTTTACCGAGTTAACCCGATCTCTCTGCAGTGTGTCAAAAAGTCAAGTCTTTGAGTGTTTTCCCAGTACTGCACCCTAACTGTGACCATGACATCACATCCCTGCTGTCCCATTTGCAGAGAAAGTATCAATATTTGGTATATTAAAAGAGAAACCACCTTCGGGTCCCCAACGGCTTTGACAAGCATACTTTTCCTATTTAGTGCTAGTTAGCAGTAGCTTACTTCTTATGCGATTCCTTCATATGTACAGCATATGCCATTGGAACTTGGGTGTATTTATTCCTCTTATGGAACAACAGATTTCAAACTCGGTTTTGATGAATCGATAGACAACAGCTGCCATTCATGAGGATTGTACTCCTGTCTTAAAGTGCTACCATTATAAAATACACATCATTGAGTAAACAGAATCATTCTTCTGAGAAAATAAATGCTTAAATTCTTCTACCAATGACAAAAAAAAAAACTATTGTATCCTGTGTTCAAGGTGAATACAAGTTTTTGAGTTGTTAGTATGGTAGCCATCACAGGAATGAAGTTGTCTGAGCAAGGAATATTATGGTGATGAAGTGTTGGAAAATTAGGCGATAAGTGGAAAATACAGCAAAGGAGACCAACAAAGAATGGGAAGAGCAGATAACATCAAGTGCGCAAGGTAGAGGATAAGAATTTAAGAAAATAAAGGAGGAAGAATGGCAGAAGGTTATGAGAGAGGGAGGCAATTATTAAACTGACCGGTCACAGGCTGGATTCAGTTGATAACTTGGTTAAACAATATTACATCCTTTTAATCTATGAGCTAATGCATTTTCTTAATTTTTTTTAAGTCCCAAAGAAGCTTGTTTGGATCATCTTGTATTGTTAAATTAGGTTCAATTTATGAAATGTTATCTTCAAAGTGGTATATATCTGTCTTTATCCTGTTGGAGGTTCAACATCCCAATTCATATTCATTCAAGCTCTAACGAGTGGTTTTGGTACTGGCAGCTCATATTTGATGACAAATTTGGACACTGCTGCTATGTTTGGAATATTATGAATGATCCTTTCTTCTCTTCAAATGATCGGGGATTAAAAAGGGCACTTGGTGAGAGTCATTTAGCCAACCGATTAGTAGCTTACTGCATCTGATTCAACAAACGTGTGTGGTCGGTTGCCTATTTTGCGCCTAAAATATAGCTCATTTGATTTATTAGTGTGTAGAACAAAGTTTCTGCTTTGAGATTTAAAAATAAGTTCACCCAAACATCGAAATCTTGCAAACTACAAATATAAACTTGAAAATATATAAACAACTATAAAACACAATCTTTTATCTTAATGCAACACGTATCATGTTCGCCTTAAGGTCCAGCTCAAAATTGAAAGTTGAACTGGTTATTCCTTGAACATGTTTCAACCTGTCTTTTGTCTTAACATATAATTTGAAATCAAATCTGCAGGCAAATAACTTGAAACTGACCGAGTGCAATACTAATATTTTTAAAACACTTTACAATACCATACATTTATTAATTAATGACTGTATTAATAATTATCAGTATGCTGGTCACAAATACAAAGTTAATTTAAAAATTCTGATAACATTTTTTAATCCATCATCTCAAAAATAGACCAAAACATTTTTATTAATACATTATTGTATAAATATTTGGGTGCATATGTTTCACCAATAGTTAGCATTTTTGAGAGCCGAGATTGTATTTTCTGAATTTCATCTCTCGTAAGGAAACACAAAACACAAGCTCAATATTAAAGGACTGTTTCTTAACGTATATTATATTCTAAAATATTTTCTACATACCTTATTTATATATGAAAATGGAAGTGATTAAAGGAGGAAGAATGGTGGAAGGATACTAAACTCACCCGCCACAGATAATGATGCGTATAAAACAGATTTTTTTTAAAATGGATCATATTCAAGCTTTGATGATAATATATATATCTCCACCCGGTGTAATATAAAGTTTTATTTTATTTTTATTAAGGTGCTACATGGATGTGAAAGTGCTATTTTGCTGAATGTTCTTGAATTAAATATTTTAAAAATGAAATTCTAATTTTTAGATTGATATCTCTTGTTTAATTTAACAATAGAAAGTTTACAAGCTTTTAAGAAGACTGTGTTGGTAATTTTGAATTATTTCATCCCTTGACACAATGGAGCAGTTTGTTATGTCGAATATTGACCATTATTACATGATGGGCTAGTTTATAAGATGTTAAAATGTTACCATTAACATTTCAAAATTATTATATATTACAAAATATATGGTATTAGGAACTTGAAAGTTCAGTGCCGCACTTACAAAAATACACCCTATTTCTATCCTCCCATCTGCGTCTAGGTCTTCCCATTGGGTTTGGCAGACAATATCCTGAACACTGTTCTAATCTCTTCCATTTGTGCTGCATGCCCTGCCCACCATAATAGCACCGAATAATAGTATGAATTTCCAATCTAACATCGTTATTCCTAGTTAAAATTGTTCTTGAATATTTAAACTCGTTAACCTTGTCAAATTATATGTTTCTTTAAATTATCATTCCCATTCTCTGTTCCCTATGTGATCATATACATATATCGTTTCGGTCATCATTTATAAACATTAATTTTTCTCTAAAAAAAATATACAGTGGTATTTGTAATGTCAAAACATTCCGCAAACATTCGTTTTGAATTATTTTGAATTTTCAAAAATTATTCAAGTTAATCCCCCTTAACTTAAGCGCTGGAATCAAAATAAATGCCCCGCAGTATGATCATATAACATCTAGATACAAAATCCATTAAAATGTTTTGGCTGCACATGAAATTTCATGATTTGTCACATCTCGTGGTTTAAAATGTTTGTGATAACAATACTAGTTATATTTGGTGTAGCCATTTATGGTCAAAATAATGAGACAGTCTTTAGATTTTATATACCTCAGCGGGTGACCTGGTGGTCTAGTGGTAAGGTGTTAGACTTCTGTGCTGGCGTCCGGGGTTCAATCCTCGGTCCCGGCACAGATTTATCTGATTGCCAAACCCTTCCTTCACCTCTGACAAGACGTGTATTGATCACAACTTGTGAATGTGAGGAATGCCAGGCCTCCACCGTGGTTCGGATCCCACGTTAAACTGTAGGTCCTCCATTTCATCTCACATTCACCCTACCATTACACATTAGCGTAAGTGCGTATAACCCGAATGGGTAGTAAGACGCGGTGCTAATAATAATAATAATAATATATACCTCAGGGTACTAGTCGTGAGTGTCCCTGGTGCCAATAACCCAGCCAATTGTCTATATTCCAGTCTCTTCTTGACGAGCCCAACCCAAACTCTCCTGCCAACTCTCTAGCGGCGCAACTTTACCAAGACAACAAACGCGAGTATGAGAAGAGGGTAGCGACAGTGGTAGAGCTCAGCTGGCTTAATTTCCAGGAAACGCGCATCGAGGATCCTCCAGAAAACGACACTACTCACTAATTACAATGTTATGACAACTAACAACTTCTATTAAAATTATCTGAAAGTTTTTGTTCATCCAAAATGTTTGCTACAAATTCTCAGTCTTGGTCAAGTGCAATACAGGATATTTGTAAATGACAGAAATTCAACTTAAGCCTTTAATTTTTCCTATGAAGCTTTCATTTCTAAAATAAACAATTTGAAAATTGTTCGGCTTTATTTATTTCATTCACTGTGGGTTAAGGACCTGTCAAAGTTGATGAGCATTATAAATACAACCTGATACTTCCCTTTTGATAAGTTTATGTTGTATTAAACTGTTTTAACAATATGACTGACCTAAGGAAAAGAATATAACCCCCTCCACTTCCCCGGACTTTTGGCAACACAAAAAGTAATTTTACATTTTAAGAACTACTAGAAGCTCTGTCACCACTACAAATGTAGTTTCTCCCAATACTAAGCACATAAATGACAAATTTCAAAATGGTAAATTTACATGTTTTGGTTAGAAATTTACTGTCCAGTAAATTACGAGTTTAACGTCTTTTTCAACAAGTGCACACAAGCACAAATTATAGGCTCTTCTGATAGCAAACTACTAGTAGGGTATTGAGTCTATGTACCCTTTAGAACAAGCTGAAGCTCTACATGAAAAAACTTTATCAAGTTGCAACTGATTAAGAAAAACATGTCTATGAGAGAGCATTGAGCAAAGAGTAAAAGTTTTATAGACTATAGCAATCAAATAAAAAGAAATTGAAGGCTGGTTGGAAATTAAGCGCTTTATTTTTTATATTTAGTTCATCTGGATCAAACAATTAACTATAAAAATACTCAGCCTATAGGATAATACAGATATACACCAATAGATAAAACTAACTTTACATCATGTTCTAAAGATAGCTACTCTAACTACTTATAGGGTGCTACCAAAATTGTCTTTTTAATTTTAAAAGTGTTAATGGGTGACCTGGTGGTTTAGGGATAAGGTGTCAAACTTCTATGCTGGAGGTCCGGGGTCAATCCTCGGTCCCGGCACAGATTTATCTGATTGCCAAACCCTTCCTTCACCTCTGACAAGACGTGTAGTAATCACAACTTGTGAATGTGGGGAATGCCAGGTCTCCACCCTGGTTCGGATCCCACGTTAAACTGTAGGTTGCACATAAACGTAAGTGCGTATAACCCGAACGGGTAGTAAGACGCAGTGCTAATATAACTCTTTATGGTTCAAGCATATATTACTGACCGGCGAATGTGTTTTCTACGAGCTCAAAGTTTCTGCTCGCACTCACATTGCAGTTCTTGGAATTATTTTTTTTTTCTATTAAGACAACCTAATCACGCAAGCTGAAGTGGTTGATTTGTATTAAATGCGCGGCAACAAATTATAAAACAAAGGATGTTATGGTAGCAGAGCATGACTAAAAGTACATGTGATAGAGACACATTGATGGTCCAGGGTGTACTGTCAAGATCAGAGCAGACACATTGTTCCTATATTACATCGAACTAAGTATCCCCCATGACTCAGGATATATCTCCAACGATACTAGATTGTTTTGCGAGAGTTAGCTACTACCCTATTAAGACGAGACATTTTAGTTATTCCTCTTTATTGCACCCATAAACAACAATGTGTAGGAAAAATATACATATAATACAATAATAACTAAGGATCACAATCAAAAACTTAAGACAAAATTAAAAAAAAAATAATTCACTTGATTATCTCTTGTCTAAGCGTTGATCACTTTGTAAAAATGTCAAAACAGAAACATTATTGTGAAGCTAATACAAAACAGAACTCTCTTGTTTTTAAGTCTTGTTGACATGCTACAGCTGATGGCTACAACTCTAGAAAAAGAATTTATTCTGACTTGAGCTCAGGAATGGAGTAGTTGAAGTCGATAATGTCAGTTTTCAATACCTGCAATCAGAGATTCAAATAAACAAGCGATGACATCTCACATTTTCTCACATGGAAGCCATTAATGTGATATGTTTTATGCGCAAGGAACCTTTTTTTAAAGAAGTAGTAAAGTGTTTCTCAGCATACTCACTTGACGAGAGGTCTGATAATAGATTTCTCGCATTTAATATTTTACAAACATCATGCATAGTAATAAAATAAAGAATACTATATCTAAGTGTCTCAGGGTAAAAGTTGCAACCATGGGGCTTCCAAGGGTGGTTCCTAACTCCCTTTTACTTGATACAAATTATTAGCAAACTGATGAAAAATACTATAAACTTTTACGGGAAAAAAAAAAGTTAGGTAAGTTCCTTAGCGTTATTAATTTGCCTTTCTTACAATTCATCAAACATCTGAACATGTATTGTCCGAGCATATTCATGTTTGAATATAATGAATTCTGGTGCCATTTTATTTAAATTATTGCCCCAATGAAGTAAACTGAGGGGACATTTAAATATAAGTTGTGCTCCCGAATGTCTTAGTTCACTTTATTAGTAAAGTTAAAACATCGTAATAAGTTTTATTATTACTTATTGTGTGATATTTAAAACCTGTTATATTTTTTTCATTGTCACTTTCATTAAGTTAGGCGATACTAAATAATATTTATAGTAATTTAGCAAGTAATTTGTAAATAATATTCCTATTTGTTATCAAGCAAAGGTTTATTGAAATAAAATAAAAAATGTACCGGTATGCCATTTCCCATCCAGGAGTTTATCTAAAATCTTTTATACTATACGGCCAACTTAATTATTTCATCATCATAGTGATGATGATGATAATAATGAAAATTAACCAAAATCCAACAAATTGTACTTTTTGTTCTGAGATCTTATGAAAAATAAGGACTTAATTGTAAGCCATACACATCTTTTTTACAAAAAACATTAAAACACGAGTTGATGTGATCGTCTTATGATGAAGCCTTGTTTTCAAAAGGTGTCTAGCTTAGCTAAGCTACAAGAATGTCAGCTCACTTTTTAAGAGATTAATTTTTTCCCCTTGTGTAAAGGAATTATATAGAAAAGATATGATTTTAACAAACCTGGATTTTTAAACATCCTTACATATTATGGAGTGCCTTGTGACATTTTAATAGGTACCATAATAAATTATTTTGTAAAAAAGTCGACCCACTGGAACACCACACACGATATGGATGGATCATGCGCAGAAGGACATGGAGGATAAAGGAGTGGACTGGAGACACGTGGCTGAGGTAGAAGCTTGGAGAGATCAAGACTGGAAGAGTTTGTGCCAGACGACCCGCAGAGCCAGAAAAGTCCAGTGATGACGATGATGATGTAAAAAAAAATCGTAAACTGATCAAAAATGTAGGTTAGCATAAAATTGTATAAGTGGTTATGTGTTTTCATTTTTTTTTTAATTCAGGAGAATTTTTGGGCACGAAGTGAGTCAGCCCAAGAATTTGTAATTATTTAACTTATTTCCTGTAAGACAAACAGAATACTGTAAAAACTGTCAAGTAGCAATATTATATATATTATATAATGTACATCCATGAATGTTTCCAGCCTGTGGCCTGGGTCAGTTTTTTTATTCAAGCCATATATTTCCCACTAGCAGTTGGCTAGGCTGTCATAACTCCATATGCTTATAATCAACTTAAAAGAATAGGACAGGCACAACATCCAGTCCCCGGCCGTTAATTAATCAATGGGAAAGGGTAAACTCAATGAAAATTTTCGGCTGGGAATTAAACCCAGGACCCTTAGCTGCATAGGGAGACATGCTACAGACTGAGCTACAAGGTGTTGGACTGGCAAGTGCAACTCCACTTGTTTTTATTTCTTTGATATTAAATTTAATGTAGTATAAACGACAAGATAGTTTTTCATGCTATACAGCATCTCTTGCGGCTGCTTAGAACCAGTTTGATAGACTCACCATACCAAGAGAAGGCCTAAATGTTTTACAGACTACTCTTAAATACTATAACCAGTAGGGTATCCCAGTTCCTAAGTTGCTACATATTGCGCTCACCGAACCAATAGTACAGATGTTATGCAGGCTACTCATGAATATTATAACCAATAGAATAACTCTTTAAGATCTTGCACTCACCACACCCAGAGTAATTGTGAATAAGGTTACTCCTGCTAGCAACTGTAGATTGTAGCCAGTTTGTTTTGCGTCATAGTCAGCCTTCCATGAACCCTGGGGTACAGGCAATTCATCCATGGTTGGCTCTTTGTGGTGGGCTGGGGGATGGTACAACCTTACTTGGCTCAATGAGCCCCTGAAACATGCCAAGGTTTAAAAAAATCAATAATTTGCGTTCTCTAACAAGAGTTGGTTTGTGTAGGGAGTTTAAAATGCAACATAAATTTATCAATTTGTGTCCCCATTGAAGTATTATGTTTAAAAAAATGTATCTTATACATTTGCAGAATTGAGTTGGCCTATGAAGGCCCTAAAAATGGGTTCTTGACATCACTACAGAATTGTATTTTATCAGTCTGTATACAGAGCCAAATGGTATCTCGCAAAGATCTAGTTTGGGTTTTGATCAAGTAGTCATAATTCATAAGTGGACAGGATCTTCAGAACATCTTATATTGACCCTATATTACAAACAATAGGCCACAATATAAGTTGGTCTGACATAAAAAATGTGATTTTATTCATCCAGCACAATCTGACCTTTTGTCCTTGGGTGGTGAAATTCTCATTCTGTCATCTTCTCAATACAATGTCTGACCTTTTGTCCTTGAGTTGTCACATTCTCATCTAACTCTCATCAGTCATCTTATCAGCACATCTGACCTTTTGTCCTTGAGTGGTCACTCTATCTAACTCTCATCAGTCATCTTAGAACATAATCTTGACCTTTTGTCCTTGAGTGGTCACTCTCTCATCTAATTCTCATCCAGTCATTTTCACAACACAATCTCTGACCTTGTGTCCCTAATTCTCATCCAGTCATCTTTGAAACACAATCTCTGACCATATGGTAGGGGCAACGATGTCGCTGACAACGAATATGACGGCAATTTTACAAAACAAATTTAGACCTAAATTAAAAAATTTCATAAATTATGAGAATTTTTCAAAGTAGGTCCCTAATAAATTAAAAAATTATACAAAGGTACCTTCATGTCTGCTCTACAATAAGTCCGGATATAAGCAAACTAGAAAACGCAGAGTCAGAAGGTACTACTAAGAAGTGTTGAGTATATTTTATAGTTATCTTTTGTATTTTAAATTCCACTAATGTGGCCGAGCAGGCCATTTTAAACAAACAGGCCTATCTACTATAAAAATTCTCGCTGTCCCAAAATACACCTGATTCAAACACACTCAGCTAAATAATAATAAAAGTCTTTCTATCTCTATAAGACAAGACATAACCAATTATTGAATTATTTTAGGGTGTAGCCAAATTGCAACCAAAGCTCCATAAAAAATCTCCAAACGTATTATAAATAATTTCAATAAGAAACTATATTTATCCACTTACCATTTAAAGCCAAAATATTTCTAATAACAGGTCGTATCGTTTTAGTAAGCATTTTAAGTTTATTTAACTGGAATTATTAACTAGTGAAAAAGGACAGACTTCACAGATAAATTACACAATAAATCAGAGATGAAATGGCCAGAGATAATAATAGAGTAGACAAGTAGGAAAGAATATAAAACAGTTAACGGAAGAAAATAAAAAACTTAAGTAAAGTACTAAAATGAAATTTACCAAAACAAAACTTCTCTTTGAAGCTCCTTTGTATATAAAAAATAATTTTGGGAAAACCTGGCTAGGTTATTTTTTGTTGGGAGATATAGGGTAGAAATAAATCACGTGGATAACTTTTGGTGGTATTTTGTTAATACGAGTTGGCTATTGGCGTGACTGTGTTCAACAACTGTACGCAGGCGCACGGCCGACCTTGTCAAGGTGACCGTCTGTATTATTTCTAATTCCAATCAAGGAGTTTCTTGCTCTCTACACTTTGTTTTTCAAGACTTACATTATATTTAAAATGTCTACTCCTCAGTCCGATATCGATAAAAGGAAGCAAATTAGTGTTCGTGGAATAGCTCAAGTTGAAACGGTTACAACTATCAAGAAAGCTTTCAACAGACATCTTCACTATACACTTGTCAAAGACAGAAACGTCTCGACACCAAGGGACTACTATTTTGCACTAGCTCATTGTGTTAAAGATAATCTTGTGTCCAGATGGATTCGAACCCAGCAATATTACTATGAAAAAGATCCTAAAGTAAGTCATAGATCTAGTTAAATTTCCCTGTTTTGCTTTATTACATAGAGCTCTTACAATTTAAATATTCAAAACTTTTTTTTTTTTCACAAAAGCTAAATTTATTTTAGTACCGCGTTTTACTACCCCTTCAGTTTATATGCTTAAGTCTTAATAACGCTAATGGTATTAAGGATTTGAAGGTTATATTAAGAGGAAGTGTATCTGCATTTGCTTGGAGGAGGAGAGTAAATAGTTTTGATAAAATCACGCTCAATACACCCAACTGAGTTTCAAACTTCTGAAAACTTTTTTGACACATTGCTAAGGTAATGATAATCCCAACGTATTAAAATTAACATGGGGGCTAAGGCACCTTCATAGCTCGATTCTAGACACTTTTTTATGTGATAATACATTAGAGGCCTAGTCCCTTTAACGTGGTTAAAATTATGTTAAACACAAGAAAATAAAATTAAATCCTAGAATTACACTGGAGGCGACTAAACAAAACTATAACACACAAACACATATTTTATTTTATTTAATAATTATAATTAATTTTTATTTAATTTATTTAATATGGCATGAGCCAAAATACAGGGACTTAAATGTGTTAAAATATGGTACTGGTACTCTAAAAGCCAAGTAGCTGTATTTTTGTTGAGGTACTTATACAATCTATCATAGACGTATCACTTGGAATAACTGTGACTAAAACTTTATTTTTTTCAGCGAGTGTATTATCTATCTTTGGAATACTACATGGGCCGCTCCCTACAAAATACTATGATAAATCTTGGAATCCAGAGTGCTTGCGATGAAGCCATGTATCAGGTAACACTACTCATATTACTGTGTTAATCACAACACCTAGCTCAGTCCTAGGTAAGATAACTCCGGCTCTGTATAACTCGTCACCTGTTTGTTCTCGCAGCTTGGGCTAGATATTGAAGAGCTCGAGGAACTTGAAGATGATGCCGGTCTAGGTAACGGTGGTCTGGGTCGTTGGCTGCTTGTTTTCTAGACTCTATGGCAACGTTGGGACTCGCTGCATATGGATACGGCATCAGATACGAGTATGGTATCTTCGCCCAGAAGATCAAGAACGGCGAACAGGTCGGTCTCGGCTCATTCGGGAATAGTTTCTTTCGGCTAACACAAATATCCATCTTCAATTTATGAAAACAAATAATTGGCAAGGCTTTTTGTTTTTCATAAGTTTCATTACCCTTTCAGGCTACACTTAAATTTACTGATTACATTATATGTTTAAGGGGAGGAAGATTAAATTAGTGGAAGTGTAGCAGTATTTGTGTGGAGGGAGAGAGTGAAACCACTTAGGAAAAATGATCCTCGACACACCTGACCAAGCTTGAAACCCCAATTTCCTCGATCCTCGGCATTACAATTATTGGGAAAGTGATGCCTTAAACATAACGACGTTTTATAATAACTGGAGCTTTTTAAAATATAATACTAGTCTAATTACTGTATATAGCCCTTATTATATTTTTGCTCTTTTTATCCATCCTATCTACAAACTGAAAATTGTATTGAAATATATTTTAGCTTAAAATAGGTTTTTTTTTTGGTGTCATGAGACGAGGTAATTTTCATGTTTCGGAACTATTTTGCCACCATGGCACTGTTGCAGGTGGAGGAGCCAGACGACTGGCTCAGGTTTGGTAACCCCTGGGAAAAGGCTCGTCCAGAGTACATGCTGCCTGTCAACTTCTATGGTCATGTTGAGAACACCCCGCAGGGCAAAAAGTGGGTAAACACTCAGGTAAAGTGGTTGATTTAGCAAGTACTTGGCATGACCATTTCCGGTTCACAGAACTTTGTGACATTTATTTCCAATAAAAAATACTTATAAACAGCTTCAGAATACATGGCTAGGATTATGAATACATGGGAGAATGTCTAGTATATTTTTGAATAATTTGAGATTGGGAAGGGGGGTGCAACACTCAAGCCCTCTGGTATTTGAGAGATTCGAGTTTTGTAAAAAGCTCAAAAAAATTATCCTGATTACAATTATGATATGAAGGCCTTGACTTCAAATAACAATTTTATAATCAATTGGTAAAAGGGAATTACCATATACCTGTCTAGTTGCTAGAATAACAAAAAAGGACAAAATTTTAACTAATTAATTTACTTCAAAAAGTGTTCTCATTGTTATTTATGACATAATAGACATGGCAAACAAAATATCATTTACCAATAGTACAAATCCTTAAGTCGTTCTTTTATTAATTTAATTCAATTTTAAATATTTTTAGGCTAACTAAAATTTACATATTTGAGGATTTGAATTAAAGATTTGTAAGTAAATTTAAGATCCAGATTCGAAAAATATAGGGAGTTTACCCTTTCCATAATATGTGCTTAAAAATAAAAACTGTAGTATATGTTTTTTTAGCACCACATCTAAATACACATTCAGGTTATATGCCTAATGGTACTAATTAAGCGAATGGCTTATGAACGAGAAAGATTGAATTTCGAGGAAATGTACCCACAATTATGTGGTGAGTGAGTGGGGAACTATTTAGGAATAACCACCCTTGGTTCACCCAACTGGGATCGAACCACGATTGTCTCATCGGCAGAATAGTCTGTTGCGATAGTAGTGTCTTATATCATGCGGCCATCGTAGAGGGTAATTGTATTCAAACAAATCACTCTTCTGATAAGTGTGGAGACCTTGCTCTTTTATCCTCCTCTGAATGTTGAATTTAATATAACTGTTTGAAACCATTTTTCCATTGTACACATATTTTTAAGAATTGCACCTCTAATTGTTAGTAACAATATGGGTACAACTGTATTGTTTGTATATTTGTAGGTGGTGTTTGCGATGCCCTACGATAACCCTATCCCTGGCTTTGGCAACAATGTGGTCAACACACTTCGCTTATGGTCAGCAAAGTCACCAATAGAGTTCAACCTCAAGTTCTGTGAGTGTATTCACACTATGTAAACGTTCACATATTATAAATTGTCTTCTCTTCACTTTATGTTCACAAATAATCGAGTGAGGTCACAAGCAGGGAATTTTAAACTACAAAGGAAATGTCAGGGGAAATTTTTAATTGTTCAGGGAAAATAATAGACTTTGTTGTCAAAGGAAGATTAATGCTGTATTTTATTGTATTTAAACACTCTTGTTAGTAAACTTTTGTTTATTTATTTTTGAGGGCATTTAAAAAATAGATATGTTTACAAGTTTTTATGAAAAACATAATTTTTTAATTTCCTTTAAAATCTAATAAACATTATAAACTCCATGGTGTAAGCCCGTGGCCGAGCTAAACCGAGCAAGCGGCCACCACTGTTAGCGACGATAGTGCCAATATTTGCATATAAAGGCTGTCATGTTGTCAGCACAACGAAAATCTTTGGCCATTAATCTTAATCTTCTACACCAGAACTGGTACTTATTTATTCAAGTACTTCCTCATTAGTCCTCACGAGGCTGAGTTTGACCTCTTCTAGACCCACTGTTTCACAGAAAAATTCTGGAGTCACGGGTATCAAACCCTGGACCACTGGATCTATAGCCACGAGACCACGGAAGAAATATTCGTGCTAAGTGATCAGTGAGGTGTCAAAGAAATTATCTTTGGTTTTGAGTGGTCACCTTATATAATTAATTTTCTGTTAAATTCACCAAGTTGTTCAGGACCTTATATTATATTTTACTTTCCTTTTTCTCACGAGATTTAACATTTCATTCACTAATTTTAATTTTTTTCTATTACTAAGTCAATGACGGAGACTACATCCAGGCTGTTCTGGATCGCAACCTTGCCGAGAACATCTCCAGGGTCCTCTACCCTAATGACAACGTATTTGAGGGCAAGGAGCTTCGTCTGAAACAGGAATACTTCATGTGTGCCGCAACACTGCAGGTGTGCATTATCACTTGTCCATGAACATGGCAATGGTCAGAATAGGGGGAGATATACTGCTATAGCCCTAGTTGGACATGTTGTAATTATGATAATGATGATTTTCCCATCCCCTTTTATTATAAATTATCTTTTATGTTTATTTTATTTAGAGATTTCATGATTCCTGTAGCTCTCTCTCAAATTCGATTTCTGAATTTTAACCTTGATTTAACTTCTTAAAAAAATTAAAATTGTATTATTTTTCCGTGCTCTTAACATCATATTAAAAATATTATTTATTTTTATGCTGTACTTTAAGGTACAGTATTTGCCAAAAAAAAAAATACCCCTAAAAAACTGTAAATTATGAAAGGTAGCTCGATATGGCCACTAGAACACAGAGGTCATGTTGAATATCTTTATAGTTGGCTGATATTGAAGTGAAACAGTAAAAAAAAAATTATAACAAGTCGCAACAAAAAGTAACCTAATCCTGTATATTGGGAGTTTTGTTTAGTTACTAAAATCGAATTTGGTAGCCTTAATTTTATGTTCATGTTTTTAAAGAAACGATACAGCCAGCACACTTAGCCGAGTGATACTGGAATAGAAATTGTTTGATAAAGCACAAAACACATTTTAAGGATAACTTCACTTACACAAAAAGATTCTTCAGGTTAAAGAGAGTAGACTGATGTTTTTGGTCGACTGCGAGGTTGACAATAACTGTTGTTGTTTTTTGGTTATGGATTGCACACAATAGATGGCAGTATCTCCTCCGTACTGTTCCTCTCTCCACCTTCCTTTAGTTTTCGTTCTTATTATCTTTTCTAGTATCATTATCATATTTTTGTACATTAACACATTAGTGCTGCTCCCCTATAATTTTTACACCTCTCCTTTACTAAAAATCAGTACTACATTTCTCTTATTCCATATCACTCTCAGCATAACCGTAACTGAAAAAGGACGATAAACTTGCTTACTTTCAGGGCAAATGGAGTGTACATTAGGCACAGTTAAGTGTATACATCAAGCTACACAAAAAGTACGTCAAATTATTTAAAGAAAAAAAATAATGCGGCCATATTTTTAATAGAACATTATAATGTTAACAGGACATCATCAGGAGGTTTAAATCCTCGAAGTTTGGTAGCCGGGATGTGGTAAGAACTTCTTTCGACGTGTTTCCGAACAAAGTGGCGATCCAGCTGAATGACACACATCCTTCCCTCGCTATTCCCGAGCTGATGAGGATACTCTTGGATGTGGAAGGACTTTCCTGGGAAAAGGTGAATATAGACCACCATCATTATTCAGGAAAATAAAAAAACAAGTTTTGACAGTTTCATCATTTAACCTGGCTCAAAATGAAACTATTGAAATTTAAGTACTTTCTTATTCAACTCTAGCCACATGAAAAAAAAAGTTTTGATTGGTCTGAAATTCTTTAGGATTGAAAACATTAAAGAATGAATTATATAATAACCAAGGATTAATCTCTACATTAATAAGTGAAGCACCACATGAAGTGAAGTGGCCACATTGTCTAAGGTGCTACTCTCGCAGTAGAATAGAATGTCGATGACAGGTAGATTGAGGTTCGAATCTCGGTCGGATGTACTGAGGATGGTTTTTCCAAAATTATTTACTCTCTCCCTCCACGCAAATGTCGGTACACTTCTAATTAATATAACCTCAATCCCTAAAACCATCAGCATAATTAGTACATAAAGTCTGTTCACCGTAGGAATTGTTTTCTGAAAGACCTTTTTCCGTACTATAAATCTATTATATAGTAGGATATTGGTAGGAAAAAAGACCTTTCAGAGAGTAATTCCTACCGGGAATGGAGTTTAAGTGTATAACCCAAACAGGTAGTAAGACGCAGTGCTAAAGAATGTGAAGCAATAGATATAACTAATACCTTGTAAAACTATCTACTTCTAAGAGATAATGTAATGTACATCATTAGTTTCTCATGCTTACTTTATTAATGTAAATATACAAATAGTCCGAAGGGGTTGTAAAACACAACAAAAAAATTCACTTAAATTATTTTTTTAATAAACAAAACCTGGGTATAACTTAAAAGTGCTGTTTTTAGCTACAAATTATAATAAATGGCTTAACGCATTAGTAATTGGTCAAATTGTATTAGAAGTAGTGCTAATAAATGTATTAATTTATTTATTCTTACTAAAATAAAGAAGTTATCACTGACCAAAAGAACTAACAGTTGTTATAAATTCCAGTCGTGGGATATCGTGGTCAAGACCTGTGCCTACACCAACCACACAGTTCTCCCAGAAGCCTTGGAAAGATGGCCGTGTTCTTTGTTGGAGAATATTCTGCCCAGACATATGGAAATTATTTACCACATCAACTTTCTTCATTTAGAGGTGAGTGACTTCCTCCTTCTATAGCCCTCCACTGTCAAACAGAACTAGTTTAAGGATCTCATTGGTGCTTTAGTACAAGCCCAATCCACCTGGGTGGCCGCTTAGTTTAACACGGTGGCGCACAAAACCCTCTGGTCGCGGCCTCATCTTGAGTTATCAAGGCGTCGCCGAATCTTTTTCGTGGATGACAAAAAGGATATGTAAAACCCCTATTAATTAAGATGCAGCCTTTGTAATTATTTAAACAAATTTTATGTGCAATAAAATTACTCTTGACTATAGACATTTGACAACATAATAAATATTTACAGGCCACCGAAAATTCGCCTTAAACATAAGATGGGTGAGGAAAAGGGGGGAGGAAAATGTTTATTATATTTACATAATGGCACGGGGAATGCTAAATAAAAAAACTACTTCAGTGGGGTTGAAACCACAATAAGTATATGATCTGCCTCGGTGGCGTAGTTAGCTAACGCGCTAGTTTCGTGTTGAGCTAGACTGCCGAGGACGGGGAGATCGAGGTTCGAATCTCGGTCGGGTGAACTGGGGGCGGTTTTTTTTTTTCAAAATGGTTTTCCACTCTCTCTAAATGTAAATGCGGGTTCACTTTCTCTAAATTTGACCTTCCTAAATGTCTAACCCATTAGCATAATTAGTACTTAAGCGTATAACTCGAATGGGTAGTAAGACGCGGTGCTAAATGAATAAATAGAAACTATTCAATTCGGAGGAAAAATTGCTCCAAACAACTATATTGAATTAAACATTGAAAGGGGGATATTAGTTCAAAGCCTAAACACTTATCAAAAAATTGTAGGTCTCAAAGTTCAGAGTTAAAACACAACAAAACACGTTATGTAATTTTCAGGGGAACATCATTCCCCTTCTTCACGTAACTATGTGTTTTGTTGTGTTTTAGTTGTGAACTTAGAGACCTACAATTTTCTGGTAAGTGTGCAGGCCTTGCCCTTCTACCCACCTCTCAATGTTTAATTTTAAGAAAACTCACCAACATTTTATCTGGAAAGAATATGTCTGATCATTAACAAATCTCACTATCCTTATTGAGAAGTGTGGCCCCCTTAATAACAACTCTTGTGTTCTCTGTCCGGTTTCAAGGCAGTGAGGCAGAAGTATCCCGGCGACTTTGACCGCCTGCGACGCATGTCCTTGATTGAAGAGGAGGGGGATAAGAGAGTCAACATGGCCCACTTGGCCATCGTTGGCAGCCATGCGGTCAACGGAGTTGCGGCCATTCCACTCTGAGATCATAAAGAAGGCAGTGTTAGTGTTGCCTTTACTTGGGGTTTCAAACTTTTCACATCCCCGCACGATTTAGTTTAACACAGCAACATCTATTTTAAGATACTAAGTGATGGGTAATATCCAAGATTCATCGATATGTCGCTAGGATTCATGTGAAATAATCAAGTTTCCATGAGTTGGAGATTAACTATAACACACTAATTCTTTGCGAATCTTCAAATTTTAAACCCTAAGCTAACTAAGATCCAGATTAGATTTGAAGTTCCAAACATAAATATTTAAAGGATTAGAACAAATTTCAAATTAAAATAGATCCCATATTCGGATCTTGATAGATTTCAATGCTGAACACATGACACCCTCCTCCACAAAAGTTTAAACTTTATTCACCAACAGACAGCAGCCGCTCAAATTTCAGGCTGAAGCCATCGAATTTGTTTGTTTTATAATTCAATATTTATATCACAAAGTATAGTTGGGTCATATCCACTATTTTAGATTCTGAATCTCCAAATACCTTACGAATACATATCTTGGAAAAAATTATGACCATGTTAAGTGTTAAATTACTGGTCTGGGCTGTTAAATTCTCCTATAATATGATGGATCTGAACTACCAATAAGCTGTATTAAAACTCTAAAACAAATTTCACTTAAAAAATTTTTTTTAAAATTAGTATTGAATCTGAATTCTTTCTTTAATATTCTTAAGTATTTAGGTATTGAATCTGAAATTCCTCGAATCTTCGAATCTTGAATATTCTTAATGGGTTTGAGGGATTCGATTATAAAATATAATAACCAATTTTATCATAACATTTTATTTAGCTTAACTATATATTTAATGACAGTGTATGTGAGTAATGTGCCATTGCTTAGATTTTATTCTAATGGATCGCGGTTCAAATGTGGTGTTTATGGCATTAATTCGTTATTAAACTTTATAACTGGATGAGGGAGAATTTGGGAAAGATCGACAGAAATGGAAGAGATGGGCCAGACGACCCACAGAGGCGGAAATGTCAGATGATGATTGAACTTGACTAAAAAAAATCTAGCATAGTAATGGATTTGGATTGAATTTTAATAAACTACATTGAATTATTTTCAAATTCGATTTGAAGCATTTTACTTCCGAATTTAAAATTATCTAAAGCATGTTATCCAATTCATACGGATAACCTAAACGGTTACTAGAGCACGATGAAAATAAAAAGGGTTGAAACAAATTCTTATTGCTAGATTGCAAGCACTCACACGACCTTCACCGGCATGTTTCATGATGGACGAGATTGTGTTCTAGGTTCAAGGACTTCTATGAGTTGAGCCCTGAGAAGTTTCAGAACAAAACCAATGGGATAACTCCTAGACGATGGTTATTGTTGTGTAACCCTTCCTTAGCAGATCTGATTGCAGAGGTAGGTCTAGACGCAATACTGGACTCTGCATGATGGATAGGCAAAGGCCCTGATTTGTTGTAAATAAAATCATTGGATTGTGCTAAAAAAAATAAGTTGTATTTTGGTACTAAAAGTCCTTTCCTTTTCCTCCATTTTTTCCCCCCTTGTATTTTCTTTTAAGAAGTTGGGTTACGCGTTTCACACTCCTTCCTGATGAGTTCCGATAGAATGAAACCTAGGTCGGGGGATTGGGCAGTAACAATTAATTTTCTTACAGGGGCAGCCATTACCTCTTTGTCCAATAGTAGCAATATAAAGTGTGAACTGGCTTCTTCTTTTCATTGTAAAAGCCATATTTTGTTAGTTCCTTTTATATATTTATATCCACCTTTCCTGTACCTTCTTCCAAATGTGGTATTAAAAGTCTGAACTTTAAACCTATTTTAATGTGTTAATAAGATTTCATAAAAACACGTGTCATGATATTTCACTGCATTAGAGTTCAGACACTTTTATAAGTTTTTCAATCCCTTAACTTCTTCACATATTCCGGATTAAAAATTATGCATTTTTACCATTTTTATATGTTAAGTTATAAATAAAAAACCTTTACTATTCTAACTTTTTTTTTTATTAAATTCTTGACACACAAATTATTAAAGAACGCTTGGAGAGGTGAAATCAGATGAATTGAAAAAATATTTTAAAATTTCCCATACTTATTCAATCTTGTTTTCCAGATGCATATCAACCTTGTGCATGTTAGAAGTTGCATTCTGAATGTTAGACTGTAGATGTTACATACTGGCTTTTGCATTCTAAATGTTAGAGGGTAGATGTTGCATTCTAAATGTTAGAGGGTAGATGTTGCATTCTAAATGTTAGAGGGTAGATGTTGCATTCTAAATGTTAGAGGGTAGATGTTGCATTCTAAATGTTAGAGGGTAGATGTTACATTCTAAATGTTAGAGGGTAGATGTTGCATTCTAAATGTTAGAGGGTAGATGTTGCATTCTAAATATTAGAGGGTAGATGTTACATGCTGGACACTAGACAGCAATTGCCATCCTTTTTTATTTGTTTTTTTGCAGAAAATAGGTGAGGACTGGGTGGTCCATCTGGACCAGCTACAACTGTTGAAACAGTGGTCACAGGATCCTGGATTCCAGCGAGCAGTCCAGAAAGTTAAACAAGAGAACAAGTTGAAACTCTCTCAGTTGTTAGAGAAGGAATACAACATAAAGATCAACCCTTCGTCTCTGTTCGACATTCAGGTGTGCTTGCAGTAATGATATGTATTACTTTCACACAGATATTGATAATGATTTAGAACTAGCAAATTAAAAAGTCATTGCTTTGTTTAATGCGCAATATAAGGTGGGATGGAAGTGGACGCGAAAAAAAGCTTGTGTTTTTTGCGGTTTTTATGGCAAAACATTTTTTTCGGTCAAAATAGATTAAATATTGCTCCTGCACAGATATATAATTTAATTTTCTTCACGTGGTGATATTAACGGTTCTTGAATATTTGTCATGAGCATGGCGGCATTATCTAACAAACTTTTTAAATTCCAGAACAGTTATATGTTTGTAATAAAGCAATATTTTTTTTATTTTTGCCAAAAAATGTTCTGCCACAAAATCTGCAAAAAAAAAAAACCACAGATTGTTTTTTCTTGTGTCCCCTTTCATTTCACCTTAAGTAGTTACAATTACTGAAAAAGTAGTTAATCCTGTTTCACCATCGTTTTTATTGTTGTCTGTCAAGTTGGTAATCCTTCACAAGTTTTGAAGTTATCAGGGATATTGATGTAAACTGGTTTTGATGGTGTAATAGATCTTTAAAACAATATCTCAATTTTTTATTAAATGTCCAAGATATATTATTTTTATTGTTATCGATAAGATTAGTGAGG
This sequence comes from Timema podura, assembly GCA_033556935.1. Lineage (NCBI taxonomy): Eukaryota > Metazoa > Arthropoda > Insecta > Phasmatodea > Timematidae > Timema > Timema podura. Next base: position 53,947,202 of record JAVRXN010000012.1, on the reverse strand, counting down.
ATGATAATGATGATGTTTCAGGTTAAGAGGATTCACGAGTACAAACGTCAGCTGCTCAACTGTCTTCACATCATCACCCTATATAACAGGATTAAGAAAGATCCCAATGCCAACATCACTCCCCGGACTATAATGATCGGTGGGAAGGTAGGATCCGTAACTAGGTTCATTACTTTGACCTTTTTAACAATAATTTACTAATATCAATAACTAGTTCTTAGCACCGCGTCTTACTTACTACCTGTTCAGGTTGTATTCTTATGTACTGATTACACTAATGTGTTAAGGATGAGGAAGATTGAATGAGAGAAATTGTACCTGCATTTGATTGATGAGAAAGAGTGGAAAACCATTTAGGGAAAACCACCCTCGGCACACCCGGCCGAGATTCGAACCCTGATATCCCCGTCCCCGGCAGTCTAGTCTATTTCCAGAGTTAAGCCCTGAACCATGCGGCCACCGAAGCGAGGTACTATCATTCAATAACAAGGGTTGAACAAAGTTAGCCGTAAAACTTGTGTTCATATTGTGGCCAATCAACAGCCTCTTTTGTTTCTAGGCTGCCCCTGGCTACTATGTCGCCAAGAAGATAATCAAACTGATCTGTTCCGTGGCCAGTGTGGTCAACAATGACCCTATCGTGGGAGACAAGCTTAAGGTCATATTCCTGGAGAACTACCGGGTAACTCTGGCCGAGAGGATCATGCCGGCTGCCGATCTGAGCGAACAAATCTCTACCGCTGGTACAGAAGCCTCCGGTACAGGAAACATGAAGTTCATGGTGAGCGTCAGATTCTGGTTGTGTAACTTTGTTTTTGTCAGAACAGTCAAAGATTATGATGGTGTAACTAGGAGTGTTCAAAGTCCAAGGTTTCATTTCCAAGTGGGCCAGAATCAAATATATAAAATAATAGAGTTGGGGTCGACTCAAACTATATTACGAATCCAAATCTCCAATTTACCTTTGATTCCTGAATCTTGGAAAAAATTATTGCATAAAAAGAAATATAAATATAATAGAAAATACAAAAAAAAAACTAAATATTAACATCCATTCATTATTAACATTCACAAATTCAGTCAGGTGTTAAATTACTGGTCTGGGGTTTGGTTGTTAAGTTAATCATTAAAATTGGTTCTGAACCACCAATAAGCAGTGTTCTAGCTCTAAAAAAAGTTTCACTTAGAAAATTGAAATAATTTTTGTTAAATCCAAAATTTTCTCAAATCATCGAATATCCTTAAGGATTTGAGAGTCCTATCCCCATAAAATATTTTTGAAGCCAAATCGAATTTTTAAAATTTTATTTTGAATGTTTTTAATCTTATGCTTGAAAAAAATACTACTCGGAAAATGTTTTATTTCATGGATGTTGGCTGACTATAAGTTTGCAAAGTGCTATATAAATCAAAAGCTAAGCTGTAGAGTACCTTGAAACTCATCTAATGAGATGTGTTATCCTGTTCCAAGCTGAACGGAGCGCTCACCATCGGAACGCTGGACGGAGCTAACGTGGAGATGGCTGAGGAAATGGGTAACGACAACATCTTCATCTTTGGCATGACTGTAGATGATGTCGAGGCGCTCCAGAATCGAGGTTACAACGCTTACGACTACTACAACCGCAATCCCGAGATACGACAATGCGTCGACCAAATCAGAACGGCTACTTCAGTCCGAACAACCCCGACGAGTTTAAGGATATTGCAGACATCCTTCTGAAATACGACCGGTTTTACTTGCTGGCCGACTACGAGGCTTACATCGAGTGTCAGGATAAGGTCAGCAGTATATACCAGGTAAGATACGTTATGTCTCTATTAACACAACAACTTATCCTCAGGACTGTGGAGTCTGACTATGGCTTCAAAATAAAACTGTATAATATTATGACAAAATGTGATAACTATATCATTATAACTTAGTTTTTTTTATTCTTTATGACCAATATTTGTAATTTGGATTGACAAATTTATTTAAATAAACATTCACAATGCCAAAGAAGCTTCCCATGAAGTCATTTGTATTGAAGCTTTTTTTTTTGTCACCGCATATTACTACCGGTTCAGGTTATACACCTATGAACTAGTTAAAATAATGGGTTAGGGATTAGGAAGGCTTAATTTAGAGGAAATGGTCCCGCGTTTGCGCGGAAGGAGAGTGGACAACCATTTAGGAATACCACCCTCAGTGGCACCCGACCGGGATCGAACCCCGGTCTCCCTGTCTTCAGTATTCTAGTCCAACATGAGGTTAGCGTGTCAGACCACGCGGCCACCAAGGCGGGATTAGAGCATTTTACTTCAGTAAATTTGTTAGTACTAATTAATATACTTTGGCCATTTATGAAGAAGTCGGAATTGAATGATAGAAAATTAAAGATGTCGAAGGCGTGGTGTACAGACTTGAGAGCCCTGGTTTTACTTGCTCTGAGGCTTACGAGTGTCAGCGCAGAGAGTAACAATGTGCATTATTGTTGTTTTAGCACTGTCATGCTACCCATTAGGGTTAAACGCTTAAATACTATCACGCTAATGGGTTAGGGATGAGGAAGGTTGAATTTGACTGGAAATGCACCCCCATTTGCTCAAATAGAGAGTAGGAAAACTCACTCTCAAAATACCTGTCTTGGATTGAACCTCGATCTTCCCATCTTCTGCAGTCTAGTCTCTTGCGAGAGTAGCGCCTTAGACAATGCGACCATCTAAGGGGTGTAAACATTATTAAAACGGTGTAGAAACACTACATTATTTTAAAGCTATATTTTTTCAAGCCATTAGACGATTATTCATTTTATTATCAATGTTCATTGTAAAACATAGTAGTCGCTTGTTGACCTAAACTAATCTCCCTCCTATCAAAGGAATAAAGGTCACTTGTTGACCTTACCACTAGCTCAGAGACAGACAACTTCCTTCTACCAAATAAAGATATATATTAAGGCAGAAATTATTTTTAATCTCGATACATTATTACTCTGACCCGGCCACAGACTGGAAACAGTTCATGACGATGATGACATTCTTATCCTAATCTTGTTGGATCTATTAGTTCACAGCACAGCCATATATAACATTCTAATCTTATAGCCACTCATTATAACAGTCACCATTTAGTTAATCTGTGATAGATAAAATGATATAATAGTAGGAAAATAGTAGAACACAAATAAAATTAAAAACATTTAACACATATTTATACACACTTCACTATTTCGATGCTATTATAGCATCTTCCTCAGGAGGTAGATGCTATTATAGCATCTTCCTCAGGAGGTAGTAATAATAGTGGTAAGACATTGTCATTTGTTAAATTACTGGTCTGGGGCATAGTTGTTAAGTTTATCCTACAATTATAATTGTTTCTGAACCACCATTAAACAATATTAGAGCTCTAAAACAAATTTCACTTGAAAAATTGATAGTTAGTGATTTGAGTCTCAAATCCTCAAATATACCTATGGTTTGAGGGTCCCATCCCTACTTTTTTCCCTTTCAACAAGAAGTTGGTTCACTGGCTTACATTGACAACATTCCAATGGTTGTCTGCTAACTACATCCAGATCTACAATTACAGAATAGTTTGTGAGAGCTTCACATTTATTGCTGGAGTTTGATAGATTTTGTAATATGACAAGATTAATCATTAGTTCTTTACTGCAAGCTCTTTTTTTCACTACAACCAAATTAATATTTTGGGATCATCAGCAGCTATCTTCATCATCAGTTTTTTTTATTACATCCATTACTGTTTCCAACTGTGGCGAGGTCAACTTTAGTAAAATGCCTCCGTCTTACTCTTTCATTCCACAATTTTCTACTTTCTCTTTCTCTCTCTCAACTTTCTTGGTCTCGCTTGTGCTCTTTTTCTTACATAAATCTTATTCATAATTCTCTTGGGATTCTTTCATTTTCCATTCTCATTACATGACCATACCTTCTCTCAGACTGGCTTCCTCTATTGTCCGACACCTTAGTTCAGTCAGTAGCCTGTCTTGTCTACTGAGATAAGGGTCCTGGGTTTAATTCCTTTCATGGTAAAAAAAAAAAATAATTGAAGAGTTGTGGGTTTCTTCTTTTTAGTGATAGTGATGAATTAATGGCCTGGCTGGGCTGGGTGTTTTTTTGCCTGATGTTCTTCAAAGATTTAAATTAATGAATTAATTTAGCTAAAAAACTTCCTCTACTTTCCCAACACTTACATGTAGACCTTAATTCCTAATCCTGTTTCTCGTGAGACAGTTGCGGTGATTCCAAGAAGTGATGTCACAATGTGAGTGGCAAAGTACTGCTGGCCCACTCACATTGTATTTTCACTACTAATCCATTCACACTACTCTGTCACTTAGGACCTCACGCTACTTTCTCCTTAAAAACTTTGTTCCCATGACCTCCACTTTCCTGGTCTCTCTTTCATCCAATGTACTTATCATCATCATCATCAACTATGTCCATCCTGTGGCCGAGTCTGTTTAATAAAATGCCTCCATCTTCCTCATTCCTTCCTCCTTTAATTGTGTCCGTTCTTATCCTCTCACTTGCACACTTTCTGTTTCTGCTCTCTGCTCTTTATTGGCCTCCCTTGCGGTCTTTTTCCTTATATACTTCATTTCCATAGTTTTTCTTTGGCATCCTCTGTTTTTCCATCCTCACTACAGCCCATACCATCTCAGTCTTGCTTCCTCTACTATCTCATGTATTCCCATATCCTCATTACATGTCCATAACCATCTCAACTTGTTCCTCTACTATCTCATGTACTCCAACATTCCTCATTAACATGTCATACACTCAACTTGCTTCCTTTATCTCATTATCAATAATCCTCATTTACATTGACCATGACCATTCAGTCTTGGCTTCACTACTATCTCATGTACTACCAACTCCATTACATGTCCATACCACTCATCTTGCTTCCTCTACTATCTCATGTACTCCCTATATCCCCAATCTTTCCAGGATAACTTCATTCCTAATCTTGTTTTTCCTTGTGACAGCTAACATGCTCCTCACAAACTTACCTTACCATTGCACATAACTATACATGTACTGCAACAGATGGGGTTGTTTTTTTTATCAAATAAATTCTCTCATTTTGACAATAATTGGACTGAACCATGAGCTCTCGGGTGCTAGTAACACGACTTTATGTATTCTAGGACCAGACCAAGTGGGTGGAGATGGCCATCAACAACATCGCATCCAGTGGCAAGTTCTCGAGTGACCGCACCATCGAGGAGTACGCCAAAGATATCTGGGGAGTGGAGCCGAGTTGGGAAAAACTGCCCGCACCCCATGAGCCCAGAGAGGAGGATGCAACTCCCGCGGTTAAATAGTGCCTAGGGTCTAGTAGTCCGGTAGTAGGATGATGACAAACATTCTTAAACTTCTACCATCATCTAGTTGGAAAATATTATTATCTATCTATATTAATGTTGATTGTTTGTTGAGTCGCACACAACCCTACAGGGAACTGTTGATCGAGTGACCTGATATTATCTGTTGAATCTGTACTGGCAGCTAATTACCCGAGAGAATTAATTCTCAGCTAGAACTGACTGATATGATTATTATATTTTTACATGATAGCCATCAGTAAATACATTTTATCTCACAATTTTTTTTTATTCTATAAAACCATGCTGCCATTGTCTAGTTTGTGTTTTACTCTCTTCTGCCGAAGAAGGGGACTGATGTACCCCAAAAATTTCATAATCATGTGTTTTGTTGTGTTTTTAACTGTGAACTTTAAGGCCTACAATTTTCTGGTGTGGGAGGCCTTGCCCCCCTTCTATCCTCTTTTCACTGTTTAATTTATTTTATAAAAAGCAAAGTTTGACTAAAATACTTAAATAATTTGTAATAAATCAAATATTTACCACTATTTAAAGATGTGTTTCCATGTCATTGTGAAATTAAATGAGTCACATGATGCAATCGTTACAGTACATTTACGTGTCAGTGCTTGTGCCTTCGATTGGCCTCATGTCAGCGCTTGTGTCTCTAATTGACTTCATGCCTGTGCTTGTGTCGTCTATTGGCCTCTGTTAGCTTGTCATCTATTGGCCCATGTCAGCACTTGTTATTTATTGACCCCATGTCAGCGCTTGTTATCTATTGACCTCATGTCAGCACTTGCTATTTATTGGCCTCATGTCACCACTTGTTCATTATTGGCCTCATGTCAGCACTTGCCATATATTGGCCTTGTGTCAGCACTTGTCTCATATATTGGCCTCGTGTCAGCACTTGTCTCATATATTGGCCTCGTTCAGCGCTTGCGCATATATTGGCCTCGTGTCAGCAGCTTGCGACATATATTGGCCTCGTGTCAGCAGCTTGCGACATATATTGGCCTCGTGTCAGCACTTGTCGACATATATTGGCCTCGTGTCAGCCTTGTGCATATATTGGCCTCATTCATGCTTGCGTCATATATTGGCCTCGTGTCAGTGCTTGCGACATATATTGGCCTCGTGTCAGCGCTTGCGACATATATTGGCCTCGTGTCAGGCTTGTGACATATATTGGCCTCGTATCAGCGCTCATGTTGTTTAATTGACCTCATACCAGTGCTTTTATTGAAACACAAGTTCATTCTATTCGGTTGAAATGTTCTTCTTTCACTCTGTGTGTGCCTACCATATTAACTAGTGGAGCACGACCATTACCAGCTCGTTCCCAAACTGTTTGGTTTCTAATATCGGACAATAACAAAATGTATCTCAAGCACATGCTCAGAGAAATAGATTGGAATCTCAAAAAATCAACGTTTGGTAACTTATTCTTTTAATTGTGTTTGAAAACTTGTCTGAAGTAACAAATAACCTCTTTTTACCTTGTAAATTACCAAGCTTACCTTGTTTGTTTCCACTATGGGGTAGCTTATAAGATAGTGCCATAGTGTAATCAGTCGGGGCAAATGGTGTGTACGTGTTTTAGTCGGTGATTTGTGTGAGAGAGTCCTGTACTCTTGCCCGACTAAAAACATGTTGATTGTTAAATATTATGTAAGTTGTTGTCAATGTCTTCAATTATGACTTGTAGCAATAAAGGACTGTATTCAGTGGTTTTCTATTTATCAGCATCATCACATTCTATTGTTGGACGGTATCTGTTTTTCAAAATCACACCTGAAAAAGTTGTGAAGTAAAATTAAAGGAAAGTGAATGTTTTAAAAAAAATAAAATCTTAGTTCTATTCTAAATGCGGACAGAAAAAAACCTGTAGCATTGCATTTGGGGAGTGTCAGGAAGGGGTTTTAAATCTGAAACAAGTGCATCAAGGATGCTTTTCCCATCCTCTATTCATCCTATATTCATCCTAATGCGGGTTCACTTTCTCTAACGACCTTCTTTATCCTTACCTTATTAGATTGTTGTTGAAATCACTTGCTTTAAATATACTAACTAAAATATATTGCATAACTATCTTATATACCCATTTCAGTGGTTCCATGGTCTAAGGAGTCACTCTCATGTTAGAATGGCCTACTGGTGACAGGAAAATCGAGGTTTGAATCCAGGTTGGGTGTAATGAGGTTGGTTTTTACTATTACAGTTTTCCACTAACCCTTCATGCAAGTGTGGGTACAATTCTTCTAAAATCCTACCTTCCTCATCTCTGCATACTTACAACTATATAGATGGATCCAATCCATTAATTTACAAATCCAAATCTTCCGTTTACCTTTGAATCTCAAATTCGGATCTTGGAAATAAATATGAAAATAAGAGCAAATAAAAACAGTAACTAAATCTCAACATTTTTTTGCTAAAATTCATTCACTCTAACATTCACCGTAATCATTTATTGCTCCCGGCCTGTGGACAGGTATTAATGTAAGTAAAATGCCTCCATCTTGCTCCGTCTTTCCACCATTCCTTCTTCCTTACACTTGTCCATTCTCTTCTTTGAAAACTTGCTACCTACCACCTACTCCTCTCATCTCCTTCTAGTTCTCCCTTATTGTCTTTTTCCAACATACTTTAGCTCCGTCATTCTTCTTGGAATCATTTCCTTTTCCATCTTCATTCCATGTCCATATCATCTCACTCCAACCCCCTCTACAATCTCTTATAAGCCCTTTACCCCCAACTCTAGCACGCACATTCATACCTTCAGTAAAGTTGTGGCCGAATTGTCTTAAGGCAGGCATGTCCATCCTTGGCCCCCAAAATGTTCTGTACGGGCATTATATATTATAAATTTAATGTATGGCCCCCGGCCAACCACCCTTCACCCCCACGAGAACTTTGTCAGGGAACAGTTGGACATTCCTGCTCTAAGGCGTCTCTCTCGTGTTAGACTGGCCTGCTGAAGACTAAGAGATCGGAGTTCGGATCTCGGCCGGGCCTTTTGAGGGTGGTTTTCCCTATAAAATCAGCTGTGAAACTGTATTTTATTTTGTTTAATGTCAATGTATGTCTAGACACTAGGTTACATCACCATTTCTAATCATTCGATCTTCATATTGATGGCCACTGGACAAAATGTTAATGGCGTCCTCTTGAAGAAAGTGAGTCTGGAATGGGGTCAACTTGGCCTCATGAAGACAATTGAGGATGAAGAGGGGGGAAAAAAAGTGGTGGCTCCAGTTTAGAAAACTGAAATTGAAGGGCATATGGTTCATTGAACTGGACACATGGTACCTTCTATCTGCAAATGTTGGCACTTTTTTCACCAACAAGTGGCGGCTGCTTGGTCGGTATAGCTCGCTTGGGGCCCGACGCTATTGAGTTTTTTTTTAATAAAGCCTTTAGGCTCAAGGTGTAGTTAAGGATTTTTATTTTTCTATAAGTAGGATATCTTTCACTTTTTATTTCAATAAAAATAAAATCTACATTTCAACGGGTCTAGAACAGTAAATAATTTCCTGAAAAGGTTTATTCTAGTATAATTTAATTTACATCCATTACTGCAATTACTGTATCCAGCCTGTGGTCAGTTTTTTATTCAAGCCATATATTTCCCACTACCGGCTTGCAAAGCCTGTCGTAGCTTCATATGCCTTATAATTTAACTAGGACAGGCACAACATCCAGTCCCCGACCATTATTTCATCACTGTTAAAGAGTTAACCCACATTTCACCAATTATAAATTTTTGGCCATGCCGGGAATTGAGTCCAGGACCTTTACCTCAGTAGACAGAAATGCTACCGACCAAGCTAAGGTGTTGGATATCTATTTAAGTAGAAAGCTTAATCATCTTTTCTAAGGGACAACTGGCACTTTTTACAAAAACAAAAGTTTATCTAACTTTTAACATTTTAGTTATATGAAAACTTCCTCTTATAAATAACCGATGGATAGTAACTAAAATATCAAAAATAGGATTTTTTTTAAAAATTTCCTATCAATACTTTTTTCCTAGCCTCAGGAAATGAATAATTTTAATTTCTAAAATGAATGTTAGGTGTCTCTTTAGGCCTACAGTTGGTGTGCCAGATATTATTTAAAGTATTTTTGAAAATTTGAATATAAACATATTGTCCCTCCATTATTCCAAAAAACTGCTTACATCCACACACAGCCATCACACTGTGGGAAGCCTTATGAGGTTATGAAATATAGAAATAAAAAATTTACAAAAATAAAATGCAAAATAATTATTTTATTGATAACTGCAAGTAGCTACAATAAAATTTGCCAAAATTTCTGTAAGCCTGAATATTAACATTTCCATATTTTTTATACAAGTTCTACTGTAGGTCTAACTACTTACAAAATGTCAGCCATTCATTTTTTCTAGTAGTTCTGTAGCTTAGAATTCTAAGTATGCGAGGAAATAAATCTCTTAGAATAGTTACAGTAGAGTATAAGTGAATTAATCTTTGGTTAAAATTATTTTGCCTAAAAGTAAAGCATTATAAAACTTTAAATAAATAGTTTTTAATAAATGTTTTTCAAAATAGATTATTTTAATTAAAATAATATCACAATTGGTTTTCTACTATTAAATAATATATGAATTGGATACTATAATGTATTTAAAACATATTCATAGTCATATCCGCAAAGGTAACACTACCAATAAATTATGGGTATATTAGAAAAGATGATTTGGTTATAGTAAATGTTTTTAAGAGGTATCGTTTCACTAGCTCACATTAATGCTGCTATTTCTCATCAGATAAAACCAAAACTAGTAGTTACTTAAATAATATATCTGACGGTCTATATTTTGTATTTTATGCTAAATGACTTAAGGCCTAATGCCCACATTTCCTACAAGCTTGATTCTGTCCTGCCAATGTTAACCCATTCTCTGGCGAGTGTTAGTACAGCAATCTACACAGGCCTGGCAGCCATTTTCTACTATTATACATATCTATCAGCTTCAATATGAAGTATTCAGACTAGCTAAAAGTACTTTTATTCATTGATAGATGGCTTTACAATAACTTAATGCAATGAGCCATTGAATGGGTTAAGGTGATTAATTAAATCATGCCTTTTTAAGCCAATGTCTCTATCGCACAATAATTCTGTGTGATACAAATAAGCTAACATTAGGCGAAAATTTACTCTCGCGTATTTATTTGCTTTGACCAAGATATTATTGCCCTTTGAGTTTGGACGCTATGTCTGCGATAGGATAAAATTAAATTAAAAACGACTGTCTTATTTGAACATTAATGTCGCATGGTTGCTGTGTATTCATTTGGGAGGGGAATTATGACGGAAATGCCAGTCAATTTATTACGTTTTCCTCGTGCTATAACTTGTAAGCCTAACGTTAAAATAAATTACAACTCCTTTAGACTCTCGCAGATATTATTTAAGTCTTCCTAACCTCGAACAAACAAATATTTAGAATACATGACATTATGGCTTTAGTAGACAAATATAAGTGACAATATTGGTCTAGTTTTTAAAAGCTTTCTCAGTAGATTGGCAATGATGAAATCAGTCGATCTTCCTGTGTCTCTTTTGCAACAAGTTGAGCTTAAAGTTACAGATACTAGGTAATATCGGTGGAATCAGTCTATCTTCTTGTGTTTCTTCTGTGACTGGTTGAGTTTCGAGGTATGGAGACTGGGTAATATCGCTGGAATCAGTCTATCTTCTTGTGTTTCTTCTGTCACTGGTTGAGTTTCGAGGTATGGAGACTGGGTAATATCGCTGGAATCAGTCTATCTTCTTGTGTTTCTTCTGTGACTGGTTGAGTTTCGAGTTATGGAGACTGGGTAATATCGGTGGAATCAGTCAATCTTCTTGTGTTTCTTCTGTGACTGGTTGAGTTTCGAGGTATGGAGACTGGGTAATATCGGTGGAATCAGTCTATCTTCTTGTGTTTCTTCTGTGACTGGTTGAGTTTCGAGGTATGGAGACTGGGTAATATCGGTGGAATCAGTCTATCTTCTTGTGTTTCTTCTGTGACTGGTTGAGTTTCGAGGTATGGAGACTGGGTAATATTGGTGGAATCAGTCAATCTTCTTGTGTTTCTTCTATGACTGGTTGAGTTTCGAGGTATGGAGACTGGGTAATATCGGTGGAATCAGTCTATCTTCTTGTGTTTCTTCTGTGACTGGTTGAGTTTCGAGGTATGGAGACTAGGTAATATCGGTGGAATCAGTCTATCTTCTTGTGTTTCTTCTGTGACTGGTTGAGTTTCGAGGTATGAAGACTAGGTAATATCGGTGGAATCAGTCAATCTTCTTGTGTTTCTTCTATGACTGGTTGAGTTTCGAGGTATGGAGACTGGGTAATATATGTGGGATCAGTCAATCTTCTTGTGTTTCTTCTATCACTGGTTGAGTTTCGAGGTATGGAGACTGGGTAATATTGGTGGAATCAGTCAATCTTCTTGTGTTTCTTCTATGACTGGTTGAGTTTCGAGGTATGGAGACTGGGTAATATTGGTGGAATCAGTCAATCTTCTTATTCCGCCTCCTCTTGGGACCCACTTTTCTCAGCAGTGCTATGTTTTCATCCTCTGTGACTGTTATGTTTTCCAACAACCTACGGGGCAGCGCTAGCAGTCCGAACAAAGTCAAGGCTGTAACAAACATTCTATAGGAACATCTCATTCATCAAACTAGAGCAGGTTATATATTGTAGCCAGAAATTCAAATCATGCCAATGAAAGGATATATTTTAAACTAAGACAGTAAATTGAAGAAGGGTTCGGCCATACCTCCAACTATAAGATATGTTAGATCATGTAAGAAAACTATATGGTCATGAAAAGGCAAGCTTACCTTGCATTATTCCACTATGGTACAGCTTATAATATAGGGACATGGTGTAATCCGTCAAGGTAAGACTGATACCTTTCAGGGTAAACGGAGTGTACATTTTGTTTCTTTTTTGTGTTTTCTATAAAGGCGGGGACATAAATATTGGAGGAAATATTGAATTTGAGGAATAAATACAAGATTTATAGAAAAAAAAAATTAAAAGTAGAGTGGAGGAAAGGAGGGTGACTGCAGGACCTTTGATAAATCTAAAAGTCGATTGGGGTCCCAAAATGATTACCCAACTCTGGTCTAAGGCATCACTCTTGCAATGGACTGGGCTGGCAATGACAGAAAGATCAAAAGTCGAATCCCATTCTGGTTTACTAAGGGTGTTTTCCCTAAATGCTTTCTCACTCTCCCTTCACGCAAATATGGCTACACATCCTCTAAATTTCAACCTTATTCATCCCTAAAACACTAGCGTAATTAGTACATATGCAATGAACCCAAATGAGTAGTAAGATGTGCTGCTAAAATAAAAATATAGTACACGGCATAGACACAGCTTCCAGTGTGAGGCTTCGGCGCTCATGTCTACTTAAAATGTAAGGATGCCGTCCATGCTGGCGAGCCATCAAAACTTTGTTGGCGCAGTTTCTGTTGTAGTTTAATAGCTAACCAACAAGCTATGGCCGTCCATTCTGCCATGACCCTACAGCGCGTTATGGTGTTTAAGAGGAGAAGTATTAATGAATGTTCTAATTATATAATATTGAAATATTAACTTATCTGGTTCTACAGAATACCTGACATTAGTGACACACTCAACCACTGAGCGCTGTAGTTGATACATGAGTGTAAGAAGAGAACTGAAATTGCTCTCAATGCTTTATTGTAACTCATTTGATGTTTCTGATATAAATGTCCTCGATAGAAATTAAAGTCTGGGGCTATATTTGTTGTATTGTTATAATTTAAATAGCTGGAAAATTTTCCACCTCGCTTCTTAACATCTTGAACAGAGTGGTCGAAAGTTCGAACATATGGCGGTACTAAAATCAAGGTAGTAGCTACCAATAGCTGAAGCGAGGGCAAGTTTTTCCATCCTACAGAGAAGTACTCACCATTAAGAACAGATGGGAAGATGATGTAAAAGCTCAGAGTTGTAGATTTGTAAATAAGAACCTCTGAAGTATACATTATTAGTGAGATAATGAGTGAGCAGACGCCTAGACTAACAACTCTGAAAAACAATAACCACAGAATACACATTACCAACCTCGCACAAAAGAAACAGATAGTAGATTTATAGTGATTGAATAAATTGAAAAATGACACCTGGACACAGGATTCGAACCCAAGACTTTTAGCTTAGTGCGCCAATGCCCTACCACACAATTATCCAGGGATTGTTCTGTGTTCAGGGTTGTTCTTCCCTCATATTTTAAAGCAGAGTCCATGATGAACGTGTGAATATCATCGACTACTAAGAACTTTCATTAATATCACAAGATGGAAGAAAGCAATGCTATACATTTAAGTATTTAAACAAATGGCGTTGTTTGGGGGATGAATTATTGTAATTACAGAAATCTCGATTATAATCAAATTAATTGAAAAATGACACCTAAACACACAGCCTTTCATAATATATTTTGAGTGTTTAAAGTTGCTTTCTTCCATCTTTATTCGCTTGTAATGAACAATATATTTGTACTATAGGCAGCATAAAAGCCACAGCCAAGTCGTCGATGGCTGTGATAGCTCTTAGTAGCCAATGATATTTACATATACATAACAGACACGGCATTAAAATATGAGTAGAATGACCTTGAGCATGGAACAATACCTGGATAGCTAATAGGTACATCAATGGTGCGCTAAGACATCTCCAGGGTTCGATTCCCATGTCCAGGGGTCATTTTTCAATATAAAGAATATAACAATTTGTTATTTGAAATGTTTACAGATAGTGTTGAAAGTATGTACATATTTAAAGAGTGCATCTTATACTAGTTAAAAGTAAAATAATTATTGATTAATATTAACGGTTGTCAAACATCCGAATGATAGCTAAGAAAACAGCTAACGTTTTAGAGTGGACTTAAAAAAATTTTGTGGCATTAATAATGAAATGTACTCACGGCTTGTAGTGGATGTATAAGGTACAGTGTATTAGAGCGAGAGCCTTCAGGATTGAGAATATTCCTAGAATCCTGGGCAGGAGTGGTTCATCTATAACAATCAGTACACTTGTAATTACTGTACTGGACAGTGTAGTACATTCAGGTATACTACACCACTGCCTGGAAGTATAGTCGAGCCACAGTTGGAGAGGTGGTGACATCTAGCAGAAGATTTTTACTGCAGACATTGGTTGTAGGTCACTGATATTAACCTATGTGGAAATAATTATTTTCTTGGTAAAACTAGAGCTCGAAAGTTCATTGCTGCACTTACAGAAGTAGGCCACTTTATCCCTTTCTTGAGCTAGTTATATCCAGTCCACCTCATTACACCTTATCCCTATCTTGAGCTAGTTCTATCGAGTCCACCTCATTATACTATATCCCTATCTTGAGCTAGTTCTATCCAGTCCACCTCATTACACCCTATCCCTATCTTGAGCTAGTTATATCTGGTCCACCTCATTACACCTTATCCCTATCTTGAGCTAGTTATATCTGGTCTACCTCATTACACCTTATCCCTATCTTGAGCTAGTTCTATCGAGTCCACCTCATTATACCCTATCCCTATCTTGAGCTAGTTATATCTGGTCTACCTCATTACACCTTATCCCTATCTTGAGCTAGTTCTATCGAGTCCACCTCATTATACCCTATCCCTATCTTGAGCTAGTTCTATCCAGTCCACCTCATTACACCCTATCCCTATCTTGAGCTAGTTCTATCCAGTCCACCTCATTACACCCTATTCCTATCTTGAGCTAGTTATATCTGGTCCACCTCATTACACCTTATCCCTATCTTGAGCTAGTTCTATCCAGTCCACCTCATTACACCTTATCCCTATCTTGAGCTAGTTATATCTGGTCTACCTCATTACACCTTATCCCTATCTTGAGCTAGTTATATCTGGTCCACCTCATTACACCTTATCCCTATCTTGAGCTAGTTCTATCCAGTCCACCTCATTATACCCTATCCCTATCTTGAGCTAGTTATATCTGGTCTACCTCATTACACCTTATCCCTATCTTGAGCTAGTTCTATTCAGTCCACCTCATTACACCCTATCCCTATCTTGAGCTAGTTATATCTGGTCCACCTCATTATACCCTATCCCTATCTTGAGCTAGTTCTATCCAGTCGACCTCATTACACCCTCTCTGTTTCAGGTCCATTCTAATGTTATCCACCCATTTATCATGATGTAACTTCTTCCGCTCAGTAACCAAATCCATTTTTGGACCAATATCTGCCAAGTACCTTGTTTTCGAACACCCTAAATTTATTTTTGCCATGTAAGGTAATAGACCTCGTTTCACACCTGTAAATAATAGGTAAAACTTTTTTTTGTTTGTTTTTTTGAGTTTTACATTCCTTGACAGCAGGTGAGATGTCAACAACCTAATGTATTAGTAAGCATGTTTCTACAGTATTCTTTTCCTAATTTGCAATATGTTAATAATACCATATTATCAATCAAAAGTGTTAATAAACGCTCCTAATAATTTTAAATTAAAATTACTATCTCCTTCCAATATTCTGGATCCAAACCAAATCATTGAGCTTTTAATATGTGTGCTTCCTAGATGTGTCTAAGGTTTATCTGGATTTAGAATAAAAATAAAAGTAGGTCTAAAACCAATCAAGAAAAAATGTTTCTGGAATAAATGTAGGTTTACACCGTTAAAATGATTTTGTTTATGTTTCCATAGCAACGGAAATTTCACCTATTGCCATTGGTGCCTTAATTTCAATAGATGAGCAGATTGTCACATATTTAGGCCTACTTTACAATTGGTTATCCATAAATGTCCTTAACGACTAGTCTTTACAGCATAGAAGTATAAAACTTTAAAGAGGACTAAGGACACCGGACTCACTATGTTGCTGTGGTGTCGAAATCTTAATGATACGGAAGAATATATAGACGTAGCTATAGCTGTGAGGGGACAACTCACCAAATTGTATTTCCAACGTTTTCTGGTAATAGTCACCCAGAAACGATTTTTTTTCTATGAAACAACGGATAGCTGTGCCCAAATCCATGAATGCAACAAAAGCAATCCAGCCACGAAACGCATAAATCAAGTTTTGTTCCATGACACACGAGTGTATTTATGTATACAAATTCAAAATAGCCAGTTTCATCATTAATATGCTAGGGATACATTTGTTTCCCGAGAGTTAAAGAGACAGAGAACAGAATAGTTAAGAAAGGGACGTGCAGTTTACGACATGTATCAAATCAAAAAAAGAGCATAAAAAACAGTTCTAGGAAGCCTAAAATACCAATAACACACACGGACAATTTATATATAGCAAGCGGTGCTGCCAACTTATATTGCCAAAATCCCGCCCATCGTGACAAGTCATCTAACTCCCCGCTAGATTTGAACGGAATAACGCAAGATTCTCTAGTGTACATTTTATTCCCATACGCAAAGGCTAAGCAAAGTGTTTTTATCGCGTTTAAAAAAAAACTATAGTATCAAGATAGCTGCTTGGTTAACAACATAGGTAAATTACATTCTGGTTGTTTAAATACACAAAAATGACACCTTGACAGATTTGAACCCTATGGCCGTCCCTACCGCTCTACCGACGGAGCTTATCCACATCTTATCCATGTCGTTTTAGTTCTGTTGATTAAGCGGTTAACACCTAAAGCCGCATGGCTTGGGTTCAAATCCCTGTCAAGGTGTCATCTGTCTATATTTACACAAATACTTGATCAGAATGTCGTCTTAAAAGGAAGTGTTTATTTTAATGCAATGTTGGTATCTAGCGAAGTGGTGGGGCAAAAGTCAGTGATATTTATATCTCACAATTTTTTTTAACAGCCCATATAACTATCCGTTCGGGCTTATGTACTAACTACGCTATTGGCTTTAGGGATTAGGATGTTTATATTTATAGGAAGTATGCCCGCATTTGCGTGAAGGGAGTGAGGAGGACCATCTTATAAAAACTCAGTACACCCGACCCAGATTTGAACCTTGATCTCCCCGTCATCAGCAGTCTAGTCTACTGCGAGAGTTGCACGTTAGACCATGAAGCTACATAAGCGGATACAAATTTCAAAATTATTGTAGTGAGTAGTAATATATTTACAGAATACATTCGCATAGGTCTCCTACCTCTTATATTAACTAGTACTAGCCTTGTCTCTCAATGTACTGGAGCCTATTATATAAATTATAATAATACCTGTCATAATTTATTGACGTAAACTAACTTTCGAATATAATAAACTTTACCAAAATCTACACTTTCTAATAGATTACTTTCTACCTAAATTTACACTACACTCAAGTGCGTGGACAACCAAATATTTAATTGAATATTATGTGCATGTATCTACACCTATAAAAAAAACTGTCCATAGCTGTCAGTCAGCACCAAAGAAGTCGAAAATCAACTTTTTGTTACTATGTGTGTTTAGCCAAAACTTCTAACAGAATAAACTTTACCCAAATAAACACTTATTGCAAAAACGCCGTCAATCTTTAATTTGTATCTAAATATTAGTTTTAAGGGAAAATAATAAGTTTGTTGGTGCTTTTCAAATCGTTATCTATGTGTTCCCTTTGTAACATCTCTTAGCAAAATATCCGGGTCGTGAAATCAATAATGCTCGTTTTGAACGCTTGCGTGTTGGGCGGAGAATGACAACACTGCAGTGGTCTAGTGACTATCGGAGACAACACCGATGACTCTAGACTTTTTTTTTTTAAATAAAAGAACCATAAAATCGAAGTCAGCTGTTTTCAGAAATAATATAAAAAGAAACAGAATTGCTCGGTCACGTTTTGGAAACTAGCATCTCTAATTTAATTTATTTTTAATAATTAAATTGTTAAATTAATAAATATAAATTAAATTTTGCGTGACTTTGCAAATTATATAATTGTTTGACGAAGTGATTTGTGTTCTTGAGTTTTAAATTCAACTAAATTTAAGTTCATATTTCAAGGATAATAATTGTTGCGAATTATAGTGTTCATGCAATACCGAATGTATTTTAAATTATAAACGGGAATACGAGATTCCAAAGTGGTTTGTAATAAAACGTCACCTGTTAATCCCGACGATGGTTTTAAACAAAGTTATTCTGAAGTGCATAACTAATTATTAAAGGTAGGTAAGGTGGTTTGTACAGTGACAAAGCAAATCAGTATGTTAATTAGCAGAGTGTCGTCCCTGTTCTGAATTTAATGGCTATAATAATCATTCCCTTATGTGTTAAGTAGTATTAACAATGTATATTAGCAATCCTTGATTAATCTTCATTGATATTCTAATCACCTCAAATACCCCAGGTTCGATTCTCATATCTAGGTTGTAGTTTTTTGTACTTAATTGAATTTGGTTCAGTTCTCTGGACTGATCTTAAGAAATCATCATCACGTATCACTTTTTGATACACATGTATTCAAAATACTTTGAGTACCTATCTAAAATAAAGCTGAGTACACAACAGGTTATCAACTGCTATTTAGCTATGCCAGTTTATCGTACTCGTCAATATATACGCTAAGAGACGATTTGAAATCATACTATAGGCCTAATATTGCGAAGAGAAATACATTATCTAATATTGTGATAACATAAAGTTATCATATAGATAAAATGCTATAATGGCTAGTGGAACTAGCATAGAATTATTGTTTGGATAAAACTGTACATTGGCTATAGTCAGGCCCGGATTTAAGGGGAGGCGACAGGGAATGACACGCCAGGACCTCCACAAATCCCCCCCACAATATAATTTATAAAAATGTTTATACAAAAATTAAAACTATTTTTATTTTTGACATTGCTTTATGTCCTTATAATTAAAAACAAACTATATATATTGTTTTACGCAAATCTAATTTATTGTGATATAAATATTTCATTATTTAAATAATATCATTAACATTGAGCTTTTGACGGTTAATTTTTTAAATAAAAAAATACTATATTAAAAAGTTAAGAGGGGGGGAAGAATACTACTTTTTTTACAGCTCTGCGGAGTACAGCTTTAAATCCGACTCTGGCAACTAGAATTTATTTATTATTTATATAAAATAGATAACAAAGATAGAATTAATATATGCATAGAATATGTATTGGAACAAACATGGAATTACTTGCCTATCCACAGAAAAACATATAGTGGAACAGACATAAAATTACTATTTATATAACATGTTACTTAAATTCACGTGAAGTGTTCACATCGTGATGATTATTTCAGACTCCTCGGTCTGTTATTTGGAGAGATTGCTCCTCCGGACTATTACGACAAGAATTCTCAACTCAAATTCGTCATCGATTCCTACTTTCTTGATGGGTGAGTATTTATCTTCTTTAGCATCAGATTTATGTGAGTTTATCTAGTGACCAGTTCGACCGCCGATATCTTCAACCTTTACCACAAGCGGGAGCGGAGTAATATCTTCCGCAATGGGGGGAAAAGGGAGGGGGCGTCCTAGATAGCTCTATAATTTATTTGAAGAGGGTATATTCCAGTGGCTTTCAGACCTTTTGCGGGGTTTGACCCCAATTTTATCTTTAAGAACGTCACGGGCTCTTTGATAACCCCTACAAAAGTTCAAAACTACAAGTTTTTTTAACCCAATATTTTCAATATCATTCTACCTATCCGGACTATCCGCATTTAATTTAACGTGAAGGTAGAGGAAACCATTTAATAAATAATAAAAACCCCACCAGTACACTCGACGGGAGTTTTGCTATCAGCGCCTCTCGCCTAAACACGAGACTGCTAAAGGGGCTGTCCATAAAATCACCATCAACAACAACTGTTTCCAGCCCGCGGCCGGGTCAGTTTTGTAAAATGCCTCCATTTTCCTCTATCCTTCCACCATTCTTCCTCCTTTAATTGCTTTCATTCTTCTCTTCTCACTAGTACACTTGCTGCTATCTGCTCCTCCCATCTCTTTCTTTGCTTCCCTTCCGGTCTTTTACCTTCATAATTCATTTCCAAAATTTTTCTTTTGTATTCTCTCGTTTTCTATCCTCATTACATGCCCATACCATCTCAGCCTTGCTTCCTCTACTATCTCATGTACTCCAACATCCTCATTACATGCCCATACCATCTCAGCCTTGCTTCCTCTACTATCTCATGTACTCCAACATCCTCATTACATGCCCATACCATCTCAGTCTTGCTTCCTCTACTATCTCATGTATTCCAACATCCTCATTACATGCCCATACCATCTCATTCTTTGCTTCCTCCACTATCTCATGCACTCCAACATCCTCATCACATGACCATACCATCTCATTCTTTGCTTCCTCCACTATCTCATGCACTCCAACATCCTCATCACATGACCATACCATCTCAGTCTTTGCTTCCTCTACTATCTCATGTACTCCAACATCCTCATTACATGTCCATACCATCTCAACCTTGCTTCCTCTACTATCTCATGTACTCCAACATCCTCATTACATGTCCATACCATCTCAACCTTGCTTCCTCTACTATCTCATGTACTCCAACATCCTCATCACATGACCATACCATCTCAGTCTTTGCTTCCTCCACTATCTCATGCACTCCAACATCCTCATCACATGACCATACCATCTCAGTCTTTGCTTCCTCCACTATCTCATGTACTCCAACATCCTCATTACATGCCCATACCATCTCAACCTTGCTTCCTCTACTATCTCATGTACTCCTTGTACTCCCACTCTTTCTCGGATAACTTCATTCCTAATCTTGTTTCTCCTCGTGTCTATAAACTACGTACGCATAACGGAGGGGGGGGGGGGAAGGGGTACTGCTCGGGGTGACCAAGGGCAACGGGGGGTGGGGGGCTAGATAACGCGTTATGTCACATTACAATTAAGTGTATTTATTTTGAAATAAATCCGACAATCGACTTCGATCGTCGAGATTGGCGAACACGTACGAACACTTTTCGATAAAATGGTTATATAGGCCCTACAATTAAAAAATAGGGTCTACTGTTTAAATAGGAGGGAGGCGCGGATGCGTGACATTGTGACGTAATACTAGAAGGGGGATTCACAACAATGTAACAATGTGTGACAAAGGGATGAAACAAAAACACCAAAATTAGCGTGACGTAGTCTATGGGAAGCCGCTGAAGTAAATTGAGTCAGCAAACTGGTCAGAGTTGGATTAGACAAAAGGGAGCTAAACCCCGCTTCGGTGGCCGTATGGTCTAAAGCGCTACTCTCGTATTAGACTAGACCTTCAATGACGGAGAGATTGAGGTTAGAATCTCGGTCGGATGTACCGAGGGTGTTTTTTTTCTTCTTCCAAAAAATTGTTTTCCACTCTCTCTCCAAGCAAATGCGTGTATACTTCCTCTAAATATAACCTTGCTAAATTACTAGCGTAATTAATTCATATGCGTATAACGCGAATAGGTAGTGAGATGTAGTGATTTAAAAAAAAAAAGGAAGAAATTATCATTTTAACGGCTTTCATTTGAATTTAAATTAAAAATTTCCTCATAATCAATATGTAACTATATAGTCAAACGTAAATAATTATAAAGTTCTAACCTACCCGAACTTTGCGACACAACCCGAAGCACGCCGCGACCCCTAGGTTGGGAACCACTGTTCTATTCTTTCTTTACATCACCCCTTTTTGACTCCTTTCTTTGCGATGATTAGTAAGAACACGCAGAATGACAGATTATAAATTACAAACTTTTTTTTCTTGTAGTCAACAATGGAATCTCGGACAGGTGTATTAAGGGTGGTTTTCCACTTTTCCACCATGCAAATTTCGGGACATTTCCCTCTAAATTCTACCTTCTTCAACTCTACTCAATTAGTGTAGTTTTATTAGTAGAGACACGCGCAGTAAAATAAAATAAAAATTGTTAAAATATTTAACTACTACACAATAACATAATATGCTATGTTGACAAAATACAGATTCATTTGTATAAATGGAAGATTTTTTTAATCCGTTTTTTAAACAGCCGTAAAAAAAAGTCTGAGTGCATGTTGAAGATAACACAAAATGGAATAAGATTGCCTTTGTTGTGTTACTCAAATTATAATCTGTAGTGATGTCGCGGCATTTGTTTATTTGTCAACAATGTTTGGTTTGAATGTTTGGAAGCATGCTCCCACGTTCGAAATTAAATTATTGTTCTGTTATCAGTGTTAGTTGCCAGTTGGCGTTATCTCTGTATTGTTTCATGGCAGGTCTGTTCATTGTTTTACATCAGTGAAATATCTTACCTCGAGACGACACATTGCTCTTTCAAAATTCATATAGTTTTTTACTAAAATTAAAATAATAAAAATATATTATGGAATATGTATCTTATGTTCGCGTAACCAAAGTGTTAATTAAAAACTAGGCCTCTGTCGGCTTATGAGCGCGAGTTTGTGTGTACGTTTGATAAACCTCCAAATCCCTGATAAGAGCTCTGATAACACTGTGATCTCATTAAAATGGCCACGGAAAGATCTACGTCGAACGCCGACACTGCTCACAGAAGATTTAGTTTGCCCGTGGGTATTAGGACCCCATTGCTCATGATACAAAGGTGAGTGTGATAAGAGGGACCGTGACATGACATGCTGTATGATCTTTATTACATTCCACGTATAGTAGTCCCAATATGGAGTGACACCATCTTCTTACAGAAGTTCAAATATGACATGACACAATCTTTTGAAAAGTCCTATTACATGATACGATACCGCCGCGTTTTACTGCACGTTCGGGTTGATCTATTAGGGATGAGTAAGGTTGAATTTAGAGGAAGTGTATCCGCATTCGCGTGGCGGGAGAGTATAAAACAATTGAGGGGAAAACTACCTTCAGACTTCAGTACATCCGAGCGGGACACGAACCCCGATCTTCCCGTCATCGTCAGTACAGTCTAGTGCGACGACTTAGACCTCTGGTATTCAACATAGGGTCCACGTACCACCAGGGGTACGCAAATACATTTTAAGGGGTACGTAAAATTTTAAAAATATATTTAATAGTATACATTATATATTAGAAAATATATAAGCCTTTACAGAATATGTATAAATTGCATTATGCACCAACAAATTTGGGGGTACAAGTTGAAGAGATACGCGAACAAAAAAAGTTGAATACCACTCGCTGGCCAAGACCACGTGGTCACCAAAGCGGGTGACACTATCTTTGTATAGTAGTCTCAATATGACACCACCCGCTTCAGCGGCCGCGTAGTCTATAGGCTGTGTCACACTGTGCTAACTTACTAACCACTACTTGAATAGCGGCTAGTAAGTAGCCTAGTGTGACATAAAAATGGCAGCTACTAGCGCTCGCCGGCGAGTGAAAAAGCAGTAGCTAGAGGATACTAGCCAGTAGCCAACCTTGAGGGTCACGTGACTCACTCGCCGCTAGGGAGTAGCGCTCTAATCGCCCAGTGTGACAATGGAATCGCGTTGCAGTAGCGGATGTTATTTGTCACCACGTGTTTGTATCTGCGTGTCCTGTATTTATCTTGTGTTTAAATCCAATGTACACAACCACGTGATTTGCTGTACTCGCCGCTACTAATCGCTGATACCTTAACACAACGTGACATAGAAGTAGCCGAAAAATGTAGTTTCCGCTACTCAGTAGCGGCTAGTGAAGTAGCACAGTGTGACACCGCCTTAACGCGCTACTCCCGCAGAAGACGGGGAAATAGGGGTTTGAATCTCGGTCGAGTGTATTGATGTTTTTTTTTCCAAAATGGGTTTACACTCTCCCTCCACGCAAGTGCGGGTACACTTCCTTTAAATATGACCTTCCTGATCCCTAAAACCATTAGCTTCTGCTACTGTATAGTAGCCCCATGGCTTCTTTGGTGCTGACTGACAGCTCACAGCTGACAGCTGACGGGCTTTAAAAAGCTACCGGACCAAATTATGTACCCCTACGCCGAACCATATGATCTGAAAAAAACATGTGTTTAGCAGCTGTCACTTCTGACAGTCAAAATTTAGGTATATACCTAAATGTTGACTGTCATAAGTCAGCTGTGAACTGTCATTGAGCACCAAAGAAGCCATGGGGCTACTGTAGCTGTCATGTAAAACCAAAGACGTCATAATTCCTCTTATTTGTCTGTTACCAACATTCAAGTCGCGAATCGATTGTGGCGACTAAGCCACCGAGACCTGGTACTTTTGATACCGGAAGAAACTAAAGGTAGCAGCACATATTCACAAATACCGTAAAGATATTTTAACCCACAGGTCTCTGATCCGGATACTAGACCTAGCATAACCTTTTTTTGTGTGTATTTAATAAACTAGTACATTATTATTTTATTACTATCATCACTCATCCCGTGTGCATATCACAAATTAAAATATTACTGTAACGAAAGGAAGGAATGTAGTTTGTGGCGTGTATTTTAGTGTGTTATCGGCGAGAGTAATGATTTCAAAGGAGGGTTGGGGCCATGATAAACGATCTTTTTCAGCTGTCATCATGTGTACAGGCCTATTGCACGCGGACTTCTAGCTAATATGGTGCTGTACATAAACAACTACACTATATCTTAGGGGAATCGTGATTGTAAGAATCTCAACAGACTGTCCGAAATGTTGTTGGAAGAATCTCAACAGCCTGTCCGAAATGTTACTGAATGTACTGTCACGCCAAACAATGTTTTATGCATCTATCAATTTTGACAGTTGTAAGATAAATACATATTATACTTATCTATTTGCAAGGGTGTAGAAAGAAAGGAAATGGTACGTAAGCACCTTATCATATAATACACTGTATTTCACTAATGATACCAAATCATTTAAAGTTTGAAACTATCATTATATTCACAAGGAAATGGCGAATCCAATGATACTTTAATTTAGTTAGGTAGATTTATCAGACATTTTATTTTTTTACAACACTAGACAACTCATCCAAAATTAAACACGTTGTTTGATAAATTATCCCTTACATTATGACGTCATCATATACTATGAAAGTCAAATAGCCTATTTTATTTGGTGGGTTGATGGGGCCTAGGTATATGAATAGAAATAATTTATTAGAGAATGATACAGTAGCACTTCGGTGGCCGCCTGGTCTAATTCACAAGTCTCGTGTTTGACTAGACTGCCGAAGACGGACAGGTCATTATTCGATCCCGGTCGGGTGCAATAAGGGTGATTTCCCTAAATTGTTTTCCACTATTCCTTCACACAAATGTGGGTGCATTTCCTCTGAATTAAGCCCTCATAATTCCAAACACATTAGTGTAATCAGTACATTTAAGCATATAACCCAAAGGTTTAGTAAGACGCGGTGCTAAGATACCTAGTAAATAAATAAAAAATTGAGTTGAACTGATGGTTTGGAAAGGAACCTTAATATATTTATAACATTATTTAGACTTAAATGAGACATATATTATTAATTTATTTTAATAGCCCTATTTGACTTCCTGTGGATGAACTCTGCTGGTGTTTCCTTCTTAAATCATTTTCACTTACAGTTCTAGTGTAGCCTTGTGTGAGTTTGCTGGATGTAAAATCGTTAGTGGACCTGCAAGAGTGTTTTCATTTGCATAAGTTGGTTAAAACCATTTCCATGAAATTTATCTGTTGTCAAAGTGAGGGAAGTTTGGTCGCTGCAGAAGATTATTGCGCTTTGATTAGCTCTATAACATACGTAAAGCTTCGATTGTGCAGTTGTACAGATTTTTCAAAAATATTTTCTCCTGTGTCACTTAGGTGAGTTCTCTACAAAGCTTTTTTAAAAATCTTGGATTTAGTATCATTGGATTCCCCACATTTTTGTGATTTTTCGGATTTCTTAGAGAGAGAAATTCTCCTGAAAGGTACTGTTCTTAGGTTTCGACCCAAAATCTAAAAAAAATTTTGGAGGGAGGAATGGAACGTTTTGCTAAAAATTTTACTATACATAGGCCTATAGCTGATAAAGTATTTTATATCGGGGCTTAACCTGTACGGTAAGGAGGAAAGTCTGGAAGGCCCTTTCTCTTATATCAAAATAAATCCTACTAAGGTATATAGTAAAATTCTGACAGGAAAAAAGTTCTTTCAGACATCTCTTCATACCACAAGCACGTGTGTGTGTGTGTATGTATATATATGGACCACCCCCAAAGAGGATCCATCAAATTCCAGGGGGTCCCGGACCTGCCCAACCCCTGCCTTTCTACGCCCTTGCCTATTTTATAATAACCCTTCCTTCACCTCTGACAAGACGTGTATTAATCACAACTTGTGAATGTGTGGAATGCCAGGCCTCCACCGTGGTTCGGATCCCACGTTAAACTGTAGGTCCTCCATTTCATCTCACAATCACCCTACCATTACACATTAGCGTAAGTGCGTATAACCCGAACGGGTAGTAAGACGCGGTGCTAATAATAATAATAATATTTTATAATGTTTGCTCCTATCCATGTCTTTTTAAGATTTTTTGTACCCCTCTAATTTGACCCTCATGAACATGAACATGACCTTTTATTTGCACAGAACAGAAAATAGATCTGTACTTTTTTTTTATATTGTTTGTTAGGTACCGGTATGGATCAGGTCATTTATATGTAGGTTAGGTTGGTTTAAGTAAGCTAGGTACTCCATATTTAGCTTTTATTTCACGCGGTGCTTGGGAATGTGATGTCTTATGTCCCGCCAGTTGTGTTAAACCGTGTAAGTATGCGCACCTGTATCAGGATATAAATCAGCCTTAAGGCCATTCCACACTGGCATCCGCGGTGACCACGGTAACTGTGGACGAAATAAATGTCCATGGACGTGCTAATTCACACTGCAACTAAACGTCCGCAGACATTTTCAATGCCTACAAACTTGAGTTGCTATACTGTAGTGTAACGTAGATGACCACATGCTCTTCGAAACGCCACTGCGAATGCTCAGTCCAAAACGTCCGCGCGGACGCCCAACAGATCGCTCGGAGAGTGATCTGAAAACATCCATACTGCGGACACCTCGGTTGTTCCGTGACACTGTGGACGCCATTGTGAATTGCCTCATTTGATAAGCTGGGAAGCGATTTATACAAAATGTCCAACCACGGATTCCACGGTCATCGCGGGTGCCGGTGTGAAATGGCCTTTACTCTGATTTTTTATTATTTACTCAAATTTTAATGAAACTTGCTTGGCTCTGTACTAAAAGCTTATAATCTAGTAGTAGGTGCTAAATTGCTTGGGTAACCCTACAAAATAATTAGACATGTTTGACAAAAGAATGCAAGAGAAATAGGGTGCAAATAATGAAAATAAAAGAGTGCGATCAATGAAAAAGAAAAAATAAAAAAATACAAAATCACTACAACTCTAAAATATAAATTTAACATAGTCAGGTTTGTCTGAATGTGTTGACATTTTCTTAACATAAGAATATCAAAACACTCTTTCAAAGTACCTAGAACCAATAAATAGAATTATAATATATAATATAATTGAGCTAATAAAATACATTTAATGTTTATATTGCATCAACCCATATGTACTAAACAGTAAACCATTTAATAATAAAATCTTAAGTAAATAGGTCATATGTTGGAACTTGTATGATTTTAAACAATTATATACAATTTCCAGCAGTCTGTGATAATCGCTGTCCCATATTTACTTTTTTAACACCTCGTGTTCATACAACCAATCTTTTAACTAACCATTATTAAACAAAAGTGCACCAAAATAATCAAACCTAGGCCTGCATAATATGTTGCAAGTCATTTCTACTCAACAAATGGTTTTCGGTTAAACAACAGTGCTCCCTTCCTTATCTAACAATGGACTGGTCCGACGCCCCTTCAACTTTAATAGGCTTATATATTGTTAAGTGGACTTGTTCAATTTTCCACAAAAACATGTTTTTATTGTTACTTCAAATGACATTTTAGGTAAGAAAATGACTTTTATGCACTTTGTTTTTTTAGTTTTGTTATAAAAAACATGCCAAAATCTACCTGTTTCAATATAAATTGGGTGCTATTAATGAAGGGTCATTTTGGTTATGCAGCTGGATTGTCACCCACATTGGTGGCTTAGTTAACTAACGTGCTAGATTGCCGAGGATGGGGAGATCGAGGTTTAAATTTCGGTCGTGGGAACTTGGGGGGGGGGGGGGGGGAATGATTTTACACTCCCCTTCCATGCAAATGCAGGTCCACTTCCTCTAAATTCAACCTTCCCCATTCCTAACCTATTAGCTTAATTAGTACTTAAGTGTATAACCCGAACGGGTAGTAAGACATGGTGCTAGATAAAAAAAATAAAAACTGAATTGTCAATGAGTAAATCGGGGGGTTTTAATCCTGGTCGGATGGGCTGAGGGTGGTTTTTCCTATGTTTTCCACACACATGTGGACTACACTTCTTCTAAATTCATCCATCCTCCTCATAAACACGTTAAAATAATCACTAAACATTTTTCAGTACTGTATAGAAAGTTATACCTGGTAGCTCACTGTGTTCTTGACCCACCTGATAAGGGAATAAAAACTTTATTTAATCAATATATTTAACCAGCTATATTTCACTGAGTTTTTAAATCATAATTTTATTTTATTATTTGATGCTGACTGACAGCTCACAGCTGACAGCTGACGGCTTTGAAAAGCTACCAGACCAAATTATGTATTCCTACGCCGAACCATATGATCTGCAAAAAAACATGTGTTTAGCAGCTGTCACTTTGACAGTCAAAATTTAGGTATATACCTAAATGTTGACTGTCAAAAGTCAGCTGTGAACTGTCAGTCAGCACCAAAGAAGCCATGGGGCTACTGTAGGTACATTTATTTATAATGCCCAGAACTGTATTCGTCATAATCAGCCTCGGTGGCTTAGTTAACTAACGCGCTAGTTACATGTTGAGCTAGACTGCCGAGGACAAGGAGCTCGAGGTTCGAATCTGGCTCTGGTGAACTGGGAGTGGTTTTTCCTAAATTGTTTTCTACTCTCCCTCCACACAAATGTGGGTTCACTTCCTCTATATATAACCTTCCTCATTCCTAACTCATTAGCTTTATTAGTACTTGAGCATGTAACCCAACCGGTTAGTAAGGCGCCGTGCTAAATATAATAATTATTATTGTATTTGTCATGTATGAGCCATGTTATTTAACCTGTCTATGATCTTTCCAATATGAAAAATGGGGTAAGGTGATAAATTATGTCAACATTCTTATCATCCGTCACACAAGTAGGTTCGCTTATCCCCAGACAAGCTCCCTGATAAGCCACATATGCATTTGTGAAACGAGTTATGGAACTTATAATGTATGATAAACAGTTTGAAATATATTGTTCTTGGATTTTTATGTGGTAGTTAAAATATACAAGTTATTTTCTCCTGGTAACTTACTTTGGACATCACAAATATATCCCAAATGTTTGTTGAACAAATTTTAGATTGGTATTTTGGAGCTAAGCTAACTTACTTTGAACATCACAAATATATCTCAAATGTTTGGTGAACAAATTTTAGATTGGTATTTTGGAGCTAAGCTAACTTACTTTGGACATCACAAATATATCTCAAATGTTTGGTGAACAAATTTTTGATTGGTATTTTGGAGCTAAGCTAACTTACTTTGGACATCACAAATATATCTCAAATGTTTGGTGAACAAATTTTAGATTGGTATTTTGGAGCTAAGCTAACTTAGTATCTAATCACGAACCATCTTGTAGCCTACTTACTAGGTGATTTAGATTGTTCAATTGTCGCTTGTTTGAGATTAAAGTAGTTAAATATTATTCAAAAGATAACTTATAGCTTGTATAATCTTATCTTCTGGTACTTAGACAGTGGGTTATATCATTTGTATGGACTGTTCTTCTGATACACAGAGGTTAGTGTTTGTTTTATGCTTCCAAACATATCTGAATATTAAAAAAAAAATTACATTAATTTACTGTTTCTGGCCTGTGGCCTGGGTCAGTTTTTTTAAATTCAAACTATATATTTTCCACTACTGGTTTGTTAGGCCTATTGTAGCTTCATATGGCTTTATAATCTAACTTAAGACTAGGACAGGCACAACATCCAGTCGCCAGCGGTTAATTCATCACTGTGAAAGGGTAAATCCCCATCTCACCAATAATACATTTCTCGCCCATGCCAGGAATTGAACCCGGAACCACTAGCTCAGTAGATAGACATGCTACCAACGGAGCTAAGATGTAAGACCCTTTTTTTTTTTTTTTCAAAATCTTATTTAAAAAATACTACCCTCAGTGGAATATGCTTTCAAATATTATAAAGTCAATACATTTGCATTCAAATATTTTATAAAATGGATAAACAGGTAAGGAATCTTTATTTATTCTGATTTAAAAACTAGGTTTAAAAACTATATTTATCATACAATTTTGTTTTGTCGTTCTCATTACCTTTTGAATTCCCTTCCTCAATTTTAAATTTAAGTTAATTCTAAACATAGTTTTATTAACAATTAAATTTAAAAATTAATACCATTCTTTTCAAAAAATTGGGTGGTATTAATTTTAATTTGTCTGCTTGATCAGTCAACAATTCTGTTTGAAAATGTGTGAGCTCCTATTAAATGACAGAGATGTATATCCCAGTGAATCTCACATCTTCGACACCAATGTTTATCTAGCTGTGTAACTCAAATATAACTCTAATTACTTGATTTTCGCTCTTAAAATCGCTGCTTGTTGTGTGAACACTAAACATTCTTTGAAATTTTGAAAATAGTTTCAAAACAGTTTGTTTTGTCAGAGGATATTTGTTTTGAACTACCGAGACATATTTAATAGTTCATCATTAAAGTAGGGCTTAATTTACAAATTAACAACATAACATAACAAAATAAAATTGTTCAAAGACAAACTTTTTTTTACTGTAAAAAGTGATTATTTAAACATAATTAACCTTTAAACAAACACACATCGTTTCACATGACATTATAAGTGAGTTTTTGTGGTGTGGATAGGCATATAAACATGGCACCCAGACAGGTATTTGAACCGTGGTCCTCCGGATTTATGTGTCGACTGCTCTCCTATTTGGGTACTCCTGCGTGGCACTAGGCCATGTGATTCAACTTTGTTCTCAACTACATCAGAGGTTTATATAGGCCTACATTTTTTTTTTGGCACCACACTGTTAAGGTCATACACTATGTAGTACAGAAATTAGGAAGGTTACATATAGGGGAAGTGTACCCACATTTGTATGGAGGGAGAGTGGAAAATCATTTTGGGAAAACCACCCTCAGCATACCCGACTGAGATTTGAACCTTGATCTCCCTGTCTAGTCTCTTGAGAGTGTAGCATGTTGGACCATGTAGTCACCGAAGAGGGTGCTTATCTAGTTGAACGACGGCCACTGACATGGAGGATATCCTGGGTAGCTCAGTTGGTAGAGCTATCGTCACATAAAGCCGGAGGAGCAGGGCTAAATTCCCTGTCCAGGTGTCATTTTTATGTATTTACACAACCAACCATTTCGGCAATAAATTATCTGCTTTGGTGGCTGCATGGTCTAAGCCGTCAATCGCAATAGACTGACCTGCTGACTACGGGGAGATTGGGGTTTGAATCCTGATCGAGTGTACTGAGGGTGGTTTTTCCTAAATGATTTTCCACCCTCCTTCCACACATGCTAGTACACTTCTCATAAATTCACCCTTCCTCATCCATAAACCATTAGTGAAATTAGTATATAGGCATATAACCCAAACGGGTAGTTAGACGCAGTGCTAAAAAAAAAAAATGATTATTTTCATGCCTGACCAACATAACAGACACATACTGATGTAACCTTACAGTATACTTTCTGCACAACACAATCTGAGCTATTGATTTGAGTATATATATATTATTGTTTTCCAGGAGCGTCCACTCGGAGCGACGCAACTCGGTGCGAACTATTGATGAACAAG
Organism: Timema podura; assembly: GCA_033556935.1. Lineage (NCBI taxonomy): Eukaryota > Metazoa > Arthropoda > Insecta > Phasmatodea > Timematidae > Timema > Timema podura. The sequence goes on along the minus strand of JAVRXN010000012.1, from coordinate 53,914,905 downwards.
AGTGAGTATTGTTTCCAATAAAATTTATTGGTTTTTTTTTTGGTGTTTATTTTGGTTGAAACTGCACCCATCAATCCCTAAAATTGAATCCTAAGTATGTAACTTAAGAGAGCTAAATAGATTATATTAATTTAATTGATGATGGAGCATATTGTTGACATTAGTAAAATGAATATTTATATAGATATAAACCCAACCCAAAGATAGGTCAAAAATCCGCCTCGGTGGCGTAGTTGGCTAACGCACTAGTTGTGTTGAGCTCGACTGCCGAGGACGGGGAGATCGAGGTTCGAATCTTGGTTCGGTGAACTGGGGGTGGTTTTTCCTAAATGGTTTTCCACTCTCCCTCCACGTAAATGTGGGTTCAAGTCCTCTATATTCAACCTTCCCAATTCCTAATCCATTAGCGTAAATAGTACTTAAGCGTATAACCCGAACAGGTAATAAGACTCGGTGCTAAATAAATAGATAGGTCATAATGTGCTACCTCATTTATCCAGAACGTTGTGTGCACTCGGCCCTATGGCTGTCTGGTGTCGCCCGTCATGAGGTGTGGTAGTCTCCCGTTGATTTTTTCATGGAATTTATACAAGCGAGCGAGAAAGAGAGTACAAATTTGGTCAGAAAGTTATCTCAAATATCTTCCAGAAATATTTTACATGCCATAATCAACATGTGACTGACAGCTTTACTTCATCTCTGATGCAAGTTGTGCTATGAATTGCTTGGTTAAAGTCAGTTTACCTCTGTCGGGGTTTTAACCAGCAAACATCGAGTCCTGAGGCTAGCACTTTAGGCTACCTTGTGACCACCGAGGTCGTCATTGTCATAAACACTAAAAATAGATGTATAAGAAACTTTTGCTCCAAATTACATGATGGGTAACTTATTGTATGCCCAAAGTTTTAATTTATCTCGTGCAATTAAACATTGGATTTGGAAAATATAGGCATAATATTTTAAAGACACAGTTTTTGTAAATTAAGAGGCACCTTAAACCATTTCAGTGGTTCCATGGTTTAAGGTATCACTCTCAGGATAGGCTGAACTGCCAACTACGGAAAACAAAAAAAAAAAACCAACTAAGAGCTTTAATTAACCGAGTTATCCAACTGAAAAGGAAAAAACTTAAATGTGAATTATTTTATACTGAGGAAAACTTAGCTCTGTTCCCTCTTCTAGCACTGCCGAGTGAACTAGGGACACATGTAGCCTTGAGTGAACTAGGTACACATGTACATTAACCTTGAGTGAACTAGGGACACATGTAACCTTGAGTGAACTAGGGACACATGTAACCTTGAGTGAGCTAGGGACACATGTAGCCTTGAGTGAGCTAGGGACACATGTAGCCTTGAGTGAGCTAGGTACACATGTACATTAGCCTTGAGTGAACTAGGGACACATGTAACCTTGAGTGAACTAGGAACACATGTACATTAGCCTTGAGTGAGCTAGGGACACATGTAGCCTTGAGTGAGCTAGGGACACATGTAGCCTTGAGTGAGCTAAGGACACATGTAACCTTGAGTGAGCTAGGGACACATGTAGCCTTGAGTGAGCTAGGGATACATGTAGCCTTGAGTGAGCTAGGGACACATGTAGCCTTGAGTGAGCTAAGGACACATGTAACCTTGAGTGAGCTAGGGACACATGTAACCTTGAGTGAACTAGAGACACATGTAACCTTGAGTGAGCTAGGGACACATGTAGCCTTGAGTGAACTAGGGACACATGTAGCCTTGAGTGAGCTAGGTACACATGTACATTAGCCTTGAGTGAACTAGGGACACATGTAACCTTGAGTGAACTAGGAACACATGTACATTAGCCTTGAGTGAGCTAGGGACACATGTAGCCTTGAGTGAGCTAGGTACACATGTACATTAGCCTTGAGTGAACTAGGGACACATGTAACCTTGAGTGAACTAGGAACACATGTACATTAGCCTTGAGTGAACTAGGGACACATGTAGCCTTGAGTGAACTAGAGACACATGTAGCCTTGAGTGAGCTAGGGACACATGTAACCTTGAGTGAACTAGAGACACATGTAGCCTTGAGTGAGCTAGGGACACATGTAGCCTTGAGTGAGCTAGGGACACATGTAACCTTGAGTGAACTAGAGACACATGTAGCCTTGAGTGAACTAGGGACACATGTAGCCTTGAGTGAGCTAGGGACACATGTAACCTTGAGTGAACTAGAGACACATGTAGCCTTGAGTGAACTAGGGACACATGTAGCCTTGAGTGAGCTAGGGACACATGTAACCTTGAGTGAACTAGGAACACATGACATTAGTTTATAGTCTAATATAGCAGCAATTATAGGAGCTTTGTTGTTTCAGAAATAGCACCAAACTCTTGGTACAATCTACACCCAACACGCCTGAGGAATACCTCTTTGATTCCTCATCCCCAGGAGTGTGTTCCACTCCTCCACCCCTCTTGCCACAGCGACATGCTTTCAATCGACATGAGAGGTAATGCATAGTTATACTACTGGAACAAATATTGCTAATATAACATACTAGTAGTGTATGTATCACCATCATAGAGTGGACCATGTCTTGTGTGGAACCTCCATTACAGGCAGGCCCTGAAGCAACAAAGGGACAATACCTCGGTGATGACCACGGCTAGGACACCCCAAACAGTCACCCCGCTGCTCCCTCGGCTCTAGCAAATCTCGCCAAAAGAAGTTCCATCGCCACTTCAAACAAGTGTCCCCTGACGAACGTGTTCTGAACTGTGAGTACGTTTGGCTCACCTAACATGTTTAATTTTAACCATTCTTGATGAAATAAACACTAAGCATGTGCATCATAACAAGCACAACTCAGCTCCAGGCTCACGCGAGGTATGTTTGTAAAAGGGAAAAAGAAAATACAAAGATATGCCAGAAATGTGTGCAGTGCATTCGTATTTGAATGATTACTTGACATTTTCCGCGGTGACGATGGGGAACAAGGAGACAAAGTTTCTTGTTAATAACTACAGTACGTTCTTATTAAGACAGAACAAAGATTTTTGCACAATGCTTAGCTGTGAAACCATTCTAAAATGATCAAAAATGGCCTTTTTATTGCAGTTTTTATCCAAATATGATTTAATATTTCAACAATGTTTAGTATTATGAACTTCTCTTAACTCTTTATCTCCATTAATGTTTAATCAGAGATGATCCAAGTGCAATAGTGTTCGTGTAAATTTACGATTTTGAACCGACTGTATCACAGAGTTGATGCTCATGTGATGCACACTCTTAAGTAAGTATAATATAAATTAACATTAATAACAAGGAAAAATCAAGCAATCAAAACTTGTAAAAAAAATAGGTAGTATAGGGGGTTAATTTTTATGGAAATAATATAATTGTTGACTGTTTATAACATAAATAGTGATGAATAATGATTGTATTTTTTGACAGATTACTCTTGTGCTCTGATTGGAGATATCCTGCTTCAAGGTCATCTATATATTACCAACAATTACTTTGCCTTTTATTCCAATGTGTTTGGATATGTTACAAAGGTGAGATTAAAATGTATAAACTTGTTTGAAATAGATGCAACAAAGCAGGAAACTGCTAAAATAATCACAATAATAAATGATATAATCTTGTTCATACAGTTAATACATCACATAAACTTGCTTGAATATTTACAAAAATAGAGAAAATTGCTTGATTCATCACAACAATACAACTTGCAATAATAATAACAATACATAAACTGGCTAATTATAAACACCACAATACAAGAACTTGCTTAAATAATCACAACATTACAGAAACTTGCTTTAATATTCACAACAATATAAGAATTTACTTGAATAAGCATAACAGAAACTTGTAAGAATAATAAAACATAAACTTGCTGATATAAACACATCTAAACAGGAATTTGTCTAAACATTCACAACAGTACAGTAACTTGCTTGAATAATCACAACAATACAAGAACATGCTTGGATAGTAACAATAATGCTGGAATTTGCTTGAATAGTGACAACTATAAAAACTTCTATGAACACAGGAAATGAACAATGAATATCCAATGACAATTTCCTGTGTTTGTTCTATATGTTATTTGTTCATGGTGGCTACAAACAGGGAAAACCTGGAAAAGTCAGGGAATTTATGGATGACAGGGGAAAACCGGGAAATGTCAGGGAATTTAACTAAAAATAAGGAAAAGTCAAGGAATTAAAAATATGTCTAAAATATCCCATTAATTTCGCAACCAAACACTAAAACAAAAGTTAATAATATCTAAATAAAATAACATTTTAATTTTTTAAATAACTGATAAAACAGTTTATGCTTTTTTTAATATGTGATCAATAATAAATAAAACAAAAGTCATCATCCACCATTAAAACTGGAAAAAAGTAGCCAGGGAATATTGAAAAATGTTGCCTGGAAAACCTGGAAAAGTCAGGGAATTTTGTAAAATATGTTTTGTAGCCACCCTGTTGTTCCTTTTATATGTTCCTATCTAAGTGTCAAATCATTTTTTAACCAATTTCCTTTTTATCCTGTTTTGGTTTCCTCTATTAGAATGTTGCATCACGCGTTTCACACTCCCTCCTGATGAGTTCCGATAGAATGAAACCTAGGTCACTGGATTGGGCAGTAGCAATCAATTTTCTTCAAGAGGCAGCCATTACTGTGTTTTTAATTTCATTGTAAAAGCCATACCTTTAGTGTTTGTCCCCTTATATTACATGTTTCTTTTCACCTTTCCTGTACCTTCTTCCAAATATAACAAACTACCGTAACTCAAAAAGTGAAAACAGGCTTTCTTTAAAGAGATATACAGTAGAATCTCGGAAACTCGACCTAATGTGGATTTAGATGGTGTCGAGTTATTGAAATGTCGAGTTTTACCTGCATAAGATGCATGATTACTTTGTCATTTTCACTAAACAAGGATGAATCACAGTACAGTATCGAATATTATAGGTACATTTGTACTCTACTGTAATATTGTACGGTACAGTAACAGTAATATGCATACAGTAGGTACTGTACATATAATATTGTATTGATTCGAACAACACGTTACTGAATTGGAAAACTAACAAACACAGCACTTGTAAAAACACCACAGCACGACTGTTCCACTTGAGTTACACAAACTGAGAGGTTATACAGTTGAATGGCCTTGGATTGTGATGACTGGCGCCAACAACTGTGTGCACGTGCGCGTGTCGGGTTGCACGGAATGTTGAGCGATCGAGTGTCGAGTTTCTGGGACTCTTACTCTATGATATATTCGCATTCGTTGAACATGGAAATTGAGCGAAGAAAGCCCACCACATTATTTCATGTATACAGAATCCAATAGAGAACGGTGACATCTTATTCCTTTCTAATGGTTTCTATAGTAGAAAACATCACACACACATCTAAACAAAAACATAGCTTTTATTAAGGTTGGAACATTGAATCCTCGAATCCTTAAGGATATTCAAGATTTGAGGATTCTAGAAAAGTTCAGATGTAAAACTCAAATCCCTAAAAAAAAAAATTTTTTTTTTTAATTCTACAAGTGAAATTTGTTTTAGAGCTCTAATATTATTTTTTTAGCACCGCGTCTTACTACCCATTCGGGTTATACGCTTAAGTACTAATTACGCTAATGGATTAGGAATTGGGAAGGTTGAATTTAGAGGAAGTGAACCCGCATTTGCGTGGAGGGAGAGTGGAAAACCATTTATGAAAAACCACCCCCAGTTCACCCGACCAAGATTCGAACCTCAATCTCCCCGTCCTCGGCGGTCGAGCTCAACACAACTAGCGCGTTAGCCAACTACGCCACCGAGGCGGGTTAGAGCTCTAATACTGCTTATTGGTGGTTCAAAACCAATTATAATTGTAGGATGAACTTAACAACCAGGCCCCAGACCAGTAATTTAACAATTAACTGAATGTATGAATGTATTATAAGAAAGAATGTTAACATTTTGTTACTATTTCTATTTTATAGTATTCTATTATATTTATATTTACTCTTATGTTCATAATTTTTTTCAAGATTCAGATTTAGAAAACGTTAACTTACTCAATTTTGACTCTAAATAAACTGTTTTAATGCCTGGATCATCTTTGTGGTCTAGTGATCATATTCCCTGGCTCCAGATCCAGAGCTCCTGGGTTCGATTCTCGGTGCCTACAGAATTTTTCTGTGAAGCATTGGGTCTGGAACGAGTTCAAATGAGGAGCTACTTGAATAAATAGGTAGCATCTCTAGTATAGAAAACTGAGATTAATGGCTGAAGGGTTCATTGTGCTGACCACATGATACCCTCTGTCCACAAATGTTGGTTCAATCATTGCTAACGGCAGCAGCCGGTCGATTGGTATATCTCACGTCTTGAAGTCTTAAACAATGTAGTAAATCGTTGTTTGAGTAAAATAAAATTTCTCACAGTTCTCAATGGTTGGTGTTTTTCTTTTTAATGGTGAAAAAAAAAACCTTTATATTTCAATGTGTGTGACTTTTTCTACTATATAGGCTAAGTCAGAAGAAATGAAGAAAATGTTACATTTGTGTATTGGATTCTTCCCGCATTATTTTCTCTTTACCTAGGTGGGATTTCTTCACTCAATTTTCAGTTAATTAGCTTATCTTTCCTTATTTTTTTTATCAGATCCCATTAAATTGTATAATTATTTAGGCATCACCCGCTTTGGTGGCCGCGTGGTTCTAACACACTACTTTCGTGTTAGACTAGACTGCTGAATACGGGGAGATCGGGGTTCGATCCCAGTCGGGTGCACTGAGAGTGGTTTTGCCCTAAATGGTCTTTCATTCTCACTCCACACTATTGTGGGTACATTTCCTCTCAAGTCTTCCAAAATCCTTACCCATTAGTGTAACTAGTACATAGGCATATAACCCAAACGGGTAGTTAGACGCGGTACTAATAATAATAATAATAATAATAATAATAATAATAATAATAATAATAATAATAATAATAATATTTAGCCATATTATTGAACATTCTTTGACAATGGCTAAACTATTGGGAAACATTTTATAACAACTAAAATATACATAGTAGATATAAAACTGTTTGGTGACATCAACTAATTGAATTAATACAAAATAATGTAATAATTAATGAAATTGTTTTAATTCCCACCAGATACTCATTCCAATAATATCTGTGCTCAAGATCAGCAAAGAGAAAACTGCCCGCATCATCCCCAACGCAGTGGGTGTGGTCACAGAAGATGAGAAACACGTGTTTGGGACCTTACTATCTCGCGACTCCACGTACAGATTCATGGTGCAAGTGTGGAAGCTTGCGCTCAGCGACAACGCTCCCTCTATTGACAAGGTATTTGTTGATGCTAACTACTCATCTTGTCTCGACCCCGTTAGATTCACCCGCCTCTGTGGTCGAATGGTCTAAGGCGTCACTCTCGCAATAGACTAGGCTTCTGAGGACGGGGAGAATAGGGTTTTACTGAGGGAGACTTTTCCTAAATGGTTTTCCAGTCTCCCTTCACACAAATGTTGCAACACTTCCTCTAAATTCAACCTTCCTCATCCCTAATACATTAGCATGATTAGTAAAGATGTGTCGAATCCACTATTTTATGAATCTGAATCTCCAATTCACCTTCGAATTCTGAATCCAAATCTTGTAGAAAATTATGAACATAAGAGTAAATAATATAACAATATAATAGAAGGGCTATGTTCCTATGTACTAATTATTCTAATGTGTTAGGGTTGGGGAAGGTTGAATTTATAGGAAGTACACCCGCGTTTGTGTAGAAGAAAAGTGGAAAACCATTTAGGGAAAAAAAAACCTCAATGCACCTGACCGGGATCAAACTTCGATCTCCCCATCAACGACAGCCAGTATTTTGTGAGAGTAGCGCCTTAAACCATGCAGTCACCGAAGCTGGCTCTTTGTAATTAACTAGTTACATGCTAATATCTTATGGTATTTTTTTTTGACAATGTTTTTCTTTATCTTTCTTTAAGGTGAGAATAAACCAATTGGTTTTGGACACGAGTATCAAAATGGATCTCTAAAGTTTTAAGTGGAAACTGACCTTAGGGAGTCTACTGTATAAGTTGATTTTACTTTAAGGCAGAGGACAAAGTTCAGGCAGTAAAAAAAGGAGATGATTAGATCTGATCTGTCTGAATAATTCACAAACCTGTGAAGCCAGGTTCAGGGTGGTTAAATCTTTGTTTGGAATTGTTTTAGGAGATAGACACGGTGAGTGCCGACTTACCTCCCGACGATGATGACGACGACTCATCATTGTCGAGTGAACATTCCTGCCCACCCACACCCATCGAAACGCACACCAGTTTTATCCATTCAGAGAGTAAGCCTTTATTTTCTGATAATTGGGTGAGTGATCTTTTGGAATATTGTCGGTACTGGCTAGAACCATTTTGGAGAGTGAGCCTCTCTATATTGTGATATTCAAGTGAGTGATCTCTCTGAATGTTGTCACGATAGACTTGTTTGGATTTTCTCCAGACAAGTTGCCGGTGTTTGGGCCTCCGGTGTTTGGGCCTCCGGTTCCCGTGACTCCCTCAAGGTCCATGCTCCTGTTATTGGTATCCACAGGACTGCTCGTCATGTTGTTCTTCTCGGCCCTGTTCCTGCTCTACCGCATCGGTCGTATTCAGGACCAGTTCACAGACGGCCCGCCCAGGTGAATGACAACATTATACTGTATGTTAAACAATTGATTCTCCCGATTTTAAGGCTTAAGACTTGATTAATCACTCCTATGATAAGTATAAAAATAAATTATAAATGGTATACATTGTAAAGTCTATCATCATTTCATTAATTTAATTTAAAATGTGTATGAGTTATATCTTGAATGTTAGAATTAACTATAAGATAATCGAAAGCAAATGCCAGACAAAATGTCAAAAAGGAACTTATCACTCAAAACTATATATTTAGTTTAATATACATCATTTACATTTTTTGTACTTTCTTAGCAAGTTTTCTCGTCTCGTTCTGTCGTCTCAGTATTTTTTTAATATTCTAGTGTCTATATCATCTCAATTCAAAAAAGCGGTTCTCTCACATCCCTAGTTTATATCCACTATAGTCTTCTTCCAAATAAAACAATAATAATGTCATGTACTTTTGTGATTTAAAGCAGCGGTAGTAGTGAAGATGTTTACCAGGATCTTCTAAAATGGCAGACCCAGCTCCACTCTAAGTCAGCCAATGAGGTGCAAGAGTTTATCAACTCCAATTTGAACCAGTTGGCCAAGGTGAGCTCAGAGTGTGACAGTCGAATCCATTAAGATCATTGTTTTGACTTTAACTAATACCGTGATTAGTAGACAGAAGAAAGCTAGCATTCCATTTCAATTTTCATCAACCACCCAGCAGACATTATGTCTCATTGAGTCATTGGCACCTGAAAAGTTATCTTTAGCCAGTAATCACTTGGCCTTATTATTTATTTATTGCACCACGTCTTACTACCCGTTCAGGTTATACGCTTATGTACAGCAAGGGTACCCGCATTTCCATGAAGGGAGAACCAAAAAACCATTTTGGGAAAACCACCATTAGTCCACTCGACTGAGATGCAAACCTCGATCTCCCAGTCATCGGCAGTTTAGGCTACTGCGAGAGTAGCGTTTTAGACCATGAGGCCACAAAAGTTGGTCTCAACCTTATAAATTCTCTAGCAGCCAGTGTTTCTTATTAGTCCCCTAGCTGTCGGTTTCATAAACCACTATACAGGCTTCCATATTCAGTCAAATCCATTAACCACAACACAGTCTGTCATATTAGCTCCGTAGCAGTCAGATCATTAAGCACAACACTATTTGCCCCTATCATTTGACTTTAATCAGTCACTGGGTCCTAAGCTCGACTATTTGCACAAGAGTTGAATTCGTTAACTATTCATATAGCAGTCAACTTGATAATTCATTGAGAAATACTATATCATCATCTGTATACAGGCTATGGCCGAGACAGTTTAGTAAAATGCCTTCATCTTCCTTTTTTTCTTCCACCATCTTCTCTCACTCGTACACTTGCTGTTATCTGCTCCTCCCATCTCTTTCTTGATCTCTCTTGTGGTCTTTTTCCTTCCTACTTCATCACTATCGTTCTTATTGGGATTATTTCCTTTTTTCATGATCAATACATGAACATACCACCTCAGTATTGCTTCCTCTTCTATCTCATGTAGAGTCCGTTCATGATAGGTTCTTACCTGGATGACAGTTCGAAAATCATATGTTTAGGTTTTGGGTTGCCAACACTCATAAAAGACTACTGTTTTGTTATAAATGTAAAGTTTTTTAATTACCTGTTATATTTTACATTAAAAATATTGTATAACTTAAGTTTTCTCATACTATTTCATTACTTTTATTAATTTCTTTTCATCCAACTCGAAACAATATTTTAAACATAATTAAAAGTACTTATTCTTAGTTTTGGAATGTTATCTAAGATGTGTAATATAGTGCATACATTAATACCTTTTAATACAGGCATTGTATTTACTTGGAAAAGAGAAAATACTTGTCTTTTATATATATATATATATAATAAATGATTTTATGATTATTTTATCGTATTTCGAAATATTTAACTGAATTAAATATTTTCATTAACTGCATGGGTGCATCATTGTAAAAAACTTGTTTTGTCACGTTTAACCACATGGCTTAAATTCGTCAGTCGCCAATTTGAAGCTATGTTCGTTAGAAGTTTTTGTGAAAGTGGTGAGAATATTTATTTTTTTAATTGGAATAAAATGATAAATAATAAATATTTAAAGAATATTGGCCAAAACTATTGTGGTTAACTAACACATTCATATATTATCATCTGTTTTCATTACAGTTATCCAAAGTGATAGATGTCAGCTGTTGGTGTAGGGATATATTAGGGACTACTTCTAGTAACATTTTGAGCTGTCATCCAAGTAAACTAAGATCGTGAATGAATTAAACTTCCTGTACCCCAACTTTTGTCACACAACTTCAGTCCTAATCCTCTTTCTTCTTGTGACATTCCCTTGACCTCCACTTATCTTACATTCAATGTGCATGTTTCTGCTGCATGTAAATATGGATACAAAATACACCCCTTATAGAACTTCCTTACACTTCAAGAGCACTTGTTTTCCATAACAGGTTTCTTTGACACCTATAGAACATCTCCCCCTACTAACCTCAAATTTTCTCTGTTCCCACCCTTCTCTTAACCATACTTACAAGATACTTTACACCCGCTTTGGCGGCTGCATGATCTAACGCGCTACTGTCGCAATAGACTAGAATGCCGATAATGGGGAGAGCGAGGTTCGAATCTCGGTTGGGTATACTCAGGGTGGTTTTCCAAAACGGTTTTCCACTTTACCTCCATGAAAATGTAGGTACACTTCCTATAATTATAACCTTCCAGAGTCGAAACGTAGAAAGACAAAGGAGTCGAAGGCTTTGTGTACCTACTCCACAGCCATGCTTTACACTAAGTACATTTTTCAGCTCTACTCATAGCAACTTTATAGCTTTCCTAGAGCTTATACTCTTTCCTATCATTAGCAATGTTCCAAATCAAGGTGATCTTTGCTACAGGTTCGGCAGTCCCTAGAAGCTTTAGCTTTGCTGATTGTGTCAGAAGAGAAACCTGCCCCTATAGATAACCACCGATCTGACAGCGACAGCTAACACTCCACTGCCCCTAACCTATTTATATTATGTTTGAGTTTTAGAGAAAAAAAGATTTAACTATTTGTATTTGTTTGACGAGAACAGAGAAGTCAATATAAATGTTATAAAATAAACCAGTGACACGCCTCATTGGTTTAAAAGAGCCTGAAATGAAACCAGTATTTATTTATTTGTTGTGATGTATAAGTTTGTTTGTTTGTGTGTGCCATGTTTTATTTATTATTTTAGTAAAACAACGAAGAGTGTCTAAAATTAGCTGATCAGATGTAGAATAATCTTTATTTACCTAAAACAATGATGTTGAGCTTTGTTGTATTATGCTGGTGCATTATAAAATAAATGTATACATTTTAATAAAGTTCAACAACTCTATATTTTCCCCCTCTTTATTTTTTTTTTCATCTAAGGGCTTGGCCACACAGGACAATACTTTTCCTAATCTGCAAAAAGTTAGTCTCGTTGGGGCTTATTTTGCATTGTAATATGGTTCTTTTGAAAAGATTGTGTGGGTCTTTGGGATAAACGCTAAGCATCTTGTATCAACAGGTCCATGAGTGGATGGAGGCGGCTTCATTTTATCTTTGTTCCATGTCAGGGTTTATGAAAGTCATTAAAATGCCATCAATTATATTTCAGCTCATGAATTTTTGTGAGCCAAGTTCATCGTGCAGGTAAGAATAGTATTGTTTGTATATGTTGCTCAAGATTAGCTTAAATTTACAAGACTTAAAGATATAATGAGTAAGAAAGAATGCAAGAGGGGACAACTATAGTACCTAGTATTAAGGATATGTATGACCTTGACAGAGATTTAGCCGCTGTTCATGTAAAAAAGCCTTTTGGAAGTTACCTGGGGGCCGCCATGAGGAGGCACTCTGCCAAGATTATCAGACAAGGAACGTCCTGTCTGAGCCAGGGCAATCGCCATGAGAGCGAACACATCTCAAACCCATGAACATCTGACCCCAACCCAGCACTACCCCCTGATTGGAGTACAGTTAACTAAAATCTGGAGGCACCAGGGATTGAAACCAAGATCTCTGGATCTGTATCCAGAAACTCTGACCACAGAGCCGATCATTAATATGAGTAAAATATCCCAGTTTTAGAACCAAACTATCATATATATATATATACCGGTATATATATTTTAAATAATTGTATAACGTTAGATCAATTATTCTAACCGATTGTTGACACAGAGCACCTCTTCGGCTGCAATGTAAAACTATAAAATAATTTATGTACATACCTGTCTGTTTCAAACTGTGGATATCAATGTGTACTTTCCATGATAAAAAACTCAACTAAAATTATATCACAGAGTAAAGTTATCTCAAAACTACATGCTAAAATAACATATTTTATTGAAACATTTCACCTAATTCAAACTGAGAACATTGTCGTAGTGTACATATAATATGAATATTCAATCATTAACGATATATATATGGTTTATTTAATCCACCTCAAAGAATACCAGAATAGTATTATTAATGTATACGCCTCGCCTGAGGTCTGAACTATGGCTTTCTTACAGAATTGGTCGACCATCATTAGTCTAGCTACAATATGTCAGAAGAGGAAAAAAATGTAATAATTCTCTTCTACACAATCTTGGTGAAGTAAGGTAGTTCGTCAAGAGCCGCGGGGAAGTCCCTGAGCCAGGTACGACCCTGAATGGGGTCCTGGTCAGGGTGAAGCTCGTCCCTCCATGTCCCTCGTGGCAGGTAGATGTCTCTGCTGGTTGCTCCTTCCTCCATCACAGGGGCAACCAGTATACTTTCTCCCAGGAGATATTCTGAAACATTGTGTTCATGACTTCTGTATACAAACACCTTGGTACTCACATAGTTCTTATGGGAGACGAGAATCAGACATATATTTTGTATGACCAGGTCGAAATAATAACTATTGATAGTGAGTAATATTCTCACCATCATCCACAGCCTGGGCGTCTGAATCATCTGGGTCCACCCACCATATGGGAGGGTTTATGGGAGAACCATATTCTGAGGAGTTTCTTGCTAGTTCTATGATCAGGTCAGAATATTGGTAGTGAAGAGCAGTGAACTTCTTGGTGATCTCCACCGTCTGAAAAAAAAAAAAATTAGAATACAACCAACTAACCTTAATGGGTAATATTTATTGCGAGATACACATTTGACCAAATACATCCTTAATTTACATGCTTCCTAGAGGGCTGAGCTAAAGAGTGACAAACACTAAATAAGAAAATGTGATACTGAGCTAGAATAAACAATCATTGATCGGCCCAACTAATCTTCTTGGTGTTGCTGCCTACCTCCCCTTGGGCGCTTCTTGTCAGGGATGGACGCTGGGAAATGGGATGGACGCTGGGAAAGGTTAAGGAGTGAATGAGATGAATGAATTGAAACTGTATTTTTTAGGGTTTTATTGAAAAAGAGCACTGGAGAGAGTATATGACAAAAGTATAAATGAATGGTATAATAGACATGTCTAAAATAAAGAGATAGGTTAGAAGTGATCCGTCATATCGGCAACCTGTGTTAGAGTGATTAGGACCTGGTTCGGTGCCCAAGCGGTCTTCGCTGATCCCAGCCCATGCCGTTGTAAAGTGGCTTTTATACACGGCTTCTATGTATGTCAGTTAACTCTACTGTTGGTCTTGGTTCTCGTAAGTCGGTTACACGAAATCTAGCCTCCGACATTAAGACCTAAATCGTAACAACATCGAGCTTCCAAGCTCTCGATTTTCCGAGTTGATCTCCTGAGCCTCTCGAACTAGATAATTGTATCTATGCATTTAAAACATGAAATGATACATTTCAGAGCTTTACCAAACTGATTTTAATAATTTGGTCTACTAAATACTTACACGCCAAAGATGTGACAACAAATTATTAAATTTGAAGGATATTCAAAGGTGAAGCAGACATTTTAGAAAACGACTATTTAAACAGTAATTTCTAGAGCTCTTCCAAACCAATTCTTTTTTTTTTTTAATTCATTCACTTGAAGCATTAATATATCAAAATTTAAAAATGTTTAAAAGCAATGCCGCAATTTATGTTAGTTATGGACTATGTGAATACTATTAAAAGCCAAATCCTGATGTAATAAAAAGTAGTTGAGATTACTAAAAAGTAAAGTCTCGAGCTGTAGATTTGCACAAAAAGTCCAAACTATTGCTGGACCTTACTATAAACCTTATGACTTGGACAGCAACAAAGTTGATTTAGGCGCGCTTTCACCTGGATACGAGTCTATTAATGTATTTCCCATCATTTAAAATGCACGGCTATAATATAAAACAAAATAAGTGGGGGACATCCTTGACCGTTTTTCTATATCTTATCAGTTCATCTTGTTTCAAGAGTGATTTAATCAGTCACACACTAAAGCACTTGATCGAGATATCTTAATGTACAGTTGGATTGGAAGCTCAAGATCACATGACTTGACTAATGAATATATTTAAAACCCAAATGCGGGTAGATTACCTCTAAAATGCTTATTTCCTCATTGCTACCCCATTAAAGTAATTAGCATGTATGCATATAACCTGAACAGGTAGTAAGACATCATGATAATTCACTGTTTCCAACCTGTGGCCGGGTCAGTTTAGTAAAATGCCTCCATCTTTCTCTATCTTTCCACCATTATTTTCCTCTCACTTGCACACTTTGTTATCTGCTCCTCCCATCTCTTTCCTGGCCTTCTTTGCAGTCTTTCTCCTACATACTTCATTTCCATAATTTTCTTTGGTGTTCTCTCTTTCTCCATCCTCATTACATGTCCATACCATCTCAGTTTTGCTTCCTCTACTATCTCGTGTACTTCAACATCCTCATTACATGCCCATACCACCTCAGCCTTGCTTCCTCTACTATCTCCTGTACTTCCTCAGCCCCCACTCTTTCCAGGATAACTTCATTCCTAATCTTATTTATCCTCACGATAGCTAACATGCTCCTCATTCATATGAACTCCACTTTCCATGTCTCTCTTACATTCACTGTCCATGTTTCTGCTGCATGTGTTACAATGGGTACAAAGTACACCCTGTACAACACTTTCTTACACTTCAAGGACACTTCTCTTCTCCATAGCAGGTCTCTTACTTACCTATCGAACAACTCTCCCTGCTTTTCTTCTTCTCATTAGATCCTCTCTACTTCCACCTTTCACCTCAATCACGCCTTCAAGATATTTTATGTTCTTTACTTTTCTCAGCTCTACTTCACCCAACTTTCTCTTTCATTCTTTCCCCCTTGAGTTTGCCTGCCACTTTATTCGTCACCATTTCCATTACCATTACAAATAGTAGTGGTGAGAGGGCACTCCCCTGTTTTATTCTACTTTTTTTATTTGGAACCACTCCGTCCTCCCACAACACAACTCATGTTATCCTCATACATGCTGTTCACTCTCATTACAACTCTTCTTTTCCACTTTTGCCTCCTCCATCCCTTTCCAAACTTTACTATACCATCCATGATATATGATAACTGTACCTAAGAAAGGTAAGAAGCTTAATGCCCAAGGATGTGTTGCAAAGTTTAGAGGTGGAATTGGAAAAGTTTAAGAACAGTTTGGTGGGAGCTGCAGAGGAGGTATGTCGGAGGACAAGTGATAAAGAGGAAGCGGAAGGAAACACCATGGTGGAACGTCAGGGGAAATTAAACAGTGGAGGAGGAGAATAAAGCATTCTGAAAACGTTTTAATAATAGGAATGAGTAAACAAGATGAAGAATATAAGGAGAAGAAAAAAATAGCAAAGCAAGTGGTACAAGAAGCCAGAACAGATTGGATGCAGGAATAGAAAAATGGACAGAAATGCTGGAATGGGACGTGGAAGGAGTAATAAAGACGTTATATAGCCTGATAAGAAACCGGAGGAGAGAGAAAATACAAGAAGTTAGAATGATGGCCGAAGAAGGAAGTACGTTGAAGACAGGAGAGGAAGTTAAGTAACTATGGATGAGATAGTTTGAGAAGATGTTCATCCCGAAAAAAGGAAAGGGAAATGAAACAGAGGAGCAGGAAGAAATAGCAGAAGAGGAGGAAAGAAGTCCTCCATGGAAAGAGGTGGAGGACTAATTAAATAGGATGAATCAGGGGAAAGCACCAGGTGTGGACGAACTGACTGTGGAAATGATAAAGAGCTGCAGGTTTACAATGGTTATACAGGATGCTGGTAGTGATTTGGAAGAAGAACAAGGTACCAGAAGACTGGAAAGAGGGAGTTATAATACATATTTTCAAGAAAGGAGACAGGAAGAGGTGTACAAATTATAGGGGGATAATGCTGATTTGTCACTGTACGTATTAGAATATACTGGGAAAGAGAATAAGAAATAAAATTAAAGGACGCTGGAGAGAGGGAGAATATGGATTAAGGGAACAGAGGTCTACTATGGACTTGATCTTTTGATCTTTGCCATACAACAGCTGATAGAAATAAAGTTTTGAATTTGGGAAAGACTTGGTAAAGGTATTCATAGATGTGGAGAGGTTATAGTAAGACACGGTGATAAAAAAAAAGTATATGAAAACTATTCTAGTAACTTAAGTGTTTGCAAGAAAGGTTTGTTTTTCTCTGAATGAGACTGTACCTGGTTGTCATAGTCCCATGGCACAATGGAGAACTGCAATGCCGGCATGAAGGTGTTGGCCTGCAGCCACCGGATGAACAGCTCTTTCGTCGCTAGGTCACTTCCATATGCGTTACCTCCGATCATGTCAGGGAGCACAAACGTGTACCCCACGGTGTTCATCTGCAGCAGTGTGGTGACCAGGGTCCTGAGGCCGTTGTTGAACCCCCATCTGCTGTCCTTGTCTAGCATCCTCACGAAAATGGGGAGATCTTGGGTCCTCTGGGCGGAGCGGACCTCGACGAAAGGGCCAAACTGGGACACAGCCCTCACATATTTAGAGGTGTGGCCGATGGGGTTCATTCCCTCAGAAACGTTCAAGACTGGAAGCTGAGGCAACCAACTTGTCTCCCCAGCGTCAAACTTGAAAGAGTCAATGCCGTTCTCCTCCGAGAGGTTCCTCAAACGTTCGACCCACCAGTCGACGGCCTCAGTCTTGCTGAAGTCCACTGCACTGCCCACACCGTCCCACCAAACGTTTAACGTACTTCCATTTGTATTCTTCACGAGATAATCATTCTCTGTGGCTAAAGAATGGATCGGTTCACAGCCGACATTAATAAACGGATGTATCCAGAGAGTGACGCGGAAACCTCGCTCCTTCAAGGCGTCTGTGAGATTCTTCATGTCAGGAAACTTGGACGGGTCGAACTCGAAAGAACCGTAACATGTCTCCCAATTGTCGTCGATCTCTAGCTGGCTGTTGTTGAAACCGTGCTGTAGGATTTCGTCAGCGAAAGTGAGGACGGTCTGTTCGTTCACGTTTTTTTTGTACCTGGCCCAAGTGGACCACACCGGGTGGCGGATCATCCTTTCATCGATGACCCCTGATGGTTTGCCGAGGTAGTTTTCTATGGCGTGTTCATGTGCTTCTCTGGCGTTCAATAATTTGCATAGCTTGTAGCTCAGTTTCAAGGTCGTGACGTCTTCTGGGTAAGGAGCTTTGTTCTTGGCGATAAAACATAGAGAGTTTTCCTCTAAGTTGTTCTGATCGATAAACAGAGGTACATCTTCGTTCACAAGGAAGTAGAACCCATCGGAGTTGAACCAATAAGGGTCAGCGATCCCCTGGTTGGCATCTTGTTTGGTGACGTAGGAGTAGTCGGATAAGTTCTGTTTCTCCCATGGCCAGTACTGGGTCGCCCTCTCTGGCCCGCCGAACCAATGCAGGTCTCCCAGTTGGAAACACTGCGTGAACTGGGTGTTGTCACCGGGGATCACATTGTCGGATGTAGAGGTTATAATCAGGCATTCACCGTTGTCCTGCCTTATATTCATGGTAGCTGAGGCTTCCAGTTGAATGGACAAACTGTCCAAACTATCAAAATTGATGTTTTTGAATAGCTGTCCGAGTTCCAGGGTTTCTTTCTTGACAACCGAGTCACCTGAAAAGTAAATTGAGTAGGTATGTATAGTATGATTTATATTTGTTTGTAGCTGGGGTTCCGGAACCAGGGAATTTAGGAATGTTCAAGCCCCCTGCTTTTATTTGGAAGGGTTGGTACTATTTTTAGCCATTCCCTCCCTCCAAAATTTCCCATGTCTATTAAATATACAGGCTATAATTGAATATAAATTAGCCTATACCATAAGTATGTTTCAGAAATGAAATTATACGTCTTTTCTAATACATCCATCATAATTTGCCACTGTTTTTACAGAACTAAACAAAATAAATGTTGGTTAAAGTCTTACGAGCTATTTTTGTACCACAGTACTGATAGAAAAGTTTGTAAACCGTCCTTCATACCAGGTTCTTACCAAACACTATGGCAAAGAAAGGCACAAAAAAAAGTACCATGACAAAAAGACTCTTCAAATATAATCTAAAGTCTGTTCAACCAAGGAATTGTTTTCTGAAAGGCCTTTTTCCCTACCAGAAAGCTATTATATAGTAGGATATGTGTAGGAAAAAAGACCTTTCAGGGAGTAATTCCTACCGTGAATGGAGTATAAACCCATACAGACTTTAAAATATTCCCAAAGAAGGGCCTTCAAACCTCCATTCTAGCCGAGCCCCTGCTCTCCTTCCAAAGAGCTTCCATAACCCTTGGATTTATAGGCTGCATTAGAAAAACAAACTGTACGTAGGTAACTTAAGGTGCGGCAGAAGGGAGCGCGAGTAATTTTACAGTTTTTATAGCATTACATTTTTTTGGCCAAAATAAAATATTTCTCCACCAACATAAAGTTTAGTTTTCTGCACGTGCTAATATCAACAGATCTTGAATATCTGTCAAGGGTGTTCAGGAATTTTGTCAAAACTTTTTAGACAAAGAGAAAATGTTTTGACAAAATCCCTGAACACCCTTGACAGATATTCAAGATCTGTTGATATTAGCATGTGCAGAAAACTAAACTCTATGTTGCTAATGGAGAAATATTGGATTTATTTTGGCCAAAAAATTTCAATTCTAGAAAAACTGTAAAAATACTTGCGCTCCCTTCAGCCGCAACTTAAACGAATTCTGTTTTTTTTTAAAATAATACTATGATTGGAGGCCCCGGTGCAATAACAAGACAGATCCAGTTTTATGTGGGTTTTTTTCATGAGATATAAAAAACTGTTTACAGGCCACTGGCCTTACCAAGCACAGTTGGCAGTGTTGCTTGGTGCCCTGTGTCTTACTACCCATCCGAGATATCCACATATTTGTTCTAATAGGTTAGGAATTAGAGGTAGGATTTAGAGGGAACATACCAGCATTTGCTTAGAGGGAGAGTGGGAAACTAATTAGACAAAACAACCCTAAGTACACCCAGTCGGGATTCAAACACTGAGCTCCCTGACATTTACAGACAAGGTGAAACTGACACCTTTTTCTGTGTACCCATTCATGCAGGTTGAAAATGTTTTTATTATTTGTTTTATTTTCACTGCGTCTTAGTTCCTGTTCAGCTTATACAGCTACATTAATAAGCTAATATAATAGGAATGAGTAAGGTAGAATTTTTGAGGAAATGTATGCACATTTGCATGGAGGTGGAGTGGGAAACCATTAAAAAAATCTTACACCTGACTGAGATTAAAACCCAGATCTCTCCCACTGGCAATTTAGTCTGACACAAGAGTGCTGTCTCAGACCATGTGACCATCGATGTGGGTACATGTTTATTTATTCTAATTTACAGAATAAATAGCAATCTACAGTAAAATATTGATTTCAAAGTTGTTGTTTTTTAATCCACTATTTCGATAATAGAATATTTTACAGGGTGATTTCGCTTGCTAGAGGCCCCAAACTTTTATCAATACAATCGAGTTCCCGGCATTTTGCCTCATTATGTATGCATAACGGCAGTGTTGGCCCTATTTTTATTTGAACGAACCGTTAAAACTGAAGTCTACATGTAAATATTCAGTGAGTTTGTAAATCAGTCAACAGACGATGAACCAACAAACTATAAACAGAGATTATATTGACAAAAGTTTGGTCCCTCTAGCGAGCGACTCATCCTGTATTATCATTACCTCCCAAAGATATTAACAGAAGATTCAACCCATTTTTGGTTGAGTTGACTGATCCCACTGCTTGTGAGTCTACTCTCTGAGTGCTTGCACAGATGGAGATGAAGAAGATGACTGCACACATGTAATATAGCTTTGTATTATATGCTAAAACATCAAGTTGTCATCATCAGTAAGGGTCTCGGAACTTTCCCACGCTACCAGTTCTTATCTAATAACAATCTATCTATAAAACTTATATCTTTTCAATGCACCCAACCAAGATTTGAACTTGAGTCCCAACTTATTGAATGTCGATATGTTTGATCAGGGTTCGCATAACTCAAAGAAAAATCATCCAATGAATTTTGACTGTTTGAAAATGAATTGTTCAATAAAATGGAACTCAAATATTTAAGGGGAACTAGATTTCAAGTACGTTCAATAGAAGCTTACTAGAGCTACAAAATAGAGCTTAATAAAAGGCATTACATGAAAGTTTTTGCCCCGGCAATTCTTAAATCAAGTGAAAGTCTTGTCACGCCATGACAACGCGAATTCAAGTGCATCGTAGTGGATTTCATTAAAAAAAATTATGAGAACCATATTGTTTCTTGAGAGTTAAGTTGATTGTGATACTGGCATAGGCATGCCAGGGAAACATTTTGATCATGTTTACTGCAATGTAGGGTTGTGCAAATTGTGATTTTTTTAAATGATTGTTTTTGCTAATGTTTTTGAATCAAATTCGAATAGTTTCAAATTCAAATAGCAAATAAAATTTTAATGCAACTTCACATTACTTACTGGTATACATTTTAAATATGGTTGGCAAAATTTTTGAATGAAATTCAAATTCAAAACTATTGTCTAAAAAAAAAAAACTAAAAATTATTTAAGTTGCGGTCAAAGGGAGCGCAAGTATTTTTACAGTTTTTATAGAATTGAAATTTTTTGGCAAAAATAAATAAAATATTTCTCCAGTAGCAACGTAGAGTTTAGTATTCTGCACATTCTAATATCAACAGATCTTGAATATCTGTTAAGGGTGTCCTGGAATTTTGTCAAAAGTTTTTAAATAAAGAGAAAAAGTTTTGACAAAATTCAAGGACATCCTTGACAGAAATTCAAGATCTGTTCATATTAGCATGTGCAGAAAACTAAACTCTATGTTGCTAATGGAGAAACATTTTATTTATTTTGGCCAAAAAAATGTTATGCTATAAAAACTGTAAAATTACTCGCACTTCCTTCGGCTGCACCTTAAAGAGTCTCAACAAATTAGGCCCAACATGGTGTTTTGATATTTAATTTTATTAAATTCCTTTAATTAAATTCTCTCCCTATGAATATTGTTACTTTAAATCTGAGTGAATATAGTAATTCAAAATAACTTTTTAAATGATTGAAATTTGTTACTCAGTAAAACTATCCACTGCAGATGCAGATGATGTTTATCAAAATAAATATTAAATAATAATATAGACAAAAGTTACTTATATTTGAACTAAATACAATCATATGATAGACTTATTACTACTAGATTGAACAAGCCCGGATATATTACCACTTATAGTGAGTACTTAAAGGATATTTGAGGATTTGATAAAATATCGTTTTTGACATTCAAATCCTTGAGGTAAAACAAAAAAAGTGTTAGAATGGTCCAATCGAAATTTTGTTTTAGAGCTCTTGGTGGTTCAGAACCAATTATAATTATAGGGCGAATCTAACAACCAGCCCCCAGACCAATAATTTAACATTTAATTGTTATAAAGAATGGATAAAAAGAATTTTTATTTTGACATTTAGTTACAATTTCTATTTTATATTATTTCATTGTATCTCTATTTCCTCTTGTGTTCGTAATTTTTTTTCAAGATTCGGTATCGAAGGTAAACCAAAGATTCAGATTCGTAAAATAGTATAATGTAAAGTTGGGTCAAATCCACTTTGTTAGAAAAACATTATATAGTTTGTTGGAAAGTGTTTATTTTCTTTGTTAACTTTAGGATAGTTTTCTTACCTGAAACTATATTCTTCATTGCGATTATTATGAAGACTAATATGCCCACTGAAATATATGTGATGTCTCCCACCCTTTAAGAATTTATACTTATAATTAAAAGCGGTTTTCGTTATTAAATAGTTACAATATTTAACTACAAAAAACACTATTTGTTATCTATTCATAAGTTTCTTAAATAAAGTACAATGGGAATTAAAAAAAAAATCAGATAATTCCAATTAGATACCACCTAATCAGATTTCTTTTGTTTGGTTTGGTTTTTTTTAACACCGCTGTTCAGGTTATAAGCTTAAGTACTAACTACACTAATGCATTAGCAATTTGGAAGGTTGAATTTATATGCAGTGAGTCCATATTTGCATGGAGGGAGAGTGGAAAAACATTTAGGAAAAACCACCCCCAGTTCACCTAACCAAGGTTTGAACCTCGATCTCCCTGTCCTTGGCAGTCTAGCTCAACATTTAACTTGTTTTTTTTATTAAAATTATTCATAATATTGTAGTACCTAATGCTGACTGAATGTTATTTAAATCTTAAAAATGTCGTAATTTTGTCAGAGACTCGCTTACACAACAAAGGAAGAGAGGTTTAGAAATGAGGGGTACAAGGAAAAGAGGAGGAGATTCCAATTATGTATATTTTCCAGGAACTACTTTTATATCTCAAATCACAAAAATAGCCCCAGAAAATACTTTTTTGAAACAATTAATTTAAATGTAACATATACTTATTTTACCCAGAGTATAAAGTGTATTAGAAAGTTATCATGATTGTCTAACAGATGGCAGCACTAACTTAATTTGAGTTAGTTGAACTGTCCTCCTTTTTTCCCCTGTACCTTTCGAATGGTCATGTGATAGTGAATAAGACAACAATCATCCTCATTATCGCTATCCAATTGCGATTGCGGTTTATAAACCTCTTCCATATTGTTGGATCTTAGTAGAGTTCTTCATCTTGGACCTGGTTCCACTCCACATCTCTGCTTTTCACATCTTGTTTCATTTGTCAATCCATCTCTTCCTTGATTTTCCTCTGGTTCTTGTGATCCTCAATTCTTTATCTAACTATACATTTGCTACTCTTTCAATATCCTTCTGTTTTATGCGCCCAAATCATTTTAGGTAAAGACTTATTTGGATTTAAAAAAAAATAGTTTCCTCATTTATTTTTTATATGTTTCTTACTAAATTTTTTTTTTAAATATTAAAGTGCTTCCTTTCTTTTATTTATTTGGGTTTTAGGTTTAAAATAAAATAAGTAATTCTTTTAATACTTTAATCAAAATATACTTTAAATTACATTAAAATTAATTGTTAAAAAATTGTATATCAAAATAGCAATACAATGACAAAATACTTTTGGACCGAAGAATCACAGCACATTTGAAGAGTTGGTTTAACCAGGGTAATTTATGAATAGGCCTGCCCCAGTAAAGAACGTATCTCCTGGTTCAATCTCACGATCACAGTGTCCTCGATGCTGTAGCTGCCAGTTCGAAGGAGGGTGTCTCTCTCCTCCACGAGAGCTTGTATACTTCTCTCAGTCTCCTCCTGGACACCCAACATTTCCTACGACAACAATAACACATGTATCCACATTGACAAAACAAAATTACTTTTAAGTTATTTATTTTTAGCACTTAGTCTTAATACCTTTCCTGGGTATATGCTTGAATTTAGAGGAAGTGTACCCAAATTTGCATGGAGGGGGAGTGGGAAACCATCTAGGAAAATACACCTTCCATTCACCCAACCGGGATCAAACTCTGATACACCCATCATCGGCAGTCTAGTCTGCTGAGAGAGTTACACCTTAGACCGTGCGGCCACCGAGACTTTTTCTTTTAAATTAACAAAATTAAAAATAGCACACGTTATTTTTTAATTAATTTCATACCACTCACCTGGACTATTTGCATTCAATTACCTTGATGGAGTATAAAATAGGGAAGTGAGAGTTTTAGAGGAAGTGTACCTACATTTTTATGTGGAGGAGGTGTGGAAATCCATTTAGGAAAAAAAAACCTTAGTGTTACCCGGTCAGGATTCAAATTCTGACTTTCTCATCATTGGAGAACTAAAATATTCAAATTTGACATTCAGTTCATTTTAGAATTGTTTATGTTTTATTTGTTATAAAAAATTACAAAATTATCTTATTATTAATTTAAGAAAGGCTATAGTTTCATAGGGACCCCCTCTGTGTTCTAGTGGCCATAGTTCCTTTAGGTTGAAAAAAAAAGAAATCATCTTACTGAGAGATTTTGTAAAAGTACAATGAAACAATAAATGTAAATCGAATATTTAACTGTAAACAATAGATGGACTAAATAAAGTTCAAGTGGCACTATATCTTTACATTGCTGATAAATATTAGCCTCAAACAAGTGTACACAAAAAGTTACTCAACAAGATATAAAACTGGTTAGAATATTGAGAGATGGAATAGATTTTTAGACTCCAAAGAAATTTTTTAGCACGTGAAACCTTTATATATATAATTTTTTTATATGTTTTGTTTTAGAACCAAATCCTAATGCCTGTTCAGGTGACACCTCTATGTGTACTAATTAAGCTATTGGCTTAAGGATGAAGAATATTGAATTTAGAGGAAGTGCACTCACATTTGCATGACGAAAGAGTGGGAAACCATTTAGAAAAACTGCCCTCTGTACACCCAACCGGCATCGAACCACGATCTCCCTGTCATCGGCAGTCTAGTCTATTGCGAGAGTAGCGCGTTAGACAATGAGGCCCATTAACTGGGTGAGATTTAAAGATATATTTTTTTCTTTTAAATGTTCAGAAAAATCATACATACTTTATATTGGTGTTTATTTTATATTGAAGCAAATATTTCAAAAATTGATAATGCCATCAATAAACTAACCTTTAATGAAGTTTTCTTCAAAAATAAACAAATATACAAAATTATTTTATACTGTAAAACATTTCACAGATATCCATTTTGAACAAAATCGTTAAGAGCAAGTAGAAAAATCAGTTAACAAACCAAACTAGGGTTGGTCTTAAGGCTAAAGATTAAGTCCCAATTTATCTTTATAACATAAAAAATATCAAGATTTAATGAAATCCATTAACTTATTTTTACTTAGAACCAAGGAAGACTTCTTGAGTTTGGAGTCACATCACTCGTCAAGATCCATCTTAACATCATGGTTGAATGTTTTCATAATTAAAATACTGTATCTGTTACAATGTTGTACAGGGCGTACTTTGTATCCATAGTCACATAAGTAGCAGAAATATGGACATTGACTGTAATAATTACTAAGAAAGAGAAGGCCACGGGAATAAAGTTGTCCAGGCAGGAGTGGGGGTACATGGGATAGTAGAGGAAGCGAAACTGAAACGGTATGGGCACGTATTGAGGATGGAGGAGGAGAGGATGCCAAAGAGAATGATGTAGATGAAGTATGTAGCAAAAAGACCACAAGGGAAACCAAGAAAAAGTTGAGGAGCAGATAATAGCAGGTGTTCAAGTGAAAGGAGAAGAATGGAAGAAATTAAAAAAGGAAGAATGGTAGAAGGCTAGAGGAAGATGGAGGTAACTGACCTGGTCACAGACTGGAAACATGATGATGATGATGATGAATACTTAATTTATGGACTATATGAGAAGTGTAAAAATTGATAGTTACTTGTGCCAGCATGTAGGAGGATCCGTTGGCCGCTACCCTGGGCGAATCGTAGGTTTGTTGGTTGGTATCACCGCCTGAATGTCTGGTGTGGTGGCTGGACACAGAGTCTGGAGGGGGTGGGGGTTTGTCACTGCCCTCCTGGGCCTTATAGATCTCTTGACGCAGCTCCTGCAGGAGCGACTGGTCCTCCCTTAACTCTGTCTGGCCGTCCCCAAGGAACTTCACCAGGCTGGACAATACAACAAACATAAACTGTACACACCTCTCGAGTTGTTTTTTTTCACCTCGTCTTACTACCTATTCGGGCTACAGACACATCAACTAATTACGCTAATGTTTTAGGGATGAAGAAGGTAGAATTTAGAGGAAATAAATCCGTATTCGCGTGGATGGAGATCAGACAACTATTTAAGAAAAAACCACCCTCAGTACACCAGTCTGGTCCTCAAACACTGATCGCCACGTCATCGGCAGTCCGGTCTGTCGTGAGATTGACGCCGTAGACCAGGGGTCTTCAACCTTTTAAGTTCTAAGGGCCAAAGTCTTTGTCTCCTGTTGGCTCGTGGGCCGTAATACTGTACTGACAATATTAGGATTGAACACAATATATTATTTTTCTTTTGGCATATCAAATGTCTCAGCGGTGAGGGACGAACGCAAACACTCCCGACGACTATTATCAAACAAACCTGAAATAATAATCTCTCCCTTGTCTACTGGAGCAGTCATTTGCTGGCTCAAGGTAAATCTGTATAAATATGTAATATTTTTATTCACATTTAAAGCAAAAATAATTTATAAGATAATTTATAATAGATATTAATTTTATTATTTAACTATGTTAAATTTAATCTGTATTTGTCAATTTTTCTCTCTAAACAATTTTATATTTTTCATGAGCCATTAGGCCGCAAACATTTTATGAAGAGCCACAAGTGGCTTGTGGACCACGGGTTTAAGACCCTGCTTTATACCATTAAACCACCAAAGCAGATTGGATTTTATTAAAATTATTCAAACCTAGTTTTAACATGAAGGTTATTTAAAGACTGTTGAGGTTATGAGTGAAGGCATTTGCATGCACTAATAACCTCAACTTCGAGGAATGCTACACTGTCAAAGTGTTAAAATCCTTTAGCAAAGCAGAAAGTGATATTTGTTTTGAAGCAAAGTTTCAAAGATTCGCACACCGTTATGTTTTGTTTAATGCACTTTACATAGCTTGTAAGATTGTATTTCTCTATTTTTCCTAGATGGTAAATTTGATCAAACTTATATTTTCATGTGATGTTAACTGACCCCAGGTTCTTAAGTTGCTCCTTGCTGTCTCGGATATGGATCTGTATGGCATGCTGTTTCTCTGATTTAATCCGATGGATCTCCCTCACGGCACGCGCCCACTGCTCCTTGAAGAACGACTTAGACTTGACGGCAGCTTCCAACTTTTCCTCGACAACTCTCTACACAAGAAATACACTAGTGGCGTGAATGATACTGTGTGTTTACCAAGTTTGGTCAAAATCCATTGAAATATTTGTTTAAGAACTTTAGTTCTAAGCCGCTATTATTTTGGTGTGAGTAGTTTAAATTTTAGCTTGTGCAAATACAAGATTCTCAATTGTGAATCAATTGTGTCTGTTCTAGTCTTAAGTTATATTATAAGGCATATGAAGCTACGACAAGCCTAGCCAGCCGGTAGTGAATAATATATGGCTTGAATTAAAAACTGATCAAAGGATAGCTAGAAACAGGATGGATGTAAAAAAGTTATTTGCTTTTTAATTTTATTTAAAATTTCTCAAATTTTTGAGATTCATTTTTAACTTTCGAGGTGAGATCGAGATATCTTTTCTCATCTTAAACAAGATATTTTCGAGTTTTACACATCCCTACAGAAAATATATTTTCTTCCAGAGGTAAACTTTATCTTCAAAGGATATACCATTATGAACACATCCAAAGTGTAGTTAAAATTACCAAATGGAAAAAGAAGTACGGAAATTATGGGTGCTTGTAGCTTATGTTATGTTTATTAACTGACCAGTTCTTGCAGAAGAGAGGCTGTCTGATCCTTGGTAAGGGAGCTCTTCCTCATTTTGTCCAACTCTTGCTCCTGAAGTTTCAGTGTCTCTTGAAGGAGTTTATTCTCCTGCTGCAACGCTGACAGCCTCAATTCAAGGTCAGCCTTCACCTCCTTGACAACACATTCCTATGTACATAAAACTACTTACAGTCCAGCTTAAAACCTGTGCAAAGCTCTGAAATGTCGAACTAAAATCAATAATCTAACTAATATTTGATTCGAAGTTTCGAGTCTTAAGGTAGAATATGATAAATATTTCCAAAGTAAATAAAATATTGCTTCCGTTGAGAACCCAAGTTGAATTTTCTACACATAGTAAGACCAACGCCTGCTTCGGTGGTCGCATGGTTTAAGGTGTCAGCCTAGCGATAGACTGGCCTGTCGATGATGGGGAGATCGGGGCTCAAATACTGATCGGGTTTAATGAGGGTGGTATTTCCTAGATGTTTTTCCACTTTTTGTCCACAATAATGTGAGTACACTTCCTCTAAATTAGCATAATTAGCACAAATGCATATAACCGTGTCGGTTAACAAGATGAACTGCATTTGCATCGTGGAATTTAAACAGGACTTTTTATTTTCAGAAAAAAAAAAGTTTCTCTTCAAATGTCCGTATATTCACAAACCCGGGAAAAAAAATGCCTGTGGTATAAAAAGCTTGTCTTTAAAAAACGTGTTTTTGTACCAAGTTTTCTGGCTATCCCTCATAATTTAAACTACAAATTTATATCGACATAAAATCAAAATTAAATTATATTTTATATAGCGATAATACACTTGTATAGTTCCTCAAACCGTCTAGCTAACCAAGTGCAAGATAAAAACATTGACAGTTTTAAAGTGGTATAGTGGTAAGAGTTCCTGGCTACAGATCCAGAGGTCCTGGTTCGATCCCTGACATTTCTAGACTTTCTGTGTAGCGGTGGGTGTGGAATGGAATCTTATTATTATTAGCACCGCATCTTACTACCCGTTCGGGTTATACACACTTACGCTAATGTGTAATGGTAGGGTGATTGTGAGATGAAATGGAGGACCTACAGTTTAACGTGGGATCCGAACCACGGTGGAGGCCTGGCACTCCACACATTCACAAGTTATGATTAATACACGTCTTTTCAGAGGTGAAGGAAGGGTTTGGCAATCAGATAAATCTGTGCCGGGACCGAGGATTGAACGGTGTCAACTAAACCTCATGAGGGCAAATGAGGAGCTATTGGAACGGAAAAGTAGCGGCTCCGGTCTAGAAATAGGATATTAACGACCGAAGGGTTCATTGTGCTGATCACATGACACCCTCTAACCCTCTATCTTCGCCAACAGACGGTGGCCGCTTGGTCAGTATGGCTCGCATGTGGGCTGACACGATGGAGTTGTTTTATTGTTGTATACCTTGTGCTTGATATCATCTTCCATCCTCCTTGATGCATCCTTCAGATCCTGAAGCTTGCGGGTGAACTTTATCTCCATCTCGTCTCTTGTGTGGCGTAGCTTAAACAAGTCCGAACCTCAGTGTCGATCAAAAGTGTTGCGGAAAAGAATTATCACCATTATTATAAAATATTCCATCTACTGGTAAGACTACACAGTTTAATTAACAGTGAATAGGGATGAGCCCCCTAACCTTGAATCCCTCAAATCTATTAAGATATTTTAAATTCGTGGATAAAAAAAAATCCGAATCAAGACTTGGAAACTTAATTTAAAAAAAAATCTATTTAATAGTTTGAATTTTTTTTTAGAACTACTATAATACTTGCTTGTGATTTAAACCAACATAGTTATAAGACAAACTTAACAACCAGAATCCAGATCATTAATTTCCCATTCGACGTGAAAACAACCAAAATTGAAGGAAAATATTATACTAACGCGGGAAAATTAAATAGGCTTCATATGTTTATCAGGTTTTCTAAGATTCATATTTAGTAGATAAAATAAAGATTCTGATTCAAGCAATCAGTTACCCATCAACCCATTTACAATTCTATGCAAAGTAATTTCTGTAATTGGTATTACAACAAACAACCGGTTTGAGTACCAATATAAGAATTAAGCTAAGTTATTTAAAATAAAATCTTTTTTAGGAGGCACCATTATTTTATTTGCCGTGGGCACCATTCAATCTTAGCCAAGCCTCTTGACGTATGTATTTACTATTGATAAGTTTGTGATCCTATATTTCTCAGGTTTTTTTTGTAACTACCATTTTTTGTTGTTAATTTGAAACTAGAGGGTGGGGATGGGGCGCAACCCAACAATGTCGTACCTCCAATTCCCGCTCGTCATTTTTCGCCATCTTGACGCGCAGGTCCTCCGTGGCCTTGTTGAGGTTCTCTACTAGTTGATGGCAAAGCTCTGCGTCGCGGTTCATCCGGGACTCGATCTCGTTCCTCTTCTTCCGCCACTCTTCCATCAGCACAGTCAAATGTTCCTCTTCCTTGCGTTGTAACTTAAAAAAACCCACACAGTTAAAAAAGAGTTAAGTGCTACTTACGGGAACTAATCACGCTAATACCTACACTGATGGGCATGCGGACTAGACATCAAGAAGCTTTTTTTTGCACCATGTCTTACTACCTGTTCAGGTTATACACATACTTACTAATTATGCTAATAAACTAGGAATTAGGAAGATTAAATATAGAGGAAGTGTACCCGCATTTATGTGGAGGGAGAGTGGAAAACCATTTAGGAAATAAAACACCCTCAGTACTGATCGAGATTCGAACCTTGATCGTCCCATCATAGGCAGTCTAGCCTACTGCGAGAGTGTTGCCTTTGGCCATGCGGCTATCGAAACGTAGGCCAAGTATGTTGAGGTTAGTTTTTTCTCTTAACAGTTTACCACCCTTCACACAAATTTGGGTACATTCCTCTTAAATTATACCTTCCTAATTCTATGTTCTACTAGTGTATGAAACCCACCTCGGTGGCGTAGTTGGATAACGCACTATTCGTGTTGAGCTCGAATGCCGAGGACGGGAAGATCGAGGTTCGAATCTCAGTCGGGTGAACTGGGAGGGGGGTTTAGTAAATGGTTTTCCACTCTTTCTTCACACAAATGCGGGTTCACTACCTCTAAATTCAACCTTCCCAATTCTTAATCCATTAGCGTAATTAGTACTTAAGCGTATAACCCAAATGGGTAGTAAGACGTGGTGCTAAATAATAATAATAATAATAATAATATATAATAATAATAATAATAATAATAATAATAATAATAATAATAACTAGTGTATGAACTACAATTAGTAAGATGCGGTAAAAAAACATTAAATAATCCTAAAAATAAGTGTCATTTTTTCAGTGGGCTTAATGGTATTAAGAAATGTGTAGCAAAATTAGCTTGTATATAGAGTAATAATTTTGTGTTCTTTCATCAAATAAATAACATGTTTATTTAAGGCATTTTAATATTTACAAACCTGAATAAATTAGATTGGAGTCTTTGTCCATGTAACCAGCGATAACGCTCAATACTGTTATCTAGCTTGGAATATTCTAGGCATTCCCTTAACCTGGGGAGTAGGCCCATGCTAATTAACCTCCACAAAAAGAGGCAGGGGTACTGCATACCCCTTGTTCAATTTATAGAGTATAATTGCACTATGCACTATGGGAGTGAACTTTATAGGCATAATTTTATATTTCCTACAAGCATTAAAAGGGATAATCATCCGTCTAGCATAGCCTAACTAAAGAGACAAATAAACCGGCAGAAAAAAAACCCCAACCAAACCCAACTGACATATTCTCTTACTTGTGCTTTGAATAGTTCTTGCTGCTTATCCTTCCAATCTTCCAGCTCTTCCACGATCTTAGAAGCAATTTTATCATCCAATATGGCCGGGCCCAAATCCTTCTCTGGGAACCGACAAAACTTTTACTAAGACAAAAAAATGTAGGCTTATAGAAAAATACTTCAATTTGAATTTTCTGGGGCCTTCTTATCCTAGTTTAAATTTTCACTTTCTTACGAGGCAATCAATAACTACCTCTTTGTGACAGCAGTTAAACAGTGTAGTAAAAACCTCCATGGCGTCAGTCTGCGAGCCACACCAAATGTGCGGCCGCCGTCTGCTGGCCAAGATAGCGCCAACTTTTGCAGATAGAGGCTGCCATGTGATCAGCACAATGAGCCCTCCAGCTGTTAATCTCTGTTTTATAGACCAGAGCCACTACTTTTTCATTTGTAGCTCCTCATTTGCCTCGCGAAGCTCGAGTATGAACTCGTCCCAGACCCGTTGCTTCAAAGAAAAATCTGTGAGCACCAGGAATCGAACCCGGGTCCTCTGGATCTCTAGCCCGTAACTCTGACCACTAGACCACAGAGGCACGATTCTTATCGTGAACTTAAAATGATGTGGGAATAATTACTTTGGACTTGAAGCAAAGTTTTGTGCTTTTGAATGTGATTTCTCACATGTTTCAGGCGAAACGTAGGTGTCCTTTAATTATTACATTTAAAAACTCAGTTCAGTGTTAAACAAAAGGCTGGGGAGCCTATAATTGTTAAGTTTGTCCTATGGTTATTAAGTTGAGGACTAACCACTGATAAACAGTATTAGAGATATTCAAAGTTCAAGGGTTCACATCACTGTAATAATTTATCATTAAATAATTTTATTTTATTTTCATTCTAGCTCGAGGAATTGATCTCCATTCCCTCTACTCTCTTCTTTTTCGTTTTCATATCACTGTTTTAGGTGACCACATGGACCAAGGCGTCACTTTCACAAGAGATTGGGGTTCGATCCCAGTCGGGTGTACCGAGGGTGGTTTTCCCTCATCCTACACAAATTCTGGTACACTTGTTTTAAATTCAATCTTCCTCATAACTAACACACCAGTGTAATTAGTACATAGGCGTGTAACCCTGATGAGTAGTAATACGCAATGCTAAAAAGAAAGAAAAGCTGTCGCTATCGTTGAGCGCTCGCCTGCTCGTTCTAAAGTGTTTAGATTCGATCGTCATGTCCAGCTGACACATTTAAACTAAAATAGACCAACCTGGATGTAATTAAGCTGAGATACCTGAGATGTTGCTCCTAAGAGGGTGTTTGTTCATCTTTTGTTGCTCGTTGATATCCTCTAGAAGCAGTGTCACAAAAAGATCTCCAAATCGCTCGCCAGAAGACACATCCAGCAAGGCTGTGGTGTAGTGACATTCCTTCTGCCAAAGCAAGGATATTATAAAAGTCAACAAATGAGCTTATGTGATTACAGGGCTGCCACTATTATTTTTAACATTGAATTACCCGGTTTCCCAGAAGGAACATCTTACGACTTAACCAAGCACTTTAAAGAGAAGTATAGAGCAGTGTTCCATAAACTCTCGCCAGTCATGTAACCCCTTTTGGGGCCATGGCCTGACCAAAATAGCCCTTTTATCTCTTCGTAATAAAACAAATAAATAATTAAACCAATACCTGCCATCTTCTAAACGGTATTTCTAAATTCTAATAAAATATCGGTGTGGGTGTATGAATAGTGGTTCCAAAGTTAATATAACATTTTTGTGATAGGTTAAACAGAGCTGCGACAGAGGGAGGGAAAGGCTTGGTAAAGTCAATAACATTTCATCAAAATATGTGTTAATTTGTTTATCAGACTCACTATTATTAAAAACTATTTAATGATATTGCATACACCCTAAAATTATTCCTGCACCCTTAGGGGTATGTGTACCACAGTTCGAGAAACAAGGATATAGAGGAGTTAAATTTCATTTTTCCATAAAATTGACTATTAAGGAGTAATGCCATTAGTGTTTAGAACAGAATGATTTTACCTTGATGAGGAAATTTTATTTTTTAGCGCCGACCACCTGGTGTTGGCACCAGTAACAATATTTGACCATAAGCGCTCACCTAGGAGGAGGCCCGAAGCCTGCGTTGACCTGATATTCCTTCAGTCATGATGACCTACCTTATCTGACACAAGAAGCGGTGTCGGGTCCAGCAAGGCGGACGCCAGCAACAAGGTCTGGTCACCTCCCATTCGACCACAAACGCTGACCCTAGGAGGGGAGGCCTGAAGCAACCTGGAGATTTGTCCTGGAGGAGATATGAAGCTCAACTTGCAGGCAACATCTTGCAGTGGGACAACTGTGCCTATCTCCTGCACTACGATCTCGGGGTAAGTGGTGAGAGATCGTCTCGGCTTTGGGTGGTGAAACCTGCCACCCAAAAAACGGGGATATCTTCATCTTTGGCAAATTCATGATAAGTCTAGCTAGAACTTTTTTTTTAGGTTACTTACCCGAGAGGTGATAACACAACTATTTTCATGGCTTCTTGTAACCTTTGTTTACCCTGAAAGGTGAGTAAGCTTACCTTGTGTTGTTCTACCATGGTGTAGTTTATAAGATAGTGTAATTCGTCAAGGTAAGATTCTGGGTAAATAAAGTGTAACTACAGTAGCCCTATTGCTTCTTTGGTGCTGAATGACAGCTGACAGCTTACAGCTAACAGCTGACGGCTCTGAAAAGTTACCACACCAAATTATGTATCCCTACGCCGAACCATATGATCTGCAAAAACATGTGTTTAGCAGCTGTCACTTCTGACAGTCAAAATTTTGGTATATACCTAAATGTTGACTGTCAGAAGTCAGCTGTGAGCTGTCAGCTAGCACCAAAGAAGCCATGGGGTTACTGTAGATTACCTATTACTTCATAGACATATGTTAGTGAGGATTAATAGTGTTAAACATTTTATAGCAAAAGAATTAGCAAAGAATCATAACACATTTTAAGTATTCATGAATTTACCGTTATTAGTGACTTATAAATTATTCTTTCTTTTTACACTTTATTCATCATATTCTAGAGTGATTATGAGTCCATTTTAAGCTGATAAAATTATTTAAACCAAGAATTTAATGCCATAAAATAAAAACAAGTCTTGGAAACACTTTTAGCCCCAGCCCCATTTCCAGAGTTGCTTGACCACCTCCCAAGTTCACCAGTCATCACTGACAAATTGTGATAATTTATAACAAAAGAATAAACTAATTAAGGTGATTTGAAGGCTACGAGGAGGAGCCAAATTAAATACTAATGCTTTAAAATGAAGATATATCTGATATCAGACCTGTCTAATAAAATAGCCTATTTACTTTGTTGAATATTATGGATTATACATTGTAAATCAATATCATTTTTGAGAACAATATTTATATATTTTATCAATAGAACTACTTACTTGAAGAACACTCTTTCTTGAGGTGGTAGTACATGAAACGTCACTTTTTCCAGGATTATACTCAAATCAAAATAGTGAAAAGCTTTATCACTTTTCAAAGTTTGGTATGTATCTACTATCATCAAGTTTATGTTCGGTGTGCTTAAAAAAATTCTCCTCCGATGAAGCATTCATCGTGGGCTGCATCAGATACACAGTTTTATCGGAACTTTGATGGCTACTCAACCCTTCCTGGGGGATGGATTCAGACGCGTAATTTGAAAAAACCCGTTTCGGTGCAGTTTCAGCAAAGTTGCACACAACATTATTGGAGTATGGGCCATTTTGTCTGTTTTCTACGTTTTCTTGAGTCATATTATTAACAATAAAAGTTCTTTGCCTGTCTAAACTGACACCAGGGTGACTCAAGGGCTGACGCTGAATCGAATGCTCCGAGTGACACATCGGATTAGTTTCTAATACTTGTTGATTCTGGCCAAAATGAGACGCCGAAGCAGAATAGATACCTTGCCGAATGATTGAGGCCCGTTTTTAGGATGTGTGACAATTTTTTGTGACGGAATTCTTTCGCCCATTGCTTGAGTATAGCTGTTTACTTGTGGGTCGTTTTGAGAGTGTTGGACTGTATGGTTTATGTTATTTTCACCTGTGCCTGATTCCAAGGTGAACATCGGTTTCTGAGTAATCAAGTCTTTCCCCCTAACCATCTTAAACTTCAAAGCGATGTTAATAGATGGTTTATGACCTTCAGAAGAAACTGGAACAGTTCTCGCCTTGGAGCCGGTAATGAAGCACAAGTTTTCCTGGACGATCGCATTGTTCACCGCATAGTGAGAACAGAACATCGTCAAGTCATCCGTGGGAACTAACATCTTGAGGCTCATTCCGGTGTAGCCAATTTCTTCCTCTTCGAGCATCAGGTGGAACTTCAGCTCGGAGAGCTCAGTAAAGTATTCTTTCAACATTTCCAGGGAGCTACGAATGCGAACGACAATCTTTTCGTTTGCGGGCACCACAATGTTAGAGCCGGGTGTCAGACTGAATGGCTTGGTGTGAATCGTGTAACCCAAAATGTTGTAGCGGAAATGGAACTCGGTGTCTTCTACGCGGCCATCGAGGTTGTCCGGGAGCAACTGTACAGAAATTAGTAATGAAAATGAAAACAAATAAAATAATAAAAATTAAAATACATTTCAATATTCTGGAACATAAAGTACTTAAAGCTACTTCAGTGATGTTTGATTTATTTTGGCTAAAAATTTTTTTTGGGATAAAAACTGGAAAAAACATGAACCTTAACTGTGTCTCCTTCTATTTCACCTTAAGATTGTGAATGTTTAGTAAGAAATGAATCTTAAGCAATAACAAATGTGTGAGCCTGGATATAGACTAGATAACTGTAATTGTATTTAATGTCGATGATATTAACTTTCTCAAATGAGGTTATTTAAAACTTCAGACACACCGTCGGAAGGGACGCCGTCCATAAACTCACCAGCTGCAAATTGGATGCCACCCCGACCAATATCGTAAGTAGGAATATATCAGATCCCATATCTTCTGGACCAATTTGGATAATTCCTTCCTCGGTGTGAAGCTTCGAGGCCATCCTGGGGTTCATGTCCCTGGGAGAGTTCATCACAGCGGGGGTCACATCAATGGGACATGGCGGTTTCTGATGCATAAATATGGTACATGTCTTAGTTGATAACATGCGACAGTTTGTGTCTGGTTCAAGTGTATTCAAGCAATAAATACTACGGGGTGTATAAGATGGCATTTTCCACTTTGAATCGAGTTTGAATGAAAACATGAGATTAAGCTATTTAGAGAAATAATTGCAATAAAAATATTTTGATTTAATATCTGTCATTTATCCCTGCATAAAACATATATCATTTGTAGCTACATAAAAAATTCAGATTATAAGTATTCATTCAAGTTTTACAAGCTTTATTTTTCTAATCATAAAAAAAATAATTTAGAAACTATGTTTGTCTCTGTCTAAAAATTTGAAAAAACTAACAATATATTAAACTTGAAATTAATTTTTAAGTATTCAAATTCTTTTAGTTTTGGAAAAAAAAATAAGTTGAGTTTGAACTACTATAACTTGTCTCAAACTTGAATTTTCAAGTACTTGGAAACACCTGTAGTGATTTTATTAAAAAATACTTAAAACAAACGTTATATTAATTTTGTATAGTAATACAATTTAGGTTCTACAAGTTGAATTGGATAAACTTTGACATTATAGATAGATTTAAAGCAAATATGGTAAATACAAGAACAAAGTTATGCCTTACTACAGGTGTCTAAGATTACAATATTACACATTATAAAATGTTCTGTACACCCCTGAAATATTCTAAACCTAAAAATAATTTAGTTACCTCTAGTTTATATCTTGAGTCTTTTATTGAAAGACTTAGCAAAAGTTCTGGCCGCGGTGCTTTAGGCTCCAACTTTACACCAATGAGCTTGTGCCAAGATTCACGAACCTAGAATAAAAAATAGGTTGTGATAATGTTGTCGTGTAATTTAAGCCACCCCTAAATTTATTTTAATGTTGTTTATTTTGTCAGGTTGGTTATGGGGAAAGGGTGTGTAACACGAGACATATAGAAATATGTTTTCAGATTATATATTGGACAGTTCTACCCCTAAACGAATCGACGCCTTAGCCCAATTGTTAGCATGTATATCTACTGAGCTAAGAGTCATAGGTTCGATTACCGGCATGGTCAACAAATTTATCATTGGTGAAATGTGGGTTTACCCTTTCACAATGATAAATTAACGGCCATGGGGACTGGATGTTATGCCTGTCCTAGTCTTAATATAGATTATAAGGCATCTGAAGCTACGATAGGCCTAGCCAGCCAGAAGTGGAAAATATATGGCTTGGATAAAATACCGACCCAGGCCACAGGCTGGTAAACATAATGGATGTAAAGTAAAGTAGGCTTATTTCTACGAAAATGGTCACATTAAATGTGACGGTGTTTGAATTAAGTTAGCTAAAGAATTAAGAAGCATAAAGACTGTCATTTAAGTAACTGGGCATTAATTAAAGCGTTCAGTTGCAGCCTCCACTGTTCGAATCACATAAACTGTGTCCTCATTCATTCACAACACCCTACCATCACACATTAGCGTAAGTGCGTATAACCCGAACGGGTAGTAAGACGTGGTGCTAATTAATAATAATAATAATAATAATAATAATAATAATAATAATAATAATAATAATAATAATAATAATAATAATAATAAAAGCGTTCAAGTTTGATACTATCAAAACAAACTGTTCTATTCACACAAGGCGCCAGGGACCCATGCCCCAGTGGCATCTAATCCACGTCCATACAGGATCTTAGGAGATAGAACTTCCCTCCAGAAACTACAAGGATTGCCAACTTGAAGGGTGTCGGGTTCCCTTAATTGTTATATCTTCTTGTACAATTAGCGGGGAGCATATTTAAAAAAAGACATTTCTCCACTCTAAAGGAGGCTTGAACTAAATTCAATATGACGTGTGCATTACTTGGCTTACTGACACTAGTTCGATATGACTTCATTAAATACATTACACAACTTAACTGCCTCTACAATAGAATAACTGCAAATAGACAGAGAGCGTTACATTAAGTTTAATAAATCAGGAGTCAATCTGATATAAAAAGTAGGCTATATGAAATATGTAATTTAAATAATGACTCTAATTTTTATGATTTTAACATGTACGGTATACATAATAACTTTTATATATAATTTCTATCGCCTTTTCACTAATATTCAGGTAATAAATTTAATGCAGGACAGCATGTAGTTACCCGCCTCGGTGGCATAGTTAGCTGACGCTCTAGTTTCATCTTAAGCTAGACTGCCGAGGACGGGGAGATCAGGATCTAATCTCGCTCGGTGTGAAATGGGGGTGGTTTTTCCTAAATTGTTTTCCCCTCTTCCTCCAAATAAATGCGGGTTCACTTCCTCTATATTCAACCTTCCTGATTCCTAACCCATTAGCTTAATTAGTACTTAAGCATATAACTCGAATGGGTAGTAATACGCTGTGATAAGTATTATTTTATTATAAACAATAGTTTTTACTTACAGTATATGTCAAAAATGGCGTAGTTGAGAAATAACGTTCATTAGATTAATAGAACCACCTACTTTCACACTGTGGGAAAAATACATATTTGACCCCACCAGGACTTAAACAAATATCTAACAGGTAATTAGTGTAAAAGGTACAGTCACTTAATGATTACTACGATGGTGGAGAGCCTCATTACTAAAAATAAATCAATTAGTAAAGTAGAAATTTAGCTAAAATCATTAATAGAAGAACATAGTAAGCTGTTTGGTTGAATAGCTTACCCTAAATAAGGGAAAATTATGCAAATGACTTTACATGGTAGTGTAAATTCCCACTACCCTAAAATAAATGAGTATCACCTTGATGGATTACACTATGACACTATCTTTTAAGCTATACCATAGTGTAATAATGCAAGGTAAGTTGGCTACCATGCCTTAAAGGGTAATCAAAGGGTACATATATACTAGAAAAACAAAGCTAGTGAACATTGTTAAAATTAAATTTAACATGGCAATTAAAAGTTTATTATAACAATAAAATATTAAATGTTTACATAATTGTGATGCTCGCTTTGTATCTGCGCCGATCGGAGATTTAATAAAACGTAACCAACCCTGTCCCTCTGTCGTGGGTTTAACATGGTGTGGCACTCAATTTTCAGTGGGACACAGCTCGTCCGTAGTCTGGAAATAAATCACACAGATGCACTAATTTAGATCAGAAAATTATACATGGATTAAAACTGTCTGCATTTTAAAATAAACATTTGTCAAACCCCCAATAAACGATCATAGGTTTCTACTATATTAACTTGCCAACATTACACTAATGGGGTAGGGATTAGGAAAGTAGGCCTATAGGTATCTCTTCCCTGTACCTTTTTCCATATAAAATTGATGCTTTAAAATTAGTTTGATTAAAAATGGATTATCGGATTACAGAACAACTGATAAATGAGGATTGCATGATTATGAAGAGTAAACAAGATATTAATAATCGCTAGAGATAGGGTAAAATAGCATTAATTTTCAGTTTTTTTTAGCATTAATTATTGGAAA
Source organism: Timema podura (assembly GCA_033556935.1). Classification (NCBI taxonomy): domain Eukaryota; kingdom Metazoa; phylum Arthropoda; class Insecta; order Phasmatodea; family Timematidae; genus Timema; species Timema podura. Next base: position 53,873,950 of record JAVRXN010000012.1, on the reverse strand, counting down.
TTTAGCGTTTTGTGGCATAATTTAGCATTTTGTAGCAAAATAGGTAAAAATGTCTTTCGTCAATGTTTTTAGGGCCTATACAAAGTATTTATGATAAAAGCAACGACTAACTGAATGTGGCGATTAGCCGGATGGGCTGTGGAAGGCACAGGATGCAAGTAAAACCCGAGCTGAAGCACACAGACGAGTGAAACTCAATGATTTTTTAATCACTTATTTCCGATGAAAAACATCGTTTTATAGAAATTCTCAGCATTTTATTTAAATGCACAGCATTTTCAGGGAATTCGCTTCTATTTCACTAAATAGAATAATTTAGCTAAAATACTCTCAAAATCATGTTTATCGCGTTAATTCGTGAAATAAAAATCGCTTTAAACACTTTCAAATGCCATGAAACGCAAAGAAAACTTATAAATACCCTATTTTCGACCTTTTTTTTTCCTTTTCGCGTTTTTCACAAAATCGAATTTACCCTATCTCTAATAATCGCTATCTGTGGGCCAGTATTTGTTCTTGGACCAACATTATGTGTGGCTAGACCTACCTTTTTAGAGACTGCTTGTCCGTCTCCCATGTCAACTCCACGGCAAACTGTGGTTTGGGAGAGGCCGTAATTAGGTCTGTATCCAGGTGGTGCCATCGAGCGCAGCCTCAACAAACACAGGGTGCTTCAGGAAACCAAAACCACGCCCTGATAAAACAATCAAACATTGTTTTAGTCATAATGAGAGGACATATTAGATTTGTGAATTAGGGAGTGGCTTACAAAAGCTACATATCACAATGTTTCCCGAATTGTGGTTCGTGTCCCCTCAGGGGCACACCAAGAAGACCAAGGTATATGTGACGTTTCACCAAGTCTTGGTAATCACAACATTTTTTGATAGTAATAACCGTGATGAATCAATTAAACCAGATTTTGATGAAATGTCTTAGACGTTTATAAGCAAATCTTTCCCTCTATCGCGGCTTTGCTAAGCTCTACATTAAAGGTTATATTTTAGCACCATGTTTTACTTCCCATTTGGGGTATAAGCCTACGTATTATAGTTACATTAAAGTGTAAGGTTGAATTTAGATGAAGTGTGCCCACAATTGCATAGAGAGAGAGTGGAAAACCTTTTAATTGTGTTTAACCACCATACTCACCTGGGTTATCTGCATTTAATTATACAATTGGGTTAGGTAAAATTTAGAGGAAATATACACTTATTTTCGTGGAGAAATAGAGGGAAAACATTTAGAAAAAAATCACCCTCAGTACACCTGGCCATAATTCAGATCGTGACTGAACCTTACCAGGTCTTTCCTGAGCCAACTTGGGACCCTGGGCATATTTTATATGCTGGGCCTCCAGATACCTGCCTCACCCCCCTTCAAAAACAAAATATTAATAAAAAAAAACTTAATTTTGTTTAGTGTTATGGTATTATAGTAGTATGCACCTCTTTACCAATTTTCAGCCGTATAGAGATAGGGTATCAGAAAATGCCTTTAATGGTAAGATAAATGTAATAATTAATGCTAGAAGCCATGTTTTTATACATATAAAGGTTGATATCCCTAAACCTTCTTTTTTTTTTCCCCAACAAACTTGATCTCTAAGAGGTACAAAAAAAACAACTGTGCCAGGTTTGAATTAAATCGGTTAATGTGTTCAAAAGTTATCATGAGATATACCCACCACAGACAGACAAACAAATGCAAATCAGTGGAGTTAAAACAGAGAACTCGCTTCACTCATTAAATAAATCAACCACATAATTATGTTTTTTATTTGTTTTAACATTCTGACAATATTAGCTCGATCGTATATACAGGGAGCCAACTATATGAGTGCGCAAGCAAATATTTCCCTACCCAACTTGTTTTATTCCCTGTCACTAAAGCAAGTGCGAGGCCGCCCAAACCACAGCCTCACCGTTTGCACACCCCTGAGGGTGGCCCTGTTCCTCGTCACCGACAAACCAAACCAAAAGAGCGTGACGTTAGGCCCGCGTTTTCACATGTGTGTTTTAATAATGATAAATTGCTATTTAATAAGTATATGAAAGTGGCTAAGATGTTGTAGATAGAATCAAGAAGGACGGGAGGGATTTTTGTACGTTATGCTAGCAGCGTCACAAGGCTGCCACAGTCAGCTAGGTCGGCAAGAAACTACCAGAATGGGCTGGATAAAAGGAAACTCAGCAGTAACCTACGATAACAGTTTTTGCCATTTTAACCACTTACATTTCTCTTTTCACTTCTCACCTTCCTATAATAATTAAAATCTCTTGAAACATTAAATATAAAGCTAAATCCTCAACAAGGATTGCGACCCACCCTCACCCCTCCAACCGAAATACGCTGCGATCACAAAAGGTGTCGCGCTCCCTAGATTGTTTACCGCTACGTTCTAACCTGTAAGTAGGCCTACATATAAAATAGCAAATAAATCAAATTAAGAATCAATAGGCCTACCGGTTGAATTATTTATAAATGTATTCACATATAAAACGGTTTTTGAGTTTTTTTAAAGCAAAAAATTGTACAAATTATTTGTTTTTCTTACCTTCTTTAATGATTAAAGAAACTTGAAGTGCTTGTCCACTCAATTCATCCATAATTTTCTAATTGTACTAGTTTAGCGTGCCATGTAGTTGTAAAGCAATAAATAATTATGATTTTTTGAAAAATACACGCTAAATAATAAATAAATGTAAATATGACACACAGCTATAAGTTTTTATTTACATTTGTACAAAGCTTGCGTCATCGTCTCCTTGGAAACAGATGATTTAGACAAACAAAGTCAATAAGGCTCAAAATAAAAATTAACAGGACAATTGAGTTGAAATATATGCTTCAAAAATAATTTTATGAAACTATAAAATATATTTGTGAGATAATTTAATAGTTTAATTATTTATAAATTTAAAATACGAACGTGAATTTGGATTAAAGTTTTTAGCATGACCGATACTTGGACGGAAATCGAATGTGCGCATGCACTCTACCAATTGTCCAATGATATCACTTATGGAATAATTTTATTTTTCAGACATATAGTACGCTAAATAACTTTGAATTCGCAATTTTAAGATTTGTATTTTTAATAACTATACAAACAGATATATACTTAAACCATATATATAATTTTATTTATATAATTTACTAAACTTAAAATTTTTATAAAGGTTCTTAAAATAAATTGTTAGACAACTTATTAAATCAATCCGCGACCTGTATGGAAAAGGAAGGTAAAATAATCATGGAAGTGATCGTGCATTGTCTTGGTGGTGTATGTGTGAATTCTTTTAAATTTATTTAGCAATGAGCGAAAAGTTTATCAGTTTATTTAATACATCACTCTCTTATATACTTGTTTTTGTGAACGAAGTGAATAAGTGGCTAGGCGAAATGAGATCGTATTATCCCGTGGCTGCGAATATTATCTGTAGGCCCGGGGTATACCTGTGACAAGAGCAGCCATTTGCTGTGCTAATATCTTTAGTTCGGTTTTGGGTGTTTTTTGACACAGTATGCAGAAACGCGAAGGGAGAGAAAGGGAAAAAGATACACGTGACGAAGCAACAAAAAGAGTTTCAAGAGCAAGTGTTGGTGGAACAAGAACTAATATGCATACTAGTCGGCACAGTGGTGTGTCTGGTAGTTCTGGTGTGTTGATGGTAGGTCCTAACTTCAGAGTTGGTAAGAAGATAGGATGTGGAAATTTCGGAGAGCTCAGACTAGGTAAGAATCACTACACCAGTTTCAATAATTATTCAGTAGCGTGCCTCAATCATACGGTTATTACTGTCACAATCCAGAGTCCATTTTATTCACCTAAAGTACAGCCATACAAATGACAACTATACCTTATTTTAGTGCACATATTTAATGTAACTTATATTTTAATTCTCATCCTTACTCTCACAATTTATCTGGTAACAATGCACACTTGTATGTTTTGTCTCATTCATATTATATGAGAGTAAAGAGAAGTATAATTCTTATTTTCACACTTATGGCTCTTGGCCATTTTGTCTTCTGTTAGTTTTGTCTCATTTCTATTGTACATAACCTGAAAATTAGAACCCTAGGTTATTTGAGGCCGTTTCTCTTTGCTTACAAATTATAGTGTTGAAAGAAGTACAAAAAACGAGGTATGGTACCTGTACAACTTTGTTTTAATAACTAAACAATGTCATTAAAAGAGTAAAGACAGGTTTACAGAGTTTGTAAGCTCTGCATCCTATAGCCTAACCTAGTCTGTCTAGCCAAGGTGCAAGCGGGCATGATCTTTGAAGCAGAGGTTATTAAGAATACTTATGGTAAGTTCAGCCTCTCCATACGTCGCTCTTTCTAAGAACTTGGTATTTTTCAGAAAACCTGGCTTCCTTAAAAATATTTTGAAATAGCTCTTGCATAAAACTAGCCTATAATTTTCTCTTGTGTTTATTTCCATAGGACTAAAAACTTAGGGATCAGGACTTTGTAAACAGTGCAATATGTTAGCGGGTAGTGAAGTGTTACGGAATGTTTGGGATATAGTTGCCCCGCGATTGGGAGCCAATTATGATGATTCTGAATTATTGAGATATAATTGGTTTTTATGGCCCGTGGTCGAGCGCCAATTATTGTGGTTGGTATGCTCAAGGCAATGTTCGGATACGTTAACTCATGGAAAGCAACATAAAAATGAAATAGCTTGTATGATTTGTTACAGCATAGCAAAGAGTTTACAATAATAGACTAGCATTTTTTATTTTCTGTTATGTTACACGTATGTTTTATCCAGACAATTATGCCAGTCAGGTGGCATTATGAATTAGCCGGGTGGGGCCAGTGTAATACTTTGCGATGGTAATTGATTATTTCTGGAACAAACGTTACATACATTTTAGCCGAGTGAGGGTGGCAGGGGTCAGCCAGGTGGTGTCCCCATTTTGGATAGCACTGTCTCATTCTCTCAATTAGTCCTAATATCGTATGGATTGATCAACTTAATATCAAGTTTGTACTAATCATATGAAGGACTATTGGTTGAAATTGAAAAGTTGTTTTGTAGGACCCGTTTCGGTGGCCTCATGGTCTAATGCGCTTCTCTCGCAATAGACTATAGACTGCTGGGGTGGTTTTTCCATAGTGGTTTTCCACTCTTCTTCCGTGCAAATTTGGGTACACTTCCTATAAATATAACCATCCTAATCCCTAAAACCCCTACATAGTGTAATTAGTACATAAGCCTATAACCTGAACGGGTAGGCCCTGGTAAGATGTGCTAAAAATAAATTTTGTAGGTGTCTATTGGAGAGTTTATTCGGGTAGACATTGACACAAGGTTAGAAGTTTTGAGATGTTCCGGGCAGTGTAAACAAACTTGTTAAGTTGCTAAGGCTGTGTAGGGATGAACAAGGTAGCATTCACCCCCTGACCACAATCCATGTCATCTGTGGGTATTGTAATAGTTCCTCGATTCCTGGCTTATTAGATTAGATAAATAAAATAAAAGGGGTACAAGAGTATTGAGCAATTGATGTTAGTAGAAAAATAGGACTTGGGGTAAAGTTGTTATCAACCGAGTCGAATAGTCAGGTTAAATAAATAATAAAAAAATCTGGGCTTATGTCATGGAGTTAATACCCTGACAACAGGTTGTTTCGGGCTTAACTAATTTCAAAACAACATAAATGTAATCCATAAAATTAATAGTAAGTGATAGGGCTATCATTTTATTACAATATTTGAACATGTGAGGGAAGTAATAGAAATGATACTGTAAACTCAGATGAAAACAAATGTTTTATTCCACACCTATTTGGTTAATTTATTTTGCTCTTAACAACTATTCCACGTCAATTGCACGCACACAAAGGTCCCGCACCAATAAAATACTTTAGGTAGGCCTAATTAATTTTTTTGTTGCCAGGTCATAACATTTTTTGCAATATATTTATAAAATCACTATATTATTGTTACTACCCGTTCAGGCTATACACACATATGCTAATGTGTGATGGTAGGGTGATTGTGAGATGAAATGGAGGACCTACAGTTTAACGTGGAATCCGAACCACGGTGGAGGCTTGGCATTCCTCACATTCACAAGTTGTGATTAATACACGTCTTGTCAGAGGTGAAGGAAGGGTTTGGCAATCAAATGTGCCAATTGAACCCCAGATCTCCAGCACAGAAGTTCGACACCTTACCCCTAGACCACCAGGTCACCCATAAAACACTAGTTTTATCTACAATCTGTCAATATCTAGTTGACCTCGGTGCTCGCCTCAGGACCCGATTTTCTTGGGTTCAGACCCAGCAGGTTTTGACTGATTTTTCTTGAGCGATAAAAATCTGTAGCACAACTTCCTTCAGAGGGAAGTAAAGCCATCGGTCCCATGTTTGTTGTGGCATCTAAAAGAACTCTGGAAGGTATTTAAAAATACCTCTCGCAGCAAAACTGGTAGGCCCATTTGCTCTCGCTCATAGAAATTCAGTATGCTGATATAATCAGTCGGTTTAGAAAGTGCATGTTAAATACATTTGATAAATAAAATGTCCATATCTAGTTTTTAACTGCTTAGCTACCTAACCTTATCATTGATATATAGGCCTACCGACATAAGCTACAGGTAAGTTTTGAAAGTAATATACCCAAATTTTTGTTTTAGGTGACGTTATGTTTAGTAGACCTAGTGTGTTTCGTTAAACCAACAATCCCATGAGAAATCAAGAATTTATAGTCTAGGCGCATAACCATCCAATTGACAATGTTGCAAATACATCAACATTGTTATGAGCATATAAATCAACTCACATAAACATATTTAGGCCTATTATTAACCTTGCATATATCAAGGATGATTTCAAACCTTTCTTACCGACGATAAACTTGTGTCATTCTTGGTCTTCTGAAAAGTGACTCTGAAGCTTATAGACATCATACATACATTCACCTAACTTAGCCTACTGTATAAATAGGGACTATATTTTATGGCAATGCTGAATAACTGGGTCTTGAATAATTGATTTATAACAGTTTTAATCCTAAGTTTTTTTTTTTTTTTTGCCACCTCAATATAATGGTTTAAAATGATCTAGGAATAACATTTTGATTTATCTGTGAGAATATTTTGGGATAGGTTAGTATTGGAGCAACACAGTCTAAACATTTATTTTAATTCTCTATGCATGATGATATCTATTTTTAATGTTTGTCATGAGCATGCACCCCATTATAATAATATAAATATAAATTTGCCATTAATAAAGAGTCAGTCGGACAGTAGAAAAAGTAGATGAGTCGTAGGTTTAACCTACCGACTCCACAGCTCTGGTTTGCATCAACCTATCCATATGCAAACCGAAAAGGGGAGTGTCAACCTCTTGCTTCACTGAGAGCTGTGGTCTTTTCACGGTAATATGTGTGAGATTCTCTTGCCAACCCTTGTAATACTATTTTCCCTTGACTTACATTTCGATACCTTGGTTAATTCTCTTGAACTAATGTAAACACGATATTTAAGTCTGTCGTATGGTTCTTAACTTGCAAAAGTTTGGTTGTAATTAAGACTTTACCCAACCAAAACCTTTGGGTGTAGCTATTGAAACCCTTTAACCCCCCACCCGACAGGTAGATCAAGCCTTTGATTCAGATTCCTGTATTTGTCCAAGGTCTGACTCCCAACTCTTTCATAAATATGACTAATGTATCAATCTTTTTAGGCACTGTGAATGTTTATTTAAATAAATTTTTCAATCCAGATTAACTTACTAATTTTGTTCCCAAATATATTAACTAAAAAGTATAAAATATTGTTATAATATATTATAATCTTTTATTGCGAAGTCAGTACTTTTTCTTGACTCCGAATCCACCCAAAATTCCTTTCCGACTCCACAGCCGACAGGACCCTTGGCTATACACGTAGGCCAATCCATTTGGTACTTTTGTTTCCTAAGTATGTTGTACTGTTGTAACATGAATACCGCTCCAAGATGACAACAAAAATATATGTCTGACTCCTGTGTATAGTATATCTTCATATGTAGAAGAGTGTCCAGCGACCTGGAAAACAAGGAAAAGTCAGGGTATTTGATCAACTTTCTGGAATTTTCACATAACTTATTCATTAAAATAATAAAAAAAACTTTAATCTACGTTATGTTTTGTTTCACGTCTGTGGCAGCAAGAAATTATAATACATGGAATAATATAGTAATAATAATAATAAAACATTCAGGAAAACTGGAATTAACTTGGAATTTGTAGTGGACAGGGAAAAATGGGAATAAGTCGGGAATTTGGTAAATCACAAAAAAAAAACACGGGAAAATGTTGTTTTACTCAAAATATAAAAAATATTAATCATTAAATCAGCAATTACGATGTGATTCTGTCTTTTTTTTTTCTTTTTTTGTAGCTGTGTAATATATATTATAATTTTTCTAATTCCTAGTAGACTTTAATACAAATAAAATAAACTGTTTATTTAAATTTTTAAACTTATTATTATTCATAAAAAAGATTAAGAAAAACTGTAGGTGGAGTGGGTGTAGAAGGGTGCGGCATTTTGAGTATGGAATTTTAAGAAATGATCAGGGAAAATATCGGGAATTCCATTGGTCATGTTGAGTAGACACCATGGATAGCCTTTTTTTTAAATATAACTTAGAGAAAGATCTATTCAACATTAGTTTCAAAATAAAAGGTTTTTATCCTGTAAACACATAAGCATGAACACAACCGCTTCGGTGGTCGCGGGGTCTAAGGCGCTACTCTCACAGTAGACTAGACTGCTGATGACTTGGAGATTGAGGTTCGAATCTCGGGTCGGGTGTACTGAGGGTAGTTTTTTCAAAACTGGTTTTCAGCTCTCCCTCCACGCAAACGTGGGCACATTTCCTATAAATATAACCTTCCTAATTCCTAAAACCGTTAGCTTATTTACTAATTAGAAAACGTGTAACCCGAACGGTTAGTAAGACGCGGTGCTAGTAAAAAACGCAACCGAACACCTTTTATATGACGTCATCAACTGCCCTTGTTTCGGCTTGGTCGCCATATTAATTTGTAAATAGAAGGCGGCTCTCGTTTGAAAAGAGATTTTAAGGGAACCGCCGATTACTAAAAAAAAACATCATCCAAACTTTTTTATAGGTCCGTGTTTAAATAATGTAAAAAAACGATTAAGAGGAAAAAAGATAATCAAAAACCAGTTGTTTTTTTTTGTGAAAGTTTTGACCGCCATAAGTGAAAACAGCTCAACATAATAATTATCATGTTCTTTTCTATCAAATGGTTTGGTGTATGGATACATGATAATTTTGCCTAGCTGTCACTTACCACCACTCCTATAGTAGATAGGGTATAGGCTACATTTTAATTCTGTACACTCTTTAAGTGCCCTTAATCACGACATATCGTGTCAACCAATAGGGAAAATATAGTGAGTGATTTTAACTCAGCGGAAAAAAATATCCGCTGATTATGTTAAAACTTTTTATTAGCCTAATTGTTATATATTTAAATTACGATGGCCTCAATAGTGTTCTAAGAATTGATATTAAAGTTAGATAAATAAAAGTGCGGTAAGTTTTCCTCCATCACCTATCACCGATTCTTTCATTTATATTTACATATCTATGTTGATTTAATTGGTTCTCCTTATCTTTCTCTCCATAACGATTGTCTTATATAGGCTATCTTTTTTTTAACTTACTATTACAGAAATCAACTTTTCTCTGTCGGCTGTCGCCCTTAAGGGTGTGTATGTGGTACATCCGCACTGGACGCCGTGATTTTTTTGGGGGAGGGGGGGGCATGCTTTCTTAGGGGGAGGGGGGAACAAGTTGGGGTAGGAAGTTGTTGCTTGCCCGCTCGTATAGGCGATCCAGCAAATATTGTCGAGCGTTGAGGTATGAGGCGGATAATCGGGGGGGGGCAGAACCCCGTGTCTGCTAAGGGCGGGCGGCCCTGTTTTAATATAATAATAATATAAAACGATAGTTTGCTCTAGATCAGCGGTTCCCAAACTGGGAGTTCGCGAAATCTTCCAAAGGGTTCACCTACATATTTCTGTATTGGCGGATTTTTGCAGCACTTTTTGAGGATATGGGAAACATTTACGACTGTTTATCGTCTCACACTGAAGTCAGGTGGGTTATCTCGAAGTAGATCTCTTACAAGATTGTTTGAGCTTAGGCACGAAGTTTCCGTGTTTCTTACCGGACCATCCCTTTCACAAAGCCAAGTGGATGCCACATCAAATGTGGTTCCAGCCTTTTGCCTATCTGGCAGACATTTTCTCAAAAAGGAACAGTTTAAACCTATCTCTTCAGGGGTCGAATATTAACGTTTTTACTGTGCAAGATTGTATCGAATCGTTCATAATAAAAAAAACTTTTGGGTAAGGTGTTTAATTAGGAATCAAATGTGCTTTGATGCCCTTCACGACTTTATTGTAGAAAATAATTTTTCTTTGGAAAAAAAATGTTAATAACATGGTTATAGAACACTTGAGGGGACTTGGAAAAACCTTAAGAGAATATTTCTCAGCTATGTCCAATAATATTAACTGGATTCGCTATCCCCTGGAAGAGACAGCCGTTTTGGAACTCTCCACATTAAGCGTGAGTGAAAAAGAGCGGCTCCTTGAAATTCCCACTGATTTTGAAATAAAGGAAAGCTATCAATCTTTGTCATTCGTTGGTTTCTGGTTAGGTTTTAAGAAGAAGTTCCAAGTGTTAGCGAATAAAGCTCTTGCAGCTTTGTTAACGTATTTGAATGAGAAATCTTTTTCTTCATATCCCTATTTAAAAAATACAAACAGAAACAGGTTCAGTGCTGATAGTGACTTGAGATTTTATTTATCGTCTGTTGTTCCTGACTTTAAATCTTTTTGCAATCCAAAGCGCAAGTGCATCCTTCTCACTAACTCAAATTGTCACGGAATTTTGTGATTTTCAGTTATGTCAAAGCAGCAACTTCCAGTACCACTTAAAAAAACACATGTGAAATGTGTGTAAATATAAGAAAATGTTGCTACATTACTTTGCTTATTTAGTTTAAGTTTTAACTTTTTAAATACATTTATTATATTATTTGAATTTGTACTTAAGTAGTGTAAATATCATTCCATTATTTTTGCTTAATTTAAAGGTATTAAACTTTTTATTACAATTACTAACTAGATTTCATAAAAATTAGTTATAAAATTAAATGCATGGCTGTGGATATCTACCCGGGGGTTCGCGAGTCTAGAAAGTTTGGGGACCGCCGCTCTAGGTTATCGTGGTATGTCAGCTGATGAAATGACTATCTAAGATATTGATTGGTCTTATTGAGTCGAGAGGTGTAGCGTAGCTTTATGGAGAGGCGGTGAAAAGTTTCCATTGTGCTGCGGCCGTCTCTTTTTTCTCTTGTCTGATCTTCTTGCACGATCCAGTCGGTCGGTAGCCGGGATTCTTACAAGGTTGCCAACTCGATAAAACTATAATTTATGTTAACAGGTGTGTGTGGTCTAATTACTGTAGTACAATGGTCTTATTTGACAGATTTTTTTTCACGTCAGGCCATGCTATCTGCAGCTGTCACTTTTGATGAAACATTATAAAACATGCTTGTATTTAATAAATACCCTTTCTAACAAAATTAGACTATACAAGTACTTATTGCCACCCAGATTAAAAAAAAAATTTGGACAGGTTTTTACCCCAACTTTTTGACTAGAGATGTGAGTTTTTTTTTTAATCCGAAGAAAGTGGCTGCCATTTTTTCAATGGTAAATAAATTCGCCCTGTAGTGATGGTTTTTTTATACAGTGTCAATAAATGAGGCCTAGTGTAGGAAATGACCGCCAAACAGTTTACATTCAAAATGACAAACTATTTTTTTATAGTTTCAAAATTTCTATAACAATAGGCCTGTTTCAGTGGCCACATGGTCTAAGGCGTTACTCTCTTGTTAGACTAGACTACCGACGACAGAGAGATCGGAGTTGGAATCCCGGTTGGGTGTACCGAGTTTGGTTTTCCATTCTACCTCCGTGCAAATACGGATACAATTCCTCTTTATTAAAACTTCCTTATTTTTAACTCATTAGCCTAATTGGTATGTATACATATAACCTGAATAGATAGTGAGACGCGGTGATTAAAAAATAGTCCTATTTAATAGGTCAGGAGGTGTCACTTTTGATAGATATACCTCAGTTTTATCTTCTGTGGTGCTAACTGACAGCTCACAGCTGACTTCTGACAGTCAACAGTTAGGTATATATCTAAATTTTGACTGTCAGAAGTGACAACTGCTAAAGACATGGTTTTTGCAGATCATATGGTTCGGCGTAGGATACATAATTTGGTCTGGTAGCTTTTCAAAGCCGTCAGAAGTCAGCTGTGAGCTGTCAGTCAGCACCACATAAGCTAAAACTGAGGTATAACATCAATAAAATAACACTAATAATATAGTTAAATAATAATATCAATATTGGCCCTCAAAAAGATGCCTGTAAATTTATTTTCTCTGAGTTTCTTCCCTGGCAGATTTCTTTTATATTTGTAAAAGTTTTGGGCCATTTTCAAAGTAATACTTAGCACACCTAAAGTGCGGCGCTGTGAAATATAGGGCGACACGTACCTAGACCAACAGAAGAGAATGGGCTGATGTTGCATATGCAACCCGCCCATCCCATTGCCGCGAGGTGTGATAAGTGTGACTGAAACCGGCCCTCGGATTATAAACATCTGCCCTACAGCATACTACTGACGTTGTTGACACTTGCATTCAACCCTCAAGCGCTATTTTTCTAAACAGTTGGCAAATCTTGGCTTAGCCTTCAGTGTGAACCGGTCTTAACACGTAAAACTTGTGATTTTTTTTAGCACCGCGTCTTACTACCCGTTCAGGTTATACGCTTAAGTATACCTCAGTTTTAGCTTATGTGGTGCTGACTGACAGCTCACAGCTGACTTCTGACGGCTTTAAAAAGCTACCAGACCAAATTATGTATTTACGCCGAACCATATGATCTGCAAAAAACATGTATTTAGCAGTTGTCACTTCTGACAGTCAAAATTTAGGTATATACCTAAATGTTGACTTTCAGAAGTCAGCTGTGAACTGTCAGTCAGCACCACATAAGCTAAATCTGAGGTATACTAATTACGCTAATGGATTAGGAATTGGGAAGGTTGAATTTAGAGGAAGTGAACCCGCATTTGCGTGGAGGGAGAGTGGAAAACCATTTAGGAAAAACCACCCCCCAGTTCACCCGACCGAGATTCGAACCTCGATCTCCCCGTCCTCGGCAGTCGAGCTCAACACGACTGGCGCGTTAGCCAACTACGCCACCGAGGCGGGTCTTGTGACATCGCGATTGCATTTGTTCAATTTAAGTTATTATTTAAAAAAAAAAGTTTAATCCTCGATTCTCCATTCGACTTAAAGTTTTTGGGCGATGCTAGCCTATAATTCTCTTTCTTTTCTTTTTTTAGGCTAAATTAATGTCTTCTTCTCTTTTCCCCGTCTTTCCATTCTGCTTCATTGACGTCGACGTGGAAATTGTATCGCATCTGTTTGACCTTTCCAATGGAAGTTTAATTTTCTGTACCATCTTGATATTTATTTAGACGAGTTTCAAGTTGACGTTTTTAATAGTGTCCCCCCCTTGAAGTCGGCGGTTACATAATGGAAGGTTTTCTCGACTTTGTTACGGAAAGTAAGCTATAATTTTCCCTCACTTTTAAAGGTCGCGACGTAATACAAGGCATAAAACAAACTTTTGAAGTTTGGAACACTATATATACTTTAAATAATAATTTCTGCTTCAACTTTATGTAAGCAGCACAAGCATCTAGTAAAGTGAAATTTCATATCGATGTTGTGGCCGCACGGTAACTTGTAAGTTATTTTAAGTTTGCTTATTGTTACACTTATCCCGGCCAAACTATCGAAAGGAAGGAGGAGAATTTAAAAGGATTGCGCCAATATTCGCCTGGGGTTAGACTGGAGAATCACAACGTGGGAGATAAACATCCCCGTGCGTTCCGTCTTTAATCAGTCAAAATGATGATGAAAAATTTAACTGAGATCACAATACCCACAATGCCCTTCGATCTAGGCTTAAATCCTTTAACCCCGTATAGAGGGATGTGTGATTAGAAATATTATTACATTAAGTTTGGATCTTAATAGAAATAATAATTGTAATTTATAGTGAATGGATATCGGTACCTGGCGGTCTAGGGGTAAGGTGTCGGACTTCTGTGCTGGGGGGTCCGGGGTTCAATCCTCGGTCCCGGCACAGATTTATCTGATTGCCAAACCCTTCCTTCACCTCTGACAAGACGTGTATTATTCACAACTTGTGAATGTGTGGAATGCCAGGCCTCCGCCGTGGTTCGGATCCCACGTTAAACTGTAGGTCCTCCATTTCATCTCACAATCACCCTACCATTACACATTAGCGTAAGTGCGTACAACCTGAACGGGTAGTAAGATGCGGTGCTAATAATAATAATAATAATAATAATAATAATAATAATAATAATAATAATAATACAGTGACTGGAAAAAACCTGGACAAGTCGGGGAACTTTTAAAATATAATTTGGCTGTACATATTCCGCTCGCTCGCTCAGCTGTCGCAATCGAGACAGATGTGTATTGATTAACTCCCTCCTTAACCCCCCCCCCCTCTGCTCCTCGTCGGGCCATGCGTCACTTGTTTTCAGGGTTGTTGTCATGGTTGGAAGAGGGGTGGCGGTCAGCCGCGGAAGAAGAACGCCCCACATCGCGACGGTCGCAGTCTACTTGGAGCCAATGATGCTCCTCCCACCAATCCTAATTTTCCTTCCTCCGACAGAACTAGTTCGAAATAAAACTACAAGATGAAGTGACACAGTCAAGACATTTTCGGGATTCTATGGCACAAACGAAGTGACAAGTTTTTTAAAAATTGATCTCTGCCTTGTTCAGCAAAGTTAAAGCCTGATTTTCCTACTAATTTATAACCATCGTCTCTCTTATTATGAGAATCCCCCAGTAGGGTTATAGTAGGGAAAAAGGCCTCATCTCTACCACACTACAACTTCAAACAAAAAGCATCACTGTATTAGTATCTATAACGTTATCACTGGCATGGGGAGTCGTTACGATATAAGCTACAAAACTAGAACATTCGAAACCTATAACTTAACACAGCTACTACCCGCTTTGATGGCCGCATGGTCTAAGGCGCTACTCTCGCAGTCGATTAGACCGCCTGTGATCCAGGTTAGAATCTCGGTCTGGTGTACTGAGGGTGGTTTTTACTAATTGGCTTTCCACTCTCCCTCCACGCAAATGCGGGTACACTTCCTATAAATATAACATTCCTAATCCCTAAAACCGTCAGCATGGTTAGTACATGAGCGTATAACCCCGAACGGGTAGTAAGGCGCGGTGTTAAAACAAAGCTGGTGGTGTTTTAACTGGTAATCTAATTTGACTTGTAAATGCTCTGTTTAAGAATGTAGGCTACTAAGTCCAAGCTGCCGCCTCTAACCTATACCATAGGGTTGGTTGGATCTTCCACATCTAGTTCAAATATATTATCCATACCCGGACTTTGGTTGGAAGAACCGTTTATATTTCTTAGTAACCAACACAAGGGAGGGCGGATCCAGGGCCTGTTGTCGGCTTGGGGGAGAAACGATTGGACGAAGCAAATATGAAGGTAGAGTGTGTGGATCTAAAGGAAGGGGTAGGCCATGTAAGACGTGGCTAAATGTTGCAGATACATGTGTGATAAAAAGAAATAAAATAATTGTTTTAATAATAAAAGAGCATATATGACTCGATGTATGGATGTTGTTGAAGCGAAGGGAGTATGCATGAATAGGAAGGTGTGGAGAAAGTTGGTGAAGAGGGCTTAAGTATACTCCATTCACGGTAGGAATTACTCTCTGAAAGGTCTTTTTTCCTACCAATATCCTACTATATAATAGCTTTCTGGTAGAGAAAAAGGCCTTTCAGAAAACAATTCCTACGCTGAACAGACTATACAGAGTTTTTTTAAGCTACAGTTTCTTGCCTTCCCCATAAAGGAACGGCGTGATTAGATATGTAATTGGTTATCGTACTAAACTTAGTAATCTAATTACTGGAAAATTTTAGTTTTAACTTTTAAGCCATTTGCTTTTCTGCACATTAGAGCTTAGTTGAAAGAGTTATTGGATAGGTCATGTAGGAGATGGGACGAAGAAAGGTGTTAGGCGGCCATTCTTTACAACGTTAATTAGGTATTGATTTTAATATTTTTGATTATTTTCCATGGGTGTCCCCCTTCACCCCCTCCAGGATCCGCCACTGGGCCGAGACTGATAACATTTTATTACATTATTATTGTGTTATTTTTTAGGTATTGATAATATCTATCAAAGGTGATAGCTGCAGATAACATTAACTAACGTATGAGTGATTAGTATACTAAAATCTTTTTATTAACTTCACTAACTACCTTTCCCTTCCTACCAAAATCAGACTATAGACTAGTATAGGTTTTTCTAGCTGTCAGATATATCCATTCGTGAGAAAAGTGACGTATAGTTGCCCGTATAGGGGGCCAATAGAAGTTGCTCGGGGTGTGTTCAACTGTTTATTTGATCCGGCAGCCAGGTGCCGACCAAATGTCTCCGAGTGTTGAAACGCGTTCAGCTGCTTCATGGCTAGGGTTCTAGTATCAAAAAAGATCTTACAGATGGCTATTAGTAAAAAAAAAAAATAATCAGACTATACATATCGCGACCAAGCCACGAGTGGATATTCAAAATATATTATATTGTTAGATACATTTATAAATGTGCCCCAAAAAATTTCAATTTGGAGAGAAACAAATAATAGCATCGATAGGCTATATAATATGCACTCACCATGAAAGTAAATTTCTGAGTTCTCCCCTGGTACTACCCATATAAAAACACTCCTTTTGAGTTATTTTTCAAATTTGCTTTGACCCACTCACCCTTTTTAAGTCCAGCCCTTGAGAGTTTAGTCCAAACGCAGGGCCATCTTATGAGGGCCTTATATTCACACTGCACTCTTAGAGCTCCCTTTTCCTACTCGTTGTTGATGACCTGGCGGTCTAGGAGGTCCAGGGGTTCAATCCTCTGTCCCGGCATAGATTTATCTGATTGCCCAAACCCTTCCTTCACCTCTGACAAGACGTGTATTAATAATAACTTGTGAATGTGTGGAGTGCCAGGCCTCCACCGTGGTTCGGATCCCACGTTAGACTGTAGGTCCTCAATTTAATCTCACAATCACCCTACCATTACACATATGCGTAAGTGCGTATAACCCGAACGGGTAGTAAGACGCGGTGCTAATAATAATAATAGAATCAATATCTATTTCACATCTGCCACCGCGGATTTCTCGTTAATGTTTCTCCGGGATACAATGAGGGCCTCATTTTCATTGAGTGCGGGCCGCCAATTGGCCCACAATGCCTTAAGTCATAACTTATAATAATCAAAAAACTGTTTGAATTATTGTTGTCAAACCCGCCTCGGTGGCGTAGTTAGCTAACGCGCTAGTCGTGTTGAGCTCGAATTCCGAGGACGGGGAGATCGAAGTTCGAATCTCGGTCGGGTGAACTGGGGGGTGGTTTTCCCTAAATGGTTTTCCACTCTCCCTCCACGCAAATGCGGGTTCACTTCCTCTATATTCAACCTTCCCAAATCCTAACTCATTGGTGTAATTAGTACTTAAGCGTATAACCGGAACGGGTAGTAAGACGCGGTGCTAAATAATAATAATATTGTTGTCAAAACCTCGTTTTTTAGCTACCCCGCTGTATGGCCCATAAATCATTTCTGGGTCATCTATTAGCCATCGATTTTTCAGATGTCCATTTCGCATGTCGTAAAACAAATGTCTCCTCTTCACGTCTTATTGAGTCCACTTTCAGAACCCTATATCCCCTCTCTTTGACTCCCCACTCCTCGTATTTTTAAAGAGGCAATCTTTTTGTCAACTTATCTTTTTGGCGCGGCGCCAACTATTTATAACGTGATTTTGTTCCCTTTTCTAAATCTCTCGTTTATGGTTTTCTAGTCATTCTGTCTTTTATGTTATTTAAATTTATATTTTACTGATATGCAATTGCATTTAGAAACACAGCAATAATTGTGAAAATTATTCACCAAACTAACGAGAGAAAAAAAAATCAGAATATTCTAGGTTTCATATTAATTGATTTACCTCACTTTAATTACTAATTTTCATTGTTTTATAGAAATAACTGAAATATAGAATCCTTATTTTGCACCAAGATAGTTAATTACAATATACAGTTACATGACAACAGACTTTTCGTTTTAATAATAATAAAAATAAATTAAACGGTTAAAATAATCTAATTTACCAACTCGTAAAAATACGTAATATAGAGGGAGGGAGAGGTTGTCGGAAAATCTTATGATCCCTTACGTGGGAGGGGTTCTAAACTCATGAAAAAAAAAGCGTTACGTAATTTAAAGACGGCCTCCAATCTCGTTATATATGTTGACTACATAAGAGCCAGTTACCGCTAAATGTTTTATCCAATCGTAACAATCGTAACATGCAAATTCTCTCTAAGCAGGTAATTCCGAGCCCTTCCTTTCACCTAGGGGTCTTCTATATGAAAAATAAATATTTTTAGAGTTATTTAGATTTTTTTCCCCAATAAACTTCCATATCGACTCTTGGTATCACTTAAATTTAATATAATTTTCATAAACTTGTATTCCCGAACAAAATGTTTATAGCCATATATAAGTATATCTGGGGCTCTTCTATCATACACAATTTTCAGACTTGCCTAAATTTAAAATATATTCTCTGCTCAGATTTTAAAATATATATTAAAATATTATGTTTGTATTCATATATATAACTACATATATATACCTATAAATATGTATTTCAAGTGTTAACTATAGCAGATCAAAGGAATTCTATATATTTTCATATTATTTCTCTTTAAGTAGGTAATTCTGTACGTATAACAAGCAGTACAGGTCGAATGGGGGATTGTATGACGTCAGACACCTTTCATAGCGTGCCATTCTACCGAGCTAACTGTCCCAAACTCGATTACCGGCACGGTCGAGTATTTTTATATCTGTTGAAATTGGGACTGTCTCTTAACTGATGGGGTGGCTGTTGTGTAAGTTCTTTATAAATAAGCTCGTTTGTAAGTGCGTGCTGATAATCACATTCAGCTCAGAAAACTTTGGGCAAGCTCGGGTAGTCCCCTTAGTCTGACGTTGGAACTGAGCTTATCTCGAGGAAGTGTCTTTTCTGTTTGAAAATCGTAACACGATTCTCTCGCACATGCAGAAAACATAGGGACGTTTTTGTGTTTGAAAAAAACCCATGAAAAAATGCAGGAGAGACCACTGGTAAATACTGAAACATTTTACTGAAAGTTTAGATAGTAGGCTTTTCTTTGCACGGAAGAAAAATTGAACCAAATAACAAAGCACGCTGATTCGAATACGTATCTTATTCTCACCCCACCCCCATTTGATCCCTCCTTTAAATATCGGGTAACGTCTCTTCCCTTAAAGTTATTTGTAATAAGCATTCTTAATCAGCTATGGTAAATTTACATTCATGTAACGGTGAACAGTCATTTAAACCATTTCAAACGAAATAATTTGATTATTATTTTTAAGTTGTATCAGTAAATTTTATAAACTTGTGATTAGTTTCCTTCAAGACCTTTACCTTTACCTTTACTTAGTTGGTCATCTGAACCGCAATCGGTCCACAGCCTCGCTCTTTATCATCTTCCTCGCTTCTCTGTCGACAGAAGTAGTTTCATCTACATCCACTACTCTATGGAACCTAGTACGCACTCGGAAACACTTCCCCGGAAACATTGTTTGCCAACATGTTGCCCTTGTTTCGGAAACGGCTGGGGAAATATGTTTCCCGTGATCCATTTCAAATGGGTTACAGGAAAAAAATGTTTGCCAGTCTGGACATGTCGGCCAACATTTCCGACAACAAGCAACTCGGGCTAGTTGGTGAGATTGCTGATCTAAATCATGCGTTGCTTTGCATTATCCTGGGACCATCCGTTTGTAAAATAACTTCAAAATCTGTAGGATACACGCGAGTGAAGTTCCTAAAACCGCTGCCGTCTTCGAGCTTCAGTTCTGTCAGAAGCTTATTGGCATAGTACGAACAATTTTGAATCTCTTTACAGACCTACCACCGTTTTCTTCTTCTCTGTCTTCTTGAACAGTTCATAACTACATACAAGCACAAGCCATACATCATCTTCCTCAACAGGTATCTTTCACTCAACTGAACTCTGTACAGGAAACAACGTTTCTTTAATGTTTGCCAACATTGTTTCCAAGTGCGTACTAAGCTTGAGGTCGTACTCCCATCGCCCCATCTGGGCTTCAGTCTACCCAGTAGCTTTCTACCTTTCCTAGATACATCTAAATACAATCCGCAACCACTCATTTCTTTTGCTTCTTATTATTGATATAAAGTCTGCTTCCTTAAAAAAAATATCACGTATCTAGACTTTTATTTTTCCTTATTCTGAATTCCCCATTTCCTTGCACTGGCCCAAAAAAAATGGTCATCGGTACCTTATTTTCAAACGCTAAGAGCTTCAAACCAAAATACCTTCTAGAGAAAATAGAAATTAAAAATCAAGTCACGCTTTTTTTTAAAGTACAAGAACAAAAATATTTTTTTATCATGTCGTAAGTCTCAACATTTGTCCACACTTGTGATCAATGGCCGCCTTGATCGGTATGAGATACCACCAAACTAGATTTATTTTATTTATTTGAGTTAATTAACGTTTACTCTCTGAACCGACTAATTATATCATCACACGAGGATTTCTATGGGCGAGAGGATCTAACGAATTTGCCGGGAAAGGTATGTTCACACGCCTTCCAGGGTTAATTTGCATGTCACAATCGAAATGGACCGGCGGCTTTACTTACCCTACGAATTAAGTTGTGCTACGCATTTTTATCGCTCAAGAAAAATCCGTCGAGCTCGTCTTGGTTTGAACCCACAAACATCGGGTTTTGAGGGGAACTAAATTAGAGATGTTCGGTTAAATATTCTTGTTAGTCTTTGTCTCTAGTCATCTCTTTTACTCGCGGATTTAGTTAAACGTGGTTTACCGCCGCTTGTAAAAAAAACTGTTCCTAAGTTTCCAACCTCGTGCCAAGCCTCATCTTCCTTTATCCCCGTCCTCTCTGCTCGCCTTACCATCAGTGTTTGTGTTGAGAAAGCCCGTATTTACAGCGAAAAGTATAAAGTTTGGTATTATCCGTGGTTTCACGTGACCGCTGTAGGTCTAGGTGACGTATTACCCACGGATACGAGGGTACTACACAGTACTCTACCACTCTCTAAGCTGTATGGTACCTGCTTCGGTGGTCGCATGGTCTGAAAGGTGTCACTCACGCAATAAATGACGGCGAGATCGAGGTTCGAATCTCGTCCGGGTGTACTGATGATCCTTTTTCCCTAAATGGTTTCTCCGCGCAAATGTGGGTACATTTCCTCTAAATTCGATCCTCCTCGCCCTTAGCACTCTTGCGTGATTAATATGCGAGACAACCTGAACCGGTGCTAAAATAAATGTCCTGATAAATGGGTATTCATTCTATAAAACGAGGGAAATGTATTACCACAATAGTGGCAACCCTGTGTTAGTAAGTCGCCTCGCGAAATGTTCCACCCGTTTAACGATTCTCATGTAAAATTGAAGGTTCCCGTTGTCGTGGTAAGACTCGGAGACTAACCTCGTTAGCAGAATGTAGAAGCCATAGCTGGAGAACTTGTACCGCCTCTCGTTCGCTTCTATTTACTCTTATCGTGTTCTTCAATTGTTTCAACTTTCTCACGAGGAGAGAAAGTATTGTAAGCGTGAAAAAGTTATATCGAGATTATGATGTCCCCGAACCCAAAAAAAGTGTGTTATACAATTAAGTTCAAACGTTATATTTAGATACTATATGGTCATACCTCGGTGCCTTTTTTTACATTTCTGGGTTCTAACCTTTTAATGATGGAATCGTTTATTGATTAATTTAAAAAGAATTGAAATATCTCCTAACAATATTGTTTGGACTGGATATCTCAGTGGCGTTTGACATAAAACAACACTATTTGGTGGTGATTTGCTTTAGAGTAATTTACTGACAAATAATTTTTGAAAATTTGATCGCTCCTCCAAGCACCGGCTTAACAAAACCGCCAGGCACCGTCCCGTACCAAAGCAGCTAGACTCCGTCCATTACCAAAGCAGCCAGGCACCGTCCCGTACCAAAGCAGCTAGACTCCGTCCCGTACCAAAGCAGCTAGACTCCGTCCCGTACCAAAGCCGCCAGGCACCGTCCCGTACCAAAGCAGCTAGACTCCGTCCCGTACCAAAGCAGCTAGACTCCGTCCCGTACCAAAGCAGCCAGGCACCGTCCCGTACCAAAGCAGCCAGACTCCGTCCCGTACCAAAGCAGCCAGACTCCGTCCCGTACCAAAGCAGCTAGACTCCGTCCCGTACCAAAGCAGCTAGACTCCGTCCCGTACCAAAGCAGCTAGACTCCGTCCCGTACCAAAGCAGCTAGACTCCGTCCCGTACCAAAGCAGCTAGACTCCGTCCCGTACCAAAGCAGCTAGACTCCGTCCCGTACCAAAGCAGCTAGACTCCGTCCCGTACCAAAGCAGCTAGACTCCGTCCATTACCAAAGCAGCCAGGCACCGTCCCGTACCAAAGCAGCCAGACTCCGTCCCGTACCAAAGCAGCCAGACTCCGTCCCGTACCAAAGCAGCCAGACTCCGTCCCGTACCAAAGCAGCCAGACTCCGTCCCGTACCAAAGCAGCTAGACTCCGTCCCGTACCAAAGCAGCTAGACTCCGTCCCGTACCAAAGCAGCTAGACTCCGTCCCGTACCAAAGCAGCTAGACTCCGTCCCGTACCAAAGCAGCTAGACTCCGTCCCGTACCAAAGCAGCTAGACTCCGTCCCGTACCAAAGCAGCTAGACTCCGTCCCGTACCAAAGCAGCTAGACTCCGTCCCGTACCAAAGCAGCTAGACTCCGTCCCGTACCAAAGCAGCCAGACTCCGTCCCGTACCAAAGCAGCCAGGCGCCGTCCCGTACCAAAGCAGCCAGACTCCGTCCCGTACCAAAGCAGCTAGACTCCGTCCCGTACCAAAGCCGCCAGGCGCCGTCCCGTACCAAAGCAGCCAGGCGCCGTCCCGTACCAAAGCAGCCAGGCGCCGTCCCGTACCAAAGCAGCTAGACTCCGTCCCGTACCAAAGCCGCCAGGCACCGTCCCGTACCAAAGCAGCCAGGCGCCGTCCCGTACCAAAGCAGCCAGGCGCCGTCCCGTACCAAAGCAGCCAGGCGCCGTCCCGTACCAAAGCAGCTAGACTCCGTCCCGTACCAAAGCAGCCAGGCGCCGTCCCGTACCAAAGCAGCTAGACTCCGTCCCGAACACGCCGGGTGGTGTTGCTACATCAAGCGAACTAAATGCTCCTGCATGAAGTGCTCGCTTTTAGAAAACAAATAAAATAAACCTAATCTGTTGTTTCGGTCGACTCAGGTTGCTGACCTTCGTGTGGTACCGGACCTTATAGTTGGATCGCCGTAGCGTGAACCTGAGACGAAGGGCTGCCTACACTGTCGACCTTCGTTACTTGAGTTGTTGGGAAAAAACACCCTTTTACTGTATCTGGCACTGGCAATCCACTCCATCTCGAAGAGTCGATGGCCGAACTATAGAACAGGCCTGGACAATTTGTTTGGTTGAAGTTTCTTCAATAAGAATTTAAATATATATAACGGGCCGCCAAAATGAAAAAAAACACGATATTTAGGTAGACGCAATAATTATAAATAAACAATTTTTATAGGCAACATAACAAAAAATAAGTTGGTGATTCTCCAATTAAACGCATCTTATGGGATAGATGCAATTTTTTAATATCTTTTATCATTTCTTTAATGTCAGATAGTAATTTAAGTATGCTGGATTAAACATAAATAGCCAAGCTATTATATTTGTTAATTACGGTAAGAGCAGCATCGGAATATCATATTCTTTAGTACGAGACTATTCATGGATAAATCAGTGGTTAGAGCACTTGCGTACTAAACCAAAGGTCCCGGGCTCGTTTCCCGTGTCCAGGTGTCATTTTTAACTTTAAAGAGTAGTTAAGTAAATATTTTTAAAACAGTTTATAAATGTTCATCGGTAATGCACGATTGTAAATAGTTTTTATTGAAATTATAGTAAATGTTTGCTTATTTAATGATAAGAGTTTAGGTTAGTCCAAAAATAGCAAGCATTTTTCGAGTAAGATTTCGAATCTTTCAAAATCCAAGAGAATTGCAAAATGTACATATTTCTTCATTACACTGTAAGTTTTTTAGATTTGGACTACACTGCAGGTCTATCCTCTCAGTTTGAAGTTCACTCGTTGATTATGTTCAATAGAAATTGTATTACTTTCATAAGATTTTTTTTTAAGTTTGGTCATTTTAATGATGGATTAAAATAGGCAAGATGAAGATTTCCGAACGTCCATTACAGACTTTGCCTTAAAATATGAGTGAAGAATGAGTCTGAGCGCGGAACGAACGATCTCTAGATGGCTTGAGTGATCAGACAAAAGGTTCCGCGTTCTATACCCGTATCTAGATGTAATGTTTCAATTTATTCGAACACATTTTGCCCAAGGCCGTTACAGAATGCACTACAGCAACTCGAGTGTAGGCTGCACAATGGTAACCAAGACCCAGTTTAACGTCAGCATTACCTCTGTAATAATTGGTTTTAAAAACAAAGCTTTCATGACAACTTGTAATTACATTCTAAGGTTTCCGCCATGCTTAACAGTGTTGCCACGTTTACATCTGCTGACGCTTGTGTCGTGAGTACCATCTACGGCCCGATTTGTATAGAAATGGCCTAATTCGAGAGGTAAAATAGTTAATATTATTATTAGCACTGTGTCTTACTACCCGTTCGGGTTGTACGCACTTACGCTAATGTGTAATTGGGTGACTGTGAAATGAAATGGAGGACCCACATTTTTAACGTGGAATCCGAACCACGGCCAGGCCTGGCCTGGCATTCCACACATTCACAAGTTGTGATTAATACACTTCTTGTCAGAGGTGAAGGAAGGGTTTGGCAATCAGATAAATCTGTGCCGGGGCCGAGGATTGAACCCCGGACACCAATAGTTACTAGATCTACATTCACGTATTCGTGCCTCAGGTCATGTGATCTGCCAGTCACTTTTGATACATACTGTCAACACCTATAAAATAAATATAGTAATATAGTAAAATGTTATCAATTTTGACCTCAAAAAAGAGTTTGAATTTTCCAAAAGCCCTTTCCTTTGGAATAAGTGAAAAGTAATTTGTTTAATAACTTGCCATAGTTATCAAGATAATAAATTGCCAGTCACCCTTAACCCTAATCAGTGAGAAAGCGGACTAAACGTCAAGCTCGTCTATAGTTTGGCTTGCCACTGACGGAGGAGCTCCAAGGTTCGAATCTTTCGAGTGTACTGAACTTTTTTCTTCTCTAAATGGACTTCACACACACACACACACTCCATTCAAATACGGGAACGTTATCGCTCAATTATACCCTTCTCGTCCCCCACCCCATGAACGTAAATTAAAATGTGAATTACCCGGGTGGTTGGTAAGAACCGGTGGACATGTGGTTTAAATGTCGAGCTCATCGACCTTGGTTTGCCGGTGACGTAGAGTTCGGGGTTCGAGTCCTTTGTTGAGTATATCGAAAGATTTTTTTCTAACAAGTTTTTCAGTATCTATACGCAAATGAGGGTACATTTCATATAAATGTTGCCTTCCTTATGGCCCTACTACAACAGAGAAATAAAAAATGCTAATGATGCGGACATGGCGAGGGAAAAAAATGTGTTCATTGACAAGTAATCTACATCGCTATTTTTTTTAAACAACGCGTCTTAGTACCCGTTCGGGTTGTACGCATATGTACTGATTACGCTGATCGTTTTAAGGGCTGGGTAGGTTATATTTAGAGGAAGTGTACCCGCATTTGCTTGAAGAGTGGAAAACCCTTTTGGAAAAACCACCCTCAGTACACCCGACCGAGATTCGAACCTCATTATCTCCGTCATCGGCAGTCTAATATACTGTGAGAGTGGCTGCCTTAGACCATGCGGCCACCAGAGCGTATCAAGTGTTATTAGCGTAATATCTTGTGAAGGCATAATTTACATGTTAACGATCGCGGGTCTGGCAACGTCGCTTTCCGTTTATACCGTTATGAAACAATTGTGGCGGGTGAATAACAGCCAAGTGTTGTGGCAGCACCTCTGAATGGGGGAAGGGGGGAAGGTAAGGAGGTCAAATATCGCCGCCGCCACTTATTTCTTTGGGGCGGTCTAAAAATAATTTTGGCGACAATGCGGGCCTGTGTAGATGCATCTGTTTGGTTCATTCTCGCCTCTCATTTGTCATGTCGTGCGGAGTTTATAGTCCAATTTTCATAGATAAGGCCTTATCTGACAGCTAGACACGTTACAAGATCTACTTTCATGTATTCATACTTCAAGCCATGGGATCTTCAGCTGTCACTGGGCACCTGGAACACACACAAACACACGTTACCGTCCAAACCCGATTCAAGGACGAACTAGATCGGACTAGGCCGAAGTGATACATTCTAAGAACCTCAGGATGTACTAGCCTTAGCCTAGTCTGAATTGGTTAGTCTTGAAATTTAGTTCTAGCTCATAGGATAAACTAGTATTACTTGCAATTTTACTGGGCCGAACCAAGGTTAGGTTAGATTAGATTAGATTAGGCTAGGTTAATTAACAACATTTGCTAGTGAACTGTGCATGAGGAAACATGTCCAAGGTCAATTCATCGTATGGGTTAAGAAGGATGAAAACTAGTATTACCTAAAATCCTCAGACTACATAGGTTTACCCTATGAGCCGCTGGATGTACCAATTCGGCTTGGTCCGAACTAGTTTGTCCTGGAATTGGGTTTGGGCTGTAATATATATATATATATATATGTGTGTGTGTGTGTGTGTGCGCGCGCGCGCATGGTTGCCCATAGTTGGGCGATAAGGGTTGCTCCAGCCCAGCCCCCTTATAACTCTGAAATTTTTGTTGTTAATTTTTATGAAATAAATCAAAATCGTGAATTTTGAATTTGGCTGCAATTTGATATTCACAAATTTGTATCATAAATATCCGATTTGATGACCTGGCGGTCTAAGGGTAAGGTGTCAGACTACAATGCTGGGGAGTCCGGGGTTCAATCCTCGGTCCTGGCACAGATTTATCTGATTTTTTTTCAGAAACTTTTTTGTGCTAAAATTGGCTCATAAAACTCTTACCTCAGAATTATCTCAGAGGTTCTAAAATTCCCTCCCACAAGGTTAAATTCCTGAAAAAGCTGTAGGTGCCACCTCCTATATACATATACCTAGCCATAAAAAATGGGGGGGGGGGGGGTTAAAGAGAGCAGCTGTTAACAAACATTTAAGCTAACTTTAAAATTATTTTAATTTTCTTGTTAATTTTTAGCACCGCGTCTTACTACCCGTTCGGGCTATACGCTAATTTTCTTGTTGATAATCGAAAGAAAAAAATTCAATCAATAATCGATGGCAAACAGAGATGACACAATTTTTTCTCTAATATTTTCGTATAATTGATTCCCGGGGGGTGGGGTGGGGGGTGGATGTAATTTTATTAAGGCTTTGATTATAATACTGAAATATTAACATAATCTGGTCTAGAACAGGCCTGACTTTAGTGCCACATTCAAACACCAAGCGTTGTAATCGACATATGAGTGTGAGAAGAGAACTGGTAATTTTTCCGTCTCGCTACATTAGTCAACCTTTAAACAGGATGAAACTGACGCCGTTGACCGTGTGCCCACCAGCACTGGGATATAGGCCTAGCCGGTTAATGATTTTACTGTATTTTAAAATTATTGTACAGTTTTTAATTTTTGCTGTCTGGATCACCATTGGCGTGGAGAGAGGATGAGAAAACAACAATAAATCACTTGTTAAAAACCACCCTCAGCTCACTGAACCAAGATTCGAACCTTTGCCTCCTCGTTAACAACTATCGAGAGCTATCTGCTAATCACGCGCTCGCCAGTCTGGCCACCCAGTCGCTCGCTCGCACGCTTGTCAGTCTGGCCGAACCCTGACTCCTTAACTCTCTTTCAGTGCCAGCGTTTCTTCGTAAGATTATTGTTTACAAATATTAATGACCAAGTTAACAAATACCAATTAAAAAACTTTCCAAAAAAAGCCTCTAGGTGTCATAGCCGTAGTCAGGGGTTTTTTGGGGTTCAGCCCCCATCTCCCCCCTCCCGCGGTTAAAACAAAATAAAAATTAAGGCACAAGTACAAATTAGAGGGCTGTGTTACCATAAAAAGCACTTCAGAGAGCTTCTAGGGGTGTTTAATATTCAGAATTTTTTCTAGTCTCCGGAAATTGGGGGATGTGCCCACCAACCCCCCCCCCCCGAAATTATTGGCTGGCTACGGCCTTGCTAGGTGTATATAATGGTTAAAAAAATTTGCCTCCGGTGGATGGTGGTAGCTCCCCCCCAAACTCCTTTGGGCTTCCCCTACTTCGCAATCCTGCGTACGCTACTGTACAACGAGAGAACATTAACCTAACATTACGAGCACTCTCAGTACGCCATTGTGGAGGTGTGGCGTTATGGTCTCGTGATTTCTAGTCACTTTACATTCTTACAATCATAAGAACAAAAACCTTACGGTAATTACAGTAAAACATGTTAGCAATTATTACGATGGTCCGCGTGTCTGTTAGTTCTGTTTGGGTGCCGTGAGCCTCGGCGGTAAATATTACAATAATAGAGTAGGGTTTAGGTAGATAAGATTTTAGAGGAAGGAATTGTACCCCACATTTGCCTGAAAGAGTAAGGAGTAGCTGCTTCGGTAGCCGCGGCATGATCTAAAAAGCGATAGACTTGGGCTACCTATGACGGGGATATAGGAGTTCGAATCCCGGTTGGGTATACTTTAGGGGAGTTTATTCTAAATTATTTTCTATTCTCCCTCAACGTAAATGCTGTTACATATCAGATAAGGCTCTTCCAATGAAATTTGAACTGTGGCTTATATATATATATATATTTCTCATGGTGGCCACAGACAGGGAAAACCTGGAAAAGTCGGGAAATTTTTGGATGACATTGAAAACAGGGAAATTTTAGGGAATTTAACTAAAAATAAGGAAAAGTCAGGGAATAAAAAATATGTCTAAAATATCCCATTAATTTTGCAACTAAACACTAAAACAAAAGTTAGTAATACATAAATAAAATAACATTTTAATTTTTTAAATAACTCATAAAACTGTTTATGTTAGTAGATACAAACTTTTTTAAATATGTGATCAATAATAAGTAAAACAAAAGTCATCATCCACCATTAAAATTGGAAAAAAGTAGTCAGGGAAAATAAAAAATGTTTCCTGGAAAATTGGAAAAGTCATGGAATTTTGTAAAATATGTTTTGTAGCCAGCCACCCTGTTTCTTTTACTTTTGATAAGCATCTGTAATTTCAAGGAACAGCTCAGCTTTTGACCCGATTCCCTTCCTTGGAGCAAGTTGTTGACAAGTTTGCGAGCTATTATCTTATCACTTTATCTGCCGACTATCAATGGATCAGATTGTACTCGAGCTTCCTCCGGGTATCTTGCGTTTCATGGCCGCCGCAAGCTAAAGTCTGTTCAGCGTAGGAATTGTTTGTTTTCTGAAAGGCCTTTTTCCCTACCAGAAAGCTATTATATAGTAGGATTTTGGTAGGAAAAAAGACCTTTCAGAGAGTAATTCCTACCGTGAATGGAGTATAAGACCGTTTCTTGCGTACATTCTACTTAAAAGATGTGCCAAAGGAATTTAACTTACCTTAAAAAGGCTGTCGATTGTAGGGGACGCGAGAAAAGGTCCGTGTTTTTACTTTTATACAAACATATTTTTTTGATAAAAATAAATCAAATATTGCTCCAGTAGAAACATTGAGTTAAGTTTTCTTTATATGGTGATATCGACAGTTCTTGAATATCTGTCAAGGGTGTCCTGGAATTTAATGACAAACTTTTTCTATTCATTTAAAAAGTTTCTCATCTAATGCCGCTACGATCATGACAGATATTCAACAACTGTTGATATCACCAAGTGAGGAAAATTAAACTATGTTTGTACTGGAGAAAATTTTTATTTATTTTGACCAACAAAAGTTTTTTTTGTTCTAAAAACTGCAACAAACACTGAGCCTTTCTTGCATCCCCTAGACTTCCGCCTCAACTACCCGTCCCGACACTAGGAATATTTTAACTACGCTAAGGGGATGGGATGAGGAAGGTAAACTCTAGAACAAATGTAGCCACCTTAACTCAGAGATAGTGGGTAAAATATTTACAAACAAAAACAACTCCCTTGGTATAACCGGTTGAGAATCGCTACCCGGTGACCTATTCATCACTGGCAAACCATTCTTATCGCGGGGTTGTCACTAAGGACAATTTTAATGGGTCAAGGTAAATTTTTCGAAAATCAGTTTATCGAAATCACTTCACCGAATACAAAATCATCGAGAGTAATTTTGTCGAAAATCAATTTTTCGAACCATCAATTTTCCGAACGATATGTTTGTCGAAACCAAATTTTTCGAAAATCAATTGCCGGCAAATCAATTTCCCGAAGTGAATTTACCGAAAATCAATTTTTCGACTGTCAAATAATCGAAAATGAATTTTTCGAACAATCAATTTAAAAAAAAATCAATCTAGCGAATTGCGAGTTTTCCGGAAGCTATTTTATCGAGGTCTGGGAATCACCTACCCCTACCCTCACCCTTCCTAGAGGGAGGATTACCCATAACCTAAGTAGAATTGTATTATACTTTGAACTTATCGTTCGAAAAATTTATTTTCGAAAACCTTCTTTTTGAAACATTTATTTTGAAAAACAGATTTAAGGTAAATTGATTTTCTAAAACTTTCGTTCGAAGAATTTCTAGATCAAAAAATTGGTTTTCGAAAAACTGCATTTAGAAAAATTGCTATTCGGTAAACTCGCCGGCTACCACCTTTTTATACCTGCGGATATAATATTTTTTGCAAAAAGCAAGCATATCAAATTAACTCTATCTCTGTTCTTACCTCCTTTGTTTTTTCTAAAGTAAAAAACAGAAACCCGTGTCATGATGCGACGTCTGTATCGAGCTGTTCTATCCGCGGGTGTTGAGACGGGGCATTAAAGCTTGAACAAACCCAGCTAGGTGCGGCGGGGTACTCTCACTTGTCGATCCAGACGAGAGGTGCGATGACGGGGGTGACTCATTGATATCCCAGGAACTCCGACCACATCCGTGTGTTGGTTGGTGAGTGACCGGCCGTGCCCTGCGGCGATGTCTGTGGAGAGAACCAGCTCGCCACGGCTGATGAACGAGATACTGTCGAGAGAACCTGCTCGCCACGGATGATGGACGAGATACTGTCGAGAAAACCAGCTCGCCACGGCTGATGGACGAGATACTGTCGAGAGAACCAGCTCGCCACGGCTGATGGACGAGATACTGTCGAGAGAACCAGCTCGCCACGGCTGATGGACGAGATACTGTCGAGAGAACCTGCTCGCCACGGATGATGGACGAGATACTGTCGAGAGAACCAGCTCGCCACGGCTGATGGACGAGATACTGTCGAGATAACCAGCTCGCCACGGCTGATGGACGAGATACTGTCGAGATCCAGCTCGCCACGGCTGATGGACGAGATTCCGTCGAGATCCACTCGCCACGGATGATGGACGAGTACGTCGAGATAACCAGCTCGCCACGGATGATGGACGAGATACCGTCGAGATAACCAGCTCGCCACGGTGATGGACGAGATTCTGTCGAGAAACCAGCTCACCACGGATGATGGACGAGATTACTTGTCACAGCTTCAATCTTACATTATTATTTTATGAGGGTTGTCGTCGTTTGACTTATTGACCACCGTGATGCCATCAGCTTGGATTGTATTATATCTGAACACCAACAAACTATCGTACTCCATGTTGAATGAAGCCTAAAGGGTCCCGTCTACCGATGCTTTGAGACACGTAGCAGACGTCCAAAAATCCCGCCTTGTTTAAGAAGTGTCTTATTTTTTAATTTAGTTTTTTTTAAGCATCGCGTTCTACTACACGTTTAGGTTATGAGCTTACATACTAGTTGTGGGGAGGGGGGTTTCTTAAAGGGTTTTACACTCTCCAAGGAAATGTTGGAACATTTCCTCTCAATATAAGCTTCTTGACCCCTAAAACCATCAGCGTAATTAGTACATAAACGTATAACCTGAACAGGTGTAAGAAGCGGTACTAAAAAATAGACATTCATGTGAGGTGTATATAATGAAATATTATTAATACATCTTAATATTTCATTGAAACATTTATAATATTATAGTAATAATCGGTAGCTTATAATATACACCTGTTAAAATTATGCAATTACATTTTTACTGTCGAATGACCTTAGCGGTTTGACGGCAAGAAATTCGTGCCAAGTTAATTTAAGACGGGTCTTATATTCGTGTTGTTTGGAACGCACAGGACCACATTAATCCGTCAGACCAGATGATCGTGCTTGGTACATGCGAGAGACGGACAAATCTTCAAATTTTTCTTTTGTAGCGGAAAAAAAAACAACACCTTTAAGTTATTTAAAACTAGTTCCAATAAATCAATAACAGCGAGTCCGGTTTATCTTCTTGCATTCAAGTATCGACTACAGTGCTCGGTGTTTGAATGTGTCAATAAAGTCTGAATATGTTAAATACGTCAGTATATTATTATTATTATTATTAGCACCGCGTCTTACTACCCGTTCGGGTTACACTCACGCTAATGTGTAATGGTAGGGTGATTGTGAGATGAAAGGGAGGACCTACAGTTTAACGTGGGATCCGAACCACGGTGGAGGCCTGGCATTCCACACATTCAAAAGTTGTGATTAATACACGTCTTGTCAGAGGTGAAGGAAGAGTTTGAGCAATCAGATAAATCTGTGCCGGGACCGAAGATTGAACCCCAGACCCCCAGCACAAGTATTATAAATTCAAAGTCTGCAGATTTAACGATATTAAAATTTTTATTGACATACATGCATCTCTAATAATTGCTTGAAGGAATGTTTGTTTAGGTTTGTATAGTATGGTGGTCGGCTAACGATCCCAGCAGTGGCCAGCCATTAATCGGTTAATGACTCGGTTCGCCCCTCCCTACCTCGACGTCAGGCGCATTGTAAATTCAGCCCCCCACCCCCACCCCTCTCCATTTGCCGTAGGGGAGGTGGTGATTGACAGCTAGCATAAGTTGTATTTTTAGCACTCCGTCTTACTACC
The DNA here is from genome assembly GCA_033556935.1 of Timema podura. Taxonomy (NCBI): domain Eukaryota; kingdom Metazoa; phylum Arthropoda; class Insecta; order Phasmatodea; family Timematidae; genus Timema; species Timema podura. The sequence continues at coordinate 53,840,469 of JAVRXN010000012.1, read as the reverse complement.
CTTTCGGGTTATAAGCTTGTGTATTGATTACACCAAGTATTTGGAAGGTTATATTGTTAGGAGTTGTACCCGCATTTTCGTAGAGAGAGTGGGAAAACATTTTGGAAAAAAGTTCCTCGACTGAGATTCGAACCTCGATATCCCCGTCATCGGTAGTCTAGTCTACTGCGAGAGTAGCACCTTAGACCATGCGGCCACCAAAGCGGGTAGTAGCTGTGTAAAGTTTCGCTGTCGGCTACCGCCACTCCTTAATGGCGAATGTACTGGTGTGAAGGGCGCTGTCGACCTGCCATGATTTCTAGCACGTTTTATTTCTCCGCGGGAGGAAATTTTTACTTGTCTTTTCTCTGCTCAACTTCGTCTCGCTTTGTCAAGAAACAAGTGCACTCCTCTGTTCCTAAGGGACGTACACGCGTCGGTTGTCGAACCGTTGACTCACCGGTTGAAACTTGTTCTCTGATCAAGTCCATGTGGGAGGAGATTCTTTCAAGGTCGACATAAATATCTTCCTCTGCTGTCTTAATACAGTTCAATTCTCATAGGAAGAACATTTTGACATTTATAGTAGGATTAAAAAAAAATACAAACATATGTTTTGCGATCAAAATGTATAACATTCTACTATATTATTAATGTTATTTTTTAGCTATTTCTATCTATCAAATTGTAACAACTGCATATCACATGACTTGACGTATGAATACGTGAAAGAAGATAAAGTAACTTTTTTAGCCGTCAGATAAGTCTTCATATTAAAATTGGACTGTAAATAAGGTGGCTCCTAACTGAACAAAGTAAACAGTATGTATATATATAGAAAGAGAGAGAGAAAGAGAGAGTTATAGTTTATTCCTGCCGGGAACTTGACCTCGTACCGCCAATTAAAAACGAACCCAGGCCATTTAATCAACCAGACTACAGCTAAACTTGTGATCTTCCCAGTTCATTTTGTTCGTTCTTGACTGTCCCTATTAAAATTCTGTTTCATTTGTTCATAAAGATGTAAAGTCCACCCTGGCGTTTTAACATCTCCCCCTCCCCAGTGGTCGGGGGGGGGGGGGCAAGAGAACATTGTCACGTCTTGTTAGTGAGAGGGCCGGGAGTTGCCAGGCAGTGCACGGGGGAACTAGAGGAACACCAACACTGGTCTCTTGATACAGTGGAACTAGAACACCAACACTGGTCTCTTGATACAGTGGAACTAGAACACCAACACTGGTCTCTTGATACAGTGGAACTAGAACACCAACACTGGTCCCTTGATACAGTGGAACTAGGAGAACACCAACCCCAATAATAATATAACATTAATTTGTTATTTATTTATCAAGGCCGATGTTACAAATACATGAACCAGACGACACGTGTCTTGGTTTTGTTCACTTGATCCTCAGTCCAGATGTCATCCTGCTACAGATTGACTGACACGTTATTTAATATAGCTTATGTTGTCCTTAACAAACAATACCACTTGCCGGCGTTCCGAATCATCACATCCCAGTTTGGTTTAATATTTTTAGTACATTTTAGGTTGGCACGATGGCCACGAGTAGTGCCGCATGGGCATTCCTAACCAGTGCCACCCAGAACGCCCCTTAAAACATGAGCATTCCTAACCGCTACCCAAAAGCCCACCCCCACCCAGAACGCCCCTTAAAACATGAGCATTCCTAACCGCTACCCAAAAGCCCACCCCCACCCAGGACGCCCCTTAAAACATGAGCATTCCTAACCGCTACCCAAAAGCCCACCCCCACCCAGAACGCCCCTTAAAACATGAGCATTCCTAACCGCTACCCAAAAGCCCACCCCCACCCAGGACGCCCCTTAAAATATGAGCATTCCTAACCGCTACCCAGAACTCCCACCCCAACCTAAAACTTCCACCCCACCCAGAACGCTCACCCCCACCCAGAACGCCCACCCCCACCCAGAACTCCCACCACCCCAGAACTCCCACCCCACCCAGAACTCCCACCACCCCAGAACTCCCACCACCCCAGAACTCCCACCCCCACCCAGAACTCCCACCCCCACCCAGAACTTCCACCCCCACCTAGAACTTCCACCCCCACCTAGAACTTCCACCCCACCCAGAACGCCCACCCCCCCCAAGATGGCCTCAATGATCAACTTTGATAACATTTGACTACATCATTAGTGATACTTGGTAGGTATTGATAGTATACTTCTAAAGTGACAGCTGCAGATCACATGACTTGGCGTATGAAAAAGGTAAAGTAGATCTAGGAACCTTTTTACCTGAGAGATAGTGCCGTTCATATAAAAATTCGAACACTACCTTCCGCTTACATGGTCTTATTACCTTGACGTATTACACTATGGCCCTGTCTTATAATCTGCGCCATAGTAGAAACAAACAAGGTAAGCTTGCTATCTTTCAAGCTGAACGGTTACATAAAGTGCATTCGCCATAGGAGTGATGGTAACTGACAGCTAGTACAAGATGTGAAAACGATTCCCGCTTTGGTGGCCGCATGGTCCAAGGCGTTACTTTCGCAATAGACTAGACTGCCGATGATGAAGAGCTCGGGTGTACCGATGGTGTTTTTTTCCTAAATGATTTTCCTTTCTACCTCCACGCAAATGCGGATACACGTGCTATAAGTTCAACCTTCCTCATCCATAACACATTAGCGTGATTAGTACAAAGGTGTACAACCCGAGCGGTTAGTAAGACGCGGTGTTAAGAGAATGAAACCTCGATGGAGGAGTAATGCAAGACCTGAAAGACGTACTACCGTCATTGTACATAGCATATAGGAGTTGGGATCGTGTCGGTTTCAATATGTTGGATTATTTTTGGACAGGGGAATCTCCTCAATCCCCCTCCAACCTATGATTCACCCTCTTATCCTGATGTTTATCTTAGAACATCTCCTTTTAACAGTTTGTGCAAGGGCCGAGGCCAGTCACCTATTTCGAGCGAACAAAGGCCCTATTACAAGCCAACTGAGGCCATATTACCAGCCAACAGAGGTCCTATTACCAGCCAACGGAGGCTCTAATACCAGCTAACAGAGGCCCTATTACCAGCCAACAGAGGTCCTATTACCAGCCAACAGAGGTCCTATTACCAGCCAATAGAGGCCCTATTACCAGCCAACAGAGGCCCTATTACCAGCCAACAGAGGCCCTATTACCAGCCAACAGAGGTCCTATTACCAGCCAATAGAGGCCCTATTACCAGCCAACAGAGGCCCTATTACCAGCCAACAGAGGTCCTATTACCAGCCAATAGAGGCCCTATTACCAGCCAATAGAGGCCCTATTACCAGCCAACAGAGGCCCTATTACCAGCCAATAGAGGCCCTATTACCAGCCAACAGAGGCCCTATTACCAGCCAACGGAAGCTCTAATACCAGCCAACGGAGGCTCTAATACCAGCTAACAGAAACCCTACTACCAGCCAACAGAGGCTCTAATACCAGCTAACAGAAACCCTACTACCAGCCAACGGAGGCTCTAATACCAGCTAACAGAAACCCTACTACCAGCCAACATAGGCCCTATTACTAGCAAACAGAAAGGCCCAAAGCTTTGTGTCATCTCGCAAGGACGTCTATCGATCCTCGGCCCTCGTGGGGGCAATGGTCTCTAAAGGCGGTGCATATTGACACGCGGCCGAGGTCACATGACAAGAGAGGCGTCCCGCGGAGGCTTTCAATTCAATTCTCGCTTTTCCTCCACTCCCACCTTAACCAGTGCACTTTTTTTTAACCTTTATGTGCGTTTGTATCATTTCAATATTTCTTAGAAAACCTTTTCTTGGTGTGTTCCGGTCATGTCCCGGTCCCGTGAGTGACGGATAATCGAGGGTCCGCTTTATATTTGGCGTACCAATCGCGACAGCCAGGATTGCCGATGATGGGAAGACCGGGATTCGAGTCCCTGTCGGGTGTGATGAGGTTTTTTAAACCCAAATTTCCCTCCTCACTCTCCCTTCATGCGAATGCGGGTACATTTGATCTAAATTAAACCTTTATCTCCGACACATTAACTTAGTACTACAGATGCGCAAAACCCGAACGGCTATAGTAAGACGCTGTAGTAAAAGGAGGGGAGAAAAAAATCTATGTTGGTGACTTTTTACTTATTAATATTTTCTTATATTCTGTAAAATGTTGTTGAACCGTCTGTCCAGTTTTCAATAGCGTTCTTTCAAATGAAGCTTTGTGAAATGTCGGCGCTTCTATCGATGGATATCGAATAGTCTAATTTAGAGTACGTCGTCTCTTAAGCTATGGCTACACGGAGCCGACCCGCACCGCACCGCCGGTAACTAAAAAGAAAAAAATCATTTTCATATTCTTTATAGACTGAGTTGTATTACAAAATAAGTTTGTATTTTTATTTTTACTTGCACAGGTTTTCACCTATTTTCATAAAATTAAGTTAGCTAATAATTAAGAAGAATGTTTGTTGTTTAATAAGTTGTTGTAAATAATATTGTTTATCTTGTACGTAATGTTGTAAACAATGACTACAGCGTCTCACGTGCAACGGCAGTGAAAGAAATGCCTAGTTTTACAAGTGCTGACACAGTGACTACCAATCAAGGTCACAGTGATTACCAATATCGTAAATCAGTTTCACCCATTCCTACACTGTGTAGTGATTACCATGAAAACAAAGTTCGAAAGCTCCCGAACATTTTATTTCCGGTGGTAGGTGGTAGGTCCGCACCGCACCGCAAAAGTGCGGAGCAATGCTCTCTCTTGATGATTTGTCCGCGCCGGTGCGGTGCGTTGCGGACTTGTGTAGCCACTTGCATTTAAAAATAGGGACAGCACTCCACCCGCCTCGGTGGCGTATAGCTAACGCGCTAGTCGTGTTGAGCTCGACTGCCGAGGACGAGGAGATCGAGGTTAGAATCTCGGTCGGGTGAACTGGGGGTGGCTTTTCCTAAATGGTTTTCCACTCTCCCTCCACGCAAATGCGGGTTCACTTCATCTATATTCAACCTTCCCAATTCCTAACCCATTAGCGTAACTAGTATTTAAGCATATAACCCGAACAGGTATTAAGACGCGGTACTAAAAAAAAAAGATAGCATTCCGCCGGAAAAGTGCGGTGCGGCTCCGTGTAGCCGGTCCTTTAGATTCTCATTTTCCGAGTGATTGACGGGTGGAATGGAGTGAACAGGATTGGTCCCACGGCCATTGGTAATGGATTTCCATCACCGAGTGCTGGCAGCGTGCACAAAACATCACTTTCCATTCGCAGGATTGATTCGGTTCCAGCTTAATCCAATAATGATTATATTCTAATGGACTCAGTTTTTTTTTTCGGAGCACTTTGTACCATATTTCTTGCACTGCCTCAATTTTATTTCTGCTTTTTTTTTCTGTCAATCAGGATTGACACGCCGCCTAGCAGGAAAACTGGTGAAACGCAGGGGATTTTACACAATAACAAAAAAAAACCAACCTAAATTAGTGCTTAAATATTCATGAATTTTAACAGAAAACTTGAGTAGTCTCGTTTTGCGCGGGGGAAAAAAAAAGCTAACTGAAAAAACTAAGCACGCAAATTCGAACACAGGTTTGTCCTTTAAACATTCGTGCCTCTTTTTTTTCTGTTTTTTTTTTACCGAAAACATAAGTATGCTTAGCGACTACTTACATATTCTCATAAAGTTCAAATCATCTTGTTCTGAACAGCATATACATGACTTCACGAGGAGGTGTCAATTTTATGGGAAGACCCGCTTCGAATGATCTAATGCTTCGCGAAATTCTGGACGTTATTTGTTGATTAAAAAAAATAACTAAATGTAGTTCCGTTCAATATTATTTTATAAATAGAAATAAGATAAAAATATTCAAAATCTTTAGTAGGTCTATATTTACTGTAGGTGTGACCTGGCGGTCTAGGGGTAAGGTGTCAGACTTCTGTTCTGGAGGTCCGGGGTTCAATCCTCGGTCCTGGCACATATTTATCTGATTGCCAAACCCTTCCTTCACCTCTGACAAGACATGTATCAATCACAACTTGTGAATGTGAGGAATACCAGGCTTCCACCGTGGTTCGGATCTCACGTTAAACTGTAGGTCCTCCATTTCATCTCACAATCACCCTACCATTACACATTAGCGTAAGTGCGTATAACCCGAACGGGTAGTAAGACGCGGTGCTAATAATAATAATATACTTACTGTAGTTATTTGCGTGGGAGTTTTTAAAGGGTTTACAATCAAAGAGTCGAGTAATTAATGAGAATAGTATCGTGTTTTAAACAAAAAGTTCTCTCCACTCATGCGTATGCCCTAGTAGTATGCCATGAAAAAACCCCTCGAGAACCACTGATCCAAGGCGTCACTTTTGGTAATATACTGAACCAATGACGGTGAGATTGGGGTTCAAGTCTCGGTTGGGTAAACTGAAGGTATAAATGGTTTTCCACTCTCCCTTGGCGCGAATGCGGGTACACTGCCTCTAAATTAAACCATCCTCGTTCCTAACACGTTTGGGTAATTTGTGCAAGTGCGTATGACGTGAACGGGTAGTGAGATGCAATGACAATTTTTTTCCTATTAAAAATTAAATTGTACTCCTTTATACTCGTCTTTAAATTAGGCATGTCCAACCCGTGGCAGAAATAAACAACAAATAAGTCTCTTGGAGCTGATATGACGTAAATTCTCGCTAATTTCAGTTGAGTTTTCAGACTCGTGAGTGTGTTTGCGTATTTACCAACATTTTTACGATGTGTCCATGTAATGTAGTATGCTCGCCATAAAAGTGAACTGTTAAATGGGAACACGCGTGAATTAAAATCATTACGGCTCTTAGCTCGTTACAGCCAAGTTCGTCTCTAATTGAATTATAAATGGCATTTTTTTTTTCTTCGTTTATTTCTGGTATTTAAAGTGCACTTTTTGAACCGACTTATTATATATATCAGCACACGAACTACATACTAACTTAAATATAGAACAGACACAACGTCCAGCCTACGGCCGTTAATTAATTACTCTGAAAGGGGCAACCCACCAAAGATAAATTTTTGGCCATGCCAGGAATCGAACCCGGGACCCTTAGCTACGTAGACAGACACGCTACCAACTGAGCTAAAATGTCTGAATAAAACTCTTTTTTTTTTAGCACCGCGTCCTACTACCCGTTCGGTTTGTACGCTTAAGGCAATACTAATTGCACCAATGGTTTAAGGGATTGCGAAAAGTATATGTAGAGGAAGTGTACCCGCATTTGCATGGAAGCCGAGTGTAAAACTTTTTATTTTATTTTATTTAGCACCGCGTCTTACTACCCGTTCGGGTTATACGCTTAAGTACTAATTACACTAATGGATTAGGAATTGGGAAGGTTGAAGTTAGAGGAAGTGAACCCGCATTTGTAAAACAATTTTTGAAAGACCAACCTCTGTACACCCCACCGAGATTCGAACCTTGATCTCCCCGTCATCGGCAGTCTAGTCTATTAAGATAGTAGCGCTTTAAACCAAGCAGCCACCGAAGTGGGTCTAAACGCGAATGTCATAGTCTATAGGTAAAAATGGTGAGACACGATAAAGCGAAAAGTGCCACACAGAGATGGAATCAAGTACTTTTTCCTTTGATAGTTTTTAGGTTTGATTTACAATCTTTTTTTGAAAATCGAAATAAAACGAAATCGTCTTGTTACACGAAATCCTCTTATAAAACGAAATTACACCGCTTTTACAACAAAATCTTTAGATAAACACGAAGTTAAGAAGAAATTAAGCAGCAATTTTGACCCAGCAGTAATTTGATTAGTATTTTGTTGTAGTGTAAGCTAAATTCAGGCTACAAAATTGTGAATTATGCAGACAAACTTGACGAATAATTTTAAAGCAAATATATAAGGTTTCAATAATAGATTTTAATTTTGTATACACTGTCTAGTTATGTAAATAATACTTAAAAACCTCGGATAACATATAAGTTTGAATAAACACGAAATAACACCGATAAGTGAGATTTAAAGGAGGAAATTTAACTAAGAATAAAACAATTTTTACGGGGCTCTACGCCCCCATAGGTAATTGACTCCGTAGCTCGCATTTTGTGATTTACTCGTTTTTTTTAACGTGTTCCTGTTGAGGGCAAGCAGACGCGCCCGATGGCAACTGTATGCGTTGGCGCGTCTCTCTGTCTGCCATACATTATCAAGTGTGCTAGTTCCCTCCCGCCTAGAACGAGCCGGGGATGTTGCTGTCCCAGGGGGAGGGTCGCGAGAAACTGTCTACTGGAAGTTGGATCAACTAGAGATACAGAACACGCGCTCATTACTTACTTACTTACTCTATGCCCTGTGGGATTAGGAACTCGAAAGTTCATTGCCGCACTTACACGCCACCTACCCCTATCTTGAGCTAGTTCTATCCAGTCCACCTCATTACAACTTATCCCTATCTTGAGCTAGTTCTATCAAGTCCACCTTATTACACTCTATCTCTCTCTTGAGCTAGTTTTATCCACTCTACCTCATTACACCCTATCCATATCTTGAGCTAGTTTTATCCACTCTACCTCATTACACCGTATTCCTATCTTGAGCTAGTTTTATCCACTCTACCTCATTAAACCCTATCCTTATCTTGAGCTAGTTCTATCCGGTCCACCTCAATACAGACCATCCCTATCTTGAACTAGTTCTATCCAGTTCACCTCATTACATCCTATCCCTACCTCGAGGTAGTTCTATCCAATCAACCTCATTACATCCTATCCCGCATTTGCGCTGCATGTCCTGCCCACCGTAATCTACGATACACGATTATCGTCTTGATGTATGTACCTCATAATTAAGTAACTTCCTCCATTCCCCAGTAGCTTCATCCCATTTTGTACCATACTTCTTCCTAAGCATCATGTTTTCGGACACCCTAATTTTTTTTCCCCCCGTCATAGAGAATAACCGGAACAATATTTATTGTTTTGTATATTCTAAGTTTTACATTCCTTTAAAGCAGGTGATATGTCAATATACTGCCCGAGTAGTGGCCTGCATTTCGTGACTGTGTTCTTTTCTTAATTTATGTTTCAAATTTGGTTTCATGTTGGGTTTGAAAATGTAACAGTCTTTAACCGGAAAAAATAAACTGAAAGAGTGGATCAAAATTTTAAAGCTACTGTCAATAATTTTAATTGATGAGGTGGGAAGGGGGTTTGGCGTTATTAAATTGGTTGCTTACTAGATTTGACGGGGAAGTGCGGCTTGCGGTAGATGGTAAACTCCCCCTTTAACTGTGACCGATGGGTTTTTACGTTTGGCAGTCTAGACTTGCAGTGTTTACTGCTACTGGTTTCCGCTCCCTCTGCCTTTCTTACCTTGCTTGTTGCATCAATACTAGCTGTGCAACCTTCCTGGAAAACCTGCATTCTAGTGGCCGTCCAGAGTAGCTCGGACCAACGGGACTCTACTGTAACTTTATGCTGGATACGCTTTTCCTCAACCAACCGTGTTCACTAACTTCTTTAAAGGTGGGCGTGTAGAGAACACGAGGCAGGTTTTTAAAGCAAAAACATTTGGTAAAAATAAATTAAATCCTGCTTCAGTAGAAACATAAAAGAGTTTAATTTTCCTCACTTGGTGATTTCAACAGTTCCTGAATACCTGTCATGAGCATAGCGGCATTAGATGAGAAACTTTTTAAATGAAGATAAAAAGTTGTCGTTAAATTCCAGGACACCCTTGACAGATATTCAACAACTGTTGATACCACCGTGGGAGAAAATTGAACTCTTTATGATTCTACTGAAGCAATATTTTATTTTATTTTGGCCCAAAAAATGTTACGCTATAAAAAGTGCAAAAAGCACTGCCTGTTTTTCGCTTTGCCTACACCTCCCCTTCCACGTGCATACTAACTACTTTGGGCTCAATTCTAATATACATTTATTACTTTATGTATTCATACTCAAAGACTATTTTATTTCATCTGCCAATATTTTTGAAAGATTGCCAGTCAATATTGTTTGATATCTGCAAAATAATTCTAGTGTTGACTATTCTACATTAACCCGATAAAAGTGTTAAAAATGGTAGTATCTGAGTATCGTAGAACTTGTTGTGAAGAAGTTGGGCGAGGGAGGGTGGGGGAGGGGAGGCTACCATTGAGCGCGTGGGTCGTATGAAGGGCTGGTCGAGGAACGGATGCGGCTGCGTGTTTGTTCGGGTGGGTTTGCTTTTCTACCCGGCATACCGTGATGACAAACCTGATTAGAGGGGAGGAAACACAACTACGTATAGTTGGATTATGGTAGGAAGAACAGTTACACTACAGGCTGTGAATAGTTGGATTCTGGTAGGAAGAACAGTTACACTACAGGCTGTGGATAGTTGGATTCTGGTAGGAAGAACAGTTACACTACAGGCTGTGAATAGTTGGATTCTGATAGGAAGAACAGTTACACTACAGGCCGTGAATAGTTGGATTCTGGTAGGAAGAACAGTTACACTACAGGCTGTGAATAGTTGGATTCTGGTAGGAAGAACAGTTACACTACAGGCTGTGAATAGTTGGATTCTGGTAGGAAGAACAGTTACACTACAGGCTGTGAATAGTTGGATTCTGGTAGGAAGAACAGTTACACTACAGGCCGTGAATAGTTGGATTCTGGTAGGAAGAACAGTTACACTACAGGCTGTGAATAGTTGGATTCTGGTAGGAAGAACAGTTACACTACAGGCTGTGAATAGTTGGATTCTGGTAGGAAGAACAGTTACACTACAGGCTGTGGATAGTTGGATTCTGGTAGGAAGAACAGTTACACTACAGGCCGTGAATAGTTGGATTCTGGTAGGAAGAACAGTTACACTACAGGCTGTGAATAGTTGGATTCTGGTAGGAAGAACAGTTACACTACAGGCTGTGAATAGTTGGATTCTGATAGGAAGAACAGTTACACTACAGGCTGTGGATAGTTGGATTCTGGTAGGAAGAACAGTTACACTACAGGCTGTGAATAGTTGGATTCTGATAGGAAGAACAGTTACACTACAGGCTGTGAATACTTGGATTCTGGTAGGAAGAACAGTTACACTACAGTCTGTGGTTGGATTCCGATAGGAAGAACATTTACACTACAGGCTAAAGTATGTTCATCATACCTTTTTTTACCTAAATGACAGTTGAAAAATCACATGATTAGAATTTGTGTTGCCACCACTTGTACAAGAAACTTAAGTTTTCTCACACACTTTCATCACTTTTAATAATTTCTTTTTATCCAATCCGAAACCATATTTTAAACATAATTAAAAGTGCTTATTCTTAATTTTGAAATGTTATCGATAACCTGTAATATAGTTCACACTTCCTTTTTAATACAGGCATCGTATTTATTTGGGATAAAGAAAGTACTTATCTTATTTTAATATATAATAACTTATTTTATGATTATGTTATCGTATTTCGAAATATAACGGAATGAAATGTTTCTATCCACTGGGTGACCTGGTGGTCTAGGTGTAAGGTGTTGGACCTCTGTGCTAGGGGTCCGGAGTTCAATCCTCGGTCCAGGCACAGATTTATCTGATTGCCAAACCCTTCCTTCACCTCTGACAAGACGTGTATTAATCACAACTTGTGAATGTGAGGAATGCCAGGCCTCCACCGTGGTTCGGATTCCACGTTAAACTGTAGGTCCTCCATTTCATCTCACAATCACCCTACCATTACACATTAGCGTAAGTGCGTATAACCCGAACGGGTAGTAAGACGTGGTGCTAATAATAATAATAATCTATCCACTGCCTGGCTGCACCATTGTATAGAACTTGTTTGCATCATGATCTATCACATAGTTTACATTCGTCGGTCGCCATTTTGAACCCATATTTGTTGGACCTTTTGTGAAAGTGCTGTGAAAAGTAATTTTTTTAAGTGGATTAAAATTATAAATAAGCCGTGTGCTCGACTTCAAATATAAATAATATTGGCCTAAATTACTGTGGTTATTTATTATATTCATACATTACCAGAATTTTCATTAGAGCTATCCAAAGTGGCAGCTGATGTCAGCTGTTGGCGTAGGTATACATTAGGGACTATTTCTATTAACTTTTGAGCTATCATCCAAGTAAACTCAGGGGGTGAATATACTTTACTTATGGTTAGATTTTGGTCGTCGCTGTCGCCGTGACCTGTCCAGGCACTGCCGTGTCGCCGTGACCAGGCCAGATACTGCCGTGTCGCCGTGACCTGTCCAGGCACTGTCTTGTCGCCGTGACCTGTCCAGGCACTGCCGTGTCGCCGTGACCTGTCCAGGCACTGTGGCCAGGCCAGGCACTGCCGTGTCGCTGTGACCAGGCCAGGCACTGTCTTGTCGCCGTGACCAGGCCAGACACTGCCGTGTTGCTGTGACCTGGCCAGTCACTGTCTTGTCGCCGTGACCAGGCCAGGCACTGCCGTGTTGCCGTGACCTGTCCAGTCACTGTCTTGTCGCCGTGACCAGGCCAGACACTGTCGTGTTGCCGTGACCTGGCCAGTCACTGCCGTGTTGCCGTGACCTGTCCAGACACTGCACCGTCCCAGTGTTAACAATTCAAACTATTGTACGTTGAGACCAGTGGCCGGTAACGGTCACCGATGTCCCCGTGCAGGAATGTCCCTAAAGCATGTGTTATGCCTGTCAAATCAAGTAAAAGCCCTACCTGTGAACCCTGGCAGAAGTGTGACCCTGGTGTCCGGGGTCAAACACGCGACCATCGCCTGGCACGCAAAGGTTAGACCGTATTATCGACTTCCTCTCACTTCTTATGACTCCTTTTTACTATCAGAGGAGATTGCCTGATTAGTATCGAGGTCTCGGCACGCGTCTAGGAGACAACGACCTTGACAAGTCCAGTTGACCAGGAGTTAGTCTTCATGTCCTCTAAACTCTCAGTAATTTCAAATAATATTCGAGTGAGATCAACGTTACCTTGATCGGTTATAATCGATATGAGTTTGCGAAGTTTCGAGATGTCAAAGTCGAAACCTATATCTCCCTCACTTCGACATTTAGCCAAAATATTTTAAATATCTCACTAAATAAGAGATATTTCAACATGTCATCATTTTTAGATCAGCTACTAAATTACTGAGTTCCGTGTTCGATTCCTGGCATGGCCGAGAAATGTATATTGTTGAGATGAGGGTAATCCTTTTCACAGTGATGAATCAACGGCAGGGGGCTGGATGTTGTGTTAGTTTGTAAGTCGTGTGCTGATATAATCAGACGGTCAGAAAGTGGACGTTTAATGCCCCAAATAAAAAATACCTGTTTGGCAAGCAGGGTTTTCCCCTATTGAATTAACCCAGACATTGAAAATAAGACCAATTTCACACATTAAAATTTGTAAAGCTTCGATATTTACTTAATTTTTTCTGCCGCTGACCAGGAGATATTGGTTCGATCCCGGTCGTGTGTACTTAAGTGTTTTTCCCCAAACAGTATTTATTTGTTTATCACAATATAAACTAGCATCAGTACTTAGGATCATAAGGTTTTTCGAATCTGAACAAAGTTCATTTGCCAAAGGCTCAGCCAAATCATGTGATGTTTTCCGTTTGTTTTATACAAGTGAGACCCGCCTCGGTGGCGTGGTTAGCCTAACGCGCTAGTCGTGTTGAGCTAGACTGCCGAGGACGGGGAGATCGAGGTTCGAATCTCGGTCGGTGAACTGGGAGGGGTTTCTCCTAAATGGTTTTCCACTATCCCTCCACGCAAATGCGGTTCACTTCCTCTATATCCAACCTTCCCAATTCCTAACCCATTAGCGTAAATAGTACTTAAACTCCATTCACGGTAGGAATTACTCTCTGAAAGGTCTTTTTTCCTACCAATATCCTACTATATAATAATATCTGGTAGGGAAAAAGGTCTTTCAGAAAACAATTCCTACGGTGAACAAACTTTAAGCGTATAACCCAAACAGGCAGTAAGACGCGGTGCTATATATATATATATATACTTGTAAGAGTTAACTGTCGCTATGAATTTCGTAATATTATTGTAAAAATACTTGAGGGCTATAGTATGTATTATTTCTGGTGCAAGGGTCTTTGGTCTAAAAATTTTGGATACCCCTGCCTTAGACCATGCGGCCACCGAAGCGTGTAAGGAGCCACAGTTTAATCTAAGAGTCTAGTCATTACTGGTTAATATTTGTCAAGCTATTCGAACGAAATGAACGAAATAACAACGGTAATTTAAACATGTTTAATTACATATTAAACCAATTACTATCTTTGATACATCAATATAATACGAAAGAAACTAAAACATTAACATCGGTTGGAGCTCTCGTGGATTTTTCTCGCGCGAGTAAAAAAATTGTATGTTTCTCTGCTAAAAACATTAATTTTACTACATAATTACTTTCTTGTCGCAAAAAGTAAGCAAAAAAAAAAAAAAAGGGGGGCCGCCATTTGGAAACCTTGTTTATTATAACGTAATCTTATCCAACTTTACCAAACTAAATCTAACTTACCTAACCTAAGTGTTTGCTTGGTGCAAGTCGTCGATAGTTCTGGTAGTAGAGCGTGGAAATAATAAAACCATTCTTTAAAAAACACACATAAGAGTTCGTGTTTAGCAAAGGCGTGTTCTTAAGGAGAATGTTGAGACTGTGTTAATTCGACCCTAACAAAATTAATGCAAACGTATTTAACAAACAAAAATATAGACTAAAAAACATTGTTTAATTTTTTGTTCAAGTTTGAAAAAACCATTTAAGACTACTTGTTTTGTTTGCTTTATAATTTTTTATTTATTGTGAAAGTGTATTATAATATATATATAATTGATTATTATATATATATATATATTATAACATCCTGGAGAAGTTTCCTTTTCAAGGTCACATATTGACAAGGTCAAAGTCTGAAAATTGAAAATGAACCTGGACACGGGAATCGAACCCGGGACCTTTGGCTTAGTACACCAATGGCTAAAGGTTCCCGGGTTCGATTCCCGTGTCCAGGTGTCATTTTTAAATTTTCAGAATATAATATCTAGATGGTGAATTCCTCTATAAAATTAATAACAGCTTCGGCTATTTGAAGGTCAAAAGTGGTTGCATCTGGACATGATAATAGCAAAATACCCGCATTTGTGGGCACGCGGACTAAACCTCAAGATCACCCACTCTGGTGTGCCGATAACGAGGGTGTTTAAGGTTAAGGGCGGGAAAAGGGGGGTACTTAGGGTGGTTTTCCCCTATTTCATAATAAAATATATAGCTTAGGTCTAAATACGGATTTATACTGTTTTTTAGCACCGTGTCTTACTACCCTTCGGGATGTAATCATATGTACTATTTACGCTAAAGTGTTAGGGATAAGAATGTCAGGCCTCCACCGTGGTTCGGATCTCACGTTAAACTGTAGGTCTTCCATTTCATCTCACAATCACCCTACCATTGCACATTAGCGTAAGTCGTATAACCCAACGGGGGTAAGACGCGGTGCTAATAAAAAATAATGTTAGGGATAAGTGAAGTGTACCCGCATTTGCGTGGAGAGAGAATGGAAAACAATGCATGATAAAGTACTCTGTACACACGAACCGGGATTTGAACCGCAGACCATTACGACTAAACCCAAGCGGCTGTTACAATTGTGCACACGCTAGTAATGATTTTAGCGAACAGGCCTGTCACGTGATTGAATCTATCCATAACATGTTTTCATCTGTAGACTTATCTTCTCGCTAAGATATAATTATTTACGTTTCCCATTCGCGCGTCACTAAATGGTTCAACTGAATGTTATCTTCTTTTAAAAGATGACGTTGAAGAGTAATCTTGGATCTTGGTTGCGTAATTTGCGTTGAAGGTTAACCAGAAATACCGCCACGTGCAAAATATTAAGTATTGTGTTAGTTTTAAGGATCAAAATGGACACAACTAGGGTTGGTTTTATCTTTTTTGGGTATCATAAATAGATTACTTAGTGATTGTAGTAGCCATTTTTTTTAAATATGCACCATGTCTTAATACTCAACCAGCTTATCCGTGAAAGGTAGAATTGAGTGGAAATGCAGTTGCATTCATTTGTGTGTAGGGGAGGGATATAAAATTTTAGGAGAAAAACCTCTTTAACACCCCTCGTTTACTTTAATCGGTAGGCAGGCGGTGTAAATATCAAGCTAATTTAGGCTTGTTGGCCGGTGACTGGGATGTCCGAGGTTCGGATACCGGTCGGTGGTATTGAGGATGGCTTGTTCCATCCTCCCCGCACAAAGGTGGGTACACTTCCTCTAAATTCACCCTTCCTAATCCTTACCACATTATATTAATTAGTACATATGTGTATAACCCGAACGAGTGATGATAGATAATAAAGTAAACTAAATTTTGAGTTCGTATGGAACATGAATCTGACACTAGTTTGGGATTCATGTTCCTGGTATTCTTGTGGAACATGAATCGGGCACTAGTTTGGGTTTCGTATGGAACATGAATACCGCAAAAGTAAACTTAGGGAACATTTATTACGAAAGTTGGAACCCCAATTTTTTAAAATTTCTCTCGTTTCTTAAAGCACGTTTATTGTCTTCGGATCATACCTAATTTAATTAAACTTTTGCATCGATAATAAACCGCCAAGGGGAGAGAAACAAGCCTGTGCTGCCGTTATCCCTTGGGAGGTATGTAACCCGCACGCCGAACGAGCATGGCGGGGTCCTCTAAAGACCAGCCGGCGGGGGTTGATCAATGTCCTTGGGAACGAGGGTTTTTGAACTCTGGGACGGATTTGATTTCATAATGTTTTTACTAGAGTTGGGGGTCGAATCCGTGACTCTACGAATCCGAATCTACATTTGAATCAAAATAATGGAAAAATTATTCACATAATAGAATTAGGCCTAATTAATAATAGTTAAAAAAAATTGTAGTGTTTTAATCCATTGGTCTTGGCTCTTATTGTTAACCTTGTCTTTTTAATTATGTTGGGCTTCGAATCCCGTTCATGTGTAAGGATTTTTTCTAAATTGTGTTTCACTCCCACCTTCATGCAAATGCTGGTACACTCCCTTTATTTTCAACCTTTCTCATCCCTAACACTTAAATCATGAGCATAACCCTAACGGGTATTGAGACGCGGTGCTAAATAAAAATACACCTGACTGGGATTCAAACCCCGATCTTCCCTTCATCGGCAGTCCAGTCTATTACGAGAGTGACGCCTTTGACCGGGCATGGTTAACTCGCGGGCCGCGTGCGGCTCTAGTCGTGATGGTGTGCGGCCCGCGGACCTTACGATGAACCATCATGCATTGCTATCCTATTCTAAATTATGTTTATAAACGTCAAAGAAACACAACGATTGGGATTGTGTTATTTAGAAGCGGGGCTTCCTCTGTAAATGAGATTGTAGTTGACACGGTAGTGGTCGACTTGCACGGGAACGTCGCCCGTGTGTGGAGGGCATCAGGAAGGGAAAGGGAAGGTGGGAAAGCCAGCGATTGAGAATCGAGAATGAATGGCCGGCTCGCTTGTAACGGGACGGGGCCTGCACTCAAGGTCACTCGGGTGCTGCTGATTGGAGCTCCCTGGCGACGCCTCGTCTCGCAAGGGACTGTGACGTCATAGGACCTTATTTACTCACAGCTGACCTTCCCGTGTGGACACTAGGGAGCGGGGATGGAAATGTTTCTTAAAAATTGTATTTAAAAAAAATTAACAAGACTTTTATTGAATTTATATTACAACCAGAAATGTGCGAAGATCTCTCTAAAATAAGGAACAAACGAAGCTTGAAACGCACGAAACAAAACCGAAGTGGAACGAATATAAGGTTTTAGTGTTCGTCATCTAACCCTACTTTTACACGGTGGCTGCAGACAGGGAAAATCTGGAAAAGTAAAAAAAAAAAATTTAGAGAATTTAAATGCTTAACTAATTCTGACCCACCTCGGTGGCCGTATAGTATAACGTGTCACTCTTGCAATAAACTAGATTGCCGAAAACGGTGAGATCGAGGTTCGACCTCGGTTGGGTGTACTGAGGGTGGTTTTCCTAAATGGTTTTCTACCCTCCCTCCACTTAAATGTGGGTGCACTTCTGCTAAATTCAACGTTCTTAATCCAAAACACATTGGTGTAATTATTATATAATCATACCTATAAACCGAACGGGTAGTAAGACTTGGTGCAAAAATATATGATTATATGTTAAAATATGGCATGTGTAGATATTTTAAATCAGTTCTTAATACATCGAAGTTTTCCTCTTCCCCGCGAATGTTTCAAATTGCGAAAATTATTGTGGGCGTCAAAAGTCGGACCGAAGAAGATTTAAACTTTTCCTACGCCAACGGTTCCTCTTTTTATTTATTTTTATGAAACCTTCTTCTTGTAACAGCAAGCACACACTCTTTACCTTTGAAAGTAATAATCAATCCTTCATTGACTGATTTCAGTATGGCCCTTTATTATAAGATATACCATAGTAGAACAGGTCAAGGTAGGCTCGCATCCTTTCAAGGTAAACGCATTTCAAACTTACCAAACATCAAATCTACAGAAATGCCTTCTCTAATGGTGACCATAAATATTTGGCAAGCTACTTTCGCATAATTTAAAAAAAAATATAATTGCTAATTGATCGTCCTTTGAAGCATACTCCTTGTATTATGACGGTGTAGATATAACCCTGGTTTGTTTACTCGTATTGTAACGGTGTAGATATAACCCTAGTTTGTTTCCTTGTCTTGTGACAGTGTAGATATAACCCTAGTTTGTTTCCTTGTCTTGTGACAGTGTAGATATAACCCTAGTTTGTTTCCTTGTCTTGTGACAGTGTAGATATAACCCTAGTTTGTTTCCTCGTATTGTGACGGTGTAGATATAACCCTAGTTTGTTTCCTTGTCTTGTGACAGTGTAGATATAACCCTAGTTTGTTTCCTTGTCTTGTGACGGTGTAGACACTCGTACCTCAATATCTTGTTTCCTTGTTTCAGGCAAGAACCTGTACAACAACGAGCATGTGGCCATCAAGATGGAGCCCATGAAGTCCAAGGCGCCGCAGTTACATCTGGAGTATAGGTTTTACAAACTACTTGGATCTCATGGTAAGTGGCGTCTATCTAGAGTTGAGACTTGAACTTGATTCAAACCCGCTTCGGTCTAACGCGCTACTCTTGGAGTAGACTAAGCCGCTGAGGATTGGGAGATCAAGGTTCGAATCTCGGTCGGGTGTATTGAGGTTTTTTCCAGAATGTTTTTCCACTCACCCTCCACGCAAATGCGGGTACACTGCCTCTAAATATAACCTTCATAATCCCTAAAACCATTAGCGTAATAAAGACGCGGTGCTAAAAAAATCTATATTGTCATTGATGAGCTTAAAATATTTAAAAGTATGTTATTTTAAAGGTGACCTGTTGGTCTAGGGCTAAGGTGTGTCAGACTTCTGTGCTGAGGATCCGGGGTTCAATCCTCGGTCCCAGCAGATGTATCTGATTGCCAAACCCTTCCTTCACCTCTGACAAGACGTGTATTAATCACAACTTGTGAATGTGAGGAATGCCAGGATTCCACCGTGGTTTGGATTCCACGTTAAACTGTAGGTCCTCCATTTCATCTCGCAATCACTTTACCATTACATATTAGCGTAAGTGCGTACAACCCGAACGGGTAGTAAGACGTGGTAGTAATAATAATAATAACATTTTAACTAAACAGTTGTTTTATTGTTTGTAATGCATGAACAATATATAACCTAGTGTTTTTAAATATATAGTTTCAGAAACAAGTTATGACAATAACACATGTACATGCTACTTTTTTCTTTTCTTTTTAGTCTATTTTAACATAGTTTCACACATAGCCAGGTTACTTGCGCTTTGTTCTAAAAAAAATGTTGAACCAAATGATTTTTTTAAAATATAATGCCATAAACTCAAATATCAAAAAATAAATAATAAAAATTACAAATTACATTTTCACACTGAACTGCAAATTTAAGTGACTGTATCATGTTATACTTTTGTGTGTGCGTGTGTACATTTGTTATGTGTTGTTTTTTTAAGTCAAATTTCAGAAGCATTAGCACAATTAAATAATTCTTTTAATCTAAAATAATCAGATCAGAATAGGCTATTTGGAACTTTTGAAAGTAGGAAGGGGGAAATGTCTAAAAAATTTAACTAATTTTTTTCCCAAGATTTCTAAAAATACTACTATTCTCGATTATTTTGATTTGTTTTGTAATTTGTCCCTTAGTCGTTTGTTATTGTTATTTACATTTTAATTTTGTATAAAATATTAGTTTTGCTATTGTGTCTCTTTTCCATTTTAAAATCATTAATTGGTTTCTTGTTAAGTTTAATATAAACTCTTGTGAACTAATCTCATATTTAAATGTATCTTTCAGTTCATTAATTATAATTTTTTTGTACTTTTTTTCAGCCTTACCTTTTTTTTCCACAATCAAGTGTTTTGAAATAAATGTTATCTCTGGTTTTTCAGGTCAGCTCTGATTAGTGTAATAAACTTTCTTGTATTTACTAATTCGTCTCATTAATGACATATTTAACCTGACTCTATTTAAGTATGCTTGTAATTAGTTCTAATGTTTATGTTGTTCATAGTTAACGTTGATGAAATCTTGTGTTTGTGCTGACTTGCAAAACGAATCCTTTCTTATTGTTCTGAAGAAAATTGTGACCTGTAGGTGCTTAACCAGGCACTTTAAATGCACCAATAACCCAGAATGGTTATTTATTTATAAGCAAATTAACTTGATGTTTTTTTAACATTAATTTTTCTCGCCACGGGTCGGTATTTTTTTAAAATGAAATTTGAATTTTCTTAAACTATAATACTAACTTAAAGTTAATTATTATTTTTACTACAATATATTATTCTCGTCCACATTATAGTACTAAGTCTTATAGTTTGTGCCATTTTACAAAACAAGGAACGGGTAGTAAGACGCGGTGCTAAATAAATAATAATAATAATAATAATAATAATAATAATAAAATACAAAACAGGGAGAAAACAAGTGATTGTGTTGATTAATAAGTGTCGGTTATCTCGTAGTTACTAATTCTCTGGTTATTTCGTGACGGTTGCCATAATTATTTCAGTATAAGTTTCTCTATTGAATTAGGTACGAAAACATCACAGATTGGGAGGGGGGACTAAGTGGAGGGAGAGGGGTAATATCTCGCGGTTGTGTTATCAAATTAGAAGCTGTTGTCATTACTTGGGTAGAACTTTGGTAATCACCGCTTCTGTGGCCACATGGTCTAACGCGCTACTCTCGCAGTAGACTAGACAGCCGATGACGGGAAGATTGAGGTTCGAATCACGGTCGGGTGTACCGAGGTTGTTTCCCCACCCCCAAAATGATTTTCCACTCTCCCTTCACGCAAATGCGAGTACATTTCCTCAAAAATATAAACTTCCTGATCCCTAAAACTATGATCGTAATTGGTACATAAGCGTATAACCCGAACGTGTAGTAAGACGTGGTGCAAAAGAAAACAACCAACCAACTTTGGTGATGGTTATCCGTTGACTGTGCTCCCTAATGCTCCCTGCTCAAGTTGTGCTCGTGGCGCTCTCGTCCAATTACCGAGTCTCCCCTCTCCCCCACCCCCCGTCAGATCGCTCTCAGAGACCGCTCCGTTGGAAGTGGTTTATTGGGGAGGATGGCCCATTAAACTGTGAAGTGCGGGCTGGCGCGGAAGTTTCGCTCGCTCCATCAAACTGTCTGACCTAACTAACTAACTGTTGTCTCGAGTGGGCCCATTGATAGACCGGGAGCGGCTCAGTTTTCACAAGAGCGCGCTAAACACGAGAAAGCTCTCTCTATACTTAAAAAAAAACGGGGTGGAGAGTATGAGGGTTGCCCTATCGAGCCTTCGCGCTGCCCACGCAGTTACGTTTACTGAACAAACTGTGATTTTATAAAGACGTACTCCTTCTCCCTCCCCCTCTCATCCGTTGTCGGAACGGTCTGAAGCAACTCTGGGAAAAGTTAACGGCCCGTCGCGAAAACAAATTTAGTACCAAAAATAAAACATCTCCCTAAAGAAGTACAGGGTGAGACTGAAACAATTAGACGATCAGAAACTTGTAATGATACTGTTTTGGACCCCTCTCATATATTCAAAAGAGTCATGGATGAAGTGTATTTTTCTTAAAGAACTATATGTAAAGTTTCCTTTTAATACTTCATCCAGGGGTAATCACGCTTCTTCAGAAGTAATTTCAATGTATTATTGCGTTTTAAAACTTTTTTTTTCTTTATAAGACCAACTCCGTTGTATTTGAAGATCTTGTGAAATGCTGGCTCCTTTACCCAATAGGAAGCTAGCCTCACAACATCAGGTTGCCAGGAGCTCTCCACTGGCGACAAGGGGGTCCAAGAGGAATAGGGTAGGTCATATAAAAGCAGCTTGTGCGTATGAATACACAGAGTAATATATCAGTAATAGAGAGTAAGATAACTCGGTAATATAATGTGTTGGTAACTATAAATCTAGAGAACTCTGTAATGTAACAGTAGTAGTAACATAAATCTACCAGAACGCAGAAACATGTAATATCACAGAGAAAAAAATCCGTAAATTTTTAAAAAAAACTATCATTTTATATCTCATCTTCAGTACCGAAGGTGTAATCATTTAAATAAATCGTGTCTAACATCAAAGGTCTTGCTCATTTTATAAGAACAAGTATCACATATAATCAGATCACATAACCGTGTGATAAGTGCGTAGTAAGGCAGGCACGCGTCATCATCATACAACCCAGATATCATAATAGTTGGTGCTCATTTTCAGGGCAATATCGCTATAAACTTGAAAATTAACACTTTGATTTATAATTAAATATTCACTAGCTAAATAAATGATAAAACTACATACTAGATTTTTTTTCATTTTTTTTTTTTGAAGATAATGTCGCTCAGGTGAGCACAACCGGACGTCAGACAAATCTCAGCACGTTGTCGAACATTGTGGGCGTAGCGCCAAATTTAAATCGTCTAATTGTTTTGGCCCCATCCTGTATAATATATCCTTTCTATCAAATACATCGATAAGCATTTTCCTATAAGTAGTTTCTAAGAAACTCTACTATTAAATTTCCACCCGACATTAAAGAAAGGATCAAAGAGATGGACAGTTGGCATCCATCTCAATATGGTCTGTTTTATTGGAGGTTACATATTTTTTATATCATCTTCCTATTTATAATTTTTTTTAATACATTATAAATTGCGTCTACCGAAATATCGCATTTTAATTTGGCCGCACATTCTTATAAGTTTAAACTTGAGACGTTCAGACAAAAGAGAAATATGGTAGGTAATCAATCCACTTTAGTTTCACAGAAATGTATGTTGACCCATAATTCTTTGCAACGTAGACTCAAGGCGATTGGCCCTTTTCATTTGGGTGAAATGCAGAGCCTGGGAAACAAACGGTTATCTTCAAGAAATTCTATTGTTTTGCAATTTTCTTTTCGCAAACGGTTTGTCCAAGAATAGAAGCATGTTGATTAAGTTATACTTTTTATATACAACCTCTCTATAATTTTAATGGTGATCAAATATCGATAACATTGACTTTTTCACTAAAAAACTGCCGGCTGCACACAACAAAAAAAAGAAAATGTAATTATTAATAAACATCGAGACACGCTATCTTAGAAGGGGTGTTGAAAATATTGACATAAAAATTTCACTTGTTCTCGAGAAAACTGATATTTCCAAACGTATGATTTTTCCGCAAGACTTGTCCGGTAGCTAGCGCCATCTACGGTCCAAGCCACGTCACGCCTTTTACCCACCCGCCCACAATTCCACAAAATAGGTTTTAGACTTGCAATCGACAGGGCCAAGGACCTTAAAACGACTGGTTATCAATATATTTTTAATTTTCTAGGGGATGCACAGATCTAATTGTTATACCGTGTAACTAGACAAATCAACACACGAGATCGGAACCTTTTTATTTAGCAAGTTATTTCAAATCATTTTACAACAGTAGAGGAAGCTGTCTGCTTATGTCTCGATTTTTAGGCACACGTGTGTATTTGAGTAGGTTAGTGTAAGCGCATGCGCACTGATGAAGTCGGTTGGGTTTGAAATTTGATTGGTTCTTCCACAACTGAATTGCCTATGACGGTGAAATATGGGGTTTAAATTCCGGTTGGGTGTGTTGGTCTTTTTTCCTAAACTGTTTCCGACTCTCCTTCCACGAAAATACTGTCACATTTCCTCTAAAATTCTACCTTTCTCGTCCCTAAGACGTGATGAACATAAATGTAATTTTGGCGTTCAACATTTTGCTAATT
Organism: Timema podura; assembly: GCA_033556935.1. Taxonomy (NCBI): domain Eukaryota; kingdom Metazoa; phylum Arthropoda; class Insecta; order Phasmatodea; family Timematidae; genus Timema; species Timema podura. Next base: position 53,816,153 of record JAVRXN010000012.1, on the reverse strand, counting down.
TATTAGTGCTATTCCATAGGTATTTATACCTATCAAAGGGTGGCCTGGCGGTCTAGGGGTAAGGTGTCGGACTACTGCGTTGGGGTCCGGGGTTCAATCCTAGGTCCCGGCACAGATTTATCTGATTGCCCAAACCCTTCCTTCACCTCTGACAAGACGTGTATTAATCACAGCTTTTGAATGTGTGGAATGCCAGGCCTCCACCGTGGTTCGGATCCCACGTTAAACTGTAGGTCCTCCATTTCATCTCACAATCACCCTACCATTACACATTAGCGTAAGTGCGTATAACCCGAGCGGGTAGTAAGACGCGGTGATAATAATAATAATATCTATCAAAAGTTACCGCTGCAGATAGTATTAATTGACGTATGAATACGTGGAAGTAGATCTAGTAACTTTTTCTAGCTGTCAGTAAAGGAAACCACTAATAAAATACAAATTGTGTTCTTATCAAGGTTTTTTTTGTAGGGCTAATATTTGGATCGAGTTTGTGCCTCCTTTCTGCCAAATTAAAATTTTTGATGCCACTTTTTTTTTTCGCCCACAAAAAAGAAATGTTGTCTGAAAATTAATTTGTAAAAGTTAAATGAAACCAAGACTGTTTGAAAGTTGGATCTTTGTGGGAATACGAGTTGGTTTGGAACTGAAAAGGCGCTTTGTGTGTGTGTGTGTGTGTGTGTGTGTGTGTGTGCGCGCGCGCGCGCCATGAATTTAATTTTAATCAAACTTGAGTGTTAAAACCTTTGACATTGGAAACTTAGTTGTGGGAAGGCAGGTAGGTAAGTTAATTGTAACTTTTTTTTTTTCGCTGAGTTTTCCTTTGGCCGCTCAAAAACGACGTGTTTAGTTATTGTTGGTAGAAGTTTCGTTTTGAGTTTAGATGTTTGTGTAATGGTTTCACTTCTTTTTTTATTATTAAATTGAATTTTTTTTTTCCAACCCCGGGCCTTCTTATGACATAGTGGTGGTGTCATCGTTAATAATGTACTGCCTAGGTTTTTTAAAAAAATTATACTAATTTTTTGGATGTCGCTAGTGTGGGGTCGAATTTATCACAAGCTTGGTTTGGGATTTTGATCTGTTAGCCCAGGGTTCGGTTCCAACCGTTATTTTTATCCTACCCCTTCCCCCCCCCCCCCATCTCCCGCGCGCTTTTTGCCGCCCGTCCTGGTTATATTTATATGAAATAACTACGCAAAATTATTTAGGGATGAGCTAGGTATACTTTAGAGTAAATGTACCTACATTTGCCTGTAGGATTAGGAAAATAATTAGGGGAAATACACCATCAGTGCATCCCACCTTTCCGCCGCGGGCATTTCATTGTGTCACGAAAGCGTACCCGTTTAGGTGGTCAAATGGACCCTCGCAATAGACTGGCCTGCCGATTACGGGATGATTGGGGTTCGAATCCAGGTCAGGTGTACTGAGGTTGATATTTCCTTCCACTTTCCCTCCGTGCAAATGAGGGTACATTTAATCTATTAATTTAGCACCGCGTCTTACTATCCTTTCGGTTTATATGCTTATATACTAATTACGCTAATGGTTTTAGGGTTTGAAGACCGTTATGTTTAGAGGAAGTGTACCCGCATTTACGTGGAGGGAGAGGGGAAAACCACTTAGAGAAAACCACCCTTACTACACTCGACCGAGATTCTAATCTCGATCTCCCCTTCATTGGCAGTCTAGTCTACTGCGAGAGTAGCGCGTTAGACGACTCGGCCAACGGAGTGGGTATTAATCTACCTTACTGATCCCTAACTCATTAGCGTGATCACTACTTAAGTGTATAACCCGAACGTTTATACTGCGATGTAAACTGCTTTAGGATCCGCGTGGTGGGTAGGCTGGGGAGCATGGTTGCCACGTCGCGGGGGTTTGCGCGCTACTACTACACAAGCATACTCAGTGGCTGTCGAGAAATCTGGCAACGTGCATCGGTTGCTATGACAACTACCCTTCACGGGTTGGTCGAGCATGTGACGAGCCTCCACTCCCCACTCCAGCCACGCTGAACTCAATACTAAAGCAGTTTAAAACGCAGTATAGTGAGTGGGACATCGCTGTTAAGAGCGTGTGCATAATAGCAGGCCCAACTCGGCTCGCGCGAGGTATGGAAGTTAAAGATATGCCAGAAATGTGTGGAGTGCATTCTTATTTGCATGATTACTCGAAATTTTCCGCGGTGACGATGGGCGACAAAGTTTCTTGTTAATAACTACGGTACATATGTCCCTATTATGGCAGAATGAAGATTTGTGCACAGTGCTTATCTGTGAAGCCATTCTAAAATGGTCAAAAACGGCCTTTTCAATGCAGTTTTAATCCAATATATATTTAGTATTTTAACAATGTTCTGTATTAGGAACATCTATTGACTCTTCTCCATAAACGTTTAATCTGAAACGATCCACGTGCAATAGTGTTGGAGCAAATTTACTGTTTCGAGCCGCCTGTATCACAGAGTTGATGGGATTGTGATGCACTGAACACTCTTAAGAACAAACATTAAGGAAGTGATGCCTTTTGACCTACCTATGCGGGTGGTACTACAAATGATAAATGATCCCCACTAAAGAGCGGACCCCGGCTTGTGGTTGCACTCTCCGTAAGAAGATAACCGTGGTCCCCCCACTCCCGAGGGTCAACCTCCACTTCAACCAGCTGTCTAGAAGTACCTTGTGGTCGGTGTCGGAGCACTTTGCGGTATTACAAACGGTTTGAAGGGGGCAGGCAACGTTACCCCGTACCCGCTTCGGTGGTCTGAGGCACTACTCTCGTGATATACTGGACTGCCGATGACAGGGAGATCGGGTCGAATCCCGGTCGAATGTACTGTGGGTGTTTAAATGTTTTTCCACTGGTTCTTCACGCAGTTGCTGGTACACTTCCTATATATAACCTTCCTTATATTTAATATACTAGCGTAATTAGTACTTAAATGTATAACCCGAACAGTTAGTAAGGCGTGCTGCTTGGAAATTAAAAGTGTTATCCGACGGTGGGTGACCTATCCCGGCACATCTACTAGTTGTGTAGAGTTCGCCAATTATTCCTCCAACTGAACTAGACGAACCGTTTTCCCGTCCTCCAAGCGAACCTCACGATCGTGATCATTCGACCTATCTCGATCACAGAAATGAGGTTTAAAATAAGGCCGAGCTTCTCTCGTTAGTTACCCTGTTAAGGAATAGTGTTATTGTTTTTTTAGCACTGTCTTACCATTCGTTCGGATCATGTGCAAATAGAAAACGCGAATGTGTTTGGGATGGAGAAGGTTTAATTTAAAGAACGTGTACCCGCATTTGTGCGTGGCAATAAATACCTCCAGTACACGTGACCAGGATTCGAAACCCTGATCTCCCCGTCATCGGCAGTTCAATCTATTGCGAGAGTGACCCCTAAATCAAAGAGGGTTGGTAAACCCTCTTTACGATTACAGCCTCAAACCCCAGGCTAAGAACCCATGGTCCCATACCCCCCTCGGTTAAGACCCCCTGGTCCCATACCCCCGGTTAAGAACCCCTGCCTCTGACTATTCCACCGAAGCAGGTTCGAAAGATGTTCCATTATTTGATTTTTCCCCAAGTCTTCAATCTTCTACCTAACGGTCCTAACCCCTCGCCATAAATTCATAAGCAAATCACTGCCATGGATATAGTAATGAACTGGTCAACGACTGAACTAAAGGATGAGAATGGACTGCTCTGTAGGATAGGGTGGCATCTATCAAGGTAAGACTGCTACCGTTCATGGTAAACGGAGTGTACATTCTATTTATTTTTTATAAAGGCGGGGACATGAGTATTGGAGGAAATATTGAATTTAAGAAAGACATACAAGATGTATAGGAAAAATAATAATTAAAAGAAGAGTGGAAAAACAAAAGGTTATCGCGGGACCTTTGATAAATGTAAAAGTGGATCAGAACCCAAAAAAAGGTTGCTGACCCCTGGTCTAATGCGTCACTCTCGTTGTTAGACTGTTCTACTGAAGACGGGAAGATCGAGGCTCGAATCACAATCGGGTCTACTGAGGGTAGAGATTTACCTAATTGGTTTTCCACTCTCCTTCCACACAGGTATATTACCTCCATCACTTGATTCCTTTGTCATCCATACCCCATTTGAGAAATTATCTTTTTTACGTAAAGCCTGAACAGGCAGTAAGCAGTACTACTTGGTTATATTTAAAACAGCTCTTCTCCAACGGTGGTACGTTCATCAAGTTGGCCCGCCACTTTCTCCAAATAAATTGAAATCACTACAGTCCTTTGTGCTACGTTTGTACTCATATGTGCCCGAATCACAGCGTTTGTGCTTTTTAATTTCTCAAATTATAACGATTTTAATGTGGCGGGCCAACTTGATTTCAAGCTGGCCCGCCACATTTTTTAAAGCGTCATATCTTGATTTTGATGACGCCAGTTTTTTGTGCTCCATTTGTGCTAATATGTGCCCAAAGTTCAGATTTTGTACTATTAAATTACGCGCGGGGCAACGATTTTAATGTGGCGGGTCAGGTTGATGTTCAAGTTGGCCCGCCACATTAAAATCGTTGCCACGGGCGTAATTTAATATCACAAAAGCTGAATTTCAGGCACATATGAGCACAAACGCAGCACTAACGAATGGCATAAGAAAATTTTTATTTCGAAAATGTGGCGGGCCAGCTTGAAATCAAGTTGGCCCGCCACATTAAAATCGTTATAATTTGAGTAATTAAATATCACAAAGGACTGTAGTAATTTCAATTCATTTGGAGAAAAGTGGCGGGCCAACTTGATGTACGTTGCGTGGTCCGTGTTACGTTATTACTAGAGATGCGAGATGGAAAATTTTCAATTATTATTTCCTCTTGTTGATTAATTTCAACTGATTAAATGCTTAATAATAGTAATAATAATTAGTGGTAGTGATAGTATTAGTATTAGTAGTAGTAGTAGTATTAGGTGACCTGGTGGTCTAGGGGTAAGGTGTCAGACTTCTGTGCTGAGGGTCCGGGGTTCAATCCTCGGTCCCGGCACAGATTTATCTCATTACCCAAACCCTTCCTTCACCTCTGACAAGACGTGTATTAATCACAACTTGTGAATGTGAGGAATGCCAGACCTCCGCCGTGGTTCGGATCCCACGTTAAACTGTAGATCCTCCATTTCATCTCACAATCACCCTACCATTACACATTAGCGTAGGTGAGTATAAACCCGAACGGGTAGTAAGAATCGGTGCTTAAAAAAAATAGTAAAGAAACAAATGAATGTGAGCCTTTGTCGACCCATTATGTTCATAAATCATACTTAAATTTTTTATCATTAATAATTTAATTAAAATAATTTTAAGTTCGGCCCGATATTTGTCTCCCCCCAATCCTCCGTGCTTCCTATTTACCCCTCCCTCACCCCTATTCCCCCTCCCCCTTCTTATAACCCACTCGTCTTTTCACACACTATATAGGCTCTAGGTGGTCAGCTGTCAGCATCGATTGAGAAATGTGATCTCGAATTGAGGGGACTACTCCATATTTTACCCGCCTCGGTGGCGTAGTTGGCTAACGCGTTAGTTTCTTGTTGAGTTAGACGGGGAGATCGAGGTTCGAATCTCGGTCGGGTGAGCTGGGGGTTGTTTTTACCTAAATGGTTTTCCACTCTCCCTCGATGCAAATGAGGGTTCACTTCCTCTAAATTCAACCGTCCCAATTTCTAAACCATTAGCATAATCATTACTTGAGCGTACAACCCAAACGGGTAGTAAGACGCGGTGCTAAATAAAATAAATAAATATTGAAATATTCTCATTTTCTCTCTCTCTGAATTGCACTTTCCGGTAATCAGGAGTTAGCTGGGCCGCCGCAAACACTTTAACTTAAAATAAAGCTGTCCATTAAATTCTAAATGATTGGTTTTTATTGAACTTTAATCGAAAATTCCAGTGAGTGGGTCTGAGAGTGCCCGGAATACATAATTTGTGAAAGCATTAAGCAAATGATGGGGCGGATCGGAGCCCCATCTAAGATTTTTGCAAAAAAAAAAAGTAGGTGAAACTCACATCAATATCCGCATGGTCTAACGTGCTACTCTCGCAGTAGATTAGACTACCGAGGACTGGGAGATCGGGGCTCGAATCTCGGTCGGGATAAGCCTACTTGAGGTTAGTTTTTCCAAAATGGTTTTTCACTCTTCTTTAACGCAAACGTGGGTACATTTCCTTTAAATATAACCTTCCTAAACCCTAAAACACTAGCGTAAATAGTAGATAAGCGTATATATAACATGAAAGGATTGTAAGACGCGGTGCTTAAAACACACATTTCTAGTAGAACACATTGAAAAGAAACATATTTCTCACAAGTTTATTGAACAGAAACAAAATTAAAAGAAAGCTGATGAAGAGGGAATGGGAGGAAATCCAAATTTATCATTTTTATCTTAAGTCGGATATTGATGGTTCAAAGTTGTTTATAGCAAATTGCAGCTAAATACCAAATAAAAGTGTGTTCTTTTTCATAAAAATTAACAACATAAAAGTAAATACTGCGGGAAGGGGGGTCTGAAGCCCATTTATGGGCACCCATGGAATTAAGGGCACCTTCAGACTGTGCCACTTTTCTGTGGTTGTGTGAAACCTCCTTATATACAGTATCTGCAAACGGAAGAGCTTTTCAGCGCTAAGTATATGAATGTAAAACTATCCAGTTTGTTGTTTCTAAACAATTTCTTAGAACAAACATAACCCCGTTACTTATAGTAGGATACTGACTGTTACTATCTTTGTAATATACACTAGTAGCAGAGGGTGCTGTAATATGATATAAAAAATAGACACTCGGCTATTATATAAATATCATTTTTGCTCATGTCAGTAGAAACTGATGTTTTAAGTAGATTGTTAGCGGCGTAATCATCTCTAATGTAGCAGAAATGGCCTCGGGATTAAATATACTATTAGCAAAATTATAAATACTGTGGGACCCCCATATCCGCGGGTACGTCAAACAGCGGATAGTACCGAACTATTATATAACGTGACAATTATGTACATTCATAAATACGGTAAAGTTTAATTGATAAATTATTCACAGTAAGACATTACCAACAATAAATAAAGTAAACAATGACTGTACACTTCACTGGTGGTTCTTAACCTCTTATTGTGGGTGACCGGGTCAGACCTTTGTACTGGAGGTCCGGGGTTCAATCTCGGTCCCGGCACAGATTTATCTGATTGCCAAACCCTTCCTTCGCCTCTGACAAGACGTGTATTAATCACAACTTGTGAATGTGAGGAATGCCAGACTCCACCTTAGTTCGGATCCCACGTTAAACTGTATGTCCTCCATTTCATCTCACAATCACCTTTACCATTACACATTAGCGTAAGTGCGTATAACCAGAACGGGTAGTAAGACGCGGTGCTGCTAATAATAATAATATAATAATAATAATAATAATAATAATAATAATAATAATAATCTTACTCGCGACCCTCTACATACCTAAATTTGGGACTTCTTGTCTCATTTGTATTACCTAATGCTATTCGCATGCAGGAGTCTATTTGGAAAACCCCTTTTCACGTGGAATCCGAACCACGGTGGAGGCCTGGCATTCCACACATTCACAAGTTGTGATTAATGCACGTCTAGTCAGAGGTGAAGGAAGGGTTTGACAATCAGATAAATCTGTGCTGGGACCGAGGATTGAACCCGGAACCTCAGCACAGAAGTCAGACACCTTACCCCCTATACCACCAGGTCACCGTTTGACTATTCAATTCTTATTATTAGCACACTTGCTTTTAACGGCCTAATTTAATTGTTAAGATCATAAACCATTAATTGTACTGTATTAATCACCGCTTTGGCGCAACTCTGCTTAAATACAAAACCTTTCAAGGACCTTTATCTTTTTTTTTAAACCGCGTATAACGGGGACTGCCTGTACGCTATAACTAAGCCTTCGACTCGGACTCCTCTATTTTTTCAAATGTCCGACTCCCACAGCGACCTCAAAACCTCCGCGTCCAGACTTGGAACAGAACATGTTCGCCAAGATGTTTCAACGTGTTCCCATAGTTGATAACTACATAATTACGTCCATATAGCGCATTTGTCCTTGGATATCGGTGGTGTGATGAACAAGCGCGTGCAAGTAGCTCTCATGCTGTCCACCCAATGACTGTATGTTTGGGGAAATGTTCGCGGGGGCGTCCAGACCAGAACACAGGACCGAACACGTAACATCCTTTGGTGGATCGGATACCGAACAGAACAACGGAACACGTTTTGTTACAATGTTCTGTTCTAGTCTAGACGGGGCTTTACACGAAAACACAGCTTCAGGGATATTTGTTAATGCATGACGTCAAGGGCCGTCATATTTGTAGTCCCGAGGAACCTGTTAGTACACCCTGAGGATGATATTACCTGCCTATATGATCGTGTGATTAGATAATAATTTAACTAAACCTCAAGCCTGTGCCTGGCCTACTAACTATTTTGGTGTTTTAATTGCTTTTTTTTCTGACAAAGCCCTAAAACTTCAATATAAAATATGTGAAACCTTTTCATGTAACAAGGCAAAAATTGTCATAAGTGCTTAAACTTTTTTTAAAGCGGTGGACTGTTTATTTCAGAAAGCACAGTGCTTGCTTCTTCTTACTAATTTACATAAGGAAGATCTTAACTGACAGAAAAGTATTTTTATTTCACCACTTCTTACCACCCGTTCGGATTATACGCGCATGTATATATAGGCCTACTAATTACGTTAATATGTTAGGGATGAGAAAGGTTGAATTTAGAGGGAGCGTACCCACATTCGCATGAAGGATGAATGAAAACTCGCTTAGGAAAAACCACCCTCCATGCACCCGTCCGCGATTCGAACCTCGATCTCCCCGCCAAGAGCAGTCTAGTCCACCGCGAGAATAGACCATGTGGCCACCGAGGCGGTTTTCTCAAGTTATTTAATCGTGAACGAAATAAGAAGTGGTAATTTAAACATGTTTAATTACATATTAAACCAATTACTATCTTTGATACATCAATATAATACAAAAGAAACTAAAACATGAACATCGGTTGGAGCTCTCTTGGATTTTTCTCGCGCGAGTAAAAACTTGTATGTTTCTTTGTTAAAAACATAACTTTTACTATACAGTAGATTACTTTTCCTAGAAGCTTCTTGGGCCGAAAAAAAAGTATAGCGAGCCGCACGCTGCCCTCGGACCGCCATTTGAAAAACCTTGGGCTCCAATTTTCCACCTAAGCTGGTTCTAGGAGAGCTAATACCTAATAATTATAACATATTCGTACGTCATGTAATGTGACTTGAAGCTGTCACTTTTGTTTGATGTTATTAACTTTGACCGAAAAAAAAAGTGTGTGCTTTTTATAAAATTCCCTTGTACTGTACCGCCATCGGGCATACAATACTCTTTCTGTGGAGTGTGGACAGCTCTGGTCCCAACCTTCCTTCATTGACCGGCCGAGTGATGCCCCCCCCCCCCCCGTCGAGTTGTGGGACGCTCTAGTGTGGCCGCCACTTCCACCCACAATCAGCCTCTCATTGACCTCAAACCATCAATTACCTCTACTCGTTGCCAGGACGCAGCCTCCACGAGCCACTGTGTCGGCCGGTGTAGTAAACATTCCCCGCCTTGCCTTACTGGTCCTATTGTAAACCGCGACCAGACCAGACAATTACCACAGGCAATCTGAAAGCTAGATGAGCTGCTAACTTTACTTCCACGTGTTCATACGCCAAGTCATGTGATCCTCAGCTGTCACTTTTGATAGATAATACCAATACCTATAAAATAACACTAGTAATATATTAACGCGCTACTCTCGTATCAGACTAGACTTTCGGTGACGGGGGATCGAGGTTCGAATCTCGGTGGGCGTAATAAGGGTGGTTATTTTAAAAAACCCGCGCAAATTCGGGTACACTTCCTCAAAATATAACGTCCCTAGTCCCTATAATCATTGCGTAATTAATACATACGCGTATAAACCGAACGGTTATTAAGACGTGTGCTAAAAAATATATATTAATATAATAAAAATGTTTTCAGTTTTGGCCACATAAAGTGTTGTTCTTCTGTAGGCCTTTCAAATGAAAATTGAACTGAAACACTTATGTAGTGCAGGTGCCCAGTTAGGAGATATCACCAAGAGTGTCGGCACGGAGAAGCGGAGGAACTCTGGAAGACGACAGTCGGCGTCGGACGGCGCCTCCACGGCCTTTGTTGTCATGTTGTTGTTGTTATAGAGGGCGTGCCCCGCGTGTACCACTTCGGGACCTGCGGGGGGCGCTACAACGCCCTCGTCATGGAGCTGCTGGGCCCCAGTCTGGAGGACCTGTTCGTCGTCTGCAACCGCAGGTTCACGCTCAAGACGGTCGGCACGATTGCCGTCCAGCTCGTAAGTTGCTCTGGTTGGCTGAACTGAAGGGGGTGGTAGGAAAGGGGGAGGGGGTACGTGCGCAACGAGCTGGCCATATACAACCATGAAAATAGACATTTAATTCCCGACGGAAAAAAAGCTGTTATGTTTTTAAAATTAACTAAAACGCAATTATTATTTTTTTAAAAAAAGCTTTCTCTTTGTTTACAGCGGCCCTTGGCTTTGGTCAAAAGCGTTGAAACGCTGAGTAAAAGTTTTTGGTATTTTGGTTCGACCCTTGGTTGAGTCTAAATCCATATCGTGATTTTGGAAGGTCTTTTATCCTGCCAAAATACTAGTATACAGTAGGATTTAGATGCGAAATAAGGCCTTCCTACCAATATCAGGGTAGTCCTTAGATGGTGTGATAGAGTAATTGCGCCAACGAGCCTTAAAAAAAACCCATCGTGTTGATGCAATTGAAAACATTAGTAATGATTAAATTGGTATATCTATTGCCAAATTTGCTTTTAATGTGTATTCCACATCATGTGACGACGTTTTTTGTTGTCCACTTATTCGCTAGTATCTTGTATGAAATGTGGAATTTACCCCCAAGCTATTTTTTTTAATGATTGTATTTCGTCGGGCCAACTTGTCCGCACGGTTACCCCCCCTCCCTCCCAGAACACCCCCTTGTCGGTTTAGCCGTTAACAAAACACCCGCCCTCTTAACGTCCCCATGAGAAAGCGGGTGTTGTAACTGTGTTGTGAGTTTTTTCCACCCCCCTCTCGTGTGTGTGATGATATATTATGTGTTAGTCAGGGGTGGTTCCGTTCGTTGGCGGGTAAAGGACAGTTGGGTTGTGCCTCCCGAGGGGTTGGGTGAAGGTGCCGGTATTTTTATTTTATTTTTATTGGTTTCTCGGGTTTTATTGCGTTGCTCTAGCGTGCGACGTTTTCTCTTTTTGTTTTCTTTTTTACTGATATATTATAGGCACAACCCCCCATTCCGCTCCTCTGTTCTCTTATTCCTCTCTCTCTGTTTCTTCCCTTGATCCTTTTGATGGGGTTAGAGAGAAGCCACTTAGGAGGTCGAGATCAGGTCGTCCGTAACGATGAGGGCTGCTCCGTTACGCCCTTCAGTCGATGTACGATCTAGACGAGATGTGCGCGTGTGAATTTTTCAGTACTTAATTATTACCTTGTAGAGGTCTACTTATACCGACCCACTTCGATGATCGAATGGTCTAAGGCGTCGCATTTGGCAGCTCCTGGTTCTAATCCCTGTCGGGGGTATTGACGGTGGTATTTACTAAACGGCTTTCCACTCTCCTTCCACGCGAATTCGGGTACATTTCGTTTAAATTTAATCTTCCTCGTCCCAAACACACTAGCGAAATTAGTACACAATGCGTATAACCCGAACGGGTAGTAAGACGCGGTGCTGGACATAAAAAAAAAGAATATCATGGCTACTTTTATTGATTTACCCCGTCTTACTACCCGTCCGGCCTATGCTCACGTTCTCACGCTATTGAGTTAGATGATGTAGGTAGGATTAGGAGGAAATGAACCCTCATTTGGGTGGAGGGAGAGGTTAAAAACATATAGGGGGTGCCTCAGTACACCCGACTGGGATCGAACCACGATCTCCCATATTTAACAGTCTAGTCTATTGCTAGAGTAGTGACTTAGACCATGCGGCCACCGAAGCGGGTGAACTCAGTTACCCAACAAACGGAAAACGAAACAAATTCCAAAACCTTTGATCTTTCTAAAAACCCCCCCTTCTCACTGTTTTCGGTGATCCTCGAACAAAGAGATTTAGGATAAACGCGTCCTCAACAAAGAAACATCTGAACAAAGCATCTAATGCGCTCTCAGTCGATCTTAGTTTCAATAAGTCCCGCAAGAAAGAGCTAACACTGCAGACAACTTTATAATATGACCGGTTCTGTTTTTATCATTCAGAGGTAACTGTTTTGATGCTCTAGGGTTGCGCGTTGGCGAGTATGGTGAGAGTATAGAAACGCGAGAAAGGGCCAGTCGATATCTTTTTACATTTTGTTAGCAAAACAGTTTTGTTTTTTGTCTAAAGAAATTGACCCGATGAAACATAAAGAGTTTAATTTTCTTCACATATTGATATCAACAGTTGTTTAATATCTGTCGTGGGTGTCTGGAATTTAATGACAACTTTTTTCTCTTCATTTAAAAAGTTTCTCATCTAATGCTTGCATGCTCATAACAGATATTCAACAACTGTTGATATCACAATATAAAATTAAACTATGTTTCTACTGGAGACATATTTGACTTATTTTGGCAGAAAAAAGTTTTTCTATGAAAACTGTATCGCATCCCCGATACTCCTTTTTTTTTTTAAGAATAGCGTTAACTACCCGTTTGAGTTGTACACACATGTACCCGCATTTGCGTGGAGTCGAAAACCAGTTAAACTAAACCACACTCGGTACATCCGGCCGGGATTTGAACCCCGATGTCCCTGTCAACAGTCTAGTCTATGGCGGGTGTGGCGCTGGTGTAGACCATTCCACCACTTTCACCTGCTTCAAATATTTATTTATTTCTTAAATTGGGGCTTAAAGATTTTTTTAGTAAATACAATTATTATAGTCAAGTAATTAATTTTTGTTTAATTTAGCTTTAAATATGTCAACAATTCGAAGAACACTGGGGTAAAATGACAAATGTAGGTATTCAAAGAACACTGGGGTAAAATGACAAATGTAGGTATTCAAAGAACACTGGGGTAAAATGACAAATGTAGGTATTCATAAATAAAATGGATTTATTTTGTATGTTATATATAAAAGTCTCCCTCTTTTTTAGTCCTAAGGAAATTAAATTAAATATTAGATGAAAATTATTTAAATATAGTATAATCGCAGGCTTATTATACATAAACAAAAAATCCATTAATATCATAAGAAAAAATTTTAAAACAATTTTAATGTAACTATTTCATTTTATTAATTTTCTGATACAGCAGACAACACAGGACAGTGCGTCTGTCGAGTGAGAAAGGATTCTTTCACTCTTACGTATTGTGATATTGCCGTCTAGGGAGGCGCACAATACAGAACAGTAATTACACTTTTGATGACATTAGTTTTAGTTTTGATTTTTGACTTCAAGTAAATATTTAAGGTTCAATTGTTTCAGAGGGAAACATCGATACAGCCGGAATGGAAAAATCTATTTTGTTGTTGCGCATCCTTAGAAGGACTCTTTGGACTAGAGGTTGTGACGTCGGTTAAAAGCCGGGTGACCCCAAGCCCCCTTTTGGAAAACCACGTGAGGTGGGCTGGTTAGGAGGATTCGATTAGCGTGCAATTATGTTGGAGGGTCTTCTCAAAGCAACGCGACTTTCTGTCGAGTTTCACAGAGTCCCGTCTGATGGTCGTAATTAAGATTTGATCAGATCACAAGCTACTCTCTCTCTTTCGTGTGATGTCGCGAGTTTGGTTCTCTTTGGGACGAGTCTGTAATACTTTGTGTTTTATTCGTCTGGTTCTTAGTTTTGACATGTGTGATCAGGGGGTGGGGATATTTCCTTTGATATCTAGTGTGATCAGGGGGTGGGGATATTTCCTTTTATATCTAGTGTGATCAGGGGGTGGGGATATTTCCTTTTATATCTAGTGTGATCAGGGGGTAGGGATATTTCCTTTTATATCTAGTGTGATCAGGGGGTGGGGATATTTCCTTTTATATCTAGTGTGATCAGGGGGTGGGGATATTTCCTTTTATATCTAGTGTGATCAGGGGGTGGGGATATTTCCTTTGATCAGGATATGTTGATCAGAAGGTGGGGATATTTCCTCTGAAAGATATGTTGATCAGAAGGTGGAGATATTTCCTTGGGAACTAATGTGTTTCACGGGGGGGGCTCACCCTGTAATGTTATTGACAAGTACTGTCAGAAAGGTAAGGCTTGGCCCCGGATGGACACACACAGTTGTTTGAAAGTCGTGTAGCGCGCTGCCGAGTCTCTGACGTCATCAGTGGTGCCATACTGGGTGGGGGAGGGGTGGCATTATCGATCTCTCCTGGCGCGGTCTAAACATAGCACGCCGCGCGCGTTCTTAACACCCGTTCACGGCCAAACTAGAGTTTGATGTTGTTAGTTGTCTGTCTCGAAGACACATCTCCCGAAACATGCCTCTCTAGTCTTCTGGTATTGTCGAAAAGAAAGATGGCCTTGAATCAAATTCTAAATTACTTATAGATGGATTCACTTTTCTAAAATTTGCCGGAGAAGACCACTTTAAATAGATTTAGAGGCATCCACTTTTAAAACATTTACTGATGTTTGGAATGGGGGAAGAAAGGCAAATATGTTTATTTTGTTGGTCTGCGCCTCTCTCTCTCTCTCTCTCTCTCTCTCTCTCTCTCACACACACACACACACACACACACACACACACACACACACAAGATTCCGCCGCAACTGCTTTTCTGTCACTATCTTGGGAAATTATTTTCAGTCATTTGGTAAATTCAAACTCAAATACTTGAAACCCCTTGGCTATTTCTGAACACAACTCTGAGCCTGAATTAATCCCGGGGATAATACAGCATTGTACCTTGTTCGACCGAACCTAGGCTCCTGGGCTATCAGAGCCGGATTTCCGCTCCACTGAGGGTTGGACGATAACTTGCGAGTAAAAGGCAGTTTTTGTTCGTAGTCAGGGTGTCTACCGGTCATGTTTCCCATGGAAATAGTTGACTTGAGTCCCGGCACATATTTATCTGATTGCCAAACCCTTCCTTCACCTCTGACAAGATGTGTATTAATCACAACTTGTGAATGTGAGGAATGCCAGGCCTCCACCGTGGTTCGGATTCCACGTTAAACTGTAGGTCCTCCATTTCATTTCACAATCACCCTACCATTACACATTAGCGTAAGTGCGTATAACCCGAACGGGTAGTAAGACGCGGTGCTAATAATAATAATAATAATAATAATAATAGTTGACTTGTACTTGTTTCGGTTCTGAACTATGTTCGGAAACTGTACGTCAAACTTGTCTCTATTCATTAATCGCGCCTGTATCGACTTTATAGAGAGGGCTCGTAACGACTAAAGTGTCTGTGGACCTTGACTGACGACGTCAGACACGCCATGTCGCGTGGACAGATTCATTTCCCACAAGGACCTCTTCAGCTGAGACAGACCTTGCTCGTATACCCTTAGGACATTACTAGGGAAGGTGGGCTCTAGGTTAGGGCTCGAACGTTTAGGTACTATTAGGACATTACTAGGGAAGGTGGGCTCTAGGTTAGGGCTCGAACGTTTAGGTACTATTAGGACATTACTAGGGAAGGTGGGCTATAGGTTAGGGCTTTAGGTTAGCGCTCGAACACGTGTCGGTTAAACAAGCCGGCGCACATTTACCGATGAAAGTAATATGACATCAGGATTTTCGTTGTTTTATTTAACCAAATTTTTTTTTTAATATCCCAAGGCAAGCGGCAATTTCTCGAGTCCTACCAAACCTCAAATAGAAATATTAAAACTATAAATACTGACCAAGTTTTCTGTATCAGTCTCAAACGTCAAGCGCTTTTGGTTTGTCGGTGATGAGGTCAGGATTCAAATCCCGACCGGGGTTACAGTATTGTACCCTTTTGTATAGCCTTAAAGCTGCTTACCTTGCCTGGTTCCACTATGGCGTGGCTTATAAGATAAGTCATAGTGTAACCCGTCAAGGTAAGACTGCTACCTTTCAGGATAAAGTACAGTATGTTTATTTAAATTTGTTTCATCTGTAACCTTCTTGTGTCTCTGATGGCTCTCTTTATCGTACTCATTAGTGGAATATTAGAAGAACTTTTAGATAATCATTAATTTAGGTAATAATTGTGTCACCGGTTATAGCGCGAATCTGATCCCAGGCTCCGTAAACCCGCGCTATAACCGTGGTGGGGGGAGCGGGGGTAATGAATATTGAAGGTTTTGAAAGGGGGGACGGGAATGTTAATTCGTCACGTTATCAAGTGGCTTCTTTTTAATCTCTCTGATCACTGCCTCTTTTTACCACCTCCTTCCCCCTCCTGCGCTTTCTCGCCGTCCGGTGATTCCCCGACTACCCTCAACAAGTGTTACTTATACTCCTCTTGCACCAAACATTTGCTTTCGTCTTCTATATCTGTCCGACCCTTCCCCCACCTTTGCTTTCTTATCTGCTTTCTCTTTCTCTCTTGTCTCTTTGTCGGGTGATGGGGTATTTTTTATTTTTTTTGGGAGGGTAAGGGGGAGTTAAAACAAATTGAATAACTAGAATGAAACTCCGTTTAGTCAAAATAAAGATGCTACTCCTGCACGCTTGTACTCGAGGGGGAAAAAAAAGTCGCAACACAAAAATATTTTACCCTCCGATTTTGAAAAAAATCTGTCTGGCGACATTTTCTCATTAGTTTTTTTTTGTTTGTTCTGTCTTTTTTCCTCCCCCCCTCTCTCTCTCTCGCTTTCACTCTCTTCTATCTTTATTCTTTTTCACTTCCTATGCCTTTCCCTCCCCCGTGTTTCCTGTACCCCGTTCGATTCCTTTTTCTACCTCTCGTTTGGATGCCACCGTCCTCGCCTGATCTCCCCCCTCCCCCGCTTTCACACGCTCACACACCCTCCTTCCCTCCTTGTTCGCGGTGCAGAAGGCATACCGGAAGTGTTCTACTTCGGCCCTTGCGGCAAGTACAACGCTCTGGTGATGGAGCTGCTAGGTCCGAGCCTGGAGGACCTGTTTGACCTGTGTGGGCGCAGGTTTAGCCTCAAGACAGTCCTCATGGCGGCCACACAGCTCGTGAGTAGTCTCTACCATCCATCCATCCACCTTCCCTTCAAGCAACATCGAGGAGGCACTTTCTCAACTGTCAAAAGGGAAATCGGGACCCTTAGCTCGGTAGACAGACAGTACCCTTCGTTTACCCTGAAAGGTAGCAAGATGGTAGGAAGGGCCATCGGAAAGGCCCTTTTCCCTACCAGAATCTTACTCTTTAGTAGGGTTTTGATAGGAAAAAGGACCTTTCAGACAGCCATTATTACGAATATAAATCAAATATTGCTTCAGTAATGTTCTGTTTTCATAGGAAACCCGTTATTTTGAAAAATAAAAACTCTGCCACAATAGAGGGTTGGTGTGGTCACAATTTTGTTTACACTCTTAGTCCGTTTAGTTAACGAGGTAAAAAGATAAATTATACAGTAATCCATAAGAAAGTATTATAAACAATTTTGGAAAAAACCACCCTCAGTACACTCGACCGAGATTCGAACCTTGATATCCACCGTCATCGGCAGTCTAGCCCACTGCGAGAGTAGCGCGTTAGACCACACGGCCACCGAAGCGGGTGATAACTTATTACACGTTCCGTTGACCGCGTGGTTTAACGCGCTACTCTCGTGTTAGACTAGACTGCCTGAGACGGGGATATGAGAGTGGTTTTCCGCCATAATTTTCACGCAACTGCGGGTGCACATCCTCTCAATTAAACCTTCCTAATCCGTAAACCATTAGTGTAATTAGTACATAGGCATATAACCTGAACGGTTAGTAGGACGCGGTGCTAAAAAATCAAAAAAATAACTTCTTAAATTAACTTTATAATAAATAACTCAAATAAAAAAACAATCATTTCCAGAATGCCAAGTTTTATTGACATCATTGTTAGTGCTCGAAAGCGGACTTCCTATAGAAATAAGGGATCAGTTACTTTTAGCTTAATTTTATACATATATTAATTATTCTTAAATATTTATCATGCACATCCTTGAAATCTATAACTTTTTTCTTTTCGTTTAAAGAAATCCAAATTCCATTACTTTCATGACAAATATTCAAGAACGGTTGATTTTACTATGTGTAGAACATTAAATTAAATATATCATCTTAAACAAAATTGTATTTATTTTGTCAAAAAAAATTGTTATAAAAACAAAGCACATATCTTAACTCGCGTACTTTCCATCGCAACTTAAAATAGGGTCATAATGTAATTTGTCAAGGTAATACTTGCCTCCATTAGGGTAAATGGGTTGTGTATTGCAAGAACTTGATTAAAAATTAAAAAAAAACAGGCTTACAACTTGATATTTAAAAGAGGTGGTTGCCTAAAATATTAATTGAAAAAAAAATCAACAGCACAATTAAAATAGTTCCTTTCTTCCACCAAAGAAAATGTCAGAATGCGCCACTGATTGATCTTCTTTCTCTCTCTCTCTCTCTTCGCGTTTTTTAAAACATATATTTGTAATACTTTTGCCCCCTCTTTTTTTTGTTATATTTTATGAAATATTGATTTTAAAAAAACTCAAAAAATTTTTAAAACAAAAAGTAAAATTAATTTTCTCTGAAAAAAAACTGAAATCGTGGACACTTGCAAAGTTTGGGCCCATTTCCTCACTCCCCCCACTTCCATTCTATATCCCAGTGTAATAAAGTATTATCTCCAATGGTTGTGTGGGTGCATTGAGTGGCAGGTTTGGGTGCGCGGTGTTTGTACAAACTGCTGTCCCTTTTGTTCTGTCCGCGTAGTTTGTAGTTTTTTTGCTTGCTTTTGGCTTGTGTTATGATCATATAGTCTGTCTGTAAGTTAACATTAGACACACAGTTTTGGTACGGGCGGAAGTGTTATTTCATGCGCTTGGGGGGGTTCGAATCATGGTGCATGTCGCGCTGTTGCGGGGAAAGTCGCCTCACGTCACGTGACACGAGCGCTCGCGCACGTGGACCTGAGCACAAGGCGACGACTGGTGTCATTCTTCTCTTTCTTGCCCACCATCTTCGCGTCAGCTGACTGCATAATGACGTCACACTCCAGATACTGGACTCTTGATCTTGAACAGGAACCGGGCACTACAGTGGGATTAATAATAATAATAATAATAATAATAATAATAATAATAATATAATAATTCCACATTAGGGTTACCTATACCAAATCCTGTAAAAGAGAAGACAGCCGTGTGGGGGCTGGTCGACTATTAATATTTTTCTTTCGCGTTTTTTATTTTTGTGAATGAAAAATAACACATAAATTCAGATGACTTAAAATTTTTACATGTGACTACAGTAAGGGAAAATAAAGGGAATTTTACACTACCAATAAAATGTTGGGGGATTAAATATTTAATCAGGTATATTGATATATTTTGCCAAAATAAATAAATATTGCTCCGATTGAAACATTGAATTCAATTTTTTTTCACATGTTGATATCAACAGTTGTTGAAGATCTGTCATTAGCATAGCGGCATTCGATGAGAAACTTTTTAAATGAGAGAAAAATTGTCATTAAATTCCAGGACAACCTTGACAGATAATTAACAACTGTTGATATCAACCTTAACTCACGAGCCTATGATTATTTAAATTGATAAAATCTTATCACTAATATAAATGTACTTCCAGATATGGTAGTTAAGGTAATACAAATCAATCAAAATAATAATCATGAAATGTTTCCAATAGAATAGATAAGGTAAAAGTGAGAGTAGGTTGGTAACCCTAACCCTTGAAGTAGAACACATTTGGATGCCGAGCAATGAGAGGTTCCATGTTTACAGGCCTGTGACTACCCGGGGTGTTTCCTAAAGGTGTAAGATGGGGTTGGTAACATCACACCTACCTAGGCCTGGTATTGATTCTGTCTATGTGTGGGGAGGCGGGGGGGAACCCTTCCTTGTAAGATATAGTTTGAGAAGAGGGGTCCATGGGTTGTTGACCCCGCATGGAAAGGTCACACACATCGCTGCTTGGCAACAAGTGGGTCAGTCTACTCCCCCCCAGATGGCTGGCTCGTGTTTATTCACACATTGACATCATATCCCTGGGGGAAAAAAAGGATGAATATTTGTGAATTTAGTACATGAAATTGCTAGCTTTACCCTCTTCAGTGGTCCAATGGTCTACAGCGGCCGGGTGTACTGAAAGTGGTTATATCTATATGGTTTTCCACTCTGTACAGTTGCAGGTACACTTCTTCTAAATTTAACCTACACTAGTCATAGTATACTAACTTAGTACATATACTTACAACCTGAACGATAGTAAGATGACATACTTAAAAAAAAACCTAGGAACCTTTGCATAGAAGAAAAATCTAACTGAAGAAATAAGCACACTGATTTGATTTGAATAGATATCTTCCCCCTCCCCCTTTTTTTCTACTCAAAATATACAGCTGTGTAACAAGTTTATATATTTCCCCTTCAAGGTCAAATAATACTGCTCTAAACACAAATTATGTGAACTCATTAAAAGTCACTTTTGTACGAATGAAATTTAATTCAGATAGACACCCCTCTATAAACTGTCAGGGAAAATGGAAATTTTGTATTATGAAAATAGTGGATAGCCCTGGATTCTTCAATGTTGGAACCATCTGTTAAAAAAGGTCAGCTGTAACCAAATTCATCCCCTATAATATTTTTAAAGTAGCTTACAGGGTTGATACGAGAATTGAGGCGTGCTAGTATTCATTGCTACCACCAGTAACAGTTTAAAATGAGATAATGACACCCCCCCCCCCCAATATGAGTCAATCAATTCATACAATGTACATGTACTCTGACATAACACTTGTCAATCCCTAAATAAAATGCATTGTCAATTGCAATAGCCTGCCAAAATAGACTATTTTCCCCCACCGAGATATAAATGCTAACATGTGTTCATTTCAGATTTTGGGTATCAAGTTAATTAAGAAACGGGATGTACATGGGGGAGAGTTGATTATCAAGTGTTATATGAAATTTTGATTTCTTCTAATAAGTTCACGTTTATAAAATATATATTTTTAGAAGCCTTCTTTAAAAAATGATGCAGTTTTTGACTTGTAATCATGTATATAAAATACTGGAATAAAATTTATTTTTTGTTTTTAAAAAAACTCTTGCAAAAGTCGCGAAATTTCAAAACTTTTATCAAAGTGTTACCAGCCTGATCTAGTAACTTTAAAAACTTATCAGATCGATGTTAATAAAGGCTGTACAGACATATAACTTTTGTAATACTCCTATCTTCATATAATGTTCTATTTCGTACCGTTCTTCAATTCCGCCACATAGTCGACATGTGTTTGAATCGACATTTATAGTATTGGCAATGTTAAGATTGTTATGATGGACCCAGTAAAACTCAGACATACACATCATTTAGTTTGGACACCCAACTGCCACTCGATGCATATTGACTGTTGGTTTATAGTTATTAGTTGATTGTATTGTTATGTATCCACACATTTAATCTCCCATATGTCTCAAATTATGTATAATGTTTGGTTCAAGAGGAGCGTATAGCTCTGTGGTCTGAAGATAACATAACTCACCATTTTAATACAGTTATTTCCTTTAAAAATTTGGAAAGTTTTCACCATGAGGACAATCAACACTCAATATATGATTTATTATAATATGAGTGAATGCATGTGATAACATGATATGGGTTAGTATAGAGTTGATCAGTAATTTTTTTTAAGTAATACTGTTTTTAAATTAGTATTCTCCTGTCTTAATAAGCACACATTTCATTTCTTTGGTTTATTTTTTTTTATCAGAGATATTAAGCTTTGAATTTGGTACTTGGTTACTTAGTTTAAATATATTGTTATAAGACTAAGCTGCATTTTATAACAATGGGGGCTTTAAGGGGTACATTTTGTTGTTGTTGAAAATACCTTATTTCTATGTCAAACCTATTGAATATCTTGTATTTTCAAAAATTGACACAAACTAAATCATTTTGTAGTTTATTAAATTGGGTATGCATTGGCATACCCAATTTGTAGCTAGTCATATGCTGTTTAGTATTCATTGTGTTCATATTTCAAGGAACACTTTTTTTTGGAAAGAGGGGGGGGGGGGGTATAATGAAAGTGCTGAAGTTGTCAGCCAGCCTTTTTAAATAACTTGTTTTCATACAACCTTCCTGTTGGCTCATTTTATCTGACATAGCTAAACATTTTTATAATATAACAATATTTAAAACCCAATTAAAATTTAAACAATCTAGATGAACACTTTTAAAATGTATTATTTCATCTCACTTGCTCGTGTTTTAATAGCGTTTCTCCTCTCTGTCTCTAGCTCCATAGGATAGAGTATGTTCATAGTCGACACTTAATCTACAGGGACGTCAAGCCGGAAAACTTCCTCATAGGTCGGAGTACCACTAAAAAAGACAAGGTCATCCACATAATAGGTAGGTTTAAAACTGTTATTGTTTTCAATAACCTCGGTCGTTTATGGTTAAGTGTTAGTTACTAGCTTCGGCTCCAAACACTGACCTAAGATTCTCATCAAGTTTGGCCATGGGGTTTTACCAGGGTTGCCACGCACTTGGAAAACCAGGAGAAAACAGTGAATTCTTGGTGTCTGGGAAAAAAAACGGGAAAACTTGGGGGAATTTTCCAAAATCAGCTAAAAATTAACTGGAATATTTGTTAATTTGGGACATTTAACTGAAAGTATAGGAAAGTATGAAAGTATGAAAAATTTAACTGAAGACTTTAGCACATTGATTCATTCATGTGTTACTTACTACCTCTTAAACGAGGGTTGTAAAGCGACATAAGATGTATTCCCCCCATCAGTCTTAAATAATCTTGTTTTATTTTTAAGAGACATAACTTCACACATTCAGTCTGATGAATACAACTAAATTGAAAAATAATTACTATAAAAAAATCTCTATCAACCTGATACCAATTTTGCCAAAGCAAATCGAATGATGCAGATAACCAACCACATTTCAACACATTCTGGTTTGAGCGTAATCTTTTAATTTCTCTTTTAATCAGCCGTGACATGAGCTCTTAATTAATCTGACACTGAAAGTGCTGCCATTAGTGTTTCAAACTGAAATATAATAATGATAGCAATAAATACTCTGACCCACTTCGATGGTTGAATGGTCTAAGGCGTCACGGTCACAATAGACCGGACTGTCGACGGAAGGGGAGATCAGGGTTGTAATCCTGCTTGGCTTTACCGAGGGGTGGTTTCTCATACATGGTTTTCTACTCTCTCTCCGCACAAATATGGGTACATTTCCTCAAATTCAATCTTACATCCCTAACACAATGGTGTAGAGTAACTAGTACATAGCACACGGCCCAAACGAGTAGTAAGGCGCAATGCTAAAAAGAAATTGAAAATGTAGAAACATTTTGGGGGTATGTGGGGGTAACCTCAAGCTACTACTTATAACTATACAGGCACAAAGTAATAACTGGAATTTTTAATCAGTTTTTGAGGGTTAATTATATTTTTGTTTCCAGATTTTGGCTTAGCGAAAGAGTACATAGACTTAGAAACAAACAAGCACATCCCATACCGGGAACACAAAAGTCTGACGGGGACGGCGAGGTACATGAGTATAAACACCCACCTAGGGAAAGGTAAGTGCTTTCCCTACTATACATAAAATTCAGTCCAATTTTATCATGGATCGATATATTATCTGTTATGATAAAAGTTACTAGATCTAATTTCACATATTAGGTGACCTGGTGGTCTAGGGGTAAGGTATCAGACTTCTGTGCTGGGGGTCCGGGGCTCGATCCTCGGTCCTGGCACAGATTTATCTGATTGCCAAACCCTTCCTTCACCTCTGACAAGACGTGTATTAATCACAACTTGTGAATGTGAGGAATGCCAGGTCCTCCACCGTGGTTCGGATTCCACGTTAAACTGTAGGTCCTCCATTTCAATCTCACAATCACCCTACCATTGCACATTAGCGTAAGTGCGTATAACCGAACGGGTAGTAAGACGCGGTGCTAATAATAAAAAGTAATCTAAATCGGGGTGGCCAACAGACCGATCGCGGTCGACCAGCTGATCTCACAGTAATTTTCAGTCGATTGCATAAGAAAACTATGTCGTCACAAAAAGGCAAGCTTACCTTGCATTATACCACTATGATACAGCTTATAAGATAGGGCCAAGGTGTAGTCAGTTAAGGTAAGACTACTAACTTTGAGATTAGATGGAATGTGTTTATCATTTATTAATTTTATGTATTTTACATGAAGCCAGGTAGATAGATAGGAGTAAATATTGAACAACAAGGTGTATAGAAAAATAATAATTAAAAGTTGAGTGGGGAAACGAAGGGTGATAGTAGGACCTTTGCTAAACGTAAATGTCGATCGTGGCCCTAAAGAGGTTTTGACCCCTGATCTAGGCTATAATTTTTTTTATCTATTTTAAATAATCATGCAAAGTTCTGTCGTCCCAATCAGAGTGGCCTGTGATGTGAGGGTTGTTTCACTGTTCCAGAACAGAGTAGGCGAGATGACCTTGAAGCGCTAGGTCACATGTTCATGTACTTCCTGAGAGGCAGCTTACCCTGGCAGGGGCTAAAGGCAGACACTCTGAAAGAGCGCTACCAGAAGATAGGAGACACCAAGAGGGCTACTCCTATCGAAGTCTTGTGCGAGGGGCATCCTGGTGAGGAAGTTTTTGATTGTATCAGCTTTTTGAACACATTACTTCGAAAGTTTGATTCACACACTATATGTTGTATCAACGTAACATCACGTACCTGGCAGCATCAAATCAAATCACTACACAATTCACACTCAACGGGAGATGAACGTTAGTTTTCTGTAACATTCTAGTAAGAGCGGTTTGCTTTTACAAACATGCCAAGATTAAAAAATAATGAATTTTCAATGATTGCAATTCTACTTGACGAAGAATAAGTCAGAGAAAGATGCTTAAAATGTGAGTTTGTGAGTGAATATCACACAAGGAATAGTTGCGCTTTTTTTTATTTGTTTGCCAATTTTTCTATATATTGTGTCTTGTTAGATGGTATCATTGTATTTTTTGTTAGACACTTGTTTGAGTCCTCATATTGACGTACTTGTAAAATTAAAAGCTCTTTTAAAGGTTTTTCTAAAGTCAGACCGTCAACCTCAACACATTTTATGGATATTGTCTGCTGGTCCCTGCCAGTGACGGTCCTTGACCTTGCCGCTCAGTATTAGAGCTCTACATTAAAATATATTGAATACATTTTGTGACACGACGTGGTAGGTGATACTACGTTAACGCACAAAAAGTGTGAATTGAGCTTAATTCTTTTTTACTTTTATTATTGGTAAAAACTTAAACTCAGGGTCATGCATCTATAGTTAGTAAATAAAAAGGAGAACACCGATTATATCTACTAATTTGCGACTATGGTGGTTCAGATTATGTAGAAAATCTTAAGAGAGCTATAATCGGGGGGTTGGTGTGCTTGTTAACCAGAGGAGATGGCGACGTACCTGCGCTATGTGCGGCGGCTGGACTTCTTTGAGACGCCCGACTATGAGTACCTGCGCAAGTTGTTCCAGGACCTGTTTGAGAGGCGAGGCTACGTGGACGACGGAGAGTTTGATTGGACGGGGAAGACCATGGTAAGTATGTTGTCTCTTTTCCCTCCATCCATGTGTGTCTTTATCTGTCCAGCTCAGCTTGGCCTAGACCTAGATTGCATGGCATGGGAATTCATTCAACAGGCATCGTCACAATAACTAATGTCTGTATGGTGTTTGTTAACTTAGGTTTTTATTATTATTATTTTAAGTATTTAACATGCACTTTCTGAAACAACTGATTACATCAGAACACAAATTATAAAATAACTTAAATATAACGCAGACACAACACCCAGTCCCCAGCCGTTAATTCGTCACTGGAAGGAGAAACCTACATATCATCAATAATACATTTTTCGGCTACTCCGGGAATCGAAACCAGTACCCTCATAGCTCAGTAGAAACTCACTACCGAATGAGCTAAAGAGTCGGACTTGACTTATGCTAGCTATTTTAAATATAAGGAAAAAAATAGCGTCTGGACAAGGGAATTGAACCTTGGCTCTTTGACTTGGTGCTCCAATTCTCTACCACTGAGCTATCCAGGATTCTTCGCATTGTCGTCATATGAGTGACTCTTGGTGCATATACGTCCTGGATAGCTAAGTGGTAAAACATTGGTGCGGTAAGCTTAACGCCTCTGGTTCTATTCTTGAATATGTATATCGTTCTTAAAACTATATTTAAAATTAATTTATGTGAATAGAGGGCCATCCATTACCAATAATAATTTCAACCAATTGAATTTTAGCAATGCCACGATTTTAATAAAAACTTTTTTTAATTTACTTTTAAAGTGCTCGAAAATTCTAGCATTTAAATATGTCAATGATTATGATTCATGCTTAAGTGATTATTAAAAAAATTAAGGTTTTAGTTCAACATAAATTTAATTAGTTCTGTGGCCGATAATTTCCTACCACACATAAGCATCAAAAGTTCTATATTAGGGCAAAAAAATTTTGAAGTTGGTTGAGACTCACATAAATAGACACAATTATCCTTTAAATTGCCATCAGCTCGATTGATGTATCTAAATATTGTCCCTCTTAAGGATTAATAGGGATATGATAGACTGTACTGCTGGCTAGGGATGCATTTTGGGGTGTTACTTCTTTTCTTCACGCCAGGGCTGTGGAGTCTGAGTTGGAAGCAATTTTGGGTCGGAATCGGTAAAAATGTACCGACTCCGGACTCGGACTTGAAAATTAAAACTTATATTACCATAACAATATTTTATGCTTTTTTTTTTTAATCATTCAGGACCAAAATTTCTAGTTTTGATTGACAAATATATTTAAATAATCCTTCACAATGCCAAGGAAGCTTCCCTTGAAGTCATCTGTATTGAAGCTTTTTATTGCAGTCAATTAGTTATTATTAATTAATATACATTAGTAATTTATGAAGGAGTCAAGACTCAGACAGTATAAAAAGTAGAGGAGTCGAAGGCTTGGCGTACTGACT
Source organism: Timema podura (assembly GCA_033556935.1). Lineage (NCBI taxonomy): Eukaryota > Metazoa > Arthropoda > Insecta > Phasmatodea > Timematidae > Timema > Timema podura. The sequence goes on along the minus strand of JAVRXN010000012.1, from coordinate 53,788,895 downwards.
CCACAGCCCTGCTTCTTGCGATTCACCGGCATGGCCCTGTATCGAATTCGGGCGTTCTCAAGTTTCCAGGGTTAGAAAATTAAAGAAATTCACCAATTATTTTTTACACTAAAGTTTACGCTGTGACAAAACAAAACGATGAATAAAGTTTCAAACCAAAGATAAAACCTTAAAAAATAATTTTAACTTTTGTTGTACTATACAAACACTGTATCGTTAAGTGCTGCACTTAGTGTGTTTTTTTGTTAGTACAAAAGTCTTTTTCATAACTGATCTATAAAAGTTGTCCACTCTTGGTCTTGTGTAGAGAAGTCATGCATGGTTTGTTTCACTAGGAATGTGAAGAACGGGAATGAAAGCATCTTTTCTCTAAAATGACTCAAAACTTTGTGTGTGTTGTTTCTTTCTCCCTTTGCATGCTGCACTTGTCTCTGTCTAGCCCACAAACTTTAATTCCCTGCGGCAAATCAGGAATGCTCCGCCTTCCCATCTAGGGAAAACTAAGTCGCAAAAGGTCAGTACTAATCAAAATGTTGACTTTATAAGTAGTCTTATTCAAGTTGGTTTAACCCTTTTAGCGCTCTACAAGCATATATGATCAACCTTCTAGATTTGCGCCAATTACCCGATGAATAAAACATTCTCCTCTATTAGGCCGCTTACCCACTGGTCGAAACAAAACATTTTATTGGGCGAACAAGAAGAATTTTTTGACAAAGAAATTTATATTTTTAAATTGGAGCATCCCCACATACCAAAAATTTGTGGTTTCTTGAACATCTAACAACTGTTTAATGAAGTCTGGTTGTACAATGTTTGATGAAAATGTTCGAAGAACAAAGCAAATTACGCATCCACGATTTATTTACCCACTTCCTCTACGTTTGTGAATAGTCCTGTAGTACGTCACAACCTTGTGATTAATATAATCATGACAGAAGTGACTGAAGTAGACTGCGTGTCATTAATTGGATGAGACCAAAACTAAATTTTATTCGCAGCCTCTTCTCCTTCAAGTAATAGAACACAAATCCATGTATCCTCGCCCATTATCATCAAGTTATCTACTGAAGGAAATTTTGTTTTATTTTTAAGAATTTCTTGTTTTGTCTGATTTATCACACCATATAACACTTGTTCAAGGAAGTTGTCTGAAACCATTTCAATTTTTTTTTTTTTTTTTTTTTTTTTTTGCCAGTAGGTAAGCTGCCTAATAGAACAGTAAAGAAAGATAAAAATATCCGACAAAATTCCGCTTCATAAAAAAACCGTTTATTGGTTTTCTCTTGTTCAACATGGCAAAAATTATTAAATAGCTGTGGCACTAAAAGGGTTAATACTTATTATTTTAAATAACAGCTTTTAGCAATTAAGGATCAAATATTTGTATACTATTTGAAATTTATCTTCTTTTATTCTTTATGCCAGAAAAAATATAATTTTAATTCAGTTTGCTAGCTGAACATCATAAAATCATAACCCACTTATTAATTGAAGTATTTATGTATATTGTGATAATCTTTTATTTTTAAAAATCTTGGTTTAATTATAACAGTGTGTAACGAAATATATTTTATATTTTTGCTTTTTTTATATCCAACATTTTGTTTGAAAACAAGCATGGTGTAGGGCAGTATTTCCCAAACTGTTGTGTGTGTACCCTCTGAGGGGTGTGTGAGTTGTACCATTGATTTTATTAACAATCAAAAATGTTTTGAGAATAGCAAGTTTGAAATTTAAAAAAAGACATAGAATTTGACGAGATGTCATGAAGTTTTATAAGCCTTTCATTCCCTATTGTCAGGCTTTTGTTTTGATTATCGTTAAAGCTTTATTAAAACTGGGAATGATGGTTTTATACTTAAGTACTGGAAGGTTTACATTTTTGACGATGCCCCAGCGAAAGGGGTACGCAAATGGTGAAAGTTTGGGAAACATTGTTCTGGTAGGAAAGCTACCTATAGACTTATTATCATGGCTTTAAATTTTACATGAAATTGTTGTCATCTTGTGTTAGGACAGGGGCCGGCAACCTTTTGGTAGTGATGTGCCATGGTTATTGCAAAGTCGCTCAGCATACCAACCAAGCCAACCTGAATTGTTTATATTTTTATACTAGCTAACTAGTACAACTTGTAAAACAAATTTAAGTTGATCTTGTAAAATGAAAATGTAACAACATGCTTCTAAATTAAATACATAAAATAACTACTGTTTCTTGAATATCTAACAATTTAAATATAAATCAGAATAAATGCTAAAGTGTTTTGCAAAATTTAAGTTCTGAAGACATTATTTTGAAATTTTGAAACATTACAATTGAATCATTGAAACATAAAATATATTATTTTCATTCAAATCGCTCAGTGTACCATTAAAAATTGTTCCGCATGCCACGTTTGGCACACATGCCTTAGGTTGCCGCCGACCCCTGTGCTAGGATGTTATATATTCATAACAATGTCCTGTACACAGTTTTATTTTGTTAAAATACTCAATTTGTGTTTAACTTATTTGTAAGCAATGGATGGAAAAGGAGCCAGTTAATACAAGACCAAACACGCACGCACAGGCATCAATCAATTTAAACCTAAAGTAATATTAATGGTATATTAAAATCTAATCACTGTTGGCCGCAAACAAATGTGTTTCATATTTTGTACAGTAACGTAAAGTAAGTGATAGTGAAGGAAGCCAACCTGAAAGGAGAGTTAGGTTAGGCCTAGATAGGAACAAACACACTTCTTTCTTCATTTCGTATTACACTTTTAACACTTCCGTCTGTGGCTACACATTTATTCTAAATTTTCAGAAATATTCCTTTGGGGTTAGTCAAGTGGAAGGTAAATAAGCAAATTTTTGGCCATTTTGGATCCCCACCCCTCACTACCTCTCCATCTTGCTTACCTTATAGTTTTCAACTTTTTCTGTAATTTGTTTACAGGGATAACCATTATTTTTCATGCACTTTATAAATTGGTGGTAATTATTAACGAAGAGGTGTAAATTTATGGTGAGAAATAGTTCACAATAAATACTTGTAAAATGTATTTAAATTTATTATACTAAACCGGTAAAATTTTAAAAATGTTAAACATATCTATAATTTTTTTAATTTACCCTTAGTTAAAATTATATTTAAAGTAGATTATTATTATTATAGCCATAAAAAACTCTACTACTTTTTATCTGATGACCAGGATTTATGGATCCACGTCTGACACTTTTAGTTAATATGTGTTCATTTGGGGTCGCTGGGTCACACTGCCATTTTTACCTGTGTAAGCATTGTTCTGATCCCCCTTAAAGCACTTACATAATACTTGAATGTCCCCTTTTTCATATAGAAAGTATGTGTCACTTTATATGAAAAAGGAATATTTCTGAAAATCTACTAATATTCCACCCATCTGTACTCTACGCCCGGTGGTATAGTTAACCTACTGTGTGTGGTTATATTCTAGTCAACTCCAGTGGGATCGCTACAGACCGGTCACGAGATCGTCGTGTCGCCCAATCGAGACAGACACGCTGCGGCCAACAAGGTAAAAAAAACTTTACAGGCATATACCTTTGAATAGACCTTCCCACTCATCCACTCCTCAGAAAATATGGAGTCCCCAAAAACACCTCGCTGGGTACCGTAATGATCTTTTATTTGTTTTATTCTAACAAAATATTAATTAGTTGTATGTCGTGGAAAAGTATACATTTTGTCTTGATTCTTATGTAAAATACGCTACACTCCACTGTGATATTTGGGTTAGAAAAATCCATTTCATCTAATATATGATTTTTGAGAGAGAGAGAAACTGTTCATATTTGAACTTTAAAAACTGATCGATTATATCACAGATAATAAATTTGCTAATATATTTGTTATAAATGTGTGTATCCCATCCGATTTAATCTGAATATTAGGAAACACAAAGTGTAGAAAATATTTTCTGCTCTTAAACATATTTACTTTCATAATTTCAATATTAAGTGGAGTTGAGGGGCATATGTAATTTGGTGGGATTTTGAATTAAGGGAAGTTACAACTACTGGGTGTACTGCAACTGAATAATATGATCATAAATTACCAGGTGTTTTGTCTGAATATGTGTTAGGGGGCATGTGTGATGTTATACTTCCAAGATAGCAGCCGCTACAGTTTATCAACCAGAATTTGATCCTTAACTCCTTTCAGATTGATCCTATAAAATATTTTAACTACCATTTTTTTCATTCACTATAAAAAATCAATGAAGAATTTGATATCTCTTGTTAAAAAAAACTATATCACTACTATTGTGTTTTCCGGTGTAACTTCCTGTTTGTAGTTCCTTATTCATGATTTCTAACATTCTTTTCCTTCTATTTTGTTACAGGTTATGGTAATTGGTAGTAGTATTCTGTTAAGAAAATATAAACTGCTAAGAAAATATAAAAGAAATTTAAGAGCAATTGAAGCATGAAATTTGTTTCTATCTTCTAGTAAATTTTTTTTTTCTAAAATGTTGATACCTTCCGTTATCGAAAGTCATTAAAAAGTAACTTGCACCAGCAGCAGCAAAAAAAAACACTTTTCCTTGTGTATCTTATGTATAAAAAATAAATCTCCCCTAGTTAATCCAAACTGTTAAGAAAAGGTTTTATTGTGTATTGAGAAGATAGCCGAGTGGAAATATTGTGAATACTTGAACATAAGTGAACATTAGTCAAATTAACACCTTAAGAACCGAAAAAATGAAAGAATCGTGGCATTGGAAATGCTATAAGCAATGTGCTCATATGGCAAACGTGGATTGAACATGGTGGCTACAGACAGGGAAAACAGGGAAAACCTGGAAAAGTCAGGGATTTTTTGAATGACAGGGAAAACAGGGAAATGTCAGGGAATTTAACTAAAAATAAGTAAAAGTCAGGGAATTAAAAAATATGTCTAAAAATCCCATTAATTTCGAAACTAAACACTAAAACAAAAGTTAATAATACCTAAATAAAATAACATTTTAATTTTTAAAATAACTGATAAAACTGTTTATGTTTAGTAAATACAAACTTTTTTAATATGTGGTCAATAATAAATAAAACAAGTCATCATCCATCATTAAAACTGGAAAAAAGTAGTCAGGGAAAATTGAAAAATGTTGCCTGGAAAAACTGGAAAAGTCTGGGAATTTTGTAAAATATGTTTTGTAGCCACCCTGATTGAAGCAAAGGATTGTATGAAGAGCAGCTATGTAAGACAAAGCTACACTAAAAGATCAAAATTACCTATGTACGATATAAATAAATGCGTCTTTTGCAATAAAGAAGGAAAAAGAAGAAATCAATGATATTTGGTAGCAAATATCAGGCATTTGTTTGAAGATAGCGGTAGAACTGCCTAACAATAACATATTGAAGATTCGTCTAAGCGATTGTAGAAATCCTGGGGACCCTCCCTCACTTAAAGGAAATTGTATACCACACGCTATGTTGGGACACACATGTAGTGAATGTCTTGTGGCACAAGCCTACACTAATTGGAGATAGGAAGCCAAATTCATTGTCTTACAAAGAAACGAATGTTTAATTTGTATCTTCATTCAATGACTTCCTCCTTCAAGGCAACGCAACAAAAATGGCTGAAATCTAAAAGATTTACAGGAAAATTGCTGCTAACAATGGCTTAGGAGGAGGACAGATGAAAACTAGAAAACAAATCAAAAGTTTTGTACAAGAAGTGCTTGAATGAATTGGAATTATCTTTAGTAACCCCAAAGGGTAAATTAACCTCAACGAGCCTCAATTAAAATAACAGCAGATGTTGGACTATCTAGTGCAGAATAAGAATTTGAGCATATTGAGAAAAACATGAGAACCCTTCTTGAAGCAGTTAGGATTTTACAGAGAGCCATACTAAATTGTGAAAATTCACTGTAAGTTTTGAAGAAGTGAATTTGGCAGATGTTGTTCCAAAGGCAAGTGTTGCTCTCAAGGACACACGGATATGAGAAGTACTTCAGAAAAGAGGGATACCACTGTAATCAACAGGGCTCATTGTCACAGATGTTAATTTATGAAATGCAATCATTAAGACAAGCTTTCTACACAAACACTACTACCACATAGCATATACCTTATAAATACCCTTGCAAGTATAAGTTGGGTTCATAATGCACACAGCAAATTCATCATTCAATTCTGAACATCTTTGGAGCTCCTATAGATTATGCTGGAGTCCTTCGGTTTGAGACTCGGATAACAACATAGGTGGTAGAACTGTTGGGTGAGTGTGGAGGATCTTAAGTTCCCTCAGAGTTTGTAAGAGGCATATTTGTCCTTTGGGCTGCGGACAGCGTTGCCTTTATTGAGGATACTCCTTACGGCAAAGGAACTTTGCACAGCGCAGCTATGGTTATCTATCAGGAGGAGGAGTAAGATGGCCTAATCCCAATTAAAATATCAGGACCATCACTTAACGTTAACATTGACTAATCCTGAGATATATGATGGAGAATAACTCATAAATAAATAAATAAAAGCCGTTTTTAATTGACAAATTTAGAGGGACACATCACGAATGAAAGAAAAAGGATGTTTAATATACAACTAGTTCATTGAAGACCAGATTAAATCAGACAGTTGTAGCCTGTGGGCAACAATGAACAAAGAGGTGTAAAAGTGCACGCAAAGAACACATATAATTCATTGTTCACATGTTTGCTGATTGCTTCAAGAAGTCGAACTGACGTGGCTCTACAGAAATGTCCGAGTGATTGTGAATTCTATGCAGTACATCTTTCAATGTTCAATTTAGATGGTACAATTATTTTACCTTCAGACAAAAGCAAGCTGATAAAATATACTGGAAGAGCAACAACACACAGAGGTTTCGAACAACATGATCAAGGTTTCTTCGTTTGTTACTGAGGACAGATTATCTCTTCCAGAGCAAACGATTTCAAAATTATATTCAACAGCTGTCTTTTGATATGATGGTAGAATTGCAAGCACTGCCAAAGCCGTTATTTGTGAAGATATGCTATGTCTTTTCAATTGAACTCAACAAGAAAATAGAACCTTATATACTTAAGTATAATGAAACTCATTTGATATTTGATATCTAATTAGAAAATTTACTCCACAACTCAATGCGAAAGAAAAGAGTAGGAAAAGCAACAGCTGTAGAGTACAAAATTACTGATACCAAAAGTATTGAAAAATGTATCATGAGACGCCTCCTATTGAATTTCAAAACTAAATATGAGTTAATAACATACCTCTCAATTAAATCAAGTCATCATGCACGAGGATAAAAATAAATCTCAAAATCTGTTAGCCAGTTGGAGAAATGAAGCCAAGTCATCAGATGAAAATGATGTTGGAAATCTTAAAAGCACACAAGGAGGCAGATACAAAAATAATTCCGCACTCTCTTTATGTACCACGTTGTCACCTGACACCGATGTTTGTTTCATTTCACTATGGGGGGTCACCATTTTTTCCCCTCTGACAGCCTGTTTGTCACAGTGGTTGGAACTAATATAAGATTTAAATATATCATAAGTGTGTGCTCCTGCTTGGGGTCTACAAAAGTGAAGGTATTACTAGTTATTCAGGGTGTGATGTTACCATGTGTCTTACGAAGAAAGGGAAACTAGTTTTCAAGACTTAGAATTTAAGAAGGAAGATGAAATCTTTCATAGAGCGATTCATTTGTCAAGTCTACAAGCCATTAACAAAGTTTTTGGACATTGGTCAGCTGCGTTAGTAGATGTTAAAAAAAGAGAGAGAGAGAGAGAGAGAAATGCAAAGTGAAAATCTGGTGCCAACCAGATCCTCTTTAACACCATACATTTTAAGGACTCGTTACCAGTTGATAGAGGAAAGACATGTTGATAAACAACATCCAAATCTCCCAGAGCCATCACAATTCGATTGGGAGAAATATTCTCTTAGTATGTGTAGGCTTCTATGTGCACCACAAGCAATAATGCAGCTGGTATGATGTGCATGTGCATTGCACATTCTGAGCTCAGTCACTGAGGTGCACAGGACTTTGTAAGTGTGAGGGTCTCTGATAACGATGCTGCAAATGATTAAAAATGAACTCTGGGACTCAGAAGATGACCTCTAAAACCTTCATTTATTTCTTCAAATGTAAATAGATATTGTGGCTTTAATAAATAATATATTTCAAGGAGAACGTTGCTAATTATTTCACACCTTTCAAATTAATGAGCATACAGTCGAAGGCTTGTGATGAAGGTTATATCTCGGAAACGTTAAAATATATCAAGATATACTTTATAAATTTTATTCCCTTTTTTCATGTTTAACAGAAAAAGGTACTTAGCATATTTTTCATAGAACCACCCTAAAAGCAATAAAAGATTCAAAAAGAAATTAGTATATGTAACGGCAGCCACCTTTCATTAATGATATCACACAAGCCCTCCACCTCAAATTCAGACAAAAACACCTGTCATATTTTTCCTTCATTCACAATCCTCAGACAGATGCCCCTACACTGTTAAATGTATCTCAATGTTTTGTTTTTTATAGTGTACATATACATTAATTGAAATTATATTAACAGTCTGGGTGCTTAATTTGTCACAAAAATTAAGTTAAGTCTCAAATAGCCAGTATAATGTCACTGAAACTTACAAAATAACTCGGAACTAAAGGTTTTTTTTCCCACCCTCTAGCAATCCATCTTTAACTATTGTCAATATTAAATTATCAAATTTAAATGAAGTAAGAAGTGTGTTAATAAATTAAATTGGTATTAATGTACTTGTTATCTCACCGCAAACTAAGCCAGGGTTCACACGCTCGCGGCCCGCATCCGGCCCACAAGACATGTCTGAGTCTATTTCAAACTAAGTTATATTTTTTATCGCTTTTATTACTTGACCGTGGGAATTTTTATCTACCCAATTAAATATATACTTCATGATTATTTTACTTCCTCGCGTAAACATCTGGGAAAAGCTATTGAATATTTTAAATACATATAATCACAAAGCTAGAATATACCCTACATTGGTGGGTGTGCAGATTAAATGTCGGGCTCTTATGGTCTAGTATTTAGTTGTTGGTGAGGTAGGCAAGGGTTTGAATTCCAGCCGGATATACAGAGAGTTGGTTTTCCTAAATCGTTCCTCACATTCCCTTGACTCAAATGCTGTTACATTTCTTCTAAATTATGTCTTCTCAATCTCTTGCCCCTTAGCGTTATTAAAATGTGCATAGTCTGGAGGGGTTGTAAGACGCGCTTAAAAAACAATAGTACAGAATAAATTGAATGGAGCAAACATGTTTTATAGTGTGTGGCCCGCAACACGCCCTGAGTTTGTGAACCCGGCTCTTCGACGAGTTTGAGACCCCTGAACTAAACAATCTAAACACTCGAGTAACCCCGAGTGTGGGTTGCCCCCTGCCCTTGTCTCCAAGAGTCACCTGTTGTTCTTTGTTTGTGCTCGGAGGGCCAGGAGTTCTTCACATATGAGGATGATGATTTAGAAGAGGGAGACACTGTGTTGATTCTACAGGTCAGACTTCCTGTCCATCTCCCACCCCTCCCTATTACGACTCTTGCTTGCTATTTTGGTTGTAGGTCCCAGCGGCCGTCGACTGAGATAAAACCCTTCCATCATTCCGTTTTCCTGGTCACGCAACCCTCGAGTAATTGTTAGGTAGCTACCAAACATGTGTTTAAAATTTATACTCACAGTGGCTGAGAAACATTCCCTGTGTATTAGTCTGTAAATGAATTAGTCTTAGTACCTCGTTGATGATGCCATTCATTTTTATAATGCCTAGAGAGAGAGAAAAAAAATTGTGTGGCAACGGGGATTTGAAAATGTAATGTTTCAACTTTGCAGTCTGTTATTTGTTTAGTATTTTTTATGGGCTCATGATAAGTTTGATTGAATTCCCTTAGCTTTCAGATGTGTGCTTTTAAGATGTATTTTGTTTTAGAGAAATTATATAGACAGCATTGGTGTAGTTGTGTGTAGAATGTTATGAATTATTAACTTTTGTATTGCAAGACATATTAATTTGCTTTTGTTTGTAGTTGTGAGTTATGATCTAATACAAGAAAAATAGATTAAACTAATTTTTACTTATACTCTTTAAATTTAAAAATGACACCTGGACAGGGAAATCAAACCGAAGACCTTTGGCTTACTACGCCAATCCTCGTACCACTGAGCTATCCAGGGAGACGTCCTATGCCCAGGGTAATTCTTCACTCATATTTTTAAGGCAGTCAGTGATGGACGTGTGAATATCGTCAGCTACATGAGCATTTGATTAAGATTGCAAGCTATCAGATAATGCAGCCACCTTTGACTCGGGAGGGTTCTTTGTTGCCAACTGTACAAAGACAAATCTACAAATGTGCATACCATGATGGATTAAATAGACACGCTATTATTTTTAATTGCAAGCTTGTTTTATAATTGTTTCAAATGATTGTGAGATAAACTATATACATTTTTATTTTATATAATGTATTCTAAAAAAGCTACAGAAAATAAGTGCCTTTAATTCTTGATAAAGCTATCATGATATTTAATTGAAACTTAAGGAACTAAAATTGGATTTGTCTTGACCAGAAGAAGCAAGGCTTACTTACTCGACATTTATCTCAATTTATTATCCAATATTACAAGTTATGTGCGAGTTTGTAAATAGACATCAAAAGATTTTTTTTTTAATCATGGGTAAAAAGGTTTAAAAACTTTTATTTAAAGTTTCAGTAAATATTTCATAGATGAAGAAAATTTGCAGAAATTATTGTAATGGTATGTGATGAATTTCTATTCATACTATCAGTGCTAGTGGTTCAACTGTTTGTTGAAATAACCATGTTTTTTTTTAATAATATTTTTTTACTGTACCAAAACAACTTTAATATTTTTAACATTTTTAAGAATTGGGTGAGGGTGCATTATTTATAAAAACGATAGTCAAAGTGTCTTCCTTGTTTCTCTTCCCTTTACTAACATTATTGGTTTGTTTTTTATTTCTCTGATTCTCTACTTGATGAAACTTTTAAGGGTATTTTCATTAAAATTGGACACCAAACATTACCATAAAATTTATCATGTTTTTGATTCAACATTTTAGATTATATTCATAAAAATAACAAGTTTCTACAAACTTTTAATCTCAACACCCAAGAGAATTTTTATTTTTTAGTAAAAATTTTAATTTGAATCTTTTAACCATTTTATTTATTTGTAAAAAAAAATATATTATTTTATGAGAGAGAATATTCAGTATTCAGCACGTGGTGTCCTCTTTTAAGTGTAGACCTCATTATTGGAATAATATTAAATGTTTTTAAGGAACTCTGTCCAGTTGTGTGCATGAAGGGGTTTGGGGATGTTTGCCGTGTTTCCACCCTCCCTCCCCCCGAGTTTGCTGAGTGCATGTTGTCTTGTGTGTCCCGCAGGGCGGTGGTAAGGGAGTCCCCGCGTGGCCAGACGTTCCCAAACAGACTAACACATTAGGAAATTTGACTCCCGCAGACAGGCACGGATCTGTTCAGGTGAGAACACGCCCTAGCGCTGGCTTCATTGAAGCCTGTGCGGATCCAACATTTTCAATTTGCATTCGAATCTGAGTCAAAAATGTTATCATGGAAATTTTTCAAAATTCTATATTTTATAACTTTTTTTTTTTGAATCCATTAAAACTGCATACAAACAATGAATAGGTTATAATTATTAAAAAAATTCAAGTTTCTATGGTTAATTTAAATATGGTGAGTTGATCCTTAAAATAAAAATAAAATTTAAATATGGCCACATTTACTTGCTAATATGAATTTTCACTTTTAATGTTTGGCTCTTAGATTTGAATTATTAAATTAAATTTAATTCTATTCAATCCAAATATTTGATAACTTCATATTTGAAGTTTTGAATCAGATTCGAATCATTTACATAATATATTAAAATTTGAAATTTTGAATAAAATATAAACCAGTTTCAAAATTTTGGAGCTTCGCACAGGTTTACCTATATCGCATGATGTTATGATTGTTACTATTCAGAACAAGCAAAGCTTCTTCAAAATCAAATAATATTTATGTTTTTATGTCGGAAATATATACTCAATATAACCATTTTTTAAATCTAAATAACTAATATATTATATAGGTGTCATGTATCCTATTTTCCTTGATTCCAATTCCTTAACATTTATAATCCATACAAAACGGATGGAACACACTTATAAGAATATATTTATAATTTTTCAGTACTGAATTGAAACAGATATAAGAATTACTAAGGGCCACAATTTAAAACTTCTCTTCTGAATAAAGATATTTCATTTAAATACCAGCACTTTCATCTGCTGGTAGTTATATAATAATGGGGAAAAAAGGAACTATTAAATAATTAAGTGAAAATTGAATTAAAGAAAACTTACCTATGAAAAGAGTAGGAATGCATAAACGTGAGATCTTTTTCCTTTATTCTAACTTTCCAATTCAAAAAAGGATTATTTTATATTTAATAATAAACAAAAAAAGCTAAAAGTGTATTTTTTTAAATGAGACTTTGATTTAGCTCAGTGGTTTCCAACCTTTAACATATTTCAGACTCCCTGAAGTTAATGATAATTCACCACAGTTCCCTTAATCTCACGCACCACACAAGGGGAAATTAAAAAACTGCTCACACATTTCTAGCATTCTACATAATACATTTCATATTAATAAAAGAAAAAAGATACAGTCGGGGGAACAAAACACAGATGCTTTAGCAATTGTGAACAGTGAATATTTTTATATGATGTGAAAATACAAATAAAGAATAACTTAAAAATCTAGATTTGTTTCAAATCTAGATAAGTTTTAAATAATATCACTAAAATTTGTTTTATAAGACTTATTAACTCTGTCACAACCGCTTGTGGTAGGCGTAACTTTAAGATGGCTTGTCTTATGTTTCAAAGTGAATGTCTAAAAAAAAAAAGTTTAAAAACTTAATCTTCTGCCTCAAAATTAAGAAATATATAAAAAGTATTACCGGTGTACAACAATGTGTTAAGATATAAAACCTTTCGTGGAAGACAATAGTTTTTAAATCTGAGCAATGTGTGTTTGATTGTGTAGATGAACAATCCCCCCCATGGAAAAGTCTTTTAACATATTTACCTTTCTCTACCTTTCATTGTTTTAACAAAGCAAAATATAGGGCATGAAATGACTGTGTTCTAAGATATTTATTACATATATGAAAGTTAAGTCAAATTGAAGAGTATATATTAGAACATTTCCGAAGTCAAAGCTCAAATTTTTGTTGGAAAAAAAAGTAAATATTTATTTAATTTTCGACACTAAACATAATTTAGAAAATATCTTTATTGTAAAATAGATCAGAATATTTGTCCTCGGTTGATAAATCAAGTACTATCACAATATTTAATTAATTTAATCCTTTTTTTTTTACAATTAATTGGTAATGTAACTCGGTTTGCCTGAAAGGTAGCAGCCTTACCTTGACTAATTACACTATGGCCTTATCCCATAAGCCACACCATAGTGGAACCAAACAAGGTAAGCTTGATATCCTTTCAGGGTAAACGACTGGAAAGAAATAAGTATTAAATTTACATATTAGCTGTCAATATTTTTTATTAGAGTTGGGTCGAACCACTATTTTGCAAATTTGAATCTCAAATCAGACTTACAATTTACCTTGAAATCATAAATCATGAATCTAAATCTTGATAAAAATCATAAACCCAAGAGAAAATATAAATATAATAGAATATAGAAACTGCAAATAGTAACTAAATGTTAACATTATTTCTTAACATTTCATACATTCAGTCAAGTGTTAAATTACTGGTCTGGGGTCTGGTTGTTAAGTTCATCCTATAAATTATGATTGGTTCTGAGACACCATAAGGCAGAATTAAGGCTCTAAAACAAATTTCACTTGAAAAATTGTAAAAACAAATATTTTTTTTTAGGGAACTCGATTCTCGAACCCTCGTATCTTTAATATCCCTAAGGATTCGAGGACCCATCTCTAATTTTTGTTGAAGAAGCTTTGTCATCATCATCATCACCACCACCACCACCACCACCACCCACCACACATATCATCATCATCTCTGCAGGCCGTCTGGCACATCCTCTTCCATTCCTGTAGAGGATATGCCAGATGACCCGCAGAGGCGGAAATGTCAGATGATGATGTTGATGACAAAGCTTCTTGAATAAAAACTAAGGATAAGTCCTCAAATCCTTAAGAAAATTAGAGATTCAAGAATTCAAGACTCAAATTTCTTTAAAAAAAAACTTTGTATTTGCTAAAACTAATTATTTTTTTCACTTGTCCGTTTGCATTTGATTCCATTTACATTTAATTTTACAGCCCTTATTTTAATTTTGAGGTTATAATGACCCGAACATCATTGCTCGTTAATAAACATAGCATGATTTGTTTTATGAAGAATTTTCTTGGACCTGTTTTCCCCATTTTTTCCAGGTAGATTGCATGAAGTGTGTGGTCTTGTGAATCTTGAGCCAATATTCTCCCATCCATGACTGCCAAGAAAATAGAATAACTTTTGTACCTGAACCGGTTCTGTGGTTTATTAGATGTTATAGAACCATCCACTCTCATGTTTAGGGTTTTACAAGTGTGTGTGTCACTAATTTCTTATAAGGCATTCAATAAATATGTTTACCAAGCATTGTTTGTTCAATATTTTGTTTTTCCAAAATACTTCACATAAAAAATAAATTCCTGACGGCAGTAAGTACAATATTTTTAATTATGTAAGGATTTGTTATATTCCTGTGTCAATTTTTTTTATATATAATAATGGAAATTGATGAAATTAATAAAAAGGAAAAATTAAACAAAAGGGTAAATTTAATGAAGAAATCCCACCGAGAGATCGAGGGAAAATATGGGGAAAGAATTCAATGCTCAAAGGTGATATGTTCTTTCTCACTTCTATGTAGAAATAGTCACACACAAATTGAGTAATATTTCGGCATTGTTGCTCAATTTGTGTTAAAATATCTACTATAGAAGATAAAGATGTCACCTTTGTGCATTGGATTCTTCCCACTTTTTTTTTTCTTTTTCCTTAGGTGGGCTCTATTCATTAACACTTTGCCTGCTGAACCTATATATACTATTCTGATACGTTTGGCGGATCCTTTTTAATAAAAACATGTACATTTTCTAAATCTTACCAATAAAGGTATTTTATTAGTATAAAATTATTACTTACATGTAATTTTTCTCTGGAATTTCTTCTTTAACATGATGTATTACTCAAATTAGTTATATTCTTATAAAAATTTACTAGATTTATTCAATGACACTTTTTTTTTAAGTTTTTCACAAACAAAAATATTTTGTTTACTTTGACATTTAGAAAAATAACCAAACTAATAGACCTAGTTTGTTTACAAAATTTCTACCATTCATACACATGGATAATATGAATGAAACAAAAAATAACAATAATAATCTGTGAAAAATAAAATTTACTCTTGAACAAACCTGATTCATTTTCCAATGCAAAATTGGGATCCAATAATTCCGATTCATCAAAATATTCATCACTTTCATCTAAATAATCTCGTATTCTTTCAGAATTTAAACACTTCATAATCTAGTCACTTTACTAATAAAATAATATTCAATACAGTTTAAAAATATAATGCTGCAAACACAATTTCACTCACGAAGTAAACAAAACAAACCTCTAAACTTGACTGACAACACGCCTAAGATTGTAGGGCAAAGAGATTGTATTTTTAAAAAGGAGTGTGATCTATTGGTAAACGTATACACTAAAATTATTAAATAAACCGTCCCTAATAACGTACTATAGTAATATTACAATGGATACCATTAAAAAAGCATGGAAAAGTAGCTATAGTAATATCACACCTCCCGCAGAAATCAAATCTCCAAACATGATCCACGACATTAGCAGGCTAAGTGTTACTACATTGCACGCTACACTCAGTTCCTCTTTTTAAATATTGACATACGCAATGGCTCGAGATATGCTCAGGTATAGTGTTCTCTAAATGTTTCCTAAGACTCTTTCTTAGTTCATTAAAAAAAATATACACTAGGTGGTAGCACTTCCCATAGTAAAACTAAATAAGCTCATATTTCTAAACACTTCATCAACGCCAACCAACCATCTGTGGTACTTGTCAAAATGGCTTCCTCACAAGCAACTTTGCTAGATGATTCCAACAGAGGATTATTGTTAGACCTAAATGTTTAATAAACACACACACAAAAAAGTATGATACGCCAAAAAGTAATTCTTACGGCAAAAATTCAAAATATTATAAATTTGGCTGCTATATCACAGTTGAACATGTAATTGCATGCTGGTGCATGTTAAATTTACACTCAATAGTTTATCACTTCCCATTAGTATAAGATAATTTGGCTGTTGGGTCGTCCTGTCTCAAAATTTTTTTTTTGTAGTCCTTTTAAAACCTGTTACTATGATTATTTTATTTGTAGTATATGTATGTACACTCCATTTACCTGAAAGGTAGCAAGCTCACCTTGATTGATAACAGTATACATTGTTTTGGGAGCTGAATGATCTAAGGTGTCACTCTCGTAATGGACTGAACTACCGAGTACGGGGATTCGAGTCCTGATTGCGTGAACTGAGTTGGGGTTTTTTTTTTCACCCCCTTGAATGGTTTTCCATTCTCTCTCTCCATACAAATGCTTGTACACTTCTTATAAATTCACTTGTCCTCATCTCAAACACATTTGTTTAATTAGTACATTTGTGTATTCAAATGGGTAGTAAAATGTGGTGTTATAAAAAGAATTATAACAGTGTTGGATTATCTAAATTAATAAAATAGAGTTTTTGTTAATAAAATAGAGTTTTTGTGACCACACGCAGAGGTTTTGAATTTTTAAATTAGTTTCCCTTGTGCACAAACATGTAACCTCAAAGCTGGAATTTTAAAATTTCAATTGGATTTTTTTTTTATCAAAAACTTGGCAAGTAAATAAAATGAGATTTTATTTCTGTCTGTTTGAAGTAAATAAAAGCGTTAGCCCGGGCAATCTCTACTGGTACTATATAATCCGACCATAGTGGAACCCATCAGGGTGATATTGCTACCATTCGCTGTCGATAAATTTTATTAAATAGCAATGTATGTTCTGTACAAAAGGTTGATCTAAAACATTATGGAATGCATTTGTTAATGTTTTTTTTAGTTTACTACAGCAATCATGAATCAGGTTTATAACTAATAAGTGATTTGTACATCAGGTTGTGAGTTCGACCAATGGGGAGTTGGCAAACGACGACCCCACTGCAGGTCATTCCAACACACCCATCACGGCGCAGGCAGAGGTTGAGATAGTGGATGAGACAAAGTAAGTGATTATTCACCTGCTACAGTTACTAAAGTTCAGGTTCTCACTCGAAGCTTCGCACAGGTTTAAAATGAGTATCTACCCGCTTGGGTCGCCGCATAGTCTAAGCCGCTATTCCTGCGCTAGACTAGACTGCCTGAGACGGGGAGATCGGGGTTTCGTTTCGGTTGGGTGCACTGAGGGGGGTTTTTCCCAAATGGTTTTCCACTCTCCCTCAATGCAATGTGGGTGCACTCCTCTAAATTCAACCTATCTAATCCCTAACATCATCATCGTCAACTGTTTCCAGCATGTGGCCGGGTCAGTTTGGTAAAATGCCTCCATCTTTCTCTATCCTTCCACGATTCTTTCTCCTTTAATTTCTTCCATTCTTCTCCTCTCATTTGAACATTTTATGTTGTTTGCTCCTCCCATCTCTTTCTTGGCCTCCCTTGAGGTCTTTTCTCTACATAGTTTATTTCCAACATTTTCTTTTCTTTTCCATCCTCATTACATGCCCAAAACAATCTCAGTTTTGCTTCCTATAATATCTCGTGTACTCCCTATAATCCAAACCGGTAGTAAGACGTGGTGTTTGAAAAAATATATTTGATCTATTGTGTGTGTCTTCTTCTTCCCTTGCGCAGATGTTGCTGCTTCTTCAAGCGCAGGAAGAAGAAGTCTGGCCGTCAGAAATGACTAGCGGTGGTGCAGTGCAGCCCGGAGCGGGAGGCAGTCACCCTCTTGAGGGCTACGTCTCACTCCAACTCTCGGGACAGTGTCCTCAACAACCCTAGCAATGGGGAGTTTGCCCCTCGCTACCCCACGCCTGCGTCTGTCACGTGAAACCGACATTTAGCGTACCCCTAGCCTGCATTGGGATTGCAAAATATTATTGATTTTGTTTGCGTTTGTTCTGTACACTCTTTGCAGCATAAAAGTTGATCACCGGAACCAGTTAATATGCTCTTCATACCTCGAGTAGATAACTGCAAGGAATTGTTTCTATGAGTGGTTTTATCAGGAGTTTACTTACTCAAGTAGTAGAAAATATTTTATTTTTAAGGGGGGCTTTAATATTATTCTTTACAAGATAAACAACAAAATGTTATTGCATTTAAAAATAATTATGGTTTCATGAACATTAAGCGGCACAGCTCAGCCCACCCCCACCCCCTCTCCATTACCCCTCTCTCGTTTTCTCGACTCCACTTTTCTTCTTTGAAATACGATTTAATAAAATGTCATGTTTAAAGCTTGAATATTAGAATTACCACTTTCCTTGATAATTTCTGTGTTTATTTTTGCAATGAATGGTTTTCGCTTTTTATGGAAAACTTCTCATCACTTTATATTTTGGAATTCAACACTCCCTAGTTTCTTAGCTCAGCACAAAATCTAAAGTGTTTGTAGTAAAATGTGCCGAGCCCTGTTTTAATGGATTCATATTCGTAAATTTTAACCTTAGTTTTTCAATTCTTGTTTCATCAATATTTACCATTTCAATCTTATTCCATGCATCAAATCTCACATTAAAATATATTTTTAATTTATATACCGTACTGCAATGTATTTAAAAAAAAATTGTAAATAGTAAAATAAACATGTAAACAAAAAAGCCCTGCTTGATTTGTGCACGATCATTAAAACACAAAAAGTCACGCCGAGAACATTTACAAATTATCAGTACTTAAGTAAAACAGCAAAAAAGATCTAATAATAGTCACAATAATACATTATCCAATTCAGAAATTTGCCATTTTGTTTAAAGGTCGGAAGTTTAATTTGCTTGGATTTGAGAACTAAGAATTATATTGAAAAGATTTATGATAGTTTTGATATCAGTAAGACAGGGGCCAGTTTTGCCTCAAGACCCTCCCTGATACAGACTCTATATCTGTAGGTCCTTGGTCCGTAAGAAATCAATGCCACAATATCAGATTCTGGCCACAGGGTCCTTATCCATAAGTCCATACTCCGTACAAGTTGAACAACTTTAACTTTCTAAGGACTAGTTTATACGGACTACCAATCACAGCTGAGTAAATATATGGATGTGTGTTGGGATCCATCTTAAACACAAAATAGATTGTTTATTTTTTATATTTTTATTCTGTGATCGGATATATTTTTTGTTAAGATTAAAACCCATATATACACAGAGGAAGCATGAAAATAATATTAAAAGTGCTTGCTTTGTTTACATTCAGAATACCGGTACTTAAATTGGTTTTTCATTTACAGGCTAATGGCTAATCTATTTTAAGTTTGATAGTTAAAATAGTGTTATAAATATATTTACTGTGATTGTACTACATTTTAAGTATATCCTGGAAATTTTCTCAAAATTTGTTTTTTTAGTTTCTTTCATTTATCAGCTGGCTTATTGGTGCTTGCTCCTTGCTGTAGACAATTTTCTTTTGAAGTTTTTGATTGGACGAAGTCTCTGACTATCTCATTGGTTGGAACGACCACATGATTATAGATATGGACCCTCGAACCATGAATAGAATTTCTTGAGGACAAGGACTGCGGACTATGGACTACGGACCAACGAATACAGAGTCTATTTCAGGGCCTTCAAGTGCTGTGCTTTAAAAAAATACAAGTCGACATCTATTAAAACTTTAATGGAATGGGCGTTTTTCGCCTATCTTATTTAGGTAGGTGCTGTCCTATATTTAGTATAGCGCTGCATTTGAGACATATTAAGTCTTACTATGAAACTGGCTCAAAAAATAAAGGAATCAAGCTTGACATATTTATTTTTTATTATACTGGTCTTAACAATTAGATTCTTGACAATTTTTAAGAGAAGAATTACAAAATTGAAGTTTAATTGACTCCTCATCAACACCAGCCTAATGCATAATACGTGACACACCAGTAGCCATAAGTGTCCTCCAGTGATGGAAGGATTTTTGCAATGGCCTTGGACTGCATAGACTTATCCACCGTTTCCAGCCTGTCACTGGGTCACGTTAGTAAATTGCCTCCATTTTCTTCTACTCTCACTTGCACACTTGTTATCTGCTCTTCTCATCTCTTTCTTGGTTTTTCTTGCAGTCTTTTTCTCGCATACTTCCAACTTCGTTCTCTGGATGTACAAAATTGGTTACATTTTAAGAAATGTCAAAAAATTATAATCTGATGTACTATCGCTCACTATTTATTTATTTTTACTAAGGAACTAAATTTGTGTTTTTAATTAAAAAAAATAAAATCAGCGTGAAGCTTTCGTGAATAAAACATTTTTGAAAATTAAATGTATACAAATAACTTTGCTCTTTGAAGGTAAATTTTACTATCTGAAGTCAAAGTGGAACTTGAAAAATATGGGGAAAAATTTTTTTTTTAAATTATAAATACAGTGAGGCATGACTTGTCGAGTTTGGTGCACGTCCTTTTACACAGGATGAAAGACGCTTGCTTACTCGACAAAATAATGTTCACATGTAAAAAACAGTGATCCGAAACTGCCCAAGTTTTTCTTTTATCACCAACCTTACTCCAAGTCACAACGGGGTTTTCTCCTTATGCTACTGTATCAACCAGGTGTTGACATTTTGTTTTGCTAGTGTTTTTTTGTGAGTTTATTGTGCAATGTTGTAGAACAAAAGAAAAGAAACATGTTAACCCTGAAACGGCAATGTGTGATTTTAGTCAGACGTGATAAAGGCAAGGCATGAATAAAACTAGCTTTGTAGTACTCTGCGGGTAAGTCTACAATTTTTTTGATACAAATTAAAAATAGTGTGAAGATACAGGAATGTGTTTCAAAGCCAAAATAATAAAAAACAAAAGAATCCCTTTACAAATAATAGTATATAAATTAGACATCTGCGAAACAGGTTTTTTGAGTTCAAATCAAAGCAAATACCATTCGCGAATTTTGAATAATTATTGTATTAAATCATATCTCTACTAAATTTGATAACTTATGATGTTGAAAAAACCCCACTAGATTGATTTTGAACCATAGTCCAATTAAGTTCTTCATCATGATCACGCTACGTATTATCCAAGGGTGCGATAATAAACCGTTGTATCATCGAGTTAGCTGTTGAATACTTGGGGAGTAAAGTCATGATTTAAAACGTTGAGGGCGTACAACCCGAATGGGTAGTAAGACGCTTTGTTAATGAATAAAAATTAAACATTGAGTGAAGTGCCTAAAAGTGGATCGTCGTAAAGTAAGGTATGCCTGTATTTTATTGAGTGCAATATTGTATTTCCTTCGTTCTCTTAGAAAAATGTGATATAGGCTTCACTCTACACTTAATTTTTTTTTGGGGGGGGGGGGGGGTTTTAGACATAAAGTAAAGTTTAACACTTAATAATATTTATTTTCCAGAAAGTGGCTTAATACAAACTGGGTTTAATTATTTATTACACATTAACTTAAGAACCTAGGTTTTATTCTATTGGAACTCATCAGGAGGTAAATGCTCAACACAACTTACTGAAAGAGGAAACAAAAAAAAAAGTTGAAAAAGAAAATAGGTAAAGAATTACAGGACAATTTGATTGGAACATGTAAAAGGAACTAATAACATAAATGACAAACATAGGATATGAACATTAATTGTGACTGCCAAATAGTGTTTGTTCCCTTTTATATGTTTCTATCTACCTTTCCTGCACCTTCTTCCAAAAATAACA
Source organism: Timema podura (assembly GCA_033556935.1). NCBI lineage: Eukaryota > Metazoa > Arthropoda > Insecta > Phasmatodea > Timematidae > Timema > Timema podura. Next base: position 53,766,849 of record JAVRXN010000012.1, on the reverse strand, counting down.
AAATACTTCAAAATGTGAAAAGAGATATAATAATGGTAACCGCAAATAGGTACGCTTGGATTCTCGATTAACCTTTAAAGAAATTCCTAACTTCCAAACATACACTAGTGGTAAATTTTGAATAATAAACAGGTGCATAACCACATATTCATTTCACGGGTGACTGCTCTTTTTGAGCCATGGTGGAGAGTGATTGTGATGGTGAGGAAGGGTGAAGGATGGGTGGGGTTTTATTTTTTTCAATGTCTTTACTCTACCCAAGTGTCTCTAATTAAGACGCATAGAAATCGACTTTAATTTATTGCTATTGATGAGTATTTTTCGCTCATTTTATTTTATCATATCATTGGTACTATTAGGGATTATTATGCCCCGTTCCTCATAAGGAAGTCGTCCTCTGGTAGCTTTGCCCCTTAAAGGGAATTTCCTTTCCAAAGGAACCTATATGGCCGCTTTAGATACTCTTCATAAATATTAGTTATTTATTTTAGTATTAAAATATGTATATATTTTGGGTTCAAGATTATTATTTTTGTGGATTAAAATATATGCCACAAATGTGGTACTCTTATGTTGATGCTTTGAAATTCTACAATTTAATCCATGAGCTAAATTATTTATATTACGATAGAACATGATGGCCACTCGCCTTTGAAAAAGATCGATTTTTTTTTTCCAAATAGGAGTAAGTTGAAAAAAAAAATAGTTACTAGTGGTGAATTGCTCTTTTCAAATACAAATGATATATTGTATATATTTCTCTGTAACCATCTAGTTTCTGATGTTTATTAAAATAAATTGCCGCAAATCTATAATTGTGACACTACATTGACAGAATATCAATATTTAATATTGTCTTTTCCATTCAAACTTGTTTTTAAGATTATTCAAGAGAGTATAGAATTAATTTAAGGAAAGTTCCTTCAAATTCTCCGGATTATTAGAAATTCTAGAATTCTTTAAAAACATATTCTTTTTAAGATAATTTTATTTAAATAATCAAAGTCCTAAGGTTTTGATATCGTGGTAGTCGAGGCCACCTAAATTATAGGACAAGCGTAGCAACAAAACATCAGATTAATAATTTTACATCAAAGTTTTACATGAAGAACCTGAAGGAGTCAGGGGGAAAACATAGAAATATTGTTGCAATAATTTTTGGAGTTTAAACTAGAATAGCATACCCTTGTGTGAATAATTATTTTTATTTACAACGCATGTGATATTGCAAAAAGCATTTGACATATTTTTCTATTAATTCTTGTGTCAAAAATTTAATAGACAACAGTAAAAGTTAGAGAGAAAAAAAATTATAGATAGGAGTGTGATAAGCCTACTTATAAAATTAAAAGCAAATATACAAAGTATTCGTGATGACTGATCGAAGTTGACAAATTTTTGTTGTTTTATGATTGAAAAAATATTCTACGAACTAAAATCAGGCGGGAAAAGTTTTATTGCACAATTGTTTGTAAAATATTGTTTTAATCTAATAAGTTATCACCACTTATGTTTCAATTACTTAATAATTTTTTTCATATAAATGTTAATTTATAATTTATACAACCTTTGAGAAGGATTAATTCGCCATGAATTAAATATTTCAATCCTCAATATTGTTATTGGCTAAGCTGGAATTTTTTTCTCTAAACAATGTCAAAGCTTCGCACATCTCTATTTATAAATAAATTCAAATTTTTGGTTCTGAAAAAGTGTATTAACTTGGTACAACTTAAATGAATATGATTTCACATAAAAACAAAATTACTAGTAAACATTATAAAATAAGGCTTTACATTTTTTTAAATGCTTAAAATTACAGGTAACAAAAGCAGGTAAAGATATGACTTGACACTTTCAATTGAACGCGGATTCGATTAGTTTACATTGCACATCTCTAACCACAACGCTTCATCATAGTTCCTCCATATGTGCTCTATTCTCACTTGGTACGTTCTTGCGAAAGTGCTTCATTACAGTGAAATACACTTTAATTACTCTTTCAACCCACATACACATTTATATTTTCTTCAATATCAAACAGATCTACATGTCAACAAAAATTATTACTTCTACTTTGTTTCTTTTTTAATATGAATTTCAAAAGAAGCTTGGCTTTCGCACTGGTCTGTCTGGATGTAGATTAACACTATAGGTCGCAATTTGCAATGAATTAACCTCAATATTATTGTATTAGCTTCCTTTACTTTACGAGAAACAATCAGTTCTTACCGAGTTATTAGTAAATAGAACAAAATAACTATATTTTTGACTTAAACACAAATAATATAACATCTTCCTACGATCAAGCGGGCCACTCTCAAACAGTGACCAAAAGAATTTATGCTAGCAAAAAAAATAAAAAAAAGTACCTCTTTGAGCAATGGACCTGTCCACTACAACTATGTTAATTTTAGTCGTAACAAAATAGATTGTGTGGGTGTGTGTTTAAATTAATGATACAATCAATTAATTGGTTATTAAAATATTCATGAACTTCAAAAGTAAAATAAAACTAAAGTTGATGGTAGGAATAATTTAAAATACAGGTTTGAAAGATTTTATCAGGAAAACAAAAGAGAGAAAAAAAATCGGGATTTTATTTTCAAAGAGTGGCCATTCTGTCAAATTTTCAAATATCAAAAATGTTTGTCGGTGTAAATTTATATATTTCCTATTTATTTAAGTTTTTAAAACATTTTGCAATCTTCAATAAAGGTAATTTTAAACACATTAGTGTTTACACTAATTGTTCTAAAAGAAAGTTATTTTATTGCGTTAACTAAATTTGTGTGATATAGTGTATGTACAGTATAAAGTATGCATGTAATGTATTATTCGAATAGATGTGATTTGTTTTGAATAATGTTAGCAAAGCAAAAATATATATATTTAAAAAAATTGGTGATAATTGTATGAAAATTGGACTGAAGACGGAGTTTCCTTCAAAGACAATGGACGATCAACTTTCAATCCGTTGTGTGAAAAAGTGGTCTATTCAGTTGAAACTAATTTGATATATACATAGATATAAAGTATCATATGGGTCACTTTGCTTAAACTAAATATTAAAAAAAAAGGGCCATCGTCAGGCTTATATTATAATAATTTCTTGTTGACACTTTTACGATATCATTTTGGATGAATAAAATAACATTTAACACTATTAAAAAAAAGTCTGAGGTGTGGGTTTTTTTTTAGTTGAAAAAGTGATTTTAATCTCCTTAATGAATGAGCCTTTCTCAAGCTTTCCCTCATCCATCGCCTCCCCAAACCCCTCTCAAATAAAGTCCCAGAAGAATTTTTTAATGAGCAACGTAATGTGATGCTCTATTGAAAGTGTTTAAAGAATGTACCGAGATTGTGAAGTGTTTTCTCTGCAGTTCGGCGAGAAATATTGGATGAAATCAAACCTTAATCAAAGCTAAACAGTATTTTAAGAAACAAAAGAACTCAAGAAAAAGGAAAAACTGCCGAAAGTATTATTTTGGTAAAATGTTAAATATTTACGTCAATTTTGTTGTATGATATCTATACTAAGTACCAGCTCAATCTTTCACCATCTTCAGACAAATACTAACTCAGAATATTTCCTTTTTTTTTTATTATTATTATTTTTTTTTTTAAGAAAAGTTGTGAAAAATGTGGAAAAATTCTAATCACATAGGGGATTAAAATTTAAGATCTTTGTTGGCTTAAAACTTAAGTCAGGTTGTTAAAGAAAAAACATTCTGTCTTAAAAGTTACCGAATCTACTTTAGTGAATTAGTTCCTAATGGCTTGGAAATGTACAGCATATAAACACTGTACAATATTTTAAAGTAGGTGATGGTGAAGGAAGCCAACCTGAGAGGAAAGTTAGGTTAGGCTTAGGTAGGAACAAACACACTTCATTTGTAAAAAGGAACAAAATATGGTTTTCCAATGAAAAGAACACAATTCACACTTTACATTGCTGCCACTGGACAAATAGGTAATGGCTGCCTCTTGAAGAAAATCGATTGTTTTCACTCACTCCCCTGAACTAGGTTTCATTCTATCAGAACTCATCAGGAGGGATTGTGAAATGCGCAACACAACTTCTAAGAGAGGGAATGTAAAAAAAAAGTTCCTTTTTTATGTTTCTATTCACCATTCATGTACCTTCTTTCTAATTTAGTAGCGTTACCTCATAAGGCGAAAAGAGGTTTTCCTTGTAGAGATACATTTGTAAGAAGAAATGAAGAGAGAAGAGAGTTGGTTTCTATCTAGGCCTAACCTAACTATCCTTTAGGTTGGCTTCCTTTACTATCAATTACTTTACATTATTGGACCGTGTTTCTACACTGTTCTATTATACATAAATTTACTTCAGAAATTCACTATTGAAACCATGTAATCTGAAATCGTCGCTTTTACAGGTACAAATTCCACAACTTACACGATTAATCTGTGCGAGTCAAATGGTGCTTGGATATCAATTTTTAACAAATTTTTGTTTCTAAGGAAACTAAACAATTTCTTCTCGTGGAAAGAAAACTTTGAATCCAGTTATAAGTGTGAGCAAATTCATTGGTTGATTTATTTTAATTTAGATATTTTTTTTTTCTGCACACTAAGTCATGATGGCATACATGACTGTACTTTGTTCATTTCATGGAAAATTCTGCCCGCTATCTTCCAGGGTGAACGTAAACAGTCAAAGTCGTAGATAAGAACACTTTGTGTTTGAAAAATTATTTTTAGATTTAGTACTTGTGTTAATAAACAAAAATTTGACTTTATTTTATTTGACTCAAAAGATATACAAAAGAACATATTGTTGCAACACCACAACACACACACACTTTTTTTTTTCTTCAAGTAGTGTGGTGATTGTATTTTATTTTAAAATGTGTGATTGATTATTCACGCTTTTTTTTGTGTTCTAATAATATAACATCATTGTAGAATTAGTTTTAATCCAAATATCATGACTGATTAAGATACAAACCCACTTTAAGAATAATCATTAAAAAAACTAACATAGGAATTTTTATTTTTTTTAGCACTACCTATTATACTACATGTTCAGACTATATGCCAATTAATTATCCAAAGTATAAACGTGTCATTAAACAAACACACACACATACATTAATCCAGAACATGAGATTTTGCACTGAGGATTGACAAAGAGAACTTGTATGTCTTAAAGTAATTTTGTTGTAATTCTGAGTGTTCATTTGATTTGGGTGATCCAACATTATTTATTTAACCTTTTAACTGTGGTTATATTAAAAAAGAGATTTGTTTTTTCCTCTGCTACCTCTTACTACCCGTACATATTATAATAATATAAAAAAAAAGATTGTTTCAATATATTTTCCTTTGTTTAATATATCCTTTTGCGAAAAAGTTAGCCTTGAATGAAATGTTTAATCTAACTCTTTTATTTTAAAATTGTAAATATTGGTTTATGGTTAGAGATTGCATTTAAGTAATGAGTTTATTTTATTTAGAGATGAACCGATAGGAAAAAATAACTAGTAACTTAAATTTAGTGAATTTAATTAAATGAAAATTATCATTTATATAAATTACATCCCATAACCGGGGTACATTAAAAATTGAACAAAGTAAATCATGGCATGCAAATCCAAAGGTTCCGTAGTATTTTACCATGTTTAGATTTAATTTTTCAAACATATTTTATATAAATTTTTCATTCTAAAACATAATGAAATACTTAATATTTTCTTAAATAATTGCAAAGTTTATAATAATATTAACAATCCTAATAACCCCTTAGTTTAAAATTTTCTAAGCTTGGTCAACCTCTAACTTCAAGCTTGACCATGTAGGTAGAAATAGTCAAACGGCTTGGCGGTTGTTAACACTCGACTGTAAAAAAGTATCTATCTTTTCCTATATGAGGAAAACCTCTTTTCGCTTTATGAGGTAATTATATTATATTTGGATGAAAGTACAAGAAAACTGGATAGAAACACTAAAAAATACAATATGGCTTTTACAATGAAAAGAACACAGTTCACACTTTACACTGCTGCCACGGACAAAGAGATAATGACTGCCTCTTGAAGAAAATCGATCGTTATGGCCCCAATCCCTTGACCTAGGTTTCATTCTTTCAGAACTCATCAGGGGGGAGTGTGAAACGCACAACACAACTTCTAAAAGAGGAAACCAAAATACATAAAAAGAGGAGAAAAAGGAAATTTGTAAAGAATGATAGGAACACTTAGATAGGAACATGCAAAAGGATTAACATAAAGGGGCGACTTTGCGGTCTAGGGGTAAGGTGTCAGACTTCTGTGCTGGGGGTCCAGGGTTCATTCCTCGGTCCCGGCATGGATTGGTCTGATTGAAAAAAAACCTTCCTTCACCTCTGACAAGACGTGTATTAATCACAACTTGTGGATGTGTGGAATGCCAGGGCTTCACCGTGGTTCGGATTCCACGTTAAACTGTAGGTCCTCCATTTCATCTCACAATCACCCTACCATTACACATTAGCGTAAGTGCATAAAACCCTCACGGGTAGTAAGACGCGGTGCTAATAATAATAACAAAGGACAAATATAGGAAATGGACATTGGATGCGAATCTAATGTGTTTTAAAATATAATGTATTCATTGGTCTCCTTTTTATAACAACTATTATGGGTGTGCAATTATTAAAAGTCTGAAGATGGTTGAAAGAACATATTTTCACCCGCATTAATATAATGATTTCTATCTAGTTTTTTTTTTCCAGATCTCACCTCAACTTATCTCTTATATGTGTGTCACTTATATATATTCCATCCAAAAACACATTTGTCGATGTTTTTAGATTGCGAATCAATTGATGGGAAAAAGTAGACTAAGTACTCTCTAAGTGATATTTATAATTACTGTAAAAGATTACATCTATGCAAATATATTCTTTCAATAATAACTTGTCTGCTTATGTATCATTTAACACATATTTGTAGGGTTTTTTTTCTCTTATAAACTGTTGTATGAATAGTTATATAAAAAAAAGTAAAATAAAATTCTATATTAGCAAAATTTAAGGTTTTTGAAATATATATTAATTCATGTGAACACATCTTCTTTTGGACATTATATAACTGAGCTTGATTACATAAATTTTGTGTTTAAAAATCCTACACTTAAAACTGTTTTATGTCCCACATTTGAACTCTTGTATATTATTTTGCAACTTGGGTTTTATATTATTCTTTGCGGATTTCCATCGGCATTGTACATACATATTGCTATTAGCATTCATTCAATCCCCAAATGTTTCCCGTTTTTAAGTATTGAAACTTCATCACTATGGTTAAATTTTTGGTTAAGTTTTCTAGACTCTCCTGAATAATTTTACTATAAAAATTCATTTAGTTCTTTTACATACCAAAGCATACCTGCCAACTTTTACAATTTTCTCGTAAAATGTACGAAAATAGTTGTCGTTTGAAATTCTACAGAAGAATCTTTTTTTTATATATATATATAAAAACTTTAGATTTAGTTTTTCGCGCGGTGAAGACTTATGTCAATTATTGTAACGTGTATTGTTTTGAAAGGGATTTCATGGCCAATGATATAGCTGCATGTGCGTGTATATCAATATTTGTGTGTCGATATGAATTTCATCAGGTATCTTTTGTCTATGGTTTGCAGTCAAGATGGCTGTGTTAAACATAATTAATATATCGTTGAAGTAAATTAAAAAAGTTTTGGTGTCATGGTACAGCATTTGCGCATTGTAATGTTTCGTATTTAATACACACATTATTTATTTTGTTTGTCCGTGATCTCGTGTGATTGTTTGACAATTTAGAATTATTTACAATCGTTGTAACGTTCTGCGCACTATTTTTACTTATGCTTTATTAATTTTTCCGCATCCTCAAAAGTTTTCTTAATTCTGATTTCCAAAATTTGGCAGGTATGCCAAAGTAGTTGTTTGTTATTATTTTTTAACGTACACCTTCCATTTGAGTTTTAAAGTTTTAATTTTATGTTTATTGTTTTGCCTTCAAGCAATAGAGTATCTTGAATTTTTTTGTTTTTTTTTTCATCATATTATTTAATATGAATGTATAAAGCTTTAAAAATTTAAAATAAACGCACATCTTAACTTCAACACCCAACATTTTCTTCTCAACTTTAAAACATTCTAAACCAGAAATGTTGACAAATACTTAAATAAAACTTTGCCACAGTTAAAATACAATTGAGTCTTGGAAACTCAACCCAATGTGGACTGCGATGTTGTCGAGTTTCCGAAACTCTACTGTACTTTGAAATTTTGTACAACTTGAAATAATTGCTTGAAATTTGTTTATAACATTGAGGTTATAGCACTAACATTTTGTTAATTGTGACCAGAATGTGGTGTGCTACCACTGCTGATCAAAAAATATTGGTTGTTTGGTCCAAAATTGGTTGAAAAGGAACGAGGGTTGACATTCGTTCTTTTACAATTTTGCTTATAGAACGACAAAAAAAAGTCTGTAATGCCTAAAATAAATAATAACTGCTTCGGTAGAAACACTTAATAAAATCCAGGTCCGAATCCAGCCGAGGTCATCTTGATTTTTCTTGAGCGATTAAAATGCGTAGCACAACTTCCTTTGGAGGAGGAGTAAAGCCGTTGGCCTCGTGTCGATTGTGGCATTTAAAAGAAACCCTGGAAGGTATATGAACACACTCGCTTGGCAAATTTTGTAGGCCCTTTCGCTCTCGCTCATGGAAATTCTCGTATAATCAGTAGGTTCAGAAAATGTACATTAAACACCTCAAATAAATACAAATTAAATTTATCTTGATTTAAAAAGGTTCTGGTTGAATGCTAATATGCTGAGGAAAAATATCCAACCATTTTTTTTTTAGCATCGGGCTATATGCATTGTTATTATGCGTAGAAATTTAAATTAAATGTTTCTACTGAAGCCATATTTTATTGTATTACTTTTCCCTCCTTACCAACTTAATAAAGTTGCACATATATTTCTTCATCTATAATCATTTAATGCTCTATGTTAGGACACTTAATGATACTTGTCAGTGTCAACCTTTTTCCCTTTATTTGGCCGAATGAATGAAAGTTTAAAGAGTAAAAGAGAAAGTTTTACTTAGCTATTCGATGACTTTTGTAAACATGGGGCCCTAAAAGGCGGAGCTTAAAGTTTGGATCATTGAAACAAATTATTAATATTTCATTTATAATTTTGTGTGTGTTACTTTTTTTTAAATAAATAAAATTGACCATACTAGAAATGGCTTTTGATTTTTAGACATTTAATTTTTTATCAGTATAAACTTACTTGGCAAACATATAGTTTTGAGGTATTATTTAGTTAACATTTCTTTCCCTTGTTCTGTAAATAGTAATGTTGGCGGGTGATCCTGAATAGGTCCAGCAATTTGTATGTGTAACTATTTACACACGCAAAATTTTCCTGAACTTGTTTTATTTATTATATACCAGTACTAACCAATGAATATAAGTGCTGAGACGCGTGTGTTCGATATGTTTGGTTTTGATTCTAACGGTAAACCGAGTGATTGTCAACTTATTTTCAATTTTCCAATAAAGGTAAATGAGTATGGGGTCCAATATTTGAAACAATATTATTATGCTCCTATTAGGAACAAAAAAAATTAACAAAACAATTGTACAGTGTAATTGTTTTCAGTACAGTGTTGCCAGTTTGCCATATTTATTATGTCAATTCTTGTCCTTCCTATTTCACCTTTTGTTGTATTTTTCTTTTACTCATTTAAGCCCTTTGTGTGCTATGTGAGAACTGCTTTTATAGTGAGACAGAATATTAAAAAAAAAAAACTTTGTAGTTATTGTGTAAATTAAAATTGTTCCAAACAAATCATGGATAAAATAATAAACCTGAAAAAATTGTTAAAATATACAATATGTCTGGTGTTTTTTATTTTATTTTTACAAACCTGCTGAGAGCCCATCTTGTTGTGCCTCACTGTTCAGTCAGCCCTTGTCTCTTTCCTCCGCACTTGCACAGGCCGTGCCACCCACCCTCTCTACTGCCTGGACCGCTCCACAGTCCATGTTCTCTAAGCCGTCCGTGACGAGTTCACCTCTGTACTCGGCGCCAAAGAGAACTCAGGTCTCTATTGGCTCGTGTGATGGGCACTGTCTCTCAAGTTTGCATGCACCAATGGGAAGCCCCTGTTTCTCACATTGGACAAGGCCAGGCAGCAGTGGAGGGTATGTAATACGGTGATTCCTTGGACAGTCAGCCTCGGCCAATCAGTGGTGACCCACCTGGGTGCGCCACCTATACGAAAGAGCTTATTAAATTGTCTTATGTTATGAAAGAGCAATTTGTTTAACCCCCTCTCCCTCTCCACCAATACCCTACCTCCCACCGTGACTAACGTTGCCGGAACCTCCTTCTGTCCACTGACTAACGTTGCTGAACTTCCTTCCGTTCCACCGCGACTAACATTGCCGGAACACACTCGCCGAACTTTTTCCTACCCATGCGTGTCTGACCACGACGTCTCCATCGTCGTGACATCAACCACTACCCCGAAGCCGAAGGGATGGATAACAATCTTACAAGTGATTAACTGGGACGTTAATAACAAGATTATGCTCGAACCAGAAATTATTGGGTTATTTCCCGTACTTTTCACTTGACAGCAGTGAAATTGAAATCAATGGGGGAAAAAAAATGCATCCTAGTTTTTTTTTACCCACATTGGTGTGAAATCTTCTAACACAGGGACGGGAAACATGCGGCGTCAATTTTGTATCTTCATTGATATAGAAATTATACGTTCTTCAATTTAGCTAAGAGTTGGGTCGAATACCTACGAGGAAATATAAATTTAATATAATTTAAAACATACAAATAGTAACTAAATGGTAACCACATTTCTTAAAAACCAGTTATTATAATATTCATACATTCATATTCTGAAAATTGAAAAAAAGGACATCTGACAAGGGAATTGAACCCGATTCCTGTGTCCAGGTGTCAATTTTCAGAATAATCCAGATGCTGCTAAATCCGTACTAAAAAACAAACACAATAGCTTTGGCTATTTGATTCTTAATTCATATATTCGGTTAGTTGTTAAATTACTGGTCTGGGTCTGGTTGTTAAGTTAATCCTATAGTAAAAAGTGGCTCTGAACCACCGATAATCGGTATTAGAGCTCTAAGACCAATTCCAATTGAAAAATTTAAGTTTCGAGTGCCTAATCTGAAATTTTTTTTAATCCTTGAATCTTGAATACCCTAAAAGATTTGAGGGCCCCATCCTTAGTAAAAATAAAAAATCTGGGCATTAATTGTATTAACCGGTTAAATTATCTATAATGGGAATGCAATGTCTTCTCGTATTGATCGCATCGTGTGGTGCATGGGTTAGAAATGAATTAACCATTTTCATGTTCGTTGATGGCCCTCCTGGAGGAATTAGTAAATTCCATGATTTCTAAACGTCAAGTCTTCAGGATTTATCTGCCCCGACAGGATATGCATATTAATGTTGGAAAGAAAAATGTTTTGCCAAAGGAAAAGGCAGAGCGAACGGAACTGTAGCCATACATGGACCATAGGACTATAACTCGGAACTGGATGATATTCTTAATATATTATGCTCCATAGGGACTCTTTGGATCATAATATTTATAGCAACCTTCTTTCTCGTTCTCGTATACATTTTAACTTTGTGTACTATCCCGTAATAATTGGGATAGAGCGTCATTGTGATTGTTTGTATATCGAACTTGTTGATACCTGAGAATTAGTTAAATCGATAAAATTAATTATATGACTTAAAGTGTTCGTTATCATAATGTCTTAGGGATTTCCCCACTTTGATTGCTGAGCAACTGGGACAAGATATGCAGATGGATTTGGAAAAGAAAAATGATTGCCTCCTTAAAAGGAAGGGCGAATATAACTGAAAAGTTAGAGAAGATATGACTGTAACTCTCAACTAGACGAAAATTGGTCTACAGTATAACTAGGAATTGAATGGTTGATTGTCTTAATAATATATGAGTCTCCATAGACTCCTTGGAAAATAATTTAAGAGCATCCGTCTTTTGGCTCTTGGCGCTGGTGGTTTGAAGATGAATCTGGTTTGTTTTGTAATCATTTTAGCATACAATTATGTAATACTTTGGATATGGCCTATGTATGGTTATTTGTATAGTTACTGAGCTTGAGTTGATACTTGGGGCATTAATTATAATAGATTATATTATCTATACTGGAAGTGTACTCTCTTTTAGTATTTATTATATCGTGTGTGTGCGTGGCCTAGAGATGAATGAACATTTTTGCGGCGTTGATGACCCTGAGGTGCCCTCCTTGGGGAATGAGTAAATACTATGATTCTTCATCATCAAGTCTTCAGGATTTTTCAACTCTGACTGCTGAGGAACTGGGGACAGAATATGCAAATTGACGACTACAAACATTTCCTGATAAATGAAAACGTGAACATTTTTTAGATATGGTGGCTTTTTTATAGTATGATTTTGGTAGGATGAACAGTAGAAGTTAGTTAATGTAGATGTTAATTTTAATAGATACTATCAATACCTATTAAATAATATAAGAAAATATTATCAATGTTGGCCGCAAAGAAATATGTTTTGATTTTCTCTACTATTCTTCCAACCAAAATCAGGTATAGCTTTCGGACCATCTACTATCATTCTATTATTTTTAATTAAATTGCACCGTCCTTTGCTGATTATTCACAAATATACATTATTGCTTTCCTCCGAATGTTTTATACATTTTTTATTTTGCAAATAAAATTATCTTTTAAACATTGAAACGAAAACAATACCGTACATATGTAAACTTCTAAGCTGCATGATATTCATGTTTTGAATTAAAAACTAAGTAGAAATATAGAAACCAAAATGGCTGTCAGGCGGGATCGGAACTCAATAAATTTTCCTTGGATACCTTGTGCGTAGCCAAAATATTCATTAGCCAATGAACGTCTTGCAAGTGGACAAACATCTGTGACGTGATTATTTCCACGTTGGACTTCGATGACTGATGTCAGAGTTAAGATCGTTTGTGTAATAAATAAATAATAATAATAGGAATGTGATTTGAGTTTATACACTTCACCGTTGAAATGACATTGTTTTATTTAAACTTTTGAAGTCTATTTCAGTGTTCATATCTGTTTTTGGTGATATTTGTGACGTGTTTTTGCTCAATACTGAGCACCACTCTGAAAATAACAGTAAATCAAAGGATGGGCTGTTTTGACAGATTATTAGGGCGTGGAGGCCTGTTATGAGCCATGTATTTAACCAAAATGATGGAAGAACCGTTATATTATTAAGTATGAAAATACCAATCGTTGTTTTTAGTTTTAAACGGCAACACCAACTTATTCTAAGCCATACGGCGGTAGTTTAATATAGGCCTAGAGGATTGCAGACGTCACTAACAGGTCACCTCAATTTGGTTGCGGCATATTTAAAAAAAGAAGGTTCTTTCTGTGTTTTACTGTGTTTGTAAGGTTTTTTAAAAAGAAGAAAAATGTCATTGGCCAATGATATTAGTTTAATGGACTTTTTATTTGATCGTGAAGATCCTTTTATGAATCTATCTGAAAAAGACACTAATGCCAGTTTGAAGATGGAGCATAATAAGGATGTTAATATGATGAATGTAAGTGTGCCTAGTAATCAACTAATCATGTATTTGTTGCACTCCTAAATTAAGAGTAGGCCCTACGTCTTTAGATTAATAATACAATGTTTAAATAATTTGTATATAGATTTGTCAACTTATTATATCACATTTTGGCCATATGGGGAGCTCTCTTAATATGTAAACCTGACACTATCTAATATTGAACTCTATTTTGTAACATAAATGGTTTCCTTTAATTTAAACTTTAATCTAAGAATAAGCCTAGTTTTTTGCTTTTAGCTATTTTTTTTGGAAATATTATTATTATTATTATTATTGTTTAGTACCCTGTCTTATCACCTGTTTGGGTTGTATGCTTAAGTACTAATTACGCTAATCGACTAGAAATTTACTATTATTAGGAATTAGGAAGGATGAATTTAGAGGGAGTGAACCCGCATTTCTGTGGAGGGAGAGTTGAAAACAATTTAGAAAAAAACCACCCTCAGTTCACCCGACCGAGATTAGGAAGCTAGCAAGTTAGCCAAAGTCTACGCCACCGAGGCGGGGGGGAAATTAGTAACTTAAATATATTTTCCTCCTACATTAATTTGAACATATGACCCGCTTAGGTGGCCGCATGGTCTATAAGGCACTACCCTCGCAGTAGACTAGACTGCCGATGACGGGGAGATAGAGGTTTGAATCTCGGCCAGGTGTACTGAGGGAATTCTTTTTCACACTTCCTCCACACAGATGATGCTGGATCACATCCTTTAAATATAAACTTCTTAAACCCAGATACTATTACCGTAATTAGTACAAACCCGAACGAGTAGTAAGACACAGTGCTAAATAAAAATTTGAACATGGAAGTAATTTTGCCTATTAGCCTACTACCCCAGTACGAGGTTGCTTTATAACTCTACAGTCAAGCATTTTGGATATTTAAATAAAGAATTCACAGAATTTACTACGTCCACCACTTTGTTATATGGATAAAAATGATTGCAACTCATAGCATTAATTTAGTTATTTTCAATTAATGATTAATTATTTGGTTTCTAAAAATAGCCAAACATATCCTAGTGTGGCGTGGATCAAAAATAATTAGTTGCAAACATTAATTTAAGATATTGAAAAAGATTAGGGCTTTCACAAGTTTACATAAATCATTTAACACAATTGTTTTTTACTGGTCATACTAATTATATGCATTCTTTAGTTATAATTATGGTGGCAATAGTTGGCCTATGATAATTATTTCCAAACAATTATACAACATAGGTCTGAACAATAATTAAGTTATGATTAAATTTTAACTCGGGTAAATTAAACCTTCATATATTGGCAAGCTTACATTGGCACTTTAAACGGACTAATTACTGACCACTTTTTGTGATTGAACATTTTAACGTGAGTTGACTAAACCCGACAATTAAATATTTTCCACCCTCACAGACAGAGGATTGGACCAATAACGACTTTCTCGACTCGATCCTGAAGTTTGACGTGGACCATCCGTTCCTGAGCAGCAGCGAGCTCGTGTCGGCCCACTGCACGTGGACACGACGACGATGGCTCGGTCCCTCCTAGCACGTGTTCCGACAGCGGCCTGTCCAGCGACCAGCAGCTGTCACCCATGTTACCCGAGGTGGACGAGGACATGTTACCTGGAACCTGCTCTCTAGCACGTCCTCGGAGAGCGGGGAGACCTTTTCCAGCGACCAGGGCAGTCCACGGCAAGAGGAGACTGTCGAGTTGGATCCGTCGGTCTTCAACCTGTTGGACACGAGCAGTATGGGGGAAGTAAAGATCGAGGACAACCAAGCGGTCATCAGTATGAGTATGTATTGGTTACACCTATTTTCTTATCACACCAATCACCAGAGTTGCTAACCTGTGGCTATTGTCCTGACTCATGAGATCACACTAGCAAGCTCCAATTCTACAGATAAACACATGGACTATCATAAAATACACTTTTCGTTGGAAGAACCTTATCAGAAACAAAATTTAAATATTTTCATGTATTCATACACCAAGTCATGTGATCTCAAACTGTTTCTTTCATGGATATTATCGATTAATTACTTAGTGGCAGAAAAAAAAGTTTATATTTTTTTAAGGTTTTTTTCCACCACAATCCATTCTATACATACTTTATAGGGAGGGATAGGATCTTGGAATTTTCGAATCCTTAAGTATATTTTAAATTAGAGGATTCAAGAAGATGTCAGATCAGAGACTCGAAAAAATTAATTAAATATATTCAAAATTTTGAATGGGAATTTTTTTAGATGTCTGTTACTGCTTAGTAGTGGTTCAGCCTCATTATAATTATAGGAAAAAACCTAACAACTAGACCGCATACCATTTATTTAATGCTAAACTGAAAGTTATAATGATAGCATTTTAGGAAAAAATGTTAATATTTTGTTACTATTTCAACGTTATCCTATTATTTCCTACTTGGTTCATAATTTTTTCCAAGATTCAGGATTCAAAGGTAAAACGAAATTTCGGATTCGTACGTGAAATAGTGGCTTTGATACAGTTGTATGTTTCTTACTAGAGTTGTTTTCTATCTCTCTTGACGATAACGCTGGCTCGCCTTTTCCCTTCTTTTATTTGAACCTCCTTTTTTTATTAAATGACTAATAGCTTTACAGGTAAACTAATCAATCAAATATGTTGGTAATTTCTGTATGATTTAGAAATATTTTAACAAGGCTTCCCGACAGTCATGGATGATTAAAATAATCTGAATAAGTCTAGTTTGCTCCTCATAATATCTCAGGGTTGCACACGCGCACGCACACACACACCACACACGAGAGAAATACAAGGAATTTTGCAAAAAAAAAACTTAAATATTAGAATATTTGTCAAACATTTACATGGTAATTACAGACTGAGAAAACCTAGAAAATTAGGAGAATTTTTTTGGATAAATAAATAGTGGTAACCATGTATATTTTAATAATTAATCACATTACATGCTTCGGTGGCCACATGGTCAAAGGCGCTATTCTGGCAGTAAGACTAAACTGCCGATGACGGGAAGATCGAAGTTTAAATCTTGTCTCGGGTTTACTGAGGGTGGGTTTTTCCTAAATACTTTTCAACTCTCCCCCCACGCAAATGTGGCTACACTTCATCTAAATATAGCCTTCCTAATCCCTAATACCATTTAGCGTAATTAGTACATAAGCCAATAACCTGAATGGTGTTTAAAAAACAAACATAATATGCATTCTCCCCCCCCCCCTCCCCCGCAAAATCGCAAGATAGGATATAATTATGTATAATTTGGTCTCACTTCAGATGTAAACCAAATTGTAATAGCAATGCGGATCTTGTGATGAATATGTAAACACTAACAGATCCTCTTTTTGCCACGGCAATTGTTCCACTCCACTGTTTTTGTTTTACAAGCTAAACCAATTTGGGTGAACTTTAACTTATTGTTCAAAGCCCAGATTTGTATCTTCTCTATCAGCTGATCACACAAAACACACACACACACCATTGTTTTATCACTTAAAGTATGTATCCATTGAAGAAGAATCATACATCCTGTGACTCACTTCTTTGGTCGAATGGTCTCCCAAGGCAGCGGTTTGGGGTCGTGGCGTGTTTTGGGTAGGGTCATAAAGCTTGTTGCAAGTTTTAACTTCATCTATTTCCTTTTTTTCAGCTGATTTTAATATTTACAGGAATGTGCAAAATTTAAATAAAATTTCAAGTAGTTAAAATGATAAAATTTATTTAATCAAATTATTGTTTCGGTTCCTTATGGCCATCCCATTCTTATATTTTCTTGCTGACTTAGCTGACTGTGGCAGCCTTGTGACGCCTGCTAGCATAACATATAAATATCATCCCCTACCCTCCCTCCACCCGGCTTCTTGATTCTCTTTTACAACATCTTAGTCACATGCATAAACAATTTATAATGATTAAAACAAGCATCGATGGGAACATGGGCTTAACGTCATGCTCATTTATTTTGGTTTATCGGTTTGAATTCTGACCGGTTCTACTGGGGGTAATGTTTCCAAAAGGGTTTCCTTTTCACCCGTCATGCAAATAAGGGTACATTTCATCACAATTACACCTACACCACTTGTGTAGTTAAATGTGGATAGTCTGGACAGATAAGACTCGGTGAAAAAATATTTATAAAACTAGGATTTGAATACTTGTAAGTGATCAAGGGGTCACAACAGTCTTGCAGAGAAAAATTGTGGTTAAACCCCAAAGAAAGTTGGAAACCACTTGTCTAAGTTGTCACACTCGCAATAATGCCAATAATGACCAATAGATCAGGGTTCGACTCCTGCTCATGTGTACTGAGGGTGGTTTTCCTAAATGATTTTCCACTTTCTATCCACACAAATGTGGGCACATTTTCTTTGGAACGCCATCTTCCATATCCCCATTCCGTTAGCTTGATTATTGGGTGTATAACCCGAAAGGTACTAAGACACACCGAAACAAAGATTCTGTCAGCGGCATGAAATGTGTGAAGAGAGTTAAAATAAACTGTTGGCATCGGTTCGACTGTTCTTCTGAATTGGTCAATTAAGTTGACTAAACTGGCTCATCCTCTTATATCTACTATTTGGATTGATGACAATTTTGTCAGAACAGAAAGCTAGTGAAAATAAATAAATGTATGGATGGTATTCCAAATGACAGATTCTTTTTCTTTGTAAAAAAGAAAAGTCTTACATCAAAAAAAGTGTTCTGTAAAACTTGGGAAAGTTTCTATATCTGTCAAGATCAGGAAATATGAGTGAAAATCTGGGAAATTTATATTATATAATAAAATTGAAAAACTTTTAAAATACGAGAATAGCAGGCTGTACATTTATAGTTTTTATTTATTAGCAACGCTTCTTACTATCCATTTGGGTTATACACCTATGTACTAATTACATTAATGGATTAGGAAGGTTTAATTGAGAGATAATGCACCTGTATTTGCATGGAAGGAGAGTGAAAAACCATTTAAATAAAACCATCCTCGGTGCACCTGAGCAGGATCGAACCCAAATCCCCCTGTCTTTGGCAGTTTTACGTTATTACTTAAGCTTTTGTGGACCCATGCATCCAGTAAAAAAATAAAGTCGAACTTGTGTATTTTATTCTGTATGAATATTTTTAGGACTGGTACAACTGAAAAATATAAATGTAAGTTAATTTGTAACTCCTTTTAACAAGCGCATCTTTCATTCATCAGTTTTTTTAAAATCTGTAATGTACAGATGGTTTGACAATAAAACATGTTTCTTTACTAGTGTTGCAGTGAAGATGAACCAGATGGTTAAACCATCCAATCATCTCTGTATAGTATGCTCATACATTCATAACAGTAACAGTGGTATAAGTGGGATATCTATAAATTTAATAACTATTTTAGGGAAATGAAATGATTAGTGCACAGTAATGTATTAACAAAGTCGAATAAAATTGTTACAAGTGAAATTCAAGTAAAAGTTAATTTAAAATCTTAAATCTGTTAAGTGTTATACCAGTTGCGCTAAGTGGTTTTCTTTTTTAAATCGTTTCTGACAACTTTGTGGGTTATCTGCATTTAGTTCACCAATGGGGTAAGCGCGAAGAATATAGAATTTAGAGGAAATGTACCTTCATTTGTGTGTAGGTAGAGGGGGGAAACTATCTAGGAAAGAAAACCTTAACTCAGCCGGCTGGGATTCAAACCTTCATATTTTCGACACCAGCTAAATAGTCTATTGAAAATTCTGTTGGGTTGAACCAATATGAATTTTATCTTGAGTGAAAAAAATTTACTCAAACCAAAGTGGAATGCTAATATGGATAGAAAATTTACGGCTTATTTTCAAGTTCTTTAATTTTAAATATCTCTCTTTGGTTACAATTTGACCGTCATAATAGCCTTATCAAAAACATTTTACTTCTTTTTTTACTAATGGTCTTTGGTAGGGGGAAATATTTTTTTCTGGACTGGAAAGTTTGATTTGCTATAGGTGGTATAGCTCGATCTTGGTCTCAAGCCATGGGGAGTTTTTATAGGAATATTACCATCATCGATTTTGTGAAAAGATTCAATTTGTTTTCATTTCTCCTGTGTATAATACATTAAAAAATGTTACAATAAACATAAAAAAATATTTTATATTAATTTTAACGTGACTTGCTTCTGTGGTCTAAGGCGTCACCATCATAATAGACAAGCCTGCCAAAGATCAGGAGATTGGGGTTCAATCATAGTTGGGTGCACTGAAAGTGGTTTTCCATAAATGGTTTTCAACACTCCCTCTACATAAATGTTGGTGCGCCTCCTCTAAATTTAACCTTTCTAATCCCTTAAACATTAGACAGGGTGTCTACCATCCGGGAAAATCAGGGAAAACGGGAATTAGCCGGGAATTTGAAATGATCGGGAAAAACGGGAATAAGCCGGGAATTTGGTAAATTACAATAAAAATCTGAGAAAATGTGGTTTTACTCAAAATGTGAAATATAATAATCATTAAAACAGTAAATAATAATGTTATTCAAACTGTAGTTTTTTTTGTAGCTGTGTAATATATTTTATAGTTCCTAATAAACAATGTTAATACAAATTTTAAAAAATTGTTTATTTAAATTTTAAAACTTATTATTATTCATAACAAAAGATTAATAGAAAAATGAAGGGGGAGGTGGGGGAATTAGAAGGATGTGACATACTTTTTAGTCGGGAAATTTAGGAAATGATCAGGGAAAATCAGGGAATAAGTCGGGAATTTCATTGATCAAGTTGAGTAGACATCATGATTAGAGTAATTAGTACAAAGGAATATAACCCTCACGGGTAGTAAGATGGGGTTCTAAAAAAATGTATAAGTAAAATTTTGGAAAAATACGTCTCAAGATATTTTGGTGTTCCTACTTATGATCCATTGTATCAAAACAGACTAGAGGCACCTTGTTTGTTGGTTGGGCCGGAAAGATTAGTCGCACATGGGAGTTGGTTCAATACCGGTTTCTCAGGGTCAATACACGGAAGTATTGGGTGGGTGAGTTGCAGATTACTCGTGAAGGTGTTGGTGAAAGCTGTGATGAGCAGTTCTGCCGGCTGGTCCAGTGTAGAAAGTAGATCAACTAGTTAGTAACTGGTTCACAACGACCCGAGTGGGAGGTTGGAAAGCTGCACAGCATCACGACTGAGCTAATTAATTATCAGTGAAGGGTCTGTTGCAAATATTTAGTGGTTTCGAATCTGAGAGATTTTTTTTTTGTTATAAATTCCACATAATAACAAAGACGTATCTCAAAATTCTTGATCATCACCAAAATATACAAACATGTCACTAACAACCAAATAAAATGTTTTTGTAAAAGTTGCACACTCCGTTTATCCTTAAATGTAGCATTATTAATTTACAAAAGATACATGAGAATGCAAACTATTAATATATAGACTATACACATTTCTTACTAAAACATACATATAAAAATATAACAGCTTATAACCCGAATGGGTAGTAAGACACGGTGCTAAAAAAAATCAAAACTATAAATAATTTAAGAACTGGAATTGGTTCTTAATTGAAGAACAAGCAAAACTGGGGTGCCTACCAATTAACCGAAATGACCTCATCTGAATTAATTAAGCATGCTTGTACTGTTAATTACCAATAATTCTGTTTTATCACACATCTAAGGGAGAATTAGTCTTTCAAGTCATTGATTCATTTTTAAGCTACCCGCTTTGGTGCCCTCATGGTCTAAGGTGCTACTCTCACAATAGACTAGACTGGGAGATTTGGGTTCAATCCTGGTTGGGTGTACTAACGGTGGTTTTACCTAAGTAGTTTTTCCACTCACCCTTTATGCAAATGCAAGTTCACTTCCTTTAAATTCGACCTTTCTAATTCCTGACACATTAGTGTAATTAGTACATAGGTGGATAACCTGAAGGGGTAGTAAACGCGATGCTAAAAAAAAATAAGCTAGCTCCACAGATTTATGTCGGTTCTAAAAAAAATTTATTCAACTCGTTATTTTTCTGAAAATGTATTTAATTTGATTAAAATTTAAAATTCAGATTTTATATGAACATGGAAAACGTTAAAGAAAACAAGGAAAATCCCCAGAAAATCTGGGGAATTTTTAAACCCAGAAATTGATATGCCAGCAGTTATTCAGTTGGGACCTAATCTTTACATGTACATATAATTAAGATCTCTTTGTACTAAGAGTTGGTCTTTCTATTTCTTTATTTTCCGCCATGTAGGTCTTATATTCTCCACACCTTCAGAAAAAATCCTCTAGGCAAATTATATAAAGTTTTGTTAACTTATATACAGATCATTTTTATGAGTACCTATGTATGTTTGTTTTCCAGACGTGTTGACATCGCCGCAGCAACGAGAGTCGATAATTATCCGCAACATGCCTACCGTCAAGAGAGTGCCAATGGGTCGGCAGGTCAGAAATATTCGATTGTTTATCATACTATTATTTTATAAATATATTTACTAAAATTTAACTAACAGGTTAAAACTGCTTTTTGTTGTCTACGGCATCACTCTCATAATAAAACTGGATTGCCGATGACGAGAAAATCAGGGGTTTGAGTGTACCGAGGGTGGTTTTTTTCTTAAATTGTGTTCCACTCTTCTCTCCACACAAATGTGGGTACACTTCCTCTTAATTAAACCTTATTCATCTGTACCACATCAGTATGATAACTATTACATATGCCCATAACCCCAATGGGCTGTGAGATACGGTTTTATATAAAAAACATGAAAGGTCCTTTATTAAGCTTAAATATGAGAGCAACTAATACAAATCTTTAAGCACTTGAAGAAGCAAACTTCTTGTATGGTCATGTGTGGATGTGTTTGTGTGATGAAAGCATTACATATAAAAATTTGGACCGTAAAAGTTTTTCCACTTTTTTTTTACCAATAAAATAAATAAAATAATGTATTTGTATTTTTTTTAAACACCTCTTTTACTTATTATTGAAGAAAGTTTTTATTTTCTCAGTCGATGAGTAGAAACGATTTCACGCCCTAACTAAACTCCTGCCAATCTCGATACTGTTGCAGGTGTTGCGAGTAACCCCAGTGACTGGAAACCCTAGGTCTATTCTCCTTCCAGTCAGCATCAAGAACATGAAAGACTTCCGTACTATCAGGTTGGTATATTTGTTTAGCAACAGGGTATACCATATTGCGACTTAGTTTGGAAAGTTTCTGAAAACATCTTCTTAATCCTTTAACTAAGCATTGGAACTGAGATTAGCCCTGGCTCACTGTATATTTATCAGAGACATAATTTTCACTGTCTCTCTCTCTCTCTCTCTTTTACACCTATTAATATCCTCCATTCCTTGTCATAAATTATAAGAGTATATAAAAGTAAGTATAAAGTATAAGTAAGTATAAAAGTATATAAAAAAAGGTGTTTTTCAAAAACAAAAATTCCACATTGCTATGTCCATTCGAATTTTCATAGAAAAGGCCTTTTAGCTAATTCACTATATTTAACTTTGTTTTAATAGAATCTGCCCATTTTTTTGAATTGTTAGGAATACAGAAATATACAGAAATTGTAGAGGTCAGTAAAAATTAAATGAGAAATTTTTTTTTTAAATCTTTACTATATATTAGTACTTAATTTTGGAAATGAAGCATCGGCTACAAAGCAAGAACAAGTAAAAATAGAGCGTCAAATGGAGTACATTATAAATTCAGTAAATGTTTTATAGTGGATATGTACCAATTTGCTTATTTTAAAACCCTGATGTTAACACCAAGAACCGGACCAAATAATCGTGACTCTAGTGTACAACTTTTCTTTTGCAGCCAAATTTGGTAATATTTTACTATATTATTTTATAGATATTGTCAATATCTGTCGAAAATGACAGCTGCGGATCAAATGACTTTGACACATGAGTGTATGTAAAAGTAAAGATCCGATTTAACTTTTATAGTTGCCGGATAAGAAAGACTTTTCCTCTTAAAATTGTGTTGTATTTATTTTATCTTGAACAATACTTCAAAAAAAACCATCTTTTTTATAATTTCATATGTTTTTCAAATTTTCAAAGCAATTTCTTTGCTTGAAAACCATCAAGAAGTGACTTTAGGATTGAGAAACAAAGAGAGCAAATTCTTCCCTTTGGTGATTTGTTTTGAACTTTAAGACGCATTTGTTTCCTCTAAGCTACCAGTCTACCAGACAAAATTACTAACATATGTCTCGGAATCAAGTTAAAACTTATTAATCACTATATAAATATTTATATAATGTTAATTTTGTTCGTCTAGAATCATACAATTCTTTAAATTGAAAAATGGCACATGGACACAGGAATCGGGGGATCTTTGCACAATACGCCGATGCAATTCGAAATGGTTTGATTCCGTCGTCCAGGTTTAATTTTTAAATTTAAAGAGTTTGATATTTAGATGCGGCTATATCCGTACTTAATAACTATAATAGCTTGGATATTTCATTCATTAGAATCATCAACACATCAAGCAGTGGCTCAAGCATGAAACCGCTTCTTTTGAAGTCTGCCTCCCCTCTCATTGCCAAGTCAGAGGAGCTGGGTTCACTCCCGGTCAGTAGTTCGGAGGAGGGGACAGAAGAGGAGGTCATGCAGTCTCCCTCCTACCCCAGACTCTCCCTCTCACGTAAGTCACGGTTCTCCAGTCTGAAAAAATGTGAGAATTATTAACACTGCATCATTGGTAGCTTGCGACTGACTATGTTTATAATTTCAGCGGAAGAGAAGCGTCTGCTACAGAAAGAAGGGGTAAGACTCCCCTCCCACTACCCCCTCACCAAACAGGAGGAACGCGAGCTCAAAAGGATACGACGTAAGATCCGCAACAAGATCTCTGCTCAAGACTCGCGCAAGAGGAAGAAGGAGTACATTGATGGGCTGGAAGACAGGTAGGGAGCTTTTATTTGTGTTTTTTTTTTTATACTTCCGCAAGCCATCGATTAAGTTCAAGCCCAATTCACAAGACCAAACATTTTATTGGATCATAAATAATTTACATCTATTATTGTTTCCAGTTTTTTTATTCGAGCCATGTATTTTCCACCACCAGCTTGCTAGGACTGTCATAGCTTCATATGCCTTGTAATTTATCTTAAGTCTAGATCAGGCACAACCTCCAGTCCTCGGCCGTTAATTTATCAAAAGGAAATGGTAAACCCATGTTTCACAAACGAAAAAGTTTCGTCCATGCCGGGAATCGAGCCTGGGACCCTTAGCTCGGTGGGCAGACATGCTACCGACTGAGCTAAAATGTTAGACGGATCAAAAATAATATGTTGGTATTCGCATTTCTTTAATAATGCTGTACTAAATACTTAAGTGACTCTTTCTCTTTGACTCATTCTTTCGTCCTACATTTTAGATTAGATGAGCTTGAATGATTTTTTTTAATGACCATTCACGGTATTTCATCTCTCATTGGTAAGGACAGGCAAAATTCGCATTTGTGATAAAACGAATTTTTACACGAATTCTACTGTTTTCACACCAATAACATGAATTTAAGCTTTTTTTCTAAATACAATTTCTTTGTAATTTGGCAAATACCACATCATAAAATATAATTTCCAGTGCAGTAACACTGGTGATAGCAATATACCAGGCCTGTCGTTTATACAAATAGTATCAGTTTTTACTTATTTTATAGGTATACGAATGGATCACAGGAAAAATTATTGTTTTCAGGATATTCAAGATTTTTTTATCTGAGGTTAGCATTAAAAAATCACACTTTCTACTTTTACACATTATGATACATAAATTTCGATAGATCGATTCTTTGTTTACAGCTTTTAAAAGATTTCACGCTAGGTCCAAGCAAGGACATTAATTTATATGGACCTTGCTACAGGCGATCATGTTTGGCAAAATTATATCTTCTTAATTTGTATTCCCTTCTCCATATTTGATAGTAGGTTTAGTCTTCTATGACGACATGTTTCATGTTATAATTGTTTGGTCTAAACTTAAGTTGATAATCGATTATTTCGATATTGCTATTTGTAAAACTTGAAGGTAATGATATCGATGTATCGAGTTTAATATTTCTAAGCGTGAAATGTTTTGTGTGTATTTATATTTGATTTTTCTCGAATATGTTAATAAATAGTTAAACACACAATATGAACGAAAAATTTATATAGTTTTATCCTAGTTTTTTTTTATGAATACTAATTTGACTCTTATTTATGTAAATAATAACATCGCTTTCACCTTATAAATCATCTTTTGAGAAAAATAACACCACCTTTCCCCTAGAAATAACCTCACCTTTTGCATTTCTCTACTCATTGGTTAATTATTGAAAGTTGTTGGTGCTTTAGTTGGGATGATGTAACTTTTTATATCAATGTATGTCAGCTATTTATCTTATCTTACTTTATCAAACAACTCTCAAAGGTGATAGTTTCTAATCTCTTGCCACTATCAAATGAAACAAAAATACAATGGTGAGTAGTGCAAGTACTCAAAAAGTACTGGAAAAGTCAAGTTTTAGTTATTGTTCTAACTCAACTCAAATATTTTTACAAAACTCAAATTCAGCATTTAGTTAATCTAATTTCAATATATTATTTCATAACAAATACAGTCCCTCGATATTTTTTTAATCCACATTTTTTTGAGCATAAACTTTTTTGAAAAAAAATTTTCATTCTTAAAAAAACTTTTTTTTAAAATTTCATTCTTAAAAAAACTTATTTTTGAAAAAAATTTCACTCTTAAAAAAAATCTATGTGTGTGCTTAAGATCTATGTATAGATCCATTACAAAAATTCAACTTGAAATATTTCTCCATATTACTGAAACTTGAAACAAACTATTATCTATTTTCCACTACCGGCTTACTGTGGTAGCTTCATATGCCTTATAATCTATTCTAAGACTAGGACAGGCACAACATCCAGTCGCCGGCCATTAATTCATCACTTTGAAAGGGTAAACCCACATTTCACCGTTGATAAATTTTTCAGCCATACCGGGAATTTAACCCGAGACCCTTAGTTCAATAGACAGGCCGCTGTGAACTGTCAAACTCTACTCAAAATTGAAAAATACCTACCACACACACACTAAAAAATATGTTTTAAAATTGTAACAGATGATATACTTGAGTTATTTAAAATTAATTCAGTACTGTTTATTTTGAGCAGGAGGGAATTAAAATACCCTGAAATGTTTCTAAAAAAAAGTACTTTTCAATCTCTATAGCAAACGTAAAGTTTTGGTTTAAAAAAGTATTTTTTTAATGTAAATTACATACAATCATGGCTATCACCATATCTATGCTAATGTACTAGAAACGAAGATAAAATTTACCCAAATGTACCTACATTTGAATGGAAAGAGAGTGGGAAACTATTTAGGGGGAAACACATCAGAACATCTGGTTGAGATGCAAACCTTGACCTCCATATTACCGACAAACTAGACAAGCCCGCCATTTTGGTTTTCCTCGAGAGTTCACGATTCTCTCACACCCAACCATATGCAAGAAAACTAGCCCCAGTTATGACAAGTGAAAATTCTGGTTGAAACCTTTAAATGTAGACGATACAAGGTCCAAGTGGCTTACGTTTTATAGTCACCTTTTAGTCGGGGTGTGTGAAGCTTCGAAAACTTCGACTTAGCTTCGAATATATTCACCAACTTCGACTTTGATTCGAAAGTAAGATTCCAGATTCAACAATTATTACGTAGCTTTGCCAATAAAAATATTTAAAGTTAAAATTCCCAAATTATTTCAATTTTTTTTTTGTCAATTTGTTATATTTTGTACATCACAAAATAATGTTCACATTGCAAATTTTTGTTATTAAATAACATGTTACAATAGAGGCTTGATTTATCATCTGAAAATAAAAACTGTTAAAATAGTGTTTGCAATAAAACATTTTTAAATTATATTTGATACTTTAAGTTATATAGTTATGTAAACAATGTATTTTCCCAACATTCAACATGTTTTTAACTGACTTTGGTGGCCACATAGATTGCCGATGACAGGGGGATATAGGTTTGAATCTCTTCATGTGTACTGAGGGTGGTTTTTACAAAATTGTTTTCCACTCATTAGACATGGCACTCCCTTATCTCTTAGTTATGACATTCTCTTCTTGTTTGATCAGGGTAAAACAATGCACAGAGGATAACATCAACCTGGTACGGAGGATGAAACTGCTCCAAACACAGAACCAAACCCTGACGGCGCAGATCCGCCGGCTCCAAGCGTTACTGTCCCGCGGAACGGCGCAGCCGGCCACTTGTCTGATGGTACTCATGCTCTCCATGGCTCTCGTCATGATGCCTAGTCTGAGACCAAACGGCACCACACAATCACAGACGAGCACCGAGATGTCTCCGGACCAGGACATCAGCGTGCCCTCCGAGAGTAGCTCCCTGCCGCCTATTGCAGGTTAGGATTGTGCCATTATTCTAGCAAACACTAAACTAACCATGTCAAATATGATTCATTGATACCTTTGATTCAAAAGAATCTATCTCTCGATACCACTATTTTCCATACCCAGAGTCTTAGCTATCTATTTATTATTATTATTATTGTTTATTATTATTTATTATTATTTTTTATTATTTTTAATATTATTATTTATGATTATTATTTTTATTATTATTATTATTTATATTATTATTTATTTATCATCATCATTATCGATGCCACACTACCAGATTGCTTTGTATACAGAGTCCTGATTGATTTTCATATCGTGGTTCGTACTCCATAGAAGTTGGTCAACTTTTCTAAAAGACTAGTTTATACGGACTACCAATCACAGTTGATTAGATATGTGCACGCACATCGAAATTAAAGAACCAATGGAAGGGAAAGGATTCGTTGCTAATTATAGCTTTGATAGTACAATTTGTGTTATAAATCTAGTTGTTGTGATTGTAATTAACCTAAATTTCAGGTATATTCTAGACGTTTTCTCCAAAAAGTTGTTTTAGTTTCTTATATTGATCAGCTTGGCAGTCGCTTCTGGCTTTAGATGATTTTCTTTTGAAGAGTTTTACTGGGCAAAGTTGTTGACTATCTTATTGATTGATTTGGTCACGTGATTTAGGATACGAACCGTGTAGACGTGAATACAATCTCTACAGACCTACGAATACAGGAACCATAGGCTGGAGTAACATAGCTTAGTGCAAAACTATCAAGTGTACTGTGTGCATCTTAAATAAATACTTCTTTAACTAGGTGATAATGAATTATAGATGGGAATTATAAGTTTGGGAATGATTAAGTTTTTTTTTTTTCAGGACGTTCTCGCAGCCTCCTGTTTTCCAAGAGCCTCATTCCCGAGGATTCCTGTGTCATGTCGGACCTTCTCGATGACTTGGACTCTGGTGTAGACACCTGGGACCATGATTATGAACCTGGCCCCCCGTTGAAGAGGACGCGCTCTAGCGCCTTTTATGACGAGTACAAGCCCGCAGTACTGCATGCTACCCGCAACTTCATCGTCCCGCCAATAGATGACGCTTGGCCCCCTCCAAAACATCCGGTTGCCGAGACGAAGGTAAACATAACGGATGCCGGTGGGACACGCACCATTGTCATAAATGTGCCTGAAGAACGGGGATAACCAATTGAGGCACACCCATTTAAATACGGGAACCATACTGGGTGCCACCAACATGTAAAATGTTGTGTATTATTTATGTAACTGTGAACTAAATAAACAATTTTGTTTGTGAAAGGGGATCTTGAAAGAGTAATTGGAAACAATAAGACAAACGCAATATGCAATTCACAAATGAAGGAGCACAGTTCACTGCTGCCACTGGACACAAACTGTGCTTTGTTCGTCTCTTTGTGAAAGGTCTGGAAGCCATGCTGTGTTTGTCTATATTTTCCTATCGGCCTTTCCTGCTCATTATACATAAAATTAGATGCCTCAAAAGATGTCCCATACCCTTAGGGTTTTTGCATGTACTAATTACATTAATGAGTTGGGGATGAGGAAGATTGAATTTAGAGGAAGTGTACCCTTATATGTGTGAAGGGAGAGTGGAAAACCATTTAAGAAGAAAAAAACTGTATACCTTACCGGTATTCGAACCTCGTTACCCGCAATCCAGTCTATTGCAAGATGTCTTAAAAGAGCATTTAGCAGTCGAAAACGGGTCTGTTTTTGTTAAATAATTAAATCGACTTTAGTATGTTGGAGTTATAATTCCTTACAAATATGACACCAAATTGTCGGATATATTTAATATATGAAAATGGTGAAAAATGAAGTAATGTTAGTGATAATGATGTAAGTTAGGTTAGGCCTTGATAGTTGAGTTATTTTTGTGACGTTGGGATATCATTTGGGCTAAGCTTTTTCATTGGGGTGGAGATTATCCACTTGTTTAGTTTAGTCTTTATTTAATTTTTAGTTTTACCCGTCCTTAATTCATTTTGTGTGTGATTTATTCTATAATAATATGTAACCACAGTTTTTAAGAAGCTTTTTTTTAATCTTCAAACTTTGGTTTTAAAATATTTGGTGCTGTACTATATATTTTTCAAACATTTGCGTGAATACTGTAATTTATGAGCAATATGTAACTTTCTGTTTTAAACAATAAATATGTATTAATTTGTGATTTTATCCAAGATTTTTATATACAATAAATTGTTTGGTTTAGGTTGTCGTACTGGCCGACTATTATTTTTGGAAATATTTTCAAGAGTCTATAGATAATATATATATTTTATTTTTTTGTAGAATTTAAAACTAGAGTTGGGTTTGACTCACTATTTTACAAATATGAATCTCCAATTTACCTTTTAATCCCTGTTTGAATCTTTGAAAAAATTATGAACAAAAGAGGAAATCTATAAAATACAAATAGTAACTAAATGTTAAATTACTGGTCTGGGGTTTAGTTGTTAAGTCCATCCTATAAATTATGATTGGTTCTGAACCACCAATAAGCAGTATTAGAGCTCTAAAGCAAATTTCACTTGAAATAATTTTTAAAAAAGTGCTTTTTTTTTAAGGATTTGAGTCTTAAATCTGAACTCTCCTCAAATCTTGAATATTATTGCGGACTAGAGGGATTAGTCATTAGAGAGATTCAAGGAGCCATCCCTACTTGGAAGGTACAGGCATGAAAACCAGTTCTTCTACATTAGGATTCACATTTTTACAAACTTACCCACATTCGGTAAGTGATTACATTTTTTGTTGAGTAATATAATTGCTAACAGCGGCTAGAAAATGAGCCCACGCCATAAAGAGTTGGTTATATATGTTCCATGCTGTTTCACCTGGACAGCCTGTTTTAATCTCAATATGTCACTGTTTATATATATAAAGTTTTATTCGATTTCATAGAATATCTTATATTTGACTTATTATGTAGACTATTAAGGCTTTAAATATATTATGTTATTGTACAAAAGTTAAATTTATGTTTTGCAAGATTTTTTATATTTATCTATTGTTTTAAGTATTTTTATTATAAATTGCTAATACATGCAAATTAAGGACAACTTGACCTGTAAAATAATTTACTACGAAATTAGGGTTTGTATATACAAATACTTGTAAATTTAATTTTTAAAAAAACCTTTTAATTTATACATTTTCAGATATATTTGTGGCATGAAATCATTCAATAGAATTTGCTGCAAGTTTTCAAGTGTTATTCACAATGACAATTTTTACTATTTCTTGTTGGATGTAAATGAGCACAATTATTTATTATCGTTTGAAAAATAAATAAATTTTTTTTTACAGTAAATAATTTGCTAACTGTAACTCGGAAGAAATGCGGCTTTTTATGAAATTAATCTTGTAATATTTATAAAAAAAACCCAACTAATCATTCAAGTATGTATATTTAATGCAATTGTCTTGCATAACCATTTATTGTAAGGAGGAGAAAGTTTTCCTAATCGTTTAATCTGAACGAAGGGAAAAGATAATGGTATGTTTATTTCATGGACATTTCTGCTAATATTAAATCTTAAAATTCTTTTATCAAAAGAGGATTGTAGTTTATAATTATTATTTTTTCCTCTTAATGATTGACAAATTATTTGGTATGGTAAATATGTTTAGCTTTAGAATTGGGGATTAGTTTTCATTGAAGTAGGCTTGGGATATATTTGCACAGTATCAGATGCACACAATCTTTAAATTTTACTAACTTTTAAATTTTAATGATTGTTATCTCTAACGTTGAAGGCTATCATTTTTATTTTTTTATATGGGATGTTTTAAGTACACTTTCTGAACCAACTGATTATATCAGCACACAAGAATTTCTATGAGCGAGAACGAAAGGGTTGACCAATTTTGATGGATACATACCTTCCACAGTTATTTTACATGCTACAATCGACACGGGACTGACAGCTTTACTTTTCCTCAGAAGGAAGTTGTACTACAGATTTTTATCGTTCAGGAAAAATCTGTTAACACTGGTTGGGTTTGAAGCCAGGAACACCTGGTTCAGAGGTGAGCACTTTACTCCCTGACCACCGAGGTCAACTTGAATGTCATCAATAATACAAAGTCTTTCTTTTAAAGTTCTAAAACAGCTTAAATATCTTACTTACTCGTGTAGAAAATCAGTCGTTACTGCCCAATCTCCTGACGTAAGTTTCATTCCATGAAAAGGGTACTGGGCAGTAACGATCGATTTTCTTAGAGAGGCAGCTATTACCTCTTAGTCCAATAGCAGCAATGTAAAGTGTGAAATGTGTTCTTGTATTTATTGTAAAAGACATATTGTGTTTGTTCCTTATATATGCTTTTAAATGTTATCCACCTTTCCTGTACCTTCTTCCAAACATAATATGATTACCTCATAAAGCGAAAATAGGTTTTCCTTTTAGAGATATATTTTATAGCTCATTAATATGAGAGATAAGAGATAATTAAACCAAATTTAATTTTACAATAATAATTATGATTGGCTAACCTGCATTTGTAATGCTGGAGTAAATTGAGAACTCTCAAAAACACATTTAGACAATGATTTGCTACACTATCTTTTTTGTGTATCTTTCATGTATTACTAAAATACTGGGCTATCTGCAATTGCATACAGTCTAATTTCAATAGGAAGAACCTTATCTGGCAGCTATAAAATTTCATGTAGTAAGTTATTTTCCTTCTAATCCAGTAGCTTTCGTTGTATTCTACACTGTGCAAATAAATTGGCACAGGAAAATATGTTTGTATCAACAATAGGCCCCCCTTAAAGATGATTTAAGAGCCCATCTCGGCCCACGAATAATGCGTAAATATGGAATGTACTACAGCTCGAACTATGCATCATTTTACAGTGTCGTAACTTTTAAGCTTTCATTGGGTACTCGTTTGGATGATACAGAAAATCTGCTGGTAAATGTAATTTCTGATTTGAGCCTAATCATATATCCTTGTTAATTAATGACATCAGGTATTAATATTATGTGATTGCTTTAGTGAGTGCTATTTGTGGGATTGTTGAAGGTACTGAATGGAATTTTGTCACCTTTTGGCATTTAGGTTCTAGAATGAATTTTAATATAAATAATAATAAATCAACTGGTTTACATGCTGTTTTTTTGTCCAAGGTTTTATTTATTGTGTCAATTCTGTGCAGATTGTATAGCTTTTGTGGGTTTGATAGAATAAATATATCCAAATCAAAGGTTTTTTTTTAATTTCTGGTTCTTAGATCTTTTTTTTTTTTCTTAGCTGTACAGAAAGGTAGAATAATTATGCAAGAATTATGACAAAAAATTATATTTTGGGGCATTATAACTCAAAAGTTCACTGCCACACTTACTAAAGTACGGCACCTATTTCTATCCAGTCCACCTTAATAAATTTTACATTCTAATGCTATCTTACCAGTTGCATCTAGGCATGGCCGTCTTTAGTTACAGGCCTAGTTTACTACTACAAATTGTCTTGTTCATTTGGAATGCAACAATTGTTGTATTGATTTTTTAGTTGGGTTTGATACATATGCTAAATATTTCAATAATACTAGAGGTGGACTAACTAGTCTTTTACATAAGCCGGGGGTGGATGTACACTCTCTTAGACCCTCCTCGCTGCGCACATGAACTCAACCATAGTAGCACCAAGCAAGGTAGTAAGTAGTCTTACCTTGACTGATTACACTATGACCCTATCTTATAAGCTACACCATGGTGTAACCAAACAAGGTAAGACTGGTAAATTTCACAGTTAACGAACCTTGATTGATTACAGTATTGCTCTATCTTGCAAGCTTTACCATAGCTGAATATGATAAGGTAGGCCTACTTAATTTAGAATAAACAGCGTATACAACACAGAGGTATTATATATGAGCTTGACAACTAGAATGACTAACGCTCATTATTAAACTAATAAAATAGTGTTTATTTTTTAACTAATATTTATTCCTCAACTAACCACTATGTTTTTTACAAAATAAAAATTAAATAAATATGATTATTTTCACATTTTTATAATTTTTTAAATACTATGTTGCTACAAAAAAAAATAGCCATTGATTAGACAGAGTTATAATTAGAATACGTTAAAAAAAATCTAGTTATATTAATAATAATCATTCACCAGTTATCAATAGGATTGCATAAGAAGTAAAAGTCATAATTAGGTAGACTATACTTCTGGTATTTATTAGTACTCAAAACTCCCTGCTTAAAATATTTGTTGAGAAATATATTAACGTTGAGTGTATAATTATTTTAACTAGTGCATCAAACTGAAAACAATGTTACCGAGATCTCGCCTTATCAGTATGTTGGCTACCTGCGTGGTTTATTCTAGTAGTAGTAGTAATGGTAGTAGTGATAGTAAGGGTGACAGGACTGTCCCAGCTGTTTGGTTGGTTTAGGGCAATTCAAACAAAAGAAGCCAAAGTATCTGGCCACCCTTTCTCCTTCAAGCTTTACCCAAAGTGTGGCCTTGGAGACCTGCTAACATGAGTTTAAGCTTGATACCTTTACGCGATATTTGTCTACAATTCGAATTTAAAAATGACAAGTCTTAGCAAGCATAAATGTCGGCGTAGAGTCTTCTAGATGAAAGTAGTTTAAAAAAACTTATAAAAGCATCGAATAATTTTTATGAACATATTGTAATTTTATTAAAACTATTCATGTTTATAATTAATAAAGTTAATAAAAATGAAGTATCAGAAATACACATTATTAAATAACTTACAACAATGTAACACTAGCCCCTATACAACAATGGAGCACTAGTCCCTCTATACAACAATGTAACACTAGCCCCTATACAACAATGGAGCACTAGACCCTCTATACAACAATGGAGCACTAGTCCCTCTATACAACAATGTAACACTAGCCCCTATACAACAATGTAGCACCAGTCCCTCTGCAACAATGTAGCATTAGTCCCTCTATACAACAATGTAACACTAGTCCCTCTGCAACAATGTAGCATTAGTCCCTCTATACAACAATGTAACACTAGTCCCCCTACACAACAATGAAGCACTAATACCTCTACACAACAATGTAGTTCTAGTCCCTCTATACAACAATGTAGCACTAGTCTACACAACAATGTAACATATGCTAACAGCGCGTGCAAATTCCTAATCTCCTGAGAACGAGACGGCACAACGAGCGTTTCACGAAACTCTTCTAAAGAGCTAAATGTACTTTCAAGAAAATATTTTTTTTATCATGGCCAGAATCGAACCTAACACACTGGATTTTATATCCCAACTCTCCGCATTACATTAAAATAAATTCAGAATTTGATAGGAAGGCCATTATTTGAAAATTGTAAAGTCATGTTGCCATAATGGCGGGTAAATATATTAGCATTTTATCTACTTTGTTAGTCCATTTAGTTGTTAGTTTTAACATTCTTTCCGCATATCAATAATATATTTTGCACAATGCCCTCCCAACCCCTCGCCTTAAACTCTCTCGTGAATCAGCCAACGGGTTCTCGTCTTGAGGGACAGGAATATCGGGGTTTGTACGTCCCGAGCCCATCCACCCCTCGTCTTGGAACAGTCTGCAAGACTGACCATAACTCCCCTCCACCCTCCTCATCTAACGCCAACTGATAACGTCGAATGTGTCCAGGTAAATTCTGTTCAACATAAGAATCGTTTTCTAAAAGGCCTTTTTCCCTACCAGAAATCTATTATATAGTAGGATACTGGTAGGAAAAAAGACCTTTCAGAGAGTAATTTCTACCGTGAATGGAGTATAGCACACGTGCAGTCTAGATTTGACCCAACATCCGGATAAAACAAAACCCAACGCAGAATATTTCCAATTTGTTTTGTCCTTCACTAAAAGCCCGGCACACACGATATGATTTATCGTACAGTCCAATTTTCACATGAAGATCCTTATGTTACAGTTACAAACGTAACTAAAATTACTTTCCTATGCTCCTGTCATTTTTTTATATATATTATCAATACCTATAAAATAATACAAATAATATTGCTAATGCTACTTTTTTTTTTTTTTGCGTTCTACTACTCCGTTCGGGTTATGTACTAGCTACTATGCCTGTTTTATGGATGAGGAAAGTTATATTTTGAGGAAGTGTACCCGCATTTGCGGGAAAAACGATTTTTGAAAAAACTGCCCTCAGTACACCTGACCGAGATTCTAACCCCTTCATCGGTTCGTATAGTCTACCGCAAGAGTGACGCCTTATACCATGAGGCCACCGAAGCTGGTTTTATAATCATCCCATAATACTATTAATCGGAATAAAAGTAGAGCGACCATTCGACCCGATATTTGAAACATCGTCCCGTTTAAGTGGATGTCCCGGAAAACGTCCGGGATTGGAAAGTCCCCCGTTTTTTAATTGCCGCGTGGAATCGGCTACGAGGACAGTGACGGTTACGAAATGCAATTTTATTCACCCCTGTGAACTTTATTTTAAAGAAGTTGAATTGAATCAGGATTAAAAGAAATATCAGTTGATGTAAATAATTTAAAATATTTATTCGCTTTAATTAATAATTTCTATTTTAAATTTTATAGTTCTAAAATATTTATTATGATTATATTACTTATGATCGTAAACAAAATTATAAAAATTAAAACGGGTTCGAATTAATATACTTCTGTTGATTTAAAAAAAAAAAATTCCTATTCCTGAATCGGCGTGAGTAGAAAATGGTCCATCTTAAGAATATTATTTTGAAATTGTATTTATTATTTCTTTTGGAGCAGTTGAGTTTCATTATATAATGTAGTTTATGTTTGTTTCGCTGGAGTGAGAGAGAGAGAGAGAAAATAAACACCACAGCACACCCTGTCGGGATTCGAACTCTCCCCGTCACTGTCAAGTCTGAACCTGGGTGCCAGCAGTCAAATGGGTCAGTTGGTTCAATCTCACAAACACGAGTGTGATTTGTTTTCTTCCTGGTTAGATGTGTTTGGTTCTATGTTCACATTCACTTCACTTGAAAAGGTCCACTTTTCACACAAATATTGAGTAACATTTTAATTAGTACAACTATATTTTAAAATATTCTGAAAATTGAAAAATTACACCGTACCCGGGAATCGAACCCGGAACTTTGGTTTAGTATGTCAATGCTCTAACCACTGAGCTATCCAGGTTTCGTCCCGTGCTCAGGGTAATTCTTCACTCATATTTTAAGGAGGAGTCTATGATGGGCGTGCAGAAATCGTCGGCTATAAATGTGTGATTTAAAAAAAAAAAAATAAAGATCACGAACTATATTTAAAAAGAGAGCTAAGAAAACTTAGTTGTTTTTTATATCACTCTGTCTTACCGCCCCGTTCGGGTTATTCGCTTATATACTAATTACGCTGATGTGTCAGTGATCAGGAAGGTTGCGTTTGCGTGGAGGGATAGTGGAAAACCATCTAGGAAGAACACCCTTCCGTGATTCGAACCCCGATCTTCCCAATCATCGGCACTACAGTCTATTGCGAGAGTGACGCCTTAGACCACCCGGCCACAGTTACGAGGGTAGTTTTAAGTAAGTGCACTTCCTCTAAACTGACCTACTCTTCTCTGCGCCTTGTAATTAACCGTTAATAACCTTACACAATAAAATAAACCGCAGGGAAGTAAGCCTTTGGCTATGAAATGTCCGACACCTTGGCCTGTTTATTCAGTTAAAGATACTCGTTTAGATTCCTGGTATGGCCGAAATATCATTGGTGAAATGTACGTTTACCATTCACAGCAATGTATTAACGGTTGGGTGTTGTCTCTTTTAGATTTAAATTAGTTAATAAGTCGTGTATCGTGTAAGTCGGTTCTGAAAGTGTACTTTAAATACCTCAAATAAAAAAATACATATTTTTTGAAAGGCAGGGATTTAATGGCCAACAATTTTGTTGGTTATTCACAGTGATGGTGAAAATACGGGCACATTTCCTGAAGGTTTTCCCTCCTCCGTTTCATTATCTCAAAGTCACGATATCTTTGATTAAAATCAAATATCAATAATGCGTTCATTTGTGAAGTGATTTTAACAAATTTAATATTTTATTTAACAACAGAGTAAAGGATGACTAAATCTTAAAATATAGACTTTTATGGATCGTTATTTATTTATCAATTGAATTATTGTTATTTTTAAATTTTATATTTTTTTAATGTTATTTCTAAACATTTGATTTAAAAAAATGGCGTCCATTACATTTAAAGGAGATGTAAAAAATGGCGTATGAATAAATGTTAATTAACATCTTAATTTTTATTACTAGCGACTATAACATATTTTATTTATTTATTTAACTAAAATAATTGGTTATTTATTTTAAATGACTCACTCAAAGAGTTAAATCATAATTGTAATTTAGTTTTAGGAACTATTTTTCGCGAAGGGCGAATTTGATAAACATAGGTTTTCCAGTCAAACTCTTCGTGTCGCTTCAGTTGAGTTCAGTCTAAACGGAGTTCCCGTAGTGTGTGGTTGTAGTGCTTTCTTTGTGAAAAAACAAAACGCGCGTGAAAGTGATCTGTAGATTTGTAGTTTCTTTTACAAGTTTTTTTTTTTCAATATCTTGCCTGCAGGAATTATAGATAAGGAAATGAGCCAAACAAAAAAACAAACTTTTAAATATATTTCTCAAATTTAAGTCAAGTGCCTCAGATTTTTTTTTATCTTTGTTGTTTGTTTAAGTTATAGTATGAACATATTTGTTAATAATTATAACTTTGAATGAAAACTGGACTTTTATATGCATATTAAAAAGTCGATTAATTTATCATCAATAGTTAATAAAGTACTCGCATGTAAATAATATGTTTTAACCATGTCAAGTACAGTTGCGACTGGATTCACGAAATCGCGCAGTAGAGGGTTATATTCCCATTCGGATGATTAATTGAAGGTGACAGACCTCTGTACTGAGGGTCTGGGGTTCAATCCTCTGTCCCGGCACACATTTATCTGATTGCCAAACCCTTACTTCACCTCTGACAAAATGTGTATTAATCACAACTTATGAATGTGAGGAATGCCAGGCCTCCACCTTGGTTCGGATTGCACGTTAAACTGTAGATCCTCCATTTCAATCTCACAATCACCCTACCATTACACATTAGCGTAAGTGCGTACATCCCGAACGGTTAGTAAGACGCGGTGATAAAATAATAATAATAATAATAATAATAATAATAATAATATAATAAATTGAAGGTGTTTTCCTAATTATTTCCCTCCATTAAAATGTGTTTACACATGCTCTCAAATTCTATCGTCTTCGTCGTTAATTCATTAACATAATAGTTTATAATAGAAGTTTACTAAAGCTGGCTCCTTTCCTTGTTGCACGCTTGTTGCCATGTAGTGAGTAGGAGTGGACAAGCAATCATCAGGGTCAAATGGAGCTGGTGAACTCTTTACCCCCGACTGATGGCGGATCCCTCGTTAGAATTCAATTGTTTTAATTTATCATGCCATGTACCATGTCTTCTTTTGTTTCAGGATCTTATTATCTTAATGTACGTCTGTTTTTTAGCTATAAATATCAGTGTGTCCCCCTTTTCGAATGACGAGTTAGGTAGGGTTAGGTTAAGTTACACTGGTATTTTATGGCTAAAAAATAAGGCGCTAAGTTTTATTGAGTTTGGCATTTCCTGAGCGCGGTTGCAACATTATAATATTCCACAGTCATCTCTTCAAATGGAAGGTTCGCTTTGGAATGTTTTTTAGTGTCTTGCATAGCGTGTTTACGAACGGCTTTATTCAATAAATGATTTGTTTTTTTATTGTTATGTTTATATTGTTGCACGTCCGCATGTTTACTACAGCCTAATGGCGGAAGAGTTCTTTTCCTGGGCTGCCCTTTCCCCCTTTTGATAAAATATGTTTTAATAATAAGCCTTAAGCCTTTTAAAAAAAACTAGAATCATTAAATATTAAAAAATAACTTCAGGTAGGCCTAAGTGTTTAAAAACAATATGCAATTTTACCCAGCTTGTAAAAATATATTTTAATGATAACAATTATTTAATTTGATAGTATAGTTTAGACTTTCAGGCTGGAAGTAATTAATTTTTTACTAACAATTTGTTTATATTCCTTCATTTGTAAAAATAGCACCTATGAATGGTTTTATTCATAAGTGCTGTTTTTTCGGAAT
Organism: Timema podura; assembly: GCA_033556935.1. Classification (NCBI taxonomy): domain Eukaryota; kingdom Metazoa; phylum Arthropoda; class Insecta; order Phasmatodea; family Timematidae; genus Timema; species Timema podura. Next base: position 53,726,544 of record JAVRXN010000012.1, on the reverse strand, counting down.
GAAGTTGGCAAATATCTACAAATTGATTTGTGGTTTCCAACCCTACAGGATCGGCAGAACCTTGTTCGATACCTGGAGGGCACAGAAGTGAAACGTTATTTAATTTAACTATTACTACTTTAATTTTAATATTTCACCAGTATTCAATTTTTCTTTTGAGCCATAATAGATTGCTATGTAATTTTTAAATCTAATTTATTATAATAATTTTAAAAAATGTTTTCAATTTTTTTTTAGCTATTATAAAGTAGTATTTTACCCTAAAAATATAAATAGGGCAGCTCTGGGCTATGAAAGAGGTAAGAACGTTTTTATTGTGTAGTTGATTCCTGCAGGCCTAAAATATCAGTTGAAAAGTGAATTTATTCAAATGTTTGTCTGTTTACCTCAAAACTTAAAGTAATCTTGACTTAAAACTCAAAATTTAAAAAAACTAATTTTAAGACTGTGATTTATTATTTAATTTCATAAAGGAATTAAAAAATACTTATGAAAGAGTTTATATAATAAAAAGTACTTTTTTCAAAAGTATGATTATTAATGACCACAGACATTTGGTCTAAGCTGTATTTTTTATATAAAAAGTTCATTCAATTTCACAGTCTATTGTTGAAAAATTTGATTAAAAAAATACAATTTGAGGCCTAGTTTTATTCTAGAATAGAAATAGGCCTTTAAATGACATAGCATCCTCACCCAGATGGGCCTTTAAATGACATATAATATTCTCACCCAGATGGGCCTTGAAATGACATATAATATTCTCACCCAGATGGGCCTTTAAATGACATATAATATTCTCACCCAGCTGGGCCTTTAAATGACATATAATATTCCTCACCCAGATGGGCCTTAAATGACATATAACATTCTCACCCAGATGGGCCTTGAAATGACATATAAATCTCACCCAGATGGGCCTTGAAATGACATATAAATCCTCACCCAGATGGGCCTTGTAATTACATATAAATCCTCACCCAGCTGGGCCTTGAAATGACATATAACACCTCACCCAGTTGGGCCTTGAAATGACATACATACTGGCATCTAACTCACCCAGTGGGCCTTGAAATGACATATAAATCCTCACCCAGTGGGCCTTGAAATGACATAACATCCTCACCCAGTTGGGCCTTGAAATGACATAAACATCCTCACCCAGTTGGGCCTTGAAATGACATAACATCCTCACCCAGTTGGGCCTTGAAATGACATAAACATCCTCACCCAGTTGGGCCTTGAAATGACATAACATCCTCACCCAGTTGGGCCTTGAAATGACATATAACATCCTCACCCAGTTGGGCCTTGAAATGACATAGCATCCTCACCCAGATGGGCCTTGAAATGACTTAACATCCTCACCCAGATTGCTTCCATGCATAGTTAGAAATAGTTGGGTGTAAAAATAAAGTGCCGTACTTTACTAATCAAAGAAATGTTTATTACAAAGCAAGAGGGTGGTTTTTTTTTTCCTGAATGATTTTTCGCTTTCCTTCCACGCAAATGCTGGTAGATCACCTCTAAAATGCTTCCTTCCTCATCCCTACCCCAGTAGAGTAGTTATCACTTAAGTGTAAAGCCTAACCTGAACAGGTAGTAACACGCTGTGACAAAAAATTGTGTATGTGTGATGTATATGTATGATGTATGTGGGTGTATGATATTGTATATATGTGGGTGTATGTATGTATATGTGGGTGTATGTATGTGTGTATTGTTAGTTTTATTAACTATGTTTTGTAATATCACATGGAAATAACATATTTAATAATGTTTAGTCTAATTTTTCTAACAAGCTCATTTTAGAAAATAAAATTTTTGTTATTTTTTGTCAGCATTGATAACATGTTACTATATTATTGTTATTTTAAATGTATTGAAAATATCTATCAAACGTGTCAGGCCAAAGATCTTATAATTTGATGTATAAATACTTGAACATAGATATACTAAATTTTTTAACTGTCACTTAAGGTTCTTTCTAAAAAAAAATTGGAGTTGGTTAAATTTGCAATAAACTTATAATATTTTATTTATGATATCAACATAATTGGTTAACCTGCGATTTCATTTGTTCTACTTTTTGTTGTCTACCATTAGCTCTGCATTATACTGTAGGATGTTTCACTTATCAAAGGAGATTATTCTTACTCTTGTATATTTTTAATTCCAGATCTACCAACAACAAGATGTGTGATTGCCTACAGCTTTGTCATTTGACCATCAACATTGTACTACATAATTTTAACAAGTTATAAATAGTGACATATTCATTTCAAATCATTACAGTGTATATGTCTTTCAGATCATTGACCATACACTCTACAAAACTATGTTATATGTAAAATATATTTTTGTGTGCAACATAATTTCGTGTTTAATGTGGTAGCTCATAGTTTCCTTGACACTAATTATATTTTACTGTAACTTTTTTTTAGGTATCAATTTAGTTTCCGTTTCAGAAAATGGAGTTTATTTTTATTTGTTTGATATAATGGAGTACCTAATACTATTTTATTATTATGTTTGTGTATGTTTTTAGCTTAATTTGTTTGATCTAATGCAGTAATAATATTCCACTATTCTTTATTTACAGGGTTTTAGTTTAATTTGTTTTCTATAATGCAGTAATAATTTGTATTCTATATTTACAGGGTTTTGGTTTAATTTTTTTTCTATAATGCAGTAATAATTTGTATTCTATATTTACAGGGTTTTGGTTTAATTTGTTTGCTATAATGCGGTAATAATGTTGTATTATTTTCAGGGTATTAGTCTAATTTGTTTGATCTAATGAAGTTATAATATTTTATTATTGTTTGTACATGTTTTTAGTTTGCATTTCAATTTTATTTCCAACTAATTTGTTATACATTACGGTACTATATTTTGCAGCTTTTTTTTTTTTTTACAGGATGCAAAATTTATGCCGTTTGTATCCAATTGTGTTTATAGTGATTTTTATTTTAATGTGTGTGTGTTTTTGTGTATGTATGATTTTTGTTTTATAGAACTATTTTGAACTAAAAGTATTACTTTAATGTTAAAATTTTTATTTTATATTTTTTATTAATCAGGATTTGTATTGCAATTTTTTTTTAGCATTATTACAGTTTGTTAAAGTTTACTATTTAAGAAAACTAGTGTGTTCACATTATTTATTTTAGTTTAAGCAGTTTCTGGTGTGTTCTAATCTTAAGTTAGTAATCATTTCTGTTTAAAATAACAATCAAATCGTATTATTTAACAATAAAATAAGGTATTGGTGCTGTTACAAATTACAGGTTCTATACTCGCTTACCTTTGTAAAGTACTTGTGTTTAGGTGAAAATAAAAAGGAAGATTGAATTGCCTATTATGGCACGACTGGGAGAAAGTTGTCGATGTTTAAAGCCGGATGAAACCATTTACAAGCCCCTAAAGAGACTCGAAAGGTTTGTTTTTTTACCACCAAGGTGTTGTTTCGTATTGTCGAGGTTATTTGTGTCATTCATGTGGCTCCGATTGGTTTTGAGATTATTTCCCGATTTAAGTAATAATAACTTTTCCATTCTACTAATTATCTAATAAGGTTGGTTCTATCAGGTTTGTAATGAGGAAATACAAATTTAATATGTATATCTTCTACTAATTATAATTTAATTTAAGTAGAATGTGAACAACTATTTAGTTCTTTGAGGTAGAGTTCTTGAAGGTATACACACAGCTCTGCTGAAGTGTGGTTTTAAAGCGTTTAAGTAATAAATATCAAGGCAAAGTTAAAGTGTGCTAGCTAGCGCCTAGATAATTATATACTAGCTAGTACAATAGAAACGGAACTAGAGTATTCACACGCTGCTAGTTTGGTACTAGGTTATAGTGCAAATATTTATAGAACGTCAGCTATTAATTTTGGGTGCAGCAGCTGCATTAATTTTTAATATCCTTGTTATACAAATACTTTTTTTTTAGGCCTACGCACACTTTATATTCTAAAAAAACAACCATTCAAGGCTGGCACGCTATCAAGTTTATTTAGATTAAAATTGGGTCTGGAACACAGTTTGTCGTCTTTAGATGACATGTTTTTAATTAAATATATTGTCATATTGTGGCAATTTGGTATAATAGAAACAAGGCTGTTTAGAATAATTTTCTGCCAACAACAAAATCACATCCGATGACAATGTTATCGCCATCTCTACACAAAGTCTCAGCGCGCATTGATTGGTCGAATTACACCGACTAGTGTCGGAACTAGTACGAAAATAGCGCCTGTTCTATCCTCACAACTAGTATGGTAGTCAGTACCAAGTGGCAGAACCAGTATACTTTTTCTGATTCACACGACGCTAGATTATGACGTGCTAGTTATCACACTAGATTTCAATTACGAGCTAGTGTCGTGTGATACGGCTATTAATCAATTTAGATATTACATTTTGGTTAAAGTACCTTAAAAACTTAAAATTGTTAATTTTGCTACTGCGTTAAGAAATGCGATGTTCAGACGACAACATTTCCATTTTAAGATTTTTCCAGGTTCCCGAACCTAAACGTCGTCACTACGTTCCGTGTTTCTATGCAATATTAATGTTATTAAAACTTACAGTATAAATACTAAGTACCAAGAAACAATGCCGTAGCATTTGCAATTCTTGCATTATTTTGGGCATCTATTAAAATTAAAATCTAGGGATATATTATTTGCCCATATGAGAGGGATAGGCTGAGTGTAACAGGTGCGTCAAGTTGCAGCAAATAGTCTCATCTTCAACTCGATTCCACCTTCTGATTCACTCTGCCTCGTTCTTACACGAGTGCATATATATATATTTTTTATTTATATATATCTACATATTTATACATATATTTATTTATATATACTTTTATGTATATATTTATTTATATACACTTATATGTATATATACTTGTATTTATTTACATATACCTATATATATACTTGTGTATATTATATATATAGAATAATCGAATAACCAGATGTTTTTACTCTAGTAGTAATAATTTTCATTTAAAAGGCCTCTAGAACTCTACCTGTAGGACTTTTTAAAGATGACGTGATGTTAGTCATCATTTTAAGGTCCCAAAGAACTGGAATGTGGCCAAAGCCGGTAACCCAGCCCGGTTGAGAAACACAGAGGGCAGGTCTATAGCCGTGCAATTTCAATCACCGTTGAAAGCTAACTCTAGAGTATTTAAATAATATATTTCCCTCTTCATATTGACAACAGTCTACTTCAAAGGTGATGGATGCTACAAAGGAAGGTTTAATTCATAAAACGCAAAAACCTTTTTTCTTAACTTCTTTAACTATCGTCCCAATTACTACCCCTCCTGTGACATAGAGTAGACACTAATTCCAGGATCACAATCAACTAATGTTGACATAGTGTTACATGTGGTAGCGCAATGTCAATATAGGGATAGAATGTAATTAGGTGGATTGGATAGAACTTGCTCTAGGTAGGGATAGGATGTAATGAGTTGTACTGGATAGAACTAGCTCAAGATGGGGATAGGGTATAATTAGTTGTACTGGATAGAACTGGCTCGAGAGTTAGACTGGATATAACTAGCTCGAGATGGGATAGGTGGCCTATGCACACTTTTATGGTTGGATAGATAATTGAATTTACTATCAAGGCCCCGCTTTGTGTCCTTGACACAAAATCTAGTTGGGCCCTGGAGCGCCTTAAATATGTGTGTAAACTTAAAAAAATCCGTTCAAGTTTTGGTCAAATTGCTCAGATCTGTAGGGTGTAGGCCTATGCATACTAATATGGTTGGATAGAGAATTAAATTTACTATCGGAACCCCGCTTTGTGCTCTTGACACAAATTCTGGTTTGAGCGCTGGAGCTCCTTAAATAAGTGTGTAATGAAGGATTTTCCTTAAAAAAAAATCCCGTTCTTCTAAAAGTTTTGGTAAAATTTCTCAGATTTGTAGGGTCTAGGCCTATGCACACTTATATGGTTGGATACAGAATTGAATTTCTTATTAGGGCCCCGCTTTGAGCTCTTGACACAATTTAGGTTTGGGCCTTGGATTGCCTTAAAAATGTGTTTAGAGAAAAAAATTATTTAAAAAAAATTATTTCACACAGTTTAGGTCTGATTTGTCTTATTCTTAGGTAATAGGCTCATTCAACATAATGTTTGCTAGTTTTAACTATTTTTTCCCCTTCTCGTATCACCCTTTCTTACGAAACTATATTTCATAAAGCGCTTTCTATAATTATTTTCTATTGGTTATATTTGTTTTTCTTGTGTTGGTAATAAGCGTGTAGTATATTGTGGATGTGGAATAGTTCAGCCCAATAAGGTTTGCTTCTATTACCACGTGCAAACAGTCAGCTTGATAAAAAAAATTAACTTATTGATATTTTCTATAAAAATAAAAATAAAGTTCTCATGGAATAAAATAATATGAAAAAGTTTAGTGGTAGTCTTATGGATGAGGTAATTTTACTTTAGATGCCTTCATTTTGTTCAAAGGAGATTTGTCATTGGGTTTTAGGTTATTTTAAATTTTTGTTTCTGCACACCCGCTCAAGTGCTAACTTTTGAAAAGACTCAAAGCCTTAAATTCGGTTTCATAAGTCAAATATAGAGTTACAGACTACAGACCGTTAACAAGTTAGTTCATAGTAAAAATTGACAGGCTTATTTAATTCATTTGGATACAATGTTCAAATAAATATCCGTGCAACTTTGGAAGAACCAATCTCACTACACCTTGCCCTCCTAAAATCTGGGGTTGGTGATCACTTTTCAGTCGACTCTTCTAGTGTTTGCACACCCCTTAATAATATAGCACTTACCAACTTCAGTGGTTGCGTGGTCTAAGGCTTGGCTCTTGCAATAGTCTTTAATTTACGATGGCAGGGTGATAGGGGTTCGAATCCAACACGTTTTCCCACTAATCATCCTCACAAATGTGGGTACATTTCCTCTAAGCTATATTCAATCATCCACATCCCTGTCCTGTTGGTGTAAATATGTGGCTAGCCCAAAAAGCTATTAATCTAAGACGCGTTGTATGAACATATTAAGAGATTATGCAACCATTTTGGTCACTATAAATAGAAAACTATAACCAATTTTTTTCTTAACATTACTTCACTTTGTTTAATTATTTTGTGTTATGTGTCTCTTTTTAATGTTCTGAAACTTATCAGCTTTTCAGGTTATCGTATACTTACACTAACAAGTCCTTAGAATACAAGATGGTAGGGAAATATACCATCATCAGCCAGATAGAGGACATGAAATCGGTTAACCTTTAAATTTAAAAAAAAAACCATCCCCGATTTATCTGTTTGGGATCAAACCTCAGCCTGCTGGTCAAGAGTCTGGAGTGCACATCAACAAGTCCTACACTAGCCCTCGTGTTTATTTAAACTGGACTAAGCCTTTTTTTTTTACACCGCGTCTTCCTACCTGTCGGGGTTAGTCACACATGTAATAATGACGCTAATGTGCTAGGGATTAGGAAGGTTGAATTTAGAGGAATTTACCCGCATTTTGCATGGAGGGAAAACCACCCTCCCTTAACACTTGCTTCATTGGCTGCACTGTCTAAGGTGCTACTCTCACAAATGAACGAGACTCAACGATGGAAAGGTCAGAGTTCTATCCCAATCAGGTGCACCGAGTGTGGTTTTTCCTTATTAAATATTGGCACACAAGGCCAACAAAGAATTAGTAACATAAGTGTTTAAATTAAATGTATAAAGGAATTTTACATGACTGGATATTTTAAAAAAAAGGTTTCTGAAATTTATTTTTTATATTCTAGAGCATAAGTTCCCTAACTTTTTAGCCCCAATCAGCACTTGACCAGAAAAAAATTTACAATAAAATTTTAGAAGTATAAAGTACAGAACAAATGGAAAGCATCACATGTTCTGGCTTTACTTTTGGAAAACATACTTCATTCAGATATGAAAAAATTGGCAATACTGATGCTATTTTTAAGTGTGAAAACAAATAGGCCTAGAGAATATTATAAAATTAATTCCCGGAGCCTGAGATAACTATGGCAGAGCCCAGTTTGAAAAACGCGGTTTCAAGAGGTCTAGTAATCAGGCCTGAGGTTTACCTTATGGAAAATGTTAAGCCACACTTTTTATTCTTTGTTAATAGGCCTTATTGCATTTAATTTTTATTGTTTTCAGGGGATTCCAGAAGGTTTCTTTGATATCGATGAAAGTGACGAAGAAGATGTAAATAACGCTAGTGACGGTGACGACGATGAAACTATCAAAAGTGAAAGTGATATTGAAGACGACCGATCCTTGGACGGTGAAGAAAGGTTGGGGGATGTTGAGATCACAAAGAAGAGACCATATGATGAGGTAGGCCTAGCAAATTTGGCATATTAACATAACTAGTGTTGACGGGGGTTGATAGTGCCCGGGGGGGTGGAATGAAACCTTAGAACTTGAAAACTGTTTTTAAAAATTTGGCTTTATTATTTTATTGCTAACAAATTAAATTTATATTGTTGCTCATGAATTTGGTGCTAAGGGCACGTGCCTCACCTGCCTCAGCCTGGTTGAGGCACGTGCCTCACTGGTTGAGGGCACGTGCCTCACACTGGTTGAGGCCACGCGCCTCAAGGTGAGGGCACGTGCTCACATGGTTGAGGGCACGTGCCTACACTGTTGAGGGCCGTGCCTCACCTGGTTGAGGGCACGTGCCTCCACTGGTTGAGGCATGCGCCTCACACTGGTTGAGGGCACGCGCCTCACACTGGTTGAGGGCACGCGCCTCACACTGGTTGAGGGCACGCGCCTCACACTGGTTGAGGGCCGCGCTCACACTGGTTGAGGGCACGCGCCTCACCTGGTTGAGGGCACGCGCCCGCCTGCCTCACGCTGGTTGAGGGCCTCGCGCCCCCCTGGCCTCACCTGGTTGAGGGCACGCGCCCCGCCTGGCCTCACCCCGGTTGAGGGCACGGCGCCCGCCTGCCTCACCCGGTTGAGGGCACGCGCCCGCCTGCCTCACCCCGGTTGAGGGCACGGCCCCGCCTGGCCTCACCCCGGTTGAGGGCCACGCCCCGCCTGCCTCACCCTGGTTGGGGCCACGGCCCCGCCTGCCTCACCCTGGTTGAGGGGCACGCGCCCCGCCTGGCCTCACCCTGGTTGGGGCCACGCGCCCCGCCTGGCCTCACCCTGGTTGAGGGCCACGCGCCCCGCCTGGCCTCACCCTGGTTGAGGGCCACGCGCCCCGCCTGCCTCACCCTGTTAGGCCACTGAATGTAATGTAGGCATACCTACTATGTTAATTAGTGTGCATGTTGAGATATGTGTCTCTTTGCTTACTGTACCACAAACATTGAGACCATAATATAGCCACTCAAGATATCATAAAATATTGTTATCTTTGAAGAGAAGGGTCAAATGAAAATATTTTACGCATTTACTTCATTTTAATCCAAATCTCAAATTTGATTTGTTGTGTTATATTTGGAAGAAGGTGCAGGTAAGGTGGATAGAAACATATAAAAGGAACAAAACAATATTATTTTTACGATGAAAAGAACTCGGTTCACATTTGAAACTGGTGCCACTGAGCAAAGAGATAATGGCTGCCTCTTGAAGAAAGTTGATTTTTACCACCCATTCTTCGACATAGGTTTTGTTCTATTGAAATTATCTAGAGGGAGTGTTAAATGCGCTACACAACTTCCTTTAAGAGGGGAAAGGGGGAGGGGGGAAAGGTGCAGCCATTACCTCTTTGTCCAATGGCAGCAATGTATGTGTGAACTGTGTTCTTCTTTTCATTGTAAAAGCCATATTGTGTTCGTTTTTATAATATGTTTCTATTCACCTTTCCTGTAACTTCTCCCAAATATAATACCATTACCTCATAAAGTGAAACCAGGTTTTTCTTAGAGAGCTAAATTCGATTAATTACACTCCGACAAACGCAGTAAATAAATAAACACAACTTAAATTATTTATGTATCCATTCTCTAATTGCTTTAGGAATTGGAAACGGTCAAATTATTTTTATATAATGGATCCATATTTATAACCTGGAGCTCATCAACTTTAATTTAAGTGGTAATTTAATGTTCTGGGATCTGGCTGTCAATGCTTCATAATTATGTTGTTATGAGCCAATAATTTTAACATCTAACAAAGATAGCTTTAAAATGTTGCAGATAAAATTTTGATTCAATAGTTTTATTGAATTCTGGCGTCTTCTTCGGAAATAGAGTATTAAAACATCAGAACTTGTTCCGGTTTTGTTTCTAGAGGGTTATTAAAAACTAAGAAACTGAATAACTTAAGTTAAAGAGAATTAAATTGTTCTTTTAATTTTCCAATTTGAATGTTTTTCAGTTTTGTTTTAATGAAAAGTACTTTCTCAAGATTAGTTTTCTATGCATGATTTTCTTGTCACAGAAACGGAACCTGTCGGTAAGAAGAAAAACAAGAAAAATAAACAACTTGACCCAAAGTTGTATAAACCCCCGACGTGAAAGAACTGAACCAACTGAGGGAAACGGAAAACCTTTTAACTCCAACCTTTTCCGTTTGCAGGTGGGTAAAATTCTATTTTTGAACTTTCCGATAACTGAAATACATATATTTTTAAATTATAACTTTACAAAATGTACATTTCAAAATACTTAAATATGTCATGTAAAACCAGTTAACTTGTACAAAAATTGTTTTCTTCAGATACCGTACAATATTATCGTACCTTTTAATTGTAAATTCTATTTCTTTGGTCATGATTTTATCTGGTAAATATTGTATTTGTTTACTGTTTTAAAAATTTCCCTCCCCTCCTTCTCTTTAGATTGAAGAAATGCTAAAAGAAGTGGATCTTAAGCCCAAATACAATTCCTTATTTCATCAGTGGTTGGATAATCTCAAAGCCTTCTTTAATACATTGGAAGACTCTGAAACATACAATGTAAGTTGTTGCAAAGCTCTTGCCTATTGGTGTACATATGGAGATAGCCCAGATGGGTAGTTAGACCTGTTGTTAGTACCTATTATCTGTGTCTGTATATTTCCATGGGACTGTACATTCTCTGTCTACCTTACCGCTTTTGAATTTTGTGATAAAACCACAGGATTTAAGACATTTAAATTTGTTTTATAGCGCGGTCTTACTAACCGTTTGGGCTACACGTTTACTAATTATACTAATGTTTTAAGGGTGAGGAAGATTTTCCTTTTATCACCGCGTCCTACTACCTTTTCAAGTTATAAATATACAATAACTACTCTAAAGGGTAGGGATGAGGAAGGAAGCATTTTAGAGGTAATATACTTGCATTTGCTTTGTAGGAGAGTGGGAAACATTTAGGAAAAACCCGCTCATTTAGACTCGAGCAGGAATGAAACCCTGATCTTCCTGTCATCAGCAGGTCAGTCTAACACATGAGTGACGCTTTAGACCATTTACTACTGAAGTAGGTATGAGGAAGGTTGAATTTAGTAGGAAATGCACCCTCTTTTGAGTGGCGAGAGCATGGAAAAACTATTAGGAAAAAAAACCTCAATACACCCGACGGATTCGAACCCGAATATTCCCAGTCATCGGCGGTCCAGTATATAGAGACAGTGCTGCGGGAAAAATTTGACCACCGAAGCAAGTCCATTTTGAGTTCATTGCTACAAATATTTTGTTAATTTTGATTATTTTAAAATATAATTCTTTAGAATGATATATGTTTGTTATATTTCATAGCTATCAGATCAGGGCTGGTTGAAGAGTATAAACGTGAAAATGCCAATGAAGCAGCAGCCATTTGAAGGGAAGGGTAGTTTCCAGTTCATTAAACCCTCCGCCGTGTCAATTGTCGGCTCCTTCGCTAGCAACTCTTTGTTGGCCCGGATGTTTGTATCGACCTTGCAGTGGAAATGCCTCGGGTAATTACATTTTTACATTTTAATTTTCATAGAAAGGGCCTTATCTAACAGCTAAAAAAGTTATTAAATCTACTTTCACGTATTCATGTCAGTATGTGACTATCATTAAGTTTATATATATATATATAAAACAATAATAATAATAGTAAAATGTTATTAATGTTGGCCACAAAAAAGTGTGATTGTATTTTCTAAAAATTTCATTCTACCACAATCCTGTCACATTCTAGTTAGAAAGTTTCTCTTGTTTACAGAATTAAAATGAAATTGGTATTAATGTAAAGAATGGTCATTTTCTGACTCTTTTTACTATCATCGTTAATTATATTTACATAATACAGATAGATTCAGCTTAGTTTTTGTTCTTTATGATCTTGAATTATTTTTGGGAATAAGGGGAAGTGAAGTTTTGAAACTTTGTGCTTGAAAAAAATATAAACGTCAACTTTGCTCTGGGGGAAAAAAATCAGGCTGTGTCACTACAAATATTGACAGCTGAAATGAAATTTTATGTTCACTTTAATGCCATTTTGAGTTGTTATATACATTACAAATTGAAATTCATATAAAAAAAATCGTTAATTATATTTTGTGATAACTTGATTTATCAGAGCATAAATATTTTTCAAAATTTTGCAAAAAAAATTTGAAGGGATTTTAGTGCATAAATTTACTAAAATATTTTTTCAAGCCTAAATAATTTAACAAAAAATACTCAAACTTTGATTTGGCTTTGAGAATTATTTAATATATTTTTGATTTGGGTTTACTTCGAATTGAAAAAGGGGACTTGAAACACCTACTTGAAAAATAATATTTTATGACTTTATTTTTTGATTTTAATTGGTTAAGCCCTAAAACTATCCTTAGTGCTATTGGTCAGGTTCGAATACTTTGGCCGCCTCCTGTTCAGGTTTGTGTTATTACATCACCTTACCCTTCCTGTTTCATGTAATGTTTATCTGTGAATGTATGAATTATTTAGATCTAGGGGTTTGTATGTTGGTAGCAATGTTTCCAGCAGAGCGACCACCTGAACGAAGCGCTACCTGCGCAAACGCGCCCTATATTTGTGTCACCTGGCCGGAACCCTTCAGAGCGGCCATCTGGTCCAGTCGGCCAGTTTCAGGCTTTGCCAGGGTGACCCCTTGAGACCATTGCTGGAGGTCCGACCTGAGGGGAAACTCGGCAAACGTGTAGTGGTAGCACTGAGACCTGTTCCCCAGTCGGGGGTCTTCAAGTTGGCAAGGTTTTCACCTGAGAAGAACAATATCCGCCCATCATGGTTCTTTACAACCTCTGATGCAATCGAAGGTAGATTATTATCATGATCGGGGACCTGGGGGGTTGGGAGGGGCTGGCGTAGAGGTGTCTAATAGCTCTAATTCAAAGGATCAAGGTTTGGTTACAACTAACGTTACTTAGTTACAGTCCTTGGGGATAAGAGCCCACCTCAATGCTGATCAACCAGTAAATTATATACAATTTACTCTAAACCAGAAAACTTGTTGAATTGCAGATTACTGTAAATGTTATTTTTAGTGATAAATAAAATGATAGAATATTAGGAAAATGGTAGAGCACAAATCAAAGTAACAACACTGACACATATTTACACACACTTCAATATTTCGATGCTATTATAGTAAATATTGAAGTGTGTGTAAATATGTGTCAGTGTTGTTACTTTGATTTGTGCTCTACCATTTTCCTAATATTCTATCATTTTATTTATCACTAAATGTTTTTGCTCAATGCACTTTTTTCATACATAATATTATAAATGTTATTTGAAAACAGTGAAATCTGGTTCAGTTAAATAGGTGTTTAATTTTGTTTTATGTTCTACAATATGTGAAAACAGTTCCCACTAGTTTCAATTAATTTTTTTTTTTTAAGTAGGATTCAGAAAACCATACCACGATGCAAATCTGGTTAGAACTCTATTACCTGCTCAAGTTATCCGAGAGTGAGGATGAGATTGGTTCTTAAAGCCACTGATTTTCTTCCTTACATGAAAGGTTGTTTGATATAATTTGGTGTTTATAAATGCAATCGAATTAATATTCTGAGATACTGATTACAGACCCATATCCCCCGACACCTCATCATAACCACTCGGCAATACAGGACCTGGCTACCACAGCCAATCAGGAGTATTGTCGGCAAGCTTTGGAAGGACACCCAATATTAAGGATGGAATAAGACTGTTAAAAGTTTGGCTAACGCAGAGAAAGTTAAACAAGGTATGCACAATCTTTGTTTATGTATAATTTATTGTCAATTAGTTATCAACTATAGAGGTAAAGTATGTAGGAAATAGACAGCAACAAAGAGATGGAAGAAGCAGAAAACAGCAAATGTGAGCGTGAGAGGAAAAGAAGATTAGAAGGACAGAGAAATATTGAGGTGTTTTACTAAACCTAAGCTGGCCACAGGCAACTGCAGTTCATGATAATGATGATTTCTTATAGTGTCTTTTTACCCGTGCAGGTTATACACATTATGTATTAATTATGCCAATGAGCTAGGGATGAGAAAGGTTGAATTTAGAAGAAGTGTACTCATATTTGTGTTGAGGGAGAGTGGAAAACCATTTAGTAAAACTACCTTTATTATACCTGACCGGGATTGAACCACAATCTCCCTGTCTTGGCAATATAGTTTAACACGAGTGACTCCTTAGACCATGCAGACACCAAAGCAGGTATGATGTTGATTATTTATAAATTAAGTTATGCATTCCCTTAACTCGTTCACAAAAAAATTATAACTAAAACTTATTTTTTTAAGTTCATTCTATTAATGCTCATAGTATATTCTACCTATTTTAAAGGTAGAAATGTTTTAGTGTATTGTAAACTACTAGTGTGATGTTTGCAGACTTGAAATGTAACTGGTGCTCATTTCAGGGCTACGGTAGTTTCGGTGGCCACATAGTGGCCCAGTTGGTGTCACATCTTGTTCTTCAGAAGCGAATCAGCGTGTTGGGCAGCAGCTATCAGGTGGTGCGGGCCACTTGGGTGTACTTAGGTGAGGAACAAAGTCTGGTCACCTACAAACATTAAGTTTGGATGAAGGAAATGCAAGTAAAAATAGACTTTTTTTTTACCAAAATCAATAAAATATTGCTTGCAGTAAAGTGCTTAGAATAATTTTCTACACTTGGTAATCTCATCAATTAATAAATATCCACCAGGGAATTGCTCAGTTTGACCCGAATTTTTCTTTTCATTTAAAAAATGTCTGTTCACATTTCATAATGTCCATGACAACTATTCAAGAACTGTTGATATCACTATTTGTGTAAAAAATTTAACTAAATGTATCTACTGAAGAAATATTTGAGATATTTTGACTTTTTTTTATTTTATAACTTTCATTTACTTCCATCCCACCCTAAGTGTTTATTATTTATATTGCCTTAGGGATGTCTGAATCTTCAAAAATCTCAACTTTGCTTCGAATATTCATCATTTTCAACTTTTGATGTGTCCCTTTTGACTATCGAAAAGGGCACTTTAATTTTATCTATATGATGAAATTCGTAGTTATATATTATTGAATAAATCTGTCTACTAATTATCTACACTTTATTTTCACAGCCCAAAGTGACTGGACCAACTTTGGTGCCTCATTGGCTGAGCCATCCATGGGTACGCCACCGGTATCCGCGTTCCATCAATATTTTGAAGTGGTGTTTGTAGACTCTACCGGCTACTGCAACCTTTGTGCGAATATGAGCAAAGAAACTTATGAAAGAGTAAGCAGAGAATGATTGATAGGGCAATCATTTTAGTGAAACACAAAAAAAGAAAGGAATTGGATTATTAAGATTGATAGAGGGCAACCAATATCTCTTTTTCCACTCGCATTAATTATTGTAAAGTGTTGACTATAAATCTACATATTTTGAGTTTTGAGCCAAGCGAAGTTTTTAATAAAAAGTTTGTCCCACTAAGTAGGGGAGCACGAATTCCACTTTTTCAATTTAAAACGAATTCGAATTAAATATATGAAATATTCTCAAAACCAAATAAAAGTTTGATTATTTTTGTAATTCTTTTATTCTTGAAAATATTATATAAAACTATATCTTTTCATACATTTTGACTATTAACTCGGATTATATTTTCTGACTAGTTCCCACTATTGATTAACTCGCAGGTAAAACGAGAGGCTGACCTCGCTGTCAAATGTTTGGACAACCCGAACATCAACAGTTTTCAAGTTCTCTTCATGACCCCTGTGCCTTTCTACAGGCAGTATGACCACATTATTCGGTAAGTAATGAAGTGCATTAAGTAAACTATAATATGTGATAATTATAAAAAATATGAGAGAATTGTAAAAAAAAAAGGAGCACAAATAAAAATAAAAACACTAACGCATTTGCAAACACTTAAATAATTTGTAGGAGTGTGGGAGTACTCAAAAATTCTAGTTAAAGCTTGGTTATAGTAGCTGCCCAAACTTGACTCGAATAATTTTAAAAAACTCGAAAAATTTGAGTAGCTCTACTAGGAATTTTTGATCTCTTTTTTGGAAAATCCTAGTTTAATTAATTTTATAGAATTAAAATTTCAGAGGAAATAGACTCCTTCAGTATTGCCTTTATTTAAAAATTTGAATTTGTGTGTTTACATATTTGTTTCTTATTCTTGTCCTAGAGTGAGCCACTTGAGCCGCTTAGAGACGGACCAGGTCAGGCAACTAGACCACACGAACCACACCCTGCCACTGGCCCAGGCCCCAATACTTGCCACATTGAGGGAGGGACTGGGGAGACGCGTGACCGCCATTGCCGTCTCCTTGGAGGACACACCTCATTGGTCAATTAGCATCGATCCCCCAGCAAGCGCAGATTCCCTCACTGTGGGGCTCACCTTAGATCCTGTGCATGCCTTCATCAACATAGACAAGGGGCCCACGGCGAATACTGAAGAGGTTGGTCAGCACCCCTGGCGGTACCGATATAATAAGATCTGCTTCGGAGGTCTAATGGGTCATTCTCACAGCAGACTGGGATATCGGGGTTCTAATACCAGTTGGGTGTACTTAAGGTGGTTTTCCCTGAGTGGTTTCTCAATCTCCCTTCACTCTTCCTTCTCCCTTCACTCTCTTTCTCCTTCTCCTTCACTCTTCTTTCTCCTTCTCCTTCTCCCTTCACTCTTCTTTCTCCTTCTCCCTTCACTCTCCTTTCTCCTTCTCCCTTCACTCTTCTTTCTCCTTCTCCCTTCACTCTCCTTTCTCCTTCTCCCTTAAACCAGCATTGGCCATTTCTCTCTCTAAACTTATCTCCATAAAGTTCACAATCTTCCACTTTTAAACTTGACCTTAACTCTTTTAGTATCACAGGCTGATCTGATCGGCCCCACCTTCTGACGTTAAAAGTACCAGAGCCGAACTCGTCGGCTCTCTAGATTTGGGCTAGCTATAGCGTGACCCGATAGATAGGGTAGTAGGGTATTATGTCACTAGACTATAAACCTTATAGGATAGTACATGTAGACAAAAATTACTGAAAATATTCTTAAAAATCGCTTCATAAATAACATTTTGACAATTTTTCTTGTACACATTTTTAGGAGAGTGCCAAGTCCACTTTTTCAATTTGAAGTGATGTCAAATCGAAATATGAGATATTTTTGAAGCCAAATCGAAGTTTGAATATTAAAAAAAAAAGTTTAGTATTGGACAAAAAAAAAATTATGCTTTACATAACTATGTAAATCTTGGTATTAAATATTATTTATAAAATGATAAATTAAATTATCACAAAATGTAATATAATTATTTCAGATTCTTTTTTACTCTTAACACTAATTTATAATGGAAATAATTTCAGAAAATTTTTAAAAAAATAAGGCATAACTGTGTGTTTTAATTTTTTTTTTCTCGCGAAATTTTTTAATTGTCTAATCCGGAATTTTACTCTAAATAAAGGTCGAAGTGAAAGACTATTCTGAGTGAAGTCAAAGTTTTTGAAGCTTCGCACATTCCTACAACTTTACAAAAATAATAAAATATCTGTGGCATTCTTAGCGCACCAAACCTGCAATAGTCCTAACACTTTTTTCACATGCAAACCCCGATTTTATTTCATGGTCAATTAAAAACAATATTGATGAACTCGGGCAGGTAGTAACGTACCCGTAAAGTGTAAGATGAACCTTCATGATTGTCGTCCCCAGGCGGAGAAGTTCCGTGATTTCTGGGGTCCCAAGTCGGAGCTGCGCAGGTTCCCGGACAGTAGCATCTGCGAGGCTGTGGTGTGGCCGGTAATTACGCTGGCGGACAAGAGACTGGTGTGTGGACAAGTTGTGGAGTACCTCCTTGCCTCCAGGCTAGGATTGAAGGTGATATACGTTGCTGATCAGTACGAGACACTCATCAAACATAGCAAGGTATGTGCACACTTTCAGAACGGCTCTTATTCAAATACTCTCAGGAGAAAAGATTCATGATGTGGGAATGTAGGGAACATGGAAAAATGTCAGTGTGTTTGCATTGTTTATAACAAAACCTATTTTCGGACGAAATAGATAAAATATTGCTTCATTAAAAACTTAGTTAAATTTTCTTCACATGTTGATATAAAAAATTGTTGAATATCTGTCATGAGCATAGCGGCATTAGATGACTAACTTTTTAAATGTAGGGAAAAAGTTGTCATTAAATTCCAGGACACGCTTCACAGACATTCAACAACTGTTGATATCACTGTATTAACAAAGTTAAACTCTACATTTGCATTAAATTAAACATTGAAAGGAGGATCGTCTCATAAATACAAGACAAATTTTGCATTACTGCTGCATCAATCTTTCCAGCATCATCTTACCAGCACACCATTTTCTGACAAAACTGAAAGTGAGATGATCTTGCAACGGTTAACTAAGACAGAGAGAAAGAGAAAAGATAAATCCTTTCTCCGTAAGATCGGGAGTTCCCTCATCGGCGATATTCATTGTAATTGTAGTACCAACTTAAATCCTCAGTTTACGATCCTGATGGCGGTGATGTCCACAGGTTAAACCAGCGGACTTTGAGTATGGTACAGGGGAGGAAGCGACTCTGGCGGTGTTGAGCGTGTTCAATGAACTGTCCAAGCAAGTGAGAGAGTTGAATGACCTTCCCTTGGAGATCATCAGTGTCCAGGTACTACTGGAGTCAATATTATTACCATCTTCAGGCATGTCATGTCATGTCCTTCATTTGGTGTGCAACCATGTCTGAAGTACAGATGTCACAATTCCTGTTATTCTCTTTTACAACCTATTAAATTTTAACTAAATTTTTTTTAAAATTTCGATTTCATTCCATAAACATTTACAATTCCAATCTTTTTCATGTATCAAAGCTCACATAAAAAATATATTTATTTATATATTTTACTGTAATGCATTTGTTTAAAAAAAAAACTATAACAAAACAGCCCCATATTTAATTTTAAAATGGTCACTAGAACACGAAGGTCATGTTACAGAAATGTACAATGTTGTGGTAACAAAGAGAGAGGGCAAAGGGAAGAAGAGTGGGCTTAGACTGAGGGAGGAAAAGTTGTAATGCTGTAGGGTATAAGGAGGTCACGAGGGAGGCCAAGGAGGTGGAAAGAGCAGATTGCCGAGGTAGTATAAGCAAAGGGAGAATAGCGGGATAGATTGAGAAAGAGAGGAAGATTGGGATGATGTCGCCAACCGTGTTAATACATCTATTTCTCATTGTTTTCTTTTCATTCTCCACTTTAAAAAAAAGCTATGGATCTCTTTGGGCTATACAGAAAAGTACTAGCTATGCAAATGAACTAGGTATGAGTAAGGTTGAATTCATAGGACTTGTACCTGCATTTGTATGGAGAGTGGACAACTGTATTGGGAAAGCTACCCTCACTACCCCTTATCTCTGTCATCGGCAGTCTAGTCTACAGGGAGACGCTTTAGCCGCCATGCGGCCACTGAAGCAGTTAAAAAACATTTTCCCCTTTTCCCTCCTGTAATTATATTTTCCATATAATTGGCCTGTGAAAAACATTAGTAATCTTTAAACTGTAGTCTTGTTTAATTTTTGTTTAATATAAATCTGTTTTACATGTGTGTGTGTGTTGTGTGCTTCTTCTCCAGGGCACATCACCGGTATTCCGTTACACCGACACATTCCCGCCGCTGGCGACGCAGAGCCGACCGGGCAAGAAGGTGACCAAGGATGGGCCGATTTGTATCTTGCTGAACGATACCAGTGCTATTGGCATGGCGCCTCGTTGGATTCCTGTCATTGAAGGTAGTTAAATCAATGACTGAACCATTACGTTTTGGTTTGTTTAGTGGTTACATTTAAGATTGAGAATGGTAGGGCTCTGCGAGTACTGGATTTTGAGCTTCAAGCCGAGCTCGTCCTTTAAGCTCGAGATCGAGATTGAAAGTTTCGTAGGCTCGTCATTTTAGAGTTTTCAATTGATGTACTTAATCATCAATTTTTAAAAACGCAAAAGTAAGCATAGGTTATTTATTTGAGATATACGGCATTTCCACTTATAAATCATTCGGTTACTTAAAAAATTGTTAAAAATGAATATAAATTTTCACATTAATAACGTAATAGAGCTTTAAAACCACTTTCGACAGGTAAATTTATTCAAAATTGCCGTCCATTTTGAAATATATTTTATTGAAGTTATTTACTTGTATTGCCATGACAAAGCAATGAAAATAAAAATAGCTTAGAAGATTAATAAATAATTTAATGATTCTTTTTACTATTTTTACCTTGTCCCTTTCTAAAATAATTTATATTTAATTAAAAATGTAATATCAAGAATATATCATTTGATTAAATATTTCAAACTTAAGGTATTTAAAACTTGTTTAATTAATACTTTTACTTAGAAAACTAGCACTAATTTAGTTACTATTTAGTTATAGAATAATGTTGGTTAACCTGTCTAAAATCAATGTTGATCTTAGCATTACATATTTTACCAAACTTACCACATTTATATTAAAAAAAGCATTTACTATTTTATTTTATTTGCTAGAAATATTATTTTAGCCATATCATTTTAAATTAAAGTATGAGCATCAACTTTTATAAGCATTAAAAATTGAATTGAAGTAAATTTATCAATAAAATATTGTCTGAGACTCAGTACATTGCACATGTGTAACTGCGTATATAGAGGAATGGAAATGGAACAGAAGAGAAATGCACGATTACTCTAAGGAATAATAATGAAATAAGAAACACTTAAATTTCTGTTTATGATGTTTAAGTTTTCTTATAGGATAAATTAAGTTACTGAAGCATATTTTGAGGAAATACTAGCTTATTAAAACGTCACTTTTATTAACTTTTTATCAAGACGATGTAGAGAACACTCTACAATAATGTAAAGTGATAGTGAAGGAAGCAACCTGAAAGGATAATTAGGCTAGGCCTGGATATAAACACTTTTTACACTTCTCATGTCTTCAAACTTCCACAGTTGCACATTGTTTTGAGTTTTTGGAAATATTTATTTTTCATATGTAGTTAAACATTAATGAAAAAGTAATATTTCTGAAAATTCAAAACAATGTGCTACTGTGGAAATGGTGTTTGAAGAAATGGAGAGAAGTTTCTTTTTCTATCTAGGCCTAACCTATCATTTAAGGTTGACTTTCTTCACTGTCCCTTACATTACATTATTGTGCAGTGTTTCTACATTATCTCATTGTACATTTCCAAGCCAGCATGCAATTATAATTATATTACTTTTTTATAATTGTTGGTGTAATTTTAATGTCCTTAAAGATATAAGTGTTAAAACCATTTTAATTATTTTTTCTAGGCCCTTTTTTATAGTGTTATTATTTCCAGATTGTGTTTTTTTTAATGTTATTTCTAACTAAAAAACCGATGTTTTCGTTTTTAACTTTTTTCTAAAGTTATTTTATTATAAAAATGAGTGTCATTCACATTTTAAGAACATGTGAAGAACATATTCTATTAGTATATTTTTTTAAATCTAAAATTTTAAAGATATGATACCTATTTACATTTAAAATAAACAAAATAAAATAAACAAATATATACTCTTAACATTTCAAAAGTATAAATATATTCAAACTCTGGAGCTTTTAGGAATTCTCGACTCGAGTTTGACTCGAATGGAAAAAACACCAAGCTCACAGACCCCTAAATAACAGATAATTAAATAAGTTATAAAAGAACTACTAGGCGTTTAATTAAGTTCACTTTTTTTATTTGAAGCCAAGTCAAATAAAATATATAAGCATGTCCAAAGTCAAATCAAAGTTACCGATTTTGTCCAAAATTGGTAAATAGGGTTACTATCACAACTTGATGTTAAATTACTAAAAGTTTTTGCTATGTGTGTGTGTGCATGTGTGTGCATATATATATATATTGGAAGAAGGTATAGGAAAGGTGGATTGAGAGCATAAAAAGGGAACAAACACAATATGGCTTTTACGATGAAAAGAAGCACAGTTCACACTTTACATTGCTGCCATTGGGCAAAGAGGTAATGGCTGCCACTGTAAGAAAATCGATCGTCACCAGCCTAATCCCCCACTTAGGTCTATTCATCTTTCCTGTACCTTCTTACAAATATATATACATACTTAATACTCTAATACCCACTTTTTCTCTTTTCATATATAATTTGAATCTAACACTGGTATTTTATTACATTGAGAAGATATAAAGTTATCTTTATTTCCAGCTGTGATTCAATTGGCCCTCAGCAAGAAATGGCCCAATGACCTTGAAGCTGTCCGTCGTATTAAGGCAGCGTTTCATGTTGAGGTAGCCAAATGTTTGTCTCAACAATGTGGCCTGACTGCCCAGCCGCATCCAAACTTCTTAGACGTTCTCAAGGTACCACATCCTCTCTACTAGAAGGGTTCCTGCTTTTCTTGACTTTGCACACCACATACTAAATTGTAGGGGTGAGCGAGATAGTGAAAATTTGTCACTTAGAGTCGAGTTTGAAATAAATCATAGAGTTAAGTTTGAGTTCAAGCAATATGAAGAAATATTTCAAATTGAGTATTTCTAACAGATCCTTGAATAAATCGTAAGTACAAACATAGATTTTTTTAAGAATTAAAATTTTTTGTCGAAAAAGTTATGATCACAAAAATTCAGATTTTTAAATAAATTTAATATAGTTTATGTATTTTTTTTAGAGATGTCATGATAGATTCTTTTCTCGATTCTCATTTTGATTTATTTAAACTGAATCAAAATATGTAGCAAATAACAGTAAATAAATAATATCAGAGATATTAGATTACTACTTGTTCTGAATTTTGGCCATTTTCTTAGTTGCCAATACTTTAATTGAAAGCTAAGAATCGAATTATAGAGAATCGTAATGTTAGGATAGTTTTTTGATTCTTTCTATACTAGTAAGAATCGAGGATATCGAGGTATCGAAGAATCGAGTTTGACATCCCTAATTTTTTTAAATCAGACCAAAGGAAATATTAAGGGACTGCATTAGCTTTAAATTGAATTAAATGAATTTTTCTTTGCATCACGTCTTACTACCCATTGGAGGCTATATGTAGAGCCGAACCATTCTATGATACAAAGAAGTGGCCACATAAGCAGCGGAATCAAATACAATTTGAACCGTCAATAATTAAAAATCTCTACGCAACACTTTTCTATATTGATCTGTTATTCTGATGTTGATGTATACCATTTATCACACTCCTCTGCGCTTTCGGGTACCCTTTGATTTTGGTTCTTGGTGCAGTGCTTGTTGGCGAGCGCTTGCCGAAAGACTTTTGATCTGACAGCGCGAAGCTATTATTTTTGTTTGTAATATACCGTGCGGCCGCTCCTAAAATCTGAGGCGGCAATTATCACAAAAGACAATTGTACGTGTTACGTGTTGATAGTTGTGCTTTGAGCTTACAATTATTACAATATTTGATTTTATTGTTAGTTTGTCTCGAGAAGTGGCAAGTGGTCTCTGTGTTTAATTCAGTAAATTAGATATATAATATATCTTTATCAGTATAATATTTTTGCATTTATATTAATTCAGTTTTTGTGTTTAAAAAGTAGATCAGGTAATAAAATTATAGTATTTTTACAGCAATTGTAGTTATTATCATTGAAAATGATTGTAATGACAATAGGGACTCGAATTAAAAAGTAGCATTTGCATGGATTGGATATAACTCAGGTGCTGTATGTGATAGTTCTTTAGCTAATATTGGGCTAATCTGTCATTAATTTCTATTGAATCTACATTGGCTGCCACTCTAGACTAGATTGTTGTAGTTTATAGTTATCATTATTTTAAAGTAGTTTATATTTTAAAAATAAAAATATTTGTACATTTTGTGCTGTTTTTTAAAAAATCACAATCGAAGGTTATTTTAAAGAAAAAAACATTTAAGGGGCGGCATTTAAAAGACTTGCATCATACTGAGAAAATCTACCGCATGGCCCTGGTTATATGCCTATGTACTAATTACGCTAATAAGTAAGGGATGAGAAAGTTTAATTTTAGAGGACGTTTACTCAAATTTGTGGGCAAGAGTGGGAAATCATTTAGAAAAAAACATCCTCAGCACACCCGACAGAAATAAACCACTATGTCCAAGTTAACAAATTTTCAAAGAGAAGCTTATGATGCCAAAATTTTACACATCATTTACTCACATTTAGTTCCCAGCTTTGTTAATTTCCTTTGGAAACAATTCCACCAGTTCGATGCGGGTAGCGCCCAATTACAGGATGCAAACTACAGTGATCGATCTCATGTTGTATTTCCAGGGTGGATTTGTATTTCGTCTGAGACTTGCATACCCTCGGGAAGTGGGTCTTTTAAAGAAACATGTGACCCCTCATGGGGTAACCACATACGTGGATACGGACGAGTCTAGAGATTTGGAGAAGGATATAGTTCACATCCCGACCATCACGGGAGCTGTTCATGGGTATGTGCTATCATTAGGCTAAGGTGTGTGTGTACGTGTGTGTGTGTGTGTGCATGCATCGTGTGTTTGTGTGCATTGACAATTGTGTGTGTGTTGCGTGCACATGTGCGTGCACGTGTGTGTGTGTGCGTGCACTGTGTGTGTGGCGTGCACGTGTTGTGTGTGCGTGCATGTGTGTGTGCGTGCACGTGGTGTGTGCGTGCACATGTGTGTGTGCGTGCACGTGTGTGTGTGCGTGCACGTGTGTGTGTGCGTGCGTGCGTGTGTGTGTGTGCGTGCGTGCACGTGTGGGGTGTGTGTGCGTGCGTGCACGTGTGTGTGTGTGTGCGTGCGTGCACGTGTGTGTGTGTGCGTGCGTGCACGTGTGTGTGTGTGCGTGCGTGCACGTGTGTGTGTGTGCGTGCACATGTGTGTGTGCGTGCGTGCACATGTGTGTGTGTGCGTGCGTGCACATGTGTGTGCTTTCATTTGATTGAAAACTACTCAAAGTGATAAAAAATTTGTTATTACATATTGACAATCTTAGATGACATGTCCTGGGGTTTTTTTAACGCTGCACTTAGGTACCAATTTTTTGTGGAATAAACTTTTAATTCCCTGTAATTTTAGTTGGAAACATTTGAGGTATTGAAAATTGTGACGATATCATTTCGATGCAAGTAAGATTCAACGAGGGTAATGTGTGTGTGTGGTTGTTCAGCTTGCACCAAGAACACCCCTCGTACGGACCCGCCTGCTGTCTGTCCAAGCGGTGGCTGGCCGCCCAAAT
This sequence comes from Timema podura, assembly GCA_033556935.1. Classification (NCBI taxonomy): domain Eukaryota; kingdom Metazoa; phylum Arthropoda; class Insecta; order Phasmatodea; family Timematidae; genus Timema; species Timema podura. Next base: position 53,700,914 of record JAVRXN010000012.1, on the reverse strand, counting down.
GATTGACCCCCACCACTTCCCCGAAATTGTCGTAGAGCTCCTGGTGGCCTGGCTATACCTGTGCCCCGAACCACACAGTCCGCCAACTCAGCCACAGACTGCGTTTTTCCGGTTCTTGCACCTGCTTGCCTCCACCAACTGGGTCACACAGCCGGTCATACTAACTTTAATACCGAGTTGACACGTGGGTACCTTCCCTTCTCAATACACTAGGGGTGTGCCAAGTCTTACCTTTTTTAAATTTGAAGCGACCCTAAATCGAATTTATGAAATATTATTATAAGTCTAATAACGATTCTAATATTTTTTCTTAGTTGTCTTATGCTTGAAAAAAATTTTCTCTGCTTATTTATACCTCTTTATACACTAAAATCACTTAGAATAAATTTTATTGCACATTTGTTTGTAGTCTGATTCAGTTTAAAATTATTTCATATAAACATTAATTTGGAATATGCAAAACAGCTCAGATGGCATTAATCAAATATTAAAGTATTTATCTTGACATATTTTTATTGGCAAAGCCTCTTGATTTTCAAAGATAGAATATTTTAAGTAGCGTCAAAGTTTTGAAGCTTTGCACACTCCTATGATAATCTTTATAAACCTCTTTGTCTAACCAATTATATAAATTGACTAGTTTTATTGGATCTTTGGAAGAAGGAAGAGGTAAAGTGATATGTGCTTAGAGAAACTTTAAGTTGCCTCATCGGCAAGGTTGTAATGTTTTTTTAGTAAAACAATGTAGAAAATGAAAAATTCTTGGTAACTATATCGAGTTAATGGACTAAAGAAACTCTTATGAAAATAAAGATTGTACATTATAACTGTTACTAATTTATTTCGGTGACCATTTTCACTAGGGTATTGTTCTGGCTTCCGTCATATTTTATTACATTCTTTTAGTGTTTGTGAAAACGTCTAATAAACCAGAGTAAAAATCTTTCTTACCTCCTCAAATTGTTGTTCAATTGTTTTTAAAGGTGAGGAAGTTGTGGAGATAGAGGGCATGTTCCAAAGCAGTAGAGCCACCTTACCACCCTTGTTCCTGGCCACCTCGTACCAACCCTCGGGTGTGGTGTGGACCAAACGCAACCCTACGCTTCAAATCCTGGTCAGGACGGCTATGCTTGCAAAGGAGTCGCTGACAATCGTGGAAGAGAAATTATTCTCCCGACATTTCGACACCAAGGTATTAGTATTGTGGCAAGTACATTTTTTTCAATTTGAAGCTAACTCAAATTGAATTATGAAATATTCTCAAAGTTTGAACATTTTTTAATTTTTTTTTATATTTGAAAAAAAATCTGTGGTGCCTATTTATATAATTTTATGCACTAGAATTACTTAGAATATGTTTTATTGCATAATAGTTTGTGATATTTCACTTGACTGTGATAATTATGGCTATGTGAGAACCACTTTTTCAATTCGAGACGGTATTGAGACAAGAATATGAAAAAAATATCCAGACGCAAGAATGAGACAAGAAAACTTCCCTTGAAAGTAGAAAAATGTAAATTATGTTTATTTAAGCAATTATATTTTATAAAGTTCTAAAGTCCTTTGTTGACATTTGGGATTGCGTTTGCTTTGGATTATCTTATGGCTCATTATAAACACTTAAGATATAACTCGTACATATTTTAAATTCAATTAATAAAAAAATTATGACTGCAATGCATACCATGCATAATTTAATTTTGTAACATTTTAAACATCGAAAAGAGGGTATAATCCAAGCCTAAACCTTTTTTAAATCAAGAAACAGTTAACAACAGAATCTCAGTGACCATGGTCAACCTCTAGCAATGCTGCCATAGTCTAGTTTGTGTTTTACTCTCTTTGCTGAAAAAGTGGACTGATGTACCCCTAAAATTACATAATTATGTGGTTTGTTGTGTTTTAAGTGTGAATTTTGAGGCCTACAGTTTTCTGGTTAATCTGATACTTTAGCTCAGTCGGTAGGCTATCTGTCTACTAAGCTAAGGGTCCCGGTTTCGATTCCCGGCATGGCTGAAAAATTTATCATTGGTGAAATGTGGGTCGACCCTTTAACAGTGATGAATTAACGAATGGGGACTGGATATTGTGCCTGACCTAGTCTTAAGTTAGATAATAAGGCATATGACAGGCCTAGCAAGCTGGTAGTGGAAAATATATGGCTTGGATAAAAAACTGACCACAGGCTGAAAACAGTGATTGACGTAAAGTTTTTTGGCAAGTATTTAGGTCTTCTCTTATATCCTCTTAAATTTAATTTTGCTTCGAATTGAAAAAGTGGACTTCACAAACACTCCCCTGATGTTTTTTAAAAATAATAATTATATAATTATTGGTCAACCTCTCCCCAAAATTGATGAATCTTGATCTTGTTTCAGCTCATTTTCCGACCTCCCCTTGATGTCTACGATGTCTTGATTTACCTGCGCCCACTCCTGAACCCCCGACGACTCGAGGCTGTGGATGTCAACAAAGACCAGCCCGTAGTCAATCTACCCTCTTACCAGTATCACCAAGGAGAGAAACTCCCTGTGGCTGGTTTCAATCCGGTGCAGTGCTATCTTCAAGAGCTCAGGGTAAGAGCAACAAAAAAATATCAATATAAACAATAATAATTGTTAGTAGATTATTTTGCCTAATGGCAGGAAATGTCTAATAAAACATAGTAGAAACACTGTACAGTAATGTAAAATAAGTGATAGCTGTAGGTGTGTGCGAAGTCCACTTTTTCGATTCGAAGCAAACTCGAATATAATATATGAAATATTATCCAAGTTTGAATATGTTTTGTTGGTTGTGCTTGAAAAAATATTATATTGTGGTTATTTATATAACTTTATGTACTAAAATTACTAAACAGAGAATTTTATATTAATATCAAAAAGATCAAAACCCTTATTTAACCTGTACTTTTCCCTCCCTCTTTTTAAAATATCGTCTGTAGTATTTTTAAGTTTTCTACTATGATTGTTTTGATGTTTTAATGTTTTTACTTGGAATTTAATGAATTGCAAATTGTTTGTATTCGAAAAGGTATGCGTGTTGTTTTGCATGTTACCTTTGTAATATTGTACAGAAAATAAGACATGATAGGCCCAGCCCTAGCTGCAAAATATATCTAAAACTCTAATGACTTTTATATAAACAAGGGGAAAATGGCCGTATTAAATTGAACATTAAAAGGAGGATAGAATGGCAAGGCCTTCACACTTTTTTAACTTCACTTACTTTTTCAAATTTCCATGACAAACATTCCCTGACTTTTCTGGGTTTTACCTGCTTATCAACCTTGAATTAGACTCTTTTTTTAACCTACTTTTGGCAATTTATTCTCAATTATTCTAGGCCTACTATTTACCGTGCACATGACACACTGAAGCCAAGTTTGTGATTTCTTTTTTCAGGAAACTTACGGTGAGTTTGCCCTTTTCTTCCACGACCCCTACGGCGGTCAAGTTGTCGGTGTTCTTTGGATACCTGCAGCCATGGAGGTATTGGACTTCAAGGTGAGTGCACTGATGTCTATTGACTTGTATTGATTGCTCTGTAGTATGGGAATGTCATTTTTACTGCGGAGCGGGAAATTCTAAAAATGACACTTTAGAAATAATTTTTGACTAAAAACATATTTGGATCCTTGTTAAGTAGGGGTGGTCGGGCAGCAAATATTTGTATCGGGCGGGTATTACAAAATTACACTCGGTCACGGGCATTTCATTTTGCAAACAACTTTGTCACAGGCCTATTAAATTTCAAATTACAAGTTAAAACAGAAACATTTGATTTAAAAAAAAATTAAATGGTTAGTTTATGCTCAAGAGTTTATAGTTAATACTTGAGCAGATTTCGCTTTGCTCTGGGTAAGTTCTTTTAGAGCACAACCAGTTCCTCTACATTTTCTTCGAGCAATTGCTCACTCCGTCTAGTACACACATTTAATAAATAGTACGGTGACCTGGTGTTCTAGGGGTAAGGTGTCAGACTTCTGTGCTGAGGGTCCGGGGTTCAATCCTCGGTCCCGGCACAGATTTATCTGATTGCCAAACCCTTCCTTCACCTCTGATAAGATGTGTATTAATCACAACTTGTGAATGTGTGGAATGTCAGGCCTCCACCGTGGTTCGGATTCCACGTTAAACTGTAGGTCCTCCATTTCATCTCACAATCACCCTACCATTGCACATTAGTGTAAGTGCGTATAACCCGAACGGGTAGTAAGACGCGGGCTAATAATAATAATAATAATAATAATAATAATAAATAGTATTTATTTACTTTATAGCAGAGTTTATAATTTATTAACTACTTAATTGTAAATAAATATTAAACAAATTGAAAGGATAGATTATGCACGATCGAAAACGTGTTTATGTTTATGATGTAATAGCCATGACAAACAAAATAGTATGTGTTGGTGGCACAAACCTTAAAACATTTTTAAATGAGTTTCTATCTTTTTTACTTTAACTTAAACACTACATTTTTAAAGATTTAAAATTTGAAAGAAAATTTTAGATTTGCATTTGAGAATATAGGATTCGACTAATTTCTAATTATACCAGTATTAAATAAGTAATTTTATTCCAATTTAACATAATTTTTAAATACTTTATTCAGTGTTTGAAGAGTCACGAGACCCATCTCTTACTTTACACCCATTATTGTTTCCAGCCTGGGTCAGTTTGTTATTCAAGCCATATATTTTACACTACCGGCTGGCTAGGTCTGACATAGCTTCATATGTCTTATAATTTAACTTAAGACTATGACAGGCACAACATCCATTCCCCGCCTGTTAATTTATCTATGTGAAAGGGTAAACCCATTTATATCATGTATAAAAATTTTTCGGCCATGCCGGGAATTGAACCCAGGACCCTTAGCTCAGTAATCAGGTATACTACCGACTTAGCTAAGGTGTCGGACAGGGACCCATCTCTCTTGTTATTTTATTTGGTTGCAGGTGTCTCGGATAAACTCCCGCAGACTTGTCGGCAAAGGCCCAAAGATAGAGCCGAACATTGACACCATCATGGAGAATTTTTATATCTTGGGGACTGGGCTGGTTCGAAGTGTGGAGACAAATAATTCCAAGTTGGCTCCAAGATAATGTTGACCGCAAAGATTGGACGCTAAATAAATTTCTATTTAAGCTGTGAGTTTTGTCAGTCATTTAATGATTTCTATCGCTTTTTAAGGTAAATCTCTTTTCACCTCTTTTGTTGGGATATGGAAGAAGTTACAGGAAAGAGGGAAAGGAGCAGATAAAAGGATCGTACACACACAATTCACACTTCTGTCACAGAACATAGAGGTAATGGCTACCTATTGAATACCTCTGTCCAGTGGCAGCAATGTGATCTGTTCCTCTTTTAATTGTAAGGCATTGTGTTCGTTTCTCTCCCTCTTTCCACTGTCTTCTATATATAGCTTGAAGATTTATGTATAGTTTAGTGAAGGTATAAAGATCAGGGATGTATGGGAACTACATTATTACTGCGGGACGGGGGAATGAGTCAAAATATTGGGATTCAGACGAGAATGGAAAATTATAAAAATGACGCTTTATAATAATTTTAGATTAAAAAAAATATATATATATTGATTTTTAAACAAAATTAGTAATACTTGTAAGAGTTATACAATTAATAAAATTGGGTGTCTGTGAATAGTGTTTTTTTAGTCAAATATAAATTTTTAATGAATATTGAATGATACAAATTGAATAGTGAATTTTATTACATTTTTGATCCGAATGATTTTTATTACATTTTTGATCTGAATTATTTTTATTAGTTAACCTCTCTCTTGCGTAAATGATGCTTGACACCTCTTACACGTTCTTTAGTTTTACTTGACCTTGGCAAGCTGCCTCCTACACCCCCCCCCTTCTCCCTCGAAAGATGGTAGAATAGAACATGTGTTGTGTATCTCTAAATCTTTAGAGCTCTCCTCGCTAGCTGAACCTAACAAATAACTGTTGATAGCCGAAGAAGAATGAGTCGCGAGCTTCCCAACTTGTTTTCTCTCTCTCTCTCCAAGTGTTAAATTAACCTTTATCCCCCCTCCCCCCATTAAATCCCAAGCTTTTTTCAGAACAAAGAAGAAGATTGTTTATAAAAGAGATTAACAGTGATGAATCAATGCTTTGTTTCCCCACCTGAAACTTTTTGGGAAATCGCCAATCCCCCTCCCCATACGCTATATATCTATTCCCAAACTTCTGGGATCCTGTCTATCTCTAGTTAAGATAGGTTTTACTCAATCTTAAAAAAAAGTGTTTAAAAATGTTTTCATAATAATTTTGTTGCATTCTTTCTTACTTTTTCCTTCATGTTTTGTTAAGAATTAGGTATAGTCATTTCTCTATCTCGAAAACCAGTGCATTGTTCAGCCTGATAAATGGCTATCCAAAAAGATGTACAGTATTGTTTTTGTTGTTGTCATCTCTTGTTCGATAAAAGCCAAAACAAATGAAAGTTGAATCAATACTCTTGTTTTTACTCTTTTAAGTGATATTTTATCTGTTCACAAACAAAGTTGTCAATCTTGTCGAGTGCTGTTAGCCGGTGATGGGGAGGTCTGTTTCGATTCCTGGTCAAGTATAGTGAGGTGTTTTTTTCCTTAGTTGGTTTTTCTCTCTCTCCCTCCACACTAATGCAAGTTAACAGCCTCTAAATTCCATCTTTATCGTCACTACCTCATTAATTTAAGTCTGCAGATCATAAAATTTAAAAATATATATATAAGTTTGAGGGATTAGAGATTTAATGTGCACTCACCCACTTTGGTGGCCACATGGTCAAGGTGTCACTTTCTCATTAGGCAAGACTGTCGATGACAAGGAGGATAAGGGTTCGAATTCCAGTGAGATTTTCTACCTTTATTCTACCTCTATGCAAATGTGGATACATTCCCTCTAAATTCAACCTTACACATCCAGAATATAGTTATTCGTAATAAGTACATATGACCTGCTTAGGTCACCGCACAGTCTTGCGTTACTCTCACAGTATACTAGACTGTCAATGACGGGGAGACTAGGATTTAAAATCCTGGTCGGGTTTACTGATTTTTTTTATTTAGTAATAAATAATAATAATAATAATACTTAGCACCGCGTCTTACTACCCGTTCGGGTTATACGCTTAAGTACTAATTACACTAATGGGTTAGGAATTGGGAAGGTTGAATTTAGAGGAAGTGAACCCACATTTGCGTGGAGGGAGAGTGGAAAACCATTTAGGAAAAACCACCCTCAGTTCACCCGACCGAGATTCGAACCTCGATCTCCCCGTCCTCGGCAGTCGAATAGTAATAAATAAAATGATAGAATATTAGGAAAATGGTAGAGCACAAATAGAAGTAAAAACACTGACATATATTTACAGACTTGAATATTTCGATGCTATAATAGCATCAAAATATTGAAATGTGTGTCAGTGTTTTTACTTCTATTTGTGCTCTACCATTTTCCTAATATTCTATCATTTTATTTATTACCAAATGTTTTTGCTCAATGCACTTTTTTCATACATATGAGTTTTTTGTTTGTATTTTGTTTGTTTTTAAATGGTTTTCCATTCTCTCTCTCTATACACAAATGTGGATACATATACTCTAAATTCAACCTTACTCATCCTTAACTAATTTGGGTAATTAGTACATACCTGAACAGGTGGTAGTACGTGTGCTGAACAAATGTGCACTCTCTGAACTGACATAACACCCAGTCCCCATTGTTATGCCATCACTGTGAAGGACGCTTCTGATTTCACATCTTTTTTTTTTTTTGGTCCGACCAGGAATCAAACCTGGGACCCTTATTCCAGCAAACAAACACAGGAAATATTATTTGATAGGAAGTCAATATAGGGTCATTCCATATGACAGTTTTTGAAAATTTTTATATTTTGCCCACATGTTCCTACCTGTTCCAGTAGTTAAAAATTTTTTAAATTTACTCCTACCAGTTTTTCCGATACGGCCACCTTTTCAACATGGCCAACGCTAAATTTGACATATTTTGTTAACAAAAACTAAAATATCTTGAACTAAAATATCTAGAAACTTGGGACAGGAATCATTCTTCTGCTCTTAAAGTGGGCTACATTTCATCTCATTGTAAGTTTTGTCTAAATGTAACCTAAATGGCTGAAATTTAGCTTGAAATTCAGTGCAAATTTTGTTTAAAAACACGGTTTTTAAGTCTTTTAAAGAACAAGGAGATGAATTTAGATCTTCATTATTTTACCATTTTTTAACCTACCCTCAATGTCTTATTCTGTGAAATTTCAAGACCTATAAATTTCCCCCTCTTATTATTTTATCAAGTCCTAAACATGGCTGCTCACTCAAATTTTCAAATATTTAGGCCTCAATATCTCAGGTGGGGGAACCAAAAAAAATCTGAAACAAGGGGGGTGATAAAGTACTGTAGGTTAGCTATTTGTGCTAAGAATTTTGAGTTTTAGACTTGTCAGGTTTTATTTCTGTGCAGGCATCAACAAGATCCAAAATTCATAAATGTAAATTGTGGCTCACCCTTAAAATTGGCATTCTTTATTGAGAGTAGGCATTGTAAAGCTGTGATATTTCATTGCAAAGCTTATCAGTGGTCTGGTGACTCCTTCCTGTAGTCGTGGTAGGCTCCTTACCCGCCTCGATGGCGTAGTTAGTTAATGTGCTAGTTTAGTGTTGAGCTAGACTAGACAGCCCAAGACAGGGAAATCTAGGTTCGAATCTCGGTCGGGTTAACTGGGTTTTTTCCCCTAAATAGTTTTTCCCTCTCTTTCCACGCAAATGCGGGTTCACTTCCTTTAAATTCAACCTTCCCAATTCCTAACCCATTAGCGTAATTAGTACTTAAGCGTATAACCCCGAATGGGTAGATGCGTTGCTAAATAAATTCTAATACCCTTGATAATGGAATCCATGTTGCCTGCAGTGTATTTCTGGAAAGATGTTCTTGGACCTTGAGGCTTAAGTAACTTCACATACAGGTCTTCATTTTCACAAGTGGTACTATGTGATCACTACATTTTAAATCAGAATAATTGAAACCAGATTGTGTCTTTGCTATTGGGAAATTTTCATACTCAAAAGATGCAGATGTTCGTTAACATCTCAAGGTAGATTTACTGAGAGGTGAAAATCTGTGCGTTTCTCGGATTTGAGGTAGTATACTGGTTTGCATTTTTCAAATCTAAATTTCAACACTTCCTCATTTGTATTACTTCTTCAGTTGAAAAAATGTAAGATATGCCTCGGATGTTTTCCATGGCAAAATGTTATAAATCCTTTGGTATGAGGATCTTTCTTGTATAGGCTCTTTGCAAGCTTGCTTTTGTGGCTTATCTCTTCTTCCTAGTACCTCCTACTCCACCACAAGCATTCTTATCATGAGCACAAGCAAAGAAATGCCGCTCAGCGGCTAGGTCAAAATAGGACTTGTGATGGCACATGTTGATGAAGTTCTTTCCGTACTTATATTGATTAAAAGCTCCATCACTGGAATAAAAAACTTTCCTGACCAATGGAAGAGTTTCTTTGAGGTGACTTATGAGGTATTTCTAAAACGTATAAAGTGCCACTGTGTTGCTTGTGTATCATAAGTGACTACATAGAACACAACACAGTCTGCCTGTGGTGGAGTAGGAGGTACTAGGAAGAAGAGAAGCCACAAAAGCAAGCTTGCAAAGAGCCTATACAAGTCAGATCCTCATACCAAAGGATTTATAACATTTTGCCATGGAAAACATCCGAGGCATATCTTACATTTTTTTCCAACTGAAGAAGTAATACAAATAAGGAAGTGTTGAAATTTAGATTTGAAAAATGCAAACCAGTATACTACCTCAAATCCGAGAAAAGCACAGATTTTCACCTCTCAGTAAATCTACCTTGAGATGTTAACTAACATCTGCATCTTTTGAGTATGAAAATTTCCCAATAGCAAAGACACAATCTGGTTTCAATTATTCTGATTTAAAATGTAGTGATCACATAGTACCACTTGTGAAAATGAAGACATGTATGTAAAGTTACTTAAGCCTCAAGGTCCAAGAACATCTTTCCAGAAATACACTGCAGGCAACATGGATTCCATTATCAAGGGTATTAGAATTTATTTAGCAACGCATCTACCCATTCGGGGTTATACGCTTAAGTACTAATTACGCTAATGGGTTAGGAATTGGGAAGGTTGAATTTAAAGGAAGTGAACCCGCATTTGCGTGGAAAGAGAGGGAAAAACTATTTAGGGGGAAAAAACCCAGTTAACCCGACCGAGATTCGAACCTAGATTTCCCTGTCTTGGGCTGTCTAGTCTAGCTCAACACTAAACTAGCACATTAGCTAACTACGCCATCGAGGCGGGTAAGGAGCCTACCACGACTACAGGAAGGAGTCACCAGACCACTGATAAGCTTTGCAATGAAATATCACAGCTTTACAATGCCTACTCTCAATAAAGAATGCCAATTTTAAGGGTGAGCCACAATTTACATTATTGAATTTTGGATCTTGTTGATGCCTGCACAGAAATAAAACCTGACAAGTCTAAAACTCAAAATTCTTAGCACAAATAGCTAACCTACAGTACTTTATCACCCCCCTTGTTTCAGATTTTTTTTTGGTTCCCCCACCTGAGATATTGAGGCCTAAATATTTGAAAATTTGAGTGAGCAGCCATGTTTAGGACTTGATAAAATAAGAGGGGGAAATTTAAAGGTCTTGAAATTTCACAGAATAAGGGCCAGTTTCATAGTCAGATTTAGTACGCCTAAAGTGCGAGTCGATACTAAATACAGGGCGACACCTACCTAGACCAAAATGGAATGGGCCAGTTTCGCATATGAAACTGGCCAATTCCATTCAATTTCAGGTGGTGACGTGTTGTATTTAGTATAGCCCGCACTTGAGGCGTACTAAATCTGACTATGAAACTGGCCCTAAGACATTGAGGTAGGTTAAAAAATGGTGAAATATTGAAGATCTAGATTCATCTCCTTGTTCTTTAAAAGGCTTAAAAACTGTGTTTTTAAACAAAATTTGCACTGAATTTGCATACAGCTAAACTTGAGCCATTTAGGTTACATTTAGACAAAACGTACAATGACATGAAATGTAGCCCACTTTAAGAACAGAAGAATGGTTCCTGTCCCAAGTTTCTAGATATTTTAGTTTTCGTTAACAAAATATGTCAAAATTACCGTTGGCGATGTTGGAAAGGTGGCCGTACCGGAAAAACTGGTAGGAGTAAATTTAAAATATTTTTTAATTACTGGAACATGTAGGAACATGTGGGCAAAATATATTTTAAAAAATTGGTCATGCAACCAAATAATTTTTTTCTGGTGTTTGATATGGAATGACCCTATAATATAACTTTTAGAGAAAACATGATATTTTTCTCCTTCTTAAATTGTTAGCAATATATAGGATTATTTTTCACAAACTCAAATCAACTCATTTTGTTTTACTCAAGTTTTAATGTAGACATAAGGAGAAACACTGAAATATCAAAATTATTTTACATAAAAAAGGTTATGGGGGAACTTTACTAAATATAAGTATTTTCAAACAAAGTCTGCAGTGTATAATTTTTTTTTTTACATTTTCCATTGAACTTTTTACATCATAAACATGATTTGAATATCTAAAAATATTTTTATTTTATTCACCATTCTAACAGAGGATTATATTTTATAAATAAATAAAAACTAAATTACATAAGTTTTACATTTTAAATATTCTGATTTCCCGCTAACAATGTAAACTCAACTTACTAAAATCTCCTCGGTATAATATTTACCAAATCTCTTCATTTTACTAAACTATTTACATTTGGTATCAAAATTAGTAACACAACATTCAGTTTTAAAACTATATTCTTAAAGTTTACCTCATTCATCATTTGACTTATGGTACTGTAGTTATTACAAATACTTTATATATAATATTAATCAAAAGAAAAGTAGCATTATAGTTTTGCGAACAAAGCAAGCCATTATCAATTAGCTTGCAAGCAAGAACACACAAATTAATTAAGAATTTTTTGTTTATTAGTAGATTTTAAAGAATCTTTTATAACATTTTATTTTGTTGACTATAATAATATTATAGAAAAGCATGAATAGAAGTGTTTAGTGAAGATTTATTAGTTTAAAAGATGGCATTGATCAACTTTACAGTATCAGAACAGTCGTGGATAAAATTGTTGCTGTTCTCAAGCTTTTCACATAAAAGTTGAAATATTATTGTGGATACAAAGTTATTAGGTTTGTACAGTCCTTCAGTGTTAGAAATAACTGAAATAATTCATATAATTATAAAAAAATAGATATCTTAACACCACCTTTGTGAGGAAAAAATATGGCTACATTTATATACAACAAAATTAAGTGACAGCATTGAACATTTCTATACATTGTTAATTTAAACTAAGAAGATTCAATTTTATAAAGAAAATACCCTCTTTTTAGTGAACTATTTTCAGAAGAAAAAAAAAAGCTCTAAAATCATGATACAACAATTTTGGTAAAACATGTCACACACATTTGTATGATTGTGAAGTTGGGAGGGAACTTTCATACTTGTTTTCGAGGGAAAAAACCCAAAAAACAAATTTGATTACTGAAAAAAAAAGGTACAGTTAAGAGGGATATACTTTGTAGTAGGTTAAAATAATGTATTCACACAAAGGGCCAGTTTCATAGTCAGATTTAGTACGCCTAAAGTGCGAGTCGAATACTAATACAGGACCACACCTTACCTAGACCAAAATGGAATGGGCCAGTTCGCTTTACGGCCCATTCCATTCAATTTCAGGTAGGTGACTCTTGTACTTAGTATAGCGCCGCACTTGAGGCGTACTAAATCTGACTATGAAAACTGGCCCTTTAGTGTGAAACATGAAGACATGTTACACAACCATTTATGATAACATTTTCCCTTCAAGAATAGACAAAACAAAAATTATCAGTCCAATTTTTATTTTTACTGCGCAAATTATGATTTTATTAGTCTTATTTTATCTATACTTACTATTGTGCCTGCTTTAGTTTATATTATATATTTACACATAGTTTTCTATGTCACATTAAATAATACATATTAGAAAATATATACATTTTAAAAAAAACTTGTTTTTGACTTTGTCTATTTTCTAATATTTCATTCAATATGCAAACAGATGGATAAATTCCAAATTTAATTTAATTTTCTTTACATATCTGTTTTACAATGAATTTTTACGAAATTGTGAGGTTGACCCATTAATTATATCTATTATATACACACACAGGATGTGCGAAGCTTCGCTAATAAAAAATATGGCCAGCTGAAAATATTCCATTTATGGTCAATTATTGCCAAATTGAATTGTGAGTTGTGATGACTTTATTTATCAGAATAAAAATTATTTTTTTTACAAACAATTGTGTAATAAAGCATTTTCCAAGTAATATAAGTGCATAAAGTTATATAAATAACAAAATTTTTTTAAGTACAAAACAATTAACACAAAATATTCAAACTTTGAAACAGCCTCTAGAATGTTTTACAAATTTGATATGAGTTTGCTTCGAATTGAAAAATTGGACTTCGCACACCCTTGATAAATACTTAAATAAACAAAATATAAAATACGACTAAACATAAAATACATCAAGCAAATAACATACAGGAAATAAAATAGTACAAATTTATTAAATCACTAAATAATTTTAACAAGTAATAAACACATTTACACTTTAAGCTGTACAAGGATTTTGCAACATATCAGTGACATATTTAAAAAAAAAATCCAGCTGTGCTACAAACCATCTAAACTATTATTTGGTATTTTCACAGGTCATTCATAGCTATAAACCTTTCGAATAAAAGAAACCAGAGAGAATAATTACTGTGATTTTACTTTGATACAACTCTTTACGAGTCACAGCCAATTAGCTGGGGAATTTGATACAAGAATATGTTCAAACCAGAAACTGTGTATTTCTGCATTATTTACTTGACTTTGAAAATGTTGTATTTTTTAAAATATGGTAAAATGATTTAACTGGTTAAGGTTACACTTATTTTCGAAAGTACACTACAGAAAACTGTGCCAGAATATGACAGCTGGTTTGAGCTGTTTACCTACTTGAGTTAAGTACAATATATCTCTTTAAGGGGAACTTATTTTCACTTTTTGATGTAAATTGTGCTATATTTTAAAGAAGGTACAGGAAGGGTGGATAGAAACATAAAAAACGGGGAAAAAAACACAATAGGGCTTTTATAATGAGAAGAACAACACAGTTCACACATGACATTGATCCCACCAAAGAGGTAATGGCTGCCTCTTTTGGTTTCCTCTTTCAGGAAGTTGCGTTGCACATATCACCAGGCGCGGATTCAGGGGGGGGGGGGGGTGTCAAAGGGTCAGTTGACCCCCTGTGAAGATTAGAAAATTAATATAAAAAACAAAATGAAATTAAAAATTTTAGAAAGAAAATACAACACAAGATATATTTTATACAATTTTTAATCTTTTTACTCGCAGACATCTCTTAAGCTGGGTCCACATGTGCGTTATTCGTCCAAGTTTATTCAATGTTCGATATAACCCACGCAAGTGTGGAGAAAATATTCGTTTTCATGTACGAATATTTGTCGTGTATAGCGAGTAACGAACATTGCTCCGCATTGAGACGTAAACTACCACACATCAAAAAGACTAATAATCGCCTGAGAGCAGTTCATCCACGAACATCGAATATAAAGTATGTGTGGACAGCAAGAGCGGTGGAACTGTGGGGGACTCTGCCCCCTGGAAATTATTTGCTCCTTCCTGGAATAAATTCCCCCCTAGATATATTTCAAATCCTCTGATATTATCAAATATAAAGCTGAAAGATGGCCTTTAAATCAAACTCCAAATGACTTCTAGACTAGAGGCATTTAATTGGCAGAAAAAGTCAGGGGAGGAAAGCTCTAAATAGCTTCCAGGGTCATCCAAATTTCAAAAAATGTCTAGGGAAGGACAACTCCAAATAACTTCTAGGTGCATGTCATTTTGAAGAATTTTCAGAAGAGGACCACCCCAAATAGCCTAGTTTCTGAAATAATTCAATTTTCAAAATTTTGTCGGTGGAAGACCACTTCACTTCTTATAGAGTTAATCTAATTATCGTAAAAAATTAAGATGAGGATCACCTAAATAGCTTCGAGGGGAATCCAAATTTCAAAAATTTCTTATGGCTTGTAAAATAATCTAATTTAAAAAAAAGGCAAAGACTAATCATAAATTCTAGAGTGAACAATTTTTTTTTTTAATTGTTAGAGGGCCACTCCAAATAGTTTATAAAAAGTATCTGATTTTAAAAAATAGGAGAGGATGACCACGTTTTAAAACATACATAAGATGAATGAAAAACTATTAAAGGGCTTTAAACAGAAACATAACATATTAAGTAACTAAGTTATTTATAACTATGACCCCCTATGAAAATGATCTGGATCCGCCCCTGCATATCACACTCCCTTCTGTTCCGGTAGAATGAAACCTAGGTCGGGGGGATTGAGCGGTAATGATAGATTTTCAAGAAGTAGCCATTACTTTTTTTGTCCTGTGGCAGCAATGCCATATTGGTTAGTTCCTTTTATATGTTTCTTATACACCTTTCATTTACCTTCTTTCAAAGACTACTTGAGTTTAGTGTTGTTCATGGAGTGAGACAGGGTCTGAAGAAAAATCTCTCTTCATTTTTGAGATAATTAAATTTATATGAAAGCTACAGTAAAGAATGATACACTGTTCCCACTGGACAGAAAGGTAATTAATTATACTTGTTAATCCATCAACCTAGATTTTCTTTAATAACTACTCAAAACAGAATTGAAATAAAAATGATAGGCTAGAACAAATAAAAAGTGAAAATTGGAAAGAGGTTTCACTATTTTTTACTACATGAAATACTAAGAATGAATTGATGTATTACCATAATCGATCCTGCGCTAAGTTATAACAAAAAGTCTACATCCAAAATCCAATAACTTTTAAAACCACAACACATGAATTGCAGATGCATTTGATTATTTCTATTACCATTTAACCTTTTTTTTTTAAAACTTAATGTAACAAATACTGTAGTGATAAATGACTTTTTAAATTCATGTGGCGATAAAAATCACATGGCGTAATAAAACACTATAATATTTACTAAGATTGTTTTTACAAAACACGCACACCGTTGAGAAAATGTCTTCCATACTGTGGATTGGAGCCACATCAAAATATCACAGACGCCCAGCACAATAGGAATTGTCTCAAATATACTAAAATCTGGTGGCTAACACCATTTAAATCTTTGATAAGAGTACAGTTGATGGATATCTTCTATATATGAGACAATATTGAGGTGGTTGACTTTGGTTAATAACTAGGACTCGAAACAAATTAATTAAGGGCAAAGTCTTAGATATGCTATCATGCATAGAAACAATAATGCATTTTCTTCAAACCCACGACAACACGAATTTTAATCTTTATATATACATTTTTTGATTTAATCGTAATGTTATAAACTAAACAATAAAATAAAATAACCGTAGTTTAATGAAGAATTTAAATCTTTAAGTGTAACAAAAACACACTGTAAACTTCAAATTATGGAAGTGTGAGCGCTCAAAAATTCGAGTTTGGGCTGAAAAAAATTGATAAACTTTTTTTTTAATTTTTTATAAAAAAAATTGTGAGTATTAATTTGATATATTACTATTTCATAGAGCAGTCGCCATATAGTTTCTTTTGTTTGATTAAAAAACTTGTATAGTTATATTAAATTTAGTTTGGAAATCAGAATTGGCAATGATCATAACTTTTTTTTTTTTACAAATAGTTTTAATTCTAAAAAATATATATTTGTGTTAGTTGTTGATACTTGGATCCATTACAATAATTCAAATTACAATATTTGTAGAACTTATAATTGTTCTATCTTCCTCTAATAAAACTATATTTTCAATCAAACTCTAGTCGAAGTGAAAAATGTTTATTCGCACACCTCTCTTTCAAATTGATTAAAACTCTTGAGTGATTACTTTTACTATTAAATTAATCATATGCACTTTTATACGTGATTGCCAGGGCTCAGACTTTGATCACTCCCCCCCCATCAAATGCTAAGGTTGCTACGTGCCAATGGTCGCAAACTGCAGCCAACATTTGCACCTAGCTGAAAAGCCACTATTGCCAACATGACACCTTAAAACATCTTAATTTTATACCGATAGATAAAATTTCATCAAGGTGTACATAAATTTTGTTCATAGTTGTAGAAACTTTTTTTTTTTAGCCATTTATTTAAAATAGGTATTTATATTTTCAAATACCTTTGATATTTTATAAATGCATGAATAACCAATCATAAAGTTTTAATCACACGGATGTCATAATGAGAATATAATGCAGCCAATTAACTTTATATCCTCTTTGCTTGTTTGGCTGTAAAACAATTTATGGTGACAATGCAACTAGGCTAGAAAGGGTTCCTCTGAAGCAGATAATAGTTAATCAATTTAATCATTATCATCATCATTTGTCAACTCCATTTATTTATGTATGGCACCAATATTATACTAAGCAAAATGCAAGAGTTTAGTTGATAAATGGTTTTCATTGCATGTATAATTTTTAATTTCCCTTTGTAACGTGCGTGTTTGATTTAGTTGTGTGCATTCAGTACGAGTTGTTGGTAAATGTTTTGATCGTTTTACAGGTCATCAAGTCCAGGCCCTGACACGGTAGAACAAAGTAACAAACTTGGATTTTACGGATGTGCGAAGCTTTGAAAACTTGGACTTGGCTTCATACATTCGTTCGCTTCGACTTCTATTCCAAAGTGAAATATTGGATTGGACAATTACAAAGTTTTGAGAAAGAATAAAAAATAAAACACATTTATATTTATTATTTTCATTTTCTGCTGTTATTTTCATTAAATTAGTGTTCACATAAAATATATATAAATAAATTTAATTATTTTTAGAATCTTGTAAATTATATTTAATACCTAAATCTACTTAGTTATGCAAAGTATAATGTTTTTATCCAACTTTAACATATTTTTTAAAAAATTATTCAAACTTCAATTCAACTTTGCTTTGAATTGATACAGTGCACTCCGCGCACCCCTATTTGGATTTAAAAAAAGGAAAAGGGTCTATGTTTCCCACTACCACCATTAGATGAATGCGCTCATGTTTGAACAAACAAAAGTTTTCTATAACAATTTACTAACATAACATGTATTTGTATTTAATTTAAAAAAAAAACTTAAGCCACATTATAATTTTATCATAATATAAAATGGGTTTGAAGCTCATGATTATCAATATGATTATTTTATATTACATATTTAGCAAGTATTGCCAATGCGGCAGTTGAGAGCTTTAGGAACCGTCCTGAATTAAATATTAACAAGCTCAGTTGATTCTACAATAGAAACTTGATAAATCGATAATGTACGTAAAGTATTGATTCCTAACCTGTTTCATATTTAAAACTACACATTTTACAAAAAAAAAACCTCTTTTATGAATAGAAAAATAAGAAAAGAAATGAACCTGTCTAGATTATCATGAAATATTAACAAATTTCTACCTTTCATAGAAAAGGGGGTGCAAGCAGGGCTGTGGATTTGGAAGCAATTTTGGGCGGAGTTGTAGTCTTTAAAAAATGTAGGGGCTTCCCAACTCTGGCTTCAAAATAAAAACTTGTAATATTATAATAATATATGTAATATCATTTTAACAAAATACTTTTTTATTACTGGGCAGTTAGGAGCAATATTTGTAGTTTGCATTAATTAATTTATTTAAATATATATTCATAATGTCAAAGAAGCATCCCATGAAGTAATCTGTATCGGAGCATTTTACTGCAGTAAATTTGTCATCGTCAATTAATACGCAATAACCTTTAATGAAGGAGTCTGTTGGACAGTGGAAAAATAGAGGCGTCAGAGTTTAAGGCTTGGCGTACCGACTCCACAGCCTTGAGTGCAAGTGTGATCTTTAAACTCAAACCTTCATAGTATTGAATCTAAATAGAGTTGGCTTAAAATCTGGATTAGCTACACAATTACCCACTTAGGTGGCCCCATAGTCTAAGGTGCTACTCTCGCAATAGACCATACTGTCGGATGACGAGGAGATTAAGGTTCGATCCTGGTCGGTTGTACTGAGGGTGGTTTTTCCTAAATGGTTTCCGACTCCCTTTCTATGCAAATGTGGTTTAAGTATATGTATCATAATTAAATTTAAATTCTAAAAATCAAGTAATCATAGATTTGCAATAACTTAGTTTTTTAAAACTTGAAGGGTTTTATTTGGTCAAAAAGTCTATATGTTGCTTAGTGATAGTGCGGACAGCTGAGCTCTCATGATGAACATAAAAAAAATGAGATTCGGAAATCAATCCAAGTAAGATAAAATTACCTGTTGGCTTATTTTTCTCCCGGTTCCCTTGTGCCATATTGCGCACATCTCTCAACTGCCAGGAAAGCTTGACATAGCCTTGTAATACTGTCATTCATTTACACTAATGTCAGTGTACTGAGCGCGTATCAGACGAGGGAACCGTCGTGGAATATCTCGTTGGGATGCGTGTTCTGGTTACTGCTGTCGTTCACCCGACTACTGCACTGCTGCGGGCACAACACAAATCTTATCACTTGTGTTCTACCGCTTGAATCACCACATCTTCTCTCTCTCTCTCTCTGTCTCTCACTCACCAAGTTTTACATTCTCGTGTTAAACTGGATTGCAGGTGATGGAGAGAGCGCTGTTTGTATCCTGGTCTGGTGTACAGGGGGTGGTTTTTTTCCTAAATGGTTTCCCAAGAACATCCTTGTTGTTATGAGGAGAAACAGGATTAGGAATGAAGATGTTAGAACAAGAGTTGAGGTACACGGAGTACATGAGAATAATGGAGATGGAGTATGTAGGAAAAAATACCGCAAGGGAGGCCAAGAAAGAGAAGGAAAGACCGGATAACAGGAACTGTGCGTGTGAGAGGAGAAGAATGGAGGAAATCAAAAGAGGAAGAATGGAAGAATGTAGGAAATTAAAGGAGGAAGAATGAAGAATGTAGGAAATTAAAGGAGGAAGAATGGAAGAATGGAGGAAATCAAAGGAGGAAGAATGGTGCAAGGACAAAGGAAGATGGAGGCATTTTACTAAACTGACCCGGCTGCAAGCTGGAAACAGTTCAGTAAGATAATGATGATGATGGTTTTCCACTCTTCCCATGCAAATGAGTTACATTTCCTCTAAAGTCCTATCTTCCCCATCCTTATTCCATTAGCATAAATCAAGATGCCTAGTAATTGTTTGACGCACCAGGCATTGTAAATTCACTCATGAAACTCTTGGAAACAAAAGATTGTACAAACGTTTTAACTTTTAGCCAATCACTCACCGCTTGTTTGCGTTCCCAAGACTTCATGGCCATCTTGTACTTCTCAAACTCGTGGCACCAGTCTGAATACACCTTCTGGTAGTCGTGAGACTTGCCCGGCGCGGCGCAGCGATGGGCGTCCACCGTGATGTTGTAGGAACACAGCAGGGCACCTCCGAGCCAACAGTCGTACCGGCCAGAGTCTGCCTCATTCACTGCGATGATCACCAGACCATGCTCGCTTGTCTGGATGTACTTGTCAGGTCTGGTGCAGACAAAACAGTGTTTATATGTGAACAACTTTGAGTTCATATGAAACTATGACTAAAATAAGGATATGAAGGAAATAGTTATGTAGTTAAACTATTCAGTTTTGAATATAGTTTGATTAAACCTTCAGAGGTTCTTAGTATAAAAAAAACCCAAAATAAACACAGGATGACATTGAAACTAGTATTCTCATGCTTTTTTTTTAAGATTTCAGGGATGCGGGAGGTTGAATTTAGAGTAAGTCTACCCGCATTTGCTTGAAGGGAGGGTGGAAAACCATTTAGGGTTTAGCCCCCTCGGAATCCTCGACTGGTATCGAACCTCTATCTCCCTGTTATCGGCAGTCTTGTCTATTCTGCAAGTGGTGCCTTAGACGATGTGACCAACGTAACTGGTTTCAGGCCTCTTAACATTTAGTTACTATTTATATTTTCTATTATTCTGTTATCTCCCTATTTCCTCCTATGTTCATAATTTTTCCCAGGATTCAGATTCGGATCTGTCTTTATATCCAAGTGTTAATTTTACTCGTGTTATTTTAGTTCAATTGTTTCAACTCAAAATATCGAGGCTCTACTGTACTGTAGTTGTTAAGGTTACCATGTTTCACAGTTCTATTTGAGTCATAAACCCTCATGATCAGAGATAACCGCGCTGGCGCGATAGTTCCTTTGATGCTGTAATGCTAATTACCTGTAGATGATCTGGTACCTTCCCTTCTCCTTGCTGTAGTGATACCAGCTTATGGTCTGACTGGTGAGGACCTCGGGTACTTTGAGGAAACATCCCAGATGGACACTCTGACCCCAGGTCACTATCAACTTCTTCTTGACCACAGAACTGTCGCACACACTCTGCGTGCTGTTGGACACATCTTGGAGCAGTCTGGAACAGAGAGAACGTTAACTCGGGGCTCTTCTCATGTTTTTTACTTCACACGCGGTTGTCGCTAAATATCACTCTAAATATTCACTCAACTGGGCAATCTCCGGGCAATTCTCATTCAATCCTTTAAGAAAACTATATAGTCAATAAAAGCTTATCATTGTACCCTAAACTCACGAATGTATTGAGTACTTTCAAATAATATTTCTAAGGATGAAACTCTTGAATCCTCAAACCCTCGAATCTTTAAGGACATTAAAGATTTGCATATTTGAGAAAATACCAGATTTAAGACTCAAATCCTTTAAGAAAATATATATATATATAATTCAATTTTTCAAGTGAAATTTCTTTTATAACTTTAATACTGCTCATTAGCTATAGGTGGTTCAGAACCAATATAATTATAGGATGAACTAACAACAGACCTCAGACCAGTAATTTAACATGTAACTGATTTTTTTTTAAGATCCATTATTGTTTCCAGCCTGTGGTCTGGGTCAGTTTTCTATTCAAGCCATATATTTCCCACTGTCGGCTTGCTAGGCCTGTCGTAGCTTCATATGCCTTATAATATAACTTAAGACTAGGACCCTTGACTCAGTAGACAGACCCGTTACCAACTTGGTTAAGGTGTCGGATTCTTAACAGAATGAATGAATGTTATAGTAAATAGGTTACAAGAAAGAATGCTAAAACTTTATATTTGTATTTTATATTATTCCCTTATATTTCAAAGGAAATTTCTGGGTGCGCCTTTGACTGAAACTTTTGGGCTTCAATGGAAGGTCCATTCAGAAAATACAAACATATTAATTTTTGCAGTTAACATTTAACATTTTACTATGTTAATAGTGTTATATATAATTACTATCAAGACCTATGACATATCAAAAATGTCAGCTGTCTAACATCGAAAATTGGACTGTATGTGCCCACATTGAATGCATGCCATTTAGTCATATCTTGTTGCCACTACTAACCCTGGCGTGTAAGGCTTGCAGCTGTTGGTATCCTTGTCCCAGCCGCAGTAGGGATCATGGACGCAGCGAAGGCAGTTGTCATACCGCCGGTTACACATCACCAGGTCAACCTGTCGTACCCGATGGTCTGAAGCTACGTACAGGAACTTATGGGGCTAACACAAAATGTGGGTGGTTAATATACAAAATGTTGTGGGATGTGTTATACAAGTATTTTTTTGTGATTGACGTTCACTATGATCAGTATATTAAAAAAACCACTAGCCCACATATGCCGAGATTATAAAATAATCATGAAATGTAAATTATTTTAAATATTTTTTTATTTTGTTTTTCACATAAACCTTTCTATTTAATAATTCAAAGCTTGATAAATTTCCCAGTTTGATTTTAATCTTTTTATTAAATCCATACCTGCACAATTATTAATAATTTTTAAAAAATCTTAATTTGTTGCTATGTAAATGTAGGTACGTTTCCTCAAAAAATGTATCGTCCTCATTCCTAACACATTTATTTATATTTCAACATGTCCATAAATGCATTCAATTATATAAAGAACAAGAGTACATTATTTAAACTTTTTTTTATACATAAGTATTATGAACTTATTTTATTTATTATTTTTATTATTCGAGGTATTTAATGTACACTTTCTAAACCAACCAATCATATCTGTAGGCAACTTAGAGACTATAACTTGAATCTAGTAGAACAGACCCAACATCCATTCCCGACCATTAATTTATCACTGTGAAAGGAGAAACCCACATTTCACCATTAGTACATTTTTCGGCCATTCCGAGAACCAAACCTGGGACCCTAAGCTCAGCTCATTCGGTAGCGTGTTTGCCTACTAAGGTGTCTCATTAATAATGATATTAATATTACATAAGTATACATAAGTGGTTAGTTGTAATTTGTGCACTAAAAATATCACATATTTTGGTTTTTATTTAAAAGTGGCGCTACCACACTTGGAAATGCTTGTGAACCCACCTGATGGGAAAGTTCCATGACTCGTATTGGTTCCCCTGGAGTGACATCCAGTATGTCCAGCAGTGTGGACGCCGGCTCCTTATTGTGGTCCTGCCATTGGACAATCTTGTACACCTGGCCGCTGTCTAGGGACAGATAGCGAGGAAACATTGCAAATTCCCCTTCTGATGCACTTTGGTTCAAACGGCAAAGAAAGAGCAAATAAGTCACTTGGAGGAAAACAAGGGGCAAAAGAATTAAGAAAAAATTGTTACCTGGTTTATGGATGACTACATACACATCAAAAGTGACTTGAAATATGAATACATAAACAAAATTTTAGTAACTTTTTAAGCCGTAAAAAAAATCTATCAAAATCTGACTGTTCTCCAGAATTATCCAGGCCAGTGCGCTGGTTATCCCTCCTATGTTTTAACTTTTTTTAACGCAGTGTCTTACTACTCATTTGAGTTATACGCGTATGTACTGATTACGCTTATGGTTTTAGGGATTATAAAGGTTATATTTAGAGACGTGTATCCGCATTAATGTGGAGGGAGGGTGGAAAAGCCACCCTCAGTACACCCGACCAAGATTCAAATCTCTATTCCCCCCCTCCGTCATCGGCAATCTACACCAGTCTACTGCAATAGCAGCGCCTTAGACCATGCAGCCACCGAAGTGGGTTTTAACCTGTTATCAAATAATCAGTAACACACATTTAAATGAAACTAGACCATAGAACATAATTCTAGAGGCACGTACTTGTCCCTCCATAAAATAAGAGATACTCTATCTCCGTGCTGAAGATGTTGAACCTGAGTCTGTCGACCACGATGGGGTGAACAATATATTCCTCTTGTAGTAGGCGGGTCTTCCGTACTCGTGGTCCACGGCCGAGTCCATCAGAGGGTGGGACCTGATGAAGTTCAGGACAGTGTCTAGGGGAACAGGAAGAAAGAAACTTAATGGCACGGTCCAAGAGTCAAATGTCACCGATAGAACAAGGTTTGCCATAAGTTAATGCTATATTGGATGCAAAACGAGCACCTCATATCTTATTTAAAAAATCGTCTAGAATCCACTTTTTGTAATGTTTCTTCAATCAGAAGTTACAATACTGGATGGCGCTACTTTTACATTGTGTACATATGATACTTTACTGTACCTGGTAGTGTTTCTGTGTCATTTAACATTGTCCAGGCCTAGGTTCAGGCACATCGACTGCTCAACACTGGCAACCAAGCAGAGCTACTGGTCGCTTGCTCTTTGAACTTGCGCTTGAAGGCTGCCTGTATATCGTCTATGTCGAAGGAGCAGATGGCGGACCCCATCAAACCATTCAAAGAAGTGGTGAACGCCCCATAGAATTTCCTTGTTTCACCTGGAATTTTGTAGATGCTCTCTGGAAAGAAACAAAGCCTTAATGAGGATTAGAAAACTGTGGGGAACTCTGTCTACATAGTGTTACATGGGGGAGCTCTAATGTCTACATGGGGGGACTCTAATGTTAATGGAGGAGCGCTAATGTCTACATGTGTTACATGGGGAGCTCTAATGTCTACATGGGAGCACTAAGTCTATATAGTGAGGAGTACATCAAAGTGTTATTACACATCTTTTACTGTACCTAAATTCTAAGTAATAATTACTTTACTATTCAGATTTCACTGGTGTTTTATTGTCTAAAAGGGCTCTGTGACAGGTTTTACATTCCGTCATTGAGCAGTTACTACGTATTCGTCGAAGTGGGGAAGGGGAACTCCCCGAATGGTAGCATTGAGTTGGCTTGAGGTATGGGCCCAGTTCTGACTGAGGATGTTCTTGCCACCAGTGTCCTTCTTGCAAACCCGGGCCACTCGCGAGTACACGCTCTTCCCGCAGTTGATGTACTCCACGGCGGTCTCCCGGAAGAAGAAGAACACGTGCTCGCCCACGTCGTATGTCCCCACGAAGTTCGGCTCTGCGGACACAACAAGACGTGAACATGTGGGTTTCGCCTTTCACGGTGAGGAATTAACGGTCTGGGGGCTGAATGTTGTGTCTGTTCTACATTTAAGTTATGAGCC
Source organism: Timema podura (assembly GCA_033556935.1). Lineage (NCBI taxonomy): Eukaryota > Metazoa > Arthropoda > Insecta > Phasmatodea > Timematidae > Timema > Timema podura. Next base: position 53,675,280 of record JAVRXN010000012.1, on the reverse strand, counting down.
ATGTGCGGATGTAATTCTTTGTTTCAGAAAATGTACGTTAGATACCTTATAACAATAATAAAAAAGCAAACAATTTTTTTAGCAAAAATATATCCAGTGAATATCTGTCATGAGCATTAGAGGTATTATATGAGAAACGTTTTAAATGAAGATAAAAAGTTGTCATTAAATTACAGAACACTCTTGACAGATATTCAACCATGTGAAGAAAATTAAACTATGTTTGTACTGGAGCTATAGTTTACTATCGGTGACCTGGCGGTCTAGGGGTAAAGTATCAGACTTTTGTGCTGAAGGTCCGGGGTTCAATCCTCGGTCCCGGCACAGATCTATCTGATTGCCAAACCCTTCCTCCACCTCTGACAAGACTGTATTAATCACAACTTGTGAATGTGAGGAATACCAGGCCTCCACCGTGGTTCGGATCCCACGTTAAACTGTAAGTCCTCCATTTCATCTCACAATCACCCTACCATTACACATTAGCGTAAGTGCGTATAACCCGAACGGGTAGTAAGACACGGCGCTAATATAATAATAATAATAATAATAATAATGTTTATTTTTTATAGCCAGATTTTATGATTTCATAGAAATAGTGAATACGTTCCATCTAAATCGATGAAGGTTTTCATGTTTTTTGCCCCGACCTGTTCAATTGTAAAAAAAAAAAAAATTTATTTATTCCGGGGGAACATAAAAGTCGCAAATGTTCACAATTACAATACTTTCTCCTTCCTATAAAGTAAATATCATGGTTAAAATTATGCTTGAAACTCCCCCCAACCCACGATAAGTTTGAAAAGTTGCAACTTTCTGGCTACATCACCATTTTACTTAGTTTAACATTCCTCAAGGACCGAAGGAAAGTTCTCTTTTAAACTTCATAATGATTTTTTTTTTTTTGCCACTCTCCCATAGATTGTCTTTTTCCACATCACTGCATTTCTGGATTGAAACTTGGAGAATAGCCGCCGGCTTTTCAACCACATCTCTCCCGCGACATCGGGAGAGAAAGGGCCTTAACTCCAAACAACCCTTTTTTACATGCGGGAAAAAAAAAAACCTTCGTGCGCGTGAATGACCCCGTAGAACTCTTGACTATCCGGGACTAATTATTAGGACCTAGTTTGGTGCGTATGATCGGAAATCTGGATAATTATTCTTAAAGAGAAACAGGATTTCACACCAAAAGACCTCATTGTAAATAAAGTACTTAAATTTAAATTCAAATAATGACATGTATGTAGGCCTACTAAAGTATTTCACAGTATGTACCTACAATACATCATAAAACAGATTACATATATACATATGTATTTATTATACAACATAACATAAAATAAAACAAATCCGGGTAATCGGGTTTTTAATATACTCGCATTTTATTTGCGAGAGATTTATTTTTGGTGTTAAAATAGTATTAAGACGTCGATGACGGAGATATCGGGGTTCGAATCCCGGTCGGGTGTACTGAGGGTGGTTTCTCCTATATAGTTTTCAGCTCTCCCTCCACGCAAATGTGGGTACACTACTTAAAAATTCAACGTTCCTCATCTCTAACGCACATGCGTTTAACCGCATCGTTGAACACGCGAGTTACATGTCAGACTCGCATAGATGGTGGTTTGTGACGGGTAGGAGGTGCGGGGTTTAAATCTCGGGCGGGTGTATTGAGGCATACGTTCCAAATTATATTTGATTGTTTTAAATTTTAATTTGTCAATATTAAATCAATGTTAAATATTTTTTTCTTCTGAAAAAACAAGAAAATTGTATTATTTATCGTTTAAAACATTCCCCGAATATCCACTTTGAACAAAATCGTTCGAATTTTGAAATATTTCAAATTTTCAGTAAACTATTTTCTCTTATAACACCACATTTCCACCCAGAGTGGGTAGTAAGACGAACCGGAGGGATTGTGTGTCAGATACTTTGCCTACCTCTAGGGGGTAGTTGACGCGTTCTTCTCTAACGCGCAGGGCTCAACTCCCCTGCATAATTTTACACGACGTCATCTTCCGGGCGGGGAGCAATTTGCATAATTGTCACCTCACCGCGAGCGATGCAGGCGTCAAAAGGGACTCTGAGCAGTGAAATGGGGAGGGGGGCGGGACCCCAGGGCTGGGAGGGTAAGGGGGCCGAAACTTGTTCGCGAGGTAGATATTAAATCAAGGCATCTCGAAAATTCAACTTCTATTGTCTTTCGACAATAGAGACCAATTTGCCCTGGGTCGCTTCCTACCCCCTTACCCCTACCCTCCGGCCTCTCAGAAAGGAAAAGCAGTTTAGATATATATAGCTATGTATATTTTATTCTTTTGATTAGTTTTTTCCCCCCTCTCTCTTGAAAGGTGGGCTGAAGTAATTTGTAAAATAATCTCTTTTTGATTTAATTCCGTTCCCCCCCCCCTTCTCTTCTTTTTAATTTTTTTCTTTCTTTTCACATAAATTATAAGGTTTTGTCTTTATTGAGGTGCGCGCTGTTTAAATTATGACTATTGTTCTTTTTTCTGATCTGTAAAAGAATATTCAATTCTTTGTTTCAGAGTAGAAATCGTGTATGTTAGTGTGAACAATATTAGGTAAGAATTGGCAGGAGATTAGAAAAACTCAAGGTTTCAGTGTGAACAATATTAGGTAAGAATTGGCAGGAGATTAGAAAAACTCAAGGTTTCAGTGTGAACAATATTAGGTAAGAAGTGGGAGGAGATTAGAAAAACTCGAGGTTTCAGTGAGAACAATATTAGGTAAGAATTGGCAGGAGATTAGAAAAACTCAAGGTTTCAGTGTGAACAATATTAGGTAAGAAGTGGGAGGAGATTAGAAAAACTCGGTTTCAGTGTGAACAATATTAGGTAAGAAGTGGAAGGAGATTATAAAAACTAGAGGTTTCAGTGAGAACAATATTAGGTAAGAAGTGGAAGGAGATTATAAAAACTAGAGGTTTCAGTGAGAACAATATTAGGTAAGAAGTGGGAGGAAATTAGAAAAACTCGAGGTTTCAGTGAGAACAATATTAGGTAAGAATTGGCAGGAGATTAGAAAAACTCGAGGTTTCAGTGTGAACAATATTAGGTAAGAAGTGGAAGGAGATTATAAAAACTAGAGGTTTCAGTGAGAACAATATTAGGTAAGAAGTGGGAGGAGATTAGAAAAAAAATCTTTTTTTTCTCTCTCTCTTTTGGCCCTTATTAATTTTAGGGTTGCTATTTAATTCTGAAAACTGCTGGGGGGCACCTCATGGTACCAAGTTTTAGCCTGATCGATAAAATAGTTTCAGCTCTAGTCAGAGATACAGTCAGACGACATTGAGAAAACAGCTTTTTCGGTTTCAGGGGGTCATGAAACGTTGACATTTATCAAAATTAAGAGTTAGACTTTTTTTTTATCACAATACTTCTCTCTCTAAAGTGGTTGAGCGGAAAAAAAAACCCAACCATGCGGCAGGTTTTATTTCTTAACTAAACATAATTTTATCAAAAAAAATCTGACTGAACAAACAATGTGTTTTATTAATGATCGGATCAACTCGGGGGGGAGGGGGAGGGGTTTTCGCTTGGTATTTTATTCTAATTAATTAAACTACTTTGGTGTTTCGATATCCAAAGAGAGAGTGGATTTTGTTGAAGCAAAGCTGAAGTAAAACATCTAAAAAGAGAGACGGTGATAACCATCAATGAATACCAGGAAATGAAGGGAAAGTAGAGAAGTTTCTCACACGAAAAGATTTGCTCTCGAGTTATTCCTGAGCAGAAGTTCCCCCCCAAAACAAATTTTCAGGGGGTGAGGAGAAAGTTTTCTCGCAGGTAGAAAGTTGTATATTATTATATTCAAGCTCGGAGAAGAGGAAACTAACCCAACTTTTGAGAAACAAGTTTTCATGAACAGTTGTCTTCGGGTTCAAAAACGTATTCAGATGAAAAAGTTGGGTTTGGAGAAGGGACTAGAATCTCTGGGGACGTGTTCGGAAAGAAAATACCCATGTTTTTGAATAATTGGTCGGAAGCTAATGTGTATAGCACATTAAATCTTTAGAGTAAGTTTTTTTTTTTTACCTTCTTCGGTGACCGCATGGTCTTAGACGTCACTCTCGTGTAAGACTAGACTGCCGATGACAGGGATATCAGGGTTCGAATCCCGTCCGGGTGTACTGAAAGTGGTTTTTATAAAATTGTTTTCCACTTTCCCTACACGCGAAATGCGGGTACACTTCCTCTGAAGCCAACCTTATCCATAACTCATTGGCGTAATTAGTACATAAGTGTATAACCTGAACAGGTAGTAAAAGCCTATGATCTAACAAGACCGACGCTTCCACACGATTGTTTATATTTGAAAGATGCAGACAGGAAGTCTACTTGGTTGCGTGGGCGGCTGATAGGAACAAAGTTGGAGAAGGGAAATGGAATAAAGTTTGTTAGTAGCTCGAATGATAAATTATGCAGCTTACAATAGCTAATTTGAGGACAAGGGCGTAGAAAACTAAGTCACCCTTTTAGAAAGTTGACGTAATAATCTCGATATCGGTTTTATGTTACTAGAGAAGGAAATGGCAGATGTGTGTACCATGATTTTGGTAGGAACTCAGTTCTGGAAGGTCCTTCATCCTAACCAGTATACTACTAAGTAGGATTCTGGTATGAAAAAGGACCTTACAACCTGATTTTGACAGGACACTTCTGTATGTATGTAATATATTGTATGTACGAGTATGTGGAACACCCACTCTGAAGAATCCATCAATTCCAAGGGCAGGAAGAAACTATGTTAAGATGCTAGGTCCAACCCTCCCCCCCCCGCCCCCCCCCCCCCCATGCCCACGCCCATGCAAGGACACAATTGAATTTGAAGGGAACGCACTAACATTTCCACGGGGCAAGAGAGTGGAAAATCAATAAAAGATTTAAAAAAACTCAACCTAACTGCACCTGGGTAGGATTCGAGTTCCAGCCTTCCGGGTCAAAAGATCATACATGCTATAACTGAGCTAACCCTTTTAGGAACCCGCTTCGATGGTCGAATGGTCTAAGGTGTCACTCTCGCAATAGATTGGACTGCCGATGACAGGGGAAATCGGGGCTCGAAGGGTGTCCTGAGGAGGGTTTTTTTTCCTAAAAATTGTGTTCAGCTCACCCTCCATGCAAATGAGGGAACACTTCCTCTATATTAAACCTTTCTCAACTCTTAAAACAATTAGTGTGACTAGTACACTAGTACATATGCGTATTGCCCGAACGGGTAGTAAGACGCGGTACTCAAAAGAATAATTCTTCTAGCTAAACAGTATTTTAGTTTTTTTTATCACTCCAAATAAAATAAGAAACCTTACTGTATTAAAAAAAGAACCAGCGAGCCTCGAGATTTCGATACCGAATCCTCTTATTTTTCCATTCTCTTATTTTTCACGAGCTCCATTCTTGAAATTACCCATCTCCCGGCCTTAGGATCGCACCAATTATGTCTCAAAGTTATTAAAAGGAAGTTAATTTAAGGCTTTTGTGGAAAGAAAGACGAGGGTTTGGGGGAGAGAGACGTGATTAATTCAACCGCCCTGCCCTGCAGACTTTATTTTATTCTGAACTGGGAGGTGGTAAGTGGAGTGACGCTTCCCTCCACCACACAATATGTATGTAAATGCGCAGACTAACGGGTGACGCTTGGTTTGGTCGGGTCCGAGGCACAAGATGGAACCCAAATAACCAACAACCCCCCCCCCCCTCTTCTCACCATCGTGCCACAAACTAAGACTCCGCTAGGTGGTCAATAACGCAATCAATAATATCTATATACACGCATCGGGTGATTGCGCGGTCTAATTCAGGGGTGGACAACTATATTTTTATTATTATTCGGCGTGCCACTATTTACGCTGAGAATGTTGAGCACTTTTCTCCACCCCAAAACCTCTAAACTATCCTACCCTACCACATCACCCCCTCACCCCCCCCTGTTTAAGGCTTATTTAATTTGTTTTAGGGTAGTACTTCTATAGTTCCTTATTGAGGTAGGGGGTAGTTTTCTTCTTCAAATACAATATTAGAAATAAATAAAAATATGACAAACAAAGAAATAATTCTTAAAATCCATTTCTAATGAGAATAAAATAATTGCGTGTTTCTCAGGATATATATTTCAGAAATAATTTAAAATTATTTTAACAAACACATGCTTAATAAACTGGTAAAAAAAAAATCTGTACCTCTCAGATTGTGTTTTATAAACTATGACTGTACTAGTAAAACAACAAGGTGGCCGCGTGGTCTAACGCGCTACTCTCGCCGTAGACTAGGCTGCCGATGAAAGCGAGATCGAGGTTCCTATCTTGGTTGGGTGTACTAAGGATATTTATTACAAAATTGTCTATACTCTCCCTCAACGCAAATGCTGGTTCACTTTCTCTAGATATAACCCGAATGCTTAGTAAGACGCGGTGCTAAAAAAAACCCAAGGTACTAGAATAAATCAAAACAGTTTTAAGCTCGCATGATCAGACATTCTATCTGTTTGCCAATATAACAATTAGTATTGTTATTTTATCGAATAGGATCTTAAGCTTGTCGCAAGTGGTACGCGTGCCGCGGGTTGGTCATCATTGGTCTAATGCGTCATTCTTGTGATGTACTGGAGTGGGGGTCGAATCCCTGTCTGGTGGCAACGGTTTTTCTAACTCGAGCTGACGTACTTTGGTCTGAAAACCCCACACAAGCTCAGATACTCGGTCCAATCAGACTAAAAACAACATTTGTCAGACAACGGTATGAGCGTAGCTTTAGACTGCGTGACCATCGTTGCGGGAATTCTCTGATATTGCCTCGCAGTCTCTGTATTTTCGATGTTGAGAAAAAAATAAAATAAAAGAGGCACAGCCATCCGACAGTTTGAAAGTGACAATTCTGAGAGACCTCAAGACAATGGTAGGAGATAAGCTCCTTTACCATAGGTCCTTTGTCTCTTGTGCTGTCAGGAGAACATGGTGTGCAGGCTATCACAGTCCAGATCAAATAACTTTTGTTTAGCGCCATTTTGTCTCGATACATGACACTTGGTATAGGATCAATATCGATACAAATATTGACATATCGAGAGTAAGTATTAAAACCCCCAATAACTTGCAAACAACTAAGTATCTATCTATATTTTTTTACTTGTCTTACAATATATCCGGGCTATACGCATATTTACGCTACTTTGGGGTATGGCTGAGGAAGGTAGAATTTAATTAAAACCACTTGCTGTAACACCCGACAGGGATTCGAACACCGATCACCCTGTCGTTGGCGGTCTGGTCAGGATAAAAAAAAAGTAAGCCGTGGAGAGGATTTACTGGAGGGACTAGATTTGGACAAGGCAACGGACCTGTCGAAAGACAGAACATATAACAATATACTTCCCGATGCCAGTTCTATGTATAAATAGTTCACTTTTAATAAGTAGGGCCTTTTAGAAAATGGAAACCTAATTTTTTGCTGTCCGCATTGATAACACTTTACTGAAGTATTAGTGATAATTTCTAGGAAGGGCTATTGGTAATATCTATCAAAAGTGACAGCTGCTGATAATAGATATATTTTACGCGTCTGGGCAACATCGCTTGTAGCCTATTAGTTGAAAGCTTGGCCAGTACTGTACTAAAGTACCGTTTCCCCCGAATGTACTAATCGTACATCTTTTCTTCCAGGCTCTTTCCATGTCCCGATGGGATGAGAGGATATTTACAATGAGTATGAGGATGTGGAATCAGTGGAAACACAACATGATGTAGTCTTATTAACCAAACAATGGTGATCGTTGGGGTAATTCATCTTTCGGGAATAATACCCAAAGTACCAGCCGGGAATCGAACCCGGGTCCCATAGACTCGTAGCCAGGTGAACTGACCACTTTACCACAGATGCCGGTTTATAAAACATAACTTGACTTGACGTATGAATACGTTAAGGTAGATCTAATAACTTTTCTAGCGTTCAGATAAGCTCCTTTTATACAAGTAAATAAAGAGTTTTATAACAGTACCTGTGAATGTGAGGAATGCCAGGCCTCCACCGTGGTTCGGATTCCACGTTAAACTGTAGGTCCTCCATTTCATCTCACAATCACCCTACCATTACACATTAGCGTAAGTGCGTATAACCCGAACGGTAGTAAGACGCGGTGCTAATAATAATAATAATAATAATATAACAGTACCTAACTAATTAATTAAAACTTGTGATCGTTATTTTTCAATCTCCTTCGGGATTGGAATCCGATCAATGAAAAAATGCGCCCTAGTCGACGAAAGTCTCGACATGAAATGAAATGAAATGTAAAACTAGTTGGAACTGTTTTTAACTCCCACCCCACCCGTCCTATCGCGCACACCTGCGCGTCCGTCGTACGCGAGATGGACGCCTTCAAAAAATGAAGTGGTGTTCGCCTCCGCCGCCAGGAAGCGCCAGCGGATGTTTTACTGCAGACACTTTCTTTATAGTTTTAATAGCAGCTCGGATATGAGAGGGGTGGGGGAAGCGTTATAATATGATGGAGTTGAAACAGCCGGCCGGCGCGTCGGGGCGACATCTGCCGGAAATATCGTCGTACTTTGAAACACTGCACGAAGCGACACTTAAAAGAGACGAACACAATAGCAGTTAACTTGAATTTCATTATCTAAGCGAATAGGATAAGAAGGTAAGATTAAAAAATAGAAACGATAAGTCAGCATTTATCTGAAAATGTAATAAAGCATCTCAGCCTAAACCATTCATCCAAGTGTTGTGCAGTGTTGCCAGGATAAGCAGAGCTAGTTTAGACTATACCTGTGGATTGTTCACGTCACTCAGTAGAACACTCATTGGTCAGGTATCAACATACATTCCCATGTGAGGTGTTATAGAGAGGAGACAAGGCATGATTGGTCAAATGGTGGGTGAGGGATTGAGAACATGTCACAGGTACAGTTTCAACCAGCTCTGCTTAACCTGGCAATAAAATCACGACACGTCATTGATCCATACCCAGGGCTTGCGAGTGATTACTTGAATTACTCTTCATAATCGGGTACAAAGAAAACTTTTATTTTATGAAAAATAAAATAAAATGTGGTACTCTTTATTATTCCAGGATGACATAATTCGAATTTTATTGGTGAAAGTTTCACGTTCCATTTGGAATTTTTTTTTTTTTTACAAAAGCATATAAACCGAACGGTTAGTAAGACGCGGTGCTATTAAAAAAGTATAGAAAACTCGTTTGATAATGAACTCTATTTTTTGGCGACTTCATTAAATTGTTAATGAGTTGTGACGCTCGTTATAGCGAATGTTACCTGTATTTGTAAAAGGGTAATTCCATCTCCCTCGCGATAGATGAAGACATTATTCCATTTCCTATTACAGGGCCGTTGAAGCCTTAAAAATAGTTCTCTTCTACTGTACTTAACTGATGTAGATTCTATGGGACCCCAACATAACCAAGGGGACTGACATTGTTCATCTTCCGACCAAATTAATTTCTTGAGTAATATCAATTGTGAGAGCAGATTATTTACTCCATAGATGGCGGATTGATATTGAGCTGCCCTTACACGAGGTAGCTCATGTGGAAAAGAAAATTGTATTTTTAATGAGGTCAAGGATAGAATTAAAATTGATCTGGATTAGAGATTAGTCTTCTCTAATATTTATTTAATTTAATAATATTGGACTCTCTTCGGTGGTCGAATGGTCTAAGGCGCTACTCTCGCAATAGACTGGACCACCAATGACGGGGAGATCTGAGTTCGATACCGATCGGGTGTACTGAGGGTGGTTTCCCTCAAATGTCTTTAAATTGTGTCTCCACGCAAATGCGGGTGCATTACCTCTAAATATAACCTTCCCAATCCCTAAAACTATTAGTGAAATTCGTACATAAGCGTATAATACAACGGGTAGTAAGACGCGAAGCTAAAACTAAGTAAAAATAGTTGATATTTTGCTTTCATTAGAACTAGGAATATTGGAATGTGGGAATGGAAGTGAGTGTACTCTGTTCTGTCCTAGATAATGTGCGCGACTTAATTCTGTTCAGCTCCTGAAAGATCCGAATTAACTCGTTCAACACGTCTGCCGCAAGAATTTCATAACTCGATCCTTTCTTTTCACACGTGTTTTAAGGATCACGACCGAACCGTCCATACAAACCAAGGAATACAAAAGAGAACAGCACCTCTAACCGCGTGGTTAGTCTGGCTATCTCTGAATTGGACCAAACAGCTGTACTGGGAGTGATATTAAAAATAAACATTTTATCACGAAAACTTGGATTTTTTTTATAGCTATGACTATAAATAATGAGTGGTTTGAACAGAGCCCTGGAAAGTACACTAGTATAGTTGTCAGGCTGTGCAGGTCACTAGAGGGTACACTAGTATAGTTGTCAGGCTGTGCAGGTCACTAGAGGGTACACTAGTATAGTCGTCAGGCTGTGCAGACCACTAGCGGGTACACTAGTATAGTTGTCAGGCTGTGCAGGTCACTAGAGGGTACACTAGTATAGTCGTCAGGCTGTGCAGACCACTAGCGGGTACACTAGTATAGTTGTCAGGCTGTGCAGGTCACTAGTAGAGGGTACGCTAGTATAGCTGTCAGGCTGTGCAGGTCACTAGAGGGTACACTAGTATAGTTGTCAGGCTGTGCAAGTCACTAGAGGGTACACTAGTATAGCTGTCAGGCTGTGCAGGTCACTAGTAGAGGGTACACTAGTATAGCTGTCAGGCTGTGCAGGTCACTAGTAGAGGGTACACTAGTATATCTGTCAAGCTGTGCAGGTCACTAGAGGGCACACTAGTATAGTTGTCAGGCTGTGCAAGTCACTAGAGGGTACACTAGTATAGTTGTCAGACTGTGCAGGTCACTAGTAGAGGGTACACTAGTATAGCTGTAAGGCTGTGCAGGTCACTAGTAGAGGGTACACTAGTATATCTGTCAGGCTGTGCAGGTCACTAGAGGGCACACTAGTATAGTTGTCAGGCTGTGCAAGTCACTAGAGGGTACACTAGTATAGTTGTCAGGCTGTGCAGGTTACTAGAGGGTACACTAGTATAGTTGTCAGGCTGTGCAGGTCACTAGAGGGCACACTAGTATAGTTGTCAGGCTGTGCAAGTCACTAGAGGGTACACTAGTATAGTTGTCAGGCTGTGCAAGTCACTAGAGGGTACACTAGTATAGTTGTCAGGCTGTGCAGACCACTAGCGGGTACACTAGTATATCTGTCAGGCTGTGCAGACCACTAGAGGGTACACTAGTATAGCTGTCAGGCTGTGCAGACCACTAGAGGGTACACTAGTATAGCTGTCAGGCTGTGCAGGTCACTAGAGGGTACACTAGTATAGTTGTCAGGCTGTGCAGGTCACTAGAGGGCACACTAGTATAGTTGTCAGGCTGTGCAAGTCACTAGAGGGTACACTAGTATAGTTGTCAGGCTGTGCAAGTCACTAGAGGGTACACTAGTATAGCTGTCAGGCTGTGCAGACCACTAGAGGGTACACTAGTATAGTTGTCAGGCTGTGCAGGTCACTAGAGGGTACACTAGTATAGCTATCAGGCTGTGCAGACCACTAATAGAGTTGTCAGTACTCACTGTCCAGCCACTTGGAGTCGTACTTCAACGTCCTCTTGAAGGAGAACTCTCGTCGGCCGGTCGTCAGGTTGTGCAGGTCTGTACGGAATATGACAGTGTCGGCCTTGGTGAACTCGGCGTTAGTCCCACTGTACAGTCCCGGCAAGTCCCCGGGGTTCCCGTGTTCCACCCACAGGGCCGTAGAGTTGTCCGCGGGGTCGTACGGGCACTTGGCGATACCCAGACCCACTCCGGCCACGAACTCGTGACGCGGCAGGTGCGTCAGGTTAGACTGCGGGTCAGACTAAACACGAGGATTAGTGTCGGGTCAGACTGCAACAAACACGAGGATTAGTGTCGGGTCAGACTGCAACAAACACGAGGATTAGTGTCGGGTCAGACTGCAACAAACACGAGATTAGTGTGGTAGACTGCACAACACGAGATTAGTGTCGGGTCAGACTGCAACAAACACGAGGATTAGTGTCGGGTCAGACTGCAACAAACACGAGGATTAGTGTCGGGTTAGACTGCAACAAACACTAGGATTAGTGTCGGGTTAGACTGCAACAAACACGAGGATTAGTGTCGGGCAGACTGCAACAAACACGAGGATTAGTGTCGGGCCAGACTGCAACAAACACGAGGATTAGTGTCGGGCCAGACTGCAACAAACACGAGGATTAGTGTCGGGTCAGACTGCAACAAACACGAGGATTAGTGTCGGGCCAGACTGCAACAAACACGAGGATTAGTGTCGGGTCAGAATGCAACAAACACGAGGATTAGTGTCGGGTCAGACTGCAACAAACACGAGGATTAGTGTCGGGTTAGACTGCAACAAACACTAGGATTAGTGTCGGGTTAGACTGCAACAAACACGAGGATTAGTGTGGGGTTTCAGACTGCAACAAACACGAGGATTAGTGTCGGTTAGACTGCAACAAACACTAGGATTAGTGTCGGGTTAGACTGCAACAAACACGAGGATTAGTGTCGGGCCAGACTGCAACAAACACGAGGATTAGTGTCGGGTTAGACTGCAACAAACACGAGGATTAGTGTCGGGTCAGACTGCAACAATCTTTCAACTATCTCCTAACTTTTTATTTTCACCACGTCTTACTACACGTTCGGGGTACGCATTTGAACTAATTATGCGAATGTGTTAGGGATGAAAAAGGTAGAATTTAGAGTGAGTGAACCCGCATTTACGTGTAGATAGTATAAAACAATTTAGGAAAAAATCACCCTCAGTTCACCCAATCGGGATTTGAACTCCGATATTTCCGTCTTCGGCTGTCCAATCTATTTCAAGAGTAGACCATGCGGCCACCAAAGCGGGTATTAACGTAATTATAAATGCATATTCTGTGGTCCCATAAAACTGTAGTTTGTCTCCCTAACCACTCGGCCTTGATGAGGATTATATTATTATGTAAAATCCTAATTATATCAGGTTTTGTCTGGGATCGATCCTCACTTGGCCCCGTTTATCACTGATTCATCTTGAAGGGTTTGAGAGCTAAACCATAAAGTAAGAATCTTTCAACTTTCGAGGCGGCGCAGTTATTAATAATAAACGACCGTGGCGCCGTATCTTGCGGGAATAAACGGAACCATTTTAAGTGCAGTTTAATTTGACGGGTTAGCAGTTAGCTCATGAGCGTTATTTAACTTCCGTCCTTATTCTTGCCGGGATCAACGCAGACAGAGGAAATAAAACTCTCGTTAAATAGAGTGGAAAGGGGGAGGGGGGAGCGGAAACCTTCCTAGAAACACTCAAGGAGGGTCTCTCTCTCTCTCTGCACTCTTTCCACGTCATAAAAAACACAATAAACTACGTCAAACAAAACTTTGTGGTGGTGGAGGTTGGGCGATTTACCGAGTATTTTTATGTAAAGTGAGTGTACATCCAACTCGGGCTCCTCTTGATTACGTTACTCTGAGGTCTCACACATTTTGGGGGGATTCACTCAGACTTGAACCTCGTTAATCCGAACTAATTAGGACCGAAGCTTGTTCGGATTCGAGAAAATTCGGATTAACCGGGAGAACACAGGAATACAGTATTTTCATGAATTTTAAATTATAGGTGAAAGAGTATAGTCAAATTTTCATTTATTTAACTGATGTATAACACGTGATATGTACTGTAATTATATTTATTTACAGGAAAACACTTTGTGTTGACTAAAACATGTTTACTATTAATAATTTATTATCAGATATCACTGTTCGTTACAAATGTCTTGTTACTTGAGATTGGTAAACAATAAAATATATTTTATTTGACTTACTAGATATTTTCCCCGTTTTCCGAAAAGTGTGTTCAGATTATCGGTCTAACGGGGTTCAGTCTAACGGGGTTTTCCTCTAATTTTAAAACGTCACAGGTAGTTCTATATACAAGTCGAATGTCGAGTTAATCCGACATCTTACCTCAATCGGTAGCGCGTCTGCCTATTGAAACGAGGATAACGGGTTCGATTTCTGGCTTGGGCGTAAAAAAAAAGTTTCGTGGGTCGAATTGCTGTTCCCTCCCCTTTAAAAGTGGGGAATCAACAGCCAGGGGACGATCAGATGTTGACTTCTAGAAACAAGTTAGTTTGTAAGTCGTTTACTGACACAATCTTTATTGAAAATGCCCGTAAAGTATTCCGGATAAAAAATTAACTGAAAAAGTGTTTTTTATTTAGCACCTCGTATCGCTGCTTCTTCAGGTTGTACGCATAGGTTCTAATTACGCTAATGAGTTATGGATTAGCAAGGTTGAATTTAGAGGAAGTGTACCTGCGTTTGCATGGAGGTAGATTGGAAAACAATTTTGGGAAAAACTCAGAACACCCGACCAGGATTTGAACCCCAATCTCCCTGTCATCGACAGCGAAGATGTAACTTTATCGGAATCCGCACCGAAGGGCACGCAGACAAAGTTGTCTGACTTGTCGGTGATGGGTAGTTCAGGGTTCGAATCTCGGCTGGGTATATTTTAGGTGTATTTCCCCCTCTCCCTTTTAAGTGGTTTTCCACTCTCCTTCCACGCAGATTCTGGAGAATCCTTCCTCTGAAAAAACCTTTCTTATCCATACTCAAAAAGCGTGAATATGCGGATAGCCCGAAGGATAGGGGTTGAATAGGGGGGTGCGGGGGGCTCTGGAATATATCGGAGGCTTCGAACCGTGGGCCAGATCGTTGAGGGTTTGTGTATGTTCCCGTCTTCCTGTGTGTCAAATGAGATGTTCTGTCTCGATATCACGACTAGTAGTAATATTTTCCGGTCCTCATCAATAATTTCCGAACCTACCTGTATTGATCCGGAGAGGAGAGCTGTATCTTTTTGACGCGTGTCACACCCCCGCCCCCCGTATCTCCTACATATACGATCATATTAACCAACACGCATACATGTTTC
This sequence comes from Timema podura, assembly GCA_033556935.1. Lineage (NCBI taxonomy): Eukaryota > Metazoa > Arthropoda > Insecta > Phasmatodea > Timematidae > Timema > Timema podura. The sequence goes on along the minus strand of JAVRXN010000012.1, from coordinate 53,660,279 downwards.
ATGTACAGGGTGGAACTAAACAATTACACGATTATGCCATGGAAAGTGATGGACAATGTGCTGAGGTCTACCTGACGGCCGGTGGAGATCACCTGAGTGACATTATCTTCAAAAAGTGACAAAGTATAGTCTTCTTTTGTTTAGCTAGTGAATATTTACTTTTCACGTTACTAATGTTTCGGCCACACCCTGTATATTCTCTGCAAATCAGACAAGCTTTTTTTTTTTTTTTTTTTTCCCACAGAAAACTAAATCCATGACAGTTATATTATTCACACACTAACCTTCCATTTTGTTTGTAATCAGTGCGATGTAAAAATCATCCGGCATATATTTCTGATCAAATAATTTGGTCGAATCGTTAATTAATGTTTACAAAAACCACAACCACATTCATTTCGTGTCTGAATATTTTTTTTTTCGAGGAATTACAGTTGAATAGCTTTTAATTTTTGTAATTATTCCAATTTTTGACTACAGACAGTTATGCTCGTGATGAATGTCATCGGTTTCGACTCGGATCGAGGTTCAAACCCCGAAGGGTTGCATTCAGAATATCTTCCTCGCCGTTCATATTATCTCGAGAAGAATGCTGGTTTGTTTATTTAGGATATATCGTTTAGGTTTATATAACCAAGTATTTTATCTACTTTTTAATCCACGTCCTACTACCCGTCCGGGCTAAATTTAACATTAGTGAGGTAAAGGATGAAGGTAAAATTTATAGTATATGTACCCACATTTGCGTGAAGATGTAATGGGGTGTCATTATGTGGAGATATGGATTTGCGTGGAGTGTAAATTCGGCCGGGATTCGAACCCTGATATCCCCATCACATGCAAACCAGACAAGCTGAGCCTGACTGCTAGTCTGCGTGCCCATCTATACACGAATCTCTGGAGTAAGTGAACTATCTATACTCGTCCGTAAGTGAATCTATCTATACTCGTCCGTAAGTGAACTATCTATACTCTTCCGTAAGTGAACTATCTATACTCGTCCGTAAGTGAACTATCGATACTCTCCGTAAGTGAACTATCATATCGATACTCGTCCGTAAATGAACTATTCCTATACTTTTCTTCCGTAAGTGAACTATCTATACTCGTCCGTAAGTGAACTATCGATACTCGTCCGTAAGTGAACTATCGTATACTCGTCCGTAAGTGAACTATCGATACTCGTCCGTGAGTGAACTATCTATACTCGTCCGTGACGAACCATCTATACTCGTCCGTGACCGAACCATCTATACTCGTCCGTGACGGAACACCTATACTCGTCCGTGGACAGAACCACCTATACTCGTCCGTGACGAATCATCTATACTCGTCCGTGACCGAACCATCTATACTCGTCCGTGACGAACCCTAAGTGTACGAACCATCCTATACTCGTCCGTGACCGAACCATCCTATACTCGTCCGTGACACGAACTCTCCTATACTCGTCCGTGACCGAACCATCTATACTCGTCCGTGACCGAACCACTATACTCGTCCGTGACCGAACCACCTATACTCGTCCGTGACCGAACCACCTATACTCGTCCGTGACCGAACCATCTATACTCGTCCGTAAGTGAACTATCTATACTCGTCCGTAAGTGAACTATCTATACTCTTCCGTAAGTGAACTATCTATACTCGTCCGTGAAGTGAACTATTCTCTATACTCGTCCGTAGTGAACCCATCTATACTCGTCCGTGAGTGAACTATCTATACTCGTCCGTGAGTGAACTATCTATACTCTTCCGTAGAGTGAACCCATCTATACTCGTCCGTGAGTGAACTATCTATACTCGTCCGTGAGTGAACATCTATACTCTTCCGTAGGAACATCTATATCTTCGTAAGTGAAACTATCTATACTCTTCCGTAAGTGAACTATCTATACTCGTCCGTAAGTGAACTATCTATACTCGTCCGTGAGAACTATCTATACTCGTCCGTGAGCGAACTCATCTATACTCGTCCGTGACGTGAACTATCTATACTCGTTCCGTAAGATGAACTATCTATACTCGTCCGTGAAGAACTATCTATACTCGTCCGTAGTAACTATCTATACTCGTCGTGACGAACTATCTATACTCGTCCGTGACCGAACCATCTATACTCGTCCGTGACCGAACCACCTATACTCGTCCGTGTGACCGACCACCTATACTCGTCCGTGACTGAACCACCTATACTCGTCCGTGACCGAACCACCTATACTCGTCCGTGACCGAACCACCTATACTCGTCCGTGACCGAACCACCTATACTCGTCCGTGACTGAACCACCTATACTCGTCCGTGACCGAACCACCTATACTCGTCCGTGACCGAACCACCTATACTCGTCCGTGACCGAACCATCTATACTCGTCCGTAAGTGAACATCTATACTCGTCCGTGACCGAACCACCTATACTCGTCCGTGACTGGACCACCTATACTCGTCCGTGACTGAACCACCTATACTTACTGACACGTGGTGTGGCTGAAAGCCATCATGCCATGTGGTCGCCTGAATAGTTGGAGAATATTCCCCCGTCACCGGGTGACGATCTTAGTTCCGACGTTGACCGCAGTATCGCAGTAATATCGCAGGCATTTTGGCCGCGCATACCGAACAGAGCCCGCATGAAATGGGGTGGAAAGGGGGGGTGGATTATTGCACGAATGAGCGGGCAGGCAATAATAATTATTATTACTCCCCGCTAGCGAGTGTTTACTTACCAGAGCAATACTCGCCGCCATTTTCATCGCAGGAGCGTGTACAAACGAAATGGTCCACTCTGACCAAACAAAACTCACTGTTTGATTTGGTGTTTTATTCACTTAGGGCTTATTTTGTATCGGACATAAATCGTAATATGATTTACGACACGCGTACGAGTACAAATCACAGCCTGATAATCAACACTCTTTAAAATTAGATGACTTGGAACGTATTATAGATCTAACAAGTTAACATATTACTCCCCGAAATAAGATTTATTTCCAGGAATGATTTGGTCGTCCATTTGTTAGATAAATTATTAATGTAATTCTTAAAAACGTAATTCTAGATCAGATACAAAAATGTATTAAAAATAGCCTAATTAAAAAGCTAATGAAATTTTTTTAAATCCAGCTTCGAGGTGCATTCGGACTTACTTCCGTCCACCTACGTTAAAAATTTCAGATCTTTGCGTACCGTAGATTTGGTTGGGCATCACAAACAAACAAACAAACACACAAAGAGAAACACTTCCTTTTACTATCATAGATTATAGCCAGTGATATATTTCTTCTCTTGGCCTAACATTTTCCCCCTTAACTTTTGGCTCTTAATTGTACTTAAGCTAGTTCACCACTTTACTCATATCATGATATATATGTATAATAATATGACACAATCGTACAAACTTTCTCAACTTGTGAATTAAAGCTCTGAAAAAAAATGTTTAATACAGGTTTTAGTAAAATTATCGTTGGTAAAGTTTTTATTAGAAATGCAAACATATTTGTCTTGTTAATCAAAATAAACTCCATTCACGGTAGGAATTACTCTCTGAAAGGTCTTTTTTCCTACCAATATCCTACTATATAATAGATTTCTGGTAGGGAAAAAGGCCTTTCAGAAAACAATTCCGACGGTGAACAGACTTTAAACACTCTTCAAATTTAATTCTAAACAAAATTGAGTACACCATTTTTAAATATGTTTAAATTGTCAAAAATCAGTTGTATGTTAATTTAACTTACCCTTACATTATTTATGTTTGTAAAAATATAAAAATATGTTCTTATTTAGCATGAAAAACAATTCTATGGTATCTATTTTGGACATTTTTCTAAATATTTAAATTTCCTAAAAATCTTTCATGAATGATTACCCTTAAATTAATTTATTTTGTAAAAAAAAAAGTATTATTATTTATTATATAAAATAGTACTCACATAGGCCTACCAATCTTGAACAAAAGAATAATTTTTTTCTTCAAAAATCACTCCTTAATAAACTGCTATTAATATTTTAAGAAAAACAATTATTTAAAAAAATACTTTTACTGTCAAAACTTAGCAAATATATATTTTCAAACAAATCGTTAAAGCCGTTAAAAAAATAAATATATATATCCTAAATAAACAGTCATCAGTAAACCTTTAATAACTTTTTTTTTCGATAAAAGGTATATAGGCCTACTGTGTTATTTGTAATGTCAAGACCTAAGTGCCCGGGAATAGTACAGTAGGTTTAGTAGCGTAGAATGGATATTTGTGAATCGGATTATGTAATTTAATAGGGGTGGTCACAACACACATTATATTGGCATTTGTATTTTCCTCTTCCCCTGTTTGTTTTCCTACTGCCGGACAGTTACAATAAGGGATTTTATAAATTCTCTTGGATTATGGCGTTTAGGAATTTCTGCTGGACTATTCAAGCACCTTAAGATATTATTATTATTATTATTATTATTATTATTACTGCGTCTTACTACCCGTTCGGATTATACGCACTTACGCTCATGTGTAATGGTAGGGTGATTGTGAGATGAAATGTAGGACCTGCAGTTTAACGTGGGATCCGAACCACGGTGGAAGCCTGGCATTCCTCACATTCACAAGTTGTGATTAATACACGTCTTGTCAGAGGTGAAGGAAGGGTTTGGCAATCGGATAAATCTGTGCCGGGACCGAGTATTGAGCCCCGGACCCTCAGCACAAAAGTCTGACACCTTACCCCTAGACCACCACCTTAATATATCCACCCAAATAAATATTACACAGAGCCAGTGGTAGATCCACAAAAAAATGACCGGAGGGGCGCCTTGATACAAAATATAATTATTTCCCTACCTTACATCCTTCTAAAAAAATGTAATATCTCTATGTGAAAATCAATTATTTTAACAGATGTGTAGTTAGGTTATATAAAAGTGTATGTAAGTCGGTTGATAAATAATTTAATTAATTATCTAAGTATAAAAGATAAGGAACATTTTGTTTTATAAACTGTTATTGCCGAACTTAATTTCCAGTTCTTTGAAATGAGAGGCGAACAAGTTTCCATATTAAACTCTGGTTTAAGTTTTGGCGGATATTTTTAGATCCTCTTGAGATATTGTCTCGATATTTGTATTTATACTGAGCATTGCCAAACCATTGAATATTTCCCGATTCATTGTTAGTCTCAAGTAGTTTTTAACTATATTCAACGAACTAAAAGATGGCTCCGATGTTGACGTAGTAACTGGTATGACACAAAGAGTATTTAAAAGCCTCTCAATGTTTGGAAACACAGACACAAATCTGTAAGCTTCCATTGCCGTATCGACTTTTCGGAGTTCTTTTATCAAGCATTCCCTCCATAATTTCAACTCTCCTTGAAGTACTTTTATAGTAGATGGGGAAAACTGGATTTATGTGTTTTTTGCTGTATCCGGTATAACTTACCTTGTTGAGATTTTTTTTAAATCTAGAAGTAATTTAAAAAGAGTAAATAAGAGTGTACTTTCCGAAACTCTACGAAGGGAAAAAGGGGGGGGGGGGGGGCGAACGTATCCCTGTGCGCTTACCTTGAGTACGCCACTGCAAGGAGCTACATAACATAACACAGTCACTGTTACCAAGCAGGACTAATCAGTGCTATCAACAAGATAAGTGTTCATTTACCTCGAACAATATAATTATGTTAATTATATCTTATATATCTTATAAATAAGATAATGTTTGTCCGATTGAGCCAATTCGCGCAGGTCCGGTAGACATGGCACTTGGGTTCGCTCTTGGTGAGTGTTTGTAGATTATTGCTAATCATATGTGATTGCCTGTATGAAATAACATACAGTCTGATTTAAATAGAAAAAATAATTCTGTCGGCTATAAAAATTACCTAAACAATTTTCAGATATTCATACGTCAAGTCATGAGATCTGCAGCTGTCAATCTTGATTTATAATATCAATAAATATAAAATAACACTGGAAATATAGTATTATTTTATCTTTGTTGTCTGCAAAAAAAATGTATTTTCTTAAAGACCCTTCCTACCAAAATCTTACCATAGGTTTTCACGCACAAAAATTTACCTTTTATTTGAAAAAAAGTATTCAAAATATAGGTGTGACGCACGAAATACCTCGAATCCTAAATAATTCTAGGTATTCTAGATTCGAAATCTCAATTTTATTCACTAGTCAACTATACCTAATTTAATAACAAGGAAAATACGAGTGTTTAGTTCCATCTAACCAAACAAATAAAATAATAAGTATCAAATTTAATACTATAACAAATTCACTCAACAATATTACTTTTCCAGGTTTGCCACTATTTTTTTTAAATACGAAATTCCCTTAAGGAATTCCACTTTTCCACAACTTAGACTGAATATTAAAGGATTTTTTTTTTTAAACTGACCAATATGAAATAACGTACCTGGTGTTTAGAACAATGGGATTTGGGCTCTATGGTGAAATTTATGCAGTGGTTACGCCCCGTGTGTATGTGTGTGTGTGTGTGTGTGTATGTAAAAGGGGAGGGGGGCAGTGCACGCACGATAATACATAATATGTTCGAATTAACACGTTTACTGTATTTCTACAGTTCACGTTATTTTCTGTTCAAAGGCTATTTAAAGTTAAGTTTATAGTTAAATGTCTCGGGTACACAAACAGTTAAGATTTTTTATTGGTTTATTTCCCAAGATTCCGTGTGTTTTCTGTGCACGTGACAAACCTGCTCTTAGTTCTTAAAAACATAATGGTCGTATTACAAATAAACAGAGCTCAATATCCAGTGTTACTTAGTACACATTCGTCAAATATCCAGTGTTATTTAGTACACATTCGTCAAATATCTAGTGTTATTTAGTACACATTCGTCAATATCCAGTGTTATTTAGTATACATCCGTCAAATATCCAGTGTTACTCAGTATAAATTCGTCAATATCAGTGTTACTTAGTATATATTCGTCAAATATCAGTGTTACTCAGTATAAATTCGTCAAATATCCAGTGTTATTTAGTACACATTCGTCAAATATCCAGTGTTACTCAGTATAAATTCGTCAAATACCCAGTGTTACTTAGTATATATTCGTCAAATATCCAGTGTTATTTAGTACACATTCGTCAAATATCCAGTGTACTTAGTCCACATTCGTCAAATACCAGTGTTACTTAGTCACATTCGTCAAATATCCAGTGTTACTTAGTACACATTCGTCAAATATCCAGTGTTACTTAGTACACATTCGTCAAATATCCTTTCAGTTCATACGGTCGCGATACATTGGATACATCTCACGGGGAGGTCAAGGTTAGAATCTTGGTCGAGTTACCTGGGAGAGGTTTTCTAATATAGGTGTTCACTCGAGTTCTCCCATACTCTTCTTCACGAGACGCGGGCGCATTTACTCTAAGACCAGCCCGACTCATCCATACACCTTAGAATCAGTTTGTTAATAGTCATAGTAACAAACGTGACAATTAAAAAAAATTGTCTAAATAATATTTTCCTTTACACAATTCTTGTAGCAAGATTATTTATCAGTGGAATAACAGAGTTGAGAGCTTTGCTTTTGTAAAACCATGACTCTTCGATAAACAATACCGATAACTAACTAGATAAACACATCAAGTGGTTTAAAGAGTGTATACCAGCGATTTTCAACTCACGGCAAACTAAATAAGATTCTGAATTTGTCAAGGTACACGATCAATTTTTCTAAGAGATTTTATCATTAAAATAACTAGTATTAAGATTGTGTTTGGAAGATAAATAGCTGAAATTATAATCAATGTGCTATTTTTTTAAAAAATAATTTTGATCATGGATTTTAAAAAGTTTAGTTTTATTCCTTAATCTTTTTTTCTCTTTTTTTTATCTTCCCCAAACTGTCGCGACACACCGGCTGACCCCCACGACACACCGGCTGACCCCCCACGACACACCGGCTGACCCCCCACGACACACCGGCTGACCCCCACGACACACCGGCTGACACCCCACGACACACCGGCTGACCCCCCACACACACCGGCTGACCCCCCACGACACACCGGCTGACCCCCACGACACACCGGCTGACACCCCACGACACACCGGCTGACACCCCACGACACACCGGCTGACACCCCACGACACACCGGCTGACACCCCACGACACACAGGCTGACCCTCCACGACACACCGGCTGACACCCCACGACACACCGGCTGACACCCCACGACACACCGGCTGACACCCCACGACACACCGGCTGACACCCCACGACACACCGGCTGACCCTCCACGACACACCGGCTGACACCCCACGACACACCGGCTGACCCTTCACGACACACCTGCTGACCCCCCACGGCACACCGGCTGACCCTTCACGACACACCGGCTGACACACCACGACACACCGGCTGACACCCCACGACACACCTGCTGACCCCCCACGACACACCGGCTGACACCCCACGACACACCGGCTGACACCCCACGACAAACCGGCTGACCCTTCCTCTTCGCGGCACACCATTGTGTCACAGCACATCGGTTGAAAAACGCTGGTGTAGACATTATTCTATTTTAACTCTATGCTTCATACATTATGTATTATTACATCTATACCAGGCCGGCTCGCGGTGTGGCCGAAGAGGGCCCTGCGCTCTAGGGGGCGCCGCGCCATCAATGCTGTATGGTAAATAAATACATTATAATAATGGTGAGCATTCACAAAGCCCTTAGGCTGGTTAGTCCTACCTGCACCATCTGGTAGAAATACCCTGTACTAAAGGAGTTCAGTAAGTGTTGTGTTCCCCGTTATCTTCCATATTGAATTTCTATGAGCGCGCTCGAAAGGGCCTACCAATTCGGCCGGGAAAGGTACTTTCACTTACATTCCAGGGAATATTTTAAAATGTCACAATCTACACGGGACTGACTGCTTTAGTTTCCCTCCGAAGGAAGTTGTGCTACGGGTTTTTATCACTCAAGAAAAATACGCCGACCCCGGCTGGGTTTGAACCCACAAACATCGTGTCCTGAGGCGGGCACTTTACCCCAAGGCTGTATATATGAACCAAACTTCAAAACGACCGACACAACAGGTTTTCTGTTTTCTTCGCAGTGTTTGTGTCGGTGTCATGCGCCCTGGTGCAAGGGACCCCGAACCACTTATTGGAGGTGAGAGCGGCTGACGAACATCATAAGCTCACCTTGACCAATTTAAACAAAGGTGAGTAACTAAGGGCGGGTTGCACAAACAATAATCAGCGGCTTTATCGTAGATTTATGTATTGGATCAAATAACAAAGCTATTGTAGTTGTGAAGTAATCGAACCAAAGATCTTGGTAACACTGTTTCTGGTCGGTGACAGGTGGCGCCACTGTCCTCCGGGGCACTCTGGGAAAGGGTCTCGGCCCGAGCACATCCATCTGTTCTTCGTCGGAAGGAGTGTGCTTGCAGTGGGAGTCCGCGACCTTGAAAGTGACGCAGGAGGGAGACGAGTGTCAGAAGGTGGAGTGGACCAGTCCGGGCGGAGACGGTAACGTCACCCAGTTCGAGGACTGTTTCGACATCGGCGAGGATCACTGGTTCGGCGGGGCGGAGCGTCAGCAGCAGGTGTGGCCCTTCGAGAAGTACACCTTCAACGAGAACTCGTGGATCACCAAGCTGGACCAGTACCAGGCCGTGGCGGAGCCCTATTGGGTCACCTCCAGAGGGGTCTACATCTACGTCGACGACGAGGTCCCGCTCTTCGTGGACGTGAACAACCACGAGGATAACGGCGTGTGCCTGGTAGCGAGGAGGTCTGACCCTTACCTTCCCAACATCCCCACCCTGAGTCTCTCTTACAGGGTGTGCACCCTCGACAACGCCAGAGAGGCTCAGCTTCACGCCGTCAACAACTACCTGAGGAAACCCACGGGGATCCCCGACGAGCGGATGCTGACGCACCCGGTGTGGTCGACCTGGGCCAAGTACAAGAAGAACATCAACGCGGACCTTGTGAGAGAGTTTGCGGACAACATCGTCGAGCACGGGTTCAATAACAGTCAGCTGGAGATAGACGAGCAGTGGGAGAGATGCTTCGGGTCTCTCGAGTTCGACGAGACAAAGTTCCCCGACGTGAAGAACCTCACGGACTACCTCAAGTCGAGAGGGTTCAGGGTGACCTTGTGGACTCCCCCTTTTATCAACGTGGGGTGTGAGCCTTACTACAGTCACGCTTTAGAGAAGGGCTACTTCGTGAGGAACCCGGAGAATGTCACGACGACCACCTGGTGGGAGGGGAAGCGGGACTCGTAGACTTCACGAACTGGGAGGCGAAGTACTGGTGGGAGAACAGGGTCTGGGACAACCTACGTGAGGGAGGGTTCGACTCCCGGAAGTTCGACGCGGGAGAGAGTAGTTACGCGCCGCAACTTCCTGTTCTGAACGCATCTAGAGCGGAACATCCCAACATTTTCTCAACAAGGTGACTTTCGATTTAAATACTTTGTCTAGTACAATTTTAATTATCACCCATTATTAAACCATTATCAATTATGCTAATAGTTTAAGGCGTCACTCTTGCAATGGACTGGACTGCCGATGATATGGAAAGAGAAAGGTTCGAATCCCGAACGGGTAGTGAGACATGGAGTGACCAAATATACTAGCGAGGTGGATGTAACATCTCAATTGACAAAATAACTGACTATTGTATTAGTAAGAAGAACCACAGTCCAATTTTCACGGGAAGAACCTCATCTGACAGATAGAAAAGTGACTAGATATATTTTCACCTATTCATACGTCAAGTCATATGATCTACAGCTATAACTTTTGATAGATATTATCAATACCTTTAAAATAACACTTATTAGTAAATTGCTAATATTGGTGACAGCAAAAAAGTTGTATTTTCAAAAGGCTCATATAGACTATGAAAATTGGACTGTACCCAGACATTGATTCGACATCCTGGAGGTGAACTCCCGCGCGGATTTAGTCCGGACCTTGTTTTCCTGAGTGCGTACTTGAGCGTCCCGAGCGGTTTCCTCAGTAAAGTTTTTTTTTATCACTGCGTCTTACTACCCGTTCAAGCTAACGCATATGTACTAGTGAGTTAGGGAAGAGGAAGGTTGAATTTATGAGGTAATGCACCTGTATTTGATTGGCGAGAGAGTGTAAAACCATTTGGGGGAGAGAAACCACCCTCGGTATAGCCGACTGGGATTCGAACCCAGATCTCCCTTTCATCAGAGGTCCAGTTTGTTCCAAGGGAATACGCAATGTCGACTGGTCACTGGCTACAAACACTAGGCTCGAGGGAACATTATGTTCGCTTGCGCGTGTGGTCTCCGCGATCAGCCACAAGAACATGAGCGACGCTCAGGGGTCTGCTGGCGACCAAGCCGTCAGTGAACAGTCTACAGAGCGTATCGGGCCTAAGACTATGCGGCCACCGAGGAAAGTCTCTGCAAAGTTAAACGAAGAAAACCATTAGAGATGACTCTAGACTGTGTTGAGGAATACTGTGTCAGTTACAATACCTCCCCCTCCCTCCCCAAAGGTACGTGGAGACGGCCGCCCGTTTCGGTAACCAGATCGAGGTGCGTACGGCGAGAACGGACCCAACCTCTCAACATCTTCCTGAGGATGTTGGACAAGAACTCCGAGTGGGGGTTCTCTAACGGGTTAAACACCCTCATCACCACCCTGCTCGTATTCAACATCGCCGGCTACCCCTTTGTCCTGCCCGACATGATAGGGGGGAACGGATACGACGGGGCCCCTTCAAAGGAACTGTTCATCAGATGGACCCAGGCCAATACCTTCATGCCAGCAATGCAGTTCGCCTATCCGCCTTGGGATTACGACAGCGAGGTGACCCGATTTTTTTTTAACTTTAGGGTAGGCCGACCATTCCCTGCTCACACCAACCAGGGAAATAAATAACAGTAAAATCTATCATCATCATCATCATCATCATCATAAATAGCAACCTTTATTGCAAATTTTCGCTTGAGCATGCAGGTATACATATCCATTCTCACGCTACTCGAAATAAACGTTTTTTTTTAAAGATTCTCTTATAGCGCAAGCGCAGTCTTCTTGATCGTTTTATGCGTAGCCTAAACTCTAGTTTTATCGAATTTAACTTCTATCACAAAAGAGCCATATTCGGAGAGTTATTTAAGGAACTTCCCTATCATTAATATGCCTAGTTTTTTATTCTGTACAATTTAGATTTATTAAGTTTTACTCAAATAGTGACAATATTTATTGTTTTCGGTTACGGTTCTTCTTCGTTGAATCGTTTTCTTAAGTTCTACATGTTGTATTGTTATATAATATATCTCTATGTTTGAGTGCTGGCCTGTTACTGGTATCCTGACTGTTGGACAGCGCTATGGTATAATATAATATTACTATAAAGATTTCGTTAAATTTGAAATAGGAAATCACGCAACAAATTTGAAACAACAGCCACAAGAACCCATTTCGGTGGCCTCGTGATCTAACGCGCTACTCTCGCCGTAGACTAGACTACCGATGACGGGAGATCGAGTTCGAATATAGGTCGGTGTACAAAGTTTTTTCAAAAGGTTCCACTCTCCTCTACGCCAACGCGGTACACTTCCTTAATATAACTTAGATCCTTAAAACTATAGCATAATTAGTACTAAGCGTATAACCTAAACGGTTGGTTGAACAGAGTGCTAAAACAAACAAAAACCAGCCAAAAGGTGTGTCTAGCAGTCTAGTAGCCCTTTCTTGGTTTGTTAAATGAAAAAAGAAAGAGCGTGAGGGTTAAAACCAGAAGGTAATAAAATATTAAAATAAGACCCTCCATTTCGAACAAGGTTGCCAAATGCGGCCCACGTAGCCTAGATTCTGCATGGAAATTAAACAAAAAAAACTTTTGTCTTGAAAACGGGATTGTTTTTAAACGCCAGGACGATTTACGGCACATTTACTGATACGGGAAATAGAACTGAAAAGCGGGAACTTGGTCGGAGTTATTTTCTTCGCGTTGGTTAATCTTCTAAGACCTTGAAAACATTTCTTCCTACATATGGGGGAGGGTCAAGGGTAGGGATGTGGTATCGAAAGAAAAGTCTCGATACTGTACTCATTAAAAGTATCGGAAGATAAATATCGATACCGTTACTAGTATCGATAACATTAAGTATCGGTATTGAAACGCATATAAACTTTTCTGCTTAGTCTGCTTGGGGCACTCTTTGAGTTCCTCGAGTTCTACAAAAGATTATTGTGTTAAGTCTGTGATGACCTTGCGCATTGATAAAGAAGGGGTGAACTGGCGGTCTAGGGGTAAGGTGTCAGACTTCTATGCTGGAGGTCCGGGGTTCAATCCTCGGTCCCGGCACAGATTTATCTGATTACCAAACCCTTCCTTCACCTCTGACAAGACGTGTATTAATCACAACTTGTGAATGTGTGGAATGCCAGGCCTCCACCGTGGTTCGGATCCCACGTTAAACTGTAGGTCCTCCATTTAATCTCACAATCACCCTACCATTACACATCAGCGTAAGTGCGTATAACCCGAACGGGTAGTAAGACGCGGTGCTAATTATAATGAATGATGATGATAGATAAAGGAAGGCGTTGTAGACTGGTTACCACTCGCCCCATCGCCAGGTCAGGTATCAGGATGTATTGATAAACAAAGATGAAAGAACAGCTATGAATTATGAGTAACTAAAAAAGATTGAATGCTAGTGTTGCAGAAAATGAGTGAGAATTCACAAATAGTGTCATCTGTTCTTCCTCCACAGTCCACTCTAGTGAAAATTTAATCCAAACATGAGTGAAAATAACAAAAAAAAAAAGGTTGTTTCTTTCGATACAGATCCGATACCAGAATGTGAGTACTAATATCAGTAAAAGTATCGGAAATAAAGTATCACGAAAAAATACTAGTATCGAAAGGAAATATCGATATTAATAAAGTATCGATACTTTTTTTATATCCCTAACCAAGGCTGATTGAAATCAGGAACTAGTCGTCATGTACCTACATACCATGTATAGAAGTATCAGCAATGCTCCATTCCAATAAGATATATTTTATATAAAGTAGGTTTTAGCACCGCGTCTTACTACCCATTCGGTTATACGCTTAAGTACTAATTACGCTAATGGATTAGAATGGGAGTTTTGAAAATAGAGGAAGTGAACCGCATTTGCGTGGAGGGAGAGTGGAAAACCATTTAGGAAAACCACCCCAGTTCACCCGACCGAGATTCGAACCTCGATCTCCGTCCCCGGTGGTAGAGCTCAACACGACAAGCGCGTTAGCCAACTACGCCACCGAGCGGGTCTATAAAGTAGGTCTACAACAGGGAAACGGTTCATATGTGCGTTCAGCCCTTCGACTGGTTAGTATCGCTTGCCAGCACCATCTGGGAGAAGGAAAATATACTAGAAATGTCCTGAAAGTGAGATAGTTGCCCGTTGCTTCACACACTGAATTTCTAAAAGCAAACGAGAAAGATCCTACAAATTTTGTCGAAAAGGTTATCTCGTATGCCTTCCAGGGATCTTTTACATGTCACAATCGACATGGGACCGACGGCTTTACTCGTCCTCCGAAGGAAATTGTGCTACGGGCTCTAATTTTTATCGTCCGGTATAAATCCGTCGACTGCGGCTGAGTTTTAATCAGCAAACATCGGATCTTGAGCCGAAAGCTTAGCCCCGGGACCACCGAGGAGATCCTATATTTAATGTGACATCTGCGATCAAATTTAGAGCTTGGGACAATAATGTGCCAAGTCACAACATGGATAAAAGTTTTATTTCATTTAATTGTGTTCTTACACTTCCTTACAAGAGCTATCAACATAGATGCGTTGATTTTTTTAAACAGATTATGGCTTAGGAAGAATTATGTAGGTCCAAGGATTTAAAAAGATACATTAAGCATAAATATATCAGAACTATTATTTTGTGGCATAGCATATTTCATCAAAAGTACATAAAAAAATTGAATATTATTATTGAACATTTTAATTAGTTTGTCCTCCGAGGTGTATCTAGAGGTTTTATCTATTTTTTTTAAATCTTCTTTGCGATATTGAAATTTTTTTAAAACTAAACTTGCAAACTTTCCATAAATACTTTTAGTTTAAATAATTTTTTTAGACGGTGGAGATCACCAAGAAGTTCACTGCTCTTCACTACCAATATTCTGACCTGATCATAGAACTAGCAAGAAACTCCTCAGAATATGGTTCTCCCATAAACCCTCCCATATGGTGGGTGGACCCAGATGATTCAGACGCCCAGGCTGTGGATGATGGTGAGAATATTACTCACTATCAATAGTTATTATTTCCCTGGTCAACATAATACATGTCTGATTCTCGTCTCCCATAAGAACCATGTGTGAGTACCAAGGTGTTTGTATACAGAGGTCATGAACACATGTTTCAGAATATCTCCTGGGAGAAAGTATACTGGTTGCCCCTGTGATGGAGGAAGGAGCAACCAGCAGAGACATCTACCTGCCACGAGGGACATGGAGGGACGAGCTTCACCCTGACCAGGACCCCATTCAGGGCCGTACCTGGCTCAGGGACTTCCCCGCGGCTCTCGACGAACTACCCTACTTCACCAAGATTGAATGACGTTTTCAACTATGGGACTATCTTACACTACGAGCATTAAAGTATAGAATAATATATCGAGCCTATGAGACGAGAATTAAGAGATTTATGTTGTCATAACTTTATAAAGAAAACTTGTTTGAATAAATAGGAACTCATATCCACGAAATTACTTTCCACATATGATTTCTCACCGTGGTTTTATAAACCTCTAATATTCTCCTCGTACATACTTCTTAGAAATTAAATAGCTAATTACTTTTGTGACCTTATATGGTGGTAAAATAATTATTTAAGGCATCACTCTCGCAATAGACTTGACTGCAGATCGAGGTTCGAATCCCAGGAGGGTGTAGTGAGTGGTTTTCCCCACCATTCCTCCTTGAAAATGTGGGTACACTTCCTCTAAATATAACCTTTAAAATCTCTAAAAACATTTGCGTAATTAGAACAAATGCGTAAAATCCGAACGGGTAGTAAGACGCTGTGCTTCTTAAAAAACTCATATTTAATGTACTAATTTGATATATATCTCAAAGTATCCCTCATTGTGGGTATAAAAAACTGTGGCATGAAATGAAATAGACTAGCAAATAAAAAATCAAATCCTCCCTTCCCCCCTCCCCATCTTCTGAGAAACGTGCTAAAATCGCTTCCGTAACTCAGATTTAATTAATTCCATGCGGGAACGTGATTCGGGGAATAAAAAACTGACATTTACCATTTAACAATACAGACATCCATTGTGAGGGTAAAAAGGGGGAGTGGGGGGGAATAAAAAAATTGAGCATGAAAATAATAGAGAGAAAAAAAAATCTTTCGGTGAGGGATTTCCTGTCCTAAGCCAATTGAATCCACTCCCTGAGGGTCACGTGACCCCAGTCGATATACGAGTAATGCGATTACAATAAATCTGTATCAAGAGATGGCGTCCTCATGACAGGTCACGTTACGGCAAGGGTTGGTACAGAATGATTTTTTTTTTCTTAATTGTCAGGTTCTGTGTTCAGTTTGAGCCTTCGTTTAGAAGCCGCTAAAAACATATTTTTAGTGCCCTGTATCGCAAGTAATGGCTGCCACCCAATTAAAACTTATGAGCCCCGAGAGAAAAGGCCGGGTAAGGAGAACATTTCGAGAACATCCACACGCCTGAAGGAGTTCACTCATATTGATTTTAGCACCGCGTCTTACAACCCTTTCGGGCCTTACTCATATGCACTAATTACGTTAATGTGTTACGGATTAAAAAGGTTGAATTTACAGGAAGGGTAACCGCATTTGCGTGAAGGTAGAATGGGATTTCTTAAAAAAACGAAAAAAGCCACCCTTAGTAACCCGGCCGGGATTCGAGCCTCGCTCTCACCATATCGGCAGTCTAGTCTACTACCGTGCCCCACACTACTATAGAACACACCACTCGACCACCAAGGAGAATTAAGGGGGCCTCCTCGGTAAGTGAGAAATTGCCGCGCTGACGTTCACCTCTAAAGCAATATTTAATTCTACGATGCATCAAAATTATTTCAAAATATTCTTAACAGGACTGTTTTTTCTTGAGAACCTTAGTTTTAGTTTTATTAATAAGAAAAGATGTGTGAAAATTTTACATCAGCAAAAGGGCTCTAATTTAGCCCTACTCTAACAAATACAGTGATTTTATTGGCTCACAACAGAAAATTTTAAGATATTTGAAAACTAAAAAGCGAGCTTTTCCTCTTTACTCCGAGATAAGAAGTTTTGTTGTTTTATTTCACCTCTTATTGAAATGACAAAGGTTGGTTTTAGGAGAAGGGCAAAAGGGAATAAGGTTAAATGGAATAGAAAATTAGTTCCAGAAAACGACACAGACCATTGTATTTTAAGCCGTGTGGACTGACAGCGATTGATGCTTTCTGGCTGAGGCGATGGTGTCAACATGCAGATAGTCCGGACGGGTAGTAAGGCGCGATGCACGGACATTAAATACTAACCATACTGCAAGAAATGCCAATATTTGGGTAGCAGGGTGAATGCCAGGAATTCTAATATTTGGGTAGCAGGGTGAGTGCCAGGAATTCTAATATTTGGGTAGCAGGGTGAATGCCAGGAATTCTAATATTTGGGTAGCAGGGTGAGTGCCAGGAATTCTAATATTTGGGTAGCAGGGTGAGTGCCAGGAACTCTAATATTTGGGTAGCAGGGTGAGTGCCAGGAATTCTAATATTTGGGTAGCAGGGTGAATGCCAGGAATTCTAATATTTGGGTAGCAGGGTGAGTGCCAGGAATTCTAATATTTGGGTAGCAGGGTGAATGCCAGGAATTCTATATTTGGGTAGCAGGTGTGAATGCCAGGAATTCTATATTTGGGTAGCAGGGTAATGCCAGGAATTTAATTTGGTACGGTGAATGCAGGAATTCTAATATTTGGGTACCGGGGTGAATGCCAGGAACTCTAATATTTGGGTACAGGGTGAGTGCCAGGAATTTAATATTTGGGTAAAAGGGTGTCAGTGCAGAATTTAATATTTGGGTAACAGGGATGAGTGCCAGGAATTGAAGTATTTGGATAAAAGGGTGAACAAACAGTAAGTAATGTGTTGAGAGGGTTGTTGTTAGTACAGGTGGATATTACTCACGTATATGACCCAATCCTTGGGGCTGTGGGCGTTTGTCCCACACAGGTAGAGACGAGTGCCGTCACCCATCGGCTGGATCACCCTGATGTGGTTCCGACAGTCGAAATGCTGGAACACAGAGCACGCTCTGGTTAATTGGGCTTAAGTTAGGTTTAATACTTTTACATCATCATCAGCATCATCTCAGCGGGCGCACCTACATGGCACCCCAACCTCAGGAGACGGTTACATATCCACCACTGCTAGTCAAAGACCAGGAGATGTCTAACCGACCAACATCACCATACGCTAAAAACAACACAACAAAACAAATTTGTAGGGTGGGGGACATTACATATGTTCGAGCCAGTGTATTTAGTTCTACATTTCACTCTTTTAAAACTCGCGGGGTTATAAAAATGTGCCAAATTCACAATTAGTCTAGAAACTTTGTGTGTGTGTGTGTGTGTAGAAATTGCCCACTTTTTGCAACACATGAAATATTTCCTTTGAACTAAAAAATTCAATCAAACTTTGAAAATAATTGGCCACCATTAAAACTAAAGGCTTATTCGATATCTCCATAGACAATATTATATATAATTATATATATATATCACTGCATCTCACTACCGTTCTGATTACACACATACGTACTAGTAGTACGTTAATGTGTTAGGGATGAAGAAGGTTGAATTTAGAGGAAGTACACCCGCATTTGCTTGTAGGATGAGTGGAAAACCATTTAGAAAAAAACCTGGGTACATCCGACCAGGTTTCGAATCCCAGTCTGCCAGTCATCGACAGTCTAAGCTAACAAGAGTGACCCTTATGTCTTACACCTTCGACTACCGACGCGGGTAGTATAATTATTATTAAATAAAACAAATTAAAATGGCTAATTCATTTTGTGTAAGTTTGTAAAAGTGTTTATCTTCTATGAAAGGTTACATCCGGTCCCCTGTGAGGCGAGATATTCAGGTCTGGACTCCTAGCTGAGCTGAGCCAGCAATCAGGTTCTATTGGGTACAGGAGGGACAACTACCCCTCCTCACGGCCATCCTGTCCGACAGCGATAGTCATAACGTCCCCACGGTAGCTCGGAGCTGTGTTAACGCGTCGATCGGCGGGCGGGGATATTTGTTCCTGGAGTGGGTGAGGGTAGGGGACAGGGCTCTACTTGTTGCTGGGAGGAACAGAGGTTGAACGGGGGACAAAATTGTGGATCAGATCAACTAGGCGTTTGTACAATGTTGTAAGATGTTTCGCTTTCGAGAATCACTTCAGTCAACAAACTGGCCACACTGGAAGAACATTGTTAGTGTTTGTTTTCTATAACTAAAACTAGATTCAACACTATGGGCCAGTTTCATAGTCAGATTTAGTACGCCTAAAGTGCGAGTCGATACTAAATACAAGACGACACCTACCTAGACCAAAATGAAATGGACCAGTTTCGCATAAGAAACTGGCCCATTCCATTCAATTTCAGGTAGGTGACGTCTTGTACTTAGTATAGCGCCGCACTTTAGGCGTACTAAATCTGACTATGAAACTGGCCCTATGTCTGCATTGAAGAAACAGTTTATAGTTTGTCAACACGTGGGACGAAGATGATGTTTTAATGACGGTCCTGCACTTATATTTGTATTTGAGGTTCCAAAGACACATATGTTGTTTGCATTAATTATCAATCAATTGAAGCGCCACCTTGTTCAACTACAACATCGTAGCAAGTACCGTTCTCAGCAGAAACAAACCGTACAAATACACAAGAAACAGTTGTTTACGCGGCTGAATTTCTGTGTTTCGTATTTTATTTTGATATTTACGGCTTCGAACGAACACTTACAACAGACACCGACTTGTGTTTATTGTGACATCAACATGATATAACACAGAGCAACTTACATCAACAAACGACAACATCTTTAGGTTATATTAAGTCTTAGGTGGGAGGGATTTTAATTTGACATATTTCCAAGCTTATAGACTTATGGTCCCAATATAAGATATATAGAGCCATCACTTTATCTTTTTACAAAACCCAGAAAAATTAGAAATTCCGATCCGCTTCGGTGGCCGCTTGGTCTAACGCGCTACTCTCGCAGTAGGTAGAATGCCAATGACGGGGGGGGGGGGAGATAAGAGGTTCGAATCTCGGTCGGGTGTAATGTGGGTGGTTTTTTCAAAATTGTTTTCCACTCTCCCTTTACGCAAATGCGGGTATACTTCTTATGAATATAACCTCATTTATCCTTAAAACCATTAGCGTAATTAGTACATTTCAGCCTTACGGGAGATTCACTGCTCTCCTTAAGCCAGGTTTGAGTCCTTGAGAACTGGGGAGTGATAGTTACAGTTCTCAGTGATAACAACCTTTCCAAGTGAAACATCTCACTTTCAAATTGTTCTTTGTAACTGAATGGTGGTCCGAACACAATAGGTTAGGTACCAGCAATCTCGCCCCCCCCCCCCCTTCCACCGAAACTGAATCCCTTGCCTCCTTTCAATATTTAAATCTATTCAAGAAGTAACTAGTCAAGAGTTGTTTGAAACTTGAAGCTACTGAAGATAGTAAAATACTAACAATTTGTACTAGAAACAAATGGACTGTCAACCAAATACTTTTTTATCTAATACGAGTCCTTTTGTTCCTCCTTCAACTTGCATTATACAATGCGTTTCAACTTTTCCTTTTATTAGTTGGATATAAGCTGTGTTTTAAATTATTTTGTTACTGAATAAATATTCTGAGTAAATTAAGTTAATCGTCTACTATATGAATCAAGTTATTATATAGATCTCAATATTAACTTTTATGTTGCTATTTTGTTATTCTAATAAAACATACTTATACTTTCAGTTCAAGAATATCATCAAAAGACTTGAAGAGAGAGTGTTATTTGTAAAAAAATAAAATAAGAGAATTTACAAACTAGACTTGAATAAATAATTAGCAACGTGCGAAGGTAACTATTTATTGCCAAGCGAAGCCGAAGTCAAGGATAAGACTTTAGTTGCTGCCAATTAATGGATAATTTAAAAATTATAAGTATTGTTAAGTGCATTTAGGTAAAGAGAAAGGGTTAGATTAAAAAAAAGCATACTATGTTCTTTTATGCTGACAAATCTGAATGTATCCATGCTTAAGTTATAGATGCCATTGATTTACTAGTTTGTGTTAAAATATTGTTTCGTAGCGTCATAAAAATTATGTGTGTTTAAATATGACATATCTAGTGAGATATTTAGAATATGTTGATAATGATATATCGAAGTTTTCTTCTTCCTTTGAAATGTTTCGAAGATACGAAGGTTATTGTGAGTGTCGGAAGTCGAAGAGAATGAGATTCGACGCTAGAATGTTGAAACTTCGCACAGCCTTAGTGAATATTTTATCTGTACGTCGTTAGCCAGGTTAAAAAAAACATCAGAGTAATTAAAATGCGTGCAGTTCGGGACGAGTAATATGACGCGGGCAGAAATAAAAAAGTTTGAAAACAAACCTAAATAAAAACCCAACAAGTATAAATAATACCATTGCCTTATTTGTGTGCAAGCTCGACATATTCCGTACGTTTTTTTTATAACGTATGTAGAGAACTTACGCCATCACACACATGTGCCATAAGCCGTGTGCCGAGCTGATTAAGCGCAAGTTATAAGCTTACCGCACTACATTCTTGTTTTAGTACCAGTTCCCCACAACCGACCGTTGTTTAAATTTATACTTTCCACTCTGGGCTCTTCCAAAAGCTACCTTCCCCCCACCCCATTCGACCATTTCCCATACTTCGGCTAAACAACGTAGAAAGTTTCCCTTTCTCGCAGTGATTTAGTTTTTCATTACATGTGATGGGGAAGTTTCATGTTCGTTCTCCCCTGTACCTTAGAAGAGATGGAAGAAGTTTTGTTTCCTTGCGAGAGCATGTATAGCTATAAAACAACTAAATGGTAATTCATTGAAATCTCGGTGATGGCTGTCGATGGCTGTCGATAGCTAGGAGGAGGTAACTAAAGGAAGGCAGCTTGGGAAAATTACCATAGATCTACTTTCACGTATTAATACGTCAAGGTCATGTGATCTGAAGCTGTCACTAAACACTCATATAAAATAGTGAAGTGTTATCAATTCTGGCCACAATAAATAAATGTTTTGATTTATTTCGGGAAAAGGTCTTTTATACTAAAATTCTGTTGTAGTTAGAGTTTCAGATAAGAAAACGGGTTCTTCAACAGTTGGTAGTAACCCGCTTCGGTGTCTGCATGGTCTAACGCGCTATTCTCGCATGGGACTAGACTGCCGATCATGGGGAGATTGAGATTAGAATCTCATTCGGATGTACTGATGGTGGGCCGGGGGGGGGGGGGAGGTTCAAATCTTGGTCAGGTGTACTTGGGGTAGTTTTTTCCAAAATGGTTTTCTACCCTCCCTTAACGTAAATGGGGGTACACTTCCTCTAAATATAGCCTTCTCAATCCCTAAAACCATTATCGTAATTAGTCCATAAGCGTATAACAAGAACGGGTAGTAAGACGCAATGCTTTAATAAAAAGTTTGTAGTGAATAGTTTATCATTCGGCTGCAACTCCCGCGCTTTTTGTTCTGTTGTTCCCTGTGGTTGAGCTGGGAAGTGCTTGTCTCGACCTTTGACGTAGCCAACCCAATCACACGGAACAAAAGAACGAAAGGCACAGTGAATGCATCCTAGTGATAACGCTATACGTTACAAGTGTTACTTGAACAATCTTCATACAGCCATATGTCAATTCATGTGGTCCTATAATATCTATGGCAAAATTGATTCCAATTCACAAAATAAAGCTAGGCAACGTCCTTATGCCGGGATCACGATCAACTTAACTTTAACTTAAGTTAACTTTAAGTGAACGTTACGTTAACTTAAGAAAACAGATGTGTGATCACGATTCACGTAACTTAAAGTAACAAATAGAACCAAACATCTTCATTCTCGAGTATAATCTGTGATTTGTACTATTTGTAAAGAGATGATCTGTGAGTATTTACAGTTTTCAATCGATATAATAAATATCTATTACAAAACTTTTTTGATAAATCTAGCTTTCCTATTTTAGTTTAATTATTTTGTTTCAATATCTGATCACTAGAACTTATGCTAAAGAGTAAACATTGGTCATAAAACCAACAAATGGAATTGCTAAATAACCCTGTTGACGTAACTCGCATAATGATTGGCTGGCTAGATCACGTGATAACCTTCAAGTAACGTTCACTTAAAGTAAAGAACCTCCCAGGACATCTTTTACGTTAAGTTAACTGCATCCTGATCGCCTCCATTTAAACACACGAGGAGGTCCTTTACGTTAAGTTACGTTAAGTTACGTTAAGTTAACGTTAAGTTGATCGTGATCCCGGCATTAAGGTGCAAGCTTAGGAGAGGCGAAATAAGGTTAGTTTGTTTTAGTGTTTATATAAAACACACATTTTTTCGGTCAAATACAAATAAAATATTGCTTCAATATACACATAGTGTAATTTTCCTCACTTGGTGATATCAACAGTTGTTGAATATCTGTCAAGACCATAGCGGCATTAGATGAGAAGCTTTTTAATTGAAGATAAAAAGTTGTCATTAAATTCCAAATCACCCTCGACAGATATCCAACAAGTGTTAATATCACATGTGAAGAAAATTAAACTTTTGTGTTTCTACTGGATTTATTTTGATCAAAAAATGTTTTTTTTATAAAAAAAAGTGAAAGAAACCCTGTCCTTAACTCGCGTCCGATACGTTCCCGTCGGCCATAAAGAAGTAATTCCTCACACTAGATCGAAGTTATCCGAGGCGCCATTGTTAGAATTCTACCCGCCGCCGTCAGTTCGACTGGAGTGATGTTTAGTTTGAGGGGAGGGGGGGAGACCAACGTCAGTTGGATCGCCGAAGTTGGAGAGGAGATTCCTCACAAGTTAGCGGTAATTAGGTTTAAAGGTCTTCTCTCCCCCAAACATGGCGGCTGCCCTGCTCTATTAAACAGATAACTAGTTTATAAATAGTTCAACTCCCAACTGAAACAACTTCTCTTGGGTGAGCTTGACGGCGGGTAGTAAGGGAGGGATATACTCCCCGATAGAGATTCCAAATAAAGGGTTTTACGACGTGACGGAAGAAATAATAATAGTTTATAGCCTTGGGTCACTACCAACTTAACCTTCCACCGCACTCGGGATTCGAACCAACTTCCCACATGTGTGTCAATACCCCATCTCACGACTCACTAACCAGGATGTTAGATAAAAGGTTAAGATCGAACTAGTATCGCAGTGCCGTTATGGATCTGTTTATTAGTTTATTTATTTGAAAAAAAAAACATCATTGACTGTGTTGATATCTTAAAAGATTGCTATTTTTCACACGACCTTCCAATCAAACTAAATTATATCCTTTTAAAATATTTAGTTAGTATACAGGGTGTTTCTAATTATCTGCCCAAACTTAAACCATAGCATCTGTGGACAAAAAACACCCCAGAAAATCCTAGTAACAAAGTGTCCGGAAAAGTCATCTTGCACCACCACTGTGAAGGAAAGTTGAAGTTAGACGCAACAACGCCAGTAGTAGGCAGCTGTCAGTACGTATGTTTATAGCCGGTTGCATTTGACGCGGGTTCACCCTTACTGTGGATTCACACGCTCGCCGAAAAACTAGCGCAGAACATAAACATGATCACATGACGCGCTCTAAGCCAATCACAAGATTTCTGCTTAATCGGCGCTAGCTGTTCTGCTGAAGTTCAACTATTCTCTACTTTATTCGCTCTGCTCGAGATGTTCGGCACAGGAGAACCAGTCAAATCTCGGAACCAACCATCTCAAATTAGTGCACATGCGCTTTACAGCCAGAAGCGAGCAGACAGCTTCGTTGGCTGTTGTGAGGAGATTTGAAATAACCCGTTAATGTAAAGCGTGTTTATTGACGTATTGGATTGTGCCATGACACAGCGTTATAATTTGTAAACAATTATCAGGACAGTGATCTGAAATATGTTTATCCACTAGAAAATAAAATATGTTATTAATCAGCTGTTTTAAAGCATTGCAATGCATCATGGGTCAACTTAAAGTGTGTGAATTAGTTCGCATATTCTGCTTTCTGTTTTTCGGCGAGCGTGTGACTCAAGCTTTATGGCACGTCGCTCGCAGCCGAGCACTGCTGCGCGCCTATTTATATGCAACTTGTTGTACACCTACGTACTTAGAGCTGCGTACCCCTCGGCGTTGTAGCCACTAACTTCAACTCTCATTTAGTAATACAAGGAGACTTTTCCGGACATTGTTACTTAGATTTTCCGTTTCTTCCTGCCAGCAGATGCTGGCCGTTCTTGTTAAGTATGAGTTACTGTGAATATGGTAGATTGATTGCTCCGGTTTTAACTGTGTTTGGAGAGAGAATAAAGCTTTATTGGATGTTAAAAGTGTTTCCATTGTGTTCATAAGGGTTTAATTAGTTCTTGGTAGTATTTTTGAGTTGATTCGTGCCCATCTGGCCGAATAAATTGCATAGTTAGGGACTTAGAATTTATTTGGATGAATACCGCCATCTTGAATCTCCCCAAAGTGTAAATATCGAGGGAAATTGTGTATGATTTGGTGTTAATTTGTGTATTTAGGGGGCCTAACCCCACTAATAATTAGTATTGTGTTAATAGGAACGCTTAGAATTGTGAATTAAGTGAATTAATTAGGTTTTTGTGTTCGACTTGAACTCTGTTTTTTGGTGAGTAGGCTGGTTTTTCTAAGTAAATTTTAATACCTAAAAGTGTTTACCTAGGGTTACATTTTGGTGTCAATAGATAGTTCAGCATCTAGTCTTGATCGTATTAAAATTTGGTTAGGTGTTTATTAAGGATTCTTTGGAGAAAACTCTGTCTGAAGTACAAGAGTAATTGGCTAATTTTGTGATCTCCAGTTTGTTTCCTTTATGGTATTAATAAAAGCTTGGTTTGAAGGTTTCTTGTGTTTCTAATAGTTGGATCTAAGTGTTAGGAAGGTTTGTGTGAAGGTTTAGATATGTATTTGTAAACGTGAGAGAGTTGTTGCAATTTTGGTGAATTGTCGAACTCCTTTAACTTTTCCGCAGTGTTTTTGTCCACTTGAGTGACAAATTGCCTTATACTGACTTAGCTATTGTGTTTAGAGTTTTTTAATACTTAAACTTCAACTATTCAAAATTTAAATGCAATTCAGGATTGCTTGCTCTCTTTCAGCGTAAATTCAATCTACGGAGGCGGCTCTTCAGAAGAGTCGGGGTGGGCACCTCCACGAGGTCCCCGCTGGGCAACGTAGGGTAAAGACATCCCTACGGCTGAATCCCACCTCCTCCACGTGGTGAACACCTCAGGGGGCCTCCTACTCTCGGATACGAGGGGTTTTCCCGGCTCGCGTCACTGTCCCTTGAAGTCATGGTTGCACTGCGTAAAGTATCTGACTTATATGTGGTGTAGTGGAAAGAGGTCCCAATCGGGCGAGAGAGGGAGTCCTCTCTCTCTCTCTTCTTAATTAATTCTACCTTCCTAATTTATTTTAGTTTATAAATGTACAATCATTTATGTGAGGAATATTTTTTTTTACAATTATTATAAAATAGTTAATAGCACATAAGTATGAAGGTTATTTATTTATTATTAAGTGTGTTAAGTGTAAGAAAAGGCGCGGGACTTAACTTCGCCCATATAAAAATATTATTACTATTATGCTTGGTCCCCCTGCGGGACGGGGTTTAGAATAGTCCCGCAGTAACCCCTGCTTGTCGTAAGAGGCGACTAAAAGGGGAGGCTTCTGTGCAGGACTAACCTATCCTATATCTTGCCTTTCACCTCCTTTTTTCTTCCTTCCCTTTCACCTCCTTTTTTCTTCCTTCCCTTTCACTCCTTTTTTCATTCTTCTCCCTTCGCTTTCTCTTTCCTTCGACTGCCGTTCAGTCCTGCACAGAGACTTTTGGCACCTCCGTTGATGACCTTAGCAGCGAACACGGCTCTCCTCGGATTATTACTGAATACCACTGCTTTTGAGCTCCTTCATGAAAGTGCGCCGGTTGCAATTTCTTAGTAGAAGGACCTTAGTGGATTACAATAACCGGGTACCTTACTCTGAGAAAAGACCGGTTGCGTTCATGAGGGCCCGGACGTAAAATTGGCACTTTCCTACACCCACTTTCTGCGACGACCTCTCTCTTGGCGCTGCCCCACGCGAAGGTTGTCATGTCACGCGTCGTGTGGGGCTCCCCGTCGGGAGGGTTAAATGGCCTCATGTGGTAGTACCAACTTGGATCACCCTGGGTCTACGATCCGAGTATTGTGCGGGTTGTCCCCAAACAAGACGGCCACGTCTTTTGTCGCTGCTGACAACTCACTGCCCGGCCCCTTAAAGGGCCGTAATCATGATAAATTTTAAATTTGGCCTACCTGGTGAATCCAGTGTTTTTACGGCTGAATGATACGCCATTTTAAAATCTTTATGATTAGTTTATCGTGTCACCGTTCAGTTCTAATCTGCACGGATTCCATGAGTGCTTTATTGGCATTGTCCACTCTCTACTCCTGGAATCCCCTCGTGCAGATGATACATGAGCAAAATTTAAAACGTGATTCATTAAGCACCCGGCTCGCCTTTTGCTGGATTCCTAGCCATACTGGTCTTTCAGGAAATGAACTGGCGGACCAGGTAGCCAATGAGGCGGTTCATCTCCCTCCTGAGGCGAGTTTGGGTGTCATGTTTTTAGACCTGAAGGGTTATGTTCGGCGTGGGTTCTTACGCACCTGGCACGAACAGTGGGCTTCAACCCCTGCTCAGAACAAGCTGCGGTCCATAAGGGACGGTGTGTTGCGGTGGCCCTCTTCTATACGAAAGTCTAGAAGAGAGGAGGTCATCGTGACAAGGCTCCACGTCGGACACACATCATTGACTCATGGATTCTTATTGAGGGGAGATTCACCTCCAGTGTGTGAGTTTTGCGATGCTCCCCTTAGTGTGTACCACATTTTGGTGGAGTGTCGTAAATATGACCCTATCCACCTGGCTCTTGATTTTAAAGGTGACCAACGTTTTTTACTACGCGATAGTGCGGATGGAGTTATTTGTTTACTCCGTTTTATACGCCAGGAGGATCTTTTTAATGTCATCTGAGTCACTTTTATAAAGTGGCTCATTTGGATTTTTTCTGATATTGAGATTATTTTTAACATTTTTAGTATGCTTTAGTATGTTGTTTTGTCTTCTTAACACGTCTTTTAGTATGCTTTAACATGTCTCTTATCTTTTATCATTTTATATTTCAATATGTTTGTTTTGTCATTTTAACAAACTTATATTTTAAAATGTATTTTTGTCTTTTTATTGAAGTGATACACCTGTGATTTTTTTAGCAGGTGTTTCACTTAATTTGTATTATGAACCCATTTGAGCACTCCTATGGAGTGTCTCAAATGGGTATTCTCTCATATTGAGACGTATTGTTTTCATATTAGTTTTTGTACATTGTGTTTTCACCCTTTTATAGAGACAGGTGAATAAGATCACGCTCTCCTATGGAGGATTTATTATGTATTCATATTATGTTAAGGCCCTAATGACCTCATTGTGTCGATGGGCCTCTAAATACTACTAATATTGATAATAATAATAATAAGTTTGGATAAGAGTTAATTTGTTGCCATTATTTTTTTTACCAACAAAAAAAAATACCTACAGACTTTTATACAGAAATCCAACATTTTATTTAACGAAATCTATTAATTCTATCCTCCACAAATCAGGGGTAAATCTATAATGTGACACTTGCCGGATATTCTTAAAACCAAAACACCTACGTTAACCCTAATCGAAAATCCCCCCCCCCCTTTTTCCGGGAATCAAACCACGCTCTTAAGAGGTGGGAATCGGATGCTTTTAACGGGTCCGGTCCACAGAGGGAGCGTCTGACGGGAACGAGCGGTGCGAAGTACGTACTAAGAGGAAGTAAAAAAAAGAAAGGAAGGTTTTTTTTTTTTTTTTACTCTAGCCATTTCCCACTTGTGTGCGTGCCGTGTTTGAGAGAGGTTTTATAGCCCGCAGTCCGAAAGGGTTGTTGATGGGGTGGGGGGCTGGTAGGAGGTGTTTCCACTCTGTTCCGGGTTTCAGGCGGGGATTTACCGGAGATCCCCGTACAGACTACTCGAGCAGGCGTGAGAGCCACGAGCTGAAATGACGGACAAGGAAGAAACGACAACCCCCCACCCCCCACCCCCAAGTAAACCTTGTTAAAAAAATAGTATGTTCACGTTAGAAAGTGTGCTTTATTAGCAGGGGATTAGTTTGTGTTGTGGGGTCGCCACCATCCCTCCCATAATTCGCGGGGGTTCATCCCAGATTGGGGTATTAAATGTTGGTGCCTGCATTCCCCAGGCAAAGGTGTTGTGGACGCGAAAAAAAAACCACAGGATTTTCACAAAAATCTCCATAAAATATTGTGTTTTTTTTCCCTCTCCACTTCTTACCGTCCATCCGATCTAATTACATTAAGTAGGAATGAGGAAATGTAACAGGATTTTCGTAGGTAATAGAGTAAGGAACCATTAATTAGGAAAAAATACCTTCAGTAAACCCAAGCCTGGATTCAAACCCCGACTTCTCAGACACCGGTAAACAGATGCCATTCACCGGAACTAAATTCACAAAACCCTAAACTTTAAGAGGTACGACTTTAGGTCTTATAAAATTAGCTCCAGTGAAGTTACACGGTTAGGTCTTGTGAAGCTTAGGTCTATTGGTGTTAGGTCCAGTCAAGTTTAGGTTTTACAAATTTAGGTAGTATGGTGAAGTTAGGAGCTATAAATTTTGGTGCAACGAAGCTAGGTCCGAATGTGATCTGCGACTGTCAAAGATAGCAGTGATAATATAGTAGAATGTTGTCAATGTTGACCACAAAATAAGTATAGCCGTTTCTGTGAAAGAAAGTATAACTACCCGCTTAGTCATTTCCCTGAAAAAATTAGATGCATAATTTTGTCTTTAATGTCAAACAGTTTCTAGATATGAATTTAATCAAAACTGCTAAAGCTTATTTTTAGAAAAAATTTTTTTCTCTCTTTTCGCCCATAAGTAGACTACCCATAATTTTAGGGTTATATAGATAATTCCAAAAACCTTCCAATCGGTAAAATGGTTTCGGCTCTATTCCAAGATACAGACAGACAGACGACATCCCAGAAACAACTTTTTCGATTTCAGGTGGCTATACAATGTCAACATCTATCAAAATCTCGAATTAAATATTTTTGAAAATCACAATACTTCCTCTTTCCGAGGGTCGCAAAAAAGTGTTTAAAAATTGTATTTGCTAAAAGGTGTACCAAACGTCCATTAATAAGAAAAATCAAGGTATAGTATGGATTTTTAAATGTCGATGAAATATTATCGGTTGTAATAACTTTATTAGTCATTTTAAATAACGCCTTTGTACCTCAAAGTGAGTAAATGTGATGATATGCTTGAACTTTGCAACGCTGATGACTGGGAGATCGGGCTTCCAATCCCGGTCGGGTCTATTGAGGCTGGTTTTCCCTAAATGGTTTACCACTCTTCTTCCATGAAAATGCGGGTACATTACCTCTAAAATTCTTCCTACCTGAACTAGTAAGACGCTGAAATTAAAAAGCAATTTTGTAACTAATCGTATTTGAATTATTATCATACCAACCTTTGTAAACTTTTGCCGCTAATTAGTTTGTATCAACTCCGAATAACTAGATATTAAAGCGTTTCAAGATAACAAAATAAAACAAAACACTTTTAGAAATAATTACTATGCAAGTTTTCCAAAACGAAGTTTTGTGAGATACAATACCAAAATGGAAGAGAAACGTTTTCCTCATTTTGTTGTGGCGTATTTCTCTCCCTGTAGGGGGAAACAGTAAGATTTTATAAGATTATTTATGGGGTAAGCCTTCTTCTCAAGAGCGAGAAGTTTTATCATATCTTCCGCGCTAATTAAAGTTTTTATTAACATCTATATCTATACAGATCTATTTGCAAAGACATCCTGATCCACTCGCACCAATTTTCCTTGCGTTGTATTCAACTTTCTGGTGGTAGGATGGTAGGGATTGGGTGCCCTGGAATTTAAGGACAACTTTTTCTCTTCGTTTAAAAGGTTTCTCATCTAATGCCGCTATGCTCATGACAGATTATTCAACAACTGTTGATATCATCACGTGTAGAAAATTAAACTAAACTTTTCTGCTGGAGAAATAGTTAATGTATTTTGGGCAAATACAATTTTTTCTCTAAAAAATGAAAATATACACACTTTAATTTGCGTTCCTTACATTCCCACCTTAAGGCCACCACCTACTTGGAGTGACGTATTATTTACCCTCACGCTGCGATATTTCGGACGAAAATGACAGTTTTAAGTTTTGAAAACCGCTAAAATAATCCTCAATTATCTTATAAATTTCTGTGGAGACCAAATTTAATATGGTTTTATTTGTTTGATGGAGGCTATTTCAAATGTTAACTATCCACCCTGGTCTCAGAAATGCAACATTTCGGGTAAAGCGTAGTTGAAAATAATTAATTTTGCCTTTTCATAATTTTTAAAACTTATTTCACCTAAAATACGTGGTTATTAACGCTATCAGGGAGTAATAACACCCCTATTTGTCTGGCACCTTAGCACAGTAAATAGAAACACGCTACCAATTGAGCTAAGTGTCCCGAGTTCGATTCGAGGCATGGCCGAAAAATCTATCATTGGTCAAATGTAGGTTTCAGCTTTCACAGTGATAAATTCACGATCGGGGGCTGGGTGTTGTGTCTGGTGTTAGATTTAAGTTAGTTTATAAGTCGTGTACTGATATAATCAGTGGGTTCAGAAAGAACACGTTAAATAACTCAAACAAATGGAAAAAAAATAAATGATTCTCCAGTTTGGCGTTTGCAATATTTAAAATAACAAACCTTTTATTAAATAACGTGAGAGTTATGAGCACCTGCATCGCATCTTTTGAGCAGTAGTAGGCGTCCTCCTCAAGGTGAGGGTGGGATAAAATACGAATTAGGGTAATTATTATTTTTTAAATGAGTACAAAAATTATATAAACAATAGAACACATAAATACCAGCAATACGATAATAAAGTAATACAATTTAAATATTTAGCTAATAATAAATGATAGAATTACACATAACTGCTTCCCAAAACAATTTAGAATCACGAACCAATTTTTAAAACAACCAAACTTTGGCGAAAAGTTTACATAAACTATAATTTAAGTTTTAGCTGATATTTTCTGGGGAATATTTTTAGATTATCTTAAGAGATTATCTCAGTATTTGTATTTATATCGAGCATGGAAAACCATTGAATATTTTCCGATCCATTGTTAATCTCGAGTAGTGTTAAACTCTATTCAACGAACTAAAAGATGGCTCGGATGTTGAAGTAACTGGTATCACACAAAGAGTATTTAAAAGCCACTCATTGTTTGCAAACACAGAATTAGCTCTTATCAGCTTCCAATGACGCATCGACGGAGTTCTGTATCAAGAATTCCCTCCATAATTTCAACTCTCCGTGAAGTACTTCTATAGTGGATGGAAAAAAACCAGATTCATGTGTTTTTACTGCATCGATTATATCTTCACCTCTTAATATATTTTTACTTTCTCTCTATCTTACAGGTAGAGAAAGTATTGTGATCGTCAAAAAAATCGAAGTCGAGATTTTGATGAATTTTGACGTTTCATGACTTCCTGAATCCGAAAAAGTGGTTTTTGAATTTCCGTCTGTCTGTCTGTCTGTCTGTCTGTCTGTCTGTCTGTCTGTCTGTCTGTCTGTCTGTCTGTCTGTCTGTCTGTACCTCCAACTAGAGCCTAAACTATTTTACCGATTGAGCTGAAACTTGATATCTTGGGTTTTCATAGGGTTGCCCCGAGGGTTTTTGGAATTGGACATCTACCCCTAAAATTAAGGGTAGTTTACTGAAGGGAAAAAACAGAAAAAGTCGATTTTCTCAAAATCGGCTCTAACGATTTTGATTAAATTTCATTTATGAACAGTAATAAATATTCCAAACAAAATGGCTACCCTCAATATTTCGGCAAAATCGCTTTAAGGGCTCCGGTCTGATGCGTAAATTAACATTTTTTATAATAGCTCCGAAACTATTTGAGATATGAAATTACTTAGCATTACAAATATGTATATATATTTATAATACAAATATTTTATTCGAAACATATTTTTATAAAATCAATAATTTTTAATCTATACGCAAATATATATATATTTTTAGCTTTTTGGACATTAAAGCTTAAGTATTGCGATCGTAAAAAAAACTAACATGAAATGTTGATGGATTTCGACGTCTCATGACCCCCCGAACCCTAAAAAATAGTCTTTGCAATGCCATCTGTCTGTGTGTCTATTAAAACTTAAAATTAAGGGTAGTTTACTGAAGGGCAAAAAGAGAAAAAGTCGATTTTCTCAAAATCGGCTCTAACGATTTTGATTAAATTTCATTTATGAACATTAATAAATATTCCAAACAAAATGGCTACCCTCAATATTTCGGCAAAATCGCTTTAAGGGCTCCGGTCTGATGCGTCAATTAACATTTTTTTAAATAGCTCCGAAACTATTTGAGATATGAAATTACTTAGCATTACAAATATGTATATATATTTATAATACAAATATTTTATTCGAAACATATTTTTATAAAATCAATAATTTTTAATCTATACGCAATTATATATATATTTTTAACTTTTTGGACATTAAAGCTTAAGTATTGCGATCGTAAAAAAAAACTAACCTGAAATGTTGATGGATTTCGACGTCTCATGACCCCCCGAACCCTAAAAAATAGTCTTTGCAATGCCGTCTGTCTGTGTGTCTATTAAAACTTAAAATTAAGGGTAGTTTACTGAAGGGCAAAAAGAGAAAAAGTCGATTTTCTCAAAATCGGCTCCAACGATTTTGATTAAATTTCATTTATGAACATTAATAAATATTCAAAACAAAATGGCTACCCTCAATATTTCGGCAAAATGGCTTTAAGGGCTCCGGTCTGATGCGTCAATTAACATTTTTTTAAATAGCTCCGAAACTATTTGAGATATGAAATTACTTAGCATTACAAATATGTATATATATTTATAATACAGATATTTTATCCGAAACATATTTTTATAAAATCAATAACTTTCAATCTATACGCAATTATATAAATTTTTTTAACTTTTTGGACATTAAAGTTTAAGTATTGCGACCGTAAAAAAAAACTAACCTGAAATGTTGATGGATGTCGACGTCTCATGACCCCCCGAACCCTAAAAATAGTATTTGCAATGCCGTCTATCTGTGTGTCTATAAAAACTTAAAATTAAGGGTAGTTTACTGAAGGGCGAAAAGAGAATAATTTGGTTTTCTCAAAATCTACTCAAACGATTTTGATTAAAATTCGTATCTAGGCGTTGATTAAGATTATAAATAAACTGGCTATTTTCATTTTCCTATGAAAATGATTTTTAGGGTACTTTACAGAAGCGTTAATTTCCGTATCTCCACAACTATTGGAGAAACTAAACAACTTATCATTGCAAAATTGTAGGACTATCAGAAATAAAAAAAATTTATTTGACATATATTTTTATAAAAGCAGCAGTTTCTGAGATATTTGCAAATATATTAATACAATTTTGTGAGCTTTAGTTGTAAACATATACTACTTAAGTCTTAACGCAATAATTCTCCAATGCCATAGAGTAATTAAATATAAGTATCTAAAAAAGTATGTTATTTTTCCTTAAATCTCTTAGGAGAAATGTTTGCATAACAATGATCTATCTCCATTTTAGACTCAATAGTCAATATTTACATTTTTTATTGGTCAAAATGTATAAATGAATAATTAAATATCAATGCGATGACTTGAAGATCTGCAACACCTTATAAAATGTTAAAATTTTAACCAGAAATCGAAATTGTAATACGAAGTGTTGACCCTTGTGGAAGACATTAAACTGTTTGAAATGCTCTTAGGTGGACAAAGATGCGCCTCTTTTCTCATTGATTCTATATCATTGTATATTTTTTATGCGTGTTCTTATGTGGAGTGGTGATGATACAATGTACATTATTCCGTTCAGAAATCTTAGGAGTTTATAGAAAGAGAGAGAAAGTCTGTGCGGTGTGCCGTACCATTTATTTTTTTTGTAGCTAGAGGGAATTCAAGCGATTACTGTGTGTTTAAAAAAAAACTACAAAGGGACCCGCGACACGGCGCCCCAATCCTGAATACGATACTGCTTATACGTTTGGCTTAAGGCGATTGGCCCTTTTCATTTTGCGTGGAAATGCAAAGCCATGGGAACAAACGGTTATCTTCAAGAATTTTTATTGTTTTGCAATTTTCTATGTGGAAATGGTTTGTTCAAGAATAGAAGCATGTTGATTAAGTTATACTTTTTATATACACACCTCCTCTATAATTTTAACAGTGATCAATTATCGATAAAATTGACATTTTTTAATAGAAAACTGCCTGCTTTATAAGAAAATGTAACTATTATTAAACATCGATACATTATATTAGAAGAGGTGTTGAAAATATTAGTATAAAAATTTCACTCGTTCTCGAGAAAACTGATATTTCCAAACGTATGATTTCTCCACAAGACCTGTCCGGTAGCTAGCGCCATCTACGGTTTACGTGATACATCTCTTCATGTTGGTGCGGAAGGATACTTTGGTCGGTTGTGAAGCCACGCCACAGTTTCACCCTCTCGCTCAACGTCCCACAAAATAGGTTTTAGACTTGCACTCGACAGGATCAAGGGCCTTAAGGAATAATTCATTTAAAAAAACCGGGAAGATTTTTACATTTTAATGCCGTCGTATATCTTCTAAAACTATATATTCTGGCCGCCCTGAAACTTACTCACTGTAGCTTTTGATTAAAATGTAATCAAAAAATTATCATTAAGAAAAGAATGTATTTTTAGTTGCGGCAGCCCAAACCAGATCAGCCAGCCCTTGTCTTCATAAATAAGTATCTTGATGAATGGCCGAGCTATGTATGAAGATAAAGATACCACGGACAGTTCCCATAATCCCCTCCCTCTTGGGACGCCACTGTGAACAACAAACACTATATGAAGTCTGTTCATGAGAGGTTTTTACCTGGATGACAGTTCAAAAATCATATGTGTAGGTTTAGGGTTGCCAACATTTGTAAAATATCAATGTTTTGTTATTAATGTTAAGTTTTTTTAATTACATGTTATATTTTACATTAAAAATAACGTAAAATTAAGTTTTATCATACTATTTCATTACTTTTAATCATTTTCTTTTTACCCAATCCGAAACAATATTTTAAACATAATTACTAGTATTTAGTCTTCGTTTTAGAATGTTATCTACAATTTGTAATATAGTGCATACTGCATACACTAATACCTTTTAATACAGGCATCATATTTACTTCGAAAAGAGAAAATACTTGTCTTTTTTTATATATAATAAATGATTTTATGATTATTTTGTCGAATTTCGAAATATTTAACTGAATAAAATATTTTTATCCACTCCGTGGGTGCATCATTGTAAATAACTTTTTGCCGTCATGTTCAATCGTGTGGTTTAAATTCGTCAGTCGCCATTTTGAAGCTATATTCGTTAGACATTTTGTGAGATTGCTGTGAATAATAATTTTTAAGTGGAATAAAACGATAAATAAGCTTTGTGCCCGACCTCAAATATATATATATATATATATATATATATATATATATATATATATATATATATATATATATATATATATATATCGAATTTGCGTGGAGGGCGAGTGGAAAGCCATTATAGGGAAAACCACTCTCATTGCACTCTACCGGTATCCGAACCCCGATCAATCTATCATCGGTAATTTAATCTATTGCGAGGATGACTCCTTATATATATATAAGTGGCCTAAATTACTGTTGTTAATATCATATTCATACATTGCCATACGTTTCCATTTCATTACGGTTATCCAAAGTGACAGATTTCAGCAGTTAGTGTAGGGGTACATTATGGATTATTTCTAGTAACTTTTTGAGCTGTCACCCAAGTAAACTAAGGTCGTGAATGTATTATACCGAGTGTATTGGTGCCAGAGTTACCCAACACACTGGACCACTTTAACGAGCTTGTAATAGGCCAGCAGCAAAACCCTCTTCAATTATGAATGACGGTCTCAAATGCTGCAACGTCTACACCTTTATTTTTTTTTTTTTTTAAAAAAACCTCCTTTCTTTCCTCTCCGTACACCCTGACCCCCCCATCCCCTCTTACTTGCAATATTCCTGAATGTACGCTCTGAGAGTCAAGAATATGTTTAATGCAATGTTACAGGGTTGGCGGCCCATGCTTTAAAATTTTCATGAGCAGTAAAAATGGGGGGGACACAAAATAACGACAGCAAAACAACAACATAACGGTTTGTAGGGGATTTCGTTTGTTTTACTGCCCGGTACAAATAAATCCTGATCGAATCCGTCGAGATTTTACGGCCGGCGTCTTTTGTTTCACATTCGTAAAAACAAAAACTATGGGCTTGGAGCAAGTGATTTAAAATATTTTACAGATTTATTATAGGATTAGTTTAACAGATGATTACTAAGGAAGCACTTATTAAAAAAAAAGCTTTTACTAGCTATAATTTAATCCCCGAAGAATGGTATTATTATGCTTTTACATAAATTTTTATTGAAACAAATAAGAAAAGATCTCTAGCAGTTCAACTTAAGGTGGGTATGCAAAGAACGCGAGAAAAGACCAATTCTTTACAGTTTTTATAGCAAAACATATTTTGGTTCAAATAAATAAAATATAGCTCTAGTAGGAACCCAGAGTTTAATTTTCTTCCCACGGTGATATCAACATTTGTTGAATATCTTACAAGGGTATCCTGGAATTTAATGACAACTTTTTCTCTTTATTTAAAGTTTGTCAATGCCGCTGTGCTCATGACAAGACATTCAACAACTGTTGTTATCAGAGTGGGAAGAAAATTAGACTCTATGATTGTACTAGAGCTGTATTTGATTTATTTTAACCAAAATATATTTTGCTATAAAAACTGTAAAAATACCGTGGTGACCTTTTATCGCGTTCCCTACGTCACACCTCAAAGGGAGGAAAAAAACTTAATTGTATTAAATCTACATAAATACATCTTTTATTGGTATTTGGATCAAACATCGACCTCTCACGATCCGAAATTATCTGAATGGTTAAAAAAGTGTGTTTATATATCCCAAGAGAAGAAAACACAGATTCTAAGTTTAACTACCCGATGTTCCAATTAAATCTAGATTACACGAAATTGGTATTTCATGTCGAGATTTATATTTGCATTAAAAGAGGAGCGTTCAAATTTTAAGTTTATTGCGAAGGAGAGCGATAAAACCAAATTAACACTGTACCGTAAAATTACATATTCATTTTTAAGATTTCTTAGAATTGAGCTGTCATATTATACTTTTCTTATGAAAAGAGCTTTACGAATTATAAAGAATGAATAAATATACAGATTTTAAAAGTCATAAACTCTATGGTGTTAAAATTTAATATTATATCACTAAGATATTATATTTGTAACACTGTGTTGCGAATATAATTAATCTTGTTTTCGCTAAATATGTATTATCAATAGCGTTATTATGTCTTTATAAGGAGAGATGTAATTTCCCCCCCCCCCCCCCCCCAAATAAGCCGCTCAGCGACAGTATTGTAATTTTACTATCCATACAAGTCTTAGTATGGTTTGTTGAAAGACCCTTCTCAGGTCCTTAATTACGGCTTTGTTGAAACACAAGCGCTTTTCAAGGTCCTTAATTACGGCTTTGTTGAAACAAAACATTTTGCAAGGTCCTTAATTACGGCTTTGTTGAAACACAAGCGCTTTTCAAGGTCCTTAATTACGGCTTTGTTGAAACAAAACATTTTTCAAGGTCCTTCATTATGGCTTTGTCGATAATTCTACTATATAATAGCATTTTGATAGGTGAAAGGTCCTTACAGACGTTCCTTCCAACCATAGACAAGTCCGGCACGTTTTGAATCTGCCGCCATTAGTTCGAGGGGCTGCCACCAGGGCGGCGCTATTAGCAGTAAAAAGTCGCCAAAGTTGATGACATTTGCAGCCGAGTGTTTAGGTTATATACATTCTGGTTTTGTTTTGTATTCTAGATGTAGTTTAGTCCTTTTTGTTGTAATCCAAGAGCTGTTAAAAGCGGTGTATTATTTCTTGTTTTAAGCTTTATTCTACCTCGTATGACATAACGATGAGTATGTAGACTGATATGGCAAGCCTAGAGCTTAGAAATAAGGGGTATAAAGAGGGCTCCTAGGAGTAGAATTCTGTGATCCGGTACTTATCAGATCCCGGACTAAAGAGTATCAACTGTGTACACAATTCTAACAATTTTTTGATTTCCAAACAGTTTTAAATTCCCTGGATTTTCCATATTTTCCCTGAATGTAGCCACCCTGGATGCAAATAATAATATTTTAAGATAACCTTATATTGAAATACTCCTCCATCACCCAAAGTTGTCGGTCTAACGACGCCACTGTGCAGAATACAGAGTGTTTCCACGCGCAGTCTCATCTATGAATCATGCACGCACGTATTTTACAGTTGCTCCACGGAGCCCTTAACCCGTTTGACCCCCGTGGTTTATGACTCCCCCCTCCTCATCAGGGGGCTGAAGCTCCGCCTGCGCCTCGCTGTGTCAGTCTGGGCTGCAATTTAAAACGCAATTTTCTCGCGGTCTTGATGGGGGTAAGGGGGAAGGGGGGGTGCTCTTCTCAGCACCGCTACAGAGACGTGAGCAATTTGTCTCTTCTGCGAGGTTTCCAGGTTCGCTCCAGAGATGGCGACACCGTGTCCACGAGTTTGAACCATTAAAGTCACCCAGTACATTTATACCGGCAGATTTTTAAGGTACGGATGTAGGGAATGCCGTTTTTTTTACATCGAAACTTTTTTTGGTCTAAATAAACAAAATTGTTCTCCAGTAGAAAAAAAAGTTTAATTTTCTTCACACGGTGACCTCAACAGTTGTTTAATATCCATAGAGGGTGTTCTGGAATTTAATGATAAACTTTTTAAATGAAGATAAAAAGTTTATCATCAAATGTTAGTATGCTATTGACACATATTCAAGAATTGTTGATTTCACCATGCATAGAAAACTAAATTCTACGTTTCTACTGGAGCAATACTAAATTTATTTTGACCAAAAAGAATGTTTTGCAATAAAATGGGCAGAAACACTGACCTTTTCTCGCGGTCCTGACATCCCCACATCAAGCTTGATTCACACGTCCACCGAGAATCTAAAGCCGAACCTGCTTTCGTGGCGGAGCAATTTACACGTTGTACATGTTACACCATGATCGCAGACAAACAATATACCCAGACACTCAACCTCTAGGTTAAAATGGTTGCGCTCCTTTTGGCAGCTTGATAGGGATGGGTTGTGAACTCACAACCTGCTTCTTTACCACTGCTCCTCTGACGTCACATTCACAACCTGTTCCTGATAGACGAAAGGAGCTGTTCCTTTTTGTCACTGGTCCACGGATCAAATACCCACTGAGACAGGTCCGGAGTAAACTTGTTCCTCGTCTCTCTGTCACAGGCAGCTGGAACAGGTCCAAAGTAACCTTGTTCCTCGTCTCTCTGTCACAGGCAGCGCTGGAACAAGTCCAAAGTAACCTCGTTCCTCGTCTCTCTCTGTCACAGGCAGCGCTGGAACAGGTCCAAAGTAAACTTGTTCCTCGTCTCTCTGTCACAGGCAGCTGGAACAGGTCCAAAGTAACCTTGGTCCTCGTCTCTCTGTCACAGGTAGCGCTGGAACAGGTCCAAAGTAACCTTGTTCCTCGTCTCTCTGTCACAGGCAGCGCTGGAACAGGTCCAAAGTAACCTTGCTCCTCGTCTCTCTGTCACAGGCAGCGCTGGAACAGGTCCAAAGTAACCTTGTTCCTCGTCTCTCTGTCACAGGCAGCGCTGGAACAGCTCCAAAGTAACCTTGGTCCTCGTCTCTCTGTCACAGGTAGCGCTGGAACAGGTCCAAAGTAACCTTGTTCCTCGTCTCTCTGTCACAGGTAGCGCTGGAACAGGTCCAAAGTAACCTTGTTCCTCGTCTCTCTGTCACAGGCAGCGCTGTAACAGGTCCAAAGTAACCTTGGTCCTCGTCTCTCTGTCACAGGCAGCTGGAACAGGTCCAAAGTAAACTTGTTCCTCGTCTCTCTGTCACAGGCAGCTGGAACAGGTCCAAAGTAACCTTGTTCCTC
This sequence comes from Timema podura, assembly GCA_033556935.1. Lineage (NCBI taxonomy): Eukaryota > Metazoa > Arthropoda > Insecta > Phasmatodea > Timematidae > Timema > Timema podura. Next base: position 53,618,704 of record JAVRXN010000012.1, on the reverse strand, counting down.
GTCTCTCTGTCACAGGCAGCTGGAACAGGTCCAAAGTAACCTTGTTCCTCGTCTCTCTGTCACAGGCAGCGCTGTAACAGGTCCAAAGTAACCTTGGTCCTCGTCTCTCTGTCACAGGCAGCTGGAACAGGTCCAAAGTAAACTTGTTCCTCGTCTCTCTGTCACAGGCAGCTGGAACAGGTCCAAAGTAACCTTGTTCCTCGTCTCTCTGTCACAGGCAGCTGGAACAGGTCCGGAGCAACCTTGTTCCTCGTCTCTCTGTCACAGGCAGCTGGAACAGGTCCAAAGTAACCTTGTTCCTCGTCTCTCTGTCACAGGCAGCGCTGGAACAGGTCCAAAGTAAACTTGTTCCTCGTCTCTCTGTCACAGGCAGCTGGAACAGGTCCAAAGTAACCTTGTTCCTCGTCTCTCTGTCACAGGCAGCGCTGGAACAGGTCCAAAGTAACCTTGGTCCTCGTCTCTCTGTCACAGGCAGCTGGAACAGGTCCAAAGTAAACTTGTTCCTCGTCTCTCTGTCACAGGCAGCTGGAACAGGTCCAAAGTAAACTTGTTCCTCGTCTCTCTGTCACAGGCAGCTGGAACAGGTCCAAAGTAACCTTGTTCCTCGTCTCTCTGTCACAGGCAGCTGGAACAGGTCCAAAGTAACCTTGTTCCTCGTCTCTCTGTCACAGGCAGCTGTAACAGGTCCGGAGCAACCTTGTTCCTTTATGCTCCTGAGATATTTTGGAGCAGTCGTACAGTAGAAAGGAAGTGGATACTTTGTGTTCTTGTCACAACGCTAAGATCAGGTGCGGCGGAACCTTACTTATCTAACATAGGCCTAGTTTAGAGTTGGTTTGAGGAGTCACAAATGAGTTTTGAAGGGGAAGCTTTCGTAGTACCAAACATTATTTCCACAATACAAGCAGAGTATATGATGTAATCTCACAATAAATTGTTACGTTGATGATTAACATTGAAGGACCCGCTTGGTGAGAAAGTGATTTAAGGCAAAGGTCAGCAACCTAAGGTCCACTGACTGATTTTATCTAGCCCACAAAATATTTAGCAAACAAGCAATTTGTTCAAAACATGGAATTAATAACTAAAACTACCTGCCTCGGTGGCGTAGTTGGCTAACGCGCTAGTCGTGTTGAGCCCGACTGCCGAGGACGAGGAGATCGAGGTTCGAATCTCGGTCGGGTGAACTGGGGGTGGTTTTTCCTAAATGGTTTTCCACTCTCCCTCGACGCAAATGCGGGTTTACTTCCTCTATTCAACCTTCCCAATTCCTAATCCATTAACGTAATTAGTACTTAAGCGTATAACCCGAACGGGTAGTAAGACGCGGTGCTAAATAATAATAATAAAAATAACTAATACTACATGGGAAATGTAAAATTGGACTTTTTTTTTTGCTCTACATTTTTTTACTTTATCTTTTTTCAAATTAGCCAAAATTTTTTCAAAAACTCATATGGCCCGCGTTATCACAAAGGTTACCAACCTCTGGTCTCTAGCTTCACTCTCGCACTAGACTGGACTGCCGATGACAGGGAGATTAAGGTTCGATCCCAGTTGGGTGCACTGAGGGTGATTTTTCCTAAAAAATTTTCAACTCTCATTCCAAACAAATGTGGGTGCACTTCCTCTAGAATTAACCATCTTCATCCGTAACACATTGGTGTAATTAGCATAAATGCGTACAGCCCAAGCGGGCAGTAGACACAGTGCTAAAAATTAAACTAGGCTGGGAGTTGGTACGAATATAGTGACTGTGACAAAAAGGAACAGGTAAAAGGAACAGGTCCAGTGGTGGAGCAGTAGCAGATTGCTCCTGCTCCACTAAAGGAGTAGTTTTACCCATCCCTAGAGCTTGAGTCCTTCAACACTAGGATCGCTGCGGCTAGTCCTATCATCACCCAGCAGTGACACTAGCGAAGCCCAGTGTTGAAGGACTCAAGCTGGCAAAAGGAGAGCAGCGAAAACCCCGTAAGGTTGAGAGTCTGTTTCTTACTTGTCTGTGCCCATGATGCATTGCAACGCAAAACTTAAAACAGATGATTACCAACATATTTGATTTTCTAGTGTTGATAAACATATATTTAGATCGTTCTCCCTGATGGTGTTTTCAAATTATAACGCTTTGTCGTGGCACAATCCAATACATCGACGTACACGCTTAACATTGCGGGTTATTTCAAATACCTCGCTTAAAGCCAACGAAGCTGTCTCTTTCTTTTAGCTGTAGAGCGCATGAGCAGGAAACTTTTATATTGAGATGGTTGGTTCTCCTGTGCCGAACATCCCAGCAGAGCGGACGAAGTAGAGATGAGTTGAACTTTAGCGAAAAGCTCGCACCGATGAAGCGGAAATCTTGTATTGGTTTAGAACTCTTCACGTGACAACGTTTCTGTTCTACGTTGTTTTTCGGTGAAAGTGTTACTGTAATAATATTTTTTTTAAATTTAATTGCGGCGCGAACATTTTGGACCCACGGCTATTTTCAGTCCCTGAATTAAGTCACTACATACATTGGGACAAAAGTGGCCCCGTCGTAAACAGCCAATGTTTCCCATGGAGATGAATATGTTTATAATAAAATAATCACGTAAATAGTACGCGACTCAATCATTCAAAATTTCTCTTATAAGTGAAAATATAAGGACTCCGGTAACCATTAAAATAATTTAAAAATATGTTTTTCGCTAAATGAGCTTTTCGAAAGTTAAGTAATAATTTACCTCAAAATAAATCATCCAATAAAAAACTTTATTAATTTCAAATTTTCATAAATAATAGTATACAAATACTCATTTTAACAAACCCCTAATTAATTTAAATGAAGGTTAAAGGCCAAATTAAAATAAAAAGTCCATACTATTAAGTTAGAACAAAATCCATAAAACCGTTTCGGAGCCAGGGACAGACGGACATAGTGCCAAACAGAATTGCAAATCCAATTTTTTTGTTCGGATGCACATACAACGTGAAGATTAATCATAATATCGAGGTCGAAAATTGTCACGATTACAATACTTTCTCTTTTTTTATGATAAAGTAAAAATAGCAGTCAAAATAGAGACAAGACCGAGAGGAACTCGAAGAATGTCAAGAACAGATATATATATGAGCGGGTTCTCTAAAGGTTTTTTTCATATTTGGTTTCCCACTCTCCCTCCACGCAATTACGGGACACATTTCCTATTAATTATACCTTACCCATTCCTTCCCCAATTGTGTATATATGTAGATGACTTGGTGGGTAGTAATAAGATAAACACGGGGTTGGGGGGATCGGGGGTATTTTTTAACTATTTTAATGTGTGACAAAGGCGTCAGCATCGTTTTCTCTGATTTTTTCCCCTAGTAGCGAGGAGAGTCAGGGTGGTTTGAATCCAGCCGTCTCTAAATGGTTTTTTCCATTCTCTCTTCTCGCAAGTTCGGGTACCTTCTTCACCTCTTGTGTAAATATTAATAAAAGGTCGGTAAGGTGGATTGCGGTAACCCCACCACGCACGTGCTCGCGACAGTAGCAAGGAGAGGAGGATTTGTGGCCGGGTGTAATCCCGTAATAACTCGCGTATGTATTGTCTCCTCCCATGATTCATAGCGACAACACACAGAGGAGGCTCGTAAATATAAGTGTTGTCAGCGGAGTGCTCCACATTCATCATGGTCGCAAGCAAACAAGGAAGGAAGGTGATCTTCAAGGGGCAGACCGCAACAGCCGCCGTCTGGGAGTGCTTCGGAGCTCGTGGGAAAGGCGAGGAGATGCTTTTTATATAGGTGGGGGTTAACGTGCTTTTTTAAAAACACATTTTTTTTACTATCATTACTTTTTTTTGCACCGCGTCTTACACCCCTCGGCATATACGCATGTGTTACTAATCACACCAACGTGTTAAGGACGAGGAAGGTCAAATGTAGAGAAAATGTACTCGAATTTGCATGGAGGGCGAGTGGAAAGCCATTATAGGGAAAACCACTCTCATTGCACTCTACCGGTATCCGAACCCCGATCAACCTATCATCGGTCATCTATTGGAGGATGACGCCTTATACCATGTGTCCACCGAAGCATGTTATGTGTAAATTTTAATAGGTATTACAAATAAATATAAAATAGTATAAAATGTTATCAATTTTGGCCGCAAACATTTGTTGTTGGCATATTTTGTCTTGGCCCTTCCAATTAGAATCGAACTGTACTGATGCGACCTCGCCGAGACCAACTTGAACGTCTCTACAAATACAATATTTCCTTCCCCCCCCCCCCCCTTCCTAAATAAAACACATTCTAAATCACACGCTCTTGAAAGATTTAGTGGAACGAGCGAGCCATTTAGTGCGTAGGGGTGCAAACATTCCAATTATACCTGCCCCCCCCTTTCCAACCAGACACTGGCACATAAATCCCCCGCTCCCTCGCTAAGGGAGGTTTACAAGGAGGGGAGGTTGTTCGACTGATAGATTGCTGAGTCGCGCTAAACACCAGTTTGTATTCTGTGCAGTAGATATCATTTTATTTGGGTGGCTAGCGAGGGGTCCCTTCTTCCCTCCTGTGCCGCTACTAGAAGAAAAGGGTTGCCAATCCCTGGCTGGTTTGGGGATGGAATAAATACAGAGGTTATACGTGCGACTCGTAATAACACGGAATGTTTTGCTATCCCATGGTTGAGAGTAAGGACCGGAATGTTTTAACCAAAGAAGGGTGCTACAAGGGACCGCACTGAGAAATACCGGATTATTTATAAAGTGGTTTGAGATTTTTAATATGGTTTTCACTGAAATGTAGGCAAAAGTTCTGACCAATCAAAAAGTTTTAAAATTTACGTTTAAATTGTGTGAAAAAAGTATAATTTACATAACACCCTATAAAACAATATCTTAAACATTTTACGTTACGAGCCTATCACAACAGGACTTTATTTAATAGAGAAAGACTAGATCTAGGTTTCTAACCTTGCATCACATTTCAATCAACTCTGTGATACAGATACTCATTGTGTACAAATCTTGGTTATGTCATAAAAGGGACATACTGTAGTTTAACAAGAAACTTTGTCGCTCTGTCCCCCAACGTCACCACGGAAAATTTCGAGCATCTAATCATTCAAATACGAATGCGCTGCACACATTTCTGGAATATCGTAGGTCTTTTATTTTCCCTTTTACTCCCATAATACCTCGCGCGAGCCGAGAGCTGAGTTGGGACTGCTATGATGAACTCTCTTAATCACATAAATACAAATTTTTTGCGTAAAGCATTATGATTTTTTTCCCTAAACTTGAAGCTCAAAATTAAAACTTTTTAACTTGTCAGAAATCTTCTGATAATGTCCGCCTACATTTAGTTGAAAACGATATTTAAAAAAAATCTAACAACTTCTTATACCATGCGGCCACCGAAGACCCGCATTATTTAAGGCGCTACTCTTGCAGTAGACTAACACTGCCGATGACGGGGAAATTGAGGTTCGAATCACGGTCGGTTATATTCAGGGTGTTTTTTCTCTCTCCATAATTGTTTTACACTCTCCCTTCACGCAAACGCGAGTACACTTCCTTGAAATATAACCATCCGTACTTAGACGCAGTGCTAAAAAAAAAGTGTGTCTTAAGATGAGCCAACACCTACATCGATGGGTGCATGGTTTAAGCATCACTCTAACATTAGACCGGATGTTATTGACGAGGACGTCGGATTCTGATTCCTGTCTGGTCGACCTCGGTGCTCTTGGGGGGAAAGTGCTTGCCTCGGAACCCGGTGCTCGTGGGTTCAAACCTAGCCAGAGTCGACAGACTTTTCTTGAGAGATAAGAATCCGTAGCACAACCTCCTTCGGAAAGGAAGTAAAGCCGTCGGTCCCATGTAAATGAACCTTGGAAGGTATGTGAAAATACTTTTCCCAACAAAATTGGTAGGCCCTTTCACTCTCGCTCATAGAAATGACCGTGTATTTATATACTCAGTTGGTTCAGAAAGTGCACGTTAAATTCCATGAAAATAAGTAATGATGAGAAAGGTAAAATTTTAGAAGATAATGTAACTGTAGGCTTATTTTCGTGGAGAGAGAGAGAGAGTGGAAAATCATTTAGGAAAAAACATCTTCACTGCATCATACCGGGCTTCGAACCCCGATCTTCCAGTCACCAGCAATCCGGTCTTACACTATAGGCAGACCTAAGATCATGCAACCACTAATGCGGCTTCAAAAAATATTTGATAAAATTGTTTAAAAAATACCGTGTGAAAGTTCAGTAAATGGATAAATGCAATTTTTTTTCGTTTCAAATTTATGGCAATGTGAGGGTCATTCATTTGTCTAAAGTTGCATTTAGATTTGGAAAAAAACAAAAAAAGTTCAAATAAGTATATGACGATGTGAAGGACAGTCATTTGTTTAAAAGGACATCCAGAAATGAAAAAAAGAAAATAAATAAAAGCGCCATCACTGCCATGGTTCAAATAAGGCTATCCCGAGGTGTATGGTTGAGTACTTACTTCTGATTTCCCTTTGGAGACGCAGTTGGCAACATTGCTTGGCTCCAAGCTGAGCGAGTCCCTCTGAAATCAGAGAAGAGGACATGTTTATTTACTGGACAGATTGAGCATTCACCACACACGCACTCACACATACACACACATATATATAGATACATTGCAAGCAGCACATTATCTTTAATTCACCGCGCTCGGCCGAATCTATACAATGGAACGAATAAAACATTATAAACCTAAAAAATACAATATTAAAATAAAAAAACAATATATTTTCAAATTCTGGAAATAGCGTGTTCAATGATATTGTAGTGCGAATGTCAATTTCCCTTTTGTTCGAGAACCGTATCCACTGCTATCAAAAAGGTCAGTCAATAAATAAAGTCGTCCGACATTTTAGCTAAGTTGGTAACCTGTCTGCCTACTGGGCTAAAGGTCCCGGATTTGATTCTTGGCATGACCAAAAGATTTATCGCTGATGTATTAACGGCCGAGGGGGTAAAATATGTTGTTTCTGTTCTAGATTTAATTATATTTTCACACCATTAAGCGGGTACATCACATCGTGCCTTGGGGACGTGCGTGTGTTGCATGTGTCAACTTGGGTTGCATTTGACGTGGACACGTTCAGCTGCCCGCCTTGCGTTATGCAACTTGTTGTACATATACGTACTTAGAGCTGCATACCCCCCCGGCGTTGTTGCGTCTAGCTTCAACTTTTCATTTAGCAATACTAAATGACTTTTCCGAACATATTTTTTATAGGGTTTTTCGGTTTCTTTCTGCCCAAAGATGTTGTGGTTTAAGTTATGACAGTAAAAGACGAAACACGCCCGCATGGTCTAAGTCTTCAGTCTCGCAGTTGAAGAGACTGATGATGACGGAGAGCTCAAGTTTCAAATCTTGGTCCGGCGTACTGAGGGTGGTTTTCCATTCTCCATCTAAGCAAATTCGGGTACATTTCTTATAAATATAACCTTCATCACTAAAACTATTTACGTAATTAGTACATAAGCATATAACCCAAAAGGGTAGTAAGATACGATGCAAAAAAAAATATGGCCGCTTGCCAGCCAAATTACTCATTTAGAGCTTTGGCCTCTAATAAAAATGTTCACTTTATTGAAAGTTTAAATGTGTGTGTATGCGTATGTGTGTATGGGTATGTATTTATGCGTATGTATTATAATTAATAAATTAAAACGAACCTATTTCTATAACTCTTAATTTTAGTGACTTTCAATCACAAAGTGTGCTTCCTATATAAATCAAAGTTTAGACACCAATTAGTTAATTACAACGTTAAAGTTAACCAAGACTCCTCTCCTTGAGGAGGGGGGGGGGGGGGACTCACTGTTCCAACTCAAGTGCACCAGCGTTGTTTACAATCGTCCCGATGTTTAACTTTGCAAATTGCAAGGGAGTGTACGTAGTCTCTACACAGCTAACTTGTTAGTGTTGCTGGTTGCGTCTCTCCACCCGTCTACCGTGCTCGCTGGAGCGGAAATGATTGTAACAAAATACAACTACTACGGCTTGACTACCAATTAAACAGATTTTCAGAATATTTGTACAGTCGTGTTCGTGAAATCAGGGAGTTACAGGCCAGATAAAAAAAAAAAGCCTACAATTTCGTGCCTTGTCGTGGTCCAAATTGATAAGGCGCTATTTTTCTTTAAGATTTAGGTGAGCACCATTAAAAAGTATTTTTTTTCTGTAAAAAACCCCAAATAGAAAGTAATATTATTGTTACCCGCTTCTGTGGCCGAATGGCATAAACGTTGCTCTCGTGATAGATTGACCTGCTGAAGGCGTAGAGATCGGGGTTTGAATTCCGGTCGGGTCTATTGAGGGTGTTTTTTTTTCCTAACAGGTTTCCCGATCTTCCTCAATGCAAATGCGGATAGATTATCTCTAAAAAATCTTCCTTCCTCATCCCTACCACATTAGAGTAATTATCATATAACCTGAACAGGTAATAAGACGCGGTGACAAAAAATATATATGATAGTTCATTGATTCGACACAAACAAAAAGTAAATTACATGATATTTCAATTTGAAAAAATCCATTATATCCATTCAAGTTAAACGTGGGCGCGTGGACCAAATGTCGGGCTCGTCTAGTCTGGTTTGCCGGTGACGGAGATGTCAGGGTTCGAATCTTGGTCGGGTTTCCAGAGGCCGGTTTTTCCTAAATGGTCCCCACTCTCTCTTTACGCAAATGTTGTGGATTACCTAAAAATGATACTTTCCTCACCTCTACCCCGTTGGCGTAGTTAATATATTTGGGGCCCCAACACCTTGACTCAGTAGGTTTGCGTATCTGCCTACCGAGCTAGGGGCCTCGGGTTCGATTCCTGGGTTGGCCGAAAAATGTATCATTAGTGAAATTGAGGTTGTCTTACAAAGTGATGAATTAACGGCCGGGGGTGGGGGGCTGGAGGTTGTGTATGTTCTAGATTTTAGTTTATAAGTCATGTACTGTTATCAATCGTTTCAGAATGTGCACGTTAAATACCTCAAACTGTATATAGCTAGATATATAGATATATAAATGAGAATAACATGAAGGAGAAGTGAGAACGGGTGAATTATTTTAAATATTGCCTGTTAATATAAAACTGCTCACATTTAAGATCTAAAATTAGAAAAATTATAATTTTACTCTTTAAGGAAATTTCACTTGGCTTTTGAATTTATTTGAGGAGTAAAAAAAAAAAGAAATAAGGGCTCTATTAACCTTATAAATTACATCTCATGCATTGAATATAGACCTAAGTGGTGTACCAACTTACGGAAAATTTGAGTTTATGAAACGACAACTGTACATTTGTTCTTAACTTAACCAAGAAGAAAACAGTTATTTGCTGTGACTGTACATCTGTTTCGAACAAAACCGAGACGGAAACACTCATTTACTGTTAGTACGGCTGTACATCCGATAGGAAATAATTAGTTGCTGTGATCATGAATGTACATCCGTTAGGAAGTTAAGCTAGAAGGAAATACTTAGTTGCTGTGACGACGACTGTACATCTGCAATGAACTAGACCGAGACGGAAACACTTGCCGAGTTCAAACATTGACAAGGTGTTAATTAGCATTTATATCGCGGCGCTAATGCGGAGAGGATGTTTCTGCCAACTGTTAACAAGTCAGTTACAGCTCGATAAATTAGCCAGCAAACATGCGCACATTAAATGAAATTAACTACAGTAAATAAACCAAGACTTCTGGAGCGAAACAAACCGAAAGAAGTACTTAAAAATAATACCTTCAAGGTACAGTCCAAACTTCATAGGAAGGGCCTTTCAGATAAAACAAACTTTTTTTTACAACATTGATAACATCTTTCAAAGTTGACAACTGTAGATCATAATACTTGACGTATGAATGCGTGTAAGTAAATCCAGTATTTTTATAAAACCCACTTAGGTGGTCGAATGGTCTAATGAGGCGCCGCTCTCGCAATAGGTCGGACGACCGATGGCGGTGAGATGCAGGGGTTCGAACCCTAGTATAGGTTTTAAGTGGTTTTCCACTCTACCTTCATACAAATGCGGATACACTTCCTTCTAATTCAATTTTATTCCTCCCTAAACACATTTGCATAATTAATAAACATGCGTACAAACCGAACGGGTAGCGAAACGTCTCTCCAATAAAACTTTAGTAAAAGTTTAATCAGGCCCTTATTATGAAAATTTGACTGTACTCGCTCATTCCCCAAGGCCGAACAAAATAAAATACACGCTTTAAAGTAATTTCCGGAGAATCCCGTGTTCATTTGTGCCGTTCTTGCTCTCATAGCTAGAAAATCTAGATCGGAATCTAAGCTTAAAGCGTGGGATCACGTCATTAGCTTAAACACTGGAAATAAAATCAAGTTTATTCAACTCGCACGAGTGGGCACATGGACCAAGGCGCCAGTTTCGCTTGGTCTGGGGAGGTCGGGGTATGAATCCCAGCTGGGTGGTGTACAGAGGTGTTTCCCCAATCCACCTCCTCGCAAATGCAAGTATATTTCATCGGTATTCTACCTTTATCATCCCAAACCCGTGAGTGTAAATTTGCGGGTGGATTGGACGTCAATACTATCCAGATAATGTTTTTAAATGTGGGTGCACTTCCTCTAGTGTCCCTTTTTCATATCTATCCCATATAATTAATCCGTTAAATATTTTTTGGGGAAAAACGTGATAGTTAAAAAATACATTATCAATATCTGTCTTAATTATAAGGATAAAACAACAAAACCCACATCGGTGGTAGAACCGTCTAAGATGTCAGTCTCACAATGCACTGGACTGCCGATAACGGGACAATTGGTTTCGAATCCTTGTCAGGTATAATGAGGATAGCTTTTCCTAAATGTGTTTACACTGTACCTCTACGAAAATGCGGGTACACTTCCCTCGAACGGTACCTCCCTCATTCCTAGCCTAGTTATTAAATATCACATGGTATAGTAACACGTGATGCTAAAAAACTATCAAACAAATAAAAGAAAGAAAGTATAAATAATTAATTCATATTCAACACAATTTTACATGGCGTTTGGCACGTTTTATCACCAAGTTGCCATCGCATTTAATAAACAATTGGTAACGTTTAGGTGCTCTGTCGTGTTTACCCATCAAACAAGAGCATAAAACGCTGCAACAGTTTTTACAACTAATTGCTTCCGAAGTCAAATAAATTACATGGTTAAAAAGTCATTACATTTGACGAGATAGGAAAAACAAAGTGCGCAAATTACTTGGTTAGGCCTTACAACTAAAGAGGAAATGAACTAATGGAAAAATTGCTGACAGTTAATAAAACACATTAAAACCAATGGTTGGAATTAATTTATGGTTATAAACAGAGCCAGAATAATATAACGTGGATAAAAATATCTTGTAAAGTGAATACTCTACATGGTAATACATTTCAGAAATATTTAAAGTTTAGATTTAAGTAAAATACATATAAATATTTATTAAAACTGATGTCAAGTAGTCAATGATTAAGTAAAACAATTTTAAAAAACATAATAATTGATTAAATCCATTTCTTAAACACGGTATTGTCTGAAAAACCATTGGAAGACCTAGACGCAGATGGGAGGATAACATTAGAATGGAACTGAACGAGATAAGGTGTAGGCTAATGAGGTGGACTGAATAGAACTAGCTCAATGTAGGGTGTAATTAGGTGGACTGGATAGAACTAGCTCAATGTAGGGATAGGGTGTAATGAGGTGGACTGGATAGAACTAGCTCAATGTAGGGTGTAGGTGGACTGGATAGAACTAGCTCAAGATAATGAGGTGGACTGGATAGAACTAGCTCAAGATAATGAGGTAAACTGGATAGAACTAGCTCAAGATAATGAGGTAAACTGGATAGAACTAGCTCAAGATAATGAGGTGGACTGGATAGAACTAGCTCAATGTAGGGATAGGGTGTAATGAGGTGGACTGGATAGAACTAGCTCAATGTAGGGTGTAGGTGGACTGGATAGAACTAGCTCAAGATAATGAGGTGGACTGGATAGAACTAGCTCAATGTAGGGATAGGGTGTAATGAGGTGGACTGGATAGAACTAGCTCAATGTAGGGATACGGTTTAACGAGTGATTCAGAGTTTAAAATTATGAGCTATTACATTAATTATAAATTGATTCACAGTGTTAATAAAGGAATACATAGAGTTTTAATAATTACAAATTATTGTACTACCTATTTGAATCTGGGATGCAATAAAAATCTCGAATTTATATTAATATTTATCTAAAGAAGAGTATTTTGAAAAGTAAGCTTAGTGTGTAAGGTGGGAGTGTAGGGGACGCGAGAAAAGGCAAGTTTTTTTTGCAGTTTTTATAAAATAAAAAGCTCTTTTTTTTAGCAAAAAAAATATTGCTCCAGTAAGAACAAGTTTAATTTTCTTAACATGATGATATCAACAGTAATGAGCGGAGCGGCATTGGACGAGAAACTTTTTAAATTCCAGGACACCCTCGACAGATATTTAATAACTGTTTATATCACCATGTGAAGAAAATTAAACTCTTATGTTTCTAGTGGAGTTATATTTTATTTATTTTGGCAAAAAAAAATAAAGTTTTTATAAAAAAATAAAAAAACACTGTTCTTTTATTGCATTCCCTACTCCCCCTCCTTTAATTGATATTATATTAGGCGGCATCTATTTTACATAATTAGTGAGGGACAAATTAATAATTAATATGTATACCCCCCTCTCCCCTCCCCAAAGTTGGAAAGTTAGGCACGTCTGTGACCTAAAGAGGCGCTCAGATGAACCAATTAGTATGTCCCTGCGATCCTCCCCCCCTTACCACCCATCACCCCCAAGAGCAAGAGACCCGCGCTAATTTATTGTGAAACTGTCCCGTGCGAGTTAGTTTCTGAAAGTACCTTCACGTTAAAGTCCCCGTCCACCGGGTAAGATAAAAGACCAATCTTTCTATAATTATCTCCTAGCAAATAACCTCAACCTTCAGGCTGTCAACCCTTCCCCTAAGGGATGAGGGTAAATACCCCGAAACTTTCTCACCCTTCGGCCCTCCCCGATGAAATAAACCAACCCGGCTCGACCCGACCCCGACCCGCGAAGTTATAACGGTCGACCTACCATCCCCCCCCTGCACCCCCTCGCTAAAGTTGTGACCTACTGCAACGTTGCCTTATAGTCCCCTTGCAGGGGGGGGGGGGTGGTAATTTCCAGCCTCCATTCTGCCCGGCTGCCTAGAGTATTTAAGAGCCTAGGACGAGGTCGTGGCGGAGGTGTTTCAGCCTTGCACTCAACCAGCAACATTTGATACGTGGGGACAGAAAGTGTTCAAGTCCACGAGATTTTTTTTATGAATCTGCAAACTTTTTTTAATGGGAAAATTTTAAATTTCTATTTTTATTTAAAAAGAAAATGTTCCGTCGTTTAAAACTTCATCTTAAATTCAAATAGCCAAAGCCGATTATATTTGTTTATTTGTCTGGACAGGGGAATCAAACCGGGACCTTTGGCTTAGTATGCCAATGCTACTAACCACTGAGCTACACAGGTGTACATTTTTGTAATATTCAGAATATGATATCTAGATGTGAGTGAATCCTCTCTAAAACAAATATAATAGCTTTGGCTATTTGATTCTTAAATATGCGATCCCTTACAATTATAATAAATTGTACAAGCGGCAGCAATAAGCCAACTACCGAGTCGAGATGGCTGCGTCATCTGATAGCTTTGTGATGATTAATAAATCACACATTTGTAGCCGACGATTTCCGCACGTCCATTATAGACTGTGCCTTAAAATATGAGTGAAGAATGACCCTGGGCACAGTACGATTCCTGGATAGCTCAGTGGTTAGACCGTTAGATCATTGGCGTACTAAGCCAAAGGTCCCGGGTTCGTCTTAAATTGTCTAAGCGTGGGCCTAGAGTAATGATTAATCGCGAGCTGACTAACCAGTTATAGTATAAGGACATCATGGCAAGTTAATATAGAACCAAAATATACGTGAAAGTATTGGTTCTTAAGATATTTGTTGTTACTAAAGTATAAAACAAAATCAACAATACCAGAAGCTAACTACTAGCAGTGTTAGTGAATGTGAGATAAACTTGTTACTTGTATCCTAGTGTCCGGGGTTCTATCCTTCTGCGAACGGGGATAGTTTTTTTTTTCACGTGTGGGTGGATTTTTAATGTTAATTTTCTAAACGAGTGAGTTGCGCGGTTGTATCCTTAAGGGGTCGCTACACCGAAGAGATTTATACGAGTGCGTTTCTCTATTTAGTGGCGACGTGCAGAGAGCAAATAGGCTTACATGCAGGCCTAGTGAACATAAACATTAATTCAAAGAAACAATCCTACCAGGCCTTCATGCATCAACATACACGTGACAACGAGAGAGAGAAAACATGATAGAATATTAGGATAGTATGTATTTTTACTATCGCCACGTCTCAATGCACGGCCGGTCTACACGCATAGATATAGATTATTCTATAGAGAAGGGACGAAGAAGGTATAGTTATAAAGGAAATGCACCCACATTTTATGGAGGGAGAGTGGGAAAAAGGGAAAAAAACTACCCCTCTGTACACCCATCTGAGATTAGAACCCCGTCCTCCTCCACCGGAAACCAGACGAATATAGATCGTACATTTAGATTTTGTGCCAACCAGATCGAGTAATAACAATAGTAGTAGTATTAATGAAAATCACCGCGGTAGACTAACTTGCCGTGTCAGGGAGGTCGAGGTTCGAATCTCGGGTGGGGGTTTCTTTCCTAAATGGTTTCTCACTCTCCTTCCACGCAAAGCGACCCGTAATAACCTCAAAAATGTTTCATTTCTCATCCCTTCATTTTTAGAGTAATTATCATATATGCTTACAACCTGAATAGGTAGTAAGACGCGGTGATAATATATATATTATTATTATAATATTATGATATAATAATATAATTATATATATTATAGGCCCAGGGGCGGATCCAGAGCATTTTCAAAGGGCATTTTAAACTGACCCTTTGACCCCTCCCCCTAATCCGCACCTGTAAAATAAAAATAGGCCTTTATATATATATAATCCCCACATATTACTACCCGTCCTGTAATTGCATTAAAAGGGCGGATATAAGGACGGTATCCTATATGGGGAATGTGACCTACACGCATTTTTGTGAAAGTGAGCGGGACATCTTTTAATCGAGAACACCCTCAGCACACCCCTATATGGATTCTAGACCCCTCTCTTCATATACGAGCCCTGACACTCATCCCGCGCGTCCACCGATGAGAGTTTCCACTGGTTATAAAAGTCACCGGAGGCTACAAATATACTCGGTAGTTACTGCGGGGTTTCAAATGGTAAAAAGATCTTCCGGTGTTTGTGTCCAGGTTTATTATGTATATCGCGTGCTTGGATCTTTTAATACGAAGCTTCCTTCCTTCTCTCAGTAAAAAAACTGGACATTCCTTGAAATAACCTCACGCGAGCATCGCGCCATTATTGCCTCGTCCATGTCTGGCAGTAAAATTTAAATATTCTGTACCGTGGAAAACCGGAACCGTTATTCCCTGATTTTGGTGGTAAGCCCGTTATGAAAGGCCCTTATATCGTACCGGAATCCTATTGTATGGTAGTATTTTGATAGGGTAGAGGGCCTTACACGAATGAAGGGCATCCCACCAAATGAGGGTGTAGTTGTAAATATGTTACATCCATCCATTATTTTAATTCTGTTGAAATGTACTTTATGGACATTATTCGTGATGAGATAGACTACAGGGTGTTCCCGAACTAAACAGCCAAACTGTGGTGAGGGGATAAAAAAAAACTAGCTCAAAATGTCCTTTGAAGGAAACAGTTCGTTTTCGTTTCCTTTTCGAGCTAAACAGCAATATTACTAAATACAAACACGTTTATCTGCCTAAAAAGTGAAATAACACTAAAAACATTTGTGTTTATCAGAAAGAACCTCGGTATAAAAGTTGTGCAGCATTGAATTATTAATAAGATGGACCATCATTTGTTTTGATATTTTGCTTTGTTAAGGAGGAATCCAGTATTAAACATCCATTGGGATGTGAAAGTCATCCAAAAACCAAGTTATTATTTAGCTAACTAAGCACACGAAATAAATTTTAAAATATTAAAATTTTAAAAAATGCTTTGAAATTTTTACAGTGCTTGTCTCCGGGCTGGGTGGCCACATGGTCTAACGCGCTACTCTCGCAGTAGACTAGACTGCCGATGACGGGGAGATCAAGGTTCGAATCTTGGTCGAGTGAACCAAGGGCGGTTTCCACGCAAATACGGGTACACATCCTATAAGCATAACCTTTCTAATCCCTAAAACCATTGCGTAATTAGTAAATATGCGTATAGCCCGAACAAATAGTAAGACGCGGTGATTAAAAAAACTTCCCTACCTCGTCCCGTGGCCTTACGAAGTGACTGTACTGTGACGTTTGTTTTCAACTAAAGCTCTCATGAACCGATAGATATTGCCCGTGTCGAGAGCATAAGTGTTGTAAGTTACACGCTTCTCTACAACAACATTTTAATACTTAGTTCAATTCCCAAATGTTGTCTTGCGCGGTGAGAAATCAGCGAGCTACGAGCTCACGATAATTTCGCTCGAGACGTTAAAGGGAATTTAACAATATAGCAGTGGATTAACATTTCTACTACACCTCAAGCACAATGTTTTATAGTAAG
Source organism: Timema podura (assembly GCA_033556935.1). Lineage (NCBI taxonomy): Eukaryota > Metazoa > Arthropoda > Insecta > Phasmatodea > Timematidae > Timema > Timema podura. The sequence continues at coordinate 53,601,987 of JAVRXN010000012.1, read as the reverse complement.
TAAATTAGTTAGACTTTCTTAACTCATCCCACTATGTTTTACTTAAGCAAAATATTTAAACTGTCGAAAGTGTTAATAGATCAAAACATTATAAATCATAAATTAGCTATATATTTTACATGCCCCTCATAAAATTTTTTACAGTATAGGTATGAAAGAAAGAAGAACTTGATTGAAAATAACTAGTACTATAGTCACATTACACCCTATACCCATATCTTTAGCTAGTTCAATCCAGTTCACCTCATTACACCTATTCCCTAAATCTTTAGCTAGTTCTATCCAGTACCACCTCATTTATCAACCCTATTCCTATCTATTTAGCTAGTTCTATCCAGTCCACCTCATTGACACCCTATTCCTATCTTTAGCTAGTTCTATCCAGTCCACCTCATTACACCCTATTCCTATCTTTAGCTAGTTCTATCCAGTCCACCTCATTACACCCTATCCCTATCTTTAGCTAGTTCTATCCAGTCCACCTCATTACACCCTATTCCTATCTTGAGCTAGTTCTATCCAGTCCACCTTATTACACCCTATCCCTATCTTTAGCTAGTTCTATCCAGTCCACCTTTATTACACCCTATTCCTATCTTTAGCTAGTTCTATCCAGTCCACCTTATTACACCCTATTCCTATCTTTAGCTAGTTCTATCCAGTACCACCTCAATTACACCCTATCCCTATCTTTTAGCTAGTTCTAAGTCCAATCCACCATCATTTACATCCACTATCCCTATCTTTATAGCTAGTTCTATCCAGTCCACCTCATTACACCCTATTCCTATCTTGAGCTAGTTCTATCCAGTCCACCTTATTACACCCTATCCCTATCTTTAGCTAGTTCTATCCAGTCCACCTTATTACACCCTATTCCTATCTTTAGCTAGTTCTATCCAGTCCACCTCATTACACCCTATCCCTATCTTGAGCTAGTTCTATCCAGTCCACCTTATTACACCCTATCCCTATCTTGAGCTAGTTCTATCCAGTCCACCTTATCACACCCTATCCCTATCTTGAGCTAGTTCTATCCAGTCCACCTTATCACACCCTATCCCTATCTTGAGCTAGTTCTATCCAGTCCACCTCATTACACCCTATCCCTATCTTGAGCTAGTTCTATCCAGTCCACCTCATTATACCCTATCCCTATCTTTAGCTAGTTCTATCCAGTCCACCTCATTACACCCTATCCCTATCTTGAGCTAGTTCTATCCAGTCCACCTTATTACACCCTATCCCTATCTTGAGCTAGTTCTATCCAGTCCACCTTATCACACCCTATCCTATCTTGAGCTAGTTCTATCCAGTCCACCTTATCACACCCTATCCCTATCTTGAGCTAGTTCTATCCAGTCCACCTTATCACACCCTATCCCTATCTTGAGCTAGTTCTATCCAGTCCACCTCATTACACCCTATCCCTATCTTGAGCTAGTACTATCCAGTCCACCTTATCACACCCTATCCCTATCTTGAGCTAGTTCTATCCAGTCCACCTAATTACACCCTATCCCTATCTAGATAATGAACAAATTCTAGACAATCGGCAGAACCTAGGTGATAAGACATGATCAAGGTCACATACATAACAAAACCAAAGTCATTAATAGAACCTTGGCAATATTTTCCCAAGCCCAAACAATCCTCAGACCTTGTTCAACTTTTTAATTAGAAACTCGTGTCTGCGGGGTGTTCCAGTTAGAGTGTCTGGCAGACTTCGAGGAGCACTCACCACTCACTTCCCCTACTTTCCCTACTTCCCTCGGCTACAAGTCGTCGCACCGCACCAACTAACAGACAAGTTGGTTCAACGTTTGTTCTAAGTTTAGTAGTCAATATAATGTTTAAATATATGGTCCGATACACCACACACACACGTGTCTCTCTTTTGTCTTAAAATAGAGACATTTACTAAACATTCTTAGGTTTGTGAAATGAAAAAAACATATATATTGCTGCAGAAACATTCCACCAAAGAGCATAACTGAAATAATTCACACTGTTACAGAAACGTTGAGGAAAAAGTATGTCCACCAAAGAGCGTAAAAACCAATTTCATTTTCAACGGCTTTTATATATATATATATATATATATATATATATATATATATATATATATATATATTCTTATCCATTTGGCAGCTTCAATTTATATTGAGTTTCATTGAAAAAAGAAAAAATAGAAATATGATTTAGAGGAGTTTTATTTTATTTTGTTCTATGTTATAAATGATCAGGAGCTAGTATAATGGTATATTTCCAAAATTGTATACCTATTTGTTTCGAGTTGAAATTAGGAAAATTACCAAATAAAAAAACACAAACATACCTTGACATTTTTATTATCAAAAACACACAAGAGTAGGGGAAAAAAAAAAGAGTAGGTATTAAAAACATTAAAGGTCGTTCAAAAAAATAATAATATAGAAACACACAAACTACTAGACCTACAAACAACCACAAAAAAAAAAAGAAACAGAAAGTAGAAGGTTTATAAATGTGATTGTGTAATTTCAAGTGAAGTAGTAGCAAGCATCAAACGTTAGACTGAGGGGGCGGGGAGGTAAGAGAGAGGGGGGGGGGAGAGACAACCCGTGGGAAATCACAGCGTGGCTCGCGAAAAGTTGAAGAGGGCTCTTGTTTGAAAACAAATATAGCAAGGTGGAGGGACATTGGGAGATTGCTATAGAACGAGAACTAGGGAGAGTTGTTATTTAATTGTCAGCCGGTGAGAGGCGGGGGGGCTAAGGGGGGACCTCAAAATAATTAGCACTTCAACAGCAGTACGAAGTCTAAAGGATTTACATAGTGAACAGAGGGGGGAATGTTTAATTTTCAGAGCGAGGTAAGTTTTTTTATTTAATATATAGGCCTGTATTGGGGTGCACGGAAAAATGTACGCCCTTTTTTTTATCATCAAAGGGAAAACAATTAATATTAAGAGTTGTTTTGAAATTAAATTAATTTGATATATAGGCGGTTTGAGTTATGCGCTATGTTCTAACTACACTAATGTGTTAGGGATTAGAAAGGTTGAATGTATTGAAAGTGCACCCGCATTTACATGTAGAGAGTGTAAAACCAATTTGGAAAAAACATCTTCAGTGCACCCGAACGGGATTGAACCCCAATCTTCCCGTATTCTGCAGTCTAATCTATTGAGAGAGTGACACGCCTTTTAGACCATTCGACCACCGAAGAGGGTTATATAAATATTAACCACCTCGGTGGGCACGCGGAATAAGCGTCAAGCTCATCTAGTCTGGTTTGCTGGAGACGGGGAGGTTGAGGTTCAAGCCCCAGCCGAGTCTACTGAGAGCGGTTTTTTTCCCTTCTAAAGTCACTCTTTTCTCTCCTTACATTTAAATGCGGTTACATTTCCTCTAAATTATACCTCCTCGTTACAACCCTATTAGTGTAGTGCGGATAGCCCGTAAGCGGGGATATATTGTTACATTAAAACAAATACCTTAACCTATATATGAACGAGACAAATGAATGTGGTAAGCGCTCCAAAAATGTAGCACTAACACGATCCTAAATTATATAACATTTCATAAATGAATATCATAATGCTCCTTTGAAATTCCCTACTGACACAGAAAATGGTGTGCAAGTATTTAATGTAATAGTTTAATTTATTTTTATTTATTTGAGGTATTTAACATACACTTTTTGAACCGACTGATTATATCAGCGCACGAGAATTTCTAAGAGAGCGAGCGAAAGGACCTATACATTTTGCCGGGAAAGCTATTTTCACAAACCTTCCAGCGTTATTTTACACGCCACAATCGACATGGGACCGACGGCTTTACTTCCCCTCCGAAGGAAGTTGTGCTACGACCCTGTTTTGGGTACGAGCCCATGAATATCGGGTCCTGAGGCGGGTACTTGAACCCAAGACCACCGAGGTCGACTTGAAAGAGACCGACACCTTAGCTCAGTCGGTAGCGTGTCTGTGTACCAAGCTAAGGGTCCTGGTTTCGATTACTGGTATAGCCGGAAAAAAAATTATCACTGGTTAAATGTGGGCTTCCCTTTTCACAGTGATGAATTAATGTCAGGGGGGTTGGATGTTGTGTCTCTTGTAGATTTAAGTTAATTTATAAGTAATGTGCTGATGTCGGTTTAGAAAGTGCACGTTAAATACCTCAAAGAGATTAAAATAAAAAAAATTTAATATTTTTATATCACTTTTTATTTATAATATAGTATTACTTAGCAAATAAAAATTATTTCCTAATAGTTTTATATCATTGATTCAATATTAGCAATAAAAAAAACCGTCTGAAAGCTGTCAGACTCCCGCAGAAGATGAGATTTTGTAAAAACTTGAACTGTTTCAAGTGACGTTAAGAATAAATCAGTTTCTTGGCAAAAGACTGGCGATCCCTTACCTTCCTTGAGGGAACAAATTCCAACTAGGTTTTTGAACGCCGAATTTACAACAGTCTCGAAACTAATTAAAGTCAGTTAATTCAAGTTTAAAGACGGCTAGAGAGAGGCGGTATAGGAGAGGGGGGGGGGGGGGGGGGAGAGAAGGGGTTTAAAACTCTGAGGGTAAAGTAGGACGGAAATTAATTGTTTCTATTTCTTATAGCTTCACTTGCTTAAGTCGTTTGCTCGAGTTAGCAGCCTGATACTAAGTATAGGAAGGAGGAATAACTGCTGGTTACGTCGAGCGAGTTAAATCAGTTACCTCTTGTCATATATCGGTTTGAGAAGTTGATAAAATAAAAGGCTTGGCGGGGTTATGATTGTGTACAGTTAAATTTTTTTTATGGGAACTGAAAGAAGAGTTACTTTCACGTATTCATACGTCAAGTAATGTGATCTGCAGCTGTCACTTTTTGATAGCCATTATAAAATAACGTTAGTTAAATAATAAAATGTTGACGATTTTGACCGCAAAAACAAGTTTGTATTTTACTAAAGGAGCTTCTCATGAAAAAATTGGACTTTGGCTTTTGTTTGGGGTATTTTCAGTTTGATTCAGAATGGGTCTATTTATTTTTTAGCACCACGTCTTGCTACCCGTTTGGTTTATACGCTAATTGACTATTGAAGCGTAGTTTGAAGGGATGGTATTCAGTTGACCCTGAGATTGGTGATTTTTTTTTTTTTTTTCAATTCCGATGGAGCTGAGAGTCAGCCACCCGCCTCGGTGGCGTAGTTGGCTAACGCGCTAGTCGTGCGTGTTGAGCTCGACCGTCGAAGACGGGGAGATCGAAGTTCGAATCTCGGTCGGGTGAACTGGGGGTGGTTTTTTCCTAAATGGTTTTCCACTCTCCCTCCACGCAAATGCGGGTTCACTTCTTCTAAATTCAACCCTCCCAATTCCTAGTCCATTAGCGTAATTAGTACTTAAGCGTATAACCCGAACGGGTAGTAAGACGCGGTGCTAAATATTATGAGAGTCGGCCCATTCCATTCAAGTGTTGAAGCGATATTATTTAGTTGTGGAAGATGTCAATGGAGGTTGTTGTTGATAATGAGTGTGGCTTACCCCCCAAACCCCCCCTATACCCTCTTGTATTACACATTCAGCCGCTCGTGTAAAGCGGTCAGTTGTGGCATCCACATTATTGTAGACGAGCTCAACCTTCTTTTGTTTTTATGCCGATATAACGCTAACTTTTCAGTGTAAATGAGTATACATCATATTATATAATTACTGTGCTAGGTGCAACACAATTATATTTTACTATAACGAGTAGAAGCGACCGTCTCTCCCTTACACAGCAATAAAAGAGTCTGTTACGAGAAAAAAAGGAGACAGCTGGTAGAACAATCGTAGACCTACTGTCTACAGCAGTGGTTCCCAATTACCTACCAGTCCAGAACCTCCCCAAGAGGATCTTTGAGATCAGTGGACCCCCCCCCGTTTTTCTAATAATTATAATCTAATCTATTCTATGTATAGAAGATAGCACCCCATCCCCCATATTAATAATTCATGTTAGAAAAACTACAAAATGGAATTTGGCACAGTAAATCCGAGTCAAATATGTTTTAACATACTTTTATTTTACACTAACTCTAGTTGTAATAGTAATAAATATAATAGTAATAGTTAACACAAAAAAAGGGTTAGTTAGGCCTACATGAAAATGTATTAGTTATGAAAAAGTTCAAGTTATATTCAATTGGGTCAAGTATTATTGAGATAAGTGAAACATCTTCTTTCTTCCCCATCACTTCTTGGAGATCAGGTTGAGGGCTGAACACTTTGACTCGAACCCCCGGGGGTCCACGGACCATCTTTTGGGAACCACTGATCCATAGAAACAGTTAAATATCACGGTGTCTACAGGGACAGCTAAAGATCATGCTATCTACAGCGACATGTAAAGGGGAAAGAACCACCCTTATTATTATTGTTATTATTATTACCATTATTATTATTATTATTACTATACTATACTAAAAAGTCACATGGCTGACTTACTCACTGAAATTAATGTTTACTAACTTCCAGATGAGCTAGAAACTTGAAATTTGGAAAACTTCTAGCTTCTAGCCTGTAACCGACGGGAAAATTCCAAAAAGTTAAACATGAAGCAACGTTAGACACCCAAAGGAGGTATGTGGGGCAAGTGAATCTCTTGAACCGACTATATTGATGGGGGGAGGGGGGGGCTGCCCCATTGACACAAACTCCGCGATACCAACACATCGCGGTTCTAAAAGCAACAACACAAATTCGCGACGAATGCGACAGGAGCCAGCAGCGCTAAGTCTCAACCCCAAGCCGCTTCTCAGGGTTGCCAGATTTGTCACTATTTTGCTTAATACAACATTCCCTGTGTTATCCAGATTTTCCGAAAGAAATTGTCCACTTTTTTTGACACTTTTAAAAAGTAGTATAGAGAGAAATATATCTTTCATTTTCATAAAAATGAATAATGTGAGATCTAAGCTGTTTGGGATCGAATTATCGAATTATGCAGTATTTTTTCATCCCAGTGTTTAAGGGGGCTGCATAGTTATATGAGATATTGTCAATTAGATGTTGCACTTAGGTTAAATATTGACAAAATCTTTAACAGCCTACGAGTTTGGTGTTTATAGGAATAAACAAACTATTTTATATGACCCTATACATAAACATAATTTAAAAGTTGGAATTTCGATTCTTAAACGTATAAAAACCTACAAATTTCGATTGGTTACCAAGATCTAAATGCAGGGGAAACAAAATGTAATTGGTATAGAGGCGTAGAATATATCTTTGTTAATCGAATGATGTCATTTAACAGGGAATATAATAGACTTAACTGTAGGCTGGGGCCCCTGTCATTAATAACCTTAATCTAGTTCAGTTCGTTTTCATCGTTAAAAAGTGTATTTGGAACCTTAGCGTATTTACCATCTCTTAGAAACAACATAGATGGGGCCAATAGTAAAGATTTTATAAACCCGTTTCGGTGGCAGAGTGGTCTAACGCGCTACTCTTCACAGTAAACCAGATGACGGGGAGATCGAGGTTCGAATCTAGTCAGGTGTACTTGAGGGTGGGTTTTTCCAAATGGTTTTCTCCTTTCCTTCCATGCAAACTTCCTAAAACCATTAGCCTAATTAGTTTAGTACATAATTGTATAACCCGAGCCGGTAGTAAGACACGGTATTTAAAAAAATATTTTTTATAGGAAATACCTTATAGAAAGTACAAACTTTTTTGTTTGGAGCCAACATTGATAACATTTTACTATATGATTAATGTTATTAAATAGGTTTTGATAATATCTATCAAAAGGGACAGCTGAAGATCAAATGACTTGATGCGTGAAAACAGATATAGCTGTCGAATAAGGTCCTGTCTATGAGAATTGAGCTGTAGCTTGACTCTATTTTCCCCCCAGTTTGGAGAAGAGTCAACTACAACAGCCGCATATCAATGTCAGTTGCAGACTTCGTTTGACTCCCGCCAGCGTTGAAGGGCATATCGGCATTCTACTGACAATACAGAGTGAGTCTTATTGGTAAAATATATTATAAATAAAATATCTCCGACATATCTTTTCCAACTTCCGGTTTCAACACATTTGTAAAAATAAAATAAAAATAGGGCTAGTGAAGTCATTTCAAGTAAATTTATATTTGGTTTTATACGAAGTGCTATTTTTTTTGGCACCGCATCTTACTACCCGTTCAGGTTATACGCATACTATAACTACTATAACGTGTTAAGGATAAATAGATCACATTTTGAAGAGGATGTATCCACATTTTCTGAGTAAAAAGTGAAAACCGTTAGGGGGAAAAACCTCAGAACATCCGGTGAATTCAAAACCCAATATACCTTATGGCTAGTATTTGCGAGTGTGACTGACACCTTAGACCCGGCCCCAAAGCTGGTTATTGCTTTACTGCAACACCCGATGCACCACCCGACCACTGTTACATAGTGACTAAATAGCATTGACTGGGGAACATAATGACGTCATCACAGGCCTGCAAACTTAAACTATGGCCTTGAAATGAATTATTCAAAATGGCCCGTTCCCGCGCGCCACCCTGTATAAGTTTAGATAACTAATGTAAGAGTAGTTAGTTACTTTAAATAAGCCTAGGCCTAACCACGCGTTCCCGTATGTGTTAGTATATTGGTACCCACACCGGTGGTAACGCAGACAAAGGCGTCAGTTTCATCTTGTATTTTTTTTCTTTTTTACCTGTGACGGGGATATCTGCGTTTCAAAATCCGGTCAGGTGTATTGAATGTTTTTTTACCCAATGGTTTTCCAATATATCCCCACGCAACTGCGGGTACACCTACTTTAAATTTAACCTTCCTTATCTCCAATACATTAGAATCATGAGTATATAATATGCGTGTAGTCCGAAAGAGTAGTAAAACGCGGCAAAAAAATAAATAAAAAACATGACATTTCTCAGTTTTCTGTCAGTAAAATGAACCCAAGAAATTCTCTGTTAGAAATAGCTCGGGCGAACGAACGTTGTTTGAAAATGTTTGTTGAAATTTTATCAGCAACGCTACCCTTCCCAGAAATAATCAGTCACTAAGAAATTTGATAAATTCCCGTAATACTTTATTATTTGTATTTGTATTATTATTATTATTATTATTATTATTATTATTATTATTATTATTATTAGTACCGCTTCTTACTACCCGTTCAGGTTATACGCACTTACGCTAATATGTAATGGTAGGGTGATTGTGAGATGAAATGGAGGACCTACAGTTTAACGTGGGATCCGAACCACGGTGGGGGCCTGGTATTCCACACATTCACAAGTTGTGATTAATACACGTCTTGTCAGAGGTGAAGGAAGGGTTTGGCAGTCAGATAAGTCTGTACCGGGACCGAGGATTGAGCCCTGGACCCTAGCACCGAAGTCTGACACCTTACCCCTAGACCACCAGGTAACCCTATTATTTGTAATAGAATGGGTTTTTAATTTTAACTAGTTCTAATCAAATTTTGTAAAACTTTTAAATTTGACATTTGAAATTAGCTTTAAATACAATCTAGTAACCTATAAAAATAACAACTTTTATAAATCCAAATTTCATTTTACCGTTATCTAAAATAAAATGTTTCCATTATTATTGGTAATAATGTTTATATACTAGTTATTATCATGCGTTCCTGTTTAGTGTCGAGAGAGAAGAAAATAATAATTCCTAACTCCATTAAAAACGCCAACACGCTTCACTTGATCATATTACCGTAAGCGAGTCCCCATAAAATGACCGTAATTCAAATTTCCCCCCCAGCAACCCCCATTATACCAGCTGAAAGAGAAAATAGAAAAAAATCTTATCAACCTCCAGCCAGAGTTTATAAACGCAACAAATTACTAAGTCGTCGTAGTACGTAATAAGTAGACCAGAATGGTCTACGCATGACAATACAAGCAATTTATAGCCGCAAATGCGTTTTAAATGCAATTTAATTATACATGTCATTAAGCATGCCTAGTATTAAGGGGTCCGTCTACCGGGGCGCTGTAAAGCATTGCAGACTTTCAGAAATCTCGCATTATTTAAGAAATTGTTTATTTTAAAACATGGCTTTCGACATAATAGAGGCCCTTTTATTAAAAAAACCCTTCCGGTAAAATAAATAGTACGGTGCACCGAACAGACTTTCCCTTTAATCTTAAAATAGAGACATTTACTAAAAATTAGTAAGATTTGTGAAACTAAATAATATACATTGTTGCAGAAACACTCGACCCAAGATCATAAATGTGATTTGTAAGAGGAAATTGAGAAAAGAAGCATCACTCGCTACCAAAGAGCATAAAAATCAATTTCATATTTCAAAGTACTCCATAAAAATATATATGTTTGCATGGCTCAGAAACAATTGGTTTTATAAAAATATATTTCAAATAAAAGATTTTTATTTTTAAAAGTTGTAAAATATTTTTATTTTTAATAGTTATATACACGTATATATTTATATGTACATAATAACTATAAGTATATAACTATATATGTAAAATAATTTCTATGCAATAACACTGAACAAATGAGAGTCGTGTTGCGTGTTGATACTTTGTTCAGTTACCATATTTCCTTCCGAGGAACTATTTTCATCATCCCAACAAACACCGCCACTGGTATGTTTTTATTTTCCCGCCGCGTCTTACTACCCGTCCGGTCTATACACATTTTAACTACGCTAATGAAGCTGAGAAAATAAAACCATAAAAAATGTATCCGAATTTGTGGGGAGGCAGAGTGTTAAACAGTTTAGGAGAAAAGACTACCCCTGTGCCCACCGAGCCGGGATTCGAACCCCAACCTTCCGTCACCAACGAATCAGACGAGATGAGCCTGACATTTATCCCGCACGATCACCGATGCACCTCATGTCGTATTGATACAAGTGTCTTTTAAAACTAAGGTTAACATACTAACTTAACCTACACTCAATTTTGGTGACCTGGAGGTCTAGAGGTAAGGTGTCAGACTTTTGTGCTGGGGGTCCGGGGTTCAATCCTCGGTCCTGGCACAGATTTATCTGATTGCCAAACCCTTCCTTCACCTCTGACAAAACGTGTATTAATCACAACTTGTGAATGTATGGAATGTCAGGCCTCTACCGTGGTTCGGATCCCACGTTAAACTGTAGGTCCTCCATTTCATCTCACAATCACCCTTCCATTACACATTAGCGCAAGTGCGTATAACCCGAACGGGTAGTAAGACGCGGTAATAATAATAATAATAATAATAATAATAATACACCTAATATTATTGACGAGGGAACTGCAGATCTAATGGAAAAAAGCTTTATCTTCGCTCTCTCTCAGTTAACTGTTGCCAAATCTCCTCGCTCTCAGTCATGTCCGAAGGTGGTGTGCTGGGGTAAGAAGGAGCTACTGGCAACCTCAACTAACCAGCGTTGCCAAACTTGTCTTATATTTGAGGAAAGTTTGACCACACAAAAAACGAAAGAATGACAACGCTGTTTCCTCAGCGATGATATAAAGTGTAGGGCAACACCACTGTCCAGACGCTGTTAAAGAAGTTTCAGTGTGAAAGAGTTGTATCGTGTGAAAAGTGAGAGCAATAAAGCTTCCCCCTCCTTACTTCCTCCACAAGGACTGGCCATCTTCCCCTCAAGAAGAAACCTCCCCAGTCAATCTAAGTTCCAGGCCTGTGGTCATTTCTCACTCCTTGCTCTTACAGAACACATCACTTGCAAGCTTTACAAACAGAACATTAACTACACGCCCTACCTTCACGAGCGGAGACCTGCCTCGGACAACAACGACACAAGTAGCAGCTCTTTTTTTATTATCCGGATCGGCGGTCGCTTCATCTAACGCGTCACTATCGAGTTAGAGTGGATTGTTGGTGAACTCTGGTCGGCTCTACTGAGGGTTTTCCATTCTCCCTCCGAGCAAATACGGGTTCATTTCTTATTCTAACGTCCTCATTCCTATTCCATTAGGATAGTTAATAATGTACACGCACAGCCCGAACGAGTACTTAAACGAATTGAATTTAAAAACAATCTGTTACTGACAGCACACTTTCTAAACACACAAAGGTTATTTATAAATCAACTTAATTTTAGAACAGACACAACACAGTACCCTGATCGTTTATTTATCACTGCGAAAGAGGGTGGTGGAGGGGCCCCCTCAATTTCACCAATGATTTGGTTTATTTTTGCCATGCCGGTAGATGAACCCGGTACCCTTGGTTCAGTAGTTGATCCACGTTGCCGACTGAGCTAAGGTGTCTTGACAGTAAACATGGGTTTTTTCGTCACCACATATTTACTACCCGTTCTATCTATACGTTTAATAATTAAGCTATGACAAGGAGATCGGGGTTCAAATTCTGGTGAAGACTAGTGAAGGTGTTTTCTCCTAAATGGTTCCCCACTCTCCTTCCACGCAAATGCGGGCAGATTACCTCTAAAAGGCTTCCTTCCTCATTGCTACCCCATCAGAGTATATATCAAATTGTATAACAGGAACAGGTAGTAAAGACGCGGTGATAAAAAAAATTATAATAACAACTACTTTGACGTGTTAAGGATGAGGAAGGAGGAAGTGTATGTACAAGCATTCTCTTAAAGAGAGAGTGGAAAAACATTTAGGGGAAAAAAATACCTTCAGTACACTTGACCGGGATTATAACCCCGACCTCCCCGTCATAGATAGTTCAGTCTGGGGCGAGTGTGACGACTTGGACCATGCAGCCACTGACGCGGTTGATAAAAAAAATTAAATTTGATGATTAGTACTTTGTAGAGAGTCAGCTATTTTTATTATGAAGTATGAAAGTATGGCTGGCGGTGTACCTGAAGAGGAGGTTCAAGTGTAAACAACTCGGTTATGAGTAAGTCGAACATCGCCTCAGACTGTTGGCTGGCACAGATCTATAATATAATGACCCGCCTCAGTGGCGTAGTTGGCTAACGCGCTAGTCGTGTTGAGTCAGACCACCGAGGACGGGGAGATCGAGGTTCGAATCTCGGTCGGGTGAACTGGGGGTGGTTTTTCCTAAATGGTTTTCCACTCTCCTTCCACGCAAATGCGGGTTCACTTCCTCTAATTTCAACCTTCCCAATTCCTAATCCATTAGAGTAATTAGTACTTAAGCGTATAACCCGAACGGGTAGTAAGACGCGGTGCTAAATATTAAATATAATATAATGGTTAGATTCGTGGGTGCTTGGATCGGCTAGACGGGGGGGGGGGGGGGAGGGGTTTCTTGGAAAAGTAATAAACTCAACACGTGACTGCAGGGCCATTGGACCCCTTCGAACCTTTAAACCCCGCAATACATTTCTGGATATGACCTTTCGTGGCTGGTTTATAACAAAGAAAAACTCAACTTTACGTCTGTATTAGATTTCATTTTTATAAAGTAATAGTAGATGTATTTTAATTCTTTATTATTTGAGTTTACTTTTCATTATGTTAAAAGCAGCGCTGTATTCAATATTACAATGTTTTATTTACCTTACATTTGTGGGGGGGGAATTACTTTTTTTTTTAGAGGGAAAACTGAAATAATTAAGATTGGGTTTAAAAATCTCGAAGATTCACGGATTAAGGTAGGATGAAAGAAAATGCAAGTAAGGGCCAGTATTTTTGCAGTTTTTATATCAAACAATTATTTTGGCTTAAATAAATAAAAAAGTGCTTCAGTATATACGTTTAGTTTATATATATAATCTGTTGAGATTACCATGAGTAAAAAATTAAACTAGGCTAAGCGTATTTGACATAGGACTACACCGAGGAAATCACGTCGTGGATCGCCATGGCCAAAGAAGCTTTCAAACAAGACGAGGTAACTGTTGACCAGAAAGTTGAGTTTGGAACCGAGGAAGATATTGATGAAATGCTATATTTGGAGTAGAAACTTGGACTCTCAGGAAGATGGAAAAGAGATATTTGGAGAGCTGTTAAATGTGATGCTGGAAAAGACTTTGGAAGATCAGGTGGACAGACAGGGTAACAAATGAACAAGTCCTAAGAAGAGTGGGTGAGAAGAGAACCATTTTGGATGTGATTATTTGGTGCTAAAAAACTGGATCGTACACATCCTTAGGAAAGGAACTGTCTTTTACACGGCGTCATGGAAGGAAAAGTTGAGGAAAAGAGGAGCTTAGGAAGATGGAGGAGTCAAATATTGGATGACTTGAAGGGAAGAAGAAAAATCTGGGAGCTCAAGAAGGAGGCAGAGGACATGGCGCATTGGCGGTCCAAGTTCACTTACAAAAGGAATGGACATGCAGTAAGACAGAACACACAATAATAATTAACTATTGACGGAAGAAATATTTATCTCTTTAATAAGAACGTTGTATAGGGCGATTTATAAATTAAGAGCTTGATTAAATTAATCAAGAGTAGGAATAAACGGATGTGGTTTAAATTTTATTTATAGGACCAAAATTAATTATATTCACGATAGTGAAAGATGTAGGTCCAAGATAGAAATTTAGTAGAGTAAGGTAAAAGGTGGAAAAGGTAAATCGAATGCAAAATATATTTTCAATTGAATTATAATGTATCTGGAGTTGAAATAATCAAATAAATTGAGTTAAATCTTATTGACACGATTTAACTACTGTAGTAAATTTGATATAGCGGTTCTGGTGGTGGTAATTTTAGAACAAAAAATAATTTAAGTCTAGGTTAAGAAAACATATTTTGTTTAAAAAGCTTACAACCTCTAACTAAAAGAAATCACAGAAATCTTTTTCGAAGGTTTAATTGAATCCACAAGTCCCTCACAAAATTAATTTGGTAAAAGAGGATTCTTTGGTCAGTCTAGAACTTCAACGTTCAAGCATTTATAGGCCGTAGTCAAGGTCGTTTTGTTTTAAGTGATGACCAACTTTTAAGATATTTGAGTTCGAATGCAGGTGAAGATGAAATTTAGTTTTCGAAAAAGGAGTCTAGAAAGTGGGGCTAGCTAGTGTGGTCCCAGGTACTAGTGGCCCATACACAGGGCGTTTTTTAGAGCACTCATAGCATTAACAGATTCATGTGTTATTTGTCGTCGTCGCGAGCCGCGAAAATAGCTGGCTGCAGCCGACACGCCATATTTTGGACGCCTATGTAATAATTATACTAACGTGTTAGGACTGTGAAGTTTTTAATTTAGAGGAAGTACACCCGCATTTGCGGGGAGGGAGAGTGGAAAACCATTTAGGAAAAACTCCTTCAGTGCACCCGACCGCCATCGAACCTCGATCTCCCCGTCTTAGGCAGTCTATACTATTACGAGAGTAGCACCTTAGACCATACGGCGACAGAAGTGGGTCTCAGACGGTAATTACTTGGGTCGTTGTATTTAATATTTCCTCGTCTTTTTTTTTTCGATCCCCCCACACTAATGTAAATGTTTATGTTACACCTCCTCATCCTTTATCACTTTATTAAGTCGTAGTTATTCTAATGTGTGTGTTTTTTTACTCCTCGTCTTACTAGCCACCCGTACTGTCCGCCATTTAACTACACTAATGGGTTAGTGCTGAGGAAGTTTGACTTTAGAGAAAATATACACGGAGTTGCGCGGAAAGGGGGAGGGAGAAACAATTTATGGAGAAAAAAAACGGCTCAGTATATCCGGCCGGGATTCAAACCCCTACCTCCTCGTCAAAGGTAAACCAGACTATAAGAGTTTCCCACCAGTGCGGTTTAATGTTCTCGGCGATGCTAGTAGATAACACAGTTAACGTAGCGAGTGCTTGCAAAAATAATCTCCCTCTCTACACATCTATCTATATCGTATAGTATCAACATTTCTAAGACTGGCTTCAGTGGACGAATGGTCTAAGGCGTCACTCTCGTGCTAGACCGGCTGCTTGATGAAGGGGAGATCAGGGTTCGAATCTCGGTCGGGTGGACTGAAGGTTGTTTTCCCTAAATGGTTTCCCACTCTCCTTCCACGCAAATGTGGTAATATTACCTCTAACCTGCTTCCTTCCTTACCCCTACCCTATTAGAGTAATTATCATATATAATATGTATGACCTGAACAGGTAGTAGGAAGATGTGGTAGAAAAATATTTTAATCTTCTAATGCGAGAATTACAATAATTGTCGAGGTTTAAAGTAAAATCTCCTTCGCTTCGACTTGGACACCACAATAACCTTCGAATATTGGAAACGTTTAGGAGAAAGAAGAAAACTTGATATGTTATGAAATATCTTACCAAAAAAATACAAATTTAATCTCTCTTCTTTTAAGCTCCATGGCGTTAGCCTGCAATCGAGCCATAACGACCGAACGGCCGCCGTCTGTTGGCGACGATATTCCCAACCTCTGCTGATATAGGGTGTCATGTGGTAACCAAAACGAGCCCTCTGGTCGTTCATTCAGTTTTCTAGACCGGAGCCGTTACTTATTTACTTGAGTAGCTCATAATTAGTCCTATTAGGCTGAGTTTTACCCCGTTCCAGACCCACTGCTTCATATAAAAGTCTGGACCACCGGGGATCAAACCCCGGAACCTCTTGATCTGACCCCTGACCCCAGAGGTGGTCAATCATTATTATAACAGCTACTAACAGTATTTTAACATAGACCAGTGATTAAAATATTTCATCTATAACGTAAGCTTGGATAGATTCAGACGTTTCAGCGAAAAATAATTGTAGTGTTGTTTCTTTTTATTTTATTTTTTCTATACCTTTCTCTTTACCTAGATGCACTTAATGGATAATCGATTTAAAAATAAAGTCGTGTTATGTGACAAAAAAAAACCACACCTTATCTTCGACTTTGCTTCGCTTAATTCGAGCTTCGCTTCGCATTTGAAAAAAAAAAAAAAAAGCGACCTTCACATACCTACCTCTAATATATATTTATAAAAATCCAGTATTTTGGGAGTTAAGATTGTCTCTCTTGTAATAAAAAACAAAAAAAAAAGCAAAAAAGTTTTGAGATGTATCTCTCTACCCCTTCTCCGAATTGTTTTTTTTTTACCGCCCAAACATTGTAATACAGTATTAATATAAGGGGAATACAGTCTGCTTTGGAAACAACTCCTTCTACCCGGCTTTTGTGAAATATTATTACCAGGGCGGCCATCTAAACAGCGGGGGAGAGAAAGAGAGAGATAGAGGGGGGTAAAAAAAACTTGCTCCGCACCACTACATAATGACAACATTAAAAATACATGAGAATAAACGGTGAGCGGTGGAGAGAATGAGGAGGGAGGGGGTGGTAGGCAGAGGGAATTGGAGGAGTGGGAACTTCTGTTTTTATGTATTTTCCCCTCCCCCCTTACAAACGAAGAAGTACTGATACACCTCTCTTAGCGCCCTTCAAGAGAGGTTTCAATTCTACAGTGAGATCGCGGTTAAAAAAAAAACCCAACCAAACTTTTAACATTCACAAACACACAGTTTTTTTTCATTGAATTTGAAAAAAATAAAATTATTATGTTATTATTTTATCGCTATTAATACTAAAAGCCAAAAATCGACATCTGCAGATAATTTGACTTTCGTATGAATAATATAGCAAAGTAGGTTTTTAGTATAACTTTTATAAAGTCATAAGTCAAGTCACGTGATCTGAAGGTGTTACTTTTGACAGATATTACCAATACGTATCAAATAATATTAACCATTGTTATTAATAGATTGTGCCTAGTTTTTTTTTTTTCAATTCCAAACACAAACTAAAAGTTTGTATTTTATAAAATAAAACACCTCAGTCAAATTTTCATATAAATAACCTCTTAATAATC
The DNA here is from genome assembly GCA_033556935.1 of Timema podura. Lineage (NCBI taxonomy): Eukaryota > Metazoa > Arthropoda > Insecta > Phasmatodea > Timematidae > Timema > Timema podura. The sequence goes on along the minus strand of JAVRXN010000012.1, from coordinate 53,584,261 downwards.
AAATGCAAATATTGATACTATCTAATAAAAATGATTTGACGTTTGAATAAGTGAAAGTATATCTAGTAACTTTTTCCATCTGTCTGGATCCCTATGAAGACTGGACTGAACTTTCATCGGACGATTCCATCCCATCTTTAGAAACGGGGGAAAAAAGAAAATGGAGTATATGTAAACACATGCTATTTTAAAGTTTATTCTGCAAAAAAATAAAAAAATTTTAGCACCGCATCTTACTACCCATTCGTGTTATACGCCTATGTACTGATTAAATTAATGGGTAGGATTAGGAGGTTTAATGATATGAAGTGCAACTCGCATTTGCATGAAGATGAACCATTTAAGGTAATCACCCTCGTGAACCAGACGGGATCGACCGATCTCATATTCGACAGTCAGAGTAGCGCGTTAGACCACGCAGCCAGCGAAGCGGTGATAAGACGTTAATCGGCGCTTCACATTTCCCTGTAAGTAAAATAGTGTCGGGCTAACATCCTGCTGAGAATGATGTAGGTCTATTATTTCCTGTTTATAAGCTAGCATCGCACGACTGATGGCTAGACTTGCTTCATAGAATAGAGAGATCAGCGAGTTTAAAGTATTAACTGATGAAAACCTTGTTAGGTGATTGGTTGTCTAATTAGTAGAGGTTGGGGAGCTTCATCCCAGTCAAAGAGGATCCTTGTTAAGGAGGATAACAAGAGAGAAGGCGTTGAGCAACCATCCACAAGATAACTTGATGTAAACCGCTATCTCGGGGCTCCCACGGTGTGGGGGTTCGAACTCCGTTCAATAGGCATCGCTAAAAAAAAACTATCAAAGAGACTTACCCCTTTTCCAAAGGAACTGCTCAAATATATCGTTTGTAAAACTGCGCATGTGGTCGTATGATCTAAAGCAGTGGTATTCGACCTTTTTTGTTCGCGTACCCCAAATTATAATTTCTTTTCAACTTTGTAGCCCCAAAGTTGTTGATGCATAGTGAAAGTTAAACATATTCTATAATCTACATTTAAAATAATTACAATACTAAAATTTAATACTATTTAAAAGGAATTTAAGATATTTATAGTTAAAATGAGACATTATATACCATACATTATAATGTTATCACGATAAACGCATTAATAAATAAGTCTTCAACAGATTCTAGTGGATAATGGAATACCTTTGGTTTATTATATATCATTAGTCCTAGTTCGACCAATACGGCTTGGATTGTTATGATTGAATTTGCGGTGACGGGGAAATCAGGGTTGGAATCCAGATCGGGTGTAGTGAGAGTTTTTCCTCTAAACGATACCTTCCTCATCCCTACCCCCGTTAGACATCCCGGACGCGGTACCTGGAAAGCACCTCCTCACCTCTGGCGATGTCTGCATCATCTGCCAAGAGGTACCACAACCGTCCACGGACCACGGGGTCATTTGTACACCACTACACCACTCTCTCCCTCCAATCCCTTCTTTATTTGCATACGAGCAAATAAACCGCTCTTGGTGCCCATTGTCCCTCGCCCTGTCTCCGGCCGGTGTGGACACAAGACAGTGGAGGGGGAGTCTGCCCCCCTCCCCTTCTTTCAGCTGCACGTGATTGAGTCAATGTTGACGGATGCGCAGGGCAAATACACTAGACGCAATGGTACATCAGCCGGTCTCCAGTCAAATATTAGCAAACACACAGCGTCGAGCGCATACATCGGAGTACTCCGGAGTCTACAGAGGGGTGGGGGGTCACCGGAAACATCCTGACACATCTCATTCCGTCGCGAACCAAGGGTTGAGAGGACCTCAGACGTGATTACACTCGTTCTTATCGTAGCTCCAGGGTTGACACTCTTTTCTTACTACCAAGCTCTGTTGTTTTGTTTTCGCGGAAGGAGTTCCCATTTTTACATGCAGCTTAGATTCAAGAAAATAGCAGGACTGATAAAATTGTATTTTTCATCGAACAAAGTGAGAAATCATGTGACTTATGTTTAAGGGGTAATAGCACATGTTTTAATCCACGTGCTTGATTATTTAGTTCACTTTTTCATCCACCTAAAGACCTACTATTTTAACCCCTTAATTAAATGTCCCAAATTAACAAATATTCTAGTATTTTTAGTTTTTTACTAGGAGTGCTAGGATATCACTATCTGCCGTGCTTTTTTTTTATTACTAAAATACACTTTCTAATAACAAAAATCATACCAGCACAACCTGCTTCATTGGCGGCATGGTCTAAGGCGCTACTCTCACAATAGACTAGACTGCCGATGACGTAGAGATTGAGATTCGAATCTCAGTCAGCTGTTGTTTTTATAAGATGTTTTTCCACTTTTTCTCCATGAAATGCGGATATACGTCTTCTAAAATATAACCTCCGTAATCTTTAAAACCCTTAGCGCGATTTATTAGTTTACTTGTTATACAGGCAGTCCATTTAATTGTTTCATTTTCCATGCGTATGGTGCGCTCTTGATTTAGTCGTGTGCATTCACTCAAGGCCGTAGCCAGCCAATAATTTCAGGGGGGGAGGGTTGGTGGGCCTATTCTCCAATTGACGGAGACTAGAAAAAATTCTAAATAAAAAACTGTTCTAGAAGCTATTTGAAGTGTTTTTATGGCAACACTAACCCCTAACTATCGGAGGCTATGACAAATTCTAATTATTAAACGGCTCTAGAAGCTCTCTAAAGTGTTTTTTTATGGTAACCTAACCCCCTAGTGTTTTTTATGGTAACATAACCCCCTAACCGCCGAAAAATAGGAACAATTCTAAATATTAAACACCTCTAGAAGCTATCTGAAAATTATTTTTATGACAACATAACACCATAACTCCCCGAAGGCTAGAAAAAATTCTAAATAATAAACACCTCTGGAAGCTCTCTGAAGTGCTTTTTATGGTAACACAGCCGCCCTAATTTGTACTTGTACCTTAATTTTGATAATGGTTTGAACCATAAATAAAGCCATATCTATTTTGTTCATAAAATTTCGGGGGGGGGGGGGGGTTGAACCCCGAACCCCCCCTGACTACGGCCTTGCATTCACTACCAATTTTTAATTATATTTCTAAGTCATTTTTGATAAATTTGAAGTTTTTTTTTATAATTCATTTTATAGGTAGTTTTTTGATAATTTTAGGTTACCGCGCCACGGCGGCGAACGCCGATAGTCTATATGGTAACGGCTCGGTTTGTGGCTCTGGGATATCGATATGTAGGCCTATCTTCCTCTAACGTTTGAGCTAGTCCAGAGCTCTGGCTCAACCTTTTTACAAAACAAACAACGCCGACACGTCCTTCTCATACTCTTGTCCCCCCCGCTCTGGTTAAGTAATGAGAAAACAAAACCGATAATGTTTGAAAATGCGCATGCTATGCTTCTAAGTGATTAATAAAACATGATCGCTCATGCACTTGTTATGAACAAGCTCCACACCACCAGGGTTTGGGTTGACTGTCAGCGCTCATGACTCCGACGCGGGTTTTCATTTCGGACAGAAGGCAATTTAAAAAAAACACAAAAAATAATCACTTATTGAGCTTCTAATCGTCTCTCTTCTGTTTTATTTAATTCAGATATATCCTTTTAATAACCGCCTCTGTGGTCTAGTGGCCAGAGTTCCTGGCTACATATACTGACTCCAGAGGTCCTGGGTTCGATCCTCAGTGCTCCCAGATTTTTCTGTTAGGCGGTGGGTGTAGACCGGGGTCAACTCAGCCTCTTGAGGACAAATGAGAAGGTATTTGAGTAAATAAGTAGCGGCTCCGGTCTAGAAAACTGAGAGTAACGGTTGGAGGGTTCGTTATGCTGACCACAAGACACCTTCTCTCCGCAATTACTGGCACCATCTTCACAAGAAAGCGGTGGCCGTTCGGTCGGGCTGACGACTTGGGAGTTAAGGATCATCCTTCGAATTTTACTATTTAGTAAGAGTTGCTAAGAGAATAATATGTTGCACAAGTGATAGAAGTTCTATTTGATTCTCTTAGAGAGAAAGTAGTGTAGTCGTGAACCTTTTAGACAATTCGGTGGCCACACGGTCTAAGGCAGAGGTGGACGACATATTTGTCAATGTGGCCACAGGTGTGGAGAATGATGAGTGGAAATTCGCCACACAATGGCAAACTTGAACTAAAGGTGGCTCAATCGAACATTTAAAACAAAATGTCCAGTTCGACTACTCAGTTAATACTAACTCAGAAATAAATAATGAAATTGTTGTCCCAATTGAAAACGTAAGACAATTTAATGCGAAATTTCAACATCTTTTTGTCTGAAGGCGGAGATTAAACGAAGTGTTTGATAAAGGAAGTGGAGGGAAGTAATGGATGGCAGTGACTCGTTCAGAAAGCGGAATGCCTCCAATGACACGCAGGACATATCAGGCAACAACAAGCACGCTCTGTCAGGAAAAACGTTTATTTTACTGTGAGAGCTTCAAACTCAAATTCGCCACAATTTTCATGGCCAATTCGCCAATTACGATTGGATAGAGGGTTGCTCACCCCGACTCTAAGGCATAACTCTCGCAATAGACTGCACTGCCAATGACTGGGTGGTTGGGGTTCGAATCCCAGTCGGGTGTACTCAGTGTGGCTTTTTATAAATGGTTTTCCACTTATATGCACGCAAATGCGGATAAACTTCCTCTGAATTAAACCTTATTCATCTCTTACACTTTAGGGTAATTAGTACATAGACGTATCCGAGTCCTTAGCTCAGTCGGTAGCGTGTCTGACTACTGAGCTAAGGGTCCCAGGTTCGATTCCCGGCATGGCCGAAAAATGTATTATTGGTGAAATGTGGGTGTACCCTTTCACAGTGATGAGTTAACGGCCAGGGGACAGGATGTTGTGCTTGTCCTAGTCTTAAGTTAGATTATAGGGCATATGAAGCTACGACAGTCCTAGCAAGCCGGTAGGGGAGAATATATGACTTGAATAAAAAACTGACCCAGGCTGGAAACAGTAATGGATGTCTGTGCTGGGGGTTCGGGGTTCAATCCTCGGTCCCGGCACAGACTTATCTGATTGTCAAACTCTTCCTTTACCTCTGATAGGACGTGTATTAATCACAACTTGTAAATGTAAGGAATGCCAGGCCTCCACCGTGGTTCGGATCCCACGTTAAACTGTAGGTCCTCCATTTCATCTTACAATCACCCTACCATTACACATTAGCGTAAGTGCGTATAACCCGAACGGGTAGTAGGACGCGGTGCTAATAGTAATAATAATAATAATAATAATAATAATGGATGTAAACGTACATAGGACTGGCAGTAAGACGCGGTGCTGTATATGTGTGTGTGTATATATATATGTATATATATACATATTTACATCCATTACCGTTTCCAGCCTGGGTCAGAGTTTTTTTTATCTAATATATATATATATATATATATATATATATATATATATACACAACATTTTATACCTTTAGCTTTCGATAAAGCAATAAACAAAGCTAGGCGTTTCGTGGCTTCTTTAGTGGCTAAATGTGTAAAGCTCGGAAGGGTTAAAACCAAAAAAATAATAATGATTTTCCTATGATTCACACAACCATATTTTATTAGTTTAAAATGGTAATATTTAGTTTCAATTAACTTAGCTTTTCTCTTGATCTTGATTCGCTTGATTGATACACATCTTGTTTGGTGAAACGTTGCTATGAGATCTACTGAATGAGATGAAAAGACGTGACCAATTAAAAAAAAATGGGTGTGAATAAAAAAAATTATTCTTCACTCCTAATTTTTAAGCGTGTTTTAAAAATAAAACCTTTCCAAAAGGTTGCGTTACACATATTAAACGATATTTAAAGACAATTTTTGAGCTAACTTGCCTATTTTATTAGGTTTTTTCCGTAATTTTCCGGATAAAATAAAATAATATAGAGTGACTACGCATAATTCAAGGTTGCCACTAGTATCTTAATATAAAATTCCTGGGTTTTTCCAGGTTTTCTAGATTAATTCTTATTTTCCTAGATATTTTAGAGAGTGGTATAGACCAGTGTTTTTCAAACCCTCTGTGTGGAGCCCTTAGACTCATAGCTATCTCAGGCTCCATAAGGCAATTTTAGAATATTATTTATTTATCTGTTTTCCACACTATAAAATAGCATCAGGAATTCAAATTATATTTTTCAAATTCAGAAAAAGGATCTTTGCCAAAGACGGAGCCAGAAAGTGTGATGTTTTCCATTTGTTTTATGCTTGTAGAGTTTAACTGTCCTTATTGAATGTATTGTATAAACATTTTTCTGAATCAGCCATATTTTTTTTTCTGGTGCAAGGAATCCTCCGGTCTAAAAAGTTTGGGAATCCCTGGTATAATGGAATAGAAGAATGGAACATTGGTGTTTGGAACATGACTTGACTTTGTTGGGGGAAATGTACATAGTTGATACTCAACCCAATATTTCAAGGGGAAAAGAAAAGAGGAGATATGCTTGGCAACACTGATTATTTCCTGAAAGAGGATTAGAACAGTTCGAGTTAAAGAATATAACAAGAGCCACGTTCTATAATAATTTATTTAATTTCAGTAATATCTTACTATATCAAAGATTGGGTTGCTATAGTTCATCGTATGTTTATCGACCCTTTATAAACATAATAATATTGTATGCGTCACCAGTTTTTAAAAATTACTCTCAAATCCATTTTTAATTTAAAAAGCTCGACAAGGAGAAAGGCGTCTCTAAATCTTTTTTTCTCTTTTTCAAAGCCGCAAATCTCCCAAAGCTGTTAAGTCACTCGGTGTAACCCACATATAAAAGTCTTTAATTTTCCTCCTCTACCCAAACCCTCCTCCGCCTTATCAATATGTGACTTGCCAAATTTCCTCCAACACCAAAGAATGATAGAAAAATAAAACAGATGCTCAAATCAATCTACGGGTTTGTCCCAAAGGAGAGAATTTATTTTTTTTCGAGAAGCTAGAGTAAGGAATTGCCATCTAGTTTTTCACTTCAATGAAGAAAAAGCTAAAAAAAAAATTACTTCCCCTTCCCTCCTTCATCTTCAAACTATGTTTCTATCCCCCCCCCCCCCCCCTCACTCTTCTCCAACTTTGGAAGGGAAACGAAACGATGTGAGGGTTGGTAGCCGTATTGTGGGTTTTACTGTCCCATTTATTTTGGTTCTCTGGAGGGGTGGGTGCTCCCACGAGACTTTTTTTGGTGGGGGGGGGGGGCGAGGCTTTGGGGGTGAGGGTTAGTGAGGGGTTTTGAGGGAAGGGGGGAGTGTAAGTTTCCGGAATTGGGCAGGTGCCCTTTTTTTCTGTTGCGGCTGACTGCCCTTCGACCAAAGGGGGAAAATGCGGGCGTTGGGGAAAAGGGAGGGGGAGCAATGTGGGGGAGGCGGGTTGCAGGGAGAGGGGAGCAAAACAACTGTTGGAATATTTCTGGTTCCAGAACGGAAATTCGTGGTAAATTATGCTTGAAATTATTCCTACAACATTACTGTTCCCTATCGATATTAACTCTTAATATGGCCGTCACGCGCATCAGTGATCGTGTGGTCTAAGGCATCATCCTCACAGTTGACTGAAATGCCAATGACGGGGAGGTTGGGGTTGTAACTCCGGCTGGGTGTACTGAGGGTGGTTTAAATTTTTTCCCTAAATAGTTTGTTTCCATCTTCCTCCACGCAAATACGGGTACATATACTCAAAATTACACCTTCCTCTTTCCACACTCTCATCCACGTTGGTTGCCTCATGGTTCCATGGACCGTGGTTCCAAGCCCGGGGCATGCGAAGATATTTTAAGGGGTACGTAAGATTTAAAATAAATATTACATAAGCTGCACATTATATATTTCCTATTTAGAGCCTACTATTTAATACATTATATGGGATTTAATTTAATTTAAATGTAAATTATGGAATATTGCATATCTTACATTATGCAACAACTTCAGGGGTATAAAGTAGAAAATAAATTTTATCCATGGGTACGCGAAAAAAAAAAAAGAAGAAAAGGTTGATTTACCGCTGGTTTAAGGCGTCACTCTCACAGTTGACTTGATTCATAGGCAATGCTAGATTGATAGTGACAGGGAGGTCTGGGTTCGAATTCCATTCGAGTCCATCATCCTTAAAACACTAACGAAAATGTTCATATGCGTACAAGCCGAAAGGGAAATGAAACGCGGGGATGGTAAAAAACCCTACCCTAACATTATGCGGGCAGTCCGAATGGGCAGTAAGCCACGAAGCACAAAATACCTGAATATATAATAACCGGTCAATGTCCAAATAATATCTGTGCAGAAGTGAAGACAGCTGTCGGCGTGAGTTTCCGGATATTTCCAGACACAAATGAAACAAGACGCATTTACGATCCTAGTATTCACATATTTTAAAAACATGTAACATTATTATTAATATTATTATTACTATTAGCACCGCGTCTTACTACCCGTTCGGTTTATAGTAAATAAAATAATTAGATTTTGATAAATAAAAAGTTTGGATTTCGGTATTTAAAGTCGGTAAGTAAAATGCTTTTTTTTTTCGGATAAAAATGGTAAAAAAATCTTAAATTTAAAATATTTGTCTTTGGTCACACTATGACTTTCAAAATGGCCAGATCCCCACATATTTTACTTATTTATTAATAGTGTTTGGTTTAGTGATATATAATTATCTAAAATAGGAACTTTGGTTATAGGGATGTTAAGAATAAAAAAAAAGCGTAAGAGTGCAGTTGGCACTATTTTTTCTGGAATATTTCAGGGTGGGGTGGGGGGTAGAGCAAATAACGATGCCGTCGAATGCTTAATAAAAATACATATATTCTATTTAAATCGTTAATTCTTATTCAAATCGACAAAATTTACCATTATCCGTGTATGAAAAACAAAATAGTCAAGTTCGCGAAAATATCCGATTTAGTTTTATTTCGTGTGTAAAAAAAATTCATTTAAAAAATGCTACAATGAACTTTAAAATTATTTTGACATTGAATCTAATGTGCTAGTCAAATTTCGTAGAAACACACGTGTTGCGTTATTTGTGTCGCGGTTAGACTGGCAACCTGAGTAGTTTGAGTACCATGCAATCATGTTAACAGTCGCATGGAAGTGGCGCTCTCTTGAACATACATCCATCCTTGTCAGACGGGCTCAAAAAGGAGGTAAAGTAAAAAACTTACATGAAAAAAATAAATGGTACGTCGTACCGAACAGACTTTCTCGCTACTTTATCTAAATTATACTTATAACTCATAAGATATGTGAAACGAAATAATATACATTGTTATAGAAACATAACCGGGGGGAGGGGGGGAGAATACATCTCACCAAAGATAATATAATAATAATATTTAGCACCGCGTCTTACTACCCACTCGGATTATACGCTTAAGTACTAATTACAATAATTGATTAGGAATTGGGAGGGTTGAATTTAGAGGAAGTGAACCCGCATTTGCGTGAGGGAGAGTGGAAAACTCGTTTAAGAAAAGCCACCTAAGTTCACCCGACCGAGATTCGAACCTCGATCTCCCCGTCCTCGGCAGTCGGGCTCAACACGACTAGCGCGTTAGCCAACTACGCACCGAGGCGGTAACACCAAGACACACATGAAAATATACCTGTATATAACATAACGGGGGGGGGGGGGGAGGAGGGGATACATTTCACCAAAGAACACACATGAAATAATATACACTGTTGCAGAAATATATTATTTGTTCTGTGCACTTTACACTCCCGATTTCCCAAAGCTCTATTTGAAATGATATATTTGCCTATATCTATGAAATTATTGATTTTATCAAATATTATTTCAAATAAAAGTAGTTCATTTTTAATAGTACCACAACTTTTCAATGACAAGTTACTTCATATCTCGAATAGTTGTGGGGATATTATCAAAATGGGAAATTTCCATTTGTGTAAAGTGCTGTCAGTGTTTGACACATCTGTGGTTTCTAAAGCTTTATAAGCGCTGACGTAACAAGCCCGCTTCTGCCAGCAAATTACCACGTCCACAGTCCCGCGATATTGGCACAAAGTTATTATTGTTTTGAACCAGTGTTTTGTCTGCCGTCAAAACAGACCACGAGTAATGAAGGCAGCCTTAAAAAGGGGGGGGGGGAAGGCCTATTTTTGGGACATATACCTAAGTTATAAACAGCACTAGAGATGAAAGAAGACTGGAGAGTAGAAGCAAAGAGTCAGTCAGTCAGTCTTCTAGTGTATTGTAGTATTGTATACGGTCGAATATTCCGGGTGTGGTGGTTCTTTGTATTACACGGGGGGAGAGAGTTCTTCCCCCCACCACCAAACTTCTCGACATCCCAGCGACTATCGCGTCACGCTATAGTTGGAGCATTGAACACTCGCGGGTATTGAAGGCGTGAATATCTATTCAGTAGAACTTTTTTAATTCGAAGTCCAAGGGATATCTAAAATTTTTCGAAATATTCAAAATTCGAACTAAACACTTTTATGAGTATCTAATCACCAGGCACACAAATCAATTTCCTCAAAATATTCTAGATATAAATATACACATTATAGGCCTATATGCTATATAAAACACACACTATATATATATATATTAGCTGGACAGGTCTCCAACCCCCCTCCCTCCGCTCTCCACCACCACACACCACCCCGGGCCGGGTCCTCTCACTCACACAGACACTACAAACACCACGAAATTCAGCAAACTATAAATTACAAACTTATACCGTCTCTTGGAGTTGCATATTAAAACGTAATTATATATTTTAATTATTTGTCTGTGTTAGTTTTTTTTTCCCTCCCTTGAGAAGCATCTACGGGGTTAAAAATAATTGCTATATTTTTTCTAAGGCATTATTAGAAAAACTTATCGGGTTATTACCCTATAAACTCTTAACAAGAGTTTATAACGCAATATTGTTGTTGATTAGGGTAGTCACCCCGATTTCACCCCTTCAATAACAAAACATCGGAATGAAACATCTTTACTTCTCCTAATTAGCTTATAAGGAACACCTGCGCCAAATTTCAGCCCTCTAGCTTCGTGGGAAGTGTGAGAATTAGTGACGAGTCAGTCAGGGCTTTCGCTTTTATCTATATAAAGAGAGAAATCTAGAGAGAAAGCTAGAGAACATTTTTAATACAAACTATAAATTCTTATTTAAGTCTGCTATTTTTGAACGTTGATATTTTCTAAGTCCGACAGGACGTCACAGAAGCGATGGAGCTATCACCCCCCACTCCTCTATTCCAGGAAACAGTGTCGTCGCTGTTGAAGAGTTCCTCACCTTCTCTCTAACTATGCTTCAATAACTCTAACACTATAAGACATTCATGGCATAGAAGGGGGATTTAATAAAGATCGTTAAGTGAGGTTTGAAATCAGTAACTCGAAAATAAACAAATCATAACAATGAGCTAGACTTCGAATTATCCAAACATTTCCTCCTAAAATTCGAATTAAATATATTTTTCTACCAATGATTTAAATAGATATTTCATGTTTAATAACGGTGGGTTTAATTAACCAACGCCTACTACAGTATATTAATAAAATGAAGGGTTTGTGTATCTGTTTGTCACGAGCATTGCGCGGAATATACCGCACGCAAAGTTTTGACATTTTAAAATTAGTAATTAAAAACTGTTTCGGAATAGATAAAATAAAAAGTTCATTTTTTCAGTTAAAAGCGTTGCCAGGGGTAAACCACGTAATACAGGAACCTGCTCTAAGACATATTTACCCACGGGCCGGCGGGGTAGCGATAGTACCCTCAGAGTTATTTTTTATAAGAAAACAAAATGCACTATTTCGTTTGTAATGTTAAACAATGCCTAGATAGGAATTTTAATCAAGATCGTTACAGCCGGATTCGAGAAGATCAAATTGTTTCTATTTCGCCATTAGGTAAACTACCCTTAATTTTAGGGAACCTTATAAAAAAACCTAGGTATCAACTTTTGTCCCGATAGGTAAAATGGCCAAGACACACACACACACACACACACACGTCATTACAATAAATACTTTTTCGGGTTCAGGGAATCATGAAACGTCGACATTTATATTATTATTATTATTATTAGCACCACGTCTTACTACCCGTTCGGGTTATACGTACTTACGCTAATGTGCAATGGTAGGGTGATTGTGAGATGAAATGGAGGACCTACAGTCTAACGTGGAATCCGAACCACGGTGGAGGCCTGGCATTCCTCACATTCACAAGTTGTGATTAATACACGTCTTGTCAGAGGTGAAGGAAGGGTTTGGCAATCAGATAAATCTGTGTCGGGACCGAGGATTGAACCCCGGACCCCCAGCACAGAAGTCTGACACCTTACCCCTAGACCACCAGGTCACCATCAACATTCATAAAAATCTAGATTATTTTTTTACGATCACAATACTTTTTTTTTCTCCAAGGGGTTGCGAAAAGGTGAAAATGGCTGCAGTGAAAAATATAAATGTCGTATTTTATATGATACCTAAGTATACAGTTTTGGATTATTAGTTTCTATCTAAGACACATCTATTTAAAAGTGTGAAACAATTCCTTTCGACCGAATGCTCTAACGCGTCACTCTTGTGTTAGACTGGCCTGCTGAAGACGGGTAGAACGGGGTTCAGATCCCGATCGGGTCTACTGAGGATGGTTTTTCATAAATATTTTACCACTCTCCTTTTGCACAAGTGCTGGTAAATTACCTCTAAAATGCTTCCTTCCTCATCCCTACACCGATTAAAGTATTTATTATATATGGATGGTATAACATGAACAGTTAGTAAGACACGGTGATAAAAAAAAAAGCCTTTTTACAATAATTATTCTCGGAGTTCTATCCAACCAATTTTCATCTTTTTTTCCCCTCTAAAAATTTAAAGCTTTTGCATCGAAATTGTGATTTTTTTTTTCTAATTTAATAAACATTCAAAAAGGGGGAGGGGGTAGTTTTCAATTTGGGATTAAAATTAGAATAGGAATACATATTTTACCTAGATTAATTGAATTTCCAATTTACATTTCTAAAAAAACAGATCTAAAGCTTATAGTTGAGATGTGTCGTTTCAAAATTGGCGTTTTATACGTCAACAAGCCAATTTTTGTAAGAAGGGCCTTTTAGAAGATATTTAAAAAAAAAATACCGCTAAAAGTGATAGCATTTTACTATTTCATTAATGTTATTTTAAAACTATTGCTAACATTCATTATGAATGCTAGCTTCAGGTCACATTACTTGACGTAATAATACCTTAAATTAGACCTAGTAACTTTTTTAACTGTCAGTTAAAGCCCTTCCTTTGAAAATTGGACTGTAGCAGAAGAGACGTGTGAATGTGACAACAGCTGTCCTCAATTATTATTTTTATTATATGAGGTATTTAACTTGCACTTTCTGAACCGAGATATTATCATCAGAACACTGATTACAAACTAACTTAAATCTAGAACGGAAAAAACACCCAGCCACTGTGAAAGGGGAAACCCATATTTCACCATACTGAGAATAGAACTCGGGACTCTTAGCTCGGTATGCAGACACGCTACCAACTAAGTGTATTATTAAAAAGAACACCAAGATTTTCGCATTTCAGTGATCTCCAAACAAACTTACCTCACAATTTGAGTGGCTTATATTGCTGAGGTTCAGTCTGAACACCCGGTCCCTGAAACAAAGAGAAATATCACTTTGAACATCTTGAACACATGAAAGTCTGATAGTTTTATTTTAAATAAGGAGATCAATCTTTAATACTCACTGCATCAATACCTTCCCTTTTTTCCCTCGTATCGAAAGAATCGAGAACAAATCTTAATATAGAAGTTTTTTATTTCCACTTCTGTGATCACATGGTTTAAGGCATCACTCTCACAATATATTATACTGCCGATGACGAGGATATCGTGGGTTTGAATCCTGGTCGGTTATATTTAGGATGGTTTTCCTTAAACAGTTTCCCAATCTCCCTCCACGCAATTGCGGGTATATTATGTCCTTTAAATTCAATACATCCTCATCCCCTAACACATTCATTTTATATTCATTTACTTATAGTTAACATTCCAGGCCGTAAACTCACAATCGAGCGGCCGTCGCTGTTAGCGATGATAGTGCCAACATTTATGAATAGAGGGTGTCATGTGGTCAGCACAACGAAACCTTCGGCCGTTCATCTCAGTTTTCCATACTGGAGCCGCTACTTATTTATTCAAGTAGCTCCTTATTTGTCCTCACGAGGCTTAGTTTGACCCCAGTTCCAGACCCACTGCTTCATAGAAAGATTCTACAAACGTCGGGGATCGAAACCAGAACCTCCGGCCACTAGACCACATAGGCAGTCTATAGGTAACACTATCACAAGCAGTTTATGCGTAGTTAGTTTTTATGAGTTCGTTATGAATAAAAACATATTTTTAGAAGTATTGAAAACGACACGTTGAAGCTGAAATGGCTGGTTGAGAATGATTAGGAGGATAATTTGTGTTTTAAGAATTTACCAAGACATCGAGGATTAAAAACGGTGTATTCTTGCTGGTAGACAAGCTACCTTTTTTTTTTTTTTTTCTGAGAGGGTATAAGAAACCGGAGTGTTGAGACACTAGAGTGAAATAATCTCTCCTGTGAAGAATAAAAGCGTTACGATGAAAATAAAGGATGAGAGGAACCATGCAGAAAGAATGGTGAACGCCGGAGGAAATTGAATAAAGGGAAACTTGCATATACTATTTTATTCATTTTTTTTCTTCTTCTTCTTTCCTTTCGCTAGTACGGTTTTGTTTCCAACGCCGTATTTCCATTTCATGACCGAAAATAACTCAATTCTAATGTTTTATTCATGACGGATTTAAGTTGAGCTCTAAGAGCATTCGTCTATAGATAGGAATGCGGTGAATGGCATGATCGGTTAACATTATCTATCTGATCATAAAACTCACCACCGTGGATAAATATAGAAAAAAATGTTCGCATGCACTTTCTAATGTAACATGATATATATATATATATATATATTGTATCCAAATCGGTTTAGGAAAAACATGAATTTATATGGTTTAGGACAGTGTTTATCCTAGTTTTGGTGACGTATTACCACCAAATGGAAGTTATGCGTACTGTGGCAGTGGTATTCAACTTGGGGTACTCGTACCATCAGCGGTACTCAAAGTTATCTTAGAAGGTACGTAAAATTTAAAATAAATATAGGTTATCTATACATATTTCTCACTTATAACCTATTATTTAATACATTAATACCCACTTTTGTGGCCACATGGACTAACGCGCTACTCTCGTGTTAGACTAGACTGCCGAAGACGGGGAGATCAGGGTTCAATCCCGGTCGGGTGCACTGAGGATGGGTTTTCCTGAATGGTTTTCCACTATCCCTCCACACAAAGACGGGTGCACTTCCTCTAAATTAAACCTTCGTAAGCCTTAAAACATTAGAGCACATAAGCGTTTAATCCGAACGGGTGATAAGACACGGTGCTAAAAAACACATTATTTTGGATATAATTTATTTTAGACTTAGATAAGTGGATATGGATGACTTGCGATATGTACCCAAATTTGGAGTACACAGCGAGAAATTATATCTGGGGAAAGGTAAACAAAAAAAAAATGGTCAAATCTAAATATGGGTCTGTACCTTGATAGAAGCTAACTGAAAGACAGGTCAGGTCGTATTTATTAAAAAATTTACGGGGGCCTTTCTATTTTTAAGAAACATATTTCATCATCGATAATCTATTGTTAGTATTGGCTAGTTAACTTTGTATGTGTCCTATTTTTATGCGGATCTTGTATATTAAACTTACAAGCTTTGTGAAATTATCATTGTTAAATTATTAATAAAAGTCAATAATTGAAGCCATAACCGTCCTCGTGGTAGAGTGGTCAGAAATCCTAACTGCTGACAGAGGTTCTGGTTTCGATTCCAAGCTGGTACTGGGGAATTTTTTTATATATATTGAAAGGAGAATTATTCTCATGGTCATTAAGGTTTGGTGAATTAGGCTTAAGTTAGGTTAAGATCTTGATTGGCTCTACCTCCTCATACTCTTTATCACCCTCATATCATCTCATCGGGATATCGAAAGAGCCTCGGAGGAAAGCGTGTAAGATCAGTACATTCGGGCATAGGCGTTAGGCACGCGGCACTGTAGTAATGGCAAGCACCTTCTGTGGTGCAGGACCGTTAATGATGACACTCAAAATGTGTTCGCATTTCTAGATGGACTGGTGTGTTGTTTACTATTTATTGTGATATTTTCTGCTGCCGTACTTCAAGAGGTCGAAGTGTGCAGTGCAGCGCGCCTAGCTCCTATGCAACCTGTTGTACATGCATGCTTGCACAGCTGTGCTCTCCCGGCGCTGTACGCCGAAACTTTGAACACAATTTAATGGTATTCGCGTAGTTTTCCTGATTTAAGTGTTTAGGGATTTTGTATTACTTTAGGTTCAAACAAACTATATGTGCAGTTTTGGCGTTGAGTTCCAGAACACCCTGTATATGAATTCATGACAGTAGATCTAGTAACCTTTATAGCTGTCCCTATGGCTGTCTGTGGTCCTTCAACAGTCGGTAAAGAATTCCTTAGTTTTTGGTCCGGATGTGATATTTTAACCGCACATCTTTCCAACCTATCACACGTGGTAAGTTGCCAAGAAAACGTACCCGTTTTAATCCCGAGGAGGACAATTTACAACAAAGGCGCCATATTGTTTACGTTGGAGATGCTATCTAGCGGGAGTTACGGGACATTTGTTCTAAAACTGGTTCTGCCAAGGAACAGACTCTCGTTCTTAAGAGTTGCTTAATTCAAAATAATCTTGACTATAGAACGCTTTAGTATTAAGGACGAGAGGGGAAAAGGAGTGGTCCTAATTTGTGCTGGCGCGCAACATTTATTTTAATGCTTCGCGCCTCACTGCGCACTTTAAGATATCAGGAATACTTAATTTAAAGACAGAGAATGAAAAGGGTGAATTGGAACAAATGGAACATTTTACTTGGAGGGAAAATAGAAAACTATTGACGAAAAAAAGATTTAATGCCTTCAACCGGGGAATATTACATTCTTATAAGATTTATTTAGCTACTTTTAAAAAATAAATTAAGGCTGTTATATTATTATAAACACACGATAGTTTCTGTATCACTCGTATATAATCTAGGCCACGTTACATGCTCCGATTTCCTCGGCCTTTAGACGTAACTACTGAATTATCCGCATCTGTGGGCACGCGGACAAGATGTAAGCCGGGAAGGTCGGAGTTCAATTCTCCGCATGACATTTTAATGGCCTATATGTAAATATTGATGGGCAAAAGTTCTAAAAAAAAAGTTATTAACGATCTCCTCAGACTAAAATTTTAATTTACAATTTCTTAAGATATGATTTCTAAGATCTTCTCATTTCAAAACTATGTCATTAATGGGGGAGTAATTGTGAATTTAAGCTCATTTTGAGCCAAGTATAAAAATAATTATATTCTTACCTGCATAATGAACTTGTCTCACATTCGTTACCTGAAATATAATGTTATCAATCACTTTTATACCCACTTCAATGGCGTAATAATCTATGGCGTCGCTCTCGTTTCAGACAGGTCTGCCAATAATAATGAGATCGGGGTTCGAATCCCTGCCGAGTCTGTTGGGGGTAGTTTATCCTGTATGGCGTTCCACTCTCCCAGGCAAATGCGTGTAGATTACCTTTAAAATGCTTCCTTCCTCATCTCCACCCTGTATAACCTGAACAGGTAGTAAGACGCGGTGATAATGAAAATTAATTTCATGACCAAAATCTCATTTCACGACTTTTTCATGCAGACCTTTTAACTGTTTCGGCACTCTGCCTTCCCCACGAGATCTCGGGTACATTTCCTCTAAAGTCTACCTTCTCTGCCCCTGTGCCATTAAAGTGTAAATATGCTGAGCGGATACATCACCCGGACGAGTAGTAAGTACAAGGATCACGTAAAAAACATAAAGTGAGAAGTAGCCAAATTTTATTTCCTATTCTGAAAGGCGGATAGATATGACGTGATATGTTTATTCCGCCACGTTGTTCAAGATTCTACCATTTCGTGCTCACGTCAGAAAAGCCATCATCGTAATCGGGAGTATTGTCGACGTGTACGAGGGGTTGCTTCTGCCAGTCGAGTCGGCCTTTGTTCACGATTCAGCCATTCCACCCCTAGAGAGATTTCTACCCCTGAAGAATCACCAAAGCGTGCACGCACCGTCTTCTTCCATGCGTCCAACGTGAGAGTAAGGGGGTGGTTGGGGAGGGAGGTAGAGGGGACCGGGGGGGGGGGTGGGAGAGGGTGCAGGTTTAACGTCAACTAGCTGGCTTTTCCATTTTACGCTATACTGACAAGACAACAGGGCGGTGCAAAAACTGGGTGGCGGCTGCTACAGTCAGCGGGGGACGGAGGCAGTGGCGTGTCACGGAATATTACCAGGGTGAGCGGAGTTAGTTAAAACTTTATTTGTTATAATATTCTTACCTGCATCGTTGGTCACACGGTATCACGCGTCAATCTCGCATTAGACTAGACTGCCGATGTCTGGAAGCTTGGGGTTTGAATACCAGTCAGGTGTAATAAAGGTATTTTTTCCCCTTTATGTTTTTTCACTATATCTCCACGTAAATGTGGGCACACTTCCTCTTAGCCACTGAAGCGGGTATCGGTTTAAAATGTGTAGCTTTGTAAGGTAAAATTTTGCGACCAAATTTGCTAAAATTATAATAACATTTTATTCGCAATGATTATATCCATCATAAGTGACAGCTCTTGATCCGACATGATCTGACGTAATCGGACCAAAAATACATTAAAGTAGATATAATAACTTGCTAAGCTCTTCTATAGAAATTTGACTTTGAAATTTAAAAAAAAAGTGTAAGTCTGCTCAAATATTTTAAGAACCTATACAAAGATACATTCAAACTTATAGTCAACATTCAAATACTGAAAGAAATTCTTCGTAAACGTGACTGGAACGGTTTAAACTAGCTCTGCTCTTCTCCCAAACACAAAAAGACTCTTCCAAATTCATAGAATATTTGTAAAACTCAACAGTGAATGTGTTGTTCAAGTCAGTACATATAAGAATATACCTTAATTTTGGTAGACCAGTTTCCGAAGGCCTTATTTCGTAATCAGAATCCTACTGTATAGTAGTTTTGGTTGGAACAAAATGACCTTACAGAAAGGTAGTAGGAAATGCGCTCTGAGAGGCCTTTTATCATACCAAAGTACTATATACAATGAGGATTCTGGTACGAAATAAGGCCTTACAGAACAGGTTTCCTAACAAAATCATGGAACCGTTTCAGTAGCTACGTCGAATGATGATCCTATCTTCACCCAGACAGTAAATATAAATAAATATTTTTTAAATCAAGCCAGTTTTCTCTTTCATATTTTTTGTCATCCGAACTGTCTCTAAAAGGGGGAGGGGGGAGAGACTAAGATCACGTGGTTTCCCCCTCCTGTTTCAACCGCC
This sequence comes from Timema podura, assembly GCA_033556935.1. Lineage (NCBI taxonomy): Eukaryota > Metazoa > Arthropoda > Insecta > Phasmatodea > Timematidae > Timema > Timema podura. The sequence continues at coordinate 53,564,760 of JAVRXN010000012.1, read as the reverse complement.
GTTGTTTGGTCTAGCGGCGGCGGGAAGGAAGGAAGGATAGAGGGTGCCACATCAGCCGCCGCATTGTATTGTGGGAGATAGATCTATCTATAGTCTAGTCTCTGTCTGTCTGTCAGTTTGTGAAGCGGTAGTGCGGCCCAATACTTCGCTTCAAAGGACACCCTGGACTGGAAGTAACGCAGAGGATATCGAGGGGAGGAAGGAGAGAAATTCGAGGGGAAAGTGGCAACACAAATTCTGATAGGAACTAACAGTAAGAGCGCGATGATAAAAAAAACTTTTATTTTTTAATATAAACAGTTTTTAAAAAAATTACGTGCATTACAAACTGATACGTGACGATTGTCCCAGCAAAGGTCGGTAGCCATTTTGATACGATGGACCGAAGAGTTATAAAAATTAATTGTTAGGCCAGTTTAAGAAAAAAAATAGTGCAAACAAAATTTAACTTTATATTTCTCATATAATAATTAATTATTTGTCTATTTTTTATAGACACAATTGTTTGTTCAGCCAAGTTATGGCCGCATCTAGATATCATATTCTTTAAATTGAAAAATGACACCTGGACACAGGAATCGAACCCGGGACCTTGGACTTAGTACGCCAAAGTTCTGGCCACTGAGCTATCCAAGAGTCGTTCTGTGTTCAGATTCATATTATAAGAAGCTGACTATTTTCATACGTCCATCACAGACGCTGCCTTAAAATATTAGTTAAGAATGATCCTGGGCACGGGACGATACCTGGATAGCTTAGTGGTGTAATATGCCAAGGGTCCCGGGTTCATCCCGTGCTCAGGTGTCATTTTTCAATTTAAAGAATTAGTACATATGCGTATAACCTGAACGGATACTTTGAGACGCGGTGACAAAAAAAATCGAAATCAAATTTATTGAAACAATACTTGACGACAAAGCTTAGAATCAAAATAATATTTTGCAATTGGGTATTTTAAATAGTGTTTTAATAAACTTTATTAGGATTGAGAAAAAAAATCAAATGAGTAAGTAAATGGTTTTATCGGATTGCATTTCTATCGAGTACTGTTTGCGCCTGTGTATACGTTGGATATACAGTGCCGCACTACGTATCTGTATAACATAAAGCCTCACGTTGTATCTCGCGGCGCTAGGCTTCTGTGAATAAACTTGAGCTTAGCATTGATATAAATTCAAATAGCCTAGATTTTAAAAGTTGGCTTCTCCCAAATCTACTGATATTATTTATTATTATTACTATTATTATAATTATGAGTGTCAGATCAACATTTAGTTTTCATGTGATTCAGTATTTTTAATAAATAAAGGACCGGTTGATAATTACCCTTAATTAAGGTAAAAGCCCTCTTTTTCCTCCATAAAGTATACAGACGGCATAATACACCGGCACGCAAGCTGTCAGTAGCACGTCTGCATTCTGAGCTAAGGGACCGGGGTTTGCTTCCTGAAATGGTCGAAAAATCTGTTTATTTTAAATCAAGGGTCTATTATTTTAGACCCGCCTCGGTGACGTAGTTGGCTAACGCGCTAGTCGTGTTGAGCTCGACTAACGAGGATGGGGAGATCGAGGTTCGAATCTCGGTCGGGTGAACTGGGGGTGGCTTTTCCTAAATGGTTTTCCACTCTCCCTCCACGCAAATGCGGGTTCACTTCCACTAAATTCAACCTTCCCAATTCCTAATCCATTAGCGTAATTAGTACTTAAGCGTACAACCCGAACGGGTAGTAAGACGCGGTGCTAAATAATAAAAATAAAATTTTAGACTGATAAATTGACATTCCAGGAATTATTGTTGTTTCTGATCAAAAAGTTTAGTTTGTAAGTCATGTGCTGATGTACTCAGTTCGTTAAGAAATACATTATAAATCCCCCTGATTAAATTCAACTATTAAAATATTTTGGATTAATTTTTGAGTGAGTATGTTCACACATTAATTACATTACTATGAAACTTAAAAAGAAGTAAGAAGTGAATTGAATAAAAATTAAATCAATTTTACTTTAGTCTATTATTTTTTCCTCGCTCTTTTGACATTAATATGGGTAGTGTGACATAGGCGAAACTAGATGACGTTTCGCCTATGTGTGGGAATGACTCACCCAAAAAAATGATCTAAATGAGATTTTACATAAACTTTTATTTTCTTTAGTTAAAAAAAAAGAACAGTTTTTATAGTTGGGTTTTTACGATCCATTTTAAACATCACAAATTATTCTTTCTTCCTTTCCTCGCAACAGTTAATACATCCCACTTCCTTTGAACACTTCGTTTACCGGAAGCGTCATCACACCTTGTTGAATAAACACACCCACACACACCCACACACACACACACACCCTTCTTTGGAGTGCATGACATCGCGTTCGACTGTTTACAAGTGACGCCCCATTTAACCGCGTTTCTAGCACTCATAACTACTGACGGGACTCGATAAAGTGTGGGTGTGAGAGAGAGAGAAAGACATCACGAGGACGCGCTCCTGACAAGGGAGAGACAGAGAGAGAGAGAGAGGGATAAGGAAGGCGAGGGGAACTAGTAGGGGGTTGTAACACTAGCTTTGTGCAGCGCATAGATTCAGGGTTTCTTTTGATCTTCCAACATTGCGGAACAACCGACACTTGACACAAGAACCTCTTTGAGACAAACTACACATGATGGTAATAAACAGTGTATGGGGGTTGTAAGATGACATGGCTCCTACCCCCACCACAACCAACCAGAGAAAGTTGTGGGGGGGGGGGGAAGAGCAGGAGGATTCTATTCCTGAGTAAAGGCACTTCCCCTTCCCACGGAGACATGTTACACAAGACTTGGTAAATATAACAGGGTATGGGAGTTGTAAGATGACATGGCTCCTACCCCCACCACAACAACCAGAGAAAGTTGTGTGGGGGGGGGAGAGCAGGAGGATTCTATATCCTGAGTAAAGGCACTTCCCCTTCCCCCACGGAGACATGTTACACATGTAGGTAATATACAGGGTATGGGAGTTGTAAGATGACATGGCTCCTACCCCCACCACAACAACCAGAGAAAGTTGTGTGGGGGGGGGAGAGCAGGAGGATTCTATATCCTGAGTAAAGGCACTTTCCCTCCCCCACGGAGACATGTTACACATGTAGGTAATATACAGTGTATGTGAGTTGTAAGATGACATGACTTCCACCCCCACCACAACCAACTTGGCATAGATATATTGGAGGAAGAAGGGATCAAGGACCTTCAATATTTTCCTCCAAGACACACTGGTGTGTCGAGGTTTAAATAAATACCAAGTTCCAAAGACGAGCAGACTGAGTATAATCTATTCAGGAGGTACTAGTTCAGAAATGGTGAACTATTATGATAACGAGAGCCCAATTTGTCGATCATTTTTGGATAAATTATTTCGAGTGTCTATGAAGATTATGAGTATCAAAATGAAATATTGGAAAATTTCATCATTATTTTAAATATAAAAATGGGTTGGTATAATTTATTTATATTTCTTAAGGCGCCCTAAAATTAATTTTAGAAATATAATTGATAGTATTTCAGCCTAATGCGATTACTATTTTAACAGGGTCGTCCCGCAGCATTTCTCCTTCTTTCTCCCCCTTCAAAGCTTAGACAAGACTCAACACAGTTTATTACATCTCCCCCCCCCCCCTCACCCGCTTTTACCTTCACCTACACGAGTCCGGCGAGCGAGCAGAGCGCTTTGACGAAGGAACTGAAGATGGAATTATTAAGAAAACAGAACAAGTCTCGAAACTTTTTGAGATTAAGAAATGTTTTGGTAATAGTGAAATCTCCTAGTGATTTATGACTGCGGCACTTACATAAATTAATCCGTCAAGTAGACATTATAGTAATAGTTTGAGTCTATTCCAGTTTGGTTTAAAGTTGAGTTACTAGAGCAAGCGACCGGGGTTCGGTATTGGAACAGTGTACAGCGTCAAGTGTACTGTATAGGCTGGAGTTTTACAGGGTAGTCTTACGTATCAGGAGCTGATAACAGATCATATTAAACAGTTCGACGAGAAACGGCTATGGCTGCTTTTTATTTAATCAATATATTTAATATTACTTATGTATTTATTTAAATCTGTGAGAAATTAATCATCTCGATATCCAAATAAAAACTTACGGATAACATGGTATCTTAACCCTGGGTTATTGCAATAATGTAATTATGGTAGCCCTCCTATTTATGCACCAAAGTGGTCCAAAGCATAATAAATTGGCGATCCATATTACATACAAAGTTAAATAAATGGTACGGCACACCGCACAGACTTTCTCTCTCTTTCTATAAACTCGTAAGATTTCTGAACGGAATAATGTACATTGTATCATCACCACTCCACATAAGAACACGCATAAAATAATATACAATGATATAGAATCAATGAGAAAAGAGGCGCATCTTTGTCCACCTAAGAACATTTCAAACAGTTTAATGTCTTCCACAAGGGTCAACACTTCGTATTAAAATTTCGATTTCTGGTTAAAATTTTAACATTTTAAAAGATGTTGCAGATCTTCAAGTCATCGCATTGATATTTAATTATTCATTTTTACATTTTGACCAATAAAAAATGTAAATATTGACTATTGAGTCTAAAATGGAGATAGATCATTGCTATGCAAACATTTCTCCTAAGAGATTTAAGGAAAAATAACATACTTTTTTTAGATACTTACTTATATTTAATTACTCTATGGCATTGGAGTATTATTGCGTTAAGACTTAAGTAGTATATGTTTACAACTAAAGCTCACAAAATTGTATTAATATATTTGCAAATATCTCAGAAACTGCTGTTTTTATAAAAATATATGTCAAATAAAAGTTTTTTATTTCTAATAGTCCTACAATTTTGCAATGATAAGTTGTTTAGTTTCTCCAATAGTTGTGGAGATACGGGAATTAACGCTTCTGTAATGTACCCTAAAAATCATTTTCATAGGAAAATGAAAATAGCCAGTTTATTTATAATCTTAATCAACGCCTAGATACGAATTTTAATCAAAATCGTTTAAGCAGATTTTGAGAAAACCAAATTTTCTCTTTTTCGTCCTTCAGTAAACTACCCTTAATTTTAAGTTTTTATAGACACACAGACAGACGGCATTGCAAAGACTATTTTTTAGGGTTCGGGGGGTCATGAGACGTCGACATCCATCAACATTTCAGGTTAGTTTTTTTTTTACGGTCGCAATACTTAAACTTTAATGTCCAAAAAGTTAAAAAAAAATCATATAATTGCGTATATATTGAAAGTTATTGATTTTATAAAAATATGTTTCGGATAAAATATCTGTATTATAAATATATATACATATTTGTAATGCTAAGTAGTTTCATATCTCAAATAGTTTCGGAGCTATTTAAAAAAATGTTAATTTACGCATCAGACCGGAGCCCTTAAAGCCATTTTGCCGAAAAATTGAGGGTAGCCATTTTGTTTGGAATATTTATTAATGTTTATAAATGAATTTTAATCAAAATCGTTGGAGCCGATTTTGAGAAAATCGACTTTTTCTCTTTTTGCCATTCAGTAAACTACCCTTAATTTTAAGTTTTAATAGACACACAGACAGACGGCATTGCAAAGACTATTTTTAAGGGTTCGGGGGGTCATGAGACGTCGACATCCATCAACATTTCAGGTTAGTTTTTCTTACGGTCGCAATACTTAAGCTTTAATGCCCAAAAAGTTAAAAATATATATATAATTGCGTATATATTGAAAGTTATTGATTTTATAAAAATATGTTTCGAATAAAATATTTGTATTATAAATATATATACATATTTGTAATGCTAAGTAATTTCATATCTCAAATAGTTTCGGAGCTATTATAAAAAATGTTAATTTACGCATCAGACCGGAGCCCTTAAAACGATTTTGCCGAAATATTGAGAGTAGCCATTTTGTTTGGAATATTTATTAATGTTCATAAATGAAATTTAATCAAAATCGTTAGAGCCGATTTTGAGAAAATCGACTTTTTCTCTTTTTGCCCTTCAGTAAACTACCCTTAATTTTAAGTTTTAATAGACACACAGACAGACGGCATTGCAAAGACTATTTTTAAGGGTTCGGGGGGTCATGAGACGTCGACATCCATCAACATTTCAGGTTAGTTTTTCTTACGGTCGCAATACTTAAGCTTTAATGCCCAAAAAGTTAAAATTATATATATAATTGCGTATATATTGAAAGTTATTGATTTTATAAAAATATGTTTCGAATAAAATATTTGTATTATAAATATATATACATATTTGTAATGCTAAGTAATTTCATATCTCAAATAGTTTCGGAGCTATTATAAAAAATGTTAATTTACGCATCAGACCGGAGCCCTTAAAACGATTTTGCCGAAATATTGAGAGTAGCCATTTTGTTTGGAATATTTATTTATGTTCATAAATGAAATTTAATCAAAATCGTTAGAGCCGATTTTGAGAAAATCGACTTTTTCTCTTTTTGCCCTTCAGTAAACTACCCTTAATTTTAGGGGTAGATATCCAATTCCAAAAACCCCTCGGGGCAACCCTATGAAAACCCTAGATATCAAGTTTCAGCTCAATAGGTAAAATAGTTTAGGCTCTAGTTGGAGGTACAGACAGACAGACAGACAGACGGAAATTCAAAAACCACTTTTTCGGATTCAGGAAGTCATGAAACGTCAAAATTCATCAAAATCTTGAGTTCGAATTTTTTGACGATCACAATACTTTCTCTACCTGTAAGATAGAGAGAAAGTAAAAATATATATATTTATATATATTTTTGTACTTATTTAAAGTATTTAACGTGCACTTTCTGAGCCGACTCATATTAGCACACGACTTATAAACTAACTTAGCTCTAGAACAGACACAACATCCAACCCCCAGCCGTTAATTTATCACTGTGAAAGGGGGAAACCCAACCAATGATAAGAGACGTATAAAGCAACTACGAGCAACACTCACATTTAAAACAATACATTGGAATTTATCTAAACTATTTGCCTACAGCGGAAAATGGAAATGTATTTTAAATAATTTAACAACAGTTTATTTATTTTCATAAGGAAGCAATTCTATCTTCTTGGTTTGAGCTTACTTACCATCTTGTTTCCTTCCTACCTACCTTACCCTTTTTTTTTTAGATCATGCCATTTTGAAACTTCTATAAGCATTTTATGTTGGGTTTTTTTGTACTTCCAGAAAACAGGTTAAAAAAAGTTTTGCTTTCTTTGCACCGCGCCTTATTAGCTTCAATTAATTGAGAGCTTTGAAGTTCAGTAGTAGCAATTAAAATTATCTCTGTAAGAGTATTACTGCTCTTTTACACACACCGTATACAATAGTGTGTCCATTATAGTTGAAAAGGAAAAATAAAGTAGTGTTCTTTGATACTTTAATAACGTATTATTTACAGCTCGAAAGTTCACTGCCGCACGCCACCCATCCTCCAGTTTGAGCTAGTTCTATCCAGGGGTTTCGAACGAAATACGTTAGGGGAAGGGGGAAGAAGCGGTGGAGGGGGGCGGCGAGAAAGTAAATTTCCCAACTCTAGGTGTTCTGAAATTATATGAGAAAAATTCCCAGGTGACCAGGGATTGTTCAGGGACCACATTGAAAACACCGGAAGTCAGAGCGTTCCCCCCCCCCCCCCCCCCCCCCCCCCGGAAAATTATGAAATTTGTGGCAGTAATAATTGGACCCTTAGAATCGATGTTTTAGTCAACTGTATTTTTAAATTGGCTTGATAAAGATAGATTTTTAAAGTGACATGTATTTTGACATTCACAATCATTGCATGTAGGAAAACTAACAAGTTTCGGCTCTTAAATACTCGAAGCTTTATCGAGTGATCAACTTAAAACATTAGCTACACAACACCCGGCCCCGTGGTGTAGTGGCCAATGCACCTGTCTACGTACCTAGGGTCCCTGGTTCGATTCCCGACCGGTACCTTAGTATTTTATTCTTAAGGGGAATTATCCCAACGGTCAAAAGGGTTGGTAAATTAGGTTAAGGCTCCCACTGGTCCACACCTCTATATTCACTACCATACTCATTACGGGTACGACGTGTAGACAACCTCATAAGTGATCCTGGCCACCTTTGTGTCACCAGAACGGCAAATATATACATACAGGGACGACCGAATTGGATGTTATGTCCCTCCACGTCAATAATGCCACACGCTAAAAATAAATTTAAAAATAACAACTTAAAACTAGAAGTCAGTGACAGCGGAGCTACCACCATATTTTACTACCCAAGCTTTCTATACAATCTACCAAAGAAGGTAGCTCCTTTCAATGTTTGATGAGTTATGAAGTTGGAAACTTTTTAAGAGTGGGGATTGACAGTTGGGAAATTTAACATTTTTATTTACGAGTCTGCGGTAAAGATCGTTCATAATCGAAAGTAATGTGGTACATAGTAGTTCTACAATTTCCCAATCAAGATCTTGAATCTCCACAAAATTTCCAACTTGCAAGATTTCCCCCCCCCCCCCCCAACATTGGGGAGATGTGGGGGTGAGATCCCACAACCCTCCCCCAGCGCGACACCCCTTGTTCTACCCAGTCCACCTATTACACCTATCTCTTTCAGGTCTATTCTAATGTTATACTCCCATCTGCGTCTAGGTCTTATACAATACATATCATTACATCCCCGTAACAACAATTTAGAGGCTACTCGCTTCGGTGGCCACGTCGTCTAAGACGTCATTCTCGCAATAGATTAGGATACTGATGGCGCGCAGATCGGGGTTCGATCCCGGTCGGACGTACGAAGGGTGGTGTTTCCAAAATTATGTTCCACTCTCGCTCTACGCAAATAAGGGTTACAATTCCTCTAAATTTAACCTTCCTCATCCCTAACATATTATAGTAATTAGTACATAGGTGTACAACCAGAACGGGTAGCAAGACGTGGTGCTAAAAAAATTTAGAGGTTAAATGAAAACACAACTAATTTATGTCAACCCACTTGAATTTTTTTTATGTAAATAAATATGAATCAGTTACTTTACTATATTAATTAATTTATTAACATGACTAATATGATTTTATAAATCTGTAGGTTTGGTATATATTGTTAATAAGTTGACAAAGTTCCAACGTCTTTGAAGGGATACTCTATTGATTAAAAATACTAGTCTATGATGTCCATGTTTTAAAATATGGTTTGACCTCTGTGCATCCAACCAATGGGATATGGTACAATCCGGTTACCCTGAAATTAGCAGTATCCTCTCTATGGTGATAGTATGATGGCTTTATCTTTTAAGCTAAGCCAGTGGAACGCAAAACTTTTAAGTTCACGGTACACTTAACAAGCCTGCATTTTTAAAAAATTCGCTTCACATTGTTTTGTTCAGGGTACGCACCGTGGCAGCATAAAATGTATTGCGCACCAAGTCCAAATGTTGAACGGTATATCAGAATCAGGAAAGTATAGACTATTATTTACTCAGACAAGTAACTTCAAATGTTCCATGGTTAAGGGTAAAAGAAGGGTGCATAATCGGAATGTTTCAAATTTATCGAGTTGCTATCCAAACCTGCGGCACAAATAGATTATTTGTCACATTTCATCAAACACGATCACCCCCTAATTTAGAGAAAATGCACCCTGATTTGCATGAAGGAAGAATAGAAAATCAGTTAGGTAAAAAATCCCCTTCTTGGTCGGAATTCTAACTCCGACCTCACCTTCACCGGTCAGTTAGAGAATAACGCCTTTGTCATTGTGACCACCGGTATGGGTATATAATATGCTATTTTTTTAATGTATTGCTCCCACATAAATAGTAGCTAAATTTCAAACTTAGACTTCGGCACAGTGTTATTACTTAATAAGATTTTAGTAATAAATATAAGGCTGCTTCAAAGTCTGCAATCTTTCAAGTATGAAATATTAATATTAAAGATAGACGTTCCCCGTCATCCTGTGAATGTGAGGGTTATGCAACCCGCACGTGCTCCCTATGTTTACTTGTGTAAACCCCCCCTACCCCCCCGGGCAGCGGAGCAAGAGAGGAACGTGCCACGAAGGAAGATACAGAGATCACGTGATCGTTATGGCGGGATGAGGTACTTCCCCCCCCCCACCCCTTTCCCCTTCTATCGCTGTATTTAAACACGTACAAAATATCACGTTACTTTTCCTCCACGGATACTGACTGCTCCTTTCTCAAGTCATTATCCTACACCCAGCGATTTCAAGGGATGTTTTGATAATAATATGTGTCGCACACTTAGTCTGCGTGACTGCGAGTAAATTGACTCTAAGATACCCTCCCTTCCCATTCTCTCCCTTTAGGTCAGGTAACTAACTAGCTACGACCCGCTACTGTGGTCGAATGTTTCAAGGCGTCACTCTCAAAATAGACAGGACCACCAGTGACGGGAATACCGAGGTTAGAATCCAGATCGAATGTAATGAGGATGGTTTTAACTCTCATTTTTTTTAACGCAAATGCATGCACACTTACTTTAAATTCAACCCTCATCATCCCTAGCATTTTTCATTTATTTGAGGTATTTTACGTGCACTTTTTGAACCGACTGATTATATTCGGCACACAAGATTTTCTATGAGCGAGTAAGCGAGAGGGCTTACCAATTATTTTCCGGGAAATGTATTCACACATGCCTCCTAGGATTCTTTTACATACCAGAATTGACAGGGGACTGACCCCTAAACCGCCAGTTCACCTAATTATTACGAAATATTTGAAATATCTCAATAAATATATATTTATTCCAACATGTGACCAGTTTGAACGCAGCTACTGGTGGTCTGAGGGTAAGGTGTCAGACCTCTGTTCTGGGGTCCGGGTTTCAATCCTCGGTCCCGGCACAGATTTATCTGATTGCCAAACCCTTCCTTCACCTCTGAAAAGACGTGTATTAATCACAACTTGTGAATGTGAGGAATGCCAGGACTCCACCGTGGTTCGGATCCACGTTAAACTGTAGGTCCTCCATTTCATTTCACAATCATCCTACCATTACACATTAGCGTAAGTGCGTATTACCCAAACGGGTAGTAAGACGCGGTGCTAATAATAATAATAATAATAATAATAATATCGACTAGTGATTAAACGTCATTTTCTGTAAATGTAGCCAGGGATTAATTAAGATAATATTAACATTATGTCAACATAGAAGAAAATAATGTACCTATATAAACTTGTCGACCTCAGTTTTTTTGGGGGGGTAAAGTGCTCGTCTCAGGAGCCGATGATCGTGGGTTCAAACCCAACCGGAGTTGAAGAATTTTTCTTGATTGAGAAAAATTTGTAGCTCAACTTTCTTCGGAGAGAAAGTAAAGCCGTCAGTCCCACATTTCAATTATGGCATTTTAAAGAACCCTGGAAGATAAATGAAAAAACTTTCCCAGTAAATTAGGTAGGCCCTTTCGCGTTAGCTCGTAGAAATTCAATGTGTAAGGCAACATGCAAACATCACACTTCCTAAACCACCTTAGGAGATGAAGTTTCTACCAGATGGTGCAGACAACACTAACCATCCGAGAGGAAGAGTGCATGCCCAGTTACAAGAAGATTAATTTAATGGCTAATTTAAAAATTAAAGGTAGTTTTATATAACAACAAACACCCATCCATTTCAGTGGCTGCATGGTCTTAGGCGCTACCCTCACTGTAGACCAGAATGCCGATGACGGAGAGCTATAGGTTCGAATTTCGGTCGAGTGCACTGAGCGTGGTTTTCCTTAAATGGTTTTCCACTCTCCTTCCACGCAAATGTGAGTATACCTCCTTTAAATATAACCTTCCTTATCCCTAAAACCATTAGCGTAATTGGAACATGAGAGTACAACCCGAACGGTTAGTAAGACGCGGTGCTAAAAAAAAACCTATCTTCGATTTTGACTTCGCTTCACATGTTTCAAACTTCGCTTCAACTTCGTGACCTTCGCACACAGGCCCTATTAATATATTTTCATTCCCGCCCACCCTTTTCAAACTATTTAATTCCTCCATTTCCTTAAGTACAAATTCCCAACAAAAAGTGTTCCCCAAGTAAACCCTTTCTCCCACAGGCAGAAAATTATTCCGAGCAAGTCGTTAATAACCGCCATTATTGTTCCTTTGTATTAGGGTCTTACCACTTCACGAGGCAAAAGGCTCTTTATCTAGTCCGTGAATGGACTTCATACAAGTCTTTGTCTTCCTTCTTAAATACAAGACCGCCTGCCTTTAGTGGGGGCTTTTATTTTTTTTTAAAGAAATTATCTTTCTCTCGTGTTCGATTTGATTCAACAACAAGAGAGAGAGAGAGGAAAAAAAAGAAGCTTGTGGATTTTATAAATGAAAGTTAAAGGAAGAAGAGGGAAAGTTAAAAAAAAAAAGTATATTCCAAAACGAAGAGCTCTGGAAAGGAAATCCTTTTTTTCCCCCCCTTCTCTCTATAATCTGTACAAGTAAAAGGTAGAAGAAATGGAAGACAATTTATTCTTACTTTTTGAATTTTTTTGAGTCCCCCCCACCCCTACCCACACTGACAGTAAAAAGATAAACACGGCATGATGAGTAATGATTCAAAACTTTTGGGCGATTACGGGTAAAGTTTAGAAGTTGGTTGTACTATTTTCTTCGTGACGGATAAGAACTTTATAAATTTAGAGTGAAAAATCATAACATGGTAAAAAAAAAAGAGTTTCTTATCGAGTTAAATATAGTTAACATAAACCGTGGTCAGGATCGTTGATATTAAGACTGGGGCCGTTGGATCACTTTAAGTAGAGATTTTTTTTTTCCTCGCCGCGTCTTAATATCCGTTCGGGTTGTACGCGTCTGTATTAATTACACTGAAGTGTTCGGGATGAGAAAAAGGTTGAATTTAGAGAAAGTGTACCCACATTTGCGGCGGAGGAAGCGGGGAACCATTTAGAAAAAAAAAATTACATCCGATGTACACACGACAGGAATTAAAGGCCCGACCATCGGCAGTCCGGTCTATTGCAAGAGTGACGCCTTAGACCATTCAACCACCGTAGCGGGTTCAGTAATAAAATTGATCAAACTTGTCAGATAAAGAGTTATTTTATAGTTAAGCCTAAAGTGAAACTAGCACATAAACCATAAAGTATCACACAAGTTTCACACGAGAAGATCGTTCGAAAGTTTTTACTTTGAAACCACTCCATTATAATGGTTTCATATCGCTGGTCGGAAGCTGAAACAGGGATCTAGCATTTGGGCAGGGACTGTAATTATGAGGAGAAGTAAATAAAGTTATATTTTCTTGAGATAGGTCAAGAAATGTGACCTGAAAATTTCACTTTTGATAGCTAATAGCTATTAAATATTAGGGGTACGTGAAGCTTTGAAATGTCGAGGTTGTGAGTCAAATATCCTTCACTCCGACTTAAACACACACATTTATTTATTTATCTATACATGTCTGGGCTACTCCACGCGTAGCCCATTTGGAGGAGAGTAGATGAACTAACGTACGCCGAAAATCTTGCATCTTTTCCGTGAGGCTCTTTCCATGTACCGATGAGATGTTGATAGTGGGTATGAGGGAGATAATGAGTATGAGGTTGTGGAACCAATGGAAACAATTAAACCTAACTTAAGCCTAATTAGCCAAACCCTGGTGACAACGGCAATGATACCCCTTTAGAGAATAATATTCCGGTACCAGCCGGGAATTGAACCCGGGACTTCTAGGTCGGCAGCCACTAAACCACGAGGCGGTTAATAAAATAGTAATGTGTTATTAAAGTTGACCTGATTCGTGAAAATTTGACTGGATAAATTATATTGGAAACCTCTCGTCAACGGTGATGTGAAGTTTTTTCCCTCAATCCTGCAGTCATTTATTAGCCCCGGAGCACGTGTCTATGGCGAGATTGATCACAGGACTAACAAGGCGAATATTTGTTACTACGGATGAAGAATGTGAATGATTTGCCCGGTCCATTATACCCCCCCCCCCCTTTCCCCATAGCAGCGCGGTCAACTGCTAATATTCCCCCTGAAGCGGTGTGGTCACGGTACACGGATAATTGGCTTTAACGTGTGCCGCGCGCCATGGATCCGATGTTTGTTGCGCGGGGGGGGGGGGGGGGGGGGATGAATGTCTCCTTGTTCGACGACCGTTTTAGATGGTTCTATTGATACAATATCGGACCTCGGGGGCATCGGTCGAAACAATACGGTACAAAGTAATAATTATAGTAATTAGCCATATTGGATACTCCAGTAAAGACTGAAAACAAAATGCTAATAATTCAACCCGCGACAGTAAATGTATTGGTAATCTGACAGTATTTGTTGAGCGTGAATGTAATAAACAGCACCGACTCCATTATTATGCCGTTTGAATTGAGATTTTCTTGCATTAAAAAGTGTTGTTCATTATATGTAACTCTTATGTACCTCGAAATAATTAACAAATTGAAGCTTGATTTTGACTCTAGCAAGATATGTGTATTCGACTTATTTTTTATATTTATAAATTATATTAATTAATTTTAAATTTTTTATGAAGTGATATATATATATATATATATATATATTAGCGCCATGTCTTACTAATGTTCAGGCTATACACGTAAAGTCTGTTCACGTGGAATTTTTTCTGAAGGCTTTTCCTACAGAAAGCATAATAGGAATTTGTAGGAAAAGACCTTTAGAGAGTATCTACGTGAATGCAGTTAATATAATTACGATTATGAGTTAAGGATAGAAGGATTCAGATGAAGTGTACTCGAATTGCGTGGAGAGAAAGAGTGGAAACCACCCTGAGTATATCCTGTATACCACAGCTTGACAATTTAGACCGCACGCCCCACCCGATGTGGGTCCCGGGTGCTGTGGAATGAAACAAGTACAACTGCTCGTGTGCTGGAAGCCTGACCTCCTCCGGGGGAACAAACGAAGCGACATAGGTAAAACCTCTCTTCAAGGTGATTCCCAGTAGGAGTGGAGAAGAAACTTGGACTCTTAGGAAGATGGAATAAACAAGTCCTGAGAAGAGAACCAACCATTTTGGATGTGATTCTTCGATACAAACCAAACTCGATCGGACACATCCTTAGGAGGAATTGTCTTCTGCACGACGTCATAGAAGGAAAGGTTTAAGGAAAGAGGAGCTTAGGAAGAATGAGGATTAAAATATTGGATGACGTGAAGGAAAGAAGAAATTCTGGGAGCTGAAGGAGGAAGCAGAAAATATGGCGCCTTGGTGGTCTAAGCTCGATGGCAAAAGGAATGGACCTATCGTAAGACAGAGCACCTAGTAATGATAAGGGCAATCTAGGTTAAAGCCCTCTTCGAGTAAGAGCGAGTTCTGACTGAAGTGTGCGCCGAGCATACAGGGAGGAGACGCCGAATGAAGTCTGGCCAAGCTGTCCGGTGATGACAGGGATCGATGGAGAGCACAAAGAACTGTATTCGGTTTCTTAATTTCCCGCTTCGCGCGTTTTACGTGCGTGGCTACTCTCGATGGACACATACATATGGCTTATAAGAGGAGGCCCCCTTCCCGAGTTTCCACTTTGAGAAGTCTCTCTGACTTCTATAAGGTGTCAGTCTAGTGACGTGGCGGTGTCCTTAATGCTCGTGTGTGTGTGTGTGTGGCAGTTGTGTCAGCGTCACGGGACGTCCTCCACTCGCAGGTAATGTTTGTCCCACAGTAAAAAAAAAAGACCACGAGTCTGTGTTGGGATGAAACCATTAATTCGAAATTACACCGCAGAGCAGGGTCACAAGTGTCCACCTCATGACAGGTTGGGAGGGGGAGGTGAGGACGGGTAGTAAGGGAGAGGTCATGTGATTGGGGGGAGGCGCAATAGGGGATCACCACCTCCCTCCTTGTAACCATGTTATCATCGTGGGGGGCACAAAACCGTGGCATGGATTGAAGGATAGTCTGGAATGTAGTTCACTCTTGGATTGTTCTGTTACTTCACCCTTGTTTGTTCTGTTATTCACCCTTATGTTGTTCTGTTACTTCACCCTTGTTTTGTTCTGTTACTTCACTCTTGGATTGTTCTGTTACTTCACTCTTGGATTGTTTGTTACTTCACCTTGTGTTGTTCTGTTACTTCACCTTGTTGTTCTGTTACTTCACCCTTGTGTTGTTCTGTTACTTCACCTTTGTTGTTCTGTTACTTCACCCTTATGTTGTTCTGTTACTTCTACCCTTGTGTTCTGTTACTTCACCCTTGGATTGTTTTGTTACTTCACCCTTGTGTTGTTCTGTTACTTCACCCTTATGTTGTTCTGTTACTTCACCCTTTGTTGTTCTGTTACTTCACCCTTGTGTTGTTCTGTTACTTCACCCTTGTGTTGTTCTGTTACTTCACCCTTGTGTTGTTCTGTTACTTCACTCTTGGTTGTTTTATTGTTGACTTCTCACCCTTGTGTTGTTCTGTTACTTCACCCTTGTGTTGTTCTGTTACTTCTCACCCTTGTTTGTTCTGTTACTTCCACTCTTGTGATGTTCTGTTACTTCTCACCCTTGTGTTGTTCTGTTACTTCAGATTTATGATTTGTAAACACATGCACAGGAATACGGGTTGTATGACGTCATCAAACGCCTTCAATTTCAACCCGTTCACCATGTCTGTTTATGAAGTCAAGGTAACCTTTTAGAAGCTCTCGTCTGTAAATAATTTCTAAGCGAGCTACAGACGCGCTACCACAATAAACGAAACAAACTCATCCAAACGGATATTTTCATAATTTATATTTCAGTAATGTAAAAAAAAAAAAGCGACCAATAAATAAATAAATTAATTAAAAACCAACTGTTTGTTGTAAAATGTTTTAACTGTTAAAAGTGACAGCTGCTAAACACATTGGGTCTTGCAGATCATAATGGTTTGGCGTATGGACACATGAACGTAGATCTGGAAACTTTTCCTAGCTGTCAGTCAAGGCCATTTGTAAGGAAATCGAAAGTAAATTTGGATTGTTATGAATGTGTTAGTCCGGCCCTCATCATTTCATGATATTCAGATTCAGATAAGATTAGTGGATTTACTGGATATGACGTGGGGGCGAAGGGGGGTGTGCGAAGAGGGGGGGGGTTTGTAAATTGTGGTCTTATTGGAATATGGCCAAAAAAAAATATGTTTTTTTCTAATATATTCCCTGGGATTTGTGTAATTGATTCCGGAAGAGAGTGTACAAGGACAGTAAGGAGAGGGGGGAGGGAGGGAGAGGCTAAAATGAATGGTCCGTGCGGTTTCCTGTGGACTAAAGAGAGAGGTTCCACCGATTGGAAAGTTCGTTCACGCGAATTTTCCATTTGAAAGCATTTTATGTAAAAAAAAAGTCTACTCCTCACTCTTTCTCTCTCTCTCTCTCTCTCTCTCTCACTTTACAGTAAACTAAACACCACTACCCCCCCTCCCCCCCATTGCCACACTGACCACTCGCTACGTTCATTGCACCGAGCGAGCTTCGGACACGATACTAGATAACACCTTATATCCGACTGTGGGGTGTTTTTTTCCCCCCACCCCCTTTAAAACATGCTTTATGTTGTATTTAAAATAATAATAATCGGTTATTACTATTTTATTTACTGCTAGGTACCAAGTAGTATCTAAAGGTAGGCCAACATAAGAGAGTGAGTTATTTAATTATTTTTTGTTGTGTTAAAACAATATTTGATGATAATCAGGTCCGTGTGGACTTGAGGCTGTTTTCCCTCCCTGTCCCCTGAGTCAAGCAGAGGCCATGTTTTTCAGCCATCCTCCTCTGTAACATGCCTCTGGTTCTGTTGACCGTGTTTACCGGCATTTCGCCACCGGCCACTTGTCTACACTCCACATCCACACTTTTTTTTTTAATACTAGTTTTTTTTTATTGTATTTATATGGCATGGAGGACGAGGGAGGGAAAAAGGATAGAGCTACATTTGTAGTTTACAACGTACACAGGAAACCATTATCATTGAAACCGTTCGAGTGGAACGGAAAACAATTGTATGTATATATATATATATATATATATATTTATTTTACAAGCTTCCACAGGATTTTATACTGATTTACAAACAAAGATAGTTGATTCGTTTTTAAAGGGAAAGCGAGGATTTTTTTTAAATTGGATAACTTATTGATAAATTTAATTACTCAACAATTAATTATTACAGATTATGTTCAATGAATGATCCCATTAGGTTTATTTTTTATCATTTAACGTATTTAATAGTGATGGAATACTCTTTAGTAACAAAATACAGCCATATATATATATTTTATTAAATAATTTTATTTAAAAAAATTTGAGATATTTGACGTGAGCTTTCTGAACCGACTGATTAGGCCTGTATCAGCACACGACCTATGAACTAACTTAATCCTAGAACAGACACAACACCCCAAGCCGTTGATTGATCACTGTGAAAGGGGAACCCCCACATTTCATCAATTATACATTTTTTTCAGCCAAGCCGGGAATCGAACCCGGAACTCTTAGCTCAGTAGACTGACAGGCTACCGACCGAGCCAAGGTGTCTGACTTATATAATAATTTACAAACATAATACAAATATAGTGTTTTATTATACATTTAAAGAGGGCTTTAACAGCTTAAGACCGGCCTCGGTGGTCGCGTAGTCTAAGGCGTCACTCTCGCAATGGACTATACTGTCGATGACGGGGAGATCGGGGTTCGAATCCCAGTAGGGTGTACTGAGTGCGGTTTTTACCTAGATGATTTTTCATTCTCCCTCCACGCAAATGAGGTAGTAAGACTCTGTGCTAGAAAAAAACAGCTTAAGATAATTTGATTTTACACTCATCGGTGAGCACGCAGGTTAAAGCGTTGACCTATTCTGATTTGGCTTGCCAGTGACGGAGAGTTCGGGTTCAAAACCCGGGCGGATGTTGCTGAGGGTTTATTTTTCGCAAATAATTTTCAACTCTCACTCATATAAAAAGCGAGTACATCTACTCTAAAAGTCTACCCTACTCTTCTTATTCCTATTAGAGTAAGCTATACGGATAACAGGATTGGTAGTGAAGTATAGTTCGCAAAAAAAAAAAAGTGATTTTTCACAATTCTTAGTTTAATTTCAAATATAAAAAAAGTTCCTTTTGAATTATTTCGTACAGATATGTTTGTTCTGTGAATGTAAGATTAATCTAAAGTTTTTCAATCAATATTAAACTTTAACTACAGACAATGAAACGGATATTCTTATTCGAACTGAGAAAACTTTTTTTCACCATATATTTAAAACTTATTATTCAAAGACAGATCAATTTTATTTTCTTGATGTGTTTTTCAGTCACAACTTTTTTTTATTATTATTCTGAGTTGTGTGAGCTTTGTGGGTAAGGGTAAGTTTGCAGTTGAAGAGTTGATGGTAAGAAACTGTTTCACTCTCTAACATGCCACATAAATTCTCCTGAGTCCTGACGCTCAGCTAATCACAGAACCAACTTCGATACTTTGATGTACAGTCTCCGACGGAATGGGAACGAAAACTCCCAACTGTCCTGGAATAAGATCACTTGTAAGGAAAACTATCTGTATTGTTTTAACTTGAAAACTGGGCTGCGGCGTTACTGCACCTTAGTTTAACAAGTTTGATAAAAAAAATAGTCCTTCAATTTATTTAAATATTCAGTTATTTTTTTAGCACCACGTCTTACTACTCGTTCGGGTTATACTTTAATTACTTAATGATCACGCTAGTGATTTTAGGTATAAGAAAGGTTATATTTAGAGGAAGTGTACCTACATTTGCATAGAGGGAGAGTGAAAACCAATTTGAAAAAATCCTCAATACACATGACCAAGATCCGAACCTTGAACTCACCATTATCGGCAGGCTTGTATAATATTAGAGTAGCGCCTTAGACTATGCGGCCATCAAAGCGGGTCCTTACCTTATTATAAAGCGCATATACATTACATTTAAATACAATCGGTTACATCTGAGAACAATTTATTTGATCATAGTTTTATAAAATTATTTTCCTGAAGAATATTTGAGCCAAAAGGTTTCACGGTTGTTTGATTTCGTGTGGATTTGTGTGTAGTCCTAATTAAATAATATTAAAGAGTTATTACTCATCCTAATGAACAGATGTGCTTCAACAAATATCTGGAACTAAGAAGTTGACTATAATAAAAAAAATGTTAAAATGCCAAAAGTATTACTTAACCAATTGTTTTAAGTCTCAAGGTCAATTGCTCGAGGGAGCATGGTATTCAGGTTCAGATATGTGTGAACTAGACCAGTGTTTTAAATACCATCTACGATTAAACTTTAAAACGCCATCCATCAACATTTTTAAATAAAGAAAGAAAATAAATGTTCTATTTCCACTAAATAAAATATATTTTGTCTTTTGAAGGTACATTTTTCGGTCATACAGGGAATCAAACTCTGAAGCTCTTAGCTTAGTAGGCAGACACTCTGCGACTGGGGTGTCTGATAATTACAGTAGTTAGAAAATTAGGTGTCTTTAAGATGTAAATCATATCGACATGATTGGCGGTACCAGCCCCCCTTTTCAATGATTGTAAGTTAGGTAAAAAGAGGAGGGGTGGTGGGTTTGAGGGGGGTTAGTGTAAATTAAAGAATGCTATTAGACGAACCTAGGTGTTTGCCTAGGGCGCAAAGGTCCTAGAAGTGAGTTCCAACATTGTTAGTGTTTAAAGGACATAATTATTTAAATTAAATAAGCTAAAAACTATTTATAAATAAATAAATAGCATCTAAATATTTTATATAATATGTTGAATACTTTTTTATATAAAAGAATAATTAAAAACATACTCACTTTTATGATCTTATGACATTCGGGGGTTGCTTTGTCGGTGAATTCCTTCTATATTTAATTAAAAGCATCCTAAAATATTAAGAGAAAGGGAAGAAAGGATTCATTTTTCCACACATTGATTAATTGGGTAATCACAACTTTTGAATGTGAGGAATGCCAGGCCTCCACCGTGGTTCGGATTCCACGTTAAACTGTAGGTCCTCCATTTCATCTCACAATCACCCTACCATTGCACATTAGCGTAAGTGCGTATAACCCGAACGGGTAGTAAGACGCGGTGCTAATAATAATAATAATAATAATAATGATTAATTGGGGTGGGGGGTCCTTTTTAATTTATTATCTAGTTTTTATTATTATTTTGCGTCAAGCAGATAGTGTGGTCTATTTATACTACACGGAATACATCTCGGGCGCAAATTGTGTCTCGTCTAGGGCGCCGGTCCTGACTCAAAGTACTATTACACTCAATCTCTATACAGCATCAATTCCCCATTCTCTACAGCGTATCAGCTTTAAAAGAACAATGTATTATTTTCGGCGTAGTCTATCTTATTGTTCCCAGTCGTAATTTGAAGAACGCCCCAATGTTTCCTTCCCCCCACCCCTTCCCCTAATACGATCCTCCAGCTTATCAGATTGGTTTTCCGTTGTTTTTATTTCCCGGTTCTCTTTTTGCGGATAGCTCTTCTACCCATTTCCTTCTGAAGGCTATCTTCAGATATAAGGCTGTTCTGGCGACATCGAACTTTCACAATTTGGGTCGTCCTGCCCCAAAGTCGAGAAAAACACAAACAAACGGGCAAGAGAGAGAGAGAGAGACGTCTTCCCCCTCTTTCTTCTCGACTGATAAAAATTACCGTGTCTAAATTATTACAGCAAATACCTTTTATCCTCGGCTTGTGATAGAGTGAGAGTTTGTTCTTGAAGTTTGTTACCATCATCAGGAAACATCAGTCAGGACTTAAGGCAGGGGTTGGAAAGAGGGGGAGGGGTAGTTCCTTCTCCTTCACTCACTCAGAAGTTGCAAAGGTGGAAAAGTCTCCCAGCACAATTTCTCACGTATATACATTTTGGAAGAGATCATTAATTAAGGTGGGATGGAAAAGAACGCGCGTTCAGGTCGTATTTTGGAAGTTTTTATGATAAAAAACACAACCTTTCTTTAGCTACAAAAAATAAAATATTGCTTCGATATATACGTTCAGTTTAGTTTTATACACAGACAGGTCACAGGGAAAAAAAGGGGTAAAGTCAAATTTTAACTCATAATGAGTCAGTGCTGCCATCTGTTAGACAATTATGATACCTTTCTAATGCATTTTATTTTGAGCTAGTGCTGCCATCTGTTAGACAATCACGATACCTCGCTAATGTACTTTAAATTAAGTCAGTGCTGCTCTCTGTTAAACAATCATGAGACCTTTCTAATGCACTTTAAATTGAGTTAGTGCTGCCATCTGTTAGAAAATTATTAGATCTTTCTAATGTACTTTAGATTATAAGTAAAAAAGGTCTATGTCATATTTGGATTATTTAAAAAAAAATCACTAAGTGGTTTATGATATTAAAGTTGTTGCCATGAAAAATGTGTCATGTTACTTCCTCCTTTCCCTTTGTACTTTCCATAATATATTAATGTCAACAGGTCTTGGATATTAGTCATGAGCATGAAGAAAATGAGTCCGGGCCAAATTACGCAATGTCCATGACAATATATTAAAAAACTGTTGGGACTACAATAACTTAACGTACAAAATTAAACTAAGCGTATCTGTAACTTTCTGACAACTTAGCTCAGTAGCGTAGCGTGTCTGTCTACTGATCTAAGTGTCCCGGGTTCGATTACCGGCATGGCCGAAAATTTATCACTGCTGAAAATATAGGATTTACACTTTCACATTGATAAATTGACGGCCGGGGACTGGATTTTGTGTCTGTCCCAGTCTTAAGTTTGATTATAAGGCATATGAAACTACGACAGGCCTTTCTAGCCGGTAGTGGGCTGGAAACGATGATATAATAGATGTAAATATATCTATAACAGCTGAAGCAATGTTTTATTTATTTTAGGTCTAATAAAAGGTTTTACGTTATAAAAACTGAGAAACTAATGAACTTAACTTTGGTTCCTTTCCGTTCCACCGTAAGTTTCTCTTCAAAACACAGCGATGGAACAAACAGGGTGATTTAGGTGAAGCTACAGAGCAAATATTGTCACTCAAGACACGGTTTTGTTGTGGTGGGCTGAAAGGGGACGCGAGGAAAGGTCATTTTTTTTGGTGCAGTTTTTATAGCAAAACATTCTTTGTCCAAGATAAATCAAATATTTCTCCAGTACACGGGTTATGCACTTGTGTAATAATTACGCTGATGGTTTTAAGGATTAGGAAGGTTATATTTATAGGAAGTGTACCCGCGTTTGCGTGGAGGAGAGGAAGAACCACCTTAAGTACACCCGACTGAGATTCGAACCTTTATCTCCCGATCAACGGCAGCGCGTTGGACAATACGGCCTCCGGAGTGGGTTTCATGAACTCTTGAAGTCGCCATAGGAAGAAAATTTAACTCTTTATGTTTCTACTGGAGCACTATCTTATTTATTTTGGCCAAGAAACTGTTAAACTGCAGCAGGACTAACCTTAACTCGCGTTTCCTACATCCACCCCTTCATCCTTGAAATGTAAAAAAAGTAAATTCTTCGTACATACTGTAGAACTTTTTTTTTTAATGGTCCCAGACAAACTTTTTCACATGTCTACTACACACACTCTACACTGAAACCGAATAGGAGAGAGCAGCCTCTGAATTATTCCCCATCTCTCGATCAGTGGTGCCATCCCAACGCCATTAAAATGCGTGTCACGTCCGCGGGAGTAGTTGGTTGTGCTGTCGGTCCGGGCAAGTGGCTCACGCCGTAATGTTGGCACTAATGGGCGGGGTTCAAAAACTCTTCTAACCCTTCCCTCTTCGTCTCGCCCCTCATTCAATCTCTTCACTAGGCTCTAGCCTAAATCACCCCCAAACCCCCTTGATTTCCCCACCGCATTTACAAAATGATGTTAATACCGTGTTCTCATGCGTGGGTTCTACATGACAGGTCCTTAAACTGTGGGCCGCGACCCTGTGGGAGTGGCACTGCAAACATTGAAGAAAAAAAACCTCTAATAAAATAAATATTTATCCTATTATAGTGATATAACAATAATAGACTATTGTCCGACCCCTTAGCTCTGCCAGCAGTGTGTTTGTCTACTGAGCTAAGGGCCCCGGGATCGAATCCTGGCTTGGCCGAAACCCGCCTCGGTGGCGTGGTTGGCTAACGCGCTAGTTCCGTGTTGAGCTCGACTGCCGAGGACGGGGAGACGAGGTTCGAAACTCGGTCGGGTGAACTTTTTTCTAAATGGTTTTCCAATCTCCCTCCACGCAAATGCGGGTTCACTTCCTCTCAATTCAACCTTCCCAAAACCTAATCCATTAGCGTAATTAGTACTTAAGCGTATAACCCGAACGGGCATAAAGACGTGGTGCTTAATAATAATAATAATAATAATAATAATAATAATGACTTGGCCGAAAACTCGATCATTGGTGAAATGTGGGTTTCTCCTTCCACAGTGATGAATTAACGGCCGGTAGGACTGGATGTTGTGTCTGTTCTAGATTTAATTTAGTTTGTAAGTCGTGTGCTGATATATTCAGTCGGTTCAGAACGTGGACGTTAAATAATTCTAATAAATGAACATACACTTTTTTATAGGTATTTAACGTGCATTTTATGAACCGACTGATCATATCAGAGCACTATTTATAAACTAACTTGAATCCAAACAGCCACAACAACCCGTCCCCCGGTCGTTAATTCATTACTGTGGAAGGGTAAACCCACATTTCATCAATTAAAAATCTTTTGACCATGCCTGGAATTGAACCCGGGACATTTAGCACAGTATAAAGACACACTAACGACTGAGCTAAAGTGTCGGATTGTACCATTTCATTCTACATTTATTACGGAAATAACCATCGTCCGGCATAATTACACGCACACGCTAGTAATAAATCATTCGTGTAATTAGCCGAGATACTAATGATCTATATTAGTTTTTTGCATGTAGGCCTAAAAAGTTGGTAAATTATAATAAACATTATAATTTTAAATATATCCGCAGGTACGTATTATAATTTTTTATTTTTTTGCTTTAGATATAACCGCCTCTGTTGTCTAGAGGTCAGAGCTCCTGGATACAAATCCCGAGGTTCCGGGTTCGATTTTCTGATTTTTCTGTGAAGCAGTAGTTCTGGAACGAGGCCAACTAAACCTCTTAAGGACAAATGAGGGACTACTTGATTAAAGAAGCAGTGGCTCCGGTCTAGAAAACTGAGATAAACTGCTATTAGCTTACTACGCTAATGTGTAATGGTAGGGTGATTGTGAGATGAAATGCAGGACCTACAGTTTAACGTGGAATCCGAACCACGGTGGAGGCCTGACATTCCTCACATTCACAAGTTGTGATTAATACACGTCTTGTCAGAGGTGAAGGAAGGGTTTGGTAATCAGATAAATCTGTGCGGGACCGAGGAATGAACCCCGGACCACCAGCACAGAACCCCTAGACCACCAGGTCACTAACGGCCAAAGAGTTCGTTGTGCTGACAACATGACACTCTCTCTCTCTGCAAATGATGGCACTACCTTCACCAAAAGGCGGTATAAAAATGCTAGTTATTTATATTAACCATTTTATCTAAAAACTGTTCAATAACTGACACTAGAACATTTAAAAAAACCTCAAATTAGCTCAACCATTACTGCCCAGAGTCGCTAATAATGTTGTCTTATGAAAAGGGGTCAGTTTTAGAACCTGCGGTGTCTTCATGACGAGTTGGTCATAACTCATACTGCGGCTTGATTGCCGAACAAGTATTTCAGTTAGGATCCGTTATACGAGCTAGAGGCTGAAGATATGATCAAAAGTATCTAGTTCGAACACCAACAGTAATATAAAATTAGACATTTAAATTTTGTGTAAGTGCCACATCAGTTTGAGACTAATGGCTAGTTTCATAGTCAGACTGAGTACTCCTCGAGTGCGGTGCTATACTGGACACGACACTTACCTAAACCAGAATGGAATGAGCCAATTATAAAGCTATCCCTAAGTTATAATTTACTTTCAAAAATAAACCAAATACATTTTCTCTCTCTTTCTTTCTCTGCTGTTACGCGAGGTACAAAAACACCTTTCAATATTTCTAAGTTCTCGATATCCGTCTCGGTGATTGGATGGTCTAAGGGGGTCACTTTCGCAATCGCGATCGGGTATACAGAGGGTGGTTTTATTGAATGGTTTTCCACACTCCCTCGACACAAATGCGATTACACTTCTCCAAAAATTTCCTCATCCCTGACACACTAGCGTAGTTGATACATATGTAATTAAAGGAGGAAGAACGGTCGAAGGATAGAGGAAGATGGAGGAATTTTACTAAAGTGACCCAGCCACAGGCTGGAAACGATGATGATGATGATGATGATGGTACATATGGGAATACAATCCAAACGGGTAGTAAGACGCGGCGTTATATATTTGTACGATCCTGCCTTGAACTAAGTAAACAAATGAATTGCGGTAACCCGCCCCTGCCGGAGGAGGTTTTTTCGAATATTCCCTTCGTTCTAGTTCTCCGATGGCGAAAAGAAACGCAAAAAGAAGACGCTATCTTTTTTGGAAAAGTTACGGCCGGAGTCTAGGGGGCGTATCCCTTCGTTTCTTCGAGGAGGCCACTCTCGACACCGCTTCTTGTAGGACCGACAGGAACTAAAGACAAGCTCGCAGAGAAGCTTCTTAGTGGTCGTTATCGGACGGACCTACTTCGACCTCTTGACGCGACCCCCACCCTCCCCCGGGTGTTGGAGGATTGAGACAAGAAGAAGAGTCGGAAACCGTGCCAAGACTAGAACTACCTTCTTTTGTTTTTACAAGAGGGACAAGCAGGGGGAGGGAAGTGAGAAGAGATGAACATTTTCCGGGGAAAGTACCGAGATTTCCCCACCATCGGCCGTCCAGTAGCCTATAATGCGAGAGTGACGTCTTAGACCAGGATTAAGTTATTATTATATACATTAGAACCTCGTTAATCTGAACTAATTGGGATCGAAGCTTATTCGGATTAAGGAAAATACTAAGCGGAAGAATACAGGGATACAGTATTTTTACGAATTTTAAATTAAAGTTGAATAAGTTTAGTAAAATGTTCATTTATTGAACTGATGTATAACACGTGATATGTACTGTAATTATTTTAATAACAGGAAAACACGTTGTGTTGACTACAACATGTAAATATTAACATTTATTATCAGATATCAACTGTTTGTTACAATTGTCTTGTAACTTTGAGCTTGTTAATTTTTTTTTTACCGCTTCTTACTACTGGATCAGGTTATACGCATGTACTGTATACTAATTACGCTGTGTTAGGACTTAAAGATGAGGAAGGTTAAATGTATGAGTGTACCCGCATTTGCTTGGAAGAAAATTAGAAAACTATTAAATAAAAACCACCCTCTGTAGACCTAAGCGGGATTCGAATCCCAATCACCTTGTAGTCGGCAGTCTAGTCATTTCCGAGAGTGACGCCTTAGATCACGCTATTTACGCCAGTTAAATAAAGACTAGGAAAGTAAAATTTGAGCGGAAAGGGGAGCTGAATTTGCATGGAGGGAGAGTGGGGAAAACATTTCAAGAAAAACCACCCTCAGTAAACCCGATTAATATTCGAACCTCGATCTTCCCACCACAAGATAAACCAGACCACACGAGCCTGACATGCAGTCCACGCGCCCACCAATGCGGGTTAATCACCGCGTTGACCTCTTAATGGCCCTTTATAGCACGCCGATGTATCTGGTTTACAGATGAACCAATCAGAACATCCTAATCGCAAACCAAAACTGGACGCGGAACAGAATAGAGATTAAAAAAAAATCCCAACAAACAACAGATAAACCCCCGCTCAAGCAATCAAACTAACCCATTTTCCCTCCCCCTCCCCGTTAAAAAATATTAAAAAAACACAACAAAAACCTCCCTCCACCATATCAGTGTCGTGTTAATGCATTTAACAGCAAAACTGGATGCGATCATGAGTGTTTTAATTAAGCTTCGTAATTAGGAGATTAATTGAACACACGGCACGTATCTATTCATACCTTGTAACAACGCATTATTTGAAAATAACTCGACCCCCTGTAATTGAAAGCAGTTCCCCCCTCTCCTCAACTGCTGCTGATACGCCAGGTTTAGATATCTTTAATGGACGCGATTGTGTTACCAATGTAATGGGATTTTGAATGAGGACAAAACATCACAAACGTCGGAGCGTGTGATTTGAGGTGGATGGATATAAACTGTTAATTAACCCCGTGGCGAAATTAATAAACAACACCTTTCTAAAAACAACTTCATTTGTTACACGGATCAAATCTATTTTCTGTCCTAGGCGGGAGACCTTCCCACCACAAAAAAAAAAAAAAAAAAAAAGCACTTAAAAACATTTAATGCGATGTGGATGAACAATGAGGCCTTTTTTTTATGTTAAATTATCTAACGGCGTTTTGGTGGGAATGTAAAAAAAAAAGGGGGCGTTAGTCTCTTCTAGTCTGGTTTTCCAGTGACGTAAAAGCCAAGGGTTCATATTCCGGCAGGGAATAATGAGCTGTATTTTTCACAAGGGGTTTTCTACTCCACCTCCACGCGAACATTTCATCTTAAATTATACCTTTCTCTTCAGGACCCAATGATTTTTCTCCATACCTTCTTTACAATAGTGCTTTTTGAATTTTTAAAATAGGATTTAGGAGAAATGCATCCGCATTTATATGGAAAGAGAAAGGGAAACTGTATCAGAAAAATCCCTTCTCAGTACATTCATCCGAGGTTCGAGCCCTAGCTTCCCCATTAACGACAAACCGGAGTGAATGATCCTGCTATTTAGACCACTTGTTTACCGAGACGGGTTGCTAATGCTAGTGCACTGCTTGTATACTGCCCTCTTCACACTATCCTAAGTGTGATTTGCTACAACGCGTCAGACGCGAGTTAGAGCCGCGCACGTCAGACGCGATGTACTCCTCCTCGTGTTTTTAAATTTTGTCGTTTTGGTAGCCCGCGCGTCACATTACAACCGATAGCTTCAGACGCGAGAACTCCTCTGGAAGCAGTATAGACGCGAGCACTCCCTGGAAGCAGTATAGACGCGAGCACTCCCCTGGAAGCAGTATAGCCGCGAGCACTCCTCTGGAAGCAGTATAGACGCGAGCACTCCTCTGGAAGCAGTATAGACGCGAGCACTCCTCTGGAGCAGTATAGACGCGAGCACTCCCTGGAAGCAGTATAGACGCGAGCACTCCCCTGGAAGCAGTATAGCCGCGAGCACTCCTCTGGAAGCAGTATAGACGCGAGCACTCCTCTGGAAGCAGTATAGACGCGAGCACTCCTCTGGAAGCAGTATAGACGCGATTGCTCACACGGCTATAAATTCGTGTGACAAGTTGCATTCTCTTTTACTTGTTACTATAAAACAAAATATTCTTCAAACATTAGTATTTATTAACTAATCCTTAATTTTTACTTTCTACAAGTATGTTCTAAACTTCCATTACAAAAATATTTATATCATTCTACGAACTAAAAATAAACAGTTTTTTCATTGCTCTTTTCAACAATTGTTTTGGTAAACAACACCAGACTAAGATAAAACTGTCGGTTCAATTTTAATAATACTAATAACTAATGATTAATAATATTAACCATCCATTTAATAGCAAACACAAACTGTCTCATCTGCGATATTTTATGGTATTTCGAACGCGTCAGTCGCTCTGTAGGAAAACATCTGTATTCGCGTCTGACGCGTTGTAGCAAATCACACCTTTAGTTACGGGAGTAAGCGAACGCCTGTACAATTTAATGTACAGTCCACGACCAGCGAAGCTCACAAGTCGGAAAGGATTATTAGATACGGATGTAGGCCGTGTCAACTATCATACTAGATAACTAAAAACAAAATGACACCTGAACACGGGACCCTTGGCTAAGAATGTCAACGTTCTACCACTGAGCTATCCACAAGTCCATCACAGGATATGTTTTAAACCATGAGTAAATAAAGAACCAGAGTACGGGATATTTCAGGGGTGGAGAACTGGAGCGCTTAGTCAAGGTTTCAGGGTTCGATTCCCGTTTCCAGGTGTCATTTAAAAATATATATATATTCTTTCGATATATTTTTATTTATTTTATTTATTTATTTATCACCGCGTCTTAGTACCCATTCGGATTATATGCTTAAGTACTATTTACGCCAATGGGTTAGGAATTGGGAAGGTTGAATATAGAGAAAGTGAACCCGCATTTGCGCGGATGGAGAGTGGAAAACCATTTAGTAAACCCCCCCAGTTTACCCGACCGAGATTCGAACCTCGATCGCCCAGTCCTCAATAGGCGAGCTCAACACGACTAGCGCGTTAGCTAACTACGCCACCAAGGCGGGTCTTTCGATACCGATCCCTATATCAGCCCGTCTTGTCCATGTCTCCTTTTAACCATCATCATCAGTATTTAACCGACCTCAAAGCTTAGTCAAGGTCAAACCCGCCTATCAGCCGCGTTTCCTAACCCCCTCCTCCCCCTTTTAAGGTGTGGATGCAAAGAACGCAAGTTTAGGGCAGTGTTTTTGTACTTTTAATAGCAAAACATTTTCTTGACTAAAATTTAAAAAAAATTCCTCCAGTAGCTTTTAATTTTCTTCACATTGTTATATCAATAGTTGTTGAATATCATTCATGAGCACTGCAGCATTGGATGAGAAACTTCTTAAACGAAGAGAAAAAGTTGTCATTAAATTCCAGGACACCCCTGACAGATATTAGTTGTCATTAAATTCCAGGACACCCCTGACATATATTCAACAACTGTTGATATCACCATGTAAAGAAAATTAAAATCTGTTTCTACTGGAGCAATATTTGATTTAATTTGGCCAACATTTTGTTGGCTACAGGAATTGCAGAGCTTAGCTCGCTCCACCTTAAGACCCGCTTTCCTGCGAAGAAATACTCGCTCGTTGATGTCGTACAATCGCCACTACATTTTCATCGATTCTACCCCTCCCGCACGCAGCCCCGCAACGCACGCAATGCGACGTACACCCCCCCATCTCCTCAACCCGTCTACAAGAAGGGAAATGCCGTATCGAAACAGTTCTACCAACATAACTACCCTACTCTCCCCTTGTTTCAGTAATATTTCAAGATAGCCGTGGACAAACCCCCCCCCCTCCCTAACCATTCCCCTCAAGATATCAATCTGTCATGGTTTGCTAACAACGCTGAGGGGAAGAGGGTGGGGGGAGGTTATATTACAAGAAAAAGGAACCGCAGTAAGCATTAAATTACGTCTGGTGATGAAAATAAAATAATAATAAGTCTGTAAATTGGTATGTCATGCAATTGCTTTTTTTTTTATCTGCCTATTTCACGCCATACATATATATATATATCATGCACACATTTTCTTCTATGCATTGAATATGGTTATTTCATATTCTCTATCGATCTATTTTTCTTTGTGTGTTAATACCCATGTGTCGGCGACTCAACACGCCAGTCAATCTTTGATAATGTCCCTCCGTTAGGTGAGAGCATTTTACCCGCTTCGGTGGCCTCGAGGTCTAAGGCGCCACTCTCTCAATAGACCGGACTGCCGATGACACGGAGATCAGGGTTGAAATCCCAATCGGATATGCCGAGGGTTGTTTTTTTTAAATACTTTTTTTGTCCCACTCTTCAGGTGCACTTTCTCTAAATTCAACCTACCTCATCCCTAACACATTAGCTTAGTTAATAAATAAGCGTATAACCTGAACGGGTAGTTGGACGCGGCAACAACAGCAAAATTAGGCATACTTTTTAGTGAGCTCCGTATCACTCGTACTGCTCGCTCCGTATCACTCGTACTGCTCGCTCCGTATCACTCGTACTGCTCGCTCCGTAACACTCGTACTGCTCGCTCCGTATTGTACGTCCCCTTGCTCTCCCCTTCACCTCTCCCTTGAGATCCGTATCAAATCTATAAATAGAGTTCAACCGGCCTCGTGGTACAGTGGTCAGATCCCCTGGCTGCTGAACTAGAGGTTTCCCAGTTTTCGATTCCCGGCTAGTATCGGAGGATTTTTCTCCAAAGGGAAATAATTCCCATGGTCACCAGGATTTGGTTGATTAGGCTTAAGCGCGTGCATCACATGCTAATCAACTTTGTGATACAGATAAGCACTTCATTCTGTCTGAACAGGGAACCTAATGTAATTATTAACAAGAAACTTTGTCGCTCTATCCCCCTTCGTCACCGCGGAAAATGTCGAGCATCTAATCATTCAAATACGAATGTACGGCACACATTTCTGGAATATCGTACGTAGGTCTTTACTTTTCTCTTTTACCTCACACACAAACGGAGATGCGAGCCGGGAGCTATGATGTTAAGTTAGGTTAAGATATTCATTGGCTTCACCCCGTCATATTCACTATCATAATTCCCTCACCTCATCGGGACATGGAAAGAGCCTCCACGGAAAGGAAGTACTATCAGTACATTCGGGCGTCCCCTGGGCAACGGTACATTAGTACTGGCTAGACTTTCCACAAACTGGGCTACAGGTTGATGTAGCCCAGACACGCCATTATTATTATTTATTATTATTATTATTATTATTAGTTTGTAAATTGACTTTAAGGATCATGCCAGCGGTCGATCAAACATATTTGTTTCTCGCGCATGCGTCCAGACTGTTTCTGAAGTAACGTCTGTGGGGTGTGTGTGTGTGTGTGTGTGTGTGAGAGGGGAGACAATCATGTCCTCTGTCCCCTCTATGACAGGGTAAGCGGGCCCGTCCACCGGCCTGTCGTGATGGATACGTCGGTACTGGAGGGATGAATATTCACATCGCTCCCAAACACACACACACCACGCTGGAGAGTGAGCGCTGCTAAGTGGCAGCGCGATGCGCGCATGTGTCCATATGTGGAGGGATTCGCTGTAGCGAGAGCCAGGAGTGATTGATGTGCAGCCGAGCTTACGGTTGTCAAAACTTTACATGTTGTCCTCGTGACAAGGCTGCCTTTAGCAGACTTGGAAGGGCCATAGGCAAACTTCGTTTGTGGTGTCCCCCGGTTATCTGCCTCACCGCAACCTCCCTCGCCTCCCCCCAAAAAAACTTAATTATTTTTGTTTGATGAGTAGTTTGCGACTATTGTGCCGGTTTGACGTCATTCACACGCTCTGGGTCCCCAAAACTTCCGCCAGAGTGCGTGGTCCGCCAGTGAAAGTAGACCGATTGAGGGACGTGAGGCACGTCTAGTGATGGTGTGATGTACAGTCGTCATTGGTGGTCACAAGCCATGCTCAATATGTGACGAGGTTTTCCTTAAGAGCTTGAATCGATTGTGTGCGATATATACACCCGGTCTACCCTGAAAGGCTAGTCTTACTCTGATTAATTACACTATGACCCTATCTTATAACAGATACACCATAGTAAATCCATCAAGGTGGGCTTGATACCGTTCAGGGTTGGACGGGAGTGTAACAACAGTCGTTATCCCTCGCGATGTTGATCAAAGTGACTTGAAGTAATAAAAACAAGTGTAGCCCCTACTAAGTGATCTGATTAACTTATTGTTTTATTTTGTGACTTGTTCTCATCTGGTCGAAGTTAATCGGGGAGCGTACGGTCGGTTGCCGAATCGTGCATCGCTTTGAAAACCCCGAGGCGGCTAACCAACCCCGCTAGCCTATCAATTTGCCGTCAAGCGAGGCAGATCTGTTTGACAATCCGACCACAATGAATTGCAATCCGGTGCGTTTGAGATCGATCTATTTGTATATCTATATATCCGCATGTTAGAAACGTTCAGGACCGTTCTATCATGATAAACACATTTGGTTATGTACGATGAAATAGCTATAACAATAAATTAATCAAGTCTGTATCGATGAAACATGTGACCATACGAAGTAGCTGTAGTAATAATATTAACACCGCGTCTTACTACCCGTACGGGTTATACGCTTGGAAATGTACCCCACGGCCTGAATACATGTATGGACACGCATATTACATGAAGAGGATGATAGAATAGGATATATGAAGAGGTGTCCATACATGACTTTAGGTCCGTGGGGGACACTTCCAACATCTGTTATAGGAAGAAATGCAACAAAGTACGTGATACTTTACTGTACAGTACTTTTGGAACATCCATGTATATATATATATTTTACATGCAGCTTAGATATTAAAAATTTGTAAACTTTGATATGATAACCCTTGAGATAAATGCTTTTATTTTTAGAAAATGTAATTATAATAGGTTCGTTATAACCCAATAAATATTTGTTTTCTGACATTGCTGCATCCGATTTGAATTTTTTTTTATTTGAAATTTTTGGGCTGTATAAGCTTTCATTTAAAAAATAAATCGACTTAATTCGCGCCGGTTGAACTTAATGAATTTTTGAC
Source organism: Timema podura (assembly GCA_033556935.1). Lineage (NCBI taxonomy): Eukaryota > Metazoa > Arthropoda > Insecta > Phasmatodea > Timematidae > Timema > Timema podura. The sequence goes on along the minus strand of JAVRXN010000012.1, from coordinate 53,530,375 downwards.
CAAAGTTGTAGCTTCATTTTTCAACTGTATATAAGATTATAAAAGGTTGATATTCAACTAAGGCGATATACACACATTTCACCATAAAAAAAATGGCTTTAAAGATTCTGGGGATTGTTTTACATGATAAATAATATAGTAGTCTTGTTTTTCGGTGATAAATTCATTTTAGAGTAGTTAACTGATAACTGATTATTGTGAATTATGGTTGTTAGAAAAATGGATTCAACAATTATGTTTAAAATTTATATCTAAGAGTGTGTCATATGAGTATCAAATGAATATGTTAGTTTTTATGAGGAAAAGCTATTTAAGGGTTGACATTAGTGTAGCTGATATTTGGACATTTTGTTTAATACTACGTAAGAAAGTAGTATAATGTTCATATGAAGGGCCTTTTAGAAAAACAAGCTTTCTTTTTGAGACAAAATTAATAACACTTCTCAATTTCATTGTGATATTTTATAGGTATTGATCGTTACGATTTGAAAATCACATGACTAGTAATTTCCATAGCTGCCGGATGAAGGCCATTTATATTAAAATTGGACTGCATGTAAGTTACGATCGTGTCGCACCATTATTTATTTTATCAGTGCTATTACCTTTTTTTTTTATCTAAGATCAAACAAAAGGTGACTTTCTCAGAATTGCTAAAGTTGGGGTGAAGACGCAAGCAACCATTTCTCAAGACTCCGTCCGAGGTAGATCGTCTTATGAATGTTCAGTTCGCTTGTCGCCACGCACCCTAACCTCTTAAGATAGTTAGTTACCCTCCATTTAACGGGACACACCGGCCCCCTCACCATCTCTTAAGAGCCCCCCTACCCCTCCTCACAAAAAAAAAGCATTGCTCTCAACTCCCCCGACAGGATAAGCTACACCTCTTAATGAGATTAGTCGGATAAAAGCTTGGTTTGTGTTGTATCATACCAGGCAGGCCAAGGGTTGGGTGGGGATTTTATACGGGCGGTTATATAGATATATAAATTAGAGGTGGGTCGAATACAAATCTTGAATCGTTTAAAATGTTTAATCTTAAAGCGAAAATATTTAAAATTCAACTAAAAAAAAAAGTTACTTATGGTGGGAATGTAGGAGAAGTGAGAAATAAGGCCTTTTTTTTTCAGTTTTTGTTGCAAAACAGTATTTTTTGGCCAAGATAAATCAAAAATTGCTCCATTAATAACATAGTTTAATTTTCTCTACATGGCGATATCAACAGTTGTTGAATATCTGTCCTGATCATAGCGAAATTAAAAGAGAAACTTTTTAAATGAAGAGAAAAAAGTTGTCATTAAATTCCAGGACACCCTCGACAGATATTCAACAACCTGTTGATATAACCATGTGGAGAAAATTAAACTATATTTCTACTGGAGAATTATTAGATTGGTTTTGACAAAAAAAAAAGTTTGGCTATAAAAACTGCAAAAAACACCACCCTTTTCTCGCGCCCTCCACACTCCCGGAAACGTTGGGGCAGGGCCGCCGCAAGGGACGAGCGAGGCGGGCTACTGCCCGGGGCGCCGGGCTCTAGGGGGCGCCCCGCCACCAATGTCATCTTAACAAAAACTACAAATAATAATCTGCTTAAGTACTAATTACACTAATGGATTAGGAAATGGGAAGGTTTAACTTAGAGGAAGTGAACCCGCATTTGCGTGGAGGGAGAGTGGAAAACCATTTAGGAAAAACCACCCCAGTTCACCCGACCGAGATTCGAACCTCGATCTCCCCGTCCTCAGTGGTCTGACTCAACACGACTGGCGCGTTAGCCAACTACTCAGCTATATTTGATATTGTACTAATTAAGACTTGTGTCCTTGTTAGACCCAGTGTGCATGTACATAAGAATTGCATCCATCTTGTAGTGAGTTCCTTTCAAGTTTATGGACGTTAAAGAGGAGGGTCGCATAAAGGTTCGCCCGGAATAAAAATTATGCTCGAGGCGGGGCCGCCTCGGGGGCCACTGACAAATTCTATTTTGTTTGTTATGTTCGTTACGTCATATGCAACAAATGTAGTACAGTGTGATTTAGTAAATTAATTATATTTATTAAAAATTTTTGTTGGTAGTCTTGTTACTCTCCCAACCACAAGTAATTCTTTTTTCAAATTGCTTAAAATTGTTATTTCAAGTCAAGCTATTCATACTTATATTCAAGATACTTTATTGAGATTTTTTACGAATTTAGAATCTCTCAAGAACCGTAGGATTCAAGCATCCCATATATATATATCATATCTCTCCACGATGAATTTCTATGTGCCAGCGTGATAGAACCTATCAATTTAGACGATAAAGGTAATTTTACAAACTTTCCGGGGTTATTTAACAAGCCACACTCGACATGGGACCAACGGTTTTACTTCTCCTCCAAAGGAAGTTGTGCAACAGATTTTTATCGCTAAAAAAAACCGTATACCTCGGCTGGGTTTGAACCTACGAATATCGGGTCTTGAGGCGAGAACTTTAACCCAAGACCACAAGAGATCAGCGTTTTAGTGTGGGATTAGTAAGGTTTAATGTAAAGGAAGTGTACCGACATCTGCGTGAAGGGAGGCTGGGAAACTATGTATAAAAAAACTACCTTCAGTACTCTCGACCAGGATTTGAGCCCCGATCTCCCCATCGTTCGTCAGTCCAGTCTATTGCGAGTGTGACGCCTTAGATCATTTGACCATAAAATGTTTTGTTGTTAAATTTGGCTGTATTTATATTGGTTTGTTTCTTACCATTTACGTTAAACCCCAAAGTGCTATATTTCAAGACAAAATTTAAAATGAGCTCATATTGTCATAAATATTTCTTAAATAATTAAATTTAGAATGTAAGGGATTTCTAAGTGTATCATTATTGAAAAAAAACCAATTCCCTTATTAAATAGATTGGAATCTTTGAGCGTTTGTAGTGAATCCCATCTCTACATTTTCACCCTCCTTAGTTCTGGTTGAAATTCAGATAGTTCAAGCATCGCATTGATTGTTGTCCTATGTATTTTGTTAGTATTCAGATAGTTCAAGCATCGCATTGTTGTTGTCCTATGTATTTTGTTAGTATTCAGATAGTTCAAGCATCGTATTGATTGTGTCCTATGTATTTTGTTAGTATTCAGATAGTTCAAGCATCGCATTGATTGTTGTCCTATGTATTTTGTTAGTATTCAGATAGTTCAAGCATCGCATTGATTGTTGTCCTATGTATTTTTGTATTTAGTATATTTCAGATAGTTCAGTTCAAGCATCGTATTGATTGTAGTCCTATGTATTTTGTTAGTATTCAGATAGTTCAAGCATCGCATTGATTGTTGTCCTATGTATTTTGTTAGTATTCAGATAGTTCAAGCATCGCATTGATTGTTGTCCTATGTATTTTGTTAGTATTCAGATAGTTCAAGCATCGCATTGATTGTTGTCCTATGTATTTTGTTAGTATTCAGATAGTTCAAGCATCGTATTGATTGTAGTCCTATGTATTTTGTTAGTATTCAGATAGTTCAAGCATCGCATTGATTGTAGTCCTATGTATTTTGTTAATATTCAGAAAGATCAAGCATCGTATTGATTGTAATCCTATGTATTTTGTTAATATTCAGATAGTTCAAGTATCGTATTGATTGTAGTCCTATGTATTTTGTTAGTATTCAGATAGTTCAAGCATCGCATTGATTGTAGTCCTATGTATTTTGTTAATATTCAGAAAGATCAAGCATCGTATTGATTGTAGTCCTATGTATTTTGTTAATATTCAGATAGTTCAAGCATCGTATTGATTGTAGTCCTATGTATTTTGTTAATATTCAGATAGTTCAAGCATCGTATTGATTGTAGTCCTATGTATTTTGTTAATATTCAGAAAGATCAAGCATCGTATTGATTGTAGTCCTATGTATTTTGTTAATATTCAGATAGTTCAAGCATCGTATTGTTTGTTGTCCTATGTATTTTGTTAGTATTCAGATCGTTCAAGCATCGTATTGATTGTAGTCCTATGTATTTAGTCAATATTCAGTAAACGTGCCGCTGTATGGACAATCAAAGCTAAAGCGCTTGGTTCAGTATTGCAGCCGCGTGCATCACATTACAGTAATTACGGAGATGAGCTTGAATATTCCTGTCCTCAAAGTTATCAATAATTAATGCACATGAGTTACAAACAAAGATAATTGGCTTGGTTATGCCTCCCTTGCCTTCCTCTTTCCAGCTTGTTTTATAAACGTTGTCGCCGCTGAATTTTAAGGGCCTTTTCTCCACTATAATTATATTAATTAATGTGACCACGCGGAGGAAACCAAGCCTAATGTGTTTTGCTTATTACGTGGAGTTACCGAGAGTTGAATCAGCCGTGGTTTAGGGTGAAGAGGGTGGGTGTTGTAAGTTAGAGCGGGGATTTAGGGGACGCGAGAAAAAGTGTTTTTGCCGTTTTTATATCAAAACTGTTTTTTGGTAAAAATGATTCAAATACTGCCCCATTAGAAACATAGAGTTTAGTTTTCTTCACACGGTGATATCAACAGTTGTTGAATATCTCTGATTGAGCAATGTGGCATTAGATGACAAACTTTTTAAATGATGAGATAAAGTTGTCATTAAATGTCATGACACACTCGACAGATATTCAACAACTGTTGATATAACCGTGTGAAGAAAACTAAGCTCTATGTTTCTACTGGAGCAATACTTTGACCAAAAAAAGTTTTGCTATAAAAACTGCAAAAACACTTATCTTTTCTCGCATCCTACATTCCCCCTTAAAGGGATTATATTTGCAAACTAAATTTTGCATCTTAAATAAATGCGAGAAATGTATAATATTGAAGTTTTAAGAAGAGTGTTTGTTTCTTATTTTTACAGCATAATTTTCTACATAAATTATTAATCTTTTATTCTTATAAAATTATAAAGGTAAGGACGTCTCCAAAGCCAAGTTTCATTTGAAGGCTTATTTTATTTACATAATTATATATATATGTGAAATAATAATAGTGACACACAGGTTTTGAAAGAAGTACTTTTACAAACATTTACTTAAAACATTTAAAAAGCCATTAAAGCATATTTGAGGTTTATTTCCCTTTCACCGGTAAACTAGACATGACGAGGACTGGCGCCTTGTGACCCAATTTCAATTAATTCCAGGTGATATATTTAATAACGGTCACCACCCTGGGACCATCTCAAGGGTGGGGGTTGTGATATAAAAAATGAGAGTACATTTTATCTTAAATGTGTGTTTTTTTCACACGACACGTAAAACTTGTGATCTGTCAGAAAAGAGGCAAAGTCCCCGCGAATGAATTATACCCCTGTCGACATTTGTTATTCCACTAGTCCCAGCAACCAGAGACAGCCGTGCTGTGTCCCGCCCTCGAGTGCTGGTAATTAGATGTTGGTTGCACCGGTACACCCCATCCCCCCCTCACACCCCTGTCCCGCGGTCACTCAAGGATCTAGAGCCACCCGTCCCCCCTCTTGGGTGTCTCCCTCTAAATGACTTAGCTCATTAGTCCCGGTGTACCCATCAAGCGTGTGTGGAAAGGCGGGAGGAAAGAGGGTGGATGCAAGGGGGGGAAAATGTGGTGTGGAGAAGGGGGGGGGTTGTTTGCTTATTCATATGAGGAGTGGGGGCGGGGGGGGATCGTATTTTCAATCTAAGGATCCCTTTCCTTAATTTAATAGTAAAGATTTAGATTGGAAATATTTACAATGCACTATAGAAAACCCGAACCTTGGAACGACTTAAACTAAATCAGCACAGACGGACAATCACAGGTGGACAAATATTATCGATGTGACCCGCTTCAGTGATAAAATGTTTTAAGGAGTCTCTCTCGTGTTGGATTGGCATGCCGATGACGCGGATATCGGGGTTCAAATCCACGGTCGGGTCTAATGAGGGTGATTTTTACTAAATGATTTCCTATTTTCCTTCCAAGCAAATTCTGGTAGATTACCTATAAAATGTTCCTACCTCATCCTTACCTCAATAGAGTAATTAGCACACATGCACAAAACTGAACATGTATTAATACGCGGTTTAAAAAAAGAAAAGAGCTTCGATGTGCGAATCGATATGAAACGGTAGCCAGTTTCTAAACGTACTGCATTTCCATTTATCTACCTTTAATAGACTTTCATTGAAAATTTTAACATACAATAAGGATATTGTTATTTTAACTAAAAATATCAAGCAAAAAAATTTACAATTAAAAAAAGTTAATTGTGTTGATTAAAGAAATGATCATCTTCAGTATACGAACCCCACCTCACTGTCACTGGCAAACCAAACTAGACGAGCCTTGCCTTTAGTCCGCGTGTCCACCGATGCGGGGGGAAGGGGGTGAAAACTTTAAAAAAGCCGAGGCTCTTTGGGTCGAGCTATTATTTGATATAATTTATGCTTCTTAGCTCTCTGTCAAAATTAATACGAGTAGCTCGGCTGTTTTAAGCTTAAAGGTGGTTTAGTATTTAATCCGGCAGCTGCGTAAAGGGTGTAATTCAGACCTACCGCACTGAACTGAACAAAGTCGTGACTTATTTTGAAAATATCCTTTAATCCCCTCAAATCCCCTGGTCCCCACCCCACTCTCCCCCAAAACCACTGTTTTTAATGTAAAACAACATCTAGAACAACGGTCTAAGCGAAAATATAATTAAGAGCACGTTACATTATCAATCACATTCAAAATAGGTGGACCCACTCCGGTGGCCGCATGGTCTAAGACGCTACTCTCGTAGTAGACTAGACTGCCAATGACGGGGATATAGAGGTTCGAATCTCTGTAGGGTGTACTGAGGGAGTTTTTTCCAAAATGGTTTTCCACTCTCCCTCCAAACAAATGTGTGTACACTCCTTATAAATATGGCCTTCCTCATCCCTAAAGCCATTAGTGTAATTGGGACATAAGCGTATAACCTGAACGGGTAATAAGACGCGTTGCTTAAAAAAAATAAGTTAGTTGGAAATCAAAGAGATTTTAAAATAATTATAGGGCACATCGATGTATAATTGTTTATATACCCACACTGGTGGTTAGTCGTATTAAGGCGTCAGGTTCGTTTCGTCTAGTATGTCTCTGACCGGGGTAGTTGAGGGTTCGAATCTCAGACAGTTATTTTTGCCTAAATGGTTTCCCATCCTTTCCTCCACGCAAATACGGGTGTATTTATTTCTAAATTTTACTTTACTCATAGCTAAGCCATAAGTGCCAATATGAGGGTAGTCCGGACGGGTAGTAAGACGAGGTGTAGGTAAAAAAAAAGGTGACATTGAAATATATCATCCTGGTCTTGTAGAAAGTATAAAATATTACCGAGACTAAATATTTTCTTCAAACTGAAGTGTATCCGCATTGAAGAGATTGACGGGTAAGGAAAAACCCACCCTCATTACATCCGACCTGGATTCGAGCCCTAGACCTTTCGGCCATCGACGCGGGGGTAGCCTGACATGTAGTCCACGTGAGTGCGATGGATATTATTTAAAATGTCCCATCTGCACTTAGAACAGCCTCGGTGATGTTAATAATGTTACTTTACTGTCCGTAATCCACTAGCCTGTATAGAATGCGCTGTATCACTAGACAATGCAGGGCGCCCCCCTCATTGTTCACACAATAGCCCGCCCGAGGGACACAGCTTGTTGCGTCAACCCCTACCTACCACTAACTCCTTTATCCACGTCATATTTACACAACCGCGCATCTATTTTCCCTAAACTAGAACTATGAATACGCTACTCTGGGTAGTTGACTTCTCTATCACCACTATTACCACCAGCTTCGGTGACGGAATGATTTAAGGAGTCACTCTCGTGTTATACTGGCCTGCTGAACACGGGAAGATCGGGGATCGAATCCCGGTTCGGATCTACTGAGGGTAGTTTTTCCCTAAATAGTTTCCCACTCTCCTTCCACGCAAATACGGGTGGATTACCTATAAATGGTTCCTTCCCTACCTCATTAGAGTGATTAGCATATATGCGTGTAACCTGAACAAATAGTAAGACGCGGTTATATATAGGTATATCACTATTACCACCCCTATTTTTTTACCACCACGTCTTACTATCTTTTCAGGTTATACGCATATATCATGATTACTGAAATGGAGTAAGGATGAGGAAGGAAGCATTTCAAAGATAATATTGCCACATTTGAGTGGAAGGAGAGTGGGAAACCATTTTAGGAAAAAACTCACTCTAAGTAGATCCAACCGGGATTAGAACCGCGATCTCCCCATCTTCAGCATGCCAATATTAACACGAGAGTGACGCCTTGGATCATTTGGCCACTGAGCAGGTTACCCCTATTATTAACACGAATGATACCACTATTAACATCACTATCACCCCTATTATTAACAAGAATAATATCACTATTAACATCACTATCACCCCTATTACTAACAAGAATAATACCACTATTAACATCCTTCTCACTCCTAATATTAACACGAATATCACCACTATTATCTCCGCTATTAGCATCACTAGTATCATCCATATTAACATCACTACTATCACCCCTATTATTAACACGGATATCACCACTATTATCTCCGCTATTAGCATCACTAGTATCATCCATATTAACATCACTACTATCACCCCTATTATTAACACGAATATCACCACTATTATCTCCGCTATTAGCATCACTAGTATCATCCATATTAACATCACTACTATCACCCCTATTATTAACACGGATATCACCACTATTATCTCCGCTATTAGCATCACTAGTATCATCCATATTAACATCACTACTATCACCCCTATTATTAACACGGATATCACCACTATTATCTCCGCTATTAGCATCACTAGTATCATCCATATTAACATCACTACTATCACCCCTATTATTAACACGAATATCACCACTATTATCTCCACTATTAGCATCACTAGTATCATCCATATTAACATCACTACTATCACCCCTATTATTAACACGGATATCACCACTATTATCTCCGCTATTAGCATCACTAGTATCATCCATATTAACATCACTACTATCACCCCTATTATTAACACGGATATCACCACTATTATCTCCGCTATTAGCATCACTAGTATCATCCATATTAACATCACTACTATCACCCCTATTATTAACACGGATATCACCATGTGGTGATCGAGCACAGCTAGGGCTGTAAAGGTGATGGCTTCCCCCGAAACAATACCTGTAATAATGTAGTATTTGGGGGTGTTAGGAGAAGATAATGCTCGCCGATATGCGATCGTCCTATTACACCGATGTTAAAGTTATTAGGACTAAGCCCGGGTGTTTAAGCTGTCTTTAGAGCCCATCTCACCCCGCGCTACCACCTATAGCACACAGCTACAACCAAGAGTTGCATCGTGGGGCGGATTTTTATATCCTACCTAAAAAACTAATAGTGGAATTTAGAACATTAAAACCGTTCTACTCCATTTAATATTTTTTTTAATATTATGAAAAAACTATTTAAATGATTCCACTTTCGTTGTTATTAAGTTAGCAGCCTAATACCGTGCAAAAGTGTAATGATTACGTTTCACTTGATTGAAATACACTAGAACCTCAATAATCTGAACTAATTGGGGCCAAAGCTTGATCGGATTAACCGCGACCCACTCGGGGAGGTTGAATAGTCTTAAGACGACACTCTTGCAATATAATGGCACTGCCGGGTTCTGAATCCTGGTCGTGTGTACAAGAGGTTTTTGTTTTAAAATGGTTTTCCACTTTCCCTCTTTGCAAATGCGGTTACATTTTCTCTAAAGTTAGCCTTACTTTACTCTTGCAGTAGACTAGACTAGAATGCCGATGGCGGGGCGATCGAAGTTCGAATCTCGGTCTGGTATACCGAGGGTGGTTTATCCTTAATGGATTTCCACTCTCCCTCCACGCAAATGCGGGTACACTTCCTCTAAACATAACCTTCTTAATATATAAAACCATTAGCGTAATTAATATATAAGCGTATAAACCGAACGGGTAGTAAAGTCGCGGTGCTAAAAAAAATGTTTTTTTTCCCCCTCGTTATGTTTCTATAACAATGTATATTATTTAGTTTCACATATTTTACCAGTTACAAGTATAATTTAGATAAAGGAGCGGTGCTACGTACAATTTATCTTATTATTATTTTACGTTGATTCACGCACATTTTAATGGGATCCCGATGTTGTTGTTCTTACCAAACAGTTATTTCACTACGGTCTCCCACAGGTTGGTGGTCGATTTCCCCCGCGACTAGAGGAGAAAACAAGACTTGAGCCGTGAAGCAACGCAGCTGGTTGGGATCGTTTCATAACGGACAAAGCGCGTAACGGAGCTCTAAATTATTATCACCCGAGTCTCAACTACCAGTTCGGGCTCTAAAGAAGACAAACATTTGAAAAGAAGTGAAGCAACAGTCCCGCGGACTAAAACCATGGGGACTCCCTAGAGACGGAGGGGGTTTGTCCGTGAGGCCCCTTCTGGAAGGGGGAGGGAACTGTGAGGAGTGGTAGTCAAGAAAACCTCAAGTCCGATGTTTTCTAAACTGCAAGGGGGGGGGGGGAGAAAACCTCATTTTATTTACTCTGTTGTTAAAATTGAGATTTAAAAAAAAACTATTACTCTCGTCGAAATATTTACTTTAATGGTCCAGGATTCGATTTACAATTAGGTCAAAAATGTAACGTTAATAAATTGGGTTTACTACTTTTCACTAATAAATTAACTGTTCGGGGTACAGTTTGTTTTTTTTTGTCTTGAATTTAAGTTGGACGAGTCGATACTAACCCACCCCGTACCCCAATGAAACTTATAGCAGGAACTAAAAAAAAAACTAAATGTTATTGCTTACCTTATAAATAAATGTTATAATGCAATAAAATATGAAAACTATAACATAAAGTAACCAGAGGGGTTGGCCCCACGGATATTGTTCCTAACTCGAGTTCAATCCCATGAGCCGCAGTCTTTAAAAAAAACCAGAGATGAGTTTTGTGTATGTAGAATTGGCGTAGGTTACGTATCGAGGGGAACTGAACGAACAACCTGACAGGAAGGAGCCCATCAAGAATAAGGGAAGTAAAACTGTTTAAATTCGAGATACAAAGAACAAACTTTATACCATAGTAACAAATGTGTTGGTTGAGATCTTAATAAATTGTGGGCTTTTAAAGAACAAATGAAGAGCTACTTGAAAAAATAAATAAAAAATACTACGGTCTAGAAAACTGAGATTAACGGCCAGAGGGTTTTTTATCAGCAGAAGTTTGCTCTATCTTCACCAACAGACGGCGGCTGTTTGGTCAATATGACTCGAATGCTGGCTGAGGCCGTGGAATGTTAACCAGATAAATTGTGGCCATTAGAACAATGCCTTAAGGAAGTAATAACGTATGTAATACCGCGTTCTTGACGTAGTTCTGGAGTGAGGACAGCCTAAGGTAAATGTGTTTGAAATTTTATAGCGGGACATATGGTTATATATTTTAAAATAATTTAAGACAGTTAAAACCAGTTGATTTTATAATATTCCATGGTACATTCATTTATATAAATTTGGTCAAACATATTAAAGCTTGACTCTTTGAATGTATGAGTTTGCCAAACTTTATTACAGACTGTAAATATGGTTTTTGAAATGTATATTACATATATACACCCATATTAGTGATTTCCTTTTATTTGAGGATGTCACTAACCTCATTCCACCTATTTGGAAGTTAACATTATACCTCTGTGTCAATATTTTAGTTGCCATTTTGAAAGCTTCGGATTTTATCTGCCTAGGGTTTATGCTACATTTCGGAATGTTTTCAGAATTATATTAATAGCCGCATAAGCATTTGTATTTAAGCTTATCTGCGTTGAATGTATTTTTATACCAATTGTATATTTATTTGGAACATTGAAGTATTGCTAAACGTAATAGTATAATTTATACTATACGTTACCGCACTGATGGTCATGCATATAAAGGCGTAGGTATCGTCTTCTATGTTTTGCCAGGTACAGAGAAATCAGGGTTCTAATCCCGGCAATGTACTAAAGTGGTTTTTACTTATTGATTTTTCAGTCTCCCTTTCCCCAAGCGCTGATACATTTCCTTTGAAAAATCCCACCTTTACTGCCCGGTCTTGTTAGTTTAAATATGTGGATATCCCGGGCGTGTAGTAAGACCCGCGGTACAACATATAGTTGTTAGTTGTAATTTACATATATATTTATATATATAATATATATATATATATACGTATAAAAACTTTGTCGTATCGAACCCAGGTAGTTTAAAATTCCGAATAATCCGAACATACGTTTCGGAAAACGGGGGAAAAAAAATAAGTCAAATGAAATATATTTTATTTGTTGACAAGCTCAAAGCTAAGAGAATTGTAACAAACCGTTGATATCTGATAATAAATGGTTAATATTTACATGTTGTAGTCGACACAATGTGTTTTTCTGTAAATAAAAATAATCACGTGCTTACATAAGTTAAATAGATTAAAATTTGATAGATTTCATTCAAACGTAATTTAAAATTCGTGAAAATATCGATCCCGCTTAAACAGAATTTTCGCTAATCCGAACAAGCTTAGATCCCAATTTGTTTGGATTTACAAGCTTCTAGTTCGTGTATATTTAACATATAAATAATTATTTGTTTTTTATGTTCTTATTTAATTAAATAGCTTTTTTTGTATGTTAGAAAGAAAACCCTTAAAGACGCATTAAAAAAAATATATATCGCTAAGAAAGTACTTCGGTTTAGCTGTATGGATATATTCTAAACCTAAATTTAAATGATCTGATGTGTATGTCCCCAATGTGTATAAACACATAACTATAGTATGATTTTGGTAGGAAAGAGATTTTAGAAAATACAAACTTTTTTCGTGATCAACATTGATAATATTTTGGAGTAGTGTTATTTAATAGTTATTTTTAGTAATCAAAAGTGAGAGCTCCAGATCGATCACACATATCCTGACGTATGAATAAGTGAAAGTAGATAAAGTAACTCTTCTAGGTATCAAATAAGTTTCTTCCTATCAAAGTGGGTTATTCAGAACATTACCATAGACCTTCACTTTACTTTGATTTCCCCAATGGTTTAAAAAATATTGTTATTTCACGATATTTGCCTACCTCTGGTGCATATAGCTATTTGAAGTCTAGTTTCAAACATAATTTATTCATTCCTACCACGAGTTGGAACAATGGCGCTTGTTTGTCACTGTCCGATTGAAAGAGCGCTACAAATATTACAAAAATTCAAGAAAATGCACACACAAAAAAAGTAATCGGTAGATGAAAGTCTTTTATTTTTGTTTATTGATCTTGTGTGATATCTTAGATGATTTATGAATTGTCTGCCATACATTTCGGACACATATTAAATATAAATATGTTTGTAGTGCTCGTATCGGTGAACACGCATATAAAGGCGTCAGTCTTGTCTAGTTCACCGGTGACTGGAGATAGCGGGTTGGATCCCGGTTGGGTGTATTGAGGATTTTTTTTTATCAAACCTTTCTATATTCTTCCTTCACGAAAATGTATCTAAACTTCCTTAAATAATACCATTCTAGTTTGTACATCATTTATGTAAATATAGTGCGGACAGCCAAGACGTATATATAAAATTCACCCTCATTTTCTTTCAAATTAACATATATGACAGATGGAAAAATTTACTAGATCTACTTTCACATGTTCATACGTCAAATTATGTTATATTGATATCCAACCAAAGTGACTTCATTACTAAAAATATCATTAATTAGCCTATATAGTACAATACTTAGCACCGCGTATTACTACCCGATGGGTTATACGTAAAAGTGCTAATTACGCTAATGGGTTTGGAATTGGGAAGGTTGAATATAGAGGAGATGAACCCGCATTTGCGTGGACGGAAAGCGGATAAACATTTAGGAAAAACCAACCCAGTTCACCCAAGCCAGATTCAAACCTCCATCTCCCCGTCCTCGGCAGTCTAGCTCAACACGAAACTAGCGCATTAGCTAACTACTAATCATATAGTAAAATGTCATCGATATTGACCGAAAAAAAAAGTTCGTATTTTCTTAAAAGTTGTTCTAAATGTCCAATGGCGGAATTGTGCGTCAGATTCTCTATTATAATCGGCTAAGCTTGAGGTGAGAGTGTAGTGAACGCGGGTTAAGGGCAGTGATTTGTAGTTTTTATAGCAAAAGATGATGTTGGCCAAAATAAATCAAATATTTCTCCAGTAGAAACATAAAAGTTTAGTTCTCTTCACTTTGTGATATCAACAGTTGTTGAATATTTGTCATGAGCATTGCGGCATTAGATGAGAAACGCTTTATATGAAGATAAAAAGTTGTCATTAAATTCTAGGACACCCTTGACAGATATTCAACAATTGTTGAGGTCATCATGTGAAGAAAATTACACTCTTTGTTTCTACTGGAGTAAGAGTTTAATTATTTTGACTAAAAAAAAGTTTTAATCCAGAAAGTGCCAAAATACTGCCCTCGGAGGATCGTTTTATAAATTATTGCCATGATCACCATGGTAATAACACAAAGGTATCAAAGTTCTTTAACGAAACATTTTCATTTTATCATGACCCCTAGGAGATAGTGAGTATTGTGATCAAAAAAATTTAATTGGAATTTTTGATGAATGACGTTTCATGAACCCCTGAACCCAAAAAGGTGGCTTTCGTAATGCTGTTTGTCTAATTCCTGTCGAGAGCCGAAATTATTGTACTTATTAAACTAAAACTTGGTATACGGGGTTGGGGGGCATTCTCTATTCAACCCCAAAATTAAGCGTAGTTTACTTAACGGTAAAAAGAGAAGAAAAAAAATCAATTTTAACAGAATTGGATCTAACGATTTTAATTCAAATTCGCTAAAAACAAAATGACGCATCTAATTTTTCTGGTAAACTGACTTGGGGTACTTTACATAAGAGGATATTTATTTATTTAAAAAAAAACCACAGTTAAGTTTTATGAAGACTTGAAATATTGTCGGTAATTTGAAATTACAAACATATTCTCTATTTAAAATGCTAAGAAAATTAAGTTTATCCCGACATGTTTGCCAAAACTTACTTATAGGTAACCGAACAGTTCATTCTATTTGAATTTTAAAGAAACAAGTTGAAGCTATTTTTATGACATCCTTTGCATTCTACAACCTGAAGGGTTGGAGCACTTTTAATAACTTTCTTCCCCACCTTTCCACCCCGAAATCGCTCCTCCTTTTCAAAGAAATGCCATTAGGTGTTTGTCTTCCCCCCCCAAAAAAGAGCCCAGAATTTCGTTCAAAAAAAGTTGTAAATTCACTTTGTGAGCCGAGTTGTAAAGACCATGGTGTAAAAGGTTAGGGGAGGTTTGTGAAGGGGGAATTTGTTGGTGAGGGTTAGGGGAAAGGGGGTGTTGGAAGGAGATATGAACGTGTACTGATAGATTCTGTTGTTTTACTTTGTGTCAACTAGTCTGAAACCGTGATAAACGGGGAAAAGGAATAATGCCATAGAAGTGCGAGCAAGACAACTATATTAGCGCCTTAAACATTTCCACAGTACGGAGGATCGAAAAGAGGGAGAGAGAGAGACTACAGAAGGGGATGAAAGCTGTTTTGTATGTTCAGGAGAGGTATACCAACCCAGAGTGGAAAGTTTATAGTCTCCTTGAAATACCTTTTGTAAATTTTACTACGCAATCGAATTGTTAACTTCTTTCTTTCTTTATCAGTTTCTCGTATATTTATTTTTTTAACTTTACCTGATATTTTTACATATAAAAACAAATTATAAAGTTAAAAAAAAATTAACATTGTGTGGAATTAGCTAAAGCTATGAAATATTTTGAGAATTTTAACTAAAAATAATATCAGAATAACACACTTTACACGAAGCAAAATTGTTATGATGATGAAAAGTTGTAACACTACCAATGTATTAATTTAGTTTTTTTATATAAATGCACTTGGCAACGAGGGGTTTATAAAGATCAACAAAACATTTATAAATCTATTGAATACGGGTTTGGAAATTACATTTAAAAATTTCCTTGGAAAAGAAGGGTTTGGAAATAACAGCAAAACATCTACAAATCTCCTTGGAAAAGAAGGGTTTGGAAATAACAATAAACATTAAAAACATTTCTTGGCAAAGAGGGCTTTGGAAATAACAGAAAAACATTTACAAATCTTCTTGGCAAAGAGGTGTAATGTAATTGATTTGACCATAAGGAGTATTTGAAAGCATTGACCATATTATCGTTCTAATTATTTATATATTCAAACATTTTTTTATCATTCTAATTTTACATATAATTAAACATATTTTACTTTATTTAAATTTCGTAATCTATTACTTGGCGCTTAAATCACGTCTTCCTCTAAATTATTTATTAGTTTGTTTTACTCAGAGGTCAGAGATGGCAGCACTTAATGGACAACCTCAGTTAATGCCCTTTTTCGAAATCCAACAAAGTTAAGACCTTTTAAAGTAATTTCCTGTTTTGGAAGAATGTTCTCCACGCAGGAAGTATTTTTTTTGAGTTTGTAGGTGTGTAATTCACCGTTAGAAAATGTCCCTTCTAGAAGCTTCTATTGAGCTGGGATATATACAGTGGTTTTGAAATTTCTTGTCACTGTGAAATCGGTCGTGATTACAGACGGACGTGTGTTCGGTCTTAAATGGACATACTTTAAGCGCTCGGTGATAATTAGCTGCTAGGCCCTCGGCATGATCGCATTTCAATTTAAATAAAAACATAAACATGTTTTTTCTTTTAATGGAATAAAGTAACATTAAATTTTATGCAACGTGTTATCATTTTTTTTGTTAAGTGATAAGACAAAGGAGGCATAATAAGTAAAGCGCACTGTTGCGCAATAGAAATGACGACTTACTGTGGGGCATAATATAAACTATAATAAATTACTTCCAACCGAGGAGCTATAAAAGGATAATATAACAAATGGCGTTCCAACGGGGTGCATTTAACATGCTACAAAAGGATATTATAACAAGTGGCGACACAATATTAAACTTGATACGTATCTAATAACACCGTCCACAAAAGAACAATAACATAACTAAAGCAAACGTTATAGAGGGCTTTGGAAATAACAGCAAAACATTTACAAATCTTCTTGGCAAAGAGGGCTTTGGAAATGATAACAATACATTCACACATATCCTTGGAAAAGAAGAGTTTGGAAATAACAACAAAGTATTTACAAAACTCTTTGCCCTTCAACAATGATTAACTCGAGAAGTGATTTTAAAATGGTTTTCATGCCAAAACACGAACGCCATACTTAGGTTGGAGCAAACCCCAAAACCACATCAAAGCATACTTTCTTTTTAAGGGCTGTAGTAAATGAAGGTTCACATTCTTCAAGTAGTTTTAATTTCCGAGGAGGCGGCAGGAGCGACCCACTCTCCTCGGTACCTGTACGTTCGTAAACAAGGCTCTAATAATTGAATTACCCGGATGACTGTGAACTGAACTGAAACTCCGCCAACTTTCATCGTTCTTACTTAACCAGGTCCCTGAGGCAACGGGCGGGGGTGTAAACTATGAACAACAAGTTCTCGTTGTGCAACACCGACGAGGGGATGAAGAAGACGATTTTAACACTCCCGAAACTGTTACATCGTGAAACTGGAATTACCTGTGACACTCACTCACAAAAGCAAGGGAAACTCGTTTTTATTTATTTATCGGTGGTAGAGACACTAAACTCCAGACTTGTTAGCGAGTGTCATAGCGGTCGGTTTAAATTAATAAGAGACGTAGCTACAGTCAAAGTTTCATAGGAAGACAGCTAGAAAAGTTACTAGATCTAATTTCACGTATTCATACGTCAAGTTATGTGATCTGCATTTATCACTAGTTATATATTATATCCTCAATACCAAAAAAAATAACATCAATACGATACTCAGTAAAACGTTATCAATATTGACCACAAGAATATGTTTGTATTTTTCTAACTGTCATTCCTATAAAAATTGGACCGTATCAGTTAGCCCCTCGTCTGCGACGAATAGCAACTTTTTCTAGACCACGATTAACGGTGTTGTCTACTTTGGTGGATTTAGAGAGAGATATTGCATCTTCCTACAAATGACCTGAGCGTTCCCTCCCTTAACTATGATAGCTCCCCCTGCTAGCCTGTTTCTTTATCACCTCCTGGTACTCGTCCCCACTCTTTTCAAACTCTCGTAATCTGAGCGTTTCCTCCCCTAACTATGATAGCTAAGCCATGTGTATGAAGTTCACCCTGATACGTTGATTGTTTACCTCAGCCTTGACAATTACCCTCTTCTAATTTTCCATAAGCACGTACCTACTCTCTTCCGATTCTCCATACGCACAACGCGTATGCGTTAACTCCACTGTAATCCTCTGCCCAGGATTTAAACTTATGTTTTTGTAATTGATATAGACAAAGTTACCACAGGTGTTCACATTGAACATATTTAGGTACCTACACTCAGTTTTCTGTGAGAGCTTACAGTCTTACCTTCTTGGGCTAGGCTATGTCTCTATCATATAAGCTGCACTATTGTGAAAACAAACGAGGAAAGCTTGCTACACTTCGTCAAACCCGAGAGGGAGCAAACTTACATCTCATGTATTTTCTATCTAAGATAGGGCCATAAAGCATATCGAGGTAAGACTAAGGATAAATGAAGTGCACCTAGGCCTACATAAAGAAAGCTTTAAGGATTTGCCTTTGTTTTCTATAAGTTTTAAGGGATTTTTTAGTGTATGCCACCAGGTTTTTGGAAGCTATACATTCTTTTTCTTCTAGACCCGCCTCGGTGGCGTAGTTGGCTAACGCGCCAGTCGCGTTGAGTCAGATCACCGAGGACGGGGAGATCGAAGTTCGAATCTCGGTCGGGTGAACTGGGGGTGGTTTTTCCTAAATGGTTTTCCACTCTCCCTCCACGCAAATGCGGGTTCACTTCCTCTAAATTCAACGCTCCCATTTCCTAATCCATTAGTGTAATTAGTACTTAAGCGTATAACCCGAACGGGTAGTAAGACGCGGTGCTAAAATTAAATTAAATTTTTTCTTCTAATGGCAGTGACGGATATGTAACCGTCTTTCTAGGTAGGCTATCATGTAGTGTACGGCTACTTCGGCCCAATGAGATTATGATGATGATGATGATGATGTGGTGCCAGTAGAAGTCATAAATCTAACTTGAGCCTAGTTACCCAAACCATAACAACCATAGGAACAGTTCCCCTTCGGGGAAAATGCGTATTGTATCACCTGTAATCGACCCCGGAAACTCCAGGAATGCTGACCAATATACCAAGAGGCCAGGCAATGGTTTGATTACTTCACAATAGCTTTTAAACCGGTAAAAATACAACATTTGTTTTAAAGCTGTATACAGGTTTAGAAAACAGTGCATGTAATCCTAGAGAATAAACAACTAAACTACAATGGTCCGGTTGTTTTATTGTCTATACGATTGCAGTCTATCGTATATCTGATTCCCATGCATACTTAGCGGTTCCAACGCACCACAGAATCACGCAGCTAAACACAAACACTGGGAAAATTAAACTCTGTTACTTGTTTAAACTGTTAATTTTATACCTGGCCAGCGCGTCCAAACACGGCGCATTTTTTTTTTACTTTGTTTTGGTATTGTTTGTATTGATTTTGATTTTTTTTTGTCGGAAACATAGGAGTGTTGGGAAATTTGAAGCATTACAATGTAGTATTTAAATTAATCGTCATGGTACTTAGTATCTTACTAGGTATCTTCCAATCGCTACTGAGCCTAGGTCACAAACAAACATAAGCCAGACCCACAGCCTCCGGGTTAAAATGGCTGCGATAATTGAGAGAGCTCGAGTCCTTCGTGCAGTCCCAAGTGAAAAAAAAATCGCTATCAAGTAGGCATTTTTAAAAACAGTTCACTTTAACGAGAGAAAATAAAAAAAATTGCCTTCTAGTGTCGCTAAATCGGCTTTCACGAAGCTAGGTTCAGGTAGCGATCACACCCCTTTCCCATGAACCAACCTCCCTAAACGAGCTTACTCAGACTGCAAATTACACAGAAAACTTAATACAACGGTCTTTTTTTTCTTTTCAAGTAAATTCTTGCAAATTGTCTCACTGTAAACAATCTTCAAATACAGTGGACTAGTTACTTAAAAAAATAAAGTTTGTAAGGGGTACGTGGGTGAGAGTCTGAAATAGGGGGGATGGGGGTTCAAGATCGGTAGTTCCTGATCTGTTGTGTTCGGATCGCCACCTATTTACAACGAACAATTTGAAAGTGAGTTGTTTCACCTGGAAGTGCTGTTACCAGTGAGAAATGCAACTAGCACTCCCCAGTGTCCAAGGTCTCAACCTGCCCCAAAGAGCGCAGCAAAACTCCCTTAAGGCTTAGTATCTGGTGTATGCCTTGTCGGTAGGCTGGGCAACTTATCCATAATTAATAACCACCCCATAGCTCTCTCTCTCTCCTCTTCAACAAGCCGACATAGGTGTTGTTGGAACATAACTAACAAATCATTAAACATAACGGGAACATAATATATGAGAATAAAAATTCTTGGTTGCAAAAATAAATAAAAAATCTCCATGCTCTAAGTCGGTATGAGGAAATTAGAATTTAAAGGCGAAATGCCCGCATTTGAGTGGAGGTAGAGTGGGAAACCATTTAATAAAAAAACGACCTAGCCGGGATTCGAGACCCAACATCGCCTTGACCGGTAAACCAGACCAGACTAGGCTGACGCCTTAACCCACATCCATCAACGATGCGGATATGAAGGAATTAAAATTTAGATTGTTTAATTTTATCCGTATTTATATGAAAGGGAGGCGGGTTGAAAAATCATTTAGAAAAAAAAAACCTCGGTACATACCTGTTTCGATGCCCGCATGGTCTACGGCGTCACGCTCTTGTTATCAACCTTCCTAATCCCTAACTCATTAGCGTAATTAGTACGTATTCGTATAGCCTGAATAGGTAGTAAGACACAGCGCTAAAAAAACCTAGGTACATCTGGACAGGTTCTGAACCCCCGACCTTCCATCCCCGGCAAACTAGACAAGGCGAGACTGACGCCTTTAAACTACCGTATATAATGGTACCGGTGTTTCAAAGAAGAAAACAAAAATATTCGAGAGAGGGGTGGGGGGACGCAAAAAAATTAAAGAAATCCTATCGTTTAAAAGACAGAAGAACAAAAGGTATGACTTTAAATTATCTATTTAATAGCATACTCTTACTAATTAACAAAATTATAATATTTTTGAAAAGTCCTTTAGTATATAAATATACCATCCAAACTCCCTGCTTGGATTCCTCATACTATTTGGTATCATCACTAATTAACTAATGGTACCCTATGGAACTTATTTAATTTGTAAATAATTATGTCTTTCTTCGATAATAATATTGGGAGAAAAAAAACAGGCTTTTAGCATTTATCAATATATTTCGGTTTCCTTTATATTTGGAATTTGTGTGTGCATGTGTGTATGTGTATGTGTGTATGTGTGTATGTTATGTGAAGTGAACTCAGACGTGATTCAGCGCGTAGCCATATTTCAGCATTACGAGGCTCGTAGATATGCCTACTGTCTACATATATAGAGAGATACAGTGTGCCCCAAACGGACAGTATTTCAAAGTCTGTGTTCTAAATGTGCACCGTCAGCCGCTATGCAAAGTCCCGCTCGCCAACTGGTAAACGTTTATTAAGTATTGAAACTAAGCACAGTGGCTGGCGGCGAACATTTATAACACAGACTCTGAAATACTGTGCGTTTGGGGCCGGTTTTATTTGCGACACCCTGTATTAGAGGACCAAACTATTATCATATTTTGAATTCGCACAGTGGTGCGTGTTTGTTCTCGTATATTTGTAATTCCGGCAACAGAGGGGGCGTAGAAATCAAGCGTCATACATTTTCTGAACTAAAAATAAATATATATGATCCATGAGGTGTTTGTCTGTTCTAACAGGGCTCGTTCTCACTCTTCGTTATATCCTGGAGAGCTGAAATTTGATATGGACGCTATGTAACATACACACTATATTTAAAAAAATCCAAAGCTTGGAAAATCAAAGATGGTGGACGTACACAAATCGAGCAATTCAAATCCGATAACTTTAAATATAATTTAAATATATATATATATATATATATATATTAAATCGTCTTTTATATATATATATATATATATATATATATATATATAATCGTCTTATATCTTTTGTTATGAAAAATTTAAAAATAGATAAAAACATTTTCGCGCAAAACATGAAATTGCGTTTAATCGAGAGACCTGATGAAGAGCCTCAGATTTCTTAAAACCTCAATAAACCCTGTTGAACCTCAATTTGTATTTTAAGACCATCAATATCCCATGCAGTTTGTCTTGAAGACCCCAATAAGCCCTGATGAAACTCAGTTTGTCTTGAAGACCCTCAGATTCCCATGGAAGCCCTCAATGGCCCCTGGTGACCCTAAGTTTGTCTTGAAGACCCTCAGATTCCCATGGGAGCCCTCAATGGCCCCTGGTGACCCTAAGTTTGTCTTGAAGACCCTCACATTCCCATGGAAACCCTCAAAGGCCCCTGGTGACCCTAAGTTTGTCTTGAAGACCCTCACATTCCCATGGAAACCCTCAAAGGCCCCTGGTGACCCAAAGTTTGTCTTGAAGACCCTCACATTCCCATGGGAGCCCTCAATGGCCCCTGGTGACCCTAAGTTTGTCTTGAAGACCCTCACATTCCCATGGAGCCCTCAATGGCCCCTGGTGACCATAAGTTTGTCTTGAAGACCCTCAATTCCCATGGGAGCCCTCAATGGCCCCTGGTGACCCTAAGTTTGTCTTTAAGAACCTCAGATTCCCATGGAAGCCCTCAATGGCCCCTGGTGACCCTAAGTTTGTCTTGAAGACCTCACATTCCCATGGAAACCCTCAAAGGCCCCTGGTGACCCAAAGTTTGTCTTGAAGACCCTCACATTCCATGGAAACCTCAAGGCCCTGGTGACCCAAAGTTTGTCTTGAAGACCCTCAGATTCCCATGGAAGCCCTCAATGGCCCTGGTGACCATAAGTTTGTCTTGAAGAACCCTCACATTCCTATGGGAGCCCTCAATGGCCCCTGGTGACCCTAAGCGCTTCAAGATGACTCATTCATCTGCAGCGTTTCAAAGACCCCTGCGAGTACTATATAGCCTCGACCGAGTGTGTCTGCAACAGCAGAACCTGGTTCCCATCGAAACGTGAGATAAAGTAGTTCAATGTTCCAACACTTACATGGCCCCCACGTAGAGCACGTCTCTCCTCTCATCCAGGTAGAAAGTGCGGTAGTACATCTTCCCGCAGGAGAACTCCCTCACATGGTCTGGAACAAGGAGAACATAACTAGAGAACATGACGGTACATATATTCCTTCACATGGTCTGGAACAAGGAGGACACAACTAGAGAACATGACAGTACATATTCCCTGACATGGTCTGGAACAAGGAGAACACAACTAGAGAACATGACAGTACATATTCCCTGACATGGTTAGGAACAAGGAGAACACAACTAGAGAACATGACAGTACATATTCCCTGACATGGTTAGGAACAAGGAGAACACAACTAGAGAACATGACAGTACATATTCCCTGACATGGTTAGGAACAAGGAGAACACAACTAGAGAACATGACAGTACATATTCCCTGACATGGTTAGGAACAAGGAGGACACAACTAGAGAACATGACAGTACATATTCCCTGACATGGTTAGGAACAAGGAGAACACAACTAGAGAACATGACAGTACATATTCCCTGACATGGTTAGGAACAAGGAGAACACAACTAGAGAAACATGACAGTACATATTCCCTCACATGGTCTGGAACAAGGAGGACACAACTAGAGAACATGACAGTACATATTCCCTCACATGGTCTGGAACAAGGAGAACACAACTAGAGAACATGACAGTACATATTCCCTCACATGGTCTGGAACAAGGAGAACATAACTAGAGAACATGACAGTACATATATTCCTCACATGGTCTGGAACAAGGAGAACACAACTAGAGAACATGACAGTACATATTCCCTCACATGGTCTGGAACAAGGAGAACATAACTAGAGAACATGACAGTACATATTCCCTCACATGGTCTGGAACAAGGAGAACACAACTAGAGAACATGACAGTACATATTCCCTGACATGGTTAGGAACAAGGAGAACACAACTAGAGAACATGACAGTACATATTCCCTCACATGGTCTGGAACAAGGAGGACACAACTAGAGAACATGACAGTACATATTCCCTCACATGGTCTGGAACAAGGAGGACACAACTAGAGAAAATGACCGTAAGTCACATGGTCTGGACAATGCACCACTATGTACCTGGGGGGTAGGCAACACATGCAGCAACTCACGCAAACCAACACACAAGGCAGCACCCAGAGTTTATTTTTGTGGTGTTTTCACCAAAACTATGGCGGCACAAATTATGAGACTAGGCTATTCTTATGGCACAAATTAAGCACTAAATATTGGCACAGGTCTCATAATTTGTGCTGTTTGTTGAGCTGCCAGCTTCACGGACCTCTTGTCGACTCTTACAACCATCTCTTGGAAATAATCAACAATTCCATATGTGTGCCTGTTGTCATGCAAGTCAATGCCTGTCACTAATCATAATTTATACCACAATCAAATAATGTTATGTTCTGAAGATTGATGAGTTGCCTAACCCTTAGGTGCATACAGCGACAACTTTGACGTCTCCGTCCCCAAGTTCATTGCGTGGAAATACGTGTCTTGGCACACCCTACAACCGGAAATATGAAGAACCCTGCACAATATAAATGCTTATAAAATAGTAAAAATAATTAAGTAAAATGTCATAAATGTTGCCCAATCTTTCTTAAGGTAAATGTGGGTACATTTTCTTTAGACTCAACCTTCCTCATCCCCTCACTATTAATCTAAATATAGATATCCCTCAAAGGACAGTTGATACGCGCCCAAAAAACAAACATATTTAGGCCTAAGTCTTGACAACTGCACATTTACTAATTAATTGAAACAACGTTCGATTTCCGAAACTAAATAGACCGGTCAGTCGAGCGGGCATATAGAGAGGCCTACTAAACAAATGCCGGGGATTTACTTTTTATTTGTTTACAAGCAGTTGAAATGGGTATTGCCAGAGTAGACCTAACAGGCACGCTCTGATTGAAGTAGACCCCCGTATGTAACATATATCTTGTTAGTGAGGGGGGGGGGGGGGGGAAAAAACGTTCGGATCTCCACTTATTTTAATTAAACCCGTTATACGCGAAGTACTATAATACCACCGTGATGCAAACTCGGACATGTTAGTAGACTACGTCAGGTTTGTTGGGGGGTATTTTAAACATATGCCAAGCTATCCTCAGGTTGAAATAACAAATGACAAAATATTAAGACAGAAAATTATTTTATAGCGTTGGTACTGAATGTTATGGCTATTAGTTTTGCGAACAGTAGACCTCGCTCCCTATAAACCTAAACCTATATATATATCGTTACTAAAGTCTTAACATTTCTCTTTGGATTTCAAATTGAAATATCTCCTTTAGTTTCTCCTTGGATTTGAAGTTCTTTAGTGATCAAGTAAGACAGAAAATTAATCAATAATGTATTAAATAGTATACCCTACGTTATATTCACAGAAAAATAACCGTGGTTTACGTGGTTTCAGACGTCAGTCTCACAATATATGTTAAAAAATATATATTCCCCCTTGGTACATGAGATGAACTATTAAAAAAAAAACTTTCAGCGGCCGACATATTGAAACAAATAACCAGATTAAAAAAAAAACTATGTACAGGACATCTATCGTTCGGCCTAGTTTCAAAAAATATCCCTGGCAAATTTCGTTAGAACTGGTCCACACACATTTTGATAGTTATCGATATACAAATACCCGGAAGTCAGACAAATGAAATGCCAAATGTTCAAGTTAAAACAGAATATCGCTTTGCTCGGTCAGTTATTTTTTTTTTTAAAAAAAGAAGGATTTAGTCTTCTTGTATAAAATGTTGCTCAAAGAGATTGAAATTTAAAATAATCATATAGGTATTAATTATTATTATACGACTATCGAGCTAAGAGCTGTCCTAAGAGCTAATAGTCCGGGTTCGATTCCCAGCATGGCAGAAAAAAATATCATTGGTGAAATGTGGGTTTACCCTTTCAAAGTGATGAATTAACACCTGGGGACTGGATGTTGTGTCTGTTCTAGTCTTAAGTTAGATTATTATAAAGGCATATGAAGATGCAACAGGCCTAGCAAGCTGGTAGTGGAAAAATGTATGGCTTGAATAAAAAACTGACCCAGGCCATAGGCGGGAGACGGTAATGAATGTAAAGGAATTAATTAATTAATTAAAGACCTAAATTCTTAGTCTAGTACTTTGAATCAAAACAAAATGACAAGATAACCTAAGATATGGTATAATATAAGTTCTTGACACAAGAAATAACGAAACATGCTAAATTTAAAACGTAGATTTATAGCAATTAATTTTGTTTCAATATGAAAATCGTGCGCATTTTGTAATTTAATATAAGTGCACATTATAGTTGTCATTCTTTTTGTAGTTCGCTAACATTATTTGGGCATTCTCGGAAACATAATTACCGAAATGTTTCTATTGTTAAATGAGTTTAGTTTTTATTTAAATCGAACTCAAATTATTCATGTAAATTTGTGCCAGGTTTATAAAGTTGACAGATTGTGCCTATTTTGACAGATGTCACTTTAGTTACAAGATAGATTCAACTTTAACATATTGTGTAACTGTTTTCAAAATGAATTAATTTTGATATTTGTGATGCAATTCTAGGGATGGTCTGTATCACTGTTGGGTCCTCTAAATTTATTTTTCAAATTATCTAAAAGGTTTTTCTAATGACCCAATTATAAAAGTTCAATGTTCCAAAAGTTTCTTCAAATATTCACCCAACTTTACAAGTTGAATGATCTAAATTCTAAAACGTTCTTACCCGATTCGGTGGTTGAATGCTCTACTGCGTCACGATCGCAATAGACGATGCCAGAGAGATCGGGGTTTGATCCGGTCGGGTGTACTGAGGTTTTTTCTAAATGATTTTCCACTCTCCTTTCATGCAAATTCGGGTACACGTCTTCTAAATTAAACCTCCTTAATTCCTAAAGCCATTAGCGTAATTAGTAGAATACATAGACATATAGTCCGGACGGGTAGTAAGACGCGGTGATAGAATAAAAATGTTCTTCCAATGTCCCTCCAAATATACAAGTCCAAAGTTCTAAGAAGTTCTCCCAATGACCATCCAGCTCTAAGCCGTCCTCTCAAGAGTCCTAGCTCGTGTCTCTGTGTTTGCGAGACCCCCTGTAGCGGTAGGGTGAGGCGCCTCTCCCTGGGGTGCTCCGCTAGACGCATCGGCGTCCCGTCACCCGGCGGGAGCTACAGGACGCCAGGTGATGGCGCCATACTGCACTCACCTCACGCGGCCTGACGCGACCCAGCATGCCAACATGCCTGCTCTCTCGGGGAGGACTTTATACAGACAGACAGAGACGAGGAGAACAGGACAGAGACGAGGAGAACAGGACAGAGACGAGGAGAACAGGACAGAGACGAGGAGAACAGGACAGAGACGAGGAGAACAGGACAGAGACGAGGAGAACAGGACAGAGACGAGAATAACAGGACAGAGACGAGGAGAACAGGACAGAGACGAGGAGAACAGGACAGAGACGAGGAGAACAGGACAGAGACGAGAATAACAGGACAGAGACGAGGAGAACAGGACAGAGACGAGGAGAACAGGACAGAGACGAGGAGAACAGGACAGAGATGAGGAATATGAAGGTTATATTTAGATGAAGTGTGCCCGCATTTGCGTGGAAGGAGAGTTGGAAACCATTTGGGGGGACCAACCTCAGTACACCCGACCAAGGTTCGAACCTCTATCTCCCCATCATCGGCAGTCTAGTCTACTGTGAGAGTAGCTCCTTAGACCATGCGGTCACCGTAGCGGGTCATACCATGGTTAGGCCATGGTTTTAGAAAAGGGTGCGTACTCGACTAGCAAAAATTTGGCAAACACTCTGGAGACAATGTACGATAAGTTAGCGTTAAACATTCAACTTTTAGGGATGAGAAGTGGAGAAACAGCGTGTGCGCATGCGCTGATAGGTGAATATTAGTTGACCCGTCATATTTGGGAGTCATGACTAGTGACTTTGATTTGTGGTAAATCAAATGATTTGGTTTAGTTAGATACATAGTTGGGTTTCCCTATAACAAGTCAGTAGATAAAATATTTCATTTTGGTTTAGAATTTAAAAAAAAAAACCTTTTATATAACTGGTATGGTGTAATAAATAGAAAAATTACGGTTAAATTTGTAAATTCCAAACAAACAAACAAACAAAATATAGATGTTTAAAAAATATATTTTTGTTTGATTAAACGTTATTTTCCCTTCTTTTTCTTGTGTATCTTTAAATAAACGCCTTTGAACATAATATGGCGGTGGTAACAGCCGGTTCAGACACATATTTTACCAAAGTTCTTAGGTTGAGGGTGATACATTTCCTAGACTTAGGGAAATTTTTTTGTTTTTAAAATGATGTTATTGTTAATTCCCATCCAAAGCAACAAGAAAAGACAAAAATTCGCATTTTAAAGGTCAAGTAGTCGATCTCACGAAAATATTTTATCTCGTTTTATTTCACACATGGATTATTAATTATTAAAAAATGCTATAATTAACTTGAAATATGTTTTAATATCCATTTTAATGTTCTGAAGAAAAAAAAAATTCGTTAAAACTCGTCTTGTGAAATTACGGTACGTCTAGCAGTAACGACTAAGACCTTACTCTCTAATGTCCGTATAACAAACATTTGTTCTCAGTTAGTTAGTTAGTTTGTTTGTTCAGTATATTGACGGTAAGAAAGAGTTACTGATAGTAAATATGTTTTTATATGATAATAACGAAGCATTGTTCATGCCAAAAAGAGAGAGAAAAGATATATTATTTTAATTTATTTTCTCTACCCACACAGTAACAATACCTCCCCCTCTTCCTCCCCCCCCCCCCCCCCCGCGGAGAGGGGCTTCATGAGTAACCTCTACCCCATTATATTATGCCGTTAAAAATAAATGGTACGGCACACCGCACAGACTTTCTCTCTCTTTCTATAAACTCGTAAGATTTCTGAACGGAATAATGTACATTGTATCATCACCACTCCACATAAGAACACGCATAAAATAATATACAATGATATAGAATCAATGAGAAAAGAGGCGCATCTTTGTCCACCTAAGAACATTTCAAACAGTTTAATGTCTTCCACAAGGGTCAACACTTCGTATTAAAATTTCGATTTCTGGTTAAAATTTTAACATTTTAAAAGGTGTTGCAGATCTTCAAGTCATCGCATTGATATTTAATTATTCATTTATACATTTTGACCAATAAAAAATGTAAATATTGACTATTGAGTCTAAAATGGAGATAGATCATTGCTATGCAAACATTTCTCCTAAGAGATTTAAGGAAAAATAACATACTTTTTTTTAGATACTTACTTATATTTAATTACTATATGGCATTGGAGTATTATTGCGTTAAGACTTAAGTAGTATATGTTTACAACTAAAGCTCACAAAATTGTATTAATATATTTGCAAATATCTCAGAAACTGCTGTTTTTATAAAAATATATGTCAAATAAAAGTTTTTTATTTCTAATAGTCCTACAATTTTGCAATGATAAGTTGTTTAGTTTCTCCAATAGTTGTGGAGATACTGAAATTAACGCTTCTGTAATGTACCCTAAAAATCATTTTCATAGGAAAATGAAAATAGCCAGTTTATTTATAATCTTAATCAACGCCTAGATACGAATTTTAATCAAAATCGTTTAAGCAGATTTTGAGAAAACCAAATTTTTCTCTTTTCGTCCTTCAGTAAACTACCCTTAATTTTAAGTTTTTATAGACACACAGAGAGACGGCATTGCAAAGACTATTTTTTAGGGTTCGGGGGGTCATGAGACGTCGACATCCATCAACATTTCAGGTTAGTTTTTTTTTTACGGTCGCAATACTTAAACTTTAATGTCCAAAAAGTTAAAAAAATTCATATAATTGCGTATAGATTGAAAGTTATTGATTTTATAAAAATACGTTTCGGTTAAAATATCTGTGTATATAAATATATATACATATTTGTAATGCTAAGTAATTTCATATCTCAAATAGTTTCGGAGCTATTTAAAAAAATGTTAATTTACGCATCAGACCGGAGCCCTTTAAAGCCATTTTGCCGAAATATTGAGGGTAGCCATTTTGTTTGGAATATTTATTAATGTTTATAAAATGAAATTTAATCAAAATCGTTGGAGCCGATTTTGAGAAAATCGACTTTTTCTCTTTTTGCCATTCAGTAAACTACCCTTAATTTTAAGTTTTAATAGACACACAGACAGACGGCATTGCAAAGACTATTTTTAAGGGTTCGGGGGGTCATGAGACGTCGACATCCATCAACATTTCAGGTTAGTTTTTCTTACGGTCGCAATACTTAAGCTTTAATGCCCAAAAGTTAAAAATATATATATAATTGCGTATATATTGAAAGTTATTGATTTTATAAAAATGTGTTTCGAATAAAATATTTGTATTATAAATATATATACATATTTGTAATGCTAAGTAATTTCATATCTCAAATAGTTTCGGAGCTATTATAAAAAATGTTAATTTACGCATCAGACCGGAGCCCTTAAAACGATTTTGCCGAAATATTGAGAGTAGCCATTTTGTTTGGAATATTTATTTATGTTCATAAATGAAATTTAATCAAAATCGTTGGAGCCGATTTTGAGAAAATCGACTTTTTCTCTTTTTGCCCTTCAGTAAACTACCCTTAATTTTAAGTTTTAATAGACACACAGACAGACGGCATTGCAAAGACTATTTTTAAGGGTTCGGGGGGTCATGAGACGTCGACATCCATCAACATTTCAGGTTAGTTTTTCTTACGGTCGCAATACTTAAGCTTTAATGCCCAAAAAGTTAAAAAATATATAATAATTGCGTATATATTGAAAGTTATTGATTTTATAAAAATATGTTTCGAATAAAATATTTGTATTATAAATATATATACATATTTGTAATGCTAAGTAATTTCATATCTCAAATAGTTTCGGAGCTATTATAAAAAATGTTAATTTACGCATCAGACCGGAGCCCTTAAAACGATTTTGCCGAAATATTGAGAGTAGCCATTTTGTTTGGAATATTTATGTATGTTCATAAATGAGATTTAATCAAAATCGTTAGAGCCGATTTTGAGAAAATCGACTTTTTCTCTTTTTGCCCTTCAGTAAACTACCCTTAATTTTAGGGGTAGATATCCAATTCCAAAAACCCCTCGGGGCAACCCTATGAAAACCCTAGATATCAAGTTTCAGCTCAATCGGTAAAATAGTTTAGGCTCTAGTTGGAGGTACAGACAGACAGACAGACAGACAGACAGACAGACAGACAGACAGACAGACAGACAGACAGACAGACAGACAGACAGACAGACGGAAATTCAAAAACCACTTTTTCGGATTCAGGAAGTCATGAAACGTCAAAATTCATCAAAATCTCGAGTTCGATTTTTTTGACGATCACAATACTTTCTCTACCTGTAAGATAGAGAGAAAGTAAAAATGAAGAACACATAAAAAAAAAATAGCAATATTACTTTACATTAATTGCTATAGTGTATTCACAGCGAGTTAAAAACTTTAGACTAAAACATTTGTCAGGTTTTGTTAATTATTTGTTGTTCGTACAGGTCGTAGCTTTGTCTGATAACACTTTTTGGTAAGTAAAACTTTTATGTTCTTACGAATGGACATTTGAAGAGCAGTTCAGAAAATACAAACCTATTTTTATGCGGTAAAACTTTGATAACATTTTACCATATTATTGTTATTTTATAGGTATTGATAATATCCATCAATAGTGACAGCTGCATATAACATGACTTGATGTATGGATATGTTAAAATTGTTTTGGTAACTTTAGTGACTACTCTTCTTCCTACAAAAATCATACTATTGACCAAGTTAAAACAGGACCTCGCTATGCTCGGTTATTAAATATATTAGGACAGCTCAGGTCCATATTCGGTGAGCGGGGAGAGGGAGGGGGTATTGAAGGGGGGGCAGACGAATCTGACCTGCACGGAGAGAAAAAACGTATTGAAGTAAAACCCATTCTTGCGTTCACTAATAATTTTTTTATGACTTTTAGTAGAAAATATACTAATTTTACATACATTTTTTATAAAAACTAACACATTTTCTATTAAAAGTCATAAAAAGTATATAAATTAGTAGTGAACGCAAGCATGGGTCAACTGTAATATTTTTTAAACGAAATTTTGGCATATTTTTTATCTCCGTGTGTGGAGGAATTCCTGAGTATATTACATCTTATTATTCACGATGTTTAGCCCGGTTAATAAAGTGAAACTGAAATTAATTAGGTACTACTGTATTACTACTACTAATTTAAAAAATACAGGAATTTATTACTAAGAGAAGAGATATTATTACAAGATAATTAAATATTTTATCTTTTTATAATAATTTTTAATTTTTGTTTAGATTTCGGAAGGGGGTGTGGTGGGGGGGCCTTCAGCCCCATGAGTCCCTCCCCTCCACCCGCTCCGATACGTGCCTGGACGCAGAGCAGGGAAGACTGCAACACAAGTACAATCTCTCTACCCCCAACACCCACTAATGTACAGAACCCCCCCTCACAATACCAAGAGAATGTTGCAGCGGTAGACAGCTAGAAGGTGGGTTGTGACAGGCCCTGTCTCTCTGACGTCACATTACAGGGTTACCGCACTCCGGCGTTGTGCTACCTTCCCTTCCCCCCCTCCTTTGCCATGAAACACCCCCTAACATAACTTTAACACTCGACTGTTACCGCCATTATACCGCTGATGGAATATTGCAAAGGATTGAATTGGGACTTTAAGACGAATCTCTGTAAATTACATTCGTACGCTTGTGGGATTGGCCTTATAGCTACTGTGGTTGTCTGGGGAGCTATTGGTTGAGGTTCTTTGACCTCACCTTTAACTTTGGGGGACCCGCTTCGTTGGCCGCATGGTCAAAGACAGTGTTTCTCAAACTGTGGTCATATAAAGAGTTCCAGGTTCAATTCTCGGAAATTAACCAACATTAAACTAATATTTATTTGAGGGCTCCAATCAAAACAATGTCCCGAGGACAGACAGAGCTGTTTTCGAGCTATGGGCCACATAAAACGTGGAGATTCGTCATAATCTCGAAGTCAAAAAATTTCACATTTTTAATATTTTTGTCATCTATACTTTGTTCCACATGTAGAGTCCGATTTCCATAGGAAGAGCCTAAGTTCATAAAAAATGTCAGTACAGTACAAAAGTGACAGATCATATGACCTGACTTGTAGTAGATTCAGTAATGTTTCTAGCTGTCAGATAACTGATATGGTATTCTTCTATACAACTTGGACTGTAGAATGTGTATATAAATATGTTGCACTGACTATACCAGCGGTTCCCAGAGTGTGCTGGCTTTACATTAACGGGCTATTTCAAATCTCCTCACAAAGGCGAACAAAGCTGTCTGCTAGCTTCTGGCTGTAGAGCGCATGCGTTAACAAATCCGCATGCGCGCCGATTTAAAATGGTTGGTTCTGCGATTTGATTGGTTCTCCGGTGCCGAACATCTCAGGAAGAGCGAACGAAGTAGAGATGAACTGAACTTGAGCAGAACAGCTCGCATCGACGAGGCGGAAATCTTATGATTGGCTTAGAGCTCATCACGAGAGGCAAGCATGGTTCCGTCTGGAAGAACACTGCCTGTCAACGAGATTGACCCTGTAGGGTGAACCGGGTAGTGAGACGAGGTGCCAAAAAAAAAAACTTTGGGAAAGGATTGTTTTCTGACCGAGCGTAGATAGGTCTTGTTTTTAACTGAACCATTTGGTATTTTGTGTATGTGTCCGTATCTTTGCTCTTATATAGGCACTAAATAACTGTCCAATGGGGTTGGACCAACTCTAGCA
This sequence comes from Timema podura, assembly GCA_033556935.1. Classification (NCBI taxonomy): domain Eukaryota; kingdom Metazoa; phylum Arthropoda; class Insecta; order Phasmatodea; family Timematidae; genus Timema; species Timema podura. Next base: position 53,496,166 of record JAVRXN010000012.1, on the reverse strand, counting down.
AAATTTGGCGCGGATAATCTTTGAAACTAGGACATAGTTTTTTCAACTTGGTTCCCTAAGGCGTATTTCTTTCTATACATTTTGACATATATTGCGAGAATGACGTCATAGACAAAGTGAACAACGGTTATTTCTATTTAATTGGTTTTCTGTTTAAATTGATCTCTAAAGGAAAATGTCAACTTCTTAGCCAAGGAGAAATTATAGGGGATATTTTAACTTTAAATACAAAGAGAAATTTTAAAAGAGTAATAACGATAAGACCATGAATGGAGCGAGGTCTACTGTTCACACAACCACTAGTGTTACTTTCGACCTTTGCTCTTGCTCACTAATTTGTATTTAAATTAAAAGTAAAACAAAAAAAAGTTGGCATTTTAATTAAGTAACCAGCAAATACAATCTGTTTACGTTACTAAATGAATTACAACGAACTATTTTGTAATTATTTATACTGTGCTAGGCTTCTTCGTAGACCTACCAAACTAGAAACTTAATTTAAACAAATTAATTAGTAATAACTAGACCCTAATTGAAAACTTGAATCGGACTTGGAAATTGGATGGAATCCTTCAAAAGTCGGAGCATGAAGCTGAAGGTTTGTTTGTTATTCTATCAATGGGGTGATAAGGAAATAAATAAATAAAATATTATTTAGAAGTGATGAGATCCATAAAAACTAATTGGTGGATACAAACATGGATATTATTTAGAAGGGATGGTATCTATAAAAAGTGATTGTCACAAGCCAGGTAAAAAATAAACCAGACTATTATGTGAAACGGGATTAGAAAGGTTCTATTTTGAGGAAGCATACCCTCATTTGTGTGGAGGGAGAGTGCAAAACTATTTTGGAAAAACCCACCTTAAGTACCACGATCTCCCCGTGATTGATGGTCTAGTCTAACATGAGAGTAGCGCCTTAGACTACGCGGGTTTGTCTCCGGTTGGAACCCTTTTAAAACTCGAGCATCAAAATATCGTATGCCCTCCACCCCCCTTTCACAATTTCGAATAGTTATTGTTGAATATTTGTCCTGGTAAAACATTCCTGTTACCCTCCCCACATGAACATCGTTACAGATTAAACAAATATAAATATATTTCCCTTCCACCAAAACGTGTCAGTCATACCAACTTAATTGTATCTGATTTTCTCTGTTCCGCATTATGTGTGCGGTGGTTTGGTTGTGTATACGTTAAGAATAATAATAAAAAAATATTGGATGGTTTCATCGCGTACATGATCGAACACTAGGGGCTATTTTTATCAAACAATGCACTGTTGACCCACGAATACCAACGTACGAACTTTTTTTTACAATAAAAAGGCACCCCTTCCACCCAATGTTCCCCCACCCCCCTCCATGCACTGATTGCTATTTCAATACTGGGCTGTAAACGCAGGGATGGGGCAAAAGGGGTGGTTTAGAAATTGTTCACACTGAGAATTACTCAGGGGGATGTTATTTCAAGTGCCTTAATGGGTGAAAATAGGAAAAGGGAGGGGGGGGGGTTGGTAAAAATGTGTAATTACTGTAGAGAACAAATAGCGAGTCGCAGCGAGCGGGAAGAAGATTTGTGATCGTACGGCTGGTGTTAGGGATGAAGGAGTTCACTAATGTTTACGTTGAGGATATTACTACGAGGGAGATATTACATATCCTGAAATAACTCTTCCGAAATTTAGTGACTCCAAAAATACAAATTATGTGTCTTAACTATTTAAAAAATTAATAATTTTCTTCTTCTCGTGCAGATGAGTAGAAAAATTGATTGAAACATTGATTGACCTTACTGCGAGATGTGAAACAAATCAATGAACAGAAAAGAGATTTAGACATCCCTATATAGGTGTACAAAAATAAAATAAGTGAAATACCCACCTCGGTGGTCGAATGGTCTAAGACACAACTCTCGCAAAAGCTTGGACTACGATGACAAATAGACCGGGTTCAAATCTCTGTCGGGCGTACTGACGGTGTTTTTTCTCCTCCTTTATGGTTTCCCGCCCACCCTCTACGCAGATGAAGGTACATTTCCTCTAAATTCAACCTTCTTTATTCCTATACTATTCGTGTAATAAGCGGGAAGCCCGGAAGAGAAAATATCTCTACTCGGGTCTATTTACAAACAAATAAAGACAATTGTTACCAAGCATTTACATTATCTGAAAGAGAAATTAAATATTTGGTATGGATTACTAATTTACGTTAATGTGTTAGGGATGAGGGAGGTCGCATTTTTTATTAGATTGTATTTATCCTAAAAATAACATTTGATAGAATCTGTTAAACTAAGAGAGGCCCGCTCTTTAAAATAGTTGATCAGAAATTCTTAAACGCCAGAAGCCCAGTCGGTTTATAACGTAAACTGGTTGAAGCTATCCGGCAGTAGGAGAACAAACAGGAGAGGAATAAAATACTAATTACAATACCATTTGTGTTGTGACACCCTATACTCTTATTAAATTACATCACGAGAGTCACAAAGATCCATTTTATACTCCTAGACCAGTTACCTTTCGTTTCCCGGGGATTAAGCTCTCAGAGATCAACTAAAATATGTATCTTTTTGTACTTTTCAAAGTGGAACATTTCAACTTTTATACCATGTTTACAAGTTTACGATTTATATTTAAAAAAAAATAGGATCCGAATAGTTTTGTGTTAATTCCAGTAAACACAAAACTCGTGTGTTGAAAAAAAAAAGTTTTGTCAATATTTAACCTAAACGCATCATAACGATTGGTAATATCTCAGCTACTTAGTCAGCCTCCTTAAATCTACGTCATCTGTAAACAATCTTGAAAGTACTTTGTTCTTCCTGTCAAACGCCCGCCACCATGAACCTCTCCTCAGGTGTTGAAATATCTGCATGTTTCCCCTCTAGCGAACAGTAACTTGGGCCAAGGCTTGATGGAGAGGAGGGGGGGGGACGGACGTTATCTGGAACTTCTGCGTCACTGGTCTCACAGAGACAGGTCACACACCAGGTCAACCGATAGCACAGTCCTCTCCACCCAACCGGCCGATAACAGGCTAATAATGGATGTCGGCAAAGTCCCCCCCCCCCCCACACACACACACACACTCGGACGTCTCTGTGCCCAATGTGTGTGACTAGATAATTGATAGGCGAGTCCATTTGGTCACAAGCTTTCCATTCGATCGGAACTAGTCCATTCAGCGATCTCGGTCACACCACCACGAACGAATAATCGCCCTCCACGAAAAGAGAGAGAGATAGAGACAGGAGAGCAGTAGGAGAAAATAACTATTTGGATTCAAACAAATGAAACTCTCTTCCTTTTTTTATTTATTTTTTACATAATGTTTGCGATGGGAATTGAAGAGGGTGGTGGCGTTTTTGTTATAGATGTGAAAGATTCATTACACGTACGAGGCAAAAATAATAAAATAAAGAGAATATATCCCGACCGTTAAGTAACAGCTGGGCTTTGACGGACAAAAGAGGTAGTACAAATTCATCAGTTATTGTTTGAGCAGAGAACATGGGAGTCCATTATTTCCATTAAAATGTCTAGATATTTCATCCCATTGTACTGGTCGCTTCCACTATCCAGTCATAAATCTATGTCGTTTTCTGTATATTCCCATAGAGTGGTCTATTAAATTATATTATTTGATCGCATTTATTTTATTAAACAGGAATGAAAACTAATTGTTGGTTTTAGTTATATTTGTATAAGTATACAAATCGACACCACTCGCGTATGAAAGCTCCGGTCCAGGTCGACATCGGCGATGAGTCTGATGCAGGGCAGACTCTCTAGTCTAGAGCGATAGTACACAGAATCGCTTTGATTGGTCTAAGGGTCTGCCTCACCTCCGCACGAAACGGCGTCAACGATTCGGCGTAAAGAATAAAACGTGCGTAGGTGCGCGGTGCATTGGGAGCGGACCTCAATAAGGACCCAGTATTAATTATAACTTTATTAATACTGACAGTCAGACTGATCGTCTAGGGGCCCTATAAGGGTTCGGCCAAACTGGCGAGCGAGCGCGTGATTGGCAGATAGCTCTCGATAGTTGTTGACGCGGAGGCAAAGGTTCGACTCTTGGCTCAGTGAACTGAGGGTGGTTTTCGACAAGTGATTTATTGTTGTTTTTTTCCCCATATATCCGTGTTAATGGTGATACATATTTGTAAAGGCCTACTTTATTATAATTTAGGACGTATTTTAACAAATCACTTTTACATATATATATATATATATGGTTTATGGTCTTACCAATTAAATTAGGTATTTACAGTAGTAGCAAGTGTGCTAAGCCTATCGATAGTAATAAAGATGTCAAAATGAGAAGTTTTCCTAGCACTCAATGAACTAACATAAAATAATATTTCCTAGCGCCTGTAAACTAGACTGTTCCGGCTCGAGCGCACGCGCTTGAAAAATAGATCCAGTTATATCTTTCAAGCGCGCGCGTTTAGTCGCTCCAGTCTGGCCACCCCTCTCATTACTATCAATGTGTACCCTTAGGCGTGACTATCGCAATGGACTCAACTGCCAATAACGAGGAGATTTTTTTTTTCTTTGATATCCACAAAATGTAAATCTAAAAATATACGTGAGTGTATGCAGTGTTACTTGCTCTAACGAACAAAATCAAGCCAAAAAGTGATCTTAGAAAAAATAGCACCGTGTCTTACTATCCGTTCGGACTATACGCTTATGTACTAATTACGATAATGGTCTTAGGAACGAGGAAGGTCATATTTATTTAAAGTGTACCCATATTTGCGTGGAAAACAATTTAGGGAAAACCACCCTCAGAACAACCGACCAAGATTCGAACCTTGATCTCCCTCTCATCGGCAATCTAGTTTACTGCGAGAGTAGCGCGTTAGACCGTGCGGCCACCAAGGCGGGTGAAAAGTGGTTAAAACGGTATAATATCACGATTTAAACTAAATAACGCTAGATTTTTTTAATGTTAAATTTTGTTTTCAAACATAATGACCAAGGCCTCTGATTAAATGGAGTAAAAGTACAGTCTAGTTTAAATTGTATTCAAAATTCCTGACGGCAAAGAAGTATTCTAAATCAATACCTTTAAACTAACAGCAGTGCCATTAACGAAAACATAAATTGCCATTTATATACCTCTCACTTGGATTAATTTAAAATATACAGAAAAAGTAACAATCAACCAAAATATATTTTCCCTTTAATTAAGGCCTACAGTACGATTCTTATATTATTATTATTATTATTATTATTATTAGCACCGCGTCTTACTACCCGTTCGGGTTATACGCACTTACGCTAATGTGCAATGGTAGGGTGATTGTGAGATGAAATGGAGGACCTACAGTTTAACGTGGAATCCGAACCACGGTGGAGGCCTGGCATTCCTCACATTCACAAGTTGTGATTAATACACGTCTTGTCAGAGGTGAAGGAAGGGTTTGGCAATCAGATAAATCTGTGCCGGGACCTGGGATTGAACCCCGGACCTACGATTCTTATAAATGGTAAGACACAATCGTACAAAATTTCTCATTTACTGTAGTGTATTAAAGCTTGAGAAACAGTTTTCAAAAATGAGTTGTTTGTAAACTACCCTCAAATGATTTATATATGTAAATATAAAAATATATCCTTATTTATATAAAAAAACCAGATAACTATTTTGAATTAAATTTTATGGGACATTTTCGAAATATTTTAAATGAGAAGAAGTATTGTTCTATAATTTGTAATGCCTTCGATATGATTTTTAAATAAATACCACATTTAATTATTCTTTATTCTACGTCACATAACACCCCAACCCTTAGTTAAATTTTCATCGTCAGGCACAGTGTTGCCGCCCACTAACATAAATGTCGTTTTTCTCAAAAAGTTTGGTAACAAACAGATTTTTTTTAACAAAGAGTATTTTCGACTTTTATTTACCCACCTAATAATGTTATACCGCCCGTATCCGCGAATTACTTCTCAGGTATACCTATATATATATATATCAAAAATCTTTGGAAAGAAAACAAAATCTCTTTAACTGTCAAGATATAATATAAAAAGTGTACCAAGATCAATCCATAATTGAATCTCCTCGAACCAAAACTCTCCCAACACGAAACAAAACATGACGACCGCCATTCTCTTCCCTCTCGACCACACAAATAACACACATGATGACAAGTAGTTTGTGTTCACATGCTAGGGCGCAGTTTACATGTGGAAACTTACACCGGTTTTCTCTAACAATACGAAAGATAAAAAGCTTTTTGTTCCACCCCCCTCCCCCACACCACACCCCCTTTCCAAACCCTTGATATGACTTCCCTATCGAATAATTTCATCCGTTAAGTCTCAATATCTCACACGTATACAATAGGAGAATGACCCTTACAGGAGGGCCCCCCTTGCGCGGTATTCAAATAACGAGCCAGTTTATGGCATCAAGAAGTGCGTGAGTCGGTAAGCTAATTGCCGCTGCGTGTTTCACGGGGGGTAGAGAACACGCACGCACGCTAAGGGGGGCGGGGTGCTTTGCTACGCGTGCCGGTGAGAAGGTTTCGCAAAAGGGGGTGGGGAGTTCAGATGGAAAAGAAAGAAAGAAAGAACGAGGCTAGTCTCTCACACACGCCTTGACGTTGTTTCTTACCAACTCGCGCTGTTTATCGATAAGACGGAATAAAACATTACACTATCGTCCCCTAGTTTATGTATCAAGGAAAGAAGGAAGGTAGAGAAAGAGGGAGGTGGGGTTGGACCAAAGTAGAAACCACAAAATGCTAAAGAGAGAGTATCAAAAACAAGTTCATGCCACGAGATATCTAATCAAATGACACGAACAAAGGCGCATTCACAGCTGATATCAACTTTTGTTTATGTTCACATCTTCAAACTTCGATTTAAAAAAATAATCTGTTAACGCAACAATTTTGGGCTCCTATCAAATTATTAAACTCATCACAAGTCCCGCTGTCATCTATCATTTCTCTACTCTAATTTTGCATATTTTTTTTGTCGATTAGGCCTACATCTAATATTTATTTTTTAAATTTAACCTTTCCTCAAATACGTCTATTCACAAAATTCTACAATATATATTTTCATAGCACTAACAATCATGACCAATCAAGGTTGTTTTGGACATTCAGATATTTTTTAAAGTAGGCCTACAGTACTTGATATATTTGTGAGTTTAAACGCAAAAATATCGACTTTTAGTGTTATGTAGTTTTTACGCAATCGAATTAAAACTACCGCGATTGACAAGATGCCGGTGAAGGGACGATCGGAATTTGAGTGTACCAAGGGTGGTTTTCCCTAAATGGTTTGCCACCCTCTCTTCACACAAAGGTAAATACACTTCCTATTTATTCATACATATATATAAAAGCGTAGTTAATATATATAGGCTATGTATATATTAATCACCACGTTTACTATCTGTTAAGCGATATACACATATTATGACAATCACTCTAATGTAGTGAGGGGTGAGAAAGCGTTTTAGAAGTAATCCACTCACATTTGCGTGGAGGGAGTGTGTAAAATCATTTAGTAAAAAAACCAGACTCAATAGACCCAACGGGATTCGAATCCCGATCTCTACGTCATCAGCAGGCCGGTCTAGCACGAGAGTGCCACCTTAGACCATTCAACCACTGGAGTGGGTTGTATGCGTATAACCCGGACGGGTAGTAATACGCGGTGCTCTAAAAAAACAAAAACTTTTTTAGCATCGCGTCTTACAACTCATTCAGATTATATGTTTATATAGTAATTATGCTAATGGGATAGCGATGAGGAAGGTCGAATTTAGAGGAATCGTACCCACATTTGCACATAGAGAGGGAAAACATTAAGGGAATATAACTCTCAGTACACCCAACCGGAATTGAGCCTCAATCTCCCCGTCATGGGTAGTCTAGTCTATTGCGAGAGCAGCTCCTTAGACCATGCGGCCACCGAAGCGGGTGAAACTAGGGTTAGTTTACTGGTCAAGACGACGACCTAGAGCGACAGTCGCGTTGAATCAGTCTGCTATCGCTAACTCTGTGCGCGGTTTTCAATTAACTCTGCCGACCACATTATGAACTGGGGGGGGCTACTGAAACGCTAGAGTTTTCGTGAACCAGCGGTTTGACCGAGTCCAGGCGCGCGTGTCGAATTTCGGTCAGTTCCCGCAACGACCACCAGGGTCGGCAGCTGTGCATGTCACATCGGTTATTGCAGCCAAAACAATGTTCATACTTTTTAATCGGTGAAATGATCGTATTTCTATCTATGTCGGGAAACATTACATTCATAATGGTTTTAAATTTATTCTGCGGGGCAAATGTTGAAAACTCAATTAGCGTACATACGTGTCTACTAAGCAATGGGCTCAGCGTATTTCAATAATTCCCCGTATTTAGATTAAATTTAACCCTTTCAAAAGATTCTGACGATAAATAAGTACCAACCATTGAGCATTCCTGATGATTAACGGTCAACCATAATTTCCATACCGTGAATGTTTTAAACACCCTTTTATACACGGATTAACCATTGAATTCAATGTAGCTATGAGATTTAAATTTATCTCCCACCCCCTCCCCCGCCCCTCCTCACAAGTCGTACTACCCGTCCAGGTTATACGTATTTTAATTCCACTAATGGGGCAGTGAGAGAACGCTAGATTTGAGAGAAATGTACTAACATTTGCTTGAAGGAGAGTGGGGAAAACATTTAGAAAAAAAATCACCCTCGGTACAGCCGACCTAGTTTGAACCCCAACCTGTCCGGCAAGGAAGACTAGACGAGCCTGATATTAGTTCCCATATAACTCCGACGTGAGTTTTTCAATTCAATCCTTACAATTTTAAGATGTATTTGGTTGTTGTTGGAGATTTTCATTTCTGTATACTATTATTTGGTTAAAATAAAAACTAAAATGTATAGATTACAATTATTTTTTTAATTTTAGTTATGACACTAATCACAATAGATAGTAAGACGCTGTGCTAAAAAAAAAAAAAAAGGTACAATGCACCGCACAAACTTTCTCTTACATTTGTCTTAAGGCGATTGGCCCTTTTAATTTGGCGTGGAAATGCAGATGGGAACCAATGGTTACCTTCAAGAATGTTTATTGTTTTGTAATTTTCTTTCGGAAATGGTTTGTTCAAGAATAGAGCATGTTGATTAAGCTATACTTTTTATATACAAACATCACTCTATAAGACTCTATTTACATATTAAAATTAATTTTAGAGCAAAATTTTATCTAGAATTTGTAAAATATTTTGTAGCTTTGTGGAAATACGTCAGACGACACAAACATATGGATTTTTGTTAATTAAAAATGACACAGATAAACTAGTTATGAATGTAGCCGAAACCTTCTAATCACACAATGTCGTTTGGATTCACAGCATACATCTCAAAAACCAATAATTTCGACAGATCAAAGCCATATTTAACAAAAAGAGGCGGATATTAAAAAAAATCTTTAAAGTAAACTACTAGTAAAAGCCTATAAAAAAATCAACATCGATAGAAATACAACCAAATCACTACGTCGTAAAAGCAATGGTTAGCCTTGACGAACAGCCAGAATGACTGAATGGGCATGTAAGCTTGAAAAAAAAAAAAACCTTCCGGTTCACCAGCAAAGCCCGGATTTTGATGCGTCATGTCATCTTTTTTTTTTTACCTCTTCGACAATTTTCAGGTGTACATATATTCTGTTTATGATCCAATGGTTGTGGAAACGTTTTTATAAATACTTTTTGGGTCATTTTGGATTTTTAGGTCATGTTTTCTTGATTTGCCTTTTTATCTTTTTTTTTTTGCGTTCATGTAGAATAAAAGCACTTTTAAATACTATCATACTATCAATATTTTATAATCGCTCAACACTGTTTTTTTTTTGTTCACAACACAGTTGTCTGAATAAGAAGATAATGCAGACAATGAACTTTGCATCCTCGTTGCTTTTCTGGTTATAAAATACACATTCCTGGTGAGACTGTAACTAGACTGGAGAGGGTTGCGTTGTAAAATACACATTCCTGGTGAGACTGTAACTAGACTGGAGAGGGCTGTGTTGTAAAATACACATTCCTGGTGAGACTGTAACTAGACTGGAGAGGGTTGCGTTGTAAAATACACATTCCTGGTGAGACTAACTAGACTGGAGAGGGCTGTGTTGTAAAATACACATTCCTGGTGAGACTGTAACTAGACTGGAGAGGGTTGTGTTGCAAAATACACATTCCTGGTAAGACTGTAACTAGACTGGAGAGGGTTGCGTTGTAAAATACACATTCCTGGTGAGACTAACTAGACTGGAGAGGGCTGTGTTGTAAAATACACATTCCTGGTGAGACTGTAACTAGACTGGAGAGGGTTGTGTTGTAAAATACACATTCCTGGTAAGACTGTAACTAGACTGGAGAGGGTTGCGTTGTAAAATACACATTCCTGGTGAGACTGTAACTAGACTGGAGAGGGCTGTGTTGTAAAATACACATTCCTGTGAGACTGTAACTAGACTGGAGAGGGTTGTGTTGTAAAATACACATTCCTGGTAAGACTGTAACTAGACTGGAGAGGGCTGTGTTGTAAAATACACATTCCTGGTGAGACTGTAACTAGACTGGAGAGGGCTGTGTTGTAAAATACACATTCCTGGTGAGACTGTAACTAGACTGGAGAGGGTTGTGTTGTAAAATACACATTCCTGGTGAGACTAACTAGACTGGAGAGGGCTGTGTTGTAAAATACACATTCCTGGTGAGACTCTAACTAGACTGGAGAGGGTTGTGTGTAAAATACACATTCCTGGTAAGACTGTAACTAGACTGGAGAGGGTTGCGTTGTAAAATACACATTCCTGGTGAGACTGTAACTAGACTGGAGAGGGTTGTGTTGTAAAATACACATTCCTGGTGAGACTGTAACTAGACTGGAGAGGGTTGTGTTGTAAAATACACATTCCTGGTGAGACTGTAACTAGACTGGAGAGGGCTGCGTTGTAAAATACACATTCCTGGTGAGACTGCAACTAGATTGGAGAGGGCTTGCGTTGTAAAATACACATTCCTGGTGAGACTGTAACTAGACTGGAAAGGGTTGCATTGGGAGGGGGTTAGCTATTCTTTCTGAAGCAGGTATTTTTTCAAATCAATGTTGTGTTTAGCGGAATGCAAGATCCTAGTTGTTAAGGCTTTTAATAGCATATATACCTGCTCCGATGGCAGTGTGGTTTAACGCGCTACTTTCGTGCTAGACTAGACTGCCGAAGACTGAGGGTGGTTTTTCCTAAATGGTTTTCCTAGTCCCTAACCCATTAGTGTAATTAATTAGTACATAGACGCTAACCTGAACTTGTAATAAGACGCGTGCTAAAAAACAAACAACACAGACCGACAGATTTTGCTTGAGCGATAAAAATCCGTATCACAACTTCCTTTGTAGGGGAAGTAAAGCCGCCGGTCCCATGTCGATGTGGCATGTAAAATAACCCTGGAAGGTATGTGAAAATACCTTTACCGGCAAAATTGTTTGGTACTCGTTGATAGAAATTCAGTGTGAAAGGCAACGGGGAACCACCACACTTTCTGGACTTCCTTAGTACATAGGATGTCTACCAGATGGTGCAGGTAGCACTAACCAGCCAAAGGTTTGAGTTCATGCTCAGATCCAGATGGAAATAAATCACATAAAACCAACCCTTAGGGCTGATATGTAGGGGTAAAACAATATATATATATATTATATATATTATAATATATATATATATATATATATATCTTCTAGAGGCATTCTGTACTAAAAAAATTTACCCCTAAAAGCTTCTTTTTAATTTTGAAAAAAAAAAGTGACAGCCACAGGCTCATTTATATTTATTTTCTCATGCAATTCCCGCCTTAATACCCATCCGGAATAATCTCATATTTACGTTAATGAGGTATAGAAGAAGAAGGAGGAAGGTGTACTTGAGAAGCAACGTACCCGCATTTGACTGAAAGAAACCCGGGGAGCGATTAAGGAATTGTCAATTTAGTAAACCCCAGCCGGGGTTCGAAGCCACATTACCGGACAAACGTACAGTACGAGACTGGCACCTTTGTCCGCGGTGCGGTATTATATAGTAGCCTGTTAAATGACGCAAGTGTAAATGCTAATAATATATAATGTCCTAACTATATTAATTATGATTCAACACGATACGCGAATTATAAGGTACATCAAATAAAGCTATTTGTCGTCAGTTAGTTGAGTGAATGAAAGTGAACTGATCATCATCACAATCATCATTGACATGATAAAACAAGGTCCGAATTGCTCTTTTCACCACAATAAAGAATCACAGATATTCCCCTCCCGCCCCACATTCCCCGACATGGCCAACAACAATAAAACAATCAAAACCAAACAATCTACGTCACTTTGATAGCAAATAAATAAATAAATAAATTCTGCAATGTCGGCCACGCGTAGCCTTAGAGGTATTGTACTGTGCCAATCACAGATAGGCTTTCAAACAAATGAACAAAGTATCGTGTTTTTTAAAAATATATATATATATTTTTGAGGCCTTGTTAAAATTGAGAAAGAGAGATGAGGGCGCTTTCGGACTAACACACAGAGAATACTGTTGGTTCGATGGTTTCAAATAAAATGTTACCGTGCAATCAAAAAGATTACAAACAAAACAAACATCAGATCACAAAACTTTTGACGCTGACTCAATTAAAATAATAGGTTTGTATTGATTCGCGATTCCCCTCTGGAGTTTGATTAGGGGTTTGCTCACTTTACTATTATACATAAATGGCAGCTTTACTTACTTTATGAAAATACAAATAAACCTGCACAGAATTTAAAAAAATATACTAAAACATTATATAATCACCCACTTCAGTGGCCGAACGGTCTAAGGCGTCAATCTCGTGTTGGACTGGTTTGATGATGACGGGTCAGATCCCAGTCGGACGTACTGAAGGTAGTTTATTCCTAAATGGTTTCCCACTCTCCTTCCATGCAAATGCGGGTAGATTACCTCTTAAATGATTCTTTCCTCATCCCTACCACCATTAGAGTAACTAATTATTATACATACCTATGACCTGAACAGGTGGTAAGACGTGGTGATTAAAAAAACAAATACTCTCGATACGCCCCCTCCCCGCTCACCCCCTGACAAAACTGTGCCCCCAAAGTTTTAAACAACGGCAAACTTGATTCCAAGTCCAAGGTCGCTGTTTAGTTGACTAATAATATTTATAACTTTATCGCACGCTATGCCACTAATATTATGCTCGTGCTTACTCAACAACATTAGTTACAAAAGTTGTCACCAGGTTCTGCGATTGACGTCACATAATATTCAGCACGCCCGTGGGAATAAAGACAAGTTCAAACTTCCGGTCAAGGAACCGCTCAGTTTTTGGGAGTTACAGTGATAAGTTATAACGATATTGTAACAACAGTGATTAAATGTGTCTCTTAGAACTACAAATAAAAGGATATATTTGATGATTTTATTTTCTAAACTCATGCGACCCGCATCACGCATGCGGACAGACGGATTAAGGCGTCAGTCATATGGTCTGGTTTTACAGTGACGGAGAGGTCGGGGTTTGAATCCAATCTCATTGTGATAAGGGTGATTTTTTTAATATTCACTCATCACTACCTCATTGGTGTGGCTATGTGGATAGCACGGACTGGTAGGACGCGCATAGACAACCAGAGAGTAGTGGCGTGGTGTGGAATGTTGCCAGGGGTTAGCCAAGCTACAATCCAGTTTTAATTTAAAAAAAGGCCTTATCTGACAGCAAGAAAAGTTACTAAAACTAATTCCGCGTATTCATACGTTAATCCATTTATTATGCTGATTTCGCTTTTGATAGAGAGTATCAATATTTATAAAACCAATATTAATAACACAGTTAAATATTATTAATGTTGACCGTAAAATCAATGTTTGTATTTATTTAAAGCCCCTTAAATGAAAATGTGAGTATAGTTTAAATTGTACCTTTGCAATTATTGTTTCAATCACTCAGCAGAACAATATTACTGGCAGATATTAATGAAAATATACATTCATGTGAGGTATGTAAAGCAGATACTATGTATGATTGGTCAAATAAGTACATAGTGTGTCAGAATATATCACAGGTACAGTTTAAATAAGCTCTACCTACACTGGCAAAACTTCACGATAAGCCCCTGATCCTGAAACGATATGAACTTAAAATTTGACTTTAATATCTTGAGATAAAGTGAGCAAGGCAATTAAAACGAGGATCAATTATCGTCGTGCGATTTAGTTTGATAAATAAAAAGTTGTAGGTAAGGTAATTCGTCCCCCCTCCAAGAACAGACGATGGGAAGGTATCTGCACACGCCACTGTCGGCTGGCTGTGTGTAATTGAAGTGGAGGAAACAACCTTTGCTCACGCAACATATCAGTCCCACTCGCCGCGGACTCACGCAGTGGCAACAGAGCAAGTAGCATTACAGATGTGGACAGGTGGTAATTATTGTAATACCCTGGTCTGATAGCGTGCGCGTGGATTTGGTGTGGTCCGTCCTTAGCAGACAGAGAGGCGCCACTCTGGACTACATCAGCAGTTATACACTGGTCCTTCTCTAGCTGACAGAGAGGTACCTTATTGCGACCTCTCTGGGCTACATCAGCAGTTATACACTGGCCCTTCTTTAGCAGACAGAGAGGCGCCACTCTGGGCTACATCGGCAGTTATATACTAGCCCTTCTCTAGCAGACAGAGAGGCGCCACTCTGGGCTACATCAGCAGTTATACACTGGTCCTTCTCTAGCTGACAGAGAGGTACCTTATTGCGACCTCTCTGGGCTACATCAGCAGTTATACACTGGCCCTTCTTTAGCAGACAGAGAGGCGCCACTCTGGGCTACATCGGCAGTTATATACTAGCCCTTCTCTAGCAGACAGAGAGGCGCCACTCTGGGCTACATCAGCAGTTATATACTGGCCCTTCTCTAGCAGACAGAGAGGCGCCACTCTGGGCTACATCGGCAGTTATATACTGGCCCTTCTTTAGCAGACAGAGAGGCGCCACTCTGGGCTACATCAGCAGTTATATACTGGCCCTTCTCTAGCAGACAGAGAGGCGCCACTCTGGGCTACATCAGCAGTTATATACTGGCCCTTCTCTAGCAGACAGAGAGGCGCCACTCTGGGCTACATCGGCAGTTATATACTGGTCCTTCTCTAGCTGACAGAGAGGTACCTTATTGCGACCTCTCTGGGCTACATCAGCAGTTATATACTGGCCCTTCTTTAGCAGACAGAGAGGCGCCACTCTGGGCTACATCGGCAGTTATATACTGGCCCTTCTTTAGCAGACAGAGAGGCGCCACTCTGGGCTACATCAGCAGTTATATACTGGTCCTTCTCTAGCAGACAGAGAGGCGCCACTCTGGGCTACATCAGCAGTTATATACTGGTCCTTCTCTAGCAGACAGAGAGGCGCCTTATTGTTATATGATTTTACGGTGCTAATATAAAATTTAATTAAATGTTTAGCTCTAATATAAATTGTAATTAATCTGTGGCAGTATGAACAATTTTAGTCAAATCTCTAGCACCATGATTTAATTAAATAAGATATGAAGAAAGCCCTAGTAACAATTTTAATTAAATCTGTAGCACTAATATACATTTTAACTTAGCCATAATGAATTTAGCTCTAGCTGTGCCGACATGATATATTCCTTCTCAAGAGCTTTGAAAACAAGTCAAGGTGACGCAATCAAACGACAGCCACAAGGACCTCTAGGGTCTATTATGATGTTGTGACGATCTGTTTGAATTTACCTAATTGGACTAGCGCACAATTTAAGTGTTTCGGATGACCACCTTGTTTGCTACTACTAGTTTATGATCCCTCCGCTGAAAGCGTTGGTTTTAGGTGTATGATAAAGGGTTCCATCCTGTAAACACAAATCAAACCTAAAACACGAAAGGGGGGAAGGGGCGGTTAAAGTTCGGAACCCGCATCACAGGCTTCGGCTGGTGTAGCTCGCGTGGAACAAACTAAAAGCCCGGGCGGGATGTGATTTTATTAGCAACTTTGCCAGAGGTTACTGACTAACACTCGCCGCGCGTGGAGTTTGTAACGCGAATCAAGACCACAACCACCCACCCACCCACCTCCCCTTTCCCAAACATTGTAACTGAATTAGGTCAGAGGTTTTGGGGCTGCCGTACAGGTAGTAAGGTAAACAGAAACTGACCGTTTTTTTTTTTTTTTTTTTGGGGATCGCCTTTTGGGTGAAATGGTTTTCCTTACCACATTCATATCGCTATTATGTGGTAAGCGTAAGAACCTTTTAGTAACGACCAGTAAAAATTTAAAAAAAAATCATGTTATGCTTATATATATGTAATATATATAATTTATATATAGCATATGCTTTTATATATTATATATAAGCATATGCTATATATACACCATGATCAATGATCATGTTGAGAAAACTAATAAAAAGGAGAGTTTTTAAGAAAAATAAACACAAGATACATACCCTTAAAAATATCAAAATAAATCCTAAAAAAAAGTCTAAAAATATATATATACATATATATGGCCTTTTCAAATCCACCCTGAAATTCTTAGTTAAATATAATATAATTTGTTTAAAAAAAATATTTAAGATATCGTTTCTCAAATCTTCAATCCTCATCCATGGCTGCATTATTATTATTATTATTATTATTATTATTATTATTATAGTTATTATTATTATAGTTATTTGCATGATAGGTCATTAACTATTAAAATTGATTCACACACCTCAAATATATTTTTAGCACCCTGTGGCATACCACAGGGTTCTAATTTAGGTCCTCTTCTCTTTAATGTGTTTATTGATTACATTGGTAAATATTTAAGCTCGTCTAGTTATTTACTCTTTGCTGATGTAAAATTATTTAAAGCTATCAAATAAATTGCAGATTGTATTGATTTACATAATGATGTAAAAGGTATTCTACAATGGTCTTTGGAAAATGGAATGTCTATTAATAAATCTAAGACCAAATCTATATCTTTTACTAGGAAATCTAATCCTTTCTTTTTTATTTATAAATTGGGCAGTGAAAAAATAGTTCGCATCCTTTATATTAATGATCTTGGTGTTCTCCTGGATAACAAACTTTATTTCCACTATCATGTTGACCATGTAATTTCCCATTCATTGAAATTACTTGGACTTATTAAATTTATTACGTCATCATTTAAGAAAATTGACTGTTTTTATGTCTGTATTATTCCCTGGTTAGATCTAAGTTAGAATATGCTACTGTTGCTTGGAATTCCATTACCTTATCTGACTCTCTTAGGTTGGAAAACGTTCAAAGAAAATTTGTCGCTGCATGCTATGATCAATTCTTTAGTATTCGAAACCTCTTAGGGTTACAAACTCTCTTCTCGCGTAGACTTTATTGTGATGCCCTTTTTGTTTCTAATATTTTCAATAATAATTTTTTTTGCAAATTTGCCCTTGATCATGTAGGAGTTCATATCCCTTCTCGGGCTTCTCGTAATCCAAAATTATTTTTTCTCAATAGCTCTTATAAGGTAAGCCCTATAGTTAGGTTGTATCCATAGCGCCAATTCTAGATTTGTCGAATTTGACTTCTATCATAAAAGAAAAGCTAAACTCAGAGAGTTATTTAAGGAAGTCCCATATCAATAATTTATCATGTAGAGTTTCTGCCTATAATAATTAAATTTACAATATTCTGATTTATTACTGCTTTTAACCACTCTTTAGTAATTTGTTATTATTGCTATTTTTTTGTTCTTATCATTATTAATTTTTTGTTCGTATCTATTCATCAGTATATAACATTATTTAGCCATTTTTGTTTGATCTTATATTCTCGTGTAAATATATGTATTTGTAAGGTACTTGTGTACTTTTCAGTGCTGGCCTGTTATAGGTCTTCGACTGTTGGCCAGCACTATAATAAAGGAAATTGAAATTATGTAAGACATTTAAGATTATTTTTGTATTAGTATTAAATGTTTTTTATGCTTAAGAACATTCTTCAAACTATGCATTTTATACCGAAAATATGGTTTAAATATTCTCTAAAACTGAAAAAACTATATATGTTAAATTATCTTAGGAAATTAAAAAAAAAAACTTTTTTTAAATCTAGTCAGTTTAAAATGTGTTTATATCGTGTTCAGCATTAAATTAAGTTTATAATAAAATTAAGACATGTCATAACATCCTAGACCTATTATAAGGTTACATTAAGGGGGCCGCCTCGGTAGGCGAGAAATTCCCTCGCACATGTTCAGTTTCGAAGCAACATTTAATTCAACGATGCGTTATTTCAAAATATGGTTCAAGTCAAAATAAAGTCGAAGGTTTACAACAACCCTATATTTTGAGATTTATTAATATAAAACTATGTGTGAAAATGTGACATTAGCTCATTTTCAACGACTTTGTTATCATATTTGCGAAGCTATGAGACTAGTCTTGCTGAAAAAGGGCTCTAGATTTATCCTTCTTCCAACAAATACAAACATATTTTTATAGGCTCACAATACAAAATTTGTATATATTTGAGAACAAGCAGCGATCTTTCCTCTTTACCTCGAGATAAGTTTCGTAGTTTCTTTCCGCCTCTTTCTTATTGAAATGGTAAAGGGTGGTTGTTTGTAAAGGACGAAAGGGAGTATAAGCTTAGACATAACAGAGAAGTAGTTCCAGAAAACGACACACCACTGTATTTGAAGCCGTGCGGCTTGACAGCGATTGATACTTTCTCGCTGACCAAAGTAATCCACTCTTGTGATTAAACTTTCTTTTTTTTAATTTGGGGTATTTAATGTGCAGTTTCTGATCTCGGCACCAAGACATACAAACTAACTTAAATTATAGAACAGACACAACACCCAGCCTCTATGCAGTTAATTCATCACTATGAAGCCCCTATTCGTCCAAATTATAAATAGTTCGGCGATTCCAGGAATCGAACACGGACCCCTCAATTAAGTAGAAAGGAGCTTTACCGACTGAACTAACTAGTCAGACTTTTAAGTTTCTTGTTTTTAAAAGTCCCTTCGGGTTTTATCCTTATAGACATTCTGGTTCTTTTACGTTAAAATTGATTCAAGTACTAGCAATTAGTTATAAACGTAGAGACCAGCAGTTCCCAAACTGTGGACCACGGGCCGATTTTTGGTGAGTCGCGAACATGTTTTTTTTTTAAAGAGTGTCGGATTGTCAGTGATACTAGGAATCGAAAACTTATTTTTTTTCAATCACCGCATCCTACTACCCGTCCGGTTTGTATGCATCTGTATTAATTACGCTATTGTGTCAGGAATGGAAAGGTTGAATTTAGAAGAATGTGCACCGCATTAGCGGAGAGAACGAGAGAGAGTGGAAAACCAATGTGTAAAAACAATTAGGATAAACCATTCTCAGTGGACTCAAACAGGATTCGAACCCCAATCTCCCCGTATTTAGTAATCCAGTCTATTGCGAGACTGACGCCTAAGAGGAAGGGTAATCACCCCCGATATAGAATATCTTCAACTTTATAGCTCTAAAGTTGTTGCTGACAAGTGAAAGATATACATATTAATTTACCTACTCCTTAAGGTGTTTTTATGTACCTCAGGGTGAAGAGCAATGTCACGCGCTTCGGTGGCCGCATGGTCTGAGGCGCTACTCTCGTGTTATACTAGACCGCAGATGACGGGGAGATCATGGTTCGATTCCGGTCGGGTGTACTCAAGGTGCTTTTTCTTTAAAGGTTTCCTACTTTATCTCTTTACGCAAATGTGGGTACACTTTCTCTAAATTCCACCTTATTAATCCCTAACCCATTAAAGTAATTAGTACATAGGCGTATAACCCGAATGGGTAGTAAGACGCAGTGCTAAAAAAAAAAAAAGCAGGAAAATAAACGGCCACACGAATTATATTTTAAATGTAATATGAGAACACTTATATTCATACAGGATTTCTATATTTAGTTTTCAAAGTAGCGTAATTTGTCTTATCGATTTTACATTAGTCCTTATTTGAGTTAATAGGCCATTTCGTATTTGAGATGATAATGGGTTATGAATATTATAATATTGGATTATCAGATTCATTAAAAATACACGCATGTGTATGTGTAATGCTTTTATCACATGTCGCATTTAAAACGAACTGCAGTTAATCAGATAAAATGCCAACTACAAATTAAAAACAAAGCACAAACAAGCATATTATTAATAATTTTAATAGATAATTTACTAAAAACCTACAAAATAAAATTAACATGCCAAACTATGCAGCCTATTTTTCCACAGTAAGTTTAATTTTAGTGCTTATCGTCTTACTACCCGTCCGGGATATCTGCAGTCGTTTAAACTGATGGGGCAGGAATGTGAAAGGAAAGAATAAAAGGAAATGTACCCTAACTTGCATTAATAGAGAGTTGGAAACCATTTGGTAGGAAAAAAACTGTCCTTAGTACACCCGGCTGGGATTCAAACCCCGATCACCCCACCACCAGAAAACTATAGCTAGGCTGACGTCTTTATCCGCGTGCCCACTGATGCAGGGGGAGTGACATTAATACAGTCAGATTTTCATAGAAACTGCCGTTTATAAAATTATTACTAGCAACGCGTCTTACTACCAATTAAGGTTATACGCACTTACGCTAATGTGTAATGGTAGGGTGATTGTGAGATGAAATGGAGGACCTACAGTTTAACGTGGGATCCGAACCACGGTGAAGGCCTGGCATTCCTCACATTCACAAGTTGTGATTAATACACGTCTTGTCAGAGGTGAAGGAAAGGTTTGGCAATCAGATAAATCTGTGCCGGGACCGAGGATTGAACCCTGAATCCCCAGCAGAGAAGTCCGACACCTTACCCCTAGACCACCAGGTCACCCTTTTATAAAATACAAACACTTGATGAGGGCTTAAATTGATAACATTTTACTATAAGCCTATTATTAGAGTTATTTTATATGTAGGCATTGATAATATCTATCAAAAGTGACAGCTGCAGATCATATATCTTGACGTATGAATACGTGAAAGTAGATATAGTAACATTTTTAGCTTTCAGACAAAGAAGGTCCTTCCTATGACAACTGAACTGTAAAGATAGGATTCCCTCGGCACGACTCGCTGTATAACATAGATCGTTCTTCAGTTTTTCAATTGTGTTTTATTTAACGTTCCGTGTTATTGTGTTATTTTGGAATAGTGTTGATAAAAAAAACTATTAACTTGATCGCCTAACTATTCCTGAGATCTTTTTCCACGTGTTGTCCTTCACGTGTTGGTCCCGGTACACTGGCGAAGAAGATATGTCAAAAATTGAGGGGTGCTTTTCCACATTCTCAATTAAATTTTCGTCCTATATTATATGGAAAGTTCTTGGACCCTTTTCAAAACCAGCCCAATCAAACACAAAACTAAATACAACTCTACTAAAATACACTTTTGTTTGGTGGTGATCTCGACGTAGACGCAATGTAGAGACGCTGGACGCGCCCTCTGGTCGTCAGTCGCAGTCGCAGTCGCAGTTGCAGTCGCAGTCGCAGTCGCCTCGAAATAACTAGCTACATAACAAACTACAGATATTCTACAACGCAACTTTAAAACACACTGTTAAGACTATTTGATCCGTGGTTTAACGCATTCCTGTTCGAAATCCTGGCGAGCCATCAAATTAGCAAGTTATTTAAAAATATAAATCACGTCTTACTACCCGTCCGGAATATTCGCGTGATATAGCTGCACTAATGGGAAACTGTTGAGGAAAGTAGAATTTAGAGGAAAATAGTATTCTCATTTGTGTGAGGAAAGAGAGAAAATGAAATAGAAAGAAAAATAGAAAAAAAGAAAGAAAAAAAGAAAGAGAGATACAAAAGTAAAAAGAGATGAAACATTTTTAGAAAAAGATCATCCTCGATACACCTTGCAGAGATTTGAACCCCGACCTCGCCGTCACCTGCAAACCAGACTGTACGAGCTTGACGTTTAGTCCGCATGTCCATAGTTGCGGAAAGCTCCCCCCCCCCTCCCCTCCCCAGTTTTCCAAACCCTCCGATATAAATAAAGGCGGTGACTTGTTTTCCGATCCATCGCTTCCAGCCGCAACAAAAGGCTATTTTGGACTGTGTCTCTCTTGTACTAAGGCGGGCAAGAGATACTGTATCGGGTTTTCTATTTCGAGATGTGACCAACACTTTGAACTACACTGGATACTATCTCCGAGGGAATTATTGGGGAACAGCGTTGTCATCACCTCGTTTCCGTGGGTCCATCTTCTCTTAAATATAAGACCGATTTTGCAACGCTGGTTCGTCGATGTTGCCAGTAGCTCTTCCTTACCACCTTCTACCACAAGATTTGGAAACAGTTCTGGACGTTACCTATCTGTGACGTAGCGGCAAGTCAAGATAGGAATTTTACATGTAAATGAATTTACGTTTTATTGGTCGAGTGTTAAAGATATAGCATTGAAATAAAAGATTTAAATAACTCATAAAATAGCCCTACGTCACCACAAGTTTTTTTGTTTGTTCTTGAAGTAGTTTTTTGTAAACATATTTAAAAAAAGCTGAGACTATTTGGTTTGTTACCAAAAATGTCCTTTAGGAATCATCCTGTCAGGATGTATACTAAAAAGGCCCAAAGAAGAATATTATGTAGACATAGGAGAGGAAACAAGAAAATATAGTTTCGAAATTTAAGTCCATGTTGTACAGGCGGGAATTGTGGAGTGGGTATTTATACTCGCCAGAAGAAGAGGGGAAGTGTAATCAGGATGTAAAGGTATCACATGATGAACTGCTCATTTTATTTCCTCTCTTTCTTTTTTGTACAATTGGTGTCCGAGTGCGATAGTGCTTAGAGCGTTAGGCAACTCGCTTCGCAATCCACCGAATAGGCAACATCATTAACCGATAGAGAAAGAAGATAAAGATTATTTTCCCCAAGACCTGCAGTTCCCTCAGAAGTGACATTTATTGTAAATAAAGTAGAGGTGTAATTTTATAGGAAATGTACCAACATTTGCTTGGAGGTAAGAGTGAGAAACCATTTAGGAATAAAAACAACCCTCGGTAAACCCAACTGGGACTCGGGATCTGAGTCTCGAGAAGTCAGTTTAACACGAGAGTGACATGAAGAACTACCTACGTGGATCCAATGGTTCAATTTGAACAAAATCGTTAAGAGCCATTTTTGAAAAATTAAGAATTAAAAAAAAAAGTAAACTACACTTAAATTTAGAGATAGAATCCAAAACACAATTTGGTCTCAAGGTATGACTATCTATATTACATCAAAATATCAAGTTTGAACCAAATATAAATATATTAAACCGTTTAGGCTGTAGTCTTTGGTACAGACAAGACATATCGAGGGACAGACAGAAATTATTGTATGACTCACTTCAGTGCCCGAACGGTCTAAGGCGTCACACTCAAAATAATCTGAAATGCCAATTATGGGAAGATCAGGGTTCAATCCCGGCCGAGTGTACTGAAGATGATTTTCCACTCAAATTCGGGTACACTTCCTCTAAATTCTACCTTTCTCATCCCTATTATATTAGCGTAATTAGTACATAAGCATATAACCTAAACGGATAGTAAGACGTAGTGCTAAATAAAAAAAAGAGATTGTTATGGTTGTTTTGGAGCATCAGAACTACTGTGCAGTGTGAGAATACTTCCCTTCAAGTTTGCCGAACCCTACAATGGCGATCAATATTATCCTGATTCTGCCAAGCTATGGTGGAAACGAGGTAAATGGAAGATTATATATAAAATAACTCTCTCAGTATTGATAAAACACGATGATATTTGTTATTAAAATTATTTTATCTCTACTGACATGATTTGTCAAAAGTGACAGTTACAGAGCAGAATATGATTTGACGTATGAATATTTCATGAACGAAGCTTTAGCAACTGTCAGTATCTGCTTTCCTGCAGCGATTTAATTCTACATCTCTATATAATTTACGTTAATCGGTGAATGTATTGACGTTATTGTTACAGCGTTCTTGATGTCATAAAAAAAAGGGGGGAGGCGGCGATGTCTCTGAAAAAAAAAAACACAACACAATTGTTCTGAGCTGTAAATTTTCATAAAAATCACAAAACGTCTAAACTGTAAATTTTCACAAACATCACAAAACGTCTGTGAACTGTCCGACTTTACTACAAACCCTGTGGAGTGTTGCCAACTTTGCTTTCATCCCGCTAGTTATAGCTTTTTTTTTTCTTTTTTAAATTCAAATAGCGGCTAGTGGGATTTATACGCTAAAACGAATCATACCATATTTTTTCTAGTGGGAAAAAATATTAGAATATTATTCATATATTATAGAGTTAAGACAGATTTAGTGTAATATAGCATTTATAAGATTTATAAAGAGACTTGGTGTCTAGGGATTAACCACCGCAACAATTAGTTAAATAACAAAACAATTCCTAATAATAATAATAATCGTCAACATTACAATTTCTTTATTAATGCAATAAATTTTATATTAAACTAAATCTTTCTTAACTTTATATTTATAGTACTCAGTACTAAAATTTATTTTTATAGAAGCACAAATATTGAGAGTTGGATATTATTGTGGCACGAATTCAGCACTAAATATTGATGTATATATCTCATATGTTTCGTTATGGGTGCCGCCAATATCACGGACCTCCTTAACTTAAGCCTTGTTCCCACGACCTGTTGTATGGAAAGTCACGAACAGCTCGTGGGTCGTAGATTTACGAGCCTGTGAATGGGGCAACGGTGACCAGTAGTGATGGGCACAATCGAGTAAAAATAATCGAGTAACTCGATTGTGTTGTGTAATCGGGAGTACTCGATTCTTCCGGGACTACTCGAGTAACTTTACTCGGACCTTGATATTCTTTTATTTTCTCTTTTCTTCCCAGCTAAGTGAGAATCGACCTTATTGGCTGGACTGTTTATCATGCCGTTTACATTTAAAAAGGCATATTCCCTTAGAGCTCATTTTTCACCAACAGTTTTTGCTGCTACGCAAAAATGACCCTTTATGGTTTAAATGTTGCACATGCGTTTTCAATACAAAATACTCGCAGATGTAAGGTACACAATTGAAAAGCATGCTAACTAAGCGTATCACATTTCCAGTTCTTTTTAAAAGTACTCGATGAAAGTTACTCGATTTTTTACTCGGCACCTCGACAGTCTTATTTCCACAATCGCATGGACGAAACTAATTACTGTCTTTCTTAATTATTTTATTGATTATAATTTCTCCTTAGTAAAATATGATTATTTATAAATTGAAACTAATTAGAGTACCTAAGTTAAAAGAGAGAAAAAAATAAAAACTGTTTTTACTTTTTAAAAAGGTACAATTATTATCATTTCCTTTAACATGAATGTCTAAAGAAAAGTTTATTTTATTAAAAAGCGCACAAAACTTTTTTTTGAGACACCTCTTAAAACGCATACTTTCATATTGACTGTACATGCAACATGAAACCTGAAAATAGAGGAGTGGAGGTCTCTGTCAGTGTCGACTGCCTACTCTAGGAATAGATTATGGACATGTTATTAGTATCGAATTCCATTGCAAGACTCGCGAGTGGTGTTGTCCAACTGATTGCCACGGGACGATTCGAGTAGATGATTTGCTAAAAATTACTCGAGTAATTTTACTCGATTACTCGATTATTTTTAAAGAGAATCGAGTATTCTTAGAATTACTCGATTGTGCCCATCACTAGTGACCAGGCCACTACATCAGACGAACCACAGGCCTTTGATGTTTGTAGCATTTACCGACAATTCACGGAAACGCCCGAGCCGTACCAAGCCAACGCGCATCGAGCGGTCCCACGACCTGTGATGATGCAATCTACGAGCCGAATCCGTCCAAACACGCGCCGTGGGAACGGGCCTTTAGAGAGGCGCCTGTGCCCCCTTGTTATATATATATATTTTAAAAAATTGAACTTTAGAAAATCTAGTTTTTTTTAGCTAAATCTAGCAAGAAATATATAATTTTGATCACTCCTGGCGGGATTTCGGTAATATGAGTTGGCAACACTTGACCCCGTGATCTGGCCAAGTTAAAAAGTTGACTTACGCGATTCTACGCCTGGGTCCGACAGCTGATACTGATTGATCATATGGAGTTTATTTTTAACACCGCGTG
The DNA here is from genome assembly GCA_033556935.1 of Timema podura. NCBI lineage: Eukaryota > Metazoa > Arthropoda > Insecta > Phasmatodea > Timematidae > Timema > Timema podura. Next base: position 53,469,933 of record JAVRXN010000012.1, on the reverse strand, counting down.
TTACTACCCGTTCGGGTTGTACGTATACTTACTAATTACGCTAATGGGTTAGGAATGAGGAAGGATGAATTTATAGGAAGTGTACCCACATTTGCATTGAGTGTAGGTTTGAAAATCTTTCAGGAAAAAACAACTTCAATACATTTGACCGGGATTCGAGTCCAGTCCTGTCTATTGAGAGCATTCGACTACCAAAGCTGGTTAAAATGCTAGTTCCCACAAAAGTAAACATGTCATAAGCTCTTTGTTTGAAACGGGAGCCGATTGTAGAAATTATATTTGTGTTTAGTTTGTATATATTTTATTTGGGGTGTTTTACGTGTAAGTTCTGAACCAACTGATTTATTATACCAGCAGACGACTTAACTTGATTCAAGACTAGACACAACACCCATTACCCAGGCCGTTTATTCATCATTGAGACAAGAATCCACCTAATTTCAGCAATGATAAATCTTTCGGCCATGCCTAAAATATCTATCAGCTCCCGCTTAAGTTTTAAAATATTATTTCAAATGGTCTTAGGTATGAGAATTTTGTCACGAAATACTGGTTTTGTAGGCCTGTATAGTTTATGATGATACACCGTTCAAGGTTATGTTATGCAATAGCTACATCATGATTATATATATATATATATATATTTTTATCAAGATATATTTTTACTCATTTGTTTTATGTATTCCTAAATAAACTCTAAAGTAATAGTTTGAGATGCGTTATATGTGCGCAGTCGTAATTGGGCACTTATCCAAAACTAAATAGCGCATTCTGACATAAACGGAAATGATAATAATTATCATAGAGCCACTTATATATCGTTATTCGCTTCCAGAATAAGCACTTGGATACCAAAAACCATCAACTTTACGCTAGAAATAAAGAATTCCACGTACATAAATAGGGTGGCGCTTCTCTTCGTAATAAAAGTGTAAAAATAAAAACTTTAACTACCCCCTTTAACTTCCACCCCCCCACATATCTTCCGCAGCACGCCATCGCTAGCCCTAGTTTTGATACCGGCGATCATAAAAATGAAAATAAGATGGTTTTAAGCTCCTAAGGGTTGGGTTCATCAAACCATCACCCCCTCCTCGGTTGGAAGTGTATAGTGAGGGAAGAGGGAGGCTGTTTGGGTATAAAGGGATTAACTACCAGACGCTCAAATCAATATTTGTTTTTATCTTATTTACTTGTTCTTACACACAGCCAACTTGGATGGTGGTCGCCTTACGATGAAAGAAATCCAGCTCGAATCCCTTGTTTCTAGATACACTAGTAGTTTTTTGAAAAGTAGACCTCACGGGTACCCGTCATTTGGCCTAAAGGCATTTGGCCTAAAGTGTAGGCTAAATGCCTTTAGGCCAAATGCCTTTTAGGCCAAATGCCTTTAGGCCAAATGCTTTTAGGCCAAATGACTTTAGGCCAAACGCCTTTTAGGCCAAATGCCTTTAGGCCAAACGCCTTTAGGCCAAATGACTTTTTGTAAATTTAATTTTTAGACCATTTATTAAAATGTGTTTTGCTGTCTCCGGAAACATTCGTTATGATTTGTAGTGATGCTAATAGATGGCGAGGTGTGTAGTGTTTAGTTGACTAGTATATACTACCGTTTCAAAATATGTAAGTCTTTTCTCAATTTACTACTTCCCAAGGTATAGCAGCACGTCCATTAACCTGTAGTACCACTTTTGTATATGTTGAACTTTTTACATTGCCAAGGTTTTATACTAGTTTTTGTACCGTTTTGTACCAGAAATAAAAAGTTATGTACACGTACCGTTTTCTATTAATTAGCACATACATGTGGTCACACCATTTTAATGATTTTGTTTTATTTTGAATTTTGAATTTTTTTAAGTGCCAAAGTATATTTTATTAGTCTTTCTTAGTATATTTGTTTATTAATTTTGATAAATGAATTAATAAATTATTCTTTTTTTATAATCATATTAACTTACTCGAGTTTGCCCACGGCTTCGCTCACATTTAAGTTGGCTAAATTATCTTATTTATAGCAAATCATCTAAACCAGGTTTTCTCAAACTCTATGCTCTAAAGCCTTACATGAACATTTAAAGTAATTGTTAAGACTCTCTTTCTTAGAATAAGATAACTTTTTTACGTTAAAATACAAAAATGAGACATTTATTATTTAATTTATTTCTTTATTTTCTGATAAGAGCTTTGTAGAAGTTTATTAAGAATAGTAAAGATTTGTAATATATTAATTAATTTTATTGCTTCATAAGCCAAACAGAATATTAATTTTTTAGTCAATCATAATTTAGCAAGTCGAAGGAAGTGAAAAATTGGTTCACACCTCATTTGAAATCCCCTCACGCCTCGCAGTTTGAGCAACCCTGATCTAAACTACCAAAAATACAATTTTAGACACGTGTGAGGTGAGAACTTTGTATGTTGATGAAGCCACAAATTAACTGCTACCTATAAGAAGTAAAATCAATTATATATATGTGCAGTCTTTGCATCAATATTTGCTCGCTTACGCGGAGACATTGTTGAAATGAACACCAAAAAAAATAGTTTAAATTTTCTAATTAAACTTGAATTAATTTGAAAGAATCACTCTAGTAAGCACCTCAGCTTATCAAATAAATTGTTCTGTTAGTAATTGTTTCTATTGGTTTTTGAAAATTTTCCCTTCTCCTCCCCAATCATAATTTCTCTATTCTCTAATATTCACACATAGGCCCTCTATGTGGATCATACCAGCCTGTAAAAATCATTGATCTCTATGATATAACTGGATGGACATACACATGCACATTCCAAGGACAAAAGCGTGACACTCAAGTGTATCACCTGCTACACAGAGGGGAGGGACAGATTTAACTGTTTCTTTAAATGTTCTTATGGGAAAACATGTCTCTGATGAATAAAAGTGTTATTGTTTGAAAATAGTGAAGTATTATACCACACTTTCCTGAAGAAACATTTACATTAAAGGATATACAATCCAGTTTTACATGTAATACTGTACAGATATGAATAAAACCTTTATATTCCCATTTCTATGTATTTATCATCAATGTTGTTTACAGTCTGGCACGACTACACTTATATTTAAAGTTGATTATTAGCTTGTATATTGGTTTCAGAAACCATATTATATTGAAAGTTCTATAAATATAATGAACAAGGTATCTTAAAACTTGATTACATTTGTTTGAATGACAAAATTTGAATAGTTGCCATGCATTCAAATTATCACTTAGGTTATAGGCTTGTGGAAAGTATTATTATAATAATACCGTTTTTTTTTTAAGTTAGCTCATATCTTTCAGAAACCATATTATGTTGAAATTTCGATAACTATAATGAAACAAGTCAGCTAAAAACTGTATTACATTTGTGTGAATGACACACTTTGTGTAGAAGTCTTACGTTCAAATGATAATTTAGGTTATAGGCTTGTAGGAAGTACATTATCTACTAAACCCTGATTTTAGTATTAATCCCAATCTGTAAGGCTTTATTTCGTACCAAAATAATATCATATATATAATATTTTGGTAGGATGAACGGTAATTTAGAACAGAAGTAGAAATTTCCTTCTGTAAGGTCTTTTATCCTAACTAAACACAACTATAGGGTAGGATTCTGGTACGAGATAAAGCCTTACAAGTAAGCTTCCTTCAAAAATCATCTTACATATTAGGCTACATCAACTTATTTAAAGAAAAAACTAACCAGTTTTGAACTTTTATATGCTCTTCTTAGCTTTAACTAACATATTTATTTAATTTAACCACTCACACATTGATTTTTCTCATATATTCAATCAGATTAATGAACTATGTCAAAATGACACATTACCTTGTATTGGTAAAAGAAAGAAAGAGATACCCGAAAGTTTCTTTCTCTCTTACACAATGGTATGCAGACGACAGCTCGAAAATTTCAGCCACAGATGTCCATCCAGTTATACTATAGAGATCAATGGTAAAAATATAATTTACTAACTTGTCCTGCTTATACACGGACCAAAATCTTTTACGAAAGTTTATCTTTATTGCTTCATAGGATGTATAGTCAGCCTCGTGACTATTCATCCACACTCCAGCTTCACCTACTAACTTTGAATTAAAAAAATGCTATTTTTTGTGCTTCGGTGAGTTTACTATTTTCAAAAAGTCTATCCATCTTTTTCAAAAACTGTACAGCATGCACCCTAACATTATTTCCACTGAAGGTGGGTACATAGTCCATTAATTGATTCTGGATGCTTGTACTAGGTAATACCAAGGCACCAGCAGTAATTAGCGTCCCTTTTTCCACTACTTCGTCATATTTTGACTTAGCCTGTTCTAGTTGTTGTCGCATTTGTTCGACTGTTTGTAACGTCTTGTCCACATTTTCAGTCAAGTTGTCCTTAAATTTGTCCAATTGCTGGTCAACTATTTCCTGTAAGTAAACATCTGGTATTGTGTGTCCATCAAAGAAATCATTTTGGAATTTAAGGTTATCACTACAATTTTGTTGTTCTTTTTCAACAGTCGCAAATCGTTCTGTTAAATGGTGTACCTGTTCTAGAATTTCATTTTTATTTTTATCGCAACTTTCCTGAGTAGTTTTTCCTTTGGAATTTAAAGCGTCCTGTTTAAGCTTAAAGTTTTCCTTTGCATTTTTAAGTTTTTTTATCTGCTCATTCGTCTGTTTTTCTGACTTATTACAGTCTTCCCTAAGCGTCTGTAGTTCGTCCCTTACCTACGTTTGGTCACTTTCAGTCTGTTGTATTTTCTGTAATTTTTTGTCAAAGTCGTTTTATACTTCTTGAAATTTACCCTGCAATTCTTGTTCTAACCTGTTGAATTGTTCATTTACACCCTTAAATTTTTCATCAAACTTTGTATTTAAATTCTGATTATTTTCTTTGATTTCTTTTAACTCCCGGCTATTCTTTTTGTAGCTCCTGTCTAGTTTTTTGTAGCTCCTGGCTAGTTTTATTGAACCTTTCATTTATTTTCTGATCTAACTTTTCACTCTTTTCACTACTCTCTTTAATTTGCTGACTTAACTTTTCACTCTTTTCACTACCCTCTTTCATTTGCTGCACTAACTGCAGTAATATTGCATTTAGGTCATTTGCTGATGTTTGTTGAGCTACACCTTTGAAACATTTTCCACCCCCCTTAAGTCTTCTTCTTTATGAACTATTGGTTCAACTACTTTCTCATGTTGTTCACTTTGTTCCTGATCAGTTAGTTCTAAACAAGAATGTTCTTCTACCATTGGTTGGGAATATTGCGTTAGGGGAGGATTATCCTCACTGCTACTACTGTCTGTCTCTTCCATATTTAATGAAGTTTTGCTGTTGATGACTTAGGTGAGATTTTCCTTGCGTACCTCACCTGAAGTCTAGAAGCTTTGGACCTTATTCAGAATCTACCGGGTTTCGAACTCTTCCCTCTGAAGTCACCTGGTTTGGAGCTTCTTCTTCCAAAATCACCTGGTTTGGAGCTTCTTCTTCCAAAATCACCTGGTTTGGAGCTTCTTCTTCTTCTTCTTAAGTCACTTGTTTTTTTGTTTTTTTTTGCGTAATAAGGCAATTAAGTTGTTTGCGGCACTTTCACTGTTCTTTGAGCACTCACTTTCTCGGGTTTTGAACTGGATTTAATTTTATTATTTCAGTTTATCAGGCCCTCCACGTTGGGAAGCCATTATTGTAACGTATAAAAGTTAGCCTGATATATTAATGTTGGTTCGCCACCATTAGGGTGATATTTGATATAATGATTGAATTGGGTCCAAGTTTGCTATCCTGTTTTATGGTAATCAAAAGGGGATAATGTCTTATTTTATAAAGTAAAAGTTCTGGTCTTTTATAGTTTTTTTTATATTAAGTAGATAAACAGTTTTTGCTAGATATTTCACACGTTGTAAATATTAATTTAAAAACCCGACTATTGTATTATGTGTATGTTAATTCCCGGCACGTGAAATTTATCATAGACCCAACCCACACGGCTCCTCGTCAGGATTGCTAGTGAAGAGATGCGTACTTTGAAGTAGTTATATCTAGTGACATCTCCTTCTCGAAACTTACCAAAAGAAAGGTGTGGTCATCCAGGTGCGTCTCTGTCTACAAAACTGAGTTCGCCTTTCAAACAGAGGCGTAGAAAGATGTCGCCATACCTTGCAACTTAACACAACTAAATCTTACTACCCGCTCGTATTTATAATATCATAATTTTGAATATAGATGTGAATAATAAATTATTTAGATGTATAATTCCATATCATTACAACATATATATACAAACACGTGTATATACGGGCGCATTACAATTGGGCCACGTAAACAAGTTATGATCTCCGTTTGACGTCTACATATTTACTGGCAAAATTTATTTAATGCGTCACTATTATATATATTAATTATTAATATTGGCTTTCACTTTCATTTTGCCTTTCGAAATAAGTTGTCAAAAGTCCCCGAAAATGGTGTTTTCTTATTGTTTTTCGTTAACTTTATGGCCGTGAGATATATTAACAAGGAAATAATATCAGAAATCTATACATAAAAAAGGTGATATTGTGTTTGGTGAACTGATCTAGTTGTATGTAGGATAGTGTCAATGTTTTTAGAAATATTGTAACTACCTTGCATCAGTTGTGCTATCTATATTCAGATGAAACAACTAACAGTACTTTTTACTTTCCGAAGATAGCCGAAGGTTTTAAATTTACATTTTAGGCCAAATGCTTTTAGGCCAAATGCCGTTTAGGCCAAACGCCTTTAGGCCAAACGCCTTTAGGCTAAACGACTTTAGGCCAAACGCCTTTAGGCCAAATGCCTTTTAGGCCAAATGCCTTTAGGCCAAATGACTTTTGGTTTCATTTTTAGGCCAAATGCCTTTAGGCCAAATGCCTTTTAGGCCAACTGCCGCGTCCCCGACCTCACTCTATTCATTAAAAAAAAATGACAAGTTATTCAAGTTAAGATTATTATGTCATGTTCTAATGTAGTCTTAAGATTTCTCTTTGGATTTCAAGTTGAAATACATCCCACAATTTCTCCTTGGATTTGAAGTTGATATTTACTCCTTGGTTATCAAGTTATATAGAAAACAAGTGAACACTTTTTTTTTAGCACCGCGTCTTACTACTCATTTGTATTATACGCTTAGGTACTAATTACTCTAATGGTTTTAGGGATTAGAAAGGGTATATTTATAGAAAGTGTACCCGCACTTGCGTAAAGGGAGAGTGGAAAACCCTTTTGAAAAAAAAGCACCAGCCGAGATTCAAACCTAGATCTTCCCGCTATCGGCAGTCTAGTCTACTGCGAGGGTAGCGCGTTAGACCACGCAGCCACTGTGACGTGTGGATACTTAATTCAATAGTGCATTGTACATAGGGAATAACTTGTGTTCACGCGGTTTGAGACACCAGTCTCAAAATATATACAATTTTTAAAAAAAATGCCTTGGATACTGGGTCGATTACTTACAATTATTATAAAATCAAATTACTTGAGATGGGCCACTAAAGAAAAAACTTTTTCATTGGCTGCCATCTTGAAAAGAATAACCAGATCTAAAAATCTTGTACATAGGTAACTCGGCCCAAGTATAACGAATGTACCTGCCAGATTTCATTAAAAAATTTGTCAACGCATTTGCCCGTTATTGTGTAACAAAAACAGACAGAAAGGTAGACAGAAGGCAAAATGCCAAATGCTCAAATTAAAATAGAACCTCGCTTCGCTCGGTAAATTACATAATCTCTTTTCGAAAGAAATAATCATGAGCCGTTGAAGATCCCACGCAAATTAGTCCCTTCATTTTTCTTCCATAGTTGTACTTGCCCGGTTTTTACCCGTAACTTCTCTCGAATCCACCCCTGTTCCGGATTGAGCTGAGGATAGAGGAGAAAAGAGGGGACAGGAGAGACCAGCAAATTACTAAGTTTACTCCTCGCGTCAGAAATGAATAGATGGAGAGGTACTGTGGGGAGAAGGTTTTGACGAAGAAAGGGGGTCCAATATTTACTTTGTATGTTGGGAGCGATGTAGATGTTGTATAATGATTCCGTTTTTGTAATAGATTCCTTCGAGGTACGAGATTGGGGAGGGGGGGGGAAGGTGCAAGGAGGGTGTCTTTGGGATACATCTGTTCTCGTCCTTTTTTTAATATTGTTTAGTTGTTTTCTTCACTCGAGGGGGTTGGCTCTGTGTTGATGTTGTGGTTGTTTGTGTCTGTCTGGTTTAATGTCGACACCTTTCCTGCCTACACCGATCTAGAGTAGAGTCTGATCCTGCGACGGCGTATAGTAAGTATAATTCTGGTAGGAAGAGACTTTTTGGTTTGCTGTCAACAATGACCACTTTTTACTTTATTATGGTCTTTGGGTAAAGTGCTCACCTCATTACCCTATCTTCGTGGGTTCGAATTTTTAACTGAGCTATAAAAATCCGTAGCACAACTTCCTTCGGAGGGGGTGTAAAGCTGTCGGTCCCATGTCAGTTGTGGCATTTAAAAATATCCCTGGAAAGTAAGTGAAAGTACCTTTCCCGGCCAAATTGGTAGACTCTTTCACACTCGCTCGTAGAATTCACTCTGTATCCCCCGGGCAAGTATCGGGGGTTAGCGTGAGAAAGGACATCCGGCTGTAAAACAAATATGGTCAGCTCTTGTAACTTGGCCAGCTCTTGTAGCTTGGCCAGCTCCTGTAACTTGGCCAGCTCCTGTAACTTGGCCAGCTCCTGTAACTTGGCCAGCTCCTGTAGCTTGGCCAGCTCTTGTAGCTTGGCCAGCTCTTGTAGCTTGGCCAGCTCTTGTAGCTTGGCCAGCTCTTGTAGCTTGGCCAGCTCTTGTAGCTTGGCCAGCTCTTGTAACTTACCATAGGTTAAAAACATCGACCTCGTATGAGCGGCATGAGATGTAGGGAAAAAAAACCCAATATTAGTATTTTATTTTTTAGCGCCAGACCTCAACCGTGGTTCGGATCCCACGTTAAACTGTAGGTCCTCCATTTCATCTCACAATCACCCTACCATTGAACATTAGTATAAGTTTGTATAACCCGAACGGGTAGTAAGACGCGGTTCCAATTATAATTATATAATAATAATATTGCGAGAGTTAATCCTTAGACCATGTGGCCACCGAGGTACTATTAGTTGTGCATTATGCACGGATATAGACCTAGGCCCAGTCTTAACAATGAAATGCTATATCATTCAAAAGTAAGCTTCAAAATAAATTATAATTACAAGGTTTTGGCAGCAGGGCAACGATAGTGTATTTAACTAGTGTCCCCCCTCCCCCTCCAAGCAAAAAATGGAATGTATAGTATTTAGGTTAGTATTCGTATATTTAACAAAAAATTGCTTTCATTTTGTCTTTATTTCCTCTATAGTTTTCCTTCACGGCTGCGGTCACTAAAAAGTTCATAGAGGTTTACTTGCTGGCGAAAAGCGCAAACTTTTATAGACCCATACATTATTAAAGCTCAGTCGAGATGCAGACCCCGACTCTTATGAACTAAGGAAAAAAAAACATAATCATAAAATTATAGAGCATGTAAAGAATGAGCTTGAATATTCTGGGAATGGAACAGCCTGTACACTCACCAGCTTCGGTGGCCGTGTGGTCTAACGCGCTACTCTCGCAGTAAGCTAGACTGCCGATGACGGGGAGATCCAGGTTCTAATCTCGGTTGGGTGTACTGAAGGGTGATTTTTACAAATTGGTTTTTCACTCATGCAATTGCAGGTACACTTCTTATTAATATAATCGCCCTAATCTCTAAAACCACTAATACAGGGTTCCAAAAGTATTTGTAAAAAAATTCTTCCTGACTTTTCCCGGACTATTTTCCTAAATTCCCTGACCAACTTCTCACACAATTTCCACTATAATTTTATGGTACTATTCATGTGGAAATATTAATTTAATTACATTTATTTCGGCCTCCTCCTCCCCTACAGCCGATCTTGCCTCACCTCTCATGGAAGAATATGAAAGCAGACAGTCTTGCCAATCATTTCAGGAAAAATGATGGAGAAATAACAAAATATATCAAACCCTATCAAAAAGGAAAGGCTGAAATCCATCTGCAATTGTTTTGCAGAAAGCTAGTTTACACTTCATGAATGGATCACAGGCTGCTCATTTCAGTATTTCTACAGGTTTTGTTTTAGGAAGCTTTTCTTCTTTGAGAAACTTAAGAGCGTGGTCCCAAATTTGTAATGCCCTTTGAAAGCACGATGCATTCTCTAACCACCGCACACCACATAACTTCAAAGGAAAAGTTGTACACCCTGTCAAATGGGTAAACAATGCTCAACGAGCTGTAGAGTCAGTGAACAGGTAGTACGTGTGACACAATAAGCAATTTATATCCCAATTGACAGGGTCCACTCCTGTTCTCAAGGAACCATGAACAACATGAAGCCCACACATGTCCCCAGATTTAGCAAACTACATACTTTACTGTCTGTGACAGATTTGATGTGTTCCTGAAGAAGTGTTATAAACTTTAAATTGACATTTGGGCCACCCATTGACACTTTTATCAACTTAGAGACTGGAAGAGGAGAAATACCATCCAAGAAATGCTTAAGTAATTCTTCAGCGGTGCTTCTATCGAAAAAAAAACACTGTTCAAGCAACGACTGACGACTTTATGATTTTCCTTGTCCCAGAATCTGAATACAATGTCCATTTGCCCTCTTTGAAAAACTTTATTCAATGCCTCATAAAAAAATTACAAAGTTGTTACATGATTTTAGGCGGTACAGTAAATTGTTTTGAAAGAATGGAGCCAAGCCATGCACAATGAAATATGCAGCTTTGTCTTCGCCAAGAGTAAAGGCAGTGACAATAGAAAACTCGGGAAACATCAACTGAAAAATTGTACTTAAATTATTGCACGAATTGAAATACATTTTATTGTCAACAACTTGCAAAGCCCAAATGACTTCCACCTTATTTATATTATCTTTCATAACAAGAGTGTTAGGATTTCTTCGAGGCACTACACTACTTTCACTTTTGGCAACACCTTTCTTTCTGCGGCTTTACAATTTCTGATGAAACAGAAGTGTGATATGAATTGTCATTTCCCTGACTTTCCATGACTTTCCCTGACTTTACGGACCGTAGGAATCCTGTAATAACGTAATTAGTACCTAAGCGTTTAAGCCGAAAGGGTATTAAGACAAGGTGCGAAAAAAAAAAGTCCGTACACTCTGTTTAATCAGAAAGTTAACAAACATGCTTGATTCCACTATGATGTACTCAATGGCTCCCAAACTGCGGATCGTGAGCCGATTTTTGGCGGGGTCACGATTTTTTTAATGTGGCAATTTTTAATTATTTAAATATCGAAAATCATGTAAAAATGGTGAGAGAAAAAAAAAGAGGTAGATAATCTTTTACACAATTATTTTCCATAATAATTTTTTTTAAATAATAAATAATAATTAAAATACTAAATCCTCCCCACTCCCACTACATGTGCAAGACATTGAAGTTAAGTGGGTCGCGAAAGTTTGTCGTTCTACAAAAAAAAAATTGGGTCAGTTTTGAAACCACTGGTGTATCTTGTAAGATAGGGCCATAGGGTGATTTGTGAGGGTAAAGACTGTCACCTATCAGGGTAAACGGAGTGTACAAACCCCCTCTCTTCACAGGAGGGGCGCCATATTGCTTTGGCGGCACACCTACGTAATCTTCTCTTATATATAGGCGACTATACAAACAAATAAAAATAAAGGGAGGGGGTAGTAAATTTCTTTACAAAACGTCTCAGCCGCCCTTTCCCCCCCCCCCCCCCCCCTCTTTACCAGCCACGCGTCTTCTGAAAACTGGCGCGACAAAATTTATGCACCACCTCGTGTTTTATATGTGGGCTTACGACCCCCCTTCCCCTTCTAACCTCCCCCCATGCACTTATGTACCCGGGGTTCATATTTTATTATTAAAAACCCACCGTGGAGAAGGTCGAGAGACGTGGGAGGTAAGAACACTTGTTACGGAGAGGGTGGGGAGGGATTCGGAGATGTTTTACCTGCGAGCGTGATGTATGGGTGCGTCTGGCTGGCGGGCAGGGTGTATGATAGCCCCCACCCCCACCCCCCTTGACATTGGACTGGAATGCTCGCGGGACTTGACGTCATTTCCGAGCCACGAGCGAGCTCTACGAAAGGAACAAGCGTTTTAAAAGATGAACTGTTTTACAATTTTTATGAAGTAGATCTTTACTTGTTAGTGTGTGTGTGTGTGTGTATAGCGAGTTTTAACCAACCGGCCGGGCTCCAGGCATATTTCAGGTCTGCCACTATTTTCTTGCTACCAAAGTCGCTGTTGTTTTCCAAAAGGAATTCCCATTTTTTCTAGGCAGCTTAGAATTGAAGAAAAGCGCAATGAAATTAATGTAGTTTACACTTCAATTTGATTTTTTTCTAAAGTCATGTGACATGTTTAAAACAGGATGACTTACAGATTTAAGGGGAAATACATCTCATGTCACTTCACATCCCTTGTTTAAGGGGTAATAGGACATGTTTGAGTCAGCGTACTTAATTCTTCAGTTCACCTTTTCACACATCCAAAAACCTATTATTTCAAACTTTTAGTTAAATGTTCAAAATTAACAAAATAAAAATACAGTATTTTTACTAGATATTGCAAAATTTCCTGTGTTTTCCCTGTTATTTCCACACACAAAAAATTCCTTGTGTTTTCCCAGCTCTTCCATTTTTCCGGGTGCGTGTCATCCCTGATATTTACACTAATGAGGTAAGAACCAAAAGGGTAGAACTTAGAGGAAATGTACCCACATTTTATTGTAGTTAGAGTGAGAAGTCAGTCAGGAATAAACACCCTCAATAAACCTGACCGGAATTCGAACCCCGATATTCCCGTCAGTCTAACACTATATTGAGGCTCTAGACCAGGAGTTTCCCAAACATTTTAAAGCGAAGGTGTCCTTACACCAGAAAAAAACACGTGTTGGAGCCCACATACAAATTTGTCCACTAATATTATAAACATCCAATAATTGCAGTTAAATATAAAAGTATAATTCAAACGGAAAACATTACATGTTCTGGCTGCACCTTTAGTAAATGTCCTTTATCCAGGAAAAAAAGTGGCAATCCTAATTAATGAATCTATTTTATAGTGTAAAAAAAAACCCAAATAAAGTTGCCTCACAGAGCACAGTTTGAAATACGCTGCCCCAGACAATTTGCAAGAAAGTTGACCTTGACGATTTTTCGCCTGGGTTTTTGGCGACCGGTGAAAATAAACACAGTCAATTATAGGTTGAATTGTCTTTTTGTAGCTGAAACAGTTTTCCCATCTATTAAATAAATGGATATTCGTTCGTTCGTTCCAAAAGATGGGAAATGTGCCAGCCGTTTTCCTTCCAGCCGTTAAAACGTTCCAAAGACGGAATATGGCTTACATCTGGTACCAAGCAATACCTATTAAATAAATCAAACTATGTTAAGGAAAAATGCCAAACTAATGGAATATGAACTCTACGGCCCCATGGCGCAGTATAAAAGGGCGCGCGCATGAGGGGGGAGGGGAAGCAAGAAAAAAAGGAGGGGAGGGGTGAATCACATATTTTTGTGAAATAATCCGTGAAAAAAAAATTATAGTGGAAGCGTAGACTGGCAAATTTATTTTATGTCCCAGACAATCTGGTATATTTAATAGCTTTAAGGGGAAACTATTCCTACAGTATTCTTGATATCACAATCTGTTTCAGTTTTTACAATATTTGTAAATGCAAACGTCAGAGTATATATATGTGTATGTGTGTGTAAAAAAAGTTATGTTTATAAAACTTATTACTAAAATGTTAATTTTATTGTTTTTATTAGGTGTTTCGCCTCTAAACAAAATATGATATGAGAATCAGAGTTGATAAAAACAGGTCTCAGGGGTGGGGGTGGGGGTGGGCAGAGCCGCAGGCCAAAAAAAAAATTACGCCTCTAGAAGTTATATGGAGTTTATTTTTTTATGGTGATCGAGTGCAGGGATTAAAAACTTTTAGTGTTAATTTTTTTTTAACGTTTAAAACTTGAATATGTGCCCGCCTTCCGAGTCGAAAAATATACATTAAGCGCTTCTTTAAAAAAAAAATGTATGAGTGGTGGCAATAAGGGGATTTAAAAAGGGAGGGGCATTTCTTCCTGAAAATAGTTTCACCCCTGGAATAAATGTGACCCCTCTAGTTTAATTTCACGCTCCTTTAATATTTTCGAATATATGATTAAAAACAAACTCCAAATAGTTTCTAAAAGCATCGGATTAAAATTAAAAAATAAAAAACTCAGGAGAAGACAGTTCTAAAAACCTTATAGGGGTATAAAATTGTTAAAAATATTCTTAGGGAAGACAGATAAATTCTAGAAGAGTAGATTTGTGATTTAAAAAAAATCCAGGTGAGAGGATCACTCCAATAGCTTAAAGACATTCAGTAGTAAAATATTCGCTGGAGTACGGCCCCCGAAACTCTTTATATTTGGGGGTAGAGGGTGTACAAGTCCCTCAAAACCCCTTTTTGGTTGCTCCCCCAACCCACTACTCAAATAATGTTTCGCTGCCACTGAACCATCCAGGATAATTTTAAAGATGATTTTCGTCTTTCTCTAATAAAGCTGGGGTTTTAAAAATGTGTACTCTGGAGAAAAGTTTGAGACCCCACCAACACCCCATTTCCAACTTTCCCGAATGTATGGAAGATTCTGGCTCAGATCTATGATACAGAGAGAGGTATTGAAAATGGTGACAGATGGCAGGGAGCACGAGGGGGGGGGAGGGGGAGGTTGGGGTTGTTTGTGCCCTAGGTATTCTACCCGCTCTTTCGACGACCCTGTCTACAGTCAGATTCAGGGATTCAACGTGTTTGACAGTTATAAAAGTTACTGAAAAAATGCCACAAACAATTAATCCGTAAGATCTGCAGCAGTCACATCTAATAAATATTATTAATACCTGTGACATAGCAATAATACATAGTAAAATGTTCAATTTTGTCCGAAAAATATAAAATGCTCTTCCCACTAAAAATAAAAGTAGACTAGATTGGTTTTCATTTTTCGTTTACTGAATTCATAGTGTTAACTTCGCAAACAAAATGTAGCACTATATCAGTAAGTATACTACACAAAGATGAACTAATTAATGCACGACTAACCCGCTTCGGTGGCCGCGTGGTCTAACACGCTAACCTCGCAGTATGATAGATTGCCAATGACAGGGAGATCGAGGTTCGAATCTCGGTCAGGTGTACTGAGGGTGATTTTTTCCTAAATGGTTTTCTACTAAACCCCCACGCAAATGTGGGTACACTTGAATAAATTATAGCCTCACTTAACCCTAAAACCATTAGCGTAATTAGTACATAAGCTTATAAACCGAACGGGTAGTAAGACGTGGTGCTTTAAAAAAATATTAGCCTACACTACCAACATAATAAACAAAATAAAAACACTAGCCCACACTACCAACACACTAAACAAACCTAACTAAAAACATTAGCCTATAATACCAACACACTAAACAAACTAAACTAAAAACATTAGCCTACACTACCAACACACTAAACAAACCAAACTAAAAACACTAGCCTAGCTTACACTACCAACACACTAAACTAACTAAACTAAAAACATTAACACACGACAGTACTTATAGCACGCACTTATATCCAGATAAGTTGTCAAACTGCCACTGTTTATATTTTAACAAACTGCAGGTAGTTACGGGTTGATAGCTGCTGTACCCCTCTCTTCCCCCCTTTTCTCCTTATTCTACCAGAACCACTCATTCTTTCTTGGCCGACTCGTTTGAGAAATGTTCGGTACCTGTTGAAACCGCTCTTCCACATTTCTATATCTCCCATTCACTTCCTATTTCCTTTGTCGATATTTTGTTTTAGTATACCCAGATTTGTTGCCTGAAAGATCACAAACTAGTTTGAAAAATGTATCTAAACATTAGAATGGTGGTGACAAGCTATATATTCGTATTTTATTGAAGTGATTAAAAATCGTTAGTAAGGCAATTTTTTAGGGTCTAATTACGGGGGGTTTGGAGGTGAAGGGGGCTGTTTGAAACCCCAAAACCCCTTCTTATTACAACCTTGAATCCATATATGTATCACTATAAATCCATATATATAAATATACAAATATATATAAATATATACATATATATCCATCTATATACATATAGTCTGGCTTACAAGTAACGGGGAGGTCGGGATTCAAATCACGGTGGGTAGCAATGTGGAGATAACTCTTTCTCTACGCAAGTAACGAATACATTTACTTGAAAATTCTGACTTCCACATCCCTACCCCATTATATAAATATGTGGATATCCCGGACGAGTAGCAAGACACGGAGCAAAGGAAAAAGAATAATCGAGATTGACTATGTTGTAGGAACCTCCCCCCCTTAAAATAAATAAACTGCCTTGGTGTATTACGTTGCGTAGTGCTCCGCGCGCATACATACATCTGGTTGATTTAAAAAACGCGAGGGTGGAAAAAAAGGAAAATGAGGGAAAAGGGAAAAGAGGCGAACCCGCAGATTATTATTTATTTTCTTGCTCTTCCTTCCAGTGATTTTGATTTCTTGAAAAATAAATTTTACTCGCGTACAATCGAGAGGGGGGGGTTTTTTTCGGTTTAAGTGCCGTTGTTATTTATATTTTGTTTTGTCAGTTATTCAACCCGACAAGGGATGAAGTAGAATTATGATTTGAAGTATAAAATATTGAGGATAGTAAACTTTCTAGTTATTTATTCATGAAGAATAACATTCAATAAATACACTTCAAATTTTTTAGCAAAGTAATCAAAGTAAAGAAGACATAAGGAATACAAATAAAAGTGACAAAAAAAGATATATATATATACATTTACAAATTTTATTATATATATTACGTTGATGAATACTTATATATTTTAAGGGTCACTCAACTACTCAAATCCGGGAATCAAATCTTCGGTATTAATAATGCTATGCAAGAGTGGTCCCTGTGCGCTAAAATCTGCGGAGAATTAAGGAAATTACAGGAATAGAAAAATTATATAGTGAAGACAATTATTATCATTATTATTATTAGCACCGCATCTTACTACCAGTTCGGGTTGTACACACTTACACTAATGTGCAATGGTAGGGTGATTGTGAGATGAAATGGAGGACCTACAGTTTTAACGTGGGATCCGAACCACGGTGGAGGCCTGGCATTCCACACATTCACAGGTCGTGATTAATACATGTCTTGTCAGAGGTGGAGGAAGGGTTTGACAATCAGATAAATCTGTGCCGGGACCGAGGATTGAGCCCCGGACCCTCAGCACAGAAGTCTGACACCTTACCCCTAGACCACCAGGTCACCCCATATATATATATATATATATATATATATATATATATATATATATATATATATATATATAGTTATATATATAGTTATATATATAGTGAAGAGAATGTAAATAGAAAATATTTATGTGCGTTTATAAGAGAAGAGGGACTTTATATTTAATCCCATTCCAATTTTAACGAAACATTTGACAGGAGTCTTTTTTTAAATAAAATAAAACAAAATTATATAGATTTTAAGTTATATTTAAGTATGGTGGAAGAAAACGCAAGTTAAGGTCTTTTTTGTTTTTTTAAACAAATCCTATTTTGGACCAAATAATAAAAATATAACTCAAGTGATTGAATTTTCTACATAAAATAATAACAATAGTTTTTTAAATAACTGCCATAAACATTACGCCATATGAACAGAACCTTTTCTATTTATTTAAAAAGTTTTGTTCATATAGCGCAACGATAATGTTGACAGATATATAAAAAAAACTATTGATATTACTTTAGGTATAAAAAATTAATCATTGAAACGTAAAAAAATTTGAATATATTTTGTCTGCTAGAATAATATTTTGTATATATACTCCTTTAGGCTCCTTTTTCCTGTAGTTTAGTTTAATATCTTGTTGATATATTGTTTGGTATGATTATTACAACGTGAATAATAAATAAATGTATTCTAGTTTAGTTCTAGATAATCAAATAATTAATACAATAACTGACCCACTTTGGTGGCCGCATGGCCTAAGGCGTCACTCTCGCAGTAATTAGGTTACCGATTACAGGGAGATCGAGGTTCGAATCTCAGTCAGGTGTACTGAGCGTGGTTTAAAAAAAAATCCTCTCGCTCACTCTCTTTCTATGCAAACACGGGTACATTTCCTTATCCCTAAAACCATTAATGTTATTAGTACATATACTTAGAGCCCAAATAGATGGTAAAACGCCGTGACAATAAAAAAAATGCAATAATTGTATCTTAACAATATTATTCTACGTAACGTTTATTTACTCCCTAGTCAGATCATTAATTTATCTTTTGCCTCAACATAATTAACACCCCCAATAACGGCAACTTTCTACTCAACTAAACTCTCCACTGAAATTCTTGGCTAAAACTTGAAAAAATAAATTTAACTTTTATTTATTCTTTGCTTAAACTTCTGAAAGTTTTTTTCTCTCTCTTACAATTTGTACCATTAAAAAAAATCTTCAAAGATTCGCATCCCTTTGGATTTTCGTCGTAAGAAAAATACCCGACTAGTTTGAAAAAAAAAAAGAGAGAACACATTAAAAGTTTATTTCTAAAAAGTTCAAAGATTGGTTGATGACTTTGACTTCACTTTTATTGGATTACACATCACTGAATATTGGTCTATATCAGGAAAATGGTGATTATAGCACTCAATATAAGCAAGTTTTTTATTTATTTTTTATTTTTAGCACATCGTCTTACTACCCAATCTGGTTGTAAGCATAATGTATATTACTACTCTAATGCCGAAGACGGGGAGATCGGGGTTTGATCTCGGCCAGGCGCACTGAGTTTGGTTTATTTTTTAGATGATTTTTCACTCCCCTGTAAACAAATTCAGGTGCACTTCCTCTAAATTATACCTTCTTAATCCCTATCACATTAATGCAATTAGTACGCAGACTTATAACCCGAACGGGTAGTAAAACGCGGTGCTAAATATAAATTATTCTAATGTGTTAGGGACGAGGAAAGTTGAATTTAGAGAAAATATACCCGCATTTGCGTGGAGGGAAAGTGTAAAACCATTTATGAATAACGACCCTCGGTGCACCCGACATGGATTCGAACCTCGATCTCCCTGTTATCGGAAGTTCAGTACCTATATTGCAAGAGTGACCATTCTACCAGCGATGAGGTACATGTTTCGACCCCGTTTAGTGTTTTTGCTTGCATTGTCTTACTACCCATCCGGGATTTCTGTGTATTTTCACTATTGCGGTAGGGATGAGGAATATAGAATTTAGAGGGAATTTACCATTATTTTCATGAAGAGAGAGAGAGAGAGAGAGAGAGAGAGAGAGAGAGAGTGTAAAAATAATTTAGGAGAAAACACCTAAATTAACCCTAACGGGATTGGAACCTTACCTCCAAACCACCTGGGAACGAGATAAAACCAAACTGACACCATTGTCTGCGTGCCCACTGGTGTTTTTTTTAACGTGTCGAGGATGTAACATTTAACTTTTTACGTCGATAAATTTATTAAATTATTTAGTTAAAGTTGTCAAGTTGTGATATAGATGGTGCTCGAACCAGGATAAATGTGTCGAAATCCAAATCTTACATTTGCATGAGCTGTAATATTTTTTTAATGACTTTTTTTACTAAAGGATTTTATCGTATTCCTCTAATACAGATGAGAGTTATTTCTTTGTATATTTATAAGAATTAATTTAAAAATTAATTCAATCTGTTTTACCAAACATGTTCTGCATAAAGATTTCAATTAATACTTTCAAATAAATACTTTTACAGAAAGACTAATACGTTTTAAAGTGAAGAAAGTACGGAAAAAACCCACCCACAGCGATGAATCAAAAAGCAACCCCCACTCCTCAAGGGTTTTGATTAGAACTCCCACCTTCCTACTATCGGCGACATTGTGAAGTTCTAACCTAACGCTTTAGGGGACGGCCAGACTGGGCGAGCGAGCGACTAAAATATAAAATAGAACACATTGGTTGTAATGAGAGGTGTCCAGACTGGAGCGAGCGACTGAGCGCGCTCGCTCGACCCGGTACAGTCTAGTTTACAGGCGCTAGGCAATATTATTGTATGTTGGTTCATTGAGTGTTAGGAAAACTTCTCATTTTGACATTTTTATTAATATCGATAGGTTTAGCACACTTTTTACTAACGGCCTAATTTAATTGGTAAGATCATAAACCATATATATATATATATATATATATGTGTGTGTAAAATTGATATGTTAAAATACTTCAATATTATCAAAGTAGGCCTTTAGAAATAAGAATGACCATTAGCGTGGAGAGAGGATGAGAAAACCACAACAATAAATCACTTGTTAAAACCCCCCTCAGTTCACTCAGTCAAGATTCGGAGCCTCCTCTTCAACAACTATCGAGAGCTATCTGCTAATCACGCGCACGCTTGTCAGTCTGGCCGAACCCTTAGACTGTTCGGCTATCGTAGCAGATTAATGAAGTATGAAATGATAGGAATAGTTTAGGCGCGGGCATCTGGCAATGTCCTGTGTATAAGTCTACTCATAGCTAGAATTATCTAACTAGTTGTTTTTATTATGATCAATAGGTTTTTTTTATCGGATGGCACATATGACCGGGAGGGATATGACTTCCAGGTCTGGACGCCTGATGTGTAGACTATTTGCCACTCTGTTGTTACAGAACGTTACCCAGAGTACACCTATGGAGGTTGTCTACACGTCATACCCTCGATGAGATGATGTGATGATAGTGAATATAGAGTTGTGGAGACTATGTGAGTCTTAACCTTACTGAAGCCTAATTTACCAATCCCTGGTGACCTATGGGATTATCCCCCATAAGGGGAAGGATACCAAAGGTACCAGCCAGGATTCGAACCCGGGAGCCCTAGACTTATAGCCAGATGCACTGACCACTACACCAAGGGGGCCGGCTATCCAAAGTATACATGGATAACATAGAAAACTAAAAATGTATTTCTAAAAATTAAAGATTCATCATAAAACACACACGTACGTTAAAAGAGATTTCGTAATCCTTAAAAAAATAAATTATTGATAACATATAAAGAATGTACTACGACTCAAAGTTAAATATTTAACATAAACAATTTCCGTTTTTAAAAAAAAACAAGTACTTAAAGAGACTCCCAATAAATAATGATGAGACGGTTATTAAATATTTATACTAATCATGTCCGTCCGTCTACGATCCAAAATGAATTTTGGTGGTGTAAAATATGTAGAGGCTTTGAATAATTTAAATTTTCACACACGAGCAAACGGAATAAAAAAAATCGCAAAGAAATATAAGCAGCGAGCAAAGTTGGTAAAAAAAATATTCATCTGTTATTTTAACAAATAAAGATAATTTTCTGAGTTGTATTATCCTATAATACATAATAAATGTTGGTAGGAATAAGCTTAGAGTAAATACCAACATCTATTTACGGTATGGTTGCAGACGTCCTGGTTTTCCGGGACTGTTCCGTTTTTTTATATGATAGTCCCTGTATCCCGAAAGACCACTTCGGGACACGCAATTGTCCCAGTTCTTAACTCCTTTTTTTTTTAATCTTTCAGCCAGCAATTGGTGATGTAGGAGGCCTATTAACGTTATTTTTGTCAGGTTGGTATGCATCAGAATAACTCAACTCGGTAAAGTTCCGTCTACTCTATAAGTTTAGTGATTACATTCCCTTTGAATTTGTACGTCATTACGTCATTGCGAGACTGTAAGTGTAAATGAAGGGATATGTTTGTTTTGTGGTTTTTAAATTTATTTATATATTAAATTTAATTTACAGTGATAAAAGTCTAAACATTCCGAAAAGACAATGCAAGACGGAGGCAAAATCTTATCGCTATTATGAGAAAACTTTTAACTTATGCTTACTTTTTTAAATTACATTATTAATGCTGTTGTTTTGTAATAAGTAAAAGATATTTATTTAATGTGTGGTAAAAGTTGAACTAAAATTTTTATACTTAATTATTTTTTGTCCCAGTTTACCCTAGAAAAAAATGGCAACCCAATTTACGGTCAACATTGATAACATTTCATTACATTATTTTAGTTATTTTATAGTTATTGATATTATCTATCCAAAGCAACAGCTGTAGATAACATGACTTGACGTATGAACGTATATTATTATATCTAGTTTTTCTTTTAATTTTCGGACATAGTTCTTAATATGATGATATAGGTGGTCTAGGGGTAAGGTGTCAGACTTCTGTGCTGGGGGTCCGGGTTCAATCCTCGGTCCCGGCACAGATTTATATGATTGCCAAACCCTTCCTTCACCTCTGACAAGACGTGTATTAATCACAACTTGTGAATGTGTGGAATGCCAGGCTTCCACCGTGGTTCGGATCCCACGTTAAACTGTAGGTCCTCCATTTCACCTAACAATCATCCTACGATTACACAATAGCGTAAGTGCGTATAACCCTAACGGGTAGTAAGACGCGGTGCTAATAATAATAATTTAGATGATAATTGGACTGAAGCAACAACTTTAAGCAGGACAGCAGTGTGTTCACCAATTTAAAAAAAACTATCCTCTAAGAGTCCCAATAATATAGTGTAAAAGATTGTATACCGTTTTGATTTCACAAATTTATAACGACATATTTAACATAACATGATTAAATAAGAATTTGAGTCCGACTCTTAACGGAGAGGTTACATTTGAGACAAAAGTCTCTTCCATAATTTTAAACACGAGAGTCTTCATTTTGAACACGCGTGACCATTGCCAACGTTTCGTCTTACCTAGGTTTGGACCTAAGGTTACCAACCATCCCGGATTGGCCGGGACAGTCCCGGAATTTAGCTTGCCCTGTGTCCCGGAAATCAAGAGATTTCTTGATCCACCGCTCTACGTTGATACACACTGCACTCCTAGCCATAACTTTATATAGATTGTTTAAATAAACGAGACATATATATATATATATATATATATATATATACGTCTTCCAAACGTGGATTTTTATTAGATTAATATATTAATTAAGATAGAACGTTTAAATCCTCGAATTCTATGGTATTCGAGATTCGTAACGTTCTCAAAAAAGTATTTCGAATAAGATTCTAAATACCTTGACTTCCAATAACAATGTTTTTGTAATTGGTCAAACGAATTGAATATTATACCTGTGTATCTGTAGTTAGTTGGGAGCGTAACAGAATTATAAAAAAAGGACGAAACCGTATTAATATAATTAATTTACTAAAAAAATGTGTGTTCTCTTTGTTGTTTATGAGGTAATAGACATGACAAACAAAATGTAATTTTGTCAATGGTATCAAGCGTTAAAAACAATTTTTTTAAATTAATTTTTAAATATTTTAACTTTAAACTAAAATTGTACATTTTTAAAGATTCTAATTTGGATTAAATATTCAAAAGAAAATTTAAGATTCGGATTCGACCCATCTCTACTAATATATATTGAGTATAAATGACAGATTATGAGGACAAGAAAAAAAAAAGGGGAGGGGGTATGGTCTTTTATTTGACAGCACCAAAGCTTGAACAAAATTAGACATGTCATGTCATGAACTAGTAAAATATCTATAATTTTTTTTAGTTTTGGTTTTATCTCAAAAATAAAGAAGATATCACAAGTGCCACCCTCTACGCAAGTTTATCAAAGTCTCACCACAGTTTCGTATTGGGTGTTCCGGAGTTATATTAGAAATAGTTGGCAACCTTAATTGGACCACGTCCTAATGGTCATTTCATCACCTTCTTTGGATTTACACCAATGGGAACCTGCCAAATTCAAACTGTCAGGAAGGTACAAGAAGCGTCTTTGTTTTTGTTTATCCTTCCTGCCCCCTCCCCCCTAATTAACTACAGGCTGTTTAACTATTTACACATTACCTACCAACTATACCTCTCAACCTGGTCATTACCAAGGTCCGGACAATTATCACCCCAAAATTATCAAAAAATGAACTATAAATGACATAACAATTCTAAGAAATGATTTACTAAAAATTACTTAAGAATATAAAAAACTCATTAATTCACACGACTTAATCAAAACATCCACTTTACAAAAAGAAACTAAAAAATACATATGAGATTAAACGCCTTTAACCAATAATATGTTTTTTTTAATTATGTTCATATTTGATTTGGTAAGGAGTAATAAATTATAAAAATTATATCTTTTTTTATTTTTATTCCCTTCTCCTTATCTGAGAGTAGCTTAGTCTTCTATGATGATATGTTTCAGTTTTATTATTGATGTTCACCATCTTCAGGTCTGAGGAAAACCAATGTAATTTCACTGTTATATCTCTATATATTATTTTACAATTACATTGGTTATCCTCATATTTGAAGGTGGTGTAATATAAAACACCTAAACGTGTCGTCATTGAAGACTAACGCTGATGTCAAATAGAGAGAAGGAAATAGAAATAAAGAAGATATAATTTTGTCAACTAAGATCTTGTTTCCTTCTAAATATAAAATGGATTTACAAATATCTGCCTCAGAAGAAACAGCTACCCCTTCCCAACGCAACCCTCTGCAGCCTAGTTACAGTCTCACCAGGAATGTGTATTTTACAACACAACCCTCTCCAGTCTAGTTACAGTCTCACCAGGAATGTGTATTTTATAACACAGCCCTCTCCAGTCTAGTTACAGTCTCACCAGGAATGTGTATTTTACAACACAACCCTCTCCAGCCTAGTTACAGTCTCACCAGGAATGTGTATTTTACAACACAACCCTCTCCAGTCTAGTTACAGTCTCACCAGGAATGTGTATTTTACGGGAGCAGGCAAAGTGATAGACAACAAAGTGGCCGACACGAGAGGACAAAGTGGTAGACAGCCAACTGCTAGACACGAAGAAACGACGTGGACCAAGTGATCGACACGAGCTGGACCATGTGATAGACAGCCAACCGGTAGACAAAATGAAAACAATTATTTGGAAGGCTGGGTGGATCAAGTGGCCGACACAACTTGGACCAACTGATAGACAAGCTCTTGCATAAGAGTACAAAGTGATAGAAAACCAAGCGGTCGACACGAGAGGACCAACTGCTCGACAAACTTTTATATCATCCAGTTAAGAGTGGGCTAAGTGACAGAACAGTTAATAATATTTAGCACCGCGTCTTACTACCCGTTCGGGTTATACGCTTAAGTACTAATTACTCTAATGGATTAGGAATTGGGAAGGTTGAATTTAGAGGAAGTGAACCCGCATTTGCGTGGAGGTAGAGTGGAAAACCATTTAGGAAAAACCACCCCCAGTTCACCCGACCGAGATTCGAACCTCGATCTCCCCGTCCTCGGTGGTCGAGCTCAACACGACTAGCGCGTTAGCCAACTACGCCACTGAGGCGGGTACAGAACAGTTAATTCAATACACGATTGTCCTTATTTACACTCAAATAATTCTTTCCCCCCAACGCGTCAGCTTAACCTTACACTTCTTGACATATTTTTGTAGGGTTTGCTAAAGTAAAAATATAGGTGAAAATAACTCGAACTAATGATGATCTTATAAAAGAATATCATGAATTGAACAGTCGCAATTAATTCTGCAACGCTGACTGCAACATTAAAGAACAGTGAGCGCTGGTCCACACATATAAACTATCTTATTTTTATATTAATAGATTAGAGGTGAGGAGGGTATAATTTAGAAAAATATGAAATTTGACAACAGTTTTAAAATAATATGTAAAATTAGTAACCGGCAATAAGCGACAATAAAATGGATTTTTATTGTTTTTCAAACAGATAAATTTGAAATCTAACCTGTATATTTAGTGCTACATATTTTTTTAGTACCATGTTATACTAGAGAGTTACTACCTAACCGTTCGGGTTATACGGCTATATACTAAGTAGGCTAATGTGTTTAGGTATGAGTAAGGTTGAATTTAGAGGAACTGCACTCGATTTTTCGTGGAGTGAGAGTGGAAAACCATTTATGAAAATCCACCTTCAGTCGACCCAACTGGGATCAAACCGCGATGAATGGTCTCGACGTTTAATGTGTCGGGTGGAGAATGATGCATAATTATTTCGTACCGTTTAAGGTACAAGATCTAAGCTGTTAAGGTTTAAGGACCGGCTGATAAGCGTGGTGGGTGGTAAGAGGATTGATTGGAGATGGATGGAATCAATACGGTTATAATCGAGCCAGACTACCTCTTGCTCAGGATGGATACAGGAAGTCGTATGGCTGAAAGGAGGTAAGAGTACAGGATGGGGACTGGAAGTTGTGCAGATCAAGGCTGGGGGTAGGAGACTGGGAGGAGGGGAGAGGAGCGATTGACGAGTATGGGAAGAGAAGAGGATGACGGCTGGGAGGAGAGTACGGGATGGAGGCTTGAATCTAGACTCAAGGGAGAAGGGGGGCTGCTACGAAGGGGGCTGCAAGGGGCAGAACGGCAAATACAGGGACATAAGGTTATTTTTGTCTAATTAAGAGCCGGTTAGGTTAGGTTAGGTCAGAGGGGAAAGTGATCCCCCCCCCCTTCAATGTGGTAGATCAATGTTAACTTTATGGGAGAAAGTGGTCCAGAACTGTCATTTCAACCACTACAACCATGTTTATAGCGTTGTTGGTTTTGAAATAACTTGTGTGTCACTTGAGCCACTCTTGACTGGATTCATCTCGATGTTTGGCAAGCAATTCGGCTGCTTGGCTGTCTATCACTTTGTCCTCTTATATGGGAGCTTGTCTATCACATGGTCCAGCTCGTGTCGATCACTTGGTCCACGTCGTTTCTGCGTGTCTAGCAGTTGGTCTGTTTACAGATTTGTTCTCTCGTGTCGACCGCTTGGTTGTCTATCACTTTGTACTCCTATGCAAGAGCTTGTCTAGCAGTTGCTCCAAGTCGTATCGGCCACTTGACCCACCCAGCCTTCCAAATAATTTTTTATAGCTTGTCGAGCAGTTTGTTGTCTAGCAGTTTGTATGGTGCCGTATTTTACAACACAACCCTCTCCAGTCTAGTTACAGTCTCACCAGGAATGTGTATTTTACAACACAACCCTCTCCAGTCTAGTTACAGTCTCACCAGGAATGTGTATTTTACAACACAACCCTCTCCAGTCTAGTTACAGTCTCACCAGGAATGTGTATTTTACAACACAACCCTCTCCAGTCTAGTTACAGTCTCACCAGGAATGTGTATTTTACAACCAGACAAGCAAAAAAGATATGCCTACATTTTCTCTCATTCCAAAAACTGTGCGTTGGAAACATTTATATTTGGGTACTTATTATGCATTTATAGTATATCAATAGTATTTAAAAATAACAAACTTCTAAAAAGGCTAAAAAAAAAGACAGTAAGAAAACCTCTAAAATGACTCAAAGCAATAAAATACGATCTAAAATTCCAAAATGACCAAAAAATGTTTCAAAAGCTTTCGCTTGAATCTAAGATTATGGTTTGCTCAAATTTTACTAATGGTGTGAAATAAACTTTTTCAAATGTTGAAGAGGCGGACACAGAAAAAGAACTTCAACCTTTAATTGTGGATCAATTGAAGTTACTTCAGAAAAAAATAGTCTATACTTTCCTGGTTCTGATTTACCGTGTAACCATTTTCTGCCGTCACGACGCTTACCCGAAACAAACAGTGTACGGCCACAAATTTAGGCTTGTTAAGTTTACTTTGAACGTAAACATTTCTCGGAACACTGGTCTGTACAAGTCTTTCCCAAAACATTTTTACAACCACGACCTTATTTTCAAAACGACAAACTTTTGCGACCCCTCTAGCTTTAATGGTCACAGGTGGGAAGAGGACGGCAATATTTCGCAAAAAAAAAAAAAAAACTTTTTTTAAATCATTTTTGGATTGAATTTTTTGTTCTTTCGTCCTTTCATTTTCCATGATTTAAAAAATTCCTTTTTAAAAACCTTTGCGAGCCACAGTTAGGGAACCCCTGGTCTAGAACATGTTTTGATCACGAATAATATTAGACGACCTCAATTTGTCAGAGGCGAAGAGAGCGTGGGAAATAGGAGTAAAAAAAGGGGGGGGGAGGTGCTGTGACAGGCGTCGCCGTCAAAGTCCCACCAGTAGACGCGCGTCCGTCCCCGACGCGTCTGTGAAAATGATGACGACGCCGGAACTAAGAGACGATCCCCAATTTTCTTCGCGTGCGGTTACTACCTCCCACCCTTCTCCGTCCCTCCATCTACACAGGGAGAACCATATCTTTTGTTCGGTAAGTTTGCCGCGTCAGCCGGTTTTAGGAATCAATTTTTTATGGCGGATCGCGGGGTGATATCGGATTATCGGCGTGAAAAATCGAGAAATAAACAATACGGGAAGGAGTTGTATTTATTATTTTATCTATAGAATGAAGGAACTACATTTTTTGAATGTCTTTATGTATAAACTTAAGCTGTGAACTACTGAAGGGCACAGCTAAACGATAGGAAAGAAAAGTTGTGTCAGAAGGAATAAAATGGTTTATCCCTTTGTTTCTATAACTGACTTATTCTTATCAAGAGACTATTTGTCCCGGAAGTCCCTGTGTAAACACTCGTCAGCCCGCCAGTCTGGAGACCTCTAGCAAGTGACATGTCCCAGAGACTATTTGTCCCGGAAGTCTCTGTGTAAACAATCGTCAGCCCGCCAGTCTGGAGACCTCTACAAGGTGGCATGTCCCAGAGACTATTTGTCCCGGAAGTCTCTGTGTAAACAATCGTCAGCCCGCCAGTCTGGAGACCTCTACAAGGTGGCATGTCCCAGAGACTATTTGTCCCGGAAGTCCCTGTGTAAACAATCGTCAGCCCGCCAGTCTGGAGACCTATAACAAGTGACATAGCCCAGAGACTATTTGCCCCGGAAGTCCCTGTGTAAACAATCGTCAGACCGCCAGTCTGGAGACCTCTAGCAAGTGACATGGCCCAGAGCCTATTTGCCCCGGAAGTCCCTGTGTAAACAATCGTCAGACCGCCAGTCTGGAGACCTCTAGCAAGTGACATGGCCCAGAGACTATTTGCCCTGGAAGTCCCTGTGTAAACAATCGTCAGACCGCCAGCCTGGAGACTTCTAGCAAGTGACATGGCCCAGTTGAAACCAGAAGTACAGTATTTTATCACGCGACCATTTCAATATTACATGATTTCCCTCCCCGAGCCAATCAATATAATGTCGTGCTCGGTAATTCCCTTCATAAGAGAGAGCCGGCCTTGCGACCGGTGCCTTGGTGTCTGCCTAGCATACAGGGGTAGCTAGCCCTGGAAGGAAACACTGGAATCATCGGTACGTCACTAACAGATAGGAAAGGGAAGGTTAGCCCATATGAAGTGCACCCATATTAGCGTGTGTATATGATTATGTAGTAAGACAAGATAAGATTCGAACCTGTCAACGTAATTCCAGTATTTGGCCAATACTGATGCCTTATACCAAGTGAACACCGATGCGCGTGAAATTAATGTTTTTAAAAAATGTTTAATACTATATTATAGTCAAATTTTCATAGTAATTTTTAGAATATACAAATATATTTATTCACGGCCGACTTTGATAACATTTTACCATATTATTAGTGTCATTTTATAGATAATATATGTAATAATAACAATATCTACCAAAAGTGACAGCTAAAGATCACATTACTTGACGTATGAATATGTAGAAGTAGATCAAGTCACTTTTCTAGCTGTTAGAATAGTGTGTTTACAGCTATAGTATGATTTTGGTAGGAAGAACAGTAGAAGTTAGTTACTAAAGTTACTAAAACCATTTTAATATATTCATACATAAAGTCATCATCTGCAGCTGTGCTATTTGATAGATATTACCAATACGTATAGATTAACATAAATAATAGGGTAAAATGTTTTCAATGCTGTCCGAAAAGAAATATGTTTGAATTTTCTCTACTGTTGTTCCAACCAAAATAAAGGGATAGAATATGGGCATATTGTGTTTGGTCATTAGTATAGCAAAATAATGTAAAATTGTCTAAAGACAATTATAGAGCTCTTTTTTTTTATATCAGTGTTGTTTAGTTGTTGTTTTTTTCATTTCAGGTATTTATCGTCCATTTTTCCAAAACAACTGATTATATCATCACACGTTTTATAAACCAACTTATATCTAGAACAGACACAACATCCAGCCCCCAGCAGTTTACTCATCCCTGTCAAAGGGGAAACCCACATTTAACCAATGATACATTTTTCAGCCATGCTAGGAACCGAACCCGGGACACTTAGTTATCTCAGCAGACAGACACGCTACCGACTGAGCTTAAGTGTCGGACATATTATTATTGTTAATATTTTAGAAACGCGCTGAACTATTTCCCTAGACATCCTCATTAAATTCACAAGACGCACACACAAAAAGTTGTAAAGATCACAAACCTTCTTTAATTTGATGTCTTAGTCGACATTTTTAATGAGAATTTTGTGTGTGTTTTAAGTCGGCATCTGGGACGTTCACACACGACTGAATCTAGTAAATAGAGAATGAAGAAGGTGGAATGGGGGAAGGTTCCAAATTATTATTATTAAAGGAACAGCGACAGAAACCTGGCTAGAGCGCTAGAAAGCCACAATACAGTAAATACATATATATTTATAATATCGCGACCTCCTCCCTCTCATTCCTTGTGGGCTTGATCTGTCAGGATAGCTTTCAGGAGGGGTAAGGTCGCAGGCAAGGTAGTTGTGTGGGTTCGAAATAATACATAGGTTTACGAATTTTGGTTTAATAGTAGTTACTAAAAGGTAATATAAAATGTGATGTTTGTCATAAGATAAAGAAATAAAGAGATTGGATGCCCCGCGCTCGTGGAAGAACTGGACCGATGAAGTTGACTGTTACTGCGCGTGACCTCTACAGAACTCAATCTCGGGACCCTGGGCTCAACGGATGCCCTTTAAGTACAAGTTCTACTGATGACCCGAATATGTTGTCTGATATGTTACGGCGTCGGGCAGAGTGACCGCCTGTGATGGAATTGAGACAGCCCCGTTGCCAAAAAGTAAAGGTATTTTATACCACGCTATGGCCCCTTTTCTGGCCAACTAGTTCAATTGTTGTTATGAATTGTCAGCACTCTCTTGTAACCTTTCTAGTACGTTACTTCGTACATGCTAAAGCTTGATTCACAAACTCGCCGAAAATAGAGAACAGAATCGGCTTGAGTGGCACAGCAACTCACACACTGTATGTTGACCCATGATGCATTGCAACGCTAACTTAAAACAGATGATTAGCAACATATTTTATTTTCTAGAGAATAATCATATATTCTATATCATTCTCCAGATGGAGATTTTCAAATTATAGCGCTGTGTCGTGAAACAAGCCCTCCCAATACATCGATACACACGCTTTACATTAACGGGTTATTTCAAATCTCCTCACAACGGTCAACAAAGTTGTCTGCTAGCTTCTGGCTGTAGAGTGCATGCGTTGTCAAATGCGCATGCGCACTGATTTGAGATGATTGGTTCTGAGATTTCATTGGTTTTCCTCTGGCGAACATCTCAGGTAGAGCGGATAAAGTAGAAATGAATTGAACTTTAGCGGAACAGCTCGCTCCGATTTGGCGGAAATCTTTTGATTGGCTTAGAGCTCGTCACATGACCATGTTTCTGTTCTGCGATCGTGTGAATCCACAGTAAGCCAGCAATTGTAGCGCGTGCGTCCATTCGAGTTTTGTAAATCAAAACAAACATTCAAACATTGCTAAATGGTTGTGACAATAAGCTAATTCAAAACGCTTCTTATGATCTGTTATTACTCGTAGATGTTTATTTTCTTATTGGACAGTAATCCGAACCAATGACCTGTCGTACACTATATACAGCAGTGGAGCGGAATGCTAATTAAAGGGAAGAGGTCAAATTCATATTCAGAGCAAATCAGAATATATTTTTCAAATATATCAATACACTTTATTTGAATAAATTCCCATGTCCTTTTTTCCTATCCCAGCGTTTTTTAAACTGCTCTTGGGGCTGTGCCGTAGTTATTTCAGGCTCAGGGAGACAATTTTAGAATATTATTTATTTGTTTTTCACATAATAGAATAGCATTAGTATTGCATTATTATTTTTTTCAAATAGGAACAAAGGACATTTTACAGTGTCACCGAATTGTGTTTAAAAGAGAAAAAAACCACCTTATAAAAATTTCAACAAATTATGATTTAAAAATAAAATTTCATCACTCGCGTTTCCTACGCTGCCACTTTTACAGCACGTTATTTATCAGCATAATGTATAAAATATACTTTAACAACTTTTAGCAAGGAAAAAAACCCGCCAAAATATGAACCTTTCTGTTAATTAATATGGTTTTCACAAAATACTAATAAAACAAACGCATTCGTTCAGTGAATATTTTTTGTAGTAGTTAATAGGAACACGAAAAGCGAGCCAAGTAACCTTAAGGCTTTTCTACTGGCAGCATTTAGCGTTGCCAAATGCGTCGTACATTTCAAAGAAGTCTGAACACGTGAAAACAATAAGTTAAGCCTACATGTCCTCAGTTGTACATTATTCAATGAACATCAACGGCAGAGGTGATGAGGACAACCCAAAAGATTATCATTCGTTAAGTTTTCAGGTTCAGGATAAAGGTTATAAACGAGTCAAACTAAGGGTATAGACAGGGCCGTCCTTAACAGGCGTGTGGCCCTGGGAAAACTTCGTTTGCAGGGCTCCCAATTATCTGACTCACTCACCTCCCCGCCCAAAAAAGAAATGGTTTGAAAAACTCAATTTTTGTTTAATGTTATTACAGTAGTTTGCCCCTATATACCAATTTTCAGCCGTATTGAGTATCAAAAAATGCCCTGAAAGGTAAATACAGTGTAATAATAAGTGCTAGATGCAGTGTTTTTTTAATATACATATAAGGGTTTATTCCTCCCCATCCCTACGATCGATTTTCTTATCCAACGATTATGATCTGTATAAAGGTACAAAGAAAAACTGCGACAAGTTTGAATTAAATCGGTTAATGCGTTAACAAGTTATAGTGAGACATATCCACCACAAACAGACAAATGCAAACCGGCGGAGTTCGCTTCCCTCGTTCAATAAATCAAACCACATGATCTCGGCTCTAGTTTGTTTTTTCACACTATAGGCAGTATTAGCTAGATCGCCTACACAGCGAGCCTACTATACGAGTGCGCAATAAAAATGTCCACCACAACTTGTTTTACCTCTCTCTCTCTCACCTGAAGCAAGCATGCGGCCGCGCCCTTAAGATGGGGTGCTAGTGAGCGTGAGCTTAGGGAAGTATTTTTGAGGTTTTTATAACATAAACATTTGTTGGCCGAAATAAATCAAATTTTTTTTCTATAGACTCATAGAGCCTAGTCTTCTGCACATGCTAATCTCAACAGTTCTTGAATATCTGCCAATGGTGTTCTGGAATTTAATGACAACTTTACCTCTTCGTTTAAAAAGTTTGTCACCAAATGCCGCTGTGCTTATGACAGATATTCAAGAACTGTTGAGATTAGCATGTGCATAAAACTAAGCTCTATGAGTCTATAGAAGAAAAATTTAATTTATTTTGGCCAAAAAATGTTTATGCTATTAAAACTGCAAAATTAATGCACTAAACTCGCGCTCACTAGCACCCCATCTTAAGAGCTGCCGTGGGTATAAATATGAGATATAGGGTAGAAAAACCACGGTGATTATAGCATGTGGAGATCAACAGTAATCGACACGGGATTAGAACCCCGACCTCCTAGTAAAGTGTGACCGATGTAGCGGCATAAGACAGCTCAGCAAACACTCGGGATCACGGAATTCACGGGAAATGGAATGATTAAATAAGGATAACATTACACTGCAACAAAATGAACAACGACTGCTATGTTTACCTTGTCCTGTATTTGGTTTACCTTTTATTTTACGTCGTTAAAATGTCACAAGCGCTCTCCCGTGATAAATCATCGTGCTAGTCCCTTTTCAAGATAAACAATATTACCGGTGCTTTATATGTTATTGTAAGTCGAGTGGACATTTATTTTTCATGCGCGCGTCAAACCGGGTTATAAAATATGGGGGTTTTAACGACGTAGCCTGCTTGGTGGATTCGAAGCTATTTTGCATAGCGGGTTGCATCTAAAGTCGATTCACAAAAGCACTATGATTTCAACGTACGAAATAGAGGAAAATGGGCAGTTCATCCTGTGAGGACTCTAGTTTACCTGCTAATAACATTGCCCCTCTTCCGCTGACGATTATATACACTAGCTAGCTCTGCTATTTGCGCCAGGACAGCCTTTGACTTTAACTAAGAAATTATATTTTTCTTGTTTCCTGTTATACTTTTTTAAATCCAAATCCTGGCAGGAAGATTCCTACAGGACATTTTCGTGAATAACCCCTATGTTGTAGATAATAGGGAACTCCTACAAATATGATACATATTTCAACCCCGAAACTTCAATATCTGTTTGTATTTGCCTTGCGCTAATCTATTGCAACACATCACACCTTTCAGAAATAAATATTTCTTTTGATTTGATGTTTGTTGATAATTTACAAATATTTCTGTTTTGTCTTTGTGGCTCTAAAATAATGCTTTAACCTGTATAAATAGAGGATCGCATTTAAACCCTACATTAACGGGTTTTCAAATGTTAAACAAAAACTTATCTAATTTTCTTACGTTCAACTTGATATAGTATTTAAATATACGTTACTCTTACAAAACACGACCTGGCAAATTTTACTTATATGCACAAATCCAATTAAAGTCGAGTCACTTTTTTTTTTCTATGTAACTTCACACAATCTTATGAAAAGTTATCTCACTTTTTATCCACTCAATAAAAATAAACCTCGCAAATAAGAAAAGTTTAAAACTAGTGCGACGCTAGTAAAGTGACATTGATTGTAATCTAGGATTCCGTTTATTCCAGAGTTATTTTATTTATTCTGGAATAGCAAAAAAGGAAAAGAAAAGGGTTTAGCCTTATTTGCTAGTGTATACACACATTTTACACATTAGTGTAATGGAGACAGTAAGCAGGTTTTGTACCTTTCTACTAGAGAGGAAAAAAAAAAAATCAGTGGCGCACCTAGGGATTTTTATTGGGTAGGAGAAAGAGGAGGAGAGATATAATGCACAGAAGCTTATATTTCTGTACTTTTATCCAAATATGAATTTTAGGGGAATTTTTAATGTATATGACGGTAAACATTTTGAAAATCAAATCGTAAATCTGGTATTAAAATGTATCCAATGCATTCGATAAGCTACATCTCCAGTGAGCTATATTATAGTAATAACTTGTAATATTTTACTAAAACTATTTGTGAGCGTGGTGAAGGGGTGGTATGTGGGGGGGGGGGGGGAGTTCAACTCTCCCATCTACTCCCCCGATCCCCGGATGCAACACTGAGTAAATTCATGAATTATAACGAAATATAAGGGATTATCAATAGATGAAATTTGTACTGTGCTATGAAAAGAGGGTTTTAAAACTTTTAATACAATATTTTAGTCAAAACTAAAAGGTAGTTTAGATTGACCATAAAACTACACATTTTATTTTCTGTGCTAGCCAATTTTTGTTAAAAAAACAAACTTATCGTAATTATTCAAATTAATTTTAAAATGACACCAAAGGATGTCCAGTGCTCAGGGTCATTCATCCCCCTCTTCCCCTAGCTTCACCTTTCATATATACCTAATTTTACAACGTTTCTTTCTTCCATCTTAATGAAATTAGTTCAAGTAATAAGTTCGTTCTAACTCTCTTCGGCGGCGTAATTCTCGCAAAATAATGGACTGCCACTGCCGTTGAACGAGAGATGAATGTTCGAATCTCGGTCGGGTGAAGTGAGGGTGATTTTTCCTAAATGGTTTTATACTCTCTCACCACGCAAATGCAGGTATACTTCTTCTAAATATAGCCTTCCTAATCCCTAAAACCACTAGCGTTATTAATACATAAGCGTATAGCTCGAACTGGTGGTAAGACGCGGTACTAAAAAAAATAAAAAATAAAGTAGGTCCCTCAATAGTTAATTGATGGGTGATTTCTTTTAATTCAAAGTTTTTTTTCGAAAATAACTACTGAATTTGTTTGAAATAGACGTTTGTGGATTCTCTACATATTTAATTTCACTGCATATGCTATTTTTTATCGATTTCTACCAAATTCGCAGATTCTCTCTATTTTAAGTCGCTCCGACGATGATTGAACTTACCATAAACGGAGAGAAGGGCAGTCCATCATCACAACATTGCGTTCATTCTATTTCTGACAATCGTACATTGAAAAGTCATTTTTACCCCATCTCCCGTTTCCGGGCCCAAACTCCGGGATGTTCCGGTACCACCGTGCGCTACTCCCAAACAACATCTGGCCCTCGCAATTCAATCAGCCTTCAAGTTCCCTCCATCCCACCCCCTCCTCCACCTTTCCATCTCCCTCATTCCAATCACAGATTTCGCTCGCCAAATATCGGCCCTGGGCATACCCCTTACCCCCCTCAACATACCCTATACAGCCTTTGCGAGCTAGATATGGTAATCGTCTCATTTTCAAAGCGGCTGACGTATCAAATACATCCCTCCCCCCCCCCCCAACTTACCCCTTCCCATGTAATTTTATGTCTCCGTCTCTTTTTTCTCAATTTCCTGTGTGTGTTTTTGCTATTTTTCGTGTTAGATGAAAGAATTTTTTGGAATGAAAATTTTTTCCCAGTTAACACGAGTCGACAGATGGCCGCGCGAACTAGCGCTAGCTGCTTGTTTATTTATGAAATATCGATAGAAAGGCTTTGCTCCTGCTGTTATTATTATTTGTTTCGTGTCGAGGCTTGTGTTTGTATGCGTATTGGTACGCAACAGGTTACCGGGCTTTGATATATGTGCATACAAAAACATTGTGTCCTTATTATACAGTCTACATACCAAATATGTAACTACGACGATAAAGTTTTATTTGTGTTTTAGTGTGCGAGAAAAAAAAAGTTTTTCAGATTGGATTTGGAAATTTGTGTCAGTAGAGTGTCGATATTTCGAAAGCTTCTCTGATTATACAGATCACTATAATCGTCTCAAGAATCGAAAACGGTTTGATTCGGAGGAATTTTATCACAATAAATTGTGGTGTAAACAGGGCTGCCGCCATTACCAAAGATAAATGTTACGACATGATCGTGTATCCTGATTCTGGTTGGAAGAACATTAAAAAATAAATACAAAGATAATATTTTTGGGGTCAACATTGATATTATTATTATTATTATTATTATTATTATTATTAGCACCGCGTCTTACTACTCGTTCGGGTTATACGCACTTACGCTAATGTCCAATGGTAGGGTGATTGTGCGATGAAATGGAGGACCAACAGTTTAACGTGGGATCCGAACCACGGTGGAGGCCTGGAATTCCACACATTCACAAGTTTTGCAGATTGATATCATTTTACATAATTATTAATGTCGCTTCTTACTACCCGTTCAGATTACATGCTTATGTACTGATTAAGCGTATGGTTGAGGAAGGAGTAGGGGACATGGCGTCTCGTCACAATTTGACCTACTTATCTGTGATTGGCTGTCACAATTTGACCCTGACGCTGATTGGCTGCTATAAATAGCCCTCCCCCCCTCCCTCCCCCTCCCCTCCCTCCGCTCTGATTACAAAATCTCCACCAGTTGATTACGAAATTTCCTCCCCTACACCCCCTCCCCTACACCCCCCTCCCCCATCCCCTACAACCCCACCACGCCTTGAACATGTTGGTACTTGTGCGGGCTTTTTTTCTTGATTATTGTTGCGTGCTAATTAATTATTCATGTCTGCTAATTGATTATTGATGTGTGCTAATTAATTATTCATGTATGGGTAGGGGGAAGGACATTGGAGTATATTTTATTTGGATGGTGAGCATACGTCTCTGCACGAACCTCTCGCTACGACTGTCCTGCGTAGACTGGAGGGGGTCGGCCGCTTACCGAGTAGTGACCACGTATGGGGAGGAACACGGAGCACGAAGCTCTCCTGACGGCAGCGTGCTGAAGAGTGCGAGTCAACCATAAGGCCCCTTTCACCAACCCTACTCGCGAGGACAGCATGACCGTGCCCTCTGGCAGCACTCAGTTGAATGCGAGCAAACCCCCTCATCGCGTCATACCTCCGCTCCTTTCACTTTTTCCCCCTCCCCCATCCCTACGTCACTGACGTTGAGTGGCAATGTTTAGGGGGTAGGAGGGGGTCAGTTGCCTCCCAGTGGAAAATTTTATGTTGCAATAAGCAAACGTTTAAAGTTTCTTGAACTCGTCTTTCCCGCCAACCCACCCCCCAAGTCCCACCCCCTTGTCACAGAGGTCGTGGAAAATTTTATGTTGCAATAAGCAAACGTTTAAAGTTTCTTGAACTCGTCTTTCCCGCCAACCCACCCCCCAAGTCCCACCCCTTGTCACAGAGGTCGTGGACTCAAAGCTAATTTTGGCTACTCTGTTTCTAGAAGCTACAGCCATCTTTTGGTAGAAACTCGAACTAGAAGGTCTCATGGGGTGACTAGAATTAAAATATATACAAACAACTAATTCTAATCGACTAGAAATAACCAGGAGGATAAAAAGTATAACGGGTGCATTAAAAATATGAGTGTTTTCATGTAGAAAAAAAATAGCTCAAAATCTTTGAAAAAAAATTGTCTGTCTAAAAAGATTATTCAACCAAGGGATTCGAACCACGATAGTTTCAAATTGTCTAGAATTAATCAAGCAGGTGTGCGTCCGAAATTAAACTTGCGCCCTAAGACCGCTACAAATACAGTCCAGGGCAGTCTGTCTTGCGTAGAATGGAGGGCATCTCCTCTGCTCGTTCGCTTACCGAGTAGTGATCACTGCGCATCACGGGTGCGCACTTTCCCCTCACCCTCTCCTCTCACCTCAATCACCCTGTGACGTCATCGAGACCCGTCGCTGGATCGACAAAACGTGTTGAGACAAGAATTGAGGTCATTGACCCTGGCAATGGGTTTTCCTGGTGTTGCAACACGACATTGAATTAGGTCCCCCACCCCCTATTTGGTAATGGGTTTTCCCTGATGACTGGCGCCGGTTTGGCGGGTTGACAAGACAAGTCGAGACAAGAATAGATCACGAGAGGGCCATCTCGTAGGGGGTTGGGTATATAGGGGGAGACCCGTTCGGTCATCTATTTATAAGCGTCTGTAGAGCGGTTCAAGATGGACAAGTTACAACAGTTGGTGAATATTGTTGACGCCGTGCAGACCGTAAAATTGAGTGATCTAACAGTGGATCAAAAGTACTCGCTGGATAAATTAAAGGCTGTCAATACAAAGTTCGGGAGACGCCTAATAGCCTATCTAGATGGCGAGTTTTGTGTATTTTTACCTTGTCGTTTCGGTACTCTAACAGATGAAGACGTGTGCGAGCTTAATAACGAAAAATTGGTATTTACCTGCGCCGGAGTAAAACCCGGTTCACCTACCATTGTGAACTTTGAACGTGTTTAAGAGTCAAGCAGTTAACAACAACAACATCGGGCAGACGGGTAGTTAATACTTGTGCACGGTGGACCCTACAAACCATACAGCACGTTTTATAGCTCACGGGTACGCTCACCATGTTTAATTTAACGTTTGTGGGTCATACGGTTACGGGTTGTGCCTATATGACAGGAGAAAATATTCACCGTGTGGTTGTGAGCGATAGACAGGTAATTTACAAAATAGTGAACCAAGACAGAGAGGAGCGAGGCTACATCGAGTTTTGCGACTCTACCTGTCACACGATAAGAGCGACTAAAGTACTACCCTACGAGAGAATCGAGGAGACTTACCTGTGTGATATGACATGTGCTGTGTACAATTTCCGCCAAGGGGACGTCGTGGCCGTGTTGCCAAGGCCTCCACCACCCTTCAGAGCTCCATACCACCCGCCACCACCACCCTTCACGGCACCGCAGTCAACGCCCCCGCCCCCAGAGTCACCGGCGTACCCGCCCCCAGAGTCACCGGCGTACCCACCCCCAGAGTCACCGGCGTGCCCACCGCCAGAGTCGTCTGCCTACCAGTACTCACAGCCAGAGTCACCCGCGTGCTCACAGTCAGAGTCGTCTGCCAACCAGTACTCACAGCCAGAGTCACCCGAGTGCCCAGCACTAGAGGAGGAGGAGGAGGAGGAGGTAAAATCCGAAGAACCCGCAAATCTCGAGTGTTTAACAATGTACAAAACTTATCCAAACGTTAAAATTATTGGTGAAACGCCCGATGACTACATAATCGGTCTGGCCAGATTCGGTAACGTCTTACTTCCAAAGTCTGCCTATTATTTGGATTGTAAGCGGTTTAAATCTAAAGCACGTTGTATGATATATCTCGGAGGACAAAGTGTGATGTTTAAAAGTGAATTGATAAACTAGGCGCACTCATGTTGTCGTAGAACTCTGCTGACGTCATTGGAGCTAGTGGCAGACATTTTGAGAGGGGAACGCAGTTTGTGAGTAGAGAACGTTGCCGCTTGAGCGAGAGGTTTTTTTTCACAGGGATATTTCTTTCGTTGCATTTCCGATTACCATTATGCCATATAAATGCTGCATTTGTAAGGGGGCCTACGCAAAGCTCTCCAGCCTTATTCGCCACAAACATCAATGTCATCAAACATCTCAAAATACTGCTCACCAGGATGCCTGTTGGGACGAAGAGGTATTGTGCAATGCGTTAGACAGGATCGAGAAAGAAGAATACAACCGTGTAAAGTGCTTAAACGAACTTGAGAAAAACAAAAGTTATAACGTTATGAGATCCCCAATGAACCGAACGTTATCGTGCTCGAGAATGCTGGAAGAGTAAGATTTCCATGTAAAAATATTGGAGACATTGTCAATAGACATTCTAGTGCCTCGCAGCGTGTCCTGTACTATTTTGGATGTGACTCGTACTCATTTTCTAGATGGTAAAAAATTATATTCTCTCCTGATGTTTTTAGTGACTATATGGTTTTTTCCTTGCTATCACATGTTGCACTCTAATCTTAATTACTTGTATTGGTCACAAGGCCTAAAAAATCAATCTATGTTGTTGTTGTTTTTGTAGCTTCTCGTTATGAATGTTTTAAATACATTAATTGTTGATTGTCAATAAAAAAAACTAGCAATAAAATGTTGTTTTTTTTAAACCCTGTAATATGTTGTGACTAGAAGGAGATGCCAATATACATGGGGCAACAATACCAGAATAAAATATAAAATGTGAGCACACACACACACACACGTTCACTTATAAATTATAATTGTGGTGGCGTTATATTGCTACCACTGCCAAAGAGAAAGCAAAGTAAAAGGAATTAATTAATGTTTGAGACCAAACTTCCAGGCTAAATAAACTTGTATGATTTAATTATTTTATTCATAATGTTTGAGACAGAGGTTCTAGGCTAAATAAACTTGTATTTATAGGATCATTCTGCACTATCTAGTAACTAAACATTTTTTTCAATATCTTGGGATAGCACGTATATATTTAATTACTACTTGGACAATAATTTAAACATCCAAACGGGGTAGGAATAGTGAAAGTATTTATGAGAGGTAAGTGTACTCGCATTTGCATGGAAGGAGAGCTGGAAATACCATCAGTGTTCGAATTTCTCAACCAACCAATCATACAGGCAGAGCCTCGCTTAGTTACTTGTACAATTCACAAGACCTAAATAATATTGATTTATGTGTTATTATAATTTTTTAAATTCTTGGTAGAATATGTTTGGCTGGAGAATCAAAGACAATAAGGAGATGCGGTGTCTACACCAAAATCAGCGGTCGGAGTACTGTTCTAGGGGGAGAGAGAGAGAGAGAGTTCGGTTGTAGACGTTAAAACAGTTTATAATATTTATTCACACAACACTTAAACAACAAAGAAATGTTATTTTCGCGATATATTTTGATATATATAAAACTTTGGCAATAAATTCATAAGTAATACAATTATACATTTAAATTCACTAATATATAACCTTCACATAAATTAATATGTTGTTGTTGTTGTTGTTGATAAGTTTTAAATATGAAACTATAGCTGATGACATGATATATAACATTTACACTAAGCAAATTAGCAACTCAAACAACAAAGAAATTCAGTTAAATGATGTTCGCAAAAAATATTTTGATATAATGATATATTAAACTTTTACAAAAAAATCCTAAGTAATACAATTATATAGATCTTGAAATTATTTTAACTATAAGGCGGTGTTATTAATTTACAACGGGAACAAACCAGTACACATGCTAAGATACATACGTAATAAATATATGTATTAAAATGTTGCAAACTCTGTAGGAGAAAATGCTACTAATAAAGATACGTAAACATTGTTTTAAATACTTATAAAATATTCATTTTTTAGCGGGCTGCTTGAGAAGCCCCGTTTAAATAACAATAAAGTAATGTATAAGTCTAATTGTAGTATTTTTAATGAGGCAAGCTAATTGTAACGACGCTGATGAAGGAATCGCACCAATGATACATTTTTAGGCCATTCCGGGAATCGAAGCCGGGACCCTTGGCTCGCTGGTCAGGCATGCAGGTTTCGGCTGAATATATTTATTTTTACGAAATACTTTTCTCTAGCACTTTACTACCAGAAATAAACGGGTAAGCCCCAAGACTGCTGCATTTC
This sequence comes from Timema podura, assembly GCA_033556935.1. NCBI lineage: Eukaryota > Metazoa > Arthropoda > Insecta > Phasmatodea > Timematidae > Timema > Timema podura. The sequence goes on along the minus strand of JAVRXN010000012.1, from coordinate 53,427,136 downwards.
TCTTTTGAACCATCTAAGACTCCAATTTGACAGTAGACATGGCACCTGACAATGGCCACAAGCGTGAGATAAAAGCTGATGTTGACCAGGTGAAATGTGTAACAGCATTTGCCATGCGTTTGTTGCCCTCTAAGGGACGTCACAGGGCGAGGTGTGTACCCACATTTGCGTGTCATTGACATTCGAACCCTCCAACACCGCCCGAATGAGAGAGATAAAATAATAAAATTATTGATGTACCGTCATTTTTTCAGGGCTGAAATGTGAAAACAGTCAAAGTTATTATTTATGCTTTCTCCTGCTAGATATCACCGATGGCATTCGAACCCGGGACTTGTGGCGTTTGTCGCCCATGCAGGGAATTTAACTCTGGACCTTTTGCAGAGTGCGTGTAATAAAATAAACTTGAACCCTAGGACAGCTACAAATACAGTCCAGGGCAGTTAATGTATCACTATGAAGGGTTAAACATACATTTTCAAGCTATACAGGGAATCTAACTCTGGACCTTTGCAGAGTGTGTGTAATAAAATAAACTTGAACCCTAGGGCAGCTACAAATACAGTCCACGGCAGTTAACGTATCACTATGAACGGTTAAACCTACATTTTCAAGCATACAGGGAATCGAAATCAGGACCCCTCGCAAAGTGTGTGTAATAAAATAAACTTGAACCCTAGGACAGCTACAAATACAGTCTAGGGCAGTTAATGTATCACTATGAAGGGATAAACATACATTTTCAAGCTATACAGGGAATCTAACTCTGGACCTTTGCAGAGTGTGTGTAATAAAATAAACTTGAACCCTAGGGCAGCTACAAATACAGTCTAGGGCAGTTAATGTATCACTATGAAGGGATAAACATACATTTTCAAGCTATACAGGGAATCTAACTCTGGACCTTTGCAGAGTGTGTGTAATAAAATAAACTTGAACCCTAGGACAGCTACAAATACAGTCTAGCGCAGTTAATGTATCACTATGAACGGTTAAACCTACATTTTCAAGCATACAGGGAATCGAAATCAGGAACCCTCGCAAAGTGTGTGTAATAAAATAAACTTGAACCCTAGGACATCTACAAATACAGTCTAGGGCAGTTAATGTATCACTATGAAGGGTTAAACATACATTTTCAAGCTATACAGGGAATCTAACTCTGGACCTTTGCAGAGTGTGTGTAATAAAATAAACTTGAACCCTAGGACATCTACAAATACAGTCCAGGGCAGTTAACGTATCACTATGAACGGTTAAACCTACATTTTCAAGCATACATGGAATCGAGATCAGGACCCCCTCGCAAAGTGTGTGTAAAAAATAAACTTGAACCCTAAGACAGCTACAAATACAGTCTAGGGCAGTTAATGTATCACTATGAAAGGTTAAACCCTCATTTTCACCCCATATCTGGAATCGAACTAGGGTCCTTGGCTAGGCAAACAAACAAATTAACATGCGCGAAGAAACCGGCCTCGGTACACACGCACGACAGACAAGCGTGAGGTGTAATAAAATAAACTTGAACCCTAGGACAGCTACAAATACAGTCCAGGGCAGTTAATGTATCACTATGTAAGGTTAAACCCTCATTTTCAAGCATACAGGGAATCGAAATCAGGACCCTTCGCAAAGTGTGTGTAATAAAATAAACTTGAACCCTAGGACAGCTACAAATACAGTCTAGGGCAGTTAATGTATCACTATGAACGGTTAAACCTACATTTTCAAGCATACAGGGAATCGAAATCAGGACCCCTCGCAAAGTGTGTGTAATAAAATAAACTTGAACCCTAGGACAGCTACAAATACAGTCTAGGGCAGTTAACGTATCACTATGAACGGTTAAACCTACATTTTCAAGCTATACAGGGAATCGAAATCAGGCCCCTTCGCAAAGTGTGTGTAATAAAATAAACTTGAACCCTAGGACAGCTACAAATACAGTCTAGGGCAGTTAATGTATCACTATGAACGGTTAAACCCTCATTTTCACCCCATATCTGGAACCGAACTAGGGTCCTTGGCTAGGCAAACAAACAAATTATCATGCGCGAAGAAACAGGCCTCGGTACACACGCACGACAGACAAGCGTGAGAAAAGAGCTGATCTTGACTAGGTGAAATGTGTAACATGTTATGTCCAAAAGGTGAAAAATCAATTATTATTCTATAATAATATTTCTGTATGTCACCAATTAATAAGTACTATGATGTATTCATAAAAAATAAACACATAGTTTTGTTGATCACAATAACCAATCTGTAATTATAAACTTTAAACCAAATTGTTCTAATATGTTTAGCAAAATTTAAATTTTCAAAAATAAATTATTTGTTAATTACCCGAAATTATTTGGTATATGTGAAAAAAAAGTATGTTATTCTTATAGATCATGAAAAAACTAATCCCTGATTTTTATTTTGAATTCAATTTTCCCGGTTAGATTCTATAATATTGAGTACTATGGCGTGGATTTGTTTAGCTTACACTGAATATTTATTAAAACTTATACACAACCTCCCATCGTTCTACATGTCTAATACTTGTCACAAGAAATAAGTAAGGCTGAATAAATTAGATTTACTAAGGGAATACATCTCAATTTTCCAGAGTTGGAAACGGAAAACGGTTTATGAAAATTTACCCCAAAAATAGCTTGCTGTGGGATCAAACCCCCGACTTCCCTATAACCTGTTTCTAAAATGGAAACTCAAGCGTAATTACCTAGTGATCTGACACACATACTATTTCTAGACCACACGAGCTCGATGATATAATAACTAATATTAACGCAAAACAAATTAGCCACTTAAGCCTCAAGCCAATATTAGAGGAAGTGTGCCCACATTTGCATAGATGGAGAGTGAAAAAACAGCCCCCGGGTCTAGGACAGCACTATCGCAAAATACTAAGTTGCACGGAGTTCGAATCCTGGTCCACGGGCTGGCACACGCTAATGGATTGATAATTGGGAGGTTTGAGCCCTCCTTTGCATAGAGGGAGAGTTAAAAACACCCCTTGTTTACCCGACCGAGATTTGAACCTCGAACTCCTTAAGTATTAATAACGCTAACGGATTGATAATTGGTAAGTTTGAATTTAGAAGAAGTGTGCCCGTATTTGAACAATATAGGACTTGTCAAACTTGTAGGGATTGAACCCTCCTACCTCCTTACGTCACAGGGCGTGATGTGTAACCGCATTTGCGCGGCTGGAAAAAATAAACACTCCCTCAGAGGCTCCATCGGTTAAAGAACGGCAAATTTAGCATTTAGACGATATATCTCGGCTGACAATGAACCCCTCCCTAAGAAATAGACGAGCCTGACATTTAGACGGCATGCCCATTTGCGCCGGAGTGAAGATTGGGAAAGTATAACAATATCTTCTGCAACTGCGAGATTCCTGTTTAGTACGTTCACCTTAAGTTTGACTGTGCGCTTAAAGTAGTTGAGAAACATTCTTACTCTGTACAAGTGGTAGAGATTAGATCTTAAAGGATGGTTCTCTCTATCTCTCTCTCTCTCTCTGAAGAGACGTTTAAGACTGGTATTTGTCTGTTAATAGAGTTTTGATTTAATCTCTGTCGAGTGTCTCACTTCATTGCTCAAGACGTCTAAGAAGACACTTGTGAAAGGTCACTTGATGTGAGGCGTTAGCATGTCTGTTCACTGAGCCAAGTGTCCAGGGTTCAATTTCCAGTATGGATGAAAATGGTGGTTTAACCTTTCATAGTGATAAATTAGGGAGGATTGGTTTTTTTGTGTACAACTAGAGTAATTTTCAAAATAAAAGTAATTATGTTGTTACCAAACCTATGTCAAATATATTCATTTGAGCCGGAGACCCCTAACTGACAAAAGAAGGTGTGAGCCAGTGGACCAGGATTCGAACTCCGTGCAACTTAGTATTTTGCGATAGTGCTGTCCTAGACCCGGGGGCTGTTTTTTCACTCTCCATCTATGCAAATGTGGGCACACTTCCTCTAATATTGGCTTGAGGCTTAAGTGGCTAATTTGTTTTGCGTTAATATTAGTTATTATATCATCGAGCTCGTGTGGTCTAGAAATAGTATGTGTGTCAGATCACTAGGTAATTACGCTTGAGTTTCCATTTTAGAAACAGGTTATAGGGAAGTCGGGGGTTTGATCCCACAGCAAGCTATTTTTGGGGTAAATTTTCATAAACCGTTTTCCGTTTCCAACTCTGGAAAATTGAGATGTATTCCCTTAGTAAATCTAATTTATTCAGCCTTACTTATTTCTTGTGACAAGTATTAGACATGTAGAACGATGGGAGGTTGTGTATAAGTTTTAATAAATATTCAGTGTAAGCTAAACAAATCCACGCCATAGTACTCAATATTATAGAATCTAACCGGGAAAATTGAATTCAAAATAAAAATCAGGGATTAGTTTTTTCATGATCTATAAGAATAACATACTTTTTTTTCACATATACCAAATAATTTCGGGTAATTAACAAATAATTTATTTTTGAAAATTTAAATTTTGCTAAACATATTAGAACAATTTGGTTTAAAGTTTATAATTACAGATTGGTTATTGTGATCAACAAAACTATGTGTTTATTTTTTATGAATACATCATAGTACTTATTAATTGGTGACATACAGAAATATTATTATAGAATAATAATTGATTTTTCACCTTTTGGACATAACATGTTACACATTTCACCTAGTCAAGATCAGCTCTTTTCTCACGCTTGTCTGTCGTGCGTGTGTACCGAGGCCTGTTTCTTCGCGCATGATAATTTGTTTGTTTGCCTAGCCAAGGACCCTAGTTCGGTTCCAGATATGGGGTGAAAATGAGGGTTTAACCGTTCATAGTGATACATTAACTGCCCTAGACTGTATTTGTAGCTGTCCTAGGGTTCAAGTTTATTTTATTACACACACTTTGCGAAGGGGCCTGATTTCGATTCCCTGTATAGCTTGAAAATGTAGGTTTAACCGTTCATAGTGATACGTTAACTGCCCTAGACTGTATTTGTAGCTGTCCTAGGGTTCAAGTTTATTTTATTACACACACTTTGCGAGGGGGTCCTGATTTCGATTCCCTGTATGCTTGAAAATGTAGGTTTAACCGTTCATAGTGATACATTAACTGCCCTAGACTGTATTTGTAGCTGTCCTAGGGTTCAAGTTTATTTTATTACACACACTTTGCGAAGGGTCCTGATTTCGATTCCCTGTATGCTTGAAAATGAGGGTTTAACCTTACATAGTGATACATTAACTGCCCTGGACTGTATTTGTAGCTGTCCTAGGGTTCAAGTTTATTTTATTACACCTCACGCTTGTCTGTCGTGCGTGTGTACCGAGGCCGGTTTCTTCGCGCATGTTAATTTGTTTGTTTGCCTAGCCAAGGACCCTAGTTCGATTCCAGATATGGGGTGAAAATGAGGGTTTAACCTTTCATAGTGATACATTAACTGCCCTAGACTGTATTTGTAGCTGTCTTAGGGTTCAAGTTTATTTTTTACACACACTTTGCGAGGGGGTCCTGATCTCGATTCCATGTATGCTTGAAAATGTAGGTTTAACCGTTCATAGTGATACGTTAACTGCCCTGGACTGTATTTGTAGATGTCCTAGGGTTCAAGTTTATTTTATTACACACACTCTGCAAAGGTCCAGAGTTAGATTCCCTGTATAGCTTGAAAATGTATGTTTAACCCTTCATAGTGATACATTAACTGCCCTAGACTGTATTTGTAGATGTCCTAGGGTTCAAGTTTATTTTATTACACACACTTTGCGAGGGTTCCTGATTTCGATTCCCTGTATGCTTGAAAATGTAGGTTTAACCGTTCATAGTGATACATTAACTGCGCTAGACTGTATTTGTAGCTGTCCTAGGGTTCAAGTTTATTTTATTACACACACTCTGCAAAGGTCCAGAGTTAGATTCCCTGTATAGCTTGAAAATGTATGTTTATCCCTTCATAGTGATACATTAACTGCCCTAGACTGTATTTGTAGCTGCCCTAGGGTTCAAGTTTATTTTATTACACACACTCTGCAAAGGTCCAGAGTTAGATTCCCTGTATAGCTTGAAAATGTATGTTTATCCCTTCATAGTGATACATTAACTGCCCTAGACTGTATTTGTAGCTGTCCTAGGGTTCAAGTTTATTTTATTACACACACTTTGCGAGGGGTCCTGATTTCGATTCCCTGTATGCTTGAAAATGTAGGTTTAACCGTTCATAGTGATACGTTAACTGCCGTGGACTGTATTTGTAGCTGCCCTAGGGTTCAAGTTTATTTTATTACACACACTCTGCAAAGGTCCAGAGTTAGATTCCCTGTATAGCTTGAAAATGTATGTTTAACCCTTCATAGTGATACATTAACTGCCCTGGACTGTATTTGTAGCTGTCCTAGGGTTCAAGTTTATTTTATTACACGCACTCTGCAAAAGGTCCAGAGTTAAATTCCCTGCATGGGCGACAAACGCCACAAGTCCCGGGTTCGAATGCCATCGGTGATATCTAGCAGGAGAAAGCATAAATAATAACTTTGACTGTTTTCACATTTCAGCCCTGAAAAAATGACGGTACATCAATAATTTTATTATTTTATCTCTCTCATTCGGGCGGTGTTGGAGGGTTCGAATGTCAATGACACGCAAATGTGGGTACACACCTCGCCCTGTGACGTCCCTTAGAGGGCAACAAACGCATGGCAAATGCTGTTACACATTTCACCTGGTCGACATCAGCTTTTATCTCACGCTTGTGGCCATTGTCAGGTGCCATGTCTACTGTCAAATTGGAGTCTTAGATGGTTCAAAAGAGAAATGCAGCAGTCTTGGGGCTTACCCGTTTATTTCTGGTAGTAAAGTGCTAGAGAAAAGTATTTCGTAAAAATAAATATATTCAGCCGAAACCTGCATGCCTGACCAGCGAGCCAAGGGTCCCGGCTTCGATTCCCGGAATGGCCTAAAAATGTATCATTGGTGCGATTCCTTCATCAGCGTCGTTACAATTAGCTTGCCTCATTAAAAATACTACAATTAGACTTATACATTACTTTATTGTTATTTAAACGGGGCTTCTCAAGCAGGCCCGCTAAAAAATGAATATTTTATAAGTATTTAAAACAATGTTTACGTATCTTTATTAGTAGCATTTTCTCCTACAGAGTTTGCAACATTTTAATACATATATTTATTACGTATGTATCTTAGCATGTGTACTGGTTTGTTCCCGTTGTAAATTAATAACACCGCCTTATAGTTAAAATAATTTCAAGATCTATATAATTGTATTACTTAGGATTTTTTTGTAAAAGTTTAATATATCATTATATCAAAATATTTTTTGCGAACATCATTTAACTGAATTTCTTTGTTGTTTGAGTTGCTAATTTGCTTAGTGTAAATGTTATATATCATGTCATCAGCTATAGTTTCATATTTAAAACTTATCAACAACAACAACAACAACATATTAATTTATGTGAAGGTTATATATTAGTGAATTTAAATGTATAATTGTATTACTTATGAATTTATTGCCAAAGTTTTATATATATCAAAATATATCGCGAAAATAACATTTCTTTGTTGTTTAAGTGTTGTGTGAATAAATATTATAAACTGTTTTAACGTCTACAACCGAACTCTCTCTCTCTCTCTCCCCCTAGAACAGTACTCCGACCGCTGATTTTGGTGTAGACACCGCATCTCCTTATTGTCTTTGATTCTCCAGCCAAACATATTCTACCAAGAATTTAAAAAATTATAATAACACATAAATCAATATTATTTAGGTCTTGTGAATTGTACAAGTAACTAAGCGAGGCTCTGCCTGTATGATTGGTTGGTTGAGAAATTCGAACACTGATGGTATTTCCAGCTCTCCTTCCATGCAAATGCGAGTACACTTACCTCTCATAAATACTTTCACTATTCCTACCCCGTTTGGATGTTTAAATTATTGTCCAAGTAGTAATTAAATATATACGTGCTATCCCAAGATATTGAAAAAAATGTTTAGTTACTAGATAGTGCAGAATGATCCTATAAATACAAGTTTATTTAGCCTAGAACCTCTGTCTCAAACATTATGAATAAAATAATTAAATCATACAAGTTTATTTAGCCTGGAAGTTTGGTCTCAAACATTAATTAATTCCTTTTACTTTGCTTTCTCTTTGGCAGTGGTAGCAATATAACGCCACCACAATTATAATTTATAAGTGAACGTGTGTGTGTGTGTGTGCTCACATTTTATATTTTATTCTGGTATTGTTGCCCCATGTATATTGGCATCTCCTTCTAGTCACAACATATTACAGGGTTTAAAAAAAACAACATTTTATTGCTAGTTTTTTTTATTGACAATCAACAATTAATGTATTTAAAACATTCATAACGAGAAGCTACAAAAACAACAACAACATAGATTGATTTTTTAGGCCTTGTGACCAATACAAGTAATTAAGATTAGAGTGCAACATGTGATAGCAAGGAAAAAACCATATAGTCACTAAAAACATCAGGAGAGAATATAATTTTTTACCATCTAGAAAATGAGTACGAGTCACATCCAAAATAGTACAGGACACGCTGCGAGGCACTAGAATGTCTATTGACAATGTCTCCAATATTTTTACATGGAAATCTTACTCTTCCAGCATTCTCGAGCACGATAACGTTCGGTTCATTGGGGATCTCATAACGTTATAACTTTTGTTTTTCTCAAGTTCGTTTAAGCACTTTACACGGTTGTATTCTTCTTTCTCGATCCTGTCTAACGCATTGCACAATACCTCTTCGTCCCAACAGGCATCCTGGTGAGCAGTATTTTGAGATGTTTGATGACATTGATGTTTGTGGCGAATAAGGCTGGAGAGCTTTGCGTAGGCCCCCTTACAAATGCAGCATTTATATGGCATAATGGTAATCGGAAATGCAACGAAAGAAATATCCCTGTGAAAAAAAACCTCTCGCTCAAGCGGCAACGTTCTCTACTCACAAACTGCGTTCCCCCTCTCAAAATGTCTGCCACTAGCTCCAATGACGTCAGCAGAGTTCTACGACAACATGAGTGCGCCTAGTTTATCAATTCACTTTTAAACATCACACTTTGTCCTCCGAGATATATCATACAACGTGCTTTAGATTTAAACCGCTTACAATCCAAATAATAGGCAGACTTTGGAAGTAAGACGTTACCGAATCTGGCCAGACCGATTATGTAGTCATCGGGCGTTTCACCAATAATTTTAACGTTTGGATAAGTTTTGTACATTGTTAAACACTCGAGATTTGCGGGTTCTTCGGATTTTACCTCCTCCTCCTCCTCCTCCTCTAGTGCTGGGCACTCGGGTGACTCTGGCTGTGAGTACTGGTTGGCAGACGACTCTGACTGTGAGCACGCGGGTGACTCTGGCTGTGAGTACTGGTAGGCAGACGACTCTGGCGGTGGGCACGCCGGTGACTCTGGGGGTGGGTACGCCGGTGACTCTGGGGGCGGGTACGCCGGTGACTCTGGGGGCGGGGCGTTGACTGCGGTGCCGTGAAGGGTGGTGGTGGCGGGTGGTATGGAGCTCTGAAGGGTGGTGGAGGCCTTGGCAACACGGCCACGACGTCCCCTTGGCGGAAATTGTACACAGCACATGTCATATCACACAGGTAAGTCTCCTCGATTCTCTCGTAGGGTAGTACTTTAGTCGCTCTTATCGTGTGACAGGTAGAGTCGCAAAACTCGATGTAGCCTCGCTCCTCTCTGTCTTGGTTCACTATTTTGTAAATTACCTGTCTATCGCTCACAACCACACGGTGAATATTTTCTCCTGTCATATAGGCACAACCCGTAACCGTATGACCCACAAACGTTAAATTAAACATGGTGAGCGTACCCGTGAGCTATAAAACGTGCTGTATGGTTTGTAGGGTCCACCGTGCACAAGTATTAACTACCCGTCTGCCCGATGTTGTTGTTGTTAACTGCTTGACTCTTAAACACGTTCAAAGTTCACAATGGTAGGTGAACCGGGTTTTACTCCGGCGCAGGTAAATACCAATTTTTCGTTATTAAGCTCGCACACGTCTTCATCTGTTAGAGTACCGAAACGACAAGGTAAAAATACACAAAACTCGCCATCTAGATAGGCTATTAGGCGTCTCCCGAACTTTGTATTGACAGCCTTTAATTTATCCAGCGAGTACTTTTGATCCACTGTTAGATCACTCAATTTTACGGTCTGCACGGCGTCAACAATATTCACCAACTGTTGTAACTTGTCCATCTTGAACCGCTCTACAGACGCTTATAAATAGATGACCGAACGGGTCTCCCCCTATATACCCAACCCCCTACGAGATGGCCCTCTCGTGATCTATTCTTGTCTCGACTTGTCTTGTCAACCCGCCAAACCGGCGCCAGTCATCAGGGAAAACCCATTACCAAATAGGGGGTGGGGGACCTAATTCAATGTCGTGTTGCAACACCAGGAAAACCCATTGCCAGGGTCAATGACCTCAATTCTTGTCTCAACACGTTTTGTCGATCCAGCGACGGGTCTCGATGACGTCACAGGGTGATTGAGGTGAGAGGAGAGGGTGAGGGGAAAGTGCGCACCCGTGATGCGCAGTGATCACTACTCGGTAAGCGAACGAGCAGAGGAGATGCCCTCCATTCTACGCAAGACAGACTGCCCTGGACTGTATTTGTAGCGGTCTTAGGGCGCAAGTTTAATTTCGGACGCACACCTGCTTGATTAATTCTAGACAATTTGAAACTATCGTGGTTCGAATCCCTTGGTTGAATAATCTTTTTAGACAGACAATTTTTTTTCAAAGATTTTGAGCTATTTTTTTTCTACATGAAAACACTCATATTTTTAATGCACCCGTTATACTTTTTATCCTCCTGGTTATTTCTAGTCGATTAGAATTAGTTGTTTGTATATATTTTAATTCTAGTCACCCCATGAGACCTTCTAGTTCGAGTTTCTACCAAAAGATGGCTGTAGCTTCTAGAAACAGAGTAGCCAAAATTAGCTTTGAGTCCACGACCTCTGTGACAAGGGGTGGGACTTGGGGGGTGGGTTGGCGGGAAAGACGAGTTCAAGAAACTTTAAACGTTTGCTTATTGCAACATAAAATTTTCCACGACCTCTGTGACAAGGGGGTGGGACTTGGGGGGTGGGTTGGCGGGAAAGACGAGTTCAAGAAACTTTAAACGTTTGCTTATTGCAACATAAAATTTTCCACTGGGAGGCAACTGACCCCCTCCTACCCCCTAAACATTGCCACTCAACGTCAGTGACGTAGGGATGGGGGAGGGGGAAAAAGTGAAAGGAGCGGAGGTATGACGCGATGAGGGGGTTTGCTCGCATTCAACTGAGTGCTGCCAGAGGGCACGGTCATGCTGTCCTCGCGAGTAGGGTTGGTGAAAGGGGCCTTATGGTTGACTCGCACTCTTCAGCACGCTGCCGTCAGGAGAGCTTCGTGCTCCGTGTTCCTCCCCATACGTGGTCACTACTCGGTAAGCGGCCGACCCCCTCCAGTCTACGCAGGACAGTCGTAGCGAGAGGTTCGTGCAGAGACGTATGCTCACCATCCAAATAAAATATACTCCAATGTCCTTCCCCCTACCCATACATGAATAATTAATTAGCACACATCAATAATCAATTAGCAGACATGAATAATTAATTAGCACGCAACAATAATCAAGAAAAAAAGCCCGCACAAGTACCAACATGTTCAAGGCGTGGTGGGGTTGTAGGGGATGGGGGAGGGGGGTGTAGGGGAGGGGGTGTAGGGGAGGAAATTTCGTAATCAACTGGTGGAGATTTTGTAATCAGAGCGGAGGGAGGGGAGGGGAGGGGGAGGGGTGGGGGAGGGCTATTTATAGCAGCCAATCAGCGTCGGGGTCAAATTGTGACAGCCAATCACAGATAAGTAGGTCAAATTGTGACGAGACGCCATGTCCCCTACTGGAAGGTTACATTTAGAGGAAGTGTATCCGCATTTGCGTGGAGGGAGAGTGGAAAATTATTTTGTGAAAAACCTTCAGTACACCCGATCAAGATTCGATTCTTGATCTCACCGTCATCAGCAATCTATTGATTATATATATATATCATAAGATAAAGATTACCTGCTTCGGTGGCCGCATAGTCTTAAGGCATCACTCTCGAAACAGACTAGACTAACGATTACAGGGAGATCGGGGTTCAAGTCCCTGTTGGGTGGTTTTCCCTAAAGGTTTTTACACTCTTCCTTCACGCAAATGCGGGTACAACTCCTCTAATTTCAACCTTCATCATCCTTTACTCACTAGCGTAATTAGTACAAATGCGTACAACCTGGATAGTAAGTAAGACGAGGTGCTAAAAAAAAAGATAAAGATGTACATAACATTACTTGAGGTATGAATACATGAAAGTAGTTTTACCAACGTTTACTCTTCTTGCTACCAGAATCCTACTATACATACTTTCTCATATAGTAATTGTAATTAGGAACCAAATGTTTAAAAATAGATTATCAATAAACTATCCCATGATGATAATAATAATAATAATAATAATAATAATAATAATAATAATAATAATAATTTCTTAGAAAAAACATATAATGAAAATTATATGAAACACTTTTCAGATATAAATTTTAAACAAAATTGTAATAGCTATTTTTTTAATTCAAATTTTCAAAAATCAGTAATGAGTAAACGAAATTCAAATAATTTTGTCTAGGAATAAAAATAAATACATTCCTATTCATCACGTAAGTTACTCCCCAGATACCCATTTTGAGCGAAATTGTTTAAAATATTTTTCCAATTATTTGAAAATTTACCCAAAAAAAATCAGTCCCCAGTAGATTACCTATAGTATTATTTATCATATAAAACACTACTCAGGTATCAATTTTAAATAACATTATTAAAATAATTTCTGAAAAAATTATACTTTTCAAAAATCAGTTATCAGTAGCCTACTTTTAACTTTAGAACTAGAATCAAGATCACGATTTGGCTTCGACGTATGACATTATAACATCTAAATACCAAGTCTTAAACGTAAATCGAATTCTCGAATTCGTAGAGCTAACGCACCTTAAAACTCTAAATAGGCCTACTATCACTAAAAAAATCTCCACGGCGTCAGCTCCTAATCGAGCTATAACGGCCAAGCAGCCACTGCAGATAGTGCCAACTTCTGCGGAGAGAGGACATCATGTGGTCAGCACAACCAACCCTACAACCGTTAATATCAGTTTTCCAAACCAGAGCCGATATAATAATAATAATTTGGAGCATAAATTAAATTACTCAGCTGTACTAAAACGCTACTTATGGTCCAGTTTTAGAGTTGTTTGTCTACTTCACTTCTTACTTTCTATCTTGGTGTAGTGGAAAGTGTATGATTTAAAAGAAGTGTACCCGAATTTTCGTGGGGGGAGTGTGGGGTGCAACCACCCAGCGGGGAATCGAACGCCGACCTCCCCATCACCTTCAAACTAGATTAGATGACCTCAAAACACCCAACCCCCCGGCCGTTAATTCATCAATGTGAAACGGGGAAATCCCAATCTCACTAATGATACATTTATCGATCATGCCGGGAATAGAACACAGGACCTTTAGTTCAGCAGGCAGACACACTACCTAAGACGTTGCCTACTTTGTGGACTCAAAACTATTTTGCAAAGCGGGTTGCATCTAAATTTGAAGCACATAAGCAATCTCTCACTCAGACTCCAATGTATGGAATAGAAAGAGAAGGAAGAAAATGTGCAGTTATTCCTGTTAGGACTTTAGTTTACGTGCTGTGTAACACTTCCCCTCTTCCGATGACGAGTATACGCACTCACTCTAATATTTGCACCGGAACAGTATCGACTTAAACTCAGAAATTATATTGTTTTTTGTTTCCTATTCTAAATACTCATATGCTTTCACGGACTTTTTTAATATACATCCTGGCAGAAAGATTCTAAAAGGCTAGTTTTGTGAGAGAGAAAAAAAGCCTATATTGTAGATATGTAATTAAAAAATTTGACAAATAAATTACTTTAAGACAAAATAAATGACGATGTAGGGCAATATTGTTAATTATTTAAGGATTTGTGGCGTTTGTTTCACCGTTGTATCTTTAAAACTCGCCGAATAAAACGAAAATACATTAATATGGGGGGGGGAATCCTATCTTGACTCGCCGTAACGTCCTGAAAATCGGTACAAACTAAAAAATGGGCGGAAAAGATTAACTAAGTTTTGAAAAAAAAAAAAGTGTGAGGGTAACTTAACTTTTACAAAAAAAAAACTTTTTTGGAACCGAATAAGGTTAAGAAAACGAGTCGAAGAAACTGGGCGATCGTTTCTCAATCGTATCAACTCCTTTTCATGCGGGCGTGCGGGAAGAAGAAAGAGACAAGTTTTATTTGTATTTCTTCTATTTCTCCTAGAGTGGAAAGTTCTTCTATTGTCGCCTTCACATCACGGTAGCGTCAGAGAGTTCAGTAAACACAATCTTAAATAAAAAAAAGTTATAAAAGTCTAAAGAGTCCCGTTTACTTTCCAGCAACACAATCCCAAGTTCAACTAACCCGCCAAGAGTGTTTGCGATTCAAAGGTTTAAAATACTTGTTGCGACACATTTTGCTTAATAATCTATTATAGTTGGTAACAAACATTTTTATCAGTAAACCACTCTTTAAAATATTTACTCAGTAAAACAAACATGTAGTTTTGTCACTCATATAAAAACAATCTACAGATATATAAATAGATAAAACAGTTTTAAAATAGTAGTTCTGTGAAGAGTAGACCTCTCTTCCTCCATGTTCTTATCGTTACTACGGTCTTAACATTTCTCTTTGGATTTCAAGTTAAATATTGCATATAATTTCACCTTAGATTACAAGTAGATATTTCTCCTTGGATTTCAAGTTAAATATCGCATATAATTTCTCCTTGGATTACAAGTAGATATTTCCCCTTTGTTTATCAAGTAAGACAGAATGCAAATGAACATATATTATAAAACTTATATACAATAGCAACCTTTTTAAAATAATATTTAAGGGGAATAACCGTTGTTATCGTAGTTATAAACGTCAAGTCACACAATGGAAGTAAATTTTTTTTATAAAAATACGCCTTGGATACTCGATCGATTGTTTAGAATTATAACTTAAAAATCACATGAGATGAACTATTAAACGAAACCTCTTTGAACGGCGGCCAGATTGAAACGGATATCCAGATTGAAATTTATGTACGTAATGTCGTTTGGACTAGGTTCCAAGAATGTCTTAACCAAATTTAGTTAAAATGGGTTCACACATTTGTTAGTTATCACGGAACAAACATACATATTTCCAAAAGGCCGTCATATTGCTACAAATGACTAGATCGAAAAACCACGCATAGCTTATATGTTGTTCAGCCTAGGGTCAAAGAATTTCAGTGCCAAATTTCGTTAAAATTGGTTTATGCTTTTGAAAATTTTCGTAGAGCAACTATCCGGACAAATAGATAAGCGAAATACCAAATCGTGAAGTTAGAACATAAATTCACAAAGTTCCGTCAAAAAAATTCAAATTTACCATAATCGGTCATTATTAACCCCTTAAATAAATTGAAAAATATGAGGCAAAATTCAGAAAATATTATTAAATTTATGTTTCTCGAATAGGAAACAAATGTTCCGAAAGTTAAATAATTTTTCCTCTATCCACGTTGAAACTTTTTTTATAATTAAATATCAAAAATGACAAAATAGGATATTTTGCTTACGCTGTGTTTATCAGAATCTTAACGTGCGTAGATGTGAATAATTTTTATAGCTGATTTCCTCCCCCAATTTCGTAACTGCATGAATTCTGTTTACACGTCTCATCGCATAAAGTCGATGAATTATTTCGAAATTGGAGCGTGCTTTCCCATGAAAAAATAATTTGATTAGTATTAGAACAAAATACGAAGTCGGGCGGAGATAATTGGATTTAAAATTTAACGATCGTTAGCTTTATTCTATCAATATTTCATATGTATATTTTTTCCGCGTGATTTTACTGACTGGCGGATTACACTTGCACAAAATTATACCATTAAAAAATTCAGCAAAAAGTAAATATGAAAATTGTATTTTTGCTTTTTTTTCAGTTATATATAAAAAATTAAAACTAGTGGTTGGTTTGTATGGTACTATTTTATTAATCATAAAATGTATACATACTTTGTAGTAATCCAATAATTTATCTGTACATTTTTGTTTTTACTTTAATACGATTGAGATAAGGTAGGTAGGTAGGTGATTAGCTTAAAGAGAGATGTTTCAATATTTGAGTGGAGAGAGGGTGGGAAAACCATGAATGGATTAACCACTCCCATCGTTCCCAGTCGAGATTTGAGCCCAAATATCACTATCATATGCTAACAAATGAAATGTGAGCCTAACGCCTTAGACCTATAGTGTCTTTTAACACAATTAAATAATATCGAGGCTCAGAAAATATTTTTTTAACACCGCGTAACAGCTCGGGTTATACGGATATGTAATAATAAGCTAATTGATTAAGGGATTAGGAAGGTAATATTTAGAAGAAGTGTATCCGAATTTGCGTGGAGGGAGAGTGGAAAACCATTTAAGATAAACTATTCTCAATACACCCGATCTAAATTCAAACCTTGATTTCCCCGTCATCGGCAGTCTAGTTCACTGCGAGATTAGCGCGTTAGACTACACGGCCACCAAAGCGGGTGAAAATAATATTGGAATAATTTCCCGCTCTAAATATTTTCCTAAAGACACTTTACAGGAAGTCTACGCTCAAAAACCCGCTTCGGTGGTTGAATGACCTAAGACATCACTCTCTCAATAGACTGAATTGCTGATTACGGAGAGGTCAGGGTTCGAATCCCCAGTTACGTGCACTAGAAGAGTATTCAACATATGATTTATCACTGTGGTTTTCCCCATACACTCTCCCAAGCGAATGCGGGGTGCATTTACTCTAAACTGCACTATTAATTAATTCCTTAGATGTATCCATTACTAGCCTTGGAGTTTAAAAAGTACCCACTGTTAATATATATATATATATATATATATATATATATATATATATATATATATATATATATATATATAATATTAGTTAGATAAAACGTTACCTGACGAAGGAAGTAACTTTGGTGTCTTATACTCACCTGAAAAAAACAGAAAACAAAATTAACTAAATAAAAATTACGTCTTAAAGCTAAACATATATTTTAGAACGTTTACTTTATAAACACAGCGACGTGTCAGCAAAAAAAAAACTGTAAAATAAAAGTCACTTAGAGCGACACTTGCTCGATGTTCAACATACACCTAGCTGACGTAACCGAGACCCAGCCCCGTGGTGTAGTGGTCAGTGCACCTGGCTACGAACCCTAGGGGTCCCGGGTTCGATTCCCGACCGGTACCTTTGGAATTTTTCCTTTAGAGGAACTATCCCAAAGGTCACCAGGGGTTGGTGAATTAGGCTTAAGTTAGGTTTTCGACTCCCGCCGACTCCACTATCAACACATCAGCTCATTACGGGTACGACGTGTTGACAGCCTCCATAGACGTACCTTGGGCAACGTTCTGTACCACCAGCGCGGGGCTAAATAACCTACACATAAAACAACCGAAATGGACGTCATGTCTCTCCCTGTAAATAATGCCATAAGTTAAAAAAAAAAATCGTAGCCTAGATCTGATTGAAAGTATCCAGGTATTCGAGCTACTGACCTTTGGGAAGGGTTGTTATGTAGGCTAACTGTTTTACAAGTGATGGAAAATAGTTTTCCACCCCCCCTTCACGCAAATTCGGATACACTTTATTTAAATTCAACTTTACTCAATAGCGTAATAAGTAGGTGTGTTGCGAGTACTCAAAAATTCGAGTTCGTGTCTAGTTTTAATGTCTGTTCGGACTTGACTCGAAGAATTTGATAAAATTCAAAAAAATTTGAGTATTCAGAATTTTCTATCTTTTTATCGAAAATTCCTAGTTCGATTAGTTTTATTCAATTTTAAGATATAATTTTATAGCAAATACATTTCCTCAATATTTCTTTTTGTGTCAATTTAAAAAAATGTGTACAGTAATTATATTAAATTTATTTAAAAATTCAAATTTGAGTGATTAGAAAAATTTTCACAAAAAAAAAATCTAAAAAAAAATTGTACGTTTACGATTCCTTTGTCCAGATGTTGTTTATCAAATTTAAGGATTTGACACTTGATACGTAACTAAAATATTATTTCCTTATTCTAAGCTTCACTGGTCGTTTACAATTAATTGTAAACGCGTTTGTTTAGCTTCATTCTTTCCTGTATAATTACAGATAAAATTGTGTGGATAGTTTTAATATTATAGTAAAGTTTTTATAAACGTTGACCGCAAAGAAATATGTTTGTATTTGATAAAATTGCATTCCTATTACGCTGCTTTACCTTGCTTTACATACAGCAATCACATTCTATGAAATAGGAATTCTTAGTTTACTAGAAGTTTGAACAAAGGCACAGGGGAAAAAAGGGGGGAGAGTCACATCACACACATCTTCCAGAACAACAACTTTTATATCTCAAACCTCATAAGGATCCCTGCAAACACTATTTTTTAATGAATTCAAACATGACAATATACTTATTTCAACCATAATCCAGAGTGCATTAGAAAAGGTCTCATGATTGCCTAACAGATGGCAGCACTGGCTCAATTTTAAAGTGTATGAGAAAAGGTATCATTATTGTCTAACAGATGGCAGCAGTCTCTCAATCGAAAGTGCATTAGAAAAGGTTTCATGATTGTCTAACAGATGGCAGCACTCTCTCAATCGAAAGTGCATTAGAAAAGATCTCATGATTGTCTAACAGATGACAGCACTAGCTCAATCGAAAGTGCATTAGAAAAGGTTTCATGATTGTCTAACAGATGGCAGCACTAACTCGATTTGAGTTTAAATCGTACTTTCCCCCTGTACTCACTAGAACCTCACACCGCGTGTTTATGTAAAAGATGGCACCCTTAATTCCAACAGTATCACCAACCCCCAAGAAAGTATGTAAGGCTTCATTCCACTCCCCTCTGTAGCGCGTCTGTAAGATTCCTCCCCCTCCCTTTTCGCAACAAGTCTGAATCCCTAGAGCTATATTAAGTTTGACAACCTGCACCCGGTGAGTCCCCCCCCCCCCCCCCCCCCCAATTTTATTCTGTTCCACGGCAGCATTCTCGGCTTTACGGCCCTTTGTTGTCGCTGGTATTACCAGGGTAGAAAAGGTTAATAATTGAGGACATAATAGAGGTATCAAGGGAAATACACGGCACGAGTACAGACAGACAAACCTACATGCTTACACCCCTCTCCCTATTCTCTTCACCCCTCCTAAGCCCTGGCACGGAGAATTCTCATCTCAGAACTTGTGTCACAGTTGGGAGCGGATTCACGCGAGCTTTCTCCGATATATTATTTTATAGTTAAATAAAAAAAGATGGGAAGATTGTTGTTTGTGAAACAAGTAACGTTTGAAGTTCTTTGAGTGGTTTCTGGTTTAACCCACTTACGAGTATCCTCAGTAAATCGGACTGTTTATTAATGAGACACAAAAGGTTTGGCAAGAATTATTGGTATATTCAAGCCATAAGGTTGGCTAAGAAAAAAAATGCTTTTTTTTTTTTTGTGAAGCTTTGAAAGATTTTTCATTTAAATACCAGTTTTATTAGATTTTATTTACTATTAACTTCCATTTTAGTAAACCTAAATCGTTTTCACTCGGCATTAAACATATTTTTATTATGTAGGGGTTAGAGAAAATATAAAATGTGCTTTTATTGTTACGATGTGATTTTTTTTTAAATTTGTTTGAACAAATATTAAGAATATGATAAATAGATATAAAAAAAAGGTTGTATTTACTAATTTGTTAATCACATAGTCGTTAAATTCAAACGCTCGATCCATAGATAATAATTAATACCTTTTCCTAAATCATTTAACAAAGTAAATATTTTCCCCAACAATTTCTATAAAATTGATATAATTTTAGTTAAAATATTGATTACTGTTAACGTTGTTGATTGTTGTTAATTATTTTCTAATCAGCTACCCGCAAAGGTGAGCGCGCGGACCGAACGTAAAGCTCATTCAGTCTGGTTTACTGGTGACGAGGAGGTTTGGGATCGAATTCCAGTTGGGTATACTGGGGGGTGGATCTTCCTAAACGGTTTCCTAATGTCCCTCCACGCAAATGCAAGTGCATTTTACTATATTATAGAAACTACATCCTCTTCATCCCTACCAGATTAATGTGAATATGCTATTACCTGAATGGGTAGTATGACGCGGTCAAAGAAACTATTGGTTTTATCAGATGCATACAAAGGCAATATATAAAATACAATAATGTTGAATTATACTATACCAACCGAGCGGCCGCCGCCATTAGTACACGGATAGAAGGTGTCATGTGGTCAGCACAAAAAAAAAACCTCTGACAGTTAATCTCAGTTTTCTCGACCGGGGCAGCTATCTTTTTACTCAAATATTTCCTAATTTGTCCCCACGAGGCGGAGTTTGACCCCGTTCAAGATCCCCGCAGCTTCACAGAAAGATCCTCACGCACCGAGGATCGAACCCGAAGCCTCTGGATCTGTAGCCAGTAGCTATGACCAATGAACCACACAGGCGGTCGTGGAATTATACTACCTACCATAAAATTAGAATCTATTACAAATTTATTTATCACGGTTTTTTTATTTACAGCTGAAAATAAAGTTTCAATCGATACAATAAAACAAAACAAAAATCGTGTTTGCTCATTGAAGCGTTATAAAGAGGGGTCGGGGATTAAATCCTGTACTAACTCTACGAGCGAGGGAGGGAGCGGTAATTCCTGGCAACATTGGAGGGGGGGACGCCGGCCATTCAGAGGACATTATTCTGGATACTATTTGAACTATTTGAAACAACCAAACGATGGGTCGAGGGGTGTAGGATGAATAACACTCCCCTAATGATGCACATTCCATAACGAGCCATGCCTTTGCCATCATAAATTACAACACAATGAGCAACTTCTAAATCCCCCCCCCTCCCCTGCCCGAGCTTCATGAACGGACCTAAGCCTCTTAGGAGAACTACCAGGCCATAGCACGATAGAGGGTTAACACGAGACATGTGAGATTACGTACACGTTACATAACATATTCAATATTTAATACTTGGAAGTTCTGTGAACAGTAGACCTCGCGCTTTACATGTGTGTTCTTTTTTTTTTAATTAAGGGGGCCGCCTCGGTAAGCGAGAAATTGCCGCGCAGAGTATCAGTTCCGAAGCAAAATTTAATTCAACGATGCGTTATTTAAAAATATAATTGACGCCGAAACAAAGTCGAACAATTCCAACAGGGCTCTTTTTCTTTAACAACCCTATGTTTTTGAGTTTTATTAATAGAAATGAATGTGTGAAAATTTAACATTAGTTTTTTTTCAACGACTTTTTAATCATATTTGTGGATCTATGAAACTAGGCTTGATGAAAAAAAGGCTCTAGATCTAGCCTTTCTCTAACAAATAGAGTAGTTTTTTGATTGGCTCACAACATACTATTCTGATATATATTTTGAGGACTAGCAGCGATATTTCCTCTTTACCTTGAGATAAGAAGTTAAGTAGCTTTCACCTATTTCGGATTGACATGACAAATGGTGGTTGTAGGTGAAGATCGAAAGGGAGAATAGAGTAGTTCCAGACAACGACACAGACCCATGTGGCCTGACAGTGATTGATACTTTCTCGTTGACCTTAAGGGTTCATGGTAGTTCACTGAGACGTTTTGCAAGACGTTTAAAAATCCCGCGTTATTTAAGAATTTTGTTTGATATTTTTAATATAGTTTCCATCAATATGTGGATGAAAATTACCAGCATGTTTCTGAACGGTTAAAAAGTTTAAATTTTGAGTTAAAAGTTTTAAAAATATATTTAACGGCGTTTTAAGCGAACATTTCAACTTCTGAGACTAAATCAAAATGTTAGAAACCCAGATCTAGCCTTCCTCTATTAATAAAGGCCTGATAGGACCAAAACAGCCCCACATTATTTTTAAACTCATAAAATTAATATAATGATTATTTTATCACGTTTAGTAAAAATACGTCATAATATTCAATAATTAATTACAATAAATAGTAAGATAGTAATTTAGTTCTATAAGACAATGATTTTATCTGGAAAATTATTATTTCTTTAAGTGCCTTCTCAAGAAACTTTAACTACTCTAAGTACGCCCCAGTGTACTAGTTGTCGGGGGGGGGGGGAGGGGGGCATTAAATACCTTGACTGACTTATAGAGAACTTAAGTTTTATCCTAAATTCAGACGTTTGTGTGTTGATGCTAGTAGCCGGTTAGTAAGAACCTTGAAGTTTGGCTTGGTAGCGTGTTAATAGATGTGCTGTCCTAGGTTAAGTTAGGTGAAAGTCGTGCGCTAATTCAACCTCGCGTTTAGAAATTTCACCATGAATTCCCCAATAATAGTTAGTAAAAAATATTCGCCTAGTACATGCAATAAACTACACAAAACCAGTCCAGCATAAAACCCAGCTCCACAATGTTTTATTAAACGAACTCTCCGATAAATGGAAGGTACCCCCCCTTTAGTACCATGTGAGGGCGCCACCACCTCCCAGCGGGATCATTATCATAACGAAGTGACGTAATAACGTTATAATCCTGGCCCCGGTGTACGTTATGTGCTAGTTTAATTGCCCCATTAGACCTTATTAATGTGCCCAAACCATCTCTAGAGGAACTTGACACGTTCCAATAAATAGCGGCGGGAGATTTGGGAGGTTTAAAATACCAGTCGACTGAAAACAACGGCGGTCCTGCCCCTAACTCATCCGATTTTTAGTCATACACAAACTACATCCGATGATGATATATATACACATACATACACACATATTTTTAGCCCCGCGTCTTACTACCCGTTCAAGTTATACACATATTGTGTTCTAGTTACGCTAATGTGTTAGAGATAAGTAAGGCTGCATTTAGAGGAAGTGTACCCGCATATTCGTGGAGGTAGAGCGGAAAACTATTAAGTTTTTTATTCAAGTTATTCAATGTGCAATCTCTGAACCGAATTATATCACCACATGAGAATTTCTAAGAGCGAGAGCGAAAGGACCTACCAATTTTTCCGAGAAAAGTCTTTTCGTATACTATTCAGGGTTCCTTTACCTGCCTCAATCGACGTGGGACAGACGGATTTACTTCCCCTCCGAAGGAAGTTGTGCTACGGATTGTTATCGCTCAAGAAAAATACGTCCACCCGGGCTGGGTTTGAACCCACAAACATCGGGTCCTGAGGTGAGCACTTTACCACAAGACCACCGAGGTCGACCATTAAGTAAAAAAAAAAAAAACACTCAGTACACTCAAGCGGGATTCGATCCCTGATCTCTCCATCATCGGAAGTCCAGTCTGTTGCAAGAGCGACGCGACGCCTTAGAACAAAGGTGGGCAGTATATTTGTCAACGTAGCCACAAGTGTGGCGAATGAAAAGTGGAAATTCGCCACACGATGTAAAAATTGAGAAATAAGGGTTGCCCAATCGAACATTTAAAAACAACAAATTGTTTGGACAAGTTTATTCAAAGACAAGTACAATTCGATCACTCGGTTACAACTGCCTAGGAGACACAAATGCTGAAAATATTGTTCAAGTTGAAAATGTAAGAATGCGAAATTTGAAAATCTTTTTGTCTGAAGGTGGAGATGAAAAGAAGTGTTGATAAAGGAAGTGGAGGGAAGTAATGGATGGCAGTGACTCGTTCAGAAAGCGGAATGCCTCCAATGACACGCAGGAAATATCAGGCAACAACAAGCACGCTCCGTCAGGAAAAAGTTTATTTTACTGTGAGAGCTTCAAACTCAAATTCGTCACAATTTGCATGGCCAATTAGCCCCATGTGGCGATTCGTGATAGGGTTGCTCACTCCGGCTTTAGACCATGCGGCCACCGAAGCGGCTGATGATGATCTTACTATTTTTATTTTTTATTTTTTTTAGCACCGCGTCTTACTACCCGTTCGGATTATACGCCTAAGTACTAATTACGCTAATGGATTAGGAATTGGGAGGGTTGAATTTAGAGGAAGTGAACCCGCATTTGCGTGGAGGGAGAGTGGAAAACCATTTAGGAAAAACCACCCCCAGTTCACCCGACCGAGATTCGAACCTCGATCTCCCCGTCCTCAGCAGTCGAGCTCAACACGACTAGCGCGTTAGCCAACTACGCCACCAAGATGATCTTACTAAATGTAAATTAAAACTTTAACGTGTCCTTTTAACAAACATATCAGAATAAGACTTACAAAGTGACCTAAAAGCTTGGTATACTGGGGAGAAGATAGGGCGTGTTTACTAAATGGAATTTCCCTCTCCCTCCACACATACGGATAAATATTTTCTATAATATCCTCATGTATATCATTAACGTTGTTAAATGCGAATGGCGTGGTCTAGAGTAATATTCGGCGGGGAAGAAAACATGTTTTACTTGGCTTCAAAAACAATTTTTGACAAAAATTCTTATAAGTTTACAACTTATTTGTGTCTACAGCTAATAAATTATGGGGTTTTTTTCAAGGTGGCATTCTGGGAATGCGTACAGAGTTTTAATAACACAAAAACCAACCTTAAATTATTTTAAATAATGCGGGTTGCGTGTTGACCCCATGAAATGTAAGTTAAGACTCTACGAATAAAGATTTTTTTTTTCAAAATTAAAATGTCTCTTAATGTATTTTTTTAAAGGTTTTTACTATAGTATACTCTACGCTCTAAAGGATGATCAATATGATAAGGAATAATAACACCGAAAAACCTTCATTCTGAGTTTTTATATGGCCTTGGAAATATGCTGGAAGACGCTATCAGACTATGCGTGCACGATATTTTACACTACGCTTATAAAGAAAATAAGGTTGTGACTTTAATAAACACGTGATACAGTGTTTTTATAACAAGTAGTATAAAAAAAGTAAGAAGGCCGCAAAAGATGAAGTACTAAACGTTAGTTAGTGAAAATGTGGGTCATACAGGACATGGGAAAATGACCGGACATGCTCGCAGATTTTTGGACTAGTTTTTTTAACACCACGTCTTACTACCCGTTCAGGTTATATTCCTATGTAATAAATTACACTAATAGCTTAGGAATTAGGAAGGTTTAATTGAGAAAAACGCAACCTCATTTGCGAGGAAGGAGAGTCTAAAATCTTTTATGGAAACCCACCTTCAGTCCACCCGACCGGGATCGAACCCCGATCTCCCCGTCTTCGGCAGTCCAACCCAGCAGGAGAGTAGCGCGTTAGACCACGTGGCCACTGAAGCGGTTTTTTGGACTAGTTGACATCAAATTTCAGTAACATTTAAAATACCTATAATAGTGCTGTTTTTTAGCACCGTATCTTACTACCCGTTCGGGCTATATACCTATTTACTAATTACACTGTGTTAATGATTAGTAGGGTTGAATTTAGAGGAAGTATACCCGCATTTGCGTGGAGGGACACTGGTTAACCATTTAGAAAAAAACTACTTTATGCACACCCGACCAGGATCAAACACCTAACTCCCCGTCTTCGGCAGTCTAGTTTATTGCGAGAGTAGTGCCTTGAAATTATACGGTAGAACACCGAAGAGGTGGGTTTATTGTTTTATTGACTTAATAAAAAACCATCAAGCAATTTAAAATATTAATTTTTATCTGTAAAACAATCTTTTGTGTGTGTGTGTGTGTGTGTGTTCACAGCGTCTTTATGCACGCCCAGACTTTAAGTATATTCACATTAATAGGTTGGCTACGAGGAAATTATAATTTAAAAGGAATGATGAAATTGACAAATTAATGAAAAAACACCAAATTATTTAGGAGTACCTACTTATATTTTAGCCACTTTCATTTCATTTATTTGAGGTACATTATTTAACGCACATTTTCTGGAAACGACTGATTATATCACCATGATTTATAAATTAACTTAAATCTAAACCAGACACAACGCCCAGACCCCCGGCCGTTAAGTCACCACTGTGAAAGGCTGAAACTCGCATTTCTCCAATTATAAAATTTCCGGACAAGCCGGGAGTCAAACCCGGGACCTATAGCTCAGTAGACGGACACGCTAACGACTGAGCTAAGGTGTCGGGACTATTTTTAGTCTCACGTCTTACTACCTGCTAAGATTATATGTATTTGTACTAAATTATATAATGTGTTTGTTACAAATGCGAAAGGTTACATTAAAGAAGAAGTGTACCCACGTTTTCGTGGAGATACATAAGAGAAAGAGAAATAGAGCGTAAAGCAATTCAGGTAAAAGACACCCACAGTACACCCGACCGGGATTCTAACCCAGGTATCTCCGTCATCGATAGTCCTGTCTATTGCGAGAGGAATGCCTTATATATAATAGTCGGGTTTTGAACCTTGACCTCTACCTCACTGACAAACCAGACCAGGATGGACCTTTTTTTAAAAATACCAAGATCTATTTTGCAATCAACATTAGTAACATTTTTATCCACTTAAGTGGCCGCATGGTCTAAGGCACTACTATCGCAGTAGACTAGACTACCAATAATGGGAAGATCAAGGTTCGAATCTCTGTCGAGTGGACTGAGGTTAAAAAAAAATCCACTCTTCCTCCGAGCAAACGCGGCTACACGTCTTATTATTATAACCTTCCTTACCCCTGAAACCATTAGCATAATTATTACATAGCGTATAGCCCAAACGGGTAGTAAGACGTGGTGATAAAAAAAATGTAGCCTTACTCTATATTTTTAGTGTTATTTTATAAGTATTAATAACTTCTACCTAAAGTGATGCAGATCATGTGACTTGACGTAATGAAAACGTGAAAAATGTTTTAGTAGCTTTTGAAACTGTCAGAAAAAAGTTCTTCCTCATCAACATTTGACAATAGAACGGTCAGAGTAGACCTGAATTCAGGAAATGTTTTATCTTGAGACAAGGACAAAACCATAAATAAATAACACGATTCTTTAGGCACCCAAACAAAGGTCAATCAAGTCTATAAAGCTCTTTCGAACCCTTTCCCAAGAGGCTTAGGTCGATCAAATAAATGTAGACAATCATTAATTAAAAGTGAGTACACAATAAATAGTTAAGCCATCAAAACAGTTTTGGATGTGAATTAAAAAGGTTATACTACTTATAATTTTTTTTTAAATAAAGTGATGCAAAAAAATTGTGATGATTTAAATTCAATTAATTTTAACCAAACGAAAAATATCACCATCCCACACCAACTCTCAATTCAATAAAATTTTTTTTTATCAACACAACTTTTTCATCACACTGATAAAAAAAAATAACTGAAGCTATTAATCTCCTACCACTTTGATTAATGTTTTAATGCTATCTTTATTCTCATTCAAGAGCTAGTGCGGGGTATTCAATACCACGCCGCCTCACATATCGCATTACTCTCATGCGGAATTAAATCAAGCTCCCTTCAAGTCGAATCCTTCCATTTAAAGTTCTCTATGCGCGCCACTGCTCATTCGTGATAACCCGACTACCCGACTACCAGTCTCTCACACACTTGGCAAAGTTCAAAGGGGCACGCCAAATACAAGTTCACCATATTAATTCTACCCATGGGCGCCGACCGCGGGCGTGCTTTGCATACTAAGCACCCCCAAAAATATTTTCACGGGTTCTCAACCCCCTCCAATATTTTAGACTTTTTTAAACCTTAATATTACGGCGCTAGTTCTATCATTGCGCTGCGAACAGTGTTTTCCAGCGTAGCAAATGGCAGGTGCTGCCATCTGATATGTAAGCAAGCGTGATCAAGTTGGTAGCACTCGCCACTCGTGACCTGACAGCCTGGCATTTGTCAACTTTTCACTATAATTTGGCTAGTGGTAGTACTCGCAGAGTATGAAATATTTTTATGTTGTGCATATTTGATTTCCTTTATTAAATTTATTTTATTTTATTTTACTAAACATACATTGAGATTAATAATTTGCACCTTAATTTTGGCCTTTAAAAAAAATACGGTGCTCTAAAATTTGCAAACGTTATACCACCACCCCCCCCCCCAACCCTTTTATAGAACACCGCCAACGTGTTAACAAGTCGGTGCCTATGATTATTTCTACCCCATTAAAGATATGTTAATATACCCCCAGCTATCAGAAATAAGCACAATCGAACTTACCAAGAGGAACCTAAAAGTTGTGTCACACCCAATTCCATCGCTGAGAGAACTACAGGTCTTATGGAGAAAAGCTTAATCTTCACTCTCTCTCAGTTAACTGTTGCCAAATCTCCTCGCTCTGTTAGTCTGAAGTGGTGTGCTGGGTAAAAAGGGAGCTACTGGCAACATCGACTAGCCAGCGTTGCCAACTTGTCCTATATTTGAGGAGATTGACTACACGAAAACCAGAGAATGACAAGGTTGTTTCCCATGCAGTTCCCTCAGAGATGATATCCAGTGTAGAAAGAATGACAAGTTGTTTCCCAATAGTAACCATGCAGTTCCCTCAGAGATGATATCCAGTGTAGAGAGAATGACAATTTGTTTCCCAATAGTAACCATACAGTTCCCTCAGAGATGATATCCAGTGTAGAGAGAATGACAATTTGTTTCCCAATAGTAACCATACAGTTCCTCAAGATGATATCCAGTGTAGAGAGAATGACAATTTGTTCCCAATAGTAACCATACAGTTCCCTCAGAGATGATATCCATGTAGAGAGAATGACAATTTGTTTCCCAATAGTAACCATAAAGTTCCCTCAGAGATGAATCCATGTAGAGAGAATGACAAGTTGTTTCCCAATAGTAACCATGCAGTTCCCTCAGAGATGATATCCAGCGTAGATAGAATCGGGCATTAAAATAATTGATGGCATCAGCCTGCAAGAAAACTATACCAACCTAACGGCCGCCGCATGTTAGCGAAGTTAGAGCCAACATTTGCTGATAGAAGGCGTCATGTGTTCAGCAAAATGAATCATCCAGCCTTCAATTTCAGTTTTCTAGACCGGAGCTCCTCATTTGTCCTCACGAGGCTGAGTAAGAACCCGTTCCAGACCCACTGCTTCACAAAAATTCTGTAATCACCGGGGATCGAACCCGTGACCTCCGACCACTAGATCACAGAGGCATTCGACCAGCGAGGTGGGCTCTAAATTTATTTTACATTTGCGGAAATATACAATCAATGAAAGTTGGTGCCGTATATATAATCTTGGTAAGGTAATAAGCCAAGCAGTATTATTTATACCGGTTAACTCTATCAAAACTGGATTCTTTGATTATTATTTTTTTTAAATAAATGACAAATTTCAAAATTGTTATAGCTTTTTTTTTGTGCAAGTTTCTACCTTTAACCCAATGTACAATTGTACATTCATTTTTGTGTGTATATTCAATCAGCGAAGCCCTGTTCCAGATTAACCAAATTCCAACCATTATTATTATTATTATTATTATTTACAATTAACCACATGCACCCTCATTTCATGACGACACAAATACAGTATAATTACATTCATTATGTGTTCTGAACGTTGGCCACTCAGTTAATTAAGTGCTATTATTAATTTCGATATTAAAACTGCATCCAGATTAAACTACAAAGTGAAAGCCAATACAAACACGCTGACTAATAATAATTAATAGATTTAATATCATATTTACAAGGGAAACCTGATGTAGTAGAAACCTTTTTGATTGGGAGTTTTATCAAAATATAATTTTATTATTATAACCATACGACTTTATACAATTATTACTTTTGGCTTTAAAATCAGATCTACCTTAAAAAACTTTAAAATACAATAAAACAACACTTTTTACTTTCCCATGTATAATATATGGGAAAGTAGTAGGGGCCAAATATTCCTGCTTTAATATATAAATATTTTATTGTGAAAGTGTGATTTTAAACACATTATTAAATACAGGCTGGACCTCCATATATCGAAGTCGATGGTTCCATAAATGAAGTTGATATATAAAAACTTTAATGTCTAGATACGATCTTTTTTTATACATGATATTGTGTAGTCTATTGTATTGAGAAATATACCCTAATCAATGCACTCATTATAAGTGAATATTAAATCACATTATGTAAAAGTTAATTTCTTAAAGATAGTTAAAAACAAACAAGGAAAGAATGTGTTGAAAATACCTTAAAAAAACATGTAGGATCTAGTATTCAAATGGATCTATATTTGTATGAAAAACTTTCTAATGTCTTGCTGCACAGTAAAATTTGATGATTATTCATCATAAAAGTGTTGACACTTATTAAGTTCGTGAAAATACATTGTCAGGAACATTTTCTACGAATTGAAGACCACGACATCTTGTGTTAAACGCGGCCACTTGTGGTAAGGGGTGAGAAGAGTATGTAGACGATACACCCCCCTCCCCCTAGGCAACCCGTCGGCGTCGCAATGACCTTGACCAAACATTTCCTTATTTCTCTTGCGACATTTCCATTAAGTTTTTTCTTGCGTGTTTTTCTTATACCATCGTCATTACGGGGGTAAAATCCCGATTCGTCTGTAAAAAAAATCGATATATAGAATTTGTTCGATAAATAGAAACAGTTTTTCTATGCCACGGTGATTCACCAAAACTTCGATACATGGATAATTTCATGCAAACTTTTTTATGAGAATCTGACCGTTAAATGTTAACTTTATTTTACTAACTATATAGCTAATTTTAAAAACCATGCTTACAATTGTATTACTGGCTGAAGAAAAGACTTAACCTTAAGGTGGGAATGTAGGGAAAGCTAGAAAAGGGTGGTGTTTTTATAAAAAAACTTTTTTTTGTCAAAATAAATAAAATATTGCTCCAGTATAAACAAAGAGTGTAATTTTCTTCCCACGGTGATATCAACAACACTTGTTGAATATCTATCTAAGGTGTCCTGAAATTTTATGACAACTTTTTCTCTCTATGTAAAAAGTTTGTCATTCAATACCACTATGGTCATGACAGATATTCAACAACTGTTGATATCACTAAACTCTAATATTTCTAATGGAGCAATATTTAATTTATTTTGGTCAAAAAAAGTTTTGCCATAAAAACTGCAAAAACTCTTACCTTTTCTAGAGTCTTCCAACCCATCTTAAAAGGTAATATTATCATATACACTTTTTTTATGAGAATCTGACACTAAAATAAGTTAAATTTAACTATATAATTTTTTTTTAATCCATGCTTAAAATTGTATCAGTGGCTGAAAGACAGAAATAACCTTTCAGTGGCCCACTTAACTAATTTTGTATGGTATGAACGAAAATTGCTTCATTGAAAAAAAAGGTGTTGTTAGTTTAAGGTCACTCGTATATGATATTAACGAGTGTATCACTATTATTAGTCTGCTATTCACGTTTATGGTGATCGTAATAGCTTTCATGTCAATACCTCGTTAAACTCGTGTAGTAATAGACCTCCCATTATCTGTTCGAAACACCATCTCGCTAATAATGGCGGATTACTCTTTTGAACGTGCCTGTTATAATACACAGGTACTTTAATCATTTCTTATTGGTGGTATATTAAGATCACGATAGAAAGGGTTTTTTTTAGAAAATACAAGTACTTTTTTTTTTGTTCTTTTAGTTTGCGGTTATCCACTTCGGTGGTCGTATGGTATCAAACAGTGGTTCTCAAAAGTTTGCCCACGGGCCAAATCTTGCCCGCGAAGGATGTCGGTCTGGCCCGAGGTCCCAGACAAGGATATACCAGATCCTCAGCCTTACGGAGATTTCACCGCGCTCCTTGAGCCAGGTTGAGTCTATCAACACTGGGGTTTGCTAGTGTCAATACTCAGTGATAAAAAAGGCACCTCCAAATGTGCAAGTTGTTAAAACGACTCACTTTCAACATGTTCGCCATAAAGGGAACGTTGTAATCGTAATGTTCAACCTAGAATTATGTGAAGAGGGGGGTTGGGTCACTACCTGAACCTAGCTTGGTGGAAGCCGGCCGATTGACTCGAGATGGGTATTAGCGGCCTCTCTCTAAAGGAACCATGTTTGAAATGCCCCTTGATGGCACCTAGCGATACCCGTGTCGGACTCAAGCTCTCCCACGGGTGCGCGGCCATTTTAACCCGATGGTTGTGGCTGTGGCTCCGGTTTATGTCTGTCTGTGCCCCAGGTAGGTAATTAAACTGAAAGAGAGCCCTACAACACCGTTTTAAACCACACCTCATTCATTTCTTGATAGATAAAACAAGGTTTATTTTGATCACAGGTCTAAGCGTAACTCTCCCAATATTCTAGACTTCGGATAACGGGGAGATCGGGGTTCAAATAATGGTCGGGTGCACCGAAGGTGGTTTTCCCTAAATGGTTTTCCACCCTCCTTCCACGCAAATGCGGGTAAGATTCCTATAAAATAAACCTTCTTCATTCCTTAGTGTGTCGGTACATAGGCGCATAACCCGATCGGGTAGTGAGACGCGGTGCTAAATAATAATAATATCAAAAGTGACAGTTGTTGATAACATGACTTAACGTATGAATATATGAAAGTAGATTCAGTATTTCACTTTTTCCATTTATTTCAGGTAGTTAACGTGCATTCTTTGAGCCAACAGATTATATCAGCACACGTCTCATAAACTAACTTAATTCTGGATCAGACACAACATCCAGCCCCTGGCCGTTAATTTACCATTGTGAAAGGAGAAACACACAATTCACCAATGATATTTTTTTTTCCTGCCAAGCCGGGATCTGAGCCATGGTCTCTTAGCTAAGTATTTACACACGCTACTGATTGAGCTAAGGTGTTTGACTAGATTTAGCATCTTTTGGAAATGTCATTTTTTTTATATTGCTCTTACTATTGTGTTCCTACTTTAGATGTGTTGTTTTAGGCTAAACTAGGTTTAAGGTAGGATAGTGGCCTAGCATTGTGTTTATACTTTATAAAATATTATACGCAGTTTATACCAAAGAATGAGTAAATTAGATATCACAACCTTAGTTGAATATAAGTTTATGATTTATTACTAGCACAACGGTATAAGACGTGAATCAGAAATAGTATACAGTGGCGTGGCGTGAAATGCCGCCAGGGTAAGCAGAGCTGGTTTAAACTGTACTGTTGAACTGTTCTCATCACTCAGTAGAACACTCATTGGTCATTTGAGGTGTGTAAAACAGAGGCAGAGTATGATTGGTCAAATGATGACAGAGTGTGAGAGAATAACATTACAGATACAGTTCAAACGAGCTTTGGTTATCCTGGTAGCACTCCACGACACGACACTGCTAGTGTGATAAATACTACTACTACTAATAATAATAATACTTAACACCAAGTCTTACTACCCGTTCGGGTTATACGCTTAAGTACTAATTACACTAATGGGTTAGGAATTGGGAAGGTTGAATTCAGGGGAAGTGAACCCGCATTTGCGTGGAGGGAGAGTGGAAAACCATCCCAGTTAACCTGACCCAGATTCGAACCTCGATCTCCCCATCCTCGGTGGTCTGGCTCAACACGACTGGCGCGTTAGCCAACTACGCCACCGAGGCGGGTGATAAATACTAGAAAATATATTTGTCCAGATTTAAAAAAAAAAGTTTGGTCCCTGTTCGGGTCATACACATATGTAGTAGGTACGCTAATGTTCTAGGAAAAGGTTGAATTTAGAGGAAATGTACCCGCATTTTGCAAGGGGAGAAGGAATGGGAAACAACCCTCAGTACAACAGACCGAGATTCTAACCCTAATCTCCCTGTCGACGGCGGAGTGACGCCTTAGACCCATTTGACCATAGAAGTGGGTCCAGATAATATTGATCTCTCAACAAGAGACCAATCCACTTAGTTTCGAAGCGGATCTCCGTCACGGTCATAATATAAATAAATTAACATTTGAGATCAGGAATTTCTCAACAAAGCTTCCCCCCCTCCCCCCAACTCCTGATCAGAAATGTAATCCCAGCCCTCCTGACTCGGAACATCCAAGTTGACAATCTCATGTATTTTATTACCCTCTTTCTGAGAATAATAAATATTTCAGTGCCCCAATAAATTAGAACAGTCCCTCCCACCCCTCTCCGGTATCTATAACGTTTTCCCCCCTTTCCCCTCTTGAGTTATACACCCCAACATCCCCTCTAGGAAGATGTCTCAAGTACCCAATATACCGGTACAGTCTCAATACAAGGAGGATGTGGGGATGAGATTAGGTACAGTCACATGAAATCAAACTTTTTTTTAGTACCTTGTCTTACTGTCCGTCCGGATTATATGTTTAAGTACTAGTTACGCTACTGTGTTAGGGTTGAAGAAGGTTGAATTTAGAGGTAGTGTACCCGAATTTGCGTGGAAGGAGAGTGAATACCATTTACATAAAAAACAACTCATTTTACCCGAACGAGATTCGAACACCGATCTCATAATTCGCAGTCCAGCCTATTTAGATAGTGAGGCCTTAGACAATGCGACCACCGAAGCGGCTTAGAACTTAATTAACCGCATCGATGAACACGAGGACAAAATGTTTGACTCATCTAGTCTTATTTTACGGTGTCAAGGGTGGCCGGGATTTGAATCTCTGCCAGATGTGTTGAGAGTGTTTTTTTTACTAAATTATTTCCCCATTTTTCTCTTCATGCGAATGCGGGTACTCTTTCTCTAAATTTACCTACCTCAATCCTACCCCATTAGTGTGAATAAATCCGGTTGACCCGGACGGGTATTTAAATGGGTACTAGAATAAATTACACCTAGTAAGTACCATTCCTAGGTATCATCAAAATGTTGCTACACACTTCAGTGGCCGCGTGGTCTAGGGCGTCACTCTCACAATAGACTAGACTGCCGATGACGGGGAGGTCGGGGTTTGATCCCGGTCGGGTGTATTGAGGGTGTTGTTTCCTAAATGTTTTTCCACTTTCTCTCTTTACGATAATGCAGGTACACTCCATCTAAATTAAACCTTCCTAATCCCAACACGTTAGAGTAATTAGTACATATACGTATAACACGAACAGGTAGTAAGACGCGGTGCTAAAAAACAAGTCGCGATAGCTTACAAGGAAGTGATGTTGTTATAAAGTTGGTGTGTATATCATTCATATTATATATACGTCTTTGAAAGTAACCAAACTCACATTTTACTATGGATTTTAAGTCTCATGGGACGATAGATATTTAATACGATAAATCTAGGCTCGAAATACAGCACACTCCAAACAAAACAAAATCTTAGTATTTTTTATTATACTAATATACTTATTACTGTACATACTTCTTCGCAAGGAGAATCTATAAAGTAACCTTCTTTTTTTTTTAGTTTATAAAGCTAACCACAGGGGAAAGTAGACAAATCTTAAATTATGTTTGGATATTAATCCTTTATTGGTTTAGATTGTTTTATAAAACTCAAAAACTGGGTGACTAAAACACAATGTCAAAATATAGATATAATCTGAACATATGTTTTTTTTTAGCAACGCACTTACCAACCGTGCTTATGCACTAATTACGCTAATGCCTTTATTGATTAGTAAGGCTATATTTAGAGGAGGTGTACCCGGATTTGCATGGAGGAAGAGTGGAAAACCATTTTGAAAAAAAAACACCCTCAGTACACCAGACCAAGATTCGAACCTCGATTTCCACATCAACAGCAGTCTAGTCTACTGCGAAAGTAGCGCCTTAGACAATGCGGTCACCGAAACGGTGCCTTGCCTTTTGGCGTTAGTAAAAAAAAAAGAAATAATAATAATGACACAGCATAACTAATTATTTGTTAAAGGGATAAAACAATTAAAGTTACATATTACTGTAAAAGTTAACAGTTTAGAAAATAAATAATTCATTTTAAACGTTTATAGGCCGATTCGATCCACTATTTTTTATCTGCCATGTTAGATTTTCGTCATTTGGACTTTTCTAGAGAGCATTATCTTAAGACCTATTGGTATGCCAAATTTTAGATCTATGGGATGTTTTGAAGTTTTCGAATAATTCATGCGGACGGACAGATATAAAAACTATACTGAATTAGGATGTTCAACATCAGGACGCACTTTTTTATATATGTTAATTTATTCTTGTACACATCAAGATAACCAGGACAATCCCGAAATAAATGTCAACCAATTAATTTTAGAAACTATCCAGAGAAAACGCAATAATTGCCTAAGAGCGATCATAAGAAAGAGCATCACGGGTTAACAATTCAGGCTGTTAAAGAGATTGATTAGTTGGTCCCTGCAATTACCTGCACAATTTTAATTTTCTACCACAGCAAAAAGTTGTTTTTTACTGACAAATTGTGAAATTTTGAGCCCCCGGAGTTGGAGAAGTTTACCTCTATATTCTCCAATGATATATAAATGGGAAATAAATGGCATAGCATAGTTGTAATTTCTCATATAGTGCATTATATAGTTTGGAACAAAATTTGCCAAAATTAGGTTATTATTGAACTAGCCTTAAATTATTTTTTGTTTCCGAAAACAGCTATACGGTGCTATTTATCACATAGAGCACTTCTCAGATACCCATTTAAAACAAAATCGTCGGAGCCATTTTCAAAAGATATAAAATTTAAAAAAAATCATCAGTAGACTACCCTAAAATACATTTTTCTACAAAAAAAAACAAGTATAAAGCGTTATTTATTTTATTAATCCCTCTCGAGATGTCCATTTTTTGCAAAATTATTAAATCTATTTCCTAAAAAGTATTTATATTTTCAAAAATTGGTAATGGGTAAATTACTTTTAATTTTAAAGTGAGAGTTAAAAATTAAATTATACCTCGAGTTTGGTTCTAGCCCCAGTTACAAACAAACGCACAGAATTGTAAAACCCACTTTATATGAATCCGGGGGCGCGTAAAACATAATCTCGAGGTTGAACAATGTTCATCATTACAATACCTTCTCGATGCGAGGATGTAAATTTAAAAAAATATATAATTTGATCATCGAGTAGCTTGCGGTCTGTAAACGAATGAACGGGCATCAGACGTCAGCCGACGACGAGGGTTGCGATTGTGTAAATATGCTCCAAAGATCTAGGACGTTCCCAAAGCTCTGAAGGATGCCATTTCCCGTGTGGAGAGGGACGGACCGGAATAAGTGGGGATCCCTGAGAGAGAGGAAATGGGGGTCCCTAAATGGAAATTGTGGTGGTGGGGAGGAGGGGTATGCGACCGTGAATAACGTGGGGATCATCACAGGAACCGAGGGATACTGGTTTGGGATGAGGACATACGGACGAGAGGACAAGAGAGAAGTGGGTTCGAACGAGGGGGGGGGGGGGTATTAGCGACACTAATTGTTTCGTCCACTTGAGCATCTGGAAACGGTCGGACTGCTTGACCATGTCAATATCAATTAGTAGGTAACATGTTCCGATTGTCTCCTCGCCGTTGTGACAACGCCTGTTGTAGCCGAGTCCTTCATCAGGTGTCCTGATTGCTGCGCGGTGGCGGAGAACAGGATCAATGGGGGGGGGGGGAAGGTTAGTGAAAAGTTTTTTAATTACTGGGTCTCAAACATTGAGTTTTGTGCTCGCAGCTGGCGTTTTTTTTTTGTTACTGTTCATAATAAACTGGACCTATATTTTATACAAAGTCCAATTTTAATAGGAAAGTTAATAGATATACATTCACGTATTCATACGTCAAGTCATGTGATTTACAGCTCTCACTTTTGATATAAATATTACTACCTTATAAACAGCAACGATAATATATTAACATATTACCAATGTTTGTCGAGGGAAAAAATTTAATAATTTCTAAAAGGCCTTTCTTGTGAAAATTGACCAATCATTCTATGAGAAAGAGACTGGTGAGATTTTTAGTCAAGAACTGGAGATCTAATTTAATCTAAACTATTGACAGAAAATCAGAAATTCTTGGTTAATTGTATTTATTACTTCTATATAGGTACACTTTTTTCTGTCACTGATTTAAGTTAAGTGATATTTGTTCAAATTTGTTTTTTTTAAATTTGATGGCTATTCTATTCGCCCCATTCTGATTCGAGGGGGTAGGATTTTAATTCCCGATCGGTTTTATCGCCTTTTCCTCCAACAGATTGGATTACCTTAAAATACACTCACCGCGTCCTATATTCTAAGTTAATGGAGTAATATAAATAAATGGTTATTTTGGCAATAAGATGAGTACATTTATCTGTCGAACGCTGCCATTGGTTTAAAACGACTCCCTCAACTGAAGTGGTCTTAATACCCATTCGGATTTTACACAAATATATTTTTTTTATCACCGCGTCTTTCTATGTTTCAGGTTATACGCATACATGATAATTACTTTAATGAGGTATGAATGAGGAAATAAGCATTTTAGAGCTAATCTATCCGTATTTGCGTGGAAGGAGAGTGGGAAAAACCACACTCAATAGACCGACCGGGATTCACATATGTACTAATTACACCAATATGTCAAAGATGAGAAAGGTTGAATTTAGTGTACCCACATTTGCTCTGAGAGAGAGAGTGGAAACCCGCTTAAGGGGGAAAAAAACAGCAAGTAACGATCAAGTCTAATCACAAGGCTACTTACTGTGCCGTAAAAATGATTTGAAAGGAAAAACTAAATACGATCAAGTCGAAAGGGGGAGGGGTATTTTAAAGTGTCGTTGGGGGTTGTGACGTGTGTGTGAAAGGTTAGGGGAAGGTGGTCCTGTTATTGAAATGTAGTGGTCCCCTGAACAGTGAAGGGGTGGAGGGGGGACGTTTCTCAACTCTGGATGGATGGGGGCAGTTCCATGGCACAAAATACAAGTTTTACTTCAGGAGGAAAACCGCTCAAGTGCCTTGATTAAGGTTTATAAAGACTTATTTTCAAATTATTCAATTAAAAAAATGTGTGTGGTATTTCGAACAATAAATGGTTCGTCACTACTGTGCATACTTTCTATAGTTAGTGACCAAATTTCCAAAAATCCCACATCATTTAATAACACTAAAGTGATTTTTTTTTTTAATTCGAACCAACATCATTATTTGTTCTCAGATATAAATTATATTTTGTAGACAAAATAATTATATTAATTTTCTAAAAATGTCAAATTTTCAAGACTTGGTAATCCTATGGTCTAGTGGCAAGAGTTCCTAGCTACAGATACAGAGGTCCCAATTTCAATCCTCTCCACTTACATATATATATTTTTTTGTGAAGCAGTGAGTCTCTAAAGGGGTAAAACTCAGCCTCTTGAGGACAAATGAGGAGCTACCCGAATACATAAGGAGCAGCTCCAGTCTAGAAAACTGAGAT
Source organism: Timema podura (assembly GCA_033556935.1). NCBI lineage: Eukaryota > Metazoa > Arthropoda > Insecta > Phasmatodea > Timematidae > Timema > Timema podura. Next base: position 53,387,732 of record JAVRXN010000012.1, on the reverse strand, counting down.
TAACGGACCGGAGGGCTCTGTTTGCTGACCACACGACATCGTCTATACGTAAATGTTGGCAAATATCACCGTTAACGGCAGCGGCCGGCCGGTCGGTCGGTATAGCTCGTTTTGGAGGAGTAAGCTATAAGTATTAATTTTAGAGTTAAAATCAAAATTGATATGTAGCCTCAAAGTATGACCATCTAAAATCCAAATATTAAGTTTGAACGAAATTTATCAAAGCTAGAGAGATAATTGTAATACTTTTTTCCTTGCCCCAAATAAAACGTTAGATCATAATTTAAAGGAATGAGCTTTACACGATTACAATAATTTCTCTAAATGGGAAGATATTTGAAAGATACGTGTTACGTGTATATTGATTTTTCGTTACCTTTTTTCGTTTGTATTATAATTATTTTGCAGGTGCGGCTTATGGGTTATTTACAAGGGGAACAAAGGCTTGACAAGACTGTAGTAATAAATATTTCTCCTTCTTTCACCATCTTTTTTTACCAACCCCCCACATAAAATAATGTATAAAAAAAGGTTTGTGTGTTTATTGGCTTTTAAGCTCAAGTTTGATAAAGGATGGGCGGAAACAATTTACTAGCATGGGCCTGTCAGGACCCGTGAGCTGCGCCTGCCTGCTATATTGATTTATTTGTATTATTTTAATTATTTATTTAACTGTCCTCTTTAATCCGGTTATTGTTTCCAGTCTGAAAGCAACCTCAGTCTCTTTGTCCTAGTTTAGTTATTTCCATCTGGTCTGAAAGCACCTTCAGTCTCTCTGGTCTGAAACACCTTGTGACTCTCTGGTCTGAAAACACCTTATGTCTATCTGGTCTGAAAGCACCTTCAGTCTCTTTGGTCTGAAAACACCTTGTGTCTATCTGGTCTGAAAACACCTTCAGTCTCTCTGGTCTGAAAGCACCTTCAGTCTCTTTGGTCTTAAAACACCTTGTGTCTCTCTGGTCTGAAAGCACCATAGTCTCTCTGGTCTGAAAGAACCTTCATTATCTCTGGTCTGAAAGCACCTTCAGTCTCTCGGGGTTGAAAACACCTTCAGTCTCTCTGGTCTGAAAGCACCTTCAGTCTCTCTGGTCTGAAAGCACCTTCAGTCTCTCTGGTCTGAAAGCACCTTCAGTCTCTCTGGTCTGAAAGCACCTTCAGTCTCTCTGGTCTGAAAGTACCTTCAGTCTCTCTGGTCTGGAAACACCTTCAGTCTATCTGGTCTGAAAGCACCTTATGTCTATCTGGTCTGAAAGCACCTTCAGTCTCTCTGGTCTGAAAGCACCTTCAGTCTCTTTGGTCTGAAAGCACCTTCAGTCTCTCTGGTCTGAAAGCACCTTATGTCTATCTGGTCTGAAAGCACCTTCAGTCTATGTTTCAAAACACTCATGCGTGAAAATCCATTCTTCATCCCTACATCGTCGATGCCACAGTTCAATATTAGCCACATTCTTTGTTTCCCGGTGAAGGTTTTTTATAACATATATGTGTATAAGATAATACTACATGGAATTCAATCTTCTTTTCTGGTTTTTTTTTTCTCCTATAAATGTCGTCATAGGATGAAACCACCAGAGGGATCAAAAGGTCGAAACAAAGGTTCAGCTTCTGGCATCCGTCGTTGGTGGAGAAATAGTTCTTCGGATCAAGGGCAGGAAAAACTTTCACGTTCAGCAGACAATATCGGGTGTGGGGGAGTTATTGGAAATGCGATGTTTTTGGGTTGATTATTTTGTTTTAAGCTTAGGCGGTTTGTTTTTAGATGGCGCACAAATTATTTATGACTCAAAAGAGACGGGAATACGTATCCGAGACACTTATAAGATTTTAAAGAACTAGAATAGTCGAGGAGATATTGATAAAGTCTAAAAAAACAAGTGTTTTTTAATAGCGTTCCTGAGTGGAGATATCCGGCAGTATAAGAACAAACAGGGGAAGAGGAAAATACATATGACAATACAATTTGTTTGGTGACACCTCTCTTTTAAATTACATAATTCGATTCACAAAGATCCATTTTATGCTTTTATACTAGTTAATTTTTGCTTGGTAGGACATTGAGGTCTTAACGATAAACCAAAATATGTGGATTTTTGGACTTTCCAGAGCGAAAAAATTGTATACTATTTCTATAAGTATATGTATATATAGGATCATAGAGAATAGTTTTGTATTCATTCCAGTAAACACTAAGATCTTGTACTTTTAGATGTTTGATCAATGGTTAACCTAAGCGCAATATCTGATTGGCACTATCTCAGCTACCTAGACAGTCGCCTTGAAAGCCCATCTTACACTCAAGTAAACAGATTCAGCCAAACGTTACATCAAGGTGTGGTTTTCTCAACTCTACTTTAGAAATTCGCAGTGAGTCGGCTTTCGGCACCACTGGCGTTGAGGGATGTTATACACGCTAGCTCACAGTGAACATAAAAAAACAGCTTCAAACAGCTTCTGGAGCCCAACAGCTGGAGCTGCAAGAGAATTTACAAGTTTTTTTTTTTTTTTAGGTATTTAACATTCACTTTCTGAACCTACTGAAAATATCCACAGATGACTGATACACTAAATTTAGAAGAGACACGAAAATCCAGCCCCCGCCGGTTGATTCATCACCGTGAAAGGGGAAACCCACATTTCACAAATGATAAATGTTTCAACCATGACGGGAATTGAACCCGGGACACTTAGTAAAGTGAGCAGATACGCTTTTGACTGAGCTAAAGGCTTCGAAATAATTTACAAGTTTTTTTTTTTTTTGTGCTGTGAAAGTTTTTGGTTGTGAATGAAAGGAAAGCGATCTCGGGTGAGGGTAGTTTTTCTTTTTTCTTTTTTTCTTGAGGATTTTGGTAGGTGGGGATTTTAAGGTATGATGGTGCATTGTGGGTGATTTGTGAAGATCGATGTTTGGTATAAGTCCGGGTGGATTTCTCTAACCTTAGAAATGGCTCTTTAAAAAAAGAGAGACCACCCTACCCTGTGGCCTCCAGTGGGTGTTGTGGATCTACCTTATTTGATGCGACGCTAAGCTCTACAAACTACCAGGCGCGCAGAATAACAAGCGGGTAGGGGGATATCCATGTGAGAACGTAAGATAAGACGACACCCACCTAGAATCGACCCCGACGACCCCTGAGACGATAAACAACCTCCTACACCCGAGGGGCGGGATTCCCGCCGGTTGGTACACGTCACCTGAGAACGTCCCGGGTTCGCATCCCTCTGCCTACCGGCCATGAATCTCCGCAGGCGGGGGGGGGGGGGAGGGAGGGTTGTCTTGCTTGGAGGTCAGCCACGTGTTTCGCAGTGGTTAATTAAACGCTACCTGGGGGCGTATGGTGGCATGCACGTTTGTGTTCCACAGCGTTCAGTACTACTGATAGCAGAGCTCAACTGCAGGGTTGGCCGCAAGGGTCTCTGTTATCTTGATCTCAATTCAATTCTGACAGTTTACGAGTGGCGTGACGTATCTTATTGCCAGGAGGAGCAGAATTTGTTTAGACTAGCCCACCTGTGAATGGCTCTCACAACTCATTAGAACACCCATTGGCCAGGTATCTACACAGAGGTACAGTTTTAAATTATCTCTGCTGATCCTGGAGACACTTCACGCCACCTTACTGCGGTTTAGTATCCCACATTTATCTCAGAATAGCGCACCAACGAACTGTGGTTTGGTTGTGACGCGTCTTACTACCCGTCCCAGATACCCATACTTTGAATTACACTAATGTGCTAGGGATGAGGAAAGTATAATTGAGAGAAAACGCAGCCGAATTTTCTTGGTGGGAGGGTTAGAAAACATTTAAGGAAAATATCATCAGTACACCTGACAGGGATTCGAATCCCTACCTTCCAGTAACCATCAAAATAGATACAGGTTTCCCCAGACAAATAAATGCGTCTTTTTTTTTTTTAGGGTCACGGCCGAATATTTCGAGATAGTTGAGACAAGCCTCGGTGGCGTAGTTAGCTAACGCGCTAGTTTCGTGTTGAGCTAGACTGCCGAGAACAGGGATATCGAGGTTCGAATCTTGCTCGGGTGAAGTGCGGGTGGTTTTTCCAAAATTGTATTCCACTCTTCATCCACGAAAATGCGGGTACACTTCCTCTATATATAACCTTCCTAATACATAAAAGCATCCACGTGATTAGTACATAGGTGTATAACCCAAACGGGTAGTAAAACGCGGTGCTAAAAAAATGTTAATAAAGCTTTATACTGTATTTTTATTTTGTTTAAAATGTTGTATTGCTATAAAAATATAAAAAATACTGTCCTATTTACATTAATCCTCCTTAAAAATACAAATTATTTAATTTAGAAAAGTTAAACAAATGTTGTATAGCAATTTTTTTAAACATCAGGCATATAAATAAATCCATGATTATGTTTGATATAGTTTTAGAATGATTATAATTTTAATTATATGATAATTTGATTAAATGCTAATTTTCTAATTACACAGCTGATGTTTTCAAAGTGTTAACGCGGAATATTGTAATGTTTGTTGAGTGCACTATATCAGCATTCAAACTCAAAATAATTATACAAGAGTTAATTAAACCTTAGAATTTGCACGTTAGGGGCTACACATCCCCTCTTTGACAATATTACTGGAAAATTTGATTTAGAAATTTCAACGAAACCCTTAACTAAAACTCTTAATTGATTTTGTCTTTATGGGGGATCCTAGAGAGGGTATTCTTAAGCTCGTTTGAAGTGAAATTAAGTTAGATGAAAGTGTGTAGGGAAGGGGAGGGGGTGGTGGTTTAGAAGCTTTATTATTACTACTCCCTGACAAAAAGACTAAATGAGAGCAAGCAAAGAGACTCCCATTTAATTGTGACAAAAGGTGGAAACAATCCACGTGGGACCCTGGCTCGGCTGAACGCGATACGAAGGTTCTATTCCTTCTACCTCTAGACGAGATGGGTTTAGAACGGGGCAGTGATTTCCAAACTGAAGGTCGTGACCCCATCTGGCGTGTTTGGGAAGGGGGTCGCAATTTTTGTTGAAAAAAAAAAGCTTAAAGCTAAAATCCTCAAGTGATTTTAATGTCTATAGGAAGGCGCGAAATTCATAAGAAATTAAAGTGGTTAGAATTATAAAAACGGTCAAGTTACTGCTTAGGTTCTTGTTGGCCACCCCCTCTTAGTTTTTTACTGACTTAGCTTACTGTGGCAGGCTTGTGACGCTGCTAGCATAGTATCCAAACTTACCGATCTCAATCAAAAAATCTAATTCGACATATTGTGAATGTCGATGAAAAATTTTTTTTACAGTGCTGTCTGTATCTCAACTTGATTTTTACACTGCCGTCTGTCTGTATCTCGGCTTGTTTTTACAGTGCGGTCTCTCTGTATCTCAGCTTGTTTTTTTACAGTTCTGTCTGTATATCAGCTTGTTTTTTACAGTGCTGTCTGTATCTCAGCTTGTTTTTTACAGTGCCGTCTGTCTGTATCTCAGCTTGTTTTTTACAGTGCCGTCTGTCTGTATCTCAGCTTGTTTTTTACAGTGCCGTCTGTCTGTACCTCAGATTGTTTTTTATAGTGCCGTCTGTCTGTACCTCAGCTTGTTTTTTTACAGTGCCGTCTGCGTCTGTCTGTATCTCAGCTTTTTTTTTACAGTGCCATCTGTCTGTATCTCAGCTTGTTTTTTACAGTGCCGTCTGTCTGTATCTCAGCTTGTTTTTTACAGTGCGGTCTCTCTGTATCTCAGCTTGTTTTTTTACAGTTCTGTCTGTATATCAGCTTGTTTTTTACAGTGCTGTCTGTATCTCAGCTTGTTTTTTACAGTGCCGTCTGTCTGTATCTCAGCTTGTTTTTTACAGTGCCGTCTGTCTGTATCTCAGCTTGTTTTTTACAGTGCCGTCTGTCTGTATCTCAGCTTGTTTTTTACAGTGCCATCTGTCTGTATCTCAGCTTGTTTTTTACAGTGCGGTCTCTCTGTATCTCAGCTTATTTTTTTACAGTTCTGTCTGTATATCAGCTTGTTTTTTACAGTGCTGTCTGTATCTCAGCTTGTTTTTTACAGTGCCGTCTGTCTGTATCTCAGCTTGTTTTTTACAGTGCCATTTGTCTGTATCTCAGCTTGTTTTTTACAGTGCCGTCTGTCTGTATCTCAGCTTGTTTTTTTACAGTGCCGTCTGTCTGTATCTCAGCTTGTTTTTTACAGTGCCGTCTGTCTGTATCTCAGCTTGTTTTTTACAGTGCCGTCTGTCTGTATCTCAGCTTGTTTTTTAAAGTGCCGTCTCTCTGTACCTCAGCTTGTTTTTTACAGTGCCGTCTGTCTGTACTTCAGTCTATCTTACCGATCAGCCTAAAACCTGGTATCTAGGTTTACCATCAGGTTTTTTGGAATTTTTCTAACCAACCCTAAAATGTAGGATAGTGTCGCCCTCCCGTCATCCTGCGGGTCTAATCTGTCATGATAGCTTGAAGGGAAGGGTAGGGGACGGCGGCAAGATAGATGGTTGGGTTTGAAATTATTCTGATGGCTCAGTTTTTTTAAATTTTATTAGTAGCACTAAGAGTTAATACAAAAATGTGATGTTACAGGGTTTTAGAAAAATGTATATGAACTTGACGTATGGACTCGTGAGAGAACTGGCTTGATGAGGAATACTTAACTACTGGATCGACTGACACTGCTCGCGACCCCCTTACAGACTCGAGCCCGGTACCCTGGGAACGTCGGCTGTTCTCTAGCACAAGTACCCGATGACCCTATGTTCTAATCCATATGGTCCCAGCAACGGGCAGAGTGATTGCCCCCAGAAAGATATTAATCTGTCAGCCTCGATGATAGTAATAAATCAAAGACTTTTATAGTCCAATTCTTCCTAGTTACTCGCAACGGGAACAACCCTGTTGGGAGTTGTCAGCATTCTTTCTTTCTTAATGTTTACTAATTCATTACAACAAGTTCTTTCAGTCGCGTTGTATCAACAGGGTCATGCTAATTTAAATAAAAATACTAATCTAGCTCAGGGTTGTTACAATCGTTTACTTAATGGCGAAAACAGAAAAAATCAATTTCCTCAAAATCCGCTTTAAAGATTTTGATTAAAATCCGCATCTGGCCACTGTTTAACACTACAAACAAAATGGCGCATATATTTTTTCCGGGAAAAGGACTTTGAAAGTACTTTACACTAGCGCATATTTCCAATTTTGATCGTATCTCCTTAACTCTTTGAGACACGAAATAACTTACCATTGTAGGGCTCTTAAATATAAAAAAAAAGTGTTTGAAAATTATTTTTTTTTGCATTGCCTACTTGTTAGGGTTATACGCATATGTACTAATTACGCTAATGAGTTTAGGTTGAGAGGTGACCTGGTGGTCTAGGAGTAAGGTGTCGGACTTCTGTGCTGGGGGTCCGGGGTTCAATCCTCGGTCCCGGCACAGATTTATCTGACTGCCAAACCCTTACTTCACCTCTGACAAGACGTGTATTAATCACAACTTGTGAATGTGTAGAATGCCAGGCCTCCACCGTGGTTCGGATCCCACGTTAAGCTGTAGGTCTTCCATTTCATCTCACAATCACCCTACCATTGCACATTAGCGTAAGTGCGTACAACCCGAACTGGTAGTAAATTTATTATTAAATTTTGGCTCTGACTGTGGTTTGCCTAAAGGTTGATTCACGCGTTCGCTTAAAATTTAGATAAGAATCTGCACGAGTGGTGCAGCAATTCATACTATGTATGTTGACCCATGATGCAGTGCAACGCCATCTAGAAACAGCTGCCTGCCAACATATTTTATTTTATAGTATATAGACCTAAGATTACAACCCAGAGTGAATGTTTTCAAAATTATTATGTTATGTCATGAAACAAAAACAAAATAAAGCAAGAACGACACGCACGCTTTCCATTTTAAAAAAAAGAGTGTATTTCGAATAAATTCACAACAGTAGTTAGAGCTGTCTGCTAGTATCTCGCTTTGTATACGCATGCACACCGATTGAGTCAGCTGAGTTTTTGAAATTCGATTGGTTCTCCCAAGCCGATGTCGCGGAGAAAATAGGAAAGCTGAAGTTGTTTCAAGTTGCGACCGAGATGACGAGGCCTATGAGTCTGGAATCTTGTGATTGGTTTAAAGATCGTCACGTGATTATGTTTCTGTTCGGATCTTGTTACTTTCATGCAACGCGTTCTATCCCTTTCATTACTATATAACGCTACATTTCATGAACCTAATTTATTGACTATTAAAAAGAACATACATGACAAACATGACAAGAGGTTGTCATTTAAATGGCAACTTCCTTCTCCACCTCCCACCAGTTATTGGGACTGACTGTCCCAAAAGTTACGAGGAAAACATGTCACTTTAACTGAACTTAAGTGCCCCAAAAATATATAAAAGTATAATTAAATACAATTTTGCTAGTAAGTAAGCGTATAGTATCAGTTACGTTTGCCGCATGAGCTAAGACTCAGATTAGGGTTCAAATCTCGGTCGAGTGTACTGAAGGTATTTTTTTTCCACTCTCTCTCTCTCTCTTTCTCTCTCTCTTTCTCTCTCTCTCTTTCTCTACGCAGCGGTGGATACACATTCTATAAATGCAACCTTCTTCATCCTTTATAAAATAGTATAGTTAAATAAATATAGCCTGGACGGGTAGTAAGACCCGAATAAAAAAGTGAAGAATAAAATGCTAACTAATTTATTAAAAAAAAATTGTTAAATAAATAGCTCAGCCCATCTCCCCAAATCCAACCGATATAGACAAATATTTACCTACTACTCACCCTTCATCAGAAAGCTTTCAGCCTCCTCCCTCTCCACTAGAAATATTGTTAATGGAGTCTTGAATGGGATGGAAAATCTATTATGAGTCATCGTTCCATCCACTCAACCCGGCTGAAGATCTGTCCATTTTGAAATCAAACAGACAGAACACAAGTCTCGTTACCGGCTGGAATGAGAACTACGAGTAGTTCTGTGAACAGTAGAACTATCTCCCTCCATGTTATTATCGTTACTACAGTCTTACTAGTAGTTCTGTGAACAGTAGACCTCCCTCCATGTTATTATCGTTACTACAGTCTTACTAGTAGTTCAGTGAACAGTAGACCTCGCTCCATGTTATTACCGTTACTACAGTCTTACTAGTAGTTCTGTGAACAGTAGACCTCCCTCCATGTTATTATCTTTACTACAGTCTTACTAGTAGTTCTGTGAACAGTAGACCTCCCTCCATGTTATTATCGTTACTACAGTCTTACTAGTAGTTCTGTGAACAGTAGACCTCTCTCCATGTTATTATCTTTACTACAGTCTTACTAGTAGTTCTGTGAACAGTAGACCTCCCTCCATGTTATTATCGTTACTACAGTCTTACTAGTAGTTCTGTGAACAGTAGACCTCTCTCCATGTTATTATCTTTACTACAGTCTTACTAGTAGTTCTGTGAACAGTAGACCTCCCTCCATGTTATTATCGTTACTACAGTCTTACTAGTAGTTCTGTGAACAGTAGACCTCTCTCCATGTTATTATCTTTACTACAGTCTTACTAGTAGTTCTGTGAACAGTAGACCTCCCTCCATGTTATTATCGTTACTACAGTCTTACTAGTAGTTCAGTGAACAGTAGACCTCGCTCCATGTTATTACCATGTTATTATCGTTACTACAGTCTTACTAGTAGTTCTGTGAACAGTAGACCTCCCTCCATGTTATTATCTTTACTACAGTCTTACTAGTAGTTCTGTGAACAGTAGACCTCCCTCCATGTTATTATCGTTACTACAGTCTTACTAGTAGTTCTGTGAACAGTAGACCTTCCTCCATGTTATTATCGTTACTACAGTCTTACTAGTAGTTCTGTGAACAGTAGACCTCTCTCCATGTTACTATCGCTACTACAGTCTTACTAGTAGTTCAGTGAACAGTAGACCTCCCTCCATGTTATTATCGTTACTACAGTCTTACTAGTAGTTCTGTGAACAGTAGACCTCTCTCCATGTTACTATCGCTACTACAGTCTTACTAGTAGTTCAGTGAACAGTAGACCTTGCTCCATGTTATTATCGTTACTACAGTCTTACTAGTAGTTCTGTGAACAGTAGACCTCCCTCCATGTTATTATCGTTACTACAGTCTTACTAGTAGTTCAGTGAACAGTAGACCTCGCTCCATGTTATTATCGTTACTACAGTCTTACTAGTAGTTCAGTGAACAGTAGACCTCTCTCCATGTTACTATCGCTACTACAGTCTTACTAGTAGTTCAGTGAACAGTAGACCTCCCTCCATGTTACTATCGTTACTACAGTCTTACTAGTAGTTCTGTGAACAGTAGACCTCGCTCCCTCCATGTTACTATCGTTACTACAGTCTTACTAGTAGTTCTGTGAACAGTAGACCTCCCTCCATGTTATTATCGTTGCTACAGTCTTACTAGTAGTTCTGTGAACAGTAGACCTCCCTCCATGTTATTATCGTTACTACAGTCTTACTAGTAGTTCTGTGAACAGTAGACCTCCCTCCATGTTACTATCGTTACTACAGTCTTACTAGTAGTTCTGTGAACAGTAGACCTCGCTCCCTCCATGTTACTATCGTTACTACAGTCTTACTAGTAGTTCTGTGAACAGTAGACCTCCCTCCATGTTATTATCGTTGCTACAGTCTTACTAGTAGTTCTGTGAACAGTAGACCTCCCTCCATGTTATTATCGTTACTACAGTCTTACTAGTAGTTCTGTGAGCAGTAGACCTCCCTCCATGTTATTATCGTTACTACAGTCTTACTAGTAGTTCTGTGAACATTAGACCTCCCTCCATGTTATCGTTACTACAGTCTTACTAGTAGTTCTGTGAACAGTAGACCTCCCTCCATGTTGTTATCGTTACTACAGTCTTACTAGTAGTTCAGTGAACAGTAGACCTCTGGTGACCTGGTGGTCTAGGGGTAAGGTGTCAGACTTCTGTGCTGAGGGTCCGGGGTTCAATCCTCGGTCACGGCACAGATTTATCTGATTGCCAAACCCTTCCTTCACCTCTGACAAGATGTGTATTAATCACAACTTGTGAATGTGAGGAATGCCAGGCCTCCACCGTGGTTCGGATTCCACGTTAAACTGTAGGTCCTCCATTTCATCTCATAATCACCCTACCATTGCACATTAGCGTAAGTGCGTATAACCCGAACGGGTAGTAAGACGCGGTGCTAATAATAATAATAATAACAGTAGACCTCCCTCCATGTTATTATCTTTACTAAAGTCCTAACATTTATTTTTTGGTTTTAATTTGAAATATCTCCTTGGATTTGGAGTATATATTATCCCTTAGTGATCAAGTAGGAAAGGAAACGAATTAATTCTATTTTAATTAATATTTTATATCGGTTAAGACGTTTTTCTTGTAAAATACGTTAAAATAGCAATAAAACATACATCGTCATTCAGCCTCGGTTCAAAGAATGTCCCTGCCAAATTCTGTTAAAATTGGTCCACAAGCAGACAAAATACCAAACGGTCGACTTAAAATAAGTCCTCGCTCCACTCGGTCAGATAAATAGAAACGTTGTTACTGTTGTTGGCCGTTCATTGCAGAAATTTAAGTTTATCTATATATAAATTCCGGGCTATCAGCATTTAATTACACTAATAAGGCGGGGATGAGCAAAGGTAGAATTTAGAAGAAATATAACCACATTTACCAGAAGATAAAATGAGAACCATTAATGAAAAACTACCTCAGTCCACCTAGCCGGGATTCGAATCCCAACCTTTGCGTCCGTGTAAAACCAGACTAGAAGAGCTTTAAGTTTAACAACGGTATAACGCATCACTCTCGTCTTATACTACGGTGACAGGTAAACTAAATGTTTTCCTACGCAAATTCTGGCACATTTACTCTAAAATTCTACCTTCCTCAGTCTATTTAATCAGCGTAATTAATGAATGCGTACAGATAAAATGGATATTAAGAAGCGGTGATTCAAAAAAAAAAGTATGCGTGGTCTTTGATGCAAGGGGTTTGCTTATAGATGACATTGAAATGCTTCAGATTGGACTTTCTATTTTGAAATGGTATCATTTATCAGGTACATATATAGAATCTTTCTACTAAAAATATTTGTGTAGTATTATAGATAACATTCACATAAACCTTTCCAAGAAATTTAAATAAAAAATATGCTTGAGTTTAATCATAAGCACGATAGAATATGACCTTGAGACAACCCTTTTTTTTTTATTTGTTCTTCAGGCTGATGAGATATCGTCTCATTCAATTACTTTTCGTGTATCCTGCCAACTAATTCCAGGCTAAGAGCAGGGGGGGGACACACTAATGAAATTAAAGTTTTCAGCCAGCGAGCGAACGACTCGCCAGGAAAGAGTTGAGTCTTGGGTCGTCCGTACTTTACATGACATTAAACACAATGTTGCCTTGGTTTCCGTTACATTTATTAAGGATTGAGGAGGATTGCGACCCAGTGGAAAATGCCCACAAGTCCTTTTTAAAACAAGCTAACTGGAACAAAGATTATTCAGCTTAAGAATGGAATTCAGGGGAGGTTGCCTGTGTATGACTGTTTCAAAATTTTGGTGAATATTTTTTTTTACACCGCGTCTTATTACCTGTTTAGGTTATACACATATGTACTAATTACGCTTATGCTTTAGAGATTATGAAGGTTGAATTTAGAGGGAGTGTAACCGAATTTGCGTGGAGAGAGTGTAGAAGACAATTTAGGAAAAAAATACCCTAAATACACCCAACTGGGATTCGAACCCCAATCTCCCCATCATCAACAGTATAGTCTATTGAGAGAGTTGCGCCTTAGACCATGCGACCACCGAAGCAGGTTTGATGAATATTCTAACATATTCGTTGTTTTTTTCTATAGACTTTGTGTGTTTTATCTTTTAAATATCGCACTTAAAAGGGCTGCCTAGGTAGCCAAGAAATTGCATCAGATGCTTTGCCTAGAGTGAATATTGACCAAACCTTTTAACAGTACACGAGTTTGGTGTTTACTTGAATTAACATCAAGCTATTTTCTATGATCCTATATATATATATATATATATATATATATATATATATATCTATATATATATATATATATAGAGAGAGAGAGAGAGAGAGAGAGAGAGGAGAGAGAGGCTTGTGAAAATAGTTTAAAAGTTGACATTTTCCTCTCTGAAAAGGCCAACAATCCACGTGTTTTAGTTTATATTAATTAAGTGTTGAATGCCCGGGGAACGAAAGTTAGCTTGTATAGAAGGGTATAACGGATATTTATGAAGCAAATGATGTCATTAATTAAATGGTTAGCAAAATAAATTATATTAGAATTCGTATTTTTCCTCCTCCCCTGTTTGTTCTCCTACAGCCTGAACCTTCAACCCAATAACTTTTTTTTTACTAAACTGAATCCAATTTATCTTTTGTTAATTGAAGGATGCAATTGACTCCATCACTTCAGCGCGATTAATGGTGATATCCCGGTTAATCGGTCATGAGCCGGACTCACTGATAAGATCATTATACAGGACCATTATTCATGAATTAGTTCACGAATACTCAGGTGACTATTCATTGGAACCGGATATTGAATCATTTAGGAAATAAGCTGACGGAATAAACCGATAGGTAAAACATGTTTAAACGGTATAACTTATTTGAAAATGAGATGCTCTGATCTAAAAATTTTACAATAAACCAACATTAATAATTTACTAAAAATATAAAATTTTTTAAAAAAGGTACACTTGATGCTTTAAAAAAATTCAGATGCTTGACTCAAGTAAAGTTATTAAAGCTGTGCCCTAACTCCAAACACCTCCTATTCTTCAACACGGTGAATTAAGAAGCTTCGACACAACATGATTTCTAAGCAGAGTATCTCGAAATGGGTTAGGACTCAACAATCTTGACCAAAGCCAAGGTTAACTTCAGAAACGAGAGAATTTAAAAAGTTGAAAAAAAAAAGTTCTCAGAGCTTATCCTACCAGTTTCAGTTAATTTTTATAATTTTAACATTTTTAAATTTACTTCTATGTCTTTCGTGTTTTTTGTTATGAGACAAAAGAGTCGAACTAATTTTCACGGGGAAGCAACGACTTGGTCCCTTATTCACCTCACGGTATAACAATATGATCACATAGCGAGGAATGTTGAGAGGTAAGAAAGACAAGAAGATGTTATTAAATTGAAAAATAAAACATAAAAAATGCTAAGGAACAATCTTAAATATTATCTCTGACAAAAAACAATCCCATTAAAATGATTACAAAAGGAAATTGAAACAAATCTGTAGGTCAGCTGAAAGTAAAAAAGTAATAGTAAAAATTATAAAAATAAAACAATAACCATCTCTGAAGAAGATTTCTAAAAATTTGTTTTATCTGACATAGTTAAAGTTAATGTTTCCATTAACCTTCCTGGAATATATTACGTATAATTTGTACAATATTATTATTATTATTATTATTATTATTATTATTATTATTATTACTAGCACCGCGTCTTACTACCCGTTCGGGTTGTACGCAGTTACGCTAATGTGCAATGGTAGGGTGATTGTGATATGAAATGGAGGACCTACATTTTAACGTGGAATCCGAACCACGGTGGAAGCCTGGCATTCATATCCCTTAAGTTGGCCCCCACCCCCTCAAAATTAAAATTTAAATATACCACCGTTTTGCACCCTAACCCCAGAGACGGTACGACTGTTTATGTTTAGGGGGGCCAAGTTAAGAGTATCCCCCCTCCCCCACTCGCTAATTGGGTTTTTTTAATGCCAAAATAAAAGTCCTGTTTTGCAGCGTTTTGCACCCTAATAGATTAGCGAGAAAAAAATATTTAACATACAAAAAATTAAGTCGTTGGACCCTCATAGGGGAGAGCAACCGGTTTTCCGTGTGAGCTTTGTGATACAATATTGCGGGTTTTTTGTGTTATTAATTGGCACCCCAAATAGTACAAAAACACGTGTTGCCACTTCTGAAACTCATGCAGAGGGGCTGGGATGTTGGGCGCAGGGGGAGGGGAAATATCATGTTACTTGTTACAACATTATTGACTGTAACTTCCTTAGATTTTATGATATAAAAGCCTACAGTAACTAAAATTAAATAGCTAATAAATTTATCTTCAATTTTTATATAAAACTCACGCAAGTGTGGAAAAAATATTCGTTTACATGTGTGAATATTTGTCGTGTACTAAGATTTTACGTAACCCCTAAGATGTGTTCGCGTAACCCTGGCGGTAGGCGTACTCCAAAGTTGAAGACCACTGGCCTAAAAATAATGTTTTTCCTGTATATCTTTCCAAAATCCCCCCTTAACTAGGAGCCAGGTGGTCGCCCAGTTCACTGCATGCACATGGCATCCATTTGTTGGTCCACCATCACCGAAACTTTGATAAATCTTGGATAAGACGATTGATATGATTGAACTCGCAAGTGTCTATGGTCAGTAATTTAATGTGAGTTGATAAGATAAAATAAAATAAAAGGTAATACTTCCACATGCCTAATCGGAAATACTATGATAAAATTTTTGATAATATTTTTATAACGGATATTCATTTCTGTAAAAAGTTCTTTTTTTCTATACCCGCGTCTTAATACCTGTTGAGACGTATTTATAACTACTCTAATGGTGTAGGGATGTGGAAGGAAGCATTTTAGAGGTAATCTACACGAATTTGCGTGGAAGGAGAGTGGGAAACCATTTAGGAAAAACTTCTCAGTACACCCGACCGGGATTCGAACCATGATTTTCTTATCATCAGCAGGCCAGTCTTAACACGAGAGTGACGAGTGACGCCTTTGACCATTCGGTAAGTTATATAAAACGTTAAATTATTAAAATGTATGACTTTAAAATTCGAAATCTAAAGTTAAATTTCATCGGACTCGAATCTGAGGCGTGTACTTGGGATTTTCAATTTTTTTGAATCAAATTTGAGGGTTTTTTTCGTGTATTAAAATTAGGAATTTAAAATCGGACACGAATCTTTATGTTAGATTTGGATTATAAATTGCAAAGTTTCACGCAGGCTTTCTTTATTTAAAAATAAATGTATTCAAAAATATTTTTAAGTCTTGTATTTTACTTTCCTTGCACTTCCAATACACCCCCCTTGCCCCTCTCCACCGTTTCCGATTAATACAGCTCACACACTAAAGGAATGAGTTTCATTAATCCCATTTAACTCCTTTTAAATTAGTTTGGATCCAAGTGTCTTTATGTATCGAATGTTTAATACACCTTTCCTCCCTCCTCTCACCAGAATAAGGGCGGGGGGGGGGGGGGGGAGAGCTTTTATCTATTCCGTTCCAAGAAGTCAATTTCAAAGATTTCAAAGCACTAATGCATTGCTTCAAACAGGGATAAAATAAAACTCCATTTTCTTTAAACACAGTTTAGCTTTTCTTTCTATCTCATTCTCGCGGAGCACAAAAGCGTTCCAAATACCTTAAGAAGATAGAGAAGGAGGGAATAGGAAAAGAAAGAAAGAGGGGTGTCAGATTTGGGGTGGGTTAGGGGGATGAGAATAAAAAAAGAAAGTTTAACAGTGAAAGAAAATCCATACCGAGAATCAAGGCTCGGCAAAGAATTTGCTCCTTATCTTCTTGGAGATGGAATAGGAAGTACAACAGTGGTGTAAAGGGAAGGGTTGTGATGGGGTAGGAAGCAATCTGCGTCAATTCTTCAATCTCTGACAAGACTCCTCTCGTCTCCCCCCCCCTCCCCCCCCCCTACAACTCCAGGTATGGGACAGCCACCCACCAAGGGGCTTGAGAAGCAGCACCAGGTTATTGGGGGTAATCCACAGCATTTCAGATAATTTCTCAGAAAATGTAAGAAGTAGTTCTACTTCTGTGAAGAAAATCTATATAAATGTAACGGGGGATGGTTCCAAATTTTGTTAAATAAAATATCTACCTTCGAATAAAGTTGGAGTGAGCGGGGAGAACGTAAAAACTTTGGTAAGAAAAAACGAGGAAGAAAATTCGAAACACATTTACATTAGGTTGCTTCTAATATTATACCACGGTATACATTTGGAATTATCATAATCCAAGTAAAATTGGAAAGTTCGTCCAAGTTAAGGCGGGATGGAACGGAACGTGATTTAAAGTCCGTATTTTTTTACAATTTTTATGACAAAACACCTTTTGGTCCAAATAAATAAAATATTGCATCAATAGATAGTCTATTTAGTTAACTAGACTGGGAGTTAACTGGCTACAGATCTTGAGGTCCAGGGCTCGATCTCCGGCGACTCTAGAATTTCTGCCTAGTAGCGGGTCTATGAAGGGGTCAACTCAGCCTCGTGAGGTCAAATAAGGAGCTACTTGAATAAAGAAATAGCAGCTCAAGTCTATAAAATTGAGGTCTGTGGCTAGAGGGTTCAATGTGTCTACCACATGACACACTCTACCTGCAAATGTTGGCACTATCCTCAACAGACGGTGGCCGTTCGGTCAGTTTTGATTCGATGCCATGGAATAAGGGATCAATCAGTTTTTGACCCTTTTCTTCATTGCGTCACTATACAAGACCCATCACCGTCACGTTACGTCATCATCCAAGAGCCATCACCATCCTCGTGACCATACAGGACCCATCACCATCCTCGTGACCATACAGGACCCATCACCATCCTCGTCACGTCACCATCCAAGACCCATCACCATTCTCGTCACCATCCAATACCCATCATCATCCTCGTCACGTCACGTCACCATCCAAGACCCATCACCATCCTCGTCACCATCCAATACCCATCACCATCCTCGTCACGTCACGTCACCATCCAATACCCATCACCATCCTAGTCACGTCACGTCACCATCCAAGACCCATCACCATCCTCATCACGTCACGTCACCATCCAAGACCCATCACCATCCTCATCACGTCATGTCACCATCCAAGACCCATCACCATCCTCGTCACGTCATGTCACCATCAAAGACCCATCATCATTCGCGTCACGTCACCATCCAAGATCCATCACCATCCTCATCACCGTTCAAGACCCATCACCATCCTCGTTACGTCACAATCCAAGGCCCATCCCCGGATTAAATCTTGATTCCCACGTTCATCTAAAATTGATAGCATAATCTGGTTTGGTGTCGCAGAAATTCACACGCTATCAGAAACTTAAAGTGGTCCCAAAATATTTTGCAACAACTAGAAACAGCTGATTATAAACGTGTTTTCTTTTCCGAGTGAATAAACCTGTATTTTAAGGCTATGAACGGTGCGTGAGTCTTACAACAATGATTGATTGGATGACTCGACACTACTCAACACAGAGATACACTCACTCGTTTCATTTGGGAAGCAGTCAACGCTGCTGTCTGCATGTGTCTAGTCTTACAGCGCATGCGCGTTGATAGTCAATGGGTTTTAAAATTTGTTTGGATCTCCAGAGCAGATCTAGTCGAGTGGGCAGAAATATTCTCAGCTGGCGGCGAGCTAACGTCTGTTCTCTTATACCCTCGTCGTGTTTTGTTTTGGAGAGTGTTTCTTTCTTTACTGGCTAGTCTACTTGACAACAGGAATAGTCAGTCTTACGGAGTCTGATCAGCAGGGCCCACATTTTCATGAGATAAAAATAATCAAAAAATTACCTATAAAATTACCTATACAATTACCTAAAAATTCTAAAAAATTTGACATAATAATTATTTTTAAATGATATAAAAATATGCACAAAAACTCGTAATAAATGCATATGACTAAATCAAACACGCGCTTAAAATTTATGTTTGAGTATTTAAACATTTATAAAATATTGATATTTTAAAATATACTTATTCCACATAAAGGACTTAAAATGACTCAAAAATTCCAAAAAGAAACTAAAAAAATTCCAAAAAATTACTCAAATATAACTGAAAATGACTTAAAAATTACGCAAAACCAAGAAAATGTGAGGTTAAATTCCAAAATGACAAAAAAAAACTGACCCATCAAATATAAATGTGTACAACAAGGGGCTCATTAACAGTTGATCTACAGTAATTATGGTCATTGTATGTGACGAAACAAAAAATAAGATGGTATGTCACCAAAATCCAGGTCCTGCTTATCAGTAAGTCCAGCCGGGATTCAAATCCCCGACTACGATTCAGATACGAATTAGACGAAAAAAGCACGTTAATCTGTGTACCCAACGATGTGGGTTTCTTCGGTTTTTGGTGCCCGATTTAAAAACAAAACCACACAACACAGTCTATGGAAAACTGGTATTTAAATTCCCACGGTAAAACAATAGAAATAGATTCCATAATGGTTTTTGTTTGTTTAGGAAAGAGTAACTACTTTTTTTTTTAATATTTTAAAAATAAAATAAAACTTAAAAGTACCGTAGTAAATAAATACAGTTGGAAATGATAGGTCATTTAAATAAATATCTTGTGTAAACGAAATAGGTTTGATTATTTTGTTATGTGGAATAGATTATTTGTTTGGATTATAGTTATTTTCTATTAATCATAATTTTAATAACATTATATTACAGTAATGGTAAAAAAGGAATGATAAAAATTCCCTTAATAAATGTAACTATATTTTATATCAATATAGTGGAATATTAAACAGCAACACAAAATTATGAATACAATATTTTATTAAAATATGTGTCATATATTTCCAGGAATACGTTTTTCCAGTTCGTCAATTTCAACCAACTGGCGTTCAACCTTTTTTCCTCCAGGTCATACGATTCGACATCATCCCTTAACTAAAATACCACCAAGATAAAAAAAGGAAAAAAAGAAGAGAGATTGAAGGGGCTGAGGTGAATAGAAAAAGCGATAATGCAAACATGATCGACTTCCCCTTATCGATTCAGTCACATTATCGATTACTAGGGAGTACAAATTGAAAGCCGCTCCCGGCCTTCCAATCAAAGCCGGATTAAAATGTCTCCAGAGTGTGTCTAGAGAGGGACCCGGGAGGAGATTTGCGGAAAGGTGATAAGGGTGGGGGGTAGCAAGATGGGAAGAAGAACAGGAATAATAAAAGGGGAGGGTAGCCACCGTGACATTTTGATCAGTCTAACATGGGGGGAAATATTGAAACACATTTGTTTGGTCGGTAATTTGATGAGATTTTAAAAATATCATTTCTATTTTAAGGAATAGCCATATTATATACAGGGTGGGGCAGAAACAATTAGACAATTAGTGACTTGAAAACTAGCACTTTTATTAAAAAGTCAATATTCACTAGCTAAACAAAGACTATACTTTTTCACTTTTTGAAGATCATGTCACTGAGTTGAGATCCACCGCACGTCAGCCAGACCGCATAACGTTGTCAATCACTTTCCTCGGCATAGATAATGAATAGTCTAGTAATTTCCACCCAAACCTTTATGTATTTTATTTTTCAATCTTGCTATTCGTTTAAATATGGCGGACCCACATAGGAGATGTTTCGTTTAGTAGCTCATCTAACTTATTTTCATTTAAAATTCTAAGCAGTAGTAAATTTTGACATTATATTGCGAGACTGACATCTTAAAGCACGTGAAAGGCTACGCTCTACTAAAATGAATATTATACTATTCGTTTGTTTTCTGTTAAAATGTACCACAAAGAAAAAATATCAACTTGAAATCCAAATACTCTAGTATGATATTAACATGGAGGGAGGTCTACTGTTCACAGAACTACTAGTAAGACTGTAGTAATGATAATAACATGGAGGGAGGAAGGTCTACTGTTCACAGAACTACTAGTAAGACTGTAGTAACGATAATAACATGGAGGGAGGTCTACTGTTCACAGAACTACTAGTAAGACTATAGTAACGATAATAACATGGAGGGAGGTCTACTGTTCACAGAACTACTAGTAAGACTGTAGTAACGATAATAACATGGAGGGAGGTCTACTGCTCACAGAACTACTAGTAAGACTGTAGTAACGATAATAACATGGAGGGAGGTCTACTGTTCACAGAACTACTAGTAAGACTGTAGTAACGATAATAACATGGAGGGAGGTCTACTGCTCACATAACTACTAGTAAGACTGTAGTAACGATAATAACATGGAGGGAGGTCTACTGTTCACAGAACTACTAGTAAGACTGTAGTAACGATAATAACATGGAGGGAGGTCTACTGTTGACAGAACTACTAGTAAGACTGTAGTAACGATAATAACATGGAGGGAGGTCTACTGCTCACAGAACTACTAGTAAGACTGTAGTAACGATAATAACATGGAGGGAGGTCTACTGTTCACAGAACTACTAGTAAGACTGTAGTAACGATAATAACATGGAGGGAGGTCTACTGCTCACATAACTACTAGTAAGACTGTAGTAACGATAATAACATGGAGGGAGGTCTACTGTTCACAGAACTACTAGTAAGACTATAGTAACGATAATAACATGGAGGGAGGTCTACTGTTCACAGAACTACTAGTAAGACTGTAGTAACGATAATAACATGGAGGGAGGTCTACTGCTCACATAACTACTAGTAAGAGTGTAGTAACGGTAATAACATGGAATAAGTGAGGTCTACTGTTGACAGAACTTTTAGTTATTATTTATTTTTATATGGCATGTCAAGAATCGATGTAATAAAGTAATCCTCTTATGTTTACTATGCTTTTTAATATTAGGATTCACTCGCTTCGATGGTCGCGTGGTCTGACGCGCTATCCTCGCAGTGGACTAGACTGCCAATGACGGGGAGATTAAGGTTCGATCCAGCTTGGGAGAACAAAGGTTCGATCCAGGTTGGGAGAACAAAGGATGCTATTTCCAAATGGTTTTCTACTCTACTTTCACAAAAATGCTGGTACACTTCCTTTAAATATAGCCTTCCTAATCCATAAAACCATTAGTGTAACTAATTAGTGCACAATCGTGTAGTCCAAACGGGTAGTAAGATGCTGTGCTAATTTTTTTTAAATTGAGATTCAAGTTTCGTAGCTAAAATGAAGATTCGGATATACGTTTCATTATTCCTTGCATGTCTGAGATGTAATTAAAAAAGTAGTGAAAACCATAATAATATCACTTTAATCATAATTATCTTGTATCACAGGAGTCTACAATTCCCCAACCCTTCCCCCCCTCTCCTACCGTTGATTGACTCGGGCCTTTGCTGAAATTCCCAGCAGAAATCTTCGCAATCTAGCTCTACCTCGCAATACCACTGGCCTCATTTTGTTCAACCCTGCCCTTAATAACATCCTTACATGGTAATATGAAGCCGTGCTTTGATGTCTCTACACATGATCATGGAGATATTAATACCTAAATATCTTCTGGGGGCGTTTCCCTCATAAGGTATATATATATATGTGCCCTTCGTTTATCCTGATACCTCACACATGGGTCTACTATGACGCAGCTTATAAGATAGAGCCATAGTGTAATAAGTCAAGGTAATACTGCTAATTTACCTCATATGATTCCACAAATGTAAAGTTTATAAAATGGAGCCATACTGTAATCGGTCAAGGTAAGACTGCTAACTTACCTCGCAAGGTTCCACTAATGCACACTTTATAAGATTGGGTCATAGTGTAATCAGTCAAGGTAAGACTGTAAGCGTACCTTGAATAGTTTCACTATGACGCAGCTTATCATATATGGCCATAGTGTAATCCGTCAAGGTAGGAGTGCATGATTACCTCGCAAGGTTTCCACTAATGCAGAGTTGTGTAAGATATGGTCATAGTGTAATCCATCAAGGTAGGACTGCATGATTACCTCGCAAGGTTCACTAATGCACAGTTGTAAGATATGGTCATAGAGTAATCCGTCAAGGTAGGACTGCATGATTACCTCGCAAGGTTCACTAATGCACAGTGTGTGAGATATGGTCATAGTGTAATCCATCAAGGTAGGACTGCATGATTACCTCGCAAGGTTCCACTAATGCACAGTGTGTGAGATATGGTCATAGTGTAATCCGTCAAGGTAGGACTGCATGATTACCTCGCAAGGTTCCACTAATGCACAGTGTGTGAGATATGGTCATAGAGTAATCCATCAAGGTAAGACTGCTTCCTTTCAGGGTAAACGTAGTGTACATCGTTATGTAATATTGGTTTAGGACTTTATTTATAAATGTAGCGTTGCTTGTATACATGTAGCTTTGCTTGTATACATGTAGCTTTGCTTGTATACATGTAGCTTTGCTTGTATACACCCCGGACCGTCGAGTCCTCAATCCTTTGAATCCTACAGTATTCAAGATACAGGTGCAATCGCAAAAGATAGCTCGAAACAAAACATAAGGCCCTAGACTTGAAATCACCATTTTGTGTAACAGCTGGAATAGATTATATGGACGTGCGTATTAAGAAGAAACACGTCAGATAAAACCATTTCTCTGACAGAATGGTCTAAGGCGTCATTCTTGCAATGGACTGGGCTGCCGATAACGGGGAGATTGGGGTTCGAATCCCGGTCTGGTGTAATAAAGGAGGTTTTCTCCAAATGGTTTACCACTTTCCTTCCATGCAAATGCGGGTACATCTACTCTAATATTCTACCTTACCTTATTATCACTCCATTATTATTTTTATAGCTCAACGTCTTACTACCAGTTAGGGTTTAAGCCAGGTACTAATTACGCTCGTAGGTTGGGGATGAGTAAGGTTGAATTTATATGAAGTGTACTCGCATTTGCGTGGAGGGAGAGCGAGAAACAATTTTGGTTAAAACCGCACTAAGTAGACCCGACGGGGTTTCGAACGCCAATCGCTCCATCTTGGGCAACATAGTATATTGCGAGAGTGACGCCTTAGACCATGCGGACACCGGAAAGGTTTTTTTTATCGTTATTAATGTGTGCGTATAACCATGTTACTAAGAAGTGGTGGGAAAAAAACACACAAGGGAAAACCACCATTTGGCGGACCCAAATTCTTGATTTACGTTATTTTTTTTAATTTTTTTTAGCACCGCGTCTTATTACCCGTTCGGGTTATACGCTTAAGTACTAATTACGCTAATCGATTAGGAATTGGGAGGGTTGAATTTAGAGGAAGTGAACCCGCATTTGCGTGGAGGGAGAGTGGAAAACCATTTAGGAAAAACACCCCCAGTTCACCCGACCGAGATTCGAACCTCGATCTCCCCGTCCTCGAGGTCGAGCTCAACACGACTGGCGCGTTAGCCAACTACGCCACCGAGGCGGGTGATTTACGTTATTACTTCAAAGTATTGTTATGTGCTGTAGCAGTATATTTCAAATCACATTTTAATTCCAAACATGAAGTACTCGTATAGTCAGTCCCTAGTCAAAACATTTTGAAAAAAACCTAACAATTACAAGATAGATTTAATCTTTGATGCTGTTGTTGGTGATACTAATATTATAAACTTATGTTTCCTAAATTTTTGTATAAGTGGATTTCTAGAGAAATTATTACGGGTGGCTAAACTTTAAAAAGGTAACTTTCTTTGAAGATTCCAATTTATTTAGTGGTTGATTTAAAAAGAAAACGAAAAAGGGCATTTCTGAAGATGCTTTACGAAGTAAAAAAAAATAAATCTCCGCTTCAACTAGTTCTTTTCAATGTATGATACGACATTTCCGCCAAGGACGAATAGAAAATGGTTCAATCATAGGGAGAGAGGGAAAAAAATCATCAACCATTTTTTACTTCTTTGATGTATTAATGCACTAGTGAAATTTTATACTCGAGACGCGACCAATACTCAATTACCTATGATGAAAAACTTTTGTAGAGAAAAAAAAAATCCTCTACAAAGAGCAGCGTCAGAAGAAGAATATCCGGTCTAGAGGGAGTAATATCTTTTCAACCCTTGCCAAGTCCTGTCCAAGGGACGGCTGCATGCACAAATTGAATCCTGTAGGGTCCACACACTCGCGAGGTTCCTGTACGTCTTTGTGACGAATACTAAGGTAAAAAGAAAAGACGAGGATAAGGGTTTGACGTGCCAAGGGTTAAAGCAGTGGGCCAGATAACTGAATAACACCGAGAAAAGAAACTCACCCCTTCATCTCTTCCCTCACCCCTTAAGGGGCAAGAGACCTGAATAATAATAATAATAATAATAATAATAATAAAAGAAAGGCATGAGGTACGTCAGTAAAAGGAGAGGGTTAAAAAAAAAAAGGGAGCGAATATAAAAGTCGAAATTCGATTTTAGAAGTCACAAAGGGCTTTATAGTCACACTGCATGGTGGTAGTATCCAAGAAAGAAAAGACGAGGAACGAAGAGATAGATTTCATTTGTGTGTTACGAGCGCCTTAGATGTGCTTTCCATTTTCATACACCATAAAAAAATGTATACGGGAATTTAGAATAGCGTGCAAATAAGAACAAATATAGAATTTATATTAACGTTATAGGCCACAAAATACTTCAAATTAGTACTTTGATAACACATTATTCTTCATGGCAGTGCTCTCTCTCTCTCTATTATATATATATATCATATTATATATGTATATATATAATATATATAGATATATAGTATATATATATATATTAATGATATATCATTATGATATTATATATACTATATAATATTATATATACATAATAATATATATATACATATATATATATATATATATATTATACATAATATATGTATATATATACATATATATTATATATATACATATATATGTATATATATATATATTATAAGAGAGAGAGAGCACTGCCAATGAAGAATAATGTGTATCAAAGTACTAATATACATATATATATATATATATATATACATATTTTAACATCCCTTTTTCCACATTTTATTACTACCCTAACCAGTAGGATAGGATCCAATGTTGTAGTGGTAGGTGCACCTGGCTGCGAATATAGGGGTCCCGGATTCGATTCCCGGCTGGTACTTTGGGTATTTTTCCCTAATGGGGAGTTATCCAAATGGTCACCAGGGGTTGGTAAATTAGGTTTAAGTTATGTTTCAGGCTCCCACTGGTCCACACCTCCATATTTACTATCATCACATCATCTCATTGCGGGTACGACGTGTAGACAACCTCCTGTGGTGCACCCTGGGTAACGTTCTGTGCCAACAGAGCGGCTAATAGTCTACATACAGGAGCGACTGAACTGGGTGTCATGCCTCTCCAGATAATGTATAACATACGATCAGATAATAAGTGGGATGGGGGGTTAGGACGTTTAAATTTAGAGTTAAGTGCTCACATTTTCGTTGAGGAAGAGTAGAAAACCATTCAGGAAAAAATACCCTGAGTACAACTGGTCATGTCGGTGACCTGGTGGTCTAGGGGGCAAGGTGTCGGATTTCTGTGCTGGGGGTCCGGGGTTCAATCCACGGTCCCGACACAGATTTATCTGACTGCCCAAACCCTTCCTTCACCTCTGACAAGACGTTTATTAATCACAACTTGTGAATGTGTGGAATGCCAGGCCTCCACTGTGGTTCGGATTCCACGTTAAACTGTAGGTCCTCCATTTCATCTCGCAATCACCCTACCGTTACAAATTAGCGTAAGTGTGTATAACCCGAACGGGTAGTAAGACGCTGTACTAGTAATAATAATAATAAACAA
Source organism: Timema podura (assembly GCA_033556935.1). Lineage (NCBI taxonomy): Eukaryota > Metazoa > Arthropoda > Insecta > Phasmatodea > Timematidae > Timema > Timema podura. The sequence goes on along the minus strand of JAVRXN010000012.1, from coordinate 53,361,172 downwards.
TAATAATAATAATAATAATAATAATAATAACACACCCGGTCAGGGTTGGGACGCCGACCTACAGCGTCACTGGAAAATCAGACTATATCACTATTTTCTTAAGAATGGATATTTCTGGCAGCTAGATAATGTTACCAGGTTTTGTATTCATAAAATTGTGTAATCTGCAGCTGTAGCTTTTGATGGATATTATTAATACCCATTTAATAACAATAATAATAATGAAGTAAAATGTTAACAATGTTGACCTCTAAAAATATATGTTTCCAATATATTATCTAGAAGGTCCATTCCTAAGAAGATCCAGTCGTAGATGAGCTCAACATTTAGTCCACGTTCCTACTGGTGCGGGTTATTTAAATAAAATTTGTCTTAAGAAAATTTGTTTGAAAAAAAAATTAATCTAAAAAATCTGATGCAGAGTAAAAAAAACACAATTTTAGTAATAAAAATATAAAATATTAATGAAACTACCACAATCTGAACGAAACTGGAAACTCAAATAACAGAAGCGAGGGGGGTGGGGTCGGGAGGGGTAAATACAACATTGAAATAAAGTAAAACGGATGTGAAATTTTTCGAGGGGTACAAACAAACCCCACCAAAAACACCAACCCCTTGAAAACAAACAAAATAATGACACCCTTCTCTCCCCCCCACTTTTTTTTTGTGCGTGTATTTTCAAGAGCTCTTTCATTTTATTTGTAATTTTGATAGAGTGGTTAAGGAGGGAGGGATGGGATGAAGAATTGTTTGAAAGTGTCACCCCCATCACCCCCTTCAAGCCCCCGGCGCGTCTGGTTATGTCATTGAGAGGATGTTTTGCATGATGCATAGGGACTACACGTCTACCAACTCATTACCAACTCACCGCAATTAAATTTCTACGTCATTGTCCCAGGCTGTAAACGAGATTACACACAGCTGATGTAGTGTTGATGAAAGAGTTGTAGAAAAACTTTTTTTTTTGTCTTCAACAAGTTGGAAACACCCAGTTTTTATTACTTTTATCGCCTGCGTGTTTTACTCTAGTATTATCACTCTGTCAAGAGATTGAATTGAAAGTTTTTGAGAACAAAGTGCCGAGAAACATATTTGGGCCTAAAAAGAGGGATGGATGAAGTTACATAATGGAGGCTTATATTAAGGATAATACAGAAGCGAAGTTTGAGGTGGGGTAATCATGTGGCGTGTATTGGTGATGACAGGCGTGTACACAACATTTTTTGTTGGGAAACCTGAAGACCCCTTGGGTAGACCACTACGTAGATGGAAGGAGAATGTGAACATATATTTGAAGGAGCTTAGGCTTTATACAAGTGATTGGATAGAGAACTTGTGTTTTGGCCGCCATTAACTTTCGACTTCCACCAAATAATAAAATAAAATGTGAGACAAGAATGACCCAGGGTACGGGACGATTCCTGGATAGCTCAGCGGTTAGAGCATTAGCGTACTAGGACAAAGGTCCCGGGTTTGATTCCCGTGTCCAGGTGTCATTTTTTTCCATTTTTAGAATATTCCGCCAAAAAGTTAATTAGTATTTGGATCTCGAATGAGCGAACATACCCAAAATATAAGAACTCCTATCTAAACATTTTATAAAATTATTAATATTATTTTACAGGTAAGTAATGTTATCTGCAGATCACATGACATGACGTATGAATATATCAAAATAGATTCAGTAGCTTTTGTACCTATAAAAAAAAGTGTTTTTCCATTAGAATCCGCTTACACCAATACACTGCCAATAATACATATTGTTTTATACATGCAATTTTTTAAGATATAGTTTACGTGCTCTATATATCATGGAATGGTCTAGAGCAAGTTGTTAATTTCATTGATCTGTCTCAGTCTGGTCAGATATAGTGTTTACAATGTTCTATATCTCCTGGAATGGACTAGAGCAAGTTGTTACTTACATTGATCTGTCTCAGTCTGGTCAGATATAGTGTTTACAATGCTCTATATCTCCTGGTATGTACTAGAGCAAGTTGTTACTTTCATTGATCTGCCTCAGTCTGGTAAGATATAGTGTTTACAGTGCTCTATATCTCCTGGTATGTACTAGAGCAAGTTGTTACTTTCATTGATCTGCCTCAGTCTGGTAAGATATAGTGTTTACAGTGCTCTATATCTCCTGGTATGTACTAGAGCAAGTTGTTACTTTCATTGATCTGCCTCAGTCTGGTAAGATATAGTGTTTACAGTGCTCTATATCTCCTGGTATGTACTAGAGCAAGTTGTTACTTTCATTTATCTGTCTCAGTCTGGTCAGATATAGTGTTTACAGTGCTCTATATCTCCTGGTATGTACTAGAGCAAGTTGTTACTTTCATTGATCTGCCTCAGTCTGGTAAGATATAGTGTTTACAATGCTCTATATATCCTGGTATGTACTAGAGCAAGTTGTTACTTTCATTGATCTGCCTCAGTCTGGTAAGATATAGTGTTTACAATGCTCTATATCTCCTGGTATGTACTAGAGCAAGTTGTTACTTTCATTGATCTGCCTCAGTCTGGTAAGATATAGTGTTTACAATGCTCTATATATCCTGGTATGGACTAGAGCAAGTTGTTACTTTCATGGATCTGTCTCAGTCTTACTTATGGCTCTGACAAATATAAAAGAGACAGAGGTATGAACGATACTAGTAATAACATTCAATAAACAGCCAGTCCTTGTGATGGAGTGATATCTTGTAGGGTCACTTGGTGGCTTGGCAGACTGATGTGCAAAACTACCTTCTGTCTCAATGAGGAAACTACCTCACTCCTCAGTTCCCTAGTACGCCTCTTCAGTGCTGTCTAGGCTTTACAGCTGACGGTGGAACTGTTGAGGATCCAACAAACCTTGGGTTGAGTACTATACATACATTATAGTAAGATCAAGTTTGAAAAAAATAAACACTTTATTTTGATGTATATCTAAATAATATAAAAGTTAATGTACAGTAACCAAAACTATTCAGAAACGTGCGTGAACAATGAATAAGATATATAAAAAAACTGGAATCAATCATTATTTTTAACGTTGAGAGAGTTCAAACCCAAGACCTTTATTACCACTGTCAAAAGATAACGTCCCCGGTTGTTGTGAGAGACCAAGTCTCCGAGAGTTAATTAAATCTCTCACTGAGATGGGGGGGAGGGGGGCGGAGATAGAGATTATCGTGTTTACAAAGTCGAGAGCTTCACTAAGGTTTCTTGGTAAGTTCCCTTCAGAGACAGTCGCTTTCAAAAACCCGCAAGACCTGTCTTACGTTTATCCTCCTCACCCCATGTTGTGTAATTGTGTGGATGTAAATATGGGGGGAGGGGGTTGAGGGGGAGGGAGCTGAGTTTACTCAAGGCATTATTACAGCTCTTGGTTGGGAGGGGGTGGGGGGGTTTGGATGTCAAGTCAAACGGCATAACAGCGCGTAGATGTCAGAGTTGTGGGTACAGTACACCATCAACTTCTTGCTCTCTCTTTCTTTGTCGCATTTAGCTTTGTCTCTTTCTATCCATCTAGCTCTCTCGATCTTTAGACCGTTTTGTTTACTATTCTCTCGTTGTCCATCTATTCTTCTCATCGCGATGAACATTTTTATTCACGAAGAAGAAGAAAAGTACAAATAGAGTTATTCTTTAAATGACAGTCTTTCAAGTGAATGGTAGGTAAGAAGTAAAGGAGAGGCGAAACGACAAAGAAGAAGAAGAAGAATAAAGACAAACTGGCAAGCAAGGTTAGAATGGTGGAAGCTCCATCAAGTGGACTGGTCTGTTCATTAGTCTTTAGGACAGTGGTTTTCAACCTGGGGGGCGAAATACTTGTTGAGGTTATAAATTAATGTTTACTTCTTAAAGTCATTATAATGATTATAGGAAGGGGTAAAATTCAAAAGGAAATGTAAGCGGTTAAAATGAAATAATAAAAAACTGTCACGTTACTGTTTAGGTTACATTTGCTACCCAGAGACAGTTGTTTGCTAAGTTTTCTGTATTAGTCACGTGTTCAGCAGAGTGGCGCTGCTACCGTAATTTCCGAAATATCCGCCAGGATCGTTGATTCTCTTTTGAGACATCTTAGTCGCATTCGTATAATCACTAAGCAAGAAATTTATAGAATTAATTAAACCAAGCACACGGCTTAATTTAAGCTCGTTTGGTTTATCGATGATGAGGTCAGAATTCCGGGGCTACTGAGGGTGATTTTTCTTAACTCCCCCCTTTTCCTTCCATGCAAATAAAGGTACATTTACCCTAAATTATACCTACCCCACAAGTGTAATTAAATGCCAGTAGCTCTGAAGGGTTATTAAGATTCAGTGAAAATAGTAATTTAAAAACTGTATTTAAACTTGTATGTTATCAAGGGGTCGCGATGATCTGAAGGACAAATTCGTGTCAAACCCTGCAAAAGGTTGAAAACCTGCTCTAGGACCTAACGTCTTGGAAACCATTTGCTCTAGGACCTAACGACTTGGTAAACCACTGCTCTAGGACCAACGACTTGGAAATCACTGCTCAGGACCTAACGTCTTGGAAACCATGCTCTAGGACCTAACGACTTGGAAACCCTTGTTTCTAAGACCTAACGACTTGTAAACCACTGCTCTAGGACTAACGACTTGAAACCATGCTCTAGGACCTAACGACTTGGAAACCATGCTCTAGGATCCTAAAGTCTTGGGAAAGAGATCCAATGTTAGACGTACTCGCCTAATGAATTTGGAAACCTTGCGTGGCTAGGAAAATAACGACTTGATAAGATTGTTTAGGTACCTAAATTCACGAAACGCTGTTAAGGACTAACGACTTATGCTCTAGGACCTAACGACTTGGAAACCACTGCTCTAGGACCTAACGACTTGGAAACCACTGCTCTAGGACCTAACGACTTGGAAACCACTGCTCTAGGACCTAACGACTTGGAAATCATTGCTCTAGGACCTAACGACTTGGAAACCAATGCTCTAGGACCTAACGACTTGGAAACCACTGCTCTAGGACCTAACGACTTGGAAACCACTGCTCTAGGACCTAACGACTTGGAAACCACTGCTCTAGGACCTAACGACTTGGAAACCACTGCTCTAAGATCTAAAGTCTTGGAAAAAGAGGAATCCATTTGATAACGTTATCTTCCCCACCCTAGATTTGAATGTTTTATTTATGAAACCTTTGCGTAGGGCGGTAGAGTAAAAAAAATAAGAATATTATTATTTAGATTTGTTTTAGAGGTCATCCATAAATTCACGTAACGCTGTTAAGGAGGTAGAGGGGGCGAGCTTTAATGCCTAGGCCTACATAGTGTTACATGAAGTGCGGGAGGGGGGGTTTAAAAAAAGGTAAGAAAAAAGAATTACGTGATAATGGATGACCCCTTGGATTTGGTTTATAAGTGTAATTATTTTTTAAAATTTTAAATATATACTCTTTTCCTCTCCTCCCCAGAAGAAATGAAGTTGACCCCTTTTATAAATGAGAATACGTTGCCGATAGTGGCGTCACTAACAATGTAAAAAAGATTTGATCGCAAAAAAAAAAAGTTTTGGACTAATACTGAGGAATCAGTTCGTGTCCCTTGCAGACTATTTCGGTACCGTATACAATTTTTAGGGGTGGGGAGAAAGGGTTGCAATCCCCAAATACCTTCCTTCCCCCCCCCCCCTATTTTTCCAAGAGCCTCTTATTATTATTATTATTATTATTATTATCACCGGTCTTACTACCCATTCGGGTTATACGCACTTACGCTGATGTGTAATGGTAGGTGATTGTGAGATGAAATGGAGGACCTACAGTTTAACGTTGGATCCGAACCACGGAGGAGGCCCGGCATTCCACAAATTCACAAGTTGTGATTGATACACGTCTTGTCAGAGGTGAAGGAAGGGTTTGGCAATCAGGTAAATCTGTGCCGGGACCGAGGATTGAACCCTGGACCCCTAGCACAGAAGTCCGACACCTTACCCCCTAGACCACCAGGTCACCTATCACCTATTTTATTTATGTTATCACAAAACAAAACAAAATGTATGTATATAAATCTTGACCCCGGGAAGAAGCAAGTCATGTGTCATATCCTGCAAGTATTATCACGTGTTCATCATCCCCATTCGAGGACAATAAACACCCACCCACCCTACGGAGCGAGTGCTGAGAGTTAATTTAAACCAGATTATTATCTAAATCGCGGATTGTAACCCTCGCTAACACAATACCGCCACGGAGGGATGAAGAGACTAACTCTGATTACATTAAACAACTGGTCGCCCGGCCGCCCGCCCGCGCAATATAATCTAAGAAATCACCCAATTATTGGCGGAACAAAGGGTGCTGGCTGGGTGGGGTGGGGGTTACAACCATTGTTCTAATTTACCCTATAGATGCGAGGAAGGGGGGAACGAGGGGACGCGAATAAAATCGGATGGGCTACGCAACGCTGAGCAGCGGTGAAGTAATTAAACTGCAAATGTCCGCGGTACATAATATGAGATAGGTCTAACACTATAGTCGTTAATAAACATAGAAATAGGCACCACAATAGGGTGGAGAAAAAATTACATATGAATAATACTATAATCTTCTATGCACTTCATATCACATCGTTTAGATGGTGTGAGGATTTCCGTTCGGATGATAAAATAACCTGTGCCGGTGAACGCGAAGACTAAAAAGTCAGGCTCGTAGTTTGCCGACGAGGTTGAGATCGGGGTACGAACCCTAATCCGGTGCAACGGGAGTGATTAATCACAAATGGTTTTCCACTCTTCCTCTATGCAACTGCGGGTACACTTTTTTAACACCACGTCTCACTACCCGTTCGTGTTATACGCTTTTGTACTAATTACGCTAGTGGTTTTAGGGACTAGAAAGGTTATATTCATAGGAAGTGTACCCGCATTTACGTGGAGGGAGAGTGGAAAACCATTTATGAAACACCACCTTCAATACACCATCGTTGAAAGAGGGGTCGGTGTTCGAATCTAGACCGGGTGAACTAAGAGATAACTTTTCACGTGTGATTTCCCCCAATTCTCTCTTCACGCTAAGGCGAGTCAATTTATTTGAAGCTTCCAGCCTCGTCCTTGCCCTTAAGATTAAATATTTTATCTTCCTTATGTTGAAAATTAAAATAAAACCAAACAATGGACGGTTATATTATAGCTATAGTCCATTTTTCATAGGAAGAATCACTAGAAACAAATTACTAGATCTACTTTTACTTATTAGATAAGTCAAGTCATGTGAAATAGAGCTATAGATTTTGATATAGTTATCATTTCCTATAAAATAGTAAAATGTTGGCCGCAAAAAAAAGTATGTTTACTATAAAAGTTTCTACCGATGATAGTTGGACTGTAAATGGGTTGTATACATTTTTTAACTTTGAACTTTTGCGTTAATGAACTTTTTCCTTAGTTTCAACAGATATAATGATGATCTGTATTTTAAAAGCAAGGTATGAGAGAAAAAAAATACATACAGTAGAACGTCGATAATTCGGACGTCATAAATCCGGATCATCGAGGAAAAAATATTATTTATAAAAATAACCACAGTGGTATCAATATCAGAGACATGGCAAAAAAAAAAAAAAAAAACCCATCTCAACCCTTGTTAAAAAAAAAGGACTTTTTTCGTTGTTATATTTTTGCCTTCAAAATTTGTTATATTTTGCACCACCAAAAAGTGTCATTTCGTTGTTTAAATAAAGTGAAAATATTTCTACCTTAACACAGAGTTTTTCGTAAGTATCCCGTTCATACTTTTTTTATTGTATTTTCTAAAATTCGGACAAATCTATAATCAGGGATGGGTCAATCCCCAATTAGTCCAAATTATCGACGCTCTACTGTATCTATATAATTTGATTTGTTACAAGATCTAATTCAAGGTCCCCCATATTTTTTTCTAACAAAGATTCCAATATAAACAAAATGTAGGCCCTAAACTTGATATGTGTGACAGTAGGTTAGGAAAGATAAAGTCCCTTAAAGCTACGTGAGGTGGTGCGCACACGCGCACACACAAACATACACATATAGGATACATTTCCTCCTCTGCTGGCAGCATCAGCGGTAGTAGCGCCGCCCTATCACCCCCCCCTCCCCCTCAAAACAGACGTCAGTGACACGCCAGCGCTTGAAGCGACAGTGTTTATCTTATCTATCGCTCGTGGAGCATGCGACAAAGTCAGCGCGCGGCGCGCGGGTTGCTTATCTATTTCTCTCTTCCACCTCCAGTTGCAACAATTCACAACATGACAGTCCTGTCTCACGGGGATGGAATACTAATATCACGGTTATGTTCTCCGGGCATTCTTTAAATAAATACCTTCTCCAAGACGTATATGTATTCACATCGAGACCAGGCGAGTTTAGTTAGGGGAGCGGTTAGCACCCATGACTTTGACTCGGGAGGCTGGGGTGCAATCTCCTCAACCCCCATCCCTATCCACACTTCCCTTTACTACCCACCCGAGCTTTACACATTTAATTTCACGAGAGATGAAGCAATTTTCAGATCAACATGAATTGTGGGCCACATATTATATTATCTGGCCTTCCTCAAACCATTTTTTAGTTAACAGGATCACAACAACAAAAGTTATAAGTTAATTGAGGATTTTTTTCTGTGATTAAGAAACTTCAGGTCTGTCGTTTACATAAATAAATACCGCAGCGTGAGGTTATTTCCTTTTAATTAGGTGGCGTCCTTAGCTTATTATAAAAAATGAAAGAAAAAAAATCAAATCTAGGGAAATCCAAAGAAAATCATTCTGAAAATTCAGAATATGATATCTAGATGGTGAATTTCTCTTTAAAATTAATAACAGCTTCGGCTATTTGATTAAAAGAAAATAAGTTTTTCGAATAATTTTCATGACAATTTTTTTCTCCTGAGCATTTCGTCTTACTACCCGTCCGGCATAGTACTATGACTAAGCTAAGCTGTTAGGAAAGAGGAAGGTTGAGTTTAAAACAAATGTACCCTCATTTGCGTGGAGGAAAAGTGGAAAACCATCTAGGGAGGAAAAAACCTTCAGTACATCCGACCGGGATTCAAACCCCGATCTTCCCATCAACGGGCAGTCCAGTTTATTTCGAGAGTGACGCGTTAGATCAGGCGGCCACCAAAGCGGATCAAAATTTTTTGGAAGCAAAGTTTGAAAAAATGTGTGAAGTCGAGAGGTCTTTTTTCTGATGAGAGTTAGTAGATAACATTTCTTTAAAAAGTGCACCCGTTGCGAACAAACGGTCGTCGTGGAATGGAAGTGGGTCTAGAGGGAAGTGTGAATCAAGAAGTCATTAAGCTCGGAACAAAGACGGCGAGTATGGATCACTTCTAGTGACTTGGAGAGTTCAAACAACCCCATCAGACTTTATTCATCCCCTCCCTTGGCTTGGACCATCCCTTTCAACGACCGGAGACAATGAGGAGTGTCGTGGATGTCTTTCAGGAGCAAGTTCCAAGTTGTTCCGTTTGGAAATGTCGATGTCTTCAGTCAATCCACTTTGAAAGTTGTTATGTATCTTCCGCGAACCTTAGAGCCGACAATAAAATAGCCGGAAGGGTTTGGTTGCACGGTTAGTGCGCCTGACTTTGGCGCAATAACCGGTAAGGTTGGTTGAACGGTTATTGCGCCTAGTTGGAAAAATATACAGCAAGTTTGGATACATGGTTAGTGCACCTGATTGGCAAACTATACAGCAAGTTTGGATGCACGGTTGGTCCATCTGATTGGTACAATATACAGCAAGTTTGGATACATGGTTAGTGCACCTGATTGGCAAACTATACAGCAAGTTTGGATGCACGGTTGGTCCATCTGATTGGTACAATATACAGCAAGTTTGGATGCAAGGTTGGTCCATCTGATTGGTACAATATACAGCAAGTTTGGATACATGGTTAGTGCACCTGATTGGCAAACTATACAGCAAGTTTGGATACACGGTTGGTCCATCTGATTGGTACAATATACAGCAAGTTTGTATACATGGTTAGTGCACCTGATTGGCAAACTATACAGCAAGTTTGGATACACGGTTGGTCAATCTGATTGGTATAATATACAGCAAGTTTGGATACATGGTTAGTGCACCTGATTGGCAAACTATACAGCAAGTTTGGATACACGGTTGGTCCATCTGATTGGTACAATATACAGCAAGTTTGGATACATGGTTAGTGCACCTGATTGGCAAACTATACAGCAAGTTTGGATGCACGGTTGGTCCATCTGATTGTTACAATATACAGCAAGTTTGGATACATGGTTAGTGCACCTGATTGGCAAACTATACAGCAAGTTTGGATGCACGGTTGGTCCATCTGATTGGTACAATATACAGCAAGTTTGGACGCACGGCTAGTGTGCCTGATTGACACAAAATACAGCAAGTTTGCACGCACGGCTAGTGTGTCTGATTGACACAAAATACAGCAAGTTTGGATTTACGTTTAGTGCATTTGATGTCGATACGTGCCATTAAAACATAAGTTTGGTTTTAAGAGGTCTTTGCTATAAGGAAGATAAATATTTTAGCACCAACCCGTAACTAAATTACATCTATGACGTAAGCATATATACATTCAGATGTGTCAGCATAAAATAATATAGTGTACTCTGTTTATTTCTCTAGATCTCTTTCTTTACCTAGAAACATCGTAAATTCGGGCGTCCCCTGGACAGCGGTACATCAGTACTGGCTAATCTTTCCACAAAGTGAGCTACATATTGATGTAGCCCAGACACATATGTACACTTTCACGTATTCATACGTCGAGTCGTGTTAGATACAGATGCAACTTTTGATACTATCATTATCTATCAATGTAGACCACACAAAAAAATATTTATTTTCTAAAAGTTTCCTCCTACTAAAATTCTACTGTAGATAGTGTGTGTGATGTGTGTCAAGATGAAATAACTCTGTTTTTTTTTTGGGGGGGGGGGGGAGGTTGCGACATCTTTAAGCCAGTTTAATTATTGAGCGGGGGACAAGCGTAAGGCGTGGCGCAGTGCGGGTTGCAAACTACTCAGGGATTCAGATCCTTGATGAACTCTTAGCTCCACAGATTCTAATTACCATGGAAATGACTCATTAACAAGGACAATGTCTTGGTGAGGGACGATCAGCTCCGCTGAGTACATATGAAAGGGAGGGCAGGGTTAAGGATCCTCCTGCTTGAAGGTGACGTCAATACCAAAAACACTCGTCTAAAGGTGGGAGGGAGGAGGGGGGGGGGGCGCGAAATTGATATGGAAAACATTTCAAAACTTGTGTTTTCGGTCTTGATTTTGGCGGAATTAATTTCAAATGGCTCTTTCAAGTTGACAGAGAGAAGTACGCGCGTACAATATAATACGCTCACAGAATTTACGCGACAAACTTTAGAGCACGTATCACGGCGACGAAAAAATACCTTCCAAGTCAGACCAGATCGAATAAATTAGTAAGTGAATACTTTTTAGTTGTATTATCTTTTTAAGTATTTAATTCTTGTGCAAAAAAATAACAGCTATAGCCCGATTCAGTAACCGAATGGTCTCAGGCGTCGCTCTAGTGCTAGAGTGGCTTGCTGATGACGGGGAGATCGGGGCTCGAATCCCGGTCGGGTCTGCTGAGGGTGGTTTTCCCTAAACGGTTACCCACCCTCCTTCCACACAAATGCAGGTATATTACCTCTAAAATTCTTCTTTCCTCATCCTTATCTCATTAGAGTAATTATCATATATGCAAATAACCTGGACAGGTTGTAAGACGCGACAATGAAAAAACAGGTATCCACAAATTATTATTATTTCGGGGGGGGGGGGGGGGAGGAGGGGGTTCGGCGTGCACTTTATGGCCATACTGATTAAATAAGCACACAGCTTACAATCCAACTTAATTAAGGAATAGAACCATCACTCAACCTTCTGGTAATTAATGCGTTTTTATGAAAGTGCAAAAACAAATTACACAGATACTACATTTTAAGCCTGGCCAAGAATCAAGTTCGGCACCTTATATAGGGAGATGGCAAGCAAGCTACCGACTGAGCCAGCCAGCATAGAATTACTCCATCTTCTGTTGGTCAAACACAACACTCATATATTTAATTTTCCAAGAAGAACAGTTTAAAGCATTTTAAGAAAAGTGGCACACTAATAAGATAACCTGGATACCTCAGTTGACAGAGCAGTCATCTCGTAAAAACCGGAGGGTCAGGTTTAACCCTACCAGTTCTTCTTCTTCTATTGAAAAGGAGAGTTGTTTCAGTTCAGAATATTAAGCAAAGTCACTGATATTTCACGGGGCATTTCTCTCGGAAGACATTGTTTCTTAATGTAAAGGGGTGTGTGCCAGATAAAGGTTAATTAGGTTGAGACATTTCATGAGTTTTTCTTGAGTTGGTGAAGGGTGGCGGGTGGCATGGTATAAAAGGTCGAGTTTATTGCCATGGAAACCATAAACAGTTAGGCTAAATATACTAAGGGAAGGCGATGGGGGGGGGGGGGGGGGGAATGGGGTGAAGTTGTACGGCAGGAGAACGAACAGGAGAAGAGGAAAATACAAATGAGAATACAAAGTGATGTAACCTCCCCTATTAAATTACATAATCTAATTCACAAAGATCCATTCTACGCTTCTTTACCAGTTACCTTTCGTTTCCCGAGAATTTAGTTCTTAATGATCAACCATATTAAGTTTTTTTTTACTTTAAATTTAAATTGAGATAAAATTAAACTAAACATATCTATTGAAGCAATATTATTTTTGTTTTGTTCTTACATTACGTCTGTATGGCTGTCTATGTCTGAGACTAGAGTTTAAACGGTTTGATGGATTTTATTCGCACTTGATATTTAGATGTTTTTTTTAGCACCACGTCTTACTAACCAAGTATGTAATAATTACGCTAATGGTTTTTAAAAATTAGAAAAGTTTCATTTAGAGGAAGTGTGCCAACATTTGAGCCAAAGGGAGTGTAAAACCATTTTGGAAAAACCACCCGAACCGGGAATCTAATCAAGATCTCCCCATAATCGGCAGTCTAGTCCACTGCGAGAGTAGCGCGTAAGACGACGTGGCCGATGATATTTAGATGCTATAAGGTCATAGCTAAGAGAGTTTTTTAAATGTTTATTCTGGCTCTCAAATTAAGGGTGGTAACTAATTTTCGAAAATGTCACAAACTATAAAAGATATTATAAGAAAGTGTGTTCGATTGTGTTTTATGATATATTTACATCGTATATAAATAATTATTTGTTTCAAAAGATCTTAAGTTTCGCTTCCAAATGCCATTTCAATAAGGAATATCGATTTACAATGTGACAATGAACATTAAAAAATGGCTAACTAACGTAATGTTCCAGATTTTTCTGTGAAGCAGTTGGTCTGTGGCGAGATCAACTCAGCCACGTGAGGACTAATGAGGAACTACTTAAATAAAAAAGTAACCGGCTCCGGTCTAGAAAACTGAGAGTAACGGCTGGAGGGTTGGCAATGTCTTCGCCAACATGGGGCGGCCGCTCGGTTGGTATAGCTCACTCGCAGGCTAACGCAATTGGTTTTTTTTTTGGCATGATATAGCTTTGGTGTCTCCAGATTTTTTTTAAGGAGTTCCCAAATCATTTCATTGCGTATGATTAAAGAATCGAACCCGAGCCTTTTACATAAAAGTCGCAATTTGAAACCTACACGTTTCTCATTTCACATTTCTGGGAATATCAAGAGTATAATAAAACAAGATAAAAAAAACCAAGAAATTCTACTTTATTAAAAAAAGAGAGAGAGAGAAAATAGAGCAGGGGAAATGATCGGATTTTCGCAATGAGGAAGGAATAAATTGAATGTGTGACATCATGATGGATTGCCCCGAGGCAGATATTTAAAGAATTCTAAGAAGATCCCTCGAAGGTGACATTTAGCAGAACCCACTCTATTTCTTTACTTATTCAAAGAGTAAATACCACTCCTATAGAACACACAAGACGTGTTGGTTTGACAGTAAAACATATGTTAGCTACGAAGCATGGACATTGTAGAAAATGTTTGTTCTGATTAGTTTTTTTGCATCGCGTTTTATAACCCGTCCGGGATATCTGAGTTTAATCAAACTAATGGAGTTTGTATGAGGGAAGTATTATTATATTATTATTATTATTATTATTATTATTATTATTATTATTATTAGAACCGCGTCTTACTACCCGTTTTGGTTATACGCACTTACGCTAATGTGTAATGGTAGGGTGATTGTGAGATGAAATGGAGGACCTACAGTTTAACGTGGAATCCGAACCACCGTGGAGGCCTGGCATTCCTCACACTCACAAGTTGTGATTAATACACATCTTGTCAAAGGTGAAGGAAGGGTTTGGCAATTAAATTAATCTGTGCCGGGGCCGAGGATTGAACCCCGGACTCCCAGCACAGAAATCTGACACCTTACCTCTAAACCGCCAGGTCACCTATGAGGGAAGTAGAATTTAGAGGAAACGTACTCATCTTTGCGTGGAGGGAAAGAGTGAGAAAACATTGTAACGCTATTTCAGCTACACTATTTAAAATGTGTAATATATAAAGTACTTGTAATAAATGCAGACATTTTATTAGAGGCTAGTAAGGAATTAGGTTAAGTAGTGAACGCTAAAAAGACTAAACATATGGTCACACAGAGAACAAAGATTGGAGGTGGTAATTTAGAGATTACTGCGAACAACATATCAAATGACAGGGTTAGTGAGTTTAAATGTTTATGGGATAGTGTAATATACGGTAAGCATCGATTTTGATATAAAAATCAACCCATGACACGCACTCAAATAATCGATTGTATTAGCACAATCTACCAAGAAGTTGTTTCTTCGGTAAACTAAATAATAATAATTTGTTCTGTTTTGAATAAACATATGTTCGCCGGCGGTAATTTTTAAACTGGTTTGTATCTATTTTTTTTAAATGTCATAATCTTTTGTAATTATAATCTGTTTTGTTCTTTAATTATTTTATTCGCGGTTCATTAAGTCTATTATGAGGTTTATTTATCTGGTTGCCTAGCAACCCAACATTGATCCAACGAGTAAATGATTGTCACTGTTGTGATGATGAATAAACAAATTTTGAAAATATATTGTGGGGTATGGATTAGAACTTTTTTTTTAAATTTAAGTAAGTGGAGGGGGGTTTCTTAATTCTATATTTTTACCCGGAATGGAGCCCGTATATTAATATGGTCGGTTTTAAAAATGAAATATAATGGAAATGTAACCATTTCATAAGTGCCAAGTGTACAGTGAGGATAGAGCCTATTATTTTGAAAGTACCTATATGTATAATAATGTTATGACAGGATCTTCAATAGTAAACCTTAGATATTATCTATCAAGGCTTATAATTTTGAACTGACTTGGAACAATTTTTATTTTCTAGAAGAATAATCTTTGGTGAGACAGAATGTTGTTTAGTCATTTAGCATCCAGAACAATAATTACACACATTAGTCAATTATAATCTCATTTTATTAAATGAAATAATCGTGTGCTGATAGAATTAGTCAGGTCAGTAAGTGCACGTTAAGTACCTCCAATAAATAAAATACCTAAACACTCCGTCTTACTACCAGTCAGGGCTCTCTGCATTTAATTACACACGTACGGTAGGCGGGATTTAGAGTAAATGCACCCTTATTTGCGTGGAGAGAGAGGCGGAAACCGTTTGGGAGAAAATATCCCCAGTAGAACTGGACAGAATTGAAATCCTGACTTCAGCTTCACCGACAAACCAAACGAGCGTGACGTTTTAAACCCGCGTGACCACCGATGCTTGTTTTAATCATTATCAATTGCTTGTATAGTGAATATATGAACGTAACTAAAATGTTGTAAAAGGGAATCAATAAGCTCGGAGGTATAGGGGGTGGAGGATATTTGTATATTATGCTAACAGCAACACAAAAGGTTGCCACAGTCAGCTAAATCAGCAAGAAACTACAAGAGTGAGATAACCTATAGTAAAATAAGCAATAACTTGACAGTTATCATTGTAACCATTTATAATTCTATTTGACTTATGAGCCTTTCTATAATCATTAAAATCACTTGAGAAGGAAATATAAATTCAAAACTCAACCGGCATTGCGGCCCCACCCAAAACACGCCGCGACCCCAAATAGGGTCGTGACCCCCAGGTTGGAAACCACTGCCTGAAAGTGCAACATCCCTTGACAGCCGGAGTGGACAGTTTTTCACTCGGCCCCACCTCCCCTTTTGTTTCGCACAGGCCCAGATTTGAGTGAGGGCAGTAGGGCCTCAGTAAACTGTTGCAATAAACACAATGTTTCTCTTCAGGATATACAGATTGCAGTCATAATAAAATCTTCGAAAGATTAAAAAATAAAATGTCGGTATTTTTTACTGCCTAGGGCCTCCAATTTTTTACTGCCCAAGTCCCTCAATTTCTTACAGCCCCGAGACCACCAATTGTTTACATCCCCAGAAGCACCAATTTTCTACAGCCCCGGGACCACCAACTTTTTACATCCCGGGACCACCAATTTTTTACATCCCCGGGACCACCAATTTTTTACAGCCCCAAGACCACCAATTTTTTAAAGCCCCGAGACCACCAATTTTTTACAACCCCGGGACCACCAATTTTTTACAGGCCCAGTACCACCAATTTTTTACAACCCCGGGGCCTCTGATTGCTTACAGGCCCGGGGCTTCCCCAGCTCTAAATACTGCCCTGGTTTCGTATATCCGCGAGGGGTCGAAAGGTCATCTGTGTCTATAGTCGCAGGATATCCGGAACTCGCGCCCTGCGTCCCGATGAGGATCTGATTGCATCAACGAGAAGTGGAGCTTCCAGAATCCTTTTCATCTCTGGGACCACCTTCCTCAAAATAAAGAAAACACCGGGGAGGTTAGAAGTGGGGTCGAGGGAAAGAGAGGTTGGCCCCGGTGTAAAAGAAGGCGCAGAACAAAAAAACACTTCCTCAAAATACTCAAGTAAACAAGTAGGAAAAGGGAGTTCAAAGAAAGGTACGATCTTTGTTATTAGAGCTTTCGGACAAATGAAAGAACTGAAATAGGTCTAGACAAATAAATGTTTTCTCGATGCTCGAGTAATACAAGTCACATCTTAAAATGACGGAGCAAATATAGTTTAATACTTCCATAGTGACTGAGAGAAGCGAGGTTTTGTTTTAACTTTTACAGTTGGCATTTCGTCTGTCTGTCAGGATGTTTGTTACAAGATAACTGTCAAATGAGTTGAACAATTTTGACGAAATTTGGCAGGCTCATTCTTAGTACAAAGGCCGATTAAAGTATTTACATATATTTTTATAGGTAGATATGTGTTTCAATATGGCGGCCGCTCAAAAAGTTTATAGTCTAATATCTTATCTCATTTGATTTGAATTCCTAGCTCTTAGCAACTCTAAGCTTAGTAGGGCGGATTTATTTTTAAATTTCGAAATCTATTGAGAGACTGGCGTCCTAAACCATGTGAACCACAGTTACAATATATGAATTCAATGTACTATTTGATAGAGTATTAATTTGCTTCTGTCTAACTTGATCAAAGGAAAATATTAACATGAAATCCAAAGATGTTTTAAGACTGTATAAACGATAATAACATGGAGGGAGCGAGGTCTACTGTTCACAGAACTACTAGTAAGACTGTAGTAACGATAATAACATGGAGGGAGGTCTACTGTTCACAGAACTACTAGTAAGACTGTAGTAACGATAATAACATGGAGGGAGGTCTACTGTTCACAGAACTACTAGTAAGACTGTAGTAACGATAATAACATGGAGGGAGGTCTACTGTTCACAGAACTACTAGTAAGACTGTAGTAACGATAATAACATGGAGGGAGGTCTACTGATCACAGAACTACTAGTAAGACTGTAGTAGCGATAATAACATGGAGGGAGGTCTACTGTTCACAGAGCTACTAGTAAGACTGTAGTAACGATAATAACATGGAGGGAGGTCTACTGTTCACAGAGCTACTAGTAAGACTGTAGTAACGATAATAACATGGAGGGAGGTCTACTGTTCACAGAACTTCTAGTAAGACTGTAGTAACGATAATAACATGGAGGGAGGTCTACTGTTCACAGAACTACTAGTAAGACTGTAGTAACGATAATAACATGGAGGGAGGTCTACTGTTCACAGAACTACTAGTAAGACTGTAGTAACGATAATGACATGGAGGGAGGTCTACTGTTCACAGAACTACTAGTAAGACTGTAGTAACGATAATAACATGGAGGGAGGTCTACTGTTCACAGAACTACTAGTAAGACTGTAGTAACGATAGTAACATGGAGGCAGGGAGGTCTACTGTTCACAGAACTTCTAGTAAACTAGGTATACTAAAACAGCAGGGACCTTTTCATCAAACGCAAACGACTTTGTAAACCGTTATAGTTGGCTAGAATATCGATAATGAAAAAGTCGTTTGAATGGCTTTTGCTCGTGTTCTCTGTTCAAACAAATTGTTTATTTTCCACTGAGAGTACAGACCAATCAAATGTGTTCGATATTGTACAAACAGTAAGAGAACACAGTATACAGAGAACTTCTGTGTTGGTGTAATGGAAGTGTGCAATTAAACATTGGTACATTCTAATTACCAACTGTCCTTATTTATGGATAGTGAAAAAAGTATTGAAACCTAATTGATGGAACTCAGGATAAATTTAAATTTTAAAACAAATTAGATATTACATTTTTTATTTTTTTTTTGTTTATTTGAGCTATTTAACGTGTAGACTACTTTCTGAACCGAGTTACTATACAAGCACACTACTTATAAAATAACTTAAATATAGAACAGACACAACATCCAGCCCCCGGCCGTTAATTTATCACTGTGTAAGGGAAGGGAACCCACATTTCACCCACGATAAGTTTTTTGGCCGAGCCAGGAATCAAACCTGGGACTCGTAGTTCAGTAGGCAAACACGATATCGACTGAGCTAAGGTGTGGAACTAGACGTTTATAAAAAAAATTCTATGTTAAAAGTTATTTTGAAAGCGTTTTTCAAGCTCCGGTACTCCATTTATATATGTTTAGTCAATTATTTAACTACCTTTAACTTGCTATTATATTAATTTTTATGAATAAGTTAGGTATACCTTATGACCAAGCTGATCATATCATCACACGACTTACGAACTGGCTTAATTATAAGATGACAACCAGTGCCCACAACCGTCAATTAGTAACTGTGCTAGTGCTGTTCCAATTTCTCAAATGATAGGCCTACAGCCGTACCGGAAGATCGGCAGAGAAATTTGCTACCGCAGGAGCTAAGAGCTGCTTTCGTTATCAATGATAGATCAGGGTTGCCACTATTTATTTAATACCAAATTTCCTATTTTTTCTAGGCAGCTTGGAATCTAAGAAAAGCGTAATGAAATGTTGATTTAAAAAAAAATAAACTGAAGTGTGAAATCATGATGTAACTTGTGTTTAAAACAGGATGATTTAAGGGGAAATACATCGTATGTCACTTCACAACCCTTGTTTAAGGGGTATTAGGACATGTTTGAGTCATCGTGCTTAGATATTAAGTTCACATTTTCATCCATCCAAAGACCTAATATTTTAAGCTTTCAGTTAAATGTTCCAAATTAACAAATATTCCAGTATGTTTACTAGGTTTTGCGAAATTCTGTGTGTCTTCACTGGTTTTTTCGAAACAAAAAATTCCCTGTTTTCCCCCCCGGTTCTACAGGTGCGTGTCAAACCTGTAAATGTTGATGATGGTATTAGTGATAGACCAGACTTAATTTATTGACAATTTTAAGTGACAATAATGTAAAACGCACTTTAAGGTATGTCATTTAAATGAAAAATACCGTCTGCTGCTTCCGCAAATGATTTTAAAATGGTTGTATCCAAAAGTGTCAAGAATAAAATGGTTACGTTAAAATAATGTACAGTGGTTAGAATCATATTATGGAACACAGCCAGGCTATAAACATTAGAAATGTTACGATTCTGAGATATCTTATCATTATCATTATTATTATTAGTACCACGTCTTACTACCCGTTCGGGTTATACACACTTTCACTAATGTGTAATGGTAGGGTGATTGTGAGATGAAATGGAGGACCTACAAATTTAACGTGAGATCCGAACCACGGTGGAGGCCTGGCATTCCACACATTCACAAGTTGTGATTAATACACGTCTTGTCAGAAATGAAGGAAGGGTTTGGCAATCAGATAAGTCTGTACCGGGACCGAGGATTGAGCCCCGGACCCCCAGCACAGAAATATGATACCTTATCACTAGAACGCCAGGTCACCTGTGAGATATCTTCTTTAGAGATGGTTGGAATGAAAATAAAGCCACACTGATAGCTTTTCCGGCTGAAATAAAATTATCGAGTCCATTTAAGGTGGTTGACGCCATTTACAACGGATAAAAGGGAGTAGGCCCTTTTAGACGAGAGACGCTTGCTGTAGTAATTCACTTGTTGGCATAAAAGAGACTCCGGTCGGTTACGGAAATGGGACAGAGAAGGAGTAAGGCAAAAAATTAGATCGAAAACACACGTTTCCATCAAATGAATGAAAAAAAGGTTTTGATCAAAGTAAACAGCCCTTAAATTTAATGGTAGGCCTAAGTAAACAGCTAAGCAAAAGGGCCCCAGATCAGTCATCAAATATACAGTAAATAGGAGCAACATGTTATGCGATCTGCAACACTTTTCCTTTAATGACGTGCCAATAAGTACATAAGGGGTTTTCATGGCATCATTCCAGACCCTGAACGTGAGATTGAATAGAGATGTTTGTCATGTCAAGGTCATCTCATAATATTAAGGTGGAAGTGTAGGAGACGCTAGTTAAGGCCAGTGTTGCAGTTTTTATAACATTACATTTTTTTAGCCAAAATAGATAGAAGAATTCTCCGGTGCAAACATAGAGGTTTTTTTCACATGGTGATATCAACAGTTGTTGAATATCTGTAATGAACATAAAAGCATTAGATGAGGAACTTTTTAAATTAATATAAAAGGTTGACATTAAATTCCAGGACACCTTAGAAAGATATTCAACAACTGTTGATATCACCGTGGGAAGAAAATTAAACTATGTTTGTACCGGAGCAATATTTTGTTTATATTGACTAAAACAAGTTTTGATTTAAAAAAAAAAGCACCGGCTATTTCTCGCATTCGTTTCACTCCCCCTTAAATTTTAAAGATCGTTTACCAGCGTTGGCACAAACTTACACTTAACTTAAAGATTCTCAAATTAAATTGTGTTAGGATTCAAACGAATGGAATATTGTTGCTGTTATAATTAAATCAATAGTTACTAGCAGTGGCGTGGCGTGAAGTGTTGCCAGGGTAAGCGGAGTTAGTTCGAGTAGTACATGTAATTGGTTTCCCTCAATCAGCTGAAAACACATTTGGTCAAGAATACACTAAAACCTATTCCTGTGAGAGGTAAAAAGCAGAGATTGGTCGAATAGGGGGAGGGGGGGCAAATGGGTGAAGAAACATCACGGGTGCGGCTCTCTGCCTATCCTTCCAACATCACGGGTGCTATTCTCTGCCTATCCTTCCAACATCACGGGTGCTATTCTCTGCCTATCCTTCCAATATCACGGGTGCGGTTCTCTGCCTATCCTTCCAACATCACGGGTGCTATTCTCTGCCTATCCTTCCAATATCACGGGTGCGGTTCTCTGCCTATCCTTCCAACATCACGGGTGCGGTTCTGCCTATCCTTCCAACATCACGGGTGCGGCTCTCTGCCTATCCTTCCAACATCACGGGTGCTATTCTCTGCCTATCCTTCCAACATCACGGGTGCGGTTCTGCCTATCCTTCCAACATCACGGGTGCGGTTCTCTGCCTATCCTTCCAACATCACGGGTGCTATTCTCTGCCTATCCTTCCAACATCACGGGTGCTATTCTCTGCCTATCCTTCCAATATCACGGGTGCGGTTCTCTGCCTATCCTTCCAACATCACGGGTGCTATTCTCTGCCTATCCTTCCAATATCACGGGTGCGGTTCTCTGCCTATCCTTCCAACATCACGGGTGCGGTTCTGCCTATCCTTCCAACATCACGGGTGCGGCTCTCTGCCTATCCTTCCAACATCACGGGTGCTATTCTCTGCCTATCCTTCCAATATCACGGGTGCGGTTCTCTGCCTATCCTTCCAACATCACGGGTGCGGTTCTGCCTATCCTTCCAACATCACGGGTGCGGCTCTCTGCCTATCCTTCCAATATCACGGGTGCGGTTCTGCCTATCCTTCCAACATCACGGGTGCGGTTCTCTGCCTATCCTTCCAACATCACGGGTGCGGTTCTCTGTCTATCCTTCCAATATCACGGGTGCGGTTCTCTGCCTATCCTTCCAACATCACGGGTGCGGTTCTCTGCCTATCCTTCCAACATCACGGGTGCTATTCTCTGCCTATCCTTCCAATATCACGGGTGCGGTTCTCTGCCTATCCTTCCAACATCACGGGTGCTATTCTCTGCCTATCCTTCCAATATCACGGGTGCGGTTCTCTGCCTATCCTTCCAACATCACGGGTGCGGTTCTGCCTATCCTTCCAACATCACGGGTGCGGCTCTCTGCCTATCCTTCCAACATCACGGGTGCTATTCTCTGCCTATCCTTCCAATATCACGGGTGCGGTTCTCTGCCTATCCTTCCAACATCACGGGTGCGGTTCTGCCTATCCTTCCAACATCACGGGTGCGGCTCTCTGCCTATCCTTCCAATATCACGGGTGCGGTTCTGCCTATCCTTCCAACATCACGGGTGCGGTTCTCTGCCTATCCTTCCAACATCACGGGTGCGGTTCTCTGCCTATCCTTACAACATTACGGGTGCGGTTCTGCCTATCCTTCCAACATCACGGGTGCGGTTCTGCCTATCCTTCCAACATCACGGGTGCGGTTCTCTGCCTATCCTTCCAACATCACGGGTGCGGTTCTCTGCCTATCCTTCCAACATCACGGGTGCGGCTCTCTGCCTATCCTTCCAACATCACGGGTGCGGTTCTCTGCCTATCCTTCCAACATCACGGGTGCGGTTCTGCCTATCCTTACAACATTACGGGTGCGGTTCTGCCTATCCTTCCAACATCACGGGTGCGGTTCTGCCTATCCTTCCAACATCACGGGTGCGGTTCTGCCTATCCTTACAACATTACGGGTGCGGTTCTGCCTATCCTTCCAACATCACGGGTGCGGTTCTCTGCCTATCCTTCCAACATCACGGGTGCGGTTCTCTGCCTATCCTTCCAACATCACGGGTGCGGCTCTCTGCCTATCCTTCCAACATCACGGGTGCGGTTCTCTGCCTATCCTTCCAACATCACGGGTGCGGTTCTGCCTATCCTTACAACATTACGGGTGCGGTTCTGCCTATCCTTCCAACATCACGGGTGCGGTTCTCTGCCTATCCTTCCAACATCACGGGTGCGGTTCTCTGCCTATCCTTCCAATATCACGGGTGCGGTTCTCTGCCTATCCTTCCAACATCACGGGTGCGGTTCTCTGCCTATCCTTCCAACATCACGGGTGCGGTTCTCTGCCTATCCTTCCAATATCACGGGTGCGGTTCTCTGCCTATCCTTCCAACATCACGGGTGCGGTTCTCTGTCTATCCTTCCAATATCACGGGTGCGGTTCTCTGCCTATCCTTCCAACATCACGGGTGCGGTTCTCTGCCTATCCTTCCAACATCACGGGTGCGGCTCTCTGCCTATCCTTCCAACATCACGGGTGCGGTTCTCTGCCTATCCTTCCAACATCACGGGTGCGGTTCTCTGCCTATCCTTCCAATATCACGGGTGCGGTTCTCTGCCTATCCTTCCAACATCACGGGTGCGGTTCTCTGCCTATCCTTCCAACATCACACACCCCGCTATTGGTAATTAAGATTCGAAAATGGAAATTATTAATTGTATCCCACAACGGTGGGAATTTTAATAACAAATTTTAAGATATTTTCTATAGTGGGCGTTTTATTAAAGGATACCCTTTAAACTTATTAAAAATTAAAATCGTACCAAATTTGGTTCTAATCTGTTGAGAACTTCAAAGTATGCACAGCGATCCAGCAAAATACACATTATCTAATCTATAATAGTGTCGGCTTTGTCTACCTAGAGAAAGAAAGACAAGAAATGTAGAACTTATATCAATTTGGTGACCCGTAAAAATAAAAGAATGCCACCAACATTAGTGATATTTGACTTTAATATTAATATTATTTCATAAGTATCGATAAACTAAGAGAGGTGAGCTGCAAATCACATGAATTAACGTATACCTTTATGAAAACGGTTCTAATAGTTTTTATAGTTGTAATAAAGTTCCTTTCTATCGAAATTGGATTGTACAGTAAATGTAACATTATACATTTAATACAATGTTATTATCCCCTACCTTAAAGTATCCCTATTACTTGTAATAATAATAATAATAATAATAATAATAATAATAATAATGTATCAAGCTATGAGCTGTATGAACCTGCTTATTTTTTCCCCATATTTTTTACTAGCACGAAGTACCATGCTTTGTCTGGGAGAAATATTTTAGGGGTAAAATGAATAAAAAGTTTAAAAAGGTGTAAAAAGTGCAAACAGGGTGATAGGGAAATCAAACACTTTTTTTATAAAGGGTAAAAAGGGGTAAAAATATGCATAAAGTGCCAAAAGGATAAAAAGGAGATTTAATCTTAATTTTAAATTTCCAGGTGCACGTTTTTGTGCGCAGAATCTATCATAACCCGCATTGCACAACTGTATGAAAATATGTAGTACTAGCTCGCGGCGTTAATATATCTTCATTTTTGTATGTTTTTAATTAATTTAACAAAATCAAATCCAAATTTTAAAATTCCATCTCTAAGCTGCACATTCTCGTGATATTTAAACATGGTTTGTAAGTGTTTTGTACCAAATTGCCGGGGAAACTATAAAAATAAACCTAAGGTCCACGTATTTGGTTTTCCAAATGATGACGATATTAAGAAGGTATGGTTGAATTCAATCCCAAGAAAAGATTTTCAGCCCACTAAACATTCAAGGGTAGGCCGTATGAGCATATTAATTTTAATGAATACTCGTTTTTATAGACTTGACGTTAAACATACGTTTTAAATCCATTGTATTGAAATCTTAATCTAATAATTTTAGAAAAATTATAAAGGTTTGACAGTTATTCGTATTAAAGTTTTTTACGAGCGTAGTAAATTTGAAACATTTTGACATTATAAAGTAAATAATTAATATATTTAAGATAAGATTTGTTTTAGTTTTTTTTACAAAAAACTGATATGATTTTAAACATTTT
The DNA here is from genome assembly GCA_033556935.1 of Timema podura. NCBI lineage: Eukaryota > Metazoa > Arthropoda > Insecta > Phasmatodea > Timematidae > Timema > Timema podura. Next base: position 53,335,804 of record JAVRXN010000012.1, on the reverse strand, counting down.
GTGAACTCCAAAATTGTAATCTTCAAGTAAATCTTCTAAACTTCTCAATATAAAACTAGATACTACTGATAGAATGCTCCCTCTCGTTTACAAATTGACAAATTAAAGCTAAATTAAATTAATGGTAGGCCTATTAAAAATATCATATCTGCATCGGTGCTCACGCCTTCTAAACTTCAGTTTGAACCCTACCAGATGTATGAGAGAGTAGTTACCTCAATGGTTACTCACCCTCCTTTAGTGTAAATGTGGGTACATTTTACACTATGAAAAAAATCACTTTTCCACTACATCTCAAAACCCATTAGGGCTACACGCATATTTATCACGGTAATATAATAAGGATGAAGAAGGTAAAATTTAGGTTAAATGTACCCAAATTGATGTGGAGAGAGAGTGGGAAACCTTTAAGGAAAAGGTACCCTCAGCACACCAAGCTGGGATACGAATCCCAACCTCTCTGGCATTGGCAAACCAGACTACATGAGCTTGACATTTAGACTGCATGCCTTTCGGAGCGGATAAAAGTGTATGTAAATGAGAATAGCCGTGGATGGGTAGTAAGATGTATTGTAAAATCAAATTCAAGGTTATGTCTAAATACATACTTATAACCACAACACAATAACAATTTATTTGAATTTTTTAAACTTTGATTGCTAGTTCTTCTAAATAACTTACCCCAAAAATATTTTATGATAAAATAAATGTTTAATTTCAAACCATTTAAATTCTTCATTCAAATCTTCGAGAAATTATTTTAATAAGTCATAAGAATAAATATAAATAAGGTTTTTTTTAAGGTTTTATTTTGAAACAAAATGGTAAATAAGTTTTCATAATGATTTTAACATGGATGCGGAAATAATCAAAAGCGAAGGAATGTTGCCTCAGAATGATTTTAACAAATATTATTAGATTTCGAATCTTTGTTGTATTTGATAAAATTTACTATTAAACAATTAATCAAAGTATACCGGTACTTATTTAATTTCTAGCTAACGGGATTACATTTTAAACACACCCCTGTTTAACATTATAGTTTAACTAAATTAAATTTTAAAATAAAGTTGCATATTTGATTATTGCAGCACATGCAAAGAATGTGTCCAGCTTATTATGTAATTGTAAACTTTTGTGTACAGATACGTCCTACATAATATCTATGTCCTTTGTACAGTATATCAAGCTAATGTGATGTAATACTTATTTGCAAAATAATAATAATTTAAGTAAGATCGGTTCAACAATAGAAATAATAAAGTTAAAAATAGATGCGTACAAAGTAAACGTACCAATATCGATGGATATTAAAATTATTTAACGTAACTTTATATTTTGTAATCAAATTATGCATGCAGCTATTGAATTGTGAATAGATTTATTAATTTGTGAATTTAAATATAATTTACGACCTAATTAATTTAATGTGGATAACTTAAATACCTTTATGCTTTCCTCCATAGTAATATACCTTCTTCGAGTAATATTCTATATATGATAATTATTTTAACTATAAAACACATCAAAATAATATTTGTTCCTTAACGTAATCTATTAGAAATATAATTAAAAATCCTTACTAAATAAGCTACACAAACAATATAGTGTCATGTAAATATGTTTGCCCAGGAATTGTATGGTTTCATATAATTTATGTTCAGCTTAGTTTTTATCTAAATAAATAATTTATTATATTTAAACAGGTAACATTTAACATTAAAATGTCCCCAACCATAAATACAGAAAATAACATTTGACTGACGAAACCAACGTTTCGTTGATGAAGCACAAGGAACCTGCATGGCCTCAGACTTGTGACGTCACAGGCCTTCTCTCTAGGTGGTGTTGGTCAAGGTGGAGGGAGAGAGGTGGAGGGAGGAAAGGAGGCTGTGGAGAGGTTTACGTTCCAAACAGACCCAGCCAGTGGCTGGAAGCTGCTCATGATGATGATTATTACGATGATGATGGTTAGTCATTACAATTTTTGCCATGTTTTATTATTAAAACATATAACGGCGTTAATCTGTGTGCGCTAGCTAAGATGCAAGACGTCCGAAAGGATTATATCCTCTTTCTATAAAGTTATTATATCGCGAGGGCGGAAAAAAAAAACTTAATCAAGGGGACAAAGCCGACGTACATTGTATGGAAAGTGTTAAAAAGTGATTTAAAAAATAAGTAGAACTGGACAACCGAGGAGGGGGAGCGGGGGTTAAAGAGAGTAATTACAGCACAAAGAAACACGAGCAAAGGGTAATTTTTGCCACCCCAGTCCACCCCAGTAAAAACAGTGACCGACAAAGAACAACGACCAGGAAATGGGAACGTAATGCAATTGTTACTGGACCGACGAATGAAAGATGCTGAGGGTGGGGGACGCAGGCCGAATCTATGAGAGGAAATTATTCCAGAGAAAGTGACCGTTCAACCATTAGGACATTTTGCCATTTCATCGCTTTTCCTTTTAACGCTTTTTTTTACTTCATCGCTACCCCTCGGAGATAGGAATTATTGTGATCGTCAAAAAAAGAAAATCGGATTCTAAATATTGATGAATGTTGACGTTACATGACCACCCGAACCCGAAAAAGTGGTTTTTTCTTTCTCCATAAAACAAAATCTATGTAGTTTACAGGTACGGTAGGTATAATTATTTAAAGCTCATGACTTTTTTTTATGCTACTATATCTAAAAAAACAGTAGAACATTAAAAAAAAAAGTGCTCCATAAGCAAAGCTATGGTAAAGTTAAACCATTGTAAGAAATTTGAGTCCATAATCAAAAGACATTGAATTGTTGGCTTGTTGAAAAACATGTGGTCCGTAAACAAAACGATGACAAAGAGAAAGAAAGTAGCGTGGATTTTTTTTTTCCACATGTAAATGTTCCTTAATCGACCCTCCCACTCCCTTCACCCCCCTCCACACTCTCGGTCAGTCTAATTGCACGTCTGTAATGGTCTAAGCTATTCCCGATATGTTACGATACAGTGACCACCACATGTTCCATTACAAGGGTTGAATAGGGTGGAGGCGCTGCCAACATCCTCCCACCCCCACCCCCGGCTAAGGACGCGGTGTGCCCACAATAACATCGCACTTGCCGAGTCTAGATGGGATATTAATGGCCGGAATGTTGGCGCACATGCAAATGGCCCGGACATGTTCCATGTCCCTGGAATCACACCCTTCAGGCATTAGTCGTTAAACGGTATTGACTAGAGCTAGCGGCGGTGACAGTTGGAACTGCGCGGTGCAAGGACGATATCAGGGATTCAGGGACTAGGGATGTAGGGATACAGAGGTTAGAGAAGTTGTGACCAATAATTTAGATATACAAATAACCAACCACCAATTTGGCAAAAAGTTAATCTAGTACTTCGTCTCTACAGAAGTTTAAAGCTATATTCATGTCAGAACATTTGTAACAATTTTTAAATTAATTTATCTCAATTTTCAGAGTAGAGCTTTTCCAAATCACGTAATATACATTTAGACCCTGTATAAATACGCACATTTGGAAACAAGAAACATGCCCACTTTATTGTAATCGATTCATAAGTTATGCCCGATCCACCAAGACTGAATATAAGTCCAAGTTTCAAAATAAGAGCTTTTTAGAAAATATAAACTTTTTTACGGCCAGAATAATTAATGTTTTGCTATTTTATTAGTGTTATTTTATAGGTATTTATCATTTCTCTCATCTGTGACAGCTTCAGCTCACATGACTTGATAGTTGAATGCGTGAAATTGATCTAGTAGAGCTTTTCTAAACCTCAAATAAGGCCCTTCCTATGAAAATTAAACTGTCAACACAAATGATTGTGTGTGTTTTAAAGTTGCTATTTACTATCCTCTACTGTTCATCTCCTTCAAGGTCACACAATCAGTTACTTTACTTACTTACTCTATGGCATCAGGAGTTCCAAAGTTCAATGCCGCACTTACAAACGTACGCCACACATCCCTGTCTTGAGCTAGTTCTATCCAGTCCACCTCATTACACCCTATCTCAATCTTGAGCTAGTTCTATCCAGTCCACCTCACAACACCCTATCTCTGTCTTGAGCTAGTTCTATCCAGTCCACCTCATTACACCCTATCTCAATCTTGAGCTAGTTCTATCCAGTCCACCTCATTACACCCTATCTCAATCTTGAGCTAGTTCTATCCAGTCCACCTCATTACACCCTATCTCTATCTTGAGCTAGTTCTATCCAGTCCACCTCATTACACCCTATCTCTATCTTGAGATAGTTCTATCCAGTCCACCTCATTACACCCTATTTCTATCTTGAGCTAGTTCTATCCAGTCCACCTCATTACACCCTATCTCAATCTTGAGCTAGTTCTATCCAGTCCACCTCATTACACCCTATCTCTATCTTGAGATAGTTCTATCCAGTCCACCTCATTACACCCTATTTCTATCTTGAGCTAGTTCTATCCAGTCCACCTCATTACACCATATCTCAATCTTGAGCTAGTTCTATCCAGTCCACCTCATTACACCCTATTTCTATCTTGAGCTAGTTCTATCCAGTCCACCTCACAACACCCAATCCCTATCTTGAGCTAGTTCTATCCAGTCCACCTCATTACACCCCATCTCTTTCATGTCCATTCTAATGTTATCTTCCCATCTTACTCTAGGACTTCCCAATGTTCTCTTCTTATTGTGTTTACCAGTTAAGTACCCTGAACAAGGTTCCATAGTTTCCCATTCGCGCTGCATGTCTGTCCTGCCCACCATAATCTACGAGACTTGACTATCCTAACAACGTCTCGTGATTAGTACAGGTTATGTAACTTATCATTATGTAACCGCCACAAATCCACAGTACCCTCATCCCTTTGTGCATCAAATATCTTCCTAAGCACCTTGTTTTCGCCATGAAAGGTAAGATACCACGTTTCACACCCATAGATAACAACATTCATGAGGATGGATATTAAAGACACAAAGAGGGTGGTAAATCTCCCAGAAGAAAAAGAACTAAATGAATTTTGAAGCCTGCGTTTCCAATAATAATCTGCCAGAATATTATTGTGTACAATTCTGCTGCTCTCGATGAATACCAAACACCATTGAAATGAGAAACAAATTACCGTTGTACACATTTTTGTAACTCGAAATAATATTTCAGTTAATTTTCTGTTGGGTCTATGATGATGTAGTTCGCTAATAGTTTGTTTACATTTTGAAAGTTTGAAAACAAAACAAAAAAATATATGAAATATGGTAATGCTATCGAGACGGGCACCACGTGATGTAGCGGGCTAACCAGTACAACTAAATCAGCTAAAGAAAATCATTTCACGTAATAATATATATATATTATATATAAATGTTATAGCATAATTTGTTGAATACCACGCCTCAGGAACATCCCTGGGTAAGAACGGCTCCGTCGGAAAAGTCGCACGGACACACGCGGCCTCCAATCAACTCTGTACTCGACTCAACTAGACCATCAAGCAACCTGAGTGGATGGTGAGGGTGTGTACGTCACGGCCAGGTGCCTACGTGCTGTTCTTAACGTCGAGAGGTGCTTCTAACCCCAACCCCCACCCTTGTTCGTCTGTTCAACTGGGCCCGCTGGGAACACAATACAATTCCAATGTAATATTCGACGACCGACGTCTCTCCGATCTGCAGGACAACAAGTCATTGTGGTCACGATGACGGTGCCGTCAGGCTCACCGGACAGACGGAAATAACTTGTCGTTAATTATACACTTTTCTTTAGAAAGGAGTAGGAGGCCCTAAGTTCTATTATGTAAAGTAAAAGGGATTTTTCTCGCAAGCTAGGAGTGTCTGTCACTCTTGAGTTCATTAACTACTTAAATGTATAATTAGGTTAGGTTTTCATAGGAAAAGTCATGTTGAGCGTGTCATGAGAGATCACACGTATCTCTTTTTCTACTTGGCCCACAAGACCAGTGGTTTCAATGGAGTGTGTCTCACTCCTTGACCTGTATGACCGTGTTGTGGTCTGCTGTGCCATCAGGCGGGTAAGGGGGAGTTTAGGTTGTTCCAGGCCCGATGTCAATACCTGGTTAGGTAATGGTTAGTTATCCTTGTGGAACCTTGGCGCCTCACGCTTTGTTGTTCACCTGATTGAGGTGTGCAACCTGTGGGTTTGTTACTGTCCTTCTGGCGAGGCCCGCGCCCTATTTTATGTCATGTCTGACCCTTCAGGGCGGCATGTACCTTGTTGTGTGGTAAGTGGTTGGCACCTAGGTTGAGTGTGGTTTAACTTATGATACTGGCTATACTGTATGGATGACAACTTTCCCTAAGATATTTGCCCGGTGTTTCTATGACCGGGACATTTAACTTATGTAACTAAGTCAATTGGGTCAAGCTATAGCTTCACTGACCCACCTCGGTGGCGTAGTTGGCTAACGCGCTAGTGGTGTTGAGCTCGACCCCGAGGACGGGGAGATCGAGGTTCGAATCTCGGTCGGGTGAACTGGGGGGTGGTTTTTCCTAAATGGTTTTCCACTCTCCCTCCACGCAAATGGGGTTCACTTCCTCTAAATTCAACCCTCCCAATTCCTAATCCATCAGCGTAATTAGTACTTAAGCGTATAACCCGAACGGGTAGTAAGACGCGGTGCCAAATATTATTATTATTATTATTATTATTTATTATATTATTATTATTATAGCTTCAAGTTGGCATATATCGTTCTCACCTCTTAAAATAGGGTTGTTTGTATTAGAATTTGACCAAGTTTTAACCCTGCCCTGCTCGTTATTCATTATCCTTTAGATGTTTGTTGCAACAAATCTACTATTGCTACTGTATGTGTTAGTAGTCTGTGTCTCCCGTCGGGGAGTAACTTTAAATAACTTCAGGATTGTCCTTCCCTCTATGAAGTATGATTATACCCTTTTAAGATTGAGGCGATAGTTTATAAAACAAGCGAACTTTAATTGTGGTGTTAAATCAATGGTGCTTCACGCCCGAGTTCACTCTACGATTGTGTCAATTATCTTATTGTTGTGTTTGGTATTTTGGCCTATTCGATAGGTCAACATTGAAAATGATGGATTGTGCTCTGATATCTACCTTGTAATTGCTTACTTTGTTTGCTCTATTAAACTCTTATTTCAACATGTATTTGAATCTAATGTTTTCAAGTGTTAACCTATCATATCTATTTCCCTTGTTCGTGTAGTCGACGTATTTAGTGCTAACTAAAGCCCCGCTAAAGTACAGCTACCCATTCGAGTCGTACGTAATGTACTAATTACGCTAGTTCACAAGCGAAGAGGAAAGTTGAATTTAGAGAAAGTGAACCCTCATTTGTATGAGAAAAAAAGTACCTTCAGTAACCCCTACCGATATTCGAACCCCGATTTCCCCGTCATTAAGAGTCCAGAGTGACGCCTTAGAACATTCAACAACCGAGGCTGGTAAAATACTAATTCAAAGTAACACTAGATTATAAATAACCTAAAAAAAAAGTTAGATTGTCGTCACTATGGAATATATTTTAAACCCTATTTTGACGACCACACCTCCTATTTATCGACTTTCAAAGAAGATAATTACTAAAAAAAAATATTAATTATTTATATAATTCAGGGTGAAAAAAAAAGAGGAGAAACTTCATCCCATTAATTTTAAACACTCGCGTGATACAACATGGCTGTGATGTATATAGAAATAATTAGCTCTATCCCATATTAGATACTTCTTTCCTACTAATTATAACCTCAGAATTTGGCCATTAGCTTACCAAATTTAACGTTTTCTTAACCTACAGTTTGCTGATGACTATCAGAGGTGTTTTTTTTTTCGGGAAGATACTTCCCAACTGATTAGATGGGGTTGAAATGGAAGTCAAAGTATATATGGTGCTCATACATATTTATTAGACTATCATCCTCCACCCCTCTACAAAGAGGGAGGTTGCGGGGTAGGGGGCACTCAATGCTAGACACGCAAAGTGAAACTACCCCCTGCGATATGGAGCCACCCCCAGGGGCTGTAAGGGGTAGTTTTCAATCTTGCCTCCCAGTTCTTCGTTATAAAGGGTTACCATAAGGAATGAGGAATGCACACACTATTATTAGGTAAAGTTCTTTAGACGAAGTTTACCTGCGTTAATATATTCTTATTCGAAACGAGAAGTCTATTTTTTTTTTCGAAAAAAAAACTCTAAGCGACATTAAATAAAGCAAATATATCTGTAAAAACTTTTTTTTTTACGTCAGATTTATTGAAGGGTCTATGTGTGTTTGTTATTTTCTTTAGGTTTTAAGGCATTACGAATATCAATGTTCAGATTGTTTAACTGCCGAATATTTTAGCTGTACAAAAAAAAAATGCGTCTAGAAATAGACAAGAGGCAACACAGCAACCGTAGTTTTAAATAGCGAGCCTTCAAAGCATAAAAACCATCAATAAAAAAAGTCGATATCTCGAACCAATAGTAGATGTCCAATATACATTATGAAAGACACCAACGCAATACTATTAAGTATATATGAAAGGGAAGGTTGGGGGATGAATGATTATAGTTACGGAATAGTCGTGGGTCATATTCGAAAAATGAAACCTGGGACACGGGTTTGATTCCCGTGTCTATGTGTTATTTTTCAATTTATTCAAATATACATTAGTTTAATTTCTCCCGTGAATTACAAAACTCATTGATGGCATGAGCAAAAGCCTAGTTAATAATTATGAACTTAATAAACAAGGAAAATAAAAAAAAATTATAATCTCTTAAGTATTTTTTCGCAGCGCATCTTACTAACATTCGGTTGTACACCATATAAGTCTTTATTAAATACATGTTGGCATACGAGGAGAATAATTGTGTATTTTAAAATAGGAGGCCTTAAAAAACTTTTAAGTTATTTATTTCAAAAAAGTAAAAATTGAATATATGGTTTTAAATATGTATTGTACGCTGTAACAACTTCAAGATACAATATTTCATTACAGGCACACACATTCTGAATACTCAGAATTAAATGAATTCCAAAGACAAACTATAGACCTATTGGTATAAATATATTAAAATAATAATACAAGCTTGTTTTAAAATTAAAATGTAGTAGAGTTTATAATTTTTTTTTAATGTGGCATTTCAAACAAAAATGTAGGTGATAAAATGTTAAAGAACTCTTCAATTCAACCTAAAATATTATAATCACCCACATAAATAAAGAATACATTTTTAACTAAAAAAAAATTGTACCGCAGATTACACAAGCCTAGCAATTACTATGGATCAATTTTCAACTTCGGCGATAAAGTAAATGTAGTGACTGTAAAAGTGATCGGACAGATAATTAACGATCATAGAGGAATATATTATGTATCTCTTGCCTAAAAAATGGTATATTATTTGTATGTAGATAAAAAATCGAGGTAGCCATAATTGAATTAAGAAATGTAGGTGCTCTTCTTTAGTGTCCCTACCCGCAATATTTATTGAAAATTTGCGTGTTTTTTTTTTTTGTGCACTTTATGATTATCTGAATATATACACTAATAAAGTAGGTACGAGCAAGGTAGAAGGTATAGAAAATGTACCCGCGTTTGCGTGGAGGGAGCGTGAGAAATCATTTAGGAAATAAAGAGCTCGGTACATCCTACCGGGATTAGAGCCGCGGCCTCCCTGTCGCCAGAAAACCAGATTAGATGAGCATTACGTTTAGTCTGCATGTCCAACGATGCGGATATCCCTTTAAACATATCTATAAATATTAACAGACTCTACAAATAAGTGATTGTTCGGGTGGTCACCCCTGGAGTATAGTATCATGTAGGCCTACAAGAAACATGTGAGTTGATAGGAGAGTCATTATTCCTCCATTAAGTCTGTCTAAAACAGTCCTATTCCTCCCCTCACCTCTCTCTACCTAGGGTGTAGCCCTCGCTTTAGGATGAAAGGGAAAAAAAAAAACTTTTCCAACAACCAGAAGGGGAAAGTTCCCATTTCATACTGACTTGGGCAAAAGCGTACAGTCTGATTCGACTAAAGTAGTCAAGAGTTCTAGAGCTTTCATTACTTTTGGGTGTTCGTAACGTTTTCTTTCAGAGTTATTCCCCCCACCCCCCCTTTCACCCGTGGTTGAATGGTATAAGGCAGGGGTTTCCAATATTTTTAGACGGAAGGCGCCCTTACACCAGAAAAAATACATTCGTGGGGCCATTTTTACACTAATATTATGAAAATACAATAACGACAGTAAAATTTTACAAGAATAAAAGTATAAAACGTACTTTATTCAGATATGAAAAGAATTGGCAATCCTAATTACTTATGTTATTTTATCATTTGAAAAACAAATAAATAGTACTTTAAAATTGCCTCGCAGAGCCTGAGCTATACCCTGATTTTGGTTGAAGAACATTTGAGTAAATTCAAACATATTTTTACAGCCAATATTGATAGCATTTGACTATATTGTTTTGTGTTATTTTATAGTTATTTATTATATCTATCAAAAGGGGCGGCTGCAGATAAAATGAATTGCTGTATGAATGTATTAAAATTGTTTTAGTAACTTAAGTAACCAACTTCTACTGTTCTTCCTACCAAAATCATACTATAGCTATGGCGCAGGGCCCAGGTAGCACAGTTGAAGACACACTTGTCTAAGATAGTGTTTATCAAAGTGTGGTTCACGGGCCTATCAAGTGGTCCGCAGGATCTCAGAAAGTTTAGTAAAATAATGAATTAAAGAATGTTTATAATATATAATAAAAAATAAAAGAAACACAAAATATTAAACATGAAATATCCATACCATTCAGTAATTCTTTCCTCGGTAGACACAGTCATATAGCAAAGGAAGTTTTGTAACAACATTAGGTCATAAATATAAAATTATTTACACAATAATTTAGATCTAAAAACTATTACCTATTAATTCAATGTATTATTTTATTCAATATTTCATTTAAAATATCAATTTTTGTTTTGTATTTATAATACTATTAAATGTTATTACCTAAATTAAAATAGTCTAAAAATGATGTTTATCCAATCTAATTTTCAAACATAACCCCCCCCCCCTACTTAAGCCTCTTCGACACCTCTGTGGTCCCCCAATGCACATATATTTGATTTGGTGGTCCTTCATTACCAAAAACTTTAATAAACAATAGTTTAAGACGTCAGTCTCGCAATAGGCTGGACTACCGATGACTGCGAGATCTCGGTCGGGTGTACTGAGGGTGGTTTTTCCAAACCGGTTTTCCACTTTTCCTCCACGCAAATGCGGCGCAGTGTTAAAAGAGAATTATCGAAGCTATTCCCCAGCATTCACCTTGATAGATGATGGGAAACCTCAATATATAAAATAATATTTCTTTATCGGTCCAATCAGGCGAGATAACACTAATGCAAAGTCGAATCTTATCATGTTACTATTTCATTATTAAGTATTCTGTCTGTCGACAGATCAATCGCCTTGTCCAAAATTAGTCCTCTAGCATGTCTTATAACAGTTTACGTTTTAATATCCTGAAAATTAATCTTCTTTACTTGTTTGAGGTCATCCATCAGTTGAATTCGTGGTCTTCCTGCCCCCCACTCCCTTTTCCTCCCTTGCCTTCTATGACGTCACTCAATAAGACATTTCTTGTCATAATACGAACCATCCAGTTGGTCTTCCTTCGTAGAATCACCTGCGGAACGGTTCTATTTCCAATTACTCTTCTTAGAACTTCTTCGTTAGTCATTCGATCTGTCCACTTTATCCTCTCTATACGCCTCTAGATGGTACTTAAGTGACGGAAGAATTGATCCACCAAAGCTTACCAAGGCATGTGCATTTTTTTTTTACAAAATCTTAACTTTGCATTTTGGAATTTTTCTTTCCTTTTCTGAACCTCACCTATAAAATGAGAATATTAACACGATATCGAGGGAATCCCTTAATAAAAGTATCTGCTCTGTCGTTAGACCAGAACTAAGCCGAGAGGTTTAATACTTTTCAAAAATAACTTTCTTAATGCAGTCGACCAGATGATTGAACCTCGATTAGAAATGACGTCATCTTCTATGACGTGATGTGATTTATCGGTGGGATATAAAGGTATAAGCACACGACTTAAGGTGAGATGGTCGTGAGCTCGAGTTAAGGTCCGTGATTTTTTTTTTTTTAGTATCCCTCTACGCGAGAGAACTAACGCGGTGAAGCGAAGATAAAATATCAATTACACTAATTAATATTATTATTAGCCCCGCGTCTTACTACCCGTTCGGGTTATACGCACTTACGCTAATGTGTAATGGTAGGGTGATTGTGAGATGAAATGGAGGACCTAGAGTTTAACGTGGGATCCGAACCACGGTGAAGGCCTGGCATTCCTCACATTCACAAGTTGTGGTTAATACACGTCTTGTCAGAGGTGAAGGAAGGGTTTGGCAATCAGATAAATCTGTGCCGGGACCGAGGATTGAACCCCGGACCCCCAGCACAGAACTCTTGACACCTTACCCCTAGACCGCCAGGTCATCCAATTACACTAGTGACATCGAAGTGTCTCACATAATGGCGAGGCGGCGCGGCTGAGTTCCAAGCGTTTGATGCGATTAATATAATATACAGGGTGGGTCGGAAACAATCAGACGATCTGTGAAGAGCAAAGTGATGGAAAACGTGCCGAGATTTGCCTGACGTCCGGTGGAGCTCACCTGAGTGACATTATCTTCAGAAAATGAAAAAATCTAGTAAGTAGTTTGCTTTTATTTAGTTGGTAAATATTTTATTTTCAATTAAAGTGTTAATTTTCAAGTTACTAATCGTCTAATTTTTTCTGCCCCACCCTGTATTTTCTCACGCGGCGAGACTCACAGCTCAAGTTCCGGGCATTCAGACAAAAATGAGTGTTTTTACTTCACAAGTTCTGTTCTAGCACCCACAGGAAGGTGTTTATTGGGTCAAATAATTACGTTTAGTTTGATGATTAAAATATCAGAATTTGCTGAATCATTTAAGTAGACGTGTGTGCTTTCGGATTTAAAAAATAAAAATTACTATAACCGATTGCTTGTGGTTCCAGCTCTCCAAAAGTGTTGAATTTTTTTTCTCTCCAAAATTATGAATTATTTTTTCTACAATGAAAATTTTAATTTCCCGCCTAATCAGGTGTATGACTCTAAGCAATGGAGAGGTGTATGGAAGAGAAGGAACTATCATCCAATTTTCCTTTTTTTTTAATGTTTAGTATGTTTTCCCTTCAAATAAATGGTGAAATTCAACGTAGGATGTCCTTTCCAAGAAGATATCTGCTTGAGATCTCTCCAGTTAGCATTTTGTAGTTTATTAACAGTTGACTGAGTTCCCGTTTCCATGACTACAATATCGTGGCTACTGAGTTGAACTCTTGTCACCCGCTTGCTTCTTACATTCGCCCACGCGGGACAATCGCGTCAATTCGCACCGCCCGTCTTTGATCGCTCACGTGGCGCAGCGCCTAAATATTTCAGGATTCGAAGGCCCCGTTCATCAAAGAATCACCCGTTTATTTATTTAGCACCGCGTCTTACTACCCATACGGGTTATACACTTAAGTAATAATTACGCTAATGGTTTAGGAATTGGGAAGGTTGAATATAGGGGAAGTGAACCCGCATTTGCGTGGAAAACCATTTAGGAAAAACCACCCCCAGTACACCCGACCTAGATTCTAACCTCGATCTCCCCGTCCTCAGCAGTCTAGCTCAACACGACTAGCGCGTTAGCTAACTACGCCATCGAGGCGGGTAATCACTCGTTTAGGTCTCGTAATAGACTAGACTGCCGATGACGAAGAGATCGAGGTTCGACTCTCGGTCGGGTGGTTTTTACAAAATGGTTTTCCACTCTATCACTAAGCATATGCGGGTACACTTTATATAAATACATCCTTCCTCATCCCTAAAACCATTAGGGTAATTAGTACATAAGTATGTAATCCGAACGGGTAGTAAGACGTGGTGCTTAAAAATTATCAAAAAACATAATTAATAAAGCATGCTAGTATTTAAACTACCTCTCAGCTTACCTGCCTCTGTGGCGCTAGTTTCGTGTTTATCTAGACTGCCGAGGACGGGGAGATCGAGGTTAGAATCTCGCTCGGATGAACTGGGGAGGGTTTCCTAAATGGTTTTCCACTCTCTCACTCCACGCAAATGCGGGTTCACTTCCTTTATATTCAACCTTCCCAACTCCTAACCCATTCAGGTAATTAGTACTTGAGCGTATAGCCCGAATGGGTAGTAAGACGCGGTGCTAAGTAATAAGTACATACCATACATTTAGGCCTATTATTTGCCCAGTGAGGATGCATGCGTAAGGTTACTATCCCTCATATGACGGACATGTGTGGGAAATGACACGAAGGAAGATCTCGCGGGAGCCGGAAGAGCATTGGCACGCGGCCGTCAATCATTGCTGCCAACATCCTTGTTTCCATCTCCGCCAACTGATGAAATATAAATGGCAAGGGGGACACGACGTCTCCCGCCAGACATGCATGATGCACGGTGTGCGTTATTCAACTGAACAGCAAGTAGGTGTGTGGTTTGTGACGTCACTCACGTGGTTATAGCTCGCCGAGATATAATTCAGGAGGTCCTAGTCGGGTCTACGAGGCTTTTATCATACAGTCGTGATTTCATAGGAAGGGCGACTGAAAATAACAATTAGAAAAGATAAATAAAGTACTTTCACGTGTTCATACGTCAAGTCATGTGATTCTTTAGGACCGCATCTTACTACCCGGGTTATACGATTTTGTACTAACTAGGCTAGTATTTTTTAGGGATTATTAAGGTTATACTTAGAGGAAGTGTATCAACATTTGCTTGGAGGGAGAGTGGAAAACCATTTTAGAAAAATCACCCTCAGTACACCCTACCGAGATTCGACCCTTAATCTCCCCCTCATAGGCAATCTAGTCTACTTCGAGAGTGACGCCTTAGATCATGCGGCCACTGAATCGGGTCCATGTGATCTGCAGCTCTGAAATTTTGATAGATATTATCGATTATTTTAAACTGATGCTAGTAAAATAGTCAAATGTTATTAATTTTGACCTAAAAAGTTTGTATATTCTAAAAGTGTCTTTCCATCTTGTCCTACTACACATCCCCCCCCCCCTCGACCACAAAGCTCCAAGAAACTACCCTCACAGTCTCAACATACGTGCATGGGTGTAGGTTGTTTACAAACGACTGAACTAGATAAATTAAATGCTCATTTCAGGGAAGTGAATCACTTCGAACTGTTATCAAAGGTCCTTGTTTCCGCCCATTCGTACCGTGACGAATCTTTGTTAGTTTTGTGTGTGACCTCTGTAATTAAAGTTATTTATTTGTGATACTTAACGACGTTGTAGACTTAGTACATTCGAAGTTATTTTACGAAGCGGGTTACATCTAAACTTGAAGCACATAA
The DNA here is from genome assembly GCA_033556935.1 of Timema podura. Lineage (NCBI taxonomy): Eukaryota > Metazoa > Arthropoda > Insecta > Phasmatodea > Timematidae > Timema > Timema podura. Next base: position 53,320,378 of record JAVRXN010000012.1, on the reverse strand, counting down.
GCAGTCTAAGCACTATCTCACTTAAGATTCCAATATACGAAATAGAAAGAGAAGGCAGAAAATGAGCAGTTCATCATGTGAGGACTTTAGTTTACCTGTTGATAGCACTCCCCCTCTTCCAATGACGAGTATACACACTCACTTTACTATTTGCACCTGGACAGCATTGACTTGAACTATGAATTTTACCCGCCTCAGTGGCGTAGTTGGCTAACGCGCTAGTCGTGTTGAGCTCGACCACCGAGGACGGGGAGATCGAGGTTCGAATCTCGGTCGGGTGAACTGGGGGTGGTTTTTCCTAAATGGTTTTCCACTCTCCCTCCACGCAAATGCGGGTTCACTTCCTCTAAATTCAACCTTCCCAATTCCTAATCCATTAGAGTAATTAGTACTTAAGCGTATAACCCGAACGGGTAGTAAGACGCGGTGCTAAATATTATTATTATTATTATTATTATTATTATTATTAACTAAGAATTTATATTTTTCTTGTTTCCTATTATAGATACGCACGTGCTTCCACGGACTTTTTTAATACACATCCTGGCAGGAAGATTCCTGCAGAACCTTTTCTTAAATAAACCAAATTGCCTAAGTTGTAGATTTTTAACTATTATAAAAAAACTACTGCAAGATAAAAAATTTTTTTATGACAACAATATTTTAAGGATTTAAGGTTTTTGTTTAAATATTCTATCTTTAAAACTCGCGAAAATACATTAACATGGTAAATCCCATCTCGACTTGTCGTGACGTCATAGGTAGGCAATGTCCTTAAGGGATGAAGGGGGGGAGATTCGTATACAATAGTTGGATGTATACTGACCCTCCCCCACTAATACTGCTCTAGTAGAAACAAAGTTTAGTTTTCCTTCACAAGGTGATATCAACAGTTGTTGAATATTTGTCAACGTTGTCCTGGAATTTAATGACAGATTTTTTATCTTAGTTTAAATAGTCTAATCTAACGCCACTATGCTCGTGACAAGATATTCAACAACCGTTGTTGATAATGTCATGTGAAGAAAATTAAACCCTTATGTTTGTACTGGAACAATATTTATTTATCCAACTAAGCTCAAAAAAATGTTTTGTTATAAAAACTGGAAAAACCCTGCCCTTAACTCACTTACTCTACATCTCCACTTTAAATATTCACACTCTCGGTCTGGCCTAGCCTTACATTGTAAGGTTGGATTTAATATTAAAATAATAAGAATCTGGAAACTAATTCCACAAATTAAAGGTTTAATTTATCTTTAAAGAAGTGAATAGATCTAAATATTACAATACTGTGACAATGTTGTGTCAGAGATGTTTAAAATAGGATTCTTTGGGTGAAGGAGGTTGGGAGGGGGATATGCTATGAGTTCGAATCGGCGTGTTTAGTTATTCAGTTTGCAAATTTTTCATGAAAAGGCCCACTATTTAAAATCTCGCCATTTAAATTAATATCTCATTTTTTAAATAAATGTCCCCGTATTTTTAAGGTGCGCTGCAAGCGTGTGTGAGGACATGACCTCCTTAAAAGGTAGAAGACTTACCTAGACCGATTCCACTATGGCCCTATCTTATAACCTGCACCATAGTGTATGTAAGCTGTCAAGTAACCCGGCCCCGTGGTGTAGTGGTCAGTGCACCTGGCTACGAACCCTAGGGGTCCCGGGTTCAATTCCCGGCTGGTACCTTTCCCGAAAGGGGAATCACCCCGACGGTCACCAGGGTTTGGTTAGTCGGTCTTAAATTAGGTTTAGGTGTTTCCACTGGTTCCACACCCTCATACTCACTATCACCATCACCTCATCTCATCGGGACATGGAAAGAGCCTCCACGGAAAGGATGTACGATTAGTACATTCGGATGTCCCTTGGGACTGGCTAATATTTCTATTACTGTGCTACGAATGATGTAACCCAGACCTACAATATGATTACACCTGTCAAGTAAAGCTCGCTACCTGGCAGTGTTGACGGAGTGTAAACTGCCCTATCATATTCTCCGTTTGTCAGTCTGCCGGACAATCTGGAGAAAGCTAGGGAAGTTATTAATACCAAGCCGACCAGCCCCTGACACACGAATCTATCTCTCTAGCCCTCTACTTTCACGTGATTGTGATACGCCGGAGCAAAGCCACCCCTCTGAGAGCTGTTGTCACCACCACCCGGGCCTTTGAGCCGGTTCATCGGGCTCCTTCCTTGTCGCTTTACCTTCCCTATGTACATAATAACTGGCCAGAGGGGTGGGCAGGTCGGAAACACTCCTCTCTATTGCTGTTCCGTTGTATCACCGCGGTTTACTCTCTCTCTCTCAGGTCGTGTGTAGCGCTGTTAAGACAGAGTCGGTAGCGCATCAGCGCGGTTATCAAAGGGTGTCGGGTTTGATTTAAGGCAGGGGTTGGAACTTTACCATTTGATAATTGATATTTTCTCCTGCATTAAACGGATGTACAACGCCTTAGCTTATAGTTTTATTCCTTTAAGAACTATAATTCAATTTTCGTATGAAGGGTCTTTTTAGAAAATACATATTTTTCTTACGAACAGTGTGATAGCAATTGTTAGTGATATTATATCAAAAGTGACAGTTGCAGATCACATGACTTGGCGTATGAATGTGTAAAAGTAGATCTAGTTGCTATTCTAGGTGTCTATGAAAATTGGACTGTAACTCCACAACTTAAGAATAGACCATTTAAAAAATGTAATCTTTCAAAAAATAAAGTTTTTTTTAAAAAACGGGTTTTTATATAGTAGGATGGACCCGTAAAGGTTGGAACGCATGGGTATTAATACGCGATGTGAATAATATAATATAACAATATATTTCAATTCATATAAAGTTATAAATGGAGGCCATTTCAGTTATTTTAAAACGTAGCCTAATTAGCCCAATTATAATTTTTCATGTCAACCCAAGCCCACTTGCGTTAGACTTTTTTTTTTTTTTTTACAAAACATTTCACGAGTGAGTGCCCAAGGAATAAACATGTGTAGGAGTGACCGTTTTATTGAAGTCAAAGAACGGTTACAATATTTCAAACGGAACATAAATAAAAAAAAATAACCCTTTAAATTATAACAGGCGCATTTGGCAGTAAAAAAAAAAAAAGAGGAGAAAATACAAAGACATTTTCACCGTACCTCGCTAAAAGGAAACATTTTATATCCTCCCATTAGCTTCTAAAATAATATAAAGCATCTAAAAATAGACTTTTTTTTTTGAGTTCATTAAAGTAAGGTTGAGCTCACATGTTCGTTAAATTAATACACGTCAAACAACGGCAGGAGTTCGACAATTTCTCGGCCACGTGGTTATTACCACTCTTGAAAAAAAAAACACGAGCATACCTTGGTTCTCATTTTGTTATAGAGATAATAAAAAACAGTGAAAGTCAAAGAAATGAACTTCATTAGACTCGATATTTAGAGTTCGAGATCATATATATATATATATAAAACAGAGAAGCACAAGGACATGACTTTTAAAGGAAAACAAAAGCATCGTTAGAGATCTATTTTACGTTGTTTTGTTACAACCACTGTTGAATACTTTATTGGGAATAAAAAAAAAGTTAGGCATTTAAAAGTAATTTGAAGTTCAAAACAAAAGGCTATGATGTCAAGACAACGGTATCCAAAACGTTAGACTCGCGTTACACCTTATCGGCAGTTCGGGGTTAAAAACCCGGTCGGTTATGTCGGGGGATGTATTTTCCGGACAAGATTTATTTCATGCGCAGCATAGTTTATTTGCGGTGAATAGAATTTTTATAGTGTAAATTAGAGACAAATTAGGTTGAAATATCATCAAATAAGATTTATAAGTCTATTTAACATTTAAAATATGAGTGATGGAGGCAGGAATCGAAGCCGGGAACTTTGCCTAAGCGCGACAACGCTGACACCTGAGCTCTACCCAGATGCATCGCATTATTTACTAGCTTTATTATTTCATTATTTACAGAAGCATGTCTATCGTCTATAATAGTAATTATAGTAATAATAATAGAAGCTTGAATTTTTTTTTCTTGGAACCACGAATTGTGATAAGATAAATAGATGTTGCTACTTGGATTCTACTCTATTTAAAATTATGTGCATGCTACAAATTAGAAGCATTCCATGACTACTATTCAAAAGCCATAGCACGTTTAATTAATCCTACTGTAAACTGTACAAAACTACACAAAGGTCAGACATACCTGTTTATATTCCCAAACACATTTGCTACTTTCAATGTTGAGATCTGATTAATATAAGCTAGTTTAGCTTAGATATAAGTACAATTAGTTTCAATGTAACCCTCTTCAGTGGCCGAACGGTCTAAGGCGTCACTCTCGTGTTAGACTGGTCTGCTGATGACCAGGATATCGGGGTTTGAATTCCAGTCGGGTCTACCGAGGGTGTTTTTCTCTTCTAAATAGTTTCCCACTCTCCTTCCACATAAATAAGGGTAGATTACCTCTAAAATGCTTCCTTCCTCATCCTTACCTCATTAAGTAATTATCATATATATATGTGTAGCATGAATAAGAATTAGGTCTAAGACGCGGTGATAAAAAGTTTGAACGAAAGTAGGCCTATACTAATATCAAATTGAACAGAGACAGAAACTAATGGAAAAACCTATAATAGATTTTTTCTCTCCCTTTTCTGATTGCCAAACCCTTCCTTCACCTCTGACAAGCCGTGTATTAATCACAACTTGTGAATGTGAGGAATGCCAGGCCTCCATTGGGGTTCGGATCCCACGTTAAACTGTAGGTCCTCCATTTCATCTCACAATCACCCTACCATTACACATTAGCGTAAGTGCGTATAGCCTGAACGGGTAGTAAGACGCGGTGCTAATAATAATAGTAATAATTCTCTCCCTTTGTATTTAACTTGTATATGTATATATTTATATTTTTATGTATATAAACACATACATTATATATATAGTCGAACCTGGATAAGCGAAAGTTCAAAGGACCGAGAATTTTTTTTCTCGCTTAGAGGTTTCTCACTTCTAGAGGGTTCAGGAGCGGCTTCTCTCACTTCTAGAGGATTCAGGGGCGGCTTCTCTCACTTCTAGAGGATTCAGGGGCGGCTTCTCTCACTTCTAGAGGGTTCAGGGGCGGCTTCTCTCACTTCTAGAGGATTCAGGGGCGGCTTCTCTAACTTCTAGAGGGTTCAGGAGCGGCTTCTCTAACTTCTAGAGGGTTCAGGAGCGGCTTCTCTCACTTCTAGAGGATTCAGGGGCGGCTTCTCTCACTTCTAGAGGGTTCAGGGGCGGCTTCTCTCACTTCTAGAGGATTCAGGGGCGGCTTCTCTCACTTCTAGAGGATTCAGGGGCGGCTTCTCTCACTTCTAGAGGATTCAGGGGCGGCTTCTCTAACTTCTAGAGGGTTCAGGAGCGGCTTCTCTAACTTCTAGAGGGTTCAGGAGCGGCTTCTCTCACTTCTAGAGGGTTCAGGAGCGGCTTCTCTCACTTCTAGAGGGTTCAGGAGCGGCTTCTCTCACTTATAGAGGTTTTAGCCTCTCACTTAATAGATATTTTCGACTCTCACTAATAGAGGTTTTCGGAGGTGAAAATGACAGGGCCTGGCGAATAGTCTCACTTATGGAGTTTTCTCGCCTATCCAGGTTCGACTGTATGTATGTATACACATACACAAACACAAACAAGTCTAACAAGTGGTCCCAGATTAAATTCCTGTTTAGTGTGTGAGGGTGAACATTTAGGTGGGAGTATAGGAGACAAGTTTTTATAGCAAAATATTTTGTAGGTCAAAATATATCAAATATGTCTCCAGTAGAAACATAAAGTTTAATTTTCTTCCCACGGTGATACCAACAGTTGTAGAATACCTGTCATGAACATAGCGGCATTAAATGAAGGGAAAAAGCTGTCGTTAAATTCCGAGACACCTTCGACAGATATTCAACAACTGTTGACATCACCGTGTGACGAAAATTAAACTCTATGTTTCTATTCGATTTCTTTTGACAACAACAAAAAAGTGGTATAATAACTGCAAAAAAACAGTGTTTTTATCTCGCGTTACTAACGCTTGCGCCGGGTTAACTATAATGCTAAAACTAAGGCAGGTGCTCGAATTAATATACTCGCCAGCCAAATTTAATAGATCGGTGCAAAAACATAATAGCCTTCATGTTAAGAAAAAATGTGTTATCATTAATTTTTGATAGCTTGCCTCATGAACTACAAGTTGTTTTATAGTCAGTCAAGAACTTGAGGATAACTTATATCGACAAATATTTTATTTATTTTTTATAGCTAGATTTCAGGATTTTATAGACGTTTAAATAGTGAATATATCCAATAAAAATATATTAGCGTTATCATGTTTTTGCTCCAACCCCTTCAGTTATTGTTTGGCAGTAGGGTTGTACGAAGCTTTGAAACTTCAACTAGGCTTAGAAAAAAAAAATTAGCTTAAAATTCACTTTAGAAAAAAAGAATTGAAAAGTACGAAACTTGAAAATAATAATAGATATTGACAGCGAAGATAATTAATGTTCAATCATTGCCATTTTGCGCTGTTATATACATTACAAATCAATATTAATATGAAAAAACCCCTTAAGTAATTGTCGTGATTTACCAGATTAGAATTAAACAACCCTCTATGATAGATTATTAGATGGATAGATTTTTTTAAATGGAAGTTACTGGAACAAGATGGTTTAACAGAGTAAAGAAAGAGAGTGGTGGTATCAGACCAGTAGGTGTGTTTCTTGTCCACGTAGCGACCATCAAAGAGAGGTGTAAAACCATCTTAAGCCCCCCTTCTTTCCCACCCCCTCCCCGACCACTACCATCCAGCACAAAGACGCGACCGAAACACTTGCCTTACACCTTCAAGCTCCAGAGGGAAAAAGGGGAGGAAAGCAGAAATGCGTTAAGCTGGTCCAATTATTAGTCGACGTAGTAGAAGGTTCGGAAGGGTGAGAGTCAAGGTTTGTGAGAGTTACGGGGGGGGGGGGGGGGGGAGAGACCTTGAGTTCTTGGTAATCTCATGAAAATCCTTGATGAGGGTGGCTTACCGAGTTGTACAGACAAGTTAGTAGGAGGGCGGAGGTTAAGGGAAGGGGACGGCTTATCCCCCTCCTGACAGGTCCCAATCCTCTACTGGATGATCGTGTCAGCATCAGTGATACAGGCAAGGTGAAGTGAGGGAGAGAAGCCATCTTGGTTGCGTTTCGACTCGTTAGATCCGTGCAACAGCCACGCTTCGTACGTACCAGTTAGGTTGAGAGTGGTTTTGACCCTGTCCCTTGCCCTTCTCACTGAGAGCAAACACGTTCGCCTGAATACAAGAGCAGAGAAGAAACGTAATCACGTGATGCTCTCCAAACCAATCACAAATATTTCAGCTTCAATCGGCGTTGTCAGCTCGGTTGCGACTTGGGGAAATAACTTGCAGCTTACCTTTTTTCTGCGCGACAACGACAGCTTGGGAGAGCCAATCAAGGTTCAAAAACCAATCGACTCGATCAGCGCGGATGCGCCTACAAAGCGAGATACTAGCAGACATCTGCCTCTACTGTCGTGAAATTATTTGAAATAACTTGTTAAATGGAAATAGTGTGTGATGTTATTGTTTTATTTTGATTTTGTTTAACGACACGACACAACACAATAACTTGAACATTAACAGTGAGTTATATCAAGTAGAAAATAGAATATATAGTTAGTCAGCTGTTTCTAGTGTTTGTTGCAAAGCATCATGGGTCGACATAAGTTTCCGCTATCGTTGGAATCGCTGCACCACTATACTTTACAACATCAAATCTCCAATAAAACTCATGCACGTCTGCACTGCACCTTCATCGGTGGGCAAGCGGACATAGGTGTCAGTCACGTTTAGTTTGGTTTGATGGTCAGGGTTCGAATCCAAGCCAAGCGCACTGCGATTTTTTTTATTATTTCCCACTTTCCCTCCAGGAAAATACGTATACAGAGTCATTACAGTACTACAGTATTATTAATTACTTAATATAGGTGTTAAGGATGAGAAGGTGATCTAAAGGAAATAGGACACATTAAGTTTGGATAAAGGTAGAGTGAACCATAGCGATCTCAATTGCACCCGACCAAGAACCGAGCTCCGACCTTCCCGTCGATGGCAAAAAATTATTATTATTATTACTAGCACCACGTCTTACTACCCGTTCGGGTTATACGCACTTACGCTAATGTGTAACGGTAGGGTGATTGTGAGATGAAATGGAGGACCTACAGTTTAACGTGGAATTCGAACCACGGTGGAGGCCTGGCATTCCTCACATTCACAAGTTGTGATTAATACACGTCTTGTCAGAGGTGAAGGAAGGGTTTGGGCAAGCAGATAAATCTGTGCCGGGACCGAGGATTGAGCCCCGGACCCTCAGCACAGAAGTCTGACACCTTACCCCCTAGACCACCAGCTCACCGGCAAAAAATAGAAATGCAAATCTTAACACCTGAAATCCATCGATCCCCAGCTCGTTCGGTTTGGAATTATTCCCGAGTACAGCCTCAGGAGCTGATATCCCCCTGTGGGGATGTAGAGGGGAAAAGGGGAAAGTTCAGTTTCAACTCAAAATTGAGTCAGTTCTGCCATCTGTTAGACAAACATGAGACTTTTTAATGTTTTTTATATTATGGTTGAAATAGGTCTCTGTCATAGTTCAATAGTTAAAAAAAAAAGTTTTGGCTGGGGTCCTTATGGGGTTTAATTCGTTGTCCTGGAAAAGGTGTGGAATGTGACTTTCCCCCTTTTTTACTTGTACCCTTCAAGTGGACATATAACGTTATTGGGTGAAGCTGTCCGGTAGAAGGAGAACAAACAGGGGAGAAGGAAAATACAAATGATCTACAATTCGTATTGTGCCCTCCCACCCCCAGCTCCCTTTTAAATTAAATAATTCGATTCAAAAATATCCATTCCACGCTCCTATATCAGTTACTTTTCGTTTCCCGGGCAGTTTAGGTTTTAATGACTAACCGAAATATGTGAAATTTTCAGAATGGAAGATTTCAAATTGTATTTACAATTTTATATATGTATAGATTCATATAAAAATGGTTTTGTATTCATCCAAGTAAACACCAAACTCATGCACTGTTAAAGGTTTGATCAATATTTAACCTAAGCGCAACGCTACCAAGGCAACCCCCGTCAAAGAACGTCTTGAAAATATACCGGAGAGGGGGTAATAGGCTCTCGTCTAATCTCACACATCCATATTCTACCTCGTAGTTCATGTAACAAGGTTGTCCCTGTGTATCTTATGCTAACAAGCTGTCTCACCTGGATTGTGTACTGCGACTATTATCGGAACTATACCCATACATTATACCTTGTATGTATCGTGACAGTAATACCCTAGTAATAGGCTTATTATAGGGTGTGGCCACCTCCAGGAGGAGTCTACACCCGCTTGCATAGCAAACATAGCCTCGACATGACCTTAGTCAGGTCCAACTGACCTCGTCTTGAAGAACTACATCACCCTGGCGTAGCTGCACACAAGTCATTCGTCAGGGTAATTTATGGTAATGGCAAGTTAAGAGGCCCCTTGTTACTAATTCTCTTTAGTCCTGCACACCAGAACCAGTGATTTGAGGTTAGTTTGGGTGAGGCGTTTAGGGAATACCGCGACCGTCGTCATGGACTTCAAAATGTACACTCTGAATATAAAATGTACATTCTGAATCTAAAATCCTTATAGCAGGTGTAAGTTGTTGTGGGCTAAAAGTACGCTTTACTTTAAACACAAAGTATGTTTATTTTTGGAAAAGCTTCTTTCTTCCCGTTAGGGTTGTACGGATATGTAGGCTTCCTCATAAGACTTATGTGTTAGGGATGAGGACGGTTGAATTTAGAAGTGCACACGCATTAGCGTAGGAAAAAAACAGTGGAAAACCACTAAAGTGAAGATGTAGGACACACGAGCAGTTTTTATAGGCAATTTTGTTTTGGGCCAAAAAAAAATGTTCCAGTAGAAACATAGTTTAATTTTCTTCACATGGTGATATCAAGAGTTGTTGAATATATATCAAGGGTGTCCCGTAATTTAAAGATAACTTTTCCTCTTCATTTAAACAGTTTCTCATCTAATGTCGCTATACTCTTGACAGATATTCAACAAGTGTTAATATCACCATGGGGGGAAAAAAAACTAAATGTTTGTTTTGGAGCAATATTTGAATTATTTTGAAGAAAAAAAAGTTATAAAACTACGGAAACGCCGACCTTAACTCACGTTCACTACATTCCCGCCTTAATAATATACCACGTTCAGTAAACACGACCAGGATTCGAACACAGACCACCCCGTCATTGGCAGTACAGCATATTGCGAGGGTAATGCCATAGACTGTGCGACCACCGAAGCGGGTCATTAAGGTTGTTACATTTGAAGTTTTAATAATTCATGCTCCTAGAAAACATGGTTATTTCCAACCACACGTCTAAATAAAAAATAATAATTTTTAGAGATATATTTTAAAACTAACTTTAGTTAACATAATAGAAAATTTTGTTAAAATCATTATAGTTTTAAATATATTAAAATATTGTTTTATGTTTGAATTAATTTACTTTACCCTTTAATCATGAAGTAAAGAGTAGTGTATAAATTTAGCACATTGTGAGTAATTTTTAATTATTTTAATATATATGAAAATAAGTAATTTAGAGAACTTTCACAACACAAACCTTTGCTTTTAATTACCATCAAAACAACTCAAAGTTCCTAGCAGCATTCAATATTAATTAAATTTTCAAGTCTAGTAAATCGTATCAGACATTAACTAATTAATATAAAACCAGTTTCTATGAACATACCGAGTTGTTAATTTTCAGCTCAGTTGTTATAATTGTGAAATTAATATAACTTTTAAGGTCATTCGACAGTGTAAAGTACTAAGAACTTTTGAGTCTATAGCATCTTGACAGGGAACTTAACATATATGGGGTTAGTGGTGTTATCTTGGGAAGATAACAAGTAGCAATATCTCAGCCTATTTCATCCAATAACACCGACCAGGTAAGGAAGCCGGCGTTCGCTTTACCTGGGTGTGTCATTAGTTGGGAATATCTGACCCTCTGCCTCGGCCTGGCATATTATGTTCTGCTGTTCTATACAATCGGTAAAGTCAAAACAATAAATGTAATAACATATACATTTTAAATCTATATTTTCAATTAGCAATTCGTACACATTAACAACATTAACGAGTTGATTTATGTGGGAAAAAAGAATCTAAATAAGGACATTGTTTACTACAAAATTAAGTAAGTTATAAGAGTATAAAAAAACAGTATTTATGTGCGATTAAAAATTATATAATTTTACCACTTTTAAACTGCTTGTACAGTTAACTCCCGACTATCCGCGGGCGGATTATCCGCAATGCGGCTTAAACACGGCATCGCCAACAACCAGGGATACGTTTTTTAAAAACACCGCGTAAATTGAGAATACAGGGCTACCGATTGGTGTACACTCAGTAAATCCCTAGAGAAGAGATAATGGCCAGAGAGGCATAAAGTTTATGCCCCGGGGGGGGGTGGGGGTGTGGGGTGGGGGTGTACCTGCTTAATTATCTGTAACAGGAAGATGACACGCTCCCATCTGACAAACTGATGTTACGGAAAATACATGGAAGAATAAAGATAAAGGAAGAAGCTGCAATGAAGCTTAAGACTAATACAAACTTTTTTAAAGTGACGTGTCCATTTTGAGTATACTATACACTAATTTAAAGTGTGTTTTAAATTGTATTAGTGCGTGAAATATAATGTGTTCGTAGACGCAATCACGAAAGGTGAGTACTTGTTTGAATTGAATGTGCAACAATCTCTTGTTTGACTAAATATGCGGATTATCCGTGGCAATCGTCCCCTCCATTACAACGGATAGTTGGGAGTTGACTATATATTATAAATTATTATTCTTGAACATATTATAAATATTTCAATATGTAAGGCTCATATGAATATCTAGTTATACTAAATCTTATACCATAAATTAATTATTTTACCTTATCAATTGTACATGAAAAGCATAAAATAGTAAGTTCTGCACCTCGTACATACATATACATACATACATACATACATACATACATACATACATACATACATAAATACATACATACATACATGCATACATGCATACATGCATACATGCATACATGCATACATGCATACATGCATACATACATGCATACATACATACATACATACATACATACATGCATACATACATGCATGCATACATGCATACATGCATACATGCATACATGCATACATGCATACATGCATACATACATACATGCATACATACATACATACATACATACATACATACATACATATATACATATATACATACATACATACATACATACATACATACATACATACATATATACATACATACATACATACATACATACATACACGATCAGTATGACTCAGTATGCATCAGTATTTACAACGGTACCGTATACAGTCAGTGTTCGTCTCATTATTTTTATCAGTCTCAGCTCCTGCATGCACCGTACAACAACATGGATGATAAGAAAAAGACGTGGTCAGTCTATGTTTGCTACTGAGACTGAAGGATATACTGACGAGCACGCTCAAACGGTCAGTACTACTGTCAGTCCTACCGTCAGTACTACTGTCAGTCCTACCGTCAGTACTACTGTGAGTCTCTCCCACCACTTGCAAGACTGATGGACTGAGACTGATGTGATCAGAAAATTCTGATCACATCAGTATTTTAGTCAGTCCGGTCATCAGTCCATCAGTACTGTCCCTACACGATCAGTAATAATGATTACTTTATTAATACTGACAGTGTGACTGATCGTCTAGGGGCTCTATAAGGATTTGAAATAATTGAATCACTTTTGATAGTTTATAATTATACAAATATTAAAATTGTGCAATAAAAGTATCACTGTCAAGTGACCTTGGCACGGTGTTTAATCTCGGAAACATCAACTAAATAATGATGCTTCAGGATTTAACAATACACACATTTAGTGTAAGGTTACCCGCATTGGTGGGCACGCGGGTTGAATGATAAGCTCGTGCGGTCTGATAAGCCGGTGACGGGGAGATCAGGGTTCTAATCCCAGCCGGGTGTAATGAAGTTGATTTTTTTTAACCCTCAGATGGTTTCCCATTCTACCTTCACGCGAATGTGGGTACATTTTCTCTAAACTTTTCATTTCTCACTATCAACCCAATAGTTTAGTTAAATAGCAATTACTCCGGATGGGTCGCGGTGAAAGAATATTATTAAAATAGCACCACAAATATTAAAAAAAAAACACTATGGGTGTTTGAGTAGTCACTTTTCCACTTCGAATTTTTTCGAGTTCAAGTAATATAAAGCAATATTTATACTAACTTCTTATAGGCTTAAGCGAGGCCCAAATTTTTATGACCTAAAACAAACTAAAAATAATTAACTATAAACTAACATAAAAATCTTTAAAAAAAAATCACCTTCAAATATGAACGAAGAGTCGTTATAAATGCACACGACTAAATCAAATACGGGTTTTACAAAATATATTAATTAAAAATTATTAATGTAGGGGAGTCTTTAACAACTAAACTCTTTATCTGCTAAATAAAACATTAATTTACAAATATCTGCTTGAGAAGTAACAGCTACCCCTTCCCAACGCAACCCTCTTCAACTTAGTTTCAGTCTCACCGGGAATGTGTATTTTACAACCAAACAAGCAAAGAGGATACAAAGCTTATTGTCTACGTTATATTCTCATTCCGACAACTGTGTCTTGGAAACCTTTATGTTTGACTATTTATGCTTTTATAAAATCTCAATAGTATTTGAAAATATACTTTATCAACGTTCGAATGCCTTAAAATGGCCTAAAAATCACTAAAAAAATCTTATAAATGCCTAAAAAATTACCTTTTTAAGGACTAAAACCAAGAAAATATTACCTAAAATTCAAAAAGGACAAAAAAATCTATAGATTTGTCACCACCCCCTTCCTGTGGGCCTAATCTGTCAGGAGAGCTTTCGGGGAAGGGTAGTGATGGTGGAAAAATAGATGTGTGTGTTCGTAATTTATAGAAGACTTAAGTTTTTAGGGTTTATTGCTAGCACTATGAGTTACTACTAAAATGTGATGTTAAAAAATTGTCACACAAAGATATAAGGACTTTGACGTATGAGCTCAGGAAAGAACTGTCTTGGCGAGGAATACATCACTACTGGCTCAACCGACACCCCTTACAGATTCGAACCCGGTACCCTGGGAACGACTGTCGCTCTCCAGCACAAGTACCCGATGGCCGAAAACGGGCAGTGTGACCCCTTTGAGTAGATGTGATTTTGTCAGCCTCGATAGCTCTAAAACAGAACACTTTACACTTCAAATCGGCCCAGTTACTGAGCACAACGGGGATAGGTTGTTATGAGTTGTCAGCGTTCTTTCCTAATGTTTACTAACTCATCATAACAAGTAAGCTAGCCCGGTTCTTTCGCTTGATTCGTTTTAACAATGTTATGCTAGTTTTAAACAAGCATCCCAATCTAGAGAAGGGCTATTACAGAATATACATTTCTATAACCAGATGCCCACAAACAAAGTGTATTTACTGATGAGCATTGTATGTGATGTAGGCCCTACCGATAAAAATATGACGTCATCAAAATACTGGTCCTGTTTATAAATATTTCAAATTGAATTTATGTAATCATAAACACAATTAGGCTAAAAGTGTTTAAGAACTAATTTTTTAGGGGGAAGGGGGGAAGTTATAACCATACAAATTATTTATTAAAAAAAAATTTAATACAATTGAACAAGTGTTTCATCCGACAAAAATCCTTGACATTGATTTAAATAAATTAAGATCGACATTATTTAATAAAATCAAAAATTTCAAATAGGGCCTATCTACATTTTTCAAGTGTTTTTTTTTGTGGGGGGTGGGGGGGAAGGATCGGATCAAGTAAGTTCATACGATTACCAAAAATCGACCCGAACTTGAATTTTCGAATATTCGCACACTCATAAAAAAATATTACTAACCGAAAACCTTTTACCGTCGATCCGTTTGTATATCCAGTTTCTCCGTATATCGCCGCTTACAAGCCACAACGTGCGTGCGTGCGTGGCTTTGTATAGAGGATTATCTCCTGTTGGATGACCTAATTTCATTAATAGTAGGAAAGGGGAGAGAAGCGGACACAGATTGTCTGTTGGGTATTACAATCCTTGAGTGAGAACTCACGTATGAGCGCATTAATAATGTTGCGCTGCTCTCTGTTCAGACACGTCTAGTCTGCTCCCGCTATCAGACGAGGTCACTAGGTCACGATGATGTCTGGCGCTGGAGGTAATCTCTGAATAGGTGAAGCGTGCTTAAATTATGAACGCAAAGAATAAAACATTACAAAGGCGATAAAATGGTTCAAGCCAACTTTATTGCTACTCACTGGATTTGTGGTTAAGGCGGCCGGCCGCCTCAAGTCAGCGAGAAAATATCGATTGCTGTCTGGCCAATGGGCCTGTGTCGTTTTCTGGAACTATTTCTCTATCCTGTCTAAGCTTATACTACCTTTCGTCCTTCACCTACGACCACCCTTTGTCATTTCGATAAGAAAGAGTGGAAAAAAAAAATCTACGAAACTTATTATCTGAAGGTAAAGATGAAAGTTCGTTGCTAATCTTAATCTTAAAATATCTTTAAAAGTGTTGTTGTGAGCCAATCAAAAAATTACTGTATTTTTTTGGAGGATAGTTAAATCTAGTGCCCCCCCCCCCCTTTTTTTTTATCAAGCCCAGTATCACAGTTCCACAAAAGTTCGTTAGAGCTGAACGTCTAAGCGTCAATTTATCGCTTACCGGGGCGGCCCCCTTAAGGCAGCTTAACTTCAAACCTTTAGTGATTAGTGTGCAAAGGGGCTGCCTAAGTAGCTGATATAACGCCAATCAGATGTTGCGCTTAGGTTAAATATTGACAAAACCTTTAACAGTAAAAGAGTTTGACATTCACTGGAATGAAAAAAACAAACATATTTTACATTAACCTATTATATACATAAACTTGTAAAAATAGTTTTAAAGTTAAAATCTTCCGCCCCTAAAAGAAAAACACCACATATTTTGGTTGGTCATGAAGACCTAAATTCCCGGGAAACGAAAGGTAAATTGTATAGGAGAGAAGAAAGGATTTTTTAAAATCGTATTATGTAATTTATAAAGGGGGTCACGACACAATGTCATTTGTATTTTCCTCCTCCCCTGTTGGTCCTCCTACAGACGGACAACCCCATCCAGTAGCGTTGTAAGCCCATTTGGTTTCTGACGTTGTTTCGGGTGAGCTGTGTGAAATATTTAGATTTAATGTGGGCGTGTAGGGGACGCGAGAAAAGGACAGTCAGTGTTTTTTGCAGTTTTTATATACAAACTTTTTTGGTCGAAAGAAATCAAATATTGATCCAGTACAAACAGAGAGTTTAATTTTCTTTACACGGTGATATCAACAATTGTTGAATATCTGTTAAGAGTGTCCTGGAATTTAATGACAACTTTTCTCTTTGTTTAAAAAGTTTCTCATCTAATGCCGCTATGCTCGTGACAGATATTCAACAACTGTTGATATCAACATGTGAACTCTTTGTTTGTACTGGATAAATATTTTATTTATTTTAGTGAAAAAAATTTTTGCTGTAAAAAATTGTAAAAACACTGGTCTTTTTTCACATTCTCTATATCCCCACCTTAACGTATTTGAGAGTAGACGTATACCTCGAAACGATGAATTTCTTCTTGACTATTTATTCTAGCGCCTTAAGAACTATTTTAGAGAACTAACCCACTCTTAATAATACCTGTAACTTTGTCATGAAGTTGTCCATTTTGTAAATGTCAAAAAAAAAAAGTTTCCTTCCTATCTCTCGATCTGACTTTTTTTTTTGGTAGGTTGGTTACCTACTTTCAAAACTGATCTTTCTAGCGCTTGTCTTTACTGTCAACGCCACCCGTCACACATAACAGTATCGCGGGTTCCGTAGCAATAAAGGCGTCAATATCTTGGCGGGGGGGGGGGGGGAAGTAAGACGACACTGTGGCACACGCGATATTTGTTTGGAATGATCTACAGCGGTGGGAAAATGTATACACATTTCGAGAGATAATTATGAGATCCAGATTCTACGGCTTTTTTTATGAAATGAAATATAAAAATACAAACTCGAAGAAAAATTTTAGGTGCGTATATAAATACAGTTTTTTGTCGAAATACGTCAATCAAAGCTATAAATGGAACAAACGCAGGTATAAAGGCATAAAGGTATGTGAGATTTGTCTCATGAAACAAGGAAAATAATTTTAAAAAAAGCACACATCATATGTGTGCCTAGCTATTCTAAATTTCAGTCTCATACATTTATTACTTTATGCCTACCTTAACTAAAATACTACCCGCTGCATTTAAGGCGTCACTCTCACAATAGGCTGAACCACCAATGACGGAGAGAATCAAGGTTCGAATTCCGGTCGGGTGTACTGAGGGTGGTTTTTCAAAAAATGATTTTCCACGCAACTGTGGGTATACTTTCTCTAAACTCAATCTTCCTCATTCTTAGCACATTGGTGTAATTAATATATATGGGTATTAACCGAACGGGTAGTGAAAGGCGGCACAGTTTTTTTTAAACTACTCACGTTGAAGTAAGTAAAGTTTACATTCAAAACCCTATAAGTGATGGGCACGCGAACATAAGGCTTAGATCTCGTTTTGTCCGGTATGCCAGTGATTATGTGGTCAGCACTCTTGGACGCGTGCACCAATATATTTTTTGTTAACTGTTACCTACACGCAAATGCTGTAACATTTTAAAATTCTGCCTTCCGTGTTCCTATCCCATGAGAATATCCTGAACGGCTGAAAAACAAGGTGCACACAGGCCTGAACAAATAGTCTGTAATATTTATTATAAGCTTGTGCGTATAACCCGAACGGGTAGTAAGACGCGGTGCTAAATAATAATATTATAAGCTTCTATGGATTTGATTATGTGAAGTCATTAGTACTTTATCGACATCAATTTTAATTGTAGAAGCCTTATATGACAGCTAGAAACTTTCAACTCACGTGATCCGAAGCTGCACTTTTAATAAGTATTATCAACAACTATAAAAAAAACACTAATAATATCGTAAAATGTTGTCAAAGTTGACAGAAAAAAAGTATGTGTTTTCTAAAAGACCCTTTCTATGAAAAGTGGACTGTAACTAGAGGTCCTACTTTTTTTTAAACAACTCATAGCGTATTACTAAGTTACAACACTAGTGTATTACATCCTTTGAATCTCTACATTATGATTTAAGGGGGCACATACCTCTGTGGTGTCTGAGATGCCTGTGATTATTATTACCACAGCACGGAGCCTCGTAATAAGACAACCAGAAGTTATCGTAATCGGCCGAGACTTGGAAAGCACCCAGTTCGGACAGTACGCACAGCACTAGCAGCACACGGATACATCGGAAAATACGGTAGTGACTTGGTACAACCATGGTTTATTGTTGTTAAATAAATAGATCACACACACACATAAAACTTTCAGAAATTATTGTTCAATAATCATTGTCCTTTCATGAAACGAAAAGAGTTAAAAAATATAAAATATTTGTGATTATCTAAGTCAATCTCATTGAAGTGATTTTATAACTATTTTTTTAATCTTTAAAAAAGTTAGTTAAAAATATAACAGTATATTTTAAGCAATATTTTTACTTGTTTCGATATTATTTCCATGTTTATTCTAGTTGTTACAAAGAGAGTTACGTAAGTCATTCTTAGAAGAATTCATCTTGTCTGTTTCAGTTCACGTGGGTCCTCCACGTAATAAGCTAGGAAGTAGGAAGAGAGATATTAATACACTCTACACTTTACGCGTGTTCGCCGAAGACTGGCGAGTGAGTAGGGGGTTGGTTGGTTGTTTGAGTTCTGAAGGCAGCTGCTAAGAGACGAGGGGAGGGGAGGGAGGGATCGATACACTTCGTGCTCTTTCGGTAGCTCTCGGAAGGCACACGATGAACGAGGGGCTGCGTGCCACAAAAGGTGTTGGACTAAGACTATATATACATATATAAATTCAAAGTAATAAGGGTGTGCGAAGGTCAATTTTTTTTTTTGCGAAGTAAATCTTGAAACATGCGAAGAAATGTCTAAGATAAGGCTTTTTTTGTTGTTATCACATACCACTAATTTTAATTTTTAAATTAACCATCGCATCTAAATAATGAGAAAGGTGTGAGGAGAGAAACAAATAAAGCACTATATAATTATTAGCTTATGCTGATAAATCTCGATTTATTTTTATTTATTTATCGTCTGTACTTAAAAATTTCTTTGTAAATTCGCCATAGATTGTTCCAACGAGATATAATATTAAGGTGTGAGTGTAGGGGGACGGAAGAAAAACGGTTTTTTTTCTCCAGTTTTTATTACAAAACATTATTTTTGGTTAAAATAGGTAAAATATTTCTCCAGTAGAAACAGAGTTTAATTTTCTTCACTTGGTGATATCAACAGTTATTGAATGTTTGTCATGACTCATGAGCATGGCAGCATTAGATGAGAAACTTTTTAAATGAAGAGAAAAAGTTGTCATTAAATTCCAGGACACTCTTGACAGATATTCAACAACTGTTGAAGTCACCACGGGAATAAAATTAAACTCTTTTATAATGGAGTAATATTTGGTTGAAGAAAAGTTTCGCTATAAAAACTGCAAAAAACACTATTTTCGCTTTCCCTGCATTCCTTTTTAAGCACCAAGCATTGGATAAGTGTGTTATAATAGAATACAAACAAGGAATAAGCAAAACTACTGTCTGTTCAGCGTAGGAATTGTTTTCTGAAAGGCCTTTTTCCTACCAGAAAGCTATTATATAGTAGGATATTGGTAGGAAAAAAGACTTTCAGAGAGTAATTCCTACCGTGAATGGAGTATAGTAAGCATTTCATACTGTAACTGATACAGTGACCGTTAACGCATGGTGTTACAACTTGGCAGGTATTTTTATTTTGAACAATATAATGTTGGCCATATTTAATACACATTGTTTTTACTTACCTACATACTTTATCTATGCTTACGTTAGTATGTCCCTTAATCACAATTCTGTGTTAAGATATAGTTAAAATAGTGTTCTTAAAAATTATTACATGTTGAATATTTCAAATCTATTCATAACATTTCTTATTACTTCAAATTGTTTAAAAGATTACGATGGATTTTGCGGATGTCGGGGTCAAAGAGAAGAGAATTTGACCTTCGATCTGGACATTTAGAAACTGCACACAGTCCTATAAATAATATTAATAAAGCGAGGTAGGTTTCTGTTTAGCCTGGTGCCAAACAAAACCCCGACAGCCTACCAAAGAGTGACCGAAAGAAGTACGGTGTATGTACCTAACAACGACCGTAAGAAGAACTGTGTATGTACCTAACAACGACCGGAAGAAGTACGGTGTATGTACCTAACAACGACCGGAAGAAGAACGGTGTATGTACCTAACAACGACCGTAAGAAGAACTGTGTATGTACCTAACAACGACCGGTAGAAGAACGGTGTATGTACCTAACAACGACCGGAAGAAGAACGGTGTATGTACCTAACAACGACCGGAAGAAGAACTGTGTATGTACCTAACAACGACCGGAAGAAGAACTGTGTATGTACCTAACAACGACCGGAAGAAGAACGGTGTATGTACCTAACAACGACCGGAAGAAGTACGGTGTATGTACCTAACAACGACCGAAGAAGAACTGTGTATGTACCTAACAACGACCGGTAGAAGAACGGTGTATGTACCTAACAACGACCGGAAGAAGAACGGTGTATGTACCTAACAACGACCGGAAGAAGAACTGTGTATGTACTAACAACGACCGGAAGAGAACTGTGTATGTACCTAACAACGACCGGAAGAAGAACGGTGTATGTACCTAACAACGACCGGAAGAAGAACGGTGTATGTACCTAACAACGACCGGAAGAAGTACGGTGTATGTACCTAACAACGACCGTAAGAGAACTGTGTATGTACCTAACAACGACCGTAAGAAGAACTGTGTATGTACCTAACAACGACCGGTAGAAGAACGGTGTATGTACCTAACAACGACCGGAAGAAGAACGGTGTATGTACCTAACAACGACCGGAAGAAGAACTGTGTATGTACCTAACAACGACCGGAGAAGAACTGTGTATGTACCTAACAACGACCGGAAGAAGAACTGTGTATGTACCTAACAACGACCGTAGAAGAACGGTGTATGTACCTAACAACGACCGGAAGAAGTACGGTGTATGTACCTAACAACGACGTAAGAAGAACTGTGTATGTACCTAACAACGACCGGTAGAAGAACGGTGTATGTACCTAACAACGACCGGAAGAAGTACGGTGTATGTACCTAACAACGACCGGAAGAAGTACGGTGTATGTACCTAACAACGACCGGAAGAAGAACGGTGTATGTACCTAACAACGACCGGAAGAAGAACGGTGTATGTACCTAACAACGACCGGTAGAAGAACGGTGTATGTACCTAACAACGACCGGTAGAAGACGGTGTATGTACCTAACAACGACCGGAAGAAGAACGGTGTATGTACCTAACAACGACCGGAAGAAGAACTGTGTATGTACCTAACAACGACCGGAAGAAGAACTGTGTATGTACCTAACAACGACCGGAAGAAGAACTGTGTGTGCACCTAACAACGACCGGAAGAAGAACTGTGTGTGTACCTAACAACGACCGGAAGAAGAACGGTGTGTGTACCTAACAACGACCGGAATAAGAACTGTGTGTGTACTAACAACGACCGGAAGAAGAACTGTGTGTGTACCTAACAATGACCGGAAGAAGAACTGTGTATGTACCTAACAATGACCGGAAGAAGAACTGTGTATGTACCTAACAACGACCGGAAGAAGAACGGTGTATGTACCTAACAACGACCGGAAGAAGAACTGTGTATGTAGCTAATTCGGTGGCAATCTGCTTGAATAATATTTTTTAAGAAAAAATTCTTGGCTAACTTTTAAACATTTTTAATATTATATGAAAAAATATATTAACATTTTTTTTTATTTAATGTGATTTACTTTTATTTTAGTGTAATAGATTCAGTGGCGTGTCGTGAATGTTAACGGTGTAATAAGAGCCTGCTAAAACTTGGTTTCCATTTGACTAATCGTGTATAAGATCTTGTATTACGCAACTCATGTGGAAATGTAGCCATTTCCGTTGATACCTGACCAATGGGTGTTATAATTAATGATGAGAACATAATTATCAAAGGAACAGTTTAAAATGACTCTTCTTACTCTGGCACCACTCCATGCCACGCTACAGAATACATTATATTATAGTAGTGGCATGCCAATGTTTATTATTGTGATCCGACCCTTAGATCAATTGGTAGCGTGTCTGTCTATTGAGATAGGGGTCCCGGATTCGATTCTTGGCACGACAGAAAAATGTATCATTGGTGAAATGTGGGTTTACCCTTTCATATTGATGAATGATGAATTAACGAGGGGTGGGGGCTTGGTGTTGTGTCTGTTTTAGATTAAGTTAGTTTAAAAATCATGTGGTGATATAATCGCATCAGTTCATAAAGTGCACGTTAAATAATAAATAATAATTGTGGCACAATACTTAATGCTAAATGTTGAACGTCAAATAAAACCATTATCATCAACATAATCTTATGCCCAATTTACATAATAAAATAAGAATGTACGAGTATACGTTTAAAAAAAAAAGTAAAATTAAATTTAAAAGCCCATCTCTTGGAGAGTTTTGAGGACTTGAATAAGATACAATCTTTGGAACAATATGGCTACAGTATATTTTGTATTAAATATTCCCTTCAGGGAAATTATCCGAGAAATTATTTTTTTTTTACGGAGTAAATTTATTTTCTTAGGTACATGACACAAACGAATTTCACAGGTCATTACATTCTTTGAGTAAAGGTGTATCTAGTGGAAAATAATTTTAAGGAGAATAAAAGAGAGAGAATTTTTTTTTCTTTCTTTCTTTCCAAAACCACAAGCAGGCCAGATTGGAATTATTCCGCTCCTCTAGTTATTCAGCCGTACTTGGAGCCAACACCAAAGGAGGAAAGAGTAACGGAAAAAGTCGAGCTCAAAGAGTCGAAGACAAACAAGAAGAAACGATGTAAAGACAGGAAATGGTGACAGCGGTGGGATATTTTTTTTTTCCCCTATCGCCCCTTTTCCTTTCTTACGACGAGTTTCTCTGAGAAAGACTGAAAAATAGAAAGTTTAGTTACTTTCTTCTGAAAAACCCACAGAATAAAGTTTTATGTGCAGAGATCTTCCTTGCCAGTTTCTTTTTCGAGTTCCAAATAATCTGCGGGCAGACTCCATATGGTGGACATTATGTCTGTTACGATGTGTCACAACCCTCCCTTTAAGGGTATTGTCAAAAGTTAAAGAGAGGAGACAGATAAATATTTATTTTATATCGTAAAAATAAAATGGTAGCTCTTTCTTCGTTTAATACTGTGGAATTGGTAGAACAGTATCTGACAGTTACAAAAGTTACTAAAAGCACTTTAATATACTCATACGTCAAGTCATGTGATATGCACCTGTCATGTTTAATATATCATATTTTATTTGAACCACGTTTTACCATCCCTTAGAGTTATACGCATATGTAGGCCTACTAATTATGATGTTTTAGGGATGAGGAAGGTTTGGTTGTGAATTTCCTAAGAGAGATAGAGGAACATCATTTACGAAAAGTCACCCTCTGTGCATTCGAGCTCCACTTCATTGGCAATCCAGTCTCTTACTAGACCAGTCATGTCCAACCCGAGGGCCGCGTGCAGCCCCTGGGCTCACTTTACGCGGCCCTTCAGCTCAAATAAAAACATTTTAAATTGCAGAAATAAACAACCAATAACTATGCTCTTGGTGCTGACGTAAATGATCGCTAAATTCCATTAAGTTTCCATAAATCGTAAGTATAAAGTTGCTTGTGTTATGTATGGTATGTTATATATGGTATTTATGTAATGTATGGTATATTATGTGTGTTTTGTATGGTATATTATGCATGTAATATATGGCATAGTATATATGTAATGTATGATGTGGTATATTAAGTGTGTTTTGTATGGTATGTAAATATATATAATTATATGGTAAGGTATATTTGTAATGTATGGTATACTATAATATTTAATGTATTGGTATATATGTAATGCATGGTATTAGTATTAATATATATAAAATAACATTTCTAATATAGCCAAATATTATAAATGTGACCGCAAAATACATATATTTGTATTTTCTAAAAGTATCTTCCTACTAGAATCGTATTATACCTAGTTTCCAGTAATAGGATTCTTCAATATAGTCTGAATTAAGAGAAAGTCAAGCTTTCGTTTTTTTAATCAAACAATAGAACATTAATTATGTTGTTTTGCAGACCATATTATTAATTCTGCATGAACAATATCCATGCTAATTATACAAATGCAAGTAACATTGCTTTAGAATGTGAATTAATTATGTTTGCGTAGTGCTTTATACATAAACCAAAGCTACAACGGTTTCGTCTGCGAGGGAACACGCTTTTATTATTAATGAATTTGTGAAAATGTGAAACTGGAGATGAGAGTTTGCTCAAAACAATATATGGCTTGGAGAGGAATGGAATACATTATTTCTACCATCAATTAGTATTTAGTTTTATCATATATTATATTTCTTACATGGGTATTGTTTTTTTAGAGGTGTGCGAAGCTTCAAGATCTCATAGTCAAAATCGAGGGTCTAATTTCCTTCGCTTCAACTTTGACACCCACAGCCACCTTTGCATCTTCGAGACATTTCGAAGGAAAAAGAAAGTTGTAATATGAACAGATTTGCTATATCTCACTAAATGGCATATAGCTGGACCTCCATTATCGAAGTCGATGGTTCCATAAATCAAATTAAATTATAGAAACTTCGATGTATAGAAACGATCTATTTTATACATGATATTGTGTATTCTATTGTATTTAGAAATATATCCTAATCAATGCACTCATTATAAGTGAATATTAATCACATTAAGTACAAGTTATGTTCATAAAGATAATTAGAAACAAACAAGAAAAACATTTGTTTAACATACCTTAAAAAACAATAGCGAACATAAACCGTCGGTTAGAGATACTGAAACAAACTGATCATAATTTATGGAGGAGAAAGGCTACTTGAGGAGAGGGGTGAGAGGATTGTGGAGAGAATACTACCCCCACTAGGCGGCCCGTCGGCGAAGAAATGACCTTGACCAAATATTTCCTTCTGCCTCTTGTGACATCTCAATTATATTTTTTCTCATTTGTTTTTCTTATACCATTGTCATTACAAGGGGGAAAATCCCGATTCGTCTTGAAAGAAAAATTCTATAAATAGAATTTTTATTCGATATATAGAAATTTTTTCTACGTAATGTCACTGGTATTCACCAAAACTTCGATACAAAGAGAATTTCTCTATACAAAAGTTCGATACATGGAGGTCCCACTGTATTTCAACATATAAACATTTTTAGAGCGGATATTAAACAGTATTTTAACACGACCAAGGATAACATTACATTTTAAAGTAAGCATAACTAAATTCAAATATATCAGCAGATGGATGAAGGGAGTGCAGAGAATTGTGGAAGAAATAGGAGAGGACTGAGACAGTGTAAAGGAAGATACGTGGTGGGGGAAAAAGGTTATATGAAGTAACATAGCAGACTTTGTTATTTTTTTATCAAATCCTTTCTCTCTACCCAGATGTATTTAATGGATAATCTAGAAATTAAAAGTAGTGAAAGGTAACAACAAAAACCTTACTTCGACTTCAACTTTGCTTCGTTTGTTTCAAGCTTCGCTTCGCATTTTAAAAGTTATATTCGCACCCTCTTAGTTGTTTTTATAGACTCCTACTAATTTTCAATTATTCTATATCTCTGATGTGATTTAGTTCTGGCATAAAAGTAAAAACTTCAACACACAACATGATAGATGGAATATATGATACATTACTTCAAGAATTGAAGTACTGTCTATAGTTTTAATTAGATGAAAGCTCGAGGTATTTGAATAAAATGTCGATACTTGTGTTGTCGTTCCCAGTCTAAACCGGTAATAACATAAGACATTCAACTGAATTGATACAGGCTTTCGACTGAAATTCTACGTTTGTCCATTCCATAGATATTCAACTGACTTTACATACCGTAGACATTCAACTGAATTACTACGTCTACTTTACATGCCGTAGACATCCAACTGAATTGCTACTTCTACTTTACATGCCGTAGACATTCAACTACATTACTACTTCTACTTACCATACATTACAAACTTTTATAAAATTATATTTGAATAACAAGCCTAAGCTTCGAATTTTCCTCCCAGCTCTTGAAACACCTTTCAAACCATCATTTCCACTGCCCTATTTGAATCGATCATGATTTAGACGAACGTATGGGTAGTAAAATAAGAGCTATTTCAACGACAAGGGTGAGTGAGAGAGAGAAGGGGTAAATACGGGGCCTCTTTTGTGAGCGCTCGACTTTTTTACCCCGTGTTCCCGGGGAGAGTTATTGAACACACTCTCCCCCCGTTGCCGACTACCAATAATAATCGAGGAACGTGCTCAGGTACAAGAATCGGACCGCTCTGTAAAGAAGGAACAAATGTTTCGGTGTGAGAGCCGTACAAATCTCGCGATTATGCAGCAAGCATTTCGATATGGATAATAAAACAAACACGTTGATAGTATCTTTATCAGGGCACAACGTCTTGCTATCCGCTCAGGTTGTACTAACTACACTAGGGATGAGGAAGGTTGAAATAACAGTGGCCGAACGGTCTAACCCTTGGCCTGCTGAAGACTGGGAGATCGGGGTTCGAATCACGCTAGGGTCTACTGAGGGTGGTTTTGCCCTGAATGCGTGTAGATTATCTTTAAAATGGTTCCTTCCTCACACTTACCCCATTAGAGCAACTTTCATATATGCGTGTAGCCTGAAAGCGGGGATTGAAAATAATTAAAACCAGAAGTGTACCTAAATTTGCGTGGCGGGAGAAAAGAGAGTCAAAAAAATTTAGTAAAAAAAAACTACGCTCAATACACCCGGTCGAGACCCAAACTCCTACCTTCCTATCACCGGCAGACTATACTAAATGATCTTGGCATTTAGACTGCGTGTCCACTGGTAAGGGTATTATAAAGTTTAACTTATATCGAACGTGTGGTTTCAAAATTAGAATTTTAAAACTGTGCGTGAGAATCTGTGGCAAGGCTAAGCTATATTAACCGCAATTATTGCTAACCCCCTTTCTCTTTTTTTTTTCCGTTTCCCCTTCTCACTTCTCATCCGGGGGATCCGAATTTAACTACACTGATAAGGTTTTGATGATAAAAGTAAAATTCACAAGGAAATGAACCGGTATTTTCGTGAAGGAAGAGTGTAGCCAAAGGGCAAAGGGGAGAAATAGATATCTCCCAAAATATACCAAGCTTTAAAGACGGTTTTACCCAATTAGACTTTAGAGATCTATCTTAAGAGGCCTGAAATAAAAATAAAAGGGAAATAATAATAATATAATAGTAAATAAAACACCGTGTCTTACTACCCGTTCGGGTTATACGATTAAGTAGGGCCTACTAATTACGCTAATGGATCAGAAATTGGGAAGCTTGAATTTAGAGGAAGTGAACCCGCATTTGCGTGGAGGGAGAGTGGAAAAACATTTAGGAACCCCCTCCCCCGTTCACCCGACCGAAATCCGAACCTTGATCTACCTGTCCTCAGCTGTCTAGCTCTACACGAATCTAGTGCGTTAGCTAACTACGCCACCGAGGCGGGTCAGGGAAATAAAACTCTACAGAATTACTTAAAATAAAAAAAATACTAGAGTTTGTGATTATAAATTTTAAAATCTAATGCTATCCAAACATAAAAATGTTACATCTTACTATCAAGAAGCTACATTTGAAAAATAAAACAAAAAATTAAGCTATAAATAAAAATAAACGTCTTAAGAATTATGAAAATATAAAAAATAAACTTTTTTTTACTAAATTTTGAAATTTAATATTTTATAAACATTCATATAAGATTTTTAAAATTTTGGAGAATATATTATTTTACAGCATCTTCTTGAAAACGTATCGATTATCACACGCAAAAAAAAAATAATTAAAAAAAGAAGTAATTTTAGTAAATTTATTGAAATTGGCTTCATTCTAGAAACGTCTTTTGTCAGACGGGCATAGCGTTTCAATGAATAAGGGGAGGGGGAAAAAAATTGTATTTTGAATGTATAATCGCATTATTTTAATTTTATTACAAGAGACGAGAGCAGCAAATTAAATTCCTGTTCAATTACCATTTTCCCTTTCATCTAAGTAACATAATACTGGCATTAGAGACGAGGGGGGCGAGGGGGGGAGTGCTAGAGGATATTTCTTACTTACAAAGTTGCTTTTAAAAAAAGAAAACTGATACAAGTTTAGGAAATTGTGGGTGTAATAAACCTAGATAGGATATATAATATGTGTGTCGCGGGGCGAATAACAAAATAATGTAATCACGTAGAGTTTAAAAAAAAAATTTTTTTTTACCCAGCTTATTCACTTTTATCTCATAAAAATAATACCATCATCAGGAATTACCTCAATGAAGTTAAATGAACTATTGATTAATCAAACAACAATCTTTTAACCCACTTCGGTGGCCGCATGGGTTAAGGCGCTACTCTCGTAGTAGACTAGACTGCCGATGACGGGAAGATCGAGGTTCGAATCTCGGTGGGGTAAAGTGAGGGTAGTTTTTCAAAAAATGTTTTCCACTCTCCCTCCACGCAAATGCGGGTACACTTTGTATAAATATAATCTTCCTAATTCCTAAAACCATTAGTGTAATTAGTACATAAGCTCATAACCGCAACAAGTAGAAAGAAGCTCTGCTAAAAAAAAAAGAGGTATGCGTATAATCCTTCCTTAGGAGGATCTGCCTTTTCCAGGATGTAATAGAAGGAAAGGTTGAGGGAAAGAGGAGCTTAGGAAGAAGGAGGATTCAAATATTGGATTACTTGAAAGAAAGAAGAAAATGAATGCACCTGTCGTAAGACAGAACATCTAATACAAATAATATAATCCGAAGGGTTATTAAGACGTTGTTAAATATCTCAGAAAGAACGATACTTTTTTTTTTGTAGTTTGTCTTATAATGAACCACGGTCTTTTGTGTTGGTAAACCAAATTTGAAGTAGGGCCTACTGTAATGTGAGAACTGTATAGCTTTCAAAAATTAAAATAAACAAGCTACTCTCTTTTTTACCAAGTGTGCAATACACCCATGATTTTTTTTTTATATATATGAATATATTACCCCCTCCTACCCCATATCTCAGCGGTAAATGAGCGGGAAAAAAAACTCTCGGGGAAGTTGTTCTTAGAATTTTCTGAAACCTTAAAAATAACTATACCTCAGTTTTAGCTTCTGTGGTGCTGACTGACAGCTCACAGCTGACTTCTGACAGTCAACAGTTAGGTATATACCTAACTTTTGACTGTCAAAAGTGACAACTGCTAAACACATGTTTTTTGCAGATCATATGGTTCGGCGTAGGGATACATAATTTGGTCTGGTAGCTTTTCAAAGCCGTCAGAAGTCAGCTGTGCGCTGTCAGTCAGCACCACAGAAGCTAAAACTGAGGTATAACTGCCTTGAAGCGCAGGCGCAAAGAGAAGGAAAATATAATTACAGCATCAGAGTGACATAAAGAGATACGACAAGAAAATGTGTAAAAGAAAGGGCAAAATAGAAAAAAAAGAGGGTCGAGAATGAGCGAAGAAGGAGAAGAGGTAGGGAGAAAAAGGGGAGTTAAGTAAGAGAGAATAAGAGAGAGAGAGCAGTCCTTTGTTCTTGATGACTAGGCTGGTCTGAAAATGGTGTTAATTGAAACAGAATACTGTCTTGTGCTCGAGAACTCTCCCAGATGAGTCGACGTTGACTGGTTCGCGCGATGATTTATCACCGCAAGTTTTGAAGGTCTCTTAAGCGCGAATATAACAATAGTTTAAATAGAGATGGTAACATTTAATAACTCAATCAATAATGTGTTAATAACCTTCCAATTGAAACAACGGTCACAGTGGCGCAACCAGATTTTTTTTTTTAAATATGAATTTTGTAACCCGCTTCGGTGGCCGCATGGTCTAAGGCGTCACTCTCGCAATAGACTGGACTGGCGATGACGGGGAGATCAAGGTTCGAATCTTGGTCTGGTGTAAGGGCTACCGAGTTTAGTTTTTCCAAAATGGTTTTCCACTTTCCCTCTACTAAAATGCGGGTACACTTTCTCTAAATTCAAATTTTCTAATCCCTAACTCATTTAGAGCAATTTAGTACATAGGCATATAACCAGAACAATGTTTAAAATATATATATTGAGGTTTGTATGTATAATATATATATATATAAAAAGGATATTATTTCTGTACTTTAAACAAACAAATTTAAGAGGGCTTTTAAATAATGTTAAAATAATGACATACCTTTTGAATAATAAATCATAAGTCTGCTTTTAGAATGTACTCTATTCGTTAGACTTATCTAAGTGCTCGATATTATAGTTGTAGCTGTTTTATGTGTTTTAAGCCGTAGTTGATTAATTATTCTGTTAATCGATGTATTATATGATTGTATTACTATAAAAAAAATACAAAACTAGGTTTTATTAAGTCCTGGTATTACATCAGTAACCCCCTTCCCCTCACTACAAATACCCGCATTAGAGGGGAACGAGATAAATTAAACGTTGGGTTCATCTAGTCTGTGGTTTGCCGATGACTGTAAGGTCAAGGTTCGAATCCCGGTGGGTGTACCGAGGGCGATTTTCTCTTTAAAGAGTTCGTGAAAACATTGACGTTAGGTAAAATGGTCCTATTTCAAAGAAGGCTATTTCTTATTAAATCCACCTGACAATACATTTTTTAAATTATTATTATTTAATACCGCGTCTTACTACCCGTTCGGGTTATACGCCTAAGTACTAATTACGCTAATGGATTAGGAATTTGGAAGGTTGAATTTAGAGGAAGTGAACCCGCATTTGCGTGGAGGAAGAGTGGAAAACCATTTAGGAAAAACCACCCCCCAGTTCACCCGACCAAGATTCGAACCTCGATCTTCCCGTCCTCGGCAGTCGAGCTCAACACGACTAGCGCGTTAGCCAACTACGCCACCGAGGCGGGTGATAATAATTATTATTATTATCATGATTCTATTTATGTTTATCAAAGTGCTAGCCCACAGAAGATACCACTACCAAACTAACACTGAATAAAACTCAGGACAACACATGGCTTGCAACATGAGAAATGCCTCATCTTTGTGAAAAAGAGATTACAATGAAACAAATTTAATGACTAAATCATAATAAATAGTAAAAACAACACAATATTTATACAGTGACCCGCTTCAGTGGCGAAATGTTCTAAGGCGACACTTTAGGGTTAGACTGGTCTGCTGATGACAGGGAGATCGGGCTTTTAATCCCGGTCGGGTCTACTGAGGGTGGTTTTCCATAAATGATTTCCCATTCTCCCTCCACGCAAATGCAGGTATATTACTTTTATAAAAAGCTTCCTTACTCATCCCTACCACAGTGGAGTAATAAATAACATATTACATAGTATGCGTACAACCTGAGCAGGTAGTAAAACGCGGCGATTAAAAAAGTGGAAAGTCCACAGTAAAAAAAGGAAGCTAATAAATGAGAAAAGATATCCCCTAAATACCTCTCTAATTTTGTTTCTTCTTTTATGATGAAAATAAAATTCTTGAAATGTAGAGTTATCACTGTAAAAATAACAATTTCAATATTCTTTATTATAATTCTGATCAAAAACCACAAAACCCTATAATATACCAGAACTGATAAATACATAATGATACAACATGTAAGAAATATTACATAATATAATAATAATTACAAATAAATAATGATTTAAACAAATAAATGGAAAATAAAAACCAATCCAGTAACTAGAATCAGTAAATATTATCATTATTTAAATAGAACTTAACAGATCAAAATAATGCAGAAAATATATTGCTAAGTACAGTAAGACCCCGTTAGACCGAACGCCGGTAATCCGAAATCCCGGATAATCCAAACATACTTTTCAAAAAACGGGGAATTTTTTAAGTCGAATGAAATATATTTTATTGGTTGACAAGCTCAAAGCTAAAAGAGAATTTTAAGAAACAGTGATATCCGATAATAAATGCTTAATATTTAAATGTCGGTGTCAACACAGTGTGCTTTCCTGTAACTACAAATAATTACAGTAAATATCACTTGTATCATGTGAAGCTCTCAACTTAGGGATTTATTCTCAACATGTTTGATATCTATTGTAAGTTCAACTATCACCGGTCAGCTAATAATTGTAGGGTCAAGCATCTGAAATGTGAGGTATTTCCTGTGAATCCGCACGTAGGCCCATAACTGCTGACTCCAGTGAGAAGCGATGTTCAAGCATCACGTGGTTTTGGATGACGTGGATCTAGGCCCGTTGATTGGTGCTTAATGCCGTCATTGGACTCTCCTAGTTGGCAGATTCTAGCTAGTGTGTATCCTAGAGCAGCGCAGTTGGTTCTAGACAGTTGTCAAGTGTGTATTAAGACGAGTCCGTTTAGCTACGGCGTGCCTCACGCGCCACGAGTGTAGCCGTGATTAGGACATTGATTAGGACATTGATTAGAGAGATGTGATCTCACTGCTGCCGAGGGAAGTGAGAGACCTCAAACTATGTCACGTGTTGATGATGTTGACCGGGGATGGGTGAACGACACAGCAGAAGGTGTCTTGAGTTCGACGCCAATGTATGAGAGATTGCTTTGAGAAATAAACCGAGTTATTGCATGTGATTGATTGTGTTTCCTTGAGCCTCTGGCTTAGACCCCTGACTTACAACATGAGAGTTCGCACCACCTTAAATTTTAGTGTCAGAATGGGATGATAATCTATAGTAACCCCGGCCCCATTTTACGTTTTTGATTTATCAGAAGTGGGATCTTTATACACCGTGATAACAAGACATGCCCCCCCCATCCTGCCCATCATAAAGACTTCCGTCCGCACCCTTACATTATTATACAGACGCTCGACACCGTTACATATCGGTGATAATGTACAATAAGAACGGCCAGTCCTTAAGATCAGTTAAATAAATGAAAATTTGACTAAACTCTTTCAACCGTAATTTAAAACTCGTGAAAACATTGTATCCCTGTCTTCTCCCGGTTAATCCGAACAAGCTTCGGTCCCGATTGGTTCGGATTAACGAGGTTCTAAATAATTATAATAATAATGATGATGATGATGATGATAAGTGATGAGCCAGCCTACAACCTGACGAATAACTTATTTATAATATTCTATATGACGTAATTAAATATGATAATGTGTCTATAAAAAAACTTTTATGATCTTTTGTTACTTAATAAGTAGTAACATTTCTTATTGTAGACCTACTACTACTACTAATAATAATTGTAAATTTTATTTTTGTCTGGTTGCGTCTTGTTATAATTTATTTAAGTAGCCTAAATGACTAGTTTCCATATTTCGTGAAATTTGGGAACAAAACAAATAATTTGAAACAAATTAATTATTTTTTGACCTAATTTCTATGCTTAAAAAATGAGGATTTATTCAGTTTTATGTTGAATGGTATCGATTAGGGTGTCGAGTATCGAGAAGATGAATTGATAGTATCGAGCAAGGTATCGGAGTTGAGTAAAGTAGGTATTGGTCCACCACTAATAAGAATAATTATAGTAATAATACTACTAATAATAATACAACAAATAAATGGTACGGAACTCCGCACGGACTTTCTCACTCTATTGTTTAAAAATGGAGATATTTACTCAAAAACTCGTAATATATGTGAAACGAAATAATATACACTAACAAACCCAAGCAAAAATTGTGTTTTACTTACGTTAAATATTTTTTGACTCCCGGATTTAAATTTTATGATTTTCTTTTTAAAGAATTAAAGTCCTCACCAGTATATTTTGACAAAAAAAAAAAAAGATCGATATTGGGTCAACAAGAGTCGATACTACGTATTAAAATTTCGAAATTTTATTAAGGGTTGCACATCTTAAGGTTATCACATTTTTATTAAATTCTTCATTTATAAATTTAGACCAATAAAAAGGGTAAATATTGAATAGTGAGTCTTAAATAATAGAGATAGATCATTGCTGTACAGATATTTCCCCTAATAGGTTAAAGAAAAAGGAACACACTTTTGAGAGACTACTTATCTACTTACTCTATGGAATTAGATAGTTATTGCGTTAAAACTTAAATAGTATCTCTGTACAACTACAGCTCACAAAATTGTATTAATTTATTTGCCAATATCTCCGAAACTATTGGTTTTATAAAAATATGTTTCAAATAATATATTTGTATTATAAATATACCTACATATTTGCAATGATAGGTAATTTCATATCTCAAATAGTTGCAGAGATATGACAAAAAATGAGAATTTACGCATCAGACCGGAACCCTTAAAGTCATTTTGCCGAAAAAATGAAGGTAGCCATTTTGTTTATAATATTGATCAATGATTAGAAATGAAATTTAATCAAGATCGTTAGAGCCGATTTTGATAAATTGATTTTTTTCTCTTTTCAACCTTCAATAAACTAACCTTAATTTTAGGGTTAGATATCAAATTCCAAAAACCCCTCAGGGTAACCCCACGAAAACCCTAGATACCAAGTTTTAGCCCGATCGGTAAAATAGTTTAGTCTCTAGTCCAAGGTAGAGACAATACAGAGGGAAATTCAAAAAACATTTTTTCGGACTCGGTGGGGGGGTCAAACGTCAAAATCTCGAGTTCTATTTTTTTTCTTGGACGATCACAATATTTTCTCTACCTGTAAGATAGCTAGAAAGTAAAAATGAATCTATTTTCCCCCACGGTAATGATCCTTGCTAGTAAATAATTCGATCAATCCTCTTTTAAAAGATATCAAAACATTTTCGTCTAATATTGAAATTTGCTCCGAAGAGCGCGCTCGAGTAGAGTTTTCCCTCCCCCCTCCCTTCTCAAACCAACTAAACTTCACCTCCTCTTAAAATCTTCCGATGCGTGTGTCGCAAACAGATGTCTGCATGTGTAATCACAAGAAAAGACTGGGGGGGGGGGGGGGGGGTAGAGTGGAGGATAAAAATGGCAACTTCGGGGTCGCCTTGATAATATTCGTGAAACGGTGAGAGTGGAAAAAAAAGGTTGAGGGGAAGTTACGTTGTTGATGGGGAAAACGGGACGGGGTGAGAGGGGTAATGTGAGCTACACATTTAAGTTTCTTTGATGTTGTCGAGACGTGCATTGAGGTATTTTGAAAATTGAATTTTGCGGGTGTTTGCATTTTAAAACTTTTTTTTTTCCCCTTTTAGTAAGTTTTTTTTTAATTTGCGAGTTTAATAGTGTGGTTCTTTTTCATAAAAAAAAAAGTAACATTTCTTTTGAGCCGTGGAGAAAAGTTTGTAAATATTTTTAAAGCAAATTAATTAACCAAATAATTAATAATATATGTTTGTTAAAAAAAGCCATAATTTTTTTCCAGTCGAAGAAAATGGTATATTTAAGATAGAATAGTAAAAAAAAAAAAATTGCCTGGAAAAAGAAAATTTGCCTAAATTTGTTTTAATAATGTGAAATATAAACTAAAGTATTTAAAACAATATGTTTATTTAACAGGTTTTATTAATTGAGTTGACAAAATTACCAAGTACCGAACTCGTACCGGCAGGGCCACGAGGATATATTCGACAATCTCGTCTTGTATGACTAGACAGCGAGAGAAAGGAAGGAGTTCGAGTCCCCAGCCTAGGGTATTGAAATAGTTTTTCTTAAATTACTACACTATCTTGATCCACGCCAGCGGTTCTCAAACCGTGGTCCGTGGTGGTGTGGTGCCAGGCGGAGCGCAGACGGGACCATGGGGGGGGGGGGGGGGAGGAAGGGGGGAAGTATTATATTAACGAGTTAAAGAGTAGAAGATTAACACGAAAAGTCCGTTAAGTTAACAATAATTAATTTTATACCACAAGTAGTATCATTATATGTGAAATGTGCTTAAGAAACCAAGTCTAATTAAAACGGTGTCCTTTACTTCTTGATAAACACACGTGGCTTGTGCAAGGGGACAATTATGTAGGTAGTATATTTAGTTGGGTTGTCCGCATTTGCATCAGGAGCGCTTATCATGTGGTGCAATGCTGGGAAAGGTTCGCGAACACGGATGTACGTCCCCTAAATTCTGCCTGACTCATTCCTATACTATAAGTGTGAATATGAAAATAGTACTGACGAGTAGCAAGACGCAAAGTACCGACAGATAGTACACACTTGACCTGCGAGCTGATATTATCTTAGAACCGCGTCTTACC
This sequence comes from Timema podura, assembly GCA_033556935.1. NCBI lineage: Eukaryota > Metazoa > Arthropoda > Insecta > Phasmatodea > Timematidae > Timema > Timema podura. Next base: position 53,283,757 of record JAVRXN010000012.1, on the reverse strand, counting down.
ACCCGTTTGGGTTATACGCGCAAGTACTCATTACACTAGTGTGCTAGGGACGAGGGCGATTGAATTTAGAGAAAGTGGGGGGGAAAAACAAACACTAAGCGAAAACCACCCTCAGTACAACCCACCGAGATTCAAACCCCTGTCCCCGCCTCATCGAAAGTCCGGTGACGCCTTAGACCATTCGACCACCGAAGCGTGTGAGCTGATGTTAACTGAAGCAAAGATAAAGTTTCTTCTGGGATGTAATTGGACGTAACCAGTAGTTGGTGGTTTCTTATTCGGGGAAACCTGGTTCAAGTGTTTTTTGTTTTTACGCAACGTAATCTCCAACCTTCTCCAAGGGCACTCTAGTTAGACAAGTGTATTTATATTATGTTCTTGGTTATAGTTCAGCGCTAATACCAACTAAAACAAGAAACAAAATTAAACTATCACAACCACTTTACTATTTAAAAGAGAATAAATTTACATCTAAAAGATAATAGATTTCTTACTGTTTTATACATACATATATATATATATATGTATATAAACTATACACAGGAAGCAGGGCCGTCATAATCTCAAGGATGAAAATGTTTTCGGTTATAATACTTAATTTACGAGAAAGTAGATAGTAGTTCTGTGAACAGTAGACCTCACTCCATGTTATTATCGTTACTACAGTCTTACTAGTAGTTCTGTGAACAGTAGACCTCGCTCCCTCCATGTTATTATCGTTACTACAGTCTTACTAGTAGTTCTGTGAACAGTAGACCTCACTCCATGTTATTATCGTTAATACAGTCTTACTAGTAGTTCTGTGAAAAGTAGACCTCACTCCATGTTATTATCGTTACTACAGTCTTACTAGTAGTTCTGTGAACAGTAGACCTCACTCCATGTTATTATCGTTACTACAGTCTTACTAGTAGTTCTGTGAAAAGTAGACCTCACTCCATGTTATTATCGTTACTACAGTCTTACTAGTAGTTCTGTGAACAGTAGACCTCCCTCCATGTTATTATCGTTAATACAGTCTTACTAGTAGTTCTGTGAACAGTAGACCTCCCTCCATGTTATTATCGTTAATACAGTCTTACTAGTAGTTCTGTGAACAGTAGACCTTCCTCCATGTTATTATCGTTAATACAGTCTTACTAGTAGTTCTGTGAACAGTAGACCTCGCTCCCTCCATGTTATTATCGTTATTACAGTCTTACTAGTAGTTCTGTGAACAGTAGACCTCCCTCCATGTTACTATCGTTACTACAGTCTTACTAGTAGTTCTGTAAACAGTAGACCTCACTCCCTCCATGTTACTATCGTTACTACAGTCTTACTAGTAGTTCTGTGAACAGTAGACCTCCCCCATGTTACTATCGTTACTACATTCTTACTAGTAGTTCTGTGAACAGTAGACCTCACTCCCTCCATGTTACTATCGTTACTACAGTCTTAATAGTAGTTCTGTGAACAGTAGACCTCCCTCCATGTTACTATCGTTACTACAGTCTTACTAGTAGTTCTTTGAACAGTAGTCCTCCCTCCATGTTATTATCGTTACTACAGTCTTACTAGTAGTTCTTTGAACAGTAGTCCTCTCTCCATGTTATTATCGTTACTACAGTCTTACTAGTAGTTCTGTGAACAGTAGACCTCCCTCCATGTTACTTATCGTTACTACAGTCTTACTAGAGTTCTGTAAATCAGTAGACCTCCTCCATGTTATTATCGTTACTACAGTATTACTAGTAGTTCTGTGAACAGTAGACTCACTCCCTCCATGTTACTATCGTTACTACAGTCTTACTAGTAGTTCTGTGAACAGTAGACCTTCCTCTATGTTATTATCGTTACTACAGTCTTACTAGTAGTTCTGTGAACAGTAGACCTCCCTCCATGTTAATATCGTTACTACAGTCTTACTAGTAGTTCTGTGAACAGTAGACCTCCCTCCATGTTATATCGTTACTACAGTCTTACTAGTAGTTCTGTGAACAGTAGACCTCCCTCCATGTTATTATCGTTAATACAGTATTACTAGTAGTTTTGTGAACAGTAGACCTCACTCCTCCATGTCACTTATCGTTACTACAGTCTTACTAGTAGTTCTGTGAACAGTAGACCTCCCTCCATGTTATTATCGTTACTACAGTCTTAACGTTTCTCTTTGGATTTCGAGTTGAGATATCTTCTCTAATGTTTCCTTGCATCCGAAGTTAATATTTTTCATTGGTGATTAATTTAGACAGAAAATAAAGTGATGTCACTTCGATGTTAAACTGTTTTAGGGTTTCCCAAATCTGTAGATACACACGCTCCCATAAAACAAGCATGGAACAGAAACGGTGTCACGTGAAGAGCTCTAACCAATCACAAGATTTATGTCTCATCGGATCGAGCTGTTCTGCTAAAGTTGAACTCATCTATACTTCATCCGCTTTGCCCGAGATCTTCGGCAAGGGAGAACCATCTCAAATCAGTACGCATGCGCTGTAGTGCTAGAAGCAAGCAGGCAGCTTTGTCGGTTTTTGTGAGGAGATTTGAAATAACCCGTGAACGACGCTTGCCTATTTGTGAATTCGAAGCTATTTTGTGAGACGAGTGCATCTAAACTTGAGTCACAGAAACACTGTAAACACTATCTTACTTAGACTTCAACGTGCGAAATAGAAAGAGAATGAGCAGTTCATCCTGTGATGACTAGATGACCAGCTGGATAACATATCCTCTATTCTGCTGACGAGTACAAACACATTCTAATATTTGCGCCTGGACAGCATTGACTTGAACTATAAAATTATATTTTTCTTATTTCCTATTATAGATACGCACATGCTTCCATGGATTTTATTAATCCGCATCCTGGCAGGAAGATTCCTACAGGACCTTTTCATGAATAAATCAAATAAACTATGTTGTATAAACCAAATAAACTATGTTGTAGGTTCTTTTTTAAATACGAAAATTCTACTTCAAGACCAAAAAAAAAATTGTATAACGATGTAGAATGATATTTTTTAACAATTATTTAAGAATGTAAGGCGCTAGTTTCACTGTTATATCTTTAAAACACACCGAATAAAACGAAAGAACATTAACATGGGGATTCCTGTCTTGACTTGCCATGACGTCACAGGTAGGTAACCTCCTTAATGTAAAGCGTGTGTGCGGATGTATTGGATTGTGCCACGACACAGCGTTATAATTTGAAAACATCCATCGGGAGAAACGATATAAAATATATAGTTATACAATAGAAAATAAAATATGTTGTTAATCAGCTGTTTAAAGTTAGTGTTGCAATGTATCATGCGTCAACATACAGCGTGTGAATTGCTGCGCCACTGAGGCAGATATTTCCAGCAAACGTGTGAATCAAGCTTTAGACATGAACGTCAACCTGTCGGTGAGAAACGGGGGGTGGGGGAGGAACTGAAGGGGACGATTCAATCAATGTAATCGAATGTATTTTTATCTTCCTTATTACTTTCTCATTTCTCATTTTCATCCCCTCGACGTGATTCTTTTTCCCCTCCATCTTTGCATCTCCTTTCTGAGATTTCCACTCTAAACAATTTAACGTGGCGATATTTATTTGATATAAAAAAAAAAGTAATATCTAACTTTCTTTCAAAAATGTATTTATTTTTAGTCTTGATTTTTTTTCCCTACTCCACCTCGTTTCCTTCTTCTCCTATTCAAGTTTTTAAGGAGTAATGCCATTTTCTTTTCTTAAATCCAATCTCGTTTCATTTTTTATTTCGATATATATATATATTTTTTTGGTCTCCTGTCCTTCGAACTCTCGCGATCTTTGGCGACAATTCAGGCCCACTTCCTTTACCAAGTTCTAAAGGCCAGCTCAAGTCCCGTACAATTCTTTCTTCAGGATATGACGTCATTAGGACACAATACGTCATCGTTCACAAAGCAGTATAGGCGGCTTTTGTTCTCTTATTCAATAAATGTTACTGATTGGGGTAGGAGTTTCTAGGTGGGTGGGATGGTTTGGGATGGAGTGTTAGGGGAGGTGGTGGTTTAGGGATGGAGTTCTAGTGGGGATGGTTTGGGGATGGAGTGTCTAGGTGGATGGTTGGGATGGTTTGGGGGGATGTGGGGAGTGTCTAGGGTGGGTGGGATGGTTTGGGGATGGAGTGTCTAGGTGGGGTGGGATGGTTTGGGGATGGAGTGTCTAGGGTGGGTGGGATGGTTTGGGGATGGAGTGTCTTTGGTGAGGTGGGATGGTTTGGGGATGGAGTTCTGGTGGATGGTTTGGGATGGAGTGTCTAGGGTGGGTGGGATGGTTTGGGGATGGAGTGTCTAGTGTGAGGTGGGATGGTTTAGGGGATGGAGTGTTAGGGTGAGTGGGTGGGATGGTTTGGGGATGGAGTGTCTAGGTGGGTGGGATGGTTTGGGGATGGAGTGTCTAGGTGGGTGGGATGGTTTGGGGATGGAGTGTCTAGGTGGGGGGATGGTTTGGGATGGAGTGTTAGTGGGTGGATGGTTTGGGGATGGAGTGTCTAGTGGGTGGGATGGTTTGGGGATGGAGTGTTTAGGTGGAGGTGTGGATGGTTTGGGGATGGAGTGTCTAGGTGAGGTGGGATGGTTTGGAGATGGAGTGTTAGGTGGGCGATGGGAATAAAGGTGATGGGATGGAGTGTCTAGGGAGGGAAAGTTTGTGGAAGGAGTTTGTGGCAAAAATACATATGTACCAGGATGAATCACTTACTTTGTTTTAAGGTCAGTTGTTATTTAGGGTAAATACAAAGGAAAACTTCAATCAACAGTTTTCAGGAATAAAAACACGCAAAAGATATCTAGGAATTTAAAAAATAAGATTACTTATCTGCGTTATCCAAGCACAATTACATAAAAATTAAAATAGCCAGATGTGTATTTAAAAAAAAAATATCATTTAAACTATTTAAATATAAAGTTATAGTACAATTATCATGGGATACATTTTTCTATAATTTCCCTATTCTTAAAAACTTGCATTCTTGATTTTGAGGTCTAAGGATCTATATGCTTACTACATTAGTATGTTCACCCAAAAACTGCTCAAGATATTCTAACCCTTTTAATTAATGTAAATACTACCCGCATTACATATATGTAAAGGTAGTAACATATAGCTCAATTTTCATAGGAAGAATCTTATATGACAGCTAGGAAAGTTTTTAGATCTATTCTCACGTATTCATACGTCAAGCGGTGTGATATGTAACTCTCACTTTAGTTATATATTATCAATACCTATAAAACAGCTGATGTCAGGTAGATCGAGGTTCGAATTCCGGTCGGGTATGGGCTAGTGAGGGTGTTTTTCCCTAAATGATTTTCATTCTCCTTACAGACAAATGTGAGTACGCCTCCTTTAAATTCAACCACCTCGTCCCTAACACATTGGCGTGATTAGTACCTATGTGTGTATAGCCGAACGGGTAGTAAAACACGGTTTTCAAAGCAAAAAAAAAACCTACATCTTTAATTTCATAGTTCCTTTCGAGCTGCAGAGTAGTTCAGGTCGAATGGGGGGGGTTGACCTATGAATCTCAACACAACGCCCAATAAGGATCGACACTCTAATTATTTGTTGATGCAACTGGAGGCCCATGGGCTGCATGTGGCCCAAGGAAGTAGCTTGGAAAAGTAATATAATGTAGTAAAATTGATATTGACTAGCCAAGAAACGGAACGTTTTTACTTGCGTGGGTAAAATCCCCGAAAGCTCCGAATGGTATTTAATTAAACATGTTTAAATTAACAGTTCTTATTTAATTCACAATTAAATACTGTTTTTTTAATATATAACTTGACAAAAAATTAGCCGATTATGATGCAGCCAGACACGAGACTCGTGGATTCGATTGTGGTCCTCATCAACTTTTTTAAGTTGGACACCCCTGTTTTAATGTTTCACAGGCCCTTGTAATGGTGGAGTGAATATTGGGGTAGCAATATTAGTGGGTCATGTCCCCTTGGGGGTTTCTGTGCTGTGGCCTTGGTATTAGAAACACACCAACATCGATCATAGTCTAGACAGGCGAATGTTGGTTCGTCACACCACAGGACAATAGACTTAAAAAAAAAAAATCACGAAAATGATGATATATTTTGGATTATTTTTAGAAATAAACTTACTGTATTTCTAATTATTTTAAAATATCTCCAAACGGGGTATATTTTTTATTTCGATTTTTTTAATTACAGAGTCAATAGTACTTTGGATCCTCTTCGGTGACCACATAGTCTAAAGCACTACCCTGGCAGTAGGCTAGACTGCCGATGACGGGGAGATCGAGGTTCGAATCTCAGTCGGGTGGTTTTACCAAAATGGTTTTCCACTCTCCCTGCACACAAATACGGGTACACTTCCTAATCCCTAAAAACCATTAGCGTGATTAGTACATAAGCGTATAACCGGAACGGGCAGTAAGACAGGGTTCTAAAATAAAAATAGTACTCAAGATTTATTAAAATTACTATTTCCTTTACGTTGACCACTCTAAGAGCAATAGAGAACCAATATCTGAGGTGGAACCAAATGAAACCAAAATATTAAAACTGAAATAAGGGTATTTTTAAATTTACTTAGGTATTGTAGAGCTTGCCTTAAAAATTCAAGATAAAACTTGTTTGAATTAAATCTATTTTTAGAAGGTGGGTCTGTTAAATCAATTATTGTAACATGGATAAAGTATTTATTTTAAAAAGATGGTGTAGGTTTAGTTCCTGACCATTAAGGTGGGGCAAAAGAGAGCGTGAGTTAAGGTACCTATTTTTTGTAATTTTTATAAAACATAACATTTTTGGCCAAAATAAATCAAATATTGCTAAAGTAGGTAAGTTAAGTTTTGTTTTCTTCAGCTGTTGTTGAACATTTGTCTTGGGCTATCGCGGAATTTAAACAGTACTTTTTCTTTTTAGTTAAAAAGTTTTTCATAAAATGCCGCTAAGCTCAAGACAAGTATTCAACAACTGTAGATGTTACTATGTGTAGAAAATTAAACTAGACTTATCTCCCAGAAACAATATTTTGGCAAAAAAAAAAATATATTTTTTTGCTATAAAAATAGCAAAAGAAAAAACTTACCTCTACCTGTATTTCCTATCAGCCTCAACTTAGCTACCATTTTTGTTTTTATTGAAGCTATTATTCGATAGCCCGCTTCGGTGGACACGCGGACTAAGCGTCAAGTTCGTTTAATCTTGTCTATCGGTGAGTAAGAAAGGATTTAGGTTCGAATCCCGGAGGGGTGTACTGAGGATTTTACTCATACCCCTAGCCCTTAAATAGTTTCCTAATCTATTACCGTACAAATTCAGATACATTTACTCGAAAACCTCCCCTCCTCATCCTTGCTCTATTTATGTCGTTAAATACATACATCCCGGACGGGGTAATAAGATGAGGTAGGAAAAACAATAAACAAATTAATAAGTATAGGAGGACTTTGATAGGAAAATACTGACGTGTTTTTATGTCTTCAACATTGATAGCCGTTTTCTGTATTATTAGGGTTGTTTTACTGGTTCTTGTAATGTATATCAAAAGTACCAGCAGAAGTTCACATGATATTACGTTAAAGTAGATCTAGTAACTTTTCTATCCGTCTTATAAAATGGTTCTTCCTATTAAAAACTGGACTATAAAAGTCCCCATAGTTTAGCACACACGAAACTAATGCTTAGTTTTTGTATTTAATAATTTGAGAGAAATGTTTAGTATTTAATAAGAGGCAAAGATGATAATTGTTTCCGTCCCCCGACGTCTTCCTCGGGTCGCTTATGGATGAAACTAACGATTGTTCCCCTCATCAACGGCGCGAGTATCTTGTTCAAAGTCCCACCCCCCTCCCCCTTTACACCGAGATCCCAGCCAGTGGCCATATCTCTCTTTAGCCCCCATCCCTACCCCTCTTTGCACCCTTCCAAATCTAGGGGCGCCATCTAGCGCCCGGAGAGCTGCTTCAACACCTCGTGGAGACGGCGCTAATTGGACCCGCACCAGGACTCGAGACCGGGACCTGCCGCACTAATTAGACGACGCTTCGTGAGAGAGCGACACCTTACGCCTTTCATACAAATCACCCCTTCACTCCCTTCCCCTCCTTTTCCTACGTCATCATACCTTTTATCTTTCTGTCTCGCTCTCCTTGAAAACCCATCCGTTGAGTCTGTCTCCTTTATTTCGTGTGTTCTTTCTTATTCTGATGGGAAGCAAAGTCCCCGGCTTATGAAAGAGGTAGCCTGTTTTCCTGTTGTTTTTTTCTAAATTAATTATGACTTTAATTATATATGGTCAAAGTTAGAAGGGTGGCGTGTGTTTGTTGTTGCTCAGTCGCCACACGTGAGTCAAGAGTTTATTCATAAACTTCCGCTACGAGGGGGGTAAAAACACGGTGAAAAGTTTTTAATTTTTAAAAAAAGGTTGGTAGCATTGTTCGCCAGCAAAACTATTAATGTTTCGTTGGCTACTAAAAAAGAAAAAAGCCGTTGTGAGTAGCTTATAGATCGTTTCGCGGTCATCAACAATAACTTTTGAGGTACACTTCCCTGCCGTCAAGGTCTAATTAACGGTTGTTTATGAACGAAGGAGAACTGATGTGTTGTGTTTCCGTGTTAATGGTGATGTTGTTTACTCAGGGTTTTATTTGCTCATAAACTTCAGGTTTTGTCAACGGATTTTACTAACACATGTTCAATGTTCTACTAAAACAAAAAACGTGACTGGTTGTTCTCCCACACTAACCACGTGACTGGTTGTTCTCCCACACTAACCACGTGACTAGTTGCTCTCCCACACTAACCACGTGACTGGTTGTTCTCCCACACTAACCACGTGACTAGTTGCTCTCCCACACTAACCACGTGACTAGTTGCTCTCCCCGACTAACCACGTGACTGGTTGTTCTCCCACACTAACCACGTGACTAGTTGTTCTCCCACACTAACCACGTGACTGGTTGTTCTCCCACACTAACCACGTGACTAGTTGCTCTCCCACACTAACCACGTGACTAGTTGCTCTCCCACACTAACAACGTGACTGGTTGTTCTCCCACACTAACCACGTGACTGGTTGTTCTCCCACACTAACCACGTGACTGGTTGTTCTCCCACACTAACCACGTGACTGGTTGCTCTCCCACACTAACCACGTGACTAGTTGCTCTCCCACACTAACCACGTGACTAGTTGTTCTCCCCCACTAACCACGTGGCCGGTTGTTCTCCTCAGCGCTCTTGACTCGACAAGACCCGTGCAGTAGCACATTCGTCCCCCTCCCTCCACTAATCTCCTTGGTAATAAGATCTGACACGGTGGCGCGCGGTCCAGATTGAACCAATCAGCTCAAGAGGAACAAATCCCCTTTACTTCCAAGACTCGGAACAGTTTCCTCTCTCTCTCTCTCTTCCGAGAGAGCCCACACGAATAAACTTTGCTTTCTCGCTGATTGCGCTGCGTCATTCCCTGGTTTTCAGAGCGAGAAGGAACATGTGTTTCTACAATCCAGTAAGATAGTTAGTTGTATGATATTAGAATTTTGTTTATTTCATTACAAAGATTAAATATTGTGTTTGATGTAGTTGTTTTCCAATTAGTTGAGAAATGACACCTGAACCTAGGCTTCCGGTGTTATTTCTCCACTTTTGCTCCAATTAGTTGAGAAATGACAACTGAACCTAGGTTCCCGGTGCTATTTCTCCACTTTTGTTCCAATTAGTTGAGAAATGACAACTGAAACTAGGTTCCCGGTGCTATTTATCCACTTTTGCTCCAATTAGTTTAGAAATGACAACTGAACCTAGGTTCCCGGTGCTATTTCTCCACTTTTGTTCCAATTAGTTGAGAAATGACAACTGAAACTAGGCTCCCCGGTGTTATTTCTCCACTATTGTTCCAATTAGTTGAGAATTGACACCTGAACCTAGGTTCCCGGTGCTATTTCTCCGCTTTTGTTCCAATTAGTTGAGAAATGACACCTGAACCTAGGTTCCCGGTGCTATTTCTCCGCTTTTGTTCCAATCAGTTGAGAAATGACACCTGAACCTAGGCTCCTGGTGTTATTTCTCCACTTTTTATATCACTACTTCTTATTACCCGTTCGGTTTGTACACTAATGTGTTAGAGATGCGGAAGGTCAAATTTAAAAGAAATATACCTGCATTCTCTTGGAGTATGAATGGAAAACGTCTTGTGAAAAAAACCTTAGTTATTTGAGGCCATCATCTGCAGTGCGGTCTATTGCTAGAGTGACGGCGCCTTAGACCATTCAACCATCAAAGCGGGTTTTCATTGATTAAAATATGACGTCAGTGACGTCTGTATCCGTAATTTAAGGTCACTACCTCTTCATAATTATTATATTTTGTCTGCAAACGCAATCTGAAATCCATACAATTAAAAGTTTTATTTTAAAAATAGGGCTACATCTTAAAGACGGAGGTTGGCTTCTAGTTTTAGGAGTTTTAACGACGTTGCTTAATTGGAGACTTCGAAGCTATTTTGCGAAGCGGGTTGCATCTTAACTTGACGCTCCTAAGCAGGCTAAGCACCATCACACTTAAACACCAATGTACGAAACATAAAGAGAGTAAATAAGATGATCAGTTTACACTTTGAGACCTCTTGGTAACACTTATCCTCTTCCCCTGACGGGTGTATACACTCACTCTACTATTTGCACCTGAACAGAATTGATTTCCATTTCAAAATTACCTTTTTCTTGTTTCTTATTTCAGATATACATAGGCTACCACGGACTTTTTTTTAATCTACATCCTGGCAGGAAGACTCCTACAGGACATTTTCGTGACCAAGCCAGATCGCCTAAGTCATAGAGGATTTATAGAAAAACCACGTCTACCAAAAAACGACTTCAAGCTAAAAAAAATAATAATTTTGTGACACTGTATGACTTCTTTTAAGAATTTATGGTTTCTGTTTCAACGTTATATTTTTAAAACTCGCTGAGTAAAAAGTAAATTCATTAACATGGAAAATCCTATCTTGATCTGCCGTGACGTCACAGGCAGGCAACGTCCTTAAGCGTTATTTCGGCGAGTGAAAATAACTAAAAAAATATTTCTAGATATTAAGACCTGGTGCGGATCTCAATTAATGATCAATCATTAATTAATTGTCACCATTTTATTTTTACTTTTTTGACTTACAAAAAACCTTTCGATAGTTTCATTTTTAATTGAATGTTTTAAATAGTATGAAAAAGATATAACTAATTAGGCTATATTGAATCAACTAGATTGGTGAGCACGCAGACTAAAATGTCAGGCTCGTCTAGTCTGGTTTTAAGATGACGGGGAGATCAGGGTAAGAATCATAGTAGGGTTAATTGAGGATGGTTTTTCCTCAAAGGTTTCCCATTTAGCCTACAACAAATTCCGACCCGCTCCGGTGACCGCGTGGTCTAAGGCGCTACTCTCACAGTAGACTAGACTGCCGATGACGGTGAAATTGAGATCGAGGTTCGAGTCTCGGTCGGATGTATTGAGGGTGGTTTTTCCCAAAATGGTTTTCCACTCTCCCTCCACACAAATATGGGTACAATTCGTATAAATATACCTAACTCCTACAACCATTAGTGTAATTAGTACAAAAGCGTATAACCCAAACGGGTAGTAAGACGCGGTGAAAAAAAAACACCTCAAAAATCGTGTATAGCCCAGGCCAAGTGAGTAGTAAGGCGCGGTTGCAAAACGCATAGTATTAAAATTTTAACATCAAACCGAAATTTCTCCAGTCATTTAAGGTTCAGTACGTTTCGTTTGTGACAGTTAAAACCCTTTTTTAGAAACGCATCCTCCTACAAGAGACTGGAAAATAGGAACCGCGACTTCCCTGTGTTGTTGTTTATTATTATTATTATTATTATTATTATTATTATTATTATTATTATTATTATTATTATTATTATTATCATTATTATCATTATTATTATTAGCACCGCATCTTTCTACCCGCTCGGGTTATACACACTTACGCTAATGTGTAATGGTAGGGTGATTGTGAGATGAAATGGAGACCTACAGTTTAACGTGGGATCCGAACCACGGTGGAGGCCTGGCAATCCTCACATTCACAAGTTGTGGTTAATACACGTCTTGTCAGAGGTGAAGGAAGGGTTTGACAATCAGATAAATCTGTGTCGGGACCAAGGATTGAACCCTGGACCCCCATCACAGAAGTCTGACATCTTACCCCTAGACCGCCAGGTCACCCATTCCCTGTGTTCTCCAAATTTTGTATTCGCGTCATTACGGCGTCTAGTCGATGTGTGTGTGTGTGTTGTAGGGCGATGGGGGGGGGGGAGGAGGAGGAAGCGCATTATTCACCTGCATTACTGGTTGAAGGTGAAGCGGATATGTCTGAAGGGTTTGCGTGCAAAGTGGGATGACGTGTAACGAGCTTATAAAACCCCTCCCTCCCTCCTTCCACCTGTCCCCTCTCTGAAAAGTGTAGCCCGCCTGCACATCGCGTTACTTCTTGCGGTGCTCTCAGAACTACAACGTTACAAGTTTACATCCCCGGACACTGTCACTGGATGATTGGTAACTCTTGGGGATCCGGAGCACTAGTGTCGCTGGAAGTGGTGGGGGCTTTTTTAAATTTTAAACTGGATTATTTAAAGTGCACTTTATAAACATAAAGATCACATCAGCACAAAACTTAAAAACTAACTTAATTTTTAAAAAAACTAGTTTTCAGCCGTCGATTCATCACTGAGAAAGAAAGACTTGATTTTTAATAATTTTTATTTCATTTTGCACGACGGGAATCGAACCTAGGACACCTAGTTCAATAGGAACATGCGCAACCGTCCAATTGTAATAGGTCAGGTGACTAGTAAAACAAAGTTATTAGGTCCACTTTTCACGTATTCATACGTCAAGTCGTGTGATATTCAGCTGTCACTTTTGATATATAATATCAATCCCTATAAATTAACACTTATAATATAGCAAAATGTCATTAATGTCGACAGTGAAAAAAATTTTGTATTTTCTAAAAAGGCCCTTTATATGAAAAGTGGACTGTACCAACTCAGCTGGGACGTATTTAAACACATACACTTTACTCTATTCAAGATAAATTCAGACGCTTGAAATGTGTGAATAGATTAGGAGTGTATTCTTTTGAAACAAACGCGTTGGAAAATTTGACGCAATATAAATGGATAGATATATTTAATTAGTACTTTAGACACACAGGATATTAACTGTTGTTAATATAAGTGTATACTAATTAGCGTGAAGGGAGGATAGAAAAACCTAGAGTGATAAATCAGACATGTGTGGAAATATATATTGTTTACAATGCACTATATCTCCTGGTATGGGCTAGAGCAAGTTGTTACATTGATCTGTCTCAGTCTGGTAAGATAAAGTGTTTACAATGCTCTATATCTCCTGGTATGGGCTAGAGCAAGTTGTTACTTACATTGATCTGTCTCAGTCTGGTCAGATATAGTGTTTACAATGTTCTATATCTCCTGGTATGTACTAGAGCAAGTTGTTACTTTCATTGATCTGTCTCAGTCTGGTAAGATATAGTGTTTACAATGCTCTATATCTCCTGGTATGGGCTAGAGCAAGTTGTTACTTTCATTGATCTGTCTCAGTCTTACTTATGGCTCTGACAAATATGAAAGAGACAGAGGTATGAACGATACTAGTAATAACATTCAATAAACAGCCAGTCCCTGTGATGGAGTGATATCTTGTAGGGTCACTTGGTGGCTTGGCAGACTGATGTGCAAAACTACCTTTTGTCTCAATGAGGAAACTACCTCACTCCTTATTTCCCTAGTACGCCTCTTCAGTGTTGTCTAGGCTTTACAGCTGACGGTGGAACTGTCAAGAATCCGACTAACCTTCGGGTCGAGTATTATACAAAATATACGACCCTTAAGGTGGGTTGGAAGGGAATGCAAGGTCCGTATTTTTTAATATGTACCATGAAAAAACCTTTTTTTGGTCAAGATCGATAAACTATTCATTAGGTAGATACTTTTAGTGTAATTTCAGACAAGACCCGTAGTCTAGCCAGTCCGCGAAATGAACGGCACTTGTAACTTTGGCCACCGAGATCAACCAAAGTACAAACTATATTAAAAAAATTGACCAGCAGTTCAGGTTTTGGCCGGACTGCTGTTATAGGTATGGCCATAGGAAACTAGCCAAAGTAAGGTTTTGTCAATATTATTATAATTAGCTCTCTCGTCCAAGCATGAACCAAATATTAGGTCTAGTCTCAAGCAATGATCACTCCGCCAGTGCTGCGACGCGAGTCGTCATCGCCTCGTGTCGCAGACCAAACTCAAATTGCGCATGCGCGAAGAATGCGACCACAGCCGCAGTCGTAGGTAGCTGTCGCGGCTTATAGACTAAGCAATTAACAAATATCGCTCCGGTAGAAACACAGAGTTTAATTCTCTTCCCATGGCGATATCAACAGTTGTTGAATATATGTTCGACATTAGATGAGAAACTTTTTAAATTGAGAGAAAAAGTTGTCATGAAATTCCAGGACATCCTTGAGATATTCAACACATGTTGAGGTCACCATGTGAAGAAAATGAAACTATTATTTGTACTGGAGAACTATTTGATTTATTTTGACAAAAAAAAAATTTGTATAAAAAAATTGTTAGAACACCTGTCTTTTCTCGCTTCCCCTACACTCCCATCTTAACACCAAATGAAGATGATAGAGATAGATGGCGCCTGAGCGGTTGTTCCTCCAACGAGAAGCGCGGCGGATGGAAACTGGTAGGAAGTTTGAAGGCAGGTTATTGTGCTAATCTGGCCAGAGATGATAATGTAGGAACAGTGTTTGACACCGCGCGCGCCGCATTTTACGGCTCTGAGCTCCCTCAACCGCAGCCGCACCGGGCGTGGGAATAATTTCTGCTACGTACAACCCGCGCGGGAACAATACGGCCAAAACATTATCAACACTGTGCGTTTCTCTAATTATTATTTTAGCACCATTCGAGCTATAACTCTTTATGTTCTAATTACGCTGATGTATTAGGGACGAGGAAGGTTGAATTTAGAGGAAGTGTACTCGTATTTGCGTGGAGAGAAAAGAGAGAGTAGAAAATTATGTGGGTAAAAAAACACCCTCGGTACATCTGTTTTTATTTATTAGTTGAGGTATTGAACGTACACGTTCTGAACCGAATAATTAATTATATCAACACACAATAATTTCTACAAGTGAACGCGAAAGAGCTTACCAATTTCACCGAAAAGGTATTTTCACACACCAAGTCCAGGGTTCTTTTTTACACGCCACAATCGACATGGAACTGACTGGCAGGCATTACTTCCCTCCGAAGGAAGTTGTGCTACGGATTTTTAACGTTCAAGAAAAATCTGTCGACCTCAGCTTGTTTCGAGCCCAGGAACTATCGGGTCATGAAACGAGCACTTTACCTTAAGACCACCCAGGTAGACTAAAACAGCTGTTGATATACGTAATGTGCTGACATGGATTGCACATTATCTGGTACAAAAATTCAACCATATTTGGGAGTGTTTCTCAAAGTATGGTCCGCAGAATCCCAGGAAGTTTAGTATTAATAACGAATTACTGAATGTTGATAACCTATAATATAAAATTTGGAATGCAAAATATTAAACATGAAATATCCATACTAATCTTTATTTCTTTCCTCGGTAGACAGAAGTCATATAGCAAAGGAAGTATGTACCAACATTAAGAGAACAAATCAGAACAATTATTTATAAAAAATTATGAGATTTCTAGTGTCAAAAAAAATTTTTTTTAACTATCTATTAATTCAATTTAATAAAATTCTTTTTGCAATAGTTCATTTAATAAATTAATCTTCGTCTTGTATCCAATAGTAACTTACTATTATATATTATTAGCTTATATAAAATTTCTCCAAAAAAAGTTTTTTCTGCATAATTTTGAGCCCCCTTACCCCTTATTCTCAGGGTCTGGTGGTCCCCCAGCTTCCATCATCAAAACTTTGATAAACACTTGTTTAGAAAGTTAAAGCTTGACACCCCAAATAACAAATCATTTGCATAAAGATTATTACAATTTATGATTTAATAAATTAATACACCTATATGATTAATATTTTGGAATTTCCATTAATCAAATAGAAACACAATTTTAATAATATAAAAGTCAGATATATAGAACTATACATATATTTATTGTAAGTAGTATAGTAGTACTATGGTAATAAATACATTTTAGAAAATACAGAACCAGTTTTGTGGTCAACATTGCTAACATTTTACTATATTATTAATATTATTTCGCAGATCTTGAATGATAGTATCTATAAAAAATGTTAGATGCAGTTCACATGACTTAACGTATTAAAATATGAAAACTATTTTATTAACTGTTAAAAAAATTCGATTCCTAGATAAACCATACTGTATTTTTTTAATCTTACTATGACAAGATTTTTCATTTGTCAGTTTTTCAGTAATATAAAACTCCCATAGGTAAAGAAGGATTTTTTTTTCCCTCCACCAACCGACTCCAAACAGATTCAAAACAACAAATAGTTTAATTAAAGATGGTTTATTCCTAAGACTTCGTCATAACACAGAAAAAAGAAGGTGAAGCCCGAATGTATTACTACTCCCAGCCGGTATGACAGCTGCGGGACAAAGAAACCGGGTTTATAAGAGACCGACTAATATTATGACGGAGCAAACATCTGGCTGTCATTTCTATAAGAAAAACAACTTATTTTTCAACAAAATATTGACGAGAAGGTCTGCGTCATATCGTCTGACAGGCTCAGATGAAATGACATTCACCAAACTTTCCGTCCATGATAAGAATCGTGACATCGAAAGGAAGACACCGGGAGTGACACACAAAACTAAAAAGATGAAACTTATAAAAATAAAGTATATTTTTTACAGAGTACTTTTGTACGATAGAATTCCAGTGGGTTGAACAATATGTTATTAGAACTTTCAGTCTACGAATGGTCTTATGGCTTAACTCTTCCAAGACTAGACTGCCGATGACGGGGAGATCTGGGTTCCCGGTCGGGTGTGTACTGAGGGTGTTTAATTTTCTAAATGGTTTTCTACTTTACCTGCACACAAATGCTAGGACATCTTATCTAAATTTAACTTTCCTCATCCATAGCACATTAGTGTAATTAGTACATACGTGTATAGCCCGGATGGGTAGTAAGACGTGGCGACAAAACAAACTTTAATCCAATTTTTATAAGAAGGTATTTTTTTAAATTAAAAACTTTTGTTGTTCTCAACATTGGTAACATTTAACTAGACGTTAGACCACGCGGACACCGAAGCGGGTATCACATGACTTGACGTATGAATACGTGAAAGTAGATCCAGTAACTTTTCTAGCAGTCAGATAGGGTCCTTCATATAAAAACTAGATTATAGTTTACCTATGATTGAGGGGTAGTAAAAAGACCTATATGTACCAACAAAAAATTAATTGAACCAAAACGCATCTATCTGGATGGAGAGTGGGAAAACCATTTATAAAAAAAACTGTCCTTAGTACACCAGGTTCGATCTCAGAACTTGCCCTCACCGGTAAACTAGAATAAACGAGCTCGACATCTGATCCATGTGTTCATCGTTACGAATAAATATTTTTACTAAAGATTTTTTTTATCAAAATAAAAGGTATATTTGATGGGTGGGTAAAACTACAGACACAAACGTGTGGGAAAATATCAGCAAAAAAAATAAAAAATCCGAATAATCTTTAATTATTTCGAATTAGGAGTTTTCCCCAAGCTCAAAAAGTTCCGAGGTCTAAAAGTTACGCCAAGAAATCTTGCTCGAGATAAAATAGTTCAGGGTCTCCGCCCTTTCTGTGTCGGCTTTATATAGATAGCTGCCTGTAGCTGCATGCCATGAATATTGCATGGGAGAAATTAATGTACAAAGGCCGCACCGGGGGGGGGATATTTTCAAATACTAGACCTAAGTTATGAAGGGAACTTTGGAAACATTCCGTCACAATAACATCGTTTTGTTGGTTAGCGCTCGGGGTTTTTTGGTACGAGTCCAAATACTATTTTGTCTACGGGGGTTGTCTGGCAGTTTCTGGAAACCATTTAGTTTTGTAAATAATAACCCCTTTTTGTTTTTTATCGCGAATAAATGAACGAATATAAACTACTGGAACAAAAGAGGAAGGTAAAAGGGGGAAGAGGGTGTTGTAGTGTGGGTAGAAGAAAGAAAACTAAAATATATCCCCCCCTCCCCATTTTTAAAGGACGAAACATGCTTCGCTACTGCCATAGACAAATATATTCACTACGATCCCTACATCTCTTATATGCTGTCACACTGCAGAACGAACTGAACTGTAAAGGAAATGTTTTTTGAACAGACATTAGAGGCCATGGACTTGGTTAAGAATCCACAATATATACCAGATTATTTTCTTTTCGCACCAAGTTTTACTACCATACGAGTTTTACGCTTATGTACTAGTTACGCTAATGGGTTGGAGATGAGTAAGATTTTATTCATAGAAATCGTAACAACATTTGCAGGGTGGGAGAGTGGAAAACCTGTTAGGCTTTCCTTCTTGGTATGGTTATGTATAGTTTCCTCTAACCACACTATATATATATATATATATATATAATCATGACTACCGAAACTAGACTTGGATACCATTCAGGGATTACATTTATCGACCATTGGATTATGTTTATATATCAATTCCGAAATGCATACTCCCCCCAACCCACTTCGGTGGTCGAATAGTCTAAGGCGTCATTCTCACAATAGAATGGGCTGCCGATGACGGGGAATATCGGGGGGTACAAATCTCTGTTGCATCTACTGAGGGTGGTTTTCCCTAAATGGTTTTACACTCTCCTTCCACGCACATTCTGGTACTCTCCTCCTAAATTCAACCTTCCTCATCCTTAGTACATATGGGTAAAACCAGAACGGTATATCGACCCCCACCAAACACACCCATTTTGCTCCACATCTTACTACCCAGCCGGGCTATCCGCATATATATATATATATATATATACTTATGTGATAAGGAATACGAGGGTATAATTTAGAGGAAATGTAGGGAGAGTAGGAAACCATTTAGAAAAAATAATCACTTCAGTACACCCGGTCGAGATTCGAACCCTGGCCTTCTCGGCCCTAGAAATCTAGTCAACCCTAAATTGACTCCTTTCCCCACGTGTCGGTTTAGGTACTTGATATTTAACTATGAACTGGTGCAATATTGCACAACACGATTACACTTTTTTTTTTTTTAGAATGGCGTGTGAAAAATAAAAATGGCGAATGATGTATTCCCACCCCCCCCCCCCCCTACCATGACTCGAAGAAAACTGGTAAAAAATGTATGTCATGCTAAAGGAAAGGAAGCAAAGAAGAAGCGTGTGTTAGAAAGAAAAGAAAGAAAAAAATACCCGGGGAGGATACGGAAATTTGATTTACTTGGGCTTTAGTTGAAATTTGTGGCCCCTGTAACTGTCGTCCCGTCACTTTCTAGGACATGTGAACTTTTTGTTGTCGTGACCCGCTCGGCATATACAAAACATACACGTTCTCTGGTATTATTTAGTACGGAGTAACTTTGTTGCATGAAATGTCAAAAGAAGGTAAAAAAAAACACAAATCAAACAAAATAAAATGTATTGGACACCTTTTGATCGTCATCTTGAAAAATGTGGAAGTGAATCAAACCCACCTCGGCGGTCGGATGGTCTAAGTTAGACCGCTGCGGACCGCAATTTCAGAAACACTATCAGGTGGTCCGCAGTAATAATATAACGAATTAAAAAACGTTTATAATATGTAATACAAAAATGAGATGCAAAAAAATTAATATGAAATAAATTTACTATGAGTAGGGGACCTGGTGGTGTAGGTATAAGTTGTCAGACTTCTGTGTTAGGCGTCCGCGGCTCAAATCCCGGTCACCGGCACAGATTCATCTGATTACCAAACCCTTCCTTCACCTCTGACAATGTGTGTTCTTTCGCGCTTTGTGAATGTGTGGAATGCCAGGCCCCTCCACCGTGGTTCGGAACCCACGTTAAACTTACGTTGGTCCTCTTTGATTCCCACCGCCACCATTCTCACGTATCATCCTATCGACTGAGGATAACGTAATTCACCTTAATGGCGCCCAACCTCGGAGATTAACTCCTCCGTACTCCAGGAGAGCAGAGCTAAGAGAAGGTCGAATAGCCAGGTTCTAGAGTACTAACCCCATCCCTCACCCGTATCTGCTATGATGGATTTATTTTCTTGGTGGACACGAGTCAAACAGAAAAGTAAAGCTGTACCAGCCTAATCAAAGCTGAACAATTATTTGTAAAAAAAAAAATTGTAGGATGTTATAATAATCCAAAAACTATTATTTACCTAAGTCAATGTAATTATAATAGACTAGTGGATCGTAGCAACTTTGATAAACACTGGTCTAAAAAGGCGCCACTTTCCAGCCAGTGCATATGGTAGGACACACACACACACACACACACACACACACACACTTCTATAAGGAAATCAGTTTTTAAACTGTAGTGTAAGAAATATTATACCCCATAGATTATATTTATAAAAAAACTACACAACTATAATTTTAGCGAGAAATGCTGAATATTATAATGCTGTAGGAGGAGCGTAATAATTATCTGGAACTAATATAACACAAAACAATTTTATTCTCCCAGATTAAATAAATTATATATATGAAGTTTAATCATTCAATCAAATATCCTAAACTAGCCAATGGATTTTTTTTTAGTCTCAAATCAAAGGTATTATTTTGAAATGTAATTTTATTTATATAAACAATTGTTTGTTTCTTGAGTATTTATTTCCATTCAAAAACGTACCGGTGAGACGCGCAGACTAAACGTCAAGATAATCTAGTTTGGATCGTCGTTAAAGTAAGGGTAAGGGTTTCGAATCCACCCCCCATTGACTTAGGGACACGGAACGGTTAATAAAACGCAATGCGTTGGGGTGGGGGTTGGGGGGAACAAATTACACTCAGTCGCGAGTTGCGATAACAAGTACAGTCTGGTTCAGATAGTAAGAAACTTTTTGTCAGTTAAAAAATTTGCATTAAAAAACTATATAATATTCATACGTCAAGTAATGTGATCTGTGATATAGTTGATGGACGAATATTAATAATATAGTCATCAAAATTAATATCGTCTTTGTTGGAAACTGCCAACGTTGCCCAATCTTACTTGGACAACGCTTACCAGGAGAGCTTCCAACCATCAACTAACCACCATAATACTAGCAACAAAAACCAACACCAACCGTTCCCAGGCCATTAATTTATCACTGTGAAACGTGGAAAAGCCCACATTTCACCAAACATTTATTTTTCCATGCCGGGAATCGAATCTGAGACCGTTGGTTTAGTAGACAGACACGCTACCGACTGAGCCGAAGCACCGGACAATAGATCAATATAATATCAATGTTGGCCGAAAAAAAAAAGTAATTTCTAAAAGTTTATCCCTAGCAGGTTTCTACAATAAAAGCCCTTATAACACTTGCTTGATTTCTTTAAGATTTTTTGTTCCCGTCAAGAAGTTAGGAGGAAGGGGGGGGGGGGGGGAAGCAACCCTCTCGACCCTTCTCTACGCTCCGTAGGGTCCGATCGTAAAACGAAACGACAGCACTTCTAGGACGTGTCATTACAATACCTCGGTGTTCCAAATCTTTTCATAAATTGGTTACTTTGCAGCTACGGAGGTCAGAGGTCAAGGATTGCTCAAACCAAAGGCAAGGGCCGCATTTGACGCGCCAGTCGGCGGTGATGTTACTCAACTATTTAACCTTATTCTGTTTTAAACGCCAAATACAAAGGTAAGCATAAAAAAATGAGATTTTAATTTTGGGACCACGTTTTATTATCCGTTTGGGGTTGTAATGTAGTTGATTTTTGGACTGCTCTCATATATTTAAAAAGGTCATGGATGAAGGTATTTTTCTTTGAAGTATCTTATGTAAATTATCCTTTTACTTCATCCATGGAGAATCACGCGTTTTCGCAGAATAGTCCGTAAAAGGATTTCACTAGAAAAACTTGTTTACTTTTCTCAAAATATAACTCCGCAGTATTTAACAAACTAGCGAGAAAAGCCAGCTCCCTATATCCAATAGGAAGCTAGCTTTCACTGCACCTGTTGAAGAGAAATACCTGATTGGTTACTCTGGACAGCGTCGCGAGATATACAAGCAAGGGACACATCCACATATAATGAAAATATACGTAGAAGGTAAACAGAATGTGCCAGTGAAGGAGAGAGAGTAGACGTAAACAGAATGTGCCGGTCAAGGAGAGAGAGTAGACGTAAACATAAAGTATAAGTGATCACAATCAATACAGACTTTAATTTCATCAATGTGTAAATAAATAAGTAATAAAGAGTGTACAACATAAACAGTTTTATCAATATCAAACTTTCCAGAATAGGCTCCCCATCGCGGGACATTACATCGTCAAATCATCGATATCGGTATAATTGTCGCCCAAAAGTGGGGCAATTACTCTATCAAAATCGTCAATAACGTTACAATTGTCGCCCAATCGCGGTGCAATTAAATAATCACATCATCAACATCTGATAACGTTACAAATGGCGCCCAGCCGCGACGCATGAACTTCCAAACCCCGAGACAAGAAAGAGACTCTACCAACTGAGACGCACGGCACACTAGACGGCACACCACCAAGAACATCCAACCGAGAACCGAGGTGAAACAAGCAGACGTTTCACGCACGGCACACCAACGAGGAACATCATTCCGAGGTGAAACAAGCAGACGGCACACCAGACGGCATACCAGAAGGCACACCGACGAACAACGTCCTACCGAGTTGAAACGAGCAGACGTTTCACGCACGGCACACCAGACGACACACCTAAGAAGAATCAATGAAGTCAGATAAGTCTTAGACAATTTTTTTGTTGTTGTTTGTTATTATTATTAGTTTATTTCACAACATGAAAACTCTGTTGTAATACTGTATAAATCTTGTTAATATTAGTAAATTTTGGAAGGGAGGATGGCGGATTCAAGCCTAAATGATAATAGTGACACAAATAGCAGTGTTGATGAAACAGAGTATGAAAATGGACCACATAATCAGTTAGTTTTAGAACAATCAGATGAAGAAATAAGAGAAAGGGAGCAGCACAATGTAGAGTCATTTGCAGAGGTAGAGAGACAAGATAAGGCAGAAAAAGATACACGAGGAAATTTAATTAACATAGAAAGTGTTATAGTAGATGAGGAAGGGCGAGAAACAGTAAAGGAACAAACAATGGTGGAACACATAACAAATTTGAATCAGTTTATGAAAGTACTATTACAGCAAATAAATGCAAGTTATCAGAAATTAGATGAGAAATTAGATGAAATTAATCAGAAATTAGATGTAGGACTCGATAAACTCAATGATGAGCCAGGTGCCAAAATTATAGCTAATAATAGTAATTTCAATGAAAAGATTCAGTCTGAGATCGAACAAAAAAGAATGATCCAATTAGATATAGAACCAAAGACTGTTATTCAATCCGAGATCAAACCAGATAGTATGATTCACTCAGAAATCAAACTAGATAGTACAATCCAATCAGATATAGAACCAAATAGTGTGATCCATTCCGGGATCAAACCAGATAAAAAGATCCACTCAGAGATCAAACCAGATAGTACGATCCACTCGGAGATCAAACTAGATAGTACGGTCCAATCCGGAATAGAACCAGACATTATGATACACTCAGAGATAAAACCAAAGGTAACAATCCATTCTGATATCAAAACAGATAGTACGATATATTCTGAGATCAAACTAGATAGTATGATACAATCAGAGATAACAGATAGTACGATCCAATCAGAGATAGAACTAGAGACTGCGATCCAATCTGAGCTCGAACCTAAAACTTCAACTCAATCTAAGAGATCCGATCAGAGGTTG
Organism: Timema podura; assembly: GCA_033556935.1. Lineage (NCBI taxonomy): Eukaryota > Metazoa > Arthropoda > Insecta > Phasmatodea > Timematidae > Timema > Timema podura. Next base: position 53,259,742 of record JAVRXN010000012.1, on the reverse strand, counting down.
AACCAGAGACAATGCTCAAAAAAGAAACATTACCAGTTAAAACGATCCATTCAGAGATTGAACCAGAGACCAGGTAAGAAACTAAAAAGAAAAATTAAGGGTTGTTTTCAATATGTCTCACCAAAAGTCTTTGATCCAGGAGGCAGTCAATAAGCATTTAAAGTTCGGACCATTTAAATGTAAGAATCAACATTTAGTTTAACTAACGATTCTAGTTTTAAAATAAGAAAAATAAGGTTACATATAACTCAACCATAGTAAAAAATTTATGTAACTTCAACTAGCAGATAACTATTATAATTAGGCAACTGCAATTAGTATGTAACTAATTATAATGTAACTGTAGTTAATATAGAATATTGGTGGATATGTATAATATTCAAGCCAACTTTAGCTATAGTGGCAGAAGTTTCAAAAAAAAAAAAAAAAAAAAAAAAAAAACAACTTTTAAAAATATAAGCTCTGAGAGGTAAAATGATGTTTTCTCAGAAAACAAAATGCGTAGAATAAAATAGAAATTCTAAAGAAACATTTCTGCGTAGCAGTAAACCCAAGTAGTTTAAAATTTTCTTTTGTGAAGTGAAGAGGGTGTAGATGTGACACGAACATCTTTAAAAACCACACCTTAAATTTAGTGACAGGTGACAGACATTGTTGTGCACTACTGGTAAACATCTTTTGTTCAGACAAAAAAGAGAGAGAAACCTCTGGCGCAGTAAGTGCTGACTTAAAAGCAAAACGTAGAATTCAAGATAATATATTTTCAATGAGTAAGAGTCAAACCCCGTATCATATATATATAATCTTTATGTTTAATTTTATAAATTTTTAAAAGAATCATAATTGATCAAGTGGATTTAAGATAATTATAGGAGGTTTAATTGATAATTATAAATGATAATTAACAAAAGTATGCTTATAGCAGGGGACATGAACCCTCAGAAGCATGCGAAAGGATAATAGGATAGGTGAGGGGTTGGTTATAATTTGTCAACTAAGGGAGCGTGAAAGTACGCAAGGAGAAATTATAGTGTGAGGAAATTCTACGGACATATTTTTATTAATTATATATTATTTGGTAAAAATTTTTTATCGGTTCAAAGTAACATAAGATTATGCCAAAAGGAAATTTTCAGTTTAAGACATTTTGTAGGTTTGACTAATTAGTTAGGTAATTAGGATCAAACTTAATTAGTAGACGATCTTGGAAATCAAAATAAATGTATCATTTCACAAATGGTGAATTTTATGTGTGGCAGTTAAGACACGAATCTTAATATTTGTGTGGGGGGTCATTTCAGTTTAATTTATTATATTTTATATCAGTTTAACAAGTATTGGTTAAAACATTAATGAGTCGCATAATAGGCTGATGAAGTAAAGGATGGAATTTAAGATATCTAAAGAAGTTAATTTGGAGATTCGCGAGTACATTGTTACAGTAAGTTAAGGTGAGTGGAAACATGAGAGGCCAGTTATGTCTTGTTTTAAAACAATTTTTTTATGTAAGAATTAAGATACGTTGATTAAGAAGTGAAGGTATAACATAGGCATGAAGAAAGCCATGACCTATGTCAAGCGTCGTCATTTTGTATGTAAAGATGGCCCGAGGGCATCTTACATCGTTGAGGAGGAATTAAGTATATTGAGGATGAGTTAAGGTACATTCAGACATGGAAGTAAGCCATGATTCGTTTATATTGATGGTGTATTGATAGTGATTCAAGGAACCAGCAAAGAAAGGGTATTGTCGTCAAACATAGAGCTACCACAGCCTATGAATTGGTTAGTAAAAATGAGGCAGGCCTATATATTTTCCACGAAGATGTAATAAATGTCCAGCAGTAAATCTGGATTGAAACTAACAGATATTAAGAAAATTATAGAGAAGTTGAAAAGGGTTATCGGTGATTGCGTGATGAAAAGGCCAATACTAATAAAGTAACAAAGGATGTAAGAGAGCTAAATAGGGTGTTATACCTAATTAGGCTACTATATTAAATTTTTAATTACAATTCCATTTTATGTAAGTGCCTAAGGCAACCAGGCAACATTTGGAAGGTTTTACTCAGTATAAAGAAGTTTTTCTCGCTAATGAGAAAATAATTAACCAATTAGAAAGGGAAAAATAATTTTGAATATTTCACAGTGGTGTGACATATGATTTCAAGCTGATTTCAAGCGTACTATAAGATTCCAAGATTGTTTTATCTAAGTTTCAGCTATTTTAAAAACCATAAGGTTGGAAGAATACAGTTTATTTTACTTCGCTCACACGTAGTTGACAAGTTAATATCGCAAAAGAAAGTTAGAAAGAGAGGGAAAGTGAAAGTTAGAGAGAAGGGTGAATAGAACAGCTGTGTTACTCGTAAAGGTAAAAATAAGAAAGAGGTAGAGGTTAGTTTGACCTTGGGTGAAGAACCCTCTAACAACAGAATATTACAATAACAAACTTTACTCTGAAGTTAAAATAAATGGATTCAATATGTAATCATGTAATATACTTTGCTCAGATGTTAATATAAGTAATAATCTAGATTGAATATGTAATGATGTAATATGTATTGTTAAATGGCAAGTCATTAAAAGTTGTTCTATGATAATAAATAAATAATTGAGGTCACATTAATAAATAAAATCAATTAAATTAATAAAAATTAAATAAAAAAGTTTAAGAAAACGTGACTCAATTTTTCAAGTTAATTTAGGTTAGCTATTAAGAGTAAGTAAGATTTTTATATGTTAACAATTTAAATAAATATTTTTATGTTTAAGTAAGTAAAGTTATGTTGTACGGAAGGTTTGCCCTAATGCATTCAGTAAACAATGACTGGATAATTAACAAAACCCACATAAAGATTTGAGTTTTAAAAATAATTTTAACATTTATATTTCATTTTAGCATTTCAAATTTTAATTTGAACTTAAGGTACTTTGAGATACTTTAGTCAAATTTTTTATTTTTCAAGATTTTTCAAATCATTCAATTAAATTATAATTGAATTTAAACTTAACCTAATATTACCTAAGCTCAAATACAAAGTTAATTATTCAACCAAAGCAATTTCTAAATTTGTAAAAAATTTTATATTATCACCACTTCAAGAACAGTGCAATGAACAGTGCGACAATTTTTCAGTGTAATAAAAAATATAAGGAAATCAACAAGAAACACTAAGCAAATAAAAAGACAGAAAGTACTTTCGTTTCGTTTATTCATCAAGAATATTGGACATAAAAAATAAAATCAATCAATTGTGAAAATATGTAAACAATATATCATAGCTATTGTATTGTCATGATATCAGTAATTTTAAGTCAATGTTTACACACACACACAATTTATGTAACTTACACTTTACAAATTTATTTATGTTTAACTTTAAGAATATTGAGTGTCAAATATGACGTAAACCTTGCACAGTATAGAATTTGCTTATATCAAAATTCATTAAATTCTTTAAATTCTTTCAGATATAAGCAAATGGGGGGTATTGTAATGTAGTTGATTTTTGGACTGCTCTCATATATTTAAAAAGGTCATGGATGAAGGTATTTTTCTTTGAAGTATCTTATGTAAATTATCCTTTTACTTCATCCATGGAGAATCACGCGTTTTCGCAGAATAGTCCGTAAAAGGATTTCACTAGAAAAACTTGTTTACTTTTCTCAAAATATAACTCCGCAGTATTTAACAAACTAGCGAGAAAAGCCAGCTCCCTATATCCAATAGGAAGCTAGCTTTCACTGCACCTGTTGAAGAGAAATACCTGATTGGTTACTCTGGACAGCGTCGCGAGATATACAAGCAAGGGACACATCCACATATAATGAAAATATACGTAGAAGGTAAACAGAATGTGCCAGTGAAGGAGAGAGAGTAGACGTAAACAGAATGTGCCGGTCAAGGAGAGAGAGTAGACGTAAACATAAAGTATAAGTGATCACAATCAATACAGACTTTAATTTCATCAATGTGTAAATAAATAAGTAATAAAGAGTGTACAACATAAACAGTTTTATCAATATCAAACTTTCCAGAATAGGCTCCCCATCGCGGGACATTACATCGTCAAATCATCGATATCGGTATAATTGTCGCCCAAAAGTGGGGCAATTACTCTATCAAAATCGTCAATAACGTTACAATTGTCGCCCAATCGCGGTGCAATTAAATAATCACATCATCAACATCTGATAACGTTACAGGGTATTTGTTTATATACTAATCACGCCAATGCGTTAGCTATGAGAAAGGTTGAATTTTGAGAAGGTTTACCCGCATCTGCGTGGGAATAAAGCGGAAAACTATTTAAGATAAACTAACAACCTCAGTATACCCAACCGGGATTCGAACCCCAATCTCCCTGTCATCGGTGTAGCAAAGATATCAGCTATTAGCAAAAAAGTTTTAACATAACGTCTCAATATATGTACTACTCGACCTCTTATAATATCTAGAATAATATTAGCTTAAGTATCTCTCAAATTGTAAATGAGCTAAAATTTGTAGAGTATGAATAAATAGATATTTTTTTGAAAATGTGATGTACCCCTTAAGATGTCTTCACGTACCCCTGATTAAATAACACTGCTTTATACCTTTCGACCACTAACCTCAGTTTTTTTAAATCATAAACATCGCTTGGGAACGTTGTTGGAAGTAATCGGTTCACGTTTCAAATACAGTACAGTCCCAACTATCGGAGGCGGTAACCGAGGAGGTAACACAATAATTAATGTTTCGTGATAATTGTCTAGGAAATGATTTATTCCCAGAGACCGTTTATATTGTACAGTCATCGTGAAGTTTATTATAGTCACTAGTTTCTCGTGTACATTTGTTTTTTTCTGTTGTGTTTTTTTTTACCGTGTAGTGACTATTTTCTTTCTAAGTGTTTAACTCACAACCGCCCTTTTCGGCTAATATTTCCCATATCATTCCGCACTAGTTTTTAGGCTTGTCTACGACAGGTTGATTATAATACTAACCAACCTAACTAAACCTAGCCTTCAGTTGATAAGCTCATGGAAGGTTGGGCTTTGTTTCTTTCAGTTATTACGTAAGAGTCGATCAAGTAAAATGTGAGATTAAGTAATCGTATTTTTTTTAAATAATAAAAAATCCGGTTCCATTAGGTTCAGTCGTATGATATATATATATAAAATAAGTGTGTAAAATTTCAGCTTTTCTAGGTCATCTAAGGGCTCCTGGAGGGTGTGAAATATATATAGATTAGGAAATTATATTATGTAAAGAGGTAGATTCGAGGTATTCTCGGTCCCCTCCACCTTGAATTATCGAGACGAAATTGTATTATATAGATAGCCTCAGTGCGGGATCTTTTTCTATACAAGTGGAAAATGCTGATAGAACGCTAATTCGAGTTGAAATCAGAACATTGCAGGTTATGTTTGTAATATAATAAATAAGTCTTCAATCCTGATGTGCTACCTCATCCATCCGGAGCAGAGCACGAACTCAACCCTTCAGCCGTTTAGTGCTGCCCGCACCATCTGGTAGAAAGCACATGTATTTGGAAATTCCTGAAAGTGCTGTTTGTAGTTTCCCCGTTGCTTTCCGAACTGGATCCACGCGAGCGAGAAAGAGCCTACCTATATTGCATGGGAAGGTATTTTCAACATACTTTCCAGGGGTTATTTTACACGCCAAAGTCGACCGACGGCTTTATTTCCCCTCCGAAGGAAGTTGTGCTACGGATTTTCATCGCTTGGTTGGTAAAAATTTGTCGAAGCCGGCCGGATTTGAACCCACGAACATCGGATCATTAGGTGAGCATTTGATCTTAAGAACACCGAGATCCACGGATATGTTAAAGTAGGTGTTTAATGAAGTCTATGGATTAGACTCTACCTGGCGACTAATTATGTTCTATTGTTCTTGTTCTACTCGTTCTTCTGCTTCTATAAGTCCCTACAGACTACAAACACAATAGCTTTCAATTAAAATAATTATTTTACAGAAATACAAATTAATAATGGAATAAATTTATCCTTCTCACTTCTTCAACTCAAAGTGTACAGTTCCAAATAAAATCTTATTGACTTCACCCTTCCAAAAAAAGTTTTTGTTGTGTTTTACATTCACCGAATCTTAATACTCGTTCGGGTTGTATGCTTACATTAATCATGCAAATCGAAGAGAGATTATAAAGGTATAATTTAAAGGAAACGTAACCGAATTTGCACATAGAGAGTGATAAGCCATATGAGAGGAATTTAAGCCTTGACCTCACCATCATCGACAGTCTATTACGAGAGTGATTGACGCCTTAGATTATATGACCACCGATGTGGACGAAAAGAATTCGACAGTTAAATTAATACTAATTGGAAGAAATTTCAGAAAACCAAGGGAGATAATGCCTAAGATACGTAATTAAAAAAAAACTCGTTTACGAAAATTTGTCAATGTTTTATTTTTGACAGTGAGTGTACTTCACCCGGTGCAGCGAGTTCTTCGTCCCGGGCGAGGTCATTTTTTTATTTTTTTGCGTCGGAAAGCTGTATAGCTCATTTTCTAAGACAGGACGGGGGTGACGCAAATTAAAAAGAAAGTAAGGGAGGGGGAGATAAGGGGGGGATGAGAAAGATTCGAGACGAAACAAAAGAGTATCACACTTTTCGCGCCGAGCTTAATGAGAGCCGACGGGAAATATCTCAGGTATAATTATTGAACTTTTTTTTTTCTAAAAAAAAAGCATAAAACACTGGCACATTTTAAAGGAGAATATTTTTTTAACAAAGACCCGCAAATAGTAGGTGTCGTACCCACTCAGACAACGACCTCTTTTTGAGTAGACGTCGGCGATATTTTTTTTTACTCTGACGCAAGAATTTTATTTTATTTAGAGTTGAGTCGAATCCATTATTTTACGAATCTGAATCCTCATTTTATCTACGAATCCCGGTTCCCTAATTCAAATCTGAATATTGGGGAAAAGTTATGAGCCTAAGAGGAAATAGATATAACATATAATACTAGAACATTAACAAATTGCGCAATACTTGGGAAAGGGGGGTGGAAAGGAATATGGGAATTCTTCCGTCGGTGAGCTGGAAAGTCTCAAGGGGTACTCCCCACCCGAATCCTCGTCGGTTCCAGAGATACATCAGAAGTGAGGCAGGCGGAGGTGGTTTTCAACTTTCGGTAAAGATGGTTGTAACTTTATTTTAAAACCGTTTGCACATCTTCACATTTCTATTAAAGTCTTAATTTGTAGTTTTAGACCCGTAAAATAGGTATATATTGGATCTGACAAGACTATACACTTAGGTCAGAGATAGATAGCGATAGTAACTAAATGTTAAAATAAAAGAGATATACAGTAAAACCTTGGATTGCGAGCATAATACGTTTCGTAAACGTGTTCGTAATACAAAGCACTCGTATATCAAAGTAAATTTCCCCCATAAGAAATAATGTAAACTAAGATGATTCGTTCCACAACCCAAAAATATTAAATCTAAAAATGATTAATACCTTTTTTTTTTTCGTTATTTAAATGTAACTGTACTGTAATCAAATTTATTAATTAAATTTAATGGTGGCTAGTGTGAGGTGGACGAGAGAGATGAGAGGAGGTGGGTTATTGTTTAGGACGACTTTCACTGTCACTAACGGAATCACTGGTATATGTTGGATCACTGGAATATTTTTCTTTTTGTGCGACTTTAACAAAGAACCTATCCAATGACACTGCTCGGCAGACAAAGCATAACCATAGTACTACTCGTATTGTAAGATATCGCTCGTTTATCAAGTTAAAATTTATTGAAAATTTTTGCTCGTCTTACAAAACACTCGCAAACCAAGTTACTCGCAATCCAAGGTTTTACTGTAATTTCTTCAATATAGCATTCATACATTCAGTTAAAGTGTTAAATTATGGTTTGGAGTCTGGCTGTTGAGATTGGTCGCTAGGATGACAGGAAGTTACTGATAGAGAGAGCTTTGAGAACATTATTATAATTCTGAAAATTACAAGTCTCTCTTTGGTTAAAATTCGAACTTTGTGACTGACGGGAGGAAGGAAGGCTTTCGGACCGTTGAGACGCGGCCCATTCGAGGTTATAAGCAGACCGAGAGGGCCATTCTGGTTCGATTTCTTGTAGCTCTGGTTCGATTTCTTGTAGCTCTGGTTCAATTTCTTGTAGCTCTGGTTCGATTTCTTGTAGCTATGGTTCAATTTCTGGTAACTATGGTTAAATTTCTTGTAGCTCTGGTTCATGTTTTGTCTAACAATGATTGTAGTCTTGCTCACAACTCTCGGTTATCTTTATAGATATTCTACCCTTCGTTTATCCTGTGAGTTAGTGAGCTTACCTTACATTATTTCACTATGGTAAGGATTATAAGATAGGGCCATAGTGTAATCTGTCAAGGTAAGATTGCTAACGATCAGTGTAGATGGAGTGTACAATCTGACTTTATTCTGAGTAGCAATAAATTTAAAACAACTCGTTGGGAAAATAATTAACAATTGTTCATCCTGTATGATAATCTTTTTAAACGTCCCGTTATATTAACGCAGATGCTTTTGTTTTTAGTAGATAGTAAGATCTGTATAATTCTATAATGATTAGTTAGGAAAATTGTGTAGTTCGAATTCACCATGATTCCCCATGAAATTCTTATTTGAATCAATGATAAAAAAAAAGTAACATTTAATTCTAATTTTAGAAATAAATATTTATATTATTCGAAGCCTCGTGTTAACTTTTTCGTGTTTGTACTAATTTGAATTTGCGTATAACCCGAACGGGTAGTAAGACGCGGTGCTAATAATAATAATACTAATTTGAAACCAAACTTAACGATCTTTATTAAATCACCCAAAATGCAAATAGTATCGAATAACGCTAGAGATATTGACGCATGGTAAAAAATAAGATTCACTAAATCCAAACCAGACGTAAGATACTACATTTTTAATGCAATCAATTAACTTGAGGAGTTTGTTTATTGCGTCAGGATAAGCAAACTACAAAAAAAACTAAGATATTTTTTTTTCAACTTAATGTCATTTAAGTACAAAAACTGATTTAAGTCTGCAAATTTTCTTATATTAATTTTTTCCAAGTTTTTATGGTTTGTGGGGTGACCTGGTGGTCTAGAGGGTAAGGTGTCAGACTTATGTGCTGGGGTCCGGGATTCAATCCTCTGTCCCGGCACAGATTTACTGATTGCCAAACCCTTCCTTCACCTCTGACAAGACGTGTATTAATCATAACTTGTGAATGTGTGGAATGCCAGGCCTCCACCATGGTTCGGATTCCACGTTAAACTGTAGGTCTTCCATTTCATCTCACAATCACCCTACCATTGCACATTGGCGTAAGTGCGTATAACCCGAACGGGTAGTAAGACCCGGTGCTAATAATAATATAGTATGTGTTTAAATTGTTCTTGTTTTTCCCATGTGCGTATTATACTGAGTATGTGTGTTTTACATAGCGTATCTAAAAAGTGTTTTTACATGTAACTTAGTATACCGTATTTTTAGGTTATTGTTTTAGTGTTTATCAGCTGCATCGATACTAATAAAAACGGTTTCAATCGAATTTTGGATACTTGGAATTATTTTATATATCCTAAAAACGGTTAAATCAAATTTTGGATACTTAGAATTATTTTAGATATCCCTTGGACTTCTAATTAAAAAGTTTTATGATTTTTTTTTAAAAGTGTCGATACATCTTCTAATAATCAATAATAAAAAAAACTAGTATAACGATCTTCAAATGATTCAATATTTGGTTAGAGATGATGTTTCACGACCAAACCTTTATTTAAAGGCAATAATTGAAAACTTGGGGAGGAGGGGAGGGAGGAAAAAAGCTCTCCTGTTGAGATGAGTCAGTTCTCCTGTGTCAGAACCCATTTAGGAGCCAGAACTGGGGTGGTTCGGCAGAGCAGAAAGAGAGAGTGTAAGGTTGACAAAGTTGATGCGGCCATTAGTGGCGAGAGAGAAAGAGAAGGAGAGAGCAGGGTCCGTGGAGGTTTAGTGGCGTGAGAGAAAGAGAAGGAGAGAGCAGGGTCCGTGGAGGTTTAGTGGCGTGAGAGAAAGAGAAGGAGAGAGCAGGGTCCGTGGAGGTTTAGTGGCGTGAGAGAAAGAGAAGGAGAGAGCAGGGTCCGTGGAGGTTTAGTGGCGAGAAATCTCATTACAGGACAGTGTTCTATCAGGGCAAAGTGCGGCTCTGAGACAACGGGAGGAAGGTGCCGTTACAATTAGAAGAGAGAAGGGACCTTTGATAATGGTGGGAGGCACCGGCTCTGCTTCTACTGGACAGACGCAGAACTGAGAGGACCTGGAAAGACTGAAGTCAAAGAATCAAAATATAGAAGAAGGGACCTTTGATAATAGTGGCGAGAACTTGCTCTGCTTCTACTGGACAGAAGCAGTACCGAGAGAACCTGGAAATATTGAAGTAAGAGAATCAAAAGAGAAAAGAGCCTAGTTTAACTTCACTTCAAATACAAACATGACATTTACACACCCTTATTTAAAGGAATCTGTTGCAAGTCATGTTTTAAAGGTATATTGAAAGTAACTATATATATATGCTTGGTTAAAACACAACCTAAGATAAGGACCAGGAAATCATATGCCACCCGGTTCGGCGGCCGCTTGATCTAACACGCTAGTCTCGTGTTGGACCTCCATGTCGCGGTTGCTGGCTATTGAGTGTGTACAGTCATTCTCGCAATTAATGTGGAGCAAGCAGATACTACGTGGTATCTCCTGAGGAAGCGTAAAGAAAAAGAAAAATAACAGAATTTGGTCGCACCCTATCGTGAAGTATCGTCAAGAAAAGGGGATGAATAACAATTTTTTTTTATTAAGAACTGAAGTCGCATGTCGAAAAGTTTTTTAATTATACCAGAATGTCTGCGTAACCATTTTATGAACTCTTAGATATACTAAATGATTCACTCAGAGGATAGGATAAACCCATGAGGAAAAGCTTTCATCCAAAGGAAAAACTTAAAGTGATATTGAAGTAAGAATAATTCATAAGGTTCCTCAAGAAAATATACCATACCTTTTTTATTTGGATCCAATTAGAACAGAATTAAAGTGATTTTGTCAACAACAAAAAAAGAAGGAATAAACACACTGGCGAAACAAAAGCTATAACCACCCAGAGCAAACTCACGCTAGACTGGAACAAGCGACTTCCAACGAGAGATTGATTGGTTTCGTCACGGATTGTTCTTGTGTAATCAATCGCCTGTAGCGCGCGTCCACCCATTACATTATGTACAAACCACTGACCGCGCGCGCGGATTCCGTGCCGCGCGGCAAGGCTCGTGTTATCATTGACCGCAGCGAAACGCTTGCCGCGCGCACAGCTCGTATTATCATTGGCCGCGGCGACACAGTCCGCGTCGTGCAATTCAACCCCGTACAACTCGTTGGCTGCTAGTGCGCGGGGGCTCTTAGTCAAATCTGACAACTATAATTCTACCTAGTTCTAAGTGTTTGAAACTTAACATACCCTTGGTCGGCTCAGGGGCTTTATGCGGCCCTTGGAGGGGCGCCCGAGGTAAGGTCAGGAGGACAATTGCCCCCTCCCACCTCCGGAGATTCTGAGGTTGCATAAATATTATAAGAGGTGACCTGGCGGTCTAGGGGTAAGGTGTCGGATTTCTGTGCTGAGGGTCCGGGGTTCAATCCTCGGTCCCGGCACATATTTATCTGATTGTCCAAACCCTTCCTTCACCTCTGACAAGACGTGTATTAATCACAACTTGTGAATGTGAGGAATGCCAGGCCTCCACCGTGGTTCGGATCCCACGTTAAACTGCAAGTCCTCCATTTCATCTCACAATCACCCTACCATTACACATCAGCGTAAGTGCGTACAACCCGAAAGGGTAGTAAGACGCGCTGCTAATAATACTAAATATTAGAAGTTTGAAACTTTTTTTATGTTGTATCTTAGAGAAGGATTGCCTTAAAAAGAGTCTTTTGAGGCTTCAATTTAATAAATTTTCCCGTGGGGGGACCCTCGAACCCTCCACCATTTGGGGGATCTTCCATACCCCCCAGTTTGCCCCCACCCTAAAGAAAAATTCTGCGGGCGCCCTTGGGCCCTAGGAGAGGCATACAATTTGCACCCCAAGTTGTATTCTGTATAATATAAATAAATCGCACCCTCTGCGTGACGCAAAGTAATAATAAGAGCGAGCCAAAATACCGGACAAATCTTCCCCCTCCATCAATGTGTGCAAAAATATTACCACTTCTTCCCTTTATCTTAATATTTTAGCATGCTTAAAATTAAATACCCCCCTGTTCGGTGGCCACATGGTCTAAGGCGCTACTCTCGAAGTAGACACTGTCCCGCCGATGATGGGTAGATCGAGGTTCTAGTATTGATCGAGTATAGTGAGGGTGATGTTTTCAAAATGTTTTTCCACTCTCTCTCTCTCCACGCAAATGTGGGTACACTTCCTATAAATACAACCTTACTCGTCCATAAAATTACTGGTGTAATTAGTACATAAGCATATAACTCGAACAGATAGCAAGAGAGGGTGCTAAAAATATATATTATTGTAATCAACGTAATTTATGTTTCAATGTTTACTTATCAAATATTATGTTACTTGATTTCATCTTTACAGTTATTACTTGTTTTACATCACCCTGGGGCGAAAAAACTCTGACAAAAGTTAAATAATCATGTCAGCATTAACCGTACAATCATCTTGTAGACTCCTACTTATAAAACAACACTTATAATATTGTAGAATAATATCAATATTGAAAGCAGAAATATACGTTTGTAATTTCTAAAAGTTTATTCCTACCAAAATTCCCCTATAGTATTAATTTAGAAGACAACCAATTGGATGTTTATTATGATCTCTGTGGCGTGAATAAATTCAATGATGGTATATCTAACTAATATTATAAATGCGAAAGTTTGTGTGTTTGGAAGTTTGTTACTCAATCACGCCAAAACTGCTGAACGGATTCGAATGAAACTTGGTACGTAGGTACCTGGAATAACATATAGGACTATTCCCAAACTTTGATTTTACATTAATTTTACAATACTAATGTTTAAACTTTTCAGAGATAAGATATATATTGTGATTTTAATTTTACAAGTAAATATGAATGTGATTATAATAAAATGTTAAAGTAAAGATAGCATAATACGGAAATATTATTTACAGCTAGAGCTGAGAAAAACGCATAGAAATTTGAAAAAACTAAAGTTTGATTTAAGACCAAAACAGTTTAGTTAAAAATAAAAAGATTTTATTAATTATTGCGGGCGAAGCCGCGACGGGTAAAAGCTAGTTATTATATAATTTGTATAGAGTGGCTAACAATTTCTGGATCACAAAATAATAATTAAATTGATAATGTGTTCTATTAAATTTACACTAATTTGAATCTGACGCGGTAGGCTATTTTTTGAAATGTACCTTCCCAATCATAATCTCTTATATTAATTAATAGCTCATAGCCCTTATTGGCACTTAAAATCACTAATAAAAAGAAATAATTCGTATTCAATCTTATGCAGCACTACAAAACTTAAAGACAAAAACAAGTTTTTTTCTGAGCAAGATGAATAATGTATGTAAATTACTCACTGGTTCAACAATGGTGGCGTGGAATTCTGTGAAGTTTTAACGAATAAAAATGTTCTAAAGGTGCACGAACTAGAGACACAATATAATATGCCATTATAAAAAAGAGTTTGTATACAATAGCCTATATGTTGCGCTAGTTAATTCAGTTTAAATAAAATAACTTTCATGTTAACTAAAAACGCGAACCCGGCAACACGAACGGTCAAACTACCGCCTTTCAAACTAAATTGAACCATGTATTTGTAAAGGTGAAGAAGAAAGCCCTCGCTTATCTGTGATTGGTCCAAAAGAATCCCTCACTTTGTTATCAACTTGTTGCCAACACAATGAAAAGCTCCGAGGAAAAGTGTCTCAACCTCTAAATCAGAATATTAACAAATCAGAACCGCTTATAGGCGACCTAAGTAGGTTATCTAAATTATCTGAAAAATACTATGAGTAAGATAAAATATAAGTTCAATTTGAAATTATTATCGAAGAAAAGTTTTATTTTAAATGGCTCGTATCCACAGATAAATCAAACTTTGACTAAATGAACTATATTTGTGATATATGTCCTTCTTGCTCGCGTGGTTGAGTGTAGAGACAGCAGTTGGGCGACACGTGTGGTATGAGGGGGAGGGAATGATTTCTATCCACGCTGGTCTTAGGGCAAATAATGATGACGCAATAAAATGGGACCGTCTAAAGAACTCAGGTACTGATAAAGACTAGAAGGGTCATCTAAAAATTCAAATTTTCCGCTGTGTCCGACTCGCTATCTACAAATTAAGTAAAGGGACCTCAGCAGACTTGGGGCCCTGGGAAAAAACTTAGTTTGCGGGGCCCCCCCAGCTATCTTATTCAACCTACCCCCCCAACTAAAAAAACTGTATTTATGTTTAGTGTTATTACATTAGCTTGCACCACATACCTCTAGATCTACTAGTTGATGCTAAAAGCCATGTTTTTATACCTATAGATCTACTAGTTGATGCTAAAAGCCATGTTTTTATACCTATAGATCTACTAGTTGATGCTAGAAGCCATGTTTTTATACCTATAGATCTACTAGTTGATGCTAGAAGCCATGTTTTTATACCTATAGATCTACTAGTTGATGCTAGAAGCCATGTTTTTATACCTATAGATCTACTAGTTGATGCTAGAAGCCATGTTTTTATACCTATAGATCTACTAGTTGATGCTAGCAGCCATGTTTTTATACCTATAGATCTACTAGTTGATGCTAGAAGCCATGTTTTTATATCTATAGATCTACTAGTTGATGCTAGAAGCCATGTTTTTATACCTATAGATCTACTAGTTGATGCTAGGAGCCATATTTTTTATTCCTATAAGGGTTAATTTTTCTCCAACCCGTAGATCGACTTTCTTCCCCAACAAAGGGATATAGAACAACTTTGGTAAGTTTCGATTAAATCGGTTAGTGCGTTCGGTTTTCCTGTGTTTACCGAGCATTGGCCACCCTGTAAATACTTCATATATCCATACGACAAGCTAGTCATGCGATTTGAAGCTGTAATTTTTTATGTATATTTTAAAAAAGATCTCCAGGGAATCAATCCGCGTGTTAGCTGTACCAACCGAACGGTCACCGTCTGCTGACGAAGATAGTGCAAACTTCTGAGAATAGAGGATGCCATGAGGTCAGCACAACGAACCAGCCAACCGTTAATCTCAGTTTTCTAGACCTGAGCCGCTACTTCTTTATTCAAGTAGCTCCTCATTTGTCCTCATGAGGCGGAGTTTGACCTTGATCCAAACTCATTGCTTCACAGAAAAATCTGTAAACGCTGGGGGATCTAACCCAGGACCTCTGGAACCGTAACTATTAACTCTGATCACTAGAGCACATAATATATATATATAATCAATTACTAAAATATAACACTAATAAAATAGTGAAATGCTATTCACTTTGACCGTAAAATAATGTTTTTCTTTTTTTAAAGTTCTTCCTATCAAAATTAGAATGTTAAGATCAAAGCATTTATAATATTAAAAATTGATAAGACACGTGTTATACTCATCATAATCATCAACAACTATTTCGAGCGTGTGGCCGGGTCAGTTTAGTAAAATGCTTCCTTCTCCCTCTGTCCGTTCACCATTATTCTCCTCTCATGTGTACACTTTTTGTTATCCGCTTCTCCCATCTCTTTCTTGGCCTCCCTTGCGGTCTTTTTCCTACAAACTTCATTTCCAACATTTTCTTTGGCATCCTATCTTTCTACATTCTCATTACATATGACGTGTTATACTAATGATCACTGAAGATCGGAACGTGAACACTATATTGCCTCAAATTTTCTAAACTGGACGCATCTTTAATTTCCAATCTGACTGCTAAACATTTTGTATACCACAATCTATGAAATCAAATTCCCGTCAAGGGCGCGGAGGATTGGAGTCACGTTATGTAGGCCGAACCAATCCCCGGGATAAACCTCAGCAGGTATGATACTCACCCCAACAGCCATCACTATCATTAGCGTTATATCCTTTTTCGTACGTGATGGACCAAACGCTTCTTAACCTTTGACCCACGCATGGGGGGGGGGGGGGTCGGGGACGTTGTTATCAAATTACAGTTCTGCAGGAGCCGAAACCAATCTGGACCCCGTAGAGGTAACCTTGTTACTGACCTCTCAGCCGAATAGAACCCTTTTCACTTGAGGGGAAGAGGGCATCCGGAAAGATTGAGGATGGTAAGAACGACAGAGAGAGAGAGAGAGAGTGTGTGTGTTGAATTGATCTAAAAGGTTGAGGGTGGGGGAGGGGGGAATGTTGTGGCTGCACGCATCGATCTATCTGGACCTTGCCCAACTCCCAGTTTTCCCGTAAGTCGAGAGGGAGTAATGATGGCGTTTAGATCTTGTTCTAACTTTGTAGCCATTATTTTCTCATCTCAGCAGGTTTTTTTTTTACATCCATCCGATTCAAAGCTTTATAAAATTGTTAAATCGCATAATTTAACCTCCAACACTATTACATTTCGATACATATTATAGTTATAGTCACCACACTAAGGTACACTTTACGATATAGTCCCGAGTTCATTTCTTGGAAGGTACATCCAAGTTAAATCAGAATACGATCGTCTCTATTCTAGAGCTCATTTACTAACAAAACCTTTGTTCCCAAACACAGTCAACATTTTACTCGTGAAATTCAACTATTAATAGTTACTAGCAATCCCGCACGGGAATGCCCGTGACCCACAATATTTTCTTCAAAAATTTGTTTAAAAAAAAAATTAATTAAAAATCTGATTAAAAATTTAAAAATCCGGCTTCGAGGTGCATTCGGGCCCCCTTCCGTCCACCTATGTTAAAAATATGAGTTCTTTGTGTGCCGTAGATTTGGCTGGGCATCGCACACAAACAAACAAACAAACACACACACAAACACTTCCTTTTATTATTATAAATTAATAACCTATAGTTATATATACTTACTTACTCTATGAACTTGAAAGTTCATTGACTCACTTAGAAAAGTACGCCACCTATCCCTATCTTGAACTAGTCCTTTCCAGTCCACCAAATTACACCCTATCCTTATCTCAAGATATATCTATCCAGTCCACCAAATTACACCCTATCCTTATCTCAATATATATCTATCCAGTCCACCAAATTACACCCTATCCTTATCTCAAGATATATCTATCTATCCAGTCCACCAAATTACACCCTATCCTTATCTCAAGATATATCTATCCAGTCCACCAAATTACACCCTATCCTTATCTCAAGATATATCTATCCAGTCCACCAAATTACACCCTATCCTTATCTCAAGATATATCTATCCAGTCCACCAAATTACACCCTATCCTTATCTCAAGATATATCTATCCAGTCCACCAAATTACACCCTATCCTTATCTCAAGATATATCTATCCAGTCCACCAAATTACACCCTATCTCTTTCAGGTCCATTCTAATATAACCCTCCCATCTGCGTGGGTTTGGCAGTCAATACCATGATCACGGTTCTAAATTCTTCCACTAGCCCTACATGTCCTGCCTACCGTAGCCTATAATATTTGTTTACCTTAACAATGTCTGGGGACGAGTGCAGGGTATGTAATTCATAATTATTTGACCTCCTCCACTATCCATTATCTTCATTCCTTTTTGGACTAAAATACAGTAGTCCCATGGCTTATTTGGTACTGACTGACAGTTCACAGCTGACTGTCAGAAGTGACAGCTGCTTAACACATATTTTTTGCAGATCATATGGTTCGGCGTAGGGATACATAATTTGGTCCGGTAGCCTTTCAAAGCCGTCAGCTGTCAGCTGTAAGCTGTCAGTCAGCACCAAAGGAGCCATGGGGCTACTGTACGTATTCCTAAGTACCTTGTTTTCAACATCCTATATTTATTCTCGTCATGCAAGGTAAGAGACAACGTTTCACAACCCTACAACTAAACTGTTCGTCAGTTCATTTGTCCGTCACTGAATGTTCATATATTATTGTAGATCACATGTCTACAGAAACAGAAGACATTGTCTCGAGTTTGAGTTCGACTCACAGTTTAGTTGGCAGTCCTACTTTTATCAATATTTTATTAGTCGCAACTCTGTGTTCCTGTTTTCTGTACATTCTGTCGAATAAGTTAGGTCGCCTTTTGCCTACTAGCAATAAGGGCGTGTTTAATATAAATGTTGCTTTAATCATGCTGAATGTTGAACATTATAGCCATACGTACTATTATAAAAATTGGAAAAATAGACAACCCACTTCAGTGGATGAATGGTCTAACCTATAAGGGGGCGGCCAGACTGAGCGAGCGAGCGACTAAAATATAAAATAGAACACATTGGTTGTAATGAGAGGTGGCCAGACTGGAGCGAGCGACTGAAATATAAAATAGAACACATTGGTTGTAATGAGAGGTGGCCAGACTGGGCGAGAGACTAAAATATAAAATAGAACACATTGGTTGTAATGAGAGGTGGCCAGACTGGAGCGCGCGCGCTTGAAATATATAACTATTTTTCAAGCGCGCGCACTCGACCCGGTACAGTCTAGTTTACAGGCGCTAGACAATATTATTGTATGTTGGTTCATTGAGTGCTAGTAAAACTTCTCATTTTGACATTTTTATTATTATCGATAGGTTTAGCACACTTGCTACTAACGGCCTAATTTAATTGGCAAGATCATAAACCATACCTATATGTATGTATATGTAAAACTGATATGTTAAAATACTTCAATATTATCAAAGTAGGCCTTTACAAATAAGAATCACCATTAGAGTGGAGAGAGGAGGAGAAAACCGCAACAATAAATCACTTGTTAAAAACCACCCTCAGTTCATTGAGCCAAGATTCGAAGCCTCCTCGTCAACAACTATCGAGAGCTATCTGCTAATCACGCGCTCGCCAGTCTGGCCACCCAGTCGCTTGCGCGCTCGCTTGCACGCTTGTCAGTCTGGCCGAACCCTAAGGCGTCACTATCGTGTTAAGCTGGCCTACTAATGACGGGGAGATCAAGGTTCGAATCCCGCTCGAGTCTATTGAGGGTTTTTTTTTTTGCTAAACGGTTTTACACTCCTCCTTCCTCATCCACGATTCCTAACACATTAGTGTAAAAGCGTATAAAAACGAACGGGTAATAAGACGCGGTGTTAAAAGAAAAGTTCTCGAAAATTCTAATTGGCCTTCTGGGCGCACTCGAATTGCAGACAATCGATTGGGACCCACTCGAATTGTGGAATAAATTAATACTTGTCAGCCAGTCCACACGAATTGCAGAACAACCTGTAATCCCATCCAAGTCCTAACCACTAACTTAACCTAACCTAGCCTAATTTAACTTAACGTAACCTAGCCTAGCCTAACCTAACTTAACGTAACCTAGCCTAACCTAACTTAACGTAACCTAGCCTAACCTAACTTAGCCTAACCTCAATGTTGTACAAGAATTTAATTTTTACTCTGTAGTTCGTGTAAGGGTATTACCGAGCTCGAATGAGTTGTTCCGTAATTCGTGTGCACCGGGAATCCTCAACACTCGGCAATGGGGGTGGGTCCGTATTTCTCTGAATCGATCCAAGCCAAGACTAAAATAAATATTTAACAACGAAGGCGCTTGTACAAATAACTAACGTTCTCCGAGGAGCGGACAGCAATCGTTTCTTCACGAAATGTCTTCAGCGGCTAAGAATGTTTATCTTGGGGGCGTTTCTGTCCGAAACTGAACGAATAATCGACGGATTAGTGTGAGACAGTCAGGGCTGGAAGGTGGACCTGGGGAAAGGGGGGTGATGAAAGTGGTAAACCTTGTTACTTCTTTTAAACGAGATTACTGTAGGTCAAGATGTCCTCTATAAAGTAACTCTGCAACCCCCTGAAAAGGTCAAGGGTCAAAAAAGACCTCGCCACTGCTGTTCACCTATCGATTCGCGGAGAAAGAATCGATCACCAGAGCCAATAGATGTCGGCCACATCTGACGTAATTTGTTGGCCATAAATAGGTTGGGTAGGATTCACACAGTAGACCACAGTTTTTTTTATGGGAAGGGCCTTATTTGAAAGTTAGAAAGGTTATTACAGCTAATTTCACGTATTCATACGTCAAGTCATGTTATCTGCAGATGTCACTTATGATAGATGTTATTAATACTAATAGTACTAATAATATAGTAAAATATTGCTAATGTTTATAGCAAACAAAAAAGACCCATCTCAGTGGCCGCATGGTATAAGTCCAAAGTAGTCACTCTATCAATAGACTGGTCTGCCAATGACGAGGAGATCGGGGTTCGAATCCCAGTCAGGTGTAATGAGAATTTTTTTCCTAAATGGTTTTTCACTCCCTTTCTTCGCAAATGTGAGTAAACTTCCTTTTAATTATAGCTTCTTAATCCTTAACATATTAACGTAATTAGCAGAGCCTACGTATGCGTATAACTAAAAAAAAATTGTACTTTCTAAAATATCCTATAAAATCAGCGACTTTGATAGGTAAACACCCGCCCCGGTGGCGTAGTTGGCTAACGCGCTAGTCGTGTTGAGCTCGACTGCCGAGGACGGGGAGATGGAGGTTCGAATCTCGGTCGGGTGAACTGAGTGTGGTTTTTCCTAAATGGTTTTCCACTCTCCCTCCACGCGAATTCGGGTTCACTTCCTCTAAATTCAACCTTTCCCATTCCTAATCCATTAGCGTAATTAGTACTTAAGCGTATAACCCGAACGGGTAGTAAGACGCGGTGCTAAATAATAATAATAATGATAATGATAGTAATAATGATGATAATGATAATGATGATAATAATAATAATAATAATAATAATAATAATAATAGGTAAACCAAGCGACAAGAATAAGGAGGGTGATTATTAAATCGCAACAGAATTCGCTTGGAGAGAGATGTTTAAACTTTCCTCCAACGCCTGAATCAAAATTGATTGTACTTGTTTAAAATCGAAGAGTCAAGTGTTCGGATAAAGTTGTGCTTCGAGCCGATGGGGAAAAACGGGGGAAACTTTACTTCAAATAATACCGTATTATTTTATTTTACATACAAGCATGAATATCGACAGTCATTTTGGTTGGGGCACCCCCACCACCCCCCCACTCGGCAGAATCAGGGGGTAGTATTTTGATGTCGGTGACTTGGATGCCTTCCAGCAGTTGTCTGCAACAAAATATAGCTAGCTCCCCCTGACTAATTCACTGTACCAGTCAGTTCCATGTTTAGCCCGCGGCAACAGCCTATAAAGAGGGAGAACCACCCTCTCCCCTCCCACTCCACCCTTGTAACCACCCAGTCTCATACCAGTCATCGCTTATTGCGCACAGGGAACAGGTAATTAAATATAACACAGCATCCCTCACCCTCTTACCCCCTCCGGACCAAATTGATTGCTCATCATCCTTCAGCGTAAACATTGTACGCATGAGTGTGTTGTGTGTGTGTGTGTATGTGTGTGTGAGAGTTTGACCTCACCATATAAAAATAAATATCAGGCCTGGAATTCCACGGACGAAATGTGGCGGAAATATTGGAGCCATCATAAAAGTGCGTAAAATTTGATTGCTGATGTTGGTCCATTTACTCTCTATAATTTTTTTAACGTATATTTTTTTTATGATCACTTCAAAAACTCTTTAAAAAAAACACTTTTAAAACCAACGATTTAAAGCATTTTCAAACATTGTGTTGTTTTAAAAACCAATATTATCGTTATAGTTAAATATGGCTTGCTTGAAACCAGTTGCGCAAATCTCTACTAATATTAAACTAAAACTAATCGTTCGATAGAATAAAGTAAGAATAAAGACCCAAATATTATGAGTATATAAATGAAAGTGGGTGTCGTACATTTTTTGATATTTCGATTATATTAGATGAAAGTTGACGATGAAAATATAAATTAAAAACTGTACCACTTTATCTGAAATGTGTGTACTATACCAAGATCCACATTTATAGCTCTATAAATATATATTGGATAGCCAACATGGACCAAATTTGCATCAAGTGACAAGTGCAGAGTACATCTCTTGGCCTATGAATACATTAAAGTACATACACATTTTGTCTGAAAAGGTTTTTTAAAAAAAAGTGTGTGATACAATAGTTAAGGCAGCGTTTCTCGAAATGTGCTCCGCGGAGCCCTTGGGCTCTGAATAAAGGACATTTGCCAAAGGCGCAGCTAGAACATGGGATGTTTGCAGTTTGTCTTATAATTGTAACATTTAACTGTTATTATAGAATGTTCTTAATATTTGTGTAAAAAAATCTTATGAGGTCTCTATCATGTTTTCTTTTCCTGGTTTAAGGTCTCGTTCATTCTAAAAAGATTGGGAAACCTTGGTTTAAGGTATACTATACAAGTTTGTGGTGAATGTCCTACGAGGTCCAAGTATCAACTTTAAAATACATTTTAAGATTATTATAATATAATAATAATATTTAGCACCGCGTCTTACTACCCGTTCGGGTTATACCTTACGTACTAATTACGCTAATGGATTAGGATTTGGAAGGTTGAATTTAGATGAAGTGAACCCGCATTGCGTGGAGGGAGAGTGGAAAACCATTTAGGAAAAACCACCCTCCGTTCACCCGACCGAGATTCGAACTCGATCTCCCGTCCTACGGCGGTCGAGCTTAACACGACTAGCGCGTTAGCCAACTTACGCACCGAGGCGGTTTTCAAGATTATTGATAGAAATAATCTTGCGAGATATTTAACTTCTTTAGTTAATAGCTTCTATATATAAATACTTTTAACATTAATTTGACCTTCAACATTGATTTTTAACGCCACGGCACATTTTAAAAATTGCCAATATTCCTGATAGTTATCATTTCAACATATAGATTAAGTTACATAAGTTGGCAAATAATACTAAAAAGATTCAACGTTTTTATTTTATACTTTTATGTACTGTGCTATAATATAGAAATCTTTTAAAACTTCTATGGCTCCATCGGTATAAATTATATATATATTTTTTTCGGTAAAATAATCAACCAATACAATCTTTATTAGTTGTATTTTATAGGCATTCAAAATATCAATAAAAAGTGCCAGCGGTATATCCCATGACATGGCGTATGAATACGTCAAAAGTAGATCTAGTAACTTTTATATCTGTCAGATAAGTTTCTTCCTATGGAAATTGGGCTCTATTAACGTTTCTTCTTGATTCACTCCTTTTCTTGTTTTTTCCCAACCATGATACTAAATTTGTTTCGTTCGCCTTTTTTTTTTTTTTTCTTTCAGGTTGTTGTTAACTTTGCCCTTCACTTCCCTCTTTTTTTAAAAAAAAACAACACAGTTTTCAGTTCGCCCTTGCCAGTCATCCCGCAGCATTATTCTCGAAAATGTTAGTTAACAACTTACAGTTGCGTTATTTGCCTGTCATTTCCACTCGCCCAACCAATATCGCGTGTAGCACGAATAATCCGCCCCCCCTCCCCCTTTTCTCTCGCACTCTGCTGTTAATAGTTTCTGACTGCTTTCTCTTTGTCCCTCTTTCTCTCTCTCTCTCTCTACTGTTTTTTTTTTCTTCCTACTTCCCTCTGATGAATGCAATGGGGAAACCAATTAACTTTTCATCCCGCTACTGTACTGGTTCATATATCAAAGAGTGAAGCCGTACTCGTCTAATTACGAGGTTCTGCAACGAAAGAAAACAGTATGTGCATGACCGTGCAGGTTTCCACGAAACTGATGAGCAGAAATCACAAATCCAAGATGGACGCTATGAGACAAAGAAACATTATGTGCATGACCGTGCAGGTTTCCACAAAACTGATGAGCAGAAATCACAAATCCAAGATGGACGCTACAAGACAGAGAAACATAATGTGCATGACCGTGCAGGTTTCCACGAAACTGATGAGCAGAAATCACAAATCCAAGATGGACGCTATGAGACAAAGAAACATTATGTGCATGACCGTGCAGGTTTACACGAAACTGATGAGCAGAGATCACAAATCCAAGATGGACGCTACAAGACAGAGAAACATAATGTGCATGACCGTGCAGGTTTCCACGAAACTGATGAGCAGAGATCACAAATCCAAGATGGACGCTATGAGACAAAGAAACATTATGTGCATGACCGTGCAGGTTTACACGAAACTGATGAGCAGAAATCACAAATCCAAGATGGACGCTACAAGACAGAGAAACATAATGTGCATGACCGTGCAGGTTTCCACAGAACTGATGAGCAGAAATCACAAATCCAAGATGGACGCTACAAGACAAAGAAACATAATGTGCATGACCGTGCAGGTTTCCACGAAACTGATGAGCAGAGATCACAAATCCAAGATGGACGCTATGAGACAAAGAAACATAATGTGCATGACCGTGCAGGTTTCCACAGAACTGATGAGCAGAAATCACAAATCCAAGATGGACGCTACAAGACAAAGAAACATAATGTGCATGACCGTGCAGGTTTCCACGAAACTGATGAGCAGAGATCACAAATCCAAGATGGACGCTATGAGACAAAGAAACATTATGTGCATGACCGTGCAGGTTTACACGAAACTGATGAGCAGAAATCACAAATCCAAGATGGACGCTACAAGACAGAGAAACATAATGTGCATGACCGTGCAGGTTTCCACAGAACTGATGAGCAGAAATCACAAATCCAAGATGGACGCTACAAGACAAAGAAACATAATGTGCATGACCGTGCAGGTTTCCACGAAACTGATGAGCAGAGATCACAAATCCAAGATGGACGCTATGAGACAAAGAAACATTATGTGCATGACCGTGCAGGTTTACACGAAACTGATGAGCAGAAATCACAAATCCAAGATGGACGCTACAAGACAGAGAAACATAATGTGCATGACCGTGCAGGTTTACACGAAACTGATGAGCAGAAATCACAAATCCAAGATGGACGCTATGAGACAAAGAAACATTATGTGCATGACCGTGCAGGTTTACACGAAACTGATGAGCAGAAATCACAAATCCAAGATGGACGCTACAAGACAGAGAAACATAATGTGCATGACCGTGCAGGTTTACACGAAACTGATGAGCAGAAATCACAAATCCAAGATGGACGCTACAAGACAGAGAAACATAATGTGCATGACCGTGCAGGTTTCCACAGAACTGATGAGCAGAGATCACAAATCCAAGATGGACGCTATAAGACAGAGAAACATAATGTGCATAACCGTGCAGGTTTCCACGAAACTGATGAGCAGAAATCACAAATCCAAGATGGACGCTACAAGACAGAGAAACATAATGTGCATGACCGTGCAGGTTTCCACAGAACTGATGAGCAGAAATCACAAATCCAAGATGGACGCTACAAGACAAAGAAACATAATGTGCATGACCGTGCAGGTTTACACGAAACTGATGAGCAGAAATCACAAATCCAAGATGGACGCTACAAGACAGAGAAACATTATGTGCATGACCGTGCAGGTTTACACGAAACTGATGAGCAGAAATCACAAATCCAAGATGGACGCTACAAGACAGAGAAACATAATGTGCATGACCGTGCAGGTTTACACGAAACTGATGAGCAGAAATCACAAATCCAAGATGGACGCTACAAGACAGAGAAACATAATGTGCATGACCGTGCAGGTTTACACGAAACTGATGAGCAGAAATCACAAATCCAAGATGGACGCTACAAGACAGAGAAACATAATGTGCATAACCGTGCAGGTTTCCACGAAACTGATGAGCAGAAATCACAAATCCAAGATGGACGCTACAAGACAGAGAAACATAATGTGCATGACCGTGCAGGTTTCCACAGAACTGATGAGCAGAAATCACAAATCCAAGATGGACGCTACAAGACAAAGAAACATAATGTGCATGACCGTGCAGGTTTACACGAAACTGATGAGCAGAAATCACAAATCCAAGATGGACGCTATGAGACAAAGAAACATTATGTGCATGACCGTGCAGGTTTACACGAAACTGATGAGCAGAAATCACAAATCCAAGATGGACGCTACAAGACAG
Source organism: Timema podura (assembly GCA_033556935.1). Lineage (NCBI taxonomy): Eukaryota > Metazoa > Arthropoda > Insecta > Phasmatodea > Timematidae > Timema > Timema podura. The sequence goes on along the minus strand of JAVRXN010000012.1, from coordinate 53,233,584 downwards.
AGAAACATAATGTGCATGACCGTGCAGGTTTACACGAAACTGATGAGCAGAAATCACAAATCCAAGATGGACGCTATAAGACAAAGAAACATAATGTGCATGACCGTGCAGGTTTCCAGAGAACTGATGAGCAGAAATCACAAATCCAAGATGGACGCTACAAGACAAAGAAACATAATGTGCATATCGAGGTTCTTATGGCGTAAAGAGGGGTTTATAGTGTTACTGGGTTTCTGGAAGTAGGTGAACAGACAGAGGAGTAGGAAAATACAGAGAGCAATGCAATTTGTGTTGTAGACCCTCTATTAAATGACATCATTCGATTCATAAAGATCCATTCTCCAGTTGTAGGCTATACAAGTTTTCTTTTGTTTGCCGGGAATTTAGATCTTATTGATCAACTTAGATTTGTGGGTTAGTTTTAGAGTTATCAGCGTGGAAAATTTCTCAACTATATTTACGAATCTATATATACTCCATTCACGGTAGGAATTATTCTACGAAAGGTCTTTTTTCTTACCAATATCCTACTAATATAATAGCTTTCTGGTAGGGAAAAAGGCCTTTCAGAAAACAATTCCTACGGTGAACAGACTTTATGTCGAGAGTCAATGAAAATAGTTGTGTGTTTATTCCCGTAAACACCGAACTCGTGTACTGATAAATGTTTCGTCAGTATTTTACCTAAGCGCAACATCTGATTAGCAATATCTCAACTACATAGGCGGCCCCCTTAAGGAGGGATTGTAGGAAACGCGAGTTTATTTTTATAGCTAAACATTTTGGCAAAAAAAAAAAAAATTGCTTCATTATAAATAGAGTTTAATTTTCTTCGCGTGGTGATATCAACAGTTGTCGAATTTTTGTCATGATCATAGCGGCATTTGATTAGAAACTTTTTAAATTAAGAGAAAAAGTTTGTCATTAAATTTCAGGACAGCCTCGACAGATCTTCAAGAAATTTTGAGGTCACCATGTGAAGTAAATTAAACTGTTTCTATTGGAGTAATATTTGGTTTCTTTTAACAAAAAAAAAAAGTTTTTGTATAAAACTGCACAAAAAAAAATCAAAAAAACTGCCCATGACTCGCGTCCACTCCCACCTCATGAGACGGGTACACTAACCACGTGACCAAACTCTTCTTTATGTCCTTGTTCCGTGTATCTCTTTGATCGACGCTGCAGGAAATTGAAAGTCCTCGGCCACGTGATTTCCTAAAAGACTCTCTGGAGAGTCGGCAGGAAATGTGAAACTGTCTGTCCCTTGGTCACGTGGTCTGGCTCTTGTTAGTACACCCCCCCCCTTACACCCTTTCTTCCTATTTTTTATCAGTTCACTTGGAACGAGTATTATTTGCCGGAGGACAATGGATGCGGTAGGTATCTCTATCTCTTTTTTGTTTCAGAGCGAGTGAACTCATCAGTGCAATAACTGTGTACCAACATTGCAGTAATAAACACTCTAGGAAATAATAAACTCCTCACAATACAGTTTGAACAGGAGTGAAGTTTCATGACGGTCAAATGGTCTCCAAGGAGTAACTCTCGCGATAGACTGGACTAACGATGAAAAGGAGATCGGGGTTCGAAGCCCGGTAGGGTGTACTGACGCTGTTTTTCCTCCCTAAATTGTTTCCCAACTTTTCCTTCACTATGTGGGTACATTTAATGAAAAAAAAAATGAGAAAAAATATCCACATTACACTGTTATTTTTTTAAATCCCCGCGTCAAACTAACTGTTCAGGTTATACGCATTTAACCTACCCAGGTGGTGTAGTTAGCTAACGCGCTAGTTTCGTGTTGAGATAGACTGCCGAAGACGGGGAGACCCAGGTTCAAATTTCACTCGAGTGAACTGGGGGTGGTTTTTCCTTAATGGTTTTCACCCTCCCTCCAAACAAATGCGGGTTCACTTCCTCTATATTCAACCTTCCCAATATATATAGCCCATTAGTGTAATTAGCACTTAAGCGTATTAACCAAACGGGTAGTAAGACGCAGTGATAAGTATTAATATTATTATTATTATTATAATACGCATGTATGATAGTTGCTCTAATGGAGTAGGAATGAGGAAGAAAGTATTTAAGAGGTGATTTACCCTCATTTTCGTGGTAGGAGAATAGGAAACCATTTAGGAAAAACTATCACTCTCAATAGACCCGACCGGGATTCGATCCTCAGTCTTCAGGTCTTCAGCAGGCCAGTCTGACATGATACAGTATAATTGCGATCACCCATCGTTTATCCACTATAGTGTTTTTTTTATTTTGTTGATAAATATCTTATATTTATTACTTAAATTCAACCTTTAGTCAAATAGGCTACTTTTGTCGCCAATTTTATTGACTAAAAAAAACAAGAATGTTCATTTTCATACTAACCAATTTTATTTTATAATATTACGGATTATTACCCGCTTCGGTGGCCGCATAGTGTAAGGCGCTACTCTCACAGTAAACTAGACTGCCTATGATGAGAAGATAGAGGTTAGAATTTCAGTCGAGTTTACCAAGGTTTTTTTTTTTCAAAATTGTTTTTCACGCAAATGCGGGTACACTTCCTTTAAATATAACCTTCCTCAACTTTAAAACCATTATCGTAAGTATTACATAAGCGTATAACCCGAACGGTTAGTAAAACGCTGTGATAAAAAAACAGTATGGATTATGACCAATAGGATAATTTCTCAGATTTTAATTGAAAATACTTTATTTTTTAATGACTATGTAGGCTTCTTGTGTTATCAGCTGAAAATGGTCGTGATAGTGACCGGACGATCGCGATCGACTCTTTTCCGATCCCTGAGAAATATTTCTAAAAATTGGAGGTGGTTCGTTTTTACAACGCTCGGCCTCTCCTACAATACATTTCTATCAGCGCTGCCCCCCTCTCCCCCCCCCCCCCCCCCCAACTTGAAGCTCAGCTGCTGTTCCGGGTTGTCAGTCAACTGGGCCGAGATATCGTCGCCGTCTCTCCCTTCAAATGTCACCAACCCAACAAAAGCTTCATTAGGTTGAAAGTATCGAAGGGAAAGGAAAATGTCGACCGAAACATCGGAGAAAGGTGTATTTCCGCCATACGTGAACCGCCGGTGAACAAAAGAACAAAAGCTGACTCTCGTTTTGATTCTTCGAAAAAAAAATAATGTTACATTAATTTATTCTAAGTACCTACATTTAAGAAAGAAAAAAACTGAAACAGCTATCAGCGCTGGCTCAAAATATTACACATCTACGGACCAATTTGTAGTTCTGAGCACTTGTTCTTATGGTTTTAACGTTGTTGTTTTTAACTACAGTAGCCCCATGGCTTCTTTGGTGCTAACTGACAGCTCACAGCTGACGGCTTTGAAAAGCTACCAGACCAAATTATGTATCCCTACGCCAAACCATATGATCTGCAAAAAACATGTGTTTAGCAGCTGTCCCTTATGACAGTCAAAATTTAGATATATACCTAAATGTTGACTGTCAGAAGTCAGCTGTGAACTGTCAGTCAGCACCAAAGAAGCCATGGGGCTACTGTACGTCTGATTTGTATTTCTCCGTTGGATGACGTCACCGATGATAGCGATCTGAGTGAAATTTCGCAAAAAAAAAATGAAAACACTAGAATTTGAACACAGACAAAAGTCAGTTTCATAATGAGACATAGGGCCAGTTTCATAGTCAGATTTAGTACGCCTAAAGTGCGAGTCGATACTAATACAGGACGACACCTACCTAGACTGAATGGAATGGCCAGTTTCGCATATGAAACTGGCCATTCCATTCAATTTCGGGTAGGTGACGTCTTGTATTTAGTATAGCGCCGCACTTGGGGTACTATCTGATATGAAACTGGCCATAGGCAGTTTCATAGTCAGATTTAGTACGCTAAAGTGCGATCGTATAAATACAGACGACACCTACCTAGACCAAATGGAATGAGCCAGTTTCGCTATGAAACTGGCCCATTCATTCAATTTCAGGTAGGTGACGTCTTGTATTTAGTATAGCGCCGCACTTGAGGCGTACTAAATTGACTATGAAACTGGCCCTTAGTACGCATCAAGTGCGGCGTTGTACTAAATAAAAGACTAATGTTACCAGAATGAAATGGGCCAGTTTCACATATGATAAAATACCTTGTTTACAGTATCGTGACGTAGAGTGAAGCCAGTGTAAGCAGAGCTTGTTAAAACTATACCTGCGATATGTTCTACCGCCCTAGGAGCCCATTTGACCAATCATCTTCTAAACACATCTAACAGAGACATGTCTACGTTGACACCTGACTCAATCAGAGTCCAGAGAGAGTGATGAGAACATATTACCGGCACAATATAAGCCAACACGTCTTATCCTGTATTAAAGTTATTTACCGTGAATTTTCTGAACCAAATGATTATATCACTCGACTTCAAGATTAACTTAAATCTTGAACAGCCACAACAACCAGACCCCAGCCGTTAATTCACCACTGTGAAAGTGTAAACCCACATTCCACTAATGATACATTTTCCGGCCATGTCTGACCTGGTCTAAGTCTATAAATGTACTATTGAATACCATCAACCCTTTTTCTTCTTTTACTAACGTTAATTTTTAAAAAATGAAGTAAATTTAAACTTCAGAGGGTTCTTTTTGTTTTAAGTAATGTAGATTGATTCTAGTTTCGCCTCTTCAAAGATGGGGGCGAGAGGAAAGGGGGTAAAGGATGTTTTAATTAAAAAATAATATTTACCTTAAAAAAAAAGGCGTCTAGGGAAGATGTAAGTACCTCGAAGATCCGAGAAGGTATATGGACTAAACCAGGTGTTACCGTTAGTTGTAATTAAACCAGATACTTGAACTAACTCCTCCGAGTTTAGTGACGGGACAAGGGGGGCGAGGGGGAGGCTGTTCCCCTAACATCCGCCCTCTTTCCAGGCTCTGGTTGCATAATCTAATTTCCAATCACCCTCACCTCATTATTAAAGGCGACAACCGCTCCAGATGTATTAATCAACATAACCACTCGTCGGTCCATGGCTACACCGAGCTGAAATAAATTTAACTGCCGTGACCCTAACACCGCCGTAGGAAAGAGAGGGTATCCCGGGTGGAGATGGGAAATTTTCTTTATTATTTTTTAATTTCACAACTTTCTTTTTAGTGTATTATTTTATACTGGCATTTCTTAGTTATTATTTTTATACCACCCCATCTTACTACCTGTTACGGTTGTACGCATGTATGATAACTCGCTTTGCTTCGTTGGGGTTCAGCCCCCAAACCCCCAGTGTATTTTCTTTACAAGTGGATGTAAACTAATGTAATTCCAGCGTTGTTTTGAACGTAACAACTTAAAGTTACCGGTATTGTATTGTATGTATTGTATATACCGCACTGACTTTAAATTGCTCCACCATTTTGAATTTTTTCTGGGGTTAAAAAATTATTTTCTTTACTTTTTGGAATTTTCCCGTCGGTCACAGGCTAGAAGCTATAAGTTGGCCAAATTTAAAGTTTCTATCTCATCTGGAAGTGGGTAAACATTAATGTCAGTGAGTGAGTCAGCCATGTGGCTTTATAGTAGTATAATTACTCTGAGGTAGGGATGAGGAAGATAGCATTTTAGAGGTGATCTAACAGCATTTGCGTGGAAGGCGAGTGGGAACTCATTTCAAGGGAAACCACCCTCAGTGTGAGAAATACATTTTGCCTGTAATATTCGAATATTTAGGAAACGACAGTTAATTTATTTCCTTTTTTTTTATGGGTGGGAGGGGTCAACAAGATGAAGAAACAAAGTCGCCGGCCTAACAGTCATGAAGGGTCAACAAGATGACGAAACAAAGTCGCCGGCCTAACAGTCATGAAGGGTCAACAAGATGACGAAACAAAGTCGCCGGCCTAACAGTCATGAAGGGTCAACAAGATGACGAAACAAAGTCGCCGGCCTAACAGTCAGGAGGGGTCAACAAGATGACGAAACAAAGTCGCCGGCCTAACCTTCAGGTGGGTGAGCAAAAAAAAAAAGCTTCGAATACCTTATACATAGTTTGAATTTGTCACATTCCCATTAGTACAAACTCAAACAAGATAAAGAAGGGTGTAGGGGTGTAATGGCCGGTAAGTAGCGGTCCAATCGAGGTGGCATTCTTGATTTTTAAAAAAGCCAGTAGGACTTGGGCGCAATTTGTGACGTTCGTGTTGCAATAATTGTGGGAGGACCTTGTTTACAATGTAAGTAACAATAATCTTTTGCAAGTGAAATAGGAGTCAAGTTCATATATTCAAATTAATCAGGTGTCATTTGTTAAATACATCATTCTTAATTTTTGAAATCAACGGGCCAAGCTAAAATTTACTATGTACACTAACCCACAACGCAATAAGAGTTTAATCAATTAATATTTACACTATGATATCCCTATTTTAACGGCCGAAAATAAGATCTATACAATTATCGTAACAAGTAGATCCGAGCGGGATTCGAACCCCATTTTCCCCGTCATCAGCATACCATTTTAACACACGAACGACGCCTTAGACAATTTGGCCACTGAAGCGGGTCATTTCTTAATTTGTTGAAGTATGTTATTTTATTTAGATGTTTCAAATTTGTTCAAGAAATACCTAAGTATGCTTCTTCAAAGGGACTTTGACATCCAACACAAACGGGCAGAATGAGAGGGAAGGTGAATTAATTTCATGGAACTAGCGCAGTAATAATCTAAATAGAGGATGAAACTCTCAATCCTTTACGTAGAATTTTAATTACAGCCCTTCTATATTTTACAGGGTTTTGAATATTTAAAACAATATTATAGAATGTAGCAACTAAACAAAATCTTTCACAGAAAAAAAAGTCTTCTAGTTTGTGGCACAAACATCATTATTATTATTATTTGGGGTATTTAACCTGAATTTTCTGAACCAAATGACTATAACTGCACACGACTTACAAACTAACTTAACTCTACAACAGACACAACACCCACCACCCCCCCCCCCCCCCCCGTATATTAATTCATCACTGTAAAAGGAGAAACTCACAATTCATCGATAATAAATTTTTCGCCTATGCCGGGAATAGAACTTGGGTCCCCTAGCTCGATAGGCAAACACGCTACCGACTGAGAAGAGGCGTCGGACGCGACAGAAATAATTATATAAACGAAGATTAATCGACTTTGAAGAGACCTATCAGTGCGGGAGTTCTTTACGTTCGGTATTTTAAGCCGGTAACGCGGAATAAGGGTTTGACGAGAAAAGTGACTGATAGGAAAATAAGTATCCGAAAAAAAAAAACCTCGGAGAGATAACGCCGAGACTAGCGAAGTTCCGACTCCATCAATCACAAGAATTCCCTAAATGTGAATGAAGTGTTTTTTCCCCCTCTGAGCATCACAAAGTTAAAAATAAATGGTACGGTGCACCGCACAATACTTTATTTATCCTTTATCTAAAAAAATTGAGATATTTACTTAAAACTCGTAATGTGTGTGAAGGGAAATAGCAGACATTGTTTCAGTAACATGAAGAGTAAAAAAAAAAAAGCATCACGTTCCACCAAAGAGCTTAAATGAAACAATATGCACTTTTACAGAAACATATTAGGAAAAGAGGAACATCTCTGTTTAACCTAAGAAAATGAAAATCAACTCCAGATTTCCGATAATTCAATTTTAAAAATATATTGGCCAATATCTTAGAAACTATTGATTTTATGGGGGAAAAAAAATCAATCAAGCTATGCTTAATAGTAGGCCTACTAAAACGTTATTCCTAATCTAAAATATTTGCGGAGGAATATCAAATTGGAAATTTCTGTTTATGTTAAGTCAATTTCATTGGAAAATGATAGTTGTCATTTTGTTTTTAATATTAACAATTTCATAAGAAATTTAATCAAAATTGTTTGAACGAATTTTTGAGAAAATTGATTTGTTCTCTTATTGCCTTTTAATAAAATACCCTTAATTTTAGGGTTAGACACCTAAGATACCAAGTTTTAGCCCTATCGGTAAAACGGTTTAGGCTGAGATACAGACAGACAGACATACAGACATACATACAGACGTCATTGTGAAAACTTTTTATTTTATTTCAGGGGGTCATGAAACGTCAACATTTATCAAACTCTTGATTTCGAATTTTTTTTAACGATCTTCTAGGGGGTCAAAGAAAGTAAAAGTGGATGTCAACCAATTTAATTTACTTTACCAAATTTTAATGATATTTTTCGTCAGTATAGTATTTTTAAAACGAGTTATCTTTAGCGGAACGATAACCTTCGAAGAAATGAAGACGTAATAATTAGAGAGAGAAAATACGGATAGTTGTGAAAACAGAAGGCGCGTTAATTTCTTAATGCTTTGCAGCGAGAGGTTGTTAGACTGGGGTTTATTGGCGGGACAGAGAAGTAGTCATATGAAACTGCGTACGACAGACAGAGACAGGAGTTAATGAAAACCACAGAGCAATAACAACACCTTTACACGAAGAAAACTTTTTTTTTTCTAAGCAACGCGTCTTACTACCCGTTCGGTTTATACTCTTATGTACTAATTACACTAATGGTTTTAGGGATTATAAAGGTTATATTTATAGGAAGTGTACACGAATTTACGTGGAGTAAGAGTGGAAAGCCATTTTGGAAAAACCACATTCAGTAGACCCAGCCGAGATTCGACCTTTGATCTCTCCGTTATCAGCAGTCTAGTCTACAGCGAGAGTCGCGCGTTAGACCATTCGGCCCCCAAAGCGGGTTTAAAAACAATGAATTTGAAAAAAAGTACCCAAACACAGTATGTAAGTACTATATAATGTTACTAACAAATGATTTGTTCTATTCATGTAGGAATAACCTTTTATAGACAGTTGCATTTGTCGTTTAGACCGTTTTCATATCTTCATATAGGCCTACTTAAAATAATGTGATCTACAGCCGTTAATTCATCACTGTGAACGGGGAAATCCACATTCTCACAGTTATAAATGTTTGGCCATTCCGAGAATCGAACCACGGACCCTTAGCTCAGTGTGAAGACAAGCTACCTACTTAACTAAGCTGTCGGATTTCATATCGTTAAAATCACGTAATTAAATGAATATGTCGTGAAATTGTAAGTGTAAATATTATATATATATATATATATATATATATATATATATACGTAACATCTTATTACAGATCTGGACTGTACACATTTTAATTATACTGAATGGGATAAGAAAGAGAAAGGTAACATTTGGAGTAAATGTACTCACACTTATGCGGAGAGATAGTGCTTGCTAAACGTTTTTTTTTAAATGCCACACTCAGCTGAAATTCAAACCTCGTCTTTTCCACCAACGATAAGCCAGAGTGGGGTCTCTTGAAACCTTGATAAAATTGCGTGATTATAAATTTATAACAGCCATACGAACTTAAGAGGCCACCTCGGAGCGTAGCTAATGTCCAGAGCTATCCAAGCCATCACTGAAAAGTAGGGGAATATATAGGGGGCGTGGCTGACTAGTGGAGGGGGGGGGGGAGCGAGGGAGAAAAGCAAGGCCCCGGAATACACCGATCATCTTAAAGAGACCCAAATGAACCAGTAAACTGAGATCAGATGACCAGTCACAGTTAAAACGAGCCTCTTTTATAACTTAACGTCTGGAGAGTTTGGGCGCCTAGGGGTCGAGAGATTGTTTAACGATCTCCCTCTCCCACAGTCCTCCTTCTTCAAGGTACTAGTTAATGACCCGGCGAGTGCAGACCCATTACAACACGTTTTCTTAAGTGATTAGACGCCAGTGATTATTAAAAACCTAATACGGACTTACGATTAAAAGACGGGGTGTCGTTAACTACTACTACTGAACGAAAGAAAACTTTTTCCCCCTCCGTTTTATGTCAGAGCCTGGCGGTTTTAACCACTTGTTTGCAAGCTTAAGATGGTGGGAAGAAAACCTCATTAACCGGGTTACAACACGATTAAGTTGGCCGTAGAGCTATTTTTTTTTATCATAGCTTCTTAGTACCTGTTCAGGCACATGTACTAATTATACTAGTGAGTTATAGATGAGGACAATTGAATTTAGAGGAAGTGTAGCCACAATTGCTCGCAGGGAAAGTGGAAAACCATTTAGGAAAGACCACCCTTAGTACACCCAACCGGGATATGAATTCCAATCTCCCTCTCATAGGTGGCCTAGTCTATTGCGAAAGTGACGCTTTAGACCATGCGGCCACCGAAGCAGGTTGTAAAGTGTTAATTCACATTGTTTCGCATTTGGTTTCATAAAATCCAATTTGATGTATTCATACGTCAAATCATGTTATCTACAGCATTTACTTTTGATAGATATTATCAATAACCTTTAAATTACACTAATCCTATAGTAAACGGTTGTAGGTGTTGCCCGAAAAAAAGTTTGTATTTTCTAAAAGGTTTTTTCTATGAAAATTGGACTGTATCAACTTCGATTTAAAAAAAAGTTTTTCACAGCAATTTATTAGCCATCTAGCCTATACACATTTAATTAATCTAACGGGTAAGCAACAAGTAAGGAATGATTTAGAAGAAATGTACCCGCATTTTCATAGAGGGCACGGGAAACCATTTGTAATGGGGTGGGGGGAGGTTAACTAATTACATCTAGTAGGGATTCGAGACCCCAAATCTCCCTGTTAAGGGGGCCGCCTTGGTACGTGAGAAAGTATCATTCGTGTTAGACCTCATGTCTTAAAATGAAAATGCTCTGTGCTGTTATCTTGAACTACAGCGTCTGTCTCTCTCTAATCTTATCCTCTTCACACTTACCCTACCACCCCATGTCAGAAGAAGAGAAGCAAAGAAATGGAAAACTATTTCAAGGTCAAGAGGAATAATGCGCGTGGCTGATCGCCTCCCCACTCACTACACAGTCCAGCTGTCCGCCTGTGTTTATCTTGTGATATTTTGCTAACTTGAGATTCTCGTGAAGGGTTCACAAACAAGCACAATCCTCTATTGATGGTTTAACTTGTCTTGAAACCTTATAATACGAACGGGTAGTAGGACGCGATGCTTAAAAAAAAATTGTCTTGAAGAACACACACTTTTATACATATCACTTTTTTTTTAGGAAAATGTAAATATTAACTATACAATAATTAATCACGTGTAGACAAAATTTCTATCTTACCCTTACTTAGTTGATAGCAGGGCGTCGGAACCGAGGAGTATAAGGAGCTCTAACACACGGCCCTATACCCCCAACCCGTCTTAGATTTATTCTACCTGTGTAAATACTTATAAATATGGAAGATGTAAAAAAAAAAAAAAAAGCCTTCAACTAGCTTCTAAAAGCATTCACTTTTTTTTTGTGCTAAAAATCGGGAATAATCCTCCCCCCTTCCAACCTCATCGTTGTTAATCAAACCAAAGAGGTTTTTCCTTTTAGAACTGCGTCTTACAACCCGTTCGGATTACACGCTTATGTAATAATTACTCTAATGGGTGACCATGCGGCCACCGAAGCGGGTCAAATTAGTTAACTTTTACTCTCAACTAAAATGAGATAGACTACACATTGTTATATCACCTACACTGTTTACGCCTACACAAAGCTAGAGTTTACATAAATAATAGGTTAAATGGTCATGTGTAATCTATTTTCAACAATTAATTCATTTTAATTTCAGGTGCCTATTCAGGCTATCAGTAATTTCCACTGATTATTCTAGCTGATAGGGGAAGAGGAAGGAAAGTTTTGATGAAATGTACCCGTATTTGTTTAGAAAGAGGGCTACGGATAAACTACCCTTAGTAAACCTGGCCGAGAATCAAACCCCGACCTCCTTGTCACTGGCAATCTTGTTTAGCTTGATCCTTACGTTTTAAATAATTAAATTAAGTAAGAACTTATTAAAAACAATAAGAAATAAAACAATATTATTAATGTTGAAACACATTGACTGTTTCATATAATATACACACACACACACAGAGTGGCGGATCCAGAAAAAAATGACAGGGGGGCACCATGATAATTTATTATTATTATTATTATTATTATTATTATTATTATTATTATTATTATTATTATATTGCTACCTTACATCCTTTTAAAAATCTCGTATCTGTATGTGAAAATTAATATTTAAACAAGATTTACAAAGCTATGTTGGATAAAAGCCTTTTGAGTCCAATGATAAATGCTGATAAATAATTATTTATCTTTAAGAGTTTGATTTAAGTTTTCGAGTGTGTTTTCTATCAACCATGTTTAGAACCTCTTCAGGATATATTTCAATACTTTTATTTAGACTAGGCAATGAGCCTGGCCAAATTATAGAGTCTTCCCTGACCTATTGTTCTCTAGATTTATTTCCTCAAATTGCATATTACGAAGTGACGTAAATGTTTTTGGAGATCTCCTAGAAAATAATTGTTCAACGTCAATCCAAAATTTTATAGATAGTTTACATCCTTGAAAAAAATAACGAGTTTAAAGTGGGATAGAGATTATTGTTAACTATACGTTGTGTGAAGTAGTACATTGTGCCCCCAAAGGCTTAGTTGTGCAAAAAAGATAATTTTAAGGGCAGATACTGACAAAACAGTAACCGTAATGAGATTACAAAAGGAGGAGTTAGGGCAGTGATTCCTCACCAGGGTTCCGCGAGAATCTCCAACCTTTGTTTTTATTAATCTGACAATATTTTTTGGACAGTGTGGAGATATATAAATATAGCTCATGTACCCGAGGAAGATGAAGAGAATAGTGCCGATAGTAATATTAAAAGTGAGGTTGGTAAGAATAGTGATAACCCAAGTTCAAGTACCGGAGGACAGTAATTAGTAATAGTAAATAGAAATAGGCAATAAATAATCCTGAAATATTTTATTCAAAAGTATAAATTTATTATTATCATTATTATTATTATTATTAATAATATTACTCGTATTTAACAACCCTAATGATCTATATGTCTATTTTATAATTTACCCTTGTCGTACCTAATGTGTGATAAGATTTTATGAAATATTTTAAGAGTTCTTCTAAAGAAAAAAGGTTGGGAATCACTGGGTTAGGGTCCCTTTCCCACGCAGGAGGCCAAAATATTATTAGTATTGGATGCCTTAGCAAGCTATTTAGCGTTCAACTTGGTTTATTTTAGGGGAGACTTCAATTCGATCTACAATATATACGGATAATATGGATATATCGAGGTGAGTGCTCATAGAAATAAGAATATATAATATGAGGGCGCGGAGAGGGGTGTTGGGTGAGGGGGGTATTGTGTTTTTTTAGAGACCAAAAACAATTATAATGTATTACTTCATCAACAAAGTGGGGGTAGTTAGAGATCTTTACTTTAGTTTACTATTGGTTAGAGAGTAAACAAGACAGTGTTAAATTATTTTCCAAATTAAAACAAAATCGTAGTGAAAGATAACTCCAAATAGTTTCTGAAAGCATCCAATTTCCAAAAGTATGTCGGTGGAAGCACACTTCAAATATATTCTAGAGCAGGGGAGCACACAGAAATTATTCTAAAGGAGGATCCAAAGTATATAAGTTACAAGTCAATAATCAATTAAATCCATTATTACTAAACAAAATACTTAACGCTATACAGACTAGACAGCGTTAAATCCAGTTGGGCATGTTCCACACTCAGGCATGGATTCAAGGGGGTGGGACTAAGGAGCTATAATCCCCCCTTTTTGAGATATTTTTCAAAAAGTAAATTGACGGATTGAAGGGTGCTGTGCTCCTCTTCAGAGATACGTCCAATGTGTTCGAACAAAACATCTTTCACCCCGTTTACTCCAAACCCTGGCTTTCCCGCACACTCCCCTCCTATCTCACCCCTCCTTTGTGTAGTAAAGAGCGTGTTATTTACTATTGACTTATTTTCATATTTTAACTAAAATACAGTCACTTGAGTTAGGCATCTTTATTTTTAACAGTTCATTTTTATATTAATTTAAAAATTATACTCACAAACTAAATGTAAATTCTACAGTGAATATACCTAGAAATTAAAGCTGGCAATCAAATCGAAGGTAACATATATTTATAACCCATATAAGTTTAATCAGAAACAATTAGGTACAAAATATAATTAAAGGGCACCATTTTGAACCTTAGAATTACAAATTTTTCTCCAGGGGTGAAAAGCCCCAAGGGCACGGACCACCATTTTATTGGTTCCTAAAGGTGACCTGGTGGTCTAGGGGTAAGGTGTCAGACTTCTGTGCTGAGGGTCCGGGGTTCAATCCTTGGTCCCGGCACAGATTTATCTGATTGCCAAACCCTTCCTTCACCTCTGACAAGACGTGTATTATTCACAACTTGTAAATGTGAGGAATGCCAGGCCTCCACCGTGGTTCGGATCCCACGTTAAACTGTAGGTCCTCCATTTCATCTCACAATCACCCTACCATTACACATTAGCTAAGTGCGTATAACCCTAACGGGTAGTAAGACGCGGTGTTTATGATCTATTGGTTCCTAAAGGTATTTCTTTTGTGGTGTAGGCACGCCCCCCCTCCCCCCTCATGACATAATCATGGATGCACCACTGCTCACACTGTATCAAGACATTGGGTTATTTTCAACCACTGCTTTAAGGTGATTTAACATTGCTAAATCGTCCCTTTGTATTTAATATTTTATTTATCCTTCATGTTCTCCATGGGGGGCTGGGACCCACTGGACCTCTTTTGTGTGTACGCCCCTGTTCTAGAGGAATATTATTTTTAAAATTTTCTGGGAAAGGGTCACTCCAAATATATTCCAGATACAAATCATTTTAAAAAATCCATCTGACAACTCCAAATTTATTCTAAAAGCATCCTATTTTCAAAAATGTCCAGGTGAGGATCATTTCAAATAGCATTTAAAGATTTACATTTTTTTTTAAATTAGAGAAGACCACTTTAAATAGTTTCTAGAGACATCTATTTTTATTTTTCAATTAAAGGCGAGGACCACTCCAGATGGCTTCTAGAAGCATTTAAGTTAAAAAAAAATTTTGTAGAAGACTTCTCCAAATAGCATTAAAATAATCTGATTTTCTAAATTTGGGGAGGAGGACATCTCCAAATAACTTTTAGGGACATCCAAGTTTCCAACATTTATTGCGAAAAGGGGCAGAGTAAGGGAGAGGTGAAGGGGGGAAGGCAACTTCTCAAAAAACTTATTTTTCGTTTGCCACCGCCGCCTCCCCCTTCCACCCTTCTACACAAATAACGTTCCGCCACCAGTGGTAGCAACCAATCCGTGCAACTGGTACAAAATTATGGTGCACCCCTGAACATTTTTTTTTAAATTTACCTACTACTGTCAACAGGAGAATTTACGGCCAAGAGGTTTACAAGGGCGAAAGTTGAGAAATAGAATTTTATAGCTAAATTTTCATAAATAAGTCTTAGACTTTAATTTTTTTTTAATACAGTAGTGATGAGTTTTTATTTAACTAGATATATATTTGCTATTCATAAAAATAGAGCCTAAAAAGACTTTTCTAAAATCTTACTGTGGACAGGGGTGGACTAAGGTGCAAAAGAAACAAGCGGACACTTGGGGCACCAGTGGCTGCCATGGGTGGAATTTCGTAGCTTGCAATAACTATAGCAAATACTATTTTGATTATAGTACTTATATTTATATAAAATATATTATGTGACTGTATATACAAATACATCATTGGATGCAATTCTTGTATTGTAAATTCTACGTAACCCTTTAGGGTGAAGGTTATCTAATGTACCTAATACTATTTCTTTGTTATGGTACGCAATTAATTATAACTAATGTCAAAACTTTATAGTTCGTTTCATAACTATTTATATAGACATTTTCCAGTGTAATGGATGGTATGGTATTGTTTACAACTTGATTAAATTATTGCAGACTTCAACAAAGACCCCAGGATTGATTTCATCATCGCCACGATGCTTGAAGGGTGGGGCGGGATGAGGGGTGGCAGAATTATTCTCCGCTTGTGACAATACATTTAGTCTGCCCCTGGCTATAGATATTTCCTTCACCATAATCACCATGGTTTATGATAGTAGGCTGATAGTATTGATATAAGAAACCCATTATTAGAAATATATTAGGCCTAACAATTAGCACAGAAAAGTCAACAACCCCAAGAACTCCCCCCCCCCCCCACACACACACACACTAAGACCACACAAACATAGATATTCTATATTAGTGGTTCCCATCCTTTTCCAGTTCACAGACCCCCTCAAGCCAATGATAATTCATCGCGGCCCTCTAACCTCCCCAGCCATACATGCTGAGATAAAAACACTTACACATTTATGGTACTCTACGTAACCAATTATATATATAAATATTGTCGAACTGGAAAAAAGAGATTTTTGAGAAAATTGTGAATACCATATATTTTTATATGATGTGAAAATTCAAATAAAAGAAAATTTAAAAATACTAGGGCTTATATTTGTTTCGCGGGCCCCCACAGGTGCCTTCGCAGATCCCTAGGGACCTGCGAACCCAGGTTAGGAACTTCTATCACATTCAATCTCCGAGTGTGGTACATTTAGTAGACTTAGGTCAAATATAACGTGTGGAGATTATTACTAAATTGGACAAGCGGCCAGGATATTATGGATCATGAAAATGAAATAAATACCGTATGTATGCTAGTAGCTATGTAGCTATGTTCACACAAAACTATTTGCTCCCGAAAATTGATAATGGATAACCTATTAATTTAGTTTTCCTACCCCAGACAAAGCTGAATAATCTCCAAATTTATTGGTTCCATAGCTTTGTCTTCAAGTTGGGTTGAATCCAACGTTGTGGACATTTCAATGGGAGTGGACTGAGAAAGGTT
This sequence comes from Timema podura, assembly GCA_033556935.1. Lineage (NCBI taxonomy): Eukaryota > Metazoa > Arthropoda > Insecta > Phasmatodea > Timematidae > Timema > Timema podura. Next base: position 53,216,759 of record JAVRXN010000012.1, on the reverse strand, counting down.
TACTCTGTCCCGACAATCAGCTTTGTCCTCTCTGCCTGAAGAGAGAAAAACACCTTGTCTGAAAAAAAATAATTATTTAATTTATTGTTATCGATTATTAGTTTTTTATGGCCTACTGTAGGTATATCATGACAAAACACGTTCTAATTTGAGTTAACCGTTTCTTATAGAACATTTGTGTTCACTATTATTATTATTATTATTATTATTAAAATAATTTTTTTATATATATATATATATATACTTTGTTCTATCAAATAAATGTTTCCACGGCTTTCTTTCTGTTTTTTTGCGGCGAGCACAAATTCGTAATTTTGTTTTTTCCCCTCTACGTTTGTCTTCTTTACGTGTCACGTAATCCATTTAAAAAATAAACAAGAATATGTATCACAAGCAACTAAATAAAAAATATATAATTGAAAGTATTTCAAACTTAATAGAAAACTAATTAATTACTGTGCCAAACATTGTTTGGGTCTTAATTATATTAAATGAGCAGACTATATTTTTTAACTCATCACTGATTAAATATGACGGGATTTCTGGAAGTCTGCACGGAAACTTCTCGCCTACCGAGGCGGCCCCCTTAATATTGAAAAAGCAAATTCAAACTTACTCATAAATTAAATATATTGCTCAAGTTTTTTATATTGTAGAGCTGATTTTGGAACTTTTTCAGTTGAGACAACCAATCAGGCACTAAACATTGTAATAATTGCTTTAGAGTTAACCTTCACGTATCAGAACTGAATTAATATTTATTAAAATTAAATGTTATCTTGGGTGTAATAAAAATTTTGTTTTAATATATAGTTACACATATTTTAAGAAATTAAATTGTCCATTATCACTTTGCTAGTAATTAGTATACGTACAGTAAATATATACTTTTCCCTCTTATTTATCTTTATGTAATTTTTTTTTACAGTACAAGGAATGACCAAATAAATAAATAAATGTTTTATCCAAGCAACAGAATTCAAATTATGGTTCTTTACTTCACAGGACTAGCTTTATGAAACTTCCGGACGGGATTTTAACCCCGTCCTCCTGAATATAGGAGCAACACGGTAAAATGAAACTAACACCCAACCGTTGAACAGTGAACTAGATCCTGTTTTTATACTAATCAATCAGTATGTACTTACTTTGATCCATTAATAAAACGCTTCTTCCCCTTTTTCCATCCTAATTTTTTGCGGCGGGCAGATAGTCGAAGTCTAGTTTTTTCCCCTTTACGGTAGTCCCTTTTGCTTGTGTTATTGTTCATAGTAGTTTTAATTTATCGAAAATAACAATATTATTCTATTTTATTTATATATAATTATAATGGCTATCATAAGAAGGCAAAGCATACACAACTGTTCGGAAACACTTGTGTTATTGTTCATAGTAGTTTTAATTTATCGAAAATAACAATATTATTCTACTTTATTTATATATAATTATAATGGCTATCATAAGAAGGCAAAGCATACACAACTGTTCGGAAACACAGGACCAGTTTGTAAACACATTTCCAGTAAAAGCTACAATAAATATTATTTTTAATATTTTCTAATGAACACCTAAAACTTAAAAATGTGCCGGCTCACTGTGCGTTGTCTCAACTCTCAACAAGGCGAAGGCAGACATCCAACTAAAAGAGCGCATGCGCAAGGAGTCAACTGCCTTTCCTTCTTTCTCCGGCTATTCTTTACTTCCAAAGCGTAGATGGAGGATATGGCTGCGCCACTTGATGGCTCAAAAGCATTAGCTTTGACGCATCAAAACAGCAAAAGGAATTAGCAATTATCTTCACATTTTCTGTTGTGACCCTATCAAAAAATGACTTTATTTGTTTTTGAAAGGTTGTGTCTAGGATTATTTATAAGTTACCCTCGTCTCAGAACTGTGACAATATACTTAAGGCCATTTAAAGGTCATTGAAAATGAGCAAGTTTCGAGTTTTCATTAATTTTTTATATACATAGATTATCAAAATGTAAGGTTGATAATAATAAATAAGCATGTTCCCCACCTTTATCTTCCTTTTGGCTTAAGTCAAGTTTGTAAAAAATTAAACACTACCTAACCATCGCGTATTTCCTGAACGTCTGCAACGCATTCCAACTCTCTGGTAGGCGGCCCCCTTAACGCCAGATCAAACAAGACGATCCCAGTACACGTACACACCGATCCGGGTCCTAAAAAATAGAGTCGACGTAGTGATTTGTCCTGAAAGAAGGGATCATAGAAACCTAAGAACCACACGTGAGTGAAGAAACAGTTCCAAAGCCTCTTCACTACGTCTCCCAAGTCTCCTTCAAAACGAGAGAAAAATAAAAAGTATAAAAAATGTCGTAGAAATTAATCAGAAGTAAGAGAGTGTGCTAGGTTGGGAATAGTCGTCTCTCGGATCCTTCAAAGATTTATTTCTCTTTTAACGTTTCCGCGCGACCCATCCACTCATTCATTCGTTCATCCGTTAACTCGACAAGAGGGAAAAAAAAAATCTCGTTAGTTGGGTTGTAAGTGTGTCATTTCATTTCGTCTTCGACATCTCAGTGAGGGGACGAGAGGTGAAGAGGAGGGGTGGATAAAATCCAACCAATTAGTTCACAAATTAACATCTTACCTCTCCGAATGAAAAAAAAAACCGGCTCCAAACTCAATTACTTATATATAAACGAAACATGATCAGGGATTTTTTTTTTGTTAATACAAACCTTTTACCTGGTCCTAAGAGGGGCTTTAACTTGAGGTCGTTAACGGAGTTTTTTTTCCAACTTTTCCCAGAACAGGTTTATCAAATAAAATAATACATATAATACTTTATTATTTTTTTTAATGTTTTTTGAACACGATTTCCAAAATATATGTAAATATTCTTATATATTATTTTAAAAAGGTAGTGACGTTTATTTTAGTATGTTTATTTATGGCGCAAATGACCCTTAAAACCAAATATATATTTATCTCATTTATAAGTATGAAAATAAATATTGTTATTTGGGGAACGTATTTTTTTTTATAGAGTAGACTACTTATATTATATATAATATATATATATATATATATTATATTTAAATTTAATCCAATATTAGTACGCTACGGTGGCCGCATCGTCTAACGCGCTACTTTAGCAGTAGACTGAAACTGCTGATGACGGCAAGATCGAGGTTCGAATCTCGGTCAGGTGTTTTTTTTCCAAAATACATTTCCACTTTACCTTCACGCAAATGTTGGTACATTTCCTCTAAATATAACCTTCCTTATCCATAAACCTACCATCGTAATTAGTACACAAGTGTATAACCCGAACGGGTAGTAAGACGCGGTGCTGAAAACATACTCAGATAGTAGCTTGCTGACTAAGTTTACTGTATCTGGACGAGTGGCGCTGTTTGCCAAAGTAGCTCTCTTTCACGACATTTTCGTCGCATTCTTATGATCATTATAAAATTAAATTATAATAATTAAATCAAGAACGAGGGTTTAACGTAACGCTAGTTAAAAAAATTGTATAGATCAGAATTCAAATTCCGACAGGAGGTGATTTGGTTCTAAAGATTTTCCACCTTATCCCTTCACGAAAATAAAGGTACATTTCTTCTGAATTCTACCCACCCCACCAGTGTAATTGAATGGTGTTAGAGCGGAGAGGTAGTAAGATTTATTGAAAATATTAAATTAAAAACTAGGACAAGAACGGCTATCAAGCGGTCACGATGGCCTAAACAAACAAAAAAAATTAGGGTCAAACCCCTCAAAATGCTGTAAAAATCTGGAATAAACGCACGAAGTTATCGCTGATGGGTAAATTATGGAAAATTCCGACAGCGTTTAAAAAATAAGACTTTGAAGTAAAAAAAATATCATATTTTGTACGTGATCCGCGTCTTACCACCTGTCGGTGCTATCAACACTCACACCAATGGCATTAAGGATGGAAAAAAGGAGATTTTGAGTTGAAATGTACTCACATTTGAGTGGAGAGGGGAGTGGAAAAATAGATGGATGAAACCACCATCAATACACACGGCCGGGATTCAAACTCCAAACCAGAAGATGAGATGACGACGACTTAACCCACTTGTCCCCAATGCGAATAAACACCTAATTATAAAATACATTTTACAACTACGCGAAAAAAAAAGCCGCTTCGGTGGCCGCGTGTTCTAACGCGATACTCTCGTGTTGGACTAGACTGTCGAAGGCGGGGATATCGGGGTTCGATCTAGGTCGGTGCACTGAAAGGGTTTTTTCCTAAACGTTTTCCACTTTCGTTCCACGCAAATGAGGGTGCACTTCCTCTATTAAACCTTCCTAATCCCTCACCACTAGTGTAATTAGTACATAGGCGTATAACCCGAACGGCTAGTAAGACGCGGTGCTAAAAAATACGTAAAATAATATATTAGATTTGTTTAAAAAAAAATTCTTTCAAAGGCAAGAGCAACAAAAGATTTTTTTTTCTTGTATTTCTTAATTAGAACAACAATTTAGAAATCGTTCTACAGAATGTTATTTTAAGTGCAGGTGATGGATAAATATAAATAATATTTATTTTAGAATTAAATGTCAGAGATACCATTTTTTTTTTTACAGACATCTCTTTCTTACCTTCAAAAAGTTTTTAGATTTGTATAAAAACTCTTATTCTTATACTGGGACTCTTCAACGCGTGGCTCCAAGAAAAGCAGCTTAGAGCCACCAAAAAGCAGAATAAAAGTAGCAGTAAATAAAGGACAAAATAGAAGAAAAATCTCTCAAAGCTGTTTATTGTGTAGTCAGCCAGTGCTAAGAATAAAGCATTAAAAATGAAGATTGTAAAGTTTCTACTACACTCAGATGCGAGTGACTTTTTATGTATTTTCTCTGAAAAAAAAATCCCAGGATTGCAATATCCCACGAAAATATATTCACTTTCTCCCATTTACAAAAGAAATGCTATTCTTAGTGTCATATCACACACCGTGCATCGAGAATACATATTTTACTAGTGAGAGAAAAATATACCGTGAAAGTGGATAGTATAGTTCTTAACCTAATGCAAATCACTTATTTTTTTACCCACATTCTTTTCCTACCTTAAAATGGGATGTCGTTTCGGCGGCCGCATGGTCTAAGGCGTCACTCTCGCAATAGACTAGACTGCCGATGACAGGGATATCGGGGTACAAAATCGGTGGGGTGTATCGAGGTTGGTTTTTAACTCTCCCTCTATGCAAATGTGGTAAACTTCCTTTAAATTTAACCTTTCTCATCCTAATTCATTAGCGAAATTAGTACATATTCGTATAACCTGAACAGGTAGTAAGAAAAAAGATTGGATGAAAAAGTAATGCGAGATAAATTAATGGAGTTTTTTTTTGTAAAATTTTTGTAACAAGATTGTTTAGTTAGAAATTGGTGACCTGGCAGTCTAGGGGGTAAGGTGTCAGACTTCTGTGCTGGGGGTCCGGGGTTCAATCCTCGGTCCCGGCACAGATTTATCTGATTACCAAACCCTTCCTTCACCTCTGACAAGACGTGTATTAATCACAGCTTGTGAATGTGAGGAATGCCAGGCCTCCACCGTGGTTCGGATTCCACGTTAAACTGTAGGTCCTCCATTTCATCTCACAATCACCCTACCATTACACATCGCTCATGAAAAATCCGTCGACCCAGACTAAGTTTGAACCCACGAACATCGGGACAGTAGTATTTATTTTGACAATTATTTTTTTTGCCATATAAACTGTGAAGATTAGACTTTACTCCCAGGTGAGGGTCGTATGAGGGGGGTAGTGGACGTGCTTCCTCCCCCTTTTCCATTCTCGAGGCTTTATATATATATATATATATATATATATATTTAAATATTTACCAAAATGATTTGAATTGAACCGGCAACGTATAAATTTAACTGCAAACTTTTTTTTATATCGATCTACCCAAAACTTAGGATGATACAGATATGTGAAATGTTATCCAGTCGCCAGTATTAACTCGCGGAGCAAGTTTTAGGCCTACGTTTACTCACCCCGAGGTTGCGCATGCGCGAGCGGAGACTCGGTAGGTCGCTCACTTCAGAAACAAACTGGGATCGGAGTTGGCGCAGTGCCACAATTCTTAGGTAAAGAAAATTTTTTTTGTGGGAATAAACTTTTAAAAAAAAACTATTTTCTTTTGTAATCTACAGTGATGATATTTTGCTTTTTTTTAATTTTTTTTATTTTAAATTTATTAATAATATCTATCAAAAGTTACAGCTGAAGATAACATGACTGAGACGTATGAATACGTAAAAGTAGATCTGGTACCTTTTCTAGATGTAAGATAAGGTCCTTCCTATAAACATTTGATTCTACACACTATCTCTTTTATTAAGATCCTCCTGAGATATTACTTATTTTGGTAGTTTTGGTTGGAAAGCTTTGTATTTTCAAGGTGTTCAACTAACCTCCCTCTCATCCCCCCCCTCCCCAACCATCGAAATAAATGGTATCCCAACGAAAGAAGGGCCTTTAAGAAAATACAAACCTATTTTTAGAGTAAAATTAATAACGTTTTACTATATTAAATTAGTGTTATTGCGTATGTATTTATCACATAGTCTATTATATCGAAAGTAACAGCTGGAGATATTATAGCCTGGCTTAGGAATACGTGAAAGTAGATCTAGTAACTTTTCTAGCTTTCAGAAAAGGTTCTTCTTATTAAATCTGGACTGTAAGTATAACGTAACTTATTGATTAAGGTAGGAGTGAAAGGAATGTGTGAAAAGGGCAGTGTTTTTAAAGTTTTTGTATCAAAACACTTTTTTTTTGGCCAAAATAAATAAAATATTTCTCAAGTAGAAACCTAGAGTTTTATTTTCTTCACACGGTGATATCAACAGTTGTTGAATATCTGTCATGAGCATAGCGGCATTAGATGACAAACTTTTTTAAATTAAGATAAAAAGTTGTCATTAAATTCCAGGACTCCCTTGACAGATATTCATGGACTGGTGATATCACCTTGGGACTATTAGATCCAGAGCGCGGTGGGACACCCAGCAGGGCAGGGTACCGGGGGTGTACCAACTAATAGGTTAGGTATAGAAAAGAAAATAGGACTTCTAGATTTAAGTGTATATTATAAATTTGTTAATGTATTTAAAAAAAAGAACGTAGCTAAAATATGTAATGTAAATTCAAGATGTAGACCAAGGTTCCGGGCTACATGCTAGGAATCGGGATAAATAATGTAAACAAATAAATAAAAATGAATCACCGTGGGAAGAGAATTAATCACTATGTTTTTACTGAAGCATTTTTTTTTTATTTTGGCCAAGAAAAGTGTTTTGATACCAAAACTGAAAAAAAAAAATACTGCCCTTAACATGGAATCCGTACCCTCCCACCTTCAGATTTCACAAAGAATTTGCCGACGCATAAAACTCTGGTTCAATTATAATGGTATTCATACGGCCAATATACAAGAACGGTCCAGATTCATATGCTCTAAGTGTCGTCTTGTGCTTGGTATCGAGTCTCGCTAGAGCCTCGTCTATATTGTAACACAACATGTTGGCCAACACGATCCCAACAAGTTGTGTTACAATATAAACACGCATTCCCAACTTGTTGGGGATGTTGGCCAACGTGTTGGTGTTGGGAGAGCCGGTCAGAGCCAACAAGTTGTGTTGGGTTGTGTTGGATCATTTGTTAGAGATAATAAACGACCAACCCTATATGTTGGCCGAGTTGGGAGGTTCTGCGCATGCGCTAGAAAGTCGAGTCAGTCTCTAGCCCTAGCAACGCACGTGTTTTGTTGCTATACATAAGGCTCCCATAAAGCGCAGAGTTGTAGCAAATTTTTCTCCCGGAGTCGCAACAATTTTCCTTTCCATTTTACCACGTAAATGAGGATACAGAAGTGTAACCAAGCATTCAAAGTCCACATATGACATGCGTACAAAGTTATCAAATCTACTTTGCAAATGCAGATCATTCATTATTCCCATGTACGCACCTTCAATTGGACGTTTAGCCAAAAAAACTTCAAAACCCCCACAGTTTCTTATGTTTTTGTTTTTTTCTACAGTAGTACACTTCCTGTCAACACAATAAATGAAGGAACGGCAAGTAATACGTCGTTCTCCATGGCTAGAAATGTGTAGACTGATTAAAAACTAGTGGAGGACCCAGGATGTTGGTCCAACAAGTTGGCGACAATAAACGCACCTTACCCGCCTCGGTGGCGTAGTTGGCTAACGCGCCAGTCGTGTTGAGCTCGACCGCCGAGGACGGGGAGATCGAGGTTCGAATCTCGGTCGGGTGAACTGGGGGTGGTTTTTCCTAAATGGTTTTCCACTCTCCCTCCACGCAAATGCGGGTTCACTTCCTCTAAATTCAACCCTCCCAATTCCTAATCCATTAGAGTAATTAGTACTTAAGCGTATAACCCGAACGGGTAGTAAGACGCGGTGCTAAATTAAAAAAATAAAAATAAACGCACCTTACTTTTCCTAATGTCTCGTCTGCCAACATGTTGGCGGTGACCTGGCGGTCTAGGGGGTAAGGTGTCAAAGTCTTCTGTGCTGGGGGTCTGGGGTTCCAGCCTCGGTCCCGGCACAGATTTATCTGATTGCCCAAACCCTTCCTTCACTTCTGACAAGACGTATATTAATCACAACTTGTGAATGTGTGGAATGCCAGGCCTCCACCGTGGTTCGGATCCCACGTTAAACTGTAGGTCCTCCATTTCATCTCAATCACCCTACCATTACACATTAGCGTAAGTGCGTATAACCCGAACGGGTAATAAGACGCGGTGCTAATAATAATAATAATAATAATAATAATAATAATAATAATAATAATTTGTTGGGTCCAACTTGTTACATAATAAACGAAGCTTAAGTCTGTCTATGAATTTGCCCAACGAGGCTGAGCCGAGTCCAAGGTAGGATTGATTTGTTATTTAACTTGTTTCAAATCAACGCACTTTCTACTCCTCTCCACCTTCTGTTTAGCTCAGCCTCGTTCTTGCACAACGGACCCTCGTGACTCGCCAGATATACCTCGGTAAACAGGGGGGACGAATATTTCCTGTCCACCCTGTACAAATATTATTTCCAACATCATGAAAGCGGGGCGGGGGTAGGGGGGGACGAAAAATAAACAAAATCAAACACACAAACAGCGGAAATAAATTTCTTGCTATAAGTCAAAAATATATATAGGAGGGTTGACAGTAAAACAAATATGTTTCCCTCTAATAAAATAACGTTTTCCTCCCCCTTCAAAAGTAAAATTAAATCACGCGGTCTCAAAAAGAAAAAAAAACCCAAGTTACAAAGAAAAGACAAGACAAGACGTGTCTAGAAATTTAACTCTAGTGCAGATAATTCAACAGAGACATGACGGTTGAAGTTGTCTTGTGTCGAAATGTGTTGATGTTGCGGTATAAAGCGTTTTAAATCACATGTTTCATGCCTTCTTGTTCTTGGTTGACATGTACCATAAACAGGAAAGTCAAGTCTTGTCAATTTTATATTACGTGATTGCGTGCAAGACAGAAGGTCTGAGGGAACAAGGAAAAAAAAGTCTCAACTGTAAATTCACGCAAGTAACTTGGTTTCCAACCAAATTTTCTTTGAAAATAGCAAGGTCAGTTTTGAACATCTAGAATACCAATCATATAACTAAAGAGCTATGTTTTCTTACCAATGATATTGGTCCTACAGAACATTTCATGCACGATGATTATATAGCATTACTAAGTATCATATACAAGTATTATGATGTCCTCTCAACTAATTAGTACTGTCAATTAACCCGCTTCGGTGGTCAAGGTCAAGTGATCTAACTTTATGGCGCCACTTTCTCAACATACTTAACTACCGATGAAGAGGAGTGGGAGTACTGCTATTGTTATTTGACTACAGTAAAACCTTGGATTGCGAGCATAATTCGTTTCGTAAACGTGTTCGTAATACAAAGCACTCGTAAATCAAAGTGAATTTCCCCCATAAGAAATAATGGAAACTCAGATGATTCGTTCCACAACCCAAAAATATTTAATCTAAAAATGATTAATACCTTTTTTATTTTATTTATTTAAATGTAACTATACTGTAATCAAATTTATCAATTAAATTTAATTGTGGCTGGTGTGAGGTAGACGAGAGAGAGGAGAGGAGGAGGTGAGTTATTGTTTAGGACGACTTTTACTGTCACTATCGGAATCACTGCTATATGTTGGCTCACTCAAATATTTTTCTTTTTGTGCGACTTTAACAAAGAACCTATCCAATGACACTGATTGGCAGACATAGTACTACGCGTATTGCAAGATATCGCTCGTTTATCAAGTTAAAATTTATTGAAAATTTTTGCTCGTCTTACAAAACACTCGCAGACCAAGTTACTCGCAATCCAAGGTTTTACTGTACTTATCTCCGTTGAGGAGCTATATACTCCCGATCCAGCCTACTAAACCTTTTCTTTTCCATCCATATATATTGTTTCTATTCCTTTGATTCATTATTTCCTCAAACACTTACATCTACACCTTTCCACAAAACAAAAAAATTATAGTAAAAATAAAATGTACAATTTCTTATAATATTACAACTTTTGAGCGATCAAGGTAGTTTGGTCACACTCAAATATTATTTGAAAGTACTTGATATATTTACGAGTTTAGTAGACTCAAAGCTCGGCTTTTAAAGACTGTAATTTTCTTATGCGACCATCTGAGCATTGTGTTGTTATCGAGCGACCCCTCTGGTTTATTTGGTAGCAAGCAGGTAGTTCTAACGGCCGTCACGAGGCGCGCACATCAGAGCAACACATCAAGGGGAGCGAGCGACCAGCCCCCGTGAGGCCCATACAAATATTTGGACCGTGAACTTTCACCGGCGCTTCGTCTGAATACAAGATACCAGGGCGCTTGGTGCGGGTTGAATGTCAACACTTCTCGGGGTGGAGGGAGGGTGCCTTTCATCACATCGTTACAACACAGCAGTCAAAACTGACGGCTGCACATCACATCGCTTCATGAATTAATATTACAAAATAGTTTTTTTTAGTTAATTTTGTACCTCTCAAAAAAATGGTCTCTTCTTATTTGAACATGACTGTAGTTTGGGCGGACGGTGAGTGGGGAACGTTCAGAAGTTTTGTGATTTTTGTGCAAGTCTACAACTCAAAACTTTATATAGATAAAGATTGTTTCTATAATATTTTCACGGTAATTTTAGACACAGTTTGTTGCGCGACACCTGTGGTGACCGCCCCGAACCCAGTCCAGAAGAGAATTTTATCCCTGAGCCGTAGTGGCCGGCTGCAGCCGACAGGGGTAATGCGGATACCCATCAATAGAGTGCAGCAAAAATCTTATAAACCGAAAGACTCCAACCTAAAAGACAAATTGTTTACCAGCATTGTACCTAACAAAGTATGTTTATACTTTGAATGGGGGAAATTAGAGTTTCAAAAATAAAACAACAAGTTTAAAGGCCAAGATAAGTCTAAGTTCATTTAAACTTCAACTCTTCTCTCTCTCCCCCCCCCTTCCCCCCCTCCCCCCCCTCCCCCCAATGAACTCAACAACACCCTTGGTGACCTGGTGGTCTAGGGGTAAGGTGTCAGACTTCTGTGCTGAGGGTCCGGGGTTCAATCCTCGGTCCCGGCACAGATTTATCTGATTGCCAAACCTTCCTTAACCTCTGACAAGATGTGTATTAATCACAACTTGTGAATGTGAGGAATGCCAGGCCTCCACCGTGGTTTGGATTTCATGTTAAACTGTAGGTCCTCCATTTCATCTCACAATCACCCTACCATTACACATTAGCGTAGGTGCGTATAACACGAACGGTAGTAAGACGCGGTGCTAATAATAATAATAATAATAATAATAATAATAATAATAATAATAATAATAATAACAACAACACCCTCCACGTGGAGACCAAGAGGCACCAAACGAAACAAAGACACAAAAAGACTCAGAGCCGCTCTGTAAGCTGCCTTCAGCGATTTCTGGAGCCCTCTAACCAACGAACCAGTAGCAGACTTTGCCTGCAGAACACCGTCACAACCCCCTCACACACTACCTCCGTACCAACTTGATCCCTACCCCTTGCCCCCTCGACCTTAACAAGGGACGAATTACTCCCAACTCCTCCGGTCAGACCCACGAAGGAATCACAGCAGGTTTTAGAATGACCCCAAACTCCTGGCCTTAGGATTCGACAGTTTCACCTCCTCCGCAACACCCCACCTTCATACCACAGACCCCCCCCCCCCCCTCACACCACGTGCTACCACCAAACCTTCGGAAACATCATCACGCACCCCTCTGCTCTCCTCCCAGGACCTCCATCACAACGAGCGAAATTAATCTCAAATAAACTAAACAGCAACCCCCCCCCCCCCCCCTTTTGAAACCGTAACAAGATGGCGTAACAATTTTAACAGATAAAAAATTACTAAAAACATATCGGTACTAAAATAATTTATAAATATATATTTTTTTCACTTTGACAAGTAATCTAAATTAAATTCGATCGTCAAAGTGACAACCCACATTTCCGAGTAGGATTAATCCATAACGGTTTTTTTTAACATTTCCAGATGTCAGGGGAAAAAAAACCAACATATTTATTGTGAACCAAGTTTAACTCGTTTCATTCCAAGTATCAAAAATGCATTCGTTATTTCTTATCCTTCCACTCATATAAACGGTAAAAATGTTAAGAAATATAATATTTCTCGGTCGACAGAGCGTGTAATTGAATGAGTGTTAAAGTTCGATAAAGAGTTCCAAAATGTGAAGTTATTTCTACAATGAAGGACATCTAAAACTCTCGCAAGTTGGTCCGTGTTCCAGAAACATTCCTCGAATAAAGATCATCATAAAGAGCTCCGGATATTTCCAGTAGGATAAGCATTCGGTAACAACTTCTTTTAATCGTAAGAGTTGAAAAAGTTATCTATTTCTTCTAACTAGTGGATGAAAGGGTTTGAATATATATTTTAAATAAATTTAAGTCAACTTGAAATATTCACATCACGTTTATGTTTCCCCCTTCATCTTCCAATACTTTTTATGATTACTTCGTAGGGATTTCCAACCTCCCCCTCCCTTTTGCGCAAACCAAGATACTACCCAATTTTTAAAGGAAAAAAAAAAGTTGAAGATTTAAATAATGATGTGCAATGAATATTTAATGTCTTCGTAAGGAATGTAGTTTCAAAAAGAAGAGAATCTTTGTGTTGAAATTTCTAATTAAGTGTTTTTTTTTATTCAATGCTACATTGAAATGGATCGATTTAAATTACTTTGTACACCAAAGTAAAATAAATTAATGCTTTCACCTCAACTTTATTTCTGTACCACACGTCTTATTACCCGTCCGGGAAATCCCCATATTCACACTAATTGTGTAGGGAAGAGGAAGGAAAAATTGATAGTAAATGCATCCAAATTTTAATGGAAGGAGGGCAAGAAACAATTTAAGAAAAACTCCCTTCAAAACACCTGGCTAGGATTCGAGCTCCAACCTCCTCGTCTCTGGTAAGCCGGTCTGCATGAGTGAAAACACTTATTTTCACTTGCCCAAAAATTCATCCATTTAGTTGCCAAATCGGAAGATGTTTAAAAATTATGAGAAAAAATAAATTACGTCACAATCGCGCAAACGTTCTCATATTGTGTAGTGGGGGGTTAAAGTATTATCTAAGCATATTTTTTTACCATTTTGGACCCCCTCTCCCTCTTTGTAAGAGAAAATAAGCAAACGCCCGACACCTCCCCTTCCTCCCGTCTTGCTTACGTTGTATTTGTAGATTTTTTAGTTGTTTTTTTTGTAATTTGTTCACATAAATAACCATTATTTTTTATGCAATTTATAAATTACTTGTATTAATTAACATAGGTGCGAAATAATTAACAATAAATACTGTTAAACTTAATTCTATTGTACTAAATAGGGAAAATTTAAAAAGTTATAAATTCATATTTATAAAACTTAATTTATATTTAATTTAAATTAATTATAAAAAAGCATTGTCAGGAATTATTATAGTTATAAAAAATTCTAAATCAATTTTAGTCTGATGACCAAGAACCTCGAATCCACGTCTCGAAACTCTCGAAACATTTAATTATTATGTGTGCATTTGGGGTGGCTGGGTCACTGCACCATTCTTTCCCGTCTCTCTGTCATTGTTATGACCCTCCTTGTCCCTGTTCTCAAAAATAAGAAAAGTTTACAACATTGTTCTCCCCTAAGGTGCTTACGTAATACTTGAACAACCTCATTATAGCTTGGAACAAAATTTTTAAAATATAGTTTTTCAGTAAACTACCTTTCACTTTGTTTTCCTCAAAAACAAACACATCATCTTGTTAATCCCAACAAACACATTTTATATGTACATTTTAAACTCACGTTTTTAAAAATCCTTTAACAAATTTCACATTTTCAAAAATTATAACTATATGTAAAGTACTATAAAATTATTTTTAGTTTGTAAAAAATAAAAACGTATTTTTATTCATCATGAAAATTATTTCCAGATATTGTGATGTAGTCACATATTACATACTGGCTTCAAGGTGAGCGACGTTGTCATAAGCTGACTAACGTTAGAGTATTCTAAATTCTCTTTGGACTTAAACTATTTTAAACTTATTCATAATTATCATTTTTGGACTTATAAAATTTAAACTTATTGATTATTAACATGGAATTCCCATCATGATGGACTTAGTATATTTGGGTTCTTACAGCCATGGAAATATTTAAATTCCTTGCACGGTTAGTTCAAACCCTATGTTCTATTTTACATTATGATTTTTTGGAGACATTTGGTTCCTGTGTTTTTACTTGAAATTTCAGCTTATCCGCCTAACGGATATTTTTTTTTACCCTTTGAGTACCAGCCATTTGGGACGGTTATTAACTGATAGTGTCGTTCGTCGGCTCCACTTATTTTAATATTTTGTAGGACTAAAATCGTCTTGTTATTTATTGGGAGATTCTTTAATATTGTGGTAATGTTTAAAGTTTATTATTTGTTAGTTAATGATGGGGCCGCAAATCGGCGAGATTGTACTGTAGACTTCGCTTTAATAATTAAATGTTTGAGCAAGCCGCTTGGCGGCGTCATTATCAAAATTAAAGTTTGATGTTTCAGCGGATGATTTTAAATATAGTCCTGTTAATTAGGGAGGACGATTATTTAATGGAGACATATTATAATTATTTCAACTAATTGAGAGCTGCCGATAAGGGCAATTAGAAAATTATTTTGTATGTATTAGATTATATTACTGATTAGTTATTAATAGCCAGGATCTTTGATTTACCTGTAAATTACAACTATGACAGGGTTAAGGATATCAAAGAGAGATTGTTATGAAGGTCAATTTAAAATATATTGTATCGTGTGTTTTGAGCCGCCATTTATGGGCGAGGGTAGGTGTCTTGCAAGTTTCAAATGTTGATTATCTGTAGTTATGACTGGTGCGAGACAGTTCTGCCAACTTGTCACGTTGGAACTTACCTTTAACTACTTCTCTCATATTGTATAATGCTGTTTTTGACTTTAATTACCTTCTATGGTTCATACAACCTGTGTGTGACAAGTAAAACATGTTCATTTCATAATGATTTTGAGCGTCTAACGCTTTGAGCTGTCTCACTCGTCTCATCGAGTTGTATATGTTTGTTACTTGAATAAAATAGCTCTTGTTACCATCCCTGGCTGTTATTTCAGAGTGATGATAGGAGGGGGTTACAGAAAGCAACGCTATACAATTTAGTATATGTGAAAGGGGAAACTTGGGGGATGAATTATTATAACTATGGAGATCAGTGGAAGAGCATTAATACGCTAAGCCAAATGTTCCGGGTTCGATTCCGGTGTCTACGTGTCAGTTTTCAATTTATTCGAATTCATACATAGCAAAGGACTATCTTTACTAAAAGGTAGAAGTGTAGGATTTTCTGCTGTATTTTACCTCAAGAACATCCCTCTTAGGGGTCCAACAATAGTCAGCAATCATAATTAGACTCCACTTGCCCTGATACCACTTTTCCATGCCAGAAATATCTTGGTGGAATTGTTCGCCTTGTTCATCGCTGGATGCTCCAACATTTGGTGGGAAGAAATCCAGGTGTGAATCCAAGAAATGTATTTTCAAAGCTATGTTACATCCCAAGGTCTTGTAAGGTTTTAAAAGATCATCCACTATTTCTTTGTGGTTGTCTGCCTCACGTTTCCCCAAGAAGTTAGGCAAATACCCTTGAAAGACTACCATGCAACTTTTTCAGCTTCATCTAACTGACCATCGAAGTTCTCATCTTGAATTAATTCTCTTATTTGAGGTCCATCAAAGATTCCCTCTTTGATATTTGCATCACTGATCCCTAGGAATTTTTTTCTTAAGTATGTAA
The DNA here is from genome assembly GCA_033556935.1 of Timema podura. Lineage (NCBI taxonomy): Eukaryota > Metazoa > Arthropoda > Insecta > Phasmatodea > Timematidae > Timema > Timema podura. Next base: position 53,200,330 of record JAVRXN010000012.1, on the reverse strand, counting down.
ATCCAGATCCACTTATATCGGCGAGTAAAACCACGTTTCCAATTTTTAATGTTATCTAACACAAATATAGCAAAAATAGTACGGATTATTGACGCAATTTCTAGGCATTGTACTACTTGATATTCTAAACACTGAGAAATATACACTGAGCTAAATAAACCCTATAAAATATACAGTGAAATCCATAAATAACATTTTATGATAAAAGAAACACACAGTATTAGTATTTACAGGACAAACTCTGACCACCAACTGGTCAAGAGTGTTTACTTAGACAATAAGCAAGCAAACATTAGACTCATCATGTCCAAAGTTTGTCATTAGCATGGCCTTGAACTGCTTGGGGTTGTAAAGAGAGGTTTGAAGGGTTTGCCATAAAGCGGGAGATCGTTTTCGTCAACTTAACTGAGATCGCTAACCATTACGGTTTGGAGAAAGTTTCTTTATGCAATGTTTAATCTTAAAGTGGGAATAGCTTTAAAACTATACGTGATAAGCAAATTCTGAGACCAGTTTTGAAATCAGCAGAAAAGGGCACATTTTGATCACCCTTTAGTTTCTCTGGGACAAAATCTTTGTTGACCAGTGATACTCGTTTGAGCTAATATAAAAAAAATATTCAAGTATTGTATTACCAAAATATGTCATCACACTATATATTAAATTTGTTTTGAAAAGCAAACATATATATATATATAAATTATTTATAACGTATAAAACTTAACGGATACCCATTTTGAATTAACTCTCTAGTCTTTATTTTTTTATTTTTTTTTAAAATCAGTGATCAGTAAACTACCCTTAAATGAGTTTCTCCTCCTGCCCCCCGAAACAGGTATACTTTTTATTTCTCATGTCAAACATCCCCAAATATCCATTTTAAACTAAATCGTTTGAGCCATTATCGAATAATTTGAAAGCTAGGGCCAAATAAAAAAATCCCAAAGCAATCGCCCCATAACATCTCGATATCAAGTTTGAACAAAATACAAAATACTATTTAAGATCTGTGGCCAAGGACAGACAGAGAGACAGACAGACACGAGGGATTAGAGAACTGTAGAATCCCCTTTTTTTTGATTCGGACATACAAAGTCGAAGACGAAAATCTTCACGTTTACAATACTTTCTCTTGATATGAGAATGCAAAAAAAAAAAGTAGTAAATCAAAACCTATTAAAGCTATAATAAAGCTAAATAAGAGGGTATATGGGGGGAATGAAGGGGAAGGGGTGGTTAGATTACAAAGTTCTTGCACTTTGCAGGGGCACGGAAATTAATTCTCCAGAAAGAAAATAAGTTTCCCAAACCAGAGTCGTGATTTAATGTTAGATGCAGTAATTTGAGGTGAAGTAGAGTGGGGGGGTTATTGCGAGTGCTACAGGAGGGTAAAAAGAGGAGGGAGTCAAGATATGAAACGAATACACGCTAAAACAGTCGGTAAAACATACGCTAGCACGTTGGATCGTTTCTCTTATCTCTGCATGCACGCTCGAGTAATTCACATTCATTAGTCGACGAGTTTTCTTGTCCTGCCTGACTGGGGAGTCGGCTGCTTACTTTACACAGATAGCGCGGAACAAATGAGAGTTTTATGCATACGAGCATGAGGGGAAATATGGCACTCACAAACATTTCCAGTTTTGTGTTTTTGCCACACACAAAAAAAAAATCAAATCAAACACACTGCTTTTGTTTCAAAGTTTGACCTAGAACAAGGCTGGCGAACCTTCTGGTTTAGACTGCGTGACCACTATGTTGATAAATATTTTTGGAGAAAATCTTTCTTGTATTTATAGGAATTAGGAGTAGAAAAAATGGACTAGTGAAATATTTCATCATCATTAGTAATTATTATGTTTATATTCATTTATTTTAATAAAACAAAATCGTCTTACGTGTCACATTGGGCCCGCGCGCCACAGATTCTTCAACCCTGGCATATAATGGTCGACAGTAAAAAGTGATTCAATACCCACCTCGGCGGTTTAATTGTCTAAGAAGGCGTCATTTTCTTGCAATAAACTAGACTGACTAGGACGGGGAGATCAAGGTTAGAATCCCGGTTGGGTGTAACGAGGGTAGTTTTTTATTCTTAAAATATGTTTCACTCTACCTTCACGAAAATTCGGGTACACTTCCTATGAATTAAATGTTCCTTATCCCTCGCATAATCGTGAAGCACATAGGCGTAAAACCCAAACGGGTAGTAAGACGCGGCGCTGTAAAATAAATAATGAGAATATGTAAATTAATATTTCTGTTGTGGAGGTGGTTGTCCCGACTGAATCACATCGAGGGTCTGTAGTTTGAATAGTGATTGTACACATGCAAATTAATATAATTCCGATAAAGCGCCTTAGGAGGTAATTACTTGGGACGCAGCGGATCCATAAACTACTTCGTACACCCTGCGGCCGTTGTACGTACTTGTTGAGTTGAGAGTAAATGTGAACCAACTTTAAAAGACATCACGTAACTGTACTTAGTTAACAATTCAGCTGGATAAAGCCATAAAATAAGATGATATGTACAAAATATGTTACGACAGTTAAGGGGTCATACATAAACCACGTAACGTTTTTTTCTCTTACCTTTTTTTTTTTGCCACTTCCCCCCCGTGTGACACCAAGTTAACATTTGCCTGACCCCTCACCCCTCCTAAATCTCATGTTACATAACTTTTCACATCAAGAGCGAATGCCATTATTTAATAGGAAGCTTTTGTGACACTAAAAGAGGGATTCAGATTTAATAGAACCAGTAAACCCCCGTGCGAAACTTTCGCACATTCAACCTTCCCATCCATCCCCCCCCCATCCCCAACCCCCCCAAAAAGATTAGTCTTTGTTGGTGTTGAAATTAAATACTCAGTGACGTGTATAACAAATAGCAAAGCGAGTTTATTAATGTGAACGTATTCACAATTTACAATACCTCTTTGTATAAAATATTTGATGTCAGAATGCAATCCTCTTGAATTTTTTGTTTATCATTTTCGGTAATTGATACAAAAATATTGTTAGATTTAGTGACTCTTGAAAAGACAACATAGAGTTGTCCATGAGTAAATACAGCATTTGGCAAATACAATCCAGCTCTTTGAAGCATCTGTCCCTGAGACAAAATGATAGTAATTGCAAAGGCAACAGAAATAGTATTTAGGTTTTTCTTTTAACTTAAATTTTAAACAAGCAATGTGTTTTAACGTAAAGTGAGTGTGCTATGTCAGAGGTCGGTAAAAAATCCTATCCACTGATACCTTATTCTCGCTGTAGGCTTTGTATTAGTTGAGAAAAAGGGATGTTGACAACAGAAATAATATATAGGAACAGAAGATAGCTATGAGTATGTCTACTAACGGTGAAAACCTGAACAAAAAATATATATATATATATTAACAATAGAGTAATAAGTATACGATCTGAGTACGTAACACTATGATGTATCACCCTGCCCCCAGGTAACACCATGTAGACATTAGAACTTCCTCTGTCCACCTATCAACAGCGTTATGTGGCTTATGGATGACTCCTAAATATTAAGCTGAAAAACTTATCAACATTTGAGAGTTTGTTCTCTATGTTGCCTTAGAAATTCACATGAATTATATTTTTACAAGGGATGGAAACAATCTACAACTATACATTTCAACCCAAAAATGAAAATCGAGAAAATGTAACATCTTCTGGCTTTCTCCCACTAAATTTTAGTTTTTAATTTTGGAGGGTGAATGGGATACATAATTGTTCATCGTTCATTAAAGTATACTTTACGTGCTTTAATCTTTTACAGAGCGGTTGAATTTTAGGTTTCACGTGATTTATACCTTTGATTAAAAATGATGGATTGGATCATAAGCCTTATTTATTGGATTTAAATAAGAATACAAATCTGATTTAGGCTGATTATAAGAAGAGCTCAAGGAACGAATATGTTTATGGCTGTATATATAGTCTCGAGTCTAGACTAGCTGGAGGTCCTTCAATCCTCCATTCGATCTGAACTGCTTGTTATTCGTAAGTTGGGAGATCTGTTGATCTCCAAGATCAGACAATAAAATATGGCTTTTTAGGGCCGTATATACCTCAGAAAATCTCCTGTTCGATCAGGATAGCTTGTTTTTTTAGTTTGTTTATTTAGCACCGCGTTTTACTATCCGTTCGGGTTGTACGCTTATGCACTATTTACACTTATCTCTTAGGGAAAAGGAAGATTAAATTTTTAGAGGAAGTGCACTCACATTTGCGTGAGTGAGAGATTGGCAAACCATTTAGGAAAACCACCCTCAGTGCACTCAACCGCGTTTTAACCCCGATCTCCCGTCTAAGGCAGTCCAGTCTAACACGAGAGTAGCGCGTTAGAGCAAGCGGCTACCAAAGCTGGTGAACGCTTGTCTTTAGTTAATCGGGATATTGGTTAAGGTGATGGGGTTGGAGCAAAATGGGGGGGGTAAAAATAGCAACCGTCCGTGCCGACTTGGGCTCATGTCACAATTAGTCATCGCGGTTTAGATCAAAACTCTACGTGATCTGTATCTGGATGAGTTTTACATCCCTTCCCAACTTAGCCGAGCTGATCTTAGGTTCAGCGCCTAAGATAGTTTAACCTCCCCCAGCCAACCCTTTCCTCCATTTTCTCGTTCACCCCGGAAAACTCTCTCCATCTTAGCATCACCTGGGAATGATAACGACAACCTCCTCCCTGCAGAGGGTGATTATCGTTAAACATTTAATTAACTAAGAATTATGAGGTGCTTGTAGGTAGTTTCGCAGATAAGCCCCGAGTTTGCTAGGGCGCCCCCCCCCCCTGCTCTCCCTACAACCCTGACTGTCAGGAGACAAAGGTCGATGGGACAGAGGGGTGGAAATATCATTAGCATCCAATACTATATCACGCCTTAAAAAGTACAATTTGACTAACACCGCTTCTGTGGCCGCATGGTCTAAGGCGCTATTTTCGCAGTAGATTAGACCTCCAATGACGAGAGATCGTGATTCGATCCCGGTCAGATGTATGAAGGAGGCTTCTCCTAAATAGTTTCTCACTCTACCTCATGCAAATATGAATATAATTCTCTAAATTCAACCTTCCTCATCCCTTAAAATAGGTTAGTGTGATTAATACATATGCGTATATCCCAAACGGGTATAAGACGCAGTCTAAAAAAAACTGGTAAGGAGTGTAGAATGGAGCTTTGTAAGTGAATGATGTAGTTTAATAGGGGGGTCGCAACACAAATTGTATGTCATTTGTAATTTCCTCTTTCCCTGTTTGTTCTCCTACTGCATACAGATCAGCACAAGGATGATATAAACCCACTTGTTTTCTAGCGGTTATCAATTTATGTTCAACATTAGTCTAGAGCCTTAAAATCATGGTTGATTATTATTTCTACTTAGCCATGAAAAAGGAGTGGAAGTGGCATTTAGCGGTCATCCATAAACCACGTGACGATGTCGAAAGAGGGGGGAAGAACAGGGGATAGAATTTAACGTCTACATGGGGGGGAGGGAGGAAGAAGATCTAACGTCTACATGGGGGGAGGGAAGGAAGATCTAACGTCTACATGGGGGGAGGGAATGAAGATCTAACGTCTACAGGTGGGGGGAAGAGGGGAAGGAAGATCTAACGTCTACATGGGGGAGGGAAGGAAGATCTAACATCTACATGGGAGATGGAAAGGAAGATACTAACTATCTACATGGGGGGAGGGAAGGAAGATCTAACGTCTACATGGGGAGGAGGGAAAAAAGGAAAGGAAGAAATTCTGAAACTATCTACATGGGGGAGGAAGGAAGATCTAACGTCTACAGGGGGATGGAAGGAAGATTAACGTCTACATGGGGGGAAGGAAGATAAGATCTAACGTCTACAGGGAGAGGGAAGGAAGATCTAACGTCTACATGGGATGGAGGAAACCAGGGAAGGAAGATCTAACGTCTACATGGGAAGACGGGAGGAAGGAAGATCTAACGTCTACGGGATGGGGGACGATGGGGGGCGGAAGATCTAACGTCTACATGGGGAGGGAAGGAAGATCTAACGTCTACAGGGGGAGGGAAGGAAGATTTAACGTCTACATGGGGGGAGGGAAGGAAGATCTAACGTCTACAATGGGGGGTAAGGGAAGGAAGATCTAACTCTACATGGGGGAGGAAGGAAGATCTAACGTCTACATGGGGGAGGGGGGTACATCACAGTGTAACGTAGCACAGATCTTATAACTTTAATGTTGAAAAAATAATATCACTGTTCATAATTTATATTCAGGATTTAAAATGTAGTCTGAGTAATGTTAAATCTGAGCCAGTCGCTCTTTTAGTGCCACAAAAGCTTACATATAAAATAATAACTATTACATTCACTCTTTATATAAAAAAGTTGCTTGACAAATTTTGGAGGCGCGGGGAGAGGGAGGGACTAAATTTATGTGTGGTATTATATGGAAAAGGGGGGGGGGGGGGAGAGGTCAAAAGAGGTAAGAAAAAAGCGTTACGTGGTTTATGGATGACCCCTAGATGGGTGTGAAGGGACGCGAGTAAAGGCAATGTTTTTGCAGTTTTTATGGCAAAACAATTTTTTTGTTATAATAGATAAAATATTGCTCCAGAACAAACCTAGAATTTTTTTTTTTGCATGGTGACTTCAAGATTTCTTGAATATCTGTCAAGCGTGTTCTAGAATTTAATGACAACTTTTTCTCTTCATTTAAAAAGTATGTTAGATAATGCCACCATGCTAGTTACGGATATTCAGGAACTGTTGATATCAACAGATGAAAAATTAAACTCTTTGTTTGTACTGGAGCAATATTTGATTTATTTTGGCCAAAAAAAAGTTTTGCCATAAAAACTGCAAAAACATTGGCCTTTTCTCGCGTCCCCTACAATCCCACCCAAGAGTAGAGCCTCCTGGACAGAATTCGCGACGAACCACAACGGAGGCCTTTAAAAGAACATGAGATTCTAAAAAAAAAAACATTTGTAATCATGACCCGATTGTTACAGATGTATTTATATTTGTTCCGGCGGGAGGAAGACCTAAGGACCTTTATTCCCAGGTACTACATTACGGAATGCAAATAAAACAACGCCAAGTTCGGGTGAAATGCGAGGAAATTTATATCAAGGCGGAAAGATTTATAACGTAATAAAAATGGAGGGGAGAAACAACACGCTGTTCGCCATTTTCTCGTTATCTTTCTAACCCTCCCTGGTAATTTTTTTTATCATCCTCTTCAACGATTCATCTTTCTTGTGGAACCCCCCCCCCCCTCCGTCAGACGGGGCGAGGACAAACCGCTATAAAATACAAACTTTATATAAAGAGGTCAGTTTTATGAGGTTACAGTTGGTTGTGCTCTGAGTGTCCCACGACGACGTTTTATCTTCAGGACGACTTGGCTGACATAATGGCCCGGAGGGAACTGTAGATTCAAGAACTCAACCATCCTATATTGACGACGAATAAACGTCTCTGGGAGGCTTTGGGTTCGAATCCCAGCGGAGGGGTCCTCAAAGTTCAGTCTTCCGCGTGATGCGGACGCGTAGGAGGGATTCAGAGTTTACTATTGGTGAGATTCTAAGTTCTAATACAATCCCAACCACCCCGAAGAACAGACACGAGACGAGATTGAAACGTCGTGGGTGGAAAATGTTGTTTTAGCTCGTGTGTCTGATTGGTAAAGGGTAGAGGTTTGATTAATTAAGAGGGCATTTTCCGGACAAATGACCGGGATATTAAATGCTGGATTACCTGCTTCGGTGGCCGCATGGTCTAAGGAAGGGGTCCACAAACTACGGCCCCGGGCACGATCCAGGCAATGGAATGGGTTTATCAGGCCCGTGGACGCTTTGGCAAATTACAACAACAACAAAATTAAAAACAACGATTTCAATGACGAATGATGGTGCTCCTGTATGGAGTAGACAAAATACCTACATACGTACCCGGCGGCGGCTTACTGTGATGTACAGCTCCTCAGCACTCAATAACGCATTTCATAGAGTGTCTGTTGAGCAAAGGGGCTGAGGAACGTTTCCAATTGCAGGGGGAAGGGGAGAAGGAATTATGTTGGATGCACAGGTTACATCTTCTTATGTTTATTTATGACTTTAATCTGTATATTTCTCTTTTTCAATTCGGCCCACCAAGTAGTTTAAATGACCTAATGTGGCTCTCCGATCTATAAGTTTGGGGACACATGGTCTAAGGCGTCACTCTCACAATAGACTGTACTGCCGATGACGAAGTGAACGGGGATCAGATCCCGCTCGAGTGTACCCGGGGTGGTTTCTTAGCTAACTACATAACGTGTGTAAAAAATTTATATTTGACCATGATTTTATTTTAGAAAAAATTAATATACCTTGTGCATTTTAGTACAATTTTTTTTAAAACATTATTTCTATTACAATTATGCCGATGTCCGATGCGTACTGTGCGGACCAGTGGACGCTTACCTTAAGAGTACATCCCGAACATGTGGTAAGTAGGAAGCGGTGCTAAATAATAAGTATATTACATATACACAGGCCTAAACGCAAAGCCTAAATAAGCACTAAGCCACGTCGGATGGAATTATTTTAAATAAAGTTATAATTTAAATAAAACCACGAATAATCTTCTTGTTTTCAGACAAGATTCCTAAAGCTCTCTTGTGACAAACAACCTCGTCTACAATTTTGTCTGCTCAGCACCTAATTAAGTTGGATTATATAAACAAGTACAAATGGGTTACTGTACCTTCATGGAGAGGCTCCAGGTTGCCGTTCCCTTCCACTGCTGTCAACCCCCGGCGGCGAGCATCAGGGTTGACAACACGGCCACACGAAACATTTTGTCAGTAGAGTTAATGGTGATGGGTGTTCCTCTTCATTCGCTACACGACGCACTCGATATTACGTCCTGTAAAACAGAGAGAGGAAAGGTTGGTTACTACTATTACTACGATAGGATTACCTAAAGATTGATGCATTATTATTAGCACCGCGTCTTACTACCCGTCCGGGTTGTACGCACTTACGCTAATGTGTAACGGTAGGGTGATTGTGAGATTAAATGGAGGACCTACAGTTTAACGTGGGATCCGAACCACGGTGGAGGCCTGGCATTCCACACATTCACAAGTTATGATTAATACACGTCTTGTCAGAGGTGAAGGAAAGGTTTGGTAATTAGATAAATCTGTGCCGGGACCGAGCATTGAACCCCGCACCCCCTAGAACGACAGGTCACTAAGATTTATATAAATACCTTTGTATTTTTCTTTGTCTTTTCCCGAGGTTAATGTATTATTTAATAACACATTTTAATTCTTTTTATGTCCAGAACGAGTAGTAAGACATTGTACAGTTTAGACAAAAAGCAATAATAATTTAAATCAACGCTTCGGTGGCCGCACGGTCTAAGCAAGACATCACACTCGTGAGAGACTGGACTGCTAATGAGGGGGAGATCGGGGTTCAAATCCCGATTAGGCCTACTAAGGGTGGTTTTCCTTTAAATGGTTTTCCACTCTTCCTCCACGCAAATACAGCTAGAATTACTCAAAATCTAACCTAACTCATTCATAACAAATAAACGTATTCAAGTACATAGGCGTATAACTCTAATGGGTAGTAGGACGCAGTAATAAAAAAACCTAAAAACTATATTTATAAGGTCATTAAATAATAAAGAATGCAAGTAAATAAATGTGTTTTTATGGCCAGTTTTAGCGGGCCGGGAGAAACAGTTTGATCATAAGTTGTCATCATCACCCGAGCAGTTTTGCCTGGAAAAGTTAGCACACGCTAACCGTGCAATACACATTTGAAACTGATCCTAGGACCTCTCGACTGCCAAGAGTAGATTAACTTCATTCAAAATATGAAGGGTGGAAGCTATTTTAGGGTGAAGTACGAAGCTATATGAAAAAATACAAATTGACCACATTTTCCTTCCCCCCTCCCCTCTCCCAAAAGTGATGAAAAATGTCGGTATGAAAAACTCTGACTTCCTGCAAGACAGGGCGGAAATTAGACTCATGAATGACGGCGAATGCTCGTCCGTCTATTCAAGGGGATGATAATAAAAGGGCTGGGAAGGGGAGGTTATATTTGGGGATGGCTGCAAGGTGTCTACCCCTCCTCTATCCCTTGAAGAGAGATAAACATAGATTTAGAATTTCTCCTTCTCTCTCTTTTTTTCCTTGTACAGCCATGCCAATAATTTTGTTGGATAACAAGGTTTCTAGAAAACAATTTAGTTATAAAATATATACAAATGAATATTTAACAAATCATATTTTCCGCTCAAACTTAGTAATTAAATTACTGTTTCATGAATAACGAGATATTAAACACGAAATCGGAAACCTTAAGTCAATATAACTTAGAAAATAAATGATTTCAAAGTTGTTGGTTTTAAACCGTTAATGTTATTAATATTATCATAAAACATGTTATTTACAAAGGCAACAAAAGAAAGTAGAAACTACCACAATCAAATTATACTAAAAAAACTCTGTGACGTCAGTCCGCAATCGAGGCATACCGACCGAGTGGCCACCGTCTGTTGGTGAAGATAGCGACAACTTCTACGTATAGAGGGTGTCATGTGGTCAGATGAACGAATCCTTCGGCCGTTAATCTCACTTTTCTAGACCGGAGCCGCTACTTGTTCATTGAAGTAAAATGAGACTAAGGGCCAGTCTCATATGTGAGAATCCCGCCTCGGTGGCGTAGTTGGCTAACGCGCTAGTCCTGTTGAGCTCGTCTGCCGAGGACGGAGAGATCAAGGTTAGAATCTCGGTCGGGTGAACTGGTGGTTGGTTTTCCACTCTCCCTCCACGCAAATGCGGGTTGACTTCCTCTATATTCAAACCTTCCGAATTCCTAGCCCATTCGCGTAAATAGTCTTAAGCGTATAACCCGAACGGTTAGTAAGACGCAGTGCTAAAATAAAACATAAAATTAAGTTCTGTTCACCCTTTGAACAACCCACGCCACGGCACTGGATTTTAGAACCTTCAAGCAACAAGGTTAGAACCTCCCAGATTTAGCACACTCTCACGCGCACCACATGTCGTGATACTAATAAAAAACGACGATATAGACGAGATTGATTCTAGAGAGAAAAAAAACACGAAAAAAGTGCCCCCACCCCTCACCCTCCGTAGTCCCAGGAATGTTTGCCGGGCTAGGGGCGGTAAAATGCCCCACCGTGGGCCTGGTTATAGATGACTAATGGTGCTACTTCACCCCCTTCCCCTGTCTGTCCGCCACCCGCCGGGCTTCAAGGGGGAGGAGGGGGGAGCAGCATCAACATCACTGATACGACGGTAAGGATAGGAGGGTGAAGGGGGGAAGAGGGGCTTTTATAGAACCCTCGTCTTACACTACATTACATCCGCTACAGATAATGTCACGAGCCGCGTTACTATTAGACGACTGTATTTTCTTTCGCTGTATAGTCGGGCACCAACAAAATGGCCCACGACAGAAAAGAAGGATTGAACAAAGATTTTCATTTTTATCGGAACTAGTATCTAAGATTTATTATTATTTATTTATTATTTAGCACCGCGTCTTACTACCCGTTCGGGTTATACGCTTAAGTACTAATTACGCTGAATAGTTAGGGATAGGGAAGGTTGAATTTAGAGGAAGTGAACCCACATTTGTGTGGAGGGAGAATAGAAAACTATTTAGTGAAAACCACCCCAGTTCACCCGACCGAGATTCAAACATCGATCTCCCCATCCTCTGCAAACTAGCTCAACACGAAACTAGCGAGTTAGCCAACTACTTAATCTTGATGTATCTCGGGCTTCACTTCAGGGGTGGCACGGTCAAAGGCGTTATTCATGCAATTGAATGGTCTATATTGAGAGATCGGGATTCATATCCCAGTCCTTGAATTTGTTTTCCACTCTCCCTCCACCGAAAATTCGGGTTTATTTCCTCTAAATTATACTTTCCTCCTTTGTAATTCAGTGATATATGGACGAATAGGTAGTAAGATGCGGTAAGTACAAAAAAAAAACCTCGGGTTTTATTTTTTCACTCGCAGTCCACATCTTCAGCATTCAGGCTCTAGCTTTTTGTGCCGGTGACTACAAGACACGTAATGGGGGCACTTGGATTAAACGACATTAGCTAGAAAAAGAGAGTTTATGATTTGTTAAAGAATAATATGTTTGGACGATTACTTGCTTCAGCCCAGGAAAAATCGCAGACAGACCAATCAGGGGGTTGACATGCTTGATAGATTTTATTTTATTTAGTGGAAAAAAAATAATAATATGAGCTTTAGTTAGAAGGAGCTGTCTGTTTTAACTGGAGAATTAGACATTTCGTTTGTTTGTACTTTGTCCCGAGATAACGGTCAGATTCGTGGACAAATTTAAACAATATTTGGCAAAGACGTTCTTTGCTATTAGGTCCAACAAGGTATGCACAGGGTTTTGCGACCTGATTAGTCATTTAAATATGGTGGCTGCTCAAAAGATTTTTTTTAAATAACTTATCTGAAATTATTTGAAATTTCATTCGGTCGTGTACCTAAGCCATTTATTTTAAGTGTTGACATATATTGCGCAACTGACGTCTTTAACAACGTGAACAGCTATTATTCTATAATAATATAGTATAATTTTGATTATAGTATTAAGTTATTTTCACTCTAACTTGATCACCAAGGAAAAATATTAACTTTGAATCTAAGAGGAAGTTAGAGGAAAGATTTCAAACTGAAATCTAAAGTGAAACCTTAAAAAGTGGCGTAACGATAATAAAATGAAAGGAGAGAAGTTTTCTCTTCCCAGAACTACAAGAAGAGGAGGGAGGTCTAATGTTCACAGAACTACTAGTAAGACTGTAGTAACGATAATAACATGGAGGAAGCGAGATCTACTGTTCACAGAACTACTAGTAAGACTGTAGTAACGATAATAACATGGAGGGAGGTTTACTGTTCACAGAACTACTAGTAAGACTGTAGTAACGATAATAACATGGAGGGAGGAAGGTCTACTGTTCATAGAACTACTAGTAAGACTGTAGTAACGATAATAACATGGAGGGAGGAAGGTCTACTGTTCACAGAACTACTAGTAAGACTGTAGTAACGATAATAACATGGAGGAAGCGAGATCTACTGTTCACAGAACTACTAGTAAGACTGTAGTAACGATAATAACATGGAGGAAGCGAGATCTACTGTTCACAGAACTACTAGTAAGACTGTAGTAACGATAATAACATGGAGGGAGGAAGGTCTACTGTTCATAGAACTACTAGTAAGACTGTAGTAACGATAATAACATGGAGGGAGGAAGGTCTACTGTTCACAGAACTACTAGTAAGACTGTAGTAACGATAATAACATGGAGGTAGCGAGGTCTACTGTTCATAGAACTACTAGTAAGACTGTAGTAACGATAATAACATGGAGGGAGGAAGGTCTACTGTTCACAGAACTACTAGTAAGACTGTAGTAACGATAATAACATGGAGGGAGGTCTACTGTTCACAGAACTACTAGTAAGACTGTAGTAACGATAATAACATGGAGTGAGGTCTACTGTTCACAGAACTACTAGTAAGACTGTAGTAACGATAATAACATGGAGAGAGGTCTACTGTTCACAGAACTATTAGTAAGACTGTAGTAACGATAATAACATGGAGGGAGGTCTACTGTTCACAGAACTACTAGTAAGACTGTAGTAACGATAATAACATGGAGGAAGCGAGATCTACTGTTCACAGAACTACTAGTAAGACTGTAGTAACGATAATAACATGGAGGGAGGAAGGTCTACTGTTCACAGAACTACTAGTAAGACTGTAGTAACGATAATAACATGGAGGGAGGAAGGTCTACTGTTCACAGAACTACTAGTAAGACTGTAGTAACGATAATAACATGGAGGGAGGTCTACTGTTCACAGAACTACTAGTAAGACTGTAGTAACGATAATAACATGGAGGAAGCGAGATCTACTGTTCACAGAACTACTAGTAAGACTGTAGTAACGATAATAACATGGAGGGAGGAAGTTCTACTGTTCACAGAACTACTAGTAAGACTGTAGTAACGATAATAACATGGAGGGAGAAAGGTCTACTGTTCACAGAACTACTAGTAAGACTGTAGTAACGATAATAACATGGAGGGAGGGTCTACTGTTCACAGAACTACTAGTAAGACTGTAGTAACGATAATAACATGGAGGGGAGGTCTACTGTTCACAGAACTACTAGTAAGACTGTAGTAACGATAATAACATGGAGGGAGAGTTCTACTGTTCACAGAACTACTAGTAAGACTGTAGTAACGATAATAACATGGAGGGAGTCTACTGTTCACAGAACTACTAGTAAGACTGTAGTAACGATAATAACATGGAGGGAGGTCTACTGTTCACAGAACTACTAGTAAGACTGTAGTAACGATAATAACATGGAGGGAGGTCTACTGTTCACAGAACTACTAGTAAGACTGTAGTAACGATAATAACATGGGAGGAGGTCTACTGTTCACAGAACTACTAGTAAGACTGTAGTAACGATAATAACATGGAGGAGGAATCTACTGTTCACAGAACTACTAGTAAGACTGTAGTAACGATAATAACATGGAGGAGGAGGTCTACTGTTCACAGAACTACTAGTAAGACTGTAGTAACGATAATAACATGGAGGAAGGAGATCTACTGTTCACAGAACTACTAGTAAGACTGTAGTAACGATAATAACATGGAGGGAGGAGTCTACTGTTCACAGAACTACTAGTAAGACTGTAGTAACGATAATAACATGGAGGAGGAGGTCTACTGTTCACAGAACTACTAGTAAGACTGTAGTAACGATAATAACATGGAGGGGAGTCTACTGTTCACAGAACTACTAGTAAGACTGTAGTAACGATAATAACATGGAGGGAGGTCTACTGTTCACAGAACTACTAGTAAGACTGTAGTAACGCTGTATAATAACATGGAGGAGGTCTACTGTTCACAGAACTACTAGTAAGACTGTAGTAACGATAATAACATGGAGGAGGTCTACTGTTCACAGAACTACTAGTAAGACTGTAGTAACGATAATAACATGGAGGAGAGGTCTACTGTTCACAGAACTACTAGTAAGACTGTAGTAACGATAATAACATGGAGGGAGGTCTACTGTTCACAGAACTACTAGTAAGACTGTAGTAACGATAATAACATGGAGGGAGGAGGTCTACTGTTCACAGAACTACTAGTAAGACTGTAGTAACGATAATAACATGGAGGGGAGGTCTACTGTTCACAGAACTACTAGTAAGACTGTAGTAACGATAATAACATGGAGGGAGCGAGGTCTACTATTCACAGAACTACTAGTAAGACTGTAGTAACGATAATAACATGGAGGAGGAGATCTACTGTTCACAGAAACTACTAGTAAGACTGTAGTAACGATAATAACATGGAGGGAGGAGGTCTACTGTTCACAGAACTACTAGTAAGACTGTAGTAACGATAATAACATGGAGGAGGAGGTCTACTGTTCACAGAACTACTAGTAAGACTGTAGTAACGATAATAACATGGAGGGAGGAGATCTACTGTTCACAGAACTACTAGTAAGACTGTAGTAACGATAATAACATGGAGGAGGAGGTCTACTGTTCACAGAACTACTAGTAAGACTGTAGTAACGTAATAACATGGGAGGTTACTTTCAGAACTACTAGTAAACTGTAACGATATAAATGGAGAGAGGTCTACTGTTCACAGAACTACTAGTAAGACTGTAGTAACGATAATAACATGGAGGGAGGTCTACTGTTCACAGAACTACTAGTAAGACTGTAGTAACGATAATAACATGGAGGAGAGTCTACTGTTCACAGAACTACTAGTAAGACTGTAGTAACGATAATAACATGGAGGAGGTCTACTGTTCACAGAACTATCTAGTAAGACTGTAGTAACGATAATAACATGGAGGGAGAGTCTACTGTTCACAGAACTACTAGTAAGACTGTAGTAACGATAATAACATGGAGGGAAGGGATCTACTGTTCACAGAACTACTAGTAAGACTGTAGTAACGATAATAACATGGAGGGAGGAGGTCTACTATTCACAGAACTACTAGTAAAACTGTAGTAACGATAATAACATGGAGGGAGGAAGGTCTACTGTTCACAGAACTACTAGTAAGACTGTAGTAACGATAATAACATGGAGGGAGCGAGGTCTACTATTCACAGAACTACTAGTAAGACTGTAGTAACGATAATAACATGGAGGAAGCGAGATCTACTGTTCACAGAACTACTAGTAAGACTGTAGTAACGATAATAACATGGAGGAAGCGAGATCTACTGTTCACAGAACTACTAGTAAGACTGTAGTAACGATAATAACATGGAGGGAGGTCTACTGTTCACAGAACTACTAGTACTTTAATATGAATAGAACATGAAAAAAAATTGAACATTTATTTTGAAATTAGAACAAAGTACCGGAACATGATGTTAAGATAAAGTAGCTTGGGAGTAAAATTCGTTTTGTTATACTTAGCGGAAGAATTCATTGATTAATTAAAACTTTCGAACAAAGGATGAAAAATTCAATATCAGCAGGATATAACTTTCTTTGATAGGGTTAGATAGTTAAGTGAGGGTTGTTTCTAGGTCAGGTTAAACTATAATAGTATTTTAAGTAGATTTATTCCCCCCGTGTGTTAGTACCCGTAACGTTGAGAGGTGAGAGTCTAGTATCCTCCAAGGAGCTACTACAGGTGTAGTATAACGTAGAGAGGTGAGAGTCTAGTATCCTCCAAGGAGCTACTAGAGGTGTAGTATAACGTAGAAAGGTGAGAGTCTAGTATCCTCCAAGGAGCTACTACAGGTGTAGTATAACGTAGAGAGGTGAGAGTCTAGTATCCTCCAAGGAGCTACTAGAGGTGTAGTATAACGTAGAGAAGTGAGAGTCTAGTACCCTCCAAGGAGCTACTACAGGTGTAGTATAACGTTGAAAGGTGAGAGTCTAGTATCCTCCAAGGAGCTACTAGAGGTGTAGTATAACGTAGAGAGGTGAGAGTCTAGTATCCTCCAAGGAGCTACTAGAGGTGTAGTATAACGTAGAAAGGTGAGAGTCTAGTATCCTCCAAGGAGCTACTAGAGGTGTAGTATAACGTAAAGAAGAGAGAGTCTAGTATCCTCCAAGGAGCTACTAGAGGTGTAGTATAACGTAGAGAGGTGAGAGTCTAGTATCCTCCAAGGAGCTACTAGAGGTGTAGTATAACGTAGAGAAGTGAGAGTCTAGTATCCTCCAAGGAGCTACTAGAGGTGTAGTATAACGTAGAGAGGTGAGAGTCTAGTATCCTCCAAGGAGCTACTAGAGGTGTAGTATAACGTAGAGAGATGAGAGCCTGGTACCTTCCAAGGAGCTACTACAGGTGTAGTATAACGTAGAGAGGTGAGAGTCTAGTATCCTCCAAGGAGCTACTAGAGGTGTAGTATAACGTAGAGAGATGAGAGCCTGGTACCTTCCAAGGAGCTACTACAGGTGTAGTATAACGTAGAGAGGTGAGAGTCTAGTATCCTCCAAGGAGCTACTAGAGGTGTAGTATAACGTTGAAAGGTGAGAGAGACGGAGTGGTAGTGATCAATCATTGCCCTCCCCCCTCTCCCGGCTGGTGATGACAGTCAGTCACTATCTCCTCACCCTGCTCGTTGATACATTCGTGTGTGTGTGTGTGTGTGTGTGTGTGTGTGTGTGTGTGTGTGTGTGTGTGTGTGTGTGTGTGTGTGTGTGCACGCCTTGTCACGGCCATTACCCCTTCTTTCCCTCTTCCTCAACCAACCGTCAGGCTCACTTTGCTCTACACTGCCTGGCTGCCCCCTCTGTAATACACTTGATAAAAGTAGGTTTAGTTCAATGAGGGCGAAATATGTCTAATACTCGTGTTTCAAGGCCGAACCAAGATAAGGGCGTTTTTGGGATTTTAAACTTCCCATCCTTCCATACCCTATATTTAATTAAAATCGAATTTTTGTATTTCTCCTCAATGTATTAGCTTGAAGCCTATTATAAAATCCACAAAACACCTAAAACAACAATTATTATATTTAAAAAAACACTCTAAATAATATTCTAAGGGGCTATGTTTAAAAACGAATCCTTGCTATCTCCTTTTGGGGGGTTGGGGGGGGGGCTGGGGGCCTTAGCCGCCAAGACTTCAAAGGTGTAACTGCTATCCTAACTGCCCCTTCCAAACCTAAATGAAAACATTGTCTGGTATTTCTGTAAACATGGTCTTAATTTGTTTGTTCAAATTTTGGCATCCGTTACATACTTTACAAAATATTTAAATCAGACTATCAGTGTTTATTTTTATTGAGTGTTGTTGCTTACAATATATATTATATTTTATTTATTAAAATATAATATATATTCTACGTTGTTGCGCAAATCTTGCCTTTTTAAAATGAGACATAGCCAAAGTTTTTTTTTTTTAATAAAAAGTTGGAGTAGGCCTACTCTTTCAGCATATTTGTCCGGTTGAAAAATCTATCGAAATTAATAAAATAAAGATTTTGTTTGGCTTTCATGAACACTGCTCGATATCTACCACACGCAAAGTTCTGAAATTTGAAAAATGAGAAAACCTTGTGCCCGAACATGTACACCTCAAAGCAGGAATTTTAAAATTTTGATTAGATGTATTTTAATTAATTAAAAACCTCCCGGGCAACGCTGGGTTCTTCAGATAGTTTAATATAAACAGAGGCAAGGCCCGATGGTGTTTTAAAACTACCTTCAAAACCTGTGTTTTAAATACCACAAGATATAGACAGACATAAATAACGTTCCATTGAGTAAGTCTCTTTTTATATATATTAAATTTAAAATAATAAATTTAGACCAGTTCCATTTCGTTAAAATAAAATCTGAGATCCATTTAAATAAATGAAGACATAAAAATATAACATCCCATGAACATTAAACAAATAATTCGCTTGGTCACTATGTTAGTATGTCGATTAATGTTTTTTCTTTACCGCCTAATGTTTTAAACAAATTGAAAAACTAACAAAAGTTCCGTTCTAAAAGATGTTTTTTTAGTGTGTTATGTAGATTTAAGGGGGGTTAGGGGGGATGTAAGGAAACGCGAATTAAGGTCCGTGTGTTTATAGTTTTTATAGCAAGAAAGAAAAAGTTTTGGGTAAAAAAAAATGCATTTAATTTAATATCCCACATATAGTAATCCCAACCGTTCTTGAATATCTGTCCTGAGCATAGTGGAATTTTAACAGAAACATTTTAAATGAAGATAAAAACTTCCATCAAATTCCTGGATGCCCGTGATAGATATTCAAGAACTTTTGATATTTCTTTCTAATCCACGGAATAACCTTTTTTATTTGCGTTGTAAAAAAACTTTATTTTCAATAAAAACTGTAAAAATACTGATTGGCCTTAGGACGCGTTCAGTACCATTCTACCTAAAGTGAACAAGTTGGTAGGGTTTAGAATAAATGCCTTGAATATTTGAGTAGAATTGGAATTTAAAAAAAAAAAAAAAGCAGGGCTCGTACGGGATTTGAACCCGGGACCTCTCGCACCCTAAGCGAGAATCATACCCCTAGACCAACGAGCCGATGTTTATGTTGCAAAGAAAGAAGTATATTTATATCTAAATTATCTTGTTTTGCCGGGAGCGGTTCTTGTCTGAAGTAGGTCAAACGTATCGCTAGATCTGATAGAGTGGGGCTTGCAATACAACAGATTACACAGATACACTACAGTCGCTTCAAAATAGCTCGGGCCTTGTACAGGGTGGGGTGGAAACCATTATACGAGCTATGCAGAGGAAAGTGATGGACAACGTGCTGAGGTTTGCTTGACGTCCGGTGGAGCTCACCTTACTTACATCCATTACTGTTTCCAGCCCGTGGTCTGGGTCAGTTTTTTTATTCAAGTAATATATTTTTCCACTACCGGCTGGCTAGGCCTGTCGTAGCTTCATATATGTCTTAAAATCTATATTAAGACTAGGACAGATACAACTCCAGTCCCCGGCAATCAATTTATCAATGTGACAGGATAAACCCATATTTTCATCAATTATAAATTTTCGGCATGCGGGAATCGAACCCGGGGCTCTTAACTCAGTAGGCAGACGCACCACCGACTGAAGTGGAGCTCACCTGAGTGATATTATTATCAAAAAGTGAAAAAATGTAGTAAGTAATTTGCTTTTATTTAGCTAGTGAATATTTACTTTTCAATTAAAGTGTTAATTTTCAGGTTATTATCGTCAAATGGTTTCGGCCCCACTCTGTATAGCTAACTATCCAGAACAAGACAGGCGAGATTTACGCCTTTTTACACCCATTGCGGTCTAGCCTTCATATCATAGATCAACATTATTAAGGTATTATTTTTAGAAACAATTTGGAATAAATGGTTTTAATTACTAAAAAAGTGCAAAAAATAGATAAACTAAAAGCTAACAAAACAACTTTTTGGGTGAATAAAAGGTAATAATAACTAGCTAACTCTTGATATTTAGGAACTTTAGGAGCACCAAAATGTTTTTTCACAAGAGGGAAGAGGGGAGGGGGCAAAATGATGCTATGTATATGCTTTGTGTGTATATTATATATATATATAATATATATATATATATAATGTATACATCTATGTAAGATGTAGGAAATATAAGAATTGGAAAAAAAGTTGAAGAAAAGTAAAAACAAATTTAAGAAAATTTCTCGGTCCGAACCTTAGAATCGCGATATTATTTTAGTTCCCAATTAAGATTCAAATTTATGAAGATAATAAATGAACAGTGATCATTATTTGGGCCTGATCTTTAGTGCTCTTTTTTAAATTGATTGTTCCAATATAAAGTTATAATTTGATTGATTAAAACATCGGAAATTGTTTGAATTAAAGGTTAGCTTATAAATAGGCTACAGTTATTTCCCTTTCTCCTGGATAATCAAACTACAAAACAATATATTAGGGACTCGGAACTCATGTGTGGATCTTAAGAAACATTAAACCATGCAAATAAAGGATGAGACTAATCAAGCCTTTTTAATTTTGTTGTTCAAAAGAATCATGATTAAAATAAATCGTTGCACAATTTTTCCTAAAACTTCCATTCCCCACTATCCCCTCAGCAAGAAATCAGGAGGAGGGGGCAATGTACCCATGCTCTCCCTCTTAGCTCCGGCCACTATGAGGAACTCGAAAGTTCATGGCCGCCAGAACATAAACTCACCATTCAACCCCATCCCAAGACACCTCCATCATATCCCTAACCTGACACACAACCTCCTTCACATCATCCTTCTATAGACGTCCCGGCCTACCAAGGGGTCTGGTATCTTCAGGTTTCCCAACTAAAATGTTGTGTGTACACGCCTGTCATATTAATACGCGCCACATGACCGACCACCCCACCTTAACCTTCGTGCCTTGATTATCCTTAATAGTTTGGAGATTCGTACCATGAAGTTATTCATTGGATAACTTTCTCCATTCTCCTGTTTGTTCATCCAGCCGTAAAAAACTGCGGATAGGATTATATAATAATTTATTTTTTAAATTCATATTTCTATATATGCCTTAAAACCCATCTAGGCTATACACATTTTAACTACGCTAACAAGGTATGAATGAGGATGGCAAGAGGAGATCAAACCCTACATACACGAGAAATTGATCATAGGAAATCTTACGTATAGATAAATTGTATGGGCTATGATACAATATTTAAGTTGTATCACCCTGTATAACCTCTATAAGTTGGTACATTTTTTTTATAGCATCTTGGTTTTATAATGCTCTGACTTAGAAGTTTTATCATCAAGAAGGTTTAATTAATTTTTTGTTAATTACCAAGGCAAAGTGGTACACTAGAAACTTCGTTTTCTTGAAGGAAAAAAAAAAAAAATTGCAGGCAATAATTCAGCGGTGTGGGGGTTAAGAATATACGTGTTTAATATTTATATACAGAGGGCAAGGAGATAGATGGGGTTGAGAAGGAGGAAGAATCTGCAGGGGTAAGTTACAATGAAAATGAGCGCGTTGCGCGGAGTCATTTGGCTTCTGAATTTTAAGGAGAAGAATATTAGGATCGGGTAGATATATCAGTTAAAGAGTCCGTAGGGGTGGATGAGGGTTGTTCAGAGATCTTGATTAAAACATGATATGCATACGGGAAGACTATTTAAGAAGAAAAAGTTTTAAATGCATTAAGTTCAGAGAAAGAAAAAAAAGGGTGATAACAATTATTTTCTTCGGTTTATTGTTGATAAAAAATGTGGATGGTTAAAACAGCATATTTTGAACTGATAAAAATTGTAAGATGAATTCACATGAACTTCACCAACGAGATATCCATACCAAGATTGAAAGTAAAATAACTGCGTCGCAACGCACTACGATAAAATAAATAAGGTGAACCCCATAATGTTGGAACAAATCATAACCACAAATCGAAACCTAAACAAAAATTTGGTAAAAAAATCTCCATTTTAAACAAACTAAGTATGTATATATATATTAATTTAAAAGTAATTTATTCTAAGGAATCGAAATCGATTCCCTGATATTTCGATACCCTTACTGGTATCGAAAAAGAATTAAGACTCGATTTTAATACCCAATTTTCCTTAGCTGGATTCTTGGTTCTAAAACTATTGCTTTGTATATTCCGAGTTTTATATTCCTTGAAATGTCAACAACTCACCGACCGAGTAAAAGAGTAATGCACATATTTCCAACTGTATTCGTTTCATAATTTTCAATCTAATGTCGTTATTGCAAAAAACCACCTCAGTGCACCCGACCGGGATCGAACTCATCTCCCCAGCTTCGGCAGTCTAGTCCAACACGAGATTAGCACGTTAGACCACGCGGCTAATGAAGCGGGTAAAAAAATATTAACTTTTCAATTGTGTTCCTAGGTAGGTGTTTTTTTTTCTTTTAATTTTGATGCAGAAAAATTGTGGATGTATGGAAAAAGAATTAAATTGTATGTATTGAGTAGCTTTGGCATAATTAATATGAATATCAAGTTTAAAATTTAAGAATCAGAATTAGTAAAAATAATATATTGTGGTATCTATTTATAGCTATTAAAGCTAAGATGTAGTTATATATAAAAATGTATTTAATGTTTTATGAAAGCAAATGGTAACTAAACAACAGAATATATTATTAATTTTTAATATAAAATATGTATTAGTTAAGTATTTGGCTATTCCAATTTATATTTTACAATAATGAAAGTTCGGTTATTAACAAAATGGTATGGTAGTTTTGATTAAAAAAATAAAATACAAACAAGGGTATCTTTTGTACTACTTTGGTTGCTCCAGAATTTTGGTCACTTCTGAAAAATCCGTAAGCAATCTATCGAGCACGTTTCGCCCTAACATTTGTTCGTAATGCTGTATCTTTCTTCTCGCCTCAAAGAGAGACTCTATACATTTATTAAAACACAATGGTTTCGCCACTTGTTGCAAAGGTGTATACTCTAACGATTCTCTGCTTCGCTGAAGTGACCTCTCTAGATAACTCAGTTTCCCAAGGAGATTTCTACTTTCTGTATCCTCTTTAATTTCAAATAAGTCGCGCGTGATATGTTTTTTAACTTGGTTATTTCGCCGCTTAACGCGTTGTACAGTGTATTTTTTATGTATTGCCTTGAAATTTTGTCACTCGACCGCACCTTCTTTCTATTATGTAAGATTCTCTTCTCCTTCTGTGCACATTCAGTTTTTTCTGGTTCCTTCATCCGATAACCTTGCATGGAAACAGCTGCATCAGAGGTAAACCTATTGCTTGATAGCTTATCCAAGAAAAATCTGTTGGCTTTCAGCATCCCTGGGTTTTCTTTTAGTTGGTCCAGCACGTGTTTGTATTTCACAAGCTTACAATGATTGATTTTTTCTAAATCTATTTTGGCAAGTTTTAGCGTTTTATCTCCTTTGGTGCTTTCTTCAAGATTCTCCGTATCCAGTTCTAAATCATCTACGATATCGGTTTCTTCAAAAGAATCTTCGCTCAGTTGTTCAAGGTCATCTTCGCTGATATCTTCTAAGTTATCTCTACTTATTTGTTTAAGGTAGTCTTCTTTACTGAGTTTCTTTAGATATTCATTTTCCAGTTCTTCAAGATCATCTTCATCATTGATTTCTTCAAGATAATCCGTGTCAATTTGCTCTAATTCATATTCATTAGAAATTTCTCTAAGATAATTCTTACCCATTCGCTTAGAGCCATCTTCTTCGTAATTTTCTCCAATATAATTATTACGTATATGTCTAAGATCGCATTCTTTATGGATTTCTTCACTATCTATTTCATCTTCACTAAATATCTTTCTAAGCTCATCCTTATCTAGCTCTTCAAGTTCGTATTCTCTGTACATTTTTTCAATCTCTTCTTCCTCCGGTTTTTCAAGTTCGTCTTCGCCTGATTCGTAAAACTTTTCTTCGCTATCGATTTTAAACATAATTTCAGTGGAATACGTTTGAAACACTGGGTCCATTTCATTCATCTCAGTCATGCTAATCTATTATGAAAACTAATAATTTGGTAAAGTAATAATTATGTAATTCATAGTACTTTTTAAAAAAATAATTGAATCAAAACTTGTTTAGCAAATGTATGTTAATGACAACAATTAGGTAAAAAAATCAGGAAAAAAAGTACTCCTAAATTTACTGTAAATGTGCATTCGTTTTTTTTAAATAAATAAAATACTATGGATACGCAACAAAAAATAGCATTACATTGTTATTATAAATATGTTTACCCGTATGAAGTTATCAAGATAAATAATATAGTAACACATTTGAGCGACGACATTAAAGTTGATGTAGAAGTCTGAGTTAATTATGTGGTTATTTATTTGTATACGATACATCGCAAATAGCAATGAGTGTATATGTCTATGTCAGCGTGATATGATAAATTCTCATTATCATTGAAATCTTCTAACTAATTAAAGCGGTGAAACGCATATATAATGTTATTTTAAAGGAATAATTCGATTTTGTTCAAAAAGATTATTTAAAATATCCACGACTTAATAAAATTAGTTCCATAGTTGTTTTTTTTTAGTATTCCCATCCTTTAGTTATGATTTAATATTTAAAAACATGTGTTAATAAAAATATGCAACGAAACTTAATTAAAATGTTTCAAAAACTTTATGATAGTCGAGTGTATTAAACTAAGTATTTAATATTTCAATACTTTTAAAATAATACTCCGATATGGTAAGTTCATAATTTTAGTGTATTTCAAATTCTAATACTCAGTACGTACACTCATATTCAAATTGAAAGATACCTTTTTTGGAGAAAATTGACAAATACAATAATTATTAAAGTTATTATTATTAGCACCGCGTCTTACTACCCGTTCGGGTTGTACGCACTTACGCTAATGTGTAATGGTAGTGTGATTGTGAGATGAAATGGAGGACCTACAGCTTAGCGTGGAATCCGAACCACGGTTGAGGCCTGGCATTCCACACATTCACAAGTTGTGATTAATACACGTCTTGTCAGAGGTGAAGGAATAAATTATTAATGTTATGCATGTACTTCTAGTCATGTGACCTTCAACTATAATACTTAATAACAATAAAATACATGCAATGCTGCCTACAAAAAAAGGTATTTGTATTTTATAAAAATGGCTTTCTTTCAGAATACCACCATGATGAAGACAATTTTCTTTTTAAAAAAAGGGGCCTTTTATGCTGCCAAAATGGTATCAAAGGTGACAGATGCAAATCACAAGACTTGACGTATGAATAAATAAAGTAGATCTAGTAACTTTTCTAGCTATCAAATACAATGAAAATAAATTAAAATGGTCATTTATTTTTCTTATCAAAATTTCTATTGTTTTCTTGGTTTAAAAACTTTGCTTGTCAAAATTGACAGCTGCTAAACATACGGTCTTTCAAATCATATGTTTTGGCGTAGGGATACATTTTAGAAATCTAGTAACTTATCAGAAATTTTCTAATGTTCTTCCTACAAAAATCACACTTTACTAGTCACTATTATTTGCTGAATACTTTTTTTTAAATTTGAAATAGGCCTAAATGTAATAAGCACTATCCATTTCTTATGTCTAAGTAGGGATGTGAAAAAAGTATCGATACTTTACTAATATCAATATTTTCCTTTCGATACTGGTATGTTTTTACTATATACTTTTTTTTTCCTGATACTATTACTGATATTAGTAGTTACACTCCGGTATAGGATCTGTATCGAAAGAAACAACTTTATTGTTATCGTCACTCTGCTGGAATTAAATGTTTACTATGGTTAAAAAATGGTACAAAATAGATTGAAAAATATATTACTAATTATATCAAGCTATTAAATTAAATAACCTTCCATCAGCTAAATTTTCATAGACATTTTGAAGGATGGTGTGGTAAAACCTTTTATAATATCCATCATACAATACTATCTCTCATACCTTCCAAGTTCCAACATATAATATAGACGCGATTGAAACTAAATATAATATAATATGGTCAGATCATTATAATTTTCATTGTTTAAATAAATATAAAAATACAATTTTTTTTCCAGATTAAAATTTCGATACCGAAAACTTACTGTTATCGATACTTTTCTTTCGATACTAGTAACGTATCGATATTTTTCTTCCGATACTTTAAATGAGTACAGTATCGATACTTTTCTTTCGATACCACATCTCTACGTCTAAGTTACCATAAGCAAACAACATAGTATGATATCTTGACATCTCAGAAGTCTGGATCTCTGGCCAAACCATGTTTACTGGGGTTAGTTTGTCTCCCAATTTATTTCTCGTTTGTATGAATTCATATTTTTGGGTAAATCTATATCATATTATAATTATTAACTCTGGCGTTTTTCCTGAGTTTTATCAGGTACTATAATTTTTTTTCAATATTTTGACTCAGACAATAAAATAACTTCAACTAAATGAATAGAACATAATTTCATTTATCTCTCTTAACACAAAGTAAGTTATCATATTTTAATGATTATTAATCTATTGCGATGTACAGTGACAACTAAACAATATTTTTAAGTGGATTGAAATATCTGTAGAGTTTTGCCACTAAGCCTACTTGTTTATAAACAGTACTATCACCTTTTTCAGTAGCCGCACGGACTAACGCTCTCCTCTCGCATTAGACTAGACTGCCGATGACGGGGAGATTGAGGTTCGAATCTCGGTCGGGTGTATTGAGGGTGGTTTTCCCTAAATGGTTTTCCACTCTCCCTCCACGCAAATGTGGGTACACTTCTTTTAAATATAACCTTCCTAATCCGTAAAACCGTTAGCGTAAATAGTACGTAAGCGTATGACCCTAGCGGTTAGAAAGATGCGGTGCATTTTTTTTTTTTGTAATCTAATGCATAATTTAAAATATAGAGTAGTTACTAATAAAACTTATTTTAGGTGACCTGGTGGTCTAGGGGTAAGGTGTCAGACTTCTGTGCTGGGGGTCCGGGGTTCAATCCTCGGTCCCGGCACAGATTTATCTTATTGCCAAACCCTTCCTTCACCTCTGACAAGACGTGTATTAATCACAACTTGTGAATGTGTGGAATGCCAGGCCTCCACCGTGGTTCGGATCCCACGTTAAACTGTAGGTCATCAATTTCATCTTACAATCACCCTACCATTACACATTAGCGTAAGTGCGTATAACCCGAACGGGTAGTAAGACGCGGTGCTAATAGTAATAAAACTTATTTCACACCTATTTTGAACTTCCATAAAATGTTGATCCGTTTCGTCCCAGCCTCTCCCCCTGTTTCCGTTTTCCCCGACATTTAAGGTATCCGACCACCTGTCTGCTCTGTTTAGGTAAGATAATCGGTTCTCTACTGTATATTAACATTTTGTTTTATTCAAGAGCATAACAAAATCGTAAGAATTAAATAAATGTTTCAACGATTTTATAGCTAGCGTTAAACTTATCTCGAAAGTATTTTATATTTAGTAAACTCCCTTCCCCTCTATTTTACTCCCATTTCCTTTAATTAATATATTCCTATGTAAATTTGAACTAATCCGAACATTAAAAACAAACTAGCCTTTAAAAAAAAAAGATAGAAGGGAAATATTCCTTTCATATTTACACTCCAAAGGACGGCGTTTTAGAACATCTTTCAGGAGATTATTAAAAGCTCTTCAAACAGAGGGGGGAACAAAGAGTTATACGGCTATAAAACAATTTGTACAATGATCTCTACGATATTAGACACGCCCAGAGCGCTCTAGTGATACTATACTACTTATAGGCCTACTACTTATACTAAAACTGTAATAAAAAAAGTTTGTTCCGCGGGTTCCTATCATCACGTCACAGCACGTCCTCAGGCCGCGGATAGAGGATACGGCTTACAGATTTGAAGGGTGGTGCGAATATGTTCAGGGGTGCCCATAGATGGGTAAAAGAGGGGATCCAGCCCTCCCCGCCTTATTACTCTGCAATATTTACTTTATTTGTTTGTTAATTTTTATAGAAAAATAAAATTGTGTATTTGGGATTTGGCTCCAATTTGCTACTAAACAATTCTTGAGTTACCAGAGATAAAAAATGATAAAATTAGATTTCCTCGTATTCCCTCTTCATCAGCTTTCTTTTCAGTTTGTTTTGTTCAATAAACCTATGAAAAATATCATGTTTCTTTTAAATGGGTTTAGCTACAGATAAAATTTTCAAAAATTTTTTGTTGTTGCGAAAATTGACTCATGAATCTCATATAACTAGCACAGAATATTCAGATACTCTAAAAATTCCCTACCACAAGGTTAAATTTTGAAATTTTCTCTCGAGGAAGGGGAGGGGGGTGCCATACTCCCGTACGATGGAAACTCCAATTTGCCCCCCATTTGGATAACCCACATGGGTGATCTTGAATATATTGAATAAGCAGTCGCGGGCAGCCGATAGGCGGTGGTCCTTTATATTGGGGGATTGGTCGTGGACATGTTAAGCTCGAAACACTCAAAAACTCGCCATGGCCGTGCTAGTTTTTTTTTATAGGAAAAGGTGCCATACTTTTCTAAGTGCAGTAATGAACTTTCGGTTCCAAATGCCATAGAGGGAGTAAGTAATAATAAAATTATCATTAGTAATATTACTAGCCCAACAAAAAATGCTGTTGTATATATTGCTTATCTTACTAGCGGCTAGGTCACTCTGTATACCAATAATTTAAAAGTGAGACCGGGATCATACAAAAAGGGAATTTGAAATACATATAAAATCAGAGTTTAATACCAGGACTAGGAGAGGTTTATAATAAATGGGCAGAAGACCCAGAGAAAGGCTAAGCCTACTATAGCTCAGCTACCAAAGGACGTTATGACTAAACATAGAGAATGTACTTTTTTTTTTTTAAACTTCAAACGTCAACTTCAATAAATAAATAATAAAGTCCTCCAAACTTGCTATTGTCTGATCGAAACGAGGTTAAATACATACTACATTATAATATGTTATATAAGCTACTTATAATAGAATCAGCTCCACCGTGGTCGGATTCACGTTAACTGTAGGTCCTCCTTAAATCAATCACCTACCATTTCACATTAGCGTAAGGGTATAACCACGGTATAAGACGATGCTAATAAAAATAATATATAATATACTTTATAATATATACACTATATTCCTTGAGTGGAAGGACGAAAATATTTAGCTAGTCATGGGAATAGTTTTAATTTGCATAGTAAAATAAATAAATTATGCAATAATATAAATGAAACAATTAGATAAATAATTATGACAAAAGATTTAATAAATCCAACAATTTGGAGATAGGGCTAGCATAATCAATATTCAATTATCATGATAGTGAAGGTGTGAACTAAAGTACAATATAGTAAATACTTAACATTATTCAAATCCATTATAAACAATTTATATATATATTTATAAAAAACCATTTGAAGCCTCGCCACTTCGCATGTCATAAGCACATTTTCCATTACGGCACCAAGCAATAATAATTTACTACCTGCTTCAGTGGCCGCATCGTCTAAGGCGTCTCTAGTGTTAAACTAGACTGCCGATGACAGGGAGATCGGGGTTCGAATCCCAACAGGGTGTACTGAGAGTAATTTTTTCCTGA
This sequence comes from Timema podura, assembly GCA_033556935.1. Classification (NCBI taxonomy): domain Eukaryota; kingdom Metazoa; phylum Arthropoda; class Insecta; order Phasmatodea; family Timematidae; genus Timema; species Timema podura. The sequence continues at coordinate 53,170,144 of JAVRXN010000012.1, read as the reverse complement.
ATGATTTTTCACTCTCCTTCCACGCTAATGCGGTTACAATTAATCTAAATTCAACCTCCCCATCACTAACTCAATTGCGTGATTAGTAGTAATAATACATGGTGGCAAAAGAATAGTAAGTCTGCTTAACCAACTTCCGTCCCTCATCTCAACTCCATTACAGTATCTATTATACAAGCGTACAACCTGAACAGGTGGTAATACACAGGTAAGTAAGTTACGAAAAACCCCTCGGGGGGGACCTAATAAAAACCCCAGATACCAAGTTTGAGCCCAATCGGTAAAACAGTTTCTGATCTAGTTCGAACTACAGACAGACAGACAGACAGACAGACGGCATTGCAAAAACAACTTTTTTCCTCAGGTGGTCATGAAACGTCAACATTTATCAAAATCACGAGTTCGATTTTTTTTTACTATCACAATACTTTTCCTCCGAGGTGTCGAAAGAAAGTAAAAAGATTGAAGAATTTTGCTAAAAGCTCAAAGTTGTGTGGAATGTTCAGCAAAATCAATCTTGAAGGGCTGGTAATATCGTCGAAATGAAAATGGCAAATAGAGTGCAACTAGAGTCGACGTGGTGAGATTGGGTACATCCTGTATACTTTCTTTACACCCCAAATGTGTTTTCCCCGATTTCTGACTTCACTGGTGCTTTCCAAATCTCAAAATGACAATTGACAAAATGATTGGATTTTTGTTCCCTCCTCCCCTTGTTCTTACCACCCCGCGAAACACCCCTCAAGAAGTGCATCAACGTTGCTACCCCTTGTTTGCCAAGTCACCCCCTGACGGCCAACATATTCTAGTGTGCTCGAGATTGGAGGGGTCGTCTGTATTGATTCATCCCATTTGGAACATCGAGAACCATTTGTGTGTTTCCCCCGCGTTCTGGTCTGTTATGTACCACGTTCTAGTCTATGTTCTGGGTGACTGCTTTCACCACGTTCTGGTCTGTTACGTGACGTGTGAGTGACTACTTCTGTTTTCACTCAACGCATGACGAATGTCACTCCTCGCGATTACAACCAAGTCACTCAGTACCATGTCAAACCAACACCCTCTGTCCAACCTCATGGCTCAGTGATAAGGGGGGCCAACTACGATCTAAGTGAGCCCTGTTTCGATCAAAGATCCGTTGAAAGGTTGGTATGCCATCACTCGTGTGATGATAGTACCGGGTGTGCGTTCACTCGTGTGATGATAGTACCGGGTGTGCTAGCACTCGTGTGATGATAGTACCGGGTGTGCTAGCACTCGTGTGATGATAGTACCGGGTGTGCTAGCACTCGTGTGATGATAGTACCGGGTGTGCTAGCACTCGTGTGATGATAGTACCGGGTGTGCTAGCACTCGTGTGATGATAGTACCGGGTGTGCTAGCACTCGTGTGATGATAGTACCGGGTGTGCTAGCACTCGTGTGATGATAGTACCGGGTGTGCTAGCACTCGTGTGATGATAGTACCGGGTGTGCTAGCACTCGTGTGATGATAGTACCGGGTGTGCTAGCACTCGTGTGATGATAGTACCGGGTGTGCTAGCACTCGTGTGATGATAGGACCGGGTGTGCCATCACTCGTGTGATGATAGGACCGGGTGTGCCATCACTCGTGTGATGATAGGACCGGGTGTGCCATCACTCGTGTGATTATAGTACCGGGTGTGCTAGCACTCTTATGATGATACATAACATGAAACACAATTATAGAAACAAATTTGTTTGGATCCAGACCATAAGATTGGAACTGTCCTCCATTGATCCTGACGTTCAAATGCTGACGGACTACAAACCACACTTAGAGGTTTAGTGTTGAATTCATGTTAAATATAACTACGCACTACGAAGACTAATTAAAACAAGATATTTTGTAACATTAGTAAAATATCTAATGTATATAATTTATTTTAGTAATATAAAAGGGTAACTAACGTAGAATACTCTTCAGTGGCCGAATGGTTTAAGGCGTCACTCTCGTGTTAGACTGGCCTGCTGATGACGGAGAGATTGGGGTTCGAATCCCGGTCGGGTATACTGAAGGTTTTTTTCCCCTAAATGGTTCTCCACTCTCCTTCCACGCGAATGCAGGCATATCACCTATACAATGTTTTATTCCTCATTCCTACACCATTAGAATAATTATCATATATGCGTATAACCTAAATAGAGATTAAGACGAGGTGGTAAAAAAAAAACCACCTCGTGCGGCAGGAGAAGGTTAGGGGGGTTGGGGGGGGGGGAAAGGGGCGAACTATAAATGGTTTCAAGAGGTCCAAAATATGTAAAATGTTGGTAGCTACTGACATAGATGAGGTCTCTTACTGTAGCCAGCAAATTATGCATGGGGAGGAACATTTTACCACCTCTTAGGTATACAAGGACCACACCCCTCTCCATCCTTTCCCTGGGGGGCAAGGGGTGGATGACATACCATACACACGTGCCGAGGTAGGGAAAGGGACAGACACGTGAAGAGCTAGAGAAAGTGCCCAACAGACACGTGAGAAAGAAGCTTTCTCTGTAACAAGCCCCCAAATCAAATTTGATTTGAACACCGAAACCCACTCAGGCAACACCTTTTAAGACTGGAGACGGTAAATGGTGTAAGGGGGGCGGGGGGGGGGGTGAAGAGAGAGAATCAATTTTGATCTGAATTCAGTTCCAGCTCAACTGAGTAGGCCTATGCCACAACTTTTTACTCGCTCACTAGGGTTACTTTTTTTGTTTATGACTATATTACTGCTTCATATAGAGAAAGTGTTGTAGCTGTGAAAGTTTTCAACCTCGAGATTATGATGGACATTGACGATTCATGTGACCGCGAATTAAAAAAAAAAGTTTAACGGATTGCCTTCAAATATGATATTTAGAGATTATATATGGTCATACCTCAAATTTAAATCGTGATTTAGATTTTATCTCCAGAATTAAGAATAGTTTACTGATGCTTGATTTTTGAAAATACTACATTTTTTCCAAATAAGTACATATTATATTTTGCTCAAATTGGGTGTCTGGGGAATTTTTTATATAATAATAAAAAGGAATGTATACTTTTTATAGAGGAAAGTTGATTTAAGGAAAGTTTAAAATGACTGAGTTAAAAAAAAATATTAAAAATGGCTTCAACAATTTTGTTTGGATTGGTATCTGGAGAATGTTTTACATATTAAATAAATAAGAATATAGTAGGCCCTATTGTATTTATAAAAACCAGGGTAAAAGGGTAGTTTAGTGATGAACGATTTTTGAAAATTCTAAGTTTTTAGAAAATGCCTTTTACGACTTTGCTCAAAATGTATGTCTGGGAAGCGTTTTACAGTAGAAAAAAACAATGTGCACAGAGACGGCAGTCTTTAGTTACATTCCAGAATACTGAAGTTTGGCAACACTGCGTTGAGGCCGGTCAACAATACAGCCACGTTCAGTATTTCTGATTAGTTCAGTTTCTTTTACTGTCCGGGATTTTTTTTCTAGTGTAATTTACTTAATTTGAATTTTCACATGGTTCAAGCTTCTATTTCATAATGTTTTGGGTCATATAGCAAAACATACAATAGATGAACATTTTGTGGATGTGATTAGTGATAATTAACTAACAGTTTACTTTATTCCAGAATCCTCAGTTTTGTACATTTGGGATTATGGTTACTACAAATTGTCTGTTAGTTTGAAATGAAGTTAATCAAATGATTTTTACTTTCTCGTTACCTTAGAGAGAACGTAATGTGATGGTAAAAAATACCTCGAGATTTTGATGAATTTTGACGTTTCATGACCCACCCCCGAATCAGAAAGAGTGGTTTTTGCATTGCCGGTCTGTCTATCTGTCTGTCTGAACCTCGGAGAAGAGCCTAAACTATTTTACCGATAGGGCTCAAACTTGGTATCCAGGGTTTTCATAGGGTTGTCACGAGCTGTTTTTGGAATTGGATATCTAACCCTAAAATTAAGGGTAGTTTCTTTAAAGGCGATAAGAAAAAAAAATCGATTTTATCAAATTCTATTCTAACGATTTTGATTAAATTTCATTTTTAAGTATTGATCGATATTACAAACAAAATTACTACTCTCAATTTTTCGTCAAAGTGACTTTAAGGGTTCCGGTTATAATTTTCTAACAAATCTCCGTAACTTTTTGAGATATGAAATTACTTATCATTGCAAATATGTAGGTATATTTATAATAAAAATCTTTTATTTGAAACATATTTTTAAAATACCAATAATTTTCAAGATGTATGCGTATATATATATATATATATATATATATATATATATATATATATATATATAAACTTAACGAATACTAAAGGTAAAGTATTACTACCCTAAAGAAAAATCTAACCCGAGATGTTGATGGATGTCGACGTTTTATGACCCCCCGAACCCTAAAAAGTGTTTTTTGCTATGCCATCTCTCTGTGTATCTGTTCAATCCTAAAATTAAGAGTAGTTTAATAAAAGGCGAAAAGAGAAAAAATTGATTTTCTCAAAATGGCTCTAACCATTTTAATTAAAATTCGTTATCTAGGCGTTGATTAAGATTATAAATAAATTGGCTATTTTTATTTTCCCACGAAAATGAATTTTAGGCTACTTTACATAAGTGGAAATTTCCGTATCTCCGCAACTAATTGAGATACTAAATAAATTATCGTTGTCAAATTGTAGTACTATTAAAAGTCAAAACTTTTATTTGAAATATATCTTTATAAAACCAATAGTTTCTGAGATATTAGCAAATATGTCAGTAAAATTTTGTGAGCTTTAGTTGTACAGAGATACTACTTAAGTTTTAACGCAATAATTTCAATGATAAACATCTCTAGAAACTCCATGAAGTGCTTTTTACGGTAACACAACCCACTAATTTGTACTTGTGCTTTAATTTTGATATTGTTTGAACCATAAATAAAACCATAAATATGTTGTTCATTAAATTTCAGGGGTGGGGGGTTTAACCCCCTAAAAAAAGACCTGACTACGGCCTTGATCAAAATACCATCACTAACGAATTTTAAAAACATATCTGGTTAAATATCAAATTAGCGTGTGAGCGAATTTTTTTTCCTCATATTCAAAGAAGTCGAAATTACCATTACTCAATATCTACCATGAAATAAAGTTAATATGTATGTAATTTATATTGAAATGTTAAAACTAAAACACAAAGTATAAAACCTTATTATAGCTTATGAGCGTATCTAACCCGAAAGGGTAGTAAGACGCGGTACCAAAACATAATAACTAAACAATAAAATCAGGATGGAACAGTCGATAGCAGTTTATTTCTCATAGTTTTGACAAAATTTATATTTTAAAAATGGCCGCAAACTGTTTTTTTTCCCCCCTCACGCATACTAATGTTCGGTTAAAGTTCCTAAAAACCAACCACTTTTCCTACACAAAAAAGCTATTAGGAAAATGTCTCTTCATCTCCCTTCCGCCAACCCTCCCCTCCCTCCCTCCCCCCTTAGACAAAAGCCCGTCAAAGTGTATAAGAGAGCAGTGTCGTAAACTGAGGCGTTAAAAGTTTCTCTTCATGCTAATAGCTACAGCTAAAAGTGTTGCCAACAATTACATCATCTTTCTAGACGCAAACAAACAGTGTCAGGGGGGTGTGTGTGACGTGTGAGGCAGAAGGGTGTAAGGGGGATGATTTGAGGTGGGGGTAAAACATCGATAAACGTCGCTAAAACGTATATGATTACTATTTTAGAAAAAAATATCAAAATTAATCACGAATCAAATTTGTTGTCTCTGGTACAAACTCTCTTATTTCATTGTAAAAATCCTCCGAGTAATAAAAATGCAAGTATACCATGTGTTGAGCCTTTAAAATAGGTTGACTCTCTAAATTGCATTAGGTTGGAAGAGTTGTAAATTATATGTTTTATTTACCTTAAATATAGGTCTACACTTTTAAAATCATAGCATGAAAATGGCTAGTCTTGTTGGAAAAGTAGAGCACGAAGATTTGTTGCGTTGAAAACATATTAATGGTAAAGGGGAAAAGGGAGAGGGGGGGGTCAATTATAGCTCTAATTGAGTTGGTGCTTCTATCTGTTGGACAAACCTGATACCTTTCTAATGCACTTTAATATTTAAATTAATTTTAAAAATAAGTTGTCCTGGAAAGTGTGTGTGTGATATGATATTTGTTCATCTTTTTTCCCTTTTACTCTTCATACGATTCCCGATAACTTTCTTTGATTGAGATAAAATTAACCAGAGTGAATCGTTATGTCTTCTTATTTATTAATGTTAAAATTAATAATTGAATCACGTGTAAACCGAACGGTAGTAAGGCGCGGTGCTAAATAATAATAATAATAATAATTGAATCATATTAACGAGCATATTCTGACCACAATACTTTGTTACAAACGGTATTATAATAATTATAGAGTACACGTCCTCGCATTCTCGCGACGCTTCCGCCATGTTGAATGGGCGTCCCGTAAAGAACTGCCACAAAATCAGGGATGGACATCGAACTAAGATGTTTCTCAAACAATCGACGATGCGGGTTCGATGTTTTCACCATCGATATTTGTGGGTTTTTAATTTTCCAATTATTTAAAATAAAATGTCTTTACTTACTGATTTTTTTTAGCACCGAATATTACTACCCTTTCGGGTCATACGTTTATGTACTAATTACGCTAATGGTTTAAGGGATTGGAAAGTTTTATTTAAAGGAAGTGTACTCGCATTTGCGTGGAGGGAAAGTGGAAAAACATCTTGGGAAAAATACCTCAGTTCACACGAACAAGATTAAAACCTCGATCTCCACGTCATTGGCATTTTAGTCTACTGTGAGACTAGCGCCATGGACCATGCGGCCACCAAAGCGGTTTATTTTCAATTATGGCGTTCATAATCGATACATAGTGATTAGTGCACAACACATAAAGTTGGTTCAACTTTTTTTAATGCATTATGCATGTATTTGAGAATATACAGCCCTAGTATAAGCCAATAAGAATGGAGAATCTCTGCAGCCAATCAAACGACACTATATACAGCAGACTGAAATTAACTTTTGTGGTGACCTGGTGGTCTAGGGGTAAGATGTCGGACTTCTGTGCTGAGGGTCCGTGGTTCAATCTTCGGTCCCGGCACAGATTTATCTGAGTGCCAAACCCTTCCTTCACCTCTGACAAGATGTGTATTAATCACAATTTGTGAATGTGTGGAATGCCAGGCCTCCACCGTGGTTCGGATCCCACGTTAAACTGTAGGTCCTCATTTCATCTCACAATCACCCTACCATTACACATTAGCGTAAGTGCGTATAAACCGAACGGGTAGAAAGACGCGGTGATAATAATAACAATTAACTTCTGTGTTCTTGTTTGAAATGCCTTGTGGTAGCCATACTTGATTGTTATTAAATAATTTTCTTCGTTTAAGCGTAAATAATAACGATTGCATACATGATCGAAAATATACGGGAAATATTACGTTTTTGATTATGTTATTGATAAGTAAGGCTACCATGATGTTCATTACAATAACAGTCAGAACCAAATACAAAAATTGAATTAATAATACAAGAAAAACATAAATAAGGTTAATTTCAAGTTTCAAAAGATAAAGTTTAATAAACTTGGTTTTTCAATTGAACCCTTTAGTGAAGTGTTTTTAAAGAGCTTATTTATTAGGGCAAAGAGGTTGGGGGCGTTTTATCTGAATAAAATACACTCGATTTAAGTAAGACTTTAGTTACTAAGTTTCACTATAAATTGTTGTATTTTTACTATGAATTGTGCACTGTACTATTTGATATTGGTTATGTGTTACGTGCTAAGCATTGATTGATCAAACTTACTCAGAGTTTAGTAGGATAAACCAAACATACCAAACCCATGAAAAGTATTAAAATAAATATTTGAGCATATTTTAAACCATGTTTCCCCCTATAACAATTTAGTCCATACTTTTTAACGTTTATTTAAAAGTAGAGCTCTTGAAAAAGGAGGGGGGGGGGGAGAAAAAAAAGATAGTCATTTTCCTCCCAAAGTTCTTTTTGATCGCTCTCCAATTACTCCCTCCCCCCTTTATTTCCTGAGGGGTTTGAGGTGTGTGTGTGGGGGGGGGGGGATGTTGCTCCATAAAAGGACGCTACGGGAGACATAAAATTATCGCTCCCAGGGGCGCGCGCGACGCCTGCTAAACAGCGTTATAATCACCTGAACGTGCTATATAGCGCTACCGTTACGTGTTAAAAAGTATCCCTACATCACAAACCATAACACGGTCCTTACTCTACCGCGCTATAAAATATTAGCTGCGTATACTTCGAGAACAGAGAAGAAGTACTCGCCTTGGAAAAGGGGGTTTCAAAAATGTGCTTCGCTAAAAATGTGTTTGTTAAAAAGAAAGTTTTGGGGGAGGGGGGGAAGGTGTGTGTTGTTTGACGATAAAATAATTTACGTTGTCGGTAAATGAAGCGTGCATTATTAAATGACGTACTTGGAATTATTTTTTCTATCCATTAAATTATTTACAGAATGCTCTTGAATATAAATTTATTTTATAAATTTTGCTCAGCTTGTAGTCTACTTGTTTTCCAGCGCGTCTAGCGATGGTGAGATGGGTTTTAAAAAAAATTGTTTCTCTCGGGACTAAAAAAGGAATTGCTTCTAAAGTCCATTTTAATTATTTCGTACACAATCTTCCATTTTAAGCCATATATATTATTTTACTTCTAATATATTATAAAGTAAATTGTTACTAAAAAAATGATTGATGTTTGGTTGAAAATAAATCAATATATAGGCCCCACAGTTAATAATTCATATTTGACAAACAAATTGTTTTAAGCAAAAATACTAATTAAATAAACTTTGTTTTCCTTGCTTAGATAAATATACTAACCTAATTTAGTTAATATATATTGTATGATTAATTATAAAATGGAAAAAATGAATATTTTATCTTGCTTTAAATTGCACTTTACTTATCAAAATTTGTAGTATTTTCTAAAATTATAAATTTGCTAATATATTATTTTTATTTGCTTGCATTTTAAATATAATGGTGGTTGATACATCGAATGGCAAATATGTTAAACATTGCAGACGCCTTTTAATTAAACACCCAACTCTAGTTCCAAAAGTTATGTGTCAGAATGGACTAACACACACATGTTAAGTCATGTAATCCACTCAACTTTATAGATTGTTTTCAGTTAGCCCCAACTACTAAAACACAGATACAGCCAAAATTAATAAAACATGTTTAGACCAAGCCATAAAAATAACAAAACATGTTAAAAAACCATAAATTATATTTTATATTCCGAAAAGAAGTTAGCCTACATGTTTACAACCAAAAACTAAATTATCAGATGTTTGGACAACAGAAACTAAATGATTAAAACATGTTTAGGACAGAAACAAAATTATCAAAAACATAAAAACAACCAAAAACCAAATTAGAAAAATATGTTCAAATCCAGAAACAGAATTAGAAAAACATGTTTAGGGCAGAAACAAAATTATCAAAATCATATATACATCGAAAAACCAAACTATCAAAACATGTTTATATCCAGCAACAAAATTAGAAAATCATTTTTAGGCCAGAAATCAAATTATAGAACACATATTTATACTCAAAAACCAATTTAGCAAAACATGTTTAGACTAACAACAAAACTAAGAGAAAATGTTTAGATACAACCAGTGTGTGCAATACTAAATTAAGACTACTCCTCATATCTATTTTGTACGACGTCAATATAAACGAATGTAAAAAAAAAACTTATAAAACTCTCATACATTTTCTTATCCGTTAAAATATAAAAACAATTCCACGAAAGATTACTCTCTTTTTTATTCATGGGACGCATCACAACTTGTGAATGTGAGGAATGGCCAGGCCTCCACCGTGGTTCGGATCCCACGTTAAACTGTAGGTCCTCCATTTCATCTCGCAATCACCCTACCATTACACATTAGCGTGAGTGCTTATAACCCGAACGGGTAGTAAGACGCGGTGATAGTAATAATTTTATGGTATGCAGTTTTGTACAAACGCTCGTTAGTTCTTAGTGAAGTACATCCTGGCAAGACGTGTGAAGCGACAGTAAACATGTGATAGCCTATAAAGGTTTTATCAAGTCTTGTTATCCTAACGTCAGCTTTAAATTACACTCTTTCTGCACTCAGAAATAAACTGACTTTTATCAATCCATATCCATATACTATAAAGCCACGTGGCTGACTCACTCACTGACATTAATGTTTACCCACTTCCAGATGAGGTAAAAACTTGAAATTTGGAAAACTTGTAGCTTCTAGATTGTAACCGACGGAAAATCCAAAAATTCTAGTGTTTAGCCCCCGAAAAAAATTCAAAATGGCGGAACAACTTTAAAGTAGGTGCGGTATATATAATAAAATACAATACAATACCGGTAAATTTAAGTTGTTACGTTCAAAACAACGCTGAAATTACATTAGTTTACATCCACTTGCAAAGAAATTCACCAGGGGTTTGGGGGCAGAGCCTCCAACAAGCAAAGCTAATTTAATTCTATAGCTATTAATATAACTAGAGTGGAGTTTTATCCGAGCATGGCTACGGGCAGAGGAATTCTACCTCCCACTTCACAAATATCCCAAGAAAAATGTTAAGGTGGGTTGGAAGGGAACGCGTGGTAAGATCCATATTTTTCCAGCACTGTAGACAAAAAAAAAAACCTTTGTCTGGCCGAAATAAACCAAATATTGCCACAGTAGATACATTTGAAAAATGCCCAAAGTGCCAGCGAAGAATCGAGCCCGGGACTTGAAGATTCGTAGCCAGGTGCACTGACCACTGACCCCACCACGGGGCCTGTTAATACACCTACTGATACAATACAATGTATGAGTATTTTAATTATGCTAATGGGGCAAGAGATGCGGACGTAGATCTTGAGTAAATGTACAACCCGTTTGAATGGAAAAACATGTAGGTAAAAACTACCTTCAAAACGGGATTCGAAACCCGACCTCCCCATCAAAGACTAGACGAACTTGATGTTTTACTCAACTTTACGGGCTGCACTTACGTAATCTTTATGTTTAAAAATGACACGTTTAACACCCCAATTTAAGGAAGAAGAAGAAGAAACCAGATTGCCCTATTAGACACAGTTGAGGTTTCAACAGAGGAGACGCGACTGCGCCAGAACCCATTACCCGGACTTAAGGAAAGAAGTTTGGCGAAACGACAGCGGGTATTGGCTGTTCCTTTTACTGCGGATCAGTAAACCCTGCTCACTCACGTGACGTCAGCTTTGAGAGAAAGATGACGCAATAAAACCCTCACCTAAGAAAATCGTTCTGACATCGTGTCAACGCGAACAGTGCCGGGGCCCCATATAACCCCGGAAGTTTAAGCCACTAACATTTATGGCTGAATGAAGGAACCATGGGACGAGATAAGTCGTTGATAAAAACAACAGGGATTCCCTTACAGCAATGAGGTCCCAAATACGGAACATATTACAACACAAACACCTAAAAAAAATATTATAACAAATACAACCAATAAACCTATAAGATACTTTTTTGTTCTATAACTTGTTCAGGCACTAAACAACCCAACAATATTTGATCCAAAATGGGATTAAGATATTGGGGAGTGGAGGAGGTTGCATAATGATGAGCTCCATAACCTGTACTCATCTCAAGAGATTGTTAGTATAATCAAATCTCGTAGATTACGGTGGGCAGGACATGCAGCGCGAATGGAAGAATCTATAACCGTGTTCAGGGCATTGATTGGCAAATTCAATGAAAAGACCTAGATGCAGATAGGAGGATATTATAATAGACCTGAAAGAAACAGGTGTTATGAGGTGGACTGGATAGAACTAGCTCAAGATAGAGATAGGTGGCGACTTTTGTTAAATGCGCTAGTAAACATTTGAGCTAATAATGACAGAGTGAGTAAGCAAGACAATCGTTCGTTACCAGCGCTAGGGACATCGCTAGTATAAATAGTGAACTCCAAATTGTTTGAATCCTTCCTGAGATAGGTCATAATTATTTAAAAGTCTAGCGCACCCTCCAGCCAAACGCCATCAACATTGGAACACGAATATCTGGATAAGAGTTTGGTGTTTACTGGAATCGGCATAGCACTAGTTTTTATGATCATATACTTAATATTGAGACTTTAAACATAGTTTAAAATTTGAAATTTTCCACTCTGAAAGTCCACAAATCTACATATTTCGACTTATAATTAGGTCCTAGATTCCCAAGAAACGAAAGTTAGCTGCTGTAGGGGCGCTGATATTTCTTAATCGGGTGTAATTCTTAATAGAAGGATAACCCGTTTCGGTGGCCGCATGTCTAGAGCAAGTTGTTACTTTCATTGATTTGTCTCAGTCTTACTTATGGCTCTGACAAATATTAAAATGGCATAGGTATGAACGATACTAATAATAACATTCAAGATACAGCCAGTCCCTGTGATAAATTGAGTGAAGGTGTCGCTTGTAGGGTCAGGTGATGGCTTGGACAAACTAATGTACAATAGTACCTTCTGGCTCAGCGAGCAAAGCAACGGAAAACTACCTCACTCCTTATTTCCCTAGTACCCCTCTTCAGTGCTGTCGATGGAAGTTTTGAGGATACAACAAACCTCCGGTTGAGAACACAAACATACAATAGAAATGAAACCCGTGGAACAGTTTTACCCTATATTTAAAAAATCTGCAACAAAACTTAAAAAAAAAATTTTTTTAATGAAACTACTCACTGACTCAAATTTCACAATTATAATATTGTAAAGAATGTATAAAACAGTTTTTTTATCATATTTCTGTCTCAAGTATGAAAATGTATCTAATACCCCGGTTAATCGGTCGTGAAACCAGTTCTCAGATAAACCTCTCAGTTTTCTTGTCCGACGGGACAACCTTTGCCGACCAATATTTTCCAAAAAGTAATGACAATTCTTTTTTTTTTTTGTCTCTATATTAAGCCCCAAGTTAAATCATGTTGAAAAAAACCTACATGACAATATTGTCTCTCGAAAATAAAAGGAAAGAAAGAAACGGATGGTGGAGGTGTAAAACCCGGTAAAGAAAACAATTATCAGCCAAGACAAACGGCCATGATTCCCAGTCGTCCTCTCCGCCGCAATATGAGGACACTCTCGGCAAACAGAGAGAGGGAGAAATAACTGGGGGTCAAAGGTCAAGGGAGGATGGAATGAGAGATTCTGCAATAAAAATAACGCTAGGGGTAAGGGGGATATATTGAGAGACTGATGAGGTCAGCTTAAGGGGGGAAAAAAAGGGTGATAAACTTTAGTGTGAAGTAAACCTCCACCCCCATCTCTTTTACCCCTCAACCAGTAAGTGGCTAAGGCAATCTTAAACGCTTCGGTGGCCGCATGGTCTAAGGCGTGACTCTCGCAATAGACTGGCCTAAAGATGATGAAGGGGAGGAAAGGGGGGAGGGCTAAAATTCCTGTCGGGTGTACTGAGAGTGGTTTTTCTTAAATGATTTTACACTTCTTCGTGTGCAAATGAGGGTACATTTCCTCCATATTTAAATCCCTCACCCCTAACATATTAGCGTACAACCCAAGCGGGTAGTAAGACGCAATGACCAGGCGACCAGTAGACACGCGGATTAAATCTCAAGCTCACGTTTTCTAGTGACGGAGAGGTCAGGGTTTGAATCCCAGCCGGGAGTATTTAGGGTGTGTATTTTTTTTTCTAAATAGTTTCCCCACTCTTCCTCCAAGCGAATGCGAGTGCAATTAATGTAAATTCTTCATTTATCATGCATAGCTCATTAGTGTGATTAAATACGTACAGTCCGTAAGTAAATGGTAACGTTGCGCCGCACAGGCTTTCTTTTTATCATAAAAGAAATTTACTAGAAACTCGTAAGATTTATGAAACCAAATTATGTAAATTGTTGCAGAAACACTCCACCAACGAGCATAACAATCAATTTATGTATTCAAAAAGCTGCATAAAAAATATATATGTTTAGTTATATCTCAGAAACTATTGATTTTATAAACATATATTTCAAATAAAATATTTATATATTTAATAGTATTACATATTTACATTGATAAGTTATTTCGTAACTTAAATAGTTTCAAAGATATTATCAAAATTGAAAATTTTCGCGTATGTAAAGAAGCTTCAAAGTAATTTGTCACGGGAAGATGATGGGTTTCCTTTTATTTGTTATGTCAAACCGTGACTGGACACACATTTTAATCAAAATCGTTTGAGTGTATTTGGAAAAAATAAATTTTTCCCTTTTTTTTTTTGTTCTTTAGTAACCTACCCTTAATTTTAGGGTTATATCTCTAATTAATAACCTCATCGGGGGACCCTTGTGAAATCCCTTGATTTAAAGTTTTAGCCCGATTAGTTTTGTTTTTAGATAGACAGACAGACAGACAGACGTCTTAGCGAAAACAGCTTGTTCTGTTTCAGGGGGTCATGAAACGTCGACATTTATCAAAATATAGAATTTGGTTTTTTTGACTATCACAATACTTCTCTCTCAAAGGGGTCGGGAGAAAGTAAAATCCTCGGTGAAAATACAAAGTTCATGAGCAAATTTTATTTATTTTTATTTATTACCGCGTCTTCCTACTATCCGTTCGGGTTATATACGCTTAAGTACTAATTACGCTAACGGGTTAAGAATTTGGAAGATTGAATTAAGAGGAAGTGAACCCGCATTTGCGCGGAGGGAGGTGGGAGAAAAAAAACATTTAGGAAAAACCACCACCCCGGTTCACCCGACCGAGATTCGAACCTCAATCTTCCCGTCCTCGGCATTCTAGCTCAACACGAAACTAGCGCGTTAACTAACTATGCCACCGAGGCGGGTCAGGACAGATTAGCAGTGGTAACCAATCAACATTTTATTTCCTAATAATTGTTCAACCTAAAATGAAGAACGCGGCAGCAATCGTAAATATTGGGAAGTGCTGGCAAACAAAAGTGTCGGCGGGTTTGTTAAGAGGATTTGCAGAGAAATTGGGGGGGGGGGGGGGGCGGAGGTTCAGGGGGGGTAGATGTGAAGGAGTTTGAGGAGAGAGGGGGAAAAGGGGGTGGAACACGAAGGTTCCATTAGATGGGTCAACAAGGTGACACTTCTTCCTGCACATTTCTACCCTCAAACAGATGTCCCGGCTCACACCAAGACAAGGTAGATTGAGGGGGGGGGGGGGAGGGCAACAAAATGTTTTGACGAGTCGGACACACTCCTACGTTAAAAAAAACGTTATCTATATTTAAAATGTTACGCTTTTTCTTTTCTTTTTTCTTTTCATAAACCAAGAAAAAATGTTTACCCACTTGGGCGGGAACACGGACAAAGACATCGTTAGAATCCCGGCCCGGTGCGCTGAATTTTTTTTTGTAATGATTCGCAATAGTTAAAAATATTTATTTGATGGCTTCGATCAAATCAAAACAACACCCTGAGGACAGAAATAATTGTTTTTGGGTTTTGGGGCACATAAAACTTAAAGAGTCGTCATAATTTCAAGCTCAAAAAATTGTTCACGGTTACAATATTTTTCCTTTTCATTAGATAATAAAAAAGTGAAATAAATCAAGAGTACAATATCGACAGACTAACTCTGCTAAGATTGACTTTGTCCCACTAGTACAGTATAATAAATATTCATAAAAATGTTACTTCATTATTAGTGTTATTTTATTAATAATATATATATATGTGATCATATGACTTGACATATGACATGACATATGACATATCTATCATATGACATATGACTTGACTTGAAAGTAGATTATACATTGCTGCCTTTCCTGCTTGATAACCATTTTGTTTGAAAAATATCCTGCTTCAAAAAGTGATAGGTAGGTAGTATTAGGGTGGGGTGGTCCCTATTGGTAAATGTTTGAGAAACACATGTCTAGGTGCTAGTGTCGCGTGTATAATACCAACGCCATAGTCTTGTTAGTTTGTAAGTTGTGTAGTTTAAATTACCTAATTAAAATAATATAGCCAATAAAATTACTAGACATTTTTCCTTGTATTGCGGTCAATCTTGTTTGGGTTCCACACGAGTGCGCGCAGTTACATCAAGATGCAGTTAGCTGTTAGTCTAAGGAGTATAGTATTGAGAAGCGTTCGGTGAAGTCATGGTTTGTTCAAACATAAACTCCACGCAATGAAACTATGGAACCTGACTATAATGACCACATAGTAGTACTGTGACATATGATGAAACAATGAAACCTCAAAAAAATGACCTCACAGTAGTGATACACAGGAGGAGGCTAAGGGAACTCGACTAAAATGACCGCAGAGAAGTGAAAAATACAAAGCTATGGGACCTTGCTAAAATGACTGAATAGTAATGCTGTGACACACGGCAAAACAATGGAACCTCGACTAAAATGACCTCAGAGTATTGTAGTGATGCTCAAAGATGCCATGTAACCTCGACTAAAATGACCGCAGAATAGTGTAGTGATGCTCAAAGATGCCATGTAACCTCAACTAAAATGACCGCAGAGTAGTGTAGTGATGCTCAAAGATTCCATGTAGCTCGACTAAAATGACCGCAGAGTAGTGTAGTGATGCTCAAAGATTCCATGTAACCTCAACTAAAATGACCGCAGAGTAGTGTAGTGATGCTCAAAGATTTCATGTAGCCTCGACTAAAATGACCGCAGAGTAGTATAGTGATGCTCAAAGATTCCATGTAGCCTCGACTAAAATGACCGCAGAGTAGTGTAGTGATGCTCAAAGATTCCATGTAGCCTCGACTAAAATGACCCAGAGTAGTGTAGCTCAAAGATTCCATGTAGCCTCGACTAAAATGACCGCAAAGTAGTGTAGTGATGCTCAAAGATTCCATGTAGCCTCGACTAAAATGACCGCAGAGTAGTGTAGTGATGTTCAAATATGCCATGTAGCCTCGACTAAAATGATCGCAGAGTAGTGTAGTGATGCTCAAATATTCCATGTAGCCTCGACTAAAATGACCGCAGAGTAGTGTAGTGATGCTCAAAGATTCCATGTAGCCTCGACTAAAATGACCGCAGAGTAGTGTAGTGATGCTCAAAGATTCCATGTAGCCTCGACTAAAATGACCGCAGAGTAGTGTAGTGATGCTCAAAGATACCATGAAACCTCGACTAAAATGACCGCGCAGTAACTCTGAAACGCTGGGTCATGTGTCCCAACCTCTCAATCAATAATCGAAGACAAACAATGCACCCAACTCTTGGACCAATCAAGAAGCCCTCTCTCTTGTTTGCTGCAATAAAAGCTCGAGATCCGGGGATGCAACTTAACACCGTGGATTGAAAAAGTCAAATAGCGGGAGGGAATCCAAATAAACTTGCCCTAACACGCCTCTCCACTGACTTGGCGTCTCAAACTATAGGTATCTGAAAATGTTAAGAGTGATTGAATATATATTTTCAAAATCGACCCACGTCTTACTGTGGATTCACACGTTAGCCGAGAAACAAGAGTAGAAATGAAACGTATTCACGTAACAAGCTCTGAACCAATCACAAGAAATCAGCGTTGGTCGCTCTGCACTTGAAGAAATAATCTCAGCCCTATCCACGTTTCTCCATAAAATCACGAGTGGAATAACCGATCAAATTTTTTTTAAACCGACAGACTTAATCACTGCGCATGTGCCTAAGCCAACGTACTCAATACCATATGCACATACACAAAGAGATACAAGCAGACAGCGGTAACTACTGTAGTGAAATTATTTTAAATAACTAGTTGAATGAAAAGCTTGTGGGTCATTCTTGTTTTGTGTCGATTTGTTTTACTAACTACACGACACAATAGTTATAAAACATCCAACGTGATATTAATTTTTTTGTCCATCATAAAATTAATTATATTTATAATAAGCTATTTTAAGATTTCTTTGCAAAGAATTATGGGTAAACATCAATTTTTGCTAACGTGTGAATTATTGCACTACTAGAGCAGATTATGTTCTAGTTTTTGGCGAGCGTGTGAGAGTGAGAGTGGCTTTTCTTAAATAATTCCTTCCTCTCCTTCCAGTAAGAAGTGTTGATAAAAAAAAGTGTAGATTTTTTTTTTAGTTCACTGCATCATACTACCTGTTCGTGTTATACCGAGTGCATTCATTACGCTGATGGAATAGTAGTGAGGAAGGTATTATTTTATAGTAAATGTACCCGCATTTGCGGTGGAGTAGGAGACCATTTAGGAAAAAAAAATCCAGAATTCAGCCGACCCGTATTCGAACCCCGATATCCCCGTCACAAGCTATCCAATATAACACGAAATTGTCACGTTAAACCATGTGACCACCGATAAGGGTTTTTATAATACTATCACTTTCTTGAGGGTTTAGAAGGTACACCTTCTGAACAGATCGGTTATACCAAAAGACTTAAAAACCCACCAGCTTCCCGGTGCGTAAATTCATTACCGTTAAAGGGGAAACCGCCAATTGAACGGAATAAATATTTTCGGCCGTGCCACAAATAAAATAAAAGCGTGACTGTGGTTCGGTTGACAGACGGGAGTCTAGTGGACCCATTTAAGATCTCCACTGGCTCCACACCTCCATATCACTATCATCAACTCATCTCATCACGGTATGACGTGTATGACAACCTCCAAGGTGTACCCTGAGTAATGTTCTGTTCCCACAGAGCGGCTAAAAGCCTACATACACGGCGAGACCTAACTATAGTAGCCCCATGGCTTCTTTGGTGCTGACTGACAGTTCACAGCTGACTTCTGGCAGTCAACATTTAGGTATATATTTAAATTTTGAATGTCAGAAGTGACAGCTGCTAAACACATGTTTTTTGCAGATTTTATGGTTCGGCAGGGATATATAATTTGGTCCGGTAGCTTTTCAAAGCCGTCAGCTGTCAGTCAGCACTAAAGAAGCCATGGGGCTACTGTAGATATCGTATTTCTCACGGTCAAATATGACACAGGCAACAAAAAAAAAAAAAAAAAAAAAAAAAAAAACCCCACCAAACATAGAATATTATTGAGGCAATTAATTTTGAAATATAACAATCTCATGACCCACTTCGGTGGCCGCATGGTCTAACGCGCTAGTTTCGTGTTGGACTAGACTGTCGAGGACGGGGAGATCGGGGTTCGATCCCGGTCGGGTACGTTTTCCCCTAAATGTTTTTCCACTCTCCCTCAACACAAATGTGGGTACATCTCCTCTAAATTAAACCTTCCTAACCCTTAGCACATTAGTGCAATTAGTATATAAGTGTATAACCCGAACGGGTAGTAAGACGCGGTACTAAAAAACAAAAAAACAAAAAAAATCTCATGGGTCCGATTCACGCGTCTATAGTATGTAGTTTTAAACATATATTTTGGAAATTGTAAGAATGAGATATTAGTCTAAAGGACTGTAGTAAAGGGGTATTTGGTTCGGAGGTAATATACGTTAGTATATTTGTTTGGTGATATTCTAAAAATAAGATCTAGGTATTAGAAGAATAGTGATTAAAAACACACATTTTAAAACGCCATTATCACGGATGACGTTCAATTATCACTATTAATTAGTACGCTGGTTCTGTTTAAAGAGAATATCATCATTTAAGGAAGGTAGATGAACGGAAGAAAGGATCGGACCGAAATACTAGAGAGAATATTAGGGAATGAAGTGGAAGGGTAGAAGGTGCAACGAGGGGTTTGGAAGAACAAGTTGATGATTAGGAAGGCAGCAAAATCAGCTTCGTTAGCTGCCAGAGGGAGGACATACTTCTTGCTTATTCAGGCCTAAAACTAACTTCCTCCGTCTTTCAGTAAGGTTCACACTGAAGGGTTTACTCCTAGGCATTTTCACCCTTAAAGGAAGATGAATATAACAAGTTTTGATACATATATACTTGGATAGGTTTAAAAAGAACCTTTCCAAAACTTGATCTAACCTTCAAAACGATGCTTCCTATAGACAAAAAAAAAAAGATGGCGCTATACTTTACTAAATTAATTAATGAAGGATTGGTTGTTTCATTTCATTACTGGATGAATGTATATACAAATTGGACTCAAGATGGGAAAAAAAAATACCTACAAAATTTAATTTTTTGACATCTTCCCTACTCTGTCAGATTTAATTAATTTATAGAATTAATCTAATTACTTTTTGATGCTGTCTTTGCTTGGGAAATAAAGTTATCGGTGTAAACTAGTTATCCTGTTATGAATAAAATGTAAAAGGATGCTTTGTTTTTTTTTAAATAAGGCGGCAACTTGATAATCCAATTATTAGACATAGTAATCCAATAACACTGCGCAAAATAACAACTCAATGTAACAAATTCCTCTTTTGAATTCTGACGTCTTATTGATTTTTATTGTAGTAAATTTAGTTAAAATAACTATTCATAATATTAATAAAAATTATTAACTTATGATACAAATGTTGAAAACCGTGAAACTTCTGACAACAAAAATGGATTATAATTAATAAATATATCTAAAACCTAATTTTAATTAAATACACTAGAATTATACCGATTCACCATAGTGATTTAAACATAGATACTTTAGAGTAATTAATGTTGTCAGACAGTCGATTTTTCCGCTCTTTGAATACAGTACAGTAAATGGATTTCTATGATAAGTTATCTATATTTATATATTCGTAATATTCTAAATCGATTAACATTATCAAAGGAATATATTGCTTATTAACGAATAAAGCTGAGAGAATTTTTACCTAAGTATTTCAGATTAAATCTTTCCAGGAGAGTAATTAAATTATAGATATTATAATTACTTCCCCTCAGTTATATGCCCTTTGTACACTTTCAAATAGTCAGTTTTGTATGATTGAAAAATTTGATAATCGAGATTTTGGTAGAAGAGAACAGTAGAAGTTAGTTACTAAAGTTACTAGAACAAGTTTAATATATATTCATACATCAAGTCATGTTATCTGCAGTTGTCACTTTTGATAAATTTTTACCTAATACCTATATATTAAAACAATAATATAGTAAAATGCTATCAATATTGGCTGTAAAAAAGTTTGAATTTTCTCTAATGTTCTTCAGGGTATAGCTATTCGGTGTGCTAATATTAATTTAAAAGAATCGTGGATTACAGTTTTATTCACACTTATTTTTACTGAACTTAAACAAGATAAATTCATAACTCCCTCGCTAGAGATCATGCTAATATAATTATTTTAAATGCAGACAAGTAGTAGCTTTATTTCTACCTACATATAGATCCATTTATATTTCCACAGTTATAAATCGAACGAATTAAATCTTGGTATACTAATGTGAGCTATATTTTTTTATAAACCAAAGATAGACCTGCTTCAGTGGCCGCATGGTTTAAGGCATCGCTTTCACAATATACTAGACTGCCGATGACAGAGAGATCGGGGTGTGAATCTCGGCAAGGTGGTTTTTTCTATATGGTTTTCCACTCTCCCTCCACACAAATGCGAGTACACTTCCTCTAAATTTACACTACTCATATTTAACACATTATAGTAATTAGCGAATATACGTAAAACCCAAACGGGTAGAGAGGCAATGTACTAAAAAAAATTAACATATATATTCTGAAAAATTGAGGTATTTGAGGGGTCAATATTGCAATGATTAAAGGATGTACAGGTTCAAGGATTCAAGTGTACCATACCTAATAATAATACATCTGTTGGTTTCAGTTTATTTTCCGGACAACCCTACCACCTCTGTGTTCCTCCAAGTCCCAGTCGATAAACCCTTACTCGTGATGTCTTCCTTGCCCGCCTGATGTGAGTGAGTGAAGGGAGACGGGCCGCTAAGGTGCCGTACAGCTTCCTCCTCTGGACCATAGCGATAAGGACTGCACCTGCCTCCTCTTGCTTCCCCAAAGACAATTGAAGGTGGCGCTACCGACACATTCGTCTGAGCGGTCAAAAAGCTTGAATTAAAGTGTTTTTTTTTATAACTATATCGTTTAGAGTAGTTATTGTAATCGTGAACATTTTCGACCTTGAGATTGTAACGAATCTTGGCGTTTTGTCAAGAACTCAAAAACTCAGGGTCTTGAAATCGTGTCCGATCTCATGTATGTGTACTAGTATTTGCCCGCGGTTTCGCTCGCATTTTTGAAACTAAACATTAATCTCAGCCCATAAACTGAGTTCACAAACTAACGCAATCCATAGAACGCAATATTTTCCTAAGAACAATCATAATTACCCGCCTCGGTGGCGTAGTTGGCTAACGCGCTAGTCGTGTTGAGCTCGACTGCCGAGAACGGGGAGATCGAGGTTCGAATCTCGGTCGGATGAATTGAGTTTTTTTCTCTAAATGGTTTCCACTCTCCCTCCACGCAAATGCGGGTTCACTTCCTCTAAATTCAACCTTCCCAATTCCTAATCCATTAGCGTAATTAGTACTTAAGCATATAACCCGAACGGGTAGTAAGACACGGTGCTAAATAATAATAATAATAAAACAATCATAATTCATAAGCTATGTAAAAACAAATAATATACATTGTTACAAACGTATGGGAAATAAAAGCCTCACAGTTTAACAAAAAGCACAAAATGTTCAGACTATAATTGGGTTTTAAGGTTGTCCCTTTAAATGTATTCAAATATTTCAATTTTATATCATAGGGGAAATTTTGGGGGGGGGATCGCTTTTCCCCTTTCCCAATGATTAATTTTAAAGTGATTTATTTTTAAAAGTATTTGTGGTGGCTCTTATACAATAAGGTACAGTTGTTTGGGCACGATTGAACAACAAACAAATAAGCAAACAAACAAAAAAAGGCAGAATTTCATTTTTATATAATTAGTAGGGTAGAGGTTTTTTTAAATTAGGTTCACATACGCTAGTTTTCCTAAATAATAATTATATAAAGTTTAAGATTTTCATGGTCCTTGGTTTGTCACCCTTCCGCACCAGCAATCACGCAGTTTATTACTTCAGGCTCACAATATGTGTGGTAACAAAAACTAAGGTCTTTCAAAGAAAGTGGTTAGTACCAAGTTTTAGCTTTCTAAGGTCCTTGGTTCTTGATCTACCCGAATAGGTAGTCACAATATCTAATGAGATAGGCCCACAATGGATGTACAAAATAGAGGCTAAGGTGTGCACAGTGCACCAGGCGCGTACGCAGAATTTAATTTCGGGGGGTGAAGGGGGGGGAGAAAACACCAAGAAATCCACAAATTTTTAAATATTATCAGGGAAAAGTATATCTTCATGCACACCTCAAACAATGGCTCTTTAAAACTAACAAAATAAAATTGACAGTAACGTACAGTTAGACAAACAGGACACACATGCAACACTAACTGTTCCTGTCCGCCAGTCTAGTCCATGTGGACAAAACAGTACAATGTGCAACGAGTGGGCAGGGAAATGTTTCAATCGATCGATTTAACTATCGATCAAGCACCGAGTGGGCAGGGAAATGTTTCAATCGATCGATTTAACTATCGATCAAGCACCGAGTGGGCAGGGAAATGTTTCAATCGATCGATTTAACTATCGATCAAGCACCGAGTGGGCAGGGAAATGTTTCAATCGATCGATTTAACTATCGATCAGCACCGAGTGGCAGGGAAATGTTTCAATCGATCGATTTAACTATCGATCAAGCACCGAGTGGGCAGGGAAATGTTTCAATCGATCGATTTAACTATCGATCAAGCACCGAGTGGGCAGGGAAATGTTTCAATCGATCGATTTAACTATCGATCAAGCACGAGTGGGCAGGGAAATGTTTCAATCGATCGATTTAACTATCGATCAAGCACCGAGTGGGCAGGGAAATGTTTCAATCGATCGATTTAACTATCGATCAAGCACCGAGTGGGCAGGGAAATGTTTCAATCGATCGATTTAACTATCGATCAAGCACCGAGTGGGCGGGGAAATGTTTCAATCAATCGATTTAACTATCGATCAAGCACCATCTATCGACTAGTGACGACAATATCTAGTGACTGCACACCCTAAAGATTGACCCAACTACTTATTTCAAGTTTAAAAATTCCTTGTTGATTGAGTTTAAAGATCCACTTCCCAAATGACGCGTGGTCTAAGGCATTAGTCTCGGACATGTTTGATAATTAAGATGTATTAATTTTTAAATTGTAAGGTATTTAACTATAAAGATCATCCAGTTTTGTCCTTTAAAAAAATATTTTAAATACAATAAACATTTATTTTTCTACGTTTCAGATTCCATTAAAAAGAAACAAATTTTTGGCGACATGAAAAAGTAATAAAAGATTTGATCAGAGGATTTTTTTTTCTGAAAGTTATGGAAGATCACTAAACAATCACTACCCACACCGGTGTACACATGGTCTAAAGAGTCACCCTCGAGTTATTCTGGGTTGGCGGTGACTGGAATATCGGGAATCTATTACCGGTCGAGTGTGCCGAGTTAAACAAATAAATTGTTTCTTACTCTCCCTACAGCAAATGCGCATACATTTTCCATTAAATTTTACCTTCTTTATCCCTATCCCATTGGCGTAATAAGTGTAAGTACGTCCAACTCAACTGTTACTAAAACCAGGTGGAAAAAAAAATTTAAACCTCTCTTGGATGAACTCTCAAATAAGTCTTTAACAAGTTGCCGATTATAAATTTACCGTTCTTAAACGTGAATGAGAGAGATAGGCGATTTTTCCTCTTAAGCCATAAAACCCTTATTTTTTTACACCCCCTCTCCACTCTCTATCAAATGTTATCCTCCCTTCTTTTCCGTTGTCATCCTCTCGTGATATTTAACTCCATTCCGATAGAGTCGACCTCTGAAAGTGAATGAAATTGAGAAGAGAGTAAAAAAGGGGTGGAGGGGGGTGGTTTGTATGGCAGCGGCCTTCGCAAGACATGGAGACTTGGAAAGTTTCTCGAAGAGAAATGAAAAGGGATAGGTGAAAAGAAAATGCAGAAATTGAGATGAAGAAGGGGAATGATTTCACAACACCTCAAGGTATAGAGAATGATATGTGAGGGAGGATTATTTAGCTTTTTCTTGTGTGTGTGTGTGTGTGTGTGTGTAATCAACGTATTCCCCTTCCTTATCTCAGCCTGTTCTGGCGACACGTGAATATATTAATTACCTACTCTAATGTGTGAGGAATTAATTATTTAGAGGAAATGTACCCACGTTCGCGTGCGTTGTAGTCGAATGATAAACCACTTAGGGAGGGTGGGGGGACCTCTGTACATCATCCCGAGATTCGAACCCTGACCTCCACGGCACCGGAAAACCAGACGAAATGAGCGGGTGTCAAAGAAGTTCTTATCACATTCGAAAAATATCATCAAGACTTGTATTTACGAGCGCTTCTGTCAAATATTATTACTTTTGTAAAATATTACTCGCTTTGCTCGTTGGGGGCTGGCCACCCCCAAACTCCCAGTGTATCTTCTTTGCAAGTGGATGTAAACTAATGTAATTCCAGCGTTGTTTTGAACGTAACAACTTAAAGTCACTGGTATTGTATTGTATTCTTCACACATTATTTTAGTTTCTCCATACTTATAGGACAGCTAGAATCATTAAATTTGGCACGCTTATGGCAATTGGATGTACCAATATGCCTGCCAAATTTTATGATTCTAGATGTCCCATAAGGGTGTCAAAAAATTTTAAAAATGTGTGGAAAATGTGCAAAATGTACCTAAAACTAAAAAATCTATCTCTATCTAAGGTATAAATGATGGAGATACGACAAAAAGTAATAGGACCAAGCTTGTGGATCTCGCCAAATCCGCAGCTGTTGGTGCAAACTGTTTTTTGATATGTCTTACCGTTTAGCCACAAGAAACCTCCAAAGAAAGGTCCGCACCAACTTTAAAGTTGCTCCACCATTTTGAACTTTTTTTCGGGGGTTAAAAATTAAAATTTTAGCTTTTTGAAATTTCCCCGTCGGTTACAGGCTCAAATCTATAAGTTTGCCAAATTTCAAGTTTCTAGCTCATTTGGAAGTGGGTAAACATTAATGTTAGTGAGTGAGTGAGTCAGCCATGTGGCTCTATAGTGTATGGATTACTACTTTTAACTTTAGAAGTAGTAGTAGACCTGGTATTAGTTGTTGTTATGTAGTAGAAAATATTTCAACTTTAAAACCAAAGAGAAGTGTTAAGACTGTAGTAACAATAATAACATGACGTAATTCTAAATATTATGTACTTAGCATTTTTGAATGGATGGAGCGAAGTCTACTGTTTGCCGAAATATAAGATAGAACAATTTTATTATTCATAAATATTAAAATTTACAGTCAAATCTGGAGGGATGGTGGACGGATAAGTCCGGTACATAAGTATTATTTCGTGGAATCTCCCCGAAAATCTAGAACAAATAAAAATCACCTTTCTTTCAGTAGTGCATAAATTATACACCCTCGAAGTTTCTCCACACCTTGAGACGAAGAGAAGAATGATCCACCCTCAAAGTTTATCCACACCTTGAGACAAAGAGACGAATGATCCACTCAAGAAGTTTCTCCACACATTGAGACAAAGTGATGAATGATCCACCCTCGAAGTTTCTCCACATCTTGAGACAAAGAGACGAATGATCCATCCTCAAAGTTTCTCCACACCTTGAGACAAAGAGACGAATGATCCACTCAAGAAGTTTCTCCACACATTGAGACAAAGTGATGAATGATCCATCCTCGAAGTTTCTCCATACCTTGAGACAAAGTGACGAATGATCCATCCTCAAAGTTTCTCCACACCTTGAGACAAAGTGACGAATGATCCACCCTCAAAGTTTCTCCACACATTGAGACAAAGTGATGAATGATCCACCCTCGAAGTTTCTCCACATCTTGAGACAAAGAGACGAATGATCCATCCTCAAAGTTTCTCCACACCTTGAGACAAAGTGACGAATGATCCACCCTCAAAGTTTCTCACACATTGAGACAAAGTGATGAATGATCCACCCTCGAAGTTTCTCTACACCTTCAGAAAAAGAGACGAATGATCCATCCTCGAAGTTTCTCCATACCTTGAGACAAAGTGACAAATGATCCACCTCAAAGTTTATCTATACCTTGAGACAAAGAGACGAATGATCCATCCTCGAAGTTTCTCTACACCTTGAGACAAAGAGACGAATGATCCATCCTCGAGGTTTCTCCATACCTTGAGACAAAGTGACGAATGATCCACCCTCAAAGTTTTCTATACCTTGAGACAAAGCGACGGGAGTGCTTGTGCGAGATAGAGACGGGTGTTGGGGGAAGGGGTGGGGGTGTTAAGGCCCCCTTGCGAGAGAAAGGGGTGCGTAAGCGAGGGAGAGAGGGAGAGGTTCATTGTTGCGTGATCCATCATCAAGGGACTTGAGTATTTTACACTGTGAGATGGGATATTATTTGCAGTGCGAAAACATAATGGATAATCATTGTGCTTCTCTCTGTGAGGGATGAGTCGAGCGTAAAGAAAATCGAGAAGAGAGAAAGAATATGAAAATTGTTTGACGTGGTGAATTTTTGTTATTTCTCTCTTTTAACTTTGAGAGTAATAAAATGAACAAAAACTAAATATATATTTTGTTCGGTTTATTTATTTAATTAATTGATCAATCGTAAAACAAGAAACAGGTAAATAAATGTATGAAAATATTATCCTGACATGTTTGAATAAAACTTGGAAAGTTATAATAGTTATCTATGGGTCCCTTGAGCGCCTAATTTTTCCCCAAAAATCCAAATCAGATCTTTTGATATTACTTAATTAAATAATAAATAAAACACGCTTCGGTGGCAGGATGGTCTCGTAATATGCTGGACTGTTGATGACAGGAATATCGGGGATCGAATCCAGGTCGGGTGTATTGAGGGTGGCTTTCCCCTAAATTGTTTTCCATTGTCACTCCATGAAAATTTGGGTACACTTCTTTTAAATTCAACCATCCTCATCCCTAGCACATTAGCGTGATTGCGTAGGACCTGAACGGATAGTATGACGCGATGATAATTATAAATTGTAGAATGAACAAACGTAAATAGGTAGGTATGTATTGTATATTTTTATACTTTTGACTTCAAAATGTCAGGCTGATGCTTGTGTATGAGGATCCGGGGCAACTTTTATTCTCAAAATTATTTAAATTTTGAAAATATTCGTATAAAAGATTGCTCATGATATTTATTTATGTTTGTATACACCGCGTTCAACCAACCCGTCCAAAATATTCGCATAATCGCATATCCACACGCAAGGGTATGTACTAAAGGATAAAATTTTAAGAAGTGTTCCCGCATTTTCATAGAAAAAGAGTGAGAAACCATTCAGAATAAAAACAGCTCATCACGCTCGGACGAAATTCGAACCCAGAACTCCCCCATCACCGGAAAACCAGACTAGATGAGCCTGACATTTAGACCACGTGCCCATCATGCTGGTTATCTGTTTTATTAACTTCTTCGGTCCTACCCCCCTTCCCCCAATAATTAAGGCGATTTATCTTTTTCCATAAATAATTTTCATCAAAATTTCGAAAGTAGACAATTTTTTTTTTTTTTTTCGAAACCGAGCATCCGTTAAAAAACTGTTCCACCGTTTCAAAATGTCGACGCGAGTAGTCCACCAGTTATTAATGACGGTTCACGACCTTGACCATACAGTGACCCTCACCTCGGTCCTGAGTGTCACAGCGTGACATGACAGGGTTGGAAGGGGAGGAGGGGGGTTCATGCCCAGTAGTGACACCTGGCGAGGGGACGGATGACTGATGAACCACGAGGTTGCGCGCAGTTTAAAGCACCCTCATCGTTACTACACCTATTTATCCGCTCTAGGACAGCGCTGAAGGCAAGCTTACACAGGCAAGGCAAGTCTCATGGGTTACACTAGTCGCTATGCGGACAACTACTTGCTAAACATCAGAGTGTAAGCAGACAGGCAAGGCGAGGGAATATATAGGTTATGTTTTCAATCGCACTTGCCTTTTATCCACACTCAAATCAATCGAATGTCCAAAAACCAACCGACTTAATCAGTGCGCATGCGCTTACAAAGCAAGATACCAGTAGACCACTACATCTAATGTTGTGGAATTTATTATTATTATATTTAGCACCGCGTCTTACTACCCGTTCGGGTTATACGCCTAAGTACAAATTACGCTAATGGATTAGGAATTGGGAGGGCTGAATTTAGAGGAAGTGAACCCGCATTTGCGTGGAGGGAGAGTGGAAAACCATTTAGGAAAAACCACCCCCAGTTCACCCGACCGAGATTCGAACCTCGATCTCCCCGTCCTCAGCGGTCGAGCTCAACACGACTAGCGCGTTAGCCAACTACGCCACCGAGGCGGGTAATGTTGTGGAATGATTTGAAACCACTGTTTAAATGAAAGGTGTGTCTTTATTGAACTGTTTAAATTTATTTTCACTACACTGTACACAACACAATAATAATAATAATAATAATAATAATAATAATAATAATAATAATAATAATAATAATAATAAATAATAATAATAATAATAATAATAATAATAATAATAATAATAATAATATGAAAACATTAATCGGGATATCAAAGAACTGTTTAAGCACTCAGAAAATAAACGTCTTTGGTCAGTTATTTAAGTTTGTGTTGAAAAGTATGTTGGGCCGCTTTTACATTTCTGCTAGCGTATTAATTGTTACGACACTCGAACAGATTTTGTCCTCTTTGGCGAGCGGTTGATGCCAACGGCTGTAGCAGAGCAATACTCCCCCACCTTTTCTTCTAAGATTACAGCAATAGCCACTTCGGTGGCCGCGTGGTCTAACGCGCTACTCTCGCAGTAGACTGACTGCCGATAACGGGGAGATGAGGTTCGAATCTCAGTCGGGTGTTTGAGAGTGGTTTTCCACTCTCCTTCCATGCAAATGCGGTATCACTTCTGTACTAAAACCTTCAAATTCTAAAATCATTAGCGTGATTAGTTTTTTTTGTTTTAGCACCGCGTCTTACTACCCGTTCGGGTTATACGCTTAAGTACTAATTATGCTAATAGTTTAGGAAATGGGAAGGTTGAATTTAGAGGAAGTGAAAAACCATTTAGGAAAAACCACCCCCAGTTCACCCGAGCGAGATTCGAACCTCGATCTCCCCGTCCTCGGCAGTCTAGCTCAACACGAAAAGCACGTTAGCTAACTACGGCACCGAGGAGGGTAGCGTAATTAACTCAGTACATAAACGTATAACCTGAACGGTAGTAAGACGCGGTGATAAAAAAAGTTTAAAAAAATACTGCAATAAAATGGACTTTAAAGATGAATTACTTGAACTTGTTTTATTACATAATTTATTTCAAACATATGGCGTCGTTAGTTCTAGGTCTACCCTCTACTTTCGACAAACTAAGTTGAACCAGGACAGGTTTTTTTTTCACCGCGTTCTACGACCTGTTCAGGTTATAGGCATACATTATAATCACTCTAATGGGGTGCGGATGAGGAAGGAATCATTTTAAGACTCGACTGAGATTCAAACCTCTGTCTCCCTATCTTCAGTAGGCCACTATAGTGACGCTTCGACCAGTGAAGCGGTGAAAATATGTTCTTAATGTAAACGTTTATAATCGTCGAGACTCCTACTGGACTTGCATGTGATACTTCATGAAATAAGGTGACCATCCTCTCGTATTTTATGCGACAGCTCCGTATTTGAAAGTCTCATCCCATTTTATTTTTTTGCAGGTCTGAAGAAAAAAAAACGCGTTCCGTGTTTTACTATGCGTCCCGTAAATTTCCCTATTTTAGAAATTACATGGTGTATTATGAAACTTAGGTATTTTACAATATTTCTCTTTCTGAGAATGATACGATATTTTCAGTTATAATTATTTTACACAGACAGCCGTGAGTTTAGAATTTAGCCTTTGGGCTTTGTGAATCCCCGAATTCTATCTAATCACTGCTTACTGCGTTTCACGTAACGGTCAGTCAGTCTGCCTCAATATCTAGATTAGCTACAGTAGCCCATGGCTTCTTTGGTGCTGACTGACAGCTGACGCTTTGAAAAGCTACCAGACCAAATTAGTATCCCTACGCCGAACCATATGATCTGCAAAAAAAATGTGTTTAGTACTGTAATTCTGACAGTCAACATTAGTATATCCTAATGTTACTGTCAGAAGTCAGCTGTGAATGTCAGTAGCACAAGAAGCATGGCTACTGTACCTAAATGTTGACTGTCATAAGTCACTGTGAACTGTCAGTCAGCACCAAAGAAGCCGTGGGTCTACTGTAACAAGCAGTAATAATATTAAATTAATAATAAGCATAATAATTCAATAATAATAATGAATGTAGTAGGCCTAGTAGTGAACATTTAACAAGATGGTGTCCCGTGCGTTATGAGAGAATGGTCACCTTATTCATGATAAGAGGCTCTAAGTGACCTGCTTCCAAGACTTGACTTCTTACCTGTCTAGTGTAAGTCCGCCCTAAAAGAAAAGCGCTAGTCGAAAACAGGATGATTAATTTATTCTTCCCTCGCAAACTGTGTCAGCGCGCTCACGCACGTGCGTGGAGGGGTTTATTTATAAATTAGAGGTGTCGTCGATAAGCAAACAATTTAATCAATCTATAAAAGATAGAGATGTAAAGACACCTTAAACCAGTATGTATCCCGTATGTCCACTTAGACGTACCAGGTTAGATTCCCTGGCGTGATCAGGACATTTTGTTTGTTTGTCGGGTTTTGTATTTGATCTAGTGTTCGTTTGTTCGTTAGTAAGTAGTACGTTGATACAATAATCAATGGTTTAGAAAGTGTACGCTAAACATCCATGTTAAGAGAGGGGGTATCCGACAGCTAGCAGAAGATCTTTATAGCAAACATTGACTGAAAGTACTGATATCAACCTATTCGCAAACAATTGCCAATACTATGCTATCAAAGTGTTATCAAACGAGTCTAATAATACTTCCCTGAGGATTACTGTTTAGTTGGCGTTTTCGTAACACATAAAAAGAACAAAGTATACTAATAAAACCATCATGTTTTTTTGTTTTGCTGCTATAGTAACAAGATATAATGTTAAAGCACATTAAGTTATTAATTTAAAAGTATTTTACTCACACTTGTATCTTATAACTGGCCGCCAAAATAAATAAATAATTTTTTTTATGACTGAAAGAGAGAGCCAATTTTGTAAACAGCGCATGAACACAAACAAACAAGACAATATGTATGACGTCATCATCCGCAAGTAAACCACAAAGGCTGCTTCCACAAAAAAAGAAACATCAAACGGTTATTTTATAAGTTCGTGTTTCAATATTGTAAAAATTGTTAAAAATTAAAAACAAATTATTTGTTTGAGTAAATGTTTGATGCCGGAAGTATCAACAAATTAACACAAGGCCTTGCAGATAAAATGGTTTGGCGAATGGACAAATGGTAAATGTATCCAATCTGTCAGATACCACGTGGTCTAAAGCGCTACTCTCGTGTTAGACTAGACTGGCGAAGATGGGGAGATCACGGTTCGATCTCAGTCGGGTGCACTGAGGTTTTTTCCATAAATTATTTTCCCACTCTCCCTCCACGCAAATGCGGGTGAACTTCCTCTCATTCGGACCTTCCTAATCCTTAACCTATTAGTGTAATTACTACATAGGCGTAAACCCAAACTGGTAGTAAGACGCGATGATTAAAAAAAATACAAGTCAGGAAACAGTTTGTCACATTAAGTAAACTAACTGTTGTCAACTTAATTGTAAAAATGTATTCTAAAAATATTAATTAGTATTTCCTGCAACAAAGTAGGTACAAATGAAGTGTGACGATATTTTTGATCAAATGAACACTTTACCTTTTTGTTCTCTCTTAATGTAATTTAAATTGTATATGACCCGCTTCGGTGGCCGAATGGTCTACTATAGAGCGTCACTTACAATAGACTCGATTAGTTATTGAGGGGAATCGGGCGGGGTTCAAATAATACCGCCCGGTGTACTAAGTTTTTTTTTTATAGTTTGCCGCGCACGTTCCTTGCACCCAAATGCGAGTACATTTCAAGTAAATTCCTCATTCCTTTCTCATAGATGACAAAAAAAACAACAAAAAGTTTATTTCGCTAATGCCAGAAGAGTCCACGTTCTCAACTCAAACAGTTACTCTTTTCGCCGCTACGCGGGAAACGGCAGCACAGTCCTAGCTTAGCTCACATAGTTACAGTTTCGGCCGCACGATGTCGTTGGTAGTCAGACCGACGTCATGAACCAGCTGTTCATTCTCATCCAGTTTACATTGATCCATTCATTGCCACATAAAAAAAAAAAAAAAAGTAGTTCTATGCTAACAAAATGGGGCACATTACATTGGGTGATTAAGTGCTTATTTTCTTAAAAAAAAATCTGAATCATTTTTAATTTACATTATCTTTTAAACGTGGTAAATTATTATATTTAATATTATACTTCCTTTTTAGCAATTTAAACTAGTTACAATATATCAGGTTTTGTAAAAAAAAAAAAAAATTGTGGATATCCTGGACGGATAAATGCGTTCAATTCAAATATTTTCTTTGGTAGTAATTTTTAACACTATAGCTATCGGCGAGTTAGTCTTAGGGGTTAGAGTGAGAAGGATGGTTTTTAGAGGAAATGCACCCGGTCACGTCCTGTACTGCGTGAACATTGACGTGGATAATTAAAGTGGTAGATTCACAAGTAAAGCTATTATATTCAATCAAGGTGCGAAACAGTGTATTAACGGTCGGAACAATTCTTCTTATTAAATCTGGCAAAGGAAAATGTAATAAGCTTAATAACCATTAATTATTCTAATAAATTAGAGTTGTTAGTCCACGTGATACTGAAGGTTAAGTTTACTAAATATTATTGAGCCATCTAAAAAAATAATTTATGTCTATTTTTTTAATTACCTATGTCTACTCCTTTTAAATTTAAAACTTTGAGAAATATTATAAATATAGTTTAATTAATTAATTAATTAAATTTTAATCGTGAATAACTTGTTGAATAGCTCATTAAAATATTACTCATTAACTATAGAATTTTTATTTTATTTTTTTCCCAAGACATATTTAATTCCTTGTGACCTCTAGGAGGAAGAAAGTATTATGATCACATTTATATATATATATATATATATATATATATATATATATATATATATAATACGCGAAAAAATATATCAAATACGTGATTTAGGGAAAAGTCGACGTTTCATGACGCCTCGAAACCGAAAAAAAGATTTTCACAATGCTGGTCTAGGCTACATCAAACCTGTAACTCAGTTTTAAGAAAGGTTTGTCAGTATAATGTACCGTTTTCCAGGGGACTCCCGAATGTACTGATCGTACATCCTTTCCGTGGAGGCTCTTTCCATGTCCCGATGTGATGAGATGAGGGTGTAGAACCAGTGGAAACACAACCTAACTTAAGCCTAATTAACCTAACCCTGGTGACCGTCGGGATGATTGGCCTTTCGGGAAAGATACCCAGGGTACCAGCCGTGAATCGAACCCGGGACCCCTAGACCTCGTCGTGTGCACTGACCACTATAACACGGGGCCGGTTAAATTTTACAATTATAGTTTATTTCGTATCTCAAATAGTTGCGGCGCGGCGATATGATCGAAACAGGAAATTTCCGCCCATGTAAATTACGCTCTAAGTCGTTTCCATGTAAAAATATGAACCACCATTTTGTTTATAAATGCTAATCAATGCGTGGATATAAAATTTAATCAAAACCATCAGAGCGGATTTCAGGGCAGTCAACGTTTTCTCCCCCTCCCCCTCCCCTCAGTAAATCTCACCCTTAATTTTAGGGTTGGATATTGTAATGTTTAGATAGCGTGAAATATTAATGTTTATTCGCCACCATTAGGGTGATATTTGTTACCATTATTAAATCGGGTCCAAGTTTGTTATCCTGAATTTATAATAATTAAAAAGGGGTGATATCTTATTTTAGAAATTAAAAATTCTGGTATTTTTATACTTTTGTTATTATAAGTAGATAAAGTTTTGTGCTCGATATTTCACACGTTATTGACTTAAATTTAAATGCCCGACTATTACGTCAGTTACACGACAATTCCCGACATGCGAGATTTTGATTCCGGTAAAAACACGGATTAAGATTCACAGAGACTTTGGGCCAGTTTCATAGTCAGATTTAGTACGCCTAAAGTGCGGCGCTATACTAAATACAAGACGTCACCTACCTGAAATTGAATATGAAACTGGCCCATTCCATTTTGGTCTAGGTAGGTGTCGTCCTGTATTTAGTATCGACTCGCACTTTAGGCGTACTAAATCTGTCTATGAAACTGGCCCTTTACCTACTGGACTCCTTGTCAGGAAGGAAGTGAGGAGCCTGGAGGGGTATATCAAGCGACATTTCCTTCTAGAAGCTCCCTAGAAAAAAGAGGTGCGGTCATCCAGGTGCGTCTCTGTTAACCAAACTGCGTTGTCTTTTTAAACAGAGACGCAGAAAGATGTCGCCATACCTTGCAACTTAGCAACATAAAACAAATAAATCTTACTACCTGTTTTCATTTATAATGTCGTGATTTTGAATACAAATGTGAATAATAAATTATTGGGATGTATAATTACATATCATTACAGCATCTAATTAATTCCAACAACACCTCGAGGGAAGATTATTATAACCTTAGATCTCAAGTTTTAGCCTGATTGGTAAAATAGTTTCAGATCTAGTATGAAATACAAACAGACTGACAGACAGACAGACGGAATTGACAAAACAAATTTTTTCGGTTTCAGTGGGTCATGAAACGTAGACATTTATCAAAATCTCTATTTCCATTTTATTGATGATCACAATACCTTTATCTCCTAAGAGTCGAGATTAAGTTAAATAAAAATTAGATTCAAAAAAATTTTTTTTTTTAAGTTTTGAATATGAATATTTAGTTCGGAGCTTTAAGTCTGCTTACTAGTGGCTTAGCCCAACATGGATATAGACTAAACCTTACCTGCAGACCCTCGAGTCTAGCTAGACCAGTGGTTTTCTTAAATCTTTTTAAACTCACGGCACACTAAACGAGGCACTAAAATTGTCAAGACACACCATCAGTTTTATAGGGAGAGATTTTATCATTTTAAAAAAAATAGTAATAGGATTGTTTTTAAAAGATTAATAGCTAAGATTCTAAGTAGTTGTGTTATTTTAAAAAAACAATGTTTACAATATATTTTTACTCCTCAATATATATATATTTTTTTCCTCGTTTCTTTTCGAAATGCCGCGGCACACCGGTTGAAAAGCTCTGGTCTAGACCGTCAATTCACCTTTTAACCGAATGTGGATTCACATTCTAAACAAATATGTTTACTTACTTACGATATCTATGTTTTAAGGAACTTAAAAAGAGTTGACGTGGATAAAATCATAATTGAATCACCCGCTTCAGTGGTCACATGGTTTAAAGACGTCACTCTTGCGATAGACTGGACTGACGATGACGACACGGAGATCGGGGTTCGAATCCCGGTCGGCTGTACTGAGGATGGTTTTCCACTCCAAGCAAATACGGGTACATTTTCTATAAATTCGACCTTCCTCATCCCTAAAATGCTTATAGTTTGAACGGGTAGTATGAAGTGGTTTGGTGGGGGAGGAATTTAATGGAAAGAAAATCATACTAATGAGGTAAAGTTGGCCTCTTAAGCGTATCATATTTTCTTAGTTTAATATCCAGGTTCGAGCCTCAGTACTCTGGATTTAAAAAAAAGATATCTCTATATATTATTCAAGTGTACTGAAGTTATTTTTACTAAATGGTATCCCACTTTCACTCCATGCTAACGCAGGTACATTTCCTCTAAATTTTACATTCCTAACCCCTAGAACTTTATTATAAATATTTGTGACCTGGTGGTCTAGGGGTAAGGTGTCAAACTTCTGTGTTGAAGGTCCGGGCCTCGGTCCTGGCACAGATTTATCTGATTACCCAAACCCTTCCTTCACCTCTAACAAGACGTGTATTAATCACAGCTTGTGAATGTGAGGAATGTCAGGCCTCCACCGTGGTTCGGATTCCACGTTAAACTGTAGGTCCTCCATTTCATATCACAATCACCCTACCATTACACATTAGCGTAAGTGCGTACAAACCGAACGGGTAGTAAGACGCGGTGCTAATAATAATAATAATAATAATATTAATATTAATGTAGTAAGACGTGGTGCATGTAAAAACAAATATATTACTATTACAAACTAAGTTTTGTGTTAGTCATTAATACACTTTTTATAAATGCCCTAACGTATAGGTTTACATCAATATTGTAAAAATTACATTAAAGTATAAATATACAGAGAAGTGACATTAAATAAATTATTGGCTTTAGTCCATGCCCTTATAGTTTGAACAAATTCTAATGCCGATAGCTACTCTATAGTCGATATAAAATATTTATTTTAAAACATTATTTGCTCCCTCCTGTTAAAACTGACACCACCTGTCAAACATGTCACGTAGGTCTGGGCTTTATCAGCGATGGGGAAATCAGGGTTTGAATTCCGGCCGGGTGTACTGACGTTTTTATCTCTCTCTCTCAATCGATTTCTCACTTTCTAATCACGCCAATGTAGGAATTATATCCGTTCTTCACCCCTTGAACCCGGTAGTGTAGAAAATGGCGAGAAACTCTGGACGTGCACATTGACTCCTATCTCTGAGGGACCTGTATGGTTACTATCAGGAAACAGCGTTGTCATTCTCTTGTTTTAGTGTGGTCACCCTTCCCTCAAATATATGGCAAATTTTGCAACGCTGCTTCCTCGGTATTGTCCAGTAGCTCCTTCTTACCCTCAGCATACGACCTTCCGACAGCTGAAAACGGGGAGATTTGGCAACAGTTAATC
Organism: Timema podura; assembly: GCA_033556935.1. Taxonomy (NCBI): domain Eukaryota; kingdom Metazoa; phylum Arthropoda; class Insecta; order Phasmatodea; family Timematidae; genus Timema; species Timema podura. The sequence goes on along the minus strand of JAVRXN010000012.1, from coordinate 53,132,251 downwards.
TTGAGAGAGCGGAGATAAAAGCTTTTCTTTATAAAGCCCGGTCCACACGCAACGTTTTATAACTCAGTTATAACTGCGCAGGCAAAACTTTTTTTTAAAGTTGCAGTTCAAGGGTACTCACACAATACAGTTTTTGGCACAGTTTTCCCCACCCAGTTTCACAGAATCCATCATGGACAAAGTGCTAATCTGGTCATATTTTTTTGTAAAAAGAAGGCAAATTAAACGTGCACGCGATGCCCAAGATGGTCTAGCAAGACATTTGCTATTGGAAAAACACAAATTCAGGCTAGTCCGTGAGAAACACACGTGAAGATTCAACGAAGATCAGTAAACGTTGAACCATAAAAAAAAATGATCAAGAAGAAAATATTTTTTTAAAACCCGATATCATTGTACCTACACCGATATTGAAGGAAAACATGTAACATGTAACATGTATAGAGAAGATGGAGGAGAGTGTCCACACGCACCGACAAGTCTGTTCATGTCGTCGCTAAATATGCAGTCGACCTCAGTTTCCCCCCCCCCTCCCTCCCCGCTTCGTGTACCCTCTCCACGCAGTTCATTCAATCGCACAGTTCTACTGTCCAAATGCAGTATCTTGATCTGCAGCGTCTTGAAATGATCAGGCAAAACGTCGAACAAAAACCTCGCATGTGGACCTGGCTTAAGACTAGCGGTTACTTCAGAGGTGATATCGGGTGTAGTAATAGGCGGTGCATAGTAAAAAAAAGACACTTAACTGCCCAAAATAAAAATAAAAAAAAGTCCATCAAATCCTAGATTGACTATATATTCCGACCGGCTACTTCCCGAAGCGTTGAAACCGCAACTCTGTAGGTAGAAGGCTTTGAAACTTTTGGTCGGGAGGGGGGAAACACACATTTAAAAAAAAAGAAGAGAAAAACAAAACCGTTAAAGTGAGAGTAGAGTAGAAAAGGAATAAGGGGATAAAAGGGGGAGTAGGGGGATCCATCTTGTAAGCTTTAATCATCCCGCTGAAAGCCACCCATTACAAATCTCCTAACCACAAGGGTCCAAAGGAGTCCGATCAAACGTTCGGCTCGCTCTGTTGAGATGATTTGAGGCAGCTAAATACCACCCCCTTTTCTAAAACAACCCTTCAGAACCAACCAACCACCCCGTCGGTTCAGACCACAGACGTGGCTTGAATGAGAGTGTCCACTCTTTCTAGTGTTTTGGAGGGACGTCTGTCTGGCCGCAGAGCACGTGGTTTCCTTAGCTAACGAGGAAATACAGCCCGTCCAAGATGTGTGTTCTCAATCAAACCAGGGTGCGTCCAGGATACCTTTCCACCACTAACGTTACAAGACAGTAGAACCAGGGCTGTGCGAAGGCCACTTTTTAAATGCGAAGCGAAGCGAAGTCGAAGTGAAGCTTGAAACTTGTGAATAAAAGTCAAAAGTCGAAGCTACCTAGTATTTTTGTTGTCACTTGACACTACTTTTAATTTTTAGATCAACAATTATTTTGCAAACCTTACATATGCATCTCTTTTTATCTACATTTCTCTGATTATAATTATAAAATAAATTCTGTTTTCGTTTCCAACTTTCCGTATCAGCCATTTCGAATGGTAAAGAAAACTCGAAGAAGTTATGAGAAACTTCAGTGTCAAAATTCACTTGTAAATTTGGTACAAATAAAGCGCTTTCTCTGCTTCATACCAGTGACCATGGTTATTATTTCTTTATAGGTATTTTTATTTTTTACAAAATTATGTTGGCGATAGTGAATATAATGTATTAACATTTATTTACCCGCTTTTGAATTATGCTTACGCTATGATAGTTAAATTACTAGTCGGTGTTAAAATTCTGTTTAGTAACGGTTTTAAAATTATCAAATATTGAAATATGTAATATTTAGTAAGATAAAATTAAATAGTTTGATAATTTATCGAAATTTTTCGAATATGCGAAGGTTATTGTAGATGTCGAAGCCGAAGGAGATTTGACCTTCGACTTCGACTTTTCGAAGCTTCGCATTAAGAAGTAGAAGTCACATCTAATGCTTTAAGAACCCTCCCTCATTTCGGATGGAGCGTAGCTTAACAAGACGTACAGTAGCCCCATGGCTTCTTTGGTGCTGACTGACAGTTCACAGCTGACTTCTGACAGTCAACATTTAGGTATATACCTAAATTTTGACTGTCAGAAGTGACAGCTGCTAAACACATGTTTTTTGCAGATCATATGGTTCGGCGTAGGGATACATAATTTGGTCTGGTAGCTTTTCAAAGCCGTCAGCTGTCAGCCAGCACCAAAGAAGCCATGGGGCTACTGTAGTGTCGTGGTTGCGTGTATTTTAATTAGCCTACTGACCACGCAAGTTTTCAGTACAATCGGTGAAGTGGTTTTTGCGTGATAGGTAATATAATATATATATATATATATATATATATATATATATATGTGTGTGTGTTGTGTATATATACGATGCCTGGTTCAAGCTGTAGCATCTACGTAAGTTACGCTATATCAGCACCGCGTCTTACTACCCGTTCGGGTTATACGCTTATGTATTAATTATTAAAATGGTTTTAAATCATTTTGAAAAATCTACCCTCATTACACCCGACAGAGATTCGAACCTCGGTCTCCCCGTCATCGACAGTCTAGTCTACTGTAACAATATATTAAACATTAGTATAATAATATTATGGTAAAAGGATGAGGAAGGAAGAATTTAAAGGAAGTGTACAAGTCATTTACGTGGAGGAAGCGAGGGGAACCATCTAGGAATACCGGTCAGGTTAACTGGGGTGCTGGTAATTTATAAATAGTTTTCCACTCTTCCTCCCCGCAAATTAGGGTACACTTGCTCTAAATTCGAACCTTCCTCATATCTAAAATATTAACGTAATTATTATACCACCCAAATGTTTAGTAAGATGCGGTGAAAAAAAAAAGTGACCACTGTTTAGATCACAAGACTTGATGTATGAATATATTAAAACTGTTTTAGTTAAAAAAAAATATATTCCCATCTTGAATCGGACTATGGCTTGTGTTAGCTTGTGGTTCGTGGAATAGGCTGATTAGAAAGTGGACGTAAAATACTCAAACCATCATAATAAAAAAAAAGGCCTTATGTTCAATCTTCCCAGTGAGAGTCGTTTTAAAAAAAACGTTCTCAAAGTGGAAGGGTAAGGAGTCAACCAGAGAGCTTGACCCATCTCAAAAAAAAAAAAAAATAAGGGGGTTGGGGGGTGGAGGGGGTAAGTGTGTCGAAAGGTCGATGGGAGAGTTTCTCAAGCTCTACCAAGAATTGATACGGACGCACCGAAACTTGACCCGAATTCCAAATGAAGAGGAAGATATTTCCTCCCCCTGTATCCTCTGCTAGTATAATCCTCCACTTCCTCTTGTTTCTCGAGATCTCGCCACATGTGACGGACGTGTGTGTCATGTGAAGAATAGTCTGTTGCGACAGTCGGATGACGTTTCACGGCCGATTAGACCGGGTTCGTACCAACAGGCGGTTCCTCGAACCGTAGTCGCAAGCAGATTTCTAATAAGTCACGAATTTTTCTTTTAAATATGAATCTTTGGTAAATTTTTTAAGCATTGTGTCTTACTACCCGTTAGGATTATACGCTTATGTAATAATTATTCTAGTGGTTTTAGGGATTAGGTAGTTATATTTAATGAAAATGTATCCACATTTGCGCGGAGAGAGGGGAAAACCATTTCGGAAAAACCATCCTCAGCACGCCAGACCGAGATTCGAACCTCGATCTCCCCTTATCATCTGCTTAGTCTACTGAGAGAGTTGCGTGTTAAATCCATGCGACCACCGAAGGGGTGATTTTTAATTATTATTTTAGGTATTTACCGTGTCCTTATCTGAACCACTGATAATCAGCACACGACTTACAAACTAACTTATATCTAGAACTGACAACATCCAGATGATCACTGTAAAAGGTGTAACCACCCCTTATCACCATTCAGAAATAACAGTCGGGGATGGTAACAAAGAGTTATTTTATTCAGATAACAAATTCACATACAACTCAATGAGAGAGTGAGACAACAAAAGCGTTAGCGCTGGAAATAAATATAAAAGACAAACATTCATTTAATTGATGAAAACTGATTTGATGAATCTCAGAAATTAGCAGCCAAAGCCCAAACGGCATTATACACTGTGAGACAAGTGGTCAAGTAACTTCTGACGTGATACAAGACTCTCGCCCATAAATGGCGACTCAAAACGCATTAAATGATCCATACTAAATAATTGACCTTATATTAATCTCAATTAGTTCTGTTATAACAACAAGTTAAATATCGAATGAAAGACCCAGGTAAAAATGATCAATCAGGAATGCGATCCAGCAAATACATGAGAGTTAAGTTACCATTATTGATCATTCCCAAAGGTCAAACAATAACAATATAATCCCATTTAACAAATTTCCTCCCACCAAAATGTAAGAATATTAGATGTATTACAATCTATTCACAAAGGCCATAATATTGAAAACTACGCCACCTGGCAGCTTGCAAAACATTAGTTAATAAAGTCAAGACTGCAGTATAATCTCGCCGACTTGCGGCCCCTTCTTTGACTAATAACCCATAAACTTTAAACATTTTAACATGATAAATAGTATTTAATAAATAACAAGATAAACATCATTCCCTAAAATAAAAGAAGCTGGCAAACGACGCTATCAGATTAAATGACCGTCCAAAAGTGGCGGTACCCAAAGGGTTTATAAAAAAACACCGTTGAGCGGATAAGAAAAGTTTCAAAATAAGACACAGGATCCAAAAGTCCTCCATAAGGATCATAATAAAGCTGAACAAACGGTAAAATAACTCCCAAATATATTAAATATGACATGGCTTTAAGAGCCCAAAATTTACTCAGTCCATTTAGTGCCAATAATTAATAAGTTTTAATTTTTTCTAGTCCATAACAATAATTTTGAATAGAATAGAACATTTTAAGCCATAAGGGAATTTTGAATAACCTAACGTTTAAATCAGCCTCTGACAATGTCGCTTACCTTGTAGCCAGTAAGTAATATGTGCCTACAACACAGATCCACCATCATTATATACCCTAAAAATATGCCACGTGCTCTCGAGCCGCGGGAACAATAGGAGGGTGAGAGAGGAAGGGGGAACCATGCTTCGAGAACATACTGTAGCATGCTCCACGTCTCAAGATGCGTGCGGAAGAACAGTTCTACGAGTTGGCCGAGCATGGCCGAGCAAGCCGATAGAGCACAGCGAGCTCGCGCATATCACTCTTCTTTTTTTTTCCTGTGGGCGTGGCCGGCACTGACGCCGGGAAATGAACCTCGGGCCTCACTTCAGTCTAATGTTAGGCAGTGCCTTGATGTGTTGTGGAGTTGTAGTTTTTCTGAAACGGGTCAACTGGGGCAAGGATGGTGAGACAACCTCTTAATGTCTATATGTTGTAACAAGGTTACAAAGGAGAAACCTACATTTCACCAAAATTAATTTTACGGTCATGGGGGTAAACCAGGGACCCTTAGCTCAGCACACAATGACTCTACCGACTGAGCTAAAGTGTCCGACTTTAAAGCGGTGAAATAGTTTTTTTAAAGTTTGTTAATAGGCTTACACTCAACAAAGTTACTTGCCCACTTCAGTGGTCGAATGGTTTAAAGAGTCGTTCTTGCCAAAGACTGGACCGCCGTCGGTCCCATGCCGAGTCTGGCATGTAAAAGAACCTTGAAAGGTATGTAAAAAAAAGCTTTCCCAGCGAAATTGGTAGATCCTTTCGCTCTCACTCATAGAAATTCTCGTGTGCTGATACAATCAGTCGGCTCAGAAAGTGCACGTTAAATATCTCAAATAAGTGGGGGAAAAAATTCAAAATGGTTTTCCACGCAAATATGTGTACTCTTTCTATAAATATAACCTCCCTAATCCATAAAATCATTAGCGTAAACAGTATATAAGCGTATAACCTGAACGGGTAATAAGACGCGGTGCTAAAACAAAACAAAAAAAATCTCACTACTTTGAACAACATTCCGGGTAGCATACGGTAACTATAACGCTATTTGAAGCACTCATACCACATACCACCTTATATCTACGTGTGGTTATTATCACCCCAACAGAAACAAAACACTCTATTTTTGCTCATAAGAAATACTAGTGAAAGAAAAAATGTGTGAATGCTCGCGTAGTCATCCAAGTTCAGTGGCAAGCCAAGTCTACTAACTCCAAGATGTTACAGACTACCGAGACAGGTTGCCTCTTAAGAGTTTAACTCTACTCAAGATGTACAACTACATGCTCAAGAGTTGTACCAAGTACTACCGAGACAGGTTGCCTCTTAAGAGTTTAAGAGAGTGTTGACGTAACATACACTTCGTCAAGGGTTGTTGAGTTAGTATTACTACACTATTTTTACTTTCTCTCGACCCCTTTGAGAGAAAGTATTGTGACAGTAAAATTTTTTATCTAACTCAATATTTTGATAAATGTCGACGTTTCATGAGCTCTGAAACCAAAAAAGTTGTTTTCACTACAACGACGTATGTCTGTGTACTTTAGAGCCAAAACTATTTTACCGATCGGTCTAAGACTTTGTTTATAAGGTTTTCATAAAATTACCCCAATGAGTTTTGCAATTGCTTATCCAACCCTAAAATTAATGGTAGTTTACTGAAGGGCAAAACGAGATCGAATAGATTTTCTCCAAAATTCAATCGAACTATTTTTATTAGATTTTGTATCTAGACACTGTTTAATATCACGAACAATATGACAACTCTTATCTACCCATGGAAATGAATTGAAGGTACTTTATATAAACAGAATTTACCAATTATGATGACATCTCCGCAAATATTTGAGATACAAAATAGCTTATTATTGTAAGGTTGTAGTACTATTAAAAATAAAAATCCTTTATTTGAGATATATTTTTATAAAACCAATAGTTTTTGAGCCATATGCAAATATATATATTTTTATGGAGGTCATTGAAAATTAAAATGTTATGCTTTTTGGTGGACAGAGATGTTCCTCTTAGCTCAGTGTTTCTGTAACGATGTATATTATTTCATTTATGCTATTTTTTTGTAAATGTATATATTTAAAGACAAAATAGTCTGTGTGATGCAATAAGACACCGAGCAAGAGGGTTGTCTACCACATGAGCTGACCTATTTTAGTCTTCAGCCCTTGGGTCGCGGCGGTGCAATAAGACAGCGAGCAAGAGGGTTGTCTACCACATGAGCTGACCTATTTTAGTCTTCAGCCCTTGGGTCGCGGCGGTGCAATAAGACAGCGAGAAAGAGGGTTGTCTACCACATGAGCTGACCTATTTTAGTCTTCAGCCCTTGGGTCGCGGCGGTGCAATAAGACACCGAGAAAGAGGGTTGTCTACCACATGGCTGACCTATTTTAGTCTTCAGCCCTTGGGTCGCGGCGGTGCAATAAGACAGCGAGCAAGAGGGTTGTCTACCACATGAGCTGACCTATTTTAGTCTTCAGCCCTTGGGTCACGGCAGTCAGAGGAAAAAAAATTCCGAAAAGATAACGACGCCCTACCAAGTTCATCCGAGAACTTTATCTTTTTTTTTTTAAGTCGTTTCATCTCTCTATAGTGTATGGGGTAGTTTTTACTGCACACCACTATTTCAGTCACGTGGTCTAACTCTCGAGGATTGAGGGGGAAAAACCGTATTTTAAGTCGAAGGAAATCAAAATTGGGCATTTAAATTTGAGTTTCTTTGTGATGGGATCTGACAAGGTGTGTATCTATGCGAACCTTGATTTGATTTAAAATTAGATGCGTCTAACTATAAATGCGTTAACCAGGACAAATTACAAACTAACTAAATAAATAATGTATCCGGTTCAAGATTCTCCAGCACGAAAATGTTTAGTTGGGTTTTTTCTACTCCGTATCTTACTACCCATCTAAGCTGTCCTAATTTAACTACACTATTGAAGTAGAAGTGAGAAAGGAGGAATTTAGAGGAAATATACCCGCATTTGTGTTAAAGGAATAGTGAGGAATCGTTCAGGGAAAAAACACACCCACTTCAGTGGTCGAACCACTCTCGTGTAAAACTGGTCTGCTGATGACGGGGAGGTCGGGGTTCGAATCCCGGTCAGGTCTATTGAAGGCGAGTTTTTCCTCAATGGTTTCCCACTCTCCTTCCACGAAAATGCGGATAGATTACCTCTAAAATTCTTCCTTCCTCGTCTCTACCCCATTAGAGTAATTATCATAATATATGTGTATAACCTGAACGGGTAGTAAGACGCGGTGATAAAAAATAAAGGAAAAAACACCTCAGTAAGCTCCCCAGTAACCCTGCCGGAGTTCGAACTCCTACCTCTCCATCACTGACAAATTAAACTGAGCAAACTTTACGTTTATTAGTCCGACAACTTAACTTAGTCGGTAGCGTGCTTACCTTCTGAGTTAAGAGACCCAGGTTCGATTTCCGGCGTAATCGAATTATGTTTAATTGATGAAATGAGGGTTTCCTCTTTTACAGTGATGTTTCTAGGAGTTGTGACGTTTCTAGTAGCTTTGATGTTTCTTGGAATTGTGATGTTTCTAGAATTGTGATGTTTCTAGGAATTGTGATGTTTCTAAGAGTTGTGATGTTTCTAAGAGTTGTGATGTTTCTAAGAGTTGTGATGTTTCTAAGAGTTGTGATGTTTCTAAGAGTTGTGATGTTTCTAAGAGTTGTGATGTTTCTAAGAGTTGTGATGTTTCTAAGAGTTGTGATGTTTCTAAGAGTTGTGATGTTTCTAAGAGTTGTGATGTCTCTAAGAGTTGTGTCTATTTTAGATTTCGGTTCAGATGCACGTTAAACACTTCAAATAAAATAAAATGACATTTAATAGCTCTCGTTTATTCCACTCCACGTTCTTGCCGGACCGGGTATATATTGTAATCAAATGCCCTTCGAAAATGTTCTTTATCGGTCCATGGCAATGTTTGAACTCTTGCAAACAGTGACGCTGCTAATAGGTATCATGTTGAGCTGTCATCACACCGTGATGGATTGTGGGAAATACATTGCAGTAACACGGGCATTAGGGATGTTGCCAAGATGATCACACTGGGGGTGGGTGTTAATGTGTCATTTTGCAAGGACAGTTGACACACTTTATGTTTTACATATAACTTCATCCCCACACGTGAAATAGACAATCAATACGTAAAATAAAAATAGCTCAACTTCTCTAAGTTTTTTAATTTTTTTTTTCAATTTTGTGCAACCCACTCATGTGGCCGTGCGGTGTTAGACGTCACTCTCGCGATATACTGGGCTGATAAGACGATTAGATCGGGGTTTGAATCCCAGTCGGGTGTACTGAGGGTGTCGGTGTTGTTTTTTCCCCTAAATGGTTTTACACTCTTCCTCCACGCAATGAGGTATATTTTTCTAAATTAAACCTCCTCATCCCTAACACATTAGAGTAATTAGTACAATGCATGTAACCCAAACGGGTGGTAAGACGCCGTGGGCAAAAAAAAAAATTGTGTGCAACCTTCCGGGCTATTAGCCCACGAATGAGGTTAGGATGAGGAAAATAGTATGTATAGGATATGTTCCCGCATTTGCGCGAAAGGAGGGCAAGAAACAATTTAGGGTAAGAGGAGCATCCTTAAACACCCAACCGGGTATTCGAACCCAGACATATATAACACAGATAAGCCAGACGTGTATGTAATCTGTACGCGCACCGATTTGGGTGTGGTAATCAACTGAATTTATATAAGTTGGTGATAAGTTTTCAGTAACTCTAAATTTACAAATATTATTTTTGTAGCAAAAGGCGAGCAGAATAATCCATGCGCAAAGCTAGACGAGAGCAGAACATTCAGTCTGTTCAAGAAACCGAGAAGAAGAAAAGAGAATAAGAAAAGCATGCCATCCACCATCTTCTGGGTGATATCGACAGACTCATTAGTCGTGTTTTAGACAGGGAATAAGAGAATTTCCCTGACATTTTCTCAAAGACGAACCCTCGGTTTTTTATATATATATAAAGGAAGAATTCCCCTTCTTAAATTTCTCCATTCATGCATATTGAGAGGGGTATTCAGTCAGTCCTCCCGTACCTACCACCCAATGTTATGCAAGGGGAGTTTGGGATGGTTGAACGATCTTCTAAAGGTCCACTTTCCTAGAACATCATTAGTGAACTAAACACAAAATATATATTGTATTTTTTAATGGTGGGTTACATTTGATACACAATTGGCGAATTGTGCTCAGTACACAATTGATTAATTACTGTTACAAAGGTTCAACTTTTTTTTAACGCCGCGTCTTAATAACCGTTAGGGTTATACGCTCATTTACTAATTACGCTAATGGTTTTAGGGATTAGGAAGATTATCTCTATAGGAAATGTAGCCGCATTTGCTTGTAGGAAGAGTGGAAAACCATTTTAGGGAAAAAACCTAAGTACACCCGATCGAGATTCGAACCTAAATCTCCCCATAATCGACAGTCTAGTCTACTGTGCAGAGTAGCGCCATAGATCATGCGGCCACCGAAGCGGGTTTTTATATCGTTAATTCCCATTAAGATCAACTCTGTGGTACAGTGTTAAAAGTTCCTGGCGGCAGATCACAAGGTCCCGGGTTCGAACTCAGCCTCATGAGGATAAATGAGGAGCTACTTGAACGTAAAAGTAGCAGCTCATATCAGTGGATAGGATTTTTTAACAACTTCTGACATAGCACACTCAGTTTACGTTAAAACACATTGTTTGTTTAAAATTTAAGTTAAAAGAAAAATCGAACAATATTTTTGTATCAATTACCGAAAATAAACTCCCTTTGCTATTTTGTGTATACACTTCACTGAGTATTTAATTTCCAACAACCCAACAAAAGACTAAACTTCTTTTTTGGGGGAAAAGGGGGGGGTTGAATGTACGAGAGTTTTGCAAGAGTTTACTGGTACATTTTAAAAAAATTGCTAATTGAATTTTAAAACTATTTTATATTCATTTCAATGTGGTAAGTGATAGTTCGTAGATACATGTCGCGATGTTTCTGCGTGTCTACAAATAGGTTTTTAGAAGTATGTTACCACCAGAGTAGGATTAATCCCCCTCCAAGGCGCCTCAGGCCCATTTTGTCGGTAGGTAACGTAGTTTCAGGCCATTTCAATAAAAAACGCTCCACCAAACGCAATCATCGGGGCGAACCCCCGGTCAATACTCTTTGTTGACAACCACTAATTCACATTCCGTGTGTATCGAACCAACGATCGCCGTGCCAAGTCCCCTCGGGAGAGGATCTGCTGGGAAATAACAACCTTGGTTACCACACCAATGGGTATTTATTTTGAAAAAATTAATACACACACCGTTAAAAATGGCAGGAATAAATTCCTAATATCAATCTTCTAGTTAGCCGGGTAGTTTGTTACGTTAAAAAATAAGTCTCAAATATTAATAAGAAAATAAACATTTTATAATGGTTGATAAATGAGCTGTAAACATATATCATATTATTTAAAAAAACAATCATGGATGTGAAATATGGACTAATGGCGCAACTGTAAGGAAACCATTAGAAGCATTCAAAATGTGGTCGACTTTGATGGACTTGGGGGTAAAGTGATATCCTCAAGACCTGATGTTCGTGGGTTCAATCCCGGCCGGGGTCAACGGATGTTTCCTGAGCGATAAAAATCCGTAGCACAACTTCCTTCGGAAAGAAAGTAAAGCCGTCGAGCCCATGTCAATTGTGGCAGTTAAAAGAACCCTGTGAGGTATGTGAAAATACATTTCCCCGGCAAAATTGGTAGGCCCTTTCGTTCTAGCTCATAGAAATCCTCGTGTGTTGATATAATCAGTTGGTTCAAAAAGTGCACGTTAAATACCTCAAATAAATAAAATTATCCAAAACGGGGTGCTACAGAAGAATGTTTAAATATCATGGATTGAGATGGTGTCAAATACGAAAGTGATGAGAAAGGAAACTTTAGAAAGATATACAACAAAGAAGAAGGAACGTCATAGGCCATAGACAGATGTATGATAGTTTGACGAAGATGATTATAGAAGGAGAGATTATTATTAGCACCGCGTCTTACTACCCGTTCGGGTTATACGCAATTACGCTAATGTGTAATGGTAGGGTGATTGTGAGATGAAATGGAGGACCTACAGTTTAACGTGGAATCCGAACCACGGTGGACGCCTGGCATTCCACACATTCACAAGTTGTGATTAATACACGTCTTGTCAGAGGTGAAGGAAGGGTTTGGCAATCAGATAAATCTGTGCCGGGACCGAGGATTGAACCCCGGACACCCAACATAGAAGTCTGACACCTTACTCCTAGACCACCAGGTCACCGAAGAGAGATATTTAAGAGCGAGAGAGAGAGAGACTGGAGTAAATGAATCAGATAACGGGTGGTGTTGTTATATCAAGGTACAAAGTTGTACAAAATTTGGCCTGATGCAGGTAAAAGTGGAGAGCAGGGGCCAAACCACTCGCCGGCCGTTAATTCATCATGGTGAGAGGGGAAACCCACATTTCACCACGCTGGGAAACTAACCCGGGACCCTTAACTCTGTTGAAAGATACGCTACTGACTGAGTTAAGGCGTCATACTTTTTTTTTTTTTAGAATTCAGCCTTTATTTTGTGACATTGAGAACCATGTAATAACTTCCATACATACACACATTAAGTTAAATTATAGAGATTTTTTTATAAACAAAACCTACCAGCACCAGTGTGCACGCGGGTCAAAACGTCAAGTTCATTTATCCTGGTTTCCGATGAGGTGAAGGTAAGGGGTTAGAATCCCGAGAGGGTGCAACGAGGGTATTTTTTTACTAAATGGTTTCCCCTCCTCTTCCACGCAAATGGTGGTAGATTACTTCTAAAATGCTTCCTCTCTCATCCATATCCCGTTAGGGTAATTATCATGTACGCGTATGTAATGAAAAGGCAGTAAGATGAAGTGATTAAGGTGTGTGTGGTGTGTGTGTGTGTGTGTGTGTGTATTACTCAAACCGGTAGTGAACGCATGAAGGGAAAAAAAAAACTAAAAATGTTGTAAAATAAAAGATGACTCACAGCAAAAAGATCACATGGCGTCTACAATACTAATTTTCTATAATGACTATAAATTACAACATAAATTAAAAACTTTACTTTCATAACTTTTTATTTTATTTAAAAATGAAAATTACACTAAAATGGGGAGGTCTCAACTTTGTTCAGTTGTTTTAACGGAAACTTTGTGAGCGCCCCTTTTTTTTGTGTGTGTGTGTGTGGAAGGGGTTTCCACATCCCCCCTCCCCACCCTCTTTCCCGTAATTTCTAAAACAATATATTATCTCTGGTAGCTTAGAATGAATAGGGAATAATGGAAAGACTCGTAATATAATGAGCGGATTTGCATTCAGTGGGCAAAAAGTTTTAAGTTCATTCCGGTACCCGGGGGAAAAAAAAAATCTCTTGGCTCCCCTTCTCCCCACCAACCCGCTTCCTAATTGAAATCTGAAGGGACTGAACTGTCCGCAAAAGTCACCCAAGCTCAAACAACAGTTTGGGAAACTCGACAACAAACTAATCCAAACACTCTACGAGACCTCAGCTCTGGCGGTGCGATGTGCTTAAGGGAGAAACCTCTGTGCGCTATTTTATCCCGGGGAACCGCCCCTCCCTCCCTTCCTCCCCATACACGTGGACAGCCTAACCACAAAGTTGTAGTTGGTGATCAAGGTGAGGGGGAAGAAGGAGACGACGGTTATGGTTTTTTTCTAGCACCGCATCTTACTACCCGTTCGGGATATATACAGTGGAACCAGACTAATTCGAGATTCCGTATTCAAAATAATAGTCTTTAGTTCGAATTTTTCGTCCAATCCCGTGAATTTTGTAATTGTATTAACTAAAACAATGTTGAAAAATTGTGGATTATTCGAATTTTGTTTTGGTTGATTCGAACATTCCGTAAGTTGTAATTTACTGTGCAGTATTGTCTTCCTACTCCTAACTGTGGCACCGTGTTCTATTTTTTTGAAACAGGGGAGGCGACGTTGGAAAGCACCCTCCCCCTCCCCCGCTCACCCATACGTCTTTGTTTACACGTACAGTTATGCACTCCGTTAGTCAAGGTGGAACCTCTCAAGTAGTTACGTGTGCTGTTCTTAGTGATTTGGTCGTAGCAATATTCTTGTGACGTGCGAGTTTATTTTGTTTGGTTTTAATTTTGTTTAGTACATAATGTACAGTAGTGTTTGTGTTTGTGTGTGTATCGTGATGTCACTATCCAAGCCACAGTCCTATAAATCATTAAATTTGGTCGAAAACGTAGCGGTAATAAAGGAAGTGGAAAAAAGAATCCTTTTAAGAAACTTATTTAGTTCGAATTTTTTGGATGATTCGAATTTTTTCCTGGTATTCTCAAGTTCGAATTATACAGGTCCCACTGTACGCCTATGTACTAACGCTAATGGGTTAAGGAATTATAAAGGTTGAATTAGAGGAAGTGTACCCATATTTGCGTAGATCGAGAGTAGGAAACCATTCAGGAAAAATTACCCTCGGCACAACCAACCGGGATCAAACTCCTCCGATCTACCCGTCATCAACGGTCTAGTTTATTGAGAGAATGACGTTTTACACTATTTGAACGATGGTGTATTTGTAAAGCTTAAAAACAAAATTGTCAAAATAAATAAAACTATTGAAGCGTTGCAACGATGATTGCAGATTATCGCGCTGAATTATGTTCAAAATCTTTTTCAAAGAAGCCACTGGTGTGGCGAATGATAAGTGGGAATTCGCCACACCATGTAAACATTGAGAAATTAGGTTGATCAATCTAATATTTAAAACAGCACACACTGTTTGAGCAAGTTTATTCAAAACATGTTCACTTTTGACTACTCAGTTAAAACAGCCTCAGTCGCAAATAATGAGAATGGTTCATATTAAAAATGTAAGACAATTTAATGAAAAATTTGACCATTCTTTTGTCTGACAAGCAGAAATTTTTTTTACTCAATATCTGAGCTCAATGCAAATGTGGAAAGCTTCCAAGTATATTAAAGAAATATCAAGTTACGACAAGCACAAGCCGTCAGGATAAAAGGTTAGGTATTTTATTGGGAGAGCTGGAATACTCATATTCGCCACACTTCTATGGCCAATACGCCACGTGTGGCGAATGGCGACAGAGTTGCCCAACCAGGTCTAGAGAATGAGGATTCGATTAACTTTCTAGTCAAAATTTACTCATCAAAGACTGTCAAATTTTTTTAAAATAGATTTCTAGCTTTTGGGTTCTAACTTTAAGCAAAACTTATATTTCCCCCTTCCTAACACGAGTAGGACTTGAAATAACCCCTCTTTCAGCTCTTTATGTCTAGGTTAAATCTAACAATTTGGAGGTGGAACAGGAGATTTAATTTTTTAACAAATTAGATAAATACCATATTCACATATTTAAAGATTAAAAAAGAAGGAAAAGAAACAAAGGAAACAAAATTATTTATTTTTAACCTACTGCAATTGGTTTGTTTGGCATACACAAAATTTTGACGTAATTTTTTTTTCAGCATTCTATTTAAGTAAAGATTGAGTTTTTATTTTTTAATCAAAGATAAATTATTAAATACACAAATCAGGGTTTCCATGGTAATGTAAACAAATAATGATTGTACAAATGAACCACTGCACACACAGCAAAAAGTTGGAAATTGGCTAAGAATATTGTTTTCTTTGGATGGTACTATTTTTGCCGACATCCTGGAAAGATCCGTTGACCCCGGCTGAGTTTGAAGCCACGAATATTGGGTTTCTGAGGCGAGCACTTTAGCTCAGGACCACCGAGGTCAACCATATATTATTATTATTATTATTATTATTATACGGATTTTTCTTGAGTGATAAAAATCCGTAGCACAACTTCCTTCGGAGGGGAAGTAAAGCTGTCGGTCCCATGTCGATTGTGGAATGTAAAATAACCCTGGAAGTTATGTCAAAATACCTCTCCCGGCAAAATTGGTAGGCCTTTTCACTCTAGCTCATAGATATTATCTTGTCCTGATATAATCAGTCGATTTAGAAAGTGAACGTTAAATACCTTCAGTAAATAAAATATATACATATACAGGCATATATACATACTTGATAATAGGCCTATACAGACACATATATGATATTGCTTGAGTAGATACATTAAATAAGAAATGAATGTTTTTGATCTTGAGTTGCGATGAGGAAATATCATCCCGACACTTTGTGTGTAGTTACAATTATTTTGTTCAATCACGTATCCCAGACGATGGACCAATCCCGGAAACATTACTTTAAAATAAAACACCGGCAGCGAAAAGCCTTTAAAACAAATAAAACACACTAAATATAAATCTGATACACTAAAGTATAACAATCTCAAACGTTCTTGAATATATCTCGCGAGCGGAGCGGCATTTGACAGCGAAATTTTAAAAAGGGAGGAGGGGGGGGCAGGACGAGAAGGGGGAGGGGAGGTCTTGTTCAAATGTCACTCTGCTCATGACACATATTCAAGAACTGTTAAGATAACTAACTATATGTATAAAAATAAACTAAATGTATTTACTGAAGCAATAAAAGTTTTTGGTTTAAAAAAAACTGTGCAAATATGGATCTTAACACGCACTCCTTTCCATTTTAACTTAAAGAAATCTAAATAGATAGTTAATGATTGAAAGAACGTCTAAATAATCTCAAGAGGTTTAAAGAAATCTGTTTCGATGGCCGCGTGGTCTAACGTGCTACTCTCGCAGTAGACTAGACTGCCAATGACAGGTATTGCGGGGTTCAAATCTTGGTCGGGTGTAGAGAGGGTGTTTTTTTTCTCTCCAAAATAGTCTTCCACGCAAATGCGGGTGTACTTCCTATAGATATAATCTTGCTAATCTCTAAAACTATTAGCAAAATTAGTACTTAAACGTATATCCCGAACGGGTAGTAAGACGCGGTGCTAAAAAAATTATATACATACATACATATCATTACTCTGCTGTATTTTGTCTGGGGACGGTAGTTCTGAAGCTTCAAAACCACCAAACCACAAATATCTTAACATTTTACTTTATTACGAGGACGTTTAGATCTGTGTGTCTAACCCTACGCTTTGATCTCAGAGCTGAGACGTTTCATGTGAACTGTTAAAAATGAGTAAACTTGACATTTTTAATTATTTATTTTTTAATTATAGAACTTTAAAAAAAAAGTAAGGTTTTGAATCCCATGAGAAACATGGTGATACCTTTCACCTTCATGATGGGGCGAACAAAATTTCGAAATAACAAGCCCCTTCTTGCATACCGCGAGATTTATGGGACGACTGCAACGCGTCTCAGTGCTTTGATAGACGGTCCCTTAAGAGCCAGTCTCACCTCAAAGCTAACACTTAGCTTAGGTAATTGATACAGTTCGAACTAAACTTATCGTCGTAGTGTCGTTTTCTGTATTCGACTAAAAAAAAAAAGAGGTGGACCAGTGAAACTTTTAACATTATTATTTTCATTTCAAATAATTAAACTGATTTTTATTTCACTGTTGTACAATTAAGAATATATAAAATTGCAATTTTACAAGTTTTCTGGTACAAACAAATTTAATATGATATATAAAATTAGCATGAGATATGCTTTTATGATTGGTTTTAGTTATTTAACGTGCACTTTCTAAACATACTGATGACATCAGCACGCGAGAATTTCTATGAGCTAGAGCGAAAGGGTTTACCAACTGTACCAGGAAAGATATTTCACATACTTTACAGGGGTCTTTTACATGCCACAATCAACCGACGGCTTTACTTCTTCCGAAGGAAATTATGCTACGGATTTTTATCGTTCATGTAAAATCCGTCGACCCTTCCTGGGGTTTGAACCCACACACATCGGGTCCTGAGGCGAGCACTTAAACCCAAGAACCAAAGAGGTCGACTAGATGGTTTATTAACCTAAGATATTTCAGCAACGTAATAGCCCCCTCTATGTCCCTCAACTTGGTCGATCGATGGGCGGTCTCTCCTACCCTGCGACATAGGGTTGCCCGCATGTATAGACCCTGGCGTTTTCATCGCAGTCATTTTCGTTCAGACACACTACCGCAAGCACAGGGTGTTCCTAGAGGAGAGGACTATACCTCAGTTTTAGCTTATGTGGTGCTGACTGACAGTTCACAGCTGACTTCTGACAGTCAACATTTAGGTATATACCTAAATTTTGACTGTCAGAAGTGACAGCTGCTAAACACATGTTTTTTGCAGATCATATAATTCGGCATAGGGATACATAATTTGGTCTAGTAGCTTTTTTAAAGCCGTCAGAAGTCAGCTGTGAGCTGTCAGTCAGCACCACATAAGCTAAAACTGAAGTATAGATGATCGGGGGACATGATCTTGAACTTGTATTATTTGTAACTAAGAACGTTGCCGATCACGTGACGTAGCGGCAAGTCAAGAAGGTAGTTCCTGTGTTTTATTCGCTGAGTTTTAAAGATAATTATAAACATTGAAACTAGCATACATTCTAAAATAATTCTAAAAACAGTCTTACGTGCTCATATATTTTTTGTATCATGAAGTGGTTTTTTTAAACGTATTTTTTAGACTATTTGATTTATTCACTGAAATGGCGTGTAACACTATTCCTGCCAGAGTGTGGATTTAAATAGTTCGTAGACGAATATGTCTATCTAGAATAGGAAACCTTAAATATATAATTTTAAACTGCAAGTCAGTGCTGTTACAGGAGCAAATTTTAGCGTGAGTGCGTGTACTCGTTAGAAGAAGAGGGGAAGTGTTATAAGCACATAAACAAGAGCTCTCATAGTGTGAACCACTAATTTTATTCCCACTCTTTCTATTTTGTAAATTGGTGTCTATAACTGTGAGAGTGTTTAGGTGCGTCAAATAAAGATTAGACCTGTTTTACAAAATAGCTCCGAAATTATCAAGTAGGCAACGTCTTTTTGGTGGGAGTGTAGGGGACGCGAGAATAGGTCAGTTTTTTTTTTGCGGGTTTTGAATCAAAACCTTTTGATCAAAATAAACCAAATACTCCTTAGTAGAAACACATAGTTTAATTTTCTTCACGAGGTGATATCAACATTTGTTGAATATTTGTGAAGGGTGTCCTGGAATTTAATGACAACTTTTCTATCTATTAAAAAAGTGTAGGCCTACCATCCAATGCCGCTATAATCATGACAAATATGCCAGGAACTGTTGATATTACCACGTGAGGAAAATTAAACTCTATATTTTTACTTGGGAAATATTTTATTTATTCTGGTTGAAAAAATATTTCGCTATAAAAATTTCAAAAAAACATACCTTTTCATGAGTCCCCCATACTCTCACTGCAAGGTAGGATAGTCATAGTGACGTGTATTATTTATTATTTAGCATCGCGTCTTACTACCCGTTCGGATTATACGCTTAAGTACTAATTACGCTAATGGATTAGGAATTGGGAAGGTTGAATAGAGGAAGTGAACCCGCATTTGCGTGGAGGGAGAGTGGAAAAACATTTAGGGAAAACCACCCTCAGTTCACCCGACCGAGATTCGAACCCCGATCTCCCCGTCCTCGGCAGTAGGGCTCAACACGACTAGCGCGTTAGCCAACTACGTCACCGAGGCGGGTCATAGTGACGTGTAGAACATGTTATGAACATTGCGTATCATGTCATTTAAAAGATAAATGGGTTCGTTTAATAGGCTTTGATTGATATACTTTCCGACAAAAGCATTCTCAACATACCGATGGTTAACTTTTTTTTAAATATGTGAAATATTTTATTCACTAAAGAGTAAAATAAACGAATGATGAACCTATTTGAAAATAAACCTTTTTGAGAATTTCTTTTTTTTTTAATTCGTGAAATAAAAATAATTTAAAAGGAAATATGACAACTTTATTTTAATAATTAAATTGGAACTACACCAATTCAACTGTTGATAGAGTCGAATTTTCGTAGGAACACCCTTATTTGAAGGCTAAAAATGTTAGTAGATCTACTTTCACTTATTCATACGTCAAATCATGACTTATGATCTGCAGTTGTCACGTTTGATACACCCAGGGGGCCTATATAATAACATTAATAACACTAAGTAAAGTATTATAGTTGCTGACCGCAAATAAACGTGTTTGTATTTTCTAAAACGTTCGTTCTATTAAAATTGGACTGCAGTTAGTCTAAGTCCATTTTACTCCAAAATATGATGCGTGGCGTGCGCTATACGTTCGGAAAATAGCTTTCATTAATTTTAAACTAATATATTAACATATTCATATCAGCGTAATTGTTACAAATGCATATGACACAAACGGGTAGTAAGACGTGGTGACAAAAAAAAGGGGGTAGGTATTGATATTATCCATCTAGTGGCGTAACAGATTAAGCTTGGGCCTCCCCCTTCCCCCCCCCCCACAAGATTACTTTTCAGGTCCTTTTTGTTCCAATTCCTCTAACATCTTAATAACGACGAACGACGACGGGACGAATCCTGGATAGCTCAGTGGTTAGAGCATTGGTGTACTAAGCCAAAGGTCCCGGGTTCGATTCCCGTGTCCAGGCGCCATTTTTCAATTTTCAGAGTATGATAACTTAATAAAGGTTATAAGAAATACCTAATAGTCCTGAATAATTACTAATTTAGCAATCACACCTTATATAACGACTGTTTAAGCTCGGTTTTGGAGTTGGAAATGTCATCAGTCAGTCAGTTTGACTGCATGGAGGTAAGTTATTTGATTACAATTATTTAAAACAAATTTATAGTAATTTAAAGTTCCCTTTCGCGGGCCCCTTTTATCCCATTGGGCCCCCTGCGGGCCAGGGTGTTTCGCCACTGTATCTATCAGAGGGGAAATCTGCAGATTACATTACTTGACGATAGTAGATATTTTTGGTAGCCATCAGTTAAGGCACTTCCTACGAAAATTGGACTGTACCTGAGCGTTGGATGATAAGACGCAAGTTTGGAGTCACCCTGTTACAATGCGTAAGCTCTGCAGAGGGCACGGCGGTTAAAACGGGTCCCGGACGACACTGCTTGTAGCTGCGACGTAGGGGGGGGGGAGGAGGGGGGAGCACTAATTGTGGGATGGATCATTCATTAATAAAACATGAAGAGGACTTGCAGCTGCCCTTATTACTTTCCTCCACTTCATACAGCGGGGAGGGAAGAGAGGGGTACAGAAAAAAAAAAGAGCGAGAGAAGATTGGAAAGAGAACATTTTTTAAAAAAAAAAAGCTTTACGTGAGGGGAAGATATGGAAAGAACGGCAAATTAAGTGAAAAATAAATCAAAGTGGAAGTTTTAGAAGAGAAACAAGACATAGTGATAGGAAACCAAGATAAGGATTCCTAGAGAGAAGATAAATTTCAAATTAAAATTATAAGGATCACACAAATTAACGAATGGATAGATACAGTTAAAAATATATACTCGTACAATGTGTGCCATATGTGTCGCGTATAATTTACTTGGGATGAAAATATCTTAGCTCAGAAACTATAGTGGGATTTTTGGTATGAAGAAGAGTATAAGTTAGTTGCTAACGTTACGAAAACAATTTTAATATATCCATACATCAAGTCGTGTTATCAGCTGTATCATCAATACCTATAGATAAACACGAATAATATAGTAAAATGTGTTCAATGTTGCTCACAAAAAATATGTTTAAATTTTCTCTACTGTTATTCCAAACAAAATCAGGGTAAATATAATTATGTATATGAAATAGGGTTGAAGGGGGAGATAGGTGACAGAGAGGGAGGAAATAGCGAGAGAAAGGGAATGTGGAGAGATATAGAGTGGAGTGGAGATAGAGAGTAGGTGGAAATAAACGAGAGATAATGGTGAGGAAGAGTGAGAGTGAAGTGAGAGTGAGGTGAGAGTGAAGAAAAAAAATGAGAGTGAAGAGAGAATGAAGAGAAGTGAGAATGGAGAGTGAGGAGTGAAGCGAGAGTGAGAGTGAAGAGAAATAAAGTGAGAGTGAAGAGAGAATGAAGAGAAAGTGAGAATGGAGAGAGTGAGAGTGAAGCGAGAGTGAGAGTGAAGAGAAATAAAGTGAGAGTGAAGAGAAATAAAGTGAGGGTGAAGAGAAAAAAGTGAGAGTGAAGAGAGAATGAAGAGAAAGTGAGAATGGAGAAAGAATGAGTGAAGAGAAAGAGAGTGAGAGTGAAGAGAAAGAAAATAAGGTGAAGAGAAGAAATAAGGGTGAAGAGAAAGAAATGAGGTGAAGAGAAGAGAATGGGTGAGGAGAAAGAGATGAGGGTGAAGAGAAAGAGATGAGGTGAAGAGAAAGATGAGAGTTAAGTAGTTAGGAAAAAAGAGAGTGAGATTGAAGAGAAGTAGGTATTAGATGTAATTACATCGTTTTCACGTACATAAAGTACACTGTACGTACGTTTATCCTGTGTCTCGTCGACAAGGGTGCATGTGGAATTGTGTGAAATTCCCCTCTTAAAATGTTCAAAGGACGGGCAATCATGAAGAGCCAAGGGTTTCATTGAAGTTGAACCGATTTGGAACATGTTTAAGTACTTTCTTTGACGGACACACAGGGTATTTTTTTTGTTCTATTGACACAGCCATATCACTTTCCACCGATTGTCCCAAATTTCTTCCTAACGTTGAAAATATCCGTTAAATCACCAGAAAAAACCGTACCTAACGTTTTCTCCTGACGGATCCGTTCACAAAGAGAGAAGCATTCCGGTATGAAATCTAGCCTGCAAACACGGTTTTCATTAACCTTTTGTTGATTTATCTTTTCCATTTGTACCTCTGCCTCATTCGCCCCTCCCCATTATCGCGAGGTTGTGGACCGTGTTGCCAACTTAGCTTCCTCCTCACTATATCTGTTCTTTACAGCGAGGGTTTGTCAGCTAAAATAATCAAATGGCGGACAGCGGGATTTCTAGAATTTGTTTTTAAAAAAAATCTTACTGTAGCTTTTATCTAGTGGGTGGAAAAAATACCTTGAGTGCGTTTGGATTTTTTTTAATTACATTTTTTAAAGGAATCCAGGAGCAAGGTATATAAGTGGAAATTTAGTTTTGTACTAACCCACTTCCATGGTCGAGTGGTTTAAGGCGTAACACTCTTAATGTACTGGACTTATGATGATGGGGATATTAGGGTTCGAATTATGATCGTGTGTGATGAGGGTGGTTTTTTTTCTCTCTCCTCTTAAAGCAAAATACGAGCATGCTTCTCCCATATTAGTACATTAGAGTAATTATTAAATGTATTTATGACCCCGAATAGGTAGCAGGACGCGGTGCTAAAAATAATAATTCCAGTAAAAGTTTTTCACTAATGGCGTTACTTTTATACCCCATTTGAAAAGAACAGTATTATCTGAAGTATTCTTTCTTTAATGGGAGGCCAGCCATTAAATTTAAGCCTTTATTTACTTCGTTAATTTAAAGTAGACTAAACTTGTGTTGTTGGGTTTTTCCTCCAAGAGAATTGGCACAGTATTTAAAAAAAAAAAATTAGAAAATCTGAATATTAAGTTCAAATCTAAGGAGAAATTTTTATCATGCTTTGATTTTCTTAGATATTAATTGGAGCAGCTTTTAGAGGATACACACACATTTGTTGAGGTAAACATTAATAGAATTTTACTACATTTTTAGTGTTATTACCCGCCTCGGTGGCGTAGTTGGCTAACGCGCCAGTCGTGTTGAGTCAGACCACCGAGGACGGGGAGATCGAGGTTCGAATCTCGGTCGGGTTAACTGGGGGTGGTTTTTCCTAAATGGTTTTCCACTCTCCCTCCACGCAAATGCGGGTTCACTTCCCCTATATTCAACCTTCCCAATTCCTAATCCATTAGTGTAATTAGTACTTAAGCGTATAACCCAAACGGGTAGTAAGACGCGGTGCTAAAAAAAAAAATTTAGTGTTATTCTATGGGTATTAATGATGTCCATCAAACGTGACAGCTGTGTATCATTTGACTTGACGTATGGATACGTGAAGGAGTTCACTTCGGTGGCCGCATGGTTTGAAGTCGTCACAATCGCAGTAGACTGGACTGCGATGACGGGGAGAAAAGGTTCAAATCCCGGGCTGGTGTATTGAAGGTGTTTTTTTTTCCTAAATTGTTTTCCACTCTTCCTCCACGCAAATACAGGTACACTTCTTCTAAATTCAAGAGTTCTAATATCTAACACAGTTGGGTAATTAGCACATATATGTGTAACCCAAACGGTAATAAGACGCGATGCTAAAAACATTTATTGAAAGTAGATCTCGTAGTGTTTTTTTTATGTGTCAGATATGTCTAGTCAAGGAACAAAAAATGGGTATGGGTAGTTTTTATTAATTACAGTGGGGTTTGGGTAGATATGTGAGAGAGAAAATTTTCCTTATATTTTTTACGAAATTTTTTCCATATTGGAAAATCTTCAATTATTAGTTTTATAAAATAATTTCAACTGATTAAATGGATAGTAATAATAATTAGTGATAGTAGTAGTAGTAGTAGTAGTAGTAGTAGTAAAGAAAAACACGCTTTGGTGGCCGCACGGTCTAAGGCACTACTCTCGCAATAGACTAAACTGCCGATGACACAGATATTGGAGTTCGAGATCCCGGTCGGGTGCACTGAGGAAGGTTTTCCTATATGGTTGTCCACTATCACTCCACGCAAATTCGGGTGCAATTCCTCTCAATTCAACTTTACTTATCCCTTACATATTAGCGTAATTGCTAGATAGGTGTATAAACCAAACGGGTAGTAAGTAAGACGCGGCGCTAAAAACAAATTTAGTAAAGAAACAAATGAATGTGAGCCTTTGTTGACCCGCTTTGTTCATAAATCATACTTCAATTTTTTGTCATCAATAAGTTAACTCAAATAATTTAAGGTTGGCCCGATATTTGTCCTCCCCCCCCTATCCTCCGTGCTTCCTATTTACCCCTCCCTCCCCCCTATTCCCCCTCCCCCTTCTTATAACCCACTATATTTTAAAGTAGAATAGGCTCAAAGTGTCACCTCTACAATTTAACCCCTCTACCACAAGCCGATTCAAAATTTCCCAGAAAATGTTCATCTCTAGGTTTGGGTAAGAAATAAGTTGGCAACATTGGTTGTAAGGTCCCAACTCTCGACTAATCGCCCATGACGAACGGTCGCTTGTTAACGAACACCCCTGACACCCTGCATGGTTATTTCCCTATCCGTTACCAAGGCGGCCCCGTCTGCTCGGCAATCTATTTCCAGGGATGATTACTGCCGGCTCTTTTTCGACGGTAAGGCGTAATGAACGTAATGAACGTATGGCCAATTAACGGGGAGGTTGCATGGGTAGGTTCATTTATTTGCTGATTTGAAACTAGAGAAGAGAATGAGTCGAGAGGATAAGAGTAAAAAAAAAAAGAGAAACGATTAATTGGTCCCGAAATTCTAGATCATTGGTAGATATACCGGGTGGTCCATAATAGTTTTATGGTATACAAAAAATTACTGATCTTTAGTAGTTTTTACATGTAATCGCTGTTGGAGGAAACTCTTAGAACATATGGGGGGGGGGGGGGGGGGGAGATCTCGGTACCATCAAGATATAACTAGAGATGAAAATTGTCCGATAATTTTTTCGCAGTGGTGGATTGCGGTCCATACAGTAGGAGGAGGGGTTGAGTTATGGGAGCTGGCACCTATAGCCTTTCATGAGGGATGTAAAGGGGGGAGGGGGGGGAATGTTGCTAACAAATAATTAAGGTTATTTTAAGGTTTGCTTATCTTATTGATAATATACTTGAAATAAAATCCAAACAAATAGTGGCAACATTTTTTTCTGTGAAATTTTAATACTATCGAGTCCCAGTAGGAGGGAAGAATTCGTTAAGACTTTGTTTACAATATACTTGATCTACCATCAGACAGGACGTTAGTGACACATTCAATCACCTAGCGCTGCAGTCGACATGTGAGTGTGAGCAGTAGAGTGTAATCGCTTTTATTACTATCCAAAAAATTATAAGCTTTCTGTATTTTTTTTTAATAATAAACACTTTTTGAAATAAATATATTATGTTTGTTAAACTTAGCAACTATTCTTAGTTTTTCAGTGAAAATTGAGAGTAAAAATGTTGTGAAACTTTTTAATCTACTCTTCATTACTCACAGCTGGGTAAATGTGTGTTTTATTTTAAAAGATAACTTTAAAAAACCCTGCAGGACTGAGATACAAGTCTCGTCCAATCCCAGAGTTAACTAACTCCTGGCTCAAAACCATCCAAGCGATGAAACTAGAAAATCAAGCCTTCTTCTCGAGTCTGTAGCCGACAAATAGAAACGCAGTCACATGATAAATGAAAGGAGAGGCCTCGAAATCACCTGTGTATACCTTTATGTACAGTTGACGAGTTTGTCACTAACACATGCCCTTTGATAAATATTCTTAAAGTGGGATGGAAGGGAAACATATTTTAAGGTCAGTATATTTATAAATTTTATTAAAAAAAAAAATGTTTTGGGCCAAATTAAATAAAACATTGCTTCAGTTACATTTCTACACAGAGTAATATCAACATTTCTTGAATATTTGTCATGACCAATGCCCGGATTTTGATGACTTGTAATTTAAAAAAAAAAGTATTTTGTTCGTCACATAAAATGCTCATAAATACATAAACTCTGTTCACAATCCCCTCGTAGAAATCTATATTTTATGGGTTGTTTTGAAATTTAAGGTAATATTTTCTTGGTGTGCTTAATTTTTGAGTCATTTTAAGGTATTTATGTTGAGTAAGTGTATTTTTTAATGCAATCGATATTTTTATGAATGCATAAATGCTCAAAATGTATGAAACTTAAAAGTGTATTTGAGAATATTTCGAGAAACATTGTTTGTATGTATCTTTAATAGAAACATTTGTTGATATACGTCTTTTCTCGTCTAATAAAGCAACCGACACAATTACTGACCTTACTGTCAAGTGTGGGACAGATTTTTATAGCATGCCAATATATAGTAAATAGGGACGACAAAGTGCTATTGCAAAAAATGTGTATTTACTGCCGTCAGTTAATTTAATTACCTGGTAGTTTTTCCTAAATGGTTTTCTACTCTACCTCCACGCAAATGCGGGTAAACTTCCTCTAAATTCAATCTTCCTCTACCTTAACCCATCAGCGAAATTAGTACATGTGCATATAACCCGAACGGGTATTAAGACGCGTTGTTAGAAAAATTTATGAGTTATAAATCAATTTTTTTTAAACTGACCCGTAACGGTGGATACACGGCTTAAGCCGTCAATATCATGTTGTTACTGGTGACTAGAAGATCAGGGATCGAAACTCGGATAAGTGTAGTGAAGTGATTTTACACAATTAGTTTTCAAAACCTTTTATTTTTACGTGAATGTGGGTACACTCCCTTTAAATTCTTCCCTCCTCATCTCATTAATGTAAATATGCAGATATCCTGGATGGGTGGTAAGAGAAGGTGCTTAAAATGTTGAGTTTAAATCTCAGCACTTGATCGAAATTGTATTTATATTCCATACAAGCCTAATACCAAGTGCCTGACACATCATCTCAGTCGGTAGCGTGTCTTTCTATTGAGATAAGGGTCTCGGGGTTCGACTCCCGGCATGACTGAAAAGTGTTGTCATTGGTGAGATGTGGGTTTCCTCTTACACAGTGACGAATTAACGGCCGGAGGGCTGGGTGTTGTGTCTGTTATAGATTCAAGTTAGTTTATGTCATGTACTGTACATCAGTTTGTTGTAGAAAATACGTGTTAAACACAACAACCAAAAAGTCAAGTTTTAAGGTGGGAATGTAGGAAAAACGAGTTGAGGGCAGTATTTTTGCAATTTTTACAGCAAAACTTTATTTATTTGAAGGATTTTTTTTTTAGCAACGCGTCTTACTACCCGTTCGGGTTATACGCCTAAGTACTAATTACACTAATGGATTAGGAATTGGGAAGGTTGAATTTAGAGGAAGTGAACCCGCATTTGCGTGGAGGGAAAGTAGAAAACCATTTAGGACACCCCCCCCCAGTTCACCCAACCGAGATTCAAACCTCGATCTCCCCGTCCTCGGTGATCTAGCTCAGCGCGTTAGCCAACTACGCCACCGAGGCGGGTGAAGAGAAAAAGTTGTAATTAAATTTCAGGACATCCTTGAATGAAATTCAAAAATTATTGATACCACCGTGAGAAAAACATTAAACTCTTATGTTTATAGTGGAGCAATATTTTATTTATTTGGCTAAAAAAATGTGTTGCAATAAAAACTGTAAAAACACCGCCCCTAAACTCACGTTCCCTACACTCCCGCCTTAATAGGTATGTTGACAGCGCTTGTCAAACTGTCATGACAGCCTCCAGTCACAGCCTGACGGGACGGTTTAAAACTTTCTTCGCAGTCGTAGGAAAGTGTAGTGGGGGGGAGGGGGGGAGTGAATAGGGCCGACCCGTTCTAAAAGGTCAAAAAGCTCGCTAATATCGCCGTCGCAAGTGGCTTGGCGTCCCGACGCCCCTGAAGACGTCACAGGCCGTGTCAAGCGGAGTGACGACGGAGGGGGAGAGAGTTGACGGGCCCGTAAAAGAGCCGTAACACGGTCAATTACGCGAGAAGAGTTGTCTCGTGTACGGCGAATTAGTGGAAGTGTCAAGACCGGCCTACGCGTGTAACAAGGACACAAGTCTCGATATTTCTCAAAGAGTTTCTCGAGGATGTTTTTTAAATACATATTTGCCTTTTTTTTTTAGCACCACGTGTTACTTTTTTGTTCGGGTTATGCGCACATCCCACTAATGTGTTAAGAATGAGGAAGGTTGCATCTAGATTAAATATACCCGCATTTGAGAGAATGAAGCATGGAAAACCATTCAGTAAAAACCATCTTCGGTACACCCAACCGGGATTCTAACCCCGATCTCCCCGTCATCGGCAGTCTAGTCTATTGCAAGAATGACACCCTAGACCACCAGGTCACCTCTCTTACTATCCTTGTATTTGCACCAATGGGATAAGAATGAAAAAAAGGCAAAATTTAGAGATATCATACAAACAATTTAAAGAAAAAAATTGCAAATTGGATTTGAGCCCATCCTTAACGTAATCGGGAAACTAGAACAGGCGAGCTACTTTTTTTTTACCGACTGTCCTCTGGTGCTGATAGATCCATGCCTTGCCATATAATGTTACTAGAAGACTAGGTGACGTGGCCGCCTAGGGGTAAGGTGTCAGACTTCTGTGCTGGGGGTCCGGGGTTCAATCCTCGGTCTTGGCACAGATTTATCTGATTGCCAAACCCTTCCTTCACCTCTGACAAGACGTGTATTAATCACAACTTGTGAATGTGTGGAATGCCAGGCCTCCACCGTGGTTCGGATCCCACGTTATACTGTAGGTCCTCCATTTCATCTCACAATCACCCTACCATTGCACATTAGCGTAAGTGCGTATAACCCGAACGGGTAGTAAGACGCGGTGCTAATAGTAGTAATAGTATTAACCCAAGAGAGGAACGATGAAGATTCTTAAGGTGGGAGTGTGAGGAACGCGAGTAAAGGGAATTATTTTTGCAGCTTTTGTATAAACATCTTTTTTTTGGTCAAAGAAAATTAAATATTTCTCCAGTAAAAACATAAACGTTTAATTTTCTTCATTTAGTGATATCAACAGTTGAATATCTGTCAAGTGTACTATAATTTAAGGACAACTTTTCCTTTTCATTTAAAAAGTTTCTCATCTAATGCCGCTATGCTAACGACAGATTTTCAACAACTGTTGATATCACAAAGTGAAGAGAACTAAACTTTTATGTTTCTACTGGAGAAATATTTAATTTATTTTGATAATAAAAACTGCAAAAAACCCTTACCTTTTTTCTCTCGCCCCCTAACTCCCCAACTTAAATGGCCCAGATGGTAAATAAACCATCCATGGTGGTGCGACGAATGGAGACTGTATCGTGTCCTCTCGAGTCAGGGTCGAAAACGGTGACCATCGCATGAGACCAACTCACCCTCCCGCCCCCCTCGGTCTCATAAAATCGCATTTTCTCGTGGTATTTTCACACTGGGACACCGGTGATGGATCACCAGTTTCCGAGACTTGATTGCCAACAAACAGGGTAGCATTTTAGTTTGATTTTTAATGTATCATTTAAAACTGACTCAAGCGAGGAGAAACTATTTGTTACTAGAAAAAAACACCAGAAGGAAATGGAACAACCACCAGAAGGAGAATGGATGAACCACCAGAAGGAGAATGGATGAACCACCAGAAGGAGAATGGAGCAACCACCAGAAGGAGAATGGAGGAAACACCAGAAGGAGAATGGATGAACCACCAGAAGGAGAATGGAGCAACCACCAGAAGGAGAATGGAGGAACTACCAGAAGGAGAATGGAGGAAACACCAGAAGGAGAATGGAGGAACCACCAGAAGGAGAATGGAGGAACCACCAGAAGGAGAATGGAAGAAACACCAGAAGGAGAATGGATGAACCACCAGAAGGAGAATGGAGGAACTACCAGAAGGAGAATGGAGGAACCACCAGAAGGAGAATGGATGAACACCAGAAGGAGAATGGAGGAACCACCAGAAGAAGAATGGATGAACCACCAGAAGGAGAATGGAGGAACTACCAGAAGGAGAATGGAGGAAACACCAGAAGGAGAATGGAGGAACCACCAGAAGGAGAATGGAGGAACTACCAGAAGGAGAATGGAGGAACCACCAGAAGAAGAATGGATGAACCACCAGAAGGAGAATGGAGGAACCACCAGAAGAAGAATGGATGAACCACCAGAAGGAGAATGGAGGAACTACCAGAAGGAGAATGGAGGAACCACCAGAAGAAGAATGGATGAACCACCAGAAGGAGAATGGAGGAAACACCAGAAGGAGAATGGAACAACCACCAGAAGGAGAATGGAGGAACCACCAGAAGGAGAATGAATGGATGAAATACTCCTACGCGCACATCCTCTGCTACGTGATCGACTGGAGAAGGACTTGTTCTACGCACTATTTGACAATATGAGGCATCCTAAAAGACAGGACGAATTTCTAAATCATCTAAAAAATATTATATGTTGGTAAAATTTAAACTCGTGGCTAGAACAAGGAAAAAACGCTCAGTGTGTTTGACGGAGAGTCAAGAATCAACTGTTTGCGGATTTTATTATTACTACAACTACCACCGCGTCTTGCCACATGTTTGGGCTGTAGGCTACGCATGTACTCTAATGGGGTTGTGGATGAGGAAGGAAGCATTTGCGTGGAAGGTGAGTGGGGAAACCATTTAGGAAATAAAACCTCAGTAGACGAACCCCGATCTCCCTGTCATCAGCAGGCCAGTCTAACACGAGAGTGACACCTTAGATCAGCGGTTCTCAAACTGGGGAACGCAGGGACACCTTTCAGGGGGTACGCGAGCAGCTCTCAAGGGAAAATTGGCAAAATAACAAGGGACTTGTGGAAAACCCTAATTGTTGGAAGTTACCGCTATCTGGTTATTTCCACCCCTCTTTTATTCAACCCTCTGCTTGACACCTTCTACATTATCAGTTTATGATGCCTTTCTCCCCGTTCGCCTTTGTCCGTCACATGTGATCGAGCCAGACACTGCATTGGCCCGGCGGTAGAAGGCCCTCAGGCGAAATGGACCTGCGGGACATCAAGAAAAGTTGAAATGTATCCCTTGGAAGGGGTGAAGTCGACACGACCTGCTTGGAAAACAAGACTTTTTTTAGGAAATTATTTCTACATCCACAAGTTTTGTTTTCATTGGAACACATTAATTCCAGTACTGGCCGTCAGTCTAACCTATGGTAACAGGAGGAGGGGTAATTTTAAGGTAATTACAACAGCATTTTAAAATAAGGTGTTGAGCAAAATTTTCGGAGGAAAAAACTCATCTGTTGATACACGCCAGGATCAAATCCCGCCAGAACGAATCAAATACACTGTCCGGGAAGTCAATCTTGCCTCTAATCTTCGGTGTGATCAATAAAACTTAAATCAATTAAAAAAAATCTAATCATTCGGAAAGAGGATGGATGCAGCACAATTTTTGTGTGAAGAAACTTCTGACAGTTACAAAGTTATTAATCTAATCTCAATACGAAGAGCTTTATCTGACAGCTATAAAAAGTTAGATCTACAATCCAATTTTAATATGAAGATCCTTATCTTACAGGTAAAAGATTACTAGATCTACAGTCACCTATTCATACGTCAAGTAATGTGATCTGCATCTATGACTTTTGAAAGCTTATATAATTTATAAAATAACAATTATTATATAGTAAAATATTATAAATTTTGGCCGCAAAATAATTGTTTGTATTTTCTAAAAAGACCTTTCTAACAAAATCCTAATATACAATCATAAGCTAGTGAAAGCAGCATCGGTGGGCACGAGGACTAAACGCCAGGCTCGATAGTCTTGTTTCGCCAATAGCTTAGAGAGGTCAAGGTTCAAATTTCTTTCGGATATACTTGAGAACGTATTTTTCTTGACTGGTTTACTATCTTAACTCCACGAAAATGTGGGCTCATTTCATCTAAATTATATCTTTCTCATCCCTGCTCTTCTATTGTAGTTAAAAATTGGTCCATCCCGGTCAGATGGTGAAGACGTAAGAGAAGGGGGAGAGGTGTTCTAACCGCTCACCTAATCCTTGACCGTAGCAGACAACATGTGTCCGTGTCATTTACACGGCTTTCGCACAGCGCGACTGTTAGAGTGTGGGTATTGCCTGCATTCAGGCGCATTCAGTTAGGATGTAAGACAGGAGCAGCTAGATTGTTATTACAATAACAAGACTCCACAGTGTCGGGCACCCGGAGATAACGATCCGGGGAAATGAGACTACACCCGGAAATGATCCGGGAGGGTTGCAAAGTACGCTAGAATCACGCCGAGCCGACAATGGCTTCATTCCGCGTCGGAAATAGGACCGTCAGAGAACCAGTCGGTTATTTTTTATGGTTGTGAAACTATTCTACGAGGAACCCCCGTGATAGGACGTTGTCTGATTATACAGGGTGTTAAAACTCCGCTAGTGACGAGGAAGGAGGGATGGTGGAAACCCATTTAGGGAAAACCACCCTCAGTACACCCAACCGGGATCGTCAATGGCCCCAATTTGAGAGCGCCTTCGTTAGCCCAGGTATTCTGAACATTTTTACAGACTACAAACCACCAATGGATTGCCCAATATGACCCCATAACCTCCTTCGCCAGATTGTCAAAATCATCTTCATCACCCAGTCCTATTAGGTACCAGTATAGCTACAACTAGTGATAATATTTTTGTTCAAAGATAATCCCATACCCCCATTATTTGGCCCCCCTACCCCCCAGTTAAAAGCCACTGACTTAAACCATTCGACCACCGAAACTGGTTTGGAAGGTGTATTATGTACCATTTAAATGGCAACTTCCTTCTCCAAGTTTCATAAGTGATTTTAGAATGGGATTCCCCTAAAATGTTAAGAAAAAACAGTGGACACTTTATTCTAAGTCTTACCTTCCTTATTCATCCATAGCCCATGAGCGTAGATATGCGGGTAGTAAGACGCGGAGTTCTGGACAGATTGAAAAAAGTTCTTTCCACGGCGGTTCTACTATACGTTCCATTTGACGATCACATGCAAATGTCTCCATCGTATTCCTCACAAACAACCTGTCATATCAGACAGACAGACAGGAAGGATAGGCACGGAACATCTCGTCGAACACAAGACAAGCGTTATTGACTTACATCGTTGTATCACAGGGGTGTGGGGGGGGGGGTGCAATATCCCTCAGTAATAGTGTTACCTTCTGAGGAGGAAGAGGAACAAAGCGCTCCAAGCTTCTAGAGTTGCACACAAGGCAGCACAAAGGACCTACAGACGACTGACTTCTCTTCCTCTATCTAGTCGACTGACAAAGGGGGTTAGGTAGCGGACAATGTGAAAGGTAACTACGGAACAACAAGACACAGAGGAGGAGGAGGTAAAGGAATAAGTAAGAGAAGAAGAATAACTTTATTTATTGGAATGGGAATATACTTCTGGTTGAGTCAATCACGCTTCACAGGTTCTTAGTTGAAATTACTGTTAACAAAACAAGTTGGACGGGGGAAAGGGGGCGATTCACACTCAATGTGTCAAAAGTTTTAAAGATACTTTAAATGAATAGTCCTCAATTCGGCTTTCAAAAGTTGTGTCTAAAAAGTGCACGATAGATCTAGAATTGGTGCGTCAAACCACTTCGGGGCCCGCATGGTCTAGAAGCTACTCTCGCAGTAGACTAGACTGCCGATGAATGGGAGATTGAGGTTCGATTCTCTGTCGGATGTACTGAGGGTGGGTTTTCCAAATAGTTTTCCACTCTCCTTCCATGCAAATGCGGGGTCCTATACATTTAAATTTCCCCGTCCCTGAAACCATTAGTTTAATTAATCAGTTCAAAGGGTAAAACCCGAACGGTTAGTAAGACGCGGTGTTAAATAAAACACCAGTGATGCGTCGCATTAGTTCCGTCGTTAGAGCATCTGCCTGTTGATCTGGAGGTCCCGGGTTCAATTCGTGGGCGTTGACTGACATGTATCACTGTGAAAATGGCCCAGTTCCCATTTATAAAGTAATATTTTATTGCCATGGGGGCTGGTCGTTGTTGTAGAACTAAGTTTTAACAAGCTGAAATTAAGACGGTAGCCTCGGTTAGCGAGAAAGAATCAATTTCTGTCAGGTCACACGACTTAAAATACAATGGTCTGTGTCGTTTTCTGGAACTATTTCTCAATTCTGCCTATGATTATACTCCCTTTCGTCCTTCACTTACAACCAACCTTTGTCATGTCAATAAGAAAGAGGAGAGAGAAAACTACGAAACATCTTATCTCAAACCCGCCTCGGTGGCGTAGTTGGCTAACGCGCCAGTCGTGTTGAGCTCGACCTCGAGGACGGGGAGATCGAGGTTCGAATCTCGGTCGGGTGAACTGGGAGTGGTTTTTCCTAAATGGTTTTCCACTCTCCCTCCACGCAAATGCGGGTTCACTTCCTCTAAATTCAACCCTCCCAATTCCTAATCCATTAGCGTAATTAGTACTTAAGCGTATAACCCGAACGGGTAGTAAGACGCGGTGCTAAAAAAAAAAAAAATCTTATCTCAAGGTAAAGAGGAAAGATCGCTACTAGTTCTCGAATATCTTAAAATTGTCTGTGTTAAGCCCAAGGCTAAATCTAAAGCCCCTTTTCATCAAGCCTAGTTACATAGCCCCGCAAATATGCTTAAAAAGTCGTTGAAAATGAACTAATGTTACATCTTCACAAATTTGAATCTATTAAGGAAAAAGAGTCCTGTTGGAATCTTTTGACTTTATTTTTGGGGTGAGCCGTGTTTTTAAATAAAGCATCGTTTAATGAAATATGCGTCAGAGCTGAATGTCTGCGCGGCAATTTCTTGCTTACCGAGGCGGCGTTATTTCAAAATATGGTTCACGCAAATCGAAAGATTCCATATGAGTTTTATTGATGGTTAGAATGTGTGAAAATATGACAGTAGCTCGTTTCCAACGAATATTTAAGCATATTTGAGGAGCTATGAGACCAGGCTTGATGGAAAAGGGGTTCTATATTAATAATTATTAGCCTTCCTCAAACAATTATTTACTGTAATTTTTTTCATAGGCTTAACTTTGAAAATTTTAAGATATTCTAAAACTAGCAGCAAGCTTTCTTCTTTACCTTGAGATTTAAAGTTCAGTAGCTTTCATTCCCCTATTTTTTATTGACACGAGAAAGGGTGGTTGTAGGTGAGCGGCGAAAGGGAATATAATCTTAGAAAACGACACATACCCATTGTATTTTAAGCCGTGTGGCCTGAACAGCGATTGACCGAGGCGGCCGCCTTAGCGTGGGAAAAGCGTGGTTAAACATTTGGGTAAAAAAAATCCTCAAAGCACCCGGTCGGGATTCAAACCCACATATTCCCTTTACCGGTAAACCTGACTCGAATAGATTGAAGTTCAGTCCGAGTGCCGACTGACGGAGGTATTAGATTTAAAAAAAAACTAAAAGCGGTTCAATAATTCACGTACACCAATGGAAACTTTTTTTTTTAGTTTATTTGAGGAATTTAATTACATATAACATGGCCGACCCTCCATACAGAGGGTCAGGATAGGGCCCGAATGTAACGGACCGCGCTACCTGAGTTGACCGATCCACTGACATACATACATATCGATGAATAATTCAATGTTCGCTTCCTACATTTATTAAATATGTAGATTTATTTTTATATTTTTCTCTTCTCTCAACTGTGGTAATGTTGCGAGGTTTTAGGGGATGGTGCGAAGGGAGGGACGGAGGGAGAGGGTGCCTCATGATTCATTAATATCCCATACTACCCCCCCCCCCCCCCCACACCCCTTCGCGCGAGGAATGCAGAGGTACACGCACACACTCCGCCCTCCGCTGCTGGTACATGTAGCGTCCAATTATTCATCGAGTTTCAACGAACGAGCACCTCGCCGCCCGAGCAGCACCGTCGTCAAACAAACCAACCCGCTTTGATTCCAATCCTAGCTCCGCCGGACGAGGAGCAGTTTTATTCATATTTCGTGATTGCGTGTCAAGATTTAATGTAAAAACTGTTTCGTTACAAAACTACGTCTTACTACCCGTCCATACTACGCATAATTAAAATAAAAAAAGGTCACTGCGACTTACTACGCGTTTGGGTTACACAAACATGTACTAATTACGCTAATGCGTTGGTGATAAGAAGG
The DNA here is from genome assembly GCA_033556935.1 of Timema podura. Lineage (NCBI taxonomy): Eukaryota > Metazoa > Arthropoda > Insecta > Phasmatodea > Timematidae > Timema > Timema podura. Next base: position 53,095,422 of record JAVRXN010000012.1, on the reverse strand, counting down.
TTTTAATTAAGAAGAGATGACCCAAATTTGCTTGAAGGGAGATTGGAAAACCATTTAGGAAAAAAACACATCCTCGGTACACCCGACTGGGATTCAAACCCCTTTAGAACCATTCGACCACTGAAGAGGATCACTACGCATATTAATTACGTATGGATGAAGAAGGCATAATTTAGAGGAAACGTGTCAGCGTTTGCGCAGAGGAGATTATGAGGAGCAATTTATGGGGGGGAGGAGGGGAGGAAAACACACAGAGCACTCGACCTGGGATTCTAACCCTGTCACCGTCAAACCAGACCAGACTGCGCACCAACTGACGTGGAAAATACATTACTTTAAAAAATATATTAGTGTATTTGCGTTGGCAAGCCTGACTGGGGTTCGAGCCCAGGCCTGCTGTAGTTTTATTATTATTATTTGAGGTATTTAACGGGCAATTTATGAACCGACTGATTATATCAACAACACACGATTTATAAACTAACTTAAAGCTTGAACAGACACACCATCAAGTCTCACTGTGGAAGGGGGAAACCCCAATTTCACGGCTGGTAAATTTCTCGTCCATGCCGGGAATCCATTTAATTCAGTAGACAGACACGCTATAGACTGAGCTAAGGGGTCGGACTACCCCATCAACGCCCAGATTTAGACAGGAAGAAACATTCTTTGAATGTTACGACATTTACTAAAAAACTACTTTCACTCCGGTGGCCACGTGGTCTAAGGCGTCACTCTCCAATGATACTGGATTGCCGATGACGGGGAGATCGGGGTCGATCCCGGTCGGGTGTACTGAAGGTGGTTTTACCTAAATGGTTTTCAACTTTATCTCCATGCAATGTGGGTACACGTCCTCTTAACTCAACCTTCTAAATTCCTAGCACATTATAATAATATAGACACGCAGCTAACATACATATAAATAATATTCACACACAAGTCATTTGATTAACAGCATCTGTCACTAGATTTAGCGATTGCCACCTGAGAGAAAATTAGTACAACTCAAAAATGGGCGATTTTGAGTTGAGACCACAGGGAGGCGCATATATTTGATCTCCACCTGGAAGGTGGGGGGGGGGAAGGGGGAAGGAGGGGGGCACTTTCACTTTTCCAAATATGGCAAATTTGCACTCTATGAACAATGTTAGAGTTGTAAAAGTAAACTCTAGGTTTGTTGGAGAAGAAACTTGCGACTTGTAACAGTTTTAGTTGAAAAGGCTGATACAACTTTATAATTCACTTTCTCGTATCAAGAGAAAGTATGAGTTTATTAACGTTTGAACTTAAGGTCATTTGACATCAAGATGTTCATGCAAAGTTTTAACAACTGTATAAATTATAAGTTACAGATAGTGATTAAATGGTTTCAAATCATTAAAGTTCACGAGAAATAAGGGGTCAAACTTTTTTTTTTTTTTTAAATTTGTTTTGCGTACCATCGTTAAGGTAAAGTATTTAATGTATGGGGTTGAAATTTAGTACAACTAGACAATCATACGAGGTGTATAGAAAGACATTTATAACGATAATATTTTTTATTTTTACGATTGTGTCGTACCATTTATTGTTTTGTCTTATCCTTTTCCTAAATTATTACTTTTTTTATTAGATGCGTCACCTTTTTTTTTTCCTGGACGTGATTTTTTTTTATGTCTACAGTACCACCAATACCCATAAAATAACACAATGTAATAAAATGTTACAGATGTTGATCGTAAAAAAAAAAAGTTTATTTTCTAACAGCTATCTTCCTGCCATGGAGTATTGTTTGTTTAGATACGTAAACCTTTTATAACACCCCCCTCCCCTTTCACCCCTCAACGACCAGAATATATTAATATTTGCTAGTATAACTTAATTGTTTGTGACTATAAACATCATGAGAGCTATTTATACCATAATTAGGAGGAGCGTAAGCCACGTTAACACAGCTTTAAATACAGTTTTATTTAAACTTTGGAGTAAGAACAAATATTATTATTTCCTGCATTCGAATGAGCGCCGTGTTTAGACGGCGGCTGCATTCTGGGGACCGGAAACGGGTGGTCCGATGGTAATCCACTAACGAGGGGTAAATATTGTGTTTTGTTTGGTGTTCAGCGCAAAGTTAATTGGTTTAACAGACTAATAATGACACGCGGACTCGAATAGGTGTATGTGTTTATTGGAATAGGGTGGGGGATCAAGAAAGTAAACACCATTATTTAAACAACAACACTTGACAGACAAGTAATTATGACCAGGGCTGTGGAGTCGGTAAGCCGAGCCTTCGACTCCTACATACAATACTAATGTATATAAAATTAGTCAGACGCGGTTGTTCAGTCGGTAGCGTGTCTGTCTATTGAACTAAGGGTCCCAGGTTCGATTCTTGGCATGGTCGAAAAATTTATCATTGGTGGGATATGGGTTTCCCCTTTCACAGTGATGAATTAACGGCCGAGGGGCTGGATGTTGTGTCTGTTCTAGATTTATTTAGTTTGTAAGTCGTGTCGGTTCAGAACGTGCACGTTGAATACTTCAAATAAATGAAAGTATATTAAATCGTAATAACAAATCTGATGCAATAAATATTGTAGCACACGGCATTTAATCGCCGCCACTTGAATAATCACGATTATTTCTGGGAGTTTAAAAAACGCTAAGGTTCTATAATAGTCAAGCAGAGTTTTCTAACCAAACGGTTTTATAACGTTACTAGGTGGAAATGTTCGGCAGTAGGAGAACAAACCGAGGAGGAAAATACAATACCATTTGTATTGTGACCCCCATATTAAATTATACCATTCTATCCACAAAGATCCATTCTATGCTCCTATAACAGCTACCATTCTTTTCCCGGGGATTTAGGTCTTATCAATTTTTTTTTTTAATTTTTCAGAATGGAAAATTTAATTTTTCAACTATGTTTCCATGTGTGTATATATACATGTTTACATGTAAACATAGTTTAAAAATTGAGTTTTCCACTCTGAAAAGTTTTTTTTTTTAAATCACATTTTTCGGTTGATCAATACTGCATGATATATATACTTACTATTTCATATTCAAATATATATATATATATATATATGAAATAGTTTTGTGTAAATTTCAGTAAACACCATCAAACCCATGAATTGTTAATAGAATTTGTCAAAATTTACTCTAAGCACAACATCTGATTGGTTTAAAAGATTATCTCGTTTTTATTTTTGAGGGACTTGTTTTTTTTACTATCCAGTAAGAAATCATTAAGAAGATTTTTTTTAAAAAAGGTCCCAAAATAAAAAGTGTTAATTGCTAGCGGGAAAAAAACATAAAAGAAAAAGGATGGAAAGAGATCACTTTTATGTTGAGGTTTTTTCCTTGTGCATCGATATTGAAACTCTGTCTTAGCGAACACTTTTATAATTGCATTTTAAATAATAAACTATAGTAATAAACATATTGTTTATAAGAACTTCTACTCAAGAAGACATTAAATCCCTATTGAAATATATACATTCGATTAACAAAACACATTGCAGTGAATCAATTAATGTAATTCGTATTATTATTATTATTATTATCATCATCATCATCACGTCTTACGCACTAACGCTAAAGTGTAATGGTAGGGTGATTGTGAGATGAAAATGAAGGACCTACAGTTTAACGAGGGATCCGAACCACGGTGGAGGCCTGGCATTCCACACATTCACAAGTTGTGATTAATACACGTCTTGTCAGAGGTGAAGGAAGGGTTTTGCAATCATATAAATCTGTGCCGGGACCGAGGATTGAACCCCAGACCTCCAGCACAGAAGTCTGACACCTTAACCTTAAACCACCAGATCACCTGTGTAATTAGTAAATGTTCGAGAAGGCCTAGTGACCACGATAAAGAAGAGTGAACGCGAGTTAAGGTAAGTATTTTGGTAAAAAATGTTTTTACGCGTTTTCAGCTAAATTAAATTAAATATTAAGTCATTTAACATATTAATTTTAATTTTATATAAATATTAATCCCAACGGTTCTTTAATTGTTGTCTAAGGCATAGTGACACGAAGAGATCAAGTCCCGGTAAAATTCCACTACGCCCATGACAATTATTAAATGTTGATATCATCACGTGAAGAAAATTAAACTTTACGTTTCTACTGGAAAAGTATTAAGACTTATTTTGACCAAACACAAAGGTTTCGCCACAAAAAACGGCAAAAAAACACTGCCCTAAACTCACGTTCCTCTACACTCTCAACTTAAATATCCTTTGTTGATGTTTTCGAAAATAAATCTTTTTTGGATTCAAGATTTACTCTTCTCTTTTATTTCCTCTCCTTCCTCCCCGCACAAGAAGTAGAGCTGAATGGATATGTTAGCATGAACTTTGTGAAAAATTGTGATTTATCTGTTTCTGTTACCTGCTTGTCTCGAGAGCTACTCGATATAAATTACCCGCGGTCTACCCCCCCCCCCCTTCCCCTCGACTCAGTCCACAGAGATTTCCACGATCATTTCCCAGATGAAGATAAAGGATGCTTGGAAGTCCTTTTTAACACCTGTTGCTATCGTAAGGATTCACGATGGTAATTAACTTATGGTGGAGGAATGGAGATAAATCCTTTACTAGAGTGTTATTATTTTTTTTAAAAAAAAGCTTTTCCGGGAGAGGTATAAACGGTTACTACGCCTTGGATAATGAATCGAGAGGATGAAGGTTTGACTTTGGTCAACTCAAAAAGTTTTCTTTGTTTTTTTCTCTCTGTGGTTTCTCATATTCTTTCCAATCTGTTTCAGTTTCAACATTAGGCCATAAACAGTGGAGGGACTAAGAGTGGAAGATAAATGCAAGCGTCTAATGCACATAGATATGTAATAGTATTTGTATACATAGGCCTAGTTAAACACGCATGTTGGGTTAAGATAAAAATTTATCTCAGCTTATGGCGTGAAAATTTGATTTCTTAAACTTACATTGCAATGACAAACAGTCGATTAACTAAAACCTCTTGAGTGTACACAGCATGTAATAGAACCACACAGGGGAGGTAGATAGCCCACTTTATTTCCCCCTGAGTGTACCCAGCATGTAATAATAATAATATTTAGCACCGCGTCTTACTACCCGTTCGGGTTATACGCCTAAGTACTAATTACGCTAATGGATTAGGATTGGGGAAGGTTGAATTTAAAGGAAGTGAACCCGCATTTGCGTGGAGGGAGAGTGGAAAACCATTTAGGAAAAACCACCCCCAGTTCACCCGATCGAGATTCGAACCTCGATCTCCCCGTCCTCAGCGGTCGAGCTCAACACGACTGGCGCGTTAGCCAACTACGCCACCGAGGCGGGTAGCATGTAATAGAACCACAACGTGGAGGTAGATAGTCCACTTTATTTCCCCCTGATTGTACACAGCATGTAATAGAACCACACAGTGGAGGTAGATAGCCCACTTTATTTCCCCCTGAGTGTACACAGCATGTAATAGAACCACAAAGTGGAGGTAGATAGTCCACTTTATTTCCCCCTGATTGTACACAGCATGTAATAGAACCACAAAGTGGAGGTAGATAGTCCACTTTATTTCATCCTGAGTGTACACAGCATGTAATAGAACCACACAGTGGAGGTTGACAAACAGTCGATTAACTAAAACCTCTTGAGTGTACACAGCATGTAATAGAACCACACAGGGGAGGTAGATAGCCCACTTTATTTCCCCCTGAGTGTACCCAGCATGTAATAGAACCACACAGTGGAGGTAGATAGCCCACTTTATTTCCCCCCTGAGTGTACACAGCATGTAATAGAACCACACAGGGAAGGTAGATAGTCCACTTTATTTCCCCCCTGAGTGTACACAGCATGTAATAGAACCACACAGGGAAGGTAGATAGTCCACTTTATTTCCCCCTGAGTGTACACAGCATGTAATAGAACCACACAGATAAGGTAGATAGTCCACTTTATTTCCCCCCGAGTGTACACAGCATGTAATAGAACCACACAGGGAAGGTAGATAGTCCACTTTATTTCCCCCCGAGTGTACACAGCATGTAATAGAACCACACAGGCGAACACGCGAGGCTCTGGGAGTTTTTGACTGGTGACGACAATAACAAGAGGATTACCATTCACACTTGATGTACTGCGCAACCCACCCCTCGGTTATAGGGTCGGAGAGGGTGTATATCAGGGTATAAATACAACACGAGGGAGGTGAAACTGTTATTTGGTGCTTTTATAATTCACAATACATTTCTCTGAAGCTCTTGTGCCAGTGCCGGCTATCAACGATTTAACTAAACAACTTTTTAGTACGGACAAGTTCCATTCAGATAATTATATTCATTTAAATGTATATTGAAAAATGATACTTATTACGGGACTCGAACACCGGATCCTTGAATTGCTAAAAGCCTTGACCATTTGGTTCAAAATGAGTATCTGTTAAGTTGTTTGTATTATAAATAGTTATATATATTTGTTTTTCTATATAAAAAAAATCGTACAATAGTAGTTAACAAATGACTAGTTTTTGTAAAATTTGATTTTTTGGAAATATATAATGATTTAGTTCAAAATTGGTATCGGGGGAATATTTTAAATGATCAATAATGTCTACGTATACTTGTATCTAAAATAAATTAATTTAAGGGTAGTTTATTTACGACAAATTATAGAAAATTTGAATATTCTTTTAATTGTCCTTGAAGATTGAATTCAAAATGAGAATAAGGCAATAATTATTCACTATAGATAAGAATACTTTTTTATATTTACAAATTAATCATTTTAGGGAAGTTAACGAATAATTAATTTTGAAAATTGGAATTTTGTTAAATATGGGGTTTTTGAAAAATTTTGATTAGAATTTATATACAAAGAGTGTTTGTGATCTACAAGATGATGTGTTTGTGTTTATTAGGAAAAAATAATTAAGGTTAGTTTACTTAAAACCAATGTTTGAAAATCTATCATCGACGCTATAAAACCCGATATGAGAAATTTTGTACGATTGTGTCGTACCATTTATTTTAGCTTTGTCCATGGTTAAATTTTAGTAAGGAGTGCTATAAGTACAAAGATTATTTATTAAATTTATACTTAAAATATTCCTTACTAAAATTTAAACATGAACACAAATAAAAATATAAACGCTTCCCAAGCGAACAAGTATTTTAAGTATCTTAATACTAAAGTTAAATTGAGCAAAACCAATGTCTTAAGAATCAAAACTACCTAATTATGCCTAATTAAACTTAAAAAAGAAGAATAATTAAAATTATCAAATTTATACAAACTATTAGAATAAAACATGAACTTGACTTCCTACATAAGAAAAAACATTTGAACTACTTATTTTTTTAAAACCTTTCTTAACTTTATATTTATAAAACATCTTGAGTTCGATTCCCATGTTCAGGTATAATTTATTATAATACAATCTAAGGGCATATGTTGAAGTCGAATATTAACAAACTTTGTTGACGTTCGACTATAGGGAGAGTTAAAAACCATACAATTTAAAATAATTATCTCCAATCCAGTTGGTTGAGATCGAACTAGGGCCTCCTGAGTCCCCGGCCGGGAAATTTATTATCCCATGTAGTTTCTAATTTTTTTTTAGCATGTAGCCCTTTCTATTTTACACATATGTAGATTTACTAATTACGTTAAAGTGCTAAGAACAAGGATGAATTTTGACGAATTGTACCCGCATTCGCGTGTAGGGAGGGAATATAAAAACACTCTCAGTAGGCATACACCCAACCTAGATTTGAGCCCCGATCTCCCCGTATTATTATTATTATTATTATTAGCACCTCGTCTTACTACCCGTTCGGTTTGTACGCATTTACGCTAATGTGTAATGGTAGGGTGATTGTGAGATGAAATGGAGGACCTACAGTTTAACGTGGTATCCGAACCACGATGGAGGCCTGGCATTCCAGACATTCACAAGTTGTGATTAATACACATCTTTTCAAAGGTGAAGGAAGGGTTTGGGCAATCAGATAAATCTGTGCCGGGACCGAGGATTGAACCCCGGACCCCCAGCACAGAAGTCCGACACCTCACCCCTAGACCGCTAGGCCACCTACCTCACCGTATTCTTCAATAGCCTATTGCCTTAGACCAGTAGTTCTTTGCCGGGCGTATGAGAACATAGTAATGGGGGATTGATTGTGAGTCGATCTCTGAACAATAAATAAAATTTGTTGTTAGATTATAACTATCACTGTTATCAGTACAGATTGTGTATTTATGATTTGCAGTTTTTCTATAAATAAATATGGTAATATCCGCATGATTTTCTTTCAGTTGTTCTGTTCCTATCCACCCATATGTAAAGTAAACCAAACTATAGACATCCTAACTCATACTGGTACCTAATAGGATTGGTGGATTGGTGGTGATGGTGGTGATGGTGGTGATGATGGTGATTGTGGTGATATGTCGACCTCGGTGGTCTTGTGATCAAGTGATCGCCTCAAGACCCGATGTTCGTGGGTTCAAACCCGGTCGACGGAGTTTTCTAGAGAGAAAAAAATCCGTAGCATAACCGATGAAAGTAAAAAGTCTTCGGTCCCGTGTCGCTTGTGACAGGTAAAAGAACCCTGGAAGGTTTGTGAAAATACCTTTCCCGGCAAAATTGGTAGGTTCTTTCGCTCTCGCTCTTAGAAATTCTCGTGTGCTGATATTCATCCCTCAAATAAATAATAAATAAAAAATAGTGATGATACTGACAGTCTAGAGAAGGGGTGATGGGATCATATTGATGCAATCCATTAATGGCTCTGTAGTCGTAAAAAGGTTAAGAATCCGTGCCTAAACGATGCGACCACCGCAACGGTTATCATCAACGGTTATCATCAACGGTTACAGCAGTATCGACGGGAACATCGATGTCTTTCATTCCGATGTCCATCCCTATTGTACAATCCCCGCCTCGCCTCCAAAGGGAATGTAACAAGTTATATTACGACAAAGCCTCATCCCTCTCAGTCAACTGACAATGCAATAAAGCTACAGTTACAAATCATTATTTCTTTTTTCTTTTCTTTCTCTCTCTCTCTCTCTAACATATAACCAATAGAAGAGGCTCGAGTGACTTTTTCTCTGTAGAAGTAACCAGGCGGAATAAAAAAAAGAGCACATGTGTAGACGACGTTCTCCCACTTGTTTCGTTCCTCTGTTCGAGGAAGAGTGGGGCAAAGGGGGGTGCATCCCCCCCTCCTCCCTAAAACAACCCAGCTATGTTCGTGACGCCCCCATGTTCTAGCGACGTGCCTCTTCTTGTTACATCGCAATCTTGTTAGAGCACGCACCATACTTTTAGGCAGATACATCCTACAGCGGTGGGGTGTAGGGGGGTGAAGGGTGGGAGGTTTACTATACGTGCCCCGAAAAAAATGTATTATCATAACCCCCCCCCCCCCTCCAAAAATATTATAATAATAATAATAATAATATTTAGCACCGCGTCTTACTACCCGTTCGGGTTATACGCTTAAGTACTAATTACGCTAATGGATTAGGAACCGGGAGGGTTGAACTTAGGGGAAGTGAACCCGCATTTGCGTGGAGGGAGAGTGGAAAACCATTTAGGAAAAACCACACCCAGCTCACCCGACCGAGATTCGAACCTCGATCTCCCCGTCCTCGACGGTCGAGCTCAACACGACTAGCGCGTTAGCCAACTACGCCACCGAGGCGGGTCCCAAAAATATAAAACCTTCCGTTGGAGCAGAGGGTAACTTTGAATTTTTTATATGGTCATTCATATTTTAAACTCTTGGAGAAGAACTGACCGACATTCATAGTTGTGTCTTCCCCGCATCGGGAAAACCTTAAGATTTGTTTAGGGGTGAGTTTCGTTGCCCTGATGAAAAGTTAATTGCTCAAAACCGTGTCTGGTTCTTATGAATGTGTCGCGTTTGAAAAGCTTGAAGGGTGTTTTTTTTTTTACAAAATGGTGAGTTTCAATGTGGTCTTAACCATCGTGCGGATGCTAACACATTTTGACTCAAATTCATCTTACTCTTCATGTATCTTAAGATTAGTGTCACTCTTGGATAGTTTTGAACAGGCATACTTTAGGGAGAAAGAGTAAAATAAAGTAGACAAATTATCTCTTGTGAAGCCGGCGGTTATTGAACCACTGTCTCCGTATTCAGAATCACTCACTTTGACCGAAAGTACCGCGTCAGGACCCCGCCCCTCCTTTTTTTTTCTATCACCGCGTCCTACTACCCGTTCAGGTTATACGCATACGTACTAATCACGATAATGTGCTACGGATAAGGAAGGTTACATTTTACAGGAAGTGTGCCCGCATCTGCGTGGGGAAGGGGCTAGTAGAAAACAATTTAATAAAAAAGCACCCACAGTACATACTCGACCGTCATCGTCATTCGAACCCCGTTCTCCCCGTCATGAATGGTCTAGTCTATTGCGATAGTAGCGCCTTAGACCATGCGGCCACCGAAGCGGAAGAGGATCTTTTTTAAATGTAGAGAAAAAGCTGTCCTCAAATTCCGGCCGTTATTGTAAGTTTGAGTTACTGTTAATATAGCTTTATTGGGTGTTAAAAGTGTTTCTATTGTGTTCATAAGGGTTTAACTAGGCCTTGGTGATATTTTTGAGTTGATTCGTGCCCATCTGGCCGGATAAATAGCATATTTAGAGACCTAGAATTTATTTGGGTGAATACCGCCATCTTGGATCTCCCCAAAATGTAAAGATTGAGGGAAATTGTGTTAGAGTTCGATGTTTTGGTGGTGACGGGGGAAGCGGCAGGATGGTCTACCCAAGGACGGAAGGTCAGGTTTGGAGTGCGATAGGTATCACCAAGGCTGAGTATGGTGTTTTGTTCCATAGCCATCTCTCCAACGACTCTTGTACCTGTGTTAAGGTTACAGGTAGAGGTAGGATGTGTTATGTTGTCTTGTTATTTCATACCTAAAAAACCCATCGTGACGTGAATGTGCTTCAGAGACTGAGGGGGAAGAAGGTAATCATTTCGGCGGACCCCAACGTCAGGTTTGTGCTGTGGTCGAGACGGACGACAGCGGGGAGGCGGTAGAAGAATTCATCGCTGAGACGGACCTCATAGTCATGAACGAAGCCTCGGAGCTTACGACCTTCGCGGGACCCGTAGGTCGTGGTACGAATATTGATGTGACTCTCGCATCAAGGGGGTTGGAGAGACTAATCAGAATTGGAGAGTTTCTGACAATACGAGCAGAGGTCACAATCTCATCCTCTTCGAGATGGGATGTGAAACGAGAGAGACTCCAGCGTCGGTCGGACTCAGGACAAGGTACTGCATGGCGCGCGCAGACTGGAGTAAGTACCGGCGGTAATTGGAGCTTGAGATGCAGCACCTGGAGCCCACGGACGACATGAAGAAAGGGTCGGGGTCCTTATCCAGGCCATGCGGAGAGCCTGCGACCACTCTATCCCACGGGCGAGAAGATGGGAGAAGAGGGCCAGCTGGTGGAATCCGGAACTGGAGAGTAGAAGGAGGGAGGTCGTCCGTGCGCGCAAATGGAGACGGGACAGCGAGGAGGAGGGTCTTGCCTACGCCAGGGCTAGGAATGACTACGTTTGGTCGGTGAGGAGAGCCAAGGAGGATTGCTGGAGAGGGTTCGTCTCTAGAAAAGGCCCCTGGTTTGGATTTACTATCAGCCGAGATAGTGAAGAAGTCCTGGATCTGCATCTCCGAGTATCATCTGGCAATAGCCAACCAGATGATGGAGGGTCATTTCCCCGACCTGTGGAAGGCCGGAATGCTGAGGATCCTGCTAAAGTCTCCGGATCGGGACCCCACGGATCCGATGTCTTACCGGCCGTTGACTTTGCTCAACGTGCTGGGTAAGGTCCTGGATAAGCTACTAGTTTCAAGGTTTTGAAGTGGCATACAAGTATATGGTGTTCTTGATGATATGCAGTACGAGTTTCGACCGGAAAGAGGGACGATGGTCGCTTCGGAGAGGGTCCTTCGAGACGTCAACGAGAGCGAAGGCCAGTACGTGTTGGCCATCTACCTGGACATCTCTGGTGCCATCGACAGCACTTGGTGGCCTGTGGTCTTGGAGAAGCTGCGAAGAACCGGCCGTCCATGGAACATGTATACGGTAATCAGGGATTACTTTAGGAATAGGAACAGACGGAGTCCGTAAAGGTCCTGATTCAGGGCTGTCCCTAGGGGTCAATACTGGGTACAGTCTTGTAGCTTCTCCTGTTTGATGAATTTTTGAACCTGGATTTTAAAAAGGGTGTCAGCTGCTACAACTACGCAGACGACGGTCTTATACTCGTCAGAGGCGACACTAGGATTAACTGGAGGTCAAGGATGGGCACGCCATAGAGACGGTGTTCGCGTGGGGCGGGAGGCGCGACTCTTCTTTTCAAGGGAGAAGACCAAGATGACTCTGCTCAAGGGGAGACACTCAGCGACGAAACACCCTATCGTTCGCATGAGTGGGGTGCTCTTTAGATACGTAAGGGTAGGTATCTTGGTGTGCTATTGGATGAGGGTTTGTCTTTTTGTGATCATTTCAGGATGGTGGCAGGAGTGGCCAAGGCTGCGTTCAGGAGACTCATCAGAATTTCAAGGACCAACTGGGGTTTGGATTTCCTGACTATTCGGAAGATGTACAAGGTCATGGTAGAGTCGGTGCTCAAGTAAGGATGTGTGGTCTGGCGGCATTAGATGGAGGTCCAACGCAGCAGTAATAATCCTTCTACGGGCACAGATATTTGCACTTTTAGCAGTGACCAAGGCCTATAGCACGTTTTCTCATGATGCTTGCCTGTTGTTGCAGGAGTGATGCCGATCGACTTATCGGTAAGGGAGAGGGTCGGACGCTACTGGGCGAAGAGGAACGGATTGGACCTCGAGGAGGAGAAGAGGACGGGCCGGCGCGACTCCCTCGCGGCTCGGCAGGTGAGATGGGACGCATCTGTGAAAGGCAGGGAGAATTTTAAGTACTGGCCTTCCGTGCAGGAAAGGATGGAGAATGAGTGGGTGTTCACCAACCACTACGCCTCGCAGTTTTTCACCGGGCATGGCGACTTAAACTGGAAGCTTCACTTCGCCCCGCTTTTATAGTCTTCGCCGAGCGAGAGACGCGGGGTAAGGAGGACCGTCGGGAGGCAGTGGAGCGAGAGAGGCGACAGATAACCTTTATTCAAGAAACATCAAAAAATACATGAGTGCATGACAATATCAATACAATTAGCCAAGGGTTCTTCCTAGTTAAGTTCAGCGCACCCGTCGGGGACCTCCACGTCTTCGGAATGAGCGCCTGATTCGCCGCCACCTCCTTTCGATGGCTGGTAATTGAAAGTCCGTGGAACCGGTGGCGACGGTATGAAGTTTGGGGGATAGATAGCCGCGTTCTGGTCGCCTCCTCCCGCTGCAATTGCTGTGGGCCAGCCCCGTGTCAGGGCAATGTATACGATGTTAATCATGTGTATCAGGATCTGGCGGGATGGTTCAGGAAGTTCGGGGTAGTACGCTGCCATGGCCAGCAAGAACTGGGCTTGGTGCTTTTCTCTTCCTGGTGGTGGTTCTGCCGCTTTTGCCTTTAGGGCTAGTGCTACCCTTAGGGCCGATGTTTCTTCTGTCTTGAGGGCTGCAGGGCATGTGGTGCGAGCGAAGGGAGGTCTGGGAGGAGGGAGAGACTCTTTCTAGAAGGTCAGTGGTGAGGAACGCTAGGAACTGCACGTACTGTCTGAAGTACGCCACGGCGGTCGGTAATAAGAGGGAAAGAAGATTGTAAGGTCGCGTAGGGTAAGATGTTTAACCGCATCTTTTCAGGTCTTCGAGGGTAAGTGGTAAGATGGTAGGTTATTTAGGTGGTTAGTGTGGTAAGATAGGGTTTGTATTATTTGGGGAGATTTTTGCTGGCGATGTTCTTTTCGGGAAGGGAGGGATTAGTGAGCTACACAGGCTCAGACTTGTTCTTGTTTGTAAACTCTGCTTCAACTATTCAAAATTTAAATTCAATTCAGGATTGCTTGCTCTCTTTCAGCGTAAATTCAATCTACGGAGGTGGCTCTTCAGAAGAGTCGGGTGGGCACTTCCACGAGGTCCCCGCTGGGCAACGTAGGGTAAAGACATCCCTACGGCTGAATCCCACCTCCCCTATGTGGTGAACACCAACTTCAGGGGTCCTCCTACTCTCGGATACGAGGGTTTTTCCCGGGCTCGCGTCACTGCCCTTTGAAGTCGTGGTTGCAATGCGAAAAGTATCTGACTTATATGCGGTTTTTTGGGCGATGGATGGAGTTCTTTAATGTCCTCAAATTCCAGGAAAGCCTCGGCAGATATTCCCAGACACCAAACTGATCCTCTTCTCTCTAATTTAGACGGCTCTCTCTGTATCACTTCCCATCCGCAGATCATACATATAGCAAGCTGAACTTCACTCTTGCAACAATTCAACTAACCTTCCACAAATAGAGCGGTGTAGTTGTAGCCTTGCTTCGTCTAGGACTAGGGGTGAAAGGGGGGGGGGGGTTAGTATACGCTCTTCAACTTCAAGTAGCTGTGTACGTGTATAAACAGTTGTCTGGCTGTGACAGGTGAAGGGGTACAGGAGGGTGGGGGTGGGGGTTATTGTAGTAGAAGTTCCGGGAGTGTGTAATTAGCTTCTCGTTGCTCGAAACCACTTCATTATACTGCACGAAACAGCTCACAGCATTATCTTGAGAACACCGCAGCAGATACGGAAGACATTTAATATATAACACAGGTCATTTTCAATGCACGTGTGTGTTTCTTTTAGTTTTTAATAATTTTTGAACTTTTATTCTTCATTATTATATAGTGTTTTTATTAATTTGAACTTTAAAAAAAGGGTAGGGACCATGTCTTACTATCCGTTCATTCGCCTATTTACACAAACTGTTAACGGACCAGGAAGGTATAATTTAGAGTAAATGTACCAGAACTTGCGTGGAGGGAGATTGGGAAAACATTTAAGAAAAGCCATCACACACGGCCAGAATGAAGCCTTTGCATGGTAGGATTTTGGTTGGAATAAATTTTGTAGAGAATACAAACATATTTGTTTGCGTTAGCATAGAAAATATCTATCTAAAGTGAAAGCTGCAGATCATTAGATTTGACGTATGAATACGTGAAAGTAAATCTAGTACCTATTTTGTCAAAGACCTTTTTTTATGAAAATCTCCCAATGGTGCAGGTAATGTTTTTAAAAATTATTTGGTATTATTTAGATAATAATTAAAAACAGATGTAGGCCTTGAAATTAAAAACCTAAACAGAAATCACTTGCTTTCCAGGCGATCATTAAAGTATTTATTTACATAATATTGGGGTAAATTATTTAGTTTAGTTTATATGGCGGTGATAATATGATGACAAAAGAACAAGATCAAGTCTCCAACTTCGTTTGAACATGACAAGCAAAGCCTTTCGCTTTTTTTTTTTATACCGTTGCATTTAAATTATTTAAGTAAAATCCAACCAACTTCGGTGGCCACATGGTCTAAGGCGCTACCCTCGCAGTAGACGAGACTGCCGATGACGGGTAGATCAACGTTCGAATCTCGATCAGGTGTAATGAGGGTGATTTTTCTAAAAGTGTTTACCACTTTACCTCCACGCAAATTTGGACACACTTCCTCTGAATTCAACCTTCAGCACCCGCAACACATTAAAGCGTAATTAGTACATTTGCGTATAACCTTAACGACTAAGTAAGTTGCGGTGCTAAAAACAACTGAGACTTTATAGGGTGAATCATTGAAAAGGGGTTAGTCCATTTCTTGGGAGTCCTTAATTCGATTCTGACAGGGTGCTATGGAGGTAGTTTTACACTTTCTATCTATTAAATTCCAGTGCACTCCCTTTAATTTACCTTCCTCGACCATATACTCTTAGATTAAGTCATTTAAAACTTTTAGGTTACATGTATCGTCTAAATAACGACATTAAAAAAACTAATAAATAAACTAAGCGGCTTAAAATTATTGTATCTTTATTCAAGCGTTTAAACCAAAAAAAGTTTTTTGAAAAAATTAGGATAGTATAAATAGCTACTCACAAAAGAAATGATAAAGTTTCAATAATAAAGCAGACGCCACTCGTAGGTTGTTGCCAGGGCAAGCTTGACTTGTCAGGACTGTACTAGTAAACTGTTCACTGGCCATTTTACACACCCACACACACAATAATGTAACAAACTAATGTATGTTTATTGGATTTAAAGGGCAATTTAGATATTGAAGGGGATAAAACGATTTTCTAGTACAGTCCTCTCAAAACTTTTTTTTGCCTTGGTAACAACTTGTAAGCCACCCCCCCAAAATAAAGGATGGAAAAGAATCTTATTTTTCACTCTTTATTTCATCCGATTTCAACCATTTCTTCTTCATAAACCTTGAAACCCTATTACCTTCCTTCGTCTTAATGTGAAGAGAATTTTGTTGGAAACTTAAAGGACAGGTTGAAAATTGAAGGAGAGGATTTCTTTTTTTTTTTTAGGGGAAAAGATGAAAGAGACGAATTCAAACGTAATGTGTAATTCAGTTTAAAAACGGAATACGAAATATTGTGCGCCATTTAATCTCGCTGAACTTCTCAAGAAAGTAGAAAATCAAATTGAATACCTCGTTTTTATTTGTCTTCATCGTAATTGTGTTACATTTTGACATTTCGTATAATACTTTCGATTCGGAATTTCAACCGAGGCTGGTTATTCAGAAAATTGTGCGAATTAAAAAAAAATCTTGAGATTTTCACAGGAATGTATAATTAATTTTTTTATATATATAAAGACAAACGAATATATTACTTTTAAACGTGAGTAGCATTTGAATTGAAAATGAAAAAGATTTGGTAAGAAAATAGTTTAAATTCCAGCAGGTTATAAACTAAGGTGGTTTTTCATAAATGGTTTACCTTTCACTCCTTCTAGGTTAATGCGTGTGAATTACCTTATACCCATTATTTTATGAAAATACTGTATGTATAGTTCACGCTGTGGAGTTTTTTTAATGCTAAATATTGACTCTATTTAGGCCCTATTCAGTAGCGTAACAGATTAAGCTTGCCCCCCCCCCCCCCCAAGCCAGATTTATTTTCGGGACCCTCTTTTCCAAGTCATCTAACACCTTAATAAATGTTATAAGAAATAATTAATAGTCCTAAATATTTACTAATTTAGTAATAACACCTTATAATGACTGCTTAAGCCTCGGTTTTGTCCCGGGAACGTCATCAGTCAGTTGGCTTGACTGCATGAAGATTTTGAAAAAATTCTGCGCTATTTTAAACCAAATGAAATAATTGAAATAATAATTTACAACACTTTATGGCCTATTATAAAACAAATTCAACTATCTAAATTGTCAATAATCAGAACATACATTATTTGATTACAATTATTTCCACCAAATTTATGGTAATTTAAAGTCCCCCCCTCCCCCATTGCAGGTTCTGCGGGCATAGGCGTTACGCCACTGGCCCTATTCGCTTCCAGTTTCTTGATGTGAGTTTTAAACATGTAATTAATTATATTAAGCATTAACTAATTGAGAGTTTGTATAGGTTGGAATAAAAACAAAATAAACAAGATCAAAACATTAAGTTCTGTGAATAACATATAACGATTCGTACCAAAGGAAAAAAATAGCCTGAGTCAACTTTTTTTTTCTGGAAACGAGTCTTACTACCCGTTCGGGTTATACGCTTATGTACCAATTCAGTATTGGTTTTAGGGTTTAGGGTTTTTAAAGAAAGTGCACCCACATATCCGTGTAGGGAGAGTGTAAAACCATTTAGTAAAAACCACCCTCAGTGCACCTGACCAAGATTCGAACCTCAATATTCCCATCATTGGCAGTCTAGTCCAACACGAGGGTAGCGCGTTAGACCACGCGGCCATTGAAGTGGGTCAAGTCAACTTTATTGCTTATTCATGTCACAGTATTTGTAGCAAAGCTCAGAGTGAGTACAGACGTTTTGTCAGATTTGTGCCAAATTATAGTGTAAAAAAAACTTTAACAACTTTTTTTTAAGACAACGGGTACCTGTCTTAATAGTATCCATACTTCACCGAGAAACGTATATTATATATATATATATATATATATAGTTTGCGGCTTCGTTATCGAAAATGTTTAAACTTTGATATGAAAGCAAAAAAGTGGAAAAAAGGTGGGGGGAGGGGGGGGATGAAGTAACACTACACATATTATCCAGTACGACTTTTATATCTCAAACTTCGTAAGAGCCCCAGCAAACACCTTATTTTTTTTTAGATTAATTTAAATATGATCGGCACCTCTTTTAACCATGCCCTGCCTCGGTGGCGTATTTAGCTAACGCGCTAGTTTCGTGTTGAGCCAGACTGCCGAGGACGGGGAGATCGAGGTTCGAATATTAGTCGGGTAAACTGGGAGGGGGGTTCCTAAATGGTTTTCCACTATCCCTCCACGCAAATGCGGGCTCACGTCCTCTAAATTCAAACTTCCCAATTCCTAATCCATTAGTACTTAAGCGTATAACCCGAACGGGTAGTAAGACGCGGTGCTAAGTATATATTCTAACCATAATTAAAGTGTCTTAGAAAGGTCTTATGATTGTCTAACAGATGGCAGCACTAACTTAATTTGAGATAAAATGTGATTTTCACTTTTTTCCTTATGCCCGTAATTATGATTGATAATCCTAAAAAAAAATTTAAAAAAATTAAATTGATTTGTTATAAATCAAGAAATCTCTGTCGAAAGAAAAAAGTTTATAAAATTGTGGCATCCCCTTTTGAATATTTAAGATATTTGACATTTTTGGACACATCCTATGTTTAAATAATAGTAATAATAATAATAATAATAATAATAATAATAATAATACTTGGCACCACGTCTTACTACCCGTTCGGGTTATACGCTCTATGTTTAAAAAGATAATGAAAATCTATTGATGAGAGCTCCGGGATCATTATAGAAAAAAAAAATCGCTTCACATTTTAAACATATTGATATTTGAATTTTGAAGTCAAGTTTAGAATAACCTGGTTCTATGCTTGTTGGTACCGACAAAGGTATTTATAATTGTAAATAGGTCCATCCTGCTTTTAAATTAGTAATCATCCATGTGCTTGGGCAGGGTAGTACAATAGCTACACGACTTCTTTGGTGCTGACTGACAGCTGACAGCTGACTTCTGACAGTCAACATTTAGGTATATACCTAAATTTTGACTGTCAGAAGTTACAGCTGTTAAACATATGTTTTTTGTAGATCATATGGTTCAACGTAGGGATTAATAATTTAGTCTGGTAACGTTTCAAAGCCGTCAGCTGTGAACTGTCAGTCAGCACCAAATAAGTCATGCATAGGGTTTACATGGGCTTAATGTTTTAGGTTAAGTTGGTAGAAGACACGCTCCGGTGGCCGCATCATCTACGATCGGGTGTGTTGAGGGTGATTTTTTCCAAAATGGGTTTAAACTCCATAGCCACGAAAATGGGGGTGCACTTCCTCTAAATTCAACCTTCATCATTCCTAACAGTTAAACGTAATCATTTGCAGGAATAACCAGGTAAACGGAGAATAGGCTGACATGTAAAATACCTAGATAACAAACTTAGGCAATGAAAAAAATGAGTTTAAATTATATTTTAGAGGAAGTGCCTGATAATTTTTTTTCCCCTTTATCCTAAAATTGAGGTGGAGACTTCGTAAATATCCTCTTTCTATTCCTCCTCTTTTTCCCCCTCTCTTATTTTTCTTGTTCTCTCTTCATATTTTGTGCTTCCCCTAGCCCTAAAGAGGATTCCTTCTCCGTCCCTGAGGGCTTTGTCCTGTCTTATTGAAACCTTAGCCATTCATTACGATCGTACGAAAGAGAGCTGTTCTTTCATCACAGATATCCGGGTCGAATCACGTACAGTCCATTTCCTACAGCGACAGACCGCTTCAGACAGTTTTACCTGGAGGATACTGTACATATGGTTACATCTATACTATGATTGTGGTATGAAGAACAGTATAAGTTAGTTACTAACGTTACTAAAACAATATTCATACATCAAGTCATGTTATCTGGAGCGTGTAACTTTTGATAGATAATATAAAGAACTATAAAATAACACAAATAATAAAGTGAAATGTTTTCAATGTTGGCTGCAAGGAAATATGTTTGAAATTTATCTACTGTTCTTCCAACAAAAATCAGGGTATAGTTCTATTTGGTTTGTAGCTCGGTAAATACAGGCTGAGCCACTATGACAGTTTTTACGTGGAGGAGACTGTAGGTCAGGGGTCCCTAATTATTTGTGATGGAGGTACGTTTTAAAAACTCGACATACTTCCCCAGTCCGGCAAAACTTTAACAGTGACTCAAGTTCAAGCCCTATAGGATGAAACTAGTTCAAAAATGTGATTTTCTTCCCTTTTAGTTAATTTACTTATTTATTATTGCTGGTCTTAGATGTCTACTACCCGCCCACCACCGAAATAGCATCATTTCTTCTGTTTATAGCTATCTCATTAAGGTCCTTAAAAATTTTATTTGCGGTCCGGATGCGGACCGCGATCCGCCGTTTGGTTACCACTGCTGTAGATGTTTAGGACACTTAAATTGATTTGTAAATCGGTGTGGTCATGTTATTAGTGTGCTTGGCGATAAAAATAAATAGGCTGGGGTACAGTTCTGACGAAACGCGTAAACATATATATATATATATATATATATATATATATTTTTTTTAAATCATATTGGTTTCTTCCTAAAGATATATTATGGTGAGATTTATTTTACTTTCCTTCTGTTATCTTTAGATTTACCAATATGCAACTCTGTTTTTTATTTTGGCTAGCCAAATAGCGATAATTAAATACTAATTAATTTTTAAAACACACTATTAAATATTATGTTACTTTATTAGAATACATAGTTGAGATATATATAGACAGAGAGTATGTATGTACAGGCCTATATAATAAAATATTTTTTCTATATAGTTCGCAATGTCAAACTCATTTAGTTTAGTTTGCCAGCGACGAGGAGGATGGGGTTCGAGTCCCAGGTGGTGGAGAGCGGCTGTTTTATTTAATAATCGGTTTCAAACTTTTCTTCCACGAAAAAAAGGACACATTTCTTTAAAATTGTATATTCCTCATTCCGACCCCATCGGCGTAATCAATGCCTTTGTTTGAAAGTAAAAAAAAAGGGTGGTGTGACGTGGTGGGGAAGAAAAATTATGTTGCAATTGCCTAAATTAGGTAAACATTTCACGCTGTATTATTTTAAAAAAAATGTGTTTGCAAACGGTTAAGTTTGATTGTAATTTTAAAAACTGCACAAACTGTACCTTTGATTAAATATAAATCAATGCAAAAATCATTGGTAAAAAAAAATTTTTGGTTCTCTCAAAAAAATTTGTATGCATAGATATTAAATAATTTTCTAAAATTAAGATTAAAAAAACCACTTAGGCCTAGATGAAAATATCATGTTTGATCAAAATAATTATTTTACGACACACACACCTTATGGCTGTCCTCAAGAATAGTCTCGACAACTGAAACAAATTCAGTCTGGTACCGGTAATAAGCTCACTTCGGTGGTAAAATGGTCTAAGGCGTCACTCTCGCTAACTGCTTATCACGAGGAGATCGGGGGTCGGAATCTCAGTCGGGTGTGATGAGATTTTCCCCCCAAATGGTTTTCCACTCTACATTCACGCGAATGCGGGTACACTTCTTCTAAATTCAACCTTCCTCATACTTAACCCATTAGCGTAGTTAATGCACAGAGGTATAAACCAACCGGGTAGTAAAAAGCGATTCTTAAAAAATAAAAATAAAAAGAATAAAAACCTGGACATGGTTTAGTCCCGGGCTCGATTCCCGTTTCCAAGTTTGTTATTTTTCACCTATTTTAATTTTCGTGATTGTTTTATTTCAATTTTTATCAGCTCATTAACCACCAGTGATTGTGCTGGGCAGTAACGACCTATACGCATCGGTGGTCACGCGGTATAAAACGTCACTTTCATAATATGCTGGAAGGGAAGAGATCAGGATTTGAATCCCGCACGGCCGTACAGAGGATATAATTTTTTCTAAATATTTCCCACCTCCCCCACACACCCTCCTGCAAGCAAACGTAAGTACATTTCTACTTAATTCTAGCTTCCTCATCTTTATACCCGTCGGTGTAAATAGTCGGACGGGTAGTATCTACTGATTATATCAGCACAGGACTTACAAACTAACCTAACCTCGACAGTAAGAGCCAGTAATCAACACAGCACCATCCATTCACCTGGGCAAACAGAGGCCATAAAGTGAGCCCCAGTGGGTCACGTGGCAGGGGGTGAAAGGTCGATACTATACACAGCTCGCTTGCCCGATAAAATATTGAACGCTATCAGCGCCCCTGGCGGGAGGTGGCTGAAGGTGGTTTCGTCAGTCCCTTCTCCACCCGCCACTATCAGCGCATTTTAGAGGAAAATGAACTGCAAGTGGTTTTTTTTTTTTAGGAAAATATTGATCAGGTTTTTTTTGTAGCTTTTGAAATTTTTTGTTGTTTTTTCTGACCTTACAGATCAAAAAATATTAACATTTTTTTTAGTTACCCAAGGTTATAATTACTGTTTACTATCAGATTCTTGACATTAGAGATGTATAAAGACAAACATGTCAGCGCTCTTCATAAAATCGTATAAATTGAATAAAATACTGATATATTACTTAAACACGTTACGTTTTAATAATATTTATAATATTTAGCACCGCGTCTTACTACCCGTTCGGATTATACGCTTAAGTACTAATTACTCTAATGGATTAGGAATTGGGAGGGTTGAATTTTAGAGGAAGTGAACCCGCATTTGCGTGGAGGGAGAGTGGAAAACCATTTAGGAAAAACCACCCCCAGTTCACCCGACCGAGATTCGAACCTCGATCTCCCCGTCCTCGGCGGTCGAGCTCAACACGACTAGCGCGTTAGCCAACTACGCCACCGGGGCGGGTCCGTTACGTTTTAATGATTTCCAAAATACAACGGGAAAGAGCGTGTTTAAGTAACATATCAGTATTTTATTCAATGTATACGATGTTTATAAAGAGCGCTGACATGTTTGTCTTTATACATTTCTAATGTCAAGAATCTGATAGTAAACAGTAGCAAGTCAATTAATTATACCTAACATTCTGACATGTACTCGAAGAAAGCTGTTGTTTTTTTTTCCGTTGAAACCTTGCCTAGGCGACCTATATCATGGGGGAATAGCTACATGTTTCTTAAAGTTATATTTCCTCCCCTGATCCTGCCAT
Organism: Timema podura; assembly: GCA_033556935.1. Taxonomy (NCBI): domain Eukaryota; kingdom Metazoa; phylum Arthropoda; class Insecta; order Phasmatodea; family Timematidae; genus Timema; species Timema podura. The sequence continues at coordinate 53,072,119 of JAVRXN010000012.1, read as the reverse complement.
CTTTTCCCCAAAAATACAGCAGTCAGCACTTTATAGTATTACCTCTACATTTCTAGCAACCAGACCACCATACCAGCTCGCATACAGCCAGAGAGAAGGAAAGAAATATTTCTTTTTTAATCTTGACACAAACATCTTCTCAGCAGTATCTTGAAGAGATGGAAAGAAAGAGTGTGGGGGGGGGGGGGGGGAGAGGGGAAAAAAAACCTTTAGCGTTTCTCGACGAAACTAAAGATGAAAGCGTAAAATTCAAAAACGCACAGAATATGTTCTTTCTTTTACACAGTATAAGCTTGAATATAATCATATTTTATTTATCATACTTGAGGTAAATTTTTTTAATTCCTTTTTTTTACAAAATTTTTTAAAAGAGAAAAAAAAAATCCCTCCAATTAAGGATATTTTTTTAAATCAGCGCGTCTTACTACCTGTTCAGAATATACGCATATATAATTACTCTAATGAGATAGGGATGAGGAAGGAAGCATTTTAGAGGCAATCTAGCCGGATTTGCATGGAAGGAGAGTGGGAAACCATTTAGGGAAACCAACCTCTGTAGACCTGACCGGGATTAAAACCCCGATCGCCCCGTCACCAGCAGGACATTCTAACAAGAGAGTGCCAATGAAGAGCGGGTTTCTGTTTGTAAATAAGATTTGCGATATCACTTTTGGCTTATTATTTAGTGTTTTTTGACCCTTATTTGGATTAGTGGTTGCATGGGTGTGGTGAAGAAGATAATTTGATATTTGAGAACTATTATTATACGTTCACCCTTAAAGCTGAAATTTTTCCCTAAAAAAAAAAAATATTAAAAGTTCCCAAAACAGAAAAATTTTCGGAAAGAATTAAAGGAAATTTTTTCTTTAGATGGTTAAACTAAACGTAAGCCTATAACATTTTTTTACTTCAAAAAATTTTTATGTCATAAAAACTACAACAATACTTAACACGCGTTCCCTTTTAAGTCCACCGTATGGCTAAACCTTCCACTTTTGATTCAATTTAAGTTGAAATTGTATTTTGTTGTAAAATGTGCTTCTGACACTTAAAATTCATATTGCTATTTGGGGAAGTTAAACGAAATTTTCATTATAACATCAACCACTTTATCATTTTTATTGAAAGTTTTTATGCGAAATTCTTATTATAACTTCAATAAATGTTTAAAGCCTTTTTATTTAACACTACAATTAAATACTGTGAAAGATACTTAACAATGTGTTTTTTTTTACTCTAGCTATGAACGGTTACTTTCTGAAAGAATAGTTTTCCTACACACAAAAAACTCAGAGTAAATCAAACGTGGTTGGCGCAGCCTTAAATGTCGAAGAAAAGAGAAAAGGTTTCCGTGTCAAGATCGACTGACCAACAACCCAATTGTAAACCGCCCCCCCCCCCCTTCGCTTTCACCCCCTTCTCCCCACGGACAGCCCAGGTCTTTGCGATATCAGCTCAACAAACTCACTCTCACACATCAGCGGATCGATAAAAAAATGAACAGGTCACTCGACAAACAACATTGGAACGTAAACGTAACGATAAAAATATGAATACCCTCTCTCTACTGCGTGATGGAGTGTCTTCTTTACCCGTCGGCTCAATTGATGTGCGATGTGTTGGAGGGAGTTATCACCCCTGTCATGATTTTTACCAACCACTTGTGTCACACGACCTTTCCGGTTCCCGGGGCATATTTTTACGAACACATTTGTTGTATTGAGATCATGTGAGATCATGAATAGATAACTGGGCCCCGACTAGGGATGTGGTTTCGAAACAAGAGTATCAATACCGTACTCATTGTCTAGTATCGTACTCATTTCTAGTATCGTAATAAGTACTTATTCTAGTATCGTTATAAGTACTCATTCTATTATCGTAATAAGTACTATTCTTATCGTAATAAGACTTATTTTAGTATCGTAATAAAAGTATTATTCTATTAGTAATAAGACTATTTAGTATGTACTCATTGTTTATTCGTACAAGAACTTATCGTACTATGTCTAGTATAGAAATAAAAGTATTTATTTCTATGTATCGTATTGTATAGTCGTAATAAAAGTACTATTCTAGTTCGTACTGATGTTATATCGTAATAAGTATCTGTCTATATCGTACTCATGTTAGTATCGTAATAAAAGTACTTATTTCTAGTATCGTACTATCTAGTATCGTACAATACTTAGTATGTACTCATGTTAGTTAGCAATAAGTACTATTTCTAATGTACTATGTATAGTATCGTACTATAAAGTATCGTACATGTTGTATCGAAATAAAGTATTTTCTAGTATCGTACTCGTTATAGATTGTAATAAAGTACTTATTTCTGTATCGTAGTAAAAGTACTCAATTTCAGTATCTACTCAGTCTAGTACCCGTAATCAAAGAATTAGTATCGTACTATGTCTAGTATCGTAATAAATATATGTCTAGTATCTAATAATACATTGTCTAGTATCGTAATAAAAGTACTCATTTCTATTATCGAAATAAAAGTATTATCAAGAGCTTAATAACAGTATCACAAGAATAAACATTAAGTGTTATCCAAATATTGTCGACCTCAGTGGTCTAAGGGTAAAGTTATCTCCTCAAGACCCGGTGTTCGTGGTTCAAACCCAGAATTTTTCTAGAACGATAAAAATTCGTAGCACAACCTCCTTGGGAAGGATAAGTAAAGCCATCGGTACTATATCGATTGTGGCATGTAAAATAATCCTGGAAGGTTGTGAAAATACCTTTTCCGGCAAAATTGGTAGGGCCTTTCACTCTCGCTCATAGAAATTCATCGTGTGATAATATAATCAGTCGGTTCAGAAAGTGCAAGATAAATACTCAAATAAATAAAAAAATATCCTATTGTGTTTTAGTGTTTTTTAAGTATGAAAATGTTGGTGTTTTTATCTATATTTTGAATGGTTATCAGGTGGCCCACGGAAAAGTAGCCCACTCCTATATCCATCAGGCCCTCACTCTGAATTGGAGGAGGTCAATCCCCTTCCACCCATATTGTGACATGAAGAATGAGCAAGTGAACTGCTTGTCTAAGTCTCAAGACGGGGTGGAAGGGGATTGATCTCCTCCAATTCAGAGTGAGGCGCCTGCTGGATATAGGAGGCGGGCTACTTTTCCGTGGGCCACCCTGTATATACTCGTATATATATAAAACCTATCTACGGTATTAGATGTGACAGCTAACAGAAAGTTCTGTAGTGCAAACATTGGCTGAGAGTAGGCTAACTAATGTCAACCTATTCGGAAATAATAATTTTCTTAGTAATACTATATTATCAATCATTATTTGATAATAGATTGACCTAGTTACTTTCAGCCAATGTTTGCAGTAAAGAACCTTCTAATAGCTGTCGCTTACAACCGGTCCTATTGTGGATAGGTTTAGTAACCATAAATAACACTGATTGTAACAGTATTTAACATACCTTATAATAAATCGCTAGAAATTATAGGCTAGTAAAATAATCATAATACAAATTACGGCCTAGTAATGTGTTTAGCACATTTTCTAACGAACCAGCAAAGATATTTTAATCAGGCTATTAAAATTAAGGTGAACCGCCAATGAGGGAAGATCAGGGTTCGAATCCCGGTAGGGTTTTTTACATAATGGTTTTCCACTTTCCCTCCAGGCAAATGTGGGTATACCTCCTATAAATATAACTTTTATCATCCCTAAAAACCATTAGCTTGATTAGAACATAGCCGTATAGCTCGAACGGGTAGTAAGACGCTGTGCAAAAAAAAAAATATTAATGACTTTGGAACTGAGCGGCAAATGTCTTAATCAACTAAAGTACTGTATTGGTGATTAATCCAGATTTACAGTAGAGTGCGATAATTCAAACTAATTGGGGATTGATAATCGATTTGTCAGGATTTTCGAAAACACAATACCTTTACCAAAAATAAAAAACATTGATCAGGATACATATTAAAGCTCAGTGTTAAAAGATAAACATTTTCACTTTATTTAAACAATGAACTTACTTTTTTTTTGTTCTGAAGGAATATAATAAGGCAAAAATCTAACAAATAAAAATGTAAACAATTTTTTTTTAAACAGGGGTTGAGGCGAGTTTTTTGGCGGCCATGTCTCTGATATTGATACCACTTTGGTTATTTTTATAAATAATATTTTTTCTCTGCGTCCGAATTATTAACGCTCTACTTTATATGTATTTTACTGAGGGGATAGGTTATCGGAGGGGGCAGGGGGTCTTTTATCAAATTCACCCATTTGGAAATCATTTCAGCCCCATGACGAATTTATCACATAACCGATTCCCATGGCCTGAAACCTCACCCAATTGGATTTGTTAATATTTCAGAAAGTTTAATAAAACTAATATATATATATTTAATATATATTATATATAGATTGTTATTATTGCACAATTTCCAAACACATTACCTACCACAAACTTAAAAAATATAGACTATGAAATAAAAGGTAAAACTAGAATGGTGGCAGTGAGTGCTAAAGCGCATCCTGTAAGGTAGCTTTTATTGGAAAAACAATTAGTCGGTGTAAAAGGGTGGTAGTGAGGGGGGGTTGAAGTCTCTTAAACTTACCTTTTTTTTTCTCCTTTCTTTTACTTTTAAAAAGTTCCACTTGCTAGTATCTGCTAAACTAGAACCATTAAGTAAAAACTATCATCAACACCACTTCAAGATTTACCTCTGTTTAGTAATTTGCGAACAGCCAAAAAGTTTAACTATCTTTGGAAACTATCTCAATAAAACCAGAAGAAGTGAGCGTGTAAATAACTATTAAAAAAAATCCCTCAAAGATAATTCTAGATCATTAATTAAAATACTCTCTTTAAAAATGTTGACGAGTCGTCATCCTATATTTTAATTTAACTTCCCTTCTAACCCGCCTCGGTGGCGTAGTTGACTAACGCGCTAGTCGTGTTGAGCTCGACCGCCGAGGACGGGGAGATCGAGGTTCGAATCTCGGTCGGGTGAACTGGGGTGGTTTTTCCTAAATGGTTTTCCACTCTCCCTCCACGCAAATGCGGGTTCACTTCCTCTAATTCAACCCTCCCAATTCCTAATCCATTAGCGTAATTAGTACTTAAGCGTATAACCCTAACGGGTAGTAAGACGCGGTGCTAAATATTATATATTAACTTCCCTTCTAGAGTCACCACAATTTTTTATTGACACGCAAATTTTATGACAATATCTATAAGTTACTATGATAGATTTATTTGAGGTATTTTAATGTGCACTTTTGGAACAGAATGTTTTTGTCAGCAAACAACTTACAAACTAACTTATTTCTAGAACAGAGGCAACATTGTATCCCAGTCGATAATTCATCGCCATGAAAGGGGAGGCCCCATTTTACTAAGTTTACGTTTTCCGGCCATTACCGGGAATCGAAGCTCGGGACCTTTAGTTCAGAAGCCAGACATGCTACCGGCTAAGATAAGGTTTCGTACTAGTTACTTAACTTCCCGGCATGTGTTCCAACTCCAACGGATATGTTATTTTTGTCAATTTTGGCAAATGGTATCCACTGTGGTGGGGGGGAAGGGGGGCGTTCATGTATTACTTAAGTACATTTTTAGCCATTTTGGACTCCCTTTGTAAGAAAAAATACGCAAACGCTTAACCCTCCGCCCTCCTCTTTTTTTGCTTACGTTATAATAATGTGTCGGCCCCTTTTTTAATTTGTTCACAGGAATGAATAAATCATTATTATAAACTGCTGGTAATTATTAACGTAGAAGTGTAAATTAATGGTACGAAATAATTCACAACAAACTTTGTTGTAAAATTAATTAAAATTTATTGTACTAAACAAGTAAAATTATAAGAAGTTAAACTTTAATTTACACTTAATTGGAAATAAAGTGTTATTAGTGAATACATGAATCACCATAGCTTTATAAAACTTTGAACAACTTTTAATATGATGATCAAGATTTTTGAATCCACGTCGGAGCACTTTTAATTATTATGTGTCATTTGGGGTGACTGGGTCACTGCGCCATTCTTGCCCGTCTCTCTTTCTTACATAACCATTGTTCTGACCCCCCTTACCCCCTTGTCAGCAAAAATAAGTATAGCTTAACCCCTTACCCCCTAAGGTAATGTAATACTAAAACGCCACCTTAAGTTTGTGTTAACTAAGCTCGTAGATTCTGAATCTCTCACGGTCAAATAAGCCAAATACACTAAATAATTAACTAAGCTCCTGCCAAGTTTCGAAATTTAAAATTCGAATTTGAATCTTGTTAAGGATTCGTACTCGATTTGAAATTCAAAAACTTAATATTTTTAAGATTCGTATCGAATTCTAGAATTCTAGATTTAAAACCCAACTAAATCCCATATTTATATTCGATAGTATTTAATTTGAAATTGTAATCTAAAATTAAACCGGACGAGGAGAGAACAAACGCCTCAATCCCCATGCCCACCAGTGCGTGGGGGGAGGAGGGTTCCCAACATATCACCAAGAAGAATAGATATGCAAAAGAGAAGTAGGAAGAATCTCATTCACATCTGTTAGGAGAATTCTTCGCCTCCCCTTTCGGAGCCGAATCAAGGCACGAGGGGGGGTGGAGAGGGGGGGGGAAGGGAGAAAGGTAACGTCGACATTTTCGAGTCCTCCTCTCCGGGATAGCGGTGCAGATTTATCCCGCCATAAACCGGCGTTACTGGTGGAACACGTTAACTATGTGGGTTCAAGTCCTGGAGGAAACATTGCTCTCCTTTATCCTCGTGACAATCTCTATCCTTCTGGAGGCTTATCACGTGGAACGATTGTGTACTAGTGTCTTGTCTATGGTAATAGAGGGGTGCGGGTAAGGGGGGTGGGGGGAAGGGTCAGCTCAGCTTAGTGGGCGGTAAAATGTCTACTATTCGTGGGAAGAGTTATTTCGTCGAGGCTTTAGCGGATGGAGGTTTTAAATGGTTTGCATAATGTATAGTAAATTACGAAGGAATAAAACACTTCAGTGGTCGAATGGTCTAAGGCGTCACTCTCGTGTTAGACTGGCCTGTTGCAGACGGGGAGATCGAGGTCCGGATCCCGGTCGGGTCTACTGAATGTGGTTTTCCTAATTGGTTTCCCCACTCTCCTTTCATGTAAATGAGGGTAGATTACCTCTAAAATGCTTCCTTCCTCGTACTTACACCTTTAGAGTAATTATTATAATATCTATAACCTGAGCAGGTAGTAAGACGTGGCGATAATAAAAAAAGTTTATTAAAAAGAAACGCCAGTAGGGTTATGAGCAGCGACTCTTGTCCGATATTGTACCTCACCTGGGTTTTTTTTACATCATAGTTCAACCTAACCGAGATTCGAACTGGGGACTCTTGTGTCTGTTAACTGCAACCTGAAAGTTCAATCTTAATGCTCTCGACAACTTAAGTCCCGTATTTTTTAATTGCACCAATTGGTTGTTTTTTTTAAAAATATAGTCTACATAATATATCTCAGGTGCAACTCGTGAGCTGTTACCAGGGCAATCAAAGCTTGACGAGACTGTACTAGTAAATCGTTCCTTCCCATTCAGTATAAAAGTCAGTCTTTTAAAAGCCGGTACAAACATATTTCCTTATTACGTCATTGTGTGTGTGTGTGATTGGTCAAATAAATAGCGAGAAGAGAGGTTCAGGCTTTGGGGTTGTTTATTAGATAGTACAGTCCCGTCAAACAAGAGCTAGCCTGGCAACAACCCACTGGTCGCCTTCGTCTCCCTCGAAACAATTCATATAGATGGGTGACCTGGCGGTATAGGGGGTAAGGTGTCAGACTTCTGTGCTGGGGGTCCGGGGCTCAATCCTCGGTCCCAGCACACATTTATCCGATTGCCAAACCCTTCCTTCGCCTCTGACAGGACGTGTATTAATCACAACTTGTGAATGTGAGGAATGACAGGCCTCCACCGTGGTTCGGATCCCACGTTAAACTGTAGGTCCTCCATTTCATCTCACAATCACCCTACCATTACACATTAGAGTAAGTGCGTATAACCCGAACGGGTAGTAAGACGCGGTGCCAATAATAATAATAATAATAATAATTAATAATAATAATAATAATAATAATAATTCATATAGGTTGAATAATATATCAAGTAATAAAAGCGAGGGAAAAAAATGTTACAATATAAAAATCATGATTTCAAATAAAAATATTATAATTACAATTTTAAGTCGATTGTATGTTCATTAAGTTACTGCAATTTAATTTTTTTTTTATTATAAAGTACGTTGATAGAGTTGATATTAATTTTGGTTTTTGATGAAATACAACCCACCGTTCTCTAAAATGTATGGTTTCTGGTTTCATTTGAATAATAAAAAACCTTTTTAAGGGGAAAGTGTAGTTTATTCTGGCTTCAAAGTGCCTCAGCTATATATATATTAGAGCACGACCCGAAATTCATGGAAGAAATAGAATATAAGGTGAAAATCAGGTGATATTTCACGTTCAAAGGTAGGAAGGAAATGATTGCGTAAGAAAGAAAAAAAAAAGAGAGGAAGGCTAGAAAAAAGGAAGACGGCAAAATGTTTCCTTTTGGCTTCCATAAACCACGTCAGTTCCGCCATCTTGTTTCACACCCAGAGCAGACAGTCTTGGGAACACTGCACGATGCAGAGAAGAGAAGAAGATGTGGACAAACTAAATATGGCGTAGACTTCTGTCCGCCATCTTGGTAGTGGAGACATTGGTTGCTGGGACCAGTGTCTCGTCTAAAATCAGTCGTCAGAATTTCCAGACTCGAATGGAGATGGCCACCACGCAATTTTAGATAAAAAGGATATATTATGACAGTTACTTAAGTTACTAAAACTATGTTCATGTTATACCAAGTCACGTGATCTGTAACTGTCACTTTTGATAGCTAATACCAAAAGCTATAAAATAGTTCTAATTAAAAAGATAAGTATAATATTACAATAGCAAAAAAAGATAAAAGTTTTTAAACAGTCCTTTCTTCCAGAATCATACTATGTACCCTGAATTTGGTTGGAGGAACAGTAGAGAAAATTCAAAAACACTTTTTTGTGGCCAACATTGATCATATTTTCCTATATTATTCGTGGAATTTTATAGGTATTGATGATATGTTATCTGGAGCTGTCATTTTTTGTATATGACTTCATGTATAAATATGTTATAATTGTTTTAGTAACTTTAGTAACAAACTTCTACTGTTCTTACTAGTTTACCACCAAAATTATACTATAGTTATACCCGCCTCGGTGGCGTAGTTGACTAACGCGCTAGTCGTGTTGAGCTCGACCGCCGAGGATGGGGAGATCGAGGTTCGAATCTCGGTCGGGTGAACTGGGGGTGGTTTTTCCTAAATGGTTTTCCACTCTCCCTCCACGCAAAATGCGGGTTCACTTCCTCTAAATTCAACCCTCCCAATCCCTAATCCATTAGAGTAATTAGTAGTTAAGCTATGTATTTGATTTGTTCATCAAAGGAGACTAGTTGCACAGATCCAGCCAGATACCACTATGGGATGTTCAACATGAGCCCGAGAGAGGGTACTAAGACGCGATGCTAAATATTATTATTATTATTATTATTATTATTATTATTATTATTATTATTATTATTATTATTATAGTTACGTTGGCTTGCGTTCAACCAGTCGTAAACCAATACGAGTGTACTTTTTTTTTTAAACTAAAACGAATGTTTGATTGGTCTAAGATAACAGTTCGTTAAACATTTAAAAAAAAAATCACTTTGTATTAATAAAACTATTAAGCCTACCATTAAATATAGGAAAATATGATCAATGTTGGCGACAAAAAAAAAGTGTTTTAATTCTCTCTTCTGTTCTTCCAACAAAATTCATAAATTATCATTTATAAATATTAATGTGACTTTGATGATGAAATCAAATTGGTTGGAATTACGTCTCCCAACAGTCCTTCCTTGTTTCTCCCACCCCCTCCCCCCGCCCCCCATTCACTTCTCCCCAATTGCGTCTTAATACCCGTCCGGTCTATGGGTATTTAATTACACTTATTTATTAGGGTGGAGGAAGGTAGAATTTAGAGTAACTGTAGACCTACAAACCTTTTTACTGGAAAGAGTAAGAAAAAAAAATTACACTCGGTACATCCCGGCCGAGATTCGAGCCCTAGCCTTCCCAAGCTAGATGAGCTTGAGAGTTGAACCACATTCCCACCTTTGAGGGTGTACAGTCACTGACGAAACAAAAAACCAAACACATAGCGTCAGACAAGCAGTTGCTAGACGAGACATTAAAACCAAAGAGACAAACTTCTAGCCTACAACCCACCTCGGTGACGTAGTTGGTTAACGCGCTAGTTTCGTTTTGAGCTAGACTGCTGAGGACGGGGAGATCGAGGTTCTAATCTCGTCCGGGCGAACTGGGGGTGGTTTCCACTAATTGGTTTTCCACTCTCCCTCCACACAAATGCGGGTTCACTTCTAACATTCAACCTTCCCAATTCCTAACCCATTAGCGTAATTAGTACATAAGCGTATAACCCGAACGGGTAGTAAGACGTGGTGTTAAATAAATTTAAACTAAATTCTAGCCTATAGAAGGTTATACCTTTAATGGCATTTTCAATAGAAACACAAATATGATATTCCAGCTTTAAAAACATACCCAATTATTTTATATATATATAATTATATATATATATATATCCTACTGATTCAAATAATCACACCGTTAGTCAAGAAAGAGATTCTTATAAAACTTGACTTGTGACTACATGAAAGCAGATGTAAGGAGTGTCAATAAACATTGGGCCTATCATAGATAGTTTCGTAGAGCTCCCAAAGTAGAGCAAACCGTCTCATTGTAAAGATCTACCCCAACCCTCGGCAGTTTAAGAGGATAAAAGGAATGAATCCCTAGGATGAATTCTCTCCACTTCCAACTTCCTCTTTGGAACCAATTATTTTCTTCCTCGGTGGCGAACCGTGCCAAGAAAATGTTAGACGCTTTTAGCTCTTTAGTTAGCTCAAGACAACAGTTTGACCTCATTTGTCTAATGCACGTTGAAAATAATACTTTTAAAGGGAATAACAGGATTATTTACACAATTAATTTTTATTAGTAATAAATATTGCTTCTTTAGAGAAGTAAAAGTTTTAGGGTTTATTTAAGAAAATTTGGTTAAATTATGTTTATTATATAGGTCCTAGATTTTTGTGTGTGTACAGCGTCTTACTACCCGTCCGGGATATCAACATATTTACACTAATTGGATACGGATGAGAGATGAGTTTAAAGGAAATGTTACCTGATTTGCGTGGAGGGAATGTAAGCCCGATGGAGTTTGAACCACTGCCTCTTACATCACCAGAAAACCAGATTAGATTAGACGAACGCCCTTTTATCCAGATGTCCAAAAGTGTGTGTTAATTTTATTATAATCGTGTGTATCAAATTTAATTTAATAAAAGATATTTAAAAAAAGTCAAATCCACAATAAAAAAATAAATAATAACCGTTGAAAACTTTAGTCGTAGTTAATATACAATTATAACATACGTTGTTATTTAATCAAACACTCTTTATGGTATTAATTAGTTTGATAACCCACGACATTGTTGCCAACTGCTTACTATAGTAGGAACGCGATAGAAAGGTAGGTTTAGAACATAAAAAATACATTTTACATGTAGCATTGAAAACATCTAAAGTCAACAACCCGAAGGGTGGTTTATCTGACTATTGCCCGTCCGGATATGGACAGGCACTCACTCAGCTCTTCAGCTGGTTAGTGCTTCCTGCACAATCTGGTAGAAACCACATACACACGGGGAGTTCAGAACGTGGGGTGGCTCCTCGTTGGCTTCCACACTGAATTTCTATGAACGAGCGCGAAAGGGTCAGCCAATTTTGCCGGGAAAGGTATTTTCACATGCCTTCCATCGGAGTTATTTTACATGCCACAGTTGGCATGGCTCCGAAGGAAGTTGTTCTATACGGATTTTTATCGCTCAAAAAAAAATCCGTCAGCCTCGCCTAGGTCTCGAACCCACGAACATCGGCTCCTGAGGCGAGCCCCTTATCTCAAGATCACCAAGGTCAACAAGTGAAAACGTGTTGCTATATATTATTGTTTCGACAGTGCTATTGTCTGTATAAAAAAAAATGACCAGCTGCGGAACGTATGATTTGACTTATGAGTTTTAGAAACCAGTGGCGTGGTGTGGAGTGTTAAACAGGGTAGTCATAGCTCTCATTTAGACTGTACCTATATTTTGATATCATATAAGTCCCCCTTTTGACCAGCCATACGTTTTGTCACCGCGGAATCCGATGAGGACCTATAAAACCACCACTCCTACGTTGAACAGACTGTACAGAGCATTAGAAAATGAGATTATTATTCTGTTACCTACTCCAGCACAAGGGTGGAGAGACTGTTGTAATAGGATTGTGAAGGTAGTAGGAGCCTGCCTGTATGAAATGGATCAGGCCTCCCCTTGTAAAACTTGTCTCAACTCGTGTCGTGTGTGTTATCCTTTGTGGAACCCCCCCGCGTGGTTGGTAGGACTGTCTGTAATCTCCTCTCCTTTCCTACGACCCAGGTAGGTCCTCATCCTTCTTCCCCTCTCCCCCCCCCCTTCTTTTCCACTCCGGTCCGTCCCTAATTAAATCTTCTAGACTAACCCCCGGAGCAAGCCCCCTGCCTGGGTAGCTAGGTAGGCAACCAGGTAGAACAGCTCATATGACCGGGGTGGTCAATCTGAGAGGCGCAGGCCACACCTTCACTGAGAATATCCGGGGTGTGGTTACATAGAGTAGGGTTATAATAAGAACAGTATCTGACGGTTTCAAACATTAATAAAATTGTTTTAATATAGGCATACGTCAAGTCATGTTATATGTAGCAGCCATTTAAAAAATTTAATCTGAAGATATATTTTACGCATTTTTTCACGGAGATTTCTTTTTTTTTTATGAAAGCTTACACGCCAAGAATGTGCTAAAATAAATCCAAATTTCAAAAAATATTCAAAGTGAAATCCAAATTTTTTTATAAAACGACCAATTTCTTTCTATAGAGATTTCTAGAGCTATATCCAACTTTAAAAAAAAAAATTTCAAACATAAAAATTTATTTTGAGGATTATCTCATTAAAGTTTAAAAAATCTCAATAGCAAAGCCGCAATCTATATATAATTAACGTTAGTCGGTGAATTTATGGACGTTATTAAGAAAAAGTGCCCTAAGGTCATAAAAAAAAGAGTTAATGAGGGTTCTTAAAAATCGCACTTCGATGTTTGAATGGTCTAAGTCATTACTCTTACAATAGACTGGATTGTTGATGACGGGACTATCTGGGTTTTGAATCCCATTCGGGTGATTCGAGGGTGGTTTTCCGCTCTCCCCTCACGCAAATGCGAGTACACTTCCTCAAAATTTAAGCTTCTCATCTCCAACGCATTTGCATAATTAATTAATATGCCTATAGCTCGAACTTGTGGTGAAACGCGTAAAAAAATGGTCTTGAGCTGTAGATTTCCGCAAAAATATAATAACGTTTGAACTTTCACCGAACTTTCCAAAAAAATAAAACCGTGACATGGTCCAACGAAAAAGCGAAGTAAAGTTATATATTCCTTCACACCAGATTCCTAGAAGCCTCGTTTTTAACTGTCATTCAGGCCAATGTTATGTCCCAATAAACCTGATCAAGCTGTTGGTAACTCACTAAAGTTTGATTCACACTGAGAGGACTGTGTCGTCTGGGATTGCTTCAAAAGTGTTCTCCCAAGGTCACGGTTCAGCATTGTAGGCGCACAGTCCTCTCAGTGTGAATTGAAACCCGGGCGCCCTATGGGCGACCATGTGTCGTTTCTACTAGTTCGACTTCTTCCTGCGAGTACAAACTTTCACGAAGGTTCTTATCTACAATCTGACATTGGCTGCGGAACATTCCAACACAATTATTGTGTGCAAAACATGGACGAAGAAAACCTAATTTTGGTACAAATATATATATACAGTAATTTGCAACACAAGAAATATGATAATTATCTCACTAAAGAAAATTTTTTGGAAGGCGGTAGCGGAAATACTCGATGTCAAAAGTAACTATACTACGGTGACCAAAACAGTCAGAACATGGTAACGACACGACACAGCCGGCGCTCAATCCCTTCGGTGTGAATCTACCTTCTTATTGAACGCACGTCATTATTTAGCTGAAAGTTATGAAGAAGTTTACCACGCCAACCTGTAAAAAAATAACGTTCCGTCCTCCTCATCGGTGGGTGAGGTTCTGTTGTGGGTGAAGAATACCTCCTGCTCTTCCTGTGATCCTACTACGGCTCATTATAAAGACTCTCCGGAGATTCCCGGAGCGCAGAGTAATTTCCGGGAGAGGACAAAACCTCAGGTTCTTATTACATACATATCCCAGCCTGGCCGCCTCCTAAATCCTTCATCTACCTGTCAGACATGCGCGGAAAAACAACGACAGGTGAGCCCATCATATTAGAGTATGGAGGGGATTCATAACGCTTCAAAAGACTGAATTAGTTCACAACAAGAGGTTTATCCACGGCAGCGATCTGTAAATAAATCTACAAAAGTGGTATTAGGAAGTGCGTGAGTGGAAATGATTTGTTCGTAACAGGATTAGGAAGAATGGTTGTAGCGAAGAGCTTGGGATACCAAATAAAGAGTTTTGTTTATTATTTACCCCCCCCCCTTTCCCCTCCCTTCAACCACACGATGAGTGTTAAATACTTCAATTCATAAAAGACTGCCCAGTTCGATTTATTTCGATGGAAGGTTGAAGAGTCTATTGCGGGAAATAGGTCCAGAAGTACGAAAGAAAGAATTTTCAGATGTTAAGAATCAAATTTTAAACTTGAAAGTAATCCATCAATAACTATAGTCCGATACCCGTCTCGGTGGCGTAGTTGGCTAACGCGCTAGTCGTGTTGAGCTCGACCGCCGAGGACGGGGAGATCGAGGTTCGAATCTCGGTCGGGTGAACTGGGAGGGGTTTTTCCTAAATGGTTTTCCACTCTCTATCCACGCAAATGCGGGTTCACTTCCTCTAAATTCAACCCTCCCAATTCCTAATCCATTAGCGTAATTAGTACTTAGGCGTATAACCCGAACGGGTAGTAAGACACGGTGCTAAATATTATTATTATTATTATAGTCCGATATGCAGAGTGAGGGCCTTATTTGAGTGCTAGATGTTACTAGAATTACTTTAACGTATTCATACGTCAAGTCATGTTCTCTTCAACTGTTACATTTTTTTTAAATCTTACTAATAACTATATAACAACACTAATAACAAAAAATAAAACGTAGTCGATGCTTACCGCAAAAAAATAATATTCTAAATCGAAAGTTTGTCTGGATTGAGCATTACACGATATCTACCGAGTAGCCCCTGTACACGAACATGTGCGCCTCAAAGCCGGAATTTTATAATTCTGATTATTTATTTTTTTAGATTTTATTAAAAACTGAGCCGAAAGAAATAAAATGAAGTTTTTTTTCTGTCTGTTTGAAGAAAAGAAAAGCTGGAGTAACCACGCAATGAATTGCCTGGTTATCCCGGTCAACGTCGGATTTTTCTGTTAGTATACTTAAACTTAGCACCGCGTCTTACTACCCGTTTGGGTTATACGCTTAAGTACTAATTACGATAGTGGGGTAGGATTTGGGAAGATTGAAAATAGAGGAAGTGAATCCGAATTTGCGTGGAGGGAGAGTGAAAAAACATTTAAGGAAATCCCCTCCACCCCCAGTTCACCCGAACGAGATTCGAACCTCGATCTCCCCGTTCTCGGCAGTCTAGCTCGACAAGAAACCTGCGCGTTAGCCAACTACGCCACCGAGGCGGGTTGCTAGTTAGTAATAAAATCAAGGTAGTTGCATACAAATGCAATCAAACGTAGAGTCGAACTCCTAGACCCGGTTCTGTGCTAACCTGCCTTACCACCCATCCAGGCTAGTCACATATTTAAACTAACGGTGTAAGCCAGAGGAAGGTAAAACTTAGAGGGAACCCACCAGCATTTGAATATAGAGAGAGTGGGAAAACATATAGGAGAAAACCACCCAAGTATAACCGGCCGAGATTCGAGCCCCGACCTCTAAGTATACTGGATTGTCGGTAATGGGAGGTTCGAACCCCCATCGGATGTTCCCCACAAGCAACACATTCAAATATGAAGGGGCTAACAAATAGATGGACATATAAATGATCAATGCAATACTTCAATTTCTTTTAAATAGGTACTTGAAAAACTAAGATTACACAGTATTCACTGTTATTTGGGCTAACACTCACTAGGTATCAGAGATTCTACTGGTGATTACAATAAACTCCACTAGTTATCAGAGATTCTACGGGTGGTTACAATAAACTCCACTAGTTATCTGAGATTCTACTGGTGATTACAATAAACTCCACTAGTTATCAGAGATTCTACGGGTGGTTACAATAAACTCCACTAGTTATCTGAGATTCTACTGGTGATTACAATAAACTCCACTAGTTATCTGAGATTCTACTGGTGATTACAATAAACTCCACTAGTTATCTGAGATTCTACTGGTGATTACAATAAACTCCACTAGTTATCAGAGATTCTACGGGTGGTTACAATAAACTCCACTAGTTATCAGAGATTCTACGGGTGGTTACAATAAACTCCACTAGTTATCTGAGATTCTACTGGTGATTACAATAAACTCCACTAGTTATCAGAGATTCTACTGGTGATTACAATAAACTCCACTAGCTATCAGAGATTCTACTGGTGATTACAATAAACTCCACTAGTTATCAGAGATTCTACGGGTGGTTACAATAAACTCCACTAGCTATCAGAGATTCTACTGGTGATTACAATAAACTCCACTAGTTATCAGAGATTCTACGGGTGGTTACAATAAACTCCACTAGTTATCAGAGATTCTACTGGTGATTACAATAAACTCCACTAGTTTTCAGAGATTCTACTGGTGATTACAATAAACTCCACTAGCTATCAGAGATTCTACTGGTGATTACAATAAACTCCACTAGTTATCAGAGATTCTACGGGTGGTTACAATAAACTCCACTAGTTATCAGAGATTCTACTGGTGATTACAATAAACTCCACTAGTTACCACCCTCCACCTACATGCAACAACAAGCTAAAGAGGACAGCCCTTCCCTTTCCCTCCGTGAAAAACCACCGCCAACTGGCCATACAGCATAAAGTCCCAGTTTTGAAACTTAGTAGAGTAACTGCAGTCTCGAGAGCACACAACAATATAAATATCTCTTGATATGTATACGACCGTTCGGCTGCGGAGGATGTAATCATCCTAAATCACTCGGTCCTGTGCGAGTCACTTCCACCCTTCACGAACATTACACCAGCCTTTTTCAGGGTTTGATCCCAATTTCTGTCCCGGAGATCACCGCGACTCTTTAGTAATCCACAAGCGTCCTAGTTTTAAAACTATTATTCTCCCTGGATCTTACTACCCGTCCGGCCTATCAATTAGTTACGTTAGTCGCCTAGGTGTAATTTAGATAAAATGTAACTCCTTATATTTGCATGGAGGGAGAAGAGGGAAACAAAGTTTAGGATAATCCCCCCTCCCCCCCCACCAAGTACCCCCGGTCGGAATTTGAATCCTTACCTCATCACCGATAAACTAAACGCGCTACAAATTAAGACCATGTGCTTGGTTTAATTACTATAAGTTGCTTGTGTGGTGATTATACGAATGCGACTAAGATGTCTCAAAATAGAATCAACGATCCTAGCGGGTATTTCGGAAGTTACGTTAGCAGCGCCACTCTGCTGAACACGTGACTGATACAGAAAACTTACTCAGCAAACAACTGTCTGCTGGGTAACCAAATGTAACCTAAACACTAACGTGACAGGTATTATCACCCTCTTCGGTGGCCGCATGGTCTAAGACGCTACTCTCGCAGTAGACTAGACTACCGATCAAGCTTTGAATCTCGGTCGGGTGTATTGAGGCTGTTTTTTTTTTTCAAAAATGGTGTACACTCTTCCCTCAAAGAAAATTCTGATACACTTATTCTAAATATAGCCTTTCTAATCCTTAAAACCATTAGCGTAATTAGTGCATAAGCGTATAACACAAACGGTTGATAAGACGCGATACTAAATTGTTTTAAAAAAGTTTTCTATTATTTTAGCAGCTTATATTTCAATTTTGATTTTGCCCCTCTCTATAATCATCATAATCACTCTATAAAGTAGACATAAGGCTATATATGGCCCCTACAAGCATTGCGACCCCAATCAAAACATGTCGCAACCCCCAAGTTGTAGATAACTGCATTAGTTAGTAACCTCATATGGTTTATATCTGTTTATACCTGATAACTATACGACCCCCCTCCCCTTTTTAGTGTAATACAAAGCTTTTGTGTCATCACCCGATCTCGGGAGAGGGAGAAAAAAAGGAAGCAACACTCGGGTCATTTAAACCCCGACTTCCTTTGAAACTTATCGTGGGCCACCACTGCTATACAGAGATAACAGTGCGTGGGTCGTGTTTCCTCCTAATAATGTGGTTGTACGAGCTTATCAGATTACTCCCTCCCCCCCTCACACTCCTAGGAGGGAATTGAACCCAAGGGACGTCATCAGGTACACAGTAATTACACATCCAATACAGGGTGATTTCAGTAGGACGACGTTTGGTGCAATAAGCGGGGATGTTCGGAACCAAGGAGCACCATGGAGGAAACCTAGAATTACACTCAGTTTTTATGTGTTTTAAGTTACTTTATCATTAAAGAGAATAAGGAACAATGTTTTCCTCGAGATTATGAGGAATCCTAAAGTTTTATCCGTTCCCTGAACCCAAAAATGTGGGTTTTTACAATTCCGTCTATTCCCATGTCCGTCTGTATTATCCGTGGAGTGATACGGGCTCTTAAGGTGTAGATGTATCGAACGCGAGGCAAGGTCAGTTTTTACAATTCCGTCTATTTCCATGTCCGTCTGTATTATCCGTGGGGTGACATGGGCTCTTAAGGTGTAGATGTATCAAACGCGAAGAAAGGTCAGTTTTTACAATTACGTATATTCCCATGTCCGTCTTTATTATCCGTGGGGTGACATGGGCTCTTAAGGTGTAGATGTATCAAACGCGAAGAAAGGTCAGTTTTTACAATTCCGTCTGTTCCCATGTCCGTCTTTATTATCCGTGGGGTGACATGGGTTCTTAAGGTGTAGATGTATCGAACGCGAGGAAAGGTCAGTTTTTTTTTGCAGTTTTTATAGCAAAACATTTACTTTTTTTTTTACCAAAATAAATAAAATATTACTTCAGTACAAAAAAAAGTTTGTAACCTTTTTCATAGGGTGATATCAACAATTTTTTTTATTATATGTCATGAGCATGGCAGCATTAGATGAGAAATTTTTTAAATGAAGAGTGAAAGATGTCGTTAAATTCCAGGACACCCTTGACAGATATTTAACAACTTTTGACGTCACCGTGTGAAGAAAATTAAACTCTTTATGTTCCAACTGGAGAAATATTTTATTTATTTTGAAAAAAAATGTTATGATATAAAAACTGCTAGCACACATTTTCTCGCGTCTCCTAAATCCCCACCTTGAAGGGGCCGCTTCGGCGAGAAATTGTCGGGTAGACGTTCACTTCTGTGATTCGTTATTTCAAAATATGGTTCACGCCAAAATAAAGTCAAAAGATTCCAAGAGGGCTTGTTCTCTTTAACAATAGAAGGGAAAAAAAGTGTGAAAATACGACATTAGCTCATTTTCAACGACTTTGTAATCATATTCGCGGAGCTATGAGACTAGTTTGATGAAGAAGGGGCTCTAGATCAAGGGCCGTAATTAGAGGCTTGGGGGGACCCCAGGGCAACAGATAATAATGGCACCCCCTTTTTTATTTTTTTCCCTCCCACCTCTAAATCCCACATTCCCAATTTTTTTTAATAAGTCTTATTGATATGTGTTGTTAGTTATTGGGTGTTTTTGATCCAGTAAGCGGTAGCCTTAAGATAAAAATATTTATAAAGTTAAATGGCAAATTATTATTTACAATTACACTGGGCCAGTGCAATATAATAGTACTATAATACACTTTGGATTACCAAGATAAAAGACAGAAATACTAACAACTTATTAAAAACAAAATTAATATCGTATGTCGTATGCCTCGTATGATGTATTTATTGGCAGGCTTAAAGGTTCATAGTGAATAGTCTCGTATAGCAAAAGTTTTAACGGATTGGCAAGGAAAAACAGAGAGAGTTAAATATATTGAGACAATATGCGTTTGATTAAAACGCTCAGGGGCTCTTGCCCCACTGCCCCGGTGGTAGTTACGGCCCTGTCTAAATCTGGCCTTCATCTAACAAAAACAGTAATTTTTTGGTTGACTCACAACAAACATTTTTAAGATACTGTATTTGAAGACTAGCAACAAGCTTTGCTTTTTTACCTTAAGATAAAAGAAGTTCAGTAGTTTTATTTCCCCTCTTTCTAATTTATATGACAAAGAGTGGTTGTAGGTAAAGGGAGTACAAGCTTAGATAGAAAATATAAGTAGTTCCAGGAAACGACACAGAACATTGTATTTTAAGCCGTGTGGCCTGACAGACATTGAAACGTTCTTGCTGACCGAAGCGGCCGCCTTAAAGGCGCTAGAATAGTCGAGTAGAATAATTAATAAACCCCAGAAACCAAGTGAGTTTATAACGTTCCTGTGCGGAGCTGTCCATCAGTAGGAGAACAAACAGGGGAGGAGGGAATACACAAATTATAATAAAATTTGTGTTGTGACCCCCCCTCCCCTGTTAAATTTCATAATTCAATTCACAAATATCCACTATACGCTTTTATACCAGATACATTTTGTTTTCAGGGCATTTAGGTATTAATTATCCACTAGAATATATCGTTCTTAAGGTTTTTTAGGGTGAAAAATATCAACTTTTAAACAATGTGTATAATTATATAATATAAAGGGTAATAGCCTTGTGTTCAGTTCAGTACAACACCATACTCTTGTACTGTTAAGGTTTTGTCAACATCTGATTGGCAATATCTCGGCTCTACCTAGATAACTAACGCCGTCACAAATCTTAAATACTTCATGTCATACAGTCGTGCTGTGCGAATAGTTTTCTCTACGTGTTTACTAAAAATATCGCTTTTTACAGCTTTGTATACGTTTTTATTTCCACAGTATCGCAAATAATATTGATTAATGTAAAATCCTAATTCAAAATCAATAAATAATGAGCATGAATCTTCCTTCGAAATGCCATTAAAGCAAAAGGAATTAGTTTTATCAGTGTATTCTATAAAAAAAATATATTTAATTAAGCATAGTAAAATTATATTTGTTAAACCATAAACAGTAGTAATTTTATTTGTAATGATCGTATATTTTGCACTTTTTATAGCAAAACAATTTTTTTTTGCCTAAATAATCAGTTTTTATTATATCTTTCATGATGTAAAGCTCTCAACTTAGTGATTTTATTCTCAAAGAGTTTGGTATCTATTGTAAGAACATCCGTGTAGGTGACCTGGTGGTCTAGGGGTAAGGTGTCAGACTTCTGTGCTGGGGGTCCGGGGTTCGATCCTCGGTCCCGGCACAGATTTATCTGATTGCCAAACCCTTCCTTCACCTCTGACAAGACGTGTATTAATCACAACTTGTGAATGTGAGGAATGCCAGGCCTCCACCGTGGTTCGGATTCCACGTTAAACTGTGGGTTCTCCATTTCATCTCACAATCACCCTACCATTGCACATTAGCGTAAGTGCGTACAACCCGAACAGGTAGTAAGACGTGGTGCTAATAATAATAAAGTACATCCGTCACCGGCCATCTTGTGAATGTAAATCAGGAGTTTGAAATAGGAGACATTTCTGGTCAAATCCGCACGCAGACCCAAGAACGTTTAGTCTTAGATGAGACAGCAGTGGATCTGTGGGAATCACTGTCTCAAGTATCACGTGATCTTATGAGGCGGAAAGATGCCCGCTGATTGGTGTTTTATGCCGTCATCGGAGGAATCGCCTTGATTCTAGTTTGTTGTGCTAGGGCTGGGCTCTAGACAGTAGAAAGAGGGCAGTTGCCCAAGTGTGAATAATTGTAATGAAAAGTGTCTCTGCTCTGGCCATGTGCGTGTTTTTATGTGACACCCTTTCAGAGGGATTGCGGACTTAGACCGAGATATAAATTGTGATTTGAGCTCACAGGCGACCGGAGGAAGGGTGGACCCGACACTCGTCACTATGACGACTGCGTATAGGTTTGTTTTGTTTTAATACAGTATTATTAATCGACGCCCATTCATTCAACCTACCCTGACTGACCTCCATGACGCTGTAGTCTCACAAGGGAGTGTGGGTCGTGTCTCTACATGTTGGTGATTGATAAACACCCCACATCTTAGTATCAGCAGTGGGATTTTTTTATACACCAAACTAGGAGTAAAAGTCCGGTCCTCACAATGAAAAAATTAGCATTAGATGATAAACTTTTTTTTAACTAAGGCGATTGGCCCTTTTCATTTGGCGTAGAAATGCAGAGCCGTGGGAACAAACGGTTATCTTCAAGAATTGGTATTGTTTTGCAAATTTTCTTTTCGGAAATGGTTTGTTCAAGAATAGAAGCATGTTATACTTTTTATACACACGCCTCCTCTATTATTTTGACAGTGATCAAATATCGATAGTATTGACATTTTCAATGGAAAACTGCCGGCTGCACAACAAAAAATAAGAAAATGTAACAACTAATAAACATCGATACATTATCTTAGAAGGGGTGTTGAAAATATATTAACATAAAAATTTCACTCGTTCTCGAGAAAACTGATATTTCCAAAAGTGTGATTTTTCCGCAAGGCCTGTCCGGTAGCTCCATCTACGGTTTCCGTGATCCATCTGTTCTTGTTGGCGCGGAAGGATACTTTGGTTGGTTGTAAAGCCATGCCACGCCTTTCACCCTCCCGCCCACCATCCCACAAAATAGGTTTTAAACATGCTCTTGACAGGGCCAAGGGTCTTAAGAGAAAAAGATTGTCATCAAATTCTAGAACACCTTTAAAAGGGAGAAATATTCAAGAATTGTTTAGGTCACCAAGTGAAGAAAATTAAACTCTTTCTACTGAAGAATATCTTTTATTTATTTTGACCAATCATTATTTTGATATTTAAAAAAACCTGCAAAAAACGCCTACCTTTTCTCGCGTTCCCTACGATTCCAAAGATGGAATGTTTTCATTTAGTACTTTATTTACTAAATAGGTTTAAAGATATAAATTAAAGATAAAATCTTTTTTATGATGATGATGTTTCAATGTAAGACTAAAACAAACGTTCCCATTAAGACAGGATCAGTGTATTGATCTATTCCGTCGGTTGAATGAGGACGCTACCGACTAATGTGAAGCTTGGTACGGACTGGTACTTATAACGGGGCTACTACACTAACTAGGTCATTTTATACAGAATATTAAGTCACCCCCTCGAGTTGAAAAAAAAGAAAAATAAGAACCCAAACTTTTTTTTTACTGTCGCATTAAGTAAATAAACCATTTAAGAACACGCAAATAAAAACAGTTCTTATATTATTATATAACTTATTCTATGTTTTAATGATTTATCATTCGAGAGCACGACATCAGTATACTACACTTAACCTAAAGCTTAAAAATTGGTGAATAGTAAAATTAACAGCTTCCTATGTACGAGAATACATGAGTGAATCGGTAGAAATAAATGTATTTATTTGATGTATTTAACGTGCTTATTTCTGAACCGACTGATTATATCACCAAAATAGAATGTTCTATGAGCGAGAGCGAAAACACCTACCAATTTTTCCGGGAAAGGTATTTTCACATGCCTTCCAGGGTTCTTTTACATGCCACAATTGACGTGGGACCGACGGCTTTACTTCCCCTCCGAAGGAAGTTGTGCGACAGGTGTTTATCGCCCAAGAAAAATCCGTCGATCCCGGCTGGGTTTGAACCCACGAACATTGGGTCATGGAGGCGAGCACTCTACCCAGAAACCAAAGAGGTCGACAAGTAGAAAGAAACTTTATAAAGTACGAACATATTTTTGTTTTTCGGAAAATATTGATAACCTTTTACTAATTTATTGGTGATATTCTAAAGGTATCAATAATATATATCTATTACCCACCTCGGTGGCTTAGTTGGCTAACGCGCTAGTTCCATGTTGAGCTTGACTGCCGAGGTCGGGGAGATCAAGGTTCGAATCTCAGTCGGATGAACTGGGGGGGTGTGGGGGTGTTTCCTATATGGTTTTCCACTCTCCCTCCGCGCAAGTGCGATTTCACTTCCTTTAAATTCTACCTTCTCAATTCTTAATCCATTAGCGTAATTAGTACTTAGGCGTAAAACCCAAATGGGTAGACGGTGCTAAATAAATAAAAATAAACAATATCTATCAAAAGTGACAGATGCATATAACATGACCTTACAAACGAGTATAAATACATGAAATTAGATCTAGCAGCTTTTCTAGCTGTCAAATAAGGTTCTTCCTGTGAAAAGTGATCTGTACACAAGGTTAGAATAATACGGTTATATTAATTCACTGAGCAAGGTTTATGTATACTTTAATATTATTCCGATAATATTATCATCAAAAATATCAATCCCGTCTTAAATCTGCTTCAGGATATATTTGTCAGTAATATATAAATATATATATTTGGGGTTGGTCGTGGAGTGTCGCCGGGAATAACAGACCGTGTTGAAGTTGTACCTGAGATATGTCTCATCGCTCAGCAGAGTTCTCTTTGGCCAAGCACTAGCGGAAATACATTCCAATGTTGGGTGTGAAGCGCACAGATTGTCTATGATCGCTATGTTTCAGAGTGTGTCGATATAGCACTTGGATTACTGTTGCACTTAGTAGTGTGTCTATGAAGATCTTGCCTCAATGTTGCACTTTATAGTGTGTCGATGAAGATCTTGCCTCACTGTTGCACTTCATAGTGTGTCGATGAAGATCTTGCCTCACAGTTGCACTACAGTGTGTGTCGATGAAGATCTTGCCTCAATGTTGCACTTCATAGTGTGTCGATGAAGATCTTGCCTCAATGTTGCACTTCATAGTGTGTTGATGAAGCACTTGGATCACCGTTGCACTTCATAGTGTGTCGATGAAGATCTTGCCTCAATGTTGCACTTCATAGTGTGTCGATGAAGATCTTGCCTCACTGTTGCACTACATAGTGTGTCGATGAAGCACTTGGTTCACTGTTGCACTTCATAGTGTGTCGATGAAGATCTTGCCTCACTGTTGCACTTCATAGTGTGTCGATGAAGATCTTGCCTCACTGTTGCACTTCATAGTGTGTCGATGAAGCACTTGGTTCACTGTTGCACTTCATAGTGTGTCGATGAAGATCTTGCCTCAATGTTGCACTTCATAGTGTGTCGATGAAGATCTTGCCTCACTGTTGCACTACATAGTGTGTCGATGAAGCACTTGGATCACCGTTGCACTTCATAGTGTGTCGATGAAGCACTTGGATCACCGTTGCACTTCATAGTGTGTCGATGAAGCACTTGGTTCACTGTTGCACTTATAGTGTGTCGATGAAGATCTTGCCTCAATGTTGCACTTCATAGTGTGTCGATGAAGCACTTGGTTCACTGTTGCACTACATAGTGTGTCGATGAAGATCTTGCCTCACTGTTGCACTACATAGTGTGTCGATGAAGCACTTTGTTCAATGTTGCACTACAGAGTGTGTCGATGAAGATCTTGCCTCACTGTTGCACTTCATAGTGTGTCGATGAAGCACTTAGTTCACTGTTGCTTCACATCCAGCAATACATCACGAAATGGCGCAATTACAGCCCCGGGGTTTATTGCCTGGTAATTGCTGGTCGGTATTACAGCGACACCTGTCACCAGGAGACCAGGACATCGATATATTATTGGGGAGAGCACGTGACTACCGTCATTAAGACGTCACAGTCCGTCGCTCTGCACAATGCACCGCGCCCTGGATCGAGACGTACAAATAAAACCCTAAACATGAACAAAATACATGATTTAACGCGCCTCACGATAGGACACCGCAGACTAGGCAACAAGCACCGCAGACTAGGCAACAAGCACCACAGACTAGCCAACGAGCACCGCAAACTAGGCAACAAGCACCGCAGACTAGGCAACAAGCACCGCAGACTAGGCAACAAGCACCACAGACTAGTCAACGAGCACCGCAGACTAGGCAACAAGCACCGCAGACTAGGCAACAAGCACCGCAGACTAGGTAACAAGCACCACAGACTAGCCAACGAGCACCGCAAACTAGGCAACGAGCTATTTTCCACTGTTTCTCACAATCATTTCCGGTGATACCCATACCTTAATTAATTAATTAATTTACACTTTGGTTTAGTCGTTATCATGTCTATATATTAAGTTAAAGGTCTCGGTTCAATCCTCAGCAAGGCCCACATATTTATCATTGGTGAAGTGCGGGTCTTCCCTTTAAAATCCGCTTGGGTGGTTAGAATGATCTGGATTACCGAAGATAGGGAGTTTAGGGTTTTAATCCCGGTCGAGTTGTCCTGGGGATTGGTTTTTTTTTACTAAATGGTTTATCACTCTCCCTACACGGAAATGCGGATACACTTCCTATTTATTCAACCTTTCATATCCCTAACATAGTAGCGTAGTTATAATATATGCGTTCTAATATGTTTTAATATGGTATGGTCATGTAATGAGAATGGGGAAAAAAATAATTCCAAGGATAATGATGTATGTATGTATGTAGGAAAAGACCAAGTAAGAGATGAAGGAACCAGATAAGAGAAAAGAATGGTGGAAAGACTGAGAAAGATGGAGGAATTTTACTAAACTGACCCAGCGAAGGTCTGGAAACAATTTGATGATGATATGAATTACGCAAACATAGAAGGGGTGAGAAAGGTTAGATTTAGAAGTAATATACCATCAGTTTCCTGAAGTAATAATGGCAAACCATTAAGGGGGGAAAAAAACACTTGAGTACATCTTACTGTAATTAAAAACTCGATCTTCCCATCTTCGGAAAACAAGTCTATTGCGATAGCGACACATTACACCATTCGACCCCCGGAGTCGTTAAAACGTTAAATTATTAAAAGTGTAGGAAAGAAAAAGAAAAGTATACCAGACAAGATTTACTTTTGAAATGAATTGTTTGAAATTTAGTGTGTAGGCCGTTTCCATATATGAATTTGTATATGGGTTTTTTTTAACGAAAATAAAATAATAGTTCAATTATAAATTAAAATAGAATGTATGGTTTTATAAATAATGTAGTTTTGTTGCTTGGTATTTAATGGTTGAATTCTAATATTTTATTTTATTCATAAGAAAAGTATAATTTATTTTGAAAAAAGACAACAAAATTATACAAGTTTGATATGTTTTGAATTTTTTTAAACATATAGTTATTTCTGTAAAAAAAAACTATGAATAAAAATATCATTACTATTGTTTTGTGCAAGTATAAGTACGTCATTGGGTTGCCAAAGTATTTCAAAATATGTCTAAAGTTTTTTTTTTAAATAAACGTCGAAAACTGCGACACTTAAAGTAGAAGCGCAGCAAAAAGAAAGAGAAATTCAGAACTGACATTTAATTGAGCAACTAACATCTATAGAAAGAAACTTTGCCAAGTATTCTTTCCCTCTTCTCAGCTTTTAAATTTCACTTTTTGGAAAAGTTACACTAAGAATAACAACAAAAGTTCCACAAAAAAAGGGGGCTGGGGATAATATGAAATGGGGGAGCTTTGTGATAATTCCCCTACTGCGTGGCATAAAAAGACGAGGGGGAAATAAGAAAAAAAGAGTGGGCACACTAAAATAAAAGTAAATTTAGGATTTCTTTAAACATTCTCGTACGCAGAGACGAAAATATAATTTGAGTTTACAAAGACCGCTCTCTTTGTAATTACCAACCGCATGTGAAAGGGTAGTCTTGTTATTCTCTTTAATGACATCAGATTTTGTTCACAAACTATTATTATTATTATTATATAATTTCAATAATAAAGGAAATTAAAATTGGAAATTGAAATTATTACTATTATTATTATATTATATTATTATTATTATTATTTAGCACCGCGTCTTACTACCCGTTCGGGTTATACGCTTAAGTACTAATTACGCTAATGGATTAGGAATTGGGAGGGTTGAATTTAGAGGAAGTGAACCCGCATTTGCGTGGAGGGAGAGTGGAAAACCATTTAGGAAAAACCACCCCCAGTTCACCCGACCGAGATTCGAACCTCGATCTCCCCGTCCTCGGCGTTCGAGCTCAACACGACTAGCGCATTAGCCAACTACGCCACCGAGGCGGGTATTATATTATATAATTTCAATAATAAAGGAAATTGAAATTGGAAATTGAAATTATTATTATTATATTATATAATTTTAATAATAAAGGAAATTGAAATTATTATTATTAATATTATATAATTTTAATAATAAAGGAAAATGAAATTGGAAATTAAAATTATTATTATTATTGTATTATATAATTTCAATAATAAAGGAAATTGAAATTGGAAATTGAAATTATTATTATTACTATTATTATTATTACAATTAAGAACCTTAACTATATATTATTCATATAATATTTAATAAAAAATACCTTTATTTTTGATTGGTTTTATATGTCTAACTTAATTGATTTTTTTTTTTATTTTAACCACTATACTTCACTGTATTAACTTAATATCTTTATTTACTAATTGCATTTTTTTTTTTTTTTAGATATACGTATTACTTTCCTATGTAATGATTCTTTGTTTTGTCGTCTTCTTATGTATTTTTCAGTACTGGCCTATTAAAGGTATTGTGACGACTTTGACTAAGGAAATTGAAATTTGAAATTATTATTATTGAAGGAAAATTAAAAAATGAACTAATTATTATTGATTACTTCAGCTTAATATTATTACTTATTAAATGCTCAATCTAAAGATGAAAATAACCTGCCCCGGTGGGGTAGTTAGCTAACGCGCTAGTTTCGTGTTGAGCTAGACTGCCGAGGACGGAGATATCGAGGTTCGAATCTCGCTCGGATGAACTGGAGGTGGTTTTCCCTAAATAATTTCCCACTCTACCTCCACGCGAATACGGGTACGTTTTCTCTAAAATTCTACTTTCTTCACCCTTATCCCTTAAGCAAACCCAAACGGGTACTTTGACAAGATGGGATTGGGGGCGGGGGGGGACAAGTTGTATCGACCTACATTTTAGATAATTAACGATTTATTAATAAAGTTAAGAATAGAAAAGGTGAGATAATAAGATAAAGAAAACTCGCCATCCATTAGTATGGGAAGGTGACAGCGATAAATCAAATATTGAAAACCATTCCAGGGTTGCCATTATTGTTTTTATACAAAATTAAAATTTCTCTGTGTTTCCAAAAAAGTATTCTCATATTTACAGACACTGTGGACAGAGTAATAGAGGACATTTATTTTTTAATTAAAAAAAAAAGCTAGTGTGAAGTCATGAGATTGGTGTTGTTTAGCGGTTCATTTTTTCTTCTATACGAAGGCCTACTATTTAAAACTTACAGTTAAATGTCTCAAATTAATAAATATTCTAGCCCACTCCGGTGGCCGAATGGTATAAGTCGTTATGCTGGATTCACACATAAATCTAAGCTATGCTGTGCAACATTTTTTCTCGTATGTTCCACACAGTGAGTTGTACTACGCTATAATTTGGACGGTTTAGTAGAGTATTTGAAGTCTTCGAGACAACATGCCCTTTTGAGGGTAAATGTCCGTTGTGCGCATGCGCAGCACAAAACGTAGCGCGACTGAGATGTAAAAATCACCCGGTCCACGATTTCACTCGCAAAGAGTAGCTTGGCACGGTATAGCATATCACCGCATAGCATAGCGTAGCGTAGCTTAACACGGCATAGCATAGCACAGCATAGCGTGATGTGTGAACGTGTTCGTTTAAATACTTGGCTAGCGATCTTAAAACATAGCATAGCCTAGCTTCGTGTGTGAATCCGGCATTACTCTCGTGTTAGTCTGGTTTGGTAAAAACCAGGAGATCGGGGTTCAAATCCCGGTCGGGTACACTGAGGGTGGTTTTTCCTAAATGATTTACCCCTCTCCTTCCACGCAAATGATAGTAAGTAAAATAAAGAATAAATATTCCTGTTTGTGTGTGTGTGTGTGTGTGTGAAATTCCCGTTTTTCTTTCCTGGCACACTCTATGCCCAGTGTCTTCTCATTTCTTCCGATGGTGAGTGGCAGCCCTGTATTCTTAGTGCACCCTGCCCGGATTCGAACCTCGACCTTTCCTCACCGACAGTTTAGTTTATTGTGAGAGTGACTCCTTAAGTTGTGTGACCCCCTCTGTAAGGTTTAAGGCATTAAAATTAATTATTTTCTGGGCGAATTTTAATAAGGCTTTTTATAAGTTTTGAAGTTTCCTAGCAAATAAAAAAAATCCAGTTTTTTGAAAACTCGTTAATATCCCCGATTTCAATTAAATTCTTGACAAAAAAAATACATATATTGTAGATAAGCCTAATTGTTTACTGGGTTGTAGTTCTTATAATTTATATTTCGACTGAAAAATATCTTAAAATTCCAGTAACTATTTTTTTTATCTATCTGCCTTCCCCTTCAATTTTCTCTTTCACAGCAAACTCCCTATATTTTACAGGTGCGTGTCAACCTTTTTAATAATATCGACCAATTATTTATGTTATTTTTGATAAAGTTTCACACTTTATAACTTTATAACATTTGTGATTAAGTTTACACTTAACGTTCAAACGCCATGTTGATTTCAAAGAGATATATTCTCTTCTCTTTCACCATGTAAGTATTTATGTTTATTCCAACAACTTTTAACATATTTTTAAAACAATTTATTTATGTCAATGACGTACTTTTTATGTTAAGAACGCAGAATAAAAGTAGAGAATAAATAACAATATTAGTTGTCACAATCATTATTAACCAGGTAGATGTGTGTATTTCGTTATTTTTTTCAGACTTGGAGAATTTAATTAAAATTCACGATACTCATCCCGATACTTGAGGCCAAGGTTAGTTTAAATCGCCGGTAGACCAAAAAAAAAAAACCCAACAGAGCGTATTAAAAATAAAACTAACAGCCGAAGCGGACAGCTATGAAAATAACAATTTGTGTTTTTTGTTTTGTTTTTTGTCACAAAAGGGCGCGCGAGTTCGCTACGAAGTAATCCCTGCGAGGACAGTGCATTACGCAGGTTTACGCGGGGGCGGCATTACCCGGCCATATTTCACACGTTGTGAGCAAGGTAGGGGACGTTTTATTCTTTTGTTTGCATTGCGACATGTTATAACGGCGAGTTGGAACGAAGGGTTGAATGGAGGCGAGTCGGAACGAAGGGTTGAATGGGGCAACCAGCCTAGCGGAAGGAGAGGGGAAACAGGTCGAAAGGTAGAGAGCCCTCAAGAGTGTTGATTTTTAATTCATAGACACTAATGTCAGAACTGATTTTAAGGAGTTTTAAAACTATATTAGAGCTACAGGATAATAAGAGTATAGTTTTTTTTTTTAAGGAATCGTTTGAGTTAAGGTGGGATGGAAGGGGACGCGAGAAAAGGTGTTTTTGAAGTTTTATGAGCAAAACATTTTATTTATTTATTTTGCCAAAATAAATAAAATATTGCTCTAGTAGAAATATAATGGAGATAGCGAAATAAAATGAGAAACCTTTTAATTGAAGAGAGAAAGCTGTCATTAAATTACAAGACACCCTTCCTTGACATTCATTCAACAACTGTTGATATCACCATGTGAAGAAAATTAAACCAAATGCTCTTTTTCCTTTGAGAATTATTTGATTTATTTTGACCAAATAATGTTTTGCCATAAAAACGAAAAAAAAAAGTATTTTTTTATCCCGTCCGCTTTCACCCCACCTAAATTGTACCCTGAAGGTAGGTAAGCTTACCTTGCTTGGTTCCACTATGGAGTAGCTAATAAGATAGGGTCATAGTGTAAACCGTCAAGGTAGGACGGAACGTACTTGATAGATATTGACGCCGACTCAGCAGCTGAAGATTCCATCACCGAGCAGGTGCATTTGACGTTAATATGATGTTTCCAATCCTCTTGGAGCGAGTTCTGGTAGCTTTACTCACACCTTACACTGTTTCAAATATTATAGTTTTAAATTGCTAGTGGTCAGTACACTGACACTTCTCTTTTACGCATCACGTCTTTCTACCCGTACGTTTTATAAGCATTTTTATACCGAGTTAAAGATGAGTAAGGAGGAATTTAGAGAAAATGTGACTCCATTTGCGTGGAAACAAGAGTTAAAAATCATTTAGGTAAAAACATAAACTCTATACATAAAGCCGGAATTCAAACCCTGGTCTCCTTGTATCTGTAAAATGATACTAGACGAGACTGATTGCCTTGCTTTGCGTTCCCACCGATGATGGACGAAATAGATAATTACTTTATTAACTTATTAGTATTTATGTATTAGTTAAATTAGTGCGTCTTGTTAGATAAGTGTGACACGTGGATTTATTAGGGTTTATTCACTTGTTCATAGAATACTTTTTTTAGCTCCACGACTTACTACCCGTTCGTATTATACGCTTAAGTACTAATTACGCTAATGGGTTAGGAATTGGGAAGGTTGAATATAGAGGAAGTGAACCCGCATTTACGTGGAGGGAGAGTGGAAAATCGTTCATGAAAAACCACCCCCAGTTCATCCGAGCGAGATTATAACCTCGATTTCCCCGTCCTTGGCAGTCCAGCTCAACACGAAACCGGCGCGTTAGTTAACTACGCCAACGAGGCGGGTCGGGTCAAATAAAAGTTTCAAGAGGAAATCATAATAGCTGGGTTTTTAAAATGTAGTTTTAAATCATTATAATATCATCATCATCATCATCATCATAAGTGTTTTACAGGTGACCTGGTGGTCTAGGGGTAAGGTGTCAGACTTCTGTGCTGAGGGTCCGGGGTTCAATCCTCGGTCCCGGCACAGATTTATCTGAATGCCAAACCCTTCCTTCACCTCTGACAAGACGTGTATTAATCACAACTTGTGAATGTGGGGAATGCCAGGCCTTCACCGTGGTTCGGATCCCACGTTAAACTGTAAGTCCTCCATTTCATCTCACAATCACCCTACCATTACACATTAGCGAAAGTGCGTATAACCCGAATGGGTAGTAAGACGCGGTGCTAATAATAATAATAATAATAATAATAATAATAACTGTTTCCAGCCTGTGTCCGGGTCATTTTAGTAAAATGCCTTCATTTTCTTCTACCTTCCCCCATTCTTCCTCCTTTAATTGCTACCATTCTTCTACTCTCACTCGCACATTTTCTGTTATCTGCTCCTCCCATCTCTTTCTCGGCCTCTCTTGCGGTCTTTATCCTACACACTTCATTTCCATCCTTTCCTTTGTCATGTTCTCCTTCTCAATCCTCATAACATGCCCATAATATATCACTTTTATAGTCAACAAAATGTGGATGTATTATTTGAAATGTGTAACTTTATCAGCTTTATCTTTTCTGAATTAATATTATTTACTCGTACCCCTGCAGTGTCATTTACATTGCAACAAGAATAGGCTTCATGTACGAAACGTAGGATAAAACTAGTATAAAACAAAATTACTATTGTAAAAAAAAATGAATTGGAGAAACAAAAATTGTAATGAAGAACGTCATGCATGCAAGTATGGATGTACAATGAAAAGTAGAGCACTGGCGATCTTGGAGCAAAAGCGACATAACTCGCGTTATACAGAACAATTCAACGTTATAGATCGATAATAGCTCACAATTTTTTTTTAAACAAGATAGTAGCTTTATGTGTAACGACTTACATGTAATGTCAATAATACCAAATAATATCGAATGGGACAAACACTCACCAACCAAGCGGCCGCTCTCGGAAGACCTACGCACGACCTACACCACTAAACCCGGCCTCCACTCTCGAGAATAATGCCCGTCCAACTGAGCCACGAGTTCCCTGACAACAGACTGCGAGAGTCGAACACGTGTCCAGCCAGCCAGAAAGAAGAGTTCCGTTTCCGGCCACGCATAGCCCTGGGCGCTTCGGCAACGTTCTCGAACATCCAGTTCCTTAGTTTGTTTTGTTTTCCGACCCTCCTTCTCCTTCGGTCCTTCCCCCCCTCTGAGAATTTTCATTTGTATATATACAGCTACGCCAATAAAGTAAAATCACTTACTACACTACAATCTCATGGATAAGAGGTGAGAACGGCGACTAGGTCTCGGGGATTATTAATATTCAAAGTTATAAATTCTGTTTCGGCGTCATGGGGGGAACTGTATTCTAAATTACCGTCTGGACTTCAATTTTGTTATTAATTGTTTATTTGAATTGCTATGCCATGCGCTTCCCGCGGCATATAGAAAGATGTCGCCCTTCGTCATCCATTTTAGCTGGAATTCAAACCCAGACCTTATTATTTGTCGTAATTGTATATACTTGCTTATTATTTAAAGCGCACTGAGTGTCAGCGCGCTCCGGGTTCAAGACCCGCTTAGTAAACTTCCTTTTGTACCTTGCGATGGCAGATGTTATAATCAAATTTATTGTTTAAAACAGGATAGTAAAGCGAGACTTAGCTCGCTCTTGCATTAGGGAAATGATGTTTATACGTGACGTCAAGTTATTTATGAACGTTTGGAATTATTGTTTTGTACTCCATTGCTGAGTGACGTCACGTAAGATAAAGCAGTTGTGGCTTATGCCTTATATTAAATTCATTATTATAAATACTAAGTTAATGTATCAAGGAGCTAAAGCCCATAAGATAAGTTTGGCATCAGAGATCCCAGACCTCGTGTTATGTTGTGTTCTACACGCTTAGTGTTGTTTATATAATCATACTTAGGAGAATTTGAGATTGATTGTATTTGTACTTAATGGTCTGATGACTAATGGAGGTGCGCTTCACGCACGATGTTTGTTTTCTCAAGTATTGTAAAGTTGTTATTTCAATAATAAAATTTATTTTGTACAATCAGGTGATTCTTTTACCTGATATTAGCCTTCCTCACCCTATAGATATTGATAGATATAGAAGGGGAGGTAGCAAATGGTAGCAGAGCGTGGTTTTGCCCTTTTTTATGGTCTTAGGTCCTTGGTACACGCCTGGAGAGATGTTGAGAAAACAAAATATATATATATATAATTTTCGGAAGGTTATATTCTATGTTTTATACACTGTACTAATTCCTGTCGTTATCTTGTTTCATACTGTCATTGGCCATGGCTCCTCCACTGAAACCAGACAAGGCGTCGTCCAGGATGACGAGATCCGATGTGTACCGACTTAGCCGCGAACAACTCCTCGCCGAGCTCCAGGTTTGGTCCACCCCTGTTCCACCCAACGCAACGGTGGGTGAGTTGAGGTCTCTTTTATGTGAACTTGTGAGTGATGTCGGGGCGTCTCAGGCAGATTTAGGTATGGACACGGATGTGAGTGGTGAACAACCCACGGTGCCCTCCCGTTCTCCCGTTCCCCATGCGCCAGGGGGATATTCTAAGAGTCAAAGTAAAGTCATATTGGAGATATTAGGCCGGGTTCCGGTGTGCAGTGGCCAGAACTACACGGAATTGTTTAACTTTTTAGTAGAAATTAACCGGGCCTCCCGCCTCGAGCTCGTTAGCGAGCCCGAGTTTCTGACTTTGTGTTTATCCAAGACGTCAGGGTTCTTGACCGAGTTGTTTTCCAGGGGCATACAGGCGGATTTATCTGTTAAGGCAGTGACTGATCAGATTTTAAATACGCTTTTGCCTAGTAGAGTTAGGCATAAGTTATGTAGAGAGGTTGTGCACAGGTTCCAGGCCCCACACGAGTCATTTAGGAACTTTGTCCTTTCTATCACGGAGGCGGCCCGCGTGCTTAATACCGACCTTAAGGAGCCCGAACTGGTAAACATTATTTTGGAAAACGTGTCTCCCCTTACCAGGCGCCATTTTGTTTTCTCGGGTAAGCCTTCAACTATACTTGATCTCTATGCCCTGGCTTCGCACGTAGAGGAAACTCTTCTCTCTGAACACGAATACCTTATCGCGCAAGCGCCCGTGGCTGTCAGCCGCGCGCGAACGGGTTCGAGTCCCGGAGCAATTATTTCTGCGCCGCCTATCGGCGCTCCTCCACTCGATAGCCGTTCTAACTACGTTAGGGATAGTAACCCTGTGGGTGCTAGCCGTGGGGGTCGCGCACCTCGTGGCACGTCTAGTATTAGATGTTTTCGCTGTAATAGGCTGGGACATGTTCAGAGGGAGTGCAGGCAGGTAAACTATTGAGGCGCGCCCGCGACCGTGGGGCGGCCGCGTCTGGAAGTTTTAAACCGCGGGTTCTTAATCCCATGATTACTGTTTCTATTGGTCCTTTGGGATGCTTAGGGTTATTTGATACTGGAGCCAGCCACTCCTTTGTTAGTAACCAGCTTCTTAGTACTATTGAAGGTAAAATCAACGTCTTTTGTGAAAATATTGACCCGATCACTTATGCTATCGCGAATGGGCAATGTTTAATTGTGAACCGTAAGATACGTCTTCCGATTAAAATTGGCAGGTTTTCTTGGAAACGT
Organism: Timema podura; assembly: GCA_033556935.1. NCBI lineage: Eukaryota > Metazoa > Arthropoda > Insecta > Phasmatodea > Timematidae > Timema > Timema podura. The sequence continues at coordinate 53,035,398 of JAVRXN010000012.1, read as the reverse complement.
TCTTTTTATGTAGTACCAGCCCTCCCGTTCGACTTAATTTTGGGGAACGATTTTTTGTTTGAGACCAACGCTAAATTGGATATGGGCAAACGGGTAGTCTCCTTTAGTTTTGCGCCCAGGGAATTAGTCTCGTTTGCGTCTGGGAAAACGCCCCCAGGTATGTTTTCATTGGGTAAGGAGAGTGAGGCCATTCAAAAGGTGGTCAGCCGGTTTCCCGATGTAATCACAGATAGGTGGGGGAAATGTAACGTTCTCCCTTATGATATTGTTGCTCTTGACAACATTCCCGTGCGGTCAGGGCCATACTCCTGCGCACCTCCTAAAATGGAGATTTTTAGGGAGCTGATTTTTGACTTAGAGAAGAAAGGGGTCATCCGCCCATCCAAATCGCCTTACGCCAGCCCCGCCTTCATCATCCCACGCAAGGGCAAGGGGCATCGCCTCATTGTTGACTACCGGAAGCTAAATAAAAAACTTGTTTTTGATCCCTACCCGATGCCAAGCATCGAGTCGGCATTCCAACACCTGGGTAAAGCCAGGTATTACAGCCTTATAGATCTTAATGCTAGCTTCCTCCAGTGCGCGCTCTCGGAGCCATCCAAGAAGTTTACCGCCTTTATAACCCCGTGGCAGGTCTACGAATTTAACAGGGTACCCTTAGGCATTAGTTGCGGAGGGCAAGCTCTTAGCAGAGTGTTAGATCATATTCTCGCTGACCTGAAGTTTAAATTCGTCTTCAACTACCTAGACGACATTTGTATTTATAGTAACTCCCTTCAGGATCACTTACATCACGTTGAAACCGTATTACAACGCCTACGCTCGGCTGGGCTCACTGTCAACCCTGAAAAGGTCACATGGGCTAAGGAGTCTGTCCCGTACCTAGGGTATGTTATCTCCCGGGGTAATTTGCTCGTGGACCCGGAGCGCGTCAAGCCTATTCTGGACTTCCCTACCCCGAAGAACTTAAAAGGGGTGTCTAGGTTTTTAGGGATGTGCGCGTACTACGCCAGGTTTGTCCCCTCGTTCTCAGAAGTGGCTTACCCCCTTAACACCCTTAAGAAAAAGGGGGCTGCCTTTGTATGGGGCCAAGAACAGAACGACGCCTTTCTTGCTCTCAAACAGCATCTGGTCTCTCCGGCAGTATTACGCATGCCCGACTTCTCTCTCCCCTTTCTTTTACACGTTGACGCGTCATCTGTTGCCCTTGGCGCCGTCCTCTCGCAGCGAACCCCTGTAGGCTGTAGGCCGGTAGCGTTCGCTAGCAGGACCCTTAATGCGGCCGAAAAAAGGTATAGTACTTTTGAAAAAGAATGCCTTGGATGCGTTTTTGCGGTAGAGAAGTTCTCCGACTACCTCGAACTGAGAAAGTTTGACCTGTATACCGATAACATGGCGCTCACCTGGTTATGGAACCACCCCAAGCAATTGGGCAAGATAGGACGCTGGATTTGGAGGCTTTCTAGATTTGACTTTACCACCCACCATGTCGCGGGTAAAGAGAACGTGGTGGCGGATGCGCTGTCTCGGATGGCGGAGGATCTCGACCCTGTTGGAGACGAGCCGGAGGCGGGAACCTTAAGCGTGATTCACACTATCCCAGAATCCTTTATCTCCCTTGGTACTCATCAGGCCGAGGATGAGTTTTGTAAACAGGTGATAGGCCGGATTAGAGCTGGGGAAGTGGTTGGGGACTATCGCTTACGCAAGGGACTCTTAGTGGCTGTTATTAGAGGGAGACCCAAGTACTACATTCCCGAGAAGCTCAGGCCCATGCTCCTGAAGTATTTTCACGACTCCGCCTTTGGTGGGCACTGTGGTGTGCTCAAGACGGAGCGGAAGGTCTCCAAGGAGTTTTTTTGGCCCAACTTACCTAAGGATGTCAGGGAATGGGTTCGAAAGTGTGAGCCCTGTCAAAGGGCCAAACCCTCCCAGAACTCGAAAATAGGGTTTCATTCTGCTGATATCGCAGCACGCCCCTGGGAGAAGGTTTTTATTGACTATGTTGGGCCCCTTACGCGTTCCTCCCAGGGCAACACGTCCATTTTGGTGGTTTTGGATGCCTTTTCTAAATTTGTTGTGTTAATCCCCCTTAGGGACATGAAGGCATCCACAACTGTAAACGCTCTGTCTAGGCGAGTTTGGGGTATGCTAGGGACTCCGAGGGTTGTGGTTAGCGACAATGGCCCCTGTTTTAGATCCAAAGCATTCAAAGACATGTGTTTCTCTTGGGGAATTAAACACGTGACCACCAGCCCGTACTACCCCTCCCCTAACCATGTTGAGCGTTTTAATCGGAACTTAAATGTGGCACTTACTATCTTCCACCATCAGGACCACTCCCGTTGGGACAAGTATCTGGATTTTCTGAACGTCGCATTTAACTCCGCATACCACGAGTCTGTCGGGGCCGCCCCAGCCTCAGTCTTTCTGAACAGGGATCTGAACCACCCCCTATTAGCTTCGTGGGATGTTGACCCGCTCCTATCTGAGGCCAATGACCGCCCCTTTCAGGAGAAATGTGAACTCGCTTATCGACATTTGCAGAAGTCTCAGAGGAAAGTAGCCACTACTTTCAATCGGGGACGTGTCCCCGTTCCGTTTAAAGAAGGAGATAAAGTAGTTTGCAAGTCCTTCCCCCTGAGCTCGGCGGTGGACAAAACGACGGCTAAGCTGCTGTACAAGTGGAGCGGGCCATGGCGCATCGACAAGTTCTTAACGCCCGTCTCTGTGCGTCTTATGGATGTTGCTGACCCGTCAGTAACCCGTCGTGCCCACGTTAGCCACCTTAAGGTGGTGGTGTAGTAAGTCCGCGCCCTATAAGAGGGGCGTGTAATGATACCTGTTAAGGGTCAAGTGTGTATATAGTGTAAATTTTTTTTTGGATTTATTGTGCATCTTTATTATTGTAAAAATTAATTTAATTGATAGAAGGGTAGGCCTACCCAGATTTCTTAAATGTATTAGAACTTTGATTATCGATGACTTGTGTCTGAATGTGCGATGATGGAGACTTATAATAAGCAAACTATTGCGCGTGTGCACGCCTACTCAAAGAAGAGAGAACTGTATGCAGTACATCTCCTCAGAGAACACTCTCAAATTTTCCGTGTCTATTGGGAGACATGATCTCGTGTGAATGTGCTCTAAACAGACTGACCAAGATGGACTGCACTTAGCAGCGGCCGTGTCAGCACCTTGTGAACGTTGGACTTGTGTTGTTGCTGTAATTGTGGATTTATTTTGTTCTCAGAGAGGTTCTGCCCTTCCCCTACCCCTCTCCTTCTGGTTCGAGTTACGGATGTTGGAGTAGTCCGGCTACTGAAGATGGATGCTGGCTGGACCAACAGTAACGTGGAACGGGCCTCAACGTCATAGGGCTTTGATGTTGGAGAGAGTTGGAGTGTCGGTGTTGTGCGTAAGGTGTTGGAGTTCTGGGGGATATCAGAACGCGACTGCCAAGAAGACCTGCTACCTGAATATGAGGGCAGCTTTCCATGGGCCACTTGCTGGGGTCCGGGAGAACCGTCCCCTACATACCAGCTACTGACGACAGGGAAGGTACCGCCCTGCCGTTACACCCACTGCTGAGGACGCCTTCTGACCTCCCGTCAGGGGGGAGGATGTAACGACTTACATGTAATGTCAATAATACCAAATAATATCGAATGGGACAAACACTCACCAACCAAGCGGCCGCTCTCGGAAGACCTACGCACGACCTACACCACTAAACCCGGCCTCCACTCTCGAGAATAATGCCCGTCCAACTGAGCCACGAGTTCCCTGACAACAGACTGCGAGAGTCGAACACGTGTCCAGCCAGCCAGAAAGAAGAGTTCCGTTTCCGGCCACGCATAGCCCTGGGCGCTTCGGCAACGTTCTCGAACATCCAGTTCCTTAGTTTGTTTTGTTTTCCGACCCTCCTTCTCCTTCGGTCCTTCCCCCCCTCTGAGAATTTTCATTTGTATATATACAGCTACGCCAATAAAGTAAAATCACTTACTACACTACAATCTCATGGATAAGAGGTGAGAACGGCGACTAGGTCTCGGGGATTATTAATATTCAAAGTTATAAATTCTGTTTCGGCGTCATGGGGGGAACTGTATTCTAAATTACCGTCTGGACTTCAATTTTGTTATTAATTGTTTATTTGAATTGCTATGCCATGCGCTTCCCGCGGCATATAGAAAGATGTCGCCCTTCGTCATCCATTTTAGCTGGGATTCAAACCCAGACCTTATTATTTGTCGTAATTGTATATACTTGCTTATTATTTAAAGCGCACTGAGTGTCAGCGCGCTCCGGGTTCAAGACCCGCTTAGTAAACTTCCTTTTGTACCTTGCGATGGCAGATGTTATAATCAAATTTATTGTTTAAAACAGGATAGTAAAGCGAGACTTAGCTCGCTCTTGCATTAGGGAAATGATGTTTATACGTGACGTCAAGTTATTTATGAACGTTTGGAATTATTGTTTTGTACTCCATTGCTGAGTGACGTCACGTAAGATAAAGCAGTTGTGGCTTATGCCTTATATTAAATTCATTATTATAAATACTAAGTTAATGTATCAAGGAGCTAAAGCCCATAAGATAAGTTTGGCATCAGAGATCCCAGACCTCGTGTTATGTTGTGTTCTACACGCTTAGTGTTGTTTATATAATCATACTTAGGAGAATTTGAGATTGATTGTATTTGTACTTAATGGTCTGATGACTAATGGAGGTGCGCTTCACGCACGATGTTTGTTTTCTCAAGTATTGTAAAGTTGTTATTTCAATAATAAAATTTATTTTGTACAATCAGGTGATTCTTTTACCTGATATTAGCCTTCCTCACCCTATAGATATTGATAGATATAGAAGGGGAGGTAGCATATGTTATGTAGGAGTAGTTTTTGCATTACGGTACCCGCGTACTAATACTACACGTAGAATAAATATCATGCTAATCTAATTTTGGTTTGAGAGTGACAAGAAGGTCGGGAGTTCGAATCTCATCCGGGTGTATTGAAGGTGGTCTATCCTTTAAATGGTTTCCCACTCCCCTTCCATTCATTTGTGGGTACACTTTCTCTAGATTATACCTTCTTCTTTGGTATGACATTAGCGTAATTAAAATGGGTATAGCCGGGGCGGGTGGAGAGGGGAAAAAACTAAGCCCAGTATAGAAGTTAAAATTGCAACACGGTGCCGCTGTATAATAATTTAAGACTATTTATCAAATACCAATCTAACTTTTGATTTGATGTAATATTTTTACTTTGTTAAAAAATCTATAGCTTCGGCTTGTGGGTGTGGCCGCCATTACGGATTGTTTTAGAACTTTATATATTATTGTTAGAAAAATCCATAATTACGGCCCTTCGGGTTGACTGTCAGTCCAGATAGTGTGGTGTTTAATATCCCCGTGACATATAACCGCCTATGAGTTCAAAAACCCCGGGTTCAATCCCCGGCGCTTTCAAAATTTTTTTATGAAGTAGTGGGTCTGGAACGAGGTTAAAAACAGCTCTGGTCTAGAAAACTGAGAGTTTGACGGCCGTAGGGTCCGTTGTGCTGACCATATGACACCCTATATCCGCGAATGTTGGCACTATCTTCGGCAACACGTGACGGCTGCTCGTTTGCGAGCTACGGACGAGAAAAACATGCTTGGACAGTTTGGTATATCCCTTTTTTTCCTTTTAGGCGATTCGGAAACAAAGTGGACATGTGTGGTTCTTGCCCCAACGTTTTCTATTACCATTTCAGAGTTGCAGGAGGTGGTCCATAAATAAAACGCGTTTGGGTGCGCGGGGTGGGGGGGTACAGTGCCATATCGGGTTGCAACGGGAGCGACTCATGAAGGGGTACTCGCCGCTATGAAAACTGACCTCGCTGCCTCCACCCTCCAAACCCCCCCCCCCCCTCCAAACCTCTCTTGCGGCGAAGAGGAGGACTTTTCACCGAACAAAAGGAACCTCTCCACATCGCTAGCCTCGTGCTCACCTTCAGGCGACTGCTATCCTTCATCATTTATAAATCCAAACCAACCCTTCTCTCTCGCTTTTTTTTTTACCTCCCACCACCCCCTCCTAACGTCCTGAAACCCAACCTATGCGCGCTGAAATATATCATCATTACCATTATACGAGAGGGGCGGGGGGGAAGGGGGGGACACTAGTAGGTACCCCCTTGGCCCCTTCCCTTAGTAAAAGGAACGTTAAGGTTGGGTTTATATTCATCCATAACTAGTAGAAAAATAGTGGTCCGACACCTTAACTCTGTCGGTAGCGTGTCTGTCTACTGAGCTAAGGGTCCCGGGTTCGATTCCCGGCTTTGGTCAAACCAATATTATTGGTGGCTTCCCCTTTTTACAGTGATGAATTAACGGCCGGGCGTTGTATCTGGTAGATTTAAGTTAGTTTGTAAGTCGTGTGCTGAAATAATCAGTCACAGAAAATGCACGTTAAATACCTCAACTATACAAATAATAAACAAACCATAGCGAATATTGCACAAGGATTTTGAAACACATTATTTTCAATGATTGCGTTCATATTTGATAGATAGCGCATAACGTGTTAAGTGGATTTATGTGTGTTACTTTCTCACGACCCCTCGAAGAGAGAAAGTAATGTGATTGTAAAAAAAATCTAACTCGAGATTTTTCATGACCACCTGAAGCCAAACAAGTATTTTTGTGATTCTGTCTGTCTGTCTGTCTGTACCTCGAGCTAGAGCAGAAACTACCCGCCTCGGTGGCGTAGTTGGCTAACGCGCTAGTCGTGTTGAAATCGACTGCTGAGGACGGGGAGATCGAGGTTCGAAACTCGGTCGGGTGAACTGGGGGTGGTTTCTCCTAAATAGTTTTCCACTCTCCCTCCACGCAAATGCGGGTTCACTTCCTCTATATTCAACCTTCCCAATTCCTAACCCATTAGCGTAAATAGTACTTAAGCGTATAGCCCGAACGGGTAGTAAGACGCGGTGCTAAATTATAGAGCCGAAACTATTTTACCGATCGGCCTAAAACTTGGTATAAGGTTCCCCCGAGGAGTGTTTTGAATTAGATATTCAACCCTAAAATGAAGGGTAGTTTACTGAAGGAGAAAAAAAAATAGAAAGAGCGGATTTTGAGAAAATTTATTTCAACGCTATTTATTAATTGTAAGGGTTCGGCCAGAGTGAAGAGCGCGCAAGCGAATGGGTGGCCAGACTGGCGAGCGAGCGAGCGAGCGAGTGATTAGCAGATAGCGCTCGATAGTTGTTGACGAGGAGGCTCCGAATCTTGGCTTAGTGAACTGAGGTTTTTTTTTGACAAGTGATTTATTGTTGTGATTTTCTCATCCTCTCTCCACGCTAATGGTGATTCTTATTTGTAGAGGCCTAATTTGATAATATTGAAGTATTTTAACATATCAGTTTTACATATATATATATGGTTTATGATCTTAACAATTAAACCAGGCCGTTAGTAGCAAGTATGCTAAACCTATCGATAGTAATAAAAATGTCAAAAAGAGAAGTTTTTCCAAAACTCAATGAACCAACATACAATAATATTGCCTAGCGCCTGTAAACTAGACTGTACCGGGTCGAGCGCACGATAGATCCAGTTATATCTTTCAAGTGCGCTCGCGCGCTCCAGTCTGGCCACCTCTCATTACAACCAATGTGTTCTATTTTATATTTTAGTCGCTCGCTCGCCCAGTCTGGCCGTCCCCTAATACTGTTCAAAATTACAAACAAAATGGCGTCTTTCATTTTTCCATGAAAATGAATTTGTGGGTACTAAACATAAAATGATACAATTGTAACTTTCTGCCTATCTCCGTAACTCTTTGAGATACAAATAACTCCAATGTAAATATGTACTACATTAAACACAAACTTCTTTTGTTTAAAATATATTTTTATAAAATCAATCGTTTCTTAGCTATGAGCTAACAAAGTATATATATATATATATATATATTTTTATGGAGTACTTGGAAATATGAAATTGATTGCTGTGGACAGAGGTGTTCGTCTTCTTAATGTGTCTGTAACTTTGTATTTTATTTAATGTATGCTCTTTGATGGAGTGTTTCTGCAACAATGTATATAATTTCGTTTCACTTAATAACACTAGTTTTTGGTAAACGTGTCTATTTTAGAAATTAAAGAGAGAAATTCTGTGCGGTGTACCGTGCCATTTATTTTACTTTATATGCGTTATGCATGTACTTTAAAATATACCGTCCTTGTATAAGCCAATAAGAATTCCAGGGGAAGCTATATAGCCAATCAAACGCTAGTATACACAGCAGACTGAAATTAGCTTTTGTATTTGTGTTTTAAGTGCCTTGTGATACCATAACTGTTTGTTATTAAAAAAATTGCATTTGTTTTAGCGTCGATGATGAATACGATCAGTCGATCGCATATAATCATTTGATTGAAAATAATGAAAATAAAAGATAAACGTTACTTTTTTGATTCTGTTATTGAGAAGTAAACGTCTATTATAATATTCATGATAATAATAAAATCAAATATGATTTAAATAGTACAGCCACCATTTAAATTAGGTTCATTTCAAGTTTGAAAAGATACAGTTTAATTAACGTGGTTTTTCGAGTGAACCCTTTTTTGAAGTATCTTTACGAGATCCTATTTGGGCAAAGAGGTAGAGACCAATTTATTTTAACAAAGGACGAATTTTTTTTTTTTTTATCATCGCGTCTTAGAACCCGTTCGGGTTACACGCATATTTTATATTTACTATAATGGGGTATGGATGAGGAAGGTTGAATTTAGAGGAAGTTTGCGCACATTTTCTTGGAGGAAGATTGGAAAACAATCTAAGGAAAAAACTCCCGACCAGGATTAAAACCGCAATCTCCCCGTCATCGACAGTCGTCAAGTCTATTGCGAGTGTGACGCCTTAGCCCACGCGGCCACCGAAGCGGGTGACAACCGATTTAATCATGTCTTTACACACTACGTTTCATTAAAAACCGTTGTATTTTTCTTGTGAATTGTATACTCTATGCTATGCACTATTAGTTATGCGTTATGTGTAAGTACAAACTCAACCTAACAAAAAAAAAAGAGACTACATGAAGATTTGAACATTTTTACTTTACTAAAAAAAAATGACTTCAAGTTTGGTTATTGATTCAGCCATTCGTTCTCTACCCGCCAATGCGAGAGAAATCAGTCCGTTAAATCCTCATCGTCCAGATGAAGCCGTCAATAACCCTCGCGTGAAACTTATTAATTCCTAAAAGGAATACTGAGCTCATACTGATTGTCAATTAGAAGGACTTTTAAAAAAATACAAACATTGCGGCCAACATTGATAACATTTTACTAAATTATTAGTGGGTGCTTTAGACATCAATATACTATATAACATATCAAAAATGACAGCTGAAGATCCAAATAATAATAATGATTATTTTTATTAGTTGTTCTGTCTTACGACAGGTCCATTCCTTTGGTCAGTGAATTTAAACCCTCATTACGCCTTGTCCTCTAACCCCTCTTTCAGCCACCAATATTTTCTTCTTTCCTTCAAATTATCTAATATTTAAATCCTCCTTCTTCCTAAACTCCTCTTCCTCTCAAACTTTTCTTCTATGACGTTGTGCAGAAGACAGTTCCTCCTAAGAATGTGTCCAATACAGTTTGCTTTGTACCGAAGGATCACATCCAAAATGGTTCTCTTCTCACCCACTCTTTTTAGAATTTCTTCATTTGTCCCCCCCGTCTGCCCACCTGATCTTCTCAAGTCTTCTCCAACAGTACATTTCAAAGCTCTTCAATGACTTGTCTTATGAAAATAGTTTTAGTAAATTTTTTAACTGTCAGACACGATCCTATTTACCAAAGGCGTAGAAAGAGGGGGTTTGGGGGTCCAGACCCCACTTTTGGAATTTTTTGGACACCTCCTAGGGTGTCCACATATATACTTATATTGGCTAAAGGTATAGTAAAATTTTCCTGCAGCCCGGGGCTGGATATTATGTTTATTCTAAATTCAAGTTAATTAATAAGTCGTGCGATGTTATAATCAGTTGGTTCAGAAAGTGCACGTTAAATACCTCAAATAAATGGGAAAAATAAATCTCACCCCATAAGTTAGTAGCATGGAGATTGAGTAGGAACATACAAAACATTATTAATAATACTATGACCGCTTCGGTGATCGATTGGTCTAACCCTCTAAGGCGTCATCCTCACCATGGACTGGATTACCGATTACAGGGATATAAAGGGTTCGAATCCCGGTCAGGTGTACTGAAGGTGGTTTTTCCTAAATAGTTTTCCACTTTCTCTCCACGCAAGTGCAGAGGAAGACTTCCTCTAAATATAACCGTCCTCATCCCTAACAATCAGCGTATATACGTACAATCCGGAAGAGTAGTAAGACGCGCTGCTAAAAAAAAAGCCACAGGAGGTTATAAATGGTTGAACATCCCCCACCCACCACCCACCACCCCTACAAAATAAAGAAACCCTGGTTTATAGCACGGCCATGAATTTAACGAATCAATGCAACCGGGAGAAATAAACCATCAAATTCCCTTCCCACAGCCGAGAGCGCTAGCCATACAACAAACTCTTGATTACCTGAGAAGGAATAAAATGACAGCGGCATGATCGAAAAAAACATGCGAACTCACGTCACACCACTGAACGAAATATCAACACATTGATTTGTATTCTCAACTTTATAAAGAGTTTGGTTAGGAAAAACGTTTAGTGGGTGGTTGGCTAGGGGAGGAGGGAGGGGGGCGGGTTGTTATTTCAATTTTCAAGCCCTTGGAACTCAACTATCCTTGAACCCAAAAACAACCCCCCGTGCCCACCGTCGCCTCCTAAACACGATCCTGTGCGCGCGTCAATATCGACTAAAGGCCTGAGGAAGGTGTTGTGTGTGTGTGTGTGTGTGTGTGTGTGTGTGTGTGTGTGTGTGTGTGTGTGTGTGTGTGTTGTGTGTGTGTGTGTGTGTGTGTGTGTGTGTGTGTGTGTGTGTGTGTGTGTGTGTGTTAGGAAAGGGGCGGGCGTGGGAGGGGGGTAACGAAATTGAAATTCCTCTTTCAAAAGCAAAGATCCAATATCACGGAACAAAACCACGATGACTTTCAGCAGAAGAGGCTAGAAGACTGCGTATGCCAGTTTAGAGAGCCCAAACTCGAGTGAGAGTAGAGTCTGTTCTCCGGCAACCCGGCCACTATATGTGGTAAACTAGTTTGTTCCATGGTAACCTGACCACTGTGAGTGGTAAACTAGAGTTTGTTACCTGGCAACCTGGTCACTGTGAGTGGTAAGCTAGAGTTTGTTACCTGGCAACCTGGCCACTGTGCGTGGTAAACTAGAGTATGTTACCTGGTAACCTGGCCACTGTGCGTGGTAAACTAGAGTATGTTACCTGGTAGCCTGGCCACTGTGCGTGGTAAACTAGAGTATGTTACCTGGTAGCCTGGCCAGTGTGAGTGATAAACTAGAGTATGTTACCTGGTAGCCTGGCCACTGTGCGTGGTAAACTAGAGTATGTTACCTGGTAGCCTGGCCAGTGTGAGTGGTAAACTAGAGTATGTTACCTGGTAGCCTGGCCACTGTGCGTGGTAAACTAGAGTATGTTACCTGGTAGCCTGCCAGTGTGAGTGGTAAACTAGAGTATGTTACCTGGCAACCTGGCTACTGTGAGTGGTAAACTAGAGGTTGTTCCATGTTAACCTGGCCACTGTGCGTGGTAAACTAGAGTATGTTACCTGGCAACCTGGCCACTGTGAGTGGTAAACTAGAGGTTGTTCCATGTTAACCTGGCCACTGTGCGTGGTAAACTAGAATATGTTACCTGGTAGCCTGGCCACTGTGCGTGGTAAACTAGAGTATGTTACCTGGTAACCTGGCCACTGTGAGTGGTAAACTAGAGGTTGTTCCATGTTAACCTGGCCACTGTGAGTGGTAAACTAGAGTATGTTACCTGGTAACCTGGCCAGTGTGAGTGGTAAACTAGAGTATGTTACCTGGTAACCTGGCCAGTGTGAGTGGTAAACTAGAGTTTGTTACCTGGCAACCTGGCCACTGTGCGTGGTAAACTAGAGTTTGTTACCTGGTAACCTGGCCACTGTGAGTGGTAAACTAGAGGTTGTTCCATGTTAACCTGGCCACTGTGAGTGGTAAACTAGAGTATGTTACCTGGTAACCTGGCCATGTGAGTGGTAAACTAGAGTTTGTTACCTGGTAACCTGGCCAGTGTGAGTGGTAAACTAGAGTTTGTTACCTGGCAACCTGGCCACTGTGAGTGGTAAACTAGAGTATGTTACCTGGTAACCTGGCCAGTGTGAGTGGTAAACTAGAGTTTGTTACCTGGCAACCTGGCCACTGTGAGTGGTAAACTAGAGTATGTTACCTGGTAACCTGGCCAGTGTGAGTGGTAAACTAGAGTTTGTTACCTGGCAACCTGGCCACTGTGCGTGGTAAACTAGAGTTTGTTACCTGGTAACCTGGCCACTGTGAGTGGTAAACTAGAGGTTGTTCCATGTTAACCTGGCCACTGTGAGTGGTAAACTAGAGTATGTTACCTGGTAACCTGGCCAGTGTGAGTGGTAAACTAGAGTATGTTACCTGGTAACCTGGCCAGTGTGAGTGGTAAACTAGAGTTTGTTACCTGGCAACCTGGCCACTGTGCGTGGTAAACTAGAGTTTGTTACCTGGTAACCTGGCCACTGTGAGTGGTAAACTAGAGGTTGTTCCATGTTAACCTGGCCACTGTGAGTGGTAAACTAGAGTATGTTACCTGGTAACCTGGCCAGTGTGAGTGGTAAACTAGAGTTTGTTCCATTGTAACCCGGCCACTGTGAGTGCTAAGCACCAGTGGAGATTGGCCTATATCATGTTTACACCAAGCCTTACTACTCGTCGGGCTATCTACATGTAAAATTGATGGCGTGGAGATGAGGAAGGTGTAAAATATGAAGGAAAATGTACCCGCGTTTGCCTAAAGATAGAGATTGGGGAACAATTTAGAATATAAAAAAACATCCTCAATACATTCTGCCGTAATCCGAATTCCTATATCCCCGTCAAAGACAAAATAAACTATACAGTTTTAACGTCTAGTCGGTGTGTCTAACGATGCGGGCGGTGGAAATTTACAAACGGTATCTTAAAGAAGTGAGTAAACAATATGTGTATCTTTTATAAAAAAAAACACGGCCAATATATCGGAACCAGCTTCGGTGGCCGCGTGGTCTAACGCGCCACTCTCGCAGTAGACTGGACTGCCGATGATGGGAAGATCGAGGTTCAAAGCTCGGTCGGGTTTACAGAGTGTATTTTTTACAAAATAATTTTACCCTCTTGCTCCACGCAAATGCGGTCCCACTTATTATAAATTTAACCTCTCTAATCCCTAAAACCATTAGTGTAATTAGCACATAAGCGTACTACCCGAACAAATAGTAAGATGCGGTGCTAATATTATTAATAATAAAAATTATTCACTGCACTGCTCTCATGTGGTGAAATGGATGAATGGTGTGTGTGTGTATGTGTGTGTGTATGTGTGTGTGTGTGTGTGTGTGTGTGTGTGTGTGTGTGTGTGTGTGTGTGTGTGTGTGAGGAAAGGGGGAGGGGGTAGGGGAGGGATAAGCTTTCGAGGTGAACGCACGAGCTCGCCTGAATTGCGCCAACTGTAAAACCAACATGAATAAATAAAAATTAAGTCTAAATAAGTAACCCCCCCTCCCCCCAAAGATTAGAATACAACTTTGTAGAATCCTATTATATATCGAATTGCGGAACAGCTCATCCGAGCTCGTTAATACTCTTACACAAACTGCGGGTAAAAATTAAACGAATAATGACTTTGTTCAAAATGGAGGTTAGGTCAGGTTAGGTTTGGGGCTAGGAGTTGAATTTGATCAGGCCTGCGGGTTATTCCGCAATTCAGGTCTGCCCCCTCTTCTAACTGAACTGGGCCCAATTCAGGGGTCGGAATAGGTGAACCCGTTTCGAACCCCTAGTGATGGTCAATTATTTGACGCAATTCGGGTCTTCCCATACGTACAAACACAGAGTTTGAAGATGATTTAATAAAACAGATTTAAAACATAACATTTTTCTCTGACCAATTACAAAATTCCTTGATTTTCCCGGAGTTTTTTTTTTTAAATACCCGGACATTTCCAAGTATGTTCCAGAGTTCCCCTGATTGTAAGTCACCCTGCGATAAAACTACGGCGTGTTAAACTATTCTCTCTTCTTCACTTGACTCATTTTCGGGTAGGAGAAGATAACGTATCCTGGATAGTTCCCGAGACGGGATCTCCCGGAAAAGGTGCGATCGCTAGCCGGGAAGACGGGTCTCTTTTCTATGGATACAGACGTCACACGGATAACACGAACATTGATCGGAAAATATGTCCTGCATCTGAACAGTCTGGTGTGTGTGTTTGTGACGAACGGGAGGGGCTACTCTTGTCCCGGGGGAATTCTTCTGTGCGGATGTTTTGTTTTTTTCTTTTCTCTGGTCAAAATGAAACCATCTGGTCTTGGACGATACGGTTAGGTCGACTCTGTCCTTGCCACAGTCCAGTTATCATATAAAGGGCCTTCTCTGTTAGATATAAAAGTTACTATATCTTTTGCAGCTGTCAGTATTGATTTTTTTAGCACATTGTCTTACCTTTTTTTTTTTAGCGCCGCGTCTTACTATCCGTTCGATCATACGCCTATGTACTAATTACGCTGATGGTTTCAGGGATAGGGAAATTTATACTTACTTACCCGCCTTGGTGGCGTAGTTGGCTAACGCGCTAGTCGTGTTGAGCTCGACCGCCGAGGACGGGAGATCGAGGTTCGAATCTCGGTCGGGTGAACTGGGGGTGGTTTTTCCTAAATGGTTTTCCACTCTCCTCCACGCAAATGCGGGTTCACTTCCTCTAAATGCAACCCTCCCAATTCCTAATCCATTAGCGTAATTAGTACTTAAGCGTATAACCCGAACGGTAGTAAGACGCGGTGCTAAATAATAATAATAATAATAATAAATTTATACTTAGATGAAGTGTACCCGCATTTGCGTGGATAGAGAGTGGAAAACCAACTAGTAAAAACCAATATCAGTACACTCGACCAAGAGATTCGAACCTCGATTCTCTCCGTTATCGTAAGTCTAGTCTACTGCGAGAGTAGCGCGTTAGACCACGCGGCAATCAAAACGGGTCACACCGGCTTACTTTCTGTTCAGGTTATATACGCATAAGCCGATCGTGTGTGTTGAAGATTCTTTTTTTTTTCCTTAATTCTATATGGTCTTCCTATATTTCTCTACGTAAATACTTGTACACTTTGTTTAGATTCCATCTTTCTCATCACTACCCTGTTACTAATGTAAATATATGGATACCTCGATGGGACGGTAGTAATAAACGTTGCAGGGAAAAAAAGTTCACAAATATTGATGTAATAAATAATGTTTAAAGAGGAAAAGCTTTACACTGTTACCATTTCTATTTTCTTTCTTCGGGGTTAAGTTATGTGCAAACAGTCTAACGGGCTTGAAGAGGACGTCAAATCCCTCCCTTATTAAAAAATGCCTCTATCTGGCCGTGAAATGAACGTTCCCGGCTCTTAGTCCAGTGTTAGGCAAGTTGCAGCGCAGATAAAACGCCGCTCTGAATATTTTACTTTCATTTTCTGTGTTTTAATATTCCAAACACGATGTGAGAGAGCAGGGCTTTGGGAATAGTTGGTCTCGCTTCCAAATACGAGCATTTAAAAAATAAAGAGAGAGGGGGGTGTGGGAGATAAAGGGGTTAGCGGGGGACGGGAGTCCTAATGGCTTAATTGCCTTCCATTCTCCAAACGTTAAAGGTCATTTCAGGACTTAAAAACTGATAGACCAATTACTGCCCCTTTTTTTTTATTTCAAAGGGTTCAAAATAAAATCCACTTTGAATTTTAATGTCTATTTATGGGTGGTATAAACTAATATGACCAGCGGTTTTACTCTTTACTTAAGTTTTTTTTTTACTGAAGTATAGTTTGAAAAAAACAATTAATTTAATTAAAAGACTTTGATGAGTTATTAATGCTATAAGAATAAAATGTAAATAAAGTGCAATTATGTATAGGCTGATTTTGGTAGAAGGGACAGTATCTGATAGTTACTAACGTTACTAAAACCATTTTAATATATTCATACATTAAGTCATGTTATCTGCAGCTCTCACATTTGATAGATATTATATAAAAAAGTTTGAATTATCTAAATTGTTCTTCCAACCAAAATCATAGTTTAAGTTTTTTTTTAGCACCGCATCTTACTACCCATTCGGGTTATACGTCTAAATACTAATTAGTAATTTATCTAATAAGATTTGGGATGAGTTAGGTTTAATTTAAAGGAAGGGTACCCGCATTTTTGTGGAGATATAGTGAAAAACGATTTAGTGACGCCTTAGACCATGCGGTCATAGAAACGGGGTGTATTTAGCTCTTATTATAACAATATTATATAATATATTTAATATTTATTGTCTAAATCTGTGTATATAGTTTTCTTGACATAAAAACATTTACAATTTAATACAAAATAATGATGTTTTTACAATATAAAACTTTTATAATTCTCATGAACATAATATTATTGTACATCCCCTGGCTTCCATAAACACAACACAATTCTTAATATTGCATAATGATATATAATAATATAGATGAAAATGTCCAAGGAATGCCAACAAATTATTATATTATTGGTTACACTGGGGTGTAGTTTGTAAGTCCATATCATAACCGGCCCCGTGATGTACTGGTCAGTGGCTTCGAGCTTAGGGGTACCAGATTGGATTTCCGGCTGGTACCTTGAGTATTTTTCCTTTTTTTAGAGGAATAATCCCAATGGTCATCAGGGTTTGGTAAATTAGGTTTAAGTTAGGTTAAGACTCACCCCGGGTACACAAATCCATAATAACATCATCTCATTGTAGGTACGACGTGTAGACAACCTCCTGTGGTGTATCCTGGGTAACGCTCTGTAACCACAGAGCGGTTAATAGTCTGCTCATAAGGCAACCAAACCTGGATGTCAAAGTCTCTCCCGGTCAAATGGGTCATACGATAAATAGTTATTATACTACTACAAAGCCACATGGCTAACTCACTCACTGACATTAATGTTTACCCACTTCCAGGTGAGATAGAAACTTGAAATTTGGCAAACTTATAGCTTCCAGCCTGTAACCGACGGGAAAATTCCAAAAATTAAAAAATTAAATTTTTAGCCCCCGAAAAAATTCAAAATGGCGGAGCAACTTTAAAGTCTGTGCGGTATATACAATATAATACCGGTAACTTTAAGTTGTTGCGTTCAAAACAACCGCTGGAATTACATTAGTTTACATCCACTTGTAAAGAAAACTCACTGGGGGTTTGGGGCGGACCCCCCAACGAGCAAAGCGACTATATATGTATATACACAACCAATCAATGTAAGACTGCTTGCTACATTTCAGATCCAACTGAGTGTGAATTTAGCTCATGTATTTTTGAAGTTTTATTACAATCAAATTTTCAAACAAAAAGCCTTTTAGAAAATACAAACTTATTTTTGTTGGTAAACATTGATTACATTTTACTATATTACTGTTATTTATAGGTAGTTTATTGATCAAATCTATCAAAAGTTACAGCTGTGTATAACATGACTTGGCGTATGAATACGTAAAAGTATATCTAGAGTCCATTCGTCATAGGAGTGGTGGTAGTTGACAGCTTGCAGAAGTGACAAGTAATCAAAATTTGGTCTTAACCCACTTCGGTGACTGCGTGATCTAATTCGTCACTCACTCTTGAAATAGACTAGACTTCCGATGACGGGGAGATCGGGGTTCGATCGAGGTCGGGTGTACTGAGGGTGTTATTTTTTTAAATATTTTTCCACTCTCCCTCCACACAAATGCGAGTACATTTCCTCCAAATTCAACCTTACTAATACTAAACACATTAGAGTAGTCAATCAGTTGATAGGCGTATAAGGGGTAAGGTGTCGGACTTCTGTGCTGGGGGTCCGGGTTTCAATCCTCGGTCCCGGCACAGATTTATCTGATTGCCCGAACCCTTTCTTCACCTCTGACAAGACGTGTATTAATCACAACTTGTGAATGTGTGGAATGCCAGGCCTCCACCGTGGTTCGGATCCCACGTTAAAACTGTAGGTCCTCCATTTCATCTCACAATCACCCTACCAACACAGATTAGCGTAAGTGCGTATAACCCGAACGGTTAGTAAAACGTGGTGCTAATAATAATAATAATAATAATAATAATAATAATAGGCGTATAACCCGAACGGGTAGTAAGACGCGATGTTAAAAAGAATGTTAAAAACATATAACTATATATGTATGGTTTAGTTTATGGATACATAAGAGTAGATTTGGTATCTTTTGCCAGCTGTGGCCTACCTACACTCCTATAACGAATGGACTAAAGTGACTTTCTCTAGCTGTTAGATAAGTCCATTCGTTAGAAAATTAGGGTATAGCTCCAAAAGTTTTTTCCCCTCAGGTTTTTAACACTCCATTCAGACTATCCGTAAATTTATTCTTGTATGGTAGGGATGAAAAAGAGTAAAACTTAAAAGTGAGCTAACATTTGCATGTTGGGAGAGTGATAAAATATAATTTTTTAATATACTCAGAACACCTGAACAAGAATCGAACTTCGACCAACAAAAACCATAAAAAAATACGAGATTGACACCTCTATCCACGTGCCCACCGCTGAGGGTTGTTATAGCTCGTGACTAAAACAAACAAAAGTGTAGTCAGGACTCCAACCCAGGACCAAGCAGGGGTCTGTATCGATCGCGAGGCTGTTAGCCCCCGCGTGACTGCTTGTTGCGTGGGGCCTATCTCCGCAACCTGACTACCCCGTAACCCCCTTTACACCCTTACCCCACAGTGGGGCTACGAGCAACACGCCCTCTGCCCTGCACTCCCTCCCCCCCACCCCTCCGTGCACCCATGTCCGCTTTGCAGCGCTTCAAATGAAAACACTAACACTGAAGTTAATCGGATTCGCAGGACTATATCAGCCCATGATTTCAAATTGAAATGCATTTGAGACCATTTCCCAATCCTTGTGAAAAGTGGGATTTGCGTTTCAAAACTTCAAAAAAAGTTCCCTATATTGAAGTTGGAAATGATTTTCCATCAGTGTGTATATACAATGTAAAAATAAACGTATTAGAGAGAAATTATATATATATATATTATATATATATCTTAAAATGTGGCATCGCTGTTTCAAAAAGATTTAACATTTAAATGGAGGTTTTTTCACGTTTAAGTAATAATAATTCATAAACAGTAAGTTTTGTTTATGGTATGATATTTTTTATGGTATAACATTGCTTATGTCCGACAACCTAGCTCAATCGGTAGCGCGTCTGTATTCTGAATTAAATGTCCCGGCTTCGATTCCTGGCATGGCCGAGTAATTTATAATTGGTAAAATATGGGTTTCCCCTTCCACAGTGATGAATTAACGGCCGGGGGTTGGGTGTTGTGTCTGTTCTAGATTCAAGTTAGTTTATAAGTCGTGTGTTGGTATAATCAGTCGGTTTAGAAAGTGCACGTTAAATACCTCAAATAAATGGAAATGAATATTATACCACTTATGGCGAGGAGTTAAATTTGTTGTCTCTTGTAAATATAAATTATATAAACTATATTCCCTCCTCAACGTTGGGCAAGCGGATTAAACGTCAAGTTCATCTAGTCTGATTTTCCGGTGACGGAGGGAGAGGCCGGAGTTCAAATACCGGCCGGGTGTATGTATTGAGCACGAATTTTACTAAATATTTACTCACTCTTACTTATCTCCACCACAAAATGTAAGTAAATCTACTCTAAATTATACCTTTCTCGTCTCTACCATATTCGCGTAACTATACCCATAGCTCGGACGGGTAGTAAGACGCATTGCGGATTTAAAAACAAAATTGCGTCATAATTACTTTGATAAAAAAAAATAACACTCAAAAATCTCATCAGCTCACCTTTATAATGTCAAAGAAAATTCTATAGTATCCTATAAATATACTTTTCTTTTTGTTTTATTTTTTAAACACCCTCTACATCAAATAACACGAAGCTTCATTCCGACGAGAAACAAAATAAATAAAAAAAAAAAATTTTTTACAAAAATACAATGAATAATTAAAAGAGAAAGGCACGTAACGAAATAAAAGATTGTTACTGAACAAAAAAAAGGGGGGGGGGTTGGGGGGGGTTAATGCAAAGACAGATATAACGGAAGAGACGAAACACGCAAAGACATAATGAAGGGGGGAAAGGGTACATTTGTAAAACAGTGCCGAGGATGAGTAATAAGATGAAAAAGAGGAAAAGAGAGAGTAGGAAGACAGATAAAGACGGCAAGTGTAACGAGTTGAACGAAGGTAAAAGTAATGTACAAAAAAAAAAAACTAGACTTTGGTTCAAAGTTATGAAATACGTTTCGCTTATATTATGCTGATTGCTTTGAAACTCTTTTTTATAACTTTTTTTAATGGTCGGATCACTAAACTAATAACCTTATGAGACACTTTCAACTCTACTAAATCTACTTTCATGTAGTAATCATAGGCCCAATGCTTGTATACAACTTTACTTTTTGAAAATTCTTGTATAACTAGGGCTGTGCGATGGTGATTTTTTTTAAATGCCAAACGAAGCTTGAAAATACGCGAAGGGAAGTCTAGGATGAAACTAATGCTCTTGTCCGTAAACAAACCAGAGACCCTTTAAGTTGACGAATTCACGGAAGAAAAGAATTTATTTCTGTGTTTATTAAAATAATTAATAGATGTTTGATGCTAATATAATTCACAAATCGAATATTATTACAAAATAAGAAGCTATCTCCGACGAATCAAAATTGCTTAAACTAAGAAATAAACACTTTGTTTCTAAATTATTCCATACCTCGTACAATAACTCGATACGATTAAGATAACCGGTGGACACGTGATCTAAATGTCCGGTTCGTCTAGTCTGGTTTGAAGGCTACTGGGAGGTCTAAGTTAGAACCCGCTCGAGTGAAATAAGGGCGTTTTTTTTCTCCCCTAAATGTTTTTCCAATATTCCTCTACGCAAATGCGAGTAAATTTCCTCTTATTTCAACCTTCCTTAATCACCTTCCCATTAATAAACAATTAAAATTCGTACATCCCGGACGGGTAGTAAGACGCGGAGTAAATGTAAAATTTAAAAAAAACTTTTTAATTTATACACATAGCGTGTTGCTATAGGATTATTATTCTTATATTATTATATTATTATTATTATTATTATTATTATTATAATATAAAAATTAAAAGGACATTTTAATTAACTCTAGCGCCTGATCATATTGATATGTTTGTTATTTGTAAACAAAGGTTATATTTTGAAAAACATTTAATAAATACCAACAAAACATATTAAGACAACATTTGTTTGTATAATTCAATCGCTTTTACAAAGTATTAAAATATCAAACAAACACGTGCAGTAAACTCATAATTAAGAGTCATTAATTAAGCTAACCGTTGTTTTCAAACAAAACATTATGATACCTAACATCGAAAACCGGTGATTCACAAATGAGTTATAGCACTAGATACGTCAATTAGCTAATTGGTGATTGATTGATTGATGTTTCATTGAAGAACATAATGTTTCAGTTTAATATTGATTGATTAATTTTATACCCGCTGAAGAGGCGCGTTACTGCGTTTGTTTATTTACGTACTAAAAACATTCTACATACAACTAATATAACTAACTAATTTCAAAGATATTTGCGAGAGGAGAGAGTTCACTTGTTTAGTTTACAAGTTCACTTGTTCATTATTGCATCATAGGTCACAAAACACAACGATTATAGCTTAGGTAAAGCCGTTCAAAAAGTAAAAACAATAATTTTTTTGTGTCCAAAGTTAATAACATTTTACTATTTTATTATTGTTATTTTATAGGTATTGATAATATCTGTCAAAACTGATAGCTTAAGTTCACACGACTTGACGTACTAATACGTCAAAGAAGATTTAGTAGTTTTTCTAGTTTTCAGATAAGGTTATTCTTGTGAAAATTGGACTGTAAGCAATTTGACTATGATCCACTTCCGTGGTAGAATGGTCTAAGGCGTCATTCTCACAATAGATTGGACTGGCGATGACGGGAGAGATCAGAGTTCGAATCTCAGTCAGGTGCAGTGACGGAGGAGGGAGTTTCCTGAACGGTTTTCTACACTCTTTACAAGCAAATGCGGGTACTCTTCCTTTAAATTCAGCATTTATCATCTCTGATATATAATCGTAACTAATCCAAATAAGTATAAGCCGCAGGGGTAGTGAGTGTGACACGGCGGCATTAGAAATATACAAAGATACGAGATTTTGATATTTTTGAAATATTGCAGTTCCTTGAACTTGAAATCAAAGATTTATAGTGATTAAAAAAATATTAAAAAATGGGCGGACATTATGAAATATAATTTATTTTAAAAATCTAATAGTTTCGCTCATTAAAAAAACCGGAAAAAATTAAAATGATAAGCTTCTTACATACAAATATTATTTATTTTAATGTTTAAATATTTTCTTTCCTTTTCACAATATAAACGAGCATAGAGTAAAAATAAAAATAAAATCAGTTTAATTCAACTCCATTCCAGCGACTGCTTCCCCTGGAATCATTTTATCTGTTGGTCGCAGGCACTTGTTAATATGGGTAAGCTGTTTTTACTGCGTCGCAATGCTAAGTCAAGAGACGCAGCGAGGGAAGAAGTGAAAATACCAACTTGTTTTGTTGTACTTTACGTTTTCTGTTTATTAATTTTCATCTCCACTTTTAGAGAGAGTTAAAAAAAAAATATGCTAATTTACATAGGAACCCCAGGGAATGGATGAGGGTAGGGAAGGAGGACGTATATATGTGTTTCAGGGTCGGGGAGAGAGTGGTGTGGGTGGGGGGGGGGGGTTAGACGTCAAAGACAAAAACGTGTTATTTTAGTTTACATAAATAAAAGTGTTTAAAACATTACTTTAGGGAAAATGTTTGGTTAAAATGTTTAATTCAAAACAATTGAATACATATTTGTGCGTGTGTGTGTTAATCTGTATTGCAGACAGTTAAGGTAAGCATCAGAGTAGGGTTTTTTTTTGTTGCCATTTTTTTTAAAGGTGTAATGTTCTGGATTTTTTACTGAAAAGGTTGATGTTAAAAGGAATTTGTCATTTTCATATAAGTTTCACAAAATATCTAGTTTATCAAATGTGTTTCTATCATTATTTATTGTAAAATGCTTATATTTTAAATTCTGACACCTTACCTCAGTCGGGAGCATGTTGGTCTCCTGAGATAAAAGTCCCGGGTTCAATTCCGGGCAAGGCATAAAATTTATCATTGATGAAATGGGTTCACCTTTCACAGTGATAAATTAACGACGATTTTGTGTCTGTTCTAGATTTAAATTAGTTTATAAGCCGTGTGCTGATGTAATTATTCTGTCCAGAAAGGGTACGTTAGATTCCTAAAATAAAATAAATGAAACTATTTTAAACAACTCGATTAAAAAAACAATTATTTGTAGGTCAGTAAGCCATACAGGAATATATTGATATACGCTATGACAAAGATTATGTCAATAGGATCTACTTTCTTGTCTTCTTAATGTCATCACAAACACACATGATATTTAATGCATAGTTACAAAACAATAACCAATGCTTGTGATCTCCAACTTATTTTTCTCCGACTGAAGAAATATTGATTAAATCATTTATTTTTGTCACACGTTTGGATTCATGCATAACTACTTACAGGGTATCCAGCCAAACTATATTTTAAAATTCCCTGAATTTTCCAAGTTTTCAAGAGCCAATTTACAACTTTTCCAGTCACTATTTTATAAACATTAATTTACTAAGATCGCAACTTAGTGTAGTGTTTTTAGACAGACACACACACACATTTTTAAATTGCAACACTCTATGAAGGTGTTAAATGATGTCAGCCTAAAGCAATGTGCTATTGGGTCATGCGATCTAAGTTAGATTTCAGTTAGATTATATTTTATACATTAAAAGATCGCCTTACACGGGTTAATGAACTAATGACTCAGCTTTGGCTAAAGACACGCAATAGAGGGGTGGATAGTTGAGATGAAAATCCCATGTTGACTTGTAGAATTGAGATTAGTATACTCAACATGGACAACTGTACTAAAAGAAATGCTCAGTGGGTATAAACTCGAAGAAAAATGTTATTTTGACAGTTGGTTATTGTAAATGAATAATAACTTAGGCCTATTAATTTAGTGAATATGTGAACTTTCCAGAAATTTGATCAGATTCCCTGATTTTTCCATGACTTTTTCCCTGACCAAGCAAATTCCCTGACTTTTCCCTGTTTTCCAGGTTGCTGGACACCCTATTACATTAAATTTTTTTTGCGAGTAAAGGTTGAATTGGAGAAATGTACCCGAAATTGCGTTAAGAAAGAGTGGAAAACAATTTAGAAATAAAACCTTACTACACGTGAAACTACTCATTTGTATTATACGCTTATGTACTAATTACTCTAATGTTTATAGAGATTAGAAAGGCTATATTAATAGGAAGTGTACCCGCATTTTCCTGGAAGGAGAGTGGAAAGCCATTTTGGGGGAAAACTTCAGTACACCGGATGATATTCGAACCTTGATCTCCCTGTCATTGGCAGTTTAGTCTACTTCAAGAATAGAGGCTTAGACCATGCGACCACTGAAGCGGGTCTTCTAGAGCTAATATAATTTCAAATGTATTACCGTTTCATTAAAATGATTGCAAAACGTCTGATTATAATAATCTAATGAGAACACTAAAAAAAATATGAACAAATATCGTTATATTATTTAACTTGTGAATTTTGGACCGACAATTTTATATCAACACACGACTTACAAACCAAATTCTTCAATGTGATTGGGGAAGCCCCGATTTCCCTAGTGATAAAGAAAAACTTTATTGATATTAAAACATTTAAATATAAATCTTATCCAAAAGCAAAATAATGATTGTAATAATTATTTAAATATGGTATGAACGGCTTCGATGACCTCATTGTCTAAAGCGTCATTCTCTCAAAAGACTGGATTTTCGATGACAAGGAGATCGGGGCTCGAATCCCGGTAGGGTATACTGAGGTTGGCTTTTCCTGAATGATTTTAACACTTTCTCCGCGCAAATGCGGATATACTTCATCTAAATTCCACCTTCTTCATCCCTAACGAACTAGCGTAATTAGTACATAACGCGTACCCAACGGGTAGTAAGAAGTAGTTAAAAAAACTGATGTTGAAAGAAACTTTTTTTGAATTTTTAACATCCTCACATTTTTGTAGAAAATTTAAATGGCTACAAAAAATGAACCTAAAAGAGAGTGGATGTTGAAGCTACAGTCTAATTTTAATGGAAAAGACCTTCTTTATCCGAGAGCTTTTGGGACAAGGAGTCCCGTGGGCCAACTGTCATGCGCCGATATGCAGCTCTCACTCTTTATAACTAGTATAAATAACAAAATATTAAAATGTTATCAATGTAGAGCGCAAAAAAAATAAAAGTTTGCTTTTACTTTTAAAAAAAAAAGCCCTTCCTCTGAAACTTGGGCTGCGTTGATGTACACAAGAGTCACTGCATCGTATCGATAATCGATAGACTCGCTAAACCCGACTCATTGGTGTAATTTGCAGCAGGCGGGCGGGCGGGCGCGCCCGGTCTACAAGTAAAGAAAAGCCACTAAAGAGACGATAGTATCCAAGGAAAGAGGTTTCTGGTGTACCTGAAGAAAGCCATGAGCGTCCGAACCAAGGAACTACACCTTGATTTTATTACAAATGAGGTGACCTGGCGGTCTAGGGGTAAGGTGTCGGACTTCTGTGCTGTGGATCCGGGGCTCAATCCTCGGTCCCGGCACAGATTTATCTGATTGCCCAAACCCTTCCTTCACCTCTGACAATACGTGTATTAATCACAACTTGTGAATGTGAGGAATGCCAGGCCTCCACCGTGGTTCGGATCCCACGTTAAACTGTAGGTCCTTCATTTCATCTCACAATCACCCTACCATTACACATTAGCGTAAGTGCGTATAACCCGAATGTGCAGTAAGACGCGGTAATATAATAATAATAATAATAATAATATAATAATAATAATAATAATAATACAAATAGACACGTGGAAAATACTAACGTATGTTTTTTCGGTCAACATTGAAAAGATTTTACTATATTAGTAGTGATATTTTTTTATAGGGATTGATAGTGACATTGTCCCCCTCGTTGTCTTGGGGTAAAGTGCTTGCCTAAGGACCTGATGCTCGTGGGTTCAAACCCAGCCGCTGTCGACGGATTTTTCTTGAGTGCAATAAAAATCCGTAGCACAATTTCCTTCAGAGGGGAAGTAAAAGCCGTCGGTCCCATCTAGATTGTAGGCATGTAAAAAAATAACCCTGCAAGTTATGTGAAAACATCTTTTCCGGTAAAATTGGTAGGCACTTTAGCTCTCTCTCATAGAAATTCTCGTGTGTTGATATAATCAGTCGGTTCAGAAAGTGCACGTTAAATACGCTCAAATAAATAATAAAATTAAATATAGTAATATCTATTAAAAGTGTCAGCGACAGCTGTAGATCATAACACTCAAAGTCAGAGGTTCCCAACCTTTTTGTACCTTAGAGCGCATTCAAAACTAACGGCAACGCTGGGGGCACCAATTACTTTTTCAAGGCCAATTAACTAACTCCAGCCAGGCTCAGAGGTCAGCCTCATCAACTGCCGTGTTAAAGTTTCTAACAGCGATTGTGACGTTACATGTGGTTGCGGGTAATACTCAAAGGCTGTAGCCATGGGGGAAAGGTTGGGGTTCGATCCTCTCCAAGTTGACAAAAAAAAATGAAAAAAATAATGCTTTATTTACAGTTTTAACAAGACCAAAATAAAGACACAAGGATATATTTAACTACTCACCACTATTTTAGTGCTTGAGTACATTTAAAAAATATATATTTATTTTGTGTTTATTCAGGCAACAAAGCTGGGTAGAGCCATGTCAAGATATTTACAATGGAAATAGGAAGTATTATCATGGTATCAGTGAGTGTGGGGAGAATGATGGAAGGGGGTAGGTCTTTGAGATTAAGAAAAAAGCAAAACCATTCACCTTGAAACTATTAGAATTGTAGTTCCGAGTATAAGTACATTTTGTAAATGAGTCGGCAAAGAAAGGAATGAGAGGGAGGGATTGGAAAGATGGGGGGGGCCTTTCAATCACCAACTTCTTGAGAACATCATACCTGGAGATAAGCACAAACTTGATTTTTGTCGGAAAAGTGACAGATTAAAATTATCAGTCAAGAACTTTCCAGCCGTGTTCAAAAAGTGGCGGGCAGACGCAAAAGGCTCGGCGCCCGCGGGCATAGGGTTGGGGACCCCTGCTATATGTAGTCTATAAATACGTGAGAGTAGATCTCCATTACCATTTTCTAGCTGCCATGTAAGACCCATCCTATGAAAATTGGGGTACACCTGCAGAGTTGGTGACCATGTGTAGGGGAGGGAGATGGATGGGTGCTGCGGTGCGGGGAAAGGGGACATCTGTGCGCGCGCACACGATCGCACTTAGTGCTCCCTGCCCTGGTTATTTCATATTTTACCACCGGCGCGGCGGAGAGATTCCTTCTTCGACAGAAGATTTCAGAAAACCCTCATTGGTAGGGTAAGCGGATTAAACGTCAAGATCATCTAGGCTTGGTTTGCCGGTAACGGGGAGGTTGGGGTTTTCGAATCCTGAGCTGGGGGTATTTGAGGTTTTTTCCCCGCATTTAATGGTTTCTCCCTACTGTCCCTCGCAAATTCGGGTACATTTCCTAAAACAAATTAGCTTTCCTCATGCCTACTTAATTTGATAAATATAGCCCATAAGAATAATTATACCCAATTCTAAAAAAGTGATCTAGGAATAAAGTTTGTGCAGATTTTTATCAAGTTAAGAGATATTTCGACCATTTGGAAGTTTTTTCTCTGAGAGAAGTAGTTAGCTAAAACTAGAGGCTAGGGCTAACGTCAAACCACCTAAACGGGGCCGCCTAACGGAGCGCTAAGGCACGTTGCCGACCTTTAGAGATGAAAAATTTTCCACAGTGGCGGCTTGCGGTGGAGGGTTTAAATTGTGGAGGTGCTTGTGTACTTCAAATACAGTGTGTTAAGAGACGATTTGTGATTATTATTTATTATGATTTATGGACATAACGGGTCTACAAAGGCTCACATTCATTTGTTTCTTTAATACTTTTTTTAGCACAACCTCTTACTAATCGTTTGGGTTATACGTTTATGTACTAATTACACTAATGGTTTTAGAGATTAGGAAGGTTATATTTAGAAGCAGTGTACCTGCATTTGCGTGGAGGGAGACTGGCAAACCGCTATTGAAAAACCACCCTCAGTACACCCGGCCGAGATTCGAACCTACATCTCCCTACCATCGGCAGTCTAGTCTATCGCGAGACCACGCGGGCACCGAAGCGGATAAATGTTTTGTTATTTCAAAATATTTTTTAAGTAAAAAAAAATTATGTTACCGGATTCAACATGTCTCTATATATTCATGAAACTCGCATTTTAATATTTATTATTTTTAAAACAAATGCATGCAAAAGTTTCACGGGAAAGTTTGATGATCGATGATTGATTAGTGGTTTTGAAGACTCAGAACTGCCATTCCCAAAGTGAATACCACATATACATGCTTCGGTGGCCGAATGGTATAAGGCGCCACTCGCGTGTTAGGCTGGACTGCCGAAGACGGGGAGATTGGAGTTCAGATCCCGATCGGATGTACTGAGGTTAGTTTTCCAAAATAGTTTTCTACATTCTATCTACACAAATGCGGACACATGTCCTCTTGATTTAACCTTTCTCATCCCTAAAACCATTAGAGTTAATTAGTACATAGGAGTATAGCCCGAACGGATAGTAAGACGCGGCGCTAAAAAAAACACACAGATTTTAATATTTAATATTTAGCACCGCGTCTTACTACCCGTTCGGGTTATACGCTTAAGTACTAATTACTCTAATGGATTAGGAATTGGGAGGGTTTAATTTAGAGGAAGTGAACCCGCATTTGCGTGGAGGGAGAGTGGAAAACCATTTAGGAAAAACCACCCCCAGTTCACCCGACCGAGATTCGAACCTCGATCTCCCCATCCTCGGCGGTCGAGCTCAACACGACTGGCGCGTTAGCCAACTACGCCACCGAGGCGGGTAAAAACACACAGAGAAGAGATATTTCCTTTAAAGTAGGCGGCGCCCTTAAAGTCCCGTCGCGTCGCTCTAGTCGATGTTTTATTTGGTTTTTTAAAGCTCCGCTCTTAACACTGGTGATCTCGCGTTTAGGACGCGCCGCTAAACTGCTGTCATATGTCCTGTATGGGCACAAGGCCAAAATGTAACAAACAGCGAGGTCAAAGGTGAATGAAAGGAAGCCCGGAGGGAGGTTGAGAGTGGGTCAATAAATCACGGCTTCTAAACCTTCTACATCTCACAATCACGATTGTCAAATGGGGGGGGGGGGAGTTTATCCAGGGTGTAAAAAAGGGGGTGTGGGGGCGGAGGGGGTAGAGCCCATAAATATAAACTACCGGAAGAGTTGGTTGCATATATAGTAGACTCGCTCACCCCAAGAAGATAGGGTGTTTAATCTCCGACAGGGTGGTTCACCATACTTTCTCGAGACGAATGTTAATGCATCTACTTGAAATCTCCTCCTGTTGTCCTATTTTACCAGGTGAGAGTTTATCACTGATACTGAAACTAATTAACGCGTCCTTTTGGGAGAACTAACATCACTACGGAGGGAAGATTTGAATAAAAAAACTCTTTTCTGTGGCCGCATGGTCTAAGGCATCATTCTCACAATATACTAGACTTCCAATGACGGCGAGATTGGGGTACAAAACCCTGTTCGAGTGTACTGAGGGTGGTTTTACTTCAAATTGTTTTCCATTCTCCCTCCAAGCAGTTGCAGGTAAACTTTCTCCAAATTAGATCTCGGTCAACCTTAAACTACTATCGTAATTAGACAAAGGCGTGCAACACGAACGGGTACTAAGAACTAGTGCAAAAAAAAGCACGATTTCCGGTTTTTATAAAAAACCTAAAAAAAACATACATTAATTTTTTTTAAAGGCTTTTTCCTCAGGTCTTGAGACTTTAAACAAATGATTCTGAATGAATTTTTTTTTAAATTTTATTACCTGTGCAAGTTTTGTTTAGCAGGTGTTTGTACTCAATGCCAAGGTCAGCGGACGATCGGAGTCTTAGATAAATAATTCATACCACCTACAACCTCAATTGTGTCTTAAGCCCTATTACTTCAAGATGGGTCTTTGTTAAAAAACAATATCTCAGCCCTCTCCTGTTGGTAGACCTCACGTGACACCACAAATATAACACCTTTGTACACCCCTAGAAAAGAACTGTGGTTCTCACTTACTTCTAACCAAGGGACACATTATTTTTTTTCTTCGTGGATTGAGGCAGAAGGTGTGAAAAGTTAATTTTGTATATTTACATACTCAAAACGAAAACTAGGTAGGCCTACCTTATAGTAAAATATACCTGACTTTAGATACAAAGAAATTAATTAGGTACTCTGGAAAAGAGTGTTGTTGGGTTATTTAACAGTTTAATTCAATACCTCTGGCACAGTCTGACAATCTTCGCCGGCCACATTTTTGTTAGAATGGCCTTTGCCTAGACTTTTTTTTAATTAGATGCCTATAAAAAAGATGCCGCTAGAAGCTATTTGGAGTGGTCCAGTCGCAGAGTTTTATTTTTAAAATATCTATTTTCCTAAAAGCTATTTAAATGATCCTCGCTTTTAAATTCCCGACAGACGGAGAAATTCAAGCACTTTTTTTCGGGTTTTATTTTCCCGATGCAACAAGTTCATGCATAATTCCTGATTTTCCTGGTTTTACCGATCATTGGCCACTCTTTTTTTTTTTATAATCGTGACCCATTTTTTTTATAACGACCCCATTTTGTGGACATGAAGGCGAGAGCAGAGGAGTAATTTATAAGATTTTTTTCTAATATTTAAAAAAAATGTATTATTGAATTTGTTTTTACTATTGAATTGAATTTTTTGTTGCTCTTTAAAAATTTTAAAAGATTTACACGACCCATAAAAAAATCGTATCCCGACCCACAGTTTAGGAACCCCCGAGACAGGCACAGTCTAGAATAGAATAAGTACCTTTTAACCACAGGTGTGATTCTCCGACCATTGTGGACGATTGTCCGTTACTATTGGCAATATGCGGTAGATGGGGTAAACCGTAAAAAAATAAAAAGGTACAAAATATATGAAGTGCTGCGCGCGCATCCTTAATTGTGTGTGTTCAACCTGGAGGGGAATCAATACAGTTTTAAGACTCTCTCCCTACCGTCTTTTCGGAAATGGGTGTCGTTTATATGATCCCCGCAAAGAGTTTCATCATCCAACCCTACAGCAAATTTGAGTGGCTCACGCGATTTCCACTGACGTAGCTTAATCGACTCTCAGGAGTCCCACCAAACTTTCATTAAATAAAAACCCGTTTCAGTGTCCAAATGGTCTAAGGCGTCACTCTCGTGTAGGCCGGTTTCGACGGAGAGATCGGGATTAGAATCCGGGTCAGGTTTACTGAGGGGTAGTTTTTCATAAAATTGTTTCACACCCTCCTTACACGCAAATGCGAGTAGATTGACTCTAAATTGCTTCCTTCTTAATCTCGACCCTATTAGAGGAATTATCCCTACCTCTTAAATTAAGCCATCAATAGCCATAGTGTTGAACGTAAAAGAACTAAAACACGATTTAAAAAGTGTTTTTTTCTGCGGCCGCATCATATTAAAAAAATTATAGCACCGGGTCTTACTACCCATTCGGTTTATACGCTTAAGTACTAATTACGCTAATGGTTTAGTAAGTGTGAAGGTTGAATTTAGAGGAAGTGAACCCATATTTGCGTGGAGGAGAGCGGAAAACCATTTAGAAAAAAAATTCACCAGACCAAAATTCAAACCCTGAAATCCCCGTTCCTCGGCAGTTCAACTCTGCACGAAACTAGCGCGTTAGCTAACTACGCCACCGAGGCGGGTCGCATCTTATTACTCGTAACCGTTACCCACATCTTTACACTAACGGCGTAGGGATGTGTAAAGTGGCATTTGCAGTCACTGTATCAGGATTTTCGTGGAGGGAGATTGGGAAACCATTTAGGGAAAAACAAGCCTCAATACACCCAATTGGGATTCGAACCCCGATCTTCCCACTATCGTCAATCAAGTCTATTACGAGAGTTACACCCTATACCGTGCGACCACCGATGCGAGTTGTCACGAGAGAGAGAGTCACGCCCTAGACCACTAGGCCACCGATGCATGTTGTCTCCTAGAGTCACACCATAGACCGCACTACCATCGATGTGAGTTGTCGCGAGAGAGAGTCACACCATAGACCACACTACCACCGATGCGGGCATTCACTGAGTAAACCCCTCCATCCCCCCAGTTGTTTGTAAGGGGGCGTGTTTGACCCGAGTGGCGTTGTACTGATGATGGCCCCATTCTAATCTACAAGGCCCCACTGCTGTGAATGTGGAAACTTCCCTAATGGACTCGTGGCGTGCGTTTAATGGTCTGGATGAAGTTAACACCCCCCCCACCCTTCTCAGACAAGGGAGTGAGAATGAGCCAAAAAGTTAAGGTTAGGGGTGGTGGAAAACACCCCTTTAGCGCATCTGGTGGGGCGTGGCCGTTCTGGTATAAATAACCTCTTTTCTCTACGAGTTCGATTTCTGACCACCAGAAAGGGTGGTGGGTGGATTTGTGTGTACAAAGGTTGAAGAACGGTTCTCAATGTGCAGGTCTTCGTCCCTGATTCCCTCAGGGGGTTGACCGTCGATCTTCAATCAGCTCCTGAGAGGGATGGTGGCGGTTACCCCCTGTTCCCTTCCCTCAGACCTCGGGTCTCCAACTGGAGGTGCGCGGGCCACAAAACACAAATGGCAGGTCGCTAACAGTGCCACTTTGAAAACTTCTGGTGTCATTCACATTTGCGATCAGGTAGAATTTACAACTAGCTTCAAACCAGCTTCGGTTTTAAGACACATATCTCGTAATAGATTGGATTAAAGATAACGTGTAGATCAGTGTTCAAATCCCGTTGGAAGTATTAAGGGTGATTTTTTCCCCACTAATTAGTTCCCCACTATTACCAGCAGATGCAGGTAAACTTTCTCTAAAGTCAGCCTTACTCATCCCTAACCCACTAGAGTCCATATGCGGATAGACCGAACGTGTTTTAAGACAAGGTGCACAAATAAAAGAGGCCCAGATTCAATACCGAATGCATGAACTTGATTTTTTAAAATACATATATCCTCCCCCTTCCTCTCCTCTAAATTAAATACAACGGTAGGTCCTTTTACTTATCTTCCTAGTAATTTATTCCTTGAATATAAAACTAATAAATATATTGGTATTAATCATCCTAACATAAAAATTGAATTTAAAATAAAGTTAGTTTTTACTATTTGTTTGTACAAGTAGAGCACCAAAACTCCGAATTAATTCTTAGCACAGGTAGTTCGGATAGTCAAAATTTCGGTTTATTGAACTAGAAAAAAATTAAAATCTACGAAAAAAAAACACTATTATAAGACAAATTTAAACACTTTTAAAACAGATTAAAAATAAATAGTAATAAATATAACTATAAGTCTGCCCATGAATTGGTGTTAAGGTGTAGTGGATGCGAGAAAATGGCAGTATTTTTTGTAGTTTTTATAGCAAAGAATTATTTAGGACAAAATAAAATATTCCTCCAGTAGAAAAATTTTAATTTTCTTCACAAGGTGGTATCAACAGTTCTTAAATACATGTCATGAGCATAGCGGCTTTAGATGTAAAAAGAAAAAAAAAGTCATGAAATTTTAAGACACCCTTGAAATAAATAAAAGAACTGTTGATAGCACCATGTGGGGAAAAAAAGTAGTTTCTACTGGAAAATTTTTTTTTATTTTGGCAAAAAAATAAGTATTTTCAAAACGATTTGTCCAGTCACATCCACGTATTGTTTTGGAATGTAAAATTGATTGAAACAAAATTATATTTGTAGCTATTGACTATACATAGTTTTTCAATACATTACCTATTGATAATAATCATCTAGTTAGATAAATAGCTTACTAAATTAATTGCATTGTACGGTTGGAATGACATATCTAATAAATGTATGTGGAAAAACTCGTGTAGACAAGATTCAGTGATGAATGGGTGCTGAAGGCGTGCGGTTTGAAAGAGAATCCAATAGGCCAATGCGAAAGAAGTGTCTTACGTTGGTTTGGGCATGTTGAGAGGATGAATGTGGATCGAGTGACGAAGCGAATATATGAAGGTAGAGTGTGTATATCAAAAGGAAGGGTTAGGCCATGTAAGACTTGGCTAAATGTCGTAGGCGAATGTGTGAAAAAGAGAAACATTAAGAGTTTTAATAATAAAAGAGCATGTATTACTCTATGAAATGGATGTTGCTGAAGCGAAGGAAGTTACAAGGATAGGGAAGTGTGGAAAAGTTAGTGAGGATGGATTAAGTACGGAGTTGTTTTTTAGCTACTAGCGCAACTTCTTGTCTATCTCATAAGGGATATGTCATAAGGTATGTATGTATGTATGTATATATGTATTATGCAATAATATGGTATTAATTTGCTAAATCTCATTCTATTCGTTGTAAAGTAGTTACAATGTTTTATTTGGGCTAAAAAATAAAATATGTTCCTAATGTTTTTAACCATATTTATTTCATACAAATAGTAGTAGTATTTTCAAATGCAGTACAATATATAATAAAAACAATAGTTATAGTAATAATAATACATTTTATAAGCCCCGTGTAGATACTATATAGGGCCTCTGAGTATTAAAGCTACCTGCAGAGGTAATAGTGTGTTGGAAGTCCGAGAAATCCACGAATTTGCCTGCGAATCTCGAAGCAGCAACCAGTCAAACACGTCAGGAGCATTTGTTAGGGATTACAGCCATAAACGTGCGCTGGCGAAGGGAAGGTTGAGCCCTGTGGCGGTAACGCAAGATGAAATTAGATTATTCAGGTGAGTGAGGTCAGGAAAGGTCAGCTGGGTCAATCCTAGGACGACCCCTTTTTTCCAAAACTCTGAAAGGGTTTCTTTTAGCCGCTAGGAAAAAAAAAATTCCCAAAGGTGGAAGGACGGATTGCTCATGTTCTTTAATAACAACAAAAAAAGTAGAAAAGGGTTTTATATAGAACAAAAAAAATTATTTTAATATTCTTCGCTTTCACTTCAAAGTAGTGTCTCATAGATAGTTATAAATAGAGAGCGGATTCTTAGGCACCAAAAATGTTTAAAATAGGCAAGCAAATGGGCATTAAAAATAGGCATTAAAAATATGGGATCTAGGCACCAGAATGGGCACTTAAGGGGAAAAAAACACACGATAGGCAATGTAAAATAACTTTTACTACCTACAGTTTATTACCCGTCAATTCACATTGCTGTAATTTTAGCACTACTTTTTACTACTCTTTTGGGTTATACGCATATGCACTAGATACGCTAATATTTTAGGGGCTATACGGGTGGAATTTAGACGAAATTATCTGCATTTACGTGAAGGGAGAGTGAAAAACCATTTAGTAAAAAAAACGCCTTCAGTACACCGGGCCGAGATTCAAATCTCGACCTCCCCTACATCGGTAGTCCAGTCTACTGCAGAGTTACACCTTCGACCACCGAGCAGGTCACTTAATGTTAATCACAATATACTTTTCTAGATGGTTTTCATTATTTCAAATATAATGTATTTTAAAGTTTGAAAAGCCGAGTTATACTTCACACGACGTCAAGAGACATAATTTCAAATTTACCATTTCCGAAGAAGTTTAACTTTTCTCCTGCAATGGCATGCCGTTTCCTCCAAGATGTCTGCCACTGCTCCCATTGTCCTCCCAAGATGTCTGCCACCGCTCCCTTGTCCTCCAAGATGTCTGCCACTGCTCCCATTGTCCTCCCAAGATGTCTGCCACCGCTCCCATTGTCCTCCCAAGATGTCTGCCACAGCTCCCATTGTCCTCCCAAGATGTCTGCCACCGCTCCCATTGTCCTCCCAAGATGTATGCCACCGCTCCCCTTGTCCTTCCAAGATGTCTGCCACTGCTCCCATTGTCCTCCCAAGATGTCTGCCACCGCTCCCATTGTCCTCCCAAGATGTCTGCCACTGGCTCCCATTGTCCTCCCAAGATGTCTGCCACCGCTACCATTGTCCTCCAAATATGCCACCGCTCCCCTTGTCTTCAAGATGTCTGCCACCGCTCCCCTTGTCCTTTCCAAGATGTCTGCCACCGCTCCCTTGTCCTTCCAAGATGTCTGCCACTGCTCCCCTTGTCCTCCCAAGATGTATGCCACGCTCCCCTTTCCTTTCCAAGATGTCTGCCACCGCTCCCTTGTCCTTCCAAGATGTCTGCCACCTGCTCCCCTTGTCCTTCCAAGATGTCTGCCACCACTCCCCTTGTCCTTCCAAGATGTCTGCCACCGCTTCCCTTGTCCTTCCAAGATGTCTGCCACCGCTCCCCTTGTCCTCCCAAGATGTATGCCACCGCTCCCCTTGTCCTTCCAAGATGTCTGCCACCGCTTCCCTTGTCCTCCCAAGATGTCTGCCACCGCTCCCCTTGTCCTCCCAAGATGTCTGCCACAGCTCCCCTTGTCCTCCCAAGATGTCTGCCACCGCTCCCCTTGTCCTCCCAAGATGTCTGCCACCGCTCCCCTTGTCCTCCCAAGATGTCTGCCACTGCTCCCATTGTCCTCCCAAGATGTCTGCCACCGCTCCCCTTGTCCTCCCAAGATGTCTGCCACAGCTCCCCTTGTCCTCCCAAGATGTCTGCCACCGCTCCCCTTGTCCTCCATCCGATTTACGCTCATTGGAAGCAATATAACAGGTGGCGATTTTCAAACCCACTCCAAACAGTTAGGCGGCAACTTAGAATTTCTAAGAAACTGGACTCTCTATCAGCAGAAAATCCATACTTTATAAAAAAAAATAGAGAAAGGCCAAAGTCTAAATAGGTCTTATTAATAAAATAGGCAACTTATTATAAGCACTATAAAATTAACACATTGTACTCGTAATAACATGAAATGCCTATATACCTCAACTGCATAAGTGTTACAATCAAGGAAACGACAAATAGGCAAAATCCAGCCCCTAGTTGTGTATTTTTAACTTTAATTAACGAGCAATCTACTATATAAATCTATGTAAAGTGAGCTATGTTTGGAAAAAAAAAAAAAAAGACACCAATGAAACAGAGAAAGCGAAATGGACTATTCTAACCCACTTGGAACAATTTTAGTCACGTATAAAATATAAATGTCAACCCCACGTCACCAGATCTGTTGAAGGGAAAGTTTCCATCCAGCCACTGGGAACTAAAGAGAATCCCCGAGGATTAGGCGAGGTCCTCCCTCTCCACTCAACCCCCCCCTCCGCCCCCTTTTAAAAAGAGTCAACCGGAAGTCGGTAGGGGGTTTCCACCCCCTCCACTTCCTGCTGACCTCATGCATCTTACATCTCCCCGCCACCTCCTGAAACCCTTCTGTGAGATGAGTCCCTTTCCACCCCTTTCAACCCTCCATCACGACAAACATCGGGGTACTTCGAACAAGGGACCTTTATCACCATCTCGACATCGACAAGATAGCCATTTACATAGTCCGAGTCTGTCCGTCTGCCTCAACACAAGTTCAAAACGGATTACAGGAATGTTAATCACCGCACGGACAGTAATAGAACACTTTTAGGTCCTTTATTTTTTTTATTTCACCGCGTCTCACTAACCCGGTCGGTTTATGGCCCGTTCACAACCAAACGCACCCGCTTGTCGGACTCCCAACTACGCAATGACGTAATTTTGTCTGTCTACAATAGCTTTACGCAAACACAATCGTAGGACGGAACTGTCGGACCCGCTTGTCGAGAGGAGATGAACATTGTCCATCTCTTGCGTTTATGTAGTCCCTCGCTAGTCGTGATGAGCTAG
This sequence comes from Timema podura, assembly GCA_033556935.1. Classification (NCBI taxonomy): domain Eukaryota; kingdom Metazoa; phylum Arthropoda; class Insecta; order Phasmatodea; family Timematidae; genus Timema; species Timema podura. Next base: position 52,997,188 of record JAVRXN010000012.1, on the reverse strand, counting down.
ACTGCTGAGGACAGGAAGATCGAGGTTCGAATCTCGGTCGGGTGAACTGGTGGGGGTTTTTCTTAAATGGTTTTCCAATCTCCCTCCACGCAAATGCGGGTTCACTTCCTTTAGATTAACCTTCCCAATTCCTAACCCTTAAGCGTATAACCCTAACGGGTAAGTAAGACACGGTGTTTAAATAATAATAATAATATAATAATAATAAATAATGTTTATGTAGTTGCGTTGGCTTGCGTTCAGCCAATAAAAAAACAAATATGGATGGACAACTAAAATCAAATAATATGAAGTTATTTGTTTTTGACAACAGCTCTTGAAAATGTATATAATGAATGCAGGATTTTCAATTAAAATCGTATATATTTAACTATTTAAATATTTTTAAAATATTTATTTCTTATTTGAAAACGTTAATATGAATTTTAACTTTTATAGTCATCTTTGCTGTTTGTTCCTGTTGGTTGAAATTACGTCTTGCGACTTTTCAGTGTAGACGGTCTATTTTTGTATCTAAGAGAAGCGTAATTACAAGTGCGTTTGCGATTGCGTGATTGCGAGTCCGACAAGCGGGTATGTTGGTGATAGACGGGCCATTATACGTATATGTGCTAGAGTTGAGTCGAATCTACTATTTTATGAATCCGAATTTTCAAATCCCAAATCTCGAATTCGGATCTTGGTAAGATTTATGAACATAAGAGGAAATTTAAATAGAATAATATAAAATAGAATGTTAACATTAGTTAATATATCTTATAATCCATTAATACATCCAGTTAAGTGTTAAATTACTGGTCTGGGGTCTGGTTGTTAGGTTCAACCTATAATTACTGCATTAGAGCTCTAAAACACGTTTCATTTGAAAATTAAAAAAAAAAAATATTTTAGTCTCGTATCAGGAATTTTCACAAATCTTCGAATATCCATAAGATTCGCGGGATTCAAGGGCCAATTCCTGATATGCACTAATAACACTGGTGTGTTAGGATTGAGGAAGATTTGATTTAGAGGAATTGTACTTACAATTGCGTGGAGGCAAATTGAAAGACTTTATGAGAAAAAAATTAATTAAAAAACTTCAGTACACCCAATCAGAATTCAAACCCAAAACTCCCCATCATCAACAGTCCAGTCTATTACAATAGTGACGCCTTAAACCATTCGATCACCGAAGCGGGAGTAATATTATAGTTTTTCATTTTATTTTATTTGAAGTATTTAACGTGAACTTTCTGAACCGCCTGATACATCAGCACACGACTTATAAACTTAAATTTAGGACAGACACAACATCCAGCCCCCCGGCAGTTAATTTATCACCGTGAAAGGGGGAAACTCACATTTTACCAATAGCAGGAATCGAACCCGGGACACTTAGCTCAGCAGACAGACACGTAACCAACTGAGCTAAGATGTTTATCTTGAATTGCGGGTAAAATGGACGGGTAGTAAGACGCTGTTGCACACAACTATCTGTAAGATTCACAATTAATTGGACTAGGGAAATTTTATCAAAATTTCCCAAGCAATTTTAGTAATGTACGGACCAATACACATTTTATATAATTTTATATTCACCTTAACCTAAAAATGTGTCTAATACAGAAGGATTCGAACCCAAGACAAACACATAATGAAACTTATTTGATGTTAATCCGTCAAAGGGAAAGGAAATGTCAACCTATTTTCAGAATTTCATACTCTTTTCTTCCCCTCAACCCCACCCCACCAATTCAAAACAAAAAGTTGTATAAAGGTTGACGTCCTTTTAGTTATGTCGCTTTATGACCTCATCCCCTATCGTACTTGTATTCATGAGAAATAACCATAGAGCTCAAATTTTTTTTTTTTTTCCCCTCTCTCCGTTAAGAGCTGTCAACTTCACGTGCTGTGTATAATTATTCCCTCATAATGAACCTTTCAACCCTTACATATCAATTAAATCTACAAAATAGAACTTCATTGAATGTTCAACTTGGTACAATAATAACTTGTTAAGAATGTTTTATTTTCAGCCATCGGCTGTGTGTGTGTGTAAGTTGTGTGTGTGAGTGAGTGTGGTGTGTGTGTGTGTGTGTATTCCCGTCTAGCTAGTACCTATTCGGATAATAAGCATACATGAATAAAATTAAGCTAATGGAATAGAGATGACGAAGTTACAGATTTAGAATAATTAGGCCCGCATTTGTGTGGAAGGAAAGTGGGAAACTATTTTAGGGGAGAAAAAAAATCACCCTCAGTACACCCTGCTGGGATTCAAACCCCGATCTACCCGTCAAAGGCAATCCAGTGTAAATCGAGTGTGACGCCTTAGGTCATGCGACTGTCGATGGTTGTATCGATCATATTAAATTTCAACAAATGTATTAACGAATTCTAAGTCAAGTAACATTATTACCGGTATAATCGTGGTTTATTACACCAGCACTTTTACCCTGTGACACATTTAGTATTTTTATAGTAATGTTACAATATAAAATACACGTGTACACGTGTACCCGTTTTCCGGAAATCACGTTTTGATATTTTCCCAATTACACCATAAAAACTTTACTTTACATCCATTACTGTTTCCAGCTTGTGGTTAGTTTTTTATTCAAACCATATATTTTCCATTACCGGCTTTCTAGGCTTGTCATAACCTCATATGCCTTACAATATAACTTAAGACTAGAACATACCAGGGTTCTTACAGACATTATAAAACATAAATTTAAGGACTTTTCAAGGACTTTTTAAGGACTAAAACAGTTATTTCTCTTACTGCCTGAAGCTAAACACGTCAATAAAACAGAATTATAAACCATATCAAATTTTAAATAGATGGAAAACACTAACTTTTTTCTATATTTAATGAACAGATAGGATTATAAAAATAGTAATCTATCTTTTGTGTCACATCACTCTACTTGGTTTATTGGTTGGTGCAGTCATTCTAGTTTCAGTATATATTGTAGTATGGCTAAAACAGGAATTTGAGTGCTAAGGTGGATGGGAGATGAACTAATAGCTACCGGCGGGCATTTTAGTTCAAAGCTTAAAGTGTTGATAGGTAGTCAAATATCTTAAAAGAATTATTACAAATGACGGTTTTAGAGCAACTTATAAAAAAATTGGCAAATGCACATGAATTGAAACCTGGAAATTCCAGGACTTTTCAAGGCCCAAAGCAATTTAAGGACTTTTCTAGGCCTTGAACAAAGACACATTAAATTCCAGGTCTTTCAAGGACCGTATGAACCCTGACATACACAACATCCAGTCCCCGTCACTGTAAAAGGGTAAACTCCCGTTTCACAAATGATAAATTTTCATTTTTTCTAATAACTAGTTAATATAATAAAAATAATGTTTATAAAAAAATTATTTACTTGTAACGATGGCCTGTGGGGTTGATTAAGGGAACTTTTCCAATTAAAAAATATTTATGACGATTTTCATCACTTTTTAAAAAAAGGACGAACTGATTTGAATAATAGCAATTATTGGTGTATGTATTTGGAGTTTTTTAAATAACAAAACCTGAAGATTTTGGAGACTATAATAACTAGTTTCAGAATTTCCTTTCTTACTCTGTGGCATTAGGAGCTCGAAAGTAAAATGTCTCACTTACAAAAGTATGTCACCTATCCCTATCTTGAGATAATTCTATCCAGTCCACCTCATCACACCCTATCCCTATCTTGAGATAATTCTATCCAGTCCACCTCATTACACCCTATGCCTATATTTAGCTAGTTCTATGCAATCCACCTTATGACACACTATCTATTTAAGGTCCAATGTAATGTTATCCTCCCATATGCTTCTAGGTCTTCTCAATGGTATTTTCCTATTGGGTTTGCCAGTCAGTACCCTGAATAAGGTTCTAGAAACTTCCATTCGCGCTGCACGTCCTGCCCACCGTAATCTACGATACTTGATCATCCTTGTGATGAGTACAGGGTATGTAAATCATCATTATGTAACCCCCACCACTCCCCAGTAGCCTCATCTCTTTTTATAACTAAATATCTTCCTAAGCACCTTGTTTTCGGATACCCTAAATTTGTTTTAATCACGTAAGGTAAGAAATCACGGTTCACACCCTTAGAGATCAACCAGTAGAGTTATTGTTTTGTATATTCTGAGTTTTACATTCCTTGAAAGCAGGCGGTATGTCAAATAAATATATAAAACCCATCATAATGACTGCCGAGACGTGTAAATTTGTTCGGGAATTTGACCCACCCCTACAGACAACACGGTTTGACTAAGCGCCTTTAAAAGCGCCGTGAGAAATAAAATGATACAGTCTTCTATACAGATATGTGTTGCGGGATGCTAATTACTTCACAGCTAAGGCGCTTTTAATATTCTCTCGAGAAACATGCTTTGGCACCATTGCCATCATTATTGTTATTCTTTTTAGCTCCTCAGCTAGAAGAGTTATTATCGCCAAATATTGAATTTATAGTGATCTCCAAATCACTCATGCTCCCTGATTATGGTTTGAATCCTGAAGGAGTCGAAGCTAGTATTTTTTGTGTGGTGAGAAAACAGACAAGGTATCGCCGAAGCAAAGATTCTTATAAGTATAGCCCCAGGCAATGATTGCTCTTAGTTTAAGTCTTAATAAAACAGAAATACACAGAACAAGACTTAACTTCAATCCAACCGAGATTCAAAAGAGTATATTAAAGGTAGTTGCCCCTAGTCTGAACGCTCTTTACCGTGAATTAATCATACAAGAAAATATATTTAAAGTCTGTTCAGCGTAGGAATTGTTTTCTGAAAGGCCTTTTTTCCCCTACCAGAAAGCTATTATATAGTAGGATATTGGTAGGATAAAAGACCTTTCAGAGAGTAATTCCTACCGTGAATGGAGTATTTTTTTATTATAATATTAGCAGAAGTATTTGGCGCTGCCCGGGGTAGCCACGAAATGGTTTTCTTTGCGTCAAAGAGACAGAAAAAAATTCTCTTAATTTTATTCCTTCCGACCAAGTTTTTAATAAATAAAAAACTAATCAAAAATTTAATATTCCTGCTTTGAGGTATAAATGTTCGTGTACATAGTTTACTAATATTTCAGCCATCTTCGTGAGGTAGATATCACGCAATGCTCATGACATACACACAAACTATTCATTTTATTAATAAAGATATGATTATTACTCTAGCAAACCGCACGTTAGTAAATAGTTGTGTAACCCACACACAAAATTATTCCTCCCGAACCCCTAAAAGCTTCAGGGCCAATTAAGAATATATATTCATACTTACTCTTATTGAGAAAGTATTGTAATCATGAACATTTTTAGATTATAATGCATAGTTACTGATGTTTTATGTGCCCCAAACCCAATAGAGTGGGTCTCGCAATTATGTCTATCTGTTCGTCTGTCTCTATGGGTAACGGTACAGGATTTTGTTCAAAATTGATATTTATATGCTGTGGGCATACCGCAGGGTGTTTTTAGTTTAAATATTTTGATTCTATACCTCAAATTAAGAGTATTTTATTGATGAGTGGTTTTTTTGTAAATTCGATCGAAATTGGCTTTAACAATTTGTTTAAAATGAATATCTGGAGTGTGTTTAACATGGCAAATAACAATATGTATTAGTTTTTAATTGAATTTTATTTAATGGTAGTTTTACAAATCTGCAATTTTTGAACATTTGAAATTTTTCGAAATTTTCTCCAACGATTTTATTTAAAATAGGTATCTGTAGAATGTTTTAGTTATAATCAAGAGTGAATGTTTGTTTTTCTAAAAAATAATAATAGTTTGCTGATATTTGAACATTTTTGTTAGTTACTTAAAAGGACTATATAAGAAAGTGTTTACGAATATGTCGTGCCTACTACGGGTAGAAATATATTTTAATACTAGGTGGTAGGCTCCCCCTTAACTGCGAGTGAAAACCCCCTCTCTCCCCACTTATTATTTCCCTCTGTTCTGTGAAGGGTATTTCGTGAACACCCTGTAGGCATTCAACCAGATCCTTCCTACCACCCCGCCCCCCTATGCCCCTGTAACCCCCATTACCCACAGAACCCAATCTCTATCCGTCTTGTTGCTACTGTATAGTGGCTCTGTGCCACAAGTCACGTGGTCCTTGGGGGGAATGGCACAGCAATCTGTAGCCTGCCACAAGATCCGCACACAACCGTGATCACACTAGATCCGAATATACGAGTGTGTGGAGAAAAAAAAAAAATTACAACATCAAATTGTTATTAAATTGTATTTATACTAAGATTGTGCCAGGCTCAATTTTTAAGCGCGAAGTCAAAGCGGAACTTGAAGGATGCGAAGCAAAGTCGAAGCCGTAGATAAGGTTTTATTTTTAGCACCGCGTCTTACAATCGGTTCTAGTTATAAACTTATTTACTAATTACGCTAATAATTTCAGGGATTAGGAAGGTTATAATAATTAGAGGAACTGTACCCACATTTGCGTATAGGGAGAGCTGGAAAAACATTTGGGGGAAAACCACCCTCGGTATACCCGACCGAGATTCAAACCTCGACCTCTCCGTCATCGGCAGTTTAGTCCAACACGAGACTAGCGCGTTAGACCACGCGACCACCGAAGCGGTATAATGGTTTTGTTGTTGTCACGTGACACTGCTTTTAATTTTTAAACTCTCCATTAGGCACAGCTTGGTAAAGAGAAAAGTGTATAGATAAAAACAAACCACACTATATTATTTTATGCTAACATGTCTGAATTTATCTCTTCTTACGTTATAGATGTCATTTAATCACTAGTTTGTGTTAAAATACTGTTTAATAGCTTTTATAAAATGATTATATGTTGAATTACGTCAAATTTAGTGAGGTATTTCAAATATTTCCTCAATACACACAAGTTTTCTTCTCCCTAGAAATGTTTCGAAGATGAGAAGGCTATCGTTGTCTAAGTCGAAGCGAAGAGGATATTGGCTTTGACTTCGACATTTTGAAGCTTCGCTCACCCCCATTTGATTACAGTGATTATTAATGTATGGTTTTAATTGAACTCAAACATATTCATGCGAATACAATTGCTTAATTAATAAAAGTCTCAATATTTTAGAGCATTGCCCAACAGGCTATTAATTTCTTAGGACTAAATAGAAATTAGAAAAAATCATAGCTCATCTTTGGCTAAGTAATGAATGCAATAACTATAGTTAATCTGTGGCTAAGTAATGAATGCAATAAATTATAGTTAATCTTTGGCTAAGTAATGAATGCAATAAACTATAGTTAATCTGTGGCTCAATGAGGAATTCATTAAACTATAGTTTAATCTGTGGCTCAGTGAGGAATGCAATAAACTATAGTTAATCTTTGGCTAAGTAATGAATGCAATAAACTATAGATAATCTGTGGCTCAGTGAGGAATTCAATAAACTATAGATAATCTGTGGCTCAGTGAGGAATGCAATAAACATATAGATAATCTGTGGCTCAGTGAGGAATGCAATAAACTATAGATAATCTGTAGCTGAGTAATTAACACAAGACACTATCTAATTCTGATAAATAAAAAGGTAAGAAAAGTGTTCTTAGAATAAGATCAAGTTCAAATAACGTCAGGCGTCACTGTTAGATTGGATAACAAGTGACGGGGAGATCGGCGCTCGATTCCGGTCGGGTGTACTGAATGTGTTCCCCCCCCCCCCCCCAAATAATGTCCTATTCTCCCTTCACGCAGATGCGGGTACATTACTTCTACAATTCTACCCTCTTCATAACTATTATATTAAAATAATTCATGTATGCGTATAACCCGAAATGGTACTAAGACGCAGCGCGCAAGACATGTCCAAGGTGGCTGCGTTATCTGATGGCTCGTGATATTAATGAACACTCATATGTACCTGACGATTTCCACACGTCCATCACAGACTCTGCCTTCAAATAAGAGTGGAGAATTACCCTGTGCACGGTAATATTTCTGTATAACTCAGTGGTAAGAAAACTGGTGTATCAAACCGAAGGTACCGGGTCCAATTCCCGTGTCCAGGTGTTCTTTTTCAATTTAAAAAAAAAATTTAAAATATTTGTTCAAATGTCTCGACGCCCATTACGGATATTCAAGAAGAGTGGAGATCACAACGTGTAGAAAATTAAACTAAACGTATCCTAAGTAAAGCATAATTTTATTTTATTTTCACCAAGAAAAGTTTTTTTTCTGTCGTAAAAAGACACAAAAAAACCCACCTAACTCTCGTTTTATTCCATCCCACCTTAACAACCTCAAGTAGAGACATAGCAAGCTCCTGTCGTTGGGTTCACCTTTACGAGGACCTAAATAAACCGTATAAATTTACATTAATAAACAATTTACACCCCTCATCCTCCCACCGAGATCTCCACTGACTCAAAATCACTTGAGAGGAAATAGGGTGAGACACGGGGTTAGACTACGCACTCTTCTTTCTTTCTTTCTTTTATGAATTATGAATTATGTAAGGTCCGGAACAAAATTGTACCGCGGTGACCTCGTTTCAATGTTTGTTTTACTGTCGGGTTTCTCTTGGGCTTGTTTCATAGCGGAGCGTTAAGTTTCCTTGGGAATAGAAGATGGCAGAGAATAGAAGTAACTATAGTTTCCTTGGGAATAGAAGAAATGGACAGAGAATTGAAAGTAACTATAGTTTCCTTGGGAATAGAAGATGGCAGAGAATAGAAGTAACTATAGTTTCCTTGGGAATAGAAGATGGCAGAGAATAGAAGTAACTATAGTTTCCTTGGGAATAGAAGATGGCAGAGAATAGAAGTAACTATAGTTTCCTTGGGAATAGAAGATGGCAGAGAATAGAAGTAACTATAGTTTCCTTGGGAATAGAAGATGGCAGAGAATAGAAGTAACTATAGTTTCCTTGGGAATAGAAGATGGCAGAGAATAGAAGTAACTATAGTTTCCTTGGGAATAGAAGATGGCAGAGAATAGAAGTAACTATATTTTCCTTGGGAATAGAAGATGGAAGAGAATAGAAGTAACTATAGTTTCCTTGGGAATAGAATAATAATAATAATAATAATAATAATAATAATAATAATATTTAGCACCGCGTCTTACTACCCGTTCGGGTTATACGCCTAAGTACTAATTACGCTAATGGATTAGGAATGGGGAAGGTTGAATTTAAAGGAAGTGAACCCGCATTTGCGTGGAGGGAGAGTGGAAAACCATTTAGGAAAAACCACCCCCAGTTCACCCGACCGAGATTCGAACCTCGATCTCCCCGTCCTCAGCGGTAGAGCTCAACACGACTGGCGCGTTAGCCAACTACGCCACCGAGGCGGGTTTGGGAATAGAAGATGGAAGAGAATAGAAGTAACTATAGTTTCCTTGGGAATAGAAGATGGTAGAGAATAGGAGTAACTATAGTTTCCTTGGGAATAGAAGATGGTAGAGAATAGAAGTAACTATAGTTTCCTTGGGAATAGAAGATGGCAGAGAATAGAAGTAGCTATAGTTTCCTTGGGAATAGAAGATGGCAGAGAATAGAAGTAACTATAGTTTCCTTGGGAATAGAAGATGGAAGAGAATAGAAGTAACTATAGTTTCCTTGGGAATAGAAGATGGCAGAGTATAGGAGTCTTGGGCTAAGCCAAGCTATCTGAAATGTATCTGAGAACCTTCAGTCCTGTTGATCACGTAACAGGAACTCAGACATGTTGGTACATTAATATAAACAAACTAGCTGTTTAAAACGTCACTCTCATAATATTCTGGTTTTGTCGATGACGTAGGTAGGTTTCCCCTAAACTGTTTCCCTCTTTCCTTCCACGCAAATGCGGGCAACTTCCCCCCAAATAATATCTTCATTCCAACGCTATTAGTGTAAATATGTGGTAACCCCGAATGGGTAGCAAGACTTGATACATACACACAAATGTTTGCGTGGTAAATTTTTCTTATTTTATTTTTCTAACACGGAACATTATTTCAAGATAGATTTTTTAGCACAGCTTCTTACTAACCGCTTAGGCTATACGTAAATGTGCCGATTATGTTAATAAGTTAGGAATTATGAAGGTATAATTTAATATTTGTACCCTCGTTTGCATATAAGGAGAAGAGTAAAACTATTTAGGAAAATTAACCTTCATTACACCCGACCGGTATTCAATCTCAAATGTCCCCATCTAGTTTATTGCGAGAGTGACGCCTTAGACCATGTGGCCACCAAAGCGGGTTGGAAAAAAAAAAAAACATTACTTCAATCACCAGAGAAACTACAAATGTTCGGAGTTTATTTACTTTTACGAGACCCCATTCCTTTATCACCCGCTTCGGTGGCCACATGGTCTAAGGCGCTACTCTCGCAGTAGACAAGACTGTCGATGACGGGGAGATCAAAGTTCGAATCTCGGTCGGGTGTACTTAGGATGGTTTTTTTTTTCTAAATTGTTTTCCAATTTTCCTCCACGCAAATGCGGGTACTCTTCCTATCAATGTAACCTTCCTAATCCCTAAAACCATTAGCGCATTTAGTACATAAGCGTATAACCCGAACGGGTAGTAAGACGCAGTGTTTAAAAAAAACTTTATTTTATATACGTTCAGTGGCGAGTCGTGGCCAGGGTAAGCAGAGTTTGTTTTAACCATATACTGCATTCACGGTAGGAATTACTCTCTGAAAGGTCTTTTTTCCTACTAAAATCCTACTATATAATAGCTTTCTGGTAGGGATAAAGGCCTTTCAAAAAATATTTCCTACGCTGAACAGACTTTACCTGTGATGCCCCCCCCCCCCCCTTCCCGTGCCCCTATTTGTGACACATCATACATGGGCTCTGCTTTACACACCTCAAATAGAACGGAATGTTCGTGTCAATACCTGGCCAATGAGTGTTCTACCGAGGAAATACCACATTTACTCCAGTTCAAACAAACTCTGCTTACCTTGGCTACACGCCACGCCACTCCACTGTAAACTCTGTAAAAAGTCTACGTTCCAAAGAGCTATTTCGTGATAGAATGTTAGTGTTTGTAGCACAAACCTCACGAGGCTCGAATAACTTGTTTCGGAACGCGCGCGAGACATAAAACTAGAGGAACAAGAAGAAGAAGCAGCTCTCTCTATCTCTCCTCATGCATAGATTATTTACCGGCGTTGCGAGAGGACATTGCGCTCCTCTACACTTTATCGCTTCAAGCGCTGTGTGAGCGAACTACGGCGTCGCTTTTTATCGCCGGCAATGTTTCGCTGTCAACAGTGAAATGAGCCACCGGAAGAGTGAGTGTTGACTTAGGTGCGGATGAGGTCGGCATAAAACATGAGCACAAGAAGACATAAAGTAGGTTCATGCTATTTTTTTTTAAAGTAATAAAGTAAGCTTATAAGTAAGAAAAGAGCCAATTTGAACCTAACAGACGAGTACGGAACCTAGTAGGGTTTTTTTTAACGTTTATTTCCGTAAATAAAGAATTAGCGTATCTTAAGTTACAAAGTTTATTTTTTTATTTATTTTACTAGGTGTATTTAATTTCACTTTCATTTATTTGAGGTTTTTAAAGTTGCACTTTCTGAACCGACTGATTTTTATCAGCACACGACTTAAAAACTAACTTAAAATTAGAACAGATACAACATCCAGCCCCCCGGTCGTTAATTCATCAATTTGAAAGGTAAAACCCTAAATTCACCAATGATAAATTTTTCGGACCATGCCAGGAATTGAACCCGGGATTCCCTTTAATTAGTAGGAAGACACGCCACGACTTTATTTCATTGCACCGCGTCTTACTACCCGTTACCGCTTATGTACTAATTAACTAATGGTTTTATCGATTAGATAGGTTATATTTTTAAGAAGTTTTAAACCCATTTGAATGGAAGGAGAGGGAAAACTATTTAGGGAGAAAACTCAAGTGACCCGACCAAGATTCTAACCTCTATATCCCCGTCATCGGCAGTCTAATCTACTGCGAGAGTAGCGCTTTAGACCACGTGGCCACGAAGGTGTATTTGTTGTTAAAGATTTGTATGCCAAGGGTAACATCTGCTATACATATGGGCTTGCAGATCATATTGTTTTAGCGTATGGATACATGAAAGTAGATCTGGTAGCCTTTACTAGCTGTCAGATAAGTCTATCCGTAAGGATATCAAAGAGTAGCAGGTAGTAAGTTTGAAGAAATAATATCCACTGGGATGAAGAAACCACTGAATTAGGTTAAAAGCATGTTTGAGATGCACCCTATACCCTCCCCGTATTGATGTATTAATGTCTTAAACAGGACGGGGCCCTTGGGAGAGGATGAGGTTGAGATTTCCTCCGGGACTAACATAAGGGACAGACGCCCATCTGTTCTCATCAAGAGCTACTGCAGACCTAGGGACGCCCGCCCTCCATGAATCAGCAGGGGTGTAGCCACGGGTCAGATGTGCAGGGATCAATCCTTCAGTAACTCCTATAACTGAAATTTGTAACCACAGGTCACATCCACGTGGATCACTCACTAAGTAACTCCAATAACTGATATTTGTAACCACAGGTCACATCCACGTGGATCACTCACTAAGTAACTCCAATAACTAATTTTGTAGCCACAGGTCGCATCCACGTGGATCACTCATTAAGTAACTCAATAACTGATATTTGTAACCACAGGTCGCATCCACGTGGATCACTCACTAAGTAACTCCAATAACTAATATTTGTAACCACAGGTCACATCCACGTGGATCACTCACTAAGTAACTCCAATAACTGATATTTGTAACCACAGGTCGCATCCACGTGGATCACTCACTAAGTAACTCCAATAACTGATATTTGTAACCACAGGTCCATCCACGTGGATCACTCACTAAGTAACTCCAATAACTATATTTGTAACCACAGGTCACATCCACGTGGATCACTCACTAAGTAACTCCAATAACTGATATTTGTAACCACAGGTCGCATTCACGTGGATCACTCACTAAGTAACTCAAATAACTGATAGTTGTAGCCACAGGTCGCATCCACGTGGATCACTCACTAAGTAACTCCAATAACTGATATTTGTAGCCACAGGTCGCATCCACGTGGATCACTCACTAAGTAACTCCAATAACTGATATTTGTAGTCACAGGTCACATCCACGTGGATCACTCACTAAGTAACTCCAATAACTGATATTTGTAACCACAGGTCACATCCACGTGGATCACTCACTAAGTAACTTCAATAACTGATATTTGTAACCACAGGTCGTATGTATGAGGACAACTATACAGTAGCTCCAAAGATTATTTTGAAAGCACCCCAACCTCCAGTCGCTGATAAACAAGACTAGACAGGACGAACACCTTAGGGCATATATCTGTTTGGGTGAATTACTTAGTATCTTATTTGCCACAATAATCATATATATATTATAAAAATTGTTATGACCAGGAATCGAACAAGGTCCTCAAAGTGATCTCGACCGCTGCACGAACCAAGAGATTGAGTAAAAAAAAAGTTTACTTTTAATGCCTCGTCTTTCAAAGACATTCATCGAGGCTATTTTGTGAATATTTTTATTGGGGTATTTTATTGTTCTCTTTTTTTTTTTTTTTGCGTGTACCACATGGTTTTGTCGGCTCTAGACATATTTTCTGGTCTTCTATTGGCAGTGGTGGATATGTAAACATTTTCTGAGGTTGGGACGCCATGTGGGTGCGGTTATTTTGGCTCGCTGAGATGATATTATGACGACGATGATGATGATGATTATACGGTGCCAGTAGAAGTCTTAAAACCAACTTAAGCTTAACTAACCAAACCATCATATGAACAATTCCCTTTCGAGAAAAATACTTATGGTACCGACGGGAAATGACCCAGGGACCTCTAGACTAGTAGCCCTGACCCTTAGACCAAGAGGCCAGCCTAGATTAGCCAACTAATTACACCAATACTATACTTACAAACTAAATTACGGTAATTAATTGTATACGAACCAATCTCAGTGGCCGAACGGTGCGTCTAAGTCGTCAACCTCATGTTAGACTGACCTGTTGAATACGAGGAGATCAGGGTTCGAGTCCCAGTCGGGTCTACTGAGGGTGGTTTTTTTTCCAAAACAATTTCCCACTCTCCTTTCACGCAAATGCGGGTAGATTACCTTTAAAAAAGTTTCTTCCTCATCCCTACCCCAATATATCATGCATGTTTGTATAACCTGAACAGGTAGTAAGACGCGGCGATTAAAAAAAAAAGTAGTCACACCACCTGTTCGGCCTGTACCTATATTTACCCTAAGATATAAGGGATGAGGAAGAATTTAGAGGAAATGTGCCCGCAACCGGGTGGAAATATATTGGGTAGCCATTTAGAAAACACAACCTCAGTACGACTGGCCAGGATTCAACTCACGAGCAATCTAGATCCAAGACTGACGCCTTTATCCACCGATGAGGATTTTTTCTTAGTACAATTTAATTTTAAAATGCTTTTAAGGTGATAAATTTACTTATTTAACGTTAGAAAGATTTTTGGGCACAATTTTTTTTTAAGGTGGGATGTAGGAAACGCATGTCATGGAAGGGTTTTTTTACAGGTTTTTTTTACAGCAAAACATTTTATTGGCCAATTTGTAATGAGCATAGCGGCGTTAGATGAGACTTTTCAAATTAAGCGAAAAAGTTGTCATTAAATTCCAGGACACCCTTGACAGATATTCAACAACTGTTGAGCTCACCATGTGTGGAAAACTAAATTCTATATGTTTCTAATGGAGTAATATTTTATTTATTTTTGACAAAAATATGTTTTGCTATAATAACCGCAAAAAAAAAAAAAGCCCTTTTCTGGCGTTTCCTACATCCCCATCTTAGAGAAGAAATATTAAACTACCATTTTTAAGCACGTAAATAAGGTGGGGGTTTTTTTTTTGTCATTTTAATATTATTTATTAAAATATTACGTCTAAAAAATGTTCACCCATCGTTGGCCATTTAGAAAAAAAAAAAAAAAAAGAATCATAGTTAGACAACGTAAAATATGGTAACCACGTACCAAGGCTTATAAAATATTCACGGGTACAAATTTAGTAAAACTACGTGTCAGTCCGAGAAGATATTCCCAGAAGTTCCTCTCCTGAAATATTAAAAAACATCTCGTAGCAGACGTCGCGTGAGAAAAATGGTTCCGCGTAGCTAACTTAGAAGATGTAAAAAAAAGAAAAAAAATAGGAGAATACGACCACTATTCTCTTTAAGTTCAGTGACGAAACATAAAAAAAAAGTCATAAAAAATTAGTAGAGGGTCTGGCGTGTCCGGCCAGATGAAAAAAAAAATGCCGTTGAAATTAGTTGGTGGGGGAGACTTGGATGCTGCGCCAAGCTTTCTGATAAATACTTCCTGCGTTCTTGGAGAAGCAGCTCTTCTTTTATTGGTAGTTAAATAAGTCGGCACCGACAGCGCTGTGATCGGCCATTCCTACACGAGGCGATTCAATTCATTTTTCTTAATCAAATGATAAAAAAATGTCCACTGTTATAAGGATAAGATCCTTAAACTGTTGATATTAAAAATAGCTAGGATAAAAAATTACTATCAATCGTGGGGTAAAGTTGCAATAATAAAAGGTAAATTTACACCAAATAAGAACAATTTAAATCTTCATGGGTGGTTAAAACTCGTCAAAAGAAAATAAAACAGCCCAGTTCAAAAAGTGTATATATATATATATATATATATATATATGTATATTCTGAAAATTGAAAAGTGACACCTGGACACGGGAATCGAACCCAGGACCTTTGGCTTAGTACGGGTTCGATTCCCGTGTCCAGGTGTCATTTTTCAATTTTCAGAATATGATATCTAGATGGAGTGATTCCCACTAATAGCATAAATAATAGCTTTGGCTATTTAATTCTTAATATATATATATATATATATTAATTAGCATCGCGTCTTATTACCCCTTAGGGTTATACACTTGTGTACTAATTACGTTTATGCTTTTAATTATGAGAAAGGGTATATTTAGAGGAAGTGTACCAGCATTTGTGTGGAGAGAGAATGGAAAGCCATAATGTAAAAACCACCCTTGGTACATCCGACTGGACCTTTAAAGTCAATAAACACACACTCACACAGTGAATTATTTTACGTGTGGTTGGTCGACTGTACAAGTGAAGGTCAGGGAACAGTTCCTTAGGTACAGTCCCGTCAAACCTCGCTTGACCCGGCAACAACCTACCCGTCACTGGTATTTGGTATTTTGTTTTTAATTATAAAAACTTACAGCCTAACAAGATTATTTGCACGGAATTTTATTTTAACTAGATCTCTGGAAACAATAAGCAACTACAAAAACCACTTCGGTGGTCGAATTGTCTGAGGCGTCACTCTCGCAATCGATTGGAATGCCGATGACGGGGAGATCGGGGTTCGAATCCGGGTGTGAAGAGGGTGATTTGTTTCTAAATGGTTTGCCATTATAAGTTTGCAAATACAGGTGCATATTTTTTCTAAATTTTATCACACTCGTCCATATCTCATTGGTATAAATAAGCAGGTAGCCCAAATTACACATTGCACTATATATATAATATATATATATAAAAATCCAATTTTCATAGAAAACGCATTTTAAAAAAATACTTTTTTTTAAGGTATTTAACGTTCAATTTTTGAACCGACTGGTTATATCAGCACACGACTTATAAACTAACTTAAATATATAACATACACAACACCCAGCCCCCGACCGTTAATTTATCACTGTGAAAGGCAAAACTCATATTCCACCAATGATAAATCTTTCGGCCATATCGGGAATCGAGCCCGGTACTCTTAGCTAAGTAGAGAAACACGCTTTTGACTGATTTAAGGCGTCTGTCTTTTATAAAACTAAAATAAAAACCTTGATAACATTTTACTAATTTATTTTATTAGTGTTATTTTAATAGGTTTTTATAATATCTAAGGTCACATGACCTGAAGCATGAAATATGCGAAATTAGATCTAATACTTTTCTAGCTGTCGAATAAGGTTCTTTCCATGAAAATTGTACTCTATGATATGACATAGTAACAGTTTACTTTATACTTTTAAGAGGAACGAATGGTCGGGCAATTTTAGTAGCAAAGTACTTTCTGAACTGTACAAAACGTCCCTCTCTCAGTATAACACGAGGCGCAGACAATAAAGTGCTGAAAGCCATCTTTGTTTCACGCTCCACAGAGTCATTCCGACTCTACTAATGAAATTGTAAAGCGGACTTGGTATGAAGTTACACAAAGAGAGAAAGAGACGGACATATAATGATATTTCTTGAGGTAGATTAGAGGAAAGAACGGTACTGGAACAACAGCGGAATTTCCCGGAGGAATATTTAATACACAAAGGGGGGTAGGGGGTGGTATGGGGTTGGCGATGTAAAAAGGGGGGGGGGGAACCAACTTGTGTAATAAACACACACAAAAAAAAGTACTTCAATGTGATGATGTATTACCGGGAATTAACGATACCGGCACGATATTTTTTTTTTTTTACCAACAAACAAGAATTTCTCTTTGTGTAATTTTAATGTCTAACATTAACACGACTGTTCTAAACAAACACAAAATCTATATTATAATAAAATCTTATTCTCGTAAGATCCTATAGCCTATTTGTTTTTTTAACTATCAAATGAAATTTTTAATCTAGTACAAAAAATTAGCTACATATATGTGAATGTTAATTTAGTAAAAAAAAAATAGTTTATAATCCTTTGAAAAATAAAAAATTAAACATAAATTATAATTTAAATTGATTACAAAATAATGTTTGCATGAACATTTTTAGTTTAAAAAAATAGAATTTACTTTATTTATCGATTCTCCGACTTGTTTGAAAGTCCTACCGTAACTTCCCAAAACAATATTGGGTTAAATAAATGCGTTCATAAAGAACGCATGGTAACTGAAAATATGTTTATTTTCGTTTACGTTATGGAATTACAGACAATAACTCCACAGGAACGTATAGCAATTAACTAATTTATATATATATATATATATATATATATATATATATATATATACACACACACACACACACACACATACACACACACACACACACACACAGTAAAGTTCCGATTATTCGACATTCCGTTTTATCCAATATATTCTTATATGTGTTAACTGTTTTTTGACAGTGTGCGCATATGCATACACACACGAATAAAATAATGATTCTGTAATCTATTGATGACCTAGCGGCCTAGGGGTAAGGTGTCAAACTTCTTTGCTGGGGGTCCGGGGTTCAATCCTCGGTCCCGGCACAGATTTATCTGATTTCCAAACCCTTCCTTCACTTCTGACAAGACGTGTATTAATCACAACTTGTGAATGTGAGGAATGCCAGGCCTCCAGCGTGGTTCGGATCCCACGTTAAACTGTAGGTCCTCCATTTCATCTCAAAATCACCCTACCATTACACATCAGCGTGAGTGTAACCCGAACGGGTAGTAAGACGCGGTGCTAATAATAATAATGTAATATATTGCATTGCTTATTATGTAGAATAATAACTAATAAAACTTATTTCAAACAAATTATCCACTTCAATTTAATTTGAATATTTTTTGCTCCCCCTTCCCCTTTCACACCCCTGACCCCGTACTATCCGAACACCTATCGGTCCCGTTTAGGTCAGATAACCGGGGCTCTACTGTGCATATGTATATTATACCTACTTTTAAAAAGGGACAGGAGATACACAAACAAAGAAAAGTCCATATGAATATGTGTCCCATTTGACCTTGTTTTTTAGTTATAGTCGTGTTTGTACTCAAGTGATGTAGAAAGTGCTGAAAATGACCACTATATGGCTGGTTTCACACCAACGAGTCCCGGGTCGAGTCTCATGGAGTAGAGTCCAATCTAACTCTAGAGTAGAGGCCTTTCAAACTAGTGAGTCGAGTTAATGAGTCAAATTGATCAAAGAGCTCGTGTAAGATGGATGTAGTCCTAGCGGTTTCTATAAATACATGGAGGCGCCGGCGTGGACGCCTAAAAAGACGTCGCTTAATGTAGATTCACCCACTTAATGTGAAACGATGCACCTTTGGTAGTTTTTCACATTTGTTTCCAAATAGTGGAAATTGCATGTTCG
Organism: Timema podura; assembly: GCA_033556935.1. NCBI lineage: Eukaryota > Metazoa > Arthropoda > Insecta > Phasmatodea > Timematidae > Timema > Timema podura. The sequence goes on along the minus strand of JAVRXN010000012.1, from coordinate 52,978,098 downwards.
GGATGGGACGGGCTATAAATCCAAGGATTCTTTTGGAACGAGAACAATGAGGTATTCAGTCTCCATTCTGTTAGCCTTGGAAAACACGTGGAAATAATAAACTTGACTCGGCTGGACTGACGAAATCTGAAATCTGCCGGATCATGGACTCTTGACTCGGCTAGACTCGGTTAGACTCGGGGCGACTCGACTCGCCAGTGTGAAAGGTATTGGTTCTCCATCGTGCTATCAAATACTACATGTACTTGTTTCAATTGGTGACTCAGACTCGACCTGGGACTCGTTGGTGTGAAACCAGCCATATAGTGGCTATTTTCAGCACTTTCTACATCACTTGAGTACAAACACGACTATAACTAAAAAACAAGGTCAAATGGGACACATATTCATATGGACTTTTCTCACAGTTTTTGTGCCTCCTCTCCAGCATTGAAATGGGCTACACATGTTGCGGTGCAGTGTGTGTGTGTGTGTGTGTATATATATCACATTGAAACGTATCTTACTACTAGTCTAGACCAGCGTTTCCCAAAAGGTGTTCCGCGGAACCCTGAGGTTCCGTGGAAGGGTCAAAGGGGTTCCGAGTTCTGTCTGAGAATTAACTAAAATGTTTGTAGAAAACAGTCATAACATAGCCGCGCCGCTGTAAGTATATCTAGTATCAAACAGCGCGGGCGGAGCGGGGTGGCGGGGCGGTGCACCTGTCGAGACAGCCTAATTTTAGTGCTATTATAAGTAAATATGTGAAAAAATTTCATTCTTCACATTAAATAGTTACTTTTTTTTGTACGAAAAATGTTTTATAATATTTATAATAATAATTTTTTATTTATAATTATTCTTTCTTTTCATGTCAAACATGAAAATATTCAAACTACACTACAAGGTACAATCACTTTTGTTATTATCAAAATGGGGTTCCGCCGAAAAAATTATGATCAATTAGGGTTCCGTGGCCAAAAAAAATTGGGAACCTCTGGTCTAGACTATCCACACATTATTTACATTAATGAAATAGGTATAAATAAGGTAGAGCTTAGAGTGAATGCTCCCTCATTTGCGTTAAAGAAGTTAGAGAAAAAATGAATGAAAAAACACCTAAATACACCAGTCAAGCAATAAAGTTGACTTTCTCCTGGGTACGTCTCTTATGAGAGTAAAGTTTTAACATAATTTTAAAGATTTATTATAATCTAAGTAAGACTAAAGGAACTCAACGCTTGGCTTTAAAATATGTGTTTACAAAATCAAATCAATCTTAAGTAAAAAAAAAAAGAAGAAATAACATTTAACATTTTCCAAATGTCTTAAGAAGATTTCTAATACTAAACTTATTTCGCTTTCGACGGATAAAAAGAATGACATAATTTAATATGAAGAAATAATACAATTTCCTTTTTTTCCCCCTTGAATTTACAAATTAAATCAGATCCAAAATACCACGGTAAAAAAAACACGTTAATCTTGCGCCTCAAAACAAAAGAGTGTATCAGTAATTTTGAGTGCTTTTATTGATCTCGTCAATTTTTTTTCATTATACTTAAGAAATTATGTAAGAGAGTTTCTCATGAGTTAGGAGGTGATTTATAGAATAAGTTATATAAATATATAGAATAGCACTGGCTGTGTTGAGGATGGTTTTTCAGGGTGTTTAAGGGGAAATTGATACCAACGTTTCAATTCATCAATACATTGTTTTACAAGAGGTGAGGGTGTTCTAGACATGTTTTCCAATCCGAAGGAAAAAAGTTTAAAAAAATAGTAGACTTTTTTAAAGACGTGTATTTATTTTTATAGGTTAATTTACAATCAACAACGATCTCCTTTTGTCGAAACAACTTTACATATTAATAACTCTTTGTTTCCCCTGCCCCCTTCCCCTCTATTTGAACGTTTTAATATAAAAGTACAAATAAAAAATATCGCGTATGTTTGGTGGTGTTTTTTTTTCTGTTATAAAGAGTCGACCTTGATGGCCTTGGTGTAAAGTTTTTTCACCTCAGGACACGTTGTTCTTGAGTTCAAATCCAGCCGGGGTCGACGGATTTCTCTTTAGTGATATAAATCCGTAGCACAACTTACTTCGGAGGAGATGTAAAGCCGTCGGTTCTATGACGATTGTGGCGTGTAAATAACCCTGTAAAATATGTGAAAATACCACTCTCGGTAAAATTGGTAGGCCGTTTCGCTCTCGCTAGTAGAAATTCTTGTGTGCTGATCTCTAATCAGTCGGTTCAGAAAATGCACGTTAAATTCCTCAAATAAATAAAATTATGAATGTTATAAAGAAATAAAAAATATATAACTAATTGTATTTAAAACATACTAAAATATTCAAGAATCTTTAATATGCATTTTTAATTTAAAACTGGTTTATTTTTCTTAATTTTTAGTAAGTTTACTAGACGTCCAAACATTTTAGTAAAATTTCCTTCTTTTTTTTTTTTTTTCGTCCTTCCGATAAATTGTTTTAGATTCTCGAGCCGGGACTTCATCACTAAATAGCACCAGCACGCAAGATAAGAGTGATTACGAGTCCTTATTAATTAGGATCTCACCAAGTCACCGGTGACACAGGTGTTTCTAAGTACCCCCTAAAAACACACCTGCCATAGTATGGATCACTCTCACCCCTTTTCCAAACCCCTAACAAGAGCAGTAGCTGTCGAAATGAGCAGGGGCTACCAACCCTACAGTTTCCCCCACCTAAACAATAGCAAGACCAGGAGCTGAAGGGGGGCAGGGGGGTACCACAGGGCAGCCAACCCCCCCGGGGACTGCTACTAATGAAATTCCTCACACGACACTCTGAAACAACTTCAGGGCAGGCTTTGTTAACAGGGTATCAACTTTAACACCGCAACAGGGGTTCGAAAAGAGGGTTGAGAGAAACGAAGGGGTAGGGGGGGGGGGGGAAGCTACACAACTTTGTGAACCCTCCCCCCTTTCATACCAGTGTTTTTTTTTTTCTCTCTTCTCACATTTTGAGCCTCAAAAACAACGTGATATGCTTGTAGTAGCTTTGGTAGCGAGCATCCCTCCCTCCCTTCCTCCCTTCTCATTCTTTCTCATTAAGCTATACGTGTCGTACGAGGGGGCCATTAAGAACTTTTATGAAAAGAGAGGGGAAGGAATGGGTGAGAAACTATTTATATTCATGTTGAGTTGTTTTTTTTTGAAGGAACTTTTCGAGAGAAGATGTTTGAGATAAACTTTATGTTGTTGTTTTTTTTTTCTATGAAAGTTACAAAAATAAAATGATAGAAATAACAATTTCGTTTCACATCTCTGTGGGTACTAAATGGTTATGTCTTTATGAAATGGTTTACCACAGCATATTAGGGATAAATATTTATATATAAATGTAAACGTTTCTCTACTGTAAACATAGTAACGTAAACACAAGTAGGCCATGATAAACATTCGAAAATATAGCATTCCTAAGGCTCGTACCAATGAGCATGCCGATTAGGGCATGAGTGTAGGGGAAGGAAATAAAGAACAGTGTTCTTACATTATATTATATGGATAAACATTTTTGTTAAATAAATCAAATATTGCTCCAGTAGAAACATTGAGGATAATTTTCTTCACACGGTGATATCAACAGTTGTTGAATATCTGCCAAGGATGTCCTGAAATTTAATTACAACTTTTTCTCATAATTTAAAAAGTTTCTCACCTAATGCCGCTATGCTCTTGACAGATATTCAAGAAGTGTTGATATCACCATGACCCGCCTCGGTGGCGTAGTTGGCTAACGCGCTAGTCGTGTTGAGCTAGACCACCGAGGACGGGGAAATCAAGGTTCGAATCTCGGTCGGGTGAACTGGGGGTGGTTTTTCCTAAATGGTTTTCCACTCTCCCTCCACTCAAATGCGGGTTCACTTCCTCTATATTCAACCTTCCCAATTCCTAAACCATTAGCGTAATTAGTACTTAAGCGTATAACCCGAACGGGTAGTAAGACGCGGTGATAAATAAATATCACCATGTGAAGAAAATTAAACAATATGTTTCTACTGGGGCAATATTAGATTTATTTTGGAAAAAAAAAAGTTTGCTATAAAATTACAAAAATAATTACCTTTTCTCGCGTCCCCTACACTCCTACCTCGAACGCGAGTCTCATAAAGTTCCGTTTGTCGTTGGCGGTGAATTCGGGGTTCAAACCTCGGCCGTGGCTAATGAGGACTTCTTTTTTCGAAACAGTTTTTAATGCTTTACATTAGGGATTAGGAAGGTAATATTTATTGGAAGTGTATCCGTATTTGTGTGTAAAAAGAGTGGAAAACCATTTTGGTAAAACTACCCTCAGTACACCCGACCGAGATTCGAACCTCGATCTCCCCGTCCTCGGCAGACTGGCTCTACACAAAACAAGCGCGTTTGACAACTACGCCACCGAGGCGGGTTATTATTATTATTATTATTATTATTATTATTATTATTATTATTATTATTACTATTTATTGTAAGTATATGAAATATTGTCGATTAAATGTTGTGCTTTAAATATTGACAAAACCTTTTAACAGTACACGAGTTTGGTGTTTACTGTAATGAGCAGAGCACTATTTGCTATTAGTCTATAAATATATAATACTTGCAAACATAGTTTAAAATTTTTAGATTTTCCCTCCCTGGAAAGTCCATAAAACCCACATATTTTGTTTGATCACAAAAAGAGCCAAGTGCCCGGGAAACGAAAGGTAACTGGTATAGAAGCGTTGGATGGATCTTCTGTGAATCGCGAATGATGTAATTTAATGGGGAGTTTACAACACAGAATGTAGTTGTTATTTGTATTTTCCTCCTCCCCTGTTTGTTCTCCTTCTACGGACAGCTCCAGTTAGTAACGTTATACATCCACTTTGTTTCTGGCGTTTATGTAGGTTGACCATAATATGTCCCGTTTTGAACGGTATAGTACATTTTTTTTGCTATGTCTTGGCCGTTCCGCCATTTTAGTAAAAAAAAATGCTATAATTGTACCGTTTATTATAAAATCTTTAAAATATGCTTAGATAATGGTTAATCATAACCTATAATCAAGTTTGCATCAATGGTTACTAGTGTAAGTACCAGTAAGGGTTCGGCCAGACTGACAAGCGTGCGTGCGAGCGAGCGCGCAAGCGACTGGGTGCCAGATTGGCGAGCGAGCGCGTGATTAGCAGATAGCTCTCATTAGTTGTTGACGAGGAGGCTCCGAATATTGGCTCAGTGAACTCAGGGTGGTTTTTAACAAGTAATTCATTGTTGTGGTTTTCGCATCCTCTCTCCACGCTATTGGTCATTCTTATTTGTAAAGGCCTGGTCAAGCGCGCTCGCTCGCTCGCCCAGTCTGGCCGTACCCTTAATCGAAGAGACGCGTTGATCGAAAGATCGACAGTTGCGCATCGAATAAAAGTGTAGCTTTAATAAAGTCAATAAATTATTCAGAGAAAAGAAAAAGTATGTGTTTGAAAACCTTGCGCGTCCCAGACGCGGCATCTGTTATGTAGCGTTAGTTTTTGTTCTGTGCGTTTGTGGGTTGCAACATACGCTGATGCATACTCTTGAGGGTTTTTTTTTTTATTGGTATTGAAAGACCGAGATTTGTTGCTTGGAAGTAAGTTTGTCTACAAAATACTCATAATATGAACATGAGGAAATGCACTACCCCTCTATTTTTATTTATTTATTTGAGCTATCTAACGTACACTTTCTGAACCGACTGATTTTATCAGCACACGATAAGTTCTATGAGCGATAGTGAAAATGACTACCAATTTTGCCGGGAAAGGTATTTTAACATACCTTCCAGGGTTCTGTTACATCTCACTATCGACAAGCTGACCGACAGATTCATTTCCACCCCGAAGGAGGTTGTGCTATGTGTTTTCATCGCTCAAGAGAAATCCTTCGACCTCGGCCGGGTTTGAACCAAAGAGCTTAAGGTCTTGAGGCGAGCACTTTACCCCAAGACCACCGCGTTCGACGTCCTCACCTACATAAGCTTAAAAAATATTTTTTTGTAAGTTCTGTGAAGAATTATTGTAAGTTCAATAGTTTGATTTATTAAAACATTTTTTTAAAGGTTCTTCTCTTTATGAACATTCATTCCCCCCCTCCCTCCTATTCATCTTTGTCTCAAAGAATTATTCTGCTAGACTATTCTAGCGCCTAAGTTAGGTTGAGTAAAAACACCTTTACTGTATTTATCTGTTTTGGTATGTTCCACAACCTAGGCATTAAAAATGCATATTCTGAAATTGTCACATCTGCCACGTAATAGACGTTATTTCTGATTAGTTATAAAACACGCTAAAAAGGAAAGTATAGTAAAAATTATAGTTAAAGTTGAAAAATAAATAAAAGGTATCAGTCCCAGCCCTAGAAAAGCGGTACTTATTTAAATAATTGCCGTATTTTATTTTATTTTGCACCTCGTTCGGGTTATAAACATAAGTACTTATTATGCTAATGTATCAAAGACGAGGAAGGCTGAATTTAGAATAAATTTATTCGCATTTGCGTGTAGAGAAAGATAGTTTAAAACCGTTTAAGAAAAACTACCCTTAGTATATCGGTTCAGGATTCGAACCCCGATCTCCCCACCATCGGCAGTCTAGTCTATTGAGAGAGTGATGCCTTCCTTAGACCATGCGACCACCGAAACAGGTTTTTTTTAAGTCAAATGATCAATTATAGAGTAATAATGTGATATTTTCACATCAGAACTTGTTTGAACCAAAGGTTTGTTTTTGGCTACTGTTATTTTACATTCTGATACATAGATAAAAAAAAACATATTAGATACTTATCAGACTCATGTGTGTGTGATAAGAATTTATAAGCCACGCAAAAAAATTACGAGTCTAATCAAATTTGTTAAATGTTAGTGGTCACGAGATTTCTAAGAAAACCGTTGCACAATTTTTTCTTAAGCCCTGCCTGCCCTTGTAAAAGAACAAAAAAGGGGGAGCAATATGCCCATCCACCCCTTAGTTTCAACTCTTATATACAAAGTCTGTTAGATGGCGTCAGATATACCAACCAACCAAACCGGCCAGAGGTCTATACTTGCGAACCAAAATTACTTCTTGTTCCGTAATTAAGACAATGCCCAGAGACCGCTCCCAACAGAACAGGGGTGATATCAACCAACACCCACCCCTCCCTAGGTCACAACAACACCCAACTCCAAAGAGGGCTATCTCCCTCTTACTGTGGATTCACATGGATTCACACGCTCGCAGAACATAAACGTGGTCACGTGACGAGCTCCAAGCCAATCACAAGATTTCCGTCTAATCGGCGCGAGCTGTTCCGCTGAAGTTCAACTCATCTTTACTTTGTCCGACCCACCTCGGTGGCGTAGATGGCTAACGCGCTTGTCGTGTTGAGCTCTACCACCGGGGACGGGGAGATCGAGGTTCGAATCTCGGTCGGGTGAACTGGGGGTGTTTTTCTAAACGGTTTTCCACTCTCCCTCCACGCAAATGCGGGTTCACTTCCTCTAAATTCAACCCTCCCAATTCCTAGTCCATTAGCGTAATTAGTACTTAAGCGTATAACCCGAACGGTAGTAAGACGCGGTGCTAAATTACTTTGTCCGCTGTGCCCGGATGTTCGGCACAGGAGAAGCAATCAAATCTCAGAACCAGCCATCTCAAATCAGTGCGCGTGCGCATTTGACAACCAGAAGAAGCTTCGTTGTCCGTTGTGAGGAGATTTGAAATAACCCGTTAATGTAAAGCTTGTATCGATGTATTGGATTGTGCCACGACACAGCGTTATAAATTGAAAACACCCCATCTGGAGAACGATCTAAAATATATGTTTATCCACTAGAAAATAAAATATGTTGATAATCAGCTGAATTAAGTTAGCGTTGCAATGCATCATGGGTCAACATACAGCGTGTGAGTTTCTGTGCCACTCAAGCAGATTTTGCTTTCTATTTTCTGTGAACATGTGAATCAAGCTTTATTCTAAATAAAATAGAGAAATAACCATTCAGACCTGTTTTACTTCCAAAAAAAAAAACCCCCCGTCTCGCAAATTACCCAAGAGATAGCGGCGGGATTAAAATAAAACCCGGCACGATAGACCCTTACGGGATCTAATTAGGTTTCGTTTTCCCTTGGACATGGTACGTTTTACCTCCACGTGCCACTTTGGTTAGGAAGATGAAAACCGACCAATCCCCCCCCCCCAGCCAACTCTCGGTCAGATGCCGGGGAACACAATTTCTCCGATTCACCATCTCTTCCTTCTTCTACACATTACTCTCTCTCCTTATCTTTTGATGCATCTATCATCTGATTTTCTTAATCCCCCACCGTTCTGTCCCTCCACATTTTATCGCACCTACCCTTCTAAAAGGTCACGTGGCTAAACCCCCCCGTCCCTTGCGATCATATCTTTCTCGCGATTTTCTTCCGTGACTTTCTACCTTCATCTCTGTTGTTGTTGTTGTTGCCCATTGCCTTCTTAATCCCGTTCTATTATTCTCTTCCTTTCTTCCATCTCACTCAATCCTTGATTATTTTAGTCTCTCTCGCCATTAATTTATCTGCGCATGTTTCTCCCCCCCTTCTTCAATAGCCACATCGCCTCCCAAGTTTCCTCGGCAGTAATTTAAACCAATCCCCATACTGGACCTAGGGGGTCAGATTTCCCTAAAGTTGGCTCTATCTATCTTCCCCCCCCGCCCCCCCCCCCCCGTCTTGTTGAAATACCAACACACGCGCACAAGATGTTTAGTTGGGAGTTTGAATGAACAATTTACCGAGGATTTTTTTTTTTTAAATGGCGCAGTTTCTTAGCAGAGAGAAAAGAGTGAATACAAATTACCTAATTTTTTTAAGTCCAGAGAAGTCGAATCGAAATATTTATTGATTCCGGTTCTTCAATCAAACATTTTTAAGATTTCGGTTATTTTATTTAGCACCGCGTCTTACTACCCGTTCGGGTTATACGCCTAAGTACTAATAAGGCCAATGGATTGAGGATTGCGAAGGTTGAATTTAGAGGAAGTGAACACGTATTTTCGTGAGGGGGACAGTGGAAAACCATTTAGGAAAAGAACACCCGACCGAGATTCGAACCTCGATATCCCCGTCCTCGGCAGTCTAATTTCCACATGAAACTAGCGCGTTAGCAAACTACGCTCCCGAGAAGGGTTGTTTCGGTTATTAGTTTTCAGTTCTGATTCCGGTTCTTTTAAATACATAATGACTTGACCAAAAAAAATCACGAGAAAAAAAAAATCGAATGCTTCTAAATAAAATTAAGTTAAAGAAAGAGGGCCATAAAATACAAATATAAAAATTTAGAACTTTTAAGAAACAATAAGAAACTTTATGAAGCAAAAATATACATCGAGTCTTATTTCAATTCTGGTTCCTTTAAACGAACTGTTAATTTCGGTTATCGGTTATATCACGGTTCGACTCCCTGTTTTAAACTATAAATGCGAGGAAGTTGCTTAATTAACTTTTAATTAAGAGTTTCAAGGGATCTAAAATACTAAGTATTAATAGAATCAATTAAAATTTGTGAAATATGGTAAGTAGCCTATATTTGCTAAAAAAAAAATTATTGATGAAGAATTATGGTTATACCAACAAAGTTAGTCCTCAAGTATAAAAAGACTTTGAAATTTAAAATTTGCAAAAGACTTAGGAGAAAAACCCGCATCGGTGTATTCTCATTTATCCTGGAGACCGAGAAGTCACGGTTCGAATCTCAGCCGGGTGTATTAATATATAGAATAGATATATATCTAGCCTACCAATTACTTACAGTCCAATTTTCATAGTAAGACAACTAGAAAAATTACTAAATCTAATTTTACGTATTCATACGTCAAGTTATGTGACTTGCAGATGTCATTAGTGATAGATAATATCAATATCAACCACAAAAAAAAATTGTTCTATCGCTTCCATGAAAAATGGATTGCATAGGTCTAAATTCATGCGAGAATTTCGTAGGAGTTAAAATAGACTTTTGGTAAACATATGCGAGTGTAAAAATAAATAAATTAATAATATGATGATCAAATAAAACTCTTTCAACTTAGAATAAAGAAAATTTTACGCCCCAGAATGAACAAAAAAAAAGTACTTCTTTTCCAAGCTTGGCAAAATTTATTGTCTCGCAAAGAATAGCTTTTCTAATTTGTTTTGAGTAGCGCAGAATGTAGAGCGTTGTTGAGAGGGTGGGGGGGGGGGGGGTTCGTGAGAATGTAGCACACAAGGGAAAAGTGAGAGAGGAGCGTGTGGTAGAAGGGTGGAGGAGGGTGGACGTCCACCAAACGAATCGAGAGCATTTGCCTGCAAGGGTTGTTCGAGTGAAGGTGGTGTAAGGAGGTTTTGTAATAAAAAGAGAGCGCAGAGAGCGATAAAACTAACCCCATCCCCCTTCTCTACCTCACCCACATCACCTCTAACCACCGTCTCTCCCTCACACACACACACACACACACACACACACCCCCTTCAAGAGTAGATGAATTAAGGGGCCACTATCAAGTGAGCGTGATATTTTTCAAATTTTTTTCAAATAACTTGTGACCCAAAGAAAAATAAGAAAATATTCTTCTTAAGCGAGAAAATTCACCTAAATATTTTAAATCCATCCCAACTATTTTTTTGAAAAATTGTTTTTGATTTTTTTTTTTCAAAAACGTGAATAATATTTCCCAACGTAGTATCATTACAAAAAATTGCAGTATTTTGATTATTTTTTTCTAACCGCTTAGGTTGTCATTGAATGGTCTTAAGGCGTTACTCTTGTAATATACTAAGACTGTCAATGACTGGGAGATCGAGGTGTTGTTTTTTTTCCCCTATATGTTTTTACACTCTTCTTCCACGAAACTCCGGGTACACTTCCTCTAAATTCAACCTTCCTAATCCCTAACACTTTAGAGTGTTTATTACATAGGCGTACAATCCGAACGGGTAGTAAGACGCGGTGATAAAATAAAGTGCAGCTCTTATCATATTTGAAAATAATTGATGTTAAAATATAAGTCAGTAATTGATTAAATAAGAATTTTGTAATTTAAACATATTGATGATATAGGTGGAAATTAATTAATTCAATCGTATGAGAAATTTCGAATACACAATGATTCCTACAAAGAAAAATTGACCTAATTGATTGATTTTAAAAATAATTAATGAGTGTACATTACATGATAAATCACATTTTAAAATTGAATTAAGCTCGTAATTTTTATATTATTACTATCATTATTATCTAGGGTTTAAAAAACACAGATAATGGTCATGTTATTTCAATCGAACGTCATTTTAAATTTTAGTTTAAGAAACTAAAATAAGATTTTTTTAACTAAAATTATATTCGAGCAAAAGATTAAAAAAAAACCTCAACCACTATTACTTATGCTAGACAGTTGCCCCCAGTCTTTATTATCATTCAAGCGAGCCTCCGAGACTTGCGATTCTAGTCTAGAGTTATGTGCTACGTAGCCACCGAGAATTTAGATAGCCAGGTCAGTAGTACCACATACGGCGCATAGATAGCGCCAACGTCTGAGTTTTGATTCTTTACAAACGCAAATAAAGTATATTAGTATTAAAGTAAACCTCAAATAAAAATAGTAATTTTAATTCGTTTATCTGTTGCGTTTTATATTTGTTTTTGTGTTTAATTAATACTATAGACATTATTTAAAATAAGATTAAAAATTCAGCAAGTTTAAACTTATCTTGCGATTGTATTATAATCCTTATGACATAATATTTTCATAAACCTTTCAAGTTTACAGTATTTGTTAAATTCTTTATAATCAATTTTGTCCTTTACAAATGTGATAAAAAAAATCATGTTTCAAGTTTTCCCACGAAGAGTGGGCAGTATTATCAATTTCACTTGCACCAATAATTTTTATTTAGTACACCCACAGCTTCACTACACCAGAAGACAGAAATCGCCCGCTGTGGAAAATTTGTTTTACTTTCGCGCCAGGGCTACGTACGGAATTGTTACTGTAGCCCTGGCAGCATACTATTATTTACTCCGACCGACCCCGGCGGCCCCGCATTATTTTCTTTTGTATTATCCATATCATTTCTTTCATTCTACTATTTCTTTTTTCTCTCTCCTTTAGTACTATGTATATAATTAAGGGTAAATTCGACCCAGTAAATTGGACGGGGTGGGTTTTTGTAAATTTTCCCACCCCTAGCCTAAGGAATGCAAACAATTAGCCCGCTTGGGCGCCATATTATTTCGCTTTGATTAGTTTATGAAAATGTTCTATGTTGTGTTAGTATTCGAGAGCCCTACGGGGCTGGTGTTTACAGTAATTCTGTGTGCTTCCTGTTTTTATGTATAACTATATGATGTTAAACAAAATAAATACCTTACAAACAAACAAAATAATACAAACTTAAGAGTAAGATCAAAAGAGACAACACCGATAGCGCCACTTGGAGGAATTGATGATGTCATTTCTTACGTCACCAGTACAAATTAATCACATGAAAACAGCAAAACTTTTTTTTTTAATATAGGTAGACCAGTGACGTTAATTGGACATTGGTGTGGATTTCAAAGGTTTATTATATTGAGTTCTTGAATGTGGCCCAATTTCTAACAACTTATTTTGTCTTCCATTTGGCTTTGTGTATGTAACGCAATGGTTCGTGTACTGAATGACGTCACAGAGCCAATCAGATGTATTTCTCCATCTGGCGCTACCTTATATTCTCTTTACATTGAGTTACCCGCCTCGGTGGCGTAGTTGGCTAACGCGCCACTCGTGTTGAGCCAGACCACCGAGGACGGGGAGATCGAGGTTCGAATCTCGGTCGGGTGAACTGGGGGGGGGTTTTTCCTAAATGGTTTTCCACTCTCCTCCATGCAAATGCGGGTTCACTTCCTCTAAATTCAACCTTTCCCATTCCTAATCCATTAGTGTAATTAGTACTTAAGCGTATAACCCGAACGGTAGTAAGACGCGGTGCTAAAATAATATAATAATAATAATAATAATAATACCTTGAGTTAAACCACTTAAGGCCACATTATATTATTATTATTATATTATATTTAGCACCGCGTCTTACTACCCGTTCGGGTTATACGCTTAAGTACTCAATTACGATAATGGATTAGGAATTGAGAGGGTTGAATTTAGAGAAGTGAACCCCATTTGCGTGGAGGAGAGTGAAAACCATTTAGGAAAAACCACCCCAGTTCACCCGACGAGATTCGAACCTCGATCTCCGTCCTCGCGGTCGAGCTCACACGACTAGCGCGTTAGCAACTACGCCACCGAGGCGGTTAAGGCCACATTAATCGTTTGAATAAGCCATATTATATTATATAGTATGGAACAACTACATATTAATGTAACTTCATGTTAATTGATAATATTATATCAAACATTACAGCTGCAGATCACATGGATAGACGTATGAATACGTTAAAGAAGATATAATAACTTTATTTTTGCTGTGAGATATGTCCATTCTTAAGAATAGCGGGGTATACACACTATGAGTGAAAGTTTCATCGATACTTTCTCAACATCCTTAATGTACCCCTTTAATAAAGGTTGCACCCACTTCGGTGGCTGCACGGTCTAAGTCGTTACTCTCGCAATAGATTGTACTGCCAATGACGGAGGTAGGGGTTCAAATCTCGTTCAGGTTTACTGAAGGTGTTTTTACCTAAATTGTTTTCCTCTCTCCCTCCACGCAAATGCAGATACACTTCTTCTTAATTTAACCTTAACTATCCCTAGCATATTAGCATAATTAGTACATAGCCATGTAACCAGAGAGGGTAGTATGATGCGAATCTAAAAAAATTGTGTAGCCTTTCATAGGCGAAGAATATTTATAGCATTTTTTTTTAAATTTCGGATATGGGCAGTTAATAATGTGTTTTGTGATTGGACGACCAAATATGTAAAAAAAAAGCATCATGTCCGTTCGGGTTTATACCCTTGTGTACTAATTACCCTAATGGTTTAAGGGATAAGGCAGATAATATTTATAGGAAGTGTACCCACATTTGAGAGAGAGTGGAAAACCATTTTGGAAAAAAAAAATACACCCTCAGTACACCCGACTGAGATTCGAACCTCGATCTTCCCGTCACATCGGTAGTCTAGTATACGGCGAGAGTAGAGCCTTAGACAATGCAGCCACCGAAGAGGGTCAAAAACAAAGTTAAATCTTTACGATACAATAAATGTTAACCGTAAACTATCGCATAATTGGAGGGGGGGTCACTAAAATATTTCAACAAACTCTAAGTACCAAACAAAAGAATTTATAAAAGAAGTTAAATTAAACAAATCAAAAGTTTTAGTTTTATTTGGGAACAGCATCATAAAAATATTTAACAATGGCCGTGGATTCAACAATATAATAGTTAGTCCCTAGTTTGAGGATATACTTTATTTTTTTATGAATGTATTTGCTGAATTTATTTGTTAAAGGCACGGTTGAGTTTGAAACAACATTGCAGTAGTATTTTAGTGAGAGTTTCGGATTACTGGACATTTGGATGAGAAAAGTCTTGGTTTAGTGACTACAAATATGAACGATTTGGTAGCTAATTATTTTTTCTGAAATTTAAATTATTCATTCGAAACTCTTTACTTACTTACAATATGGAATTAAGAGCGTAAATCACACGCCTATCAACTTTGTGATACAGTCGGTTCGAAATCGTAAATTTGATCGTACACTATTGCACGTGGATCATTTCTGATCAAACATTAATGACGATAAAGAGTTAATAGATGTTCCTAAAACAGAACATTTTTTAAAAATATTTGAAAAAAAAACAAACTGCGTTAAAAAGGCCGTAAAGAAGAACCGTTAAAACTATTGTTTTGTATATTCAGAGTTTTACATCCCTTAGATACAGGAGAGATGTTAACTAACTTAACTGACCGTTTAATAGCATGCCTTTACCGATTTTTTTTTAAATCTCCACTCTAATATCTAATATTTAAACTAATTAATCTTGTCACTTGATTGTTGTTAGGAGTAATCTCTAAATTATCGTCCTTAATCTGTGCTTTCCATGCGACCATTTACTTAGGTTTTACAAGTGAACGCTTAAAAGATATTTCCTTACTAGCCTCTAATAAAATGTAATTCTTCTTTTAACAGTTTCCTTATTGTTACCTAACAAAACTAAATCATCTGCGTAACCTGAAAGGTGAATTGTACTGTTTAATGTCAACCCTTCCCTACTCTCTTTATTATTATTATTATTATTATTATTATTATTATTATTATTATTATATTATTATTATTATTATTATTATTATTATTATTATCACCGCGTCTTACTACCCGTTCGGGTTATACGCACTTACGCTAATGTGTAATGGTAGGGTGATTGTGGGATGAAATGGAGGACCTACAGTTTAACGTGGGATCCGAACCACGGTGGAGGCCTGGCATTTCACACATTCACAAGTTGTGATTAATACACATCTTTTCAGAGGTGAGGTAAGGGTTTGGCTATCAGATAAATCTGTACCGGAACCGAGGATTGAACCCCGGACCCCCTGCACAGAAGTCTTGACACCTTACCCCCCTAGACCACCAGGTCACCCCTAATCTCTTACATTACATTAATCTAAGGCTAGATTAAAACGAAATGGGGAAGATACACCCTGATTTTGGTTGGTAGAACAGAAGAGAAAATTCAAACATATTTAATTGCGGCCAACAATGATAACATTTTACCATCTTATTTGTGTTATTTTATTGGTATTAATAATATCTATCAACAGTGACAGCTGCAGATAACATGACTTTATGTATGAATATATTAAAATGGTTTAAATAACTTTGGTAACTAACTTCTACTGTTATTTCTATAAAAATTATACTATACATCTCCTTGTTTCGATCCACTATGTATTTAGAAAGTGTCTGATAATTGATAACCAACCCGTGCCCTGCCAATTAGCCTATTAGCTTGACAAGTATTTTTGAGTATCCCAAACATAACTTATTTGTCATGTATATTGTTTATTTTAAATGAATCGTAGGTCGTTTTAAATATATATAGGCCTATGTAAAAATTGAGGTCTTGTTGCATTCCCAATTTTTTTTTTCCTAATATTTGGCGAGTAATAGAAATCTGATCCATTTTTGATCTATTTCGTCGAAATCCACACTAATGATCCCCAATTAATTTCTCGGCATGTGACGTCAAACTCATTAAAATTATGTTAGATAAAATTATGTTAGATAAAATTTTGTTAGTATGTTTATTTTTTATTTTTTTAGAACCACGTATTACTACCCAGTCGGGTTATACGTATATGTACTAATTACGTTAGTGGTTTTAGGGATTAGAAAGGGTATATTTAAAGAAAGTGTACCCGCATTTGTGTGGAGTGTAGTGGAAAACCATTTAGGGAAAACTACACCTCAGTACACCCAACCAAGATTCGAACCTCGATCTCCCCGTCCTTGACAGTATAGTCTACAGCGAGAGTAGCGCGTTAGACCATGCTCCTAACTAAACGGGTTGTAGCATGTTATTACACTCAAATATAGCTTTCTTTGAAAATGGTTATTTTAAAATCTTTACCATCCAGTAATAAAATTAATTATTTGGTTTTGCACCATTAATTTAATGAAAATAGAATGTCGGGCTATCACTAAAATTTAATATTATTTTTAAAATATAAATTAAAAAATATTCGAAATGAAATTTTTTTTTTTTGAACGTTCTTGCTTGTTTTAGGTTGTGTGTTACGCAATAAATTTCAAAAGATTAACAGATTAATGTATTTATGCTATTTTAGAAATGTTAGATTTAATTATTGTTTTTTAGTGGCATTAGTTTTTATTTGCATTCAAATTTGTATTTTGTTTATTAAGTTTTTGAGTTAAGGTTTAAGTTCTGTATAATTTATTAATTGCAGTTTATTCATAATATTTTAAGATATCACTTGAATGTTTCTACGTTCTTTTGTTCAACACAGTAAAAAAATATATATATTCTCTTTGGATTTAAGACAACACATTTATAATCATTTATATAAATATTTATTTTGGTAGGAACAAAGTAAACAAAAGTTAAAACTAGAATCGAAGCATTCACAGGCCAGACAGACATAAATTGAAACCTGATGATCCACGGCCTAATAGAAAAACAAAACAATGAATGTTACAATGACCATAATTAGTTTGAAAATAGTTAATAATATGATTTGTTTGAAAAGCTTACCTATCCAAGACGATTTTGAAGAAACTTTCAATGATGTTATTACGCCTTTAGTTCCCGCGAACACGTTTTTTTTTTAAAGGGACAACAATGCCAGTAAAACTTGTTGATGGTTTGATTTGTAAACGTAACAACAATGTCTGTGATAAAAGAGTATGAACCAGAAGGGAGTTATAACGCGTGCCGGTATAAATCACACGCTATCGGCAAATTGTTACCACGCGAATCGGAAAACGTAAACAAACAAGTACGCAATACATTACAATTGAGATGCGTGAAATAAGTTTCTACAATCAGATCTGTTATGGCGGCCTCCAGCCAAACAACTGACGAGCGAAATTCGGGAGGAAGCGAGGCCTGGTTCTCCCCCCCTCCCCCTTCTATGCATCCCCTCCCACTGCCAACGGACCAGTAGCCAGCACCGCTGGCGAAGTTGGCAGTCCCTATTCGTTGCTATGGCTTTCAAGCTTTTCCACTCGAATTTAAAAGGATATTTTAATAAAATATATATTTAATATTTGGGTATTTTAACATACCCGAAAGGACTAGAAAGGGTTATTGTATCCATGGCAAAGCGACCTTGATCGATTCCGGATTGTGCCTTAAAACAGTTATCATTTAGGTTCGTTATATTAGAATCGATATCGATGAGGATTGTTTAGTTGTAAGTGATGCTGTTTCAAGCTGAATTAGTTAAGCTGTTTGATGATAAAACCTTGTTTTTAGAAAGTCCTATTTTAAAACCGACTAAGAGGGAAGTGACCTGGTGGTCTAGCCGGGTAAGATGTCAGACCTCTGTGCTGGGGGTCCGGGGCTCAATCCTCGGTTCCGGCACAGATTTATCTGCTTGTCCAAACCCTTCCTTCACCTCTGACAAGACGTGTGTATTAATCACAGCTTGTGAATGTGAGGAATGCCAGGCTTCCACCGTGGTTCGGATCCCACGTTAAACTGTAGGTCCTCCATTTCATCTCACAATCACCCTACCATTACACATTAGCGTAAGTGCGTATAACCCGAATGGGTAGTAATAATAACACTAAGAGGAAAAAGGGGGGGCAAAGGGGATTTATTTTTAGGTATTTAACATGCACTTTCTGAACCGAATGATTATATCAGCACACGAGAATTTCTATGAACCAGAGCGAAAGGGCCAACCAATTTTTGCCAGGAAAGGTAGTTTCACATAACTTCCAGGGTTCTTTTAGATACCACAATCGACATGGTACCAACAGCTTTACTTCACCTCCGAATGAAGTTGTGCCACGGATTTTTATCTCTCAAGAAAAATTTGTCGCTCTCGACTGGGGTTGAACCCACGAACACCGGGTACTGAGGCGATAACTTTACCCCAAAACCACCGAGGTCAACGGGATGAATTTTAAAATGTGGTTATTTCAGAATACAAATTAGAAAATAGCATCATAATTATAACGCCATATACAAAATTTGCTATTCAAATTACAATGCAAGATTAAATTAGTCTAGGTCCCAACCAGGATATGATTAGTGTCCATGAAAGAAAGTGATAAATATTACAATAATTTTGTTTCGTTTATTTATAGATATTAAACGGTGAAATTCTAACTTTATATGCCAACAATATTGTTAAGTAGCATTTTCCTTAGAGAGAGAAAAAATGCAATAACTTTATTAAATATAGTTTTTACTTTAATATAATTATTGCAGGGGTCAGTCCTCTCCAACCCTCTTACTAGAACAGTGGTTCCAAATCTGGGGGGCGCGGACCAATAACGTTAAAAAACCATCTAAGAATTGAAGAAATGTTCTATTTCTATCCCTTTTACAAAATAGGTAGGATAATTTCTTGCTGTATTAGGAACATTGCCTACCATTTGTAATAATTAATATATTAGGTTACCAGCCAAGATGTAAGGCACTCGTACACATGCACATGTTTATTTTCAAGCTCGCAAGATTTATAATGCCCCCCCTCCCCTCTGAATTATCCTCTCTACCTTCCCCTTAAGCTACCATTGCGGCTTCGTGCAACACCACCGAATTTACAACTCTTGACTCTTATAGAAATTAAACAGTGTTGTCGACTTTAAATGTTAAATGATTTGCTGTATGTCTCTGCCAATTATCAAACCCAATATTCGAGAATTGATTAAATCAAAACAGTGACGACCATAACACTAATTTTCAGTCAATTTATTTGTACCATCATGACGTCATTGTAGCACTGATTTTTCGTATAAAATAAATAAGTGTAAAGAAGTGAAAAGAGAACAAAAAAATTTTTTTTTAGAGATTTTTGTAATAACAATCCAAAATATAGACGGTCAGACGTTGTGAAAGGTATAAGCGGAAGGGAGATTCGATGATCTCCAAGGGAGGCGCTAGCTGAAAAAGGTTGG
Source organism: Timema podura (assembly GCA_033556935.1). Classification (NCBI taxonomy): domain Eukaryota; kingdom Metazoa; phylum Arthropoda; class Insecta; order Phasmatodea; family Timematidae; genus Timema; species Timema podura. Next base: position 52,958,482 of record JAVRXN010000012.1, on the reverse strand, counting down.
GAACCCCTGTACTAGAAGGTTAAAGATAAATCTATTATAAGTTTTTTTTTAAACTCCCAAATCGACACAAGTGACAAAAGTGATTCTTGTTCGTAGACAATACTATTTTTCACTTTCACTTCACCTATTGAAACTAATCATAATTTGTATCAGAAAAAAAAAATTCTAGTTCCCATCACCACTCTAAGATTCCCACCCCTCTGCCCATACACCAAGGGTACCGCTATTAACTTCGAGAAGAAACTACTCTCTCTCTCAAACGAGTTGCTAAATACTGCCGTCAATTGATTGATACAGGAGGGAGGGGGGTTGGGAAGTTGTAAAGTAACAGGGAGGTATGAGGGGTGGCCAGTATTAGAGACGAAAACTATGAAGGCTACTCAGTCATAAAACACTTTTACCTTCAACCTGAGCTAACTACATTTACCTATTTTAATCACAAATTCAATGAAAATACGCTAAACTAATTCATATATTTAAATAAATAAAATTACAGGGGTCTACAAAAAGAATTGTTTTACGTACAAAACAAACAAAAAAGTAGGTTAAACAATGCAGCTAGTATTTTTTTTAATGCTAATGTTTGTATAAGAAATCTGTAATCAAGGCCGTAGTCAAGGGGGGTTTTGGGGGTTCAAACCCCCCTGAAATTATTGGCTGGCTACGGTCTTGTCTGTAATCATAGAAGTTTTACCCGTTTGGACACTTGAGCAGTGCCTTACTACAGAAGCCCCATGGCTTCTTTGGTGCTGACTGACAGCTCACAGCTCACAGCTGATGGCTTTGAAAAGCTACCAGACCAAATTATGTATCCCTACGCCGAATCAAATGATCTGCAAAAAACATGTGTTTAGCAGCTGTCACTTCTGACAGTCAAAATTTAGGTATATACCTAAATGTTGACTGTCAGAAGTCAGCTGTGAACTGTCAGTCAGCACCAAAGAAGCCACGGGGCTACTGTAAATAATATTGTTAGTTATTTTTAGTTTTCACTTTGAAGACATTTTTTTGTGTACACGTTCAAATAACTTTAAAATAATTTAGAATCAATCTATTTTCTAAACAGAAGGGGAAGAAAACCGATAGGCCTAAATAAACCTAATTGAGAATACCATCATAAAATCTGTCGTGTCGTAGGTACAAAAATCAGTAGTAAAATGTGTATAATATCTTCCAAACCGTCAGCCATATTTAATATATAAATATATATAAGATAAGACGACTGACTGTATCTATAATTTGAGTCTCTCCTGCTTCAAAATGTTAGCTACGCCACTGAATTATTGAATTACTGAAAGCATAAAATGGATTCGAACAAATGACCCCTTGGATAATAACATGGGTATCCGGTGTTCTATTCTATTTACAATTTTCGGTAGATTCTTATGAAAATTGAATCTCCTTTAACATCTAAAAAGTGTTTTCGGTAGAGTCTTATGAAAATTGAATCCACTTTAACGTCTAAAAAGTATTTACTTTCAATAACATCCATTTTAAGTTATTTGATTTCCAACTAATCCGTAATTAATTTCAAACCTTCAAATTCACTAAAAAAATATTGTTGATTAAAATATTTAATTTATGGCACCAAGGTTACTAAACGGATAAATTTAAGAAGGTAAGAATTAGGAAGATAAGTTAAAGAAAATACACCCGCATTTGTGTGAAAAAAGGATGGGAAAACCATGGTGATATATCACACTAGGGAAAATCACCCCCAGTGCGCCTTAACGAGATTCAAACTTGGACCTTCATGTCACAGTTAATCCAATATATTGTAAGAGTGACACCAGAGACCATCCAGCCACCGATGTGGTTATATTAAAACTATTGTTTATTATTTATTTTATCAATTATCTACTATTTCTATGTTTTAATTCTATTTATAACCCGTTTTGGTAGCTGCGTGGTCTAACGCGCTACTCTCTGAGTAGCCTAGACTGCTGATGATGTGGTGTTCGAGATTCGAATCCCAGTCGGGTGTGCTGAGGGTGTTTTTTCCAAAATGTTTAACCACTCTCCTTCCACGCAAATGAGGGTACATTTCCACTGAATATAACCTTCCTAATCTCTAAAACCATTGGTTCAATTAGCAAATAATCTTATAACTTCAACGGGTAGTAAGACGCGGTGCTAGAAAAAATTACTTATGTTCCCATAAACAAATTAAATAGCCCATAATCGGCTTTTCATTTGGTTGAATTTTAAACTAACCCCAACAATTAAAGTTCACTTTTATCTGTACGACTTCAAGTTAAAGACAACTTGAAGAATCTCCAACTCCCCCTCCCCCTTTTTCCTCTAGTTTCAACTTTTTTGAGCAAACTTAAAAGGGGGCATTAAACATCAAGAGTGAAACTTTCAATGTTTACAGTTTTGGTAATTAAAAAACTTAGAAAAAAAACACACAACAAATCAACAACTCGGTGGGAAGTCGTGGCTATCTTCGTACTTCGATGTTTCCCAGCTCTTATGATCATATCCAATTAAATTAACACAACTAATTACTTTGCTGGAAGTTAAGCCAACTTTAAACTTTTACGTCTAGTTTTTCAAAAAGTAATTAACATGGAAAAACGCTTTAAAGATGAACTGAGAAATACTATTTTTTTTTTACTCCTTTTTTTTCTCTTTTAACTCTTCCAAATGACAGTATAAATTCTTTCCAACCAACCTCTTGAATTATTTTGACTTCTTAGTTTTTTCATCCATAAATAAGAGGCTAAACAAAATGTGTGGACAGATTTTATTTTATGTATGAACAACAACTCTTTTTTGTATAATAATTTATTTAAATGCATTTAATGTTATGTTTTACTTTATGATTTAAAAGAGAATATTGCAATCGTCTGTGAATTCGAGATTATTATGAATCTTAACTTTTATGTGACCCCCCAAACCCCTTCTTCCCCCCAAAAGGAAGTTCTTCTAATTAAGTCCGTCTGTCTCTGATACTACAGCCGAAAAGGTTTGATTATTTTTTTTCAAATTTGATATTTAGATTAGATTATTTTCATTTTGCTCCTAGCCCTCAAATTAAGGGAGTAGTAAAATTATTTAGAAAATTATAAATGTTTCAAAAATGCCTCTAAATATTTTGTTTGAACGGATATCTGGGTAGTGTTTGACATGAAAAATAGCACTGTATACGCTTTATTTATTTATTTTTTTTGAGAAAAACTTTATTTAAAGGTAGTTTACTGCTGACAGATATTTGAAAGTTACATTATTTTAATTGCTTTAACGATTATGAATATTTGAAGTGTGATTGAAATGTAAAATATAATTGTATACGTTTTCTTTTTTTTTTTGGGGGGGGGGGGGAGGTTGGGGTAGGTGAGATAATTATTTTAAGAGTAGATTATAAATTACTAATTTTTGAAAATTTATTATCTTTTGAAAATGGCTCTACCATTTTTGGCTCAAAATGGATAACTGGAGAGTATTCTAAATGGTAAATAAGAATGTAAGCTCGCTACTCTATCCAGACCCATATTTACATCTGTGGAAGCCCCAATTCTGTAAAAAAAAAAAAAAAATTGAACGACCCAACATTAAACAACGTTTTGACATCACCAATTTTTTTTCTTTCTTCACAAAAAATAAAATGTTTAAAGCCCAGTGTTAAATATATTATTTAAATAGGTAGATGTTGTCACTACAACGAATTAAATTAAAAATTCCCTGTGTAGCCACTAGATTCGCTTCGATCAAGGGGTGCTGTTTATTTTTTGAAAATTACCGTCTTTAAATATATTTTTTGTGCCGCATATGCCATTAGTAACTAAATCATATTTTGTCAGAAATAAATTTATAATTTATATTGCAAGTTATATATATTTTTAATGCAACAGTTTGTGGAGGTCCCAGCTGGGGATGAGGGGGGTAGGAGCATTATCCCTGTCTCAATCCCCGGCCCTGGTTCTAATAAGAATATTCTGAGGGTAGTTTACTGATGACTGATAGAGCGAGACTTTGTTACAAACTATTATACACTATACGAGAAAGTATGTATGCTAGTGTCGTGAAATATATTTGTTTTTCCATCAAAAATAGTATTTTTTTAAAAAAAAATAGTAGGGTAGGTGCGCCGCATAGACGTTCTCTCTCTTTCTTAAAATATACATTTACTAAAAACTAGTAAGGTTTGTGAAACGAAATATACACGGTTACAGAAACATTGAGAAAATAGGAATATCTTTGTCCTCCTAAGAGCATCACAATCAATTTCTTTTTCAGAGTGCTCCATAAAAAATATATAAATATGTTTACTTATAGCTCAGACTATTGGTTTTATAAAAATATATTTTAAGTAAACGATTTTTATTTTTAATGGTTCTATATCTTTATAATGATAACTTATTTCGTAATTCAAATAGTTGTAAAGATATGATCAAAATTAGTGATACTAGCTGATCTAAAGTAGTCTCAAACTCATTTTAATGGGAAATTGAGAATTGCCATTTTGTTTATAGTACTAAACAATGCCTAGATACAAATTGTAATCAAAATCTTTGAAACTAATTTTAAAAAAAATCGATTCATTATTTTTTTGGCCCTTCAGTAAACTACCACTAGTTTTAGGGTTAGATAGCTTGAGGGTTATCAGCGCTACCAACGCTAAGGACAGAAATCTCCCCATTAAAATACCACCATAAACCCAGCCCATCGCGTATTGGTTGTGTTCCCGAGGAGTTTATCAGCGCTACCAACACTTGAGGACATACATTTCCCCCGATGAAAATACCTCCCTAAACCTATCCCAGCGCGTATTGGTTGTGTCCGGAAGAGTTTGTTGAGAGAGAGAGTTCTAAGCGGGCGCTACCAACACTGCGGCCATTAACATATCTGCGAACAAACTCCCCTGTGTAACCAGACCGTAGAGAAAGTGTCGAGGGAAGTTTCGTCAGATAATGGGAACCGCAATGTTTACTCTTTGTTGGCTCTGTGCATACTTTCACGAAACAAAAGACTTTGGAACAGAGATGGAGGGGAGGAGGGGGGGTGTAAGCGAGAAAACAAGTTAGAGCGAGAGCGTAAAGAGCAAAGAAAAATAAGAGAGAGAAAAATAATATAGTAGATTAGGAGAGGGAAAGAAAGAGGATACAGTAATGAAATGGGTACAGCTGGGGACAAAATGTAGGCAATATGATTTTTTTTATCACTGCGCCTTACTACCCGTTCAGGTTATACGCGTGACGATAATTATTATAATTGGGTAGGGATGAGTAAGGAACTATTTTAAAAGTAATCTGCGAGCATTTACGTGGAAGAGAATTGGGAAACCCTTTAGGAGGAAAAACCCTCTGAAGACCAGACCGGGATTTGAACCCCAACCTCCCCACCATCAGCAAGTCAGTCTAACAAGAGGGTGACGCTTTAGACAGATTAGAAGAGACGGTGGCTCTTCGGTTGTTACCAGGCTAAGCAAGGCTTGACTAGACTGTACCAATCTACTGTTATTTTCCCTTCTCGCTACCCATTTGGGGTCTCGCTACCCATTTGGGTTTTTTTCTTTTATTTAGCACCGCGTCCTACTAACCGTTCGGGTTATACGCTTAAGTACTAATTACGCTAATGGATTAGGAATTAGGAGGGTTGAATTTAGAGGAAGTGAACCCGCATTTGCGTGGAGAGAGAGAGAGTGGAAAACCATTCAGGAAAAAAACCACCCCCAGTTCACCCGACCGAGATTCGAACCTCGATCTCCCCGTCCTCGGCGGTCGAGCTCAACACGACTAGCGCGTTAGCCAACTACGCCACCGAGGCGGGGTTTTTTTTTTCCTATGCTGAATTGACGACTGGGGAACTGAGAGTCATGTCTTTTCTAGAATTAAGTTATCTTGTAAGTGGTGTGCTGATATAAACAGCCATTTCATAAAGGAGGGAAAAAGAAGAAGAAAACAAATGTGATGATATTACTGTATTTAAGTAAATACTTTTTTTTAAATATGTTTTTCAAAAATCATCCGTTTCATCCAGAAATCCAGATAAACGGAGTTTCACTGTAATCGTAACGAGTTTATTTTAATAAAAGTAAATGCACTGTTAATCATTGACTAACCAAACTAATTTGGACCAAGGGTTGTTCAGTAATCAATCGTTTTATTAGTCAAACATAAATAAATCGGATACATACCATGTTAAATCTATTATTTTACGAATATTAAACCTCGTGATGGAACTGTATCCGTGCCGCAATAGAGTCTAGCACGAGAATAAAATAAAACGCCGAAAACATCATTTTCCGCTCCCACGTTTTGATTATTGACGTTTTTACTTATTTATTCTATGTTACTAGGACCTTGAAAGTCCATTGCCACACTTACAAAAGTACTCCACCTATCCCTATCTTGAGCTAGTTCTATCCAGTCCACCTCATTACACTCTATATCTACCTTGAGCTAGTTATGTCCAGTCCACCTCATTATACCCTATTCATATCTTGAGCTAGTTCTATCCAGTACAACTAATTAGACCCTATCCCTATCTTTAGCTAGTTCTATCCAGTCCACCTCATTATACCATATTCATATCTTGAGCTAGTTCTATTCAGTCCACCTCGTTATACCCTATCCCTATCTTGAGCTAGTTCTATCCAGTCCACCTTGTTATACCCTATCCCTATCTTTAGCTAGTTCTATCCAGTCCACCTCATTATACCATATTCATATCTTGAGCTAGTTCTATCCAGTCCACCTCGTTATACCCTATCCCTATCTTGAGCTAGTTCTATCCAGTCCACCTTGTTATACCCTATCCCTATCTTTAGCTAGTTCTATCCAGTCCACCTCATTATACCCTATTCATATCTTGAGCTAGTTCTATCCAGTCCACCTCGTTATACCCTATCCCTATCTTGAGCTAGTTCTATCCAGTCCACCTCGTTATACCCTATCTCTATCTTGAGCTAGTTCTATCCAGTCCACCTCATTACATCCTCTCTCTTTCAGGTTGATTGACGTTCTACCGTATTTATTAGACCGGTACCTCCCAAATTTTTTAGAACCACACACTTTAGTGGATCCCCTATAGATTTAATGAACATAAAGGGGCTATGTTTTAATTTATTTTTATTTATTGACGTTTTCTTTAAAAATTATTAGAATTTATTTTTAGTATTTTTAATTGGTTGTCAGTCCATCCTACTTCAAGCTGGTTCGTTGTTCCATTTTTTAACGTACGAAAACAAGATACTGGGACAAACCTTGTAACCTTCGTCTAACCTTGTAAGGTAGCAAGCTTACCTTTTATCATTCTACTATGGCATATATTATAAGATAGGTTCGTAGTGTAATCCGTCAAGGTAAGGTCGACCCTTTCGGAGTGAACTAAGTCTACGTACTTCCGTGGGTTCGACTATTTGCGACGGGAAAGCCTGTTCTGAAAGGCCTTATTTCGTACCAGAATCCTACTTTATAGTAGTATTTCGTTAGGATTAAAGGCCTTCCAGAACGGACTTAGTACAAAAAAAATGGGGGTATAGCGCCAACTCTTTGGATCAGATAATATTACGCTCGCTGAGAGTTCTCATCGATTCTGCATGCAACCGTGTTATTGGAAAATGGGAATCGTCTCGAGTTCTTCTCAAGCTCCTATCACCAAAAAAAAACCTCCGATTGCGGTTTTTTTATCGCTGGGATAAGACTCACCAATTATTCGGGGATTATCAACCAGCTTTGCGAGATTCGCAAACTAATCAGTTATGAGGCCTGCATAGATCTTTATTCCAACCAGCCTCCTTTTTATTTGTTACTATCTTACTTCTCGTAAAGAGAGAAAGTATTGTGATCGTAAAAAAAATATAATTTTTAAATAGGGTTTTGGGAAATAGGCACTTGGAATGCACATAAAAAATATGTGATAGTGTCTAATATTTCATGTAAGCTCTTTTGTGAAATGCGATGCTTTTTCCTTCTTGTTTCTATTACAATGTAAATTATCTCGTTTCACATTGTTGAAGAGTACAAGGGGGAAAAAAGGGTAGTCACATGACACACATTTTCTATGATAGCAACTATTTTATCTCAAACCTCAAAAGGACCTCTAAAATACTTTTTTTTAACTAGTTTTAACCAGACAGAAACCTATTTTAGCCATAATCTAAAGTGCATTTGAAAGGTCTAGTGATTGTCTAACAGTTGGCAGCACTAACTTAATCTAAAGTGAATTCTAAAGGTCTAGTGATTATCTAACAGATGGCAGCACTAACTCAATCTAAAGTGCATTCGAAAGGTCTAGTAATTGTCTAACAGATGGTAGCACTAACTTAATCTAAAGTGCATTCGAAAGGTCTAGGGATTGTCTAACAGATGGCAGCACTAACTCAATCTAAAGTGCATTTGAAAGGTCTAGTAATTATTTAACAGATGGCAGCACTAACTCAGTCTAAAATGCATTGGAAAGGTCTAGTGATTGTCTAACAGATGGCAGCACTAACTCAATCTAAAGTGCATTCGAAAGGTCTAGTGATTGTCTAACAGATGGCAGCACTAACTCATTTGGGGTTAAGATTGGGCTGTTTGGTGCACAGTACCATTTATTTTATGTTTGGTCTTTTCTCTTTCCTATTTTTTCATCATTTTCTATTTTCAAATAATTAGTACAGTTTTCGAATTTTTGCCACTCATAAAAAAAACCGGCTAGTGACTCAAAAGTTTGGGGAAAGCCAGCGCTCGGACTTAGAAAAACCTTGGAGTACTTGTGCCAGTATAGCGCACTTAGAGAAACCTTGGAGTACTTGTGACAGTATAGCGCACTTAGAGAAACCTTGGAGTACTTGTGACAGTATAGCGCACTTATAAAAACCTTGGAGTACTTGTGACAGTATAGCGCACTTAGAGAAACCTTGGAGTACTTGTGACAGTATAGCGCACTTAGAAAAACCTTGGAGTACTTGTGACAGTATAGCGCACTTAGAGAAACCTTGGAGTACTTGTGACAGTATAGCACACTTAGAAAAACCTTGGAGTACTTGTGACAGTATAGCGCACTTAGAAAAACCTTGGAGTACTTGTGACAGTATAGCGCACTTAGAGAAACCTTGGAGTACTTGTGACAGTATAGCGCACGGCTCGAGTTTTTTCCCCCCCGAAAGTATTTAGCTATTAAAGTTGAGCCAGTAAAACCAGCCATATTGTGCTAATGACAGGATATGGTTAATGTGCGCGAGGCAGGGAGTAAACCACGGAACATCCCTTGTATTATTCATCCCCCGAAACAAAACTACAAGCGTCAGAGATTCGAGCCAAACATGCGCATTTCCGATAGAGAAGGGTTAGTTCGAAATGGCTACGGGAAGGGTAAGGGGGGGGGGGGAGAGAAGTTTAATAATACACTTCACCCCCACCGTGGGATAACAAGTTCAACTTAGATAAGTTAGAGGGCCTAGGTTTATGAACCAAAGCGAGATTTATCCGACGTACATCGTACGATGATCGTTCATTATGGACACGTATTAGGGGTCATCCATAAACCACGTGAGGCTTTTTGTTTTACTTACATGAGCATGAGGAGGGGAAGGGGGTTTATAAAAAAAAAAGGTAACACCAAGAATAAAGTTTACCTGACCCCTCCCTCCCTCCAACGTGTGTTACGTAACTTTTTCACATCAAGAGTGAATGTCATTATTTCGTAGGGAAGCTTTAATGAAATTAAAAGAGGGTCTCAGATTTATTACTATTCAGCAGTTATTTAGTTATTTAAGGTATTTAACGTGCACTTTCCGAACGACTAATACATCAGAGCACGATAATCTCTATGAGCGAGAGTGAAAGAGCCTACCAATTTTTCCGGGAAAGGTATTTTCACATACCTTCCAGGCTTACTTTACATACCACAATGGATATAGGACCGATGGTTTTATTTCCCCTCCGAAGGAAGTTGTGCTATGGATTTTTATCGCTCAATAAAAATCCATCGACCTTGGCTGGGTTTGATCCCGCGAACATCGGGTCCTGAGATGAGACTTTATCCCAAGACCGTGAGGTTGACCAACAGAATCCCAAGCTGAAGTACATACATCACAGGAGGTTGTGGTAGCTGATAGATAGCAGAAGATGTAAAAACTATTAAAATAAACAAATTAAAAACAAATTTGTTTGTTGTGAAAGTTTCGACTGCCAAAAGTGACAACAAATCAAAATAATATGGTCTTGCAGGTCACGTGGTTTGGTGAGTGAATACATGAAAGTAGATATGGTGAATTTTTCTGGCTGTCGGTTGCCAACAGCCCACTTCGGTGGCCACACGGTCTAAGCCGCTACTCTCACAGTAGACTAGACTTACGAAGATCGAGGTAATAGTCTCGGTCGGGTGTACTGAGGTTTTTTTTTCCAAAATAGTTTTCCACTCTCCCTCTACACAAATGTGGATACACTTCCTTTAAATATAACCATTCATAATCCCTAAAACCCTCTGCGTAATTACTACATAAGCGTATAATCCGAACGGGTAGTAAGATGTGGCGATAAAAAAAAAGCTACCATCACTCTTAGGGCGAACGAACTGTATATTTAAGTAAGTTTATAAACGCTGAAAACATAAACAAAACTATTATTTTTTCAACATTTAAATATAATATCTATGTTGCATAACACTGTGAAACCCCCCCTTAGATCCCCGACGTAGCACCGTGTAGCCATTAGGGCCCACGCCTATCCCCTTTCAACAGCGTTACGTGGTTTATGGACCATCCCTTAGAATTACAATACAATTTTCATAGGAAGAGCCTCGTCTACCAACTAGAATGTTAATAGATCTACAGTCATATTTTCATAAGAAGCGCCCTTATCTGCACGCTAGAAAAACTACCAGGAGTAAAAAATAGCGCAAGCTTTAGTCCGTAGTTTTACCGTTTTTATAACAGAATACTCTCTCTTGGCCAAAATGAACAAAAAATACCTTCTACTTAATTTATTATTTTATTATTTTCTAGCCCGGCCCCTTCCCATCTACCGATAAAATAGGGAGTTTTAGTAATAAATGTTCAAATAGCAAAATGTTATATGGCTGCAATACAAATTGGTGGCATCTTACTACCCGTACAGAAAGTATACATTCAACTACACTAATTTGGTAGAGACAAGGAAGGCAGAATTAGATTAGATGTATCATCCATTAGCGTGACGGGAGAGTGGAAAACGGTTTGGGGAAAAAACACCCTCAGTGTACCCAGCCGTGATTCGAACATGGATCTCCCACTCACCAGCAGTTCAGTCTTTACCAATAATATCACCTTTGATTAAATGAACTTTGGTTCAGGCTGTGTTAGTAAAATTAAGCTAGAAGTAATATTTTCTGCAAAATTTCTCCTTTAATTAATACAGTTTACAGTACAGTGTTACACATAAAAAGTTAATCCTCTTGTTTTTGTGAAAATATTAATATTATCGATTTTGTGAAAACATTCATCATCTTATTTTTGTGAAAACATTGATCCTCTTTGTTTTTATGAAAACATTGATCCTCTTGTTTTTATGAAAACATTGATCCTCTTGTTTTTATGAAAACATTGATCCTCTTGTTTTTATGAAAACATTGATCCTCTTATTTTTATGAAAACATAGATCCCTTGTTATATGAAAACATTTCGTCCTGAGCAAGTTCCTAATCCCGGACGTATGTCCCTAAAGATCGCGTGCCTGTGACGTTCACGGAGCGGTCCTGGGTTCGAGTACAAGCCATATCCCTTCCTCCACGTAGTGGGTGAACACCTTCTTGGAGAAGTTGAGGGGTGAAGGTGGGTTTGGCCCCTCTAGTTGGAGTGTGTAGCGGGACAGTAGACCACACAGGCACATTCGCATCTGCATCTGGGCGAAACGCTTACCTTAAAGTTAAATAACCACGCACTCAAATATTAAAAAAATTGATAATAAAGACAACTTTAAATAAAAATAAAATAGATGAAATAACAAAACCAAATAAAAATACACAAAATAATATACATATACTAGTATATTTAGCTAAAAAAAATGTTAAGGCAAACCTCCTCCGCCATATTCCACATTAAAACCTGAAACTAATTCAGATTCACTTTCAACAATATCAAAAGGAATACAATTAGTTTCCGCCAAACAAGAAGTTATCCAAACAAAACTAACAGGAATTATAATTAAATTAAACCACACACAATATTGATAACCATACATATCCAATAAATTAAAACTACCACCAATAAAATAAATAATATCCTTGTGAGGTTCGTGGTAGTTGAACCATGACCTCATCTGTTAAAGATGGATACACTACCTAACTGTCAGTTAAGACCAGGAGGTTGTTACACTATTCACGCACCAGATCTCAGTACCAGAAAGCCGACACATTATTTTGTGAGCTAGACTCGTGACGTTTAGGTCGACAGATTATGTAATCGTCCTTGGTCCTCTGTCACAATCGCTATCCCGTACTCGGAGCGAGCAGCCCGGACTGAATTTGATTTAAATCCCCGGTTGGGATAAAAAAAATTATATGATCTAAGGTTAAGTATGAGGGATTTTGAGTTCACTAAAAGTGCGATACCGGACGCTATCAGCCAGACTTGAGTTTAATTGCTCGTAAACACCATAATAACAGTAAGTCTCCTATTAAAATATATACAGGGTGTATATTAACATGAGGAACCACATCAGTGCTGGATGGGAGACAAAAAAAAAATCATATAAACTTATGTCCCATTTGACCTTGTTTCTGAGTTATAGTCATGTATGTACTCCAGTAATATGGAGCTACTAAGCAATAAAGGAAGTGCTCAAAATGGCCTGAAAGCGAGCCTGAAGTTGTAGTCTCATAGAATGCCGCACTCTTTCAAACATACCAGGTAATTGTAATAACCAGAGATAACCCATAGAACATACCTAGTCAACAGGTCGATAGGCCTTAGTGGCCGAACGATCTGGTGGGTCCACTGAGGAGTTTTTTTTTCCTGAATGGTTTTTCACTCCCCTTCCATGTAAATGCGGCTAGATTACCTATAAATTGCTTCCTTATTCGTCCCTACCCTAGTAGAGCAGGTATTAAGACGTGGTGATGGAAATAAAAACAGGTCGAGAGATATCGACTATGTTAAACAAACAGTTTAGTGGAATAACTTGGCTGGAGTTAGGGAACAAGGTCAAATGGGCATTTGTTTATATGATTTCTTAGAGTGTTTTGGGGTTTCTTGTTTACCACTGAAGTTGGTCTCCCATGTCACGATACACCCTGTATATATAGTATTTACACACACACACACACACACACACACATACGGGGGATCTAGACTTTTTGACCAAACTCAAACCACAGCATCTGTGAGCAGAAAGAAACAGAAAATCCTAGCAACAAAATGTCCAGAATGTCATCTTCCAAAACTACCGTTAAATGTATATTATTTAACAAACCCCCCCCCCCTTTCTTCTTTCCAGTGTTTTATCTTTCTCTTCATTTAAAAAAAAGAGAGGAAAATAAAATATACAAATGGTACCTTATCTTACTGCATGGCAGCGCCACTATCGTGCTAGTGGTTTCACTGGCCGGGATATGGAACTAGAGTTAAGATTTTTGTAAGTAATTTCTAGTCTGGAAGGCCTTTTTCCTAGAAGAATCCTTCTATGTAGTAATATTTGGTAAAAAAAAAGACCTCCCATACCAGAATCCTACTAAAATAAAGATATAAGTCCAAATTTTGTTGTTTTTAATAGATTTTTTAAAATTGCTTGGTGACTTCTATATAATATATATATTATATATTATATAGTATATGTACGTGTAAAGCTACTACTGTAAGTTAAAATTGAAGTTAGAGGCAACGACGCCGGTAGTAGGCAGCTGTAAGTCCGTACGTGTACAACAAGTTGCATACCATTAGGCGGACAGCAGTAGTGTCTGTCAGCGTGCAACGTATTAAAATGCAACCGCTGTACACGTATGTATGCACAGCTGCGTACTCCCGGCGTTGTCGCGTCTAACTATTCAAATTTCATTTGATGAAGATGACTTTTCAGGACATTTTATGCCCACAGATGTTGGAGTTTAATTTTAGGCAGAGAGTTAAAGGAAACACCTGACCCCCCTTCCCCGCCCCCATCCCCCTGAGTCAAATTAATGCTCTCCCTGGCAACAGCCAACGAAAGGTCGACCCTGGATATCCCTGGACGTATTTCTTACCGAGGCAGGTCCTCGGCCCGACTCCGAAAGGGACAAAGGTGAAGGGTGTGATATTGTCCTTATTCTCCTCGGTGAAGCGTTCCGGGTCGAACTTGTCTGGATCCGGGAAGTAGTCCGGGTCGTAGTGAAGTCCGGGTACTGAGACCCAGAGCCTATCTCCCTTCTTCAGATGAACTTCCGGGTTGTCACCTGATGCCGGAATTACGTAAGGCTTTACGCAGGATCTGTCCACGAAAGCGGCCGGCGGATACATTCTCAACGTTTCTGAAACATTCGTTATATCTTAAATAAAGTGTTCGTAGAAGTCAATAGCACTCCGCATTCATATTCAATTTGAAATATTAATAACAGCCAATAACACGCTGTATCCACATCCATTTTGAGTATTAATAACAGCCAATAACACTGTGCATTCTTCAATTTGAATATTAATAACAGCCAATACAGGCTGCATCACATCCATTTTTGAGGTATTAATAACAGCCAATAACACTTGCATTCTCATTCAATTTGAAATATTAATAACAGCCAATAACACGCTGCATCCACATCCATTTTGAGGTATTAATAACAGCCAATAACACGCTGCATCCACATCCATTTTGAGGTATTAATAACAGCCAATAACACTCTGCATTCTCATTCAATTTGAAATATTAATAATAGCCAATAACACGCTGCATCCACATCCATTTTGAGGTATTAATAACAGCCAATAACACGCTGCATCCACATCCATTTTGAGGTATTAATAACAGCCAATAACACTCTGCATTCTCATTCAATTTGAAATAATAATAACAGCCAATAAGCGTATAATCCAAATGAGTAAGCGGTGCTGAATAGAAAATAATTGCATACTAAACGGGTTTTCTGACTAAAAAAATACTATCTTTGACACATTAATATCATATAACGGCTGTAAGGAAGAAATGAAAACATGAGGCTCAGTTGGAGCGTTCATGGATTTTTACCGCGTAAGTCAAAATTTTCCGTTTCTCGGCTAAAAATATCAATTTTATAAGGGTAGATTACTTTTCCAAGAATCATCGTGAGCCTTGGACGATGCGACCAGTGAACATGGTTCTTTCTCTGTAAATACAGTACTGGTCTGGTTCTATTGATGAATGTCCACGCACCTTATAAGATATTTTAGCCGCGTATTACTACCGTTCGGATTATACGTTTATACTAATTAGGCTAGTGGTTTTAGTGATTAGGAAGGTTATATTTATATACAGTTTGCGTGGAGGGAGAGTGGAAAATCCTTTAGGAAAAATAAACTCAGTAAACCCGATCTAGATTCGAACCTGGATTTCCCCGTCATAGGGAGTCCAGTCCTCTTGCGAGAGTAGCGCGTTAGTCGACGCGGCCACCGAAGCGGGTCTTACCAGAAATGACCGCGTCCAAGTACGGGATGTTCTGCGTGGTCTCGTATGTCAATTTCCCACCGTCGACGCCAAGGGACGCGTCAATCTCAGCGGCGAGACGCTTCTGGACGTCTTGATGCAAGGCCAGCTCGTAGCAGGCGAACGTCAGCACCGTGGACGTCGTCTCCAGACCGCCGAATATGAACACGAGGGCCTGGGCGACTATGTCGTCGTCGGAAAGAGCTGAGAAATTCGAGAAAGATGAGTTGAGGGATGTTTGTATTAGGGCTGGGGTATCTGTGTGAGAAACTTAAGGTGTGAGTATAGGAAAAGTGAGAAAATGAAGGTGTTTTTGAAGTTTTTGTATCAAAACATTTTTTGGTCAAAATCAATAAAATATTTCTCCTGTAGAAACATAGAGTTTAATTTTCTTCATATGCTGATATCAACAGTTATTGATATTATCTATCTATTATTATCGTATTATTCGGTGTTCTCTAATTTAATGACTACTTTTTCTCCTCATTTAAAAAGTTTCACATGTAATGCCGCTATGCTCTTGAAAGATATTCAACAACTGTTTGATGTCACTAAGTGAAGAAAATCAAACTGTTTATTTTGGTAAAAAACATTTTTTTTTGTTATAAAAAACTTCAAAAACACTCCCTCTTTAAGGGTGCAACATAGGGGCGCACTGAAACAAGTAGCAGACGTTTAGAAATCCCAGCTTATTTACAGGTTTTGGACCAGTTAATAAGTTTAAAATTGAATAGCTATAAGTTTTAAAAAAACAAAGATTAACGCAGCTTTACATAAAATTCATATTTCAAAATAAAAAGGCTATAAACCTAGAGTTAGCCTTCCTATCGAATAAAGTCATGTTTTTATAGGGTCACAACATAAAATTTTAAGATAATGTTGGATTGTGCAAGAATAGTCCATCAGAAATTCATAAACGCCCAGAAACCAAATGGCCTAAACGTTCCAGGCGGAGCTGTCAGTGATTAGAAAACAAACAGGCGATGAGGAAAATACAAATAACAATATAATTTGTGTGGCTACACCCTATTAAATTACATCATTAAATCCAGACAGAACCCATTCTACGCTTCTATATCAGTTACCTTTCTTTTCCTAGTCGTTTGGATCTTAATGATCAACCAAAATATTATATTATTTTTTTACTTTTCATAGTAGAAAATTTAATCATTTTAACTAAGTTTACGAGTTTACAAATGTATAGGGTCAAGGAAAATAGTCTCTTATCCATTCCAGTAAACAGTAAACTCTAATACTACTAAAACTTTTATCAAAATCTAAACTAAACCCAACTTTGATTAGCTTCAGAAGTAGATCATTAGGTGTTAATCGGGTGAAGAGGGGGGAAGGGGGGGGGGTAGACGGATTGAGTAAAGTAAAGGATAAAAGGGTCACGACCATGGCCTGTAACTCTGAAAACAAATCGAATACACTTCTCCGATGCAGGTTTTCAGATTTTGAAAACACAAAGTTTGGGGTAAAAATAACCCTGCAAGGTGACACGACTCACGGGTCGGGGCTGATTCCGTCCCGTCAACCTCGGACGATCGTCTCAGCTGTTTTCTTGCGGGTATCGTATAAGCAGCTGCAGCATGTCTGGTCTCGAGGTCTCCTCCGTTTCCCTCTTGGTCACGTGACCGACTATCAGGGAACCAGGAAACCGATGATTTCGGATGGGATTATCCTCAGACGCAGGAACTAAAAAAAAAACAAAATAACTTACAGTCCAATTTTAATAGAAGAGCCTTAACTAACAGCCAGAAAAGATAGTATGATGACTTTCACGAATTTATCTTGAAGTTCTAATATTAAAGTAAAAATTAATAATGTGTATAAATGAAGAGTTAAAAAGACAAGGTAGTAAACTATAATAATTGTTAAGTATTTGGTCAGTGGTTTATAAAATTAATACGGTTTTTTTTTCAAAAGAAACTTATTTAAGTTTTTATACGTTTGAACTTTCCATTATGAGGTGTTCCTCAATTTACAGAGGGATCGGGGAGGTTTTCTGACCAGTCAACCACATTTCTACGTCCATTGTTTTATCCTATATGAGTTCCCACTTTACCTCCAACCATTTCTCTAAATTCTACCTCTTTTACCACATTTATACGTCCATTGTTTTATCCTATATGAGTTCCCACTTTACCTCCAACCATTTCCTCTAAATTCTACCTCTTTTACCACATTTATATGTCCATTGTTTTATCCTATATGAGTTCCCACTTTACCTCCAACCATTTCCTCTAAATTCTACCTCTTTTACCACATTTCTACGTCCATTGTTTATCCTATATGAGTTCCCACTTTACCTCCAACCATTTCTCTAAATTCTACCTCTTTTACCACATTTCTACGTCCATTGTTTTATCCTATATGAGTTCCCACTTTACCTCCAACCATTTCTCTAAATTCTACCTCTTTTATCACATTTATAAGTCCATTGTTTTATCCTATATGAGTTCCCACTTTACCTCCAACTATTTCCTCTAAATTTTACCTCTTTTATCCCTACTAAATTAGTGTAACAAATTATAAACTGTCAGGACCGAAAATAAGACACGGCGGACTAAAAAACAAAAAACAAAAATCGCTTCTTCCCGTATCCCGTACCTTGGCGAATCTGGGTACGAACATGAAGGCTAAGAATATCAGGTTCCTGGTTCCGTGGAACCTCGTGAGGTCTCTTGAGCTCTCAAAGTACCGTTCGTTGGTCTTTTTGAAGGAGTTCATCTGGAACCCGAACGACGTCGAGGCGAGGGTGTCGTTGGTGAACCGGGACATGAGGTCTCGTACCTCCACCCGGACACGTCCGTCCGATCGAGCTGAAACTGAACAGGACACTCACTCGTTGAGGGATTAGTCTCTCTAGTAAAGGTACAATACCTCTCGAAAGGGGATACATTACACTCAAATTATAGTAAGGAACTATCAACATAAAAAGGGGTTCATTTCAAAAGGTTCTTAATTACTTACTTACTTACTCTGTGGTACTAGGAGCTCTAAAGTTCATTGCATGTACTTACAAAAGTACGCCCCCTATCCCTATCTTAAGCTAGTTCTATCCAGTCCTCTTCATTACACCCCATCCCTATCTTGAGCTAATTATATCCAGTCCCCCTCATTAAATCCTATCCCTATCTTGAGCTAGTTATATCCAGTACCTTCATTCCACCCTATCCCTATCTTGAGCTAGTTCTATTCAGTCCCCCTCATTAAATCCTATCCCTATCTTGAGCTAATTATATCCAGTCCCCTTTATTAAATCCTATCCCTATCTTGAGCTAGTTATATCCAGTCCCCCTCATTAAATTCTATCCCTATATTGAGCTAGTTATATCCAGTCCTCTTCATTACACGCCATCCCTATCTTGAGCTAATTATATCCAGTCCTCCCTCATTAAATCCTATCCCTATCTTGAGCTAGTTCTATTCAGTCCCCCTCATTAAATCCTATCCCTATCTTGAGCTATTTCTATCCAGTACCTTCATTCCACCCTATCCCTATCTTGAGCTAGTTATATTCAGTCCCCTCATTAAATCCTATCCCTATCTTGAGCTATTTCTATCCAGTACCTTCATTCCACCCTATCCCTATCTTGAGCTAGTTATATCCAGTCCCCCTCATTAAATCCTATCCCTATCTTGAGCTAGTTCCATTCAGGCCACCTCTTTACACCCTATATCTTTCAGGTACATTAAAATGTTATCCTTCCAGCTGCGTCTAGGTCTTCCCAATGGTCTCTTCCCGTTGAGTTGGCCAGTCAATTACTCTGAACACTGATCAATATTCTTTCATTCACGCTGCATGTACTGCCCACAGTAATCTAAGAGATTTAATTACTCTATCGCTGTCATATGATGAGTACATGATATATAACTCAATATTATGTAAGTCTCTCCTATCCTCAGTATCCTCATTCCGGTTTGGAGCAAATATCATCCTAAGCACCTTGTTTTAGAACACCCTAATTTTTTTTCGTCATATATTTTGTAAGGATCCTTATTGGTTTTGAGTTAAAAAGTTGTTCTAGAAAATGTGTTTTGTGACTTTCCCTTATGTTCCCCAGTACCGTTAATTTGATAACTTTTTAAAATTAAATTAACAAATAAAATAGGAAATGTTTTTAGAATGCCAAAATTAGTGACATTCAATCAATGTTGGTGGTTGAAAGTGGTTTTCCTATTAAAAAAATCAGGGTGGTTAGGTTAGGTTAGGTTAGGTTAGGTGCAAAAAAGCTTGTATTTATTACTTTGGAGGTGTCTTACGTTCCTACCTTTGAGATGGTCCATCATCTGCGTTTCACACTCGGCTAGAAGAGAAAACATGGACTTCAACTTGCTGGAAGTGTAGGCAGGACTCAAAATGTGCCTCATGTTCTTCCATTTGTCACCTAAACAAACAATAAGCACCTACTTTTAATTATTAATCATATATTAGTCAGACAATTAAGCTCAGTTGGTAGCGTGTCTGTCTACTGAGCTAAAGGTCCCAGGTTCGATTCTCGGCATGACCGAAAAATGTATCTTTGGTGAAATGTGGGTTCACTCTTTCATAGTGATAAATTATCGGCCGGGGACTAGATATTGTGTCTGTTCTAGATTTAGTTTCGTTTATAAGTCGTGTGCTGTTATAACCAGTCGGTTCAGAAAGTACACGTTAAGTAGCTCAAAATAAATAAAAAAATAAAAAAATTATAAAGTCGACAGTAAAAAAAAAGTGCATCAGTTCATTGAAATTATTTTGATATTATATGATTAATTGAAGGAATGTCGCCAAGACAGGAGTTTGAACCTGGGATCTTTGAGTTCAGGCACCACTGCTCTACTGGCAGTTGTTCGTGTACAGTACGTTAAAACGTTCATGGAAAGAGCCTCCACGAAAAGGATGTAAGATTAGTACATTCGGTGACCTGGCGGTCTAGGGGGTAAGGTGTTGGACTTATGTGCTGGAGGTCCGGGGGTTCAATCCTTGGTCCCAGCACAGATTTATCTGATTGCCAAACCCTTCCTTCACCTCTGACAAGACGTGTATTAATCACAACTTGTGAAGGTGAGGAATGCCAGACCTCCACCGTGGTTTGGATCCCACGTTAAAGTGTAGGTCCTCCATTTCATCTCACAATCACCCTACCATTACACATTAGCGTAAGTGCGTATAACCCGAACGGGTAGTAAGATGCGGTGCTAATAATAATAATAATAATAATAATAATAATAATAATAATAATAATAATAATTACATTCGGGCGTCCCCTGAGCAACGGTACGTTAGTACTAGCTAATCTTTCAGCAAACTGAGCTAAAGATTGGTGTACCCCAGGCACACCATTATTATATTATTATTATTATTATTATTATTATTATTATTACATCAACGTCAAAGTGATGGATTGTCACATCCAACGGAGCCACCTTTCTGCACCCATTACTCTCGTCAACCTACCTGCGAGCGAGAACACGCTCTTCCCGAACACGGGCTCAGAATGTTCGGTGAACGGTAACTCGTGGTCGGTGAAACAGTCTGCGTCCTTGACGAACATGGTCCGGATGAGCGCGGGGTCCAACACCAGATACCTGGGGTGGATAAACTCGAACATCCCTCCGATGTTGCAACCCTTGAGTCCGTCGTACAGGTCGGAGAGGAGGCGGGCGAAGGTGACTTTCTGAAAGGCGTACGGCCCCATGTTACCCAGCAGAGGGGCGGGGCGGATGAACTTCAACTTGCGTCTGGAGAAATAGTCGTGGTTGTGGGTCCCCAAGACGTAAAGGACTAGCAGGAGGAGGAGGAATACTACGACCAGCCAACCGAACAACTGCCAGACGTCCATCTTGGAAAAAAACAACACTCTATGCCACCCAACAACAACGGATGGCTCTCTCCTCTTGTGGAGAAGAAGTGACTCAAGCTGCGATAAACAAACAAATGCGGTGCAATTAAGTAATAAATATTTTATTAGGGGTCATCCATAAACCACGTAACGCTTTGTGTGTGTGTGGGGGGGGGGGGGGAGGAAGATCGGGGGATTGGGGGAGCTTAATGTCTACATGGTGTTCCGTGGCTGGGTGGTTAAAAAGGTAAGAAAAAAGCTTTACGTGGCTTATAGACGACCCTTTATTATTATTACTATTTTATGCACATAAATTAATTTTTAACCAATGGCCACGTGGTCTAACGTTCTACTCTCTCAGTAGACTAGACCCAGTAGACTAGACCGCCAATGACGGGGAGATCAAAGTTCGAATCTTGGTCGGATGTATTGAGATGGGTTTTTTTCAAAATGGTTTTCCATTCTCTTTCTATGGAAACGTGGGTACACCTTCTCAAAATATAATCTTCCTAATCTCTAAAACCATTAGTGTAATTAATACATAATCGTATAACCGGTGCTAAAAAAACCACGTAAGTATGAGTATGAACATGCTTTATTATTTAAGTGTTAAGTCGGTGTAAGAAAAGGCGCTGGCCTCAACTTAACCTAATTAAAGACGTTGTTATTATTATCAATTGAAAAACTACAACCTGGACACGAGAACTAACACGAAACCTTGACTCAAAACAGCAACTAGTGAGATATGAACCTGGATACGAGTGGTAGAAAAGTAGTGACTCTTAAAAAACAATAGTCCCAAGGGGTTTTGATAATCGTGTCTAGGTTGTCATTTTTCACATAATTTAATTTGATTCATCCCTCAGGATTTATCTTGTGGACCAATCATTACGTATCATGCAATTTGTGATCCATATGAATTAAAAAAAAAGAATACGTGATTACGTCAATAAAGACATTTCCCGTAACCGTGTGATTATAATTAATATAGAAACTAGATTTTTACATTTAATTTTTTTTGGTGTAATTTAACTTTACAGTTTGGAATCAATTTTATTTTATCAGCACATGACTTACAAACTAACTTAACTAAAAAATATCCACACAACAAAACACTGTCCATCGATTTATACATTCTGATAGGATGGGAATCCAAATTCCGACAGGGTTGAGACTAATGTGAAAGACGTCAATCTAGCAATAGACTGGGCCGATGATAAGAAGATCGGGGTTTGAATCTCAGTCAGATGCACTTGAAGATTTTTTTTTCCTAAATAGTTTTACACTCTTACTCCACGCAATTGAGGATGTTTATTTTTTTCTAATTTCAAATTACCTTATTCATAGCACCCAATGAAATTCGTCCACCGGAAGTCAAATATTAAAATAAATTAATAGCACATTTATTTTAAGAGTACCAAATAATGTACAATATATTATTAGGCTCATTTTCAGCCTAGCTTGACCTAGCCTTCTTATAGCCTTGCGATTGTTTCATTAGCTAATAAATTAGAATCTAAATAATTAAAATACTCACAAAATAAAGGATTTAACTTTCGTAGTATTGGATGATATATCATAAGGGACCATAGATCAAACGACGGTTTGGTCTAGTATGTTAAAGTTTAAATTAATTTTTATTGAGTTATCTAAATAGTTTAAATATAAAATACCGGTAGTTTCAAATAAATTTAAACTATGATGTAACTAAAAAATTCAGTATTTTTTATTTCATTTGAAAAAATGTCTGTAGGAACTGGTAAATGTTCAAATTTTAATATTTATGTGGACTTTTTGACTCTGCCTAAATTAATTTATGTGCAAAATAATTTTGTCTCTGTGTCATTATGTTAAATTTAATTTTTATTTATTCTATAATACATTATTGAAAAAAGTATTTAAACTATTGACAATGTTTTCTTTTAACTGCTATTCCCTTAAAACTCACCCTCATAATCCTTTGCGCTTGAACAATATTTGGTTATAAACCCACCAACATTCTACTAGATGTCAGCATATTTTCTCCATGGTGTATGCTTATTTTTGAGTTAGTGAAACAAATCTAAATAAAATAAATATGTACTTGACACTGTATTGCTCCAAAGGGTTAGATTTAGTTCTCGAATCAGTCACTTTGACGCTCCAATTCGTGTACTAGCTGTTCTAAAAGTGTGTCCATTCTACAACTTCCTTATCTATGGACTGAAACCTTTTCTGAAAAGAAGGCTAAAGATAAATGTTTTGTTTTTAATGTTCTTTTCAGAAGTTGCTTCAGACCATTGACTTGAGGCCCTTTCTGCAGGGAATTATAAAAACTACTTGTTTTTGACTGAGCCCCTTTATGCAGTGAGAGCGATTCAATTCCAAAGTGCTCGTCACTTACCTCTGTTTGAAAAGGGAGCACGTCTCCTGTCGTCCAATCCTCAGTGAGGTCCAGAGAAGAAATGCTAATGTTTTAACCGATGTAAACAAGTGGTTAAGATATTGCGAGAGGGGGGGGGGGGAATGCTCAAGGACGACGAGATAGCCGATAAATTACTAAGAAACTATTGGTTCTAAGACACGAACTCACTTTAATTATCGGCCAATTAAAATTCATGCGAGGTTTCCCAATTATTATAATTTTTTATTAATGTCGCAAATAATGCAAGTAATTCTTTCGTCGAACTATGAGCCACAATTATGTGTGACGTTAAGGGGGGGAGGGGGGTACAACGTAAGGTCGCTTCAAGAAAATGAATTTAACATTTTTTTTTATCTCGGTGGTCTTGGGGTAGATGTTCATGGGTTCAAACCCAGCCAGAGTTGACGGATTTTTTTAGGGATATAAATCCGTAGCACAACTTCCTTCGGAGGGGAATTAAAGCCGTCGGTCGATTGCGGCATGTAAAAGAACTCGGGAAGGTATGTTGAAATACCTTTCCCGACAAAATTGGAAGGTCCTTTCTCTCTCGCTCATAGAAACTCCCGTGTGCTGATATAATCAGTTTGTTCAGAACGTACATTTTAAATAACCTAAAATAAATAAATAAAATAATTTAACTTTTTTCTTATCACCGCATTTTACTAACCGTTCGGGGGTACGCCTGTAAACTAATTTTACTAATGTGTCAGAGATGAGTAAGGTTGAGTTTAGGTTAAGGTTACCTGTATTTTCGTGGAAAGAGAAGGGAAAACTATTTAGGAAGAAACAACCCTCGGTGCACCCAGCTGGGATTCAAACCCCGATCATCCCGTCATCGGCAGAACAGTCTATTGCGAGAGCGACGCCTTAGACCACGTGGACACCGACGCGTGGGGAGTATAACTGAGACGCACTTAGAACCGTCAAACAAACAATGAAGTGTTTTTTATTCAATTACATTGTATGTTAATTGTATTTTAATAGTTTTCAAAAAGTTTGAATTTGCATTAATTTGTATTTATATATTGACTATGCTAGAATCATATTTATAAGAATATTATTTTTGTGAATTTTTTTAGGTTCAGAAATTTTATATAATATATATGGTTTTATTTAAAATTGTCATTAGTATCATAATTTATTTATATTTGAACATCACCTTGGTTTTGTCGCTATATATAGTTGAAATTTGTTGCGATAAATTAATATATTTAGTTGAAAAAGATTTTACCGTTTTTGTTAAATTATTTAATTTTTATTTAGGTTTAAAAAAAATCTAATTTTGGTTAGTTTAAATTTAGTAACATTAATAATAGAAACTAGCTTCTAGAATTTGTTTTCAAAACATTTTGCTTAGCATAAAACTTATTAATATGACGAAAAAAAAATTTAAGGTGTTCGAAAACAAAGTGCTTAGAAAGATATTTGGTCCAATAATGGATGAATATACTGGGGAGTGGAGGAGGTTATATAATGATGAGTTACACACAAGGGCACCCATGTGGGTTTTCTAAATGGAGGTGGGGGGGGGGAGGCGGATGGCGGATAGGAGTCCCATCTACCAGGAGTGTGGGGCACCATAAAAATTAACAAAAAAGTAAATATATCAGCGTGTTAAGGGGCTCAATTCTCCTTATCACCCATTTATGGGCGTCCATGGTTAGGGGCCTACACCACCTGTACTCATCATAAGACATTGTTTGGATAGTCAAATCTCGCATATTACGGTGGGCAGGACATGCAGCGTGAATGGAAGATTCTAGAACCGTGTTTAGGATATTCACTGGTAAAGCCAATGGGAGGAAACCATTGGGAAGACCTAGGACGCAGATTGGAGGATAACATTAGAATGGACCTGAATGATATAGGTTGTAGTGAGGTGGACTGGATAGAAACCAACTCAAGATAAGGATAGGGTGTAGTGAGGTGGACTGGATATAACTAGCTCAAGATAAGGATAGGGTGTAGTGAGGTGGACTGGATAGAACTAGCTCAAGATAAGGGAAGGGTGTAATGAGGTGGACTGGATAGAACTAACTCAAGATAGGGATATGGTGTAATAAGGTGGACTGGATAGAACTAGCTCAAGATAGGGATATGGTGTAATGAGGTGGACTGGATAGAACTAGCTCAAGATAAGGGAAGGATTTAATGAGGTGGATTGGATAGAACTAGCTCAAGAAAAGGATATGGTGTAATGAGGTGGACTGGATAGAACTAGCTCAAGATAAGGGAAGGATTTAATGAGGTGGACTGGATAGAACTAGCTCAAGATAGGGATGGGGTGTAATGATGTCAACTGGATAGAACTAACTCAAGATGGGGATAGGTGTAATGAGGTGAACTGGATAGAACTAGCTCAAGATAAGGATAGGGTGTAATGAGGTGGACTGAATAGAACTATCTCAAGATGGGGATAGGGTGTAATGAGGTGGACTGGATAGAACTAGCTCGAGATAAGGATATGGTTTAATGAGGTGGACTGGATAGAACTATAATATAACTATATAACTATATTATAGCTCGAGATGGGGATAGGAGGTGTACTTTAGTAAGTGCGGCCATGAACTTATGAGTACCTAATGCCATATAGCAGAGATACTCAAACTGGGGTCGGCGGCCCCTAGGGGTCCACGAGTTCGTCCAGGGAATCCGTGACATACTTTATATATTTTTTAGATCTTATAAAATTGTATATATAAAGGTAAATCGCTGGTAAATACTAAACAATGGAGATGGCTTCCCATATTAATAACCGGCGAGAAAGTGAGGCCCAAATTCGAGGCGTTGGCCACACCCTTTGTGCCTACATCTTTCAAAGGATTATTTGGAAATTTACTTTTATTTTAGTTTTCTTGTCAGCCAGCACAAGAAACTTTCAGAATAAAGCACTGAACCATTTGGTGCTTTTTCCAACCATTAATTTGTGCCAGCAAGCCTTTTCTGCTTTTTGTGGTGTGAAAAAAAAAAGTGAAATGAAATCGTTTTAGTGTGAAATGAGACTTAAGGAGATGGCCACTAATTTTTTTTTACAGATTTCAATGATATTTTAAAGTCACACAAGTAGTTTGCATTCCTCACATAAATTACCATTATTATAAATGTACAAATATAATAAATATTATATTTTCTTTTAATGTTTACTGTAGGTTTTTTTTGCATTTATTTAAAAAAATTATATCTAAGAATGTACAAATTTATTACCTAAATTTATTTTATTTTCATTTATATTGTAATTATATTTACATTTAAAATATATTATGAACTATTTATCCCTATAATATACTATAAATTTATCATTATCATTTTTTTAAATCATTCATCCTACATCAAGGGGGGATGAAAGGGGGCGCGAAAAAGGTAAGTGTTTTTGCAGTTTTTAAAGCAACACTTTGGATTGGTCAAAATAAATCAAATATTGCGCCATTAGAAACAGAGAGTTTAATTTTCTTCACACGATGATATCAACAGTTGTTGAATATCTGTCATGAGCATAGCGACATTAGAAGAGACACTTTTTAAATGAAGAGAAAAAGTTGTCATTAAATTCCAGAACACCCTTAAAGGACAGATATTCAACAACTGTTGATATCACCATGTATAGAAAATTATAAACTTTATGTTTCTACTGGAGAATTATTTGATTTATTTTAACCAAAAAAAGTTTTGTTTTATAAACTACAAAAACATAGGCCCCTATTTTTGCTTCCCCTTCCATTCCACCTTAAGGGGTCCACGAATCAGCCGTTCCCTGGTTAGAAGGTCTGCGTGACTAAGCAGTTTGACAACCACATCCACAGAGCGTGTAAGCATATTTTTGTATAGCCTACAATATTACACCATTATTTGTTATCTCTCATGGGTTCAAATAAAATTTTAGAAACTCATCATTATAAACTAGCCTACTTCATTATCGGAAGGTCAACACATGATACTTGAAGTCTGAGAATACCAATGAATTTATCTTGTTACAAGCAATTAATTTTCATCAATAACCTAACATCAAAATAATATGTTAATATGACACATAATTTATTTTTAACTACTTTATTTTGTATCAACGCAGTTGACCGCAACCCATAGTCCTAACTAAATTGTTGATGTCTAGAATATACATCACTTATAGAAAATAAACAAACATTGGGAATAAGCACATTTTTTAAGATACGCTTTGAACGCATTGGAAATATTCTATGAATGTAACTAGAGAATAAATCGCACATTGAAATATAATAGGGCCTATTGGACTTGAAAAGAGATTGAAACTAATTGGTTCACATAAATATAAGAATGATAAAGGATGGATGTATACAAAAACTAAGGATTGATTTGAAATATAAAAACAGGAGATAAAACTTTTAAAAACATATTTTTAATAAAAAAACAAGACGACTTAAAACAGTTTTTGGAATTAAAATAATAAACAATCAATTAATATGACAATAACCAAATTAAAAACTAGTAAAAATGCAAAACCGAATAAGAGTTGTTTATAACATTCAACTTAGAAATGCATATTTAAGCTTTGTAGTTATAATGTTATATTAACTAAAGCTCCATGGTGCGAGATAAACCGACATAGCGGTCGCCATTAATGATGATAGTGCCAAGATTTGTGGGAATAAGGTGTCGTGTGATCAGCACAACGAGACCTCCGGCCCTTAATCTCAGTTTTATAGACGGGAGCTGTTACTTCTTTATTCAAGTAGATTCTCATTTGTTCTCAAGAGGCTGAGTTTGACTCCGTTACAGACTAACTGCTTCACAGATAAATTTTGGAAGCATCAGGGATCGAATCCGGGACCTCTGGATCTGTAGCCAGGAACTCTGACCGCTATAAATGGTCATATATTAATTATATAGAAATAAATTAGTTGTGTAAGAATGAGAAAATAATAATATTTGGAAGAATTAGTTTATTTTTCATTGGATCACATGAAACATTAAAAAATAGTCGAGAAAAAATATTAATTTCAAAAAAATTATAATATTATAAAGAGGGAGGGTGGTTTTATCGCCTGATGTCCCATAAAATTTTATGGTAAAGATTTGGTAGAGGGAAGGATTTAATCCTAGCATTCCCCATCCACTCCATCCGCTCCAGTGGCCGATGCTCCAAGGCGGGATTTCCAACATTATCCAACTGACGGCACACTGAAAAAGGCACTAAAATTGTCAAGGTACTCCACCAGGTTTTTTTTTAAAGAAAGATTTTGCTCATTAAAATATTAGTATAAAATCAGTATTGTGATGTTTTCAAAAATAAAGTTTTTCGTGGATTTAAAAAGATTTATTTATTTTATTTTTGTTCTACCTTAATATTTTTTTATCTTTCCCCAAACTTCCGTGCACACCTGACGACCCTTTGCGGCACACCGTTTGAAAAAACGCTGGTTTAAGGTGTCACTCTCGTATTAGACTAGTCCGCCAAAGACGGGGAGATCGGGGTTCGAATCCCGGTCAGGTCTACTGAGGGTAGTTTATTTCCCCCCTTAAATGGTTTATCACTCCTCTTCCACGCAAATACGGGTAGATTACCTCTACAAAAAAAAAAGCGTCCTTCTTCACCCCTAACCTCATTAGAGTAATTTTCATATATGCGTATTTCCTGAACATGTAAGACATGTAAGATGATTATAATAATCCCCCCCTCTCCCCGGTAAGGCCGTGTATCATAGCGCTATTATTTTCTGTATAATGTAAACAAACAAAGAAACAAATGCCACGACTTGTAATATCACCGGGCCCGATGTGAAAGCCGCACTTTGGCCGCTGTTTGTGATCCTTGTTTCCGCTATTTGATGAATCCGCGCGATGCATGTATAAACTATTCCCATACACACCACGTCACAGCTCTGCAGCCATCCATCACGGTGAGATATGGCGCCACGATAATGTAGTCCGCCATACATGAAGGACACACTCGGGGGCAAAGTGGCACAAGCGACACCTTAGTTTGGGGGGGAGTTACGGCGTCTCGCTGTTGAGTTTAGGGGTCGTCGGTATAGATTCCCAAACATGGAGGAGTTGGAGAGCTGTGATTGGTTGATTTCTGTTACTCCTGTCACAGTGACGAAATAACGTTCTTGGGACCGGGTGTTGTGTCTTTTCAAGTACTTTTTTTAAGCAACGCGTTTTACTACCGTCAGGGATACATGCATATGTACTAATTATGCCAATCTGTTAGGGATGAGGGAGGTTTAATTCATATGAAGTGTAGCCGCATTTGTGTGGTGAGAGAAATTGGAAAATAATTTAGGAAAACCCCACTTCAGTACACCCTACCGGGATTCAAACCCCCCCTATCTTCCCATCATAGCCAGTCTAGTCAATGGGTTGAGTGACGCTCCTTAGACTGCGCGGCTACCAAAGAAGGCAGATTTAAGTTAGTTTGCAAGTCGTGTTCTGATACAATCAGTATGTTCAGAATGTGCATGGTAGATACTTTTTTTTTAAATCTCATTCTTAAATTCTATCAGTATTTTATTTTTCTTATTTTTCTATTTACAATTTTTTAAGTTTTTTTTTTTTTTAATTTTGAAGATCGGCCAATTTATCCGATAGCCAAACCCTTCCTTCACCTCTGACAAGACGTGTATTAATCACGACTTGTGAATGTGTAGAAATGCCAGGCCTCCACCGTGGTTCGGATCCCAACGTTAAACTGTAGGTCCTCCATTTCATCTCACAATCACCCTACCATTACACATTAGGTAAGTGCGTATAACCCGAACGGGTAGTAAGACGCGGTGTTAATATTATAAATTTGAAGATAAGCTTAAAATTGTTTTGTGTGCACTGATCTTAACCACCAGTTTGGGTTGTCAAGCTATAATTTAGAGGATATATAACCGCACTTGCGTGGAGGGAGAGTGGAAACCATTAAGGGAAAAAATCAATACACCCGAGTGGGTTTCGAACCACGAACGCCTAGTATTTGGTAAATATATAAAACCGTCTTACTAACGAAAAAACTTATCATGGATAGTAATTAAAAACACTTTTATAATACAGATTTAAACAAAATTCGGTGAATGTCGCTTGTCTCATTTTGTATTCAAGTAAAATTGTAATTTTCATACACATGATCGGGCACACAATCAGCTCGACTGGGCAAAGTGATTCCATAACTCCTATTTGATTAATTACTAATTAGACTATAGTGCAGGAAGAAAAAACCCTCAGGTTGAATTTTTTTTAATTAAATGAAAAGATTAATATTTGTATTTAAACAAGTCAAAATATCCTTTGTATCTCTGAAAGTCAAAGATAATAGTGACACAATATTTTTTCATCATTCGCGTAGACAGGATTAAATTTCCTGGCTTGTGGGAAAAGGTGTGTGTTGTGGGGGGAGGGGGGGTCAGAAAACAATATTTTTAGTACACAAATGTTGCATTGTTCTTTGGCTCTTGACGCCAAAAGTCACGGAACTAGCCGGCTGCGGCTGACACACGATATCTTAGAGAGGAGTGTATGACTCAAGACGACAGCCGTTTGTTATATTCTGGCTTTGATCGCAACTTTTTCCAACCATTTTATTAAAAATTAACAACACCTGCTTAAGTGGCTGCATAGTCTAAGGCGCTACTATCGTAATAGATTCGACTGCCGTTGATGGGGAGATCATGGTTCGATTCCGGTTGGGTGTACTGAGAGTGGTTATTCCTAAATGGTTTCCCTCTCTCTCTCTCTCTCTCTCTCTCTCTCTCTTCCATGCAAATGTGGGTATATACCTCAGTTTTAGCTTATGTGGTGCTGACTGACAGCTCACAGCTGACTTCCGACGGCTTTGAAAAGCTACCAGACCAAATTATGTATCCCTACGCCGAACCATATGATCTGCAAAAAACATGTCTTTAGCAGCTGTCACTTCTGACGGTCAACATTTAGGTATATACCTAAATGTTGACTGTCAGAAGTCAGCTGTGAACTGTCAGTCAGCACCACATAAGCTAAAACTGAGGTATACATCCTCTAAAGTCCACCTTCTTCAGACCTAAACCATTGGTGAAATTAGTACATAAGCGTATAGCCCAAACGGGTAGTAAGACGCAGTGCTAAAAAAAAATCTAACCAATGGTAAAAGACGTTAAAAAACATTTGAAACTTTAAAATGTGGAGCTAGCAGTGCGAGTCATTTTTAATTCAGAAGGGGTAGATGTCTCGGATTTTTACTTACAGACTTAAACTAGCGTATTCTTTTTCCTTTAATGGAGGTTCGTTGGTTATAAATTTATTAATAATGGCTATATGATATCTACAATATTTACCTAGAATATTTTGAGTTTAGAAACATTTTTTTCCCCTAATTCTACTCAACACACACCCTGAATAAACAAACGAAAAGTTTAATATAATGAAATTCGTGGATGTTAAGAAAATAAGTTAGATATAAAGTTTATCTATGACAATTTTTTAATAATTAATTTTACAGATGAAAAATATATACCTATTTATTTTACTATCAAATAAATACATCATCAATAGTCAAGTATTACATAGTCAAGGAAAAAAAAAGTAGTATAATTATAAACATTAAAACTTCTATAGTGTATTATTTCATTTATTTAAAGTTACATTTCGACCCAAAAAAATTATTCTAAAAAATAGATTTGTGCTTAAAGTTAATCAATATTTCAACTTTTTTTTTTGTCCAGCCCTTTAAATTAAATGTTCATTCATTATTTACGGTCGCCACAGCTTCAGTCAGACTATCATAGCATGCAAAACACTAATTTTATTTGAAATCACACACACATCTACACCGACCTTTTCATATAGAGTAACTAAAGAATTTAATAAATCCACACCTTCCAAATCGAAATTTTTGACTAGTGTCAAATCAACAATAACATTAGTTAAGTTTGCCCATTTTCTGAAACTTCCCTAGACTCAGTACCCATTTTCCACTCTACAGTTGTCATATCTTTTATTTTCATTGCAATTTCTTCCGAGGTCACATTATTTCGTATCAGCTCTTTTTCTTTGTTTAAAATCTCTTCCGG
The DNA here is from genome assembly GCA_033556935.1 of Timema podura. Taxonomy (NCBI): domain Eukaryota; kingdom Metazoa; phylum Arthropoda; class Insecta; order Phasmatodea; family Timematidae; genus Timema; species Timema podura. Next base: position 52,925,685 of record JAVRXN010000012.1, on the reverse strand, counting down.
AGATATCCCTGACAGTTTTACAATCATCTCTTTGACGTGATCTTTGGTGGCAAAAGTCAAGCTGTCACTCACTTGGACGATCTTAATTCCAGGTATCTCTGAAGCGAGCTCTTCTTCCATTCCACGTACACAAATGTAGACGTAGCATTTTCAAAATTCGAGCCGACAGGTATCCTACCTAGCAAAATAACCCGAGGTCTCATACTCAACAAGAAGTTACACATCAGACTCAGCAACGTCCCGATGAAGAGACCATAAACTATGTCGACAAACACCACAGTGATATAAGTCCCTAGCCATACCATGGCATCCAACTTGGATACCCTCCAAAGCTTCGGTAAAACGCTCACCTGCATCAGCACCTTCATCAGAGCAACAACGATGATGCTGGATAGTATGCAAAGAGGCAAAGGTTCAAACAAGTACGCGAACCACAGGATAAGAAAGAGTAGAATACAACACGACACTAGCGCCGCGATCTGCGACTGGCCTCCCGTCGACTTTTGAATTAAACTTCTTGAGAGAGAACACGAGATCGGCAGGCAAGAGAAGACTGAACCTATCAGGTTCGAAGCTCCGTGGGCTAGAAGTTCCTGATTGAACCGGATCTGGTAGCCGGATGAGTCGGCCAACATAAGTGACATTGATACGGACACCGTGAAGGAGACTAGCATTATTATGAGACCATCTACCGCGACCGACTTGAACAAAGACACGGGTGGGAATCTCGGGGTAGGTAGTCCCGTCGGGACCGGACCAATGGCACGTACTTTGTGCTTCTCAAAATCGAAGGAATACTTGGAAAGTAGTATCCAAACAATGATGGTGATTAATTCCACAGGAAACTGGAACTTACAATACTTAGTAGCTCGAGGGTTGATAAATAACTTATATAGCCCAAGTCCTACTATCGTTATCACAGATACTACTAACGTCACTAAGTTCGTATTCGGAATTTTCTGGGCGACGTCGACGAAGGTGTAACAAAGATGGAAGGCTCCATTGTATGTAACCACGTTTATACCCAGCAAGTTCTTTATTTGTGAAGTGAAAACGTGGACAGCCGCTCCTGCTGTAAAGCCACTTACTAGCGTTTTAGAAAATATTTTGCAGATTATACCAAGATGGAGGCAGAAGAACAATATCTCCCAGGAACCAACCATGAAAGTGACGCTAGTGGCAACATCTTTTGCAGAGTAATGTTTCCCTTCCACGGCGTCGTTGGTATGGATCGAAACGACACGGCCTGTCATAAGACACACGATAGCAAAGCTACCCAATGAAATGTGTCTGGATGTTCCGAGGAAAAAATAAACAATAACTGGGAAGAACGCCATGTAAAGTCCAAAAATAGGAGGGCAGTTTGCTAAAATGGAATACGCCATTCCTTGTGGTATATGCATGACCGCTACAGTAGAACCTGATACCACGTCGTATGGCAAACTTGAGCTCCATTGATACTGTGGTAGCCAGCTCAGAACTGGTACCGTTTTAAATAGTGTCAGTTGGAATTTATTCCATAAAACTTTGTACCATAACCTAGTATTAGATGTTTCTTCCATAACAATTTCCATCGCAAAGATTAAAAATCACAAATATAGAGTAAATAAAAGTAATTGTGACCACAAAAAGGGCAAAATATATGTATACAGCGTTACCTAGTGGTGGGATGTGTAGGCTGTACGTGTATTAAATACTTTTTATTGTAATAATATGAGAGGTTGATTAATTTCAGCAGAGCACCAGATATCTTACTTTACTTGGGTATTGTAAAATACCTATTTGAATATATATATTTATTATGTGCCAGTGGCTATAGGTTAGCAGAATGATCTATCTTTGTACGAATAATAAACGAATTCAAACGTTTACCGGGTTATCGTGTAGCTTATGAGTAATGACTAAACATAAAATAGGTAACGAGGAGTATAGTTTTTCTTTTAAAAAACAGACTCGTTTGTACCGGGTAGTTTTAAAAAATATGCTACACACCAGGAATATTTGAAAATGAGGTAAAACATTATATGCGTTTAGTGTTAAAAACTTTAAACAGAGTTAGCAGATAACAAACAAACCATGTTACCACGGCCATCCCTACTGACAATTGAAGAACGTCTCAAAATTGTAATTAGGAACATTAAAATTACATGAACTGTTGATAAGTACAGCAAATATGTGTCTTTGTTATATAGTTTTCCATTAGGTAATTTTAAATTCAATAAATGGATAAGAGATCAATATAAATCTCTATCTAATAACTTTTTTCCCAAGATTTTAAAATGTATATTATATTCTATGTTTAATTTTAAATGTCTCTACTATGACACAAATCATACTTTCTTTGTGACATTAACTAACCATAATTTCCAGCTACCATTAATTTTATTTGATGTTTCTTGTCGTATCTAAAATATACATACAACGATAACATTTTAAAGTGCGTGTAATGTAATATTTTCCTAAAACAAACATCAAAACCAATCACGTTGATGGCTTCATGTATTGGAAAAAGAGATGGTATTGTTAAAGGTGCTACACTCAAGTGAACAAGTTTAGCATTAAGCTTTTCTATTTTCAAGGAACTTTTTTTTAAGTTGGTAGGCTATTTTGTCTCATGGCTCAGAATCAGTGTTGCCAACTGTACGATCTGGATACTACTTTTGATATAATTTCACCACCTGTACAATCCAATTTTAGGATATTTTCTAAAAGTAATATCCTGTGGCCCTGCTATAAAGTAACAAATTTTACATACATTTCTTTTTTTTTAAGGAATATTTGTGGGTTTACCAATATAATGTCAGAAAGTAGTATCCTACCGGTAAAAATACAATCCATTTCGGGTCTATGTACTATCTCTAGAGACTATAGAGTTGGCAACACTGCTCAGAATATAATGTACAAAATGACGAGCGACTGCAACTATAAGACCATAAACTCATCCTTGCACATGCGCAGATAATTCGATAATTCGAATTCAGGCGTAGTGTCATTAAAATGCTAGGCCTTAACCTAACTTTAATGTTTATGGACTTTAGATTTGGTTAATAAGTCTAGATTATTTTATAATAACGTTAATAATGCTGGCAGCCTGACAGCAAATGTTTCATTTCTTATTTTGTATCCAAGTACACTTTGTGCGCAATACCCCGTTTAGTTTTGGCTCCAGTTTAATATTCGTGCACGAGTAGAAACCCGTATATATTTTAGGGCAATTTTTGTACAGAATATAGACGCTCGTGATTTGTGTTGAAAATACGAAATGTTTTTACCACGCTCACTGAATCGTTCTTCAGAACAATTGGCCATAAATTGCAATTAGAGTTAGACTAATCTGTTAATAAAAGGAGCTGATTAATTCAGACATATGTCACGTGTCCTAGACATAATATCTATTTTATATTTGTTTTAATACGTCTTTGTTACAAAAGTGTAGATTCCTCTTTTTTTTTGGTCTCATCTGTTGGCTTTTGTTGTTTTAAAACTATGGATCTCTTAGTCCTAAAGGGGCTTGTATTAATCTTCCTATTCCTACTTACTTTTCTCTTTAGTATGTTACCCTTAAAACTTATTTCTAAGTTGAATTTAGTTGATCCTGCTAAACAGGTCAGGTTAGTAAATATCTACAATTAATGCAACTTTATTAACTATTCAAGTCTTTTTGATTGCCTTGAGAGGGGGAAACAAGAACTGCATTAATGATTCTCAAAGAATTTTTTTTTTAGCATCGCGTCTTACTACCCGTTCAGTTAAGTAATTATTATTATTATCTCCATCCTTGAAGTGAGGTCATATAAATAAATTATTTTTGTTCAACTATCAGGCAACACCATGATTCTTGAACTATTGGTTGTGTTGTCCCCAGGCACACTCGCTGTTTTTAGTATTTGCAAAGTTGTTCACTGTGTAGAGAATTAGTGTTGAAAATACCGGAAAATGGAGATTCTAAACGATGTAGGACCTTTGATAAAAAAAATCCATGCAGTTTTTTTTAATATCATAATTTGCATCATTGTGTTTGGATATTTACCAGAGATGAGTCGACTCCACTATTTTACAAAACTTAATCTCTAATTCAAATTTTCATTTTACTTCCGAACTCTGAATCCGAATCTTGTAAAAATATGATAGAATAGAAGAAGATATAAATAACAAGTCACCGGTATCTTTTCCTAGTATTAATTAAGATAAATGTTAAATTAATGGTCCGGGGTTTGGTGTTTACATTTCTTCATATTGTTATGTTGGGAGTGAACCACCTGTAAACATTAATAACGCTCTAAAATAAGGAATTGTCCATAAACCACATCACACTCTCTTTTTTTTTTACCCCCTGTAACCACTTGTCACAATTTTGTGAACCCCCCCTACCTTCTTTCTAATATTATGTCAGAGTATCACGCAAACACCTCCCCCTCCCCCCTATTTAAATAGTATTTTAATTGTGGAGCCTATTTAACCCTTTTATTGAAACAGGTTGGCCAAGCTCGATGGTCAAAGTTGATGAGTTGATTATTGTTTGTATGTATACGTTTGCGCAGTCGAATTGATTTCAAAATTAGTAGATTTAATTGTAATGTGATGTCATGCATTATCTGACTCCCCCTCTCCCCTTGTCACACTTGGTCACAATGATCACTACTCCCCCCTCCCTTCTGCCCCCTCTTATATGGATGTACATAGTATATGGACAGCCTCTAAATCCAAAATTTTATTTTTTTCAAATCTTAAATCCGATATATTATTGATTCGTCGAATCTGAAATATTCTTAAGGATTCAAGGGATTTGACGGTTCAAGGATTTGAGAGCTACATCCTCGATTATTTTCGATACAAGACCAAAATAAATCCGTTAGTATTTCTGCATGTTTGAACCTCAGTTCTTGAACATGACATCTGTTGACTGTTCATTGTGAGTGTCTAAGCTGTGGGAAGTACCCGCACACGTGAATTAAAAATGACTGAGTAATGTGATGTACTCTATATTAGCACACTGGAACACATAGCCAGGTCCAAGATGCCACTCTTGTGTTTGATTGGCCGGCTCATAACGGGGAAATCAGGGTATGACTCCCGGTCGGATCCACTGAGGGTGGTTTTTCCTGGAGGATTTCCCACTCTTCTTAATGCCGGTAGATAACTTCTAAAATGCTTCCTTACTCAATCCTATCCAATTAGAGCAATTATCACATATGCATATGAACTGAACAAGTAGTAAGACATGGCGATAAAAAAAAACCCCACCAAACATCTCTGCCTTTGATCCTATTATTTATGTATGCAAAAATGTAGTTCTCAGGTGGTACCAAAACAGGCCCAGCAAAATTGATCCAGAGTTCACTCTAAACACCTTACAATTCTAGACACTAATACAGCTAAGCCATCTTAAAACCTCCAATTTGACGTCAATTTTAACATGAAGGAATCTCTTCTAAAAGCTGAATATGATAAACATGGCCTGGATTTTAATAACCTAAAATTAGCAAAAAATTCAATAAATTTATTTCAAATTCTCAAAAAATGACCTTAAAATATGAACAAAAACTCATAGTAGACGCACATGACTAAATCAAACATGTAAGAACTTTACAAATGTAATATGCAATGAAAAGCCTTTTAACAACTGTACTCTTGCATTCTGCTAAATATTTAACATTGATTTACAAATACCTGCTTCAGAAGTGAAAGCTATCCCCTCCCAACGCAACCCTCTCGAGCCTAGTTGCCGTCTCGCCAGGAATGTGTATTTTACAACCAAACCAAGCAAAGAGGGTACAAAGTTCGTTGTCTACATTATCTTATTTTTCATAATTGTGTGATTAAAAAATGTATGTTTGAGTATTTATGCATTTATAAATTAATATCGATCGTATTTAAAAATATAATTATTCAACATATATATCTTTAAATGACTCCAAAATACCTAAAAAATGACTCAAGAATAATACAAAACAAGAAAATATTACCTTAAATTCCAAATTGACAAAAAAAAAAACCTATAAAATATACATTTTTACAACCAGGGTATCATGACCAATGTACGTTATGTACTTAATGAACATTGTTTTTGACAAACCAAAATAAATATGGCATGTTATAAAAATCCAGTCCTTGATAGTAAATATAAATCTTCTATAGGTAGATCCAGTAGAATTTCACCGCTTGACTACTTAAACAAAAATAATCTTAAGTCAAACAAGCTTAATATACCAAATTAGATTTGAAATTGTTAACACATGTACTGGATATTTGGTATCAATTAAAACCTGCACATAGTCTAATAAGATGTAAACATATTATCTAGCCTACCTAATTAATATATTATTTCATGTCTCTTTTTTTTTTAATATATATAGCTACTCACAAATTATCAGTCTTCTGAGTTGTTTTGCTGGCGGAGTGTTTATGGCCGCTGGACTACTAGATGTTTTCCCAGAAGTGAAAGAGAACTTTCAAAAGGTTAGTTTAGCTTATAACGCCTCTGAATTTCTCATATTTTCCACCAAATTATTGTAACATAAAATATATCAGGTTTTATATTAAGATCCGCTCATCACAGTATCATATTTTTTACCTATTAATTTCAACATAAAATATACTAGATGTTAAGTACTAAAAATTTTGCCCATCATGTTTTCATGATTTACTGTACTAACAGTTGAAGACAGATTTTTTTTTTCTCAACACTTGTCACTCCAAAATATTTAGTAATATTTGGATCAAATTACATAATCCAGTACAAGGATTCATTTCAGATTTACATTCAACTAAAACAACACACTATTTGTTACACTTAAAGACTAGTTGGTCTGCGAGATTAGAATAGTAGTACTATATACAGGGGTCTATCATCGGGGAAAATCAGGGAAAACTGGAATTAGCCGAGAATTGAAGTGGTCGGGGAAAAGCGAGAATAAGTCGGGTATTTGGTAATTTACCACAAAAAAATCCAGGAAAATGTTGTTTTAATCAATATACGAAATATAATAACCAGTAAATTACAATGTGAATCAAACTGTCTTATTTTTTTTAGCTGTGTAATATATTTTATAATTTTCTAATCTCTAGTAGACTATGTTAATACATTAAAAAATCATGTTTATTTAAATATTAAAATTTATTATGAATAGATTAATGAAAAATGGTGTGAGGGGGTAGAAGGGTGTGACTACTGTTGAGTCGAGAATTTTAAGAAATGTTCAGGGGAAATCGGGGAAAAAGTCAGGGATTTCATTGGTAAAGTTGAATAGACACCATGTATGTGCCGAGAACATTAGCTTCTTGGCTTCCTCCTTTCAATTCAAATAAAAAAGTCTTTGAAATACACATAAATCTTGGCTTGAAAAACAAGGAAAATTTACAAAATTATGTTTTGTTTGCATTTTTATGTTTATTAAATTGATTATGCCAGTAAAGAATACCATAGTTAGCAAAAATCAGAGGGGGGAGCACAGAGGAGATTGTATTGGTGATGGAAAGAATTTGATGATTTTGAATTAAAAATAAGTAAATTGAAGACTGACTAGCAGTGAGCGGAAGAAATGAAACTGGGCGACCGTGACATTGCAAATATTAAAAATTTCAAATAATTTGTGGTTATAATATCAAAAGACAATACAATTATACTTGCCAACTTCTATGAGTCGAGAGCTTCCCCAAAGAAACCCTAAAATAACAATAAAACACACCTCCTACCCATCCTAACGTACGGACCGAGAGCAGCGACCCTAACTAGGTGAGACAACAATCAAATACAAGCAGTCACCATGAAATTACTTCGAACGAGTGTTTAAGAAAACCAGTTGTGACAAAATCAGGAATGAAGAACTGCTCCTGAAAATAGGATTACCGCAAAGTGTAATTAACCTTCTGGTATTTTGAAAAGACCAATAAATGTTTGGATGAAACAGGTGGAAAGAGACATAGCCAAAAGGGAGCCACAGTGAAAGATACTGGAGGAAGATTGCGATGTGACAGAACTGCATGTAGAATAGTCGTTAGTATCCCAAAATCTGGGCGTTGGAGTGTATATCAATAATGATTTGATGATGATGATGATGATGATAATAATTCAAGCACAGACCAAATACACTTTTAGGTTTGAATTTCAAGCTTCAATAAAATAAACTTCATGAGTCAATGATTTCAAATAAATTTGTTAATTTTGTTTTAACTATACCCCATCTTTTTTTTTTTTTTTTTTTACGAATGGTCATATCTGACAGACAGAAAAAGTTAATTATAGTTTGATTTTGTTTGGAAGAAAAGTTTAAAAAACTCAAACTTTTTTTTTTTTGCAGCCAACATTGATAACATTTTATTAAATTATGTGTGTGAATTTTCAAAAGTGACAGAAGCAGATAACATGACGAGATATGAGTATATTAAAACGGTTTAGTAACTTTATTTGCTATAGATCTACTTTCCCATATTCATACGCCAAGTCATATGATCTACAGCTGTCCCTTTTGATAGATATTTTAAATACCTATAAAATAACAATAATAATATATTAAGGTAAGGTGGTTTTAATGTTGGGCAAAAAATATGTAGGTCTATTTTTTAAAAGATGTTACAGATATAAATTTGTAAGAAAATTAAGATATAAATCATCCGGCTTTTGTTTTATTCAGAGTTACATTTTTCTTTACAGATTTCACCGAATACGCCCTTTCCCATTGCAGAGTTTACTGTAGCGTTTGGTTTCTTTGTGGTGTTGGCTCTGGACTTGATAGTTCTTGACTACAAAGAACAGTCTAGAGAACCTCAAAGGTCTATCGAGATTCTGGTCGCAGACGATTTGGAGCAAGAACGTCGACAGTTGCGGCACCGAGCAAACTTGGAGGAGGGGAATATCCAAGAATCCGAACAGAACAGGGTTCGTGGCATTTGTGTTTGATTACATTCGTGTCGTAACGCATGTCAACCTGATGTTTTCAGGTCAACAAAGGTTTAGTTCACGAGTGGTAAACTGATTTAGGACAATATAATTCACCGTTCACAAAGCTTACTCCCAGTTAGGCCTCTAATGGCTGAATAACGGAAATATAAAGTTCAAGATTAAGCACAAATCATAAATCGCATTGATAGTCCAACAATTTCCAATCTTTTGATGGCATACCGCCAATAATTTAGGTCATTTGTAGTACCACCATATAAAGCTGAATATTTATTATTTCGGTATATTTTTATTGGTGTCCAAGGATATAATAACACAGTCTGTTGGCTGCACTGGCTGTCCATGCTTGAATCAGTGATGCCACCTTTCCAACCACTGTTTAAATCCGTTTTACTTCTGGCTAGACTGGGTCCAAGTATATTTATACGATTTGATCAGGTCATATATTTTTAAGACGTTAATTTGCTTTTTTTTTTTTTTTTTTTTTTTTTTTTCTCACGGTATACCAAAAGGAATAATTGTACACACCACAATTTGGGAACCGCTTGAATAGAGGTCTCCCTAATTATTCACATGACAACAGTAAAGTTGAGATCACTGATGAAATAGGTTAGTTTTTTTAATTTAACAATAATTGCTTCCAAAATTTGAATCTATTTTATAAAATGGTTTCACTTATCTCATTTCCACTAATGAAGATTCAAGGTCACTGCATTTAAGTGCGACGCCGCATTTGAGCTTTATTATTTACTTAGTCTACGTTGCCAGCCATACGGCGCGACAAGCTCTAAAGCTGCAAATAAACTAGATCACTTATGTCCAACCGTTTTTCAACAATTCGATTTAGCACTTATTAATGTTTGATTCAAAAATATTTGCAATCAAAAGCTCACTATTTGCACACCCTACTCAATAAATAACAATAAATCGGTCAATTTCTTGATTTCAGATTCCCGCCAACGCAGAGCCGGAACCTCACTCCAGCGTGCGGTCGGCACTTCTTGTGTTTGCGTTGTCTCTCCACTCGCTGTTCGAGGGGCTGTCGATTGGTCTGCAACCAAACATAAACAGCGTGCTGCAAATCTCCCTAGCAGTCTTCTTGCATAAAGCCGTGATAGCGTTCAGCTTGGGCCTTAACTTGGTCCAAAGCGATTTTCGCCTTATTTCGGTCATTAGATCTAACTTTATTTTCAGTTCCATGTCTCTATTGGAGTCGGGATAGGGATGTGCCTGTTGCAGTGGGGACATGACCTCGAATCTTCCGCCGCCAACGCAGTGTTGCAAGGTCTTGCGTGTGGCACATACATTTATGTCACCTTTTTCGAAGTTTTACCTCACGAGTTAAACCAGCCTAAAGATCGCTTGCTTAAATTGGTTGCGGTCATCGTTGGGTTTTCTTTGGTATGTGGTGTTTTGTTTCTTGATCCTGGAAATAATCAGACTACATAATTTATTTTAATTTGTCGTATGATTAAATAATAAGCATATGACAAGAAAGGTGGAGAAAAGTATGATTACCACGTAAGAAAATTATTTATATGTTTTCAGATAATTATTTTTTTAATGGGCTGTATATAATATTTTTAATGGATTACATAGCCAACCGAGTCGATGGTGGCTGCGTCATCTGATAGCTCACAATCTTAATTGATCACTCATATATAGCTCATGATTTCCCACATATCCATCACAGACTTTGCCTTAAACTATAAGTGCAGAATGACCCTGGACATGGGTCGACTCCTGGATAGCTCAGTGGTCAGAGCATGGGTCCATTAAGTCAAAGGTCCCAAGTTCGGTTCCCGTGTCCAGTTTTTTTTTTTTTTTTTCCAATTTAAAGAATAATATTTTTTTACTAAGGTCTAGTAATGCAAGAAACTCGAAAGGGCTTGGCGCTCACGTTTATTTTACACGCTCATTGAAGGCTCAAATTATTTTAAGGACTTATTTTAGTTGACCATATAAAATAGGTGATTGCATTTTTAAAGGAAATTATGAATGTTGGGTGATGACTAGAGCGATCCTAGACTGATATAAGAATGAACCAAATATTTGTAATCTGCGCACGTTGTGGAATCTGATGTATGAACAGGCTTATCTTACAATAGGAAACGTGTTATGAAGGCGTCTTTATCTTTGACAAATAGGAACCGTGTGGATATAAAGTAAGGCTGTGATGTTGACAGTATATTTTGTGAATCAATACTAATAAAATTGTAACCTTCGCCTTTCACGAAACCTCAATCCAAGTCATCATTATACCTTTTGATCTCGAATCTAAATCTTGGAAATAAAATGAACATAAAAAGAAATAGTAGGATTGGCATAGTGGCTTTTCCTCCCCAAAATTTGGTTTCCCATTCCCTTATTCTCTTTTTCACAATTTTAGAAAAATTAACAAATTTCACTTAAACTTGATGCAAATATGTACAACATATCTTTATAAGGAAAACCTCTTTTCGCTTTATTTGGTGATTGTATTCAATTTGGAAGAGGGGCAGGAAATATGGATTGACAACATAAAAGGTAACAAACACAAAATGGCTTTTATATTAAAAAGAACACAGTTCACACTTTACATTGCTACTGTTTTTTTGGCTTCCTATTTTAGGAAGTTGCTTTGTGTATTTCACACTCCCTCCTGATGAGTTCCTGATAGAACGAAGCCTAGGTCAGGAGATAGGGTGGTAACGATCCATTTTCTTAAAGAAACAGGCAGCAGCCATTACCTCTCTAAGCAATGCTAGAAGTGTGAACTGTGTTCTTCTTTTCATCGTAAAAGCCATATTGTGTTTGTTCCTTTTATATGTTTCTATCCATCTTTCCCTCTACCTTCTTCCAAATATAATTCTAACTTAATGTAAATGAAGAGGAAGCTTTCGCTGGTATTTTTACATTTTTTTTTTTAAAAGAAAGTATTGTAGTTGTGAAAATTGTTGACTTGAGATTATCATGGATTATTTTAAATGTACCCCAATTATTTTTTAAAAAACGGGTATTTTCTGTCTGTTTTTATCCAAGACTACAGCCTAAACAATTCGATGGAATTAATTCAACCAGAAAATTTGATGTTATTTGACCATACCTTTAAGCTTTTTATTTTTTTAGCACCGTTTGGGTTATACGCCTATGTACTAATTACCATAATGTTTTAGGGATTGGGAAGGTTGAATTTAGAGGAAGTGTACCTGCATTTACGTGGAAGGAGGGTGGAAACCCGTTAATGAAAAAATTACCCTCAATACATCTGTCTGGGATCAAATCTCAATCTCCCCATCAATGGCAGTTCAGTCTATTTACAGTTAATGCCTTAGACAATGTTGCCACCAAAGCGAGTACCTATAAAGCATTTGTGATTTTTATTCTTACCTTAAAATCCAAAATTGTTTACTAATGACTGATATTTGAAAACTTTATATTTCTAAATTGATTATAAAAATTTTGTTCAAAAAAAATCTTGAAAAATGTTTTGTATGGTTATCAAAATATTACTTATTTTTCTCTGAGGAAAATATTTTGTTTACTAGTAGTTAACTGATTTTTTAAAAATTTGGTTCCTATTTACATTAGACTGTTTAAGAAGTATTTATGATTGTTTTATACCACCTATTCATCTCGTCTCCTCTCAAAGATATAACACTAGGGTAAGTAAAACTTCCAAAAAACTGTATTTCAGCAAAAATGGCTGTCTCTATTTTCATATGGGCTGTATATTTTTAATCATATCCATACTTGATATTTTTACACATGTTTAGATTATTGTTAAATCACAGAAAACTAATTATAATAATTATAGTGATCACAACATTGGAGAGTCGTTTATCAAAAAGTACTTTTGAGTAGTTCTTTTTTAACTTGTACTTTTAAAGACTTTCCAGGAGATGCTGAACAAAGACCGAGGGTTATATGCAAGAACAAGACTTAGCAGTCCAGAAGTCAAAGATGCATGAATTTTCTTGCTAGGATGATTGAGCATCTCTATTCAAGAAATGACGCAATAAAGCTAGTCACATCGAAGTCTGGTCCTGAGCTGACTTTGGTGTTCGCTGTAGTTGATCATACTCCGATGATATTCCCCATTGTGGCACATATTTTGATATTGCTTTGTTTCTAGGTTATCTAGATTTCAGTTTAATATAATTAAGACCTAAATGAAAGGCCTTTGAAATTATATACTGATTAAACAACGCTCATCTTGTGGGAATTACCAGTGGAGGTAGAATTCTTGTTTATTTATTCACACGCTCTATTCTTCGCTGTCATAGTCCTGACATTCCCTCCCCCCCCAAATAATTGTATGATTTTTGATTTGTTCTATTAAATATGTTCTATCTTCCTCTCTGAAAACTGTGTTTGACACCTTTTCCGCCATTTTAATAAATCTTTGTTTGGTTCAAATTATTTTTATGAGCAAAATCGTCAGTATGAAAAGCAATGGAAATAGATAATTTTATTTCCCGCCGGTGTGTGCCTCGGTGTATGATTTCTTCACTTGACTGATAGCAAGAAGTTTCATCAACCTGACTCTCTTTTTACTTTACCTTTCATTCTACTTCTGTCTTTATTTAGCACCACGTCTTACTACTCGGTCGGGTTATATGCTTAAGTACTAATTACGCTAATGGATTAGGAAATGGGAGGGTTGAATTTAGAGGAAGTGAACCCGCAATTGCGTGGAGGGAGAGTGGAAAACCATTTATGGAAAACCACCCCCAGTTCACCCGACTGAGATTCGAACCTCGATCTCCCCGTCCTCGGCGGTCGAGCTCAAAACGACTAGCGTGTAGCCAACTACGCCACCGAGGCGGGTTTAACTCCGGTCTTGCTCAGCATAGTTCTTGCACTACTGCCTCGAAATGTGGAACTATTTATTACATTGTATTGGCACTAGGATTGTAATATAAATAATATCTGTGTTTATGTAGTTAGTATATTTATGTAATATAAATAAAATATATTTTATTATCAAATGCAGTTTCTATTTATTTCTCTAATCTGAAAAGAAGTTTTAAAATAATTGTAAAAAAAAATCTGTCTCATTCTTGTTTAGTATTCCACAAATAAGAATAGATTTTTTTTTAAAAGTATCTGCACGAAATTTTAAATTATAACCGCTCCATACAAATAAATTTAAGTTAAACGCCCTTGCTCATTAACATGTCTGCTTACTAATTTGTCAAGGCACCAGGTTTGATTATTGGCAGGGTTTAAATGTATCTTTGTATAACTAAGATTTGGCCCTTTTACTTAGTGGTAATTTGACAGATGTGCGGTTAGCACGTCCTAGAATTAAGTTAGTATGAATGAGAGTTTCAGTTCACTGACACAAAAGTGTATAATATATTAAAAATGGTACAGCTTTAATTATTTTTTTTAAATTTAAATCTTAACTTTCCAACATTGTGAGGCTTCATTTTCTTCCATTTTTGATTGGTTTCTCATTGGTTTTAAAATTCTCCATCTTACTACAAGTTTTGGGCTATCCATATGTTTGAATTAATGAGGTAGGGTTGAGAAAGGTTTATTTTAGAAAAAATGTATCTATTTGCATATATAGTGAGAATGAAACTGTAAAGAAAAACCACCCTTGGTACACCTGAACGGGATTCAAAAACCCTACCTTCCCCGTCATCAGCAGGCCATTCTCACACAAGACAGACGCCTTAGACCATTCATCCACAGAAGTGGGTATATTTTAATTTTAAAGGCGCATATGGCCTTTCTTGAGCCAATACCTATATTCGTGACATTTGATTATACATTTCTAGTTTTGAAGGACAGTAATCCATTAAATATTGCTTATAAGATGTATTTTTAATCACTCTCAGGATTGTTTTGTACAAATAATTATATTTTAAGCCATAGGCGTCGCTAACTTTTAATTATCAGGAGTGGAGGAAGAACGAACCTATTTTACTTAAAATTAGTAGATAAATTCATATCCTATCAAATAAATACTATCATAACATAATTTTATAAATCATATAAAATAAAGTTACCGTATTTATTTATTTCTGCATTGATACAAACGTGTATTTTCAACCTTTAGAATAAAACACTTTCAATGTTTCTTTGGTGAATTATTGTGGGGTACTTGCCCCCCTTTTTCCCCCACTAACAACATCTGTGCAATAAACATTTTTGGGTTAATAGGCCAATAGTTCTGAAAGGGTGTGCCATTAAATTCTCGACATAGCGTTATTGTTGATTACAAAAAAAAAAAAAAAAAACTCCGTTGCTTCAGCTCTCATTAAAGCCATACCGGCCGACAAGGCTGTGGCCAGCCAATAATTTCGGGGAGGGGGGGTTGTTCGGTGGGCACATACCCCAATTGCCAGAGGCTAGAAAAAATTCTAAATATTAAAAGCTAGGAAAGATTCTAAATATTAAACACCTCTATAAGCTCTCTGAAGTGCTTTTTATGGTTACACAGCCAGCTAATTTATACTTGTATCTTAATCTCAATATTGTTTGAACCATAAATAAAGCCATATATATTTTGTTCATAAAATTTCAGGGGGGTTGTTTAATCCCCCCGCCCCCGGCTACAGCCTTGCCGACCGAGCAGCCGCTGTCTTTTTGCGAAGATAGTGCCAACTTCTGAGGCTAAAGTTTTAAAAGTAGTTTCATTCAATATTAATTTTTGAAAATGAATAAGAAAAAGATGTTTGAAAGCTTTGATATACTTATTTTCCAGAGAATTTAATGGCTTCCATTCAAAGAGTCGAGTAATTAATGTTACTGTCGTTTCTTATGCAAAGGTTTGATTCGTGGTCGAATAGAGGACACACGTATTTCCAGTGTTACCAGCTTGCATGTGTGCCACAACGAAATAACAGTGTGCCGTTTACATTAAAAAAAAGTTTGCGAACCACATCACATTAAATATCACAGTTTGGGGGAAAGGAATATTTAGCCATGCAATGAAAAGTTGTGTGATCAACTCACTGATTGAATTATTCCTCTAAAGTGATGTTACCAAACTAAAATTTGGGGTCGCAAAACAATAATGGGAACGGACAACACTGGTTCGTGCCCCAAACAAGTAAACACTCCAAAGTTTTTCTCTTATATTTTGTCATGTTGGAGACCAGCCCCTCTAGCTCGTTTACAAGGGAGTACACGCGTTGACCGGTCTCTCTAGCTCGTTTACAAGGGAGTACACGCGTTGACCGGCCTCTCTAGCTCGTTTACAAGGGAGTACACGCGTTGACCGGCCTCTCTAGCTCGTTTATAAGGGAGTACACGCGTTGACCGGCCTCTCTAGCTCGTTTACAAGGAAGTAACACGCGTTGACCGGCCTCTCTAGCTCGTTTATAAGGGAGTACACGCGTTGACCGGCCTCTCTAGCTCGTTTACAAGGAAGTACACGCGTTGACCGGCCTCTCTAGCTCGTTTACAAGGGAGTACACGCGTTGACCGGCCTCTCTAGCTCGTTTACAAGGAAGTACACACGCGTTGACCGGCCTCTCTAGCTCGTTTACAAGGAAGTACACGCGTTGACCGGTCTCTAGCTCGTTTACAAGGGAGTACACGCGTTAACCGGTCTCTCTAGCTCGTTTACAAGGAAGTACACGCGTTGACCGGCCTCTCTAGCTCGTTTACAAGGGAGTACACGCGTTGACCGGCCTCTCTAGTTCGTTTACAAGGGAGTACACGCGTTGACAGGCCTCTCTAGCTCGTTTACAAGGGAGTACACGCGTTGACCGGTCTCTCTAGCTCGTTTACAAGGGAGTACACGCGTTGACCGGCCTCTCTAGTTCGTTTACAAGGGAGTACACGCGTTGACCGGCCTCTCTAGTTCGTTTACAAGGGAGTACACGCGTTGACCGGTCTCTCTAGCTCGTTTACAAGGGAGTACACGCGTTGACCGGTCTCTCTAGCTCGTTTACAAGGGAGTACACGCGTTGACCGGCCTCTCTAGCTCGTTTACAAGGGAGTACAACGCGTTGACCGGCCTCTCTAGTTCGTTTACAAGGGAGTACACGCGTTGACCGGTCTCTCTAGCTCGTTTACAAGGGAGTACACGCGTTGACCGGCCTCTCTAGCTCGTTTACAAGGGAGTACACGCGTTGACCGGTCTCTAGCTCGTTTACAAGGGAGTACACGCGTTGACCGGCCTCTCTAGCTCGTTTACAAGGGAGTACACGCGTTGACCGGCCTCTCTAGCTCGTTTACAAGGGAGTACACGCGTTGACCGGCCTCTCTAGTTCGTTTACAAGGGAGTACACGCGTTGACCGGCCTCTCTAGTTCGTTTACAAGGGAGTACACGCGTTGACAGGCCTCTCTAGCTCGTTTACAAGGGAGTACACGCGTTGACCGGTCTCTCTAGCTCGTTTACAAGGGAGTACACGCGTTGACCGGCCTCTCTAGTTCGTTTACAAGGGAGTACACGCGTTGACCGGCCTCTCTAGTTCGTTTATAAGGGAGTACACGCGTTGACCGGCCTCTCTAGTTCGTTTACAAGGGAGTACACGCGTTGACCGGTCTCTCTAGCTCGTTTACAAGGGAGTACACGCGTTGACCGGCCTCTCTAGCTCGTTTACAAGGGAGTACACGCGTTGACCGGTCTCTCTAGCTCGTTTACAAGGGAGTAAACGCGTTGACCGGTCTATCTAGCTCGTTTACAAGGGAGTACAACGCGTTGACCGGTCTCTCTAGCTCGTTTACAAGGGAGTACACGCGTTGACCGGTCTCTCTAGCTCGTTTACAAGGAAGTAACACGCGTTGACCGGCCTCTCTAGCTCATTTACAAGGGAGTACACGCGTTGACCGGTCTCTCTAGCTCGTTTACAAGGGAGTACACGCGTTGACCGGCCTCTCTAGCTCGTTTACAAGGGAGTACACGCGTTGACCGGTCTCTCTAGCTCGTTTACAAGGGAGTACAAACGCGTTGACCGGCCTCTCTAGCTCGTTTACAAGGGAGTACACGCGTTGACCGGCCTCTCTAGCTCGTTTACAAGGGAGTACACGCGTTGACCGGTCTCTCTAGCTCGTTTACAAGGGAGTACACGCGTTGACCGGTCTCTCTAGCTCGATTATAAGGGAGTACAACGCGTTGACCGGTCTCTCTAGCTCGTTTACAAGGGAGTACACGCGTTGACCGGTCTCTCTAGCTCGTTTACAAGGGAGTACACGCGTTGACCGGTCTCTATCTCGTTTACAAGGGAGTACACGCGTTGACCGGTCTCTCTAGCTCGTTTACAAGGGAGTACACGCGTTGACCGGTCTCTCTAGCTCGTTTATAAGGGAGTACACGCGTTGACCGGTCTCTCTAGCTCGTTTACAAGGGAGTACACGCATTGACCGGTCTCTCTAGCTCGTTTACAAGGGAGTACACGCGTTGACCGGTCTCTATCTCGTTTACAAGGGAGTACACGCGTTGACCGGTCTCTCTAGCTCGTTTATAAGGGAGTACACGCGTTGACCGGTCTCTCTAGCTCGTTTACAAGGAAGTACACGCGTTGACCGGTCTCTAGCTCGTTTACAAGGGAGTACACGCGTTGACCGGTCTCTATCTCGTTTACAAGGGAGTACACGCGTTGACCGGACTCTCTAGCTCGTTTACAAGGGAGTACACGCGTTGACCGGTCTCTATCTCGTTTACAAGGGAGTACACGCGTTGACCGGTCTCTCTAGCTCGTTTACAAGGGAGTACACGCGTTGACCGGTCTCTCTAGCTCGTTTATAAGGGAGTACACGCGTTGACCGGTCTCTCTAGCTCGTTTACAAGGGAGTACACGCGTTGACCGGTCTCTCTAGCTCGTTTACAAGGGAGTACACGCGTTGACCGGCCTCTCTAGCTCGTTTACAAGGGAGTACACGCGTTGACCGGTCTCTCTAGCTCGTTTACAAGGGATTACACGCGTTGACCGGTCTCTCTAGCTCGTTTACAAGGGAGTACAACGCGTTGACCGGTCTCTCTAGCTCGTTTACAAGGGAGTACACGCGTTGACCGGCCTCTCTAGCTCGTTTACAAGGGAGTACACGCGTTGACCGGCCTCTCTAGCTCGTTTACAAGGGAGTACACGCGTTGACCGGCCTCTCTAGCTCGTTTACAAGGGAGTACACACGCGTTGACCGGTCTCTCTAGCTCGTTTACAAGGGAGTACACGCGTTGACCGGTCTCTCTAGCTCGTTTACAAGGGAGTACACGCGTTGACCGGCCTCTCTAGCTCGTTTATAAGGGAGTACACACGCGTTGACCGGTCTCTCTAGCTCGTTTACAAGGGAGTACACGCGTTGACCGGTCTCTCTAGCTCGTTTACAAGGGAGTACACGCGTTGACCGGCCTCTCTAGCTCGTTTACAAGGGAGTACACGCGTTGACCGGTCTCTCTAGCTCGTTTACAAGGGATTACACGCGTTGACCGGTCTCTCTAGCTCGTTTACAAGGGAGTACACGCGTTGACCGGTCTCTCTAGCTCGTTTATAAGGGAGTAACACGCGTTGACCGGTCTCTCTAGCTCGTTTACAAGGGAGTTCACGTGTTGAAAGGCTTTCTAAAGCGAAATGCATCACCAAACATCAAACTGTAAATAATGAGTTTGAAGGATATGAACCAGTGACCCGGCTGCCGAATAGCACGGCCTTGTCCTAACGCGCCAAGGAGCACGGCACGTCTGACGACTCTAATTATCGATCAAACAATCATCTTTGTCCTGTCGTCTTGCCGGGAACCGACGCCGACCACCTGACTTTTCTTCCACGGCCCCCTTTTTTTTCATCCGGTTTGGTTTTATTTCCGTTCTTTTCTCATGTTCGAGTTCGGTAAATAAATGTTTATTTTTAGACACGCCTACGTAAGGACCAGTGCTGCCAAATTCGTTGAATGGGGGATCAGCTGATACAAGTAGGTAAAGAGCTTGCATTCTCGCGATTGCTACAAAGTGTTTATGTTTATGTGTTTTTAAAACCAGTAAAATAAAAATTATTCAGCTGTCGGTTTTTATGTTTTATTCAACCCAAGGTTTGTGTGTCTTGAGTAAACAAGGAATTATTCGAGTATTGGCAATATTTTGTCGGATTCCCCGAGTCATATTTATGTAGACTTCAGTTAAATGATGCGACAGCTGATAGCGACGCGGTTTGATTGTGTATAGTGGAATTCTGGTAGGAAAACATTTCTTAGAAAATACAAAATGACGTGTTTTTTTTTTGCTGTCAACATTGATTGAGTTATATTATTATTTGTAACGTTATTTATTGGTATTAATAATATATAGAGTAAACACTCGATTTTACAGACTAATTGGGAAAAAGCCTGTCCGTAAAATTATAAAATTCCTTAAGGTGGAATTAAGGGGGCGCGAGAAAAGGCCAGTGATTTTTCAGTTCTTATAGCAAAACATTTCTTTGTCCAAAAACAAATAAAATATTCCTCCAGTAGGTAACGTTTAGTTTAATTTTCTTCACACGGTTATATCAACAGTTGTTGAGTATCTTTCCAAGAATGTCCTGTAATTTAATGACAACTTTTTCTCTTCATTTAAAAAGTTTGTCATCTATAATGTCGATATGCTCATGACAGATATTTATTTAACTGTTGATATCAACATGGGGGGAAAAATTAAATTTTATGTTTCTACTGGAGAAATATTTGATTTATTTTGGACAAATAAATGTTTTGCTTTAAAAACTGCAAAACCACTGGCCTTTTCTCGCGTCCCCTTCTACCTCACCTTAAAATCAGGGTGAAAATACTTTTTTTGTGTGTGTGTGTGTTGGTGATGCATTTTCATTACAACGAGGTACGCTAGGTAATATTATACACATTTAAAAGAACGGTGAAGTCTTTGCATTTCGCTTTCTTCTTCTAAGTAAAAGGGTGACCTGGTGGTCTAGGGGTAAGGTGTCGGTCTTCTGTGCTGAGGGTCCGGGGTTCAATCCTCGGTCCCGGCACAGATTTATCTGAATGCCAAACCCTTCCTTCACCTCTGACAAGACTTGTATTAATCACAACTTGTGAATGTGAGGAATGCCAGACCTCCACCGTGGTTCGGATCCCACGTTAAACTGTAGGTCCTCCATTTCATCTCACAATAACCCTTACCATTACACATTAGCGTAAGTGCGTATAACCCGAACGGGTAGTAAGACGCGGTGCTAATAATAATAATAATAATAATTCTAAGTAAAAAAAAACACGTAAATTTTAAAAATATTGCTGTGCAATCTGAAACCAGATAAAACCGGTTTTGAGCGGTGTGGACTAGACGGGTTCAATGGAAAGGAGTCGTGTGCCCTTCCCCTACCTCAAATCCCCGGATTTTACAAACTTGTCGGTCACTGTCCGTAAAATCACAAATGACTGACGCTGTCCGTTAAATCCGAAGTCGGTAAAATCGATTGTTTACTCTATACCAAAAGTGACAGCTGCAGATAATACGACTGGGCGTATGAATATAGTTTTATTAACTGTCAGGTAATGTTATTTTTCTCGTATTGGGGTTTAGTGGTAGGAAGGCTGACTGGATAGTTTAAGTGGTTTTTTTTTATCAGCGTGTCTTACTACCTGTTCAGGTTATTGACATATATAATGATAACTAAATTACTTTAATGGGGTATGGATCAGAATGGAAAAGGTATAAAAATAATCTACCCGCATTTGCTTGGAAGGAGTGTGATAAATTATTCAGAAAAACCCAAACTCGCTAGACCCGACCGGGATTCAAACACCGATCTCCCCGTCATCAGCAGGCTTAAGGCCGATTCACACAGAACGCTAAGCTAAGTTAAGATTTGCTCTGCTAACTCTTTAGAAAAATAGCGGACCATGTATTTAAATGTGTTGGTTCACACAGAAAGCTAAGATAAGCCTTGCTACGCCGCGCTATGTTTTTTCCTATCGCTGGCCGGGCAATTTTTCAATCTCTCATCTTGAGCCATCTTACCTTGCGCATGCGCATAACGTAGTTTGTGCTCCGTGTTGAGCAGACGCAGTGCTGGTTTGGTCAAAATAACTAAAGAAGTGTTTGAAGTTTTGTTTTCAGTTTGTTCCGCGTGTATTTAAGTAATACTCTATTTAGGTTTTATATTTAATAAATGTTTTTATATTAAGTGGAAGCATTAATTGGACAAGTCAAACCTCAACTGCTAAATTTTCTTCATCTTCCAAAACAACTGCCAACAGCAGCATCTTCTCTTCCTCAGTACTATAACCTGAACTCAAACAAGACATGTTGGAGAATGCCATCATAACTAGACTTCACTGGAGCAGACCAGAAAGAGTCAACACCGAATTGTGGAATGAAAAGAGAGACCATTGCTTAGCTTAGCTTAGCATTCTGTGTGTATCAGCCTTAAGTCTAACGCGAGAGTGATTCTTTATAGGGCCTAGGCCATTTGGCCACCGAGGCGGGTGATTTAAGGTGGGAGTGTTGAGGCGCGAGAAAAGGTAAGTGTTTTTGTAGGTTTTTTTTAATGTCAAAGCTTTTTTATTTTTTTGCCAAAATACGACAACATCAAATATTGTTTCAGTATAATGATAGAGTTTAATCTCCTTCCTATGGTGATATCAACAGTTGTTGAATATCTTTCAAGAGCATAGCGAAATTAGACGAGAAACTTTTTAAATGAAGAGGAAAAGTTGTCGTTAAATTCCAGCACAGCCTTGACAGATATTCAACAACTGTTGATATCACCGTGTGAAGAAAATTAAACTTTGTTTCTACTGGAGAAATATTTGATTTAGTTTGACGCAAAAAAAAAAAAGTTGATATAAAAACTGCAAAAAACGCTGATATTTTCACGCGCTCCCTACATCTCTATCTTGATGTACTGTACTTATTTAAGGCGTCAAAACCAAGTGTTTGTAAAACCGTGGCTAATGCCGGGATCACGATCAACTTAACGTTAACTTAAAGTTAACTTAACGTAACTTAACGTAAAGTATCTCCTCTTGTGTTTAAATGGAAGCGATCACGATGCAGTTAACTTAACGTAAGAGATGTCCTGGGAGGTCTTTTGCTTTAAGTGAACGTTACTTGAGGGGTATCACGTGATCTAGCCAGCCAATCACTATGCGAGTGACGTCAACAGGGCTATTTAGTAATTCATTTGTTGGTATTATGACTAATGTTTACTCTTTAGCGTAAGTTCTAGTGATCAGACATTGAAACAAAATAATTAAACTATAATAGGAAAGCTAAATTTATCAAAAAGGTTTTGTAATATATATTTATTATATCGATTGAAAACTGTAAACATTCACAGATCATCACTGTACAAATAGTATAAATCACAGATCATACTCGAGAATGAAGATGTTTGGCCCGAGTTGTTACGTTAAGTTACGTAAATCGTGATCACACATATGTTAAGTTAACTTTAAGTGAACGTAATGCCGGGATCACGATCAACTTAACGTTAACTTAACGTAACGTTCACTTAAAGTTAAACTTATAAACTAAAACTTATAAATCCTGCTAAAGTTAACATGAAATTTAATATGATATGCTTCACCCTGAATTAAAACCATGGATATAATACAAAAAAAAATTAGATAAAAAAAGGATTATCTAGGCAGGGCATATAGCCAGGATACATCAGTAAAGAAGTCAAAGAACTGTCATGGACGGTATACCTGTAACTCGAAGAGTTCTTGGGCGATCCGGAACGAGGAGTGATGAGGTGGCCAGGAGATCTAAAGTGACTGGGTTGTGAAAGGGTATTGGAGGGAGAAAGCTCAGAACAGAATATGGTGGAGGCAGCTAGTGCGGTCGGCGTGTGGTCCCCAAGATCTGTGATCGCCGTTAAACAAAAAACAAAACACGTTTCTAGAGTCCAGAATTTTTCTACTCACCTTACTGCCATTAAAGCACACACACACGATATATTCACAATTTACTAACTTTCCACTGAAAAGCACGGCGACGAGTCTTGGAAACAGACAGGATATTGCAGTAGCTGGCGACCAAAGTTCGTCCATGAAAACAAAACAAAGATGATGACTGACGCCTTCCATCCTCCATGAGCTTGTTTTGTTCGATGGGGCGTTCACATCAACAGAACCCTAATCATTGTTTATCGAACATCACAATGTTTGCTGAAATTCAACAAACATGTTTGTCAAATATGTCTGCCCAGTGTGGACGTAGCTTTAAAGGTGACCAAAATGTCCATTCGTTAGAAAATCGAGGTACACCTCTCCAAACTACCGTCATATTTATACTAATAGAGTGAGGATGATGTAATTTTAAGGAAATGTTCCCGAAATTGCTTGGATAGAGGGGGAAGAGTTCAAGAAAAATTACCCCTCGATACACCCGGCCGTAATTCGAACCTCGACATCCCAGTCATTCGACAAATCAGATCAGATGAGGTTGACTGACGCCTTAACCCGCGTGCCTTACGGTGTGGGTCCTTAATTTGATTCCTGTTGAGTGACATTTTGAAGAATTTTGGTGCAGTTTATTTAGGGAAATGTTTGTCATATTATATTTATTCCTTCTCAATTTTAATTTCTTCTATATTGAGTTGGCACTATCATCACTAGTGGCGGCGGCCGCTTGGTCGTTGTAGCTCGATCGCGGGCTTACACCAAAGAGTTTTTTAATCGAGTTAATTAGAGTGACAATAAAACTTGTTGAGTCTTTGGAAAATGCGAGTATCCTACGTTTTTTAATTATTATACTTATATTTTAAATATCTGAAAAAAGAGTTTATACTTCTGAAAGCACGTTGGTCAAATAATACAAGCCGCATGCATCAATAGATTATTTTTTTCAAATGGACTAATCTAAGTTTCATTCGTAATCTATCATAAAACGAGTCCGTTCTGGTCTATAATCGATCAGTAATAAAAGTAAACTATTTTATTTATATTCTTTCGTGGTTGTAAATTATAAAGTGTAGCCTTGACTTGTACAGAACAGTTTTCTAATAAATGGCATCACTTTAGAAAGTTTATTCAAAAAGCGTGAGTGTTCTTTTCTGTAAAATGTGGATTTGCACGCAACTCAGACGTCTTTTTATCGATTCATTCGTAGTTTTTTTTATATTAAAGATTGTGTGTGCGCTTCTGGGACGCACCTGTCTTTATAAATATGAATTATCATTCTTTGCTTTGACCCAGAGGTTTCTCTTAGTTCGGTGGCTTGCGAGACTCCACGAGGCAAAATGTGCGCGCGCGCGTGCGTGCGTGCGTGTGAGACATCTCTCGACTGTAGGCATTCGAAATTCAAATCCAGAGAAGATCACGGACTAGTTCGTTTGACTGGGACGCATTGTTTCGTTGTCTATGGCGATTGTTCAACAAAGACTTGATGCGAGGCATATTTTGAATCTCTAAAATTGGCACAAATTGCAAATTAATTATTTTTTATGTCACATTCTTGTCAAATACTTCTAATATTTCGTGGCTACCAGAAAATAGTGAGTACAGGTACTTATATATTTATTATCTAAAATATGCTATGTAAATATTAATTAATATGGAAAGGTTTAAATAATTGAGCATAAAGTATAATTTTGGGGGTTATATTAATAGATTCACGTACTTATCCAAAGACCCAAGCTTATACAAATTTAAGCACTAATTAGTTTGGGTATTTGTAGGGAGTGTACATACATTATTCGTCCCTCACATTCACGAATATTTTAATTAGGTAAATAAGCTTCATATTCGTAGAAGTGAGTCTAAATTCCTTGGGAGTTTTTAACGCACTCCGCAGCTGAAGTTTTTATTAAAAAATAATGAATTAGTATGACTATAATCGACTACGGGCTGTATTATCTGGTTTAATATTTTTAAAAAAACATCACCTCAGACACCATATAAGAGACACTAAAATTAACTCCCCCCCTCCCTCCAAATTAATCTCAAAATAATACATTATAAATGTAATTGATGTTATTTTTAGTTATTTCAACAATCTACCTATTTACATATCCTTCCTCTAGCAAAATCAATATTATAATTTACTATATTAAGGTCAGATTAAAAAAATTGCAAAAAATTTAATAATCTAGTACCTAAAATGCTATCAAGGTTTATCTCAAAAATGAATTTTTATTTTATAAATATTTCCTACCGCGATCTTATTGTTGTGAGTCACGCTCAGAAAAGAAATCTAAAACCAAAGTAGTGTTCTGGCGAGAAGGAACTTTTAGAAAATACATATTTATTTGCGGTTAACATTGGTAACATTTTACTATATTATCAAAATTATTTTATTGGTGCCACTATTGATAACATCTATCAAAAGTGATATTTGCAAATCACGTGTAAATATATGATATAAAATTAAGGTTAAAGGGAAAAAAAGGGGGAAAGTTATATTTTAACTCAAATTGAGCTAGTGCTGCCATCTGTTAGACAATAATGATAGCTTTCTAATAGGCCTACACTTTAAATTATGGTTAAAAGATGTCTCTGTCATATATTTTAACACCGCTTCTTACTACCCGTTTGATTTATAAATTAATGGTTTTAGGAATTAGGTAAATTATATTTAGAAGAAATGTTCTCACATTTGCATCGAGGGGAAATGGAAAACCATTTTAGAAAAACCACCCTCAATACACCCTACCAAGATTTGAACCTCGATCTCTCCCTCCTTGGCAGTATAGTCTACATTTAGTAATTGATAGTAGTATACTCGCTTCGACAAGTGTATTTTCATTGCAACTGGATGTAAACTGATGTAATTCCAGCGTTGTTTTGAACGTAACAACTTAAAGTTACCGGTATTATATTGTATTTTTCACACATTATTTTAGTTTCTCCATAATTATATGGCATCTAAATCATCAAATTTGGCACGCTTATGGAAATTGGATGTGCCAATATGCCTGACAAATTTCATGATTCTAGCTGTCCCACAAGTGTGTCAGCAAATTTTAAAAAAATGTGTGGAAAATGTGCAAAATTTACCTAAAATCAAAAAATCTAGCTCTATCTAAGGTATAACTGATGAAGATACAACAAAAAGTAATTGGACCAAACTTGTGGATCTCGCCAAATTCGTAGCTGCTGGTGCAATCAGTTTTTTGATAGTTCTTGCCGTTTAGCCACAAGAGACCTCCAAAGAAAGGTCCGCACTCTTTAAAGTTGCTCCGTCATTTTGAATTTTTTCGGAGGTTAAAAATTATTTTTTTTACTTTTTGGAATTTTCCGTCGGTTACAGGCTAGAAGCTATAGGTTTGCCAAATTTCAAGTTTCTAGCTCATCTGGAAGTGGGTAAACTTTAATGTCAGTGAGTGAGTCAGCCACGTGGCTTTATAGTAGTATAGTATATTAATCACAACTTGTGAATGTGAGGAATGCCAGGCCTCCACCGTGGTTCGGATTCCACGTTAAACTGTAGGTCCTCCATTTCATCTCACAATCACCCTACCATTACACATTAGCGTAAGTGCGTATAACCCGAACGGGTAGTAAGACCGGTGCTAATAATAATAATAATAAGTAGTATAATTTAGTATAGCTACAAAGTGCCTGCCTAAGAAGTTTCTCACACTGTTCTTTTTAAATTTCTAGGCGTTGTAATACCTTCAGCCTAACATGAGTGAACTTCCAGTCAGGAAGTCAGCAATCGTCGAGCAACTGTCAGCGAGCAGCGAGATTGATGACAGTGACAGTGAGACGTACTCGAGCAGCAGGGAGCAGTCGGCCTCCCTCACTTCCGCCCCGACGTAAGCTGAGCACATTCTAGTTCATCTCAAGTTTAGGACACACGTGTGCCGCAACACATGTTGAGCACAGTCTGACTCACTTACGCCTGCACTTGCCATGCTTGCTAATTAATTGCATGCATCACCATGAGTGGAGCACAATCAGTCACAGACATTTGCACCAACATAAGTTGGCTAAATCGGTCACACACATTGTCACCAACATAAGTTGAGCACAATCGGTCACACGCATTTGCACCAACATAAGTTGGCTAAATCGGTCACAGACACTCGCACCAACATAAGTTGACTAAATCGGTCACACACATTGTCACCAACATAAGTTGAGCACAATAGGTCGCACACATTGTCATCAACTGGAGTTGGCTCAATCGCTCACACACACTCGCACCAACATAAGTTGGCTAAATCGGTCACACACATTGTCACCAACTTAAGTTGAGCACAATCGCTCACACACACACTTGCACCAACCTAAGTTGAGTCACCTCTGCGAAGGGTTAATTGGTCACTGTCTATTCTCGCATCTCTGACATCTTCACGCAGGCTCAAAGAACCAGTTGGCTCGACACTTGTGACCGGGGCCCACGGGCGCAGTCCGCTAGATGGGGGCTGCGCAGGGGAGGGAGGGGAGAGTGAGACTCACACCCCACACCACAAGAAACTGAAAGGTAACGCATCATCTATATCTATAACCCGGATAGATATAGATAGTGGATTATTGAGAGATATATGTCACGAGTTGGGGAAATGTCGGAGACCAGGGTTTGGCGCTTGCCCGTGCTCTTTTTGGCTGCTTGCTACTTAACAGCTAATAATAATATAGTCTGATTTAGATAAGAAGACACTTTTTCAAAGCTATAATAGTTACAAAAACAATTTTCATATAGTATACATATATATATTTATATACACAGTCATGCAGTAGTAGATTTAAAAATTTTGCACCCCTAGGCACATATATAATATGCCCCTCCTCCCCATTTTTTTTTGTCAAGGGCTTTAGGAAGTTTTGAAGGAAAGAGGTGTTGGGGGGAAGGGGCGGAAGTTAGTATTTGGGAGAAAAGATTTCTACGAAAGGTAATCAAGCATGTACAATTTGTACATGCCCTAAAGTAGCTTGAGTTAACATTATGAAGAAGTGGAAAATGATGTCGGTTACAAAGCGATTGCAAAGTACAGTTATTTAAAAATAAATATTGTCGTTCTGACTTTAACTTGAACTGTTTTGATTATGTTAGTCAATGATTTCTAGATGTAATTATTACAAACAAAATATTATAATGAAAATATAAATAATGTTATCCAGAATGTGGCGCCCCCTAAAGCCGCCGCCCCTAGGCTCGTGTCTAGTGGGCCTGTGGTATAAATCTGCTTCTGCAGTCACGTGATCTGCAGCTGTCACTTTCGATATATATTATCAATACCTATAAAATAATAATAATTTTAATGGTAAAATGTTATCAAAGTTGTTAAAAAAAATATTGTATTTTATCAAAGTTTTTCCTACTAGAATCCTAATATATTATTTAGTAGAGTTTAAATATGTGAGTTGTATTATTTAAATCAGTTAAATGAGTTAGAGAAAATAATAAATAAAAGTATTAATAATAATAATATTAATTATGATCACCATCATCATCAATGTTTCCAGCCTGTGGGCGGGTCAGTTTAGTAAAATGCCTCCATCTTCCTGTATCCTTTCACCAGTCTTTCTCTTTTAATTGCTTCCATTCTTCTCTCACTTGCACACTTTCTGTTATCTGTTCCTCCCATATATTTTTTGACCTCCCTTGTGGTCTTTTTCCTACATACTTCATTTCCATCATTTTCTTTGGCATCCTCTCTTTTTACATCCTCATTACATGCCTATACCATCTCATTCTTGCTTCCTCTACTATCTCATGTACTCCAACATCCTCATTACATGCCCATACCATCTCAGTCTTGCTTCCTCTACTATCTCATGTACTCCAACATCCTCATTACATGCCCATACCATCTCAGCCTTGCTTCCTCTACTATCTCATGTACTCCAACATCCTCATTACATGCCTATACCATCTCAGTCTTGCTTCCTCTACTATCTCATGTACTCCAACATCCTCATTACATGTCCATACCATCTCACCCTTGCTTCCTTTACTATCTCATGTACTCCAACATCCTCATTACATGCCTATACCATCTCAGCCTTGTTTCTTCTACTATCTCATGTACTCCAACATCCTCATTACATGCCCATACCATCTCAGTCTTGCTTCCACTACTATCTCATGTACTCCAACATCCTCATTACATGCCTATACCATCTCAGTCTTGCTTCCTCTACTATCTCATGTACTCCAACATCCTCATTACATGCCCATACCATCTCACCCTTGCTTCCTCTACTATCTCATGTACTCCAACATCCTCATTACATGCCCATACCATATCATTCTTGCTTCCTCTACTATCTCATGTACCTTAACATCCTCATTACATGACCATACCATCTCAGCCTTGTTTCTTCTACTATCTCATGCACTCCAACATCCTCATTACATGTCCATACCATCTCAGTCTTGCTTCCTCTACTATCTCATGTACTCCAACATCCTCATTACATGCCCATACCATCTCACCCTTGCTTCCTATACTATCTCATGTACTCCAACATCCTCATTACATGTCCATACCATCTCAGTCTTGCTTCCTCTACTATCTCATGTACTCCAACATCCTCATTACATGCCCATACCATCTCATTCTTGCTTCCTCTACTATCTCATGCACTCCCTGTACTTCCACTCTTTCCTGAATAACTTAATTCCTAATCCTGTTTCTCCTCATGACAGCTAACATGCTCTTCACAAGCTTCATTCCCGTGGCCTCCACTTTCTTAGTCTCTCTTACATTTATTGTCCATGTTTCTTCTGCATATGTAACAATGGGTACAAAGTAACGCCCTATACAACACTTCTTTACACTTCAAGGGCACTTCTCTTTTATATAGCAGGTCCCTTACACATCTATAATATAACTCCTCCTGCTGCCCTCTTTTGCTTAGAAAATACAATTAATAATGTTTACAAAGTCGCCTCGGACAACATAATGAGATGCTACATGGGCTGTGGTCTTTTTTAAACAAAAGTTATAGATTGTGTTCATCCAGAAGTTCAGAAGGATGTTAAGATGAGCTCTTTGACGGATGGAAGGAATAGCAGCTTCAGACGCAAGAAAAAGAAGAGAAAAAAAAGGTGAATCTCATATTACATAATCTTACTTTTGTTTATTTCACCCTCTTAGTGCCATGACCAAACAATGAATAAAAAAATAAGATGGGAGTTGCACTCAGTGAAGGTTTGTAAAATGTGGAAAACAAGTGTGGCTTTTTTTTTGACGCAACTTCACTGAAATTAAAAGATAACGGCAACAGAAGTTAGTTAGATTTTAGGGGTGTCCAAAGCTTTGAAAACTTATACTTTGCTTCGAATATTTATAAACTTTGACTTGGCTTCGAAAAAAAAATTGGTTTTGACAATAATACGAAACATTTCAAATAAATATATTCACAGCCAAAATGCTCACACATGATTTTTTTTTTTTCAGTTTCTGTTGTTAAGTGTATGGCAAAATTTTTGTAGAAATTGAATATCATATAATAATGAGATTTATCATTTTTTTGCTGAAATCTGTATTTTTTTGCAATAAAACACTTTTATAAAAATTATAATGCTTATAGTTATATAAATTATTATTATTATTATTATTATTATTATTATTATTATTATTAGATAAATATATGTTTGATTAGGTTTTTGGGAAATCCAGGCCAAATATTTTATTGCACGACCTTGAAATTAAAAACTGTCCTAAACAAGAGATTTTAAGAATTTTCTGAAAGCTTGTAAAATAAACCATAAAATATTTTTTTACCCAGTCTTCTAACTTATTTCTATCTTCGGTAATCATTTAATTTTTTAAATTTTTAATTGCATGTCATAGGTTTTTTTTATTTAGATTTCACTACTGCAGATAAGCATCTAAAAATTTACACTTTTTACCATCTCTGGGGTAAATTAGGTGATCCAAATTTGAAAAAAAAAAGGATAAGCTTCAAAAATGTAGAATATTGGCTCACTCTGTACGGAATGACCCTTCGCTGGTGAGCTGAACAAAGCCATGACTCAGAGAAAGAAAGGCGTACAGAAGTCGATGACGCCACACCAAAATATACGTCAATTTGTTTACCAGACTTACTATCATCAACAAATATTTTATATTCTTTATAAATTGAAAAATGACACCTGGACAAAGGAATCGAACCCAGGACCTTTGTCTTAGTGCACCAATGTTCTAACCACTGATCTATACCTATCCCGTGCCCAGGGTCATTCTTCGCACACATTTTAAGGCATAGCCTGTGATGGACGTGTGGAAATCCTCGGCTATATATGGGCCATCAATTAAGATTGTGGGTTTTCAGAAAACGCAGCCACCTTCCACTCGGTAGGGTTTTATGCTGCCAATAGTACACTGGAAATTGAACAAATGTGCATATCATGTTGAATTAAATAGCGGGTTTGATTCCCTTATCCAGGTCTCATTTTTCAATCTAAATAACATGATATTTAGATGTGATTTTAACTATAATAATTAACAGATATAATAACTTGGCTATTAAATCCTCAATACATTCTTTACTCTACATCCAATATGTTTCCAGCCTGTGGCCTGGGTCAATTTTTTATTCAAGTACTATATTTTCCACTTACAATCTATCATAAGACTAGGACGGATACAACATCCAGTCCCCTGGCCGTTAATTCATCATTGTAAAGGGTAAACCCACATTTCACCAATGATAAATTTTTCGACCATGCTGGAAATCGAACCCAGGACCCTTAGCTCAGTAGACAGACATGTTACAAAGTGAGCTAAGATGTCGGATCATCTCTTCATTCTATGAGTAGTAAAATTTAGCGGTAGTTTGCGTACCCTGAAGGGGGTATGGGGGTGCATATTACAGTTTGGGTAGTACTGCTCTATACCAACACCACCTGTTCTAGACTGACAATCTGTACAGCGAACTGTCGCTACGACGTGGTGCGGCGTGTCGCGACGAGGTACGGCATGAAGGAGGTGTCAGAGGAGGACTCTTGGAACCTTTACTGGACTGACATGTCTGTGTCCGTCGAGAAGGCCAAGGACATGAAGAGGTTTCAGGTTAACAACTCGCTCTAAGCTCACTTGCTTTTAATTGGTCCACAACATCCCGAGTAGGACCTTTTTTGAAAAGTAGTAGAAAGTTAGTTGAGAATATGATGTTACTGTTGTAATGCAGTTTAATGCAGCACGTCCAGTGACCTGGAAAACAGGAACTGTCAGGGAGTTTGCTTTGTCACCAAAAAATACTCAACTTTTATTTACATTAGTCAAAATAACATATTTCTTCCGGTTAAAACACACCGTGAATTTATTTTAACACAGTTGAGCTTATTAATCTCACTTCTTAAAGTCAACGCGTGTTTTTTCATTTAATCTTCCCACCCCTCAACCACGTGCCTTTAGCCAAAGTTGAGGCATGGCTCTCCGCATGTGTGATAATTCGATTACGTTTTAGGAAGAAGAAACTAAAAAATAATGTGTTTCACAACAATTTTAAACTGTACTATTGCAAGGAAATCTTATGATGACTCGATTATAATTTCAATGAAGTCTAGCTTCATCCGCATTACCCAATTTCCCGTTGCTTTAAGGCTTCTTTTGAACCTCTTCTGAGAGACACATATGCGTATGTCTAAAACCTATATTATTATTATTATTATTATTATATTATTATTATTATTATTATTATTATTACATCAAGCTTATCTTAATAAAATAAGGTTGTAAGTACTACATTTATATATAGTGACTGGAAAAATTAGAAATTGGCTCTGGAAAACCTAAAAAAGTCAAAGAATTTTAAAATAAAGTTTGGCTGGTAACCCTGTAATGATTGATGTCAAAACCCTAGTGACTTACAGGACATTCTTTGTTCCTTCTTTGGGGATTGGTGGGGAGCAGGGAGGCATATTCACGGGGGTCTGGGGCAAGAGGGGAGTCATATCCACAAAACAATGCTCTTATGACTAACTTTATCACTGGTACTTTTCTATAAATAGCCCTCAAGGCACATTGACTTGGGGCAGGGGGCATTTAACAACGCACCACTGGGGTAGCTACACCACTGGTTATTCCAATCATATAATCATCATAATCATCAACAGTTTCCAGCCTGTGGCCGGGTCCGATTATTAAAATGCTCCATCTTCCTCTGTCCTTCCACCATTCTTCCTCCTTTAATCACTTCCATTCTTCTCATTTCACTCACACACGTTCTGCTATCTGCTCCTCCCCTTTCTTGGGCTGCCTTACGGTCTTTTTCCTACATACTTCATCTCCATCTTTCTTCTTGGTATTCTTTCCTTTACATGACCATACCATCTCACCCTTGCATTCTCTATTATCACATGTACTTCCTGTACTCCATCTAGTTACCGGACAGCTTCATTTCTAATCTTATTTCTCCTCGCGACAGCTAGCATGTTTTACATGACCTCCATTTTCCTAGTCTCTCTTACAATCAATGTCCTTGTTTCTGCTGCATATGTGACAATTGGTACAAAGCATGCCCTAAACAACACTTCTTTACACTTCTCTTTTTATCTTAAAGGTTCTGTCCTATACAGAGCTTAAACCAGGGAGTGAGCCATAATTATAAAAATTATAATTTTTCAGAAAATTAATCACTTCCCCGGGATGTCTGAGATCTGCCGCAAGGACCTCCTCGCACGCAACTTGAACCGCATGTTGAAGATCTTCCCCAAGGACTACAACTTCTTCCCGAAAACCTGGTGCCTTCCCGCCGAGTTGAGTTTCTAAACATAAGTAAACGTGATCAAATTAAGTGTGTCTTTGGACCTGTCTTTATCGTTACAGTTAATTATAAGTGCTTGACAAATTACAAAATTGTTTTAAATTTTTTTTTTTACCCTCCATATATTTAAAACTCAATTTTTTACAGTCAAGGTCTGTGATGAATACAGTTAAATTTCACATGCTCCAAATTATTAATATTTTTGGATTTTTTTTTTCATTTCAGTTTTGGCGACCTTCTAGCCTACGCGCGTAACCGTAAGAACCGCACATACATATGTAAGCCGGACACAGGATGTCAAGGTCGTGGAATCTTCCTCACTAAAAACGTCAAGGACATCAAATTGCATGAGCGCATGATATGCCAGCTATATCTTTCAAAGGTTGGTAGCTATAAGCGTTTTATCTTTGATTACTTTTATATTAGAAATGAAATATTAACACTGAATACTCTTAAAGTTGATGCTGTTCCAAGAATAACTATAGAAATGTTAACAGGAAGGTGAAAGGATCTATTTAGGGATGGGACCCTCAAATAATTAAGTGTCATAACCACTGAGCAATGTTTGAATGTTTGTTTTAATTTACATATCTCAAGTGAACGCACGAGATAAAAGTGCTGGCTTAGCATGTGTGAAGTAACGTACTAGAAAGGTTACAGGAGAGGACTGACAATTCATAACAACAATTGAACTAGTTGGCCAGAAAAGGGGCCATAACACGGTGTAAAATGCCTTTAGTTTTTGGCAACGGGGCTGTGACAATTCCATCTATATCGCAGGCGGTCACTCTGTCCGACGCCGTATCGTATCAGACGACATATTCGGGTCATCATTAGCACTTGTACTTAGAGGGCATCCGTTGAGCCCAGGGTCCCAAGATCGAGTTCTGTAGAGGTATCGCACATTAACAGTCAACTTCATCAGTATTAAGTATTCACAAGTTAAGCCAGTTCTTCCACGAGCGCGGGCATCCAATCTCTTTATTTCTTTATATTTTCGACTAACATCACATTTTATATTATCTTTTAGTAACTACTATTAAACCAAAACTCGTAAACCTACATATTATTTCGAACCCACACAATTACCTTGCCTACAACCTAACCCCTCCCGCAAGCTATACTGACAGATCAAGCCCATGGTGGGGGGTAGGCCACGACATAAGGATATTTAACTTAAAGGATCTGAGAAAAATAATGGGAAGAAATCAGTGGGAAGATGCAAATGGGCAATGAACTTTCAAGGTGCAGATGGAAGATGCAATGAACTTTCAAGTTCTTAATTAATAAAGTACTAAGTACAAAAGCTGGTATCTAAATGAACAGGAACACAGTGTCATTAATAAATATCTGTTCCAGCATTCATAATATTTTATTAAGTTATTTTTACCACTGTTATTTTATTTGTTGGCAGCCCTTTCTCGTCGACGGGTTCAAGTTTGACCTGCGTGTGTACGTGTTGATCACCTCGTGTGATCCTCTCAGAATCTACGTGTATAACGATGGACTTGCCAGGTAAAGGTCTGTTTGAATTCATTTTACACTTTTACTAGTACTAGTTTACGTTAGATAATTTATGTTGGCATCACGATGTTGAATACTTGGGAGGGGGGCTATTAGGTTTGCATTAATTCTTTGAAAAAATAGACTAGTCTAGGAGTGTGCGAAGTTCAATTTTTTTTATTTCGAGGTGAAGCCGAATAAAATCATTTGAAATATTCCCGAAGCCAAATTAAAGTTTGAATATTTAAAAAAAAAAAAAAATCACTCCTGCTTGAGAAAGACGTGTATTTTATATTGGATTTTTTTTATTTGAATCGAAGTTGAAGCTTATGAATATTCAAGATAAAGTCGAAGTTCTCGAAGCTTTGCACACTTCTAGAAAATACCAGTGTAAAATATTTTAATATCACTAAATGTCAATATATTCCTTATCTATACCTGCAGTAGTATAAATAAAGTAAACAATCATGATTGAATATCAATAAATTGAGTTTTTTTTTATCACCCCGTCTTACTACCTGCTCAAGTTGCACACAATTTGAGTGTTGAAATGGTTTGAATAGTTAAAAATCTATTTTCTAATTAGTTATTTATTGAAATTCCAAAACATGGTGAAGTGTTCACATCACTTGTAGCTTTATTTTACAGTCGTTTTTAATTCAGGTAATTATCGTACCATTAATTTTTTTTTTAATATAGTAATTTCAGCGGATAAAGTTAAACTTGTAACTAACTTTTAGACTGAATACCAGATGATACTTTTAGGGGTAATCCATTAACCATGTAACACTGTTGAGAGGGGAGATTTAATGTCTACATGATGTTACATTGGAGAGGGGGTGGGGCGGGAGGACATCACAGTGTTACGTAACACATTTCTTATACTTTAACAATAATATTATTTTTTCAATATTATAATTAGTGTTTTCACCGTTAATAACATAGGTACTTATAAATAAATTCTGAATATGTAAGATGTTGAAAATGCAAGTTATTTTAAAAATTCCATTAATTTTCTAATAAATAGTCTATATATGCATATGTACCTTCAAATAATATTATTATATTTGGAAGAAGGTACAGAAAAGATGGATAAAAACATATAAAAGGTAACAAACAACACATGGTTTTTACAATGAAAAGAAGAACACAGCTCATACTTTACACTGCTGCCATTGGACAAAGAGGTGATGGCTGCCTCTTAAAGAAAATATATCGTTACCGCCCAATCCCTCGACCTAGGTTTCATTCTATCCGAACTCATCAGGAGGGGAGTGTGAAAAGCGCAACGCAACTTCTTAAAAAAGGAAACCAAAAAACATTTGGGAAGAAGGGGAGGGGTTAAAAAATGTAAGAAAAAAGCGTTACGTTGTTTTTGAATGATCCCTTATTGTTTGTAATTTACAAGTATCTTAACATGTCTTAATGACTAGTAGTTTTTTCTTTAATTACATTTTGAAATTAAGATCAAGGATCTTGTGATGTGTCAGCAGTCCTTTGAGTGACTGACCACATGCAAGTGATGTTGTGTTTGAAGGTTTGCCACGAGCCGCTACCAGGAGCCGACGGCGACCAACACCAGTAACGTGTTCATGCACTTGACGAACTA
Organism: Timema podura; assembly: GCA_033556935.1. Taxonomy (NCBI): domain Eukaryota; kingdom Metazoa; phylum Arthropoda; class Insecta; order Phasmatodea; family Timematidae; genus Timema; species Timema podura. Next base: position 52,888,131 of record JAVRXN010000012.1, on the reverse strand, counting down.
CGCTGTCAACAAGCACAGCCGAACTTACGTCATTGACGATCAGGCGGGCAGCAAGAGGTAAGTCCAAGACTGCACAAAAACGAACTCCCAAGTGCCAACTGATTGGGGCAAAGGTGTGAATTAGCTGCTTCCTCGCCGTGTTTTTAGTAACCATCTCCTAAAACTGAGTTTAATTACTATTACAGTTCAATTTTGATAGGAAAAAACCTTTTAGAAAAAAAAAATCGCAGCAAAAATTATAATATTTTTATGATTTTATGTTATATTTGGACTAAGATGAAGGAGAGAGGGATGGTAACATATAAAAGGGACGAACACAATATGGCTGCTACAGTGAAAAGAAGAACACAGTTCACACTCTACACTGGTGCCACTGGACAAAGAGGTGATGGCTGCCTCTTGAAGAAAATGAATCATCGCCGCCCCAATCCCCTGACCTAGTTTTCATTCTATCGGAATTCATCAGGAGGGAGTGTTAAAAGCGCAACACAACTTCCCAAAAGAGGAAATCAAAAACACAAAAGGGAGGAAAAGAAAGATTGTAAAGAATAATAGGAACACTTAGCTGGGGACATGTAAAAAGAATAACATAAATGATAAATACTGGAAATGATCATTTGATGCTAATATGTAATATAATATATCTGTTTAAGGAAAATCCTCCTGACAAGTTCCGATAGAATGAAACCTAGGTTGAGGGATTGGGCAATAAAGATGATTTTCTTAAAGAGGCAGCCATTACCCCTTTGTCCAATGGCAGCAAGTTAAAGTGTGAAATGTGTTCATCATTTCATTATAAAAGTCATATTGTGTTAGCCCCTTTTATATGTGTCTATCCACCTTTCCTTTACTATTTTATAGTTATGGATGATATCTATCAAAAATGACAGCTGTATATCACATGAATTGATGTATGAATACATGAATCTAGAGCTAGAAGCTATTTCTATTAGCTGCTTGCTATGAAAATATTAACCATAGATCGGATCAAGGCTAGCAGACCTCAGCCTAGCCAGTAACAATTTTATGACCCCAAGATGCTATCACTGTATGGCCCTGCTTCAGAATATATGGAGCTCCGATTGACTCTGGGTTGTGCCATGCTACACCAGAGGTCAGGACAGGCTTAGTCTAATAGCTGGTTACTGGCTTAGTGACCACTGGGAACATTCACTTTCTGCACTTCGCTATTCATGAAGCGTTAGACGAGACAGAACATGACAGTCTCATTTCAATTGCGCGATGTCAAATATGGAGCTGTACAACATAGCTGATGGCTCTGCGTTGATTAAGAGAGACAGACTGTGTATCTTGAGTAAAATGAACATTCAAACTAAGTTTATTGGAGCTGTTGGTAATTTCGACCAATAAATGAGGATTGCTTGTCAACTCACAAGCAAGTTAGCAACTCATTCAACCGCGCTCTGTTACCATACATTAAACAAAACTCTATGTTTAAATTCAGCTCCATATGTATTTATGACAAGACAAGACCAAAATATAAAATACCCCACCTATGGCCGGCCGTGTTCTAATATCTTGATATTGGTGTGTCCCAGGAAGATCTCGACCCTGAATAGTTGGCTGCAGAGTAAAGACTACAACGTTGTCAATCTGTGGACCGATATAGACGAGGTGATCATAAAGACCATCGTCGCAGCTCACCCCATGCTGAGGCACAGCTACCACGCGTGCTTCACCGCGCATGACTTCACCTACGCCTGCTTCGAGCTGCTCGGCTTCGATATCTTGCTTGACAATAGTCTTAAACCTTACATCCTGGAGGTAAATTCTAGAAGAGCAAATTCCACAGCTTTCTAAGTTGTGGGGTTAGAGTCGGGTGTTGGAAGTTGGTTCAGAGGAGTGGATCGCCTTTTAGAGTGGAAAGCGATTGGGGGGGGGTGAACCATGCCCAGTGCAGCTAGCCGGGATTCAAACCTTTACCTCCCACTGTATTGTGAGCCTGACATCATAGACTGGGTGACCATTGTGTCGGATCTGAGAGGTTGCAAGGAGTCCGAATGCTGGAAGTTGGTCTTGAAGGTCCATTTTCAACAAAACAACCTTTTAGAGAATACAACTTTTTTTGTTGTTTTTTTAACATTGCTATAACATTTTATTATATTATTAGTTTTATTATATTATGAATATCAAAAGTGACTTATGAAGATAACATGTTCTGACGTTGATACTTTAAAGTATTATAGTAGTGACTTTTTCTAGTTGTCAGATAAGGTTTTTTCTGTAAAAACCAAACTGTAGTTTGCCCATATTATGTTCCAGGGGCGTAGCTATCAGGGATAGTGGGGGGGTGAGACCAATACCATTGATAAAATGAGAGAAAAATATTTAATTAATAACAATATATATTAAAGCTGATTTGTATATGTCTTAATCATAAGATGCTATATCTAGCGGTGAGCTGGTGAAAAGTTTAATCGACTCCCTCCGTCCTGCCTTAGTCCACCATCGCCTGTTACCCTCGGCCATCGTTCAGAGCGAGCAGTTTAATCTCGGTTTGGCCCGCTTCCCGACATAAATCTGTGTGTACATCCCTGCTTTGTGCCCATTGCTGTTCCTTTATGAAACTATCATCATCAACTGTTTCCAGACTGTGGCTGGGTCTTTTTAGTAAAATACCCCCATCTCCCTCTGTCCTGCATCACTCTTACACTCTCCTCCTCTCACTTGCACACTTGCTGCTATCTGTTCCTTGCGGTTTCTTCCCTACATACTTCATATCCATTAATCATATATTTTTATTTTATATTTTTTGAAATATATGTATATATATCAACTAGCAATCCCACACGGCATTGCCCGTGACCCACTGTGGTATAAGAATTATATAAGCCTTTCCCCCCTATGGTGATCGAATTAAATTATTGTAACGTAATTATAAACCAGATTAAAAATATTTTCTCCAAAAATTTGTTAAAAATAGCTGAGTTAAAAAGTAATTAAAAATTAAAAATCGACTTCGAGATGCATTGGACCCCCTTCCGTCCACCTATGTTACAAAGTTCAGATCTCTGCGTACGTAGATTGTGGGCTGGGGCATCAGCACACACAAATAAACACACAACAACACAACAACACACACACAACACTTCCTTTTTTATTATTATAAATTTTTAGTAGGGGTTGAATTCTTTAACCTTCATGAGATTCAAGGTTAGAGGATACGAGAAACTATCTAGACTCCAGACCATTAAAATAACATTTAATTAATGTATGAATATTATAATGAATGTATTTTAGCAAAAATTTAATATTTAGTTATTATTTATACTTTCTACTATCTGTTTCATTTCATTTTATGTTCATAACTTTATACTAGATTCAGATTCAAATTTGATATTTGAAATTCAGAGGTAAAATTAAGATTCACATTTGTAAAATAGTGGATTAGACACATCTCCAATCTATTTTATCTCAAGTTTATGTTCTTAATAATAATAACTCTTAGGGTTCTGGTTATAGACAGTAACGGTTAAATTTGGTCTCATTTGTGGTTAAAGTTTTGAGTTGTCGCTTCTGACTGTCCTTGACAGGTGAACCACTCACCGAGCTACCATACAGATGCCTGTATCGACCGTGACGTCAAAGAGGGCTTGCTCACGGACACTTTCCAGATCCTGCAACTTGATCCAAACGGATAAAAAGAAGATAATTGAGGAGGACAGACGCAGAGTCAGGGAACGCTGTTGCAAGGCATCTTCCACAAGGACAGGTGAAAAGAGACCTTTATTGTGTTTTGTGTGTTAGAAACCTAAAACTTCATGCGCTACTCCGCATATACTAGACGCGATATGAAGATCGAGGTTCGAACGTGGTGTATGAGGGTTTGCCAAAAGTTTCACTCTTTTCACTGAAATGAGGTACACTCATATAATATAATCCATCCAATCGCAAACTGTCAAAATAGAGACACCTGGCTAGATGAGTGGAGCACACCTGGTTAGAATTCAGAGGAATGCACACCCGTTAGAATCAGAGGATACGACTGTAATGTAGAGGGACACTGGTTGAAGTCAAATGCTGGTTTAATGCACCGTAGATTCATACACCCCGTCTGAACAAGGATGAAGTCTGGTAACAGTTGACAATTGAATGTAGGAGATATAATCAGAGGATGATAATCGCTAGAAGTCAGGAGGATGACCAACCAACCTGTAGTTTTAGAATGTCAGGAGGATGACAAACCTGGTCTAGAATGTCAGGAGGAGAAATGGCAACTACCTCTGAATTCTCAGTATAATGTCAGGAACCGTCAGATCAAACTACACTCCCATTGTTTGGTTAATTTTAATGTGCCTGCATCTTCCTCCTTCTCTGAGCTATCCATACATTTACATTGATGGAATAGGAAGGTGAAAGGTAGAGTTTGGAGGAAATACACCAACATTTGCATGTTAAGAAAGCGGGAAATCATTTAAGGAAAATAACCCTCTGAACATCCTACCAGGTTTCAAGCCCAGACCTCCTTATCATCAATATATCAGACAAATGAGACTGAGGCCTTACTCTGTGCTCCCACTGATTTAGGGTGATGTGCTTAGTGTTGGTTTTATAAATGTGGTAAATTATTCAATTGATTTAATAATTTATTTTCTAGTTCTCTGTTTTAATTATATTATTTATGATATAACTATTACATTTTCCTGCGGCTTCATTTTGAATCTACGTAACACACCACTGATGACATTTCAGTGTAAACAACCCCAGCTCAGCCGTTAGGTGCCGCGTCTACCGCTACTGCCACCAATACCACTGCAACCAGCAGTACCCCCTATGATACCAAGCCTCCCTGGACCATGGCAAGCCCAAGCGATGTGGGAGGAGTCCCACATGGGCAATTTCCGCTGCATCTACCCCGGCCCGGTCAAAGAGAAGTTTGAGCGGTTCTTCCACCAGAATGCCAGTTCCTTGTTCCAGGACACGGCCGCTTCTCGAGCCAGAGAAGAGTGTACAAGGCTGCTCGGGAAGAGATGGAGGTGAGGATATTAAAACAACTTTCAATAGTGTCTCCGCTGGTACTGTGTTTACTACCAAACACTCTGAACACGAGTTGCCACGGTTGCCTGACCCAACTTTTTTGCTTATTCAAATTAAAAAGGTTTTTAATTAATCTTGGCAACAGCTCAGACATTTTGTACTGATCTAGTTGCCCTCGGTGGTCTTGGGGTAAGTGCTCGCCTCAGGACCCGATGTTTGTGGGTTTAAAACCAGCCGAGGTCGACGGATTTTTCTTATGCGATAATAATTCATATCACAACTTCCTTCGGAGGGGAAGTAAAGCCGTCGGTCCCATGTCGATTGTGGCCCATGTAAAAGAACCCTCGAAGGTTTGTGAAAATACCTTTCCCGGCAAAATTGGTAGACCCTTTCGCTCTCGCTCATAGAAATTCTTGTGCGCTGATATAATCAGTCGGTTCAGAAAGTACATGTTAAGTACCTCAAATAAATAAAATAAAATGTACTGAGCTAAAGCTCATAAGGTGGTTCTTAAGAAACATTGATAGCTTATTTTTTGACATCAGAACCCTGAATATGCTTTCTTTTGGAAAATATCAAAACAGTTATCACTTTTTTTTTAGCACCCTGTCTTACTACCTGTTTAGGTTATATGCCATATATACTAGTTAGAATAATACGGTAGGGATGAGGAAGGTTGAATTTTGATGAAGTGTAGCCGCATTTGCTTGCAATAAGAGTGGAAAACCATTTAGGGAAAACCACCCTCAGCACACCTGACCAGATTTGAACCCCTATCTCCCTGTCATCAGCAGTTAGTCTATTGTGAGAGTAATCGCCTTAGACTATGTGGCCAAGCTGATAGTTAGATATGGGCCAGAATCAATATTTTACGAATTCTAGTCTTAATTTTACATCCGAATTTGAATTTTGGAAAAAATAATAGACAAAAGAGGAAACAGAAATATGATAGCTGGCTGTTAAGTATGTCCTCTGATTATGTTGTTACTAACCACCAATATAAGTGTAAGAACTCTTAAACACATTATAGTTGAGAACAAGTTCTAGCATCCTCAAATCTCCTCAACAGTTTGAGGGTGCAATCCGTAATATCATGTTCCTCAAAGAGCGAGAAGGTGTTATACTTGTCATGCGTGTGTTCCAAGTCAAAGGCACGCGAGGAGGCAGCCCGAAGGGCCGGTGGGGGGCGGCTCAAGGAGGCGGCTGACCGACTGAGGCCAGAGTCACCTATGGGCCGCGAGCATCCCGGCTGCGAGTCATCCCTCCGATCAAGAGGGCACAAGTCGTGGTGAGGACACACTTTATCGCCGGATTTTTTTAATAATAATCTAGGGTATAAGGATGGAGATGATGGCTTGGAGGAAATGCACCTGCAGTTGTATTAGGAGAGAGGATAGTAACAACAATAAAAGTCACATGTGAAATGCGGGGATAGTTTCATCCTGACTCAGGTAAGGAGAAATTTTGTTATATTGGAAAAGTATCAAAATTTCCAGACATTGCTAAACATTAAATATGATAGTCAATGATTAGCTACCTACAGTTATATTTTATAGGAAGAACCCTACCTGACAGAATAATTCCTGATTTTTATAGGGAGACCACTTTCGACAACCAACATTGAATTTGTAAAGTCACTAAAATTCGGCCATTCTAAGAAATTGGGTGGTCTTGTTTGGGATATTAATATATAAAGTTCATCTGAATATGGAGAGTAAGGGTGTGGAGTACATGAGATAGTAGAGGAAGAAAGACTGAGATGGTATGGGCATGTAATAGAGGATGGAAAAGAGAGAGGAATACAAAGAAAAATGATGGAAATGAAGTATGTAGGGAAAAAGACCGCAAGGAGAGGCAAAGAAAGAGATGGGAGGCAGTAGATAACAGAAGGTATGCAAATGAGAGAAGAATGAAAGTGAATTTAAAAGGAGGAAGAATGGTGAAAGGACAGGCAAGATGGAGGAATTTCACTAAACTGACCCGCCACAGGCTGGAAACAGTTCATGATGAAGAGTATCTAAGAAGTTATCAAAAGCTTACAATAATACTTTCTTATGTGCTATTATATAATTTATCTTAGTAGTAGAGTAGTAAGACACGGATGGTAGCATGGCTTTTTTTTTTATAGATGAAGAAGCCAGAAGAAAGTCCTGAGTCCTACTATGTACTGAATTCATTCAAGCCTGACAATATCGTGGAAGAAGACGAGCGGGAGAGGATGTCAGCAATGCTGGAGAGAGAGCAGTTGGTCCAGAGCTACAGCATCACCAACCTGGTGGGTGTCGGTGTCCACTATTTCACGAATCCCAAGCTTCATTTTACCTAAGGATCCTGACTGTCGATTTCGAGTTTGAATCTATTTAAAGTAATTAGCTTAAGAGGAAATAGAAAATATACAACTATCATCATCAACTGTTTCCAGCCTGTGGTTGGGTCACTTTAGTAAAATGCCTCCATCTTCCTCTATTATTCCACTATTCTTCTCCTTTAATTTCTTCCATTCTTATCCTCTTACTTGAACACTTTCTGTTATATGCTCCTCCCATCTCTTTCTTGGCCTCCCTTGTGTTATTTTTCGCTTATGCGTTATCATGGGTACATAATATGTCCTGTACAGTATTTTTTTTTTTACATTTCATTATTAATACAAATATGGACTGCAAAATGTATGATAAACAAGGTGGACTGTGCCGCCGGTACATAACTCGATGGGCCGGTTTGATTTGGGCTCCTGCAACTACTTTAAACAAATATAACGCTGATGTACTAAATAGCCAAACTTTTGTTAGTTACAGTTATAGCTGCATCTAAATATCATATTCTTTAAATTGAAAAATGAAGCCTAGGCACATAAATCGAATCCAGGTCCTTTTAAGACACATTTTAAAGCTATTCATTCAATTCTAAATGATTGTTTCACTCAATTTTAATCAAATGTACCAGTGAGTAAGTATAAGGGTGCCCGGAGAACACAATTTTGTGAATATATACAATAATATGAGATATAAAACTGACCCGTTGGTTGTTTATTGGTATTCTTAATACAAACGTAAAATCATTTGTCAAGTGAATGCTGGTTGTTGCAATTTTTATCATCATTTTACAAACTTAAATATATCAAAAGGCACTCAGCTATTGTCTATCCATTTATAAACATTTCTGCTCATGAAGGTAGAAAGTAGAAGCGGATCTTTTTCAAGTTAATTGAATAGCGACATAATAACCGATAATGTGGTTGAAATGGCCTCAGAATTTAATTTATCTACCAAAAACATATAATTGTTTTATTGCACTGCCTCTTAATACCCATTTGGGTTATATGCTTATATGTACCCGCATTTGTGTAGAGGGAGAGTGAGAAACAATTTTGGGTAAACCACCCTTCGGTACACCAGACCCAGATTCGAACCTCGATTTCCGTGTCATCGGCAGTCTAGTCTACCGCAAGAGTAGCGTGTCTGACCATGCGGCCACCGAAGCGAGTAACATATGAATTCTTCGACTCACCACTTCACCTCGTACTGAAACATCGCTCCAGCGGCGTTTATGAATGTATGTTAAGGCTGCCACATATTTGTAGTCCTGGGGACCCGCTAGCCCGACCCCCTGGAGGGAACCAACCCCGACACACTCAGAGGCTCCCCGGGTCTTATTCCAGGTGCTTGAAATGGTGAAGAGGAGTGAGAAGCCCAAGAGGGACCGCGCGGCCATGTGCGGGCTGTACGGCAAGCTGAGCCTCATGAACGAGTGCCACCCGTACGTGCCGCCCCACAAGAACAGACAACCGAGCTTCATCACACACTTGATGACGACGAATCTGAATAATTTGAACCCCCCCACACTACCGACACCATCAAGCAAGGTGCAAGGCATGCTTGTGGCCGCCAAGGTTAGAGAATATGCTGTGCTCTATAAAATAATAAAAAAATCAAATTTTATATGTAGGCAAGACAGAACAGGAAAGTGTGAAAAAAAACCCAAATAGCACACAAACAATAATATGGTATTCACAATGTATGGAAGTAAAACAACATGGACATAGAATAAATATATCTTTAGGGAAAAACTCTTTTTTTCACTTTTTGATTTACATTTTATTATATTTGGAAGAAGGTACAGGACAGATAGATAAAACTTATAAAACATGAAATGGCTTTTACAATGGTTCACACTTTACATTGCTGCCACTGGACGAAGAAATTAATGGCTGCCTTTTGAAGATAACCGATCATTACTGCCCAATTCTTCGACCCAATTTTCTTTCTATCGAAACTCATCAGGAGGGAGTGTGAAATTTGTGATGCAACCTCCTCAAAGAGGGGGGGAACACAAAAGGGAGAAAAAGGAAATTTGTAAAGAATGATAGGATACTTAGATAAGAACATGTATAAGGAAAATATAAAGGAGCTAGGTCGGGGGATTGGGCGGCAAACTGTAAACTTTATTCTTTTTTATTATTATTATTGTAAAAACAATATTGTGTTCCCATCTTTCTTATACCTTTTTCCAAATAAAACAAATCATCTATTAAATAAAACTTCGATATTTTGATTTCACATGGAACCTTCCTCAGGAAATAGTAAATTCTAGATATTCTGCTTCCTGGGGAAGATGCCTTGTGGTATCGAAATAATGAAGTGTTTCTAAATATATGTTAGTGTATTTTTTAATTTGATTTGTGTTTCATTTTCTATTATTCTATCATTATTATTTAATTATAGACTGTAAAAATGATCAAAGGACTTTATTTCATACATACAACTCTTAGATAATTTAGTTATAAAAGTTACATAATTTTTTAAATCACCAAACTGTATTGTCATCGTTGCTGTCCGTCTAATCCTGTCTTTGTACGTTTCGCTCTCATGGAGAGTATCCAAGCTTGTCCTTGTTCTTTTACACATTTCTTCACTTGCTCTACTTATCCCATCCTTCGTCTTCCAAATGGTCTCGTCCCATTTACTTCCATCTCAGAGTATTGTCTTGCCTTCTGTTGTAGATGTCCATACAACTCCAGTCAAGCGCTAATTATTGTTTCTAGTGCACACTTATTCGCTCCGGAATCCTTCCTATGGGTCAGAACTCCTTATCCTGTCCCTTTTAGTTCTTAACATTGAAAGGAGGATAGAAGGTCAAGGCCTACGCCCTTACCAAAAAACTGTGGGCTTATAAGTTCACAACTAAAACACATAATTATGTTATTTTCGGGTTACATCACTCCCCTTCTTCGGCAGAAGAGAGTAAAACACAAACTGGAGTAACTATAGCAGTGTGGCTAGAGGTAGATCATGGTCACTTAGATTCTATTGTTACCTGTTTCTTGATTAAAAAAAAGTTTAGGCTTTGATTCTGCAATTGCCTGTTCAAACTTGTGGGTTTACTCTTGATAGATAGATAGAATGTTGTATTTATATTAAATTGTGTGTAGACCTTACCCTTTTACCCTCCTTTCAATATTTAATTTAATACAGCCATTTTTCCTCAGTTCTTCTTAACATTGATCTTATGAACTTCATTTCGGAGGACCTTTAATTCGATTGTTGTCTCTGTTGGTGATGGTACAAGTCTCGAGGGCGTACGTCAAGATAGGAATGTATTATGTCTTTAGTGTCAATTTAGCCCTATGGGGCCACACTAGTTTCTTCACTTGGTTAAAGAATGATATAAATGCCTTTTATTTAAAAACTAACCTACTCTTTGGCCTAAGGAATGAGGAAGTGCATGGCCGCCAGAACCTAGGTCCTGAGATTACCCATTCAATACCTAACTTGAAATCCAGCCGCTTCAAATATATTTTCAAATTAATCTCCCATCGACCATCTTGACCTACCAAGGAGTCTTGAATCTTAAGTTTTCCCCAACTAAAATGTTATGTACACACATTTTATTTTTAAAAAAATCACAATTAATATTAGTGGTTTTTCCTTCTATACAGACTCACCATGTCCCGCCTTCTGACCGATGCAGCAACAGATCGAGCTATCCTGATGTTCAATGTAAGATAAACTGTTAACAATTATTTACTATTAAAATACAGGGAATCATAAATTCAATCGATATTCATAGAAGCCCGTTGTTTTAAAACTGCCAACTCATGTTGCCACAATGGCAGAAATGAAAATATTACATTTGTATTTAGATATTCGACACCTTAGTTCAATCGGTGTGTGTCTGTGTCTGTCTACTGAGCTTAGTGTCCCGGGTTCGGTTCCCGGCATTCATTTGTGAAATGTGGGTTTACCCTTTCACATGATGAATTTACGGCCGGGGGACTGGATGTTGTGCCTGTCCTAGTTTTAAGATATATTATAAGGCATAATATGAAGCTACGACAGGCCTAGCAAGCCGGTATGGAAAATATAAGGCTTGAATTAAAAACTGACCACAGGCTAGAAACGGTAATGGATGGAAAGGTAAATTGTATTTATGTATTTAGCCTGTTTAACTAATGATTTGAAGATAAATCATAAATAATCATTAAACTAAACATTGAAAAAGGGATAGGAAGGCAAGGCCTACAGTTTTCTGGCAAGTGTGTAGGCCTTGCCTTTACATCCTCTTTTCAATGTTTAATTTAAATTAGCCATCTGGCGATATTTTTTCTTTGTTTACAGTAATCAATAAGGAAATATTATGAAGATATTTCTATACATTTTTAATCAATAAATCAAATAAGCACGTTTATAGAATGCCAAATTTGAATGACTTTCAATCAATGTTGCTGGTGGAAAATGGCTTTCTATATAAAAAAAAAATTAGGGTTAAAAAGGTGTTAATAGCATTTCTTGAAACTCATAATCCTAAACCGTTTCCAGCTGTGGTAAATACGTAGGACCTTGTTGAAAAATTACTAGTAAGATCTGAGATATTTGCTAAGAGTATATTTTTATAGCATGTATTAGGGGTCTTCATAGATTCGAAAATGTCCAACTTCACTTTGAATATTAATAAGCTTTTAGCTTCTATTAAGAAAAAAAAGGGGGGGGGGGAAAGTACACAAATTTACACTCAACTTTTGTCATTTTGTGCTCGTGTACATTACAAATTAATGTTCCCATGACATAATTCTAAGATAATTAAATTACATGTTGTGATAGAAGTTTTATTTATATTTAGGGAAGGAATATATTAGTTATTTATGGCTATTCTGTTTGCAAAATAACATTTTGTTAATATAACCATAAAAAATAATTAATTTTTTTCCAACACATGAAATATGATCTTAAATATTCAAACTTTGATTTAGCTTTGGAAAAATTCGTATAGTTCGATTCGGCTTCGAATTTTAACAGTAGTAACTTTTCACACCATTAATTCTATAAAGTATGAACACGTTTATATTTAATTGAAACATAGTGTACCCTGCCATACCTGCACGACATCGTGTTGCAGTTGGCGACAGCAACAGTAGACAGATGTTAACAGGGAACACCATACCGTTTCACCAGTCAAACCCAGGCAAGTCTCTAGTCTCTACTGATAACACAGAGTAGTTTTTCTGGACAGCCCCTAAGCAATATTAGAGCTCCAAAACAAATTATAACTACATATTAAAAAAAAAAAATCTTGAAAATCTTTACAGATTTGAGGAATTCAAAGGTATGTCTAATATTTGTGCTAATTTGTTCAGGTCTAACTGTTCAATGCAACAATGTTACAATCACATCACGCCCGGTCATGCCAGCGTTAATATCAGCGGCAGTCGACTACAAAGATCGTGAGTTCAGGTCTACCAAAGCTCATGTCGCTCGTGCATATACTAACAACGTCAAACTTCAAGAGCTTGAAAAACGAGAGCAACGGCAAATGCACTATGACAGATAAATAAAGATTTATCAATTTACAACGCACAAATCTTTAAAAAGTGTGATTTTTATATTTTAAATATGGATGTTATAAAAATATAGTCGAGATTATTAAGTTTAAATGTTTTTTGTCCAGTGCTTGTTTTTATTACTTTATTTTGTTTTATAAAATCACTTGAGTTATTAAATTGTAAAATGATAAAATTTAATATCAATATACAGGCATTAATAAAATTAGAATATTAAAAAAAAACTCTTTTGAATCAAGAATGGCTGGGTCAGTTTAGTAAAATGCCTCCTTCTCCTTATATTACCATCCACCAAGGTGGCCATTGCGACACAGCTTTGTTGATGGTTTAGTTAAAATAGGAAATATTTCACTCTATATTGGTGGTGAAGACCCAGCTACCAACCAAAACAGGGATAGTCACCCCAAGTGGCCAGGTCTTTAAAGCAGGGGCCAAGGAAAGGCTTTTATTGGTAAATTTCAGGTTGTACGTTAATGAGTCAGGAATTGGGATGGTTGCATATAGAGAAAGTGAACCCACATTTGTGTAGAAGGAGGAGTGGAAAACCATTTAAGGAAAACTACCCCAGTTCACCCGAGCGAGATTCAAACCTTGATCTTCTCGTCCTCGCCAGTCTAGCTCAACACGAGCGCGTTAGCTAACTACGCCACCGAGGCGGGTCTTTGATTGGTATAGAATTGGTAGGTGGAGGTAGCAAGCTTCTAGAATGTTCCTTTGGAATAAATTTATCATGTTTTGGAGCAAGAAAGCTTTCCTCAGTTCTTGAGTGTTGGTCGAGGGACGCATTTGTCCTGGGAAATAAGTGACCCAGTTCATGATAAATGTAATCAACGTAACTTGTAATTAATACTCTTAATAAATTGAGATATTGATATACTACTCCAGTTTAAATAATTAGCCCTAAGCAGCATCGCAAGTTAATATGCTAATCTATTAATAAAAATCTACGACAGTTACGGTTTGACAGGGAAAAGTTTGAACTTAACATCAATATTAAAAGTGGCAGCTGCAGATCACATGACCTGGGGTATAAATACGTGAAAATAGATATAGTAGTTTTTTTTAGGTATCATGTCCATTTGTAAAAAATAATAAATATATATATATATATATATATAAAAACCTACTTTTGGAATTCAACTTTGTAATTTATTCTTATAATAGTATTAAGATTTTTACTGTACTTGATGCATTTAAAAAATCTATATGGACATTTTTTTCAAACTAAATCATTAAGTTATGTGTTAGCTTAGCGGAATTGCATAAAAATGCTAGCCATAGAATAATAGGGTATTTGAGAAAACTTGCATTTCACTAAAACAACAGTAATATGTGAACTTAAGAACCAAATTTAACTATACAACTCAGTAAATGGTTTATTTTTGTTTTTTCTTTGGCCCATTTGGCACATTTAGAAAATTCAGTCTTGTATAGACACATTCCAGTTTCCATTGGAAGGTTCTTATCTGACACTTTGTTCATTCATTGTCTGCCATAAAATAAAATATATTGGTATTTTCTTATAGTCCTTCTTATGAAAATTGGACCGTACTCGTGTACCAAACATTTTTAGGAGTATATTCCATACAAAAGTTGTTAATCATTTGATATAAGTGAACTACTTTGGTGGCTGTATGATTTAAGGTGTAGCTCTCGCAATGGACTAGATTGCGACGACTGGGAGTCTGTGGTTCAATCCCGATCAGGTGTACAAAGGGTGTATTTCCTAAATGGTTTTACACTCTCCTGCCACAAACATGCGGGTACACTTTATCTAAATTGCACCTTTCTAATACCTAACACATTAGGTTGTCCACCTATATACTAATTACTCCAAACGGTTAGTAAGATGCGATGCCAGCAAAAAAAAACACAATATATAAGTGGTTTAAGTGTGAAAGGTAGCCAACAATAATTGCACCCACATTTATATAGAAAGAGTGTAAAAGAGTCACAAGCGTAAATATATATCCCAAAGTGGACCAGGCCAGAATTTATACCTTAACCTCTCTGTCCAACAATACAACACCTTAGACTGCCCTGTCACCAGTGTGGGTACTTATTTCAAAACGGACAGGGTTTTAAAACACTCCCCAATCATCTTATAGTCAGTCTATGAATAAATTGTTAAGTTTTATTTGAACCATAATCAAAGGAAAAAAAAAACTACCAACATGAGAAAGTTAACCTGCTTACGCTTGTCGTGTTGGGTTTTTCCCCTCAAAAATGTTGATTAAAATTCGTATAATTAATAGATAAAATGATTTCAATTAGAGAACAACAGATTAGACCCCGACATCTGATATTTTTGTAAATTTGTGAAACTTGATTTTAAGACAATTTAGTAGTTACAGTTCAATGGCGTTTATAGAATTGATTCAAAATGTAAACAAACATTTTTTTAAAATTAATGGTAGTGTTATTTATGCATGCACTTAAATATACTTTGACGGTAAAAAAATAATTTTGTATTGTAATACAAATTACTGGTTTATTTTTTTCTCATTTGAGCAACTTACTCTAACAAAAATTTTGATGAAAATGCACAAGAATAATAATAATAATAATAAAAATTCACATTCATGAACATTTTCATCAAAAATTCATGAATACAGATTAACAAATAAAATAAACAAATAGTATAATGTATAACAAATTTTATTGCTAATATATTTATTCACATGATAAAAAATAAACTATGCACATTTTTTTTTTGCAGTTAGCATACGTACTCTGATAAAAGATTTTTCTTTAAGTATTAAGGATTTTAATTTTTATGAGATTTGCAGGCTTAATGTTAATTTTTTTTCATAAATTATAATTTTTAATATATAAAATATATTAAAAAACACTATCCAAAATAATTGTGACCATTTTCGTGATGTTTCTCAATGAGAATCTCTTAGTTTATTTAATTACTTTGCGAAAAAAAAAAAAGCAAAACAATAATCCAAAAACATATTAACCCAGCCACACAATTTTATCTTTTTCATTGTATTTACAAAAAAAAAAAAAACCTATGTACATCATTCTAAAATCCAATAATAATATCTCAAAGGCTAAAGTCACAAAATTCTAAAATTTCAATTTGCATAAATTTATAAGTAAAATAAGAACACGATAAATCTATAATGATTGTTTTTTCACTTATTAAATGTTGGTTAGCTGTCTAGACTCTACAGACACAACACCCTCATGAGAAACATACAAGATCGCAAATTCTCAAATTTTATTTCCTGTAACTTTTCGATAGTGAAACCCTTGCTTGCAAACTTAACAAATCAAATTAGGGGTATGCTAATAGTCAAAAATTCTAGTCGAGATATAGCAGTTGTTCAAACTTAATTTGAAAATTTCCCCCAAAAAACCGCCCAAAATTTTGAGCGATTGAAATTATAGATTTTATAAATTTTCCAACTTTTTTAAGGTATTATTTAAATGCAAACAGAGTCGTTCGATATTACACTTTGTCTGATAAAAATTGTGCACACATTTCTAACAGTTCTTCTTTAAATTCAAAATGGAGTAATCCAGTGTTTGTGTTATTTGTACTCTCTTCTTTGTGTTTGATAAAGGCAACAATGCCGAAATATTATTCTATTTGTGTTAAAATGTGTTTGACTATTTCTACTATAGAAGACAGAAGAAAGGAAGAAGATATCACCTTTGTGCATTGGATTCTTCCACATTTTCCCTCTTTCTCTAGGTGGGCTTTCTTCATCAAATTTACTCTTAGCAGTTTATTTTTCCTTTTTCTTTAGTTCTATCAATTTACTTTACTATAAAATTATTTAGCCATTGGACCACCTCATTTTTATACATATTTACGTATTTTGTTATTTTATAAACGATTTTTGCTGTTTGCGCGAAGAACATTGTGTTTTGATACAAATGTACTATGAATCGACTGATTAATCTTTGGTAGACAAGTCAAATCGAGCTATCTCCAGCTGTGAAACAGAGAACATACTCCACGAGAAATCCTAATCCCTATTATGAGTGTAGACCTATAAGAAAGAGCTAATACAAATAGAATAATAACTTTATATGTATTCAATTTGAATACTGTTGGTACAGCATTGTTACCCACGGGCCAACAAGAGACAGAAACTTTTGAAACTTAGACATAAAAAGGTTGAAGACCCTTTCCTGCCTTAGACCATAATGCCACCAGCAGGCCATTCTAATGAGCTTTTTAATATTGTTATATATATTTTTTAAATATGGTATATTATTATTATTATTATTATTAGCAACACGTCTTACTACCCGTTCGGGTTATACGCACTTACGCTAATGTGTAATGGTAGGGTGATTGTGAGATGAAATGGAGGACCTACAGTTTAACGTGGAATCCGAACCACGGTGGAGGCCTGGCATTCCTCACATTCACAAGTTGTGATTAATACACATCTTGTCAGAGGTGAAGGAAGGGTTTGGCATTCAGATAAATCTGTGCCGGGACCGAGGATTGAACCCCGGACCCTCAGCACAGAAGTCTGACACCTTACCCCTAGACAACCAGGTCACCCAAATATGGTATAATTTCCACCTTTTTCTAATGAACACCATAGAAAAATGTAAAATTACACATTTGGTTCAGGCGGTTTAATCTACATGTCAACGGTGAAGCAAAACAGACTACTAAGGTCTTAAGGTGTGAGGTTGATCACTGTAAATTGTTGGGAGTTATCAACTTCACCCCATAGTTTAGTCAAGTGCTCAGCTATCTTGTGTTGAATAAGGGGTCCAAAGTGTCAATATATTTCTCAGTGGTGTTAAAAAGTGTAAAAAATATAAAAAGTCCCATGAATAATTACATCACACAACACATTTTACCAGCAAGCAAGGGTTTCAGATCCGATGAAAGCTTAAGAAAAAAAAAAGTATTTAATAACAAACCTATAAATTGCGTCAAGACATAAAAATTAATGATAACTTTCACAACATTCAGAACGCAAGTCCAATGTCAAACCAATCGTGATATAGTCACAAGACGACAAAAGAGATGAACAAAAAGGAGTTTTGGAAGTTTCAATACATTCCATCGCTATACTTATTATTAACTGATAAAATTAAGTTGTTAATCTGTTTTTTAGTTATACAGCTATAATTATTTATTTTATGCATTAATATTCATGCATTTATATAAGTGTTACATAACATAAAACTAATTATTTTAACTTCTATAAACTGGAAAACTTATTAGAAATGTATAGGATGAATCTTATTTAGAAAATTAAATTAAGTGAAAAATGACAGCCTGGAGAAGAGAACCGAGCCTTGAACCTTTGGCTTTGTGCAGCAATGCTCTACCACTGAATCATCCCGGTTCAGTTCGTATCCAGGTATATCTTTAGTTAGATGTTTTATTGAGTCTAATTTTGGTAAGTGGTGAAAGTATCAGCCATGGGTCCTGGGTTCAATTCTCGTGTCCAGGTCATCATTTTTTAACTTTCAGCTTTCAAGACTGATTTTGTGGAAATTAATCGTGTTATCAGTTGTGATAGAAAAGTTTAGACCAAATGGATCTAGTCTAGAATTCGTTAAATACTCTCTCGTAAAGAGTCTAGCACACACCAAGCTAGGGCGGTTGGTTGACAAATAAACTGAAAACAAGAAATGTAGCCAATGCAAAAATAAAGATTAATTGATTCTCAATAATGGCAGAGATCCAGAAATCCTCATTCCACACTTCCGTGTGTTTTGAGCATTTAGTCGAGGGAAAGTGAATATTTATATGACTAGTACTCACAAAGTAATTATATAAATTACGAGGATGTACGAAGCTTTGAAAAACCTCGATTTCGATCCAAATAATGTGTTAGCTTTGACTTCGTTTAGAGAAATAAAAAAGTATCAATTTATTTGATCATTTTGTGCTTTTATGTATAGTGCAGTTATTGTTCAGATGTCAAATCTGTAGTAGTCAAATTATATTCTGTAGAACTGGGTTGATTTATCAGCTTAGTATGAAATATTAGCATTTTGTAAATTATATTTGGTGTTTAAGTTGGATAAGTATATACAATATTTGAATTTCATGTATTCATTTCAAATCAAAAAAGGGTATAGTTGGCAACATCGCTCATAAACAATATTTGTTTCCTTATCAATACCAAAAACTCCTAAGTGTGCATCCTTTTGAGGTTTCTATTCATTTAACCGGTGCAAAAACCTTTGTAAATATAAAGAGAGCATATTTTAAAGCTTAGAGTACTAAGCATTTTTTTTCTTTGGTCGGGTTACATCAAAAAGTAACACGATCAAAATTGCTTTGTACAAGGATATATTTGGAGCGTTCCAATTGCATCGTTCCACTCAAAACCTAAAGCATAGATTCATTAATGGTTTCAACTGCAGGCAAGAATAAATCGCTTCCAAAAGGGACACAGCTAAATAACATATCAATGGTTTTCAGGGAAAACGACAAATAATGACACACTATGCTGCAAACAATCAATGGGGTAGGTAAGCGTTAGGTGTGGTTTATTGTTATGGCTCTTAGTATAATCTAGTTTACAGATAGGGATGTCTCGGTTTGGATCCAGAGTAGGTGTACCAAGTTCCAAATGCGATACAATTCTATACATTCTACCAGCCTCTTATTTTCACCCTATAAAGTAAAAATGGTTAGACTAGACTGGATAAGTATTAAAAGGCGATGTTAATAATAATAAAAATAAAGAAAACATGAAATAAGTAATATATAATTTCACAGAGAAAGGGAAAGTCACTTTTTAAAATAAGATCTACAAGAACTCGTTTGTGGCTGAAACATTCTTGTTTAATTGGGATTTGAATCCCAGTCGGGTCTACCGAGGGCAGTTTTTTTTTATAAACAATTTACCACTCTCCTTCCGCGCAAAGGAGGGTTGATTACCTCTAAAAAATGCTTCCTTCCTCATACCTACCCCATTTTAGTGAGTGACGTATATATATGTGTGTGTGTATAAACTGATAAAGTAGTAAGATAAGTTGATAAAAAAAATATCTACAGAGCTCAGGGTGATGACAGATTTAAAAAATAATAAACACTTTTGAAGAAAAAAAAACTTTTTTTTGTGTTAAAAATGTAATTAGTATTAGTATTAGTATTAAACAAAGAAGAAAGTACTTAAGAGGAACAAAGGCAACACAGCTTTTCCAACGAAAAGAGGAACATGGCTCACACTTTACTGTGCTGCCAATGGACAAAATCTGCTATTAGTGCCAAACCTCACAGCTCAAGTTTTTCTATATTGAAATTCTTTAAGAAGAGAAGAGTGTGAAATTTGCAACAAAACCAATTGAAACACGAAACGAAAACAACTTATATGTATCTACTATTATGTTTTAATTTCCTCTTTGAGGGAGTCCTCTTCTCTGTTTAAAAATACTCCTTGAAATATTTCTGATAGAACAGTCATGGAAACGAAAAAAAAAAAAAAATTGTCCCTTTCCTTAAAAAAAATCATTGATATGTGTAAGGTACATTCACGTTGATTTTTATACAACCACAATGATCTGACAAAATACTTGATAAAAAACATAATTCTAACATTTTTATTCAGAAATAAAATTATAGTATGAAGCATGTTATTCAAAATCAGTCATAGCACGGAGACTTCAATTATTTTCAAGGTTAATGTATTTTTATTTAGGAAGAATCAACAAAAATAATAACTTTATGGTGAACATTTTATGTAATAACAATGGCCATTTAATATGGTTTCACCTACCATAAAACATATTTAAACAAAGTGTGTGGGGATAATGTTACAAGGAGGAACAGGATTAGGAATAAAGTTGTTCAGGCAAGAGTTTGGGGCACAGGTAGAACATGAGATGGTACAGTTATGTAATGAGGATGTTGGCGTATATGAAATAATAGAGGAAGCAAGGGTGAGATGGTATAGTCCTGTAATGAGGATGTTGGAGTATATGAAATAGTAGAGGAAGCATGGGAATTTCGCGATAATAAAAGGATCTCAACAGCATGATTAGATGTTGATTAAATCCACACAACTTAATTTCAAGCTATTATTAACAAACAATTTTTCAAATGTTTGACGGTGTTTTTAAATTATTTAGCAGAAAACGTATTAAAATAAAAACAATACCCTTAAACTTCAAATGGTTTCAAAATAAAAGTAGGAATATCTTCAAACAAAAGCGAATGGGTATTACTAAGCTCAAAAGAAAGTTTTATCATACAGCACAATATTTTACAAACAATTTAATTTACGTTTGGAAGAAGGTACAGGAAAGGTGGATAGAAACATAAAAAAGGAACAAACACAAAATGGCTTTTATAACGAAAAGAACACAGTTCACACTTTTCATTGCTACCATCGGACAAAGCGGTAATGGTTGCCTCTTGAAGAAAATGGATCGTCACCGCCCAATCCCCCGACCTAGGTTTATTCTATCGGAACTCATCAGGGAGGAGGTGGAAACGCACAACACAACTTCCTAAAAGAGGAAACCATAAAATACAAAATGGAGAGAAAAGAAATAAGTCACAAACGACAGAAGAGATGAACAAAAAGAAGTTTTGGGTGTTTCAATACATTCCAGCGCTATACTTATTATTAACTGATAAGATAAGTTATTAATTTGATTTTTAATTATATGGTTATGGTCGTTTATTTTATGAATTAATATCCATGCATTTATTAAGTGGAACATAGCATAAAACTAATTATTTTAACTTCTATAAACTGGAAAACTTATTAGAGATGTATAAGATTAATCATATTTAGAAACATTAAATTAAGTGAAAAATGACGGCCTGGATAAGAGAATCAAGCCCGGAACCTTTTGCTTTGTGTGCAGCAGTGCTCTACCACTGAACCATACTTGGTTGTCTTGTATCCAGGGATATCTTTAGCTAACCGTTTTATCGAGTATAATTTTGGTAAGTGGTCAAAGTCTCGGCCACTTGGACTATGAATAGAGGTAAAGAAAATGGTAGATTAATTCATTGTGGTTGTTAAAAATCTGAAAAATAAAACAAGTAACACAAGACCATAACCTTTCGATTTGTAAATTCCTTTGTTTTTTTATAGGCAAGTCAATAGTGTGATTTAAAAAAAAAACTACCAAACAAATTGACTTGTGTTAAAAATAGATCAAAATTTCGCATATTCTTTGTGATATTTGAACCATAAAACATCATTAGTCGCACCCGTTTACAGTGAATAGCAAACACCCTTTCTTATTAAAAATAACCAGCTCTAAACTTATATTCACACTTCTGACATTTTCATTAATAAAAGAGTATTTGCATCCATTTCAGGGATACCAGAAGAAACATCGATATTTAAATTTGCGCAAAACTAGAAATAGCTAGGTTAAGGAGAAGGGGAGCCATAAAATCCTAAAAAAAAAAGTTTTTCAAATATATGCACCACCCAAGATGCTTTGCTCTAAATAAGGGATGCCAGTGAATCTTTAGACCTTGGAAAATGTACCATAATTAATTGTGAATGTGTGTGTGTGTGAGTGGTTATTAATTATACATGACTCTCGATTCCTATGGTATTCGAAAGATTCGTAAAAATTTCAAAAATGTATATCAATTACCATTATGATGACCTTGACTCCAAATATAATTATTTTAAGTATTTGATATAAAAGGAATTATTTAGAGTTGTGTAGTTGGGGGGAGGAACAAAATGGAGGCCATGGGAATGAAGATTGTGAGGAGAATGTTAGGTGGCATGAGGAGAAACAAGATAAGGAATGAAGTTATCCGGGAAAGAGTGGGGGTACAGGGAGTACATGAGATAGTAGAGGAAGCAAGGTTGAGATGGTATGGTCATGTAATGAGGATGTTGAGTACATGAGATAGTAGAGGAAAAAAGATGAGATAGTGTATGAGACTGTAATGAGGATTTGGATTTTACATGAGATAGTAAGGAAGCAAGGTGAGATGGTAGTGGGCATGTAATGAGGATGTGAGATGTACATGAGATAGTAGAGGAAGCAAGCTGAGATGGTTATGGAATGTAATGGGGTATGTTGGAGTACATGAGATAGTAGAGGAAGCAAGGCTGAGATGGTATGGTCTGTAATGAGGATGGAAAAGGAAATAATACCAAAGAAAATGATGGAGATTGAGTACGCAGGAAAAAGACCACAAGGGAGACCAAAAAATGAGATGGGAAGAGCAGACAACAGAAAGTGTGCGAGTGAGAGGAGAAGAATGCAAGACATTAAAGGAGGAAGAGTGGTGGAGGGATAGAGGAAGATGGAGGCACTTTATTAAGTGACCCGGCCACAGGCTGGAAACAGTTGATGATGATAATAGGAATGACAAACATAATACCATTTGTCAGTGACCCCAGGCCTCAAACAACGTTAATTAACATTATATCTCAAATATTTTCACTTGACCAAAACTGTACATTTTTAAAGATTTGAGACTCGAAAGATCTGTTAAGATTCAGATTTGAGAAATTAGTAATGAGAATAGAGATTTGAATCATCTCTATTTTTAATATAAACTGAAAATTACTCGGAAGAATGAAGCGAAGGCGTAGGCCATCTGTTAAAACTAAGCGCACAATAATCACTTGATCATAAACACCAACAAACTGAATGGCAAATATGTATAAAATATATATTCACTAATCTATTTCATATCCGCGAGTGTTACTAAAAAATAATACACATCAAGGAATTTTAATCCAAGTATTGAAATGACAGAATAGTCGCACATGTGCTGACAAGTTGTCATGACTGAGGCTAGTGTTCTCTATTGTCTGTTCAAAAAACATTTTCTTACAGTAAAGTTTGTTTTGCAGTGTGAAAACTTGCAAGAGGTGTAGGTCCAGTACTAAATATGTTTTTCTATGGTAGTAGCTAAGCATTTTTTATATCTAAAAGGAAAAGAAGATTAAGTAAAGAAATACATAAAAGGGAATGAACATAATATGTTTTTTACAAGGAGAAACACAGTTCCCACTCTTCATTGCTGCCGCTGGACCGAGATTTAATGTCCAACCTTTTGAAGAAAATGTATTGTTACCGTCCCAGTCAAGTGTAAATGCAACTTGAAATATAACAATTTGGTTTGTCGTGTGCTAGTATGAAGTGTAGTTGGTTACATAATGGTGAAACAAAGGAATAAAAATAGCACCAAATGTCTGTATATTTAATATACATCTAGTCTGACCCTTTAGTAGTTCGGTCGGTAGCATGTTTATTTACTAAGCTAATAGTCCCAGGTTCGATTCCTGGGATAATCCAAAAAATTTATCATTAGTGTTTCACAGTGATGAATTAATTGCTGAGTGTTTGTCGATTCTAGATTTAAGTAATATTTTAAGTTGTATGCTGAATTAATCTGTTGGTTCAGAAAGTGCACAATGCACGTTAAATATGTGTGTGTGTGTGTGTATATATATATATATATATATATACACACACACACACACACCACACACACACACTTCTTTAGAAAATGTTGAAACAATATATTTTTAATTTTTTTCGAACCTCTTATATTACCTGTACCAGCCGTTAGATCTACTCTACCCCAAATGCCATTTTTGTTTAAGAAAAACATCTCAAAATCATTTTTTTGCTCTACCCTGGTCAGAACCACTTGAAACCAAGATGTAACCAAGAAAATCGCGAAAACTCGCCTAAAGATGTATACATATATATATATATGTATACATATGTACATATGTATATATGTACATATATATATATATATATACATATGTACATATATATACATATGTATACATATGTACATATATATACATATGTATACATATGTACATATATATACATATGTATACATATGTACATATATATACATCTTTAGGCGAGTTCTATAATATATATATATATATATATATTAATATTAGATTTCAAATAGAGAAATGGAAGGTGATGTCAATGGTTTATGTTTACTAGAACTACTTTTCCCCTCCACTCAGATAGGTCTAATACTTTTAAATTGTTTTAAAATAAAAATTGTTATTCCTAAGTTCCTCCCTTTGTGATGATGATAGTAATTATAATTTGTAGATGTGTATGAGGGCTTTTATGGCTCCACCCCCACCAAAAAAAAATGCTATCTTGGTGTTAGCTATATCTACGTTTACAACAATTTTTTTTTTCTAAACCACTTTTCATCTCAAAGTTGCAGGAATATTTTAAGAATATATTCTGTTGATTATTCTGACAGGAAAAATAATTTACACAAAATGTTAAAGGTATTAAAAGAAAAAAAATATTGTTCCTAAATGTATATGCATTTACATATATATATATTATATATAAAAATCAGAATTCCAAGAATCAAGTATGCATAGATTTACAAACATGTTTGGTTAAACATTTTTTTAATCGCTTATTTACCATATATTTGTAAATTATTCCACTCTATTAATGCATCAGGCAAACTCACACAACTGCACGAAAAAAAAAATTCCATTCACACATCACCCAGCTGCAACATGCAAACACACTTTTGACTGCTTTTTTTTTAAAAAAGAAAAATCATTCCTGACAAAAACAAAACAAAAAAGAGGCAGGCTGTAGATTGACTTTTATAGTGGCGCAGCGGACCGAGAGGTCTTTTTTTTTTTTACATACGTAGTACATGTGTTTAGTTTCGCGGACGATCCACACGCACACTAACACACATATATAATAGTAATTCACAAATCCACACGTGTTCGAACGTTTATTATGGCTTGAACTTGACAAGAGGGATGTTTTTGGAAGAAAGACACTTGTCGCAAACCCACTCCGCGTAAACTTCTGCTGTAAGCAGTTGGTAAGCTGCCTCCGTTAGTCCCGTGCACACCCTGTCAAGAGCAAACAACAAAAACAATTAGACATTTTACAATCCCTGAGTCTTTTAGTCTTAAATTCTAACCTTGATCTTAAGAGTCTCAATTCTTCAACTGAAACATGGACATTGGATGTAAGTGAGAGCAGGAGAGGATGCTGTCACCAGGGGGAACAGGAGACCAGGAGAGAATACTAGCTGTCACCAGGAGAAACAGGAGACCAGGAGAGAATACTAGCTGTCACTAGGGGGGACAGGAGACCAGGAGAGAATACTAGCTGTCACCAGGGGGAACAGGAGACCAGGAGAGAATACTAGCTGTCACCAGGGGGAACAGGAGACCAGGAGAGAATACTAGCTGTCACCAGGAGAAACAGGAGACCAGGAGAGAATACTAGCTGTCACCAGGGGGAACAGGAGACCAGGAGAGAATACTAGCTGTCACCAGGGGGAACAGGAGACCAGGAGAGAATACTAGCTGTCACTAGGGGGGACAGGAGACCAGGAGAGAATACTAGCTGTCACCAGGGGGAACAGGAGACCAGGAGAGAATACTAGCTGTCACTAGGGGGAACAGGAGACCAGGAGAGAATACTAGCTGTTACCAGGAGGAACAGGAGACCAGGAGAGAATACTAGCTGTCACCAGGGGGAACAGGAGACCAGGAGAGAATACTAGCTGTCACTAGGGGGGACAGGAGACCAGGAGAGAATACTAGCTGTCACCAGGGGGAACAGGAGACCAGGAGAGAATACTAGCTGTCACCAGGAGGAACAGGAGAGAATACTAGCTGTCACCAGGAGACCAGGAGAGAATACTAGCTGTCACCAGGAGAAACAGGAGACCAGGAGAGAATACTAGCTGTCACCAGGAGGAACAGGAGAGAATACTAGCTGTCACCAGGAGACCAGGAGAGAATACTAGCTGTCACCAGGGGGAACAGGAGACCAGGAGAGAATACTAGCTGTCACCAGGAGGAACAGGAGACCAGGAGAGAATACTAGCTGTCACCAGGGGAACAGGAGACCAGGAGAGAATACTAGCTGTCACTAGGAGAAACAGGAGACCAGGAGAGAATACTAGCTGTCACCAGGAGACCAGGAGAGAATACTAGCTGTCACCAGGAGGAACAGGAGACCAGGAGAGAATACTAGCTGTCACCAGGGGGAACAGGAGACCAGGAGAGAATACTAGCTGTCACCAGGAGACCAGGAGAGAATACTAGCTGTCACTAGGGGGAACAGGAGACCAGGAGAGAATACTAGCTGTCACCAGGAGGAACAGGAGACCAGGAGAGAATACTAGCTGTCACCAGGGGGAACAGGAGACCAGGAGAGAATACTAGCTGTCACCAGGAGACCAGGAGAGAATACTGTCACCAGGAGGAACAGGAGACCAGGAGAGAATACTAGCTGTCACTAGGGGGGACAGGAGACCAGGAGAGAATACTAGCTGTCACCAGGAGACCAGGAGAGAATACTGTCACCAGGAGGAACAGGAGACCAGGAGAGAATACTAGCTGTCACTAGGGGGGACAGGAGACCAGGAGAGAATACTAGCTGTCACCAGGGGGAACAGGAGACCAGGAGAGAATACTAGCTGTCACTAGGGGGGACAGGAGACCAGGAGAGAATACTAGCTGTCACTAGGAGAAACAGGAGACCAGGAGAGAATACTAGCTGTCACCAGGAGACCAGGAGAGAATACTAGCTGTCACCAGGAGGAACAGGAGACCAGGAGAGAATACTAGCTGTCACCAGGGGGAACAGGAGACCAGGAGAGAATACTAGCTGTCACTAGGGGGGACAGGAGACCAGGAGAGAATACTGTCACCAGGAGGAACAGGAGACCAGGAGAGAATACTGTCACCAGGAGGAACAGGACCAAGTATTATGTTATCTGGGCAAAAGTAGGGCTTACAGGGAGTACATGATATATTAGAGAAAGCAAGGCTGAAATGGTGTTATGTTTTAAGGATGAAAAAGGAAAGAGTCCCAAGGATAATGGTGGAGATGAAGTATGTAGGAAAATGACCACAAAGTAGACTAAGAAACAGACGAGAGGTGCATATAACAGCAATTGAAAAGAGAAGAATGAAGATAAATGAAGGTGGAAGCGTTTTACTAAACTGATCTGGTCACATGCAGGAAATAGTTGATAATCACTTGTGCTCTAAATTCATCATTAAGTAAGGATTCTGCTCGGAGGTCTTCAAATACTCCAGTACATATTTTTTCTGGTACCAGGGCTCATTGGGTCTAGAAAGTTTGGGAGCCCATGTCCCATTTATCTTGTTTGGACTAAATATGGCTGCTTACAGCAAGGTCTATTCATTTAATATTGGCATTGCTTTAAGTTTAAAGATGCACTTTTAAAGGCTGGTATTAAATCAATGCTTTGTTGTTTTTTCACCACACCTTACTACCAGTTTGGGCTAAACATATATGACCAAATTTCACTAGTATATTTGGGAGGAGGAAGGCTTAATTTATAGGAAATGTATCCACAATTACAGGGAAGAAGATTGGAAAAAAACACTAAGAAAACCCACTCTTAGTACACCCGACCGGGATTCAAAGCTAAGCTCCCTGTCATAAGCAGTCTAGTCTGTTGCGAGAGTGACGTCTTAGACCATGCGGCCACCGAAGCCAGTATTAAAACATTAATAACTACCAGCAGATGTTTTCAGATCACTCACCGATGGAACCAGAAATTGCAGCCCGACTCGCAGAGAATGGCCTGGTCGTTGTCGTGAACTTCCTTGTGGCACGTGCCACACGGGTAGATAGGAGGCGCATTGGGGTTCTGGGGGTTGAACACCATGGGCTGATCCGGGGGATAGATCTGGCAAAACAAACTTAACTCAACATCGGAACATTTTGTAGCATGTGTCGCCTTAATACACATTGTTTCAAGAATTAAATCAAATTTAACAATCATAATTATGAATCAAATAGCCGAAGCTATTATTTATGCTATTTAGTGAGGAATTCTCCATCTAGATATCATATTCTGAAAATTGAAAAATGACACCTGGACACGGGAATCGAACCCGGACCTTTGGCTTAGTACGCCAATGCTCTGACCACTCAGCTATCCAGGAATCATCCCGTGCCCATTATCATTCTTCACTCATATTTTAAGGCAGAGTCTATGATGGGCGTGCGGAAATTGTCGGCTACAAATGTGTGATTTTATTAAGATCACGAGCTATCAGATAACAAAGCCACCTTTGACTCGGTAGTTGGCTTATTGCTGCCACTTGTACAATATTATAATTGTAAGGAATTGCATATTTATCGTTACGGCTGCGTTATGGGACTGACAGCTTTACTGCCCCTCCAAAGGAAGTTGTGCTATGAATTTTTTTCGCTCAAGAAAAATCCTTCGACTTCAGCTGGGTTTGAACTCCCGAATATCGGGTCTTAAGGTAAGCACTTTACCCCTAGACCACCAAGAGAGATATATATATATATAAATAACTTTAAATTATTTTAATTATAAACTGTTGTGTACATTACACCTTAATACTCACATAAACATTTGCTTAGCGATTTCAGTACACAAATTTTTAAAAAATAAGCATAGTATAGTATGTTTTCGAGCGTAAAACAATTAACAAAAAATAATTTGAGTTTTGATTGGGCTTTGAAAATATTTATCATATTCGATTAGAATTCACTTTGAATTGAACAAGTAGAATTCACACACTCATGGTTTCGAAATTAAGCTTAAAATAGCTTCCTATACCAGACAAAAATTATATTTTGGAAAAAGAAGAGGTTAAATTTTTCCCGCTAACCACGAAAAAATAATTTCAATTCACTCAAGCTTACTGTACAATTAAGGTTGAATTTGTCCTTACAAACAAATGTAGCCTGCACAAGACTCACCTTGCCAGCCGACACCGGCATGGGTTTGGGGCCCATGCCGGGCCCTGGGAACCCATGCGGGGGCCCATGCATGCTCATATGATGCATGTTAGGTGGGCCGGGGGGCCCTATGGGCCCCATTCCAGGATGAGAAGAGTGAGGCGAGTGATGATTCATGGGGCTCATAGACCCCATGTTGTTCATAGGTCCCATGTTGAGGTGCGGACTGCCCATAGGGGGCCCGCCCCCACCACTGCACATGTTGCCCATCGGGCCATTGTTCATTGGACTGCCACCACCCATGGCATTCATCGGACCATTGTTCATGGCGTTCATAGAAGGGGGTCCCCCCATCTGGTGAATGGGACTCCCCATCGGGCCACCTCCCATAGGACTGCCCATTGGTGGGCCACTGTTCATCATTTGGGGTCCTCCCATGTTGTTCATTGGGCTCCCCATAGGTCCCCCACCCATCGGACTGCCCATGGGAGGACAGCTGTTCATGGGACTGCCCATCGGGGGCCCGGATGGCATGTTGCCCCCCATGGGGCTCATGCCTCCCATGTGGTGATGGTGGTGATGATGGTGGTGGTGGTTCATGTGCATATGGTGACTGTGACTCATAGAAACTTGCGGGGGAGAGTCGTCGAATGGGTTTGAGGCCACAATGGTGTCCCCATAGCCTGCAAACAACAGTCATTCCTTGTATAATAGAGTTTTAGCTAAGGATGGAACCCTCAAATCCTTAAGGATGGTCGAGATTTGAGGGTCCGAGAAACAAATCCTTAAAAAGGAGTTTTTTTTTAAATCTTCCAAATGCAATTTGTTTTTGAGCTATAATACTACTTATTGGTGGCTCAGAACCAATTATAATTATAAGATGAACCCAACAACCAGACCCCAGACCAGTAATAATACTTAACTAAATGTATTCATGATAATATTCTTTCTCAAAATTCATTAATTACTATAACATTTATTTACTATTTCTATTTTCTATGGTTCTATTATATTTATATTTACTCCTATGTTCATAATTTTTTTACAAGATTCGGAATCGACCCAACTTTGGTTTTAGTTGTCAACATTTTCAATAGTGTACCTCGCTCCTGGTCACATGTCCGTCCCCTTCCAACCGGGAATCCTTAAACCTTATTGAAAATCACGGAGGGACTTTTTAACATTAAAAAAAATACATTTTATTGAAGATATAAAAAAAAAAAAATTCCAGAGTCAAAAGAAAGGAAAACGCTTCAAATTTTGAATTAACTCCTTTTTTCAACCTCAGCCCATTCGGGCAAGAATTGGGCTAGCAAGTTACATGAGAATGCAATCTTGTGAAATGGTATGAACACATAACCAAGGATGGAAAAGGATATAAGCCCAAGGAGGATGAGGGAGTTGAAGTTTCGAAGGAGACGACCACAAGGGAGGCTAAGAGCAAGTGTGTGAGTATGATGGAGGCATTTTACTAAACTGACCCGGCCACAGGCTGGTAACATGTGATGATGATGGTGATCTAAGGATAAACCAAACAGCCAAATCCTAGACCATTAATGCATCCCTTAATTGAAGACTAGATTAAAATTTGAATCAGATCAGAACTGAGGGGAAACTAATGTGTATTATATAATAGCAAGGAAAAAAGATAACATCTAGGATTAGGATTTGAAACGAAGAGTGTATTTGATCCACAGGGTGTTTACTGAGTTGGACAAACCAAAATTAGTGACTTTTTGGTGACCTTTTATGACCACAAAATTTCTTCAGTAAGTGAATGAACATTATATAATGCATAAATAGGCATAATTCACTCACACGCAACATTAAACTTTAACTAGATGGTGAACGTTAACCTCGTCTTTGGTATAATGGTAAAAACAATCAGGCGGTTAGTGCATGGCATCATGGGTAGTGGGTAACTTGACAATCGACAAGTTTGTGTTGTTACGATGCGCGGGAAATTCAAACAACAATATTTTCGTGACTTTTGATTAAAATATTGAAAATTCGTGACTTTTCAGGGACTTTCGTGACCTTTTTTCCAATTATTAACTTTTTCGTGACTTTGGTGACCCAGTAGACACCCTGATCCAGCTATGAAAGACTTAAATAAAACAAGAATTGAAGATTCAACTGGAAAATGTGCAGACCCACCCGTAAATCCATAAGGACCAAAATATCTATTTATGAGGCACATTACGATAATATATTTCGACACAGTAAATTTAAATTTAAACAGTGGCTCTTCTGCACCGAAGAATAGGCCTCACGCGCCTTGAAATTCTCTGTTTCTTTATGTATTTTTTTTTTAAATGCCTACATTAAAGTTTGTTCTATCCCAGGTGGGCGCTATTAATATAATTTAAGCTTCATGAGAATTGTCTAGGAAATAATATGCTTTAAACTGGTTCGGCTGTCTTTTATGAATAGTGGCGTGACTCATCGTTTCCACGTACTGTGGCGCTGTAAATATTATTGTTTGCCGCTCAACTTAAATCAAATTGTGTGCACAAATGGGAGTTACAGCCCCGGCTTTTTGATATGTCATGATTTATTTTAAAATTGTGAGAGTTTAGTCTGTTAAATTTAGTGTCATGTATAGTTTATTGTCTAATTTTCGTAGGAAGCTTGATATTTGAAAAGTGAAACCACACTCATGTTGCCAAAGTGGCGAAAAAAAAAAAGTATTTACATTCTTAGTCCGTTTTGGAATAATAATGCAAGACATTTTACAGAAATCCATAAGAAAGTATTATTGGATGATTTTTATAACTTTTTAGATTAGCTTTATAAGTAAAAAAATCAAAGAGATATTTCTAGAATCTAAATTTTAGTGACTTTCAATCAATTTTGGTAGTCGAAAGTGTGTTAACTATCAAAATCAGAATTTAAACATGGGTGCAAATAAAAAAACAAAAGTAGTTGTTAATAACGAGGGTAAAAAATGGAGGCTTAAAACGAATCAATTGATGTTCCTGACTATTCAAATTTTTGGCTATCAGAGGCCACCTCAACTTCATTAATCTTGGACGGTTAAGAATCTTTTGATTCTCAATTCTTTCAAAAGTACTTGTAAAGTATCACCTCGTTAATCCAAACTAATTGGATCAGAAGCTTGCTTGGATTAAGCAGGAAAATAAGAAAGGGTCAGTGAGGAGATGTGTATTTTCACAAACCTTAAACTATAGCTGAACGAGGTTCATAAAATTTATATTAATTTACAGAAAAACACATTGCGTTAACTACAACATGTAAATATTTTCATTTATTTTCACTAGCTTCTTACAATCTTCTTTTAACTTTGAGTTTGTTATCAACTAAATATTTTTTATTTGACTTAATTTGTTATTTTCTTACCCTTTTTTTTCTCTCCAAAAATTGTGTTTAGACTACCATGAATTTTAGATGGCAGGGTGTTCGGTCTAACAGTTTTTTTATTTTTACTATCTAGGAACCGAGTTTGACATCCCTAGTAGTTATGCAGGCCCCGTCACACAGTTACAAAATTAACTCTGAAGGTTCCAAGCTTACCCGTAAGAGGTGGGGGCAGCAAGTCTTGTATGATGGGGGGGGGGTTGAGCGGGAGGACCTGAGTTAGCATTGGACGAGCGGCGCTTCTTCTTGGCAGGGGGCGGAGGCTCGGGAGGCATGGCCCCCACCGGAGGTTTGAACTCTGCACCCATGCTGCCGAGTGGCATTCTGGAACAAATATAAGACAAGTTTAGGCCAAATAGCTTTTATTTGAGAGATGTAATAAGAACTAAAATTACAAGAGAAGTTCTTTTTTTTTTTTTTCATATTAAGGTGGGATGGAAGGGGACGAGAGATAAGGCCAGTATTTTTGCAGTTTTTATGGCAACACATTTTTTTGGCTAAACTTCTTCTACTACTACTACTAATACTTAAAACCGCGTCTTACTACCCGTTCGGGTTATATGCTTAATTACTAGCTACGCTAATTGGTTATGAAATGGGAAGGTTGAAAAGAGAGAAAGTGAATGCAATTTGTATGGTAGGAGAGTGTAAAATCATTTAGGGAAAACCCCCTCTAGTTCAACCGAGTGAGTTTTGGCTAAAATAAATCAAATATTGCTCCAGTATAAACACATAGTTTAATTTCCTTTACATGGTGATGTCAACAATTTCTGAATATCCATCATGACCATTGTGGCATTAGACGAGAAACTTTTTATATGAAGATAAAGTTTTGTCATTAAATTCCAGTACACCCCTAAAAGATATTCAAGAGATTTTGAGGTTGTCATGTGAAGAAAATTAACTTCTATGTTTTTACTGGAGCAATATTTTATTAATTTTGGCCAACAAATTGTTTTGCCATAAAAAAACTGCCAAAACACCAGCATTTTCTCACGTCCCCTTCCATTTCACCTTAAAAGTGTGCTTAACGTGGCATGCGAAAAGATTGTATTAGAACAAACATCAACTGTTCTAAGATATTTTGCCTGACCTGTCCACTTTGGTGGCCGAATGTCTTAGGCGTCGTTCTCAAAGTAGAATGGACTGTAACAACTAGATTGAGGTTCGAATCTCGGTTGTTGAAAGTGAGGGTCTTTGGTTTCCCCTACTACTACTATATAGTCTGCAAAAACCAGTAGCGGTACTTTTATTTTCACACCAAATTGAAATGCAGTTTCCATTGAGGAAACTCTTTCCAGTGCGTTTTCTAGTATATATTAAACAAAATGGGTTAAATAGGGCCTACATTCTCCTTGCATTACCTCTGTCTCTTAATTGAAGAATTCAGTCTCTATTTCTTCCCTTTACCCTCAGTTTACATTTCGTATTACCGTACCTACAGGGGTTATTCTCACCAGTTTTAGCGGTATTCCTGTTTCTTACGAGAAAAATTCTAACTGGAAGAAACTTTTAGAAAATACAATATTTTTCCTCTGCGGCAAACATTGATATATTTTATAGGTATTGATAATATCTATCGAAAGTAACAACTGTAGATCACATGACTGGACATATGAGTGTGAAAGTAGAGTTAGTAACTTTAATTGCTGTCAGATAAGGTTCTTCCTAAGAAAAGTGAACTATACTAAATACTATATTTATTTTTAAAAAACATGAACTTTCTACTGGTACATTAAATTGATAATTTTAAGGAAAAAGTTGTCTAGTATTATAGAGCCTTAACGAAAACTCGGCGGAATATGTCATTGCTTGCCAGCGCTTCCCTAAGTCCTATTTCCGAGTCAAAGAGACACAACGTATCTGTAATTTTCCTGAAGTATAACAAACTTTCGACGGATTACCTACTAAATATGTCCATGCTTACCCGCAGGAGTTTCCAAGAAGTTTATCATTTCGATCATCATGGAAGCAGGGCCCACGCTGCATGTGCTGTGCCTCTCCGCCCGGTCCTTGGAAGAACATGTGGTTCCTTCCCCTTGGCATGCTACACACGGACAAACAATTCACACAACCTCTACCAACATGTTGTACACTTTGATTCGGTTTAATTAACACATGAGTTATAAATGACTTGGGCTGTATCTGAATAGTCTACTTCACACACTGTCGACTCTTAGCGTTCACTTGATAGTTGCATTAGCAATCATGTGATCAAGTGCAGATCCGTCCGAATAGTCATGAAGTGTGCTAATGCATCCCTCACACATCCTTGAGTCTAAGGGCGACAGCAAGTTACTCTTGACATGCCGTCGATGCGGTGTTTGATCGGCAATTGTTTAATTTTTCGTCTGCTATAGATAGAGCTCGTAGATTAATGTGATCTTTGATAATTTATGTTAAATATACTGGTTGTTTAGTAGCAGTGAAATTAAGTCACCATAAATCTGTAAATGGCCTACGCTAATTCGGGATGATAGATGGCGTTTAAATATATTTTCTAAGATAATTGGTAGGAAGCAGCACTACGGACTCAAGTGTGTGAAAAGGATATTTTGCCATTCAAATAGTCTGTTGCAGTCTTCAATCTCAAGTGAGTGTAAAGTGATCAAGTCTGCATCAAGTCAAGTGTACTTGACTATTCGGATACAGCCTTGATCTAAGGAATTGTGGATGAGGGAAGTTAATCAGAACTGTGCCAGCATTCACTAAGTGTAAAACCATCCCAAGTGCAGCGAGCAGAGTTCACACAATTAAAAACTATCGACCTTTCCACATGATTTACCACAGCCTAATTTGAAAAGGTTAACGTAGACCTGTATCAATTCCATCCACTCATAACAAACATATTACAAGAATAGAGCTGTATATATATTTATAAACGAGTGTGTGAATATGAATTAACTGACAAAGGGCGCCATCCCAGCTATGTTATGGCTCATGTCCCTTCACTTTACCATCCCTTCGATATTCATCAACCTCTTCTTTTTACCCTCAAGACAGCTGTCTTGATAATACTTCTGAAAATTGAAGGAAAATTCATGGAAAATAATATATGTTCACATTCTCACAACCAACTAAACAAGTATTAGTATAATTTTAGAAATAAGAGAATGGTTATCAATATCCACAAGGGCATCAGTTCCTAACCTTACAGTTTCCTTTATCCAAGACTCGCTGTCGTCGTATAGCATTCTAAATTCGGTTCAAAATTTAATAAACAATATTTAAAACACATTTTTTATCCGCCATTAGGTATCACTTCTCAATTTCACCCCCAAATTTGTGACAGAGTCGGTTTCATTTTGTCAGTTTTTCAGTAAAGACCTGAAAAGTGGTAAGAATAAAGAAGTTTTCTAGCAGATATTTTCTACAAACTTAAATATATTTAAGAAATGCAAGACACTGAATTATTTCCCTAAGCAATTCACGTGTGTCTGTAGACCGTATTAGAAACAACAATAAACACAAACTGTGATTTATCAACATTTGTATCTAAACACACGCTACTTTCATGTCGCCATTGTCTATTTTCTTAGCACACGGCCCATAGATAGCGCGTTCATCAAATCATGGCCACTTTGACTCCTGGCAACAAATATGTGGGCATAGCTTCCTTGAGTACAACATAAATGTATTTATTTTATAACTTTCAGATAGATGCTTCAATGACACAAATATAAGGGAAATGTGTTTACAAGTACATCTTTCTGATATTATTTCAGTGCTCATGCAAACGAGTGAATAGGCAAAGGACAAAGCACAGTAAACATATCAAAA
Source organism: Timema podura (assembly GCA_033556935.1). Classification (NCBI taxonomy): domain Eukaryota; kingdom Metazoa; phylum Arthropoda; class Insecta; order Phasmatodea; family Timematidae; genus Timema; species Timema podura. The sequence continues at coordinate 52,851,473 of JAVRXN010000012.1, read as the reverse complement.
TGGTTGTACATGATTCCAAATTGGAGCTTATTATATTCATATTAAAAAAAGTACTTTCCCTTTGAAATAAAACATAATATTTCTGATTATATTAAAATTATTGGTGTAGGTAAATACCAAATATGAATTAAATTATGTTTCTATCTGTCTAGCCATACATATATCTGTCTATCTAGTGACATAAAATAATTTATGATAGATAGAAGTTTAAACAATTATTATTCTTCTCGGTGGATCCGTAAATTCTAGTCTACTTACGGATATCATGAACGGTAATTCTACCTCTTGGCAGGTTTAACCATTAGCAACTGTTTCACCCGCCTCGGTGGCTTAGTTGGCTAATGCGCTAGTCGTGTTGAGCTCGATTGTCAAAGACGGGGAGATCAAGGTTCGAATCTTGGTCGGGTGAACTGGGGGTGGTTTTTCCTAAATGGTTTTCCACTCTCCCTCCACGCAAATGCGGGTTCACTTCCTCTAAATTCAACCCTCCCAATTCCTAATCCATTAGCATAATTAGTACTTAAGCGTATAACCCGAACGGGTAGTAAGACGCGGTGCTAAATATTATTATAATATCAACTGTTTCCAGCCTATGGCCAGGTCAGTTCAGTAAAATGCCTCCATCTTGCTTTCATTCTTCTCCTCTCTATTGCACACTTTTTGTTATCTGCTTCTCTCACATCTTTCTTGACCTCCCTTGTAGTCTTTTTTCTATATAATTAATTTCTATAATTTTCTTTGGCATCCTCTCCATCTCCACCCTCATTACATGCCCATACCATCTCAGTCTTGCTTTCTCTACTATCTCATGTACTCCCTCTACTCCCAATCATTCCAAGATAACTTCACTCCTTACTCTGTTTCTCCTCGTGACATCTAAAATGCTCCTCATAAACTTCATTCACATGGCTTCCAAATTTCCTAGTCTCTCTTACATTCAATGTCCATGTTTCTACTACACACATGACAATGGGTACAAAGTATGTCCTGTACAACACTCTTCCTTATACTTGGAGGGGACCTCTCTTCTCCATAACAGGTCTTTTACACAACTAATAATATAACAACTCTTCCTGCTGTCCTCTTCTCATTAGATCGACTTTGTACTTCCACCTTGGCATCACCTTCTTGGCAGGTCCAGTTATGTTACTCCACCAATCTCTCAATCCTGGGCTAGTCTCTTAGTGTTGCATATCTGCCTCCAACTTTGATTGAATTCAGCATCTAGTATCACCTCCTTCCTCTCTTCCCATTTATAATTCCTTCAAGCGTAATCTTCAACAGGCATTCCTTCTCATCCAATGACTTAGACAGTTAATTTTTCTTTCCTTGATTTTTTTTATATCATTTGTCTATTTCTCCCATTTCTTTTCAGCACTTCCTCGTTTTTAATTATTTCTCCCCAGCTTACTCCTTACATTCTCCTCCAAATCTACATTTCTAACGATCCTTCTTTCACCGTCCAGATATCTGCACCATACATCACACTTCAAACAAAGCATTTTGTTAATCATTTTCTCAATTCTTTTTTTTAGTGGCGCTCATATTAAGCTCCTCTTCTTATTAAATCCTTCCTTCGCCATTACGATTCTTGATCTGATTTCTATTGAACAATGCATTACTGACATTAATAATTATCCCAAGATACTTAAACCATTACACCTGTTCAATTTATTCTCCTTCTTTTGTAATGTTTATACTTTTTCTCCAAGTATCAAGCTCTTTATCTTTCTCTTGTTCATTTATTCTATATTCCTTGCAATTGGTGTTAAGATTTCTAGAATATCAATCACTACTTTCCCTACTATCTTCCTTAACTGACCGCCTCTGTGGTCTAGTGGTCAGAGCCCCTGGCTACTATCCCCGGTGTTTCAATTTTTTTTTCTGTGAAGCAGTGGGTCTCGAAAGGGGTCTAATTCAGCCTAGTGAGGACAAATGAGGAGCTACTTGAATAAAGAAGTAGCAGCTACAGTTTAGTAAACTGAGATTAACGGCCGAAAGACTCGTTATGCTGACCACATGATACCCTATATTCGCAAAGTTTGGCACTATCATCACTGACCGTGGCGGTCGCTTGGTCGGTATGGCTCACTTGTGGGCTCACACCGTGAAGTATTTTTTTTATCTGCTATAACTACAATATCATCCGCAAACCTTATATACTCCAATCTTCTTCCTCTTATACTAACTCCTCCCTTTTCATCTAAACATTCCCCAATTACCTCTTCCAAATATATACTAAATAGGGTGGTTGACAGGCAGTACCCTTGCCTGACTCCTTTTCCTAACCCAATCTCTTTAGTCATCTCTCTTCCTATCCTCACTCTTAATCGCTGTTTCAGGTACAAATCTTTATTCAGTCTTCTCTCGTTCCGGTCAATTCCATGTGTTTTCTCAATATTAACAAAAGTTTGTCCCAGCCCATGAGGTCAACTGCCTTCTCCAGGCCGATAAATACAACGTACACTTTTCTATTAATTCTATCATTCTTTCTATAACTATCCTTAATAGGCCTATCGCATCTCTCATTCCCACTTCTCGTATGAATTCTAATGTTCTTATTCCATTACGTTCTTAAGATTTCCATACAACCTTATATTAATCGTTCTCAATAAGAGCTTGACCACATGAGATAATCAAACTTTGTTTCCAGTATTCTTCGCATTTCGTAGTATTTCTCTTATTTTCAATAGGAATTATTATTTCACCAAAGTCTTTATGCCATTCTTCCTTTCTGTATATTTAACTGCACACATCAATTAACTCCATTTACCCCTTCTCCATTCAATGCCTACAGCAGCTCAACCGATATATCCCATCTATTACTATTGTTTTCTCGTTTTTAATTTCCTTAAGAGATGTTTATATTTTTCTCTCTAGTATATCGTACCCTTTATCGCTATCATCCACATTGCTCCCTTCTTCCAATTTCAATTCTTCCTCTCTCGGTCTCATTTACCAATCATACTTCTTATTGTTCGCTTACCATTCTTCCATCTTTAGTTTTTATCTCAAAACTGCTTTTAATTATTTTTCCTTTAATTACCAGCTCCATTGCTTTATTATATATTAAACCATATCTACCTTCATTATCTAATGTTCTAATTTCACTGCAAGTTTTCCTCATCCACTTTTCTCTGGCTTTATCAGGCTCTCTTTTAAGCTCATTGCTTATCCTTATTTATTTTCTCCTACCATTATCTGTATCCACCTTTTCCCATCTTCTTCTTTCCTCCATATTATCTAACATCTAATTAATTGTAATCAACTCTTTATTTATTTTATTTCTGGTCTTAATTTCTAGTTTCTTTTGATGCTCCTTTTAGACCATGTCTGAACGTTTACCATCTTTAATTAATTATTATAGATATAAAACATATAAAATAAAATATTTTAAAATTAAATTTGCATTTAATAATAATAAGATGACGAAGCAGTGCCCATATGGGGAAATATGCGTGTAACTAACGTGTACTCTTTTCCGTGATAGATTACGGTTTGAAGAAGACAGCGTTATTCATAGAATTATGATAAAGCTTAGTTGTGAGCATTATACTTTTGATAGTGTTAAATATTACGAGCTGGTTGCATTTGTAAAGGAATAAAAGAGTGTGGTATATTTTAGTAGCTTAGGAGCTACGAATGTAGGTCATCCATGCTATAAATTGGCGACTGGGCTGGGTGGATAAAGATGTGTAAACGTATTCATAAGGTAATATGGCTGGTAAGAAGAATAAAAGGATTATAACGAATAGTGATATATATCCCCTTAATTAAATACTTAATGTCGTGGTGTTTTTTAAATAGGAGAAACACAAAACCCCTAACAATACTTAAATAAACATGCTATCTTTTTTATTCTCAAATAAGAAGCTGTTACACCGTCTCCGTGCCTTCTACTTAACGACCACAATTAAATAAAAGGGAGAAGGTATAATCTACATAAAGGAAAATATAAGCAGAATTAAAAATATAACAATAATATGGTTTATTCAGTATAAACGTAGATAAAGCAAAGTACAGTGGTCTCATTATATCATTCTGAATAATGCTGAAAATAATAACGTGAAGCGCAGAATGTAAACATTCCATGTTTACATTTATTACATGTCGTCTTTAAGAGACACAAAATTACGTAGATTATAACATCAAAAGCGAAGTTAAACTACCAAAAGTGAAGTGGAGTAAGATATCCACAAAAATGAAACAAACATTAAATATTCTTGCCTGATGGGCTCCTCAAACAATTACAAGTTACAATACGAAAATTTACAATTACACAAAACATAACGCGAGAGTTTGACTTCCAGACGCTAGTCAAAATCTCCCGGGACTAACTATATCTTAGAAAAACTAAAGAAAGAAATTTAGTTCAAAATTAAATTATATAAAAAAAATAACAAGCTTAATTTTAATTCTACAGTCGCGTGAAATAGCAAAATACAAAAGTCCACACATTTTAACAATTTACATTTAAATTCACTCAATACAAAATTACCAATGGTGGATTTCAAACCAAACTAATAAACTACCCAACTAACCAACTGCGCCTAAGTGGCGGCATACAAGTTACATTTAAGCGACTGAGATAATAAAGCAAAAAGTTAAATATTAAGCAAAACACAAAATAAAGATTTTAACACGAAAATATTATAAGTTGAAAATGAATAGAGTTCTTTATAAGTAACTGCCATAGTTACGTTCCAATTTATGATGTATGAATGTTTATCCGATCATTGTCCAGGTAGACGACAATGATCCGTCCTCGTTCGTAGATTTTAGATAGTCAAAGTTTTTAGAAAATGTCAGCCTGTTTTATAGTGATTTTCGTTGCACGGAAAGAGGGGAGGTAATTTCTAGCACGCAGTTGCTAGCTGTCATCGGTCACGTAGTCACTTTGTAGGGTTGTTCCATCGGAAAATTAGAACAAGTCGACGATCATTGGATGTTTGTGTTGTTTGGGAAGTTCATCTGACATCCGTCAGAGGGCGGGTGGATTGTTGTCTTCTAGAGTTCTCCATGTTGTCATTCCTCAGATTCAATCTGACTAGACGGAGAATGACCACGCGTTGATTGTAGACTTTCTTTAGCTCGGCCCCATTCTTCACATTGGCTGCACGGTGTAGTTCAGCTTTGGTGGCGGCTAGTGATAGAAGATTTCAAAGGTAAGTTCCTGAACAAATACGAGTGTAATATTACAGAAGATTGTACTGTATGAAATATACTGTGTCGTATTATCTTTCCGTATTAGCCTACAGGGACTACAACAGAGAAATGTACCATTGTAGGGATTCTATTTAGGTCGGAATTATTGAGCGGGTGGTATGAATTCTTGATAGTTACGTATCAACATTATAACGGGATGGATCCAATTGTAACTAACTGCAAGTTAACGTTACAAATCTCCCCCCCTTGACCAGGAGAATAAGAAGATGCAGCATCCGTCCTCAGCAAGGCGGAACATCAAAGGGCTCAAGGTGGCTTTCTTGTACCTCATCTTCCCAAACAGCATGAAACGATCCATTTTTTTCTGCTCTAGATTCCATCATCTAGAGAAGCAGTTGGTACCACTACGTAGACTTTACCAGAAACCAGGAGAGAAAGGAAAACAGGATGCGCAACGAAAAATCATATACAACAAGTCTGTTGTCGAGATGTAAGTGGCGTTAAGTCACACACAACCACATGTCTAATTGTCTGTATGAACACATGAAGAATCTCTTCTTTCTTCTACGTTCAAACTCAAGTTCTCACAATAAAGTTCACTAGACTACAAAGTCACAAAAGTTTATCCTCATGAAATCCTAAAATCCTATAGAAATCCTACATAGATGTATCGGAGGAGCGTCCCCCCCCTCAACACTTTTGAAGGTTCCTATTCAAAGGTTTGAGAGTTTCAAATGCTATATCACCATAATCTCACTATATTCTATATAAGTCCATTCTCAGCACTCAATCTAGAATAGAGTGTCTCAAAGCATAGAATAGAGAAAGTTACGTCATAATTAAATCAAAAGAACATTTGATTTCGTGATCCAAATTCCATGAAGTGGAACATCAACAAATTCGTGCCCTAATTATATATAAACTATTCACTTATTTTATAAACACATAATATTCACAAGTTCAATTACGGTTCAATACCTGTAAATTACTATACACATGGCCAACAATATATATATAACAAAACACTATATCTACAAACCACTGATATATAACATATCATTAATGGTAAACAAAATTTAAATTTTAACACGATTTGGCTCACAGCCAAGGCACAATGCCATCAAACAAAACTCAAATTAATAAGGGATGCCAAAAGATTAATTATAGGTCCCCATATACCTATAAAAATTAGGCATGATTCCACATTATTATTAAGAGTATGAATAAACCCGGTCAATATTATAATTAACAAAATGAGATTACGTTAATTGACCGTTCATTAAATGACTCAACAATAGTCAAATAATATCAAGACACCAAGTCTTACACAAAACAGGAATACCAAAAATATCAAATACAAGTCCCCATAAACTTATAAAAAAATTTCTTGGCATCCTACATTTACCTAAGTAAATCCAAAATGGAGTAATTAAATCTGTAAGTACAATAACTTACGAACATTATCCATTAAACTATGACATTCTAAGACGTCGGTATTAGATTAAGATGGCTCACATGAGCTCTTCGCGTATCGGTCGGGTCTGTCTGGCACATCAACCTGACCGACACGGGTGTTAAGAAAGATTCAACTGACCAGGGTCTATCCCATCTGGGAGAGAGCCTGGCAGATATTTATTTAAAGCAAGACAACATAAAGAAACAAGCACAAGAACTACAACGGGGGAAGGGGGGCATGGAAATGCGCTTGACTCGTAAGACCCATGATTCTTACGGCGCACAACTAGTTTCCTGAACTACACTTGCTCTGGACAAGTCCTAACTGTTTACAATTAAAGCAGCGAATTCCTGACAAAAACTTACTATCCAACGCTCGCGGGCCAATAAGGTTCTTCTTCACAGGTTGCACACCCAACTGAGAAATCGCAGTATTATTCCTAGACCTACCACAATAACTAGGATTCGAACCCACGCCTGGATTATCAACAATAAAAGGCGCATGATTTTCCAGAAATTCACTTTCAGACAACAAAGTACCTTCAATTAGGGAAGCTAGCTCATGTAACTCAACTATCGTACTAGGTTTAGAAGTAAATACAAAATGACGTCGAGACAAGGGCGACACATTCTCCAAAATAATATCTACTATCTGACATTCAGAAAGATCTAACCCTAAAACTTCAACGGCCTCAGAAATGGCCATGATGAAACTCCTTAACGACTCATCAGGACGTTGAAAGCGATGTACATACTGCTTACACAAACTATCTTTAGCTCTAGTAGGGACAAGACAGTCTAATATCTTACGACTAATAAGTTTCCAACTTAACCTATTAACTAGCCCTTCAGAAAATAAACGAGTTAAATATCCAGAAGTTTTACCTAAACACAATGCAATAAACTCGGACTCAGAACCGATATTTAAATGACAAATCCTTTGAACCTCAATTAAAAATAAAAAAAGAGATGAGCTGTCCTGACCATCACACAGTGGTATTCGATTTACAAAATCAACGAGAATTTTACTTTGGATTTTATCACTTACCAAAGCGCGTGACATTTCAATTGGATCTCCAACCCTCACCGGTACTGAATGATGATTCTCCACTCCCACTGTTGCCTGGTCTCGAGACGTATCGCTCTCCGAAAGGATTCCCACGAGAACTGCACGAAGTCTTGCTACGGTGGTTTCTGTTGAACCTTGCAGTCCACGCTTAGCAAGCTCGGAGATAAGGCTTTCTTTATTGAGGCGGTAAACATCAGATTTAGACAACACGCTCGGCTCGCCAGTCACTACTCCCTCAGTCGAAGCGTCCGTAGTCAAATTGTGTTCCATTATGAAACAGAAAGAGATACAAGGTTAAACTCAGGCTATGATTTCACAACAACAACAAAAATATACAGTATAATTTTTCAACATTTTTCAGCAATGATATAGGTTATTAATTAACTAATTAAACAGGAAGATCAGTTAATTAAAAGGACAGCAGAGTGGCGCAGTGTTACACCGTCTCCGTGCCTTCTACTTAACGACCACAATTAAATAAAAGGGAGAAGGTATAATCTACATAAAGGAAAATATAAGCAGAATTAAAAATATAACAATAATATGGTTTATTCAGTATAAACGTAGATAAAGCAAAGTACAGTGGTCTCATTATATCATTCTGAATAATGCTGAAAATAATAACGTGAAGCGCAGAATGTAAACATTCCATGTTTACATTTATTACATGTCGTCTTTAAGAGACACAAAATTACGTAGATTATAACATCAAAAGCGAAGTTAAACTACCAAAAGTGAAGTGGAGTAAGATATCCACAAAAATGAAACAAACATTAAATATTCTTGCCTGATGGGCTCCTCAAACAATTACAAGTTACAATACGAAAATTTACAATTACACAAAACATAACGCGAGAGTTTGACTTCCAGACGCTAGTCAAAATCTCCCGGGACTAACTATATCTTAGAAAAACTAAAGAAAGAAATTTAGTTCAAAATTAAATTATATAAAAAAAATAACAAGCTTAATTTTAATTCTACAGTCGCGTGAAATAGCAAAATACAAAAGTCCACACATTTTAACAATTTACATTTAAATTCACTCAATACAAAATTACCAATGGTGGATTTCAAACCAAACTAATAAACTACCCAACTAACCAACTGCGCCTAAGTGGCGGCATACAAGTTACATTTAAGCGACTGAGATAATAAAGCAAAAAGTTAAATATTAAGCAAAACACAAAATAAAGATTTTAACACGAAAATATTATAAGTTGAAAATGAATAGAGTTCTTTATAAGTAACTGCCATAGTTACGTTCCAATTTATGATGTATGAATGTTTATCCGATCATTGTCCAGGTAGACGACAATGATCCGTCCTCGTTCGTAGATTTTAGATAGTCAAAGTTTTTAGAAAATGTCAGCCTGTTTTATAGTGATTTTCGTTGCACGGAAAGAGGGGAGGTAATTTCTAGCACGCAGTTGCTAGCTGTCATCGGTCACGTAGTCACTTTGTAGGGTTGTTCCATCGGAAAATTAGAACAAGTCGACGATCATTGGATGTTTGTGTTGTTTGGGGAAGTTCATCTGACATCCGTCAGAGGGCGGGTGGATTGTTGTCTTCTAGAGTTCTCCATGTTGTCATTCCTCAGATTCAATCTGACTAGACGGAGAATGACCACGCGTTGATTGTAGACTTTCTTTAGCTCGGCCCCATTCTTCACATTGGCTGCACGGTGTAGTTCAGCTTTGGTGGCGGCTAGTGATAGAAGATTTCAAAGGTAAGTTCCTGAACAAATACGAGTGTAATATTACAGAAGATTGTACTGTATGAAATATACTGTGTCGTATTATCTTTCCGTATTAGCCTACAGGGACTACAACAGAGAAATGTACCATTGTAGGGATTCTATTTAGGTCGGAATTATTGAGCGGGTGGTATGAATTCTTGATAGTTACGTATCAACATTATAACGGGATGGATCCAATTGTAACTAACTGCAAGTTAACGTTACAAAGCAACTTGGAATTTAACTTTATAGTTTGATCTACAAATGATTTGCTTGAAAAAAGTACAAAACAGTTTCGTGGAATCATTCTCTTATAATTATCGAGAGACTTATGACGACTATACCTTTGATTATGAATTCTAATCATTTATTTAGGGAAAATCCAGCTGGAAAATAGATATATTTTTTGTTGACAGCCGTAATATTTTCTTTCCTCGTTAGCACTGGGTATTGCCAGAAAATAATGCATCGCAAAGTTAGTTCACTGGATAATAAGAACTCCAAATACAATTAGGTGGTCTAATTTACTCAAACAAGAAGTTACACATAGTAAGAGTCACTTTAAATGTGCTTATTGAAACACAGTGGCGTGCACAGGATATCTTCTTGTGGGAGTGAAATGAATGTAAACAATAAAGATAATCTGTTTGTAATCGATCGTGTTGAATATTCATTAATTATGATTGTTACTAAAATACGTTTTATTTTGCGTATCCAACCTTATACGCACGCACAGGTCAACTACGCGCAATACGAAACTATTCCAGAAATTTGTCCAATTCGTGAAATGAGCAGTTTTACGAATATGGTGTAACAGGTACAATACATAGTAAAAACAGTAAACCAAATCATGTTGGCATGGCAAAAAAAAATTAAAAAAATCTTGTGTGTGTGTGTCCCTTTTCATCACTCCCCCCCACCACCCCAACCTCTACATTGTCAAAATATGTATTTTAATACAAATATACTAAAGTTGCAAATTTTCCGATCTTAGTAATAATAACAATTATTTTGTTTAAAATTTGCTCTAAATCTCTAAAGGAATGTTGCTCAACTTCTGATTGCCAAAGTATTTGCTACGACCCGATATTTTACTGGAAACATTTGAACCTTAATAACACTTCACAATTATTTTAAATAAAAAAAAAGTATTAAATTAAAATTAAATGACGTTTTTATGAATGAGAAAACCAAAAGCAGGATAAATAAAATGTTTAAATTTATATTAGCTAATTTATTTAACAACGTTGCCTAGTTAGTGAATTCGAAGTTATTTTGCCGAGCGGGTTGCATCTAAACTTGGAAGCACTTAAGCACTCTAAGCATCATCTCACCAAGACTCCAATGTACGAAATAAAAAAGAAAGGGAATAAAATGAGTGGTTCATCCTGTGACGACTCTAGTTAACCTGTTGGTGGCACATCCCCTCTTCCACAGACGAGTATACACACTCACCCTACTATTTGCATTGACTTGAACTATGAAACGATATTTTTCTTGTTTCCTGTTCTAGTTAGACATATGCTTCCACGGACTTGTTTAATCTACCTCCTGGCAGGAAGACTCTCACATTACATTTTCGTGAATAAACTTAATAAATTATGTTGTAGATGGTATTTAAAAAAAAGTTTATCCTATCCAAGGACAAACTTTTTTAATGACGATTTTATGAGTTATTTAAGGATATATGGTTTTTGTTTCATTGTTAAATCTTTAAAGTTTTCTGAATAAAACGAAAATACACTAACATGGGAAATCCCATTTTGACTTGCAGCTAAGTCACAGATAGGCAACGTACTTAACAAAACTGAAATAAAGTTTTTTTTATGAATTTAGACTGAAACAAAAAGTCTCTTATTTCAAATTAAAATGATAAAAATAAATGAAAAAAAAAGGTCGAGATTTTTTATCACTTGGAAAGAATAACAACCTAATGTTATAAAAATGTTATGTTTTAATTTATGAAATTAATGATATATTAATAATATTAATAAATTAATTTAGTGTCTACGTTCCTTCCATCGAGGACATGTCATTCGGTGCTCTTGTACAGTCCGATTTTCCCATAAGAACCCTTTTATCACATCTAGAATAGTTATTAGATCTACTTTCACATATTCCTACGTCATCATGGGATAAACACATTTGTTTAACGCGCACTTTTTAAACCGACTGATTATATCAACACGTAAGTATTTCTATGAGCGCGCTCGAAAGGGTCTACCAATTTTGCCAAGAAAGGTATTTTCACAATCGACGTGGGGCCTACGGCTTTACTTTTCTTCCGAAGAAAGTTGTGCTACGGATTTTTATCACTCAAGAAAAATCCGTCGACCCCAGCCGGGTTTGAACTCACGAACATTAGGTCCTGAGGCGATCACTTTACCCCAAGACCACCCAAGGTCGACGTCATGCACGTGAGATGAAGCTAACAATTTTGATATGCCTATAGAATAAGACTAATAATATAGTAAAATGTTATCAATGTTGGCTACAATAAAATAGGTTTGTATTTCCTAAAAGATGCTTCATTTTGAAATTGGGTTGTAAATTAACTGACTAATCTTGGTCTAATAGCGAAACCTACTGGCAGTTCCTATTAATTACTTCACAGAACTATAATCATTTATTGTATTTTAAGAAGATTCTGGTAAGAAGAAACTTAAACAAAATTAAAACTTTATTTGCGTTTAACATTGATCACATTATACCTTATTATTAGTGTCTTTTTTATAGGTAGCTATTGATAATATTGATAAAAATGACATCTACAGATCGAATGACAGTAGGGTTTAGTAATTTTTTCTGTCAGATACGGCCTTTTATATGAAAATTGGACTGTAGAACATTACGTAATTAGACAGAATGTTTTGTTAACAATAGAAGGAAGGAGAGTCAAAAATACACGCCCTGGCGAGTTTGTTATCGTTTCGCCAAAGCATTATAAAGCAGTTTAAATTCAAGATTATACATTCTCAAGTACTTGCTATATTGAAGGAGGTTTAAAACGTCTGATTCTTTTTTTTATTTCAAGGTGGTACCCATTTCCAATCATAAATTCTTTTCTTAGCATTTTTCAATTCAAATTAGTTAAATTTTTAAAAAAAAATATATAAAAAAGAGCTTAACTCTATTAGGAGCTTTGGTTTGAAACGTTATTAGCTCGATATTTAAAAACACAAATTTGTAAACTAGGTCACGAAAATGTTATGCAATCAGATATATTTAAATTTATTGGAATTTTTAAAACATAAAACACTCAAATAATTCTTTTGAACCTCAACTGTGGTCACATCGCTTAGATATTTAGTTTCAGATGGTAAACAATGAACACTGGACTGATGAGATTTCGCTTTGTACCCTAACGGGGTCAAATATTTGATACAAGTAATTGGGAGAAATCTTTGCATAACTAAATTCATCATATTAAGTTAACTGTATGGTTAAAAATATCTGTTTGTTGAAACAAAGTTTTGCTGTAATGACGAAATATCCCGTGGTCGCTGCACATTGTTGTGTTGGTCCAGCTGGCGTCATCAACGCTCGAGGTGCGCAGTAGAGTCAGAACCCGTCCGACGCGCAGTTGAGTGTCGGTTGCGGGAAGAATAAGAAGTGATTCACGTCGAGATACGCGTTGAAATGGAAATACAACTCTCTCTATAGAACGACAAACTTCTCTGAAAGAAGATAGGTGGCTCCTGTCGGGTTGTTCTTCTTGAACGACGTTTTATCAGGTGAGCTTATAGAATGAATCTTAATTATCGATATGTTGGTTTAATAAACCCATCAATTTGTTGTTAGTTCGTGTTTTCTAACGAATCCACTTTCGTGCTTGTATTTTAGATTACACGTGAAATTGATTCCACCAAAAATCCGGTATTTAAAAAAAATAATGGATAGATTCATAATCAGATTGAGTACGCCTCAAGTGCGGCACTGTACTAAATACAGGAAAACACCTACTAAACCAGAATGGAATGGACCATTTCGCATATGAAACTGGCCCATTCCATTCTGGTCTAGGTAGGAATCGCCTTGTATTTAGTAGACTATATTTACATCAACAAACATTATTTTTAATGGTTCGAAATTATATTGGACTCTAATAATACAGTATTAATATATTGAGTGAATATTTAATCAATTTTTTGTGTATATTTTTAATATAACCCCGTAAAAAACTTTTTTATGAAAATTTGGATGTATTTATTCTTTTAACCTTCGAAAATTTAAATAGTACAGATTACTTACGAATTATTCTGAATAATTATGCCATTTGTTAGTATTATTTTAAATAAATTGTAATCTAAACAATAAAGCTGTTTTGATGTATATATATTTTTCTCTTTGGAATAGTCGGTATTAAAAAATAAGTGTTTTAATACCCAAACGTCTTTGTGTGCAACTAAAACTAATATTAATTTATGATTGTGTAAATCTTATGCAATGATTTATAGAGTCTAATTTTAATAGCAAGGGCTTTTTAGAAAATACAAACACATTTTTTTCCTCTGCGATCAAAATCGATAACGTTTTACAACATTATTAGTGTTATTCAGTTGTATAGGTATTGATAATTATCTATCAAAAGGGGCGATTGCAGATCACGTAACTTAAGAATACGTAAAAATTGTATCTATATAAAAATGTACCTTCCAACAAATAACGACAAAGCAAAACACACAAAATGGATATACAGTGTTTATACGCATTCATATTAAATAAATACATTTTAAATGTATCTTAAATTATTCTCAAGTCGACTTTTGATAAAGTGTACACCCTTTTTTATTGAACCTAAGAAAAACAAAGCTGATAAAACACAAACAATAAACGTGTTCTTTGGTCTATTTAAAGATCCGTAAAGTTGGTAATAATGCTGACCATACACGCTCTATTTTCACGAATTTGTTTATTGTCTTTTTGTGTGTTTCTGGAGGCAGAGTGCTCGAGATAACGACAGAGAGCGTCTTTGTATCAGGATTGTAACGTAGAGAGAGTTCGTACAGCTCTGTTTACTGTCAGATTCTGTGCGTAGTGTTGATGGGAAACTGGAAAATCCAGCTAATTTGGTGTGATGGGGAAGTTAAAAAAAAGGTCATTGGAATTTCCTGGGGCCCCATTTTACACAAAATAATGATTATTTTTTATTATTACATCACATGAATGGAGTATAAAAATTTCCTTACATTAGTATGCTACATATTTATTATATTTACAATGCCCGCCCCTTTAAAAATAACCGCTTTGGAAAAATATGTAACAAAACACGTGGTGTATCTACCGTTAAGAGTGATGTTCGGGTGATTTGGGGCCCCTTCAAGAAGAAGGAAAGGTTTTTGGTCAAAATGCCCCATTCGCCCCCTAGCAATGTTTATTGATGACACCAGGGTATGTAACTCATAATTATGTAACCTGCGAGATTTTATTACATAACAATTTCTGATGCGAGTACAGGATATTTCAACTTACATACGTGAATATGTGGATGGCCCGGGCGGGTAGTAAGACACGGTGCACAAGAGAATTTAAAAATAGATCTCCTGTCTCCAAACATCCGAAAGAATAATTGTTAGTCCCTGGCCCTAGATACATTTTTTTAGCGAACGAGGTACAAAAAATTTGAGTCTTGTGACCTCTTTTTAGTTCTTAAAGGCCCGTCTTTAGAACGTCACTCACTTCGCCATCTTTTTTTTTTTTTTTTAATGATTTCCCTTTCCTGCCGCGGATAACCTAAAAACCACTCACAAAAGATTCGACCCGCTCCACGGATTAATTTTTATTATAAATACTAATATAACTCATCTAACTAGAACAATATATATTTTAATAAACATTAATTAAATCTACTTATCAAAATACATTAGTAGCATCATTTTTATTTTAAACTAACTAAAGTACCGGTGATAACTAGGTTTTTTTTAAACTAAACTAGATTCGCAATTATTAGGTTTTCGATTATTCCACCCCCCCCCCCCCCCCTATTATCCGGCCCGGTTCTCTGGGTTAACAAGTGCGTTTTAAAACAACCCGGTACCCTATCCACAATAAAACATTTACTGGATTTATAATGTACTCCATTTGACGTTCTATTTTCACCTGTTCTTGCTTTGTAGCCGATGTTTCATTTCCAAATTAAAGTACTGTATGGTAAAGATTTTACAAATTTCTTTCTCCTTAAACTTTTACTGTCCCCCTTCAATTACTGTATTCCTATTTTACATCGAAATCAAGAAAAAATTGGCAGATTATATTAAAAAATAAGTTAAATGTTCTGTGAAAATTAAAAGTAGGAGAACCCATACTGAAAATTATTTACACCTAGATTCTGTATTATCCGGCCCCGGAATGCAGCCACTTTAGGCTGGATAGTCGCGACTCTAGTGTAATAAAAATAAATAAATAATTCTAGTCACAATTTTTCTTTTATTATTATTATTTAGCACCGCGTCCAACCACCCGTTCGGTTTATACACTTAAGTACTAATTACGCTAATGGATTAGGAATTGGAAAGGTTAAATTTAGAGGAAGTGAACCCGCATTTGCGTGGAGGGAGAGTGTAAAACCATTTAGGGAAAACCACACCCAGTTCACCCGACCGAGATTCGAACCTCGACCTCCCCGTTCTCGGCAGTAGAGCTCAACACGACTAGCGTGTTAGCCAACTACGCCACCGAGGCGGGTTGTCACAATTTTAAAATTCCGGCTTCTAGTTGCACATGTTCGAACACACAGGCTATAATTTTTTTAAATTTTCAGACCTAAGCGTGCGCCCAATATCACGCGCTGTGCTCATGGCAGACAGTCGGTAGCTTGTCTCTGTTCTGAACTAAGGGTCTTGGGTTCGATTCCCGGCACGACTGAAAAAATGTATCATTGATGAAATATGGATTTACCCTTTCCACATTGATAAATTAACGGCTGGGGGGGGACTGGCTGTTGTGTCTGTCCTAGTCTTAAGTTGGATTATAAGCCATATGAAGCTACGACAGGCTGGTAGTGGAAAATATATGGCTTTAATAAAACTTGAAAATAGTACTGGATGTAAGGAAAGTATATAGAATAAGCATTTAGAAACAATGTAGTTAAAAAAAGTGTGTGTACTTATATATTATCATTAGTGGTGGTGTATTATCTTTTCATTAATTCCCACGGTTATATGATAATGCGTTTTAATATTACATTATAAAAATGTCATATTAGGAATGTTATCTTATCTTCTCAAGATACCATCTCAAATACATCTTTGTGACTGACTACAGCTCAGATAAAAATGTAAGATCGCTTGTATTAAGAAACAATAGGGTTTCTATTACCAACGAAACTATGTTATCAAGCTTTATCTGGACCTACTTATATAATTTAGTTTTATGCGTTATAATATTAGGCCTAATTTGTGCTAGGCCACAGACTATTAATATACCCAGATACTCAACCTCTATGTTAAAATGGTTGCGCTCCTATTGGAAGCTTGAGTCCTTCAACACCAGGATCGCTGCGGTTAGTCCTATCATCTCCCAGCAGTGACACTAGCGAAGCCTGGTGTTGAAGGACTCAAGCTGGCAAGAGGAGTGCAGCAAAGCTCCGGTAAGGTTGAGTCTGTTTCTTAATTGTCTGTGTACTAGGCTTATTATGATGAACTGTGAGACTGAAAAAAAAAGTTGAATACCTTGTAACTCCACAAATATCTAACTTACAAAAAAACAATCGTACTTAATCTAGTGAAATTGTTTTTGACATATTATTATTTTCAAGTTTCGGATTTTTCTCATAAAGATGGCATTCTACATACAGTGGCGTAGCAAGGGCATTTAATTCCGGGGACGACTCTGGATTTTGACACCCCCTACCTGGTGTGTAGACCAAAAAATTATAAGCTTAATAAGAGCTTAAATAAATATATGGCTGCAAAACCGATTCTATAAAAAGGCAGAAATATAGTGAACTTTAACCTAATAAAAGGAAGTTAAAGCAGTGAACCTATAACTTAACAGTACGGCAGTTAAAGAAGTGAACATCTAACTTAACAGTACGGCAGTTAAAGAAGTGAACCCCTAATTTAACAGAAGGCAATTAAAGCAGTGAACCTCTAACTTAATAGTACGGCAATTAAAGCAGTGAACCTCTAACTTAATAGTACGGCAATTAAAGCAGTGAACCTCTAACTTAATAGTACGGCAATTAAAGCAGTGAACCTCTAACTTAACAGAGGAAGTTAGAGCAGTGAACCTTTAACTCAACATAAGACAGTTAAGGCAGTAGTGACCCCCTAATTTAACAAAGGGCAGTTAAACTCATGATATTCACATTAAAAGGACGTTTGATAATAATAAAAGTGAAATATTAGATGGTCAGGAAACAGATAATACAATTATTTATTTTGTAGGCCTATACTATGTGTGATAACAGTAAATACTTACAATACTGTACTTCTTTAAATACTTCTAATGACAAAAGGACACCTCTATGACAGACCTCGACCGATGGTACCTGGTGCAGACTGCCCACCCCTTCCCACCTTGCTACGCCACTATCAGCATAACGTCCATATCAAATTTCAGCTTTCTAGGGTATAATATATATAAATGTAAGTTAGAGCCTTGAAAGGACATGCATGGATTTTACATATAATGTAGATATACTTTTTATCTCAAATAACATTTGACTGAATTTTTCATAAGTTAGGATTAACTGCATAGATATAGGTTAGATATTTTTTAATCAGCCATGTATTGATACAGTAATCACTTTATAAAATTTACGTTGAATACCGCTTATAAAAACAAACGTTTTGAACACCTATAGCTTGGTTCAGAAGACAATTAAATGTGCTCAGAACGTACGTCGGAAAAGCCACGTGGGTGCGGAAAATTAATTCAAAATTGGGTCATCTAGCTAAAAACTAAAATCACTCAAACACATAAACCGAAAGATTGCTTGCATTGTGATAGTTTTATCTATGTTATAAGATTATGGCTCAAACAATTCGACTTGCAATACAGCCGTGAAAATCTATACTTAAACCCAAATTGTTCTTGACAGGAATCAAACTCGTGACCTCCCGTGATGGGACCGTAAAGTAGCTCTGCGATCATATCCATTTTGTTATCGTGGTATGAAAGTCTATTGATCCCGCTTGGCAATTAGTGATACGAGTTTTTTGATACGAGAAGCCAATTATCACCTGACCTGATGAAAAGATTAAAAAAAGGCCATGTCGATAAAATTCCATTTATGAATTTTACTTCTCGTCCGGCTACTAGTATTTAAATCACGCAAACGTGGTAGAGGTGAGGAAGGTCGAATTTAGAGAAAGTGTACTCTCATTTGTGTGGAAGGAGAGTGGAAAACGAATTAGGGAAATATATTCCAAATGTACCCGAACAGGTTCCAACTCCGATCCAAACGTTTAAGACCGCGTGTCCACCGATGTGGGTGTAGAATTATCACCGCTCACAAGGCAAGTTTACAGGGCCGCAGGGTCTAAGGCGTCACTCTCGCAATAGCCTGGACTGTTGGTGATGGGGTGATCGGCAGTCTGGGCCATAAAAAAGAGAGAGAGAGAGTGACGTCTTCTTAGACTATGCAGCCACCGAAGCACTATTATAGTTTTCGTTTATCTTGGAAATGCGACCCTTGAATCCTTGAGGATACTCAAGATTCGAAGATTTGAGACTCAAATATATTTTTTATTTAAATTTCGAACTGTAATTTATTTTATAATTTCAAATACACCTTAGCCCATTCCCGTAGAAGCCAGGAATGGTGACGACAATAGACCAAATGTATTTCAAAATAAATAGTCTCTCAAAATGAAGTTAAAATATGTGATGGCTCTCTCATAAATCCTCTTAAAGAAAAGGAAAAAAAAAACCCAAAAAAACCCTAACACGTGACCCATCGTGACACGAAACATAATTCACTCGTCATTGTAGTTCAACTGCGCGTGTAAACAAGAGGATAAATCGAGCCGGCCAAACAAATGTTTGGATTACCAAGTCTCCAACGATACTTTTTAAGTTTCTCTATTCATTGTCTTAAGACCCAATAAATCACACCAATGAGTATTTTTATATCACCTCATGTCATCACCTACCTGTTCAGTTTATACACATATATCATGATTACTCTAATGGAGTAGAGGGGAGGAAGGAAGCATTTTAGAGGTAATCTACCGCATTTGCGTGGAAGGAAAGTGGGAAACCATTTAGGGAAAAACCAACCCTCAGTAGACCCGATAGGAATTCGAACCCCGATCTCCCAGTCTTCAGCAGGCCAGTATAACACGAGAGTGATGCTTTCTAGACCATTCTGCCTCTGAAGCGTGTCATGTACTAATTACACTTAGGGGGCGGCCAGACTGGGCGAGCGACTAAAATATAAAATAGAACACATTGGTTGTAATGAGAGGCGGCCAGACTGGAGCGAGCGACTAAAATATAAAATAGAACACATTGGTTGTAATGAGAGGCGGCCAGACTGGAGCGAGCGACTAAAATAAAATAGAACACATTGGTTGTAATGAGAGGTGGCCAGACTGGAGCGAGTGACTAAAATATAAAATAGAACACATTGGTTGTAATGAGAGGTGGCCAGACTGGAGCGAGTGACTAAAATATAAAATATTATTATTATTATTAGCACCGCGTCTTACTACCCGTTCGGGTTATACGCACTTACGCTAATGTGCAATGGTAGGGTGATTGTGAGATGAAATGGAGGACCTACAGTTTAACGTGGAATCCGAACCACGGTGGAGGCCTGGCATTCCAAAAATATAAAAAAGAACACATTGGTTGTAATGAGAGGTGGCCAGACTGGAGCGAGTGACTAAAATATAAAATAGAACACATTGGTTGTAATGAAGGCGGCCAGACTGGAGCGAGCGACTAAAATATAAAATAGAACACATTGGTTGTAATGAGAGGCGGCCAGACTGGAGCGAGCGACTAAAATATAAAATAGAACACATTGGTTGTAATGAGAGGTGGCCAGACTGGAGCGAGCGACTAAAATATAAAATAGAACACATTGGTTGTAATGAGAGGTGGTCAGACTGGAGCGAGCGAGCGACTAAAATATAAGATAGAACACATTGGTTGTAATGAGAGGTGGCCAGACTGGGTGAGCGAGCGACTAAAATATAAGATAGAACACATTGGTTGTAATGAGAGGTGGCCAGACTGGAGCGCGCGCGCTCGAGCCGGTACAGTCTAGTTTACAGGCGCTGGGCAGGAAAACTTCTCAATTTGACATGATATGTGACTTTTTTTAAATAATTATCGATAGGTTTAGCACACTTGCTACTAACGCTCTGATTTAATTCATAAACTAAATATATGTAGTTTATGTCTTACCAATCTTTAACATATCAGTTATATATATATAAAACTGATATGTTAAAATACTTCGATATTATAATCAAGGTAGGCCTTTACAATCCCCATTAGCATGGAGAGAGGATGAGAAAACCGCAACAATAAATCACTTGTTAAAACCACCTTCAGTTCACTGAGCCAAGATTCGGAGCCTTCTAGTCAACAGCTATCGAGAGCTATCTGCGAGATTAGCGCGTTAGACCATTCGGCCACTGAAGTGGGTGGATTCACTCTTGATGTTATAAGTTACGTGACACAGGAGGGGGGAGGGAGCGGGCAGGCTAAATGTTTATTTGGCGTTACAAGAGAGTAATAAGGGGGCGTAGGGGGCAAAAACTTAGTTTTGTGTAACAACCACACATATTCCTCCCTCCCCCCCCCCACCCTTCCGTTCTAAACATCAATGGCATTCACGATAGCCAATTTGATGAAAAATTAAATTTCATTCCTTTATACTACTCTTTATGACTTTTTTTTTACGATTAAATACCTCCCCTCCAACCCCTCCCAATGGATTGCTCAGTATGTCCCCATACCCCCTTCACTAGACAGTCGTAATCATCATCATCATCATCATCATCATCATCATCATCATCACTAATGGGTGACCTGGTGGTCTAGGGGTAAGGTGTCAGACTTCTGTGCTGGGGGTCCGAGGTTCAATCCTCGGTCCCGGCACAGATTTATCTGATTGCCAAACCCTTCCTTCACCTCTGACAAGACGTGTATTAATCACAACTTGTGAATGTGTGGAATGCCAAGCCTCCACCGTGGTTCGGATTCCACGTTAAACTGTAGGTCCTCCATTTCATCCCATAATCACCCTACCATTACACATGAGCGTAAGTGCGTATAACCCGAACGGGTAGTAAGATGCGGTGCTAATAATAATAGTAATAATAATAATAATCATCATCATCACTAGTCCTATTAGGTACCAATGTCACTTCAAAATATGTCAATAGTTTGGTTTTATTTTACATATAGATAGGAACAGAACGTCCGAAAGAAAATCGTAAGGGTTTTTATCATATTTACTTATAGAAAAACAGCAAATCACAAATATACTAACTAGCTACAACTAGTGATATACTTTTTTCTGTTTTGAGATAAGTCCCAAATCCGTATTATTTCGTTCCCATATCCCGATTATGAAACCCCTGTTTTAGAGTGTGTGGGAATTTCTTCTGGGAAACACCTGCAAAACGCACGGAGTTTCGTGCTAAGAAAATATTGGTAACTCTTGCTATTGTAATACTTGCTGGGGGAGTTAGACCCTCCCCCCCCTTCTACCCGCTCAAATGCCCCACCGATATAGCCCTGCCAATATTACAGACTCATTGTTATGAATGTATATCTTGAGGAAAAGCCCGACTGCCATGTGTGTCCACATGAGGTAATTATCGGGATGTTAAGAGCGCATTGAAGGCCAATGTGTCGGCGGTAAATATTGAAACGAGGGAACTCCCAACGTACAAGTCTAACTATTTCCTGGTGTACTCCAAGGGGACGGCCAGACTGGGCGAGCGAGCGACTGAAATATAAAATATAGCACATTGGTTGTAATGAGAGGTGGCCAGACTGGGCGAGCGAGCGACTGAAATATAAAATATAGCACATTGGTTGTAATGAGAGGTGGCCAGACTGGGCGAGCGAGCGACTGAAATATAAAATATAGCACATTGGTTGTAATGAGAGGTGGCCAGACTGGGCGAGCGAGCGACTGAAATATAAAATATAGCACATTGGTTGTAATGAGAGGTGGCCAGACTGGAGCGAGCAACTAAAATATAAAATATAACACATTGGTTGTAATGAGAGGTGGCCAGACTGGAGCGCGCTCGAGCCGGTACAGTCTAGTTTACAGGCGCTGGTCCATTAAGCAGTAGGAAAACTTCTCAATTTGACATAATATTTGACTTTTTTTATAGTTATCACACTTGCTACTAACGGCCTAATTTAATTGGTAAGATCGTAAACCATACCTATATACAGATATATATATATATAAATATATATATATATATATATATATAATATATATATATATATATATGTAAAAGTGATATGTTAAAATAATTCCAATATTATAATAAAAGTAGGCCTTTACAAATAAGAATCGCCATTAACGTGGAGAAAGGATGAGAAAACCACAACAATAAATCACTTGTCAAAAAACATTCTCAGTTCACTGAGCCAAGATTCGAACCTTGGCCTCCTCGTCAACAACTATCGAGAGCTATCTGCTAATCACGCGCTCGCCAGTTTGGCCGAACCCTTAGACCTGCACTTCTTCGCTTGTCACTTCTGTCAGCTTGAATGAAGGTCAGGGGGTTTTCACCGCAAATAAAGAATCACATGTGGTTTTGTGTTGTTTAACTGGTTTGCTTTTTTTCCTTATTTTTTTCCCCCCACACGCTATAATTTTTCTTTAATGACTTTCGGTTTGTTTCTAAACAAAAATCTAATTTTACTTTTTGTTTGAAAAAACGGGGATATCACTGTTCAATTTGCTGATGTAAGACTGCTTGTTTTTTCTTGTGCGCATGCGTCTAAAATTAAACATCGCTGAAAAACAGGAGCTGAACAAGTTTTAATTCTAGTTACTTGTTTTTCTAATAGCCGCCATGACAGTTGTTCGTTCTCACGGTAATAATGTACTTATTTTTAGCACCTCGTCTTACTACCTGTTCAGGTTATACGCTTATGTACTAATTACGTTAATGTGTTTGTTACAAGGAAGGTTATATTTAGAGGAAGTGTACTCGCATTTGCGTGGAGGAAGAGTAAGAAACCATTTTGGAAAAAACCACCCTTAGTACAACTGACCGAGATTCGAACCTCGATCTCCTTGTCATCGGCAGTCTAGTCAAACATTAGAGTAGTGCGTTAGACCATGCGGGCACCAAAGCGGGTTTGTACTGAACTAAGTACCGAGTTAAGTACTGAATTAATTCTAGAGATACCACTCGTGGGTACGGGTTGGTTGCTAGAACTCCGCAGCACTCGTTTGTCCATGAGCTCCAATAATAACAGCCACTGGTCCAGCCGTGACGTAAATAAAACAGGAACCATGTCATTGACGCATGCGCAGAGTGTAAGAGACCACCCACGACTACACATGTGAGTGTGTGAGTGTGTGTGGGTTGTGTCGCATGGACAACACGCTCACAATATTCCACGCATCATTTACATATATTAACATATTTCATACGTCACGTGACTTGGAACGATCGATAAGTTACAACCTCGGTAAATTTGACTTCTGATACGTATAAAAAAAATACTTTTCCTTAAGTAATAAGGAAACATAAAAAAAGGTGACACCTCTTTCTGCATTCCCCTTCAGTTTTTGAACCAATTAAAAGATTTTGATCGAAATTTTGATCACACATAGGCACCCACCACAACACCCTAATGTTTGTTATATTATTCTCCTTCCCCCTCACAGGTGGATCACGTCGACAAATTCGTCAGGCTCGTCTGGTCTGTTTTGGCGGGGATAGGGACGTCGGGGTTTGAATCCAAATTGGGTGTTTTTTGTCTAAGTGTTTTCTCCCCCCTTCCCCCATTTACCTCCAAACAAATGCAGGTCAACTTACTATAAAACTTTTACCTACCTCGTCGTTCTACCACCTTAGTGTAAATATGATGATGGACCGGACGGGTAGTAAGATGCTGTGCAAAAAAAAAAGATAACTCTAAATCGTATGTTGACGTTTTATGTTAAAACTTTTGAATTTATGTTTTGTATATTTGTACCTTGAAAAGTAGCAGGCTCACCTTGCTTGGTTCCACTATGGTGTAGGTAGCTTATAGTTTAAGGCCATAGTAATCAGCCAGGGTAAGTAAGATTCTGTTAGGAAATAAGACCTTTATAATGTACATTTCTACAAAAATAACTGTATAATTGCAGGAAAAAAGGCCTTTCAGATGTACATTCCTATAAAAATCACTGTATACTTGCAGGAAAAAAAGCCTTTCAGATGTACATTCCTACAAAAATCAATGTACCATCTTAGGATAAATGGAGTGTACCTTCCATTAATTCAACTGACTTAATAGCTTTGTGAAATTGTTTGTATTTACATTAGAGCAATGGCGATTGGTCATTAGCACAACAGCACGTTTGTAAGACGAGGCTACACAACACCTCATTCATATTAATACCGAATGACGTCATCGTATTACATTAATCTAATCAACATTCCTCTAACTTATGGTTCTTCCTGTCAAGGTTTAGACGTTATTTAAAAAAAATATATTTCGACAGTTTAATTCTTATCAGTGGAACAATGAAGTCTTTTGAAACACTAGAATACAAAATACATAGTACGACATAATAGCACACACTTTCAAAAAAATAGGAATTTAGTAAAGTCCCTAAGTAAGCTTTCCTCAGAAAAACAAACACATCATCTTGTTGATCACAATAAACACTCTTCATATACACATTTAAAAAAAATTGTTCAAATATTTTTTAAAGATATTTTATATTTTCAAAAATCATTTATTTGTAAACTAACATCAAATTATTTTTAAATTTAAAAAATAAAAACACATCACTATTTATCATGAAAAACAATTTCTCAATATTCATTTTGAGGTAATCTACCAAGTCATTTTTGAAAAATTTAAAATTTTCCAAAATTTGTCTCAAGTTACGTACTTCTAGAATAATTTATCAAATGAAAACTTTATTATTTATCATGTAAAATAAACCACAGATACTAATTCTGAACAAAATCATTTCAATATTTTCAAAAAATTTCTACTTTTTCAAAAATCAACTATCGGTGAACTAATATAAAATTAAGGTTTTTTAAAAAAAAATCAATGTATGAAATTATGTATGTTAAATCAAACTTACCATATAGACTACCCATTTTGATTAAAATCTTTAGAACGATTTTTAAAATATTCAAATTAAAAAAACTCTCATCTGTAAAATAACCTTAAACAAATTTTCCCGTAAAACAAGAATATATTTTTATTTGTTATTTCTAACATTCCTAAGATACACATTTAAAAAAAATTGCTAAAGCCATTTTCGAAATAATTAGAATTTTCAGAAATCACTTAAGAGTAAACCGTCTTTAACCAAATTATACCCCAAAACTAAGCATACAGTGTTATTTTGGAGGTCAAATTTTCCCCAGATATAAGTTTAAACTAAATCTCTAAAGCCATTTTTTAAAAGAAGAAAAACTACTCTCAATTTAAGGGTTAGGGTTAGAAATTAAAAAAAAAGTCCTGAAATATTGTCATATAATACCCAAATATCGAGTTTGAACACATTCCATCAGGGAACGCAAGAAAAGGTAACTATTTTTGCAATTTTTATGGCAAAACAATTTTTTGTTCAAAATAACAAACAAAGAGTTTAATTTTCTTAATATAGATGTCAAACATTTTCACGATTACAATACTTTCTCTTTAGATGATAAAGTAAAATACAACCTTTTTTTTCGGTCACTTAAATCACTCGTCCATCTAGATTCTAGAGTACTCCTTGACACGTGACAAACTTCTTGCCAAGCGACTTCTTTCAGAGTGTGATTGAAGGATTGCGGTACCATTACTACTCTTGAAATATACTAATAAAATAAAAAGTTCCTTACTTTTTTGCTATGGGAAAGTAAAAAACTTATTATTTTAATAGTATATTTCTTATTATTTTAGGTTGATGAATGGGAATCTCATCTAGAAAAAAGGATTTTAGTCGTAAAAATTTTCGACTTCGAGATTATGATGGATTCTAACATATTATGAGTCATTCCACTTAAAAAATGGTTCTTTTAAGTGCGTATGATTTTTGAAAATTCTATATTTTTCTAAAATGACTAACTGTTTGGTGTGTGATTGATATCTTGGGGTATTGCACACTATAATAATTAATAAGAATGGATTTTAATTTTTCTAAAAAAAAAATATCCTATCTATCTTGTCGCAGACATATGATGTCTAACTTCCTTGACGCAGACAAATGATGTCTAACGTCCTTGACGACAACGAGTAATGTCAAACTCTCCCGTCACGGAAGAGTAATATCCAACCTTCCTTACACAAACAAGCACAGACAAGCAATGTCCAACTCTCATGTCACAGGCAAGCAATGTCCAACTCTCCTGTTCTCAGAACCACCGCCAGACACCAAAGAGGAACCAGCCATGGGTCTCATCCTGGACTCGTACCTTGTCGATCTCCTGGTGATCGTCGCGACCCTGTTCTTCTTCCTGTACCGGTACTTCACGTCCACCTTCGACTATTTCAAGGTGAGGGGGATCCCCTACCTGGAGCCAACACCCTTCTTCGGCAACATCAAGGACCTCATCCTGATGAGGATATCAGGAGCGGAGCAGTCGCAGAATCTCTACCGGGACCTTAAACAACATAGGTTCGTCCTTCCAACCCTTTAAACACCCTTCACCCACCCCATTGTCTTTAAAACGACTCATGCATGTGAGAGAAATACATCCATTAAAACAATCCATTTAATTGTACTCTTATACCTATCCAGATTATAGCTTTCTAAGTTAGTTGTGTTGACATCGATGGTCGTTAAAGTGCTCGCTTCAGGATCCGATGTTCGTGGGTTCAAACCCAACCGAGGTATACGGATTTTTCTTGAGCGTTAAAAGTCCGTAGCACAACTTACTTAGAAGGGGACGTAAAGCCGTCGGTCCCATGTCGATTACGACATGTAAAAGAACCCTGGAAGGTATGTCAAAATACTTTTACAGACAAGATTGGTAGGCCCTTGAGCGCTCGCTCGTAGAAATTCAGCGCGGAAAGCAACGGGGAACCAACCACCGCACTTTCTGAACTTCCCTAGTACGTGACCATTCTACCAGATGGTGTGGACAGCACTGGCCAGCTGAAGGGCTGAGCGGATGTCACGCTCCGGGTGGATGGAAGCGCGTCAAACCAACCTTTGAGTTGAGGCCTTATCATAATCTAGTGAATCATTGCTGAGTCGTAGGTAAGAAAAAAAGGATGATCCAGAGCAGAAAGTCGTTTTAAACCATCTGTATAATACTGACCGATCATACATAGGTACCTAATCACGTCATTTCCTTACGGGGTAGTCAAGAAACTGTGCATATAGCTCAAAAAACAACAACTCCGTACTTAATCCATCCTCACTAACTTTCTCCACTCTTCCTTATCCTTTCATACTCCCTTCGCTTCAACAACATCCATACACCGAGTCATACAAGCTCTTTTATTATTAAAACTCTTTATTTCTCATTTGCATACATTCGTCTACAACATTTAACCACATCTTAGATGGCCTACCCCTTCCTTTTGATCTACACACTCTACCTTCATATACAAGATGTATGCATTATGTGGGAAGTAACTGGCGTGTTGATAGTAGACCTCAACACATCACAAAAAGTTATATATTAGATGGTTTCAGAGATAAGGCCTTTCAAGATTCTGCTGAAACTGTTAAGGTGCGTCAGAAGGGAGCGCAAGTATTTTTACAGTTTTTATAGAATATAAATGTTTTGGCAAAAATAAATAAAATATTTCTCCAGTAGCAACATAGAGTTTAGTTTTCTGCACATGCCAATATAAACAGATCTTGAATATCTGTCAAGGGTGTCCTGGAATTTTGTAAAAACATTTTAATTGAAGAAAAAAAGTTTTGACAAAATTCCAGGACACCCTTGACAGATATTCAAGATCTGTTTATATTGGCATGTGCAGAAAACTAAACTCTATGTTGCTACTGGAGAAATATTTTATCTATTTCGGTCAAAAATATATAATGCCATAAAAATTGTTAAATTACTCGCGCTCCCTTCTGCCGCACCTTAACAGCCCTACTTGATACAACCCTGTTGCACCTCTTGTAAGTAACCTATCACTGCTAGTACACCAACAAAGGTGTATCAAATAGGGCTATCAACAATTCCAGCAGAATCTTGAAAGACCTTATCTTGAGAACCATCGAACATAAGATCTATGTTCATAAGGACTTTATGTTGTTGTTTTGAGGTCTAATATCCACACCCCAGTATTTGCTTCGTATCTCGATCCACACTCATCCTCTCAACATAACTATAGTCATCGTTTAGAACCTATTTGTTTGATGTTGGGTGACCTGGTGGTCTAGGGGTAAGGTGTCAGACTTCTGTGCTGAGGGTCCGAGGTTCAATCCTCGGTCCCGGCACGGATTTATCTGATTGCCAAACCCTTCCTTCACCTCTGACAAGACATGTATTAATTACAACTTGTGAAAGTGAAGAATGCCGGGCATACACCGTGGTTCGGATCTCACGTTAAACTGTAGGTCCTCCATTTCATCTCACAATCACCCTACCATTACACATTAGCAGAAGTGCGTATAACCCCAACGGGTAGTAAGACGCGGTGCTAATAATAATAATGTTTAATGCTGATTCAGGTTTGGTGGTGTTTTCCACTCCCGTCGACCGGGGTTGATGGTTCGAGACCCGGAGCTTTTGAAACTCTTCTTACAGAAAGACTTCAACCACTTCCAAGACAGAGGAATGATGGTTGCCGATATCAAGAAGAATCCGATTGCAGCTCATCTGTTCAATCTCGAAGGTAAGAAGAGACCTTTCGAAAGAACCTACCCCGTCGACGGTAGCTGGGGCAGAGGGCGGAGTTGAAGTATCCAATGGCGTGCTTTGGATGGTTTGCCAAGGTATGCAGAGTTGGTATCAACTTTACCTGTGAATTATAATCACTCGGTTGAACTTTTAAAAAAGTTCAGGTTCCCCTCAGTTCCCCTCTTGGACGTCTATAGTCAGTGTGTCTATTATGCAGGGGCCACGTGGCGTAGCCCCAGGTCGAGAGTGTCTCCAGTCAGTGTGCTTGTACTGCAGGGGCCACGTGGCGTAGCCCCAGGTCGAGAGTGTCTCCAGTCAGTGTGTGTTTGTTACAGGGGCCACGTGGCGTAGCCCCAGGTCGAGAGTGTCTCCAGTCAGTGTGTTTTTGTTACAGGGGCCACGTGGCGTAGCCCCAGGTCGAGAGTGTCTCCAGTCAGTGTGTTTATGCTGCAGGGGCCACGTGGCGTAGCCCCAGGTCGAGAGTGTCACCAGTCAGTGTGTTTTTGTTACAGGGGCCACGTGGCGAAGCCCCAGGTCGAGAGTGTCTCCAGTCAGTGTGTTTTTGTTACAGGGGCCACGTGGCGTAGCCCCAGGTCGAGAGTGTCACCAGTCAGTGTGTTTTTGTTACAGGGGCCACGTGGCGAAACCTGAGGTGAAGCTCAACCCCACGTTCACCCCTGGGAGGATGAAGATGATGTTCCAGTTGTTAAACGAGTGCGCCAAAGAACTGCAGGCGGTTCTGAAACAACCGGCCGACGACGGCCAGGTCAGAGAGACTCACTGTTAGGTGGGGGAATCGCACATTACCATCGGGGCTGGTTGCACCACCCAATCTGTTCATTTAGAACCCTCCGTTCTGTTCTCTTAGCAGCCTCCGTTCTGTTCTCTCAGAAGCCTCCGTTCTGTTCTCTTATCCCCCTCCGTTCTGTTTTCTCAGCAGCCTCCGTTCTGTTCTCTTAGCCCCCTCCGTTCTGTTCTCTTAGCCCCCTCCGTTCTGTTCTCTTAGCAGCCTCCGTTCTGTTCTCTTAGCCCCCTCCGTTCTGTTTTCTTAGCAGCCTCCGTTCTGTTCTCTTAGCCCCCTCCGTTCTGTTCTCTTAGCCCCCTCCGTTCTGTTCTCTTAGCCCCCTCCGTTCTGTTCTCTTAGCAGCCTCCGTTCTGTTCTCTTAGCCCCCTCCGTTCTGTTCTCTTAGCCCCCTCCGTTCTGTTCTCTTAGCAGCCTCCGTTCTGTTCTCTTAGCAGCCTCCGTTCTGTTCTCTTAGCCCCCTCCGTTCTGTTCTCTCAGCAGCCTCCGTTCTGTTTTCTCAGCAGCCTCCGTTCTGTTCTCTTAGCCCCCTCCGTTCTGTTCTATTAGCCCCCTCCGTTCTGTTCTCTTAGCAGGTAACCTCTAGACTAAGAGATATTATTAAATATATTAATTATTCAAATATCACCACCCTTTCTGCTCATAAGCATAAATGTACAAATTAAGCTAATATGTTAGGGATGAGTAAGGTTGAATTATAAAGAAGTGTTCCCGCATCTTCTCGGCGCTACAGGCGAATACCATTTAAGAAAACTCATCCTCAATACACTCCGAGTGAGATACGAACCCCGATCTGCCACCTGATCGGTAGTCTAGTCTATTGCGAGAGAGTGACGCCTTAGACCATTCTGCCACTGAAGCGTGGTCCGAGACTTATTACAGCTCTACATGATTGAAGTGAACCTCTTCCGGGTCATGGTCGGCCGCGTGGGACCACCCTGTCAGGGTTCATGGATTGACCTCACTAGAGCTGCACGCATTTATCTGACCTTTGACACGCGACATCACGCTAACTTTTATTGATACATTTGTTGTTTGTTGTTGATGATATCAACAAATTACACGCTTCAGTGGTCGATCGGTCAAAGGTGTCTTTCCTTATGTTATAGACTCGCCTGTTGATGAAGGGCAGACCGGGGTTTGAATCTCGGTCGGGTTTACTGAAGGTGTTTTTTACTGAATGGTTTCCCCACTTTATTTCCACGCGAATGTGATATAACTTGAACAGATGGTAAGAAGTGGTGATAGAAAAAAATAACAGTTTAACATAGATTTTGACGCGATGTTATAGTTTTTATTTATGAAAAGCGCGTTTTTTAAGGTCTTATTTCTTGCCAGAATCCTACTGTATAGTAGTATTTTGATAGTATTAAAGGCCTTACGAAACGGGCTTCATACAGAATTCAGGATATAGTTGGGTAGTACCCGCTTCGATGGTCTTAGAAGGCTCTCTCAATTTCGAAATACCGATCAGGAGTACAAAAGGGGTTCTTCCTAAAATTGTTTACCATTCACCCTCCACACAAATACGGGTACAAGTCCCCTAAAGTCTACCTTCCTCAAGCCCAAAACATTTTTTTTTTTTTAAATCGACGCGACTTACTACCTGTTGGGGCTATACACATATGTACTGATTGCGCTAATGGTTTTAAGGATTAAGAAGGTTGAATTTAGAAGAAGTGTAGCCGCACTTGCATGGTGAGAGAATGGAAAACCATTTAGTAAAAAAAAACTTAGTACAACCGACTGGGATTCGAACGCTGATCTCACCGTCATCGGTAGTACAGTCTATTGCGTCCACCGAAGTGGATCCTTGACTCTTAACACATAAGCGTAGTTAGTACATATAGGGGGGTGCTAATACAAAATGTAGGATCATGGCTCCTAAAGGTGCACGTGACCGACCAAGTTTGGGCCAACACTGTCCCAACAGATAGATAGATAGTCAGTACTAGATACCTCCGCTCGGCGGCGTCGTGTTCCAGGTGTTGGAAATGAGGGACGTGTTCGCGCAGTACACCACAGACGTCATCGGGACCTGCGTCTTCGGCCTCCAGTTCAACTCGATGAAGGACCCGGACTCTGAGTTCCGCCGGATGGGCAAGAAGGTGTTCCAATCCTCGTTCAAGGCCAGTCTGAGGCGATTCCTCGTCGTGGGGCTGCCGGGAGTCGCCAAACTCTTCAACCTAAAGTTCGCGTCCGATGACGTGTCCAACTTCTTCTTGAAGGTGAGAAGGGGAACAGACGGCGAAGACACTTTATGGGGCCTATCTCGTTGATCTGTTCACACTGCATCTTACTACCCGCTCTGGAAATACGCATTTATCTCCACTAATGGACATTTGACTCTAGAAGCTCTGCGGAAATGGCGGCGCTTAAATTAAAGAGGGATATGGGAGCCCTCCCCTTTATGATTCTAGAACATTTTCATGAGGTTTTATTACCTGCTTTTGTGGCCGCATGGTCTAAGGGGCTACTCTCGCAATAGACTATACTGCCGATGACGGGGAGATTGAGGCTCGAATCTAGGTCGGGTCAACAGAAATGATTTTACACTCTCCCTTCAGGCAAATGCAGGTACACTTCCTCTAAATAAAACCTTCCTAATTCCTGAAATCATTAGCCTAGTTAGTAAATAAGCGTATAACCCGAACGAGTAGTAAGACGCGGTGTTAAAAAAAATATTAAAAAAACTAAATAAATTAGGACTTATTCTTTCTTTGTAGCACTTTTTTTTTTCTTTCTAACTAGTCTGTGCCATAATGTGTAGTGGTTGCATTCCGTTGACCCTGAAAGTTAGCAGTCTTACCTTGACTGATTACACTATGACCCCATCTTATAAGCTATACCATAGTGGAATAATGCAAGCGTGCTAGCATAAAGGGTAAATGAAGGGTACATGGTAGCAAGGACAGTTTTGTAAATATAAATTTAATTTTCAGCGATAAAATGAAAAATGGATACAATATTTATGTTACATATTACCTTATGTTTTGAATATATACGTATAGTAAATAATATAAGTGAAGCCCTTGAGAGTTTCACAGACGCCCAAGAAATACACAAAAGGGGGTGAGCCCAAGCCCCCAAAAATACCCCTAGTTCCTGTATCGTTGTTTATGGGTAAGGAAAAATGAAGATAAAGAAATGCACTAGGATTTGCATGGGGGGGCTAATTTGTAAAACCATTTAAAATAAACAAAAACACCCTCATTACACTCAGTCGGTATCTGAACCACAGCCTCCCAAGTCACCGGCAAGCTCGGACAGTATGAGATCGACACCTTTTGTCTTCGCGCCCACCGGTGCGGGTATCAGGTAAATACTTAAAAAAATATATATTCGAACCTGATTAATTTTTCTCCTTCTAGATAAAAATACAGTTAAAAACTAGTTGCCTAATTTATGACGGTGATTGATCAATCGGTCAATGATGTAACTCTTTCGCTATTAATCTTCTGCTACAATTGATTAAATAGAAATGTGTGTGTGATTAAATCACTCTACTAGGGGAACATCTAACATAACTACAGTTTAAGAGTATCAAAATAATGGCGAGTAAAAAAACCCCCTTAAGATTGTGGTTCCTACCAGTTTAATGCCCAATATACAACTTTTCAATGGCTCATACCCCCTTATATACAGGGTGATTCACTCGGTACTGAACACTTAATATGTAGAATATTATATGCGCGTGGGCGGTGGGCACTTTAAGCATGTTCTATGAGACGTTCCTACTTGTAAGATAGGTAAGTTTTACTTTAATCAAATGTGACTTTCCAATCATAAACAGGTGTTCGGTCCAGAGTGAATCATACTGTATATTGTGAAGCTTTACCCATCTTTGACCAGCTTCACTTATATGTCTAAATATTGTTTATAGCTGGTCCTATAACACACAGGGCTACGGATTGAAACCACGCTCTGTTACCAAATTTGAAACACTTCTGTGCCCCATTCGTACACCGGTTCCTCAAATATGTTTGTCATAAACTAGTGGAAGCCTCCTTTTGGGACCTGTGTCCTTGGTCCTGCGTGTCACGATGTGTTCCTCTGTGCCTCATAAAGACACGAGGGTCCTGTGTTACATGGCGTGTTCCTCTCTGCCTCATAAAGACACGAGGCTCCTGAGTGACATGACGTGTTCCTGTGTGCCTCATAAAGACACGAGGGTCCTGTGTGACACGACGTGTTCCTCTGTGCCTCATAAGGCACGAAGGTCCTGTGTGACATGACGTATTCCTCTGTGCCTCATAAAGCCACGAAGGTCCTGTGTGACACAACGTGTTCCTCTGTGCCTCATAAAGCCACGAAGGTCCTGTGTGACTTGACGTGTTCCTCTGTGCCTCATAAAGCCACGAAGGTCCTGTGTGACATAACGTGTTCCTCTGTGTCTCATAAAGACATGAAGGTCCTGTGTGACACGACGTGTTCCTCTGTACCACAGGTGGTGAAGGAGACGGTGGAGTACCGCGAGAAGAACAACGTGGTGAGGAATGACTTCATGCAGCTCCTCATTCAGCTGAAGAACCAGGGCAAGCTGGACCCGGAGGATGACGATCCTCCTAATGGCACCAGGAGGATGTCCTCAGGGGTTGCCGGTAGGGGAGTTCCTTCCACCGATACCAAGGAGGGCAATATAGGTACACAACCTCTATTTGTTCGTACTACGACCACTGCATTTTACTATCGTCCGGGCTAGACGAGAATATACGCAGAATGTGGTAGTTGTGAGAATGGGAGGCAATGAGGGAATCCACCTGAATTTGCCGGAGGAAAAAAAAACCTGATGTTCTATTGATATTATGCCCGACAGACCTGACTGACTACTGGTATTGTGCCCGACAGACGTGACATACTACTGGTATTGTGCCCGACAGACCTGACGGACTACTGGTATTGTGCCCGACAGACGTGACATACTACTGGTATTGTGCCCGACAGACCTGACTGACTACTGGTATTGTGCCCGACAGACCTGACTGACTACTGGTATTGTGCCCGACAGACCTGACGGACTACTGGTATTGTGCCCGACAGACGTGACATACTACTGGTATTGTGCTCGACAGACCTGACAGACTACTGGTATTGTGCCTGACATACCTGACTGACTACTGGTATTGTGCCCGACAGACCTGACGGACTACTGGTATTGTGCCCGACAGACGTGACATACTACTGGTATTGTACCCGACATACTTGATGGACTACTGGTATTGTGCCCGACAGACCTGACAGACTACTGGTATTGTGCCCGACATACCTGACTGACTACTGGTATTGTGCCCGACAGACGTGACATACTACTGGTATTGTGCCCGACAGACCTGACAGACTACTGGTATTGTGCCCGACATACCTGACGGACTACTGGTATTGTGCCCGACATACCTGACAGATTACTGGTATTGTGCCCGACATACCTGACGGACTACTGGTATTGTGGCCGACATACCTGACTGACTACTGGTATTGTGCCCGACAGACCTGACGGACTACTGGTATTGTGCCCGACAGACGTGACATACTACTGGTATTGTGCCCGACATACTTGATGGACTACTGGTATTGTGCCCGACAGACCTGACAGACTACTGGTATTGTGCCCGACATACCTGACTGACTACTGGTATTGTGCCCGACAGACGTGACATACTACTGGTATTGTGCCCGACAGACCTGACAGACTACTGGTATTGTGCCCGACATACCTGACGGACTACTGGTATTGTGCCCGACATACCTGACAGATTACTGGTATTGTGCCCGACATACCTGACGGACTACTGGTATTGTGGCCGACATACCTGACTGACTACTGGTATTGTGCCCGACAGACGTGACTGACTACTGTTATTGTGCCTGACATACCTGACTGACTACTGGTATTGTGCCCGACATACCTGACGGACTACTGGTATTGTGCCCGACATACCTGACTGACTACTGGTATTGTGCCCGACATACCTGACGGACTACTGGTATTGTGCCCGACAGACCTGACAGACTACTGGTATTGTGCCCGACAGACCTGACGGACTACTGGTATTGTGCCCGACAGACCTGACTGAATACTGGTATTGTGCCCGACAGACCTGACTGAATACTGTTATTGTGCCCGACATACCTGACTGACTACTGGTATTGTGCCCGACATACCTGACTGACTACTGGTATTGTGCCCAACATACCTGACTGACTACTGGTATTATGCCCGACAGACCTAACGGACTACTGGTATTGTGCCCGACATACCTGACTGACTACTGGTATTGTGCCCGACAGACCTGACGGACTACTGGTATTGTGCCTGACATACCTGACAGACTACTGGTATTATGCCCGACATACCTGACTGACTACTGGTATTGTGCCTGACATACCTGACTGACTACTGGTATTATGCCCGACAGACCTGACTGACTACTGGTATTGTGCCCGACAGACCTGACGGACAAGGTGCTCGCCGCCCAAGCCTTCGTGTTTTTCCTGGCCGGGTTCGAGACATCCTCCACGGCCATGAGTTTCTGCATGTACGAGCTGGCTCTCAACCAGGACATCCAGGATCGACTCCGGGTGGAGGTGGATGATGCACTCCAGGCTCACGGTGACGTCATGACCTACGAGGCTGTGCAGGACATGCATTACTTGGACAGGATCATCAGCGGTAAGTGCACGCACGCGCGCCTAGGCTTCAGGACCTGCTCGTGTGTGGTTACCAAGGCAAGAAATACTTGTCGGGACTGTACTAGTAAACTACCATCTCCCATTCAGTATCAAACTTATCCTTTAACTAAACTAATTAGACAATCTATTATGGTTGTTATTTACAGTTATAGCTGCATCTATCAATATCATGTTATTTAAATTGAAAAATGACACCTAAACACGGGGATCGAAACCTGGACCTCTGGCTTAGTACACCAATGCTCGTACCACTGAGCTATCCAGAGTCATCTCGTGCCCAGTGTCTTTCTTCACTCACGTTTAATGTGATGGACGTGTGGAAATAGATGATTCGTGGATAGTTCAGTGGTAAGAGCATTGGCGTACTAAACCAAAGGCCCCGGGTTCGGTTCTCGTGTCCAGGTGTCATTTTTTTTCAATTTAAAGAATATTATTGTCCTTTAGAGCCAATAAACATAATTTCCTTTATTACACTATCACGTGCTTGTTGGTAAATTGGATAGCGAAGGGGAAGGTTTATTATTTAGTACAGTCCTATCAAGCGTTTCTTTCCTTGGAAACAACCCAAGAGCTGCCCTGTTGTACAAGTATAGAGTGTACACTTTAGTTTACCATGAAAAGTAGCAAGCTTACCTTACATGGTTCCACTATGGTGTATCTTATAAGATAGGGCCATAGTGTAATACGTTAGCAAAACATTAAAATAAAAGGTACGGTGCACCACACACTTTCTCTTTCTCTAATATTAAAATATAGAAATTTACTAAAAACTTATAAGATTCGTGAAAATGAAATAATATACACCTGTTATATATTTGCTCAGAAATTATTGGTTTAGAAAAAAAATATATTCCAGATAAAATATTTTTATTTTCAAAATTACTACAACTTTTATCATGCTAAGTTATTTCAGATCTAAAATAGTTTCGGAGAAATGATCAAAATTGGAAATTTCTGCTCTCATAAAGTACCCTCAAAATCATTCTCATGGAAAATTGAGGATTGCCATTTTGTTTTTAATGTTAATAATTGGTGCCTGGATACAACATTTAATAGCGGATTTCAAGAAAATCCATTCTGTTTCTTTTTTCCCTTCAGTAAACTACCCCTAATTTCAGGGTTTATTGTCTAATTAAAAACAAAATCCTTGGGGGAACATCATAAAACTTAAGATACCAAGTTTTAGCCCGATTTTAGGCTCCAGGCCAAGATACAGACAGACGGCTCGGCGAAAATTAATTTTTCTATTTCAACGTCGATATTAATTAAATAGATTGTTTCGGTTTCAAAACGTCGATTATTAATAAAATAGATTGTTCGGCTTCAACGTCGATATTAATAAATAGATTGTTCGGTTTCAACGTCGATATTAATAAAATAGATTGTTCGGCTTCAACGTCGATATTAATAAATAGATTGTTCGGTTTCAACGTCGATATTAATAAAATAGATTGTTCGGTTTCAACGTCGATATTAATTAAATAGATTGTTCGGTTTTCAACGTCGATATTAATAAAATAAGATTGTTCGGTTTTAACGTCGATATTAATAAAATAAATTGTTCGGTTTTAACGTCGACTATTAATAAACATTTATTCGAGTTCCATTATTTTGAAAATCACAATATTTCTCTCTCCGAGGGGTCGAGAGGAAGTAAAAGATATATGTAATGATAATACATTTTTTGACTTTAGGACAAATTGTTAAAACAAACTAAAAACTGTGACGAGAAATAAACTATATATTTCTCAAACTATAACATTTTTCTCTTTTAATTTTCCAGAGACCCTCCGGAAGTATCCCCCGGCCCCGAACTTGTACCGGAAGTGCACGGTACCTTATCCGATCCCTGGAACGAGTATCACGTTGGAGCAAGGGACACGGGTTCTTATCCCGGCTTACGCGATCCATCACGATCCGGAATTCTACCCGGAGCCGG
The DNA here is from genome assembly GCA_033556935.1 of Timema podura. Lineage (NCBI taxonomy): Eukaryota > Metazoa > Arthropoda > Insecta > Phasmatodea > Timematidae > Timema > Timema podura. Next base: position 52,812,653 of record JAVRXN010000012.1, on the reverse strand, counting down.
AAAAGTTCGACCCGGAGCGCTTCACGGAGGAGAACAAAGCTTCCCGCCCCAGCTGCACCTACTTGCCGTTCGGGGAGGGCCCCAGGATATGTATCGGTGAGTGAGACAGCACTAGTCTCTTTCTAGTATCTAGAGAGTATTGAAGTCGTGAACATTTTTCGCCCTTGAAATTAGGATGGATCTTGACTTTTTTTTATAATTCCATCTGTTGATTTTTTTTGTTCGTTCATCTTTCTGTCCCTCTCTTTGTTTGTACGTCTATCTGTCTGTCCTTCTCTCTGTCTATCTGTCTGTCCCTCTGTTTGTCTAGGAATACAATCGAAAACATTTGATGGATTTGATTCGAATTTGATATTTAGATGAAATATGGTCATACCTCAAGACGAAACTGGGATTTTGATTCTACCTCTACCCGCTTCGGTGGTCAGATGGTCTGAGTCGTCACTCTCACAATAGACTGGACTGCCGATGACGAGGAGATTTGAGTTCGAATCCTGGTTGGGTTTACTGGAGTGGTTTTCCACTCACTCTCCACACAAATGCTGGTACACTTCCTCTAAATGCAACCTTCTCCATCCCTAACACATTAGAGTGGTTAATACATATTCGTATAACCCGGACGGGTAGTAACACGTGGTGCTAAAAAATAAATAAATCAGTTAATCGGCCTTCGGGATGGACTCGAGGTAACTTTTGCGAAATCGCGGTTTCGAAACTATTTGCAAATTATTCCTAGAACAATCCCAAAGTCACCTCATCATGACGTTTGTTTGAGAACCCTAATCAAGGATCAAATTAAGTTCCTTGAAAATTACTCACACAAATAATGTAATTTGTGATTTGTATACTCTCCTCATTAGATGGATTAAAGATAGCTTTAATTCTTATATAGATAACCTCGATAAAATGTTAAAAGTTATTTCGCTGTTATCTCGACACGACTTTGCAGTGCTCTTAAGAAACGTCTTAGTTTTCAATTCTAAAGAAAAGCGCAGAAAGTTGTGCGCAGGCGCGAATGAAGAATAAGAAACTAAGTGAAACCAGGGACATGCACATACATATACCTACCCAGTCTTCTTCTTGTCAACGACCCGGAAGGTTGGTTGTATACGATACCTATCTATCCGGAGCTGGGGATACAATCAGCCCTCCGGGTGGTTAGTGCTGCCAACACACTATCTGGTAAGAATCCCATACACTAGGGAAGTTCGGGAAGTGTGGTGGCTAGCCGCTGCCTTATACACGTGAATTTCTATGAGCGAGCGCGAAAGTGATTATCAATTTTGCCGGGAAAGGTATTTTTAAACATAACTTCCAGGGTTCTTTTAAATATCCACAATCGACATGGGACTGAAGGCTTTACTCCCCCCCCCCCCCCGAAGGAAGTTGTGCTACGAATTTTTATCGCTCAAGAAAAATCCATCGGCCCCGGCTGGATTTGATCCCGTGAACGTCGGGTCATGAGGCGAGCACTTTACCCCCAAGTCCATCAAGGTCTTTATTTAACATGTTGCTTCCTTTGAGTGAATTAGTACTAAACACCGCGCTACTCTCGCAGTAGACCAGACTGTTGATGATGGGGGAGCGAGGTTCGAATCTTGGTCGGGTGTACCGAGAGAAGTTTTTACAAAATGGTTTCCCACTCTCCTTTCACGCAAATGCGGTTACATTTTCTCTAAATATAAGCCTCTCTAATCCATAAAACCATTGGCGTAATTAGTACGTAAGTGTATAGCTCGAACGGGTAGTAATATCAGTGCTTAGAAAATAACATGAGTTATAAACACTTAAAAAATTGCGTTTTTTTTATTAAACTATTCTAGTCAACACAAAAAAATTTGACATTTTAAGTCTATTTTTAGATTTATTTAAGACTTGAGTTTTGTTTCAATATCTTTAAAACTTGATGAACAAAACTTAAATACAAAAACATTGGGATATCCTATATTTACTTGCTGTGACGTCATAGGTAGGTACCGTCCTTAATTAGCCTCCATAGTTTTAGTCCTACCTCGCACCTGGAACCTCCAGATGTGCCCTGTTTGCAGGTGTCCGGTTCGGACTGCTCCAGGTGAAGGTGGGGTTGGCTACCCTGGTGAGACACTACCGCTTCACGGCGTGCGACAGAACTGCTGACCCTTTGGTGCTCGACCCCAGGTCCTACGTCACCGCGGCCAAGGGAGGTATCTGGCTGAGAGTGACTCTCAGGGACTGAACATTATTCTTTTCCAGGTTCTATGTCACAACATGTGGCTGAGAGTGACTCTCGGGACTGAACATAACCTTCTTCCAGATCCTATGTCGTAACATCTGGATGAGAGTGACTCTCAGGGACGAACATTCCTCTCTTCCAGATCCTATGTTGCAACATCTGGATGAGAGTGACTCTCAGGGACCGAACATTACTCTCTTCCAGATCATATGTAGCAACATATGGATGAGAGTGACTCTCGGGACTGAAAATTACTCTCTTCCAGATCATATGTAGCAACATATGGATGAAAGTGACTCTCGGGACTGACATAACCTTCTTCCAGATCCTATGTCGTAACATCTGGATGAGAGTGACTCTCAGGGACCGAACATTGCTCTCTTCCATATCCTATGTCGCAACATCTGGATGAGAGTGACTCTCAGGGACCGAACATTACTCTCTTCCAGATCATATGTAGCAACATCTGGATGAGAGTGACTCTCGGGGGACTGAAAATTACTCTCTTCCAGATCCTATGTCGCAACATGGGTAGAGAGTGACACTCAGGGACTGAACATAACTTTCTTCCAGGTCCTGTGTCACAACGTGTGGCTGATAGTGACTCTCAGGGACTGAACATAACTTTCTACCAGGTTCTATGTCACAACGTGTGGATGAGAGTGACTCTCAGGGACTGAACATAACTTTCGTCCAGGTCCTGTGTCACAGCAGCTGGCTGAGTGAGAGTGACTCAGGGACTGAACATTACTCTCTCCAAGGTCCTATATCACAACACCTGAGAGTTACTCTCAATGATCAAAGTATGATAATTAAAACTAAAGCTAATTGTATTTTCGATAACTATGAAACAATTTTTTTTTTAAATACTAGGAAAATTAGTTTTATAAAATTTTAACTTTTGAACCTTAAACTCTGTTGCAGATATTTAGGAAATGTATTATTAAAAAGTTGCTCATCTATACCAATTTTGAGATAAAGTACCGCATTTAATCAGATCCCTTAGTTATACATCAAATGAATATGTTCTGCAACATTTTTTAATTCGCGCCTTAAACTTAATTACTACAAGTAAGATAACTGTCGACTCATTTACAAACTTTTGTGTAGTTAACTAAATATTCTGTTAGATATCTTTAAAAAAAAAAAATACTATACAAACATAGATAAATACTACTATTCATTTGTTTCAGACATCAAACACACATTCTTGGCAATTGTTTTATGACGATTAAAATAAAATACCGCAAATAGTTGTGTTGCATTCCTATTAAGGTGGCAGTGTAGGGAACACGCGTTAAGAACAATATTTTTGACGTTTTTATATCAATTTTTTTTTTGGTCAAAAGAAATAAAATATTTCTCCAGTAGAAACATAGTTTAATTTTATTCCCATGGTGATACCAACAGCTGTTGTTGAATATCTGTTGAGGGTTTCCTGGAATTTAATGACAACTTTTTCTCTTCATTTAAAAAGTTTGTCATCTAATTTCGCTATACTCTTGAAAGATATTCAACAACTGTTGATATCACCGTGTGGAGAAAATTAAACTCTATGTTTCTACTGGAGAAATATTTGGTTTATTTTGTAAAATTAAAAAAAAAATAAAAAATAAAAAAAAAATAAAATAAAAAAAATTTCGCTATAAAAGCTGCTAAAATACTGACCTTAACTCGCATTGCCTACAACCCACCCTAATAATTCGTTTCTAAAACTCTGGTGATTTGTTTGTTATAATACAAATATATTCATCTTATAGTTTATTTTTTAATGCATTTATATAAGTCTCTAGCCTAAGTAAACTCAAGTTTTTTTTTGCTAATAATATGGTTTGTAAAGCTATTTGTAATTTTTACAAATTACATTGTATTTTGCGAAAGGACAGCTTCATTAATACAATTTAAAAAAATATATAATTAGGATATATAAATCACCTGAGAAACTTGACTATTACATTTGACTAAACTATGATCCATTTTTAGGCTAATGTAGATCATACTGCGTACTATGCAATGCATAGGTCATTTTGTGTGTGTTTTAATCTTGTAATTATTATATTTAGGGCAATGAATTTAAAATGATTTTTTTTATTACTAATATCAAAATGTAACTACGCTTATTTCCAAATAATAAAACGCTATTTATATTATATAACATAAAATATAGTGTGTACATATTATATATTTATTTTCATTTAAACATGAAAAAATAATAAATATTTCCACAATAATTGTTTAATTATTATAAATATAATATCATTTTAAATATTGAAAATATTACACTTGAAAGGTACAGGGGAAATAGAGAGAGAGAGACCAATTTTAACTCCAATTGAGTTAGTGCTGCCATCTGTTGAACAATCATGAAACCATTTAATGTACTTAGATTAATGGTTAAAAGAGATCTTTGAAATATTTAAATTTAATTTAAAAAAAAGTATTTTCTGGGTCCTTATGGGGTTCGAGATCTAAAAGTTGCTCTCCAGGAAAATATGTCACGTGATTTTCCCCTCCCCCCATGTTTCCCTCGTACCCATCAATCTGTTTCATTCACAGAAATGTCTTTCATTGAAATGAACGTGTATTATACAAAAATTGAATTATTACAGTTCCTTTATGTTAGTTCAAAATAATTGAAGAGTGACGTTAAGAAACACACCAACTTTACTCTATAAAAAATATATATTTTAATAATTACCTTATTGATAGATTATCCGACATTTTGTTTTATTGATTGCAATATGTAGTAGGTTAATTTGGTACTATCTTAGGGTAAGTACTATATTTTAAATTGTTGCTTTGGATGGTTTTAGGTTTACTCTCCAAATAAATTCAATTTATTTCGTTTGTAAAAAAACACTTGGTATTAAATAATATAATAAGAAGTTAACTCTTATTTAATATAAACATGGTTTAATTAAGAAGGCAAACATTAATGGTACAAAAGCTAGATTCACCTATAACATTTACCATACAATATTGTTGTTGAAAAATAAGTGGAATGGCCTTATATGATTAATAGTAATATATAGATCATGTAGGTAATATGTTTTTAATATTGTAAAATGTCTTTATATATTAAGGCGGCACACTCAACACAAACAATGTCAGATTATTTAATTTTATAACATGAGATAGTAGAGGAGGCTAGAGTGAGATGGTATGAGCATGTGATGAGGATGTTGGAGTACATGAGATAGTAGAGGAAGTAAGACTGAGATGGTATGGACATGTAATGAGGATGTTGGAGTACATGAGATAGTAGAGGAAGTAAGACTGAGATAGTATGGGCATGTAATGAGGATGTTGAAGTACATGAGATAGTAAGGAGTAAGACTAGATAGATCATGGGATTATGAATGTTGTAAAAGTACTTTAGATAGTAAGGGAAGTAAACAAATGGTATGGCATTAATAATTTGATTAATGAAATAGTAGAGGAAGCTAGACTGAGATGGTATGGACATGTAATGAGGATGTTGGAGTAGAGAAAGCAGAGACAAAGTGAGATGGTATGGCATGTATGAGGATGTGTTGAGTAGTAGAGGAAGCAAGACTGAGATGGTATGGTCATGTGATGAGGATGTTGCAGATATGTAGAAAGCAAGGCTGAGATGGTATGGACATGTCATGAGGATGTTGGAGTTAGAGAAGCAAGATGAGATGGTATGGGCATGTAATGAGGATGTTGGGTAGAGTAGTAGAAAGCAAGATGAGATGGTATGGGCATGTATGAGGATGTTGGAGTAAGAGAAAGGAAGCGACTGAGATGGTATGGGCATGTATGAGGATGTTGGAGTACATGAGATAGTAGAGGAAGTAAGGACTGAATTGGTATGGACATGTCATGAGGATGTTGGAGTACATGAGATAGTAGAGGAAGCAAGACTGAGTAGTATGGACATGTAATGAGGATGTTGGAGTACATGAGATAGTAGAGGAAGCAAGGTGAGATGGTATGGTCATGTAATGAGGATGTTGCAGTATTGAGAAGTAGAGTAAGCAAGATGAGCTGGTATGGCATGTAATTAGGAGGGAGAAGGAGAGGATGCTAAAGAAAATGATGGAAATGAAGTATGAAGGAAAAAGACGGCAAGAAAGTCCAGGAAAGAGATGGGAGGAGATAACAGAAAGTGTGCAAATGAGAGAAGAAAATGGTGGAAGGAAAGGGGAAGATGGAGCCATTTTACTAAACTGGCACAGCCACAGGATGGAAACGGTTGCTGATGATGTTGATGATGATTAAAATACACAACCACAAGTATTTTACTATTTCAAATATGCTTAAGTAAAAATAATGATTGTTACCAACATTTAAAAACACATTTCTTTTTTGTTTAATTCATAAGCTAGCTTAAAACTATTCACAATCATGGTTTTAAAAATGTGTAAATAAAACAATACTCTTGGGGTTAAATTATTTTAAAATTTAAGAACTATTTTTTTCAATGAATGAAAGAGAAAAATAATGAGAGATTACTAATTGATTAATGTACACGGTTTGTATAAAATAAAACTAAGTAGATTACAATATGATTTTCTCCAAACATGTTTTATACATTTTTATATAAAAAAATAAAAAAAGTCCTACTTTGATACCAAATCCAAAGCCTTCCCAAAAATTCCTCATCGATAACAGCTTAAGTTCGTCACTTGGTCCATCATAACTGTATAAACTTACCATCCACAATCATAGAGATGGTAATGAACGCTCCTAGTAATTCACGTTTCATGTCTGGTACAGTGGAAATAGGGGGAAAGTACAACTTGAACTCGAATTGAGTTAGTGCTGCCATCTGTTAGACAATCATGAGACCTTTCTACTGCACTTTAAATTATTGCTAAAAGATGTCTCTGTTGTATTTAAATTTGAATTTAAAAAGTATTTTATTGGTGTTTTGATTCCCGCCCCTTCTCCCTTTAACCCTTATCCTTCAAATACAATCCAAAATACAGGCACTTGTATATTTATATAGCTCATTTGAAGGCATACTATAATTTGATTCAACCTGCTTCTAATTTCCTCCATGCTATAAATAACATTGGTATCACAACATATTTTAATATACTTAAATATGCTATAGCAAATATAGATAGATAGTTTTAATACATTTATTTAAAGCGTATGTGTCCTTAGAAGACTACATAGGTTAAATTTATTTACACTTGTCAAACTAAATTGGCACACACGGATTTTTAAAGAATCTTAGGTAATAAAAAGTCGCAAATTAAATAAAAGAAAAACTTCAAAATGATACAAATAGTGGTCAGGGGTAGGGTTTCGGGTCTTTTTTGCCCTTTCCTCTAACCCACCTCTGAAAGTATTTGTAATATTAACATAATTTGTTCTCCTCTATAATGCTTACTTAATGGAATATTGTAATATTCATAACATCAACAGCGGTAATTATATTAAAAAAACAACTTCAAATACTTTAGAAGAGGGATTTAATTTAAGGGGAAAAAAATGCCATCTTTTACTTGGGTGGGGCATGAGGAATCTGACCCCCCTCCCCTTTCCATTCCCATAAAACATTTTCTTGGTACGAACCTGGTTGTGCTTTTAAGCTACGTATTTAGGTAAAGGAAAGATTAGACAAAATACGATTTGTACAAAAATAAAAAAATACATTTTTTAGTAGAAAATAATATTTATAGTACCTGCTTCGGTGGCCGCGTGATCTAACGCATTACTTTCGCGGTAGACAAGACCGCTGATGATGGGGAGATCGAGGTTCTATTCCGGTCGGGGTAAAGATTTATTTTTCTTAAATTGTTTCCCACGCTCTGCGGGCGAATGCGGGTACACTTTATCTAAATTCAACCTTCCTAATCCATAACCCTGTAGCGTAATTAGTACATAGGCGTATAACCTGAACGGTTAGTAAGACGCGGTGCTAAATGTATATATATATTTGGTTAAATACATACAATATTTGAGTTATTTAACGTACACTTTCTGAGCTGACTGATTATATCAGGACACGAGAATTTCTATGAGTGAGAGCTAAAGAGCCTACCAATTTCCGTTAAAGATATTTTCACATTCCTTCCAGGGTTATTTTACACGCCACAATCGACATGGGACCCGACGGCTTTTCTTCCCCTCCATAGGAAGTTGTGCTACAGATTCTTATCGCTCAAGAAAAACTCATCGATCCCGGCTGGTTTGAACCCACGAACAATCGGGTCTAAAGACGAGCACTTGAAGCCAAGACCACTGAGGTTGACTACATAAATAAGAATTCTATTTAAAAACAACGGAATCATACTTCTCTCTTGGAGAGGTTTATATTTCAACCGCGAGGCACAGCGGCCTCCACTCTCAAAGTACTTTATAAGGCGAGGTTTTGTGTGTGTTCTCTGACTTCAGGTATATCCGTGAGCGGCTCCAACGGGGCGTGTTCGAGCGGAGGTTCCGACCGGAGGACGACCAGGTGTCCCGGCGCGGAGTGTCTTCTCTCGGGACCTTTCTTCACGTGGTGGTGTCTGTAGCAGACCCCTGCCCCGGGACGGGTGATGATGATCTGCGGGATCTCGAAGGCTGACTTGATCACAAGGTCACCTGGAAGGAAAGGGAGGGTATCGTCGGATTAAATGATTCTCCATTTCAATTTTCATGAGAAGATCCTTCAAGGGGGCAAAAAATCAAAACAAACACCTTCCTGAGGTCAGACCGCCTTCTTTTGGCGAATATAGTGCCAACTTCAGTGGATAGATGGTTTCGTGTTCAGCACAACGAACCCTTCGGCTGTTAATCTCAGTTTTCTAGGCCGGAGCCACTTCTCTTTTTTTATTCATGTAGCTCCTCATTTTGTCCTCGCAAGGCTGAGTTCGACTCCCAGTTCCAGAACCACAGCTTCATAGAAAATATGTAAATGCTGGGGATCGAACCCGAGACCTCAGGCATCTGTAACCAGGAAAATCAGACCACTGGACCATAAGATGGTTTCTTAAAGAAAATGTATTTTTTTCTGTCAAAATTATAACGTTTTAAACAGATTCGGTGGACGCATGGTCTAAGGCGTCACTCTCGCAGCAATAGACTAACCTGCTGATGACGGGAGATCGGGTTTCGAATCTCGGTCAGGTGTCCTTTTTTTTTTTAGCACCGGGTCTTACCCGTTTGGGTTATGTGCTGATGTACTAATTACACAAATGACTTATGACATTAGGACAGTTATATTTATAGAAAGGGTACCTGCATTTGCGTGGAGGGTGTATGGAAAACAATTTTGAAAAAATAACAACCCTCAGTTACCCGACTGAGATTCGAACCTCAATCTCCCTGTCATCGGCAGTCTAGTCGGACACGAGAGTATCGCGTTTGACCACGCGGCCCACCGAAGTGGGTTGTGCGGCGAGTATTATCAACAATTATTCCTTTCCCCCCCTTCGCACACCTTCCCGCGGTGTTTGTCACTCACCCTGTCCGTCGTACTTCTCCTGGCGGCCCAGTCGGTACACCACGTATCTCGGCGCGAAGATCTTGTCCCTGGCCCTGCTTCGACTCCCGGACAGACCAACTGTGGCGGGATCCTTGCCACGGAACACTTGCTGGTAGTAGTAGGTCTCCACCGGTCTCGGACCCCACACACACTGCTCGCTCATCAACCCGGCTGAAGCAACGTAAACAAACAGATCAACAAACAGATCAACAAACTTCAACCCGCCTCGGTAGCCAACTGCTCTAACGCGCTACCCTCGCAGTAGACTAGACTGCCGATGACGGGGAGATCAAGGCTCGAATATAGGTCGGGTTTACTGAGGGTGGTTTTTGCACTCTCCCTCTACGCAAATGCAGGTACACTTCCTCTAAACATAACCTTCCTAATCTTTAACATTATTAGAGTAATTAGTACATAGGCGTATAACAAGAACGGGTAGTAATACGTGGTGTTAAAAAAAACGTCGATATGTACTAAAAGATTGGAATCGAACTAGGGGCTATTGACTGTGCACAAATTGTATGCTTTGTTTAGTTTGAATGAAGTCTTACCTTGATCGACTGTACTATGGCCCTATCTTGTAAGCTATACCATAGTGGAATAATGTAAAAGTAAGCCTGCTATTTTCCGGGGTACACGATGGGTACATATCCGTCTCTATACTTTCTGTGGTAGATACACCTCTGCATTCAGGGTGCTTCATGGGACAGCAACTAGAAGCTTGTATGAGGTTTGATATTTTTGTAAATATTGTTTTCTACCAAAATGTAGGCGAAAATTATGACGAGTTAAAAAGTTTGTTAACATTTTTTACATCTATTGCGACACTGACGTATTAACCCACGTGAACAAAGGTGAATATAATGCACTAATGAATATTGTAGCCATTTGTTTTTTGTTTGACTTGGTCATCAAGGAAATAATATAAACTTCAATCCAAGAAGAAATTATAAAAGATATTTTAACTTGAAATCCAAATTTAAATGTCAAGACTAGTAACGATAATAACATGGAGAGAGTGAGGTCTACTGCTCACATAACTACTAGTAAGACTGTAGTAACGATAATAACATGGAGCGAGGTCTACTGTTCATAGAACTACTAGTAAGACTGTAGTAACGATAATAACATGGAGCGAGGTCTACTGTTCACACAACTACTAGTAAGACTGTAGTAACGATAATAACATGGAGGGAGGTCTACTGTTCACAGAACTACTAGTAAGACTGTAGTAACGATAGTAACATGGAGGTAGTTCTACTGTTCACAGAACTACTGGTGAGACTGTAGTAACGATAATAACATGGAGCGAGGTCTACTGTTCACAGAACTACTAGTAAGACTGTAGTAACGATAATAACATGGAGGAGGTCTACTGTTCACAGAACTACTAGTAAGACTGTAGTAACGATAATAACATGGAGCGAGGTCTACTGTTCACACAACTACTAGTAAGACTGTAGTAACGATAATAACATGGAGGAAGCGAGGTCTAATGTTCACAGAACTACTAGTAAGACTGTAGTAACGATAGTAACATGGAGGTAGTTCTACTGTTCACAGAACTACTGGTGAGACTGTAGTAACGATAATAACATGGAGCGAGGTCTACTGTTCACAGAACTACTAGTAAGACTGTAGTAACGATAATAACATGGAGCGAGGTCTACTGTTCACAGAACTACTAGTAAGACTGTAGTAGCGATAATAACATGGAGGGAGGTCTACTGTTCATAGAACTACTAGTAAGACTGTAGTAACGATAATAACATGGAGGGAGGTCTACTGTTCACAGAACTACTAGTGAGACTGTAGTAACGATAATAACATGGAGCGAGGTCTACTGTTCACAGATTTACTAGTAAGACTGTAGTAACGATAATAACATGGAGGGAGTGAGGTCTACTGTTCACAGAACTACTAGTAAGACTGTAGTAGCGATAATAACATGGAGGGAGTGAGGTCTACTGTTCACAGAACTACTAGTAAGACTGTAGTAGCGATAATAACATGGAGGGAGGTCTACTGCTCACAGAACTACTAGTAAGACTGTAGTAACGATAATAACATGGAGGGAGGTCTACTGTTCACAGAACTACTAGTAAGACTGTAGTAACGATAATAACATGGAGGGAGGTCTACTGTTCACAGAACTACTAGTAAGACTGTAGTAACGATAATAACATGGAGGGAGGTCTACTGTTCACACAACTACTAGTAAGACTGTAGTAACGATAATAACATGGAGGGAGGTCTACTGCTCACATAACTACTAGTAAGACTGTAGTAACGATAATAACATGGAGCGAGGTCTACTGTTCACAGAACTACTAGTAAGACTGTAGTAACGATAATAACATGGAGGGAGGTCTACTGTTCACAGAACTACTAGTAAGACTGTAGTAACGATAATAACATGGAGGGAGGTCTACTGTTCACAGAACTACTATTATCAGTATTAGGGTCAGGGGTAGGTTATGCAACCCTATATAGGAGTATTCAATGTCGTGGTGTGTGAAGATGTTTAGATTACTTGTAGTAATATGTACAGTCAAACGTTAACATTAAAAAAAAAAACTATAAAAGTGCATATAAATACGAAATAGCTGGTTTATTGAAAAAAATAAATAACCTTGATGAGGGGTAAACTTATCATACTACCCCTAAATGTACCACCCCTCCATCCAAAATGACTCACGTAGGTCGGAGAATTTGACGTGGACTGCTCCGGGCATCCTTTGCGTCTTCGTGCCGAGCTCTTCAAGGGCCTGTGACGTCATCAGGTAGGGGAACTTTTTATGGAGGGGTACAGTTCCTATTACAAGAGGCAAATGAAGTTCTAAGGGTTCCGGCTCACCCACCATCTCCACCACAAACTAGAAACAGACAGAAACTTCCTCTGAACACCTAACACGATAGAAGTAACAGTTTACTGTTTAAAAACAAAAATATATCTATTGGTTTTTATTTTAAAAAAATGAATTAATACCTCATCTCACTACCTGTTTGGATTATAGAATATGAACTACTGTGTTAAAGATGAAAGGTTTAATTTAGAAGCAGTGTACCCACGTTTGCGTGGAGGGATTGGAAGGCAATTTAGGATTAAAAAACACCTCAGTACAGCCAACTGGGATACGAAATCCGATCTCCCCGTCAGTGGCAGTGTAGTCTACTGCGAGAGTCTCGTCTTAGACCAGTGTTTCTCAAATTAAAGTTAGTCGAAGGGTCTGAAAAATCTTGGCTTAAATATATTCTATAATTTTGTTTTGGCAGCATGTCTGTTACGACTAAGCACATTTGAATCAAGCTAGTGAGTAAGGAATTATTAAAATATAATTTAGAAGAAATGTTACTTCATTTGAGTGAAGGTAGTGTGCGAAACTATAAAGAAAAAAAAAATCCTCTGTACATATGGCTGGAATTCGAACCCCGACGTCCTCGACAATGTCAAACTAGACCAGAAAAGTCTGACGTCTCTAATCTGCGTGCCCACAAATACTAGCACCTTAATACCACGTATTTTAAATCATTACTATATATTTAATAACTTATATTTTGACAAGCTATGCGGACTAGCGAAATACTCGAAGAAGTATTTATTAGATTATGTAAATAAAAATGTTCACAATAAATTTAAATACCCGCTTCAGTGGACGAATGGTCTAAGACGTCACTCTCGTGTTAGACTGACCTGTTGATGATGGGGATACCGGGGTTTGAATCGCGGTCAGGTCTACTGAGGCTATGTATTCCCTGAAATGGTTTTCCACTCTACTTCAAAGAAAATGCGGGTATATTATCTCTAAACTATACTGTACCGGGTCAACCGCGCACGCTCAGTCGCTCGCTCGTCCAGTCTGGCCGTCCCCTAATAGACGTTGTGAAAAAAAAAAAAGTTGTGGGATTAAGGAAGTTATCTTACGTTGAGCTTGTAGTCAATGTCCATGAGTTTACAGCAGTTGGTAAACTTTGAGGTCGGCGGGATGGAAGGCACGGGGAGTCGAACCCTGTACCACGTGTCGGACTCTCCGCTTGGTACAGGACCTCTTGAAGCCTCACTCACGCAGCCCTCAGACACGTAGTTGCGGAAACCTTTGTTCGAGAAGTACGTCACTACCTGTTGAGGCAAGGACGGACATTATCGCTGTATCATCATCTATAGTCAAATTTGTCACCTTTTAGAGCAAATGAAACATAATTTGTAAGATATTTGACTTTGACAAACTCCCGCTCCTTAAGCCTAGTACGCACTTGGAAAACATTGTTCGCAAACTTTGATAGGAAAATGTTTCTCATGTTTTGCCAACAGTTTGCAAACTATTGGCAAACATGGGAAACAGTTAAAAAAAAAATTGTTTCGCGTCCATACTGCAATGATGAAACATTTGTTTCCACTACAGAGAGCTGTACCCCCTTTTACTATTTCTGGGCACATTTCCCCGACGCCCCTAACACCGATGTGTCGTTGATGCGAACCCCCCCCCCCCCCCTCTCTTGGTATTCTATCGCATGGTGGTATTCCATTACGTAAAGAAACAAAAAGACCAACAACTAATTCACGTTTCACTTGTGTTTTATTCTGATCTCTTTAATTACAAGTACACACGGTTCCCTATAGACACACTCTCGAGGCCGGCCTTTCTTTTGTAAGTCTTTCTTTTTCTAGCGTCCGCTTCAGACTTAGATCGGCAATGCCACTGTCCAATCCTTCTTTACACCACATCTTAGAGTGAGCGAAGTGCCGTCTAGCGGCACACCTTACAACCAAACAATCGGGTGTGACGCAGACGGTACAGAGCTCATTTGAATGAAAGAAGTCTGCCGAGAAGGATGCTGCTCTGGTTTGTGCTTGAAAAAAAAAAAGTGGGCTTTCTTCTTTCCACTTTATTTGGCCCAACTGAGTACTTTTTGCCTATTTCATCCCGTTTTTTTCAAAGCGATTGTCATAGTCCACGGATGTCACATCCCACAACAATGTGTTTGTGTGAAATATCTCTATAGGCTCCAATCTCCTTTCGGTTGACCACGACACGACAAATGACTGACCAGGAACTGATGTGATCTCTGTGAACGGCATAAACAATCTGGTCCACGTTGTTTGTTGCCGGGAACGTTGGCCATCTCTTACAGACACGCAAACATTATTGTAACACATCTAAAATGGATGACAAGAAACATGTTTCCTTTTTGGAAAACACGAATATTTGTTTGCAAACTGTTTCCTAATTGTTTCCCAATACTTATTAGCAAGCTGTTTCCCGATGCTTGCCAATTTTTAGCAAACTGTTTCCCAATGATTACCAATTTTTAGCAAACTGTTTCACAATGATTACCAATTGTTAGCGAACTGTTTCCCAATGCTTACCATTTGTTAGAAAACTGTTTCCCAATGCTTCCCATTTGTTAGCAAACTGTTTCCCAATGATTACCAATTGTTAGCAAACTATTTTCCAATGCTTCCCATTTGTTAGCAAACTGTTTCCCAATGATTACCAATTTTTAGCAAACTGTTTCCCAATGATTACCAATTGTTAGCGAACTGTTTCCCAATGCTTACCAATTTTTAGCAAACTGTTTCCCAATGATTACCATTTGTTAGCAAACTGTTTCCCAATGATTACCATTTGTTAGCAAACTGTTTCCCAATGATTACCAATTGTTATCAAACTGTTTCCCAATGATTACAATTTGTTAGCAAACTGTTTCCCAATGATTACCAATTGTTAGCAAACTGTTTCCCAATACTTACCAAATTTTAGCAAACTGTTTACCAATGATTACCAATTGCTAGCAAACTTTTTCCCAATGCTTGCCAATTGTTAGCAAACTGTTTCCCAATACTTACCAATTTTTAGCAAACTGTTTCCCAATCATTACCAATTGTTATCAAACTGTTTCCCAATGATTACAATTTGTTAGCAAACTGTTTACCAATGATTACCAATTGTTAGCAAACTGTTTCCCAATACTTACCAAATTTTAGCAAACTGTTTACCAATGATTACCAATTGCTAGCAAACTTTTTCCCAATGATTACCAATTGTTAGCAAACTATTTCCCAATGCTTCCCATTTGTTAGCAAACTGTTTCCCAATGCTTGCCAAATTTTAGCAAACTGTTTCCCAATGATTACCAATTTTTAGCAAACTGTTTCACAATGATTACCAATTGTTAGCGAACTGTTTCCCAATGCTTACCATTTGTTAGAAAACTGTTTCCCAATGCTTCCCATTTGTTAGCAAACTGTTTCCCAATGCTTACCAAATTTTAGCAAACTGTTTCCCAATGATTACCAATTGCTAGCAAACTGTTTCCCAACTGTTTGCCAACAATGTTTCTGAGGAAATGTTTCCAAGCTCGTACCAGGCTTCAGTCTGTCGCCTCACCTGCCTCAACTTAGCGCAACTCCTGCGCACGGGTTTGTTGCTCATGTTGAGTATGTCCGCAGACACCAAAACCTCCTCCCCGGGTACGAACCCGCGTCTCTTGATGGAGGCTGACACGATGACTGTCCCCTTCCGACAGCAGAACAGAAAGGAGTTGGTGCTCTTCTGCTCGCTGGCCCCGCTCTGAACACACGCGCAGGAGGTAACGGTTTACAATTTAATTTGTAATGGTAAACAGAACTTGGAGACAAAATTTAATCTAAAACGTTAGAGCATATTTCAAGAAGATATATATACACTTTCAATATACTATCCTTAATTTTAAGGTTAGACAGATAATTAAAAAAAAAAAAATTCTTAGGGTGTCATGTAACGTCGAACTTTTTACCAACATCTTGAGTTTAGATTTTTTTTTATGATCACAATACTTCTTTCTCCGAAGGACTGAGAGCAAGTAAAAAAATATTGATATCTCAATCCGTCCAGAAGTTGCAATTTAAATAATTCACACACAAGTACGCACGCGCGCACACACGCGCACACACACACATACACACACACACACACACACATACACAGAGTACGATTTTGAGACGACTTTGTAAATAAAAAATATATATATTTTTTGGGACTGTCACTAATAGCACTCTACGGAATTATTTGTTTTATTTATTAATATTGATTTTATCTAGCAAACGTGATATTTGATGATCAAGTGACTTTAAGCATAAATACATGAAAATGTTTTTAATTTTGTAATTGCAAAAAAAAATTTTTTTTCCTTTTTGAATTTAATTTTATGTATAATTATAACATTTTTCATATCAATGGAGTAAAGTAAACATTCAATTTTAAAAAACAATCACCTTGTCTTGCTACCTGTTCAGGTTATACGCATGTATGACAAATACTCTAATAGTGTAGGGATGAGGAAGGATACATCTTAGAGGTGGTATAACCGCATTAGCATGGAAGGAGAGTGGGAAACCCATATGGGAGTTTAACCCCAATATCCCTGTCATCAACAGGACAGTCATGCGTGGTGGAGTTTTTTTTTCAAAATGGTTTTTCCACTTATCTACGCAAATGGGGGTGGACTTATAAATATAACCTCCCTAAAACCATTATCGTAACTAGTAGTATCTAACGGGTAGTAAGACAGAGTGCTAAAAAAAAAAAGCAGGTAAATCTAACAGGAGATATACCTTAGAACATTCTGCCTCTGAAGCGGTGTCTAAAGAATCAAACAATAACATAGGATTTCTGAAAATTGAAAAATGACACCTGGACACGGGAATCGAACCCGGGACCTTTGTCTTAGTAGTGAAGAATGACCCTGGGCACGGAATGAATCCTGGATAGCTCAGTGGTCAGAGCATTGGCGTACTAAGCCAAAGGTCCCGGTTCGATTCCCGTGTCCAGGTGTCACTTTTCAATTTTCAGAATATGATATCTAGATGGAGTAATTCCCACTAATAAGCATAAATAATAGCTTTGGCTATTAATTCATTAATAACATTGGACTCATCCTCCGAACAATTTATTTGGTCCATTTGTCTGCCCTCCTTAAGGGACGCGAGCAAAGGCCAGTGTTTTTGCAGTTTTGATGGCGAAACAATTTTTTGGATAAAATAAATAAAATAGCGCTTCAATACAAAAATAATAATTTAATATTATTCACATGGTGATACAAACAGTTGTTGAATATGTCATGAGAATAGCGCCATTAGATGAGATACTTTTTAAATGAAGAGAAAAAGTTGTCATTAAATTCCAGAACACCCTTAAAGGACAGATATTCAAGAAATGTTGATATAGCCGTGCGAAGAAAATTAAACTCTATGTTTGTACTGGAGCAATATTTTATTTATTTTGGTCAAAATAACGTTTTGCCATAAAAATTGCAAAAAAACACTAGTCTATTCCTCGCGTACCTATCCATCCCCACCTTAAGACCTAGCTCTGCGTTTCCCCAATCTCTTCGTGCTCGAGTCAAGGATTGATCACACGCTCGCAACTTATCTCGGTCACGCCACTGGCAACAAGTAACGATCTGATGGTCGCGTGCTCACCCCCGCGATAGTAATACCACTAATTACCATCCACGGCCAAATTACAGGGGATTTAACGAGTCAATAATAATTGATGTTTTGTCCAAGTTGTGACGGGCTTAGGTCACAACCTAACCCTCATTGCCGAGTATACAGGACTGCAGACTAGAACACCCAGGTTCGAGTCCAAACGAACATTAAAATACATTAATATTTGTGGTTAGATTAGTTAATAATACTTAGCACCGCGTCTAACTACCCGTTCGGGTTATACGCTTAAGTATTAATTACTCTAATGAGTTAGGAAATGGGAGGTTGAATATAGAGGAAGTGAAACCCACATTTGCATGGAGGAAGAGTGGAAAACTATTTAGGGAAAAAAACACTCCCAGTTCACCCAACCGAGATTCGAACCTTGATCTCTCCGTTCTCAGCAGTCTAGCACTTAGATTAATTAATATTTGCTAACCGTTAGGGTTGGGTGTTTAAAGTTCAGTGGTCTGTGAAAGTCGAGTTAGTTTGTAAGTCGTGTGCTTGTATAATACTGTGTTTAGAAAGTTTTTTGGATTGTTTATTAGTTTATTACCATAATTAACAGGTGATAGTGGTGACCTGGGCGGTCTAGGGGTAAGGTGTCAGACTTCTTTGCTGAGGGTCCGGGGTTCAATCCTCGGTCCCGGCACAGATTTATCTGATTGCCAAACCCTTCCTTCACCTCTGACAAGACGTAACAAATTGTATCGCCATTTGTGTTTTCCTCCTCCCCCGTATGTTCTCCTACTGCCGGATAGTTACACCCAATTACGTTTCTGACGCTTATAACGAGTTTCTGCTCAACTATTTTAGCGCCCTTAAGATTTTTCAACCAGAAAAAACCCCAAGTACACCCCATCCAATTTAGGAATGAAGGTGACAGTCATGAAAATAAGCCAATCGTACAGTATTCCTTCTAGGAAATTATTATTAGAATCTTTTGATAACACTTTCTGAGTTTTTATTGATAATATAGTACAGTATTGTCGACCTCAGTGGTCTTGGGGGTAAAGTGCTCGCCTCAGGACCCGATGTTTGTGGGTTCAAACCCAGATGAGGTAGACGAATTTTTCTTGAGCGATAAAAATCCGTAGCACAACTTTCTTCGGAGGTGAAGTAAAGCCTTCGGTCCCAATGTCGATTGTGGCGTGTAAAAATAACCCTGGAAGGTTTGTGAAAATACTTTTTCCGGCAAAATCGGTAAGCCCTTTAGCACTCACTAAAAAAAAAAGTATACAAAGCAACGTCAAACTTTCACACATTCTGGACTCCCCTAGATATGGGAATATACCAGATGGTGTAGCAGCAACTAACCAGTCAGATAGATAGGAATCACGTCAAACCAACTTTCGGGTTGTTGACTTATGAATGATAGTAATCTATTACTAATGCAAATAATAATCATCTCTAAATAGATTGACATTACAGACTTTCAACCAATTTGTAATAAAGAACCATCCGTTGGCTCCAGTTAATTACACTCACCGTGATGGAATATGGTATATCTTTCTTGTAACAATCATTTAGTTACTAAAGAGTGTTATTATACACATGTTTCTGGTTTATTTTCTCGTGCCGTCAATAAGTATTAGCGTCTCAGTTGATCGAGAAACACGATAACTAATAAACCGCGACGCCCTGTTTTAATTATATACACACGATTTGTTAGAGTGGCGCGAAAGTAAAAGATCGTTACTGTTTACCATTATATGTTGAGAAAAAAAAAGAGGCCGTTATGGCATGCGAAGTGGACATTATGCGGTTCTGTACGTTATCAACAAGTACAGTCAATGCCTAGTTAGTATCACCTCTTCGGATTTTTTCTGATGGAAGTAATAATATTTATATAATAAACAATATATATAGAGATAGATATAAAATAGCATTAATGTTCAGTTTTTTTTAGCATTAATTATTGGAAATTTAGGTTTTGTGGCATAATTTAGCATTTTGTAGCAAAATAGGTAAAAATGTCTTTCGTCAATGTTTTTAGGGCCTATACAAAGGATTTATGATAAAAGCAACGACTAACGGAATGTGGCGATTAGCCGGATGGGCTGTGGAAGGCACAGGATGCAAGTAAAACCCGAGCTGAAGCACACAGACGAGTGAAACTCAATATTTTTTAATCACTTATTTCCGCTGAAAAACATCGTTTTATAGAAATTCTCAGAATTTAATTTAAATGCACAGCATTTTCAGGGAGTTCGCGTCTATTTCGCTAAATTGAATAATTTAGCTAAAATACTCTAAAATCACGTTTTTCGCGTTAATTCGCGAAATAAAAATCGCTTTAAACACTTTCAAATGACACGAAACGCAAAGAAAACTTATAAATACCTATTTTCGACCCTTTTTTTTCTTTTCGCATTTTTCGCAAAAGCGAATTTACCCTTCTCTAAATATATACAGTCGAACTTGATTGTGACAAGATTATGGCTGTAATGGGCGAAAAATTTAATTTAATTCACGAGTGTTCTCGTACAATTTCACACTTAATATTTATCTTGGTATCCACGCAAACATGGACATTTATTTATTGCTCAGTTTTCGGAAATACCCAACTTTTGGAATCGACGAAAATTAAAGGGGTGACCTAGTTTTTACACCCACATTGTATTACGGGCCGGTTTATGACCTTGCTTGACCTTTGGAACCCATATGAAGTTATATTTATATTTTTTCACCTTTAATACTTTTTTTAAATAAATTTATTGAGCTAATTAAATTATAACAGGAGGTTGATTTAACCCAGCACTGATTTAATACGATATAACCCGCTTCGGTGGCCGCATGGTCTAAGGCGCGTTACTCTCGCAGTAGACTAGACTGCTGATGACGAGGAGATAGAGGTTTGAATCTCAGTCGGGTGTACTGAGGGTGGTTTTTCCAAAATGGTTTTCCACTTTCAACTCCACGAAAACGCGGGTACACTTCCTATAAATATAACCTTCCTGATCCATAAAACTATTGGAGTTATAAGTAGATACGTGTATAAACCAAA
This sequence comes from Timema podura, assembly GCA_033556935.1. Lineage (NCBI taxonomy): Eukaryota > Metazoa > Arthropoda > Insecta > Phasmatodea > Timematidae > Timema > Timema podura. The sequence goes on along the minus strand of JAVRXN010000012.1, from coordinate 52,791,517 downwards.
CGGGTATATTATATATATATGGTTATAATGATGACATTTTATCGGTGCAAGCTGTTAGACTTTATCAAATTTTTAAATTAGTTTTTTCCATTTATTATTTTGTAATTTTATAATTAGAACATTTTATTGGAGACTATAAAACTTTTTTTTTCTCCACATGACCTTACCAACCTCTGCTTTGGGGTCTGTGTTGACGTCAGCGATGCAGCTCACGCTGAAGTATGAACGGCAGCAAATGCTCGGGGAGGTGCTGCGCTCTAGCGAGGCCTCGCAGAAGTAGCGCACGTAGCCGAACCGGCCGTGGAACGATGCCGGTAGCTTAGTCGGTAGCGTGTAGTCGAAAGGAAAGCAATGCGATCCCGCCCATAGCTGCTCTCTTTGGCCTGAAATAACAAATAGGAAGGAGTTAAATATTAATTAAAGAATAAAACACAAACCTAAGTCAATGACTGAGTTGAATTGCATAGAAGAATAAAGTCAAAATTTGTATTTTTATCCTTATTTTTGAAGGTGATACACCGATTGGAGACCACATGGGGCAGAATTTGAGTCCCATCTGCCCGGGATATAGCACCCCTCTTCCTCGATGGAAAGAGTCAGGAATTTAATCTTTTGAGAAGGAATTTTGGAGCATCTGAACATAATTCTGAGCTAATTTATATGAATTTTTCGCAAAAATAATATCTGAAAAATTAACAAAAAATAAAATTTAGTTTTAGTTGAACCCATTTAAAAGAAACATTATATATTTTCACAAGTTTATTGAACAGAACAAGCTGAAAAGAAATCTGTTGGAGAGGGATTCGGAGGAAATATACATTTTATCCTTCTTATCTGTTAACTCGGATATTGATGATTCAAAGTTGTTAACAAATTGCAGGCAGATCTTAAATACACAACTTTATTTTATCATGAAAAAAAAACTAAATATTGCAGAGAGAATAAGGGGGGCAGGAGCCCCCTTATTGCCCTTGATTGGAGATTAAAGAAACTAGTCACCTATCCCTTTTGGTAACAATGGTGATTACGATTGATAAAAAATTAACAGAAACATATTTATTAATAATTGACTTTTTTAAGTTTATTTCACCACCATTTTGTCCAGTAAAAATATTGGCTGTTCCAACATATAATATCACCTCTGGTGAAACTAAGAAATGAATTGAAATTGTTTAATTACCTATATTAACATTTTTATGGATATTTTAAAGTCCCTCAATTATTACAAACTATATATATTATCTAAGTTGGTACAGAAAAAAACTGGGTAAACATTACTGAGAAAACAAAAGCCCAGAAAATAAAATTATCACAATTGCCGTTAAAACTTTCGAAAAAGAAAAAAAATGTTAAAATTATATTGCAGTTTCTAGAATTGTTCCAAAAAGATTCATACCTTTGAAAACGAATTTTATGCTAATATAGATTTTTGGGCTGTAGTGAGCCAACATATATATATATATATATTCGATCTAAACTTGACGAATAGTTATTGTTGATTCCAAATTTAGACGGTGAAAAAGTCGTGTGGGCTCGACACGCTATAGGATTCAACAAAAAGTCTATTCAATAGAACGTCCCTACACGAGAAAGAGGGATAGATATTAATGCAAAGCATTATTCTGTTCACGAACACAAGAATAGGCTCGCGTGTTACTTTTTACGTGCCGGCCATGTTAATTGCCGTACCAGTGTGCGAACAGCCGGTAACTATAGCACGACCCGACACAACTTTTACTTTTGTGTTCATGTTAGTTGCCGTACAGTGTGGAACAGCCGGTAACTATAGCCGACAGACACAACTTTTACTTTTGTGTTCATGTTAGTTGCCGTAGCAGTGTGCGAACAGCCGTTAACTATAGCACCTGACACAACAAAAAACTAACACTTCTTGGTTTAATTGCCAGTAGTGGCAACCACTACTACGTTGTACCATCATGCCGCTAGGACTAACCACTACTTGTTTGGTATCCATCGTGCAGCTAGGACTAACCACTACTTGTGTAGCCATCAGTGCCAGCCGGATAACCATATTGTTGGTACCATCAGTGCAGCTAGGACTAACCATACTTTTGTACCATCAGTCCAGCTAGGACTAACCTTTGTTGGTACCAAGTGCAGCTAGGACTAACCCACACCGGTGTACTATCAGTGCCTGCTAGACTAACCCATTACTTGTTGGGTTTCATGCTGTAGATACCACTACTTGTTGTATCCATCAGTGCAGCCAGGATAACCACTATGTTGTACATCAGTGCCAGCTAGACTAACACTACTTGTTGGTACCCATCAGTGCCAGCTAGGATAACCCATTGTTGGTACACCATCTATGCCAGCAGACTAACCCACTACTTTTGGTTTCCATCAGTGCAGATGGCTAACCATCACTCGGTGTACTATCAGTGCCAGCTAGGACAAACCACTACTTGTTGGTATCCATCAGTTTCCAGATAGGGACTAACCATACTCGGTTGTACCTATCAGTGCCAGCTAGGATAACCCACTACTGTTGGTACATTGCCAGCTAGGACTAACCCACTACTTGTTGGTACCCATCAGTGCCAGCTAGGACTAACCCACTACTTGTTGGTACCCATCAGTGCCAGCTAGGACTAAACCACTACTTGTTTGGTACCCATAAGTGCCAGTTAGGACTAACCCACTACTGGGTTGTACCTATCAGTGCCAGCTAGGACTAACCCACTACTTGTTGGTACCCATAAGTGCCAGTTAGGACTAACCCACTACTTTGTTTGTACCTATCAGTGCCAGCTAGGACTAACCCACTACTTGTTTGTACCCATAGTGCCAGTTAGGACTAACCCACTACTGTTTGTACCATCAGTGCCAGTTAGGACTAACCCACTACTTGTTTGTACCCATCAGTGCCAGATAGGACTAACCCACTACTCGGCTGGTACCTATCAGTGCCAGCTAGGACTAACCCACTACTTGTTTGTATCCTTACTACTGTACTTGTGCCCGAAGACGAAGAGTTTGTGCTCGAAGTACTTCTCGTACGACCTGAACTTGGCGGCCTGCCTCTCCTTCTTCGTGTTCCGTGTTCTCCGCGGCTTCTCAAGGGAGGGGGCGGGGTTCTTGCCCCACTGCTTGCAGCAGTCATCCTCCGGGGTCTCCGGGTACGAATCTTCGCATAACGATTCGGGGATGGAAGCGGGGCTGCTGGAAGAAGAAGTGAACAAGACACTCTTTTTAGAATCAGTGGCGTGAGCTGAGATCTTGCAAGTGGAATAACACGCCAGAACACAAATTTAAATAAATAATCTCAGATAAAATTGTTGGTTAGTCACAACAAATTTTAATATTTCGTGCTTGAACACCCTTACTGGTTACAAACAAATTTAGCTACAGTCCAATGATCATAGAAATAACCTTGTTTGACCGCTAGAAATTTACTAGATTTCTTTCACGTATTCATACGTCAAGTAATGTGGTCTGCAGCTGTCACTTTTGATAGATATTATCAATACCTATAAAATAACACAAATAAAATGGTAAAATACTATTAATGTTGTCCGGAAAAAATCGTGTTTGTGTTTTATTAAAACACCCTTTCTATGAAAATCGGATTGTAAACAACCAAAGGAAAACCTTTTAGATTGAATTGAATTATTACGATGGATAGAGAAGATTGGAAAATTTGATCAGATCGCTGGCCGCATGGTCTAAAGCCTCATTCAGGCAATAGACTGGACTGCCTGGTTCGAATCCCGGTAGAGTGTACTAAGGGTGATTATTTTTTGCTAACCGGCCTTCCAGTTCACTACATTTAAAACAATCACGCTTGTATACAAGTGAAGTTTGTAGATTAAAATATTTACAAATTAATTTGAAAATGTTTTAAATGTAAACACAGCACATACTACTCCTAAATTTAATTCATTATATTTAAAACAATCGCCCTTGTATTTAATGCGAATGTGAGTACATTTCCACTAAGTCTACCTTCCTCCTCCATACCTCAAAGATGCGGTCATTCCGGAACCCCCCCCCCCACACACACATACACACACAATCTCACACACAATCACACACACACAATCATACAAACAACAACAATCACACACACAATCATACAAACACACACACAATCACACACAATCACACAAACACACACAATCACACACAACCATCACACAACACACACACACAAACACACACAATCACACACACAACACACAAACACACAAACACACACAATCTCACACACACAGTCACACACACACAATCACACACACACACACAAAAACACACAACACCGATACCCCCCCCCCCCTTTCAAGGTAATCCCCTCCGGAACACCGTGACCCTCTGTCTTACATCTTGTTCCTCCGGAGCCTGGTGACACGCCGGAGCTGCTCCCACTGCCCGGACTCCTCCGGTACGTTCACATAGGCCTCCCCCACCAGCCGGACTATGATTCCTGCGAACAGAGGGTGACAATCTTTCCTATATCACTGCTGAGAGAATTGCAGGCAGGCTCTACGGAGAAAAACTTCATCCTCGCACTCTCTCTTTCGGTTACTGTTGCCAAATATCCTCCGCTCTCAGTTATGTCCGAAGGTGGTTATGCTGGGGTAAGAAGGAGCTACTGGCAACATCGACCAAACAGCGTTGCCGAACTTGTCTTATATTTGAGGGGAGATTGATCATACGAAAATGAGAAAATGACAACACTGTTTCCCAATAGTGACCATGCAGTGCTGGACACTTGGACACCAGGGTCTGATATTGTCATATATATGTAGTATATTTGTAGTTTTATATATATATATATATATATATATATATATATATATATATATATATATATATATAAGAGTTGACCTCTTCATTGCCGAATGTTTAATCTAAGGCCTCACTATAGTGTTGGACTGGCCTGATGATGAAGGGTAGAGGTATTTCGAATTCAGGTCGGGGCCTACTGAGGGCGATGTTTCCTAAAATGGTTTCCCACTCTCCTTCAACGCCAATGCGGGTAGATTACCTCTCAAAAGCTTCCTTTCTCGTCTCCATTCCATTATATTAATAAATTATCATACATGCGTACAACCTAAACAGGTGATAAAATTAAAAAAAAGGCATTGCTTGCAAATAACGTCAAAGACACTGATAATAATATTAATAAAACTCAAAGCTCGTTACGTTTTTAGTCTCCACGGAATAATTGTATAAAACAAAAAAAAGGTTCAAGTTGTTTCTCACTGACCTTGAACAGTGACACAACCGTCCAGCTCCACCAGCACCTTGCCGTGGATAGTGTCCCCGGAGAAGTACACGTGGTTCGGATCTTGAAGGACGACGTCGAAATTCCGAATCTCTTCAGGAATCTGACGTCCACCGAATTGCTGGAAAGGGAAGGGTACACAATCCATTATATTTCGTGCTTGTACACCCCAGTTTTCAATGGATAGTAATAATAGTACAACAACAACAATAACACAAAATAATAATAATAACAATAATAATATCGCGCGTATGGGCTACATCATTCGTAGCCCAGTTTGTGGAAAGTTTAACCAGTATTAATGTACCGTCGCCCAGGAGACGCCCGAATGTACTAATCGTACATCCTTTCCGTGGAGGCTCTTCCCATGTCCCGATGAGATGAGGTGATGGTGACAGTGAGTATGAGGGTGTGGAACCAGTTGAAACACTTAAATCTAACTTATTAAGAATTAAATAGCCAAAGCTATTATTTATACATTTAGTGGGTATTACTCCATCTAGATATCATATTCTGAAAATTGAAAAATGACACCTGGACACGGGAATCGAACCCGGGACCTTTGGTTTCGTACGCCAATGCTATAACCACTGAGCTATCCAGGATTCGTCCCGTGCCAAGGGTCCCGGGTTCGATTCCCGTGTTCAGGTGTCATTTTTCAATTTTCACAATCTATTTATTAAGCCTAACTAAACAAATCCTAGTGACCGTTGGGGGTAGTTCCTCTTTCGGGAAATAATACCCAAGGTACCAGCCGTGAATCGAACCCGGGATCCTCTAGATTCGTAGCCAGATGCACTGACCACTCACTACACCACGTGGCCGGTTGTTTTTCAATGGATGGTAGGAAATGTAGGCTAGGAAATTCAGTAGGATATAATTTACGCATTTATGCTCATCATGGTCATCACTGTCTCACTTGTTTGCTATTTTCTATAAAATGCCAATAATAATAATTAACTCATAAAATAATAAAATAAATAATGATAATATAATAATATATAATAAATAATAATAATATAATAATAATAATAATAATAATAATAATAATAATAATAATATTATGCTATCAATGTTGATCTCACAAAAATTGGTTGTATTCTCTAAAAGGAATATTATTTACATTTTTTTTAAAAAGAAAATTGTTAGAGCCATTTTCGAAAGATTTCAAATTTTCAAAAAGCAGTCATAGGTAAACTACACCTAATTTGAGGTCTAAAATAATAATAATGAAAAAAAATCTTACGTATTACCATATTGCATCTAAATTTTCATTTGAAACAAAATATATCCAATTATTTTGTCTTTAGTGCCAAGGACAGACAACCACGAGGGCAGAAACAATTGCAAGAGTCACCTTTTTTTCTTCCTTTTTAGTTCGTCGGCTTAAAAGTCGTCAAGATCCTTCATAAGCTCACTGTCGACAATTTTTACGATTACAATACTTTATGTTTAGTGTGAAAATAAAATCGTTATAAATGAATTTGGCATGACTTTTACTTCTAGAAGCTACAAACCAGAACAAATCACCCCCCCCCTCATTTTGAAATAATCTGTCATATTATAAAAAAATATATATATGGCATTTATCTAAACATATCATATTTATAATTTACTGACAGTAGATGAATTTTTCAAGGTTGCAAAATAATCGGTTTTGGTTTCAAAATTTACGTAACGAATTGGATTGTATCCAAAAAATGGATGATTTTTGTGGGCGTTATCTTGATGGGTTTGAAATGAAGAAGCTTATCATGTAACACATAATTAGCGGATACTAGTGTTAGTATATAATATATTCTTGCTCATGGGGAGTGAAGCGTGGTTCCAGTTTCGTGTGGGAATCTTTAATAATAATAATAATAATAATAATAATAATAATAATAATAATAATAATAATAATAAATAATAAATAATAATAAAGGGAAGTGTTTGTATGTGTGTTTGTTTGCGATGCCCAGACAAATCTACGGCACGCAGAGATCTGATTTTTTTTAACATAGGTGGACAGAAAGAGGGGTCCGAATGCATCTCGGAAGCAGGATTTTAAATTTTTAACTAGCTTTTTAATTAGGCTATTTTAACAAATTTTTGAAAAAATATTGTTAATCTGGTTTAGAATTACGTTTCAGAAAAAACTGTGATAAAAATATGCGCATCCTCCTCGGAAAACAAAAATTGTGTACGAAATCGACTGTGATTCTAAAATTTTTTTGTGTGTCCCCCCTCTCCCCCCACAGTGGGTCACGGGTAACACCGTGCGGAATTGCTATTATAATAATGATAATGATTACGTGATATTGTGCTAGAAGACTCATCACATTTGAGGGGGAGTGGGGCAGGCCACGAATAAAAATAAATAAAACTTATATTCATTTCATTACAATAAACACACATTCAAGACAAATTAGATCACTAAGATTTAATTAGTTATGTGAATTTTTTCTAAACACCACGTGTAGAGTCAGTGGGAAAAGGGCACAATGTGAGGGTATAGAGTCAGTGTGAAGAGGGCACAATGTGAGGGTAGAGTCAGTGTGAAGAGGGCAAATGTGAGGGTATAGAGTCAGTGTGAAGAGGGCACAATGTGAGGGTATAGAGTCAGTGTGAAGAGGGCACAATGTGAGGGTTAGAGTCAGTGTGAAGAGGGCACTATGTGAGGGTATAGAGTCAGTGTGAAGAGGGCACTATGTGAGGGTATAGAGTCAGTGTGGAGAGGGCACAATGTGAGGGTAGAGTCAGTGTGAAGAGGGAACTATGTGAGGGTAAGAGTCAGTGTGGCGAGGCACTATGTGAGGGTATAGAGTCAGTGTGGAGAGGGCACAATGTGAGGGTAGAGTCAGTGTGAAGAGGGCACATGTGAGGGTATAGAGTCAGTGTGGAGAGGGCACAATGTGAGGGTATAGAGTCAGTGTGGAGAGGGCACAATGTGAGGGTATAGAGTCAGTGTGAAGAGGGCACTATGTGAGAGTATAGAGTCAGTGTGAAGAGGGCACTATGTGAGGGTATAGAGTCAGTGTGAAGAGGGCACTATGTGAGGGTAGAGTCAGTGTGGCGAGGGCACAATGTGAGGGTAGAGTCAGTGTGAAGAGGGCACAATGTGAGGGTATAGAGTCAGTGTGAAGAGGGCACTATGTGAGGGTAGAGTCAGTGTGGCGAGGGCACAATGTGAGGGTAGAGTCAGTGTGAAGAGGGCACAATGTGAGGGTATAGAGTCAGTGTGAAGAGGGCACTATGTGAGGGTATAGAGTCAGTGTGGAGAGGTCACTATGTGAGGGTATAGAGTCAGTGTGGAGAGGGCACAATGTGAGGGTAGAGTCAGTGTGGAGAGGTCACTATGTGAGGGTATAGAGTCAGTGTGGAGAGGGCACAATGTGAGGGTATAGAGTCAGTGTGGAGAGGTCACTATGTGAGGGTATAGAGTCAGTGTGGAGAGGTCACTATGTGAGGGTATAGAGTCAGTGTGGAGAGGGCACAATGTGAGGGTAGAGTCAGTGTGGCGAGGGCACTATGTGAGGGTAGAGTCAGTGTGAAGAGGGCACTATGTGAGAGTATAGAGTCAGTGTGAAGAGGGCACAATGTGAGGGTAGAGTCAGTGTGGAGAGGTCACAATGTGAGGGTATAGAGTCAGTGTGGAGAGGGCACAATGTGAGGGTAGAGTCAGTGTGGAGAGGTCACAATGTGAGGGTATAGAGTCAGTGTGAAGAGGGCACTATGTGAGGGTATAGAGTCAGTGTGAAGAGGGCACAATGTGAGGGTATAGAGTCAGTGTGGAGAGGGCACAATGTGAGGGTAGAGTCAGTGTGGAGAGGTCACAATGTGAGGGTATAGAGTCAGTGTGAAGAGGGCACTATGTGAGGGTATAGAGTCAGTGTGAAGATGGCACTATGTGAGGGTATAGAGTCAGTGTGAAGAGGGCACTATGTGAGAGTATAGAGTCAGTGTGAAGAGGGCACTATGTGAGGGTATAGAGTCAGTGTGAAGAGGGCACAATGTGAGGGTAGAGTCAGTGTGGCGAGGGCACTATGTGAGGGTAGAGTCAGTGTGAAGAGGGCACTATGTGAGAGTATAGAGTCAGTGTGAAGAGGGCACAATGTGAGGGTATAGAGTCAGTGTGAAGAGGGCACAATGTGAGGGTATAGAGTCAGTGTGAAGAGGGCACAATGTGAGGGTAGAGTCAGTGTGAAGAGGGCACTATGTGAGGGTATAGAGTCAGTGTGAAGAGGGCACAATGTGAGGGTAGAGTCAGTGTGAAGAGGGCACTATGTGAGGGTATAGAGTCAGTGTGAAGAGGGCACTATGTGAGGGTATAGAGTCAGTGTGGAGAGGGCACAATGTGAGGGTAGAGTCAGTGTGAAGAGGGCACTATGTGAGGGTATAGAGTCAGTGTGAAGAGGGCACTATGTGAGGGTATAGAGTCAGTGTGGAGAGGGCACAATGTGAGGGTAGAGTCAGTGTGAAGAGGGCATTATGTGAGGGTATAGAGTCAGTGTGAAGAGGGCACTATGTGAGGGTATAGAGTCAGTGTGGAGAGGGCACAATGTGAGGGTAGAGTCAGTGTGAAGAGGGCACTATGTGAGGGTATAGAGTCAGTGTGAAGAGGGCACTATGTGAGGGTATAGAGTCAGTGTGGAGAGGGCACAATGTGAGGGTAGAGTCAGTGTGAAGAGGGCATTATGTGAGGGTAGAGTCAGTGTGGCGAGGGCACTATGTGAGGGTATAGAGTCAGTGTGGAGAGGGCACAATGTGAGGGTAGAGTCAGTGTGAAGAGGGCACAATGTGAGGGTATAGAGTCAGTGTGAAGAGGGCACTATGTGAGGGTATAGAGTCAGTGTGAAGATGGCACTATGTGAGGGTATAGAGTCAGTGTGAAGAGGGCACTATGTGAGAGTATAGAGTCAGTGTGAAGAGGGCACTATGTGAGGGTATAGAGTCAGTGTGAAGAGGGCACAATGTGAGGGTAGAGTCAGTGTGGCGAGGGCACTATGTGAGGGTATAAGAGTCAGTGTGAAGAGGGCACTATGTGAGGGTATAGAGTCAGTGTGAAGAGGGCACTATGTGAGGGTATAGAGTCAGTGTGAAGAGGGCACAATGTGAGGGTAGAGTCAGTGTGGTGAGGGCACTATGTGAGGGTATAGAGTCAGTGTGGTGAGGGTGAAGAGCAGATACAGATTATCATTTCTATTTTCATTTTTCCAATGTACATTTTTTTTTAACCTGAGGTACGGGGCTCCCCTTAGCGCGGGACCAGGGTGATTGGCCCGTTCACCCCTGCTTAAGGCCGGCCCTGGTCACATGGTACTCGTGGTGGTGGTACTCGGCACTCAAACGGTCGCATCTGAGGTAAGATACCCTCCCCCCCCCCCCTCAAACTCCCTCATTATACTTATTAATTCAGTATTCACGCAAATGCTGATTCATTTTACTTGACATTCACTCTACGCATCCTGTTTATTTAGGTAGGGTAGTTTAAGTCCCCCTAATAGCCACGTTACCCGCTTCGGTGGTCGTATGGTCTAAGATATTACTCTTGTGAGACTGGATTGCAGATGACAGGAAGATCAGGATTCAAATCCCAGTTGAGTGTATTTAGGGTGTTTTATTTTCTAAATAATTTCCCCACTCTAACTCCACGCAAATGCGGGTACACTTCCTCTAATTTAAAATTTCCGAATCCCTAACACATTTTCTGGTTAATACTTATGCGTATGACACGAACGATTAGTAAGATGGGGTAAAATAATAACTTCACTCTCAAAACTTGTTTTAATTAAAGCTGAATTAAATTAAATCAATAAATAAACACCATCAGTCACTAATGTAGATAATATAATAGTAATATTGCACGTCTGTGCTACATCGCTCGTAGCCCGGTGGTGGAAAGTCTATCCAGTACTAATGTACCGTCTCCCAGGGGACGCCCGAATGTACTAACCATGCAGTCTTTCCGTGGAGCCTCTTTCCATGTCCCGGTGATAGGAGGTGATGGTGATAGTGAGTATGAGAGTGTGGAACCAGTGTAAACACTTAAAACCTAAATTAAGCCTAATTAACCAAACCCTGGTGACCGTTTTGGTGGTTTCCCGTTAGAGAAAAATACTCAAAAGTACCAGCCGGGAATCGAACCCACTTGTAGCCAGGTTTACTGACTGACCACTACATCACTAGGCCGGTTACTAATGTAGATGAAAGAACTAAAAGCAGATACCGGGGTTGGAGCTGCCATTGCAGGTGGAAGTAATAAAGAAAAAAAAAAAGTAATTTAAACTCTTTATTGTCATAGTTGCAACTATCACTAAAAAAAACTGGAACAAAAACAAACAATAGATTGATATCAAATGTATGTGCAATGTGCATGTAGATTCTCAGGATGTACAGAAAAAAAAAAACCTTCCCGATCCAAAACGCGGATGGTGCTACTTACTGATCAATTCTAATGACGTACGTGTGAGACTATGATTATAATCCATGAAGGTCACAACATTGTATTTGTATAGGGTTTCCCCGTGGTATACATTTGTAAACACACACACACACACACACACACATACACACACGCACACGAGTTTTCATGAATATTTATTTGGCATCAGAAGTGACTCCAGTACTCAGTGCCTGATAGGCTCTTTTCCAAATGGGTTCGCCCAAGAGATGGCTTATACTTGCTGCAGTATTTTGCGTTGTGAGTAAATAGCTGATTTAACACAATACTCAGACTCAGGACGAAAATATGAGTGTTTGATCGTAGCTATGATTTTTTCTTGTGTGTGTTTGTAGACATAGCTCTGTTACGGCTAAGTACTATAATTGCACAAGCCGAATTTGTGTGCCTAAGGGGGCGGCCAGACTGAGCGAGCGACTAAAATATAAAATAGAACACATGGGTTGTAATGAGAGGTGGCCAGACTGGAGCGCGCACGCTTGAAAGATATAACTGGTTCTATTTTTCAAGCGCGCGCGCTCGACCCGGTACAGTCTAAATACAGGCGCCAGGCAATATTATTGTATGTTGGTTCATCGAGTGCTAGGAAAACTTCTCATTTTGACATTTTTATTAATATCGATGGGTTTAGCACACTTGCTACTAACGGCCTAATTTAATTGGTAAGATCATAAACCATACTATATATATATAATGCTAAAGTGATATGTTAAAATACTTCAATATTATATCAAAGTAGGCCTTTACAAATAAGAATCACCATTAGCGTGGAGAGAGGATGAGAAAACCACAACAATAAATCACTTGTTAAAACCCCCTCAGTTCACTGAGCCAATATTCGCAGCCTCCTCGTCAACAACTAACGAGAGCTATCTGAGTCTGGCCACCCAGTCACTTACGCGCTCGCTCGCACGCTTGTCAGTCTGGCCGAACCCTGATCTGTATTATACCAGAAACGCACAAGGTATAGGTTCATCAAAAACGCACCATATTAATTGTAGTGCCTGAGCCATTATGGTAATACCACTTGTTGACATCGGACTAACTTAACCTAACCTAGCACCAAATAATAAAAATCCATCACCGTTTGCTGATTATACGTGACAGCTCATTCCCATAGTCACTGTTGGTATAATATCCTAATTTTAATATAATTTAATACATTAATTATTAAAAAATGTAAGGGAGTAATAATATACAATCATGTTTGTCATGGTACCACGTCATGCAGTTTTTATTTATTTAATTATTTATTTGAGTTATTTAACGTGCACTTTCTGAACCGACTGATTATATCAGGACACGAGAATTTCTATCAGCAAAAGCGAAAGGTACTGCCATTTTATTTTATTTTACCGGGAAAGATATTTTAACTTAACTTTCCAGGGTTATTTTACACGCCACAATCGACATGGGACCCGACGGCTTTTATTTCCCTTCGGAAGGAAGTTGTGCTACGGATTTTTATCGAACAAGACCCAGCTGGTTTTGAACCCACTAACGTCGGGTCATGAGGCGAGAACTTTAACCCCGAATGTCGACTTATACATTTGTTGTTTTTACCTGTGCGCTGTTGATACAATGTTTAAGTGCGCTTTTGATGTTCTCCGCCCTGTTACGTCACTTTGTCAAAATGTTAATTAAAAAAAAATTTACAACGGTAAAAATGATGGAACTAAGATAACAAAACTCTTGTGTTAAAACTACGGATTAGAAACGTATTAATACATACAAAATAATTCAGTAAGCATAATGAAACTTGCTTTTTTTTAAAAAAAAAAGCCGACAAAAAATTTCTATATATAATTTTATGTTAATTGGTGAATGTATGGAAGTGGTTTTCATTCGACCATCAACATTTTTCTACACAGTTTTAACAAATATTTTATTATAATCTATAAATAATTCAATGATTTAGAATCATTACAATTAACGAACTAGAAGGGGTAAAACTTTATATTTTATGCTTTTATCTTATGGTAAAGTAATTTTATTTTGAGCACCGCATATTACTACCCTTTCGGTTTGTATGCTGGTAAAGTAGCTAACGTATAGGACTAAAATTTAGTATAATTAGACATTCATATGAGGTGTATATAATGACATATTTATAATATTATTAATATCTCAATGAAATATTAATGGCATTAATATTTATTAATTTTTATAATCTATAGTAATATTAATATAGTAAACATATCAATGATTGTGTACACATATCAATGTTTAGTTATATTAAATTTCAGCCTCATACATTCATTACTTTACCTTTAAGAATGGCACATAAAAAACATAAAATAACTTATAATTCGTGAACTATAATGATTTGGAATCTTTGAATCACTCTTTATGGTTTCAACTTGTTAAATGTGCGTTAAAATTTTAATAATCGAATGACCTTAAGGAAGGATTTCTGATGTCGTAGGGGAAAGAAAAAGAAGTTGAGATATTTATAATAAAAATCTAAAGCGGTATATATGCACAAAAATCACAAAATGCCTGAGGTTCAGCTGGGATTTGCTGTAAACTCTGTTATGAGAGTTAAAAAACAAATAGAGTTGACTCGGGTTTTTTTTTCTCACCTGAAGGCGAGGATTTTTAAAAATTAAATACTATAGTTTGTAAAATAAGGGTTATGCGCCACTGGATTGGTAGTAAATGACAGCCAGGAAAAACTACTAGATCAGCTATCATCATCAGAACATATGATCCGCTAGACCTAATGTTGAGTTGATGTTACTTTTGATAGCCAAAACTTTCACAACAAACAATTTGTTTTTATAATTGTTTTTATTTTAACTGTTTTAACAGTATTGAAGAACGAGAACTTATTAAAATAACTCTTTGGTTTTGTAAAAGCGGCGTTTGAAGTTCACTTAAAATTAGTTTAAAAACGAGATCATATAAAAGGCTGCGTTCTCTTCAAAAATTAAGATGGCGAGCCAGAAGAAACGGATATCGTTGATGACGTCAAACAAACGTGGCTCAATTGTGTTCATATTGTGCATATGTTTATTTTGAAACTAAAATTTTGTATTTCTCTCTCTCCAAGTTATAAAAAAAACACATTTATTTAATTTGGTAATAAGTTATAGGAAGATACATGTGTGAATATAATACTTATTAATTTATTATTTCATGAACTATAATATCTCTTGTTGCCACAACCACGAGACCAAAAATAACATCATAGTTTTATAAATATATTTTGTTCTTTCAATAAATTACGAAAAAAAATAATCAAGCACTAATCCTTAGTGAAATATTATTAGAGGAGTTTATAAACACTTTTGGTTGATAAAATACTATTACTAAAAAAATAATTATTATTTCCACACAGGCTATAAAGTTATAAAATATAAAAATGGCATTCAACCAATGTTTGCAATACAATTTTTTTTTGCTGTAAATTACCACCACTCCACTGGCGAATTGACTGTATATATATATATATATATTATATACCACACACACATACGTTTAAAATATGTTGAATGTTTATCTGCAGGTATTGGCAGGATCATCAGAAGAACTTAGAATAAACCCCCAAAAATTAGGTATGTTGTTTTAAAAATAGAAAATAACTTGTAATTATAGTTGATATGAAATCAATAAGAATTAACTAAAAACCCGAATCGGTGGCCTCATAGTCTAAGGCGTGAATCTCGCAATAGACTGGACTGCCGATGACTGGGAAATCCGGATCTGGGGACACATAGTTCAAGGAATGTGGGGAGAAGGGTTAAATTTGTGCCCTGATGTGATTTGTTCTCCACGTTAATACGTGTACCATTTCTATACAAATTTCCTCTACTCATTCTATTGATCCATAGATAATATATTTAAAATATAGGACATAATAATAACTTGATTTTAAAAAAAAAGGCAATTAATTTAAAAAGGATGATCTTCACACCGTTTAATATAATTTTCAGATGGCGCCAGGCATCGCCCTGAATCACACATTGTCGGTAGACTTTTCATGAGACGCCAAAGCTCGGATGACATTCCTCAGAACCAGCCCGAACTTCCTCCTAAAGACAGCATCAGGATGAGACGTCAGAGTTCTGATGACATTCCTCAGGACCAGCCAGAACTTCCTCCTAAAGACAGCATCAGGATGAGACGTCAGAGTTCTGATGACATTCCTCAGGACCAGCCAGAACTTCCTCCTAAAGACAGCATCAGGATGAAACGTCAGAGTTCTGATGACATTCCTCAGGACCAGCCAGAACTTCCTCCTAAGGACAGCCTCAGGTGAGACGTCAGAGTTCTGATGACATTCCTCAGGACCAGCCAGAATCTCCACCTAAAGACAGCCTTAGGGTGAGGCGTCAGAGCTCGGATGACATTCCTCAGGACCAGCCAGAACTTCCTCCTAAAGACAGCCTCAGAATGAGACGTCAGAGCTCTGATGACATTCCTCAGGACCAGCCAGAACTTCCTCCTAAAGACAGCCTCAGGGTGAGACGTCAGAGTTCTGATGACATTCCTCAGGACCAGCCAGAACTTCCTCCTAAAGACAGCCTCAGGGTGAGACGTGAGAGTTCGGATGACATTCCTCAGGACCAGCCAGAACTTCCTCCTAAAGACAGTCTCAGGGTGAGGACGTCAGAGTTCTGATGACATTCCTCAGGACCAGCCAGAACTTCCTCCTAAAGACAGCCTCAGGGTGAGACGTGAGAGTTCGGATGACATTCCTCAGGACCAGCCAGAACTTCCTCCTAAAGACAGCCTCAGGTTGAGACGTCAGAGCTCGGATGACATTCCTCAGGACCAGCCAGAACTTCCTCCTAAAGACAGCCTCAGGGTGAGACGTCAGAGCTCTGATGACATTCCTCAGGACCAGCCAGAACTTCCTCCTAAAGACAGCCTCAGGGTGAGACGTCAGAGCTCTGATGACATTCCTCAGGACCAGCCAGAACTTCCTCCTAAAGACAGCCTCAGGGTGAGACGTCAGAGCTCGGATGACATTCCTCAGGACCAGCCAGAACTTCCTCCTAAAGACAGCATCAGGGTGAGACGTCAGACTCGGATGACATTCCTCAGGACCAGCCAGAACTTCCTCCTAAAGACAGCATCAGGGTGAGACGTCAGAACTCAGATGACATTCCTCAGGACCAGCCAGAATCTCTCCTAAAGACAGCATCAGGATGAGACGTCAGAGTTCTGATGACATTACCTCAGGACCAGCCAGAACTTCCTCCTAAAGACAGCATCAGGTTGAGACGTCAGAGTCTGATGACATTCCTCAGGACCAGCCAGAACTTCCTCCTAAAGACAGCCTCAGGGTTGAGACGTCGAGAGTTCGGGATGACATTCCTCAGGACCAGCCAGAACTTCCTCCTAAAGACAGCATCAGGGTGAGACGTCAGAGCTCGGATGACATTCCTCAGGACCAGCCAGAACTTCCTCCTAAAGACAGCATCAGGGTGAGACGTCAGAACTCTGATGACATTCCTCAGGACCAGCCAGAATCTCTCCTAAAGACAGCATCAGGGTGAGACGTCGAGAGTCTGATGACATTCCTCAGGACCAGCCAGAATCTCTTCCTAAAGACAGCCTCAGGGTGAGACGTGAGAGTTCTGATGACATTACCTCAGGACCAGCCAGAACTTCTCCTAAAGACAGCTCAGGTTGAGACGTCAGAGTCGATGACATTCCTCAGGACCAGCCAGAACTTCCTCCTAAAGACAGCATCAGGGTGAGACGTAGATTTCAGATGACATTCCTCAGGACCAGCCAGAATCTATTCCTAAAGACAGCATCAGGATGAGACGTCAGAGCTCTGATGACATTCCTCAGGACCAGCCAGAATCTCTCCTAAAGACAGCATCAGGATGAGACGTCAGAGCTCGGATGACATTCCTCAAGACCAGCCAGAACTTCTCCTAAAGACAGCATCAGGGTGAGACGTCAGAGCTTCGGGATGACATTCCTCAGGACCAGCCAGAACTTCCTCCTAAAGACACCCTCAGGATGAGACGTCAGATTCGGATGACATTCCTCAGGATCAGCCAGAACTTCCTCCTAAAGACAGCTCAGGTGAGACGTCAGAGCTCGGATGACATTCTCAGGACCAGACAGAACTCTCCTAAAGACAGCTCAGGGTGAGACGTGAGAGTTCTGATGACATTCCTCAGGACCAGCCAGAACTTCCTCCTAAAGACAGCATCAGGGTGAGACGTCAGAGCTCGGATGACATTCCTCAGGACCAGCCAGAACTTCCTCCTAAAGCAGCATCAGGGTGAGACGTCAGAGTTCGATGACATTCCTCAGGACCAGCCAGAACTTCCTCCTAAAGACAGCCTCAGGAGTGAGACGTCAGAGCTCGGATGACATTCCTCAGGATCAGCCAGAACTTCCTCCTAAAGACACCCTCAGGGATGAGACGTCAGAGCTCGGATGACATTCCTCAGGACCAGCCAGAACTTTCCTAAAGACAGCTCAGGGTGAGACGTGAGAGTCTGATGACATTCCTCAGGATCAGCCAGAATCTCTCCTAAAGACAGCCTCAGGGTGAGACGTCAGACTCGGATGACAGTCCTCACCAGGCAAAGGGTCGTAAAAGGCGAGTAATTGGAGGGAAAGCAAGACGGTGTACGAGGTGTTGAAAGTGAAGCTGGTCAAGAAAGGTGGCAAAGGGAGGAACCAAGAGAGATGGTGTGACGAAGGGGTGAAGGGAAGGCAGCTAAGAGGGAAGTTTTAGTTGTTGACAAGGAAGTGGGTGGATAAAGGAATTTTAAAAAATTAACCTAAAATTATGGTTTTAACTAACTAAATAAAAACAAATAGTATAATAATCATTTAAACTCTATGTCACCATCCAAAATATTTTATTTTGTTTGTGAAACCAACATAGAAAATAGTGTTGTTGATCAAAATAAAAAAGTAAACTCTTTTAAATAAGCATTTTTAATTTTGGTTTTCCCATTAACGTATACACTACTTCTTGCCCGCAGCTCCGCTCGAGTTGATGTCAGTTTTAAAAACAGGTTCATTAAAACAATAACGTTTTTTACCCAAGCGGTTTTGATTTCCCCTGAGAGAAGAAATAACGCAAAGTATTGGGTAGAAATTACCATGATGAAAACTTTGGATTTGATAAAAGATGAATCTTCAGATAAAAAAAAAATTTCAACGTATTGTAATTATATCGATTCTAAGTTTAGATATACGGAATAGTTGTACAAATTGAAGGGAATAACGAAATAAAATTTAAGTTAAGGCCTTTTTTGTAAACGATGTTAGTGGTTTTATCATCAGGGATCGAGCATTTACAGGTTGCTGCTAGAACCATCACCAGAACACGTCACTGTGAGAAAGGTAGATTTAGACACTTAGCCTGTTTATCACAAATTGTTTTTTAAGTAAAGGAAGATAATACTGTAACAGAACAGAAGGAAGTTTAAGCCGTATCTAGAATGAAACGGCTCGGATTTAAAGTAATAAGATACCGAGTAAATAAAACAGGAAAAAAAAAACCCAGTTGATATGATGTATACGTGAGAATGATGACAGTGGAAATCAGAGAGGATCAACGTAAGATTAACGTGTGATCCGAACCACGGTGGGGGTCTCTGGCATTCCACACATTCACAAAGAGTGAAGGCACACACTTTACCAGAGGTGAAGGAAGGGTTTGTTAATCAGATAATTCAATGCCGGGATCGTGATTTGAACCCTGGACATCTAACACAGAAGTCTGACACCTTACCCCTAGACCACCAGTTACCCCCCCCCCCCCTATAGAATATAAATCAGTACAAATTGTCAGGTGCAAGAGGACCTCAACTCCTTCACGCTCTTGTCCTACAGAGACCTTACAGTTTGGTTGACTATGTAACCTGCATTAAGGCCCTTGGTCCTGTCGAGTACAAGTCTAAAACCTATTTTGTGGGACGTTGGGCGGGAGGGTGAAAGGCGTGGCGTGGCTTCAGAACACCGACCAAAGTATCCTTCCGCGCCAACAAGAACAGATGGATCACGGAAACCGTAGATGGCGCTAGCTACCGGACAGGTCTTGTGGAAAGATAATATTTCAATGTTTATTAGGTGTTTTATTTTCTTATTTTTTGTTATGAAGCCGGCAGTTTTCTATTAAAAAATATCAATTTTATCAATATTTGATAACTGTTAAAATTATAGAGGAGGTGTCTATATAAAAAGTATAACTTAATCAACATGCGTCTATTCTTGAACAAACCGTTTGCGAAAAGAAAATTGCAAAACAAAAAAAATTCTTGAAGATAACTTTTTGTTCCCACGGCTCTGCATTTCCACGCCAAATGAAAAGAGCCAATCGCCTTAAAAAAAGACCAAGAAAGAGATGGGAGAAAGCAGATAACAAAAAGTGCGCAAGTGATACAAGAAGATTGGACGCAATCAAAAGCGGAAGGAGGCATTTTACTAAACCTACCCAGCCACAGGCTGGAAACAGTTGATTATGATGATGATTTTATCCCTTTAAATAAACTCTCCCTCGACTCCAACACGCGTTATTTGACCTCAGTTCAACTTTCCTTCCTTCTCTCTCTCCCTCCCCCCTTTTGGCCCTATAATCTTACTAGCACATCTACTATGTGATAAGAGGGTCACAGTAATGCAGGTCATTTCTTGCCCGCTAGGAGCGCTGCTGTTATCATATTTTACGTGTGGACGCTAGCGTGAAACGGTTTTTATGTGGCATATAGAATTAATTCCACTATCATATATTTCGTACTAACCGGCCCCGTGGCGTAGGGGTCAGGACACTTAGTATCGGACTAGGGGTCCCAGGTTCGGTTCTTATATGGCAACATGGGTTATTTTTTTACCCGAAAGGGGAATCAACCCAATGGTTACCAGGCACTGTTTAATTAAGAGGTTTAAGAGTTGCGTTTTTATTAGCACCACGTCTTACTAACCGTTCGGGTTATACGCCTATGTTCTAATTACTCTTAATGGTTTTAGGGATTAGGAAGGTTATATTTATAGGGAGTGTACCCGTATTTGCGTGGCGGGAGAATGGAAAACCACTTTGAAAAAAACCTCTCTCAGTAAACCCGACCGAGATTAGAACCTTGATCTCCCCGTCATCGGCAGTTTGGTCTTACTGCGAGGGTAGCGTGTTAGAACGTGCGGCCACCGAAGCGGGTAAAATTTGGTTGATTAGGCTTAAGTTAGGTTAAGAACTTCTACTGGTTCCACACCCTTATACTCACAATCACCGTCACCTCATCTCATCGGGACATGGGAAGAGCTTCCACGGAAAGGATGTACGATTAGTACACTCGGGTGGTACATTAGTACCAACTAATCTTCTGTCCAACTGGGCTACGAGTGTGTTAGTCCAGACTCACATAAATAAATAAATAATATCATGTGTATATTCATAATTTAATTGTCACAAAACCCGCCTCGGTGGAGTAGTTGGCTAACGCGCTAGTCGTGTTGAGCTCGACCGCCGAGGACGGGGAGATCGAGGTTCGAATCTCGGTCGGGTGAACTGGGGGTGGTTTTTACTAAATGGTTTTCCACTCTCCCTCCACGCAAATGCGGGTTCACTTCCTCTAAATTCAACCCTCCCATTTCCTAATCCATTAGAGTAATTAGTACTTAGGCGTATAACCCGAACGGGTAGTAAGACGTGGTGCTAAATAAATAAATAAATAAATAAAAATTGTCACAAAATTATTTTTATTTTTTTAATTTAAAATGAAATCTGTTGGTTATACCACCACCCCCTCTCCCGATATATAAGAACTAGTGACGTCTATGCCCAAGGTAATACACATCTCATTATTTTAAGGCGGAGTCTATCATGGACGTGTGAGATGATCAACTATTTTATAGTATTCCGAAGCAAAGCCAAAGTGACTCACATCGTAATCGGCTTTTTTTTTTATATACTGCTAATAATTCTACCTTCACGTGATCATTGCGTATTACTTGCTACCTGACTCTGTTTTCCAACGTTAACTATTCTAATGAGGAAAGGGTAATTAATGTATAATTTAGTTTAAATTTACCGTTATTTGCGTGGAGGAATAGTGGGAAGCCACGAAGACAAAAAACAAACAAAAAAACACTCATCTGGAATTCAAACCCTGACCTACCCATTACTGGCAAGCCAGAATATACGAGCCTGACATCTCGTTAATGCGCCCATCTAATCAAATTTTGAATAAAATGACTAACATTTTTCTAAGGATCTGACCGAGGATCGAACAAGAACCTGTGGAAGTGGAAGACCAGACTTTTAACCCATTTGACAGTAAGACAGTTTGTGAGAAGATTAGACAGTTTTACTGTGTGGATTCATACGTTCTAATCCAATTACAAGATTAGCTGTTCTGCTCAAGTTCAACTCATCTCCATTTCGTCCGCTCTGCCTGAGATTTTCAGTACGGGATAACCAATCATATCTCAGAACCAGCCATCTCAAATCAGTGCGCATGCGCGTATGACAGCGCATTCGAGGTAGAGCTAACAGCAAGCAGACAACTTTATTGGGAGTTGTGAGGAGATTTGAAATAACCCGTTAATGTAAAACGTGTTTATCAATGTATTGGATTGTACAGTAGCCCCATGGCTTCTTTGGTGCTGACTGACAGTTCACAGCTGACTTCTGACAGTCAACATTTAGGTATAGACCTAAATTTTGACTGTCAGAAGTGACAGCTGCTAAACACATGTTTTTTGCAGTTCATAAGGTTCGGTGTAGGGATACATAATTTGATCTGGTAGCTTTTCAAAGCCATCACCTGTCAGCTATGAGCTATCAGTCAGCACCAAAGAAGCCATGGGGCTACTGTACCACGACACAGCATTATAATTTGACAACATCCATCGGGACAATGATCTAAAATATATGTCCATCTACTAGAAAATAAAATAGGTTGTTAATCAGCTGTTTTAAGTTTGCATTGCAATGCATCATGGATCAACATACAGCGTGTGAATTGCTGCGCTACTCAACCAAATTCTGCTTTATATTTTCGACGGACGTGTGAATCAGGCTCTAGATGTGCTGTCGCCGAAGTGACGTCTGAAGGTATTAATCGTACATCCTTTCCGTGGAAGCTCTTTCCATGTCCCGATGAGATGAGGTGATGGTGATAGTGAGTATGAGGGTGTGGAACCGGTGGAAACAACAACCTAACTTGAGCCAAATTAACCCAACCCTTTTGAGTGTTGGGGTAATTCCCCTTCCGGGAAAAATACCTACCGGGAATTGAACCCGGGCCACCTATGGTCGTGGCCATGTGCACTGACCCACTACACCATTAGGCTGGTTGTTTTAATGCTGAAGAGATGTTACACGTTTAAAATGTTTTACAATCCGAGGGATCGATACACCACCGTATTAAGGGCGGGACTGAGACCACACCCTGGGGCTATCTCAATAATTGAACGTCCTTCAACCCCCGCCTACCTTTTACCGTTGAACAAAAAAAAAAAAAAAAAAGGAAAGCTGGGAAATATTCATCCCCATCTCCCGTGAGATTGACATGCTTGAAACAGTGACACGCGATCTACAAGGCTCTTACTGCTGGCTGTTGGTGGTTTCTGTTGGACATTAGAGGGGTTTGTCGGCTACTGGAGGAGTCTGTTGGCTACTAGTGGAGTTTGTTGGCTAGTAGAGAGGTTCGTTGGCTACTGGTGGCTTCTGTTGGCTACTACAGGAGTTTGTTGGCAATTGGTAGCTTCTGTTGGCTGCTAGGGGATTTTGCTGGCTTCTGGGGTAACTTTTGTTGGTTATTGGTGGGTTATTTTGGCCACTAGAGGAGTTTGTTGGCTACTAGTTGATTCTTTTGGCTTCTAGGGGAGTTTGTTGGCTAAAGGTGAACTATTTTGGTTATTAAATGAGTTTGTTAGCTACTGGTGGATTGTTTGAACTACTAGAGGAGTTTGTTAGCTACTGGTGGATTATTTTGGTTACTAGATGAGTTTGTTGGTTACTGGTGAATTCCTTTGTCTACTAGAGGAGTTTGTTGGTTACTGGTGAATTCTTTAGGCTGCTATATGAGTTTCTTAGCTACTGGTTGATTGTTTGAACTACTAGGGGAGTTTGTTAGCTACTGTGGATTATTTTGGCTACTAGAGAGTTTGTTGGTTACTGGTGAATTCTCTAGGCTGCTATATGAGTTTCTTAGCTACTGGTTGATTGTATGAACTACTAGAGGAGTTTGTTAGCTACTGTGGATTATTTTGGTTACTAGAGGAGTTTGTTGGTTACTAGTGAATTCTTTAGGCTGCTATATGAGTTTCTTAGCTACTGGTTGATTGTTTGAACTACTAGAGGAGTTTTGTTAGCTACTGGTGGATTATTTTGGCTACTAGAGGAGTTTGTTGGTTACTGGTGAATTCTTTAGGCTGCTATATGAGTTTCTTAGCTACTGGTTGATTGTTTTTAACTACTAGAGGAGTTTGTTAGCTACTGGTGGATTATTTGGCTACTAGAGGGGTTTGTTGGTTACTGGTGAATTTTTAGGCTGCTATATGAGTTTCTTAGCTACTGGTTGATTGTTTGACTACTAGAGGAGTTTGTTAGCTACTGGTGGATTATTTTGGCTACTAGAGGAGTTTGTTGGTTACTGGTGAATTCTTTAGGCTGCTATATGAGTTTCTTAGCTACTGTTGATTGTTTGAACTACTAGAGGAGTTTGTTAGCTACTGGTGGATTATTTTGGTTACTAGATGAGTTTGTTGGTTACTGGTGGAATTCCTTTGGCTACTAGAGGAGTTGTTGGCTACTGGTGGATTATTTTGGCTACTAGGTTAGTTTTTTTGGCTACTAGAGCACGTTTAGGCTACCGGTGATCAGTATGTATAAAAACAGGAATAGTTACATCTCTAAATACCAGTGATACCTCAATAAAAACATTACATTTTGTTTTTACTACAATTAAAATAATAAGGAAGGTCCACAAATTTAAAAAAAACATTTTAGAATACAAGTTTTGTTAATTAAGGTGGGGATGTAGGAGACGGGAGTTAAGGACCGTGTTTTTATAGCAAAACTTTTTTTGAACAAAATAAATCAAATATTTCTCCAGTAGAGAAAAATAATTTAATTTTCTTCACTTGGTGTCCTCAACAGTTGAATATCTGTCAAGGCCCAACGGTCTATTGGAATTTAATGACAACTTTCTCTCTTCATTTAAAAAGTTTCTCATCTAATAATGCCGCTATGATCACGACAGTTATTCACGAAACTGTTGACGTCACATGTGTAGAAGATTAAATTCTGTTTCTACTGGAGATAGTTTATTTATTTAGGCCAAATATTATTTTGTTATAAAAACTGCAAAATACTTAAATTTTCTCGCGTCCTCAGGGGAGGGGGGGGGGGGGTACAAATGGTTTCCCAAAGGAACAATTAACTTTTAAAAAAAATATCACTGCATCTTACTACCCATCCGGGCTATACGCATTTTTAATAATTACGCTAATGGGTTAGAGATGAGGAAGAGGAAGTGCACCCGTATTTCGTGAAAAAAAGAGTGAGAAAAACTTTAGGAAAAAACACCCTCATTATATCTAACCGGGATTCGAGCCCCTATATCCCCGTGATTGTCAGTCCAGTCTATTTTGAGAATGATGCCTTAGACCATATAGCCACCGAAGTGGGTTTAACTTTTAGTCTTATTAATAAATGAGCAATAGGTATTTTTTTTAATCATGAATTGAATTAATTGACTGATTCTTGACTTTTGGAATCTCGAGGAAATAATTTGTTACCTGAGACTGATAGAAAAACCCACCTGCTAAAGAACTGCGTTGATTTAAACTTTGACCTTAATTTTGAGTCGGGTGCATGCAAGATCTCTTTTATCACTGACACGATCATTCTTTCTGTGCACGCTTCCAAGCTCTGCTCTGAACATATTTACTGCTCTGAGAGGGGGAATAAACACACATCTTAACATTCAGTATAGAATAGTTTGATAAAAGATATCTCACAGTTGCAGAATTATTCCAACGATTTTCATAGTATGTTATTTATTTTATTACTATTATTATTATTATTTTTTATATTTATATTATTATTATATTATTATTATTATATTAGCACTGCATCTTACTACCCGTTCGGGTTGTACGCACTTAGCTAATGTGTAATGGTAGGATGATTGTAAGATGAACTGGAGGACCTACAGTTTAACGTGGGATCCGAACTACGGTGAAGGTCTGGCATTCCCACATTCACAAGTTGTGACGTCTTGTCAGAGGTGAAGTAAGGGTTTGGGTAATCAGATAAATCTGTGCCGGGACCGAGATTAACCCCGGACCCCAGCACAGAGTCTTACACCTTACCACTAGACCGCCAGGTTCACCCATATTTAGTTATACTCTTTGTCATATGATCTGTATCTGACATTGGATAGATATTATCTATACCTACACAAAATAATACTAATGACCAAGGTCTATATTTTGATGACATGTCATCTTTTTATTGTTTCATCACAGACCATGCTCATAAGTATATAAACTTTGTTCAGTGATCGCCTTGTTCCTAATTCCTAACATATTAGTGTAATTAGTATATAAGCGTGTAATCCAAACGGGTAGTAAGACGCAATGTTAAATTTATTTTTATTTTTTAACGTCAACTTTAAGATGGGGTGGAAGGGGACGCGAGAAAGGCCTGTATTTTTTGCAGTTTTTATAACAAAAACTTTTTTTTTTGGCCAAAATGATTAAAATATTGCTCCAGTAAAAAAATATAATTTAATTTTCTTCACATGGTGACATCAAAATTTCTTCAATATCTATCAAGGGGTGTTCTAAATTTAATGACAACTTTTTTATCTTCATTTAAAAAGTTTCCGGTGAGTTGAGGTAGGTTTTCCCTGAAATGTATTTCTATTCTTCATACACGCAAATGCGGATACACTTCATCTAAATTTAACCTTCCAAATCCTAACTTGTTAGCGTAATTAGTGCGTAAGTGTTTAACTCAAACGAGTAGTGAAACTCGGTGCTAGAAAAAAACAACTAAAAGTCAATATTAAAAAAGGTAAAACAAGGAGAAACTATTTGTACAGCGTTTTTCGATCCTATAGAATCGCGTAGCCATGAATGTTCAGTTGAAGGTCATAATCGGGTTGACCACGAGGTATTATGATAAGTATTTTATTATTATTTGAATCAAGGTCACAGACAAGTAGGAGACAGACGCTCAACCTTACGGGAGTTTTGATGCTCTCCTTTTGTCAGCTTGAGTCCTTCAACACTGGGCTTCGCTAGTGTCGCTGCTGGGTGATGATAAGACTAACCGTAGCGCTCCTAGTGTTGAAGGACTCAAGCTACCAAAAGAATTGCAACCATTTTAACCTGGAGGTTGAGTGTCTGAGTATATTATTTGTCTGTGATCAAGGCATATTGAATATACATCCGTCATAATATCAGCACATGATTTAAAAACTAAATTAGTCTTGTAAAACACACACACATATATCTTTTTATTAACTAATTAGATATAAGTAATGACCTGTATACAGATAGGAGTCATAGACTTATGTTACTAATATGTTCCGAAAGTTTCCGCACAAGTTTAAAAAAGGTGTAAGTCAATCGGTGCTTTAATATACCATGTATTTTAGACATAATGTGCCTTTAAAAGTATAATAAAATTTAAAAAAGTTATTTGTTATAAAAAGATTTTTTTAGAAAATCACTTGCGTTCATGGTAGAAACTATCAAAATGGTACCCGCCCCGGTGGCCGCTTGGTCTAACGCTCTACTATTGAAGTAGACTAAACTGCCGATGACGGAGATATCGAGGTTCGAATCTCGGTCGGGTGTACTGAGACTCTTTTTTCCAAAACAGTTTTCCACTCTTGATCCACGCAAATGCGGGTACACTCCTCTAAATATAATCTTCCTAATTTCTAAAATCATTGGGGTAATTAGTACATACGCGTATAGCTCGAACGAGTAGTAAGACGCGGTACTAAAATAAAAATAGTTTTTTTCACCGTGTCTCGGGCTAAAAGAATGCGGACTAGTGATGAGAAAGGTATAATTTAGAGGAAGTATACCCACGGTTGCGTGGAGAGAGAGTGGGAGAATTTACTTTATGGTATTAGAAACTGAAAGTTCATTGCGCGCTAAACAAAAAGTAGGCCTACGCCAACTATTCCTGTAAAAACGAAGAACAACCATAGCAAGCTCTTGACTGTTTTTTATGGGATTTTTTTTTGTACGATGGGAGCTCATCACGCACACGAACAACCCCCTAAGATGGAGGACAGCCCCTATTAGTTGTCCGAGACTGCTTATCAAATATATTCCCAGCTACCCTTCATATCCGTAGGCCGTGTCCAATTTCCTCAACCTGAGGACACAGTGTTATGATTTATTAAGACCAATGAAATGGCAGAAAAAAACACTCTCAATACGCTCTATCGGAATAGACCTTAGATATAATAATCATTCGTAGTATAATTTATTTAGAGAGTCCATGCCTTAGTCCATGTGGTCACCGAAGCGGTTGATCTCTCTCTCTCACACACACACACACACACACCACACACGCACACACACGCACACACACACACGTTTGCATTTTCACAAAGCTCCTTCCTGGCATAATTCTTCCATACTTCACAGACCTGCCGGCATTGTATGTAAGCCACGGATAATTGAGTATGGCACACCCCTGTTTTTATACTATCCTGATAAGAGCCTCTATAAACATGGGATACATGCGCGGTCACGTGATCTGTCATACTCTAGGTCACTGTGTGATGCGACTATCGATTATTTGAAAAATACGTCACATTATTGTCATTGTATGACAAAGAGGTTTGGGCGTATTTTTCTATTTCAATTGCTAGCAAAGATTTATATTATTGTGCGACATAACTAGAAAGTCTTGGCTAAAAAAAGATGTGTTTGATAAAATCTTACACATAATCAAGTAAATATTCTACGGCCAGGGTTGGCTACACGGTTAGAACGACGGACTCGGTCCTAGAAGGCTGGGATTCACTTTTGAATGGTTGCACTGTGGGTGCTTTTAAAACGTTGTAGTTTCACATCCTCTTTCTAGGAATATGTTGGTACATTTTGGATAAATATGTGTTAATTTATATATACATTTTAATACTTATATATATGTACATTTTAATGACTTAAATCAGGGTGTATACCATCCGGGAAAATCAGGGAAAACGGGAACTAGCCGGGAATTTGAAATTATCGGGGAAAAACGGGAATAAGCCGGGAATTTGGTAAATTACAATAAACATCTGGGAAAATGTGGTTTTACTCAAAATGTGAAATATAATAATCATTAAAACAGTAAATAATAATGTTATTCAAACTATAGTTTTTTTTTGTAGCTGTGTAATATATTTTATAGCTCCTAATAAACAATGTTAATACAAATCTATAAAAATTGTTTATTTAAATTTTAAAATTTATTATTATTCATAACAAAAGATTAATAGAAAAATGAGGAGGGAGGTGGGGGAATTAGGAGGATGTGACATACTTTTTAGTCGGGAAATTTAGGAAATGATCAGGGGAAATCAGGGAAAAAGTCGGGAATTTCATTGGTCAAGTTGAGTAGACACCATGTAAATACATTTAAGTTCCTATAAATATATATATATAGTTAAATGCCTATGTATAATTTACATATATTTAAATGCCTAGGTTCAATAACCAGGACTTGCAGATTTTCTTTCTAGCAGTTGGTCCGGAACGGGGTCAAACTCAGCCCCGTGAGGAAAAATGAGGAGCTACTTGAATAAAGAAGTAGCGGCTCCGGTTTAGAAGACTGAGATTAACGGTCGAAGGGCTCGTTATGCTGAACACATGATACCCTCAATCCACGGGAGGAGTTGGCACCATCTTCGTCAACAGACTACGGTCACTCGGCCGGTTTTTTGCTCGAATGTGGGCTGAAGCCTTTCCCTCTAGAATAAACTTAAAAAAATAAATATTTATGATACCGTTTAAGTTGAATATAGCGAATTCTTAGTTTTATTATCTTAGCAGATCGTATGGCGTGTATTTCACGAACATAAAGATGACGCAGTAAAGTTGAAACTTTTCACATAAAGCTACAAATTATTTTAATTGGTGCCACACCACTATTAAAATTTATAAAGTTTATTTAGGCATGCGTCTTCAATCCCAACACAGGCCATTAGAGGTATATCCTAGATCAGGGGTACCCAACCCTATGCCCGCCGGCGCCATGGTGCCCACCGAACCTTTTCCGTCTGCCCGACACTTTTTGACCACAGCTGAAAAGTTCTTGACTAATGATTTTTGTAGGAAAAGTGACAGATTAAAATTAAGTTTGTGCTTATCTCCAGTTATGCTGTTCTCAACAAGTTGGTGATTGAAAGCCCCCCCCCTCTCTTTCCATTCTAACCCTCTCATTTCTCTTTCTTTGCCGGCTCATTTTCAAAGTGTACCTTATTACTCGGAACTATCATTCTACTCACTAATACCATGATAATACTTCCTATTTCCTTTATAAATATCTTGGCATGGATCTACCCAGTTTCGTTGCCTGAATAAACACAGAATAAATATATATTTTAAAAATATACCTAAGCACCAAAATGATGGTGAGTAGTTAAATATTTCCTTGTGTCTTTATTTTGGTCTTGTTAAAATCGTAAATAGAGCCGTGTTTTTTTAAAAATTTATTGACATTGTCTTTTGGTTTGGCGAAAATTGTTTCAATTGTTTTAACTGGTTTTGTACTAACTTTGCGTGTGTACCATTTGCGTTATTTTATGTGCGAATTTAAAAACAATTATTTTGAATTTTAAACACAATTTAAAAAAAAATATGTATTTTTGTGTGTGTTATTTGTATTATGAATTATGTTCAGCTATAAATTTAGTTGAAAAGTAATTGGTGCCCGCCGCACTACCGTTAGTTTTGAATGTACTCTAAGGTACAAAAAGGTTGGGGACCTCTGTCCTATGTTGATACTAACACACCAACCACCCGATTAGGTGGCCGCATGGTCTGAAGAACCACTATTGTTTTGGACAAGACTGCCGAAGATGGGGAGGTCGGAGTTATATCCCAGCCGGGTGCACATAGGGTGTTTTTTCCCTAAATGGTTTTCACTCTCACTCCATGCAAATGCTGTTGCAGTTACTCTAAATTAAACCTTCCTGATCCCTAGGAAAACCACCCTCAGTGCACCCGACCGGAATCGAACTCCGATCTCCCCGTCTTCGGCAGTCTAGTTAAACACGAGATTTGCGCGTTAGACCACGCGGACAAAGACGCGGTGTTTCAAAGTTTTAACCACATACAAGTTTATGAGGTTGCGTGAGAGAAAAAGTAAAATAATAGACAGCTTTAGATATATTTTATTTCTGACTCTAAATTTAAATATTATTATTGTGAATCATTATATCCCCTACCTAATCATTAGGTGTATCTTTACATAGGAGTGTGGCTTGAAAGGGAATCCAATAGGTCAATGTGAAAGAAGTTTGTTACGTTGGTTTGGGAATGTCCAGAGGATGAGCGCGGATTGAGTGGCGAAGCAAATACAGGATGAGGGTGAGGCAATCAAACGGCAAGATTAAAAAAAAATCGCAAAAAAAAAAATGAAAACAATTGATTTTTATTTAATATTTTTTTACATAAATGTAATGTACATGAGTGGAAATTACTAGTGTACTTGGAAAATATTTATTTTCTGAAGATGGTGTCAGTAAGATGGCGTCCTTGGTTTTGCACATATTGTCGGAGTCTGAGAGCGACGCTGCCCATGACGTTACGTAGAATTTCCAGCGGGATGTTGTTGACCTCTTGACGAATTCGCTCCTTCAAATCATCCCTGGTCCTTGGCGGGTTCTCCTTGAAAACCTGGGATTTAAGGTATCCCCAGAGCAAATAGTCAGGAACCGTCAAGTCTGTTGAACGGGAAGGTCACGGGAAATCTCCGAACTTGCTGATGAGATGACCAGGAAATGTGAGCCTCGGCAAATGCATTGAAACTCCGGCAGTATGGCAAGTTGCGCCATCTTGCTGGAAACGTGTGTTTTCATCTGACAAGGGGAGGCCACGACGTTCGGATCACGGATTATCTTCAAACTTTGTACACTTTTAGTAGTCCATTAGGACAACATAATGTGCTAGTAGTAAGGCGTACTACTTAGGCGTTTTCGAGAAAATCGCAAGAGAAGCAATTAAGAAGCTGAAACCCTAACCACTCGACCGCCACCATCTCGTGCTCATAGACGCAACGCACCGGTAAATATTCAACAAGTAAAACTTCTCTTGCGATTTTCTCGAAAACGCCTAAGTAGTACGCCTTACTACTAGCACATTATGTTGTCCTAATGGACTACAAAAAGTGTACAAAGTTTGAAGATAATCAGTGATCCGAACGTCGTGGCCTCCCCTTGTTAGTCATATTCATCGAGTGTAGGCAGGGAAAAGTTGCCAACATGTCAGCGTAACGATCGGAGCTCACCGTCACTGTGCTACCGTGTTCATTTTCAAAAAAAATAGGGGCCAATTATTCCACGAGATGATAATGCGCACCAAATCATCACTTTGTCTGAATGGAGGGGTTTTTCGTGGAGATTATGTGGGTTATTTTCAGCCCAGTACCGAAAATTCTGCTTGTTTACGAAGCCACTAAGAGGAAAGTGGGCTTCGTCACTCATCCATAAGTTGTGAGCTCTCTCTCTTCATTTTGTTCAATGAGATTTAACATCCGTTGACCAGAGCGTACTGTGCTATTGTAATCTTGAGGTTCGAGGTCTTGCACTACCTGAATCTTGTATGGATGTTAGTGGAGGTCATTCTTCAGAATCCTTCTTATGGCTCGATTACTGAGACCAAGTTCCACGCTGTGTCGTCCAGCCGATTTTCACGGACTTCTTGCTAAGGCTACACGCACACGATCAATATTCTCTGGGGTCCGGCTGTTTTTTTCCCTAACAACTCTTTTATGTGTCGTGCTAGCAGTGGCTTCAACATTTCTCACCCACAGGCCGATAGCTTTTGCAGAAGGCAAAGGAGCGCGCGGGGGTGGACGAAACTCTCGCCGGAAGGCGCGTTGAACGCCAACGCAACTATCCTAGTTTTTGTAATACGCCTTTACGGCAAACGCACGCTGCTCACTTGACCAAACGCTCCATGGCTGCTAAATTCCAGGCCTGACCTCAGACGCCTCAATCCCCACCCCACCACACGTCCGCCAGCTCTTCCTGGTGTCTTGCCGTTTGACTGCCTGACCCTGTATATGAAGGTAGAGTGTGTGTGTGGATCAAAAGGAAGAGATAGGCCTTGTAAGACTTGGCTAAATGTTGTAGACGAATGTGTGAAAAAGTAAAACATTAAGAGTTTTAATAATAATAGAGTATGTGTGACTCGGTGGATGGATGTTGTTGGAGAGAAGGAAGTATGCAAGGGAAGTGTGGAAAAAGTTGGTGAGGATGGATTAAGTACAGTTTTTTGACTACGGTGGGATTTGGTATTGTATGTATGTATACATGTATGTATGTATATATGTATATATTAGGTATGTATGTATACATGTATGTATGTATATATGTATATATGTAGTATTATGTATGTATGTGTATGTATACATGTATGTATGTATATATGTATATATGTATGTATGTATGTATGTATGTATGTATGTATGTATGTATGTATGTATGTATGTATGTATGTATGTATGTATGTATGTATGTATATATGTATGTATGTAATGTATGTATGTATGTATGTATGTATGTATGTATGTATGTATGTATGTATGTATGTATGTATGTATGTATGTATGTATGTATGTATGTATGTAATGTATGTGTAATGTATGTGTAATGTATGTGTAATGTATGTGTAATGTATGTGTAATGTATGTGTAATGCGTGTGTAATATGTGTGTAACGTGTGTGTAACGTGTATGTAACGTGTATGTATGTGTATGTAATTTGTAATGCATTTGTAATGCATATGTAATGTAATGTAATGTAATGCAATGCAATGCAATGCAATGCAGTGCAATGCAGTGCAGTGCAGTACCGTGTCGTGTCGTGTCGTATCGTGTCGTGTCGTGTCGTGCTATGTACTTACGTATGTATAAATTACACCTATTCTACTCAATTTTATTTGTTGACTAAATTTAAACTAATTTCCTCTCATACGTAAGCAATATTTTATTCGATTAAAAACTTCCAAAAATATCAACTTTAGTTCGCATAAATACCATACTACTTTTGATTACTATTTAATTAAAATCGTTTGACAGATGTATAGATTTTAGGGTGGGACACTTAAGTGATATATAAACGAGTATTTGGTCACTTAAGCCATATATACATTTTCTGTTTCAAATAATGTTACAATAGTATTATAGCTGATTACTATTCAATCTCAATTTAAATATAAGGGATCTCTTAAAGTAGTTTATGTGTTTTGAGCTATATTTGTATGTTTTATAAAATGTCGGGGAATTTAAACCCTTTTTCTTCTAGTTTAAACCACCGTATTTAAGGTTGGTCTTAGAATGAGATTTTTATATTAATGTGTTCCGAATAAAGCTCCACTTCCTTAAATGTAAATACACGCTCTATTTTAATTGATTCAAGAAAAATACTCAAAATTGTAAATAATAGAAAAAATCCATTATTTAAAATAGTAAACGCGAAAGAAAATTCAAAATGAAAAAATAGTGGTGTGTTTGTGGGTTTATAAATATAGAACTGTTCGCAATGATTACATAAAACCTGAAGAATCAAATCTGATAAAGATAATAACCAATAGTTTAGTTAAATTGATTTAAAATTCATTTCTCCTGTTTAGAAAAATGAAAGTAACGATTTGAGAGTTTGTTTTGCTGATCACATAACAACACCCTCTATCCACGAATGTTAGCCCTATCTTCTCCAAAATATGGAAGCCGATCGGTAGGTTGGTATATCTTACTTGCGGCCTGATGATATGGAGTTTTAAAAAAAAAAAATCTACGTATTTACTTTTTAAAATAATGTGATGAATATTGACACAACGTGCAAAAATCATAAATTTGATTATATATTTTCTATAATGAGCTACCTTCATGAGTTTCTTGTTCTCATTAAGATCATCGATAGATCTATAGTGATCGGGTTTTTCCTTCTTCATCACTGTCTGCCTTAATCCACCCTCCTATCAACCCATCACTGTGAGGGTACTTCACATCACACCTGGAAACAAACATTCCATTACAATAATACAGAGCTATTATTGTGAAGATACTTAAGGGTGGCTTTAACTAAATTGTTTGAAAATCTCTCTCTCTCTCCAATTAAATGTAGCTACATTTTCTCTATATTCTAGATATCTCACCTCTATTGTGTCAATGTAAATATGTGGATAGCCAATGGTATTTATAGCATAGCACGGTTCATAAATAAACGACTATGCATAAAACGACAAAAAAAACAACCCACATTAAGAAGAAAATATGGACTAAAAATTCAAAATGATGGCATAGTAAAAGAAAATGACCAATTTTATTTTACTACCAGAGTATCATAAACCAGACTATATGTACCCATGAGCAGTGTCTGTGATGTACCGAGAAATGAGTTGACACGTCATCAAAACCCGGGTGGCTCTGGTTATAACAGGTTTTTTTTTTTGGTACACATGCACGCAATCCAACACCAGAGTTGAAATCGTTGCTAATAGCAGAGGACTTCACCCACCACCGAATTCCCTGCCTACATTCTCACCTTAACTCCCGAAAGTCACGCAAAATTCTAGGAAATAAACTTTAAAACGGCCCAAACTCTTTGATTAAAGGGGAGTTATTTGAAAAGTGGAGAATGTAGGTAGGAAGGGACATTAGCAAAGGTCAGTGTTTTTGTAGTTTTTTTTATAGCAAAACATTTCTTTGTCCAAATAAATAAAATATTGCTCCAGTAGCAACGTTTAGTTTTTCTTCACACGGTGATATCAACAGTTGTTGAATATCTATCTTTCCAAGGATGTCCTGGATTTTAATGACAACTTTTTCTCTTCATTTGAAAAGTTTCTCATCTAATGCTGCTATGCTCGTGACAGATATTCAACAACTGTTGATATCACCTTATGAAGAAAATTAAACTTAAAGTTGCTACTGGAGAAATATTTTGTTTATTTTGGACAAAAAAAGGTTATTTCCCCCACTCGAAAAATGGATAAATCTACAGTTATTGTAAATTGACAAAAAACGTTTAATTATTTGATATTTTGTCTTAGTTTTTTATTAATTTATTTATACGGTAGATAACACCTCAAATTTAACAAATATCATAGTGTGGATTTATTTGAATGTAGTTTGTTTTTTCACACCCCTGTCTTACTACCCATTCGAGCTTTACTCATATTTATTTTTACTAAGGCAAGAACAATTTTAAAAGAAGTGTAATAGCATTTGCCATTTGGGGGGCATTGGGGGGAAGTCCCAGTAAACTCAGTTGGGATTCGAGCCCTGTCACCCGAGACCGTACAAGACTAGACTGATGCCTTTATACGTGTGCCTTACAGTGTGGTATTACATATCATGCTAAAGTTAAAATAAAATGATTACTTTACCGACGATACACACACGCTGACATGGTTTGATCGTACATGTCAAAGAGTAGTGTTGTAAATCACTGTGGAAGCTGTCTGTAAAGACCCACCTGTGGTGCCCCTGTGTCGTCCCACGGTGACCCGCATCGCGTGGCGCGACGCCTGCCGTCCAATGTGTGTGGTTGCCGCGACGCTAGCTACTCTACTGACTTACGTCGGTGGGTGTAGTGCCCGACCTTGTTGCATCACGCTCAACCAGGGTGTAGAGAATAGGGGCTAGGTTGCATCACGCTCAACCAGCGGTAGAGATAGGAGCTAGGTTGCATCACGTCAACCAGGGTGTAGAGAATAGGTAGGTTGCATCACGCTCAACCAGGGTGTAGAGAATAGGGGCTAGGTTTCATCACGCTTAGTCAGGTTGTAGAGAATAGGGGCTAGGTTGCATCACGCTCAACCAGGGTGTAGAGATAGGGGCTAGGTTGCATCATGCTCAACCAGGGTGTAGAGAATAGGGGCTAGGTTGCATCACGCTTAGCCAGGGTGTAGAGAATAGGGGCTAGGTTGCATCATGCTCAACCAGGGTGTAGAGATAGGGCTAGGTTGCATCACGCTCAACCAGGGTGTAGAGAATAGGGCTAGGTTGCATCACGCTTAGTCAGTTGTAGAGATAGGCTAGGTTGCATCACGCTTAGCCAAGGTGTAGAGAATAGTGATAAGGCTGCATCAGGTGCAACAAGGGGGTAAAGAACAGGATCAAGGT
Organism: Timema podura; assembly: GCA_033556935.1. Classification (NCBI taxonomy): domain Eukaryota; kingdom Metazoa; phylum Arthropoda; class Insecta; order Phasmatodea; family Timematidae; genus Timema; species Timema podura. Next base: position 52,754,527 of record JAVRXN010000012.1, on the reverse strand, counting down.
AGTATAAAACATAACAAGGGTGTATATAACAGGGGGAAGGTAGCATCACACACAACAAGAGTGTAAAGAACGACGGCAAGGTGGTATCACGCGTATCAAGGGTGTAAAGAACATGAGAAAGGTTGCATCATGCGAATAAAGAGTGTACATAACAGAAGCTAGGTTGTATCACGTGGGCTGTAGAGACAAGGGACGATCCCATCATATTATTTGAAAGATTACTTTGAATTTGTGTGACGGAGGTCAACACTTGAACCTTGTCAACAAGTGACGTAGATACGAGGGAGGTTCTCTAGATCTTACTGACAGGAAGAGGCCTTCAAGAGTACACGACTGCGCCCTTTGTGAACCTCGGAACAGTAACTGATCAACGGCCAGTTTTTATCAAGAAGGCTTCGAGACCTAACCCCCCGTCCCCCTACCAGTCCAACAGTTCGGGTAAACTCGCACCAGTGGACACGCAGTCTAGAGTTGCGACTTTGTCTGGTATTGTTTTCGGATAACGGGGAGGTTGGGGGTTAAAGGGGGGGGAGGAGACGGGCATACTGAGGGTGGTGCTTGCCATAATGGTTTCCTTCCACGCAAATGAAGGTACATTTTTAAATTGTATCTTAATATTCCTTGTCTTATTAGTGATGCGAAGAACATAAAAGAATAGTAAGAAGAGGTGCAGAAAAAAATTCATATTAAGACCTATTGGTTTTGTAACGATTTTGTTCCACCCTTAAGGGTTGTATTCAAAGTTATTTCAATACCACTTTTTACTTTCTCATTTAGAGAAAGTGTTGTAACCGTGAACAATTTTTTATCCTGATTTTATGATGTATCTTGACATATTATGTGCCCCCCCGGACTAAAATAAATAAAAATTGGCAACCTTTGCCCTGAGTGCATGCAATGCAATATATTTTATTTAAAAAGTATGGCATTCTACGACCCAATGACTGAATACTTGCATTCAGCTGAAGGTGGCCATTTGAGCACTTCCTATAATGTCAAGAAGCTCCACATTACTGGAGTACAGACATGGATATAACTCTAAAACAAGGTCAAATGGGACAGACACATGTTATATGAACTTTTCAGTTTTTTGTGTCCCTTATCTACCGCTGATTTGGGTCCCACATGTTACAGTACACCCTGTATAGTGGGGCATTGGTAGGAAGAAAAATGTCTTTCAGAAATCTATTTGTAAGAAAATCAAGCTGTAATAAAATGCAGATGTTGAAGTTTTATGGCTAAACTTTTCATTTTATAACTATACTTTTTTTTCTTGCAACTCTAAAATTAAAGGATAAGTTTTTTCTTCCATATAAAATAGAACTTAATATAACATTTGATTTGTAAATAATATTGGCTATCACCAATATCTGTGGCCAAGCGGTCTAAGGCGTTAGGCTTGCATAAGAATGAATTGTCGGTGAAGATGAGTGAGATTGAGGTAATAATCTCAGCCAGGTGCACTAGGAAGGAGGCGGGTTTCACTGAGGTTTTTCCCATCTCTCTCCACGCCAATACAGAATAAGTGTCCTTTAATTCTTCCTCCCCATCCGTAACTCTTATATAAAGCTGTTAATTAACCCTTTATTTGGTGCACCACGTCTTACTACCCGTTAGAGCTCACCGAATATTTCCATACTTGTAAAGTAAGATGAGGAAGGTTGAATTTAAAAATAAATGTACCCGCATTTGCGTGGAGAAAGAAGAGTGGAAAGTTGTCTAAGAAACAACACCTTCATATATCCACACCTAGATTCAAACCACGACCTCCCTATCACTGGTAATCCAATAATATGTATTGTGAGAGTAACTTCTTAGACACGTGACCATTGATGCGGGTAACCCTTGTGTTAAAATGAGTTTGTTAAAAAATATATTAGTGCTTAAAATACCAATCTGAAACCGGTAATGACAATCGATCAATAAATATTCAAATTCACCGCCTCGGTCGTCACGCGGATAAAGGCGTATGAATCGTCCTGTCTGGTTCGCCGGTGATGGAAAGATCGGAGAAAAAAAACACCCTCAATAGGACTGACCGGGTTTGAACCTTGATCTCTCAGTCATCAGCTGGACAATCTAACAAGAGAGTGACATTTTAACAAACTCGTCCACTTAAGCGAGTGTTATTATTTACATTTAATGACACTAATTTTTTTCTACAGTACTTTTATTTTTTACATCCATTACTGTTTCTAGCCTGTGGTCAGTTTTTTTATTCAAGCCATATATTTTACACTATTGGCTTGCTAGGTCTGTCGTAGCTTCATATCCTTAATAATGTAACTTAAGATTAGAATAGGCACAACATCCTGTCCCCGGACGTTAATTTATCAATGTGAAAGGGTAAATCCATAATTTCATCTATGATAAATTTTCGGCGATGCCGGGAATCGATCCCGTGACCTTTAGTTCACTAGGCAGACACGCTACCGACCGAGCCATTTTTCTACAGTACTGTACAGTTCTGGCCATCGTTAATAGAGAGAACTGTTACTCTTCAATGATTCATTAGCCCACAACAAGACACTGTTATTTACAGGCCTACAGTATATAACCTTATTTCACCCTCTTCGGTGGATGCATGGTCTAACGCGCTATTCTCTCAGCAGATTACACTGCTGATGACTTGGAGATCGAGGTTTGAATCTCGGTCGGCTGTATCGAGAGTGGTTTTACCAAAATGACTATACACTCTTCTTTCACGCAAATGCAGGTACACTTCCTTTAAATATAACCTTCCTAATCCCTAAAACCATTAGGATAATTAGTACAAAGGCGTATAACACGAAGGGTTAGTATGATGCAGTGTTAAAAATAATTCTCACTTCCAGTTAGGGTTACACACACATATATACTAATTTCGCTAATATATTTGGGATGATGAAGGTTTAATTTAGGGAAAATGTACCCACATTTGCGTGGAAGGAGAGCGTTAAAACCATTAAGTTAAACCACCCTTCAAGGATTCGAACTACGATCTTCCTATCATGGATTGCCCAGCCTATTTGCGGGAGCTTACAACAACATTCGACCACCGAATGGGGTGAAACTTTTATATAACTCCCAGCATATTCTTTTTTGTATTCATGTATAAAATGATTGAACAATATATAAATCCTGATATTTTATTTAAAAAAAATGTTTTTGTACGATTGTTTTCCCTAAGTAAAAAAAAAAAAATGCTGCAAGGGCGTAGTCCCTTTATTAACTATGTCAATAATAATTAACAAAGGAACAGGTAATTTACCTCCGTCATTAACAAAACTAACAAATGAAGTCTCACGGGTACACAAAAACACACACCATTCATATCTACTCTCCTTTATTTTTTTTAATCATCTTCCACTCTATCCTTCTATTCTCCTTGCTTTTACTTCCAGGTCCTAAAAAATCCTTCTCAATATTACACTTTTAATTCTTTTTTAAGCCTATTTTTTTTAGCACTACGTCTTACTACCCGTTCGGTTTAAACACTTATGTACTAATTACGTTAATGGTTTTAGGGATTACGATAGTTATATTTATAGGAAGTCTACCCATATTTGCGTAGAAGGAGAGCTGAAAACTAGTTTGGAAAAACCACCTACAGCACACCCGACCGAGATTCAAACCTCGATCTCCCTGTCATCGACAGTCTAGTCTACTGCAACTATTGAAGGGGGTTACACGTCTAGTGATCAATATCTTGACCTTGATTTTTCATAATGCATTCCACCTGTTTAGGCCAGATGCACTTGAGATGTTGGTTAACACACAATTTTTTTGTGCTTTTAATTCTTTCTCCACGCTAGTTACACCACATCTACTTAATTTACCCTCCTTATACCCACACCCTTAGATTAAGTCGTCAATATACCCTAATGTTTAATGAACGACTACAGTAACAACAATTTATTCCCAATATTTTCTATCAAAAAATCTCCTTTTATTATTGTTATTAAATTTTGTTTCCTTATCTCTGAATCAAGCTCATAAATTAATCCGTAACTACCCGTTTTGGAGGCCGCGCTACTCTCGCAGTAGACTATACTGCCGGTGATGGGGAGATCAAGGTTCGAATCTTGGTCATGTGTACTGAGGGTAGTTTAACTTTAATGGTTTTTACACTTTACCTCCAAGGAAATTCAGGTACACTTCCTATAAATATAAGTTCTATAATCCCTAAAACAATTAGCATAATTAATATATAAGCGTATATAAGTGCAGTAAGACGTGGTGCTAACAAATGAATGAAGAGAAAAGTTGTCACTTAATTCCAAGACAGATATTCAAGAACCGTTGAGGTCGCCGTGTGGAGAAGAAAATTAAACTTTATATTTCTACTGAAGCAATATTTGATCTATCCCGCACAGATTTATCTGATTGCCAAACCCTTCCTTCACCTCTGACAAGACGTGTATTAATCACAGCTTGTGAATGTGAGGAATACCAGACCTCCACCGTGGTTCGGATCCCACGTTAAACTGTAGGTCCTCCCTTTCATCTCACAATCACCACACATTAGCGTAAGTGCGTATAACCCGAACGGGTTGTAAGAAGTGGTGCTAATAATAATAATAATAATAATAATAATAATAATAATAATAATAATAATAATAATAATAAATAATAATAAAATAATAATAATAATAATAATAATAATAATAATAATAATATAATAATAATAAGAATATAGAAGATTTATTTCGGCCAAAATATTTTTGGTTGTAAAAACTTCAAATAAATTAATATTTTCTAGCTACTCCCACCTTAATGTATGCCAACAGCGCAGCTCATTATACGGCGGCCCCTCCCCTCCAATATTGAGTATACCGAACACACACTTTTTGTCCCCTATTATTGTTCTCTCATTTACCCTCCTTTCCCCCCCTTGTCTGAGAGCAACAGGCACGAACGTCCTTGTGTTCCAGACACGCCAACCCCATGACGTCATACTTGTTACGTAACACTTACTGGAGAACCTCCCCTCCCCCACAACCCCCTTTATAGACTAATCGATTCTCTTGATCCCACTTTCCTTCTTACTCATGTTGGCTGCACGGTAGTTGATGTTTATAAAAGTGGGGGTTAGTTACTTACGAGCGCGTGCACATTTTTGGGAAATAAGAACAGAAGAAACATAGCACGACAAAATACATTCGTATATTTCCTAGTGAGCATGTGATCAGGGCTGGGATATAGGGAACAGAAGGAACATAGCACAACACAAGACATTAATATATTTCCTAGTGAGCACGTGCACAGGGCTGGGACATAGTGAACAGAAGGAACATAGCACAACACAAGACATTAATACATTTCCTAGTGAGCACGTGATCAGGGCTGGGACATAGTGGAACAGAAGGAACATAGCACAACACAAGACATTAATACATTTCCTAGTGAACACGTGCACAGTGCTGGGACATAGTGAACAGAAGGAACATAGAACAACACAAGACATTAATACATTTCCTAGTGAGCACGTGCACAGTGCTGGGACATAGTGAACAGAAGGAACATAGCACAACACAAGACATTAATACATTTCCTAGTGATTTCGTGAACAGGTCTGGGACATAAGGAACAGAAGGAACATAGCACAACACAATACATTCGTACATTTCCTAGTGAGCACGTGCACAGGGCTGGGACATAGTGAACAGAAGGAACATAGCACTACACAAGACATTAATACATTTCCTAGTGAGCACGTGCACAGGGCTGGGACATAAGGAACAGAAGGAACATAGCACAACACAAGACATTAATACATTTCCTAGTGATTTCGTGAACAGGTCTGGGACATAAGGAACAGAAGGAACATAGCACAACACAATACATTCGTACATTTCCTAGTGAGCACGTGCACAGGTCTGGGACATAAGGAACAGAAGGAACATAGCACAACACAAGACATTAATACATTTACTAGTGAGCACGTGCACAGGGCTGGGACATAAGGAACAGAAGGAACATAGCACAACACAAGACATTAATACATTTCCTAGTGATTTCGTGAACAGGTCTGGGACATAAGGAACAGAAGGAACATAGCACAACACAATACAGTTATATATCTCGACATAATACATTTCCTAGTGAGCGAATTTCCATGGCATGGAATGAGGAATAATATATTTCTTTTTATCACGTATTACCATTCCTTTGGGCTATACGTATACATTAATTACACCGATGGTATTTGGATGAGGAAAGTAAAATTTCAGACAAAATGTACCCGAAGAAGTGTGAAAAAATAATGGAAAACAATTTAGGAAAAAAACCCACCCTCAGTACACCCAAACAGGATTCGAACTGCTATCTCTCCATCACCACCAATCTAGTCCAACACAATTGTGACGTATTATACCATGCGACTACCGAGGTGGATGAAAGATAATTAAAATAACCATGTGGGGAATCGATTCCAATGTGCTCGTCCGGGTTTTGAGCCTACTACTGATATTAAAAACAAATATTATTTATGATTACACACATTCATATTTGAAATTAATAAAATATGATAGCAAAATGTGAGTTCATTGTTGGCATAGGGAATGAGGAATTAGGCTGAAACTCAATATTATTTCAACGTAAAAGTCGATATTTTTATTAATTCATTTGAGATTACAAGCATTGTTTATCGATCAGCAATAGCTGACATGAATAATATATACAACATAAATATGGTCAAGACTTCGCATAACATTATAAACAACCGTAAGTATAGTATAATAAATTACTTCTAATACAATCATGTTAAAATAAAATAATATATGGATGTAATTACTATACTATGCCCTTGACCCTGTCAAGTACAAGTCTAAAACCTATTTTGTGGGATGGTGGGCGGGAGGTGAAGGGCGTGGCGTGGCTTCACAAATGACCAAAGTATCATTCCGCGCCAACAAGAACAGTTGGATCACGGAAACCGTAGATGGCGCTTGCTACTAGACAGGTCTTGTAGAAAAATCATACGTTTGAAATATCAGTTTTCTTGAAAACGATTGAAATTTTTATGGTAATATTTTCAACACCTCTTCTAATATAATATATCGATGTTTATTAGTTATTACATTTTCTTATTTTTTGTTATGCAGCTGGCAGTTTTATATTGAAATATGTCAAACTTATTGATATTTGATCACTGTTAAATTTACAGAGGGGGTGTGTATATAAAAAGAATAACTTAATCAACATTCTTCTATTCTTGAACAAACTGTTTGTGAAAAGAAAATTGTAAAACAATAAAAATTCTTGAAGATAACCGTTTGTTCCTATGGCTCTGCATTGGCGCACCAAATGAAAAGGGCCAATCGCCTTAAGTTAAAAATAAATGTCACGGTGCACCACACATATTTCTCCAGCTTTTATCTTAAAATATACATTTACTAAAAACCCGTAAGATTTGTGAAACGAAATAATAGGTATGTACATTGTTGTAGAAACACTACACCAAAGATCATATATGAAATAATATACACTTACTTACTTACTCTATGGTATTAGAAACTAGGAACACTGTTACAGAAAAAAAGAGAAAAGAAAGATATAATTTTTCCACCAAAGAACATAAGAATCAAATTAATTTTGACCTGAATTAAAACGTATATATTTGTTTATAGCTCAGAAATCATTGGTTTTATAAAAATATATTTCAAATAAAATAATTTTATATTTTAAAATAATTTTAACCACAACATTAAAACGTCGTCTTGTCAAAGCCATGCAATTATAAATATAAACTCGCTTTGCTCGTTGGGGGCTCAACCCCCAAACCCCGGTGAGTTTTCTTTGCAAGTGGATGTAAACTAATGTAATTCCAGCGTTGTTTTGAACGTTACAACTTAAAGTTACCGGTATTGTATTGTATATACCGCACCGACTTTAAAGTTGCTCCGCCATTTCGATTTTTTTCGGAGATTAAATTTTTTTTTTAACTTTTTGGAATTTTCCCGTCGGTTACAGGCTAGAAGCTATAAGTTTGCCAAATTTCAAGTTTCTAGCTCATCTGGAAGTGGGTAAACATTAATGTCAGTGAGTCAGCGATGTGGCTTTATAGTAGTATAATTACATCAATAGCTCTTAAGGGGCTGAATAAATGTCAGTATTGTTTGGGATGGTTTTAAAATTTTTATATAATAATTATTAGTTCAATAAATATCCAAGATCCATTTCTGGTCAGATATAGTGTCTACAATGCACTTTATCTTCTGATATGGACTAGAACAAGTTGTTACTTTAATTGATCCATCTCAGTCTGGTCATATACGAATAAATTGCTAGGGATAAGGTTGGTTGCGTTTATAGGAAGTATACCCACATTGCGTGGAGGGCGAGTGTAATATCATTTAGGGAAAACCACCCCCCATTACATCCAACTGGGATTCGAACTCTGATATTACCGTCATCGGGCAGTCCAGTATATTGCGAGAGTGACGACTTAAACCATGCGGCCAACGAAGAGTGCTAGAAATAGCGACTGAATGTTAAACATTTTTATTCTTGTAACGCGTTCATTATAAAGTAACACTCACACATTCTGTTATTAATCGTCTGGGTTCTGGTCGTTAAGTTTGTTCTAAAATAATTATGTTGGGGCTGAACCACCAATAAATAACACCAAAAGGTCCAAAACAATTTCCAATCCAAAGTTAATATATACATATAGTGTGTGTTTTTCGGCTATCGAGTCCTTAACTCTCGAGGGGACTTTGGATTTCAAGGAATTTAAGAGTCAAATTTCTACTATTTACACATCCAGTCCCGTTGTGTAGTGATCAATGCACCTGACCACGAACCTAGGGATCTTGAGATCGATTCCCGGCTGATACCTTGGGTAATTTTCCAGAAAGATGAATTACCCCAACGGTCACCAGAGTATGGTTAGTAAGGCCTAAGTTGGGTTGTGTTTCTACTGGTTCCACACCCTCACCCCATCGGGACATGGGAAAAGCCTCCACTGAAAGGATGTACGATTAGTACACTCGGGCATCCCCTGGGCAATGGTACATTATACTGGTTAAATTTTCCACTACTGGGCTACGATAGTTGTAGCACAGACTAGCAATATTCCTTCATTGTAAAACACAACCATTTTGTGAAAGGACTTAATTCCCCGACACCCGCGAGTAATTTCCACATAAATATCTGTCACAGGGATGCAGAACGACGAGAGACACAGAAACTGTGTATTTTCTCCAGTGCAGATCAAACATTTCTTGCTGGTTGTTTGCGGCATTGTTTCGAGAAGTGCTTCATAGCACGGTATCACGTATTTTTAATTTCAGACGTGATAAAGTCTCCAAGATGTTCGGGAGTTCATCCTTCGAGTCACGTATCTGAAGAGAGCGACCAGACGCTGCGTCGTCACCGCGCAGATCTGGAAGAATAAGGTGACGACCGAGACGACAAAAGGGATCAAACCAACCGCGGTCCCTATGTAGCCTCCCTAGAATGAATAACAGTCAACATAATTATAAATGAAGAGCATACTTTAAATATATATTTTCTATTACTCGTTTAGATGGACACATATTCTAATGGCATCATTATATCAATATATTGAACTGCCGATGACTGGTACATCGGGTTTCGAATCCCGGTTGGATGTATTGAGTGTATTTTTTCCCCCAAATGGGTTTTCCTTTTCTCTCGATGCAAATGCAGGGACATTTCCTTTAAATTCAATCTTCCCATCCCTGATACACAAGCGTAATTAGTATATTTAAGGCCCTAACGGGTAGAGATATACAGGTCTTATATATAGGATGTGCCGTTACATGTTCTCATAACAATGAAAAAAGTTCATATAAACAGGTGCCCCATTTGACCTTGTTTCCGAGTCATCTTTGTACTCCAGTGATGTAGGAAGAGCTCAAAATGGCTACCTTCAGCTTGAAAGCAAGTCTGCAGTCATTGTGTCGTAGAATACCGCACTGTTAAAAATATATATATATATTGCATTTCATGCATTCAGGCCTCGAAGATGGCCATTTTGAGCACTTCCTATAATGTTATGTAGCTCCACATTACTGAAATACAAATATGACTGTTAACTTTTCTCATTGTTTTATTATCTCCTGTTCCCCGCTGAAATGGGTTACACATGTTACGGTATATTCTGTATACATAAATATAATTTACGTTAGTAGTTTAATGTATGAACAATATTATGTTCCAATATCATACAAAAACAAAAATTGATTGAGGTATTAAAAATATATATATTTATATGCAGATTTTTATGAAAATCACAAAACGTCTGCACTGTAGGTGATCTTTAGACATAGGCCTACATGAAAGATGACTATTTTTTTTTTGCGAAATTTTTTGCCTTGAATTGACTCCTAGTATATTTTATTTCTAAACAAATTAAGACTGTAATCTTACCTTATCACCAACATCGTAGACGACGGATGACATGTCCCCAACTTTCGGAGCGAGTAAGTAGATGAAAAAACCATTACCAATGATGGATACAGATGCAAAGATGTATCTGAGGCGGCAAAGATCATTGTACACCTTCATCTGTAGAGCAATGCGTTATGTTAGATAGCGCTAATTTGGAACAATAATTATATCGACCCGTGACAGTAATAATGTTGTACGATAGAGCCATGACTATCCGTCCCGGTTCTCGATGTTAGCCAGCCCGTTTTAAAATAAACAACCCGGTACATATTCACAATAAAACATTTACTGAATTTATAAGGTACTCCATTTAACGCTCTATTCTGACTTGTTGTTCTTGCTTAGTAGCCGATGTTCAATTTCCAAAATAAAGTACTGAATGGTAAATATGTTAAAAATTCCTTTCTCGTTTAATTTTTACACCCCCCTACAGTTACTTTATTACTATTTTACACCGCAATCAGAAAATGGGCAGTTTCTATTAAAACAAAGTTAAATGTTCAGTGAAAATTAAAAAAGTAGCCCAACTCATACTGAAAATTATTTACAAACGGATTCCGTTACTCAGCTTTTCCGCTATCCGGTCCGGAATGCCTCCACCTTGGGCCGGATAATCGAGACTCTAGTGTATTTTAGAGAGATTCCTAAGCAATTTATAAAGGCTAAAGATGGTACAAACCTTCTTTTCTTTGTTGTCATCAATGGGATGTAGATATTTACCGATAATATCAGACCAGAATTGAGATTCTTCATTGGAGATAAAGCTAGTATTTCCTGGCTGAGTGTCGTTATGCTCCATTAAGTCTGATGATTTTGTGTTACCTACTTCAATACAGTAGCTTCCAGGAACCCTAGAATAAAATATAATAAATAAAGTTGATATAACAATTAGCATTGATCTAACATGTTTAAAAAAATAGTTTGTAGTGAAAAGTTCACTACTCAAATATGTATATAAAATAAACATATCTTAATATATATAATTCTTCTGTACGTGTGTATGTCACTGAACTACTCCTAAACGGCTGGACCGATTTTGATGAAATTTTTTGTGTGTGTTCGAGTGGTCCGTGAATGGTTTAGATTCACAATTGGACCCGGTAGGTGGCGCTGCAATCGGGTTCTAGGATTTTTTTGGATTTTTTGCATATCAGAACATGTAACCTCAAAATTTCACTGCCTCCCCCCCCCCCCAATATTTATAATAATGAATATAATATTTATAATTGACCGTTAAAACCTTCTGAAAAGTTCATGAATAATTGAACTTCTGATAATAATTCATAGTTATGTTTGTTTTTCGATACAGCTGATATTTGTGGAGTTGTGGGCGAAATGCCAAAAATGAAAAGATGTTTTATTTTGTATGTTGTCTTGACAAACACTGAATTTGTAATATTTGTGTTACTCACTAATTGGAGTTCATTGTGAATTTGTAATTGTGATGAACACATAGTATTTGTTTTATTATCGAAATCAATTATGCCACCCAAATGAAAAGCCAACGTTTCGGGCAGGACAACGTCTGTTGGGTCCGCTAGTATAAATATAAATATATAATAATCTATCTAGTGTGTTCAAAGGACTACAATATCTATTTTTCTATTGCGTGGCAGTTTTTGAGTGAACGAATAACATAAGCCTTAACCCTGGCGAGACTTACTCCCAAGTGAGTTATTGGGAGCCAAAGCAGATATATTTCACTGTCTTAAGAGGGGAAAGGTTTCTTGGAGGGAGTAATTTATATCACATTTACTCATTTGGAACTAAATTGAGCCTATGACCAATTTATAACGTGCACGATTCCCCTTAAGTGATTACATATTTACCAAATTAAAAATAACCCTCATGTTTTAGTAGTTTTTCTTGTAAAGAAATTATTATTTTAAAAATATATTGTATTAGGGGGAAAGTTATAATTTTATTTGTTTTACTTCCTTTACGATTAGGAGTTAATTGTTCCTGGTACGATCCCCGGTTCATCCAGAATTTATCTGTTTCGCAGTGTGTTTGTAACGGGGTCAACTCAAGTCTCGTGAGGACAAATGAGGAGATACTCGAATAAATAAGTAGCGGCTCAGGTCTAGAAGACTGAGATTAACGGCTGACCATATGAAATCCTCTATCCTCCAATGTTGGTTCTACTATCGCTAACGGCAGCGGCCGCTCAATCGGCGTAGCTCGCTTGTGGGCTCATACCATGGACTATTTTTTTAAAAATTTCTTTTACATGAACACTTAACTCAATTTTGAACAGATACTACGCCCAAAAAGTTATTTCTATTAGGCCTACCTCTCAATGAAGTTAGGGTTGCTTGAAGTCTCAGTAAACTTGAGGACATCTCCGTAACTATTTGATATGATTTGTTTCATGTTTGATACAACTTTTCTCCAAGTTGTTCTAAGAGAAGTTTCACTCACTTTCACAAAGTTGCAAGATGTCCGTTCGTTCATTTCATTTGGAACCTGAAAACAACGGGTTTCGGTTAGGAAGAAGATAACTTGAAGTTAGTTCTAACCTACTTCGGTGGCTGAATGATAACCTACTTCGGTGGCTGAATGATCTTAAGGCGTCACTTTAATATTAAACTGGCCTTCTGATGACAGGGAGATTGGGGATCGAAACCCCGGTTGGCTCTACTAAGGGTGTTTTTTTACAACTAATTGGTTCACCACTCTCCTTCCATGCAAATGAGGGTAGATTACCTCTAAAAAAGCTTCCTTCCTCAGTCCTACTCCATTAGAGTAATTATCATACAGGTGACCTGGTGGTCTAGGGGTAAGGTGTCAGACTTCTTTGCTGGAGGTCCGGGGCTCAATCCTAGGTCCCGGGACAGATTTATCTGATTGCCAAACCCTTCCTTCACTTCTGACAAGACGTGTATTAATCACAACTTGTGAATGTGTGGAATGCCAGGCCTCCACCGTGGTTCGGGTCTCACGTTAAACTGTAGGTCTTTCATTTCATCCCACAATCACCCTACCATTACACATTAGTGTAAGTGCGTATAACCCGAACGGGTAGTAAGACGCGGTGCTAATAATAATGATGATGATGATGATAATAATAATAATAATAATAATAATAATAATAATACATGCGTATAACCTGAACAAGCGGTAAGAAGCGGGAATAAAAAAAGCATTCAAGATTGATTTTTTTTTTCTAATCTGTTGACTCACACACAATTTAAATTTTGTTCTTCTATTAATTAATGATAATATTATAGTAAGATCTTTGTTCCTTAGACCAAACACAATGCTGGAATAGAAACTAACTACTCATAGCATTTCTCCCTTTGCTCATCCCGGATATCTTGGAACAACGTAAACGAAACAACTTTTAAAGTGTTTTTTTTTTCTTTGGCACCGCGTCTTACTACCCGTTCGAGCTATACGCTCATGTACTGATTACGCTAATGGTTTTGGGGACTAAGAATGTAATATTTAGAAGAAATGTACCCATATTTGTGTGGAGGGAGAGTGGAAAACAATTTGGTAGAAACCAACCTCAGTACACCCGACCTAGATTCGAACCGCGATCTTACTGAAATCGTCAGTCGAAGCGGGTTGTTCTAACTAAATCTCTAATCTTTGCGGTAAGTCAATTATATAAGAATTATGTTGATGATATAGAATGTAATCTATTATATTTTAATTTTTTTAAACACCAACAACTAAAATAATTTTACATCATATCTATACTGTCGTAGCTTGCAGTCTTTGGATATTGAGGGCATATAAGGATGACGTATGCCCAAGCAATCGTACTGTCAAATAGTTCTAAATCAGCCGTTATGCACGCGCACCAGGTCATCTGTTTAGAACGGAGATTGTTTTGCCAATTAGCATAATGCAGTGTATTGCGGAAACACCCCTTTTCTGATGGTATAAAACAGTGTCCTTTAGACTTTTTTTTTAAAAAAGGGGGGGGGCTGAGAAGTACACCAGCTATTACGGGGCTACCTCGAAGTGCTTTACATACCCAGATACAGAGTTTCAATAATTTTAAGGATAATATCTTACAGCTTGAGTGTCTGTTCAGTACGGAGTAGGACGCCCCAAACCATCTTTAAAGTCTTGAATTAGATAACAACCGCGCATAGTCGAGCAGCCGTGTATTCGACGCCAGTTAGATTTATGATACCGAAGCTTGGTCAGGGAATGGAACTGCTAAGTAGGGACATCGATAAAACGAGGACCTTTTTCTAAACTCTTTTAACCTGTTCTAAGACTTACATCACATTTATACACTCATATAGTAATTAATTTATTTCAATAAACAAGATAAAAACGAACCCCACGATTGTTTTCCGTGGTCTAACTCATACGACTTGGCCATCCTGAAACGTTGGCCCATGGGTTAGGTGGAGTAGCGACAATATTATATCTGTTTAACCTGTTTAGCCCATTTCACCGGTCCATATAGTCCCCCAGGTGACGTCATGAATGTTGAACCACCTGCTAGGACTGGTGAGGGAGTTTGACAACATCCTCATTACGTCATATAATACCTACCTCTGAGTCTTTAACCTCCCAGGTGACGTCACGAATGTTAAACAACCTGCTAGGACTGGTGAAGGAGTTTTTTGACAACATTCTTATTACGTCATATAATACCTACCTCTGTTTCTTTAACCCCAAGGTGACGTCATGAATGTTAAACAACCTACTAGGACTGACGAAGGAGTATGATAACATCTTCATGACGTCATATAATACCTACCTCTGAGTCTTTAACCCCCAGGTGACGTCATGGACTAGGACTGATGAAGGAGTAGTACAACATTCTGATGGCTTCATATCTCGCCTATCTCTGAGTCTTTAATCCCCCAGGTGACGTCATGAATGTTGAACCCCCTGCTAGGACTGGTGAAGGAGTATGATAACATCTTCATGACGTCATATAATACCTACCTCTGAGTCTTTAACCCCAAGGTGACGTCATGGACTAGGACTGATGAAGGAGTAGTACAACATTCTGATGGCTTCATATCTCGCCTATCTCTGAGTCTTTAATCCCCCAGGTGACGTCATGAATGTTGAACCCCTGCTAGGACTGGTGAAGGAGTTTGACAACATCCTCATGACGTCATATAATACCTACCTCTGAGGCTTTAATCTCCCAGGTGACGTCATGAATGTTAAACAACCTACTAGGACTGATAAAGGAGTAGTACAACATTCTGATGACGTCATATATTGCCTATCTCTGAGTCTTTAATTCCTCAGATGACGTCATGAATGTTAAACGACCTAATAGGGCTGCTGAAGGAGTATACAAACATTCTGATGACGTCATATAACGCCTACCTGTGTTTCTCTAGTCCCCCAGGTGACGTCTTGAATGTTGAACACTGTAAAGATGGGTAACAGCAGTAACCTGCTAGGGCTCGTGACGTAGAATGGTAGTATCGTCTTGCAGTGGGTCACCTCCAGAGGGTAAAGGATGACCACGAAGAAGAGATGGTGCATCACGACCACAAAGAAGAGGTTGCGCGGGTCACTGACCAGACCGTAACGGAATAGGTCAACTGCTATGACGATCATCGTAGACAGTATTAGAAGGCCGTACATGACGGAGAGAAGCTTGGCGGACATCAGCTGAAAGTCGAACTTACGTCTTACTTCCCGTTCGGGTTAAACACTCATGTACTAATCACGCTAACGGCTTTAGGGATTAGGAGGATTATATTTAAAATAAGTGTACCCGCATTTGTGTGGAGGGTGAGTGGAAACCCATTTTTGAAAACTACCCTCAGTACACCCGAATGAGATTCGAGCCTCGATCTCACCGCCATCAGCGGTCTAGTCTACTGTGAGAGTTGCGTGTTAGACCACACGGCCACCGATGCTGGTTTTGCCGACAGTTGATGGACTGTCTACTTTAGGAATATTTACATGACAAAACGAGTAAGCTATACAACTCATCAAAGTAACTCTGAGACGGTTACGACTTTATTTATTTACCTGTATCCGTCTGTTACAAAAGCAACACACCATATAAAGCAGGAAACAGCCAAAGCATTCACTTTCATGCTCGTGCCACCATCTTGATGGAAGACAGTCGCGAAAGAATGAACCAACAAAAGGAATACCCCAGTTGGGCACAAGAAGGATGATATTAGAATGAGTAGCTGCGAACAAAAGTGAAAGTGAATATTTTTTGTACAAGAGTTTGCAATTGAAACTTAAGATACAGCACATTCGTATTCTTAATTATACTGCACTAGAGGATTTTAATATGTATCAACTATTGCTAAAATGTTGGAAGCCAATGATAATTTAAATTAAATACATTTTAATTATTGTTAGTCATTATTTAGTTTATAATTTTATTAATTAGTAAGAATTTAATACTAAATCTATTTTTCTTATATATTAATTTAATAGCTAGTACATATATATATATAATATAAATAATTTATACTAAAATACATATAAAAATAAATATATTTGAAATACTACTATATGTTTAGTCTATATGCAATATATCTATAGTATTAGCCATCAAACACTATTTGTCCTCAACTCAATAATTAATCGTTATATTAAGTGATGGTTTTATTTTTTAGTAAGAATTTAATATTAATTTATTTTTATTACATATTAAAATAATAAATAGTATGTATCTAATACAAATAATTTATATTTTACTAATAAATATTACATATATTTTAAATCATACTATGTATTTATATAAAACCTAATATTAGGAACTAAAACTATTTGTTTTCAATTATATATATGTTTGTATAAATAAAAAAATAATAATAATTATATTCTTATTGTAAAACGACATTGCACAGGAACAGACACAATTGGGACAAGGAATATTGTAAGTCACAGGACAGTCGCCATTCTTATGTTGTGTTAGTTCCTTTTGTTATGTTTACAAGATAATTTCAATACGAATCTAAGATAAGAGTGTCTGGTATTTCACCGGAGCTCGTAAGAAAGCAATCATTTGACTGTCTGTAATTCTCGTCATGGTACATACTAGATATTGGAAAGCCGTATTGTCCAGGATCTAATAATTTAAGGCTCTATACAACAAGTGGTTGACCTCGGTGGTCTTGGGGTAAGTGCTCACCTTAAGGAACCGATGTTCATGAGTTCAAACCCAGCCGAGGTCGACGGATTTTTCTTGAGTGATACAAATCCGTAGTATAACTTACTTCGGAAGGGGAAGTAAAGCCTTCAGCCTTATGTCTACTATGGCACGTAAAAGAACCATGGAAAGTATGATTCAGTTTGTAAGTTGTTGTCGTCTTCTCTTCCCGGTCTTGAATTATTAAGTTGGGAATATACCAAGCTATAATCCTACCCTATTGTTCTTTACGATCGAGATCTCTTCCTTTGTAACAAGAAAACAAATTAGAATTTTTGAGAACAAAGGGATTAGAAAGATATTTTATCCTAAGAGGTATGAACAAAGAAGAAATTGGAGAAAGTTACGTAATGAAGAGCTTCCCTGGTTTGTATTAATCTCTGAACTGCTGGCCTAAAATAAAGAAGACTTGCAGGAAATGATGGACCACTGGTGAAGAGAAAGAGCAAATATGGCATGGAGTCAACATCAAAAGTGATGGTGATTTAAAAAAAAAAGAATAGCCGATGAAAATAAAAATTGGAAACCAGGAGTTGAAAGACATAGAGCACTTAAAGTACCTGGGATTCTGTTGACAAAGGATGCCTACTGCGCCAAGGAAACTAGGTCGAGTGTCGCCATGGAAAGTAAGTTGAATTGTATCTGAGGAAGAAACTGATAAAATTCCCACTTTGGAGCAGAAACTTGGACTCTTAGGAATATGGAAAAGATGTACTTGGAGAGCTTTGAAATGTGGTGCTAAGAAGACTTGATAAGATCAGGTGGACAGACAGGGTGACAAATGAAGAAGTCCTAAGAGAGTGGGTGAGAAGAGAAATGTAGGTATTTGGTACAAACAAACTAGATCAGACACGCCTTAGGAAGAAAGGTTGAGGGAAAGAGGAGCTTAAGAAGACGGAGGATTCAATTATCAGAGAGCTTGAAGGAATAACAATTGAGCAAGAACCAAATAAGGTAACAAAATAGTACGATACATCTTATAATTTGTCCTAGTCTTACATGGTAAATGGTGAAAAATCTGTTGAGCCTTGTATTTGTTCCAAGTTCACATTTAAATTGGTTGATGATTAAGTCAACAATGTTAACAATTCCGATGGGATCCATCTTCTCCTCTGGTTGAAAAGCTCGTCGAAGGTTTCCGGACATTGGGTGTAGGCGATGCTGCTAGGAGTATACTTCACGCGATGACCCCTCATGAGAAGCAATGTGGTCATCCAACGATCCTCTCCTAGTAAGTAATAAAAAAACTAACAATACATTCTAAAGAAAACCACCTACATACGTTTTAAGTTGGGGCTGTAGTGAACGCAAGTTAAGGGCAGTGTTCTTGCAATTTTATAATAAAACTTTTTTTGGCCAAAATAAATCAAACATAGAGTTTAATTTTATTCCAGTGTTGATATCAACAGTTGTCTGTCATAGCATAGTGGAATTAGATGAGAGACTTTTTAAATTAATATAAAAAAATCATGAAATTCCAGGACACCCTTGACAGAAATTCAACAACTGATAATATCAACATGTGAATAAAATTAAACTGCATGTTTCTACCAGAGCAATAGTT
The DNA here is from genome assembly GCA_033556935.1 of Timema podura. Lineage (NCBI taxonomy): Eukaryota > Metazoa > Arthropoda > Insecta > Phasmatodea > Timematidae > Timema > Timema podura. The sequence continues at coordinate 52,735,454 of JAVRXN010000012.1, read as the reverse complement.
GATTTATTTTGGCCAAAAAAAAAAGTTTTGCTATAAAAACTGCAAAAAATACGGATCTTTTCTTGCATGCCCTGCATCTCCACCCTAGTGATCACGTGAAACTCTCTTTCAGATGTAGCCACTTTTAAAACAAAATTACTATACCAACTTTTAAGAAAACTAAACATTTTCAAAAATAAATTGCCAGTAAGCTATCATTAAATAATCTTTTATTTAAGAACAATTATATATTCCTGTTTATTATATAAAGCACTTCCCATATACTCATTTTAAACATAAAAGCAATTTTTGAAAAATTTCATTTTTTCGAAAATGTGTCGTGTATGAAATAAACAAGATATGAACGTCATTGACAGGTGCACTATGCTAGGCTGTCACAGTAGCTTTATTTTTTAATTAACTACTGAAACTTGGTTATCAAATAATAAGTACCTGGCCGAATGGTCAAAGGCGTCTCTAGTTTTAAACTAGACTGCCAATGACAAGGAGAAAGGGATTCGAATCCCTGTTGGGTGAACTAAGTGTTTTATTTTCTAATTTTTTTTTTTCAAATTTCCATCCACACAAATGTGGGTATGACTCTTCTAAAATTCAACCTGCCTTAATTTATAAAATATTAGTGTAATTTGTACGTATTAGTATAACCCAAACGGATAGTATAGGATCGCATTAAATATGTTTGTATTTTTAAAAAGTTTTCATACCTTGGTTTCTCTGCACGAATTGTATCGCCTCGGAAGAATCTTGAGAGAAGACTTCCAGGATTTCCATCAGAGCACTTCCTCTGAACAGGGAGAAACAGCCAGGACTACACAGGACTCCTCCAAGGACATTCTCCGCGCACTTCTGCAACCAATGACCCACGTGGTACTCGAACTTCTGGCTCCACACGAAGAAACCTGTCAACACCATTTTGTATTCTAGAAGCCATCTTGAGAAGGCCTAAACTAAAGGAGCAATGAATGTACTCTTCACCTTCCGTGAAAGGTAACAAGCTTACCTTACACTATTACACTATGGCGTGGCATACAATATAGGACCAGAGTACAGTCCGTCAAGGTAAGACTGATACCATTCAGGGTAGACGGAGTGTACTTTTGATTGAGTGGAATTAGTTTATCTGCCAGGGAATGTATGGGATACATTCCTACGAAGTGTAAATATTATTTCATAATGTTTGGTAAAGGGAGAAACCTAAATATTTTATCATTCTCTTTCATTAACATACATTATATATATTCCCTGTTCTATTATCCCTCCTCATTACTTCAACAAGATGGTGGACACACACAGCTCACCATAGCCCCACTCCATTACTTCAACAAGATGGTGGACACACACAGCTCACCATAGCCCCACTCCATTACTTCAACAAGATGGTGGACACACACAGCTCACCATAGCCCCACTCCATTACTTCAACAAGATGGTGGACACACACAGCTCACCATAGCCCCACTCCATTACTTCAACAAGATGGTGGACACACACAGCTCACCATAGCCCCACTCCATTACTTCAACAAGATGGTGGATACACACAGCTCACCACAGCCCCTACTCCATTACTTCAACAAGATGGTGGACACACACAGATCACCATAGCCCCACTCCATTACTTCAACAAGATGGTGGACACACACAGCTCACCATAGCCCCACTCCATTACTTCAACAAGATGGTGGACACACACAGCTCACCACAGCCCCACTCCATTACTTCAACAAGATGGTGGACACACACAGCTCACCATAGCCCCACTCCATTACTTCAACAAGATGGTGGACACACACAGCTCACAAGAGTCCCTTCTCGTGACGTCAACAAGATGGTGGCACACACACACACACACACGACTCACCGGAGCCCGAAGCATGCAGACGGCCACACACTGACCCTGTCCGTTTGTCCCTCCTCATGACGTCAACAAGATGGTCGACAGAAACAGGAGAGAAAGAGACGTCTCCGTCGAGAGTCAGGATGAACGTTTTACTGGCCGAGTGGTTGAGACGATGTGTCAACAGATAGGACATGTACATCACCTGCGAACACGACAGTGAGATCCTGAGGACACACGTTTTCAATGGATGGAATATTGGCTTGGCAAACAATAATCTTTGGATTTCATTCAAATCAACTGATATTATTGACTGTCTTTTACTTTTAAGAAATCAAGTGCATATGTGACGATTATTTTCCTTGGTCCATGTTGTCAAACTGATTTTTTTGTTAAATATTATTAATGACGAGCTTGATAGAAACTGACAGCTTTAGGTACAGATAAAAACTGGTACTCCTTTCAAACTGAGAATTAGAAGTTTTTCGCACCCAACTCTTCTTATGTTTGCAAGTTAACTATAAATAATAATTATCAACTTTGACATTCCCTTTGTAACCTGTCAATTCTGGCACTCCTTTGTAAGGAATCTATACATACACACACCTGTCAATTCCACCACCCCTCTACAAGAAAGATATTTGAAACCTGTCGATTCTGACACTCCTTTGTAAATAAGCTATAGAGATGTGTCAATGCTGGCACTCTCTTGTAATTAACGTTTCAACGTTGACATCCCTTTGATAGCAAACTATATAAACCTGTCAATTCTGGCACTCTTAAACAAGCTGATACCTGTCAATTCTGTCACTCCTTTGTAGGAAAGCTATATATACACCTGTCAATTACACCACTCCTTTATAGGCAAGCTTTTGGAACCTGTAAATTCTGGCACTCCATTGTAAGCAAGTTACAAAGGCCTGTCAACGCTTGTACTGTATTATAAGAAAGCTGTTGAGGCATACAAAAGCTGACACGCGCTTTTAAGAAAGCTATACAAGCCTTTCAACGCTAGAATCTCCTAGCTAGTGAATTATTTAGACAAATAAATTCCTTTCCTCCATCGCAAGCTGGCAATAGACTTTCTCAAAGCCACACAATACAAGAGAAACGTCAGAAATACAAAGACCAAACGTTCTAGAACATTCTAACAACATAAAAGAACGATATAAACAGTATATAATTTGTATATAGGCTTATATAATATATTCAAAGCCATAACTCTGTTTAATTCTGTTACCCTGTTTGAAAACTAAACTTGACTATCACATTAGTGCTTTCTTACCTGACTCCATCTCTTCCCGTGTCTGATTCTATTCCTGTCTTTGAGGTGAACCAGCATGGCGGTGTGTCCCGGTAGAGAGTACTCTAGTCTACCACCGTAAGGAGTCTCTATATTCCTTGGCGGAGCCACACTAGCGCCGAACGTCTGTTCCACCACACTCACAAGATTCTTCACGAACAGATTAAACGACGGGCCGTTCGATGTATTTGTGAAGGCGTCATCGAAGAAAATATGAACTAAAATAAATAAGAAAACGTTCTATTTATATCATATTATAAAAATTAAATGGTACTAAAAAAAACTTGTAAGATTTATGAAACGAAATGATATATGTTGTTGAAAAAAAAAACACTCTGGCAAAGAGCATAACAATTAATTGAGGTTTTCAAAGACCTCCATAGAAATATACATATTTGCTTATCGCTCAGAAACGATTGCTTTTATAATTTTTTTTTCAAATTAAAATATTTTTAATAGTACTACAACTTTACAATGATTATAATTATAATGTATGGTTATGTATAGTACCACCAAAGTCATTTTTAGGGTAAAAGCTGTTTCACTGGACTCAATTCAACTGTTTTATGATGTAGAATACAAAAAAACTGCACTACCATGTGGTTCCTGGCTAAAACTGAACTACTTACCTTTGTTGAAGAAGGTACAGGAAATAATGATAGAAATAGAATGAGAAAAAATGTATGGCTATCGCAGATAACATATTAAAACAGTTAAGAATTTTTTGACCCATAAATGTAAGACTTTAACTGACTCAATTTTATGAAATACATTTCCAAGTTGACGAGAAAATTTTAGTGGAGAATATGTAAAAAAAAAAAACTTAAATAAATGGTCGTAAGCCTACGTATAAAATAAAAACAATCTATTTTTTACGTAAAATTAAACAAAGATTTACCTTCGAGATTAAAGTATTTGCCATCATCAAAATCTATATTCCTATTGGAATTGTTCTTGTCCAGTTTCTCGATTGAACCAACGAAGCCCATCATTTCTGTTCTCGTTTCATGCCACATCGTTGCGCATGCGTAGACTGTGATCACGTGATCCGGCGAAGACAATCCAGAGGAGTCCATGGAGTCATATCCATGATCTTCCTCCATGGATGTAGGTACGGGGTGCCCAGCGTGGTTCATTAGGCTATGGTGAAAGTTTGGCATTTCTTTATATTATGATATATTTTCTGTTTCTGGGATATCTGAAGATTCTTTGATGGAAGGGTATTTAAAACGTAAAAATGTAATATCTGGAATAAAAAAGAAATGGTAAAAATGACATTATATATTATTATTATTATTATTATTATTATTATTATTATTATTATTATTATTATTAGCAGCAGCGCGTCTTACTACCCATTCGGGTTATACGCACTTACGCTAATGTGAAATGGTAGGGTGATTGTGAGATGAAATGGAGGACCTACAGTTTAACGTGGGATCCGAACCACGGTGGAGGCCAGGCATTCCTCACATTCACAAGTTGTGATTAATACAAGTCTTGTCAGAGGTGAAGGAAGGGTTTGGCAATCAGATAAATCTGTGCCGGGACTTAGGATTGAACTCCGGACCCTCAGCAAAGAAGTCTGACACCTTACCCCTAGACCACCAGGTCACCCCATTATATAGTAGAGTTCTGACACAAACAGAAAATTACTAAAACTATTTTAATATATTATTATTCTGGCGAGATAAATAAAAATTAGAAGTTGTAAAAAATATTAATCTGGAGAACAATTTTTACTATTTATAATATTACACATATTAATATTGCGAGAGAGAGTTATACAAAGACAAAAATATACATTATCAACACAGCAATACAAAGCACAATATACAAAAAAAATGGTACGGCACACCGCACAGACTTTCTCTCTCTTTCTATAAACTCGTAAGATTTCTGAACGGAATAATGTACATTGTATCATCACCACTCCACATAAGAACACGCATAAAATAATATATAATGATATAGAATCAATGAGAAAAGAGGCGCATCTTTGTCCACCTAAGAACATTTCAAACAGTTTAATGTCTTCCACAAGGGTCAACACTTCGTATTAAAATTTCGATTTCTGGTTAAATTTTAACATTTTAAAAGGTGTTGCAGATCTTCAAGTCATCGCATTGATATTTAATTATTCATTTATACATTTTGACCAATAAAAAATGTAAATATTGACTATTGAGTCTAAAATGGAGATAGATCATTGCTATGCAAACATTTCTCCTAAGAGATTTAAGGAAAAATAACATACTTTTTTTAGATACTTACTTATATTTAATTACTCTATGGCATTGGAGTATTATTGCGTTAAGACTTAAGTAGTATATGTTTACAACTAAAGCTCACAAAATTGTATTAATATATTTGCAAATATCTCAGAAACTGCTGTTTTTATAAAAATATATGTCAAATAAAAGTTTTTTATTTCTAATAGTCCTACAATTTTGCAATGATAAGTTGTTTAGTTTCTCCAATAGTTGTGGAGATACGGAAATTAACGCTTCTGTAATGTACCCTAAAAATCATTTTCATAGGAAAATGAAAATAGCCAGTTTATTTATAATCTTAATCAACGCCTAGATACGAATTTTAATCAAAATCATTTAAGCAGATTTTGAGAAAACCAAATTTTTCTCTTTTCGTCCTTCAGTAAACTACCCTTAATTTTAAGTTTTTATAGACACACAGACAGACGGCATTGCAAATACTATTTTTTAGGGTTCGGGGGGTCATGAGACGTCGACATCCATCAACATTTCAGGTTAGTTTTTCTTACGGTCGCAATACTTAAGCTTTAATGCCCAAAAAGTTAAAAATATATATATAATTGCGTATATATTGAAAGTTATTGATTTTATAAAAATATGTTTCGAATAAAATATATGTATTATAAATATATATACATATTTGTAATGCTAAGTAATTTCATATCTCAAATAGTTTCGGAGCTATTATAAAAAATGTTAATTTACGCATCAGACCGGAGCCCTTAAAACGATTTTGCCGAAATATTGAGAGTAGCCATTTTGTTTGGAATATTTATTTATGTTCATAAATGAAATTTAATCAAAATCGTTAGAGCCGATTTTGAGAAAATTGACTTTTTCTCTTTTTGCCCTTCAGTAAACTACCCTTAATTTTAAGTTTTAATAGACACACAGACAGACGGCATTGCAAAGACTATTTTTAAGGGTTCGGGGGGTCATGAGACGTCGACATCCATCAACATTTCAGGTTAGTTTTTCTTACGGTCGCAATACTTAAGCTTTAATGCCCAAAAAGTTAAAAATAAATATATAATTGCGTATATATTGAAAGTTATTGATTTTATAAAAATATGTTTCGAATAAAATATTTGTATTATAAATATATATACATATTTGTAATGCTAAGTAATTTCATATCTCAAATAGTTTCGGAGCTATTATAAAAAATGTTAATTTACGCATCAGACCGGAGCCCTTAAAACGATTTTGCCGAAATATTGAGAGTAGCCATTTTGTTTGGAATATTTATTTATGTTTATAAATGAAATTTAATCAAAATCGTTAGAGCCGATTTTGAGAAAATCGACTTTTTCTCTTTTTGCCCTTCAGTAAACTACCCTTAATTTTAGGGGTAGATATCCAATTCCAAAAACCCCTCGGGGCAACCCTATAAAAACCCTAGATATCAAGTTTCAGCTCAATCGGTAAAATAGTTTAGGCTCTAGTTGGAGGTACAGACAGACAGACAGACAGACAGACGGAAATTCAAAAACCACTTTTTCGGATTCAGGAAGTCATGAAACGTCAAAATTCATCAAAATCTCGAGTTCGATTTTTTTGACGATCACAATACTTTCTCTACCTGTAAGATAGAGAGAAAGTAAAAAACAAAGAATGCATGATAATCAAACAATAAACAAAACACTTCGATGGAGATACAGTTGTAATAGAAAGACCACAATCCATAGACATAACAGAGAACACTTAAATATTAAGTAGATATTCAACAATATTCATATATAGAGTCATGTCATCCGCAGCTGTCAAGTTTGATTTTATTACTACCTATAAAATAACACTAATATTATGGTAAAATGCTATCAAAATGTTGAACGCAAAAAAAGTTTTTATTTTCTAAAAATTTCTTTCTATAACATTTTTATTATAATAGACCACTCAACTTTAATATATAATTTTTTTTAGAACCACGTCCCAATACCTATTCGGGTCATACGCGTATATACTTATTACACTAGTGGTTTTAGGGATGTAGAGGGCGATATTTAGAGGAAGCGTTCCTGAATTTGCGTGAAGAGAGAGTGGAAAACTATTTTGTGAAAACCACCCTCGGTACACCCGACCGAGATTATAACCTCGATCTCCCTGTCATCGGCAGTCTAGTCTACTGTGAGAGTAGCGCCTTAGAACATGCGGCCACCGGGACGGGTTATTTCTAAATTATTTCCCACTTTACCTTAGCGGTTATATTTATTTTAAATTCCATCTTTAAAGCCCTTAACCATTTTATCGAAAATAAATTGTGAATAGTCAGAGAATGGACGGAAATTGGTTGCTATACAAACCGCCATTTTATTACGTAGGCCTATTTACTATGATTTTTTATTTGAGGTATTTAACAGACTGATTATGTCAACACATGACTTATAAAACTAGCTAAAATCTAGAACAAACACAAAATCCAGACCCCCGACAGTAGATTCATCACTGGGAAAGGGGAAACCCACATTTCAACAATGATAAATTTCACAGCCATGTTGGTAATCGAACCCTGGATCCCTGCCATTAGACAGACACGCTACCGACTTAGCTGAGGTGTCAGACAAGCTACTATAACCGGTTCAATTGTTTACCTGTGGCACTGTAGTTACCAGTTATTCCCAATCTGGTAGTAAGTGTAGTATTGTATTTTCAGTACCAATAAATTGTCAATACAGAAACAATTGCTAATTCAAAAATATAAATACAAAAAGTTCTAGGGGTGCACTTGCTTCTTTGAAACAATCATGGTAACTGTTATAAAATTATCTATCAATATCTATTTATAATGAATGTGACACCTTTGACATTGACATTGTAATAACAGTGACAAAAAAAGTTTTGCACTGATTTGTTTCCTGTGTCAATCATAGTGTATTGTCTAAAACTTAAGATACCGTAGCTCAGTTTATGTTTGGTTGTAATAACTACATAACACACACTTGAATTTAACTAGTATTTCTGTGAATATTAGAATTTGCTTCCTATATTTAAAATAAAATGCTAGGTAATCGTGTTTAAGAATTAGGTCATGTTCTTTATCGTTATTTCTATCTCTGGGTGGTACTCTGTGGAACACGTGTTAACGTCAACTTTTTTTTTTCAGTTTTTATACTAGAACTTCTTTTTTGGTCAAAATAAATAAAATAATTCTCTAGTACGAACATATAGTTAAATCTTCTTCACATGTCGATATAAATAGTTTTTGAACATCTGTCAATGTTGTCCTGAAATTTAATGACAGATTTTTCTCTTCATTTAAAAAGTTTCTTGTCTAATACTGCTATGCTCATGACAAGATATTCAACAACTGTTGATATCACAATGGGTGTAAAATTATACTCTATGTCTGTATTTTGGACCCGCCTCGGTGGCTTAGTTGGCTAACGCGTTAGTCGTGTTGAGCCCGACTGCCGAGGACGGGGAGATCGAGGTTCGAATCTCGGTCGGGTGAACTGGGGGTGGTTTTTCTTAAATGGTTTTCCACTCTCCCTCCACGCAAGTGCGGGTTAAGTTCCTCTTAATTCAACCTTCCCAATTCCTAATCCATTAGCGTAATTAGTACTTAAGCGTATAACCCGAACGGGTAGTAAGACGCGGTGCTAAATAATAATAATAATATGTCTGTATTTAAGCAATATTTGAGCTATTTTGACAAAATAAAAGTTTTGATATATAAAAACTGCATAAACACTGACCTTTATCTCGTCCCCTACTTCCCCTCCTTGAGACCAAGGCCACCCTCCGGTGTGTGCGGCCCCACAGCCCCCCCCCCCCCCCCGCCTTTGCTTTAGGTGACAGAGGGGGAAAAACAAATGGGAAATTTTTGGTTGCACAATCGTTTAGTAGGCTCCCTGCATAGAAGAAATATCTAATATTGTCTGAGTGTAGTAACCAGGGGTGTAATGGAGCGGGAACGCCTGGGAACGCCGTTCCAGCACTGCTTTTCGTGGAAATATATTTAAAATAATTTTTTTTTTAGTAAAGTTTTACTCTATGCAATTCTAAGTTAACTAATTGATTTTATATTAATACTATGTTAAAACTTTTGTTCATGCAATAAATTATGATGAAATTTACCGTTCTCTATACGAATTCTTGGAATTTTAGGGGAAGTGCTGTAAGATACTGCTTTAGTAACCATTAAAAAAATGCTCCAAATAGCTTATAAAGGCAATTTTTATATTTGTGAAATTTTATCGCCTAAGGTCCATTTCTGATAAAGACGTGCATTAATCACAGCTTGTGAATGTGTGGAATGCCAGGCCTCCACCGTGGTTCGGATCCCACGTTAAACTGTAGGTCCTCCATTTCATCTCACTATCACCCTACCATTACCATTAGCGTAAGTGCGTACAACCCGAACGGGTAGTAAGAGGCGGTGCTTATAATAATAATAGTTCCAAGCAGTTCCATCTTTGTCACAACCTTGCCTTCAAGAAGCTGCCAAGAGAAGACGGCTTGATGTCAAAATAGATGGAGATTTCCGGGGATAAAACTTTGTTGAAGCGTGGGCAGCACGTCTTGAACTTCCTCTAGTACCTGTGTTCATGTGACTCGAGATAAAAAAAACTGACAATTCATTCATTTCTTTTTTAATCTGCTTGAATTTATTGGAAATTCTCATCGTGCAACTTGAGATTAGATGTAATTTCCATCTTATAGGAATATTGCAATCAGAATCAAGGGTTAAGCCGATAACAATTGAGACGACAGAATGATGAATGGAGACTTTGATTTAATGTTGAAATTTACAAATACAGGAAATGGTTGCATCATTGGTTAATGGAGAGGAGAAGTATTGGGAGTGGGGGTTCACTGGCGGCTGCATGAAGTGTTTCACGTATGTCTTCTATTCAGGGCTGAGGTATCGCTATTCAGGGCTGAGGGATTGGTATGCACGCGTCTATTTTTACACTCTTCGGCTCCGGCTCAGAATCATTTATAAATGGCTAAAGTATATTGATTTAGTAATAACAAATTTACTTCAGTAAAATGCTCAACTACTGATGACTTAATGGGCAGCATCTTTGACATTTTAATGTATATTTGAATAAATTTGTTAATATGAATAACAAATATTTGTCCTAAATAAAAAAAGTAGAACATTAAAACTATAACTATATATTTACCATATACTATTAAACTATAATACATATTATTTTAAATCCGGAGTCTCTATATTTTTATCGACTCCATCTCCACCTAAAACCTCCTTAGACTCAGACTTCATGGAATTATTATTTTGATAACGGTTGGTTTCTTGCTAATGACCAGCCCACTGAAATTCTTCCATTTGCCTTATTGCATCCCAATGAAGATGCGTTCAATCATTAACCTTTAGAGCGTTACACTGAACTAGATTTTTTTTTATCTATTGTATAATCAGTTGTTTTTTTTACATAAAGAACGCAGAAGATGGATTGAGGTGGGAAGCCAATCAATCATCAGCTGTTTATAACCGTAAAAGAGCAGCAAACGATATCTTTGGACTTTCCGAGATGAGTGTCTTGTTGATGACAATGCTCTACCTTTTGCCGTCATTTACGATAACTTTCTTTTACCTCTTTCTACATAATAGTAAGTACGATAAAAAATACTAACGAATATTTGGAGTTAATTTAATGGAATTTTACTTGGCTTTTATTTCCCTCCAGCCCACCTTGGTGACCGCACGGTCTAAGGCTCTACTCTCGAAATAGATTAATACTGCTGAAGACGAGGAAATCGGGGTTCGATCCTGGTCGGGTATAATGATGGTGATTTTTTCCTAAACATTTTTACACTCTCTCTCCATGCAAATTCCGGTACACTTCCTCTGCATTCAAACTTTTTCTAGTGTAATTAGTAGGCAGGCGTTTACCTCGAACGGGTAGTAAGACGTGGTGGTAGAAAAAAAATCCCTTCATCACGGGTTTGTTTAGCTTACAACTGGAGCTTTATTAAATTTAGGAGCATATATTTAGCACCGCGTCTTACTACCCGTTCGGGTTATACGCTTAAGTACTAATTACACTAATGGATTAGGAATTGGGAGGGTTGAACTTAGAGGAAGTGAACCCGCATTTGCGTGGAGGTAGAGTGGAAAACCATTTAGGAAAAAACCACCCCCAGTTCACCCGACCGAGATTCGAACCTCGATCTCCCCGTCCTCGGCAGTCGGGCTCAACACGACTAGCGCGTTAGCCAACTACGCCACCGAGGCGGGTTATTTAGGAGCAATTGTTTATACTTTACAAGATAACAGGTTTTTTTTTCTATGAAGAGCTGGAAGGAGTAATTTGGCTCGTCCATGGCAACGAAAAGTGAACGTAAGGGCGGAAGTTTTACGTGAACACTTTTATAAAATATTTTGATTTAGATCATCACTATACTCAGTGGTTGCTTGTGGGTTGTTACCAGAGCAATACAAACTTGACAGGACTGTACACGTTCTATTTCTTACCATTCAGTAACAAACTTTCCCTTAAATAACAATAACCGGGCACAGAACTACTTACATTACTACCCACTTCAATGAGCGAATGGTCTAAGGCGTCACTCTAGTGTTAGACCAGCCTGATGATGACAGGAAGATCTGGGCTTAGATTCCTGGTCGTGTGTGTGTTGAAGTTTTTTTTTTGCATAAATGTTTTTCCACTTTCTTTCCACTCAAATACGAGTAGATCACCTTTAAAATTCTTCCTTTCTCAACACTACCCTGTTAGAGTAATTGTATGTGTGTGTAGCCTGAACAGAGGATAGTAAATAAATAACACTATTGTTTTTGTGGGTCAAATGGATAGCAAGAGAACTGCTTATTAGTACAGTCCCGTCAGCCTAGCTTTCCGTGGCAACAAAATATACTGGATACCCCTGCTTATTATTTTATAGGCATACTTTCTTTATTAATTAAAACAATCCTCGGTCCCGGCACAGATTTATCTGATTGCCAAACCCTTCCTTCACCTCTGACAAGACGTGTATTAATAACAACTTGTGAATTTGAAGAATGCCAGGCCTCCACCGTGGTTCGGATCCCACGTTAAACTGTAGGTCCTCCATTTCATCTCATAATCACCCTACCATTACACATTAGCGTAAGTGCATATAACCCGAACGGGTAGTAAGACGCGGTGCTAATAATAATAATAATAATAATAATAATAATAATAATAATAATAATAATAATAATAATAATAAAAACATAATTGTTCATTTTAAGAGTTTGATATTGTATTTGATTTATGGCATAGTCTATACAAACCGAACTGAAACGAACTTTACATGTTTTAAACGGTTCAAGATATATTATAATATTATAATCAAAGGTAACTTACATTATTATTAAATTTAGTTTTCTAACAATAGCACAACATTTACTATACCAACACTAGTGTTAAGTTTCTGTCACTTGGTTTGATTTAATACTTTTGTTTGTGTGTGTGTGTGTGTGTGTGTGTGTGTGTGTGTGAAAAGAAATTAAGTAAAAACGAGACAATTTTAAGCAATACACTTTGTTGAGAACATACAAATAAATATTTCTGTTTTATTTGGGTGGGCTGAGATTCAATTTATTTCTTATTGTTTAAAATATTCTGAAGATAAAACATACTTTGAAGAAGAAAAGGTGTTTGGGAAGTGGGGCTTTAATTTTGTGGAAACGTATTTAGGAGTTAGAGGGTCTTGGATCAACTCTTCCTGGATATTGGAGATAAGGTCCTCTTTCATATCTTGTGGAAGAAACTTTGGCCAAAGTTAAAGCCCTTAGAGTCACTCTTCCTCGAGATTGGTGATGAGTTCCAGAAGACTCAACGAGCAGTCCTCGTAGATCATTTCACAATCCTCTCCATTCAGTCCTTGTCGTTCAGCCAGATAATATTCCCGACCAATATCTTCTTCATCATTTGAAGAAGATGGTCTATAAAATATACCATAATAGCTATATGTTTAATATATATTTAAAAATACAATTACAAAAGTTTGGATACTATCTAAAGTACACACTAAAATATAATAATATTGTTATACATTTGAACTGAACTGAATCACGATATTATCATTTGAACACGGTATGAATTAAAATATATTATAGAAATATTATACAGAATATCGTGTTGAACCAGACTGTCGAGGACGGGGAGATCGAGGCTCGAATCTCGGTCGGGTGAACTAGGGTTAAAAAAATCCTAAATGGTTTTCCACTCTCCCACACAAACGTGGGTTCACGTCCTCTAAATTTAACCTTTTCAATTCCCAAACCATTAAGAGTGATTAGTACTTAAGCGTATAACCCGAACGGATAGTAAGACATGGTGCTATTATTATTATTATTATTATATTATTATTATTATTATTATTATTATTATTATTATTATTATTATCATTACTATTCAGAATAAAGGTAGGACTACACAGTATAATCCCGTTAGACCGAACATCGATAGTCCAAAATTCCAGATAATACGAAAACAATTCTCGTAAAACGGGGGTAAAATAATTATGTCAATTAATATAATATATTTTATGGGTTAACAAGTTAAAATTTAAGATGTGATGGTAGGGGACGCGAGAAAAGGCAAACGCTTTTGCAGTATTTATGGTGAAACTTTTTTTTTGGCTAAAATAAATAAAACATTTCTCCAGTATAAACCTAAGAGTTTAATTTTCTCCACACGGTGATATCAACAGTTCTTGAATATCTGTCATGAGCATTGCGGCATTATCTAAGAATTTTTTTAAATTAATAGAAAAAGTTCTTATTAAATTCCAGATCACTCTTGACACATATTCAAGAAATTTTGAGATCAACATATGAAAAAAATTAAATTTTATGGTTTTACTGGAGCAAAATTTTAATTTATTTGGTCCAAACAAATTGTTTTGCCATAAAAACTGCTGAAACACTTGAACTTGCTGTAATTAAAAAATTACGGTATATATTACATTTACTTTTATTATTATTATTATTATTATTATTATTATTATTATTATTATTATTATTATTATTACTATTACATTTATTTGCATCTTATTTTTCTGTTTATAATATAAAGAAAGATTTATGTTTCGACTTAATCTTAAGCATTAAGGATAGAATAATTAAATGGCCAAGATATTACAGTTGTTAATTACGGCTTATAGCCACAGAAAAAATACATCATATAAAAAGAATGGAGGAAAGCAACAATCGCTACGCAATTAAGTATACATAAAATACAAATTTGGAGGGAGGGGTGGGGCTTTGGATTATTATAATTACGGAGATAAACCGTAACTGATTCATATTAGGCTAAATTGAAAAATGACACATCTAATGTTCATCTTCACCCATATTTTAAGGCAGAGTATGTGATGGACGTGTGTATATCATAAGACTACAGGAGGAGTGTTCAATGTATTTTGTACTGTTGGCAGCATAAAGACACAGCCGAGTCGCCATTGGCTGTGATATCAATCATAGCTCTTAGTGGCCGATGTTGTCTACACATCTATAACAGATTCTGCCTTAAAATATGGGTGAGGAATGACCCTGAGCACGGTATGATCCCCGGATAGCTCAGTGGTAGAGCATTGGCACGTTAACCCAAAGATCCTTGATTCGATTCCCGTGTCCAATTGTGAATTTTTAAATAAAAAAAATTAAGGACATGGATAATACCGTTGAAACTCTTTAATCCAGCACGTTATGAATAAAGAAGTAAAAAACATGATACCTTAAACTTCTTTTTTACACATATATGTGGTCCAATATTTGAGAGGTACAACCATTTATAGATTTACATGGGGGGGGGAGGGAGGGGGTCGGATACTCCCCCAACCCACCTTTCTACTCCCATAATCGAAATTATACCATGCTATCCGAAAGTTAACCCGGAATTATTCTATTTTTAATGATAGCCTATAGAAGGTTTTCTAGTTAATATATTTGAGGTATTTAACATAAGACTTAACAAGATCAGGTGGATGGACAGAGTGACCAATGAAGTCTTAAGAAGAATGGGTGAGAAGATAATTATTTTGGATGAGATTCTTCGGTACAAAGCAAACTGAATCGGCTACATCCTTAGGAGGAACTGTCTTCTGTACGACGTCATAGAAGGAATGGTTGAGGGAAAGAGGAGCTTAGGAAGTAGGAGGATTCAAATATTGGATGAGCTGAGGAAATAAGAAAATTCTGGAAGCTGAAGGAGGAGGCAGAGGACAGGGCGCATTGGTAGTCTAAGTTCACTGACAAAAGGAATGGACCTGTCGTAAGACAGAACACTTAATAATGATAATTTAACATGCATTTTTCCGAACAGACTGATTATATCATCCTACGAGAATTTTCTACAAGCGAGAGCGAAAGGGCTTACCAATTTTGTCAGGAAAGGTACTCTCTCAAACCTTTCATGGTTCTTTCACACGCCACAATCGACATGGGACCGACGGCTTTACTTCCCCTCCGAAGGAAGTTGTGTTACGGATTGTTATCGTTCAAGAAAAATCCGTTGACACCGGCTAGGTTTGAACCCACGAATATCGGGTCTTGAGGCGAGCACTTTACTAACCCAAGACCCAGGGGCGGCCCGAGGTAAATTTTGCGCTTGGGCGTGATTGCTTTTTGGCGCCCCCCTATCTGACCACTGAATAGTTGAAAAATATTAAAATAATCCCTAAACCTAACGTAGCCTGGGCGTGATAGAAAACCAATTTGAAGGGAAACTTCACAAATGGTAATCATACTCCAAAGGTTTCACAAAGAGATTTTAGGAGAACAGTTAGGATTACAAAGAAAACTATAAGAAATTGTTTTGCAGACAATTTTCTTCTCTTTATATTGTGATATGATAAACATTCTACGAGATAATTGAAAAATAACTATTTTTGAGTTGACAATTTCTCGAGATGGTGGAGGTAAAATAACTTTTTAATAGTGTCATGATATTGTATTTTATTAACAACTAAAAACTATACGAATATGTCAAATTTCATTTTAGGATCAAAAAGTGAACGACTGTAATGCTTAGCAACTCCACTATAGCGCCCAGGCTAAATTAGGTTGGTTTGCTTAGGTTAGGTTAGGTTAGGTTAGGTTAGGTTAGGTTAGGTTGGTTTGCTTAGGTTAGGTTAGGTTAGGTTAGGTTGGTGCTTCGTTTGGCGCCCGGGCAGCCACCGGGTTGCCCAGCCCTTAAGCCACCCCTGCCAAGATCACTGATGCCGGCTAGATATAAGTTGTCCAAATTGGACCAAGACAAGCATACAAGGGTCTGTAGACTCACGTGAAGACCACGTGGAGGATATCCCCCAAGAAGCTGGTTCCCCTCAAGGGTGCTCCGGAAGACTCGCAGATTGTTCTTAGCAAGCAGGACTCTCCGTCCTCGCCGTGACTGCACAACAACAAAAACAACAAAAGTTTGCTTCAAGGTTAGATTAGTGCCGGCATTCTTTTATTCTAGAAAACATCTCACACTGTTGTAAGAATAGTAAACAAATATATAAATTAATAACGTGATAAGAAATGAAATGTAAATATTTATATAATTAATAGAGCTTTTTTTACCCACGCCGGTGATCAAACGGTCTAAGGCGTCACTATCGAAATAGACTGGACTGCCGAAGATCGCGAGGTCAGGGTTCGAATTTTGGTTGAGTATACTGGGGTAGTTTTTACTAAATGGTTTTCCATTCTCCCCCCATACAAATTCGGATACACTTTCTTTAGATTCAACATTTCTCATCATTACCCCATTAGTGTAATTAGTCCATATGCGTAAACCTGGACAGGTATTGAGAAAAAGTGGAGGCATAATTATTAGAAAAGGTATACCCGCATTTGTGTCGAAGGGACCATCGTGGAATAAAATACAAAACATCCTTGATAGATCCCAGCCGGGATTCGAGGCCCGACCTCCCAGTCATCCGGCCAAACAATAGACTTGGACCCGGCTTGACGTTTAGTCCACGGGCTCACCGATTAAGATAAGCTGTCTGCTGACCTCTCGAACTTGTTCCTTATCATCTGGTAGGTGTTGGACCTAGTAAAGTCTCTGAGGGATCGCTCCTGTCTTCTGGCGTAACCGTAATAGGACAGCTCCGTGGCGTTGTAGGGCAGGGCGTAGTTGGCCTCAAAGTTCCACGAGACGGACACGTCCTTATCTGGCAGGTCCAGAGGAATGGAGACTGCCAGGTACAACTGCAACACTCATCTCTTATTGTAACAAGACAACATAATGATCATCCCTTGTACCAGGGCACTTTAACAATCATCTCTTAATGTAACAAGACAACATAATGATCATCCCTTGTACCAGGGCATTTTAACAATCATCTCTTATTGTAACAAGACAACATAATGATCATCCCTTGTACCAGGGCATTTTAACAATCATCTCTTATTGTAACAAGACAACATAATGATCATCCCTTGTACCAGGGCACTTTAACAATCATCTCTTATTGTAAAAGACAACATAATGATCATCCCTTGTACCAGGGCACTTTAACAATAATCTCTTAATGTACCAGGACACTTTTACAATCATCCCTCAATGTATTAGGAAATTTTTACAATCATCTCTTAATGTACAGGACACTTTTACAATCACCCCTAAATGTACCAGGAAACTTTTACAATCACCCTTAATGTACCAGGAAAATTTAACAATCATCCCTCAATGTACCAGGAAACTTTTACAATCACCCCTTAATGTACCAGGACACTTTTACAATCATTCCTTACTGTACCAGGGCACTTTTACAATCATCTATTAATGTACCAAAACACTTTTACAATCATCCCTTAAGTTACCAGGAAATTTTAATGGTAATTGTTTAATGTACCAGGACACTTTAATGATAATTCTTTAATGTACCAGGACACTTTAATGATAATTCTTTAATGTATCAGGACACTTTAGCAATAATTCCTTATCGTACCAGGACACTTTAGCAATATTCCTTATCGTACCAGGACAATTTAACAATAATTATCCTTTCTTTTACTATCTTCGTTCCTACCACCAAGAATAATTTTGCTGTTAACCATTTTGTGTAGCATAGATTAGAATTTTTAGTGGAATAACCTCCAACATTTTGAAAATTTACTAGCTCTATCTCACATATTCGCACGTCAAGCTATGTGATATTATCTGTCACTCTATATCTAATTAATGCTCTATTTAACAGAAACCCATACCCAGGTTTGTACAAAAACAACAGAAATATGAGTAAAATTGGCAATGTGTATTCTCTTTATTTTTGCACCTTATTGTTTATCTAGTTGTCCTGTAATAGCAGTTATTCTCTAACAGAAGATGGTGTCGCTAGGGTCGGCATTTTATTCCTCCACATGAGGACCTAATCACTTATACTCACTCCCATAGAGCTGCTTTCAGGGAAGAGAGCACCCCGAACCTCTCTGGACAAAATCGGGACCTCTTTCCAAACTGTAGCCCACATGACGGACGGTACGTCACCATTAGCGTTGCCAACAGCGCAAACCTGAAACTTTAGGCAATAGTTATATCTAGAGGTGCTAGAATAGTCGAACATAAATTACTAAACGCCCCTAAACCAAGTGGGTTGGTAAAGTTACCGGTTGTAGTTGTACAGCAGAACAAATGGGGGCATAGGAAAAATACGAATAAATATATTATTTGTGTTGTAACCCGTCCTATTAAATTAAATCATTCGATTCACAAAGCTCCACTTTACGTTTATATACCAGTTACCTTTCTTTTTCCTGGCGTTTAGTTCCTAATGATCAACCAGAATGAGTTTTATTTTATATCTGCTAGGGTGGACAATTTCAACTTTTCGACTATGTTTAAAAGTATATATATATAGGGTCATAGAAAATAGTTTTGTGTTCATTATTTTTAACACTAAGCTTGTGTATATTAAATATTATTTTACCAATATTTAACCTAAGCGCAACGTCTAATTTTCAACATCTCAGATAACTAGACATCAGCCTAATTTCACCCTCAAAGTAAAATATATATTTAATGAGCGTTTTAAATAAATAAATAAATATTATGTTTCTGATATTCATTCTGCATGGTAAAAGTGCTATCTAGATTGGTTCTACTATGGTATAGCTTGTAAGATAACCATAGTGCAATCAATCAAGGTAAGACTACTTCTTTTCAGGAAAAAATGAGGGTACATTACGTATACCATGAAATATGGTTATTGTCAGATCATCTTTACAAGAACCTTACGACAGTTTAAATTGATAATATACCTATTTTAATTTATTCATACGTCAAACATGTTGAGCAAACATGTTAACACTATTGATAGTTTTTTTTTGGATAAATGTATACTCTCAAAAGTTGAACGCAGTTTTAAGGAACTCTTGACTGTGTAAACCCTTGAATTCACTCAAAGGTAATATACATCCACGTGGATCGTCGCCAGACTAAGCGTTACTTGTTTAAATGTTGTCTGTGATAAGTTCATCAGAATAAAGGATTGGCTTCGGCTGGCCTTCAGATAAGCGAGATGTTTGAATCAGTGATCAATGGGAGGCTCTAATACAGTCTCCCTCCTCCCCCCCCCCCAAATATAGAGTAGTGCAGGGGTATTCAACCCGTGGCCCAACGTAATATTTTTTGAGGCCCGCCGTTTCATGAAACATATTAAATTATTTAAAGAGAAAACATTCTAAATACTGATTTATTTTACATAATTAAATAGTAAAATTTAATACGTATTTTAAGTTATTCTATGAACTATTTTTACATTATACGCGAAAAAAAAAAAAGTATTACATTTTTATACAAATTTACCTTGAACTGGCAATTAGATCCTTGAATCATCTCCAGTAGCATCCTTCACTATTCGGAAATATATGTCAAACAATATTAACGGTAACAATTGTATGCACCCTTATTATTATTAGGTGTTCTGTCTCACGGCAGGTCCATTCCTTTTGCCAGTGAACTTAGACCTCCAATACGCCCTGTCCTCTGCCTCCTCCTTCAGCTCCCAGATTTTTCTTCTTTCCTTCAATCCTCTTTCTTACTAGCCCCTCTTTCCCTCAACCTTTCCTTCCATGACGTCGTGCAGAAGACAGTTCTTATTCTTGGTCCGAAGGTGTTTTGTCCTGCTCTTACTTCCTCTCGGGGGGGGGGGGGGGGGGGTTAGGGTGGTTTTCCCTTTGTCGTCCAGGATTTCCCCCACCCGCACTCTAAAAGAGTCGCATATTTTTTTTTTTTTACTTTCACACATGCTAAAGTACATAGACCTTGGCCTGACGCGCAAGTAGTTCACACACCCTAGCTTAGTTGCACATGTGGAGAGAGGCAGTCGCAGAGTCGGCTCTCCACGTGGCAGAGCGGAATACGGGGGCCGGAAATACTTTTTTCTCCCTCTCTCTCTCTTTTCTGGTCGGGATTCAGTCGGAGACTGAAGGGACCCCCAAAAACATGTTGTAACTTCTTTCTCAGCTGAATACCGACAACTTAAACGATACATCTCCAGATTTTTATACCGTTTTTTAACAACGTTTCGTTTTTAACAACGTTTAAAGGCAGGCGAAGGTTCTGGAGGACCATCCAAAAACACAAGGGATGTCCGGCTGAAGCCATTTCTTTATTCTTTACTACAAACATACACAAAGAGAACACGAGGGATATCACGCAGTGGCACGCATCATGGTCTGCTTTTTTATTCTGTTCTATATACCTAACATGGGGATGTGTTCTTTGAGACCAAGCCAATGGGTTTTCTGCATATATCCTAATAACGCCGTTCCTTTACAGGATAGCCAGGTAGGCAAGAAACTGTGCATATATCTCAGAAAACAACAACTCCGTGCTTAATCCATCCTCACTAACTTTCTCCACAATTCCCTATCCTTGCAGACTCTCTTCGCTTCAACAACATCCATACACAGTCATACATGCTCTTTTGTTCTTAAAACTCTTAATGTTTCTCTTTTTCACACATTCGTATACAACATTTAGCCACGTCTTACATGGCCTACCCTTTCTTTTTGACCTTCATTTTTATATTTGCTTTTGATGGGTTTTCTAATGAGAATAATTAACGGGTACATTTTAAACTAAGTCTGATTAGCCTGGCAACAAGCTACCCACTGATGAAGTATTTTGCTACGATTAGGGTACGTAAGCATCCCCAAAGTCAACCATTTGTGACAAAAATCCCACTGGGTAATGTTAGGGATGATATGACCCCTCCCGGAGAAATGTATTCAAAGTATCTGGGCCAGCCAAGCGCTTAAGATGTCCCAAGAGTGGAAGTTTATATTTGAAGCCTACAATTATTTCTATATACTACAAATTGGTTTTTAACCTGATGTAAAAAATATATAAAGCCTGGCGTTTCTTTGATCTTTTTGGTAGTAAATAAAAAATTGTTATTATTGAGAATAGTTGAACTCCACTTCAGTGAAAACAGAAATGTCGATTTAAACTTTTTAAATTTTTCCCCGGATGCTTGATTTTACAATATCATCCTTCACAAATGTATGACTTATAGGTAGGTACGTTTCTGCCTCCAGGTGAATTTATTACAAAATTCATCTTATCGGTCTGCCAAGTCTTTTATTTTCCCTCTGGGTAGGTATTTTTTTTCGGGGGGGGGGGGGATCAGGGGTGTATTGTGGCCAGCCATTCTTGAGATTTTTTACCAATTTGGATTTGTAATTTTCTTTACTGGGTGTAAACTAAAGTTCTCGTATTATTTCTTTATTTTTATATGAAGCATCAATGTGAATTCTTTTTTTCCTGAATATATTCTTTTTTGCTTTTTTAATTGGTCCGTGTGTATTAGTCCATATTTTACTGCCATTTTTTTTTGGTGGGGATTGCCAAATCAATTATATTATTTACAACATTGCTATTTTTGTAGTTTATTTAGATCCATAACATTATTTAGTAAGACCAAGAATTTAAGAAAAAATTGTGATTTACAATGAAGATCTCTTTCAGCCTCATATGATGATTTGACAATATTATTTAGATATTTTCCTTTAAAAAAATTAAACAATAGAAGAGTTTACTTGTCACTTTATCATCGACTGAACTACAATGTTTGAATGATAAAATTGTGGGCCCACTCATTAAAGACTTAACTTAATTAGTTTAGCTATTATTTAAAAACTGATGCTTTAGGACTATCAGTTATGTATCTATGAATTATATAAAGTAATTTAACCGGTATTAATTAATCACCTTACAAGTCGTACTCAAAAGTGATTGGTATAATGCGTATTCCTTCTCTAAATTTACTTTCAAACTCAGGGTCACCCGAAACTGTGAGCAAACCCTCTTCTTCTCGAACACAGCTCTCAAAGTTTGCCCTATCTACGCCGGGGGGCAGACGATAGCGAACCCTTTCTTCGTGAATCAGTTCTTCGCCGTTCTCTTGATAGAGTAAAAGTTCTGTGTAGATAATCATCATATCACCCTCGAACTGTTATAATATTTATTTTTACGTTTTCTGATTTAAATCCTCTGAATTCAATATCCAAACAGAAAGCATGGCTACATTTATATTTAATCTCCATCAGACTTAGATTCAAAGGAACAACGCCAATGATAAATAAAGAAGGTTTGAAGAGCTGACACCATAATTTAACGAGTGATAACCTAACGTTTTGGAAAAATAAGTTTATCGGTAAGACACAAGCATTTCTCTGTACACCTTTAATCGATAGCTTGAATAACGGTTTCAAAATAGCATTTCTAAATAGTTGTAACATTTTCTTGATGAAAAAAGACCTTATGCGTAGAACTTTATGTGCTTCGTGTTCACATACAAGACATAAGAAAATACTTAGGATTTTGTTAATAAAGTGGTCTTAAATAATGATTAATCCATTATAAATGGAATTATATTATGCAAACACGACCGAGTGAAATGGCCGCCATGTTTACAAAGTCGACAGTGTAGTTTAGTAATAAATTACAAAAAACATAATTCCTTTCGCTCTGAATCTTTTCATAGACAAGTTTTTGCCAGATAGAATGTGTTTACGATATTGGTAATGCATATATTTAAATACAGGTTCAGTCATGGCCGCACTTTTGACCTGAATTTAATATAACTCTTTATTTCTTAATTTTGAGATAATATAAATCCTATTGTAAGTATGTTAGCTACCAACCTTAATAATCCGTGTTTACAAAACACCCGCATAGCGGTTTTAACAGCCTATATTAATAACATCTGATTAATTATAGCTATATTAGTTTCATTCTCACAAATTTGACAAACTTTTAATAACTCTTGTTTACTATTTAAAACAGGATTTTTCTTTGTTATTAATACGTCTATTCTATTATATCTGTCAAGTCCAGCTGTAAAATATATTAAAAAACGTTAGACACATTAGCACAGCATTTACAATTTGACTAAAACGTGACGATCATTCTTATTGTCTTACAGGGACAGACGGGACAATCCTTGGCTTTGATCTTGTTCTTATGGCACCAGCGTCTTACTGAAACGTTTATTGTGTAAAAATCACTAGGAATATATCATTTGGTGTATTAAGTCATAGGTACTGTACTTATTTATGATATTTTGACATTTTGATAACTCAGTCATCACATTAAACATAACATACTCATATATATTTATATAAACCTCAGAGTATATTATGACAATGAAGGTTGTTTGAAAGTGAGACTCCAAGGTGTGTGATCTCTATAATATTACTGGAAGAATGTCTTTGGATGAAATGTTCGAGCTGTCGTCTGCACACCAATGCGTGAGAAAGAAAGAAACGTCGGGTATTTCCTTCTCTCTTTACAAGTATTAGTCGATAAGACATTTGGATATACTTTACATTTCATATGAATTTATTATATATATATATATATATACATTTTATATGAATTTATGAAATATATTTAAATGTATAAAGTATAATTATATAAATTTTGTGAATATATAACATATATATTTTATAAATTCACATAAAATGTAAAGTTTGTCCAAATGCCTCATCGACTAATATGTGTAAAAGAGAGAAAGAAATACCCGAAAGTTTCTCTCTTTCTCACGCATGGGTGTGCAGACGACAGCTCGAAAATTTCGTCCACAGATATTCCTCCAGTTAAATTATAGAGATCACACCGCCATGGAGTCTCACTCTCAAACAACTTCATTCCAATTTATTACATCAAAACAGTCAAATTTACTAAAATAGCCAATACATTAATTTGAATCTCTAATCATCCCTCCTAATTTTTTTTACAACTTCTTCAGGTAAGGAAAATACTAGTCTAAAGATATAAAGACTATACATCCAGTGGCGGTTGAAAAAATAAATGGGGAAAAAAGGGGGGGAGATTTTTCTGAGTTAGGGCTTATAGTACAGGTTTTTCATTGTATCACATCTTACTACCTACTTGAATATCCTCACATTTACATCAATAGGCTGGGGATGAGTAAGTTAGATTTTAGAGGAAATGTACCCGCGTTTGTGTGAAGATAAAGTTGTGAAACTATATAAGAAAACCATTCACCTTCCAACCGGCTGGAATTTTAACCCTATCCTCCCCAATAATCGGAAATTAGATGAAACGAGATGACGTTTAATCCCCGTGCTCAAATATTCGGGTTACAAGGGTAGATCTAGGAACTCCATTTTTTTTACAGTTATCAACTATGGCAAATCAACCGTCAACCATCTAAAATGTATCAAAACATCATCCTAAATTTTTTTTTTAAACATTGACCCAATTTTTAGTACAAACTTTCGCGACCCACCTAGCTTTACTGGAGGGAGAAATTCTAATATTCTATTTTATTACTTAAAAAATGTATTTGTAATTACCGTATTTCTCCCAATTTTTTCGCTTTTTCAATCTCCAAATTTTTTAAAAAATATTGTCACTTTTCGAATAAGTACAATTTTTTTTCACCTTTAGTGACCCGCCAGTGGGTTGCGACCCACAGTTTAGGAACTACTGTGCTAGAGGCTACTACCACGTCACGGCGTCTGATGGCTACGTCTTGGTAAATGCCATAGACGACCAACTTGGAGATAAAACTAGAGTCCTTCATTTATATGAGTCTAGCACAAGTACCCGGCATTGCGTGGTTACCCCGGGCAACGCTTTTCTTTGCTTCAAACAGACAGAAAAAAAATCTCTTCATTTTATTCTTTCCAACCCAGTTTTTAATAAATGACAGACAAACAAAATCCTCATTGAACGAGCTACTGTTCATTGTTTTACTTTTAATATAGATATTTAGACAGTTATATTTTTAACGCTATTCACTGGATAGATTAGTGGCACTAATAGTGTGCCCTGAGGGTCAAGGCTAGTGTGGGAGTGTGAAAAACGCGAGTTAAGGGCAGTATTTTTGCAGTATTTTTTTTTTAAATTAGCAAAGCATTTTTTTTGGCCAAAATAAATCAAATATTGCTCGAGTAGAATCATAAGTTTAATTTTATTCAAGTGGTGCTGGTTGTTGAATATGTGCTAAAAGCACATTAACATCTGAGGAGAAACTATTTTTAATGAAGAGAAAAAGATGCCATTAAATTCCAGGACAGCCTTGACAGATATTCAACAACTGTTGATATCACCGTCTGAAGAAAATTAAACTCTTTGTACTGGAGCAGTATTTGATTTATTTTGACCAAAAAAAGTTTTTATATAAAAAAATGCAAAAACACATTTTTCTCACGTTCCCTACGTTCCCACATTAAATAGCTACTACCTGCCCCTAGTATGATTATTTCAAATAATTTTTTTGATTCCCTCTACAGGTGAATTAAATTAAATTTAATATTTATGGTTTCTAAATTTTTACTTTTATCATGCCACCCTAAAACCAACAGCCGCTGAGCCAATAAAAAAATTAATTATGTTGTATATAATTTTTCAGGTGTTTAACACAAACTAAGGCCTAACATCGCACTTTTGATGGAATCCGAACCACTTGTACGTCACCTTCTTCACCACGTGATGGTTAAGAAACTTGTGCACACAAGTTTTTGTATAGACACAGCTGGTTGGGCTACACTCTAAAGCAAGACGATTTAAGCGATCTTTTCGACCTCATCATGATTCAAACTGGCACAGTTGGTTGGGATACTCTCTAAAGCAAACTGTTATAAGTGATCTTTTTGACCTCACCAGGATTCTAACCGACATACTCGGTGGCGCTACACTCTAAGTTAAAACTTGTAAAGCAACCTTGCCCTCATAATTAGGCCAATATTAATGTTAGTGACAATATATGCTAGTTCAATGTCTACTCACAGGGTTGGAAGCGACGGGTCCATGATGTCTTCAGTATAACTCACGCGAGTGCCGACAGATGGAAGCCTAGGTGCGGCCGGCACAGTTATCAAGTCAGCCTCAAGGAACTGAGCTAGCTATCTGTCAATTAACACCTCCTTACTAATCGGCCATAGCAGCCTCAAAGGGGACAACGATCTGTGTGAATCAGATCATCCAAATATTCAGATCTCATTTTGTCTCTTTGTGATGAGCTATATCATGTCTTGTTCTGGTTGTTAGTCGGCCGTTACTCCCTTTAGTGATCATCATCTTCAACATCTTCATCATCTTCATCTTCATCTTCATCTTCATCTTCATCTTCACCTTCATCTTCATCTTCATCTTCATCTTCATCCTCATCTTATTCATCTTCATCCTCATCTTATTCATCTTCATCTTCATCTTCATCCTCATCTTATTCATCTTCATCTTCATCTTCATCTTCATCTTCATCTTCATCTTCATCTTCATCTTCATCTTCATCTTCATCTTCATCATCTTCATCTTCATCTGTTTCCAACCACTGGCTGGATCTGTTTGGAATATAATCCTCTCCAAAGTATCCTTTCTCCTCACCACCTCTCCTCTACCATGCTTGTCTTCTCATCTCTCCTTCACACTTCTCTGCATTCCCCTCACTCCCCTGTTCCTTGATCTTCCTCTTTGCCTCATTTCCTCACTTCAATAACCAGCATCTTCTCTGATATCTTCGCCTCCTCCATTTTACTCACATAAATTACAACTAATTGAATCCACCTTTGTAATTTGCACAGTTTATAATTCAAATTGTTAAAATTACAGATATGTATTATTTATAAATTGCTAGGTTCGTTTCAATTTCTTTTATAAGATTTTATTATTATTATATTTTATAGAAAGTAACTTACAATGCATGAATATGACACTGGTTTTGATCAAGGTTACATCTAGAATTATTTAATACCCAAAAGGTTTTTCGTACTATAAAAATATGTCTCAGACTAAACTAGTTTTAAAAGGCCAAAAAATCTTGCATTTGGAAGCACGGGCTGTATACAATTAGATCGTTTTCGCACAAAACCTATACAAGGATAAGACTTGATTTTTTAATATAAATTTATAAAAAGAGGCGCTGGAATTCTGGGCCCACAGACACATACACGTGTATTAAGATTATTTCAATATATATATTATTATTTTTTTGGAAGTACATTTCATTTATCACCTTTCGTCTGAGACACTATTACTCGAGTGAATAGTATTAAGATGGGAGCTTAGGGAACTAAAGTTAAGTATTTTTGTAGTTTTTATACCAAAATAATTATTTTAGTCAAAATGTATAAAATATTTCTCCAGTAGAAACATAGAGTGTAATTTTCTTCCTATGGTGATATCAACAGTTCTTGAATATCTATCAAAAATGTCCTGTAATTTAATGACAACTTTTTATCTTCATTTAAAGTTTCTCATCTAATACCACCATGCTCTTGACAAATATTCAACAACTGTTGATATAACCATGTGAAGAAAATTAAACTACTATGTTTGTACTGGAGACATATTTTATTTATTTAGGCAAAAAAAAAGTTTTGATATTATAAAAACCACAAAAATCCCATCCTTAACTTGAGTTCCCTACAATACCACCTTAATAGACTCTAAACAGTTAATAATTGTTTAAATCAAACACCCTTAAATATTGCGTTAATAGTTTTTCGTGCGTGTGACATTGTCTGAAGGAAGGTGCAATATGACGTACACCCGATTGTGGAACACCTTACGAAACGGGGTGGGGGGTCGTAGAACAGTTGCGGACATACCGCGGGGTTCTTTGAGTTTTCAGGGTCTTCAACGTCCCACAGGTCGACCATGAAACACCCCTCTCTGGAACCTGAGAAACACCATCGCTCCTCCAAGACTAGGTAGTTCACCTGCGCAAAGGTGGGGTGGGGGGGTCACACAGGTACAGAGTGAAACAGAGAGGATACGAGAAACTTCACAACGAAGTACTGGAAACACCAATACTGAATTTGGATTCATAAACAGAATTCTATGAGGCAATTCCGAACGGATAAACTGAGGTTAGTTTTCCCAAGTAACACTTTTATATTTTCATTTCTCATCCATCACAAGATGTATCATTAAATCAATATTAAAATAAAAAACGAAAGAGTATTTTAAGGTACATACATACGTGCATACGTAAATACGTTCATACGTGCATATATACATATATAATCACGCCGTTCCCTTACGAGGTAGGCCATAAACTGTGCAAATAACTAAAAAAAAACCCTCCATACATAATCCATCCTCACTAACTCTCCACACTTCCCTATCCTTATATAATCCTTTCAACAATATCCATACACTGAGTCATACATGTTATTTATTATTCAAACTCTTAATGTTTCTCTTTTTCACATATTTATCTGCAACATTAAACCACGTCTTACATGGCCTACCCCTTCCTTTTGATCCACACACTCTACCTTCATATAGTTGTTTCGTCACTGGATTAGTTTAGATATGAAAATACCTCTTTTTATCATAGTCTAAAGTGCATTAGAAAGGTCTCATGATTATCTAACAGATGGAAGCACTAGCTCAATTTAAAGCGCATTAGAAAGGTCTCATGATTATCTAACAGATGGCAGCACCATCTCAATTAAAATGGGACTTTCGCTCCTTTTCTCCTGTACGCTTCATATTATGTTGACAGTCACTAGTTTTATTGTAAAATAAATATTAAAAATTGAAACATAAGCTTACATATTATACATAAGGTAGGAGGCCCAAATTCCATCCCCCAATCATATTTTGGTATCTGGCTGGTTGTAAATTAGTACAATAACTTGATTTAAAA
Source organism: Timema podura (assembly GCA_033556935.1). Classification (NCBI taxonomy): domain Eukaryota; kingdom Metazoa; phylum Arthropoda; class Insecta; order Phasmatodea; family Timematidae; genus Timema; species Timema podura. Next base: position 52,705,964 of record JAVRXN010000012.1, on the reverse strand, counting down.
CATATATTCCTTAACTATTATTAAACGTGTTAGTAAATTACAAAAAACAAATATTTTATTGTATTGTAAGAAGAAAATTAAAAAATTAAAAAAAACTAATCTAAAAAGGTGTTCCTGATATCGTTCCCTTTTTTTAAATTCTTATGAAAAGGATGAGTTAATTTAAAAATAATGAATGTTTTTAATCAATAAACAGAATCACTGAGATAAAAATTTATGGGGAAAATTATACTTACATAAAACACAAATAAATAATGCTCAGCTAACGTAAGTTAATTTACACAAACAAACAATCTCATTTTCTATGAAAACCAATTATTTCATCACACCATATTACCTTCAAGGTAGCAATGTTTCTTAGCTTTACTGCACCTTAGTATTACCTAGCATGACAACTGGAATGTACAGACCAATTTTCATAGGAAAGGCCTTTTAAAAAATAAAATCAGTTTTGCTAAGGATAAAATTATTCACATTATGATATTATTTTACAGTTATTGACATATCTTTCAAAAGTGACAGCTGCAGATGACATTAACTGAATACGTGAAAGTAGATCTAGTACTTTTTCCAAACACGCTTCAGTGGCCGAATGGTCTAAGGTGTCACTCTCATGATAGACTTTCCTGCTGAGGACTGGGAAATCGGTCGAGTCTACTGAGGGTGGTTTTTCCTAAAGGATTTACCACTCTCCTTCCATGCAACTGTGGGTAGATTACCTCTAAAATGAGTCCTTCCTCATTGCTACCCCATTATTGCTCCTATCCTATTAAAATGGGACCCCCTACATAGTTTACCTTGATGGATTACACTATGGCCCTAACTAATGGGCTAATCCATAGTGGAACCATGCAAGGTAAGCTTCAGGGTGAACTGAATCCACATCCATATAATCAAAACATATGCTGAACACCTCTAAGTAACCGATTAACAGACGTAGGTATGTCAAGTTTCCGCAACTCACCTGCAGTCTCGTCAGTGTCTGAAATACCTCCCAAGGTGTTTTTCTGCTGAATGCTGTGTACACCCTCTTTGTCTTCTCTCGGCTGCCCTGGTCCTCGTAGTGAGGGTGGTTCACTATCGCTCTTCCCGTCGACAGCTTCAGGTTAGCCATCACTGACATTGGGCCGCCAAACACTGGGACAACATTAGAACCACTTACCTCATCACTCTTACCTTACCATCAGCTTCTTTAAGCATCATAATCATAATCATCATCATTATCAATGGTTTCCAGCCTGTGGTTGGGTCAGTTTAGTAAAATGCCTCTCATATTCCTTTATATATCCTTCCCCAATCTTCCTCTTTTAATTAATTCAATGTTTCTCCTCTCACCTGCACACTTTCTGTCATCTACTCCTCCCATATTTTCCTTGGCCTCCCTTGCGGTCTTTTTCTTACATGATTCATTTACATAATTTTATTTGGCGTCCTCTCTTTTTCCATCCTCATTACATGTCCATACCATCTCAGTCTTACTTCCTCTACTATCGTGTATACTCCAACATCCTCATTACCTGTCCATACCATCTCAGTCTTGCTTCCTATACTATCTCATGTACTCCAACATCCTCATTACATGTCTATACCATCTCAGTCTTGCTTTCTCTACTATCTCATGTACTCCAACATCCTCATTACATGTCTATACCATCTCAGTCTTACTTCCTCTACTATCGTGTATACTCCAACATCCTCATTACCTGTCCATACCATCTCAGTCTTGATTCCTCTACTATCTCATGTACTCCCTGTACCCTCACTCCTTGCTGGATAACTTCATTCTTAATCTTGTTTCTCCTCGTTGACAGCTAACATGCTCTACACAAACTTCATTCCCATAGCCTCCACTTTCCTAGTCCCTCTTACATTCATTGTCCATGTTTCTGTTGCATATGTGACAATAAGTACAAAATGCGCCCTGTGCAATACTTCCTCACACTTGAAGGGGACTTCTCTTCTCCATAACAGGTATCTTGCAAACCTAGAGAACAACCCCCCCTCTTGTCCTCTTCTAATTAGATCTTCTCTATTTCCACCCTTAGCTTCAATCACGAATATTCAAAATAATGAATTCCAAATGGAACCAGGATTATTTCCCCACTATTTTAACGGTTAAACATAATTCCACATAGCTTGTATATTTTAGGCTGTATCCAAATAGTCTTGAGGATCCTTGGAAGGATCCTTGAATTATAGACTTGATGAATTTACTCTCCCCACGCACTTACTCAAACTGCATCAGCCAATTCGAACGGTAACGAGCTTTCTACATCCTTAGGACCACAGAGCTATTACCTACCATTAATATTAGGAACTGTCAGGCGCAACCCCATTAGACAAAATGAAATAAATAGCCTAAGACCAATAATGGCATCATTTTATTGTTTTCGTAGACGGTTTTACCATTGTTTTACTGAAGTAAAAGCGTGCCAGTAAACAATGGGCTACTTTTGGTGATAATAGATGGTAAGTGTAGATTGTTTAATCAACTTTTCAAAATAACCAACTTCTTAGTATTATGAAACGTGTCTGCTTTAGTAACCTGTATAATTTAAAATGGTGAGGAATATAAAGTTGAGAAAAATTTAGCAGACAAAAAAAAAAAAAAAGTTGCCAGTCAAAACACTGCATCAAGGACGTGTCGACGACGTATTGTTTCCGTCCTTGGACTCATGGACGTGTGAGGGGGTGCATCGGCGTCCTTGGGGACAATTTGGACGGATCTACATTTGGTCACGTGATTACTGATGCAACTGGCAAAGGGTACGATTATCAAGACAACAAAGCACATGGGTAATTAATTCCGATGCAACCGGTGGTTTTTAAAATATGGTAAAGTAAGGCGAGGTTGATGGTTGGATTCTGGTAGGAAAAAAAAAAAAGTTTAGAAAAATAAAAATATTATGTACTATTTTCGGCCAACCTTGATGATATATTAAAAGTGTACCTGGGTCATTCCGAAATCTAGGGACAATTTATGTAAACAGTGTTTTTTATATATTTGTGTTAATTATTTTAACACATATACAATTGTTTTAATACAAAGGATATGTAGCACAGAAAATAAAAAATGTACAAGTTATTAGAAAAACGATTATAAATATAAAATATCCTTTTTTATGGTGAAATGTCACCTCCATGTCATGTCACTACCCCCATGTCACTAGAGTGTGAGGCTTCCAAATTTATAACACCTTTTAAGAATCCATTATAAATAAATGAGATGAAGTCTAATATAAAACAGTAATTCCAGGTTGCAAATGTCATAATTGTACTGAATTTATTAACTAAGTAATCTAAATCTCAGGGAGTGTTCCTTGTTACAATGTCAACTCCATGGTCTGAACAGAATTTCCTTAAAAATCCACTAAATTGTGTAGTGAGGACAAAAGAACCATGTGAGAGAAAGCTCTGAGTATCCATCTTGTATTGTATCTCATTTAATTGCTATAGATGACTGTTTTAATTGTCTTAATTATGAGTTATTTACTTGTTATTGAAGAATATTTTTATTGATGTTCACCTCCATGGTGTTATTAAATTGTTCTTATATATATATAAAAAAAATTGTTCCCTTTGAAGTGAGATTTAATGATTTAACATTGGATGAAAGCCAAAACCTTGTGGCTTAGTAATTTATAGTTTAGGTTCTGTGTAAATAAAACCTCAAATCTGTCACCTCCATGGTTGTCACTTCCATGTACTTAATCTAGCATGGAGGTGACAATATGTTCATGGAGGTGACCTAATTTCAAATTTAGTATTTCACTCTTTATCTGTGGTAAAGTAAAGTATCGTTTACTTAGTGAATATAATTTTTTTTTTTTACTTTTTGTTTACTTGTTGTTTTGTTTGTTTTGTTTAGTGCATATATTTGGGTAATTATTTAGCTTTGCTGAATTAACAGTGGTAGTTATGTGATTTCAAGGTTTAAAAAGTTTGGTATCTCTCCATCATGGACTTAATGTGTAAATTTCAAAATTAATTCTATCAAAAACAGCTTACTCACTAAATGTAAACAATTACAAGTTTTGTTTGTGAATATTATTTTCTTCCTGCATCATAACTTTTTAGAGTATGGAAAATTTATATTGTGATGTTTTAATATAGGGGACCCCATGAACAATAGGAATGGACTTAGTATAAAAATCTGAAGTTTAAATCATTACAATTATAATGTAAATTACATTTACTTTATACAAAAAATATTCATATCAATTTGTTTTTAGAAATAAACATGGCAAGAAAAAAAAGTTTGATAAGAATTTAGTAGATGTTAAAAAAAAGAAAAGAGATGCAGAAATGGAGCGTAGGAATAAGATAAAAAATGATCCAGTATGTTATGAAGAATTCAAAAGAAAGGAACGAGAGAGATATAATAAAAGAAAGGAAGATGGGAAAATAAAATTAATCTCAGATTTAAGTGAAAGAGGTAAGAGACAGCAAAGGAAAAAATGGGTTGAAAGGACGACAAGACATAGAAAGAGGCATAAGGCTTATAGGGAAGAACTTAATAACATTTTAGTGTGTGGCACTCCGTCATTAAGTGGCACAGAAGCAAGAGAAGTCACTGTTTCTGCTGCTGGGCCTAGCAATGGCATACTGGGGAGGGCTGGATCAAGTAGGAAGAATGCAGGCCGTAAAAGGGTTTTAAGGAACAGATCACAGGCTCACCGAAAGATAAAAGAACTTAAAGGAAAGCTCAAAAGGCTTTCGAAAAGTGCAGCTAAATATAAGGCAAAGTACTACAGATTACGTAAACAAAAGGGGAATAATGAAAGTCCACGAACAAGAGTTAGAGAATTCTTAAATGGTGAGAAAGTGTCTACTAAAGTAGTGAAACGTTTGCAGTTTGGAGAAGTACTTACTACAATTACAATGCAAACCAAGATTCAAAATCTAGTCAGGTTTTTGCTAGAGTTCTAAGTGGCAAAATTATAAAAAAAATACAGGCTTCTTTCTCACACCAAGGAGTTTCTTTCACATAAGCGCCACAAAAAGAATGAAGGGAAGAATATAAAATCTGTTTTTGTAAAGAGAAAGTATGATACTAAATATTCATTGCACTTGAAAAATGATGTTGAATTTTTTGAGAAGGATGAAGTTAGTAGAATAGAACCAGGAAAGAAGGATGTTATAACAAGAAACAAAATTAAAAAACAGAGAAGAATACTGAACAATAGTTTAAGGGTGCTACACAAACAGTTCAATGAATCACATTCTTACAATATTGCTTACTCTACATTCTGCTTCCTGCGTCCATTTTGGGTCCTTTCACCTAATATCCATAAGCGAGATACTTGTCTCTGTACAAAACATGAAAATTTTGACATGATTTTTGAACGTCTGAAGCACCTCAATATTAATGAGTACAAGAGACCAGATGATTTGATTAAAGTATTAATTTGCAATGAGAAAGCCAGCAGCGAACAATGTTTAGAAAGGAAATGTGATGACTGTAAGGATAATCAGGTAGTAACAAAGGAGTTTGAAGATAAAGAAACAACATACCAGCAGTGGTCAAGGAACAAAGAGAAGACTTGTGTTAAAGGAAAAGAAATACAATATGTAAAGGTTTTGAAGGAAACTGTTTCTACAAATATGAAACAATTGTTCATCCTGCTTGTTGATGCTTTGCCTAGTTATATGGGGCACATTTCTAACATCATCATCAGTATAAAGCAATTGCTGACTTAAAGCAGAACCTCAAATGTACTGATGTTTTTATCCATATTGATTTTTCTGAAAATTAAGTAGTTAAGTTTAACATTTTAGTTTTACCTATTATTGCATTTAAGGTACAGAATACCACTATTTATGTTTATATGGACACCTACATTCCAACTGTCCAATCCTCCATGTACTGTATTGTCACCACCATGGCAACTTGTGTCACCTCCATGTTTGTTAAAAATAAGTTTTTATGTTTATTTACCAAAATAAATGTTCTTGATTTCATTCTATAGTATTTTTGTAATTACCAATCAATTATGATCACAACCATAGTATAACTTGTACATTTTATTTAATTTTAATTTATCAAGTTGAAAAGTGTAAATTGTCCCTAGATTTCGGAATGACCCACCTTTATATCTATTAGAACCATCTTTACAAAGTGATGGCTGCTTATCACATGACCTGACGTATTATTACGTGAAAATAGATCTATTAATGTTTCTAGTTATCCAATATAGTTCTTACTATGAAGATTGGACTGTTTATGGTTTAAAAGTCATCCACAATGCAGCTGATTAAGATCAATGAAGGATGGAGCAGGATTGGGAGTGAGGGCTGATAAAATCACCCTCAAGATCCCCCCCCCCCCAAATATTTATTTCGGTGAGATTTCAATAGACACACTAATCAATAATGGAATAAGAGAATGCTGTGGCGACCATATCACAGGAAGAATGCTACTAACCTGACGTAGTATTAGTATTGTCCCGCACCCACAGCAACATCTCTTCCATGGGTGGGTTGCTGGCCTCACCCATGATGCCCCACTGCTGTCTCAGGTTGTACAAGCCTCGAGGACTCATACAGCAAACCAGTAGTACCAACCCAGCCCAATGGATCTTTCGAGATCGCAAGAAACTGAAGAACCTTTGGGAGGAGGAAACAATATTCAATGGTCTAGGTACCTAAATTGGCCCAGATTCTGTAGTCGATAAAAATAATGTATCATGTAGAAGTTTGTTCCTTTACCCCGGACATTAGAATACTTGCATTTTTATAAAATAAAAAATAAAAATAAACAATGAATAGGCAATCTGAAATAAAATAAGCGTGTAGTGAGTTAAATATATTTTGAAGCATTTATTTCTGAAAATCCATGAAGTAATAACATTTTACAAAATAACTAACGAAATTACGTAGACCGTAGACTTAAGTCTATTAAGAAAACATTTACACCATTCTATATTGCAGTACCTATGTAATATAACGCATGGTCATTAAAGCCTATTTTATTTTAGATTTATTCATAGGCCTAAATATATATAAATTTACAAATCATCGAAATAAACCAATGTCGGAAGTATTTAGTGCTTGGTAAACTAAACACATTCTAAAAGTAATTAAAACAAAAACAAATAAATCAATCAGACATTTGTTTAAGTACTATTTGTGTATACGATAAGCAGATACACGCCTCGGTAGCGTAGTTGGCTAACGTGCTAGTCGTGTTGAGCTAGACTGCCAAGGACGGGGAGATCGAGGTTCGAATCTCGGTCGGGTGAACTGGGGTGGTTGTTCCAAAATGGTTTTCCAATACCTCCCTGCAAATGTGGGTTCACTTCCTCCAAATTCAACCTTACCAATTACTAATCCATTAGCATAATTAGTACTTAAGCGTATAACCCGAACGGGTAGTAAGATGCGGTGGTAAATAAATAAAAAAGATAAGCAGATGAAATTATTAATTAATTGAGGAATAAATCTTTCTACACACAAAGTATTTTTCAGTGTCATGTCGTGGAATGTTGACCAGGTTAAGCAGAATTAACTTAAACTGCAACTTTGGTATATTCTCCTCAATCAGTAAGTCTCTCATTGGTCAGTTATAAATGGAAGTACATTCCCCTGTGATATATGTAACGCTGAGCCCATGCGTGATTGGTCAAATGGGGACCAATTGGGTGAGAATATATGATAGGTACAATTTTAACAATATATGTTTATCTTAGCAATACTCCTCACCATACCACTAAACCTACTTAATGTATAAACAAATAATTATACCCTTGATAGAGTTAAAGGTCAATGATCACCTTCTTGCTCCAAGTAGAGATGTCAAGATGCACAGATGCGGCGTGAGAAATAGCTTCAATCTCATCACAAGCGCAGCCATCACAATAAATGGACCAAGCTGAAGTATACTGTAGACTACATCGGACTCAACCGTCAATACGTCAGAAATTGAAAAGATCCAACTGTGAAGCGAGTACATTGCAAAAGCTAAGATCGCAGCAAAGGCCGATGGCAACAGGAAAGTTTCTACAACATTACTTATCATTTCCCAAGGTAGAAAATCAAACTCGGCGGCGCACGTATACATCAGCGTGTGGAAATCCTTGTAAGCCGTGAATTTAGAGTAGAAGAGGTTTGTAATGTGAGAGTCGTCCTCATTTACAATCATAAACCCCAACAGTTTCTTCGTAACTAATGTCCCTACTCCAAGAAACAGGAATCGCAACAAGAATGTCCTCACGAAACCTTTCAACGGCATCAAACGATCAAGCACTGAAACGGTCAACACGATGGTTAAAAGCGTGCACACAAGAAGTGAAGAAAGGAGAAATTTGTTTCCAAATAGAAGTAAGGCTGAAAAGGTGACCCCGATACTTTGCCCCACAATAACCATCAGGAATGTTGTTCGTTTAATTAATCTCATGGAGTCCATAAGATACAGGACAAGCAACTGTGAAGCTAGGACGAATTGAGAAAATTGCCACATAATGAGGACTAGCGTAGTATTGAGAATTATAGCAAATATGTTTAGTCTAGTCGACCAAGGAGACATGACTTGTACCCTATTTCTCAGAAAGAAGGATAAATGGAATATCTCAAGGAGGAGGAAAGGGTACGCGAATGATTCTCTCAATGGAGGGGACCATTGGACTCTTGTGCATTCCCCGTGGTTGTAAAAGAAGCAGATAACTGCCAGGGTTCCGCCGAAGGTGGAACGACTTAAGAAGGCTCCATAAAGGAATACGACCATCATGGTCAAACCAGAGGCCAGCCATATCGCGTTTATATAGAAATACATCTGATCCCCCAAACCGACGCAGCTGATCACAGGAGGTAGACCTTCTCTCTCAATCTGCCAACATACTTTGGATGACAAGCCGATATATTCTACGAAGGTTCTGTACACGAGAGCTACTACAATCTCAGGGTAAACGTTGAATCTTCCTATGACGTTGATGACCGTAGGGTATTCGGTCGAGTTGTCTGTCGTAAGATGGACAAGACCTTCGTAGAAAGTTCTGGCCTCTACAAGCGTCTTATAGTAAGAATAGTAAAGCCCCATTTCTGAACGGAATGACATTTCCCTCTCTAAGGTTGATAAGTGAGAAAAGTGCCTGTCGTTTTCGAATATCGTGGACACGTGATACATGTGAAAATAGAATATGACGGTGCACATACATATACGGAACAACACACTGAACCATTTGATCGAGTTGATATTTTTTTCTACCTGTAATCCAAGAACCTTTTTCGATTTTAATGATTTTCTCACACTTCCTAAATGTGTTTTACGTTTAATATCTTTCCTAAGGATGACCGACATCGTTAAATTGTTTGAGTAAAATGCAACGTAAAGACAATACGATCACAAATAAAGAAGGCAGCCATAAAAAAATCTTTAAATATATAACTATTTGAAGCATTGTTGATATAACAACAAATATCCCTTTCTGTAAACCATCCTAAAATAAAAATAAATCACTGCAGAATGTACCAAAGAAGAATATGGTTTGTTTTAGATACACAGTTTTGCATCTCTTTGAAGTATTGCATGGATATATTGTTTCGTATAGATATAAAAGTGGATTCACACGTACGTTGAAATTTGAAAGCAGTTCAGTGAGTCCGCACCTCTTAGAGTTTGCAGCTGTTCACACACTCGTGGAAATTTGGGAATCTCTGTTTACCCATGATGCATTGAAACGTCAAACATAAGAAGAAAAATATTACAATCAGTGCAAGTTACTGTATTCAAAATAAAATTAGATGTTTTACTTACTGCCTGGGTTTGATTTTGTCATCGATAAACCTCATGGCTTCCAATAACCTGTCGTTTTTAAATCATCCCTTTTGAAATACGACATCTTAAGAATGTGCTCTGTTTATAAATAACGCATGTTTAAAAGTTTGCGCATGCGCTTATCTGGTCTTCTTGGCCGGTTTCCTGTAGAATCGCTGGGAAAGTTGAAATTATCTCTACTCGAACAGTGTGGGCTTCGCTGGCCACGTGGACTTGTGATTGGATTAGAGCTGTCACGCGACCAAATATCAGCCCTGCTCTCGTTTTACAGTGAACGTGTGAATCCACAGTAACACGTAGATTTAAATATCCATGATTTTTATAAATTTAAAAAGAGGTCATAGATTCTGGCCGTTATGATGATCGACTTCAAATTAATGGAAATACTTAATTTTGTAAGCTATATAGTCAGGATAGGGATAGGTGGCGTACGTTATTAAGTGCTGTAATTGACTTAAGGAGTAAGATACCTTAGATTTACCTTTATCTAAAATTAAGTGAAATATCTTAAGTCTAAACCTGCTTAATATTTAAACTCATGTCCATATTGAAAATATTTCTACATCTGAAATAGGTATCTACAGAGGAAATTCTTGTAATTAGAGTGATTATATAATTTTTATCACTTTGATTTAAACAAATTTTTAGTCAAATTGGTCAGATTTTATAAACGTTCTATCTGTTGTGTAACTTTGGGCTTGTATTTTCATTACGTGGCTACCCCGAGAAACTCTTTTCTTTGCTTCAAACAGACAGAAAAAAATCTCTTCATTTTATTTTTTCAAACCCAGTTTTTAATAAATAAAAAAAATAATCAAAAATTTAAAATTCCAACTTTGAGGTGCACATGTTTGTGCACAAGGGCCACTAATTTTAGAATTTTAGAATTTTAGCCCTCAGCGAGTGGTATATATCAAGCAATGCTCTTAATTTTTATTAATATATTATTATTATTTGTGTCCTGTTTTATGCCAACCGTCGCAATGGCAACATATAGTTTATTTTAATTTATTATGAACTGGTATTACTCGTACTCCATTGTAATTGTAATATTATACTTCTTGTTTATAATATTTTTCTAGTATTAAATGTATGGCTACTATGTATCTATTATTAATTACTTAGAGGAGCATTTGTAGTAGCAATATTTTGTTTTTGTTTTTGAACCAATCATTTTAATGCTTGACAAAATATATTGTTTATATCAACAGTAGACATTCAATGAATCTTACATAATGCGATTTTGAAATATAATTTTCATTTACATGAATTAAAAACGTAGGCATTTACTCATTTTTCGAAATTTGACTCAATAATAATTAGACCCATCGCTTTATCCTCTTATGTTAAATCACTAACTCGTCTCATAAAGCTACCGGTACTCTCTTATTTGTCCGTGATGTCTGTTTTATCAACCACGTTGATATAAAGTAATAAAAACTTCTCATAGGTAGAGAATAAAAGAAAATTTAAACATGCTATCTTACCTTTAACCTGTCTTCTGTGAGAATATATATTACAACTCAACTATAAACTTTTTCTTTGTCACATTTTGTTTGAAAATCAACAAAATCATTTTAGGATGAACGCAATTTTTAGTACTTTACGTGTAACTGCCAGAAGATAAAATATTCTTTCAAAAAAATCCATGTTTAAGTGTAAAAAAACAAACAAACCGATATATTTACTTAAAAACTTTTAATGATTTGCAATATCAGTACATACTTTCTCTTTCAAATTTAAATTAAATTCTTTGACAAATATCATTCTTTTGAAAATATTGTCATTAAAAATATGCAATTCTATATATTTTAAATCTGTATGTTTATTAAAACAACTGTTTCATTGGACTTGAAAGCTACTATATTATTACTAAAACTAATTTTCAAAACCATTCATAGGCACAGGCTTTGTTTGGAGCTAATATTCCCCCTATCCCCCTCTTTAGAGAAGGTATATTTCCTGTTGAATAAGAATGTGTCCTGTTCCTAGTTCGCTAAATGTGATAATTTTCAAAACCTCGTCAGCGAACTGGTATTTAGAGGACCACTGTAAATTAAAGACTACTGTACGCATTTGTCTGTGGGATAATCCGCCATACTGTCGGTATTATGTTTAGAACTGCCAAATAATATGATTTGGAGGTGGATTATTAAGGTAAGTATCCTTCATTCTTTGATCATTTCTTCACTATGAACAAATATTTTTCATCAACATAAATTGTTAGAAAAAATATTATTTTAATGTTGTAATGTTTACGAGTAAGGATAATGTTGTGTGTCCATTTCAGTAGAAACCCATAACTTTCGTCTCCAAACATGTTTTATAATTTTCATTATAATTCATCTCAACATCTCATGAATATAATTTTGTTAAAATTATAAAAGTATCTATGTATCATAATAATACTAATTGTAGTTTTTTGTTTAGAAAATAATCAAAAATTTAAAACTGATTTAAATAGGATTTTTAAAGATGTAAACAGCCCTTAAAACGGACAAATACATTTTTATACACTCCTCAAAATATTGAATTTAGCTATAAAATATTACATGGTGATAACCGGAACTGTGCTTTTGTGTTTTGTTCCTAACTGAAGGGAAAATCTTGAATATACAATTTTAAGAAATTAAAACATTTATATATATGTATTAATTTTATACGTACATACTACATTAGTAATATAGCAACGTTTACGAGTTAAATAAGTAAATTCATGTGTTTATTGGATGTGAGTGATAGGTAATGGTAATGATGCCAGAATATATTTATTTATAGGCCTATGTTTTAGTTTAAGTGAGCCTAATAAGCACGTAACAAGCACAAACTATTTCAAATTGGATGAGTCATATATATATATAAAATTTGCTACTAATCAAGGGCGCAGAAAGCAAATTTTTTCTAGGGCAATCCACTAGAAAATTTAACATTATCAGTTACAACTGATATTTCAGGGTTTCTTTCTTTCCCTGTAGATGTCCTGGGGCTTTCTCGTCATCATGTATACACTGTGTCTTCTTGGGACGACGCTGAGCAACTCTAGGGACAAGAGGTACGTCCTGGTATACCCAGATCCTGGCAGTAAAACTCAGGTGAGGAACTCGTGGGGTTAGGGACGAGTCTCGAGGGTGAAGAGTGTTAAGAGGGGCTGGTCCGCTGACGGATAACGCGTATATTTACCCAACAAATCCCTCAACCCTGTGCAGGCCTTTATGAAAACAGGCTCCAAATCATGCATTGGCGGTCTAATTTGACTGACAAAAGGAATTCACCTGTCGTAAGACAGAACACCTAGTAATGATAACTGGCCCTTAGGTTTTAGAAATTTAAATAGGAAATTCATTAAGTCTATGTAAAATATGTATTCATATTATTCATATTATTATTATTAATATTATTGTTATTTTAATCCCAAATCAAAAATAGCCCCCTTTGAATATTTACGAAATTCAATATTTTTGACACATCCTTGGTGTAATAAGCTTTAATTTGTTTAATTTATATAAATATAAATAAATATGTAAATTGGTTCGGTGGAACCACGTCATTCACTGTCATAAAGAATAATTTAACGATATACATGTACACAACTTTGATAATTAGGATGCAACTTGTCTTTTTATTATAAGCTAAAAAAACAAACAAAAAAAACGCACGCCCGTCAATCTAAGAAATGTGTGTGGAGAAACTCTCGTATGGACAGAATCAGTGATGAATGGGTGCTGAAGGAGTGCAATTCGAAAGGGAATCCAATAGGTAATGTGAAACGAAGTGTCTTACATTGGGTTTTGGGCATGTCCAGAGGATGAGCGCGGATTGAGTGGCGAGGCAAATTTATGAAGGTAGAGTGTGTGGATCAAAAGGAAGGTGTAGGCCATGTAAAACGTGGTTAAATGTTGTAGACGAATGTGTGAAAAAGAGAAACACTAAGAGTTTTAAGAATAAAAGAGCATGTATGACTCGCTATATGGATGTTGTTGAATTTAAGTACGGAGTTTTTTTTGAGCTATAAGCACAGTTTATTGGCTACTCCGGCGTGATAAGAATGTGGACATGTAGATACTCTTTGAGAAAGCGAGACGCTTGGACTATTAAAAATAACTTTGGCATGACCCTGCCGTATTGAAGGAATATATTAGAGATAATGTTATTAAAGTGATTATGAAATTGATACCACATAGCACCCTAATAAAGCCCAATATTGTTGTTAGAAGCCTAATCTAATTATCATATTCATTAGCAGAAGCAGAAACCGTGGCACGGAACAGTGTTTTCAGGTTGAAGCACAGTTTGTTAATGCCATAGCTGTTTTATGATATCCCCACTTTGTCCCCATTTGACTAAAACACACATTGACTCGGCTCTAGATACATTACATGGGAATGTATCTCCGTTGATACCTGGCCAATGACTGTTCTACCGAGTGATAACAATTCACAGATACGGTTGGAAACAATTCTGCTGACTCTGTAAACATGCCATGACACGTTACAATTAATTGATTTTAATATTGAAAGCTGAAGATAATTGATTATTTAACACACCAAAAGTACAGCAACTAATTATGATATTAAATTATTTGTAACTTACTAATTAATTCATATTAATGGTATCACAGATTAATGATTGTAACGATTGATTTTATCTTTTGTAATTTAGCCAATATAATGGATTGTGGTACCACGATTATTTAATGTACCTGTATTCTAATTCCCCCCTTTAATTTAATATTATTGTATGAATGAAAGTATTTTATTTGTGAATATTTAAATTTATTACATTTTTTACTCATTAAAATTTGTAATCTATATCTGGATTTTTTTTTACAAATAAACATTTCAAGCTCATTATGTACAAATTTTATTTTTCAGTTGTCATTAATATTTTACAAATATATAAAAAATAATTAGCACCGCATCTTACTACCCGTTTGGGTTATACTCGTACACTTATGTACTAATTACTCTAATGGTTTTAGGGATTAGTACATCTATATTTAGAGGAAGTGAACCCACATTTGCTTGGAGGGAGAGTAGAAAACAATTTTGGAACAAACCACCCCTAGTACACTCAACCGAGATTCGAACTTCGATCTCCCAATCATCGGCAGTCGAGTCTACTTCGAGTAACGCCTTACGCCACGTGGCGACCGAGGCGGGTTTCTGTATTATTAATTTTTATATAAGGGACGGTGGTAGATCAAATGACTTGCGTATGAAAACGTGAAATAATATATAGTAGTTTTTTTCTAACTAAGAGATTAATTCAGTCAATAGGTCTTGTTGCAATATTTTTTATTTTGTTTCAGCTAATCCTGGGTTTTGGTATCCCGATATCCTTTGATTTCTACAGTTTGACATTGGGGACGGTAATAAAAATAGTCGGTGCTTTGCCTACCAACGCCAGCTACATTACGCAACCCTATGTAGTCTCCCAGAAGAGGGAGATTCGAACTCCGTCCCGTTGGGACATATATTCTGTCGTGGAGCAAACTATCGAGAGGTCAGTTCGAAACTGGAGGAGGGGGAATTAGTTGAATAAATTAAAGAAAATATTTTCTGAGATTATCTTTGTAAGAGAGTATTTGACTGCTGTCAATTTAAAGAAAATGTTGATTTTCAAAAAAGATATAAGGAAAATATCATTTCCCTCCCCCTTCAAGCACACTCCCCTCCAAAGTTTTATTTATTATGATATTAAAGAGTTGACCTTTAATATTGTAGCATTAAAATAATTTTTAATCTAAACAAGGTTCATGTAGAGGGCAAGTATTATTAAGATTAAAAATTGAGTTGTATTTGCTAATTTATTTTGTGAAGTTCAAATAAAACTAAACTACACATGTCAAAATAGTTTATATTATTTATTTTTTTCCGAGTGTTTGCATTTAAATTTAGATTTATCTAAGAAACCCATTACATTTAATAATAATTAATTATTGATTATAATGTTTAGAAAACAATTCAACAAACCAAATGAAGTTAATATTTTATAGCTACGTATATAAATACATTTTAAAAATTTCTCGTAATATTATTGTTAATTTTCAAGTAATTACAGGTAATTTAAGGTAACTTTTTTACCACCACGTTTTTTTACCTGTTCAGGTTGTACGCATATATGATGATTACTCTAATGGGGTAGGGATGAGGGAGGAAGCAGTTTAGAGGTAATATACCTGAATTGCGTGGAAGGAGAGGGAGCAAACCACTTAGGAAATACCACCCTCAGTAGACCGGACTGGGATTCGAACCCCGAATCTCCCCGTCTTGGCAGTCTAGTCCAACACGAGAGTAGCGCGTTAGAGCACGTGGCCACCGAATCGGGTCGAATATTAGTTTATATGGCACCCACTAATCCACAGTGGCAGGCCAGACCCCAAGTTGAGTGTGCTCACAATCGCCAGCTCTTTTAACTTGTCCAAAGCATCCTGTCATATTACGCAGTGACGCTACCCCCACCAGTATATCTGTAGTGACAGGTCTGGCCTGAATATGTGAACATATTCATCGACATCAGAACCAAAATAGAGCCACCAGGGTCATCAAACATAGGCGTGTACAGTACAGAGGAATTGCCTGGAATAAAATACAAACTCATCTTTTTGTAGTCAACATTGATAACATTTTAATATATTATTAGTGTTATTTTTTAAGTGTTGATTTTTTTAATCAAAACCTTAGCTCAGTCGGTAGCGTATCTGTATACTTAGACTAGAAGTCCCGGGTTCGATTCTCAGCATGGCCGAAAAATTTATCATTGGTGAAATGTAGGTTAACCCTTTTCACAGTGATGAATTAATAGGCGGGGACTGGATGTTGTGCCTATACAAGTTTTAAACTTGATAACAAGGCGTATGGAGCTACGACAGGACTAACCAGTCGGTAGTGGAAAACATATGCTTGGATAAAAAAAACTGGCCTAGACCATAGGCTGGAAACAGTAATGGATGCAGTTTTTTTTAATCAAAAGTAACTAAAAAAACAACCTTCCGTTTCGCCAGCCTGTAAGCGAGCTAGACCGACCGAGCGGCCGCCGAATATTTGCGAATAGAGGGTGTCATGTTGCTAGCACAAAGAATCCTCCTGCCGTTAATCTCAGTTTTCTAGACCAGAGCCGCTTCTTTATTCAATTAGCTCCTCATTTGTCCTCGCAAGGCTGAGTTTGACTCCAGTTCCAAACCCACTGCTTCACAGAAAAATCTGGAAGCACTGGGGGTCGAACCCCGAGACCTCTGGATCTGTAGCCAGTGACTCTGATTACTAGACCAGATGTGATCCTATCTAAAGTGACAGTTGCAGATAGTGACTTGACGTATGAATACGTGAAAATAGATATGTAACCTTTTTTTAACTGTCAAACAAGGCTCCCTATGATAGTTTGACTGTAACTGGTCTATTATTACCCAAGCAGCGAATAAGTTTTAATTTTTTAATTTTTTCAGATTCGGTTTGGATGGAAAGGGTGCCTCCTGAGGACCATCTGTGAGGTTGCTAAATTCCCTTTCATCATGAAGGGTCTATTATTGTCAGATTTGCTACACATATTCCTCACGTGAGTCACATGGACATTTTATGTTCTACCATCACATGTTGATATATTAGTCATTTTCATGAAGAAATAAAATTATTCTGGCCAACATTCTTCAAAAATTCAGTGAGTTTGATTATTTTACTGTTGACCCCCCGGCGGTCTTGCAGTGAAATGCTCACCCGATGTTCATATGTCGACGGATTTTCCTTGAACATAAAAATCCATAGTTACATTTTCCTTCGTAGGGGAAGTAATTTCCGTCGGCCCCGTGCCGATTTTGGCATTTAAAAGAACCCTGGAAGGTATGTGAAAATAACTTTCCCGGCTTTCACTCATGGAAATTCTCGTGTGCTGTTATAATCAGTCGGTTCAGAAAGTGCACGTTAAATACCTCGAATAAAAATAAAAATAATTCTTTTTTTTTTTTCAGTCCATCGGTGTCGGACGAGAGTTGGCTCCACGTGGTTCACGGAGAATATTTTTCTGCTGAGAGTTTGGGTTCAAGACCCGACACGGATTGCCATGTTCTGTACCCAGAGTGCCCCTCGAGTCTTCTAGATGCGATATCAACCCTGGTCAGTGATGGGGCTCACGGGAAGAGATAAAAGTGCTAAATGTGTGCGTTGCCGGAAAGTCTTCAAAGTCCTGTGATCGCAACTGGATCGCAACTGGGGATAAGATGCCCAGAAATAAATATCGGATTTTTTCCAGGAAGCGTGTCTTGAACTTATCGATTTATTTAGACCCTTTAAGGTGAAATTGTAGTGAAAGTGAGAAAAGGTAAGGTTTTTTGCAGTTCTATATCTGAACAATTTTTTGTTAAAGAAATAAAATATTGTTTCAGTAGAAATATAGAGGTTAATTTTCTTCATATGATGATATTAAAAGTTGTTTTATTTTTTATTTATTTGGGTTCTTTAACGTGATTTTCTTGAACCGATTGATTATATCATTATAAGAGAATTTCTCTGAGCGAGAGCCAAAGTAGCTACACATTTTACCGGGAAAGTTATTTTCACATACCTTCCAGGGTTATTTCACATGCCACAATTGACATGGATCCGACGGCTTTACTTCACCCCCGAAGGAAGTTGTGCTACGGATTTTCATAGCTCAAGAAACATTTGTCTGGGAGCAAATGAATATCGGGTACCTGAAGAGAGCACTTTATCTCAAGACCATTCAGGTCAACACCAATATTTGTCAGAGGTGTCATAATCTCTAATAATAAACAATTATTTTAATTTAAAAAGTTGGTCATCGAATACCGCTATGCTCATGACAGATATTCAACAATAATTGTTGATGTCACCATGTGAAGAAAAGTAAACTATCAAGTTTTTAATAAAGAAATAGTTTTTTTTTTGACAAAAAAAAAAGCTTTGTGAAAAAAACAGCAAAAAACACTTTATTCTGGAGTCCCAAATACTCCCACCTTAATATTTACATGTTAATGACTTACCAGGGTCGTCACGCCCCTATAAAATCAGGTATACACAAACGATTCCATAAATAAAAATAAAAACGGGAATATTTATAGATTTGAAACTACAAGTTCAAATAGTTGTCTATTGCATTAGAAATTAAAGTGGACTAAATAAATAGGCACGCTGATTTGTATATATGTATTATATTCCCTTACTCTTTTTTTTATAGCACTGATACTTTTAGGTACATTACAGTTGCATCAATTTCTCCAATCCATCATCGTTTTCTGAAACATCAATGGGAATGACTTCCCAATAGTGAACCTAATGAAAAGATATATTTCATTCCTCTATTTTACTCTCTAAAATGTCTGAAAAAATAATAATTGTGAATTCCTTCTGTAAAACCTGTAAGACGCAGAGAATGATGTATTAAGAAAGAAGTGCTCGCAAGGAATGACAAAACTCTACTAGTAGAATAATTTCTCTCATTCAGGATTTTTTTTATTTTATATTTATTTGTAATATTTAGCTAGAACATTTTTGTATGAACTGGATTATAGTAGCATACGATTTAAAAACTTAGCTGATTATAGAATAGTCATGTCAATCACTGCTTTATCTGGTGACACTGCACGAGCAGTCACTGTTTAATATGTTAAAGTTTTAAAATGTTGTACTCAAATATTCGTTGGAAAACCGATATTTAATATAAACGTTTAATAAAACAACAAATTAAACTTATCATTTAAATACCTTAGTGTAATTAATAGATTCTGTGACTCAATAACATGATTTCAGAAAAAATACTAACAAAAATGTTATTTTAATTGAAAGTGTGTATGTCTTAGAGACTTCACTAGTACTACAATATAAATAAATACTCAGTGACCTTGCAATGAAAATAGCGATCAATTACAAATTATTGTACTTGATTTATATGTGAGTAATTGTTAAAAACACAAGAGCTTGATAATAAAGATTGCATAAAATAAATGCTTATTTCATTTTTTAAACATCCATCCATCAATCTCTATTTATCGGCCCAGCTGTAATGTAGGTAGATTTAACATCCCATACAAAAACAACTTATTGAAGAGTAATATATTAATTGATATGCGCACTGGTCTCAACTTACCTACACAATGAATGGCATTAGGAACTCGAAAGTTCACTGTAGCACTTACAAAAGTACGCCCCCCCTATCCCAATATTGAGCTAGCTCTATCCATTTCCCCTCATTACACATATCCCTATCCTGAGATAGTTCCATCCAGTCCACCTCATTACACCCTATCTCTTTCAGGTAAATTGTAATGCTATCCTCCTATCTGCGTTTAGGTCTTCCCAATGATCTATTACTATTGGATTTACTAGCCAATACCCCGAACGCGGTTCTAGAATCTCCCATTCACATTACATATCCTACCCACCGTAATCTAAGAGCTTTAACTATACTTTAAATGTCTTGTTATAAGTACAGGGTATGTAAATAATCATTATGTAACACCCTCCAATCCCCAGTCGCCTCATCTCTCTTTGAACCAAATATCTTCCTAAAGCACCTTGTTTTCGAACACCCTAAATTTATTTTCGTCACGTAAATTAAGAGACCACGTTTCACACCCATAGAGAACAGCCGGTAAATTATTGTTTTGTATATTCTGAGATTTACATTCCTTAATCTCAAGCGAGATGACAACATTTACTAACCAAATAATAGCATGCATTTTCCGACTGTATTATTTTCCTAATTTCCAATATAATATCGTTCCTGCTAGTTAAAATTGTTCCTAAATATTTAAACTCATTAACCATGTCAAATAATATGTTGTTCGAAGTAATCTCTAAATTATCGTCTTCAAGATGTGTTCTCAGTGTGATCATATACTTAGGTTTTAGTAGTGAACGCTGAAAATCCCATTTCATTACTATCTAATAACCTTTCTGCATTTCTTGCAACAGCTCCCTTACAACTACCCAACAAAGCTAAATCATCCTAATATGATAGTAGATGCATTGTACCGTTTAAGGCCCTTACCCTGTCGTACAAGTCTAAAACTATTTTGTGGGATGTTGGGCGGGAGGGTGAAAGGCGTGGCATGACTTCAGAACCAACCAAAGTATACTTCCGCACCAACAAGAACAGATGTATCATGAAAAACGTAGATGGCGCTAGCTACCGGACAGGTCTTGCGGAAAAATCATAAGTTTGAAAATACCAGTTTTCTCGGGAACGAGTGAAATTTTTATAGTAATATTTTCAACACCTCTTCTAAGATAATGTATCGATGTTTATTAGTTGTTACATTTTCTTATTTTTTGTTATGAAACAGGCAGTTTTCTATTCAAAAATGTCAAAATTATACATATTTGATCACTGTTAAATTTACAGAGGAGGTGTGTATATAAAAAGTATAACTTAATCAACATGCTTATATTCTTGAACAAACCGTTTCCGAAAAGAAAATTGCAAGACAATAAAAATTATTGAAGATAACCGTTTGTTCCCACGACTCTGCATTTCCACGCCGAATGAAAAGGGCCAATTGCCTTAATGTCAACCCTTCCCTACTATATTTTATTACCCTAATTTCATACTACTTGTGAATGTGAGGAATGCCAGGCCTCCACCGTGGTTCGGATTCCAGGGTGAAAGGCGTGGCATGACTTCAGAACCAACCAAAGTATCCTTCCGCGCCAACAAGAATAGATGGATCACGAAAAACTTGGATGGCGCTAGCTACCGGACAGGTCTTGCGGAAAAATCACACGTTTGAAAAAAATCAGTTTTCTCGAGAACAAGTGAAATTTTTATAATAATATTTTCAACACCTCTTCTAAGATAACGTATCAATGTTTATTAGGTGTTACATTTTCTTATTTTTTGTTTTGAAACAGGCAGTTTTATATTGAAAATTGTCAAAATTATACATATTTGATCACTGTTAAATTTACAGAGGAGGTGTGTATATAAAAAGTATAACTTAATCAACATGCTTATATTCTTGAACAAACCGTTTCCGAAAAGAAAATTGCAAGACAATAAAAATTATTGAAGATAACCGTTTGTTCCCACGACTCTGCATTTCCACGCCGAATGAAAAGGGCCAATTGCCTTAATGTCAACCCTTCCCTACTATATTTTATTACCCTAATTTCATACTCTCAGGCTGGATTAAAAAGTAATGGAGAGAGAGTTTCTCCTTGTTTCAACCTATTATGTATTTCTTTGTCTGATAAGAGTCATCCAACCTGTATCCTGCCACGCGTATCAGTCAAACATACCTCGATTATAATGGATTAGATAGCATAGATATTATATTTAATGAATACGGTTATGGCTGCTTCTGAATATCATCATCATGAGCAGCTTCCAGCCACTGGCTGGGTTTGTTTGGAACATAAGGCTCTCGACAGCCTCCTTTCCTCCCATCACCTCTCTCCCTCCACACTCCTCCTTACTCCCTTCAGCCATCTGTTCATTGATTTTCCTCTATACCCCCATATCCAAAATCCTCCTGTGGCATACTTTTCCCTCTCCATTCCTCTCACATGGCCATACCACTTTATTCGTGCCTTCTCTATCCGGTCCTGGACTGGCTCTTCTTCTACTATTCATCTTATTCTCTCATTTATCCTCCTCCATTCCTCTCACATGACCATACCACTTTATTCGTGCCTTCTCTATCCTGTCCTGGACTGGCTCTTCTTCTACTATTACTCTCGCTCTCTAAATCTAAATATCTAAATATCATATTCTTTAATTTAAAAAATTACACCTGGACACGGGAATCGAACCCTGGACCTTTGGCTTAGTACGCCAATGCTCTTATCACTGAGCTATACAGGAGTCGTTTATTCACTCATATTTTAAGGCAGAGTCTGTGATGGACGCGTGGAAATCGTCGGCTACATCTAGACGATCAATTAAAATCTCGAGCTATCAGATAACGCAGCCATCTACGATTCGAGAGGGATATATGCTGCTAATAGTACAAAGTCAGCTCCTGGATAGCTCAGTAGTTAGAGTACCGGTGTACTAAGCTAAAGGTCCTGGGTTCGATTCCCTTGTCCATGTTGTGATTTTTCAGTTAATCTCCATCTGATCTCGTAAAATGCTCGATGTGGACTAATTTCATCTCTCCAGCTGAACGCAGACCCGTGCTCGGGTGTGATATATCCCCCCTCCCAGATATACTTGCCACATTAGACCGCGTACTCCAAATTATTGTGGGATTTGATTCAATACTTAACAGTCCTCATTATATTTATGTTCACTTACTTTATCGATCAATCGAATAATTGAGACGCGAGAATGGCCTCCGCTCTACTCAACTAAACTAAAGTTGTTGCAGATAAACGTACTCTGATATAAGTTTTAATCCCACATGTTTCTCCTCTGCTGTCGACCTCGGTGATCTTTTGGTCAAGTGCTCGCTTCAGGGCCCGATATTTCGTGGGTTCAAACCCAGCCGAACTCAACGGATATCCTTGAACGATAAAATTCCGTAGCACAACTTCCTTCGGAGGAGAAATAAAGCCATCAATGTGGCATATAAAATAACCCTGGAAGGTATGTGGAAATACCTTTCCTGGCAAAATGGTTAGGCCCTTTCGCTCTTGCTCGTAGAACTTCTCGTGTGCTGATATGATAAGTTTGTTCATAAAGTTTACGTTAAATAACTCAAATAAATAAATAAATACTCCACTGCTAAAAGTTTATGTATAGCAAAGTGATATATAATGGCTATATAGCTTTTGTTATATAACATTGACAAATGCTACACAATGTAAACGTTGATTAATTTATTTAATTTTATTCAAATAATTTGGGTTATCGGTTCTTGTTGAGTTTTGGTTTGACTCCTTGGTCAAATATTGCCCATTGGTGCAATATAAAGCTGTTACCGGGTGCATTGCACGCTGGGGCCCACGGGTCATGTGTTGAAAACCATTGTCCTATCATAATGAACCTCACAAAGGTATCAGCAGTGAAACTAACTACCCGCCAAATAATGCGACGCTCGCTCGGTGAGATGAATTAGCAAAACGCTCTTAATTAGCATTTTTAAGAGACGTTTTAATTAAGACAACTGTATCTTCTAAAAAAAAAAAGTTGCACCTCCTCGTTAAGTTGTACCAAATTGGGAGTAGAAATTAGTTAAGAGGCAAAATGTTTTAAGGTGTCTGGTTGTGGTACTTGGAATATGAATATTTAACTGTTTATATGTGGATTAATTTTCTCTAATAACTATTATTGGTTTTAGCTTTAATGGCGGTATTATATTCTCAAAAAGCTTTAATTTTTTTGCCAACAATTGATTGGGTCTTATTAATTTCTAACCAAAATACAACCACTTGTGTTGGTAGGAAATCACAAACGTTAACCAAGTGTAACTCTGCAAGGAATCACTGAAGACTACAAAACAAGATGGATCCAGTGAAGAAATGGATTTGAATGCCCTGCTAATTCTAGAGGTTCATGATAAATACGATTAACAAAGACAATTAATTACACTGTCCTGAGCCAATATACTCTCAAATATATGGATGGATATTTATCAAACTTGTCATATAATGTGCTTTGTTGTTGTTGTGAACTAAACCAATATTTAAAATACTTAAAGAACCATATTGGACAATTTTCATATGATTTTACATTTGTTCTGGAAATAATTACTTTAAGAAATATATAGATACTATAGTTACAAAATATTGTAAATATCCACGGAAAACAATAATTATTTCATAGTATAATTTAACTGGTGCACCAATTGAAGGATCTTTAACTAAATAGCTTCTACATTCACACTGATAGCTTATTCATATACACTTTTTTTACATTCTTATTTGAGAAATTTCACTCTCATTTAAACGGCAAGATAAAGTTCAAATCTATTTCTGTAATTTTAGTCAATGCTATAATAATTAGTGAGAGTTAATTGATTAGGTTCACTGGACCTCTCACGTGTGAATACGCAGCCTGTGACGTCATGGAAATACCATTTGGTGCATTGCGTTGTTCATTTCTTCTCTGATATCCATAATGCATAGTTTATCATAATGCATATTTTAAAGCTTCATTAATTACTGTGCAGTTTTAATTGAACGAAATGGTACCGACATTTTTTCAAGAAAAGGGGATCATGAAGTAAAAATGGGACTATTTGTAAGTAGGAGATTATATAATATTATTGTATTTACTTGTTAATATGTATGTTGATTTGTTATTTAATGTCAGCTATCAATTTTATATATAGCATAACTTTATTATTTTTAAATTCAGCACAAACGCATATTAGTTAGAGATTAAGTTTTCAATCACAAAATCAAATATACTGTTAGGAATTGTATTTTAAGATTATTAACAATCTTAAGTTTTTAACACTTGTTCGGTTTCAATTGTTTATGAAACTATCAAGAGTCTGAATTTTTCAGAACCTTTCCTTTAAATTCAGTGTGTATAGTTACATCTCTAGTGTGAAAGGTGAAAAGAATTTGAGGTAATTAACGTGAAGTAACAATAACAAGTTGATTTGTTAAAGAGGGAATATTTTAACTAACGTTTTACTTTTTATACATAGTATAATACAATGTAGCAATCGATAGTACAAATGTTTTAAAAATATGCTAGTTTCCTCTATATTTTTTATTCTTTTTGGAACGCACACTGCTCTTATTACACAAGCCTAATTATTTATGGCAATTTATTTTGATATATTTGCTATTTCTGCGTGTCGTAAACAGTCATCATATTATTGTTGAGATGTACAAGGTAAAGTTTTTGATAAATATATATATACATAGGCCTATATATACATATGTATATACTTTCAGATGTGTTTTGAAAAATCCTATATCTGAAGCCATTATCCTCCTAGATATTTTATGCATTTTAAGAAGATACCCATCTAGAAGTTTGAGCGGAAATTTTTTCCAGAAAACTTTTTTCATTTAGCTTCTTAAAAAAAAAGTACACATTTTTCAAATCAAATCAATATTTTCAGCTTGAGTTTAATCTATCCTAAATAGACTACGTCAACACCAGCAACGTCATCAAATGGCTTCCAATGAAGTTATGGCAACAATTTCAGCTCTTTTCTCACAATCACGTATTGACAAAAGTGCTTGGCGTTTGAACGCAAAATTGTCATTTACATTGGGTGTGCTGTATATCAGATATCTTGATAATTTACTATTATAATGAAGGGCTTTAATTACCCCACTGATAACACCAGAGAAGAAAAATCATTTGCAATCTACTATGGAACCATAGGCTTTTATTATTTGTTTCATTGCTAAAAAATAATAACTCATTTTGTATTGTTTTAATAGTAAAACTATATTGCATACAATAACTTCAAGTCCTTTCACTTAATGAAACAAAGTTTTTCATCAAACCACTTAATATATCATATATATATCTATATATATAATTTCCATGAAAAATGTGTTTTCTCATTAAAAACTTGACTTTGAAGTTACTGCATTACACCGCATAATCTTGGAATGGTTTTTTTTGAAGGAGAGTTCATAATAATTACTCTGTAATCAACGAAGGCAGGATTGTAAATGGTCATCAGTCAGACATCTTCGATATTTCGATTTTTTTAATGTTGATTTGAAAAAAATCTGCAAACTCTCTCTTTCATTTTCTTTATCTCAATAATTTTTTTAAATCGATTGTCCAGGAGATCGACCAAACTAGCGGCCGCAGTCGATTGGTAGTTCGCGATCGACTGTTTGGCCCCATCTTATATCTAACCTGTCTGTACCGCCACAAACTCGAGTTCAAACACATGATTTCTTGAGAGAGATTTTCCCAGTGCAGTTGTACCTTTGGTATGTACAGTACATTCACAATTCAATTTTCATAAAGAAACCCATCCATATACGACAACTAACAAAGTTACTATATTTACCTTCACCTTTTCATATGTGAAGTCATGTTATCTGCAGTTGTCAATTTTGGTATATATCATCATCACCATCATAAATTGTTTCCAGCCTTTGACCGGGTCAGTTTAGTCAAATACCTCAATATTCCTCTATCCTTCCACCATCCATCCTCCTTTAATTGCTTCCATTCTTCTTCTCTCACTTGAATACTTTTTGTTATCTGCTCCTCCCATCTCTTTCTTGGCCTCCCTTGCATTCTTTTCCTTACATATTTCATTTCCAACATTTTCTTTGGTATCTTCTTCTTTTCCATCCTCATTACATGTCCATACCATCTCAGTTTTGCTTCCTATACTATTTCATATACTCTCTGTGCTCCTACTATTTCCAGAATAACTTCATTCTTAATCCTGTTTCTCCTCGTGACAGCCAACCTGCTCCCCATATACTGTATTCTCGTGGCCTCCACTTTCCTTGTCTCTCTTACATTCATGTTTCTGCTGCATATTTGACAACAGGTACAAAGTGCATTCTTTACAGAACTTCTTTACACTTCAAGGACACTTCTCTTCTCCATAGTAGGTCTCTTACACACCTATAGATAACATATATACAGAGTTGTTCTATAGATATTGTCAATACCTATAAAATAACACAAATAATATAGTAAATTATTATCAATACTGACCACAAATTATTTTTTTATTTTCTAAAATTATCTTTCTATGAAAATTGAACGGGAAAACCTTAGAGGTTGTAAATTGCAATAAATCGAACCAAATATTTTTGTATTAGCTTCGTCTATTAACAAACTCGAGCCTTATTAAAATTCTTCCCAATTTTATAAGTCAAAATAAGATTTTTACAATAAAATATAGTTTTTAAAAAAAAGCAGCACTCTTTTGGTTTTGCCAAGTATGTTAAGTCTACTAACTTGTGCACGATAACTATTTGATTTACTATATATATATATGTCTTTTGCGCTCAATTTCAGAGTTTTAATTTGCTGGTCTTGCTCTTCATAGCCAACTCTTTCGAGACGTCCTCTGATCACGAGAAAAGTTTAAACCTCCTCACCCTCGACGCCTCCGCCACTACAGAATCAAGGCAGAGGAGATACCTAATCTTCCCTACAAGTAGCTCTTTGATTGAGGTAGGTCAGGAACTGGAATAGTCTAGC
Source organism: Timema podura (assembly GCA_033556935.1). Taxonomy (NCBI): domain Eukaryota; kingdom Metazoa; phylum Arthropoda; class Insecta; order Phasmatodea; family Timematidae; genus Timema; species Timema podura. The sequence continues at coordinate 52,678,150 of JAVRXN010000012.1, read as the reverse complement.
ATAAATTCATAAAGGCCCACAAACCAAATGAGTTTATAACGTTACTGGGTGGAGCTCTCCGACGGTAGGAGAACAAACAGGGAGGAGGAAAATACAAATGACAGTAAAATTTGTGTTTTGACCTCCCTATTAGATTAAATAACTCGATTCCAAAAGATCTATTCTACGTCCGTGTACTAGTTACTTTTTGTTATTATTATTATTATTATTATTATTATTATTATTATTATTATTATTATTATTAGCACTGCGTCTTACTACCCGTTCGGGTTACACGCACTTACGCTAATGTGTAATGGTAGGGTGATTGTGAGATGAAATGTAGGACCTACAGTTTAACGTGGAATCCGAACCACGGTGGAGGCCTGGCATTCCAAACATTCACAAGTTGTGATTAATACACGTCTTGTCAGAGTTGAAGGAAGGGTTTGGCAATCAGATAAATCTGTGCCAGGATCGAGGATTGAACCCCGGACCTTAAGCACAGAAGTCCGACGACACCTTACCCCTAGACCTACAGGTCACCTACTTTTTGTTTCTCGGGCTTTTAGGTCAACCAAATTTTGAAGATTTTTTAACTTCTCAGATCGGAAAATTTTAATATAAAACTATGTTTACAGGCCTATTTATGGATAGGATCATAGAAGATAGTTTTTTGTTCGTACCAGTAAACACCACACTCATGTACCGGTAAAGGTTTTGTCAATATTTAACCTAAGCGCAGCATCTGGTTGGCAAAACTCGGCTACCTAGACGACAACCTTAACGCTCGCGTAATCAGACCACTGTCAAGAGCACTTGAAGCGCTGTTCCAAGGACGCTGATTATACATCTGAAAGAATTTGGTTTGAATCCTGCTCAATGAAAGATTTAGTCTTTAAATGTTTCTGAAATATGTCTGTGATAGTAGAATTAAGCGTTAACTACAAGTGTTCTACCAAACCATATCAGCCTCCTGAGAAAACAATTAATAAAAAAATATATTACCCTTTAGTTAAATATAATTTCAACGATATTTAAATTAATTGAAAGATGTCTAGAGCTAAGGCTATGTCCGTAACCATAGTTAATGGAACCCCAATAACCTTCAAAAGCTAAACGAACCATGGAAAGTGCCTTCACCACTAGAGCTGCGTCTAAAAACGAAACCTTCAATACAAACAAGAAGTAAAATAATGGATTGTTTATAATAAATATCCATTACTGTTTCCAGCTTGTGGCCTGGGTCAGTTTTTTATTCAAGTCATATATTTCCCACTACCGGCTGACTAGGCCTGTCGTAGCTTCATATGCCTTACAATCTATCATAAGATTAGGACAGGCACAACATCCGGTCTCCAGCCATCAATGTATCAATTTGAAAGGGTAAACCCATATTTTTATCAATGATATATTTTTGTCCATGCCGGGAATCGAACCCGAACCCCTTACCTAAGTAGGCAGAAACGCTATCGACTGAGATAAGGTACTGTAATGTCACGGTAACTTAAATATAATTTACTGGTATGTAATTATACACAAGTAAAGCTGACTTTTAAAACACATGTGGGAAACTCATTGTGGGCTGTTCTGAATAGCCTGGCTGACTCGGGCTTTCATTATTACGAGGGAACTGTGTCTCTTAGGTAACTTACCAATATCCACATGTTATTACACACTGACATAATGATAAATTTAATAATTTTTCCTTGTGAATGTGTTCAGTTAGGTTTATCGTTTTCCATCCCTATCACCATCGAGAGTGAAAGCCTCACTTTGGCTAGTATCTTGTGGTACCTGTACTATCTACCCTACAACGCCACCCAGTTTACCCAACCCTATTTGACTTACGCCAAGAGGGACCTACATAATCTACCGACCAGATGGAACATGTATTCGCTGGTAGAACATACTATAGACAGGTACGTAATATGTGGAGCTCCTAATTGTTTTCTACCTTCTGATTACAATATAATTTTCATTAAAGAGACAAAGAGAATTTCAACTTTTTTTTTACTATGATTATATTGTTATTTTATTTTTCAGTAATATACCTATATCAAAAGTAACAGCTGTATATGATTACTTGACGTATAGATAGATTTCGAAAGTAGAGCTATAATAGTTTTTCTAGCTGTCAGAAGGCTTTTCCTATCGAAATAGGACTGTAAAATAAACACCTTTACCTGTTGGTTCTAATATACAGGATATTTAGAAATTCATTCCCCAAACTGCACACATAGTTTGTTTGAGTTCAAAGTAATACAAAATCCCTATACACTTACATCCGTAAATCTCTGCTAATACCATTAAACTGTGTTCAAAGTTCCGAAGTACAGCGCCGGGAGAGCAAAGCTGTGCAAGCATGCATGTACAACAAGTTGCATAGGAGCTAGGCGCGTGGCACTGCACACGTATCAACGGCAAGCACTTTCTGCGATGTAGGACCGTTAATGACGACCCTTTGCATTTCTAGATGGACTGGTGTGTTTTTTACTATTAATTGTGGTATGTTCTGCTGCCATGCTCCAAGATGTCTAAGTGTGTAGTGCCACGCGCCTCGGTCTTATGCAACCTGTTGTACAAGCATGCTTGCACAGCTTTGCTCTCCCGGCGCTGTACGCCGATATTTTGACACAATAATTTAATGGTATTAGTAATACATATTTTTCTTTGTGTGTGTGCGTAGGTTTTAGTTTGTATCGACTCAACTCGAAATATAATTATTCTATTACCTTTCAGACTGGGTCTTGATGGTCGAGCCTGTCTACTGAGAATGATCTGTGAGACGTCGCAAGACCCAGTACAGAAGGAGAACGGTCTCTTAGGGGAGATGCTCCACGTCTTATTTACGTAAGTAACAGATTGGTCTAGTTATTCCAGCACACCTATAGTATGTCTGTAACTTCGTGACTTCAAACAACTTATGACACTTGTTCAGCTTTGAGGCTCTACTTTGACCTCTGAAGATGTTGGTTATTCAGTTTGAGGCCCTGCGTGACCTCTGAAGATATTGGTTGTTCAGTTTGAGGCCCTGCGTGACCTCTGAAGATATTGGTTGTTCAGTTTGAGGCCCTATGTGAGATCTAGTAGTGTTGGTTGTTCAGCTTTGAGGCTTTACGTGACCTTGGCTTATGATGGTTGTTAAAGCCTCAAACTTTGGAGATGTTAATCTAAACTTTTTTCTCCTATTTGAATTTCATTCATGTTTTTAAAGATCATTTAATTCCACCAATATCCTATTTCATGTTATCTCGTACACTTGTATTAAAATTTCATAAAAATAATTTTTATGATAAGTGTAGTTCAAATAGTGAATGATATTTTATTTAATACTAATTTTAATAAAATATTATTTTACTATTATTAGATTTTCCGTCTTTATGACAGGTCGATTCCTTTTGTCAGTGAACTTAGAGCATGTCCTCTGTCCCTGTCCTCTTCCTCCTCCTTCAGCTCCCAGAATTTTCCTCTTTCCTTCAAGTCATCCAATATTTGAATCCTCCTCCCTCCTAAGCTCCTCTTTACCTTTAACATTGCCTTCTATTGACGTCGTGCAGGAGGCAGTTCCTCCTAAGGATGTGTCCAATCCAGTTTGCCCTTTTCCAAAGAATCACATCCAAAATGGGTTTCTCTTCTTAGACTTGTTAATTTGTCCCCCTGTCTGTCCACCTGATCTTATCAAGTCTTCTCCAGCACCACATTCCAAAACTCTCCAAGTTACCCCTCCCCCCCATCTTCCTAAGATTCCAAATTTCTGCTCCATTCAGCGCGATGCTCCAAAGGTACCATTTAATCAGCCTTTTCCTCATTTTCTAATTAAATGTTAATGTTTATGGCAGTATAAATTTAAATATAAATTCAAATTAATTTTTGGTGGTGTTTATTTTTTACCCCCACAGACCGTCATCCACTGAAGAAGACTCGGACCGCGCAACGGACAGAGAGTACAGAGCGGCAGAAATACAGGGCTACCAACCAGACACGGACTGCGAGATATTTTACCCCGAGTGCCCTCACAGTCTACTGGATCTTGTCTCAGAGTTTGCCTGATTGACGCTCCTTTTAAAACAATGATACAATGTTAAATGAAACGTCTCTCTTTATTAAATTACAATTTGGATTGTATACTTGAACCGGTGGTCACGCGGCACAATAAATAAGGCTCGCTATAGTATGAATTGCTGTTAATTGGAAGGACGTGGTTCGAATCTACCGCCGGGTGGACCTGTGGGGTGTCTCGTATTATTAGAAATGGTTGAAATTACTGATACTTAAATAGCTTTACTTTAATATGTAGGCCTACACTTCGTTTGACTTGAAAGCTTTTTATTTATTTATTTATCACCGCGTCTTACTACCCGTTCGGTTTATACGTTTATATACTAATTATGTTAGTGGGCTAGGAATTAGGGAAGGTTGAATATATATGAAGTGATCCCGGGCCTGAGCCAAATGGTTTTCCACTCTCCTTCCATCTAATGCGGGATCACTAAATTCAACCTTCTCAAATCCTAACACATTAGCGTAATTAATACTTAAGAGTATAATCCCAATGGGTAGTAAGACGCGGTGCTGGATAGTATTTGATATAATATTAAAATATAACATATAAATTTATATTAATACAAACATGTGTGAATACATCCATACAACATAATAAAGCATATATAAAAATAGTGGGCAAGCATTGTGATTATGTCGAAATATATAATAATAATAGCTGTTTTACATAAACATATGTATAAACATTTATATTTCAAGTGACATTAAACATTAATTAAAATAAAATAATATAATAATCTAACATCACAAGATTTAACATAATTTTATTTTAATGTGAAAAGGTTCACTATTGATTATAATTAATTTCCTTATAAAAATCCCTTATATATTTATAACATAATAAATATTTTTAGTTAATGTTTCAGTTTATATTATATATATATCACACTCACTTTGCTCGTTGGGGGCTTCGCCCCTAAGCCCCCGCTGATTTTCTTTGCAAGTGGATGTAAACTAATGTAATTCCAGCGTTGTTTTGAACGTAACAACTTAAAGTTACCGGTATTGTATTGTATTTTTCACACATTATTTTAGTTTATCCATGCTTATAGGGCAGCTAGAATCGTTAAATTTGGCACGCTTATGGAAATTGGTGTGCCAATATGCCTGCCAAATTTCATGATTATAGCTGTCCCATAAGTGTGTCGTAAATTAAAAAATACGTGAAAAATGTGCAAAATTTATCTAAAATCAACTAGCACTATCTCGCTAAATTCGTAGCTGCTGGTACAATCCGTTTTTTGATAGTTCTTATCGTTTAGCCATAAGAGACCTCCAAAGAAAGGTCCGCACCGACTTTAAAGTTGCCCCACTATTTTGAATTCTTTTCGGGGGTTAAAAATTAAATTTTTTAACTTTTTGGAATTTTTCCGTCGGTTACAGGCTAAAAGCTATAAGTTTGCCAAATTTAAAGTTTCTAGCTCATCTGCAAGTGGGTATACATATATGTCAGTGAGTGAACGAGTGAGTCAGCCATGTGGCTTTATGTTGTATAATATATATACAAAACACTTCTTTTGGGAATAAATAGTTGCAAGTGTCCAGAATAAACAATTTAGAAATAGTTTAAGATTACTTTTAAAATAACATGGTTGATAAAATGGTATATAAGTACAAACTACGTAATGGTGTAGTTTGTTTTATTTTATTGATAGTAACAGTATTGTTAAACAACAAAATAAAAGAGGAAATCACAAATGGGTTTTATTAAGAAAACGTCAAAATAAAAAAACAAAGATATTTCCGTTCCTAGTAGGTTTTTTTAAATCTTTTTTTTCGCTATCACATGTTCATCAATGTTTGGTTTGGTTGCCGAATAAGCATAAAGAATAAGCTTAAAGAGTGCATTGAAATTTTTTTCGCGTTTGCCATTAGTGGCTCGCGTGCCGCGGGTTGGTTACCCCTGGTCTGAACTTTTCGTGAGGCCAATATTGTCGTAATAGCCCCTCCAAAATCTATATTTTAAACTGGACACACAGGTGTTTGAGGTAAAATTATACCAGTAGCACTGTTTAACCTGGACACACGAAGTTTTGTGAGTCTATAACTCACAACTGTACATTTACTTACTTTAAACGGTGAAATAAATCATAAAGTTTACTTTTTCACTCTAGTTCATCTTTAAGCTGATGGTAGCTAATATGCTATGTTCACTATCTTGACAGATGTGAATACACAGTCTGTGACGTCATTGATACTCTCATTTGCTACAATATAATACTAGGTTCTTAGACGAAACTCTTAATGTGATATTAAATCTGTCATTTTTTTTTATATTTGATTTGAATCTATTTCAATAAAAAAGTGTTTTTTCTGTTAAAATGAAAAGTGTTTTATGCAATCATCGAGTAAAATGCTATGAAAGGAAGATGGAATTCTCGGTACGTGAGCGTATTTTTATTTATGACCATTTCTATTAATTATCTTTATTCATCAATTATTTGGAGTTTCTACTGAATTAAACAGTGTAGTTCAATGTGAAATTAGCAAAATCTTTTTTATTCAGTTAGTTTTATTTATAAATCGAGGTATGATATAAATATAATGATTGTTAAAATTAAGGCTGTAAGTTTTTAATAATATAAAGAATCTATGATATCATTAATATTTGTATTTTATAATAAAAATATTAAATCAACAAACCTAAATTATTAATCGAAACCATGTGTATTTTATAACAATTTCATTTAATTGATTATTATTATTATTATTATTATTATTATTATATTGAATGTAACAAACACTATATATTTGTATGATTAGTAATAATTTATACAAGATGTGTGATAAGGAGTTTATCTATGAATTTCTAATAATACATAATAATAAATGGATTATTTTATTATAATTTATGTGTAAATAAAGAACAAGTATTATTTGATCCTTCAAATAAAATTACTATCCGTACTAAATGTGTACTTAAAATGTTCGTTTATAATTGCTCTATTTGGGACGTATTTATTATAAAGCATAATATTTATCCTATTTTACCTAAATTAAAGCTAAAAATTTAGACAATTGGATCATGATCCATGAAACTAAAACCTCATCAAAAATGTTTTATTCTCTTACAGAATTCTTATTATATTATTCTCGATATCACATTTATTTGTGACGTCCTTGGCCATCATATCATCTAGCAGAAACTCTAAATTGATCAATCCCGATAACTTTGACACAACAGAATCGAGGCAAAAGAGGTACTTGGTGTTCCCTACGAGCAGCACCATTGCTGAGGTATGTTATTCATTTATTTAATTTACATTCGCGAGAGTATGTTAGATGTATCAAGGTATGATATTAGGTACAAGGTTCATGCATGGCAGCCATTTTGGTTTGAATCAGACTTCATTACGTCAAAGTTTGAATATCTTTTATAAGAGTATACTTGATATACCAAGGTCTGTTATATAAACTCCACAGGTTTTAAACATTCATGATCTTTAAGTATAATAGGTATTTTGGCTTGAATTAGATTATAAATTCAAGACTGTGAACATCTTTTATAAGAGTAAATTTTAGATACCAAGATCTATCAATGAATTCAAAGTTGAGACAGGCTTAATCTCCATGCTTAGCAGCCATTTTGGTTTTGAATCAGACTTCCTTCATCAGGCTTTGAACATCTTGTATAAGAGTATAGGCCTATATGAAATAATAAGGTATATCTAAAAATAAACGTTAACATGCATGACCTTTAGGGAAATTAGTAATTTTGACTAAAATAAAATTCTCGAATTTGTTGAGAATGGAAAAAATATATATCGACAACAATTTACATCGAAAAAAAAAAAACCAAAATTCAACTCCATGTATTTTAATTATTTCGTCAGAATCACTTTATCACGTGCGGAAATAAATAAAATAATTAATAGGTTTGGCTATTTGATTCTTAAATATGCAATCCCTTACAATTATAATAAATGTACAAGTGGCAGCAATAAGCCAACTACCGAGTCGAAGGTGGCTGCGTCATCTGATAGCTCGTGATCTTAATTAAATCACACATTTGTAGCCGACGATTTACGCACGTCCATCATACACTCTGCCTTAAAATATGAGTGAAGAATGACCCTGGGCACGGGACGATTCCTGCATAGCTCAGTGATAAGAGCATTGGCTTACTAAGCCAAAGGTTCCGGGTTCAGTTCCTGTGTCCAGGTCTCATTTTTCAATGTTCAGGATATGATATATAGATGGAGTAACCCTCACTATAAGCTATTTGATTCTTAGAATCACTTTAAAATAAATACCTTATATTACGATTAATCACATTTTAATCAAGTGCTTGAGTAATTTACGCTAACGTATGACGGAAACATTGGCAAATAAAGCTATTAAGTTTAAAGTTTAAATATTTTAAAAAAAAAACGTGACATACTTCACTTTAACCCCCATTACCGTGTTCAGCTTGTTTTAGGTTTCGGGATTCCTATCAACATTGACAAGGAGAGCCTCAGTCTAGGCGTTGTGTACTACTATGTTTATTCTGTTCCTTACAACTCCACTCAGTATACCAGCCCTATTTGACTTACGCCAAGAGAGACATACAAAGTTTACCGACCAGATGGAGCATGTATATGCTGTTGGAACAGTCGTTAGGCAGGTATGTAACATGGCGACTTGCTTCAACATATTCTCGAACTACAAATATCTTAGTATTACCAGCTACATTTGACTTAAGCCAAGAGATTAATAAGATTTATTCAAATTTATGGGAACAGATGTTAAGTTGTGTAACTGATTATTAAAAAAAATTTAAAGTCTTAAATATTACTTACTATATGTCATTCAGCAATCGAGAGTTCATTGCTCGCATTTACAAAAGTACGCCACCTATCTCTAACCTGAGCTAGTTCTATTCGGTACATTCATCATTACATTCTATCCATATCTTGAGTTAATTCTTCCAGTCCACCTAATTACACTATTTCTTTCAGGTCCATTCTAATGTTATCCTCCCATCTGCGTCTAGGTCTTCTCAATTATATTTTCCCATTGGGTTTGCCAGTAAATAGCCTGAACAAGGTTTTAAATTCTCCCATTTTCACTGCATGTCCTGCCCACTGTAATCTACGAGACTTGATTATCCTAACAATATCTAGTGATATGTATATAGTATGTAACTCATCGTTATGTAACCTCCTCCAATATCCAGTAACCTCATCACTTTTTGGACCAAATATTTTCCAAAGCTAAGTCATTACCACCTAAACAATTTACGAAAGAATATTTTCGGGGGAAATATGGACTTTTAGGCAAACAATTAACTCTTATTTTCAAACGACAAAAACACATCTGCTGTCCAATGGTTTGCAGTGTAGTGGCGTATAGTGTTGCCAGGATAAGCAGGGCGTTTTGTAACAGTACCTGTGATATATGCTCTCCCTCATTTGGTCCCCATTTGACATACCTCTACTGATATGTCTATTCATTGATAACTGGCCAATGCGTGCTTTACTAAGTGACTAGAACAACTCACAGGAATATACTTGTCCAATTAAGGGTTCGGCCAGACTGACAAGCGACTGGGTGGCCAGACTGGCAGCGAGCGCGTGATTACCAGATAGCTCTCGATAGTTGTTGACGAGGAGGCTCCGAATCTTGGCTCAATGAACTGAGGTGGTTTTAACAAGTGATTTATTGTCGTGGTTTTCTCATCTCTCTCCACGCTAATGGTGATTCTTATTTGTAAAGGCCTACTTTGATAATATTGAAGTATTTTAACATATCAGTTTTACATATATATATGTGTATGGTTTATGATCTTACCAATTAAATTAGGCCGTTAGTAATAAGTGTGCTAAACTTATCGATATTAATAACAATGTCAAAATGAGAAGTTTTCCTAGTACTCAATGAACCAACTACAATAATATTGCCTAGCGCCTGTAAATTATACTGTACCGGATCGAGCGCGCTCTTGAAAAATAGAACTAATTTTATCTTTCAAGCGTGCGCGCTCAGTCTGGCCGCCCCCTAAGGTGGGGATTTTGAGAATGCAAGGAAAGGCCAGGGTTTTTGTATTTTTTATATCAAAACATTTTTTGTTCAAAATAAATCAAATATTACTCCTTTACATACAAAGAGTTTAATTTTCTTCACATGGTTATATCAACAGTTGTTGAATATCTGTCAAGTGTCCTGTAATTTATCGACAACTTTTTCTCTTCATTAAAAAAAGTTTCTCATCTAATGCCGCTATGCTCATGACAGATATTCAACAACTGTTGATATAACCATGTGAAAAAAATAATTAAACTCTATATTTGAACTGAAAAAATATTCGATTTATTTTGAACAAAAAAATGTTTTGCTATAAAAACTGCAAAAAAACACAGGCCTTTTCTCGCGTTTCCCTAAATACCCATCTTTGGTCACGTGGACCAAACGTCAATCTCGTAAAGTTAGTTGACGAATAAGGGGAAGGTTGATATAGAATCCCGGCCGGAATTATTTAGGTGTTTATTTTCCGAAGTGGTTTCCCACTTTTTTTCTCCACACAAATTCGAGAAAATTTCCTCTAAATTCTACCTTCGTCGTCTCCCTACCCCATCATGGAAATAAGTACGTACAGCCCTGACCTGTATTGGGACCCGTGTATTTCTCTCTCTCTCTTCTCTTTCTCCATTTTATCCGACCTGTACCTAAGTCTGTTATGTTTGATTGCAGATTAGGACTGGATGGTCGAGCCTGTCTACTGAGAATGATCTGTGAAACTTCTCGAGATCCAGTGCAGGTAGACAACGATCTTTTAGGAGAAATACTTCACATCTTTCTCACGTATGTCAATGGTTATTCTCATCTCCTAGTTTAAAAAAAAAAGTCCAACACATTAGTACATTCGATATCGAGTCTTCCTACCTAGTCAAAGGTCCTTTGGTTCGATTCCCGGCATGACCAATTTTTTTAATCCTTAGTGATATGTCTAGTTTATAAATCATGTTATGATAAAAAAAACACACACAGATATAAAACCCTATTACTAGCGCCCTTTTGTTCTACCCTCCCCCCTTCCCCAGCTTCTCCCTCCCCCTTCGTTTTAAACCGAGCTTCGAAAGTCATACCGATAGCCTGGCAACAAATGCCGCAGTGTATTTCTTTGAATAATTTTATTGATATTTAGGTTGGGACGTCAAGTGGGATTAGGTGTGGTTCGGATTTCATATCCTCAAGGATTTATTAATAGCTAATAAGACGAATGGTTTAAGAGCCCAAACAAAATGGCCAAAGCGTGCACTTCGTTTAATCATGAAACATATCAGTCCTACCTTGACGTATTACACTATGGCCCTATCTTATAATTGCGCCATAGTGGAAACAATGCAAGGTAAGCTTGCTACTTACAGAGTAAACGGAGTGTACATCCAGTGATTTACAATTTACTTATAAAGTCTAATTTTATATAAGCTATTATATTAAACTGGGCATTGGATTTAAAGAGACCAGGAGAGTGAAGTTTTTGAGGAGAATGTTAGCCATAGACGATTTCCATATCCATCCACGCAAATGCGGGTAAAATTCTTCTGAATTCAACCTATCTCATCCCTAGCTCATTAGCGTAATAAGTACATATGAGTACAACCTGAACAGGAGTGGGTAGGGTGTTAAAATAATAAATATATTCTAGTATTTTTTTAGCACCGCGTCGTTATACCCGTTCGGTTTGTACGCTTAAGTACTAATTAACGTAATATGTTAGGGATTTGGAAGGTTGAATTCAGAGGAAGTGAACCCGCGTTTGCGTAGAGGGAGAGTGGAAAACATTTAGGGAAAACCACCCCCAGTTCACCTGGCCAAGACTCGAACCTCGATCTCCCCGTCCTCGGCAATTTAGCTCAACACGAAACTGACGCGTTAGCCAACTAGACCACCGAGGCGGGGCATATGTACTAACTAAGGCTAACTAGCTATGTGTTAGAAATATTGAATATTATATGAAATGTACCCGCATTTGGATGGATGGAGAGTGTAAACCAATTTTGAAAAAAAATCATCCTCAATACACCCGACTGGGATTCAAACCCCAATTTCCCCTTCATCCACAGTCTAGCATACTGCGAGAGTAGCGGGTTAGACCAACCATGCCGCCACCAAAGCGGGTATTTTTTATATTAAAGGGCTGATTATGTATTTTTTTCTCCCGCACAGGCCGTCATCCACTGACGAAGACTCGGACCTCGCAACGGACAGAGAGTAAGAGCGGCAGAAATACAGGGCTACCAACCAGACACGGACTGCGAGATATTTTACCCCGAGTGCCCTCACAGTCTACTGGATCTTGTCTCAGAGTTTGCCTGAATATTGTACAAAATAATTCCAAGATGACAAATAAAATGCTGTTTTGGTTTAACAATTAAAAGTTTAATTGGTTTCGTTATTATCCTATTTTTATATAATTTTATATTTATATTCTAATTAAAGTCGTGTTTTACGAAACATGTTTCCACAATTATTTGGTTTGGAATAGCTCTAATATGCCACTTTAATAAGTCCCCAACTAATTTTTGAGAAATTGGGCACGCGGACCAATGACGTACACAGGGGCAATTTCCCCCCTACACCAGATCCAAATAATTTTAATAAAAACTTAAAAAACAACAACACCATGTTGAACTATAAACTCTAGCGTTGAAAATATGCTTACTGGATTTAATCTACATCTTTAAGTAATGGAAACGAATCTCAACAATTTACCAAAGGAAGACGCTCCAAATATCTTCTAGAAGCATCTAACATTTTCAAAAAATTTTCTTAGGAATGACAACGCCAAACAGCTTCTAGGTGCATCCAAATTTTTTAATTTTTAATAGAGAAGGATCTAGGTCACCATTTTGGGCTGGAGGCCAAACTTCTTAAAAAAACACTTTATTTTGATAGATACCCCGTCCAGCCCCCCCATACCTCTTTTCAGAAATTTAATTCTAGCTACAACCTTGATTGTTTGCCTTTCCCCATCTCCCCCCAAAATACATTTATGATTGCGCCACTGACGTGGAATAAAAGCGCAACTTGTTTAGTCTGGCTTGCTGGTGTCAAGGAGGTCGTGGTTTTAATCCTGACTGGGTGTGGTGAGGTTTGTTTAAAACTAAGTGGTTATATGTGGTATGAAGCCTACATATAATAATTAATAAAAAGTACCCGCACCAGTGAGCCCATGGACTAAGGTGTCGAGTTCCTATGGTTTCCAGTTAGAGGGAAGGTTAGGGTTGAAATATCAGTTTCCCTCCCCCCCCTCCTAAACCATTCGGGTCATGTAGATGGACACAACACGCTGGTTTCTTTCCTCGGAGTTTCTGAGAATTAAATACATAATATATTCTTTCCTGTTTGGCTTTTAATTAATCGTTCGAGAACAAGTGAGCGTATATTATTAGTATTATTATTATTATCTGTTCTGTCTTATGACAGGTCCATTCCTTTTGTCAGTTGATCTTAGACGCCGATGCGCCCTGTCATCCTCTGCCTCCTCCTTCTTCCTAAGCTCCTCTTTCCCTCAACCTTTCCTCACCACACTTTTTGGCACACTCCTCCCTTCCACTTAGGGACATCCCACACTCCCCCAGGAGGAAAGGGAGGGGTGAGGTACTCCCAACGTTTTGAAACCTTGATCTAGAGAGAAGATAATAAAACAATAGTTAAATCACATGTGGTAAATCATCCCTAACAGCTCTAGCCGTGATTTGAACCCCAAACCTCTCCATAAATATTAACCAAGTGCCGGTTAAAAAATAGCTTTCATATTAGTATAATAAATATTGGCTAATCACTTACAAATCTAAAATGATCAATAGTGAATTGGATTTAATTAATTGAATTTATTATTTAACTTTTTTTGAGAGAGTTTTTTTTAGCACCCCGTCTTACTACCCGTTCGGATTATATGCCTATGTACTAATTACGATAATGTGTTAGGAATCAGGAAGGTTGAATTTTGAGGAAGTGTAATAACATTTGCCTGGAGGCAGACTGGAAAAAATTCATTTAGGGAAACTACCTTCAGTACACCCGACCTGGATTGAACCCAGACCTCCTCGCCTTCGGTAGGTTAGTTTATTGCGAGAGTTACGCCTTAGACCGTGTGGCTATCGAAGCGGGTATTAATACAAATTGAATATGATTTAATTCAATTTGTATTAAGCTAGCTAATGAGATTTCAATTTGATAATATATAACCATGGTTTATCTAACTTTACTTTTCGAGGGTTGCTTGTTTGTTGAAATTAAGGGAAAATATTTTTGATACGATTGTTTTACTACAAAGTAAAATAGTTTATTATTTTGTTTAAGAGCCGACACCATAGCTCAGTCGTTATCATGTCTGTCTATTGAGACAAGGGTCCGGTTCGATTACTGGCTTGGCCGAAATATTTACACTTGATGAAAGTGGTTTCTCTTTTCACAGTGATGGATTAACGGCGGGGGGCTGGATGTGTTGTGTTTTCAGAGTAAAGTCAGTTTATAAGTCGTGTACTGTTCAGTAGGTTCAGAAAGCTTAAGTTAAATACCTCAAATAAACAAACAAATAAAAAGAAATATTAGCGATGCAGTGGTTTGAATGTTGGTAGTCTTTCAAGAAAAAGAATAAATTAAAGTGATAGTGAAGCACTTTTAACAAGGCCGTAGTCGGGGGGCTTTGGGGGTTCAACCACCCGAAATTTTATGAATATATATATTATATATGGCTTTATTTATGGTTCAAACAATATCAAAATTAACATAAAAGTGCAAATTATGAGGTTGTGTTACCATTAAAAAACACTTCAGAGAGCTTTTAGAGGTGTTTAATATTTATAATTTTTTCTAGCCTTTGGCAGTTATGATGCTATTTTACCATAAAAAGCACTTCATATAGCTTCTAGAATTGTTTATCATTTAGAATTTTCTATAGCCTTGGGCAATTGAGGAATGCACCCCCTCCCCCTGAAATTATTCGGCTGGCTACGGCCTTGACTTTTAATATGAGTTTTTAAATTTTATTAATTTTTTTTAATTTTTTTGTGTTTAATAATTAATATACATGTTTATTCTATGGTTTTGATATTTTATTAAAATTATATTGATTTTTTAAATAATTAATAGCACCATAGATTCAATCTCATTTAAAAAAATTTTTTTTAAGTAATTTCCATAGCTCTAAGACTTTGATAATTTTTAAAATTTTTTTTTGAAGATCAGACAGGTCATTTATCCTTAAATAAGGTTAATAATTGAGGGTTTAAAATCATTAATGTTCCATAGAAAACTTAATTTAGAAAATCAGGCCATTTTTTTGCGTATATATTCTTATTTTAAATATATTATCATTTCCATATTATATTAATAAAATGAAGAGTTTGTTTGTCCCGTTTAGATTGCGCGATTTTACCAGCAAGCAGATGTTATGAAAATAGGAGAAATCTTAGCCCCTGTGCATGAAAATGTGCATTCAAAGACTTGAATTTTAAAATTTGTATTAGATTTTTAAAAATATCAAAAACTGGATCGTAAGAAATAAAATAGAGACAATTTTTTTGTCTGTTTAAAGCAAAGAAAAAGTTGCCCGAATTGCGTCGTCACCTCGGAGACTTCTAATAGTTTTACATCGGCTTAAAATTTATTATTGCTTATAAACTTATTTTAATTAAAAAACTCAAATTTTCTTTTGCTAGTTTTATTTGGTATATAAACCATTATTTTTTTCTTTCTCTCGACAACTAGGAGAAAAGTATTATGATCATTAAAAATATTAAACTCGAGATATTTTTGATAAATATTGACTTTTCATGACCCGCTGAAACAAAAAAAAGTGGTTTTCACATTTCCGTTTTTATCTGTCTGTACCATTGGGCTAGAGCCTAAACTATTTTACTGTTTGGTCCATAACTTGGTTTCTGGGGTTTCATAATCCCACCCGAGAAGTTTTTGGAATTAGTTATCTAACCTAAAATTAAGGGGTTAGTTTTACAGAGTAAAAAAAGATTTTATAAAGTTTTAATAAAGATTTTGTTAAATTTTATATGTGGACACTGTTTACCACTATAAATAAGATGGCAATTCTCATTTTCTCATAAAAAATGACTTTGAGGGTACTATAATAAGGGGAATTTTCCAATTCTCGTAATTTCTCCACAATTATTTGAGAAAAAAAAACTTATCGTTATAAGAGATTGAAAAATCTTTTATTTAGAATATATTTTTATAAAACCAATAATTTCTGAGATATAAGCAAAAAATATATTCTTCAGATCTTTGAAAATAAAATTTGATTCTTATTCTCTTTGGCGAACAAGTTGTTTCTCTTTTCACAATTTTACTGTAGCAGTGTTCCATAGAGTAAGTAAGTAAGAGTGCATATTATTTCATTTACAATCTTTGGTTTCTACAACAATGTATTAGACTTATTATTTAATTTCACAAATCTTACTAGTTTTTACTAGATGTTTATTTTAAAATAAAAGCTAGAGAAATTCTGTGAGGTGTACCGCACCATTTATTATTGTGTCAAAGATTTATATGGTATAAAAAACAATCTCTGCCTTGTTTGGATAAATAATATAAAATCTATACACTAACACAGTAAATTTACATTTAAAGTGTTTATTCAAATATACTCAGCAGCAGAGGGAGGAGTTTAGACGTAGCTCATTCCTTTGTATTGCAAGGTGTCGATACTTTAGGTAAAGTTTGCACAAGAACCCGGTAAATCAAGTTCATTTGTCGTGTTTGAATAAACTACCACTAGGTAAATAAGGTGTTTTTTTTTGTCTCCTTAATAGAACAGTCTGGATTTTTGCCTCATCCTTTCAAAAGATGTTAAATCTGAATCACATTTTTTAACCCAAATTTCATAAGCACGTGAAAGTTAGGATTGATTTTTTTTGTAAAATAAAAAGTGAAAGAATAATAAAAATAAGTTTATATTAAGAATCATGAATTAATCTCGACGTTATCAAAGAAAACTATTATATTTGTGTCAAAAATAGAAAATGTGCTACGGAAAGTTTGTGCGTTCAAGAAATTTAAGATTTAATCCGGTGTACTTCCAAAATGTTCATTGTTATGATGTTCTACACTGTGAAAAATGAAGGTGTTTTGTGTGTGGTATGTATAGCTTATGTAATTATATTTGATTGAAATATATAAATTGTATTTTAACAAATATTTAAATAAAAAAAGGTTTAAAAGTAATCAAATAACATGTTTACTATTTGAATTTAAACTGGTTTCATTTTTAAACTTATAATTTGTATGATTACATTTTTAAAACAAAGTACCATTTTTACTTAAACATATTTAACAGGAAACTATTTTCGTATTTTTTTTTACATATTTAGTCATGTTTAGCTTAAGTAACTATGGATATACATATTAATTTCGCAATTAGGTATTTATTAATGATTTAAAATAATATTATTTAAATATATTTTCATTCACAAACAAATGTTGCGATGATTATTCTATCCGAAATATATATTTTAAATCGATGACATCACATAAATAAACATTAAGAATAATTTGATTTGACAAGTTAATTAGAAAGTGTTGTAATCGTTAAACTTTTTGAAATTAATATTTTAGTTGCTCTTGACGTATTTTTTGGCAACTTTAAATTCTGTCTGTCTCCATATTTGTACTTGGGTCTACAGACAAAGAAGTTTGATCTATTTTGTTCAAACTTGATATTTAATTGATATGGACAAACATCAAGGAGAAATAGTTGGTTTGATTATAACTATAAAATTAAAGGTAGCTTAAATTTTTTTTTTTTAAATTCGAAGTTTCTCTTAAAATGCTTTGCGATATTTTTTCAAAAATGTACTTCTGGAGAGTTTTTTCCATGATAAATAAATACCCTGTAAACTTGTTACATGGATAATTAATTAAGGGATATTAAAATATAATTTTAAATTTTGTTTCAAGATACAATAGACCAGAAAGTAGACCTATGTACGATTGTATAGTACAATTTTATTAAAGTTGTTTTCTGTGACTCATTTCTTTTGTATCAAAATAATAAAATATTGTAATTTATAAAACTGTACTATGCGTTCTTGAATAAATCACAAACATAACTCAATTAATGTAAACGAGGCAAAATAAATAAATTGTATTTAATTACCTATCTTTCACGGAAAAAATTAACATGTTGAGAAGATCCCAGAAGGGTATGGTATTTATTATTAATATTAGAACCGCGTATTACTACCCGTTCGGAATATATGCACTTACGCTAATGCGCAATGGTAGGGTGATTGTGAGATTAAATGGAGGACCTACAGATTAACGTGGATCCGAACCACGGCAGAGGCCTAGCATTCCACAAATTCACAAGTTGTGATTAATACACGTCTTGTCTGAGGTGAAGGAAGGGTTTGGGCAATCAAATAGATCCGTGCCGGGAATGAGGATTAAACCCCGGACCCCCAGCACAGAGGTCTGACACCTTACCCCTATACCACCAGGTCACCTGGTATGGTTTTTAACTTCAATGAAGTAATATAGTGAATACAATTAAGGATCTTTATAAAAAAATTGAGAATGAGATAATCATTGTTCGATAAATCAACAGCAATATAATATAATATGATTTTGGTAGGAACAACAGTAGAAGTTAATTACTAAAACAATTTTAATATATTCATACATCAAGTCAGGTGATCTGCAGCTGACACTTTTGATAGCTATTATCAATACATATAAAAAAAATAATATAGAGAAATGTTATTAATGTTGACCACAAAGAAATATATTTGAATTTTCTCTACTGTTCTTCCAACTAAAATCAGGGTATACCAACATCTATCCTGTGACAAAGAATTTCCTCTCTTTCACAGAAAATAAATGGAAAGTGCATTACATAGAGACTTTCTCTCTCTTTAATCTTAAAATAGAGAGATTTACTAAATGCTCAAAATATTTGTGAATTTAAATAATACACACTGTTGCAAAGACATTCCTTCAATGAACTTAAATGAAATAATATACACTCTTGCAGAAACAATCCTTCAAAGAGCCTAAATGAAATAATATACACTGCTAAAGAAACAGTGAGGAAAGAAGAGCATTTCTGTACCCAAAAGAAAAAAGAATCAATTTCATTTTCAAAGTTTAGAAAAAATAATTTATATATTGGTTATAGCTCAAAAACTATTGCATTAAAATATATATATATATTTCAAACAAAAGAGTTTAAAATTTAATAGTATTACGTCTTTTCAATGATACATTTCGTATGACTAATAGTTGTAGAGATATTATCAAAGTCGGAAATTTCTGCTAATGGAAAGTGCCTTTAAAATATTTTCATGGAAAAATGAAAACATCTATTTTTATTTGTGATGTTAAACAATGTTGATATACAAATTATAATTATTAAAATCGTTAGAGCTGATTTTAGAAAATCGATTCCATCTTTTTACCATCAGTAAGCTATTCTTAATATTAAGGTTGGTTACCTAATTCTTAAAAAAAACTCTGAAGAAACTAATGGAAGCCCTAGATACCAAGATTTAACCTGATCGGTAAAATGGTTCCGGCTCTAGTCCAAGATACAAACAGACAGACTACATCGTGAAAACAACAATTTTGGTTTCAGGGGGTCATGCATGAAACGTTGACTTTTATCAAATCTTGAGAATTTTTTTTTTACGATCACAATACTTCTCCATCCAAGGGGTCTATACTCTAGAGAAAGTAAAAAAAGTGTTATTGAGAAATGAGTCACGTCTTTATATCCCCCATCGTACATTTTATATTACTCTGGGGATGAGGGACAGAATAGGAAACATTTGTTTTTTTCACCCCAGTCACTGCCTCCTTGACGTCAAGAAGTCCCAGGATGATGTTCCTAGATACTAGAGTAATGAGGGTAACATCCACTGTTGCAGGATGTTGGAGGTACTCCTGATGATTCGTGTCTTCACCACGGTCACTGCCTCCTTCAAGTCCAGTAGAGCTACCAGGATGAAGAGATACCTGGTGTTTCCAGAGGGGGATGAGCCTGCTGAAACTGAACTTGAGGTAGAATTAAGGCTGCCACCTCAATCAACGAGAAAAAAAATATCAATCACTGTTAAGGCCACGCGGCTTAAAATACAATGGTCTGTGTCTTTTCTGGAACTACTCTTCTATTCTGTCTAAGCTTATACTACCTTTCAATCTTAATCTAAAACTACCCTTTGTCATGTCAATAAAAAAGAGAGAAAGATAGCTACGAAACTTCTTATCTCGAGGTAAAGTGGAAAGCTCTTTGTCAGTTTTCAAACATCCGACAATTTTCTGTTTTAAGATTATTAAAATATTACTGTATTTGTTAGAAGAAGGATGAATCTAAAGCCCTTTTTTTATCAAGCCTAGTATCACAGCTCCACAAATATGCTTGAAAAATCCTGGAAATTATCTAATTTTCTATTAATAAAACTCCAAATATAGGGTCGTTTAGGGAAAAAAAAAGCCCTGTTGGAATCTTTTTACTTTATTTTGGCGTGAACCACAATTTGAAATAAAGCATCGTAGAATTAAATATTGTGTTAAAGCTGAACGTCCGAACGGCAATATCTCACTTAACGAGGTGGCCTCTTTTAAGTGGAACGATGCCCTGTCCTCGTTGCTTAAAACCGTGCTGAAATACCCCTCTGTTTGGAAACTATACACTAAATACATTACGCAGATTTAAATAAAATAATTGTAGATAAAAATCTTCCTCCAAAATTCCAGAACCGATGGCACCAAGAACCAAAAGAAAGAGAGAGTAATAATGAATCAACTTTTCTCCTTTGTTTTTAATAATCGTGACTATATTTTAAGATGGAGTTTACTGGTAAAGGATGTTTCTTCCAAGATGAGGTGATGCAGGACCAAGATCGTTACTTTATCGTCAATAATCCTGGTTTACATTCCTCTACCAGAACAATAGAAGATTAATTGGGTACATGATTGTTTTATTTTTGATGGCCGCACGGTCTAAATCGTTCCTCTCACCGTGGACTATACTGTCAATGACTTGGAGATCGAGGTTTCGAGTTTCGGTCGGGTCTAATGAGGGTGGTTTTTCCTAAATGGTTTTAAACTCTCCCTCCACGCAAATGTTGATACACTTCCTATAAATATATACTTCCTAATCCCTAAAACCATTATAATAATTACTACTTAAGCGTGTAAACCGAACTGGTAGTAAGATGCGGTATTAAAAAAATAATGTCGGTAATACGGCCTTAACTGATCTTTTGAGTTATCAAATACTTACACAGCTTAAATTTATTAAGGTATGGGAGAAGAGAGCGTGAGTTACGTGTGTATTAAAAAATAGTTTTTGGACAAAATAAATAAAATATTGCTTCGATATATAGGTTTAGTTTAGTTTTCTACACATAGCAATCTCAAAACCAGCTTTTAGTCATGGACATGGTGGCCTTTGGACAAAAACTTCTCCTCTTCTTAGAAAGGTTCGAGCCAAATGCCAATATGCTAGTAAACGTATTCTAAAAAATCTGTTTGAATTGAATGTGTAATAAATTAAACTCTGTTTCTAATGGAGAATTTATTAAATTTGATCCAATAAGAATTCTTTTGATATAAGCTTCAAGAAAACTGATTTTAAATCACGTTCCCTTCCAACCCATCTCATGTTAGTTTGTAAGTCGTGTGCTTTTATAATCTTTCGGTTCAAAAAGTACACGTTAAATACGAGTGAAAAAGTCCCCCACACTCCTCCCCAAGCAGCGCGTCTTAATACCCGTTCCGGCTATACGCTTCTGTACTAATTACACTAATGAGTTCGGGATTAGGGATTTTAAATGTATATGAAGTGTACCCGAATTTGCGTGGAGGGAGAGTGGAAAAAACCACCCTCAGTGCACTCAACAAAGATTAGAACCCCGATCTCCCCGTAGTTGGACGTCTATAGTCTGCCGAGAGAGTAACGCCTTAGACCATGCTGCCACCGAAGCGTGTGTTCACAAGTTATTATCTTTTTTTGTTAGTTCCATTGTGGTTTTGGACTCCCGGTGGAGATCGAGGGTATTGGTGAACTAGATTTGGACACGGAACTGCAGGTGGTGTTCGAACTGCCGACCAACGGTTCCGAGCTCCTGGAGGGATACGTCACCACGGCGAGACGCTCCTTCCAGCTTCCGGACCGCTGGACCATGTACTCCGTGCTGGAGAACGTCATCACGAGGTGTGCCATTAAATCTAGGGCGGTGGTTTCCAAACTTGGGGTCGTCAACTGGTTTTTGATGGTTCGCGGGAAGTGGGAAAATTATTTAATTAATTGAAAAAATAATGGAAAAGTGTAAAAACAAAATAAAAAAACGAAAAAAGGGTGATAAAAATTAAGAAGTATAAATTTAGGTAATAGAATAGGATAAGGCTGTGCGAAGTCCTATTTCTCAATTAGAGCACGAATCGACTATATATGAAATATTCTCGAAGCCGAATTGAAGTTCGAATATTTTCTTTTAGTTATTTTATGCTTGAAAAAAAAAATGTTAAATTGTTGTTATTTCTATTACCTTAGGTACTAAAATTACTTTTAAAATGTTTTATTACACAATTGTTTGTAATAGTTCGTGTTAATCTGACAAATCAAGCTTTTATCTATCACAACATACAATTTAATTATTCAGATTTTTTTTTCCATATTAATATTAATTTTTAATGTATAAAACGGCTCAAAATGGCACAGTTTAGTAACTACAATCTAATTTTTATAAGAAAGAATTTATTTAACATCTAGAAGAGCTACTACTACTGGTGACCTGGTGGTCTAGGGTAAGGTGTCGGACTTCTGAGCTGGCGACCGGGGTTCAATCCTCGGTCCGGCACAGATTTATCTGATTACCAAACTCTTCCTTCACCTCTGACAAGACGGGTATTAATCACAACTTGTGAATGTGAGGAATACCAGGCCTCCACCGTGGTTCGGATTCCACGTTAAACTGTAGGTCCTCCATTTCATCTCACAATCACCCTACCATTACACATTAGCGTGTGTACAACCCGAACGGGTAGTAAGACGCGGTGCTAATAATAATAATAATAATAATAGAAGAGCTACTAGATCTATTTATACCTATTTATCCGTCAAGCCATGTGATACGTAGCTTTTTGATTTTTTTTCTAGCACCGCGTCTTACTACCCGTTCGGGTTATACGCTGATGTAGTAGTTACGCTACAATGTATTTAGGGATTGTGAAATATATACTTGAATGAAGTGTACCCTCATTTGCGTGGAGGAAGAGGGGAAAGCCATTTTGGGAAAACCACCCTTAGTAACACCCGACCAAGATTCGAACCTCGATCTCCCCGTCATCGGCAGTCTAGTTTATTGCGAGAGTAGCGCCTTAGACCATGTGACCACCAGTGCAGGTGGTTGTTTTACTAACCCTTTTTTTAAATAGAGCTATTCTTATCCTCAGATAAAATATTTGTATGTTATTTCTTTATTTAGAAATAAGTATTAGCTTATTTAACCTTACAAATAAGCCAACTTTTTTTAAACACTAATTTTTTATTTTAATTCACCCCTAGTACCTTCGAGCAATAGGCGACAGTGTAATACTGCCCTCACCCTGACCGAACTCCAGAAGAGGGTCGCGTATGGCCGGTATTGACTTAAGCCTGATTCACACAAAGCCCTCATTTGTAAATTTTGACCAGTAAAAAAGGTTGATAATGGGTTTACAAGGGTAGACACTTTTGTATTAAAGAGATAGATAGTAAGCAAACATTTTTTGGGTGTGTATTTACATCAATTTTTATGGGAAGGGGATCCATGGCCTTTGTCAAATTCTCATAGGGATCCATGACACAAAAAAGATTAAGAACCACTGGTTTGGATGTATGTGGGCTGATTGCGTTTGGTCGGTTTTAAAATTTGATTGAATCTTTCAAGCTGATGATTTTGCGCGGAAAAAAGGAAAGCTAAAGTTATTTCAAGTCGCACGGAGCAGATGAAGCTGAAATCTTGTTGATTGGCTTAAAGATCGTCATGTGATTAAGTTTCTGCTGTGTACCTCGGTCGTCTTGGGGTAAAGTGCTCGCCTCAAGACCCTATGTCCGAGGGTTCAAACCCAGTCGATGTCGACATATTTTTCTTGAACGATAAAAATCCGTAGCACAACTTCTTTCTGAGGGGAAGTAAAGCCGTCGGTTACTTGTCGATTGTGGCGTGTAAAGGAACCATGGAGCTTATGTGAAAATACCTTATCCCCAGGAAAATTTGAAGGCCCCTTTCACTCTCGCTCATAAAAATTCTCGTTTGTTGATATAATAAGTCAGTTCAGAAAGTTCACCTTGGTTTTCGACAGAGGTGTGAATCCTCAGATCAGCGCAGATGACTGTTAAAGATGTGTCTATAGTTTGTTTGTTGTTTCAGGTTTGGTCTGGACGGGCACGCCTGTGTTCTACGCACCATATGTGAGACTGCGGCCTCGGCCACTGTCAAGGAACTGGGGGTCTCCGCCGAACTTCTTCATATCATGTTCACGTCAGTTCAACTTTAGTCCTTTTACTTTCTCTTGACCTCGCTAAGAGAAAGTATTGTGATCGTTAAACTAATCGAACTCAAGATTTCGATAAATGTTGACGTTTCATGACCCCCTGAAACAAAACAAAAAGTAGTTTCCGCAATAACGTATGTCTGTCTCTGTACCTCAGGCTAGAGCCGAAACTATTTTACCGATTAGGTTAAAACTTGATATCTGGGGTTTTCATAAAGTCCCCCTGAGGGTTTTCAGAATTAGATATATGACATTAAATTTAAGGGTCAGGGTAGTAGATATTTTAATGAGACATATTTTAGTAATAAGTGACATTACAATTACTTACTTACTTACCATTTGGCATTAGGAACTTGAAAGATAATTGTCACACTTACAAAAGCAAAGCACATATCCCTATTATGAGCTAGTTCAATCCAGTCCACCTCACTATACCCTATTTCTATCTTTAGATAGTTCCATCCAATCCACCTCACTACACCCTATCCCTGTCTAGATATAGTTTTATCAAGTCCACCTCATTACACCCTATCCCTTTCTTGAGCTAGTTCTATCCAGTCCAACTCATTACACCTTATCCCTATTCTGATCTGGTTCTATCCAGTACACCTCATTACACCCTATCCCTTTCTTGAGATAGTTTTATCCAGTCCACCTCAATACACCCTATCCTTATCTTGAGCTAGTTTTATCCAGTCCACCTCATTACACCCTATCCCTTTCTTGAGCTAGTTCTATCCAGTTAAACTCATTACACCTTATCCCTATCCTGAGCTGGTTCTATCCAATCCACCTATTACACCCTATCCCTTTCTTGATCTAGTTTTATCCAGTCCACCTCAATACACCCTATTTCTATCTTGAGCTAGTTCTATCCAGTCCACCTCATCGTACCCTCTCTGTTTCAGGTCCATTCTAGTATCATTCTCCCATCTGCATCCAGGTCCTCCCATTGGTCTCTTCCTATTAGGTTTACCAATCAATGCCTCGAACACGGTTCTACATTCTTCAATTCCTGATGCATGTCCTACCCACCTTAACCTGCAATATTTGACTATCCTATTAATGTCTGGTGACGAGTACAGGGGGTATGTAGCTCATCTTTATATAACCTCCTCTATTATACATTATTTTACTCCCTATTTGGATCAAAAATGAGCTAAACGATTTGTTTTTGAACACCCTAAATTTCTTCTCATAATGTAAGTTAAGAGAGCAAGTTTCACAGCCATAAGAAACATCCCTATTGCGCAATATATTTTTTTTTCTATACATCTATTTTTTTAAATTTGTTTTTTTCCAGACCATCATCGACTGATGAGGTTTCCAATGACCTGTGGCAACGCGAGTATGTGTCTGCTGAGCATGTCGGGAACAAACGTGAAACAGCTTGTGCCTATTTCTACCCAGAGTGCTCTGTTAGTTTGTTGGATCTTATTTCCAAGAGCAACCTAACATCTTCTACAGTGGAAACCAAGGACTGAACTTTCCGTCGTACAATTTCCATACTACCAACTTTACAGATGGATAAATTAATTTCAGTGATATTATCCGTTTACCGACTTTAATATTTTTTAAATATATAAAATAATTTATTTTTAATTCAAATATTTGAGTCTCATTGTTCAACTAATAATTTGAAAACCATTTGAACCCCCTATTTATTATTTCAAATTTTATGTTAAACTATTAATATTCCCCAAAAATAATTAAAAAAATGTTATTTTTTATTTTAACTCAGTGGGTCTGAAACGGGTCAAACTCAACCCCATGGTGATAAATAAGGAGCTATTTGAATAAATAAGTAGCGGCCCCGGTTTAGAAAACTGAGATTAACGGCCAGAGGTCTAGTTGTGCTGACCACATGACATCTTCTCTCCGCAAGTGTTGGCACTATCTTCACCAACCGCTCTGTCGGTCTAGCTCACTTTAGAATGTAGTTTTTGTTTTCTAGACACAAATGTATATATTTTTTTTTACCTAAAAATCAATTAATTTATTGTAGCTACTAAGATAGAAAAGGATGTTGTATAGTTACTCATTAAATAATAGCTTGTCAGTAAATTATTGAAGTTTTCCTTATAAATAAATACAAGTAAAATTTTATTTTAACAATGGCTAAAAAAAAAAATTCTGTCAAAAAAATAGGTTTTAACCACTTTATTTTCTTAGCTGTAAGCAAGTGTCTTGATATTGAATGTTTTAAAAAAACCATAAAAATATTACGTCGAAGAGCAGTAATATATTAACATATTATTAAAAAAAAAGAAGTGTCAATTTCAAGAAATACATATACTAGCCTCGATAAAAAAAACTTTAGACATAATAAAATTCTTAAAATATAGTGGAACACCTCCAACGGGCGACGATAAAACGATCTGAAGAAAAAGGGGGGTGGGGTGTTGATTAGAGGCGAGAGTCTACGAGAATATACCCCTTCCCCTTAACCATAATCCTTTCCCAATTCAAGGTAATCAAATTATTATTGGTACGTTGATTAAGATTTCAACCCAAATATATCCCGACCCAAAGAGAGTTCCTAAATTTTGGTTAAAAAAAGTAACTAATTCAAACAAGGATTAAATTAACCACATTACAGACAAACTTTGTCTTAAAGGAGATATTTGTTTCGTTGTTATCTTGTTGGATAGTCATGGGGTTAAATCCTAGATGAGGAACTAATTGAAGTTCCCATAAGAAATACAGTACTCGGGGACTACCAAATTTTGATGAGAAGAAATGAACAAACACCCAAAAACCACGCAATATGTACCGTACATGAGATAGTAGTGGAAGCAAGACTGAGATGGTATGGGCATGTAATGCGGATGTTGGAGTACATGAGATAGTAGTGGAAGCAAGACTGAGATGGTATGGGCATGTAATGCGGATGTTGGAGTACATGAGATAGTAGTGGAAGCAAGACTGAGATGGTATGGACATGTAATGAGGATGTTGGAGTACATGAGATAGTAGAGGAAGTAAGACTGAGATGGTATGGTCATGTAATGAGGATGTTGGAGTACATGAGATAGTAGAGGAAGCAAGGGTGAGGTGGTATGGGCATGTAATGCGGATGTTGGAGTACATGAGATAGTAGAGGAAGCAAGACTGAGATGGTATAGGCATGTAATGAGGATGTAAAAAGAGAGGATGCCGAAGAAAATGTTGAAATGAAGTATGTAGGAAAAAGACCACAAGGGAGGCCAAGAAAGAGCTGGGAGGAGATAACAGAAAGAGTACAAGGGAGAGGAGAAGAATACTGGAAGTATAGAGGAAGATGGAGGCATTTTGCTAAACTGACCCGGCGGCCAAAGGATGAATCCAGTGATTGGTGATGATGAATATGCTAAAATTATTTTATTTATTTAAGTTATCTCACATGTATACTGATATATTTCATATTAACGACATAAAATAAATATTAAAAAAATAGAGCTTATCACGCAAAATGGATACTACAGTTCAATTATCACTGAAAGATCAATTATACAACGCTAGTGGATCTACTTTCATTAGATTGTATACATCAAAGTCATGTGATCTTTAGCTGTCACTTTTGATAGATATTATCAATACCGGCAGCAATAAAATAACTCTAATACAATATAGTAAAATGTTACCAGTGTTGACAGAATTTTTTTCTTCTAAATTTTCTAAAAGTCTCTTACTATGGAAATTGAACTGTATAACCAAACCAATAATTCAAATCAGAGTAAAATATACATTCAAATTGAAGTGTATATATGTCTATGACGGAGAGATTGTGGTTCGAATCCCGGTCGGGTGTATTTAGGGAGGTTTCTTCCCAAATGGTTCTCTACTCTTCCTCCACACAAATGCGGGTACACTTCCTATACATCCAACCTTCTACATCAATTTACAAAGTAGTGTAACTAATACATAAGCGTACAACAGCTAACGGGCAGTAAGACGCGGTGCTAAAAGAAAATGTTTACAAAGTGTTTAGCGACCGGGTGCAGGCTGACCGGACTGTACACTACGAGCCTAACCTTGACCCTGAGAACATCCTATCGAGCTATCGAGAGGTACATCCCCTCAACTTTACTAAACCAGCCCTTCGTCGTGACCCAGCGAGAAGGGGGGGAAGGGGGGGAATGAAAGGGCAACACAAGTGTCAGCCATTAGTAAACAGCCTTACATTAAAACATATTGTCTAATTAACAACAACCTCTAATTGTTTTATCCCGCGTCTTACTATCCTTTGGATCCGCTTAGGTGGCCGCGTGGGTCTAACGCGCTACTCTTGTGTTGGACTAGACTGTCGGACTGTCGAAGACGTGGAGATCACGGTTCGATCACGTTGGATGCACTGAGAGCTGTTTTTCCCTGAATAGATTTCCGCACTTTCTTTCCATGCAAATGCGGGTGTATTTCCTCTCAATTAAACCTTCCTAATACCCAACCCTTTAGTGTAATTAGTACATAGCCGTATAACCCGGACGGGTAGTAAGACGCGGTGCTTAAAAAACCTATCCGTCCGGAATAAGCTGATAGTAAGTATATAGTAATTTTACAATGATTGGATGAGGAGTTTGAATTTAGAGGAAGTGTACACACATTTGAGGTGGAGGTAGAGTGGAAAACCATTTAGGAAAAAAACCACCCAAAAGGGATACGATCCCCGGTATACTCGTTGTTGGTAGTCCATTCTATTACGAGAGTGACGCCCTATACCATGTGGTCACCGGCTCTTGATTCCTTAGAAAGAGAAGTATTGTGATCGTTAAAAAAAAAATCTAGTTCGAGATTTTGGTAAATGTCGATGTTTCATGAGCCCCTGAAACTGAAAAAGTGTATTTTGCAATCCCGTCTTTCTGTCTCTCTGTCTGTATCTCCGACTAGAACCGAAACAATTTTACCTATCGGGCTAAAACTTGATATCTAAGGTTTTCATTAAGTTCCCCCGAGGAATTTTTTGGAATTATATGTCCAGCCCTCAAATTAAGGGTAGTTTACTGAAGAGAAAAAAGAGATAAAAAATATTTTTTCTCTAGATCCGCTCTGACGAATTTGACTAAATTTTGTATCTAGGCATTGTTTTTAACATTACAAAATGACTTTAAGGTACTTTACATAAGCGGAAATTTCCAATTATCTCTGCAACTATTTGAGATATGAAATAACTTCTCGTTGTAAAATTGTAGTACTATTAAAAATACAAATTCTTTATTTGAAATATATCTTTATAAAACCAATAGTTTTTGAGCTATATGAAAATATAGGCCTACATATATGTATATTATGGGCACTTTGATATTTTTATAAACCCAACACTTTCTGAGCTATAAGTCAATATATTTTTTTAATGGAAAATTGAAATTTGTTGTTATGCTTTTTGTTGGTCAGATATATCACTCTTTACTTAATGTTTCTATAACAATGTAAATTATTTCATTATGCTCTTTGGTGGAAGATTTTTGCAACGATGTATATTAATTTAGTCTCACAAATCTTACGAGTTTTTAATAAAGGTTTCTAATTTAAAATAAAAGAGAAAGTCTGTTCGGCGCAATAAACCATTTATTTTCAATGCAATAAAATTTATATTAATATAAAACAATTCAGCGGAGTGCATTGTTTAGTTGTTACAAGTAAGAAAACACAACAGTTAAAACAATACTCATCCGCTTAATTAGTAGCAAGTATTCTAATTTGAGATGCTAAACGACAGGAAACATTTGCCTGAACGAACCAGAAAGACAGAAACATTTTAATGAAGCGCACATTCATACAACAAAGTGATAAGAGAATACTGTTATTATTTTATACGTTATGTTTCCTTCTATGATTGTTGTTATTTTTCTGGCGACGATGAGTGGATTCTCTGTGTGTCACATAAGTTCACATCCTCGATCGGGAAAGAAGTGTGCTTTTCCCTTACAGTGGAATTACTCAAGTAAGTAGAATATCTAATGGTTGTAACGCTCTAATCTTGCTTTAGTTGCAAAATTAGGAGTACTTTTTAAGTACTCTAATGTACTTTGTAGATAATTCTTTTATTATTAAGGTTGGTGACCTGGCGGTCTAGGGATAAGGTGTCAGACTTCCTTGCTGGAGGTCCGGGGTTCAATCCTCGGTCCCGGCACAGATTTATTTGATTGCCAAACCCTTCCTTCACCTCTGACAAGACGTGTATTAATCACAACTTGTGAATGCGAGGAACGCCAGGCCTCCACCGTGGTTCGGATCCCACGTTAAACTGTAGGTCCTCCATTTAATCTCACAATCACCCTACCATTACACATTAGCGTAAGTGCGTATAACCCGAACGGGTATTAAGACGCGGTGCTAATAAAAATAATAATTTTATTATTGTGGTTTAGATCAACCGAAATTTTTATTAGTTTTTAAGTACTAATATTTTACTACCCACCCAATTAATTTTTAACTAAATTTTAATTAATTATCTTCCTGCCAACCAAACTTTTGTTTTTGCACCGCGTCTTTTAACCCGTTCAGTTTATACGCCTATGTACTAAATTAAGCTAGTAGTATTAGGAATTAGGACAGTAATATTAGATGAAGTGTACCAGTATTTGCATGGAAGAAGAGTGGAAACAATATTTTGGAAAAACCACCCTCAGTACAGCCGACCGAATTCGAACCACGATCCCCCCGTCATCGGAAGTCTTATCTACTGCGAGAGTAGCGCGTTAGACCACGCGGCAACCGAAGAGGGTAGTACGAATTTAACTACACTAATGAGGAAGGTAGAATTTAGAGGGCATGTACCCGCATTTAAATGGAGGTACATTTATTGAGGCTTTAATAATAAATACTTGATAGTATTTTTTTTCATAAGTGAAGATATTAAAGAAGGTCTTATATAATATTTATTGCAGAATATTTTTTTCTTCTAAAGATATTAAAAATGCTTTGTAAACCAGAAAATATATAATTTAACGCTCCCTTGAACACCCTTAAAGGACAATGACCGCTACCACTTATTAAATTTAGCGCACATAATAACTGGTGTCCACAAAAATAATTCATCCTAACTACAATTATAAACTGAAAACTTATTTTTTCCCCATGTGTATTGTACGTGGATTTGACCACATGACTTGTTAATTGAAAGATAGGACACCTTATTTCGACATGTTTGACCATCCACATTATTTCGGGCAAATGACCAGGTGAAGTTTTACAAAGTAAACAATTATATTTATACTCGTAAACCAAAATGTGCCCGTACACAATAGAAGTAGAGTACATATTTTGGGCACAGTACTTATCGAGTTGCTGCCAGAAAAAATCAAAATGCTATGTGAAGTCTCTCTAAATTCCAATACAGCATCAAACATATTACTAAGCTCTCTAGTTTTACTAAGAATGTTTGTTATTTCTAACGGGCATATCGACATAAACGCGCCATCGAGATATGAACGCAGTCTTCTGTTTCCGACAAGCGGACAAACACAGGTAAAAAAACCAAGGTATTTAAAAAAAATAACAGTTATTAGTCCAATATCTTAGCTCAGTCAATGGCCTGTCTACCGTTTGAGATCTGGGTTCGATTCCCGGTATGGCTGAAACACGTATAGTTAGTGAAATGTGGGTTTTTATCTTTTAACAGTAATGAATTAACGGCATGGGGGCTAGAAGTTGTGTCTATTCTAGATTTAAGTTAGTTTAAGTTAGTTCGTGTGTTGATATAATTAGCTGGTTCAAAACGTACACGTTAAATACTTAAAATATATTTAAAAAAAAGGATCAACTAACACAATCAGGTATTAATAATAACGATCAATGCCTCACATATTCAACCTATGTTTAGACAAAGAGGGTGATACATTTTAAATACTTTCTCCAGAAATTGAAAAGGTGGAATACAATTTAACTGACCCAATTTGAGAACAAACCTCTTTCCTTTGGGCCGAGGGTTGGGGAAGGATTGGGGGAGGGGGGAGGGGAATTTGAGAACAATTAATTTGAATTTCTTTTTGACCTCTAGAAATTTTTAATTTATACACACTTTACAATATGTTCGTTGGTGCTCGTTGGTGTTGGTGAGTGGTTAGCGTATTAGCGCTTCAAAAGTTGTCAGCTCCCTTCTTGGTTCAAATCCAAGGGAGGTCAAAGTCTCTGCTTTACACTCCTTAAATTGGAATGTATTTTCGTTGATACGTTGCCAATGAGCGTTCTACTGAGTGATGAGAACATTTCTCAGGTACGGTTTAGACGCTCTCTGCTTACCCTGGCAACAAAACACGTCACGCCCTTGCGGTGACCACTGCTTTCTATTAAACTTAGCGCAAATAATAATTTGCATTGTCGACAAAGGGTCATACTAACCATAACTATAAACTGCAAGGCATATTTATACACTCCTGTAACGTAATTTTTATGTGACTTTGCTAAGTGATGTATACGACACCGTTTATCGACATGTTAAACGTTGTTATTACTTGTCACGTGCAATTTTTACAGAGTAAACGATTAGAATTTTCACGCGAAAAAAAAACAACCCGGTTTACAGCCAATATAAAAAGCATATTTTTGTCAACATAATTTACTGAGTTGCCGGTAAGGAGATAAAAAAAATGTATTGGCAAGTTTCTCTGGATTCTAAAGCGGTGTTAAAAATATTTCTAGGTTGTTTAGTTTTATTGAGAATGTCTGTTATTTCTAATGGACATATCGACATAAAAACGTTGTCAAGACATGAACGCAGTCTTCTCTTTCCATGGAACGGCATAATACAGGTAAAAGCACTCATGGTCACTAAACAAATTATTGATTATCACGTGCCTTTGTGTAGAATGATAATCGGTGACGTGAAATATTTAACACTGGCACCAGTGGCCACATGGTCTAAGGCGTCATTCTTGAAATAGACTGGACTGCAGATGACGGGGAGATCGGTGTTCGAAACCAGGTTGGGTGTGCTGAAGGTGGGTTTTGTCTAAAAAAATAATTCTACTCTCCCTCTACGCTAAT
Organism: Timema podura; assembly: GCA_033556935.1. Classification (NCBI taxonomy): domain Eukaryota; kingdom Metazoa; phylum Arthropoda; class Insecta; order Phasmatodea; family Timematidae; genus Timema; species Timema podura. The sequence continues at coordinate 52,644,658 of JAVRXN010000012.1, read as the reverse complement.
GCAACTACATATCCTCTAAATTCAACCTTCCTAATCACCTGATACATTAGCGTAACTAGTACATAGGCGTATAACCTGATCGGGTAGTAAGACGTGGTGCTAAAAAAACTACTTTGGATTTTTTTTTCAAAATTACAGACCTTAACTAGATCTTTCCCTTTTAACTCCCTTCTCTTCCCCCAAAAGCCAGACAACGCACATCTATCTCTGCCATTTGCATGTACAAGACAGATCAAAAAATGGAGCAATTCGTTTTGTTAATGATCTTCAAGAAATGTTAAAAAAATGGACACTTCAAAATTAGGCCTATATGCAGCTCTTCTCGATGAAAAATATTCTCGTAGTGGTTCTTCAAAGGTTGTCATCACACTCGGAGACATACTGTTGGTTCGAAACTCCCAAGTATCCTAATATTCACGGGGTGAGAGTAGGGGGAGTCATATGATGGTCTCCTAGAACTGCAAACTTTTATTTTACTCCCAAACCCCCCCCTTTTGCGACCCATATTGGGGCAGTGTGAGGGGGATAGGACACACGGACTAAACGTCAACATCAGCTATTTTGGTTTGTTTTGTTTCTTACTGACGAGGAGGTCACAATATTGGTCTGGTATATTGAGGGTGTTTTTACCTAAACAATTTCAAACTAACTCTCCACGCAAAGGCTGGTTCTTTTCCTCTAGATCATACAAATATCATCCAGATCTTGTTGGTTTTATTTGATGCAGAGGACCCGGGTGGGTAGTAATATGCGATGTTGATAAATACAGGCGTAGGTGGACCGAGCACTGATTTTGACACCAGGATTCCACCGACATTTTCCTCCCAAGGTGGATTGGGTGATGCTAATCTAACCTGAACTTTTCCCTCTCTCTCTAAGAAATAATTTTACCTTAGACATAATGTCCGGGATGGCTAAAGTTCAGTTCGATGGCTTGTACTGAGCTGAAGTCTGCGTGCGATTTATTGTATTCATTTCCGATTAATATTACACTATGAAGTAGCCAATCCACCTGTTCACAATTTACTTCTAGTTGAGTTGGTGGTGCCTATTCAACCATTGCCTCATAGGAAAGGTTCTCTGCAAATATGATGGATCACCTTGTCCTCCATGCACCTTCCACCAAAGAGAGACAATCTTCTTTACAGGTGACGTTCGGCTTCAACCTGCCTTGGGACGCCCCCCCACTGCGGACAATCGGGACGAACCTGGCCTACCAGATCCAGTACCTGCTTCCGGACAACGCCTCTGAGCTGAACGACTTGTACGTGTCAGGCAGGGACCGTTCGAGAAGAGATCTGTACTCCCATCTCGAGGGGCTGATGGAGGACTACCAGTTGTCGGGCAGGGATTGTCTTCTCAAGGTCATCTGCGAGTTGGCCAGAGTTCCTTTCCACAGGGATGAGCCGTGGACCCTCATGGAGGAGATACTGCACATCATACTCACGTCAGTTTTATTTTATTGATGTCCTACCTTCTAGTAATATCACCAGACAGCTTAGACAACTCATGGAGGAGATACTGCACATCATACTCACGTCAGTTTTATTTTATCACTCTCACCGTTTGGTACCACCTGACGGATTAAATACTCTACTCTAATATCAAGAGTAGGAGAAATAAACAGGATTCACTACACAAAATCATGATGTGACGTAAAGTTTCCGGTGCGTCGTTTGGTTTGTCCTTTTTTCTTCTGGAAGCGTCAGAACATTAAAAAAAGGGAGGATTATTCCCCAATATTTAGTTTTTAACAACAAAAAAAGTCATGACCAGGAATCCAGAACGCCAAGGTAATGTTATTTATATGAGATATCCCAAAGTCGCCCACTTCTGACACCAAAGGTAGCTGTCTCTTGGCACTCTGATATATAGCAAAGCATTGATTGCTGGCCGTGGTGTCTAGGTTGCAAGTAGTACCTTAACCTAAGAAACCAGAGAGAAAGTAAAGCTTCTTGCGTTATTTTTTTTTACAGTAGCCTTTGAATAATGGATTACAAAAAGCCCAAACTAACATTTCGAGCAACTACAATTTATTATCCCGATTGATCAGTGATTTTGTATCAAGATAGATTGTAGTACTTCATAAAAATCATTGTATATAAATTTCCATTAGCCTATTAAATGTAGATCAATTCTATCTGTTACTGAAATAAAGGATTTCAATAAACCTGTTACAAGCTTAGCTATAACAGTACGTGAACATTTTGTATGCTGTAGAATAAAAATAAATGTTATACGAATGATTAAATATCTGATATAAGAGTAGTTTACATTCTAAAAAATGTTGAGGAGGTATATAAATATATGAGAGCAAGCAAATACAATAGCTCTATTGCCACGTATTCGTCCGTCAAGTCGTGTTATTTAAGTGTCACTTTTGATAGATTTTATCAGCACCTAGAAAATAGCACTGCTATTATAGTAAAATGATATAAATAATTGGTGCAAAATACTATTTTGTATTTTCTAAAAGGTGTTCCTAATTAATATTTGACTGTGTTTTACCTGATTTCACCTATTTTTGGAATTCGCGCCAGAAAACGGTGCTCAGTCAAAGAGAAACAAACATATTTTATTTGCCTGTTTTTCATAATAATGGCGTGTTACATATATTATGTTTTTAGACCATCTGAAGACCAGGACGAGGAAGGATGTGTCAATGAGGTCAAGTATGACACAGACCACCGTGACCTGTGTACAGATAAGGACGTGTTTCTGTCAGCCGAAGATCTGGGTCTCAGCGGGGGAGATTGTGACGCTGCTTACCCTTCTTGTCCGACATCCCCTTTGGAGCTCGTGACCGAACACGTCACATTCTAACAGATCTCTCTGGCAAATATGACATGGCTTCCACCAATCATCGAGACGAACTATTTTAATTAAACATTGTTACTCTTCTTTCCATGTTGATTAATAATACACACGACCCTTGATTCTGTTAAAACTTTGACAATGTTGAAATATGTCAGTCATGCTTTTGTTAGGTTTAATCTGCCCTTTGACGATGCATCTGAAAACAAAATAAACAAATCGAAAAAAAACTGTTTTTTTTATTCCCTGTATCCATTCAACGGTTTTAAGTCATGCTACGGTGCTCAAATAGTTTAAGGCGTCACTCTCTCAACCTACTGGTCTGCCAATGATGGTGAGTTCAGGGTTCGAATTCCTATCAGATGTAGGCCTACATATTTATTTAAGTTTTAATGATTTTTTTTTGTAAATTCTCATTAATCTCAATAAACTTTTTTTTCAATGAAAATGTTAAGATAGGTCTATGATAATAGTAATTTTTTGAACAAAGTTCGTTAATCAATAAAGTGCCAATGATTTTCCAACAAAAAAAAAAGTTAAAAACCATTTAAATATGTTCAAACAGATTTAAGTCATTCATAACCCTAGAACTAAATATCTACATGTATACCATATGAGTGCTAACTTTTTACTTTATACAACCCGCCTCGATGGCGTAGTTAGCTAACGCGCTAGTCGTGCCGAGGACGGGGAGACCGAGGTTCGAATCTGGTTGGGTGAACTGGGGGTTTTCCTAAATGGTTTTCCTATCTCCCTCAACGCAAATGCGGGTTCACTTCCTCTATATTCAACCTTCCCAATTCTTAACCCATTAGCGTAATTAGTACTTAAGCGTATAACCTGAACGGGTAGTAAGACGCGGTGCTAAATAAAAAAATACTTTATACATGTATAATATAATAATAAAATAATAATTAATAATAATAATAATAAATAATAATAATAATAATAATAATAATAATAATAATAATAATAATAATAATAATAATAATAATAATAATAATAATAATAATAATAATATAATAATAATAAAGCTGATCGAAGGGCACTCAGACTAAAATATGTTAGGATTTTCGAGCTTGGTTTGTTGTTGATGAAAAACTCCGGATTTGAATTCCAGAAGGGGGGGGGGGGGGCGGCGGCTAAGAGGAGTTAAAAAAATAAATAAATTGCTTTCCACATTCTCCCTTCCAAATCCCTACTCCATTATCATTATTAAATGTGAATAACTCAAATGTGAGGTAAGGCATGTGGGGAAAATACCAGGAAGACATACTTGTCAAGAGGTATCCTTGTGTAAATGTTGTTTTGTTCAATCTAATCAACATTTGTACAATTCATCTGTGAAAATATTTGCGTCTACTCTTGATTCATATTTGCATTCGTGTCCACACCGGTACCGAGTAAATCATTTCTACAAACATTTATAGTACTTTTTTCTTCTTCGTAGAAACAAGTGTCAAATTTCTTTAGTTCCTAATTCTCGTATTTCTCAGTCGCGTTTTTATTCGAAGATTTCTATAACTTGGTCAACATTTTAACAATCTTAATAATCAAGAAGCAGTGTTAGACGTCTATGGTCAAATAGTTCATGTGCAGTACAAAAGTATCTAATTACTAAGCTAGTTCTTAAAAAATTGATAAAGCCAAAATTTAATATTTATTACTATAAAATAGATCTACTTGAATACAATGAGTGGCTATAAGAGTTTTTTATTTGACAGAATTCTATAAACATAAAAGGCTTTTAAATAGGTACAAGTTTTATTTAAGTTTTACAAATATGTATTTAACTTACGTAACGCAGTGATGATTATCTCTTTTAATTATATATTTATTTTGCAAGGTAATTAAAAACAATGCACTAATACAACTTTCAAGGTAAGTGCATTCGAGGGATTGCATTATATAATAGTATTCATTTTAAATTATATGTTACACAAACAGGCTTAATTAGATAAAATTCTTATGTATTAAGTTGGGATCTAATGACATTTATTATTTCTCCTAATTCTAAACACAGCCAGAAGTTTGTAGATATAAGCTGTGCGATTGTGCTTAAGCTAACTTTTATTTCCTAATTAGTTATTAGTTAATGGTCAAAGACATCTGTAAACGTGGATAGATACAGGAGTGAATTATTTATTTCATTTAAATATATGTCGACAAATATTTTTCTTATTATATATTACGTGGATTCCAAATATAAGCTTGTATACAGGACATAGATATATCCTTAGAGGGGCATTTTATTTAATAAAAACATTTCATTTATCAACTAAGAAATAATCTATAATGACAGCATATGTCATTTTGTATTGTTTAGATTCATACGGATTAAGTAATGAATGCTATCAAATAAAATAAAATAAATTTGCAAACAAAAAACAATTAATTTTGATAGATCTTTGTAATTTTAACAATTTTTTAATATAAATCAAAATAATAAAATTAGCCTTCCTACTGGCATTAAACTATCAAGCTAATATCCAAATCAAAAACTATAATGCTTATGAATAAATTGCTAGGAAATATATTTTAACTACATATATGTCAACCTTTTATTTTTTTATGGTTGTATACTAAGTGAAAAAAACATTCATATAATTAACCAAAATATGTTACTTTTAAAAATATATTTGGTTAAAAAAATTAATTAATGTTTGGAATATTTTCAGTATGAATCTGTCGTGGAAGAATCTGGGAATATTGTGCCTTTTCCACGTGATATTTTCCCTCAGACATCCACGTTCACTTGTTTACATTGATGGTGGAACTTACAAGGTACGGCAAAAAACAACAAATTTTAATATAAATATAAAGTATACATTCAATCCATTTTTAATAGGACAGTAGAAAATCTACCAGCTTTACTTTCACGAATGGTCTGTAGCTGTCACTATTAATCGATATTATAATAGATACAAAATATAAATAATAATATGTTATTAATATTGACTTTTTTTCTCTCTATGGCCATATGTACACAGGCAACAAATTGTCTAAAACATTTTTTTGTGGCTACCTTTCTGACTAGCAACTGCAAAGCCACAGATGAACGACAAAACAATCGCTTCTTTAAGTATTTGTGTTCACAGGGAACATATTTGTTGCAGGAAAAACAAGATTCCATAAACCTATATTACATCCATTATCATAATGGACGTAGAAGAAGTAGGTGCTATTTTTGCTCTTGTAGCCTGCAATAAAAACAACAGAAGCGACCTCAATTTTAGACACCCATTACAGGAAAGACTTTCAATTGGAACGTTTATATACAAGTTTTGAGCGTTATTGTAATTTATTCCGATAAGTTTTTTTCCTACTATAGAATGGATGTTTCCAGTTTTGGTGAACTTTTGGCTCTAGTTGGACAATCAATTCCTCAGCAGGAAACCAATTGGAGAGGGAGCACGATAGAAAGATAGGCACTAAATGCGATATTCGTTCCAAAACCAGACTGAAGTCGTGGGCTGGTCTAAGCACAATCTGGTGAGCAACGACAGAACTGTCGCCGGTGTACACGGCTCATTTGTTTGCACCAGGCCACAGACATATAATATACCCAGACATTCAACCTCCAGGTTAAAATGGTTGCGCTCCTTTTGGAGCTTGAGTCCTTCACCACTAGGATCGCTGCGGTTAGTCCTATCATCACCCAGCAGTGACACTAGCGAAGCCAGTGTTGAAGGACTCAAGCTGGCAAAAGGAGCGCAGCAAAACCCCCGTAAGGTTGAGAGTCTGTTTGTTAGTTGTCTGTGCACCAGGTGCATCCCAATCGTAAGACAAAAAAAGTCGTCACAATGTTGGGGCGCTCCACAACTATTTTCAACTGCTGAAATACAGTTTTGTCGTGTCGTTGCCTGTAAACACTTATATTTAAAACTTATTGAACACATTGTAACGACAAAAAAGTGTTTAGACATTTTGTCGACTGTGCCTTAAAGTCTTAAAGACCTCTTCTATGAAAATTAAACTAAACTTCTGTTCACACACAAATTCTATATTTTGTAAATATTGATTTTATAGGATTCATATTTTTTTTTATTTCAACAGTTTAACATCGGAATGGGCGTCCCCTTGGAAGTCCCTAATAACTTCCTGTCGTGGACGTACAACTTTCAGTTCCAGTACAGCCTCCCGGAAAACATCACCGAATTCACCCAGTACTACTCGAGATCCCTGAGGACCAGAAACGCTCCTTAGTGACGGATGGAACTTCAATGGACCGCAGGGAGGCGGGGGTGTTGGTGATGGACCAACCAACGGAGGTGCCTGTGCATAGGGGAGTCATCTATCAGACTCTAGAAGAAAGGTTGAACAGGTAACTCTCATAGTAAGCTTGTATAGAAACTATAATCGATGGAGGACTGACTAAATACTTTGTACTATTTTGTAGAAGTGTGAGAAGCTTCTAAAGTTGAAGTCGTAGCGAAACCCCAACCAACCTGTCTTGACAATACAGTCCATCGAAAGAGTGATGCGCTCCAAACCGCAAGACCATCGATACTGGTTTAGGATAATTCAAACAGCCGAGCAATTGCAGGCCTGTATTAATTAATAACTATATTATTTTTCATTATTATTTAAAAATTAAATACGATAAGATGGCTTAGCTCAACTGTTAATGCATTTATTAGTCGGCTAAGAATTCCTGTTAGGGTTTTAGATGTTACGAGGAGAAACAAGATTAGGAATGAAGTTATCCGGGAAATAGTAGGAGTACATGGAGTACATGAGATAGTAGAGGAAGCAGGCTGAGATGGTATGGGCATGTAATGAGGATGTTGGAGTACATGAGATAGTAGAGGAAGCAAGACTGAGATGGTATGGGCATGTAATAGGATGTTGGAGTACATGAGATAGTAGAGGAAGCAAGACTGAGATGGTATGGGCATGTAATTAGGATGTTGGAGTACATGAGATAGTAGAGGAAGCAAGAGTGAGATGGTATGGGCATGTAATGAGGATGTTGGAGTACATGAGATAGTAGAGGAAGCAAGACTGAGATGGTATGGGCATGTAATTAGGATGTTGGAGTACATGAGATAGTAGAGGAAGCAAGACTGAGATGGTATGGGCATGTAATTAGGATGTTGGAGTACATGAGATAGTAGAGGAAGCAAGACTGAGATGGTATGGTCATGTAATGAGGATATTGGAGTACATGAGATAGTAGAGGAAGCAAGACTGAGATGGTATGGGCATGTAATGAGGATGTTGGAGTACATGAGATAGTAGAGGAAGCAAGATGAGATGGTATGGCATGTAATGAGGATGTTGGAGTACATGAGATAGTAGAGGAAAGCAAGACTGAGATGGTATGGGCATGTAATGAGGATGTTGGAGTACATGAGATAGTAGAGGAAGCAAGACTGAGATGTATGGGCATGTAATGAGGATGTTGGAGTACATGAGATAGTAGAGGAAGCAAGACTGAGATGGTATGGGCATGTAATGAGGATGTTGGAGTACATGAGATAGTAGAGGAAGCAAGATTGAGATGGTATGGGCATGTAATGAGGATGTTGGAGTACATGAGATAGTAGAGGAAGCAAGGCTGAAGAGGTATGGTTGTGTAATGAGGAGAAAAGGTGAGAACACAAAATATAATTTAATAGGAAAAGTAGGAAAAAGATCGCCAAGGAGACCAAGTAAGATGGGAGGAGCAGATAACAGAAAGTGTGCAAGTAAGAGGAGAATAATAGAATCTATTAAAGGAGAAATAATGGTTAAAGAATATAGAGATGGAGGCATTTTACTGAACTGAACCGGTCACAGCATTGAAACAGTTGATGATGATGATGAAATCCAGTTGAAAATTGGTCAATGGTTTATACTAACACTATACAAATATGTAAGTCGTGTGTGAATGTTATGATCAATGTGTTAAGAATGATATTCAGAATAGGAAAAATTGTAATGTTCCAGAAAATCGGGCTAGCTATAGTTCAACTCATTGTATAATTCCACAGGAATGGTTTAAACGGTCGCGCGTGCATCTTGCGCGCTATCTGTGAGCGGCAGGAAACACCATTACATCACAACGGACTCTTAGGGGAGCTTCTGCACGTTATTTTCACGTGAGACTAAAAAAAAATTAAAATATATTAGTTTAATCATTTAACCTAATATTTATTTGAATTATAATGGATAAAATAAACCTTGTACATCACGAGAGCTATCAACCTCTTATACTTAAACACATTTTCAACTTTTTTTAAACTATTAAACTTTTTTTTTTTTTGGGTATTGCAAGAGCACTTTTACTGTCATAATTTTTTTTAATGGAAAATATTACTTAATTTATTTTTTTAAACTATACATTAAAACTAAATACCAGGATATAATTTCAATTATACCAAATTATTACTGGCATTTAATGGGAAAAAAATTTATCAAAATTACATCAGGACTCAAGTATACAACTATAAACTCTCTGTATAGCTCTTGAGTGCTTTGTTTTTGATCATTTTTCTCTGAAATATCTTTGAAGCATACCTTAATAAAGCTTGTCAAATATAAATAATTATTTGTTTACAACGCATTATTTGTTTTCAGCCCTGATTACGGTTCCAGTAGTGTTAATCTATTGGATGAAGATTATCTACTCGCCCAGGATGCTGGGGAGAGTTACTGGACCAGTTGTCAACATAAGTTCCCCGAGTGTCCACCAGGGCAAGGCCTTCTGGATCTCATATCGCTCATTGAACAATAACAACAGTCGTGATTAAACATAAACTTTCATTCATTTCATTAAAAATAAATATCAAAAAGATGGAAAGATCTACAGTTATTGATAAATTTATTTTATTTGTAAAAGTTTTACCCGTACAATTTTTTTGGGATATTACTGACCGTCTTTTTTTTTACCACAGGGTTTTACTATCTGTTCAGGATGTACGCATTATGTAATAATTACACTAATGAAGTTGGGGATAAGGAAGGTTGAATTTGAAGGAAGTGTACCCACATTTGCCTGGTGGGTGACCACCCTCAGTAAACCCGACCGTGATTCGAATCCCGTTCTCCATGACATCGGCAATATAGTATATCACGAGAGGAACGCCTTAAGCCATGCGGCCACCAAAGCAGGCTTTTTTTATTGTCAAAACCAATATAAATAACAATTTAAAACTTCTTTGACCACAGGTGGAACATTTCATATTTGTATAAAGAAAAGTTATGATATAAGCACCAACATCTTTAACTCAAAAACACATTTTCTGATCATTGAAAATAATATCAATAAATTGAAAAATAAACATTTATTCTAAAATAATCTGCCTCTTTTAAATGGCAGAATTTATTTTTTCTCTAAGAATTAAAATAACATCAAATAGACAGAATAAAACTTTTAAAAAAAATATATGATTTATCATAGTATCGTTATTACTATGTATAACATATTATTACTGCAAGAGTAAATTCACCTGGTTTGACAACCTACGAGGAAACTTCTACTTTACAAGATGGCTATGTAATGATAATTAGCTTAGCATGTGGTGTGAAAGTACTCATAAGTTACCATGCAAGTGTGAATCTATTCACTATGCATTAGTATTAAACTGCTCTGTTTTTGTTGTGCATTTTTCCTAATAAGCAAGCGAAGACATTTTATAAATATATATGTTACATTTAGTACTAACGTCTGAAGATTCTATGACAGTATAATATTTTTTGTCTGCTGAAAGTGCTACGAGTTTACTCTGTTCAAGTTATGTATTCAAACATATTTTTATGCAGGTTGGTAATCACTCATATTTTAGTCTGTCCACTGATTAAAGATACATCTTTGAAACAAAATTAGCTAGAGCCATCCTCATGAATTTATTTGCCGATGGATGTTTTCTGCTTTTATAAAGTTCGATATATGACAGGGCGGATGCCAGAACTTAGATGTCGATTTAAACAGATAAAATCTGACTTTATGTCATTTAATGAGTACTTTATTTTTTTCTCTTTTCTTGAAGGTTATTGGTTGAGTGAATAGCGTATAATCAATTAATTGAAAGTGAGCTTCATTTTTGTACATTGTATTACTATATATTTATGAATAAATCTTTAAAGGATTCGGATCTGATGTATTAATTGTACTTATTATTATTATTATTATTATTATTATTATTATTATTATTATTATTATTTAGGGTCTATGATCATAATTATTACGTGTTCTGTCTTACGACAGGTCCACTCTTTGTCCGTGAGCTTAGACCTCCAATGTACCCTGTCCTCTGCCTCCTCCTTCAGCTCCCAGAATTTTCTTCTTTCCTTCAAGTCATTTAATATTTTAATCCTCCTTCTTCCTAAGCTTCCCTTTCCCTCTACCTTTCCTTCTTTGACGTCGTACAGGAGGCAGTTCATCCTAAGGATGTGTCCGATCTAGTTTGCTTTGTATCAAAGAGTCACATCCAAAATGGTTTTATTCTCACCCACTCTTCTTAAGACTCCTTCATTTGTCTGTCCACCTGTAACTTATTATTATAAATTAAATTCACTTTTGTGGATGATTTGACATTTTTCATACCATAATATATGTTGATTAGAATTAACTCATTTGGTACTATAGCGATACATTTTAATTTTAAATTATGAAATTTTCTAAAAAAAATAATTAAAAATAGTTTGTTACTATTTATTTAAAATCCTGAGTTGCATTCCTTGGTTCACAATAACTGTTAGTAAAAGGTTATAAGGAAGTTTTCAAGAACATATTTAGCTAACACATCTCTTGCGCTATTTGCAGCATACTTCTTATAGCGCTGGAACAACAAACTCTCAGTCACAAGACAATAACGCACAGAAATCCTCGATCGTTGGTATATATAGATGGTGGTACATACAAGGTAAATAACATCTTCATTAATTGAAGAGTAGTAATAGATGTACATTTTTCCTTATTAAAGATAGTTTTAATTTAAATTTCAGCTATGTTTGTTTAGGATAGAACTGAAGTTTTAAATTGTAGCTTAACACTCAATAGTATATAATTTAAAAAAATATTTTCTAAGTGATAATTTAATTTTTTTTAGAAGATATTTAAGTACAATAAATATATTAACGAGTACAAAACATTTATATTTTAGGAGAAATTATTGTATGTATAGTCATATATGTCATGAAAGTACAACAGTTTTTGTAAATATATATATTAATAAATATTATTATGATGTACCTAGACATTTAGTATTATAGGGAAAATATTATTATTAATATTATTATTTTATTATTATTATTATTATTATTATTATTATTATTATTATTATTATTATTATTATTATTATAACAGCACTTACTACCCGTTTGGGTTATACTCACTTACGCTAATGTGTAATGGTAGGGTGATTGTGAGATGAAATGGAGGACTTACAGTTTAACGTGGGATCCGAACCACGGCGGAGGCCTGGAATTCCTCACATTCACAAGTTGTGATTAATATACGTCTTTTCAGAGGTGAAGGAAGGATTTGGCAATCAGATAAATCTGTGCCGGGACCGAGGATTGAACCCTGAAGCCCCAGCACAGTAGTCCGACACCTTACCCCTAGACCACCAGGTCAACCTATAGTAAAAATAGCGTACACTTCTTTTATTAATTATTAACTTAATCACTGAACATACAAAGAGAAATGGTTTATTGACATTTTTCTCACTGTTGTAAAAGCTGGCCATTTTGATTTATATCTTTAATGTCGACAAATGTAATCTGAATAAAGCCATTAATAGTGTTGATTATGCTTGTTACAGCTGTCGATCTTTGAATAATATTTTATAAAAGTGTGAATGCAATACCTACATTCTTGTTACCTTTTTATCAACGTGAAACAAAATATTTTAAGTTGACATAGGCCTATTTTAAAATACATATTCTTTCTGAAAGGTCATATATGAAACACCTTTTAAAAAACAACGTCCATTCTATCTTCCCTGAAAGGTCGCAAACTTTCCTTGTTTAGTTCCACTATGGTTCAGCCTATTAGATAGGGTCATAGTGTAACAAGTCACGGTGGGTTTTTTCCAGCTCAACCTCGGTATGACAGTCCCCGTCGCTCTACCGAAGAACATCCTGCAATGGACTTTCAACTACCAGTTCCAATTCACTCTACCGGACAATGCCTCGGAATTGACGCCATACTACTACGCCCGATCTCTCAGCCACCTCAACAAGCGCTCATTGAGCGGTGAAAGCAACAACATGGCGGAGCGCTCAAGGAATGTCTTGAACGATATGTTAGGCGTGGCCCCCGAAGAGGATCTTGGTATTGATGAGGGGGATTTCGTGGGTTCCAAGGATATTATACATAGAGGAGCTGTATATCGATCTTTGGAAGCTGCTCTCGATAGGTAATTGTTATGTTCTATGACGTTGCTATGTTCTATGATTTGAAGGATGGTGATCTGGGACTTCCAGTATGGACATTAATTTTTTTTAGCAAATATACCTACAAACCTAAATTAGTGTTAATGCAGTACATGAAAGTAATAATTGACCATCTTAGATAGTTACTACTATAATATTTTAATTTAATTTCATTAATGAGTATTTTTTTACATATAAATAAAAAAACATCTACACATATTCCTTAACATCAGTGTAGTGTCGTGGAATGTTTTCAGGCTAATCATAGCTTGTTAAAACAGTACCTGGAATTATTTTCTCCTCCATTCAGTCCCCATTTGACTAATCAAGCACAGGCTCTTCTCTAAAAAAAAAAAATACCGTAGGAATGTATTTACGTTGATTTTTGACCAATTAAATGTTCTACCGAGTGATAACAATATATTTTACAGATACTGTTTAATCTAGCTTTGTCTACCCTAGCAACATGCAATTACACGTCACTTCTTAATACAAAGTTGGCTTGTCATATGAAAAATATTTTCCGGAAGTTCAAAATGTTTAGCTATATATTTTAAATATTATAATAAAATATCACGTATTTTGAAGCTGTCTCAGACTTTATAATTGGTTGGTAAGGTCACGTGATTAAGGAGAAGAACTGTTTAGACAGGATTTCCATTTCTAAGAACTTAAGGACTATAAAGAGGGGGAGCTTTCGGACTCTTTAGATGGAGCTTAATTTTAATCTACCTTTCAGGTTAAATGGAGTTTTCAATATATTATTTGGTTAAAAATATGTTTTCAGAGGGTGGAGTATGTTTATAATAATAATTATTATTAATATTATTACTATTATTATTACCATTACTCTTAATTTTAAGTTCTAATTAAAACAAACAATATATTCCAGACTAGGTCTGAACGGGCACGCATGCGTATTACGCAGTATTTGTGAGAGCGTGCAGACACCGCTACACCATAATGGCTTATTTGGAGAGCTATTACATGTCATACTAACGTGAGTAATAAAATTAATACAGGTGAGCTATGTTCTTAAGAAGATCAGGAATATCGGGCTCAGGTACAGGCTGGGTAAATGGGCGCGATTCCCTTCTCATCGTAAGTGATTTTTACCATTTTCTCTCTGGAAGAATGCTGGTGTATTTATTTCAAACTCACCTCCTTCATCCTTACCTGTATTGACCAATATAAATACTACATTTTGGTAGTGATATGGTTAATGTAAGTTATTTATAACCAGAAAAGTGCATCACTTAAAACGCAAATAAAAAAATAAACATTATTAATTATTAAAATATCCAGAATAAGTGTTCTCTGTTAAGAATTACATCACTACAAGACAATTGCTTTCTAAATATTTTGTTGTGTTTGTAATTACGTATAAAGCCTATTAAAACTCTTAAACCAATTAATGAATACCACTAAATTAAAGCCTAATTTTCTTTCAGCCCTGACTACGGTTCCAGTAGTGTTAATCTATTGGATGAAGATTATCTACTCGCCCAGGATGCTGGGGAGAGTTACTGGACCAGTTGTCAACATAAGTTCCCCGAGTGTCCACCAGGGCAAGGCCTTCTTGATCTCATATCACTCATTGGACAATAACAACAGTCGTGATTAAAACATAAACTTTAATAATTTTATACAAAGTGAATACAATTTTTTAATGACAGACTACACGAAATATATAATGCAAATCAAAAATAATTCTTATGATGCTATTTAATATTTATCATAATGAAATATAAATAAAAACACATTATTATGCTAACGTATAATCTAGAATCGCAAATATTAGTGTTTTTTTTTTTACGATAAGTGGTTCCTCCCAATTTATCGAGATTAAGATTTTTCGGTGAACGAATGTCATTCATAAAAATATTCCTATAAATATTTGTTGAAAAATTATGCCTACACATGGAACACGAATACTTCAAGTGAAGGGACCCGGATTCGATTTCATGTCTAGGTTTCGTTTATCAAAACATATTTAAACACGTGAGTGGTTTAGTAAATACCTAGCCACTACATGTTACATATTTAATGTCTGATATATTATACAGGGTGGGGCGGAAACAAGTAGACGAACTATGCCGAGGAAAGGGATGGACAACGTGCTGAGGTTTGTCTGACGTCCGGTAGAGCTCACCTCAGTGACATTATCTTCATAAAGTGATAAAGTGTAGCATGCAATTTGCTTTTATTTAAATAGTGAATATTTAATTTTCAATTAAAGTACTAATTTTTCAAGTTACTAATCGTCTAATTGTTTCGGTCCCACCCCGTATCTAAATTGAAAGGAAATTGATTTCCTTGCCTGCCGTATATCTACAATAACTTATGTATATATTTTTCTTTCATAAAGTATTTATGTCGAAAATGTAGCTCAAAAAATAAATCAGAATCTATCATGTATCTAATGAATAGGATTGCTTTGTGTTGTATTATACGGTCATGGTCTTGTTGTTACTTAAAGGCACCTGCTTAAGTGTTCCATGTCTCCAACCTTTCAAAAGTTATCCGTTATGGCTGCGTGTATCGCATAGTAATAGCCCCAACACACAAAATGTTCGTATTAGGTATTGATTGGCTAGTAGTACTCCATAGTGTAGGTTACAAAGATGGTTCCATCCATGGTTTCTTTTAAAATATCCAAACCATTAGGGGTTTTGAGCCTAGTAATAGTTGTAATTGTAATATTACTCTCGTGTTCGACAATATTCATGTCCCAACGCCAAGTGACAGAAAAAACTGTGTCCAGGGGAAGACGAGGAGCTGTGTACGTTCAAGGATCGATTTTTCAGGTAAATTATACTTTTTTTTTTAAAGAAGAGCGTATTATTACCCGTTCGGGCTATAAGCATTACCCTAGCATGTAGGGGATAAGTAAGGCTGACTACCAAAGACCGGGGTTCGATCCCAGTCGGATGCACTGAGGGTGTTTTTTTCCTAAATTGGTTTTTCACTCGCCTTCCACGCAAATGCGGGTGAATTTCCTTTCGATTAAACCCTTCGTAATCCCTAAGACCATTAGTGAAATTAGTACATAGGCGTATAACCCGAACGGGTAGTAAGACGTGGTGCTAAAAAGTAAGGTTGAGTTTAGAGGAATTGTACCCGCAATTGAGTGGAGGAAGAGTGGAAAACCATTTAGAAAAAACCACCCTCAGTAAACCTGACTGGGATCGAACTCCAATATCCCCGTCATCCACAGTGTAGCCTATTGCGAGAGTGACGCCTTTGACCATGCGGCCACCGAAGTAGATTGAAGGTATAATTAATATTTATAGCTATTCAAGATCCATTTTTGTTTATTTTATACCACGTCTTACTACCCAACCAGGACATCCAAATATTTACACTAATGAGATATTTAACAGGAGGATTTTTAAATGGTAAATGCACCCGCACTTGTGTCCAGGGAGAGTATAAAACCAATTTAGGAAAAATCACCTTTAATACAAGAAAGGGATTCGAGCCTCAATTTCCTCGTCACCAACAAAGACTAGATTAGCCCTGACATTTAGAAAACGTGCCAAACTACGCGATTAAGCTATCTTAAGCTACAAGAACTGTGTCTTAAAGTTTGTGATTTATTTGGTTAAACATAACCTATATTTTTAAAGATGTACTTTTATTATGTTCTGAAGAAAATAGCTATTAATAGTAATATTGGTTTAACTAAATGGTGAGATTGTTTTACTGTCGACTATAAGCCACACTGTCAGGAACGTGGTATAAGGCATTACCTCGTTCTGGTTCTCTGGTGACGTGGAGGTCGGGGTTCGAACATAGGCTGCTTGTACTGAAGGTGAATGATCCTAAATCGTTGTCCACTCTCACTCCAGAGAAATGTAGGTACATGTCTTTTAAAGTAAGCCTTTCTTATTCATTCTACCATCTAGGTGAGATGATAGGGATTGTGAGAAAAGGTAGGTGTTTTGCAGTTTTCATTGCAAGCAATTTTTTTTTTTTAGCCAAAATAAATAAAAGTTCTTCTCAGTTTAATTTTCTTCACACGGTGATATCATCTGTCATGAGCATAGCAGCATTAGATGATAAACTTTTTAAATTAAAGGCGATTAACCCTTTTCATTTGTCATGAAAATGCTGAGCCATCGGAACAAACGGTTATCTTCAAGAATTTTTATTGTTTTGCAATTTTGTTTTCGGAAACGGTTTGTTAAAGAATAGAAGCATGTTGATTAAGTTATACTTACACCTCCATGATAAATTTTAACAGTGGTCGAATATCGATTAAAAAATTGAAATTTTTTAAGAGAAAACTGCCGGCTTCATAACAAAAAATAAGAAAATGTAACAATTAATAAACATCGATACATTATCTTAGAAGGGGTGTTGAAAATATTAACATAAAAATTTCACTCGTTCTCGAGAAAACTGGTATTTCCAAACGGATGATTTCTCCGCAAGCACCATTTATGGTTTCCGCGATCCATCTGTTCTTGTTTGCGTGGAAGGATACTTTGGTCACCCTCCCACCGACCGTCCTACAGAATAGGTTTTAGACTTGCACTCGACAGGGCCAAGGGCCTTTAGAGAGAAGATTGACATTAAATTCCAAAGACACCCCTGACAGATATTCAACAACTGTTGAGGTCACTATGAGAAGAAAATTAAACTTCGTATTTTTACTGGATAAATATTTGGTTTCTTTTCACCAAAAAATATTTTGATGTAAACTCTGAAAAGATACTACCCTTAACTCATTCCCTACCCTCCCTCCTTAGTCTGGTTTATAAGTCACGTGCTGTTGCAGCTTCGTCTTTATGAAGTGCACGTCGACACCCCGAATAAAACCACCGTCCATTTGTCCCCCAGTTCGCCTACGGCCTCCAAGTTCCTACCGACGTCCCGAACAAGACCATCAACATCAACGTCGGTCTTCAAGCCAACTACATGCTGCCGGGGAACGTGACTCAGTTCCACGACGCCAGGAGGGAGAGACGAGAGGTACTGGTCACGCGCGACATGTATCTCGAGATGGAGCAGGTGCTGGAAGAGTGCGGGTACCATGGGAGGGAATGTCTTCTGAGAAGTATATGTGAGGTGGCCAGAGTGCCGCTGGCCAGACATCAACCTGGGCTGCTTCTAGAGGAGATACTTCACTTACTACTCACGTGAGTTTATAGTTTTACTGCTTGAGATGGAAGCAGGTTTAGGTAAGGTTGGTTAGGGCTGCTTCTAGAGGAGATACTTAACTTCTTAAGGGTTTCATACCTTTGGCTTTGATGTTAGAAAGTGAAACCAAGACGTCATTAAAGACGCTTTAGTCGGTTTCTGGTATGAAGTCACTTTTAGAATATATATATAATTTGTGGTCAACATTGGATACATTCTGATTTTTTTTTAGTGATTGATATTTTCGATCAAAATTGACCAACTTCAGATCACATGATTTAAGGAGATTAATAAAATTAATGTAACTTTTTAAAATGTCAGATACTTTTATTTCTACCACAATTATTTTGAATTAACTTTAAACTTTACCATCAAAACACGTAACTTTGGGCCAGTATTTCTAGTTGATTTAATAAAGCCTTAATTTCATAAGAAGAACCTTATCTGACAGCTTAAAAAATTACTATATCTAATTTCAAGTATTCATACATTAAGTCATATGATCTGAATCTGTCACTTTTGATAGATAATATAAGATAACACGAATTTACTTCCTTTCTATAAAAAGTGGACTATTCAGATATATAATAGTGCAATCAATTTACAATCGTTGTTCAAATTGATTCAATGATGGTATATTTTATTTATCTGTCGTAATTATGTTTGACATAGATAAATACAGTTTATTTAAGTAATTCTTAAACTATCGGAATGTGATTTTGTTGTTTGTAAACAAAGGTTTGTTTGCCAAACAAATTGTTCTAGGCCCTCCTTGGGGTTTGACTCGTGCAGGAAATACCCGAATGGTATCTGCGACAGTCCTCTACCGTCTCACGAGGAAAGAGATGTCGACATCTACTTGTTGGCAGAGAAACTAGGGCAAGATGGCGGAGATTGCCAACTTGAGTTCCCGCTTTGTTCGGAAACACCGCTGGAACAGGTCTCCGTTTTCGAGCAAGAAGAATCACCCAATCACGCTGATACTACATTAGTTGAAGATACTTTTTATTTAAATTAAGTTAGACCTAGAGGACAATGTTTATATTTGTTTAATTTTTATTTTATTATTTTAATATAAGCTTTGGCATATCTGTAAAAGAAACACATATAAATGAATATATATTAATTCAATAAATGAGAATTTAACCTTAAGTTTTTAATAGTCAAAAATGTTTTAAAGAGCTCTGTGTCCTAAACATTTATTTCCGTAAAGCTGTTTTTTACAATAACCAGATTAATTTTCCCTTCATATAGGCCTACAAATTGAGTTTTATATTTAAATTTGTTCTCATAATGATTATATAAAACTAACTATTAATAAGTCCTAGATCTTTAAAAAAATTTCAGCTGATCCAAAACACATCTGCAAATGGCGGCTAGGTGGCTGTTTCCAAGCCAAATAATATGACAAGATTATTTTTCTTATCATATCTATAGAGATATAGCAATTTAGAATATAATACAGTTGAAACTATATATTCCGGCACGTTTTGAATCTGCCGCCATTAGTTTGAGGGGCTGCCACCAGGGCGGCGCTATTAGCAATAAAAAAAAAGGCGCCAAAGTTGTTTACATCAGCAGCCAAGTGTTTAGGTTATATACATTCTGGTTTTGTTTTGTATTCTAGATGTAATTTAGTCCTTTTTGTTGTCATCCAAGAGACCAAGAGTTGTGAAAGGTGGTGTATTATTTCCTGTCTTAAGTTTTATTCTACCTTGTATGACATAGCGATGAGTATGTAGACTGATATGGCTAGCCTAGAGCTTAGATAAAAGGGGTATATAGAGGGCTCCTAGGAGTTCAATCCTGTGGCCCAGTACTTATCAGGTTCCGGACTAAAAAGTTTCAACCTATTGTTAATGTTTAGAAATCATTTTATACACAAGATTTAAAATGAGTTTTGAGTGTTATTAAAATGAGTCCCTCTTTTAGTGTAACAAAAGCTTCCCTATGAAATAATGACACTCACGCTGGATGTGAAGATTTACGGAACACAGGTTGGAGAGTGTCTAATGTGTCTATTTGGTGCTACATATGGGTGATGACCCCAAGTTGTTTCCTAATTTTCAGCAAAACTTAAATTAATTCACTACATTATTTTGTATGTGGTCGGTCAAATGAGCAGTGAAGGTGTGGGGTTTACTATTACAGCCCCATAAAGTCTGGCTTCGCCTTGCAAACAGAACACGAGTCACCACTGTTTTTAAAAATAGATTATTCTAATAGATAAGAATTTTAATCTCAATGTTTTTTATTGTAAAATATGTTTTGAAAACTACTGTGTCCTTAGTAATCGTTCTACTAAATTTGTTTTAATACCCATATTTGTATTTTTTTACCTATAAAAATTTAATTTTATAACTTAATTGTAATTTTAAAATGTTTTCTCCTAAGAAATTGAAATAAAATTTAAATTTTGGATGACGAATTTATGATTAAGACTATGCTCAAAACACATCCACTAACAGACAGAGAAAATTGGCGAATTGATTAATTTTTCATCAATATTTTATGAACTTTGATGGTTTTCATTTGAATTAGATTTTTAATAATTATTATAAACAGCTGAAATAATTACCTCATGGGTAAAAGTCTGAGGGAAATATTGATATGTTAATGGCAGTTAACTGTACTGAAACTCACAGAAACTGCGCATTTTTGTTTGAACCAAAATTAATACAAAATCCTTGTATACTTACATTCGGAAAACCTCGCTAATGCCATTAAATTGTGTTAAAAGTTCCGGCATAAAGCGCCAGGAGAGAAAAGCTGTTCAAACATGCGTGTACAACAGGTCACATAGGAACTAGGCGCGTAGCACTGCACACCTCGACATCTTGGAGCACGGCAGCAGAACATACCACAATATAAATAGTAAACAACACACCAGTCAATATAGAAATGCGAATACGTTCTGAGGGTCTTCATTAACGATCCTAAATCAAAGAAAGTGTTTGAAATTATTAAATGTACAGTGCCACGTGCCTAACTCCTATGCAACTTGTTGCACACGCATTCTTGAGCAGCTTTGCTCTTCCAGTGATGTATGCAGAAACTTTGAACACAATTTAATGGTATTAGCATAGGGGATAAGTTTTCGAACACCCTGTATATCAATAACTTTGATCTAATGAATATATTAATTTAAACTTCAAACACACATAGAATGCCACGAGTCCTCTCCAATTGAGATATTATTATGTCAAAATCTCATTCGGCCATATGTTGTTAGCAGGAATAACATTTTAAAAAAATGCTTATAATGTTTTAAATTAAAAACATAATATAAAAGCTTCATATGTAGATTTTTTTATAAATGCATTTAAATTTATACCTAATTTACGTTGTTTATGTATTTATTATATTTTTATTCAGATGTTTCACAACAGTTTTTGAGGGGTTTCCTCTTTTTTATGATTTAAAAAAGAAGTAAAGAAGGGACAGTCATTGATTTTGTTCAGACAAGTTGGTATAGAGTTAATTTCATAAATAGGGTACCTGCCATAATGATTACACCAACGGATAGTTTTCTGCGCGTGGATAGGGTTTTACCTTCCATAAAGTTACCTCTTTTAACAAGAAACCGTGAGAATTCGAAAGGTGGCGCTGAATTAACGCCTTGTTTTCTAAATCTTCCCCACTCTTGCCCAGCGACCCATAAGATAGCCCTTCATTGTCAGAGAATCTAAAATAGGACGAGGTAAGGTACGCACATTCATCTTGAGACCTCTACGTGCGGTAGATATCACGTAATGCTCTCGACAGACAAACTCTTCATTGTATTAATATAGAGCTTCTCTTTGCTGAATATGCAGATGACTTGGGCCTGGTTTGTACACCCCGTTTACTCAGAAATAAGCCACGCTTACATTGAGAGATTACTCTATACTATAGTTTATATTATATATTTATTTATTTTGCACCATCTCTTACTACCCGTTCGGTTTATACGCTTAACTACTAATTACGCTAATGGGTTAGGAATTGGGAAGGTTGAATATAGAGGAAGTGAACCCGCATTTGTGTGGAGGGAGAGGGGAAAGCCATTTAGGAACCCCCCAGTTCACCCGACCGAGATTCGAACCTCGATCTTCCCGTCCTCGGCAGTCGAGTTCAACACGACTAGCGCATTAGCTAACTACGCCACCGAGGCGGGTTATAGTTTATAATTTAGGATCATAGTGTAATCCATCAAGATAAGAGTACTACACAAACGTATAAACCGCACGGGTAGTAAGACGCGGTGATAAATAAAAATAATGCTACACCCGCTTCGATGTCCACGTGATCAAACGAGATAATCTCGCAGTAGATTAGATTGCCGATGACGGGGAGATCAAGGTTCTAATCTCAGTCAGGTGTACTGAGGGTAGTTTATCCAAGATGGTTTTACACTCTCCCTACACGCAAATGTGGGTACATTTCCTTTAAATATAATCTTCCCAATCCTTGAAACCATTAACGTAATTATTACATAAGAGTATAACCCGAACGGTTAGTAATACGTGGTGTTAAAAAAAGAGTGCCACATTTAAGGGTAAACAGAGTGTAAACGCTGTAGAAATAAATTAATCTTATGTTACTAATGTGTTAAGAGATTACTATTTGTACAAGAAGGAACTAAAATGGAAGAAATTTAGTACATGTCAAACTTATAATTTGTAATTTTAAGAAAAACGTGTATTGAATTATGTTATCATGCTGTTAGAGTATAGGAAAATGCTTTTCTACAATAAAACACTACAGTTTCAAAGCGACTAATTACCGTTCATCACGTTATTATATCGTCAGGAGTTTGTGACCTCTGGATTTATATTACTGTATATCTTAAGCTATTTCTAGGGATTCACGCAAAGTGTAAAGAAATATATATTTCATTAAGGGTACAGGTTAGAACAAAACAACGAACCAAACACTGTGGATGATTTTCCTAACATTTCTCTATAACAAAAATTTGTTCGTTGTTCTTTTAGTCTCCAAACTACAGATTATAAGTTTTTTTTCCCCCGTCACATCAAAGGATGTTCGTGTTCGGTCCAGGAATAGTTTGAACGTCTCCGCGAGCATTTCCCCGAACATCAAGTCATTGGCGGGACAGCAGTCGAGTAGTACCTGTATTTGGTATTTTGTAGGTACACATATATTTTCTTGAGGGTATTTATTTGTGTGTTTGTTTAAAAATTACAATCTCCTTTATTTTAACATTCTGTAGAAAAATGGAATGGTCCAAAGATCAGACCGGATGAGTGTATTCACGTAAATCTTTTATTCATTCCACTGATTGACTGGAATTTCAAATCTACCAATAATCTCGATCCATGGTACACATCCTTACTATGATATAGTACTGTAATCTACCATCGGCGGGGTTTTGATCTTTTTATTTTTCTTTGATAGTAATAGATAGATATATATCCAGCCGCTGCCATTTGAAAACGCTTACCCATCGCACCACGATATTTTATTTATTTATTTAAGGTATTTAACGCGCACTTTATGAACCTAATGATTATATCAGCGCACGAGACTTTCTATAAGTGATAATTAAATGGGGCTACCAATTTTACTGCCAAATGTATTTTCACATACCTTCAAGGGTTCTTTTAAATGCAACAACTGACCAACGGCTTTACTTTCCCTCCAAAGAAAGTTGTGCTACTGATTTTTATAACTCAATAAAAACCTTGGCTGGGTTTGAACCCACAAACGTCGGGTCCTGGGGCGAGCACTCTACCCCAGGTCGACACCACCGATATTGAAACACAACTGAGTTGGATGTACATAATTACGGCGCTACCCACCAACTATGTGAATACGTTGAAAATATGTTCGTGAATATGTTTTGTTAAAATTTGGAAACTTCAGCCACAGTGAACATAAAGATGAACACGTTCTTTGGAAATGTTAGCGAACATGTTTTGGTTCGGTCTCCTGTTATGGACATGGCTTTAGACTATTGTTCTAATCATAGTCTGATTTACCGCTCACAACAAGAAGTCGGCCACCACGTCATAAAGAAATTAATAAATAATATTCTCCAGCTTTTGTGACATTAGCATAAGTAGATATGGTACCTGTTGTAAGTAATACGTGACGTCGGTACGATGTCAAGTTAAATGCTGTGGACAACGTGAGGTAAATTCTAAGACTTGGCATGCTAAGTGTTCTAGGGAAGAACCATATAAGTCACACGAATGAAATTGTTGCATAAAATGTGTTTATCCTCACATATTCACATCTATTAATTTCAAGTTCGGTGTTTGGACATACAAACAATATATGAAGCTACATATTCACTAAGTTTATACGAGACAATATATTACACATTGGATCTAAAGTGCATTTCTCAGTTTATATTTTAAAAAAAACTGTACTTAATTCGTTTTTACACTTAAAATATTTAAATTTATTATTTCCAGGTATTGAAAATAGGGCCTCACTATGAATATTTATTACTGACCAAATCTATTTTCTTCTTACTCAAAGAGCTGTTCGAAACAAGTCATTCACAGGATCTTTCAGAGGTAATTGGATCTTAATTTTTTATTTTTGTTGATATTCATTTAAAAAATCAACATTTGATTATTTTTTTAGTGTTTAAGAACTCGTTAGCAAATTCGTAGTTATTCATCAAGATTAAGCATACCATTTTGAGGATATTTAAACACGTTTCGGTTGGATAATTTATCTACTCTACCTCTGAATGGCAGTTACAAACATTTTTAATTAAGTGGTGACTCGTGGATTGCTTCAAGGAAAGCAAGGGTTGACAGGGATGTACTAATAAATTGTTCCCTCCCATCACGTGTCAAATTTGACATTTAAAGGCCATAAACATACATTCGTTCTTACAATATTTTGCGTGTCGTGGGTCAAATAGATAGAGAGTACAGTCCCGTCAAGCCTTGATTGTCTTGGTAACAACCCACCAGTCCTTCCTGCTAAATTT
This sequence comes from Timema podura, assembly GCA_033556935.1. Lineage (NCBI taxonomy): Eukaryota > Metazoa > Arthropoda > Insecta > Phasmatodea > Timematidae > Timema > Timema podura. Next base: position 52,619,388 of record JAVRXN010000012.1, on the reverse strand, counting down.
ATAGAAACGTAAATAAAATCCTATTCGAGAAAATATGATTATAAATCAATTTTTATGAGTAGTTTATTTATCTTTATAATCTACATTTGATATTGTTTTAAATTGATGTTTTCAAAATGTCAACTATTGTATTTGTAGGTTTACAATTTACTCCAGTAAATTATTTTTTTCAGATATCATAGAATGTGGCGAATATGGGTAGCTATCCTAATTTTGTCAATAAACTACACCTTAGTAAGAAGCAGCGTTCATAGATCACCGAAAGTACTGGTTTATCCCGACCAAGGAGGTCTGCACAAGGTGAATGTACTTGCAAGTTGTGGGTGTGTAGGAGAGATGAGAAAAAACCCAATGATTTTGCAGTTTTTATATCAAATATGTTTTTTAGTTCAAATAAATCAAATATTGCTCCAGTAGAAACGTAGAGTTTAATTTTCTTCAGATGGTGATATAAACAGATGTTGAATATCTGTCAAGGGTGTCCTGGAATTTAATGACAACTTTTTCTATTCATTTAAAAAGTTTGTCATCTAATGTTGCTATTCTCATGACAAATATTCAACAACTGTTGATATTACCATCTGAAGAGAATTAAACTATAAGTACTGAAGTAATGTTTGATTTATTTTTTCCAAAAATTATTTTGCTATAAAAATTGCAAAAACATTCCCTTAACTCGCGTTTTCTACATCCTCACCTTAAGGGTGTTTGCTACATGGGAGAGCTCTAAGAAACTCCTGATTATATATAAAATAGTTTGATATTTTAAATATTGTTCTTACCAAAATGTAGGTGAAATTTCTAAACAATTAATAAGTTCTAATTTCAAGTTTAAGTTGTTAAAAAAACTGTCATAGTTTAAATAAGCCCCTATAAAACAATCCCACATAATCTTACAATTTTCTTATCTGATTTATCAAAAAATGACTTTAATTAATAGAGAAAGGCTAGAGATAGGTTTCTAAAATTTTGCTTTAATCTCAGAAGCACAAATTTTTGCGCAAGGCATCGTTGAATTTTTTAAAAAAACACTTTAAACCCAAAATTTATACCATTTAACTAATCAGAAACATGATGATGATTTTCATAAACATTTGATTGAAAACTATTTAAAAAAGTTCTTAAATAGTGCGGAATTCCTACAACTTTTGCAGAGGCTTATTTTTGGTATGTTATGAGTAAGGTCAGTACTACAATCCCACAAAGTTTCAGCTCCTTTGGAATTTTTACAAGGTAAATCCCTAATATGACTCTACTACTAGATGACTAACAGTTCAATTTTTAAAAAAAAGATTTTTTTCTGTTTTCCCACCTGAAAACCCTTCATATTATAATCATTTTTACAGTTGACAGAAAACATATTCAGATGTAAAATAAATAAATAAATAAAAAAGGAAATAGAGAAAATGTACACATAATCTTATGGCGTTCACCTACTGAATCGTAAATCTGTAAATGTAAGAGAGTACTAATCGGAACTGTTCTGTCCAGTTTGTGATGGGAATTAGCGTACCTATTGATGTCCCCAAGAAGTTCCTGTCGTGGGGAGTGAACTTCCAGTTCCAGTATCAAAATGCCTCAGAACATCACGGAGATAACGCAGCACTTCAGACCTGTAAAACAGGGATCTTCCAGGGAGCTTCCGACAAGAGGGGACCTTTATCACGTGATGGAGAACCATCTCAACAGGTACAGTTGATAACTGGAGGATTATCTCAACAGGTACAGTTGATAACTAGAATTATCATGACAACTAAGTTGACTAATGGAAATGCAGTGGGTATGAATCTATTGTCTTGATACTAATCTCTCCAGGGTTATCCGTAAATTTAAATTATTGGAGGTTAGAGGATGAGAATGGCAACAGTTTATAACGGAGGTAACTCAAATTTTAATGGAGATCAGACTTAGGAACCCGTTTAAGGAGGATAACAACCAGTACATTTAACAGGATTAATATCCAGTACTTTAACTCGGTAGTCATTATTAAGAGTACAGTTGATCTAGGATCATTCAACGTACGAATCGAGTATCCCCTAATTAGGTACATTAGATAAACAGGTTAAGATAGCACGTTGTTTAAGGAATTATTCACACGGCATTATATGGATATAAAGGTAAGGATGGAATTATCCAATGGTACAGGGTTAACTGAGGATCATAGCTTCCGGCCCTGATTTGAACAGAATTATTTACTTGTGGATAATGGAGGGATCTCTGCAACAGTAGGTGATTATGGGGATCATTTAAAGTCAGGTGAGAATGGGGAATAATATAGTAAATGATTACTAGGATTAATCAACGTACGTGTTTGGAGACTATAATGGAAGTACAGTTTGTAATTGAATTTTCCCATATTGAATGGAGGTAAATTCAAAGTTTCAGAAGAACCCTTTAAACATCAGTACATTGATAACTAATCATCTCAACAGGTACAGTTGATAACTGGAGGATCATATCATCAGGTACAGTTGATAACTGGAGGATTATCTCAACAGGTACAGTTGATAACTGGAGGATTATCTCAACAGGTACAGTTGATAGCTGGAGGATTATCTCGACAGTACAGTTGATAACTGAAGTATCATGACAACTAAGCTGCTATGGATGCAGTGGATATAATCTATTTCTTCTTACTATCTTCCCGGGTTATCCGGAAATTTAAACTATTTGGGGTAGAGATGAGAATGGCAAGAGTTTATAAGAAGTGTAACCAAATTTTTATGGAGATGAGACTTAGGAACCATTTAGAGAAAAAAACACCCCTCAGTACATTTGACAAGGATTAGAACCCAGATCTTTACATCCTCGGTAGTCCAGTCTATTGGAAGAGTGAAGCCATAGAGTCATAGACCATTCAACCACCGAATTGAGTATCCACTAATTAGTCTAATTTAAGAAAACAGGTCAAGAGAAGCACCTATGTTATAGGAAATGCACCGGCATTCATGTGGATAAAGGAAGATTAAATCATATGGTTAGTTAATCATCAATATAGCTTCCGGCCCTGGATTTGTAACAGAATTTTTACTTATGGATATGGACAACTCTGTGGGGAAGGAGGGGGGATTTTAGTGGAAGTTTAAAGTCAGGGGGAGGGGGAAGGTAATATAGTAGAATGATTGCTAGCCGCATTAATCAACTACGTGTTTAGAACTATAATGGAAATTAATTTGCTAATTAATATTTTCCCCTTTCAATGGAGTGTATTCACCTTTCAGAAGAATCCCTTTGAATCTCTTTCATTATATAAGTTTCAACACGCTTATAATCAATCAAATAACTTGACTTCTATGGCTTCACGCACCAAATATTATTATTGCTGAGGGAACTGCAGGTCTTATGGAGAAAAACTTTATTCTTGACTCGCTCAATTAACTGTTGCCAAATCTCCTCGCTCTCAGTTATATCTAAAGGTGGTGTGCTGGGGTTAAGATGGAGCTACTGGCAACCTCGACTACCCAGCGTTGCCAAACTTGTCTTACATTTGAGGGGAGATTGACAACGCTGTTTCCCAATAGTAACCATGCAGTTCCCTCAGAGATATAGAGTTCCCTCCAGTGTAGATAAAGATTGGTTTATTATCCTTGTGTCTGACTTTATGTGGTTATCCCGTTTAAGGTGGGTGGAAGAGGACGCGAGAAAAGGTCAGTGTTTTGCAGTTATTATGGCAAAACTTTTTTTTTGCTGAAAAAAAATATTGATCCACTACAAACACAGAGTTTAATTTCCTTCACATGGTGATATCAACAGTTGTTGAATATCTGTCATCAGCATAACAGCATTAGATGACAAATGTTGAAGAGAAAAAGTTGTCATTCTATTCCAGGACACCCTAGACAGATATTAAAGAAATTCGAGGTTGCTATGTGAACAAAATTAAATTTTATGTTTGTACTGGAGCAATGTTTTATTTATTTTGGTCAAAAAAATGTTTTGCCATAAAAACTGCAAAAAGCACTGGCCTTTTCTCGTGTCCCGTTCGACTCCATCTTAAGGTGGGTTGGAAGGGATTTCGAGTAAGAGTCATATGTTTACAGTTTTTAAAGCAAAACACCTTTTGAGTAAGAAATAAAACATAAAAAATTATTAACTATGCAGTGTAAGTTTCATTTTCTACACATATTAATTTAAAACAATTCTTGAACATCTACCATGGACATAGTTACAGTTAAACAGAAACTTTTTAAATGAAAAAAAAAAGGTATCGAAATGCCGCTATCCTCATGACAAATATTCAAGAACTGATGTGATTATTATGGGTAGAAAATTAAAATAAACTTATCTAATAAAACCACCTCAGTGGCCTAATGGTGTAAGGCGTCACTCTCGTGTTGAACCAGTCTATCGAAAGCAGGGAGATTGGGGTTCAAATCCTTGGTCGGGTCTATTGAGGTTTTTTTCCCAAAATGGTTTCCCACTCTCCTTCCACGCAAATGAGGGCAGATTACTTCTAAAATGCTTCCTTCCTCATCCCAACCCCATTAGAGTAATTATCATAAACCCGTAAAACCTGAACAGATGGTAAGAGTGGTGATAAAAAAAGTGTATTAATACTATTTTATTTATTTTGATGATAAAGGTTTGTTTGCTTCAAAAAAATGTAAAACAAATATACTGAAATCAAGTCAAGGGTAGTTACCTCAACGGTCACCAGGGTTCGGTTTGTTAGGTTTAAGTTATGGTTTATTGTTTCAACTGGTTTCACACCCGCATACTATTCACCCTCATCTCATCGGACATGAAAAGAGTCTCCACGGAAAGGATGTACGATTAGTACATTCAGGCGTCCCCTAGGAAACGGTACATTAGTACTAGCTAATCTTTACACAAACTGGGCCACGAATGATGTAGCTCAGATGCGCAGTATTATTATTATTACTATTATTATTTGTGACCTGGTGGTCTAAGGTAGGGGTCCGGGTTCAATCCTCGGTTCCGGCACAGATTTATCTGATTGTCCAAACCCTTCCTTCACCTTTGGCAAGACGTGTATTAATCACAACTTGTGAATGTGATGAACGCCAGGCCTCCACCGTGGTTTGGATCCCACGTTAAACTGTTGGTCCTCCATTTCATCTCACAATCACCCTACCATTGCACATTAGCGTAAGTGCCTACAACCAAAACGGGTAGTAAGACGCGGGGATAATAGTAGTAATAGTAGTAATAATAATGATAATAATTATTATTATTACTATCTCAATTTGAGCTAAAATTTACTTCCCCCCCTCCCCTCCAGTTCTCTTCTTTTAACCGTATCTTTCCTCTTGTGTCGTTGCTTACAGCCAGGACATGGATGGCCGCGCCTGTGTCCTTCGTACAATTTGTGAGGCATCCGAGCTTCCTCTGCAACATAACGGACTCGTAGGGGAACTGATCCACGCCATATTCACGTAAACAAACACCCTCTTTACTCTTAGTCTGTTTACTTTACCTTAAGGACGGCCTCTGTGATTTGGAGATACTGGAATACAGATTCATAGATCTCGGGTTCGACCCACGACGCTTCCAAAATGTTTATTTGAAGTAGTTGGTTGTATTGGGGTCAGACACAGCCTTGAGATGAACATGTGGTGAAAAATCTTATGTTTGAGTTTACAAAAAAATAAAACAATTAGTACTAAATAAAAGCTTTAACATGACTATTATTATTCAAAGCATGAAAATATAGCCTAAAGATTCATAAGGACAAAAACTCTATAAAATATATATTTATACAAAAGAAATCATCACAGTTTTTTTTAAACACTTTAAACTTTTTAACTGTTCAGAACTTTTACCTACATTTTGTTGAAAAACAATATTAAAAAATTACTTCTTAAATAATCCGAGTTAGTTTTATTTTGTAAGTATTAATAATATCTATCTATAGTGACAGCTGAAGATCATGTAATCGGATTTATGAATACATAAAAGTTAGATCGGTATCTTTATAACTGTAAGATAAATCTATTAATATAAAAATTAAATTTTACCGTCACTTTTGGTATATATTATCTATATAAATAAAATAATTTAATAATATAGTAAGATGCAATCAATGTTGATCATTAAAAATTTTTTTAAGGCTCTTTCTATGAAAATTGAACTTTAGAAAACGCCGTTAAAAATCTACAAAATAATGTAATGAATCGTTAATATAATAATGCGGTAACCTCTTCTGTATTCATTTAACAGGGTTAAAAACAACAACTAATAAATACAAAACTGCGGAAAGTGTTACTATCCAAAAGTGTTTTTATTTGATTTTACAGCCCTGGATATGCCTCCATCAAAGAGGACTATATGGAGGAAGACTATGCTATAGCAGAAAGTAATGGGAGGCTCCCCAATGCAGGATGTCATCAGAAATATACAGGGTGCCCGATAGGACATGGTTTATTGGACCTCATAGCATACGTTCATCACTGAATATAGGCCTACTATTACATTCCTATGGAACGCATATGCTTTGGATCAAGATAATTTACATTAACTTGGCCTAAATTATATTAATAATTAGTTCTTTTTTGGACTTAGTGCCTTGGTTATTATTAAAGACAACTACCTTTTTAAAATATTTAAAATGAAATGTGTATCATAATGTAATTATTATATATTAAAATACATTTGAAAATTTTTGTAGGTTTTTTCACTAACTTTTTCACTAACTTTTTAGATGTAGTATGTTGGCATAGATAATATGTAAATAAATGTTACCAACAGTCACAAGTATATATACAATATAATTTATCTCAATGAAATAAATAAAAGTTATTTAGGTAATCATAACACCAAAATAATAAAACCTCTTGAGAATTTTAAACACAACTTCGGTGAGAGTTTGGAAGTATTTATAATAGATCAGATACTACTATAACTCGTAGAGCTTTGAAATTTGGTGCTAGAGAAGACTTGAGAAGATGAGGTGGACAGACAGGGTGACAATGAACAAGTTCTAAGAAGAGTGGGTGAGAAGATCAGGTGGACAGACAGGGTGACAAATGAACAAGTCCTAAGAAGAGTGGTGAGAAGATCAGGTGGACAGACAGGGTGACAAATGAACAAGTCCTAAGAAGAGTGGGTGGGAAGAGAACAATTTTGGATGTGATTCTTCGGTACAAAGCAAACTGGATTGGACATATCCTTAGGTAGAACTGTCTTCTGCACGACGTCATATAAGGAAAGATTGAGGGAAAGAGGAGCTTAGGAAGAATGAGGATTCAATTATTGGATGGTTTGAAGAAAATTTTAAGACTGAAGGAGGAGGCAGAAGTCAGGGTGCATTGGCGGTCTAAGTTCATTGACAAAGGAATGGACCTGTCATAAGACAAAACACCTATTAATAATAAAGAGATATATTAATAAGTAAAATAATTTTCAATAGATTTTGATACACTCTGTTACACGTATAGTATTCCTTCGGAGCGTTGACCCGCATGTTATTATTATTAGCACCGCGTCTTACTACCCGTTCGGGTTATACGCACTTACGCTAATGTGTAATGGTAGGGTGATTGTGAGATGAAATGAAGGACCTACAGTTTAACGTGGAATCCGAACCACGGTGGAGGCCTGGCATTCCTCACATTCACAAGTTGTGATTAATACACGTATTGTCAGAGGTGAAGGAAGGGTTTGACAATCAGATAAATCTGTGCCGGGACCGAGGATTGAACCCCGGAGCCCCAGCACAGAAGTCCGACACCTTACTCTTAGACCGCCAGGTCACCGACCCGCGTGTTGTTACCGGGGCTAGCTTAGATTCAATCGACTATACTAGTACAACTTTCGGTGACCTGGTGGTCTAGGGGTAAGTTTTCAGACTTCTGTGCTGAGGGTCGGGGTTCAATCCTCGGTCCCGGCCCAGATTTATCTGATTGCCAAACCCTTCCTTCACCTCTGACAAGACGTGTATTAAATCACAACTTGTGAATGTGAGGAATGCCAGGCCTCAACTGTGGTTCGGATTCCACGTTAAACTGTAGGTCCTTCATTTCATCTCACAATCACCCTACATTGTACATTAGCGTAAGTGCGTATAACCCGAACGGGTAGTAAAACGCGATGATAATAATAATAATAATAATATAATAATAATAATAATAATAATAATAATAATAATAATAATAATAATAATATAATAATAATAATAATAATAAATAATAATAATGTAGAGATTAGAGTGGGGAATTATATAAAACATGAATAAGGAACAGATTTTTCGGAATAACAGAAAAAAAATTCTTCAATGACTTTCAAGCAAATGTGGTAATTTTTTACCCACCGAGATAAAGCTACTTGAAGTATTTCCATCCAGTTTTGAACCCCGCTCTTCCCGTCACCGACAAACCTCACACTGAGGTTGACGTTTAGACCTCGGGCCACTGGTACACGTATATTTAAACTAAAATGTCTTAACATCATTTAAATTAACCTAAATTTACATCAATCCTACATTGAGGAGGGTAAATATTTAAGGTAGTGCGTACCTCCACGTAAATTCGGATGCATTTACTCCAAATTATGCCTTCATCATACCTACTCAAGCGTAATTAATTTAATATAATTATATACATATATTTCTTTTAACAACACGTCTTACTACCCACTCGGTTAAAAACGTTTATGTATTAATTACCCTAATGGTAAATAATTTATATTTATAGAAAGTGTACCTGCATTTTCGTGGAGGAAGAGTGAAATTTTTTTTAGAAAAAACACTTCAATACACCCGACAGAAATTCGAACCTTCATCTCCCTGTCATTGGCAGTCTATCCTACTGCGAGAGTAGCGCGTTAGACCACGTGGCCACCAAAGTGGTTACACAATCTTCGGTGGTCGAATAGATTTAGGCGTCATCCTCGCAATAGACTAGACTGCCGATGACTGGGCTCGAGTTCCAGTCAAATGTACTGAAGGTCTTTTCCCCCCTAAATTGTTTTTAATTCTTCCTTCCACGCAAATGCAGGTACATTTCACTTAAATTCAACCTGCTCATACCTAGCACGTTAACGTAGTCATTAATATGCGTACGAAGAGAGTAATAAGACTCACTGCTATTTTTTTATGTATAAAAGTTAACGAGTAGTGAAAAAAAAAAACATGTTTGTGTGACGGGTGTAAAAACTCCTTGTTAAGGCGATTGACCCTTTTCACTTGGCGTGGAAATGCAGAGCCGTGGGAACAAACAGTTGTCTTCAAGAATTTTTATTGTTTTGCAATTTTCTTTTCAGGAAACAGTTTGTTCAAGAATAGAATCATGTTGATTAAGTTATACTTTTTATATACACGTCTCCTCTATAATTTTAACAGTAATCAAATATCGATAAAATTGACATTTTTCAATAGAAAACTCCAATCTTCATAACAAAAAATAAGAAAATGTAATAATTAATAAACATCGATAATATTATCTTAGAAGAGGTGTTGAAAATATTAACATAAAATTTCACTCGTTCTCGAGAAAACTGATATTTTCAAACGTATGATTTTTTCCGCAAGACCTGTTCAGTAGCCAGCGCCACCTACGGTTTCCGTGATCCATCTGTTCTTGTTGGCGCGGAATGATACTTTGGTCTTTGTGAAGCCACGCCACGCCTTCACCCTCCCGCCCACAATCCCACAAAATAGGTTTTAGACTTGTACTCGACAGGGCCAAGGGCCTTAAGAAATTATCTCCTTTTTGACGCATTTCGCCTTTTGTCCAGTTGAATGTAAAGGTAAATGCTGTGCGCATGTTAAGATGTTGACCAGAAGACGTGAGAACGTGAAGATCTGATCCCTGATGCTCCGCTTGTGAAGAGAAGGTGTTGATTTAAACGAACAAAAAACACACACACACACAGACAGAACACGTGCTAAATATATGCACAAACACACTTACGTGTCAAGAGATGTTTCAAAACTCGCCGTTAAAAGTTAAACAAGGTCCCACAAACAAACGAGAACTATCACGAAGATTTAGGGTCAACGGAAACGAGGTTTAGGTAAATTCGCATATACAATTTATTTAACGATAATATTTAAATATTAACATATTAAAACTTCACTCTTGTATTAAAACAATTTTTTTTCTTATAGAATTTTACTCATGTCGGTATACATGATCAATAGTTAGACCAAGTGAAATAATTTTACCAATAGAAGTTTAACCTGAATTTGAACCAATGTATTTCTATTTACCAGTTGAACTGACTTCAGAGCCAAGTTAACAGCTAAAATCGTTCACTAATGTCCAATAAATAAACGCGTATTAAATAATTCAGTGGTCGAATATTTTAAGGCGCCTCTCTCTCGTAATTGACTGGACTTCCGATGACGGGGAGATCGGACTTCGAAACCCGGTTGGATGTACTTAGAATGTTTTTTTTCCTGAATATTTTTTCCATTCTACCTCCACGCAGACGTGGACAAACTTAATCTTATATTTAACCTTACTTATCCCCAACATATTAGAGTAGATAGTACATTTTACCCGGATGGGTAATAAGACGTTGTGGTAAAAAAAAAAACTAACGTATTATTCCGTAAATAAAAAATAATTGATTGAATTAAAATTTATATTCAACCCATATTTATTACGATATCAATGCTTGTTTTTAAACGAAATTGTGACGTAAACTTTATTTAGTTGATTAATCTACGTAATCACTCGTTAACATTTTACATAGATTGGTGCAAGCAAACTTTATCATTAGTCTGCACCGTGCTTTGAAAAAAAAAAAAAAAAAAAACGGTCTTCTGATTTTTAATTTTTTTTTTACTTTCGTCTTTTCATGTAGACCTATAAGTAAAGTTCATTGAACCTTTTGTCATGTATGCAAAACATTTTTTTTACGTTTGTTTTTATATGGATGGACTATACGACGTCTTTGTTGCAGTAGTTTGAGAAATAAAACCAAGTTTAATTCTTACAGAGTCTCTTATCGTTAATTGTGAAGTGTTGTCGGTGGTTATTAACAAGACGAGATGTGTAATTTTTTCCCCTCGGCTTACAGAGACGGAAGAAATGGTTGTGATTATTAATTCGAGGTGTTTTGTTGTGTTGGCGGCGCTCGTATTGTTTGCTTCTGGTGATCAAAGAGCGTCGAGGGTCAAAAGGAGACTAGTCTTTTTGAAAGGAACCAAGTTTTTCGTGAGTAGTTTTCTGTGTGATCATCATTAATTACTTTATTAATTTGCAAATGTATTAATTGTTTTAGTATGTCGTACAGCAATAATCTGTGGATCGTGACCATTTTAATATTTTAAGCTTTATAGGTTATATTTTATATATTTTGATAGCAATTATTTTTATGAACAATATAAATATGCATTAAAAAGTATTTTTTGACCTATCTTACTGCCCATCTGTGCCAGCCACATTTAGCTAAGATAATAGTATAGGGTTGAGTGTCTTGGCTCTTAGCATTTAGCTAAGCTAATAGTGTAGGGATGAGTGTCTAGGATATTAGCATTTAGCTAAGCTAATAATGAAGGGATGAGTGTCTAGGCTATTAGCATTTAGCTAAGCTAATAGTGTAGGAATGAATGTCTAGGCTATTAGCATTTAACCAAGCTAATAGTGTAGGGATGAGTGTCTAGGATATTAGCATTTAGCTAAGCTAATAATGAAGGGATGAGTGTCTAGGCTATTAGCATTTAGCTAAGCTAACAGTATAGGGTTGAGTGTCTTGGCTCTTAGCATTTAGCTAAGCTAATAGTGTAGGAATGAGTGTCTAGGATATTAGCATTTAGCTAAGCTAACAGTATAGGGTTTAGTGTCTTGGCTCTTAGCATTTAGCTAAGCTAATAGTGTAGGGATGAGTGTCTAGGATATTAGCATTTAGCTAAGCTAATAATGAAGGGATGAGTGTCTAGGCTATTAGCATTTAGCTAAGCTAATAGTGTAGGAATGAATGTCTAGGCTATTAGCATTTAGCTAAGATAATAGTGTAGGGATGATTGTCTAGCTATTAGCATTTAGCTAAGCTAACAGTGTAGGGATGAGTGTCTGGCTCTTAGCATTTAGCTAAGCTAATAGTGTAGGAATGAATGTCTAGGCTATTAGCATTTAGCTAAGATAATAGTGTAGGGATGAGTGTCTAGGCTCTTAGCATTTAGCTAAGCTAATAGTGTAGGAATGAATGTCTAGGCTATTAGCATTTAGCTAAGATAATAGTGTAGGGATGAGTGTCTAGGCTCTTAGCATTTAGCTAAGCTAATAGTGTAGGAATGAATGTCTAGGCTCTTAGCATTTAGCTAAGCTAATAGTGTAGGGATGAGGGTCTGGCTATTAGCATTTAACTAATCTAGTGGGGTAAAGAAGAGTAACGTAGAATTAAGACAAAATATATTCTAATTTCCGTTAAGGGAGCGAGATAAAACAATTGAGACAATACACACGCCTGAGATTTGAACCCTGTACTTTCCGTCACAGACAAACCAGACCAGAAGATCTTGACGTTTAGTCTGCGGGCCCACCGAGTAGTTAACTATTCTTGCAGATCAATAAATCCATAGTCAGAGGTCTGGTGATTGTGCTGGTTCTTTAGTTAGACTAGATCTTAAGTCATCTACTGTTATAATCATTACGTTCATGAAGTCCACACACTAATGATTGAAGTCATCATTGATTGAGAAACATGAGATCATTATTTGTCTTAGCTCCGTTCCAGCATCGAAGAGAAGGTCTTTACGTTTGTCGCGTTTACTTTGGACCACAGGTAAAATGGGGGACGCGGCAGTTGGCCTTAAGTCATTTGGCCTAAAGGCATTTGGCCTACACTTTAGGCCAAATGACTTTAGGCCAAATTACGGGTACCCGTAAAATTTTGTGATGTTTGTTTCATTCACATTTCTACAGGTGTAAGCGGAAAACATTAGTCCAGAATATTATTAGTCTTAATGCAAGAAGGACTCTAGTGCAGCATCGGCACGCACTCAAAAGAATGGCATCTCTTTGAAACCGAACAGCGGTATAATAATCTAAATGTTGACTAGGAAATTCGTGTCGATATTAATGCTACTTTATTAAACCTCTCACTCACACCTTAGTTATTTACCAACGCCTTCACCGCATCAACACAAGTGTTGTTTTTTTAATCCTATCTTAAAAAGGAAAAAAGAAAGACAATTAATTAGCATAGTATGTCAAAAGCCTTTGAATATTTGACACCCAGGGAGGCTTCTTACTCTGGCACCCTCCATAAATATGATTTAAATTTAAACACACGTACAAATACATAACATTTTAAATTATATTATAATAACTATAGAGTAGGGTCACGCCCCAATAAGTTATTTAGAAAGGCCTTCCTCTGAAATCTTTTCAAAATAGAGTGCCATAAGGCTTAAGAGTTTATTTAAAGTAATCCTTAACTTTAAAAAAAAATGGGGCGATATTGACAAAGAACCACAACCTAAAAATGTCCTAGTCTAAAGATTTCCTGCCACACCTGCCTCGTGGTATATTACAGGGCTATATAGTACTATATAGCCCTGGGTATGTTAGCCATAGAGCCTAGGCTTTCGACCGGCCGGTACCGAGGGATTTTTATCAAAAGAGGAATAATTTCCATGGTTATCAACCTTCGGTTAATTAGGCTTAAGATAATTTAATATCTTCATTGGCTTCACCCCATCGTATTCACTATCTTCATCCTCTCATCTCATCGGGACATGGGAAGAGCCTCCACGGAAAGGATGTACGATTAGTATACCTCAGTTTTAGCTTTTGTGGTGCTGACTGACAGCTCACAGCTGACTTCTGACGGCTTTGAAAAGCTACCAGACCAAATTATGTATCCCTACGCCGAACCATATGATCTACAAAAACCATGTCTTTATCAGTTGTCACTTCTGACAGTCAAAATTTAGGTATATACCTAACTGTTGACTGTCAGAAGTCAGCTGTGAGCTGTCAGTCAGCACCACAGAAGATAAAACTGAGGTATATATTCGGGCGTCTCCTGGGCAACGGTACATTAGCACTGGCTAATCTTTCCAAAAACTGGGTTAAAGATTGTTGTAGCTCAGACACGTCATTATTTTGTTGGTTACATTTTAACATCAAGGATAACGTCTTACGTTGACTCAGTTACCTTGAACCGCGGATAAAGTTGAATTACGTTTGTTTGTTCCAGCTCCGATTCAACATCAAGGAAAATGTCTTCCCGACTACCACACGCCTGGCGTGGGCCATTGGTTTCAAAATGACGTACGACCTGCCCATAATGGCCAACCAGCTGAGGTTCCGCCGTCGAGCCATCTATGAAGACGTGGAACACGTCATCCACCAGTGAGTTGTCGACTTGATTCAATGTTTGTGATGATTGATCGCATAAAGAAACAAAACTAACAATTTCACCGGTTCTTTGCGGCTGTGAAACTTGGTCTCTTACCTTACACGACGAGGAGGAATTTAGGGTGTTTGAAAACGAAGTACTTAGGAAAATATTTGTTCCAAAATGTATGAAGTTAATGAAGAGGGTAGGATGTTACATAATTATGAGTTATATACCTTGTTTTAAAAAACTATTGCTAAGATAATCAAATCTCACATGTTACGTTGCGCAGTACATGCGGCGAGACTGGAAGAAAATAGATCCGCGTTCAAAGTATTGTCTGGCAAACCTAATGGGAAGATAACAGTGGGAAGGCCTTGATTTGAGGCAGAGGCTGTGGCCTGGAAGGAATAGGGTGTAATGAGGTGGACTGGATAGAACTAGCTTAATATAGAGATTGGGTTAAATAGCCACGCTATTAATTTTTTAAATAAGGTTATAACTGCATCTAATTATAATATTCTTTAAATTGAAAAATGGCACCTGAACACGTGAATCGAACCCGGGACCTTTGACTTAGTACACCAATTCTCTAAGCACTGAGATATCCAGGAATTTAAAGAAAATGATATTTAGATGCAACTAGGGTTTTAATTTAGAGGAAGTGCATCCACATTTGCGTGGAATGAGATTTGAAAACCATTTAGGTTAAAAACTACTCACAGTGAACCCAACCGGGGTCAAACCCCGATATTCCCGTCTTCGACAGTCCAGTCTATTGCGAAAGTAGTGGCTTCGCCCACGCGGCCTCCGTGTAGGGTCAATAGTTACTAATCAAATATGTTATAAAATAGAAACAAATTATCAGAATTAGGGTTGAATATTGCCCCGTTTCCTCTCATACTTGGTAAAACTTATATCAAAATATGACACGGGGTTTCCAAGGTTTTAATTTGTTAATTTTGTCCGATGATATCTTGTTCCAGGAATGGCTACGACGGTCGAGCATGCTTGTTACGAATTCTATGCGAGGCCGCACACCACACGCCATCAGGGGGAGATATGTTTATGAGAATCCTCAAACACATCTTCACGTGAGTTAGATCTCTTTAAACGGGGTGAAAGTATCACACGCAAACGATCAAATAACTCTTTAAATTATGATGTATTCTGGAAGAAACACCGACACATGTTCAATATTATTATTATTATTAGCACCGCGTCTTACTACCCGTTCGGGCTATACGTACTTACGCTGATGTGTAATGATAGGGTGATTATGAGATGAAATGGAGGGCCTACAGTTTAACGTGGGATCCGAACCACGGTGGAGGCCTGGCATTCCTCACATACACAAGTTGTGATTAATACACGTCTTGTCAGAGGTGAAGGAAGGGTTTGACAACAGATAAATCTGTGTCGGGACCGAGTATTGAACCCCAGACCCCCAGCACATAAGTCTGACATCTTACCCCTAGACCACCAGGTCACTAACGCATATTCAAGGGAGCTAGATTTCTAAGAGTGTGGAAGTAAATAAATGAGCTACTTAAATACCCACTTCGTTGGCTGCATGGTCTAACATAGGCAGTCAACTAGACTGCTGATGACCGGGGGATAGAGGATCGAATATCGGTCGGGTGTACTGAGGGTGTGTTTTTACACTCTCTTTCCACGCAGATGCTGGTACACTACTCTAAATATAACCTTCTTAATCCTTAAAACCACTAGCGTAATTAGTACATAAGCGTATAAATCCAACGGGTAGTAACACTGTGCTAACGATAAAGCTCAAATTAATATTTAAGTCATTAAGGCTTTTGGGTCGTATGATCTGCAGCTATCACTTTTATAGATAATACAATAATAATCATCATCATTACTTCACTATAAAACCACATGACTGACTGATTGACTCACTCACTCACTCACTGAAATTAATGTTTACCCACTTCCAGATGAGCTAGAAACTTGAAATTTGTCAAACTTATAGCTTCTAGTCTGTAACCGACGGGAAAATTCCAAAAAAGTTAAACATTTTACATTCTAACCCCTGAAAAAAATTCAAAATGTTGGAGCAACTTTAAAATTGGTGTGGACCTTTCTTTGGAGGTCTCTTGTTGCTAAACGGTAAGAACTATCACAAAAAGGGATTGCATCAGAGCTATATTTTTTATTTTAGGTAAATTTTGCACATTTTCCACACTTTTTAAATTTTCTGACACACTTATGGGACATCTAGGATCATAAAATTGTAAAAATAAATCAACGCTCAAAACACGCTGGAAGTACATTAGTTTAAACTCACTGGTGGTTTTGGGGGCAGAGCCCACAACGAGCAAAGCGAGTCAATACCTATAGAATCATATTAATGCCCTTTTAATTTATAAGAATATGTATAATTAAAATCAGACATCTTAGCTCAGTCGGTAGGGTGTCTATATATTGAAGTAAAGATATCAGGTACGATTCCCGGCATGGTGGATAAATTTATCACAGGTGAAATGTGTGGTTTAACACTTCACAGTGATAAATTAACAGCCGGGGGGTTGGGTGTTGTATCAGTTTATAGATTTAAGTTAGTTTATAAGTCGTATGCTGATATAATCGGTCGGTTCAGAAAGGACACGTTAAATACTTCAAAATTAATGAAAATACTAATTACACTTAAGTGCAAGGGATAAGAAATGTTTAATTTAAAGGAAATGTACTTGCATTTGCATGTAGAGAGAGAGAGTAGAAAAACATTTAAGGAAAAATCACTCTTTAACGCTGAGCTTCCCGTCATCGGCAGTCCAGTTCAATTGCGAGAATGACGCATTAAACCATGCGGCCACAGAAGTGTTTTTTTTTTGCAGAAGTCAATATAAAGTATTTCGTAAGCAGCGTTCAGTCTGCGCAACAAATTCACCGGGTAACAATTTAAGGGCTGGTCTTATGACTCCTGGATAAATATTAATCTGGTAGATAAATATTTCTATCTGGTGGATAAGTTAAAATTGTGTCTTGTGACTGCAAGATAGCATTTATCTGCCAGATAAAGTGTATTTATCCATCACATTTTTATCGGGAGGTTCAAGTACCTGATAACTTTTATCTGAAAGTTAAAATGTTTGTTTCCATAGTGACGCGTTGTTTTTAATGAGGTTTCACCTATCACAATCTGTTTTTAGGTTAAAATCTTGGTTCACGTGTTTAGTAAGCACAGGCCCGGGCTCTAACTGTTTAAAGTTAGAACATTTAATTCACACTTTTATATAAACTGACAAGCTATTTGTAGAGTTATATTTATATAAGAACAAATTATCAAAATATGAGTACAATAAATGAAATTTTGTAAACGTTTTACCAAACTATTGACATTTTGGCACACATCGAAATTAGCACTTGCAAGACAACTTAGTTCTGCGCCCACGTGACACCATTTGTTTCTTCGCACTCGTTTAACCGCCATTATTTAACAAATGTTCAACGTTATCGCCCCTCACTAGGTTGTAGTGGTTGCATCTGGGCTTATACGCATGCGCACATCAGTAAAAAGAGTACCAACATTGCTTTTTCTACGTAAAAATATATTTATTCTAAAGATAGCTATTCAGCAGATAAATTCAGTTCATAAAACGTGTAAATTATTAAAGTGGATGATAACCTTTAACTGGTAGATAACTTTAACCTCCCGATAGCAATATATAGCCTGTAGTCATAAGACCGGCCCTAAATGTTATTTCTTTTTGTACTTTGTTTCAGAGTCCCAGACTATGAGCGCTCAACTCTACATCCGTACCACGTGACGGATGACTGCGAGACATTGGCTGATGACTGCCCCATTTCACTGTTTCAGATCATGGCTCTAAGTGGCAGAGTGGGCCCCCGCGATTAGATCAAAGTTATAAAACGCGATCTAAAATGTTGAAATACATAATAAAAATACTTTCTTTGAGACGATGGTTTTTTGATTGATTTGACGTTGATACTACGAATGTAAATAATACTCAATAAAAACTCTTACATCATGACCCCCTACCCCCTTTTTTTAGCACCACATCTTTCGTTCGCATATATGGTTACTGTGATAATTACTCTAATGTGTAACATTTTAAAATTAATCCACACCCTCATTCGCGTGGATGGTGGATGGGAAACCATTTTGGAAAATCCACTCTCAATAGACCCTATAGGGATTCGAACAGCAATCTCCTCATCATGGGAAGGCCACTTTAGAGCAGTGACTCTTAACCTTTTGTAAGTCACAGAATACTTTTGATTATAAGAAAAATTTGCAGAGCACCCGTGTCCAGGTGTCATTTTTCAATTTAAAAAATATGATATTTAGATATATAATAACTTTGTTATTTAATACATCCTGATATGTGCATTCGTATTGTCACTATACTAGTGACAACATAAGACCCGAGTCTAAGGTGGCTACGTTATCTTATAGCTTGTGATCTTAATTAATCACAAATTTGTAGTTGACGATTTCCGCACGTCCATCATAGACTCTGCCTTAAAATATGAATGAAGAATGACCCTGGGCACGGGATGATTCCTTTAAAGCTCAATGGTTAGACCACTAGAGCATTGGCGTACTAAACCAAAGGTCTCGGGTTCGATTCCCGTGTCCAAGTGTAATTTTTCAATTTAAAGAATATGATATTCGATTGGTTTAGTCGGTGACTGGTGGTCTGGGGGTAAGGTGTCAGACTTCTGTGCTGGGGGTCCGGGGTTTAATTCTCGGTCCCAGCACAGATTTATCTGATTGCCAAACCCTTCCTTCACCTCTGACAAGACGTGTATTAATCACAACTTGTGAATATGTGGGAGAATGCCAGGCCTCCACCGTGGTTCGGATCCCACGTTAAACTGTGGGTCCTCCATTTCATCTCACAATCACCCTACCATTACACATTAGCGTAAGTGCGTACAACCCAAACGGATAGTAAGACGTGGTGATAGTAGTAGTAGTAGTAATATAATAATAATAATAATAATAATAATAATAATAATAATAATAATAATAATAATAATAATAATAATAATAATAATAATAATAAATAATAATAATAATAATAATAATAATAATAGGTTTATTCAACGCGTGTAGCAGTTGTTGGAATCATGGCAAAAAAAAAAGTAGAAAATAAACCACATATGATGTACTATATCTTCAAATTATCACTGATATATTAACTGTAAGTATGTAACAGTTCTGTGACCTACTAGACCCAAATGCTGCTCCGTCTTGTTATATTTTAACTGTTATTCTGGGCAGTGGTGACTTCCTTCTATAACAGAGTGGCTACGTATGTAGAATGAAATAGACCTACAAAGCTAGGACTTAAACTCAAAACATAAAGAATTTATGTTAAATCTCCAAGCTTCAGAAGAAGACTGAACTTTTCTACAAAATAACAGGTCCGTTAAAACATTTATTATTTTATCTCTTTTTACTGTCTGACTTATCAATTAATTGAATCACCATATCTATTAGATCAGAGGTCAGCATTTGATTAATCTCACGGTAATTTCTAGCCGATTGCATAAGAAAACTAGATCCTCATTAAAAGTCAAAATTTAAGTCTTTTAACTCACAAACATATTAATTACTCTCAAATAATATTTGAGTGTAGCTGAAATAACCTTCATTGGTCCTAATTGTTAATTTTATGGAAAATGTAAATAGTTTAATTACATACGCTTTGCAGTTATTTTAAAGCATCACATATGCTCTCCAGTGCTTTTAAATCATCACGGGCACCAATTATGTTTTATAGGCTGTCTTTTATAAATTATTTGTAAATATATTATTTTATGAATTTTATTTGATGGATTGTCAAAGTTACATCATATTTGAATTATCAAATGATTTATATAAAATAAATGTGACAGTTAAGTACTATCCTTAGATTAGTACAATTTAAGGTGTGGTAGAAGATAACGTGAAAAAAGGGCAATTTTCATAGCAAAACAATTCTTTTTTGGTCTAAATAATTCAAATAATCCTCCAGTAGAAACATAGAGTTTAATTTTATTCACACGATGACCTTAACAGTTGTTGAAAATCTGTCAAGGGTGTCATAGAATTTAATGACAACTTTTCTCTTCATTTAAAGAGTTTCTACTCAAATGTTAAAATGCTCATTAGAGAAAAAAAACTCTTATGTTTCTACTGGAACAATATTTTATTTATTTTGGCAAAAAATGTGTTTTGATATAGAAAAAAAAATACTGCCATTAATTCACCTTCCCTTCCACTCCACCTTAATTCGCTTGAACTTGCACTGAGGTTCACTAAAAGATACCACAAGTTCATTTAATCCGTTCCCCTACAAGCAGTCTCAGCCATGCTGTGCCTCGCGAGGAACCTCCTCGTCGCTTCTGTTGTCTGGATAGTATTCACGCCGTACGACCTGTTGAGCCACGTGCAAGGTGACGTCACATGGGACACGATGATCAGCTCGCGCACAAGGGACGACAGGATCCTGTCCAGGAAGAAGAGGTACTTGGCATTCCCGGAGGGATCAGCCTTACAGGTAAGGTCCTGGCTTCGTTACTAGGAGAGTGACCAGAATAAGAGTCGTAACTGGGGGGGAGGAGGGGGGGGCAAGATTTAGAAGAAAAATTGAGTGACTATTGTAAGCAAATAAATAATAAGAACAGTATCTGATAGTAATAAAACAATTTTAGTTTTTTTTCATACGTCAAGTCATGTTTATATACAGCTGTCACTTTTGATAAATATTATCAATACTTTTATTATTATTATTATTATTATTATTATTATTATATTATTATTATTATTATTATTATTATTATTATTATTATTATTATTATTATTATTATTAGAACCGTCTTACTACCCGTTTGGGTTATACGCACTTACGCTAATGTGTAATGGTAGGGTGATTATAAAATTAAATGGAGGACCTACAGCTTAACGTGGTATCCGAACCACGGTGGAGGCCTGGCATTCCACACATTCACAAGTTTTGGTTAATAAACGTCTTGTCAGAGGTGAAGTAAGGGTTTGGCAATCAGATAAATCTATGCTGGAACCGAGGATTGAACCCCGGACCCACATCACAGAAGTCCGACACATTTCCCCTAGACCACCAGGTCACTTATAGCTTATTGTTTAACTCTACTTTTCTTGTGTTGGGACCAATACTTTTTCTAAACCTTTGATTTGATATATGAACTTATTTTTTTTCTTTTCATTTTAACGATACGCTTATTCTAACTTCCTCTTTTAGCGATATTTAATAACCAATTAGAAATAACGTATATTATTTGTTGGGCGGGATACAGTTTCAGAATTCGAATTTCTGTGTTTTACATTTCATGTGTTTTTAATCAACCCAAAGTAACCTAAACATATTCTTAACAACATCTGATACGAAATATCTCCGATATCTAGGGCGGCAGCTCCCTTGACTAATCAGAGTGCACATTTTTTTTATTTTTCCAGCTGGCGTATTGTCTGACGGTGCCGACGCTGATTCCAGACACGATATTCAACCTGGGCTGGACTTTAGGGGCCAACTGGGAGATCCCAAACGACACCCGGCCCTTCTCCAGGCCAAAGGAACTGTCCCACCGCAGGGACCGTAGGGACGTATATGGCAAACTGGAGGCGATCCTTCATGCGTGAGTCCTAGGTTCATATATTAAGGGTGGGACACTGACAAGAGCAATTCCTTTTTGTGGATGGAACTTTTATTTGAAAGTTATATAATTTACTAAAACAATTTTTCATTATTTATGCGTAAAGCACTGTGATCTGCAGGTGTCAATTTTCGTAGATGATAACAATACCTATGAAATAATATCATTTATAAAATAAAATGTTATCAATTTTGACCGCAAAATAAGTCTGTATTTTACAAACGTTCCTTACTTCCAAAATCCTGCTTTATTTACATGCTCTCCTAGAACTGGAAACTACGCCTTTTCAAAAAATCTCCTTCAAAAGTAGTATTCTAGGAACAACCCAAGTCAAAGTATGGCATACCAACCGTTCAGTTAATTCTACCAGTTCAAAGTTCACACGCCCTTTTTTTTAAGTTTCCAGGATTTTCATTTAGTAATAATTGTATTCTTAACTGATCGTTGTTATTATCCTTGACTCAGGATGGGGATGGATGGTAGTTATTATCTGTGACTCAGTATGGGGATGGGGGTAGGATCCTGCATTGACGGTTCGTTGTTATTATCTGTGACTCAGGATGGGGATGGACGGTAGATCCTGCATCCTCCGGGCACTCTGCGAGACAGGTCAACGCAGTGGCGTCAGAGGAGATTTCATGGAAGAGATTCTTCATGCCTTATTCAAGTAAATTTGTTGATCAGTTCCAGAGGTGGCACACCCGGAAATATACTTTCTTGGGATGGGGAACATAATAGTTATACCAAAATTATCGGACACTTTTTTTTCTAGAATATAAAATATTAGATCTGGTCTAAGTGTCTATTCAAATGATACAATGTATTGCACAATATATTTTGGTCACATTACGGTGCCTTGATGACCCCTAAGGTTTGAAAACATTTTGTTTGTTCAACTTAGTGAATGCAATATCGTGTACCTTGTGAGAAACAGAATCATTTTTACTATATAGCTTTTTAGTTGTAAAATAGATATCTCTGTTTGCTAGACGCTTACTTTAATACATTTTTATTTATTAAAAATAAAACATTATGTCAACACTAATATAAATAAAACATGACAGGAGTTTGGATACCAAATTTAGGAGTTTTCGACTGTGAATAAAGAAAAGAACTAGGAGCACTGTTACAGAAAAATTTAAAAAATATAAACAACTTTGTCCACCAAAGAGTATAATAATCAAATACATTTTACCTGAATTAAAAAGTATATATATATATTTGCATTTTAGCTCAGAAACTGTTGATTTTATAAAAATATATTTCTAATAAAAGATTTGTATCTTTAATAATACTACAACTTTACAATGATCATTTATTTCGTATCTCAAATATTTGCTGAGAAATGATAAAAAATTGGAAAAATTACTCCATGTAAAGTACCCTCAAAGTAAATCTTTATGATAAAATGAGAGTTTCCATCTTGTTTATAATAATAAACAGTGTATATATAAAATTTAATCAAAATCGTTATAGAGAATTTCGATAAAAAAATCTATTTTTTTTCTCTTTTTGTCCTTCAGTAAACTTCCCTTAAATTTAGGTTTAATATTTATATCCAAAAACCCTTCAGGGGGACCTTATGAAAACCCCACATACCAATTTTAGTCCAATCAGTAAAGTAATTTAGACTCTAGCCCTGATGTAGAGGCAGGCGGCATAGCGAAAACAACTTTTTTGGTTTTAGGAGATTAAAATCTCGAGCTCGATTTTTTTTTTGACGATTACAATACTTATATCTCCAAGGTGTCGAGAGAAAATAGAAACACAATTTAAAAAAAAAAAAAGATAAGTTAAGAGCATCGTGATGGCTTCCATTTTTAAACGCTAGTAGGATCTTTATGTGAGATAAGTGACCTTTAATCAAGGTGTTCATGAGCCCAGCGTTAATCATGATTTCGAACGTCCTCATAGGTTCCCGTCGTCTCGAGAGTTTGGCTACGAAGAACATCTTCATTACGACCTCGCCCACCGGACCTCCAAGAACTGCGCCGAGATCTTCGACGGCTGTGAGTCTTCGCTCATCGACATCGCTTTCAGCTGATACAGACACACTCCAACACCCGACATCTGTCTGGAGGCTGTACGACCTACAGCTGATACAGACACACTCCAACACCCGACATCTGTCTGGAGGCTGTACGACCTACAGCTGATACAGACACACTCCAACACCCGACATCTGTCTGGAGGATGTACGACCTACAGCTGATACAGACACACTCCAACACCCGACATCTGTCTGGAGGCTGTACAACCTACAGTGATACAGACACACTCAACACCCGACATCTGTCTGGAGGCTGTACGACTACAGCTGATACATACATACTCCAACAACCGACATCTGTCTGGAGGCTGTACGACCTACAGCTGATACAGACACACTCCAACACCCGACATCTGTCTGGAGGCTGTACGACCTACAGCTGATACATACACACTCCAACACCCGACATCTGTCTGGAGGCTGTACGACCTACAGCTGATACATACACACTCAACAACCGACATCTGTCTGGAGGCTGTACGACCTACAGCTGATACATACACACTCCAACACTCGACATCTGTCTGGAGGCTGTATGACCTACAGCTGATACAGACACACTCCAACACTCGACATCTGTCTGGAGACTTTACGACCTACAGCAAGAACATTTATTTATTTAAATATACTAGTTTAAAAACCGCGGTGACTTGAAGAACTAACCATGAAAAAATGCACAACTTGACCTTGATATTTAAAGGTGACTAGCTATGTAAATAAAATGAATCTATTTCCTTGACGAAGCGATTGCTTTCTAACTTTTGATGAAACAAATTCAAAAAGGGAATTGGTAAAAATGTGTTACTATACAAACATAGGTGGTTAGATCCTTGTTGCTCTTGGGTTATTTTAGACGCGACAAGGAGTAAAATGGAATTGTTGTGTTCAATTGGTGTTTTATGTGTTCGTACTGATTCAGATCATAATAAAAAAAACATTAATCTGATCTTATGAAGCATAGCACACTGAGTCACTTGGCTACCTGTTACATATTTGTCTATGTGGACAGTACAATCCATTTACCCTTAAGGGGAAGTTCAAGAATTACCCACGCACATTAGGGTAAAGGGGGGGGGTTGATCTTTGATTACCTTTGTTTGTGACAAGGGGGAAGGAGGGTAGGAACAATTGTAATGTAGTTGTGTAAACATAATAATTAAAACAAAGTGATGAGACGTGCACTCAGGTAACTTAATTATCAGATTTGAGGTAATTTGGATTATTTTTATCGCTATATTAATTCATGTATTTACTAATAATGTTTTTATAATATAAATTAAATGTAAAATTAAAATGTATTTTTCATAATATGTCATGACTTTTTTAAATTTTTCCTGTTTAGTACAATAAATTTAAATTTTTATTTTACAACAGTGTTTATTGTGAATTATTTTTCACCATTAATTTATACCTCTACGCTAATAATTAAAAAAAATATATTTATAAATTGCATAAAAAATAATGGTTATTCCTGTAAAAAAACTACAAAATAAAAAGTTGATAAGTTTAATACAAGCAAGAGGGTTGTTTGTAAACAGATAAACCAAAAATAAAATTCATGAAGCGGTTAAATCTAGCTTCAAACTTAACAACCAACCAAGTTACAGTTCTTAGGGTGACCTGGCGGTCTAGGGGTAAGGTGTCCGACCTCTGTGCTGGGGGTCCGGGGCTCAATCCTTAGTCCTGGCACAGATTTTTCTGATTGCCAAACCCCTTCCTTCACCTCTGACAAGACATGTATTAATCACAACTTGTGAATGTGAGGAATGCCAGGCCTCCACCGTGGTTCGGATCCCATGTTAAACTGTAGGTCCTCCATTTCATCTCACAATCACCCTACCATTACACATTAGCGTAAGTGCGTATAAACCGAACGGGTAATAAGACGCGGTGCTAATATAATAATAATAATAATAATAATAATAATAATAATAATAATAATATAATAATAATAATAATAATAATATAATAATACAGTTGTAAGACCTTATGGCAGGTGTGATGAGTTGGGGGGTCTAGGACCCCTCATGAAACTTAGTACGGTTGTCAACGGGTGGGGTGTCTGACGAATACCCACACCAAATGGATGGAACCTGTGGTACGAAAGTGCCCAAATTTGGTGAAAAGAGGGAACAATCTGCCGAAAGTAGCACCCAGAAGGGGGTAAAGTGAGGCAATATAAGAATCGAAACTTATTTTCCTGTTGGTGGTACTAAAAATTAAGGGGAATCTTACCATCGATGACGTCTTAGACTCGAAGAAATACAGAAACATTAAATTTCTCAGAAACTTGTTTCAAAATTTTTATGTACTTTTTTTTAAGAAGGATAGAGGTAGAAGGGGTTATGAAAGGACTATGATATCTATCCAAATGAAAAACTAATAAATCACATAATAACTATATTTTTTTAAAGTTGTAATTGTCAAGAACTTAGCAGGCTATGACTCTCCTGAAATTTAACTAGGGGAGTTTGAATAGGTCATATCCGAACTGCTTTCATATTACATAAAGACTAGAACACTTATATATCATCCGTTTTAAAAACAATAAAGTTTCTCAGGATCTTATTGGCGATTTTAAGGTGGGTTGACAGAAAACTTCAGAGTTAAGTTCAATATTTCTATAGTACTTATAAAAAAAAAAGCCCTTTTTCCCAAAATCAGTAAAAGATTGCCACTGTTGCTACTTTATAGTTTAATTTTGCATGTACAGTTATTTCAATTTATCTTTTTGAAAATACATGCCCTGCATTGCCATGCCTGCATTGCCATGCCCTCATACATCAAGGTTTGCCATGGCAGTGCTTATAGACGTGTTTCCACAACGCCTAATTTCCCTTCGTGGAGATATCCCATGACCAGCGCGGTCACCCGATCTTTCGGCGTGTGACTACTTTTTGTGGGGTTATCTGAAGTCGAAAGTTTTCATTGATAAACCAAGCACTCTGGAAGAACTCGAGGTTGCTATCGAACGTGAAATTAGGGCAATACCGATAAACATGCTTCGTGATGTCATGACTAACTTCAGAGCAAGACTTCAGCAATGTGTGAATGAAAATGGAGGACATTTGCAAGACGTTATTTTTCCATACCTAACTTGTGTTATAAAAATGGTTTCGTGGTGTTAATAACCATGGCAAAATTTGCTGAATTTAATGACAAAATGTACACAATTTTTTGTTCGAAAATACAAAAGTTATTACACTTGCAAAACCGTCATATATATCTGCCACATCCTGTATGTCACTCGCGGGATTAGCGGCGTTTGAACAAAGACTTTATTCAAAAGAAAAGTAAAAGTCCTGGTAAATCCCTTGTTTGCTGTTTGTATGGTAATTTATTGTTTGTAAACATCTGAATGTACATGAACAGTCAAAAGAAAAGGAAACACAAAGAACATAAAAAAACACCAGCCCCAAAAGGGCTTTCGAATCTTAGCAAGACATTAAATCCCTTGATGCTAGTAGAAAATATCCGGTACAAAGCGAACTGGATCGGACTCATCCTTGGAAGGAACTGTCTTCTCCATGACGTCATAGAAGGAAATGTTGAGGGAAACAAAAGGAATGGACCTGTCGTAAGACAGAACACATGTTTATATATATATTTATATATATATAAATAATGTGTGTATATGTATTATATATACATATGTATGTTTATATATGTGTGTATATGTATATGAATGAAACAAGAAAATATCAGCAAAGTCACAAAATTCTCATATATTGTTAGTGCTGCTACCTTGTGGGAAACTGTTCACTTAAACATCCTATTATGTTTGCACAAGTTAAGAAAAATATTGGTCTTGAGAAATTATGGCCACATTTGAAAAGCGATAGAGGCAAACAAAAAGCTAATTTCTTTGTGTGAGATAACATATAGACTATATAATGAGAGAGAGAGAGAGATAGAGAGAGAGAAAACACGATCTTCCTTTGTTCAGTTATTCTTTGAATTTTAAAAGGTCTCAATCAGTCACTGAACTTAAGAGTTGAGCTTCGGGGTGTTAACTCGTGTTAATTAGAGTACTTAACATCCACACACACAGACTAGAGTAATAAAAACACCAAGATTACCGTAACCTGATTGAAAAACCTCACTTTCTTTAGTCTTCTGATTTAACATAAAGTTGAAGCTGAAATAGTTTGTTATAATTTGTGAAAATTATTGGCAGCTTTAACCAAGTTTTGGAATTATTTTAGTAATCGAGTTCAACTAGATATTAATACAAGTTTTGTATTATTTTTATAAAAAGTGTTTAAATAAAGGTGTTAAGAAATTTATTCATTCACTATAAATTGACTTTCACTATTTATTTTCGTATAACTAACTAATTAAAAAAACAACCCAATGAGATTGTTTATTAGTTCGTGCTTGTTTATTTCTCGATAATTTAAAATGAAGTTTATCTTGCAATTGAGTTTTTGTTTTTTACATCTATGTATTCTATCACAAATACCATCCCCTGTGACTACAAAAAATGTTCACTTACTGAGCAGGAAGAAAAGATATTTGGTATTTAGAGAAGGAAGCAATTTTGAGGTGAGTTTAATTTTTTGTATATTTATCGGATAAAATCAATTATTATATTTATTTACTAGCCACTTACTCTTAAAACACATATTAAGGTTATTTCTACGATTTAAAATCAGAGTGACAAGTACATCAAATATTATATTTTTAAATTATTTAATTAGGGTATAACCGTTATTGATAATTTTATCATATTTCGTATAATATACTTAAATAAATGATGCTTGGAGTCAAATGCTTCTTGGGAGAGATTAAACAATTTTTCTTGGGCTTATCACAATAAAAATATTATTATTATTATTATTATTATTATTATTAATAGACACCAAAAGAATTTATTATCTAATAATATTATATTTAGTGGATTGATGTTGTTCTTTTTCTAGTTTGTGAATATATATATATATATATATATATATATATATATATATATTGCCATTCCATTAGGTGTCATTTAACTAAAATCTTTAATTATAGCTAACTCCTTCTATTTTGTGCTTGGATATATTAACACTTAATTTGGTGTTGATTAAATTCTTTAGTTCTAGTTAAGCTTATAGATTTTGCTCTGTTACTGTTTTGTGCATACATTATATAAACATCCAATTAAGCGTTAATTATTTTTAATATCTAATTAAACTTTGATAATAAGTTTTAATTTGTTTATTTTTATGTGCACACATATTGTAACTCAATTAGGTTTTACTTAATTAAAGTATTGAATTTATGTTTCTATCTTTCTAATTTTACATTCGTATTTCCATTCAATTAGGTGTAATTTAATTAAAATCTTTAATTAAAGTTAGCTGATGGGTTTTGCTCTCTTTCTATTTGGTTCATTATCACTCAATTATAAATTACATTATAATACTCTTTAATTAAATTTGATAATTAGATGTTTTCCCACTAGCTGATTACAAAGCAACAAACTGACATTTAATCCCTATCTGTTCCAATGACAATCATACTAGTTCATCTCTCCTTGTCATACATAGGCCCAAATTGCCCTGACCAAACCCCTGGGGTTCAACTTCCCTAGTGACTGGAACATTGTCACTGAGATCGCTCTGGACTTCAAGTTGCCCAACACCACCCTCCGGTACAAGAAATACAAGAACAGACCCTACATCCTTCACCGCAGGGACAGAAGACAGGTGTACCAGTACATGGAGGCCATCTTGGACAGGTGAGTCACAAATACAACCTTCACAGGACACAAGTGTACCAGTACATGGAGGCCATCTTAGACACGTGAGTCACAAATACAACCTTCACAGGACACAAGTGTACCAGTACATGGAGGCCATCTTGGAGGCCATCTTGTACAGGTGAGTCACAAATACAACCTTCACAAGACACAAGTGTAGCAGTACATGGAGGCCATCTTGGACAGGTAAGTCACAAATACAACCTTCACAGGACACAAGTGTACCAGTACATGGAGGCCATCTTAGACACGTGAGTCACAAATACAACCTTCACAGGACACAAGTGTACCAGTACATGGAGGCCATCTTGGAGGCCATCTTGTACAGGTGAGTCACAAATACAACCTTCACAAGACACAAGTGTAGCAGTACATGGAGGCCATCTTGGACAGGTGAGTCACAAATACAACCTTCACAGGACACAAGTGTACCAGTACATGGAGGCCATCTTGGACAGGTGAGTCACAAATACAACCTTCACAAGACACTAGTGTACCAGTACATGGAGGCCATCTTGGAGGCCATCTTGGACAGGTGAGTCACAAATACAACCTTCACAGGACACAAGTGTACCAGTACATGGAGGCCATCTTGGACAGGTGAGTCACAAATACAACCTTCACAAGACACTAGTGTACCAGTACATGGAGGCCATCTTGGAGGCCATCTTGGACAGGTGAGTCACAAATACAACCTTCACAGGACACAAGTGTACCAGTACATGGAGGCCATCTTGGAGGCCATCTTGGACAGGTGAGTCACAAATACAACCTTCACAAGACACAAGTGTACCAGTACATGGAGGCCATCTTGGAGGCCATCTTGGACAGGTGAGTCACAAATACAACCTTCACAGGACACAAGTGTACCAGTACATGGAGGCCATCTTGGACACGTGAGTCACAAATACAACCTTCAATAGACACAAGTGTACCAGTACATGGAGGCCATCTTGGACAGGTGAGTCACAAATACAACCTTCACAAGACACAAGTGTACCAGTACATGGAGGCCATCTTGGACACGTGAGTCACAAATACAACCTTCACAGGACACAAGTATACCAGTACATGGAGGCCATCTTGGACACGTGAGTCACAAATACAACCTTCACAGGACACAAGTGTACCAGTACATGGAGGCCATCTTGGACACGTGACTATTTTGAAAATAAAATATAATACGACCAATAAATAAATAGCATATTTTAACATTAAGTTGGATGTATAGAATCAATCTAAGAATCGAAATTTTGATTTCTAGAATTAAAGGATCCGAATCTAGAATAAACAGGATTCGTGACCTCTTTAACTGAATATTTAGGTAATTTTGTCTTGCTGCAGCCAAGGCGTGAGCGGTCGTGATTGTATCCTGCGGACCATCTGCGAGGCCAGCCAGCTGCTTGGTCCTGGAGAATCCTTATTGCAGGACCTCTTGCACGTCATATTCAGGTGAGTCAATCAGTCTCAATTATCCTTTTCTCGTTCGAGATGAATTTTATATGTCCGATCTATGTCCGTGCGAAATTTCAACAAAAGTCGGCGTTGTGGTTTTTGCGTGAAGGAGTTAAACAGCTGAGAAAAAGGCCAAAAAGTAATATAATGTAGCCGCCATCTTAAAACAAAATGGCGAATGTAAATTTTTAATCAGCTTATATGTTAACAGGACGTCAGAGTTACTTCCACGCGAAATTTAAGTGGAATATATTTTGTGATTTTCGCACGAAAGATTAGCATCTGAGAAAAAGACAACAAAGTAAGGGTTTTGTAGCCGCCATCTTGAAAAAAAATGGCAGAAGTAGATTTGAATTAGCCAATAATTTACCCGGACGTCCGAGCTATGTCCATGCGATATTTGAGTGGAATCGGTTATGTAGTTTTTGCGTGAAAGAGTAATAGCTGAGGGGAAAAGGCCTGAAGGTACTGTTTTGTGGCCACCATCTTTAAACAAAATGGTGGAAGTAAGTTTTAATTGGCCTATTCGTTAACCGGATGTCCCAGCTATGTCCATAAGAGATTTCAGTGGAATCAACATTGTGGTTTTTTTCGTGAAAGAGTAACAAATAGACACCAATTAGTTTTTATATATTATTAGGATTACAATTATTAATAGTAGTACAAGCATCCTCATATAGCATCACCCTTAGCCTTATCTTTGTCGTGTGTGCCTAGGTTCCCGTCAGCAGAGGAAGGGATTTCCAACTCAATGAGAGGGTATGATGTGGCAGCCTCCCGTACAGGTTGTGAACCCTGGACTGATACCTGCCCTTTCTCCCTCCTCGCTATTCTACTCGCCGCGACATGACGTAGATTATGATCTAATAACCTCTAGATCAACTTCAACCTTTGTGTACCAACCTCAAGATAATGTGCTTTACGGGTTTGCTTAAGCCACCCATAACCTAATTAGCATCATGGGGAAAAAAATCACTAAATCTTTTTAAAAAAATCATCAAAACACATGTTTAACTGTTATGAGACTGACTGCTTGTCTTCCCACTGATCTAAGGGTCCCGGGTTCGAATCCTGGTATGGTTGAAAGATTTATAATCGTGGAATTGTTGGTTTCACGTTTCACAGTGTTGAATTTATGGGAGTGGGGTTGGGTGCTGTGTTTGTTATATAATTAAGTTAGAAAATAAGTCATGTGATCATAATATAACTAATCGACTAAGAAAGTGCACGATAAATACCTCAAATCAATTTGGAAAATAAAAAAAAAAAAGTTGTGAGAGAATGTGTACTGTGTTCAAACAGAGTGTGCATTTTAAATACACAGTATGTTCGAGACTTACACTATTAATTTGGGCCAAATGTTTCCACGCAAGTTGAAAAACCGTGTAAGTCGGGTGAGGCTCAAATAGAGGCATTTTTGGCTTACATGTTCGTTTCAAGGTATAGTTAAAACTAAACAGCTTCTGGGTTTAAAAATAAAATTTTGGGAAAATACAGTTTGCGCTCAAGCTAGAAACAAACAAAATGGCAGTGACACTATCAGCTGTTTGTCAGCTTGCTAGGAAGGCCAGCTATTATGTTTAGTTGGCACCTGATATATAACGTTAGTAAGACAAAGTACCGAAACATCGTGTCTACGAATTCATACGCTGGTAACTAGAATCCGTGTAAGTCGAGTACTCGTTATATTTTGATCATATTAATCGTGCAAGAAACTAAGTTTAATAAAGTTCATATTGTGTTTTAAAATTGTATATGTTTATTGTGTATTTTTTTAAACACATTCTTGCTTCCTTATGTAAATAAGTAAAGAATGGTATTGTTTATTTGCAAGCTAATTTTTATTCAGTATATTTGTGTATATTAATCTATTCTATTCACCATTTGAAACCTATTGTGTTTTTGTACAAAAAAAATGTGTATTTGTCCATTTTATTGATCTAAACAAACACACATTCTTGTTTTAGTATTTGTAAAATGCTGCAGTGACAATTACATTCAAGAGAAGTTATAGTGATAACAAATAATGCATCACTCAGCGAAGGATTTGTTAAATTGATCGTATGTACTGTACAGCACAAATATCAAACAAAAAATTTGTTTAGGACAAATTTTTTTTCAATTCTATCATCCAACCAGATGGAAATAATAAAGTTTTATATGACATAAAAATTAATTTTTTAATAATTTTTGAATATATCCCTCGAAGTTTGGATCAGCTTCGATTAAGATTTTGAACAGCTCAAGACAAAAGCTCACAAATATAAAATATATATATATAATAAGATATTATCATAATAGAAATTACTCCATTGTAAAAATTCAAAATATCTATTTTGAATACTTTTTTTTACTTAACAAACAGGAAATAAAGTAACTGTACAAGCTATACATTTATTTCACCTAGTTTTTAGAAACGATTCTTAAAACCCTTTGGGGTACTACGAAAATGAACAGTACCAACTAAGCTAATGTGTTAAGGATGAGAAAAGTTTAATTCAGAAAGAAATGTACCCGCATCTACGCGTAAGGAGGATATAAAACCCTTGATTAAAAACTACCCTTAGTACACCCGTCCTTGTT
Organism: Timema podura; assembly: GCA_033556935.1. Taxonomy (NCBI): domain Eukaryota; kingdom Metazoa; phylum Arthropoda; class Insecta; order Phasmatodea; family Timematidae; genus Timema; species Timema podura. Next base: position 52,585,642 of record JAVRXN010000012.1, on the reverse strand, counting down.
TCATAAACCCGGTTTCCCCGTTATTAGCAGGCAAGTCTATTGCGATGATGATGCCTTAGACCATTCAACCACCGAAGTGGTATCCAAACAAATAATTTTGTTTGAAGACGGAAAGGTTGGGGTTCAATCCTGGTCAGGTGTATTGAAGGTGGTTTTTCTAAATTATATTCCAACCTCCCTCCTCGCAAATGCGTGTACACTTCCTACAAACTAAACCTTCCTAATCCCTAAAACATTAATGTAACTATTAAATAGGCGTAAAAACCCGAACGGATAGTAAGACACGGTGCATTAAAAAATCTTTTAAATTGTATAAATTGATACTCCGAACAATTATGATGTTGAACAAGTTGTAAATGAGCCAATTTATCATCAATCATGAACATTCTTTAAATATGTGCCTTGTTTTGAGTTTGAAAAATAAAAATAAACGGTGTACAGTTAAAGAGGCCCTTTCAAAGACAATGTTTTAGTCATGCCTCCATTCAAATGAAAATCACCTCACACCTCGTCCCCAAGTGGAACATGTTCAGTTCAACGTCCTTTGCAGACGGTCGTCATGAAGAACCCTGTCATGTCTGTCGTAATAGCCTTACTGCTGGTAGAATACGTCACAAACGGTGAGAGAGAAGAGAAAATACTCTCAAGGAGGAAGAGGTATCTCATGTTTCCAGAGGGCAGTAATTTTCTGGTAAGCTTAGTGATGTTTTAATACGATTTTGTAATTTAGTTTTAGTTTAGCATCTTTAAGGAATGGGGCAGTTAATTTACTTATTTTATAATGTCAGGATTAAGAGGGTATTTAAGAGTAACTATTCTTGCATTATCATGGGAAGGTGAGGATCTATCAATAAGTCATCTAACTAGCACGTGTTCCAGATAGCGATGGCTAACTCTAGACGGGAGTTTACCATAAAGTCATCTAACTAACACGTGTTCCAGATAACGATGGCTAATTCTATATGGGAGTTTACCATAAAGTAATCTAAATGGCACGTGTTCCAGATAATGGTGGTTAACTCTATATGGGAGTTTACCATAAAGTAATCTAACTGGCGCGTGTTCCAGATAACGGTGGCTAACTCTAGACAGGTGTTTAACATCAAGTAATCTAACTGGCACGTGTTCCAGATAACGGTGGCTAACTCTAGACGGGCGTTTACCATAAAGTAATCTAACTGGCACGTGTTCCAGATAACGGTGACTAACTCTAGACGGGTGTTTAACATCAAGTAATCTAACTGGCACGTGTTCCAGATAACGGTGGCTAACCCAAAGCGTCTACTGACCAACATGAAACCCAAGGGCTGGAATGGTCTCCTGGAGTGCGATGTGTTCTTCAAGCTCCCTAGTGACACCAGAAAGATGATCGAGAAATACCAATATCCCATCCGGGGCCATACTACCTGCACCACAGGGACAGAAGAGAACTCTATCGGGGGTTGCAAGAAGTACTGGAGATGTGAGTGGTATCCAGGCTTTTATTTACCACCGTGCCTTACTACCCATCCATTTTATACGCTTATGTATTAATTACGCTGGTGGTTTTATGGATGAGGAAGGTTAAATCCATAGGAAGTGTACACACATTTGCGTGGAGGGAGAGTGGAAAACAGTTTTGTAAAAACCACCCTCATTACACCTGACCAAGATTCTAACATCGATCCACGTGACCACCGAAGCAGGTTGTTGTTTATTAATTACAGGATTGTTCGCTTGTTATCAATTCCAGGCATGGACTGAATGGAAGAGCTTGCGTTGATAGGACATTGTGTGAGGCTGGAAGGATGCTGAAGGACGGGGAGTCTATAATACACGACATACTAAAGATAATTTTCATGTATGTTTACAAAACTGTTGTCATTATTATATTATTTAATTTGAAAAATTGATATCTGGACAGAGGATCTCAGCCCAGTACCTTTGGCATAGTTTGTTTTACCAGTTGACTTAAATTACTACTTCTAATAATTTATTTTAGTTGTCTTAATTGCAAATTTTAGCATTTAAGAATTTTTAACACGTAGTTTTACTAAATCCTAGCTTGAAAAAGATTTTAATTTGTGGCAAAGCACACAAGTACAATATTCTATTATTTTTAAAGTGACGCTGAAATAAATAATTTCAGTATTTGATCTAGTAAAATATTACAGATACCTAAAAGATATTTAAAAAAGAAAAAAATTGTTATTATCATTGAATTTAAATATTTTGTTTGATTTTTATAAGAATTTAATTCAGAGGTAAAATAATTCAAAATAATATGATAAATATTCAACGTCTCTTTTTTTATCAGATAAAAATTGTCTTGTGTATACATTTTATTTGAACCATATAATGTAGCCAAATTGGTTAAATTGGATGGTTGCAAAATAAATAACTCAGTTGAAATAATTATTTTAAATAATTAAAATCCATACAAAACCATTTGAAGTGTGTTTTTGGTGTACTTAAGCTGAGTAGGAAGGGAAAAATAAATATAATATTGCTTCACTAAGTACGTTTAGTTTAATTCTTTAAACATGGTATTCTCAAAACTTATTTAATATTATTAATTAAATTAATAGTTAATTAATTTAATATTATTAATACATTTAGTATAATTATTAATTTAATATTATTAATGAATTAATTGTATATTATTAATTAATAATTATTATATATGCTAATAATTTTTGCTGATTGACATATGAACATAATATAGTTTTTAAATGTAGAGAAAAATTCATGTTCAAATTTCACTATGCACGTACCCATTACCGATATTTCTTGGTTTCTTGCGGCTTTATAGGTCACCATCTGGTGATGGCGGTGATACATTCCACCACGATGGCTACACATCCACCATTGACCCTGGGAAATGTACGGATGTTGACAAGGAATGCCCTTTTTCTATTCTTGAAGTTCTGCTGTCGTGGCCTCGCTGATCGTACTGAATGAAGATACAGTAAAACCCCGTCAGACCGAACACCGGTAGCTCGAAATTACGGATAATCTGAACACACACTTTTTGGAAAACGGTGAAATGAAAAAATTAAGTCAAATGAAATATATTTGATTAGTTAACACGATTAAAGTTAAAAAAGGAATTGTAACAAAAAGTGATATATGAAAATAAATGCTTAATATTTACATGTTGTAATCAACACAATGTTTTTTCTTGTAACTATAAATAATTATGGTACATATCACGTATAATACATCAGTTCAATAAATAAAAATTTGTATTAAACTCATTCAATCGTAATTTAAAATTAGTGAAAATACTGTATTCCTGTGTTCTCCCGGTTAATCCGAACACTCTTCGGTTCCAATTAGTTCGGATTAACAAGATTCTAGTGTAACTGTTAATATCAATAACTTTAGTAAAGTGATTATTTTTATTCAAATTATAGTGAATACTATTTTTATTGCTTGTTTAAACAGTACCTAACTAAATCATAAAAAAATATGTTGGCGGATTCAATTTATCAACATATTTAAAATTCCATTACCATTGATAAAATAATAGTTTATAAATATTTTGGAAATTAATGTAAATAATATTTACTATAAAAAACGGATATTTATATTTATTGATGATTTAAAATACTATATTTAGTTTGACGAAGTGCAGTGGTTGGTTGTTACCAAGGCCTGTACTTGTTAATTTGTATCATGTTTTGAGCTAGCTAATTACATCTACAGGTATTTTTTATATGTTTAAATATGTAGGTAGCTAGCCTTATTGATTTGATTGACCAATACCTAGTTGAAATCTTCTATAAAATATTGGATGCTTAAATCTATGTTTACAATAAAATATGCTTAGTCTAAAAATATTTTAGAACAATAGTTTTTAGAGATGTTAAAATTGTGTCAGTAATATAAGCGTGAAAAATACTTTTTAACACTCTTTCTTGACTTTTTTTTTTAGTTGATTAAGCACGAGTAAAACATAGTAGAGTTTATTATGAGTTAAATGGGGCCAGCCCACCTAGAATGGACGTTACCTCGAACTACACGGAACAGAAAAATAAAATGGAAATAATCAGATGTGTTCTAAGTGTTTCTTTCTTGAATTTCCCTTCTTGTAGGGATGGGGACATTAGGGTTCAAATCCTGTTCTGGTGTACTGAGTTTTTTTTCTCTCCCTAAATGGCTTTCCACGCTCCCTCGGAACAACGTTCGAGTACAAATCCTTTAAATTATACCCTTCTCATGCCTAACACACTAGTGTAATTAGTATATGTGCATGTGACCTGAGCGGATGATAAAAAAATACAAAACTCATCGATGTTCACATGGCTTAAGGCGTCATTCTCGTGTTAATCTAGAATACGTGCTGGTGAACTCTGGATTTGAGTTTCGGTTAGCTTTAATGATGATTTTTTTCTGAATGAGTTTTTCACTTTCCCTCCACGCAAATACGTGTATATTTCCTCTAAGATTATACTTTCTTATCCCATTCAATAAGCGTAATTAATAAATGCGTACAACCCAAACGGGTAATGAGGCGTGGGGGAAAAAAATAAAAAAATACATTTAAATCATGAAATTAGATGGATCTTTTTTTGCTTATAAGCATTTATTAATGGCATGAAAACATAAATATTTAATTTTTATAAATGCACTCGACCGACAAATAAAACAACACACACCAGCCCCAAAGGGGTCTCGAATGTGAAACGATACATAATTAATAGATATAATGTTTACGTGGGTTCAAACCCAGTCGAGGTTGACGGATTTCTCTTGAGCGATAAAAATCCTTAGCACAACTTCCTTTGGAGGGGAAGTAAAGCCGTCGGTTGATTGTGGCATGTAAAAGAACTCTGGAAAGCATGAGAAAATACTTTCCCGGCAAAATTGGTAGGCCCTTTCGCTCTTGCGCATAGAAATTTCGTTTTGCTAAGGGAACCAGTGGTTCAGAACGTGTACGTTAAATATCTTATTAAATAAAAATAATATGTATAAATTATGTGCCCTGAAGAGTTAATAAAACATCTTCTTTGGGTTAAGGAAAGGAAAAATTAAGGAAAAACCACCCAATCTTAAATAGAGGCAACTGTAGCCACAAAAATGCAATAAAAAATCGACACATAAAGCCCCTTCTAAAGGCGAGGGAGTAGAATTATATAAACAAGTGACAAAAAAAAGAATGAATAATATAATATAAATGAAGAGAAGTGTGAATTAAAAGCAAAACAAAAATTGTTTGATAACTTGGTGATGGGGTGGAGTGTTGTCCATGTTGTTGACGTAGGTAGATAGGTAAAAAAAACAAGCCGCTAGTTCAACAAGGAGGAGAGTTCAACATCCAATAATGACCTGTTTATCTTGTGGTTAGAGCTACTGAATGGCCTTTGTCCATCATGTGAAACAGTTCCTAGACCCATAATTAGCGGGGCAAATATAACAGTTCTATGGCATCGAACGAGCTCTTCAAGAATGATTGATGCGAATGGCTCAAGGATGGCTTCAAGAGTTCTTCCAAAATTTGTGTTACTCATTCCTGTTTATGTCAATTCTTGATTCATGTGAGGGTTATTGAAAAATAAAATATATTATATTGATATTTGTCGATATATTTCAGCGTTCCAAGTTCTGAAGAATTAAACCAAATTTTGGTAAGTCATATTGTAAAAATAAAATCTTTTAATGAAACGTTCAAGAACTGTTAGAATCTTATAAAAAGAAATAGTTCTTTCATATTCTTGATATCTATTTTAGAAACATCAACATTGTAATAGACTATTTTTTCCTAACAAATTTGTAAATTTGCCTTTCCCAAATTAAATTATGAAAATCTACTATCAACTTGACATTCAACATCAATTACTAAAGCTTGATTTTTTTTTCCGTTCACCGAAAATTGAGATTAGAATCTGCTTGAGTGTGACTGGCGCAGAAATTCACAATCTGTCAGAAATGTATGTCTGCCCGTATTTATTATTTACAACACAAACTATAAACAACTGAGTACCGATATGTTTTATTTTATAGTGGATGGACAATTCTTTAAGATTAATTTCACGATGGATGTTTTAAAATTATTTATTTATTGTGTCTTGAAATAAATAAAACCAAATATGAAAAACACATGCGTTTTCCATTTAAAGCGTTATTTCAAATCATTTCTCAACAGTAGATACAGCTGACTGCTTGTATCTCTCGCTTTGTAGGTGCATGCGCACTGATTGAATTTTAATTAGGTCTCCCAGTCACGGAGGAAATCTGAAGTTATTAAATTGCGCCTGAGCAGACAACGCCGATGAGGATATAATTTGTGATTGGTTTAAAGTTCGTCACGTGATTAAGTTTCTTCTCTTCTCTTATTCTTCGACAAAAGTGTGAAGAGGCAATAAGACTTTTAATAGATATTCTATTGATTTGTCAATTTAACCACGTGATTATGTTTTAATAAAAAACATTTTTTAGCTCTTAACTTTGCCCCTGAATGTACTATTTCTAATTTTATTATCATCTAAGTTTGTTTAACTATATTAAAATGATTATTTACAGTCTTATAATACTATACATATTTAGTGATTAAAAAATCTTTCAACATCTAATGCTATCCAATATTTATTTTCCTGATCCTTTTAGGCACGTAATGAAGAGATTGTTGGTGTTACTTGGCCTGTGGGGCGCGATGGTTGTGGCAGCCATGGAACTACCGGGATATCTCATTCCAGATAGTAAGATTCTTTCGAGGAGGAAAAGATACGTCGTTTTCCCAGAAGGAAGCACATTCTCAGTGAGTAAAAACACAAGTTTGTTAGATGCTAGACAAAGGAATGTAGATTAAAACTACGCAAATAAAGAAGGAAAAAAATGTTCTTCCAAATAAATTTATTCGCTTTCAAAATACCTAAATTAATTGTATTGAAACTTCGCATGGACATAAAGCAGAAGTACGGTTAACGTATATGGATGGTTAAAATCAACGTCCGCCATGTTGTTTCAAGATGGCTGCCAAAAAACCACATTCAGCTTCACCTTATTCTATTTTCATGGACACATACCGTGAAAACAACAGGTTAGATAGTATTAATAGTAATAAATACAATTATTATTATTATTATTATCACTGCGTCTTACTACCCGTACGGTTTATACGCACTTACGCTAATGTGTAAATGGTAGGGTGATTGTGAGATGAAATGGAGGACCTACAGTTTAACGTGGAATCCGAACCACGGTGGAGGCCTGGCATTTCACACATTCACAAGTTGTGATTAATACACGTCTTGTCAGAGGTGAAGGAAGGTTTGGCAATCAGATAAATCTGTGCCGGAACGAGGATTGAACCCCGGACCCCAGCACAGTAGTCTGACACCTTACCCCTAGACCGCCAGGTCACAAGTAATAAATACAATATACAGTGAAATGTCTTAATAACGGATACTTTCCAGGATTAAAAAAAAGTCCGTTACTAAGAAGTGTCCGCTATTTGGAAAGAAAAACAACCAGTGTTTGAATACAGTTCAGGGGTTCGAGATCTAAACATTATCCTGGAGAATGTATGTGATGTGACCTCCCACCCCTCTTGATATATTGACGGTGTGCCACTGACAGGTGGCGCTCTGCCTGACTTACAAAGCGCTCACCGGGGAGAGCAGTATATTCACCGGGGGTCTAGCCTGGGCCATCTCTTACGACCTCCCCAACGAGACCCAGCACGACGACTACAGGTACAAAGGAAGTTTGTTGCCCGCTCCGGAGATATTCCGCAGGAACCGCAGAGATCTCTATCGGAAGGTGGAGGTAGCCATGGACTCGTGAGTTACTCTTTTATACAATCAATGGCGAGACTAGTGGCTTTCCTTAAAATTTAGCAAAAAAAACAACACAATGTATCGTAAAGAGGGCGCCTTGGTCAGCGATAAAGTATCAGTCGTTGTCAGGCCACATTGTTTAAAATACAATTGTTTGTATCGTTTTCTGGAACTACTTCTATATTCTGTACTAAGCTTATACTCCATTTCACCCTTCACTTACAACCATACTTTGACATATCCATAAAAAAGAGGGGGAAGAAAGCTACGAAACTTATCTCAAAGTAATAATAATACTTAGCACCGCGTCTTACTACCCGTTCGGGTTATATGCTTCAGTACTAATTACTCTAATGCTTTAGGATTTGGGAAGGTTGAATTTAGAGGAAGTGAACCCACAATTGTGTGGAAGGAGAGTAGAAAACCATTTAGGGAAAACCACCCCCAATTCACCCGACCGAGATTCGAACCTCGATCTCCCCGTTTCTCGGCAGCCTGGCTCAACACGGAATTAGCGCGTTAGCCAGACAGCTACGCCACTGAGGCGGGTAACAATATTTTATAATTTTATGATAGATTCACATTGTTCAAACATAGAAAGTTTAAAATAAAACAATGTTCCATTTTATATGTTACCTTTAGTTTTGGTTTATTCCCTTTGCATTATTTTTTCTCCCTTCGCTTGCATAGATAAGACGAAATAAACATTTAGCCTTCTACAATCGTTTTAGGTTTTTCCTGCCGACTCTTTTACTTTATTTTGTAATCAAATATATATATATATATATTATATATATAGTATATATTCTTCGCATTAGAAGGGGCCCAATATAATTATGGTTTTTATTTCAATTCTTAGTTATATCTATGCCCTTGAGGGTTAGGGGAGGGATGGTTGTAATTATTTTACCAAACCTCCCCTAATGTAGTGTTCCATTCAACCCTCAAGAGTGTCATATTTTATTTTATCTTTTGTCTAATTTTCTCTTTGTCTTATCCTTCAAGAGCCCTCCAGTCAAGGCGTAAGATGTTGATCTTAATTTTTTTTAAATTTGTTTTAGAACCACGTCTTACTAGCTTTACAGGCTATACACCAATGTACTAATTAAACTAATTAGTCGGGGATTAGTAAGGCTTAATTTAGAGAGAAAATGCACCTCCATTTGCGTAGAGGAGAGTGTAAAACAATTTTGGAAAAATCACCCTCAGTGCATCTGACTGGGATTAGAGATTCAAACTCCTCTTCATCGGTAGTATAATCTACTGTGAGAGTAGCGTCTTAGACCATGTGATCACCGAAGCAAGTAATGCAGCTATGCATTCCTTTAAACTCGAATTTTTTTAAGGCTTCTTTAGATAGACGGGATAGTAAGACGTGTTGGAAAAAAAAACCTTAGCTGGTATACAGTTATATTTTCATAGAAAGAACCTTATCTGACATGTAGAAAAATTATCAGATCTGCTTTTGCGTATTCTTACGTAAAGTCATATGATTTTCATATGCCAATCATCGTAGAGATTATCAATACCTGTAAAGTAACCCTAATAGAATAGTAAAATGTTATGAGTCTTGACCATAAAAAAATATGTTTGTAATTAATGAAAGTATCTTCCTTTAAAAAATTGGATTGTGTCTACAATGTTCCCAGGGCTGGATTGGATGGCCGCGCATGTATACTGCGCACCATCTGTGAGTCTGCGCAGCGCCTCATTCCACGAAGTTCACTGTTCGTAGAGATGTTCCGCATTTTATTCACGTGAGTTATCTTATTTTCCACCAGGACCCGTTTGAGCTGTACACATACATTATTTACGCTAACCAAATAGGTATGATTAATTTCAACTTTCAGATCTCCAATTTTCATAAGAAAAGCCATACATGACAGCTAGGAAAGCTATTATACCCTGATATTAGTAGGAAACAAGTTCTGAAAGGCGTTATTCCGTACTAGATTCCTACTGTATAGTAGTATTTTGGCATAACAAAAGGCTTTACAGAACGGTAGAACGAAGTCCATACCGGAAGGTCTTTTATCCTTCAGAAATACTGCTATAAATCAGGATTATGGCAAGAAATAAGGCCTTACAAAAGATTCCTCTTAGCAGAATCATGTTTTATTTTAATTTTATTTTAGCACCATTTATTCGCAAACGTAATAATTACGCTTATGAGTTAAGGATAAGAAAGGTTTAATTCAGAAGAAATAATATAACCTCATTCGCATTGAGGGAGTGAGGGAAAATTCATTTAGGAAATACCACCTCAGTAAAACCGACCGGGATTCAAACCCCAATCTCCCTGTCATAGGTAGTCTTTACTTTATTTCAAGAGTGACGCCCTAGACCATGAGGCCACCGAAGCAGAGCTTAACATGTATTAACAGGTCAAATCACATAAGCTCAGCGGTCGATTTTGATAGATGTATACCTCAGTTTTAGCTTATGTGGTGCTGACTGACAGTTCACAGCTGACTTCTGACAGTCAACATTAGGTATATACCTAAATTTTGACCGTCAGAAGTGACAACTGCTAAACACATGTTTTTTGCAGATCATATGGTTTGGCATAGGGATACATAATTTGGTCTGGTAGCTTTTTAAAGCCGTCAGAAGTCAGCTGTGAGCTGTCAGTCAGCACCATAAGCTAAAACTGAGGTATAACAATATCTATAGATAACCTTTCAAAATTGGCTACGATAGTTGTAGCCCAAACGCGGATATTAATTATATCTATAAAACAACACTAAAATGTTGACATATTTGTTCATGAAAAAAATCATGCATATATTTTCTAAAAGATTGTTGAACCCAAATCCATACTACTGTATCTGTTGGCAGGCTACCTCTGGAGACGGTGGCGCCACACGAACCTAGCGAGCATCTCGAGTACGACTCTGCGCACCGTAGCGGACTAGCCGAGGACAACTGCGTGGAAATGTTCCCTACTTGTCATTTATCGTTGCTGGATATGTTCCTCAAGGGACCCGAAATGAATATCTAGCCGTCAGTCATTGTGTGAAGTGATACCGAGTACAAAAAAGTGTTTTTATTAATCAACGAATAATCACATTGTTTTCAAAACATCACCGAGCTTGTTATGAAACATAATGTTTACCAAGATTTAAATTACAGAAACTTATTGTATTTGTTACCTTATTTAATAAAATATATATCTTATAAATTGAAAATAAGTCATTTTAGAGCCAGGTAAAGTTTTTTATCAAGCTAAATGAGTGAGGGGGGGGGAGGGTTGTATTTCCTTTTTTTTTATCACCCGGTCTTACTACCTGTTCGGGTTATACGCTTATGTACTAGCTGCACTAATGTGTTAGGGATTAGTACGGTTATATTTAGAGGAAGTGTACCCACATTTGCGTGGAGGGAGATTGGAAAACCATTTAGGAGAAAATACCCTCACTTCACCCGACCGAGATTCGAGCCTCGATCTCGCCGTCATCGGAAGTTTAGTCTACTGCGAGGGTAGCGCGTTAGACCATGCAGCCACCGATGATGGATGATTTCCTAAGTTAAATAACTTCTATTTATACTTTGATAAAGAAATTTTTTTATATATATATTTTTTTTTTCTTAGATATGATAGTTGGATAATTAACTAATAATTGATTTATTCCTTGACCGTCTCTGTGGTCTAGTGTTCAGATTTCCTGGCTACATATATAGATGTCATGGGTTCGATCCCCGGTGCTTCCAGATCTTCTGAGAAGCTGTGGGTATAAAACTGGGGACAAACTAAGCCTCTTGAGAACAAATTATAAGCTACTTGAATATATAAATAGCAGATCATGTCTAAAAAACTTAGATAGACTACTGAAGGGTTCATTGTGCTGACCACATGACACTCTTTACCCACAGAATTTGGCAATATCTCCACCAACAGACGGCGGCCACTTTGTTGGTGTGGCCTGATTGCGAACTGACGCCATGGATTTTTTTTTTAATTCGTAACTTAAAGTTAGATGTTTTTGTGTCATTTTTAATCTGAATCCTACTCGGTATTACGTATTTAAATACACTAATTGAGTATGAATAAGGAAATCAAAATTTAAAGAAAATGTATTAATTTTTATTTGAGGAAGAGCTGGAAATTATCTATGGTAAAACACACTCATACAAATCCTCCAGGGATTCGAATCTCGACCTCCTCATCCCTGGCAAACCAAAATGGATTATCTCGACCCTTAGTCCACCGATTCGGGATTGTTTAAATAACAAGTGACCACACCGTCTGCTAGCGATGATAGTGCCAACACCAATAGATAGAGAGTGTCATGCTGTAAGCACGAGCCCTACGGCCGTTAATCTCAGTTTTCTAGACCTGAACTCATACTGAATTATTCAAGTAACTCCTCATTAGTCCTCATGGAGCTGAGTTTGATCCTGTCCCAGAACCATTTGCTTCACAGAAAGATACGGAAGCACCTGGAATCGAACCCGATATCTGTATCCTGTAGCTCTTACTACTAGGTGGTCTTTTGGAATACCTAGACGACATTATTTACTACATATTAAATTTTATTCTAAAGTGAACCATGAAGACAAATGCAAATGTGAATGCATCTTATTTTAAGATGGCTACTCCTGTTAATTAAAGGTGTTAATGGGCTCGGTCAACCTTTAGACAACACCAACATATATGTCAAAAATTACGTTTGGGATCGTGTTGTGGTAATTGAGGCTGCTTCTAAGAACACTTACTTTTAAAACTTTGTGGCTGTAAGTAAAAAAAGTAAATTAACAGCCAGCGCTCTCAAATTAATACACTTCAGTGGACATTTATTAAGTAAGTATTCATAAAATAGCTATCATTTAAAAAAAACCTTTTTTGTTCAAGAGTTTGATTTTAATCTATATTACAAACATGTGCTATTATTTTTTTTCTAATAAAAGCAAGATTTTTTTAACAAGTGAAACTATAATTCCAGATCATTTTAAATGTGTTTATTTTGAACTGACTAAGAAAACATTCTGCTTGTAAATAATAAAACAAAATAAAAGAGGCGTATTTAAAAATAATAGTTAAAAACACGCTACAGTGAACAGGTGCGCCTGGCGGCCATGTTGACAAAAAGGATCTAACCTAGCTTTGCCGTGTATTTATTTTACAGTCCAATTTTCATAGTTGATATAATAAGAAGGGCGTTTAGAAATTCCAAATATATATATTTTTTGCTATCAATATTTTAATTATATCTATAAATGATAATGCTGCAGACCACATAACTTGACGCATGAATGCGTGAAATTATATCTAGTAGCTTTTCTAGATTTCAGATAAGGCTCTTCCTGTAAAAATTGGATTGTAGTTTTCGTATGAAGCGAATATAAATGAATCGTGTTATAGCAGTTATCTACTAATTACATTTGTTTCTAAGTTATTTTCATTCAGTTACCTACATTTTGTTTACATTGAAATGTAACTTTCTTACCTTAATTGATTACACTATGGCCCTATCTTATAAGCTATACCATAGTGATGCCAAGCAAGGTAATCTTGTACCTATCACGGTAAATCGAGTGTACATTTCTTCATTATATATTTATAAATTACATCTGGACACGGGAATCGAACCCGGTTTAATACATCAATGTTCTTTCCACTGAGCTATCCAGAAATATTCATGTGCACAGGGTCATTATTCACTCATATTTTAAGGCAGAGTCTGGGAAGGACGTGTGGAAATCATTTAAATGATCAATTAAGATCACGAGCTATCAGATAACGCAGCCATTATCGACTCGGTAAGGCTTTATGCTTTAAAATGATAACTGTCTAAATGCGCATATCATGATGGATCCACGCTATTAATTATCTTAAGTATGGCTATATGTTTGGATACTTAGTGGTGGCTTATTTTAAATAATGAAGGGTTTAAATTTAAAATATAAATTCTAATACCTGTATCTATGAGCTATTTATTATTTTAAATATAAACTATTATATATCAAAAACATGTTTTTCATAAGTAATAATAATAATCTGAAATTTTAAAAAGTTGATGAAAAGATTACTTCGTCATGTTCCCTTTTTTTTTTTTTTCTAGGGTGTAATGGATAGATTTTTCATGATATTATGCCTCATCTGTTTGACTGTGCTGGCATCTAGCGGAGATTATGTTATGCAAAACTCCGAAGGACATCTTCTGTCCCGAAGGAAAAGATATGTGGTGTTCCCACAAGGCAGCACTTTTTCAGTGAGTAGAAGTTAATGGTGTTTTTTGTTGATATTTTGTATCGAGTCCGGGATAACCGAATTTAGTTTCATGAATGGAATATTTATGATGAAGTGATGAGGAATATTGATGATGAAGTGATGAGGAATAGTGATTATGAAAGTGATGATGAATAGTTCTGATGAAGTGATGAGGAATAGTGATTATGAAAGATGATAGAGGAAATATGATGAAGTATGAGAAGTGATGAAGATGATGAATAGGAATTTATGGAATTGATGAGAAGTAATGAGGAATAGTGATTATGAAATGATGATGAATATTTATGATGAAGTGATGAGGAATATTGATGATAAAGTGATGAGGAATATTATGATGAAGTGATGAGGAATATTTATGATGAAGTGATGAGGAATAGTGATTATGAAGTGATGAGTAATAGTAACCATATGTTTGGAAGTGGGATGGAAACACATTTAGGAAGAAAACCCTTTAGAAACATTCTGCTGAAATTTGGACTTCGATCAATCAATCACTAATTTAGAGGATCCTAACTTTTAGTTAACTCAACCAATATAGTTTTTTGTTTGTTTGCAGAGTTAAGTAATCAAAGACAAGGCATTTTTAAAAATAATTTACTTCTTACCTTTTTCATATAGGAAAATTATTTTAATCGTGATAATTTTCTGTTTCGAGTCTGGAGCTACAGCCGAAAAGGTTAGATGATAGTCACACCTCAAGTAAATTTTTTTTACGTCATAAAAGACAAGTTTAACGGAAAGAGGGGGATTATGAAGAAGGAGGATTAAAATATTGGATAGTTTGAAGGAAAGAAAAAAATTATGTGAACTGAAGGATAATGCAGAGGACGGGGTTCATTGGAGGTCTATGTTCACTGACAAAAGGAATGCATCTGTCGTAAGACAGAACACCTAATAAAATAATATAAATTAAGGTATCTACAAATAATTTGATTTTAAAAACTTGAAACCTTTGAAAATGACTAAAACAATTAATTTAAAAAAAATATGAACACTGCTTCATATGAGTATTAAAATAATATGTGTGGTTTTCCAAGGTTAAACTTACTCAGAAGAATTTACTGATAATTATTTTGAAAATTTTATAACAAAATTTAGTAGAATATATGAGAGAATATTCACAAACTTTTTAACATTTATTTTATTTTATTTCATTTAAAAAGACTGGTTTACTTTCTACGTTATTAATTATATTGTAAGCTTACTTCGGTGGCCATATGGTCTAAGGATCACTCTCGCGATAGACTAAACTGACAATGACAGGGAGGTTGGGACTAAAAACCAGTTGAGTCTACCAAGAATGGTCTTTCCCTAAGTGATTCCCCACTCTTCCTCCACGCAAACGGGAGTACATTTCGTCCACAGTTATACCTTCCTCATCCCTATCTCACTATCGTATTTTTTTCCTAGTACTGAGTCTTACTACTCGTCCGCATATCTACTAGCTATGTAAATGGACTAAAGATCAGGAAGGTTTAATTTAGAAGAAGTGTATCTGCATTTGCGTGTAAGTAGAGTGGAAAACTAATCTAAAATCACGCTTAGCTCACCTGACTGGGATTTGAACCCCGATCTTCCCATTATCGGCGGTCCATTCTATTGAGAGAGTGACGAGGCAGCTTCTTTCAAACGGTGTGCCGAGGAAGTTTTGGGAGGATCAGTGAGAAAGAATTTAAGGAAAAAAAAAAAATCTTTTAAAACCCATTATCTTCTTTTTCAAATAACACAAAATATATTAAAATTTTAGCTAATGAACTTTAAAACAAAATTTTAACAGTTTTTTTATGAATAAAACATCTCCTTAAAAAACGATGGCGTGGTTGACAGCTTTTTTGTCAGTGTTCGGTGAGTTATAAAAGTTTGAACATTGCTGCAATATATCTTCCGATCACGAGAACTGGTATTAATAATTTAATAACTCGTATGGACAGTCAGTAATGAATGGGTGCTGAAGGAGTGCGGTTTGAAGGGAATCCAATAGGTCAATGTGAAAGAAGGTCTTACAATGGTTTGGGCATGTTGAGAGTATAAGGGTGGATTGAGTGACAAAGCAAATATATGAAGGTAGAGTGTGTGGATCAAAAGGAAGGGGTAGGACGTGGTTAAATGCTGTAGACGAATGTGTGAAAAGAGAAACATTAAGAGTTTTATGAATAAAAGAGATGTATGATCGGTATATGGATATTGTTGAAGCGAAGGGAGTATGGAAAGGATAGGGAATTTTTGGAGAAAGTTAGTGAGGATGGATTAAGTACGGGGTTGTTTTTTGAGTACATCACAGTTTCTTGCCTACCCATAAGGCAATGGCGTTATTGGGTGTTTACGGGTTTTTTTTGGTGTTTTTCATGTGTTTTTTTTGTGTGTGTGTTAAGTTTTTTTCTTTTGTATATATGTGTGTGGGTTTTTTGTGGTTTTGGTGTAGTTGTTTTTTGTGTGGTTTTTGTTGTTGTTTTGTGTGATTTTTTGTTGTTATTTTATTTGTGTGTGTGTGGTTTTGGTGTCTTTTTGTGGTTATGGTGTTTGTTTTTTGTGGAATTTTTTCGGGTTTTTTGATGGTATTTTTAAAAAGAGTATTAAGACTCGTCGAAAAGAAATACCAGATTCTACTTTAGTCAGGGTCCTACTAAGACCCGGATGATTGTTTTGACAACAGACGGCGCTCTGTTTGACCATAAAGGCCTTCGTGACCGGGGACACGGAGACTGACATATTCACCGAAGGTTTGGCCTGGGCCCTCTCATACGACCTTCCTAATGAGACCCTCAAGGACAGCACCTTCCAAGGGGGCTTGTTGGCTCCACCGGAACTGGTCCGCAGGAGTCGCAGGGAGGTGTACAACAAGGTGGAGGTCATCTTGGACTCGTGAGTACACGTTGTCTGAATCAGTCGCTAGGGGCGCTTCGAAATGTCTAGGAAGACGTCGAAGGCTAAAAATATCTCCTTCTCTTCAACTTTTGAATTTTACATCTATAATAAACCTTCGTTTGCATCCTAAAAACATTTCGAAGGGAGAAGAAAATATAGATGAACCAATATAGGCCCAAATAATGAACAATTTTTTTTCTGACCCTCTTCTGTGGTCGCATGGTCTAACGCCCTACTCTCGCAGTATATTAGACTGCGATAAAGGGGAGATCGAGGTTCAAATCTTGGTCGGTTGTACTAAAGGCGTTTTTTCCGAAAAAAAAAACAACAAAACTTGTACACTCTTGCTCTCTCCACGAAAATGTGGCCACACTTCTTCTAAATATAACCTTCCTCATTTCTAGAGACATTAGCGTAATTAGTACACAAGTGTTATAACACAAACGGGTTGTAAGACGCGATGCTAATTTTTTTTGGGGTGGGGGGCACCGCTTGTACTAGGCTACCCATTTAGGCAATAAGAAAATCTGCTAACTATGCTAATGTTTTACGGGATAATAGATACTAAATTTAGAGGAAGTTTGCCCGCATTTGCGTGGAGGGAGAGTGAAAAACCACATTCAGTAAACCCGATTGGAATTCAAGTCCCGATCTCCTCATAATGGCGTCTTCAACCTTTTTATGTCCAAGGACCAAAGTTTCAGTATTTTGTTGGCTCGCGGGCCTCAATACTGTACCGATAATATTAGGAGTGAATGGATATTAAAATATTCGTATTAGCTCATTCTTATACGCTTATACTCACACAGGGATTAGGATTTCTCGTGAAGTATATCCTCTATTGTTTCATAACAGGAGTTAATAAGATTTGTCTTGTCTACTAGAGTAGTCATTGTCGGTTCAAATTACATGCGTACTAAAACGCAATACTTTTCTTTGCGCAAAATTATATTTTATAAAATACCTAATTTAAAATACATAAATTAAAAAGTTATTTATTAATTGATTATGTAAAATAATATATATCTCTTTATGTCATTTTTTAATTTTTAATAATTTTATATTTTTCATGAGCAAGTGGGCTGCAAAAAATGTTATACGGGCAACAAGTGGCCGCGGCCACGGGTTGAAGATCCCTGCTCTAAATCTTTCTCTTTACCTAGTTGAAATTTAAAAGAAGTGTTATTGACAACAACAATAACAACAAAATTCTTATCTTCGACTGTTCTTCACTTTTTTAGAATGTGTTAGTTTGTTTTATGATTAATATAATGTTTCCAGTGCTGGGTTTGACGGTCGCGCATGCGTACTTCGTACCCTGTGTGAATCTACCCAGAGGCTGACAGCTCGCAGCTCTATGGTGGTTGAGCTACTGAGGCCATATTCACGTAAGCTAACAACTCCTATAGTCGGTAGAGTTAGGTAATGTTAACATGCTCCGTGCCTTACTACCCGTCCTTGCGCAGCACCTACTTACCGCCCTTCGCGTGTGCACAACATTACTACCCATCCATGCGCAGCGCCTTACTGGCCGTACGTGCGCACTACCTTGCATTACGTCAATGCGCAGCATCTTACTGCTCATTTGTGCGCAGCGGTTTAACGCTCGTCTGGATACAGCATATTACCAACCACTGATGCGCAGAATCTTACAACCCGTCCGTGCGCAGTGTCTTACTGGCCGCACATGCGTAAGATCGTACTACCCGTATGTGAGCAGCTCCTTGAATCCATCAAACGCGCAGCACTTTACTGCTCGTTCAGCCACTGCATCTTACCACCCACCCGTGCGCAGCGTCTTAGTACTCGTCCAGCATATTTGTACTAAAGAAGTTAGGGGGCTGGAATGTAAAATGTGGAGGTAATGCACCCGCATTTAGCGTGGAGGAGGAGTGGGAAACTATTTAATGTCGGGAGGGGGGTGGCATGCCTCAATAAATTCTGACCACTCCGACACCGGAAAATCAAACTAGATTAGACGATTACTTTAGTGTTGATATTATTACCATTGTGATTTTTTTACAGTCTCTTAGTATTATATTGGGTCACTTGCACCTGGAACTTCCCTTGTAATTAAATCTGAATCATTCGCCTTGGTTCACCTCACATTAAGGCGGCCGGCCTCGGCTTTGCTAGAAGGAATCAATCGCTGTCACATACTTGTGTTGAATAGTCTTATTACCCGCCTAGGTGGCTTAGTTGGCTAACGCGCTAGTTTCGTGTTGAGCCAGACTGCCGAGGACGGGGAGATCAAGGTTCTAATCTCTGTCGGGTGAACTGGGGTGGGGGCCCTAAAGCTTAATTTACTATGCTAAACTAATTAACTATAGGACTGGAATATAGCTAACTGCTACGCTGTCTAATTGAAAAATAAGTTTAGATAGTCTTGAGAAACTCTTATCTACAATTTTGTAATAATGTACTACTACTACTGAAGGCTGCCTCTGGAGACGGTGGCGCCACATGAACCCAGTGAGCATCTCGAGTACGATTCTGCGCACCGCAGTGGATTGGCCGATGACAGCTGCGTGGAAATGTTCCCGGCTTGCCCCGTGTCCCTACTGGATGTCTTGGAGAATATGTTGAAAAAGCCAAAGGGAGATTATGAATGACACTCTAAGTAAATATATCGACACAAAAGTATATACTTTTTCATAAATTTCAAATTAAAAAAAAACTTATCGGTAAATGACTCTCAAATGAACCTTTATCTAAAACAAAAACGGTATCTATTTTTCCTTATAATTTAAAATACTCTTTAGATAGATGTAATTTTTTTTCAACCAAATCGTAAAGGACAGTTTTGAAAAATTTAAATGATCAAAAATCAGTAATTATTAAATTACACTTATTATATATACTTTTAGGAAAAAATTTATGTAAATCACTCCCCAGAAATTAATTTAGAGTGAAATTGTTATATCTATTTTCAAAAGATGTAAATATCTAAAACTTTATCAAATATTATCCTATCCTTAATTTTAAATCTCGATTAGAAACCAAGATTAGGCCTCCAGTATGTCTATATAACATCTAAATATCAAGTTTGAAATAAATTAATCAACCCGTTTAGAATATAACCCCGCGTACAGACAGATAGACAGACAGACAGACAGACAGACAGGGTAACAGAAAAATTTGCAACAGACTTTTTTTGTTTTGTTTAGGGACACAAAGAAATTTCGAGATCCTTCATAATCTAGAAGTAAAAAATGTTCACGATCAAAACATTTTCTCTAGATGAGAAGGTAAAACATATATTTAGCCATTATAATCTATATACTGAAATAACATAATAAATTAGATTTTTTGTCAAGTGAGATTAGAATTAAAATAATAAATTTAACTGGAATTTCTTGTTTTATGTTATAGATTTATTTATTCATATTATTAAATATAATAATTTAAACAAAACTATTACTGCAATATGACACAGCTTGTACACTCTGGTTAGCAAAATGTTTCAGAAATTGAAACGAATTCAAAGTTTATCAGCTACTACAACATAATTTTAATTCAATGGCTCTCAACAATTAAATATAATATTTCGTAGTTAGTGGTTTTTATAGATTTATTTTTATTGCTAGCCCATATATTCTTTGTTTATGATCAAAATGAACTTTTAAGGCATTATATAAAAGTTAATAAATTAATGTAATTATTACTAATCAAAGATATTTCAGTATATACCAAATTTAATTCAATATTTTTATCAATGATTTATTTTATCAAGTGTACAGTAATTATTACTATTATTATTATTTTATTGAATTAAACAATAAACATACAAACTACCATTAGCAACTTTACATTACGGTATTTATGTAATTTTGTAAGTACAAAATTGGGATTTTTATGTGAGTTTATATATTTTCATTGAGTAAAATTTAAGTGCATTATGAAATATTATTTATAGCAGAATACAGTGTGGTGTTAACTCAATATGTTCAGCGATCAGATAAATACATACCGTTGCAATGATTGTTTCTTGACTATTTAAATTGGTTGTGTTCGCGTCGCCTGCTACAAACAGTTCTATATGTACTTTCCTGCTTTTGTGTTCGCGTCACGGGAGCAAATTTACTCTCTGGTTGTTCTCGTCGTCGTCACAGCTGTCTGTACCCGTGGCAGAAAATAACTGCCTTTTCTATTTCGTCTCATGAGTGGGAGCGAGTGGGTCATTTTTGAAACTGAATAAAAAGAATAAAAAGCGCACCATTTTTGAATTATACTTAACCTAAAATCTTGAATTCGATTTAACAAAATTTACAAACCTATTCGGTGGCCGCATGACCTAAGGCGCTACTTTAACAGGAGACTAGACTGACGATAACGGGGAGATCGAAGTTCGAATCTCAATCGGGTGTACTGAGGACTTTTCCAAAATGTTTTTCCACTTTTCATCCACACAAATGTGGATACGCTACCTATAAATAGTATTAATAATCCCTTAAACCATAAGTGTAATTATCGCGTATAACAAGAACCGGTTAGTATGATGCAATGTTGAAAATATTACTAATTTTGAGTTGACTACAATAAAATGTTCTTCCTTTTAAGAAGTGTTAGAATGTAAAATTCCGAAAAAATAAAATTAAGTTTGAGAGCTATTTGGTTAAAATCTTTTTTCAATATTTATGCTATCAAACATAACCTTAGTTTTTGGCATACAATATATTTGTGATCGCAGAGAAAAAGTGTGAATTGAAGGTTAAAAAAATAATTTTAGGGACCTAACGCAAATTGTAGAGTTCAGTTCAGTTTAGTAAAAATAAAAAGCTGCATGGTCTAACGCGCTACTCTCGAGAAAGTGGGCTACCGGTGATTGTATGAGATGGTCAAAAACAGGGTTTGCTTCCGCCATCTTTAAAAAGAGAACTGAAAGGATTGAAAAGCTGCTCGCATCGCCTCAAAGAGAATAGCTTGTTCCATCTGCTCCTAACTTACGGCTAGCTGTACTCGTCACATGTGTAGAACTGTTCCCAAACTTCGACGCGAACAAAACTATTGAATTAATCAATGAATGAATCCATATAAGTAATTGTAGCAACAGATTTTATATCAACAAAATCTTTGCTAAATGTAGTTTTTTTCTTTTTCTAAGTTCTACATTCAGGATCATAGGTAAAGGCTTAGGAAAGGTTAGCGATACCATTTTGGCACATAAATCACACATAGATAATTAATAAATAGTTCAAGGTCATATTTATAATATAACATGAGCATTTTCTTTGAAAGAAAGTAATTGATTACAACGTCATAGTAGAAATGCAACACTAGATATAGTTATATTGCTGTTGTTCTGTACCTAAGTTGATATGAGTTAGAAAAAAATATTGTTTTTTCATTATTAAAAAGTGAAGTATTGATAGTTTACTGAAACACAATATAACTGAATTCAAAATATAAGTAAAATATTTACACCAATATTCTTGCAAAAATATTGATACTTTTCGGCTTGTTGAGTCTTCTATTGCTTTTAACTTTACTAATTTCCAATTTTAAAAGTGATAATGTATAATTGTATTAAATATTTTTAATCTACGTAAGGGTATTTTTATATAATTTTCAAATAATTTATACATTACAAATATTAAAATATATTTAGATCTATTGTCTAAGAAGACAAAATCCTAGATTTTTTATTGGCTTTAATCATTGGATGTATAACATTCCTAAAGTACCATTATTTTTGTCACAATTTTAGTTTAAATAAATGGAAGACGTTGATTTAATCAATTGGTTCAAAGAAACAACAGGTTTTTTTTTTCATTTTATGTATACAATTCAGCATCAACTAGAATAAGACAATAAACATTGCAAGTAGGATTTTGTTAGATTGTTAATAATTATGAGTATTCCATAAAAATGCTTGTTTAATTCCAAATATTAAAAATCCAAGCATATTAAAAATATAATTAATACATACTAGATTATTTTATATTATAATCATTTGGAAATACAATAAAATTAAAAGTCATTTTACAATCACAACCTTCTTGATGAAACTTTTAAAATTAAAATGTAAATAGCATTTGAAAATTATAGATTGAATTTTTACATTGTACTTAATTTATTTATCAAAGGGATTTTACAAATAGGATAAATTTGTATGAATACTACATTACATTTAATTGGTTAAACATGTATATTATATCATTTCTGTAATTTATTAACTGCTACTGTAGCTGATGAAGAATGTAAACCTAAAATGAAATATTTATTTCAAAATATATAGGTATAGTTATTTTGATTACGTATCTTTGTTGGATTGTATTCAACTTTGAGTAGCATTCAATAATTATAAATTAAATAGCAGGATGTCCACGCTTAAATAATTGAATATTTTTTCTTTAAAACCACAATGCTGCCATTTACAAGTGTGCATCCATTTAACGTTATATATTTTAATATTTATTGTATTTTATTTGAAACTTCAATGTTTCATGAAAATGTGTTTAAATTTTATTATAAGAGACTCGTTTCTTATGTTTTAAGTTTTCTTGTTTTCCTTTGATTGTCTTCCTAGCATTTTAAAAACATAATCATAGATAATATTTGATTGTAATTACTATAGTAATTAATAAAATAAATACATCAAGATATAAATATATATATAATCACTAACCAAACTTGCTGAACAACTTTATCTAGAAAAGAAGATTAAAAATAAATTGGGCTAACTACAAATTTTATTTAGTCATAACAATATTAGGAGTATTCAAACATTTCTAATGATTATTTTATTACCTGTAGTATCAGTGAACAATTTTTGTTGAATATACTTGCATTACTTTATCAAAAACAGTTCACACTTTTAAATACAGTATTTTGATGACAACCTTTACTTTTTTTTTATCTTGCATCACTGTATTTAGTTAGAGCAAATGTTTTAATACTTCGATCGATAGATTATTTCACAGATAAATCAATTTTCATAACACTGCCACTCTCTTAACTATGTTGTGTTGTTCAATAGAAACAAAGAGAAAATATAACGTTTTTTCCAAAATTACGGGTCAGTCTAGAGTTTTTATTAAATAGTCATAGGGAAATAATATTTTAAAAGTTACTTACACAAGTTATGATAGTTTTTTTAATTTTTCAATATTATGAATTATTTATTTTCAACAAATCAATTTAAAATAATATTATTATTTAACAAATATACTCAACAATATGTTGATTATCTTTATGATAAAACACTTTTAATAATTTTAAATACTATGTTGAAATTTCCAAAATGTTTTACAATGATTTTTTTGTTTAGTTAGTCTAGTTTACTAAAATGTTCGATAGACTGTTTCATGTATTTTATAATATTTTTGAAAACATGGAAATTTCAACCAAACACTAATGATACTAATGTATCGGCTAATTGTATCTATCTTCATTCTCTTAGTGAGTATTTTTGAGTCTTATTTAGAGATTTTAAAAATAAACACAATAATTATATATTTTAAAACGTCCAAATATGTTGCTAATTTAATCTGTTTTAATTAATGTATAAAGTGAGTTGTCAAACTTAATAATTTACTTGTAATACTTTTATTACGTGTAAGACACCTAAAATATTTTTTTACACATATGATATGAATAAATTTAAGATAACAGATGTTTCCAAAACTGGTCAAAAGGTTTTTAACTGTGTTCATAAGAATGGAATAAACAAACTATGTTTCATATTAATGGTTAGTAGATTGTTTTGACTAATTAATATAATTTAATTTGATTGAATTAGCAATAGTCAAATTATTGAAGCTTAAGATAGAAATGATTAAATTTAATGAAAAATTCATGCAAAATTTATTTTTGTTGTTAATGTTTTTTTTAAAAATATAATCAAACTTTGACTGTTAAATTCCTTCAAATAAATGAGTAAAAATATTTTATTTTAAACCAAAACTAAAATCTACTTCAAGGTAATAAATAAATTTAATTTGTTAAGTATATTTTTATATAGTATATCTATTCACTATTCAGTCCTTATTAAATCTATATTAGTTACACCTACAAATGTAATTCAATAAGAGATTATTTAAGAAATAATTTATTAATTTAACATTCGACACCACACATTCAGCTATTAAACTCAAGACATCTTCAGAAATATATAAACATTATATCAAATCAACACATAAAAAATGGAAGAAACTAAATATTAAAAGCTTTTTTACTATTATTTAACATTTAGTTGTTTAGAAGATGCTTCAAGGTTAGCTATATTTTAAAAATTTCCATCCAAAATTCATCCTATGTACGGTAAGATATTTAAACCCTATTTTTTCCTGATAATTCATTTTTTATTTTATTTATAAGCCCAAACATTTTGGAAATATATATAAAAATTTTAAGATATTTTCCTTGCATGCTCTAAATGTCTATATTTTTGAGGGTTCAGTTTATTCTAAAACAAAAGTACTGTATGTATTCAAAATCTTTAAATTGTACTTTAACTCCGTTATGAGAAAATGTGATTTATTAACATTGTGTAAAAAATAACATAATAATAATAATAATCTTTTTAACTCTTGAAAATTACATTCTTATAGTAATTTATGTTTCCCCTGTAGCCTTTAGCTATAATTTGCGTCTTGTGAAATATTTTATAAAAATTTCTAGTTTTTTTTCCCTTAAACAACTATAAAGGTGTTATTTATTAATATCAACTTTATAATAAAGTGACACCCCTTAAAAAATGTAAATATAAGAAAGTTAATGAATCTTAAAAATATGTTAATAAGTTTTTACATGTAGATTATTCAAACTATACGCCTACTTTTCCATAATTTTAATGTAACAAATACTGTATGAATTTAAATACTTTTTCTTGACTTTAATTATCTAGTTTCTCTTCTCAACTCTTTATTCATATTTTAGAATTATTAAATACTTTGTCTAAATAATTTATAAGCAATTTCTAGCATTACTAATTTTAGTAGATCTACTTCGGCGGCCGCGTGGTCTAACGCGCTACTCTCGTGTTGGACTAGACTGCCAAAGAATCCCAGTCGGGTGCACTGAGGGTGTTTTCTCCTAAATGGTTTTCCACACGCCCTCTATGCCAGTGCGGGTGCATTTCTTCTAAATTAATCCTTTCTAATCCCTAACTCATTAGTGTAATTAATACATGAGCGTATAGCCCGTATGGGTAGTAAGACGCGGTGCTAAAATAATAATAATAATAATACTATTAGTAGCGCATAATCCAAACGGTTAGTATGACACAGTGCTAAAAATTATAAATAAATAAATTGTGATATGATTGTTTTTATCCAAGCAAATAAAAAACTACAGTCCACTCTAGAATAGAGCGGCGTTTCCCAAACTACGCTACGCGTACCCCCAAGGTACTAGAGGGATTTCAGAAGAAACACAGCATGCCACTGAGTTTTATTTAACATACATTTTTTTATAGTAGAAATTCATAAAACAACGTTAAGAAATATTTTAACATGACCCCATGGACTTTATTAAACCTTTATTCCCCGCTGTCAACGACTTTGTTTGAGCACTAAGACTTTGATTCATTTTCTGAACGCCCGTTACATTTTACAAAATTGCCGTCGGGCATTTGTTTCCTACTTTGTATGAATGGATGAAAGAGGTACTTGGTAAGGTGCATGGCTTTAAAGGGTACTTTGCAGCCATGGCTTGAGGACTTTGGTAGGCCATGGCTCTGAAAGGGGTACTTTGGCTAGGCCATGGCTCTGAAAGGGGGTACTTTGGCTAGGCCATGGCTCTAAAATATGGGGGTCTACTTTTGGCCAGGCCATGGCTCTGAATAGGGTACTTTGGCTAGACCATGGCTCTGAAAGGGGTACTTCTAGGCCATGGTCTAGAAAGACCATTCAGGCTGCCCTGAAATGGGTATTGGCTGCCTGAGTATTTAGGCTAGGCCATGGCTCTGAATAGGGGTACTTTGGCTAGGTCATGGCTCTGAAAGGGATACTTTGGCCAGGCCATGGCTCTGATAGGGATACTTTGGCAGGCCATGGCTCTGAATAGGGGTACTTTGGCTAGACCATGGCTCTGAAAGGGATACTTTGGCCAGGCCATGGCTCTGAAAGGGATACTTTGGCTAGACATGGCTCTGAATAGGGATACTTTGGCCAGGCCATGGCTCTGAATAGGGTACTTTGGCTAGGCCATGGCTCTGAAAGGGTATCTTTGGCTAGGCCATGGCTCTGAAAGGGTACTTTGGCTAGGCCATGGCTCTGAAAGGGATACTTTGGCTAGGTCATGGCTCTGAAAGGGGTACTTTGGCTAGGCCATGGCTCTGAATAAGGGTACTTTGGCTAGGTCCATGGCTCTGAAAGGGGTACTTTGGCTAGGCCATGGCTCTGAAATGGGTTACTTTGGCTAGGACATGGCTCTGAAAGGGGTACTTTGGTCAGGCCATGGCTCTGAAGGGGGTACTTTGGCTAGGCCATGGCTCTGAAAGGGTACTTTGGCTAGGTCATGGCTCTGAAAGGGTACTTGGCTAGGGAATAACCCTAAAAGGGTTAGGTAAGGGACTTTGTAAAAAAAAGGTTTGTGAATAACTGGCAGAGAACAAAAACTTAAACAGCGTAAGAAATTAAGTATAGTTTTAAGAGGGAAACATAAACTCCTATAAGAATAATGAACCTTTCTCGACCAAACCCTTCCACCAAAAAAACAAAAAACTAAGGTCCCTGTGTGAAGGGGAGGGCCGTGTTTAATCCTCTTCAGGCCCCATCATCATGATCCTCATCTTCTTCTTGGCTATCTTTGAGTACCGGATGTCTATGGGACGTGTCGTGTCGTAAAGAGAGGGCGCCTGCAAGATGATAAGGGCCGTACCCATGATACAGGCCACGGTGAAGATCCACAAGAACAGTCTGTCCAACACCATGGCCACGTACTTCCAGTCTTCCTCCACCTGGAGGAGGAACAATCAACAACATGGAGTGAGGGCCAGGACGACACGGGGCAGCTCGTGAGTTGTAAGGCTCGACAGGACTCTACTAACACACCATTACCTCTCAATCAGTAACAAACTTGCACCTTTTACATCCGATAAAACCATGCATTCTTTACTGTGTGTGTGATTGGTCAATTTATTTTTATTTTATTTACTTGAGGTATTTAAAATGCACGAACAGACTGACTATATCACTAGAATTTGTATGAGCGAGAACGAAAGAGCCTACCAATTTCACCGGGAAAGGTATTCTCACATACTTTTCAGGGTTATTTTTACGTGGCATAATCGACATGGGACCGAAGGCTTTATTTCAACCTACGAAGGAAGTTGGCTGGGTTTTGAACCCACAACCATCGGATGCTGAGGTGACTTTAAGACTACTGAGGTCGACATATTGGTCAATCGAATAGTCCAAAAGGGATGTGTGTGTGTGGGGTTAACAGTACAGTTATGTTATCTTCTATTTGGTATCAGACTTGAATTTCAAATATTCAAGATCAACCTTTGTAATGTGAGGAATGCCAGACCTCCACCGTGGTTCGGATCCCAAGTTAAACTGTAGGTCCTCCATTTCGTCTCACAATCATCCCTACCATTTACACATTAGCGTAAGTGCGTATAACCCGAACGGGTAGTAAGACGCGGTGCTTAATAATAATAATAATAATAATAATAATTTAATTTCATAATAATAAAGATCAACCTTTTTTAAAACGATAAAATATACTTTCTCTGATTACGTTACTGTGTGTGTGGCTGGTCAATTGAGTAGTGAAAAGGGGGTAGGTTTAGAGGAGTTTACTAAGTACAGTCCTGTCAAGCATGGTTCGCCCTAGCAACAACCCTACGAGCTGCCCCTGAAATGATACTGAGAATTTAATACAACACTGTGGTTTGGTAGATGTGTCATTTGATCAATTACCCCACGAAAAAAAAATTATTACTTGGCCACACCAAAGGGACGTGTTAAAAGGAGTCATTAATTGTTCATTAGACAGTTTATTTCTGTGCTTTACTTTACATCCATGACTGTTTCCAGATTGTGGTCTGTCAGTTTTTTTTTTATTCAAGCCATATATTTTCCACTACCGGCTTGCTAGGCCTGTCATAGCTTCAAGTGCCTTATAATCTAACTTAAGACTAGGACAGGATCAACATCCAGTCCCTGGCCGTTAATTTATCACTATGAAAGGGTAAATCCACATTTCACCAGTGATACATTTTCGGCCATGCTGGGAATCGAACCCGGGACCCTTAGCTCAGTAATCAGACATGTTATCAACTGAGCTAAGATGTTGGATTTATTTCTATGCTCATCTTCTCAATTTTCCTCTTGGCTACTTACATGTTTACTCCAATGAGGAAGTGAAAATTCAGAGGTGTGGCGTGCCCTTAGCAAAATAAATCTCGGTACTACATATTTCTGGGATTTGAACCCTGAGCTCTCTGTCATCAGAAAGGTAGAATAGATTAATCAGACACCTTTGTCTACGTGTCCAGCGTTTTAAGTGGTAAAAAAACATATATTGACTAAGGTATCGTATTTAAAAGGCACACTACTTATGGAATAGCTTTGACTAAAATGACGATTTTTTTTTAAATAAAAATATCTTAAAATATCTATCTATTTTACCTCTTTAGAAAAAAAATGTGAAGATAATAGTTTGAACACGCAGTACTCAATTTACAAAATTAATTTTTGAGGATGTTTTTGTTTTAATAAGGACAGTTTTGAATATAAATAGTAGGAAAGAATAAATTTTAAAATAGTTATCAACATATTTGAATTGCCATCTTTCTTCATACTTATACATTATTCAATCACACAATTACTTTTTAAGGTGAGGATGCAGGAAAAGCGAGAAAAGATGAGTGTTTTTTCAGTTTTTTTTTACTAAAAAATTTTTTTGGTCAAAATAAATAAAATATTGCTTCAGTAGCATCGAGTTTAATTTTCTTCACGTGGTGATATCAACAGTTGTTGAATATCTGTCAATGGTGTTCTGAAACTTAATGAAAACTTTTTCTCTTCATTTAAAAAGTTTCTCGTCTGACACTTCTATGCTCATTACATAAATATTCAACAGCTGTTGATATAACCATGTGAAGAGGATTAAACTCTATGGTTTTACTGTAGCAATATTTGATTTATTTTGACCAAAAAAGATTTTTCTATAAAAACTGCAAAAATATTTCCCTTAACTTGCTTTTCCTACACCCCCACCTAAATGGAACTCTAACGAATAATTTTAAAATGTAATTTTCATGTATGACTCAAATGATTTTATCTTTAATTTCTAGTTTCTACATATTATTTACAGCGAATAATATCATTATGGTTTATTTTAACTCAAATTGATTATATTTCAAATTTTCTCTACTTCATCGAAGTCACTGATTACTCTTATTGCTAGTCAAGTTTACCTATTATTGTATTTTTTATCTTCAACTCTGCAAGTTGAATATACTAATTTTATAATTTAACCTTATCAAATTTGTGCTTTACAACAAAATTTAACTAATTCTTTATTGTATACATTTTTCTACACATCTGTTGTGTATATTTTTTCATATTTTAATCTCGTATTACTAATTTGTATATTCCAATTAACAAAACTTTATATCATTTGTTCTTTTACCATTTATTGACTGACTAATGCGGAACAAGAAAGATATCAATGCTATAGGTTGATAACTATTTCAAAATTTATTATTTATTATTATTTTTATTCAAAATCTAAGTTTAAATATTGGTAAGGAAAAACTACGAGAGTTTATTTATTATATTTTCCACGTGGATTTTTCAAGAACTTCTTCCCTTAAAAATCTAATCTTTTAATAATCACGAATGAATCTGTTTTATGAGAACTACAAACGTTTCTTATTCTTTTCATGTCTAGACAAATACATATAAAACAGCGCTGTAACATTCGAAACACACAATAAAAAAAAATTCTCTTATCTCTTTTATATTCCTTACCAAAAAATAGTATACCAAGTTTTTATTTTTCTCGTTCATTATTTTCTTGTAATATTTTATATTTTATTGATCGTGAAATGTCTGATTCTGAAGTCGTTAAAACTTCGTCTTACTACCCGTCTTGGATGTATTTATATATTAATCACGTTAATGGGGGTGGAGATAAGTAAGGTAGAAATCGGGAAAACTTTATCATAATTTGCATGGAGGGAGAATGGAAAACCAAAAAGGGAAATATCTTGTATATAATGCGCGTGCATATCAACGTGGGTCTAGCGTGTATATATATGTATATATATATATATATATATATCAAATCTAAATTATACATCTTTAAGTTTTCTACATAGGTATCACCATATCGATTGGGCTTTATATTTAAAAAAGATGGTACCTGAAATGGAGAAGGGTTGTTTTCATTGGTATCACTTGATAACTAATAAGTTACACCTACTTACATTTTCAAATCTGTCCTTATTTTTGGCATGTTGAGCAATGAACCTAGCGTCATCGACTGTCTTTTCCATTTCTTGCGTAGGTTTTTCAAAAGGGGGGCTAATATCGTGCACCCCACACACCAACCCACTAACACAACCGCCGGGACTAAACAGTTCGTCGTCTCCCCCAGGCAAGGGTAAAGGTATGGGGAGGGGCTCCCCGAAACAAGGTCCGACCCCCCCTGCCGCCGCCACGTCGAACCTCGACGGGGGCAGAGCCGGTATCTCGTAATCCGCACTGAACCTCTTCCCCCCGTACGCCACGTATTTGTCTATGTCCGAGGGGACGTCGAACACACCCGTCAACACCCCTTCCGGCGGTTTCAACTCGTCCTCGTCGTCCTCGACGGCGTCTTCCTGTTTCGGTCGCTCGATCAGGAGGATCTTGGGCAGTATCTGGATGAACACCCTGTGGACCCAGGGCCGCATCCGGTGCGTGACTGGAGACCGGAAGTTCACGTTGAGCACCGCGATCGTCACGACGACTGAGAGGGTGACTAAGACCATGGTGAAGAGGAGGTACTTGCCGAGTAGAGGTACCGTGAGTGAGGTAGGAGGAATGATCTCGGCCAAAAGCAGGAAGAACACGGTCAGCGACAGCAGGATGGAGATACACAGCGATACCTGAACAAGACAGTAAGAACAAGCGAGAAATATTATCGGAACTAGGTCATTATCTTGGACAGCAACAAGAAGAACATGGTCCAAAATATCAGAATGGAGCTACACAGCGAAATAAATAAATCTGTGAGTAGAAGGGGAGAGATAATGTAGCCAACAGCTAAGGCGAGGAGGGAAGGGGTGGATGGTATTTTTAATTCGTATAAATCAATATAAAGTATAATAATGCAATAAAACGTGTCCCCACCTTTTCCCCGGAAGCTGAGGGCAGGTAGAACACTAGCACGGAGAGGAAGGAGATGCCCACGCAAGGGATGATGAGGTTGACCGTGTAGAAGAGGGTCTTCCGTCGCAGAGTGATGTTGAAGATGATGTCCGGGTAGGGCTCTTCGCAGCAGCTGTAGAACTTCTCGTTCCTGATGGCGGGCACCTTCATGATGTCCCACTCTACCGACAGGTAATAGTCCTGGAGGTCTATCCCCACCTCGATAGTGTCGGAGTCTGGCGTCTGATGACTGTGTCGGAGGTCCACCTGAGGAACCCAAAAACAAG
Organism: Timema podura; assembly: GCA_033556935.1. NCBI lineage: Eukaryota > Metazoa > Arthropoda > Insecta > Phasmatodea > Timematidae > Timema > Timema podura. Next base: position 52,553,187 of record JAVRXN010000012.1, on the reverse strand, counting down.
TCCCCTTATAAACTGGACCAAAAGGTGGAGAAAAAATGTTTGTCCAGTTTGAGGAGTAACTTTCTAGGACGTTTGTTCTAGCATAGTGTCATTTTACAGGACACTCTTATTTTGACCAAGATAAAAAGGTCCTCATCTAATTCTGTGATGCCCATGAAAATATTGAGTAACTGTTGTCTTACGACAGGTTCTTTGCCTTTTGTTCAAACTGACTCCTCCAGCATGTATTTATCAGAAACATCCTTTTTACTTTCTCTCAACACCTCGGAGAGAAAGTATTGTGATCGTCAAAAAAAATTGAACTCGAGGTTTTGATAAATGTCTACGTTTCATGACCTCATGAAACCAAAAAAGTTGTTTTTGCAATTCTGTTTGTAGGTCTGTCCCTCGGGCTATAGCCGAAACTATTTTACCGATTGAGATAAAACTTGGTATCTGAGGTTTTCATAAGGTCCCCCCCTCCCCCGAGGGATTTTTGGAATTAGACATTTAACCCTAAAATGAAGGGTAGATCACTGAAGGGCGTATAGAGGAAAAATCAATTTTCTCAAAATTCGCTCTAATGATTTTGATTTAATATTATATCTAGACACTGTTTATTATTACAAACAAGATGGAAATCCTCATTTTCTTATGAAAATGACTTTGAGCAATGGTACCTTACATAGGGGTAATTTTCCATTTTCATTATTTCTCAGCAAATATTTGAGATAAGAAATAACTTAGCGATGCGTCGAACCATTTATTTATTTATCATGAACACTTTTAAAAATATATGCCTGTGTACTAAAAAAAATATTTCTAAGCTAATTGGATGGAAAGAATTGATAAAATCTGCGCTGAGGAATGAATATGGTCAAGAGAACTAGAAATAGGTACTAAGAACTGGACTGCCACCATTCTAGGTCTCCAAATGACACCAGGGATCATCTGAGGGAGTTTAGAGTATTTAGTGAACTAGGAATATTTAAGCATTTTAGAAGAATATGTGTGTTAGCTGTGTCACTGAAATTCTGAACGAACTGTGAGGATCTCAAGAAGATTTGAGCACGCCAGCTGGATTTTATGATACCTAAAGTTATCCATAGTTCACTTAGATACTCTAGTGCAAAGATTCTCAAAGTGGGGTCCATGGACCTTCGGGGGTCCCCGAGGCTCATCTAGGGGGTCCACGTGACTAAAAAGTTTGAGAACCACTCCTCTAGTGGATTCGCGTTTGAATCCCAAACAAGATGGTCGAGTGGAAATTAATTTAAAATAGTAGATTTAATTTAACAAATTGAATAAGAATATTTAGGACCACCCAAACACCTCTGTGGTGTAATGGGCAGAGTTCTTGCCTACAGATTCCGGGGTCCTGGGCTCGATCCCTGGCTCTTCCAGATTTTTCTGTGACGCAGTGAGTCCGGAACGGGGTCAAACTCAGCCCCATGGGGAAAAATTGGGAGCTACTGGAATAAAGAAGTAGCGGCTCCGGTCTAGAAAACTGGGATCTACGATTGGAGGGTTCGATCTGTTGAACACATGACACCCTTAAGGTATCAGCAAATGTTGGCACTATCTTTCACCGACATGCGGCGGCCGCTCGGTCGCTGACGCCATGGAGTTTGTTTGTTTTGTTTAGAACAACCCAATGGTCATTAAGTTTCAGTTGCTAATAATCTAGCCCTGTCACGTGCCACGAAGAAATCATCACTAGGAAGACAAATTAAAAAAATGGTGGCTCTTAAGGTTGTTACGTTAGTTTCTGTTTGTCCTCCCTCCGTTCTTCTGTGAGGGTTTTTTGTGTTAGTCAGGTTAGCTTGAACAGCCTCTTCTCACAATTTATAACATCCCGTCTCCAAACATCTCCACTCGTGTTATCCCCCAGTAAAGAATCCTCTTTATCTATTTCATCTCACACCCGCACCAGCTACCCATCAACGTCACCCACACACACAGCGCATTCTCGTGGTGCACGTAACAAATGTTGGTACAAAAAAAAAGAGAGTATTATTTATCTCCACATGACAGATCAGTAAGGTTTTGGTTGGAAGGAATTTTTAGAAAATACAATGGAAACCTTTCTAAATGAATCGTGATCATTCTTTCGAATGACAAAAAAAATTTAAAAAAATACATGACCCAGCTATACCTAAATTTTCCTACAAACATAAAAAGCTAATGTATCTGGTCGCAAGTATTAATACGTTCAGTCACGTAATCTGCAGATGTTTATTTTTTTTAAACAAAATCACATACAATTCCTTATATTTCAAATTAATGTTTTTTTTTTTCTTTCACGACACATGAAGAATACAGGAGAAAGTCACATTACATATATTTTTCATGACAACAAATTTTATATCATAAACCCCATAAGGACCCCCAGAAAATAATATTTAATTTAAATTAATTTAAATATGACAGACTTCACGTTTAACCATTATCTAAAAATGCATTAAAGAGGTATCATAATTGTCTAACAGATGGCAGCACTAACTCAATTTAAAGTGTATTAGAAAGGCATCATGATTGTCTAACAGATGGCAGCAGTAACTCAATTTAAAGTTCATTTTAAAGGTATCATGATTGTCTAACAGATGGCAGCACTAACTCAATTTTAAGTTCATTTTAAAGGTATCATGATTGTCTAACAGATGGCACCACTAACTCTATTGGAGTTAACATTGGACTTTTCCTCCTCTTTTCCTTGTATCCTTTATATTGAATACCAGTATTTCAAAATTGTTATATTCATAAAAATAGAAAAATCCCCAAAATTACGGGCTATTCCATCAATTTCGGATGGACGAGTTTATATTGTAGATTTCATATTTATTTGCGGTGAACAGTGATTTAATTTTATTATATTATTAGTGTTATATCATAAGTATTGATATCATCTATCAAAAGGGATAGCTGCAGATAACATGATTTGAAGTATGAATCTAACCTTAACTGATCACTAGGGTTGTGGAATCTGAGGCCTTTTTTTATACCTTGTCGATAGATGTATCTTCATTGTTTTAATTAATTTAAATAAATAATTGGTATTTATAAAGTATAAAGTAAAAGATTTAACCACTCTTATTAATGTATCCATCTATAGTTGGAACACTATATTATTTAGGCAAAATCTACTCTACATGAAGATTAAGGCCTTATGAGGAGTCCGTGACATGACATGCGGGCCTTCCGGCACAAAAAGTTTCCCCCCTCCTCCGCTTTACACTATGGCTTTATCTTATAAGATACACAATAAGTAAAGCCAAGAAGAATCTCTTTCAGTGTAAATGGAGAGCACATCACCTGTTTGTTCTCCTACTGTCGTACTGATCCACCTAGGAAAGTTAAACACCCCACTTGTATGACGTTTATGAATTTCTGATGGACTCTACTAACGCCATAAAATGTTAATTTAACGAACACGAACTAAGGAAAGTATTTTTTGCAGTTTTTGTATCAAAACTTTTTTAGACAAAATAAATAAAATATTGCTCCAGTAGAAACATAGAGTTTAATTTTCTACACGTGGTGTTATCAACAGTTGTTGAATATCTGTCATGAGCATAGTGGCATTAGATGACAAACTTTTTAAATGAAGAGAAAAAGTTGTCATTACATTACAGGACATCTATGATAGATATTCAACAACTGTTGATATCACCGTGTGAAGAAAATGAAACTCTATGTTCCTACTCAAACAATATTATATTTATTTTGAGCAAAAAATTGTTTTGATACCAAAACTGCAAAAATACTGCCCTTAGCTTGTGTTCTCTTCACTCCCGCCTTAAACTAAAAATCCCAGTAAAACCGATCAGTTTTACAAAATAAAATCAGATAAAAAGGTGAAGTCGCGCGGAAGAATATAATATTGCACGTCTGCCTACATAATTCGTAGCCCAGTTTGCTGAGAAATTAGTCAGTACTGATGTACCGTTGTCCAGGAGACGCCCGAATGTACTAATCGTTCATCCTTTCCACGGAGGCTCTTTCCATTTTTCGATGGGATGATGGTGATGGTGATAGTGAGTATTAGGATGTGGAACCAGTGGAAACCCTTAAAACCTAACCTAACCCTGGCGACTGTTAGGAAGGAGGGGTAGTTCCCCTTTCTAGGAAAAATACCCGAGTCACCAGCCTGGAATCAAAACCACGAGAACCTTAGGCTCGTAGCCAGACGCACCGACCACTACTACACCAAGAAGCCGGTTAAGTCGCGCGGTACTCACCAGATATCCGTCGTACGTCCAGGAGCCGAACTTCATGAAGCACGTCTGCTCGTCGAAAGGGAAGTACTCGACGTCGATCTCGCAGAAAGACTTGTAGATGGCCGGCGGTTTCCAGGTCACCTTGCCCGTGTGATGGAGGATGGCTTTCGTCATGATAGTCACCTCGTAGTTACCATCGGCGCTGCGCCAGAGTCAAACGGTGAGCGGTTACAGTGGGAACTGACCAAGTCACTCCTTCATCTACCCTCTTTCCCACATCTTAACAACCCGTTCTGGTTATATACTCTTCTGTACTAATTGCGATGATGGTTTTAAGGATTAGGAAGGTCATGTTCAGAGGAAGTGTACCCGCATTTGTATTGAAAGAGAGTAGGAAAACGTTTGGTAAATATCACCCTCAGTACACCCGACCAATATTCGAACCTCAGTATTCTCGTCATCGGGAGTCTAGTCTCCTTGAGAGTAGTGCCTTAGACTATGCGGTCACCGAAGCGGGTAGGTAAAGTAATTAATGTATGGGACTGAAATTTATTTTAACCAAATATTCATATGAGTTGTACACAATAAAAGATTTATAATATTAATAACATTAGTAGTAATAGTATAAAATAATAATAATAATAATAATAATATAATAAATATTGCTTGTCGTGAACTTTAATTATTTGAAACCATTAAATCACTATTTATCTAAATTAATAAAATTAAGTGTTTGTTTATCTGTCATGAATATTGCACGATATCAATAGAATGCAGCGAGAGATACGACATTAAAAAAAATTAGTAGCTCTCCTGTATAAACACACCTCTAAGCTGGAATTTTAAATTTTTTTATTAGATCTTTTAAAATGTATTTAAAACTGGGTAGGAGTAAATAAAATGAAGGGACTTTTTTTTTTCTTTCTGTTTGAATAAAAGAAAGGCGTTTTCCGGGTTAACCACGCAATTCACTTCACGACTATCCCGGGCATAGCTGGGTATTTTTACTAGTAGATATTTATATATATATATAATATATATATATATATATATATATATATATATATAAAAGGGAAGAGAGTGACAGGACTCGAAGCCTCTCTTCTATCGCTCTCTCTACGTGTGCAACTAAGCTAAACCAGAGGTGGGTTCTGTGTGTGTGCGTCAGGTCTAAACCAATGCACTTTACGATGGGTGGATAGTTTGAAAGAAAGACACGACTCTAGTAGATTAGGTTGGAGAAACCTCCAAGAAGCAGACTGAAGAATAAAGAATGCCAGAGCAAACTCAACTGAGTGGAAGTCAGGGCAAGAAAAAAAAAAAAAAACTGACAGAAGTGAAGATAAAAAAAACTCTGCGATAGTATCGTATGTAGGATGGATGTATGCTTCGTAGCCAGAGATATGGTTCTACACATATCCCCGGTACATTTGTCTAAAACCTTTCTAATATAAAAATCCGCCTCGGTGGTGTAGTCAGCTAACGCGCTAGTTTAGTCTTGAACTAGACTGCCGAGGACGGGGAGATCAAGTTTTGAATCTCGCTCTGGTGAACTGGGGGGGTTTCCTAAATGGTTTTCCACTCTCCCTCTACGCAAATGCGGGTTCACTTCCTCTATATTCATCCTTCCCGATTCCTAACCCATTAGAGTGATCAGTATGTAAGTATAACCCAAACGGGTAGTAAGACGCGGTGCTAGGTAAAGTCTGTTCAGCGTAGGAATTGTTTTCTGAAAGGTCTTTTTCCCTACAAAAAATCTATTATATTGTAGGATATTGGTATGAAAAAAGACCTTTCAGAGAGTAATTCCTATCGTGAATGGAGTATATATCTAATATCGAATGACCTTAAGGAGCCTTACTTGTTATAGAGCACGATATCCGGCAGCCAGATGTGTTCTGAAGGCACATGTAAAGTGTCCACACCTCCGTAGTCGTCCGGGTTCCATTTCAGCTTGTAGTCGTTCCATTCCTTCGAAAAGAAGAGTTTTTTTTCATTGAAGCTTTCAGATAACAAAATATTGACACTGGCAGGCCAAACTTTGACGTGTCTTAGAAATATCGCTTTTAATCGATAAACCTATAAAAGCAGAATGTAAATACAGTTTTTACAGTTTTTATTCTAAAAAGTAGCTTGAAATATTTTATTAAAAATAAATTTATTTCTTACTCCCCCTACCCCCACCCCAAACAAATTGGCAACAATTGTCCGTCAAAATGCACGTAAATATCCAATAAAACCATCAACAAATTTAGTTGAAAGCCACGTAAATAACCAAAGACCTTTAACAACATATTTGAAAGCCACGTAAATAACCAAAGAACCTTCAAATAAACATATGTTGAAAGCTACGTAAATAACCAAAGAACCTTCAACAAACATATGTTGAAAGCCACGTAAATAGTCAAAGAACCATCAACAGACATATATTGAAATCCACGTAAATAACCAAAGAACCTTCAACAAACATATGTTGAAAGCCACGTAAATAACCAAAGAACCTTCAACAAACATATGTGAAATCCACGTAAATAACCAAAGAACCTTCAACAAACATATGTTGAAATCTACGTAAATAAACCAATAAAACTATCGATAAACAACCGCCGAAAGCCACAATATACAACAAAACAAACCTCAAACATAGTTTATAGCATTTTTTGTAGCCACTGTCATTAAGAAAAAGTTAAAAAAAATTCTAAGCATAATCTCGATTCTGGAACAAAACTTTATTAATCCTTCTGTCAAAACTTCCGACAAACTTTTAATGAAATTTATCGAGTCCACAGTGTACCTGGCGTTAAGGTGTAACACGTGCGTGATTGATTATTATTTTACCAAACGAATTAGGAGGGTATTATTATTAACGCTGCATGCTGCTGGTTTAATGATTAACTGAAGTTTATATTCCACCCAAGAGCCCCGTCTCACTCAAAGAATGTTTTAGACAGGCTTAGTTTCGACACGTTCCTTTCCACGTCGTGAAGTAATATCTCAACTTTCCTAATTAATTAACAGTGGCTATAATAAATGAAGGGTTTGCATTATAAGAACGAAAATAAAAGTGTTGGGCTAGGTCTCCTATATATACTAACATTAAAAAATATATATATTCAGCGAATCCACCTGGTTCGCCGACTAAAGGTTATACTTGCACGCGCATTGAACTAATTAAAGTTTCCGTGCAATATCCAGCCTATATATTCTACTGAGAGAGGGTTGGGGGGGGGATTTAAGGGGTGCAGGTATTACTACACCGCAGAGCAGGGACACAAACTTTAGTCTCTAGTTGGCTGTTAACCTCAAACCATCTGGGAGTTTCACCGTCACGCCATATTCATGCCCTGATGCTGTTTTCCGCTGGAAGCATAAGGTTGCTTGGATACTATATCACTTTAATGCGGTTTAAATTACGAAATAAAATAATCAAAATTAATTTAAGGGTTCTTAAAATATATATATTACAATTATATCTAAGGTATTTAACGTGCACTATCTGAACCGACTGATTATATCAGCATACGACTTATAAACTAACTTAAATCTAGAACAATCACAACATCCAGTACCCCTGGCCGTTTACTCATTACTGTGAAAGAATAAACCCACATTTCACCAATGACACATTGAACCCGGGACCTTTAACTCAGTAAGAAGGCATACTCGACTTGGTGTAGAATTTTATATATAATGTGATTCTTAATGTTTATTTATATAATTTATTACATAGAACTGATGTTCGTTGGTTCAAACCCAGTCGGAGGTGACAAAACTTTCTTGAGCGATAAAAATCCGTAGCACAAATTCCTTCGGAGGGGGAAGTAAAGCCATCGGTCCAATGTCGATTGTGGCTATGTAAAATAAACCTGGAAGGTATGTCAAATTTACCTTTCACGGCAAAATTGGTGGACCCTTTCACGCTCGCTCATAGAAATCAGTGTACAAGGTAACGGGGAACCACTACACTTACTGAACTCCCCTGGTACATGTGATTTCTACCAGATAGTGTTGGCAGCACTAGCCAGTCGAAGGGATGTGTGCTGGCACAGTTTTGGATGGATAGAAATAACATCAAATCAACCTTCATCGGGTTGTTTACTTTAGAAGAAGAATAAAAAGAAGACTAGCAAAGCCTGGGAGAGGTAAATGATCTTTAGTACAGATACAGTCGCATCAGATACAAATATCATATACGAGTAAAGTAAGATTTTTGTAAAAAAATCAACTTTTAGAAAATAATACAAATATATTTATTTCAGGTGAAAATTGACGACATTTTACTATATTACTAGTGTTATTTTAAATGTATTAATAATATTTATCCAACGAAACTATTTAATATAGATATATTCACAACTTGTGAATGTATGGAATGCCAGACCTCCACCGTGGTTCGGATTTCACGCTAAACTGTAGGACCCGCCTCGGTGGCGTAGTTGGCTAACGCGCTAGTCGTGTTGAGCTCGACCGCCGAGGACGGGGAGATCGAGGTTCGAATCTCGGTCGGGTGAACTGGGGGTGGTTTTTCCTAAATGGTTTTCCACTCTCCCTCCACGCAAATGCGGGTTCACTTCCTCTAAAATTCAACCTCCCAATTCCTAATCCAATAGCGTAATTAGTACTTAAGCGTATAACCCGAATGGGTAGTAAGACGCGGTGCTAAATAATAAACTGTAGGTTCTCCATTTCATCTCACAATCACCCTACCATTACACATTAGCGTAAGTGCGTATAACCCAAACGGGTAGTAAGGCGCGGTGCTAATAATAATAATAATAATAATGATCGCCAAGAAAAAATATTATTTATAAAAATAACCAAAGTGATATCAGAGACATGGCCTCCAAAAATCAAACCTCATCCCTTATTCGAAAAAAAAAAAAATTGCGACTGTTTCCGTTGTTAGATTTTTGGTTTGAAGAATAAGTTATATTTATCAACAAAAAAAAGTATAATATCTTTGTTAAAATAAAGTGAAAATGTTTCTACCTAGGCACTGAATATTCGTAAGTATTCCGTTATGCTTAATTTCTATTTTTGGTATAGTTACTGTATTTTCGAAAATCCGAACTGAGCTGATTACCAATTAGTACGAATCATCGACACTCACCTGTATTTATCTTTTAAATTATAAACATAAAAGTGAAACCGTCAAATAAATATCCAAAAAATACTTTTATTCTAATGGAAAAATCGTGTCTGACTGTTACAAAAGTTAATAAAAATAATTTCATATATTCATAAGACAAGTCATGTGCTCTACAGCTGTCAATTTTGATATGTATTATTAATACTTATAAAATAACATTAATAATATAATAAATTTCTAACTGTGTTTGAAACAAGAACAAAAAACTATTTTCCTTTCTACTAGATTTACATTATAAATACAAGTATGGCTCTAGATTAAAAATAATATTTCCCTAAATCTCAGGCAACTAAAGAGCGAAGAGATTTTATATTAATCGTGCTAATTTTTTTAAAGGAAGTTTTTAGACTACCCGGGGACCACATTTGTTTTAACTATTTTAAGGGAAAAAAAGATAAATATATTTTTTAAGAGAATAATTTAAACAGTTATATATTTAATCTGACACATGAATGGTTTCCTTAACAATACCGGGGAGGGGGGGAGGAAGAGGTGGGAGGGGAAGAAATTTGTATGGTTAAAAAACAAGTATTATTAAAGTTAATCTTTTAGTTCAAATGTAGGTTAGTCTCACGAAATGTAAAGAGGGCACTTAAAAGCAGAATTGGTATTGTCGTAGGACTGGAATTCAACTAGAGCAAGAATTGTTATAGTTTAAAAGGCTTGCCTTGTAATTATTTTCTTACAGTCGCAAACACATAAAAAAAAAACTGGCCCAAGTTTCTACAAGAGAACTTTGTATTTTGAAAGCCTGCCTCTCTTTGTTGTACCCATTATACCCCTCCCTCCGACCCCCCCCCCCCCCCCATGGATAATGGGTAACTTAGACAATTATTTCAACTAGAGACAGATATCGCATCGTCTGAACTATAAATTAATATTTTTTAGCAGCGCGTCTTACTACCCGTTCGGTTCATACGCATATATACTAACCAAGCTAATGTGTTAAGGATAAGAAAGATTGAAGTTAGAGTAAATGTACATGGTTTTGGGAGAATGGAAAACAATTTTGTAAAAATCACCTTCATTACACCCGACCGGGATTTTAACCCTGATCCCCCGTAATCGGTAGCCAATTCTATTGCGAAAGTGACGCCTCATATTATGTGACCACCGGAACGGGTTTTACTGAATTTAACTTTATACAACCGTGGGATTGAGACCTACGAAACCGTTTTATTAAGGCCTATATTTTTTGGGAAAAATGTTTATTTATTTAAAATGAGATAAACTAAAAAAATGAACTCATTTCCACTGTTAAACTATACTACAATATATATTATAGTTTGAGCGTGATTCTTATCTGATTTCCCGGTTAATCGGCCTTAAGATGGATGATTAACCGGAGTTATTAGGTACACTACTACGCTCAAACCATAAATTTCAAAGGAGTGCACTTATCCCCATTATTCACTTTGACAACAGTGAGGGTGAGAGATAAAATAAATATTTAGTTTTTTATTTTAAACTTTAACATAAATTATTTTGTTAATTTTATTGTTTTTTAATTTGGCAATATGCTTTTTTTTTTAATTTGAAAAAATTCTTAAATATGCTTTTTGACATGCCTAGATTCAACTCTTTAAAAAATAAAAATTAAGGTCACAGGTTACAGCACTAGGATGCAGCACCCAGTATAACCAGTATTTTATACTTAAATTACGCGCTATCCTTAGGGCGAAACAGTTCCACGTCACTATTTATGTAACTATGCCGAATATGTACACACACAACAACACACACACAACACACACACCACACAACACACACCACACACACACACACACACACACACACACACACAACCCGTATCCTTACCCATATTTATACATTACACAAGTAACACTATACTTATGGTCCTGGAAACCATAATATGTAGACTTAACGTCAGCTCCAAGAGTCTAATTTGTTGTTAATTTCTGCAATTTTAAATAAGCCTAATTCAATATGAGATGTCGGGCCGCATTGAAGGTACTCGGGGGCCATAAGCGGCCCACAGACGGCGGATTGGACATGCTTCATGTGTGGAATCGTTCGTTAATTACTCAAATTAATACATATCTTAAGTAGTATAACCATAGCATGATCTTAATAGACAATTCCTAATATCTGCAATCCATGAGATGTTTTTAAATGTTATGAATATATTGTGCTCACCTGTTCTACCCAGACGTTCGTTGTCATTATTTGATTCTTCAGGTTCTGAAAGAAAAGAAATATTGCTACATTAGGTACAATGATTGTGTGAAAATGGAAAAAAAAGTCTAAAACTTGAATGATTTTTTTTTAAAGAAGTTATCATAGATTCATAGATTTGACTTGACCACATAAACTTGCGAATCTTGTATCATTTAAAATGTATCCAATGTATCACGGTTTATTTACCTTATTTTTTTATTGGAATGAATTAAAAAAACAGGTTACATATAATTAGACTAGCATTCGATTTAGATTTGTTAACATTTCATGATAAGATATTCGATTTGGATTTGATTGGAACCATTTTCATTTGAAAGTTCGATTCAAAACATTTTCATTTCAAAATATTTTATTTGGTTTCGAATAAAACCTTTTTCATTTCAAATTTTCGATTAGGATTCAATTCGAACCATTTTCATTTAGAAAAAAAAAATTCGATTCAGATTCAATTTGAAATTGAAAATAGAGGAAATTTAAATATAAAGTGAACAATGGTAGTTTCGTGATAGTGCTAAGCTCGTGATAGTTTTTCTAACTTATCTAACAAAAAACACTGTCTTTTAATTCTAAATTTTGTGTATAGATGTGCACGAATTTTTTTAATTTATGTATGTTTGAATAAATAAAAGAGAAGCCCGAGGTAGCAACCGTAATTGCGTGGTTACTCCGGGCAACGTGGGGCATTTTGCTAGTCATAAATTAATATCAACAACAGAGCTGCGCTACACATTTTATTCGTTGGCAAGCGACTCTTCATCATATTATTTGCATATGTATGCGTATAACAGGAAGTGACACTTTGTAAACAGTGAACTCCATGTTCAATATGTCGTGTTGCATAGACTGTTTGCGAGAGAAGTTAATGGAAGTAACCACAAATTGAGGGAAGCTACAGTAGCCTCATGACTTCTTTGGTGCTGACTGACAGCTCACAGCTGAGAGCTGATGGCTTTGAAAAGTTACCAGGCCAAATTATGTATCCCTACGCCGAACCATATGATCTGCAAAAAACATGTGTTTAGCAGCTTTCACTTCTGACAGTCAAAATATAGGTATATACCTAAATGTTGACTGTCAGAAGTCAGCTGTGAGCTGTCATCAGCACCAAAGAAGTCATGGGGTTTGCTGTAGTTAATTTTATAACGCGCTACTCTTGCAGTAGACTAGACCGCCGATGACGGGGATATCAAGGTTCGAATATATAAGGGGTTATACGATTCCAGCCATGTGTACTGAGGTATTATTTTTCCTCCCCCTAAATTGTTTTATACTTTTCTTTCAGCCCACTTCAGTGGCAGAATAGTCTAAGTCATAACTCCCATGTTTGTCTGGCCTTATTATATGATGGGGGAGATTGGATGTTCGAATCTCGGTTGGGTCTAATTGAGGGTGGATTTTCCTAAATGGTTTTCCACTATATTTCAACGCAAATGCGTGTAGACTACCTCTAAAGATACTTCCTTCCTCATCCCTAACCTCATTAGAGTAATTATCATAATATATGCTTATAACCTGAACATTTAGTAAGAAGCGGTGATTGAAAAAAACCTCTTTTTTCCACGTACTATATGTATAATAATTTACTCTCAATTCTACCTTCCTCATTCCTAGCCCATCAGTATGGATATGCGATTATCTGGGATGGGTATTAAGAGGCATAGCAATGAAAACATTATATATATATATATATATATATATATATATATATATATATATATATATATATTATATATATAAAGTTGCGTAGGCATGGAACTTTTAATCTTATCCCTGACTTATATCCCTCTTGCACTGAGTGTGTAAGTGCCCGCAGGATGCCCGTATTGGGTGACTGGGTGGGTGCTCGGATGTAGAGGGAAGGTGTGAGGCTACAACTACATTAGAACTACTTGTCACAAAGACGCAAAGAGAGCTGTTAGTGTATTAATTACCCGGAGGGCATGAAACTCCTCCCCGGCTCCAACCAAAACCAAACGCCTTCCTGTAGAGCTCATTAAATGCAGCGTCAGATTAATGCATCTTTAATCCGCGACCGTGATTGGGGGGGGGGGGGTGATAATTGCTGACGTCTTTATAACTGAACAAAACGCAATAAGCAAATTTGTTTTTCAGTTTACCATCCTAACGTTCGTTTTAACTAACTCAGTACTGATGGGGGAGGTCCCTCAGATTAAGGTGGGGTAGCAGTGAATCCGAGATATGTTGGTGTAGTTTTTATTACAAAACATTTTTTCGGTAGAACTAAATCGACTATTGCTTCTATACAAACATAAAGATTAATTTTATTCACATGGTGATACCAACAGTTGTTAAATATCTATCAAGAGTGCCCTGGAATCTAATGAGAACTTTTCCTCGTCATTCAAAAAGTTTCTCCATCTAATGCCACTATGTTCATGACAGATATTCAACAACTGTTGATATCACCTTGTGAAGAAAATTAAGCTTTGTTTGTGTTGAAGCAATATTTGATTTATTTAGACACAAAAAAGGTTTGTTATAAAAACTGCAAAAACACCTACCTTTTCCCCGCCTTAAGAGCTGGTTTATAATTTAGAGTTTGTAATTGAGAGCTATCGGCCAGTTTGACACCCCCCCCCCCCCCCCCCGCCCACAGTCCTGTGTCTCAGACTCTTGCCTTGGAAGGTCGTAGTTTGATGCATGATTTTGTATCCCGAGTGTCCTTTTTTTTATCCATAAAGAGATTTCCACCCTCTCTCCAGGCAGTATATTTTCAGTTTCTTTGGATGTCTTCCTTTAAATGTTGTTTTCTTAGGATTATGTCAAATCTTTGTGACTAAAGCAACTAATGTTTTTCATGCACCACATCTTACAACCCTCTCAGGTTATAAGATTTGTGACATTAATATGTTAAGGATGAATAAGGTTGAATTTACGGGAAGTGAAAAATAAATTTAGGAAGAACTGCCCTAACCACTTCGGTGGCCGTGTGGTCTGACGCGCTACTCTCGCAGTAGGCTAGACTGCCGAATAGGTGGAGATCCAGGTTCTAATCTCGGTCGGGTGCACTGAAGGTGGATTTTATAAAATAGTTTTCCAATCTCCCTACACGCAAATTTGGTTACACTTTTTCTAAATATAGCTTTCCTAATTCCTAAAACCATTAGTTTAATTTAGAACATAGGTGTGTAGGCTGAACAGTTAGTAAGACGCGGAAATAAAAAAAAACCTTGGAGTTATAAAAAATTAACTTACGTGGTCGCGAATTCTATGGCGTCAGACTCGGAACAGAGTTGCTTATTAGTGACGAGGGAGGCTCGAACAAGAGTCAAACCTTGGTTTGGTCGACTGAGAAATGTGACATAAAGTGGGCGTATTAATAAAATAAACTAAAATATTTAAATATACGTTCAAAAAAGTTAATTGTTAGTGTAGCCTAACCTGAAAGTAGTCCAATCAGTTAATGGCTTAACCTGTCTTTGAAGAATCTTAGAGCAGTCTATAGTGTAAGCAGGCTTGCAGCAGTCTATAAGTATAGAGTATAGCTCCACCCTGTCACAAGATAGCAGCAGTCTATAACATATTTCCACCCTGTCACAAGATGGCAACAGTCTATAACATAGCTCCACCCCATCACAAGAGAGCACTAGTCTATAGCATAGTTCCACCCTGCCACAAGATAGCAGCAGTGTATAGCATATCTCCACCCTGTCACAAGATAGCAGCAGTGTATAGCATAGCTCCACCCTGTCACAATATAGCAGCAGTGTATAGCATATCTCCGCCCTGTCACAAGATAGCAGCAATGTATAGCATAGCTCCACCCTGTCACAAGATAGCAGCAGTGTATAGCATATCTCCACCCTGTCACAAGATAGCAGCAGTGTATAGCATATCTCCGCCCTGTCACAAGATAGCAGCAGTGTATAACATATCTCCGCCCTGTCACAAGATAGCAGCAATGTATAGCATATCTCCACCCTGCCACAAGATAGCAGCAGTGTATAGCATATCTCCGCCCTGTCACAAGATGGCAGCAGTGTATAGCATATCTCCGCCCTGTCACAAGATAGCAGCAATGTATAGCATATCTCCACCCTGCCACAAGATAGCAGCAGTGTATAGCATATCTCCGCCCTGTCACAAGATAGCAGCAATGTATAGCATATCTCCGCCCTGCCACAAGATAGCAGCAGTGTATAGCATATCTCCACCCTGTCACAAGATGGCAGCAGTGTATAGCATATCTCCACCCTGCCACAAGATAGCAGCAGTGTATAGCATATCTCCGCCCTGTCACAAGATAGCAGCAATGTATAGCATATCTCCGCCCTGCCACAAGATAGCAGCAGTGTATAGCATATCTCCACCCTGTCACAAGATGGCAGCAGTGTATAGCATATCTCCACCCTGCCACAAGATAGCAGCAGTGTATAGCATATCTCCGCCCTGTCACAAGATAGCAGCAATGTATAGCATATCTCCGCCCTGCCACAAGATAGCAGCAGTGTATAGCATATCTCCGCCCTGTCACAAGATAGCAGCAGTGTATAACATATCTCCGCCCTGTCACAAGATAGCAGCAATGTATAGCATATCTCCACCCTGTCACAAGATAGCAGCAGTGTATAGCATATCTCCGCCCTGTCACAAGATAGCAGCAATGTATAGCATATCTCCGCCCTGTCACAAGATAGTAGCAATGTATAGCATATCTCCGCCCTGTCACAAGATAGCAGCAGTGTATAGCATATCTCCGCCCTGTCACAAGATAGCATCAATGTATAGCATATCTCCGCCCTGTCACAAGATAGCATCAATGTATAGCATATCTCCGCCCTGTCACAAGATGGCAGCAGTGTATAGCATATCTCCGCCCTGTCACAAGATAGTAGCAATGTATAGCATATCTCCACCCTGCCACAAGATAGCAGCAGTGTATAGCATATCTCCGCCCTGTCACAAGATAGCATCAATGTATAGCATATCTCCGCCCTGCCACAAGATAGCAGCAGTGTATAGCATATCTCCACCCTGTCACAAGATGGCAGCAGTGTATAGCATATCTCAACCCTGCCACAAGATAGCAGCAATGTTTGGCATAGCTCCGCCCTAACACAGTATAGCGGCGATAAAAAGCAGGGAGGAGGAATACATCCAGGAGCCGGCTCACTCCCACCTCTGGTGGCGGGTCGATAAAGCTATAGTAGCCACTGTAGTTTCCCGCGTCGAGACGCGCGTTTCCCGCCTATGACGCCGCCGCCGGAATACCACTCTGGCTCTCAACTCTCCCCCCCTTCCCCTCCCCACCATATCCCAAGCACTATAACAAGCTTGGCTTGGCGTGGGAAGAAGCCTCCCTCCTTCCCCCTCCCTCCAACGTTTTAAGGGACACTCTTAGCGCGACGCAACTGGAGAGGCTACAAGTTAATATTGTCACACTAAGAGAGAGGGGTCACCGATCATAGTCAACTCGATTATATATGCCTGCAGCACAACGCTTTTTTACTTTATTTTAGTTTACTGCCCCGTAAGCCTTGATTTATTTATTATTTTTACTCTTGGCCTGTGCGCTTCGTTTGAATAGGGAAATAAATAAATTATTCAAATAAGTTACACATTTCTTAGGAGGGATGCTTTTTTTTTAGAGTTTTTTTCGCCGCGTTTTACTACCCGTTACGATTATACGCATATATACAGGGTGTTTCAGTAGGAAGTTCCACATTTTAATTCGTTAAAACTTTGTGGACGTGGTGTTGGTTGGATATCATGCACATTCAAATGGCTCGCAAAATTTAGAAGTTTTTTTCTTGTAGATGACGTTGGTCTTGGACTTTAGTGGCTGTTCCCGCGGAACTACAGCAGCCCCATGGCTTCTTTGGTGCTGACTGACAGCTTACAGCTGACTTCTGACAGTAAACAGTTAGGTATTTACCTAAATTTTGACTGTCAGAATTGACAGCTGCTAAACACATGTTTTTTGCAGATCATATGGTTCGGCGTAGGGATACATAATTTGGTCCGGTAGCTTTTCAAAGCCGTTAGCTGTCAGCTGTCAGCTATCAGTCAGCACCAAAGAAGCCATGGGGCTATTGTAGTCAGTATTCGCAATGATTTCATACACAATGGCAGAAAACGCGCTTCTTTATTGTCGAGAATTACTGGCTTATCAATTCCGTTACCGTCATTCAAAGGGCTTACCGACACGAGTACGATACCCGTTATAGCCCTGACCGGAAGACGATTTTAAGGGTTCATGGCAAAGCTGGAAGAAACAGGTTTCATCACTAAGTGAGAAAAGGAAGCACAGCCCGCCATCAAAAAAGTTGTTTCCTCAAATTTGTGGAGAAGAAACCCTGGAATACTAACAATGGCATGGTTTATTCGATGAAGCTTGGTTTCATCTCCTAGTTATTAAGTCTAGTGATTGACCTAATTAAAAAAGTGGGACCAGCCACTGAAATATCCTGTACTATTACGCTTATGCGTTAGAGATTAGAAAGGTCAAATTTATAGAAATTGTGCCCACATTTCCGTAGAGGAAGAGTGGGATAACCATTTATGAAAAACCACCCCCTGTACACCCAACTGGGATTCGAATCCCTCTACCCCCATCATCAGCAAGCCAGTCTAACACTAGAGTGACCGTTAGGCCACTGGGTGGTTAGTGCGTTATAAAAATATTTTTGTAGCTCATTCGTTATTTCTTACGCTTTTTTTTAAACATTTATTGCTCACAAACTCTTAGGGGAATATTGATCATCTAACATAAAATATCGGAATTATAATTATAAATTTTAAGGTAATTCTCCAATCAATCACATTAAGAAATAACATATCTTGAATTGACACCTGTCCAAAGTTAATATAAGGAACATTTTTAATGATACGTGTAAGGCGTTACTTGCCCGTATTAAAAAAAAATATATTTTTGGCCGCCTTCAGAATCTATTTGGAGGTTGTTTTAATTGTGTTCATTGGGAATGGAGTAAGGAATGTAATCAAAGAATCGAAGAAAATTCTACTAATTAGCTCTAAATAATATTGTCATAATTCTTTTAATAGATTTTTAAATCTTTTTAAATTTATATTTATTCTCATCTCTCAAAACTAGTATTGCTAAAATCTTAAGGTCATAGCGAATGGTGGAGCAGTTATGCTCTAAATCGTAAAATGCAAAAGTAAATATTGAATTAAGAGTGTTGTTAAAAAAATTTTTTTTTCATATTTTTTAAATTTTTTAAAAAATTTTAGTATTATGCCAGCCTCCCCATGCTACGCGAGACGATAGCGAAAAATACGGGACGGAGGACAACCATAACTAAGTCATTTTTTCGTGAAAAATAAAAATGCTTGGGCACCGTTTAGGGTAATAATTATAAATTATATCGCTCAGTAATGTATTTTACCAGTATCGGCGGTAACGTGGTAAAAGACGTAACTCTCTTGCTGAACGGGAGTACAGATGTAAGGAATATCTGTGTTCGAATCTTTTCCGAATCTACTGAGGCTGATTTTTTTTCTCTAAACAGTTTTCCATTCTTCATCCACGCAAATGCACTAAATTTCCTCTAAAATATTATCTTCTTATCCCTAGTTCATTCAAATTTTTTTTTAGTACCGCATCTTAATCCCCGTTCGAGCTAAACACATGTGTACTAATTAAGATAATGCGCTAGAAGTGCGTGAGAATGAAGAGGAAGTGTACACGAATCTGCGTGGAGGTAGAGTGGAAAACCATTTAGGCAAAAACCACCCTAAGTAGATCCGACCAGGATTCACCTCTTGAGGGCGGTTTTCCCTAAATAGTTTCCCCTCTCCTTCCCGCAAATGTGGGTATATTACCTCTAAGCAGCTTCCTTCCTCATCTCTACTCCATTAGAGTAGTTATTATATATGTGTATAACCTGAGCAGGCAGTAAGATGCGGTGGAAAAAAAAGAAGAAAACTTTTTTGACGCATTAAATTTTGTATTTTGCATATCAGAAACACTAATGACTTGTAAATATGAATGAGATATTTTGAATCGCAGGGTGGGTAATTAATATTTCTTCCTCCTAGAACCCACCGAGCTCACCCTAAAGAGACCACCTATTGACTAGATGCAAAGCCTAGAACAACAACCTTAAAGGGATGAATTACTTCCAGACTTATTGGTAGTTGAAGGAGATATTACGGGATTAGACGCAAAGTCTGCAAATAGAGATTCGCTGGTTAAGATAGGGGATGATTAATGACCACTTTATTCAGGGCAATAAGGGCGTATTGGAGGGGCTGCGTCAGGTGGTTTAACTTATCATAGAGACTTGACGTTTCCTGATACCTCCGTCTCGAGTTTATTCGAGCGTTTTTTTAAAGTGGGAATTGAGAGAAAAGTTCAGCTTTTTTGCCAATTTTATAGCAAAACATTTTTAAGTCAAAATAAATAAAATACTTACTTATCCGGAGAAGCATAGGTTTAATTTTCTTCACATGGTGATATCAACAGTTGATGATATCTGTCATGATCATGGCGGCATTAGATAGAGAAACTTTTTAAATAAGAAAAAAAATTGTTGAAAAATCTATACAACATAATTTATATTAAATTAAACTACATATTTATAACTATTATGTTGATTTAATTATTTTATAATAATAATTTTATTTAAATATATTGCAATGATATTGATTTTTCCGTCTGTATTAATATTTAAAATCATATTTTAAAGTAAACTTTTTCATATTTCTTCTTTTCATTTAATTTAAATTAAACTCATCTTTTTCTAAACGACAGCCATGCTTCTATTTTTCTTTCGTTTAGCTGCACGTGTTAGAAGCATGGTTTATTTCCGGGTTGTATTAACGCATTATTTAAGAACAGGTGCATAGTTAAGCCATGTCTATTTTTAGTTTTCGCGCTCAGATAGAATAACCCCATTGGTCGATGGAAAGAAATTAAGTAGTGATCTGGGTTCGAGAGTTAAATAACTACGGGGTAGACAGACCCAAGCTTAGCAAGACGCTAGTTTTGTAAAGGACTTCTTTGCTTAAACGTCGAGTCGAGTAGACGTGTTTCAACGATTGTAACACTATGTACGAATATATGTGCATACTGTGTATATTTAATGTATAGTATGTATACTGTTCACATGTTTGACAAAAGTGGTTCAACTGTAATTTAAAATTTGTGAAATAAACTATCTACACGCTGAATCATCGTTTGGAAAAGTTATTAGTATTTAGAAGATTGTAGCGCTCAACGAAGGAGTAATTGTTACAAATAGCTCCCACGTGGCTCATAGTATTACTACAATTAGCTCAGGACCTTTAGGTATAGTTACAATATTAATATTTTTTAAAATACAATAATACTAGAATTTATATATTCATTTAGCTATATTAATATTAAATAATAAATATGTTATAGATTTAAATTTAATTTATTAGATATATTTAGACCAAAAAACATTTTGATATAAGAACTGCAAAAACTCTTATTTCTTTTCGGTCTCCTGCATCCCCGCCTTAAAGGGGGCCGCCACGATAAGCGATAAACTTCCGTGCAGACGTTCAACTCTAACGCAATATTTCTTCTAGGATGCGTTATTTCAAAATATGGCTCACGCCAAAAAAAGTCGAAAGATTCTAACGAGGTCGTCGTTCCTTTAATAAACTTGAGTTAGTGTTTTATTGATTAAAAAAAGTGACATTAGCTCATTTTCAACTACTTATACATTTCCAAAAATGAGTATTTTATGTAGGCCTAATCTCCAGGAAATACTGTATATACGCGCCAAGATATAGTTAATGTATGGTACACCTTCAAATATAAGGTGTACCCACATTTGCATGGAATGAATAAAGAAAAACAATTTAGGTGGGAAAAAAAATTCTCAATATACTCAAACGAAATTTAACCCCTAAATCTCATCCTGGCAAAGTAAAAGAGATACCCTGTGATTATTGGCTTGGGTAGTGTTTCAAATTAAACAGTAAATTGAAAATCCACTTCAGTGGCTGAACGGTCTAAGGGGTCACGCTCGTATTATACTGGTTTGTTGATGACGGGGAGAACAGGGTTTTAAATTTCGGTCGGGTCTACCGAGGTTGTTTCCCCCTAAACGGTTTCCTACGCTCCTTCCAAGCAAATGCCAGTATATTACGTCTAAAATGCTTCCTTCCTCATCCCTACCCCCATTAGAGTAAATTATCATATATATATATATGTATAAGTGAATAGATAATAAGACGCGGTGTAAAAAAACTGAAAACAGTTTAAGAGCTTTTGCTTCATTTAGGAATGCTCTCCTCTTTTATTACACATCATAATCATCATAATCATCATCATCATTTCCCGCCATTCTGTCGCGTCTGGGTGTTGACAAGGCCCTTCCGATTTTTCCTGTCCTCCCCGCACTCCTTCCACTCTCCGCCATTCTGTTCCTCGTTCTGTAATAATATCTCTTCTTATTGTATTCATCCATATCATTCGTGGTCCTCTCCTGGTTCCCCTCCCTAATTTTATTGCACTTGCCATCTTCTTAGGTGATCCACTGTCGTCCATTCATATGGCCCCATACCATCGCAATCTAGAATTCTCAATATTGTTGTCCTTAATTTTTTCTTGATTTATTATAGTTCTTTTCTTGTGTTGTTTCATTAACTAACTTTATCTTTCCCATAATACTTCGTAGAAATCTCATCTCCACAGCCTGTATTCTATTCCATTCCTTAGCGGCTGCTACTCGGCTTTCCTCTGCATAAATTTTAATTGGAACAAAATCCATAACCAACGCGTTGCATTGGTGTTAGAGCTCCGATTTGGTTGATCTAGGTGACGTACCGACATCACGCGATGAGTTGGTGGTTGATTTCGTTTGCACGCCGGACACCAGGATAGTTCCATTTAGTTGATGGTCTCAGTCAGTTCCGAAAGGATCGATTTGACCATTCCGCTCGGAACCTCGGACTGTTGGTGCACGGCTGCTCTATCTTACCCACTCGTCGACTTCGGACGTGAGGTGGCTTTCCAGTCTTGAAGGTTGCTCTAGCCATAAGAAATACAAGAGGTAAGTACATGAACATTTTGTGATTGTGGGGGAGTTTCGTTCTTGATTGAATTCGTACGGATTAAAGACAGTCTACATAGGATTACAATAGAGAAGCTTCTTATTGCAGGAAGTTTATTACTATTGAGGTTTCATATGGAGTGGGTAGTATGACTCTTGGGGGAAACCTTTGCGTGACGCTTAAGATGGGGGGGTAGTAGTATTTTAACATGTTGCAGTGTTACAATAATATGTTTTATTTATTTCTCGACGAAAATAAATGTTATTAATGAAACAAAAAGTAAATTTAATTCAGGTTTTTGTATATGTTTTTTTTTATTTGTCATCCAATCAAATTCAAAACAAAAGAGTCAATTGTTCTAGATACGTTCCTCATGCGTACATAAAAACTAAAAGAAGTGAAACGGTAATTAAAAACGTCAACGTCCGTTTTTATTTTTCATCGTAGGCGTAAACATTTTACTGCTTTTTTAAAACAAACTAATATGAAGGAAAGCTCATCTCATAAAACCTTGTTCCATGAATGACTTTCCTCGTGTGAGGGGAAAAATAAAAGTCAAAAACTGAAGCGACTCATTCGGAAGTAAAGGAGAAATGGTGAAGTTAGAAGGGGTTTATGGAATAAAAAAAAAATCGACCATTTCCAAGTTAAATGGCGTATGAAGAAGATCCCTCACCTTCAAACGGTTCAATACCAAATCGATAAAAAAAAAAAAGTGTGACACGTGACCGAGTTAAAATAATGGCCAGATGAGATGACACTGTTTTGATGACGATGGGGGATAGGTATTTTGTCTTAAAACGATGCTGGAGGAACATGTTTGACTTTTTGGGGTAATTTATGAAAGTAAATAATGGATGCTCGAATCCTTAATTCCTCGAATTCCTCGAATCTTAAGATAGTCGACAGATTCTAGATTCGCTTATCTCGAATACATAAAGGAAGATGTTGACTTCAAATAAGAATTTTAATTAATCGGTACCCACTTCGGTGGCCGTAAGGTCTAGCGCGCTACTATCGCAGTAGACTAAACTGCCGATTCCAAGGAGATCGAGGTTTGAATCTCGGTCGGGTGTACTGAGGGTGTTTAAAAAAAAGGTTTATCACTTTCCTTCAACGCAAAGACGGGTACACTACCTATGAATGTAACCTTCCTAATCCCTAAAATCTTTAGCATAATCTGTACATAGGCGTACAAACTGAACGGGTAGTAAAATGTGTTAAAAAATCAACTGGTAAAAATAATAAATTATTTAGACAGTATCTATAATTTGATTTTGGTAGGAAGAGAATTATCTGGTAGTTAATAAAGTTACTAAAACAATTTAAATATATTCATAATGTTATTTGCAGTGGTAAGATTTTATAATTATTATCAATACCTATAAATTTACACAAATAATATAGTTCAAAGTTATCAATGTTGACCGCAAATAAATATTTTTGTATTTTATTAACAGTTCTTTTAACCAAAATCAGGGTGGTTGAGAGATTAACAAAATCACAATAAAGGACAAATTGTATTAATTTAGTTAATTACTAAATTAAAAAAACATTTTGTTGTTTATGAAGTAATAGCCATGACAAACAAAACAGCATTTGTCAGTGGCATTAAACATAAAACTACCTATTTTTTATTCAATTTTAAATATTTTTACTTTAACTAACATGATACATTTTTAAAAATGGATTTAAATTTGGTTAGAAAGCCAATTTAAGATTTATATCAAAGATTCGGATTCGAGAAATAGGACTACAGGATTCGAACCATCCCAAATTAAAAAGGTTACATGACTCGGTTGTCGGACGGTGCGACGCGTCCATCTCGTTTTGACCTGGATTGGATTGCCGGTGACGGGAATATTTGTGTTTGAATCCCGGCTGGGGGTTTTTTCTTTCTTAAATGGTTTTCTTCACTTTTCTTCAAATCACGCGCGACTACATTTCTTCTTAATTTTGCTGTTTACTTAGCATTGGGATATATGCACATGTATTAATTACGCTGATTTGTTTTGGATGATAAGGTCGAATTTTTTAGCAAGTGTACCCACACTTGCGGGGGGAGAGAGAGAGAGAGAGAGAGAGAGAGAGAGAGAGAGAGAGAGAAAGAGAGAGAGAGGTGGAAAACCATTTAGGGATAATAATCCTTCCGTACAACCTAAACTACACCCTAAACGATATTTGAACCCTGATATCTCCATCACCGGCAGTATATTCTATTGCGAGAGTGACATCTTAGACCACGCAGCCACCAAATTATGTTTTTTTAATGTTGAACCATCCTAGCGAGCAACAGAGCAATTGGATGTCTAAAAATAACATACAAGGGGGCAGAAATAGGCAACAAGTAGTGAGCGGCTGGAGTTCTTGCTTAGAATGTCTTAGAATCGACACAAGAAACTCAGAACGCGCTACTCACATAGTTGCGGAAAATTAGCTGACGGTTGTCCTCGAAACAATCTTAAATGTAAGCATAAAAAAAAATTATATACGGACATCATAACCTAAGGGTACGGTTGCATTAAGAAAACTTGAAGTCATTTGTTGGCATTTATTGCAAGCTATCATAATTAAACATATAAGTAACGATATATAGATATTTTAAAAGTAAATAACAAAATATTGAAATATTAAATATATATATATATAGATAGCCGAGCAGGCTGATAAAAATAGTTTTACATGATATAAGATCATAGAACCACAACAAAATTTAAAGTAGAATGTAAAAAAAAATTGTTAACTTATACGATAGAAAAGAACAATAATACCTAACTATCTCCATTACACATGGAACTGATTAAAGAATAATGCGACTCTCGCCAAACAAAAATATTTTTCATTAAAAATCTATCTTCATAATTCATAACCAGGTATCTTTAACTTTCCTCAACATTTCTAACCTTACAATATATATTCCCACATACATCAAAAACATTTAATAAATTTAGTAACCAAGTTAAATAGAAAAATATTTTTAATTTAAGTAACCCTGTTTCAATATATTTGTAAACGGCAAAATCAATGTATGTTAAGTAAAATAAATAATTAACATTAGTCCTCATATTACAATTTGTTCGTTTTAATAAATATCACAAGTTATCTTTAAGATTACTCGATGCCCAATGAAAGCAATATACAATTAATCGATATTCCATAAAAACATTTAAGCACATATCAATATATACCAGAATAATCGACTTTAAGTCCAATATTGACCTAAGTTATATTTGTTCATAAATTCTCATCTCTGAAATACTACTAATTGCCGAAAAGGTAAATTTTGAAAATATAAAAAATACATAAAATGTTTTAAAGAATTACTTAAACGAAATGGAATTTAGATCTTACATTTTGTGAGACCGAAGCCTAAGCTTCTTACTCTCCAAACGAGTAAAGCTAAAGAGTGCCGACAAGCAGCCCCGCCGGCACTATATATGCAGAAACCCAGAGAACATTGGATAATAGGAAAAAGGTGTGGGGGGGAAACATATGGGTAACAAAAGGGAGGGGACGCACGCGGCAATAATAACATAAAGAACACACTCCAACCAACTGGACTCTTCGAGAACAATTATCTTTACTGTCTAAGATCTTTGGACTGTAGGGTAATGGCGCACTCTGGCGGGCGCGGTTTGAGCCTTGCCGGCAGCGGTCAGTCTATAACGTGCTGTTACTAAGTTCACTCGTGTTGATGTGTTCTTCTACGGCTCGTAGTCCAAGGCGTGGGGACGGTGAAATAGGGTAAGTGGTATTTTCTTCTTCAACTTGATTATCTACTTGTAGCCAAATGGTACAATGTTGATTAGCAACATGATTAGTTCTATGACATTCGGGAGTCAGTTTATATTGTTTGTTGATTTTGGATGAAAAGCTCCGGAAATATTAAGAGAAAAAAGAAAAAGGGATAGTATTTTTGCACACATTTATTAACGGGGTAGGAATGCCAGGCCTCCACCGTGGTTCGGATTCCACGTTGAACTGTAGGTCCTCCATTTCATCTCACAATCACCCTATCATTACACATTAGCGTAAGTTCGTACAAACCAAACGGGTAGTAAGACACGGTGCTAATAATAAAATAATAATAATAATAATATCAAACGGGGTGTTGGGAAGGTGGGGCATTTATTTTGTATTTACTTATATCTTTTTTATTCTTTTTTCCCCCTGGTATTTTAGCACTATATTCGTGACTATCCGGGCTAAAGTGCGGAATTCCGGCTTTGATAGGATAACGGAAAAGCCGGATAATAGGGAATCCGAGTGTGAATAATTTTCAGTATGAGTTTGATTACTTTAAAAAAAAAATTCACAGAAAATTTAACTTTGTTTTTATAGAATCTGTTCATTATCTGATTGCGATGTAAAACATGAATACAGTAAATTATTGTAGGGAGACAGTAAAAATTAAACGAGAAAGAATTTTTTTGAAATCTTTAATATATATTAGTACTTTATTTTGAAAATGGAACATTGGCTTCAAAGCAAGAACAAGTGAAAATATATCGTCAAATGGAGTACATTATAAATTCAGTAAATGTTTTATAGTGGATATGTACAGGTTTGTTTATTTTAAAACGCACTTGTTAACACCGAGAACCTGGCCGTATAATACGAAGGACCGGATAGTCACGATTAAAGTGCATTATTATAACACCCTAAACAATTAATAATACTGACCACGTCGATGAGCTGCGCCAATCTAAGCCCCATCTTGACGGTGAGCCTGTCAGAGTTATTGCCCACGGGTCGTATCAGGCGGTTATAGTTGCTCAGGAGGTCTTCGTACAGCCGTTTTGCCTCCGGGTTACTCAGGGCGCCGCCAATCACCGCCAGTAACAACAGTGCCAGCAACAGCGCGCTCTCCATCTTAGGCCTTGTCCACCCTGAGAACATAAACCATTTAGTTAAAAGTATTTAAAAAAAAAAATAGTACGTTGCACCAGACATAACTTCTCGCTCCTTTGTCTAAAAATTGAGATATTTACTAAAAAAAAAACTCGTGAGATACAGTATGTGAAACAAAATAATATATAATGTTGCAGAAACACTTTACCAAATAGTATAAAAGGAATATTATAGGCTCACACTGTTGCAAAAATATATTAAGGAAAAAAAATAGCATCTCTACTAAGCAAATAGTATAACAATCAATTCTCCAGGACTTTGAAAACAATAATATCTACCAAAATCTCAGAGACTATTGGTTTTTTTTAATTGTATTTCAAATAAAAGTCTTTTATATTTAATAATACTACAAATTTGCAATGTTAAGTTTTTACTTATCTCAAAAAGGGCATAGATATGATAAAATTGGAAAATTCAACTTATGTAAAGTATTCTTAAATTAATTTCCTTCTAAAAATGAAAGGTGCCTTTTTTTTGTAATATTAACACAGTACATAGATACGAAATCTAATTAAAATCGTTAAAGCCAATTTTGAGAAAATTGATTTTTTCTTTTTTTTCCTCTTAAGAAAACTACCCTTAATTTAAGGGTTAAAGAGATTTTTCCAAAAATACCTAGAGTAACCTTATTAAAACCCCAGATACATACCAAGTTTTAGTCCGATTGGTAAAATTATTTCGACGCTGGTCCCAGTATAAAACAGACAGACGACATTGTAAAAAATGTTTTTTCAGCTTCAAAAGGCTATAAAAAGCCGACACTTACCCAAATCTCAAGTACAATTTTTATGACGATCACAATACTTTCTCTATCAGCCCAGGGTGCGAGAAAGTGAAAATAATAAAAAATACCTACGTACACTTAATACATATTTTATTGGTTTCCCTCGTTTAAAACTAATTATTATTTTTTACACTAATTTTTGTTTGTTTATTTTACCACCACGTATTACTACCCATTCGGGTTGTATAAGCTTATGTACTAATAATTACACTAATGTCTTAAGGGAGTAGTAAGGTTATAAAGTAGGTGTACCCACATTTGCATGGAAGGAGAGTGGAAAACGATTTTGGAAAAACTACCCTCTGTAGGCCCGACCGCGATTCTAACCTCGATCTTCCCGTCATTGACAATCTAGGTTACTGCGAGAGTAGCGCGTTAGACTATGTATCCACCGCAGAGGATATTTCTGCTTATTGCCTTATGACAGCTCCTATTTGCTGGAATTTTTAACGTTACTTAAGATCCTTAAGAAGCGAATGAATGAAAGGTCAAGAGCGTGATTCCCAGCATCCTGTGTCCAAACAACCTTAACTTAAGACAGACAACTACTATAGTTTAAGAGCGACTTCCAGCATCCTGTGTCCAAACAACCTTAACTTAAGACAGACAACTACTATAGTTTATGAGCGACTTCCAGCATCCTGTGTCCAAACAACCTTAACTTAAGACAGACAACTACTATAGTTTAAGAGCGACTTCCAGCATCCTGTGTCCAAACAACCTTAACTTAAGACAGACAACTACTATAGTTTAAGAGCGACTTCCAGCATCCTGTGTCCAAACAACCTTAACTTAAGACAGACAACTACTATAGTTTATGAGCGACTTCCAGCATCGTGTGTCCAAACAACCTTAACTTAAGACAGACAACTACTATAGTTTATGAGCGACTTCCAGCATCCTGTGTCCAAACAACCTTAACTTAAGACAGACAACTACTATAGTTTATGAGTGACTTCCAGCATCCTGTGTCCAAACAACCTTAACTCAAGACAGACAGCTACTATAGTTTAAGAGCGACTTCCAGCATCCTGTGTCCAAACAACCTTAACCTAATGCCGGGATCACGATCAACTTAACGTAACTTAAGGTAAAGGACCTCCTCGTGTGTTTAAATGGAGGCGATCACGATGCAGTTAACTTAACGTAAGATATGTCCTGGGAGGTCTTTTACTTTAAGCTTGAAGGGTATCACGTGATCTAGCCAACCAATCATTATGTGAGTGACGTCATCAGGGCTATTTAGTAATTCATTTGTTGGTTTTATGACCAATGTTACTCTTTGGCAAGTTCTAGTGATCAGATATTGAAACAAAATAATTAAACTAAAATAGGAAAACTAAATTTATCAAAAAAGTTTAGTAATAGATATTTATTATATCGATTGAAAACTGTAAACATTCACAGATCATCACTGTAAAACTAGTACAAATCACAGATCATACTCGAGAATGAAGATTTTTGACTCGAGTTGTTACGTTAAGTTACGTGAATCGTGATCACACGTACGTTAAGTTAACTTTAAGTTAACGTTAAGTGAACGTTACGTTAAGTTGATCGTGATCCCGGCATAAGACAGACAACTACTATAGTTTAGCAACTTAATATGAATCGGATATAGTGTGACGATAAGTTTTTAGGGGTATTGACGCCCTCAATGTATTCACTGAGCAAGGAAAGAAAACAAACTAATATTGTTGATAATAAATGTTTCAGTCATGCCAGAAATCAAACCCAGGAATCTTTAACTCAGCAGGCAAACACGCTACCGACTGAGATAAAGAGTTGTCCCCTGTGGTTATAAGTTTTACTCTCTCGGCGATTACAACATTATTTTAGTCTTTAACCTTTCGAGAGAAGGAGGTAGCCGCTTGTAGAAATATTATGACTGGGAAAACGCTTTAATATGTACACTTCGTTTAACCTGAGCGGTATTATTCTTACCTTGACAGATTACACTATGCTCCTATATTATAATCTGAGCGGTAGATTAATCATTTAAGGTTCCTTTCAAGGTAAAAAAAAGAGTATTGTAATGGTTACTAAAAATCGTCGGCTTTTCAAAGTTATTATTATTATTAGCACCGCGTCTTACTACCCGTTCGGGTTATACGCACTTATGCTAATGTGTAATGGTAGGGTAATTGTGAGATGAAATGGAGGACCTACAATTTAACGTGGGATCCGAACCACGGTGGAGGCCTGGCATTCCACACATTCACAAGCTGTGATTAATACACGTCTTGTCAGAGGTGAAGGAAGGGTTTGGGCTATCAGATAAATCTGTGCCGGGACCGAGGATTGAACCCCGGACCCTCAGCACAGAATTCTGATACCTTACCCCTAGACCACTAGGTAACCCTTTTCAAACTTAATTCTGACGAAATTCAGCCATTTTTTGATACAGAAATTGTAGTACGTGAGGATATTTCTCTCAAATATTCAGTGTATGTATACAAGTAATAATGTGCTCTGATTTTTATTAGCACCGCGTCTTACTACCCGTTCGTGTTATACGCTTATATACTATTTACGCTAGTGATTTTAGGGATAAGGAAGGCTATATTTAGATGAAGTGTACCCGCAATTGCGTGAAAAGAGAGTGGAAAACCATTATATAAAAACCACCCTCAATACACCCGACCGAGATTCGAACCTCGATCTCCCCGTCATCGCAGTCTAGTCCACTGCGAGATTAGCGCGTTAGACTATGCGGTCAACGTAGCGGGTATTTATGAAGTTATTTTAATAAGAAGAATGAGAGGATCCATGAAGAAACTGGCAACCTTGACCTCTATTGTGCGTTACCTCCCACCCCTTCCCTGACGCAAGACATATGTCGCATGTATAAAAAATACACGCTGAGGACGTACGGCAAAGTGTCGTCGCCTGTCACACGACAAGACGGATATAAATTAAATAAATAAAAAAACACTTCGATGGCCGTATGATCTAAGGCTTCATTTCTTCAATACACTAGACTGCCTATGACAGGGAGATTGAGGTTCGAATCTCGGTCGGGTATACCGGGGGGGTTTTACCCCCAAAATGGTTTTCCACTCTCCCTCCACGCAAATGTGGATACACTTCCTCTAAATATCACCTTCCTCATCCCTAAAACCACTAACCTAGTTAGTACCCATGCGTTCAACCTGAAGGTGACCTGGCGGTCTAAGGGTAAGGTGTCGGACTTCTGTGCTGGGGGTCCGGAGTTCAATCCTCGGTCCCGGCACAGATTTATCTGATTGCCAAACCCTTCCTTCACCTCTGAAAAGACGTGTATTAATCACAACTTGTGAATGTGTGGAATGCCAGGGCTCCACCGTGGTTCGAATCAAACGTTAAACTGTAGGTCCTTTATTTCAGCTCACAATATCATACCATTACACATTAGCGTAAGCGCGTATAACTCGAACGGGTAGTAAGACCCGGTGATAATAGTAATAATAATAATATAAAGAGGATTATAAATGGCATCATGGATCCCATCTTCCCCGGTCGGAACCCAAGTCATGTCCAAGTCAATTCTACCGGTTCACAATAAGACTATGTGGGTCATACCAGGAGGTTCCGTGAATAATTTCTAATAGTTCAGAAGACCCTCCCGTCTCTTCCTACCCCCGCCAACGGTCCCTCCCGATGATTATTGACATCGTCCTCGGGCGTGTGTCCTGTTCAAACACAGGAGGATGCTCTAGGACTGCCCCATTTGACCACAGATCAGCAATCAATACGGATATCAAGTGAGGAGTATCTACAGGGACTATACAAACCAACTACTCGGGAAGTTAGCGCATCAGATTTTATTCACAGACGGTAGGGGGTAGGGGGGATGAACTCCCATTGGTACAGTTGGCATTGGTTTGTACTGTCCTTAAAATATATTTACATCCTATTATAGTCCAATTTCCATATAAAGGTCCTTATCAGACAGCTAGCAAAGTTTTGTTTTTAGCACTGTGTTTTTACTACCCGTTCGGAGTTTTATGTATATGCACTAATTACGCTAATGTGTTAGGACAAAGGAAGGTTTAGTTTAGAGGAAGTGTACCAGCATTTGCATGGATAGAAAACTATTTAGGGGGGAAATTATATCTCTATCATCAACAGCCAAGTTTATTGTGAGAATGGTACCTTAAACCATTCGACCACCGAAGTGGGTTATCCATACGTCAAGTCATGTAATCTGTAACTGTCACTTTTGTCTTTTATAAATATCTACGAGATAACACTAATAAAGTAATAAGTTGTTATCAATTTTGGCCGCAAAAATATATTTTTATATCCCTTCTAAAAGGTCCTTTATATGAAATTCGGACTGTACAAAGATAACCTTATCGGTAGGTTCGTGAACAATGCGCCAATCGTGTCTTTTCTGGTTATATAGAGCAAAAAAAAAAAGATAGCTCATTAATCGACTGTCACCTCACCTGAACAATGTTAAACTACCTGTCAGAGTGCACCTTCGAAACAATTCCTGACCGCGTGACGTCTAACAGATTGTTTCTATCGACTTTTTAGGGAACCGCAAGTTTCCTAGGAAACTGCCTGTCAAGAGTGATCTATCCGACAAGTCCTGACCGTGTGACGTCTTACACATTGTTTCTATCGACTTTGTAAGCTTCAACTACCAGGAAACTGTCTGACAGAGTGCATGCCCATCTTACAAGTCGTGAAACATTGTACTATCGACTTTCGATGCTTCAACTTCAAGCAAACTATTGAAACAAGGCCTCGTGGGAAAACTTAACCGCAATGGTGCATAAGTTTGTTTTTTAAGCACCGTCTCTTACTACCCGTTAGGTTTATACGATTATGTTCTAGTTACGCTTATGATTTTTAGGGATTAGGAAGGTTATTTTAGGAGGAAGTGTACCAAAATTTGCGGAGAGAGTGATATGGGAAAATAATTTTTGATAAATTACCCTCAGTACACCCTACCGAGATTCAAACCTCGATCTCTCGTTCATCAGCGGTCTAGTCAACTGTGAGAGTAACGCTTTAGACTATGCGGCCACCAAAGTGGGTGGTACACAATTATTTTTAAGGCCTATCCCAATAGTTGCAATTACTAGAACAATCGTTTAAATGGTCCAGTTTTTATTGTGTTAAAATTATTATGAAACGAAAGGTTTTAAAAATCGTCTTGAAGTCGCTTGGATATATTAAAAAAAAAGTATTCAATTATCAGGGCTTGAAGTAGCACTTTTGCATTAATATTTTATTTTCGATAAATAAATAATTAAGTACCGTAATTAAGAACTTCATAACTTTAATAATTATGTAAAGAGAAACTGACTTTTAATTCAAACACAAATAAATAATTTTCTTAACAAAATTGTCTCTGGTGGTTATAGCCTAAGACACTGCTATATTTTTGTTAGTAACCTATAGCTCAGAGGTTTCCAACTGGCGGCCCGCGGGCCACATGCGGCCCGCGAGACCACTTTTTGCGGCCCGCGCAATCATTTTAAGAATTTTTTTTTTAATCTCAAGAGAAGTTATAAAAAATATTTCATAGCTTGTTCAAAAGATGTATTAATATTCATACGGCAAAAATGATTAAACGAAGTTGATAAATAATTAATAGTCAGCCGTTCTACAAGTTACGCACTGCATCTCTAGCCCAGCAAGGCTTGCTGGCTACTCCTCCCGTCTCCACTCACGCTCAATCGCGCTTGCTTGACGTGTAGTGAAGTTTCACAAGTTACTGTCCATTTTGAAGGCTTTGTTTTGTGTTGAGTGTGAAGTGTACCGCTGCTTGAGTCTTTTACGTGTACAAAAAATGAGCGGAAACTCAAAGAAACGCAAAATTGAAAATGAAAACAGAATTTACAAGGAAACCTGGGAGAGTGACTATTTAATTACTAACAACAGTGGGAAGCCTCAATGTTTGGTATGCATGAAAATTGTGTCTGTACCGAAGGAGAACAGTGTTAAACGATACTACTCAACAATGCATGAGAACAAGTATGCAACATATAAGGAAGAAGCTCGATACGCACTGGTCGCAGACTTCAAAAATAAATTAAAACAGCAAACAGGTATGTTTAGTAAAGTCTTCCAAATAAGTCATCTTCCCTGTACGCTTCCTACGCAGTGTTGCTTGAACTTGCAAAGGCAAAAAAAAAAACCTTCATTGAAGACAGTCTTGTTAAAAAGTGTGCTATAGAAATGGCAAAGGCTTTTGGAGATGCTAAAATAACTGAGAAATTTGAATCAGTGCCACTTTCCAACCAAACTGTACAGAGAAGGGTCATTGATATGGGAGAACAAGTAGAAAAATCTCTGATTTGATTGGTTAAAGAAAGCATGCATTTCTCGCTATGCCTTGATGAAAGCACTGACCAGTCAGATGTCAGTCAGCTATTAATATTTGTGCGCACCACCTTCGAAGATTTCAGCGGTAAAGAGGACCTATTTGATGTGTGCTCTCTTCAAGGAACAACAAAAGGGAGGGACATTTATGATTATGTTAAAAAACTGTCGACATAGTTGGAGGCTTCAGTAAATGTTCAGACATTGTGACAGACGGAGCGCCAGCAATGACAGGGGAGAAGATATTTCTGACAGAATTGCTAAAAGAAAATGGCGTAACGTGTCTTATGATCCACTGTCTTATTCACCAGGGAGCGTTATGTGGGAAATCAATGAAGAAAACTGAAGTTTTTAAATTTGTGGTTAAAATTATTAATATCTTAAGAGGTGGAAATCGAGCCCTTTTGCATAGACAACTAAAGCAGTTTTTGCTGGAAATTAAGGCAGAATATGGAGACTTGCTGCTGTACAACCATGTAAGGTGGCTGAGTGCAGGAAAGTGCCTTGAACGGTTTTTTGCTACTTGCAAGGAAATCCCTGAATTCCTTAATAAATTTGTCTCGTCTGATACCACTGAACTAGAAGAAGAAATTCAAAGCTCAGAATTTTTAAAGCAGTTAGCTTTCCTAAAAGACATGACAAATCACCTTAACACCTTAAACCTGAGTCTTCAAGGAAGAAACTAGGTCGTATCAGATATGGTGGGAACTGTAAATGGATTGTAAAAGTATTTTTGCTTCTATGAAATTCATTAAAAATCAGTACAGAAGTTGACTTGCAGATTCTTCCTTGCTGCATCTTTTGAGATTAGCAACAACAGAGCTGGAGGTGGATATTCATTCATTGGTAGATGCAGCTGATCGACCACAGTACTCCCACTAAATTGCCCCTTTTAAAGTTTTATTTTGACTACATTATTAATTTCAGTTTGACTTTGGGTTAGTTTTTTTTGCCATTTGTAAAATATGAAGTCAAATATACTGACATTCTTGCTCTTTTTCAAAATTCAATTGTTTTGGGTATAATAGTTTTTGTTTATTTTTAATTTCACTCTTTTATGCAATTGTAAAATAGTGTTTTAAGCAATTAAAATGATTAAACCTTTGTTTCAATTAAACTATGCATATTATTTCATACTGGTACTCTGTTCTATTTGCAGAATTATACGAAAATTGGCCTTTTATTAAAGTGCGGCCCGCAAACATGCCTAAGGTTTCCACTGTGGCCCTCGAGCCCTTATAAGTTGGAAACCCCTGCTATAGCTATTCTTAAAACAAGTATGAAAACAAGGACCAAGTGAATTCTAGTCATATTTTGCGTCGCAGCTACTTTGCACTCTTTTTCGTGATAGTTTCCGTAATTATTTTAACACAACTTTTCAGATTATTTCGTGATAGTTACCGTCATTACATTCTATATTGAATAGAGGTTTACGATACTCCTTTTATCGATTCAAAGTAAATTCGAATCGATTATATGAATTATTCTCGAAGCCTAATTGAAGTTAGAAAATAAATTTGATTAAATTTAAAAAAAAGTTAATCTTTTTGTATCTAAATATTATATAAAGATATTTTATTGCAATATTATATATATATCGATTAAAATTGATAGATTACGTTACTATTAGCAGATGTTCTTTTTTTTGATTAATTTTTTTAGCGCTACCTTTTATTATCTATTTAAGTTATACGCACATGTACTAGCTAAGCCAATGTGAAGGTAATGGGTAGGTTTGTATCGAGAGGAAATGTACTCGCATGTGGGAGAGGAGAAAACA
The DNA here is from genome assembly GCA_033556935.1 of Timema podura. Lineage (NCBI taxonomy): Eukaryota > Metazoa > Arthropoda > Insecta > Phasmatodea > Timematidae > Timema > Timema podura. Next base: position 52,516,837 of record JAVRXN010000012.1, on the reverse strand, counting down.
ATTTATTAAAAAATCTACCTTCAGTACACTCGATCGGTATTCGAACACGATATATCCATCATCGTCAGACTAATTTATTGCGAGAGTGACGCCTTAGACAATTCGGCCACCGAGGTGGATAATATGTTATTCAATTATAAAGAATTTGTGTCATACACATAAAAGAAATAATTAGCATAGATCTATTATTTATATTTGCTGTCTTTATTTTTATTGAAGAAACCAAATGATTGCCTCATCAGATTTTGTTTATCTTTTCAAAAGGCCGTCAAAGTTTTTGAATCATCGTACACATCTACTATTGGATTAAAGTTTTAGTAAAAATACATATCCCATGTGTATATAGGCACTATGATCTGAGTTATAATCAATGTTTTAGTAAAAATACATATCCCATGTGTATATAGGCACTATGATCTGAGTTATAATCAATGTTTTAGTAAAAATACATATCCCATGTGTATATAGGCACTATGATCTGAGTTATAATCAATGTTTTAGTAAAAATACATATCCCATGTGTATATAGGCACTATGATCTGAGTTATAATCAATGTTTTAGTAAAAATACATATCCCATGTGTATATAGGCACTATGATCTGAGTTATAATCAATGTTTTAGTAAAAATACATATCCCATGTGTATATAGGCACTATGATCTGAGTTATAATCAATGTTTTAGTAAAAATACATATCCCATGTGTATATAGGCACTATGATCTGAGTTATAATCAATGTTTTAGTAAAAATACATATCCCATGTGTATATAGGCACTATGATCTGAGTTATAATCAATGTTTTAGTAAAAATACATATCCCATGTGTATATAGGCACTATGATCTGAGTTATAATCAATGTTTTAGTAAAAATACATATCCCATGTGTATATAGGCACCATGATCTGAGTTCTAATCAAAACAGAACGTAGAGTGATCTCGCAGAATCAAGGATCTTACGTGAAAATGTCACATTAGTATTCTCGTACGGTGTAACTTTGAGAGAAGTGGTTAGGGAGTTGATTGCGACCCTGAGGTTTAAGTTTTCCTTCTCTCTCTTTACACTATACATATAAATATAGAGAGAGAGATCTCAGATCATGTCTGCTCCAGTTGAAGTTGTTGCTTGAACAGGATTACGCAACCAGAATATCATGGTATAAAACAGCCCAAAGAAGTAACCGTGGGGAAAGCTCAACAGCTTTTAATCCGTTGATCATTAGCTTTATTTTCAAAATGTTTGTGTGTCTAACGACGACAACTTCTTGGAAAATTCGAAGCTATTTTGAGAAGTGGGTTGGATCTTAACTTGGACTTAGCGAAGCATTTTAAGCACTATCATACTTAGACGCCAATGTACGAAATAGAAATATAGGGAATTCAATAAAACCAGCAGTTCACCTGCGAAGCCTTTTGTTTAGCTGCTGCTGACACTTCCCCTATTCCGCTGACGAGTGTACACACTGAATCTACTATTTGACCCTGGACAGCTTTGATTAACATCTCAAAACTATTTTTTTCCCCTTGTTTCCTGTTCTTTATAGACATTTACTTCCAAGGACTTTTTTAATCTACATCCTGGCAGGAAGATTCATCCTACAGGACATTTTTTTTATGAATAAACCAAATACTGTATCTGAAATTTTAGACAATTTAAAAAAAGAAAACAAGCTTTAAAAATAAACCTACTCAAGATTTTTTTAAAAAAAAAGCGCTTTAGTGGCCGCATAGTCTAACGTGTTACTCTCACAATATAATAGACTGCCGATGACGGGGAGATCGAGGTTCAAATCTTGGTCGAGTGTACAGAGGGAGATTTTTTGCAAAATGTTTTCCACTCCCCTTCACTGAATGAGGGTACACTTCCTCTAAATATAACCTTCTTAATCCTTAAAACTACTACGTAATTAGTGCATAAGCGTACAACCCTAACGGTCTGTGCTAAAAAAAAGTTTACTATCAAATTCCGCAATACTCGTGACAGATATTACAAAACTGTTGAGAATGTTAGTAAGTGTTGAAAAATTAAAACTAAACTTGGAGCCATGTTTGATTTATTTTGGACAAAAAAGTTGTTTTTTACTAAAATTGCAGAAACACTGGCCTTTACTAAAGGTCCATTCCATCTCATATTAAGCAGCAATTACGAATAAACAATAGTTATACTTAATTGTGTAGAAAGATAATATATACACATTTTACCTAAGGGTTGTTTAAAAGTTAAATATAAATTCCTTCATTACCTTTTACTTTAAATATACACGTTACACGCTAACGAAAGTACAGTTTTATTTTGGTTTAACAAATTACCATAAAATTGTGCAACCTAAGAAACGCGTGTATTTTATTTCACGAGTGTAAAGAAAGAAAGAAAGAAAGAATGAAAGCTAGGTCCTAGGCGATAACGAAGTTTTAATTCAGAAAAGCAAACGTAGCATCAAATTTATGCAGTAAACAAGCATTCCCACTTTGTTCCTCTTTTCATCCACCTCCAGCGCTAACGACGAAAGAATGGAGGGGACTTCCCCAACCTTCCTCCTTTTCAACTTATACAATGTTGCCAGAGTTGGTATCTTCTTTTAAAATTCATTTTTCATGCAAACACAACGGCTCTGACGGATAAAAAGAGACGGTTGTAACGAATACAAATAACTTTATTATAAAGGTTTTTGTCATCAAGATGAAACGGTTATGTCAATAAAAGTTCAAAGTCTCGCTTCGATAGTTTAATTTAGAAAATGACCCGCTTCGGTGGGCGTATGGTCTAAGGCATCACCTCACAATAAAATGGACGACGATGACAGGGTCTGGCATACCGAAGGACGTTTTTCATAAATGGTTTTCCATTCTCTTCTAGCAAATCGGGTACATCTCCTCTAAATTCAACTCTCTCATCCCTAACTCATTGGCGTAATTATTAGATACGCGTACAACCTGAACGGGTAGAAAGAAGTGGTGCTAAAAAAATAATTATATCATTTTTTAATATATGAATGTAAATAGTAAAGCCGATCTATTATGTTAGCAAAACTTTTTTTTCCCCTCAAACACCTGCACCGGTGGTCATGTGGAGCAAGGCGTCAGTCTCATCTGGTTTGTCGGGCTTAGCCAGACAATGAGGATGAGAAGGGTGGATTAAAGCTAGATTCACAAGTTCGCCTAAAACTTAGAGCGGAATCTGCTCGGGTGACGCAGAAATTCACACGCTAGCGGAAACGTAAATTTTTACCCATGATGCTTTACAGCGCAAACTAGAAACAGCTGACTACCGACATTTTTCAATTTCTATTGGATAAACTTATCACTTAGTTTAAAATCACGATGGATTTTTTAATTAATGTGTTGTCGCGAGAAGGATAAAAACAAAACAAAGAACAACAGATGTGCTTCCATCTAACAAGTCATTTCACAACAGTAGATGTGGCTCTCTGCTAGTATCATGCTTTTTACGCGTATGCGCACTGATTATACCCATATATGACCATTTCTCTAATTGGGGTAGGGATGAGGATGGAAGCATTTTAGAGGCGATCTACCCGCATTTGCTTGGAAGGAGAGTGGGAAACAGGTTAGGAAAAAAAACACCCTCAGTAGACCTGATCAGGATTCAAAGCGACTGGTATTGACTTTAGCAGGCCAGTCATAACACGAGAGTGACGCCTTAGACCATTCGGCCACTGAGGAAGGTTTGGTAATTAAAACAATAATATAATACGATCTAAGTTTAATATTTAATCACATCAAATTGAGTAAAAAGATAGATGTATAGTAAACATAGTATCGGGAAATATTAATTCTTAGCTAATCTTTTTTTTGTTTATAGTCTTTGAGAATATAAATAATTCCATAAATTAAACTATATTTAAAACTTTTAATATCCCATAGTAACGAAAATAATTTACCTATAGAAGAATCTGATTAATTATAAAAAACTCCAAGGATTTTTTTTATCATTAAAATTTCTATCCCGCCGAATAAATTGTTGTACATTCTATGAGAGCAAGATTAATTTAACAAAATATCAGTTACAATCAATGAAATAACACAATTTTTTTTTAAACATGCAGAAAATTGTTTTTTGTTTGTTTGCATTAATATTGGCAACATTGGACCTACTCCCCACTCAACCCCTTTTCGTACTTGACAGGATGTAGATACTCATTAAACCCGAAGAGATGAGATATCACGACCATTCTTCCAGAAGACAAACAAAAACGCTTTGATTAAAACTTCGTTAGTAAAGTTTCTTTATTACGTGACTTTTAGTTTTCTCTTAAGAGTGAGGCTTACTGTAGCATGACAAAGAATGGGGGGGGGGGGGGATGAGAGGGGTTGGTATGTAGAGAGGGGAAGGAAGACTGCTAGTTGTTCACTGTACCCAAACTTAAGAAATAATTAGATGTTAATTAATGTTGAACATAGAAAGGCAAACGAAACAAACAGACCAAAAAAAAAAAAGTTTCCTAGTAGGTTCGAAGGGATGACGAAAAAAAAGGAAATTAATCCACTTCAGACTCAAAAGAGTGAGGAAAAATGTAAATAAAATGATTAAGTAAGATTTAAACTACCAAATTTTTGTAATGGTTTCTTTGAACTTTTTTCCGTAATTATTATAATCACACCACCCTCTGTAGTCTAGTGTTTAAAGTTCCTGGCTACAGATTCAGAGGTCCCGGGTTCAATACCCGGCGCTTACAGATCTTTTGTGAAGCAGTGGGTCTGGAACTGGGGTCTACTCAACCTCGTGAGAGGAAAAAAATGAGGAATCACTTGAATGAAAGAGACCACATGACACCCTCAATCCGCAAATGTTGGCACTATCATTGCTTTCGACAGCGGTCACTTAATTGGTATAGCTTGATTTTGGGCTGACACCATGAAGTTTTTTAATATCATAATTAAATTTTAAAAAAAAAGGTGAGTAGAACTAATTCATGGTTTGTTGCCGGGGAAAGTCAGGCTTGATGGGACTGTAACTAGTAAATGGATCCTTTCCCCTATATATCCATTTGACCGAACACATACAAGATTGTATTTTACACATACATTGTTGTTTCCAGCCTGTGGTCTGGATCAGCATCTTATTCAAGCCATACATTTCCCATTACCGGCTGGCTAGGCCTATCGTAGCTTCATACGCCTTATAAGACCAGGGCAGGCACAACATCCAGTCCCCCAGCCGTTAATTCAACACTGAAAGGGTGAACCCACATTTCACCAATGATACTTTTTCAGCCATGCCGGAACTCTAACCCGGGACCCTTAACTCAGTAGACAGACACGCTATCGACTGAGCTAAGGCTGTCGGATTACAAGAAAATGTTTTTTTAAAATAATAGTTTTACCACCGCGTCTTACAAGTTATAACTTGTTCAGGTTATAAGCATGTTCCTCTAATGAGATAAGGATAATGAAGGAAATATTTTAGAGGTAATCTACCCTCATTTGCGTGGAAGGAGAGTAGGAAAACATTTAGGAAGAAACACCCTGAGTAGACACGACCGTTATCCGAAACCAGATATCCCTGTCATCAGCAGGACAATTCTAACACGGGAGTGACGCCTTAGACCGTTCGGCCACTGAAGCAGTTAATAATGTAACTAGCCTGTGTGTTTGTTGGCTTTAAAGATAAATTTGCTAATGAATGAAAAGGAACAGTCTATTAGTACAATCCTGGCAAGCTTTCCCACCTTGAAACCAACCCGTGGGCCACCACTGAAAATATATATTATCGTTGATACGGTGATGGTGATGGTGATGGCGACGGTGATTTAAGAGGGGTCAGACTAGCGACACGAACGCCGTGACAGATTTGAAAAAGGTTGATGTGATTATTTCTTGGGCTTAGCGACCTTTCTCATAAGAAGCTATACAGTACACTAGAGCAGGGGTTCCCAACCTTTTTCAGTCTGCGTTCCCCCAGCTGGCTCGGTTCGTTTCTGCGTACCCCCTCCCCAATCTGTTTCACCCATTACAGATTCCGAAAACTTCTTCAAAAAAAGGTATATGTTGAATTAAAATAAATGGTCTATTTTTTCATTATATAGTTTTTTTTATTTTTGAAGTAAGCAAACAAATTAACACAAAGATTGGAAAAAAGAAAAATTAATGTTATATTTGGGACTGTATTGAATTTCAAAGTTTTGAAGAATAAGGCTCAAAAGAGGACGAATACAATCTCAAATCCGGAGCTGTGTCTAATTTGCTTCTATATTTATTTTTTATATAGGTACACAAAAAAAAGTCCGTTCAACAAGCTCCGTGCTAGCAAAAGACAACAAAAACTTGATGGCTTTTCTAGAACGTTCACTGTATTCGCTACCGCGATGAGTCCAAAAACTGACTAGATTCACTATTCCGCCATTGAAGAGGTTCTTCAGAGTGGTGTCTGATATGAGCTCTAGCAACTTATCCTTTTCAGGAATCGACAATGAAGCCGGTTCATAATACTCTTCTTTAAAAGGATTAGATATCCACCGATCACCCATTCCAGCTCTTGAAAAATATTTTTCAAACGAGGATTTTAATCTTTCCAGGTGCTCAATTATCTTATCACTGACTGTTAAATTTAGCTCGGCTTGTGACAAGAAATCGTGAAGTGTTACGAATACTTCAGGCTGTCCTTTTTTAATGCACTTTGCCAAAAAATCAATTTTTTTTCATGGATTAAGTTTTTTTGACAACTTGAAAAGTGTTAAAATTTTTTTGAGGTGAAAGATTGAGTTTATTAATCTGGTGGAGAATTTCACTAAGGTATGCAAGGCTTTGTAGCCATTCAAAATCATAAATCATGGATCCAAGATTTTTAAAAGGATGATCTTCCAAAAAAAAGGGCTACCTCTTGTCGAAGTTCGAACAGCCGCGTCAGGACTTTACCCCGGGACAACCACCTAACTTCGGTGTGTAAAAGCAAAGTGTTGTGAAGTATGTCCATGTCTTCCCACAGCAATTTAAACAACCTGGAGTTGGCAGGATTCGCCTTAATAAAGTTGACAGCTTTGACCACTTCATCAAGAACTTTTGCAAATCTGGAGGCAAAGGTTTCGATGCGAGGCTGTCTGTGAATACAGCAGTGCGTCCATTTCATTTTGGGAGCAACTTTTTCCATGCATGTACGAAAGCCTGAGTAGCAACCATCCGTGGATTTTCCTCCATCTGTGGTGAGCCCAACGCATTTTGACCATTGAATTCCTTTTTCAACGAATTAATTATCATTTGAATACGTCTTTACCAGTCGTACGAGCCTTCAATAGGTGACAAATAAGGAGATTCTCTTGGAATTCTAAATCTTTCAAGTACTTAGTAATTACAAGTAGCACAGAACACTGCACAACGTCGGTACTTTCGTCGACTTCTATAGAAACAATTTCACAACCTTTGACGTGATTGATGATTGCGCTCTCTACATCATCTGACATATCCCGTATTCTTCGAGACACCGTGTTATTTGAGAGAGGTATTAGACTTATTTTATGAGCACTTTCCTCTCCAAGCATGAATCTGACAGCTTTATTATTCCCTCTGAAGAAGAAGAAGAAGAAACTGCAGTTTGTTTACTCACCTGCTCACAAATCCAGTTTATAGCCACTAATCCAAAGCGTTAATCACGTGAATAGTAAGTAGTTGGTAGACAAACTGACGTAGGATTGTAGGAATAACATGCACACGACTCAATACAAACACCCACAACAAAAGTTAAACACAACACGAATTAATTAATTCTTTGTTTTTATGAACAGACCGGCAAGCGTTAACAATCAAATCTAAAACATTGAGGAAGGGTGAGCCGCGAGGAAAGAAAGCGCCAATCCTGAGCGGAGGGATGTGGGCAAGGAGTTGGGTGCAGGCAAGAGGAGGGAGGCCGATCCTTCCAGTGGACTCAACCCCTATTTCATCGAAGATTTTATTGATAAGGAGGCCAATATTACAACTGACAATATTAGTAAAAACCTCTACCTACTTTTTAAAATTATTTCTCATCTTTTTTATTTTTTGTTCTTTTTTTAAGCTGGTGGCAGCCATTACCGTTTTATTTTCGCGTACCCCCTAACGGCCTCTCGCGTACCCCCGGGGGTACGCGTACCCCTGGTTGAGAACCACTGCACTAGAGTGACCCGGTAGCAGCTTTAGTGTCGCAGCGACCAAAACACGACCCGTCTGACACCGGCCTTACTTTCTTTTCAGAACTACCTTTTTCTTGTTTCTTATTCCAGATAGACAGATGCTACCAACTGAAATTTTTAATGTACATCCTGGCAGGAAGATTCCTATATAAAATTACGTCTGCAAAAAAAATTACTTAAAGATAAAAATAATATTTTATGTGACATTGTATGACTATTTTTTAGAATTATTTAAGAAATTATGGTTTTCGTTTCGACGTTATATCTTTAAAACTCGATGAATAAAACGTAAATCAACGTGAGAAATCATATCTTGACTTGCCGTGACGTCACGGATAGGCAACATCCTTAAGTAAAAAAAAATACAACCCGCCCCGGTGGCGTAGTTGGCTAACGCGCTAGTCGTGTTGAGCTCGACCGCCGAGGACGGGGAGATCGAGGTTCGAATCTTGGTCGGGTGAACTGGGGGTGGTTTTTCCTAAATGGTTTTCCACTCTCCCTCCACGCAAATGCGGGTTCACTTCATCTAAATTCAACCCTCCCAATTCCTAATCCATTAGCGTAATTAGTACTTAAGCGTATAACCCGAACGGGTAGTAAGACGCGGTGCTAAATATATAAAATACAATAATCAGTATTTATAACTGACCTTAGAGAATTAGTCAAAAACCCACTTTCCCTTTTTGTAAAACGAATTACTAGATTAGCAAAAATTATTTCCGACAGCTAATCCTATGATGATATTGTTGATGACCATAACGCTTGTGATGATTGTGATGATTGTGATGATTATGGCGTGGCTCGTTACCAGGAGCGTGTCAGAAGTTGTTATAGGGCTCCTTTCTTGCTTGTGAAGGTTAATGATGCTGGTTGCCATAGCAACACGCTGGGGTAGAAAATGAGAGCAGTTTCCATCGCCGACACTTATCTGCGCGAGGCAACTTTACTCTTTCTGCCAAATGCAGGCACTGGCTCGTGCCCAATTTGACACGCCGCAAAAAAAACCCAACCCCCCCCACACATATATATATACATATGTGTGTATGTAAGCGTTTCGTAGGGAGTTTTTAGACGTGAATAGTTCGAACATATAAATCTTAATACTCATAGAAATATTATTATTATTATTATTTAGCACCGCGTCTTACTACCCATTCAGGTTATACGCTTGAGTACTAATTACGCTAATTGATTAGGAATTGGAAAGGCTGAATTTAGAGGAAGTGAACCCGCATTTGTGTGGAGGGAAAATGGAAAACAATTTAGTGGAAAATCATCCCTTGATCTCCCCGTCCTCGGCAGTCTAGCTCAACACGAAACCAGCGCTTTATCTAACTAGGCCACCGAGGCGGGTCATAGAAATAAAACAAAGGTAAAAGTTTTATTCGATATAAATGGGGAAGATTTCGTGCCATTTAATGTCCTTTCCTCGGTACGTGTAGTGTAACCTAGAGATTGTTATTTTGACGCCTAAAGGCCTGTTCACATTATCAGTCTGACCACGGTAAAGATATATTTGGTCTTGGATTCAAATTGCACGCTCTAACCAACGTTGACAGACATTTTCTGGAAATGTTTAAAATATTTTCAACTGTTGATTTGGCAACGATAGTAATTATTTTTCATAAGGCAGAAACTGAATAGCCAAGCGGTAATGATACGCTTAAACGTATCTGGGTTTATATATATTTTTTTAACATCTCGTCTTACTACCCATTCGGGTTATACGCTTACGTAATAATTACGCTAACGGTTCTTATGGATTAGAAAGGTTATATTTAGAAGAAACCCACATTTGCGTGAAGAAGAAAGTGGAAAACAATTATGGAAAAAAAACCACTTAAAATACATCCGACCGAGATTCAAACTTATAGATTTCCTTTATTGGCAGTCCAGTCTACTGAGAGAGTAGCGCGTTAGACCACGCGGCCATCGAAATGGATTCATCAATATTTATTTTTTTAGAAGCACGTCTTCTACTCGTTTGGGCTATCCCCCCCCCTCCCTCCATCAAAAGTTATTGAAACAGAGAACAGAGGGAGAGTTTTGTTTTTTTTACTTTGAATAAGGATCGCTTTTTTTATCAACAAAATTGAACCATTTGTTCCGTGAATTCGTACCAGCTTTATTAATTGTCCATCCATTTGGTTTATCATGAAAGTGCGGGCAGAGCACATGATCAACGACTGGCCTTCTTCACGTCAAACCACTTGTGTTTTGATTGGAGTCAGACCGTGCTGAGACAGTCTTTTGTTCACACTGGCTGCGCTGATCAAGCGGCAAGTCACACAGTCTAGTCAAAATATCCCTAACCCTCCTCGGTGGCCTGCGTGATCTAACGTTTAGCCATCTTAGGCCCTATAGTCGCTATTCTATTACCGATTCATCCTAACCGTGTGACATTCTCATATCAATGCGCGAAGGACCTTCACGATTGGTAGAACACCAGTGCAATATTTTACACATTAACGACCATGTGTATTCATTACCTTAGCAAAGTAGGTCACAAGGAGTTTTCGTATTTTTTAATGCTTTTTAAATTTATTTTCTTATGTTTAAGGGGGCGGCCAGACTGAGCGCGTGAGCGACTAAAATATAAAATAGAACACATTGGTTGTAATGAGAAGTGGCCAGACTGGAGCGCGCGAGCGAGCGACTGAGCGCGCACGCTCGACCCGGTACAGTCTAGTTTACAGGCGCTAGGAAATATTATTGTATGTTGGTTCATTGAGTGCTAGGAAACTTCTCATTTTGACATTTTTATTAATATCGATATGCTTAGCACGCTTGCTACTAACGGCCTAATTTAATTGGTAAGATCATAAACCATACCTATATATGTATATAAATGTAAAACTGATATGTTAAAATACTTCAATATTATCAAAGTAGGCCTTTACAAATAAGAATCACAATTAGCATGGAGAGAGGATGAGAAAACCACAACGATAAATCACTTGTCAAAAACCCCCCTCAGTTCACTGAGCCAAGATTCGGAGCCTCCTCGTCAACAAACTATCGAGAGCTATCTGCTAATCACGCGCTCGCTCGGACGCTTGTCAGTCTGGCCGAACCCTTACAAAACTCAGGCCAGACTCAGCAAACGCCATAACTAAACGGGAAACACTCAACACCCACGGCCGTCAATTAACGCCGCTGAGATGAACTGTCGTCACTGACCGTTGCTGACTTGACGCTAACATGTGATAAGGACTGTATCATGGGGTCCCTTAACGCTGACTGAGGAGTTTGTTGGAATTCGAATAGCACTGACTTGCAAAGCTTAATGTATCATTTATAAATCAAATGAAGGGATAATTTTAATTATAATAATTTTCTAATGTTATTTTAAAATAATCTTAGTACAAAACATAGGAGGGACTATTTAGTGAAGGGATACCATTGAGGTCCGTTCAGTATCAAATTAGAGCATATACTTCCGCGTGGCTTTGTTTACATCAAGTCTCAGCTTGGGATGAATCAATAATAGTGTATGTTTAAAGCCTAAAAGGCGAAAATTCCGAGCAGGCTAAGTCGTGGCACATTAAAATAAAAAGAATCCTTCAATTTCGTAACTGTACTTTTTTTTTGCTGAGCTGAAAATTACTTTTGATTATTAAGATGTGTTTCCTAGATTTTTATTTTTGTGTATAATTTATTTATTATACAGTAGTGTCCTTAATTAAAACTATTTTTTTTAGAACCGCGTCTTACTATAATTTATATTTGCTAATTACCCTAATGTGTAAGGGGTGAGGAAAGTTGAAGTTATAGGTGGTAAACCCGCATTCACGTGGAAAGCAATTTTTTTGAAAAAAAAAAAAAACCCCAACAAAAACACCCTTAGTACACCCGACCGAGATTCGAGCCTTGATCTCCGCGTCATCGGCAGTCTAATCTACTACGAAAATAGCACCTTAAACCATGTGGCCATCAAGGCTGGTCTGAAAAAGTTAATTAATATTTCTACTTATTGCATTAAATCCAAAACAAATCTCCTAAGAGGATTCAAAAACACAGTGAGCAGTAAACAGTAATAAGCTTTCGCTGCACTGTGAGCTTTTCTCTGTAATGCTTTCATAATTAATTAGAGTTATAACTATATACTTATTTCTAGCTTTGAGTCAAAGTCGACCAAACCCACAGTTTTGGTCGGACGCTCCAAAAAAAAAGAAAGTAAAAAATCATCCGAGGTCGGACAAACTTCTGTTCCTGTTCCTGGGGTACCTGAAGACATGGAAAAGGTCGTCTCGTTTCGCGTTCATTATTAAAATAATTTAATTAATTGGGTGAGTGAGAGAGATCTTCCAATTTTTTAAAAAAATTCTCGTCCAAAGCGGGTACAGACACCCTTAAAATAAAAAAGAAGTAAGAACGCTGATGAGATTATTAAATTTTTAAAATTCATTTGAGACAATCGCGAGATATTATTTAGATAGAAGTAGAGCAGGCCAACCACAAACTAATTTCTTTTTAGTATTTTATTTACGTTTGTGATAAAAATAAATATATAACTAAATACATACTTAATTATTTATCTATTCTATGGTATCAGGATACTAAAATTTATTGCCGCACTTACAAAAGTACGCCACCTATCCCTATTTTGAGTTAGTTCTATACAGTCCACCTCATTACACCTCCTATCTTATGCTAGTGTAATCCAGTCTACCTCATTACACCTTATCCCGAGTTCTATTCAGTCCACCTCATTACACTCTATCCCTATATTGAGCTAGTTCTATCCAGTCCACCTCATTACACCTCCTATCTTATGCTAGTGTAATCCAGTCTACCTCATTACACCCTATCCCGAGTTCTATTCAGTCCACCTCATTACACTCTATCCCTATTTTGAGCTAGTTCTATACAGTCTACCTCATTACACCTCCTATCTTATGCTAGTGTAATCCAGTCTACCTCATTACACCCTATCCCGAGTTCTATTCAGTCCACCTCATTACACTCTATCCCTATTTTGAGCTAGTTCTATCCAGTCCACCTCATTACACCTCCTATCTTATGCTAGTGTAATCCAGTCTACCTCATTACACCCTATCCCGAGTTCTATCCAGTCTACCTCATTACACCTTATCCCGAGTTCTATACAGTCTACCTCATTACACCCAATCCCGAGTTATATCCAGTTCACCTCATTACACCCTATCCCTATTTTGAGCTAGTTCTATTCAGTCCACCTCATTACACTCTATCCCTATTTTGAGCTAGTTCTATCCAGTCCACCTCATTACACCTCCTATCTTATGCTAGTGTAATCCAGTCTACCTCATTACACCCTATCCCGAGTTCTATCCAGTCTACCTCATTACACCTTATCCCGAGTTCTATACAGTCTACCTCATTACACCCAATCCCGAGTTATATCCAGTTCACCTCATTACACCCTATCACTCACTATCTTAAGCTAGTTGTATCCAGTCCACCTCATTACACCCTACCCCTATCTTGAGCTAATTCTATCCAGTCCATCTCATTATACTTAATCTTTTTTATGTTCATTCTAATGGTATCCTCTCTAATGCGTCTTTCCACTTGCCTATTTGTATTCGGGTTTGCCAGTTAATACCTTATGGTTCTATATGTATACATTTTATTTGATTTTATTATTTCATTCTTATTTTTAAAACCTATTCTAGTGTTTTTATTTATGCTGGCCAAAGTTAAGGTGTTACAGCTCATAAATGAGGTTAGCGGGCTAGTGTGTACTAAACCAATATTTAAATAATCTACTTGATATGTCTTCTTGTGAGAATTGTAATTTGTAAATTACACTCTGTTTATCCTGAAGGGTGGAGAGCTTACCCTTGTTGATTTCACTATAGCGTATCTTAAATAAGTTTGTAAGTCGTGTGATAATATATTAAGTAGGTTCAGAAAGTGTACTTTCAATATTCCATATATATATTATTTAAGGCTTAATTTTTCAATTGTAAGGTTTACATGTTTTAAATCAAGCCTAGCTGAAAATGTAATGGTGGAATGTTTTTCAATGTTCATCATCGTATATATCCTAAAGTTTAGGGTTTTATTATACAAAACCTCACTTTATAAAGTCCAACTAACTATTTGTATTATTTGTAGCTAATCGAATGTTCAGTGCTGGTAAATAAAAAAAAAGAGATCTAAAAGGGATGGATAGCTTATTTCTTTTCAATTCACTTTGTGTGTATGTGGTTTTCATGGGTGATACAGTCTTTTGAACGTGTCCGAGTATAAAAAAGATTCCCTCTTTGTTATAACATAAATGAGGTTCTTTCAAACGTGTGAACTTTTCTCACTCTCTCTCTCTCTTTCTAAATGCACCTCTCTGAAAGTATTTTTTTTTATAGCTAAGGATATTGCCCTAACTTAACGACCATTAAAATACTCTATGGAGTACATCGTGTTGAGGATAGATATATGGTCTCGTAATGGTTCGGTGATAGCAGACAACACTGGGTAACCTTCGATGTCGCAACGAGGGTGTGTGTGTGTGTGTGTGTGTGTGTGTGAAGGAAACTAATGCTATATGGTATGTGGTGGCATCTCTTCACACTGCTATAGAAAATGGAAAATGCCCAAAAAAATGATACAGTCGTTGACAGGTGTGACAATGATTCCATAGGAACACAGATTGTAACACAACTGTAATTTGCGTTGAACATAGAAAGTAACGTATCTTATATATTTTTTTTAGCAACGCGTTTTACTAACCGTTCAAGCTATAAGCTTATCTATACGCCATTCATGGTAGGAATTACTCTCTGAAAGGTCTTTTTTCCTACCAATATCCTATTATATAATAGATTTTTGGTAGGGAAAAAGGCCTTTCAGAAAACAATTCCTACGCTGAACAGACTCTACTAATTACGCTAGTGGTTTTAGGGATTATGAATGTTATAGGAAGTGTACCTGCATTTGCGTGGAGAGAGTGTAAAACCGTTATAGGAAATAACCCTCTAGGACACTCTACCGAGATTCAAACCTTGATCTCCCCATCATCAGTAGTCTAGTCTACTGCGAGAGTAGCGTGTTAGACCATGCGGTCACCAAATCGGATTAGAGAGTAATTCTGATGTAAGTCGCGTACATCTTAGAATTAATTGCTGGTGTGGATTATATTATAGAAAGATAAATCTAACATTTCTATAAGTTGCATTAAAATTATAATAAAATGCTGGTGTAAATAACCTAAAACATAAACTGTAGCATTTCTGTAAGATATGTAAAAAAAAAGTAATGTTAAAAATTTCTTAAGGTACATAACCTATAGGATATAAAGTTTTTGTAAGTTACATAAAATGTAGCGTTTATATGAGTCGTAGTTCTGTGAGTCGCATAAGCTATAGAATGTACCGCTTGTGATTCACATAAAATATAGAATGTAACGTTTCTGTGATTTGCATAGAACATAGAATCTAACAAGTCAGTGAGTTGCATAAAACATAGAATTGAACGTTCTTGTGAGCTGCATAACATACATCATTTAAAGTTTCTGAGAGTCACACAAAACATAGAACGTGACATTTCTGTGAGTTGCATAGAAACATATTATGTGACTTTACGTAAGTTGCATAAAAAATAGAATGTAACTTTTATGTGAAATGCATAAAACATATAATTTAAAGTTTCCGTGAGTCGCATAAAACATAGAAAGTAACGTTTCTGTGAGTAGCATAAGAAATTAGAATGAAACCCAAGAGCAAATAGAAAGGGAACTTTCTGGATGTATTCCATGAATGGTAATGGGGATTTACAACAATAAAATGGCTGCTATTTGATATTTCCTGCACGCTATCAAAAGAGAAAACAGTTGACTGTCTAGGGGCGCCACGATGGCGCGGGGGGAGAGAAACAAGGAGGGGGTCAGTCTGTGTGTCATTTATCTGACAGGCCAAGTTTTGATTCTAGTTCAGATGAACTTCAGGATATTTTATCCGCAGCATTTTAAAATCTTCTATCCATTCGACTGCTTGTGCATTTCCTAACAATTCACACTCCTCTTCTCAACCCCAAGTAATAGCCATTCAAAGTATTTGATTTATCAAGTACACCAACTGGCCCCATGATGTAGTGGTCAGCAAGCGCGGATTCATAGGGGGTGGCGGGGTCCAAAGGGTCAGTTGACCCCCTTGTGAAGGTTAGAAAATTAATAAAAAACAAAATGGAAGTTCAAATTTTTGAAAGAAAATACAACACAGATACATTATTTTTTATCTTTTTAAGAGCAAACATCTCTTAAGCCGGGTTCACAAGTGTGTTATTCGTCCACGTTTATTCAATGTTCTATATGACTCATGTAAGTGTGGAAAAAATATTCGTTTTCATGTACTAATATTTGTCGTGCATAGCGAGTAACGAACATTGTTCCACAAAGAGACGGTAGATTAGCACACATCAAAGAAGAAGAATAATCACCTGAGAGCAGTTCATCACGATACAGAATATAGATTATGTGTGTACAGCAGGAGCGGAAGAACTGTGGGGGGAATCTGCCCCCCTGGAAATAATTTGCCCCTCCCTGGAATCCATCCCCCCTTAGATATATTTCAAATCCTCTGATATTATCAAATATGAAACTGAAAGATGGCCTTAAATCAAACTCCAAATTACTTCTAAATGTATTCTTTTGTCAAAAATTTGCCGGAGAAGAGCGCTTCAAATAACTTCTAGACCAGAGGAATCTAAATGGCACAAAAAGTCAGGGGAGGAAAGCTATAAATAGCTTTCAAGGTCATCCAAATTTCAAAAATATCTGGGGGAGGACAACTCCAAATAGCTTCTAGATGCATGTCATTTTGAAGAATTTGCAGGTGAGTACCACCCCAAATAGCCTATTTTCTGAAATAATCCAATTTTCAACATTTTGTTGGTGGAAGAAGTATCTAATCATCGTAAAAAAATTAAGGTGAAGATCACTCTAAATAGCTTTGAGCGGCATCCAAATTTCAAAAATTTCTAGGTGAGGAACACTTTAAATGGCTTATAAAAGAATCTATTTTAAAAAAACAAGGCGAAAACAACTCATAGCTTCTAAAGTGAACCCTTATTTTTATTGAGTTTAGAGGGCCACTCCAAATGATTTATAAAATCTATCTGATTTTAAAAAAATTGAAGAGGATGACCACGCTTTAAAACATAGATAATATCAAATATGAATGAGAAACTATTAAATGGATTTAAACAGAAAGCTAACACTGTAAGTAACTATGTTATTTGTAATTATGACACACAATGAAAATTATCTGGATCCGCCCCCGGTTGGTCTGTGCTACCAACCTAGGAGTCTAGGGTTCGATTCCCGGCTGGTACAATGGGTATTTTTCCCGATAGGAAAACTATCCCAAAGATCACTAAAGTCTTTTTGATTAGGCTTAAGTTAGGTTAAAGTGTTTTCACTGGTTTCACACCCTCATACTCACAATCACCATCACCTCATCTCATCGGGACATGGAAAGAATCTCCACATAAGAGATGTACGATTAGTACATTCGGGCGTCCCTGGACAACGGTACATTAGTACTGGATAATCTTTCCACTACTGGGCTACGAGTGATGTAGCACAGACATGTATAATAAAAAAATCTAGTACACCAAGCACTAATATGGTCTACTTATACTTAAATTAAGTGAAAATTGACTAGTTATTAAAATTGGTGGTCCTACACCTTAGCTCAGTTGATAGCATGTCTGCCTACTGAGTTAAGGGTCCCGGGTTCAATTCCCGGGATGGCCGAAAATGTATCATTGGAAAATATTGGTTTACACTTTCATATTGATAAATTTATGGCCGGAGACTGGATGTTGTGTCTGTCCTAGTCTTAAATATATTTTAAGCCATATGAAGCTAATACAGGCGTAGCCAGCCGTTAGTGGTAAATATATGGCTTGAATAAAAAACTGACCACAGGCTGGAAACAGTAATGAATGTAACTGTAAGTAATTATTCAAATTTGTGCGCTCTTGAGGCTTAAGGCCCTTGCCCTGTCGAGTGCAAGTCCAACCCTATTTTGTGTGATGGTGGGTGGGTGGGTGAAAGGCGTGGCGTTGCTTCACAACTGACCAAAGTATCCTTCCGCGCCAACAAAAACAGATGAATCACGGAAACCGTAGATGGTGCTAGCTACCGGACAGGTCTTTCGGAGAAATCATACGTTTGGAAATATCAGTTTTCTAGAGAACGAGTGAAATGTTTATAGTAATATTTTCAACAACCCTTCTAAGATAATGTATCGATATTTATTAATTATTACATTTTCTTATTTTTTGTTATGGAGGCGGCAGTTTTCTATTGAAAAATGTAAATTTTATCTATATTTTGTCACTGTTAAAATTATAGAGGAGGTGCGTATAAAAAATATAAATTAATCAACATGTTTCTATTCTTGAACAAACCGTTCCTGAAAAGAAAATTGCAAAACAATAAAAATTCTTGAAGATAACTGTTTGTTCCCACGGTTCTGCATTTCCACGCCAAATAAAAAGGGCCAATTGCCTTAAGGAAACATTAAGTTGGAATAATCTGTGACCTAGCAGTGAAACAATTTACAACACTCCACTATATAATGCGATTTACAATTTTTTTAAATTGTCCTCATTAAATTTATTTATGAGATAAATAAATAATTATATTTGTGTTTGAAAACCATTTAAATTGATTACGTATTTTAATAATACATTCTAGTGTGTTTGATAATTTTTATCTTCTTATGAAGAGAAATAGTGAATATTTTAAAAATCTAATTTATTTGTTATATTCATGTTTTATGTCCCCCTTAAATGACAAGCAAGTCCTACCATTTTGTCTCTGTATTTAGCTGGTGTTACAGCTGAAACGGTTATATGAATTCCCTCCGTTCTTGATATTTAAATATTATATTGTCTTTCCTAGATTTTAATCCACTATCTAAAATTTAGATTAACTTACTGGAGATTGATTCGAAATTTTCCAAAATTACTCTTAACAATTTTATTCAAAATTGTTACTTGTGGCGTGTTTGAGATGTAAAAAAACATTTTATATTATTTTTTCGAAGTCGGTAATTTAATTTACCGATCACTGCTTTATATTATTTTTAATTTGAAGTTGTTTTTCAAATGTCTGTAATCATTTAAATCTAAGTTAGTATCTGAGGAGTGTTTTGAATTATATACAAGATGTCTTCCATGAGAGTATACAATTTTAAGCAAATACAGTTAAATAAAGTGGAGTTTCATGGCGGAGACGCTGTATAACACTGTAAAGTATGTCTATTATTAAGTTAAAAGACCATTTAAGGTTATTTAATCAACAAAATTTGTTCCAAACAAAAATAAACTATACAATAAACTATGTACGACTGTGTAGCTTCATTTGTTTGTATCTATTTTTTTATTACATCATTTTATTACATTAATTAATACACTTTAAAACTGTAACCAGTTTAACTCCCTAGAAACTTATTCTAGAGAATAAACTTCTATCTCTAGTCCTAAGCCCTCAATAAACAGTAAAGTGAATAAAGAGCACACCAAAAATGTCCCTTGCTAGATGAGATTATTTTACTGCTAACTGCAAACCTTACTCACTGTGCTTTCTTAATCCTCTTAGTAAAAGTCGTTTGGATTTATTATCTCATACCTTCAAATAACATTAACAACTAACCCGCTTCGGTGGCTGTGGTCTAAGACGCTGTTCTCACAGTAGTCTAGAATGCCGATGAGGAGGAATTTAGGTTCCAAACTAGGTCAGGTGGAATGAGGGTGGTTTTCTCTAAATGATTTTCCTCTCTCCCTCCACCTGAATGTGATCACATTTACTATAAATATATCCTTCCTTATCCATGAAACCATTATCGTAATTAGTACACAAGCGTATAGACCGAATGGTTAGTACGACATGGTGTTAAAAAAAAAATAGGAGGGGGCTCGGAGTGTAAGTGATAGAATCGGATGAGTTTAAGGTGTCCCACCCCTCGTGGAAAGTCTGTTCCCGTTAAAATGAGAACAGAGAATAGCCCCAAACATGCCCTTTTTCATGTCTTATATGAGCTGAGAGAAATTATTGTGATTGTCAAAAAAATTTAACTCAAGATTTTGATAAATGTTGAACGTTTCATGACCCCATAAAACCAAAAAAAGTTGTTTTTGCATTGCCGTCTGTCTGTCTGTCCGTCCGTATCTCGGACTAGTGCCAAAAATATTTAACCAATCGGGCTAAATTTTGGTATCTGGGGTTTTATAAGGTCCCCTGACGGATTTTTTCTGATAAGATATCTAACCCTAGATTTAAGGGTAGTTTACTGAAGTGCAAAAAGATAAAAAAATCGATTTTCACTCATTTTCTCTTGAAGATGACTTTGAGAGTACTTTACACGTGGGAAATTTTCCAATTTTCATCATTTCTCCACAACAATTTGAGATATGATATAACTTACCTTTGTTAAGATGTAGTAATATTAAAGATACAAATCTTTTAATTGAAATATATTTTTATAAACCCAATAATTTCTTAACTATAAGCAAATATATATACTTTTTGATTCAGTTATTTGAAAATGAATTCGATTATTATGCTCTTTGGTGGACTAAGATGTTTCTCTTTTCTCAATTTTTCTGTAAGTGTTCCTAGTTCCTAATTCCATGGACTAAGTAACAGTGTATATTATTTCATGTATGATCTTTGGTGTAGTGTTTCTACAACAATGTATAGACCTATTATTCCGTTTTACAAATCTTGCGAGTTTTTAGTAAATGTCTATATTTAAGACAAAAGTGAGAGAGAGAGTCTGTGCTGTGCACCGTACAATTTTTTTTTTGTCGCAAGCCACGCAACCCAAAATATTCATGCGAATATATTCATCCTGTGATGGCCATTTGTACGGAGGAGAGACAGGGATTCTCGTAAAACAAAATCCCCTAACGAGAGAAAGAGAAACGAACTGTCTATCTATCTCAGTTGGAAACAGGATCGTCCAGCTTGTAGGGATTTGTAGAGGGACGTATTTAATATTGCAGTATATAGGACCTTTGGTCAAGGAGGACTTTGTTACTGGTAGATCCCCCCCCCCTACCCCCCACTCTACTACTCTTTCCTTGTTTTATTTACTCGCTGAGGGACCCTGAAACAGGATCCAGCCGAAGGTACGTGGGGGGGGGGGGGGGGGGGGGACTTCACAACGTACTGTACATAAAACTACCGACTTATCATGAGGCTTATTTGAGCTCTAGAAGAGCGTCTGGCCATATCCCCTTCCACCCCTCCTCCACCCCCTCCCCTATAAGTTGTTCCACATGTTTCAGGGGTCGCTCTACAGAATCCGCGAAGATCCATTCACTGACGTTTTTTTCCTAGAAATTATATTAATGTTTTCGATTGAATAAATTTAAACCCTTCTCGGTGGTCGAATGTGTTTGAAAGGCGTCATTTTCGCGATATACCAGACTGTCTGATGACGGGGAGATATGGGGGTGTACAACCCCAGCCGTGGGTGTACTGAGGATGTTTTGTTTTTGCTAAACGATTTTCATCTCTCCCTCTACACAAAGACAGTTACACTTCCTCTAAAAGTCAATCCTCCTCATACCTAACTCATTAGAGTAATTAGTACACATGCGTAGAGCCTGAACAGTTAGTAAGACGCGGTGCTAAAACAAAATAAATATATGGCGCTGAAATTTTAATATTAGAAATAATACATTACCTATTTTATTATGTATTACATATTTTGTAGTAATAATATTATAAATCTTTCGATGTGTACAACATAATAATTATACTTGTCTAGTTATACTAAAGTTCAGATCCATAAATTAATTTCCTTACCTTAACAATGATACGTAAAAAAAAATATAAAATAGCAAGTTTGACCCCTTATAACTCGTGAACTGAAATAATTTTAAATCATTGAATCTCTATTTTATAGCTTATAGTTAAAATTGTGCAGTAAAATAATTTTTTTTGTTGTCGAATTACCTTAGTCGGGAAGTTAGATACAATATTACGAGCAAGGCATAAAAGGATTAGGATCTTGGTTTTAAGCGTTCGGAAGCAATGCAATAGTTTTTGAATTTTAAGTTACTTATTTTTTAATTTTGATGTATTTTTACTCTGTCATAATATATATAAATCGTCGCAATCATGAGTTTTTTTACCTCTAGATTATGACAAGACCCTGAACCTAAAAATAAGGAAATTACAATATTCTGTCTGTTATTTTGTTTATTTGTTTGTACCTGAGATTTTAGCCTAAACAATTTAATAGATTTTACTCAAACTTGATATCATTGTTTTTATAACCGCGTCTTACTACCTGATCAGTTTATAAGAATATATGATAAATTACTCTAATTGGGTATGGATGAGGATGGGAGAATTTTAGAGGTAATACATCCGCATTTGCTTGGAAGTAAAGTGGGAAACCATTCATGAAGAAATACCTCTCAGTAGACCAAACCGGTATTCGAACCAAGATCACCCCACCATCAGCAAGCCAGTTTAACACGAGTGTGACGCCTTAGACCGTTCGGCCTCTGAAGCGGATAGAACTGGATAGATAGCGGATATATATATATCTAGGTACAGTAAGTCCTTATGTTGGAACAGTTATATTATTTTGATTCTAAGCTTTAAATTAAGAATAATTGTTTACTGATGGGCTAATCTTGAGAATTTGAAGATTTTCGAGAATGTTTCTATTTTTTTTGTTTAAAATGAATATCTTTAGAATGTTTGACATGGAAAATAACACCGTATACTTTATTTTTGGGGGGAAGTAATTGGTTAACGATAATTTACTGAAAATTAGTTTTGTTTAAATTTTTGAAAAATGCCATAATAATGTTCTTAAAATGTTTTTCTGGGGAGAATTTTAAATGATACATTTGAATTTATGATAATTTTTCTAAAAAAAAAAAATCATTTGAGGATAGTTTATTAAAATTTTGTCATCAATTCTAATAAATAATGTGATAAAGTATTTACTATATCAAAGGTTCCATAACTATTTACACCGAAGGAGTCTTTGGACCAGAAAATAATACAAGCTGGAACATTCATAAACAGTTTTACACTAATATTATGCACATTCAATAACGACAGCTAGCCTTCTGTGACTGGCGCTGTTGCATTTTCGCTATAAGGTTTTTTAATTAAAGGTAATTAGGTCAGATCCCCTCCAAGAATTCCTCCATTAGTTCTTGCTGCGTAGTATTATGTCATAAAACATTCAATAAAATGTTTATTTTCTAGGATACAGAAGTTTTAACTGACACTATGCAGGAATGTTGTGAATACGCAACGGCGCCAGTCGTGATGTCATACATCTGACTCATTCTTATAATAAGCTATGTTTTTGTAATAGTTTTAGATACAATTTTCAAAAATACAACATTATTTAAATATGTATTTAATAGTATTATTTCAATATTAATATGTAGTAAAGTATGTGTTTTTGATTATTGTTTAAAACATTACAGGATGTTGCGAAAATACAACGGCGTCAGTACTCCTATTATTATTTTTAGCGCCAGTCCTGAAGGGTTAAATTTTACAAGTATAAAAGTATGAAACAAACGTAAAACATCACATGTTCTGTATGCGCTTTTGGTAATTAATGTCCTCTATTCAGATTTGAAAAAATTAGCAATCCTAGTTACTGATGCTATTTTACTATAGTGTGAAAAACAAATAACGAATATTCTAAAATTACCTCGCGGATCCTGAGAAAACTATGCGGGAGCCCAGTTTGAAAAACGCTGTACTAAACGATTGTGTTCTACCATTTATTTTTAAATGTGATAATACGGGCTCTTTGGTTTCAATTGCACTAGTTTCTTTTAAGTAGGTTCCAGGTAACTGCCCCACGATGCGATGTTTAGTTCGAGCTGTATCACCTACCTAAGCTTAGGGTCTATCCGCGAGGCTAACCTTTATCGCGAACCTTCATCTATAAAAACAAGTGCGGCGGAGAGTCATTAGGAATAGCGCTATGGTAACGAGTAACAAAAGCAAAATGGCTTTTTCCTTGTACTACTACCAATTCAATTTATTACGCTATATAATTCACTTTTCAGAGTGGTATCGTAACAATATGGCTACCGAGAGGATAGAACCATGTTGGTTATGTTTTGTTTTTTTTATCGTTGGCTTTCGCAGGGAACTTTATCGTCTCGTTAACATAAAGTCCACGTTATTAGGCCGATGCCTTCGGAAAAACGCCCTTATGGTTCTAGTGTATTATGGCGAGCGTGTGACGTCAATGGTTGTTAGTTTGAACATCACCAGTAAATTAAATTGTGGTGATATCTGGGAGGGATCGGTTGGGTATATGGAGAGGTCAATGGAAGAGTCTACGTCAGTACATCGATATGTTATCCAACACTAGAACGAACCCCCAATGGTTAAAAAAAAAACTTTCAAAACGTCCACTAATCGTTGCGATTGTTGGTTTTTAACAAAGGAAGTTTTTTTCTGCCCTATAAAAATAACTATTCACAATGTCTTTTTTTTTTTAAACTTTTCCTCTTTATTTTCACTAAGGATATTAGCGGCTTAAACTGTTTAACAGGATTAGTAGAGTGATCAATAATGACATATCCTCTGATGGCCGCATGGTCTGAAGCGCTACTCTCGCGGTTAGATTAGATTGCCGATGACGGGAGATGGAGGTTCGAATCTCGGTCGGGTGTACTGACAGCAGATTTTTACAAAATATTTTTCTACTCTTTCTCCACGCAAATGCGGGTACATTTCTCTCTAAATTCAAACTTCCTCATCCTGAACTCACTGTCGTTAGTAGTAAATATGCGTACAATCCGAAGTTACATTTCTAAGGGGTGACCTGGCGGTGTAGAGGTTAGGGGTTCAATCCTCGGTTCCGGCACAGATTTATCTGATCGTCAAACCCCTTCCTTCACCTCTGACAAGACGTGTATTAATCACAACTTGTGAATGTGTGGAGTGCCAGGCCTCCACCGTGGTTCGGATCCCACGTTAAACTGTAGGTCCTCCATTTCATCTCACAATCACCCTACCATCACACATTAGCGTAAGTGCGTACAACCCGAACGGGTAGTATGACGTGGTGCTACTATACTATATACTACTATAATAATATAATAATAATAATAATAATAAAAATAATAAATACAACTAGCATTTTATTTGAATATATTGAAGGTACCCATAATATATAATTTGTGAAGATCAGACAGAAAAAAATCTTCATTTTATTTCTTCATAACCAGGATTTAGTAAGTTAAAAAAAAATCTAATCAAAAGTTAAAATCTCCAGCCTCGAAGTATACAATGTTCGTACACAGGGGCTACTAATTTTAAAATTTCACTCCTTTGCTTCGATAAATATCGCGCAATTTTCATGACAGACAGACAAATTCACTCTTAATTTTATTAATATAGATTTCTCAAACCAAATGTAACATTATTTATTTGGTGAATAATGACCGCTAATAGCTTTGTAATTTACATGATTAGGGCGTGGAGAATCATTTCACAAACTTAAATATAATCATCATTAAAGTGGCTGAAATGGCCTCGAGATTAAATTTACTATTAGTAAAAATACTTCATTTCACTACTTCAGCCTACACTGAAACATGTGGTATTTATGAATGCATGTGGACCCTGATTTTAGTAGAAGCCTCATTCTGGAAGGCCTTATTTCTAACCAGAATCCACTTATATAGTAATATTTTGATAGGAATAAGGACCTTACAAAAAAGAAAAAGTCCCTTCTGGAAGGCTTTATTTATAACCAGAATCCACTTATATAGTAGTATTTTGATAGGCAAAAGGTCCTTACAAAAGAGAAGAAGTCCCTTCTGAAAGGCCTTATTTCTAACCAGAATCCACTTATATAGTAGTATTTTGATAGGCATAAGGACCTTACAAAATAGAAGAAGTCCCTTCTGGAAGGCCTTATTTCTACCAGAATTCAACTATATAGTAGTATTTTGATAGGAATAAGGTCCTTACAAAATAGAAGAAGTCCCTTCTGGAAGGCCTTATTTCTAACCAGAATTCAACTATATAGTAATATTTTCTTAAGTTGAAAAGCCTCTCAAAACGGTAGTAGTAAATCCGTTCTGGAAGGTCGTATTTCATACCATAATACACTTGTATCTTTGTATTTTGGTAGGGTAAATGGCCTTCCAAAACAGAAGTAGCAAATCCTTTCTTGAAGGCCTTTTATCCTACCAAAATACTACTAAACACTTAAGGTTCTGGTACGACATAGGGCCTTCCAAAACGAGCTTCCAATCAAAATCTGTGTATATTATGTATGCTAAGCGCCGTCATATTTGTAGTCCCGAGTTGATTGGAACCTTCGAGTCCACTTTTGATGGTGGACGAGATGTTGATGTTTGAATTCTGGCCAAAGGTGATGAGGATATTTCCCCCCGAGTACGTTAGGTCTAAACTCTCTCTTCCTCTGCTGTACCCAACTAATATAAATATGCAGATATCCCGAGTGGGCAGTAATACTTGGTGCAAAAAAAACCATAAATGAAATAACAGAGCTTTATTTATTTAATATAGATTTTAGCAAATAGTTGCTTGGATGTCCACACAAAGTAAATGCTTTTCAGAGTGACCCAGAAACAATGTTGTTTTAAATAACGCTATGAAATAAAGGTAAATTTGTAATATTTAAAAGTACTAGAACATTTATTTAATTAATTATAAAGTGGTTTTCTCTGCTTTCTATGGAGCTATATAATACACAGTCCAATTCTCATAGGAAGAGCCTTATCTGACATGCTAGAAATGTTACTGGGTCTACCTTCATTTATTCATACTTAAAGTCATGCCATTTGAATTGGTCACAAAAAAAAAAGTTTGTATTAAAATCTTGTAAACCTCGGTGATTTGGGGTAAAGTGCTCGCATCAGAACCTGATATCTAGGGGGGGGGGGGGGGGGGAGAAGGGTCAAACCCAGCTGGGGTTGACGGATTTTTTCTTGAGCGATAATAATCCGTAGCACAACTTCCTTCGGAGGATAAGTAAAACCGTTGCTCCCATGTCAATTGTGGCATTTTACAAAAAATCCTGGAAAGAATGTGAAAATATCTTTCCCGGAAAAATTGGGTAGGCACTTTCGTTCTCTCTCAAAGACATTCTAGTGTGCTGATATAGTCAGTCAGTTTATAAAGTGCGTGTTAAATTGCTAAAAGAATGAAAAATAAGAATAAAAGGGCCTTAATATGAAAATTACTCTTAGTAGATACTTAAAAGCAGTCAGTTCTTCATTTGACCTGGAATGCTTGCTATACGTACGATGGGAGATGGCTGACTCCCAGGACCTTACTATAAATAAGGCTCTAAATTCATCAAGTAAAACTATAAGAGCCAATATACTCTCATGAAACGCTCATGAATACACAATATCATCACGAAGACGTGGAACATTTTCTAGCTAGCACCTGCGCTGCAATCAAATTATTGAGGAGCTAGTAACATCTACCCCAGACGAGAATATACACTCAGGAGACTGTATATGGAAGATACGGGGAAGAAAGCGCTATAGACTGACGGGAATAAAGATAACTAGATTCAGGAGAACAGAAAAACATTGGTAGTGATAAAGTTTCAAGTGAAACTATTGCAGACGGAAGATAGAAGGTAAAAGGGTTATATACTTAAAGAAACAAATATAACTAAGATCAGGAGAACAGAAAACATTGGTAGTGATAAAGTTTCAAGTGAAGACTATTGCAGACGGAAGATAGGAGGATAAAATGGGTCATATACTTAAAGAAACAAATATAACTAGGATCAGGAGAATAGAAAATATGTTAGTGATAAAGTTACTAGTGAAGACTATTGCAGACGGAAGATAGGAGGAAAAAAGGGTCATATACTTAAAGAAACAAATATAACTAGGATCAGGAGAACAGAAAACTTTTTAAATAATAAGTTTCAACATTGTTGTAGGTGGAAAGTACGATGAATAAGGGGTCATAGACTTAAAGGAACATAGGCCTACATAGCTAGGATCAGGTGAACAGCAAACGTTGCAAGTAATAAAGTTTCGAGAGCAAACTCTTGCAAACTGAAGATAAGATGAATAAAGAGCCAAATATTGAGATAAACAGAATTAACTAGGATTAGGAGAAGAGAAAACTTTGTTCTTCCTAACATATTTGTGTAATTAGAACATACGCGTGAAGCCCGAAAGGTTAGTAAAACTCGGTGTTAAAAATAAAAAATAAAATATATATATAACATTTTAAATCAATTTAAACAATCCTAAATCTTGGATTCTAAACAAAATAGTTAGGCCTATTTTTTAAATCTGTTATTATTAAACATTTCCCTTAATTTTAGAACTAGAATTAGAACCACTATTTTACCTCGTAGTATATATATATAGTTTAATTAAATCCATTAAAACGGGGTGGATAAAATAAATAAATATTTCTACACTAGAATCATAATTTAATTTTCTTCACATGGTGATATAAATAGTTGTTGAATATCCGTCATGAGCATAGCGACATTAGAAGAGACACTTTTTAAATGAAGAGAAAAAGTTGTTATTAAATTCCAGGACACCCTTGACAGATATTCAACAATTGTTGATATCACCATGTGAGGAAAATTAAACTCTATGTTTATACCGGAGTAATATCTGATATATCTCGACAAAAAAAAAGTTTTCCCTATAAGAATTTCAAAAACACTGGCCTTTTTACGCGTCCCCTTCTACCCCACCTTAAACAGTTTCAGGCGTATTCTCAGGTACAGTAGCCCCATGGCTTCTTTGGTGCTGACTGACAGCTCAGCGACGTGACGGCTTTGAATAGCTACCGGACCAAATTATTATCCCTACACCGAACCATATGATCTGCAAAAAACATGTTTTTAGCAGCTGTCACTTCTGACAGTCAAAATTTAGGTATATACCTAAATGTTGACTGTCAGAAGTCAGCTGTGAGCTGTCAGTCAGCACCAAAGAAGCCATGAGGCTATGTACCTAAATGTTGACTGTCAGAAGTCAGCTGTGAGCTGTCAGTCAGCACCAAAGAAGCCATGGGCTACTGTACCTAAATGTTGACTGTCAGAAGTCAGCTGTGAACTGTCAGTCAGCACCAAAGAAGCCATGAGGCTACTGTACCTAAATGTTGACTGTCAGAAGTCGCTGTGAAGCTGTCAGTCAGCACCAAAGAAGCCATGAGGCTACTGTACCTAAATGTTGACTGTCAGAAGTCAGCTGTGAACTGTCAGTCAGCACCAAATAAGCCATGAGGCTACTGTACCTAACTGTTGACTGTCAGAAGTCAGCTGTGAACTGTCAGTCAGCACCAAAGAAGCCATTAGGCTACTGTACAACTAACTGTTGACATTGTCAGAAGATCAAGCCTTTTGAATGTCAGTATCAGCACCAACGAAGTCTTGAAGCTACTGTACCAAATGTTGACTGTCAGAAGTCAGCTGTGAGCTGTCAGTCAGCACCAAAGAAGCCATGGGGCTACTGTACCTAAATGTTGACTGTCTGAAGTCAGCTGTGAGCTGTCAGTCAGCACCAAAGAAGCCATGAGGCTACTGTACCTAAATGTTGACTGTCAGAAGTCAGCTGTGAACTGTCAGTCAGCACCAAAGAAGCCATGAGGCTACTGTACCTAACTGTTGACTGTCAGAAGTCAGCTGTGAACTGTCAGTCAGCACCAAAGAAGCCATGAGGCTACTGTACCTAACTGTTGACTTGTCAGAAGTCAGCTGTGAACTGTCAGTCAGCACCAAAGAAGCCATGAGGCTACTGTACCTAAATGTTGACTGTCAGAAGTCAGCTGTGAACTGTCAGTCAGCACCAAAGAAGCCATGGGGCTACTGCACAAATGCAAAGATGGACAGGCATACATACGTATAGAGAGAATTATAAGAAGAAACACTTTTTTGAATTTGGGGGGAACAGCTATCATAACATAATCCTAAGTTTGAAAATGTTCGCGTGCACTAAATACTTTCACTATATGCAAAAGTAACAAAAAAAATCTATGAATTGGATGTTCAGTGTTTATGTGTTCAAAATAGTATAATTCCGTTTCTAATTTTGTTGTCTTTAAATAACCAAAGTTTAACAGCACACGCCAATTCTTCAAACAAAAAAAGAAAATACAAACTTGTCTACATAATTTAGGGCTTCTTCTTATATTACTCGGAAGAAAGAGGAGCCCATATTCTCTCGTAAATCATTTTAAAAAAAAAACTACGTTGCTTCTGTAAAACCCTCTTTCTCCAGATTACGGGATGGAACAAATCTTGCAAGTACAGTGCACGTCAAAATATACTAACAGTATGCTTTTAATATGAGTTTTATTGTTTCGGATGCATATCTAAACTTATTCTCTGTAACGGGTTAATGTGCTGTGCTCTTTAGTAAATCCAGGTTTCGTTTGTTTAAATGCTTTACAAAGTCACAATCGTCCCAATTGAACAGTAGCCAAACATACGACAGGAATGAAGTCAACTTTTATTATTATTATTATTATTATTATTATTATTAGCGCCGCGTCTTACTACCCGTTCGGTTTTTACGCACTTACGCTAATGTGTAATGGTAGGGTGATTGTGAGATGAAATGGAGAACCTACAGTTTAACGTGGGATCCAACCACGGTGGAGGCCTGGCATTCCTCACATTCACAAGTTGTGATTAATACACATATTGTCAGAGGTGAAGGAAGGGTTTGGCAATCAGATAAATCTGTGCCGGAACCGAGGATTGAACCCCGGACCCTCAGCACAGAAGTCTGACACATTTTCAACTGTCTTTTATCGTGTAATGTTTGCAGGGTAAGCAGAGCTTGTTAAAACTTCCTATATGTCAACCTCCGTGGTATTGGAGTAAAGTGCTCGCCACAAGAACCGATGTTCATGGGTTCAAACCCAACTCGAGTCGACATATTTTTCTTTAGCGATTAAAAAAACTCGTAGCACAACTTCTTTCGGAGGGGAAGTAAAGCCGTCGGGTTCCATGTCGATTGTGGCATATAAAAGAACCCTGGAAGGCGTGTGAAAATACTTTTCCCAGCAAAATTGGTAGGCCTTTTATTCTCGCTCATAGAAATTCTCGTGTGCTGATATAATCTGTCGGTTCAGAAAGTGAACGTTAAATACTCTCTATTTTAGGTGACCTTTTGGTTCAAGCTTTATCCGGTTGAAGCCATCCTTTCCTATCTGCACTGTAGCACCGGTAGCCTACTATCTATATGAGAATATCGCACCACATTGATGTGGGGCTCCTCTTCACCTCTATGACGTCAGGCGCATGACCTTTCGGGGCAAGAGGGACACAACACACAGATCTATCAGAGGATGGGCGTGGCACGGGCGCACGAAAATATGGCCGGAAACGGATATAACTGTTTTTGTACATTCAATTACGAAACAGGGTTTAGAATTGAAAGTGAAATCGAACCGCGGATTATACTAGGATTGTTTTCATGTGTAGCAGTCATAGAATTGGCAGCAAAGATAACGTGCACGACTTTGACCTTGGAATCCGGCTTCAAATCGGATTGGCTGTACAGATGATGTTTCTTAATACATTGCAGATATTTACCAAATTCTTTTACTCTTTTCTGTAATTTTAAAGCTTATAGACTTTTTGTTATTACCAAGAAAATAGAGCAAAAAATTCTTAGCGCTTATCATTAAATATTAAAAAAATAAATAAATTAAGAAACACATTTAATTATTTCATCTAAATATATGGTAGCTTACCATAAACTACCAAAACGTATCCAGTGTTATTTTTTTATCTCACCTTACTACCCGTCCGAGCTATACGCATATTATTTACGCTATTAAGATGGAGGTAAGGAAGTTTATACAAGAGGAAATGTATCAACATTTGCACGGAGAAAGATTGGGAAACTATTTGATAAAGAAGGCTGGATTCGATCTTCGACCTTCCCATCGATTACAAACTAAGTTTAGACGAGTCTGACGTTTAGTCCACTGAACACCAGTGCGGGTGTGTCTAGTGTTCAGTAATAAACGTTTAATTTGAATAATCAAACATATAAATTACACGATTAAAACACCTGCGGCCTTAGCATGTATAAAAGATGGGGGAAACAAAGCGATTAAATTTGAGGAAACCCCTACCCCCTGGTTCACCTGGAACAGTATTTGAATCGATGCGTTTTATTGCTGGGCTGATGCCTTAAACCGCTTGGCCATCATTTGGTTGAAATGGTGGCTTATTACCGTCTTTAAATTAACAATATAACACCCACTTTGGTGGTCGAATGGTCTAAGGCGTCACTCTCGCAAAAGACTGGACTGCCAATGACGGGGGGCTCAAATCCAAAATATGTAGTGGTGTTTTTCCCCCAATCTCCTTCTACGCAAATGTGGGTACACTTTATCTCAATTCAATCTCTCCATCCTTGACAAATTAGTGTAATTCGGTACATATGAATATAACCTGAACGGTTAGTGAGGTGGTGCAAAAAAAAAACTGTCACAAGCGTAAGCGACAACTGTAACCAGCGGTGGTTCGTTACCAGGCCAAGCATTGATTGTTAAAAACTGTAGCTTACCTGTGACAAATTTTATCTCCCCCCCTCTCATTATAAACTTTCATTGGTATCGGTAGACCCAGCCGGGGTTGACGGATTTTTCTTGAGCGATAAGAACCCGTAGCACAACTTCCTTCGAAGGGGAAGTAAACCCGTCGGACCTATGTCGATTGTGGCATGTAAAATAACCCTGGAGGTATGTTAAAATACCTTTTTCCGGCAAAATTGGTTGGCCCCTTCACTCTCGCTCATAGAAATAATTTTAGTGTGCTGGTATAATTAGTTGGCTCAGAAAGTTCACGTTAAATTAATCAAATAAACAAAAAGTTATGGCTAGAACGTGTTGTTAGTGTAAAATTAATATATTAACTGGGTGGTGATAAAATAATCCACAGGTAGAGTTTTGAATTGGCCTATTCCCCCCCTTGGTGATAGCCCGGGCTTCGCCACTGCATGCAAACCACCATAATGTACCGGGAATTAACATGGACACAGCAATGAAATTGCCTTTTTATCGTTAGTCCTACTGAGCTGTATGGTCTAGTAATCATTAAACTAATTAACCTTATAGTATTATGTTTTGAAAACACGTGCGTTCGAAGAGGATTAAAACATAATTAAATGATTATATATCGACACGCATTGTGTTTGATATTTATTTATTTAATGTATTCAATACGCACTTTCTGAACCGACTGATTATATCTGCACACGACTTATAAACAGACCTAGACCCGAAACCACATCCAATCCCCCGGACGTTAATTCATCGCTGTGAAAGGCGAAAGCCACATTTCACCAGTGATACATTTTTCGGGGATGCCGGGAATAAACCTGGGTCCATTATCTCAGTAGACAGACAAACTATCGTCGTCAACTATAGTGTCGGACTTTGATATTTATAAAAATAATAATATTTGCAAGTTAAAATCAAAAGAGATTCTATAGTTAAATATCTAAAATTATAACAAGTTTGGTTTTAAAATTTTAAGCCTTGTAAATAAAAAGGTAAAATTAAGTCCTAATTATTTCTGTACATCTGTCTGCACCTTGAGCTAAGCACAAACTGTTAAAAGTGTTTCATTCAAACTTTATATACATATAGGTGTTCTGTTTACGACTGGTCTATTCCTTTTGACAGTGAACTTAGACCCAATGCGCCTGTCCTCTGCCTATCCTTCACTCACTAAAATTTTCTTCTTTCTTCAAGTCATCCAATATTTGAACCCTCCTTCTTCCTAAGCTCCTCTTTCCCTCAATCTTTCCTTCTATGACGTCTACAGAGGACAGTTCTCATAGGTTGTCTGATCCAATTTGCTTTGTACCGCAGAATCCCATCCAAAATGATTCTCTTCTCACCCACTCTTCTTAGGACTTGTTCATTTTTCACCCTGTCTGGCCACCTAATCATCTCAAGTCTTCTTCCAGCACCACATTTCAAAGATCTCCAAGTATTTCACTTCCATCTTCATAAGAGTCCAAGTTTCTGCTCCAAAAACTAGCATTTAATCAGTTTCTATCCTCAGTTCCAAACTCAACCTGTTGTAACCTCTTCTTGTTGAAAGCTTTCTTGGTCATAGCGATCTTCAACAAAATTTTCTTGGTGTGGTGTGCATTCCTTTGTCAGCAGACTTCCAAGTACTTGAACTTTTCTATGCTTTCCAACTCCTGGTTTTCAATTTTGATTTTCATTGCTCTTAATTTTTTGAAACTACCATCACTTTTGATTTCTAAATGTTTATCTCCATGCCATTTCGTCTCTCTCTGTCCACCATTTGGTCCATAATTTCCTAGAACTATTTTTCTTTCATTTTGGCCATATATTAGATGATTATAGCTCGAGGAAAAAACCTTGATTTTTATTCTGGTTCTAAAAATAACAATAGTTTACCGATAATTGTTTTTTGAAGAGTGAACTTATTTCGATGATAGTTTTAGCCATTTTGTTCAAAGGGGATTTATTGAAAGGGTTAAATATGTTAAATAACACTGTATACTTCTTTTATGTATAAAAACTAAAAAAGATAGTGTATTAAATACTCAAATAAATCGTTCTAAAATTTAAAAATTCTAAGTATTGTTCTAAAATGTTTTAGTGATTTTGTTAAAAATGAATATCTTGGTAGTCTTTTACATAATAAATAAGAATATATTATTGTTTTAGTATAAAAAATACCCTTTTTGTTGAGGTTAGTTTCTCGTTGACTGATTATTTAAATATTTGTAAATACTTTAACAATTCAATTTAAAATTTATTTCTAAAAACTGTCTCATATGTTAATGAAAATATTATGTTTCCTTTTTTTTTTTTTTTTAGGAAATACTTGTTTAAGGATATCTTAATGATAGTTGATTTTTGAAAATTTTGTTCCTAAAACTATAATATACTATACAGGTAAGAATCTACAATTTTTCTCTTTTAGTTTAGTTTTTTGTTTGAAGTTTAGTCTTAAAAACTATAATTCTGTAACGTTAACTTGCAGTTAGTTACAATTGGATCCATCCCGTTATAATGTTGATACGTAACTATCAAGAATTCATACCACCCGCTCAATAATTCCGACCCAAATAGAATCCCTACAATGGTACATTTCTCTGTTGTAGTCCCTGTAGGCTAATACGGAAAGATAATACGACACAGTATATTTCATACAGTACAATCTTCTGTAATATTACACTCGTATTTGTTCAGGAACTTACCTTTGAAATCTTCTATCACTAGCCGCCACCAAAGCTGAACTACACCGTGCAGCCAATGTGAAGAATGGGGCCGAGCTAACGAAAGTCTACAAT
The DNA here is from genome assembly GCA_033556935.1 of Timema podura. NCBI lineage: Eukaryota > Metazoa > Arthropoda > Insecta > Phasmatodea > Timematidae > Timema > Timema podura. The sequence continues at coordinate 52,481,393 of JAVRXN010000012.1, read as the reverse complement.
CAACGCGTGGTCATTCTCCGTCTAGTCAGATTGAATCTGAGGAATGACAACATGGAGAACGCTAGAAGACAACAATCCACCCGCCCTCTGACGGATGTCAGATGAACTTCCCCAAACAACACAAACATCCAATGATCGCCGACTTGTTCTAATTTTCCGATGGGACAACCCTACAAAGTGACTACGTGACCGATGACAGCTAGCAACTGCGTGCTAGTAATTACCTCCCCTCTTTCCGTGCAACGAAAATCACTATAAAACAGGCTGACATTGTCTAAAAACTTTGACTATCTAAAATCTACGAACGAGGACGGATCATTGTCGTCGACCTGGACATTGATCGGATAAACATTCATACATCATAAATTGGAACGTAACTATGGCAGTTACTTATAAAGAACTCTATTCATTTTCAACTTATAATATTTTCGTGTTAAAATCTTTATTTTGTGTTTTGCTTAATATTTAACTTTTTGCTTTATTATCTCAGTCGCATAAATGTAACTTGTATGCCGCCACTTAGGCGCGGTTGGTTAGTTGGTTAGTTTATTAGTTTAGTTTGAAATCCACCATTGGTAATTTTGTATTGAGTGAATTTAAATGTAAATTGTTAAAATGTGTGGACTTTTGTATTTTGCTATTTCACGCGACTGTAGAATTAAAATTAAGCTTGTTATTTTTTTTATATAATTTAATTTTGTTCTAAATTTCATTCTTTAGTTTTTCTAAGATATAGTTAGTCCCGGGAGATTTTGACTAGCGTCTGGAAGTCAAACTCTCGCGTTATGTTTTATGTAATTGTAAATTTTCGTATTGTAACTTGTAATTGTTTGAGGAGCCCATCAGGCAAGAATATTTAATGTATGTTTCATTTTGTGGATATCTTACTTCACTTCACTTTTTGGTAGTTTAACTTCGCTTTTGATGTTATAATCTACGTAATTTTGTGTCTCTTAAAGACGACTTGTAATAAATGTAAACATGGTATGTTTACATTCTGCGCTTCACGTTATTATTTTCAGCATTATTCAGAATGATATAATGAGACCACTGTACTTTGCTTTATCTACGTTTATACTGAATAAACCATATTATTGTTATATTTTTAATTCTGCTATATATTTTCCCATATGTAGATTATACCTTCTCCCTTTTATTTAATTGTGGTCGTTAAGTAGAAGGCACGGAGACGGTGTAACACTGCGCAACTCTGCTGTCCTTTTAATTAACTGATCTTCCTGTTTAATTAGTTAATTAATAACCTATATCATTGCTGAAAAATGTTGGAAAATTATACTGTATATTTTTGTTGTTGTTGTGAAATCATAGCCTGAGTTTAACCTTGTATCTCTTTCTGTTTCATAATGGAACACAATTTGACTACGGACGCTTCGACTGAGGAAGTAGTGACTGGCGAGCCGAGCGTGTTGTCTAAATCTGATGTTTACCGCCTCAATAAAGAAAGCCTTATCTCCGAGCTTGCTAAGCGTGGACTGCAAGGTTCAACAGAAACCACCGTAGCAAGACTTCGTGCAGTTCTCGTGGGAATCCTTTCGGAGAGCGATACGTCTCGAGACCAGGCAACAGTGGGAGTGGAGAATCATCATTCAGTACCGGTGAGGGTTGGAGATCCAATTGAAATGTCACGCGTTTTGGTGAGTGATAAAATCCAAAGTAAAATTCTCGTTGATTTTGTAAATCGAATACCACTGTGTGATGGTCAGGACAGCTCATCTCTTTTTTTATTTTTAATTGAGGTTCAAAGGATTTGTCATTTAAATATCGGTTCTGAGTCAGAGTTTATTGCATTGTGTTTAAGTAAAACGTCTGGATATTTAACTCGTTTATTTTCTGAAGGACTAGTTAATGGGTTAAGTTGGAAACTTATTAGTCGTAAGATATTAGACTGTCTTGTCCCTACTAGAGCTAAAGATAGTTTGTGTAAGCAGTATGTACATCGCTTTCAACGTCCTAATGAGTCGTTAAGGAGTTTCATCATGGCCATTTCTGAGGCCGTTGAAGTTTTAGGGTTAGATCTTTCTGAATGTCAGATAGTAAATATTATTTTGGAGAATGTGTCGCCCTTGTCTCGACGTCATTTTGTATTTACTTCTAAACCTAGTACGATAGTTGAGTTACATGAGTTAGCTTCCCTAATTGAAGGTACTTTGTTGTCTGAAAGTGAGTATCTGGAAAATCATGCGCCTTTTATTGTTGATAATCCAGGCGTGGGTTCGAATCCTAGTTATTGTGGTAGGTCTAGGAATAATACTGCGATTTCTCAGTTGGGTGTGCAACCTGTGAAGAAGAACCATATTGGCCCGCGAGCGTTGGATAGTAAGTTTTTGTCAGGAATTCGCTGCTTTAATTGTAAACAGTTAGGACATGTCCGGAGCAAGTGTAGTTCAGGAAACTAGTTGTGCGCCGTAAGAATCATGGGTCTTACGAGTCAAGCGCATTTCCATGCCCCCCTTCCCCCGTTGTAGTTCTTGTGCTTGTTTCTTTATGTTGTCTAGCGTTAAATAAATATCTGCCAGGCTCTCTCCCAGATGGGATAGACCCTGGTCAGTTGAATCTTTCTTATCACCCGTGTCGGTCAGGTTGATGTGCCAGACAGACCCGACCGATACGCGAAGAGCTCATGTGAGCCATCTTAAAACTAATACCGACGTCTTAGAATGTCGTAGTTTAATGGATAATGTTCGTAAGTTATTGTTCTTACAGATTTAATTACTCCATTTTGGATTTACTTAGGTAAATGTAGGATGACAAGAAATTTTTTATAAGTTTATGGGGACTTGTATTTGATCTTTTTGGTATTCCTGTTTTGGGTAAGACTTGATGTCTTGATATTATTTGACGATTGTTGAGTCATTTAATGAACGGTCAATTAACGTAATCTCATTTTGTTAATTATAATATTGACCGGGTTTATTCATACTCTTAATACTAAAGTGGAATCATGCCTAATTTTTATAGGTATATGGGGACCTATAATTAATCTTTTGGCATCCCTTATTAATTTGAGTCTTGTTTGATGGCATTGTGCCATGGCTGTGAGCCAAATCGTGTTTAAAATTTAAAATTTGTTTACCATTAATGATATGTTATATATCAGTGGTTTGTAAATATAGTGTTTTGTTATATATATATTGTTGGCCATGTGTATAGTTATTTACAGGTATTGAACCGTAATTGAACTTGTGGATATTATGTGTTTATGAAATAAGTGAATAGTTTATAGATTATTATGGCACGAATTTGTTGATGTTCCACTTCATGGAATTTGGATCACGAAATCAAATGTTATTTTGATTTAATTATGACGTAACTTTCTCTATTCTATGTTTTGAGACACTCTATTCTAGATTGAGTGCTGAGAATGGACTTATATAGAATATAGTGAGATTATGGTGATCTAACATTTGAAACTCTCAAACCTTTGAATAGGAACCTTCAAAAGTGTTGAGGGGGGGGACGCTCCTCCGATACATCTATGTAGGATTTCTATAGGATTTTAGGATTTCATGAGGATAAACTTTTGTGACTTTGTAGTCTAGTGAACTTTATTGTGAGAACTTGATTTTGAACGTAGAAGAAAGAAGATATTCTTCATGTGTTCATACAGACAATTAGACATGTGGTTGCGTATGACTTAACGCCACTTACATATCGACAACAGACTTGTTGTATATGAGTTTTCGTTGCGCATCCTGTTTTCCTTTCTCTCCTGGTTTCTGGTAAAGTCTACGTAGTGGTACCGACTGCTTCTCTAGATGATGGAATCTAGAGCAGAAAAAAATGGATCGTTTCATGCTGTTTGGGAAGATGATGTACAAGAAGGCAACCTTGAGCCCTTTGATGTTCCGCCTTGCTGAGGACAGATGCTGCATCTTCTTATTCTCCTGGTCAAGGGGGGGAGATTTGTAACGTTAACTTGCAGTTAGTTACAATTGGATCCATCCCGTTATAATGTTGATACGTAACTATCAAGAATTCATACCACCCGCTCAATAATTCCGACCCAAATAGAATCCCTACAATGGTACATTTCTCTGTTGTAGTCCCTGTAGGCTAATACGGAAAGATAATACGACACAGTATATTTCATACAGTACAATCTTCTGTAATATTACACTCGTATTTGTTCAGGAACTTACCTTTGAAATCTTCTATCACTAGCCGCCACCAAAGCTGAACTACACCGTGCAGCCAATGTGAAGAATGGGGCCGAGCTAACGAAAGTCTACAATCAACGCGTGGTCATTCTCCGTCTAGTCAGATTGAATCTGAGGAATGACAACATGGAGAACGCTAGAAGACAACAATCCACCCGCCCTCTGACGGATGTCAGATGAACTTCCCCAAACAACACAAACATCCAATGATCGCCGACTTGTTCTAATTTTCCGATGGGACAACCCTACAAAGTGACTACGTGACCGATGACAGCTAGCAACTGCGTGCTAGTAATTACCTCCCCTCTTTCCGTGCAACGAAAATCACTATAAAACAGGCTGACATTGTCTAAAAACTTTGACTATCTAAAATCTACGAACGAGGACGGATCATTGTCGTCGACCTGGACAATGATCGGATAAACATTCATACATCATAAATTGGAACGTAACTATGGCAGTTACTTATAAAGAACTCTATTCATTTTCAACTTATAATATTTTCGTGTTAAAATCTTTATTTTGTGTTTTGCTTAATATTTAACTTTTTGCTTTATTATCTCAGTCGCATAAATGTAACTTGTATGCCGCCACTTAGGCGCGGTTGGTTAGTTGGTTAGTTTATTAGTTTAGTTTGAAATCCACCATTGGTAATTTTGTATTGAGTGAATTTAAATGTAAATTGTTAAAATGTGTGGACTTTTGTATTTTGCTATTTCACGCGACTGTAGAATTAAAATTAAGCTTGTTATTTTTTTTATATAATTTAATTTTGTTCTAAATTTCATTCTTTAGTTTTTCTAAGATATAGTTAGTCCCGGGAGATTTTGACTAGCGTCTGGAAGTCAAACTCTCGCGTTATGTTTTATGTAATTGTAAATTTTCGTATTGTAACTTGTAATTGTTTGAGGAGCCCATCAGGCAAGAATATTTAATGTATGTTTCATTTTGTGGATATCTTACTTCACTTCACTTTTTGGTAGTTTAACTTCGCTTTTGATGTTATAATCTACGTAATTTTGTGTCTCTTAAAGACGACTTGTAATAAATGTAAACATGGTATGTTTACATTCTGCGCTTCACGTTATTATTTTCAGCATTATTCAGAATGATATAATGAGACCACTGTACTTTGCTTTATCTACGTTTATACTGAATAAACCATATTATTGTTATATTTTTAATTCTGCTTATATTTTCCCATATGTAGATTATACCTTCTCCCTTTTATTTAATTGTGGTCGTTAAGTAGAAGGCACGGAGACGGTGTAACAATTCAACATCTCTATCTTTAAATTATATATATATATATATATATATATATATATATATATGAAGTAAAATCCTAAAGCTGGAAGAAAAGGTTGTTGTGATAGGATAGATTTATCGTCTGTGACTCAACACTGAGCGAGAAGAGAAGGCTGTGTTTGGACGACAGTCGGGGATTATCGGTTGTTAATAATAACTTAAGATTGATTATCTACGGGATAAAGGGTTGCCGCCTGAGGAAATCAATAGTTTGTCAAGCCCTAGGGATACTTTAGGAGGGGGGGGGGGGGATCAAGGAGACTGTCGGATGGAAGTAAGGAGAGAAGTGTATAAGCTTAGTGGCAAATAGGGAGTCAAACCAATAAAGAACGTCCTCTTTTTCAGAGTTCTAGCTGGTGTCAGAAGTGGGATCATTTAAAAAAAAAAATTCATAAAACAGTAATATGATTGTATTTTATCTTACATTTACTTTAAGATGTTGCATTAGTTAAAATAATTTTACCTGTATCGTTGGCAAATTAATCAATTTTATTTTTCAGAGTTCTAGCTGGTGCCAGAAGTGGGATCTTTTTTTAATAATTCATAAAACAGTAATATGATGTGGTTTATATTATATTTACTTTAAGATGTTGCGTTTGTTAAAATAATTTTACCTATATCGTTGGCAAATTAATCAATTTTATAACAAAAACTACAAGCAGTAAAATTTTAATCTAAATAGTTACGTAATTATGTTGAATAGATAAAATAAGTTTAAATAATGTCTCACACAGACATACAATGTTTTCAACCATATTTAAGTAGATTAACTTGTATTGAAATATTAATGCAAACTATCACGAAGTAACCAGCAAATTAGAAATTATATTGTTTTAATCCTGGTTCATTAAAAAAAATATGTCTAAGAAAAATATATGTGTGGATAAAAATTTAAAGTATGTGGTGTGCTATTATTTAAAACAGAGATTATATCTATTAAAACACATTTAATCAAAACAAGTTTTTTCGATATAATTTTCAAAACAAATAGATTTTGTTTTAACTTAGTTTTAAAGACAGGAAAATCACCGTTCAATTTATTAATGTACGACAAATTGTATATTTTCTGTGCATTAATTTGTATTTAAACATCTATGAAAACCAGAACTTAATATGATACCTAATTACACACAAACTTTACTGAACACTATTTGTTTTGCCAATAGTCCGATTGATAATTGTTCGTTCACATGGCAATAATTTGAGCTGTGCTGAGCTCGCTACTGACTTAAGTACTGAAGTATCTCTTGTCTGTATGTGGTATAATATTAAATAAGAGAAATACTTAAAATATCTTTCTATAAAACAACTAATTAACAAACTAAAATAATATTTTCAACATAAAAACCCCAATAATAAAAAAAATACCTACATTAATTCTGTATAGCCGCAGTGTTTGATTTTAAGAGACAGATAAGTTAGGTGTAGACCATATAAGTTTTTATAAAGCGTACTTTAAATTTGTTGGTATTATTACCATAATACCAATTGATATATGAATAGGCCTACATGCTTGTATAATTTTTAATATAAAATTAATTAAAAACTTTACCTACTTCGGTGACCGCATGGTCTATCGCGTTACCCTCATGTTAGACTAGACTGCCGAAAACATGGAGATCAGGGTTCGATCTCGGTAATGTGCACTAAGGGCGGTTTTTCCTAAATGGTTTTCCACGCAAATATGGGTGCGCTTCCTCTAAATTAAGCCTTGTAAATCCTAAGCACATTAGTGTAATGCGTGTATAGGCGTGTAAAATGAACGTGTAGTAAGACACGATGCTAAAAAATTATATATATGTATATGATTGTTAAAATATATAGTATTTAATTCACTCTAATACCTGTAGTTTAGTTAAATATTTTTTACGGTATTATTTCTGCATTTCTCGAACTATTTGTAATTAAAAACAGTATCTTGGCAATATGTGATTTTATTACTATTTTGCAAATAATAAAACATATTTCACTCCCATCATTCAAAATATTTAAAACATATATCATATTTATGGATGGATATAAATCAAGCATTTTTACTATGATATGAAAATCTCTAAAAAAATAAAATAAGAATAAAGTTTTAAGAAACTGTATATATTTCGTATTCATGATAAAACAAGACAAAAATAAAACAACGAAATATAGCTCGTGATAGTGTGTTCGAACAAATATAGAATATTTCTAAACTTTCCTTGACCAAAAAAAAGTATGAGATTTTAAAATGAGCTTATTTATTTATTGTCTATTTATGTTAGTATTTAATATTTATTTGAGAGCCCAAAAATAAAGGAAAACATTCTAAATATTTATTATATTTGCTTTTATAGTAGGCTTAATACTTCACTTGTTTGGTAAAATCTACTTTTATTATTATTATTATTATTATTATTATTATTATGTGTAAAACTTTTTTTAATTAATTTATTATTACAATTTTTTTTTTAATGTTTAACTGCAAAATCTGAAAATGTACCTTTAGGTACTTCAGGATTGTATCAAAAAATCTATTATGTAATTTTTCTTTTAAATCCTAAATAAACAATGATCGATTGATTGATTGATTATTATTATTACTATAGTGATGATGATATTAAAATAAAATACTGATGATATTAATTATATCTAAAACATAAAGTAGTTTAAATAGTAGCTATAATTATTAATTATATAATAATAATAATAATAATAATAATAATAATAATAATAAAAAACTACTTCATTTTTTAGAGAAAACTAAAAATTATCAGCATTTTATTTTAATATTTTAAAATAAAGATGTGTTCACTTTTAGTATTAAACAAATAGGTTATAGCAAGTATGCTATGTATTTTGTCTCTCCTCGCACCGGTGATAGCATTGGTTAAGTCATCAGTCTCGTCAATTTAAGTTTTATTTGCTGACTGGATGTTGAGGCATGAATCCTGGCCTAGTGTGATGAAGAATTTTTTTTCCTCGAGCTTTTTCAATCTACCGTCAAGAAGATGGGGTTACACTTGTTCTAGTTACCACTTATCTTTTCTCTACCATATTATGGAACTCATCCCCATGGATGGTAAGATAGGGGTATATATTTTATTTACATAAATTGTATATTAATTTTCTTTAATACTCTTTCTTTGAGACGAATTTTACCCTATATATATATATACCTTTAACTTATGCAAACCAATTTTCATGCAAATGTTTTTAAATAATATATAGACATATTTTTTTTACGGTCAACATTAATTGTATTTTCTATTGGTGTTATTTTATAAGCATTAATAATAAAGCCTATCTATAAAAAGTGACAGTTGCGGATCACAAAGACTGAAGTATGAATACATAAAAGTAGTTCTAGTAATTTTTTTAGTGGTAAAATATGTCTCTTCGTGTGAAATTTGGACTATATATATTAGCTTTTATAGCTCCCAGATAAAGCTCTTTCTATGAAAATGAAACTATAGAGATTTTAGCTTTATAGCTGTCATACAAGGCTCTGCCTATATAAATTGGACTGTAGATATCTTAACGTTTAAAACTGTCAGACCCGACTCTTTCTATGAAAATTGGACTGTAGATCCTCTAGCTTTACAGCAGTTAGACAAAGCTCTTCCTGTGAAAATTGAACTGTAGTTTTTTAGTTTTACAGATGTCAGGCAAGGCTTCTCCTATGAATATTGGACTGTAGATCTTTTAGCTTTATAATAGCTGTCAGATAAGGCTCTTCTTATGAAATTGGACTGTAGATCTTTTAGCTTTAAAGCTGTTAGACAAGGCTCTTCCTATGAAAATTGGACTGTAAAGCTTTCAGCTTTATAGTTGTCAAACAAGGCTCTTCCCAAGAAAATTGAACTGTAGATCTTTTAGCTTCATAGCTGTTAGAGAAGGCTCCTCCTATTAAAATTGTACTTTAAAATATCAATGAAAGAAAAAAATATGTTTATAAATTATTATTTAGATTGTTTTAAAATTAATTTATCTAAAGGTTTAATCCATCAGTCTTTGAAAAATCCACTGTCAATGAAAACAGACGTTGCTAAGTAAGGAACCAAAGGGTCAAAATAAAGCGATATTTTGTATTCTTTGCTAATCGAAGGTTCAAACATTGATACCGGAAATGAGAGTATCTGTGATTCCTTGTTTCGTTTCGTCTGGACTAATCCTTTAGCACGGAAGACAGTTGCAATCAATAGCTCTGTAGGGGGGTGGGGGTGGCTAGGGGAGAAAAGGGTGGATTAGGGGGCACAGGGGCAGGATATTACGAATTAGGGATTATTTTCTCGCTGCTGGTTACAACCTCTGTCTACAAACAACTCCACACCAGGCCTACAAAATCGAGCTAGTTAATAGCCTAAAAGACTAATGTGTCTGACTTTAAGTACCTTTACTGATTAACTAACAGATTCACTCACTCTACTTCTGGATTATTCTCATTAATCTACCCCTAGAGAGTAAATTACTAGAAATTTAATAAGTGAACGGAGCGAAGAAAACAACACAAACTAGAAAATAAGACCAGATTAACACATTATTTCCACTCACACAGAATGCGAGTACATTTATTTAAAATCTTACCTTCCTTAGTCTGATCTAATTAGCGTTTTCAATATAATATAAAAGTTGGGTTGAATCCCGTATTTTCCGAATCTGTATCTCCAATTTATCTTAAATCTCAAATCCGAAATAAAAGAAAATATAAATATAATATAATAATATAAAATAGAAATATTAATTAAATGGTAACATTATTTCTTATAATCCATTCATTATAACAATCACACATCCAGCTAAGTGTTAAATTACTGGTCTGGGGCCTGGTTGTTAATTTCATGCGATAATTAAATTGGTTCTGAACTACTTATAAACAATAGGCCTACCTATTAGAGCTCTAAAACAAATTTCACTTGAAAAATTGAAAAAAAAAACTTTTTTAAAAAGGATCTAGTCTCGAATCCGATCGGACACCTTAGCTCAGTTGGTAGCGTGTCTGCCTACTGATATAAGGGCCCCGGGTTCGGTTCCCAGAATGGCCGAAAATTTATCATGGGTGAAAAGTGGATTTACCATTACACATTGATAAACTAACGGCTGGGGACTGGATGCTGTGCATGTACTAGTATTATGTTAGGTTATAAGGCATATGAAGCTACGACAGGCGTAGCCAGCCGTTAGTGGAAAATATATGGCTTGAATAAAAAACTGACCACAGGCTGGAAACAGTAATGGATGTAAGTAAGTCTCGAATACGCAAATTTTCTTGACTACTCGAATCTCGAATATTCTTAAGTATTCGAGGGCCCACCCTTTATATAAGATAATTATATAGCCTACATTGATGGTCGAAATATCTAAGGATTCACTCAAGCAATAAACTGGACTGCCGATGAAGGGGAGATCCAGGTTTGAATCCTGGCTGTGTGTAATTAAGTTTTCCCCCCTAAATAGTTGAACGCTCTCTCTCCACGTAAATTCGGATACAATTCCTATATATTTACCTTCCTCATCCTCCATAAAATATTATCGTAATCAGTATATCATATGCGTCCAAACCTAACAAGTACCGTAGTTAGAAGGGTAAGAAAAAATAATTTAAAATATTAATACTTGCAATTTAAAATATATATTTAATTAGATTTTTGTTTTAGAATATACTACTTGATATAGCCTGTATCGTTTTCATTAGATTCTCCTTTTTTTATCAGCTCATCTTACTACTTGTCCTAGTTATAAATATTTTAATTAAGTTAGTGGTCTAGAAATGATAAGATTATAATTTGGTGAAAATGTATCTCACATTTGCATGGAAGGAGTGTGGGGAAAACTTTAGAATGAAACATCCTCAATCCATTCCGCCGAGATTCAAACCTCATTTCAACCTCCGTGTACAGAAATGAGCTTTTTGTTCGAACTCATTCGAGTTTAATCGAGTACGTATTTTGGTCGTAATTGTATAATTAATACTCGCTTTGCTTGTTGGGGGCTCCGCCCCTAAACCTCCAGTGAGTTTTATCTGCAAGTGGATGCAAACTAATGTCATGTTTTTGAACGTAACAACTTAAAGTTACCGGTATTATATTGGATTGTATTGTATTGTATTGTATATACCACACCGACTTTAAAGTTGCTCCGCCATTTTGAATTTCATTTTTCGGGGGTTGGAAATTAAAATTTTTAACGTTTTGGAATTTTCCTGTCGGTTACAGGCTAGAAGCTATAAGTTTTCCAAATTTCAAGTTTCTAGGTAATCTGGAAGTGGGTAAACATTAATGTCAGTGAATGAGTCAGCCATGTGGCTTTATATTAGTATAATAATTACTCATTATGTGTCGTGTTTTTACCATACACAGGTTTATTTATACCAGAAAACTTCTTAGAGACTAACCTAATGAACTTCTGAACTTTATTCGCTTGATAGTTGCAATGGCGTCGAATTAAAGGGCGGAAGTTATTTTTGATGGGGTCTGAATTCTCTTCTTCTTCCCTTTAAAGCGCACTTTGCTAAAAGGTGAATGAGATTTGTCCTTTATCGCGCACTTTACCCAAAATAAAGTTTTTAATAGAATAAATAAGCGTACATTGTTAAATAAAAAATATATTTGCTGTGTAACAATTTGTTCCTTTATATGTGTTGCATGCCAATAACGTAGATATTGGGGTTCGATCCCTGTCGGTTGCACTGAGGGTGGTTTTCCCTAAATGGTTTTCTTACTCTTCCTCCACGTAAATGTGGGTACACTTCCTCTAAACTCAACCGTCTCCATCCCTCACACATTGAAGTAAATAGTACCTAGGCGTACATCCTGAAGGGGTAGTAAGACGTGGTGGTAAACAAATCTATATTTATCGGTATGCTAAAATTCTATCTGTAGCATAAACATCTCTTTTTAAAGGAAATATATGATTTTAACTTAATAAATATGTTTTGTAAAATAAAAAATAGTTTAAGAATAATATTTTATTGATACGAGATTAATAACAGGGAAATAACCATTGACACAATTATATATTCAAGGCCGTAGTCGGGGGAGGGGGGTTTGGGGTTTCAAATCTTCCCCGAAATATTATAAAAAAATATATTAGGCTTTATTTATGGTTCAAAAAATATCAAAATTAAGGTACAAGTACAAATTAGGGGGCTGTGTTGCCATAAAAATACTTCAGATAGCTTCTAGAATTGTTTATCATTTATATTTTTTTTTTCCCTCTGGCAATTGGGGGATGTGCCCAACAAGGCCCCCCCCCCCCCCCACCTGGAATTATTAGCTCGCTACGGCCTTGAAATATATTACTAAATATTGTAAAATATGCAGAAATATTTTACACATATTTTGGTAGCACTGCGTTTTGCGTTGACCTCACAAGGCTTTCCTTTGTTTAGTCTGTAGTTTTATTTCACCTCAATAGAGTGCGCATATGGCAATACGGACAAAACACAATCAAAACTAAATTTAGTTGTCATGGAAAAAACATATTTCATAAATGGGCCACCAGGTAAGCTCTAAGTGCACTGTGCTGTCTGAAAAGTTTTATGCATCCTGTGCGCTTAAGGATGCCAGAAAACTTGTTTTATTAAAGTGTGCGAGTAAAGTGCAAAAGTATGTCGTGCGCAGTGTATTCAGAAATAGTTAAAGTTGGATTTTCTGCTAAGAAAGAAATTTAAGAAAATACAAATATTTTATTTTGCAATCAGCAGTAGTAACAATTTTATTTAAAAAAAAAATTGCACGTCTTAATACCCGTCTGAGATATATGAATAAACTGTAATAACAACACTTGGGTGTTAGGGATGAGGAAGGCTGAATTTATAGTAAATGTACTTCCATTTTCGTGCAGGGAGAGTGGAAAACCATTTTGGGAAAAAACCTCAGTGAACCCAACCAGTATTCGAACCTCGATCTCCCCCGGAAGCCCAGTTTATTGCGAGAGTGACGCGTTAAACCATGCGTCCACTGAATTGGGTCATTTTAATTAAAGTTGTTTCATAAGTATTGATAGTTTATGTACATATATTCATACATACATCTACATATATACATACATAGTATATATATACAAACGTACATTCATACATGCATACATGATACATACATACGTATATATATAAACATACATTCATACACACACATACATACATACATACATACATACATACATATATACATACATACACGCATACACACATACATACATACACGCATACACACATACATACATACACACATACATACATACACACATACATACATATATACATATATACATACATATATACATACATATATACATACATATATACATACATACATACATACATACATACATACATACATACATACATACATACATACATACATACATACATACATACATACATACATACATACATACATACATACATACATACATACATACATACATACATACATACATACCTAATCACGCCGTTTCCTTACGGGGTGAACAAGAAATTGTGCATGTAGCTAAAAAAAACAACCCCGTACTTCCATCCTCACTAACTCTCTCCACACTTCCCTATCCTTTCATACTCCCTTCGCTCCAATAACATCCATACACCGAGTTAAACATTCTCTCTTATTCTTAAAACTCTTAATGCTTCTCTTTTTCATAGATTCGTTTACATCATTTAACCACATCTTACATGGCCCAACCCCTTCCTTTTGCTCAACACACTCTACCTTCATATATTTGCCTCGTAGCTTGATCCACACTCATCCTATGAATATGCCCTAACCAACGTAACACGCTTCTTCCAAATTGTCCTATTGGATTCCTTTCAAACTGCACTCCTTCAGCACCCATTCATTACTGACTCTGTCCATATATATACATATATATCAATCAAAAGTGAACTCTTCATATCACATGACTTGACGTATGAGCAAATGAAAGTAGATATAGTATCTTTCATATCAGTCATATAAGGCTCTTCATATGAAGATTGGATTGTAGAACCCAACCGTTAAATTCTTCATTATTTATCTTTGACATAGACTAGATTTAAACTGAAGGTACAGGTTGGCCCCGGGGGTAGAACTCCTGTGCTGTTGACTCAGGGGAAGGAGGGAGATAAGAAACAACTCTTGAACATCTGTTTGTGGAAAAGCGCGGAGGGGAAGGGGGACGGGAACCGTTTTACAAGGGCTCTTACTTATCTGATTAAGATTAGAAGCGGAAAATCCATTGTCCAAAGAGAAGTTCTGGGATCAACCCTATCTTCCCTGTAATCTTGTAGGCGGCGCTGTCTTGGTCATGAGTGGTGCTCCCCTTCCCCTCCATTTTCCCCTCCTCTGAGCTTGTCTGATTAGAATCCCGACAAGAGAGAACTGTCATCATGCTAATTGGTAGACAGTAAATTTATTTACAAGCTGTACAAAATAAAATATTTGGAGGGCTAGTTGGTTCAAGTGACCAACACGACTTGGACCAACTGGTCGAAAAGCTCATGCATAGGAGGACAAAAGGATATACAAACAACTGGTCGACAAGCTCGTGCGTAGGAGGACAAAGGGATATACATACAACTGGTCGACAAGCTCATGCGTAGGAGGACAAAGGGATATACAAACAACTAGTCGACAAGCTCGTGCGTAGGAGGACAAAAGGATATACAAACAAGTAGTCGACAAGCTCGTGCGTAGGAGGACAAAGGGATATACATACAACTGGTCGACAAGCTCGTGCGTAGGAGGACAAAAGGATATACATACAACTGGTCGACAAGCTCATGCGTAGGAGGACAAAAGGATATACAAACAACTAGTCGACAAGCTCGTGCGTAGGAGGACAAAGGGATATACATACAACTGGTCGACAAGCTCGTGCGTAGGAGGACAAAAGGATATACAAACAACTAGTCGACAAGCTCGTGCGTAGGAGGACAAAGGGATATACAAACGACAAGCTCGTGCGTAGGAGGACAAAGGGATATATATATATATATACAACTGGTCGAATAGCTCATGCATATAGAACAAAGTTATAGACAACAAACTGGTCGACAAGCTCATGAATAAAGAACAAAGTGATAGACAACAAACTGGTCGACAAGCTCATGCATAGAGAACAAAGTTATAGACAACAAACTGGTCAACAAGCTCATGCATAGAGAACAAAGTTATAGACAACAAACTGGTCGACAAGCTCATGCATAGAGAACAAAGTTATAGACAACAAACTGGTCGACAAGCTCATGCATAGAGAACAAAGTTATAGACAACAAACTGGTCGACAAGCTCATGCATAGAGAACAAAGTTATAGACAACAAATGTCAACAAGCTCATGCGTAGAAAACAAACTGGTTGACAAGCTAATGCATGGAAAACAAAGTTATATAGAAAGCTGGTCGACAAGCTCATGCATAGGGAACAAAGTGATATAAAGTCAACTGGTCGACAAGCTCATGCACAGAGGATAAAGTGATAGAAAGCACTGGTCAATAAACTCACGCATGGAGAATAAAGTATTATCAGCATGGGTTTCTTTCTAAATGATTTGCTATCTTCATCATGTTTAGATACGTTGTGCGTAGTATAATGCCATGTGAATGTGTGTGTGGCGTGATTGTGTGCCTTATTGTTTCTTTTTTTCCTCCTCTCGCGTTCTTCTTTATTTATTTCTACTGTCATCATTTATTTTATTTTAATATGTTCAGATAGGCCTATGTATAATTATGGATGTGGGTAATATTTGTTGTTGATGATAATGATGATGATTATTATTATTGTATGAATATTTTAAACGATTTTTTAGCACATAATTAACCGGCACCATGGTGTAGTGGTCAGTGTGGCTGGCTACGAGCCTAAGAGTACCGGGCTCGATTCCTGACTTGTACCTTGGTATTATTTTCCCCTTCAGGGGCATGATTCCATTGGTCACCAGGGGTTGGTTAATTAAGTTCAAGTTAGTTTAAGACTCACATCGGATCCACACCTCCATATTCACTATCATCACATCATCTCATTGCGAGTAAGAGGTGTAGACATCCTCCTATGGTGTACCCTGGGTAACGCTCTGTGTTACCAAAGAGGGTAATAGTCTACGAATAAGGAGACCAAACCTGGACATTCAGTCCTTCCCAGTTAAATATGTCATACGATAAAAAACAACTTTTTATGTATAAAATGTACCTTCCTTATTATTAAGTCGGTTAAGTGTAAGAAAAGGTTCTGGTACTAACTTTAATCACATAAAGATGATATTATTATTATATTTGTATTAAGAGATAAGTTTAAAAGTGAAACCATCATTTCATAAACCTGCTTTATTCTAAACAAGACCTGGGTCGTTCTCCAGTTGGTTCACTTATACTTGTTCTCACTCGTGCTTGAATACACTCATGGTGAATACGTACCTCAATCTCAAACAAAGTTAACAAAGTGAGTTAATTATGTGGCTCTGACCGAAATCGTCTAATTGAATTCAGTAAGTCTGACCTCCGCCACTTAAGTTCTAAACGAAGCATTGAACTTCCACTAGTAAATCCCCCTACGAAGGAGTCTCTACGGCTAAGAGGTAAGTACGTCTTGATTATACTGTAAAAAACAAACCTTTTTTTAATAAGTCATGAGTCTTCTCTATTTAATCCCCAAGAAGGGGTGGAGTTCTTCTCAATAGATAAAGCTCACTAATAAAAAGTTTGCTACTATTAGATAATATATATATATATATTATAGTGTAAAATGGCGTATAAGGGGTACAGGGTAAAAGGGGTAAAAGTTCAATTTTAGCTTAAATTGGGCTAGTGCTGCCATCTACTAGATAATCATGAAAGCTTTCTAATGCACTTTAAATTTATTTAGTGCTGACATCTGCTAGATAACCATGAGAGATTTATAATGCACTTTGAATTGAGTTAGTGCTGCCATCTTCTAGAGAATCATGAAACCTTTTTAATACACTTTAAATTGAGTTGGTGCTGCCATTTTTAGAGAAACTTTAAACCTTTTTTAATGCACTTTAGATTGAGTTAGTGCTGCCATTTTTTAGAGAATCATGAAATATTTTTAATACACTTTAAATTGAGTTAGTGCTTCCATCTTTTAGAGAATCATGAAACCTTTTAATGCACTTTAAATTGAGTTAGTAGTGCTGTCATCTTCTAGAGAATCATGAAACGTTTCTAATGCACTTTAGATTATGGTTAAAAGAGGTATCTTCTCATATTTAAATGAGTTTAAAATAAAGCAATTGCTAGGGTCTTTATAGTGTATGAGATATACGAGTTGTCCAGGAAAATGTGTGTATTATACTTTCCCTGTTTTTTCTCCTTGTAATTTGCTTATGCATATCACATTTCCTTAGCTTTTAAAGCATTAATATCTCTATGCTTTGCCTCTTTATCCTATTTTTCCTTTTCTACCTCTGGTAAAAAATAAAATATCATCAGTTTTCCAAAGGAGAAAAACTAGTAACTTTCATTGCCTCAATATGACGACTGCTGCAGTATAAACCAGCTTCAAACTAATCTAGAACTATTCTCTTGAATTAATTCAGGAAATATGATGTAAATATTATGCTTAGTCTAAGAATAACAATCTCCCAAAACTGTATCCAGCAAGAACTCACTGCTTTATTTGTGAGATGCAGAATAACTTTGGCGCACACAAATAAATTTCGTAGAACACTAAAAGAACACAACTTCGCATGCTCCACTAACAAATGCTTCAAATGCAACGGACAATACAGCCTAGGAACGACTGGTAGACGGAATTAAGAGCAGGTACGAAATTTGGGCCCCTTACCTTAAATATTCTACACATCGTCTGTAATTAAAACATAACTGGAAACTCAAGAGCTACACTACTACAAAAGACCACAGCTATGATAGCTACAATTATTTACTGAGCTAAGGGTTCTAGGTTAGATTCCCGCATGGTCGAAAAAAATGTTATTAGTGAAACGTGGTTTTCCCCTTTTACTGTGATAAATTAACGGTAGGGGGGCTGGATGTCATGTCTGTTCTAGCTTTAAGTTAGATTAGGGTCGTGTGCTGATATAATCCGTTGGTTTAAAAGTGTACGTTAAATAACTTTAAAAAAAGAACATATGTGTGTGGGCCTATAACATAAATGGGTAGCACGTAGCCGATGAGAGCGATGAGATAATGGTTCGAATCTCGGTTGGGTGTATTGAGGGAGTTTTTTTTTTCCAAAATGTTTTTTACACTCTCCCTCCACTGAAATGTAGGTACAATTCCTAAAAATATAACATCCCTAATCCCCGATACCTTTAGAGTAATTATTACATAAACGAAACAAATAAAAAAAGTTTTCTATACCGGATTCACCAATTTTCCATTGAAGTAGCTCCTCATTTGTCCTCACGAGGTTGAGCTTACCCCAGTTCCAAACCCACTGCTTCACAGAAATATCTGGAAGCGCTGGAGACCGAACCTGGTACCTCTGAATCTGTAGCCAGAAATTCTGAACACTAGACTCTATTTTAGGGATGTGCGGTATCGAAAGAAAAGTATTGATACTGTACTCATTAAAAGTATTGGAAGAAAAGTATCGATACCGTACTAGTATCGAAAGAAAAGTATCGATACCGTACTAGTATCGAAATAAAAGTATCAATAACATTAAATATCGGTATTGAAAACGCATATAAACTTTTCAGCTTCGTCTGCTTGGGGGACTTTTGGGTTGACTACAAAAGCTTCTTTTGTTTAGTTTGTGATGACCGCGCTCATTGATAAAGGAAGGGGTGGTAAGACTGGTCGCTACTTGCCCCGTCAGGTATCAGGCTGTATTGATAAACAAAGATGAAAGAACAGCTACGAACTATGATAATCTAAAAGAGATTGAGTGCTAGAGTTGCTTCTTGCTTATCAAGCAGAAAATGAGTGAGATTTGAGAAATAGTGTCATTTGTTCTTCTTACACATTCCAACTAGTAAACATTTAATCCCAGTATGAGTGACGATGGCAAAAAGTGTTATTTCTTTCGATACCGACCCGATACGGAGTGTGAGTACTAATATCAGTAAAAGTATCGGGGAAAAATATTACCAGTATCGAAAGGAAAATATCGATATTAGTAAAGTATCGATACTTTTTTCACATCCCTACTCTATATAGTGAGTAAATCTGTTCTTTGTTTATGGCCCGGCGAAATATCAAGGGAGGGGTTTTGATGGCGGGAATCAATACCTCCCCTCCCCTGGAATAATGGAAGGTAGAAAGACAGACAGACAGACAGACCTCCAGTTTTATGGCTGATATCCTGAGTGGTTACATCAGATAGCCATGTCCCGATCCAATGATCCTTAGCGCAGTTAAGACTTATTTTGTTCTCTACACACTTTCGATGGTGGTCATCCTGAACACCGAGCGTGAGAGGAAGGGGGGTGTTTTGATAGCGCTAATACTCACGTGTACTTTCACCTCTTTATTGAGTTGTTTATTTATTTATACAGCTCTCGACTGCACGTTTTAACTAAATAGTTATTGTTCCTTTATCCATCGCTTCTTAACTCCCGGGCATGCAGTATGCATTTAAATTCTGCTAATGGGGCAGGTATGAGGAAGGTAAAATTTGGAGGGAATGTAACAGAATATGCTTAGAGGGAGTGTGGAATTTGGACAACTGACTCACTATCGAGCTGTCGTCACCAGCTGATTCGTTGAACTGCCTACCGTCACTGCCTGACTCACTATTAAGCTGCTGTCATCGCCTGACTCCCTGTTGAGCTTCCGTAATCCCTTGACTCGTTGAGCCGCCCCTTGACTCGTTGGGCTGCTATCACCCCTGTCTCGTTGAGTTGTCATCCCCTTGACTCGTTGGGCTGCTATTACCCCCGTCTCGTTGAGCTGTCATCCCCCTTGACTCGTTGGGCTGCTATCACCCCTGTCTCGTTGAGATGTCACCCCCTTGACTCGTTGGGCTGCATATCACCCCCGTCTCGTTGAGCTGTCATCTCCCCTTGACTCGTTGAACTATCACCCCTTGACTCGTTGAGCTTCCGTCACCCCCTGACAAGTTGAGCTGTCATACCCCCTTGGCTAGTTGAGCTACCACTAACCCCGACTCGTTGAGATGCCATCACCCCTGTCTCGTTAAGCTGCCATCACCACTGACTAGTTGAGCTGCCATCACCCCCTGTCTCGTTAAGCTGCCATCACCACTGACTAGTTGAGCTGCCATCACCCTCTGTTTAAATGTAGACCTGCTATCACACCCTAAAGCACCATTGAGCTGCCATAGCCCCCTGACACACTAATGAGCTGCTGCCATCTAACGCCCCTCCATGTGTTTCCAACCCGAACCCTGTGTTAGTCTCATCAGGGTCCTCCACATTCCCATTGATTTCCCTCGACTAGGAGTTGTCTCCTGGTATTCAGAGAAAAGGCGAGAGAGTTGTGGAGATTGATTGCTGATCAAGCCCTCTGGAGGTCGTCCGTCGCACATGTTGCCGTCTGTTCAGGGGCACCGTAAGGGTGGATTCCCCACCAACAGATTGGCAGCTTATATTAGAAACCATCCCTTTATACAGGCGGGGCGATATACATTATGGTAGCAGCTCTCACATTGAGATTTATCTACACAATCTTAATTAATTATATTTATATTTAAAATTTAATGTATATATTTTAACACTGCGTCTTACTACCTGTTCGGGCTATACGATTATGTACTAAATACGCTAATGGCTTTAGGGATTAGGAAGATTGTATTTATAAGAAGTGTACCCGCATTCAGGGGAAGGAAGAGTGGAACATTATTTCGGAAAAACCACCCTCAATAGGCCTGCACCCAAACGAGATTTGAATCTTGATCTCCCCCATCATCGGCAATATAATCTACTGTGAGAGTAGCGCCTTAGATCATACGGCCACCGAAATATTTTTTATTTATTAAAAACGAAATAAAATAATTACAATTTGAAATATCTAAGCTACGCACACTGTTTGGTAACGTAGATTAAGGAAAAATATCGAAGAAATGCTACCTTGGTTAAATAACTAGAAACCCGCTTCGGTGGCTGCATGGTCTAACGCGCTACTCTCGCAGTAGAACATACTGCCAATGACGGAGAGATTGAGGTTAGAGTCTCGGTCTGGTGTACTGAAGGCTGTTTTTCAAAATGGTTTCCCACTCCTACTTCATGCAAATGGAGGTACAATTCCACTAAATATAGCTTCCCTAATCTCTAAAACCATTAGAGTAGTAAGTAGACAAGCGTATAATCCTAACGGGTTGTAAGACGCGGTGCTAATAAAAAATAATGAGGTGTTCTGTGCGGCCACAGCCCAGAGTGCCACCCATCACTATCCAAAAATAACACAAATGAAGTTATTAGTGGCAGCCGTGCATCACTATCCAAAAATAACACAAATGAAGTTGGTATTAGTGGCAGCCGTGCATCACTATCCAAAAAGAACACAAATGTAGTTGGTATTAGTGGCAGCCGTGCATCACTATCCAAAAAGAACACAAATGAAGTTGGTACGAGTGGCAGCCACGCATCACTATCCAAAAAGAACACAAATTAAGTTGGTACGAGTGGCCACCGCACGTCGCCTTCGCACGTCGCCTCGTCCGCTTTTCTTACTTACTTGTACTTATTAATATTTTAAATCTATCTGACAAAATCAAAAGCTTTGGCGCGATGTTGGAGTTATGATGTAACCAAATATCATTTGTGAATTAATCAGTGATGTGTGAAAAGATATTAGAATTTTAAAAAAGAATCACAAATTAAATTTTCAATAACCACTTAATAATTAATGTGGTAAAATAAAACTTATGTTTTTCTAAAATTCAAATTCCAGTTTCGCGGTTCGTGATTATTTTTATTTTTCGTTACGTCTTTAATTTCATTCAAGCTATACACATATGCATTGATTACACTAATGCGCTAAGGATTTAGGTAGTCGAATTTAGAGAAATTGTACCTGGAATTGCGTGGAGGGAGAGTGAAAAACTCTTTTTATATATATAAAAAAAACCAGTACACCTGATTGAGATTCGAACCTTGATCTCCCCGTCATTAACAGTCCAGTCTATTACGAGAGTGACGCCTCAGACCAATTTGATCAGCGAAGTGGTTTAGATAAAGTTTCACGTAAAGCTGAGTAAGGAAAAAAAAAAGGTCAAAATAAATCAATGTTAACGTAGCTAGGAACTGTATCGCATGTGTAACTGTATGGGTGGCGGGTGGCGGGTGGTGGATGGTTGATAAGAGGGATAGAAGGAGGGGTTGGGGTGGTGGGGGAGGGTGTCATCTGTATTCTGCACGGGGCAGATGTAACTGTTGTTTTGTTAAAAGAGGTGGGACATTTCGACCCCTGGAACTCAATCGAGTTAACACATGGCGGAGCTGGGAAAGGCTCGGTTCACATGAGCTGACTCGCTTACGTCTGTCCGCAACACTAATTGGATCGTGATTCCGGGCGACATGGGTAGTATCTTACCTGGTCAGGATATTACAACGGATCACCTGTTCCATCAGATAGTTACACCCGGTATACAACACACACAAATACTGGAGTGGATTAATTACAACAGAGCACTCTTCAAGGAGATAAATATACTCCGTTTACAACACAGTCACTAGAGTGGATTAATTACAACAGAGCACTCTTCAAGGAGATAAATATTCTCCGTTTACAACACAGTCACTAGAGTGGATTAATTACAACAGAGCACTCTTTAAGGAGATAAATATGCTCCGTTTACAACACAGTCACTAGAGTGGATTAATTACAACAGAGCACTCTTTAAGGAGATAAATATGCTTCGTTTACAACACAGTCACTAGAGTGGATTAATTACAACAGAGAACTCTTCAAGGAGATAAATATACTCCCTTTACAACACAGTCACTAGAGTGGATTAATTACAACAGAGCACTCTTCAAGGAGATAAA
This sequence comes from Timema podura, assembly GCA_033556935.1. Classification (NCBI taxonomy): domain Eukaryota; kingdom Metazoa; phylum Arthropoda; class Insecta; order Phasmatodea; family Timematidae; genus Timema; species Timema podura. The sequence goes on along the minus strand of JAVRXN010000012.1, from coordinate 52,458,032 downwards.
TATGCTCCGTTTACAACACAGTCACTAGAGTGGATTAATTACAACAGAGCACTCTTTAAGGAGATAAATATGCTCCGTTTACAACACAGTCACTAGAGTGGATTAATTACAACAGAGCACTCTTTAAGGAGATAAATATGCTCCGTTTACAACACAGTCACTAGAGTGGATTAATTACAACAGAGCACTCTTTAAGGAGATAAATATGCTCCGTTTACAACACAGTCACTAGAGTGGATTAATTACAACAGAGCACTCTTTAAGGAGATAAATATGCTCCGTTTACAACACAGTCACTAGAGTGGATTAATTACAACAGAGCACTCTTTAAGGAGATAAATATGCTCCGTTTACAACACAGTCACTAGAGTGGATTAATTACAACAGAGCACTCTTTAAGGAGATAAATATGCTTCGTTTACAACACAGTCACTAGAGTGGATTAATTACAACAGAGAACTCTTCAAGGAGATAAATATACTCCCTTTACAACACAGTCACTAGAGTGGATTAATTACAACAGAGCACTCTTCAAGGAGATAAATATGCTCCGTTTACAACACAGTCACTAGAGTGGATTAATTACAACAGAGAACTCTTCAAGGAGATAAATATACTCCCTTTACAACACAGTCACTAGAGTGGATTAATTACAACAGAGCACTCTTTAAGGAGATAAATATGCTCCGTTTACAACACAGTCACTAGAGTGGATTAATTACAACAGAGCACTCTTTAAGGAGATAAATATGCTCCGTTTACAACACAGTCACTAGAGTGGATTAATTACAACAGAGCACTCTTTAAGGAGATAAATATGCTCCGTTTACAACACAGTCACTAGAGTGGATTAATTACAACAGAGAACTCTTCAAGGAGATAAATATACTCCCTTTACAACACAGTCACTAGAGTGGATTAATTACAACAGAGCACTCTTTAAGGAGATAAATATGCTCCGTTTACAACACAGTCACTAGAGTGGATTAATTACAACGGAGCACTCTTCAAGGAGATAAATATACTTCGTTTACAACACAGTCACTAGAGTGGATTAATTACAACAGAGCACTCTTCAAGGAGATAAATATGCTCCTTTTACAACACAGTCACTAGAGTGGATTAATTACAACGGAGCACTCTTCAAGGAGATAAATATACTTCGTTTACAACACAGTCACTAGAGTGGATTAATTACAACAGAGCACTCTTCAAGGAGATAAATATGCTCCTTTTACAACACAGTTACTAGAGTGGATTAATTACAACAGAGCACTCTTCAAGGAGATAAATATACTCCACTCCATTTACAACACAGTCACTAGAGTGGATTAATTACAACGGAGCACTCTTCAAGGAGATAAATATACTTCGTTTACAACACAGTCACTAGAGTGGATTAATTACAACAGAGCACTCTTCAAGGAGATAAATATGCTCCTTTTACAACACAGTTACTAGAGTGGATTAATTACAACAGAGCACTCTTCAAGGAGATAAATATACTTCGTTTACAACACAGTCACTAGAGTGTATTAATTACAACAGAGCACTCTTCAAGGAGATAAATATACTCCACTCCATTTACAACACAGTCACTAGAGTGGATTAATTACAACAGAGCACTCTTCAAGGAGATAAATATACTTCGTTTACAACACAGTCACTAGAGTGGATTAATTACAACAGAGCACTCTTCAAGGAGATAAATATACTCCACTCCATTTACAACACAGTCACTAGAGTGGATTAATTACAACAAAGTACTCTTAGAGGAGATAAATATTCTCCGTTTACAACACACTCGCCGGAGTGAATTTAAATCCAAAATTGGTTAAAATATTTTGTTCAACTGAATACTTGCAATTATATCTCAATCGTCAATCCCTATTTGTCCGACTATTCTTTATTATTTTCATTTTTTTGTGACACAATAAATTACAATTTTTTTTTTCAAATCCTATATTATCTTTAAACTTTAAATTTATTTAGAAGACTGTCCCTGAAAATCAGGGATGAATGGTAACTTTACACTAACCTTAGGGCCAGCGCGAGGGTTTCGCGAGTCCTAGGTGAGACTTAAAATTATTTTAAAAAAAAATTACATGGCGTCAGCCTGCTATTAAACCATACCAATCGTCTGTTTACGAAGATAGTATCAACTACTGCGGTCAACACAGCGAACCCTTCGGCCCTTAATCTCAGTTTTCTAAACCGGAGCCTCTTCATTCAAGTATCTTCTCATGAGGCTTAGTTTAACCCCGTTTCAGACACACTGCTTAACAGAAAGAATCTGGAAGGGTTGGGAATCGATCCCGGGACTTGTGGATCCTTAGCCAGGGACTCTGACCACTAGACCGAAGAAGCGGTTTATAATAATAATAATAATAATAATAATAATAATAATAATAATAATAATAATAATAATAATAATAATAATAATAATAATAATAATAATAATAATAATAATAATATTAATAATAGAAAAAATAATAAAAGGGTACAAAAAATACAGAAAAAAAAAGAAAAATGCAAAAATAAGTGGCAACACCTTCACCCCCCACCCCCTTAATCATTGTGTGCAAAAATATTATCCCCTCTTCCCTTATTTTTCTCTAAATATTTTCGTAAGATTTAAATTAAATATCCAAGTAACTCAATGACGAAGCGGCCTCGGATGTCATAAAACCATGGAAGTAATTATTATTTTAATCATTCATTTTTACTTTCTCTGGAACCCTCGGAGAGAAAATCTTGTGATAGTAAATATATATATATATATATATAAATATATATATATACTTAAGATTTTGGTAAATGTCGATGTTTGATGACCCCCTGAAACTGAAAAGGTTTTTTTTCTTGATGCCGTTTGTTTGTACCTTAAACTATATCCGAGACATTCTACTGATTGGTCTGAAACTTGGTATCTTGCATTTTCCATAGCTTTCCCCCAAGGGTTTTTGGAATTAGATAGCAAACCCTAAAATAACGGGTGGCTTACTAGAGGGTAAAGGAGAAGAAAATCAATTTTTCAAAATTCTCTCTGGAGAGTTTGATAAAATTTTGTATCCAGATATTGTTTAACATTACAAGCAAGATAAAGTTATTTTCATGGGAAAATGAGAATTTAAAAGTGTACTTTACATAGGGAGAAATTTCCAATTTTGATAATATCCCCGCAACTGTTTCAGATACGAAAATAACTTGTCATTGTAAAGTTGTAGTACTATTATAAATTAAAATCTTTTGTTTAATTATACTACTATAAATCCACATGGCTCCCTCACTCACTCACTGAACATTGATGTTTACCCACTTACAGATGAACAGAAAATTGAAATTTGGCAAACTAGAGCTTTTTACCTGAAACCGACGGGAAAATTCCAAAAAGTTAAAAAAAAAATTTTTTAACCCCCAAAAAAATTTCAAAATAGCGGAGCAACTTTAAAGTCGTGCGGACCTTTCTTTGGAGGTCTTTTGTGGCTAAACGGTAAGACCTCTCAAAAAGCGGATTGCACCAGCAGCTACGAATTTGACGAGATACACAAATTTGGTCCTATTACTTTTTGTCGTATCTCCATCGGTTATACCTTAGATAGAACTAGATTTATTTGATCTTAGGTAAATTTTGCACATTTTCCACACATTTTTAAATTTTATGACACACTTATGGGACAGCTAGAATCATAAAATTTGGCAGACGTATTGGCACATCCAATTTTAATAAGCGTGCCAAATTTGATGATTCTAGCTTCTCTATAAGTATGGAGAAACTAAAATAATGTGTGAAAAATACAATATAATACCGGTAACTTTAAGTTGTTACGTTCAAAACAACGCTGGAATTATATTAGTCTACATCCATTTGCAAAGAAGATACACTGGGAGTTTGGGGGTGGAGCCCCCAACAAAGAGAGGGAGTAGATTCTTTATAAAACCAATATTTTCTGAGATATAAGATATATATAGGGAGTTCTTTAACAAGTGAAATAATTTATTGTTATAGCTTTTTGGTGACCCAGACGTTTCCTCTTTTGGTAATGTTTCTGTAAAAGTGTATAACTTTAATTTATGCTCTTTGGTGATGTGTTTCTGCAACATTGTATAAGATTTCGTCCACAAATCATATGATATTTTAGTAAATGTTTATATAAAATAAAAACAAAGAGAAAGTCAGTGCGGTGTATTATACCATTTATTCTTTAAATATATTCCTAATTTTTTGTACTACAATATTTAGATGTATTTATTTAGAAATAGTTATTAGATTGTTTAGTTTAAATAATTATTTTCTTAAACATCACAAATATAACATTTTGTTGGAATGCATCCTTAGGCCTTTGCGCCACATATGACCACATATGTTCATCTAGCCTGACTAATCTCACATCCAATTTGTATAATATTAAATTTAAAAAATTAAATTAGTTATGATATTAAAAATGTCGTTAAAAATACCATGATCATCAAAAATCTCATGACAAGTTTATATCACAGAATTGTTACTATTGTTCTGACACCTTCATTCAGTGCACCTTCCTATTGAATAAGGTTCCAGGTTCGATTCCTGGTAGGGTCCAAAAATGTATCAGCACTTACATTGGGACTTTGTTTACGCTTCTGATTGTTAATGCTGAGAGAGGGCTTTAAATGCTCGCTGTAGGCTGCGGTGTAAGTCTTAAATTTTGCTCATGGTATGCTTCTATCCGGAAGGAAGCTTTTATTGATGATGGAGGGGGATAAAATTAGCTTTAATTTGGTAGCTTTTCAAAAATTGCCATAATGAACCTAAACGGTTATGCATAAAAGACAAAGTTTAAATTTGTATACATATCATAGTGTACTTTTTATAAAGTGGTTATCTTCCCAAAAGGATCGGGGCTCGATCCCGGTCGGGTTACTGAGGTGGCTTTTCCTTAATGGGTTTCACTCTCCCTTCACGCAAATGTGGGTGTTTTTCCTCTAGATTAAGCCTTCTTAATCCCTAACCATTAGTGTAATTAGTACATAGGCGTATAACCCGAACGGTTAGTAAGACGCAGTGCTTAAAAATAAATAAAATTATTAGAAACTTAGTTATCATCTTCAGTTTAAACACATCAAATCCACTCCAAGAATACAGGATGTATGTTAAAAGGTTTTTAAGAAGTGCTTAATAATTTGTGCTAATTAAACTTAGTTAGACAATAAAAATCCATGAGAGCCCATTTTGTTATTTAATTTTTTTAATCAAAGATGTGTAACAAAATAATTTCAAGAAGTCACATTAGTCTGACATATTTACTTAAAACTGCGTTTTTATTTTGGTTGGTATTGTTTATATTTATTTTATTTTATATATCAAGTGCCCTTTTTCGTTAGTAGGACTCTTTAATTGAAATATGCTTTTGATTGATCAGCTTAAGTATTTTTTAAAGCAGCTTATGTTACTTTAAAGCAGCTTTATTTTCTTTAAAGCAGCTTATGCTTATTAAAGTGACCTGAGTTTTTAAAGCAGTTCAATTGTCTTTGAAATAATCTAGTTTTTTAAAGAAACTTGTGTATATTTAAGTAGATTATTTTTTAAAGCATCTCAAATATTTTTTTGAAGGCAGCTGATATGTATTTTAAAACAAGCTCTTGTATTTTATAAAAATAACTAATTGGTTCTTAAATTAGGTTATGCTATTTTAGAAGCTCGTGTATTTATATAAAACCATACATGATTGACTTTAAAAAAACACAATAGCTGATTTTAAAACACATATTAGCTGCTTTAAACCAAGTGGTGGATTGTTAAAACATTCATGTTATTTTTAGAAGTTATTTATACATATTTAAAGCAGTAGTAATTGTGTGTTTTAAATGTAGGTCATGTATTGTTAAACCAGTTTATATGTTTTTAAACTATCTCATATCATTTTTAAAAGTTCATATCTAATTAAACCAGCTATTTTGTGTTTTAAATACAGTTCATATGTTTTAAACCAGTTCATGTATGTTTAAACCAGTTTATATGTTTTTAAACTATCTCTATTATTTTTAGAAGTTCATATCTAATTAAACCAGCTATTTTGTGCTTTAAATCAGCTCATGTGTTATTAAACCAGCTCATGCGTTGCTAAACCAGTTCATGTGTTTTGTGTTTTAAATGCAATTCATTTTTTTTAGCACCACGTCTTACTACCCGTTCTGTTTATACGCTTGTGTAGTTTTACTAATTAAGCTAACTTTTTTTAAGGTTGAGGAAGATTATATTTATAGGAAGTGTACCCGCATTTACGTGGAAAACCACTTTGGAAAAAAAACCACCCTCAGTACACCTGACTCAAGATTCGAACATAGATCTCCCCGTCATGGACAGTCTATTCTACTGCGAGAGTAGCGCCTTAAATGATGCGGCCACCGAAATGGGCATGTGTCGTAACCAGTTAGCGCTGTTAAACCAACTCATGTTATTTTTAAAAGCTCAACCAACACACAACTACAAACTACAAACGGGAACGTGTTTGTTCTTCCCCCATCTAGTTTTAATGGCCGGTAAATTAACAAAGAACACCCGACACGATACGAACCCGTCCGCTCCAGGAGGAAAGACATTAGCTATGTGGTACTCACGGTCGTGCTGTTTGTGACGAGTTCATCGCCTCCCAAAAGGGGCGATCACTGCACAACTTGGTTCCCAGCCGTTTGGGGGGCAGCTGCCCGGAAAACCCGGGATTTCTCACGCCCAGGGTTTCTACCCAAGGCGCTCCTCGCAGACGCACTCGCCATCACAAAAATATATATATATATTTAAAAAAAATACAGTACTTTTCTTTTATTATAAAATAAAATTCCTGTAAAAGTTTCTAAGTAAAACGACAAAAAACAAAAGATCAATCACGTTTCTTTAACACTTAAAACAAATATATACATATATTTTTAGCTACTATCAAAAACGGTTCATTTTAATTTACAATATTATATTAATTTATGAAATATTTTAAAGGGGTGGTATATAAATAAACACCCTTAAAATTCTTATTTAAATAAAGACTGCTCTGGGGGGTTGAGGGGTGTATCTGGTTATTACATTCACTCCCAAGTCGTATAACGTACTGGGTTATGTGCAGCGGTACTGTAGCGACACTAGGAGCTGAATTTTCCCGTTCCACCCCTCCCTCTCCCGCCCCAACAAACTCACATCCCATTCTCCATCCAAATTTCCCCTACTTTACCCACCCCTCCTCCCTTTTCCCGGTTCACCCGTTCAAGCCGAGCTCCAGAAAGCGGAGGCTGGGAACCAATACCCTAAAACCCCCCTCGCGCGTTGGTGGGAGAAATATAGGGGAAGTGAGGGGAAATGCCCTGCGTCCCCCTCCTCGTCCCCTCGCCTAAACCCTACACGAGATTTGAAAGTGGCTCGAAGGACGGATTCGACCGATGTTTGCCGAAGTTTCGAATGGTTAGGAACTGCCAGTCGATACTTCCCGGCTCTTCGCATCTAGGGTAAGAGAGGGGGTATGGAAAAAGGGGGGTATGGAAAAGTAGGGTTGGAAGGATGGTAACTGGGGCTAGAAGGAAAGACGAGTGTAAAAGAGGTGTGGCGATAAAGGGGAACACAAAATAGACCTCGGTTGGTATGGTAGAAAGAACGAAAACCGATCTAAGAGAAAGAATAAAATATGACGAGGGGATGAATGGTCTTGTTAAAAAGAGAAAAGTTTTAGAATGAAAGAGCTGAGTAAAAAAAAAAAAAAATTAATCGTCCGTCAACGGAATATGGCTAAAAGACAAGAGAGACAAGCACATTGTTTTTATTTTCTATGTATTTTTTATTCACCGTGCCTTACTACCCGTTTGGATTGTTCGCATTAATTACTCTAATGGAATAGATATGAGGTAAGTAGGATTTAATTGGGGTAGTACACGTATTTTCATGGAGACAAAGCCGCCCTTAGGGGTGTGAAAACTATGCGGCCTCACAAAGCCAAGATTTGGGGGGGGGGTAGTATCCCCCCGCCTTTGCTTAGGTGACAAGAGGGGGAAAAAAAGAGTTGGGTTGGGACATTTTTGGCTTGCACGCTCGTATAGGATCTTTGTATAGGCAACCTAACAAATATTAGTGTGAAAAAACAAATAAAAACATAATCATGTGGTTTGATTTATTGGACGTGTGAAACGAAGTTTTCCGTTTTAACTCCACCGATTTGCATTTGTCTGTCTGTCTGTCTTGGTGGATCTGTCTCAAGATAACTTTTGAAAGTATTAACCGATTTTATTCAATCTTAACATGGTGTTCTTTGTAGGCCTACCTTTAAACATACACAATTATTTGGTTAAAACAAAATCGAACCAAGAGTTGGAGAGAAATCAACCATTTTAAATATAAAAACACGACTTCTAGCACTGAAAAACTAGTGTAATAGTATTAATAAATATTAAGTTTTTAATTTTTATATTTCACTGTGTTTTTTTGAGAGGGGGTGGGGGAGGATAGCTCAGGGCCCCACAAACTAAGTTTTCCCAGGACTCCCCCACGTTTGATAAGGTCAGTCCTACATGGGAAGAGAGTGGTGGGAAAACTTTCATGAAAAAAAACCCTTTCAGTACGCAAGCTCCGGGATTCAAACCCCGATCATAACGTCACATGCAATACAGGTTTACATAAGAGTAAAGTATGCGACAACTCGACTATAGATGTGGGTCTTCACTATAATATTATTATTTATTATTTAGCACGGCGTCTTACTATCCGTTCGGGTTATACGCTTAAGTACTAATTACGATAATGGGTTAGAAATTGGGAAGGTTAAATATAGGGGAAGTGAACCGCATTTGCGTGGAGGGAGAGTGGTAAAACAATTTAGGAAAACCCCCCCCCGGTTCACCCGACCGAGATTTGAACCTTGATCTCCCATCTCGGCAGTCGAACTCAACACGACTAGCGCGTTAGCTAACTATGCCACGGAGGCGGGTATTATTAATTATTTATTATATATACATAAATTATTAGTTCTATCTATAATACAGTAGGGAGAAACAAAATAATGTTATATTAACAAAATTCTATATTTACAAGAAAAAAATCCTGAAAACTATTTCTGGAACAAAATATTCTCAAAAAACAAACATATACAAGACATTAAATTCAATTTCTAAACAAAATTTTATATTATAGCTTCCTTATAGGAATATTACATTCAATAAATACTAACAAAGTGTAAACAATTAAAAAATACCGCTAAGCATCTGACAAAAAGAAGTTATACAATCGACAAATGTCCCGCCCCCCTCCCCCAAATTATTCACTTAACTACCCCAACAAACCCGCTTCGGTGGTCACACGGTATAACGCGATACTCTCGCAATATACTAGAATCCTGATGAAGGGAAGATCGAGGTTCGAATCTCGATCGGGTGTACTGAGGGCGGTTTGCTAAAAATTGTTTTTCACTCTCCCTCCACGCAAATACGGGTACACTTTCTATAAATATAACCTTCCTAATCTCTAAAATTATTAGCGGGATTAGTAAATAAATTTATAATCCTAACGGTAGTAAGATGTAGTGCTAAAATAAAACTACCAACAAAACTATTTTATTAGTGTTGTTTTTATAAGTATTGATATAATATCAAAATTGACAGCTCTGCAGATCATATTAATAATAATAATTTAGCACCGCGTCTTACTACCCGTTCGGGTTATACGCTTTAAGTACTAATTACTCTAATGGATTGGGAATTGGGAGGGTTGAATTTAGAGGAGGTGAACCCGCATTTGCGTGGAGGGAGAGTGGAAAACCATTTAGGAAAAACCACCCCCAGTTCACCCGACCGAGATTCGAACCTCGATCTCCCCGTCCTAGGTGGTCGAGCTCAACACGACTAGCGCGTTAGCCAACTACGCCACCAAGGGGGTCAGATCATATTACCTGACGTATGAATACGTAAATCTAGTTAACATTTCTAGCTGTCAGTTAAGGCCTTTCCTATGAAAATTGGTCTGTGATTTGGACAATAAAAAAAAAGTTGTCTTAACTGAATTTTCCTCCGGTTACGACTCGTATTTATACAACTTCTGTTCGTGATAAAAAAAAAACCTTTTTATAAACACTACATATGAAAAAAAAATTCTCATAAATTGATTAATCACTAGAGACACGAACTGTCTTGTCAAGGATGATTCCAATATGTGTGCAAAACACTTGACCTCTTGATGTATTGTTTAAACTTTACGCTCTACCGTTGAGGGAAATTTAATCAAAATTGTAAACGTCATTTCGAGATAGCAACCAGCAATTCTCTGTTTATAGCGTTGAGTTTGATGTAATTTTTTTTTTATGTTTTCATACAAAAATTAATTAGATTAAAGCAGTTAAAACCCAAGATGGTTGGACGTTTATTATCAACTTTCTGTTAAGGTTCTCCATAAAGTTACAAATTTGGGTTTGAATCCCCGTAGAGTGTACTTTTAGTGGTCTACCTTGAAAGTTTTTACACTCTTTATTAGTGCGAATTCGTGTGAATGTGCTCTAAATTCTACCTTTCGTATCCTTTACTTAGTAGTGTAACTAGATGGATAACCCGAATGTCTGGTAAGAAGCCGTAAACACACATTAAAAAAAAACACTCAATGTTTGTGTAAAATTATACAGTTTTTAACGCCATATTAATATATCAGTACCAGCTTAGGTGGCCGCATAGGTTAAGTCGTCACTCTTGCAATAGATTGTACTGCCAATGGCGGAGAGATATGGGTTATAATCCTGGTCAGGTGTAATGAGGGTGATTTTCCTTAAGTAGTTTTCCACTCCTCTCTCCATTCAAATGTGGGTATATTCCCCTAAATTCAAGATTAATCCCTAACACATTTGCTTAGTTTATTACAAATAGCATGTAAGTCTGACGGGGTAGTAAGAATGGTGCTAAAATTACGTGTACATAATACCAATGACACCTTCCTAGTCAAATGTTGGTTATGAATATTAGATGTTCTGTCTTTCGACAGGTACGTTCTCTTGTCCAAATTAAATCATCCTGCTAATCCTATAGGCAATTTTTTTTTATATTCCGAAATGTCATCTTCTTTCCTTTTTGAAGTTATCCATCAGTTGCATTCGTTGTCTTCCTGGTCCCCTTTCTTCCTTCTACCTTGCCTTCTATGACGTCAATCAATTATGAGTTTGTTCTCCTCTTATGGACCTTTTTCTTCATGTAATCACCTGAAGAATAGTTCTTTTATTCATTCACTTTTCTTATAACTGCTTGTGCATTAAAAATAATAATAGTAATTAAGTTACGTTTATCTCAACCCTTTCAGATATGGCTGTGTAAATTACCGTTAGGTTAAGACGTGCTAATTAAAACATAAAATTACATATAATATTAAACACAAAACCCCTTTTTCCTTAGCACCGCCTCCTACTACCTGTTCGGTCTATAGGCATGTGTACTAATTACACTCATATGTAACATTAGGAAAGTTTATTTAGAGGAAGTGCACTTGCATTAGCGTAAAAGGAGACTGGAAAACCATTTAGGAAAACCCACCCTCAGTGCACCCGACTGGGATCGAACCCCGATATCCCCACTAGTACAACACGAGAGTATCGCGTTAGTCTATGCGGCCATCGAAGCGGGTATTAAAGTCTTAAATCAAATTATAAAATTTACATATTTTTTTGGTTCATTTTGTTTTCTCATATCGTCAAACATTGACTTTTTATTCAGATCTTTTAAATTATTATTATATGTTGTCAAATATCAAGAATTTAAAATTGTGACACAGGAAGAAAATAAATGTTATCTAAACTAGACATTTATTAAAATGGTGAATACATGGGGTAACTTGTTGTGTAACTCTGTAAAGAGAAGGAACCAACCAGAAACAGCACTTTTTCGTCCACACAGAATTTATACAGTGATGGGACAGAGAAGCTTATCTCATTTTAATGTTACGTCTATTTTATTCTCTCCCTTCTTTTGGAAGGAAAAAAGTAGTACCAACTTGATTCTACAAGGTTAAAAACTTTTCTCATTTCAGTGCTGTCAAATTATTTCACATTTGTATGCAGTTGTTTATATTACATTCAAGCTTAGCTTATAATGGGGGTGGTTTATAGAAAAACATGTTTAGTTAAATCATTATATTAATAAATCCAAAATTGTAGTATTGCCATATTTAGAATGCCCTTTGTGGTACACGTGTAATTTAAAATATTAATGTATTGTTATTTTAAAAGATTACAATTTTCAAATGAAGGACAGCTATAAAAGCTACTAGATACACTTTCACGTGTTCATACGTCAAGTCATGTTGTTATATGACATCAACAACTATAAAATAACACCAACAATATAGTAAAATATTATCATCAGTGTTGGCTGAAAAAAATTACTTTGGTGTTTTCTCAAAAGTCTTTTCTAAAATCAATAGACTATCTTATATATAACACACATGTATTTCAAAATATTAAATTTCCTTTTTATAGTGTTTGGAAAACCTAGATGTAGATGGAGGATAACATTAGAATTGAATTGAAAGAGATAGGGTATAATGAGGTGGACTGGATATAGTTAGCTCAAGATAGGGATAGAGTGTAATGAGGTGGACTGGATATAACTAACTCAAGATAGGATAGGGTGTAATAAGGTGAACTGGATATAGTTAGCTCAAGACAGATAGGGTGTAATGAGGTGGACTGGATATAAGTAGCTCAAGAAAAGAATAGGATATAATGAGGTGGACTGGATAGAACTAGCTCAAGATAGGGGTGTAGTATATAATGAGGGGAACTGGATAGAACTAGCTCAAGATAGGGTAGGCTTTATTGAGGGGAACTGGATAGAACTAGCTCAAGATAGGGGTAGCTGTAATGAGGTGGAAATGGATAGAACTAGCTCAATATAGAGGTAGGCTGTAATGAGGGGAACTGGATATAGCTAGCTCAAGATAGGGTATGCTGTAATGAGGGTAACTGGATATAGCTAGTTCAAGATAGAGGTAGGCTGTAATGAGGGGAACTGGATATAGCTAGCTTAAGATAGGGATAGGCTGTAATGAGGTAGACTGGATAGAACTAGCTCAAGATAGAGATGGGTGTAATGAGTGGACTGGATAGAAATAGCTCAAAATAGGGTGGAGTATATAATGAGGGAACTGGATAGAATTAGCTCAAGATAGGGATATGTGGCGTGCTGCTCTTATTGAGCTTTCTCCAACTTTGGTTTTAATCAAAGTACCTCTAATATCAAGAAGAAGCACAATATATTAAATCAGATATTTAAAAAAATACTTTACTGTTGTAACCAATTTAAAAACGTATGCAAAACTCACATTTTAAATGTGAACTAAAGTTGAAGGGAAGCTTGAAACATTCTAAGCAAAGTTGAAGTCATATATAAGGTTTTTTTTAGCTTTTGAAATATCTATTAAGGTGGGTTAGTAGGGAAAATGAGTTAAGGGCAGTATTTTTGTAGGTTAAAAAAACCCAGCATAATAAATCAAATATGTCTCCAGTTGACACATAGAATAATCGCAACAGTTATTGAATAGCTGTAAAGGGTGTTCTAAATTTTATAAGACTTTTTTTAAATCTTCTTTTAAAAAGATTTTCATCACACTCTAATATACTCATGATAAATATCAAACAGTTGTTGAGCTCACCGTGTGAAGTAAATTAAACTATGTGTTTTTTGGAGAAATATCTTATTTATTTTGTCTAAAAATATTGTTTGCCACAAAAACTGCAAACAACTCTGTCTATTTTTCTCGTACTCTTACAACCCACCTTAAATGTACCGAAGTAAAAGAAAGGATAAGAGAAAAACTAATTACACGTTAGATTGTTTTATGGTGACATATCTGAATTTATCTGTGATTGCCTTGTAGATGTCATTTAATCACTATTCTGTGTTATAATAGTCTTCAGTAGATGTTATAAAAAGGAACATATGTTGAAATATGTCATATTTAGTAAAATATTTCAAATCTGTTCACAATATTTTTTTTTTTCTTCCTTCAAAGTGTTGTGAAGATGCAGGGAAGATGATGAAGGTGAAGATAGTGAATATGGGTGAAGTAGTTGAAGTGAAGAATATTTAACCTTCGGCTTTAAAATTTCGAATTTTTGCACACACCTATCAATAAAAACAACACCTCAATCACGTTGACCCACTTTCTGGCCATACCGACCGCTGGGTCACCTTCTGTTAGGTGGTGTTAGATTAGGTGGCATGCACGTGTGCATTAATTGTTGTTACCAAGGCTTGATTCAACTAACGAGAGGTGTATTTTAAATTTTTATATCCAGTAGCGTGTTGTGGAATATTTTCAGGCGGAGCAGAAATATTTTGAGCTTACCTGTGAAATACGCTTTGGTGGTCAGATCTGTCTAGTTAAGTCGTTACTCTTAGCAATCAGAGTGTAAGGTCTACACCAAGACAAGAGCCTTCTTTCAGTGATCAGAGTGTAAGATTTACAGTAAGACAAGAGCATTCTTTCAGTGATAAGAGTGTAAGATTTACAGCAAGACACGAACCTTCTTTCAGTGAACAAAGTATAAGATTTACACAAAGACAATAGCCTTCTTTCAGCAATCAAATTACAAGATTTACAGCAAGACAAGAGCCTTCTTTCAGCAATCAAATTACATGTTTTACAGAAATACAAGAGCCTTCCTTCAGCGACCAGATTATAAGATTTACAGCAAGACAAGAACCTTCTTTCAGTGAACAAGGTATAAATCACAATGGCACCTACTGGACTGCCAATGATGGGAAATTTTGGATTCTAATTCCAATCGGTTCTACTAAGGATGTTTCTTTCCTAAAGTGTTTCCCACTCTCCTTCCAAACAAATGCGGGTCGATTACCTCTAATCTGCTTCCTTCCTCATCCCTACCCTAATAGAGTGATTATCATAAATGCGCATAATCTGAACAGGTAGTAAGACGCGGTGATAATCCCAATGAATTAGCATTCTCTAATTATTTTAATTGTGAGTATTGACTAACATTTTCATTAATACTTTACAGCCATTGTGATACACCTCTTTTACCCCTAATATCCTGTTTATTTATATTCATCAATACTTAATTAGTTTTTAATTGAATCGTATATCATTTACAAGTAAAGCTTATCCCCCATGATTACATCTATTTTAGTTCACTAGGTTGAGTTGCTCCCCGAAGGGGAGATAATGACTTTTTAAGGTGAGGTTGGAGGGAATGCGAGTTTTTTTACAGATTGTGTACATTAAAAAATTGACACAATATATAAAATATTACGTAATTTGATTCATTTAGTTTGATTTTATTAATGTAATCTTAATAGTTCTTGAATATTTTTGTCATTATCGTCCTAGAGTTAAATGAAATACTTTTTTCTTTTCGTTTATGACGTTTCTTTTCAGATGCTCACGACCGATATTCAAGAACGGGGCTTTAAACCAGCTTCAGTGGGGGCACGGTCTAAGGCGGTACTCTATCAGTATAATAGACTGCCGATGACGGGGATATCTAGGTTCGAATCTCTGTCGGGCCTATTGAGGATGGGTTTTCCTACATAGTTTTCCACTTTCCCTCCAAGCAAATGCGGGTACACTAAATATAGTAATCCTAATCCCTAAAACCATTAGCGTAATTAGTACATAAGCTTATAACCCTAACGGCTAGTAAGACGTAGTGCTGAAAAAAAAGAATGATTGATATTACTATCTATAGAAAATTCATCTAAACATATCTACTAAAGCAATTTTTGATTTATTCTGTCCAAAGTAATGTTTTGTTGTAAAAACATCAAAAATACTGGTTGTTATCTCTCGATCCTTTTCCCCCTCACCTAACATTCATTGTTCTGCATATTGTAGCGCTTATTAAGGGCTTACATTTTAAGGATACAGGGTGAAAAGGTGGGGAGTCCAATTATTTTAGCTCAAATTGAGCTAGTGCTGCCATCTGTCAGACAAGCATGAGACCTTTCTAATACACTTTAAATTGAGCTAGTGCTGCCATCAGTTTAGACAATCATGAGACATTTCTAATACACTTTAAATTGAGCTAGTGCTGCCATCAGTTTAGACAATCATGAGACCTTTCTAATATACTTTAAATTGCGCTAGTGCTTCCATCTGTTAGAAAATCATGAGACCTTTCTAATACACTTTAAATTGAGCTAGTGCTTCCATCTGTTAGACAATCATGAGACCTTTCAAATACACTTTAAATTGAGCTAGTGCTGCCATCAGTTTAGACAATCATGAGACCTTTCTAATACATTTTAAATTGAGCTAGTGCTGCCATCAGTTTAGACAATCATGAGACCTTTCTAATACATTTTAAATTGAGTTAGTGCTGCCATCTGTTAGAAAATCATGAGACCTTTCTAATACACTTTAAATTAAGTTAGTGCTGCCATCTGTTAAACCAGCATGAGACCTTTCAAATACACTTTAAATTGAGCTAGTGCTGCCATCAGTTTAGACAATCATGAGACCTTTCTAATATACTTTAAATTGCGCTAGTGCTTCCATCTGTTAGACAATCATGAGACCTTTCTAATACACTTTAAATCGATCTAGTGCTGCCATCAGTTTAGACAATCATGAGACCTTTCTAATAAACTTTAATCTATGCTTAAAAGAGGTCTCTGTCATATTTAAATTGTTTTTGTCTGCAGATCGAACGGGTAGTAAGATGTGGTGCTAAAAACAATAATATTAAAACAAAGTATATTTTCTGGGGTCCTTATAAGGGTTTGAGGTATACAAGTTACTGTCCTGGAAAATGTGTGAAGTTTGAAATACCCCCTCCCCCCTATTCCCGTGTACCTTATATTTACAACCATCGCCTTTTCTAGGGCGGACGTAACTCGACAGTTATTGCTCTGCATAAACCACTTTAGTGGGCCTCTCTTGACTAATATTTTCCAGCGCTCATCGCGTGCATTCACTAGTAGCCTCCGATCTTTCAGTAAAAATTGCATTGGCTACATTTGTCAAATTTATAAACATCATCTGTCAGAATTCTAGATGTGTCTGGTCTATGAATAATTGAAAGTAGATCCGCTAACATTTACAACTGTCAATAAGAGAGAAAAAATAATTTTCTGACTTGACGTATCATGTGTTATGTCACATACATACAGCGCCATTGTGATTTATACTTTGTTCGCTGAAAGAAGGCGTACTGAGCTATGTTTTTATTGTTTTTATTTGGAAGGAGGAGGCAAGGGTGCGGACTTTTAGTGAATTCCAAATAAATATACATCACCTAGCTGTAAATCTTATACTCTGATCACTGAAAGAAAGCTCTTGTCTTGCTGTAAATCTTACACTCTGATCGCTGAAGAAGTCTTGGCTGTGTAGGTTATACGTATTGTGATAGAAGTTCTTGTCTAATGGTAAATCTTATACTCTGATTGCTGAAAGAAGCTTCTTGTCTTTTTTAAATCTTATACTCTGTTCACTGAAAGAAGGCTCTTCTCTTGTTGTAAATCTTACACTTTGATCATTGAGAGAAGGCTCTTCTCTTGGTATAAATTTTACACTCTGATCACTGAAAGAAGGCTTTTGTATTGCTGTAAATCTTACACTCTGATCAATGAAAGAAGGCTCTTGTCTTGCTGTAAATCTTACACTCTGATCATTGAAAGAAGGCTCTTGTCTTGGTATAAATCTTACACTCTGATCAATGAAAGAAGGCTCTTGTCTTGCTGTAAATCTTACACTCTGATCATTGAAAGAAGGCTCTTGTCTTGCTGTAAATCTTACACTCTGATCATTGAAAGAAGGCTCTTCTCTTGGTATAAATCTTACACTCTGATCATTGAAAGAAGGCTCTTGTATTGTTGTAAATATTACACTCTGATCACTGAAAGAAGGCTCTTGTCTTGCTGTAAGTCTTACACTCTGATCACTGAAAGAAGGCTCTTGTCTTGCTGTAATCTACATCTGATACTGAAGAAGCTTTGTATCTGTAATCTTCACTCTGATCACTGAAAGAAGGCTTTGTCTTGCTGTAAATCTTACACTCTGATCACTGAAAGAAGGCTCTTGTATTGCTATAAGTCTTATGCTCTTTTGGCTGAAAGAAGGCTATTGGAGATTTTTTATTTAAAAAATTCAATCGATAGTGTGAACTTAGAGTAAAACCCAAATAAATGTAAACCACCTAGTAACATATACCTAGTTCTCTGAAAGAAGACGCTTAAAGTTTACAAACTATTTATTTTACTTAAACGGGGGAACAAAATAGTGAATCTTATTTTTAGTCATGGAAAGAATAAATCTTAGAAATAATCTGAGACTCTAAACCAAAGACGGAGTGGCTAGGCCACCATTAAGTTCCTTTTACCACACGAGAATGAAAACAACTATTGCACTAATTGGGGCATGCACTTACCTTTCGGATAGTTAGTGATGCCTACACCATCTGGTAGAAATACCGTGACCTAATGAGAGTTCAGGTAGTATGTGTTCCCCGCTGCCGTTAACACTTAATTTATACGAGCGAGTGCGAAAGAGTCCACCAATTTTTGCCGAGGAAATTTATGTTCACATAATTTCAAGGGTTTTTTACATGCCATTATCGACACGAGACCAACGGCTTTACTTCCCCTACGGAGGAAGTTTCAATAAAACTGGTCAGTAATAATCTTAGAAATATGTTTTACTTATAAAGGTTTTGGTGATCACGTGGGGGTTGGGGGGTAACGTATGTCCGTCTCATTGAGTCTGGTTAGGGGGTGACTAGTAATTCTGTGTCCTAATACCTTTTGGGTGTACTTATATAGTTTTTTCCCCGACATTTTCTCTAAGTCAATGCGGGTACAGTTGTTATAGAGTCTACCCTCATCACGATATCATTTTAGAGAAAATATTTTCCGCCTCGGTGGCGTAGTAAACTAGCGCTCTAGTTTCGTGTTGAGCTAGACTGCCGAGGATGGGGAGCTCGAGGCTCGAATCTCGCTCGGGTGAACTAGGGGGTGGTTTTACCTAAATGGTTTTTCACTCTCACTCCACGCGAATGCTGGTTCACTTCATATATATTCAACCTTCCTAATTCCTGACCCATTAGTGTAATTAGTGCTTAAGCTACCCGAACGGTATTAAGATGCGGGGCAAAGTATTATTAGAGCAAATATTCGTATGGCCCGGATAGGTAGTTAAACATGGTACAGAATTTTTTTTTATCAAATAATACAAAAGAAAAAAAAATTTAAAAAAACATTAAATAGCTAGTCAAATATTTTCAAAATAACATTTCGATTCGGTGAACTAGTGTATAAAACCATTTTCCCTATTATTGGTGGGTTTTTTTCTCATAGAACCACGAATGTGTTACAAACTTCTAAGGCCATTCCTTTTTCTTTGTACAAAACACATTTGTGATAGTCATATATCAAAATCGACACAACTATTTGAAGTCATCTCTTTTTAGTTTAGATATATAAATATTTTTTTTCAACATCCCGAAGAAAAAAAAAACTAGACCCATAAAAATGTGAACGAAATGTATTTTTGAAACAGTTTTGTCCATGCGAACCAACTTTTCATATATTTAAATTTTCCACAAGTGAAAAATAAACATTCTGGTTTGATAGAGGAAGTAAAAAGTGTTTTTTTTCCCCTTCATATGATGATATTTTTCAAACAGTTTCAAAAGTTATTCGAACTACTTTCATTTACTAGAACTACTACCACGTTAAATCATATGTTTTGTAGGTTTCACTTTTGACAGTTAGTACCAATTCCTAGATGGTAATCTACCTATATCGCACCAAAAAAATGTTCTAAGCCAGTAGTTCTCAAAGCGGGGTTCACGGGCTTAAAGTGACCGATTTACCTATGATCGTTTAGCCGGGAAATTAAATATGAAAAGAGTTCCAAACAAAAAATTACACTGAAGTTCAGTTTCGTGCATTCTTCATTTGACAACAGATATATCGGAACGTTTATTTTGTTTCGTTTACAAATTTTTGTTTAATAATTGTTTTTGATATAAAAAAAACGGTTTTGTTGGTTTCAATTCCACTGTTTTATTTTTAGCGGACTAATTACGTTAATAGTTTTAGGGATGAGGAAGGTTACATTTTATAAGAAGTGTATACGCATTTGCCGTCATCCAACGATCACGATACGACGTCTGGTCACCTAAGCTCCGTACTATCCACGGGGGATGAGGGGGGGCGGGCGAGAAGGGCGTTTAAAAACGCGTTCCCCCCCCACGGATGGAAATTAACCAAGGTAGACTAACTAAACAACTCGACCCAGACATACCATGTTGATGTTGTTTTATGATTTTTTTTACTTTAGGAAACGGTTGAATTAAAACCAGTGAAAAGGTTTTGCCATATTTTAAATAAAATTAAGCAAAAATATAACAAATCATCATTTTTAATTAAATATATATTTCACTAATCCCAATTTCTGTTGTCAAATGAAGAGTCCAGCTAACCGTTCTTCGGCGCGTCTTTGGCTAAAGAGTAGTTGTATATCAATTTCCGGTTATCGGATGTAAGACGGGCACTTCAATATACGATGTATTAATATGGGACTTTCTCTGTGGTCTGGTGGTAAGAGTTCCTGACTACAGACCCGGAGGTCTCTGTTTCGATCCCCGGCGCTTCCATATTTTTTTGTGAAGTGGTGGGTCCGGAACTGGGGTCAAACTCAGACTCGTGAGGACAAACGAGGAGCTACTCTAATAAATAAGTAGCAGCACTGGTCTAGAAAACTGATATTAACGGCCGGTAGGGTTCTTATGGCTCGATTACGGGCTGACGCAATGGAGTTAATTATTTTTTTTAACAATGTACGCACCCAATTCTGTGGCCGCATGGTCTAAGGCGTCACTCTCGCAATAGACTAGATTTCCAATTACAGGGAGGTCGGGGTTCGATCCCAGTTGGGTTTACTGAAGGTGGTCTATCCTAAATGGTTTCCCACACTCTCTCTCTCTCTCTCACTCACACTTGAGTACACTTCCTCTAAATTTAAACTACCCCATCCTTAAAAATTTAGTCTAATTAGTCTACATAGGATTATAACATGAATGGGTAGTAAGACGCGGCGCTAATAAAAAAAATACGCAAAATACCTTGATAATCTTCAGCTTAACATAAATAAAATATATCAGAGTAAATATTTAATATTTTGTCAATCGGTAGGCACAATACAACAGTATGCTGGTTTGTAAATATATTTTGTAAATCTGACCACTGAGCTAATTGTAACACTTTTTTTGAAAAAATTCTATTTACGCTGCCATTTATAAATATTTTTTTCCGAAACCTGGTTGTTGGAGTTTTACCCACATATATAAACATGTGTAGGTATATTCTATAGGTGGAATGACTAATGAATTTGGGTCTCCCATGAGAGTATATGCGTGATGCTCATAACAATGGAAATAATTAATCAATTTAAACAAAACATAGAGAACTCAATCCCCAAGGGCACAATTGTTTGTTTATATATTTTTTATTCCCCTTCGGAGCACCATTGTGTCGTCAGAATCCCGTAAAAAAAACCCAAAAAAGAAAAAAAAAGGCACCTTATGTTTAGAGCTAAAAGTTGTACTGTTAATCTACTATTTTCAGAAATATTGTTTTGCATAGCTATATAGTTTTCAATCGAGCCACATAATTAAAACAAGTGGCAAGGGGAACTAAAAAAAAGTGTGGCAACTTTTTACTATTCATAAAGTTTGGTAAAATGTAACTTTGGCTGATCAGAATAAGTTGATGAATTTAGTCTAATTAAGTAATATAAATAAAATTTATATTTATATTATATTTTTAGATTATGTAAATTTATGTTACATTAGAATATTAACTTATTAAGTAGGAATAAATCCAATACAATTTTAATTTTAAATTTATATTAAGCTTTCCACTAGGTTTTTAAAGAGAAGCAAGCTGGATCATGTTTATTTGAAATTTTGAGCACAATTTTATTTGTCTAAGCTAAGATTAGTTGCATTTTGAAAAGAAATAATATCTAAAAAAAATGTATTAGACAAAAATGTGTCTATAATCTTATTGTTGGAAACTGTTAAAAAATAATTGTTCATATTCTAATAACTCCAGAATAGTTTTATAATTTTGTGATGTATTAATATAAATTATATTTAAAGTTAAGAATATGTTAATAATGTTTCTAATAATAGTAATAGCTAATCACACATTTTTAAAGAATTAAAAGAATAAATTAGTTTCAATAAAAACAGTAGAATAAGATTTAATGCTATCTACAAACTTTAAAACAGAAATATTTAGTTATTTAGAGGCAGTCTAGGGAGGGTGGGCGTGAGGGGTGTGGGGGAGGAGGGGGGCAGGTCTCAAGGGGAGACGGTTTAGAAAATATAAACATGGCGTCGTAGTTTCTCATAAATAAAACAAATATCCAAATATTTTTTTTTCAAACATGAATAACGTTTCCTACTTGTCTGGGACCTAACTCTTAACTCCAAAACAATTACTCGAGCCAAGAAAAATTGCCCAGTGTGTTGAAGATAATATGTATTTTTTTTTATTAAACGATATAATATGCAGCCAGACACGTCATTCTTGTGATATGTGAATTTATGATTAATCATGAAATTATATTGCGATGTACAAAATAACATGAAAAGTTATTCGTGGTTGAAGTGCTTGTCAGATTACTATTTTGAAAATTGTGTTCTACTTTTCAAAAAAAAAAAACAAAAAAAAAAACCATATTAATGTTAAAAAAAATTGCTAATATCGGTCAACACGTGTGTCCAAAGTTAGATTTTTAAAAGGGTCAAAGGGTGATTCTTTAGAAATCCGTTCACATACCCAATGGACCAAGCAGAAAGGTTAAACCAAGAAAATATGATTAAAAACCTTTCAGGGAAGATATTTACGTAAAGGCTTATGAGTAAGGGCGTGCGATTTGTAATGTTCCAATTGGAGTCGAGTTCAAGTCAATTTTGAATGGAAACGAGGTTTACTTAGATCTAATAGAATAGAGCAGTTTGAATAATATAGAGCAGTTCGAATAATATAGAGTAGTTCGAATAGTATGGAGCAGTGCTAATAGTATAGAGCAGTTTGAATAGTATAGATCAGTCTGAATATTATAGAGCAATTTGAATAATATAGAGAAGAATAGTATAGAGCAGTTTGAATATTATAGAGTAGTTTGAATATTATAGAGCAGTTTGAATATTATAGAGTAGTTTGAATATTATAGAATAGTTTGAATATTATAGAGTAGCTTAAATATTATAGAGCAGTTGGAATAGTAAGGGCAGAATAGTATAAAGCTGTTTGAATATTATAGAGTAGTTTTAATAGTATAGAGCAGAATAATATAGAGCAGTTCGAATAATATAGAGTAGTTCAAATAGTATGGAGCAGTGCTAATAGTATAGAGCAGTTTGAACAGTATAGAGCAGTTTGAACGGTATATAGCAGTGTTTCTCAAACGTTGCTTGGATCGCACCCCTTGGTCATGACTAAAATCTAATGTACAATGTACCTTTGCCAAGGTAAAATTTTCTCAAATGACAGGTTAAACTGTCAGATGTCAGGTAATCAAGAGATAAAATTTCCCTCAGTTGCTTCAAAACTTCCACTCCGCCTTTTATTCTCTTTGTTATTTTGAGAATTTTCCCTTGAGAGCTTCTCGCGTACCCACGTGGGTTTGCGTACCATAGTTTGAGAACCACTGGTATAGAGCAATACTTATTTGAGAAATATTTCAACTTAAATTTTTTTAATATAGTCATGCATGAACCATAAATAAGTGCAACCATAATTTCTTTAGAATTGCACTTTTGTGAAAAAATGTATAATAACACAAATTCGAATTTTTAAATAAACTGAATATAGCTCTATTATTGTAATTAAAAAAAAATTAGACAAAAGTAAATATTGATAGACTATATTTACTATGAAATTATATCTTAAAATTGAATAAAATTAATTATACTATGAATTTTCGAGAAAAAGATCGAAAATTCCTGAGTACGGTACTCAAAATGTTTTAAGTTTTGTAAAAAAAAAAAAAATCTTCGAGTATAGTTCGAACAACTACTAAAAACTCGGCTCGAACTCGAATTTTCGAGTACTCGTACACCCCTCCTACCTTATGAGCGTACCAGCTATGTTTCGAGTCCGTCCGTTTGTTCAAACGTTAAAGGAAAAAACGCGCGTTAAAATATAATAAAAATAACTCTAATTCCCAGGAAATACTTACAAATATAGTTAGCTCCCGATTATCCGTGGTAATGGAGGGGCCGAGTGCCACGGATAATCCGCATGTCTAGTAAAACAAGAGATTGTAGCACATTTAATTCAAACAAGTACTAACCTTTCGTGATTGCGTCTATGAACACATATTTTACGCACTAATAAAATTAAAAACACACTTTAAATTAGTGTACAGTATACTCAAAATTGACATATCAGTTAAAAACGTTTGTATTAGTCTTCTGCTTCGTTTCAGCTGTTTGCCTTTATTCTTATCCCGGTATGTATTTTCCGTAACATCAGCTTGTCAGATGGAGCGTGTCATCTTCTTGTTACAGATAATTAAGCAGGTACAACCCCGAAAGGCCCCCCCCCCCCCCCGCATAAACCTTTTGCCTCTCTGGCCATTATCTCTTCCCTAGGGATTTATTGAATACAACAGTCGGTAGCCCTGAATTCACCATCAACGCGGCATTTAAAAAAAACAACGTATCTCCTGCTGTTGGCGATGTTACGGTTAAGCCGTAAAGCGGATAATCTGCCCACAGATAGTCGGGAGTTTACTGTACATAAGGGGACGTTCAAGTATTACGTAAGCAAATTTTTGGTCACTTTTTAACCCCATTCCCCCCTCTTATAAGCAAAAATAAGCAAATGCTTGACCCCCCCCTTTCTTGCTTATGTAAAATTTGTCAACTCTTTTTTAATTTGTTCACTGGAATAACCATTCTTTTTTTTTCATGCAATTTTGCCTATAGCCTGAACAGGTAGTAAGACGCGATGATGAAAAATTTAAAAATTCATGCAATTTATAAATTGCTGTTAATTATTAACATAGGTGTGTAAATTAATATTGTAAAGTAATTCACAACTAACACTGGTATATAATGAATTTAAATTTATTGAACAGGTAAAATTACAACAAATTATAACATTATAAAAGTTTGAAATCTTTAATTTCTTTTAATTGACGTTATAAAAAAAGTATTATTAGTGAATACATGAATATTATATTTATAAAAAAAAGACACCCTGAACTCCATTTAATCTGATGACCAAGGTCATTGAATCTACATATTAACACTTTCAATAATCATGTTTTTTTGGGGGGGGCGTTTGTTCACTCAAGCTTTGGCTTACTTCCATAGGCTTCTCCACTTCTTCCTCGTTTAGCCACTCAGCATCTTCATTGCTGCCCGAAGCTGCCCCGAAGTCCTAACGGCTTGCGATGCACCCTCCCTCAATTTTGCCCATCTTGCTCTGTCTTACGTAAGCATTGTTCTGACCCCCTGTCCCCCTTATCGTAAAAAATAAGCAAAGCTTGAACCCCTTCCCCCCTTTAAGATGCTCACGTAATACATGAACGCCCCCTAATGAGCAAAAAGTGTAAAGAATAAAATTCAAAGCGTTACAGCCCGAACAGGTAGAAAGACTTGGTGATAAAAAAAAATCAGCTTTTATACAGGATTGTCTTTGTAGATAATACTTATATCATGGAGGTCGAGTTGTTTTGAAATTATCACTTATTTATAATTATAGTCGTTGATAAAAAAATATTTTAGCACCGCGTCTTACTACCCGTTCGGGTGATAAGCTTACGTGTTAATTACGCTGGTGGTAATATGGATTAGGAAGGTAACATTTGGAGGGAGTGTAGCAGCACTTAAGTGGAGGATGAGTGGAAAACCATTTTGGGAAAAACCCTTACACATCCAACCGAGATTCGAACCCTAGATCTCTCCATCAACAGCAGTCTAGCCTACTGCGATAGTAGCGCGTTAGACCACGCAGCCACCAAAGTCGTAGATATAACAACTAACATATTTCTTTGTTATAGTCTTTCCGACATAGCTTGGACACAATGGCGTCATCTCATTTACATATTTTTTCAACCAAAATAATTGTGTTATGGGTTCACATTTTGGACATCCTTAGTTTGGTGCCGGGACCAAAATATAAACTACAAGCCATGACCTCATTTTATAAAGTAAAACACTAGTTTAGTCAGTTATACACTACATCCATCCATCTCTTGTATGTTTGTATGCGTATGCGCTTGATATCCAAAATATATATATATAACAGTGTGCTGGCAATTTGGTTTATTTGATCTTCAGGAGGTCTCCATGTTTGGGTCCTTGGCCAAATGGGCTTAGCGCCATTTCTGTGTTTCTTGACAAGTGGTATGGCCACACTAATATTTAACCTCAATCTTTTAAAATTAATCAATATCATGCATGACTTGTTACAAAGTGTGCGCGCGCTCCGCTTTACATGATAACACGCTAGAAGGTTATTGTGTGTGTTGTGTGTGTGTGTGCGGAAAAATAGATATAACTTATAATAAATAGATATCTATAGGCCTATTTTTGACTCTAGTTCACTTATTGAAGGAATTAGTTTTAAGTAATGATTTTATTTTCAAATATTAGACTCAATAACAGCTTCCCGATTCGGTGGACACATGGTCTAAGGCGCTACCCTCACAGTAGATGGCTGATGACGGGGAGATCGAGGTTCGAATCTCGGTCGGTTGAAATGAGGGTGGTTTTTCCTAATAATATTCCACTTTCGCTCGCCGCAAATGTGGGTACACAACCTTTAAATTTAATAATCCTCATCTCTAACTCATTAGAGTAATTAGTACATATGATTATAACCTGAACAGGTAGTAAGACGTGTTGCTAAAATATCATTAACATATATTTAGTTTAATATTTTTTATTTTATTTAGCACCACGTCTTAATACCCGTTCGGGCTATACGCTTAAATACTAATTACGCTAATGGATTAGGAATCAGGAAGGTTGAATTTAGAGGAAGTGAACCCACATTATCTTAGGGGGAGAGTGGAAAACAATTTAGGAAAAAACACCCCAGTTCACCCTAACGAGATTCTAACCTCAATCTCCCCATCCTCGGCAGGCTGACTCTGAGTCTAGCATGTTAGTCAGTTACGCCACGAGGCCGGTTAGTTTAGTATTAATTTTGGAGATAAAATTGATTATATAATCTGTATAGCTGCTAAATAATCAAGCAATTACGCACGGTAGTTTTCTTACACGATATATAGTGTGTTGTTTAAGGACATTTTATGCCAAATATTATATTATTATTATTATTATTATTATTATTATTATTATTATTATTATTATTATTTGAGGTATTTAACTTGCTCATGGTGTATACCCGGACCGTAGTAAAACGCGGTGTTAAGAAAAAACTTGCACATTCTTAAGCGATTGATTATATAATGACTTTACTTTAGAACAGACACAGCACCCATCCCCCGAACGTTAATTCATCACTGTAAAAGTTAAGAACCATATTCCCACAGTGATAGATTTTTCAGAATGTGGGAAATCGAACCTGGTGTCCTTATATCAGCAAATCAGAAGCACAAATGACTGAGTTAAGATGTCAGCCATTTAATTAATTGATTTTAAGAATATTTACCTAAACATTTAAAACATACGATCACCTGCTTCAGTGGTCGAATGGTGAAAGGCGTCACTCTCGTATTTGGTTGTTCTGCTGTTGACGGGGAGATCGGGGCTCGAATCCTGGTTAGGTCTATTGAGGATGGTGATTCCTAAATGGTTTCCTAATCTACTTCTGCAAATTCAAGTAGATTACTTCTAAAATGCGACCTTCTTAATCCCTACCTCATTAAAATAATTAATGTAATAGCCCTTCTTTAGATTGGGATGCTTGTTTAAAACTAGCATAACATTGTTGAAACGAAGCAAGCGAAAGAACCGGGCTAGCTTACTTGTTATGATGAGTTTGTTAACATTAGGAAAGAACGCTGACAACTCATAACAACTTGTCCCGTTGTGCTCAGTAACTGGGCCCATTTGAAGTGTAAAGTGTTCTGTTTAGAGCTATCGAGGCTGACAAAATCACATCTACTCAAAGGGGTCACACTGCCCGTTTTCGGCCATCGGGTACTTGTACTGGAGAGTGTCAGTCGTGCCCAGGGAACCGGTTTCGAATCTGTAAGTGGTGTCAGTTGAGCCATCAATTAAGTATTCCTCGCCAAGCCAGTTCTTTCCTGAGCTCCTACGTCAAAGTCCTTATATCTTTGTGTAACATCTTTTTAACATCACATTTTTGTAGTAACTCATAGTGCTAGCAATACACCCTAAGGTGACCTGGTGGTCTAGAGGTAAGGTGTCAAGACTTCCATGTTGGGGGTCCGGGGTTTAATCCTCGGTCCCGGCACAGATTCATCTGATTGAAAAAACCCTTCCTTCACCTCTGACAAGACGTGTATTAATCACAACTTGTGAATGTGAGGAATGCCAGGCCTTCACGTGGTTCGGATCCCACGTTAAACTGTAGGTCCTCCATTTCATCTCACAATCACCTACCATTACACATTAGCGTGAGTGTGTATAACCCGAACGGGTAGTAAGACGTGGTGCTAATATAATAATAATAATAATAATAATCCTAAGAACCAAAGCCTTCTATATTTCTAACCCAACATCTACTTTTCGCGTCCCTACCTTCCGCAAGCTATCCTGACAGATTAGGCGCGCAGGAAGGGTTGGTGACGTATCTTAATGCTTTTAACCTGAACAAGTAGTAAGACGTGGTATAGTAATATAATAACAATAATATAATACATACAATTACTATGTTTTATTAAACCTATACAATAACACAATCCCAAACCATCTCTAGGTGCTCACTAGTACACAATCACAGTTAATAAACAAAATATAGTCTATTTAATTTTACTTAATCCTATTTAAAGAATTGGGGAGAGAGGGGGCATAAAGAGAGGGGGATCTTAGCTTTAGTAACATTTTCTAAAAGTGAGTAGTTTTAAGTAACTTCCCACTCATCGTTGGGTTTGGAACAAGTAAGTAAAAAGTGTCTGAACAATCGTTTAGTTTTTTTTTTTAAATAAATAAAAAATATTAATCAGTCATGTCTTCATGTAGACCAGTAACCGTTTGCTTTTAATACGCCGACACACATTATTTCATGTCAGAATATTCTCTCATGCTGAAACCGTATTATCTTGCCAGAACATGTTTTAATGTTGAACATGTTCCCGCATAATAGACCATTCTAATATCAAAAAGAGTTGAATGTTCTTTCAAACTGAAACAATCTCTCTTGTCGGAGCGTTCTTTCGTCAAAGAAACAATATGGTAGAAGGAAAGCTCTGTTAAAGAGTAGATTTTTTTAAAAGGCTAGTGTAATTTTCAATGCTTAAAAAAAACTATACTTTGTCTTAAAATCCGTCCTGACTATCACAGGTTTAATTTCACAGATGGTTTATAAATGAAGGAGATGAGTGTTTTAAAGGAAATGTACCTGTTTTGACGTAAAGGAAGTGGGAAATAATTCAGCTATACAGAGTGTCCCAAAAAAATACCGACTCAAAACTTACAGTATTTCAAATGCTTTTTTATAAATGTGTGACACCAGCCGCTATCATAATCATAATTTTTATCATCAATTGTTTCCTACCTGTGGCCGGATAAGTTTAGTAAAATTCCTCCATCTTCCTCTATTCTTTCACCATTATTTCTCCTTTAATTGCTTCCGTTACTCTCCTCTCATTTGCACACTTTTTGCTCTCTGTTCCTCCCATCTCTATCTTGGCCTCACTTAAGTTCTTTTCCTATATACTTCATTCCCACAGTCAACTATGCATGTTTCTAATAAATTAATAAAAGTTTATTAGTCGGCGAGGGAAATATTCATAGCGGGTGGTGGCGCACATTTAGAACACATACTTTTAAATAGTGTGCGTTATTATTTGGGACATCCTGTAACGTGCCGTGCTAGCATCCACCGTGTTAGTAGCCATCCTGTGGTGGCTAGGAAGAGAATGTGTACTATTTACAACGTATGTAGATGGTGTGCAGCTCTGGCGTACCTCCATTTGAAAAGGTTAGGTTAGGTTAGGTTAGGTTAGGTTAGGTTAGGTTAGGTTAGGTTAGGTTAGGTTAGGTTAGCCACCCGCTAGCCAATCTAGTGAAATTCGAATAAAGGAGAAGACATCAAAACATGTAAATAGTACACATTCTCTTCCTAGCCACCACAGGGTGGCTACTTACACGTAATCGTTGACTTGGAAAGGGCGCCTTTCAACCCTCGTCTTGAGGTAAGGTGGCTACTTGCACGGGTGGCAACTAACACGGTGGATACTTACACGTAATCGCCTGTAGCTCACTCTCAGTACACCCGGTCGGATTCAAACACTGATCTCCCCACCACACACACAAAACCAAACCTTAGCCGACGCGTTTGACGTTTAATCCGCGTGTTCCACCAAATGCGGGGGGGAAAAAAAATGCTGTCAATATATATCAGAAGTAAAAACAAAGTAGGACTAAATAGAATATACAATGTATATATAGAATGTGAGGTTAAAAAAAACCACATCCGTTTCGGTGGCCACATGGTCTATGGCGTCACTCTGGCTCATAGACTCTACTGCCTATGACGGGGAGATCGGGGTTTGAATACCGGTCGGGTAGTACTGCGGGATGGTCTTTACTAAATGGTTTATTATACTTACTTCACGTAACTGAGGGTACCTTAAATAAATTCTACATTTCTTGTTCCTAGCCCATCAGTGTAAATATGTGAAGATCCTGGAGGGGTAGTAAGGAGGAGTGCACAAAAATACACAAAAACGAAAACACAATGATCATTACAATAACTAGAATAATACTGTTTTTTTTTAGATTGCATTTCACTAGCCGTTCGGGCTACACGCATCTTTACTGTTCTCGCTAAATGTGTTAGGGATGAGGAAGGTTTGGTTTAAAGGACGTGTATCCGAATTTGCGTGGAGGGAGAGTGGAAAACCGTTTAGCAAAAAAACCACCCACAGTAACACCAACTGGACCTCAAAACCCGATCTCCCCGTCATCTGCAGTGCAGTCTATTGCGAGAGTGACGCCTTAAACCATGTGACCACTGGAGCGGGTAATTGCACAAGTTGCTTGGGATGAAACTATAAGGATAGAACACAAGAGCCGCAGACAGGACGAAGATATTCAGAGAAGGAGAGACGAGAGTTGGACGGACAGACGGATAGACGGAACTCCAGTTATGTGAGGGACAATGGAAGTTGTACCCACCAGTAGTGGTCGCTGGTGTTTTAACACCAAAAAACTTGCCATTTTGGTCCTCCCTTTAATTACTCACTGGATTGCCGAGTAGGGTCGTGCGAGTTGCAGAACTTTGGACCAAGCACGGCCAAGAGAGTTTACCCTCTCACCTCAATACCACTCCCCTCAGATTAAGGGGAGATGGTAGGTCCTAGGGATTGTGAGTTAAGAGCATTATTTTGCAGTTTTAGAGACAACACATTTCTTTTCAGCAAAATAAATGGAATATTTCTCCAGTATATACATAGTGTTTAGTTTTCTTCACATGTTGATATCAACTGTTGTTGAATATCTGTCATTAACATAGCAATATTAGATGACAAACTTATTAAAATGAAAAGAAAAGTTGTCATTAAATTCTAGGACACCCTTGACATATATTCAATAACTGTTGATATCACCGTGCGAAGAAAATTAAACTCTATATTTATACTAGAGAAATATTTGATTTATTTTGGCTAAAAAACAGATTGTTTGTTAAAAAAAAACCTTTCTGGCTTATCTTTACATCCAACCTTAAGGTGGGGTGCTAGTGAGCGCGCGTTTAGTGCATTAATTTTGCAGTTTTTATAGCATAAACATTTTTGACCAAAATAGATCAAATATTTCTTCTATAGAAACATATAGTTTAGTTTTCTGCACATGCTAATCTCAAAAGATCTTGAATATCTGTTATGAGCATAGCGGCATTTGGTGACAAACTTTTTAAATAAAGAGAAAAAGTTGGCATTAAATTTCAGGATACCTTTGACAGATATTCAAGAACTGTTGAGATTAGCATGTGCATAAAACTAAACTATATGTTTCTATAGAAGAAATATTTGATTTATTTTGGCCAAAAAATGTTTATGCTATAAAAACTTAAAATGCTGCCCTAAACTCATGTTCACTAGTACCCAGCCTTAAGATGAGATCGGAAGAAAACGTGTTTTAAGATCCGTATTATTTTCAATTTCTATGAAAAAATCTTTTTTTAATCAAAATAAATTAATAGTAGTACTTCAGTAGGTAAACCTACCTTAATTTTAAATATAAATACAGATTATCTTAAAAGTTTCTGTAGGGCTTACAGTAAATTATCACGTACCTCTTAGCAGATCTTCTAACAACAGAATATGTTGAAAATGTCTTGTACAGACCTGAAGACATGTCTGAACAACCTGTTCATATCATGAAGAGGATATGATAACGATATGAACAGGTTGTTCAGACATGTCTTCAGGTCTGTACAAGACATTTTCAACATATTCTGTTGTTGGAAGATCTGCTAAGAGGTACGTGCGAAGTGACTTTTGGGAAAACTGTCACATCTCAACAGTTCCTTTTTTTTTTATCGTATGGCTGGGAGTGACATAACATCCAGGCTAGGTCAGCTTATGAGCAGACTGTTACCCACTCTGGTGGCACAAAACGTTACCCAGGGTACACCACAGGGTACACCACACGTCATATCCGTAATGAGATGATGTGATGATAGTGAATATGATGTTGTGGAGCCAGGGTGAGTCTTAACCTAACTTAATCCTAATTAACCAAACCCTAGTGACCGTTGGGATAATTCCCCTTAAGAGAAAAATATCCAAGGTACGATCCGGGACTCAAACTCAGGATCCTTAGGTTCGTAGCCAGGTGCATTAAAAATACACAACGGTGCTGGTTTCAACAGTCCTTGAACATCTGTCATGGGTGTTGACTAATAATTTTTTACCAGGATTTTCTCCATTCGTTTAAAAGTGTTTTGTTCAAATGCCTCAATACTAATGAACAGTTATGAAATAACTGTGTGGATTAGAATGTGTGTGTGTGTTGGGAGGGATTAAATTAAATGCATTTACTGAAGTCATATTTTATTTATTTTTGGTTAAATAATTATATTTTTTGTCACAAAAGTTGCAACAATACAAATGTTAGCCTTCCTTTCCATTCTAACTAAGCCCCCGTTCGGTAATTTCTCACCATGCCTTGGTTCAATCAGGATAGTTGATTTGATTGTATCATAATTAAAATACCTGTATAACCAAATATTTAAGAGCAATTTTAACTAGTATTAATTATTATTATATTGAAAATAAGGAAGATTACACGGTCGGGAAATGTATGCTATTACTCGGTCAGTAATTTGTCAACATTTTGCCTGATTAAAGGAATTTAAAACTCAGAATTTAACAAACAATAGTTTCATCAGTGTTTCTTATGGTTGTAAATCATATCCTCCTACCTTACATGATGAGTATAATAGATTATAAATAACTTAGGAAAAATATTTTGTCCCAAAAGGAAGGAATATAGTAGAGATTAGTAGATTACATAATGACAATAGAATAATATAGTTAAATTTTGTTTTTAAATTTGTCATTGAAAATTGTGCATGTTGAGAGGATGAGTGTGGATCGTGGGACGAAGCAAATATATGAAGGTAGAGTGTATGTGGATCAAAAGGAAGGTGTAGGCCATGTAAAACGTGGCTTAATGTTGTAAAGTAATTTAAGTTTAAGTGTTTTAAGAATAAAAGAGCATCTATGACTCGGTGTATGGATCTTGTTGAAGCGAAGGTATTATGGAAGGTTAGGAAAAGGTAAAGAAAATTAGTGAGGATGGATTAGTACGCATAATAGTTGTTCTTTTTAGCTACATCCACAGTTTATTGCCTACCCCGTAAGGGTAAGGCGTGATTAGGTATGAATTTTTGTATGTATGTATATGTATGTGTGTGTATGTGTGTGTATGTGTGTGTTTGTCTGATGACTTTGTTATTTTCTTTACCCATTTTATGCCTTGATTATTTATTATAAAATATAACTAAAAAATATACTTTTTCAAAACCAGTTAATACACAAACATCAACATTAATTACTATTTTGCATTATATTATTTATGGTATAAGATTATTTTAAAATATAAATTAAGCCCAACGATATTTCATAAGAAGTTCTACATTCAAAATGGTTCATAGTTATTAAAATCGAATAATCAACTTGAAAATTCTTAATAAAAGGCTAAGCTTTGGTTTTAAAAAAAATAATGTGTGAGAATGATTAATAAAAAATGTAATTCAATTAAGTTCTAGAAAATTTATACATTTATATTCATCATTTAGTTTTAAATTATGTGATGACTGTAGATTTCAATAAAAAGAAAGTGAGGTATTTTCTGTGAAAAATCCGGTTTAATATTCTTTCATACTATATATTTCACACAATAACATTGCTATATTTTTTAATAATACCTTTTTATTTATCTTAAATTATTTATAGACGTAATTTCTTGCTATTTTATTTTCAAATAAATATTTTTTTCTAGCAAACATCCTGAACAAGCTGTGAAACACAGTGTTACAAAGATATATACATTTTTACATATATCCCAAATCAATAAACTCTTTGACAAGTGCCGCCCATCTCCTCTTCACTTCTAAACTAGCTTTGTTCCTTTCTTCCTTCACTGAGGACGCTATGCCTTCTTTTGTCTCACTAATCTTCACAATGTCGGGGTTGGGCTCCACATGCTGCCCCAAAGCCACGTGAAGAAAAATACCCGCTGTAAAGTATCCATATATCGCGTGTCTTCCAAAATCCTCTCTCAAGGTTGCCAAACTATATTCCGATATCAGCGACTCTACCGGACAATGCGTGTACCGAGACAGCGCCGCCAACAGCTCGGCGTGGTAGGCTGAGAAGATATCTTCCCAATGTTCCGCTCTCAACTCTGGAGAAGTGTTCAGGAAAAAAAGGCTGGAGACATCGATGGCCGGAGAGGAATAAGACGCCAACTGGAAGTCCAGGAACTTAACCCCACAAGGTTCACCATCACCATCATACTTGAACAAGATGTTGTTCCTGGTGAAATCACCGTGGCATAGCACTGACAACGGTTCGTCAGGCGACAGAGTTTTACTAACTATCTCGCACACTTTTCCGAAACGTTGATGCAAATATCGGATTTTATCTGAATACTTGTGATACTCTTGAGGGTAAAACTGTTCGAGAAACTGCAACGGGAATCTAGCAGCTGTTTCCATGAGCGTTGAAAGTACCTGGTTCGAGGCCATGTCCCCTCGGACAGATTTGATGGGGCTTACAATATCCGCCTTAAACTTGGTCGGGTTCTGTTTCTTCATCGCGTAGGAAAGGGCGTGGAATCTCGCCAGGTGTTTTAGTGCCATTGATAAGTGTTTCAGATCCATCGATGGTTCAGAATGTCTGTAACCTTCGGCGCTGAGATTTTGCAAGGCGATAATTCCTTGGTCTTTACCGAATCGGGCGTGGTAGCATTTTGGGATCAGCGAAGAGACCTCCAAAAGATACTGGCGATCTCCTCCGCCCTCTGCGACACTCTCCAATAAAAGAGGTAGCACGTCAAGGTACATCTTACCTTCGTTGTGAAACTGTCCCTCAGAATTCAAGATCTGGCTGAAGAATTCCAGTTCCGGGAATATTTTTACCATCATGTCACGCCTCAGGATCGATTTGGTTCCTCCCTCGTCGACCGGACACGTTTCGGCGACCAGCTCTACTTGAAACATTGTCGAGGCGCGACCGCAACCACTCAAAGGTACGACACAGCATCTGGTCGTGTCGCTGTCTTTGGAAATCACTCCAATTTCCTCGAAATGCGAGATCAAAACTGATTTTATCCAATCCATCGATTTTTGCGACATTTCTACAAGTTCAATTCGTCGTGGAGGAAAATTCAAAACGAACTCTTTAAAAGCACTGGAATCCACTGCAATGAGAAGCATTATGTTTTGTTTTGTTTCGAAGGTTATCACGTGATAAGAAACGGGTTTTACGCGTATGTGAAATTGTTGTAGATTGAATAACTTGTTTCGTTCTAATGATTTCGCTTCTGGCTTGGGAAACTCGTTCCCTAACGTAGCAGCTTAACTGGTCCGTACACACTGAAAAACTATTATAAAAAATGGTGCATTTTAGAAAAAAAAATATATATAGTTTACCTTACTAGGTAAATGTGTGGAGTCTTATTTTTTTTAGCAGTGCGTCTTACTACCCGTTCGGGCTGTACTAATTACGTTAGGTGTTTTAGGGATGAGGAAGGTTATATTTAGAAGAAATTCACTCGCATTTGCGTTGAGGGAAAGTGGAAAACCATTCTTCTAAAAACAACCTCAGTACATGCGACTGAGATCTGAACCTCGGATCTCACCGTCATCGGCAGTCTAAGTCTACTGCGAGAATAGCGCGTTAGACCACACGGCCAGCAGAGCTGGTGTGGAGGATATTAAGACCGCCGGTGGCCGCATGGTCTAAGGCACTACTATCATAGTAGACTAAGACTGTCAATTACGGGGAGATCCAAGGTTCGAATCTTGGTCATATGTACTGAGGTTGGTTTTAGCAAAACTGTTTTCCACTTTCCTTCAAAACAAATGCACTGTGTAATTAGTACATATGAGTATAACCCAAACGAGTAGTAAGACGAAGTGCTAAAAAAAAAAACTATAATCAAACAGCAACCCATAATACATTTAATGATCTAAGTATATAACCCACATGAGACGGAACGCTGACTAAACATCAAGTTCATAAGTGTGACGGGAATATTTAGTGTTTAGAATCTCAGCCGGGTGAAATGAGGGTAGTATTTCCTTAAAAGTTTCCCAACTAATCCAGACGCAATTGCGGGTACAATTCTTATAAATCTTACTTTGCCCATAACTATCTCACCCTTATAAATTGATCTTAAATATCCCGGTAGAATTGAAAGAAAAGGTATAAAAAAATATTCGAAAATAAATTATAGTAGAACACGATTATTAACCTAGTGAAAAGCTTTGTTAATTTATTGGTGAAAATAT
Source organism: Timema podura (assembly GCA_033556935.1). Lineage (NCBI taxonomy): Eukaryota > Metazoa > Arthropoda > Insecta > Phasmatodea > Timematidae > Timema > Timema podura. The sequence goes on along the minus strand of JAVRXN010000012.1, from coordinate 52,420,889 downwards.
GAAGACTAATTTAGAAGTCGTAAAACTAATCAATTTGAACATTAATTTATGTGTTTAGCTGGATATAATATATAATAGAACGGTAAAAGAACTTTTAGAAAATTTAAACATTTATTTACTGTCAATATTGGCAAAAAATCGTATCAATTGTAGCTATTTTATAGGCATTGATAATATCCATTGAAAGTTACTGCTGAATATCACAAGACTTGACGTATGAACACGCGAGAGTAAATTTATTAATTTTTATACCTGTCAGATAAGGTTCTTCCTTAGCAAACGGTACTATATTGTATATGATAATCCTTCCCTATTTTTTTTTATATTCACTAATAATAAAGTTGAGACAAAGGTAAATATATTCGTTTATCTAATCGATACATCTGTTACTCTGAAAAAAAAAAAAATACATATTTTTATTTATTCTTCCACTTTTGTTCTTTCTTAACCTTAACTTCCCCTTCCCCTTTATCCGCCTCAGGAACAAACAGTAGAATATCGAGCCGCGCTTGAAACAAAACTCCTCTGGGGGGGGGGGGGAATGTTTGACTTGTCAAGTCGCCGGCACTGTGAGATAAGAAACAACAGACTGAAGATAAACAAACAAACATCTAGTAGCTTCCCTCCCTCCTACCCCTCTCCTACCGCCATTATGGGCAGTTCACGCTCCGAGACTTACATAAACGAGACGCCATACATTCAATAGGAGTGGGAGGCAACGCCTGTTTTTCATTATTAAAACGAGGATTAATAAATCTACGCTGAAGGTTTTCTTGTTTCAGTGATAGACTTGAAGGGTTTCTTTAGTAAACACAGATGAAAGATACGGTTTATTAGAATGTTTACATGTATAATATAAAATTAATTTACAAATTCTACAAAGGGTTATATAGCCAAAGAAGAAAAGCCTTCAAAATATCAACAAGACAAAAAAAAATGAATAAAGTGATAAATGACATGGTTGAATAAATTTACACTCGCACTTTTTATTCAGTAAGAATTGATACAGATAGTAGATATAAATCATAATTAGTTTTGTAAAAAAAATATTCATTGGACAGGATTAATTGATATATTAAATAGAAACTTGAAATTTTATATACCTAAATAAAATACCGTGAAAAGAATCAACGGAACATCAAAATAGTCTTAAACAGACTCAATAATAATTAAAAACATATTAATGTCACCTGGGTCGAAAGAAGCATCAATACTTTGGAAAAAATAAAACGAATTAGAAAAATGATAATTTACTTAAAATATAAACGGATTTAGTAGCCAAAAAAGTATAGGCACTCTTATATAAGTGTTAGAGATGTGTTGAATTATATATTTCTCGAAACCAAATCTTAAATTTTATTTCGAATATTGAATCCAAATTTGAGTCCTCAAATTTTTTAAATGTACCATTTTTAGTTAAAATTAAATTTATATATAAATTAAATGTTTAAAAAAGCTTGTTATATTTTGTTTTTATTGTTTATTATGTCATAATTCATAAACAACAAAGGGACCTTTTTTAAGTAAATTTATTATATTAATACAATTTGGTTATTTTTGTGTGACTTTGGTAATCTCCCAACTACACGAGTACATTTAATTCTTTTTACCAATTGTTTAAAATTGTCATAATTACTCTAATAGAGTAAGGATGAGGAAGGAAGTATTCTATAGGTAACATATTCGTATGTATATTGAGTGTCTGGGCTACATCAATCGTAGCTCAGTTTGTGGAAAGATCAGCCAGTACTAATGTACCGTTGCACAGGGGACGTCCGAATGTACTAATCGTACATACTTTCCGTGGAGGCTCTTTCCATGTCCCAATGAGAGAGATGAGGGTGATATGAGGATGATAGTGAGTATGAGGTGTGGAGCCAGCGTTGGAATAATTCATCTTTTGGGGAAAAAAATACCCACGGTACTGGTTGGGAATCGAACCTGGGTTTCCTAGGTTCGTAGCCAGGTGCAATGACCACTACGACACGTGGCCGGTTATGTTAGAGGTGATCTACCCGCATTTACGGGGAAGGAGAGTGGGGAAAACATTTAGGAAAAAACCTACCTCCAACCTAACCAGCATTCGAACCCGGATATCCTCGTCATCAGCAGGCCAGTCTAACAAGAAGATTGACGCCTTAGACCGTTCGTTCACCGAAGCGGGGTATTATTTGTTTCTCAATCAAGAGCAAGTATGTAGTGTCCTGCCAGTCTCGCCAACCTCCCCCTTCCTTTTCCCTCGTGATCTCGTTTGAGTGTAAGAGAAGGAGGAGAGAGGGTGGGTTGAAGGAATGGTCAATAAATAATGCTAAAGTGATCAATCTCACGTCGTCCTCAGAGGGATTGCGACCCCTCCCTTCTTCTGCCCCCCCTCACCCTCTCAAGGAATATTGTGATTTTTGGCATCCTGCCGATAAGGGCGGGGGGGGGGGAGGAAGAGGGGAGGGATAGAAATTCTTTCGTTCCAAAATGGAGTAAGAAATAAGAATCACCAACGAAGTTTATGATGGACTTGAGAAAGTTTAGGGTTTATCGGTGTGTGTGTTTTTTTTTTACACTCGTCGTTATTGACTGAAACTGTATTTTATTTACTAAAAGTAATTTTCGCTCTACTTTATTTATTTTTTACAAGCTTAAGTAATATACTTAAAAAAAACTCTATATATATTGGTAAACATGAGCTTTATTCATTTTGTTACGACCCCCTCCCACTTACCTCCCCCCCCAGCCAACCAGTAAATCTACTAAATTAGTAATTTAAAACGAAGAGCTGGAAATAAAAAGTTTCTATGAAAACACTTCATTTTGAAATTTGGGAAGGCAATTTTAAAATAATTTTACAGTTTACATCTTGCGAAGATGACATTGATTGTTTTATTTAATTTTTGTTATGTTGGTTGATGTTGAGTAATGTATTTTAGCGACACACAAGACCTAATTTATAAACTAGGTGGTCCGTAACTGCAGTATGAGTCAATTTTTTCAATGACCAGCTTCAGTGGTCGAATGTGTTTTTATTTTAGCACCACGTCTTAATACCCGTGCAGGTTATACACCTATGTACTTATTTCTTTAATGTTTTTAGGGTTTATGAAGGTTATATTTAGAGGAAGTGCACCCGCATTTTCATGGTGGAGAGTGTAAAACAATTTGGGTAAAAAACTCAGTACAGCCGATCGGATTCGAACCTTGATCTCACTGTCATCGGCAGTAACGCTCTAACTATACTGGACTGCCGAAGACAGGGATAAAGGTGTTTGAATCCCCGTTGGGTGTAATGAGGATAGTTTCTCCTAAATGGCTTTCCACTCTCCCTCCACGCAAATGACTTTACACTATATAATATATAAATACAATATAAATTACTCTTTCTCTGTCCCTAATCCCTTAGCGTAATTAGTACATATGTATATAACCCAGATGAGTAGTAAAATGTGGTTATAGATTATTATTTTTTAATTGCAACGACAGATTTTACAAATGTAAATTGAATATTTATTTGATCTCGATATAATATGTGTTCAAATGCTAATTTTAATTCTAAATTAAAAACTACCCCCTTTGAATAGTTTTGATTTTTTTTTTGTGTGCACCTTCATTTAAAAAACAATAATTTGTTTAATGTAGCTGTGGATTTTTTTAATCTTATTTTTAAATTAACCGCTTCATGTTTTCACTAAATAGATTTAAATTTGATTTTATAAAACACTTTGTCAAGGTCATAAAATCTAGGAATTTTATCTCACATCAACGATCTTCAACTGGTTTAAATTAGATCTTACAATGTTTAGAGTTACTCTTGGCTTGTTATTTAAGGTGTGAGTCTGTATTAGTATGAAATAAAGTTAAATAGCTTAATAAATTCTTAGATGATTGCCACGCCTTCTCTTTATCGTATTTTCAATTTTTAAAAGCTACTTTGAAAATATATTTAGTCTTGTGGTCGTATTATTAGCAGACTGGCGATTTATTCTTGGTAGCTCTGAGGGAGATATATATTTAATCTAGTTAATCTTATTTTTCAACGCGCTACTCTCTCAGTAGTCTAAACTGCCAACAACGGAGGGATAGAGGTTCGAATCTCAATCGGATGTAGGGGAAGGAGGGGTAGAACCGGGTACCGGGGTGGAAGCGGGTGGCCTTGAATTTGTGCCTAGGGGGTGGGGGAATCTAACGGGAGTGGTAGGAATGTCTTCTGTATACCCGTGTCAGTCACAAAGAGAAGGTTTGTGAAGATAGGACGAGTTTTGTTCAAGTTACAGTATATTCGTGTTTTTTGTTTATTTCATCTTATTTTATGGTTTTTACTTTATACCTACAAACAGAGAAGACATCATTTTTGGCATTTCGTGGTGAGTACAATAGAAAGATACTTCTCTTAGCTTTACCCAGATATTATTATTCTCAATTTTGGATTAGAATTTTCCTGTTGTGAGAGTTTAAAACCAAACTAAGCGTTTGGGGCAGAACCGGCGGGGTAAAATCGGGTACCCGGTTTTACCCCGCCGGTTCTGCCGGGTACCTGGTTTCACCCCGTGATTATTTGTTACTTTGGTCATTAATGTAATGTTATAAGCTAACTTGTTCAACTGAACAGGAACGTTCCTGAAGTTAAAGAAATGTTCGTTGCGATAGTTATTTTATAAGAAATAATTCATTTTTGATGTTTTGGTGTAATGTGATAAATTTGTTATGATTAATAATTATTGCAAGCATACAGTGTTTTATTTAATTATTTTTATTTCGTTTGTTTCAATTAGTGAAGCTTACAACTATATTATGTATATTATATAAGTTATAATTGTAATGAACAATACTAAAATTTAAACTATTTTCAGGCTAAGTACTCAACATGCCACGAAAATATATTCGTATAAGTAATCGCCAAAATTGGTCCAAGGAGAATATGGCGAAAGCAATTGATGAAGTTATTCAAGGAAATATGAGCTATAAGAAGGCATCTTTTGCTTATGATTTACCTCAGTCGACTCTTGAAGATCGTGTAAAAAAAGCCAAAATTGGAGCTTCAGTAGAAGTAGCAGCTAGAAAAGGTTAGTCCGACAAGTTCTTAATATAATTTATATAAATTATAGTATTTACTTTATTGTACTCCTAGCTTACTAATGTTAAAATATTTTGTTTTAGGGATGGGAAACTTCAAATGTGTGTTCACCGAGAACCAAGAAAGGGAACTTGTTCAGCATATAAAGTTCATGGAGATCCGCTTGTTTGGTCTCACAACGAAAGATGTAAGGAGTCTTGCTTACGAGTTAGCTGAGAAAAATGGACTCAAACATAATTTCAACCTCGAGGAGAAACTTGCAGGACCTGATTGGCTAAGTTGTTTTATGAAACGTCATCCTGATCTGTCACTCAGAAAACCGGAAGCAACTTCAGCTGCACGGGCAATGGGGTTTAATAAAACCGCTGTTTCAAAATTTTATGAAATTCTGGCCAGCTGTTTTGAAACCTACAAATTCCAACCAGGACGTATCTATAACGTTGATGAAACGGGACTAACATCTGTGCCTAAAACACAGTCTAAAGTTTTGGCCCAGAAAGGCAGGAGGCATGTTGGTGCTCTGACGTCAGCAGAGCGAGGACAATTGGTAACGGCGGAGCTTTGTTTCTCGGCAGCCGGACATTATATTCCACCATTATTGATATTCCCAAGAATAAGAATGAAGGAAGAACTTATCGAAGGTGCACCACCAGGGACAATTGCTATATGCCACCCTAGTGGCTGGATGCAAGCAGAAATATTTTTAGAATGGATGCAGCACTTTATCAGTAACGCAAAACCTTCGAAAGACGAACCAGTTCTTCTGTTGCTTGATGGACATGCAACACACGTCAAAAACTTGGCAGTTATTGACATTGCTCGTGACAATGGGATCATAATACTTTGCTTTCCGCCACAATGTACCCACAAGCTTCAGCCGTTAGACGTAAGCTTCATGGCTCCTCTAAGCACTTTTTATGGACAGGAAGTGAAGACATGGCTCCTTAACCATCCAGGGAGAGTGGTAACGCAATATCAGATCGCCAGATTGTTTGGGTTGGCTTACATACGAGCAGCAACCATGCAAAATGCGATTTCCGGGTTTCAGAAGACCGGGATTTATCCACTAAATCCAAATACGTTCGGAGAAGAAGCATATGCTCCAGCAGACACAACAGAAAGAACTGCTGAAAAAGAGAGTGTAAATCCTGAAACAGATTGTGAGTCTCAACCTGGACCACCTTGTGAGCTTCAACATGGACCTTCTTGTGAGCCTCAGCCTGGACAATCTTGTGAGCCTCAACCTGGACAATCAGGTCTTGCAGTAACACCAAAGAAAGTTTCGTATAACTTTAGCGTTTCACCTCAAGATGTAATTCCAATTCCACACTGTGAAAGATCTTTTTCAAACAGAAGAAGAGGCAAAACAGCCATCATTACAAGCTCCCCATACAGGAATGAACTGAGGGAAATGCAGAGAGGCCCTACAAATAAACAAGTAAAAGGAAAATTGTTGACAAAACCCCGCAATCTGAAGCAAGAACAAAGTCAACATTCTAGTTCTTCCGATGAGGATAAAAATGAAACACCATGTCTTCTCTGTAAAGAACCTTATTCTTCTACCAAAAAGACAGATGAATGGGTTAGGTGTCTAAAATGTCAAAAATGGGTGCATGAAAGCTGTACCGGATGGGATAAAAATGAGCTGGACGAATTTGTATGTGTCCCATGCCTAAGAAGCAAAAAATGATAAGATCCGGTTTTACCCCATGTCGTATCCGGTTATACCCCATAGCTGGGGCAGAACCGTTTTTTTCCATTGTTCTATATTTGTGGAAGTAGATAAAAAACTTTCCTGAACACAGACATTTGTATACTCAAATATTGTAATAAATACTATTGTCCTTCTCTGTACAAAATTTCAGATTAAAATATTAATTTAACTATTTTTTATGAAATTTTCCCCTTAGCGTCCCGGTATTACCCCTACTTCCCCTACTGAGTGTGATTATTCTTAAATAGTTTTCCACTATACCTCCACGCAAATGCAGGTACAATCCCTCTAAATATAGCCTTACTAATCCCTAAAACAATTTTTGTTAAGTTATTACATGTATATGTAGCCTGGACAGGTACTTATAAGTACAGGTACCTGGTGCTTAAAAAATATAGGGGCTTAGTTTTTTTTATAAAAAAAGGGGTGTAGTTACAGCCTTAGAAATGGGTGTGGCAGCTATCTAAATATTCTGCACTTCATTCCAATTTGAAGAAATCATCGAGAAAGTTTTTTTGTTTTATCAAAAAGGTGTTTGGATCTTTTCGGGATCATTTCTAACCTTAGAAAATGAAACATGTTTATTTTTTAATTTTAAACTAAATGTTAGGCCTTTCTTTGACAGGTGAAATTTCGGATTTCATGTGAAGTCTCCTGTTGTGTTAATCTATTTTTAGATTTTTTTCAAAACAGAAGGTAGCTTGTGATTTGTTTACATAACTCTTTTAAGATATAGGGAATTTTTTTTTTTCAAGTTTAGGAACTTTCTCAAAAAGTAGTACTCTCCATAGGCCTACACTATATCTATAACTCTATACACGTGTTCACGGTGTACTGAATCCCACCAAGGATCCCCACCAGTGGCGCACCCGCGGAGGAGGAGGGAGGTCGGGGATCTAGAGGGCTAAAGTTTCCCAAACCCAAAAAATAAATAAAAGAAACACAAGAAAGAGAAAGAACGCAAAGAAAGCCTTTATTAAATCACTGACGTGTCTGTATCATTTATTTTGGATAGTGATATTTGAAACAATTATTTTATAAATTGGCCTGGATGTAAACGGACTCCATAAATCCTTTAATTTTTTCTAAAAAAGCTTTTGAGAAAGTTCAAAGTTCTCTAACTCTCTTATTCGGAGTGCCCACGCCCACCGGCCAGTCATTGGTCCACGCTACTCAAACATTACAATTGACCAATCACCAAGCGCTTTCCGGCTTTGGCTTCTAGATCTTTCAAGAAAATTCTTGGTCTCCTTTTAACCATCACTGTGTCATAAGGCATAATTTCTTGGATTTCTTGAACTGTGAAAGGACTAGTTGGAACCGTGAATTTGTTGGTTAACTCTTAATGTTAGTTTGTTCTTTATTTGGCAAAAGGCGGGTGTCGGCGCAAATTCTAGTCTATTCAATAAATTGCATCAATAATATATTCAAACACATTTTTTCGATAGCTTTTGTATTTTTATATGTAGCTACTTCCTCAAGTTCAGTTTCAAATAGCTTCATAAATCATAATCCAGGGTGCGCCACTGTTACCCAAAAATTTCATTTTAAGGCTGTGCACAGTTTCACCTTTTTACCTCATCGAAAGGTTTGAGAAATTCTTTGGATGGACAAATATATGTGAGTTCAGTGGATTGAATCCCCCTGGATCCACCAAAATATCAATTTTAAGAATTTGGGGTCAAACTACAACATTTAAGTAATCAGTATCCGAATTTTTATCTTTTTAAATTAACGAGAAGTTTGAGAAAAATAATGGACAGACAAACCGACCCCACACGGCTTTTATAATAAAGATGGCGTGTGTGTAAATTATGTTGAGTGGGTGAAAAATTAATAAAATATCCCAGAATAAAAAGCACTTGACTCAAGTGCTTACGTGAAAATAATTTTTTTTAGAAGGGGTACTCAACGAAATTACTTTGAAAGATATATGTTTTTAAAATCTATTTTTTTAAACTTAACCTAATGAGCTAGATAATAAACCTGAAGCCAATTAGAAAGCATGTTATTGTATTGACGCGATTACCAGAGGAATAATTAACGACAGCAGATTACCTTATCTGTGAATATTATTTTAAATTATAAGTCATGGGTTATCGAATAACCTTCTCGGTCGTTGTGATAAATGTGCTACCGCCACAACTTCTGTGGACCTCTAAATGTTACCTATATATTATCGCAGTTCTTTTCTTTACTATCTGATAAACTGTCCCTTCCTTCATCCCCCTCCCCTCTTCTCCCTGACCAGAGAACATATGAAGGGTAGATAGATAAAATATAGAAAGACACTGCACCAATTTTCCAGAATAACAACTTTAATACCCGCCTCGGTGGCGTAGTTGGCTAACGCGCTAGTTTCATGTTGAGCTAGACTGCCGAGGACGGTGAGATCAAGGTTCGAATATTGGTCGGGTGAACTAGGGGTAGCTTTCCCTAAATTGTTTTCCACTCTAACTTCACGCAAATGCGGCTTCACTTCCTCTAAATTCAACTTTTCCAATTCCTAGCCCATTAGCGTGATTAGTACTTAAGCGTATCATGAATGGGTAGTAAGACGCGGTGATAAATAAATAAATAAACAACTTTAACATCTCAAATACCATAAGGGCCACATCAAATACTGTTTAAATTTAATATAAATAATACAAAGGCCTCTTTTAATATTAATCTAAAGAGTACTAGAAAGGTTTCATGATTGTCTAACAGATGCCAGCACGAACTCAATTTAAAGTGCATTAGAAAGGTTTCATGGTTGCCTAACAGATGGAAGCACTAACTCAATTTAAAGTGCATTAGAAAGGTTACATGATTGTCCAACAGATGGCAGCACCAGATCAATTTAAAATGCATTCGAAAGGTATCATGATACTCTAACAAATGGCAGTATCAGCTCAATTTAAGTTACAATAATGTTACCTGTTTTTCCCTTGTAACCTTCATAATATTCTACCGGCCATTTGCAAAAACTGGCCATGTCATCCTAAGGGTCTGTACGTGAAGTGAGTGGAGAGAAAGGGACCATAGTTCAATTAAAACTACAGCCATATCGTGAGTAGACTGTTTGAGAAATACAAGTTGACTCGTTCATGAATTAAAAAAAACATTTCAATATGAAAATGTTGGCAAATAAAATAAAAGTACCTTAATAGTATAACCTACTTTTTTTTCATAGCAATATTTTTTCAAGCATTTATAAATTAAAAGTCGATCCATACAGTCCAATTTTCATAAAAAGGGTATTTTATGGAATACAAAACTTTTTATATCTAAAATTAATAAAATGTTAATATATAATTAGTGTTATTTTATAGGTATTGATAATATATATTAAAAATGACAGATGCATATAACATAACTTGACATATGAATAAATTAAAGTACATTTTCTAGCTCTCCATTAAGGCTACGCGATTTTTATGAAAACATTTACAAAAAACTTTTTTATTTTAGGATAATTCTTCTACCAAGTGTTATTACTAACTTAACTACTCTATTTCATTAGAAGCTCTAAAGTTCATGGCTGCAGTCATAAAAGTAAGCCACCTATCCCTATATTGAGCTAGTTCCATCCAGTCCACCTAATTACACTCTATCCATATCTTGAGTCAGTTATATCCAGTCCACCTTATTACACCCTCTCTTTATCATGAGCTAGTTCTATCAAGTCCACCTCATTAAATCCTATCCAAATATTGAGCCAGTTATATCCAGTCCACCTCATTACACCCTATCCCTATCTTGAGCTAGTTCTATCCTAGTCCACCTCACTACACTCAATCCATATCTTGAGCTAGTTCTATCCAGTCCATCTCATTACACCCCATCTACCTCAGGTCCATTCTAATGTTGTCTTCCCATCTGCGTCTAGGTCTTCCCAACGGTCTCTTCCCATTGGGTTTCAGTACCCTGAACAAGGTTATAGATTCTCCCATTAGTTTTGTATTTCCTACCCACTGTATTCTATGAGATTTGACTATCTTAACAATGTAATTTGAGAAGTATAGGGTATGTAACTCATAATTATGTAAATTCCTTCACGCCTCAATATTTTCATCCTTTTTTGGGCCAAACATCGTCCTAAGCACCTTGTTTTCGAACAATATTTAGAACTTATTTAAAGTGGTTGAACTTCTCCAAGATTTTTATCACACTGTACAGGTTGCCGTTAGTTTTGTCTATATAATTCCTCGTGTTTTTAGGCTTTGACTGTAGTAATTAGGCATACAGGATAAATAAAAACTACGTTTTATATTTTGCTGAATTTATTGGTGATTCTGTGTGAAATGGTAACCTGAGGAATATGATTTATCTCACTTTCTTCCCCATGATTTCGGCACTGGGGGGTAGTTAGGTATTCTGGCTCGTTTAGGGTTGTATTTATTGTTGTAGTAGTCAAACTGCGCCACCACGCACCCTAGCAGGGCGAACAGGAATACCAACTGAAACAGATATATAAATTAAACAAACATAGCTAACTCTTCTCTTTACTTTGTGGGTGCGTTTGTGATTATTACTTAAAATTAATCAGTATGGGAGGAAAGTGCATTTTAATTGAAATCTTTCAAAAATAATGTTTATTATGTAAATTTTTTTTAGAAACTTATTTTATCACTCTTCTTTTAGTTAAAACTCTTACACATTTAAATAAAAAGTTTCTTAAAAAATTGTATGAGGCCTTTTTTTCAAGATAAAATAAAGTTTTAAAATACTATAAAATCCTTTTTATTTTTAAATATCACGATTTAAATTACTCTCACGTAAAATATACTTAATAAAACTTATGTGAAAATTTGTTTTTTTCTTATTTTTATTACAAGAGTGATTCGCCTAAATAATAACACTCAAAATGATGAGTTTTTTTGTGCCTTCTTTTTATTTAGTAAAAAAAAAAAAGGAATGAGGCTTGTGTGATGATATTTTTTTCCCATCTCTTTGGCTTTTTTTTTTATAAGTTCGTTATAGTTACATACGTCTTAACGTCCTTTTTTAATAATTTGGAAACTATTCTAAGTCCAATATATACAATGAGGTTATGAAAACATACAGGGATTCGCAATTGCAGTAAATACCACCTCTTGTGTATATTCGCAGCCAACTGGTCGGGGTGAGGCGAACTATATCACATCTAACTTTAGGAATGGGTTGTGTTTGTGCCGCTTTATAATAATGTCGGCACTCTTTAGGTAAAGAGCGTTCAGGAGTTGGTTTTTTTCCTTAAAGTATGATGTAGGCAGATTAAGAAAACACAGTTTGTTATAATCGACATTGTGAGAGACTATTTACTATATAAATTTAATAATGATAATAGTAATAATACATTTTTTCAGCACCATGTTTTACTACCTGTTCAGGTTATACACCTATTTACTAATTGCACTAATGGGCTAAGGATTGGGAAGGCTTAATTTAAAGGAAATGCACCCTGATTTGCGTGGAAAGAGTTTGTATTTTTTTTTTTAGGAAAAACACCCTCAGTTCAACTGACCGGGATCGAACTCCAATCTACCCGTATTTGGTAATCTAGTCCAACACTAGATTATCGCGTTAGACCACGTGGTCACCGAAGCGTGTGATGATAATATAATGATTTCTGAAGAAAAATAGAAATTAATTCTCAAAAACATATTTATTCAACTACTAGCATAGTGTCCGCCATGTAGGTAAGATTCGTGATATTAGAAAGAAATATATAGAGCTAATTCAATTTTGGTGATGATGGTAAATTAAGGGTTCGAATACCAGTAGTGCAGTGAGGGTGTTATTCTATTGAATGGTTTCCCTTTCTCTCTCCAAGAAAATGTGCATAAATTTCATCTAAATTTTACCTTCCTCATATGAGTCGCCGAGTTTCAAAACTTGCTAATTGATAAAAATAAAAAAATGGGGTTAGTGCGTCATTATCTTTTCATGGTTAAAATACATCATTACAACCAACAAAACTGTGCCAAAAATGCCTATTTCTGGTAAAAATCAAATATCAAAAAGTGGGAACAGATTCAAACATTGCTAATTACACAGAAAAATATTTGCAAAACTCGCTAATTTAAACTTTATAAAAGAGTTGCAAAAATTTCTAGTTGATATTTAACAATATGGCTTCTATTCCAAACCAGTAACATAAACAGTCTAAATGCAGGCTGAAAAATGCCTCTGGTGTGATGGTTAGTCACTACTATTTTCTTTATTTACAAGGATCTGGTAAATATTTTCAATGTATAGAGACATTTTAAATTATGAAAATATCATTTAAGAAGTTGGCGCAACTGTTATTTCAAGAGAATATTCAATATTCATCCAGCTGTTGGGGCTGAAAATAAGTGTGTTTATTATGGTTTGTTTAGTGGATGTTTAGTGAGTTTCTGTAGTTAAAATGGATATAGATTTGAATGTAGAAGATCAAGTTAGAGTTTCTGGTGTTATAAAGTGTGTCAGTAGGAAAAATAGTAGAAAAAAAGGGAGGCATCCTGAAGCATGGAAGCGAAATATTGCCAAAAAACAACGTCATGTTTCAAAACATTTACCCAAGTTGACACAATGCAGTCATGATCCAGGTAAAAAATCTGTGTTTAAATGCAATAGCTTGAGCATGCAAGATATTAGGAAGTTCCATCAAGCATTTTATGCATCCGCAGACAAAATAAAACAGGATAATTTCCTATTGAAATACGTTTCTAATGAAACACCTGCTAGATCTACAACTGACCGTAAGCCTAATGGAAATAGGCCTAGAAAAAAGAGGGTGTCTACTAACAAATATTATGTACCAAGATTCCGAAAAGAGACCGGAAAACACACTGTTCAAGTTTGCCAAAAGAAATTCTTGGATATTCTTAGTGTATCAAGAAGCAGGATTCAGCGTATTAGCCGAGAAAATTTGATAACAGGTAAGAGCCCACAAGAGAACAGAGGTGGAAACAGATACACATTAAGATTTGCAGAAAAACTCCACTCTGTACAAACTTTTATTGAGTCACTGCAACCTCTAGAGTCTCATTATTGCAGAGAAAAGGGTTGCAATAGGCAATATCTTTCCAGTGACTTGTCAATAAAAAAAATATGGACTAAATATAACGAAATAGCTCCAACTGAGCTAAAAGTTAAGTATGAGTACTTTAGAAACATATTTCAGACAAAATATCACATAAGTTTTAAGACCCCAGCTACTGATGTCTGTTCAGTTTGTTTGCAGCTCAAAGGTAAGCTCCAAAAGTCTCAGGGAAATAAAAAAGTACAGCTAATGACAGAAATTAGAGTTCACACTCTACGGGCTAGTGCATTCTATGAAAGTCTAAAAAAAAATGAAGAAGGAGTCATAAAGTTTTCATTTGACTGCCAAAAGAAACTACCGTTACCTAAGCTACCAGACCAAAGTAATTATTATTCACGTCAGGTTCACCAATATAATTTTACCATCTGTGAAGGCTCTTCTAAGGACCCGCAGAATAAGAGTAATACATTCATCTACACTTGGTCAGAATCAGATGACAGCCGAGGTTCTAACCAAATTGTTTCTGCTTTACATCATCGCATAATGAATACGCCACTTGATCATGTTAAAGAGCTTGAGCTTTATGCAGACGGGGCTGCTGGCCAAAACAAGAATTCTATATTGATAGGCATGCTTTGCAAAGTTCTTGTGGACGTCCTACCGCATAGTGTGACAAGAATAACTGTATACTTTCCCGTGACGGGTCATTCTTATTTGCCTGCTGATCGTATATTTGGCCGTTTGGAGAAAAAGTTCAGGAAAATGGAGACAATTGTAAGTCCTTCCCAGTACATTAGTAAGTTTGAAGAAGTAGGAACTGTGCTTCAACTTGGTAAAGACTACTTCTGCCACGACTGGAAAGAAAGTTGTAAAGAATATATCAAGCCAACACAATCCTGGCACTTTTCTTTCTCAAAGTCTAAAAGATTTGTTTTAACACGATGCAAGAAGAACAACGCTTTGGTTCGCGGCGAACTGTTTTATAGAAGCGACTGTTGTAAAGCACGTCCTATAAATAAACCCGGACTACTTATTGCAAATATGGAGCCACAACAATTACCATTTGGCATTTCAGTTAACAAAGATAAACTAAGTGACATCCAAAAACTTTTAACCAAACATTACGGAGAACAGTGGACAGTTATAAATGAGTTGAAGTACTATAAAGATATAATGGAACAAAATGTTGACCAAGTAGGCCCAAGAGTTGAGTCTGACGAACTTTTAGATGTTCCGATGGAGGACGAAAATTTCCGTGTATAATGAATGACTATAAGTTTTATTATAAGTATTAATATTTCCTTGTCTACTAATCACTTACCATATTAAATAGGCTTAGGCTTATTATGTTTTTATCTACTTCGTTGTAACTTTACTAATTTTTTATTGCATTATTTTTTTAACAACGTTTATACTACACATATTTTATTTTAATAAGCCTTATACATATTGTAACATTTAATTTGAAAATTTTGTTTAAAATCAAGCTCAAGTAAATGTATTTTATTTGTTCTACCTTAGCCTAACCTAACCTCTTAAGTTTTCCTTACAGCTGCAAAACAAGTTAATTACAAAAACTGCTGCAAAAATGTCTACTTGCAAAAGCTACAGAATCAAAACTAGATAATTGCAAGATCCAGTTGCAAAAGTTGCTACTTGAAAAATATAATCTCATTTTATTAATTTATCTTTCCACCAAATTACATACAATTTTGTACAATTACTACCACACACTATATAAACTAGAACATGCAAAAACTTGTGGCAAAAAACTGTTAGTTTCTTTATGATAACATTTTGCCCTTTTTCTCAAAATTCACTTTGATGCAACTAGGTAGGTTTGAAACTCAGCGACTCATATTTACCCCATTAAGATGCACATATTAAGATATAGTTTGGATTTAATTTAGGTTGTTATAAAATATTATTACCGGTACAGTTTATCGTATTTAATTAGAGGTACTTGCCTTACGAAGATTTTTACCTTGAAAATAAATTTTTAGTTTTATTACATACTCTATATTGGATACAAATGATAGGCCTATTTTTTTATCCACAGCGTAAAACCTTTAACATAATTTGCTTTAACATAGAGCTGTGTTTCACAATTTCTTTCTTAGAAATAAAACTTTAATATACATTATTCAACATATAAAATAAATATAAAAGGTTGACATGTTTGTACTACATGTGTTTAATAAAAGCGGTACAGTTTCGATACATCAATTATTCCAAACAAACTCGCCTTTAACTCATCAATTACAGCGCATTTATCATAAAATAGATTTTTTTAAATACTTTAAATCTATTAACCTACGTTGAAAGAATTCCATATTTATTGTTGCCAAAACTTTTTATAGATTCCACTCAAGAAGCGAGATTTTTTAGACATAAAATATTCAAAGAAACATAATTTAATTTCCATGGCATGAAATAAGATAGAAAGATAATTAAAATGTACAATAAACACAATACATCAAACTCGGTTTATATATCCGATTTTATTCCAATCAGTTCAGTGGCGACTTGTGGGTTGTTTCCAAATTAAGCAATTCTAGACGGGGCTGTATTAAAATCATGTTTCTCCCTCTCAAAATCCATTTGACCAATCACACACACAATAATGTAGTAAATTAATATTTTGTTCTATTTTTGAAAGGTTGAGTTTGATACTAAATGAAAAGGAACAGTTTACTTTCAAAATTGCTTCAAAGACCTAAGGATCATTTTTTTTTAATTCTTGCAAATATCAAATTCTGATTTATGTGATATGAATGGCTACCAAAATATTTTTTAATGAATTTAATTATGTAAATGACTGGATAAGTCGACTAATAACGTGTAATCAAATTGAGTTACTTATAATAAACCACAGAATTTTCAAAATTATACTGTGTCTAGAGATATATTTACCTTCAGGAAAGTCGTAGCCATGCTGTTCATCTTCATGATTATGGTGTGATTTACAAGACTTATATCTATTTATTTTTATCTTTACTCCGCACTATTTATTCGATTCATAAATCTCTCTAAATTTGTATTGTATCAGAATTCACTTTTGTTCTTTAATTTAAAAAGTTAGCGCCGTTATAAAACACACGTCATTAACCGTAAATAATTCTAAATTTGTAATCTGTGCTAACGTTCTCTTTTGTTCTTTTCTTTATGAAGTTGAAGTCGTTATCAAAGTAATACCATTAAACCGCAGTCATAAAAATTGTTACCCGCTTCAGTGGCTGAATGGTCTAAGGCGTCACTGGCCTGTCGTTGATGGGAAGAGCAGAGTTCGCATCGGGGACCTACTGAGAGGGATTTCCCTAAAATATTTTCCCATTTTCCTTCGAGGCAAATGCGGGGTAGATTACCTCTAAAATGCTTCCTACTCAATACGAGTGATATAATATAAATGTGTGTAAACTGAACGGGTAGTAAGACGTGGTGGTTAAAAAAAATTGTCTCAACAGGACAAATAATCCATGTAAATTGATTTTAATCATGTCATTAATACTAATTAGCAGAAAAATATACACATTGATACACTGAATTGTTATATTCCATTTTTTTTTAGCCTGTGTGGTCGGTTGTATAAAATTACTCGCTTTGTTCCTTGGGGGCTCTACCCTTAAACCCCCAGTGAGTTTTCTTTACAAGTGTACGTAAACTAATGTAATTGCAGCGTTGTTTTGAACGTTACAACTTAAAGTTACCGGTATTGTATTGTATATACCACACCGACTTTAAAGTTGTTCCACCTTTTCGAATTTTTTTTTTCAAGGGCAACAAATTAACATTTTTAACCTTTCGTAATTTTCCCGTCAGCTACAAGCTAGAAGCTATAAGTTTGCCAAATTTCAAGTTTCTAGCTCATCTGGAAGTGGGTAAACATTAATGTCAGTGAGTGAGTCACCCATGTGGCTTTATGGTAGTATAATTTTGAAACGATGACCATGTTTTAATTCTCTAAGTGCTCATGCACAGTATTTTGAAACACAATACGATTACATTTCCATACCCAAATATATTTACTTAATTGACTTCAGTTTGTATATCAACGTGAAACACAGTTTTTAACAAATGTTTGATCACTTTAAATTATTACTAAAAATGGTGGGCTATGAATAGTATTTTTCTATGTTAAAAATTATTTTAATCAAAAGAAATGTGAATATCATCAAATCCATTTGAGCCAATTAGTTTTATGACATTTCATGTGGTTTAAAAAAAAATGTGCCGTTTTAAAGGAATGCGTTCCAAATTTGAATATCTTTCTTATTTTCCTTATGCGAGTAAAATTTTGTTAAGCCTGGTAAAATATTGACTAACTTAGTCATTTTGAAGACAATTAATGTCAGTTACTTTTGTTTTGACTTACTAGACGTGGTTAAAAAAACTACACACAACCAAAATATCTCAAAATCGATTAGATATATTTTATATGAATAAATTAATAATTTAGGACCATTCTTTCAAAAAAAAAAAAGAGCTCGTCTTATCACGAAGTATGGGTGCCTTCACATTACCACTTTTTGTTATGTCCCCTGTGAACGTGTTTCAAGTTGGCAGGCATGGTCAACAAATAGTGTCTAAGCGATCAATCATACCTAACCCTCGGGGGTTGCGACATCCATGGACTGAAGATTCGAAGTTTTGGCATATTGCCACATCAGGAAGCCGGCAAATATACAATGTATAAGGTTCTTCAGTACTAAAATGGTGCAAGAAATATGAATATGTTTTAAGAAATATAATTACTCACCTATTTTAAGACATTGGGAGCTCAAAAGTTCCTTGTCGCACTTACAAAGGCACGCCACTTATCCCTAACTTGAGGTAGTTCTATCCAATTCACCTCATTACACCCTATCCCTATCTTGAGCTAGTTCTATCCAGTCTACCTCATTACATCCTATCCATATCTTGAGCTAGTTATATCCAGTCTACCTCATTACACCCTATCCTTACCTTGAGCTAATCCTATACAATTCACCTCATTACACCCTATCATTACTTTGAGCTAGTTCTATCAAGTCTACCTCATTACACCCTATCCTTACCTTGAGCTAATCCTATACAATTCACCTCATTACACCCTATCATTACTTTGAGCTAGTTCTATCCAATCCACCTCATTACAACCTATCATTACCTCGAGCTAGTTCTATCCAATCCACCTCATTACCTTGAGCTAGTCCTATCCAATTCACCTCATTACACCCTATCATTACCTTGAGCTAGTTATATCCAGTCTACCTCATTACACCCTATCATTACTTTGAGCTAGTCCTATCCAGTCCCCTCATTACACCCTATCTCTTTCGGATCCATTCTAATGTTATCCTTCCATCTGCGCCTAGGTATTTCCAATGGTCTCTTCCCATTGGGTTTGCCATTCATTACTCTGAACAAAGTTCTAGATTCTCCCAATCGCACCGAATATCCTGCCCACCTTAATCTATGAGACTTGATTAACTTTACAATGTCTTGTGAAGAGTTCAGAGCATATAACTCATCATGATGTAACCTCCTCCACTCCCAAATTAAAAAAAGTGAGTTTTTATGTTTGTTTTTTCCCTCCGAAATGCTCGTTAGTGATATGTAGTGACGTCAAGCTTTGAATGCTAGTCACTCACAACAATTGTTGTTTTGAATCTAAGTTGTGTCCAAATCTAATCTTGGTGAAAGTATAGGAGTGGTACGGAGCCTCACTATCGGTCTAAACTTGCAAATAAAACTCTCAGTCATCGATGTGAACAGAGATGTAGGTATAACAGAATGAATGAGAGCGGGAGAGACAAATTAATAATTCTCGGGTCTAATGAAATGTGTGGGCTTAGAATGGAGGTGGTCAGAGGGACCAGCCCCCCCCCCCCCCGAATTAGGGTTCAAATATATACGTAGGCATATGGTATTTTTTTCTAACTCTTTATTTTAAAACTTCACAAGCCAAATACCAGTTAATTATTGTTTTAATATTCAACTCCAATTATAGCTCTGTAAACATTTCAAAGAACAGATTGCTTTCGGTACATTTGATATTGTATCAGGGAACAAAGGGCAATGAAACGAGTCAGTGAGTCGGGGAGAGAGAGTAAAATATTTCAGTTACTATCTGAAAGATTATACTTTAGAAATATATACATTCCATCCCTCCTACGTCTCTACACCTCCCACATTTGATATAAAAAAGATCTTGATATATAAGGTCAACTTTCTAATGGAGCCTTCCTTGAAAAAAACTAGCTTTAATAAGTCCTTGATAAAATTAATTTAGTGTGGTTGATGATGGAATTAATATTCTAAGAATAGTTAATACTCTTTTATTTAGTAGGAGTTTGGTAGAAATAAATTTTTAGAAAATACTAATATGTTATTTTTATGTTCAACATTGGTGATGTTTTATTACATTATTAGTTTTGTTTTATAGATATTTATCATTTTTATCAGATGTGACAGCTGGAGACAACATGATTTGACGCATGAACACGCGAAAGTATTTATATTAGATATTATATATTCGTATCCAATGTCCTTACCTTTTACATGTTCCTGTCTGTGTGTCCTATCATTATTTACAATCTTCCATTTTCTTCCTTTTGTGTTTTTTTGTTTCCTCTTTTAGGAAGTTGCGTTATGTGTTTCACACTCCCCTCCTGATGAGTTCGGATAGAATGAAACTCAGGTCGGGGGATTGGGCAGTGACGATCGATTTTCTTTAAGAGGCAGCCATTACCTCTTTGTCCAATGGCAGCAATGTAAAGTGTGATCTGTGTTCTTTTATATGTAAACGCTATTTTGTGTTTGTCCCTTTTATATGTTTATATCCATCTTTCCTGTATCTTCTTACAAATATAATATGAAGGTATTTTTTTAAACTTTTCTAGTTGCCAGATAAGTTTTTTCCTATAGTAATAATTGCACTGTGAATCTGGTAACATTTCTAGCTGTTTGATGAGTTTCTTCCTATTAGATTCGGACTGTAGATCTAGTAACTTTTCTAGATTTCAAATAAGGTTTTTCTTCTTATTTATATAATACTAGCGGACCCGACAGACGTTGTCCTGCCCGAACGTTGGCTTTTCGTTTGGGTGGCATAGTTGATTTCTATAATAAAACAAATACTATGTGATCATCACAATTACAAATTCACAATGAATATTGGAGGGTGGTGGTGGGGGGATGAAATTTTGAGGTTACATGTTCTGATATGCAAAGAATCTAAAAAAAAAAGTCCCCCCAAAAAATAATTCCTAGAACCCGATTGTAGCGCCACCTACCGGGTCCAATTGTGAATCTAAACCATCCATGGACCCACTCAAACACACACAAAAATTTTCATCAAAATCGGTCCAGCCGTTTAGGAGGAGTTCATTAATATTATATTCATTATTATAAATATTGGGGAGAGGGGGGGTGACATTTTGAGGTTACATGTTCTGATATGAAAAAAATCTAAAAAAAAAAAATCCCTAAAAAATAAAAAAAATCCTAGAACCCGATTGCAGCGCCACCTACCGGGTCCAATTGTGAATCTAAACCATCCATGGACCCACTCAAACACACACAAAAAATTTCATCAAAATCGGTCCAGCCGTTTAGGAGGAGTTCAGTGACATACACACGTACAGAAGAATTATATATATTAAGATATATGGACTGTAAATTTAATAACTTTTCTAGCTTCAAATCAGATTCTTCTTAGTTGTTAAATAAGGTTCTTCTTATTATATTTGGACTGTATACCTAGTAGGTTTTCTAACTTAAAAATGAGGTTCTTCCTTTTATATTTAGACTGTAGATCCAGTAACTTCTAGCTTTCAGATGAGGTTCTTCCTATTAAATATGGACTGTAGATCTAGTAAACTTTTGAGATGTTAATGAAGTTCTTCCTATTATATTTGGACTATAGATCCATTAAATTTTCTAGATATCAGATAAGGTTATTCCTATTTTAATTGAAGTATAGAAATGTTTATCTGATGTAGAACGCCCAACGATGGAAAGTTAAAAAAAAAGCTTTGCATTGCTTTACGTTATCTTGCTTGGAGTCATCGGTTCACTTGTCGGTTCTCGATTACTGGACCTCTAGAATAAAATAGTGACCAATCCACACCATCGTAACAACATAGAAAAAATATCACCTTTAAGTTTTCTACGTAGAGTAAATAAATACATGAAAAATATCAGTCTCAAATTACCCTACTGGAAAATAGATTATGTACACAACAAAAAGATAAATAAATACTAGTTAAACGAATTTAATCCATCAATCAATCACATATAAATTACGATACCTGTGGGATACCGGAATAAATGAATAAAACTCTGATTTTTTAAAAATGTTAGCAGAATTTATGTTCGGTATAAGTTTTAACTAAATTAAATGAAGAATATTTAATAAACAAAAGCTTATATTAGATACAATAAGTCTAATACTTAAAATTTAATTCATTTATAACCCGCCTCGGTGGCGTAGTTGGCTAACGCGCCAGTCGTGTTGAGTCAGACCACTGAGGACGGGGAGATCGAGGTTCGAATCTCGGTCGGGTGAACTGGGGTGGTTTTTCCTAAATGGTTTTCCACTCTCCTTCCACGCAAATGCGGGTTCACTTCCTCTAAGTTAAACCTTCCCATTTCCTAATCCATTAGTGTAATTAGTACTTAAGCGTATAACCCGAACGGGTAGTAAGACGCGGTGCTAAAAAAAAAAAAAAAAAATTCATTTATACAGAAAAATATAGAGAAACATGTTCGTTAACTGGATGAATTTAAAGTAAGATGAAAAAATAACATGTGTATTTTAATAGTTTCTATAAAAAAATATTTTTCTACCTAAAATAAAACCAAATATTGCGTCAGTTGACACTTTTGGTTTAATTTCCTACAAATGGTTATCATAAAAGTTTTTTTTTAGATTTGAAGGAGAAAGGTCGAAATAAAGTGGGTAGGTCCAATTTGAGCTCAAATTGAGCGATTGTAGCCATTAGTTAAACAATCCTATTATCTTTCTAATGTATCTAGAATATGGTTAAAAATATGTGTGTGTCATATTTAAATTTAGTTTGAAAAATGTATTTTCTACTCTATTTTATATATATATAATAGACTAGAAAAATATATATCTATATAATAGACTAGAAAAAATATATATATATATATAAGTATTTGGTCCTGAAAACTGAGTGCGTAATTTGACATCGCCCATCCCCTTTTTACCTAGTACCCTTAATTTGTCATGAGCATAGGTAAATTAAAGCAGGGCATTTTATTTTGTACAAAAAGTTTTTGTTCAAACGCTAATATGTTCATTACAATTATTTAAGAACCCTTAACATTAATTTGATTAAAAAATTAAACCAAACCCATCTACCGAGACAAAATTTTATTTATTTCATACAAATTTAAAAAAAGTTGAAAAACTATAGAGCTAAACTCGCGCTTCTATCTGTTCCGCTTTGATTGGTGGAAGAGAATACGTCTTTATGTTTATTTATATGGATGACAGAATGTTTTGAATAAAAAATATGTTTCAGTTAATTTTGCACAGCCTTAAAATATGTTTAATCATGCTAAACTGGACTCCACCAGGTGTGTAGGTAATGGATGTTGTTGATGAAACAAAATTTCAATAGGTAAA
This sequence comes from Timema podura, assembly GCA_033556935.1. Taxonomy (NCBI): domain Eukaryota; kingdom Metazoa; phylum Arthropoda; class Insecta; order Phasmatodea; family Timematidae; genus Timema; species Timema podura. The sequence goes on along the minus strand of JAVRXN010000012.1, from coordinate 52,397,488 downwards.
ATTGTTGTTGCTTGATCTTTTAACAAACATTCCCCTTTTAGTAAATCATTTTGAAATACTATAGGTTCCTTTTCCTCACTATGCACTCGGGTTAAATTATTATTAGCACCGCGTCTTACTACCCGTTTGGGTTATACGCACTTACGATAATGTGTAATGGTAGGGTGATTGTGAGATGAAATGGAGGACCTACAGTTTAACGTGGGATCCGAACCATGGTGGAGGCCTGGCATTCCACACATTCACAAGTTGTGATTAATACACGTCTTGTCAGAGGTGAAGGAAGGGTTCGGCAATCAGATAAATCTGTGCCGGGACCGAGGATTGAACCCCGGACTCTCAGCACAGAAGTCTGACACCTTACCCCTAGATCACCAGGTCACCAATCTCGGGTTAAAATTGATAGAATATTGTTTATAGCATCTATTAATTTTAAAAGATATTTTCACATGCTTCATCTTTACTTCATAAAATGACGCAATCGTGTTTGTTTGAAATAAAAACTCGTCTAAAGCTTCTATACCAAAGCTTTTATGCATAAAATAATTAGAAATAATAATTGAAAATGAATTATATACATAGGGTACCAGTTATTTAAAAAAAAAAGACCTTTCTAGATATCTCAAACCTTTTTTTCAAGACCTGTCCTCTATAAAATTAATTAAAAATATACAAACTTACTTTTACATTTCAAATATCAAATATGACTAGTTAAAATATACAAACTTATTTTAACATATTAATCATTATATACGAATAATTGAAAATACACACGCTTTTCTACATATCAAACATCTTATATGACTAAATAAATCATACAAGCTTATTTTAACATCTCAATAATAAATATATACGAATAATTTAAAATACACGAAATTACTTTAGCAAATCAAACATCATATATGACTAATTAAAATATACATACACTTGTTTATACACCTAGAACATATTATTTATACATATATCTAGATGTATAATTAGAAATATTAATATTTTTTTATTTTTCAAACAGTTTTACGATGGATATATATAATTTAAAAACTACACACATTGATTATAACATCTGGGCGACCAAATGAGAGCTATTCTAATTTTGTGATCAACCAAAATATTATGTCTAACATTTTATTTTGTCAAGTAACGTAAATGTTCATTTAAAAAACCCTCTATATTATTTAAATCATAATTTAAGGTACGTCCTCTATTTTAACACGGTCGAACTTGGTTACAGCGAGCACCTGGGGACTGAGACATTTTCCTCGTTACGATCCTTACTATATTACTGATGAGTAAAATCTACCTCATATTTTTTAACTCTCAATAATTTGATAAAACCTGCTTCGGTGACCGCATGGTCTAACTCGCTACTCTCGCAGTAAACTAGACTTCCGATAACGGGGAGATCGAGGTTCGAATCTAGTTCGGGTGTACTGAGGGTGGTTTTACAAAAGGTTTTTCCACTCTCCTAACATGCAAATGCGTGTACACGTCCTCTAAATATAACCTTCCTCAACCCCAAAAACATTAGCGTAATTATTACATAAGTGTATAATCTGAACTATTAGTAAGACTTGGTGCTAAAAAAAAACGCTTGATATAAATTCAAAAAGCAAAATAAATATATTATATATAAAAAAGTGTATATAATTACATATCTATATATTATTTGTATTTATATACTTATATAAACTACAATACACTTAATATTAAATATAACTCATTCGTCTGTAATAAAAAAATAATACTAATTGATAATAAACAAAAATAGAAAGAAACTTTATGTTAGTAGACATATTTCTGACTTAAGGCTTTGTTTCTAACTGATGGCGGTGTTTGGGTTGAGAAGGGGAGTAGGACAGGAGGCTAGACAGTGGGGATTTAGGTAGAGTGGGTGAGCTCCACAAATAAAAGCCAAGGTAATAAACCGGCCCGTAATTTGACGAAGGTGGTCATAAAAGCTAAGCTTTTGTAGTAATGGGCATTTACGACTACCCGAGCTATTAAGAATATTTGAAAGTTTTCATAGTTATCAAAATTTGTACGACTTATCCATATAGTAGTGGATGGTATCGACCGTTGAGAGAATGAGTTTAGAAGCACTAGAAATGTAGTGTTAGAGGCAAATGAAGAAGATAAGTTTGACAGAGCAGGCACAAATGAAAACTTGAAGGAAGCTGTATAAAAGAAGGGGAATATTTATTAGGCACATATATTGAGACATCAAGTTCTTCTTCATACCATCATAGAAGAGACGATCAAAAGACAGAATTCTAAGGGTCGACCAAGGGAAGGATTCATAAAACAAGTGATGCAAGACGCTGGCTGTAAAAACTATCAAGAAATGAAAAATAAAGCAAGAATAAGGGTAGAATGGAGGGCCACTGACAACCAACCTAAGAGTTTATTATTATTATTATTATTATTATTATTATTATTATTATTATTTTATTATTATTATTATTATTATTTATTATTTTATTATTATTAAGCAGTGTGTCTTACTACCCGTTCGGGTTGTACGCACTTACGCTAATGTGTAATGGTAGGGCGATTGTGAGATGAAATGGAGGACCTACAGTTTAACGTGGAAATCCGAACCACGGTGAAGGCCTGGCATTCCACACATTCACAAGTTGTGATTAATACGCGTCTTGTCGGAGGTGAAGGAAGGGGTTTGGCAATCAGATAAATCTGTAGTGGGACCGAGGATTGAACCCCGGACCTTCAATACAGAAGTCTGACACCTTATCCTAGACCACCAGGTCACCCAACCTAAGAGTTGAAAACCAAAGTTCAAGAAGAACGATCGTTATAAAAGTGAGCAACCTTATGGGTATAAGCGTGAATTAAAATATAATTGGATTTTTGTTTTATTACAGCCATGAACTTATTTCCGTGCTAGTCACAATCAAGTTTGACTGTACTTCTTTCCCTCTTATAAAACTAGCGGCTCAAAGTTAAGTTAATCAATGAGTATTGATTCATACTCCCCGAGTACAACATCAAAGGACAAACCGCGTCGTCTCTTCGCAGGTAATTTTAGTTGAACCTCCCCCCCTTCTTTCCTTTTGTGTTACGCCACTGGTAGTGTTGGTATTGGACGAGTGAGAAGCCGAGTGAGGGTAACATATCGGAATATCGGCGAAACCTCCTACATCCGATACGTGACACACACACACACCACACACACGTTTCCTTTGACGAAGGAATGACGTGGAATGTTCGAGAGCTTTCTACTCTTAAAGGTGGAGAGCTATGTACCACTGAGTAATATTAGAAATAGAAGATTTGATCAAAAAACCCACAATTTAAAAAAGTATGTTAATTGATTAACATTTTAATATATTGTTAATCATATTTAATTTTTATAATATCACATATTATCACAAGTACTTTCAGCACGAATTCACAAATGAAATTCTTTTGGTTTGCCAATTTTCATTAATAAGATATATACACATTTCAATGACTTCATGTGAGACAGTGAATATGAGAGTGAGACACAATGTGAGAGTGAGACACTGAATGTGAGAGAGTAGGTGTGAGACAGATACCATATGAGGCATATAAGACAACATGTGAGTCCTACAAGACAACATTGAGGCATACAAGACAACATATGAGGCATACAAGACAGCACATGAGGCATATATAAGACAACATGTGAGACATATAGGACAGCACGTGAGGCAAATATATGACAGCACATGAGGCATATATAAGACAACATGTGAGACATATAGGACAGCACGTGAGGCAAATATATGACAGCACATGAGGAATATATAAGACAACATGTGAGACATATAGGACAGCACGTGAAGCATATATATGACAGCACATGAGGCATATATAAGACAACATGTGAGACATATAGGACAGCACGTGAGGCAATATATGACAGCACATGAGGAATATATAAGACAACAGTGAGACATATAGGACATCACGTGATGCATATATATGACAGCACATGAGGCATATATAAGACAACATGTGATACCATATAGGACAGCACGTGAGGCATATATATGACATCACATGAGGCATATATAAGACACATGTGAGACATATAGAAGACAACACATGAGGCATACATGAGACAACATGTGAGGCATATAGGACAGCACATGATGCATATATAAGACAGCACGTGAGACATATATAGGACAGCACGTGAGACATATATAAGACAGCACATGAGACATATATAAGACAGCACGTGAGACACATAAGACAGCAGGTTTGTTCAGCCAAGGTCCCACTCCGTGACAAGGTCTAGGAAGCTGGTCGTGCACTCCGGATACAGCTGCCGACAAGGAGAGTCATGGGAGGCCCCCTGCCTCTCCGCAGACACGTACTCCCGATACAGCTCACCTTCGCTCTCTGACGGGCTGAGGACATGACAAGGACCTCACCTTGATATCAACCACAAGACACACGGAGGACCTGACTCTGAGAGGGCATCCTTAAATTATGTAATGCTTCCCCCCCCCCGTGACTTTTGACCAACACACGTCCTACACGTAGGAGATCATAGGATTTTCCATCTCCATCTCAACCCCCCCCCCCCCTCGCCCCAATCTTATGTAATTTTTCATGATTTGGTAAATTATATTATTTAATCGTTTAGTTCTTTTTAAACATAGGGATCGGTAATAAAGTGAGTGATAATAAATTTTATAATACTTTGATTTCGTTAAAATTATGTGTAGCACCTAAGTAAATGAAAAAAAAATTAAATTTTATAATGAATATATATTTTTTCTGATAATTTTTTTTTTAGATTTTGTCCCGCCATACATATTAACCTAAATAAAGATGTATTATGACCCCCACTCCCCTCGTAAGAAAACTTAAGAACATATTGAACCCCCCCACCCAATACCCCTTCCTACGTAATTTAAGGACAGACCCTTACCAGGAGGTACTGGGATCGATCTTGACCCAAGGAACTGTTAATAATAATAATATTTAGCACCGCGTCTTACTACCCGTTCGGATTATAAGCTTAAGTACTAATTACGCTAATGGATTAGGAATTAGGAAGGTATGGTTTTCCACTCTTCCTCCACGCAAATGTATGTACATTTCCCCTAAATATAGCCTTCCTCATCCTCAAAACCCTTAGCGTAATTAATACATAAGCGTATAACCCGAACGGTTAGTAAAACGCAGTGCTTTATATATATATATATATATATATATATATATATATATATATATACTCACGTGAAGAAGACATGTGTGAGTTCTTCTAGAAGACCGCTTTCTCTGTTGAGGGGGATTTGTGCTGCTTCACATATCATCAATAGCACACATGCTCGGCCGTCCACATTGAATCTGCAACAAAGATGCTCATATCTCACCTTGACACATTACACTATGGCCCTATTCTATAAGATATACCACCATAGTGGAATCAATCAAAGTAAGCTTGACACCTTTCAGGAAGATGACAGGAACATGTTTGAAAAAAAATATTTTCTCTCGTTTATAATATTTTTTTTTACTTATCTCTTTTATATTCATTGTTTTAGACTTTGTTTTTATTAATAATACATACATTTTAATGCGTTTTTTTAGTTTGGTTGGTGATTTTTACATGATTTATCATTTTATATTAGCGTATAACCCAAACGGGTAGTAAGATGCGGTGCTAAGTATTATTATTATTATTATTATTATTATTATTATTATTAATTGTTATAAAGAATCTCTATTTTTGTAAATGATTTTGACAGGATCTGTTTTTGATATTGTTTTATTACAGAATCTATTATGTATATAATAAACACCTATAAATTAAAATTATTAATGTGTTTAAAAGACCGCCTATGTGTAATATTTCCTAGCTACTAGCCCAGAGGTTCCGGGTTCGATCCACGGTGTTTCCAGATTTATTTGTAAAGCAGTGGGTCTAGAAAGGGGTCAGTTCAGCCTCAGGATAAACAAACAAATGAGCTATTTGAATAAATAAGTAGCGGTTTCGTTCTAGAAAAATTGATATTAATGACCGGAGGATTTGTTGTGCTGACCACATGACAGCCTCTATCGACAAATGTTGGCACTATATTGGCCAACAGATGGTGGCCACTCGGTTGGTATAGTTTGTTTTGCAGGCTTACGCCATGAAGTTAGTGTATTAAAATATTATTAATGTTGGCCGCAATAATGTTTATATTTTCTAAAAGGATCTTGTTATGAAAATTGTATTAAATACACTTTACCGTTTTTTTTAAATGTATATACCACCCCAACGTTATTGATTTTTGTACTTGGAGGCTAACGTTTAAATGCCAGCTGGCTGCATTAGGGGTTGTTTTCTCATTAATGGTTTCTTATACTTTCTTCAGCATAGTACTAAAAGAAGACCCATAAAAATTCATCCCCTTAATCCTTAAATTATTGAGTTTAGTATAAGTTTCGCATAACTTTGACGTTCAGTGTTACGCGCAGCAATACAAAAAAATAGTTTCAAAAGAAACATAATTAGGTGTATCGACATAAGTTTTAGAAAAAAAAAATCTCTTTCCGCAAATATGTTTTTCATTGGGAAATTGGTTCAAAGTTTGTTATATACCTCACCCCCACCCCCTTTCATACCCCCGTGTCTCCGTCCAGAGACCCTTAAATTGTTGATTTACAAACTTTTTTATTTAAACTATCCAAACTAAAGTAATTACCAGTAAAGCCATTATAAAACCCCGTATACATTTAACAAATACAACATGACACTTTCTAGAAAGCAGATTATGTATTATTAATCACTTGATGAAACCTCTCTTCAAGGCCCCCACCACAAAAAAAAAAAAAAAAAGAAGATAACTTTAAGCCATTGTTATAAAACTTGTGTTTTGAGTCACGTTATTTAACATAACGTATTTCATCACAAAATCATCGCCATCGCTGAATCATCACACTCTGGGTTTTTTTTTCAGTCAAAGAATTGGTTTATAAAATCTTATCAAGATAATTGAGCATGGTATAGTCCTGTTGATAAACATAAATTTAAAAATATTAACATAGGCAAGATTGGCTTCTTTGGTGCTGATTGACAGTTCACGGCTGACTTCTGACAGTCAACATTTGGGTACAGTAGCCTCATGGCTTCTTTGGTGCTGACTGACAGTTCACGGCTGACTTCTGACAGTCAACATTTAGGTACAGTAGCCTCATGGCTTCTTTGTTGATGACTGACAGTTCACAGCTGACTTCTGACAGTAAACATTTAGGTATATACCTAAATGTTGACTGTCAGAAGTGACAGCTGCTAAACACATGTTTTTTGCAGATCATATGGTTCGGCGTAGGGATACATAATTTGGTCTGGTGGCTTTTCAAAGCTGTCAGCTGTCAGGTGTGAGCTGTCAGTCAGCACCAAAGAAGCCATGGGGCTACTGCATCAAGCGTAAGTCACATGATAATGCTAAGACTTGCATCTTCCCACGCAAACTAAACTAGTGATTGTCTGCTAACGATACATTAACGCGCGAAGAATTCCCCTCCTCCCCCTCTTTTTTTCCCACAAAAATTTAGGCATAAAATATGAGGCAATAATGCTGTGAAATATGGTAAGCGATTACACTTGAATTATTTTCCGAAACGTAATTTTTGTGCCTCGGATCCTTGATATGATATCAACATTAATAAAAGAGAGGAGGAGGGAGGGATTGTTGGGGGTTTTTCCCTTCAACAACTTACATTTAAAAGTTTCAAATTAGAATATCGTAATTTTTTTTAACAACTTTTATTCAAAGTCTAAATTTGTAAAAATGTCCATGTGAATTTATGAAAGATATTTTACTTTGTTTTATTTCGACAACTTCCATTCAAAGTCTCTATTTGGAACAATCCCTTCATGAAAGATGGCTGGCCTTGCTTTGCTTACCGCAGCACATAAACGCGCGCGTATAGATACAAATTCTGCGTTCTTGTTGGTTTTTTTGGTCACCGCATCTTACTTCTATACGCTTGAGTCTCGCCTTTATAATAAGTGGTTGGTTATTTCAAAATTTGTTTCGCGTTTTCAAGTTTCATAGTTTTCGAGGCCTCTATTCACATAAGAAATACATCAGGGTGAGGATATTTCCTTTCCAGTAGGTGGCAACTTTAATCATACAAACTAATATAAATGCAAACAGTCTCCATAATAATTGGTGACCTGGTGTTCTAGGGGTAAGGTGTCAGACTTCTGTGCTGAGGGTCGGGGTTCAATCCCCGGTCCCGGCCCCAGATTTATCTGATTACCAAACCCTTCCTTCACCTCTGACAAGACGTGTATTAATCACAGCTTGTGAATGTGAGGAATGCCAGACCTCTACCGTGGTTCGGATCCCACGTTAAACTGTAGGTCCTCCATTTCATCTCACATTCACCCTAACATTACACATTACGTAAGTGCGTATAACCCGAACGGGTAGTAAGACGCGGTGCTAATAATAATAATAAAGTCTCCATAATAAAGCTACGCAAACGTTGGTAATAATTTTTGCCAAATCTACGTCACATTTAGGTTGTTTTCGTCTTTCATACTACCTGCATAGGCTATAAGCATATATTATAATTACTCTAATGGGATAAGGATTAAGAAGTAAGCATTTTAGAGGTAACTCGCTTTGCTCATTGGGGGCTCTGCCCCCAAATCCCCAGTGAGTTTTCTTTGCAAGTGGATGTAAACTAATGTAATTCCAGCGTTGTTTTGAACTTAACAACTTAAAGTTACCGGTATTGTATTGCATATACCGCACCGACTTTAAAGTTTCTCCACCATTTTGATTTTTTTCGGGGGTTAAAAATTATTTTTTTAACTTTTTGAATTTTCCCGTCGGTTATAGGCTAGAAGCTATAATTTTGCCAAATTTCAAGTTTCTATCTCATCTGGAAGTGGGTAAACATTGATGTCAGTGAGTGAGTGAGTGAGTGAGTCAGCCATGTGGCTTTATATTAGTATAGCTACTCTAATGGGATAAGGATTAGGAAGTAAACATTTTAGAGGTAATTTGACCGCATTTGCATTGAAGGAACGTGGGAAACCATTTAGTAAAAACCATCCTCAGTAGACCCGACCACGATTCGAACCCCAGATCTCCCCGTTATCAGCAGGTTAGGCTAGCACGATAATGACGCCATAGACCGTTCGGTCACCGAGGTGGGTATCAAATTTTAATCTCCAAACATAACCATAATAATAACCTATTATTTGTTTGTTTTAAATTTATGGCTACCCCACGTAAAATATAAGATATATAATTTGACTCGCAAGCATCGTGTCTGCTAAGTTGTGATGAAATACGTCATTTAGCTCCAAGTCGATAGATAAAGATAAGCCAATTCCAATATCTAAAAGTATAAATCGATAAAGGTTGCCATTTTACCGATATTCAACCTTTATTTTTTGTAGGTCAAATTAAAAAAAAAAGACATTTATTTTATATCAGAGTTGATACTTACAAATATTTTGAAAATGTCAATATATCGGAAAATCGGATATCGGTAGTAAAGTTATATTGGCAAGGAGCAGATGAACATCACATTAGCTTAGCATAATGGAGGATGGAGTAGCGAAATAATGTTTCTGAGATGAATAGAGAGAGTGATGTTAACATTAATGTGCGTCTAGCTCAACGTAATCACCAGTAGAAGGGATTTAAGGGCGTTCCACTAAGATCTGAACTATTTTCTAATATTCTATATTTTTTGTTAGGAAACTATTTGTATTCTTTAGATAACTATAAAATAAACTTTGCTATAAAATAAACTTTGGTCGGGACGTTAAATATTCCCATTTATTTATAATAAACTCAACCATATTAAAAAAATGTTAATATTTTATTAGTAATATCTCAATACACTTTAAATAGATAATTAAAAGAAGATTTTTTCCAATCTCCCTCCATGAAAATAAATGTGCACTTCCTATGAATTCTACCTTTCTCATCTCTTCCCCATTAGCGAAATTAATATATATTACCTAACTAAAGCCCATTTCGGTGGCCGCGCGGTCTAAAACATCACTCGCGCAATAGACTGGACTGCCGAGAACGAGGAGATTAAAATTCCCGTCAGATGTACTGAGGGTTTCCACTCTCTCTCTCTCTCCATGCAAATGCGGGTACATTTAATCTAAATTCAACCTTTCTCGTCCATAACACATTAAGATAATTAGTACGTATGCGTATAACCTGAACGCGATGTCAATAAAAAAACGAATAAACCCGCTTCGGTGGCCACATGGTCTAAGGCGCTACTATCGCAATAGACTAGACTACCAATTACAAGGATATCGTGGTTCAATCCCGGTCGATGTATTGAGGGTGTTTTTTTTCCTATATTATTTCCCCTTCTTTCTCTCCACGAAAATTCGGGTACACTTCCTCTAAATCCGGCCTTCCTCATAGCTAATCAATTACCTTTTAGTACATAAGCGTATAACCCTAATGGCTAGTAAGATTTGGTGCTAAAAAAATAGTATTCAGATAAGAGAAAGGTTTAAAAAAGGGGGGGGGGGGTAAACCCAAAGCACTCTACACTATTTTATTGAAAAATTTAAGAATGTATCTACGTTTATGTTATAGATATCATTTAATCACTAACCCTTTTAATAACTGCTCTGAAAATGTATATAACTCAAAATATGACCATATTTATTGAGATGTTACAAATATGTTCATAATAATATATCCAAACTTACTTCTTTCTAGGAAATGATTAGAAAATACGAGAGATATTTTGAGTGTCGAAGTCGGAGCAAAGAAGAATATACAGTACCTTCGTCTTAGGCATTTACAAGCCTCGAAGATCCCTCATTATTATAATTATATTTTATAATCTTACAATTAGTAATAGTTTTCTTTTTTTGGATCGCGTTTTAATGCCCATTTGGATTATTCGCTTGTGTACTAATGATTTTAGGGATTAAGAAGGCAATATTTATAGATATTGTGCTCGCATTTTCGTGCAGGGATAGTGGAAAACCATGTTGGAAAAACCACCCTCAACACACCCGACCGAGATTCGATCCTCGATCTCCCCGTCATCGACAGTCTATTCTACTGCAAGAATAGCGCGTTAGACCATGCTGCTACCGAAGCAGTTAATTAATTATCGTTGAGGATGTTGTGATATATTATTGATTGTTACATAATTTGTAATCAGTACAATTTTATATTAAATCTCGCTTTGCTCGTTGAGGGTTCAGCCCCCAAGCCCCCAATGGGTTTTCTTTGCAAGTAGGTGTAAACTAATGTAATTCCAGCGTTGTTTTAAACGCAACAACTTAAAGTTACCGGTATTGTATTGTATATACCGCACCGACTTTAAAGTTGCTCCACCATTTTAAATTTTTTTTCGGGGGTTAAAATTTTTTTTTTTTACTTTTTTGGAATTTTCCCATCTGTTTCAGCCTAGAATCTTTAAGTTAGCCAAATTTCAAGTTTCTAGCTCATCTGGAAGTGGATAAACATTAATGTCAGAGAGTGAGTCAGCCATGTGGCTTTATAGTAGTATAAATAAGTTTTTAATGATTTGAAATAATGATTTAATTCTATTCATGCATATAACCCAAACGAGTGGCGAGACGTGTTGGTAAAAATAAAAATAAAAGTGACGTCACCTTTGTAAAGTGGTCTCCAGTATATTGTAGACCTCCCATCGTGTGGGACCTCGCAACTCTCTCCTTTGGTAGGTGACGTAAGGGTAGGTGTACTCACTGAGGTTCGTGGGTAGAGGGTAGTTGTATTTAAACTTAGTCCCCATCGTCAAACTGTAAAAGTCAAACGCTATAGGGACTCCGAAGCCTGTGATCACCTAGAACGAAAGTTTAGAAGAAATTATAGATAAAACATGATCACATACTCTGCCTTAAGGTGAGGATGTAGGGAACGGGCATTAAGGAAAGTATTTTTGGAGTTCTAATAGCAAAATTAAAAAAAAGTTCGGCAAAAAAAATATTTCTCTAATACATAGTTTAATTGTCTTCACATGGTGATATCAACAGGTGTTGCATATCTTTCAATAGTGTCCTATAATTTAATGACAACTTTTACTTTTCATTTAAGGTGACCTGGCGGTCTAGGAGTAAGGTGTCGGACCTCTGTACTGAGGGTCCGTGACTCAATCCTCGGTCCCTGCACAGATTTATTCGATTGCCCAAACCCTTACTTCACCTCTGACAAGAGGTGTATTAATCACAAATTGTGAATGTGTGGAATGCCAGGCCTTCACCGTGGTTCGGATTCCACGTTAAACTGTAGGTCCTCCATTTCATCTCACAATCACCCTAACATTACACTTCAGCGTAATTGCGTACAACCCGAACGGGTAGTAAGACGTGGTGCTAATAATAATAATTATTTTCATTTAAAAAGTTTCTCGTCTAATGCCACAATGATCGTGATTGATATTCAACGACTGTTGATATCACCACAGGAAGAATATTGAACTATTTGTTTCTATTAGAGAAATTTTTGATTTATTTTGGCAAAAAAAAAAAAAAAAAATACCTTGACCATGAAAACTACAAAAAAAAAATTGGCCTTTTCACTCGTCTCCTAAATCCCCACTTCAGAAGCTCCCATCCCCTTCCTCCCCCCACCCCCACAGATAACGCCTAACTTATAGGTGAGTAATATATTTTGGACCAGAATTCGCGCCCGTTACCTTATCTCAGTCGGTAACTTATCTTAGACTCCCGGGTTCAATTCCTGGCATCGCCGATAGATTCATCAATAGTGAAATGTGGGTTTCTTTCTTTCACGGTGATGAATTAACGGGTGCTGAGGGGAGGAGGGGGGAGGGTGTTGTATATATTATAAATTTAAATTAGTTTAAAAGTCGTGTGCTGACATAATCAGTCGGTTCAGAAAGTGCACACCTTTTAAACACCTAAAATAAGTCACATCACGGTGTGGTTTTCAGTGTACTACTTTAATAAAAAGTGGAATTGACATCAGTGAAACTATTTTAGTTTATTTTAAAAAAACCACAATTTTTTTTAAATCCCATTTTTTTAAATGGGCAATAGAATAAATGAGCTTGAAACTAGCATGAATGAGGTTTTAAATGGATTTTAAGATAAAATGCACTAACACTAGGTAGAAGATCACCATGGCCAAGGACGCTTTCAACAAGAAGAGATTACTTCTGACCAGCAAGTTTAGTTTAGAACTGAGGACGAAACTGATGAAATTTTACATTTGGAGCATAAACTGTATGGAGCAGAAGCTTGGACTCTTAGGAAGAATGTAAAGAAACACTTGGAGAGCTTGGTAATGTGGTGCTGGAGAAGACTTTAGAAGATCAGGTGGACAGACAGAGTGACAGATGAAGTCTTAAGAAGAATGGGTGAGAATAGAACCATTTTGGATGTGATTCTTCGGTACAAAGCAAACTGGATTGGACATATCCTTAGGTGGAACTGTCTTCTGCAAGACGTCATAGAAGGAAAGGTGAAGAGGAGCTTAGGAAGGAGGAGGATTCGAATATTGGATTACTTGAAGGAAAGAAGAAAATTCTGGGAGCTCAAGGAGGTGGCAGAAGACAGGACGCATTGGCGGTTTAAGTTCACTAACAAAAGCAATGGGCCTGTCTTAAGACAGAACACCTATTAATAATAATAATAATAATAATAATATTCCCTTAGGTAGATTTTTCGGAAATACCACAATTATGACCTTATCCTGATGTCTTGGTTCATAGTTGATTACATCAATCAATATCTCTTTCGACAAGCTAACCCTGCTCCCAAATCAACCCTGCCATAAAGTCAACCATCCCACTGAGTCAAACCTTATCACCGATACAACCCTGCTAATACTGGTTCATTTATTCTGAGCTTCCCTACTCAATCTAACTTCTTTCAATAAAGACTTAAACAACCCTTGTGCTAACTAGGGAATAAAATCAATAAAATTATACTTCTCGTCAACTAATATATTATTTATGAAAGAAGTCAAGCATTAATTTAAAAAAATAAATATATTAGACTTGTTGGTCTTGTAAATTGTCTTTACCTCTACCTTGCTGCCGGGGTAAGGATAAACAATGTATCTCTTTTCCCTAGAGGGAGGTGGAGATGTAGTGCAGACTGTTTGGAAGATGCTCAAAATTGTCATCAGAGCACCGCCTGTCCTATATGGGAACAAAAAAAATGATAAGTTTACATGTATCCACGATGAGAGGAACACTATTATTCTACTTTAAATTAGAGTTTTAGTTGTACAGAATGAAGTATCACCCCCCTCCCCCAAATACAGTTTTAAGATAAATATTAAGAACAAAAATTATATTTATTTGTATCTCTTTTATTTTAGAAGTCGCGTTTTTAAAATATGTTCCGTTAAATAATGTTTAAATATTATTTAATTTTATAAATATTCGTAGCCCAGTAGTGGAAATATTATCCAGTACTAATGTTCCGTTCTCCAGGGAACTCCCGAATGTAATAATCGTACATCCTTTCCGTGGAAGCTCTTTCCATGTCCCGATGAGATGAGATGATGATAATAGTGAGTATGAGAGTATGCAACCAGTGGAAACACTTAAACCTAACTAAAGTCTAACTAACCAAACCCTTGTGACTGTTTGAGAAATTTCTCTTTCGGAAATAATACCCAAGGTAGCAGCCATGAGACTCCTAGACTCGTAGCCAGGATCAATGACCACTACACCACAGGGTCAGTTATTTTCAAGAGCTAATAATAGTTGTTAAGAAATGTAACATCATTTGTTTGGAGTATTGGTTGAAAAATTACATTCGTGAAAAACAAATTAATCACTCAGTATACCTAGCTGTCATTCAAACTCTAATTAAAATCCACCAGCACAGATTAAAGAACTTTATTCATAAATATTGACATAGAGTTAAATTATTATTAGCACCGCGTCTTACTACCCGTTCGGGTTATACGCACTTATGCTAATGTGCAATGGTAGGGTTATTGTGAGATGAAATGGAGGACCTACAGTTTAACGTGGAATCCGAACCACGGTAGAGGCCTGGCATTCCTCACATTCACAAGTTGTGATTAATACACGTCTTGTCAGAGGTGAAGGAAGAGTTTGGCAATCAGATAAATCTGTGCCGGGACCGAGCATTGAACCCCGGACCCTCAGCATAGAAGTCTGACACCTTACCCCTAGACCACCAGGTCACCCTAGAGTTAAATCACATGTCAAAATCTTATTATGGTTTGGTTGAGATTATCACTTTTAAAAATATGAACTTTTAATACGTACACTACTAACTTCGGGGGCCACGTGGTCTAACGCGCTATTCTCATAGTAGAATAGACTACCGATGAAGGGACGGTAGAGGTTCGAATCTTTGTCGGGTGTACTGAAGGTGGTTTTTCCCAAAATAGTTTTTTATTTTACCTCCACGAAAATTCGGGTACTCTTCCTCTAAAGATAAGCTTCCTAATCCCTAAACAATTAGCGTAGTTAGTATATAAGCGTATAACCCGAATGGGTATTAAGACGCGGTGCTAAAAAAAACTACACTCCGTTTACCCTGAAAGTCTTACCTTGACGGATTACACTATGGCTCTATCCTAAAAGCTTACGCCATAGTGAAACAATGAGAGGTAAGCTTATTATCTTAAATGGTAGATGAAAGGTACAAGCTTACATAACTCATGTTATAAAAGTGAAATAAATAAATAATTATTAAAAAAAGAGAAATAAACATAAATGTAAATTTATTTTAAACAGGACGTGCATAAATATTATGTTTGATTAATTGTTTACTTACTTCATTTTATTTAAAAGTTCCATGTATTCATGAAAAATATAATCCACACGTCCATTGTAAATACATGGTAGCTATAATTTCCCGGGGATGATGAATAATCATTATCATTGTTTTAGTTATGATTTCTTCTCCGACACAATAACCAGTAAATGGACGTACATCAGTATTACCAACTCCACCAAGGACAGCTATAAACTCTGTCGCGATCCACTTTTTTAAGACAGAATGATTTGGGGATCCCGAAACTGGTTCCGTTACGATTCTAGTCTCACCAGTCTGTCATCTGCAATTTTATTTACTTTTTCCCATTCTTCCCGGCCTTGAGGAGGTTTATTTAGTGAGGGGGGTGACTGACTGTATGCCTGAAGGACCCTAATATAAGAACAAATATTGTCTTTTGTGAGTTGGAGAATTGGGTGCTTTAAGTCAAGTGAATCTACTAGGTCAAGTGTTGATATGATCTACTGCTTAGAAATAAACTGTGAAACTGTTATTAACTATTTCAACTTATATTCAATATCATTGTTATTATAACATAATACGAAGAGCACAAAGGAAAAAGGGTGATAGTTCGATTTTAACTAAAAGAACTAGTGCGGCCATCTGTTAGACAATCATGAAACATATCCAATGCACTTTAAATTGAGTTATTGCTGCCATATGTTAGACAATCATGATACATATCTAATTCACTTTAAATTGAGTTAGTGCTGCCATCTGTTAGACAATCATGAGATCTTTCTAATGCCCTTTAAATCGAGTTAGTGCTGCCATCCGTTAGACAATCATGATACCTTTCTAATGCACTTTAAATTGAGCCAGTGCTGCCATCTATTAGACAATCATGATGTATATCTAATGCACTTTTAATTGAGCTAATGCTGCCATCTGTTAGATAATCATGAGACCTTTTGAATGCACTTAGGTAGTAGTTAAAAGAGGTTTCGTTTGTATTTAATTTTTTAAATAAATTATCTTGGGGTCCTAAAGGGACTTGAGATGTAAAAGTTGTGCACCCTTTATTTTTATCATTTTATTTTAAAAAAAGGGTCGGATCCACTTTTTTCTCAAATCTAAATATCGAATCCGAATATTCATTTTACTTGCCAGTTCCAAATCTCAAATTCAAAGCTGAATTTTAGTAAACATGATTTTTTTTCTATTCCTCAATTTTTATTTTGCTAACATTAATTACTTTAATTCCTATGGATAAAAACAACAAAAAAATTAAGTGATAACTTGTTTCGGTTATGATGTGAATTTAAATTCACTTAAGTGCTAAATAAATATTCTGAAGTAGTGTTTCTTAAGTAGTGCAATAACTGTGTTGGGCTAGACTACAATTAGGTAGCATAGTATAGTAGCTCTAAAAATTTAGATTTGAGAATTTAAAATGTAGTTAGTTAATTTAGAATGTGAAATGTTTTTGAATATTCGAATTTTGAACATCCACAAGGATTTGTGGGATTAGTTTTCGAAGATTTGAAGAACACATATCTAAATAATTGCTATAATAACTATTATAATGATCTCTTCTACGTTCAGAATCTAAATACAACGAAACGAAATTATCAAATAAATAAAAATAATAAAAATTAGATGTAAGCTTACTAAATGAGGATTTAATCGGACACTAATATTCATATATACGTCACCATTAAGAAAATTATTTGATCAAATATAAATGTCTTCATTTAAACTAAACAGTCTACACATAAATTAATTATTTTATTAATTTCAAAGAGAAATAAAATAAACAAGCTTTGGGTGTGATATTAAATTAATTTAACATGTTATAACTAATGTTCTATCTTGTACGACTTTTAAACCGTTATTTTAGACATATGTATGCACTAAAATAATTTTAAGGATTTATTAATAACGATGATGGAAATAAATTAATCGTATAAAATACATTTTTAAATGTAGTATCAACCATAAATTTCTTCTTAATTCATTGGTAAACACTGCTTCTATCAAAGTGATATGATCAGGTACACTTAAAATTGAATTTGTGGTGGAATAAAATATTATTAGATTCCTACGTATTAATTAACACGTATTCATTTTTATGTTAAATATGTTACAGAGTACTATCATATCACAGGCTTACAAATAAACAAGTGACTGTTGGGAAGCGGGAAGGCAATCCTGTTTGCCAAAACAACATCAAATAAAACGCCCTTCAGTAGCCGAATGGTCTACGGGTTCATTCTCTTGTTAGTCTGGTTTACTGACGAGGATACCATGGTTAAAATCCCGGCCGGTTCTAGTGAGGTTTTATTTTTACCAAATGGTTTCCCACTCACCTTCCATGCAAATGCAGGTAGATTACCTCTAAAATGCTTCCTTCCTCATCCCTACGTCATGAGAGTAATTATCTTAAATGCATATAGCCTAAATTGGTAGTTTCAAAAGAAGTGGAATATACCGTGACAATTTAGAGGTGGTTTAGATAACACCCACAAAATGTATAATATACCAATTATCAGTCCATGTCATTACACCAAAATACGTGTTGACTCTTTTGCGCCCCCCTCCTCGCCCCCCCCCTTTTCCCTCTTAATATAAGTGTCACGACAAGTTCAAGTTTGGCTAAGAAACGAGTACGGACCCATTGTACACTCACTTTCATGAAGAAATATGATAATAATTCAGCTACTTTGAATTATAATTGACAACCAGTACTAATTGGACACTGGCCTCATTAGTATGTTGTAAATAATACCGGACAATAAGTGACCTTTTTTTTTGGTGGCAATATTAAAATAACAAAATAATTAGTGAACGAATCTATTTTAATGGTGTGTAAAGGTTTACTTATTGTGTAGGCGAAAACGAAGTATGAAGATTGAAAAACGCGAAGCAAAGTTGAAGCTGAAGTTACAGAAAAGGTTTTTTTGTTGTCACATATCGTTACCTTAAATTTTTTAAACATCCATTAGATTACTAAATGTTGTAGATGAATGTGTGAAAAAGAGAAATATTTAGAGTTTTAATAATAAATGAGCATGTACTACTCGGTGTATGGATGTTGTTGAAACGAAGGGAGTATACAAGGATAGGGAAGTGTGGAGAAAGTTGGTGAGGATGGATTAAGTGTAGAGGTTTTATACATATATATATAAATATATATATACATATATATATGAACAGTTTCTTGCCTTCGTTGTTTAGGGTTCGGCCAGACTGATAAGCGCGCGAGCGAGCGACTGAGCGACTGCGTGGCCAGACTGGCGAGCGAGTGAGCGAGCGCATGGTTAGCAGATAGCTCTCTATAGTTATTATTATTATTATTATTATTATTAGCACCACGTCTTACTACCCATTCGGGTTGTACGCACTTACGCTAATGTGTAATGATAGGGTGATTGTGAGATGAAAATGGAGGACCTACAGTTTAACGTGGGATCCGAACCACGGTGGAGGCCTGACATTCTATACATTCACAAGTTTTGACTAATACTCGTCTTGTCAGAGGTGAAGGAAGGGTTTGTCAATCAGATAAATCTGTGCTGGGACCGAGGTTTGAACCCCGACCCTCAGCACAGAAGTCTGACACCTTACCCCTAGACCACCAGGTCACCCTTAAGCGTGTAAACCGTACGGGTAGTAAAACGCATTTAAAAAAACCAGCAAATAAACAGCAAAATCCAAGTAGCGGAAATGAAATAAGCTATAACTACGAGACAGAAGATCGGGAAAACAAGGTTAGATACGAAGTAAACAGGAAATATGTTGACGTCACAGTTCCGGTTGCCGAGGTTGAAGGCAAGAGCATACGTAAGTGGTATGGCCACGTGATGAGGATGGATAACACAAGAACAGCAAGGAGGTACTTTGATAGACAATAGAAAGGAAACGATGGATGGAAAATGTGAGATTAGAGTCGGAGGAAAAGGGTTTAGTTGGGAAGATGCTGAGGAACAAAAATCATACAACGATAGGAAGAAATGGCGAGCTCATGTGTACCACACCCGCGTGGCTGGAGCTGGGAAATGATGATGACGATGATGATATAACAATAATAGTCTTTTTTTTATACGTCTCCTATTTGAATATTTTCTTCCTAGCCTCGTAAATGTTGTAAGTGTTCGTGCTAAAGTTGGCACAGCTTGAAAATTTAAACTCAAGTACTTATGATGGATCAAATAGCCAAGTTATTATATTTAATAATTACGGTTATAGCCGTAACTAAATATCATATACCTTAAATTGAGAAATGATACCTGGAGTTGAGAATTATCCCGGGCATGGGACGATTCCTGAAGACCTCAATGGTTAAAGCATTGTCGTACTAAGTCAAAGGTCCCGGGTTTGATTCCCATGTCTAGGTGTAATTTTTTTTTGTTTTAAGAATATCAAATAATTATGATAGAAATATTCTACCCTCTATAAGCTTCTATCCTGGGTAGTTGTAGTGATAAATATTTTTTTAACTTATAATTTCTAAAAACATGATGAGTTTTCTAATAGATATATATATATATTTTAAAAAAGATTAACGTTTATTAAAGAATTTTAGTTCATTGCTGATTAGACTAATTGAAAAATTTATAGCTTATATAAATCTATATACAAACATATTTTAAGCCATATAATGATTGCAGATGTTATAGCTCTTTTGGAGCGGAGTTCCACTCTCCTTGAAAATAAAAGTTGGTAATTTTATTTTATACAGATTAATGTAAGTCAACCTAATACGATAAAATGTGACTGGACAGTAAAAACATAAAAAAACACATTACTTTGTTTTACTGTCGTTACATTTACTTTACTTCCTTCAGAAATAATTACTTTGTCAAGCCATTGAAACGACTAGATTGATTTATTACCAACTTTTTTTTTACTGGGTTGTTAAAATTAGCAATCACTATAAAGAGAGCCATTATAGTAAAAAATACTTTTTATAGTCTTTTGTATGTAAATCAAAGTTAAATATTAAAATTGCCATAAAGATAGAAGCAAATAAATTTAAAAAATGATTGGCAAATTATGATTTACCATTTTGTATCGGTAGGTTATATTGTTCAGAAAAACTTTATAAAAAGTTTCAAGACAAAAAAATTGTTTAAAAAATGGTGTCATTGTAATACATTAACCATTAATAACCTTTAAGAGAATTCGAAAAAAATATGCAACATAATAATTTGTCACAGGTCTATGAACAATTATCTAGTGCGTCTATTTATGAATAGAACTTGTATATGTTTATGTATTTTTTAAATTTGATTAACATTTTCTTAAAAAAAATATATATCCTAGTTAATGAATAACAAGCTAAAATATCCTAGGAGCTTACATCTAATACTTAATACCCAGCTTAGATATTTATACTAATTGAATCGCAGGACAAGCTCATTTAGAAATAAAATATATCCTCATCATTATGCCCCGGATTTGAAAATCCCTCCCATTTACAAGTTGAAAGTTTTTTGCATTTTTTGCCTTAGTGAATAGATTACTTCGGCTCACATTATTTGTCAACAGTGTTTGAAATGGAGGTGTTTATTTTAATCAGGAAAGGAACATCTTGCAGCTGCTGTTTAACATTTGTTTTATGCGTTCCTATAGCTACAATATTCAATTTAACGAAGACTTAATTTCAAGAGACACAAACAAATTTTATATGAAAAACAATGCAGCATATTTACAGAGTCAAATTAATTGTTTTATAAACAATTAAGTATAAAACTAAATTTATTTTAAATGTTTAAGATGAAATTAAAACATTGTTTAATATATATTCTGACTAAGACCAAACGAAAATAAAACATTTTAAAGTTATATTTGTATTAAATTATTTTATTGATGTCCGTTTAGGAAAATGGAAAATAAATACTGGGAGGGATTCGAAATGTTGTGCTGGAGAACACTTGATAAGATCAGTGGCCAGACAGGAGACAGATGAACAAGTCCTAAGAAGAGCGGCTGAGAAGATAAGGTAGACAGACAGGGTGACAAATGAACAAGTCCTAAAAAGAGGGCTGAGAAGATAAGGTAGACAGACAGGGTGACAAATGAACAAGTCCTAAAAGAGCGGCTGAGAAGATAAGGTAGACAGACAGGGTGACAAATGAACAAGTCTTAAAAAGAGCGGCTGAGAAGATAAGGTAGACAGACAGGGTGACAAATGAACAAGTCCTAAAAGAGCGGCTGAGAAGATAAGGTGACAGACAGGGTGACAAATGAACAAGTCCTAAAAAGAGCGGCTGAGAAGATAAGGTAGACAGACAGGGTGACAAATGAACAAGTCCTAAAAAGAGCGGCTGAGAAGATAAGGTAGAACAGACAGGGTGACAAATGAACAAGTCCTAAAAAGAGCGGCTGAGAAGATTAAGGTAGACAGAACAGGGTGACAAATGAACAAGTCCTAAGAAGAGCGGGTGAGAAGATAAGGTAGACAGACAGGGTGACAAATGAACAAGTCCTAAAAAGAGCGGCTGAGAAGAGAACCGTTTTGAATGTGATTCTTCGGTACAAAGCAAACTGGATTGGACACATTCTTAGGAGGAACTGTCTTTTGAACGATGTCATAAAGGAAAGGTTGAGGGAAAGAGGAGCTTAGAAATAAGGAGGATTAAAATATTGGATTACTTGAAGGAAAGAAGAAAATTCTGGGAGCTGAAGGAAGAGGCAGAGGACAGGGCGCATTGGCGGTCAAGTTTATTGACAAAAGGAATGTACCTGTCTTAAGACAGAACCGATAATAGTAATAATAATAATAATTCATGAGTAGTAAATTATCTGTCTAAAATAATATCATCCTTACTTGTGGCTTACCACTATAATTGTGCCATAGGAAAAACAGTTACAAATTTACAAACTTTTTCTGTGGTCAGTTTTTTTTGTATCACGTCTTACTACCCGCTTGGATTAAAAGCTTAGTTAATGATTACGCTAATGGGCTAGGGATGAGATAGGTTAAATTTAGAGGAAGTGTACCTCCTATATGCGTGGATATAGAGTGATAAATAATTTTGGAAAAAAAACCACCCTCAGTACACCAGACTGGGATTGAACCACGATCTTCTCGTCATTTGCAGTCTAGTCTATTGAGACAGTAGTGCCTTAGACCATTCGACCACGAAGTGGTTTTTTTACATTTTACATCCACCATTTTAGTGTCTTTAAATTTCACCATATTAATATTGTGCTTTTAGATTATGAGTGTAAATTTGTGATGATTTGAATGTTTACCAAAAAGTGTAACATTACAATAAATTTCGTAATAATTGATAAGTTGCGTGTCACAGAAAGAGAAAGCCTATTTATTAAACAAAACGGCTGTTTAGGCAGATCTCTATAAATACAAACCCTAATTTGTCTTCTCATCCTGTTTGTTTGTTCTTGGGTATACTCTGATCCAATGTAAAACCGAGACTTCTCATAAAATACTTACTTTATTATCATTACAAAGAACAATTTATTCACGTGTTATAGGTAACCATCATTATTGCCCGTGCGATTTTTCAAAATTTCGAATTCAAATCTGAATCTTGTTAGGATTTGTATTAGATTCAAAATTGCGAGTCCTAATCTTTGTAAGATTCATATCGAATTCGAAATTTCAAGTACAAATAGATCACAGAGGTTCTAATGAAATTTAATACGAAATTATCTAAATGTCAATTAATTAACTTTTTAAGAAAATTGATTATTTAACTTGACCATAAAAACTTGAGAATTTCGTAATATTTAAAAATCTATTCATTATTTGGAAACTGTTTATTGATATTATTTTTTATTGGACACAATTAAAAAGATATATAATTTAGCTTGTTATTTAATTATAGAATAATTCGATTAGGATTCAATTATATATACATATTTTAATCATAAAATGTTTGATTTGGATACCATTCAACTATACTCATTTTAAAATCTTTTATTCGGATTAATTTCGAATCATTTTAATTTTAAATTCAATTTATGATTCAAATTAGACCATCTTCATTTTAAAATATTCGATTTAGATTCGATTCAAACCATATTCAATTTAAAATTTTCATTTTTATGAATCGATTAGAAACCTTTTTAATTATTTTAAAACGGTCGATTTATGATTCGATTCAAAGGGTTTTAAATTAGAAAAAAGATTGATTTGTATTCGATTCGAACCATTTTTAATTTAAAATTCCTTCGATTCAGATTCGATTTCGAGCTAGTAAACAAACGTTCCAATTTTAATCTAAATTTAAAATCTTATATTTGTACAGGGCTATTTATTATTTAAACCGAGTGTACGTGGCCATGTGCTGACGGAGCGAGTAATGTAGATTGTCGCAGAAAGCCGTGACGAATGTCCGGGCTTGAAACCACCTCGAATGTTTAATATCATCATAACTCTTCCCGTGGTCTCTCTTTAATTAAACTCGTGATGCACCTTTTTATAATTAATATTATTACGCTCTTGTTCTGTGTTTTTCAACCTGCGTCACGAGTACCCTTAGAGGTAAGTATAATATATATCAAGGGTAGAAAAATAAATTATTAATAGCAGCCATTTTAAAAAAACAAAAATTTAACCATTAGAATCAAATGTTTAAAAATATCCCATTAACTATGAATGTTAGGTAATTTAATTAAAATATGAATTTTAATGTTTTGAATATTATAGTTATAAATAAATTTCAAATAAGTGACATGTTAATTTTGTAAAATTGTTTACTGATAAAAAATATTTGTATAAATTTTTTATTTTGAAGTGTAAAATATCTAATTGGTCCAATGGGCCTTTTATAAGATACAAACTTTTTTGTGGTGAGAATTAATAATATTTTACGATATTTTTTGTTATTTTATAGATTTTGATATCTATCTATCAAATAGACTTGACTGTTCGTGACGGGAAATTAGATGTTCAAATATCGTGGTCGGTTGAATTAAAAGGAAATGTATCCGCATTTGTGTGGGGGAGAGTGGAAATCTCTTAGAAAATATCATGCTCAGTACACCCTATCGGGATTCAAACCCTGATCTTTAAGTCATACACAATACATTCTATTGCGAGAGGGACGCCTTAAGCCATTCAACCACCGAAGCTGTTCTCATAATAGTTATACGGCCGTCTAAGTAAGTATCAGGCCCTATTATTCGTGAGGGACGGGTCAATAACGAATTATCTGACGTCCCATTATAAAGAAACTATTTTAAATAAAAAATGTTTTCAATGTAATGACTAAATATATATACGCTAAACTTGAGGGAAAAGCTCTAGAATTACCATAGCACGCTGGGATGTCCCAGAGTTCCAAGCGCGCCTCCCCCCCAATTTACCCCTCCCCCACCCAAGAAAATAATAATTAATGTCGCGCAGGAGTGAACAGGAGGAATTTAACCTGAGGGTGCCGGCATGTTTATGGTTAGCTCGGCAACGTTTCCAAGGAATTATTTAACGATCCTGAGGTGGTTGCCGCTACAATGCTGGTATGAGAAGAATGGAAAATTCAAATTTCTCCAACAAGTTTAGTAACTTTAAAAAAAATAAATACATTTTTACATGATATAGGATCAATATTGAATTTAATGCAGAAGTGGCTTGTGGGTTGCTTCCAGGGCAAGCAAAGCTTGACCCAGATTGTACTTGGTAAACGGCTTATTCTCTTTCCTCAGTATAACACAAAACACACAAACAAACACAAACGAGCATACAAACAAACACACAGAGACATACAAACACACATACACACACACACAAACACATATACACACAAACACACACGAGCATACAAACAAACACACACGAGCATACAAACAAACACACACACAGACAAACAAACACACACGAGCATACAAACAAACACACACGAGCATACAAACAAACACACACGAGCATACAAACAAACACACACGAGCATACAAACAAACAAACACACATACACACAAACACACATACGCACAACCACACATACACACAAACACACATACACACAAACACACATACGCACAAACACACATACACACAAACACACATACACACAAACACACATACACACAAACACACATACACACAAACACACACACAAACAAACACACATACATACAAACACACAAACACACATACACACAAACACACATAAACAACAAACACAAAAACAAACAAACCACAACACACAACAAACAAAACACATACACACAAACACACATACACACAAACACACATACACACAAACACACATACACACAAACACACATACACACAAACACACATACACACAAAACACACATACACACAAACACAAAAACAAACAAACACAAACAAACAAACACACACACACACAAAACAAACACAAAACACCAACCAAACACACAACCATACACACAAACAAACACACATACACACAAACACACACAACATACAAACAAACACACACAACATACAAACAAACACACAAACAAAACAATCATACAAACACACACAGTAATATAAAGAACGACGAGGTATATTTATTGATTTGAAAGGCCTAGTTTTATACCCACTTAGCTGGCCGCATAGTCTAAGGCCTGAATCTCACAATAGATTAGACTGCCGATGAAGGGGGGTTCAAGATTCGAGTCCCACTCGGGTGTATTGAGGGTGGTTTCCCCTAAATGGTTCACCACTCTCCCACCACGCGAATATGGATAAACTTCCTCTGAATTCAACCTTCCCCATCCCCAACACGCAGGTGTGCGTTTAGTTCAAACAGGTAGGTCGTGGTGCTAAAAGAAAACTAAAAGAATTACTCATCACTCAGTTGACAGATTATCAACAGAAATACGTTCCCATGTGAGGTTTTTAGAGCAAAGTCTACGTATTATTGGTCAAATGGGGCTCAAAGTGGGGGTGGGGTGGGGGAGAACATATCACAAGTATAGTTTTGACAAGCTTTGCTTACTCTGGCATAAATCCACGACACTGGTACAGTGCTGTCAAGAATCACTTGACTTGTAATCAACCCGCCAGCCACGCTTTGTATTAAATGTGTCGTTTTTTATTGTTATGAGAGGAAAATGAAATAAAATAACAAACGCTGGTTTCATTACCTTAAAATTCCCACTCCTCTTTCTGCGAAGTAAGATTCGTAAATATATTATTATTATTATTATTATTATTATTATTATTAGCACCTCGTCTTACTACCCGTTCGGGTTATACGCACTTACGCTAATGAGTAATGGTAGGATGATTGTGAGATGAAATGGAGGACCTACAGTTTAACGTGGGATCCGAACCACGGTGGAGGCTTGGCATTCCACACATTCATAAGTTGTTATTAATACACGTCTTGTTGGAGGAGAAGGAAGGGTTTGGGCAATCAGATAAATCTGTGCCGGGACCGAGGGTATAAATTCACGAACAAGAAGTGGGGAGGATGTAAGAAATCTTGTCCAAAAAAATCACAATTTAAGGATATTACACCACTGTCTTAACACCCGTCCTGACGTCACGGGTGACCCAGACTAGACGAGTAATAACGTCTATTCTCTCCTGTCCACAGTGGGTCGAGCTAACGTTCTTGCCCACGGCAGGAGGCCGGTAACCCCCATTGGATCGACCCGCGGGTTAGCCTCGCCCCAGTTGTGTCCCGTGTATGATGTTCTTGGGTGTGTTTGCCAGTTCAGGTGTGAGTTACTATTGTATTCACACCTCGCCGGCTACCACGCTCAGATCAATGTTAGTTTAACGGCGCAGGGGTGTGAAAACGTGGGGGCGCTCGTTCGCTTTAATCGGGAGGTGTGCAAAAAAACAAACAAAACACAAAGTTCTAAGATTCAAAGTAGGACGCGGGAAAAGTCAGTGTTTCTACCGTTTTTTTTATAGCAAAGCTTTTTTTTATTGAAATAAATAAAATATTACCAACCCGCTTAAGTGGATGCAGGGTCTAAGTCGCTACTCTTGCAATAGACTAGTCTTACAATGAAGGGAAGATCCCTTCCCAGCCGTATTTACTGAGGGTTGCTTTTCCTAAATTGTTTTCCCCTCTCCTGCCAGGCAAATGCGGGTACACTTACCTATTAATTCAACATAACCTAATTCATAACACATTTGTGTAATTAGTAAGTATAGCACGAATGGGTAGTAAGACACGGCGCTAATAACAATAATAAATATATGTCTCATATCTATTCAAATGAACCAATATATTAAAACCGTGTATTTCAATCTCGGGTCTTGAAATCTAATGCTGAATATATTGTATAGTATTAATTATGGAGTGGATTATTAGGCACCAAAAATGTTTAAAATAGGTATGCAAATAGGCATTAAAAATATGGGATCCAAGCTTCAGAAAAGGCACAGAAGGGGAAAAAAAGCACACACTAGGCAATGTAAAATTGATTTTACTATCTACTCTTTATTATCTGTCAATTAACATTGCTGTCTTTTTTAGCACCGCGTCTCACTACTTGTTCGGATTATACGCATATGTTGTACTAATTACGCTAGTATGTTAGAGGTTAGTAAGGTGCAATTTAGAGGAAGAGTACCTGCACTTGCGTGGAAGGAGAGTGAAAAACGATTTAGTGAAAAACACCTTTAGTAAACCGAGCCGAGGCTCGAATCTCAAGCTCCCCTTCATCGGCAGTCCTATCTACTGCGATAGTGACTCCTTAGCCCATTTGACCACTGGAGCAGGTCACATGCTGTTAGCCAATGGATACTTTTTTATATTTTCAGTAGTGAAATGGTTTATATTTTCAGATATAATTTTTTTTAAAGTAGTTTGAAAAGCTGCGTTATACTTCACACGACGTCAAGGGACAAAATTTCAAATTTGCCTTTTCCAAAGAAGTTGAACTTCTCCTACAACGGCATACTGTTTCCGCCCAAGATGTCTTCCACTGCTACCATTGTCCTCCCAAGATGTCTGCCACTGCTAATATTGTCCTCCCAAGATGTCTGCCACCACTACCATTGTCCTCCAAGATGTCTGCCACTACTACCATTGTCCTCCCAAGATGTCTGCCACTGCTAACATTGTCCTCCCAAGATGTCTGCCACTGCTAACATTATCCTCCCAAGATGTCTGCCACTGCTAACATTGTCCTCCCAAGATGTCTGCCACTGCTAACATTGTCCTCCAAGATGTCTGCCACTGCTAACATTGTCCTCCCAAGATGTCTGCCACTGCTCTTTCAGCAAAAAAATCCCTAACGTATGAAAATGAGAAAGCCAAAGCCAAAATAGGGGTGTTAAGTAGTTTATTCATAAAATAGGTAAGAAATCAAAAGAATAGACAACTATAGGCACTATAAAATTTACACATTGTACTCGTAATTACATGAAATACAAATACATCTCAACTGCCTTTGTATTACGACTAAGGCGATTGGCCCTTTTCATTTGGCGTGGAAATGCAGAGCCTTGGTAACAAACGGTTATCTTAAAGAATTTTTTTTTTTTGCAATTTTCTATTTGGAAACGGTTTGTTCAAGAATAAAACATGTTGACTAAGTTATACTTTGTATATACACACCTGCTCTATAATTTTAACAATGATCAAATATAGATAAAATTGACATTATTCATTAGAAAACTGCCGGCTCCATAACAAAATATAAAAAAAATTAACAATTAGTAAACATTGATACATTATCTTAGAAGGGTTGTTGAAAATACTACTATAAATACTTCACTCACTCTGGAGAAAACTGGTATTTCCGAACGTATGATTTTTCCGTGATCCATTTGTTCTTGTTGGCGCGGAAGGATACTTTGGTTGGTTGTGAAGTCACGCCACGCCTTTCACCCTCCCACTCACCATCCCACAAAATAGGTTTTAGACTTGCCTCGACAGGGACAAGGGCCTTAAGAAAAATAAAAGGCAAAAACCAGGCCCTAGTAGTAGTAGTAATTATTATTATTATTATTAGTATTATAACACCTAGTCTGTCAGCTATTTCTCAAGTACAACTTAAAAAAAACACATTCGAAGCATATTTGTACTGAATGTATCAATGTCTATTTTCTCTCGTTCCTCGACATTTCATTGCGATTCAGTTAGAACTAAAAAAACAATAAAAATACTTGTTTTGATTTGTAAATATTTTAACACTAGCTTGGTGTGACCTGATATTTTGTATGTTTTAAAACCATTTATTTCCGAGTTTCATGGAAACTATCTCATGCATTTATATATTTTTTCCCCCATAAAAAAAAAAAGAAATAACAAACTCCACTTAAACGTGTCCAGTTTTGATTCCTATTGAGGGTGGTTTATTTGAGGGATCTGTAGTGTTGGTTAGCATTAATGTGTATACATACGTGATTGCCAGCGATATGTTGTTGCCAGAGTTATGGACTTATAGAACAAGTAAGAACAAAATTGGATTGTTTCCAATGCCCGGAGTAGTTTTTATACTCCATTTTTTTTATGAATAGTTTTAATTTACTCTATTTTTATGTATACATATAAAATTATTATGACATTAAAAACTTTATTAAACTAGTACATATAAATACACTCACGTCTAACTGAGCCAGAAAAAAAAAATGCATGTACTAGTTTACCAAAGTTTTTAATGTCACATTTATTAATGGTTAATGAAAAAAAAAAGGGTTTGTAGTTTGCAAACTTGTTAAAGTGGAGCCAAATATGTATATTATTTTATCAATAATTTCTGCTTCTCTGGATTTATATAAAGAAAAATATTATTTCCTCTGTACAGACTTAGATATTAAAGTATCCTACTTTAATTTAATTCTATAAGATATTTATGAGTTTATACAAATTGTTTATGCTTTAATAAAATAAATTATCATAAGAGTAAATCTTAAAGTTATAGACAATTTTCAAACTGATAAAAACAATTTTTTAAGCTACTTTTATACATTTGAATTTATTAGTATAATATATAAATTTGAACTCCATTCCTGTTGATTTTTAATACTGTTTTGGGTATTTTAGTTTAAATAGAAAAATGAATGTTGAATAATATTAAATACCTATATAGTTTTATTCAAAAAGAACTAAATATGATTCATAGCTGAAAACAATACAAATAAACGCCCCGAATTCTTTTATCCTAGTTTCAAAAGTAATATAACCAACTTCGCATTCTATCGCTTTATTTGTTTCTCTTCAAATGTTGATGGGAAAAGTTTGGTTTTTTTTTACTCTACAGAATTTCGTTTAGAAAGGATTTTGCCGTAAAATTAAATAGCTAAGAGTTTTTTTTTTAAAAAAGAAGAAGAATAGAACGAAGAATTATTATAAGTGTTAAAAAAAAGTTCTCAAAATAAAGTAGTTTTGTTGTTTCCAATAAAAGTTAATTTATAAAACCGTCATTCCACTTTATAAATTCATCATCAATTGACACTATATATACTAAACAAAGCCGTTACTTTCGTTAAGGCGTGAAAGCTTTTATTTTCAAGTTGGATTTAGTTAATATAAGTAAATTATGTTTATAATTTAGAATTAATTTATACAGCCTGGAATAAAAGTAAATTCATTATGAATTGAAAGGACAAACTGTCACAACTTTTTTAATGTGTAATATGTATTACTAAAAGAGTTCTAACAGTTCAGGCTGTACGCATTATGTGTGTACTACTACGCTAAAGTGTTAGTGATGAGTATAAATTTATTTAGAGGAATTTGTATAGAGGGAAAGTGTAAAACTATTTGGGAAAAATCACACTCGGTATACACGACCGGGATTCGAAACCCGATCTCCCTTCATAGGCAGTCTATTGAAAGAGTAACACCTTAGACCATGCGGCCACTGAAGTGGGTAAGAATGTAATTAATGTATATTTATTTATATACACGTATTGTATGGTTTTAGATAATATTTGACTAAACATGGGACCCTAGATTCACTAGTCAGACGTGTTACCAGCTAAGCTAATGTATCCTAGAGCAAACATTTTTTTTATAATCTAGCCACGATTTTATAATCTATATAAAATTTGTCGTTGGATCATGAAATTGGACATCTATCATGGCGCACTAAGGATAATTAAGCCAATATGAAATTGCGCTGTAATAAATTGTGCTTGTGAATTACATCGTTTACGCCTTAGCGGGGGGGAGGGGGGTTTTGCGGTGGATGTAGGCAATGCGGGCTTTATGTAGATTCTAGGATTTGTCGTGACATTTCACCATCTGTCGAGCAAACTCGCAGCTGCGCCACAGACAAAGCTTTGCGGCTTGTATGCTTGTATGCTGCAATAGATTACTAGGATAATATATACATTAATCTATTTTTTTGGTAACGGGAATATGTGGGTATTTAGAACCAAAACAATTTTTTTTATGTACTAGTGTAAGCTCTGAGGCATTACTCTCATAATAGATTGACTATTCACTAAAAGGATGACCGGGATCGAAACCAGGTCGGGTGTATTGAGTATTTTAATTATGGTTTCAAGTTTACATCCTATAGATTATTATTATTAGCACCGCGTCTTACTACCCGTTCGGGTTATACGCACTTACGCTAATGTGCAATGGTAGGGTGATTGTGAGATGAAATGGAGGACCTACAGCTTAACGTCGAATCCGAACCACGGTGGAGGCCTGGCATTCCTCACATTCACAAGTTGTGATTAATACACATCTTGTCAGAGGTGAAGGAAGGGTTTGGCATTCAGATAAATCTGTGCCGGAACCGAGGATTGAACCCCGGACCCCCAGCACAGAAGTCTGACACCTTACCCCTAGACCACCAGGTCACCTTACATCCATAGAAATGCGGGTACAATTCATCTAAATTAAATCTTACTCATTCCTAACATATTAGTGTAGTTAATACATATGTGTATAGCTTAACGGGCGCAAAAAAATTAAAATATTTTTTTATAAAATTCCATTTACACAAATTTCTCAATCATCTTGAAGAATTCTGTGCCTTTTTTTCTTATAAAGAAAATTTGTAATACATTCTTTAATTATTGTGGGTTTTTAATTCACAGCTATAATTATTATTATCATGTTTATTTGTTGTGTGTTTTGATTTTTTATATTAAAAAAAAGAAATTATATTAACAAATTGTGTTATTTCAAGAAAACTTGATGTTGTCAATATTTAGGTCAATACCAACAGGGATGTATTAAATACATATTAATTAGATTATTTGGGCCTAAGAAAGATGAATAAAAATAAGAATGGACAAAAAGTTACATAATGAAGAACTTGATTTTAAATATTGACTAGATTTAAAATACTAAAGCTAATATTTTTCTATCACTTGTCTAATTAAAACCTATCATTTTTTTTTTTTTAGTGTGTGCAATTGTTTCTTCAAGTAATGTAATGGTGACCACATGGTCTAATGCGTTACTCTCATGTTGGACTATACTGCCAAAGTCAGGGAGATCGGGGCTCAATTTCGGTCGGGTGCACTTTTTTTAACCTAAATGGTTTTCCACATACAATGGGGGTGCACTTCCTCTAAATTAAACCTCCCTAATCCTAACACATTAGTGTAATTAGTTTACGGGCGTATGACCCGAATGGGTAGTAAGACGTGGTGATAAAAAAGTAAGTGTAATAAACAGAGATTGAAAATACACCCTTAGTTTATAATCCCATCCTAAAAATTTAATTTTTTTTTAAATAAATAATTTCACTTTTCGTTTAGAAGAATCCACAGACACTATATATTGAGTAGGGTGTAGTTTTTTTTATAAGAGATAGTTTTACCAAATTTATTTTATGAACCAACTTAAAAACATCTGTTTTCATCTAATCCTAATCAGAGTACAGTTCAATTTTCATAGTAAGGGCTTCCTCTGACTGTTAGAAAAACTACTAGATCTACTTTCACATATTCATACATCAAGTCATATATGATTTACAGCTGTCACTTTTGATAATATTATCAATATCCCTAAATTAACACTAGTAATATCGTAAAGGTTTATTAATTTTGACTGCAAAATAAATGTGTTTCTACTGTATGAAAGGGCCTTCCTAGAAAAATTGGAATTTTATATTTTAAATTTTTTCTCTAAACTAAAGTGTATACCCTTCGTCATTTACAGAGACTATACATATTGAATATCGGGTTGTCTGTTTAATTTCCTGAGACTTCTCTTCCATTCAAATCTAATTTCCAGCCACCTCGTACACCATAGGCCCTTACTACTATTTCTCTGTTATAGAAAAAAGTTTTAAGACGTCAGGATGTTCCACATAGTATTTATTATTTTTCAGACAAATTTTATAATTTGTCAAAATTATTTTTTTTTAGCGTATTAAGATGCTGAATACAATTTAATTCAAGTCCTAAATATTTTCTTTATTTTTCAAGTTTAAATAATTTAAGGTATAACAATGTACACAGTTTGAAATGATTATTTTAAGGTACTTTTAGAATGAAAATAGTTTCAACACAGGACAATGTGATTATTAATATATATTATATTAATTATTAATAGTCTAACGCGCTACTCTCGCAGTAGACTAGACTGCCGATGACGGGGAGATCAAGGCTCGAATCTCGGTCGGGTGTACTGAGGGTTATATTTTCAAAATAGTTTTACACTCTCCCTCCACGCAAATGTGGGTAGACTTCCTCTATATATAACCCTACAAATCCATAAAACCATTATCGTATAATAATAAATAATAATAATAACATTAAGTATAAATAAGGTTGTATTTAGAAAAAGTATAGCTACATTTGTGTTGAAAACCATTGACTAAAAATTATCCTTAGTGTGCCCAACCGGGATTAAAACCCGATATCCTTACCATCGGAAGTTAATTCTTTCTAGAAAGCGACACCACGGGTCATTGTTAAATACGCTAAATCAATTATTTGTTATGTGACCTGGTGGTCTAGGGGTAAAGTGTCGGACTTCTGTGTTGAGGGTCCGTGGTTCAATCTTCGGTCCCGGTACAGATTTATCTGATTGCCCAAACCCTTCCTTCACCTCTGACAAGACGTGTATTAAACACAACTTGTGAATGTGAGGAATTCCAGGCCTCCACCGTGGTTCGGATCCCATTTAATGTCACAATCACCCTACCATTGCACATTAGCGTAAGTGCGTGTAACCCGAACGGGTAGTAAGACGCGGTGCTAATAATAATTATTATTATTATTATTTGTTTTCCAAAATTTACATGGATGAGGAAGAACAAGCTATGACCTAAATCTAATAAAACATACACAAAATACATAAATAAGTTATTAAATTTAATGTAAATGACTGAATTAAGTTTAGTTATATTCTTGTTTAATATCCCTTGACCTTTGTGTTGAATTTAGTGATAGGCCTATACAGGGTGTCCCATAAGATGCGGGACCCACTTCAATGGTGGACACGAGAGAAAAAGAAATGAAAAAAAAAAGTTCATACAAACATGTGCCCCGTTTGACATTGTTTTCAAGTTACAACCAAATGATTCCACCAAACTGTTTTGTTCCAAACTCAATATTTAAATAACTATTGACTAGGTATGTTCTATGGGTTATTCCTGGTTATTCCAAACACCTGTTATTTTTGAAAGAGTGCCGCATTCTAAGACAAGATGACTGCAGGCTTGCATTCAGGCTGAATGTGGCCTACATCACTCTAGTCCAAACATGATTCTTAACTATGAAACAAGGTCAAATGGGACACATGTATGTATGAACTTTTTTTTTCGTAGTTTTTGTGTCTCCTATCCACCGCTGAATTGAGTCCCACATGTTACGTTACACCTTGTATATTGACTACTTTAGTATCGACATGTTTAGGTGTACTTGGAACTATCATCTTAAAAAACTCAATAAAAAGACAAGGTAAAACATTAGATGTTTGTCTGATTGGTTTATCTTTCCTAACAAAGCTACTATACTTAATGAGTTACCTGAATAATGGCATGAAACTCTTCAAATAACAGTAGCGGTCCAAATACGCAGCGTCCATCATGACACAGCAGATCACGGGATTCGTTATAAAAGTTCAACCATCGACCTAAATCTCAATCAATAACTCACCGTTTCAATCGAACGCTAGTCGACCAAATAATCGCGAGAGTGACGTAATTCATGAATAGAGTTTGAACAAAACGCGGATGTAATTTTTTTTTTAATTAGTTTAAATTTTATATTTTAATGTAATCCTGTTAGTAATGATAGCCGTTTCTTACGCATGTTTCATTTGGTTCAAACCTTTGGTCGGCACAAATTCTCAAGTATATCAGTAGAACTCAAAACCTAAGTAGGACGACACATTCGTAAAAACTTTCTCCCGTAATAGATTATAGCTTGGAACAAAATTTTAAAAAACAGGTTCTTAGTCATTTTAACTTTAAGAATGTCTGGGAAAAAATATTGTCTTATTAATATTTCCATAAACACGCTTAAAACTGGAGTTTTAAACAAAATATGCCTATATAGTTTACAAAATTTTTAAAAATTTCAAATTTTCAAAAATAAGTTTCATGAAAATTACTCTCAAATTATTTATATGTAAAAATACAAAAACAAATTTTCAGTTATAATGAAAACCAATTCCAAATAATTATTTTGAAATGAATCTTAAGGGAAATTTTTGAAATATTTCAAATTTTCTAAAAATATCATAAATAAACTACCTTAAAATTAATTTATTTTGAAAAAATACAACATAGTAAAATTTATCATGTAAAATATAACACACATATCCGAATATTTAACAAAACAGTTTAAGATATTATCAAGAAAATTCAAGTTTTTCAAAATTATTCATTAGTTAACTAACCTACTAATAAATTATTTTTAATAGAACCATTTATATAAAACTATTTATAGTACTAAAAACTTGCCAGATACCCATTTTTAACCAAATTGTTAGAGCCATTTTAAAAATATTTCATAATTTAAAAAATTGGTCATGAGCTAGCTACCCTTAAATAATTTTTTTCCTCAACTATATAGAGCTATAAAACTTTTCTTGGATATCAATTTCTAACAAAATCGTTGGAGCCAATTTAAAAAAAATTGGATTTAAATAAAATAGCTTATCATAAATTAAGGGTTAGAGCCAAAATAAAAATAAAATATATTACATATAGACGTTATACGCCCCCATGGTGTAGTGGATATCGCGCCTGTCTACGAACTTAGGGGTCCCGGGCTCGATTCTCGACTGGTACCTTCTATATTTTTCTCTTTAGAGGAATTATTCTAAAGGTCACCAGGGTTAGGTCAATTAAACTTAAGTTAGGCTAAGAGCCAGTTTCATAGTCAGATTTAGTACGCCTAAAGTGCGAGTCGATACTGAGGGCCAGTTTCATAGTCAAATTTAGTACGCCTCAAGTGCGGCGCTATACTAAATACAAGACGTCGCCTACCTGAAATTGAATGGAATGGGCCAGTTTCATATGCGAAACTGGCCCATTCCATTTTGGTCTAGGTAGGTGTCGTCCTGTATTTAGTATCGACTCGCACTTTAGGCTCACTAAGTCTGACTATGAAACTGGCCCTAAATACAGGACGACACCTACCTAGATCAAAATGGAATGGGCCAGTTGCGCATATGAAACTGGCCCATTTCATTCAATTTCAGGTAGATGACGTCTTGTATTTAGTATAGCGCCGCACTTGAGGCGTACTAAATCTGACTATGAAACTGGCCCTACACAACTTCATAATAACTATCATCACATCATTTAATTACGGGTACGACGTGTAGGCAACCTCCTATGCCTGCAAGAGCGAGTAGTAGTCTACACATAAGGCGACCGAACTGGCTGTCGTTCACTCTGGTAGATAGATAAATAAATATAAATATTTAACTAAAATTATCATTCCGATACATATCTGTTGCCAAGTATGAATAGTCAAACCCTTTTAAATATAGATTTGCAAAATAAGTTTTTTGTTTTCAGGGATACATAAAACATTGGGATTTGACATAATCTCGCGGATTAAAATCTTTCAAGATTACAATACTTTCTGTTTATATAAGGAATTAAAAAAGAGGAAGATGTTATGGGGAGGAACAAAACGTTTTAACGTCAGAAGTTTTTTTGATTGGTTAGTACGGTTCCGAGCTGTTCCATTGGCTGGCTTGAGTTTGGAAGGAAAATAACTTTGAGAAATTCCCTTGACGCACCGGAAAGTTCGTGTTTGGAATGTAACGCTGAGTATAAATGTGTGATGGGGGGATTGGGGGGGTGGGCACAAATTAAAGTTTATTTTAGGGTAGTAACAGTTGGTCCCGTGGTTAAAACGTCTGTAGTTTCTCGACTAAAGTAGTATTGTGGAAACGCTTTTAAAAAATGTAAACTTTATTTTGCGGTCAGAAATTTTAACATTTTATTATATTAGCAATGCTATTTTATAGGTATTGATAGTAAAAAAATTCCTTGGCGTCAGTCCGTAACTAAGCAGCCGACATCTGTTGGCGATGATAGTTCCAACATCTGGGGGAAGACGGTGTCATGCGGTCAGCACAATGATCCTTTGGCAGGTTAATATCAGTTTTCTAGACCGGATACGCTATTGTTTTATTTAAGTAGTGGTTCATTTGCTTTCACAAGGCTGAGTTGACCCCAGTTCCAGACCCACAAATTCACAGATAATCTGGAAGAGCCTGGGATCGAACCCAGGTCCTCTGTATCAAGTAGCTATTACCACTAAACCACAGAGGTGGTCGTAGGTATTATTATTATTATTATTATTATTAGCAACACGTCTTACTACCCATTCGGGTTGTACGCACTTACGCTAATGTGTAATGGTAGGGTGATTGTGAGATGAAAATGAAGGACTACAGTTTAACGAGGGATCCGAACCACGGTGGAGGCCTGGCATTCCTCACATTCACAAGTTGTGATTAATACACGTCTTGTCAGAGGTGAAGGAAGGGTTCGGCAATCATATAAATCAGTGTCGGGACCGATGATTGAACCCCGGACCCCCAGCACAGAAGTCGTAGGTATTGATAATATCTATCAAAATAGAGAGAGTCGCAGATTACGTTACTTGACGTATTAATATATGAAAATATGTTTTTTAATAGCACCAGGTTAGTTTTAGGGATTAGGAAGGCTATATTTAGAGGGAGTGTACTCGAATTTTCGTGGAGAGAGTGGAAGTCCATTTAGGAAAAAAAACACCCTAAGTACACCCATCACCCAACTGTGTTTTGAACCAGACTCACCCAGTGAGCGGCAGTTCAATATATTGTAACAATGACGCCTTACACCGTGTGACCACCTAGGCGTGTTGATAATATTACTAGGCTTGGTAATAATAAAACAAATTTAATTACTAGTTTTTTTGTTACTATGTAATTCCACTTTACAACTTTCTTTTAGCACCGCGTCTTACTACCCGTTCGGTTTATACGCTTATTTACTAATCCCGCTATTGGTTTTGGCGGGAGTATTCTCGCATTGGCGTGGAGGGAGAGTGGAAAACTGTTTTTGGGGGAAACCCTCCCTCGGTACACCCGACCGAGATTTGAACCTCGATTTACCCGTTATCGGCAGTCTAGGCTACTGCGAAATTGTCGCCTTAAACCATTCGGTCACCGAAACGGGTCACTTTATAACTGAAACACAGATTCAAGTGAACTGTATTAAATTTGTTAACCGTTTTATCAAACACAATAGCTTGTGCTTCATTTATAGCTGTGAAGATACATTTTTATTGATAATTTTTTTTGTCGGAATCGCAAAAACAAAACAAAAAAAAACTAACAAAATAATTCCGAGCGCGAGATATGAAACGTTCTCCATGTTTCATTGTAATTTTTATTTCCTTTATTCTTTTATATCTACACGGTGACCTGGTGGTCTAGGGGTAAGGTGTCAGACTTCTGTGCTGAGGGTTCGGGGTTCAATCCTCGGTCCCAGCACAGATTTATCTGATTGCCCAAACCCTTCCTTCACCTCTGACAAGACGTGTATTAATCACAACTTGTGAATGTGTGGAATGCCAGGCCTCCACCGTAGTTCGGATTCCACGTTAAACTGTAGGTCCTCCATTTCATCTCACAATCACCATACCATTACACATCAGCGTAAGTGCGTATAATCCGAACGGGTAGTAAGACGCGGTGCTAATAATAATAATTATATCTACATTTTAGTAGTTTGGCAGCAATGGATAACAAAGGCACACAGTATCGCCATTAAATATCACATATTTTGGGGAGTTGAATTTAGAAAAGTTTTTGTAGCACCCTGTCTTATTATACGTTCGGATTATATGCTTATGTAATGAATACGCTAATGGTATTTTAGGGATTATGAAGGCTATATTTATAGGAATTGTACCCGCATTTGCTTACAAGGAGAGTGGAATTCCCATCCACAAAAAAAAAACTCATACACCCGACCATTATTTGAACCCCGATATATCTGTCATAAGCAGTCTAGTCTATTGCAAGAGTAACGGCTTAAACCATGTGACCACTTAAGCGGGTAAATTCGTTAAAAATCTGAACGGAGATTTCCACTGACATATTTATTAATTTAATAACAAAAGAGAAAAAAGATAGCATACACTTTTACCGGCCCTTTTCATTTCCATATTAATTTCATCCTTCCATTTATATATATATATATAATGTATCTCCATAAAATGCTTTACAAAAGTGTACATTCTAAATCTATTTTATAAACATACATAAACAGCAAATTTTTATGTAATTCTGAGCTCCTTCAACGTCTGTTTATATTTGCATTATATCGCAATTTACTTGAAAGCCTTTCGTAGGAAATGGATATCGTAGAAAGATGAAAATATAGATAAGTTCAGGGGTCAAGTTTCACATCTGTAAGAAGGCAAAATAATAAATAGAGATAAAGTTGATGTGATACACGAAGACATTCTCTTTTGTCTTGCGGTATTTGAATGCAAAATGAAACATGTCACCTACACATAATATCTTAGTTTTGTTTGATTGTTCGTCAAATTCATACATTTGCTTAAAATTTGTCCGATATTAAACATCTGAATTTTATGGTACAACCATATTATTAGTATATACTTGTTTATAATATCTTAGAAGCATCACTTAAAATGTTTTGTAGGAGTAATATTTTTTTATTAAGGTATATAATTTTACACAAAATATTATCACTAAACTTTCACTTACTTTATCATAACCCATCTGAGAAAGAGAAAGTATTGTGATCATAAAAAAATTGAAACTAAAATATTGGATTGATATCAACATTTCATGGATCTCTGTATCCTGAAAAGTCTCTTTGAAATGCCGTCTGTCTGTTACTTTTACTAAAGCCGAAACCATTTTATCGATCAGGTTAAAACCTGGTTTTCATAAGGACCCCCAAGGAATTTTGGTATTAAATTTCAAACCCTTAAATTAAGGGTAGTTTAAATTTTGTAAAAAAAAAATTTATGTCAAGAGGAACTATCCCAATGGTTACCAGAGGGTTGATAAATTAGGCTTAAGTTAGGTTAAGACTCACACCGGCTTCATACCTACATATCATCATCACATCATCTCATTACGGGTATGACGTGTAGACAACCTCCAAGGTGTACAATGAGCAATGTTCTGTTTCCAGAGAGCGACAAATAGTATACACACAAGGCGACCGAAATGTATGTCATGTCCCTCACGATCATAATATACCTACCATACGATAAAAAAAAACTGACAGTTTATCAAAATGTTAATTTAGGAAGTAAATGATGTGGAAAAATTCCTTTTTGCTATGGTAGATACACAATATATATAAAAATGTTCTAAATTAAAAAAAAAAAAATGCTCTGGGATATTGTGTGTGCGTGTGTGTTTCTATGTGTGTATGTGTGTGTGAGAGAGAGAGAGAGAAAATATAGAGAAGATAAATTTTATTACAAAAAATATATATG
Source organism: Timema podura (assembly GCA_033556935.1). NCBI lineage: Eukaryota > Metazoa > Arthropoda > Insecta > Phasmatodea > Timematidae > Timema > Timema podura. The sequence goes on along the minus strand of JAVRXN010000012.1, from coordinate 52,355,972 downwards.
CTCACTTTTCCCTATCTGTTAACACACTTTCTCGGAAAGTGTACGCAAGACATTACTATTTCTGGCAAAAAGTTTTTCGGTCCAACTTCTCCCCCCCCCCCCCAATTTCCCCCTTCTTGTGTTCTTCTTGCTACATTGTGATTGGATGGGAGTGTCTCGACTTTTACCAACCTCTCGAGTGGAATAGGAAATGTTGGGAAATTATTTGTTAGGACTAAATTAGATTATTTCCATGTGATCGAACTTAGAGTGCGAGTTTACAAAGTTTTTTTTTTTTTAATGTAAGCTTTTGTGTTAGAAAAGTGTTTTCTTTTCCTTGTGAGGAAAAAAAAAGTAATTTACATTAACAATCCATTGAAGTGTCGTTTGAATTGGGGGAAAAAAACCTCTATCTATGTAAAGGGGGGGGAAGGGGCAATTATTGGTTAAAAAACAAAAAAAATGGGATTTTTATGTGTCATGTGTCTTACTGCCATTCCAGGCTATGAGCATATTTAAAACAAAGGTGTAAGGAGGAAATTAATTTGGAGGAAATGCATCTTCATTCTCGCGAAAGAAGAATGGAAAACTTTTTTAGGAAAACAGTAAGATAGGTCTGAAATCTAACACCAACCTCCCCATCAAGCTTGAAAACCAGAATAATCTGACGCCTTAGCCCATGTGCTCACCATTGTAGGTAAAATAATGTTATATAAAATACAGTATATTTGTTTTAGTTTTTAAAAAATCTTAGCATCTCGTATTACTACCCGTTCGTGGTATACGCCTGTGTACTAATTACGTTAAAGTGGTACGGATGAGGAAGGTTTAATTTAGAAGAAGTGTAGCCTCATTTTAAGTAGAGGGAGAGTGGAAAAATAATTAGGGGAAATCACCCTAGTACACTTGACCGGGATTTGAACCCCAACCTTCTCGTCATCGGCAGTCTAGTGTATTGCGAGAGTGACGCCTTAGACCATGGGCCACCGAAGCGGTTTTAAGATAGGACCTGAATTCTTTACAATAAAAAATTATCCCCAAACTTTTTAGAACCACGATCTAATCTTTAGAAAGACCAAATTCGCGACCCACATAACTTTAAATGACATCGAGCGACGGTGGTCTAATAATAATTTTTAATTTAATTTTTTTTACGTTCTTTAAAAAATATATATTATTGATTTTTTTTTCCAAAACACTGTTATATTTACCATGAAACGTGTGAGAAGGGATGCGCTGGTTTCCGGTTCCTGTTGATTGCGTCGTCAACGTCCACGTCACAAGCACAAACATAAAACTAATTCCTGTAACCGTAAACTTACGCGACCTATCCTCCTCTTTTTGATTTAAAAAACAACAACTTATAGTCATGATTTTCTATTTTCAATAGTTAACAAAATGTTCAATTAAAAAAAAACTTTTAACATACACTAAAAATTAACTCGTGAACCACAGTTTGAGAACTGCTATATATTAACAAAAAATTAGAAATTTTTTGTCCAGTTGTTTTATATTATACATATATACATACATACATACATACATACATACATATACATACATATCATACGTACACATACATACATACATACATACATACAAATACATACATACATACATACATACATAAACATACAACATAATACAGACATACATAACAACATATATACATAATGACCAATATATACATATACATACATATATACATACATAATATACATATATACATATCATATATATACATATATACATACATATATACATATATACATACATATATACATTATACATAATATGATACATACTATATATATACATATATACATACATATATATATATACATACATACACATATATACAATATACAGACTATATACATATAACTTCATCATACATACGATACATAATATTACATATTAATTACCACGTGTATAAGTAGTTCATGCCGTCCACCATAATATGCCGAGTTCGATTAGTACATAAGTACTGAGGGAAAAAAATAAATAAAAAGAAAATAAAGGTGTAGTTGACCTTTTTACCCTTTGGTCCGTAGCGGTAGCACTCCAGCTTATTTGCATACATCAACATTCCTTTAATCTGCTCATTCTTTTGTGCTCCTGATTTCCTCCCTAGATTCTTCCGGCACTAAGGAAAGAAGGAAAAGAGATGAAGAGGAGAGAAAAAAGAGAGAGAGTAATAAGGCTCACATAGAATGTATATGTATAATAAAAACTAAAAGGATGCTGTAAAAAAATAAAATAAGGAAGAGATGTAGATCAGAAGTTTTTACGAGAAAGAGAGAGAAACGTCAGCGATAGGGGAAATGGAATTATTAAACGGGAGGGGTGTCTCGGACCGACGCATGCGCGAGACTCGACAAAGAGTAACGATTCCGTTTCCTCCCCTTCGTCCGGAGTATTTTACAGACCTTGGCTGGCTCCCCCTGTTTTTGGTGGAGCACAGAATCGGCCGGGGCTCAAACATAACAGATAAAACAGGGTGGCGAATTCTGTACAGTAAAACCTTGTTTTGTGTCGCTTTTTTTTTTTTTTTTTTCAAAAGGGTGGAATCGTATACACGTGGAGGCGTTTTATTTGTTTTTTTTGTTTATTTTATAATAATATCTATGAAATTGCTTCTATTTTATATAAATGATTTACTCTATAAACTATATCACGAAATGTGTGATGCTATATTGTGAGAGTCGACGTGATTGGATATTAAAAACTAGACCATGTAGAGGTATATCTTATTTTTGACGACATAACTTCATGTTGTTGTTTTTTTGTTCCGCGGTATGGGAGGGGTAAAATAGTTACTGTTAAGGATTTATAATGTAATCTTTCCACCCTGGAGGGAAAAGGGCGGCGCGGGAGGGGGGTGAAACGATAAGGAATGGACGGTACGATCAGAAGGACGATGCTGGTCATTGTGGTGATGTGTGGAGTTTTGTTACCCGGACCTATCAAAGGTAATCCGGACGCGAAGCGGCTCTACGACGACCTATTGAGTAATTACAATAGACTCATACGGCCTGTGAGTAACAACACTGACACTGTATTGGTCAAATTGGGGTTGCGCCTGTCGCAGCTCATAGATTTGGTGAGTACCGCCCCAGATTTGTTGTCTTAACATAACCTCACTTAATCGCTTGGTATTAATTTGATGATAAATGTAATGCAGTTGTTTTTTTTTAAGTTTAGACTTAAGCATTAAAAAAACACTATACATTTAGATGAACTATGTTTATGCTGACAACAAAATGTTGACAAATAAATATTAACAGCTATTTCAATTTCCTATTTTATATTGTTGACCAACCGTTACAAGACCTATAACAGCACAGCACTGAAATATTGTAAGAAGTTTGACAACAAATAAAATAATTACATAGGAAAGCAATAATTATGGCTAAAAACAAATTAAATCTGTAAATATGAAAACATGTTGATACAGTGAAGTATAGTGATTAAAATCAGACATTTACACAAACCCAACCAATTCCTATAGTAATAAAAGTAATAGTAAATAAGTTTAAAAAAAAACAAGTGATGTGTGATATTAAAATAAATCAATTAAGTCATTCTTATAAGTTAAAACATAAAAATAATTATTTTACAGTATTAAATTTTTTGAAAAGTAAATTGATTGAAATTTTTAATTAGATATATTTTTATATTCTAAACGCTAGATTTAAATACATGTAACGTAAATATATATAATAATAGGATTTTTTTAGATTGTAATTTTTTCGAAGAATATTTGTAATTTTTTAAATTTATGCAATATTTTAGTGTATTTATTATTATTTTTGTAACTTATTTTCAACATTTTTTTACAGGCGTATGCATATTTTCACCAAATGTATTGTTATTAATACTTTAATTAAAGAACATTTTTGTAATATAATGAAATATAAATAGAGTAATAAATTTAACTATCAATTTCATTTCTTATAAAAAAAAACTAATGGCGTTTGTATGTAGGTATATTTTTCAAGAGGATTCTTAGGGCTTCTAATGACTAGGAAGCAGAAATTTGGTGAAATTATAGAGGAACCACCTTAGAGAAGGGGAAAATTGTCAAGCTTGAAAAACTGATAATAAATTAAAAACATTACTGTATTTAATCATTTTAATTCGTCTACATGCTATTTGCACTTGCGACTAATCTAATTAAAAGACATGGGAAATGAAAGCGTTTGGGAGGATATATTGGCAGAAAGAAGCTATCATCCTATTTATTAGGTTTTTTTTAGCAACACGTCTTACTATCCGTTCGGGTTTAACGCTTATGTAATAATTAGGGCCTACATTAATGTGTTAGGGATGTGGAAGGTTGAATTTAAAAGAAGTTTATCATCATTTACGCTGAGGGAGAGTAGAAAACCATTTAGGAAAAATCACCTTCAGTATATTCGACAGGGATCAAACCCCGATCTCCCCTTTTTAGGTAGTATACAGTAGTATATTGTGAGAATAGCACTTTTGACCCGCTTCGGTGGCTGAAAGGTCTAACGCGCTACCCTCGCAGTATATTAGACTGGCGATGACGGGAAGAGCGAGGTTTGTATTTTGGTCGGGTTCTGAGGATGGTTTTTCACTCTATCTCCACGCAAATGTGGGTACACTTCCTCTAAATATAGCCTTACTCATCCTTAAAACCATTTTCGTACATTGTACATAGGCGTATAAATCGAACGGGTAGTAATACGTGGTGCTATAAAAAAAAGTAGTGCCTTTGACCATGTGGCCACCAAAGTGGGTCATTTATTAATTAATACAAGTTTTTTTTTGTTAAATTTCCAGATATCCAGAGTTTGTTAATCATATGTACATATTTAATGCAGATTAGATATTCAATAATTTTAAAAATGGAACAAAATTCTATTTATTAAAACATATTTTGTGCTTTTAACACACACAAATATTAGAGAAAAATTACTAATTTCATTAATACTATTTTGTATTTTAGCTTAATGGATGAACAATATGTATTCGATAGTGTATCATTAAAACATAAGATTCTACTAAAGTAAATTACGATATTATAATTAAACTATAATATATTTTAATACGGGTATCGTTATCTGGGGGGTAGAGAATACACAACCCCCCTTACCCCCTCTTATAATCTTCTCAGGTGGCGCTCTATCAGTACCGTAAAAGAAATAATGAATAGTTTCATTTATAAAATTAAAACCACACGTTTAAGAAAACTTTTTATATGACTTAAATAGAACTAATTTCGTTATCATATTCATGTTATTTATTTGGTACGAAATAATGTTTTAGTTAAGAGTGTAAGTAGGTTCGTTCTGTGCCGCTAAATCTTCAAATTAAAAGCCAGCAATGCCTATGTAATTCAAATTAAATCGATTTGTTTCAAATGGTTAGACTTCCAACTATAAACATTTTGTTTTGTTCCAAAATGTTTATAGTTGACTTTTTATCTGTCACTAAATTATACTATTATAAAGCCACATGGCTGACCCACTCTCTCACTCACTCACTGACATTAATGTTTACCCACTTTCAGATGAGCTAGAAACTTGAAATTTGGCAAACTTAAAGCTTCTAGCCTGTAACCGACGGGAAAGTTCCAAAAAGTTAAAATTATTAATTTTTAACCCCCGAAAAATATTAAAAATGGCAGAGCAACTTTAAAGTCGGTGCGGACCTTTCTTTGGAGATCTCTTGTGGCTTAATGCTAACAACTATCAAAAAAACAGATTGCACCAACAGCCACGGATTTGGCAAGATCCACAAGTTTGGTCCTATTACTTTTTGTCGTATCTCCATCGGTTATACCTTAGAGAGAGCTAGATTTTTTTGATTTTAGGTAAATTTTACACATTTTCCACACATTTTTAAATTTCAAAACAACGCTGGAAACACATTAGTTTACATCCACTTGCAAAGAAAACTCACTGGGGGTTTGGGGGCGGAGCCCCCAAAGAGAAAAGAGAGTTTACAATATAATAAACTATGTTTTGCCTTGGTGGTTTTGGGGTAAAGTGATCACCTAAGGTCCCAATGTTCGTGGGTTCAAAACCAGCTGGAGTCGACAGATTTTTTTCTACAGCGACAAAAATCCGTGGCTACAACATACCTCCGAGGCGAAGTAAAGCCGTCGGTTTTTATCGAATTCTTCCTAAATAAATGGTGGTTTACGCTGAATCGGCAACCTCAAAATATCAAGGTTCCTTTGTGACTTTCTCGCGACTGGTAATAGCTCTGGGTAAATAGGCGCGGCTGTACCTTTTTTCTGTTCCTGTATCACGCACTTCCCAAAAACACTACCCCGCCTTTATTTCTGTTTCATCACTAACAAGAGCTACGAGGTAATTGGAGACGATCGTCAAGGTGAGTTATTACCAGAGTTATTAATTATTACATTCTATCCCATTCCCCTTGTTTATTTCAAGTGTGGTCATTCAATAATTGCATTGGGTTGTTTAGAATATCCGCAACCCCACCCCCAATTTATTATTATAAGGTGTTCTGTCTCACGACAGGTCCATTTCTTTTGTCAGTGAACTTAGACCATAAATGCACCCTGTCCTCTGCCTCCTCCTTCAGCTCTCAGAATCTTCTTCTTTCCTTCAATTCATCTGATATTTGAATCTTCCTTATTCCTAATCCTAATCTCCTCTTTCCCTCATTCTTTTCTTCTAAGTAAGACGTTATGCAGAAGACAGTTCTTCCTAAGGATGTGTTCGATACCGTGTAAAAACTAAATGTTAAATATCGAACATTCTCGTTTTAATATGATATGTGTTCAAATCCCACGTTTAAACAAAGTTTTATTTATCTTGTTAAAGAAACTTTCTTTGAAATATGATCACTTTGAAACTAGCAAATGCGATCAAACTACTATTGCGTCAAGACTAGTTACATTTGTCAAGATGTCATATTTTGCGATCGGATAGTAAAATAAAATAAAAGTATTAACAAGTTTAGTCAGATATTTTATTTCCTAAGCAAAATGTATTTCCAAGCATAAGTACCAAGGTATTAAAACTTGAAAAAGAAATAGTAATTTCAAGCATGTTTCTTATGCGAGTTTTATAACTACATATTTTTATTTGGCTGTTATAATAAAGAGGACTTGTAGATGAAATTAAAAAACTCCATAAATATTTCAAACACAAATAAATATAAATATGTTAATTTAATTAAAAGTATAGAATATACAGTACATGTCACGTAAAAAAATATAATTGGTGTAAAATTGTATCACTTCAATAACACATACAAATGAAAGGTGTTAAACTGTATAATAATCGTATATAGATAAGTTGTACAAAGCTCACTTATAAATGTGAAGCTACACTTTTCGGTGGCCGCATGATCTAACGCGCTACTCTTGCAATTTACTTGACTGCCGATGATGGGAATATTGAGGTTCGAATCTCGGTAGGATGTATTGAGGGTGGTTTTTACAAAATGGTTTTCCACTCTTCCTCCAGGCAAAGCTGGCTACACTTCCTCTAGATGTAACCTTCCTAAGCCCTAAAACCATTAGAGTAATAATTACATAAACAACCCAATAACCCAAACGGTTAGTAGGACGCGGTGCTAAACAAAAATAATGTGAAGTTGGTTTGAAGTGAAGTTTAAAATATGCGAAACAAAGTTTAAGTTGAAGTGGAATATAAGGTTTTTGTTGTCACATAACACTAGTAATAATTTTTAAATTATCCATTTAAGTGAATTTAGGTAAGTAGAAAGGTTTTAGATAGAAGCTTAAAATCATTATATTATTTTTATGCTGGCATATTTGAATTTATTTCTGCTTACCAGTGGCATAGCCAGAATTACAAATCGGAAGGGGGTCTAAAGTAAAATTCATCCTTCCCCATTTATCAGCCTCTCCAACCACCGTAAAACCATCCCTCCTGTACAAATCCTCCCCCATATCTTGCAATAGAAATTGTGTTAGATCATGGCTCAATTAACTCAAACAAGCATACCATGGTATTGATTGACTATAAGTTATAGACTACTTTCAATCGAGGTACCCTAGAAAGATGCAAAAAAAAAAAAAAAAATTCAAATAAAACACACAAAGAACATAAGTAAAAGTTTAAAATGAAATAAGAACAGGCTTAATTAACTGTTTAAGATGGTGACTTTGAGCCGAGTCCTCGGAGTGGGGGGGGGGGGGGGGGGGGGAGGTCCGGAACCCCTGGCCACGTCATTGCTTCTTACGATACAAATGTCATTTAATCTATAATGGATATTATAATAATGTTTAGTGGCTGTTATAAAATTTACCATGTGATGAGATATTAAATGTTTAGTGAGATATTTCAAATCTGTTTATAACATTGTACATAGAATCTTTCTAATTCCTTCGAAATATTTAGAAGAGGCGAAGGTTTTTGAAACGGGCGTTTATTCGAAATGAAGAAGATTGATCTTTTAGTCAGATATTTCAAATTTTCACACAGTCCTATAAATCACAATTCTTGTGTGAATTTAAAATAATTTGGCTGTCTTGAAGAAAGGTATTCTTTGCGATTCTCTTACTGCGATTATCTTTCTTCGGTAAACACACAGAAGGGTTTACTTTGCAATTCCCTTACTGCGATTTTCTTTATTCGGTAAACACACAGAAGGGTTTACTTTGCGATTCCCTTACTGCGATTATCTTTCTTCGGTAAATACACAGAAGGGTTTACTTTGGGATTCCCTTACTGCGATTATCTTTCTTCGGTAAACACACAGAAGGGTTTACTTTGCGATTCCCTTACTGCGATTATCTTTTTTCGGTAAACACAAAGTGAATATATTTTCGTTGAAACATGTGACCCTACTAAAGTTTGAATTAAACTATCTCTCTCTAAAACTTTTTTTTTTCCAAATAGATGGATGTGTAACAAGTTTTATCACAATATGTTGGATGGCTTTTTAGAGCTCCAATACCCTGTAAAAACCAATAAATATTAAAGGGTCAATTGGCTAGACCCCGCTTACAATTTTAAAAACCAATTGATATTAACATTTTAACTAGCTAGGAACCCACCTTTTTTTACCCAACTGAAAAGCGTGGTAGTTTGTTTCACTTTAATTAGTTTAAAAAATGATGCTTAACAAGATTCGAACTGTCACGTATGACATATGTTACACAAGTATTCTATGCACACATCCAGATGTGGAGTAAACTATGAACATAATTTATTCACGATTCTACGCCAAGTGTTCAAACAAATTTTAGCTACACGTGACATGGTTGGGGAAAAAAAACCTTTTTTTTTATTTTTAAAAATGCTTACACGAGAGGTTAAAAGGGGATTCCTTCAGAATTGTCTGAATATTTCACAAATGAATAATATATTCGACAATGACCTACATTCCAGCTATAGGAGAACACCGTTATATATTTTTCTATACGAAGAATAAAACTTCCTAATAGCAGACATAACATATGCGCGAGTTAAAAAAAAGTGTTCTTGGTTCTTTGAAAAGTTAAGTAGAAAAGTGCAACTGTCTACGAGGCTAAAACAATTGAGTTGTCAATGTCAGTCACTTAATGATGATTTTGAATATCTGTAACTACAAGCTTGATACCCATTTGGTCACTAAATTAATTTTGTGGGCAAAAATTCAGTAAGAAATATCTAATTTCTAAAAAAAAAATACATTACTGATCAATAATCAATAATACATCAAACCCATATTTAAACAGTTTTTTTAACATTTCGAGAGATACTGTAATTATTGTTCTATTGCGATGCTCATGACAGTAGAAAACTGTGACGTACTTCTGGGATTAAAAGAAGTAAATAGTGAGGATTACGACGGAACTAATGGGTAGTTAAAAATTTATCCAACAGTTGCAGTTTCGGATTCCCACGCAGTCCTTCAGATTTTTTAAACCTTCTTTCACTTGAAAAGATGGTAAGCTACGTTGCGTCCATAACAAGTTACAGCTTTGCGGAATCAATATATAAGTTGCGTCCACCATTTTAAAATCTGCAACCCTCGATTTTTCAAATTTCGGATTTTATCATAAAGATGACGTGCTTTATAGCGTCCAAACCAAATTTTCAGTTCTCTAGGACTCAAATTGTAATATACGTCCACCATTATAGGTCCACCATCTTGAATTTTTCTTAAAAAAAGATGGCATTTTCCATAGCGTCCATGCAAAATTTAAGCTCATCAAAATAACTGGAAGTGGGAGAAAGAATTGTGGCAGTACATGGATTTAAAATCTGTAGATTAAAACTTTAGAAGAAGTTTATAGTCTCCAACGAAAGGTTTCTGGGGAAAACACGTGTTAAATACCTTCATCCCAATGAATCTTTATAATTAAATAAAGAATGTCCCCACGAACTTGGTCATATCAAGAAGTTTTCCAGTTTTTAGATTCAGTTCTCGAGTTATTTCAGCCATTATAGACATCAATGTTGTTGTGATGATGAGTGAGGATCCCGAGATAGATCTTTTAATCACTGCTTCTTACTACCCATTCAGGCTATACGATTATGTACTAATTACACTAATGGGCGTAGGGATTAAGAAGGCTACATTTAGAGTAAGTGTACTAGCATTTTCGTGGAGGAAGAATGAAAAACCATTTTAGAAAAAAAACTCCCTCAGTGCACCCGACCAGATTCGAACCTCAAGCTCCTCATCATCGGTAGTCTAGTCCATTGCGAGAGTAGCGCGTTAGATCATGTGGCCATCGAGGCGGGTGAGATAGAAGATTAAAATTATATATTCTTCTGAAGGGCCTTTAAAAATAATACATTCTAGTTGTGTTTATGTTTTTTTTTTGTGGAAAAGACTTAGAGCATTTTACTATTTTATTGGTGCTATTTTTAAGTATTTGTAATATCACTGCAGATCACATGAATTGAAGTAATAATAGGTGTGGGTGGATCCGGCAACTTTTCTAGCGGTCGGTACTTCCTATGAGAATGGACTGTATCAGCGATGTAATTAAGTCATAATAGTGGCATACGTTGGAAAAGAGGAAATGGTTCTTGTTAACAAGAAGGTTGATGAAGTGACAGCTGAGTGGGTGGTTAACAAACAGAGGCTGGCACTCGAAATTACATCCAACTAAAGCTTCGGATACAGTCGCAATGTATGATTAAGTTACTGTTATCTCACCTCCAAAACAAATGATTGTAGGCTCCGTTCTACACTTTTAGTAATATTCATTTTATTATTATTATTATTATTATTATTATTATATTATTATTATTATTATTATTATTATTAGCACCCCGTCTTACTAACCGTTCGGGTTATACGCACTTATGCTAATGTGTAATTATAGGGTGATAGTGAGATGAAATGGAGAACTACAGTTTAACGTGGAATCCGAACCACGGTGGAGGCCTGGCATTCCTCATATTCACAAGTTGTGATTAATACACGTCTTGTCAGAGGTGAAGGAAGGGTTTGGGCAATCAGATAAATCCGTGCTGGGACCGAGGATTGAACTCCGGACCCTCAGCACAGTAGTCCGACAACTTACCCCTTAGACCAACAGTTCACCAATATTCATTATAGTTGTAGTAAGGAGAGATATGAGATTATAATATAAGGAAGTACTTATATGTTACATTTACTTAAATTGATTGGTATAACTTTTTTTTGTCAATTAAATCAAGATAAAAATAAGAAAAATGACATGCAAGATGATTTATTTAAAGAAAGACCTAATTTATCATGAATTATGAAGTCAATTAAAACAGGTGCAACAATACTTTTAAAAAGTCATCAGTAAGATTGTAATAATTCCAGAACATTATTACTGTACAATTTTACTGATGACTCTTAAGTGTTGCTGTACCTGTTTTAATTTACTTCATAATTCACGATAAATTAGGCCTTTCTTTCAATAAATCATCTTGTATGTTATTTTTTATCTTGATTTAATTGACCAAAAAGTTATACCAATCAATTTAATTAAATGTAACATATAAGTACGTTCTTTATATTCCTGTTCAGTTCTATACGCAGGCAGTTCTTTTCAGATTTTACATCTTACCATAAAATCTCTCCAAAGAATTTAGATATTTTTGTTTTGACTTGTTCATTTCCCATTTCTAACTATCGTTAAGACAATCCATAAATGGTTCATAACGTTATTTGAGGACACAGTTCACATTTTCAACATTTCATTCCACATGTTGACTATTCTTGTCTCAAAAATCATGTAAGGTAAGAATATAAAAAGTATATTATATCATAGATGTCCTCATTGTCCTAATTTGAATGACTTTCAAATTCGGTTTATTCACAGGTATTTAAAAAAATCAATGTTTAAAATCCTCTTAGCAAAAAGCTAAAATGAATCTTGCTTTCCAAACTATGTAATCGAAGCAACATAAGATATTAAAACCTATATATTTAAAATTCATTTAATTCATTTAATTTAATTAGATCAGTTTTAACTAATACAGTAAAATTACTAAATTCAAACATTTGATTTCATTTATCCATCAGTAACTTATTAATATTACAATTACATTTCAACAGATTTTGGGAACTTTTGGCAATATAATTTGTGTCTTAGTTCAAATAGATATGGGTAGCAACTTTAATGTATAAATTATTTTGGTTATAAACACCATTTTTAACTGTGGCAAAGCCAAAATTAAAAACATCCAATCCGTTTCAGTGATCGAACGGTCTAAGGCGTCACAATAGTGTGGGATTTTTTATTGATGACGAGATCGTGACCCGAATCCAGGTCGGGTCTACTGAGGGTTTTTCCTTAATGGTATCCCATTTTCCTTCCACGCAAATGTGGGTAGTTTACCTCTAAAATGCTTTCTTTCTCATCTCTACTACATTAGAGTAATTATAATATATGCGCTTAGCCTGAACAGGTAGTAATAGCAGTGATATATATATGTCCCTAATTATGTTTTTTAATTTCAAGACGTGGTGATAAAATATATTTTAAAAAGTATCCACTTGTTTAGTAGTTTGTGTGCTAAGCTAAGAATTTTGACCCTACGGAAGGGATATCTATCCGTCCGTTCCAAATTCAACCAAATCTATTTACGGAACGTACAAATATTATGTTTCTCTGTCGATTTAGGGAGGAATTACGGGAACAAATGAAAGAGAAATGTACCAATCGTTATGAATGCAGTTGTTTATTAGATCATGTTTTCAATTTTACCCACACTTGTTTTCCATTAGTCAATCTCTCACCTAATTAGGATAGGAATGTCACTCCACATTTGGAAATTAGATTTGTGACCAAATGTGAAGCCGTATAAAAGGTTTTATTTAATAGATGATGTGTAAGAGGGGGCCACTGATCGGGAAAACAGACAGCTACGTTTGCATTTTGTGCACAAGGAAAAAAAAAGCTGGTAAAGGTGCTTGAGTTTTTCGTTCTTGCCAGAAATTTATAGGCTAGGTCCACTTTAAATTTTAAAATATTTCATATAGCATCTAGAGGAATCTTATATTAAAATTTTCCTCTCGAGAACCACTAAAAATAGATTCTAGAGACATATAATTAAAATAAATCCAGGCAAGGAACACTCTAAATAGTTTTAAGGCCGATACGATTTTGAAGATTTTCTGGAGAAGGGCTACACCTAATATCTTGGAGAGGTACTTACTTACAATACTTGCTCAAGTATTAAAATTTTACTGGAGTGTTCAACACATCTTTAAACAAAATCATTCAGAATAATTTGTTCAAAGTTTCATAACCGGAGGAAACACCTTGTTAGAAATTGGTTTTTTTTTGCCAGTAAATTTGATATCCACGCTGATTTTTTTTCTCTCAAGTTTAAGTAGTGACTCTTGTGAACCATCAAAAAATCACACATTTAACATAAACACATGGGCAACAATACTTTTCCATAATGTTCTGAGGACAAATATTGAACATTTCTACAAATGGTGTAATATAATATATATATATATATATCACAAAAATATGTTGTACTAGCATTTTTAATATATAAATTGACTTATTTACATCCCCACCGTGAAAAACAGTTTTTCCCAAATTTAATATTTTATTAAAAAATTCCTATCTGAGCAGATTATTGAGGGGACGTGTCCCCTCTATTCCCCCCGATAACGACGCCCGTGTGACCAAGCAAAATTTGTCGTGTTGAGCCTGAAAAAGTTGAAACCACTTCAATTCGCAACGCCGTTTAGACAAAGTGGACCGCACTGATATCCTATAATTATTGGTTCAAAGCTAGTTCCATGAACCCCATACTTTCTTTCTGCTCTGTTCCCGCTTTTCAGCGAGCGTGTAGCTGTGGATTCATACGTTCACCGAAAAATAAAAAAAATAAAAAAAGCTCAGAACATAAAGGGGGTCGCGTAGCGAGTCTTTAACCAATTACAGAATTTCCGACTCATCGGAGCGAGCTGTTCTTCTAAAGTTCGACTGATTTCTCTTTCGTCCGCTTTGCCTGAGATCCTCCGGCACAGGAAGAACAAATTAAATCTCAAAAACCGACCATCTCGAGTAAGTAAACACGTACTGTAGAGAACTAAGAACCGTGGAGATTTGAAATAACCGTTTTAATAGAAAGCGTGAATATCAACGTGTTTTAGCGGCCTTCTTTTGGAGCTAAACGTTGATTTTTTAAAGCTAAATCTGGATTTCTCGTTTAAAAATTAGCGTACCATTCCATTATATTTGGGATGTTGCCTTAGTTTGTTTGTTTGTACATCTAACTTGAGATGCATTAGTTATAATCGGTTATATTATTATACTGGAAGTGTAATCTCTTCTAATATTTATTATATCATGTGGTGTGTGCGTGGCCTAGAGATGAATGAACCTTTTCGCCTTTGTTGATGACCCTGAGAAGCACTCTTGAGGAAATGAGTTGATAAGACATCTCAACATAAGTCTTCAGGATTTCCCAGCCCCGACTGCTGTGGAACTGGGACAGGATATGCAGGGTGATGTGGGAAATAAAAATGTTTGCCCGGCATATCTAATGGGACTGCGTAACGAGACACATATCATAGGACTATAACTAACCGGATGATTGTCTTATCGTATAAACGAACGGTTAAGTACAACGTTTTACTAAAAAAAATTAATTGGAACTCTCTCTCTCAATAATATATGATGATGCATAGATTCTCTTTTGAACATAATATTTAGAGTGTTCCTTCTTTTGGCGCTTAGCGCTGGTGGTTTGAAGCTGAATGGTCTACTTTATATTTCAGCGTACCATTCCGTGATACTTGGGATAAAAATTGTACCACGGCACAGCATTATAATTTGAGAACATTCATCGTGACATTGATATAAATATATGTCATCTACTAGAAAATAAAATATTTTGATGAAAAAATCAGCTGTTCTATGTTTGCTTTTGAAATTTATCGTGGGTCAACTTACAGCTTTCGGATTTCTGCGCCACTAAAGTAGATTCCATATATGATTTGAGTGAACGTGTGGCTCAAGCTCACATAAACTGTCCTTGGTCAGACGTCACACCACACACACACACACCTATAGTCTCTCCCTCACCTTTTGGACTCCTCCTCCAACCTCCTCAGAGGAAGAAGTCTTCGTTAGGTTTGAGACCGCACTTTTTCCACTCTGCTCTCTCGAGAAGGTCGCAATCCCCGGTGTCGCGGCGCTGCTCCATACGTCATGAAGGGCGGCTCGTTACAATCAGCCCCCGTTGGGAGACGCAAGGGGGAGGAAAGAAAGGAAGGTCACACTATCAGGGGGATCACTCCTCAGACATCGTCTCTTACAGAATGTAAACGTCCTGAGAATCCGTGACAGACCAAAAAAGTCAAATATATGAAGGATACATGTGTGAAAAAAGGTTGAGGGACACTTTATACACATTTTCCAGATCAGCAACTTTTATATTTCAAACACCGCAAAACGTCAGGAAATATATATTTTTTATTAATTTAAATATGACAGAGACTTCTTTTAACCATAATTTAAAGTGCATTCGAAAGTTCTAATGATTGTCCAACAGATGGCAGCACAACTCAATTTGAGTTAAAATTAGACTCCCCTCTCCTTTTTTTCCCTGTAACCTTCAGTTCTATTTAACTATTAGCCCATTTATTTAATAATGTAAAGAGTGATATTAATGTAATCATAAGAAAATATTATTGGAATATTTGATAACTTTTAGATTACCTTTAAAATTAATAAAACAAAATACTCGCTTCGTTGGACATGTGGTCTAACGCGTTAATTAGTGTTGAAATAGACTGCCTAAGACGGGGATTTTGGGGTTCGATCCCAGTCGGGTGCACTGTGGGTGATTTTTTTCTAAATGGTTTTCTACTCTTCTACTACGCAAATATGGGTGCAATTACTGTCAATTAAACTTTACAAATACCTAAAACCACTAAGGTAATTAGTACATAGTCGTATAACCGAATGGTAGTAAAATGTGGTGGTAAAAAAACTAATTAACTATAATTTGAAATTGAATTTTGTTTTCTCTATATCCTTTCGATAAAGTTTTAAAACTGATATTTTGACCAAGCTCCAAGTATCGAGTGACCCATTATAAAGTGTAAAATATGGAAAGTGTCTTGAGTTTTAGTTTTGAAAAAAGAAATTATTGTTATAAGGATTCCATTTACAACTAGACAAATGATTTATATTATGAGAAATATTTCTCCCAACACTTTGCAACACAATCATTATTATAAATCAAGCCATGCCTTCATAATTCCTGAATTACGTCTTCTAGTTGTTGAGTGCAAAAAAAAAAAGCCAGCTCACTTATATTTTAAAAAACTATTTTCTAAAACACTTTACCGAAATGGGAATAATTCCAAAATCAGTCTTTGTAATGTGCGTCGAGGAGTAAAAGAAAAACGCGCTCGCCAAATAATCTCTCAAAATAAGTTCAACAGTTTATTATTCTTTGACTTTTTTCCCCCGCCAATTTTGTACCAAGAGTGACAGACATTTTTTTTATCTTTTTTAAGTACGATATAAATCCGATAATCCGTCACGCTCGGAAATATGGCAGTTTTGGATTATCATATATGCCTCAGACTGTATAATGCGTGATGCGATAAAAACAAGGAAATGACATTTAAGGCGTCTATGTCATATTATATGATAATATTTTAATTACTTACATTCTTACTTAATTTATGGCATTAGGAACTCCAAGGTTCATAAACCACACTTAAAAAAGTACGCCACCTTAAGCAAGTTATATCCAGTCCACCTCATTACACCCGATCTCTTTCAGGTCCATTCTAATGTTATCCTCCAATCTGCGTCCTCGGTCTTCCTAATGGTCTCCTCCCATTGGCTTTACCAGTCAACACCCAGAACATGGTTCTAGAATCTTCCATTCGAGCTGAATGTCCTGCCCACCGTAATCTGCGAGATTTGACTATCCTAATTATGTATTGTGATGAGTACAGAGTATGTAACGCATCATCATTATGTAACCCCCTCCACTCTCCAGTATAATGATCCCTTTAAGAAATATATATTTGTAAGCACCTTGTTTAAGAACACCTTAAAATTGTTTTTGTCATGTAAGGCAAGAAACACTGTTTCACACCCATAGAAAACATCCAGGAAAATTGTATATTCTGAGTTTTACATTCCTTGACAGCAGGCGATATGTCAACAACTTACTGAACGAGTAATAGCATGCATTTCCTGACTGTATTACTGTATGTTCCTAATACACAATCTAATACCGTAATTTCCAGTTAAAATTGTTCCTAAATGTTTAAACGCACTAACCTTATCACTTGATATGTTGTTCGCGGTAATCTCTAAATTATCTACTCCCGATCTGTGTGATCATATACCTAGGTTTAGAAGTGAGCGCCGAAAATACTATTTCCTTGCTAGCGTCTAATAAAATGTCTGCATTTCGTGTAACAGCTTCCTTATTATCGCACAGGAAAGTTTGGAAAAATTTGAAAGAATTAGACACATTATTACTATATAATACAGGACGACTCATTTCGGTGGGCGAACGTCTAAGACGTCACTCTCGTGTGTTAGACTGTCCTGCTTGTGACGGTGAGATCGGTTTCATATCTCAGTCGGGTCTACTGGGGAAAGGGGGGTGTTTTCTGAATGGTTTCCCAATCTTTTTCCACGCGGATGCTGGTAGACTACTCTAAAATTCTTCCCTAACTCTTCCCTACCCCATTAAAGTAATTATAATATATACGTATAACCTGAACAGGTAGTAATATGGGGTGATAAATAAATACAGAACGACGAAAATCTCTCAAATGTAAACACAGATCGACTGCCAGATCAATGGCACTGGTGCGAATCCAAAATACGTGGGGGGGGGGGGGGTAATACTGCTACGCATGCTGGATTATTGGGTGTGTCGAATCATTGGCCGCAGGATTATGGGAATTTTATTGTGTAGGCCACTATTTGAATCAATTTCCTTTCCATGTATATATAATAAGATGAGGTGGCAAGAAATGTGGACTATGTCAGATTTTTATACAGTATTTATGACAAAAAACTTTTTAATTCAAATAAATAGAATTTAACTCCAGTTGATAAGTTTAGCTATATTGTATGCCTATAATGATCACAATAGTTCTTGAATATTTTCCATGGGTATTGGCAGATTTAAAAATGAAATTTTCTCTTTATTTGTAAAGTTTTTGTTCAAATGACATTCCATTTACAGATGTTCAAAAACTGTTGAGATGCTATTCATAGAAAATAAAAACAATTTTTTTCTACTGAATCAATATTATATTTATTTAAACATAATTTTTTTTAAAACTATATTTTGATTTTATAGCACCGCATATTACTATCCGTTCGGGCTGTACGTATGGTCTAGACTCTAGAGGTGAGAAAGTTTTAATTTTTAAGGAACTATAATCGTATTTCCATGGGGGAAGATTGGGAAATTATTCAGGTAAAAAAAAAACTCATTTACGCCCAACCGTATTTAAACCCCGATTTTCCCGTCATCGACAATCCTTAGACCATTCTACCACCGAAGTAGGTATTAAGGCGGCCTTACACCAAGGCAACAAGAGGCAACATGTAGCATGCGACATGTTGACTCAATGTTGTATATCGGAGAACACAGCTCCTGTAGCATGCTACAAAAGCATCTACACCAAAGCAACAAACTTCCCTTTGTTTCCAATCGCCAGTCTGCTACAAAGATGTCATCGAGAACGAGGATTTCGGCTGCGGCTTATCTTATTCTTGCCGAAGAGATAAATAATCCAAGGAAACGAAGAAGGTGGAGGAACAGACACGTGTTTGTATGACGAAATTTTTCCCAACAAGACTAGTTGTGACTGTCCAGTAGTAGTCTTTGCCTGGCCTTTGTTCTCGCGATGAAATTGGGTACCTACGAGGATTATTTATTTTTCTTTAAATTCGGGACGTAACATTCATTCTAATAATGCTTATTTATTTATTGAATTAATTATCTTGAATACTTCGATAAAATATTACATTAATTATAACTATCTCTCAATAATTCACATAGAATATTTATTCACCATGAACATCACTCAAGTTACAATTAATATGCAGCTATGAAAACAAGTTGAAACACATTCTACTTTTACTCTTTACACTAAAATCATTTAGACCAATCCATCTAGAAACACTGAATATATGCACTAGAAATAATATTTAAAAAAACTCAAAATAGGGGCACAAAATACAACGAACAATACCCTAAGTCACACGGTTCCGTTTCCTCTGAGCCCACTGCCTGCGGGAAGGTAGCAAGCAACACGTGGCAACAAGCAACTTTTGTTGCAAAGCCGCATGCGGCAGAGGAAACAGAAGGTAACATTATCGCATGCTACCTATTGCCTCTTGTTGCCCCGGTGTAAGGCCACCTTTTAAGATAATTAACAATATAGTAGATTTTAAATATTAAATTTTTGTTAGTCAAAAAAAATACTATTATGATGTTATTAATAAACTGAAATTAACTGCATTTACAGCTCAGTTGATACAAGAGTATGTGGCTTATTTGTCTTAATGTTTGATTCAAACAAATGTTATTTTGTTCTTTGGAATTTTTTTTTTAACTGGATTAAACAAATCGTAAAAAAAATGCGTTACAATATAGCTTTTAATTGTCTTTTTTATTTGAGATTTAGTGGTAGCTTCGTGTGGTTCTAGTTTTTCGACTGTGATTTGTTTCTGTCGGCCGTTAGGAGCAGTGCTCTCATTTATTTGGTGGGCGAAGCTTGAACTAACGGTATTAGTTTACGGTTTCATTAATTACAGGAGATATACAGCCACATAAAAATAAATTGGATGATCTCTTGAGAATAAATTGATTCGCTGTACGTATATTATTGGTCTGGTAGGAGAGACACTTCGGTATTTTATAAAATACATTTTATGTCGCAAAAATATAGAGCTATGTAACTATTAAGATTATTCAAATAGTTTTTATTACTATAGTAGATTATAAAAACACATAATCAAACTATTAAGGTATAAATTTCAATGCAATGCTAGAGTTTATATTTATTATTGTTTTTAGCACCGCGTCTTACTAACCATTCGGGTTATACGCCTATAAACTAATTTAAAAAATAGGTTAAGGATTAAGAAGGCTTAATTTTGGAGAAATTCACCCTCATTTGCGTGAAGGGAGAGTGGAAAACCATTTAGGAATTATTATATGACTATCAGAAGTTCCCGGCTTTGCCCGGAGTATCTACACAATGCATTGCGTGGTTACCCGAGTAAAGATTTTCTTTGCTTCAAACAGACAACAACAAAATCTCTTCAATTTATTTCCTTCGGACCAGTTTTTAGTAAATTAAAAAAAAATCTAATCAAAAATTTAAAATTCCTGCTTCGAGGTGCACATGTTCGTGTACAGGGGCTATACATTTTTAAAATTTCAGACCTCTACTTCGCGCAATGCTCACGACAAACAGACAGACAAATTATTCATTTTATCAATATAGATAATGGTAAAACTTTTATTAACCTACCTTATAGAAGGAATTGTAAAGCGATTACATTTGATAGACATTCCCGAAGATCTACTCAACCAATTTTTTTTAAAAAAAGTAACAAAATTAAAGTATTTAAACCAATAATCTTCCCAAGGATTTCAAATTGCAAAATTATTCAAAGGTGTAAGCAACAATTTCAGAAAACAACCACATCTTTCGACAGCAATTTTTCGTGTTATACCAAAGCAATATATATAATTTAATTTATTCAGTAAAATTATGGCCAGTGGCCTAACTAAGGTTAGACAGTTGGAGTGAGTGTCCTGGGTATCAAATCCATTAGCAACATTATAAAAACAAAGTTTCATTATTTTAAACAAGAAGAATTTTTTTTTTTAGGACAGTCACAGTAGAAGAGGTGGTATATGACAGCTATAGTAACTGTTACTAATGTATCCATTCGCCAAACCATATTATCTGCAAGACCGTATGTTGATTTTGTTGTTACTTTTGGCAGTCAGAAAATTCACATTAAAAAAATAAAATAAAATTAGGGCCTACTAACCATTTTTACATTATTGAAATATGAACTTATGAAAATAAATGTTTGGATTTTTTTTTTTTTGTGGTTTACTTAAAAAATGTATTTCAAACGAGCGCTTCTAAAAACGCGGCGTGCTCTTCTGAAATCAAGATTGATAAACAGACGAAACAAAGGCGGTTGATGACGTCATACAAACCATCTTTTCGGATGTGTTCTTACGTTGTTTACTAAATAAAAACTTTTTATTTTGAAACTAATATTTTTTATGTCTCTCTCTCTCTCTTTCTAAGTTTTAAAAAAACATGTATTTATTTTGACAAGTCTGAATATAATACTAATTAGTTAATTATTTAATACAGTATTATATCTTGTTGCCACAACCTCAAAACAAAAAACATAATAGATTTTATTAATATATTTTGTTCTTTCAATGAGTTAAGAAAACCCAAATTATACAGTAATCATTAGGGGAGTATTATTAGACTCGTTCTCCAACACTTTTTTATTGATAATATAGTATAACTATGTAAATAACCGGCCCCGTGATGTAGTGGTCATTGCACCTGACTACGAGTCTAGGGATGCCATGTTCGATTCCCGGCTGGTACATTTGGTATTTTTCCCTTTAGGGGAGTAATCCCAACGGTCACCAGGGTTCTGTTAATTAAACTTAAGTCTAGGTTAAGACTCACCCCCGCTCCATATCTCTATATTCACTATCATCACATCATCTCATTGTAGATACGAAGTGTAGACAACCTCCTGTGGTGCACCCTGGGTAACGTTCTGTAACAAGAGCGGGTAAAAGTCCACTCAGAAGGCGACCAAACCTGTATGTCAAAGTTCATGCCGGTCAAATGTGCCATACAATTAAAAAAAATTAAAAATGTATGCAAATAATAATTTTTTCCTTATAAGTTGATAGATTATTAGTGACTTTCAGTCAATGTTTGGAATAGAGAACTTTTTGCCGGCTGTCAGATAACACCCCTTGAGCCGTGGATGCTCTCCTATAGTTTGAGTACCATTAAAAGAAGTCAGCCAAATTTTAAAGAATATTTTTCAAGGAGTACCTCCTTAACCCCAACCCCTCCCCCCCCCTCCATCAGCCCTAGCTACACCTTTGTGTATGGAAGCTATTAAGACAAGATTGGAGACCTGGCGGTCTAGGGGTAAGGTGTCAGACTTCTGTGCTGAGGGTCCGGGGTTCAATCCTCGGTCCCAGCACAGATTTATCTGATTGTCAAACCCTTCCTTCACCTCTGACAAGCCTTATATTGATCACAACTTGTGAATGTGTGGAATACCAGGCCTCCACCGTGGTTCGGATTCCACGTTAAACTGTAGGTCCTCCATTTCATCTCACAATCACCCTACCATTACACTTTAGCGTAAGTGCGTATAACCCGAACGGGTAGTAAGACGCGGTGCTAATAGTAATAATAATAAATAATAATAATATAATAATAATAATATAAGATTCTTGATGTGACAAAAAAAAGTGGTTGATTTCTCTATAAATAAAGCTCTTATATTGTAATTTTTTTACAAAACTCACAGAAATTCTCAACTTACGATGTTTACTAAAAACTCTGGGACTTTGGACGAGTAAAAAAGTTGACTTAGACGAGTCTCGTCTGGAAGCCACTTGTAAAGTTTTACAGGCTAAGCCACATATGGTATTCACTGTTCAAATGTGGAGCAATGACTTTGGGATATTTATGCTTATAAAACAAATACAAGATATTTAGTTGAATTTTAATTAAATATTTAAACTGTGTCGATAGCCCACATATTGAAGTGTGAATTATTGTGAATATAGTATGAGTTTTCCACCCGAGGGTTGGTCCTGATGTGTCTGTCATCCATCCGAAGCTGGGCATGCCCTTAGGCTGGTTAGTGCTGCCCACACCATCTGGGTGAAAGCACATGTTCTAGGGAAGTCATTAGAAAGCGGTAATTTCCCGTCTCTTTCCGCACAAGCGATCAAGGTAGATACTACAACTTTTGCTGGGTAAAAGGACCGGCTACAAGGAGCCGCACCGCACCACATTTTTCCGGTGGAATGCTATCCATGTTTTTAAATGAAGTGGATACATGAGTTGGCACCACACCGCACCAGCGCGGACGAATCGTCGAGAGAGCATTGCGCCGCGGTGCGGACCATGTAGCCATACCTTAAGGTATTTTTACAAACTTTCCAGGGTTGTTTTAAATGCCACAGTCTACTATTTATTTTCGTTTATCTTTGAACACTTGTCGGAGTTCTTGGCTGCAGATTCAGAGGTTCCAGGTTCGATCTCCAGTGCTTCCAGATTTTTCTGTGAAACAGTGGATCTGGAAACGGGGGTCAACTCAGCCTCGTGAGGAAAAATCAGGAGCTACTGGAATAAATAAGTAGCGGCTCGGGTCCAGAAAACTGAGATCATTGACCCAAAGATTCGTTGTGCTGACAACATGACACCCTCTATATGTAGAAGTTGGCACTATCTAAGCCAATAGACGGCGACTCTTGGGTCGGTATGGCTCAAATGCGGGTCGACGCTATGAAGTTTTTTTCCCAAAGCAGATTTTTTAAATCCGCTTCGATGGCCGCGTGGTCTAAAGCGCTACTCTCTTGTTGGACTAGACGACCAATGATGGGAAGATCAGGAGTTCAAATTGGTTGGGTGCACTAAGTGCGGTATTTCCTAAATGGTTTTCCACTCTCCCTCTGTGCAAATTAGGGTGTATTTCTTCTAAATCAAGCCTTTATAATCCTTACCCTTTAGCGTAATTAGTACATAGGAGTACAACCCAAGGGGTAGTAAGACGAGTGCTTTAAAAAATATACTTCTGTATTCCCTTGAAATTCTCTTTTTCCCCCCTAAACCTACTCGGTTTGACGGTTTTAAGTCACTGAATGTCAGAACTAAACAGAAACAAATTTTTTTACACTGGAAACGTTTTTTTGAAGAGATTTTATCTGACCTGTATGTTTTGTCGATGTCCCGACCTACATTTTGGAGTCCCCTGTTTCGTCGGTAGTAATGTCACTAGTCTCTATTTCTATCTCTTTCTATCTCTCTAGACTCCGACTCTCTTTGTCTCACTCTGACTCCTGTGATATCGATTACGCCTCGTGACTCGATCCAGAGCTCGGATTAGCTTCTTGAATTTAATTAAAGTGAGGCGATTAAAAGCGTCCTTGTTTCTTTATTTTTTTTCTCCCTCAAGCCGATGTAAATATTAAGAAGAGACGTAAAAATGTTCACATCTTAAACTAATTATATTTTGAAGAATATATTTACCTACACCGGTGGTCACAAGGTTAACGGCGTCAGACTTGTGATATATGTATATACGGTATTTTAAAGTTGGTTTTCCCTGTCTATTCCCACACTAATGCAGGTGCATTTTCAAAAACTATTATCCTCATACAAATCCCATATTTTAATCTGACGACACTCACATCAGTCTTCGTATGGTCTAAGGCGTCAGTATCGTGATGGAATGAACTGCTGATGATACTGGTTTGTGGTTCGAATCCCAGTCGAGTGTACTGAGTGTTTTTTTTCCCTAGACAGTTTTCTACTTCCCTTCAAGTAAATACACGTAGACTTTCTTTATATTCCACCTTCCTAATATTTACAAAATTTGTGTTACTGTTCGGATATCCTGAACCAATAGAGCCTATAGTTATTAAAATAAAATATTTAAATAAAGTAGATAATACAATTTTTGCTTCTCTTAAAAGACTGTATTAGCTATGGATGGTTTAAATGTTTATATTAATTTAATTTTTAATTATATCTTGCAAAATAAAAAATCAAATTTGTTATTTTACTGTTTTATTATTTTATTTTAGCATTTTTTACTCTGTAAAGCCTTGTCCAGACTAGAGCAGAACATGTTCGCTAACATTTACTAAGAGCATAATCGTTGTTCTTTTCACTGTGGCCAAACTTGAACAAAAACATGTTCGCCCGTTGTGCTTCAATATTGGAGGTGCGATTAGTACGCTTGTGTGAGTACCAGCGGCTAAATACGTATTTACACTCATCAACAAATATCTGTAATTACAAAAACAAAAACAAAAAATACGGGTGTGACTCGCCCGCTGTCCCGCCAGTGACTGGATGTTGAGGGGAAGAAGTTCGCCGAGACGTTAAAACTACTCCTTAGACCGAACACGAACATCCTTTGATGTGAGGGGGGAGGGACAGCTGGTGGTTCGGATACTTAACAAAAACACCAACAAATTTTTATCGTAGATAAATGTTGGAAAACCTTCAGCGGATAGTGTTCGGTTCGTTGTTTTGTTCTAGTCTGAACCCGGCTTTAGACTATTTTACTTCCAAAGCGGGTTTCAGTTCAAATTATATTGAAAAGTTATCTATTTAATTAATTTTTGTTATTTAACAAACATAATCTGAG
The DNA here is from genome assembly GCA_033556935.1 of Timema podura. Lineage (NCBI taxonomy): Eukaryota > Metazoa > Arthropoda > Insecta > Phasmatodea > Timematidae > Timema > Timema podura. The sequence goes on along the minus strand of JAVRXN010000012.1, from coordinate 52,330,120 downwards.
AAGAACGTTTGTTTATTAATGTATAGTACAAATGCTGTGTATATCTAACATACTTTTCTTAGACTAGACTGCCGATGACTGGAAGATTGAGGTTTGAATCTCGGCTGAGTGTACTGAGGTGGTTTTTCCTAAATGGTTTTTCACTCTTCTTATGCGCAAATGCAGGTACACTTCATCTATTTATAATCTTCCTTCCCTTCCCTAAAGCCATTACTAATAGCATAATATAAAATTATAATTATTATAATATTAATTATTATATAAAATATATAATATATAATAATAATTAATATATTATTATTATTATTATTATTATTATAGCACCGCGTCTTACTACCCGTTCTGGTTGTAGCACAATAGTACATAAGCGTATAACCCAAACGGGTAGTAAGATGCGGTGCTGATAAAAAACTAATCGGGTAGGAATGAGGATGGTAGAATTTAAAGGAAGTAAGACCGCATTTTTTATGGAGAAATATTTGAAACCGTTTGGGGAAAAAAAATACTTTATTACATTCCAGCCCGGATTCGAGGTGATCCAGTGGTTATTCCGAAGTATGTTTCAAATTTGGTCAAAAGTCAATCTATTGATTCGAAAGTTACTAAGGCACATTCAATGGTCATCACAGTACTTCATTTTACCATCACATGGAAAACATTAAGAAAGGACAGCATTTACATATTTGGTTCGCTAAGATATATTACAAATATTCGACTGCATTATAAGCCCCATTTGGTTTTGAAAAATAGTTTTATGGCTAGTACTTCATATACTATTTATAGCTATGAAGCTAAGACTAATATTTAGCCACTTAGGTCGAAGTCGTCACTCTTGCAGTAGACTGTACCATTTATAACGAGGAGATCGGGCTTCGAATCCTGGTCGGGTGGTTTTCCCCTAAATGGGTTTACACCTCCCTCCAATAAAATTCTGGTACATTTCCTCTAAATTAAACCTTCCTCATTCTTGGCGCATCAGCGTGATAAGTACTTAAATATGCGTATAGCCCAAACAAAAAGACGTGGTGTAAAAAAAATCCTAAGTATTTATGTTACTATGGTTTTTGTATTTTTCAGACTAATTTGTTTACATCAAACCTATTTTGTTTTTTTGCTTTAAATGTTGTTTTAGATTTATTCAAGATTCATTACTGCGTGCATGCAAATGAATGTAAGGTTGTAAAGAGTAGTAAACGAGGTAAGGTTAGTAAAATTTCGTGAAAGAGATTGTATCTGGCACGAAGACATAATGGTGATTAATGAAGTGAGTAATGGAGTGGGTATGAATGGGGCCCTGATGCCGTATTTCCGTAGTGGAGCCGCCGAGTGGAGGGGGTGGTGGGGGGGTGGGGAATCGAGAACCTATAATCTGCACTTAGCCCTGGTAAGGAGCTTGGAAACCAACCTACCTCGTAATATCCCTCTATTTACAGCAGCGCAAGCTTGTTGCCTGAAAAATAAGGTATGAGGGAGTAAAAAAAAAATCATCCCTAGACTTCAAACAAATATTTTGGTTGAAAATGTAAGTTTTTATCAAAACAAAATTAGTAGTAATTATTAATTAGAAAGCAATTTAGATATTTCGATTCGTAAAGTAAGAATGGTAAGTCTAATAAAAGTGTATATATTTATTTTATTCGAGACATCTAACGTGCGTTTTCTGAACCGAGTCTTTATATGAGAAAAACTGCTTGGAAACTAAATTAATCTTGAACACAACAACAACCAGCTCCCTAGACGTTATTTTTTACTGTAAAGATACACCCACATTTCACCATTATACCATTTTTTGAAGCGCATAGAGGCAGAGCAGAGATCCAGGGTCTTCTTAAAGTCATTCGAAGCCTTTGAAGATGGAATAGTCTGATACCATTCAGTTGAAGTAAGCATACTTTATTATTCTCCCAATGACTTAATATTGAATCACCTGACAGGAGGCTAACTTTTACCTCTATCCGCAGACGGCATAATAGATTTTACAACGTTTTCTGAACGAGCCCCAATTTTATTTTTTTTGAGCAGAATACTGTTCACGGATGAAGCATCATTCAACATAAATGGCTTCAATTGCCATAACAGCCATATTTTGGCTGAACAGAACCCCCATGGTACCGTTACTAGCAACCATCAGAAGGTTTGAGCGGATATCATCGGCGATGTAACCGAAACTTAACTCATCCCACCACGTTCGACTGGACACATTTACAGAACATTTCTGGGAAGAAATTGTGCCACAGCTATTACAATATGTGCCACTTGTAGCACGTCTGAAAATGTGGATGCAACAGGAAGGAGAGCCTTTACACTTTTCTCTCAACGTGCGGGGATTTTTTTTAAAAATGTATGCTTATTTAAGTAAAATGGTGTCAAGACACTTCCGGCCTTGTCTGATTCAGGATGACGCCGAAGCATATGGATTCCCGTTCAGCCGCGTACGGACAGTACGAGCCTGGGTGACCTGGTGGTCTGGGGGCAAGGTGTCAGACTTCTGTGCTAGAGGGTCCGGGGCTCAATCCTCGGTCCGGCACAGATTTATCTGATTGCTCAAACCCTTCCTTCACCTCCGACAAGACGTGTATTAATCACAACTTGAGAATGTGAGGAATGCCAGGCCTGCACCGTGGTTCGGATCCACGTTAAACTGTAGGTCCTCCATTTCATCTCCAATCACCCTACCATTACACATTAGCGTAAGTGCATATAACCCAACGCGTAGTAAGATACGGTCCTAAAAAAAAAAAAAAACTAGAAAATATTTAACTTTTTTCCTTTTTTTTTTTTAGAAAAAAAAAATGTCAGCCAGTAAGTGTTATCTCATGTAGCGGTCTGGATTGTGTTTTTTTCTTGGAGTGTACTATATCTAGAGAGAGGAGAGAGAACATCTTGTCAAATTACCCAGCAGCATCCAGCTGCCAACCTAATTTCCCTAGCCACCCCGGTGAGACACGGAGTCAAATTGGGTGGCCCGCAGGAAACTAAAAAAAAAAAAAAAATCCCCGAATCAAAAAGAAAATCGATGGAAACTAATTGACACTCCTTACTTGATGGGAATACTCTACCTTTATTTTCGCTGATATTCCAATCAACTGTCAGACAACAAATCTGCAGTCAAAAGGGGCACTTAAAAAAATTACATTTGAATGTTTTCCCCTCTTATTTTTTACTTTTTATTTAGCACAGCATCTTAATACCCATTCGAGTTTTAGGCACACGTATTAATTACGATTATGTGTTATGGATCAGTATGATTTAATTTAGAGGAAGTGTACCCACATTTGCGTGGAGGTAGAGTGGGAAAACAATTAAAGAAAAACTACCCTCAGTACACCAGTCCGGGATTAAAACCCTGATCTCCTCGCCATAGAAAGTTTAGTCTATTGGGAGATTGACGCTTTTGTTTCTATATGTGACCCAGAATGATGGACATGAAGACAAAGTCGTCAGTCTCGTTTTGACTTATTTTTTTACCTGTAAAGCGTGAATTAAGATTCGAATACTTCTGGGTGCATTGAGGTGTTTTACCTCAAGGGTTTTCCCACTCTCCCCCCATACCAACTTCTTCTAAACGTCAACTTCTTCATTCTTGATTAATTACTATAAATATACAGATCCAGTCCAATTTTTATAAGAAAGACTATTAAGAAATTACAAACATATTTTTTCACAGCTAAAATTAATAAAATTTAGATTCAGTAACTTTTCTATCAGTCAAATAAAGCCCTTTATATTAAAATTGGACAATATATCTAGTAACTTTTATAGCTGTCAAATAAGGATCCTCTTATGAAACTTGGACAATGGATCTAGTAACTTTTATAGCTATCAAATAAGGATCCTCTCATGAAAATTGGACAGTAGATCTAGTAACTTTTATGGCTGTCAAATAAGGATCCTCTCATGAAAATTGGACAGTAGATCTAGTAACCTTTATAGCTGTAAGATAAGGCCCTTACTAAGTAGATTGGATTGTAATTTGTACGAGTATTAAGAGGCAAGCACGAAATTAAAAATTGAATGAAACACCTCCTGAGGTACATGATTGTAATCGAACCTTAGACCTCCCAGGTTGAAATCCACGTAACCCTATCCTTTGTGGCCAGCCTTTACAGGTTCTCAGTCTGACTGCTGGCCTCATATTTGGCGAGGATGATAAATGGAAGCTTCGTGGTCGGTTTTAGTTAGACTCGGCCGCGGCTCAAGTTGATCCGATATTCAGAACACAACGTTTTACAGCCTTTTACAGTCCATCTCTAGTTTCTAGGGTAACCCCCTCCCCCCTTCTTTGGCTGTTCCTTGCATCACCCCTCTCTTGGAGGATAAACCCAAGTAACAAATTTATTCTTGCGTTCATCCTTTTCACACATTCTGACGAATACTTGAGAGAGAGAGAGAAAAAAAAGTGGTCTTTTTTTTTAATTCTAAGAATTTTGTTTCCCTCTTTTATATTTTGTGTGTTTGGACCACATTTTACAATCCGTCCGAGCTACACGCATGTGTAAACTAATAGAGTAGGTTCTGAAAATTGACACCTGGACACGGTAATCGAACCCGGGGCTTTTGGCTTAGTACGCCAATGCTCTAACCACTGAGCTATCCAGGATTCGTCCCGTGCTCAGGGTCATTCTTCACTCATATTTTAAGGCAGAGTCCTGGACAGCTCAGTGGTTAGAGCATTGGCGTACTAAGCCAAAGGTCCCGGGCTCGATTCCCGTGTCCAGGTGTCATTTTTCAATTTTCAGAATATTATATATAGATGGAGTAATTCCCACTAATAAGCAAAAATAATAGCTCAACCTATTAATTCTTAATAGAGTAAGGGTTCGGCCAGACTGACAAGCGTGCGAGCGAGCGCGCGAGCGAGCGAGCGAGCGCGTAAGCGACTAGGTGGCCACACTGGCGAGCGCGCGAGCGAGCGAGCGAGCGCGTGATTAGCTGATACCTCTCGTTATTTGTTGACGAGGAGGCTCTGAATTTTGGCTGAATGAGTTGAGGGTAGTTTTAACAAGTGATTTATTGTTGTGGTTTTCTCCTCCTCTCTCCACGCTAATGGTGATTCTTATTTGTAAAGGCCTACTTTGATAATATTGAAGTATTTTAACATATCAGTTTTATATAAATATATACATGGTTTATGATCTTAGCAATTAAATTAGGCCATTAATAGCAAGTGTGCTAATAATAAGAATTGAATAGTCAAACGGTGACCTGGTGGTAGAGGGGTAAGGTGTCTGACCTCTTTGCTGAGGATTCGGGGATAAATCCTCGGTCCCGGCACAGATTTATCTGATTGCCAAACCCTTCCTTCACCTCTGAAAAGACGTGTATTAATCACAACTTGTGAATGTGAGGAATGCCAGGCCTCCACCGAGGTTCGGATTCCACGTTAAACTGTAGGTCCTCCATTTCATCTCACAATCACCCTACCATTGCAAATTAGCGTAAGTACGTATAACCCGATCGGGTAGTAAGACGCGGTGCTAATAATAATAATAATAATAATAATAATAATAATAATAATAATAATAATAATAATAATAATAATAATAATAATAAATAGTCAAAGCTATTATTTATGCTTTTAGTGAGGATTACTCCATCTAGCTATCATATTCTGAAAATTGAAAAATTGACACCTGGACACGGGAATCGAACCCGGGACCTTTGGCTTTGTACACCAAGGCTCTAATCACTGAGCTATCCAGGTGTCATTTTTCACTTTTCAGAATATGATATCTAGATGGAGTAATCCTCACTAAAAGCATAAATAATAGCTTTGGCTATTTAATTCTTAGTATGAAATCCCGTACAATTATAATAATTGTACAAATGGCAGCAATAAGCCAACTACCGAGTCGAAGATGGCTGCGTTATCTGATAGATAGCTCGTGATATTAATATAATCACATACTTGTAGCTGACGATTTCCGCACTCCATCATAGGCTCTGCTTTAAAATATGAGTGAAGAATGACCCTGGGCACGGGTACGAATCCTGGATAGCTCAGTATTTAGAGCATTGACGTACTAAGCCAAAGGTACCGGGTTTGATTCCCGTGTCCAGGTGTGATTTTTCAATTTCCAGAAAGTGTGCTAAACCTATCGATAGTAATAAAAAATTAATAAAAATGTCAAAATGAGAAGTTTTCCTAGCACTCAATGAACCAACATACAATAATATTGCCTAGCGCCTGTAAACTAGACTGTACCGGGTCGAGCGTGCGCGCTTGAAAAATAGAACCAGTTCTATCTTTCAAGCGCGCGCGCTCAGTCGCTCGCTCGCTCGCTCGCGCGCTCCAGTCTGGCCACCTCTCATTACAACCCATGTATTCTATTTTATATTTTAGTCGCTCGCGCGCTCGCTCGCTCGCGCGCTCAGTCTGGCCGCCCCCTAAGGATTAGAAATTTAGGTGTATCTAAATTTTAATCACAATTTAGTGGGTAAGAGGGGGAGGGGGAACTGGCATAACAACCTCCGGCCTTAACGTCATCGGAAAACTAGACCAGCTGATCCCAACACCTTAGTCCATGTGCCCACTAGTAAGGCTGAAAAAAATATATTTTTATGCACAGGGTAACTACTGATAAATATAAAATTAAGGGCACCTTAGCTCTTCTCTATCAGTAACTGGATCAACTTGCTTTCAAAATGAAAACATAGCATCTACAAGATTGTGTGTTAATTTGTATATATATATTTAAATTAATTAAACATGTGCTGCACTCTATTAGTGAAAATAACAATTTCACAAATTGGGCATCTTTCTGTTCATTTAGTGGGGCAAAAATTGCATGAACTCTTGCCCATTTCGTGTACTGGAAAAACAATCTCCTTATCAACGAGAAGCTTAACTGAAAATCGTTTTCGGATATAATATTCTAAGAATTATAAACTAACTAAACTTAGCCTTTCAATCTATAACGATTAAAGGTTTGGACCAAACTAGTTTTTTCGGCTTGTTGATTTAACGGACTAGGCAAAAAAATATTCCATTTGTTGGATTGGGTAGTCGCTTGGAACTGCCCAGTTAGTTAACAGGTCAGTCCAGAGTTTTTGTCCGGTCCATTAAATGGACAAGTGATGAAGCCAGTTCACGGAATGGACATAAATTTGACCAATTCATAAAATGGTCAATTTCCCTTTTAGGGTGTGACTTATCGCCCAATCATATCTTAACATATTCTAACACGTGTATTCTAGTTGGTGTCTTTCAGTAAACTGACCATGTAAAAGATTTATATATTTTTTATTTACTTTTCAGCACTACGTCTCTACCTGTTCAGGTTATACACATATATTATAATTACTCAAACGGGGTAAGGATGAGGAAGGAAGTATTTTAGAGGTAATCTACCTGCATTTGCTTGGAAGGAGAGTCAGAAACCATTTTAGGAAAAACCACCCTCAGTAAACCCGAATGAAATTCGAAACCCGATCTGCTCGTCTTCAGCATGCCAGTCCAACACAAGGGGGACGCCTTAAGCCGTTCGTCCACTGGAGCAGCCATTAAATTAAATATCCTATATTACTTATGATAAAACCATCAATCTGCTGTCTATTTCCGTGGGTGTTAATTTACGCAAGACCATTAATAACTCTAACCTTTAATTTTTTAGCACCGCGTCCTACTACCCATTCGGATAATACACTAAATTCAACATTAGTACAACATTATCATGGTTAATTCTTTTTGAAAAGATGAAATATTCAGTTTATCACCGTGTTTTTGAAGTGTTGTATATATTTATGTTTTAAGTAGCTTTAAAATTATTGACAGGCCAATGTCGTGTTTATTTATATTTTTAATAGTTATGATATAGATAAAAACCACGTTATATTAGGATTTACATTTTTATAGGACCTCATAAACACCTATCTTTTTAGACTTAAGGGTGTGATGGAAGAGAATGCTTGTTAAGTTGAATATGTTTGCAATTTTTATAGCGAACAATATTTTTGTGGAAATAATACGTAGAGTATTGCTTATGTAGATAGACATAGTTTATGTTTCTACATAAACTAATATCACCTGTTCTTTTATATAAACAGGTTATGGGGGGGCAAGACAAGTATTCCTACGCCGTGAACATGGGTCCAGTGACGCCAAATGGCGGCGCTACAAGACGTCAAATTTGGCACTGTATGCACCTGAGGGGTAGGCAGCTGAACACTCTTCGGAAAATAACAAGTGGAGTGTATGTTAATTATGAGTAGTAATATAGATAAATATTATACATGCATACATTACATACATACATACATAATACACAACATACACATACATACATACATACATACATACATACATACATACATACATACATCATACATACATACATACATACATACATCATACATACATACATACATACATACATACATAATACATACATACATATACATACATACATACATACATACATACATCATCATACATACATACATACATACATACATACATACATACATACATACATATACATACATACATACATACAACATATATACATATATACAAATATATACACATAATACACATATATACACATACATATATACACATATATACATACATATAATACATATATATATACATATATACACATACATACATACATACATACATACATACATACATACATACATACATACATACTCACACCGTTCCCTTACGGGGTAGGCAAGAAACTGTGCATATAGCTATAATAAAAACTCCGTACTTAATCCATCCTAGCTAACTTTCTCCACACTTCCCTATCCTTGTATACGCCCTTCGCTCCAACAACATCCATACACCGAGTCATACAACTCTTTTATTATTAAACTTCTTAATGTTTATCTTTTTCACACATTGGTCTACAACATTTAAGCACTCCTTACATGGCATACCCCTTCCTTTTGATCCACACACTCTACCTTCATATACTTGCTTCACCAATCGATCCACATTATCCTCTCAACATGCCCAAACCAACGTAAGACGCTTCTTTCACATTTACCTATTGGATTCCCTTCCAAACTGCACTCCTTCAGCACCATTTATTACTGACTCTGTCCATGCGAATTTTTTAAACATACAATCTTAGATATCTCACTTCAACCGCATTCATTTAATAACCAGTAAGAGACATTAAATTGCCTGACAACGGATACCCACAAGGAATTGCTGATTATTTCAAAGTTACGGTTGTTGGGACTTGACAAGGATTGATATTGTGAGCGAAGTGGTAGGAATACCTGTGTTGGTTGCATGGCATGCTGTATGTTTTGCCTACCCCGTCAGGTGCGTACATCACCAACTTTGACGTATCATAGCACCACCAATTAGTGTCGTCCACTCACAAGCTTATTACGTGAAAATATTGTTTTGTCACCTCCTACAATGTATACACATTTCATTTTTACCTGGGGTATGAATAGCCCAGTATATTGTGCATTACAGACCTTTTAATACACGCTATCCCACCATTCACTCAAACAACATTTAGTAGGTGACCTGGCGGTCTCGGGGGTAAGTTGTCAGACCTTTTGTGGGGGTCCGGGGTTCAATCCTCGGTCCTGGCACAGATTTATCTGATTGCCAAACCATTCCTTCACCTCTGACAAGAAGTGTATTAATCACAACTTGTGAATGTGTGGAATGCCAGGCCTCCACCGTGGTTCGGATCCCATGTTAAATTGTAGGTCCTCCAATAATCTCACAATCACCTACCATTACACATTAGCGTAAGTGTGTACAACCCGAAGGGTAGTAAGACGCGGTGCTAATATAATAATAAAATAAATATTAATATAATAATAATAATAATAATAATAATAATTAAATAAATAATAATATATTTACTTACTTTGTAAAAAATCAAACTAAACATATCGACCAAAGCAACAATTTTATGTAATATTTTGGCCAAACAATTTTGCCAACAATCTGTACAAGATACTGGCCTTGTAATGATGTAGATTTTCTCCTGTCATATTATTCAAAATTCAAACGTTCCCAACCTTAATGGCCCAAATTTTTAAAAATTTAACTTATTCAATCTTTATTTGTTAAAAATCTTCTCTACTGATTTAACAAGCCTGGATGGTCCTTTTTTTTTTTATATATTGTTGAGATGTCTTTTTTTCAACGTTCTAAAATCTTGGCTTTTATTAAGATGCTTCAATCCCTCTTCTCTGATTAAATATTCCCAGCAAGGCACTCCCAGATAACTGTTCTAGCGTCGTTGATTTTCTTTTTCTGTCTTTAGTTTCAAAATCTGACGAACACGGTTTAGTCTCTTGAAACTGGAAGATTCTAGAAGCTTTCTTGTTTGACTATAACCAGAAAATGGTCTCTTCCAACTCCATTTGGTCTGCAACCTCGCTGTAAGTTAGGTCCACGGCGTGAAACTATCCAAATTTCAAACTTTAAAGATACCGCGTAACTTTTCGTTCCGACTGCGCTAAATACCGTGTAATGTATGTCATTTTTTTTAATGAATAGATCCAGCATAATTATATACCTGTAGTTCTCATGATAAAGTGTGACAAAGTTACGATAGCCTTATTTCGCGATCCTTATTGTCACACCTCAATAAGTTCCTCTTGATTACAAATAATGTCGTTTCCTAGGTTTTTTTTAATCAGTCACTTTCAAGTCAAAGACTAAAAAATTAATACAATTACTGAACACACCTTTTTTAACTAAATGGCATCTTTATCTAAGTTTCATGTTGTTATTATTAACTTGTAAATTCCTTCAGGAGCTGAAATATTAATAATAACTTAATTAACTGAGTGGAGAATGACCATGTTTTAAATGGACCGGACCATTAGGCACCGTATCTGTTGGTTCCACAATTTGTTGACAAATTTAAACAAGATTTGATCAAATGACGTATATTTTCTTTGAAAATTCTACTTTCGGTCTTCTTTTTTTAACCTTTTTGATTAAATTTCATAACCTTTAATTTTTTTATAACCAATACAAACAATTGTGTTTAGTCATTTTTTCTTATTTAATTCTAAATTAAAAACGTTTCATAATTTTTTTAAAAAAAGACACATTAATGCTGAAAAGAATCGTTAAGATATTAGATTCAATTTTATTTTTTTGTTTTATATTAAATGGAGATATTATTTAGAGAAATATGTTCCCAAAATACAGCTGAAGATAATAAAACAGAGAATTTAAATAATTGGTATATGTTATAGTTTTCATTGGATTTAAATTGTGTTTTGCATCGTGGATTAATATTCATTTGTAATATCATAATAGGCCTACTTATTACGTTAATGAACATAGATGAGGAAGGTATAATTTTGAGTAAATGCACTCTAATCTACCTAAAGAGAGAGTGGGAAATCAAATAAGAAAAAAAAGCATCCTCATTACACCAAGCTGTAATTCGAACCTGAAACTTATCGTCAAATGCAATAGACCATATCAGACGAGCTTGACATCTTATCCCGCAAGCCCAACGATGTGGGTGATTTAAAGTAACGAATGAATAAAACATAAACCATCAAGCAACTAATCAAACCAAAAATGGCAGTAACATTTAAAATGCAATATTTCACCGTACAAGTTTGAATAATTCAAATAGGATTAAAAAAAAATACACGTCTTATTGATATTTCTGTTAAAAAAAAAGAATGTCTTAGAACTGTTCAAAATAATCTTGCAAGATTATTTTACGGTTCGTAGAAACTCTGTCTGGAACAAATCCGACAGTAATACTCTGGTCGAAGAAACGTCTTTACACTCTTATGGAAAAAAAAAAGTTATCGAGTTTTTTTTTCTGCGACGGTTTCGGAAATAGAAGAAAAAGAAACCAAAGACGGTGGAGAATTCACCGTGATGTTTCACACTAGCACAATCCGACCGCTAAAACTATGTCCCCGCAGCTAGAGAAAGTTGTCTGGGTGAAAAAACAGACAAATGTTTGGAATAATAGGTCTACGGTGACCACCTGTGTGGCCTAGTGGCTGGAGTTCCTGAATATAGATCCACAGGTCCCGGGGTTCGATCCCCGGCGCTTCCTTATCTTTCTTTGCAATAATGGGTTTGTAATGGGGTCAATTCAGTACCTTGAGAACAATAGAGAAGATACTTGATAAAAGATTAGCAGATCCTGTTTAAAAACTGAGATTAATGATCGGAACACCTCTATCCGTGGAAGTTGACACTTCCTTCGCCAACAGACGATGGCCTCCTCGCTAGGAATGGCTCGATTACGGGCTGACGCCGTGAAAGTTTTTTAAGCCTATAGTCTGACTTTCCTAACATCTTACAGCTAAAAAAGTTACTAGATCTATTTTCATGTTTTCATACGTCAAATCATGAGAGCTGCAGTCATCAGTTATAAATAATTTATAACACTTATAATAAAATAAAATCTTTTCAAATTTTACCCAATAAATTGAATGTTTTTATTATATATAAGGCCGTTTGTATAAAAATTGGATTTTACTTTGTCTGAATAGTGTCAAGATATAAAGTAAATGTTTGAGTTGAAAATATATCTAGTTTATATTCTAAATTTGGTTGTGATGGCATCAAGAAGTATTTTTGGATTCTTTCCAAAATTTTAGCGAGAAATAATTAAGAAAAGAATAAAGATAAAGATGTAATACAATGAAAACAGCAAAGAAACTATTATGTATGTGAACTTTTTAAAGATCCACAAAAGTGAAACTTTTTTTGTTATTACAACAATTTTGTATATAAATGTACAATATACCAAAACAAAAACTTGCTCAGTTAAAAGAAATGTTACAAGAGAAATTTCTGGTAAAAACACAAACGCGCCAGAATAGAAAATAAGAAGAAGAAGAAACTGAAACTTTATAAACCACAAAACTAGAAATAAGTAAAAAAATAAAGATTAAACAAAGACGTTTCTAGAGTAAGAATCATTTCTCCTTGATATTTTTATAGTCTCTGGATCTAAACCGTGTATCCTTATTTATATTATTACTTTTAAACTTTTTCTAGAATCCTTGAAGATAGAAGTATTGTAACCGTAAAAAAAAACTAACTCAAGATTTTGATAAATGTTGAAGTTTCGTGACCCCTTGATACCGAAAAGTTGTTTTTGCGATGCCGTCTGTTTGTAGCTCGGACTAGAGTCGAGACCATTTTACCGATCGGGCTAAAATTTGGCATCCCACCCGAGGGATTTTTGGAATTAGAAACTTGACCCTAAATTTAAGGGTAGCTTACTGAAAGACAAAAAAAAATATCTTAAAACCCATTTTAACAATTTCGATGATTAAAATTCGTATATAGGCACTACAAAAAAAAAGAAAATTCTCTTTTTTGATGAAAATAACGTTGAGGGTATATTTCATAAGCAGAAATGTCCCATTTTTATTATATTTCTCTGTGCTGGAGTCCGGGGTTCAATCCTCGGTCCCGGCAAAAGATTTATCTGATTGCCGAACCCTTCCTTCCCTCTGACAAACGTGTATTAATCACAACTTGTGAATGTGTGGAATGCCAGGCCTCCACCGTGGTTCGGATTCCACGTTAAACTGTAGGTCCTCCATTTCATCTCACAATCACCCCTATCATTACACATTAGCGTAAGTGCATAAACTCAAACGGGTAGTAAGACGCGGTGCTAATAATATATATATAATATTATATATCTCCACAACTCATTTGAGGCACGATGTATTATCATTGTAAAGTTGTAGTGTTATTGAAAATAAAAAAAACCTTTATTTGAAATATATATATTTTTTAAACCAAGAGTTTCAAGAAATATAAGCAAACATATTTTTATAAATGAAGGTCTGGTATTTTGGAGAGTTGATTATTATTCTTTTTGGAGGACATGGATGTTACTATTTTTTTCAATATTAATCTGTAAGATTGTATATCCATTTATTTAATAACTATGGTGGAATGTAATGATCTTTATTCTATAATGTTTATATAATAATGGCTATTAAAATAGGTTCCATATCGTATAAGTTTTAAATAAACGCCTCCATTTTTAAATAAATAAGCGAGAGAGAATATTCTATGCGGCACACCGTACTATTTATTTTGTTTTAAGTTAGTTAATAAACTAAACCTTCTCTGTATCTATACGTACAAACTCCTAAAACACATTTAAACACCTCCCTTAACCCCAAAACTTCATCAAGTTACGTTCCATCCGTTACCGCCTTGAGATGGGTTGTACCCCCACCTCACCTCCTTTATTCATAAACCACCCGCTACCTACCCCCACCAACACTCCTCACGTCCCCCATATTTTACATCCTTCTAAATTTCCTATTCCTTCGAAACATTTACTGATATGTAAGAAAATATGGAAATAGACGGTATTTCGGGGCCCCCCATTTCAGTTTTGACGAGGTTTTGTTTGTTGTGACAGCTTTAAAATACGGTTATTTTCTACCGAATGTAATATGTAAAGTATTCAATATTCGTGAAATGTCTTCTTCCTTATATGGGCATACTTATTTGCTTTACATAACTTAAATTCATGGTTATACGATTCACACAATACAAATTTATATTTTGTTATAATGAACCAGTTAAATTTGGGTAAAAATAAATGGTACGGTGAACCAAAAGGACATTTTCGCTTCTTTACTGCAAATCGAGATATTTACTTAAAATTCTTAAGATATGTGAAATAAAAAAAAAAGAAATAGTCGCAGAAATATAATGGAAGGACAGAACATCGAATTTAACCAAATAAGCATAGATTAAGTAATAAACACCCGCTTCGGTGGCCGCATGGTCTAAAGCGCTAGTCTCGCAGTAGACTAGACTGTGGATGACGTGGAGATTGAGCTTCAAATTTCGTTTGTTGTACTGAGGTTTTTATGAAATGGTTTTCTACTCTTCTTAATTCAAATGCGGCTACACCTCCTTTAAATATAGCCTTCCTGATCCTTGAAACCATTAGCGTAATTAGTACATAAGAGTATAACCAAACAGAAGCAAGACGGGTGCTAAAAAAATAAAAATAAACACTTTACAGAAATCTATTGGTCTGGCGGTCTAGGGGGTAAGGTGTCAGACTTCTGTGCTGGGGGTCCGGGGTTCAATTCCCCGGTCCCGGCACAGATTTATCTGATTGCCAAACCTTCTTCACCTCTGACAAGACGTGTATTAATCACAACTTGTGAATGTGAGGAATGCCAGGCCTCCACCGTGGTTCGGATTCACGTTAAACTGTAGGTCCTCATTTCATCTCACAATCACCCTACCATTACATATTAGCGTAAGTGCGTATAACCCGAACGGGTAGTAAGACGCGGTGCTAATAATATAATAATAATAATAAATAATATATATATATATTATATAATCAATAATATTGAGCTAAGAGGAACAACTCAGACCACGAAAGAGAATAATAATTAATTTCTCAGATCTCCATTTAAAATATATATTTGCTTAGAACTCGGAAACAATTGGTTTTTATAAAAAATATATTTCAAATAAAAGCTTTTCTAATTATAATAATCATATAAAATTGACGTACTAAGTTATTTTGTATCTCGTGTTAAGGAGATATGATCAAAATAGGAGATATACTCTGTGTAAAATACCCTTTTAAGTATTTTACCGGTAGAATGAGAGGTGCCATTTTGTTTTTAATGGTCAACAGTGCCTAGATACGAATTTTAATCAAAATCGATGAAGCCAATTTTGAGAAAATCAATTTTATTCTTTTTTAAATCCATAAACTACCCTTAGTCTTATGGTCAGATATCTAATTCCTAAAACTCCTCAAGGAGTACCTTATAAAGGATACTAAGTTTTAGCCCAGCTGATCAGTTATATAGGCCAAGATACAGACTAACTGATACAAAGCATTGCGTAAAAAAATTTCTTGGTTTCAAGGGGTCATGCAACTATTATACAGTAATACATATCTTGAATTCGATTATTTTTTTACGATCCGATTCCTATTTCTTGGAGGAATAGAGAGAGAGTATAAATCATAATGTTATTGAATTAACTAATTATTGAAATAACGAGCCAATATTCCATCAAGTTTATATACCATTCTTTTCAGGGTCTAATAACATTGGGGCATAGGTATATTACATAAGAGACACAGATCCTTCGTGATAATGAAAGTCTTGAATAAACCAAACTATTCGGAACAGCCCACAATGGGTTTACACTTACGTTTTGAAAGTCAGCTTTGCTTGTGTATAGTTACATGCTAGTAAATTACGTCAGTAAGCACGACACATTTTTTAATCTATAAGTAGATATGAAACGAGAACAAGGGGTTTCTTGTTTTTTTTTTGAGAGTCTTTAGAGAGCGCTAAAGAGGTTTTTTGATAGTTGACGGTAAGGACCATCGAGGTAGGACCTATGTAGTTCTTGTCCAGGACAAGGAGGGGGATTAATTCACCGATATAGTCGTACGAATGACTACTTGGGATTTACTAATGTTTTACCAATTAACTATCTACATCACATTACGCGCTATAGTTTACAATGAAACCATCAACACAATGAGTTTGACTATTTTAAACGTTTCTGACACAACATACCGCCCTTTGATAGGCTATCCTGACAGATTGATATGTATTATTATTATTAGCACCGCGTCTTACTACCCGTTCAGTTTTACGCACTTACGCTAATGTGTAATGGTAGGATGATTGTGAGATGAAATGGAGGACCTACAGTTTAACGTGGGATCCGAACCACGGTGGAGGCCTGGCATTCCCACACTACAAGTTGTGATTAATACACGTGTTGTCAGAGGTGAAGGAAGGGTTTGGCAATCAGATAAATCTGTGCTGGGACCGAGGATTGAACCTCGGACCCCAGCACAGAAGTCTGACACCTTACCCCCTAGACCACCAGGTCACCGATGACATGTAGATAATGGGTAAGGGGAGGGGGAGCAGTAATATATGTACATATAAAACATGTAAACATATGGATACAGTGTATAAACCGAACCAGTCAAGGTTATCCACTTTTTTTTAGCGCCTTATCTTATTACCCGTTCGGAGTATACGCTATATCCACATGTTAGCTACACTATTTGGGTAAGGATGAGTGAACCAGTATTTAAAGGAAAGATATGTATTATATATATATATATATATATCATTATCTTAGAGGGAGAGTGGAAAACTACTTTGGAAAAAAAAACCACCCTCAGTACACCCGACCAGGATTCGAATCCGTGATCTTGTCCATCGGCAGTCCAGTCTATTGTGATAGTGACAACTTGTTAGACAAGTTGACCAGGGAAACGGGCTATAGCTATACTATTACTAGAGGGTGTCCCAAACGAAACCGGCCCCAAGCCTACAGTATTTCTAGGTCTGTGTTTTAAGGTGAAATGGAAGGCGACGCGAGACAAGGCCAGTGTTTTAGCATTTTTTTATGGCAAAGCATTTTTTGGCTAAAATATAAAATTGCCCCAGTACAAACAGTTAAATTTTCTTCACGTGGTGATATCAACATGTTCTGAATATCTGTCATGAGCATAGCGGCATTAATGAGAAACTTTTATTGAAGAGAAAAAGTTGTCATTAAATTCCAGAACACCCTTAAAGGACAGATATTCAAGAAATGTTGAGGTCCCCATGTGAAGAAATTTAAATGATATATTCCTACTGGAGCAATATATTTTATTTATTTTGGTCAAAAAAATATATTTTGCCATAAAAACTGCAAAAAATACTTACCTTTTCTCGCCTCCTCTTCCAACCCACCTTAAATGTGCGTCATAAGGCGCTCTGCTTAGTTTAAAAAATAAACGTTCACCAGTCACAGAGCGGAACTAAGCAAAGTGGCTGATGGCGCACATTATAAAAACAAACTATGAAATACCGTGCATTTAGGGTTCCGTTTTATTTGGGACACCCTGTATATAGCGCTAGAATCATCATCATAGATGAAATTGGAAGATATCAAGAGCTCAGCAAACTAACGCAATAAAGGTTTATTAAAACATGAGAGAATTTAAGTCCGTTAGCGGGGGTTTATTTGAATAATGCATACATTATCAAGCTGTTGTATATCCGTCGCTATAAATTCTGCATCGCTGCATCTCGTATGTTTAGAATACATTCACTAGAAATGTAACACATCTATTATATTCCCGCGGAACTATTAACACCACATGACGCAAAACATGAGTTTAATTCTTTTGTGACGTGTTCAGTTTATTTTGTTGTTGATTTTTTCACTCCTCTAAAACAAAGATATCTATCCACACAAATCAAACGCATTTGGAAGAGCGAAAGGCGTTGCTATTTTTTTTTAATAGATACTAACAAAAAGAGATGGTAACTAAATGTGAAGCAAAACTAATCTATAAATACTCGTTTTCGGTTTAGTTATAATCTAATATATAAAAATAGAGAGTATAGAGTATATCTACAACATATACTGGTAAAATGGGTGTATTAAAATATTTACCCAATAGGTTATTTTGCGAAATATCTTGAGTTGTGTGAACAGAATATTTATGTTATATTCATAGATTAAATTTTAATTAACAAAATCCACGTATGCTTTTTTTTTTTTTACAAATTAATTCCAAATTGAATTTAAATTAATCCTCTACCATCGTTATTTTGAATTGATTATTGTATTTTTATTCATGTGGATTGGACACATTAAAATTACCTTTAAAGCGCTATGCCTCTTAATGAAACTAGAGGCTAGGTTTTAATATTGACCTCTTTAAAGATTTGCCAGGAAATTAGATGCACAATTATAATCAAACCAGGAATTTGCATCAAAGGGAGGTTTATCGTAATTTTTCATTTGGCGACCGCCCAATTGGACTAATTTTAATAGGGTTTTCTCAATTTAAAATAATTTTTTTCAATTTTCTTTAATACCGTAAAACAGTTTCATTTGTCTTAATTACACTGTTTTTTAATAATTAGGGTAGAGAAAATCACAAAAACCGGGTTCGAACCGTAATACCTAACATAGAGGGAAAACAACGCTATACAATTAAATATATGTGAAAGGCGAAGCTTGGAGGATGAATCATTATAATTACGTGGATAAACCGTAACTTATTTTTATTAGCACTTATATTACTACCGTTCGGGTTGTACGCACTTACGCTAATGTGTAATGGTAGGGTGATTGTGAGATGAAATGGAGGACCTACAGTTTAACATGGGATCCGAACCACGGTGGAGGTCTGGCATTCCACACATTCACAAGTTGTGATTAATACACGTCTTGTCAGAGGTGAAGGAAGGGTTTGGGCAATCAGATAAATCTGTGCCGGGACCTAGGATTGAACCCCGGACCCTCAGCACAGAGGTCTGACAACTGCCCCCCCCCCCCCGATCACCAGGTCACCTACAAGCTGTAACTGAATCATATTCTAAATTTTTTTATTGAAAAATGACACTCGGACGCGGGAATCGAACCCGGGACCTTTGGTTTAGCGCACTAATGCTCTACCATTGCATTGGCACGCTAGGCCAAAGATCCCGGGTTCGATTCCCATGTCCAGACGTAATTTTCAATGTATTTGTATCGAGTTAAGCTAAGACACTTAACCTAGTGTTTCATATCCTTCCTATTATGAAATGTTGGGACATATCTTCTAAATTTCCTTCTAAGCAGGATCTTACATTACGTACGTAATAACCATAATACAACGGAAATTATAAAACAAAATGTATTTCTGGTTTTTTTTAGCACCACGTCTTACTACCCATTCGGTTTATACGTCTATGTACTAATTACACTAGTGGTGAGGGATTAGGAAGGTTTAATTGAGAGTAAGTACACCCACATTTCGGTGAAAGGAGAGTGGAAAACCATTTAGTAAAACCACTCTCAGTGCACCCGATCTCCCCATCACCGGCAGTTTAGTCCAACACGAGAGTAGCAAGTCAGACCATGCGGCTACCGAAGTGGGTGCTACCCTATTTAATCCTCCTTTGGGATATCCGTAACTTACACTTATTTAACGTCAAATGAGGAAGAGAAACGAATTTTTTTAAATGGCTTTAAAAAGCAGTAGCCTGGAAAGAGGATAGGAAAATCCCTACGTTGTAAAACCACCTCTTAATAGACTAAGCCTGGATTCAAACCTAATCCCCAACTCCAGAGCCAGCCCTGTCGGTATTAAGGGCAAGAATTTAAACACAGGATCACGTCGTCCCTGGACTTACAAACGAAAAGACTAGCCCCTATACAGAGCTACCGGTTCTTCGGAGCCAACCCCAGGGATAGGAATTGTGATACTGGGGTGCAAGTAAGAACTCCACTCTAAAATATATATATATTTCACCACGTCACCTTACCCTTTCGGGCTATACATTAAGGTTAAATAGGTCAATGACGAGGAAGAAATAATTTAGAATAAATGTGACCTCATTCACGTGGAGGGAAAATAGAAAAACCTTTTAGGAAACAAACCCACCCTCAATAAACTAGGACTAGGACTCTAACCCCTAATTCCCATCACCGGTACGAAATACAGCCTCTTGGGGGTTTAGTAGTCATAGCTCCTGGCTACAGATCTAGAGGTCTCGGGTTCAATCCCCTGCGCTTTTTGAAGCAGAGGCTCTGTAACGGGGCTCAAACTCAGCCTCATGAGAACAAATAGGGAGCTACTTGAATAAAGAAGTAGCAGGTCTGGTCTAGAAAACTGAGAACAACGGCCGGAGGGCTCGTTGTGCTGACCGCATGATACCTTCTATCCACAGAGGTTGGCACAATCTTCGCCAACAGAGGGTGATCACTTCATATACAAGGCGAGAGTGATCTCCCCCCCCCCCACACCCGCAACCCCACAAAATCTTGTATCGGACGTGTCGGGAGTGAGCGTCGGGCGAGTGAGTGAGCCACGTTGTGGTGTAGAGTCGGTTGGATGTGCGAGGGTATTGATTGTTCCTCCCTCCATCTCTCTCTCTCCTTACCCCGCCCGGCAACCCAGGGATCAGACCCTGCCTTGCCCTCCAAGCCCCGGGACACGGCGCTTCGCTCCTTCTTTCGGTCGACGCCACGTGGGAAACGGACACGCCGACACGTGGGCAGCGCGGGCTCTTAACTAACCCCTCAAGGGAGTTTGGGAATTCACCGCGATTCTCTCTTCGATTCCCTCTAGGGTCTTGACCCACCCACCCCTTCCCCTCACCCATATGTATACTCTGAGGGGGAGCTGTCCGTCAGCGTACGAAGGGCGTTGACCCTCTCAGTGTCGCAGGGACAGGGATGGTACACTCCGTTTCACGGTGAAAGCTTACTGTCTTACCTTGGATCATTACACATGGTCCTATGTTAGAAATTGCAACACAATGGAAACAAGTAAGGTAAGCTTAGTACTTATACACTCCGTTTATCCTGGTAGTGAAAGGGAGTTATATAATGATGAGTTACATACCCCGTACACATCACAAGACGTTGTTAAGATAGTCAAGTCTGATAGATTACGGTGGGCAGGGCATACAGCAAGAATGGGAGATTCTAAAACCTTGTTCAGGGTATTGATTGGCCAAACCAATAGGAGACCAATAGGAAGAGCTAGACACTGATGGTAGGATGACATTAGAATGGTCCTCAAAGAGATAGGGTGTAATGAGGTGGACTGGATAGAACTAGCTCATGATAGGATTAGGGTGTGATGAGGTGGACTGGATAGAACTAGCTCAAGATAGGAATAGGATGTAACGAGATGAACTGGATAGAACTAGTTCAAGATAGGAATAGGGTGTAATGAGGTGGACTGGATAAAACCAGCTCATGATATTAATCAGTGGCGTATTTTTGTAAGTGTGGCTATGAACTTTCAAGTTACTGGTGCCATAGAGTAAGCAAGTATTATAATTTATTTAAAGGAGGCATTAATGAATATGAAACAGAGGGTCTCATTGGACCTGCAGGAACTTACGTTTCCGGAGCTCAAATTTGATTTTACTTCGTAACTACCCACATTTTATGGGTCCTTGTCTTCCTTTCCACCAAAGGTATCTCGTCACCCCACCCCTATTAGACTGTGTGTGCTCGTACCCTCAAACCTTACAACGGTAATCAGATTGTCTTCCATTTTGTAACCCTCGCACGAGAGAGAGAGATTGATTCGTAAAGTTGTCCGTGTCATAAAGCTCTGAGACGGCTCGTTTTTCTCAGGAGATTGATCACGCTACTTGGTCTCCCCCCCCCTTCCCCGCACTCGACCCTTTCTCCCCCGACACGCCCTTCAGGAAGAACAAGAAACAAGGATAGATGAGTTGACGCAAACACTCCAGCAAGAACTATATCAAATTATATCAACAATTTGATATAACGTGATATTGAACTATATATAAGCGATTAGAGAACACTTTCTAAGGTTATTAATAGGTGTATTAATTAGTAATAATTCAAGTAATTAATAGGGGTGTGACCAGCTTCGATGGCTGCATGGTCTAAAGAGCTATTCTCACAGTAAACTAGACTGCCGATGACAGGGAGTACGGGGTTTGAATCTCAGTCGGGTGCGCTGGGGGAGGTGGTTTTTCAAAAAATGGTTTTCCACTCTTCCTTCACGCAAGTGCGGGTACACTTCTTCTAAATATAATGGTATATAAGCGTATAACGCAAAAGGGTAGTAAGATGCAGCGTTAAAGAAAAGTAGGTGTGGTTAAATTTGAGCACCACGTCTTACTACCCGTTCGGGTTATACGCTTAAGTACTAATTACACTAATGGATTAGGCATTGGGAAGGTTGAATTCAGAGTAAGTGAACCCGCATTTTCGTGGAGTGAGGGTGGAAAACAATTAAGTAAAAACACACCCCCCGTTCACCTGAGTGAGATTCGAACCTTGATCTACCCGTCCTCTGCAATCTAGCTTAACACGAAACTAGCGCGTTAGCTAACTACGCCACCGAGGTGGGTCGTAGCTCAATTAATAGCGTGGTTTACAAC
The DNA here is from genome assembly GCA_033556935.1 of Timema podura. Lineage (NCBI taxonomy): Eukaryota > Metazoa > Arthropoda > Insecta > Phasmatodea > Timematidae > Timema > Timema podura. The sequence continues at coordinate 52,307,242 of JAVRXN010000012.1, read as the reverse complement.
TGAACTAAAGGTGTAAGATTTGACTCCATACAGCGTAACATATCGTTCATCATTCCCAGGGCTACCAACTCTTCCCTCGGACATTCCTTACTTCAAAGGATTAACCTCCCTCCCCCCCTTGAATCCATTGTTGCTATTTTTTTTCTTCTCCTTCTTTTAGGCCCTACATTTTAATCAGGATTAGTCTTAGAAGCAGAAGACACGCCACAGTGGTTTTTAAATCTTCATAACAAAATCCCTAGTCTGGTGTTTTCTCTTGAACAATCCACGCAGGAATAGGATTCATGAATTCGTGGCGTCTAAGTATCTAAACCTTCCTTTCTTCCAACGTATTGTGTTTGCTCTGCTTTTGGTTTTGATGGGAGGAGAATGGTTTGGGGTGTTTTTTTTCCGAGGAGGGTGTGGGCCGATTTAATTATACAACTTTTTTTTTCCTCCTTTTCAATTTTCTATGCGGTAAATTAAAGCAACCGAATACAAAAGACGGAATATAACATGTAATACTTATACAAAATCTTTTATATTGTTATGTTCTTTTGTATAATGTATTTTTGCTTGTAAGGTTTTTTTATGGGAATAATAGAACGTAATATCAAAGTTTTTACAAACATTTATTCGATGCATGCCTAAGTTTAATTAGATTAAATTACAACATTTCATTTTTTAAATTTAGCACGTGAATCTTTCATTTTAAATTTATCACGAAAATGAGTGCTTATATATATCACAGTATTATAAGAGTTAATGTGACCTGGCGGTCTAGGGGTAAGGTGTCAAGACTTCTGTGCTGGGTGTCCGGGGTTCAATCCTCGGTCCCGGCACAAATTTATCTGATTGCCAAATCCTTCCTTCACCTCTGAAGAGACGTGTATTAATCACAACTTGTGAATGTGAGGAATGCCAGGCCTCCACCGTGGTTCGGATTCCACGTTAAACTGTAGGTCCTCCATTTCATCTCACAACCACCCTACCATTACACATTAGCGTAAGTGTGTATAACCCGAACGGGTAGTAAGACGCGGTGCTAATAATAATAATAATAATAATAATAATAATAATATAAGAATTAAGAGGTGTAATTAACCTCCCTGTTTATCCATCTATTGCAAAGCTATTTTTAAAACACAAGTTAACTATTTCCTTCCTGTAACCTTTATTTATTAGATCAACGGGTAATCTAATAATTGCGATTAAAAATTTTCAAGTTAAGAAAATTTGATTAACCTATAACATTAGTGTATATAACTATCGCAAACAATTCTTCCTACCATGTTTCTTTTTCTATACTAAATAAAACCATATACTTTTGATTGATTTAAATTAATTGAACAGTTAATATCAAAGAACGATTATAATTGGTGTTATGTCTTTTGACGGATCCGTTGCCTTGCTTGTATCAGAGTCTTCCAGCTTGTCTCTTCTGCATCTTCCTTTTTTAAGATCCTGAAATTTAATCAACTTTCCTTGTTTGAAGTAATCAAACATTCGTGATATTCCTGGTAACCTTTTTTTTTACCAAGGAACAATGCCTTTATATATTTTACTATAAATTACTAATATTCCCATTCCCCTCCTTCCCCTTAAAAAACTCGCCCCACCCACATCTCTCCGAATGAAGTTTACAGCCTCAAAGTTGGCACGGCCGGGCTCTTCTATGCCCGAAACATAAAGTGACACATGCGACCTTCTTGCCCTGAGTGGTTGGCCGACATTGACGTCATCACATTTCATTTGTGAGCGAACATTGAATTGAAACGAGCCATTTTGGCAACAGTAGCATCAGAATTCACATCAACAGATAGATTGGGATAGAACTACACGCAATTGTTGGTAATCCTACAGGGGGTGGGGGGGAAAGGGAAGAGAAAGATATTGAAACATTTGATACAATCCATATTTAATGATTATTATAAATAGAGTGTACCGTAAAATGTGTGACCCACTTCGTTGGTTGATATAAACATATGTCCCATTTGACCGTGTTACCGAGTTATAGTCTTGTTTGTAATCCGGTAATCTAGAGTTACTTAGCATTATAGGAAGAGATGGATTAAATAGCTAAGCTATAATATTTTTTGCCGGTGACCTGGTGGTCTAGGGGTAAGGTGTCTAACCTCCGTGCTGGGGTCCAGGGTTCAATCCTCGGTCCCAGCACAGATTTATCTGATTGCCCAAACCCTTCCTTCACCTCTGACAAGACGTGTATTAATCACAACTTGTGAATGTGTGGAATGCCAGGCCTCCACCGTGGTTCGGATTCCACGTTAAACTGTAGGTCCTCCATTTCATCTCACAATCACCCTACCATTGCACATTAGCGTAAGTACGTATAACCCGAACGGGTAGTAAGACGGGCGCTAATAATAATAATAATAATAATAACAATAATAATAATAATAATACATTTGTTGGTTACGTTTATAGCTACATCTGAAATTTAATATCCTTTAAATTTAAAAAAAGACACCTATAAACGCGAATCAAACACGTGTCCTTTGGCTCAGTACGCCAATGCTCTAACACTGAGCTATCAAAAAATCGTCCTGTGCCCGGGGTTAGCCTCCACTCGTATTTTAAGGCAGAGTTTGTGACGGACGTTTGTAAATCGTCAGCCACACACATCTCATTTGTACTAAAGGCAACATAAAGCCAACTACAAAGTCGAAGGTAGCTGCGTTATCTGATAGCTCGTGATTCTTAACTGAGCACACATTTGTAGCCGACGATTTACACACGTCCATCACAGACTCTACCTTAAAATATGAGTGGGGCTGACCCTGGGCATGGGACTATTCCTGGATGGCTCGGTGGTCAGAGTATTTGGCGTACTAGGCCAAAGGTCATGGTTTCAATTCTCGTGTCCAGGTGTCATATTTCAATTTAAATAATATTATCGGAATTATTGCTCAAAATGGCCAACTTCAGCTTGAATGCAAGCCTTCAGTCGTTGTGTTATAGAATTCCTCAATCTTAGCAAACTTTTATGAATAAAATTGTATTACAAATGCTTGCTTTCAGGTCTAAGACGGCCATTTTGAACACTTCCTACAATGTTGAGCAGCTCCACATACTGGAGCACAAACAAGACTATAGTTCAGAAACAAGGTCAAATGGGCACGTTTTTTGTGTCTCTTGTACACCGCTGATGTATGTCCCACATATTATGGTACACCCTTTATGTATAAAACAGCCTCCTGTAGTCCTAAACACTCATTAGTAAAATATGGGTCTTTGTTGGAGGGTACTTATTGATTTTCGTTTCGTTGTGTGGTATCACATATGAAATTATAGTTATGTAGATTATTTTTACTGGAATCTGGAATGCATGAGAGAAATTCAATTTATACAATTTATAAAAAAAAATACGTTTACTGTCCCTAAGCACTTATTAAATGTATCAACCTTAAAAAAAATATTTGGCATCTGCTAAATTGGAATTTAATTCTATCCATGAGAATTTATTATACATTGCACTTACCCTGAAAGTTGAATTTTAAGGAGTGTACCCGCATTTGCGTGGAGGGTTAAGGCAAAAATATTTAGGAGGGAAAAAAAATTCCTCTCACTGTACCCAACTGGGACCGAACTCCAATCTTACGTCATCGGCAGTCAAGTTTATCGTGAGAGTGACCCTTTAGTTAGAAAAGTGATTCCCAAAAAAACTATTTTCGTTTTTCAAGAACCCTTAAAATATTTAGTAAAATCTAGGGGAACCCTTTCCCACTTGACACATACTGTATTGAGTTCGACAGGGATAAATTACAAAATAAACCAGGTGGGATGATAAATAATAACCTATATATTTTATTGAATAAAATATTTCAAGAGTTTTTATTGCAAATTTCTATATACTAAATACTTTCCTTCGGTACTTGAACTTAGCTTATCAATATTCTTTCTAATCTCACTTTTAACATTATCATCACCCCCTTAAGTGCCTTCATGGTCTAACGCGCTACTCTCACAGTGGACTAGACCGCCGATAATAGGGAGATTGAGGTTCGAATCTCGGTCGGGTGTAACGAGGTTTTCCAAAAATAATTTTTCGCTCTCCTTCCACGCAAATACGGGTACACTTCCTCTAAATATAACCTTCTTAGTTCCTAAAACCATCAGCGTAATTAGTATATAAGCGTACAACCCAAACGGGTAGTAAGACGCGGTGCTAAAAAATAAATAAAAACACAATATTATTGGTGCTCTTCTCTTCACCTTCTTTGGATACACGAGTTCTTTTATCATATTTCGACATTGTCCTAAGATTGTGGGAAGACTGATTAAAAGCAATCTTTTGTAAATTCACGTGGAACCCCAGTTGGCAATCACCGAGTCAGACCATTTTACCAAAGAAGCTGGTTATATTTCTTTAAAAACTATAATTATTACTATTGTGTCTCTGTAAATATGTGCGGATATATTGGCGTCTCTGCACGAATAAAGAAATATATCAATTCAAAATAGTAAACAAAACACATCCGAACATCGGACCAAATGAATCAAAGAAACCTAATCGACAAACATCTAAACCTAGTCGTTAAACGACATCTGTTTAACTTGTTGATTATTAGTGATCCTACGAGAAGTATCTAGGCTGAAAATAGTGCGTCTCGATCCCTTGGTACTCGACTAAAAAGTCAACATGGGTATAGGAGGGAGGAAGGCGGGGGCAGGGGGGGGATCGAGAGGTTGAGCCAACTTCGATATACAAGCACTAGTAGAAGTATTTTAAGGGAGGTAGGTGGTATCCGCAAAAAAAAAAAAAAAATCCAAAAGAGACTCTTCAAACAAAGAGAGAAGTAGTGAGAGAAAAAAAAAAAGGACACAGTAGAGACGATGAAAATGTGATAGGGTGAGGGAAAATAGGGGTGTGTTGGGGAAGGTAAAGAAAGAAAGAAAGAAAAGAAAAAAGTAGACTTGGAAAGAGGGAGAAAGCTGTATAATTTGCATTCACCAAGTGGTAATACTGGCTTCTCTGCTACCGTCATGCCTTGCAGTCAAAACACTTGCTAGCAGACTTCAGTTTGCTGAAACTTTTTTTTTTTTCTTATTTCCCTTCTTACCCCTTCCATAAAGTCTTTTCCCCTCTTGTACTTAAATTTTTTTTTTTTACTTTCTCTTTCCTCTTGATTCTTTCCGACATCTTCATTGTTAGTTATCTCATAAAGTACACTTCTTAAAATATGTTTCAAGAATATGTTTTCAGAAGAAGTGTTTGTTTTGAAACCAGGACTAGTTCGAATGAGTTTAAAAAAAATACATGCAAAAAACATGTTGGCCTTTTTTTTAAAATACAAGTAATAGTATAAAGATACTTCACCCTCTAGTGGATATAACAGATAATTTTTTTTAAGGTGGGATGGAAAAGAATGAGAAGATAAAAGCCAGTTTTTATAGCAAAACTTTATTTTCTGCTGAAATGTTTCAAATATTGCTCCAGCAGAAACCTAGAATTTAATTTTCTTTATATTGTGATATCAATAATTGTTGAATATCTGTCATTTTATCGTGATCAAAGTGGAATTTTAACAAAAATTTATCGAATTAATATAAAAAGTAATGTTCAAATTCTCTTGACAAATATAAGAAGAGTGTTAACCAAAAACTAAACCGGATATTTCTACTGAAGTGATGTTTTGTTTATTTTGGCCAAAAATGTTTGTTTTTTTACTTTGAAAAATATGCGATACTGGATTAATTATTCACCTAAACAAGCATTCTCTTCCATTTATCTTAAAAATATAAATATATACAAAAGTATTTGATAAGAAAAACATGTTCATTAATAAATGATAAAAAGTTTTTTCATCATAACTTCTAAGATAATATTTATTAAAATAACATTTTTAAAAAAAAATCGATTGAATATTTAGCTGTAAGATACAAAATCAGGCATTAGGCCACCGAGGTGGGTAATTCCTGCTAATCCATATCATTCGATGGGTGCTGCCTAAGGTTATTATCATAGTCACGTGTGTGTCAGAGGTCAAAGTTTCTCAATATTTTCACTTTCTCAAAGCCTCTTGGAAAGATTAATTACTGTGATCTCCAAAAAATATCGAATTTGATATTTTAATGGATGTCGACGTTTCATGACTTCCTGAAAAAAAAAAATTTGTCTTCATTATGTCATTTGTCTGTCTTTCTCTCTGTCTGTCTGTATCTCGGCCTGAAATCGAAACCAATTTACCAGTCGGGCCAAATCTTGATATCTAGTGTTTTCATTAGTTTCCCCCAAGAGTATTTGGAATTAATGATTTAATTCTAAATTCAAGAATAGTTTAGTTAAGAACAAAACGAGAAAAAAAATTAAAATACTTTCCAATGATTTTAATTAAAATTAGTATATACAGTAGCCCCATGGCTTCTTTGGTGCTGACCGACAGCATACAGCTGACAGCTGACGGCTTTGAAAAGCTACCGGACCAAATTATGTATCCCTACGCCGAACCATATGATCTGCAAAAAACATGTGTTTAGCAGCTGTCACTTCTGACAGTCAAAATTTAGGTATATACCTAAATCTTGACGGTCAGAAGTCAGCTGTGAACTGTCATTCAGCACCAGAGAAGCCATGGGGCTACTGTAGGTACTGTTTAACATTATAAACAAAATGGTTCATCTAATTTTCCCATGAAAATGACTTAGAAAGTAATTTATATAAGCAGGGCTGGTGGTAAATTGGGTTTGTGATTATTGTATTAGGCAGCTAAATTTGTAGCTATCTTGTAATTTCCTTCATTTGGTAAAAAAAAAGTCCCTCGCCTCACTGATAGGTCAGAAAATAAATTTGTCTTTACCATCACACAACGATAAAGGAATAAAATAAAATTAATATTTTTGAGATACTAAAATTTTTATATCTGTGAAAACCAGTAAATTTTACTTTCAATTAGTATACACTCTAACCATCTTAAATAACTAAAATATGAAATAAATAAAACTAATTTTGATTTTCTTGTGGTTTTTTTCCAGAACCTGAAGGATCAGATCCTGACGACGAATGTGTGGCTGGAACATGTGAGTACTGAATTTTACTACCAAGGAGACGAAATAAAAACTTGAACAACTTTATTGAGGTCTGGCAGAAACAGCTCTAGACTTTAACCTTTCTAAAAAAAAATTTTTTTGGGGGGAAAGAAACTGTAATGTTACAAATTTTATGTGTAGACAACTTGAACAAAAAAATGTACCTTACTTTTTTTTTAACCAAAATAACTTTTCATAATTATTATTTTTTAAGTCAACAAAAGAGACATTTATCACCTCATAGATTATACATAAATTAGGTAGTTAAGGTGGGAGTGTAGTGAACGCGAGTTTAGGGCAGTATTTTCAGAGATTTTATAGCAAAACCCCTTTTTTTTGGGGGGGGGGGTCAAAAGAATTCGAATAACTCTCCAGTAGAAACATAGAATTTAAATTTATCCACACGGTGATATCAACAGTTGTTGAATATCTGTCCAAGGGTGTCCTGGAATTTAATGACCACTTTTCTCTTCATTTAAAAAATCTCTCATCCAATGCCGCTATGCCAATGACAGATATTCAACAACTGTTGATGTCACCATATGAAGAAAATTAAAATCTTATGTCTATACTGGAGCAATATTTTATTTATTTTGGTCAAGAAATGTTTTACTATAAAAACTGCACGAATTTTGGCCTTTTCTCGCATTCCTTAAGTCCCCACCTTAAAGAATATTTGTGGTAATTACACATTATAGGTATGTAAAGATTTCAATATTTTCCCTCTTTCAAGTAAGTTTAGCTGTTTTTAGATTCCGTTTAGTAGATATGTTTTAAAATCAAGCCAAATTAAATGCTTTAAAACTAAAAATGGCTTTAAAACAACGTCCAAATTACTTACAAAACCAAAATTATACCAAGATTAATATAACCTACATCTGTGGTCAAATGATCTAACGCGCTACCCTCGTGTTAGACTAACCAACTGATGGCGAGGATATAGGGGTCAAAAATTCGTGTATGGTCTACTGAGGGGGTTTATCATGAATGGTTTCACACTCTCTTTCCACTCAAATGTGGGTATACTTACTCTAAAATGCTCACCTCCTCATCCATACCCCAATAGAGTAATTATCATATATGAGTATAACCTGAACAGGTAGTAAGACGCGTTGATAATAATAAAAAAAAAGAGGAGTGCACAACTTGCAAGGATGGTGTTGGCTATGGAGGCAGACAAGGGTAGTTTTACACATATTATTGTTCACTGTGATTCACACGTTGGCCGAAAAAAAAACACAGCTCATAGCAGAAATGGGGTCACGTGACAAGCTCTAAGACAATCATGAAAATTCAGCCTCGTCGGCGTTGTCTTCTCACTTTCGATTAGAAATGACTTCAACTTTCATTTTTCTGTGTGACATCATCTTGGGAGACCTGATACAATTTCAAAACTAGCCTACTCAATCAGTGCGCCTAAGCCAACCAACTCAATCAGTGCACATGCGCCTAAACCAACCAACTCAATCACTGCGCATGCGCCTAAGCCAACCAACTCAATCACTGCGCATGCGCCTAAGCCAACCAACTCAATCACTGCGCATGCGCTTAAGCCAACCAACTCAATCAGTGCACATGCGCTTAAGCCAACCAACTCAATCAGTGCGCATGCGCCTAAGCCAACCAACTCAATCAGTGCACATGCGCCTAAGCCAACCGACTCAATCACTGCGCATGCGCCTAAGCCAACCGACTCAATCACTGCGCATGCGCCTAAACAGATTGACTCAATCAGTGCGCATGCGCTTAAGCCAACCCACTCTATCAATGCTCATGCACCTAAGCCAACCCATTCTATCAGTGCGCATGCGCCTATCAAGAAAGATACTGCAGCTTCTGTTAGCAAACTATTTAAAATAACTCGTTAAATGGAGCGTGCATGTGAATTTCTAGATGATCTTTTTTTATTAATTTCCCGACACAATAAATAACAATTTGAAAACATACATTATTAATATTAATCTTAAAGATATGTTTATCCACTAGAAAATGAAATAGATGTTGAATGATCTGTTTCTAGTTTGTGTTTGCAATACATCATGGGTCAACATGTTAGAGTGAGAATTTCTGCGACACTCGATCAGATTCTGCTCTCAATTTTCGGCCAAAGTGTAGATTAAGTTTTATATTATTTTAAAACTAGATCAGGTAGTTTGGTTGTGTTGTTTTTAGGAATGGCAGGATCATAAGTTCCGCTGGGATCCGTCCGAGTACGGAGGTGTCACCGAGCTGTACGTCCCTTCGGAACACATCTGGCTGCCTGATATTGTGCTTTACAACAAGTGAGTACTCAAAACTAGATAATGTTTCATTTTTACACCTTTATACTCTCTCTCTTTCTTTCTCATCACCTTGGAGAGAGAAGTATTGTGATCATAAAAAAAAATTTAATTCAAGATTTTCATCAATATCGACGTTTCATGACGCCCTGGAACAAAAAAAAAAGTTTTTTTTCACAATGCCGTCTGTCTATCTGTACCTCAGGCTAGAGCCGAAACTATTTTCCGATAGAGTTAAAACTTTGTATCTAAGCTATTCATAAGGTACTCCTAGGTTTTTTTAATTGGATATCTTACCCTTAATTTAAAGGTAATTTAATGAAGGGCAAAAAAGATATAAAATCGATTTTCTCTAAATTATCTCCAGACGATTTTGATTAAATTTTTATTTCCCATGAAGATTACTTTGAAGATACTTTACATAAGGGAAATTTTCCAATTTTCATAATAACTTCTTAAATATTTGAGATGCGAAATAACTTATACTGTAAAGTTGTAGTATTATTAAAGATAAAAAATCTTTTATTTGATATATATTTTTATAAAACCAATCGTTTCTGAGCTATAAGCAAACTTATCAATACTTTTTAATTCAGGTCTTTGAAAATAAATTTGATTCCTATGCTCTTTGGTGGACAAAGATATTTCTCTTTTTTCAATTTTTCTCTAACAGTGTTCTAGTTCCTAATACCATAGAGTAGGTAACAGCTCATATTATTTCATTAATGATATTTGGTGTAATGTTTCTATAACAATTTATAGACATATTAGTTTTTTCACAACTGCTACGAGTTTTTAGTTGATGTCTATTTTAAGATAAAAGCTGTGTACTGTTGCATTTTATTTTCTATTAAAAGGAAACTAAAATGAAAAAAAAAACCTGTTGGAAACATTAGTCTTTATTTTGACGTGAATCATATTTTAAAATAACGTATCGTTTAGTTAAATATCGCGTTAGAGATGAAAATGCTTGCATGGAAATGTCTCGCTTACCGAGGTAAACCCCCCTTTATGAAGTTTTATGTTAAAAAGAATTTTTTCTGAAGAGAATATATACAATGTTTGCTTTAGTTTAATATTATAAATAGTTTAATTTCAAAAGTTCTTGAATATTTATTATGAGCCAAGCAGTATTGAATAGATACTTTCTAAATACATACATACCTAATCACACCATTCCTTACAAGGTAGGTAAGAAACTGTGATTATATCTCAAAAAACTATATCATATACTTTCTAAATTACTATAAATTCTTTTTAGAAAAAATTGCAAGTTCCCATAATCAATATTTAAAGTTTTGAGATAACCATTAGTAGAAAATTGAACTAAAATTATATAGTGAACACATATTTTATTTTTCAGCCAAAATTTGTTTGTAATAAAAAAAATTCAATTATCGTATTTTCTTTCGTACAACCTTAAAAGCTAGTCTATTGTTCTACATCTGTTTGAAAAAAACAGGCTCACAAACTTTTCAAGTTAAAGGTTTTTTAACTTAAATTTCTTATCCGTTTTATTATATCAGCATTCGACTTTAAAAAAAATTCTAAAAAATACACAACATCCAGTCCCTCGGACGTTATTTCATCTCTGTGATAGGGAAACCTCAGTTTTATCAATGATATATTTTTAGTTCATACTTAGAACCAAACCCGGGGCTTTTAACCCAATAGACAGAGTTGCTATTGACTGAAGTAGGGTCTATCTAGTAAAAAGTTAAAAAATCGAATATACTTTTAAAAAAAGAATGAGTCATACTCTTGGCGAGTTACCACTAAATATTAGAATATAACCAGCTTCCGTGACCTAATGGTGTAGAACGTAAATAAAAATGACTGGGCTGCTTATGACGGTGATATTGGGGTTCGAATCTCACTCGGGTTTACTAAGGTTTTTTTCCTAAATAGCTATCAACTCTCTCGCCAATTAAATACGGGTGCACTAACTCTAAATTCAACCTTCCTTATATACATATATATGTGTGTGTTTGTGCACGTGTTTGTGTGGTGTGGGTGTGTTTGGATTATAATGGGCATGTGCAAACATATTCTGCAATATTAATACTTATAATACATGATCTGGTAAGTATATATCTCGAAGGTTCTTGAAGTATATTTCAAGGAATATAAAAACTCTTTCTGTAAAGTGTCTTGCGTCGTCAAGAGTTTTTTTTATATATATTTAGCTTTTCAGACGTCGATATTGACACTTTGTCAAACGTGATAGCTTCGGAACAATTTTTTTTTTCCCATCGTGTAAATACTTAAGTGTAGATCTAGTAGCTTTTAGAAGTGTATTAAAAGGGTCGATCATAGGTACCTACTATCAAACGATATCCTCAACGCTTATTGGAGCGTTCAAACGAACTGCAGACATTCGGATGACCCGCAATATACGAGTAGCGGTTTGACATTTCAAACAACAAGGTTAACTTTTTTTATACGCATTGCGCCTTCTTACTACCCTTCCAGCATTTAATTATAAAATCGGGGTAAGGTTGAGTAATGTAGAATTTGTTAGAGAAGTACCAGTATTCACTCAAAGGAAGAGAATGAAAATATTTAGGAGAAAAAAAGTTAACCTTGCATTACTTTCAAGCTAGGGATTAAAAAATATAAAAAATAAATTAAGGGAAATTACTTGTATATTTTTATAACTCTTTCTTTACCTTTCGAAATTAATACCATGCACAATTCTCCGAAAGCTCGATTCAATTGAATACTGGCGCCGTGAGATGAGTCCAATACTACCTTTCATACAGGCATGCTTGGCAAGTTGCATCGTTGCATATTAGTGCCGTGAGATAAATAAAATACTACATTTAATACAGGCATATTCATCACAGGCAAACCAGACTAGATGAGCTTGACGTTTTGTCCGCGTGACCACCAATACGGGTTATTACTAGAAAAATTTGGTGAAAGTTTTCGTTGGAGCTGTGTATACATAATGTCTTATTCAGGGTGTCTATAAATTACATTAATCATCCCATTCATTATCAGTCTTATCTTCTTCCTGTCTTTCTTTTTTGTCTTATCCCACTCGGGTTGAGGGGAAGAGGAGGTAGAGTTTTTCTATGGAAAGTCACACGAACTTGCCATATCGTTTTTAGCGGGCCTGTTTTACCTCCGGATTGCTCTTCCGGGCGCTAAACCAGGGACACTTGACTGGGAAATCAAAGTGAATTCTACGAACAAACTATTCGAAAAAAAAATGTAATATCCCAATTCGATAAATATATAATTTGACCCATCTTAACTCTAAATATATCACATGAATTAAATTGTTGAACAGATACAATTAAACCAGATTTACTGATTTTTTTTTAAATTCCAAAAAGTTAACTGACTAATTTTTAGCCATATTTTCTATTAGTGAACTAAATTATAAATAAAGTATTTAAAATACTTGTTAAATTTTTTTTAGATTAGGTTATTAAATAATTATTTAAATAATGAAAATATTTGAAAAAGTTGATTTTGTCAGGCCAGCAAAAGATTTATTAAACAAACAATTGTGTTCATAAAAATAGACTAACAACTAATTATTATATTAGGAACATAAATTTAAAAATTTTCCTTACCAGCACACAATTTTTTTTTTCAAACCATACGGCTCATGATATTAAGGCATCATTCTCGCAATAAACTAGACTGCCAATGACAGGAAAGTTGGGGTTCGTATCCTTGTCGGATGTATTAAGATTTTTTCCTAAATGATTTTCAAGTCTCTCTCCACGCAAATGCAGGTACACTTCCTCTCAACGGAACCTTAATCATCCCTATCATATTAGCGTAGCTAATACATATGTAATAACTTGAACGGGTAGTAAGACGTAATGCTAAAAAAAAAAGGATGTGTTTTAATATCTCAAACGTTTATTGGGAAATTACTTGACAACTCTCTTGGGTGGTCCAACAAGTAAACTAAAACTCTCCTAAATATTTCCTGTATCGGACAGGAAATGGACAGCTGTTGATTGAGTGTAATCATTCATTCATTCTGTCAAGGGGCCCCGGCAAGAAATTGACTCTCTACCATTTCAAAAAGGACTGGAGGCGTTTCGAATATACGTTATTTATATACAAGATTGATGTGCCTCGAAACTTGTTCGAAGGAAAGCGTGTGGGAATAATAATAATAATAATAATAATAATATAATAATAATAATAATAATAATAATAATAATAATAATTCTAAGATTGTAATTGATTGATTATTTTTTAATTACGAAAGAACCAAATTGAATTTTAATCACGATTTATGTTGTTGTCAAAAAAAAAGGGAGAAATTGTGTTTCTAATATGAATAGCTGTTAAAATACATTTAATTCAATAAATAAATATTTAATTAAATAGTTTTTTAAATAAATGGTACGGTTCACGCACAGACTTTCTCTTTTTTTTTTAACATAATGTAGAGAGATTTACTAAAAAATTTGTGAAACGAAAAATATACATAAGTGAATAAAAACTACCAAAGGGCATGAGTGAGATAATCTATATTGTTTCAGAAACACTCATAATAGAGGGACCTCTCTATTCACCAAAGTTATTAACAATATTTTATATATATAAAATATTGTATATATATGATAATAGCTATGAAACTATTTCTTATATATTGCAAAAAAATATGTATTTTTAATAGTACTAAAACTCTACGATGATAATTTATTTTGTATCTTAAATAGCTGCGGATAAATTATCAAAATTGGATAGTTAGGTCCATGTAAAGTACCTTCAAAGTAAGTTTCATGGGAAAATTAAATTTGTCAATTTGTTTGTAATATTAAACAATTCTTAGATACAAGTTTTAATCAAAATCATTATAACGAATTTTGATCAAATATATCCCCTTCTCATTTATGTCGCCACTATAAACCAGTGGTCTTCAAACTGTGGATCACGAGCGGATTTTTGGTGAGTCACGAAAAGTTTTTGTTTTTTTTCAATGTGAAAATGTTGCAATTCTTTTTAAATAGAATATTGCGGACAAAGTATTAAAGGAAAGAAAATGAGGCGGGTAAGGAAATGGGAATAGGGCTTCTTTCTCATTACCGTGACGTGGACATCAATAAAGTAATCAACTGGAACCAGAAACCAACGAACGTATCGTACGCGCCTCATTATGAGAAATAGATACGTTTTGTTTTGTAAAATTATATTCTATAATATATTTTTTTAAAACTGCAGTAAAGAGTGTAACTAAATATCACCCCCATTATTCCCATATCTATTTAAAGCTAGAAGGAGGGGGAGGGTGGTCGCTATAAAATTTGTCGGCTGTTCTGAAAGGTTTAAGGAAGCACTGGTGTAGACAAAATGTTATCACAGTAAAGGGGGGAAAGTCAGTTCAGAACTGAGAAGGAACTTGGCAGCACATTCAATGGAAGGAAGGACTGACGGTAGACTTGATAACAGGTCCAGGGCAGGTAGCCTGCAGTTAAAAGGAAGGATTGAAAGGGAAAGTTTGACGAGGGTACGCCGCCCCCCTCCTCCCCAAACCTTCTCTCCCCCCCCCAAACCTTCTCTCCCCCCCAAACCTTCTCTCCCCCCCTGAACATCAAGCTCTAGTCGAGATACACCTTGTAAAGACAGGAAGACCGCTGGACGGGACACGTGACTTGACAGATAGTATCCTGGGCAACAACAACCCCCAAAAAAAATAGGGGATGAAGGGAAGGAAAAAGCGATGTTTCGGATGAGGGAGAGAAAGAGAGCGGCAGATAAAGTTAGACAGAAGGAAGAAATTCATCGGTAGGTATAGAGAGGCTCAGGGGCATGTTGGTGTAATTGATTAATTTTGTGTAAGATTAATGATCAGGATTTTTTTTTCTTATATAAAGTTGTGTTATTGTAAATATTTTTATAATATGCCACAACGCAACCCGCCAAGCATGCCTGTATGAAGTGTAGTATTTGATCTATCTCGCGGCGGTACCATGTTACAATGCGACCCGCCAAACAGTTCTGTATTAAATGTAGTATTTGATCTATCTCACGGCGGTACCATGTGGCAATGCGACCCGCCAAGCATTCCTGTATTAAGTGTAGTATTTGATCTATCTCACGGCGGTACCATGTGGCAATGCGACCCGCCAAGCATTCCTGTATTAAGTGTAGTATTTGATCTATCTCACGGCGGTACCATGTGGCAATGCGACCCGCCAAGCATTCCTGTATTAAGTGTAGTATTTGATCTATCTCACGGCGGTACCATGTGGCAATGCGACCCGCCAAGCATTCCTGTATTAAGTGTAGTATTTGATCTATCTCACGGCGGTACCATGTTACAATGCGACCCGCCAAACAGTTCTGTATTAAATGTAGTATTTGATCTATCTCACGGCGGTACCATGTGGCAATGCGACCCGCCAAGCATTCCTGTATTAAGTGTAGTATTTGATCTATCTCACGGCGGTACCATGTGGCAATGCGACCCGC
Organism: Timema podura; assembly: GCA_033556935.1. Classification (NCBI taxonomy): domain Eukaryota; kingdom Metazoa; phylum Arthropoda; class Insecta; order Phasmatodea; family Timematidae; genus Timema; species Timema podura. The sequence goes on along the minus strand of JAVRXN010000012.1, from coordinate 52,291,490 downwards.
CAAGCATTCCTGTATTAAGTGTAGTATTTGATCTATCTCACGGCGGTACCATGTGGCAATGCGACCCGCCAAGCATTCCTGTATTAAGTGTAGTATTTGATCTATCTCACGGCGGTACCATGTGGCAATGCGACCCGCCAAGCATTCCTGTATTAAGTGTAGTATTTGATCTATCTCACGGCGGTACCATGTTACAATGCGACCCGCCAAACAGTTCTGTATTAAATGTAGTATTTGATCTATCTCGCGGCGGTACCATGTTACAATGCGACCCGCCAAACAGTTCTGTATGAGGTGTAGTATTTGATATATCTCACTGCGGTACCATGTGGCAATGCGACCCGCCAAGCATGTCTGTATGAAGTGTAGTATTTAACTCATCTCACGGCTCCAGTATTTGATAGTTATTGTTGAGCGTTCAAAGAACTGTACATCTAATTTCGAAAGGTAAATGCATTCTAAAAAAATATACATGTCACTTTCCTTAATGTATTTTTATATTATTTAAGACTTAGCTTGGAAGTTACGCAATATTCTTCCCTGTATGATTTGTTTCCCACCACGTACTTGGTACCTACCCAGCCTAAACGCGTACATTAAATTACACTGGTTGAATAACGAAAGATGAGGCAAGTAAAATTTTAGAGAGAAATCTACCCGTGCATTTTGCGTGGAGGGTGAGTGAGAGGCCATTTAGGAAAAAAACAAGTCTGCGATACCTTACCGGGATTCAAACCTTGATCTCCTTGTGACTGAGAATTCAGTACCAACACAAGGGTACCCACTTCGATGTCCTCGTTGTCTAACGCGCTACTGTCGCAATAGACTAGACTGCCGATGACGGGGAGATCAAGGTTCCAATCTCTGTTGGGTGTATTGAGGGTGATTTTTTCTAAATTGTTTTTACACTCTCTTTCCACGCAAATATGAGTAAACTTCCTCTAAATATAACCTTCATAATCCCTAAAGTCACTAGTGTGATTAGTAAATAAGCGTATAACCCGAACGGGTTGTAAGACGCGGTGTTACAAAAACACACGAGAATGTTGAATTTTATCGTGAAGCCACCGTTTAGGATCCGAATGATAATGCTAAGATTTGATTATATATTATTATATTTTTTATATTTATTTAAAAACAAGCATCCACATCTGTATTAGCTTCAACATTTTAAGTTACATGATTTAAAATTATATCAACACATAAACCACTAGTTTTTTTTTAAATTGTGATTAAAAATATTCCTCTAAGAATAGGTAACCTTTTTATTGTTCGGCTAAGGAATGCTTAAGAACCGTATCATGAATTTTTGAATTGATCACAACTGTGTGATAGAACCCCAGAATAGGGGAAGGTGGGGGGGGGACTCCAAGAATTCGGTAGTCCTTATCTTCCCCGTCAACAAATCTTAAGTCTACGTTTCCTGGAACTATTCAATAATACATGTATTGGATAGCAGCCGCCCCGTACAGCCGGCTCATATATCATAGCGACTAAGATATTAATGTGCGCCTGCAGTTAGAGGACTCGCGAAGCATTCTTCCCCTCTAGACTCCTCCCTCCCCCTTCTAGCCTCTTCCCCTCCCCCTTGTAGTTATTTGGAAGCCGGTTGTACAAGGAATGGAACGCGGCCTTGCAGTTTAAACTTGTTCGCTATTTGAACCAAGGCAGGGCCGTATTTTAGAAATTTGCCTTAGTATAAAGGTAGGATTGGAAGGGTGAAGGGGGGTTCTAAATATTCATTTTTATAAGCAAGAACCTTGTTTAGAATAAAATTGCAAAAATCTCTTTTTTTTTCGGATAAAATTGATAGCCTTTACTAAATTATTACTCTTATTTTGGCCAGCCTCTTTGTCTAGCGGTTAGCAATCCTGCTTATTTTTATCAAATCAATTGTTTCTATGCATTTAACCCGAACGGGTAGTAAGAAGCGGTGATTATAATAATAATAATAATAGTTTCTAATCTATAGACAAATATATATTTATACTTTTTTATGAAGATCTTTAAAAAAAATTGATTGTTATGCTCTTTGGTGGAAATAGATGTCCTTTCCACGATGTTTCTGTAACGATGTATACCATTTCATTTATAATATTTCGCGGAGTATCTCTGCAACAATTTATATTATTTAGTTTCACAGATATTAGGAGTTTTTTTCAGAAAATGTCTTCAGTTTAGGATAAAAGAGAGAGAAAAGTCTTTGTGGTGAATCGTACTACTCATTCTGAGGGGGTCAACAATTTTTTTTTTAAAGTTTTCAAATCAAATTCTAAAGGGGGAACCTATCCGTTATGGCTCACCCTCATTCGGTCAAAAGAATCACTAAAGGCCTGTTGCTTCCGTCTATCTCCTTGTCACCGGACGTTAGGGTCTAAACCAATGAAATGAACTGTTACCTTCGGTGATGGATCACCTGTCTCGAAACATCAACCCACATTTCCTCCTCCCTTTCTCCTTCTTAACCACAATCCCCTCCTTCACAGACCAACGCAATCTGTCCGCGCTTTCAACTTTCCATCTTTTGATTGATCTTATACTTTCTATTATTATTATTTTTTTCTCATCCAAGCCGTCGTCTGGGATAACTTACTATATTATTACATCGTCTGATGGAAAATAACAAATCTCTATAGATTTTATTTTTGACTTGCTTCATTGAGAGTTGCAAAACATGCCCCAGGGTTATGGTAAAAAGAGGTCAACTGAAATTGACGTATCGTCTTAGACTGGGTCTATATTGATGAATAATGCATTAAGCTTGATTCACACTGTCGCAGAAAAAATAGAGAGAATAAAGCTAGGGCTCCACAGGCGTGAGTTTACAGCTTAAAAGAGTGTTTTTTTTTTAAGATAGAATGGATTCTATCTTGAGCTTGCTATATGAGCAGTAAAATTCCTGCTTTTGGACAAGCGGGAAAATAACTGGTACGCAGCCGTGGGATGGGTCAAGTGCAGCTTTTCACTGCGAAGTTCGTTGACAGAACAGAACTGCAAAAGAAGACGTTGCTTCTCATAATATGTGTATGGGTTTATTTTAGTATTGTTATTTTTTCAGCAGAAAAAATCAACAAATAAACACCTTACAAAACAATGGATACATTCAAAATTAAACTTAAACAAGCACATTAACTACGTAATCAATGCGAACAACCAGTAATTTAACGTGTGTGGAGCCAGAGACGAGCGATAAGTTACTGCTCGTAAAATGGAACCATCCCAGTAAAGCCTTGAAACTGCCGCGTTTTTTTCGGACTGACGCAGGAAATTACAGCGCATGTAGCCACCTCCCATCAATTACCGTTGGGTACTATTTTCTAGCAGTAAAAAACCTGCTCTTTGAAGCCCTGGCCTTACCTTATCAAGTGTCGCAGCAATTACACACGCTTGCAGAAATGTGTGTTGATCCTTGGTGATAGCAATGATAGCTTGGAAGTTATCACCTGCTTCGGTGGCCGCTGGTCTAAGCAAGGCGTCACCCTCCAACAGACTGGACTGCGATGACAGGGAGATCGGGGGTTCTAATCCCAGTCGGGTGTACTGAGGGTGGTTTTACCTAAATTATTTCCCCTCTCCCTCCACGCAAATGCGGGTACACTTCCTCTAAGTTCAAAATTCCTCTTACATAGCTACTATTAACTATCCCACATGCGTATAACCTGAACAATAGTAATACGAGGTGCTAAAGAAAAAATCTGACCGTCCACATATTTTATATTCGAATACATAAGCAGATATTTAAGTTGAATCTATTCAGACACCCTAGATCAGTAGGTATTGTGTCTGCCTGCTGAGATAAGGGTCCCGGGATCAATTCCCGGTATGGAAGAAAAATGTAGCATTAGTGAACACGCTTCTTCCTTTGACAGTGATGAATTAATGGCAGGGGTGTTGGATGTTGTGTCTGTCCTAGATTAAATTAGTTTAGAAGTCGTGTATCTATTTAATCATTTGGTTCAAAAGGTGCATGAAAAAGAGGCTTACCTAAACACACAAAATTTAAAAATTAGAGTTTAGTATAGAGGTGAATGGTTTTATAACATTGTGCGGTATTGTGTTATGAATCAAATCACAACAGTAAACCTAGCTGTCTTCTTGTGTTTTTTTTTTATACGACTGATTGAGTCATTTGGTTGTTAAATTTGATTTTATGGTTCTAACAAGCAGATTTTTATGGAAGAGAGCGGACACAACTGAGATTGTTTCTAATAGTGCTTGTTGACAATTATTGCAGCTCACGCTGATTTTTTTTTTTTTTTGTGATTTATTTAGATATCGTCACGTGACCACATTTCGGCTAAATAATAACGAGTATACATAGCACATAATGTGCTAAAAGGTTTAAACAATATCGTCAACGATAGCGTTCATAGCTGAAGGATAATAAATAGTGCAGAATTCATAAAGTTGACACAACTTTAAGCTTTCTAATTTATACTAATTATCCATGGAGTTGAGCACAGTGACTTTGGACTTGGGACGTATCAGCCAATGAGAATGCGAGGAAGGGTTATAGCCACTTAAAACGCCAGTACATACAACAGACGGAAGTGATCTTATGTTCATATAGTCCAGTAAGATAGTTATTTTCTTAAATTAAATTTCCATCCACTTTCTCGACGTGATAATTAGGAGAAAAATCGTAGAAATTGAATGTATATACTTTGGACTAAATCGACTTGTAACTTTAACGTTAAAAAAAATTCATAATAGTGACAAAACTGGTATTTTCACTTTTAAGGTGTGAAAAAATTTTTCCTGAAAAACAAAAAAATAATCCTGTGATAGCGCTTAATAAGACGAAAAAAATGATCCCTGGTCGATTGAAATCTGTTCACAACTTTTTCAATCAAAAATCAAAAACCACGAAAAATTGCAATTTTTTTAATTTAATTACAGGGGTTGTAATTGTTGTAGGAATTTATTTCAGGGATTAAATTGTAGCTCTTGTTATTGCCTACTTACAATAAAAATTTCTTGCAAAAATAATTATAACTTTTTGCGGAAATCGCGAGAATGTAAAAACAGTGTTCCCGAAAAAGTCTTTAAAGTGGCCAATAATAGTCATTTAGTGATTTTTCAAAGCGCTATTTGTTCGCGAAGTGTTTATCTACAACTCCCATATAATTAAATGTAAGTAGGGTGCGATTTAATACCTAAAAAACGCGTCTGAAAACCGGGATGTTTGTTGCTTCGGGCGCTCGGGTGTGTGAGCGGAGGAGAAGGGGTGACGTGGTGGGGGGAAGCCCCTCTGGCAGCCGGGCTCGCCTTGGGACCCGATATTTGTGGGTTCAAACCCAGCTGAGGCCGACGAATTTTTCTTAAGCGATAAAAATTCGTAGCACAACTTCCTTCGGAGGGGACGTAAATCAATCAGTCCCATATCGATTGTGGCATGTAAAAGAACCAAGGAATGTATGTAAAATACTTTTCCCATCAAAACCGTTAGGCCCTTTCGCTCTCGTTCATAGAACATTCTAGTGTGTTGATATAATCCATTGGTTCAGAAAGTGCGCGTTAGATTCAACAAATAAAATAGATAAATATTATTAAAGTCGTCACCATTTACTTCTAATAGGGGACCTACACAATCAGTCACACTGTCAGTACCAATAAAGTAATAATTAATACTGACCATCTGACTGATCGTGTAGGGACAGTACTGATAGCCTGATTACCGGACTGACTAAAATACTGATGTGATCCGAATTTTTTTTATCGCATCCGTCTCAGTCCATCGGTCTTGCAAGTGGTGGGAGAGACTGACAATAGTACTGACAATAGTACTGACAATAGTACTGACCGTGTGCGCGCGCTCGTCAGTATTTCCTTCAGTCTCAGTAGCAAACATAGACTGTCCACGTCTTTTTCTTATCATCCATGTTGTTATACGGTGCATGCAGGAGCTGAGACTGATAAAAATAATGAGACGAAGACTAACCGTGTACAGTCTCCTTGTACTGATGCATACTGACAGTCTGACTGATCGTGTAGGGGGTCCTATTAGATTAGGCTTTTATTTAGCCTGTTCCGTCTACAGGAACTTGATAATTTGGGTGCATTTTATGTAACATTTGTTTCAAGTAATCTTTATACTTTCAGCTTTCACCAATATTATCCTAATTTATTTTATGATTTCATAAACTATATCCTGCCAGTGGTCTTAATATTATCATGTTAGCTTCTTATATTCATTTGCGTTGTTGCTTAGTTGGTACCCAGTTTAACGCACCACGTATAAATATTGAAACTGCCAAGATTTTTTTATGAAATTTTGTCAGGGTTTTCTTTATTACTCTTTTTAGTAATGTGCGTTTCATTGTGTTCAATTGATGTAGGAATTGAGCGAGTTTTATTTATTGAAACTTTTGTCGATCCTAGGAGAGATGACATTCTAAATAGTTGTGAGAAATAGGCATATATCTGCTTCAACATAGTAAACCCTCCTTTAATTCCAAATCGTAACAAATGCTTATTTAGCCTAAATACAAAGTATGGAATTATTCTCCTTCAATTCCAAGTTGTAACAAAATCGTGTTTAAATATCAAGTACTGCATCATTTTTGTACATTTCTAAACATATTTTTGTTTAACTAATAAATATTTTCACATAGATTAAAATGGTATTGTATTTTATTTCCCCAAAATTTAAACTAAAATTGACTGCTGCAGTCCTCCTTTGAGATGAAAAAAAATTAGAAGCATACAAAATGTTTAAAAAAAATATTTATCTATTTAATTGTTTAGACAATATTTCGTCATACAATCAGAAAAATATTACATAGCATATATTTTCTTCCAAAAAAACGTTATTTTTATTTTACTTCTACATTAACAAGCTTTTACTTTACATTATTTTATTTTAATTTTTAAATGTTTCACTCAAATTTGATCTTAATTTAATATTGTAAAAAGTTGATTTTGTTTGTTTTTAAGATAAATGTGTCTAAAAATTATAGTTTTTTCTTTAATGTATGTATTAACTCACTGTCTGAAACCTTAACTCAGTTGGTAGTATTCGTCTGGTTATCTAAGGGTCTTGGGTTCAATCACTTGCATAGAATTAAAAACTATATAATTTGTGAAATGTGGGTTTATCCTTTCACGGTAATGAATTAATGGCCTGGAGACTGGATGTTGTGTCTGTTATAAATTTAAGTCAGTTAATAAGTTGTGTGCTGATATAATGAGTCAGTTTAGAAAGTGCCCGTTAAATACCCAAAATAAAAAATATGCATATTTGCTCATTTACATGTTACTTGTTTATTTTGGTCAAACTGCATTTGAGTGCAACAAGTTTTACTCATTTCTTATACAAAATTAACAAAATTCTTTTATTTTGTTATGTTTAATGCATGACTCCGATGGAAGGTTTATTGTATTCAAGGAAAAAAGATTACAAAAGGAAACGTTCAGTTACCATGAGGTCTCCACTCGAAATGAAAGTTTCACGGACCCTTTTGTAGTATTGTCAGGACACGGCTGAAGACCCACAATATCTCCAATATTGAGAGATAGGACGCTGAAAGGGAAGCCTTGCTTGGTTGAAAAATGAACGGAAGCTGTGTGTTAGCTAAAAGCTAGGACCTGTTGCTGGTTATGAGGGAAACTTCCTCCAGGAGATGGAAGAAAGTAGGAGCAGTACCAGACAATACCGCCCTGGCCTACACCAGACAACAGAGGAATCAGGAACTGATCTATCACTTTCTTGCACATCACTTGGTTATAAGACCAGTTCTTGCACATTACTTGGTTATCAGGCCCTTCCTTGCACATTACTTGGTTATCGGACCCTTTCTTACACATTACTTGGTTATAAGACCCTTCCTTGCACATTACTTGGTTATCAGACCCTTGCTTACACATTACTTGGTTATAAGACCCTTCCTTGCACATTACTTGGTTATCAGACCCTTCCTTGCACATTACTTGGTTATCAGACCCTTGCTTACACATTACTTGGTTATAAGACCCTTCCTTGCACATTACTTGGTTATCGGACCCTTGCTTACACATTACTTGGTTATAAGACCCTTCCGTGCACATTACTTGGTTATCAGACCCTTGCTTACACATTACTTGGTTATAAGACCCTTCCTTGCACATTACTTAGTTGTAGGACCCTTCCTTGCACATTACTTGGTTATAAGACCAGTGCTTGCACATTACTTGGTTATCAGACCCTTGCTTACACATTACTTGGTTATAAGACCCTTCCTTGCACATTACTTGGTTATAAGACCCTTCCTTGCACATTACTTGGTTATCAGACCCTTCCTTGCACATTACTTGGTTATAAGACCCTTCCTTGCACATTACTTGGTTATCAGACCCTTGCTTACACATTACTTGGTTATAAGACCCTTCCTTGCACATTACTTGGTTATCAGACCCTTGCTTACACATTACTTGGTTATAAGACCCTTCCTTGCACATTACTTGGTTATCAGACCCTTGCTTACACATTACTTGGTTATAAGACCCTTCCTTGCACATTACTTGGTTATCGGACCCTTGCTTACACATTACTTGGTTATAAGACCCTTCCGTGCACATTACTTGGTTATCAGACCCTTGCTTACACATTACTTGGTTATAAGACCCTTCCTTGCACATTACTTAGTTGTAGGACCCTTCCTTGCACATTACTTGGTTATAAGACCAGTGCTTGCACATTACTTGGTTATCAGATTCTTTCTTGCACATTTTTTGGTTTTCAGTCCCTTCCTTGCACTTTGCACAATACTTGATTATAAGACCCTTGCTTGCACATTAATCGGTTCTAAGACAAATGCTGGCACATTACTTGTTCATCAAACCTTTACTTGATTATCCATCACACCAATAACCATATGTTTCACAACCATTCTCTCAGACTTCTTGGCCACCCCTGTTTGTTTATGACACTGTTCGTTTGTTTGTTTGTTTTTTGTTATCAGTGCGGACGGGGAATACGTCGTCACCACCATGACGAAGGCCGTGTTACACTACACGGGACGAGTCGTGTGGACACCCCCGGCCATCTTCAAGTCGTCTTGCGAGATAGACGTCCGATATTTCCCTTTCGACCAGCAAACCTGCTTTATGAAGTTCGGTTCTTGGACGTACGACGGAGACCAGGTATGTTGCGCGCGCACACTCTCGGAATAACCTCACTCGGTTTGTTTATTATCTTACATCGGGCGATGCGACATTCTTTACGTCATAAAAATCGTTTCAAGTCCAGACGAACGACGAGATTTTGGTTCTTTGTCCAATTGCGAGCATAAATTCAGTTCAGTTTTCATAATAACCACCTTTTAGAAAATATAAATATATCTTCTTTTATTTTTCAGCCAATATTGACCACATCTTATAGTATTATTGATAGATCAAGACGAGGTATTACTTTAACTTGACATTTTGCATTTAGTCTGTCTGTCTGTTCCACGATAATGGTCAAATTCGTTAACCAGCTTTAACCAAAATTGGGACATTCTTTAAATCCAGGACAAACGACGTATGAACATAGTTTTTCAGTGGAGCTACCGGTCTCAAAAGGAAAGTTTCCTAAAAAGATTTTTCGTTTATTAGCTCATCTAGTAGCTCATCTCAAATGATTTCAATTTAAAATTCTAAGCGATCGCTCTAGTACCTGAGGTACTTTTTCATTTTTGAATAAATTGTGACAAAGGGAAATAATATTAGCTTAAAATACAACAATACATTTAATGAGATAGCTCAACTTTAAATCCAAAGAGAAATGTTAAGTCCATAGTAACGATAATAACATGGAGGAAGCGAGATCTACTGTTAACAGAACTACTGGTAAGACTGTAGTGACGATAATAACATGGAGGGAGGTCTACTGTTCACAGAACTACTAGTAAGACTGTAGTAACGATAATAACATGGAGCAAGGTCTACTGTTCACAGAACTACTAGTAAGACTGTATTAACGATAATAACATGGAGGGAGCGAGGTCTACTGTCCACAGAACTACTAGTAAGACTGTAGTCACGATAATAACATGGAGGGAGGTCTACTGTTCACAGAACTACTAGTAAGACTGTAGTAACGATAATAACATGGAGCAAGGTCTACTGTTCACAGAACTACTAGTAAGACTGTATTAACGATAATAACATGGAGGAGCGAGGTCTACTGTCCACAGAACTACTAGTAAGACTGTAGTCACGATAATAACATAGAGGGAGGTCTACTGTTCACAGAACTACTAGTAAGACTGTAGTCACGATAATAACATGGAGGGAGGGAGGTCTACTGTTCACAGAACTACTAGTAAGACTGTAGTGACGATAATAACATGGAGGGAGCGAGGTCTACTGTTCACAAGAACTACTAGTAAGACTGTAGTGACGATAATAACATGGAGGGAGGTCTACTGTTCACAGAACTACTAGTAAGACTGTAGTAACGATAATAACATGGAGGGAGGTCTACTGTTCACAGAACTACCAGTAAGATTGTAGTAACGATAATAACATGGAGGGAGGTCTACTGTTCACAGAACTACTAGTAAGACTGTAGTGACGATAATAACATGGAGGGAGGTCTACTGTTCACAGAACTACTAGTAAGACTGTAGTGACGATAATAACATGGAGGGAGATCTACTGTTCACAGAACTACTAGTAAGACTGTAGTAACGATAATAACATGGAGGTAGAGGTCTACTGTTCACAGAACTACTAGTAAGACTGTAGTAACGATAATAACATGGAGTGAGGTCTACTGTTCACAGAACTACTAGTAAGACTGTAGTAACGATAATAACATGGAGGGAGATCTACTGTTCACATAACTACTAGTAAGACTGTAGTAACGATAATAACATGGAGGGAGATAATTCTATTGTTCACAGAACTACTAGTAAGACTGTAGTAACGATAATAACATGGAGTGAGGTCTACTGTTCACAGAACTACCAGTAAGATTGTAGTAACGATAATAACATGGAGGGAGGTCTACTGTTCACAGAACTACTAGTAAGACTGTAGTAACGATAATAACATGGAGGGAGGTCTACTGTTCACAGAACTACCAGTAAGATTGTAGTAACGATAATAACATGGAGGGAGGTCTACTGTTCACAGAACTACTAGTAAGACTGTAGTAACGATAATAACATGGAGGGAGGTCTACTGTTCACAGAACTACCAGTAAGATTGTAGTAACGATAATAACATGGAGGGAGGTCTACTGTTCACAGAACTACTAGTAAGACTGTAGTCACGATAATAACATGGAGGTAGAGGTCTACTGTTCACTGAACTACTAGTAAGACTGTAGTAACGATAATAACATGGAGGGAGGTCTACTGTTCACAGAACTACTAGTAAGACTGTAGTAACGATAATAACATGGAGGGAGGTCTACTGTTCACAGAACTACTAGTAAGACTGTAGTAACGATAATAACATGGAGGGAGCGAGGTCTACTGTTCACAGAACTACTAGTAAGACTGTAGTAACGATAATAACATGGAGGGAGATAATTCTATTGTTCACAGAACTACTAGTAAGACTGTAGTAACGATAATAACATGGAGCGAGGTCTACTGTTCACAGATATTATCACAGATAATATCAATACCCATAAAATACTACTGTTCACAGGTATTATTTTATGGGTATTGATATTATACATAAAAAGTAACAGCTGCAGACCACATGATTTTATCTAATAATAATATGTAAAAGTAGGTCTAGTAACTTTTCTAGCTGTCAGATAATTCCCTTTTTGTAAAAATTTGACTGTATGTTGCGTCTAGTAATAACACTGGCCCCCACTCCCCTGAAATTTTAGTTAAAGTATACCTGGTCTGATCACATCCAAATTAACCCCTAAAATATATTCTCAATTTATGTTATTACTATATATAAAATATTTTATTATAATTTTAGTAATTAAAGCTTCTGTGGATATATTTTTAGAATTATCTATCTCGTGAGTTGAGTTTTAAGAATATATTAATCAAGAATTATGTATCTGCTGTAGCAATATAGATAAAATACAATTTATCGTCAAAAAATAGAACAGTTTATAGTAATAAGTATTTTCTTACAACAATAGAGTATGAAGTACATTATTGTGACAAATATAATATAAATGTATACGGTAAGTATGAAATATAACGATTAAATAAACTCAAGCTTTGGAGTATCTTTAAAAGCAGGTTTGTTACGAGTCATAGCTTATCTATGAGATTTTCCATAGAGTAAATTTAATAATCAAAGCTAATCCCCAACAACAGCACTTAGTGGAGGTTTAAAGAACTAATTTTATAAGCCCTGAATATAGCACGAATCTGCTAGTCGTTACTTATTTCATCGTTAACCAGGTTAGTATCTAATCTTTTGTTTCTGATTGTAATCAACAATAACCGATGTCAATTTGTTTGTTTATAATTTTCATATTTTATGAAGATATTAATACAATCGTGTGTATAGTGGTCAGTGAAATATTTACAGTGATGAGAATGATAATGGCTGTCCACACCTGACGTTACTCGGCCGATATATTAAATGATGGAAGAGAAGCACAAATGTGGGTTGCCGCGTCCAACTCAGAGTGAGCTGTTTCTCGGTCACCTCCCTCCTAGGACTACGTGCCACATGAAATTGAAGATAATACTCCAGCGGTTATTTATCGCTTCGAGTCTCAACCCCCAGTGCAATCTGTTCTTCAGAAGTGGAACTACACTTCTTTACGAGAAGAAACGCCACGCTTTGTCCAAATATTGGTTCGTCATTCATCCTTTCAGTAGTTTCAGATTATTCTGGGAGGTTTTCATGTTGTTTCCTTTTATCCTGTCAATCCTCTTTGTCCCCTTCCTGGCCGCTTTCCAAACCACCCACTATAGTGATTATAGTTTAACGGTGTTGTTTGCGGTGATATTATTCGACACGTGTTTCATCGTGGATATGATTTTGAATTTTGTGACCGGCTACACACTTCCTGACACCAAGGAGATTATCTTGGAGCCCAAAAAGATCATTTCACGGTACCTTATGACGAGGTTTTATTTGATTTCATCTCAGCTTTCCCTGTGGAATGGTTTACTTACGTTTTTTGGGAAAAGACAAACGAAGTAGAAACTAGCATCGGGTTACTGTGTTTGTATTATTTTATCATTTTATTCAAAATGTGGAGGATACCGATTCTTATCAAATACATCCAACGCAACGTCGCCATATTCCACCTTAGCTACCAAGTGTTCGATACGGTTCGTGTTTGTATAATATCTATTGTATATTTTCACTGGATGTGTTGCCTTCACATTCTGGTTAACTTTACATTTAAATTTAGAGGTGGGACCATCGTACAAGACTCTTGGATGGTAGTACACGGTATTCATAAACTTAATAAGTTTGGTCAGTATCAACACGCTTGTCTAAGAACCATCTCCTTGACGTTCAGCGTCGATTACGGCCACGAACCGACAGACCGACCTCTGGAAATGGCCGTGATTTGTTTCAACATAATCACAGGCTCGTTGATATTTATTCTACTGACGGTTCACACCGTACAAACTATTTTGCTAATGTTTTCCTCGAGGTTGAAATATGCTGAGGTTCTAAGAGAGGTAGAAGCTTTTTAAAGAACAAAGAAATGCCTTCCACGACCAGGAAACGTTTGCTTAGCTACTATGAATATGTATTTCAAGGGAAGTACTTTAACGAGAAATCAATAATGAATAATCTACCGAAACATTTTCGCAAGGAAGTCTCAATGCACATGTGTAGCCATTTAATAAATCAAGTAGATATCCTAAGTTTATTAGGGCCGGACAAAATCTCTAATCTTGTATCAGAAATGAAGAATGAAGTGTTTTTACCGCGAGACGTGATCGTGAAGGCGGGGACACTTGATAACTGCATGTATTTCATAGTTTGCGGAACGGTTTCCGTCACTACGTCCACGGGTAAAGAGATCTGTCATTTGAGTGACGGAGATTACTTTGGCGAGGTCTCCTTGGTGACTTTCAAAGAACATCGGACGTTGACCGTCGTGGCCGTCGAAATAACTGAGGTGTATCGTCTTGAACACGCAGACTTGAGGAGAGTCATCTTGCCGTATCCTGAACTCTATGAACAGATTAAAAATCTCTCAATTAAAAGAAGAAAGTATACTTTAGGACTGGAGCATCAGTTCAGGGAGTACTTGGTTAGGTCTTCTCAACTATCATTTTATGGTGATTAAATATTGCTCGTTAGTTGGAAATATAACATTTGTTCGTTGTACTTAATTAATCATTACATTATTTAATAAATAGTTGTATTTTTAATAATGTTCATATTTATTTAATAAATAGTAATACATGGTAAAATTATATCTTCGTTGTTATTCTTTAATTCCCTTCTCCTTATTTAAGCCTTAGTCTTCTATGACATGTTTTGGTGTTGAATATTACACCATCTTCATTCAAGTTTTATTTATAATGACGATGATTTATTTTAAATACATATTATCGGAAGGTTTGTGAAAATTGAAGTATTATTATGTGAGAAACATTTTAGCCTACATAATAATAATACAAAAATATAATCATCATAAATAAGAGCTGAGTATTGTGTAACATCAATAATAACAACGAAACATGTCGCCATAGAACACTAAGGCTTAATTAAGGAGAACGGAATAAAATATTAGTAAAGAAGATATAATGCTATCAATTAATTGTATGTTATGACTTAATATATCTTTTAAATCTATAATCTGTCTAATCCATCTTTAAAAGCATTTCCCATCAGCGGATGTGAATCGTAGATTGTTATCAATAAAAGAACGAATTGACATAACTGTTCTTACTAGTAAATTTATTGCTCCGTTTTAGTATCAAACTAGACATTTAAAGCCAATAAACATACATCCATCCATTACATTGTTTTGTATGTGGTTGGTCAAATGGATATTTAGGGGCAGGGAAGGGTCTTTTATTTTAGCACTGTATATTACTAACCGTTCGTTTTATACGCTCATGGTTTTAGGGATGAGGAAGGGTTATAAATTTATAAGAAGTATACTTGCATTTATGATGAGGGAGATTGTAAACCTCTTTTGGAGAAACCACCTTCAGTACACCCGACCTGGGTTCGAAACTCGATCTCCCCATCTTCGTCAGTCTAGTCTACTGTGAGAGTAACGCCTTAGACCATGCAGCCACCGAGGTGGGTGGAAAGAGTCAATGCTAATATGAGCTTATTTTGGTGACCACCAAATAATGGTGCTTGCTTTATTCATGAACCAAACTAGTGTTTGCCAAATTGAATATAAGGATATATAATTATATTTAGTTATTTTTCTTACCTACTTTATCTTTGCTTACGTTAGAACTTATAGGTGTCATTTAGCCACTAGTCGGTGTTAAAATATTGTTTAGTAGCTGTTCTAAATATGATTATATATTAAACTATGTCATTTAGTAAGAGATTTAAACAAATATTTATAATACTGTATATTAAAATGTTCTTCTTCCTTCAATTTTTTTTTTCTATGTTACGAATGCTATTATATGTGTAGAGGTTGAAGTCGAAGGGAAGGAGATTTGACCTTCGACCTTTTGAAGTTTCACAAGGCCGTATTAAAAATAAAGTATTTAAAATAAAAGGTTCATAATCACTTGTAAATATTATGACGTCCTAAACTCCCATGCTTTTCCGTCTACCTCTATGGTAACTGGTTGATTGAAATATCTGGAATATTCCAGCGGAGTGAACCAGTTTGAGCCGGAAATGAAAGGTTTCCTGTTTAGGCTATGAGCCCTAATAATGTTTCCCCCTCCCCCTTGATAGAATCATGAAGCCAAGATTGTGGGAGATTGATAATTCAAGTCGGATATTTGGTAATGACCTGCTCTCACTAGAAGAACACGATCGGGCTATGGGACAGTCATTTATATTTAAGGGTAAGACTAAGTTTTTTGGAAAATGTGGTAGAAATAGAGATATTTAAATACTAATAAGTGCTACTGATAAAAATTCAATGAATTAGTTTTAGAACGTGTTGATCGACGTGACTTTTTTTTTATAAAGTTATATTAAATTTAACCCGCTTCGGTGGCCGCGTGGTCTGACGCGCTACTCTTGCAGTAGACCTGACTGCCGATGACGGGGAGACCTATGTTCGAATCTCACTCGGGTGTACCGAGGGTGGTTTGAAAAATATTGTTGTACACTCTACTTCCACGCAAATGCAGTTACACTTCCTCTAAATATAACTTTCCTAATCCCTAAAACCATTGGCGTAATTAGTACATAAGCGTATAACCCTAATGAGTAGTAAAGACGTGGTGCTAAGAAAAAATACACTCACTGATTAATGGATGAGGTAGAGGAGGAATTTAAAGAAAATTTACCAGCATTTTCGTGAAGGTGGGAGTGGGAAGCCATTTTGATAAAATAAAAAATCCTGCTATCATTATACCTAGCTGAGATCATATCCCCCCCGCCAACCCGTTTCATCATCACTTGCTAACCATATAATATGAGCTTGACGTTTATTCCGTGTACCAACTGGTGCGAGTAGTAAAAGGGTTTATTTATTTAATTGACCTCTGAAAAGACGCGTTTGTTTGGATTGTGGATGTTATAGTTTGGAACACCCTGTATATCTCGATCACATTGTCATCCGGTTTCCACGGCGACGGGAAGCACGCCTGAGGGTAAAGAGATCCCCCTCTTCTTTAGGGGACGGACATTTTAATTATCACCTGTAATCACTAAGGATCACAGTTCTGTGGCGTAAGGAGTGGGTGAGGGAGTGAAGATTAAGCCTTAAACTATCGTCTTCCCACGAGAGTCCTCCTCATCCGTCCGCTACCCCCCCCCCACCCCCTTCTTATCTTTTCATCACCACGCCACTTGATCATGAACTGTAGGACTCTTAACTGCGCTCCAAGCGCATGATTAAGAAACTAAAACCAGTTTTTATCTTACTTTTTTTTTAGATACTAGTTTATACCGGGATAGCTATAGGTAAATGAAGTGGTCTTAAGGGCGCCGTCTACTCAGAGGGAAATACTCTAACACTGCAGTATTTCTTATTTATTTAAATAGGGCTTGATTATATTTATCATGGTGACCTGGAGGTCTAGGGGGGTAAGGTGTCATACTTCTGTGCTGGAGGGTCCGGGGCTCAATCCTCGGTCCCGACACAGATTATTAAGTGTATTAATCACAACTTGTGAATGTGAGGAATGCCAGGCCTCCACCGTGGTTTGGATCCCACGTTAAACTGTAGGTCCTCCATTTCATCTCACAATCACCCTACCATTACACATTAGCGTAAGTGCGGCTAACCTGAACGTGTAGTAAGACACGGTGCTAATAATAATAATAATAATATATATAATAATAATAATACGTTTGTCATGTCCAATTTTCATAGGAAGAACTTTATCCGAAACGTATAAATATTACAAGATCTATTTTCACGTATTCATACAAGTCACGTGATCTGTTGCTGTAACTTTTGATAACTATTATCGTCACCTATAAAATAACAATAGTAAAATAGTGAAATGTTATCAATTTTTGGCCACAAAAAAAATTGAATTTGTATTTTTTTACTAAAAGACTTTTCCTATGAAAATTATAATGTTAACATTTGGTTTGATCTCATAAACGTGACATTTTGCAAGAAACATCGTTGAAAATAACCAACTTTACCTTTTTATGATAAAAAATTTTTTAGCAAAAATAAGATGTGAGTTTTTTAATCCTATGTAGTGAGACATAATGATACTTTTCACTTCCATGTTGGTGTGAATTCTTTTTAAAAAAAATTATTACGTAACGCGTTTTATATGGAAGTCTTAGACTCGTCTTTTGGCTCTCGTCAATTTCGGCTCTCCCATTTAGTCAGCCCAAAACCAAGCTATACCGACCGGGTGGCCGCCATATGTTGGGGAAGATAGTGCCAACATTTGAAGATAGAAGGTGACATGGTCAGCGCAACGGCCTTTAATCTCAGTTTTCCATACTGGAGACACTACTTTTTCAATTTAAGTAGATCCTCAACCACTTCGGTGGCCACGTGGTCTAAGGCGTCACTTCTCGCAGTAGACTAGACTGCCATGACGGGGAGATCAAGGTTCGAATCTTGGTCAGACGTAATGAGGTTGGTTTTTTAATAATGGTTTTCCACTCTTTCTCTACGCAAATGCAAGTACACTTCTTATAAATATGACCACCCCAGACTGTGATACCATTAGCGTAGTTAGTACATAAGCGTATAAACCGAACGGGTAGTAAGATGTGGTGCTAGCAAAAAAAATGTGAAGATTGAGTTATAAGTGAGTGTCGTTGATATGCAATCTAATAGGGTACGTTAGTGCAGACGGCTCAATAACAATCAAATCAACGTCAATTCACTTATCACTCATTCTTCACTTTTACTCATTCTCATTCTTGCATACAGCCTTTATTTTATTTTGTTTTCCTTCATTTATGGCCCTTGGCCCTGTCGAGTGCAAGTCTAAAACCTATTTTGTGGGATGGTTGGCGGGGGGGTGAAAGGCGTGGTGTGGCTTCACAACCGATCAAAGTATCCTTCCGCGCCAACAAGAAAAAATGGATCACGGGACAGGTCTTGCGGGAAAGTCATACGTTTGAAAATATCAGTTTTCTCGAGAACGAGTGAAATTTTTATGTTAATACTTTCAACACCTCTTCTAAGATAATGTATCGATGTTTATTTATTGTTACATTTTTTTTTTTTTTTTTGTTATGCAGCCGGCAGTTTTCTATTGAAAAATGTCAAAATAATTTATGTTTGATCACTGTTAAATTTATAGAGGAGGAGAGGAGGTGTGTATATAAAAAGTATAACTTAATCAACATGCTTCTATTCTTGAACAAACCGTTTCCGAAAAGAAAATTGTAGAACAATAAAAATTCTTGAAGATAACCGGTTGTTCCCAGGGTTCTGCATTTCCACGCCAAATGAAAAGGAGTAATCGCCTTAATGTTAGGTATTGTGTTGTCTGCAGATTGACCTCAAGCATATCAACCAGAAGTTCGGTGACAACAAGGTGGAGTTTGGGATCGACTTGAGAGAATATTACCCGAGCGTGGAATGGGACATCCTGGGAGTACCAGCAGAGAGGCACGAGAAATATTACCCATGCTGCGTGGAGCCTTACCCAGGTAACAAAATAACTATGGTATATATACAGGACCTACTGCTTAGTGCATTTACTGAAGTCATATTTTATTTATTTAGAATATAAAGAAAATATTTGTTGCTTTATAAAATTGCAATCAAGGGAAAAAGTATTGGTAAAATTATGTGATGTTTTATAATAAATAAACTGTTGGGACTACCATAAAAATGTTTAAACTTAAACAGATCTTACTGAAGCAATATTTGATTTATTTTGACAGAAAAAATCTCTTGAAAAATAAAAGTATGGACCTTAAATCACGTTTCCTTAAATCCCATCTTAGCAGTGTTTCCAGGTGTCAGACTTCTGTGCTGGGGGTCCAGGGTTCATCCTCTGTCCTGGCACAGATTTATCTGATTGCCCAAACCCTTCCTTAACCTCTGACAAGACGTGTATTAATCACAACTTGTGAATGTGAGAAATGCCAGGCCTCCACCGTGGTTCGGATCCCACGTTAAACTGCAGGTCTTCCATTTCATCTCACAATCACCCTACCATTAAATATTGGCGTAAGTGCGTACAACCCAAACGGGTAGTAAGACGCGTTGATGATTATAGTAATAATAATAATAATAATGTCGCGTTGCCTGCTTGGTGACTTCGAAGCTATTTTGCGAAGCGTGTTGCATCTTAGACTTGACGAACCTAAGGACTCCAAACTCCATCACACTTAATGACTCAAGTGTACAAAATTCAAAGAGGCGGAAGAAAATGAGATTTTCACCCTGCAAGGTCTCTTGTTCATATGCTGAGAACACTTGCTCCTCTTCCGCTGACGAGTATACACACTATCTACTATTGGTACCTGGACAGTTTTGGCTTGCTTCTTAAAATTACCTTTATCCTGTTTCCTAATCTAAATATACATTTTCTTCTGCGGACTTATTTATTCTACAACCTGATAGGAAGATTCCTGCAGGTCATTTTTTTGTGAAGAAACCAAATATCTTGAGTTGTAGACCATTGAAAAAAAAAAGTACAAACAAAAAACTAATTAAAGATCGAAAAAATGTACTTTGTGGCAATGCAATACTAACTTTAAGAATTTATTTAAGACTATATGGTTTTTGTTTTTATGTTATATATATCTTTTAACTCATCCAACAAAACGTAAAAACATTAACATGAGAAGTGCTCTTTTGACTTTCCGTGACGTCAGAGTTAGGCAACCACATTAATTTTGAAAGTTAATAAACTTACTTTGAATGTCCGTCAAGCGGACAACAGCCTGCGAGAAAACCTTTGAAGCAGGTGCGTATCTTGGTGAGTTTTGGGGGGAGGGGGGGAGGGGTAAGGGTAGGGATCGAGGGGTGGCAAGGGCGGTCTAATGGGAAGTGCGGAAAAAATTAGATGTGATTTTTTTTTTAGTTTATTTATTGCTCATGAATAATGATGTAGGTTGGGGGCAGATCCAGATCATTTTCATAGGGGGTCGATGTTATAAATAACATAGTTACTTACAATGTTAAATTTCTGTTTAAAGCCATTTAATAGTTTATCATTCATATGATCTTACGTATGTTTTAAACCGTGGTCATCCTCCTCATTTTTAAAAAATCAGATAGTTTTTATATACTATTTAGAGTGGCCCTCCTTCAACAATTTTTTGAAAAACGGTTCATTATAGAAGCTACGAGTAGTCTTCGCCTTGATTTTTTTTTTAAGTTAGATTATTTTATAAGCCATTTAAAGTGTTATTCACTTAGAAATTTTTGAAATTTAGCTGCCTTCTCAAAGCTATTTAGAGTGATCCTCACCTTAATTTTTTTACGATAGTTAGATACCTCTAGAAGATAATCTTTGAAGTGGTCTTCCACCGACAAAATTTTGAAAATTGAATTATTTTATAAACTAAGTCTATTTGGGGTTGTCCTAGCCTGAAAATTCTTCAAAATGACATGCATCTAGAAGCTATTTGGAGTTGTCCTCCCCTAGACATTATTGAAATTTGGATGACCTTGGAAGCTATTTAGAATTTTCCTTTACTTTTTGTGCCAGATAGATGCCTCTAGTCTAGTAGTTATTTGGAGTGGTCTTCTCCGGCAAATGTTTTGACAATAGAATGCATCTAGAGGTCATTTGGAGTTTGATTTAAGGCCATCTTTCAGCTTCATATTCGATAATATCAGAGGATTTGAAATATATTTTAAGGGGGGATTGATTCCAAGGAGGGCCAAATTATTTCAGAGGGTCAGAGTCCCCACAGCTCCACCACACATGCTATATATTCTGTATTCGTGGATGAACTGCTTTCAAGCAATTATTAGTCTTCTTTGATGTGTGGTAGTCTACCGTCTCTATGCGGAACAATGTTCGTTACTCGCTATGCACGACAAATATTAGTACATGAAAACGAATTTTTTTCCACACTTGTGTGAGTTATATCGGACATTGATTAATCATTGACGGATAATGGACGTGTGGACCCGAGATGTATGCGCGTAGATAGATAAAAAAAAAGTGTATAGATTATTTGTGTTGTATTTTCTTTATAAAATTTAAACTTTAATTTTTTAAATTAACTTTCTAACTTTAACAGTGGGGTCAACTGACCTTTTGACCCCCCCCAAATCCGCGCCTGGATATAGGTCATGTCAAAAATAAGTTACCCGCTTCGGTGGTCACATGGTCTGACACGCGATAAACTAGACTGCGATCTTTATAAATAAAATTCCATGGTGTCAGCCTACAATCAAGCCATACCGACAGAGCGACCACCGTCTATTGATGAAGATAGTGTCAACTTTCACGTATAGAGGATACCATATGGTCAGTACAACGAACCCTCCCCCCTTTAATACCCGCCTCGGTGGAGTAGTTGGCTAACGCGCCAGTCGTGTTGAGCTAGACCACCGAGGACGGGGAGATCGAGGTTCGAATCTTCGGTCGGGTGAACTGGGGGTGGTTTTTCCTAAATGGTTTTCCACTCTCCCTCCACGCAAATGCGGGCTCACTTCATTTAAATTTAACCTTCCCAATTCCTAATACTGTAATTAGTACTTAAAGCGTATAACCCGAATGGGTAGTAAGACGCGGTGCTAAGTAATAATAATAATAATCCCCCTTTAATCTCAGTTTTATAAACCGGAGCCGCTAATTTTTCATTCAAGTAACTCATTTTTCCTCACAAGGCTGAGTTGACCCACTGATTCACGGGGGAAAAAATATCTGGAAGCACTTGGAATCGAGGTCGGTGCCTCTGGATCTGTAGCTAGGAACTCTGATCACTGTATCACCGAGGTGATCTTCATTTCGATCTATAGAATCCAAAATGGCCCAAATATTTTAACTAAAATAATATTAGACCGTTTGCGAAGGCTAAATAAAACATGAAAAATTATTTTTAAATTATTGTTTCTGTGTATTTAGATTTTTAATATATATTCTTATGTTTGTATTTTTAAGTAAATATTTGTTTAATTAATAACGAAAATTTTGTTTCTTATATAAATACATAAAAAAGTGAAGTTTTTATTAATGTCTTGAGAAGGCAGGGAGGCATTTTAATATTTTGCCTAGAGTGGCAAAAGGGCATGAGTTGGCCCTGCCTTGCTGCGATAGATGCTTCTTTTTTTTTTTAAGACATCTTCTTCAACATCACGCTCCGTCGGAAGACCCTGTTCTACACCGTGAACCTGATTGTCCCCTGCGTGGGTATCTCCTACCTGTCAGTGCTGGTGTTTTACCTTCCGGCTGACTCTGGAGAGAAGATCGCCCTGTGTATCTCCATCCTACTCTCGCAGACCATGTTCTTCCTGCTCATCTCCGAGATAATCCTTCCACCTCCTTGGCCCTACCCCTCCTGGGGAAATACCTGCTGTTCACCATGCTGTTGGTAGGCCTGTCCGTCGTCATCACCATCATGGTTCTCAACGTCCATTACCGGAAACCCAGCACACACAAGATGGCGCCGTGGGTCAGGAAGGTCTTCATAAGGAGGTTGCCGAAACTCCTGTTCATGAAGGTACCGGTGTGTTCCCCTTTTTTTATCACTCAACGGGCAGTTTTTTTTTATTTCCAAACAAAACAAAAGAGCGTGTTTTATGAGCACGCCCATGGGCTGGAAAAAAATTGAATGTCAAACAAACTATGGTCGGATTCAAATAGGAAGAAACCTATCTGACAGTTACAAACGATACCAATGGTAGAGAGTATGAAGCTCATTATGACGACGACTGTTCTTAGATGCATAGAGATTAAAATGTATGGAGTGAGCGGTTGTCATTCTGATGATAAATTTCTTAGATGCATAGAGATTAAAATGTATGGAGTGAGATGTCGTCATTCTGATGATAAAAGTTCTTAGATGCATAGAGATTAAAATGTATGGAGTGAGCGGTTGTCATTCTGATGATAAAAGTTCTTAGATGCATAGAGATTAAAATGTATGGAGTGAGATGTCGTCATTCTGATGATAAAAGTTCTTAGATGCATAGAGATTAAAATGTATGGAGTGAGCAGTTGTCATTCTGATGATAAATTTCTTAGATGCATAGAGATTAAAATGTATGGAATGAGCTATTGTAATTCTGATGAGCTTCATATTATCGGCCCTAAAACAATTTTCACGTATTTATACGTAAAGGCATGTGATCTTTAGGTTTCACTTTTCATAATTATATAATATCAATACTAATAAAATAATAATATTACAGTAAAACGAGTCGTAGCCAGACAAAAAATCGCCCAAGTCAACTTTCTTTACTGTATAAGTCACAGTTTTTGTCATGTATTCGTAAATTTGAAACACGACACTTGGATTCAGGAATTGGTTGGCATTTTGTAGAAAGGTCCAGACATTTTACGATTTTTATACAAATCTACAGCTCAAAAGAGATTTTATTTAAATAAATACTATCCAAATATTTGTTATCACATCTAGAACTTGGTTTTAATAGCATCCATGCATTCACAGATTAAAGTAAATTATCTTTAGGTTTGCAGCTCCGGTATTGAGAATTTGTATCGACTTTGATATGCGGATTACTTGGGATTTTTTAAAGGGATAGTTTAAAGTTGGTATTGTAAAACTCAAGATAATAAATTGTTGTTTTATGAAATAGCTTTTTCCTCTATCTATGAATATTTATGAGTTTCCCGGTGTGAACGAAATTATGAAAATCAATCGGGTGGATAGTGCTGAGCTACGTAAATAAACGGTTGAAAGGTATCGATTCTCGTTTTAAATATAATATTCTAGGTCAGGGGCTTACCAAACCTCTTGGGTGACATACCACCATGACAATTTCCGTAATTTGTAGTACCACCAAGGTAATTTTGAATATTTACTATTTTGGTACATGTTTAATGGTCCCCAGGGATATAACAACACAGACTGTGCAGCTTCACAGGCTCTCCGAACTTGAATCAGTGGTGCCAACCTTCAAAGACTGTTTAAATGTTTTAATTTTGGCTAGACTGCTCTTAAATATTTGATCAGGTCCTATCTTTTTACGACGTTAATTTGCTTGTTTGGTTTTCATTCTCACGGTCTGCCACCGGGAGTAATCTTTACTTGCCACAGGTTGGTACGTATACCACAGTTTGGGAACTACTGTTCTAGATTATATCAACGTTGCCGAAAAAATATATGTTTGTACTTTCTATAAGTTTCTTCCTGCTAGAATCCTACTGTAGTTTTCAACTGGTTTTAATTATATAAATGAAACAGCGTGGATATTGCATGTAACCACCATTTTTCAACTAATTAAGGTGGGAATATACGGGAAGCGAGAAAAGACAAGTGTTTTTGTAGTTTTTGTATAAAAAACTTTTTGTGTGTGGGTGAAATTAGATCAATATATGGCTCCAGTAGAAACTTAAAGAGTTAAATTTTCTACACACGGTGATATCAACAATTGTTGAATATCTGTCAAGGGTGTCCTGGAATTTAACGACAACTTTTTCTCTTCATTTAAAAAGTTTGTCATCTAATGCTGCTATGCTCATGACAGATATTCAACAAATTGTTGATATCACCATATGAATAAAATCTAACTCTATGCTTATACTGGAGAAATTTTAATTTATTTTGACCAAAAAAATGTTTTAAAATAAAAACTGCAAAAATACTGACCGTTTCTCTCGTCCCCCCCCCCTACACTCCCACCTCGAATAAAATCATTTAATTTTAGCTCCACAGATGAATGTATATCACAAACACGGCTTATCTTTATGCGGACAAACATGGTTCTATAACGAGTGTAAATGTAGAGCTCAAATCCTAACAAGAAATGATCCATTGTGACCTTGATATGCCTTCTACTCGCGCTGGTGATCGCGCGATCTAAGGCGTCAGGCTGGTGACGCGTTAGATAATGCGACCACTGACGTGGATATTACCAATATTAGAAAATATCTAGCCGCTCTAATTGTATATCTTGCTCTACTTACCTGAGCTGAGCTCTAGCCTCTCTTTATAATCCTCAACTTTCCCTAGATGAGCTCTAGCCGTTTTATATCTTGTTCAACTTTCCATATATGAGCTCTAGCTGCTCTATATCTTCCTCAACTTTCCATAAATGTGATCTAGTTCTCTATATCTTCATCTATTTACCCTATCTGAGCTCTAAACGCTTTTACTCTTCCTCAATTGAGCTCTAGCACTTCTATCGCCCCCTTAACTGAGTTCTAGACCTTCTATTTCCCTCTCAACTGAGCTCTAGCACTTCTATTTCCCTCTCAACTGAGCAGCTCATAGCCAACGTCTAATTCATTCCCCTCAACTGAGCTCTAGACCTTTCTCTATTTCCACTCTCAACTGAGCTTCTAGCACTTCTATTTCCCCTCTGACTCAGCACTCTTTCCTACACCTAGATCTATTCCTCAAATACTCTAGACTTTTATCTCATATACATTCACTTACCGTTCATCTAAATAGTTACCCGATCTGAGGTATATCCATTCTCTCTCTTACTCAACTCACTCGACCTGAGCTCTAGCCACGTTATCTCTGCGCACAGGTCCCAGAGCAGCTCCTGCAGGACCTTGCGGCCAATAAAAAGTTCCTCAAAGCGAATAAGTCTCGGCTGAATGCGGCGGTGGCGGCAGCAGCAGCGTCATCTTCAGTGGCGTCCTCTCCCGACTCTCTGAGGCACTTCCACCAGAGGCCAGGGGGTTGTAACGGGCTTCACTCTTCCGCCAGCACAGGGGTCACCAACAGGTGTGTCCGTCAATACTTAGCCTTTGGTTGATAGGCTCTAGTCGTAAGCTTAAACAGCTTCTAGACACATAAGCCTTGCCTACAACCTGGAGGGAAAGCCTGAGGCCTCACCTCTTCCCATAGTATCCTCAGGTTTGGAGGCCTAGTAGGAGGAATCAATGGCATATATATATACATATATACACACTAGCCTTGCCTCCAACCTGGACTGAAACCTAGAGGCCTCACCTGACATATTCACCGCTTGTCATTGTCTCCTTAGGTTGGGAGGCCTGCCTTTAGTCAGGCACACTAACCTTACCTCCAACCTGGAGGAAAACCTAGAGGCCTCACCTCTTTCCATTGTCTCCTCAGGTTTGGAGGCCTGGTAGGAGGCTTCAACGGCCTACCCGCCATGGTGGGTCTGGATGGGAGCCTCAGTGACGTCGGAGCCGGTAAGAAGAAGTACCCCTTCGAGCTGGAGAAGGCGATACACAACGTCATGTTCATCCAGCACCACATGCAGAGACAGGACGAGTTTGACGCGGTGAGCTGGACACTGACTGGCTCGTCATACACACCCTGTACTTGTCTACTATTACCGTATGACCATCACACTATCCTGCCCTTTTCCATTATACAACCCTACCCCCCTATTCACCTCTCGCACCTTTTCTTCTTTTATTCTATTCTTCCACCTCCTGTGCAGCTTTATCTTGCTCTCTGACCCAAACTTTGTTCACCTCTCTCAACTTTCTTCTTTTATTCTATTCTTCCACTCTGTGCAGCTTTATCTTGCTCTCTGACCCAAACCTTTGTTCACCTCTCTCAACTTTTCTTCTTTATTCTATTCTTCCACCTCCTTTGCAGCTTATCTTACTCTCTGACCAACCTCTGTCACCTCTTCACCTTTTCCCCTTTTATTCTATTTTTCCATGCCTTGATACATCGCAAGATTAATTACACTATGGCCCTATATTATAATCTGTACCATAGTGTAGCCTGTCAAGGTAAGACAGGTTACACTATGGCCCTATCTTATAACCTGACCTATAGTGTAACCCGTAAAGGTAAGCTTACTGTATTTTAGGGTAAACGAATAATTGTAGGATCATGAGAAATTTGAATACAGTGTAACCTGACTAATTTGAACTTCCTTAATTCTAAATCGTCTTTAACTCGAATTTCTCGCCCGGTCCCGTTAATTTTGTATCAAAAAAAGTTTAAAAAATCGTGGATAGTTAGAATTTTGTTTTGGTTGAATCGAACATTTCGTAAGTTGTAATGTACTGTGCAGTATTGTTTTCCTACTTTTAGTTGCGGCGCCGTTTTGTTCTATTTTTGGAAACAGGGGAGGTGCCGTTGGAAGGCGGTCAGTACCCTTCTTCACGCTCCTCCCCCTCCCCCACTCACCCATACCTCTTTGTTTACATGTACAGTTCTGTACTCCGTTAGTCGAGGTCGAGCCCCTCGAGCGGTTATGTACGCTGTTCTTAGTGATTCGGTCGTAGCGATATTCTTGTGACGTGTTTTGTTGTTTAGTTTTGTTTACTACATACTGTACAGTTGTGTTTATGATTGTGTGTGTGTTTGTGTGTGTATGTATCGTGATGTCAATGTCCAAGCCACAGTCATATAAATCATTAACTTTGGCCGAAAAATTAGCGGAAAGGGGAATTCCTTTTAAGATAATTACTTGAATCGAAATTTTGGTTGGTTCGAATTTTTTTTCCTGGTCCCTTCAAGTTCGAATTATTCTGGTTCCACTGTATAACGAAGTCCGTGGAATTAGTTTAGCGAAATTTTGCAAATTAATTTCAGTAAGAGAAAGATATGCTAAGGAATTGTAATGGTTGTTTTTATTTTCTATCGTATTCCACAAGTGACAATCTCCTACAAATCTGTAACAAAGCTTTGACAGTTTTACTTTTCCTCCATTTAACGTTTACAATATTGTCCATTTTTACAGGAAGATCAGGACTGGGGGTTTGTAGCGATGGTGCTGGACAGATTGTTCTTGTGGATCTTCACGATAGCGTCCATCGTTGGGACGTTCGCCATCTTGTGTGAGGCGCCTGCGCTGTACGACGACACCAAACCTATCGACATGGAGCTATCGTCCGTGGCGAGACAGCAGTGGCTGCCGGAGATTGAGGTACAGCGAGAGATCGACTTCTAGTTAAAGATTGGCATCTAGTGAGAGGCCGACATCTAGCGAAAGATCGACTTCTAGCAAGAGATTGACATCATGCGAGAGATTTACTTCTAGTGGGAAATTGACATCTAGCGAAAGAACGACTCCTAACGAGAGATATACTTCTAGCGAAAGATTGACATCTAGCGAGAGATCGACATCTAGTGAGAGATCGATATCTAGTGAGAGATTGGCATCTAGCGAGAGATCGAATTCTAAGGAGAGATAAACTTCTAGTGAAATATCGACTACAAAGGAGAGATCAATTACAAAGGAAAGATAATGTTCTATTGGGAGATCGTCTTCCATTGAGATATCAATTTCTAGTGAGAGATTGACTTCTAGATAATAAAAAACTACTTCTAGACAGAAGTCGACTTTTATCGATAAATGGTATACCAACGAGCGATCAACTTATAAAGAGAAGTCTACTTTTAGCGAGAGATCGAGTTCTTGCGAAAACTCGACTGCACGTCCACGAATCTAATCGTGCTATGCTCAAAACTTGATTTCCTTAAAATGTTAAAGTCATTTCAACACTTGTTTCTTTTCTAGCCCTCAAATGTTCAATTTTATGAAGAATAGTTACTTTTTAATGTACAATTTCAGTTAAAAACAATCAAATGTTGTGTGGACAGTTGACTTTTTTTTTTAATCTTCCAAGTAGTTGTGTTTTGCTCATTGAAGTGTGATATGAAATCTATTTACAACATAATTGTTGTGCTGACATAACAGGCATGTGTCACAGTATCAAAGTGACGTAATTACGCGCTGAAACGAGTAATTTTATTTTCAAGTATTGAGAGAGGAAAAACTAGCTATACAGGGTGTTCCCGGGGTAAACAATCAAACTTTGAGAAGTGGTGGGGCATCGATAAACTAGCTCTAAAATGTAATTTTGGTACAAACTTGTTTTCTTTTCCTTATCAAGAAAACAGCAGCAAAAATACCAAACAAAATCATATCATGAGTACTCAATAAATCATATAATTTATTATTTTATTTATTTTGTTCAAAATGATGGACATCAGCACGTAAATATTAATGATTGAACAAGTGGCGCCTGACCAACATTAAATATATATAATGTTTTTAGCCAAATAACGTGGTTTTATGATTACTTTCACATCTCATCGGATGTTTTTTATCGGGTTCCTCCTAATCTAAGCAAAAAATCGAGAGAAATGATGTTTCATCTTAGTAATAATTTAATTCTGCACAACTTTTATACTGAGGTGCTTTCTGATAAACATAATATTTTGAGTATTGTTTCACTTTTTATGAAGAAGAACTTGTTTTAATTTATTTATTTTCCTATTTTCTCAACAACAAAAATAAGCGAAAACGAACTGATCCCCAAAGAATATTTTGAGTTATTCTTTATATTCCCTATCACTTTCCAAAGTTTGACTGTTTGATCCAGGAAACTCTTGTATTCTTAAGGTCATTACTGATTTAGGTTAATAATTGAATTGGGTGCAAGCAGAAAAAAAAAATAATCAAGAATTCAACTTAAGCGTGTAAAGTGTTCGTGTGTGTGTTTATAAAAATATTTCTTGCGTTTGGAAATAATAACTGTGAATTGACTTCAGCATTTTTGTTTTTTAATTTTTTTTAATGTTCAACACGTCTTCACAATCTCCAATAATGGTCAAGATATATATATAAATTGGTTCACAAAATGATGACAATTATCTGCAAAAAAAAAATGTGATACTTGTTTCAATTTGAAATTGTTAATGTTTTATTGTTATTATGATCAGGAGACTATGGAGTAATCTTCAATGAACGATTATATTAATCACAGCAAAGTATATTTTGTGGACATAATATTACAGTAGTTTCATTTTAGGCCAATTTTTAAGGGAGAAAAAAATATAACAGTATAACATTCTGGTTCCTAAGTCCTTCATATCGAAAGTATATTATAGTAAGTTTAAATTTTTAAGTAAAGTGATTTAAAACCCATTGGATGGAATTGCATTAGTTAAAATTACGAGTTTCGCTGTATTTCAACACTTTATTTATGTAATTTACAATAAAATTACGGTTAATGAAACACATTAGATTAACAACAATAAAATATAATTAAAATAAGATATCATATTTTAACATCATTTAAATTTATCTAAAAAAATTTTTCTCAGATGCCTTTAGAAGAATTATCCTGAAAAGCGTTAGAAGGTTATTTCTACATATTTGGGACACATAAAATTATTTTTTTATACACATTGAGAAAACAATCTTCAGGTAATGTACAAAAGAAAACAATATTATACCATTCTAAGGAGAACCTGGAAATGTCATAATAATAATATTGCAGGACTGGGTTAAACCATTCGTAGCCCAGTTTGTGGAAATATTTGTCAGTTTTAATTTGCTGTTGCTGAAGTGACGCCCGAATGTACTAATCGTACATCCTTTCCGTGGAGGCTCTTTCCATGTCCCGATGAGATGAGGTGATGGTGATAGTGAGAATGAGGGTGTGGAACCGGTGGAAACACTTAAATCTAACTTAAGCCTAGTTAACCTAACCCTGGTGACCATTGAGTTAATTCCCCTTTCGGGGAAAATACCTGATGTACCATCTGGGAATCGAACCCGGGACCTCTAGGCCCATAGCCAGGTGCATTGATACTGAAACCATGGGGCTGGTTAGAATAAATGATATGACTTATACATACTTTCTCGATCTTTTTTTGTTCGCGTACCTTCTGATATAATATTTCTTCAAATTTGTAACCCTTGCGTTGTTGTATAGTTGAAGTCATCAAGGGCGTGGAAAGATCATTTTTCTTTGGGTGGTAAGGTGACTTCTAAAATATTTTACTATAGTCTTATCCATGACCGTCTTGATTTGATATGTATAGGCCTATAAATAGGGATGAATAGATAAAATTCCAGGGGAGTCCAAACCCTCTCAACCCCCCCTCTTTCTGCACCTTGATTAGAACTCCTCTGGAAAAATTATCTTTCTACGCCCTTGCAAGCTATACATAATATTATTCTATAAGTTATATAAATTTAATTTACATTTTATACACCCCTAAGATGTCTTTGCGTACCCCTGGAGGTACTCGTACCTTAGGATGAATATCAGTGGACTGTATTGTATATTCTAGTAAGGAACACAGTTTTTAAAAATTGGCTATCACTACCTTTCCTTAGAAAAATAATATAGTTTGTATAATCATATTAAGGTGGGGATGTAGGGGACGGAGAAAAAGGACCCATTATAATCTATCATACAAAACAATTACCAGATATACATTTTGGTAAAAAGGTCAAATATTAAAAAATTAGTTATCAGTAAACTACACTTTCTTTTACGACTAGAATCAAAATCGTCTCTAGGTCCAACCACATAACATCTAAATATAAAATTTGAACAAAATCCATGAAAAACTTTTTGGCTGTAGCCCATGTAGAGACAGACATACATACATACAGAGGGACAGACAGAATTATAAGGCCCACCTTTTTGGGTTTGGGGCAAGTAGAACGCCAAGATCCATAATTTTCTTGATATAAAAAAAACGTCGTGATTACAATACTTTCTTTAAATAAGTAAACATTAATGTAATATAATGTATATATTCTCGCACATTCTACCAGCCCTACTGGCCTACCTATTGGGATTAAGTAACATTTACAAGAAACATTGTTTTATACAATTCACAATACAAAGACTAAGAGAAGTGGTAATATTGCCATTAATACAAATAATTTTAATAACGGAATAGGTATATTTTACTAGAGTTTCTGTTTATTATAATCGTCTCCATTTCCACCTGATTCAATTCAAAATTTTAAACACACTCCGGGTTTACCTCACTAGAATGGTCTGAGAGTGTTTTCTCTAACACAATTTTAAAATACTATTTATTAGATAAAAATTAAGACACTTTATTTATAACCATCCAATAATGTTGGAAATATTCATTTGTAATTCTCGTAATAAATCGCCATTGATATCAAATACAAAGTTTAATAGAAACATTTTCTTTAATCAATTAAAGTTTTATATTGATACTTCTAGGCCTATAACTAAAGTTAATTGTCTGTGAATTTTATATAATTGATTTTTTAACAGACCAATTAACAATATATAATAATTTAAATTGTAAAGAACATTGTATACTTGCTCAGAATGTGAAGTACTATTATAATTATATATTATTTTAATTTATTTACACTTATTAATGTGTATTTATTTTAAATATGGCGTCTGTAGATAAAATCTGAAGGAACTTTTGAAAACTAACAAGTAAATTTCAAATTGTAGCTTAGAAATCTAAAAAAAAAGGTCACATTTTATGTGAATGCATTTTAATTAAATTAATGGGGGGAGGGTTAATGACTAAGTTAATGTCAGAAATTGGATAGGGCTCACTATGCAGTGTTCTAAAAACGGTGTGCCGTGGATGATGTAATTACAGTAGGTGTGCCGTGGATGATGTAATTACAGTAGGTGTGCCGTGGATGATGTAATTACAGTAGGTGTGCCGTGCGGCCACATCCCAGAGAACGACCCATAATTGTTCCTCTTGATAAAATCAAAAGCTTTCGAGCGAAGATTGAGTTTTGGTTTAACCAAATTACTAATATTCTCAAATTTAAAAATGACACCTAGAAATGAGATTCGAACCAGGGACATTTGGCTTAGCACGCCAATATCCTAACCACTTAGTTATCCAGAGGTCATCCCGTGCCCAGGTGTCATTTTTCAATTTAAAGAATATTATATTTAGATGTGGCTATAATCGTAAATATCAAATATAATAACTTGGCTATTTAATCCATCAAATTACTAATGGCTTTAAACGAAGCGGGCACATAAAAATAACTTAAAACCTATTGGAATATTTAAAGTTGCTTCAGGGAAAAAAATGTGTCTATTCTTTCTTAATTCAGATTTACCGCTAAACCGAGTACATAATCCATTTTTTGCTGCTTCTGCGTGTATTCAAACATAGCAGTGTGCTGCAAAAAAAAAAAAGGTATAGACTTGTTAAGAATACCATGAACTTAAAAAATGACCCACTTCGGTGGCCGCGTGGTTTAACGTGTTACTCTCGCAGTAGACATCGAGGTTCGAATCTCAGTCGGATGTGCTGAGAGGAATTTTTTTCTAAAATAGTTTTCGACTCTTCCTCCACGCAAATGAGGCTACACTTCCTTAAAATATATATACTACCCAATCCCTAAAACTATTAGCGTAATTAGTACATACTCGTATAACCCGAACGAGTAGTAAGATGTGATGCTAAAAAACCTTAAAAAAGTTTGCAGAACACTGCATTATTTAATTAATGAACATTAAACAATATTTACATCCTAAGACTCCATAAATTATAATAAATTAATTATTTCTAACAGAATAATATTTCTGACCAGAAAGATGAAAAAAGTTAACTTCACATATGGAAATAGTTAAATCCTTTTCGGTTAGTTTTGGTAAAATCTAATCCCAGCACATTATCCTTTATAGTAAGCAAATATAAAAATACTAGCCAAAATGGCAAATCTTTTTGTAGAATAATTTCACAAAATTTATTATCATAGATTAGTCATGTAAACAAATAAATTCTAAAATTTTAAAGCTATCTGAAGGTCCTTAATTTTATCTTCAACGTAAAATGAATGGATAAATCTTAAACTGCCGTATTTAAATAATGTAATAATACATACATTTACTGATAAGACTGTGACGTTTGTTAGTTAGTTTTTGGAATTGAATGATGTTGCTGTATGGCTATGTTTCAAAATGTATTTAAAAAAAAATATAAACTTGGATTACCTTTCAGTCGTGCCAGCAAAAAAGCACACTAGCAAATATTTATTTATTTTTTGTACAAGTAAAATGCTAAAATACGATAAAATGTTTGTCACAGTAAGAGACAGAATTAGGAATTAATTTGTCTGGGAAAGAGTTGGGCTACAGGGAGTACATGAGATAGTAGAGGAAGAAAGGCTGAGATGGTATGGACATATAATGAGGATGTTGGATTAGGCAAGATATTAGAGGAAGTAAGATTGAGATGGTATGGGCATGTAATGAGGATGTTGGAGTACACAATATAGTAGATGAATTAAGACTGAGATGGTATGGACATGTAATGAGGATGTTGGAGTATACAAGTTAGTAGAGGAAGTAAGAGTGAGATGGTATGGACATGTAGTGAGGATGTTGGAGTACACAATATATATATATATATATATATATATTTAGCACCGCGTCTTACTACCCGTTCGGGTTATACGCTTAAGTACTAATTACTCTAATGGATTAGGAATTGGGAGGGTTGAATTTAGAGGAAGTGAACCCGCATTTGCGTGGAGGGAGAGTGGAAAACCATTTAGGAAAAACCACCCCCAGTTCACCCGACCGAGATTCGAACCTCGATCTCCCCGTCCTCGGAGGTCGAGCTCAACACGACTGGCGCGTTAGCCAACTACGCCACCGAGGCGGGTTACACAATATAGTAGATGAATTAAGATTGATATGGTATGGACATGTAATGAGGATGTTGGAGTATACAAGTTAGTAGAGGAAGCAAGACTGAGATGGTATGGGCATGTAATGAGGATGTTGGAGTGCATGAGATAGTAGAGGAAGCAAGACTAAGATGGTATGGTCTGTAATGAGGATGTTGGCGTACACAGTTTACTAGAGAAATTAAGAGTGAGCTGGTATGGACATATAATGAGGATGGAAAGGGAAAGTATCACGAGGAGAATGGTGGAGATGAGCTATGTTGTAAAAATACCACAGTATAGGCCATGAAATGGATGGAAGTAACGAATAACAACAGAGTGAGAGGATAGTCGTGGAAGGAAATAGGAATATGGAGACTTTTACTAAACTGACCCAGCAGCAGCCTGGAAACATTTAATTATAATGATTATCTCGATTATTAAAACCAAAAAAACTGATCAAAAAAAATACAATTCCAAACTATGTCCTTGGACAACTTCCTCCTAATTAACAAGCTGCGTATTGACCAAATTTGTAGTAATACACGGCTTAAAACAACAAATAATACATTTGCTTGGTATTTATTTCATTGTATATTATAATTTACAACATATAAAAAAATAGTACAGTGCACCACACTGACTCACTCACTCATGTACCTAAAATGAAGATGAGAACCAACATTCGTAAGATATGGGAAACAGAATAATACACATTGTAACAGAAACGTAATGGAGGGGAAGGAAAAAAAGCACCAGATTCTATCAAATATTATAACTCAAATAATATACACCGTTACAGAAACATTGAGAAATGTGGAACCTTACTGGCCACCAAAGAACAAAGCAATCAATATCTTATTTCAAAGACCTTCATAAAAAAATATATTTTGCTAAAATATCTGAATCTGTTTTTATAAAAACTATATCTCAGTTAATAGTGTTATTTTTATTATTCCTATATTTTTGCAATGAAAAGCTATTTTGTATCTAAAAGAGCTAAGAAAATATTATCACAATTGTAAATTTCCACTGGTGTAATATATCCTCTGGGTAATTTTCATGGAACGATGAGGGTTGCCATTTTGTTGGTCATTTCAAATAGTGCCTATACAGGAATTTTAATGAAATGGCTCTGAGCTTATTTTGATAAAATAGATTTTTTTTTCTCCTTTCACTCTAAAGTAAACTAGCCTCCCTTAATTTTAGGGGTGTATATAATCATTTCAAATATTCCTTGGAAGTTTTAACCCGATAGGTAAAAGGGTTTCGGCTCTAGGTTGAGATATAGTTAGACAGACAGACGGCATAGAAAAAGACACTTTATGGGGGAGGTCACGAAACATCAACATCCAACAAAATCTTTAGCTCGATTTTTTTTTTACGATCACAATACGTTCTCTTTCCAAGTGGTTGCGAGGGATTAAAGGTTTAAGTAGAACAGAAAAACCAGGCATTTTTTAAAAAAACGTCAAAATGCCTATACATAGTGTGAAGTTACAAAGACATGGATAAAAACTCTATATTATTGTCACCACCTACTTTGGTGTACGAATGTTCCTAGGCAGAGGTGGGGGCACCTATTACCCCGTTTGAGTCAGGACAGCCGCCACGACTCAAACCCAATCAGATTCCAACCCCAACCCAGCAATACCCCCCAAGGTATACGAGAAATGTTAAGATAACCATGTGTAGAAACTAAAACTAAATGTAATCTATTGAAGTGATATTTGATTTCTTTTGAACCAAACATAATTTTGGCCATAAAATCCTAGCACACATTCCCTTCCGTCCAACCTCATTAAGTTATTATTTTGTGTGTTTTTGTATATATGTAAATATAAGCTTCTTTATTAGTCCAACACTTTAGCTCATTCGGTAGCGTGTCTGTCTTCTGAGCTAGAAATCCGGTATTTGATTCCTGTCATGGCCAAAAATGCAATAGTTGGTTAGACGTGAGTTTGTTCTTTCATAAGGTTGAATTAATGACTGGGGTCTGAGTGTTGTGTTTGTTCTAGATTAAAGTTAGTCTATAAGTTGCGTGCTGATGTAATCAATCGATACATAAAGTGCGCGTTAAATACCTGAAATAAATTAAACGGAAAAAAAGTATTAATTCAATACTTTGTAGGAACTAAGCGAATTAATATTGTAATGCAATACTATGTTGAATTATCAACGTCATAATGCAATGTCACCATTCTTAACACAAAACATAGGTGGGCAAAACGACTTCTCCGCTAGTTCGGTTTGTATTTCATCGAGCGTCTTACCGTTCGTTTCCGGCACCACGTAGACGATCAGGAAAGTTCCCAAAGTGCAAACAACGCAGAAGAACCCATACGTCATCTGAGAACTTATACCGGAAATCATCGAGGTGAAAACCTTTGTGACGACGAACGTACACAGCCAGTTGATGGCGACGACAATCCCTATGACCCAACCTTTCGACTCGATGGGAACCAGCTCGGCCACCATGAACCAAGGTATGGGGCCTAGTCCTACGCTGAACCCGGCCACGTAAAGGGACAGACTCACAAGGGGAACCCAACTAAAGGAACTCGTCGCGTCGAGGAAATCTTTCAAACAAAAGTACAGAGAGAGCACCAGCAGGCAGGAAGCCATCGAGGCGGACGACGCGAGAAGAAGGACCCTCCTTCCATACCTGTCGACGAGGAAGGTCGCGAGCAGGGTGGCCGGTATCTGGATGGAACCGACGACTATAGTGGACAGAAAGGGCGACATCATGCTCCCGGCCTCTTTGAAGATCTCCACGGTGTAGTATATGGCCGCGTTGAAAGCGCAGAACTGACGGAGGAACATCAGGAAAGACGCGATGAGGAAAGACTTCGTGGTGGGGGAACCCCAGGAGAAACCGTTCAGCCTCCTGCGGACGCCGTCCAAAGGCTGGAAGGGAAGTTTTACCTTCTCCGAGCTGTCGACAAGTTTCTGCATTTGCTTCATCTCTGGGACTATGTCGTAGTTGCTAAGGTACCTGGCCCCTCTCAGCCATCGGAGGGAACGTTGCGCCGACTTGACCTTGTTCTTGGAGAGGAGGTGAACCGGAGACTCTGGCATGAAGTAGAAGGTGGCGAACGAGACGCAGCAGAGGCCGGCGCAGGAGATGTTGAGCCAGTTGTATGGGACCAGGGTTCCCAGGATGTATACCAGGACTATCCCTATAGCCATGAGGAGATCGTACGACGATCCAGGGTGCCTCTGATCTCGACCTGAGCTATCTCTTCGTTATAAAGGGGCGTCACCACTGAGCCGATACCCATAGACAGGCCAGGAGGAACCTGGCGAAATATAAAGACGAGATCTGAAACCCAAATCAAATTATCTTTAAAACTGAGTTTGACATTATATTTTAGTATCTAAACACATTTTCTAAATTACAAACGCATTTTCTAAAAGGCAAATGTATTTTCTACATTTCAAGCGCAGTTTTTAAAGGATATAAGGTAAAAACTAAGATACCTATGGACAGCAACAAAAACAACAACAAAAATAACAACAAACAAGTTCCAGGCTGATAATCTATCGGGAATCTACAAACTATGGCCCACGAGCCGGATGTAGCCCACAGCACTTGTTGTATCTGGCTTGCAATATTTGCTTTAATTTTGGCAAAAATGTCGACATAATCACATATTTTATGAAGCTATATAAATATCTAGTCGTCTATTGAGGTTTCGTTTGTGCATATTTATTTTAAATTGAACTCGTGGACCAGCTGCTGTGGTAAAACCATTCTTTCTCACCCATCACTAAAATAAGGGTACATTTCCTCTAAGTTTAACTTTTTTTAATCCTTACCTTATAAGCATAATCATGTGAATAGACCGGATGGGTACTAAGACGTGAAGCACAAAACAAAAGTGAATACAAAAATATCCAATCATTAATATATCATAGTAAAAAAAACCAATTTTTTTCTTTCCAGCAGAGTTTGATTTGTTGTCAAGTAAGCAGATTATGATATAATAGTAAGTATAAATACTATTTTTAAAACATAATAGTCCTAAAAGGTAATTATTAAATACTTTTGTAAAATAAAGTTTTTTTTGTACATTCATGTAATGCCGGGATCACGATCACTACTTAACTTAACTCTTAACGTAACTTAAATGTAATAATTAACGTAAAGGACTTCCTCATGTGTTTAAATGGAGGCAATCACGATGCAGTTAACTTAACGTAAGAGATGTCCTGGGAGGTCTTTGTGAACGTTACTTGAAGGGTATCACGTGATCTAGCCAGCCAATCACTATGCGAGTGACGTCAATAGGGCTATTTAGTAATTCATTTGTTGGTATTATGACCAATGTTTACTCTTTAGCTTAAGTTCTAGTGATCAGAAATTGAAACAAAATAATTAAACTATAAAAGGAAAGCTAAATTATCAAAAAAGTTTTGTAATAGATATTTATTATATCGATTGAAAACTTTAAACGTTCACAGATCATCACTATACAACTAGTAAAATCACAGATCATACTCGAGAGTGAAGATGTTTGGCTCGAGTTGTTACGTTAAGTTACGTGAATCGTGATCACATATACGTTAAGTTAACTTTAAGTGAACGTTACGTTAAGTTGATCGTGATCCCGGCATAAGTTAAAAAGTAGTTGACAATAATAAAACCAGTTGGAAGTTTTATCAGCACAAAGATACAAACAACCTTCAACAAGGTTGACCTAACTGTGCAATATAGAGACAGGGCTATTCCGATATCTAGTAAAAAAAATTAAAACAGGTTGTAGGTTGTAGAAAGTATTCACACGCAATTAACTTGAGGTCACCCACTTCAATGCCGCATGGTCTAAGACAGGTAGAT
This sequence comes from Timema podura, assembly GCA_033556935.1. Classification (NCBI taxonomy): domain Eukaryota; kingdom Metazoa; phylum Arthropoda; class Insecta; order Phasmatodea; family Timematidae; genus Timema; species Timema podura. The sequence continues at coordinate 52,251,669 of JAVRXN010000012.1, read as the reverse complement.
CGGGGTTCTAATCCTTGACGTGTGTACTGAGGGTGTTTATTACTAAATGGTTTTCCACTCTCCAGCAAATTCAAGTACACTTCCTCTAAATTCATCTCCCTCATCCTCATTAAGAGTAATTAGTACATCTGTGTATAACCTGAACAGGTAGTAAGACACAACAAGGCTATTAAAAAACCGGGTCTGTGACGCCTAATGGCGGACTGTATCACCTGGGGGGTTAGGCAACATATGCAGCATGGCACGCAAACCAACACAGGCATCCCCACCCTGAACTCTCAATATCACCCTTGTCAATTCCCAACAACCGTCTCTTTGAAATAATCAGCAATTCCTTATGGGTGGATACCCGGCCTGTCTGTAAACACCACACTCAAATAATGTTATGTTCTGAAGATCGATGTGTTGCCTACCCCTCAGGTGCGTACAGCACGTGTTGACTTATAGCACCGCCATTTGGCGTCGCAGACCCCAAACTTATCAAGTGGAAATATTGTCACCCATTAAGTGGCCGTAATAGTCTAAGGCTTCACTCTCGGGTAAACTAGACTGCCGATAACAGGAAGATCGGGTTTCGAACCCCGGTGGGTGTACTGAGGGTGGTTTCCAAGATGGGTTTTCCACGCTCCCTCCAACGCAAATGCGGTTACATCTCCTTTGTATTGAACATTCCTCACCCCAACTAATTAGTGTGCATGTTAATACAACCTGAGCAGGTAGTAAGACACGGTGTTAAATGTATTTCCCACAAGAGATTCCTGCAAGATAGAGTTGCTGACATTTGCGATACATTGTACGGCAGTTATACAGAGTGATCCAAAAGTCGCGCAACCCTGTTTTTCCAAGGATATTTCTCGAAAAAGAACATGGAAAATGAATCTGTTGTTTATATGTATGGCAGCACTGTAAGTTGGCCGGGTGTTATGCAGGACTTGAGACCTTGAGACATAGATAGGTCTAGCCAGTTGAGTTACACCACTTGAAAGTGTAAGATTGAGTTTTTCACTAGCAGAGCGAATATCCATTTCGGAACATTAGTTTAAGGCCAACTCGTACATGGAATGCCAACAAACGTTTGTGCGTAGTTCTCCAGAATCACGCGTGCCAAATAAATCAACAATATGCCGAATTGATGGCACAAAATATAGGTTTTTTTTCTTTGGGTTGCGTGACTTTTGAATCACTCTGTATAAGTTACCTTGATATAGCATACGAGAGGTCAAAATAACGTTCGCAGCCTACAAATGCCAAACAAGTGTACCGCTTCACTTGGAGCATGCGGCCATCGTAGCGGTATTCATAAACCTCCTTCCTGTAAAAGTTAGACTGTACCAACATAACGAACTGTCCACTGACCGACTTGTCCGTCGTGGTGATAAGGACCCACCCTAACAGGTAGGGCACGTTCAGCCACAGCAGCACCCACCGCCTCCCGAAGGCGTTGGCAAGGTGACCGGCTGGCAGAGCTCCCGCCACGGCTCCGAGAGGGGCCAAGGAACCGATCCAGGAGACATCCTCGTCGGAGAACAGCAACGTCACCTCCGTGTCGTTGGAGGAGGCACCTGCGTCGGCGAAGACACTGGCGTTGAATTCGGTGAGGTTGCCTTCGGACTCTTCAGTCCGGTTCTGTAGGATGGGGATGGCGGGAGAGGTCCACCCCATGACTGTACCGCAACACACGGAACCAAGGGTGGCTGCATATACAACAGGGGCAAAGTGTTGTTTCTCTTTAAAAAGCACATTGAGATTTATTTTTAGCACCAAGTCTTATTTACTAACTATTAAAGTTGTACTTATATGTAAGCACAAATTACTCTAATGAGTTAGGGATGAGGAAGGCTGAATGTAAATGAAGTGTGCCTGCATTTGCGGGGAAAGAGTGGTGGAAAATCATTTAATAAAAAACAACCTCAGGTCACCCAGCCGGGATTTGAACCTCTATCTCCTTATTATCAGCAGTCTAGTATATTGCAAGAGTGACGCCTTAGACCATGCGGCCACCGAAGCAGGTCGCATTGAATATACTATCCCTCAACACATGGTCCCAAGTTAAGCTGCTGGGGCAACAAGGTTAGAAATAATAAATATTTGTTTAAAATGTATCACTTACCTAATATAACTGCTAAATACTGTGGCCATTTCTTGGCCTCTTCGATATTATTTTGGACCTCATTCGTGGACAAATTAACCACGTCCATTTTGTGATAATTCACCCCTTTCCCTGAAACAGTATTGATAGTTTACTTGTCAATTGTCTCTTATTCTTACTAAAAATACTTAAGTGTTCATATTACGTCACTAAATCAAAACTGTAATTTCGCATTTTATCTAAAATTAAGCATATTCTGAATATTAATTTATTAATATATATATATATGAATATAAAATAATACTATATATGTAGACTTTAAAACCTAAGTGGAGAATTTATTTTAAATTCAGGCATATCTTGTAATATTGTTTGATAGAATGTACACCTATAAAGGCTATAAATATTTGTTCGTAACTACAAGTTTATGAAGTTTGTGTTAGATCTGAGTGATACCAAGAGTCGATATAGAGGCTCATTGGAAAACAAATACTCAAAATAACTCTAAAATATCTAATTTTTTTTAAGAAAAACTACCCCAGGTAAAAGGAAGGGCTCGGATTTGTTTAGATAAAAAAATAGAAAATTTAATTGATGTCTGTTGCACTTCTATACCAAAAATTGGCAGAACACCTAAAAAAAATCAAATAAATGTAAAATAATTAATTTTTTCGTATAAAACTCCCCCAGGTAAAAGGAAGGTCTTTGAATTACCTACTTAAAGGAAGTATAAATGTTACGATCGGATTAAAAATTAGCTGTCACTGGCTCTTCTATAGTTAATATTAATTATCTATTAATTATATTACATATGCAGGGTATGCCGTAGCATGTGAGATAAAATTCAACGTTAGACAGGATAAACAAAAACAATGGAAAATTTAACATAAATATGAGTCTCATTTGACCGTGTTTCAGAGTTTTGGTCATGTTTGTACACAATAATGTGCCTACTTAGAATTCAACGACCGTCCTTAATCAGGTTTTGTTTCATATTTTAAGACACCCCCCCATAAGCACGTAAGGGATAGTAAGATTTTCCATCCTCCCTCCCGCCCTCATTTTTAAGTAATTTTTTTACGATTTGATAAATTATATTATGTAATCGTTTAATTTATTTTTAAACATAAGGATTGTTAAAAAAGCCAGTGATTAAATTTTTAATACTTAAATTTCACAAAAATCACGTATAAAACATCATAATGTAAGAATTTAATAAAAGCATACGTCACTACCTCGTATACCTTAGTACTAATTACCTTGATTAATTGATTGATATTTTGCTGGACCTTTTTTTTATTAAATTATTTAGTCTTACCATAAACATTTATTTTTAAAAAATCTTAAATAAGATGGATTCTGACCAACCCTCCCTTCCTCCCCCACCGGTAATAAAACGTAGGAAAACATTGACGTTAAATTATTTAAGGTAAAAAAAGGGGGGGTGGTCTTTACCTTACGTAATTTAAGGATGCCACTTATATGAAGTGTTCAAAATGACCACCTTTGGCCTGAATACAAACATTGCAATGCATTCTAAGACACGATCTTATCTAACTTAAGACAAGGTACAGGCACAAATCCAGTCCACACCCGTTAATTCATCACTGTGAAGGGGTAAACCCACATTTCACCAATTATACATTTTTCGGCCATGCGAGAATCGAAACTGGGATCCTTAGTTTCCATAGACAGACACGCTACTGACTGAACTAGGCGTCTGGCTGTTAGGTTAAGGCCCTTGGCCCTGTCGAGTTGAAGTCTAAAACCTATTTTATAGGTGGTGGGTGGAGGGTGAAAGGCGTGGCGTGGCTTCACAACCGACCAAAGTATCCTTCCGCGCCAACAAGAACAGATGGATCACGGTAAACCGTAGATGGGCTAGCTACCGGACAGGTCTTGCGGAAAAATCATACGATTTGGAAATATCAGTTTTCTCGAGAACGAGTGAAATGTTTATAGTAATATTTTCAACAACCCTTCTAAGATAATATATCAATGTTTACTAGGTGTTACATTTTCTCATTTTTTGCTATGCATCCGGCAGTTTTCTATTGAAAAAATGTCAAAATTATTGATATCTGTTCACTGTTAAAATGATAGAGGAGGTGTGTATATAAAAAGTAAAACTTAATCAACATCCCTTATATCTTGAACAAACCGTGTCCAAAAAGAAAATTGCAAAACAATAAAAATCCTTGAAGATAACGAGTTGTTCCCATGGTTTGCATTTCCACTCCAAATTAAAAGGGCCAATCAAGTTAACATTGGTGTACGAAAATCAAATATCCATTATTACATTATTTTCACTCTACTACCTAACAAAAATCGCGTTTGAAAACCACTGTCCTATAAAGAAAGGGAAAGAATCTTATACTTATTTTCAGTATTACCCATGGTAATAAATATTTCACTTACCATACGTGTTCACTTTTAGAAGGCAATGGCTCACCTTCCTACGTCCATGGTTCCCAACATACACAATCTTGTCCCGCTGAAAGATACCCTGATGGCATTGCGTGCAAAGGGGGGGGAACAAGTTAATGCTATCGCCTAGGTTAGACAAAGCCTCACGTGGATAACATACAAAGGCCATCAACTTGTTTTTAAACTCATGAAGGACATTATAATTGGTTTAGTTTTTTCATAAAATATAAAACTACATGAAGTCAAGCATTCCATTTGTGTGCCATTTTAAGTTATTTATTCACTATCCTGTGTATTATTTCTGTTTACAACATCCCCTTTTTCTCAACTAATACAAAGTCTACAGCGATGAATAAGGTATCAGTGGATAGGATTTTTTTACCGACTTCTGACATAGCATACTCAGTTTACGTTAAAACACATTGTTTAAAATTTAAGTTAAAAAATATATCAATTTTTTTATCAATTGCAGAAAATAAACTCTCTTTGCTGTTTTGTGTATACACTTCGCTGAGTATTTAATTTCAAGAAACCCAACAAAAGACTAAATCTTTTTTTTTTTTTGAGGGGGGGGGAAGGTTGAAGTGCGAAAGTTTCGCAAGGGTTTACTGGTTTTATTTATTTGATGTATTTAACGTGCACTTTCTGAACCGACTGATTATAACAGAACACGACTTATAAACCAACTAAATATATAAAAGACATGACATCAATCCCGCCCCCCCTCTCCCCCAGCCATTAATTAACCTATAAAAACTATAGCATCGCGTCTTATTACGCGTTCGGTTTATGGGTTAGAAATTTGGAAGGTTGAGTTTAGAGGAAGTGAACCCACATTTGTGTGGAGGGATAGTGGAAAGAAACATTTAGGGCCCCCCCCCAGTTCACCCAACCGATATTCGAACCTTGATCTCCCCGTTCTTGGCAGTCTAGCTCAACACGAAATTAGCGCGTTAGCTAAGTACGCCACCGAGGTGGGTCCCACCCGTTTAATTCATCACTGTGAAAGGTTATACCCACATTTCATCAATGATAAATTTTTGGTCACGCTAGGAATTGAACCCGGGACTCTTGGCTCAATAGATAGACACGCTACTGAGCTAAGGTGTGGACTATTTTTTAAATATAAATATATATTTTTTACAGCAAAATTGTTTATATTTTACAATATTATTAGTGTTATTTTATAGGTATTGATAATATATATCAAAAGTAACAGCTGAGGATCACATGACTTGACGTATGAACACGTGAAATAAACCGAGTAACTTTTTTTTATCTGTCAAATAAGGTTCTCCCTATGAAAATTGAACCACAGTAGGTTTCTCAACCACTTCTAGATTTGGAACTAATTCACATAATTAAAACAAAACCTGTTATATACTTCTTCCCACTATAAAATAGCTCAAGCTTGTTGAAGTATTGGTATTTCTTTGAGTAACCAACACTTTTAATTTTTTTTTAGTTTATGACTGTTCCTGTTGGAGATCCATAATGGGCTAACTGTGTGTTTTAACGTGAAAGCAATAATCACGGTGCTTATTGTCTTATTTTAGACGATAGAAAAGTCCTTTAATGTTCGTGAATAACTTCCCACATTAACTTTGGTACACCACATTCCATTTGAACCATTATATATGTGAAAAATGGGCGGTAAATAATTATATAAAATTTGTAAACAAATTAGATTCATAATTTGTAGGGTGCTTTTATTTATTAAAATTAATGTGAAAGCTTTGGTTTAGATCTGTTTTATCCGCTTCGGTGATCGCGCTACTCTCGCAGTAGATTAGACTACCAATGACGGGGAGATCGAGGTTCGAACCTTGGTCTGGTACACTGAGGATAGTTTTCCAAAAACGTTTAACACTCCCCCTCCACGCATATGCGGGTACACTTCCTATAAATATAACCTTCATAATCCTTAAAAGCCATTAGCGTAGCTAGTATATAAGCGTATAACCCGAACGGGTAGTAAGACTCCGTGATAAAAAAAAATTCAAGAACACCAACAAAACAGAAGGCCAGCTTATGGTGCCTCTCGTCTACAGAAATAAAAATATACTACGATAAAAAATAATGTTTTAATACACAGTCTAATTAAAAGATATACACATAACATAAACCGATTAAAAGTGAAAACAACGAGAAATGTTACTTCAACCCTGTCCACATTTCCTCTCATCTCAAGAAACGTATTAACAAATGGTAGATGCCGTAAACGATTTCAAAACTCATGAACAGAAGCACAGCCATTATCGCAATGAGAAGGCTGCGAGATATGTTCGGAGGCTCGGCACTGTGAACGCACCTTAGTTCAGAATGAGCACGTGACATCTCGAAGGTGCTGGAGGTCTCGCACCTAAGGGCATCGCTAGTCCTTCTCGAGATACCGATACGAGTCGAGGTTTCTTTCGCCGGCGTGAGACCGGTTGCAGCCTCGTCCTCGTACGCGTGACCGGGCGGATCGGATGAGATGACAGTTTCTTCGGAAAGGATTTCCTGTAAAACCTTCTCGGTTTCTTCTCCGGCTTGGCTGTCTTCATCACCTTGGCTTTCTTCATAGACATTACTTTCTTCATCGCCTTGCCTTTCTTCGTCAGCTTGGCTTTCTTCAACGTCTTGGCCTTCTTCAACGCCTTGAATTCCATCATAGCCTTCTTGAATTTCTTCAACGCCTTTGCTTTCTTCATCGCCTTGACTTTCTTCGTCAGCTTGGCTTTCTTCAACGTCTTGGCCTTCTTCAACGCCTTGAATTTCATCATAGCCTTCTTGCATTTTTTCAACGCCTTTGCTTTCTTCGTCGCCTTTTCTTTCTTCATCGCCTTTGCTTTCTTCATCACCTTGTTTTTCTTCAACGTCTTGCCCTTCTTCAACACCTTGAATCTCATCATATCCTTCTTGAATTTCTTCAACGCCTTTGCTTTCTTCATCGCCTTGACTTTCTTCGTCAGCTTGGCTTTCTTCAACGTCTTGTCCTTCTTCAACGCCTTGAATCTCATCATATCCTTCTTGAATTTCTTCAACGCCTTTGTTTTCTTCATCGCCTTGACTTTCTTCATTGCCTTGGCTTTCTTCATGTCCTTGTTTTCCCTCGTCACCTTCTTCTTCTTCACTATTTCCGTCAATAGTACCTTCATCAACGTCTTCCATCTGAGATTCATCCTGAACTTCATTCCCACCCCATTCTGTATCGAATCCTATCGCCAAGTTAGGAACCGTCTTACAGTTTTCACCGACTCCCACGAAGAAGAGCCCGTTCAACTCGAATCGCTCGAAATGATACGTCCCGTTTTTGTCCTCCAGTCCTCCCGTGTTTACAGGAACGTTCTCTTCACCTCCAACAAAGACGAAGCCTCCAAGTTCGAAAGTGGTCGGGGAGGTATCATAGCCCCCGGTGGAGTACACTTGCTCGAACAAAGTTTGATAGGACGGAATCCTTGGCTCGTCCAGGCCGCTTTTCACCTTGGTTTTGTATCTGCCAAAACAGAAACGTTAGTTTGTGTTTGGGGCAAACGTTTATTTTATAAATAAATGGAGGATATTAAATAATTATCTAACAAATAAAGAATAATCACACTTTATGACAGGTAGTTAGTTTATTCAGGTACCCTCCGATAAATACTCAACGTAAAATGTATTGATTACTTATTAGTCAAGTATTTAAACACATCTACATTACGCTTGAAAACTTAATTTTAGAAAATTTACTGGCCCCACAATTTTTTTATACAAGGGATATTAATAATCGTGTTAGACTAAGCTACTGATGACAAGAAGATCGGAGTTTGAATCCCGGTTGGATGTACTGAGGGTTTTTTTTTTTTCAAAAATGGTTATCCACTCCCTCCACGCCGATGCGGGTACACTTCCTATAATTTCAATCTTCCTCATCCCAAAAACATTACCGTAGTTAGTAAATATGCGTACAGCCTGAACAGGTAGTAAGAAGAGGTGCTAGAGAAAAAAATTAATATCAATAATAATTTGTTAGCCTGAAATTGTTACTAGTATTTTATATTAAAAATTTAATTTATTATAAACCATATTGGTGGTCACGCGGGCTAATGCGTCAATCTCGTCTGGTCTAGTTTTCTTGTGATGAGGAGGTAAGAGTTTGAATTTCTGTTGGGCTTAATGAGGGTGGGTTTTTTCCGCCCTAAATGATTTTCCTTTCCACCCCTCGACACAAATGTTGGTATATTTCCTTCACTTTCAACCTTTAAGATTCCTAAACAACTAGTGTATAAATGCAGATAACCTGGAACAGTAAGATGTGAAGCACAAACAAAAAATATTATTGACAAATGAATAAGGCTATATTTTCCTGAGTTCCACGATAACATTTTATATTTATTTGAATAATAAATAAACACATAAACCTAATAGAAGAAACCATGAAGCCCCAAATATCACTTCTCAATCATACGTTTTGGATAGAATCGGTGACTTGTTTTTTCAAAATGAATAGGGTCCGGATTTTTATGACATAAATCATCATCTTTTATTTTTTTCGCACATCACAGACAACACTCGTGTGTACATAGATTCTGTTCATAATTCTCTGACTGCGGAATCGTTTTTATAGGTCATTATTAGGTCTTTTTGGATTAGTAGGTCATATTTTCTTGTTTGCTTCCTTTTTTAGGACAAAATAAGTTCATTTTAAGGCATTTTAAAAATAAGTTTCTAGACATTCATGTTAAATAATATTTTCAAATATTAATGATATTTTATAAATTCATGGATACTAAAACATAATGTCTCCGACGAACATTTATTGGAATGAGAAGAAAATATAGATAATGAACTTAGTATCCTCTTTGCTTGTTTGGTTGTAAAATACACATTCCTGGTGAGACTGCAACTAGGTTAGAGAGGGTTGCATTTGAAGGGGGTAGCTATTACTTCTGAAGCAGATATTTGTTAATCAAAGTTATATTTAGCAGAATGCAAGATTTTACTTGTTTAAGGCATTTCATTGCATTTTACGTTTGTAAAGTGAGTGTTTGATTTATTCATGTGCATTTATGACAAGTTTTTTTTAATTAAATCTTTAGGTCATTTTTTAGAGTTTTTATGTCATCTTATATATCATTGATCATTTTTATGTCATAAAAGTCCGATCCCTGGTCATAAATAAATAATTTTTATTATTAAATCCTTATCGGTCGATGTTACCTTTCCGCCAGTAAAGTGCAGTAAGAAATCAAGTTATCATAAGCGTCGTGTGGATTTGTATCGGAATTGTATGCGGTGACGACTTTCTTTGATTTTCTTTTTCTTTTCAAAGTTATTATATCTTCATCATTGTCTGAACTTCTAGAGCTGGTGCTAGTCCAACCACCTGACTTGTCTGCAGAGCTGAAAAACATCGACAGGTGACTATTTCATTGATGGAGGATGTGTGGTATGGATGCTATAGCCTAATAGTTGGGTTTTTTTAAAAACTATTACGCTTGCAAATTAAGCTTTACATTACAAATCTATAGGTATAAGGTTGTGTTTTTGAGACATTATTAGAAAACAACCAAAATAGGAAAGAATCTAGACAAATTCGTGAGTCTGGCTTAGTCTGGTTTATTAGAAAATAGGAGGTTGGAATTCAAATCCCAGCTGAGTCTTACGAAGGTGTTTTTTTTTTTTTTTTCATAATTGCCTTCCTTCTCTCTCTACAGACTAATGTAGATACAATTCATTTCAATCATACACTCTAGCTATAAATTTATTTCAGTAAATTACGTGTACACAGCAAGCATAAAATGTATTTTACAAATTCAAAAAAGTAAAAATAAAAACTTGCTGTAAGGTGGGGATGTATAGAACACAATAAATGTCCAAGTTTTTTTTTGCAGTTTTTATAGCAAGCAAAGAATCTGTTGGTTTTTTTTTTTTTGCCAAAATAATTTTTCTTTGCTAAAGTAGAAACATACTTTAATTTTCTCCACATGGTGGTATCAACAGTTTTTGAATTTCTGTCATAATAATAGCGGAATTATAGTTGACACGCTTTTTAAATAAAGAGAAAGAATGTTCATTAAATTCCAGGGTACCGTTGACAGATATTGAAGAACTGTTGATATTACCATGGGAAGAAAATTAAACTCTATGTTTGTATTTAAACCATATTTGATTTATTTTGACCAAAAATATGTTTGGATATAAAAATTGCAAAAACACTGCCCTTTTTTTACGTCCCCTATTTACCTGTTCCCCCCATCACAATATATAAGCAATTATATTCTTCTTCACTCACCTCGGAAAGATAGAATCAAAACCCTTGGTTTCATTTGAGCAGAATTTCTGCCCCAAAATATGTTCAGCATCTGTTAGAGAATCCGTAGAGTTGGTTTTAATCGGATTAATGGGATGAGTTTGATCCTCGTCCGTAGGGATATAACCGGGGTGGAGACCATTGGAATATACTTTATTAGTTGTCAACCTTTCCTTTCTGATAAAACAATCCTCAATTAAATCATCTCTCTTATCTAGTGGTCTCACTGTGTGTTTGTCTGTAGCGATGCAAGTATAAATGGCATCCCTCAACTGATTTTGAAGGAGGAAGGGTGCGGAATAAGCCATAATTGGTTCTGAGTGTGTCTTAAAGTTAAATACTTCGGTCGATTCATTATTTAGCATATCATTACTACTCTTACAAACTCCGGTCAACTTAAAGGGCAACAGATAATTTACCAAGTCATGTTTAGCTTCATATGAACTGGTCAGACCCATGTTGATGCCAAGGACATTTTGTGTTGCTTGAATGATGCGATTTGTATCTCCAATCATTTGAGAATAGTTAGGAATGGGAATGTCAGTATATTCTTTCAATGATTTATCAATATCAATATTCTTCTGTGAACCATCTCCTTCGGTTTGTCTGCAATAGCAATTGATTGGTTCAGAGAACTGAGCTATTTTGTTTTCTTGAATATTATGCGCATTGCTAGAGAAAGATTTCTCCCTTCCTTCTTCATGTACAGTCATTTTAGTAGACTTATTAATTGTTTTACTCTTTTGTTTAGTTGGAACTTGTAGTCTATTATTTTTAGTTGGAGGCACGGTCAATTTCTTATGTGTCCCTGTTTTTATATTACCTTATCTAGAATTTCTGACGCAATTTTCAATACATGTTCAGTGATATTTTATTCCTCTCCTCTGAGTCCAACATAAAGTCGCCGTTAGCGTTTGATTCTTTCGAGAAACCCGAGTTTGTCAACCAATAGGCACGTAAAACTGACTTTAATTCAGCCTCGATTAGCGTATTCATTTTGTAAATTGATTTTGAAATACTGTTAAATTCTGAATAGACCTTTTCAAGTTTTAGTTTTACTGTTTCTATTTTTTCTCGAGATCTATTATCGTTGGTTAGTTTGTGTGAGGTTTCTGATGTAGCCGGTTGAATCTTTATAATGTCTTTATTTGAAGGTTTTCTTTTATATAAATTATCAGGCTCTATAAAAGACCTATTTTGGGGGATTTCCAGAGAATGTAGTTTTTTGTTTCTAGCTAGAGTTGAATTATTAGAATGCTCACTATTCCTATAATTTTCCTGAGATCCTGTGTATAAACAGTTTAGGTTTTGACCAGCTTTCTCTATAAGTTGGTTTGCCTGAACTGTTTCGATATGTTCGTTGATAATATACTTTTATATGTACTATCGAGGTATTTTTCTTCTTTTTTTGACACGGTTTCATTTTTTGAAACGGAATTTAATTTTAAAATACGTTTTGAGCTGCTGGACTTTCTCTGTTTTTTGCTGGTACTCGCAATACTCTGAAAAGGAATTAATTGTCTCTGAGATTTTTTTGTTTCGTTGTTAGGATGAGCTGTAGTGTTGACTGAACAACTTTTACGAGAATAGTTTTTCGATGAGTGTTTGTTACTCGAAGAGTTTGTTCCCTTGATTGATCGATGTGGGTGTTTGGGAACTATTATCAAGCCGCAAGTTGGCTAAAGCATTATCTTCCTTGGATGGAAGTTTTTTCAAAGAAGAATTTGAGGACATTTTTTCTAGAGTTACACTTCTGTAATCTTCCTGCTTGTTTGTAGACTGTAAATCTATAGTTGCTATTTTTTGTTTTTTGGGCTTTTCTACTTTTGCTTATAGATTTGGGTACTTTAACACCAACATTCCCTTCAACCCGCTCGTCTTGTGAAATTTGGATTGTGCCGCTTGTTTGGGATGGTTTTATCTTCTCAGGGATTAAATCCACATCGACATGAACTTTAAACTGGATAAGATCACTCCCGCTTTCCATATTTTGGCAGATTAAAGGCATTTCAACTGTTGATCATTTCGCTCGATCATCGTAGTTGCTAAACTTCTTATGGATTCACCGATACTCGTCGTTTTTGTTGGCAATTGGATCTTTGGGGTTATTTCAACCATATGTTTTTGGATAAGTTTTCTAAAGGGTAGCTCTGGGATGTTTCAGAAGTTTGATTAGATGAAGTCAATTTGTCCTTGATTTCTGTGGATGGAATAAACAGTAAGTTTAGACCATTGTTGGACTCAACATTACAGCTATGTTTGTAATCCTCTTTAACAGTACAGTTTGGTTTTACATTTATAACATTAGTGGTTGGGGATGTTCCAGTAAATTCTCGTTCCGGAATATCATGTGCGAGCTTACTGTCATCGTCTAGGTTACCTCCTAGAGAGTCAAGTAAATCTTTCTCTTTTCGCGTCTGGATGGGGCTTTGTGTAACAACATCTTGGAGGTCCACGCCGCGTGTGTTTTCTGAAATCTCAGGGGTGTTAATTGGCGGGGGACATTGCACATATATTTTAACGGGAGAAATTCCTTTGCGTGGTTTGTTTGCATCACCCTTATAAATAACCAATGTGTTAGAAACGCTTCTCCTTAATCCAGGTGAGGTGAGCTGATGTTTGTCAGAAGTTTTGTTTCCCATATCGCACAGTTCTTTCCTTCCCATGAGCTAGTTTGTACGTTTATTAAACTAGTAGACTTTATTTTAGGCATCAACCCTTCGTTCGGTGAATATCTTTGGTAAGTCCCGTTTTTTATCTGTAAATTCTCCGTTTCGTTGATGCTGTCATAGTTTCCAAAAACAAAATATTGTTCGTAGAAATGTTTTGCTTCGTTCAGTTTCTCTAATTGAGCAGCCCAATCACTTTGTGGTGCTCGGCCAGAGTGATTATTATTCATGTTTGTTTTCAGTCGTCTATAATTTGGGGTCAGCAATGAGTGATAGCTTTGACTATTGTTCGGTTCTAAAGACACAGAAGAATCGCTATTCACGGTTTGGTTTCTCCATACCATCCTGAGAGACGATTCTCTCTTTCTCGGGGACGTATCTAAGCTTGTACCTAACAAAATACGCCGTTTACGAACATTGCAAGCATTCCTTTGAGGAATCCTCGGAGTCATTTGAACAAGACACAACTCCGTCGAAGCTATCGATTTCACTTTGCAGGACTGCTGTATCATTTTCGTTTGACTCCAAATGTCGTGTGCGAGTTGTTCCCTGTTGAGGGTTTTCATCGACTTGTTTCGAGAATCCAGAGAGCTTCCTCCAACCTCCATTCGTAGACTGATTTCGAGGCGATCTGTTCATTTCGTAGAATCGATTCAATTGACTGTCGTAAAGCTCCCATTCGTCCTTACCTGTAACGTAGTTGGTATTTTCATCTCTTTCCTGTGCGCTTCCAGGGTTTGGCGTGCACAACTGGGTACGCTGTTCCTTTCTTTGTAGAATTAATTTGGACAGTTGCTTCGGCACCAACATATTAATACAAGCCTCGTCAGTTACCAGTGTGGCGGTAACTTTCCCACCGGGTGTGTCTATAACCACAGAGTTTTGTGTGGAGTTCGTTATTTTACCATTCGTCACGTCCCTTAGATGGCCCAAAGTGTGGTTGACGGTTTCAAGGATTGAATCCAACGCGCTTATTTTTGAATCGTAGTCTTCGCTCTCTTCATACTCTTTCAACTTGGTGTTGTACTTGATGATGTGATTGACAGATTTTGTGATGTCGTCCATTGCAAGAGGTTCCTTAACGTAACCGTCGGTTTAAATGCGGAAGCGACGTTATTTCATGACATTGGCTTCAAAATCGGAAGACAAACCAGATTCTTGGAGGTCTGTCCATCTGATTTTGGAAATGTATTCGTTAATTTTGAGCATGATGAAATCTGGAAAATAATTGTTAAAATATGTGGAGTTTTTTTTTACAACAAAACCACCATTTTAATTTAGATAACAGAATAAAATAAAACATGTATCGGAGTTGAAAAGCCTTTTAAACCTTTTTCATATCATTAAAAAATTAGAAAAAAAAGGGTATTTTGGGTGGCCAAGTTAAATAGCACATCCTGTTTATTGTGTTTAGAGTCAAACAAATATCTTATTACAGTTTTATTAGGTTTAAGTATGCCTATTTATAAAATAATAGCTCAATAACTCGTTACTTCTGAGTGCCAAACATTATTACTGGTACTAGTTGGTTTTTAAAATGTTTAATTATGTTGATTGAAGTATCATGGATCTTAGGAATAGTTCTTTGTTATTATATTAATTAGTTTTCAGTGCTTTTATTTTTTTAGTGCCACTATTTGGTGTTAGGAACATAAACACATCATCAAAGAGTGAAAAAACAAGGTCAGATTATAAGTAAATACCCGCCATTCACTTGAATATAATATGACGAACTGCAGTATAAACAAGTTTCGCATAGTTTAAGGCACCTTAGTATGGATTTTTTTCAGTTAGGAGGAAGGAAATACTTTAAGTATCCCCGGATTCTGACTTTATAATAAGTTCTATATAATTAACATTATAAAACCTGCTTTGGTGGCCGCATAGTCTAAGGCGTCACTCTCGCAATATACTAGACTGCCGGTGACAAGGATATCAGGGGTGGAATCCTGGTCGGTTATAATGAGGGTGGTATTTCCTAAATGGCTTTACACTCTTCCTCCACGCAAATGTGGGCACACTTCCTTTAGATTTAACCTTCCTAATCCCAAACTCGCTAGCGTAATTAGTACATATGCGTACAATCCAAACATGTAGTAAGACTGTGGTACTTTAAAAAAAATAATCTAAAAACTTACCCCAAATAAATGCAAGCGAAAATTTTTGTTGCTGATGATACCATTGTCTCCCAAGAAACTGGTAGGTTATTATTGGACATATTGTTGTCCATGTCTTAGTTAAAATTAATAAAGTTTGTGGATCAAAACAGTGGCGTACACGGACCAGGGGCCAGTTTTAAAAAACAACAACTGCAAGTGTACAATTTACAAAAATAAAAACTTATAACATATAATAAATTAGAAAATTACGTTTAATAAAGCCATACGTAAACTCTTGTATCTACAAGTAAAATTTAAAAATCACAATTTTCTTTTTAAAGTAAATTTATAGCTTACAGGTTTCTATCAATCAAAGATTATTTTTTTGCAAGCCTCAGCCTTTAGGAAAATACTTTAACAGTGTTATTTTAATGCCCTAATTTTTCATAATTAGTCTAGTATACTATTCTAATCAATAAATCCCCACGAAAACATTTTAATAGCATATTTACTATATTTTATAAACTTGTGATCGTGGTGCAGACAATGATTATTGAGGTTAGGAGACGGTCATGTATGAACAATTTCAAATAAGCTCTTTGAAAACATTTTTTAATCGAACTATTTTTGTGAAAATAAATCAACATCTGCCACACTTCCCTATCCTTGCACACTCCCTTTGCTTCAACAACATCCATACACCGAGTCATGCATGCTCTTTTATTCTCTTTTCACACATTCGTCTACAACAGCGGTTACAAATCTTTTTTCGCTTACATACCCCTAGGCAGCCCATTTCCATAAATTATACCCTTAATATTAGTAAAATATTTAATTAATATAATATCTAATTCGGATTTATTTGTGGCAACTGAAAATAAATGAGATAATAATAGGGTTAAAACAATATATTAATAATTTTAAAAAACAGTGCATGTATTTTTACATTAAAAAAAGCAAAAGTTACAATAAAAACAAACCCATTTAATTAATTTATTAATAACTATAAAAAGTTGCTTATGTTTGAAATTGAAATCATTATATAAAGGTCAAAAATATAGAAGAAAATCCACCCCACCCCACGCCATAGCGTTGAGTTAATTTCACAACTTTTGACTGACCTTTTTTCTTACACTTCTGGCATATGTGGCTTTTTCCGCCATTATTCAACATTTTCGTGTACCCCCAAACTTTCTGGCACGTACCTATGAGGGTACGCGTACCCCACGTTGGTAACCTCTGGTCTAACACATTTAGCCTCATCTTACATGGCCCTACCTCTTCTTTTTTTTATCCAAACACTCTACCTTCATATATTTGCTTCGTCACTCGATCCACATTCATCCTCTCAACACGCCCAAACCAACGTAGTTCAGGAAACTTTAGATTATGGCGACACGAGTGGAAGGGTATTGATAATTCACCCACGATTGGTGCCGATTATATCTTTCAATTACCAACATTTTTTGAACTTCCATGACGTCACCGATGACTTGAGTAATCTAACCAAATTATGTTTGATCTCTTAAAAATGGTCGCTCCAGGAAACGGACGAAGTACCTCACCTCAGACCACTAGACCACCGCAGAAAGTATTAATTGAATTTCACAGGAAAAGCCTCCTCTGACAGCTAGAAAAAGTCCTTTATCTACTTTCACGTATTCATAGCGTTAAGTCATGTGATCTGAAGTTGTCCCTTTTGATAGATTTTATCAAAACTTATAAAATAATACTAATAATACGGTTAAGTAATATCAATGTTTCCATAACCTCTGGTAAGAAGTGTATTAATCACAACTTGTGAATGTGTGGAATGCCAGGCCTCCACCGTGGTTCGGATCCCACGTTAAACTGTAGTTCCTCCATTTCATCTCACAATCACCCTACCATTGCACATTAGCGTAAGTGCGTATAACCCGAACGGGTAGTAAGACACGATGCTAATAATAATAATAATAATAATAATAATAATAATAATAATAATAATAATAATACCAATGTTAGTTATAAGCCCTCTATTTTTTGTATTTTCTAAAAGGTCCTTCTTCTAAAAATTGAACTGTAGTGTCAAAAAATTTTGGGAAAATTATAGTTGAGCAATCGTGACAGATAATTAAATTATTCATTACCAATTTTTAAGCATGACCGTACTAATCCATCAATAAACTACCCTTGAATCAATTTTCCTCTGAAAAATATGTATAGGGTGTTAGCCAACATTTTAAAAATAATTATTAAATAAACACTGTGAATAAAATCGATAGTCATTTACAAATAATCTCACATTTTAAAAAAAAAAGTGTTCAGTAAACCAACCTTGAAAAAAAGTCAAAGAAAACAATAAATGTAGTGTTTTCTCATCATGTAAAACACTCCCCTAATATTCATTTTGAGCTAAATTCACAGTAATTTTTAAAAAAATCAGAAATTACTAAACAACCTTTAATTTTAAAGAAAGAATTGAAACCACTATTTCATCTTGAGGTCTCAAGGTCAAAAACTTTAACGCTATAATAATTTATCCTAACGAATAAGTACAACAAAACAAAATCAAAACATTTTTATTTGACTAAAAGAATGTATTATGGTCGGGCTATACTTTTTTTTTTTTGTAAATTGTATTTGAGATAACATACAAAATTGTTTTTTATGTAGTTTATCATTAGATTTTGATTTATTTGCAAATTTCTTGACGTATTTGATCTGGTATTTTTATATCATGAGCTCAGTATTTAGGGTGGGTGTGCTGAGCAATGTCACGCGGAGTTAGACAACCGTCCTGTTTGTTCCTTAATCCTTCTCTATTTATCCATCCTGTTGATCATTTTGTTCCTGGATAACTTGCTTCTTCCTTGAGATTGTAGATCACGTTTCATTGGTTCTTCAGCTGTTCTTCCATCCTCCTATATTCAGTGATACTGTAGTCCTTCTTGCCTCCGGATATCTATTGATTCTTCAGCTGTTCTTCCATCCTCCTATATTCAATGATACTGTAGTGCTTCTTGCCTCCGGAAATCTATTGTTCTTCAGTGTTCCTTACATCCTTCTATATTCATTGATACTGTAGTCCTTACTTGCTTCCTGTATATCTATTGGTTCTTCAGCTGTTCTTCCATCCTCCTATATTCAGTGATACTGTAGTCCTTCTTGCCTCCGAATATCTATTGGTTCTTCAGCTGTTCTTCCATCCTCCTATATTCAGTGATACTGTAGTCCTTCTTGCCTCCGGATATCTATTGGTTCTTCACCAGAAGTTCCCCGAGATATAAGCTCGAATCCTGCTGACTCCTCTATTGTTCTTCCACAATCCTCTATTCGGTGACCTTCTTGCCTCGAGTCCTTGATAACCATAAAGCACCGCTCAAGCTGATATCTTGCTTCTTCTTCAGGAATTCCTCAAGTTTGGAATTCACGTCCTGCTGCCATCCCTGCCATTGTTTTTTAGTTAACTTCTTTACCTGCAACCATGAGTCAAGATGAACAACTCAGCCCATGGCTTATTGGTCATAATGCCAACTACAGGCCTAACTCCCTAGCTCGCATTCCATCTAGTTCAAAAAATATTGTCCTGGCTGTAAATGGCAAAATGCCTATGTAACGTATGGGTCAGCCACTGAACAAGATACTTTGCCCCAAAATTGTCCCTATAGAGTTCACCTTCCCGTCGGTCCCGACTATGTCCCCATTCTTTATCCGGGCCATATTCTCCGCCTCTTGGACCGTGTGACTGAGACACTTGGCCCATTCTTCAGCCATCGAGTACGAATCATGGATGTAGTCGGCCCACTGAAGAACCTCCAAGGGCGCTGTCATGTCGGCTTTCCCAGTACGACCATTCTTGACCAGCACCTCTCTCTCTAACTTTCAAAAGATTGTCGGCTCTCTCCAGGTGCTCGATCTGAAACATCGGGCAAACCCCCCTAGCACTTATAAGGATTCGTAGTAAACGACTCTGTAATCTTAAACCTTTCGACATGTTGCACTGTTCCCTTCCATTGCGCCTCCGAATCAACCTCTGAGGTAAGTTCACCCTGAATGGTAGAAAGAAGACATGCTTCGATCGATTACCCTCTGTCCTTCTGTTATAAACTACAGCCTACAACCATAGTTCAAACAAGCAAGGTGAGATTAACTACATTTCAAGGTGAACGAAGGGTACATACATTTTCCCTCGCTCGTTTGGGTCTAAAACAGTCACAAAATGTTAATCAGAGCTCCCGCTATAGATCTACGACACACTGTAAGGCGTCTGCTCCGAATCCTACAGTCCCACAAATAGGCTGTCGTTAAATTAGATAGTGTTCAATTGAACATGCTCTGTCCTGTGAAATATATTAACCTTCTCTCTCCCCCAAACATGCCCTCTCTCACACTCACTCACACACACACACACACACACACACACACACAAACCTAGTAAATCATATTCCATGAAACGTTCAATTAAATCAAATCAGTGCTTAGTTAGTAAAGAAAAAATAAAGAGCTGATCTCTCTACCTCTTGTATGACTTCCTCCAGCCACGTCGCGATGCCCTGTGACACCGAGTCAATCAACTGGGCGTCGACAATCATCCCTTTCTCCTTGACCCTTTCCGTAAGCTTGGAAGACACTTCCTTGGAGACCCTCTCCTTTTTGGTGTCGAAGGGTTTGTCTCCCAAGTCGTCGAGGTACTGAGCCACCTGTTTCAGTATGAAGTCCACCTTGGGGGGGCTAGGGCTGCCGTACCACTGGACCTTCCCCGGCAGCGCCCTCACCTTGAAGACCTCACCCATCTCTTTTATATAGTATAGCTGCCCAGCGCCTTTTGTTGAATGCATTAACACCTTCTCAGATTCTTCAGGTTCCATTTGTTCAAGTGATGGTTCTTTTGCCACAACGTGTTCTTGCTCCTGAGAGGAAAGTTCGACCCCAGGTTCAAGTAAAGGGTAACTTGAAGAATCGAGTGAAGGGTCCCGTGAAGGTTCAAGTGAAGCTCCCACTGACGAGTCACGAGATGGCTCACGTGAAGGGTGCTGTGAAGGGTCGAGTGAAGGGCTATGCGAAGGGCTGAGTGAAGGCTCAAGTAAAATTCCCACTGATGAGTCACTTGAAGGGTCCCTTGAAAGTGCATGTGATGGTTCACGAAAAGGTTCCCGTGTTTGTTCACGTGAAGGTTCCCTTGTTGGTTCACGTGAAGGTTCTCGTGTTGGTTCGCGTGAAGGTTCCCGTGTTGGTTCGCGTGAAGGTTCCCTTGTTGGCTCGCGTGAAGGTTCCCGTGTTTGGCTCGCGTGAAGGTTCCCGTGTTGGTTCGCGTGAAGGTTCCCATGTTGGTTCGGGTGAAGGTTCCTGTGTTGGTTCGCGTGATTGTTCATGTGGTTCTGGCTGCCGGGGTTCTTCCCTTTGGCTTTGTCTGGTCGAATTGTTGTCTTCAATCTTTTTATCATGACCTCCTCCCGACCCTCGACGATCGTCATCCTCACCAGACTCATCCTTTCCACCTACCCCAGATTTGTGTTTTCTTTCTTCTTTGCTATTCTCTTTCTTCACCTCGTCCCGTCTCCTACGTTCCCTCTTTTCCCTCTTACTTCCTTTTTTTCGCCCCCTTTTTTCTTTTCTCTCCCTCCTCCGTCTACGCATTTCTCTCTCCTCCTCCTCGGCGAACTCGTCCGCGTTCTTTGCCATCTCCAGTAACACAGCAGCGATCTTTTCCACGAAATTCCTCCTCATTTTCTTCACCTTAGGCAGGGACCTTTTCCCTGGGCGGGGCCTTAGTTTGCCCATGTTCATGATTATGCACTCCGTCAGAAACCTCACCTCATCGGACCGTTCAACCCGCGCTGGACCCTCCTAATTTGACCAGCTTGAGTGCGATGTCGTCGCACTGTTGGGTCAACCATTTCTTGCAGTGCATTTCGGTCCTGATCCGTTTGGCGGACTGTTTTATGTTCTTGGGTCGAGGGAGCCCCTTGGTAAGACTCTCGACTTCCCTAGGGAAAGAACGCAGTTGTGGTGGCAACGTTCATGGAATTATAATTATCTGGGGAATATTTTCTACGTTCGCCCTGAAATTAATTCTGGTTTTTCTTTTATAGGCAACAAAGCAGAGTTATAAGGTGATTATTTGATCCGAAAATGTATTAATATATTGGAGAGTGAAGTAATTACACAATGAGGAGCTTCATACACTCCACTTGTAACCAGACTTTTTTGGGGGTAGTCAAATCTCGCAGGTTACGGTAAGCGGGTCATTCAGCGCGAAGGGAAGAAGCTAGGACCGTCATCAAGGTATTAACTGGCGAACCTAAGGTAAGAGACCAGTGGGAATACCTAAACGCAGATGGGGGTTATAGCATTAGAATGGACCTGAAAGAGATAGGATGTAATTAGGTCCACCAGATAGGACTATCTCAAGATAGGGATATGGTGTAATGAGGTGGACTGGATATAACTAGCTCAAGATCCTAGCGTGTAATGAGGTGGTACTTTTTTTTTTGTAAAAGCTTCAACTAACTTTATAGTTCTTAGTGTCCATAAAGTAAGTCGTTGAGAAGGCTCTAAAATGGGCAAACCATCAAACCAAAAACAATACAATTTCGGTAGTTCATCTCTGAAAGAGTTTCTTGCATAGTTAATTCTTTTTACCATAGCGTCTGAAAGAATGTGTGAATATCCTGCCCTAGTGCCCTTACAATCGAGTCGCATCGGAGTGGTTCTGTATTTATTCAGCCATGATTGAAATGGTAAAATTTGAAATACACAGATGACTTACTACTATTAAAAATGATTGGATGAAGCATAAGACAGTTTAAAAACTAGCGTAAGTGCCCATTTCATCAACCGAATAATCGGGATATCATATACAAGATTACGCTACAACCAGAAGACCTATTGAAATACAGGTGTACTGCATTCTTCATTTTGACAACAGCGAAATTGAGCTCAGTTTAGTATTTTTACTATTAAATTAATTATTTTCCCATTTAGTTACAGTTATGTTTTTATTTGCTGATTCGTCCTACTTGGTCTTTATTCCACTTCTTTTAAAAGAGTAGACTACCAAAAACAGCATCACAATGCGACGGCTGGTTATAACTGCATCACTTACCCAAGTTAAGTGCTATCGGGGTATGAGACGAGCTCTTAAGAAACAGAACTGTTTCCCTAGTAACTGCAAGTAAATTCACCTACCGTTCAGGCATTGTATACTCTTCTTGTAGAATTCTCTTCAGCCTCTCAATTCGTTCTTCATTTAGAATTGGCCACATTTCCAAGAGCACACTACGTACATATCTGTAAAAAAAACTTAGTATATATTTTTTAATTCCTACGTGCCTAACGAACCTTTCGGGCTACAAACATTTTAATCCCTCTGATGGGGTTGGTATTAGGAACTTAGAATTTAATGGAAATTTACCAGAGCTTGATCTAAGCTCAGTGCTATATGGCTTAGCATAAAAGGTAAAAGTAAATAATGAGTCAAATAAAATAAATTATACTCCAATATTTGATTATAGAGAGATAATTGAGACTTGCTGTGGTGTTTGGATCAACCATATTATGCAATGCACCTAGTCGGTATAATGAACCCCAACCACCTGGGTCAGAGTCAACAGTTATAACAATCAAATGACCAACCATTTCCAGGCTGTTAACATAAAACTTGCCACTAATTTACTTACTTTTTTGTGGGGATGGATATTTCTTTCATTCTTTGGGGGCAAGGACCTCTCTTTCTTTTTGGAGAGTCATCGCCTTCGTCTTCTGACGAAGAGGCTTCATCAGATAAATCAGAGCCATCAGATTCTTCGTCATCCGGTAGTTTAGCCAAAGACGGCTTCTTTCCCTTCCCTTTTTCCTTCTTCGATGTAGTAGCCTTACGTGTAGTAGCTTTCCGTTTAGGTCTCCTCTGTGTAGTGACCTTGCGTGGAGTGGCATTTTGTGTAGGGGTTCTCCGTGTACTGGCCTTTTTTGTATAAGAATTTTGTGTATTGGCCTTTCGACCGCTAGCCCTCTCTCCAGTGAGATGCTTTTCCTGGACATAAGTTTAAAATTAATTCATTCAATAAAGACTTATCCAACTAATATGTGTTGTAGACACGTGAAATGTGTAGGCCTATACTTTCTGTGATAAATTTATTGTTCAGTAAATAATTATAACTAACAAAAGCACTCTTTCGAGCTTTCTATGGTAGTGGTCATGTTTATCTGTAAGGATTATCCGGTCTGATTCTTTTAATGACAGTAGGATAGCATCCGCCTATTTAAACAATATTCTGTTACTATTTTCAAACTTTATTACTAGACCAGATTACTATGTTTCAGTAAAAGCCCGGTGACTAATTTGGACAGTAAATAATTACTGCCGTCCTTGCCAATTTAGTAAATACACAAGTGACACATTATTCCATGATTCAAATCTTGATCCAAACAAGGTTACCTTGTCTCAGAAATCATCATCTCCTTTAACATCACTGCAGTCATGTAAACCGGTAAATGAAACCCGTTCACTCCGTTTCAGTGGCAAAAAGCATTTAGCTCTTTCACTTTGATTCAAAAATTTATATAACAACTAAAACTACGTCCGCATTAACGCATATCATGGGCTAGACTTGGTAGGTGGGTTATGGTTTAGTTTTAAAAATTTCTTAAATAATTAATGTATTGTAAAGAAAAATAATGTTTATAGTAATGTTGCCTTTCAAAAACTATACAGAATCAGATGAACAGGGTGTTTTTTTTTTTAATCTTGTGGCATAGCAAATTGGTCAACAAAATAATGTTATTCTTATTTTAACTTATTACTGAAGTATTCATAGAAAAATTAAAGAGCCACAAATCTCCAGGCTGATTCCATCAAAATTAATAAACAAGTAAAGCCATTATTGTACATCGAACTCCTTTATTAAAAAGGAATGGATTAATTAAAATCAGCATGCGTCTTACGAAGTCAACGAATTTGAATACCTGGGAACTGTGCTAAAAGATAGAAGTTAAATTCAAGAGGAGGTCAAAAACATAATTCATGAATGCAACGCATTCCGTTTATAAGCTGTCGTCGTCTCAACTTTTGTCTAGAAACATTAAACTGTAAATGTATTCAACTTTTTGAAATAACCTTACTGAGAAATATCTTTGGTCCCGAGAAGTTTAAACAGACAGGAGAATGGACAAAGCTACATAATGAAGTATTTCATAGTTTGTATGCATCCCCAAACATAGCTAAGAATAATCCAGGCACATAAGCTGTGGTGGGTGGGGATACGCGGGGCGTATGGGTTTTGGTATACGTGAACACAACATTTTAGTTGGTAGACCTGAAAATATAAGACCGCCGGTAGACCGAGATATTGAGGGGAGAATAATCTGATTATAGATTTGAAGGAGTTTGGCTGTCAGGTTAGGGATTTGATGGAGGTGTCTCAGAATAGGGTTGAATGGCGAGCCTACGTTCTGGTAGCTATGAACTCTCAAATTCCTAAAAGCCAGAGAATTAGTTAACTTATATCTTACTGCTTTTTGAAACTTGACTAGACCTGTTGAATACCCGATTAATATTTTACTTGTTAATATATAAGAATTATTAATATTGTGCTCGTGTTCAATGGCAGTTTTTGAACTTTTCTTAGATTATCTTTGATTTTTTTTAATTCTTACTTATATATTATTGCATGTTTTTAGCGTTGCTATCAATATTTTTATGTCCTGGCCCTATTAATTTTTTTGCCCCGTTGTCAAGTACCGGTGACTTTAAATGTTCCTTGGGGGTGACCTGGTGGTCTAGTGGTAAGGTGTCAGACTTCTGTGCTGAGGGTCCGGGGTTCAATCCTCGGTCCCGGCACAGATTTATCTGATTGCCAAACCCTTCCTTCACCTCTGACAAGATGTGTATTAATCACAACTTGTGAATGTGAGGAATGCCAGACCTCTACCGTGGTTCGGATTCCACGTTAAACTGTAGGTCCTCCATTTCATCTCACAATCACCCTACCATTACACATTAGCGTAAGTGCGTATAGCCCGAACGGGTAGTAAGACGCGGTGCTAATAATAATAAATGTTCCTCTCTATTCTCTTCCTTCTTTCCTTCCTTTACTTAATTCACATTCTTTCCGCATGTACTTTTTACCTAGGGTGGCACTGCATCCGGCGTGCTGGTGACTGTCTTTAAGTATTCCCCCTCTACTCATTTCCATTTTTTAATTCTAGTTCACGTTCTTTCCGCGTGGACTATTTAAGTGGGTGAGTGGCGCGCTGCAGTCAGTGACTTTAATAATATTGCTACGTCCTATCACTTTAGTAGTATTATCCGTTGTCCGCACTCTTTATTCATGCAACATCAACGTAGTTGGGCTACGTTGCAGTCCTGTGTCCCTTTATATATATATATATATATATTTTTCTTGCAATCAAAGCAATCATATTTTATGCATGTTATATGAATGTACTGTACCTAACTTACCTGGGTGGAAAAATAAATTTATTTTTGTAGCCTAATTAAATTTAAAGAATAAAAAGGTTAGCCTAGTGTTTGTTTTACAGTAACAAAAATTATTTGTAGCTATCGTGAATGCTTTGAATGTAGACCAGTTAATAATAATAGCTTAGGTGGTTGAGGAAAAAACCACGATAACTCTCATTTGACGACAAAATATGCTAACGTGGATTTATGGTTGCATATCACTTATATACAAGTTGTTTGAGGATAACTAATATCCATGAATATTTTACTTATTTTACATAGCTAGCTAGATTTAAGGATTTTATAGACGTTTAAATAGTGAAATATCCCATAAAATTAATTAAGGTTCTGATTTTTTTTTTTTTTGCCCCAATCCCCTCAATTCAACCTTGTCTCTCGGTGGTGGGTTGTCTTCATCGTCCGGTGGCATTTGAGCCAGGGAGGTATCTTCGGAGGTCTTTATAGGAGTGCTGTTTCTTATGTTCTCTGCCTGGGAAAGGTTAGACAAAATTGTGGTTTCCGGAGTGGTGAATTCGCTCTCCTCTAACAAATCCTGAAAAACCTCTGGTTCGGAATCCAGATGGTTGGCGATTCCCGTACCAGTTTCGAGTAGGTCGATATCTTCCTCCATTGCTCAAGAGAATTAACTATGAAGTTCTCATGTTGTGGTATGAGGGGAGTGGTCCTGTGGTTGGAAAAAAAAAAAAAACTTGTAGGAGGAAAATATAACAACCCAAGATGTAATTTTATTCTAGCTAGGTTTGTTATGCTTTCCAGACAATTTTTGTTTAAGTTTCAGGAGTTTTTTGACGTCAGTTTCTTATAAATATAGTTTATATTACTTGGTTCAATATCCTGCCCTCACATTAAGATACAATCGATAATACATTATTTATAATATATAAGAAATAAAATTAGGATGTCCTCAAAAACTTTTAAATGCATTTTTGTATGAAATCAAATTGAAAAGACCTACTATTTTATTACGTTAAATTATATCACACTTTAGATTAATAAGCAATCTTACTGTTTTATCCTGGAGGGAGAAATAGGATTTCATTTGGTCGGATTCTAAACTACATTTTGCGTGTGCTGAAACATCACGGAATACTCGTGTATAGAAATTTGAGAGCCATTTCCTAAGCCATTTTTTTTTAAAGTCAAACCTTAAATGTTGCTGTTAGTGTTGTAACCACGGAAACCTACGTATTATTATGTTAATTTAAATTACAAAGATAAAATAATACGTTTAATAAATAATAAAATTATAATATCTTCCATATTTTTATATATTATTCACTTCTCCTTGTTTGATATTAGGTTAATAGTCTATGACGACATGTTTTGGTGTTATTATTGATGTTACACGATCTTCAGGTCTTACTTTTGATAAAGATGATATTCTGTTAAATACATATTATAAGAAAGTTTGTGAACATTTTGAGGTATTAAATGGAAAAACATTTTGTGGGATGATTAACCTTTTTGTACATAATATAATACCTCAAAATGCTTACAATCTTTCTTATAATATATATTTAACCGAATATAATCTTTATTATAATTAATAAGACTTGAATATAGTGTAACATCAATAATAACATCGAAACATGTCGTCCTAGAAGACTAAATATAAAATAAGGAGAAGGGAATAAAAATAGAGATATAATTTTATCCTGATATTACGCTTTGCCAAATTAAATATGAACATTATAATCAATACATTTAACTAATCTATTGTTCTCTGTGTATTTACGTTTTAAGACATATATTTACACTATTTTGTTGATCTTAATAAAACTATTTCATTTGAAGATACCATACTTAAAAGGTAATATAAATTCCAAACAAATATCATAATATTTAAAATCATATTTATTCAAGCGATTTGTACGTAGGTATATTATTACATATTCAATAGATTAAAGATTCATAACTAGACCATCTAAACCAATAAATATAGTTATGCTATATATACGTATGTAAAATATGGCCCTAGTGCCTTCATTATATAAAAAAAGAGACCTTATTCATAGTGTATAACGAAATCCAGGTAATTTTTTCACAGCCCTGGATAGTTACCATTTTAAATCATAAGGAATTATTATTATCATCATTATCACACTTATATTTCTAATCACTCCGCTCCCTTACGGGGTAGGCAAGAAAATGTGCATATAGCTATAACAAAAAACTCCGTACTTAATCTATCCTCACCAACTTTCTCCACACACACTTCCCTATCCTTGCATAATCCCTTCGCTTCAACAACATCCATACACAGAGTCATACATGCTCTTTCATCCTTAAGACTCTAAATGTTTCTCTTTTTCACACATTCGTCTACAACATTTAGCCACGTCTTACATGGCCTACCCCTTCCTTTTGATCTACACACTCTACCTTCATATACTTGTAACCACTCGATCCACACTCATCCTCTCAACATACTCAAATATAATTAATAATAATATTATAAAGTATAGTATATATATTATATTTTTAAAGTAAAACTCTTTTAAATTTTTAAAGGTATATTTTGTTTTACATGTAAGGAGGTACAGAAAAGAGGGATGGAAACAAATAAAACGATACGCCACTACTCCATCTGTTTTATAGTCATCGCTTGGTCAGGATTACTTTTGGGAAGGGACGTGCAGCGAGAGACATATGGAAGTACATTTTGATATTTGTTATTCACTGGTGTTAATAATCTACAGGATGGTTACAATAGATGTGATGGTGAATGTCTAAAGCTAATTAACGAGAAGACCATCCACCAGTAACCCACGCGTTAGCAAACGTGTCCGTGTTCGGATTCCCGTATGACAGACTACCCTATGTTTAACTCGCCATCCGATCATTACTGTGAAAATCACGAGTCCGAAATGCTACACACGACACCCCCGAGTTTGCGCCCAGGTATCGAGGCTAACATGTGTGACATGTTACAAAATAAAAACAATATATTTTGTGATCATAACCCTTAAAAGGGTAAAATACAAATAATACAAAGGGAGGAAATCATGAAAATTTAAAAGGAAACAGGAAATATATCAACATAGAAATACTTTACTCGGCAAACGAAAAACAAATAATTTTAATTGAAATACAGAGGTGCCGTCGAGATGACTACTATTGATAATCAATGAGTTGCCTAGGAACACTATCAAAGATATAAATAATTAAAGAGACAAACTCTTATTCTTATCTTCATTGGCAACATATTTAAACGGGAGAAGCCCCAAAAACAACGATACTCGAAGGTGGATCAAAAATATGAAGAGTAATTTATAAGTTTTAAAATATTTAACATATTTCGAGTGAAGCTCGAAACCATTAGCAAAACATTTAAATGGGATAAGCCCAAAGTTTGATATGTATTGAGTTAAGCTCGAAACATAAATAACAGCTAGCAAAGCATTTAAATGGGAGAAGCCCAAAGTTTAATATATTATGAGTTAGACTCCAAACATTAATAACTAGCAAAACGTTTAAATGGAAGAAGCTCAAAACCAAAATTATTCTTTAAATGAACCCTCATGTTTGAAAAGTTAAATGGAAATATTCTGGCGTGAAAATAAATATGGCTGAAACAAAGGTCCTGACATTAAGTTCAAAATAGCGGGATAAGCTCAAAGTTCCATGCTTACATGGCGTCCATGATGAGAGAATGAGTACAGTTTAGTAATGCCACCGAGAGTGATCTTTGCCGGTAAACCAATACGTCGCGTAGGTCCAGGACAAGCCGCACAGCGATCCAATCCCAGCGCTTGCTCTTTATTCTACTCAAGCCCACGAGGCGCGCTACTGCTCTGATTATGTTGCTTGCTCCATTCTGCCACTCCAGAGGCCTCCCGCAATTTTAGTTAAAGAGACATGGCCAGCGAGCTCCTCAGCGAGGGTTGTAAGCCGGGATCCAACAGTCCGTAGTAGCAGGATCACATGGGCGTCAGGAGGTGGCGGGAGTTGTAGAGCCAAGCCCGTGTTATTAGGGTTGCAGAGACGGCGGGAACGGCCGATCACAGAGGCAACCATGTTGAAGCAAGTGCAACGCTTCAATATGATACTCATTCTATCGCTCCCGAGGAGACTCCACTCGTTCTTCCTGCTTACACTTTCCCGTTTAACTGACAAAAGTTCAGCGTTGTTTTTCATGCCCGATGACGTAACAAGTTCTGCGTGACGAAGCCCCGAGATCTGAGTGAAAGAGGGTAGAAATTTCCAAATTCTTTCACTACAAGGATCTTCTAGACTAGTGCCAAGTGTTCCATCGGCTCATCGCATGCGCCATGTTCCCCTTCCTTTATCCCTCTATGCCCTCCTTTCCATTCCCCTCGCTCCGTCTCTGGGATCATGTGGTGATTTTCTTGGACTGTATATTGACATGTTTAGTTTCTATTGTTACAGTTATTATGCCACTGCCTTCAGCGTAGGTAAGCAGCGCTATCTACGGCAGATCTGTTCTAAATGAATTCAAAATTCACGTTCGACTTTTAATCTTCTTCATCTAATATTTTTCAAAAAAAAATTTTTGACTTGAATACCTAAAATATTTATTTAATTGTTGAGAGCCAATATACAATGTATTTTCATCATCGTGTTTATTTTTTAGGTCATTTTAATAATGTGAATATAGTTTGTTTGGTGCATTATTACTAGGTGGCGTTGTTTGATGGCCATGTTAAGTAACTTTGTCTCCAGGCCAATAGTCTTATTCTCAGATGTAAATTAACAAATCTCTATGCCACTATATGGCATGATCGAATACTCATTTGTATAGTACTTTGTCTTGAGGCCACCAGATGGTGGGAGCAATTATTTTAAAGATAGACACCTTATCTCTAGGCCACTAGATTGCCAGTTTAGTAATTAAGTGTAAATTAACCTATCTCCAGACCGCGAGATGGCATGGTCTAATGTTTATCTGTACATTACTTAGTCTCTTGGCCAATTGGTTGCGTTGGCTAATAGCTGTAAAATAAATGCTATAACTTTAAGTATTTATATAACGACTGCTGTGTTTTATACTAGGGATAATTTTGGCATAATCTTTAATTAAATAATGTTGCTATATTAATTTGACAATATCTTGATGAACTTTAAAATTTATTTGACTTTATATTTCTAACGAATAAGTAAATTTTTGATCTCATTCTGTATGAGTGGTATTACTAATAAGCTCCTAGTTAAAAACCTAACCTAATCCTGGGCCAATGCTCACTCCCTGCTTCTACACTCTATATTTTGTATTTCTGTACTTATCAATTATCTTGTCTCTTATTTGATAAATGTAAAATATGTTAGCCGTTGCCTTTTTATTCTCTTTTAGGGATACTTAGGGCTGGGGGGTACAACACCTCCTGTCATACTCAATATCTAGTAATAGAAAGTTTTTCTCTCCATATTTCGTTAATCTTCAACTTGAAAAGTCTAGGCTCCCTCTTGATTGTTGTGTCCTTTCATCAAATAAGCAAGGATTATATCTTTTAGTAGGGAAAACTTATGACAATTCATTGCTAAACAAGATTGGTTACCATTGAGCCACATCCAACATTGTGGTTGCGCGAAATAATTCATTAATTGGATTACTGGCAATTGAGTTCACATATCTTCGTGATTTACATCACATAACATTTAGGGGTGTGCTAAGTCCATTTTTTCAATTCGAAGCGAACTTGAATCGAGTATATGAAATATTTACGAAGCTGAACTGAAGTTCAAATATTTTATGCTTGGAAAAATACTATACTGTAGTTATTTATATTACCTTTTGCATTAAAATTAGTTGGGAAATGTTTTATTGCACAATAAAATTTAATATTTTATGTTAATCTGACCAATCAAGCTTTTATCACAGCATACAATTCAATTACTATAGATTTTTTCGATATTAATATTATTTTGTAATGTACAAAACAGCTTAGAATGGATCTAATGAACATAAATGGAGTATTTTAGCTGGTAATATTTTTATTGGTGAAGCTTCGAAGTCTAAATTTGTCTCGAAGCAAATTCGAAGCTGATGTTTGTTTTGAAGCCTCCCACATCCCTAGTAACAAAATTAAATCTTGCGGGGGAACAATAACAACTAAGCAAAGAGCGTCCGTCATACACAGTAGTTATATAATAAACAGTACTACCTGGCGGATATTTTATGAAACACAGTAACAAATTACCTTTTTGAAGCAAGTTAGAAATTCGTTATATTATTCTCCTTCACCTAAGTTGACCATGGTTTAAAATTATAATATTTTTTTAGGAAGATTTGTGAAGGTACACTTGCTTACTAATCGATCATCTTTAACTAGTTATCGGTAATGTCAAGGGTATTTACGTGAAATAATTATTACAATGAATTAGAAGAAAACTATGTGACAAATATAATAACGCATTAAATCATGAAGCGAACGAAATCGTGAAGATGTCTTCAAGACTTTTCATCCTTAGTATTTCATATTCATTGACTTTTTCAGGTATGTTAAGCTTTAATGATATGAAATTGTTATTGGTTGCCCTAATTCTTTTGACACCTATGAGTTGTGTTGATTGTAATTTTTACACTAAAATTGAATGTTAATACGCATGGTAATTTTTTGAAGAGTTATATTAGTTAGATCACATTAAGATTTCACGCTTAGTAAGGTAGGAATAATTTTAGATTAGGGTATATACTTATAAATACTTTGAAAAAGTGACACATGAGCCATCTGATATGGTTGTGTAGAATAGTCTGAACTCTGATGGATACTGAACTGGCCTGTTCACTTCATGTTGCTCTATTAACTCGAACAAACGGGTACTTTACTGAGCAAAGTTAATTAGCCACAAAGATTATATGAGTACTAGCAATTGAGCCTGCTGGTCATTTGCGAGAACCTCTTATTTCTGTGCTATGTTGAATATCATCTTTTGATGGAACTGCAAGTCTTAAGGAGAAATGCTTTACCTTCGCTCTCTCAGTTAACTGCTGCCAAATATTCTCTTCGGAGACTGTGGATGCGCTACGCTACTCTCGCAATAGACTAGACTGCTGATGACTGGGAGATTTGAGTTCCGAATCTCGGTCGGGTGTACTGAGGGTGTTTTTTTCAAAATTGTTTTCCACTTTCCTTCCACACAAATGCTGGTATACTTCCTCTAAATATAACCATCTTAATCACTAAACTTGTAGCGTAATTAGTACATAAGCGTGTAACCCGGACAGATAGTAAGACGTAGTGCAAAAAAAAAAAAGCCTCCAAATCTCCTCACTTTTGGTTATGTCGGAAGGTGATGAACTGGGAAGAAGGATCTACCGGCGACCCAGCGTATGTCGGTACTATCATCTATAAAAGTGGCGGCCATTCGGTCGGTACAGCTCGATTGCGGGATCATGTCATGGAGTTTACAGTACTTAGGGTTTTTGTTCTCATAGTGCCAACCTAAAAATTGATGTCAAAAATTTAAAAAAAAAATCTTACCACTCACAAAACAATTTAATCAATTAGAAAATCTGTTAAAGTTTGTACTAGAACTAGTGGTTTTTTTTCCCCCCACAGCATTAATCAACATACAACGTAACGTACTAAGCTTACAATAAAAAATGTTTGCTGACAAAATTGGTTGCGTAGGTCAAGATTTAATATCATCCAAGTGCGCTCGGAGGAGGGTTTTCCACATAGGCCATGTTTTTCCCCATCCACTTTCAATGCTTTTGTAGGTTTACTACAGTCCAATCTTCATGGGAAAGTTTTTTTTGTCCCATCTATTACTACCTGTTCAGGTTAAATACGCATAGGCCTATATGATAACTACTCTTTTGGGGGGGTAAGGATGAGTGAGGGCGGAAGCATTTTTTAGAGATAATCTACCTGCACTTGCATGGAAGGAGGGTTGGAAACCATTTAGGGAAAGCCACCTTCAGAAGATCCGGCCAAGATTTGAACACTGATCTCCCCGTCTTCGGCAGGCCAGTCCGACACGAGAGTGACGCCTTAGACCATTCAGCCACTGAAGCGAGTTAATATAGGAAAGGTCTTTTAGAAAATAAAAACACTTTTAAAATATATTAGTGTTATTTAAAAATGACAGGCTGCAGATCACATAACTTGATGCCTGATATACGGCAAAGTAGATATAATTTAGTTTTATCTAATGTTCAGATAAGTCCCATTAACTATGAAATATTGGACTGTGCCTGTGACTCTTTTAGATATTTCTAGAATAATTTTGTTGCTGTAATTTCCAGGAGTTTATTGCTCATCAGGGGACTGCAGGGACCTCCATGGTCGGACGATTTCCCAAGGTCTACACTATGTTCCCGGTCCAGATACTTGCACGCTCTGCGTCTGTGACAATAGCAACCCAAAGTGGTGCAAGGCTGTCCTGTGCTCACCTCCTCAGGTAAGCGGCCGAGACAAGACCAAAACATCTTTGGTAGATGTCATGGATTAAGTTACGTTGTAAGGCCTCAATAACCGCCTCTCTGGTCTAGAATGATCGACGTTCCTAGCTACAGATATAACGGTCCAGAGTTCGAGCCCCGGCGCTTCCAGATTTTTCTGGCTAGAAATGGGTTTGGAGTGGGGTCAGCTCTGCCTCGTTTGGACAAAATTACCATTGTTACAAGGTGTTGGACAAATTAAATGTGACCTAGGACCTCTCTAGCTTACTAACAAGATTGATATTTCTATATTTAGCTTTTAAGTAAAAACAGCTTAGAACCGGAGACTGTACTTTGTATTGATAGGATTGCAAATCATTTCGTGTTGGCAACTCGTGCTGCGAGTTTATCTGCCTCGATGATACGCTGCCCAAAAACTCTGCCGATTTGCCAGACAGCGGAACGGACCTCGGCTTGCGACTTATCGCCAGCGCCGTGACTGCTATTCTGTCTCTTTCGCTGTTGATCTTCCTCATCCACAGACTGCGCCAGCGCAAGATAAGAGGTGAGCATCAATCTTTAGTTCAATAGCGGACAGAACTGAATAGGCTAATGATTAAAAAATGTTCTATTAACCACATTTGTGTTATTAGTTATATTTTATGTTACAACTATAGCAATAATCTTGACATGTTAGACTTTATCGATAAAAAAACTATGTTCTTTATTTAGTCATTTTTTGAGCACCGCATCTTACTACCATACTCGTTGGAATGATACTCATATGGTCTAATTACTCTGATATGCCATAGATGAAGGTTGAATTTAGAGGGAGTGTACCCAAATTTACATGAAGGGGGAATGTAAAAACTATCTAGAAAAAATCATATTTAGTACACCCGACCATAATAACTCTAATATAGACCTCCCCTTCTTTGGCATTTCAGTCGGAACCTTAAACCATTCGATCACCGAAGCGAATTATGTCCCTTAAATTTTTGTATTTGATTCAAGTGCTTTATTAATACAATTGATCACTCTTGTTTAGGCCGCCAGAACCGACAGCTGAGTGAGGACGAGCGGAGCCTCGGTAGCATCGGCTACATTGCAGGCAGTCTGGCCTACCTCCCAGGCAGTATGGGCTATCTCGGTGCAGGGAGCCAGGAGCATCACATAGAGTTCCATTACGAGGAACCAGCCAGCCATTACTCCTTGTGGAAACCGCCAGGCAACTACTTCCCCCGGGGGGAAGCCCCGCCTCCATATGAGGAGGCGGTAGCAGCAGCCCGGGCTGAGGCTGCTATGGTCGCAGCTAACAACAACAACAATAACACGCTCAACAGTAGTAACAACATGGGCCAAACGGGTGGTGTACTTTCGGCGGGCACCGGCCACAGGACTATCCCCATCAACCTGGCCACCAGCGGCAGTTTCCGGATAGAGCACACGGGAGTTTCGTTGGAACGGGAATCTCGTACACAGCTCCCTAACTATGATCATTCCAGGTATGTTGGGCTGATTGCCTGGCTAAGCACTTGTGAAACTATGACAAACTAGAAGATTTTCTAATCCTGTGCGAATTCAAGATTTTCAATTTTTAATCGAATTTCTAATTTTTTCCTAAGGTGGGGATGAAGGTAACATTAGAAAAGGTTGCCATTGTTTTTTCAGTTTTTATAACAAAACACTTTTTTGCCTAATATAAATAAAATATTGCTTCAGCACAAATATAGAGTTTAATTTTCTTCACCTAGTGATATCAACAGTTGTTGAATATCTGACAAACTTTAAATGAGAGAAAAAGTTGTCATTAAATTCCAGAGCACTCTTGGGAAGGTATTCAGGAACTGTTGATTCACTGTATGAAGAAAATTAAACTTTGTTTCAACTGGAGAAATATTTTATTTCTTTTGCTATAAAAACTGCAAAATTACTGGCAACCTTTTTTGGCATCACCTACATTTCCCCACCTTAGCAACTCATTTAATTCCAAATAGAACATCCTGATTTTTTTTTACTTGTTCATAAAAAAAATTTATTTAAGGCAATAAAACTGCATTTAAAAATTAATATAGTATTTATGTTAGGATATTCACAACTATTTATGTTCAAGTAAAAACCATATTAATTGGTTCATTTAAATAAAATTCTGGTTGCTAAAGGACAGCATAGGTACTGATGTTCCTCCATTTACTTTAGGTACTATGGGAATTTTAAATGTTTTACTAGAGTTATTTTAATTTATTAAAAAAAAAATGGTCGGAAGAAATAAAACGAAGAGATTTCCTTTTATATCTATTTGAAGTAAGGAAAAGCAGTACCCGGGTAATTCTTCTAGTTTTAAATAAAGAGAAAAAATACTTTTCAAATAAACTCGATGTCCATGACAGAAATTAAACAAAACTTATCTACAGGAGCCGTAGTTTATTTATTTTGTCAAAAAGGTTTTTTTAACATACTATAAAGATACAAACCTTAACTAGTGTTCCCCTCCACCCTACTTTAAATATAAGCCTTAAGTGCCTTTTTATCTAGGTCTATATCTATAATTTTATCTAGGTCTATATCTATAATTTTCACCTCCAGGCCGCGTTCTTCAGAAGTGACCACGGAAGCCGATATTTTAAACAGTTCCGAGTCTTTGAGGCGTACCTCGCGGATAATGGACATTCCCGCGCCTCTGCCATGACGACGGAGGAGGAAGGGGCTATCGCTGCCATACGTTCGGACGCTTTTTACGAGGATGTCCTGATCGGCGCCCCGTCCTCCCTTTCTCCAGTGGAGTGTTACAACCCTGGCGTCAACGCCTCTCTCCCTGGAAAGGGCGCCATGAATGTCACGGCAGCTGTCTGTACCAATATAACGATGGCTGCTAACACTTCCCCCTGCGCTGGCGAAGTTGCCCTTTCGTCCGTTCGGGCAAGTGCTTCGCATGAAAGCTCAGAAGTCAAGAGACTGAGTGGAGTAGGTAATTATTAAATATAATATTTGTGAATGATCCAAACAAGAACTTAAGAGGCGTGTCATGAAAACTAACAAATACGTCCGTTACAGAGCTTGCTTTAAACTATGAATGAAGAATAACATTGGGCACACCTGGATACCTGGATAGCTCAGTGGTTAGAGCATTAACACACTAAGACAATAGTCTCGGGTTTAATTCCTGTGCCCATTTGTTTATTGCCCAATTTTTTTTGTAATATTTCATTCTAATCTGATAGACCAAATTAATTTCCCAACATGGAATTCAAATAATTTAGTCTTTTTCATTGGTTATAAATTTTCTACGGATTAAAATGGTAATAACTATTGGACATAAATGTAGTATTTTAACTGTAAATATTTTTACTTGCAAAGTTAGGTAATAATTGTTGGAAACCAGAATTTTTTTCAAGGCACATCAAGTTTCGAAGCTTCGCACATCCCTAATATACCAATAACTAAAGAAAAATGCATTTTTCAAAACAGCAAAAATAAATTTTTCAAATGTATGTTTTCCTTTCTTTAACTAATTTGGTATAATTTAAGTTTGAATGTATGTATTTATTTATTTGAGGTATTTAATGTGCACTTTCTAAACTGTTTGATTATATCAGCACACAAGAGTTTCTATGAGCGAGAGCGAAAGAGCCTACCAATTTTGTCGGGAAAGTATTTTGACATAACTTCCATGGTTCTTTTACACACCACACTCAACACGGGACCGACGGCTTTACTTCTCCCCCGAAGGAAGTTGTGCTACGGATTAATTTCGCTCAAGAAAAATTCGTCGGCCCCAACTGGGTTAGAACCCACGAAGTTTGAACGTAACAAATGCATATTTTTAATAGCACAAATGTATAATATTTTGTAGGAAATATAAAAATATGTAGAGTTGTGTAAAACTTCAAAACTTTTAACTTGGCTTTGAAACAAACATCAGCTTCGATTTTGCTCTGAAATTAATTCTGACCTCGACAGTTACAAAGTTTTGCCAGTAAAAATATTGACAGCAAAAATTGGCTATTCATTTTATGGTCAAATATTGCGATTCTGAGCTGTTGAATAAATTTCAAATCTATCTAATATATATATGTTAAACACACAGGTAATAATTATTCTAATAAGGTAAGTATAAGAAAGGAAGCATTTTAAAGGTAATCTACGCGCATTTGCATGAAAGGAAATTGGGAAATCATTTGAGGAAAACCACCCACACTACCCGACTGAGATTAGAACCTCGATCTCCCATCACCAGCAGACAGTATAACACGAGAGTGGCGCCTCATACCATTAGACCACTGAAGCGGATTCAAACCTATATTAATATGGTAAAGAGCTTAAGAAGGCTACTTAATTTGCACGTTTTATCAACTTAGAATTAAATATTACACGATATTTGTGCAAATAAAGAATTTCCAAGTAATTTTAGTTATGTAAATACTAAACAGCAATTTTATTATTTTTTTCAAACAAAAATATTATCCGAGCTTCGATTCAACTACAAGAATATTTATATATTGAATTGAAAAATTGTACTTAGTACACTCTTGAAGTAAGTAAAACGGTAAATAGGTTTTTGGATTGACAACAACAAGAAAGCTTGGTTATCGAAAACCTTACACACCCCGTTAAAAATAGTTTTTAGCTCGGCGATGTATACAATGTTTACATTGACCGTAGAATCTTACTTTGACAAACTACATCATGGCCCTATCTTATGAACTACGGCATAGGGAACAACACAAGGTAAGCTTGCTTCCTTACATGTTAAATGGAGTGTACATCTAATTATTTTGATATTCTTACAGGAGCTGGTGTGAAACTTAATGATCTGAACAAGGGCTCCGTGGAGAGCACAGAGTCGTCTCAAGGGGCACCACCTCCCTCGGACGAACACGATGAAGACTACCGTAGCGAGTGTGAAAACTGCAAAAGTACGCACGGGTCGCGGTACTACCTGGACCAAGAGGCGGCCATCATATCGTCGCCTGCCGAGACCATGACGCTCCATCGTAGGCCCCAGGAATATGACCCGGAGGATCCAGGCTATTACAGGACGTCGCTCACTTTGCCCACAAACAGCCGCAGGCTCAGGTAAGTGCAGCTGAGCTAAAACTGGAATTTTTCTTGGGATTCTTTCTTTTTTTTTTCAAGTAATGTTACGATTCTTTTTTTTTTTTATCGATTTTGATTCTACAACATGTATATTTTCAATCCCTTTACATAGCTCAAAACTCACCATGGAGTCCAGCTAAACTACATTTTAAAATTCCCTGACTTTTCCAGAGCGAATTTCCAACTTTTCCAGCCAATATATATTACAAACATTATTTCATTAAGATCGTAACTAAATGTAATAATATTTTTTGACACGCATTCTGAAATTATGTCATTCTATGAAGGTTTTAAAGGATATCAGCCTAAAGAAACGGGCTGTTAGGTAGTGTGATCAAAGTTAGATTTCTCTGAAATCATATTGACCCATTAAAAAAATCACCTTATACCAATACTTGCGCATGTTCAGAACACTGACTCAACTTTGGCTAAAGACGGATGTAAAGACAACACAATAATCACATCATAATGAACTGTTTCCAGCCTGTGGCCGGGTCTGTTGACTAAAATATCACACAGTCATAATCACATGTTGACTTAGAATTGAGATTAGTATTCTGAACAGTACAGCTGTTTTAAAGGATCATGGGAGTTTACTGAAGAAAGTTTATTTTGACTTTTACTTTACATCCATCACTGTATCCTGCCTTAGGACGCCAGTTTTTTATCAAACCTTTTTTCCACTATCGGCTTGTCGTAATTTCAAATGCTTTATAATCTAACTAAAGACTAGGACAGGCACAACATCTATTCCCCGGCCATTAATTTATCACTGTCTTTTCCCCAAAGATAAATTTTTCGGCCATGCCGGGTATCAATCTCAGGACCCTTATCTCAGTAAACAGACACACTACAGACCGAGCTAAGGTGTGTTATTTGGACTTACGTAAATAAAAGGTGTTTATTTTTAAGTTAACATGTAAAATTTCCTAACATTCATGAATTTTCAAGGTCGATAGACACCCTGCTCATATTTTTTTTAAATATTTATTTATATAGGGCCTACCAAACTGTAATGTAGTTGAAAAATAAAATAAAAATGTGTAGATTAATTAAAAAAAAATACTTTGAACAAAACGGTTTTGTGTGATTTATGAGAGATTATGAGAGAACACAAAGTTCGTGTTGAGTATATTTACAATTTGCCAGCAAATGAACTAATAATGGTCACAATTTTGTGTATTACCATTTCTTTAAAAGCTAGAACTTCCATTTACATGGATTTAATAGCTAAGAATGGATGCTTATAAAATTGTGGTATTAGGATCAGTTCTTACCCCCTTGGTGGCGTAGTTGGCTAACGCGCTAGTCATGTTGAGCTCGACTGCCGAGGACGGGGAGATCGAGGTTCGAATCTCGGTCGGGTGAACTGGGGGTGGTTTTTCCTAAATGGTTTTCCACTCTCCCTCCACGCAAATGTGGGTTCACTTCCTCTATATTCAACCTTCCCAATTCCTAATCCATTAGCATAATTAGTACTTAAGCGTATAATCCAAACGGGTAGTAAGACGCGGTGCTAAATAATAATAAAAGATCAATTCTTAATTTTAATTCAACGACATTAATTATTAATTTATTATCGAGGGAGCCATCGAAGAATTGAATTTAACATATTTGTTTTTCCTCGTGTCTTAGCAACTGTTTGATTAAACCACCGACATTAATCACGCTAATGGAATATAGATGAGGAAGTTAAATTTTAGTGAGGATATACCCATATATGTTGAGGAAAAGTGTGAAAAATTCAGTAAAAACAACCCTCATTACACCAGACTGGGGATTCGAATCTCGATCTCCCTATCACCTACAATCCAGTCCAAACATTTCTATTTTAGTATCCTAACATCTTAAAAATATATTCTTTAGAGAAAGAAATAAAACAAGATAAAAAAGGAAACATTAAAAGTATGTTCATTTATTTGTCCCTTGCTAAAAAAAATGTATTTTCAAACCAATGTTAGTTTTATTTTGTAAAAGTTAGGGTTGTGCGAGTAGGTATTTTTCACTTCGAGTCGAGTTTGAATGAAATAATGGAGTTTATTTCGATTTTGAGTAATATGGAGAAATGTTATAGTAGGAATATTTATGGTTAAGAAAAACTCCATAGGGTTAACCCGCCGACATTTGCAATTTGCGGATAGAGGGTGTCATGTAATAGTCCAACAACCCTTCCAGTCGTTAATCTTAGTTTTCTAAACTGGAGCTGCTTCTTGTTTATTCAAGTAGCTCCTCATTCGTCCTTACGAGACTAAGTTTGACCCCGGTTCAGACCCACTGCTTCACAGAAAAATTCTGGAAGCGCCGGGGATTGAACCCAGGACCTTTGGATCTGTAGCCAGAGGTTGTCACATGCATTTATTATAGTATTATAATGAGGTTTGTGCTAAATTAATGGTCTGGGGTTTGTTGTTAACTTTGTCCTATAATCATGTTAGGGCTGAACCACCATTGATACAAAATAAAAGAGCTCTAAAACAAATTCCAATTCAATATTTTATTCTTTTTTTTTTTTTTCAAATCCTTCAATCCTCGAATCTCAATACCCTAAGGCAGTGCTCACCAAATGGCGGGCCATTGTCCACATCTGGACCACAGATACATTTTTAAGGACCTTGATGAGATAGCGATAAACAGAAGAAATGATGCTATTTCGGTTGTGGGCGGGTAGTAGACATCTAAGGCCAGCAATAATAAATAAGTAAATGAACTAAAAGGGAAGAAAATCACATTTTTGAACTAGTTTCGTCCTATAGGGCTTGAACTTGAGTCACTGTTTTAGTTTTGCTGGACCGCGGAAGTATGTCGAGTTTTTAAAGCGTATCTCCATCAAAAAAAATTGGGGACCCCTGCCCCAAGGGATTGAAGTGTCCCATCCTTAATGTTAATGTTATTATGTGATTGAATATTCCGTGTAAGAGGCTGAAATGTTGGCAGGACCACGCCAATCCATGGCACCCCTGCTGCGTCTCTCCACGGGGCAGCTCGGGACAACTGGTTCAGCAGTATGCCTGCCTCTTCTACCTCATCCACATCTTCGGAAGAAGAGTGAAGCAATTAGATTTGTCATCTTCACCTCGTTATTTGACTTGCCCCTTAATTCAGCAGGGTAGCGGAGCATTTGGAAATAGGAAATCTTCCTACTAATTTGTGACAATATCGGTAGTGGACATTTTACTTTCTGTAAGAACATGTAGTTTTATGAATGTGATCACTTTTTTTTTTTTTTAATCTTTACTTGACAACTGTTTGACTATTGCAAGAGCATTTAAAACATTTGACTTTGCTGATCACATGTTTTGGTTATACATCTTTTTACTAGAGTGCATTTTTATCGATTTTATAGATATAGAGAAAGCTACATAAAAAGAATAGTGACAGAAATTAAAGAAAAAACATTACCACTTTGGGGAATCCATAAATTATGTAACTTTTTTCCATATAGTTTTTTTAACCCCCTCTCCTCCACCTTACAACCTGTGTTATTTAACTTTTCACATGAAGGGTGAATGCATGATTTTTTAGAGAAGCTTTTGTGACACTAAGACTGGCGCTACATTGTACTGAAG
This sequence comes from Timema podura, assembly GCA_033556935.1. Taxonomy (NCBI): domain Eukaryota; kingdom Metazoa; phylum Arthropoda; class Insecta; order Phasmatodea; family Timematidae; genus Timema; species Timema podura. The sequence continues at coordinate 52,208,642 of JAVRXN010000012.1, read as the reverse complement.
ATACATCGCATATTATTTGAGCCCAAACCATCGCAATGCTTGCCTAAAATTTGTGTAGTTCTTTTTAATTAAATTCTCTCACTAACATCAGGAGTTCATCAAAGGTTTTTCGAGACATGCAATAATATGAAATTAAAAAAAAAAATCTTCCTTGTAATTTCTTAGAAACAAAATAAGCAATTAAACTGCCCAATAGATACTCTTCTGCTATCTAATTGATGAATCCAATTTTTACTTTTACTTCTATTTTGATATAATGCCTCATAAATGCTAATAATTTGCAATGCCTTCATCGTGACCACCCAGTACAATGTCAGAGAAGTGACTGAATTGAATGCTTGCTGTCCAATCTACTGTGGGCAGAAGATATGCTGCGATCGCAATTGGATACGCGAGATGATCAGCCTCCCAAACGATCGGTCCCGCCCCTGCATGATGACCTGGGTCCTCTCTTGGATTGTGGTCGTCGATTATTTCCTTTGGGTTCCCTGAGTCGCGGGCTTCTAAGCGGACCTCAGGGGTTGCTGATGGGCGGTTTTTTTCATCCGGATTCGATGATATCGATCCCCAACTCGGTGATTAGCGTGGCTAGGGAGTCGAGAGTTGGACTGGGCTGGGCTTGTTTCCAGGGCTGTGATCGTCCGGGACTCGAGTTCCGTTGTAGACGGTAGGTTTGTGTCTCATGACTCACAGGATATTACCGGGTTGAGAACTGGTTCTAATTCCCGGAACCATGGATCCTCCTCTAGTAGCGCCCAGGTATCTTCGTCGGCTCAGTGGGCAGGGTTAGGCCTGCTTCCCTGTAAACTCGTCTGATGTTGGCTGGGCAGTAGTGTGTCCGATTCAACAACAGCAGAAGATCTGTTGCCAAATACACGCAGCGTATCTTCTGTCTAGTGTGGCGCCGGCCTTAAAGGGGGACTCATATTTAACACAATTCAGAATTGGAAGTTATCAAATAAGTATGTTTACTAATGTTGAAAACATGTTACATAACACTATGTTATACCTGCCCTTGACCCATGTGATACCATGTAGACATAAGTCTCACCCTCTTAACAGCGTTACATGGCTTATGGATGACTCCTTCCCCAATAAGAATAAAAAACACCGAGTTCTAAATTTGCACTGCTTCCACTGTACAAAGAAGTGATGGTCACTCCTTTAAAGGAAATGCTCGTCACCGCCTAATCTAAAACCCGAGTTTTGTTATTTAGAACTCGTCCTTGGGGAGTGCGAGATGCGCAATCAAGTTTACACTCGCATCGGTGGGAATAGGAAGTCAATTTTAATCTCATTGAGTCTTATTTGCCTTGATGGGGAGGTCAGGCCTGCAACTCCGGTTGGATGTACTGAGGGGTGTTATTCCATAATGGCTTCCCCTTCTTGTTCCGCACAAATGTGTCTACATCGCTACCCAATTAGTGTGGTTAAATATTTATACCCCAATGAGATGGACAGGTCATCAAGAACATTTTTTCAGCCTGTGACCGGGTTAGTTTAAGTAAAATGTCTCCATCTTCCTCTGTCCTTCTAGCTTACTACTCATCCAATCCTCTCCTCTCACTTGCACACTTGAAGTCATCTGCTCTTTCCATATCTCTCTTGGTCTTTCTTGCAGTCTTTTCTTTCCAAGCTTCAACTCCATTCTCTTTGGTATTCTTTCCTTCTCCATCCTCATTACATGACCATACCATCTCACCCTTGCTTCCTTTCTTATTCATGTATCCCCAACTGGCCACATGGTATAGTTGTTAGTGAACCTGGTTATAAGCCTAGGTGTCCCGGGTTAAATCCTGGCTGGTACCAGGGTAATTTTCCCAAAAAGAGAAAAATATCTCAAAGGTCAAAATGGTTTGGTTAGTCGGGCTTAAATTAGGAGGTTGTGTTTCCACTGGTTTCTCACCCACATACTACATCACCATCACTATCATCGAGACATGGAAAGAGCCTCCACAGAAAGGAAGTACGATTAGTACATTAAGGCGCGCCCCCAGGGAAACTGTACATTAGTACAGGCATTTACGATGTCGATTCCAAAATCAACCTCGATTGGCTGGTAAAAGAAAGTCATAGATAGAGAAAAAAATATTACATGCAAAACTTATATACAAACGGAATTTTTTTTTTTTAAATTACACATAATCGCCACTCAAATTAAGGCACTTTTTGTACCGTGGCACCAGCTTTTGCAATCCCTTGTCGAGAAACTGTGCTGCCAGGCTACCCAGCGGTTGTTGACTCCATCCATAAGCTGCTCTTTGGTTTGTAAGTGCTGGGTAGCCAGCCACACCTTCATTTTTCTGAAGATATTGTAAGCGCACGCACGCACACACACACAGCACACACACACACACACAGTCCCAAATATTTTCATTTTAATCCTATTCCTCCTGTGTCAACAAGCATGCTCCTAGCATCGCCCTTCCTTTTATTTCTTACAGCCAACTTCTAGATCGTGGTCGCATGGTCTAACGCACTACTTTTGTGTTGGACTAGACTGGCTGAAGACGGGGAGATCAGGTTTCGATCCCAGTCGGGTGCACAGGGGGAGGGGGGGTTTCTAAATAGTTTTACACTCTCCCTCCACACAAATTTGGGTGTATTTCCTATAACTTGAGCCTTCCTAATCCCTAACCCATTCGTGTAATTAGTATCTAGGCGTATAACCCGAACAGATAGTAAAACGCTGTGCTAAAAAAAAGTAACTATGGTATGAAGTATGCACTATGCAGTACTTATTTGCGCGTTACTACAGACTAATTAAAATAGAGCTTTTTCTTGTTAACAGCCCGTGAGCCCCACTGTTTCAAGATAATACGCACACGGAAACATACAATAGTAATAGACGAGATGTAATATAATACTTTATAATATTCATTGTCACTTGTTTAATGTGGCCTGATGTATATTTCTCATTGCAAGTGTAAATAATTTTAATGCATATAACATTTTAAACAATCAATTTTATTTGGACAAATACTCAGCACAATCTTTTGTTACTTTACTTTTATTTGATTTTTAAAAAAAATGAACGAACAAGGAAACAGGCATGTCAGATTTCATTAAAATTAGTTTTTTTAGAAATCCATTTATTGCAACAATGGTTGCATTTTATATAATTTCTTTTTTGAATGTTTTCCTTACCATTTTTTAGCATAATAAATATAGTTGTTTTAACTACATGTTCTTACTTCTGATAGTTAAAGTGAATAGGGGGGTAGGTGAGGAGGTATTTTTCATTTCGAGTCAATTTTAAATGGAAATATCGAGTTTTATTAGAGTTTGAATAATATATTATATAAATATTTGTGCTACCAATATTTCTTGTTGCTATTTCTGTTGATAAATCCATGTGTAAACCATGAACATGAATTGTTAAGGGTGATAAATTTGTATGAAACCTACAATTTAACTAAATTTAATATGGCTCTACAAATTGTATTCTTTTGTTTAATCAAACAAAAGTAGATATTTAGGATCAATATTGTTAGTAAATATTATCTAAAAATTTAATAAACACAACATTTTCGACTATTAGCTCAAGCAACTAAGAAATTTACTTCTTACTCGAATTTTTTTAGTACTTACACCTCCCACTCCCCTAAATATTAACTATGATTTCATCTCTAAAACTCTTATAATATTGACGACATACTGTATAGTGACTAGTAAACTGCCAAAATAATTGACTTTTAACGCAAGTGAATTGTTCATTTTGCCACGATGTGCTCAAATAATTATGAGTGTTTTGAATCTTAACTACATTCAGATGTTTTTAAATGTTTATTTTGTCTCGAAATGCTCATCATCAAATCTTGAAAACGAAAATGTCGCAAGCTGGGAGTTTGTTTTCCTGTTCAATATTTTCATGTTGTGATTTCCATGTTGGTATGAAAATAATGTTAGTTACCAAACTATATATATATATTAAATACTCTGTGTGGATACATTTTATCAACTGTGCAGGGTTCTTCGAAGCGCCAAGCTTGTTCCTGTGTTCAATAAATAAAAAGGAATTGACTGAAAATTATTTATTGCTAAAGTGAAAGAAAAAAAAAATCATAGATAGAAAAAAGGCATTTACTATTTTAAAAATGTTTTATTGAACCTTTGTTAAATATATTGAGTTTTGTGTTTGTGTGATTTGAATGAAATTATTTTTTAAATGATTTATTGATCCACGCCCCTTCTCAAACTGGTTGATAAAAATATATATTTTTATTACTATTATTATATGCAGAACCTTTTTGGTTCCATAATTTGCTTTAGAAATAAAATCTTTTATAATATAGATGCTCCTAATTTTTAGGCCGGCTCAGGGACATAATTTTGTTTCTTTTTTAGTCTCTTGCACCTTAATTTTATAAAATGTATAGAATTTCAAATTCTAAGCGTTTTCAAACAGTTATATATATTTAACTTTTTATTTAAATATGTTCTTTTTTTTTTTAATGTCCTTAAAAGGAATTTGATAAAAATAGAATGTTTGAATTGCTGAAGTTCTCGGTATTTGAAGGGAAATGAGATTCAAACATGTCAGTTTTAAATGTAAGACTTTTTTTAAATATTTATCAAGCTAAGTTTATTTTCTTTCTTTTTATTAAACCTGCTTGTTAATGGTTAGTACTCAATTTACAATTCTTCGTTACAATGTTAAGTCTCGTTACGGTTTTGATGCTTCACATTTTCTTTCCTACTCTATTGTGCTTGCATCTGTCCTGATAACAAACATAACTCTCCTCGGCCAAAAACAATTGTGTTTGGTTTAAGTACTTATTCATTTTTAATCTGTGTTCTGATTACATCATGTGAGTAAAGAAAATTATTATTTTAAGTCTCCTAATAAATAATTGTCATAATTTGGTTGAATGCAGAATTAGTTTTTATATGTTGTCACCCCTTAAACAACAGCTGCTTAGCAATCCCTTTACCTGCATCAGTGAGCAAGCAGATTAAACATCAAGCTCGTAGGGTATGGTTTGCCATTGGTGGTTAGTTGGAGGTTTGATTCACCGCTGGATGTACCGAGAGTGACTTTTTGAAAAAGGTTGTTTTCCCCCCACTCTCTGTCCACACAAATGTGAGTACATATCCTTTCTCTAAATTCTATCTTTCTGTATCCTTATCCCGAATGTGTAACTAAACATGGATAACCAGAATGGGTAGTAAGATGCAATGCAATAAAACCTCCCCCAACCTACAAACACAAATTTAGATATAACTTTTACACTTACACCTTCAATCAATATCCACCCCATATCATTAGTGCAAGCACCCTTCATTGATTGGCTTGCTCTGATGTCACTGACGTCCATCTGATTCTTAGGGGAGTGGTGGAATCGGAAGATTAAATACAAACTAGACAAATAACTAATCATAATCATCCAGCCACTGGCAGAGTCTGTCTCGAAATTAAGCCTCTCCATTTACTTCTGTCTCGAAATTAAGCCTCTCTATTTACTTCTGTCTCTTAAGTCTCCATTTACTTCTGTCCTCCCACCACCTTTCTTCCTCCACGTCGGCCCAATCCACTCCCCACTTCACACTCTCTATATCCACCTGTCTTTGGGTCTTCCTCTTTACCTCATGCCCGCCACCTCCATTTCGAGCATCCTCTCCTCTTCCATCCTCCTTACATGTCCATACCACCTCAATCTCACCTCTATCCTATCCTCAGGTATTCCTCCTTCTCTCTATCTCTCTCACACTCTTTCTTTACCTCACCCTGTCCATCCTGGTCCCCCGCATGCCTGTATCCTGCAAATAATGAATCAAGGGTAATTAATAGAGATAATCCCAATATAATTTATTAATACTTGGCCCTTAGTTGAATATTAGCTTGGAGCAGTCTACGGAATGATCTCGTTTTGAATTCTCTCCATTTGTTCTGTCCTATATAAAGTGTTTAAAATATAATTTAATTTTATAGTGTAAATGTCTTGACCTGCCTTTCCTGAATAATGTTTTGAGAATCTTCACATATAATATATATACCTTCAATAATATTTTGTTTTTATAATGGGATTTTGAACTTTGTGTTCTTTTAAATTAAAGGCCTAATCATTCTTGTAATACTTGTTTCAAGTTTTATATTAACATACTATTTACATGGTTTACCATAAGTATTGCATTTATGTTGTTTTTGTTCTGTTTCTCTGGGCGTACAGTATCTTATTATAAAAATAGAGCTTCAGTTGGATTTATGTGGTTCTATCCTTGTAAAGAAAGCTATCGATTGTATAGATGTATATAAAGACATATAAATATGTTATCTTTTTATATCTTTATTTAATTTTAAATTATTTTGTTTATTTATTATATTATGAAGTCCATCATGTACAGATCTAAGATAACCAACAATTTTTTTGTTTGGTTTTTTTTTTTTTTAGAGGTGTACCGATTCAGTAAAACCGACTACCGATATCGATTGTTTAAAATAACTGTTCATGTTACGATTATTTACACCGATTAGTCCCAATTATTGATTATTTATTAATAACTTTTGGGAAATATGCTTAAGATTATGATAACAGTGAATGTAATTAATACAAAAAGAAATTATTTAAAAAATCAACAGTTAATGCTTTGATAATCTTAATTTTTGATCAATCTTTGCATAACCAGTGAAAGCTGGAACTATATTATTAGCTCTATCAATGATATGAATTTATATTTCTTTATCTGGTTATGTAGTCATTGCATAGCCCACATCCCAGATGCAGTATGTGTTTGCAATATAAGTGTTTTTTTAATGATTAGTCGGCATAATAATCACCGATTATGATTAGTTGCCGATGCACTAATAATTGTCCGAGAACGATTCATCGGTATCCGCATCAGTACACCCCTAATTTTTTTAATTAAGTATGATTCAAATTTTTTTTCTCTTATTGCTATTTTTTTTTAATCTGTAACCTAATACTTGTTAAGAATTCACAATTATAAATATTACACAAAAAAAGTTTTTATTTTAAGGTTAAAACATACGTCGCAATATTTCTAATCTAAAATAAAGTTTAGTTCCACCAATATTAGAGACTGTTATAATTTACTCTTTTACTAATCTGAATCCTCATTTTACCTACGAATCCCCCATGTGTTTCTTAGAAAGCACAAGATGTTAAGTAACTAAATGTTTTTTTGTTTTTTTTTGTCTTATATCTAATCAATCTTTAATTTGAGATGTCACAGTTCGGTTTTTTATTGGTTGTACTTTTTAAGTTTTAGTCTCAATTCTTTTTTAAATTCTCGATTCCTTGACATTTTACAATTTCATTCCTTTTCAGTACATCCGACCTCCCATCAAAATATTTTCATTTTTAATTAGATTTGAGCAAGATCATCAGAACACAACGGCTACGTTTGAGAACACTTACAGTTTTCCGGTAATAAAGTGAAACGACAGTTATTGTTGCAATGAAAAAATACCCAATTCTTAATATTGCTGTTTTGTATAAATGTCGAAACTGTGATGTGAGAGCTAAAAGTAGAAGTACCGGAAATCATGATATTAGAATTGTATCTATATTCTTTCAAGACTAGTAAAAAAACAAGTTCAACATAATTCATATTACTTTGAAAGGTTTTATTTTGTTTTAAGAATATTGTATGTTTATAGTGTTTTTTTTTTGTTTTTTTAATCTGATACATGGCACCCGCCTCTGTGGCGTAGTTGGCAAACGCGCTAGTCGTGTTGAGCCCGACTGCCGAGGACGGGGAAATCGAGGTTCGAATCTCGGTCGGGTGAACTGGGGGTGGTTTTTCCTAAATGGTTTTCCACTCTCCCTCCACGCAAATGCGGGTTCACTTCCTCTAAATTCAACCTTCCCAATTCCTAATCCATTAGCGTAATTAGTACTTAAGCGTATAACCCGAACAGGTAGTAAGACGCGGTGCTAAATAATAATAATAATGATACATGGCTGAAAGAAGTAATTCTAGATGATTCGTTTTAAAATCAAAGCCATCATTCACGATAAACGAGTAACTCATAATATTTAAAGACAATAATTGGTATTTCGACTTATGTTACAAAATCAAAATAATACTGAAATCATGTGAGTTACATTGCCTATTGACTTGTTGCTGGAAGTTTAAACATTTCCTAATCTTGACCCAAATGCTCTTTCTTATCATGAAATCAATTGATAATAAATAAAATGGTAGAGCACAGATAAAAGTAAAAACACTAACACATATATAGACACACTTCAATATTTCGATGCTATTATAGCATCGAAATATTGAAGCGTGTGTAAATATGTGTTAGTGTTTTTACTTTTATTTGTGGTCTACCATTTTCCTAATATTCTATCATTTTATTTATTACCAATTGTATTTTCTCAGTGCACTTTATTTCATACGTATTATCATGAAATCAGTATTTGTCATATTGGTTGTGAAAATGAACGGTTAATAAACAAAAAAATATATATTTACGATTGTAAAATAAAAGTATATGGCCCCGGTATGGTTCTCTACAGAGTGTTTCAGACCATTTTGAAGGGTGAAACTTATCTTTTAATTACCGTATATTTTAAAAAACAAACCGAATTGTAAGAACCCATGATTCAATGCATGTTTGTAACTGAACATTTCTCTAGTAACTTTTATTTGATCATAATAAAATAACTAATTTTGTCAACTATTTATTTTATTTTAAATAAAGACAATTTGTTAGGGTGGCCACATGGTCTAAGGCACCACTATTCTCTTAGACAGCTGTTGATGAGGAGATTGAAGTTTGAATATTGGTCGGTTGTATAGAGGGTGGTTTTCCCAAAATAATTTTCCACTCTCCCTCCATGCAAATGTGAGTACACTTTTTCTAAACATAACTATCATCCATAAAACTACTACCCAAATTAATTATTACTTATTAGGTGACCTAGCGGTCAAGGGGTAAGGTGTCAGACTTCTGTGCTGGGGGTTCGGGGTTTAATCCTCGGTCCCGGTACGGATTTATCTGATTGCCCAAACCCTTCCTTCACCTCTGACAAGACATGTATTAATCACAACTTGTGAATGTGTGGAATGCCAGGCCTCCACTGTGGTTCGGATTCCATGTAGGTCATCCATTTCATCTCGCAATCACCCTTTTTCGTAAATATTAGTAACCAACATCTAAAATCAAACTCTATTCTAAATGTCAATAAAGACCAACCTGATTAATATTAGATTTAAAATAGCTAACTCTTTAAAGAAAACATTTTTTTTTTCCCACTTTCAAAATATATTTTAAGTAGAAGAAAGAACAGGAAAAGGAAAAGATGACAAGCAAATTTTTGTATCTCTTTGGTGTATTTAACATTTACGTTCTGAATCAACTAATTATTTCTGAACACAACTTACACACTAACCTAATTCTAAAATTCACACAACACAGTCCAGTAGGCATACACACTACATACTGAGCTGGTAAGGTATCTGATGACTTTCGCAATAAAAAAGTGTAACACAGTTAAATGAGATAACACTATACTGTTTTTCTCGATTCATTTCCTAGACATTTCATTTCTTTACCACCTGCTTCGATGACCGCATGGTCTAACGCGCTACTCTCATGTTGGACTAGACTGCCTAAGACGGGGATATCGAGATTCGATCCCAGTCATGTGCACTTCGGCTGGGTTTTTTCTAAATGGTTTTCTACACTCTCTTATGAAATATGGTGCAATCCTCTTAATCAACTTTTATTCTAACCTATTAGTGTATTGTAGTAGGCGTATAACCGAATGGTAGTAAGCGCGTGCAAAAAAATCTTTACCGTGTATTCTAGTCACATTAAAAATAATTGAATATTTTATATACACAGGGTGGCTACAAAACTTTCTATACAATAACCATTTCCATACTCTAGACCGTTTCCCAAAGTGTTCGTCGGAACCCATGGGGTTCCGGAGTCAAGCCAGTCAGTCTTGTGTTATTTCAAATTAACCAATTATCTTTATAAGTAAATATGTGAAAAATTCTTCTAATTAAATAACTTTTTTTTGTACATAGTTTATAATACTATAAAATTGTTTATTTAAATATCTTTCTTTCTAACATGAAAAATTCAACTACATATACAATCCTTTTTATTACAAATGGGTTCCGGTATACAATTGGTCTAAAAAAAACTTATCCTCCTAGCAACAACAACAACAAAATTTCTTCAACTATTTTACAGTTTTTCTTGGTAAATGATCCCATTTTTCACTTTATTATGTTGGTCATGTATTTTCAAAACAGTCCTACTAAACATCAACATTTATAAGCTATTTTTCTAGAATCTATTGTCTTAGGTTGACCTCGCTGGTCTTGGGGTAAAGTGCTCGCCTCAGAACTCGATGTTCGTGGGTTCAAACCCAGCCGAGGTCGACGGATTTTTCTTGAGCAATAAAAATCCGTAGCACAACTTCCTTCAGAGGGGAAGTAAAGCGTCGGTCTTATGTTGATTGTGGCATGTAAAAGAATACTTTAAAACATGTGAAAATACCTTCCCCAAAAAATGGATAGGTCATTTCATGCTATCTCATAGAAATTCGCATTGATAATATAATCAGTCAGTTCAGAAAGTGCATATTAAATACTATAAATAAATAAAAATTTTTATATATTATTTGTGTACCCGTGCGAAAGTATTATTAAACATACCCTGTACAACCATCTTGTGCTAAGATCTAGCTAGATAAGACATTTTGTTAACATCGATAAAATCTCTCACATTTGCTTAATATTCAGCCAAATAATAAGTTTCTCTAAGTCAGGTATTTAAATTCCCTGATTTTTCCTTGTTATTGATTAAATTCACTGACATCTCCTTTTTTACCGGTTTGTAACCACCCTAATACATGGCATTGTTTTCCCTATGGCCTTTTGAACAGTTGTTTTTACTGATTGCTTGGCTAAAATTAGTGTTTGTTGCACAAATCCTCAAATATTGCAAATTATTACATTCCCTCGCCCGGTTACCTAATAATGCCACCCGGCTGGCAACATTTACTGGGGAGAACACTGCTTAATGTGATTGAAAAAAATATTACTGACTGCAAGATTACTACTCAACACACAGGTCATTTTGATTACATTTACAAATTTGCCATTTCACTAAGATGTCAGAACTTTTATTTTCTCAAAGTTCAGAGCAAATAATCTAGGTATTAAAAATCGTAATATTAAGATTGATACTTAAATACTTTGATACCAATAAGAATTGAGGGTAACAACCAAAGAATTTAGTTTGACATTCTTACAGTTAACACAACATAACTGTTAACGAATGTAGAGAGAGATAATGAATGTATCAAATATTATTGCCCCTCTTCCTTTGACCTTGTTCATTTGGAACACCTGAGAGTGTGCGAGACGGACAATATAATTCCCCGAAATACATTAAAAGAGCTAGCAAAAAGAATTAAATGCAATGACAGGTAATAGATATACAAATTCTTAGCGTTTTTCCCCCATTTAATTGGCTCTATCATTGTCATAAATCTTTTCTTTCCGCTACACCCCACCTTTATTTCTCCCCTCCATCCTTACAAAGAATTCGGGTTTGAACAAAATATAAATTGAGGTAAATGACTCATTCATTTCCATAAACGTTACTTTTCTTTTTATTAGTACTTGTTTCTGTGCGAACTTCTATATAGACCAAATGTTTGATGTGTAATATTTAAAGCACCTAATATGGGTCCTAAATAATATGTTTTATTTATATGTACATATAAAAGAGATGTTCTCTTTATTCCAATAAATTATAACTACCGAAGAGCTCACAGAATGTTAAATATGTGTGGATTTTATTTTACATTTATTTGTTCATAAACTTTTCGTATTTTTTTTTTTTTTTTACTCATGTTCTAGGTTATTAATATTTATATATGTTGTGTTTAGTCTGGGAAAGAATTTGTTCATTTGTAACATTTTAAACTTTTATATTTTTATTATTCTCATGTAAATGTTGTATTATATTTGTAATGATATTAAATTATGTTTAATAAAACATATCTTTGTAATTTTGTTTTTTAACCGACATTTTTTCTAAGCTTTGTGTTGGGTTATACAACATACACATAATTATGTACCATTATGTTAATGAGTTAGACAGAACTGTACTGCCAAGCTATGTCAACCAAATTTATTATAATGTCAGTATTTTAAAATCTAACAAACAAGTAACTTATTTGAAAGAACTAATATATACTTTGTAAACAAGTAATAAAATAAACTCCATGGCATGAGCCTGTAATTGATATATACTGACCAAACGACCGCCGCTGTTAGTGATGATATTTCCAACATTTGCCATTAAACACATATTTTATACAATTTTTAATCTTTTTACTTGCGGACACCTCTTAAGCTTGGTCCACATGTGCGTTATTCGTACATGTTTATTCAATCTTCGATATGACTCACGCAAGTATGGAAAAAAATTCATTTTTATGTACTAATATTTATCGTGAATAGCGAGTAACGAACATTGCTACGCATAGAGACGGTAGACTACCATACATCAAAGAAGACTAATAATCGCCTGAGAGCAGTTCATTCACAAATACCGAATATAAAATATTGTCACAGCATGAACGGTGGAACTGTGGGGGACTCTTTCCCCCTGGAAATAATTTGCCCTCCCTGGAATAAATTCCTCCCCTAGATCTATTTCAAATCCTCTGATATTATCGAATATGAAGCTGAAAGATGGCCTTAAATTAAAATGACTTCTAGATGCATTCTATATTCAAAAATTTCCGGAGAAGACTGCTTTAAATAACTACTAAACTAGAGGCATCTAACTGGCACAAAAAGTCAGGGGAGGAAAGCTCTGAATAGCTTCCAAGCTCATCCAAATTTCAAAAATGTCCAAGGAGGAACAGTTAAAAAATTGAAATTTCTGAAAAAATTAAATTTTCAAAATTTTAGTCAGTGGAAGACCACCTCAAAGATTATCTTTAAGGTATCAATTTTCGTAAAAAATTAAGGTAAGATCATTCTAAATAGCTCGAGATGCATCAAATATTTCAAAAAATGTATATGGTGAGTAACACTTTAAATGGCTTCTATAAAAAATCTAGATAATAATCAAGGTGAAGACTACTCATAGCTTCTAGAGTGAACCATTTTTCAAAAAATTGTTGAAGGAGGGCCACTCCAAATAGTATATAAAAACTATCTGATTTAAAAAATTGGAGAGGATGACCACAGTTTAAAACATACGTAAGATCGAATATGAATGAGAAACTATTAGATGTTTTCAAACAGAAATTTAACATTGTAAGTTAACTATGTTATTTATAATCGTGACCCTCCCCCCTTATGAAAATAATCTGGATCCACCCCTGGTGTCGTGTGTTCAGCATTTAGAACTCTCCAGCCATTAATCTCGGTTTTCTAGACCAGAGCTGCTACTGCTTTATTCAAGTAGCGCCTCAATCGTCCTCACGAGGCTGAGTAAGACCCTGTTCCAGATCCACTGCTTCACAGAAAATCTAGAAGCACCAAAAATCGAACCCGGGACCTCTGGATCTGTAGTCAGAAAAACTGACCACTAGACCAGATAGGTGGCAATTAAAAACTAAAGTGAATCTAAAATGAAATTTGGAATAGTTGGAATATTTTCTATGTGCTCCATACTATTAACATGTACCTAAAGATGTATAAGATACATATATTATAAACCTAAAAATATTCACTCTTTAAAGACGGGTAAATAAATCTGCATGTTTCTGGAACTATTTGTGAAATAGTACACTGTGTTATCCAGTGATGTATTGCAAACTTGAAAAAACTCTCACCTGCTGTGAGTAAACAGATTGTTAGGCTGGGCGCGCACTTGATGACCTGGCCAGGTCGCAGAGGCCACTGGGGTCTAAAGTAACCATGGAGGGTGCACGCATCTAGTGACCAACGACCGTTGTGGGCATGAGCGACGCACACGTGGCCAGTCGCTGTCGCCCGAGTCACAGCATATGTATGAAACCAGGTCAGTATGCACGCACTTAGCGCGGCGGTCAGTCGTTTGTTTTGTATGAAGTGGGATTGTGGCTATGATGTCTCGCGGGGATCATTTCAATACAGATGATTCTGGCCGCCGCAGCCAGCTTGTCAAGTGCACACCCAGCCTTACTGATAAACGATCCTCCACACTTACAGCATTTTTATTAAATGTGTATTTTCTCTTTTAATTAATGGAGCAACTTTAGTTAACAAATATTTAAAAGTTTCACTGTCCGTTTGTAAATAATTTTGAAAATATTCCGGATCTTAAATGTAAAGTTCTTAAAGCAGGCAGCTGTTGATGCCTCTTTCATTTTGTCTACTAGTCCATGGTCGAACCCACAATTGTATCACAGGTTTTATTTTCGTTTTAAGCATCAATGAAATTATCAGTCATTTCACATGAAATTAAACCATTGAAGTTCATTTTTATAATAACGTATATTTTAGAAACTTTGATAAAAGATAATGTTACTACACCGCATTACATTTCTTTGAAAGGCTTTGGCAAATCTTTGATTAAAGGAATATTACATAGTAATTATTATATCATAATTTATAACATTTTTTTGTCTGAAAATTCATTATAATCTCAAACATAATTTAATCCTAAGGAAATATACCAAAATTCGCCTTATTAAGGTTTAGAAAATAAACTATGGAACTTGAGTGAAATAAAATGATCTGGTGGAAATAATTATCAGTTTTGAAAAGAGGTCTAAAATACAAAAGAATAATTTTCTTGGTAAAAACCATGTTTATCTATTAAAATATTTTATAAATATAATAATTATTATTAAGAGAGTGGTCTGAGACACAAAAGCATCATTGTCATCTCAGTGAAAATCACATTTATTTATTAAAATATTTTATAAACCCTTTATATTGCTAAATTATTATTATAATCTTTATCAAATAAAATTAATACAAATAATATTCCATATGTACAAATCTAAGTAAAGTTGGATTCAGAATCAATATCTCTGAAGAATCAATAGTCTACATGTGTCAACTTGGGTATTCAGTAAAAGTTCTTATTTATTGACGCTTAGCATAGGATGTCACAGGAACTTTTCCAACAATGCCGATGACCTGACTTGTAAACAAAGTTTATTCCTGTGAACAAAAAATACCATGTAAATGTATTAGCCGTCCAACATTTCGTCTGTTCAATTACAAGCATTCTTTTGGTTTACAAATGTTCGCTTTATGAATATTCACTACAGCGAACATAAAGTCGTCAATAGATGGAGCTCCTTATGAAACGAAATGCCAAACAAATGGTGCACATAGTAAGTTAATATTTTAATAAATATATACATTGCAACTGGAAGAGAAAGAAGTTAATTGTGAAAAAAATCTTCTATTTGTGAGATCATATTTTTTTTTTAAAGTGGAAAACCCAACTGTTTCTTCAAAAATATTGAACTCTGATGAAGATATTGGTGAGTAAAAATTGAATACATTATGTACGTATATACATAATGTTATTATTCATTTTCTTTGTTTCTATTTTGTAACTATTTATGTTTCTAATTAAAATGAACAAATATATCTTATTTATTATTCTTTTTTAATTTAATTTTGCAGATTGTAGTAACGTTAATAACATGGAGGGAGTGAAATCTACTGTTCACAGAACAAGCAGTTTAGTGTTTTCTAAACTTTGACTTGTCACATACCCCTTTCAGGGCCATGACCTAACCAAAGAACCCTTTCTAACTCTAAAAAACAAAAAATCTGCTATATTTTAAATATAAGCTGTAGTTCCAAATGTCTTAAATCTTTATTAGCAAGGCAAACAAATTTGCGGCAGAGGGAAAGAAAAGCTTATTGAAGTCCATGAAATCATATCAAAACTTGCATTAATTTGTACTTATTTGGCATCACAGATCATATCGTTACTGATAAAGCTTAGTAGTTTTTTTTTTGGTGTACCACCTTGAAATCCTTTGTAAAATCCTGGGGGTTCGTGCACCACAGTTTGAGATACATTGTTTTAGTCGCTGGTCCTGAAAATCTATCACATTGTCTTCCGATTTTCATTACTTTCTTTTTATATTGAACCATAAAAGGCACTCATTTAGGTTATCTTCATTTAATTACACTAATGAGATAGAGGTAGGAAGAAAGAATTTAAAGGAGATATACCTACATATTCGAGGATAGTTACTGGGAAAAGAGTCAGGAAAAAATACACTCTCCACAACTGGCTGGGATACGAACCCCTATTTCTGCGTCACGGGCAAACCATTGACACTTTAGTTTGTATACACACCAATGTGTGTTATCGTGTATACACAGTTAAACCACTGACACCCTAGTCCGTGTACACACCAATGTGTGTGTTATCGTGTGTACACAGTTAAACCACTGACACCTTAGTCCGTGTACACACCAATGTGTGTTATCGTGTATACACAGTTAAACCACTGACACCTTAGTCCGTGTACACACCAATGTGTGTTATCGTGTATACACAGTTAAACCATTGACACCCTAGTCTGTGTACACACCAATGTGCGTTATTGGGTCTCAACCTTACTTTGTCAATAACCTGTGATGAGTTCCACCGCCAACATGTTCCTTCAGACAGTGAATATATTCTTGGAGCTGAGACAGTTGCTGAACATGTTCAGAAGCGTCTGATAGAGGTACTGAGGTCACGGCGAACTCCTAGATGTTGACTAGCAGAGTTTAGGATCGCCAAGTTGGCATTCAACTGGACCTTCATATCCAACTCGACCTGCCAATGTTATATTTAGAAACCCAATGACCAACAGAACATCAGGAGTTTCATGTGTATGTCAAAAATTTGAATAATAGAATAGAAATAGAGGGGTTTTTTTTGTTCACAATTTCTTACCACCTGTGCGGGTTATCCGCATATTTACACTAATGGGTTGTAGAGGAAGAAGTTAAAAGTGTTAAGAATGCACTATTGGGCGTACTTTATACCCATTGTCACATATGCAGCAGCAACATTGTGCATTGAATGTGAGACTAGAAAAGTGGAGGCCAATAGGAATGAAGTTTGTGAGGATCATGTTAGCTGTCACGAGGAGAAACAAGATTAGGACTTAAGTTATCCAGGAAAGAGCAGTGGTACAGAGAGTACATGAGATAGTAGAGATGAAGCATAGACTGAGATGGGTATAATGGGGCATGTAATGAGGATGGAATAAAAAAAGAACACCAAGAAATAGATGGTAGGAGCAGAAAACAAAGTGTGTGAGAGGAGAAGAATGGTGGAAGAATAGAGTAAGATGAAGGTATTTTACTAAACTGATCCAGCCACAGGCTTGAAACAGTTGCTAATGATGAGGGTTGAAATTAGAGGAAGTGCTCCAAGCATTTGTGTGGAGGGAGAGTAGAAAACCGCCTTTAGTACACCAAACTGAGATTCAAACCCCTGATTTGCCCTGCCATCGGCATTCCAGTCTATTGAAGCGTTGATGCCTTAGACGATGCGACCACCAAAGCAGGATACATGGATCACTTAAAATATCATGTTTATCATTGTTGATGTTTGTTAACAATCATGTATGGGGCCAGGGCTGTTTTAAGACCTTCGTATGCCAAAGGCACTTTTATTTCCAGAGGCCTGTGTGTCCGATATTTTTACTTATTTTTATGCTAATCTCATTGTTTGCATGCACAAAAAGTCAGTTTTTTTACTGTAAACAAAGCATTCAAAATATATCTCTCAATTTTCAAAACAATTGCTGAAGGAGAAAGAAGCTCTTAAAATATGAAATTGATTAAAAAAAACTATATCCTATCAAAAATGGGGCAATGACGACTGTCATCAACTTTCACTACTTTCGAATGAAAATGATGTTTTGCAAAAATTGACAATTAACAACAAAATTTTTGAATTTGCACATACAAAATGTCACAAAATATCTACTAGACCTACATTAACTGTGTCTGTGATTGTATCGGTAAGGCTGTTAATAAACGTGATGACTTAAATTATTGTTTTTGTCATTCAAATATAAAAATAAATATTTTAAATTAAAATTTGCTGTTTTTTCTCCTATTTTGGGATATTTTTTGTTTATTTTTTCAAGTGAAATATTGTAGGCCCTAGGCACTGTGCCTAGTCGGCCTAATAGATAAAGCAGCCCTATATATGACTTTCATTTTTCAGCTTGTAGGTTTATCTAATTTCCAAGTTGATCGGCCGCAATACGAGGCCTTACGCCTACCACTCACTCGTATTTCCTGCGCCTTCTTTATCCACCTCTCAAGTCTGGAGACACACAGAAGGTAGAGGGACCAGTGCTCCCTGAACAGCATCAGTCGGTGTATGGTAGCGTCCACCTGACCTTGAAACTGGATCACATCCTCCAGGTGAAGGTCAAGGCCATGGAATATGTCTTCCTCGTGTAACTTGCTCGCTTCATTCATAAAGTGAGTGGTGAGGCCATGATGAAGAGTAACTTCGCTGGATAGAGACTGTTGATGCAGACATATTGGAAATACAATTTATATTCTAGCTGATGGTTGGTCAAACTAAAGCTTGATTTATTTACAATAACTTTTTGAAAGGCCTTTTTTCCTACTGCATAATATATAGTAGGATTCTGGTAAGAAAAATGGCCTTCTATATAGTTATCTACCATATATATTAGTAAAATAAAGAGCTGTTTGTCTGGCATGAACGTTGCATGATATCTACTGCATCCAAAGGTCTAAAATTTTAAAATCAGATGCCCCTGTGCACAAACAATAAGCACCTTAAAGCCGGAATTTTATAATTTTTAACAACTTTCTTTAAATTAATTAATAATCCGGTCAGAAGCAAAGCAATATTAATATTATTATTTAGCACCGCGTCTTACTACCCGTTCGGGTTATACGCTCAATATTAGTAAAATAAAGAATTAACATTGCACAATAATGACCACATGCAGAGGTCTGAAATTTTTAAAAATTACTATCCTATCCCCAGCATACAAAAGTGTTCACCTCAAAGCAAGAATTTTAAAATTTCAACTAACTAAAAACTATGTCGGAAGTAAAAAGGCCATGGGAATCGCAGGGTTTAAAGGCACTAAATTTAAAGTTATCTTCCATATACAAACATTTCTCAAGGGCAACACAGGGTACTTCGACTGGTCAATAATAAAATCGGTTCAAAGGTACATGACTTTTAACAAGAGCAATCAGAGCTTTTATTATAGCCCTATAACATGGAACATGAATAATCTTCACCATCAGACAGTGAAAACTCAAGAAAGAACTTTTCAAGAACTTCATAACAATATAAGAGTTTAAGAAGAAGTGTAAAGGAAAACCATTTTAAGGTCAGTATATTTGCAGTTTTTACAAGAGAAAAAGTACTTTATTAAAATTGATTTTAAGATGTTTCTCCAGTATAAAAATTTACTTTAATTTCCTACACATATGTAGTAAAACTCCATGGCTTCAACCTGCAACCGAGCGGTTCGCAGTCAGTTTGTGATGATAGTGCCAACTTTTGCGGAAAGAGGGTGGGTGTCGTGTGGTCATCACAACCAAACCTCCAGTCGTTAATCTCAGTTTTATAGACTGGAGCCGCTACTTTTTCGTTCAAAGTAGCTCCTCATTTGTCCTCACTGAGGCTGAGTTGATCTCATTCCAGATCCTTCGCTTCCCAGAGAAGTCTAGAAGTGCCAGGGATCGAACCTGGGATCTTTAAATCTGTAGCCAGGAAATTTGACCAAGGCACTTAGTAATCTAAAGTTATTGAATATAAGTTAGGTTGTGAGTATCACCACATTTAAATTTAAAAAAATTAATAAAGAGGAAAAGATATGACGAAATTCCGCAGACATACCTGGTTCATATACAAATATGTGTCATATTCTTGTGAGCTCATATCTTTGAGATCAATCATCTTCTTGCGAGTAGTTTGTAACCATTTCTTCTCCTCTGCCAACTTTCTCTCCAGGAAGACAGAGCTACATCCCGACTCGTTCAAGTTATCAAGTTTTCCATTAGTAGATTCACCCGCACCTAGAGAATTATTTAATCCTATAGTATGTTCTTTTGTTGAGCTCTTATTGGATAAATCGAGGTAATCCTTGAGAAGAGACTCCAATGTCTCGTCCATCTTTTCTTGCAGCGATTTATCAACAAAGTCACTAACACAAAGTTCAGAAATCATGTTAGAGAAATATCCCCCATCAAGCACGTCTCCATTTAAGAACCAATTTGTCACATTGATAAAGTCTGTATTTGATTGAGTAGCATCTTGTTGCTTCAGTGAATCAGGCATTTTTTCAAGGTTATCCTCAATACCAAAATCACATGTATGATTCTGAAAAACTTTATCTTGATGATCCTCATCGATCATTTTCCCTAATATTTGATCTAACATTTTCAGAGTCTCAAAATAAAGATTTTCTGGGGTTAAAGGTTTTATGATATCAGATAAATTTTCATTATCTTTATTGGTCAGTTTTTTATTAATCACGGTTTGGTCTTTAGATAGGATCATTGTTTCGTTTACTGATTTAATTTCACTGTCAATACAAGTTGGCGGAATATCCTGCAGACGCTTCACTTGACGCAACTTTGAATACCTTTTATTAGAAATCTGGTCACGTCTTGGTTTGTAATCTGAAACTGGTGGATTTAATCTGTCAGATTTTACCATCATTTCTGATGATTTTGTATGTTTGTCTTTATTTAGTTTTGATTTTAATGGGATTTCATCTTCACTCGAATATACCAATAAAGTCTTCTTAGCAACCTTGGTACATATAATTGACTCTTTATTTGATTGGTTGCTAGGTTCCTTTACAGTAATTGGGGTATATTTTAACTTTTTGGGATCTTTACTTTCCATGCTCAGGGAAATTTCATCCCCGCTAGAGTTAGGTGTGCAGCTAAAACTAGACGTAGATGAAGAAAGTTGGTCATTTAATTTTGTTTTGCTTAATTCAATTTCCATTACCTTTTCTTTGACATTTGTATTTCTGTCTGCTGTGTCTTTCGCAATTATTTTCTCTCTTTCTATTTCTGTTGTAAGGTTCTGGGCTGCAAGTTCATCAGACATTTTTTTGTCTGCTTCAAATATAATTTTATTTACCATCACATGATTGGGATCCCACATTCTTATTCTTAGATTCACCAGTTTCACCATCATTAATCTCACTTTATTTGAAAGTATATTAAAATTAAAACAAAACTTCTTTAACATATCAAAATATGGTTCCAGATCCAACATAGACTCCAAGTCTTTCCCGATTGCCATCAAAAGTTCGAACAAACCTTCCAATGAAGTTTCATCAGCTTCGGAAAGCATCTGTTTTATGACACGTTGTATTATACTTGAAGTTAAAATTTTCACTTTGAAAAGTTTGCTGATAAAAATAACAGTGCCTATATATTTTAAATGTATTTCTCTAACTTCATTATATAACATCTCCATTAACCTTTTCTTAACGGCATCTTCCGAGGCCTCGATATCTTTTAATTTTTCGTCTCTCTTTAGCTCGACATTTCTATCTTTCTCGAATTCGTGTTGAACGCGACTCACCAGTACCTGTCGAAAAAAACACAAACTCCGAACGGTCATGGTTCTCTTTATCTGGTATGACCCGTTTGTATAAAAGAACTTTACATATCTCTGCACATACTTCTGAAATAGAGATATCTTCAATTGCTTTTTCAAAAAGTATATTAACAACTCCATTAATTTTCTCCAAATCATCAATTTGTAATATCTGAATCTTAGTCTCGAAATGATGAAAGTTTTGAAGAGAAATCTTGCAAAGAATTCCTCTAACTTCCGAGTATAGTTTTGACGTTTTTATGGTGTTGTCATCTCTAATAGTTTTTTTCTTCGGAGGATGCAGAACTTTCGAACTGGCATAAGGTTCAGTATATTTATCAAACAGAGATGGTATATTATCAGTTACTTTTTTCATGATTTTATAAATTTTATGGTTAGTCTTCTACCTAAATTGATGTTCGTTTCATCTGAGAATATAAAATACATCAGTAGAAATACACCTCATACACACCCAAGAAGGTGTCAGCTACAAGTCAAGTTGATTAACAAATAAATAAACATAAATAAAGACCATAATAATAAATCTATCTTTATAACAAAGTAAATAGAAATCTGTAGTTAACTCTAACCCACCAATTAATTTTTTAAACCTTTAAAAATAAGCTTACTTAATTGGTTTTTAGATCAATTTTCAGTGTTGCAAAGTTAATAATTCATTGATGAATTGAACATTTGACAGTCAAAATGTTTATTTAACTTTAGAACCAATATTTTTCTTGAAAGAGCTTTTATATAACCTCTATCATGAAAAAGAATATTAATTCTGGTTATTTTAATTTTCTTTGCATTGTTGAATCAACAAAAAGAAAGGTAATATAGGTATATAGTGACATACTTAGAGAAAATAATTTATGCACAAAATGTTTTAAATGTGTATCAATCTAATGTAAACCAAAGTTAAATAAATTCCTTTCATTGGTTTAATTAGGTTTTAAAGTGTAATATCATATGCACAATAATAAAGTTTTGTTTTAGAGCAATATCAAAGTTACTTTTAGTAAATACTTGTATTTGCAGGCAGAAAGGTAAAAGTGTTAAACCTAATACACATGACACAATTATTTATTGTAAAAGATGTTATTGTCATAAAGATCTTAGAATATATAAGATTGTATAGGAACAACCATTTTGATCATGTGGCAGGTTTAAACTAGCAGTTTGGAGGAACAAACATTTGATCATGTAGCAGGATTTCTAACAGTTTCAGTAATCTACTTATGCTGTAGAAATAAAATTAATAATACATTTTAAAAATTAAAAAGTAATATATTCATTCTTATTTACATGTCTCAATCACAAATATAATATAACTCTTCACAAATAGAGTGTATGTTTATGGAATTATGTATTTTGTAACAATTTAAGTAGTTCACATCAAAAAATATATACAAAGCATTTTTATGTCACTTTAAGACAAGTCATACACATTATGTACACATATCCGAAAAAATACTTTCATGGAATATCAAAAATATTTTGTTACAAAATAATAAAGTTAGTCTTTTTTTTTTGTAACTTACACATACATCTAATAAATTGTAAAAGTAATATTAATGTTCAGTTTTTATTTTACAGGAGGTTGCAATAGTTTTTTTATATAGATTGTTTTCATCTTCTTTCTAAACGAAAATCAATGTTTCTAGATAATTAAATGTAAATATAGTCCAATTACTGTAACACATCATTTCAATACATGTGTTAACTTCACTCTTGTAGTAAACTATAATAAATATCACATCCAAAGTAAGTAGTTCAAAAAAGTCCCAAGAAAATATGGCACAATTAGAGTTACATTAGCATTCAGTTTAAAGATCTTATTTCAAATATATGTTTAGTCAGACAATGAAAGGTATGTCTTTAAATGAAGACACAACTTTCATTTACAATGTATTTTGAATTATTATGAACAATATAATAAAATAATTTCTTAAAATATTTCTAGCATTTCAAT
Organism: Timema podura; assembly: GCA_033556935.1. NCBI lineage: Eukaryota > Metazoa > Arthropoda > Insecta > Phasmatodea > Timematidae > Timema > Timema podura. The sequence goes on along the minus strand of JAVRXN010000012.1, from coordinate 52,185,135 downwards.
GTAAACAAAGCCCACTTTATATGGGTTGTTTGGGGTTAATGAACCTGCATATTAGATACATGATTGCATTTCAACCAGAAAGTGTATCAGAGTGCTGTTTTTCTGCGTTCTTCATTTAACAACAGCAAAATAAAGGTATCACTGAAATAGTTTCATACCATTTAAGACTAGCTATATAGCCGCTTCGATGACCACATGGTCTAAGCTGTCACTCTCGCAATACTGCCAATGACAGAGAGATCGAGGTTCGAATCTCGGTCAAGTGTACTGAGTGTGGGTTTTTCCTGAATGGTTTTTCACTATATCCCCACACAAATGTGGGTACACTTCATCTAAATTCAACCTACCTCATCTCTAGCGCATTAGTGTAATTAGTACATACAACCTGAACAGGTAGTAAAACACAGTGCTAAAAAAAAAAGTAACACATTCTAATCTGCTTCACCTTCTAGTTAAGGGGCACACACATGGGGGGGGGGGGGGGGGACCAGCGTGTCCGGACAGCCCCCCCCCCCCCCCCCAGTCGAGCCTGAAGGATAAATAAAATATATTATTTATCATTACAGTAAATGACTAGATGTAACGCTTTAGGTTATACTGTCTAGTCTGTATAATATTATATAGCCTCATAAAGTAATTCGATCAAAGTGTGAGTCTTAAACGAGTAATGGATTGGATTGACCAGTGATTTGTAACTTCTTTACTTTGGACCCCCCACCCCCACCCCACCTCCCCCAAGAAGAACTTTTGTGTGCGCCACTGGTTTCGCTTATTCTTGGTCTTGCATAAGGGCCTAAGTGTGGTATGCATGTAATAATGGAATATTTTAAGTGCTTATAAAAATTATAGCTATGCTATTTTTAGGCTATGGTAGGTCCAGCCTCATAAAAAATGTACTAACATCAGCTCCCTAAAATCAAATCAGTTAAAAACTTGTTCGAATATATACAAAAGTAATAATAAACAAAAGAGAATAAGTATTTTGAAAGATAAAGAAGATTAAGGGCCAATACAATGAAGGTAATTTAAATTAAAACGTTTCTCTCCTGTTTAGCGATTTAAAGCAGGCGGAGAAATGTCATTCGAATGAGATTCATAGTCTCGGCCCTAAACAAATAGCCATAGGTCATATAGCTTTTAAAGTTTAGAAAAAGACAGAAAAATAAGACTATTTTCATCAAATATATTTGTTAACTTTAATATTAATAGTATTTTTTTATATAACTTGTGATTGATTATGTCTTAATAATGTTTAAAGGAGAAAGAAAGAACATGTTAATGTATGTGTGGAGATATTTTTTTCAAAATCACTCTCAAATATATGTGTATCTCTACTGGTACTACTATGATTATCAATGGATAGATCTACATACCATATATTTGTAATAAATATGTGTGTCAATGCTTGACTGTTAAGTTTTAATTTTTAAAAATATATACTTTCAGATAAACTTAATTTTTATTTTAGACTATTGGCAATAATAGAGGTAAAACTAAAGTACTAATTTTACCATGCAACATTATTGTAATAGATGGCCTAAAATTAACCAACATAAATTCTTCGCATCAGTATGATGAATCAGATGCGTAGGAACGTTTTTGGTTTTAAGAGTGGGATTGGGAGTGGGATGTGGATTTAAGGCCTTATAATTATTTCTTCATGAAAAATTACAACCAACTCGCAATATGACCACAGTTCTAAGGACCGAATAAAGGAATGTTAAGAATGTCCAGTGTGTGTTTTACGACTCTTGTCTACAGTCCTATTTATAGACAACTTCTTCAGGTCAAGAGAGTACAAGAATGATGCTCTTCATTAGACTGTAAGGCTGACTGAGCATCAGTTCACTCTCTTGGCCTTAAGTACTTGTTTGTGAGACTGAAAGCTTGCCCTTAAAAATGTGTTTGTGTGGGTATTTTTTAGTGTTTTATCTAAACCATTTCTACTCCAGTATCACTAAGGTAATGGTGCCGGCTTTCCCTAATTTTAACCATGATTTAACATTGTGATTTATTCCAAATAATATTTATCAAAATTAACGACTGTCGATCATCACATGACTTGACACATGAATACGTGAAAGTATCCCTAGTAACTTTTAAATCTGTAAGATAAGATTCTTCCTTTGAAAATTAGACTATATCTATCCCAGTCCTTTTTCTCAACCATTCAGAGTTTACTATGATTTTGCCAATAAAACTTTTTTTTAGTCTTATGGTATACACTTTTAGCGAAGGTTAAAAGTTATACACCAAGATGTTTGAAAACAACTGTAAATACATTATTCCCATTAGAGTTTGAATTAAAAATACATACATAATGTCATAACTATTTTTGTAGAAATGTTAACAACATACAAAATGCCTTGTTCCGAAAGAATTTGGTTCTAACCCCAAGTAAAATTCATATTTTTTGTCTTTCTTTTTTTTTCAACAATTTGTCTCAACTTTAAAAAATGAAATAATACATACGTTACAAGTAAAACCAGATTTAATGAAATCCAGCAATTAAATGCGGCATTGTATTAATGTTTCATTAAAATTGATTAAAAAGTTTCAGTGATCAATGTTTTATCACACAATTTCCGCCGTTAAATGTCAAAAGTATTGTTTATTAGAACAAACACGCTATAATTTTGAACGATCCATTTAACGAAGTGTTAAAGAGTAACAGAACTTAGGTCCAACATGGCTGCCAGCACACTCAGTCTAATACTACGAGTGGTATCTCTAGGTAACACCGAGAATTGTGTTTTGAAGCAGTCGCACTCAAGTGTAAGGAAGTGCTGTACAGGATGTACGTCAAACCAATAGTTATGTATATAGCACCGTACAGCAGAAACCTGGACAAGAGCTGCAAGAGAAATTATGAAGCTTGAGGATGTGATAACAAAGTTTTTAAGGATCATCTAAACGTTTCCTGAAGAAATGGGATTAGAAATGAATATGTTAGGGAAAATGTTGGAGTACGTGAGATGGTATAGACACATAATGAGGATGTAAAAGGAAAACAATCCCAAGGAGAATGATAGAGTTGAATCCTGGAGAGAGATGGGAGGAGCAGACAACAGCAAGTGTGTGAGTGAGAGGAGAAGAATGGAAGTGATTAAAGGAGTAAGAATGGTCTAAGGACAGAGGAAGATTGAGGCATTTTATTTACTAAAGTGACCCATCCACAGGTTTTAAACAGTTCATGATGATGATGGCACTAGTGTTGATAGTTATCGTCGGTGAAGAGTTAGTAGTGACGGAACTAAGGTCCAACATGGTCATCGACATCTCTAGGGTGACACAGAGCTTGTTTTATGCAGTCACACTAATGTTGACAGTTCATGAGGCGAAGTGTTAGTAGTGACAGAACTAAAGTCCAACATGGCCGCCGACATCTCTAGGGTAACACAGAGTTTGTTTTATGCAGTCACACTAATGTTGACAGTTCATGAGGCGAAGTGTTAGTAGTGACGGAACTAAAGTCCAACATGGCCACCGACATCTCTAGGGTAACACAGAGTTTGTTTTATGCAGTCACACTAATGTTGACAGTTCATGAGGTGAAGTGTTAGTAGTGACGGAACTAAAGTCCAACATGGCCACCGACATCTCTAGGGTGACATAGAGTTTGTTTTAAGCAGCCACACCAGTGTTGACAGTTCATGAGGCGAAGTGTTAGTAGTGACGGAATTAAAGTCCAACATGGCCATCGACATCTCTAGGGTGACACAGAGTTTGTTTTAAGCAGTCACACTAACGTTGACAGTTCATGAGGCGAAGTGTTAGTAGTGACGGAACTAAGGTCCAACATGGCCGCCGGCATGCCCGGACTAACACTGCCACTGGCATCTCTAGGGTGACACGGGGGTTGTTTGGTGGGGTCTGAGGGCGTGGGAGGAGTGGGGTGCCTCAGAGAGTGTTGCAACTGTTGGTGGAGATGGTGGTGGAGTGATTGTTGCGCTTGTTGCTGCTGCTGTTGTTGTTGTTGTTGCTGCTGCTGGGCTTGTTGCTGAGCCATCGCTTTCACCGCGTTTGTCTTCTCCTGAAAAAGCAATGAAAACAATAAGTATGAGTGTGAGAAATACTCTATAGCCTAGATTGTATTTATAAGTAACTTAATGATTGTCTTGGACAAACCATAGTTTATTTCTAATTATAAACACTCTTTAATCGGGTATTCTTAGCAATATTAAAAAAAAATCATATCAGAATGTTGAGAGGACATTTAAAAAACAGACTTTTTATTGCTTTAAACAATGATAACATCATCTATCAAAGGTGACGGCTACAGAACACATGATTTGGCGTATGAATACGTGGCTAGTTGTCAGAAAATGCTCCTTAAATTTCGAGCTCAAGCCCCAGGTCTTTAATAAAAGTTTGGGTCCAAACTCAATAACTCTATAGGCTCGGCCAGTTAAAACTAGTTATGTAAGGTCTTTTCTGTACCATATTGTTTGTTCTAAGTCCTAAGAAGATTGGACGAGAAGAGAACTAACCATTTTGGATGTGATTCTTTGATGCAAAGCAAATTGGATCGGACAAATCCTTAGGAGGAACTGTCATAGAAGGAGAGGTTGAGGGAAAGAGATGTTTAGGAAGAAGTAGGATTAAAATATTGGATGACTTGAAGGAAAGTAGAAAATTCTGGGAGCAGAAAGAGAAGTCAGAGGACAGGGTGCATTGGCGGTCTTAAGTTCGATGACAAAAGGAATAGACCTGACATGAGACAGAACACTTAATAGTAATAAATAATGGTTTGTCTGGTGAGCTCTTACTTGTCTGGATCTTGTATCAAAGATAATGTTTAATTATATAATAAATATAAAAACTCTTTTTCATTTGTCATCAATACGGTACTAATAATTTAACTTTTAACTTAGTTTTGAAAGTGTATATTTATTGAATTCAAGATAGACTCAACTAAAATCAACAATTGCAAATTTTCTGAAAAGCTCGTTTGATTCGGAGTGAAAATCTTGACCTCACAAACTCTTAGTTTAGTTAGAGCCCATTTCAAAATCTTTTAAATGAAAATTTTGTCAATTTCAGCAATTTTTTATTTAATTATTACCGTACATAAACCTATTAATAGCTTAATCTAAGAGCTAAGAAAGGTAGATAGGATGAAATGAGCCCGCGTTTGTGCGAAGAAGGACTAGGAAAATCACAATGAAAAATATCCATGTGTAAAAACCATTTCCCAGTGCACTTGCATGATATTCAAACCCCAACATATCTCCTTTTCTACATTAGTTCAGTCTGATACCTTAAACAAGGGCTTGCAAACCTCTTTGAGAGCACATACCCAGTATATCTTGATAATGTGCTGGGAAATTTATGTACGTGCATATGGGAATTTTAAACATCAGACTGGAATATAGCATTATTCCACCTTCGTTTTTAATTTTTATTAATAATAATTATATTTATATTACTATTGTTACTATAAAAAATACTAATATGAAAGTATAATATGTTTTTTTACATGTTAGGGTCTTACTACCCATACGGGTTATCTGTGGAATAATATTCAAAAGCATTCTTAGGAAATTTATTTGGGCAAAACTTCTGAATTGTTATAATAAATTATTCACGCAGAGAATCATTTGAAAGAAAAAGATAATCAAAAAGGCTACTATGGTCACACTTGGTACATCGTAAACTGCCGCGTTCCAAGAAAATAGTCCTATATGCCACTTTGGGTACTCATCACGTTTGCCCGTCATATCCTCTATTTGGTTACTCATCCCGTTTGTCCACCCTATCCTCTATTTGGGTACTCATCATGTTTGTCCACCCTATCCTCTATTTGGGTACTCATCCTGTTTTCCCGCCCTATCCTCTATTTGGGTACTCATCCTGTTTTCCCGCCCTATCCTCTATTTGGGTACTCATCCCGTTTGCCTGCCCTATCCTCTATTTGGGTACTCCTCATGTTTGCCCGCCCTATCCTTTATTTGGGTACTCATCACGTTTGCCCGTCCTATCTTCTATTTGGTTACTCATCCCGTTTGCCCGCCCTATCCTCTATCGTGTATCTACTGGTGCGATTAATATCAGCTGTTCAAAGACAGTATATTATGATACAATGAGCATTAGTGTAATATTATAGTAAAACCCCCTTTGGTGGACGTATGATCTAAGGCGTCATTCTCTAAATAGGCTGGACTGCGGATGACGAGGTGAACGGGGCTCAATTCCAGGTCGGCTTTATTGAGGGTGTTTTTTACCCCCTAAATGTTTTCCCACTCTCCCTCCAAGAAAACGCGGATATACTTCCTCTAAATTCAACCTTTCTCATCCCTAATACGTTAGCATAATAAGTACATATGCGTACATCCCAGATGGGTAGTAAGATACCACTAAAAGGTAGACTCACCCTCTGCCAGACGAAGACGTTGTGTACCATGGCGCAGCCGCAGAAGATGATACCGAGACCAATGAGAACACTCGTCACGATGGCGGGGGTCGAGTGAAACTGGATGAAGGTATACAGGATTATACCTGCCAACAGAAACAATACTTAATTTATAACAATTCACGGTTGATATGCATTTTTCATAAGTTTTGAAATTCCTCGACTTTTCTGGTGTATTAAGACCAAAAAAAAAAATCCAATATATTTTATGCAAAGTTGTGAGTAAAAATATGTATAATTTTTTAACAAAATACCACAAAAATAAATTTACCTAACATCCATTACTGTTTCCAGCCTATGGCCTGGATCAGTTTTTTTTTATTCAAGCCATATATTTTCCATTCCCGGCCTGTCGTAGCTTCATATGCCTTACAATCTATCTTAAGACTAGGACATGCACAACATCCAGTCCCCGCCCGTTAATTTATCAATTTGAAAGGGTAAACCCCACATTTCACCAATGATAAATTTTTCGGCCATACTGGGAATCAAATCTGGGACCCTTAGCTCAATAGACAGACAAGCCACCGACTGAGTTAAGGTGTCGGATCATTAAAAAAAATACCTTGGGGGGGAATAATGGAATCAAAATTTCGTATAGAATTTTTTATACTTTTTTTCATACATTCTCCCTAAAAATCAACCTTTTTTTCCCCAAAAAGTTATTAGGAGGATCTTAACCTAAGACCACACCTATTGATGAAACATATGCCAATAAGTTCCATGGTTATTTAATCATTTTTGTAAGGTTGTATGAGAAAAATCGCTAAACTGTTATTTATGAAGCTATTATTAGATTGTTCTAACACTTTTATCTGTGTGTACTGTTCTATAAAAAAAAATTGAGGTGGAAAGGGGGCTGGCCATTATTCTCTTGTAGAGAGACAAATGATGGTAGATTTCTTTTCAATCATATTCTTCACCTCCCTTAAAATACCAAACAGTTTAAGTGGCACTAGAATAAGAAAATAATAACTTTCTTTTTATCACACCGATAAAAAATAAAATTAACAATATTGCGTTACCTGTGAGGAAAACTGGGATGGAGACAAAAAATCCACCCACCGCACAAACCCTTGTGATTGAAGATTTTTGCAAGTACTTGTTCGTCCTAGAAACAAAATAGAATTTTTTTTTAGTATCACATTATTTACTTTCTAACAACATGATACATTGTGAGAGGAATGGAGAGGGAAAGGATGCTAGGAGGATGTTGGATATGAAGGTAGAGAGGAAGACCAAGGGACAGATGGCTGGAGGGAGTGAGGAGGAGTGTGGAGGGAGAGAGGTGATGGGAGGAAAGGAGGCTGTGTGGAGGCTTATGTATGATAATGATGATGATTATGATGATGATACACAAGCTACATCCAATTTTCAGAAAAAGAGCATTTTATAAAATACAAACATTTATTATTGTGATCGTCATTGATCACATTTTAACATATATTTGGTGTTATTTTATAGCTAATGATAAAATCTATCAAAATTGACAGTTGACTTGACGTATAAATACGTTAAAGTAGATGTAGTAGTTTTTCTAGTTGTCAGATTAGGCCCTTCCTATGAAAATTAGAGTATACTAGTGCCAAGCTAGGTAAATAAACAAATACCCAATAAGTAAGCCTACATAAATAAACGTTAGTTCAGTGTAAATTATTCTATAAATTGAAAAATTAAACCTGGACATGGGAATTGAACCCGTGACCCTTTGGCTTAGAACGCCATTGTTCTAACCAGTGACCTATCCAGGAGTCGTCCCGTTTCTAGGGTCATTCTTCACTCATATTTTAAGGCAGAATCTGTAATGGACGTGTGGAAATTGTCAGCAATGTATGAGCGATCTATTCAGATCACGATTCTTCAGATAACGTAGCCACCTTCGACTAGAGAAGGCTTTATGTTGCCAATCTTACATTTACAATTGTATGAATGCGCATAGTTTAGATTACTAGATTGTTAACACTAAACCAGAGCTACTATGGGTTGAGGAGCAGCAATCATCGTGGAATTTTCAAAAAAATATATTGGTATCCACATCTCAACATTGAGAGCTTTAAAAATATCCCCACACAATTTAATTAGTTAATTTTTTTCACTCTGGTTTACTCTACTACTACAAGGAAAATAGGCCGAGGATCGCCATGGCCAAGAAAGCTTTCAACAAGAAGAGGTTACAACAGGTTGAGTTTGGAACTGGGGAAGAAACTTATAAAATGTAACATTTGGAGCCTCGCGCTGTTTGGAGCAGAAACTTGGACTCTCAGGAAGATGTAAAATCAATACCTGGAGGGTTTTGAAATGTGGTGTTGGAGAAAACTTGAGAATATCAGGTGGACAGACAGGGTAGGGTGACAGATGAAGGATGGTTGAGAAGAGAACCATTTTGGATGTGATTCTATGGGGCAAAGCGAACTGGATCGGACACAACCTTAGGAGGAAATGCCTTCTACACGACGTCATAGAAGAAAGGGTTGAGGGAAAGAGGAGCTTAGGAAGAAGGAGGATTCAAATATTGGATGACTTGAAGGAAAGAAGAAAATTCTGGGAGCTGAAGGAGGAGGCAGAGGACAGGGTTCATTGGCGGTCTAAGTTCACTGACAAAAGGAATGGACCTGTCGTAAGACATAACACAGAATAATAACCCAAGTGGTTACTAAGACGTAGTGAGAGAAAAAGGGTGTAATTGAAACTCTTTAGTTTTGCATTCTGTTGTCTGGCAACTCCCATGGTCCATCAGGTTTTGAATCTGCCACCATTAGTTCGAGGGACGACCACCATGGCGGTGCAGTTAGCAGTTAAAAAGGCGCCAAAGATGTTTGCATTTACAGTCGAGTGTTTTAGTTATTTATTCTTGTTTTAGCTTTATTCTTACTTATATCTTCCAAGATATCAAGTGTTTTGAAAGGTGGTGTATTATTTCCTGTTCTAAGTTTTATTCCACCTTGTATGACATAGCAACGAGTTTGTATACTGATATGGCAAGCCTAGAGCCTAGACATAAGGGGTAATTAGAGGGCTCCTAGGAGTTCAATCTTGTAATCCAGCAATTTCTGTGTTCCGGTACTTGTCAGGTCCCTAGGGTGCCGGAGTAAAGAGATTCAACTGTAGAGACCTGTTTTTGATTTGTACTCCAACCTTCCCGCAACTGTAAAATGAGCTTGACTTTCAGACAGCGTGCCCAATAGTGTGATACGTCCCGAATAATTAGTGTTATTGCAGCAAATATTTGATAGCTCTTCCGTGTGTTGATTTACAGACAGAAGTCCTCAGTAGCAGTAGCGACTAACAGCATGCAAGCTAGGACCCCCCTTCTTCCTAGCGACACTACTGCGAATACACAAGGTTAGATACAGTAGCAGAAGAGACTAACCAGCAGTCAAGATAGAACTCCCTTCCTAGTGACACCCCCGTGAATAAACGAGGCTAGATATAGTAGCAGAAGAGACTAACCAGCATTCAAGATATGACTCCCCTTCCTAGTGACACCTCTGTGAATAAACGAGGCTAGATACAGTAGCAGAAGAGACTAACCAGCATGCAAGATAGGACTCCTCTTCTCTAGTGACACCCCGTGAATAAACGAGGCTAGATACAGTAGCAGAAGGTCTAACCAGCATTCAAGTATACTGTCCACTTCATATGACTACCTCACACGAGAGTGTTGGATGGCTTAGTTCGGGTAAGCATAGGCGCACCTGAAACAAGCTGGGAAGAAGAATCCTTCGTTGCTGAAGTGGTGTGTGTAGTGTGCTGTTACAGTCAGTAACACAACCCAACCATTCGAAAGCTAAAAACTCGCCCCCACTTCTCCCCCCCTTCACTCATTAGTCTCCAAGATTTGTTAGTTTCGCGAAGGACATGGTGGTTCTGTGAGTGTGACTCATTAGGTTAATAGAAACACACATACCCGTCCATCATAGGTGGATGCTTACAGTCCAATTTTTATAGTAGGGTCTTATTCTACACTAGAAAATTACCACAGCATATCTATAGGAAGGCATCTTTTATCTGACAGCTAGAGAAGTGTTACCTACAGTCCCAAATTTTATACGAAGAATCTTATTTAGCAATTATAAAATGATTACAGTCCCATTTTTCCATAGCAAGGCCGTTAATATTTGACATCTGGATAAGTTTAACTATACGTTCTATATTCCATAAAAAGAACTTAATATTACCCGCTCGGTGGCGTAGTTGGCTAACGCGCTAGTCGTGTTGAGCTCGACCGCCGAGGACGGGGAGATCGAGGTTCGAATCTCGGTCGGGTGAACTGGGGGTGGTTTTTCCTAAATGGTTTTCCACTCTCCCTCCACGCTAATGCGGGTTCACTTCCTCTAAATTCAAACCCTCCCTATTCCTAATCCATTAGCATAATTAGTACTTAATCGTATAACCCGAACGGGTAGTAAGACGTGGTGCTAAATATTATTATTAATATAAAATAACTTAATATTACAGTTATAAAAGCTACCAAAGTCCAATTTTTCATAGGAATAACCTTATTTGGCAGCTATAAAAGTTATTACAGTCCAATTTTCATAAAAGGGGCGTTATATGACAGCTATAAAAGTCGCTATAGTCCAATTTTTAGAAAAGGGGTGTTATATGACAGCTATAAAAGTCGCTATAGTCCAATTTTCAGAAAAGGGGTGTTATATGACAGCTATAAAAGTCGCTATAGTCCAATTTTCAGAAAATGGGTGTTTAATGACTTTTATAGCTGTCATATAACACCCCTTTTCTGAAAATTGGACTATAGTGACGTTTATAGCTGTCATATTAGTCCAATTTTCATTGTAAGGGCCTGTATTAACATTTCTAGCTGACAGATAAGGTTCTTTAAAAGAAAATTGGGTTATTATAACGTGATTATTTTTTGTGGTAGAGTACCTACCATTTGTTATTTGATGTTCCAATAAGAGAATTAGTTTTCTCTTACCTTGTTTCATGAGACAGTGGCGTACCAAGTACGAGCTGGGAGAGGGGGAATAGAGGGACTTTTGCCAAGATGGCAAATAATTTTAATAATTGGAATTTAGATTAAATCTAGCCGCATTCGAGTGGCGAAAGTGGGAAACCATTTAGGAAAAAGCCACGCTCAGTACACCCGACCGGGATCGAACCACAATCTCCCCGTTGTCGGAAGTCTAGTCTATTGTGAGAGTAGTAGTACCTTAGACCATGTATCCACCGAAGTTGGCAATATAAACATTTACATAATACAGAACAACTGTGTTATTTACATACCAATGAAAATGTGTCGAAGGCAAAGATAAAATTTTAAGATCAGGTTTACAAGTGGATAGTCAAAAGGACATTTTAGGTAACCTCTCCCTCCCTAAATTTTTTTAAATGGAAAATAATCCAAAAATAATATAATTAATTACTAATCACTTAAACTCCTTGCCCCCCTAAGTAATGTTCTGAGCGCGCCACTGCTCTGTGAATCATTGTAGAAAAGGAAATACACGTTCTGAACAGAGGAAAGTAAAAATTAAGAAATCGGAGATGACTAATCTTGTAAAGTATGTTCGGTGAGTTGGCAGAGCCTTTAGGCAAAGCGGGCTGGCAGGTTTTTAAAATGAGTAATGTGCATATACTGTCGTACGATTGGCCGACAGCTGTAACCGAAACTGGCCGCACGGTTAGTGTGCCTGGTTTTGACATGGGAGGTCAAGGTTTGATATAGTATGCCTGGTTTTAACACGAGCTAAGGTTTGATGTAGTGTGCCTGGTTTTAACAAGAGAGGTCAAGGTTTGATGTGTGCCTGGTTTTAACAAGAGAGGTCAAGGTTTGATATAGTGTGCCGGTTTTAACACAAGGGGTCAAGGTTTGATGTGGTGTGCCTGGTTTTGACAAAGCAGGTCAAGGTTTGATATAGTGTGCCTCGCTTTGACAAGGCAAGTCAAGGTTTGATATAGTGCGCCTGGTTTTATCAAGAGAGGTCAAGGTTTGATAAAGTGTGCCTGGTTTTAACACGAGAGGTCAAGGTTTGATGTAGTGTGCCTGATTTTGACAAAGCAGGTCAAGGTTTGATATAGTGTGGCTCGCTTTGACAAAGCAGGTCGAGGTTCGATATAGCGTGCCTGGCTTTGACAAGGCAAGTCAAGGTTTGATATAGTGTGCCTGGTTTTATCAAGAGAGGTCAAGGTTTGATGTAGTGTGCCTGGTTTTAACACGAGAGGTCAAGGTTTGATGTAGTGTGCATGGTTTTATCAAGAGAGGTCAAAGTTTGATATAGTGTGCCTGGTTTTATCAAGAGAGGTCAAGGTTTGATATAGTGTGCCTGGTTTTAACACGAGAGGTCAAGGTTTGATGTAGTGTGCATGGTTTTATCAAGAAAGGTCAAAGTTTGATATAGTGTGCCTGGTTTTATCAAGAGAGGTCAAGGTTTGATATAGTGTGCCTGGTTTTAACACGGCAGGTCAAGGTTTGATATAGTATGTCTGGTTTTAACAAGAGAGGTCAAGGTTTGATGTGTGCCTGGTCTTAACAAGAGAGGTCAAGGTTTGATATAGTGTGCCTGGTTTTATCAAGAGAGGTCAAGGTTTGATATAGTGTGCCTGGCTTTGATCCAGCGGGTTGTGATTTGATCTCGACTAGTGCAGTGAGGTTGTCTTTTCCAACCACTGGCTTTCCACCCCCTTCAAGGTAGATACCTACCGGTACTGTTCCTGCTACGTCCCTTCCAGGGCAGTAACTACCACCGGGGCAGGGGGGCGGTGACCCAGGGCCCCCGAGCGAGGAGGATTTTTTTTTTATATCTTGAACGAAATCAGACCAAAGCTTTAACCAAACGTATATTGTCTCAATATTTAGCTATCGCTGTTTTCCCTTGCCAATCCGTTAAAACTTTCGCTATACGAGACTATCCACTTTGATCATTAGCCTTTAAGCCTGCCAATACATTACACGACATACGATATTAATTCTGTTTTTAATATTAATTTAATTTAATTTAATTTAATTTTAGCACCGCGTCTTACTACCCGTCCGGGTTATACGCTTAAGTACTAATTACACTAATGGAGTAAGAAATGGGAAGGTTGAATTTAGAGGAAGTGAACCCGCATTTGCGTGGAGGGGAGGTGGAAAACCATTTAGGAAAAACCACCCCCAGTTCACCCGACCAAGATTCGAGCCTCGATCTCCCCGTCCTCAGTAGTCTGACTCAACGCGACTGGTGCGTTAGCCAACTACGCCACAGAGGCGGGTTTTAATATTAATATTTTTGTCTTTTATCTTAGTAATACAAAGTGTACTGTAGTACTATTGTATTTTGTATGTGTGCATTGGCCCATTGTAATTGTAAAGAATAATTTGCCATTTAACTTAATACATATTATACCTTAAGGCTACCGCTTACCTTACCTTTATATTGGATGATTTTATATTAACTTCACCGGACCAAGAACATCCGATAACTAACAACAAATATTAACAAGACTTATTCAAAGAAAGTGGGAATGTGGGATTTAGAGGTGGGAGGGAGGGGCATTATTATCTGTTTCCCCCAATTCTCTGGTCCACTCCTCAGGCTATGCCCCCTAAGCTAGGGTGACGTACCTCCCCCCTCCTTGGAGGGACTTGACGAGCTTGACGGCGAACAGGAACTGGATGGCGCACACCAGCAGGCAGCACAGGTTCAGGGACAGGGTGAGCGCGCACAGGGCCAGGGTCACCTCGTACACCACCACGTACTCCTCCGCTGAGATGACGGTGAGCTGCTCCGAACGGAGGAGGTCCCTGACGTCCGTCGCAGTCAGAGGCGATATCTTGAGGAGGAAGATGAGGGAGAGGAGGGCCAACAGGAGGGACACGAGACACAGCAGCCCCAGTGACGTCAGCATCTCCTTGATACCCGCCTCCTTAGACTTGTTCATGAACTTGGACACGTTGGCGGGAATCAGGACACTCCCGGCGCTCAGGCTCGTCGTCCTGCCCCTCGAGATATGCAACCCCCCGTTAGCCAGCTTAGGGCTCTGAGGTACGCTGAGGATCTGGGGCACCGGCCCGTTGAGGACGGGCGGGGCGTTGCTCCCCCCGCTGCCGTTCCCGCCCCCGGGACTCACGCTCGACGAGTTCCCGAGAGAGTGTTTCGAAGTGCTCAGGGTGGATATGTTAGCGCGTGCCTCTGAGACAGGTTCATGCTGAGGTTGGGGTTGAAGGAGGAATTAGGGAGGGGCGCGCCGCTCCTGCCCCCCGCGGAGCGGTGCAGGTCCGTCATCATGACCATGGCGGCGTCCGGGGGCGGCGACTGTTGCTGCTGAGGCCTTCCTACTACCCCTGGGCCGCCGTTAGTGTTGAGCATGTGCTTCAGCATGACGGGGGACTCACTCTAGGGACTCTTTCAGCGGGTCTCCGCCGCCACCGCGCATCTTGGTCACTCGTGGCCCCGCGGGGCTCTCGACGGACACCACCGATACCTTCCCCTTGAGAAAGCGCATCGAACAAAAACAAAAACTACGACTCCCTCCTCGTATATCCACGCAAATCAATGTTCAATATTTTTACTACGGGAAATAATTTATTTTTTTCGCTGTAAAACACGACTAAAAGCAATCAAGTTTCTATTAATATTAATAATCTGGTAAACATTTCACACATACTGATGATATATCGGTGCCGGGACTCAAACTATTACTGCACATCGCGATCAACTTCATGTTAACACTTGTCGACGCGTTGAACTACCTCGAGGGGGGAAATATGTTCTGGTATTTGAGTTCAAACCCCGGTGCGATAACATCTCGTATCTATCCCGAAACTATATGATCGCGATGTCACAAAGTAGGATACATTTTAGGTAACGCTTCTTCGACGAAACAAAAAAAAACACGGCACTGATTTTTTATTTTTTTACTTAAGATGACGACTTGTGACGGGAAATACGTTTTGTCAGACGATGAAGAAGACGGACAAATAACTTTTAAAGGTCACTGTTTGTTGAAAGATTGCTTTACAGGAATAAACTCGAAGGTCTCTTTTAAAAAAAAAAAATCTCGTCGACTGGAAGGGAAATCCGATGATACTTCAGATTCCTCAAACTTGGTGGTGTTCAGACGAATGTCGACATGCCGTCGAAAAGCTGTTTCTCAACACCCTGTCATGACGCGATGATTCATTTACTAGGGGGTCGCTGGAGGGTTGAAAATGTTTCACATGGATGGGTCTACGATGTGGATTCGCTGAGTTAGTATTTCACGACGGAAGCACCTGAAAAACATAAAGACAGAAGGTGTTCGTTCATTCTACAGTACCTTTAGAAGACCTACAAGAACATCACAGTAAGGATGGATATAAGAGGGAAAAGAACAACGTCGATGTTAGAGAACAAAAGAAGTTCATATGATTTTAAAGTATATAACAGAGGTGAATATATTAAAGAACTAAAGCTGTATTATATTCTGTTAATTACAATTATAGCCACATCTTAAAATATATCATATTATTTAATAAATTTATAAATAAATACAACCACTGGGATTAAAATATTGAACCCGGGACCTTGGCTTAATACGCCAATTCTCTTACCACTAGTTACCTAGGGATTCAGGGTCACGCTCCACTACATATTCTAAGGCAGAGCACCAATGATTTCCACACGTCATCAAAGACTCTGCCTTAAAACATGAGTGGACTCCTGGATAGCTCAGTGGTAACATAATCAGAGTACTCGGCTAAGGTTCCGGGTTTGATTCCCGTTCAGGTGTCAATTTTCAATTTAATGAATATAAACATAGATATTTTTTTTCTTCGGTGGTCGAATGGTTTAATCCGCTTAAGGTGTCACTCTTGCAATAGACTGTATTTACTGGTCGCTGATATATCGGGGTTTGAATCCCCGTTTGGTGTACCGATCGCGTCTTACCTAAATGGTTTCTCACACTCCCTACACGCAAATATGGGTACAATTCCTCTAAACTCAACCTTCATCATCCTTAACACATTAGCTTGATTAGTACATAAACGTGTAACCCGAAACGGGTAGTAAGACATGGTGTTGAGAAACAACTAATAAATTAATCCAAAATCCAAGACTTTAATTAACAATTTTTTAAAAAGCATTTATTATTTAAAAAATTGAAAATATAGCCTACTATTTGCAAAATAAAAGTTCATAGCTTTCAATGCAGTTCAATGATTGAAACCAAAATCTGTGATAAAATGGTTATGTATGTAAATAATTTTATAAAACAAATTCCAGAGGAATAACCTTATTCGAAAGATAGAAAAGTTACTAGATCTACTTTCACGTGTTCATACGTCAAGTCATGTGGACTGCAGTTATCACTTTTGATAGATATTATCAATACGGATTAAGTATATTATATTAAATTGTTATCAATTTTAACCGTAAAAAATCAAAGGTTTGTATTTTCTAAAAAGACCTTCCTATGAAAGCTGGACTTTAACACAGATATATTGGACCCACCCTTCATTCTCTCAGTCAGAAGTAGTCTTTAGTAAACACCCTGTAGTTGTGTGGCTCGCAATGTCAAGCGGGTTCTTCGCCACATGGAGGACAGGCTGGACTGGCATATATCACGTCTCTGGTGTCTTTGATCATACAGAGTAAGAGAGTATCCTCCCCCCCAATCCCCCTTTTCCATTCCCCCTCTCACTCAACATTTGTTGGGTCAGTGGCGTGTTATAGATGGGTCGCCAAGTAGAGATGGTCGGAACCGTTTGCTGTTGGGAGTAGTTCCAACAGAATCGGTTCATTTATCTACTTCAGTCGTTCGTAAACTGATTTGGTGGCCGCATAATCTAACACGCTACTCTCACAGTAAATTAGACTGCCGATAACGGGGATATCAAGGTTCGAATCTCGGTCAGGTGGACTGAGAAGGGTTTTTCCAAAATTGTTTTCCACGTAAATTCGGGTAGTGGGTACACTTCTTCTAAATATAACCTTCCTCAACCCTTAGCGTAATTAGTACATATGAGCATAAACCGAACGGGTAGTAAGAAGCAGTGATAAAAAAAAGTTGTTCGCGAACGCCTTATATCTATAGTAGTAAGACTGTAGTAACGATAGTAACATGGAGCGGGTCTAATGTTCACAGAACTACTAGTAAGATTGTAGCAATGATATTAACATGGAGCGAGGTCTACTGTTCACAGAACTACTAGTAAATAGTATATACA
This sequence comes from Timema podura, assembly GCA_033556935.1. Classification (NCBI taxonomy): domain Eukaryota; kingdom Metazoa; phylum Arthropoda; class Insecta; order Phasmatodea; family Timematidae; genus Timema; species Timema podura. The sequence continues at coordinate 52,167,571 of JAVRXN010000012.1, read as the reverse complement.
TAATAACCATGGAGGAGAGTGTAAAGTGTTCAAAGATACTAGTAGTAAGACTGTAGTAACGATATAACATGGAGGGAGGTCTACTGTTCACATAACTACTAGTAAGACTGTAGTAACGATAGTAACATGGAGGAGGTCTACTGTTCACAGAACTACTAGTAAGACTGTAGTAACGATAATAACATGGAGGGAGGTCTACTGTTCACAGAACTACTAGTAAGACTGTAGTAACGATAATAACATGGAGGGAGGTCTACTGTTCACAGAACTACTAGTAAGACTGTAGTAACGATAATAACATGGAGGGAGGTCTACTGTTCACAGAACTACTAGTAAGACTGTAGTAACGATAATAACATGGAGGGAGTCTACTGTTCACAGAACTACTAGTAAGACTGTAGTAACGATAATAACATGGAGGGAGGTCTACTGTTCACATAACTACTAGTAAGACTGTAGTAACGATAAGTAACATGGAGGAGGTCTACTGTTCACAGAACTACTAGTAAGACTGTAGTAACGATAATAACATGGAGGAAGGTCTACTGTTCACAGAACTACTAGTAAGACTGTAGTAACGATAATAACATGGAGGGAGGTCTACTGTTCACAGAACTACTAGTAAGACTGTAGTAACGATAATAACATGGAGGGAGGTCTACTGTTCACAGAACTACTAGTAAGACTGTAGTAACGATAATAACATGGAGGGAGGTCTACTGTTCACAGAACTACTAGTAAGACTGTAGTAACGATAATAACATGGAGGGAGGTCTACTGTTCACAGAACTACTAGTAAGACTGTAGTAACGATAATAACATGGGGGAGGTCTACTGTTCACAGAACTACTAGTAAGACTGTAGTAACGATAATAACATGGAGGGAGGTCTACTGTTCACAGAACTACTAGTAAGACTGTAGTAACGATAATAACATGGAGGGAGGTCTATGTTCACAGAACTACTAGTAAGACTGTAGTAACGATAATAACATGGAGGAGGTCTACTGTTCACAGAACTACTAGTAAGACTGTAGTAACGATAATAACATGGAGGGAGGTCTACTGTTCACAGAACTACTAGTAAGACTGTAGTAACGATAATAACATGGAGGGAGGTCTACTGTTCACAGAACTACTAGTAAGACTGTAGTAACGATAATAACATGGAGGGAGGTCTACTGTTCACAGAACTACTAGTAAGACTGTAGTAACGATAATAACATGGAGGAGGTCTACTGTTCACAGAACTACTAGTAAGACTGTAGTAACGATAATAACATGGAGGGAGGTCTACTGTTCACAGAACTACTAGTAAGACTGTAGTAACGATAATAACATGGAGGGAGGTCTACTGTTCACAGAACTACTAGTAAGACTGTAGTAACAATAATAACATGGAGGGAGGTCTACTGTTCACAGAACTACTAGTAAGACTGTAGTAACGATAATAACATGGAGGGAGGTCTACTGTTCACAGAACTACTAGTAAGACTGTAGTAACGATATAACATGGAGGGAAGGTCTACTGTTCACAGAACTACTAGTAAGACTGTAGTAACGATAATAACATGGAGGAGCGAGGTCTATTCCATGTTCAACCCGTCTCACTCTGTAACTCAGGGTCGCCAAATCGCGCACCATAACATTAATTACAGTTTGTATCTTTGCACACGCATTGCTCAGGATTAAAACGCAAGGAGTGTGTGCGTCCCTTGGTTTCCTGGGCGGGGACACGTGACACGAACACGATCTAGTCTGGCTAGGGCCCGTGACCACGAAGCCACTTTAACCAGTGGCGTTGTTAGGAAAACAGACTTGGGGTAAATACGGTACCTACTTTACATTTAAAAAATATGTATGAAAAAAAGTTAGGATCGGTTCTTACTACCCTTTCGTGCTATACACATATGTACCAATTACACTAGTTTTCTAGGAGTAGAGGAAGGTTTAATTTAAAGGAAATGTATCCGCATTTCCATAAGGGAGAGAGTAGAAAACCGTTTAGGAAAACCTTTCCTCAGTAAACCCGACAGGGATTTTAACTCCAAGTTTCCTGTTTTTGTCAGGCCAGTCTGTTGCGATGGTGACGCCTTAGACCATTCGACCACCAAAGTGTGTCCCCACCGATTCATGTAAAATACTAAAATACTAAATTTAACCCGCCTCGGTGGCGTAGTTGGCTAACGCGCCAGTCGTGTTGAGTCAGACCACATAGGACGGGGAGATCGAGGTTCGAATCTCGGTCGGGTGAACTGGGGATGGTTTTCCTAAATGGTTTTCCACTCTCCATCCACGCAAATGCGGGTTCATTTCCTCTAAATTCAACCTTCCCATTTCCTAATCCATTAGTGTAATTAGTACTTAAGCGTATAACCCGAACGGGTAGTAAGACGCGGTGCTAAAATTAAATTAAATTAAATTACTAAATTTAATATGTGAAATCTAATCTATAAGAATATTTTGCACGGATAGCGTAGTGGACTCTGACTTAAAGATACTGGTGTTCAAGTACAACTGGGTTCTATGACGTTGTGGTTAAATATTTTCCTCTAAATAAATAAAGCGGCCATATTACTACGTGTTTTATATATAGTCTATACTAAAACAATTCTTAATGTGGTTGTAAGGTTAAAGGCGCCCGCTCGCATTAAAATGGATTGCCATTGACGGGAATATCGGGGTTCGAATCCCGGTAGAGTGTACTGAGAGAAAAGGGGGCTAAGGGGTAAGGTACCAAAAACCTCATTCTTGTCTATAAGGCTAACGCACCAGAAGGTAATATATACTCCATTCACGGTAGGAATTACTCTCTGAAAGGTCTTTTATCCTACAAAATCCTACTATATAAAAGCTTTCTGGTAGGGAAAAAGGCCTTTCAGAAAACAATTCCTACGCTGAACAGACTTTACAAGGATGTTGTTGACGTCTCCAGAATACTTGGCTCTCTCAACCACCGTTTCCGAGACGCACTATCGGGAACCATCGGCCCGTAAAAGGATCAACTTGTTTCTTCCCCTTCCTTGCTTGCTTATGCTAGAAGAACAACAACCAGCCAGGTGTTGGAGGGTAGGGGGATCAACTTTCTCCCCCAGTCTGCGGCCTTGCCCAAAGCCATTCCTCGCAGGTACACACTGGTATCCGATCTGTTCTCAGGTCGCCCGATGGAATGTGAGAATGTGAGAAGTTTCATCTTCACTCTGTGTCTGCAGCTTTGCTCAAATATCGGCTGGTATATATACTTGCAATTGGTTGTTCTCAGGTCGCTGATGGAAGTGTTGGAATGTGAGAAGTTTCATCTTCACATTGTCTGCAGCTTTGTCTAGAATCGCCATTATATTACTATTGTAAAAGAAAAGTAACTTCCTCACATAGATAAAATAGCCCTCCCCCCATCCCTGATAACAACTAACTTAAGTAGATAACACAGCCCGAACCAGCGTCTTATCTTGGTAAGGTTTTCTGTAATAAACTTTAAAAAACGGTGGAATTCAGAACAGTTAAACCCTTTTACCATATTATAACCAAAAAAAACTTATCAAAATGATCCCAATTTCGCTGCTGAAAAGGGAAGAATACAATAAACCGACACTTCAACACGTTTTATTTTTTGTTTCGAGCGTAAGTTTTTATCCAGAGATAAGAATCAAAAATCTTTTCAAAAATGGAAAAATTTCAACTAGGTAGTAGTAGTAGTAGTAGTAGTAGTAGTAGTAGTAGTAGCAGTGGTATTAGCAGGATGCAGCAGTGGTAGCAGTAGCAGATAGGTAGTAGCAGCAGTGGTAGTAGCAGTTAGAGTAGAATGTATTGGTAAGCAGTAGCAGTAGTGGTATAGCTAGAGTGGTGGTGTGGTAGTAGCAGTATGGCAACAGTAGTATAGCAGAGTGTAGTAGCATGTAGTAGTAGTCAATGGTAGTACAGTAGACAGCATAGTCAGTAGGGGTGAGTAGTAGGGGGGTGGGAGCAGTAGGCACAATAGATGCGCGTGGTAGTAGTAGTAGGGTGTAGTAGCAGTAGTATGTCAGGTAGAAGCGGGAGTAGCATAGTAGCAGGTAGTAGCAGCAGGTAGTAGTAAGCAGTGTAGTAGTAGAGTAGCAGTTATAAGTAGTAGTACAATGTATAGCATAGTAACAGCATAGCAAGTATGTGTAGTACTATAAATATTAAGATAAAAATAATTTTAGTTGTATTACAATGTTGTCAACAATAATTTTGGTTGACTCGGTGTTCTCTAAAAATGTACCCTACCCCAATACCCCCAACACCACTTGTGCCCTTATCTCCCCCCCTCTTATCAACCCATTCGTCCCTTTACAAGCTAATATTGATTTATAAAATAATAATATAATACGCTCTTACCCGCTTCGGTGGCCGCGTGGTCTAAGGCGCTGCTCTCACCTTACAGACTAGACTGCCGATGATGGGGAGATCTAGGTTAGAATATAGGGCCGGGTGTATTGAGTGTGGTTTTTAAAAACTCGTTTTTTTTCACTCTCCCTCCGCGCAAATGTGGGCACACTTCCTAAAAAGTATAACCTTTTTAATCCTTAAAACCATTAGCGTAAATGGTACATAAGAGTATAACCCGAATGGGTGTTTAAAAAAAGATCTAGGTGCTGCTTCTAGAATTCAACCCCTCCACCGCAAGCCGCCACTGCGGGGAAATTCACATCTCAACTTGTACCTAATGTCCTGGTTAATTGTCCGTGAGATGAGATCTACTTAAGATTAGTAATTTTGCTAATCAGCTCGACCGTGATTGTCATAATAACCTCCTTCTCTTTTAACTTTTCGTCATCAACAACCTCCCTTGCCAAAGAGATGACCTAGATTGTAATAAAGTCTGTTCAGCGTAGGAATTGTTTTCTGAAAGGCCTTTTCCCTACCAGATATATATTATATAGTAGGATATTGGTAGGTAAAAAGACCTTTCAGAGAGTAATTCCTACCGTGAATGGAGTATACAAGCCGTACATCTAAAATATTTTGTAACGAGTTTTGAAGCATCCACAATCCGTACCAAAGAAATGATAATTACAATTAAGTGTTTTATGTTATTAATTTTTTAGCAACAAAAAAAATCCAAATAGTACGATTCTGGTAGTAAGGAAATTGTAAATGATAAAAACTTCTTTTTTTTTTAATTGCCGTTGATAACAATGTAGAAACCTAAACTACAAGATGTAGTTCTTTGATGACTGAACAACAAGTTGTAGTTCGTGAACGACTGAAGGATAAGTTGAAGGACTTGTCATTCATGGACAAATGAACTACAATCTGTAGTTCGTGAACTGCCGGATGGTAAGTTGTAGTTTGTGGATGGCTGAACTACGATCTGTAATTTGTGGATGAATGAACAAGAAGTTGTAGTTCGTGAACGATTGAATGATAAGTTGTAGTTCGCGGATAGATGAACTAAAATCTGTAATTTGTGGATGAATGAACAGAAGTTGTAGTTCGTGAACGATTGAATGATAAGTTGTAGATCGTGACTGCTGAATTACGATCTGTAATTTGTGTTGAATTTAAAAGAAGTTGTAGTTCATGAAAGATTGAATGATAAGTTGTGGTTCGCGATGGATGAACTACGATCTATAATTTGTGGATGAATAAACAAGAAGTTGTAGTTCGTGAACGATTTAATGATAAGTTGCAGTTCACTGAGAAGCTGAACAAGTTGTAGCTCGTAAACCACTGAAGGTTAGTCCAAAGACGGCTGAACTATCAAACTAGATACATGAACTGCTCATATGAGTGAGCTACATAATCGCGAACTATTCTCAAAACACTGAACAATCCTGTCCATCTCCCATCACAAGACATAACAAAAGGCCCCTGTTGCGTTAAACACCAGAGCTGACAGGTGAAAGTGACTTGGCCTCTGCCAAAGTGTCAGTAGGCCGCTGTGTGCATTCCAGACAAGCCCCGGGTACTTTTTACCTTGTGTACACTGACATAACATTACACAAGTCCGTAAGGCGAGGTAACAGGGACAAGGTAACAAGGCCAAGTACCCCTGGAGATATAACTCCAATAAACAGCACAGTACAATCTTGATAAGAAGGTTCTTATCTGGCAATTCGGAGAGTTAATAGATCAACAGTCCGATTTTCATAGGAAGAACCTTATCTGACAACTAGAAAAGTTCCTAGAACTAAAGTTAAATTTTAAGAGGAAGGACCTTATTTGAAATCAAGAAGTGTTAATAGCTCTATAGTACAATTTGATAAGTAGAACCTTAGCTGGCAGCTAAAAAAGCTACTAAATATGCAGTCCAATTTTCATAGAAAGAACCTTCTCTGATAGCTAGAAAATCTTCTAGATATACAGTCTAATTTTCATAGAAAGAACCTTTTCTGACAGCTAGAAAAGTTACTAGATATACAGCCCACTTTTCATAGGAAGAATCTTTCTGACAGCTAGAAAAGCAACTAGATATACAGTCTAATTTTCATAGGAATAACCTTCTCTGACAGCTAGAAAAGCTACTATATATACACTCCAATTTTCATAGAAAGAACCTCCTCTGACAGCTAGAAAAGTTTATAGATCTACAGTCCAATTTTCATAGAAAGAACTTCTATGACAGCTAGAAAAGCTACTAGACTTATTTTCATGTAAGCCCCACCTCGGTGTTTGAATAGTCTTAAGGTGTCATTCTCGCAATATACACTACTGGACTGTAGATGATGGGGATATCGAGGTTTCGAATCCCAGTCAGTGGTATTGAGGATTCTTTTCCCTGAATGGTTTTCCACTCTCGTTTCACGCAAAATGCAGGTACACATCCCTTAAAACTCTACCTATCTCACCCCTAATCCATATTAGGCAGAGCCCAGACGAGTAGTAGAATGCGGAGCACCTAAAAAAACTTATTTTGATTTCTCTTCCCCCCGCACCTGCACCCTCCCCCCCCCTATAATAAGTACAAAGTAAGAGTGTAGAAGAGAAGAAGTGCTAATTTGTTTGTTCAGTTAATTACCCAACTTACTCATCACCCTGAAGAGGCCGCCGCTATTAGCAGCGTTGTTGAGAAACATCGGGGGGGGAGAAAGTAGGAGTCTCTTCAATTACGTCACATTTATAAACTATGATTTAGACACACCGAAATATCACGAAAAGTATTTTCTCTACGAACTACGGCACATTAAAATTGATATCAAAATATGTTTAAAACTCATTGTAGGATTTTGAAATATACTTTACACACGCGAAATAAAACGAAATAGGATCTTTTTTTTTATCCTCGCGAAATTGACCGCCAGGCATTTTACTTGAGAATAATAATTGATTAGGTCAATTTTAATGAGAAATAACGATGTTAAAATTCTATATATATCTACTAAGTAAAAGTCATCGGTTTTTTTTTTTTTGCCTGAAATTGCCAGAAAAATAAGTACCAACTGCATTATTAAAAAAAAACTTAATATCCCTCTAACCTATGAAATTTGTCATTCCAGAAAATGTATTTCCCTTAACCAAAGACTATTGGTGAAAAAGAAGAAAAATATGTGTTTGATGTGATTTTTATGACAGTCATATTGTGACCAATGTGCAAATATTTAATATTTCGGATGATAAATATAGCCCTAGTTTTTCAACAAACTGGAAGGCCTTTTTCCCATCATATCTCTACTATATACAGAGTGTTCGGAAATTCATCGCCCAAACTACGCATATAGTTTGTTTGAACCAAGAGTAATACAAAATTTATATACACTTACAACCGGCAAACTATGCTAATACCATTAAATTGTGTTAAAAGTTTCGGCGTACAGCGCCGGGAGAGCAAAGCTGTGCAAGCATGCTTGTACAACATGTTGCATAAGAATTAAGTGCGCGGCACTAAACATGTAATATTGGCAAGCACTTTTTGTGACGTTTAATTATAACCCTCAGAACGTATTTCGAATTCTAGATGGACTGGTGTGTTGTTTATTATTAATATTGTGGCATGTTCTGCTGCCATGCTCCAAGATGTTTAGGTGTGTAGTGCCACGCGCCTAACCCCTATGTAACATGTTGTACACGCATGCTTGCACAGCTTTGCTATCCCAGCGCTGTACGCTGAAACCTTGAACACAATATAATGGTATTAGCATAAATTGCCGGATGTAAATGTATGGGGATTTTGTATTACTTTTGGTTAAAACAAATTATATGTGCAGTTTGGGCGTTGAGTTTCAGAACATCCTATATATATATTAGGATTCTGGAAGGCCTCAGAAGTCTCTACGTAAGCAACCGGGGTCTAGCTTACATGGTTCCACTATGACTCAGCTTATAATATAGGAGCATAGTGTAATCTGACAAGGTAGGCTTGCTACCTTTTTCAGACTAAACGAAGTGTAGGCTTACATAATATGACTACATATATATTTAGTTTTAGGTCCATGAAATGTAGCGTACTTAGTAATGAAAGTGATTATATATATATATATATATATATATATATATTATATGCGTGTCTGGACCCTATCAGGTTCGTATCTCAGTAGTGGAAATATTAGTCAGTGCTAATGTAGCGTTTCCCAAGGGACACCCGAATGTACTAATCGTACATCCTTTCTCTGGAGGCTCTTTTCATGTCCCGGTGAGGTGAGGTGATGATGATAGTGAATATGAGGGTGTGGAACTAGTGGAAGCACTTACAACCTGACTTAAGTCCAATATTCCCCTTTTGGGGGGAAAATATGAATTCAAGGTTCCAAATGGGAATCGAACCCGGGGCCCCTAGGCTCGTAGCCAGGCGCACTGACCACTATACCACGCGGGAAAGTGAATGAAAGTGAAAATATACGGTTACACTTTGCTCACTATTTAAGGTAGCAAGCAGTCTTACCTTGACTTAAAACACTTTGGTCCTATATTAATTGTAAAGATGATTTCTAAAGGTTTTCCCTGATTTCCAAGTACCTAACAATCTTGTGTCACACACATTTGAATATTTCTTCAAGCGAAATGTTTATTAGTGTTTTCCTAGTAGCTTTGCAGGTCTCGTCTTGCAAGAAGACCAGTTTGAACATAATCTTCTACGCCCACAACCTTTATACTGTCTTACCTGGTATCAAGGTGTAGATACTCGCATCAGGTTGAAACAACTCAATCAAAACATGTAAGTTATACAGTCTCTATACCTGGTCCCTTGACGTGTGTAACAACCCTCAAACAGTCTCTACACCTAGTCACTTGACGTGTGACTCCACCCTCAAACAGTCTCTACACCTAGTCACTTGACGTGTGACTCCACCCTCAAAAAGTCTCTGTACCTAGTCACTTGACGTGTGACTCAACCCTCATAGTCTCTACACCTAGTCACTTGACGTGTGACTCCACCCTCAAACAGTCTCTATACCTAGTCACTTGACATGTGACTCAACCCTCACAGTCTCTACACCTAGTCACTTGACGTGTGACTCCACCCTCAAACAGTCTATATACCTAGTCACTTGACATGTGACTCAACCCTCACAGTCTCTACACCTAGTCACTTGACGTGTGACTCCACCCTCAAACAGTCTCTACACCTAGTAATTTGACATATGACTTCACCCTCACATAATCTCTATACCTAGTCACTTGACGTGTGACTCCATCCTCACACAATCTCTACACCTAGTCCCTTGGCGTGTGTAACAACCCTCAAACAGTCTCTACACCTAGTCACTTGACGTGTGACTCCACCCTCACACAATCTCTACACCTAGTCAGTGACAAGACCCCAGTATATGACATCACACATTCTTCTCTCGTGACGTCACCTTGACCAAATTATTGAAGGTGAACAGCTGGTATCACCCAATCATACTCTTTCAGCCCCCAATATAATTTTTACTAAACAAAACATTTTAACTTATATTGTATCAACCGTTGCTTGCATTCAAAAAATCTATCTACAGTCAAAATTGAATAGTCGAGGCTTTTTAAAGAAAAACTTGCTTTTGTACCCAAACTTGATAACATTTTACTTCTGTAGTATTATTTGACAGGGTTTGATCATATCTGTCAAAAGCGACAGCTGCAGATCACATTAGTTGACGTATGAATACGTGAAAGTAGATCTCGTAGTTTTTCCAGATGAAAGATAAGTTTCTTCCTAATAAAATTGGGCTTTGTATCTAGTAACTTTTCTAGCTGATAAGCCAAGGTTTTTCTATGAAAACTGAAATATTGAGCTAGGAATTTTTCTAGCTGTCAGATAAGGCTCTTCTTATTAAAATTGGACTGTATAGCTAGTAACTTTTATAGCTGTCGGTAAAGGTTCTTCCCATGAAAATTAGACGTTCTTCCTATGAGAACTAGACTACATATATCTATCTAGCAGCTTTTTTAGCTTGCAGCTAAGGTTCTTCCTATTAAAATCGAACTGTATATCTAATAAAAAAAATTAGCTGACAGATCAAGGTCTTCCAATAAAATTGAACTGTATATTTAGTAGATTTTCCAGCTGACAGATATTCTTATGAAAATTGGACTGTATATCTAGTATATTTCTAGCTGTAATATGAGACTCTTCCTATGAAAATTGGACTGTACATCTAGTAACTTTTCTATCTGTCAAGGGTGTCCTGGAATTTAATGACAACTTTTTATCTTCATTTAAAAAGTTTATCATCTAATACCGTTATGCTCATTCATAACAGATATTCCAACCATTTTTTATATTACCATGTGAAGAAAATTAAATTATTAGTTACAACCGGATTAATATTTTATTTATTTTGGCAAAAAATAATGTTTTTTTCGGTAAAAATTGCAAAAAACACTATGCTTTTCTCGAGTCCCCTACACTCCCACTTTAAATTCCCCCGTTTGCCCTTACTCCTGTGTTCTTATTTACCCCACTTTCCCTTACTGGGCTATTCAATCATATGAATTGCCAAAGGAGATCTGTGGAATATTTCCTCGGTTGTTTCTGAGCTACTTTGGTAGAGTAAACACAGCTAGAAGAGAAACTCATGACTTAGTTTAATGGCATAGAACTGTGTATTTCTGCACTATCTGAAGTGAACAAATTTGTTTACCTCTTTATCTCTACGAGCGTGCGAGTTTACAAGTTATCACTAAGCATACACACATTGAGGATGGGGTTTTATAAGATTTACATGGAAGCTGACTAGATTTATTCTAGAGCTTACCGAAAGAGTTTGTTTAAGTCAGAAAGACATTTTGTGTAAACACAACCTAGTCCATATCTTACAGTTAGAGAGTTGATGTAGACAAATCAAGGCTAATTGCTAAGGCCCATCCCTATGGCTGAGTGGTTTAGATTTATCACCATCAACAAGCAGGTCAAACTCGTTTAATTGAAAAGCGCCACATTTAAAATTGAAAAATCAATTTTGTCACCATCTTTTAAATTGTTTTTTAAAAAAAATCATTCAATTTTAAAATAATTATTACTATTTTCTAAGCTTCTCTTTCCCTCAACCTTTCCTTCTATGACGTCGTGCAGAAGACAGTTCCTTCTAATGATGTGTCTGATCCAGTTTGTTTTGTACCGAAGAATCACATCCAAAATGGTTCTCTTCTCACCCACTCTTCTCAGGACTTGTTCATTTGTCACCCTGTCTGTCCACCTGATCTTCTCACCCACTCTTCTCAGGACTTGATCATTTGTCACCCTGTCTGTCCACCTGATCTTCTCACCCATTCTTCTTAGGACTTGATCATTTAACACCCTGTCTGGCCACCTGATCTTCTAAAGTCTTCTCCAGCACCACATTTCAAAGATCTCCAAGTATTTCTTTTCCATCTTCCTGAGAGTCCAAGTTTCTGCTCCATACAGCTCGATGCTCCAAATGTAGCATTTTATCGGTTTCCTCCTCAGTTCCAAACTCAGCTCTGGTAAGTAAAGATTAAAAATCGGGTCCAACAACCTCGATAGATTTCCCCAAATAATGATCAATTTTCAAATTCCATACTCTGAAATGGGGTATTTTCTCTAACGACAATTTACAGAACGATTGATTGGGCAGCACTGCATGTTGGGTCTTTAAAAGGTCCGCAAGGAGTTCATGAAGATATTTACCATTTGTAGATAGCCTAGTAAGTTTATGGTACCATAACAGACTTGAAAATAACATGACTAAACGTATGCACGTATAAAAATGGTTTTAATAACACTTGTAAACCTATTCGTTGGTCGAATGGTCTAAGAAGGCATCACTCTCGCAATAAACTAGATGGGTGGGGAGATTGGAGTTTGAATACCGGTCGGGTGTAATGAGGCAATTTTTTTTCCCCAAGTAGTTTATCCCTCTCTTTCTACGCAAACGCGTGTACTTTTCCTCTAAATTCTATTTCACTCATACGTGACGCATTAGCGTAATTAATATAAATGCGTAGGCGTATAACGTGGTGGGGAAAAACGATTCTAACCTAAAACAATAGGGCCACCTAATGCCACCTAATGCCACCATTTCACTTAATGTTTCCATGGATATTCAATAGTTGAATAGCGGTACGCGTCCGTATTACAAAATAATAAATAAACCTTAAATTTCTTTTGAATTCTCATTCGGAGCAACCTTTTAGAAAATTCTAAACACGTTTTTGTTCCAGTCTATAGTCAAAAATGACAGCTGGAGACCACATGACTTGACGTATCAATACTTGAAAGAAGATCCCACTTTTAAAAAGATCAGTAAGGCCACATTAATATCAATCTAAGTTGTTATTTACCTACCTGACATCTAGACTACTTTAAAATCAAGAAAACAAAACTAGTACACATCTAAATATTTTTTCCTGTTTACAGTATTTTTTTTAAAAAAAAGCTACAATCTTTGTTAACAGCTATTTGACTATGTCGGCCTACTGAAAAAAATAGCTAGATCTAGCTGAGGAAAAAAAAAATCAAAGTTGGCAACAGTGCTGGTCACAGATGCACAGTAAGCTGGATGCGTGGGAATGCTATACAAGACTGCATGGGAACATAATTCCGCGAGAGGATTATTAATCACACATGGATGGAAACTGGAGGATAAACAACATAGGACATTAGGGGGGAGGGGGGAATTTTCGGGGGGGGAAAAAAGGGGGAGGAGAAGCACTCTTGATGTGGTAAATGAAAAACAATCAAGCTCTATTTATCTAATTGAAGTATTTAACTTGAACTTTCTGAACCGAACGATTATATTAACACACGACTTATAAACTAGCTTAAATATAGAACCATCACAACATCCAGCCCCCTGGCCGTTAATTCATCGCCGTGGAAAGGGGATCTGCTGATGATGGGCAGATCGTGGTTCGAACCCCGGTTAGGTCTAATGAGGGTGGTTTTCCTAAATGGTTTCCCACTCTCCTTCCACACAAATGCGGGTAGATTACTTCCATCATCATCCCTACCTCACTAAAGTAACTATCATATATTCGTACAAAATATATCCGAGACTGTCTATTCTGGTTTCTCGGTGATGATGAGGTCGGGGTTCGAATCTCAGCCAGATGTAGTGAGATTTTTTAATTCCTAAATTGATTCTGACCCTTCGTGAAAATCCGTGTGTATTTCCTCTAAATTATACCTTCCTCATCCCTGACCCATTAGTGTAATTAAATGAGTATACCCTGCACGGGTAGAATGACAGGAAGTGTGGAAAATAAAAATACGAAAAACACTTATTTTTAAATGTTGGTAGGAAGAATCTTATCTGAGAACTAGAAAAGTTACTAGATCTACTGTCTAATTTTCATAGGAAGAGCCTCATATGGCAGCTAGAAAGGTTACTAGATCTACCGTCCAATTTCCATAGAAAGAGCCTCATATGGCAGCTAGAAAGGTTACTAGATCTACCATCCAATTTTCATAGAAAGAGTCTCATATGGCAGCTAGAAAGGTTACTAGATCTACCGTCCAATTTTCATAGAAAGAGCCTCATATGGCAGCTAGAAAGGTTACTAGATCTACCATCCAATTTTCATAGAAAGAGCCTCATATGGAAGCTAGAAAGGTTACTAGATCTACCGTCCAATTTTCATAGAAAGAGCCTCATATGGCAGCTAGAAAGGTTACTAGAGCTACCGTCCAAATTTAATATAAAGAGCCTCATATGGCAGCTAGAAAGGTTACTAGATCTACCGTCTAATTTTCATAGAAAGAGCCTCATATGGCAGCTAGAAAGGTTACTAGATCTACCCTCCAATTTTCATAGAAAGAGTCTCATCTAACAACTAGAAATGCTACTAGATCAACCCTCCAATTTTCATAGAAAGAGTCTCATCTAACAACTAGAAATGCTACTAGATCTACTCTCCAATTTTCATAGAAAGAGTCTCATCTTACAACTAGAAATGCTACTATATCTATAGTCCAATTTTAATATGAAGAACCGTGTTTAACAGCTAGAAAAGTTACCAGCCCTACCGACCAATTTTCATAGAAAGATCCTTAACTGAATCCTAGAAAGGCCACAAGTTCTACCGAAACCTAGAAAGGCTACCAGTTCTACTTACATATATTAATACGTCAAGTCATAAAGATCTTCAGCTGTCCCTTTCGATAAATATTATAAATACCTTTAAAATAACATGACACTAATATAGTAAAATATTACCTAAGTTGATCAGAAAAAAAAGTTTGTATTTTATAAAAAGGTGCTGTATACGATAATCCTACTATAGGTCTCAACTCTCAACCGCGCATGCTCCACTACTTTGTAACCCAAGTCTGAGTACTGAGTAAGTAGAAGTCTCGAGTCTGGGACAACACAGACGGGGCTCGTATGGCGAGGTGGCTCGTAAAAAAGAAAAAGAGCCGCTCGTTTCTCACACGCGCGTTCATTTCACACACTCGCAGTTTCAACGATCCTGCTACAGTCCGATCTCCATAGAAAGAGCCTTTTAGAAACTGCTAATATGGTCTTCTGCGGACAAAATTTTCATTTCAATTTGCGGATAGCATTTTAATGTAATATTAACGTTATTTTATAAACATCGGGTAATACCTATTTAAAGTGACCTCTGAAGATCACATGACCTAACGCATAAATATGTGAAAAGTAGATCTAGTAACTTTTTTTTTTCCCATCAAATGAGGCTCTTCCTATGAAAATTCGGCTGTAGATCTAGACTCTAGTAATCTTTTTAGTTGTCAGAGGAAACTCTTCTTATGAAAATTGGATTATAAATCTAGTAACCTTTCTAGCTGTCAGATAAGGCTCTTCCTATGAAAATTGGACTGTAAATCCAGTAACCTTTCGAGCTGCCAGATAAGGCTCTTCCTATGGAAATTGGACTGTAGATCCAGTAACCTTTCTAGCTGTCAGATAAGGCTCTTTCTATGAAAATTTGACTGTAGATCTAATAACCTTTCTGTCAGATAAGGCTCTTCCCATGAAAGTTGGACTGTGCTACAGCCGACCGGGACTCAAGAACTCCACAGATCGTCACCAGAAAAGTGAGTGTGACCGACGTCTCTGTCTTCGTGACCATCGGTAAGAGTATAACGAGCCTGAATAGAGTACAATCAATGTCATGGTATTACGTTAGACTCAACCTTCGGATGAAAATCGAGATTATTCAAGGTTTTAAAGTTATTCTTGTCTTAAAAACTAAACCTTGCAAGGTCCCTCCTGACTGCTAAAAAAACAACGTCCCACATCCTGTGTTGCATATCCTGAAGCTGATCAAATCAACGGCTGTTGATAAACAGAGTTGATACACTTTCTAAGTTTTAAAATTGCCTGATTATTCCAGGTTTACTCTTTTAGGTAAGAAATGGGAAATGAATAAATTGAAAAATATAGAGGTAAAAATAAAGTTTGAGGATTTTGATTTTCAAAATTTTACCACATAATCGTAAGTAATTTTTAATCAATGTTTTCAATAAAAATCTTTGGATAGCTGTTATTTACCACCTCTACAGTGACGAATTGACTGTACATAATTATGAGGGTCGATTCTGGCACATAGGGCCAATACATGGGTGTAGGGAGAATTAAATTTGGGGGAGGGAAGGGGGTTTCAAAATCGAAAGTTTATGACATGATGTAAATGAGTAAATAAACCCTAATAAATAAGAACATTGCTACTTTCTACAGTAGTGGTGTGACTTTGTTTAAGAGGGGGAGGGAATAAGTAACAGAAAAGTTTTTTTTGCTTCTTTATACCCCCCTCCCCCCCCCCACCCATTAATGTTAGAAAACCGGATGCTCCTAGAAGTTATTTGCAGGGATCCTCGTTTGGAGAGTTTTTGAAAACTATATTCTTTTAATAGCTATTTCCTTCCCAATTTTTTAAAATTTGTATACTTCAAAGACTATTTCCTTCTTCTTCTTTTTTTTTTTAATTTTGATGCTCCCAAAAGTTATTTTAAGAAGTGTTCACCAGATTTTTTTTAATTAATTATATTCCCTAGAATCTATTTGAAGTGTTCCTCACCCAAACTTTTTTTTTTATTTGAAATGCTCTAGAAGCTATTTGGAGCGTTTTTCAAAACTTTTTTTTTAAATGATGTGAAACCGTCTCATTTTATTCAATGTAGTCTGACTATAAAACTTGTGCTTGACAAAAAATACTGATCCAAGAAATGGAAAGTGTAAAAATAAAACCTTCTGTAATGTTATTCGTAAAAAATATTTGAGATATATCTATCTATCCACCCCTGATGTGAGGAACACAAGATGATGAAACCTTCCGACAGATAAAATAAGGACAAAACCACGTGTTTATTAGAAAAGACGTGCAAAACCACAACATAGGTGTAACGTCCTTCTCGGCATGTCATAATGGGGACGAACCACACGCCATCTATGTCCTCAGGCGGCTCACATATTAATGAAGGAGGGGGGGAGGGTGAATAGGGGCATGGGGTAGGGAAAAGGAACACACACGCATCTAGCACGAGCTTTAGATTAGAATGACCGTTAAAAAAATATAAAGGGGGGGGGGAATTCCCTCTTCGTTAAACTTTACACACACACACACCTTTTATGGTGGAATGACCGGCTTCAACGGTCGACGACGGGGCGGAATCAACCGTGAACGTTGAAACAGGAAGTCGTTTCTTTACCCCCTTCTTCCATAGTCATCCCTTTCTTCGACCTGACAGGTGGATACACTCATAGACATTCCATGTTCGGTTACAATTAGTTTTTTTTAATCTTTTAATGCCGAGCTAAAACTGTATTGGATCAAGTGTAGGGAAATAATGGGGAAGTCCTGTTTAATGGTGATCTTTAATTAGTCATCATATCCATCCATTCCTCCTTCAGAACCACATCTCATCGCTTTGCAAACATAACCATGAAAAGAGATCCATTCTAAGGTGATTTTTCAAAAAAAGTCCAAATGGATATGTCAACTTACCGTCTGGGAAGTGAAATAAATCCATAGAGAAGGGGGGCATTTAATTTGAAGTAAGAGGGGGTAAGGTCAACTTTATCACCCTACCGGTTAGACCAGAAAAATTCAACTCTGGTTTTAGTGAACATTCGGCCATGGTGAACCTAATTCATTCGTCCCAACCCACATATATTTCAATGTGTGTTTTTTAAAAAAAATTCTGTTTTAATGAATCGAAAAATTGAAACTTTTAATAAGAAGTGTCATTCTAACATCAGAATTCTTTAAAAACATAACTTTTTGGTTGTTTGAACTTGAAGACACCGATTCTCTGAGTTCTTGTTTAGTTAGCACAAAGCTTGACTGAAATTAGTGCAGAATTTGGAAGAGGAGGAGAGTTGAGCTTAAAAAGGCACTGTACTCATTAACCTGACTTTTAAGTTTTAATAACTTTGTCTGCGGCAAATAAAGGAAGACAGTCTTTTGAGTTGTATTAATACGATAGGAGTTACAGGACAGTGAATGACAGTCTATAGCTATTTATTAATTGTTTTCAATAGTCCCTTTCTTCGAGAGGGTATATAAAACTAAAAAAAAATTAGACTTTTCTACTTAGTTTAGTTTTTTGAATCCATGGATAGTGAGGAAAAAGCACAGACTCTAGAGAAGGATCTGGAAAAAAATATTAACTAAAACACTATACAGTAAACAACAGCATATAATCAATTTAATAAGATTAATTAGGTTACCCGGTGGTCTAGGGGTAAGGTGTCGGACTTATGTGTTGAGGGTTCGGGGTTCAACCCCGGTTCCGGCACAGATTTATCTGCTTTCCAAACCCTTCCTTCACCTTTGATAAGACGTGTATTAATCACAACTTGTGAATGTGTGGAATGCCAGGCCTCCACCGTGGTTCGGATTCCACGTTAAACTGTAGGTTCTCAATTTCATCTCACAATCACCCTACCATTACACATTAGCGTAAGTGCGTATAACCCGAACGGGTAGTAAGACGCGGTGCTAATAGTAATAAGATTAATTTATAGATTTCAATACAAAGAGCGATTGCATTTGAATTCTCATTTTGTTTGTCACTAACCCACTACTTTCAGATTAAAAAAAATTTGTTTTAGTGGACTTCGGACATAATGAACAAAATATCTGAGTCCGTAGAGGTTCATTATAACCAGAGTTGACTGTACTTAATTTCTGATATAAGGGAAATTAATGAAGATAATCGTTAACTTTAACGTCTCTGACTTTTTATATTTTTTCTAGCACCACGTATTGCTACCCATCCGAGTCACACGCTTATGCACTAACTATGTCAGGGGTCTTCAAACTTTTTAGGCCCAGGGGCAAAAGTTTTCAGTCTTTTGTTGGCCCGTGGGCCGCAATAATGTACCCACAGTATTCATATTGTATAAATATTAAAATATTTGTGTTAACTCATTCTTATAATCTTATACTCACACTAGGGATTAGGATTTCTCGTGAAGTATATTCTGTGTTGTTTCATAACAGGAGGTAGTACGATTTGTCTTGTCTACTAGAGTAGTCATTGTCGCTTCAAAGTACATTTGTTCTAAAACGAAATATTTTTCTTCACGTAAAAAAGCAAAAATCATTTATAAAATAACGTAAAATACGTAAATAAAAATACGTTTTTATTTTATTGGTTGATTATGTAATATATATATTTATATATATTTGTAATTTTTTCTCTTGAAATAATTTTATATTTTTCATGAGCCAGAGGGCCGCAATAAAATGTTTACCTTAGGCCACAACTGTACCGCGGGCCGCTGGGTGAAAACCCTGAACTACGCTAATGTGTTAGGGAAAGAGGGAGAAAGAGAAAGAGAGACAGGAAAACCGTTGAAGGAAAAACACCCCCAGTACAGTCGACCATAATTAGAAACCTCTATATCCCCGTCATCGGCGGTCTGGACTATTGTGAGTGACTGACACTACCGAAGCGTGTATCTCTGAAGGTATTCTGTTTCAAAGTAGCCTATACTAAAGTTGCGATTATCTGGCCTAAAGTAATGGCATTCCGGGTCGGATGATGGTTGCCTCATGTAGCTACACCTCCCTTGACATTGCTTCTGTTTCCAGCCACATCAAAGCATTGCCACTATCTACACCTCCCTTGATACATCTTCTGTTTCCAGCCACATCAAAGCATTGCCACTATCTACACCTCCCTTGACACAGCTTCTGTTTCCAGCCACATCAAAGCAGTGCTGCTATCTACTCTTCCTTGACATAACTTTTGTTTCCAGCCACATCAAAGCATTGCCACTATCTACACCTCCCTTGATACATCTTCTGTTTCCAGCCACATCAAAGCATTGCCACTATCTACACCTCCCTTGACATAACTTCTGTTTCCAGCCACATCAAAGCAGTGCCGCTATCTACACCTCCCTTAACACAGCTTCTGTTTCCAGCCACATCAAAGCAGTACTGCTCTCTACACCAACCAAGCCCATGCGACTGCAATATTACTGTATTATACGCCAACCGCATGCATAGCAGTTATGCTTTGCTGTCTCTAATGTAACAGTTGTAAGGCGTTTACGATAGATTTTTGTTTTATTAATTATTAGTGGATATGTACCGGTTTGTTTACTTTAAAACGCACTTGTTAACACCGAGAACCTGGCCTGATGATTACGACTCTAGTGTACGCTTACATGCGGCGATGAAATGCAACGAGACGCATGGGGGATGCCAAGTCGACGGGAGTTGAGCCTAAAGATTGGATTATTGTTGTTCTTAGAGATGAAAATGGGACTCCTAAAGAACGTCACGTCGGCCTCACAGTGACCTTGAAATAAAACAGGCGTGATACTGCTGACCCGAGACTCTGTTATTTGTACCAGCTAGGTTGAGAGTGGGACTGATCCTAGTGTCAAGTCGGCCTTACAGTGACCTTGAAATACAACAGGCGTGATACTGCTGACCCGAGACTCTGTTATTTGTACCAGCTAGGTTGAGAGTGGGACTGATCCCAGTGTCAAGTCGGCCTTACAGTGACCTTGAAATACAACAGGCGTGATACTGCTGACCCGAGACTCTGTTATTTGTACCAGCTAGGTTGAGAGTGGGACTGATCCTAGTGTCAAGTCGGCCTTACAGTGACCTTGAAATAAAACAGGCGTGATACTGCTGACCCGAGACTCTGTTATTTGTACCAGCTAGGTTGAGAGTGGGACTGATCCCAGTGTCAAGTCGGCCTTACAGTGACCTTGAAATACAACAGGCGTGATACTGCTGACCCGAGACTCTGTTATTTGTATCAGCTAGGTTAAGAGTGGGACTGATCCTAGCGAGTGTCAAGTCAGCCTTACAGTGACCTTGAAATACAACAGGCGTGATACTGCTGACCCGAGACTCTGTTATTTGTACCAGCTAGGTTAAGAGTGGGACTGATCCTAGCGAGTGTCAAGTCAGCCTTACAGTAACCTTGAAATACAACAGGCGTGATACTGCTGACCCGAGACTCTGTTATTTGTACCAGCTAGGTTGAGAGTGGGACTGATCCTAGTGTCAAGTCGGCCTCACAGTGACCTTGAAATACAACAGGCGTGATACTCCTGACCCGAGACTCTGTCATTTGTACCAGCTAGGTTGAGAGTGGGATTGATCCTAGCGAGTGTCAAGTCAGCCTTACAGTGACCTTGAAATACAACAGGCGTGATACTCCTGACCCGAGACTCTGTTATATGTATCAGCTAGGTTGAGAGTGGGACTGATCCCAGTGTCAAGTCGGCCTTACAGTGACCTTGAAATACAACAGGCGTGATACTCCTGACCCGAGACTCTGTCATTTGTACCAGCTAGGTTGAGAGTGGGACTGATCCTAGCGTGTTCAAGTCGCCTCACAGTGACCTTGGAGTAAACAGGTGTGATACTGCCTGACGCAAGCTTCTGTTATTTGTACCGCTAGGTGAGAGTGGTCTTGAAGAATTAAACTCAGGCAGTATTTATTTTTTTTGCAGTTTTAACATTTTTCTGGCATTATAGATAAAATGCTTCGGCAGGAATGTTAGTTAATGTACACTAGCTCTGAATGTTGTCATGCATTCTGGAATCGAGAGCTTTCTTTTTATTTAGAATATTCTCATCAGATTACTAATATGTCATGACATATATTCAACAACTGTTTAGTACCGTGTAGAATATACTTTTTTTCCATGGAATATAATTTTGTTTGTATGCTAAAAAGTGAAAAAACTACCTTTCTCGCGTCATTTATTCACCAGGTTCAAAATCTGTGCTAGTAATCGGTTCAATCTCGGTCCGACAGATTTATCTGATTGCCCAAACCTTCTTTCACCTCTGACAAGACGTTTATTAATCACAACTTGTGAATGTGTGGAATGCCTGGCCTCCACCGTGGTTCGGATCCCACGTTAAACTGTAGGTTCTCCATTTCATCTCACAATCACCCTACCATTACACATTAACGTAAGTGCGTATAACCCGAACGGGTAGTAAGACGTGGTGTTAACATATAATATATATATCACTACGTTCCTCGTTTGTCCTAACAAGGCTTAGTTAACCCCGTTCCAAATCTACTGCCTCACAGAAAAATATGTAAGAGCACTGAGGATCAAACCTGGGACTTTTAGATCTGTAGCCTTCCTTAGGTACCATTTAAATGGCAACCACCTTCTCCTGTTGTTGTTTTTTTTAGCACTGTGTCATACTACCCGTTCGGGTTATACGCTTATGTACTAATCACGCTAATGATTTTAAGGATTGATAAGTTTATATTTATAGAAAGTGTAACGGAATTTGCGTGGAAGGTAAGTGGAAAACCATTTTGGAAGAACCACCCTCAATACACCCGACCGAGATTTGAACCCCGTCTCACCTACTGCTAGAGTAGCGCCTTGGACTATGTGGCCACTAAAGTGGGTCAACCGTTCCCATCAATTAATAAAGGATGACAGTCAAGAAGAAAATAGGAATCACTTTGAAGTGAACCGAAGATAGAATTGAACAGCGTACATTGTTTTAAAATAATCTGAAAGATTCCTATATTAAATTAACCAGGAGATTCTCGCTTCACAAATATTTGGCATCTCAAATGACATTTTTTTTCCTTCATGAATTCGATACAAACTTGTTATGCCAAATATAGTCTGATATTTTTGCTAAGTATACGAACAGACGTAAGTTCCTCATCCGCATATTTCTCAATTTTGTATTTTTGCAATAAAAAGTTCTCAACCTTAAATCAAGGTTCAATTCACTCGTGCCATGTGGGGGAAAATGTAAAGCTCATTTTGTCTGGTTTTCCGGTGACGGGACGATCGCATTAGATTCTAGTCCTGTTGAAATGAGGGTGGTTTCTCCCTTCACGCAAATGCGGGTACAATTTTCCTCTAGATTTTATTTCCCCATTCCTTCTACATTAAGCGTCATTAATAAATTATTCAAATACGTACCACCCGAACTGTTTTGTGACACGAGGTGTTTAAAGATACTGTCATTTCAATAAATAAATTTCCTATAATTTGAGACAGTTAATTAGCCCCTGCAATGCAGAGAATGCAATAGGAAGAACTTAAAAGTGTCAACAGTTTGCCTAGTTGAATCATCTAACGGGGTAATAGAGTCAATTACGATGAACAAGTGCAAAGTGAAAACATACCCGCAAACCCGCGCTTGCGTGAAGAAATAATTTATGAGAAATATTCCTCAGTACACTCGGTAGAGTTCGAACCCCGAAATTCCCGTTTACATGATGATGCGGGTTTGTAAGTTTTTTTTAGCATCGCGTCTTACTATCCGTTCGGGTTATACGCTTATGTACTAATTACGATAATGGCTTTATGGATTAGGACATTTATATTTCAGGGAAGTGTACCCGCATTTGCGTGTAGGGAGAGTGGAAAACATTATTTTTTAAAAACACCCCCAGTACATTAGAACGAGATTCGAACCTTGATCTCCCCGTCATCGGCAGCTTTAGTCTACTTGAAAGAGTAGCACGTTAGACCACGCACCCACCTAAGTGGGTGGTACCATTTTTTATTAATGACTTATTTTTGCTCGACTCTTTAACGAGTAACAAACAAAATTCAAGGCCCTTTCAAGCCAAATTGACAGTGAAACGAAGTAAATGTTGGCTTTTTTTTTTTACTTTAATCTTTACTTAACAGAATGCGTGTAGTTTTATACATATACAGTCAAGCATGTGGTGCGTACCCAGTAAAAAGAATTAAGGTTATATTAATCAAGGCCGTAGCCAGGGAGGGGTTTTGGGGGTTCAAACCCCCCGCGAAATTTTATGAACAGAATATATATGGCTTTATTTATGGTTCAAACAATACTAACATTAAGATACACATACAAATTAGGGGGCTGTGTTACCATAAAAAGCACTTCAGAGAGATTTTAGAGGTGTTAAAAATTTTCCTCGCCTTCGGCATTTTGGGGGTTATTTTACCATAAAAAAACTTCACAGAGCTTCAAAAAGTGTTTAATATTTAGAGATTTTCCAAGCCTTTGGCAATTAGTGAGTTATTTTACCATAAAAAAAACCACTTCAGAGAGCTTCTAGAACTGTTTATCATTTATAATTTGTTTCTAACTTCCAGCAATTGGGGGATGTGCCCACCAAACCCCCCCTGAAATTATTGGCTGGCTACGGCCTTGATATTAATATAATACAACATTTTAATTTCAAACATTCAGCCAACTCTTATCAAATAAACATATTTCTTCTCCTGTAAGTTATTAAATCGATTTACTTCAGGTCTATCATCTCAATTTTTTTTTAAAGAAAACTCCCGGTACCTTGATTATAATCTCTATAGACTATTTTCGCTCCTCCCAAGTCCTCGCTCGAAGCACGAATCATAAGACGCGACCGTGACCTTAGTTTTTTACTCATTTTCTTTTTTTTCTTTTTTTTTTTCATTTCAAGAATCCTCATTCTTAACGGTTTCGTAACGACATTTCTCTAAAATAAACTCCGGGTGTACGAGATATTAAAAAAAAACACGAGAAGAATGTGTAGACAACAATATTTTTGGAACTGTCAATTGAACATAATAAGTAGGTAATTTATAAAATAACCCTCATATATCATATTTTTTTAGAATTAAAAAGTATAATTCCTAGACGATTGTAAAATAGTTATGGTTAACAAGTGGTCCACAGCTATGAAATAAAAATAGATATATTTGTATCATTATCTCAGTCCGACGTATCTTTATTTTACAACATCTCGTACAATTTGGTAAATTACGTCAAACATCCATTAATTATTGTCTGTAGAGCCTATGAAGTATAGTTTTAACCGCTACGTGGCTCAGCATTCCTCTATAAACTGGTTAGTCTGAGGTATTCATGCTTGCTTACCTCCTCCAGCACAGTTCAAACTATCTTTTTTCTCACCTGCATCCTTGAAATATTATCTTCGTTATCCAAATGTTTCCAGTTGATTTCACTACACGTTATCACACTCACTCATTGTCGAATGTCACACACATTTAACTTTCAATATAACTTAAACACTGTACAATAAAGTATTTTTTAAATTTCTTCTCGTATTGCATGCTAATATACATTCTTTTTTCATAATTACCGCACAGAAATCACATTCTCCACAACTTCCAACCTAGAGCAGTTGCGATAGCACTCGCGTCATTTAGTGTGAGGTTGTGGCGTAAGATGGCACAACGGTCGCTCCCGCCCTCGAGTTGAGTTTGCAGTGGTACCATTTTTAAAACTAGTCAGCTGATCTTGTGATAAATTATTTTTATTATTTTGTAAATATGCAGAGTTTTTATATTATCTAGTTAATAAATATTGAGTTAAATTCAATACCGTATCCTTCCTCTTTATGAAATAGAAAATTTTGAAAAAAAAGTTACAGCTTCTGTATTTGTGTTGTTGCTTACTGTCAAATATTTACCTAAAAAAATGGCGTGCTACATCTTGCTTGGAATACGTCTACACCAAACACTTTCGACCGTGTGAAAATACCAATAAACTCATTAGATATTATTGTGGAACAACTTAGAAGAGAGGCGTCTAAGACAACACATTTGCCAAGACAGTTTTTAGGTAGGACTATTTTTAGCACTCTTGAGTAAATAATATTTAAATTGTTAACACACACAATGTTGCAATTCATTATGATTTAATTTTCTTTTTTTACAGAGTTGATTTACTGTGGGAATATTCTAGATGATGACGCTACACTTAGATCTTGTGGAATAAAGGAAGGAGTAATGGTTCATGTTCTGAGAAAAAAGAAAAAGGTAGGTCTATAGGGCCCTAAGGCCTAAGTTAATGAACCCAAAGTTTAAGGTTATATTTACTTTCTTTGTCATGGATTATTTACGAAGTTTGTGCAAGTTACCTCGCCTTGGTTTTCAATAGTTTAATTGTGAAGGATGACGAACAATTTTTTGTTACATTTTAAAAATATCACTCTTACCACATTCGACAAGGTCTCTAAACATTCTTGGCTCACTTTTAATTCAAAATATGTTTGATGATTTCAGAGATGCCCATTCCAGACAAGACTATGACCGAGGCAGAAATACAGGAACTGGTTTTAGCTTTCAGGACATTTACTCGTCATCACAGTTTAAGGAATGCCTTACAGGTGAAATGTTTTGTTTATACTTTTAAAATAGATTGCTACCCGCTTTAGTGGTCGTTTGGTATAACGCGCTACTCTCATGTTGGCCCAGACTGCCGAAGACAGGGGGAGATCGGGGTTTGATCCCAATCAGGTGTATGAGGGTGGTTTTCCCTTAATTGTTTTCCACTCTCCTCCCACACAAATGTAGATGCATTTCCTCTCAACTAAACCTTCCTAATCCCAAGTCATTAATGTAATTCGTGCATACCCAATTGGGTAGTAAGATGCGACGCTAAAAAAAATTGGATTGAAATGTCATGACTTGCATTCATTTTTTTTAAACAAGTAATTTAAAAACATGTTTCAAGTAAGAAAGAATTAACATCTAATCAAATAAGTCCCTTTTATTTAAATAATGATCTTGGGGTATAGAATTTTCAATTGCTGAGTAACTAGTAATTGTATTATTTAACTGTGGACTAAACAGTGTCATAAATAGGACGCATTTTGCAGAGGTTTTTATGTGGAAATAAAATATTTAGTGGGAAATCATTTAGGGAAAACCACCCTCAGTATATACGACCGGGATTCTAACCCCGATCTCCCTGTCATTAGCAGGCCAGTCTAACACTATAGTGATGACTTGGCCCATTCGACCACAGATGCGGGTTCTTAATATTTAACTGGTGTATTTTTTACTAGTTTATTTATCTTATTTACTTAACTTTGGGGGTATATTTCGTTTTGGTTTTTTTTTTGTACCGATGTCTCGGCAGCGTCTCAGCCGTCCAGAGGTTCTCGAGAACATAATGATGGCAACGCCCACTTTGAGAGATGATCCGGTAGCCATGTCGATTATCCGAGATCCGGAACTTCTTGTGCACATGGAGAGTATTGATACAGTGCGAAGGTAAAATTTAAGTAATAGTGTAAAGCTCACGTATATTTTATATATATTTTTTTTTCCTGCAAGTTATCACAAAAAATCTTGTCACTTTAATTTTTATTCGGTGTGTTTTAAGCGCACTTTATGAACCCACTCATTACGGTATATCAATATATGACTTACAAATTAACTTAAATCTAGAACGTACACAACACCCATAACCCCAGCAGTTAATGTATCACTCTGAAATAGGAACCCCACATTTCACCATTGATAACATATTCAACCACGCCATGAATCGAACCCGGGACCCGTAGCTCAGCAAGCATACAAGCTACCGAATGAGCTAAGGTGTCCGACATCATCTCTTTTACAATGTGCATTGTGTTCTGGAATAATATAGTTTGAATGTTATTTAAACCCTTTACCTGAACATTGCCTATGTTTGCACAGAACATTTCCTGGTGCGGGCATGAATAAACATTTAATTGCAATTAGTTATTGTGATGTCATATATAACGAACCACTGTATTTTAAGCCAGTTTGAACACTTCATATTGAAACTGAATAATGGAACTACCACTACTATTAGCACCAATAAAGCAATACATGACAAAATAAACTAGTAGGGAAAATATTTGTCCGATAATAGTATATGAGTACTTATAAAAATAGCTGCTGGTCCTACACAGATAGCTATGCTAGCATGTGCCAGAGAAGGTTTACGTGGTAAAATTGAATATTAGTTTAAAACTGATATTTGGACTTGTGATCAAATAAGGTAAGCTACCTTGGCTTATTGCATCAATAAAAAAATACATCATCATTATAATCATTAACTGTTTCAAGCTGTGGTTTGGGTCGTTCAATAAATTGCCTCCATTTTCCTTAGTCCTTCTGCCATTCTTCCTACCTTAGGCTTGTCCATTATCTCCTCTGCACTTGATTGCTACTCCAATCTATTTCATTGTCTCCCTTGCGTCTTTTTTCTTACATTCTTTATCGCCATCATTCTTCTTTGGTTTTTCATTATACATGACATACCATCTCAGTGTCTTTGCTTCCTCTTACCATAATCTCATTGTTTACATCCTGTAACCCAATCTATTTGCCAACGTATACAAATCCATTCCATAATCTCACTGTTCACTCATTACAACCTGTTTCTCTGTGGTGACAGCTGGTCTTTTCCTTGCAAACCTAATTTCCATGACCTTAACCTTGCCTCTATTACTTTCATGTCCAGGTTCCTGCTGCACAGTGTGACAATGGGAAGTACGAAAGCCTAGTGTACCTAGTAAGTTAGTAAAACCGTATTATTCATCTGATCCAAACAGGGTTGCAGAGCTGCACCCGGCTCTAGCTGAGGCGGCCAATCACATTGCGGCTGTTGTCCACGAAGAAGCGACGACTGGCTCGTCTAGTACCCAGGGTCAAAGTTCTGGTTACTCTTATTCCCTGGATGCGCTCAGTGATGAAGAGGACATGGACTCTTCACAGGTTTACTTGTCTCTCCTTGTTTCATGGGTCTTATTTTATCTATACTCTTTCAAATGACTAAAGTATTGTAACCGTTTCAATTTATTACCTCATGATTATGATGGATCTTGATGTTTTATGTGAAGATGGATGTTCTACTCCTCAACACAGGAAAACATTGCATCTCTGGCCAAGCGCTGCGATCGGTCTAGAGTATGAAAGTTGAAGGGATGAGAGGATCGTTTAGTACAGTCAGTACCAAATGGCAAATGGGACATAAGTCCTTCACTGTGAATAGTTGGTATAACAGCTTATTTGAAGCCACTTTTAAAAACACTTTTCACACCTTGTATTTAAAGTTGATTAGGTATCCGTAATGTTTGTCAAAAGAGGTAAAAATAAAGTAAAAACATTCTGCACAAAATTACTGAAAGTCCTAAACTATTCATTCGTCAAATAGTTGACATTCTTTCCGCATGCAATGTTTACTGTGTCGAATCCTTCACTATTCAAGAGCTCCAGCTTGCTATACTAACAATTTAAAGCAACTCGGTAAAAGGAATTTTTTGACTTGTGTATTTGGGAGAGTAAAAAAAGATGATAAAATTTTATTATTAATTTATTAAAAAGGTGTTCTCTTTTTTATTTATTACATACTAGACTTGACAGTTATAATATTATTTGTTTATGAAACCAAGACTTTATTTTTTGTTAAATACCTCAAATAAAAATAAATAAAAAATTCAAAATTTATATTTAGGTGTTAGGCTATATAGTTGAGGCCAGATTGTGACTTTAATTCAGGGCAATTTAATGATGACTATTTTATTTTGTTTTGAATTTTTTTTAATGTAATTTTAATGAATAATTTGCTTCAAAATGAGTGTCTGAATAGTGTTGTATGTTCATTTTTCTAAGAAAAAAAATAACTTGAGAGCAGTTTATAGATGACAGAAAAAAAAAATTAAGTGGCTATAGTAATTTTGTTTATAATTTTTATCTAAAAGGTGTTTCATACTATTATCGATGTTGTGGGGATTTTCCTT
Source organism: Timema podura (assembly GCA_033556935.1). Classification (NCBI taxonomy): domain Eukaryota; kingdom Metazoa; phylum Arthropoda; class Insecta; order Phasmatodea; family Timematidae; genus Timema; species Timema podura. The sequence goes on along the minus strand of JAVRXN010000012.1, from coordinate 52,138,255 downwards.
GAAGGAAAACTTACTAACCAATATTTGAAAATTTTGTCCCAAACTATGAAGTAAATAAATGAGGAAATATCACTCATCCGTTTGTCTTTGGTTCAATTCATGATTTAAAAACTTGAGTACCCTTGGAGGGTACACTTACCACAATTTATGAAACACTGAAATACAAAAACAATTTTGTTAATACTTGCTTTAGTCTCCGTTGTAATGTAATTAGTTTCTTTATGTAGTATTATTTTATGTTTTATAATTCTGTTGTTTATTCCAGTCCTCAGACTCTCAGCCTCAAGGCAGCGGTTTGTCTCGCCAGCAATCGTACTCTGCGATTACAGCTGCGCAGCTGGCAGCAGCTCTCGCGTCAGCCACGGGTGGGTCCTCAAATTAATATCGTTAACATGATTGCATTTTAGACTGTCCGACACCCTAGCTCAGTCGGTGTCGTGTCTGTCTACTGAGCTGAGGGTCCCGGGGTTCGATTTCCGGCATGGCCGAAAATGTATCATTTCTGAAATTATGGGTTTACCCTTGCACATTATTAAAATAACGCCCAGGGGACTGGATGTTGTACCGTTCCTAGCCTTAAGTTAGATTTTAAGGCATATGAAGCTACGACGACAGGCCTAGCAAGCCGGTAGTGGAAAACAAATAGCTTGGATAAAAAACTGACCACAGGCTGGAGACAGTAATGGATGTAAAAAAAAACATGTATTTTAGACTAAGGTATGATTTTCTCAAATGTAACCATCTACTTGCTTTAGGTTAAATTAACTCGTTATTTGTAATATCGAATAGTGGAGGTGTTCAAAAGACACTTTTTACAGCATATAAATAAAATATTGGTCCAGTATAAACATAGTTCAATCTTCTTCGCATGGTGATATCAACAGTTCTTGAATATCTGCACCACCACCAAGCCAACCCACTGAATGTGCGTGTATGTTTTAAACAGGGTCTGTCTTAGTATTCAACACGTTGGGTAGAGGTTTTTCTAATACACAAGTCTCCTTTAAGGGTTGTTCCCATCTTCTCCTGGGGCATCAAACCCTGGACCTTCAAACTCCCTGATTACATCCGAGATGTTCAGCCATGCCATGGAACGGGCGATTGCTAACGTTAGCACAAGCTCTGGAGATACGCCGCTGACTGGAGACAGTGACACGGTTAGTACTAGTGTATATCTCTGGACAGTGACAAGGTTAGTACTAGTGTATATCTTTGGACAGTGACAAGTTTAGTACTAGTATATCTGTGGGCAGTGACAAAGTTAGTACTAGTGTATATCTCTGGGCAGTGACAAGGTTAGTACTAGTGTATATCTCTGGGCAGTGACAAGGTTAGTACTAGTGTATATCTTTGGACAGTGACAAGTTTAGTAATAGTATATCTGTGGACAGTGACATGGTTAGTACTAGTGTATATCTTTGGACAGTGACAAGTTTAGTACTAGTATATCTGTGGACAGTTACATGGTTAGTACTAGTGTATATCTGTGGACAGTGACAAGGTTAGTACTAGTGTATGTCTGTGGGCAGTGACAAAGTTAGTACTAGTGTATATCTGTGGACAGTGACAATGTGAGTACTAGTGTATATCTTTGGACAGTGACAAGGTTAGTACTAGTGTATATCTGTGGGCAGTGACAAGGTTAGTACTAGTGTATATCTGTGGGCAGTGACAAAGTTAGTACTAGTGTATATCTGTGGGCAGTGACAAAGTTAGTACTAGTGTATATCTTTGGACAGTGACAAGGTTAGTACTAGTGTATATCTGTGGGCAGTGACAAGGTTAGTACTAGTGTATATCTTTGGACAGTGACAAGGTTAGTACTAGTGTATATCTCTGGGCAGTGACAAGGTTAGTACTAGTGTATATCTTTGGACAGTGACAAGGTTAGTACTAGTGTATATCTGTGGGCAGTGACAATGTGAGTACTAGTGTATATCTTTGGACAGTGACAAGGTTAGTACTAGTGTATATATGTGGGCAGTGACAAAGTTAGTACTAGTGTATATCTGTGGGCAGTGACAAGGTTAGTACTAGTGTATATCTGTGGGCAGTGACAATGTGAGTACTAGTGTATATCTGTGGACAGTGACAAGTTTAGTACTAGTGTATATCTGTGGACAGTGACAAGTTTAGTACTAGTGTATATCTGTGGACAGTGACAAGGTTAGTACTAGTGTATATCTTTGGACAGTGACAAGGTTAGTACTAGTGTATATCTGTGGGCAGTGACAAAGTTAGTACTAGTGTATATCTGTGGACAGTGACAAAGTTAGTACTAGTGTATATCTCTGGGCAGTGACAAGGTTAGTACAAGTGTATATCTGTGGACAGTGACATGGTTAGTACTAGTGTATATCTTTGGACAGTGACAAGTTTAGTACTAGTATATCTGTGGACAGTGACAAGGTTAGTACTAGTGTATATCTTTGGACAGTGACAAGGTTAGTACTAGTGTATATCTGTGGACAGTGACAAGGTTAGTACTAGTGTATATCTGTGGACAGTGACAAAGTTAGTACTAGTGTATATCTTTGGACAGTGACAAGGTTAGTACTAGTGTATATCTGTGGACAGTGACAAGGTTAGTACTAGTGTATATCTGTGGGCAGTGACAAAGTTAGTACTAGTGTATATCTGTGGGCAGTGACAAGGTTAGTACTAGTGTATATCTGTGGACAGTGACAAGGTTAGTACTAGTGTATATCTGTGGGCAGTGACCAGGTTAGTACTAGTGTATATCTGTGGGCAGTGACAAAGTTAGTACTAGTGTATATCTTTGGACAGTGACAAGGTTAGTACTAGTGTATATCTGTGGACAGTGACAGGTTTAGTACTAGTGTATATCTGTGGGCAGTGACAAAGTTAGTACTAGTGTATATCTTTGGACAGTGACAAGGTTAGTACTAGTGTATATCTGTGGGCAGTGACAAAGTTAGTACTAGTGTATATCTGTGGGCAGTGACAAAGTTAGTACTAGTGTTATATCTTTGGACAGTGACATGGTTAGTACTAGTGTATATCTGTGGGCAGTGACAAGGTTAGTTACTAGTGTATATCTGTGGGCAGTGACAAAGTTAGTACTAGTGTATATCTGTGGGCAGTGACAAAGTTAGTACTAGTGTATATCTTTGGACAGTGACAAGGTTAGTACTAGTGTATATCTGTGGACAGTGACAAGGTTAGTACTAGTGTATATCTGTGGACAGTGACCAGGTTAGTACTAGTGTATATCTGTGGACAGTGACAAGGTTAGTACTAGTGTATATCTGTGGACAGTGACCAGGTTAGTACTAGTGTATATCTGTGGACAGTGACATGGTGAGTATTAGTGTCTACCTGTGGACAGTGACATTGTGAGTATTAGTGTCTACCTGTGGACAGTGACATGGTGAGTATTAGTGTCTACCTGTGGACAGTGACATTGTGAGTATTAGTGTCTACCTGTGGACAGTGACATGGTGAGTATTAGTGTCTACCTGTGGACAGTGACATTGTGAGTATTAGTGTCTACCTGTGGACAGTGACATGGTGAGTATTAGTGTCTACCTGTGGACAGTGACATTGTGAGTATTAGTGTCTACCTGTGGACAGTGACATTGTGAGTATTAGTGTCTACCTGTGGACAGTGACATGGTGAGTATTAGTGTCTACCTGTGGACAGTGACATTGTGAGTATTAGTGTCTACCTGTGGACAGTGACATGGTGAGTATTAGTGTCTACCTGTGGACAGTGACATTGTGAGTATTAGTGTCTACCTGTGGACAGTGACATGGTGAGTATTAGTGTCTACCTGTGGACAGTGACATTGTGAGTATTAGTGTCTACCTGTGGACAGTGACATGGTGAGTATTAGTGTCTACCTGTGGACAGTGACATTGTGAGTATTAGTGTCTACCTGTGGACAGTGACATGGTGAGTATTAGTGTCTACCTGTGGACAGTGACATTGTGAGTATTAGTGTCTACCTGTGGACAGTGACATGGTGAGTATTAGTGTCTACCTGTGGACAGTGACATGGTGAGTATTAGTGTCTACCTGTGGACAGTGACATTGTGAGTATTAGTGTCTACCTGTGGACAGTGACATGGTGAGTATTAGTGTCTACCTGTGGACAGTGACATTGTGAGTATTAGTGTCTACCTGTGGACAGTGACACGGTGAGTATTAGTGTCTACCTGTGGACAGTGACCAGGTTAGTACTAGTGTATATCTGTGGACAGTGACATGGTGAGTATTAGTGTCTACCTGTGGACAGTGACATTGTGAGTATTAGTGTCTACCTGTGGACAGTGACCAGGTTAGTACTAGTGTATATCTGTGGACAGTGACATGGTGAGTATTAGTGTCTACCTGTGGACAGTGACATGGTGAGTATTAGTGTCTACCTGTGGACAGTGACATTGTGAGTATTAGTGTCTACCTGTGGACAGTGACATGGTGAGTATTAGTGTCTACCTGTGGACAGTGACATTGTGAGTATTAGTGTCTACCTGTGGACAGTGACATGGTGAGTATTAGTGTCTACCTGTGGACAGTGACACGGTGAGTATTAGTGTCTACCTGTGGACAGTGACACTGTGAGTATTAGTCTATCTGAGTATAGTGACTAAATTTAGCCTTTTCATTTCCTTGATCGTAAAATTCAAGCAGATGAGATGTATATGTATTTCATGTTATTACAAGTAAAATATGTGTATTTTATAGTGGTTTTCACCTATTATTTATTAATAAATGCCCTAAGTGCCTATTTTGGTTTGACCTCTCTCTCTTTTTCACATGTTAAAGAGTTTCTGCTTAGAGAGAGAGAGAGAGTCCAGTTTCTTAGAAATTGAAAGTTACGGCAAGTATACTCGTTTGGAGTGAATTTTAAAATTATTTTAGACTTTATTTTATTCTAACCCTGCTAGAGTTAGTTGATGGTCATTGAAACAGCTGCTATGCATAATCCAATTTTAGTATAAAATCTAAAGTTAGTTGTTTTTTTGTAAACTGTTATTTACTCAGTTTTTTATGTTCTTTTCCGTGATTTATTTTATTTAAAGCTATTTAATTTTTTAAAGCTTGAAAATTAATGTTAAACAAAACAATTTTTTTTAATACCCTGGCTAGTGATTTTTTTACTATATTTAAAAATTAAAAAAGTATATGTATAATTATATAATAGAATTGGCAAGCATGTTAGCTAGTTTATGTAAAAATTTGAGTGCAAGAAGTTCAAAGACTAATAAGTTATTAAAATTTAAACCAAATCTTGTATTTCTCAGTAAAATAGCTTAGCACATATTTTGTCATTTCTCTTGGCACTCAAAGGGTTAATGTGCTAGTCAAATTTTGTTTAAAAAAAAACCTCATGATATTTCGATGTCTCTAGCTGTGTCTTATCTCCTCCAGGCATTCTCCACTTTCTCCTCGGAGATGGAGACCAACCAGGACTCTGCCCCCGGTGGCGGTTGGCAGACTCAACTGCAACAGATGAGGGAGCTCGGCCTAACAGACGATGCGGTCAACACACAAGCTCTGCAAGCAACCGGTGGAGATGTCCAGTCAGCCATAGAACTGGTGTTCTCTGGCGCTATCACGCCAGACTCCCATTGACAGCCATCCTGGAGCATGTCTTCTAAAGAGATCTCATTAAATTCGTGCAAGTCAAATTAGTTGTGTTTTTTTTTTAATAAATTTTAAACCTCAATTTTTTGACTCTGATTTCTCAACTTTTACTATGATTCCAAACTCAGATTCAAAATATGTTATTTATTAATTGTACCATAATATAATTATTGAAAGAAAAAAAAAACACCTAAATATTGTAGAGAAGAAGGCGCTAAGGTGCTAAAAATTTCAACAGCTAAAATTATAATATGTTTATTTTTATCCCGAAAATATTTTTTTTTTAATCTTTCCCCGAACTCCCACAGGACAAATGCTGACGCTTTGCGACACACGGATGTAAATATTAAATAAAACATTTCAAACAAAACGACCATGTTTGAGTTTGAGTACATTTACGATTTGTCCGCACCCAAAGTAAAAGTGAAAAGGCAAGATAACTAATAATGGTCTCAACAAAATACCAGAGTTTTCATTATCGGGATTGAGAGCTAAGAATAGGCATTTCGAAAATCGGTAATATGAAGATTAATTCTTGATTCTTTCGATTCCATTAAGAATCGAGGCATTGAGTCTGACATCCTTATTATACAATGTGGTGCAGCATTCATTTGTTTTTCACTATAAATTAACAAAATAATATTTTTTTTGAAAATAACCTCTTTCGAATGCCCCACGCTCTTCAATCACATTTTCGATGACACACACAAGTGCGGCTGTCGGTGTGGCCTGAATTTCATCTCAAATACTCTGCTTTGAAATGTTCAGGTCTGCTGGGCATGTTGCAAAAACTTTATATATCAAATATCGCTAAAGGAGAGAAAAAAAAATCCCAAGCCTTCAGGCCGGTTGATCGAGATGGCCAGGAAATGTTCCCAAAGCGATAAAGTAACCTCTTTCCAAACACCATTCTTATTGTGTTCATAGACGAGTGTGCGGTGAGTGAAGTTACTTCATCTTGTTGGAAGTAGCTTGAAGCTGGTTCAATATTATGATTGTGTAGTTCCAGAAACACGAACTCAATTAACAGGACGGCTAAAGCACAATGTTCAGCTGACCAACACTCATATTCCGATTAGTCAAACATTTAAATAGATAATATATATTAAATATTATTTCATAAGTTAATCTTAATTAACTTTTCCTAAAAGGTGACCACCAAAAGATTTTTTTTCCGAAAGTCAAATAATAATTAAATGTACCAAATGTGTTTGAATTATTGTGTGTGTCTTACTATAGAAAGTTAACTGAAATTTTGTCTAGCCAACCCTTATAATGTTTTATCTAGTGTTCGATAAAAATGAAATGGATATTATGTGAACAAAGCAAAATATTATTTTGTCATTAATTGTGCTTTCTCTTTATTTACAATAAAATATATTTAAAAGTCTTAGTATCTTTATTTCAAAACATTGTAGGCATTTTTAGTTGAAACTGTAGTTTTAACATTTCATTGGGTTTTTTAACGTGTCTTTTGTTTATCAAAAGTATAATTTTTTTTAATTAAGAAAAACCACTCGGCTTCTTAAAAATTTAATGCGACCTTGAATGTGTAGGTTTATATTGTAGGTATACAAACCAAACATTTACTGATAGTAAAATGTAAAAAAAATATTCAAAAACAAATCTTTGGTAAAACTTTTATGACATTTTAAATTCCAATTGAGTATGATTTATGAACCCATCTAGCTTTTTAGAATCAAAATTAACTTAACTGTATCGATGCGCTTTAGATAATCTTATTATAATTCTTACAATAAAATCTTTGGGGAAGTTTTTTTCAATTATAAAATAATCTGTTGCTGTAAACATTTATAAATTACCATTTTCCACCCTATTCTTCCAATTGTTAACTTTTTTAGTAAAAATTTCAAGCTCATCTTTTAACATATTTAAATAGGTTTAACAATAGCTCAAAAATATTAGATAAATAACACTATTTGAAAGAAAAAATTCAATATGAAAATCTTTTCACAACAAGTTTAGGGGTCGTGTCCCATATTTTAAGAAGGCCTGTTTTGACTAATGGAAATTAAAAAAAAAATTGTTACACTTCAGTCTTCATGGAGACATGCTTTGTGTATAATTTAATAATTTGGTTGACTTTAGCTAATCAAGGTTAGTCTATTAGTTTAAGATAATGCACGAGTGGCCATTTTGGCTTTTATTTTAATATAGTAGATCATTGGATAGCCTATACACCAACACAACACAAGTCTAAATAGGCTGTACCGGTAATGGACAAGTCTAAAAATCAATAGTCATAATCATAATTATAATTTCTACGAAATAAACAAGAACCTTAAATAATACAATATTTCAAGGCCTACTCAACTAGAATATAGATACTTGATCAAAAGGCTGTTTTTTTAATAGCCACTGAAAACTATTAATGCACAAAGAGTGGACGCACATATATTCCAAGGATAGTGTTAATAATCGATATATGCGCTAGTTAATGATACACAATGTATGCCTATACGGTATTATAATGCATTTAAAGTTGACTATTGTATATTGCTTTTAGAAATCATAGGGCTATTAAATTGAAAGTTTAATAAAGATAATGAAGTACAGTAACTATCACACTTTGTGGAGAAGTTTAATAGGGCCCCTACGCGATTAGTCAGACTGTCAGTATGCATCAGTATTTACGAGACCGTACACGGTCAGTCTTGGTAACATTATTTTTTAATCGGTCTCAGCTCCTGCGTGCACTGTATAACAACATGGATGATAAGAAAAAGGCGTAGGCAGTCTATTTTTGCTACTAAGACTGAAGGAAATACTGACAATCCCGCGCACACAGTCAGTCATACTGTCACGCACATGTGTTCGATACATATTTAACTAAAACGGCATGACCATATTTCTAAGTATTTTAATATATTGGGTTGGTTAAGAATAAATGAAAGGCGAAGGCTACACTTATTAGTATTGCTACACAAAATATAATCAACATATCAGCCTCGATACCTCTCCTCACAGTTCCTATTTCTGAAGGATAAACACACTCGTGCTACTAGAGCAGCATACACTCTACAGATGTCTATTCCCATACATAGATCTCAAACATTTGCTCGTTCTTTTAAGGTCATGTAATCACAGGCTTGGAACAAACTAGATAACTCGACTCATCACATAACATCTAAAATTCCCTTCAAGCGTGCAGTTAAGCAATTTATCTTGTCTGACAAGCTAAACTGAGTTCTTGAAACTACTTGAACTTTAAATTAGTGTTTATTAGTGTTTAAATTAGTGTTAATTAAATTAAATTAAATTAGTAAATTTGAATATTCCTTTATTAAAATTAAATAGTATTTCAATAAATGTAATAGTGTATGCTGTATTCAACACTGGTTAAGTGGAAGAGAAGGCTAAGGCCTTAACTTCACCAGATAGATAAGTCAATTATTATTATTATTATTATTATTACTGTCACTCTCTCCCACCACCCGCAAGACTGATGAAATCAGAAAATTCGGATCACATCAGTATTTTCATAAGTCCATCCATCAACCTTTTTATTAAAACATTTATCATTTAACTAATCACTTATATAGCTCAGTGGTGACACATACAACTTAACGAACACTGTTAAAATGCCATTTTGCTTTGTATGTGTGTAAGAGAGAAAGAGATACCACATTGCCTTGTATGTGTGTAAGAGAGAGATATACCCGAAGGTTTCACACAATGATGTGCAGACGACAGCTCAAAAATTTCAACCTTAGATGTCTATCCAGCTATAATATAGAGATCAATTTTGTTTCCACACCATTTTATAGGACATAATGGAGTTAGCCGTATCTCTTAAACACATCCAATGCAATGTGCCATTTTGACATATTTTGCTAATTTGTATAAATAAATGAGATACATCAATTTATTTAAATGAAATAAATAAGTTAATAAAATATTTGAAGAACAGGACTAAGTCTAACACTCTTGACTTGTTTCTTTAAATACTTCATACAAGCCTATAAAATAAATGACCGTTTGAACGTAGAACCTCTACACAAATTTTGTCATTTGAACAAATGTTAGAAAGTTTCTAGCTACATTATTTCATTATACTCATTGAATTTAAAATTTTAATTTTCCGACAGGGTAATTCCACGGATTTCAATATAAATTCAAACAATGGCCTCAAAAACCTTAAAAGCAAATTCATTTTTTATTCTTTATTATTACTTATTGTATTTTACGCGTAAAATTTTACACAAACATTATTTCTTGGTAAAATTTTACTTTTGTCAAACTTTTCAACTCAAATGTTATATTATACCAAACGTGTCCAGACCTATTTATAAAAGGACCTTGATTACAAATATATAGTGAATGTAAAGCGCTACTTGTGGTACAAATAGTAGTCTTAATTTCTTTTGCATAAAAATCGTAAATAGAAATTTCCTAAATATTTATATGGTATGCCTGACAAATAGTTGCTTATTTGTTCTATATTTATGGCCTTTCTTATCAAAAAGATAAATGGATTTATTGTTTCTTAATTACAAGTTATTGTGGATTTACAAGAGTGAAAAAAATGATATTATAAATTAAATGATTTCAATTCAAAGAAATTAAATGTAAGACTCATCTTGGATGTTTTTGCAAGACATTTTAATTTTATGGTCAAAGTACCCTATTGCTACCCATGTTATTTCTGTGAATAGAAGAGCTAACCAAAACTTGTTTTTTTGTTTTCCAGCAATTTTCGTCATTTATGGTTTTCGTGGAACAAATGTAAGTATATCAAGAGCTCTCTTATAAAGCTTTTTCTCCTTGATAGGCTATGTTTGGATGAATCATTAAAATAAAATCGAGGTGTCTTGTGGCTAATATCAGTATTTATCTTTGCTTGACCAACCTAAGCTTTGTTTGATAGAGTTAAGCTGTACATTTTTTCCAAACATAAACAAACGTAAAATTGGTTTATACAAAAGAAAACTTTTTAATAAAATAAAGTACCCCCCCCCCCAGATATTGTGCATCTTAACCGTCCCATTTTAGGCCATTTCTTTCTTAAAATATAAGAAAGATTGATATAACCAATACATTCCAAACATTAAAGCATTTAGAACCCATTTAAACCCAAAAAGGAGGGGAAAAAACCTTTGAAATTAAATAAGAAAAAGTTCCACCTACCTGAGTGACAGGTATCAGGCCATTCTAGAACTATTTGGATACATTACACTAAAACCCCAAAACATTTTATAGGCCTAGCCTACCGTTTTATAAAGCTGCAAAACAGTCTCTAACGACTCCAATTAACTTAACTATATAGTAAATCTAACTTCAAGCGATTTGACATGATGTAGATGATCACAAGTATCTATAGCGACTAAATTATATTAGAGTAAAACCTCCTAAACATAATATAGATTATTTAATTGAAATAACTAGACAACTAGTTTATAATAAGCTTAATTATTATGACATCCATTCCAGCTTAGTTATAGATAAATTAAACTATTAAATGTAATAATTAAACATGGGTGGTGACACATCATACAATTATGTCCTATTATAGACCTATCCATTTTAGTGCGCAGAATCACGGTTTAGTACAAAGCATCATATCATGATGTGTTGTCAAGTTTTGTTTAGATGTAGCATTTATTAAAAGTGACAAATATGTCTTGCTGTAATTCAATTCTACGTATACTTGTGTATGTAATAAAGGGAATAAAATATCTAAACATTGTACCATTACAATGAAAAAAAAAAAGACTAAATGGGACAGAAAAAGTGTAGGCCCTACAACGCCCTTGGAAAGTGTTACACGCATACATATACATAATCACACTGTTCCACTATGGGGTAGGAAAGAAACTGTGCATTTAATTAGCTCAAGGTGACCTGGTGGTCTAGGGGTAAGGTGTCAGACTTCTGTGCTGGGGGTCCGGGGTTCAATCCTCGGTCCCGGCACAAATTTATCTGATTGCCAAACCCTTCCTTCACCTCTGACAAGACTTATATTAATCACAACTTGTGAATGTGAGGAATGCCAGGCCTCCACCGTGGTTCGGATCCCACGTTAAACTGTAGGTCCTCCATTTCATCTCACAATCACCCTACCATTACACATTAGCGTAAGTGCGTATAACCTGAACGGGTAGTAAGACGCGGTGCTAATAATAATAATACATTAGCTCAAAACATACATAATGTTTTAAAGATTAGGAATGTTAAACCTAGTAGATGGGTGCCTACATTTGCATTGGGAGAGAGTGGACGACCATTTTTGGAGAAAAAAAAACCCACCCTTAGTACACCCTACTGGCTGTTATTGTCCAGTCCAGTCTATTGCAAGAGTGGTGGTTATATTAAATATAAATCAATTTGGGATGGATAGCCTAATATCATCAGTTGTTTTCATGCAGTGTTGAGTGGTGTGATGATGGAAGGGGGCGCAAGAAAAGGCCAGTGTTTTTTTTTTTTGCAGTTTTTATGTCAAAACATTTTTTTTAGCTAAAATAAATAAAACCGTTCTCCATTACAGTTCAATTTCCTTCGCACGGTGATGTCAACATTTCCTGAATATCTGTTATGATCATAGCGACATTAGATGAGAACTTTAAATGAAGAAAAAGTTGTCATTAAATTTCAGGACACCCTTGCCAGATTAAGAACTGTATTTTGGCTAAAAAAAAAAAATTTTTGCCATAAAAACTGAAAAAAAAGGGATTTTCTCGCCTCCCCTTGCACCTACCTTAATCGTAATGCCAAGACATCAACGGCTTTGATGTGTTATATATAAATAACTTTATATTTGCCACTTTTAATCTTTACTGTACCAAAACAAGTCTCAGCTAAGTCCGCTAATGTGGGTGCATCTCTTCAAACTACTCTTTCCAATCTCTTAGATTAATCAGCTAAATAATACACATGTTGAAACATTTATACTACAGAAGTCAGGGATGATACCCTTCGAATCCTTAAGGATATTCAAAACTTGAAGAGATTCACATGTTTATAAAAAAAAATTGTGTTTGAAATTTGTTTTAGAGCTCTTAATACTGCTTACTTGTGGTTCAGAACCAATTATAATTATAGGATGAATTTAACGACCAGTACCAGACGTAATTATCACTTAACTCTGATTATGTGAATGTTATAATGAATGGGATTATAAGAAAGAATTTAAACATTTAGTTAACCCACTATTTGTATTATTCTATTATAGTTATACTTACATTCATAATCTTTTCCAAGATTCAGATTCAAAGGTAAATTTGAGATTTGGATTTGTAAAATAGTGGATTCTACCCCACATGTAACTAAAATATTCCTAAACCCCAAGTAGTGCCTACATCAACACAAAACTGCCGAGAATAACCTCTTTTGCTAGTATATGTCTCCGAGGAGCTTGGTGTTATTTGAAATTCTTAAATACTGTTCATTAGTTTAAGGGACTTGAGTTATTCAGCAAGAGTGAGTCATAGATTCTTTAATTCAGAATCTACTCAAGCACAGCCCCTGTGTAAGTGACACTATATAGAGCCGCAGGAACGCTCTTGCAGAAAAGCTAAGCCACTCTTAGGTCGAACACTAGAACCTTTAAGGGTAAACATTTCTACATCCTCGAATTGATTAATATTATGCATCAACCTTGGTGATCTTGGGGTGGACAGATTTTTCTTGAGGAATAAAAATCTGTAGGAATTGTTCAAGCTTGGGCTGTAAAAAATGGTTTATGGCTTTACATTTGGGGCCAAGTTAAATGTGCTGTGGGAAAGAGTTAATAAAGGATAACAATCTCATAATCCTAAAAGGGATTGTAGGAATATAAACTAGTCTTTTTTTTTATTTTGTGCACTATTATATGTATTGTTTAGAGTATAAATGTAAAATCATAATGGATAAAAAATTGTTAGTGTATGAATGGTTATATCTCTTTGTTACTATAAAAAATATACTTAAATAAATATTCAGCAGCATATTCATGATAGTACTCTTAATTAAGAATTTTTTTTGGGTGATACACTAAGTAAACACAAAATTTTAGTAAAATTAGCACGCCCCTAAAGGACTAATTACAATGTTTGTTTTATTTTTCAGTTCACAAGACGATGACATCTCAAGACTGGCAACAAAATGAACCTGGTATACTTCGTAAGAAAGAAGAAGAACATGAACTTCTGGTCTTTGGTTATTCCTGTAAGCTTTTCCGAGATGATGAGAAAGCGCTTTTTATTGACCAAGGGAAACATTTAATTCCCTGGATGGGTAACAACGCTCTTAAAATCGATAGGTATGATGGCCGAGGAGCGCTGTTCGACCTTCACATGTTTGAGGCACAGTCAGACAGTAGCTCTTGGCTGGCTTTGTCAGATTCTGAAAGACATATCGAGCAGTTATGCGACGAGGAACGATATCGCGCTCTTTCGCACAACGAGGAGGAAGAAGCATTGTATCAAGAAGAGGAGCTCAAGAGGCTACACAAAGCTTTGGGCAAAAACTCTTATGGTCAGGTGGCATTTTCATACGATGAGCCACCCGAGTCTCAGGAGGAGAAGAAAGATGACGACTCTGTGGACAGCAGTGAGAGTTGGATGAACCGTTCACCGCCCCTCCAGAGCTTGATATCCCCATCAACATGGCAGTACCAGAAACCGTTAAGCTAAACGCCATAATTGAGAAAACCGCACTGTTTATTTGTCAACAAGGTCCACAGATGGAAATACTGTTGAAGATGAAGCAAGATAAAAATCCCCAATTCAAGTTCCTCTCGTTTGATTCCACCTTACATCCCTACTATAGACACCTTCTGATGGCAATGAAAACTGGACGCTACAAGCCACAAAACCAAGATAAGAAAAATGAAAGTGTTGACAGTGAGACAGAAGACCACTACCTTCATCCGAGTTTGGCGGCGAACCATTCTCGTGTGGAATCTGCTCCTTCTATTCCAAGCATCAACTATAAACCTTCTGCGGATTGTGCCTACTCTATGCTGGTCAATAACATTAAAAATAAACAGGCGGCCTTCATCAGCAAGCTAGAGACGGATTCATTGTCTCCAGACATTTCACTGGATAGTCAAATCTACGATGCGACTGAAAATGTTATCGAAGGAGGGCCGGTTTTGTATCACACATCTTCGACTTTGGCAAATTTAGACGGCCACCCGTTATCTACCGATAATATCACTGCTCCACATAACGACGACAATAAGGGACACACCGCATCAGGTACGGAATCACCGAGTTTCTCTCGAAATATGTTTGATTTCAAAGAGCTTGGTTTTAATCAACAAGAAGACAAACCACAAATCACAATCCCGCCATCGGATCTACAGCTGATCATCGATAAAATGGCAAGCTATGTGTCCAAGAACGGACGAGATTTTGAGACGATCGTGAAGAGTAAAGGTGATAGTCGGTTTCTATTCTTAGAGCCAAATAACCCTCATCACTCTTACTACCAAATGAAGGTCGCAGAGTACAAAGAATTAGACGAACCAGAAAATGTTGACAAGGATAAGATTTCTGATAATCGATTCTCAAGATAAAGATGCAAATGGAGAAAGTCCGAACATGAGAGTGAAAGTACCAACCAAAACCTCTAGCAAAATCTCCAATAATGTCCGCCAGAAACCTTTACCAGTTTGTTTCTCTATAAAGAAACCAAAAAGAGAACTAATACCAGTAGACAAGAATCGCTCTAACTCTGGAAGAAAGTACTGATGACGAAAATGAAGAGGATGACAAGGGGACTGATAAAGACAAGGTGAAAGTGAAGGATAAAGGTGGAGATCAAGTGAAAGACGAAAACATGAACAAAGATAAACCTAAGAGACACGCCGCTCCTCCTGAGAAGGAAAAAACTCCCCCGGATAAAGCAAAGTGGGCAGAAGAGCGGGTAAAGGACAAACTCATATCCGCAGCTAGAGAGAAGGTGGCTGCCGCCGCTAAAGAAAAGCAGCTGCAGCTGGAGCGTAAGAAACGTGCCGCAGCATTCTGAACAAAATCACAGAACGACCCAACCGCAGCGATTCTCCCCAAGAAACCCACTTTCATTGAAATAAATGTGTCCGATGAAGTAGAATCACTGGTAGTTTCTCCAGATACGTCCACCGGCACTGTCTCCCCTCTTGTAACCAACATCATAAGACCCAGCCTTGCCGATAGACTCAATCCTACCATCACGGCAGACAACATATTAGACCACCGGCACAAGCATAGTTCCGGCCATATCAAAAAGTCATCCCACCACCACAATAACGCGCACGGTTCTTCCACCAAACACAAACTGAAGAGCAAAAAGAAAGACAAAGACCAGGAGAAATCTTTGATGGCTCCGAAAAGGGAAAACCCCCATTTTCAGTTGGAACCACGCTCCCGCCACCATAAACACAAGCCAGACGACGAGAAGGATGAGCACTCCAAAAAGCGACATCGTTCTCGGTCCTCTTCACACATGAGACACCAACACGAGGCGTTGCATAGCCGCAGGGAGAAAGCAGAGCCACACGTCCACCACAAGAAGAAATCTCGGCATAAAAAGTCCAAGAAGAGGCCGAAATCTGTATCGTCTTCTTCTGAGGACATATGAAATGCACAAGGGTACAAAATAGGTATTTAAATAAAAAGTTTTTATGCGCGGTTATCAATAAGTGACAATTTTATATCTCAAAGTAACTAATTCTTTTGAAGTAGCCAGTAATAAAAGACCTAACCTTGAATATGAACCTGCACTATATTAATCTATGTTCCCACGCTTAAAAAATTACAGCAGTTTTGAAGACGATATACTCTCTGGGCCAAGAACATCTATCAGCACACCGCATGTCACCATTCCAAAGAGGTAAGGTTTAAGAAACCACAAAAACAACTGCTAGCTTTGTTCCCACACTGACACAGCAATGGATGGCGGCGGGAAAATATTGCTGTATACAGCACACCTCACCCCAACCCCACAAGGTTGTGCTGCACACAGCACACCCCCACCCAACAAGATTTGGGGTGCGGGTGCACCGCGCACAGCACACACACCCAACAAGGTTTGGGCGGGGGTGCGCGCACAGCGCACACCCCACCACCCCCAACAAGGTTTGGGGGGTGGTGCTCGCGCTGCGCACACCACCCCCCCCCAGACCTGGTTGGGGGGTGGGTGCTCGCACTGCGCACACACACCCCCAGACCTGGTTGGGGGGTGGTGGTGGTGCTCGCGCTGCGCACACACCACCCCCCCCAGACCTGGTTGGGGGGTGGGTGCTCGCACTGCGCACACACCACCCCCAGACCTGGTTGGGGGGTGGTGGTGGTGCTCGCGCTGCGCACACACCACCCCCCCCAGACCTGGTTGGGGGGTGGGTGCTCGCACTGCGCACACACCACCCCCAGACCTGGTTGGGGGGTGGGGGTGGTGCTCGCGCTGCGCACACACCACCACCCCCCCAGACCGGTTGGGGGGGTGGTGGTGGTGCTGCTCGCGCTGCGCACACACCACCACCCCCCCCAGACCCGGTTGGGGGGGTGGTGGTGGTATGCGCAGACCACCACCACCACCCCCCCAACCGGGTCTGGGGGGGGGTGGTGGTGGTCTGCGCATACCACCGACCACCACCACCCCCCCCCGACCCGGTTGGGGGGGTGGTGGTGGTCTGCGCATACCACCACCCCCCCCAACAAAACACCCACCGTGCAATCCTAAACCCAGAGCAAATAAAAGAAATCATACCCAGCCCATGCAAACAACTCCACCTATCAATAAGGATCGGACCTTGACAATAATACAATATAGAGAGGAGGAGAAGAGACAACCTGCAATTCACGGGTACACTTTGCTTGTCAAACTAAAGAGGAGCCAAATGCAACTAAGCTGGTATCTTGACTAGTAAATAGGTCACTATTAAACAACTGAAATACCAGCACCATAAGTCCTCCATTCAACAAAGCTAATTGGGGCGCCAATTGTCAAGCTATAATACACTATAGCAAATCAGCACTCGATATCAATCTATTAATTCTACAGCAGCATTCAAACTAGTCTCTAAGGAGAGCTTGTCATTTGCAATATATAACACAGCAGATAGAAATGGCACTAATCTAGCACAAGTATCTACATGAGCAACTAAAGTAAAGACCAAGCATTGGAATTTCAGAATGCCATGTCAAATCATTAAATTTACAGTGTCATTGATTCTTCTTGTATAAGCAACTCCAGAATAATAGGATATGCTCTATCTCACCAATAATTATCTAGAGATTCATTCATTTTATATATAAGTATTAGAAAGTGTCATAAATGTCACCTTTTCTCAAGTAAATCAGCAATCTACTGAACTTTGCGTACTTTCGGATGTGTGCTATTGTTATTCTCACTATAGGTTGTATTTATCACTAATCCTTCAACAAAGTACAATAACTTGGACATTGGAGGTGCACAAATAAATTTTATTTCCAACCAACAACATTACATAATATAATCACTCTGTTCTTATAAATTATCAAATATAAGTACAACTTGGACATTGGTGGTGCACAAATAAATTTTATTTCCAATCAACAATATTCCATCATATCATAATCACTCTGTTCTTTGCAAAGTTGAAGTCAAAATTCGAGTCAAGTCCCTTGCAGTAGCTCTCTGAACAAGTTAACTTGCTCTGGACGCAGCACCATCTGCAACATAAAAGGACATCATTATAGTTAGATATAAACAAGAACATATTATTAATGCATCCTCACTCTCACATATTTGATCCATACACTCACTTTATTTAAAACTATCAGAAGCTAATTAAAATAAAGTTAATTAAATGAACTCAATATAATAATTTAAAAGTTTAGTGTGATTTTTAATTAAAACAATTTAATTCTTTTAAATTCAATAATATGATTTTGATAGATTTATTATAAAAATTTCATTTAAATACTATTAATTCAATTATATCTTAGATTAGATATATGAGTTATGTTTATTCTCCTTGAGTCATGTTACCCCTGTTTTTTTTGCTTTAATGAAAAAAAGCAGGGGTAACTATTATTGTAAGCACCCTTCATTCTATTTTAATAGCACATCACATTGTCCACCAACCACACCCCTCATACCTAGCATTTTAAACAACCTTGGCTTCACCCACATACTAACCACCTGGCAAAAATCTATGTATTTGTGCTAGTTTGGGGCAATAGTCCGTAGTACACCCATATCAGTCAAGATGGAGCGATCTGTTTTTGTCAAACGAATATTAGAAAATAAATTCAGAAAGGCACGTTTGGAATAAAGGATGAACTTACAGATCCTGCACCCTGTCTTGTAAGATTCTTTTGAGAACCTACCCACTCAAAGAAAATGTAAATACTAAAGTCCATTTTGTAAATTAACTAACCTGAGACGTTCAGCCCTTCCTAATTCTAATTGTAAACACACTGAACAATGTAGTTTTCCATTTTTTTTAAAAACAACAGTAATTCAATTATCTTTGTATTGCAACGCTCCTTACTTAAAAATACAAAATCGCACGTAAACAGTTGGTATTTTGTGTTCGGGAACATGTCTATTCAGAACACTGCTAGTCCTCACCCTCCTTCCCACTAAAATTCACGTACAAGTTGACAAGCAGCTCCATTGATAAACTATCTACCTCTGTCAGGCAGATAAACAGCGATTATAACATTACTTGGTCATTGTGGTTAAATACAGGCGCATGCCATTGAGATAATGTAACCAAATTAAAAAAATAAGGGGAGTTTTGGGTCAGATGAAAGACGCCTATTTCTAGTCACACCAATAGTTTTGGGATTAGGAAGGCTTAATTTGTAGGAAATGCACCCGCATTTGCGTTGAGGTTGGAAACAGCCACAGTTTTTTATCATTTTGGTAGATCAAGGCCATAGGTTAGAAAAATTTCTAATTGATTAACAGTTAAATAGTGTTTTTTTATGATAACACAGCCCCCATTTTACCTCCATTTCAATATTATTTGAACCATAAATATTTTGGCTACGCCTTGGGATCCATATTTTTACATGATCATTTGCTGGCTAAAATACATAGATATGCGCGTGTTATGTGACCTTCATGTGTAGAAAATTTTACGTATTAATATTGCTACAGAAACATGCATTAAGGATAAATTGATAAAAAGTTTTAATTTATTTCTTTCTTTAAATCACCTGTTCCGTAAAGGTCGAGTTTGAGGGAGTGAACCCCACATTTGCGTGGAGGAAGTCCAATCCAGCTAGTACAATTTGTTTTAAGTGAAACTACATTTTTTTAAATAACGCCCCAGGAATTCCTTATAAATATTATGTGACTTTTTCCTACTAAATAAAAATTAAATATTTGATACCTGTCATTTGAATTTGAATGCTAAGGTCCTAAATACAGATAAAGGTCTTTTTTCCTGTCATTTAAACTATACGTAACTTTAATGTCATTTGAGTCTTTTTGCGTCCAAGTTTTTCATACGTTTCCTTGATCCACGCATGTACTGGAAACTGCGACTCGTTCAACGTCTTGATCTCACGCATGGTACTGGAAACTGCCAGGACTCCGTTCCACACGTCTTGATCTCACCATGGTACTGGAAACTGTCTGGACTCCAGTTTTATACTTGAACCCTGTGAAGAGAAAGTGGTGAAAAAACGCAACTACACGAGCCAACCTTGGCCTCTAATAAATTATTAAAACTCTATTATATTGATAATTCTAGACACATTTATGGGTCATTAGCACCTGTGATTTTTAAAATGAATTGGTAGTAAAATGCCACGTATCGCGATGAACCAAATGTCTCACTAAGCTGACATGATGGTTATTTATATAAACCAAATGGGACGGCCGGTAAATACTTATTTACTCCAAATCCATCTAGTTGTTTGTGACGTCATACATTCAATCTATTATCGGATTTTACAAAATCGAGGCTAAAACTATTCTCTACATTTATCACGAAGACTTTGGGCCAGTTTCAATAGTCATAGCCTAAAAGTACGGCGTTATACTAAATACAAGACAAACCTACCTAATCAGAATGGAATGGCCAAGTTTAGCATATGAAACTGGCCCATTCCATTCTAGCTAAGAGTTTTCTTGTATTTAGTATAACGCCACAAAAAGTTTGACTATGAAACTGGCCCTAACCCTTCATTGACATAACCAAACTTTAACAAATAGATTAAATAACTGGGACTTCTAGAACTTCCATAGTGAATTCATCCATTTTATCACAAAACTGGCCCTAACATAACAAACAGATTAAATAACCTGGAACTTTCTAATGAATTCATCCATTTTATCACAAAACTGAATATGACTATGAAACTGGCCCTAACATAACCAAACAGATTAAATACCTGGGACTTTCTAGAACTTGCTAATGAATTCATCCATTTTATCACAAAACTGAATATGACTATAAAACTGGCCCTAACATAACAAACAGATTAAATAACCTGAGACTTTCTGAACTCCTAAAGAATTCATCATTTTATCAAAACTGAATATGCTATGAAGACTTCTAGAACTTCATGAATTCATCCATTTTATCACAAAACTGAATATGACTATGAAATGGTCCTAACATAGCAAACAGATTAAATAACCTGGACTTTCTAGAACTTCCTAATGAATTCATCCATTTTATCACAAAACTGAATATGACTATGAAAGTGGTCCTAACATAACAAACAGATTAAATAACCTGAGACTTTCTAGAACTTCCTAATGAATGCATCCATTTTATCCACAAAACTGAATATGACTATGAAATGGTCCTAACATAACCAAACAGATTAAATAACCTGAGACTTTCTAGAACTTCCTAATGAATTCATCCATTTTATCCAAAATGAATATGACTATGAAATGGTCCTAACATACAAACAGATTAAATAACCTGAGACTATTCTAATGAATTCATCCATTTTATCACAAAACTGAATATGACTATGAAATGGTCCTAACATAACAAACAGATTAAATAACCTGGGACGTTCTAGAACTTCCTAATGAAAGCATTTTATCACGAAACTAAATATTTTCTCTACGAACCTGATTTTCAGCAAGTACAAACATCACACAATATAGAATACAGTTACACAGCGGTTAGATCCAAATTTCAAAACGTGTTAAAATAATTATCACGCATTTAAAAGCTGCCCCTAAACAAATTAAAAAACATATAAATCTACGAACCTGATATTCGTGAAGTACTACCATTACACATGTCACTCCTTGAAGAACTCTATTCAAACTGGGCTAACTTTACAAACCGACCACCAGTCTTCCACAACGAACAACAGACAATCGTTTATTGTTGATTGAACACACATCAAGTAGTTCAAATGGGACCAATACTAGTTGATGACGTCAACTCGTAAACACACACATACACCTACCTTACCTTTCGACTCGGCTATATTGTATATCGCCCCCCACCCCCACACCTGTGCCGCGGGAGCAAAACCAGCCCTCCAGACAGTATTTATCCGTTCTCGAACAGGGAAAAAACCCTGTTCGAGAATAGAAAAATTCCTACCTGGACCGGGAATCGAACCCGGGCCCCTAGCATCCTAAGCAGAAGGTCTACTTACTCTGCCAGGCTGGCGGACGAAAGAGCGAAGTGTTTTACAGGTTATTGAAGAGTGACGGAACTTTTTTTTTTTCAAGCATACAACAAAGCGATGGAATTTAAATACCTAATCTATTATAATATTGTCTAGTACGGTTATATTCGTATCCAAATATATTATTTAAACTGAGAGACGAATAAATAATATGAGCGATGAATTATTCCAAAATTTAACTAAGGCCTTATTAGCTCAGTAGACAGAGTGTTAACATCCTCACCTCATAAGTTACGGGTTCGATTCCCATGTCAAGCTATTTTTTTTTTAAATTTAAAGAATATTTTTCCCAAAAAGATAACCACAGTCCATTAATTTACACTTGTAAAAAGGAGTCAAGGCCAATAATGTGTATAATAGCTAGCTCTGGAATATAAGTGGCTGTTTTAATCCTAGTTGGATAATTTAGTTTGTTAATTCAACACTAAAACAGATGCCAAAACATTTTTTTACAACACTATATATTAAAAGGCAACAACCTAATTTTTTTTTCTAAAGCAAAACTATGTTTAAGTGACCTAAAGGTCTCTAATCTAATATTTGTACAGATTTTTAAGGAGGGGAGCTACAAATTCAAGTCTACTTAAAAGTGTTTTTTTAAAACCAAGTGTACTTACTTAACACAGCCCTACAACGGTGTCTTTGTGGTATAGGAAGTCAATCACTGGCTGGTGACTTGGAAATACCTTAATCGAAATTATTAAATATCGGTGAGCTGGTGGTCTAGGCGTAAGGTGTCAGACTTCGGTGCTGAGGGTCAGGGGTTCAATCCTTGGTCCCGTCACAGATTTGTCTGATTACCAAACCCTTCCTTCACCTCTGACAAGACGTGTATTAATCACAAACTTGTGAATGTGAGGAATGCCAGGCCTCCACCGTGGTTCGGATTCCACTAATGTGTAATGGTAGGGTGATTTTGAGAAGCAATGGAGAACCTACATTTTAACGTGGAATCCGAACCACGGTGGAGACCTGGCATTCCACAAGGCAATCAGATAAATCTGTGCCGAGACCGAGGATTGACTACTCTCTAACACAAAAAAAGAGGAAGCAAATATTTTTTTTTCCAGAAATCAATAAAAATTTATTTATATCATTTTCTTACCTTGAGGTCTACGATTGAAACTTACAGAAAAGGAGGAGGAATATATTTTTGTTAAATGATATACATATTTTATAGCTCAGAGCAAAAGTGTTACAATATTTTTACTTCATACAATTATATTTATTTTTACAAACTCGTTTACTTGCATACTGAAAACTCACTGATTGTGGAATACCTTTGGCACTGATGTATCGATATATTAACGTAATAATATGTTATGTCACAAAATAGTAATTCTGAAATATTTATATTCAAGTTTTTTTGTTAAAAAAACCCAACAATAATTCATATGCCTAAATAATTTTTCTTTTTCCCTAATTTGATACGAACTTTGAACTTTTATTAATAATTACAAATAACCTTACTGCTTTAGAATATTAACTTTTTTTTATAGTTGCTGTAGTATAGCCCCAATATATTTATAGACCAAGGTTGGCTGTAGATTATTACAATAAAATGACTGTATTCTAAACTTTTTTCTATCGGGAAAATTTCTATATAATAAGCTCCCATTCAACTTTTTAGTTAAAAGTTTACTCGGCAAAAGCTATCAACTTTACATATATTATATTTAGCTTTCTGTGTTTAATTTGAATAAAAACGTTTATTTTCCCCCCCTTCACACCACGATGAGAATTTTTAAACCGACACATCTCCATTTATTTACTACACCGAACCACTCTGATAAAAATCTAGTTGCTATTTTTTAACCAAAGAGAAATATTTTATCCACCGATATACAATCGTGGTTTCAATAAAGATGTAAACAAAGAATGGTTGTACAAATTAGCCATTGCCTGCACAGAAGAAAAGTTCGCTGGGAAAATTGGGTTTTAGTTGTAGGCTACTATTTTCCCCGACGAAAACTTTAAAATGAGTGTCCGTTTGTCATACTTGGCGAAGTCGTTTTCTCGCAATTTCAATTACCAGTAATGGGCTTATCAAATTATTTAAAACATTTATGGTACTCTACACAAACACATTACCATTATTTTATTGTAAATTAGTGAGAAACTTGATAAAGAGAAGAATGATACGAGTGCATGTGCACTCAAACGCTCGGGCGTGCGGACAAAGGCGTCAGTCTCGTATCACATGTATTGCTGGTAACAGATAGGTCCAGGTTCATCTCCCAGCTAGGTGCAATGAGATATTTTTACTATAAATAAATAATTTTCCTTATCCTTCTTCCTATTTGCATGAATACGTGGAGGTTAAGGCTGTATAGTTACATTGGTACAGATACAAAGCTACCGGGTTCGATTCCCAAAACTTACAGATTTTTCTAAGGAGCAATAGGTGTGTAACGGGGTCAACTCAGCCTTGTGATGACAAATGAGGAGCTATTAGAATAAGGAAATAGCGACTCCGGTCTAGAAAACTGATATTAACGGCTAGAGGTTTCATCGTGCTGACACCACATGAAACCCCCTATCCTCAAACGTTGGCACTAGCATCGTCAACATGCGGCGGCAGCCGTTCGGTTTGATAAAGCTCCGTAAAGGGCTTGAATGTATTAAATAATTTGTTTTATGAATAAAATGTTCTAGATTTGATTGTTAATTCTTTTTTTATGACTATTTACAACAATAAATCTACATGCCGTCAGTCCGCAATCGATTCATACTGACCGAAAGGTCAACGTATGTTGGTGAAGATTCTGCTGATATAGGGTATCATGTGGTCAGCATTACAAACCCTCACTGGGGCAGTTGATCTCAGTTTTCTAGACCGGGAGCCGTTACTTCTTTATTCAAGTAGCTGTTCATTTGTTCTCACGGGGGCTGAGTTGACCTCGTTCAGGATCCACTGCTCTACAAAAAAATAAAAATAATTTGGAACCGAGACTACATTAAAATTAAATAACAGATTTTTATATTGAGTACATAATTTATTATTTGCATTCACACAATTGTGGGAAATAACGTTACTTGGGGTAATTGCTCAACATAACCAGTTACTTCCTGTTAACACTCAAGTTTACACATCCGGCGTGTTCGTTTGTTTCAAGATGGTCGACACTCTTGTTGTTTAGTTGGATCTGAAAAAAAACCAACACAATTATTATATTGTAAGTATATTATTCAAGTAAAATTGACACGCTTTGTTGGCCACGTGGTATAACGCGCTACTGTATTAGTAGACTAGACTACCGATGACGGGGAGATCAAGGGGTTCGTATCACGGTTGGGTGTACTGAGGGTGGGTTTTCCACTCTCCCTCCAGGCAAAGGCAGGTACACTTCCTATAACTATAACCGTCCTAGTCACTAAAATCATTAGCGTATGACCCGGATGGGTAGTAAGGCGCGGTGCCAAAAAAAGTATCAATGTTTGGACAGAAAGTAGAACTTTTATTATGTAGCCATCAAATTTATAATATTTTTTTAACGAGTCCTACTACCCGTCCGGGCCTTCTGCATATTTACTCTTATAGTAATAGGTATGGGTAAGATAATAAAAATTGTCACATTTACATGGAGGGAGAAAATAAATGAGAGGAAAATGAATTATAGAGAGAAAATTATATTATTATTAGCACCACATCTTACTACCCGTTCGGGTTATACGCACTTACGCTAATGTGTGATGGTAGGGTTATTGTGAGATGAAATGGAGGACCTACAGTTTAACGTGGGATCCGAACCACGGTGGAGGCCTGGCATTCTCCACATTCATAAGTTGTGATTAATACACGTCTTGTCAGAGGTGAAGGAAGGGTTTGGCAATCAGATAGATCTGTGCCGGGACCGAGGATTGAATCCCGGGCCCCCAGCACAGAAGTCTGACACCTTACCCTTAGACCACCAGGTCACCTGAGAAAATGATACAGAAAGAAAATTAGAATTAGAGATACTATGAGAGAGAGAATGAAAATAAACGTAAGAGTGAAGTAGAGATAAAAAAAAGGTAGTATAGCCCTCTGGGATTCAATCTCCGACCTTCCTGAATTTTTTTGTCACCCCGTCTTACTACCCACCTCCCTGCAACCAAGTGCAATGCGACTAATGTATTTTTTCAAATTACGTATTTAAAAAAATCTATTAAACGTTAGCTCATTTTTGCAAGATGGTGTAAAACCAGCTTAACCTGATTACAATGTTGATAAATTACATTTAGACACAGGATTCGAACCCTTGAAGTACTTGTGTCATTTCTCAACTATTTTTTTAAAATTCTATAATCCGAAGACTTAAAAGTTTGATAATTACTATTTGGTCCGAGTAATGTGATTACGGAGTTCACGTTAGCGAAACTATAAGAGAATCTATTTTAGGTCAAATTTCATGTATCGTGAAAATTTACGAACTTAAATATAATAGATGCTAGCAATTATGTTTTTTTAAAAGGTAAAACCCTCCACACAAATCGGATTAACCCTTTGCTGAAAGCCCTACCAATTAGTTTTTGCTGCCTGAATACTCGCGTTTAGGTTTTAAATTCTGAAACTAAATTTGTAGACGTGCATATACATATATAACTTTCTTTACTTATCATTTGATGGTCCATGGAGATTTTTAGAAGGGGAAAAGAGGGAGAGAGGATTATATTTAGTCTTCAATTTAAAAGTCACCTGCCAGTAAAATCTTGATTCATTCCAAAACTAACTTGAAGTTATATTTTGTGAGTAGGAATTAAAATAAATCTACCATGCATCACATTTTGTTAAAAAGCACCTTTTAGAAGATACAAACTTTTTTTGTGGCCAACATTGATGACATTTTAATACATTATTGGTTTTATTTGATAGGTATTAAGGATATCTATCAAAAGTTATAGTTGAAAAACACATGACTTGGTGTATGAATACATGAAAGTAAGTCTAGTACTTTGTTTCATCTGTCAGATATGTCCATATGTAAGCGAATTGGAGTGGAGAAAATCCTCGCATTGGTGGGTTCACGGATTAAACGTAAAGCTCATCTTGGTTGGTTTAAGGGTGATGAAGAGGTCAAGGTTCGATTCTCAACCAGTTGACCTGAGAGTGTTTTTCCTTAAATGGTTAATGCGGGTACATTTCTTCTAAATTAAAACTTCCTCATCCCTTAACTTGTTTAAACGCTGATAGCCCGGATGGATAGTAAGACACGACGAACAATAAATAAAAGAAGAGTAGATTTTTTTGGTCAGAGATGAACCAGCATTACGCCAGTCAGAGAAATAATAGTTTCAATGAAATACAAATCACACCAAGTGGTTCTTATTAGGGTTGACCCTTTTTTTTTTCAAGGAAAGGGTGGAACGGAGTCAGGTCTGCAAACCTATAAATCACCTCCAGGGTCACATTCAGGATTGCCAACCACCACGATAATCCTGCTAATCATCGACATGAAAATATATTACTATTTACGAAATAGAAAGAGAAGGAAAAAATGAGCAGTTTACCCTGCGAGGCATTTTATTTACCTTAAGATAGCTCTTCCCCTTTTCCACTGACGGCTATAAACACTAAATCTACTATTTGCGCATGGACAGCATTGATTTACATTTCAAAATTGTATATTTTTCTTGATATATATATATAGGCTTCAACGGACCTTGACGAGTAAAGACAATTTTTTGCGAATAAACCAAAAATTTACTTCAACATAGAAATAATAATTTTGTGATTAATTGTAAGACTATTTTTAGATTTACCGATATTTAATTTTTTTAATGCCCACCGAATAAAAATATATTGACTTGTCAGGACATCACAGGTAAGCCACGTCCTTAAAAAGGATACAAAATAACATTAGATGTGATCATCCTTACATATCCGTGTAAAAATATATTTAAAAAAATAAACAAAAGAACCGGACATCGCAATTCTTTAAAACCAAAGCACCTTCTCTAAAAAAAAATAATGTTGCTAATGTCATTTTGTGAGCGAGTTTTCCTGTCATGCACAAGGTACCTTTTCCTCAAAGCCTTTTATGTTGGCGTTGATAAATGACGCCATATTTTTAACAGTAGAAGAAAGAGTGATAAAAAAAATGAAGGCAGGGGGGGTAAAAAAAAGTTCCTTGAATCGGAAAATAGCATCTCTCAGCGCACACACTGTGTGACAGTTTTAAAGTCCATCTTTCTTGCTCATCAATACACTCAACTTCTGCAAAGACACGTTTGAAATATTGCACAAACTTTTTCTCTTTTTTTTTTAGACGCAAGAAAACCAAAATTATTTCCTTTGTATTTTTTTTTCTAGCCAAAGGATAAAAAAAAATAGCAAAATATTCATTCTCTTCTTATGAGAAAATGTGAAAAAGAAAATGTTATTTCTGCTGATGAAAGGGAGATCCGGGTTAGAATTCCATGAAGGGCTACTGAAGTTTTTTTACTAAATACTTTCACACTCTCTTTCAACGCAAATGCGGGTATATTACCTCTAAAATGTTTCTTTCCTCACACATACCCCATATAGTAGTTATAATATTATATGCTTATAAACTGAACGCGGTGATTAAAAAAAAGTTATGTGAATACATCTCCTGACGGAATATTTGAGCACGCAGGCTAAGGCGTCAACCTCACTGGTTTGTTCATAATTAGGAGATAAAGCTTAGTTCCAGTTGGGTGTATCATTGAGTGTTTTTTTTACCTAACTGGAGATAAGACACAGTAAAAAAACTTGATTTTTTCGATTTGATTTAATTTTAATAATGTCTATAAACTTAGCTCAGTGGGTAGCGTGTCTGTCTACTGGATTAAGGGTCCCAGTTACATGTATCATTTGTGAAATTTTGGTTTTCCCTTTCACAGTAAGTAATTAATGGCCAGGGGATTGGATGTTGTGTCTGTTCTATATTTAAGTTAGTTTATGGGTCGTGTGCTGAAATTATCAGTTGGTTTTAAAAGTGAATCTTGAATACCTAAGATAAAATAGAAATGTTACTAATTTACTTTCGTATGCTTAAAATTTGGAATTTTTCTCA
This sequence comes from Timema podura, assembly GCA_033556935.1. Taxonomy (NCBI): domain Eukaryota; kingdom Metazoa; phylum Arthropoda; class Insecta; order Phasmatodea; family Timematidae; genus Timema; species Timema podura. The sequence continues at coordinate 52,109,042 of JAVRXN010000012.1, read as the reverse complement.
AATGGTTTATGCGATTTTGTTCAAAATGGTTTCTAGGGGATGTTTTAGGTGATAATTAGGAATATATATATATATAAGATGTTTCTAAACTATCTGCTAAAACTTAAGCCACAGTATCTGTGGGCAGAATGAAACAGAAAATTCTTGTAAAAAAAGTCTAGAAAATTCATTTTGCACTACTAAACGAAAGGTTAAGTTTGACGCAACAACGCCGGGAGTAGGCAGCGGTGAGTACGTAAGTGTACAGCCGGTTGCATTTGACGTGGGCTCACCCTTCGGACACTTTGTTTGCGGCCGAGCACTGCTGCGCGCCTAATTATACGCAACTTGCTCTACACGTACGTACTTACAGCTGCATACCCCCAGCGTTGTTGCGTTGAACTTCAACTCTAATTTATTAATGCAAGACGACTTTTTCAGACAATTTTTTACTAGGATTTTCTCTTTGTTTTTGTCCACAGGTTCTGTGGTTTATGTTTTAAGCAAAGGGTTTATAAACAGTTGGTATACATATAGGCTCATATATACTGTATATAAATATTAAAATATATATATACTGTAGATATATATTAAAATATATATCTACTGTAGATGTATATATTAAAACATATGTATATATATATTAAAATAGATCAGCTGAGGTTAGTTTAATAATGACTATTTTTTTAAATCGGATATATTTAAAAAATGGCGAAATTTTTTATTTCTAAATTTAAATCTGAAGAGTATTTAATTTGATTATTAAAAGGATGTTTGTATTTGTCGAGGACTAACTATTTGAGGTTAGTTTACTGATAAAAGATTTTGTTTCTATTTCAAGAGACTGTACGTATTATTGTACCTTAAATTTGTTTTTAAACTTTTTTTTAAAAAAAAGCTCAATCATTTGACACAAATTCTAGAAGCGTTTTCCCGAAGGAATCACAGCCAAATCTTATTATTAGCTAGCTCCTTCATTCCATAACTTTAATATTCATTCAGATTGCAATGTTAGCACAGCACGGGAGTTTTGTCAAAATGTTTATTAAGTTCACTGATTATTTTTAGCTTTCACTTGTCATATTTTAGAGGATTAATTATTTTACTTGACGTTATACTCTCAGAATTTTGTCTAAAATGTTGATTTATATTTTAATTTGTAAGTAATAATTACTACCCGATAAAATCAAATTACAAAGGCTATATTTTAAATCAATAGTACAAGGACTTGTTTATTCGGTTAAAGGTTTAGATTAGTTGACTACTGAATCTGGGGTTTGATCCTAAATGGGGATGTTAAGATATTTACTAAGTGTATACAGTTCAATTTTTACTGAAAGGTCCTATTAGAAAATACATATATATTTTTGCAGTCAACATTGGTGACCCTTTATTAATGCTATTTTTAATATATTGATGGTATCTATCAAAAGTGACAGCTGATGATCACACAAATTGACATATTAATACGTAAAAGTTTAATTATTTATTAGATTTTCTAGCTTTAGATTGGGCCATTACTATGGAAATTCGATTGTAGTAAGATGTTGGTAGTAATGAAATTATCTGATGGTTAAGAAGTTTCTAAGGCTAATTTAATATATTCATATACAAATACATATTTTTTATAGATATTATAAAATACCTCTGAAATATTACTAATAATATGGTAAAATCTTATCAACGTTGATCGGGAAAAAAAATTTTCCCTTTCTAAATCCTATTATAATATTAGGTTTATTGATTTAAATTTAGTTAGTTATCTAAGTCATAATATATACGAATAATTGGTGTATTTTTTAGTATGGGCGATAATTAAGTCACCCGTTTCATATTTGTAGAGTATACTTAAGAATCAAGCTTTAACTTTATTTAATTCCTGTTATGTTTTAATAAAACCAAGTCTTTTTACTAAAGGTTTCACAGTAGCTGACATACGTCATGCTGTAATAAATTATGACCGTAATAAATGTAAATTCTCAGCTATTCATACATTCCCACTCTTAAGCCAATATATGAATATTAAATAATTAACACCCCTGAGATTTGAGCTAAAATCTGTCGGGAAGGGCAGTATGTTGTTTGAAGGAATAATAAATCGAGAAATATTTCTATAGCCAATGTTTCGGTGAATCTTGCAGTAACCATCTTCTTGAAATAATTATTAATATGTTTTTCTTTTTCTGAACATTACTTCTGAAATGTTGGCCGAAACGTCGTAAATTAAAACGGGATCTATTTTGGATTAGCTATCAACAAGAAACCGACCATTATTAATGATTATGTGCTCAACGTCTTGGAAACCGGCCGAAAATTTATACCAATAGGGCACGGATAGGAAAGAGAAAATTCATAATAAATAAACAAAGATTTACCTGGAGGGGAGCGGGAAACGATTTAGGTACGTAAAAATTATTATTATTATTAGCACCGCGTCATACTACCCATTCGGGTTATACGCACAGTAAAAAAGATACTCTATAAACCTGGTTGGAAATAGAGAGCCAAACTCTCAGTAGCCAACAATCCAAACTTTTTTTTTTCGTAAATGACATATTAAGTCATGCGATTGTTGATGAATTTCGTATCCAATTTATTTTAAAACCGGATAGGTTTGACACTTATGTACTAATATGTCAGGGACGAAAAGAGTTAAATTTAGTTGAAGTGTATCTTCATTTTAATGAAGGGAGATCGGGGAAAAAAAATAATTTAAAGGGAATCAACCTTCTTTACACTCGACCAGGATTTGAACCCCGCATCTCCCTTTCATCGAAAACCCAGTCCAATCAGAGAGTGACATAATAGACCATTCAAATTAAGTTGATAACAAAAATCAAATTCACTGCCATACCGATAGTTAAACGACTCTGCTAAGATATGAATCCCGACCCCTCCTCCAATTTCCGGTTATACTAGGGAGTTCCTGGATTAGGATTTATGACCCCCTCACACACACACATACGGAACTACCTTGGTTCCATTATTGAATTCCATTATCAAATAAAAATTAGGGGAAGGAAGTCAACATCTGTCATTTTTGTGGCAGGCTATTAACAACATTCCGCAGTCCGGTTAAAATGTATGGATCATTTTATAAAATCAAATTATATAGTAGAGTTCAAAGATCGAAACCAAATATCTATCTTGACGCGCTTGATACTGTACACATTCTAATGCTACCTTCGTCTAAATAGTCTGTAACTTCTTATTAAGGAGGGGATGAAAAGGAAGGTGCGAAAAGGTCAGCGTTTTTGTAATTTTCAAAGCAAACAATTTTTTTTTTTGGCAAAATAAATCAAATCTTTTTTCAATCGAAACATAGAGTTTAATTTTATATATAAAATGGTGATATCAACAGTTGTTGAATATATATCAAGGATGTCCCGGAATTTAATGACAACATTTTCTCTTCATTTAAAAAGTTTCTCATCTGATGCCGCTATGCACATAACAGATATTCAACAAATGTTGATATCACCGTGGGAAGAAAATTTAAATCTATGTGTATACTGGAGCAATATTTGATTTATTTTGCAAAAAAAAAAGTTTTATATAAAAACTGCAAAAATACTGTCCTTAACTTGAATACCAACCCCCCCCCCCCTTTTTTTTAAGAAATTACCTACCTGCGACGTAACTTCAAGTCGAATGAGATTTCTCATGTTCACGTTTTTACTTTATAACCGGTGACTTTAAATAAAATAACATTGAAACAAAAACCCTTAAATTTTATAATTGGTCCTATTTTATCGCAATCTTTTTTTTTTTATATTGAAACTTTTTTTAAAAACTTATTATTTTTCGTCTACAACTTAGGTAGGCTATTTGGTTCATTCACAAACATAGCCTGTAGGGATATTCCTGCCAGGTTGTGATTACAAAAAAAGGTCCTTGAAAGTATTTTTATATCAAAAACGAGAGACGAGATGTTTTTTATTTTCTAAACGCAAGTCAATGCTGTTCAAGTTGTTTTGTACAGATATTAGAGTGGGTGTGTCCAAGGAAGAGGAAGGTAAACAAGAGGCCTCGAAAGGTCAACGACTAATTTTCTTATCTCTATTTATGTTTTGTACATTGGCTTCTAAAGGGTGATAGTGATTAGTTGCAACCATTTTGAATTTTAAAATGTTATATTTGGATTTGATTCAAAACATTTTCTTTTTTAAAATACTCTATTTAGATTAAATTAGAACACTTTTTATTTAAAAATACTTGATTCGAAACATTTTAATTTAAAAATTATTCGTTTCGAACCATCTTGATTTTGAAATATTCAATATAGATTCGATTCGAAACACTATCATATTAAAATATTCGATTCGAACAATTTTTATTTTAAAATATTTTATTTAAATTCGGTTGAAACAATTTTTATTTTTACATATTTGATTTAAACCATTTCCATTATGAAGTATTTAATTTTGAATTGATTCAAATTTGTAACGACAAATTTGGATTCGATTCGAAATTGAAAATTATGGATTTGCACGGGTTTTCTTCTTATAACTTTAGTAACTTATGATATTTAGATCTTATTCACCCACTATTCACCCTCATAGTGTGATGTCAACTAACGGGAAACTACAATGCTGTATTCAATAAGCCGCGTAGAAAGAAAAAGATAAATAAATACAAGAAGAATTCTGTAACCGCAAACGAATTTTTTCATAAATCTATTTGGTGTCGTTAGTGAAAATTAAAATCGCCACTGTTTAGTGAAGTATTACTTTAATTTCTATTAAAGTTAATTGGATGAAAATACGACGCGTTTATAAAATTGCCACCTTTTACTTTTATGCCAGTGATTCTTTCATTTCAATTCCCCGCACAGGTGCTCATTTATTTATCTACGAATGATCGGTTCCCGAAACGGCACGTGACGATAGTCGTTTGAAAGTTGGTCCAACTTCTACGTATTCAGCTAGAAACTGGGCCTGTTCTTACTTAACAGGCGAACCATGATTTTTTTTTCTACAACGCTCAACATTTGTTAAATAATGGCGGCTAAACGAGTGCGAGTAAACAGATGGTGTCACGTGGGAACAGAAACTAAAGATGTCGTGTAAGTATTAATTTCGGTTTCTGCCAAAATGTGGTCAATAGTTGGGTACAATGTTTACAAAATTACATTTATTGTACTCACATTTTGATAATTTATTCTTATATAAATATAACTCTACAAATAGCTTGTCAGTTTATATAAACGTGTGCATTAAATGTTCTAACTTTATATATAGTTAGAGCCCGGGCCTGTTCTTAATAAACTCGTGAGCCAAGATTTTAACCTAAAAACAGATTCTGATAGACAAAAACTCATTAAAAACAACGCGTCACTATGGAAACAACCATTTTAACTTTCAGATAAAAGTTATCAGGTACTTAAACCTCCTGATAAAAATGTGATGGATAAATACATTTTATCTGGCAGATAAATGCTACCTTGCACTCATAAGACGCACTTTTAACTTATCCACCAGATATAAATATTTATCTACCAGATTAGAAATTTTACTAACAATGGCTTTGTGTGCAGAGAAATGTATTAACATAAAGCCGAACATTTGCTAACAAGAGCTTTGTGTGCAATTAAATGTGTCATAAAGCCGAATTTGTATGCAAAGCAATCAGTCACCATAGAGCCGAATTTTTACTAACAAGAACTTTGTTTGCAATTAAGTGTGTCATAAAGCTGAAATCTTACTAACAAATACTTTGTGTGAAGAGAAATCTGTCACCATAAAGCTGAATTCTTACTGACAAGAACTTTGTGTGAAGATAAGTCTCTTAACATAAAGCCGAATTCTTACCAACAAGTACTTTGTGTGAAGAGAAATCTGTTACCATAAAGCCGAACCCTAACTAACAAGAACTTTGTTTGAATATAAATCTGTCACCACAAAGCCGATGTCTTACGGACACGGAGTCTGTAGACCAGGCTGGTGCGTGGAACGTGGAATTCAAGGCATTTGTCGACTCTCGATGGAAACCGCAGCCGTGTTAATGCGATCGCGGCGGCGAATAAAAGCTAAGGGTGTCACAACCTCTTCCACCCCCTCCTCAGCAGTATCAGTAACAATGGCTTTTTGGAATTCAATTAACTGTCGACCTCTCACCCCCACCACTTCTTCACGACATTATTAAGCTCTTAGAATGATCCACACGTACTCTATTACCGGGGTCTGTTTATTAAGCCATCGCTGTTGGGAGAGACCTCTTTATTGGTCATCATCAACCCTTAATCCCTTTAACGCCTCATTACTTTCCACGCCACACACACATTTAAAGCGGTTTTAAAATCAAGATTTCCCAAAATGGGCTGACGAAGTAGCCTACCAACCGGTTGGACTATAGCTAATAGATAAACCAACAACACGCTCTAAAAAAGAGTCGGACAAAACTTTCAATTTTGGTACATATTTCATAAACATTTTACTGTTTAAATCTATTTAATATCACTTTAATGTATATCATTTTGAAATCCACCCCATCCCACTTGTTATAAATGATAGCATAGTTGTTATTCAAAAAGAGATATGTTCACTGTCTTAATTTAAATGTTAAGTTTTATTTCGTATATTTATATTTTGTTTGTTCCTTTGTAAGGTATATTTGTACAAACACATTTTATAGTTTTTGTATTTAATATATTATATACATACTTACCATTTTTAAATAGCACATTCATAATTGTTGCAATGTAACAATCTCTAACAGCCATACTAGATACTAGTAGTTCTGTGAACAGTAGACCTCCCTCCATGTTATTATCGTTACTACAGTCTTACTAGTAGTTCTGTGAACAGTAGACCTCGCTCCATGTTATTATCGTTACTACAGTCTTACTAGTAGTTCTGTGAACAGTAGACCTCGCTCCATGTTACTATCGTTACTACAGTCTTACTAGTAGTTCTGTGAGCAGTAGACCTCGCTCCATGTTATTATCGTTACTACAGTCTTACTAGTAGTTCTGTGAACAGTAGACCTCCCTCCATGTTATTATCGTTACTACAGTCTTACTAGTAGTTCTGTGAACAGTAGACCTCGCTCCATGTTCTTATCGTTACTACAGTCTTACTAGTAGTTCTGTGAACAGTAGACCTCGCTCCATGTTATTATCGTTACTACAGTCTTACTAGTAGTTCAGTGAACAGTAGACCTCCCTCCATGTTACTATCGTTACTACAGTCTTAGTAGTAGTTCTGTGAACAGTAGACCTCCCTCCATGTTATTATCATTACTACAGTCTTACTAGTAGTTCTGTGAACAGTAGACCTCCCTCCATGTTACTATCGTTACTACAGTCTTACTAGTAGTTCTGTGAACAGTAGACCTCCCTCCATGTTATTATTGTTACTACAGTCTTACTAGTAGTTCTGTGAACAGTAGACCTCCCTCCATGTTATTATTGTTACTACAGTCTTACTAGTAGTTCTGTGAGCAGTAGACCTCCCTCCATGTTATTATCATTACTACATTCTTACTAGTAGTTCTGTGAGCAGTAGACCTCTCTCCATGTTATTATTGTTGCTACAGTCTTACTAGTAGTTCTGTGAACAGTAGACCTCCCTCCATGTTATTATCGTTACTACAGTCTTACTAGTAGTTCTGTGAACAGTAGACATCCCTCCATGTTATTATCGTTTATACAGTCTTACTAGTAGTTCTGTGAACAGTAGAACTACCTCCATGTTATTATCGTTACTACAGTCTTACTAGTAGTTCTGTGATCAGTATACATAGCTCCCTCCATGTTATTATTGTTACTACAGTCTTACTAGTAGTTCTGTGAACAGTAGACCTCACTCCATGTTACTATCGTTACTACAGTCTTACTAGTAGTTCTGTGAACAGTAGACCTCCTTCCATGTTATTATCATTACTACAGTCTTACTAGTAGTTCTGTGAACAGTAGACCTCGCTCCATGTTATTATTGTTGCTACAGTCTTACTAGTAGTTCTGTGAACAGTAGACCTCACTCCATGTTATTATCGTTTATACAGTCTTACTAGTAGTTCTGTGAACAGTAGACCTCCCTCCATGTTATTATCGTTACTACAGTCTTACTAGTAGTTCTGTGAACAGTAGACCTCCCTCCATGTTATTATTGTTACTACAGTCTTACTAGTAGTTCTGTGAACAGTAGACCTCGCTCCATGTTATTATCGTTTATACAAGTCTTACTGTAGTTCGTGAACATAAACCTCCCTCCATGATATAATACTACATTCTTAGTATTCTGTGAGCATAGACTCCCTCCATGTTATTACGTAACTACAGTCTTAACATATAGTTCGTGAACTAACCTCCTCCAAGTTATTTTGTTGCTACAGTCTTACTGTAGTTCAGTAAACAGAATCCTAACTCCATGTTATTTCGTTTATACAGTCTTACTAGTTCTGAACAGAGACCTCCTCCATGTATTACGTTACTACAGTCTTAACTAGTAGTTCTGGAACAGTGGAACCTCCCCATGTATTTTCTACTACGTCTTATAGTAGTCTGTGAAAGTAGACCTCCGCCAGTTATTACATACTACAGTTTACTAGTAGTTCTGTGAGCATAGCCTCTCTCCATGTATATCGTTACTACATTCTTACTAGTAGTTCTGTGAACAGTGACCTCCCCCCATGTTATATCTTACTACAGTTTACTAGTAGTTCTGTGAACAGAACCTCCTCCATGTATTATCTTTACTACAGGTCTTACTAGTATGTTCTGTGGAACAGTAGGAACCCTCCTGTTATTAGTCGTTATCATCCTTACTAGTACTTCTGTGAACAGTAGACCTCACTCCAGTCACTACTACTACATTCTACAGTAGTTCTGTAACATAGACCTTCCCCATGGTTATCGATTACTCCCAGTCTTACTAGTATTCTGTGAACAGAAACACCTCATGTTATTATCGTTTCTAACTAATAGTCTGTGATCAAAACTGCTCCCTCACATTTTTACGTTACTACAGTCTTACTAGTAGTTCTTGAACTGTAGACCTCCCTCCATGTTACTATCGTTACTACAGTGCTTATAGTAGTTCTTGAAATGACCTCCCTCCATGTTATTATCGTATACAGTATTACTAGTATTGTTCTGAAAAGTAGACCTCGCTCGTGTTCTTATCGTTATAAGTCTTATAGTAGTGTAACAGTAGACCTCTCCATTATTTCGTTGCTACATCTTATATTTGTTTGTGAACAGTAGACCTCCTCCTGTTATATCGTACTAAGTCTTACTATATTCTGTGACAGTAACATCCCTCATTGTTATTATCGTTTATAATTTAACTATATTCTGTGAACATAGACCTCCCTCCATGTTATTATGTTACTACAGTCTTACTAGTGTTCTGTAACAGTAGACTTCTCCAGTACTACGTTATACAGTCTTAGTAGTAGTTCTGTGAACAGTAGACCTCCCTCCATGTTATTATCGTTACTACAGTCTTACTAGTAGTTCAGTGAACAGTAGACCTCCCTCCATGTTTATATCGTTACTACAGTCTTACTAGTAGTTCTGTGAACAGTAGACATCCCTCCATGTTATTATCGTTTATACAGTCTTACTAGTAGTTCTGTGATCAGTAACCTCCCTCTATGTTATTATCGTTACTACAGTCTTACTAGTAGTTCTGTGAACAGTAGACCTCACCTCCATGTTATATCGTTTATACAGTCTTACTAGTAGTTCTGTGAACAGTAGACCTCCCTCCATGTTATTATCGTTACTACAGTCTTACTAGTAGTTCTGTGAACAGTAGACCTCGCTCCTCCATGTTATTATCGTTTACTACAGTCTTACTAGTAGTTCTGTGAACAGTAGACCTCGCCTCCCATGTTATTATCGTTACTACAGTCTTACTAGTAGTTCTGTGAACAGTAGACCTCGCTCCATGTTATTATCGTTACTACAGTCTTACTAGTAGTTCTGTGAACAGTAGAACCTCCCTACAGTTATTATCGTTACTACAGTCTTACTAGTAGTTCTGTGAACAGTAGACCGCTTTGGATTTCAAGATGTATTATTTTCTTGGTGATCAAGTTATACAGAACACAAATCTCCTGAACCGCTGCGGCTAGGGAATTGTCCTTTGGGTTTGGGGGTTAGCTACAGACGCTAGACTTCGAACCCCCCATACCACCAACCACCCAACCACACCGGACGAATTCCATAACTGAAAAACTATACATTGAATTGAGCTAAAATTTTACATGGGCTTAGCTCAAAACTTTGGTTAACATATAGCCTATTTAAAATAACTTACAATTTAACCTAAAACACAAACTCCACTCCTTTCCTCACTACCAACCTATACCTATCTCCGAGACCGCTGAGGCCAGAGAGTCACCTTTCGGAGCTAGATTTCGAACACCCCCACCGGCCTCACCACCTCTAGACGTACCTCCGTACCACTGGGGAAGAGGGGCTAGCCTAAATTTAGCAATAACTTTCAATATTAACTACCTATTATAGTTTACCCGCCTCGGTGGCATAGTTAGCTAACGCGCTAGTAGTGTTGAGCTCTACTGCCGAGGACGGGGAGGTCGAGGTTCGAATATAGGTCGGATAAACGGGGGGGGGGGGGGGGTCCTAAATGGTTTTCCACTTTCCCTCCACGCAAATGCGGGTTCACTTCCTCTATATTTAACCTTCCCAATTCCTAACCCATCAGCGTAATTAGTACTTAAGCGTATAACCCGAACGGGCAGTAAGACGTGGTGCTAAATAATAATAATATTATAGTTTGTATCCATTTGTGAATCAAGAAACTGATACATACTAATCACTGACACACCAGACATCAGTCAGCTTCAGCTTCGATAAAATATTGATATTTAACTTCTTTAAAAAACTATTATAAATGTAAAGTTTTTTTTAAAAAAAAAGTTCTTCCTCTATAAGTTTATGTGGTATAGGCCACACAAGTCGTCCTGTCTGCGGAGGTTTAATGCCGCACATGTGCCCTTATTGGATCTCAGGTGCTCAAATTAATGGTACGCAAATAGTTGGCGTGAGTTCAACCCATAGGAAGCGTTCCAGACTCCTTGGCCCATTTATCTCACTCAAAGGACGGGTCGGCTGTTAGATAGGGTTTACTGGAGGAGGGGGAGGTGAAGGAAGGGGAAGCTTGACTGGACAGCGGTGAGGGGAGGGGGGGGAAGGAGGACTCGGGACCCAATCCATCAATCTGCCAAGTCAGACGTTATTTGCCGCCGAAAGTTGCGTTTTTTTTTAAAAACGAACTGGAGACTAAAAGTGGCCACTTCTTTTACGTGTGAGCTTTTTTTTTTTTTTTTGGTCTCGTTGTGAAGAGTAAAAGTATTTGTCCGTCACTTCTACGTCAAGAAATATCAAGTTTTCATCAAGCTTGTATGTCTATTTTGACGCTCAAACTGTCTTCTCCATTGTTCTCTCTATTTTGAGGATACATCGGACAATGGCGCGTATAGGAGAAGGGGGTTACGGGGGGGGGGGCAGTATTCGACAAATTGCCTTATTCTCTCTAAAGATGAAGAAAAATTTGAACAAAAGCTTCAAACATATGAAATACGAAATTCACACGTTCCGACCCATGATGCATTGAAACACAAACTAAGAAACAGCTGATTACCGAACATTCTATTTTATATTGAATAAACAGTTTTTAATTATAATAATTATTGTGTTGTACCATGAAACATATCCTCCTACGCCAATGCGGGCACACTTGCTCTCAATTCAACCTTCCTCTTCGATAAATCATTAACATAGCTATTACTTAATATGCGCTATTGCCCGAACAGGTAGTAAGAAGCGGTGCTGAAATAAAAAAAAAACCCAACAAGAACGACACACACGCTTTCCATTTGACGAATGATTGAAATAATCTTACAATAGAGTCAGCTGTCTGCTAGTATCGCACTTTGTAAGTACATTCGCACAGATTTGAGTTGGCTGATTGATGTTGTCATGAAGAAAGGGGACTTCTTAAATTATTAAAAAGTCTCGCTGAACAGACAACGCCAACGAGAGTGAAATCTTATGATCTGCTTGGAACTCATCACTTGATAAAGTTTCTGCTCTTTTTTGTAAGTAAGTAAGAATCGAGTATATCGAGGTATCGAAGAATCGAGTTTGACATCCTTAAATAAAATATTTCTCCCTGATTAATAGCAACTAGATTCTTACCTGAGTAGATTTGGTGCTGTAAATAGATTAAGAGCTGGGATAGGAGTCGTTTTTAAAACTATCATCGTGTCGTGAGAGGGAAAATATGCATTTAGATTCTAATCAAACACCCAAAGATAAATAATATGTAATATTGATATAGCCTTTAAGAGTAAACTTTTAACTTAAAAGTCTAGGGAGGGCTTATTATGTAGAGATTTTCCCATTAGACAAGTTTATAATATATTTTAGTAGAATAATCTGCATTAGAGTAATTATCATAAATACATGAAACCTTAACAGGCGGTAAGACGCGGTGATAAAAAAATAAATAGCGAATCAAAATTGTATAGACACGTAGATTTCAGTCGGTGCTTTCAGGAAATTTAATTTTTATGTAGTTTCATTGAAAAATTTGAGCAGTTGACTTTATTTTATTGAGACACATCAGTAAGAATTCATTGAGTAAGGATAGATACATTCAGCTAAACTGTATAACGATAAAGAGTGATTTTTTTTTAATGAGTGGATGTAAGAACATTCGACAACCCGCTGAGATTATAAACCCGGATTCATAGTCAGAAAAGGAAAAAAACTATCGTACAACTCCGCAGTCTAGAAACTAATTAAAAAGCTTGTTCCATACGCCCATGTTTTCATCTGTTTACTAATTAAAATGTAACAATCTGGTGATGAAATGTAATGGCTTACCTGAAGTCTTAGTAATTAATAGTTGTCTGCGCTTGCTAGCGCTTTGAAACCAATTAAAATAAGCAAACATTCTGTGCCTGCAAGATTCTATTCTCTTCCTGTGACACAAACAATTTTTGTGCTAGAAATACTTTGTTTATTTTTTTACCATACGATTGAAATGAACAGGATACAATTTGGTTATAGCCTAATACACATATATTTTTTTTAGCACCGTTCAGTAACCTATGTACTCAATTATGCTAATAGTTTCAGGAATTAGGAAGATAAATGATTACCCACACTTGCGTGGAGATAGGGTGGAAAAACCCCTTCAGTACATCTGACCGAGGTTCGAACTTCGATCTCCCCAACATCGTCAGTCTATTTTATCGCGAAAGTGACACGTTAGACCGTGCGGCCACCGAAAGGGTGGTTGTCATGTTAAAGTTATGCTACAGCCCAGCGACAGAAAAGTTAATTGATCTATCTTAATGTATTCATAGTTCAAGTCATGTGATCTGTTATTGTCACTTTTGATAGAATCTATGAAAATAACTCACTAATAATATAGTAAAATGTTTTCAATTTTGGCCACAAAAAAAGTGTATAGTTTCTAAAAGGACCTTCTTATTAAAATTGGGGTGTAATCTCGTATTGAGGAGAAAAGTTATGGTTTAATTTATTTTTAACAGTCTATAAAAAAGCTTGTTCAGCATGGATAGGATTCCTTTTTTTACGAGTTGATATTATAAACTGAATTAAAGATAGTAGTGATTTTTTTAAATCTTCGGTTAGTATAAAAGACAATACATTTTTAACAAATCGTGTTTTTCCCATCACAACACCTATTACAGGGCCCTGGAATCACTTAAATCACAGTCTCGCTCCACGGATAGCACGTAACTTAGCTGGATAATACAGCTCGAACTAAGACCTACATTGTGTTGAAGAGTTCCATTTTCTATTTTAAAAAACATTCTATGGAAACCAATTTAATATAATTAAAAAATATTATTTCACTGATCTGATTTCCCTATGGTCTTGTGACGAATGAAAAAAATAATAATAAAAAAATCTTATGTGTTTGTTATTTATAGTATTCGTGTTTAATATCCCGGTTAATCGGGTGTGAGATGGATTATTATTATTAGGTCCTGTACTTACCTGTTATCAGTGACGGTTAGTCAGAGGTAAACCAGAAACTCCTTAAGAGCGCCCCCTCTGTTTAACTATGATGGTCGAGCATCACTAGAGCGCTCTGGTGGAGGTTGAGCATTCGTGACCGGCTTCTTCAGCTCTATCGACAAAAAAAAACCGCACAAACAAACACGATTTGTATCAGAATGTTTTGTCGTGTTTTCACATTGTAATTAATGTGATATAGCTTATTATATAATAAAATATAAGTTCTAAATAGTAGGAAAGGTAGAATAAAGTGTTAAAACAATTTTTAAATATACATATTTTTAAAAAATGTGGAGATTTGTATTGATGTAAGTGAATGATAGGGAAGGAAGCCAACCTGAAGGGCTAGTTTAGGATTTAAAAGAGAACAAATAAACTTCACACATTGTTTCTTCACACACTATTCACTCTTGCATTTTGTTATCACTTTCACAGTAACACATAATTTTTGGGAATATATTATATTTCATATTAACAAAGATAGATAAACATAAATCCAAACATTATGTTAACCAGTGAAAGAGATAAAATAAACGGAAGTGTGAAAAAATGAAGAGATAATTTCATATTATGTTTCTATCAAGGCCTAGTCTATCTCTCTTATCAGGTCGTGTTCTTTCCTTATCATTTACATTATTTTACAGTGTTTCCACACAGTTTTAATATATTTTCAAGCCAATGCACAATTATTAATTTTAAAAATATAGTTTGATAGTTTTATATTTTTCTCCTCCCATTTGCGTCTCACTACCCTCCCAGGCTATCCGCATATTAACAGACATTGGTTAGGTATGATAAGGATATAGCTAAGAACATGTACCCACATTTTCGTGTTGAGATAAGGGAAAGCCATTTAGGAAAAATCACCCTGCAACACCAAACTGGGACTCGAACCACGGCCTACCCGTTTCCTACAAACCGGAATATATTTTATGTCTGCCCATGTGCCTATAGTGCAGTTTTAATTTATTAAAAAGATTTGGTCATAGTTCTTGTAATGACACGCACCGGTGGGTATGCGGACTAAGCGTCAAGCTCATCTATTCAGGTGAAAAGGTCAGGATTTGAATCTCGGTTAGATTAACTAAGAGGGTTTATTTTCCTAGATGGTTTTCCCACTCTACCTCTGTGAAAATGTGGGTACCTTTTACGATACAAATTAATTGAATGCGTATTGCCTGGGAGGGTAAGAAGAAAAAATATATCAGTCTGGACCAGAGTTTTTAAAAAAAGGTGTGCCACGGCACACTAGTGTGTTGCGAAGGGTCAGAAGGTTTGTTGCGAGAGTCTTTGGAAAAAGAAGTGAAAAAAATGGAGGAGTAAAAATACATTGTTTAAAATCTATACTCAAAATTATTTTTTTAAATTATACAATTAGTGGAATTTTAGCTATTTTAAACACCCTCTTACTAACAATTTTAAAAAACCCATAACATTTATATTTTAAAAAACCAATGGTGTGCCTTGACAAATTCAGTGCCTTTTTCAGTGTGCCGTGTAGTGAGTTGGATAAAGGTTTGAAAATCGCTGTTGTGGACTAAGGAACAATATGAGCTCGTCCATACCGTAACTAAGCAGCGAGGGGGCTGGCGGAAGTACGTCTGGCGGCCGGTAGATGGGAGTGAAGATGAAATCAGGAAGCCTGTTCACCTTAGGCTCGGTCACTCCGGCGGTTTCCGGATCCGTTAGAGTCCTCCTACTACTACGTCTTCTCCTCTAAAAACAAACAGAGTTAACATTTGAAAATAACAAAACACATCACAATCGGATTAGCTGTGAGCTGTTGTCAGGGTTCAAGCGAAATGTTACGTCAGCCAGTGGCGGAGGATGTACGTTTCAAGGGGAAAACATAACACGAGTGACATAAAATTGTTGTAAGTCATATATATTTTAAAGAAGAAAAGAATTAGTTTACTAAAACTTATAACAGCCTCCACCAATTGTAGTGGAACTTCTCTGGGCCCAAGTTATTGGGTCCCAACCGGACAATTAACTCTCCAAGACTTTTAACTCTCAAAGTTTAATTTAATTTACCCCGAGTGTAGCGGGGTTTTTTTGGAAATTTTTCCCCGCATCCCTCAGTTGCTAGTTACTTCACGTGTTTTAAGTCAAAATTACATTTTATAACTTTAATGTTGGTATTTGTATTCTCTGTATCTATGTAAATGTATGTATTATGTCTCTTTAACAAAATAAACTAAACTAAATAATAATATTTAGCACCGCGTCTTACTGCCCGTTCGGGTTATACGCCTAAGTACTAATTACGCTAATGGATTAGGAATAGAGTAGGTTGAATTTAAAGGAAGTGAACCCGCATTTGCGTGGAGGGAGAGTGGAAAACCATTTAGGAAAAACCACCCCCAGTTCACCCGACCGAGATTCGAACCTCGATCTCCCCGTCCTCGGCAGTCGGGCTCAACACGACTAGCGCGTTAGCCAACTACGCCAACGAGGCGGGTAACTAAACTAAACTAAACTAAACTAAACTAAACTAAACTAAACTAAACTAAACTAAAACTTATAGGATTTAAATTGTAATTTTCTTCAGAGATTATTAATTTGTCTTCAGAAAAAAATATTAATTTTATTTATACAGGTTGTTTCAGTGAAAGCGTACAAAAATTAAACAGGACTTATGGGATGCTCTACCGAACATTTTGAGACAGGGAACGTGTGGTGTGTGAAGCCAGCTAAAGGGGGATATTAGCCTAAACATGTGGGGGAGAGCCTGAAGGCTATTCAGTATGGGGATATCTCTAATCACTTGTGAATGAGACCTCGTTGGACACAGACTTGGAATCGGTTGCGAGGCTTATCGTCGCATGTGATGTGATTCGCAACACGCATGGGATATTTTAACGGGTGCGGCACAATCTCGTACGACGATGTCATCATGCTTGCATTGGTTTGGTGGCCGTCATTTTGGGCAATTGTTGTGAGGTACGAAATGTTAGGTTTCCTCCGGTCTGTCCACACGTTCCCTCCCTCAAAATGTTTGGTAGAGTATCCCTTATGTCCTGTTTAATTTTTGCGTGCTTTCACTGAAACATCCTGTATGTATAATTATACACATGTAATACTTTTTTTTTAAAAAGAAAATTTCAATTTTAAACTTGAATAATTGAAAATCAAATCAACCTTAAAACAATATAACTCATTTGAATTTTTTATGACTCAAGTAACTATTAGGGCATTTTTTTACACCCATCTAAAATTAAATTCAACAGCATAATATCCGTGGACAAAGGCGTCAGTCTCATCTTGTCTGACTTTACCGGTATCGGACAAGTCAGGGTTCGAAACCAGTCTGGTTGTATCAACGCAAATTTATCCCCACTAATTGGTATCCTACTTTACTTACATGCAAATTCGGGTATACTTCTTCTAGATCCCCCCTCTCTTATCTATACTACCATTAGTGTAAATATACGGTTAGTCGGGACGGGTTGTAAGACGTGATGCACGGATATATAAACAAAATAATGTAGGTATATATTTTACCTTGTTCTCTTTATCATTGCCTTGAGATCTGGTTTTTGTAGAACATCCCAAGCAGTAACGACCTCATAGCTTCATCAGAACGCACAGAACTAAGAATATGATCAAGGAATGTATTCATTCTACCTTTTTGTAGAAAATATCAAGCAGTAGCAACCTCATAGTTTCACCAAAGCATACAGAACTAGGAATGTGTTCAAGGAATGTATCTATTTTACCTTGTTTTGTTTGTGGATGTCCTGAGATCTGGTTTTTGTAACACATCCCAAGCAGTAATGACCTCATAGCTTCACCAGAACGTTACATAACTAGGGATATTATCAAGGAATGTATTCATTCTACCTTTTTGTAGAAAATATCAAGCAGTAGCAACCTCATAGTTTCACCAAAGCATACAGAACTAGGAATGTGTTCAAGGAATGTATCTATTTTACCTTGTTTTGTTTGTGGATGTCTTGAGATCTGATTTTTGTTGAACATCCCAAGCAGTAATGACCTCATAGCTTCACCAGAACGCACAGAACTAAGAATATGATCAAGGAATGTATTCATTCTACCTTTTTGTAGAAAATATCAAGCAGTAGCAACCTCATAGTTTCACCAAAGCATACAGAACTAGGAATGTTTTCAAGGAATGTATCTATTTTACCTTGTTTTGTTTGTGGATGTCTTGAGATCTGGTTTTTGTTGAACATCCCAAGCAGTAATGACCTCATAGCTTCACCAGAACGTTACATAACTAGGGATATTATCAAGGAATGTATTTATTTTACCTTGTCGATGTCTTGAGGTTTGGTTTTTGTTGAACATCCCAAGCAGAAACGACCACATATCTTCACCAGAACGTACACAAGAGCTATAAATACGGCCATGCTTAGAAAGCCTATTAGAAGAAACAATTGGTTTTGCCGTTCAATCTGGAAAACATTTATTGGTTGGGTTTGTTAAAATTACACTGGTATTATACCTTTTTCTTTAGTTTTAGTTTTATCAGAGAAGACTCGGTATGAATCTATATTTTGATACACTATATACTTGATTGAACTTTTTTTTTTCCGAGCACGAAGGTATACACATCACACAAACCACAAACGAGCCTAACATGAAACTTTACAGTTGAGTTGAGGTATTACAATTATTTTAATAAAACACTTATTTTTTGGTAAAAATAAAACAAATATTGTTTTGGTAGACAACATCTCTTGAATATATTATTTTATCATAGATGGAATTTCCGTTTGAATACCTCGATGTTTATGAAAAATATCTAAGAACTATTTAATTTAAACTTAAGGCCCTTGGCCCTGCTGAGTGCAAGTCTAAAACCTATTTTGTGGGATGGTGGGCGGGAGGGTGAAAGACATGGCGTGGCTTCACAACCAACCAAAGTATCCTTCCGCGCCAACAAGAACAGATGGATCACGTAAACCGTAGATGGCGCTAGCTACCGGACAGGTCTTGCGGAAAAAACATACGTTTGGAAATATCAGTTTTCTCGAGAACGAGTGAAATTTTTATGTTAATATTTCCAACATCCCTTCTAAGATAATATATCGATGTTTATTAATTGTTACATTTTATTATTTTTTGTTATGGAGGCGGCAGTTTTCTATTGAAAAATGTAAATTTTATCGATATTTGATCACTGTTAAAATTATAGAGGAGATGTGAATATAAAACGTACATCAAAAGTAATCAACATGCTTCTATTCCTGAACAAACTTTTTCCGAAAAGAAAATTGCAAAACAATAAAATTTCTTGAAAATAACCGTTTGTGCCCGTGGATCTGCATTTCTATGCCAATTGCCTTAGTGTATCTTCTGATGCATGTATTTATTTTGACCAAATAAGTGTTTTGTTATAAAAATGCAGTACTGATATTAGCTTGCATCCCTTTCCATCGAACCTTAATTATATTCTCACATCCATATCACATACATATTTATTTATTAGGTAGAAGGATTAACCTACATGTCGGAATAGAACCAAGGTCCTTTAGACTTGTGATCGACCACACTAACCGCGTAATCATGGAGGGGAGTGGCAATATTCTTTGTTTAATTAGAGCTGCATTGATGTAAATTATCATGTGTGTATACTCAAAGGTACAAAATAGTAGATAAATATTTCAATAAAAAGGATCGAGTTAAGAATTAAATTGATCACTTTGGAATTCTTGGGATGTACAAATTAATATCAGCTTTATTTACGTATTAATTATGACTCATAAATTAAAAACAGTGTGTATTCTTATGTTTATAAAATTTGAGTAATAATAATAAAGTCGACAAGCATACGAGCTATTATTCAGACCATATTATTGCACCTACAAAAAAAAATATTTTTTTCTTTTTTAGCACTTCGACTTTACTACCTGTTCAGTTTATATGTATATGAACTAATTGCGCTAATATTTTAGGAATGAGGAAGCTTGGGTTTTTAGGAAGTGTACCTCATTTGTAAGGAGTGCGAATGAAAAACAATTTAGGAAAAAAGTATCCTAATTGCACCCGACCGGAATTCTAACCCCGATCTCCCTGTCATCGGCAGTCTAGTCTATTGCGAGAGTGATGCCTTAGGCCATGCGGCCACCGAAGCAGGTTAGAGTTACTATACATTATTACATATTATGTTTTTGGAAACTAAGAATATTTTGTTTTAGTAACGGGCTTTTAATCAATATAATATATTGTTCCCTACTTACCTCCGATCTCAAGAATATTAGGTTTTGTGATTGAAGATCTTCTGATGAATCTGTTGTTTTTACGAAAGATTCTTTTATTTCTATATCATTCCTGGTATCCTCATCATATGCTGGGTCGACGATGTCTTTTTTATCTGTTGTTGTCTCAGTATCTTCATCAGACACTGGTTCAGCACTATCTTCATCAGGTGTGGACTCTCCTGAATTTTCATCATTGGATTGCTCACTAGTATCTTCATCATTTGATGTTTCATCATTATCTTCATCAGCAGATGTCTCACCATTATCTTCATCCGTAGATGTATCAGCGTTATCTTCATCAGCAGATGGTTCACCGTTATCTTCATCCGTAGATGTCTCAGCGTTATCTTCATCGCAGATGTCTCACCGTTATCTTCATCAGCTGATGCCTCACCGTTATCTTCATCAGCTGATGTCTCGTCGTTATCTTCATCAGCAGATGGTTCACCGTTATCTCATCCGTAGATGTCTCAACGTTATCTTCATCAGCTGATGTCTCGTCGTTATCTTCATCAGCAGATGGTTCACCGTTATCTTCATCAGTAGATGTCTCAGCGTTATCTTCATCAGCAGATGTCTCACCGTTATCTTCATCAGACGATGTTTCACCAGTATCTACATCAGATGACGATGGTTCATCAGTATCTCCAACATGTTTCGGGTCCGCAGCTTTGAAGATTAAAGCACCCTTGCTTTCATTCCCACCTTCATATTCACCCAGTAATCCGGCATTTTCTGCGCTTGAAAAACATTTATATTGAGATTTGATGGTTGAAATTTATCTACATGGAAAACATGATAGAATTAGGTTTGAAATAAAATTTTGCATTTTCAGGATTTCATTATTTGTATTTTAGGCCATATATTTTCTCAGATAAACCTAATTTAAATTTTGGAAATAAAAATTATCACCAATAACTAAATTAGTGTAACCTCATGCCATGTAATGTATCTTTACTTAGTATATATATATATATATATATATATATATATATTATATAATATATATATATATATATATATATATATATATATATATATATATATATATATATTGTGAAGAATGATCCTAAGCGCGGGATGATTCCTGGATAGATCAGTCTTTAGAGTATTGGCTCACTAAACCAAAGGTCCCGAGTTCGATTTCCCATGTCCAGGTGTTATTTTTATTATATATATATATATATAATATATATATATAATAAACCTACATAGCACAAGATAATCTTTCCTCAGTTCAACCTGAATTTACCAAGACCAGCCTTTAGTGTTCTATAAAGATATATAACTTATATTTCTAATGGTCATTACTTGTACTATAATTTACATATAATATTATATCGATTAAATAAATATATAAATAAGATGTAGTGAGAATAGTTCAAAATTTGTACAGTATTCTCTTTGTTTTAAAACTTTTTTAAGGAGATAAAGGTCGTAGGAGGTAAAGCTCTTTTCACTAGCTATTTACATACCTTAATCTTTATCATCTACCAGAACCACTCCCCACATTTCAGAGTAAGATCCGTCAGTGGGTCAGCACCACATATTGGCAAAAGAACAAGATTAAAAGCGTATTTTCTTTTAAATTGAGTAAGATATAGCACATTGACAGCTACCCACGATTCCATCAAACCTTTCCACACATGTTTATTCATCATACACAATTCCACTCTACAATATATTATTTAAACCGTGAAACTTGTCAGATGAAAGCAATGTTGTTTTATAACATTTTTGGGGCAAATTTTGACGACCTATTCACGTTATTGAAAAACCCTGATTGGCAAACCAATATTTTTTTTATGAATAATTTACTGTCGACGATATTAATGTTATTTTATTGTTTGGCTGTATTCATTGCTTTGTTATATCCCGAGCTACGAACAAAGAGAAATGCAGAAAGGTCAGTCAAAATTAATATAAATTATATAATGCATACAAAATGAGGACTATGTATGTACAGAATTTGGTTGAACGTTATCGAAAAATATGTCCACCGAGTTTTTTTTTTGGATTTTAAAAATCCAAACACACAGTTTAAAATAATGCATTCCCAGTCCAACTTAAATATTTAATATTGTTCCCATAGTAAGGGATCGCTAACGATAATAACTGTAATTTTTAAAAGTATAGAACAGAGTATAAGATATAATTATATCAATAATTTTCTCAACACTGGAAAATGAATACATTAAATTACGATGAAGTTCAAAATTAAAATTTTAAGCTTGGTCAAAATCCGTTGGTTTTGAAAAAAATAAATATTTGTTCACGTTTAGACAACACACATATGTATTTAAAAATAGTTTGTTCCAAATTGAATAGTTTTTAATTAGTGTTTTATATTAAAGCTAATCAATCTGTCAGAGTTGCATGTCTAGTGATAGTATTAAGCAAAGCCGTAGCCAGTTAATAATTTCAGGAGATGGGGGGGGGGGGGTTGGTGGGCACAGCCCCCAATTGCCGGAGGCTAGAAAAAAATTATGAAATATCAAACACCTCTAGAAGCTATCTGAAGTTTTTTTTATAGCAACATAGCCACCTAACTGCCAAAGACTAGGAGAAATTCTAGATATTAAACACCTCTAGAGCTATCTGAAGTTTTTTGAAGGCAACATAGCCCCCTATCTGACAAAAGCTGTAAAAAACTAAATATTTCACTATAAAACCTCTCAAAGTGTTATTTATTGTAACATAACCCCCAACTGCTGAAACCAAGGAAAAATTCTAGATATTAAACACCTCTAGAAACTACCTGACGTGTTTTTTTTTTCTGGCAACCTAACACCTTAACTGCCGAAGGTTAGGAATAATTTTAAATACTAAACATCTCTTGAAGCTCTCTTTTTATGTTAACACAGCCCCCTAATTTGTACTTGTACCTTAATTTTGATATTGTTCGAACCATAAATAAAGCCATATATATTTTATTCATAAAATCTCGGGGGGGGGGGGGGTTAAAACCCCAAATACGCCCCCAACTACGGCCTTGGTATTAAGTGCTTCACATAAATGAGTTCTTTTTAAGTTTCGAGGTACCTGGAAAATCTATCAGATGCATCAACAAAATAAGTATATTTAAATTGGATTCTAATAGAATAATATTTTTGTACTAAATTAGATTGGATACGTTTTTCTAGGTAAGTTTATATTCTTCGTTTACCCTGAAAGTTAGTAAGCTCATTATACCACTATGGTGTAGATTGTAAGTTAGGGTTATAAATTAATTTGTAAAGGTAAGGCTGCTACCTTTAAAGCAGGTGAACGGAGTTTATATGATACTATGATGTTTTAGAGGAGAGGAAAGGATATGACTAAAGGAGGAAGAATGGAGAAAGGTGAAGGCCCAGCCACAGGCTGTAAACAGTTAATAATTATGAATAAGTTTTTTGTATGACTGGTATAATACTCTTAAGATAAATATTATATTGTTTATTGCTCTGTAGCAAGGAATTAAAAGTATTTATTGCGAACAATTTTATTGATTTTTGCAGGAATAAAAAGTAGGAATAGGAGTAAAATACAGATCTAGGGCCAGTAAGAAGACGGCTTACTACATTTTGTAATAGCTTTCGTATGATATGGTAAAAGGCTAAAAATGCTACACTCTATGATTGTAAACACGTAAAATATTTACCGCGAGAATCTGAGAGCTTCGTTTCTTCTACTTCAATCACTAAGGGGTAGTTAGAAGAGTCATCCTCCGTTTGGTTTTTGATATCATGGGGACCGTCGGTAAATTCTATACGATATATTTCTTTTTCAGTATCCGTTGGATTTTCTGGCAACTCTGTATCGCTTGGTTTTTCTTTAGTAGCTGTGGGCTTTAGGATTTTACTATCCAATGGAGCTTTATTATCAGTTTTTACCTTTGACCGCACTACACTCATTTGTTTTTCGTCGGTGTCTGTGGGATCATCAGGAGATTCTCCATCATCTGGTGACTCTTCAGTATCTGATGGTTCTATTGAAATTCCTACATCTTCTGATTGTTTATCACTATCAGAGATTTTTCGTTATCGGTTGATCTTCTATTTCAGAAGATTGTTCCTGTGATTTTAAATCTCCTTGTTTTTTATCGTGTCAGTGAATCATCAGGGGATTCTACGTCATTTAATGACTCTTCAGTATTTGAGGGTTCTTCTGATATCTCTGCATCTTCTGCTTGTTCACCAGTGTCAGTGGGATCATCAGGGAATTTTCCTTCATCTGATAACTCTTCAGCATCGGAATAATTTCTCTTGTTTTTCATCAATGTCAGTAGAATCATCAGGGATTCTACTTCATTTGATGATGCTTCAGTATTTGAGGTTTTTTCTTCTGAAATCTCTACATCTTCTGCCTGCTCACCCGTGTCAGTTGAATTATCAGGGATTTCCGTCATCTGATGACTCTTCAATATCTTCTGGTGATTCGACCTCTCCTTGTTCCTCATCAGTGTCCGTGGGATTATTATGGGATTCAACATTATCTGATGACTCTTCAGTACTTGAGGGTTCTTCTGAAATCTCTACACCTTCTGCCTGTTCACCAGTGTCGGTGGAATCATAGGGATTTTTCCATCATCTGATGACTCTTCAATATCTTCTGGTGATTCGACTCTCCTTGTTCTCATCTGTGTCAGCAGATTATCTGGGATTCACATATCTGATGACTCTCAGTACTTGAGGGTTTTCTGAAATCTCTACATCTTCTGCCTGATCACCAGTGTCAGTTGAATTATCAGGGGATTTCCCGTCATCTGACGTATCTTCAGTATCAGGAGATTCTTCTAGTGGTTCATCATCTCCTTGTTTCTCATCAGTGCCAGTCGGATCATCAGGGGATTCTTCGTCATCCGATGATTCTTCAGTATCTGGGTGTTCTTCTGGACTTTTTACATCTTCATCCTTTTCGTCATTGCCAGAGGTATCATCAGGGGATTCTAAACCTTTCGATGACTGTTCAGAATCTGATGTTTTCTCTGGAATCTTGTCCTTTACATGTTTTTCGTCACTTTTAATGAACTTTTCGAAGGTATTCTTTGGTATCTCTTCAATAATCAGTTGTTCTTGGGGAATATCCACATCATCTTGTTGTTCATTAGTGTCATTGGTGCAGTCGTCATCATCTGGTGGCTCTTCATCAACAGATGGTTCTTCATCTCCTGACTGTTCGTAAGTATCAACGGGATCTTTACTTGCTTCTTCATCGCCTGTTGGTTCTTTAGCTTTTTTTCCAAGACTTTCTTTATGATTTAGTTGAACTTCATCACCAGGTGATTCTTTGGAAAAATTGGTGTCACGCTGTTCTACATTTGTGTTAATTGGCTGTTCACTTGTTGTGTTAGTCCTCTCCTCATCAGTTGAATCCTCCTCATACTTGTAGTTATCAGAGTCATTATTGTCCTTGTTTGACTCTTCGTCTATTTTATATGCTTTGATAAATGTTTTTAAATACTTTTTCTCTCTTTTATCATTGTCTTCTTGAGATCCAGGAAGATTTTCCACTTGTGTAGTTTTGCCGGAAAAAGTTTCATGTGAGCTACTTTGTTGTTGGTTTGTTGCATTGCTTTGGTTCTGATCACGTGAATCGGGGCTATATTTTCTGTCCCCTTTGTCATTTTTATTTTTTTGGTCTTCTTCCAATCGATAATTTTTGGAAAATTCTTGTAGATACGCCTCTTTCTGTCTGTTATTGCCTTCATTATGTTGAAGTCTATAATGTTAACAAGGCTTATACATATTTTACAATATCGTTAAAACTTTTTTCTTTAATATGGCTGGATAATATTAAATATATCAACTTTAAGTGATATTTACTCCCTTTCAAACCACATAATAAAGGTGACAGCTTGATTTAAATGGTAGAAATTTAACTTCAAGGGGGTCGCCTAACGGAACATTGCAACGTGTTGCCAAATTCTAGAAATTTTGCGTCACAATAGAAGTAGTTATTTTATTTTTAAATATTTCAACGTCCAAATCTAGATGTTCTTAACAGAGGATCAAAAAAACTTGCTTTAAAATTTAAGTTTAAAAATAGGTATTAAAAAGTTTATACAAACCCATTTTCAACAATGTTCCATGTGTACTGGTGTGTTTATGGGATTACTGTAAATTTATAGAATCATAGATCTAGCTTTCCTCAAACAAATTAAACCATATTTTAATAGGGACACTGGACACAATTTTAAGATAAAAATATCAAAATTGCTAATCTCATAAGAAATACCGTAGTGAGATGATTTTTCTCTGAAAGTAGGCGACGCCCTAAAGTTCATTAGCTAATAATAACAATTTTGTTTATCACGATATAGTACCAGTTGAGGTCATTTGCATGCATTGATTATTCAGTGATTCGCTTCAGTGGCCGAATGGTCTAAGGCGTAACTCTAGTGTTAGACTGGCATGCTGATGATGGGGAGATTGGGGCTCGAATCCCGATAGGGCCTATTGAGGGTGAGTTTTCCTAAAAAGTTTTCCACTCCCCTTCAACGCAAATGTGGATAAGTTACCCCCAAAAGGCTTCCTTTTTCATCCCTATCCCATTAAAGTAATTATCATATATGTGTATAACCTGAACGGGTTGTAAGATAAAGTGAAAAAAAAAGTAATGAAATATGGATGAGGAAGGAATAATCTTTGAAGAAATATAGTCGTATTCACGTGGAATGAGAATGGGAAACCACCCTCTGTAAATTCGACTTGAATCAAAATCCCGATCTCGTCACAGGTGGATTAGTCAAACACAAGAGTGACGCGTTAGATAATTAGACCGCCGGTGCGGGTGATGATGAGTATATGTTTATTGTGAAGAGAGCTGAAAAAATCTCTTTGATAAGTTGATTTATATTAGGTATTAACCTAAATTTTTAAAAAAAATAATCATATATTATAAACTATGGATAGTACCGTAATGCTCTATGATAATATTTATATACATATATAGTAAATAATAGCAATGTAAATTAATTTATCTTACCTTGCATTAGTAATAACCCATATTAGAGATAAGCTAAGAAAAAAATTAAAAACTACACTCATGTTACTTTATTGTTTATTTATTACTGGCTAGATTCTTTATCATAGATAAGAGATATATGTTCTATATTTAAGATTACTCGTCATAGAGCTAAGGGTTGTATTTATGCACAGATCACAGAATAACAGTTTCCCAAGGAAGATAAAACTATTTATCTTTGACAACAGAATTATTTTATTACCCTTTTGATATATTAACTAAATCGACTGATGATTCACCACGGCTCAAGTTTATTTATCTGAATATATTGTATTGTATGTAAGTTATGTCATGCTAGGTCATGGCAGCCATTATGGATTTTACTACATATTTCTTTCTCAACGGTGTTAGATACAAAATAGAAAATAAAGCTCTTGTATGTATAAACTATACATTATATGAAAAAAATTAAAGTTTATTAATATTAAACATATTTTTGGAAAAATAATGGTAGGCCTAATCAGTTCAAAAAATTGGTTGTTTAGATATCAACATAATAATTGAAATAAAATGCTAACAATGGTGAAGTGCTAGTAAATATTTTATTCTTGACAGAACTAATGAATTCATCAGTTTTTGTGATCAGTTTTATAAACAGAGTTTTGATTACACTAATACAAAAATGTTGACAATTCTTGGATATCTATAATTTCTACCATTATTCAAATGCTCAACCAACTCTATCTGAAGCCCACTTGGTTTATATACCTTACTAATTACCCATCTTGTCTTGTATTCTTCACGAACAAAGTAAATTCATTAAGCATAATGCCCCCCCATTAAAGACCAAAGCACATCACTACTAACCCACTCATCCTCTTGACGTTTAATAGTACCAAGTTTATGCACGAGATAGTGTTACAGTTAATTGGCCCTGTGGACTGAGAAACCGAGGAGTAATATCCAATTGCAAGTCAAGAGTAATAGCGGCTTCGTCTCGCTACCAAGGAGGTTGTTTTGTTCATTCAGAACTGGAATAACCCTCTCTCACTCTAAAACCCTAATTCCACTATCCGATTCAAAAGGTCATGGTTTAAATCTGCTGAATGTTTAGAAATAAAATAATACTCTCTTGAGAAACGCTGATTTAACTGTTGTGAACGTTAATTCGTCTGAATAATGTGACCCTTTAATTTAATTTTTGTATAAATAATATAATTGTGATTAAGTATTTTTAAATTAGGATATTTGTGTTTATTAATGCTTCTCAACCCTTTACTTACGAATACATATTGGAGTGCTGTGAAGTAAACAATTTTGTAGTTCACTATTCATGAAAGCCTTATTAAAAGGGCGTGCCTTTCATATTGTATGGCTTTCAAATTTTAATTAACTATAGACTTGTTTTGACTTAAGTATGGAAATTATTTTTAAAACAAATGTATCTAAATACAAATCAAGTTAAATAAAATATCTAAACAACAAATCACCATGGTTCACTTGACAGTACAATTTTCACGGAAAGAAACTTATTTAATGACAGAAAGGGGGAATATCTCGATTTACGTGTGCATACGTCAAGTCGTATTTTCCGTAACCTTCACTTTTGATAGATATTATTAATTTCTATAAAATAATGCTATAATATAATAATATAAACGAGTTTGCAATTTCATATTTTTTAGCACCACATGTTAATACCCGTTCAAACTATACGCATAAGTAATAATCACGCTAATATGTTAAGGATGAATTTTAGAAGAAAAGTACCCAACATTTCCGGGAGGGAAAGTGGAAACCATTCAATTAAAAGCTACCCTCAGTACACCAAACCGGGATTCAAACCCCGATCTCCCCATCACCAGCAATCTGGTATAATGCCTTAGACCGTTCGATAACCAATATGGGTTCAACCTCATAGTTTGAAAAATTGTATTAATATGTTTAGTTGAAACTAAAATAAAGTGCAGGAGTCCCTGGTTCGATCCCAGGCTCAAGATACTCTTGTGAAGCTGTGGATCTGTCACGTGATCAATTCAGCTTCTCGAGGACAAATGAGGAGCGACTTTAATGAAAAAGTAGCGGCTCTGGTTTATAAAATTGAGATTAAAGGCTGAAGGGTCAGTTATGCTGATCATATGACACCCCCCCAATCCACAAATGTAGGCACTAGCATCGCCAACATGGGACGGCTGCTCGGTCGATATAGCTCGCTTGCGGGGCTGACGACATGGAGTTTTTTTTTTTACTAAATATATTTGATAAAGGCAGTTTTCACAGCATTCTCCGTTGTCGTCATCAAATCCTATCTCGCGGCGCAACCCAGAAAACTTGGCCTTCTCCTCCCCCCCCCCCCTCCTCATCCAACCGTTTCCCATTGTCGCGACTAGCACAAGTCATCACAATGGCTGTCGTGCCCACACCAAGAAGTGCCCTTTCACTTCTCTCCATTCCCCCCCTACCCCCCTCGTTCTATTACCCACCCCCGAGCGTAGGAAACATCCAGCCCCGGAAGTCTCGGACACCGGAAAACACGTTGCAGCCCTTTGACGCGACTTTTTTTCCTTTTTTTAAAAAAAAATCTTACTGGCAAGACAGGACTTGTAAGAGGGTCAGTGACCAAAATGTTTTCTTTCAGTTTATTGTGTCAAGTCACGTAGATAAGAATATTCCCGCAAGCTATCTACAAGTTTTTATGAGACTGTTTATACTCTATTAAGTAGAGTGTAATGTGTTCGTCTAGTCAATGTTAGTGTGTGCGTGTGGTGTGTGTGTGTGCTGTGACAGGATACAAGAAGTTTTCTGTATGTTTATATATATAAGCACCGCGTCTTACTACCCGTTCGGGTTATACACATAATTATGTATAATTACACTAATGGTTTAGTGATTAGAAGGGTTTAATTAATATGAAGTGCACCCGAATTTGCGTGCAAGGAGAGTGGACCAAACATTTAGGAAAAAAAAAACCACCTTCAGTGGACCCAACTGGGATAGAACCCCAACCTCCCCATCTTCGGCAGTCTAGTCTAACACGAGAGTAGCGCGTTAGACCCTGTGGCCACCGAAGCGGGTTTTATATAAATTAAATAAAGAGTTTGTCAAAAGCATTTTGCGATATTTACCCCACTCCGAGGGCGGAAAATTTTAAAATTATAAGCCCCTGTGCACGAACATAAAGTCGGAATTTTAATATTTTGATTTTTTTTTAGATTAATTAAGAACTCGGTCGTAAGAAATAAATAAAATTACTTTTTTTGTCTGTTTGAAGTGAAGAGAAACGTTGCAAAGGGTAACCACGCAATGCATTGTTTGGCTACCTAATGTAACTGCGGGTACTTCAAAAGTGTCAAATGTGGATCACGTGACTTGACGTATGAATGCATAAAAATAGTCTAAGTCACCTTTGTAAAGCCTAGATACGGTTTTTACAACAGTTTTCCTTCTGTACTGTACATTATATTATTTAGCTGATATTTTTTGTGACCCCTTTAGGGCTGTATGCATATGTACTAATTAAGTTAATGTATGATGGATGATTAAGTTTGAATTTAGAAGTAGTGTACCTGCATTTACGTGTAGAGAGAGTGGAAAATATAATTATGAAAAAACACAGCAGCAGTCCAGTATATTGCAAAAGTGACGCCTAAGACCATGAGTCCAATGAAGTGGGTGACTTATCTATTAATTTTATGCAAAAGTTTGTAATTATTTGTAGGCTGAATACCACAGGGTCGGTTATTTGAATCTTAGTAAGGCCTACAGAGCATAGGATTTTTTTTGGTCATATATTTATACATAGTTTTTAAATCACTATATGACTATTTAACCCCTTATCTGAAGGAAATAAAATGGAGTAGTTCGCATAAAATTAACCCAAGGACGATTTACAAGAAAAATTATTTTCATAAATACTATTTAAATAATTTTATTTTGAAAGAATCCCTCTGAAATCATAATATTTTGCGCCATAAATGGAATCGAAGCCCGGACTACCGTTCCAAAGTCGGGCTGATGAGACGCGTATACAACCGACTCTTTGTTATCAAATACGTTTGGAAGAAATTAATTTAAGACGTCCGCGAAATTCTAAGTTACTCTTTATTCCAACAGAAGAAAGGCCATGAATATACAATTATGATAATGAAAGATATTCGTAATGTAAAGAAAAAAAAAAAAAGAAATTGACTTTTTTTTTGGGTCGTTACTTTCCCACGGTATAAAAGATAAAATACACAATAGGTGGAAACATAATAAAAACTCAATTCCAGACGAAGAGTTTGAAAACGAAAGAAAAAGCAATGTTGAAAACTATAAAGTTTTTTTTTATTGTAATGTTCTAGTTATGAGTGGTTTTAAACATACCTTCTTATATAGCTCCTGTTGTATTTTAATTCATTAAGTTAACCTTTTTATTTAAATAGTAACTCGTATTAAAACTTCGTTAAAGTGCGCAACTACACTTGATAAGGAAATATATAAAGTATCTTTCCCTTTTTCCACTCTCAGTTTTTTATTACTTCTTTTAACACCACTTATTACTTCCCACTCGGGTTGTACGCCTATGTCCTAATTACGCTAATGCGTATCAGGATGAGTAGGGTTGAATTTAGAGAAAGTGTACCTGCATTTACGTGGAATGAAAGGAAAACCATTTAGGAAAAACCACCCTCAGTACACACGAACAAGACTCGAACCCCAATATCCCCGTCATCGGCAATCTAATATATTGCGAGAGTGACGTCTGAGACTATGTGGCCACCAAAGCTGGATACTCTTAGTTTGAAAAAAAAAAGATGTAAGCTACGTGGACAATTAAAATAAAATTAAAAAAAATTATTTCCCCTAAAATTGGGTTAAAAACCTCAAATCAATCAATTTTTATTTCTAAACAAGTTTATAAGAAAATTATTTGATTGTACCGAGAGAAAAAAAACTTAATCTAAGTAGTTAAATTTTGAATCTTTCCACATTTAGCAGAGGTTATTGATAATTTCTTCACATATGACCTATCACAAGGGCCGTATTTAGAATATGTTACGCCCATGTACAGTAATTTATTTTACGTCCCGCCCCAATCATTTCTCCCCTTCAAATACCATCTGTTTAAATAGAAAACACAAGAGCACTGAGGAACTGTTTAGAACGTTGTCACTGCACACAAATAAACAAAGCGCGCCACAGAACAATACAACTAATTCACGAAAGAGGTGAAAGTACGAGAAGTCGAGGAATGAACATAAAACAGTGAGGTACGAGAATTAAACATATGCAGTGCTAGAGTCAATTTGCAGGTGCTGTGATCTCTCGTAAACGGCGAGAAAAATAGTTCTAAATTCTATTCTAACGAATGAATAAAGATGGATAACAGTTAATAACTCTTCGGTGACCTGGCGGTCTAAGGGTAAGGTGTCGGACTTCCGTTCTGGGGTCCGGGGTTCAATCCTCGGTCCCGGCACAGATCTATCTGATTGCCCAAACCCTTCCTTCACCTCTGACAAGACGTGTATTAAATCACAACTTGTGAGCGTGTGGAATGCCAGGCCTCCACCGTGGTTCGGATCCCACGTTAAACTGTAGGTCCTCCATTTCATCTCACAATCACCCTACCATTACACATTAGCGTAAGTGCGTATAACCCGAACGGGTAGTAAGACGTGGTGCTAATAATAATAATAATAATAATAATAATAATAATAATAATAATAATAATAATAATAATAATAATCTTTTTTTATACATCACACTAAATGCTACAATTTGTTTTATAGTCACATTCAAGTTTACTATAGTTTTCTCTTTTCAATATATTATTATGCCCCCCCCCCCCCCCCAAACTTTGCCGCCCTGTGCAGCTGCACATGTTGCACTAAACTAAATTACAGCCCTGTCTATCACGTATGTAAATTACAGTATCCTAGGTTTACGCTGCCCAATTTTATCTACTTTTAATAAAATAAAAAGATTGTTTATAAAATAACAAGATCCTATGAGAAGGGGATACA
Organism: Timema podura; assembly: GCA_033556935.1. Lineage (NCBI taxonomy): Eukaryota > Metazoa > Arthropoda > Insecta > Phasmatodea > Timematidae > Timema > Timema podura. The sequence goes on along the minus strand of JAVRXN010000012.1, from coordinate 52,075,860 downwards.
GAGGGTACATCGTACCCGGGTCCGAGGGTCTAAAAGGGCCTGGGAATATCCTGGGAGCTCAGAATTTTTTTTCGCATATATTGAAGACTAGCATTAACATTTTTCACTATTATTACTTAATCATATTCTGAAAATTGATAAATGACACCTGGACACGGGAATCTAACCCGTGTCCAGGTGTCATTTTTTTTTTAAAATTTTCAGAATATGATATCTAGATGGAGAATTCCTCACTAAAAAGCATAAATAATATCTTCGGCTATTTGATTCTTACTATTACTAAGTTTTTAGAGGCCTATGGATATAATGTTTTTATCTTATTTTTTTAGATATAAAAAGTATAGATTTAGATATAATTCTTTTTCTTATTTCTTTTTTTTTTCCAGATAGGATCTTTTGTTAAAAACAGGATTAATGAAAAATGGAGGGGGGGGGGGGGCGAAAAAAATGTGTACCCCTGATAAAATTCCTCTCAGATGTCCTGTAAGTAACAATACCTACCCCATCACCCCACTCCGTCCCCTCATCGTGGGAACTGTGCTATCATATCACCATCAGCATCACCATCACCAGTGACCCGCCTCGGTGGCTTAGTTAGCTAACGCGCTAGTCGTGTAGAGCCCGACTGCCGAGGACGGGGAGATCGAGGTTTCGAATCTCGGTACGAGTGAACTGAGGGTGGTTTCCATTAATTATTTTCCACTCTTCCTCCACGCAAATGCGAGTTCACTTCCTCTAAATTCAACCTTCCCAATTCCTAATCCATTAGCGTAATTAGTACTTAAGCGTATAACCCGAACGGGTAGTAAGATGCGGTGCTAAATAATAATAATAACCATCACCAGTGATTGTCGCAACAAGAAGAATGTAGAACAGTAAGCACACTGTAGTGTACAGTACATGTTATTCTTACTTTATTTAATGTTGATAAAGTCTTACTGCTAGTAATTTATCAATTAAACTTTATCGTATTTATGTCTGTTACATGAATATCAAGCTATATAATAGTTCGGTACTATCCACTGTAAATCTAGGAACGTATTACCCGCGCATATAGGGGCCCTACTCTATATACGATTTATTTTATTTAAAGCCCATTTTACTTAACTTTAAGTTCGTTTGACCCGTATCGGTGGCCAAACAAGTCAAAACGTCATCTAGTTTGGTTTTATGGAGATGGGGAGGTCAAGACTCAAATACTGATTGGGTGTATTGAGGAGTTTTCTCCCCTCTAAATTTTTCCCACTCCCCCTCAACGTGAACGCTGGTGCACTTATTATAAACTCTACCTTAGTCATTACTACCTCCGTTTAGTGTGATTAAATGTGGTTAATCTGGAGGGGTAGTAAAATGTGGTTTAATCTGGAGGGTTAGTAAAATGTGGTTTAATCTGGAGGGGTAGTAAAATGTGGTTTAATCTAGAGGGGTAGTAAAATGTGGTTTAATCTGGAGGGGTAGTAAAATGTGGTTTAATCTGGAGGGGTAGTAAAATGTGGTTTAATCTAGAGGGGTAGTAAAATGTGGTTTAATCTGGAGGGGTAGTAAAATGTGGTTTAATCTGGAGGGGTAGTAAAATGTGGTAAAATCTGGGAGGGGTAGTAAAATGTGGTTTGATCTGGAGGGGTAGTAAAATGTGGTTTAATCTGGAGGGGTAGAAAAATATGTTGCAAAAAGAAATGCATGTTAGGAGATGTAGTCCAACTACTCCAGTAAGTGGTTACAGGTAGTACTGTACTCATAGCTAAGTGGTTAGAATTGTTGCACACAGGAATAGATTACCCTCATTCGATTCCAAGTGCTGCCTGTCAGATATATTTACTATTTATTAACAGGTGTGTCCTGTTATACAATTTGTAAGTAATCAGGTCTTGAAGTATGTTAGATTAGGCTTGATTCTTAAATAAACCTCAGGTTTTTAATCTTCTGGACCCGTCTCAGCTGGCGTGAATATTTAGTATATAGATCAGGGTGTGGCGTGAAGTTTTTCCAGGTTGAGCAGATTTTTGTTGAAATTGTGCCTGTGAAAATGTTTTCATCATTCATAATAACACTCATCGGCCAGGTTTCAACAACAGTACACTCCCAAATGAGGCATTTAGAGCAGATCATATGCATGTATGGTTTAATGGAAATTTAATGGGGTAGAATATATCCCAGATAAAGTTTCAACAATCTCTATTCACCCTGGCACCAGTCTACGACACGCCACTGATATAAATCTGACGCGATGGTTCTATTTTATGTATGTCAGCTTTGTAAAAAATATCAATATTATTATTAATATTATTATTAGCATCGCGTCCCAAATACCCACTCGGGTTATACGCTCTTACGCTAATATGTAATGGTAGGGTCATTGTGAGATGAAATGGAGGACCTACAGCTTAACGTGGAATCCGAACCACGGTGGAGGCCTGGCATTCCACACATTCACAAGTTGTGATTAATACACGTCTTGTCAGAGGTGAAGGAAGGGTTTGGCAATCAGATAAATCGGTGCCGGGACCAAGGATTGAACCCCGGACCCCAACACAGAAGTCTAACACCTTACCCCTAACCGTCAGGTCACCAATATCATGTAAAGATAATCTAAAAACACACATAATTTTGGGATTTTGGTTCCATATGCTATAGTAAAAGCCATCTAAATAAACATGGTTTCATCCAAAATAATAGTCGATATAACGACCCTACGAGAGTTTGGAAAGAAGGTGTTGGAGAAGAATTGAGAAGATCAGGTGGACAGACAGGGTGACAAATGAAGATAAGATGAGTGGGTGAGAAGAGAACCATTTTGGATGTAATTCTAGTACAAAGCAAACTGGATCGTACACATTTTCAGGAGGAAATGTCTTCTGCACGACTTTGTAGAAGCAAAGGTTGAGGGAAAGAGGAGCTTAGGAAGGAGGAGGATTAAAGTATTGGGCGACTCGAAGGAAAGAAGAAAATTCTGGGAACTGAAGGGGGAGGCAGAGGACAGGGCGCATTGGCGGTCTAAGTTCACTGACAAAAGGAATCTATCTGTCGTAAGACAGAACACCCAATAATAGATAATAAAGGTAAAATAATATGTTATATATAAACCAAACGGATAAAAGACACGGTGCTAAAAAACTTTTGGGCACAAATTTATTTTAGCACCTGTTCAGGTTATAAGTATATGTACTGATTAAGCTAATGTGTTAGGGATGAGGAAGGTTGAATTTAGAGGAGGTGTACCTTCATTTGCATGGTAGGGAGAGTGGAAAACCATTTAGAAAAAAACACTCAGTACACATTAGAGGGATTAGAACCCCGACCTCCCTGTCATTGGCAGTCTAGTCTATTGCAAGATGCCTTAGACAATGCGGCCACCGAATCAGGTATTACAATGTTCACTGGGGGTAGGCAATTAAAAAGATTAAAACCACTTCCCAATAATATTTCAATAATCTAATCTCACTTTACTTTTCTAAACCCTCATTGACCTTTTAAACCAAATTACATTAGAGTGTTAAAATCTTTCCATTATTTTGTCATGTTCATATTTTTTACTGATTAATTTTTTTCCCCTTTATTTTAACTTCTTTGTTTCGTAAATTTGAACTCAGCTTGACAAACACGGATTTACTTCTGTAACAATAGTGTGTAAAACCCACATCGATGGCAGCATGGTCTAGCGCGCTACTCTTGCAGTATATTAGACTGCCGATGACAGGGAGATCAAGGTTCGAATCTCGGTTGGGGGTACCAGTTCCCCCCCCTTAAAATGGTTTCCCACTATACTTCCACGCAAATGCGGTGACACTTCATATAAATATAACCTTCCTATTTTAATAAAACTATTAAGGTAATTAGTACATAAGCACCCGGAAAGGTAATAAGACGCGGTGCTAAAAAAAATAAATAATTATGTTTGAAGTTGTCACGACTTTTGTAAATTTCCCCCACTAAAACAGTTCCGTTTGTTATTAAATTCTGTGGTATATTTAAAGCTATTAAAAATATGGAAAAAAAGGGTTAAATTTTCTTCCCCTCGTCCTCCCTTAAAATGATTTATCTTACAAACCTTTATAGCTAACAACAAAATATACTGCCACTAAACGATTATAAGGGGGGGGGGGGACGTACTTACCACAAGTAGTTTTACCACAATAACCGCTGTTTTGGAAATCCGCTCAGGTAAAAAACAAAAAAAGTTTGGGACACGATAAAGAGGGTGAGGGGGGGGGGGAGTAAAAACAATGAACACTAGTAGAACGAAAATTCTCCCTTTGTGGTTAACGATTACAGAACCTGCGAAACAAAACGTTTTATCTCCGATACCTCTGGCACTAAACATAACGAACCACTTCAATAAACACCAGAGAAAGGTGGGTTGAAGGATTTGGGGAGAGGGGGGGATGGAAGAGAAGGAAGGAGGGGAGGAGTGGGTAGTTCGCGATGGTTTCATTTCACCGCATTGTAAGCTTCTCTTGTAGTATTATATTCGTAGGGTAGTTTTGCTGGGCCCTTTTCGTTAGCGGGTTGGCGGAAGGCTGAGGGAAATTTTGTCCGCGACAAATTGCATTATATGCCGGAGTTTGAAGTTTCGGTTTTGGTTTCAGTTCAAAGTGGAGGACTTCTTTATTTTTTGATGGTTGTGGTTTTTCCTTTCTCCGTTTTGGTTCTAGATGGTTGTGGTTTTAGCAGGTTTGCCAACAACTGCTCAAACTAATTTCTCCTTAAGTTTTCCTTGAAGTTTATAATATTCGATGTGATCTTTAATTAAAAAAAACACTAGACTTTGATCTTTTTTTTTACTTGAACTTTTTTTTAGCACTGCGTCTTATTACCCGTTCAGATTATTTGCCTATGTACTAATTACCTTTATATGTTAGGGATTATGATGGTTTGGATTAGGAAATATACATACATTTACGTGAAGGTAGAGTGAAAAACAACTTGAGAAAAAAACCTCAGTAGACCCGACCGGAATTGAACCTTGATCTCCCCTTACTCGGCAGTCTAGTCTACTGTTAGAGTAGCATCTTAGACCCCGTGGCTACCTAAGTAGGTGTATAGTAGTAAATAGTAAAATCACATCAATGTTGACAACAAATGTGTGTTTTCTAATATATTTTTAATATAATCAGCCTAATATACTAGGCTGTTACGTATGTTGTTCTAGGTTTAATGACTTAATGCTAGATTTATTTTAATATTTTAATTTGGTTTTGTTTTGAAACTATTTGTTTTCCCTTGATTTACAAACTTTTGTTCCAAAATAAAAACGTTATCGAAGACATTTCTCAACATTTTAATTACTATAAAAACTACTTTGACGCTAGTTATTAAAGTTTATTGAGGTTATACTAATAAACCATTAAAACTTCAATAACTAGTCGTCTTGCCCAGGCGAAAAATAGTCTCAACTTTCTTACTTGTCACCGAGTTTGTAAAAAGAGACAAAAGTTCAAACGTTTTGGGATTCCGTGCAAATTTAAAGCTAATGAGCTTCTATGTTTAGAAACTTCAAGTCACTTTTTTTTATGACATCTGGAACATTGATAAAGGGTTAATTTAGAGGAAGTGTACTCGAATTTGAGGAGAGAGAGATTGGAAAACTACTTAGGAAAAAATCACTCATTATACCCGACCGTAATTTGAACCCCAATCTCCTCATTCCTCATCGGAAGTCCAGTTTATTACGGAAGTAATGCCTTATACCAGGGATGGAAGATTTATGACATGGGTGCGTGGGTCGCACGACGACATTAAAAAAAGTAAACGATAAATAAAACTTTTCTACAACTTTGGTATAATTTTTTTTTTAGTCAATAAGATTTCGACAGTCATGTCATTCACAAGTCACAATAAACTTTGTGATATCAAAGGCTAGAAATCAACTAGTGTGCTTTTGAAGACAATTTATTAACCGAATAAAAATATCTTGGCTAGAAAAATACAAAATGATGTTTCAAAATAATATGGAAATGATTATATAACTTTTTGATTTTACCATTTATATAAATATTTATCTTTTTTTTACCCTTTAGGGTGCCAATTTCAATGTTTTTACCTCAAGTTAATAAAATCAATATCCCTCTTCGACAGCTGCATGGTCTAAGGCACTTTTCTCTCAGTAGAATAAACTGACGGTGACGGATAGATCAATGTTCGAATCTCGGTTGGGTGTACTGAGGGTGGTTTTTCCCAACACGGGTTCCCAATCTCCCTTCACGCCAATGCGGGCACACATCCTCTAAATATAACCTTCCAAATCCCTAAAACCATTAGCCTAATTATCATATAAGCGTATAACCCGAACGAGTGATAAGACACGGTGCTAAAAAATAAAATGAAATTTGGATAGTCTTAAGGCACTCGCTTTGACAACTTAATACATTTTACTTCTTTAAAATTTATCCAATATTGAAATATTTACAATTTTATATGAGCTATACATTACATTTCATAATATTGAACAAGTTTTGATTTTTAAATTATTCATTAAAAATATAAATAAGATGTGACACATTAAACTATTTGAAAAATTCAGATGGTACTTAATTGGCACACTGGTCGGAAACTTTTCACCATCTCTTCCTTAAACCATGCGACCATTGAAGAAGGTAGACATTAATACTAAATCTTGTGATAAGCTATCACTAAAAAAAAAAAACTCCAGAGTAAAATATATTGCTAATAATAGATGAGTAGCTTTTGAAGTTTTCTTAGTTTTTATTCGCACCTCTCCCCACCCCCATTTTCTAAATTTCAGTCAACCAGCCAATTCTATTTTTGATTATGTAACCCCTTTACTTGTAGGGCCCAGGGGAAATTATGTATCACTGGGTTAGAAGATTTATCCCCTTAATTGGATGAACCAGCATGTTTTTTAAAATTATTTTTCTTAAACTGACCCTGTTTACTCACCTCTTTTGACAAATATATTCTGTGCTACTTGTGCGCTTTTCAAAACTTATTCATCCAAATTGACACGACATTCGGAGACAATCAATGCTTCTAAAAAACCAAATAAAAACAAACAAAAAAAACAGCAAACTAAAATATATCGAGGAACTTCTTTCTGCTATTGTTTCTAGATTGCCGGTTAGTTTTGTTAAAATTTCACGTTTAATCGTGTAAATAATTTTAGTATAATATTGTATCTAATTTACTGACTAACCACGTTTGTGATATCCGGGTTAATAATGTAACAATTGTGTATAGGTTTTTACGATAAATCTTGTATTAAATATCCTGGTCAAGCAGTCGAGTTTTATCTTGTTACAGGCTAGTAAAGTTATAGTAGCTAGTTACAGTATTGCTAGAGGCTAGTCGAGTTATAGTAGCTTGTTACAGTCTTGTTAGAGGCTAGTAGAGTTATAGTAGCTTGTTACAATCTTGTTAGAGGCTAGTAGAGTTATAGTAACTTGTTACAGTCTTGTTAGAGGCTAGTCGAGTTATAGTAGCTTGTTACAGTCTTGTTAAGTCTTATTAGAGGATAGTCGAGTTATAGTAGCGTGTTACAGTATTGCTAGAGGCTAGTCGAGTTATAGTAGCTTGTTACAGTCTTGTTAAAGTCTTATTAGAGGCTAGTCGAGTTATAGTAGCTTGTTACAGTCTTGTTAGAGGCTAGTCGAGTTATAGTAGCTAATTACAGTCTTGTTAGAGGCTAGTCGAGCTATGTAGCTTGTTAAAGTCTTGTTAGAGGCTAGTCGAGTTATAGTAGCTTGTTACAATCTTGTTAGAGGCTAGTCGAGTTATAGTAGCTTGTTACAGTCTTGTTAGATGCTAGTCGAGTTATAGTAGCTTGTTACAGTCTTGTTAGAGGCTAGTCGAGTTATAGTAGCTTGTTACAATCTTGTTAGAGGATAGTTGAGCTATAGTAGCTTATTACAGTCTTGTTAGAGGCTAGTCGAGTTATAGTAGCTAATAACAGTCTTGTTAGAGGCTAGTCGAGTTATAGTAGCTTGTTACAATCTTGTTAGAGGCTAGTCGAGTTATAGTAGCTTGTTACAGTCTTGTTAGAGGCTAGTCGAGCTATAGTAGCTAATTACAGTCTTGTTAGAGGCTAGTCGAGTTATAGTTTGTTACAGTCTTGTTATAGTCTTGTTAGTGTCTAGTCGAGATCTAGTCTTATAACAGTTTTGTTGAGATACTTATTGAAAGTTACCAGGGAACAACCTCGGGCTGTTTTTCAGGGCTACCCATGTTGGTAAAGATCGTGTAAGGCACGTATTCACTCGAGCATTCGTTCGTGCGTGTTCGGTTCCTTCTGTTCGTTCGGAGTAAAATGCTCACGTGAATACGCACACCTTTTAGAGGTTCCAGGCTACCACTCATGTAAGGACTGAAGGACATAAGAGGCCAGAGAAAGGACTCATTGTCTTCTACTATCTTTTAAAAATTGCTATCATCATTATTATTATTAGTACCGCGTCTTAATACCCGCTCGGGTTATACGCACTTACACTAATGTGTAATGGTAGGGTGATTGTGAGATGAAATGGAGGACCTACAGTTTAACGTGGAATCCAAACCACGGTTGAGGCCTGGCATTCCACACATTCACAAGTTGTGATTAATACACGTCTTGTCAGAGGTGAAGGAAGGGTTTGGCAATCAGATAAATCTGTGTCAGGACCGAGGATTGAACCCCGGACCTCCATCACAGAAGTCTGACACCTTACCCCTAAACCACCAGGTCACCAAAATTTCTATCCATCAATCGCTAATCTGGGGTTGGGGTGGGAAAACGTCACCAATAATAACAGGGCAGTGATATCAATAATAAATTTAAAAAGTATAATTTAATATCCACAATGACACCACTAATGTTTATACACTAATAGAATATGGACGAGGAAGGTAGGATATAGACAAGTGTGCTATTGTTTGTATGCAACTGTGGAAAGAGTGGAAAACCATTTAGAATAATAAAAACAACTCAGAAACCACGGCCGGTATTAGAAAACTTATCTTTACAAATTATAGAACCAGGCAAAAAGAGACTGTTCCTTAGTCTGCGTGACCACCAATGTAGTTAATTAATATCAGAACCCATATAATTATTTATTTGAGGTATTTAACGTTCACTTTCTGAATCGACTGATTATATATTATTAGCACACACGAATTTCAATGAGCGAGAGCGAAAGTTTCCCCAATTTTGCCGGTAAGTGTATTTTCACACACCATTCAGAGTTATTTTACACGCCACAATCGACACGGTGAAGAACGGATTTACTTCCCTTCCTAAGGAAATTTTGCTACTGATTTTTAATCGCTCAAGAAAAATCTGTCGAAACCGGCTGGGTTCGAACCGACGAACCTCAGATCATGAGGATGAGGACTTTACCCCAAGACCACTGAGATCGAATTAGATAAAGAAGAACCTTTTGTTATGAAAACCATGAAATTCTTTAATAAAAGGCAGTTATCCACAACCGATATCATAGTCCATCATTTGAATAAATTCATGTGGAGGACACGCCGGCATGTAAAATATCGACGTGAAACGTTCAATGAATCAAAATAGATGGACCATAACATTTTATATATATAAAAAAAAAGTTTGGAAACGAATAGAACAAATGCATTAGTCTGAGTGGAACATATTTTTCTCCACCCCCCCCTTTCACTCCTAAACCACTTTTCCATTCGACAAGTCGTTACATTATCACCACTTGTCACCACCACATCCCCCTTTAGCTAGAGGGGAGTATCTATGTGGGGGTGGGTGGGGTACAGGTGGGTCAAATGGGCCCCTAGGGAGTACAGGGTTCTACCCTTTACCAACCAAGGCCATTTAACCTTCAAGTGGGAAACCTGCCATTAGCAATGAGATGGTGATTATTGCCATTGGTATTCCAGTGGTAACCAGAACCAAGGTAATGCAATCATTGAATATTGTAGTCACGAGGCTTGTAAACTCCCCCCTTCCTCCCCTTGCCAATCTCTTGAATCATCTGAACCCTGACCCCCTTTATACCTCCCTTCACCCTCTAAAAAAAAACAACCCACGTGACCATCTTTTCGACAAGTAAAAGATTCAAGCTATAACAAAAGATTAAAAAAAAACAACAAAACAAACTGAGATTTTTTTGATTGGATTTAAGTTTTTATTAGAAGCGACTAAGGCATGTTTTTTTGGAGTATCAATAAATGGTCAATAATCATAACACCAGCGGGAATTATATAAAAAGAAACCTTCATTTAATAATAGTTACTATATCAACTTAGAAAAATATCATCTTTAAATGTAGCTGCTTCAGTGGCCATTTGGTCTAAGGTCTTGCAATAGACTAGACTGCTAATGACAGGAAGATCAGGGTTTGGATCTTGGTCGTGTGTACTGAGGGGAGTTTATCCTAAATGGTTTTCCCTCTCCCTTCAGGCAAATGTGTATACGCTTGTTTTAAATTCAAACTTTTTCATCCCTAACACATTAGCTTATTTAGTACATACGTGTATAATATATATGTTGTTATTTTAATATCATGAATCGTATTAAAGATCAGGTGTTTCTATTAGCACCACGTCTTACTACCCGTTCGGTAGTATGTGCAATTAAGCTAATGGTTTGAGGGATTAGGAAGGATATATTCGTTGGAATTGCACCAGCATTTGCGTGGAGGTAGTTTGGGAAACCATTTTGTAAAAACTACCCTCAGTACATCCGACCGAGCTTCGAACCTCGATATCACCGTAGTTGGCAATCTAATCTACTGCGAGAGTAGCGCGTCAGAACACATGGTCACTGGAACGGGTGAGTGCATTATTAAATACATGTAATATGTTTGGGTAGCCAGTTAAAAGCACCAAATAATAATTACATTAACAAAATTAAAGCAGGAATAGCACATGAAATAACATTCACAGCCATAGTGTTTTGTTGAAGCACAGAATTTCAAGTGAGGGAGATTTTTCGTGATTTTAATATTTCAATACTTTAATAATATGAATAACCTATAGATTTTATCAGTCAAATAAAATTTAAATATTGTTTGATTTTTCTACGCACCTTAATACCCATCAATTTAATATACTAATTAGGTGGGGTGAGTGAGGTAGAGTTTAGAAGGGATGCACACGCATCTGCGTGAAAAAATGGTTAGGCCCTATTTAAGAACAAACGGAAACCAAAGTACACCTTACCGAATTCGAAAGTCAGTACAGTAGGTCTAGATTTAGAAAGTGACGCTTTAGACCTGTGGTTCCCAATTTTTTTTAGACTGAAGGAGCCCTTGCCTAGAAAAAATACGTTCTGGAACCCTCATAAAAAATGTTAACACTAATATTATGAACATTCAATAATGACGGTTAAATTTAAAAGTATAAAATATAAAATAAACTGAAAACATATAATGTTCTGGCTGTATCTTTAACAGGTGTCTTTTATTAAGTTTTGAAAAAAATTGGCAGTCCTAATTACTGAAATTATTTTTATATCGTAAAAACAAATAAAGAATATTCTAAAAATCACCTTACGTAGACTGCGATAACTATGGGCTCTACAATTTGAAAAACTCTTGCTTTGGACCATTCAATCACTGATGTGGGTAGTAACATAATTAAATCACACATGAAATATAATTTTTAAAAAGGTTTTTTTATAATGAGGCTCTAATAAAATTGTCTTGCAATAAGTTTGATTATATTAAACATATTATTTAGCATAAGATAATGTTAGAAACTAAATATGTAGGGAAAATATCGCAAGGGAGGCCAAGAAAGAGATGGGAGGAGCAGATAACAGAAAGTGTGCAAGTGAGAGGAGAATAGAGGCAATTAAAGGAGAAAGACTGGTTGAAGGATAGGGAAGAAGGAAGCATTTTACTAAATTGGCCCAGCCACAGGATGGAAACATTTTATGATGATAATGATTTGGCATAAAATTTTTGCACAAATAACTAATCTACTATTATAAAAATGTTTTAAGGGGCATGTATACTGATAAGAGGGAAAAATATTATAAAACCAACTTTCTAATACTCTTTTGATCATTCTCTTGACAGAGTGGAGCGAAGTTTTGCTTTAACTCGACCGTTTGGCATTTCGTCTATATGTTTCCGTGATATCTTCCAAATTCATGGAAAAAAATTTAACGAAACTTGTCAAGGGAATTCTTGTACATAGCCAACAGTGTGTAATTATATACATAATTTTACACTTTTGCTAGAATGACGTCAAACATAGTAATATTAATATAATTTTAACGCGTTTACTACCGTTCGGTTTACGTTAGTACTAATATTCTAAGGATTGGGATTTGGAAAGGTTAATTGAGAGACCGATTGCGTGTAAGAGAGTGAAAACCATTAGAAACTCCAGTTCACCACGAGATCGACTCGATCTCCGTCTCATGATCGAGCTCAACGATAGCGTAGCCACTACGCATCGAGCGGTTTAACTATGACACGGTTTTCTAAATATATGTAATTTTAAATATAGTATTAATTTGTTTTCTTCTAACTTTGATCATCAAGGTGAAAATATCAACTTGAAATCCAAGGAGAAATCTTAATTCTCCGGCGAGCATTTAATTTCAAAAGTTCCCGTTTGGAGCGCGGTGAGTGCTCGGCTCAACGCTCAGATTTTTTTTCTTCTCATTTTTTAGCTGAAATGTTGGACCTAGAAGTCCACAAAAATATGTTTTTCTCTTTATTTTGGTCAATAAAGATGTTGTGCTAGAATAAAAACATTAAGTAGTTAGGATTTTTTTTTTAAAATGGAGAGCACTGTTCACAGAACTAATAGTATTTTTTTTTAGAACCACGTCTTACTACCGGTTTGGGTCATGCACTTATGAACTAGCTACGATAATTGTTTTATGAATTAAAGGGTTATATTTTTATAGGAAATGTACACGCATCTTCTTGGAAAGACAGTTGAAAACTATTTTGGAAAAACCACCCTCAGTAAACCCGACCAAGATTCGAACCTTGATCTCCCCCTCATCGGCAATCTAGTCTATTGCGAGAGAGTAATGCGTTAGACCACACGGCCAACCGAAGCGGGTACAACTAATAGTTTACTTCAGGAGAAGTACACCGATAAAAAAATAACAGCATTTAAAAAAATAAAAAACAAAGCAAGAAAGGTTTAACTTTCCCCCTTACCTAAACAAAAAATAAATAAAAATTGGATACTCTCTTTGCCGCAAGCAGGCCAATGGTTGATGTTGTAACGGAACAGTTTGACCTATGCCCCGTATCCTAGTTCCTCTGTCCCCATCCATCCTCTCTCAACCTTTCCCTCCCCTCCAATGTCCTACACCCTTCCCCCCTCCACCCATGTTCCGATCCACCCACTCTATCAGTGTGTCCGTGAATAGGGGTGGTGGGGGGTGGATGAACGGGGTGGTGGGTACATCTCCTGTCACACTGTTCCATTAGGACATGGCCCTTGTGGGATTTACTGCCTGACTTCCGGTCCGACTGCACGGGGAAGGTGGGGAGGGAGGGGGGGGGAGATAACCGAGACAAGCAGGGACACGGTAGATGGAGAGAGAGAGAGACAGAGAGGAATAAATAGAGAGAAGGAACCGAAATAAATAAGATATGTGAGGGGGGCGAGGGGGGGGGAAGGATACAAACGAAAGTAATAAGGGCAACGATAAAAGAGCTAAGGGAAGAAATAAAAGTTACATATTAAAGAAAAGGAGTCAAAATAATACAAATAAGAAAGAGAGAGAGAGATATAAAAACAAAGGGATAAACAAGGGTGAGGTGAGAGTGTAGTAGGCCGAGTAAAAAGTCAATTTTTTTTAGGTTTTTATATAAAACCTTATTTTTGAATCAAAAGAAATTAAATAATTCTCTAGTAGGAAATTACAGTTTAATTTTCTTCACACGGCGAATCAACAGTTGTTGAATATCTGACATGAATACTTTTTAAATGAAGATAAAAAGTTGTCATTAAATTCCAGGACACCCTTGACAAATATTCAACAACTGTTGATATCACCACGCAAGAAATTAAACTCTTAGTTTTCCACTGGAGCAATATTTTATTAATTTTGGCCAAATAAAAGTTTTTCTATAATTACTGCAAAACACACTGACATTAATTTGCGTTACCTACCATTCCGCTTAAAGGGGAAGAGGGCAAAACAAAACAACTAGAGAGAGAGAAGAGGAGAGTAAAATTGGAGGAGACTTTAAGAGGAGGTGTACAATAAAAGATACCTAAACATAAAACATATAGAAAGGGGATAATATTTACTCAAACGAGGAAACTAATATGAAAATAAGATAGAAAGCTAGTCATGAAAGCATAGACATAGATAAATGGAAGGAAAAAAATAAAAATAAGTAGCTAACAGTAGAAATCGATGTCTCTAAAAGAAGAGTATGCTTTCAAACCCAGGACAAGTGGCTTATAATCACGCTAACCTACCCTCCTCTGTCTTCCTACACCCCCTCCCCTCCACAACTACCCCTCAATGAACCGTGACGTCAGTCCGCTTTACAGGCTTCCAAACTATTCTAACAATCACGCTACCCCCAAAACATCGATTTGAGCAAATGTCCGCCACATCACATACCTACACCCCTTTTGAGCTTCCGTCTTTTTTTTTTTAGTTTTCTGTGGAGTTTACCTTTATCCTAAAATGGGTAGCTGGTCGCTAGAGTTCATTTCAATATGTTTGCTGTGTGTTTTAACTTCTGATGTTGGCCCACAGAGAGATAATACAACAAAGTCAATGAGATGCTAACATGTCTGCACTCCAATTTTCATGTGAAAAAAATCTGACAGATAGACGAGTTATTAGAGTCATTCTCACGTATTCATACGTCAAGTCATGGCACTTTTGATAGATATTATCAATACCTATAAAATAATACTAATAATAAAGTATTATTTATTTAGCACCGCGTTCTTACTACCCGTTATACGATTAAGTACTAATTAAGCTAACGGATTAGACATTGGGAAGATTAAATTTAGAGGAAGTGAACCCGCATTTGCGTGGAGGGTGAGTGGAAAACCATTTAGGGAAAACCACCCACAGTTCACCTGACCAAGATTCGAACCTTGATTTCCCCGTACTAGGCAGTCTAGCTCAACACAAAACTAGCGCGTTAGCCAACTACGCAAAAAAGGCGGGTAGTAATAAAAATATGATCAATGTTGACAGAAAAAAATATTGGGTTGTCTATTTTCTTTAAAAATATATTATTACAATTATTTACAATTTACAATTAGGTACTTTAACATTGGATATTAAAAATATATTTTTTTAACATTGGATACTTATTATAATAGCACATCCCTTGCGACTAACGGGTAATAAGATATTTTTTAAACAATATCAAAACTTACCTCCTTTGGTGGTCACATGGTATAAGGCATCACTCTCGCAATAGACTAGACTGCAGGGAGATTAGGATTCAAGTTTAATAAGGGTAATTTTTCCACTTTTCCGCGAGGCAAATGTAGATACACATCTTCTAAATTCAACCTTCTTAATCCCTCAACCGTTAGTACAAGTATTACGTATGCGTATAAACCAAACGGGTAGTAAGAAGCGGTGCTAAAAAAAATAGACAAACCTTTAAGTCATAATAATATACACAAATGGAGATGTGTTTATTTTTAACATATCCGTGTTTGAGTTAAAGACTTGCCTAAAATAACAGATACGTTAAAAAAAACCACCTAAAAACCCAACAAAATAAACACGATTCTTCCTAAACAATAGTGAAATTAGCAACATTCAATACTATTTGTACAAGGGTGTATCATACATATTAGACACACACACACATGACTCAAACAAAGGTATACATTACATTGGACTTTGTTTTTGTTATCTTGATGTTTCACATGCATAATCGGATATCGGTTTGGGTAGGGGAAGCAAAGGAGGTGGTGGGGGGGGGGGTGCTGTCTAAATCAAAAACCACCATGGATATTACTCTGTGAATGTATATGAATGTATGTATATATGTATGCATATATGTATGTATGTATGTATGTATGTATGTATGTATATATGTATGTATGTATGTATGTATGTATGTGTATGTGTGGAATTAACGTTCACCTCAAATTTTTATGAGAGAACCGCAGATTTTTTTAAAAAATAATAGAAAGAAAAAAGAGAATGATATAGTGATCATAAATATTATATCTTTGTATTCATATTTAAAATACATTGAATATCATTTTGCAATATATCAACGTCCAATAATTTTTTTTTATTTCAAATTTTTTTTTTTTTAGGAATATCAATTATTAACAACTCTCATATCACTGATGAATTACGGCTATGTGATACCTAGTCCCCATGTCCCCCTATTATTCACCCTCCCACCTTCCCTCGCCTACCCAATACGAATTGAAAATTAACGAGGATGTATAATTGGTGTGAATTCAGGACAAAGTAATCAATTAAAATTGTTTTTGTAGCACCACGGGAGGTTATAAAAGTGTGATTTAAAATCTCATTTACTGACTACAAATCGACTATTACCTTTCTCTCTCTTTCTCACAAGTAGTTCCCACGATATAGATTAGAGAAAGGTCATTTTCGGCCTAAAATATTCTCCCTTTATCAGAAAATGTATTCAACTTCAACTAAAATATACTCTTGAAATTACAAATAAATTAGGGAGAATCCTTGATTTCTCGAAATTCTAGAGAAATTCGAGATTCGTAAAAAGCTCAAAAGATTATCTATAATATAACAATTTTTAAGCATTTTGTAAAAGGAATTATATAGACTTGGGTAGTTTGGAAGCTAACAAAATCATAAAATAGGCCTAATTATATTAATATAATTAGTTTACAAAACAGAGTGTTCCCTTTGTTATTTATGACGTTATATGATTGAAAAACACAACCTAGTTTGTCCGTGGCACCAAATAACTATTTTTAATTTAAATTTTAAATATTTTTCACTTTAATTTATATTGTAGTACATTTATATAAATTTGAGGCTTAGAATTTGAATTACAATTTCAAAAGAAAATTTAATATTAGGAAAATAATTGAATAGTTGACAAATATATTTGATCCATCTCTACAATAAATCCACTATTTCAGTGGACCGCGTCTTACCACCCATCCGGTATATCTGAATGTTTCGCGTTCGTTCCTCACTGCTGAGACACTCGGGACGCCAAAAGATAAATAATATATTACGTGTTCAATCATATTATTGTCATTACAGTTTTGTGAGCTAACAAGGGGCAGAAACTTTGATCCTTGGACCTTTAAAGGTTGTACAACCCTGAGCTAAGGTGTCATTCTCGTTTTAGGTTGCCCAGCCAAAGACGGGGAGATTGGGGCTCGAATCCCGATCGGGTATAACGAGGGTGTTTTTTCTTAAATGGTTTCCCACTCTCCTTTCATGTAAATGAGGGTAGTACGTAGTTCTAAAAAAAAGTTTTAAAGAGGAAACCAAATTTTTAAATCAATAGGTTGTAGTAGTTAGCTATTTAAATGAAATAAACAGATATTTCACAGCAAATCCATGCAAAGAGTCATATAAAATGCACACACAAACGTCCCTCAAATACTTTTTTTTTTTTAGGAAAAAACATTGCCCAGTAGTTCAAAATGTCCATCTAACGTTGGAACGGCTTCATTATGATAACATTTCCTGATAAACACGACCTCCCTCAAGAGGTCGTTTAAGAACAACAGTCGAGCTGAATGTCCGCCATTTCGGTGGACACTGTCCGCATTTCGGCCTCGTCGACACCCCTTCCACCCTCTGCCCCCTCTTCAACCAAATTGTCTTCCTTAGAAGTGTATCAGTACTCTCCAGAAACAAGACATCGCTACCGCAGGGAATTGCCTATTTCTGTTATGTTACCCTCAACAACAGTTTGGAGATCAACGGCACCGTGGAGGAGGGATAGGGTGCTAGGGTTAAAAGGGTGGGATAGGGGGTAAGTAGATAAAAAAAAAAAACCTCAACTATCGTTGTCACAACTCTCTAGTACAACGTCCAGTTTAATTACTTCCCTTCGAATAAATGGAACGGACGGAATGGTTTTCCGTAGCTTGTCACGGCGACGATACTCCTCCTTCCCCCCACCCCTTTCCCATTTTCCATCCCTAACCTAAAAGATTGGCTTTGAGTTGTCGGGCTTTGAGAAATAACCTCATCTTTTCATCCATATGGTCTTCTACTCCCCCCTCACCCCCCCCCCTCCTTTCCAAGAAACGATTTGTCATGAGAAGGATTCTCTTTCGTTAGTATACAATGCTATCCCCAATACCAATCAAATTGTTTTATGACCCGTGACTGTTACTCTTGTAATAGTCAAGAATGCCGAAGACTTGAAGATCGAGGTTCGAATCCCGGTTGGGTGTACCGAGGCTTCCCCTCCCCCCCCCCTTGGGATCTTAATGACCTATTTCCTGGTGGTAGCACCAGTTCTTTTTCTCAATTTTATTTTTCAATAATTTTCTTTTAGGCTCTTATATTAGTTGGTCTTCTTCTCCAGTTGCTATCCTTCTTCGCTAGTTTGTCCACCCAAGGGTATTTTATTTCCCCGGTACCCTTCCACCTCTGATCTTAAACTACTGGTTCACTCCATTTCTGGGATTCTCCAGGCAATCTCCAGTGGTGCCTATCTGCCTCCTGGAGAGGCGCCCTACCGGAGATATCGCTCCGCCTACTTCCAATAACCACCTGGACCCTAACCTAAATTAAACTAAACTAAACCAATTTCTGAGGCTAGTGGTTTTTCCTAAATTGTTTTCCACTCTACCTCCACTAAAATGCGGGTACACTTCAACCTTCCTCACCTCTAACACATTAGCGGCCACCGAAGCAAGTCAACTCTTCTTACCCTGACAACGCTCCGCATCACGCCACTGGTAAATACTGAGGAGTTTGTAAGATTCCTCTTAAGTTTATACGTATATTTTCCATTCATAAAAGAAAACATAGAAGTCTAGTTATTTATCTCTAAACGATTGACCACTGACCATCACGTCGAGAAAATGATCCATCGTACAAATCTCGGCTTGCATTTTTCTCCTCTTCCTCGCTTATCGATTGGTCTTGGGTTCTTTCACTCCCAAAGCCTTTTGACAAAACAATTAACTTCGTTTTCAAATAACCCCTTACCTACCTTCGAGTTAAATCATTAAAAAAAACAGCACCGTATTTTTTTTTTAACGACGGGTATATTTTCAAACAAGTTTTATCAAACTATTTGGGATTGATGTCTAATCTGTGGACGATTTTTTTTAGCACCTTATATTCCCGTTCGAGTTATACGCTTACGTACTAATTACACAAATGGTTTTAAGGATGAGAAAGACTATATTTTATAGGAAGCTAACCCGCATTTGCTTGGAGAGAGAGTGGAAAACCATATTTGAAAAACCAACCTCAACTCACCCTTATCTAGATTCTAACCTTGATCCCCCCCGTTATCGGCGGTCTAGTCTACTGCGAGAGTTAGACCATGCGGCCACCAAAATAGGCCAAAAATGTATTAATTAAATTGATTAATTAGGGATTTGAACCCATTTAGGCGGTCTACTGGTCTAACGCAGGGGTATCAAAGTTTTGGTAACATAGGACCACGGAGCGGAAGAGGGTGTTAGAAAGCTATTAAGGAAAAAACATCATTTTTAGTGCATTCCATTTTGCAACTAATGACAAGTCAAACATTAATTAAATAAACGAATTAGTTTTTTTTAAGCACCGAGTCTTAGTACCCAGTTGGGATATACATTTATATATTAACTACGCAAATGGTTTCAGATGGGTTATATTTAGAGGGAGTGTACCCAAATTTGTGAAGAGGGAGAGCGGAAAACTATTTCAGGGAAAACACCCTCGGTACAATCGATCGGGATTCGAACGCATATCTCCCAATCTTCGGCAGTCTAGTCTATTGCGAGAGCTGTGCCTTAGAACATGCGGCCACTGAAGTGGGTGATAATTTAAATAAATGGTACGGCGCACCTCACAGACTTTCTCTCTCTTTCTATAAACTCGTAAGATTTCTGAACGGAATAATGTACATTGTATCATCACCACGCCACATAAGAACACGCATAAAATAATATACAATGATATATAATCAATGAGAAAAGGGCCGCATCTTTGTCCACCTTAGAACATTTCAAACAGTTTAATGTCTTCCACAAGGGTCAACACTTCGTATTAAAATTTCGATTCTGGTTAAAGTTTTAACATTTTATAAGGTGTTGCAGATCTTCAAGTCATCGCATTGATATTTAATTATTCATTTATACATTTTGACCAATAAAAAATGTAAATATTGACTATTGAGTCTAAAATGGAGATAGATCATTGCTGTGCAAACATTTCTCCTAAGAGATTTAAGGAAAAATAACATACTTTTTTAGATACTTATATTTAATTACTCTATGGCATTGGAGAATTATTGCGTTAAGACTTAAGTAGTATATGTTTACAACTAAAGCTCACAAAATTGTATTAATATATTTGCAAATATCTCAGAAACTGTTGCTTTTATAAAAATATATGTCAAATAAAAGTTTTTTATTTCTAATAGTCCTACAATTTTGCAATGATAAGTTGTTTAGTTTCTCCAATAGTTGTGGAGATACGGAAATTAACGCTTCTGTAATGTACCCTAAAAATCATTTTCATAGAAAAATGAAAATAGCCAGTTTATTTATAATCTTAATCAACGCCTAGATACGAATTTTAATCAAAATCGTTTGAGCAGATTTTGAGAAAACCAATTTTTTCTCTTTTCGCCCTTTAGTAAACTACCCTTAATTTTAAGTTTTTATAGGCACACAGACAGACGGCATTGCAAAGACTATTTTTTAGGGTTTGGGGGGTCATGAGACGTTGACATCCATCAACATTTCAGGTTAGTTTTTTTTTTACGGTCGCAATACTTAAACTTTAATGTCCAAAAAGTAAAAAAATTCATATAATTGCGTATAGATTGAAAGTTATTGATTTTATAAAAATATGTTTCGGATAAAATATCTGTATTATAAATATATATACATATTTGTAATGCTAAGTAATTTCATATCTCAAATAGTTTCGGAGCTATTCTAAAAAATGTTAATTGACGCATCAGACCGGAGCCCTTAAAGCCATTTTGCCGAAATATTGAGGGTAGCCATTTTGTTTGGAATATTTATTAATGTTTATAAATGACATTTAATCAAAATCGTTAGAGCCGATTTTGAGAAAATCGACTTTTTCTCTTTTTGCCCTTCAGTAAACTACCCTTAATTTTAAGTTTTAATAGACACACAGACAGACGGCATTGCAAAGACTATTTTTTAGGGTTCGGGGGGTCATGAGACGTCGAAATCCATCAACATTTCCGGTTAGTTTTTTTTACGATCGCAATACTTAAGCTTTAATATCCAAAAAGCTAAAATATATATATATAGTTGCGTATAGAATGAAAATTATTGATTTTATAAAAATATGTTTCGAATAAAATATCTGTATTATAAATATATATACATATTTGTAATGCTAAGTAATTTCATATCTCAAATAGTTTCGGAGCTATTATAAAAAATGTTAATTTACGCATCAGACCGGAGCCCTTAAAGCCATTTTGCCGAAATATTGAGAGTAGCCATTTTGTTTGGAATATTTATTAATGTTCATAAATGAAATTTAATCAAAATCGTTAGAGCCGATTTTGAGAAAATCGACTTTTTCTCTTTTTTCCCTTCAGTAAACTACCCTTAATTTTAGGGGTAGATATCCAATTCCAAAAACCCCTCGGGGCAACCCTATGAAAACCCTAGATATCAAGTTTCAGCTCAATCGGTAAAATAGTTTAGGCTCTAGTTGGAGGTACAGACAGACAGACAGACAGACAGACGGAAATTCAAAAACCACTTTTTCGGATTCAGGAAGTCATGAAACGTCAAAATTCATCAAAATCTCGAGTTCGATTTTTTTGACGATCACCATACTTTCTCTACCTGTAAGATAGAGAGAAAGTAAAAAAATTAATATCACACTTGTTTTTATAGTTCATGTTTTTTACCTACTCTAGATTATACTAAGATTGTTCATCCGTGCAGCGATTCTTATAATCCAAGGTCAAATCTATTTTTAACAATATGTAGTAATTATTTGTCCATTTATAGTTTTCATAAAATTAGTTTCATCCAAAACGTAATAAACTATTCACATATATTTTGTGTTTGTGTGTCAAACATTGTATTAAAGTTTATAATAAAGGTCGTACAGTAACGTATTAAAATTACTAATTTTTCCGGTAAAAGTATTATCGTCACTGGAGATTGCAAGTGTTCTATGTCCAATTTTTCACTTTTGTGTAAAAGAGCATTTAAGTTCGACCATGTATATGAAACCAATGTTACTAGATGACAACTCGAGTTTGTATGCTCTTGAATAATTATATAGTAATCTCAATTTCCCTATGGGTGAGCCATGTACATTCTAAATAGTTTTAAACACCAAATATCTCAAATTTAATACTTTTGGAAATAGAACACTTGCATTCTCGGGTGACGATATGTAAATATTGCTAACAAATCAAAATAAAATGAACTCCAGAATCCTTGTTATTTTAAAGTAAAAATGCCAATGTATACAGCCGTGGAATTTATTTCAAAACAATTTTTTTCATAAAAATATATTTTACTCAACCAAATAAAAAAAAATTGGTTCAAAGAGATTTTATAATGAAAAACATTGTAGCAGTCAATGCTAGATTTCAGTTATTTTATCGTTGACGCAGTTAAGTAAATTATGACGTCATGATTTACTTTACTGTCAATAAATAAATTAAACTATGACGTCATGATTTATTTTATTTTCAATAAACAAAAAACAGAATATTCCGGCTTACAATTATTTTATTGAATGTTTTTTGTTCTTTCTGTTAAAAAGAAGTGCCAATTATCTTTATTTGAAGGATTGGCTCCTCGCTAATTGGTCACGAAGATTTAATTAGTAAAGCAATTAATACCCAATTAATTGGCCACGTGGTCTAACGCGTCAATCTCGTGTTGGACTAGACTGCCAAAGACGGGGAGATTAGAGTTCGACCCCGGTCGGGTGCACTGAGGGTGATTTTTCCTTAAAGGTTTCCCACTCAACCCAAATGCAGGTGAATTTATTCTAAATTAAGCCTCTCTAATCCCGAACCCATTAGTGTAATTAGTACATATGCGTATAACCCGAACGGATAGTAGTAGTACGCCGTGCTAAAAATACAATATAAATGTGAATAAAATAAACGTTATATTTAGGATTATTTAATTTAATTTGACTTTAGTTTGTTTTTGCATAAAAGCTATTAACTGCTTAATTAAAATGTAAGCTTTGATTTTTTTTTGCATTTTTGGTGTTTAATTAAACATATACTCATTGGTGGGCATGAGGACTAAGGTGTCAACCTCACCTGGTCTGGTTTACTAGTGACTAAGGCCGGAGTTAAAATTTCAACTGAATGTTCCGAGTTTTTTTTTTCTAAAAAGTTTTCTGATTCTTTCGCCACCTAAATGTGGGTACATTTTCTATAAACATTTACCTTCCTTACCTCTACCCCATTACTGTAATAAAATGCGGATATCTTAGACGAATAGCAAGAGATGGTCAAGCCAAAAATAAAACCACACGAGACATATATTAAATAAGATCTGGGCGTTCAATAAAAGTTTTCTTTGTTTGGTTGCATTAGCCAACCGTACTCAAAAGGACGACTGGAGTTAAGTTCCTTCACTCAAACGACGCCGTAAGCTCTATCTGTAAACCAAGCTCGGCCTCGTATAAACTCACTGCGGTTTTTGAGGGTAACGATAATGATTATTGTCAGTGTCTTCTCTTGGTCCGTCGAATTTCGTCACAAAAGCGTAAGAGAGGGGGGGGGGATTCCCGAGCCGGAAATTCCCTTTGATTTGTGTCTGGGATTATGTCTGTTTCACGTCATCCTCAACTGTGCAGAGTTGTGATCTTATGGGGGGCCGAGGGAGGGGTGGGGAGGGATTTCTAGAGGAACTATTTAATGTTGCGCAGAGATACGTCCCTTCTGATTGCCGGGATATAAACTGTAAGAGCGTAACCTTTTTTTTTTTGGTCGAAGGCATCTACTATTTTGTAGATCTCAATCCTAACCCCCTCATTAATATTTCCTGCAGCAAACCTCAAGTTTTGTAATAGGGTATAAGGAGGGGGTGGGGGGAAAATCGTAGGTCACAATGGAAACTTTTATTCAACGAGTATGCAATTTATTTGTATTCTGGTAATAATGCTGCAGCACTTAAAGTCAAGAACTCTCTAAGCTCTAACAAGTTTAAAAAACGACATTTTAGCTACCAAATTTTAGGGTTTAGTTACGTTCAAGTCCGCAAAGAATATGAGTTTAACGAGGATACTGCAAAACAACAAGAAAAGAAAGGATAATTTTCTTTTTTGGCGAAAGTTTTGGCGGTCATTGTAAAGGCTACCACTTATCGTGCAATTTTCTAAATCATGTTTTAAACATTTAAATAGTTTCTTAACAGAGCTACTTGAAATACCGCACTTGCACGAAGATTTCTCAATTTTATCCTGCAAGCAAGTTTAATTGGTTGTTGCTAGCAGATGACGCTGGTCCTCTGGATTTGGTGTTTGAGGTCAGGAGATCTCTAAGCCAGTGCTTCCGAAACTTTTAGAACCATGACCAAATTTTAAAAACCACCAAATTTCACCACCCACTTAGCTTTTAGGGACATGAAAAGAGTGATACTTTTTTTTTAATTATATTTTACTATATTCTATAACTTTTTTAAAATTCTTTCATGATTTTCTATTTTCAAATAATTATTTTTAACATTGCAAAAACTTTTCGTGGCCCCACTAAATAATCAGTTCGCAATCCACAATCTGGGATCCACTTATATAAGCCATTTAACCAATACCATTGGACATTTTACGACCCAATTGGATTAATCCTGGTAGGACATTTGGCGCAGCCTTATTACGTAAATAGGTTGTTTGGAACACCCATAATATAACTTATGAATTAAGGATAAACAACATTTACTAACCTAGTCTGAACCAAGCCTTGATGTTTGATGTTTTGAGAGAAAAATGTTACAATAAATTAGTAAATAAACACACAAGGTAGGAATAAGTTTGGGGGGAGGGGGGAAAGGAATGTAAGAAAATCCAAGTATTTTTGCAGTTTTTATATAAAAATTTTTTTATGACAAAATAAATAAAGCATTGCTCCAGTAGAAAACTAGAGTTTAATTTTTTCCACCTTATGTTATCAACAGTTGTTGAATATCTGTCATGAGCATAGCGGTATTAGATGAGAAACTTTTTAAATGAAGAGAAAAAGTTGTCTTTAAATTTCAGGATACCCTCGACAGATATTCAACAACTGTTGATATCACCATCTGAATAAAATTAAATTCTCTGTTTCTGATGGATAAATATTTTATTTATTTTTGGCTAAAAAAATATTTTTACATAAAAACCGCAAAAACACTGGCCTTTTTACGTGTCCTTTTCCATCCAAACTTAAGTTAGTCGTAAATAGCCATTTGTTCATCCACAAACTGTTCTTTTTTGGTTCACGTGTCTTATTACTCATCCTTATAGCTACACAAATTTAAGGTAGAGAGGAGGATATGAATTGAGTAAAGTGGTACCTTCATTTGTGGGTATGTAGTCTGGTAAAAAAATTTAGTAAAAAATTCCACCTCAGTACACCAGACTGGGATACGAGCTACTGGCAAACCAAACTGACTGACATCCTTGACTGCATGCCCACCCATTCAGATAGCGTTTATTCACGTATTAATTTTAAATACATGATCCATAGACTATAATTAGGAACTAGGAGGTTCATTGCCACTCATAAAAAAGTTTGTCACCCATCTCTATCTTGAGCTAGTTCTATCCAGTCCACCTCATTACACCATATACCTATCTTAAGGTAGTTCTATCCAGTCCACCTCATTACACCATATCCCTATCTTAAGCTAGTTCTATCCAGTCCACCTCATTACACCATAACCCTATCTTAAGCTAGTTCTCTCCCACTCCACCTCATTACACCATATCCCTATCTTAAGCTAGTTCTATCCAGTCCACCTCATTACACCATATCCCTATATTAAGCTAGTTCTATCCAGTCCACCTCATTACACCATAACCCTATCTTAAGCTAGTTCTCTCCCACTCCACCTCATTACACCATATCCCTATCTTAAGCTAGTTCTATCCAGTCCACCTCATTACACCATATCCCTATATTAAGCTAGTTCTTTCCAGTCCATCTCATTACACCATATCCCTATCTTAAGCTAGTTTTATCCAGTCCACCTCATTACACCATGTCCCTATATTAAGCTAGTTCTATCCAGTCGACCTCATCACACCATATCCCTATCTTGAGTTAGTTCTATCCAGTCCACCTCATTACACCATAACCCTATCTTAAGCTAGTTCTCTCCCACTCCACCTCATTACACCATATCCCTATCTTAAGCTAGTTCTATCCAGTCCACCTCATTACACCATATCCCTATATTAAGCTAGTTCTTTCCAGTCCATCTCATTACACCATATCCCTATCTTAAGCTAGTTTTATCCAGTCCACCTCATTACACCATGTCCCTATATTAAGCTAGTTCTATCCAGTCGACCTCATCACACCATATCCCTATCTTGAGTTAGTTCTATCCAGTCCACCTCATTACACCATAACCCTATCTTAAGCTAGTTCTCTCCCACTCCACCTCATTACACCATATCCCTATCTTAAGCTAGTTCTATCCAGTCCACCCCATTACACCATATTCCTATATTGTTTTCCTCCGGAATTTCTTACCCCACGAAAAAAATATTGATTTTATTCCCTTGGCAAAAGGTGTTTTCAGAGAAAAGACAGTGAGGCAGTTTATCCATTCTCAATCCACACCGCAGGACCACGGACGAACTACCACTCCATGTGGTCACGCCATGGTTTTACGATCTCGAACCATCTCGAACATAGTTTTCTCTGTGCCTTAAGATGATCCTGATACCGCTGCTGCCCGGTAACAGCTTCACGCAGAGGGACGTGATATTCCCCATGTCACCGGGGGTTCTTAACCGAACCTAGCCTCCACCGACCTTACTGTAGCCGTCAAGCCACCAAAGTGCCGACGGCGTTGCCCAGCCCCCGCTACATGGCGGCGTGTGCTGATTTTTGTTGATGTATTTTAACATCTTTTTATATTATTTGATAACTTTTAATTTTTATCTCTCATCCTTTGCTAATGCAGCACCTTACTTGAATAATGCTGGATTTACTCTTAAGAAACAGCACCCCAACAATGGTTAAATCAAAATCCCTAAGGCAACTGTAAGTAAACAACCACACACACTAAAATGTATCGCTTCCTATCGCTAAACAACGTTTTGAATAAACTCTAATAATTGTGAAACCAAAAGTGCCTTTTTATTGCAAAAAACCAACAGGTTATGGGCTCAGGCACGTAACGACATTAGTGTGTGATTGATTTTGTTAAAATAAATTCACTTGGTGCGATATTTTTGGAGAAAATCCGACGAGACATTTTGAGGTTAGGACGACGCCGCCACGCTCACAATGGACTCGACGAAGATTATCAACGTTGGACTTCTGGAAGGAAAAGGAAACTGGAATACATGGCGATACAAACTGAGCATTTGTTTACGAGGTATCCCCGGAGCGACAGACGTAATTGAAGGCAGGTTAGTCAAACCAAGGGCGTTGTCTGATGAAGCGACCGCGGCACAAAGAGCGGAGTACCAGACATCGCTCGACGCTTTTAATAAGGCAGACAGCCATGCGTTGATCGTTTTAACCGCAAATATGACGGAAGAGACACTTCAGAAAATAATGCGTCTCAAGTCAGCCCGGGAGGTGTGGCTCGAACTGCACAAACTCTTCGACGGCGTCTCCGAAGACAAGGTTTACAATTTATGCCTTAAGTTCTTTAGTTATGAAAAAGCCGTTGAAGATGATATCGCTACGCATGTCTCAAACGCCGATGGATCGATTGATAAATACAAAGCCAGACTGGTCATCAAAGGCTTTTCACAGCGGAAAGGAGTGGACTACGATCAAACCTTCAGTCCAGTTGCAAGAACATCAACTATAAGAACTTTACTCAGTGTTGCTGCCAACGAGAAGATGAGACTAGCACAAATTGACGTCTCAACAGCATTCCTCTATGGTGACCTCCAGGAAACCATCTACATGCAGCAACCTGAAGGACATAGTGATGGATCCAACCGGGTTTGCTGCCTGAAGAAAAGCTTATATGGACTGAAGCAAGCTCCTCGATGCTGGAACAAAAAGTTCAGCAACTACATCGTCAGCTTGGATTCAAGCGAAGTAAAGCGGATCCCTGTCTGTTCGTGAGACGAAAAGGACAGAAGAAGATGTTTTTCGTTCTTTACGTTGACGACGGACTGATTGCAGCTGAAGATGAGCAAGAACTTCAGAAGTTCATCAACGATCTGAAAAAGGAGTTCAAAATCACCTCCATGCCGGCGTCTTATTTTCTAGGATTGGAAATCAGCCGAGAAAAGGACGGATCAATTAGTGTGAGCCAGAAACACTACACGGAGACCATACTCGAGAGATTTGAAATGACCAACTGCAAAACTGTATCTACTCCAATTATCAAGGACAACGATGCAGAAGAAAGTCCTCCAAATCCTGACTTCCCCTACAGACAAGCTGTTGGAGCACTTATGTTCTTGATGTGCGGCACACGACCAGACATCGCATATGCTGTCAGCGTGGTGTCCAGAAACCTCGAAAATCCAACCAACCGTGATGTTCAGAAAGTAAAAAGGATTCTGCGGTATCTGAGAGGAACGACAGACTACGGACTGGTCTACAAATCCAACCTGGAAAAAGGTGTATTTGATTGTTTCAGCGATGCAGATCATGGTGGCTGCCTAACTACAGGACGCTCTACCTCAGGAGTGCTCTGCCTGTACTCTGGGGTACCTATTTCGTGGATGAGTCAGCGACAAGCCTCTGTTGCCATATCCACAACCGAAGCTGAAATCGTAGCTGCCAGTGAAGCTGCGAGAGAGATGCTGTGGACCAAGCGGCTTCTGAGCGAACTTGGCCATCTGAAGTCGACACCTACTCTGCAAGTTGACAACGAAGCAGCCATCCGGCTTGCACAAAATCCTGAGTTTCATCGAAGAACAAAACACATTCGGATCAGACACTTCTTTGTTCGCGAATTGGTCACCGATGGGGAAATCAACATTTTAAAAGTTGACACTCAAAATCAGCTCGCGGACATTTTTACAAAACCATTGTTTTCAGTTCGTTTTAAATTTTTATGTAACAAAATGGGAGTTTACAAGTTATAAAATAAGGGAGAGTGTTGATGTATTTTAACATCTTTTTATATTATTTGATAACTTTTAATTTTTATCTCTCATCCTTTGCTAATGCAGCACCTTACTTGAATAATGCTGGATTTACTCTTAAGAAACAGCACCCCAACAATGGTTAAATCAAAATCCCTAAGGCAACTGTAAGTAAACAACCACACACACTAAAATGTATCGCTTCCTATCGCTAAACAACGTTTTGAATAAACTCTAATAATTGTGAAACCAAAAGTGCCTTTTTATTGCAAAAAACCAACAATTTTTACACACATGTAAACTCGGAGATAGCTTTCGCCCTCTGGTGTCACATGGGCCGAGTCAAGGAACATATATGAGACCATGCTGCCATAGAAATATTAATATTCATACGGTATATAGGTTATTAAAACTATGCTTTTATTAAAATACCATCTTTGAAATGTATTTAAGCAAAATATATTACACAAGAATAATTTAAATTTTCATTATATTTGATAAAGCTTGTTACAAAATATAATATTAAACATATTAATACTAAAACATGTGTAGTTAAAACATACTACGCTAGTATATGACTTTGTGAATAGTTACAAAATATATTTACATTAAAAATGTTTTGCCTTTTTTCTATTAATTTAAAATTGTATTAAAGTAGGCTATCTTTTTTTAAATTAAAAACTAATTTAATCCAAAAAGGTTATGTTTATAGTTAAGAAAAATTTGATTATTATTTTCTTCTAGTTAAAAATGTAATGAAAAATTTGTTTTAATAGAGTATAATACGTTTTATTGGAACACAATATTTATTTCAATGTAATATATAAGGATGTATAAAAGTAATAAAGGCAGAAGATAAAAATGGTAAATAATGCGTAGGGGTTTCAAACAAAAGTTTATGGATGACATTTTGGTACAAAGAAAACGAAAGGTAACAAATCCGATTATAATATATTTTATTGCAATATCTTATAAAAGTTTTCAAACATTTAACAAATATTAATCAAAAGAATAGTACATTTTCCTTAAAAAATTAAAATAATTTATAACTGGTTTTTTATTCAATATTTGTTAAAAAGAATAATGTAAAATTGTGACATTTAAACTTGACAGAAGTAAAATATTTTTACCATTTAATAGTACGTAATGAAAATTCTGTAATCCAAATTTTCATTTATCTTCCACCGTAATGAAGAACACGAAAAAACTAATATAGCTACTAGAATTTGGCTTATGTTTAGCAAAAAAATCTTGTTAATAAATGTATTTTTTTTGTGTGAAAATACTTCATACACATGATAGTAGCGAGTATGTTTATTATGAATATCTATCACGTATATAGTCAGAATATTACATTATTTTTAGTCTGAATAAATGATGATATATTGTTCAAAATTTAATTGTAATATATAGACACTCCAAACTGATTGGAAGTTTTTTTTAAAAAATAAAATACTTTACAACGGTAAATCTGATTTAAAAAAAATTTCAAAAACACTTTTTATTTTAAATATTCACTTATATGTGGTAGGTTCCCAGTGTATAGGAATATGCAAATAGTTCCACGAGAGTTGATTTCATATGCAGCACAATTGATGCAAATTAGGTATCCTCTATTGTTCGAAACCTTTCCAGAACATTCTGGGAGAAATGTATATGCATATCATTTTATCCCTGTCCGTTGTGTAAACACTCACTTTGTGTTGAGGAAGAACTCGACCGTCTCAAAACTGAATTTGAGCTTTCATAATACACACTTTATATCAATAAATAATAAAAAAAAATTGTTGGCCCTCGATGCCATATATTCCAATTCAAAAATATTCACAATCACAAATCTTGATTTTCCTTTAAGTTATAGAAATTGAGTTTTAAACGATAGTGATTTTAAATAAACACACGCGAAAAAAATATAATTCAAAAGTTATGACAAAAAATGAAAAACAATCACGCTTAATTAAAACCAAAGTTTTTTATCTATAATTCTTGAACAATTTAGTATATGATACATTTATCGAAAATGTTGTAATTAAAAAAATTGTGATAATTATTACCAACCCTGCGTTATGATCATATTTATTTATTATTAAGTTTATAAATTGAATTTTTTTCATGATTTTGTTACCAGATTTTCATACCACAATGTTGCAGTTAAATTTATTATTATTAGCACCGCGTCTTACTACCCGTATCGGGTTGTATGCGCTTACGCTAATGTGTAATGGTAGGGTGATTGTGAGATGAAAATGGAGGACCTACACTTTGTAGGATCCGAACCACAGTGGAGGCCTGGCATTCCACACATTCACAAGTTTGTGATTAATACACGTCTTGTCAGAGGTGAAGGAAGGGGTTTGGCAATCGGATAAATTTGTGCCGAGACCGAGGATTGAACCCTGGGTCTCAAGCACAGAAAATAAATGTACGTACATTTAAAATGTTAGCTCTCTAATAAAACGTTCCTTTTATTTCAAATACTAAAATATATTTAAAAAAAAAAGAAAAAAGTATGTTTTAGTCTCCAAACGACATAAATTCCACGATCAGATGAACCGAGTGCTAGTGTAATGTGAAGCTGTAACGAGAAGGGTCGTGTGGTCCCACTGCTGTGTTCACACGCAGAGTCCTAGTTTACGCGCGAGAGGCACTGGAGGTGATATGTTTGGGAGCGCGACGACACTAGCTCAGCTGGTGGCCAGCAGCAGAAACAGCAACAGACCAATCGAATGGACGAGGGCGGACCTTCTTGGTGGCTGTGTTCGACTCCCCTGGTTCACGTGATGAAGCTCTGCTAGGCTTTCTCCTGAAAGGGAAGGTTTTTTTTAACTGTCACAATAAACTTTTGTGTGTACAGCATCTTACTACCCATCCGGGCTTTTAGTATATTTACACTAAATTAACTAGAGACGAGAAAGGTCGAATTTGGAGTATATTTATCAGAGTTTTAGTGGAGGAGAAACTGAAAATTATTTTTGATAAACAACCCTCAATACACTCAACTGGGATTCGAGCCACGATATTCCTATCATTGGAAATCCACAAAATTGCGAGAGTAACGCCTTAAACTACATTATCACAGAAGTTGTTTTTAAATATCGATAAAAATAACTTATTTTTTAAACCTGTTTTATTTTGTAACATTTTATATTTTTCTCCCAAACGTTCGTTTGAATAATTTATTAAAACTATTAATGGATATCAAAGATGGTTCCTGTTTAGTTGCATCAGCTATTAGTGCTACAAGTAGAATTAAAATTAATTGCACTCGACTATACAAAGGTTTTACATATGCCCACACCAAGTTGAAACCACAAAGAGAAATTTAACTGGCGCCGTGAGGTAGATTTTGATACTACCTTTCAAACATATATGTATGACGGGTTCAAGTCCCACTTTATTAACACACTTCCTGGGTCAAATTTGTTTTAACAAGCGTTGAGTAGATATATATTACTATGGGAAGTGGACAACACAATATATAATAGTGGTTTTCTATAACCAATATATGTTTATTTGTTTACCATACATACCATACACTTTATTTTAATTAATAAACATTCCTTTTAAAATTACACCTGGAAACATCACCAAAGAATTTACCTTAAACTAAAGTCCCATAGTCATAGTATTAAGCTTGTCTAACAACTAGGAAAAGTTACAAGATCTACTTTCACGCCTTTGTAGATAAATTACCCGACCTCGTGGTTTAGTGTTCAGAGCCACTGGCTGCTTTTATAAAGGTCTCAGTTTCGATTCCCAACTAACACCGGACGACATTTCTCAAAAGAGGAATAATTCCCGTGGTCACCAGGGATTGGTTAATTAGACTTAAGTTAGGTCAAGATCTTAATTGGCTCCACCCCGTCTTATCCCCTACCATTATTATCTCTCGTTTATTCAGGACATGGAAAGAGCCTCCACGGAAAGGATGTACTATTAGTACATTCGGGCGTCCCTAGACAACGGTACATTAGTACTGGATAATCTTTCTACAAACTGAGCTACACAATGATGTAGCCCAGGGACGCCATTATTATTATTATTATTATTAAACATCAACATGATCTGCAGTTGTAAATTTCGATAGATATTATCAATGCCTCTAAAACGACACTAGTAATTAAATGGTATTAATGCTGGCAGCAAAATAAAGAAAAATTGTATTTTCTTTAACATCATTCCTATTAAAATTATACTATATACATAATAACAGACTGACTGTTGTACTAGACCTGGGTAGCTCAGCGGTAGAGCATGGACGTGCTAAGTCAAAAGGTTCTCGAGATCGACTCCGGTGTCCGGGCGTCAATTTTAAACTATACAATAAGTCCTAAAATCATCTTTACAATGGTAGCATTTAGATTTTCGTCTCCCTGGATACTTTGGGAATCACTAATAATTGTCCTTAAATTCAATATTTTTAGGTTCGTTACTTTAATAGAAACAAAACTTGCTTCAGTGTTTGACTGACCTACTGATGACTGAGAGATTGGGGTTCGAACCTGGGTCGGTACTACTGAGGGTGGTTTTTTTCCTAAATTATTCCACACAGATGCAGGTAGGTTACCTAAAAATTGCTTCCTTTCTCGTCCTTACCCTATTGGAGGAATTTATCATGCAGGCGTATAACCCTAAAAGAGATTAAGACTTTGTGATAAAAAAATTAATAAAGAAACAGTTCTACGTTTTATTTGTTTATATTTCCTGGATTGACAATTCTATCACAGATTCGGCCATAGAACATGAGCGGAGAATGACCCTGGGCACGGGTGGATGGGTTGGACCATTGGAGTACTTAGCTAAAGGATCTGCATTCGATTCCCGTGACCAGGTTTCATTTTTAAATTTAAAGAATATTATATTAAAATGAAGCTAGCACAGTAATAAACAAATATAATAGCTTTGATTTTCAATCCACCATAATTGTATCATTTCTATGTTTGTTGTGTTTGATACTAAATAAAATATCTACTATCAAAGATTTCAATATCATTTTCGAACACCCTGTACTTAAATCAATAACAAGTGAACGGAAATGAGGATCAGTGTTGAATGATCGTTCTAATGTATTAATCAGGCTGTGATGGGAGGGTAAATTGAGAGGAAATCCATAAAGGTGTTAATTTGCTAATGTATTTGTCTACTGAACCATGGGGAGGGGTGGGGGGGGGGGGAGGGGTAGACAGTCAGGTAGTGAAGTATACTCACCGCTCAACACGTGCACGGTGACCGTGGAGAACTGTGTGGCGGATATCGAACACGTGTAAGGGCCGGAATCCGACTTGTTTACCCTGGCTACGGATAGGGAGCTGTTGGCCCCTCCCTCGTCAAACAAGTAGGTCTTCACGCTGGAACACAGCAGTAGAGACTACATTGAACATCCTTGTACACTTTGTTTTTTTTTAAAAAAAGAGGCGGGACTTTAAGGCATAGGCTAGAACTAAAAACAAAATTATACTGTATTTTTTTGTTTTAGTACCGCGTCTAAGTGTATCCGTATTTACGTGGAGGGAAGGTGGAAAACCATTTAGGGGAAAACCAACCTCAGTACACCTGACCGAGATTCGAACCACGATATCCCCATAGTCGGCAGTCTAATCTACTGCGAGAATAGCGCGTTAGACCACGCGGCCACCGAAACGGATCGGAGCTTGTTAAAACTGTACCTGTGATAAATATTCTCTCCCACTTGGTCCCAATCTGATTAATATTATAATATTATCTCTGCTCTACGTTCCTACCATAAAAGTGTATTTCTATTAACAACCGACCAATGAATGTCTTACTGAGTGTTGAAAACACTTTACAGAACTGTTTAAACTAACTAATCTTGTAACGTCATTCCTAGAAATGCGTTACTTATCAATACTGTAGTATTTATTTAAATACTGCTTTAGAAAAGTATAAAAACACCCGTCACAAACTAAATATTCTCTACTGTTCTCCTACATTAGCTTTTATGTCAATTTTGATGCAACCATTAGAAAGGCCATTTAAAATAGAGTCTGTTGAAAAAAAAATGTTGCTCGTTAATTAGTCTAAGACCAATTTAATATAAGATAGAGAATTTCAGCTTACTACCAAGAAATCTATGTTTTTCTAATTAAAAAAATAATTACTCAAAAACGAATAAATTCTGGCTTTTAATTTAAGCTGTATTTAAAGTTATATATCAGGGGACAACCAAGCCATATACCGAATATGTATAGAACATTTCTCATTTAAGTTCGTCTCTTGAATTTAAAATAAAATGCTAAAATTATCAAGAAAAAGCAATTTAATTATATATGTATATTTTTTAAATAAAATTCTCCCGCTTTTTTGGTAGCTAGCGTCTAGAAATATGTTATACTGCACTCTATTGAGAGATTGTGATATCACCAAACAGCTGGTATTCATTTGCAAGATTATTGTTTGAATTGATTTTTTCTTGTTAATTCTAGCATTTTAAGCCAGAACTTATTCGTTTTTAAGTAATTAATTTTTTAATTAGAAAAACATTGATTTGTTTGGTAGTTAACTAAAATTCTCGATCTTAGATTAAATTTGTTTTATAATAATTAAGATCAAATTTTTATTTTTCAACAGACTATATTTTAAATGGCCTTTCTAATGGTTGCATCAAAATTGACATAAAAGCTAATGTATGAGTAAAGTGGAGAATATCTAGTTTGTGAAGCGTATCCTTATACTTTTCTAAAGCACTGTATATATCATATATCTTATTTCTTTTATAAGTTTTATTTTTAATCGCTGTCAGAAATAAAAAAATGTAATTAATAAGTTATTCTTTTAAATTTAATTTTTGACTTTAGGAATCTTAAAGTTGTTTTTCCCACACCAAACAAACAGGAACTGAAATTTCTTTAAGATGAAAAAGTTTTTTTTGTAAAAAAAAACTTGTAGATTTTTCCTTAAGAAAACTAATTTTATAATTTTAAAGTGCAACATTTCAGGAAGTAGCTTAATGGGTTACATTTCCGAAAGGGAAAAGGAGCAAGTTGATACCAAAAGAGGATAAGAACAGGATGAAACTTTTAGTTAGCAACAAATTACAAAGTTTAATTCTTGGTAAAAGGGAACGGTTGGAAAAGTACCACGTGATATCGGTAGAGGGCGGCGTGGTGCGACGAGCATCCCTAAATGCCTGTTGTGGGTTAATTAGTTTATTTGGTATAGTTAGATCAAGATAAAATGGGGACACTTTAGTTTTTTTTTTGAAACGTTTATAATTTGTTTTTGAAAGCTCAAGCGCCCCACCAGTGTTTGAATATTAAAGCGAATGGCTTGCAGCTGCGTTGAATAAACAGCTTACGAGATTTCGACTGTAGTTGTAACAGCAGTCATCGTGGATGTTTAATAATTAATCCCAGATCATGGACGTTGTAACTGAAGATGAAACAACGTTGGAATTTATTTCTTCGACATGGCTCAGACCCAAGAATATAAATTTTATTTTAATATTTATAATTAGATATACGAGGCCAAAATAGAACAATTAATGCACATTTTTAAATCACTAAAGTTTACAATAAGCGAACACATTAATATGATTATCCAACAAACATGTATATTCCTGAGTTGTATTAATTAACATACTTAGTAAATGTGTACATAAAAAAGGGATAAGTTTATCTATATATAAGCTCAAATTAGTAAAATTGAAATTAGTTTTCTATCTATAACATATCAATAAAAATTTATTTTATGTGTAGAGCTGAGTAAAGACTATTTAAGCTACACCTGTAAGTATTATTATTATAAATTTATTTTCATCTTAAAAATATGTATTAGTTTAGATATTATACCTTGCAAATATGTTTCTAGCTTGGATAAGTAAATATATATATATATATTTTAATTTTACAGCAAAATTTAAACTGTTGACGTTGGTTTAGACTTTAATTGAATTACTAAATTATCGGGTGGAATCTAATCGAGCGTCTTGTTAACGCGAATGTACAAAAAGTAGTTTAATTCAATTAACATCAGTTTAAACTTATGCTAATCTGATGCTGCTTCTTGTGTTGCCATTGTTGTCTAACTAAACTGGTTTTAGTTAGTTTGAACCAGCCAATGCCAGTCTAGACTATCAGGTTACTGACCTGATGCCGCACATGCTAGGATAACCTAAACTGGCTATAACTAGTTTGAACCAGCTAATGCCAGTCTAGAATAGCAGGCTACTAACCTGATGCCACCCCTGGTAGGGTAAACTAAGACTGGTTAAAACTAGTTCTAACCAGATATTGCATAGCCAGTCTAAATTTAGCAAATAGCTGATGCCTGATGCCACCCCTGGTAGGGTAACCTTAAACTGGTTAAAACTAATTCCAACCAGATATTGCTAGTCTAAATTAGTAGGCCACTGACCTGATGCCGCCCCTGGTAGGGTAACTTAAACTGGTTAAAACTAATTCCAACCAGATATTGCTAGTCTAAATTATTAGGCCACTGACCTGATGCCGCCCCTGGTAGTGTCATAGTTGAGCGTCTTGTTGACATGAATCCAATAAACGACCGATGACGTCATGGTCACGTGACGAACTATGCAGTCCAGCTGAATGGTGCTGTCCTCCTCGTAGTATTTTTCAAGTAGGGGATTCCCCTGAACGTCCACTATTTCCACCTCGGGCGCTGAGAACCAATCACGTTAATTAGGTTAGGAGAAAAGTTTTAATCGGATATAACTTCAGTAAGACCCACTTGGACGGACCCATGGTATAACGCGTCACTCTCTTATTGGACTGGGTTGCTGGTGACCGAGAGATAGGGGCTCAAACCCCGGTCAGGTGTACTTAAGAGACGTTTTCCCTTAATAGTTTACCATTATCTCCTAAACAAATGCACGTTCATACGTTCTAAAATGGTACCTTTCGCATCCATACCCTAATAATATGATTTAAGGGATAGCCTGTAAGGTTATATAAAGTGGAGCAGTTAAAATACTAAGTAAAAAGAGGAAAATTACACTACACACATTTTCCAGGACAATTTTTTTTTATCTCAAAGGACCCCCACGTTAATTTTTTTTAAAATTACACACATCTCTTTTAAACTATAATCTGAAGTGCATTATAAAGGTCTCGTTATTGTCCAACAGATATCAGCACTAACCCAATTTGAATTAAAATGTGACTTTATACTTTTTAAATTATCCACTCCAAGATAAATGATAGTAAAATTTAAATTATGGTAGTCCAGTTGTGATAATAATATAAAGTGATAATCCTCAGTTGGTGGAAATTAAAGTATATATGGGTGTATCTTTCTGAAACTATTATTATTATTATTATTATTATTACTAAGCACCACGTCTTACTACCCGTTCGAGTTATACGCTCAAACCCGCCTCGGTGGCGTAGTTGGCTAACGCGCCAGTCGTGTTGAGCCAGACCACCGAGGACGGGGAGATCGAGGTTTCGAATATAGGTCGGGTGAATTAGGAGTGGTTTTTCCTAGAATGGTTTTTCCTAGAATGGTTTTCCACTCTCCCTCCACGCAAATGCGGGTTCACTTCCTGTAATTCAACCTTCCCAATTCCTTATCCATTAGTGTAATTAGTACTTAAGCGTATAACCCGAACGGGTAGTAAGACGTGGTGCTAAATAATAATATACGCTCAAATAATAATTACGCGAATGGGTTAGGAATTAGGAAGGTTGAATTTAGAGGAGATGAATCCACATTTGCGTGGAGGAAGAGTGGAAAACCATTTAGGGAAAACCACCCACAGTTGCCCAACCGATCCCCCCCCCCGTCCTTGGCTGTCTAGCTCAACACGAAACTAGCGCGTTAGCTAACTATGTCACCGAGGTGGGTTTGTGAAATTAAAAGGGGTACGATTATTTGACAACAATACCAATATTTATTTTAAAGATCAACAGCCGCAGTTATTCTGTTTCCGTAGAAACACACACATGAAATCTGTTCAAATCTAACACCGGGTGGTTTGCAATCTTCTTTTCCAGTTTTCGGCTTATTAATCAAAATTTATACAAGTAACGTTTCGTCAACTTTTGTTAAGCAAAAATAAATAAAAAATTAAAGAGTAAAAAAAAAATCCGAGTTAAAAAAATGCCTAGAAAATGTACAACACAGGAAGGTTTAATAAGTAGGGGATCTATGAAGATTTTCATGGAGATGTATTACTAAACGACATCGATGAATGGTTAGTAAACATTTAAAAAATAGCTATCTTGCTATCGAATACTTATCAACTATCCCCAATAAATTTATTGACACGAACTTCCCAAACTTCCATTGAAGTTTATTTACTATACTATGACACTAATGGGCAGGAAATTCACAAGGGCATAGGCAGGAAAAACTAGGGGCTCCCTACCCCAAAGGGGGTTCATATATGTACGTATAAAAAACTTTAACTGGTTAAAGTTCTAAGTTTTCTAGTGGAACCCCACCTAAAAAGATTTACTCTCAATGCACTTGGTAGTTCACCACTACCACTATAAAAATTCATCATGTTACTGATACCTTTACCGAGGTATCTTCGTAAGATGCTCTAAGAGGTATGATGCATATTCCAACCAGGACAAAAAATAAAATAATGGCAATGTGAGAAAACCTTTCCAATTAAGGTTTTAAATAAGACGTAAAGGTTTTTAAACATGTCCCTACCAACCCTGTAGAGCACCCCAGGGTGCGTTAAAGAGGGATACTCCAACCTAAATAATTACATCGTGAAAAGTTAGTCAGTTATCTGGGAAAGCTTTCCAACTAGGGTGTTAAATAAGATCCAAGCTTTTTAAATATTATCTTACCCATCCTGTAGAGCCCCTTATAATATGTTAAACTTGTTACTTCATCTTAGATATTATTATTATTACCACGTCTTACTACCCGTTCGGGTTATACGCACTTACGCTAATGTGTAATGGTAGGGTGATTGAGAGATGAAATGGAGGACCTACAGTTTAACGTGGGATCCGAACCACGGTGGAGGCTTGGCATTCCTCACATTCACAAGTTGTGATCAATACACGTCTTGTCAGAGGTGAAGGAAGGGTTTAACAATCAGATAAATCTGTGCCGGGACCGAGGATTGAACCCGGACCCTCAGCACAGTAGTCTGACACCTTACCCCCAGACCACCAGGTCACCGACTTCATCTTAGATAGTGACAATACGAAAGAGTAGTCATATATCTGTTAAAACTTCCCAACTAGAGTGTAAAATAAGATTACAAATGTCCCTAAGCACTGTTTTCTGTATCTACTTTGTAGCGCGTGCGAGTGGGATGCTACGCCCACTATACAACAGGAGATATATACTGAAATACCACCCATACCACGTGAGCACCCAAGCAAGGGACGAACACCCCCACCCGCCTCAAAAATTGACAAACGACAAGAATGTGAATGCGACTTTCATTACGAGCCACTCGAGCAACCCAACCGATATCCTAACGTTAACATCCAAGAGGACAAATCGGGGGACACCTACGTGATCTGCCCCAACTGTCCTCAACCCGATAGACGCACTACACACCGCTCCGTAAAGATCACCGCGAGAGAGACACGCCCTCGCCTAGACTCACCTGACGAGCCGTCGTCACACCCTATACAGCTGAGACTCACCAGGACTTGCAGCGGGAAGGTAGGATATTTCGTACCATGTCCGCACTTCCCCCGGTCGGATCAGAGTGAAGTTAGGTCTTCAGCCGGCGCGAGACACGACGGAATTCAAGAGCGCGGGTGTTTTAATAAACCGTTACCACTCCTCGTGTCATCTCAGAGACAGGACGGGAATATGGGGCAGACCCGTCTAGCGTGTCCACAACCTCCTGGTCAGGACAAGAAGCAACAGACGGACGACAGGAATGGCCACCAAACTATCAAGGTAACGCGCATTTCAAGTATAACAGCATTTTTTTGGGGTATAAAGTCAGTTTTGGAAGGCCTTTTTTCGTACCAGAATACTACTATATAGTAATATTTTGTGAATGTGTGGAATGCCAGGCCTCCACCGTGATTCGGATCCCACGATAAACTGTAAGTCCTCCATTTCATCTCGCAATCACCCTACCATTACACATTAGCGTAAGTTCGTATAACTCGAAAGGGTAGTAAGACGCGGTGCTAATAATAATAATTTTATCACTTAAGAAAAATCCATTGACACCGGCCGGGTTCGAACCAAGAACATCGGGTACTGAGGCGAGCATCTTACCCCAAGACCACTGAGGTTGAGTGCAATATAATACATGTAACCACTTGTCCATCCTCCATGCAGGAAGCGGACCTGAAGATACAAC
Source organism: Timema podura (assembly GCA_033556935.1). Taxonomy (NCBI): domain Eukaryota; kingdom Metazoa; phylum Arthropoda; class Insecta; order Phasmatodea; family Timematidae; genus Timema; species Timema podura. The sequence continues at coordinate 52,034,278 of JAVRXN010000012.1, read as the reverse complement.
CCGCTATCTACTGTTGCGATTGTTCGAGCGGTCTCAGGAGTCCCCAGCGCTACCCGAGTCCCCACCGCGCCGAAGTTCCCTGCCCCAAATGTGACCCCCCACCTACCAAGAACGAGAGGATAGACTACGATAAGCTGTGTCGACCCGAAGAGCAAGGGAATCTACCTCCCACACCTCAAGGGGTGATGTACCAGTACTGCCAACATCTGCGCTTTCAAGGCGCGTCGGGTCAACGGGCAGGTATACCAACGTACTTTCAGTTGAAACGATATTTTGTTGCTATGATAGGATACTGGTAGGAAGTTACTTTTAAAAAACACAAACTTTTTTTAGCACCGCGTCCGGGTTACAAACTTATGTACTAATTACGTTAATGGTTTCAAGGAGTAGGAAGGTTATATTAATAGAACGTGTACCCGCATTTCCGTGAAGGGAGATTGGAAATACATTTTGGAAAAACCTTCCTCAGTACACCCGACAGAGATTCGAACCTTGATCTCCCTGTCATCGGCAGTCTAGTCTACTGCGAGAGTAACGCGTCAGACTACGCGGTCATGGAAGCGGGTCATATGCAATAATTAAAGTGTTTGGGATGAGGAAGGCTGAATTTATATGATGTGTAACTACATTTGCGTGGAGGCAGAGTGGAAGACCCTCAGTATACCGGAATGGGATTCGAACTCCGATATCCCCGTCATAAGTGGTCCAGTGTATTCCTGATGGTGACGCCTTAGACCACTCTACCACCGAAGCGGGTAGTATTTTACTTTATTATTAATATTATTTTACTCATCATTAGAATATCTATCAGAAGTGATAGCTGCAGATCACATAACATGACGTATGAATATATTAAAGTAGCTTTATTAGCTATTGTATCTGTCAACTTATTTCCTTCCTATCTAAGGACAGACCAGGGCCATTGGAGGTGACAAGATAATAAGTAGGGTGAATTTCAAAGAAAGTGTACCAAACTTATCCGGGGGGTGAAGCTGCTAAATTACACTGTGGAATAAAAAAAACTCCCCAGAACATCTAAACGGTGCTCGATCCCCGAACTTTCAAGTCAAGAGTAAAAAGACCTTCAAGACACACCTAGGTCTGATGGCTTTGACAATTTTTTTTAGGATAGTATTTTTAAGGGAGGGGAAAAAAAAATTTGTATCTTTATGTTAGTATGTTATTACCAACTATTGCCAGTGTGTGTTGTTCATTAGGGTTTTATACTAATGGCTCGCTTTGCTCGTTGGGGGCTCTGCCCCCAAACCCCCCCAGTGAGTATAAACAAATGTAATTCCAGCGTTATTTTTGAACGTTGATTTATTTTTACAATTTTATGATTCTAGCTGTCCCATAAGTGTGTCAGAAAATTAAAAAATGTGTTGAAAATGTGCAAAATTTACCTAAAATCAAAAAATATAGCTCTGGTGCAATAAGTTTTTTGATAGGTCTTACCGTTTAGCCACACGATACCTCCAAAAAAAGGTCCGCACCGACTTTAAAGTTGCTCCGCCATTTTGAATTTTTTTCAGGGGTTAAATTTTTTTATTTTTAACTTTTTGGAATTTTCCCGTCGGTTACAGGCTAGAAGCTATAAGTTTGACAAATTTCAAGTTTCTAGCTCATCTGGAAGTGTGTAAACATTAATGTCAGTCAGTGAGTGAGTGATCCATGTGGCTTTATAGTATAGTGATTTCTAAAATACACAACAGCCATAACCCGAGCTAGTTAATTTACCAATTAGCTAAACAGATCAAATACATGATAGATCAAATATCAACGCTATTATATTTGATAATTACGGGTATAGCGCATTCGTACAGTTGCCATTGTACTATTGTCAACACAAGTCCGTCCAGAGTTGATGGAGGCTGCGTCATCTGATAGCTCGAGATCTTAGTTGGTCATTCATATGTAGCTGTCGATTTCCATAAGTCCAACACAAACTCTGCCTTAAAATATGAGCGAATAATGGCCTTGAGCACGGGACGATTCCTGGATAGCTCAGTGGTTAGAGAATTGGCGCACTAAGTCAAAGGTCCCGGGTTCGATTCACGTGCCCAGACGTACTTTTTAATTTTAAAAGAATAGGATCAAACTCAATTCAACTAAGATACATTATATTCCAGGATCACCATCAACTTTATCAACGTAACTGTTTTTCTCGTGTTTATTATTTTTTTTCTTAATGAAAGCCCTTACGATAAATTTAACTTTGATTTGAAACCAGACTATCCCTTTCACATTACGTTAAGTTACGCCAAGTCTACCACGTGTTTATTTCAGCCAATAATGTTGCCAGAATCTTAAATATAACTATTTAGTACTTCACTTGTTTGTTTATTGTGTGTAGACGCCTTGTCTGACAAAGTTTGTCCGCAAATCACGAACCACAAAACGTCGTGGCCCTTTTTTAAAATTTTATTTTGTAGCACCAGTAAAGATTCTATTATTATTATTATTATTATTATTATTATTATTATTATTATTATTATTATTATTATTATTATTAGCACCGCGTCTTACTGCCCGTTCGGGTTATAGGCAAAAGATTCTATTGCAAGTACTTGCAGCATATTCAGCCGTAAATGCTTTAATTCAATTTTAGCGAACAAATCATTTTCAAATTCACTGTGTTCTTTTCAACGTTCATGTATTTTTTTTAAAAGTTATGTTAACATTAAGACTATCGGGATACCCGCCTCGGTGGCGTAGTTGGTTAACGTGCTAGTCGTGTTGAGCTAGAATGCCGAGGACGGGGAGATCGAGGTTTGAATCTCAGACGGGTGAACTGGGGTTGGTTTTCTCTAAATTGTTTTCCACTCTCCCTCCACGCAAATACGGGTTCACTTACTCTAAATCCAACCATCCCAATTCATAATCCATTAGCGTAATTAGTACTCAAGCTTATAACCCGAACGGGTAGTAAGACGTGGTGCTTATAAAAACAACTATCGTGATGCCTGTATTAGATTCTGTCGGGAATAAATCCCCGGGACTGTTAAATAAGTAGGCAGATACAGTACTAATTAATCTAAGATATTGAACCAGTGTCCTTAGTGTAAAAAACCTGTGTTCAAACCAAATAAATTCAGGGTTGACGGATCAACACTCCTAACTATTATAAAACTAACCAACTTTTTTTTACTAAAAAAAATCAATAATGGTAAAAAATTGTAAACTTCGTTCACCTTGAAAGGCTGCATCAATACTTTGATAGATTACATTATCTTATAAGAAATACCATGGTGGAATAATTACAGGAAGCTTTAACGTCTTACACGGTGTAAGGAGAGTAATATTATAGCTGTTTTGACTATGAATATATATTTTTTTTGTATATGCTACACCCTATTGAACTGCCAGTTTCACCAATTGGACAAATTTCGGTCCATTCCGTGAACTACCCCCTTTATATCAACCATTTCATGAACTGGGCAAAAAAAATTGCATTAACTCTTGCCCGTTTCATGAACTGGAAATTATTGTCCTATCTACTAGAAGCTTTATTGAGATTAGTTTTTTTTTTATATATTATATGTTAAGAATAAACTAACCCAACCTTCCATTCTAAAACGATTTAAGGCTTTTAGACCAAACCGGTTATTTGCTTGTCCATTTCAGGGACCAGCTAAAAACTCGTCTAGTTAATGGATTGGGTAGCGCTTGCTTGGAGCTGCTTATATCATGAACTAGCCAATTAATAAATTGGATGAGAATTGACCGGTCCGTGAAATGAACAAGCGAAGAATCAAGTTCACGAAAGAAGCAAACATTTTACCAATTCGTTGAATGGCCAATTTTCCCTTTTGTGGTGTAACATATATACAACTGAATCTATTTTATCTCAGAAATGCAGACAAACTATCCAGAGTCTAGGACTGACCCTCCCGGAAGAAGCAAGAAACCAGAACGAAAACCGTTGTTTCCGACACAGCAAATAGATCCACCTTGTGTGAAATCCTGGCATCTTCCGTGCAAACTTCACAAGTGTGTTGATGAATGAAGTTTGTGTCGACTGAAGAGAAAGTAACTGGCATTGCCTTGACATTACTATTGTATGACACCTCTAAATGGAAAATAAATGGCAAACCACCCGGTAGGAATGTTCAATTTTACCTTATTTTGTAATGACGTGTGTTTTAAGGGGGCCGCTTTAGTAAGCGGCCAATTCTCTCGCAGTCGTTCAGCTCCAACGCAATTAATTCTATGATGCTTTATTTCAAAATATGGTTTGCACCAAAATAAAGTCGAAAGATTTCAACAGGGCTTCCCCCCCCCCCCCCCCCTAAATACCGTAAAGTTTTAGCTTTATTAATACAAGTAAAAGTGTGAAAATATGACATCTGAATTTAAACGACTTTTAATCATGTTTGTGGAGCTATGAGACTTGGGTTGATGAAAAATGGCTCTAGATTTAGCCTTTCTCTAACCAATATAACAAATTCTTTTATAGTCTTACAACAGAAAATTCTAAATATTTTGAGAACTAGTAGCGAGCTTCCCTCTTTTACCTTGATATAAGAAGTTACATAGTAGTTTTATTTCCCCTCTTTCTTTTTGACATGACAAAGGATGTTTGTAGATGAAATAGATAAGTAGTTCAAGAAAACGACACAGACCATTGTATTTTAAGACGTGGGGCCTGACAGCGATTGATACTTTCTCGTTGACCGAGACTGCTGCCTTCAAGATAGGATAAAATTGATTGCATGCTAAGGTATGTATTTTTTTTAGTTTTTTAATCCAAATAATGTTTTTTGACCAAAATAGATAAAATATTACTTCCGTAGAAACATTTATTTTAATGGTTTTACACTATAATCTCAATTTTTTTATGAATATGAACATAGTGGCATTTGGGTTCACGATACCCATGAATAATACAATTATTTTGGTACCTCATCTTACTTACTACCTATTCAGGTTATACGCCTAAGTACTAATTAAGCTAATATGTTAGGAATAAGGAAGGTTGAATTTTAGAGTAAGTGTAGCCGCATTTGCTTGGAAGGAGAGTGGTAAACCATTTTGTTAAAAAAACATCAGTACATCTAACCGTGATTCGAACCTCGATCTCCCCGCCATCGGCAGCGTAGTCTATTGCTAGAGTAGCGCCTCAGACCATGCAGCCACCGAAGCGGGTAATGCCAGAGCTAGAAAAATAAAGTGGAAGTTTTTTTAAATATTTTATTACTTTCTATTGGTCTATTTGATTACTTTAGAGTATTCAAAATGTCGTTTCAAAAGACTAGGGAATATAATACATTTAAATGTAATTCCTTTTGTCATTTGTAAGGCTCGTCGTTGTGGTAGAGTTCCCGTAATCAGCTGCAAACCAAACCCTCGGTTATATTATCTGGAAGATTCTCTCACACCCTTTTATCTCCCCTTCAACACTACTGAAGACGAACAGAATCTATTTCAAGGAAGAAAACTTGAAAGGGAAGAATTTATACTATCGCTTCATTTACTTTTTTTTTTCCTATTTAATCTCTTCTCTCGTTTCTTCGTTTCATATGGCTTTTGGAAAAAAAAAGTATATATTTTGCATGTTACTTTATTTAATAAAGCTCAACATCAAAGTAGCTTATTTTTAGAGAACACACACATAAAAAAAATTCTTTTTGCTTATTGAAATGAGAACCTCGGTAACTAAGAAGCGAACGTGAGAATCTAAAAGACGAAAAGGTTAAATTTCTAAACACACTCGCTTTTGGAATTATTCCCTGGAATACAAACATTAAAAGGGATAGCTTTGAATCTCTTAAGAATTTGTGAAAGGCTCTTATCCAGGTACAGTATGAATACATATTTTTAATATTTAAAATTAAACACCAAGGAAAATTTAAAAAAAAAAAAAAACCCGACCCCAACGACACAAAGGTTCGCTAAGATATTATTATACACATTTAAGCTATTTGACTTTTCAGTTAACCTGAAACTCCATGTTCTTTCAAAAGCTAATTTTAAAAATGATACAAGCTAATTTAAAAAAATGTTACAAACACTTTTTATGTTTGCTTTATTTAGCACATAGCGAGCTATTTAATATCCAGGCGGATTATGATAAAATATATTTTATGATATAGCCTACAATAATTTTTTTATACCTTTGTAAACCACACACACAACACAACACACACAGACACACAGACACACAGACACACAGAAACAACACACGACACACAGACAACACAGACACACAGACACACAGACACACAGACAACAGCACAGACACACAGACACACAGACACACAGACACACAGACACACAGACAAAACACAGACACACAGACACACAGACACACAGACACACAGACACACAGACACACAGACACACAGACACACAGACACACAGACACACAGACACACAGACACACAGACACACAGACACACAGACACACAGACACACAGACACACAGACACACAGACACACAGACACACAGACACACAGACACACAGACACACAGACACACAGACACACAGACACACAGACACACAGACACACAGACACACAGACACACAGACACACAGACACACAGACACACAGACACACAGACACACAGACACACAGACACACAGACACACAGACACACAGACACACAGACACACAGACACACAGACACACAGACACACAGACACACAGACACACAGACACACAGACACACAGACACACAGACACACAGACACACAGACACACAGACACACAGACACACAGACACACAGACACACAGACACACACCGACACACAGACACACAGACACACAGACACACAGACACACAGACACACAGACACACAGACACACAGACACACAGACACACAGACACACAGACACACAGACACACAGACACACAGACACACAGACACACAGACACACAGACACACAGACACACAGACACACAGACACACAGACACACAGACACACAGACACACAGACACACAGACACACAGACACACAGACACACAGACACACAGACACACAGACACACAGACACACAGACACACAGACACACAGACACACAGACACACAGACACACAGACACACAGACACACAGACACACAGACACACAGACACACAGACACACAGACACACAGACACACAGACACACAGACACACAGACACACAGACACACAGACACACAGACACACAGACACACAGACACACAGACACACAGACACACAGACACACAGACACACAGACACACAGACACACAGACACACAGACACACAGACACACAGACACACAGACACACACACCACACACACACACACACACACACACACACACACACACACACACACACACACACACACACACACACACACACACACACACACACACACACACACACACATATATATATATATATATATATTAAATACAACAGAACAACGTTGATAAAATTAAATAAATTACATCGTTTATCTAAATATAATGGAGAGTGGAGGATGTTGCATAGCTATGAGCTACATGCCCTGTACTCATAATAAGACATTGTTAGGGTAATCAAATCTCGCAAATTATGGTAGAAAGGACACGCAGCGCGCTAATGAATGGAAGAAACTAGAACCATGTTTTTTTTAGCATATGACAGACATTATTGACAGCGAGGGACATGACATCCAGGCTAGGTCTCCTTATGTGTAGACTATTTGCCGCTCTGGTGGCACAGAACGTTACCCAGGGTGCACCATAGGAGGTTGTCTACACGTCGTACCCGCAATGAGATGATGTGATGATAGTGAATATGATGTTGGGTAGCCGGCGTGAATCTTAACCTAACTCAAGCCTAATTAACCAACCCCTGGCAGCCATTGGGAAGAGCTAGATGAAGATGGGAGGATAACATTAGAATGGACCTGAAATAGATAGGGTTGTAATGAGGTGGATTGGATAGAACTAGCTCAATATAGGGATAGGATGTAATTAGGTGGACTGGATGGAAGTAGCTCAAGATAAGGATGGGGTGTAATGAGGTGGACTGGATAGTTGGGTTAGGGTGTATTGAAATGGATTGGATGGAATTAGCTCGGGATATGATGTAATGAGGTGGACTGGATAGAAGTAGCTCAAGATAGGGATGGGGTGTAATGAGGTGGACTGGATAGAAGTAGCTCAAGATAGGGATGGGGTGTAATGAGGTGGACTGGATAGTTGGGATAGGGTGTATTGAAATGGACTGGATGGAATTAGCTCGGGATAGGATGTAATGAGGTGGACTGGATAGTTGGGGATAGGGTGTATTAAAATGGACTGGATGGAATTAGCTCGGGATAGGATGTAATGAGGTGGACTAGATAGTTGGGATAGGGTGTATTGAAATGGACTGGATGGAATTAGCTCGGGATAGGAGATATTGAGGTGGACTGGATAGCTGGGGATAGGGTATATTGAAATGGACTGGATGAAATTAGCTCGAGATAGGATGTATTGAGGTGGACTGGATAGCTGGGATAGGGTGTATTGAAATTAACTGGATGTAATTAGTGCAAGATAGAGATAGGTGATTTCTTTTGTTGGTACGGCAATGGACATTAGAAACCCTAATGCCATGTATTCATCTATTTCCTTTCAGTCTACGACTAGTTTCCCATTCCAAGTTTGCTTGTTCATAAAGATATTGTTTTTTGTGTGTGTGTGTGCTAAGCTTTTAAGGCTAATACTCATCCAGGCTATGCGCATATTTACAATAATGATTTATAAATGTGAAAGGTTGCACTTTAGAGGAAATTTACACTAATTTGTGTAGAGGAAAAATGAGGGAACCATAATGGAAAATCCACACTTGGTACACACACAAAGAATTCAAACCCTGTCTTCTATGTCACCATTTAACTAGTGTCAGCCTTTGAGCTGTATGTGTAACCAAACGTTTCTAGGTAGGAAGGTTTAAGTACGTGCAACCAAACGTTTCTAGGTGGGAAGGTTTGAGTACGTGCAACCAAACATTTCTAGGTGGGAGGGTTTAAGTACGTGCAACCAAACGTTTCTAGGTAGGAAGGTTTAAGTACGTGGAACCAAACGTTTCTAGGTGGGAGGGTTTAAGTACGTGGAACCAAACGTTTCTAGGTGGGAAGGTTTGAGTACGTGCAACCAAACATTTCTAGGTGGGAGGGTTTAAGTACGTGCAACCAAACGTTTCTAGGTAGGAAGGTTTAGGTGAGCTGCACGTGCAACCAAACGTTTCTAGGTGGGAAGGTTTAAGTACGTGGAACCAAACGTTTCTAGGTGGGAAGGTTTAAGTACGTGTAACCAAACGTTTCTAGGTGGGAGACCACTAAGGAGCTGCAGGTGTTGGAACACCAGAACTGTACTCAGCCACTGCACTGACCGTTGACGTGCAGGTGTAGCCGCAGGAGTCTGGGTGGGTGTGTAGACACTTGACACTCGTATGTACCCTCGTCCCTCTTGTCGGCCCTGGTGATCTGCAGCCTCCAGTTGTTGGGATACTGGAACTGGACCGAGTAACGAGGGTCACCACTGTATGTGTGGTAACCCACCGTGAGCAGCTGGAGGTCACTGGACTCCACTGCGCTGGACTTGCGGCGTACCCACGATACCTGACGAATAAACACGTCTCTGTCATGTTAAGGTGGGGTGAAAAGGTACACGTGGCCAGACGGACCAATCAGAGGTGTAGCACATTGGCTATCCTCACCATATTGTTTATATCACGTGGTCAGATGGACCAATAAGAGCCCTAGAACATCGGCTATCCTCACCGTCTTGTCCGTTACCCGTGACAAACGGACCAATCAGAGGTGTAGCACATTGGTTATCCTCACCATATTATTTATATCACGTGGTCAGATGGACCAATAAGAGCCCTAGAACATCGGCTATCCTCACCGTCTTGTCCGTTACCCGTGACAAACGGACCAATCAGAGGTGTAGCACATTGGTTATCCTCACCATATTATTTATATCACGTGGCCAGACGGACCAATCAGAGCCCTAGAACATCGGCTATCCTCACCAGCTTGTCCATTACCCGTGACAAACGGACCAATCAGAGGTGTAGCACATTGGTTATCTTCACCATATTGTTTATATCACGTGGTCAGATGGACCAATCGGAGCCCTAAAACATCGACTATCCTCACCGTCTTGTCCTGTAACAAGCTGATCCTGCAGTTGAGGTTGGCGGTCTGCCCCGACTGGACGGTGATGTTGGCGGAAGCTGTGTTCTGCTCCTCAAAGTGAGGCCCCCACTTGTGGTCGTGGTGGTGGTGCTTGTTGAGGGCGGAGTGCGTGTCGAAGATGTGACCGAGCATGGGGGCCTCCGTCCTGTGGATTCCTAAGGGGGGCTTGTGGGTGCTCGTGCTGGGAGGGTCCGAATGACCTCCCGGTGTCGGCCGTCCCGTGGTATCACTGAGTGGGGTCAGGCTCTCAGGAGTAGGGGAATCTGTAAGAAGGAGAATAATAAAAACAGGATCGATACTAAGGTTCGATATACAAGCTCAAGTATCTGAAAGAAGGAAGAGATGAACTGGCTCGTTGCTAAGGTTCGATATACACGCTCAAGTATCTGAAAGAAGGAAGAGATGAACTGGCTCGTTGCTAAGGCTCGATATACAAGCTCAAGTATCTGCAAGAAGGAAGAGATGAAACACTGGCTCGTTGCTAAGGTTCGATATACACGCTCAAGTATCTGCAAGAAGGAAGAGATGAACTGGCTCGTTGCTAAGGTTCGATATACACGCTCAAGTATCTGAAAGAAGGAAGAGATGAAACACTGGCTCGTTGCTAAGGTTCGATATACACGCTCAAGTATCTGCAAGAAGGAAGAGATGAACTGGCTCGTTGCTAAGGTTCGATATACACGCTCAAGTATCTGCAAGAAGGAAGAGATGAACTGGCTCGTTGCTAAGGCTCGATATACAAGCTCAAGTATCTGAAAGAAGGAAGAGATGAACTGGCTCGTTGCTAAGGTTCGATATACACGCTCAAGTATCTGCAAGAAGGAAGAGATGAACTGGCTCGTAACTAAGGTTCGATATACAAGCTCAAGTATCTGCAAGAAGGAAGAGATGAACTGGCTCGTTGCTAAGGTTCGATATACAAGCTCAAGTATCTGCAAGAAGGAAGAGATGAACTGGCTCGTTGCTAAGGTTCGATATACAAGCTCAAGTATCTGCAAGAAGGAAGAGATGAACTGGCTCGTTGCTAAGGTTCGATATACAAGCTCAAGTATCTGAAAGAAGGAAGAGATGAAACACTGGCTCGTTGCTAAGGTTCGATATACACGCTCAAGTATCTGAAAGAAGGAAGAGATGAAACACTGGCTCGTTGCTAAGGTTCGATATACACGCTCAAGTATCTGAAAGAAGGAAGAGATGAAACACTGGCTCGTTGCTAAGGTTCGATATACACGCTCAAGTATCTGCAAGAAGGAAGAGATGAACTGGCTCGTTGCTAAGGTTCGATATACACGCTCAAGTATCTGCAAGAAGGAAGAGATGAACTGGCTCGTTGCTAAGGCTCGATATACACGCTCAAGTATCTGAAAGAAGGAAGAGATGAAACACTGACTCGTTGCTAAGGTTCGATATACACGCTCAAGTATCTGCAAGAAGGAAGAGATGAACTGGCTCGTTGCTAAGGCTCGATATACAAGCTCAAGTATCTGAAAGAAGGAAGAGATGAACTGGCTCGTTGCTAAGGTTCGATATACACGCTCAAGTATCTGCAAGAAGGAAGAGATGAACTGGCTCGTAACTAAGGTTCGATATACAAGCTCAAGTATCTGCAAGAAGGAAGAGATGAACTGGCTCGTTGCTAAGGTTCGATATACAAGCTCAAGTATCTGCAAGAAGGAAGAGATGAACTGGCTCGTAACTAAGGTTCGATATACAAGCTCAAGTATCTGCAAGAAGGAAGAGATGAACTGGCTCGTTGCTAAGGTTCGATATACAAGCTCAAGTATCTGCAAGAAGGAAGAGATGAACTGGCTCGTAACTAAGGTTCGATATACAAGCTCAAGTATCTGCAAGAAGGAAGAGATGAACTGGCTCGTTGCTAAGGTTCGATATACAAGCTCAAGTATCTGCAAGAAGGAAGAGATGAACTGGCTCGTAACTAAGGTTCGATATACAAGCTCAAGTATCTGCAAGAAGGAAGAGATGAACTGGCTCGTTGCTAAGGTTCGATATACAAGCTCAAGTATCTGCAAGAAGGAAGAGATGAACTGGCTCGTTGCTAAGTTGGGATAGAAAGGAACTCGAGGAAAGTGCAGTATTTGTTTCGGTTTGTATAGCAAACTATTGTTGTTCAAAATAAAAAAAATATAGCTCCCGTGGAAATATAGAGTTTAATTTTATCTATGTGGTAATCTCGACCGTTCTTGAATATCTGATAAGGGTGTCCTGGAATTTAATGGGAATTTCTTCTATACACTTAAATTTTTCTCACAAAATGCTACTATGCTCATGACAGATATTCAACAACGGTTGATACTATTATGTGTGAAAAATAAACTATAAGTTTATACTGGAGCCGAAAAAAACGGGTGAAATAATGGGATTTTGTCATCACAATAATGAATGAACGGCTAGAAGAATGTATAGTGAGTATTGAATACGTTCTAGTTCTACAGTTCAATATTAGTTAGTGACTTTAGTGTCTACATCATAATTTCTCAGAAAGTACACGGGAATACTAAAATTTAATGTTAACAAATCAAAAGTTTGCCGCGCACCAAGTTCCACAAAAACCAAAGCTATTTCAACGTAGCCTAATTACAAATAAGCTTTCGAAAGGCCTTTTACCATAACAGAATCCTTCTATGTAGTAGGATTATGATAGGGGAAAAAAAAAAGCTTTACTCAAGGTTATTTGTAAGAAAATCAGATTATAGTTCCATTTTCTTATTTTGTTTCTTCAACAAATCGCTATTCATGCAAAACTGTTTTGTTTGCCTGTTGAAGCTTGTTGATACAGTATCAAGTAAATTCTCTGAAAGGGGGATAGGGAATAGGGGGAATGGGGAGGGGGTAAGCCCTCAAAGGAGTAGGAGAGCCAGGACGCTTTACATATTTATTTTTTTGGTCACATAATATGTCGTTTCTCGAAACATTTGGAGATAAAATTATTTTTGGCAAATAATAATAATTTTACAGACGCTTTAACTTGCTAATATAATTCCCTAGCATGGCAGATACAGGAGAGAGTATCGTGAAAAACACACTTCAAAGATAATTTATAAATTTCACCTGAAACAAAATGTGAGACGTTTGCTAAGCGCCTTAAAATAGCTCTCTGGGGCTAGCTTCTAAGCTTTTATTTTATCAAGGAAGGAGCTTAAAAATCATCTCAAAATGCCATGGGCTCAGAATTTAGAGACCCTAGATAGTATTTACTTAAAAATACATCAAAATATTTGCCAAATAACTTGGAGTGTTTGCTTGAATTTTTTGAAATAATCTTAACGTATATTGTAAATACTAAAAAAAAGTCTTTAACTATATAATAAGCACGGCTGCATGTTACAATTATTCATGTAAAAACAAAGTACACAAAAAGTAATTAAATAAAGAATGTAATTTTTGGCACTTGACCCAATTTTTTTAATGTGCCTGAATACATATTAAAGTGAACTCAGAATGAATCGTACCCTACCTTTCTCTGAAACAAGTGGAAACAAAATATTCTCATCCCACCGAGGTTCGATATAAATCCTCTCTAACATAGTTTGATCATGTCTAAAGCAGGTCTCAACTTTATTGCCTACAACGAATGCCTTAAATTTTATTATTTGTATTTATTATTTGAATTTTTAATAAATAAAAAATGTCCGCTATTTAAACATCTGTTCTTGATCGTTTATAAATAATTCTTACATCCAGGATTAATCGTAGTTATCAACTTATTGAGTGTACAGGGGAAATAAGAGGAAAAGTCCAATTTTAACTACAATTGAGTTATCTGTTAGATCTGCCATCTGTTAGACAATCACGAGACCTTTAAATTGAGTTTGTGCTGCCATCTGTTAGATAATCATGAGACTTTTCTTTAAATTGAGATAGTGTTGCCATCTGTCCGTTAATTATGATACCTTTAAAATGCACTGTGAATTGCCTAGAGCCAGAAATTTTCTACTAATTAGGCTAAAGCTTAATATCAAAGGTTTTCATAAGGTTCCCCCTGATGAATTTTTGGGATTGCACTTAACTCTAAAATTAATGGGTAGTTAAGATAAAAGTGAGATAAAAGTCTGTGCAGTGCACCATTTATTAATAGATTTACTATCACCTGTTTTCAATACATAACTTATAAAACTGCCTTCCGAGACAAGATATTCAATTTACGTATGAGGACAACAAGTTAAATCTCATTTATTCCCGTATTAGTACAACATGTTAAATCGCATTTCATTCTCGTATGAGGACAACACGTTAAATCCCATTTATTCTCGTATTAGTACAACATATTAAATCGCATTTCATTCCCGTATGAGGACAACACGTTAAATTCAATTTATCCCCGTATTAGTACAACATGTTAAATCCAATTTATTCCCTTATGAGGACAACACGTTAAATCTCATTTATTCCCGTATTAGTACAACATGTTAAATCGCATTTCATTCCCGTATGAGGACAACACGTTAAATCCATTTATTCCCGTATTAGTACAACATGTTAAATCGCATTTCATTCCCGTATGAGGACAACACGTTAAATCCCATTTATTCTCGTATTAGTACAACAGGTTAAATCCCATTTCATTCCCGTATGAGGACAACATGTTAAATCCCATTTCATTTCCTTGTGAAGACATGTTAAATGCCACTTCATTTCCATATGAAGAGCTAAATTCCATTTATTTTTTATCCACTTTACTTCACTGCTCGGGGCATTCGATTCTAGATCTTATTATATAACTTTTTGTTTTGTTATTTAAGTATTCTTTTATTCGAGGGCAGCTTTTCGTATCGTATTATGTCTTCTTGGAACAGTTGTTTTTTCTGTTTTTGTAATTTTATGTAATCTTGGGAATTTTTTCCTTAAGTTCTTTTTTAATTTACAGATAATTTGATAAGCAGCGACTTGATATTTTTCCAAGGGTTGACTTATTTCACAATCCACGGCGCGATAATAGTGATTCAATAAGTTTGTTAGTTTCAACAAGTAGCAGGAGGTTTCTTGTAGTCACATCTATTATAACTAATAGAAATGAATAGAATAGTATATTTATAAAATTCGAATTTTTTTTACGAAGCTTAAATCAAAAATAAAATGCTCGACTTTTTTTTTTAAATGTACAAATGTATTTAAAGTAAAATATTTGAAATTTAATCTATAAAATAAAGAAGTTTTTTTAAGGCTTGGTGCCATGCACAAATTATATTTTATTTATCATGTATCTTTTTTTTAAAATCACCCTGTCTTACTACCTGTTCAGGTTATACGCATATATGGTAATTACTCTAATGGGATAGGGATGAGGAAGGAAGCAATTTAGAGGTAGAGGCATTTTCATGGAAGTAGAGTGGGAAAACTACCCTCAACAGACCCGACCGGGATTCGAACCCCAATCTCCCCGTCTTCAGCAGAACCAGTCTAACACTAGAGTGACGCCTTGGCTTAGAATTTTTGTCCACCGAAGCGGGTGTCAGGCCATAAACATTAATTAATTAATTAGATTAATACGATATTTCTGTGTGTTTTCATTACTCCCAACTACACAAATCAAATAAAGGTTTTCATAATTGGATTCAAGATACTTTTGTGAGATTTTTTACGAATCACGAATCCCACAGGATTTCAGACAATAGAGGTATCAAGGAATCAAATGTCACATATCTTATAGTATTTATCATTTAATACACAGTTATTACTATTGTGCATTTGTGAAAACTTTTTAATTTTATAAGGCGTATAGTATTATTATTATTTGTTCATTAATAAACACATTTTTTATCCCATTTAAACCATTAAAAATGCTAAAAAGTTTGAAGCAAATTTATTTTGGGGGGACTGAAGATTTGGCCTATTACTCGAATTCTTAAAAGAAGCTTCAAACTTACTGGTGGGCGGCCAGTGAAAATTTAATCTAGGTATACTACTTGCAAATAAATTTGTAAGCGCCATTACTTTTTTTGGGTACATAGTCAGTAATCCTCCCAAAAACTAGTCTTTTCCACAACTTTTTTAGAAATTTATTGTTTGAAGTTATATCAACAACTATTTAATAGGTTTTGTTTTTATTATTAAAGAAGAACCAAAAGTTTAGGAAGTTATTTAAAGGACACTTTATGACTTAATTACCTCCCGTTTGTTTACTCTAGACTCTTCACTAAATAATAATTACTTTTTAATAAGTTATATTCTTGTTTTTTTAATCTTTATTATTACTTAGTAAAAACATTTTTTATTTTATTGTTATCTCTTTTGAATAAATATAATGCATTTCTTATTTTGCAAGTCATGTGCTGTTCTGTATTTTTTCAGTTCCAGCCTGTTATAGATATAGACTGTTGGCCGGCTAGTATTTTAACCCTAGCAATCCTAAGGGGATGATAAGCTCTTAGAGCCCACACTTCAATCTTTTATAATATTAATGTAATAATTTGAAACTGAATTACCTTTCCTTCCATATAATTGTCTGTCAGACCTTTATTTACTCATTCAAGCTATTTTTGTGTTTAATTTGTAAATAGTTTTTCTACTTTTACACTTTTTAGGTAGGGAGATAGATTTTTTGTATTTAGTTAGTGGCAACATTGTTTGTAGAGTGGCAGCACTGATTATTATGAACCAGTGAATAGATGTCTTAGTCAGTCCAGTCCACAGCTGGAGTAGCGCGTTATACCATGCAGCCACCGAAGCGGGTCCAGGTTAGTAATGTCTTAAGCTTGATTCGCACGTTCACCGAAAATAAAGAACAGAATCTGCTTGAGTGGCGCAGCAATCCACACGCTATATGTTGACCCATGATGCATTGCAACGCTAACTTAATTCAGCTGATTATCAACAATTTTATTTTCTATTGGATAAACATTTCTTTTAGCACATTCTTCTGACGGATGTTTTCAAATTATAGCGCTGTAACGTTGATCTGGTGGTCTAGGGGTAAGGTGTCGGACTTCTGTGCTGAGGGTCCGGGTTCAATCCTCGGTCCTAGCACAAATTTATCTGATTGCCAAACCCTTTCTTCCCCTCTGATAAGATATGTATTAATCACAGCTTGTGAATGTGTGGAATGCCAGGCCTCCACCGTGGTTCGGATCCCACGTTAAACTGTAGGTCCTCCATTTCATCTCACAATCACCCTACCATCACACATTAGCGTAAGTGCGTATAACCCGAACGGGTAGTAAGACACGGTGCTAATAATAATAATAATGATTAAAATGCCAGGCCTCCACCGTGGTTCGGATTCCACGTTAAACTGTAGGTCCTCCATTTCATCTCACAATCACCCTACCATTGCACATTAGCGTAAGTGCGTATAACCCGAACGGGTAGTAAGACGCGGTGCTTATAATAATTATGATTAAGCTGTGTCGTGGCACAACACCATGCATCGGTATACACGCTTTACATTAACGGGTTATTTCAAATCTTCTCACAGAAGCCAACGAGGCTGTCTGCTCTCTTCTGGCTGTAGAGCGCATGCGCTGTCAATTGCGCATGATCACTGATTTGAGATTTGATTGGTTCTCCTGTGCCGAACATCTCAGGTAGAGCGTATAAAGTAGAGATGAGTTGAACTTTAGCGGAACAGCTCGCGCCCAATAAGGAGGAAATCTTGTGATTGGCTTAGAGCTCATCACGTGATAACTTTTCTGTTCTGAGCTAGGTTTTCGGTGAACGTGTGAATTCAAAGTTGTTGTCATGAAAAGCCTTCAATGCCTGCGCTTTTATAATTATATCTTTATTATTATTAATATTATTATTTATGTGTCCCCATAAATCTTATTTATAATATGATAATTTTAATCTATTATCAGTATTCACGTAACAAGTGCAAATGACATCTAAATATAGACACCCCATTTCACCAATCAATCGTTGGCCTCAGGATCTCCATCAAACACCACACGTCAGTCAATTACAAACACACATGATTGGTGTTGGTGGGTGGTTGGGCGGACGAGTTTACACTGATTCGTTAAAATGATGGCTCATTAGAGAGATTAACCACACTAGGCGCAACGCCTGTACCTCTCTATACACCCCCTTCACCACCAACCACCCATCCATCCACCTTGTGTAATGGACTGAGGTAAATACTGCATCATGGCAATCATGTTTCGTGTACCCCAGGATCGGAACGGGAACAGAACTTAATAACGCGAAGCTCAATGGTCTCCTAGGCGGTGTTCACAAGAGGTTGAAGGTAGGGGGTGTATGTTGAAACTGGGACAAGGGTAGTTTGGGGGTAAACAAGTCACCTGGGCATATCAATATGAGGTGGTGCTTATTCTTGCAAACAGGAACATTGGCTACCATCTCCCCCTTCCCTAATTTTGGTTCAGCGGTTCTAAACAAGCGGCCCGTGAACCCGTATCGTGCCGGTGATGTGGAAATTCTGGTTTTGATCGCGGTGTTAGATGGTGCCTGAACTCTATTCAAGCTTTTTTTTTTAAGTTGGTTAAGCGGTTCTAAACAAGCGGCCCGTGAACCCATATCGTGCCGGTGATGTGGAACTTCTGGTTTTGATCGTGGTGTTAGATGGTGCCTGAACTCTATTCAAGTTTTTTTTAGTTGTTGAGCTATTTAACGAACATTTTCTGAACTGAGTGATTACATCAACACACGAATTATAACCTAATTTAAATCTATAACAAACACACCCACCTTGGCGGCCTGACGGTCTAAGATCATCACTCTTGCAATATAATGGACTGACGATAAAGGGGAGATCGGAGATCGAATCTTGCTTGGGTGTACTAAAGGTGATTTTTATTAATTTGTTTTCCACTACCTCCACGCAACTGTGGGTGAACTTATTAAATATTCAACCTTACTAATCACTAGCATACTAGCGTTATTAGTAATCCTACATGCGTGTAACCTGAATTGGTGCTAAAAAAAGACACAACACCCGAAACTCTGTCGTTAGTTTATCACTGTAAAAGGCTAAAACTATATTTCATAATTGATAATTTTTTTGGCCATGCCGGGAATAAAACCCGGGATCCTTAGCTCAGGAGGCAAACACGCTACCAATTGAGCTAAGGTGTTGTACTCTATTATATTTAATATTATTACTATTCCTACCACTTTTTAGTACTCGTTCGAGTTGAACACATGCGTTAATTACGCTAATTGAACAAGTAAATTACGTGCTTCATTGGCCAAATAGTCTAAGGCGTCACTAACGTTAAACCGGCCTGTTGATGATGGGGTTCGTACCCTGGTCAGGTCTACTGAGGGTGGTTTTCCCTTTATAATTTTTCACTCTCCCTCCACCAAATACAGGTACACTTCCCTAAATATAACTTTCCTAATCCCAAAAACTATCAGCGTAATTAGTAAATAAGCGTATAACCCGAACGGGCAGTAAGATACGATTCTAAAAAAACAAGCTGTAAAGCAAAACGTTTTCGTGATTTAATAATTAATTTCAATTTTACACGGTAGTCTACTTGACAAGGAAATAAATAAGTTTCTTTTCCCCTTATATAATACAGAAAACATATTGCATATGAGTTGGATGGTCCCGCCATATTGTATTTTACTAGTTTAAAAAAAAATAAGTTGTCAGAACTACGTTTATTTGATCTAAAAATTGATCTTTTTACGAATGATTTATCGTTACTAAAAAAATGCAGTAACATTAACCCTATCATCGTAGATTCATGTAAGAGGCTTATTTACCGCAATTTTCAATTCATTCCTGAAGATGCGATTAAATCTAATTATTCACGTGCCATCTTGATCAAAAACCCTTCAAGATATATTTTGAGTAGATGGACCCCCTAAAGAGAAACCACTCGAGTTCATTCGTGTGGTTTGGGTTTTGAATAGTTGAGAAATACCAAAATTGAAAACTTGAGGAGTATAAGCACTCGAGATGCCAAATAATCTAGTCAGGAATACGCAGCATATACTACATACCAATTTAACCTTTAACTTATCTGGGATCTATTACATAGATAAGATATGACTAACGCTGCTTACAGCTACAATGGAAATATAGGGAAATTAAATATTGAAAAATGCGCTGGCATCCATTTATAGAAAACGTGGAAAATTACAATATGTAAACAAAAAATCTTATAAGGGGTGTAATCCCTTTTTCCCTAACTTTAAATCACACGTATATATATATATATATATATATATATATATACAATTTTTAGCAACGCATCTTACTATCTGTTCAGGTTCTACCCCTTTGTATTAATTACGCTTATATGTTAGGGGTAGGGAAGGTTAAATTTAGAGAAAATGTACCCGCATTTGTGTGGAAGAATAGTGAAAAACCATTTAAGGAAAACCCTTTAGTAAACCCGACCGGGATTCGAACCCCGATTTTCCTGTCTTCAGCCGTCCAATCTTTTGTGAGAGTGACTCCTTAGACCATGCGGCTACGATGTGATTTATCAATAAATATTGCAAAAAGGCATTTAATGTTGGATACAGGTATGTATACCCGAAAGTCACCAAAACAGTGCAAGGAATAAAACACAAGACCATCTTTTTAATTTAGTGAGTTAAGGTTTGAAACTGAAGGAACTAAAAGGAAACTACTAGACAGACACTGGCTTTCAGCACAAAACTTAGATGACTGACCTGTCGTACTACTCGTGACGATATGGAATGTCATGACGAGAAGAAACACAGCCTTCATATTGTTGCTACCCTCTGTGTGGCAGACATAGCGTTCTATCCACTGAGCTACCAGCACCCAGCATCTGAAACATATATAAAGGTGTAAGATGATCAAAGGACAGAGTATCTTCATGTTGGTAGACATAGCGTTCTATCCACTGAGCTACCAGCACCCAGCATCTGAAACATATATAAAGGTGTAAGATGATCAAAGGACAGAGTGTCTTCATGTTGGTAGACGTAGCATTCTGTCCACTGAGCTACCAGCACCCAGCATCTGAAACATATATAAAGGTGTAAGATGATCAAAGGACAGAGTATCTTCATGTTGGTAGACGTAGCATTCTGTCCACTGAGCTACCAGAACCCAGCATCTGAAACATATATAAAGGTGTAAGATGATCAAAGGACAGAGTATCTTCATGTTGGTAGACATAGCGTTCTATCCACTGAGCTACCAGCACCCAGCATCTGAAACATATATAAAGGTGTAAGATGATCAAAGGACAGAGTATCTTCATGTTGGTAGACGTAGCATTCTGTCCACTGAGCTACCAGCACCTGAAACATATATAAAGGTGTAAGATGATCAAAGGACAGAGTATCTTCATGTTGGTAGACGTAGCATTCTGTCCACTGAGCTACCAGAACCCAGCATCTGAAACATATATAAAGGTGTAAGATGATCAAAGGACAGAGTATCTTCATGTTGGTAGACATAGCGTTCTATCCACTGAGCTACCAGCACCCAGCATCTGAAACATATATAAAGGTGTAAGATGATCAAAGGACAGAGTATCTTCATGTTGGTAGACGTAGCATTCTGTCCACTGAGCTACCAGCATCTGAAACATATATAAAGGTGTAAAATGATCAAAGGACAGAGTATCTTCATGTTGGTAGACGTAGCATTCTGTCCACTGAGCTACCAGCACCTGAAACATATATAAAGGTGTAAGATGATCAAAGGACAGAGTATCTTCATGTTGGTAGACGTAGCATTCTGTCCACTGAGCTACCAGCATCTGAAACATATATAAAGGTGTAAGATGATCAAAGGACAGAGTATCTTCATGTTGGTAGACGTAGCATTCTGTCCACTGAGCTACCAGCACCTGAAACATATATAAAGTGTAAGATGATCAAAAGGACAGAGTATCTTCATGTTGGTAGACGTAGCATTCTGTCCACTGAGCTACCAGCACCTGAAACATATATAAAGGTGTAAGATGATCAAAGGACAGAGTATCTTCATGTTGGTAGACGTAGCATTCTGTCCACTGAGCTACCAGCACCTGAAACATATATAAAGGTGTAAGATGATCAAAGGACAGAGTATCTTCATGTTGGTAGACGTAGCATTCTGTCCACTGAGCTACCAGCACCTGAAACATATATAAAGGTGTAAGATGATCAAAGGACAGAGTATCTTCATGTTGGTAGACGTAGCATTCTGTCCACTGAGCTACCAGCACCTGAAACATATATAAAGGTGTAAGATGATCAAAGGACAGAGTATCTTCATGTTGGTAGACGTAGCATTCTGTCCACTGAGCTACCAGCACCTGAAACATATATAAAGGTGTTATATGATCCAAGGACAGAGGGAACACGATTTAAGGAAGTGTTTTTGCAGTGTAACAGATTTTTGGCCAAAATAAATAAAATATTGCTGCAGTAGAAACATAAGATTTTAATTTTCTTCACATGTTGATATTAAAAAATATTGTTGAATAGCTCTCAAGGGTATCTTGGAATTTGATGACAACTTTTTCTCTTCATTTAAAAAGTTTGTCAACTAATGCCACTATGCTCATAACAGATATTCAACAACTGTTGATATAAACATGGGAAGAAAATTAAACTATGTTTCTACTGTAGCAATATTCTATTTATTTTAGCCAAAAAATATTTAGCTATAAAATAATTCCCTATATTCCCATTTTAACAATTTACTATCCGAGTATAAGCATGCATTTCCTGATTGTATTATTTTCCTTATTTAAAAACAAAATCGTTACTTCTAGTTAGAATTATTTCTATGAATATGTAAGTGTAGTGGAAGCCTTGCCTCTTTCCAACCCCTCCCTCCCCTTCAAATTGCTAAGCAACCTCTACTATCCACCCTTTGTTAACGTCCTTCCACCCCTCTGAAACATTCCTAAAACCCTACTCCCTATAATTGTTGTGTGTTAATAGCAACAGGAATCCGTACAAGGTTACATACTAAACTATTTGCATGCACCTGTTTAGAGAAATCCAACAACTGTGTGTGGTCTAATTTGCTGTTGCCATGACGACACACAAACACACACACGTTTTAAGGGGGGAGAATATCATTCTGTCCACTTAGATCCAAGATGAGAAACCTGTGGCACGTGTGCCTAACGAGGCACGTGGAATCTACAGTCCACTTTTCTTGGGAATAAATTTATCTGACAGCAATAAAAGTTACTATGGTTCAATTTTCTAAGAAAGAACGTTATATGACAACTATAAAAGTTACTATATCTACTTCAACGTATTAATACGTCAAGTCATGGGACCTGGAGCTGAGGCAAGCACTTTCTAAATGTCACCCCCCAAGTTCGCTTTACGCAAATGTGGATACATCTTATTTCAACTTGTATCATACCTGCTACACTATAGTTAAATATGCATATACCCCATACACTGAGAGTAAAATGTGCAGTAAATTTTTTTAACATCAAAAACTAAAAAAAATTGTCATCTATTCTTTTTGAAATAAACGAAGTATATAAAAAATTATCTTGATTTTATTAGCGCGGTTGGTCAGCGCCGTGTAATGTACCGCGGTTTGGATCCAGGTGTGGTTTAGGGGTAGATAAATGAGGTGAGCGTCGTTAAGGGCTCCCCCTCTCTCTCTTTGTCACACAACCACCGGGTGGAAGGGTGAAATTACGGGGGTGACTCAGCTGGCGTTGCACACCCCACCATTAGGAGAATTGGAATTCTCCTTCTCTATCTATTAATATTAAGGTGGGCTTATATCGCACGCGTTTATAAATTAACCGGTTACCTGGGGTCCCTACGAGTAGATGTAGCTAGGTTAATTCTTGTACCTTGGAAGCTTGTAAAATTAGAATAGACCCACCCAATGTAAGGATAATAAGGTAGCACCACTTTGAGGAATTTAGTAATAATAATAATAATAATAATAATAATAATAATAATAATAATAATAATAATAATAATAATAATAATAATAATAATAATAATAATAATAATAATAATAATAATAATAATAATAATATAATAATATAATAATAATAATAATAATAAAATAATAATAATAACAATAATAATAATTTAGCACCGCGTCTTACTACCCGTTCGGGTTATACGCTTAAGTACTATTTACGCTAATGGATTAAGAAATGGGAAGGTTAAATATAGAGGAAGTGAACCCGCATTTGCATGGAGGGAGAGTGGAAAAACATTTAGGAAAAACCACCCCCAGTTCACTCGATCGAGATTAGAAATTTGATCTCCCCATCCTCGGCAGTCGAACTCAACACGAAACTAGGGCGTTAGCTAACTACGCCACCGAGGCGGGTAATAATATTTAAGAAAAACCACCACCAACACACACAACCGGGATTAAAACCCCGATCTCCAAGTCCTCGGCTGTCCAGTCTATGGCCAGAGTGACGCCTTAAACCATTCGATCACCGAAGCAGATGTCAAGAGCTAATGCGCTAGTGATGAAGGTATTATTTAAAGTAAATGTACTCACCACTTCGTGGGGGAAAAAAATAAATAAAACACGCTCAGTCTACCCAATCGGGAATTGAGCCCCGAACTCTCAATCATGGGCTAACTAGATTTAATGATCCTGACATTTAGACCACGTGCCCACAGGATTTTTTTTTATTTTTGGCTCTAGTAATCCACTTCAAGATAAGCCCAAACACAGCGCTCGGAAGTTCAAAATGGCTCATGTGGTAGACCATTAATCTTTTAAAGAATTCTGTGTGAAAAGAAGGAAGAGGCGCACACACACATATAAAACTTTAAATCTCAAGCTTAAAAAAACTTTTTCAAACATTAATGAGATTTGTTCTCTTTTCTTAACCCTCCTTCTGAAAGTTTTTTTTTTTTTAGTTAGCGTAATCTAAAGTGTAAAGTCAGTGTAGTCTGAAGGGGTGCTTCACCTCATTACTGAGATGTAGTTAAACTTTCATGAGTGCATGAAGGTCTAAGTCTAGATCTGTAACAACTGCGTGAGTCAAGTACAGGATGAATCTCGTTAGAAGAGCTATAGTGGGATTCAACGTTAACGTGGGATTAAAAAAAAATTATCTCGACCCCTCGGATATGGAAGTAAATGTTGTCATTGAAAAAAAAAATTCATACTTATAATCGCCCTGTCCTAAATTGGGATGCTTGTTTAAAACTAACATAATAGTGTTGAAATAAGTGAGCGAAAGAACTGGTCTAGTTTTAATTGTAATGATGAGTTAGTAAACCTTGGGACGAAACAACTGACAACTCATAACAACTTGTCCTCGTTGTCCTCGGAAACTGGGCCGATTTGAGGAATAAATTGTTCTGGTTTAGAGCTATCGAGGCTGACAAAATAATATCTATTCAAAGGGGTCACTCTTCCCGCCGGAGAGTGGTGACGTTTCATGAACCCCTGAAACAGAAAAAGTAGTTTTCACCATGTCGTCTGTCTGTATCTCAGCCTAGAACTGAAACAATTTTATCGATAGTTTTAAAATTTGATGTATAGAGTTTTATAAGTTTCTCCCGAAAAGTTTTAGAAATTATGTGTATAAGCCTAATATTAAGGGTAAAAAGAAAAACAATATGATTTTCTCGAAATTTTACTCAACGATTTTAACTACACTTCGTATCTAGGCACTGTTTAACATTACATACAATATGACAATTTTTATTTCCACATGAAAATGAGTGGACATTTCCAACTTTGATCATTTTTAAGCAAATATTTGAGATGCGAAATAACTTATATTTATAAAATTATAGTACTATTAAAAATCAAAAACTTATCCATACATAATATAATAAAACTCTCACTATCCTTAATCTCAAAAGTTTCATGGTCACCAGAACGAAAGATCGCCCTTCAACCCCATCATAAGACAACGCCATCCAATCCCTAACCTGACATCCAACCTCCTTCAAGTCTAATTTAAATTATCCTCCAATTGACGTCTTTCTGACAGATCAATAAAATTAGTAAATTTCTCCTTCCCCATCAATGAAGGTACATTTCCTCTAAATTCTACCTTGCTCACCCCTACCTCATTAGTGTATACCTATTCTTATTAACATCGCGTCTCACTATCCACTAGGGATATATGCATATACTAATTAGCCTACGCTAATGAGCTAGGTATGAGGAAGGTTGAATTTAGAGGAAGTGTACCCGCATTTGAGTGGAGGTAGAATAGGAAACTATTCAGGGATAACCACCCAACCGTTATTCTAGCCCCGATCTCCCCGTTATTGGCAGTCTAGTCTATTGCGAGAGTGACGCCTAAAACCATGCGGCCACTGAAGTGGGCTGAACCTAATTAATATTGATATCCCAGTTGTGTGGTAGTACGCAAAAAATTATAAATATAAATATTCGTTAGGCTTAAATTTAAGTAGACAAAATATTGTAAGTAGAAATAGGTCCTGAGCTACATACTAGGTAACAGGACAGGTATGTAAGGATAAATAAGTAGAATTAATTCCAGTCCAAGCAGTTAAAGACCATAGTAGGGGAATATATACTAGTATGGAGTGTAAATGAGAAATTACAGCTTTGTGGTAAAATTCACAGCCCTGTTTGGGGTTAGATCCTGGTCCGACAGGCTGTCGGACGTTGACAGGGCACCCACTTAAGGGTGCTACACGGGAGAGCACTAAAGATCGTTGGAGAAGTTTAGAAATACCGGATTATTTATTAGATTGTTTTATAATTTTTAAATATGGTTTTCAACAAAATGCAGATGAAAGCTCCAAACAGCTAAAAAGTTTAAAGTGCTTTTTTTTTAAAAGTGTGATAACTTACACAAAACACCATAAAACAATCCCACAATATTTTAAAGTGTTCTGTTGATACCCTACCAAAATATGACTTTATTTGATAGAGAAAGGTCAGACCCAGTTTTATAACCTTTTGTTTTTCTCTCAAAATACAAAAACCTGATGATAATTTTTTGACAACATTTGGTTAAAAAAAAACAATATTAGAATAGAATTAAATAGCCAAAGCTACTATCTATGATTTTAGTGGAATTACTCCATCTAGATATCATATTCTGAAAATTGAAAAAATGACACCTGGACACGGGAATCGAACCCGGACCTTTGGCTTAGTACGCCAACGCTCTAACCACTAAGCTATCCAGGATTCGTCCCGTGCCCAGGGTCATTCTTCACTCCGCCTTAAAATATGAGTGAAGAATGACCCTGGGAACGGGACGAATCCTGGATAGCTCAGTGGTTAGAGCGTTGGCGTACTAAGCCAAAGGTCCCGGGTTCGATTCCCGTGTCCAGGTGTCATTTTTCAATTTTCAGAATATAATATTAGAATATGTCAAACAACTTTTAGATAATGCGGTATTTCTAAACGTCTGCAACACGTATCAGCTTTCTACCATGTAGCACTCTTCCAGGAATATCGATTTATTGTAGATATATAAAGAACGCGTTTTGTAAATAAGGTGTGTTATATGTTTATAGGATTCTCTAGGGGACCGCACTTGAGCCTGATTGATGTTTACTACGAACTAACATGAAACATTCTTAGAGTGCACGTATTTATGTGAGGGAATCAAGAGTTCAAGAGAGGCGTGCTTTCAAAGTTCAGAGTAACATTACTTACAAAATTCCAGAACAAAACCCACTTCATTTTCATTACAAACCAAGTATTTAGAACTTATGGATTTAGAACGCATTTAGCTATTTTAAAAGTGTTTTAAGTGCCATTATCTTAAACGATAAAATTAAAAATAAATTAATTAAAATTTGTAATGTTTGTACTTTTCAATGAACACATCATTCAATATTGGTATAATTCAATGTACATCCTGTAATAATATTTTTTCATTCATGGAACAACTTATTGATGACGTCACCTTTACATATTTACAATCACTAAACGGTTGGCATATCACAAATCATCATCATCATCATCATCATCATCATCATCATCTGTTTCAAGCCTGTGGCAGGATTAGTTTAAAAGAATGCTTTCATCTTTCTCTGTTATTCTAACAATCTTCTCTTCTCACATGCACACTTTCTGTTATCTGCTTCCTCTCATCTTTTTCTTGGCCTACCTTGCGATCTTTCTCCTACATACTTCATTTCCATCTTTTTTTTTCGCTGTCTCTCTTTTTCCATCCTCATTACATGACCATACCATCTTCTTTCTTCTTCTAATCTCCCAACTAAAGTTTCAATTTATGTAGATTACACAAAAATCTGCTTTTAGTAGATTTTTTTTTACTAAAACAAAAAAGTTAAGTGATGAGACGTTGTATTAACAAGTCTGTAACTATATCTTGTTAACCTTAACTTGTTTTAACATTCACTTTATGGCTAAAAGTGGATTTTTTTTTTCGCTAGCCTTTCCATCTTACATGCTAAAACATTTCTCTTCTATTTATTCTTTACGATTAAGTTAGTGTTTTATTAAAAATTGCCACTATAGCGTTTGTTGGCAGTTAGTGTTTTTTTAACACTACTTTGCTTAAGTTAAATTAAATTGTAACTACATCAATCGGAATAGAAAGGTGTGTTTCATTCAATAAATTTTATTTTTTGATGCTATTTTCAAACTAAAATGATTGATATGGATTTCTATCTCCAGTAAAGTCAGCTGAAAGGATTCTTTTACTAAATTTAACCATCCATGTTTGGTAAAAACTGAATACAAAGATAATTATTCTCTTACTGAAAGGTGAAACCATTGCAATTATTGGCGTGCAGCTATATTTATTTTGAAATATTTTACTTTACAGGATTAAGTTTGACTCCAAACCAAGAGTAATAAGTAATGATATCCACACAATGTACTGATTTCTATCGCAGGCATGGATGGATACGCAGTTTAAACGTCAGTATTGTCTTTTATAGTATGCTGATGACAAGGAAGTCTGAGTTCGAGTCCTAGTTGGGAACAATATGTTAATTTTTTACACTCTCATTCCACACAAACGTGGGTACATTTATTTAAAATTGTACCATCCTCATCCCTACTAAACGTAGTGAAATTCTGATAGGATCTAAGACGTGGTGAAAGAAGTTTTGTTTTCTTTTTTCCAGATGAGTTCTGATTTTTTTTAATTGAAATTTTTACTCCTCTTTGATTCCCTTAGATTATGTAATTTAAATCACTAGTAATTAGTATTTTAAAATGTAACATTTAAAAATGTATATTTTCGCATTAAAAATGAAACAGTTTTTAACAGTAGCACAATAAATATATAAATTGAAATACTAAGTTTTATGTAAAAACATAATCCCAAAATATAATAGATATCAATTTATTTAAGGCAAACATATTCCCATTAATATATTTGGTAAAAGAATACACTAGGTCACAGAGTTATAATTTTACCATTAGGTAGAAAAAGTTGTAGCATAGAAGTCTCATTTCGTTAAATATATACAATGTACATTATTTTTATGTCGAATTTTGGTGACAACAGTTGATTAATAAACTTTTTTCATACAGTGTCCATACAAACAATTTCCTAAAAAAAAAAAAAAAAAAAAATACGGCTCTTAACATTTTGGAGTCCTTTCAACAAAATTGCCATTTACTTTGGTTAGTTGTAAATATTTATTTTTCAGTTGTTTGCTTAACATTCGAAATAATTTTTGTTGAGGAGCTGTAATTAAATAACAGCACACTGTGTGCCAAAAGAAAAGAAAAATAAATACCAGTAGGTAAATAATTATTACGACTACATTGTTATTTTTTACAAAAAAAATTTCATGGTCTGGTTATTAAACTCCAAACTAATTAATATTTAATGAAAGCATCATATTTCTTAACTATCCAGACAAATATTCTACCCTTGTGTTTTGTTTTAATCATATATAGTAGAAATAGTTTAAAAATAGTTTTTTGTTTGAAACATATACACCTACTATTTTAAAGAGCTGTTTAATACATAGAAGAATATACTTCATGCGGACTAATTTATTATTAATATATTTTGAAAAATATGAATGTATGCACGAATACAAAACTACATTCATACAACACTTTTTTTTGTTTTCTCACCGTGTCTTAATACGTTTGGGTTGTAAGATTATAAACTATTTATCTAATATTTAGGGAGAGTAAGGTATAATTTAAAGAAAATGTATATTCATTTGCGTGGTGAGAGAGAGAGGAAAACAATTGAGGAATAATATAACCGACCAGGATTCGAACCCGGTCTTCCCGTCATCATCAGGTCAGTATTAACGCATAGTGACGCCTTAGAGTTAAACCATTTGGTAACTTAAACAGGTCAACTTCCATATTAATATACATACAACATACACCACACACACATACACACACACACACACACATATCACACACACCCCACACACCAACACACAGCCACACACACACAAGGCACACACACACACACAACACACACCACACACCACACACAAGGCCATCCGCAGGATTTTTGTAAAAAAAGGGTCAATATTTTTTAATTTTTTATGAATATGGATAAATGAGTCTCAGTTATTCGAGATATCGCTATTGTTTGGTTTCATTTCACATAGAAAAACCAAAAAAAATCTTAAAATTTATGCATGTCCTTCCAAACTATTTACATATTATATTAGGTGGCTCAAATTCATCAATTTTTAGAAAATGATCCTTGTCTAAGAGATACAGATTTGTAAAACCAAACTCATATGAAAGAATTCTAACTATGCCAAATTGATAAATATCACATTCAATAATGTTGTATTTTCTAATACACACATACACACACACGCATACACACCGCATGCATACACACATACATTCCTAATCGCACGTTCCCTTACGGGGTAGGAAAGAAACTATGATAATATATATATATCTCAAAAACAACTTTGTACTTAATCCATCCTCATCATTTTCTTCCCACTTCACTTACCTTAAATACTCCCTTCCTTCAACACACCATATTACTAACATTCTTAATGGTTTCCCTTTTTACACATTTGTCTAAACATTTAGCCATGTTTTACATGGCCTACACCTTCTTTTGATCCACACACTCTACCTTCATATATTTTTCGTCACTAGATCCACACTCATCCTCTCGGCAATACCCAAACCAACGTAAAACACTACTTTAACATTTATTAAAATAATAATAGGGTCGCATTGCATTATGGTCCGTCAAAAAAGGTCCGCTAAAATCAGTGATAGGGCCAGACCACATCAGGCCCCTGTGCCACGAGTTGGACATGGCTCCCTTAGTCCACTATTCCACCAAAGTGGGGTTACAACACTCTTTAAGGTTCATATTATCCTAAAGATGGCATTTAAATATACATATGTGACCAAGAAGTCCGAGATGTTAGACTCGCATTTTAACTCTTGTCTCAAGTTTACATAGGGATTTGGCGATTCGAATCTCTAACGGGGGCAATTGAAGGATAAAAGGGGGAGGGGAGGTGAGTAACTTACTTTGTACTTTCTCCTCGTTCTCTCTTTATGCTTATGTACCCTTCGTCCATCCTGTAAGGTAGCAACCTTACCTTATATCATTCTACTATGTTAAACCCTTCCTTCACCTCTGAACAAGACGTGTATTAATCACAACTTGTGAATGTGTGGAATGCCAGGCCTCCACCGTGGTTCGGATTCCACGTTAAACGGTAGGTCCTCCATTTCATCTCACAATCACCCTACCATTGCACATTAACGTAAGTGCGTATAACCCGAACGGGTAGTAAGACGCGGTGCTAATAATAATAATAATAATAATTAATAATATAATACTATGTTATGGTTCATAAGATAAGGTCATAGTGTAATACGTCAAGCTAAGACTGAATGTATGTGTTTGTACGTCCCTTATAAGATGTTCACAACCACTGTGGAAACCTTTAGGAAAAAACCATCCTCAGTAGACCCAACCGGGATTCGAACCCCAATCTCCTTGTCACTAACAGGCCAGTCTTAACAAAAGAGTGACGCCTTAGACCATGCGGGAAATGAAGCGGGTACCTAATTTATTACCACTTAGATTAAGTTTTTGTGCACACTCAATTTAACCTGATAGGTAGCTGTCTTACCTTGACGGATTACACCATGACCCTATCTTATTAGTTATACCATAGTGGACTAAGTAAGGTAAGGTTGATACCTTAGGCTGCCCGCACACTGGACCAGACAAAACTTCTTTAGACAAAATGTCTTGATAAAAAGACAGCTTTATTCACAATTAGTCACGATTAGACGTCTGGTCTTAGGACAATGAATTTATGTTTTCGCTAAAGATATTTACATCCGCACATGCGTGAGTTGACAGCAAACTGCTGCCGTACCACGTGGTTTTTGTTGTTGTTGTACTAGTGGCATTTTTCATTGTGAGTAGTTTTTTTTAATTAATTTATAAAACTACATAAATCTCTTTGGTTATAATTAGATGCACCCAACAGCCATGCTCAGGTTTTCCATCTTCGAATAATATGTACCACAGAATAACAGCAATTTATTCATCGCAAGCGCCATCTTTACACTGACCTCAATTCCTTGTGATCGAATTTATTTTCAAGAGACAAAATGTCTTGTAGAATGTCTTTTAAATATATAAATTGTCTTGTCTGATTCGGTGTGCGGTCAGCCTTACAGGGTAGATCAAAGGTACATTTTGTTAAGGAAAAAAAACAACTTTTATTTCTGAAATAAAATATCGAGATAGTCGGTTTTACACCAGCGCCGTTGATTAAAGCAGCCAGCGGGATTCTTATGTTAATCCAAGCCTTTGTTAGATTCCTTCTACGGAATTATACCCATAAATATAAATAATTCCATAGCTTAGGAGGAAAAGGACAGGCATAAAGATAGACTGATGCAGAAAAGAGGAATAAAATAAAGTGAGAGAGATTATGTGTGGGAAGAAATTAGGAAGAAGCTCAAGAAGAAGAAGGGAAGATGAATGGTGGATAAATGAGTAAAGAAAAAAATACACCAAAACGTAATATTTATTTTTACATTCCTTATATAGAAAAGTGTTGGAATAATGAACCCTACAAGGTGGGGATTTATGGACTTGAGAAAAGATAAGTGTTTGTTACAGTTTTTAGAGCAAAACATTTTTTTCGGCCAAAATAAATTAAATACTGCTCCAGTAGAAATATATAGTTTTATTTTCTTCACATGGTGATATCAACATTTGTTGAATATTTGTCAAAGGTTTCATAGAATTTAATGACAACTTTTTCTCTTCATTTAAAAAGTTTCCCATCTAATGCCGCTATGCTCATGACAAATATTCAACAACTGTTGATATCACCTTGTGAATAAGATTAAACTATTTATTCAATATCTTATTTATTTTGTCAAAACAATATATGTTTTTTATTAACAAAGCAAAAATAATGGCCTTTTCTCGTGTTCTCTACAACATTGCCTTAAACCCCGAAATTATTAGGGATTTTGAAGCTTTGCTCCCTAACCCAAAAAAAGGGTGTGATTACATTTCTTTCGGTTTGTCCTTGGGGCTTACAATCGAAACTATCTAGGTGAATTTGGTTTAAATTTGATATTTGGATCTTATATGTTAATACATAGCTTTGTGTTAATTTTTGTCTATTTTGATTCTAACTTACAATTTAAGAGTTATTTATTTATAAGTAATTTTTGAAAATTCTAAATGTTTAAAAAATGTCACAATCCGTTTTGTTTAAAATACATATCCGGAGAGTTTTTTGGCTTGACAATTACTATAAGTGTTTAATTGTTTTTCAGGGAAATTTTTTTCAGGATGGTTTACTGACTAATAATTTTTTTTAATTCAAAATGTTTAGTAAAATCGATTTTGATGGTTTTGTTTAAAATAGTTATCATGAAAGTGTTTGACACTGTATACTTGTATTTTTTTAGTGAGGTGGGAGGGGGATGAATTTTTTAAAAGTGTAGTTTACTGATACTGATTTTTGAATATTTTTTTCTCAAACTCTTATAACCTAAATGAGGAGATATATACGTTTGTGTTGTAAAATCTAGCTTAAAAGTAAAACGATAAAATCCGCATGTATAAAAACAAAAATCATAAATGGTGAAATACACATAAAGCCAATACAACAAAGATTAAAAAATAAATAACAATAACAATATCATTGCATCGGTGGTATAAAGGTATAGGCGTCATTCGCTCAATAGACGACGGGGATATTGACGTTCGAGTCCCGGCCTGGTGTATTTTTTCTTAGATGCTCTTACATTTTCTCTCCATGAAAATGTGGACACACCTCCTTGAAACCTTCACCATCCCTAACATATTAACTTTATCAGTATATATACGTACAACCTGAACGGGTAGTAATACGCGGTGCTAAAAAATAAATATTTAGTTTCATAAAAAAAACCAACTAAGTCAGTGCCTTAAAAAGAGAGTTTGTGCAAACTTAAGGGAAGAGAATCCAAGCGTGAGAAGAGCTCAAAGAGAGAAAATTAAGACAAGAAATGATGTTGAGAGAGAGAGAGAGAAGGTATAAGTAGGAAGACGCAGCTCAGTAGGCTAGACAACGCATGTGTACTGACGCGTGTTGCTAAAGCATGTTACTCATATGGTAGAGGCCCACACGTCTTTTAAGGTCGGAAAACACAATATTCCTCTCGCAAAAAAAAAAATCTTTCATATCACGTACACAGAAAACATATTTACACTTGGTACATCGTGAACATGGCGGAAAGTGAGCCTTTTACCGTCCTAAACCGCCACCTTGGGGGGAAATCGGACATTGTCCTTTTGTGCACAAAGAAAATGTGCCGTGAATAAATAGTAGCTAAGATTATAAATCCTTTGTTTAAAACAAAACAAAAAATATCTTTTATTAAAATATCAACTTAAACATTTTGTAGGTTTTTTTAAACTAAAGGAACTTCTAATGGAAAATACAGATTTTTTTGGGGGAAGTGTTAAGATTGTAGAGAAAGCAAAAAGAGAGAATAATTTTTAATTTTTTATAGCAATAATTTTTTTTGGGGCCAAAATAAATAGATAGTACTTCATTACAAACATAGAATTTAATTTTATTATAGCTGTGTAATATCTGCCAAGAGGTACTGGAATTTAATGACAACTTTTTATCTTTATTTAAAAAAGTTTATCGTCTAATACTACCATGCTCATGAAATAAACTTAACTATTGAGATCACCATATGAAGAAAATTAAACTCTATATTTCTACTGGAGCAATATTTAATTTTTTTAAATAGTTTTTATATATAAACTGCAAAAAACACTTATCTTAACTTGTCCTCTTTACACTCTCACCTTAAAGTGAGGGGAAATATTTAAATAGGATTTCACTAGATACATTTTTTATAAATTCTCTACATTTAATTATATCAACGGTTTTAAAATAATATTCATGGACAAATATAATTTAGTAAACAATATATAATGAAGTAAAAAAAAGTTAATTTCAAAATTTAATACCTTAACATTTTTTGTAGTAAAAAATGTACCCGTATTTGTGTGCAAGAGAGTGGGAAACAATCTACGAAAAAAAACACCCTCGATATATTAAGGACGAATACTGAACCCGAACTCTACGTTCCGGAAAACTTGATTAGATCAGTTCGACATCTATTCCGGAAAACATCGAAATAGCATGAACGTAAGGCTCAAAATCTCGCAGGGTAATAACTGCATAGTGTGGCAAACATGTATTGTAAACATTCCCCTTAATCTTTACAATAATTACAATACAATAATAAAACTACAGGGGACAACCCCATACTTTTTTGTTCGCATCGCATCCTACTATCCGTTCGGGTATTACAATTATGTACTAATTGTGCTAGTGGTTTTAGGGATAAGAAAGGTTATATTTTATACGAAGTATATTCGCATTTGCGTAGAGAGAGAGAAAGAGAGAGAGAAAGAGAGAGAGAGAAAGAGGAAAAGAGAAGAGAAAAAGAAGAGAGAAAGAGAGAAAGAAAAAGAGAGAAAGAGAGGGGAAACTCGTTTTGGATAAACAACCCTCAGTACACTCGACCGAGATTCGAACCTCAATCTCCCCGTCATCGGGAATCTAGTATACTTCGAGAGTAGCGCGCTAGACCATGCCGCCACCAAGAGTGGGTAACCCCTTTATTCTTTACATTAGTAACTAGGTTAGGTTAATAAATGGCTAATTCACGAAAATCACGTTAATTGTAATTTTTTGAAAAACTTATATTTCTTGAGGTGCTGCCACTCAGAGACTTACAAACAATGGCTCGCTTTAGATTAATTTATCTTAGTGCGCTTCTGATAAATTCCAAAGCAGGTGCACAAATTCGTTCTAGGTGCGTTCAGTAAGTAACCCATTTAGTTCACATACCCACCGATGCGGTGGGGAAACGGTGTAATTAAAAGGAACGAAACTTTGAATAACATAATCATCGTTAGAGTAAACGTAGAAAGGCAATCGTTCCAATTGAACTTTGTGTACACACCGTTGCATGGTAATGAAGTTCTAATCTTCTTTGCACATGGTTACATCTGGAAACTCGACTTCACTAAGGAAGTTAGCTTTTAACGAGAATGTAAAGCGTTTACTTAAAGATGCTTATTGTTTTGTTTTCCAAAGATCAACTTGATTGTACCATTAAATCACCTTTGGCCACTTACTTAGTTTGGTTTATAAATTTTGGTTTCGAAGTAGTTACTAATCAATTTTTTCTTTGTGCGTGTTTGTACACCAGAATATTACTACCAGCGCG
Organism: Timema podura; assembly: GCA_033556935.1. NCBI lineage: Eukaryota > Metazoa > Arthropoda > Insecta > Phasmatodea > Timematidae > Timema > Timema podura. The sequence continues at coordinate 51,997,557 of JAVRXN010000012.1, read as the reverse complement.
CATATTTTCGCTGTTGGAATAAGGTAGAACCTTAGAAAAAATGCACCTAAATTTGTATGAAAGTGTGGTAAACTGTCCAGGGGAAAAAAAACCTAAGTAAACCAGTCTGGGATATAACCCCTGGCCTCATAGTCACTGGTAAACAAAACTATATATTATGAATATAAACAAATTTCTAGAATGATTTATATACTACTATTACTTTATCTTAATTATGATAATTAGATTTAATAATAATAATTTGGGTCATGGGATAGTCTGACTTTTTTTATTTACATACCCATTTCGGTGGCCGCATAATCTAAGGCGTCACTCTCACAATATACTAGACTGCTAGTAATGGGTAGATCGGGGTCCGAATCCCGGTTGAATGTATTGAGGGTGGTTATTCTTAAATGGTTTTCCACTCTCCTAAGCAAATGTGAGTACATTTAATCTACAGTCAACCTTCCCCGTCTCTTAATACACTATCCTACTAATAAATTTGATTATAGCTTGAATGGATAGCAAGACGTGGTTCTAAAAATTATATATTTATGCTTTATTTCTTGTATATGCTGGATATTATATTCATAGTATTAAAGATTGTGAGGATATTAATTGTACATCTAATTTGTTTTTGTATTTATAATTTGGTTTTACGAGTAGCTCTTTTTAATGCTGGGTTTTTATATAATATATATATATACTAAATATATAGTTTAAGACGAGTTGTTTGGGAAGTGTATATAATTATAAAAAAAAAATAGTTCTCAAAAAGTACCAAATGATACGGGCTTATCTACTCTCAAACTGTTTATAGTTTTTTTATTCAGTAAATTTATGGCTGATAAGACTGTACATTGACGAAACTTCTAAAATGTAACTTAGTTAAGAATGTTGTCTACTATAAGTTTCTCGCTAAGACTGAAAGCCCGAAGCGTTCACACACAAACACAAACACATACACATACACACACACACACAACACACACACACACACACACACACACACACACACAACAAACACGCACTCTTTACTTACATTCCTCGTGAAGAAAACATAAACCTGCATGGTTAAAACAGAACCAAATAGATATAAGGGTGATGTGTGAGTTTGCGACAGATGTAGGCATGGACAGCTATGGCCGTATCGTCACAGGATGACATTTCTGAACATTGAATTAAAAGTTGAACAACACACTTGTCAAAATATAAGTTACCAATCACAAACTTTGGAGATTATATGCGTGAATGTACAGCTAATGACATTTGAATTCTTTGCTAAAACATCTCTTACGATGAGTTCACTATAAGAAAAAACCGTAAATTTACTTTTGGAACAATTCTAAGAACTTAATATACATCTTCAAACTTGAAATTTTCTAAATGAAAATTCTCATTCCGCTATAAAAATGACTAAGTATACTTTACAAAAACGGAATTTTCCAATTTTGATTATACCTCCGCAACTATTATTCTTCTTCTTCTTCTTCTTATTATTATTATTGTAGTAGTAGTAGTAGTAGCACCGCGTCTTACTACCCGGTCGGTTTATACGCACCTACGCTAATGTGTAATGGTAGGGTGATTGTGAGATGAAATGGAGGACCTACAGTTTAACGTGGGATCCGAACCACGGTGGAGGCCTGGCATTCCTCACATTCACAAGTTGTGATTGATACACGTCTTGTCAGAGGTGAAGGAAGGGTTTGGCAATCAGATAAATCTGTGCCGGGACCAAGAATTGAACCTCGTACCCCTAGTAAAGAAGTCTGCCTCCGCAACTATTTGAGATACGAAATAACTAATATTTTAATAGTATTACATTTTTACAATGATAACTCTTTTATTTGGAATATTATTTTATAAAACCAATCATTTCTGAGCTATAAGCAAATATATTAAAATATTTATGCAGCTCTTTGAAAACAAAATTTGATTGTTATGCTCTTTGGTGGACAGGGATGTTCTTATTTTTTTCAATGTTTCTGTAAAAGTGTATATTATTTCATTGAGGCTCCAAGTTTCTAGTAGTAAATATCTCTGCTTAAGATAAAAGAGCGATAAAGGTTGTGACCCTGCCTCGGTTACGTAGTTGGCTAACGCGCTAGTCGTGTTGGGCTAGACCACCGAAGACGGGGAGATCGAGGTTCGAATCTCGGTCGGGTGAGTCGGGGGTGGTTTTTTCTAAATGGTTTTCCATTCTTCCTCCACGCAAATGCGGGTTAACTTCCTCTAAATTCAACCTTACCAATTCGTTATCCATTAGTGTAATTAGTACTTAAGCGTATAACCCGAACGGGTAGTAAGATGTGATGCTAAAAAAAAAGGTAAAGGTTGCTTGGTGCACCGTGTCATTATATTTTCCGAAATACTAATATTTATGAACGGTTTAAATGTGTGTTCTCCCTTCTCTTATAAAGAAATAGAGTTCAATAGCACACATATTCCTTCTAATATATTCTATCGCATTTTATCAATCATATTTTTTTTGTGACGATCTAAAGAGAGATTTTTTTTAAAAATTATTTTCCAAGAATATCTCGAAATAACTTTCGTAACTACTTATCTTGGAACTGTTGTCCCAACATGTACGGTCATGATTGATAATTCTTTATCAGTATATCACTGCTTGTATTGTGAGTATAACTCGAGTGATTTCTAATACATGACTTGTTATTTTTAGCTCAATGTATACTCCTTGTTATCAGTTATTTCGGTGTGGCTATCAGTTGTATTAACTCAAGGACCACATTCGAGTTAAAATGATAAGATAACCCATTTTTAAGATTTAAAGTATTCCATTAATAACTGCACACGAGTGGTGTCAAATATTATATAAGCTTTAGTTATTGACTATGAGCTATTGAGTTACTGCGAGAAGAAAAATCAGAAACAAGGTGAGCTTGTAATAATAATAATAATAGTAATAATAGCGTTTACTTCAAATGGGAAGTTAATAAATTAATTAATGGAGGCTAAAATTTTTTTTCAAGACAAATCAGCATGTTATAGAGTGATGAATTTTCATAAGATGAGGTATCTCTAAAATAAAAAAAAAAATTACGAGTCATACCCAAGAAATTTCTCAATTTTTGTGCAACTATATGTATTAAAACATTTTTTTGTAGGACTTAAAACCCCTTTTATTTATGACATCATTCGTATAGGGTTATGGGGAACATATATTCACCCACTTACGTAAATTATACATAGATTTTTGGCCTCGCCACAGAAAATTTTAAAACTTTAATTTCATAATAACCTTTGAAGAAAATCCTTTTATTTAAAAAATAAAAATGTGGTACCCATTTCAATAGTGAATATGAGACACAAAAAAAAAAAAATTAAAAAAATCCATATAGCCACGTGTCCCATTTTAGCTTGTGTACATCGTCATGTATGTAATACAATATTGTGGGGCTGCTCGACATTATTGGAAGTGCTCAAAATGGCCAACTTTGGCCCGAATTCGAGCCTGCAGTCGCTGTGTTGTAGAAAGCCACACTCATGCCCTAAGGTGACCATTTTGAGCACTTCCTACAATGTTATTATATTATTATTATTATTAGCACGCGTCTTACTACCCGTTCGGGTTATACGCACTTACGCTAATGTGCAATGGTAGGGTGATTGTGAGATGAAATGGAGGACCTACAGTTAACGGGAATCCGAACCACGGTGAGGCCTGGCATCCTCACATTCACAGTTGTGATTAATACACATCTTGTCAAGGTGAAGGAATGGTTTGGCAATCAGATAAATCTGTGCCGGGACCGAGGATTGAACTCCGGACCCCTAGCACAGAAGTTCTGACACCTTACCCCTAGACCACCAGGTCACCTTTCCTACAATGTTAATCAGCTCTACATAACCATAGTACAATCATGACTATAGCTCAGAAACAAGGTCGTTCAAATGGGGCACATGCTTATTTGAATCTTTTACATTGTTTTTGTGTTTTCTATCCACCTCTGAAAGGTTCTCATGTTAAGGTACACTCTTTATTTTTGGAATCAATAGTGTTCAATCTCTAGATTTATAAACTTTAAAGGAGAATTACTTTTATTCTAAGCTTGTTCATTAATGTATTAAAAATTATTTCTTCTGAAACATTACATTTATTGAAGCTAGCTTTTGTTTTTAGCTCCGCGTCATACTACCCGTTCGGGTCGGACGCATATATACTAATTACGATAGTGTGTTAGGTATGAAGAAGGTTGAATTTAAAGAATGTGTCCAGAAATTTGCGTGGAAATTTGTTAAAGGGGAAAAAAACTCACTCAGTACGCCTAACCGGGATTTGAACCTCATTCTCCTCGTCATCTGCAGTCCTGTCTATTGCAAGAGTGACGCCTTAAACTATTAGACCATTAAAGCAGATCAAAGTTTGGTATTTTATTCATGAAATTATTTATAAGGCCTAATTTTGTATGTATGTACTATTATTTTATACCTTATATTAAATATAATAAAATTAATTTTATATAATTTGGATTGGACAAGTTCATCTACAGGAAATAGTAAGTAAAAAAAAAAAGAGTATAGACATAGACTAATTATCGAACTAGAATTATGTTTGCAACATTCCATGTATATTAATGTCCTATTCCCCCTTCAATCTGCTGATTGAAATTGTCTACTCATTACATATTCAGTGTAAACTACAATAGCCCTAGGGCTGACATCAACCATACAATGGCGATGTTCATACGCCCATTGATGCCACACATTTCCTACCATGAATGTTTAGATACATAATAGGTCAAGCACAGGTTATTAATAGTTCCGTAACCAATGAATGCACGCATGGTGACATATTTGAATGAAGTCAGGGTATAATGTATGTAGGAAATTATTGTCTACTGAAAATTTAATTACCAGTGCCATTTATTTATGTCATGGAGATGTCAGTCTTTACAAAAAAAATATTGTCTTTGATTAAATTAAATCATTTTAGTATTTTTTGTTATAAATTCGTTAGATATTAAAAAAGATATTAAACATTAGTTCTTAAGTCTTTCTATGACAGGTAAATTATATTAATAACCAACCTAACAAAGCCTAACCTTCAATTGATAAGCGCCTGAGAGGTTGAGTTTTGTTTGTAAAAAGTATAATTCTGTCAATTTTTAAAAACCACGGCCTACTACCTTTTCAGGCTATGCGCATATTGACTAATAAAGCTAATGAATTAGGGATAAGACATGTTGAATTCAGAGGAAACGTACAAACATTTGCGTGGAGAAAGAATGGAAAAACTCAGTACACTCAACTGAGATTCGAACCCCGATCTCCCTGTCATCGGCAGTATCTTGCAAGTGACGCCTTAAGCCACAGGGCCACCAAAGCAGGTCTGTCAGTTATTACAAAGGAGTGGATATAATGAAAGTGGACTTAATTATTTTTATTTCAATTAAATAAAGAAATATTGAAAAATTATGGAAAATTGATAATCAAGTTCCTTTAGGTTCTGTCTCATGGTCTAAATTATAAGTGTTAAAAGTTTAAGCTTTCCTAGGTCATTGGTGACCTGGCAGTCTAGGGGTAAGATGTCGGACTTCTGTGCTGAGGGTTCGGGGCTCAACCCTCGGTCCTGGCACAGATTTATCTGATTACCAAACCCTTCCTTCACCTTTAACAAGACGTGTATTAATCACAACTTGTGAATGTGGGGGATGCCAGGCCTCCGCCATGGTTCGGATTCCACGTTAAATTGTAGGTTCTCCATTTAATCTCACAATCACACTAACATTACACATTAGCGTAAGTGCGTATAACCTGAATGGGTAGTAAGAAGCGGTGCTAGTAATAATAATAATATAGATCATCTAGGGGCTTCTAGAGGGTGTGGAAAGAGTGAATGAGTGAGAGAGAGAGACTCACATACTAGGAAATTATATATATATATACACACACACTATTGAGTCTAAGTGTACTAGTTGTAAAACAATTTTTGCAGTAGAATCATATTATAGTATTCTATCATTTTTATGGAACGGGTAAATAATTTATCCGTAGCCAGTGCTTGGGTTTTAAAGTATAGGATTTTTTAAGCAAATTTTAATGTAAATAATTTAATATCTATTTTCTTCCCGCCAGATCTAAGTATAAGTTCAATTTGAACTCGTGTTGTAACTACACTACTATAATAACGATGTTGCACCCTAATTTGCGGTAAGAAAGAGTAGGGAACAATTTAAGAGAAAATACCCTCAGTTCAACCGGCTGGGATTTGAACCATGGTATCTCCATCACCAGAGATCCGGTCCAACACGGGTGACATATTAGACCATTTGACCGCAGATGTGGGTTGTATAATAATCAATACTTTTAACGTGTACTTAAAAATTATCCCTTGATTTAGTGTTTGACAGTAAATTAAGTAAAGAAGAGTAATAAATATCCAGATCTTCGTAAAAAATGTAATAATATCTTTGATAAATCAAAATTTTAATGAATTCACATGATAATCTTAAATATATTCTTCGTAAGCTCTTTAAAAATCCTCAAGTATCTTTTAAAGCACTACATTATTTATATTTTTATTTCCTATGAAACAAAATCAACCAAATGAGTAAGCATTATTTCAAAAACAAAATATCTGTTTTAATCTTTTATTACAGTTAATTTTGAGATCATTGCATAGTACTAAGACAAATTGCCTCTTTTTAGTAACCATGTATGATGAAAAGCAAGGCCCTAAAAAAATAAAAATAAGACAAAAAACACATAATCTATACTTTTATATCTAAAAATAAAAGGGAAAAAATTATGAAAAAATATTATACTTAAACTATATTACTAGTAATGTAAATGTGAATGCTAGTCTTCAATATACCCAAACATTTTCTTAGATCCCAGGAAATTCCCAGGCCCCTTTTATACCTCCGGGTCCCAGGTACCGATGTGGCCCCTGCACCCTCCTCTCAAAGGGCCTGATGTACAGAACATAAAGAGTAGCGGGGAAACACTTTGATAGTCCAGACCTTTCTTTAATTAAAATGGGTGTTTGCTAAGGTCCTTCTGGGGTTTGAGATATAAAAGTTCCCTGTCCTGGAAAATATGTGTAATGTTACTTCCTCCCCCCCTTTTTCATACCTCTCATAGGTAAGAGTAGATTTAAAAATTTTACTCTCTGATGGTATAAATGCAATATTTTATTTATGAACTCTAGAATTACCTGATAATTTATATACTTTATCGCGTTGGTCATTAACTGAATCTGTGTATTTCTATGAACTGTTTAATAATTTGAGTTTGTGAATTGTCTTTTTTTTTTTTTTTGCAGGCTATAGAGATGGCCTACAAGAAGCTTCACTATTTGCCCGTGTCGGTATTTCTTTCGATACCGTTCACTTTCCTACTCACGTAAGCTAATAATATAATTAAGCTATTAATTCATGTGTATCACAAATTTATACGCGATGGTTATCCACAGAATCAGTCCCGATAGCTGAATTAAATTCCAATAAGAAGACAAATGACAACTCTAGACACACAGGAATATAACAAAGGACCTTGGTCATCAATGATCCATCGTGGATTATCCGGAATCCAGAGCCATCCTTCTCTATATAAAGGTGCATTTTAAGTCTTTAGATAAGAGACAAGGGGTTGCGAGAAAAAGTTATGGATTTTTATAGAAAACTTTTTTTTTTACCAAAATAAATAAAATATTGCCCCAGTAGAAATATATAGTTAAATTTTCTTCACGCGGTGATATCAACGTTGTTGTTATTATTATTATTAGCACCGTGTCTTACTACCCGTTCGGGTTATACGCACTTACGCTAATGTGTAATGGTAGGGTGATTGTGAGATGAAATGGAGGACTACAGTTTAACGTGGGATCCGAACACGGTTAGGCTGGTATTCCACACATTCACAAGTTGTGATTAATACACGTTTTGTCAGAGGTGAAGGAAGGTTTGGCATCAGATAAATCTGTGCCGGACCGAGGATTGAACCCCAGACCTCCAGCACAGAAGTCCGACACCTTATCCTAGACCACCAGGTTACCATAACAGTTGTTTAATATCTTAATGAGCATTAGACGAGAAACTTTTTAAATGAGAGAAAAAAGTTGTCATTAAATTCCAGGACACCCTTGACAGATATTCAACTACTGTTGATATCATCATGTGAAGAAAATTAACTATATGTTTGTACTGGAGAAATATTTTTTTTATTTTGACCAAAAAAAAGTATGCTATAAAAAAAACTCCCAAGCACTTGCCTTTTTTCCAACCCCTTCACTTCCAATTTAATAATTGTGGTACCTGGTGAAAGTACATCGACCACTCTGAGCTATCTTCAATCACAGTCCATGGCTTCTCGTAGCTGACAGTACGCTTCCATGCACTTAGTATGATTAATTCATGTGTATCACAAACTCATACGTGAAGTTTGTCCATTGGGGCAGTCCTGATAGACATCTTACACTAGATTTTTACGTAGTTAGCTCACAAGCCAGGTTGGCCAAACTCTCTGGTTTATATTCCCATGTTCAGGTTGTCATTTTTCACTTAAATGTTATTTATTTATTCGGGGTATTAACGTGCAATTTCTTAACAGGCTGATAATACCAGCACACGATAATTTCTCTGAGCGAGAGTGAAAGCACATAACAATTTTACCGGGAAAGGTATTTTTCCATACCTTCCAGGGTTCTTTTTTTAACATGTCACAAGCGACACAAGACCGAAGGCTTTACTTAACTTTCGAAGGAAGTTGTGCTACGGATTTTTATTTCCCAAGGAAGATTCGCTGAACCTGGTTGGGTTCGAACCCACGGACATCAGATCCTCAGGCGAGCACCAAGGACCAATGAGGTCGACTTAACTTAAATTGAATAATAATTAAAATAATTTCATCATACAAGTTTTGATGTACAAATATAGGGCCTAAGTTTTAAGGGATGTATATCTGTATTCAATATTTTAGGAAGTTTAAGGGATGAATGTTATTCATTTCTAACTATAACTATTCATTATTCATGTTTACGAGTACAATTTTGTTTGATCGTAAGACTAATCACGCCGGTGATCAAGCGGTCTATTTTTGTCACGTTCTAAATTTCTCCTTGGATTTAAAGTTGATATTTATACTCTGTGATCAAGTTAGATAGAAAAACAATTAATACTATATTCAATAGTATATTATATATTTTACCGTGTTCCATTTTTTAATCAGAAATAGGGTATATTTCCTCTAAATTTAGCCTCTTTGATCCATATTTCAATAGAGAAAATTTGAGGATGGCACCGAATTAAAAGCGAGACGCGATTCAAGCTAAAAAAGCACAAAATTACAACTTTTTAGGATATCTAGCAAAATTCAAACTATTTTAAAATAGGTTTGACTTATAATTCTTTACCCACTTCAGTGGTCGAACGGTCTAAGGCGTCACTCTTGTGTTAAGACTGGCCTGCTGAAAACGGAGAGATATGGGTTTGAATTTCAGTCGGGTCTATTTAGGGTGGATTTTTCTAAATGATTTACCACTCTCCTTCCATGCAAATGCGGATGGATTAACTTTCACAACCATAACGATTTCCAGCCTGTGGCCTGGGTCAGTTTATTTATTCAAGCCATATATTTTCCTAAGCCATCTTATCTTCATATGAGGAGTCCGGGGTTCAATCCTCGGTTCCGACAAAGATTTATCCGATTGCCAAACCCTTCCTTCACCTCTGACAAGACGTGTATTAATCACAACTTGTGAATTTGAGGAATGCCAGGCCTCCACCGTGGTTCGGATCACACGTTAAGCTGTAGGTCCTCCATTTATTCTCACAATCACCCTACCATTATACATTAGCATAAGTGTGTAACCCAGACGGGTAGTAAGACGAGGTGCTAATAATAATAATAATATATTCATAAGCCTTATAATCTAAGTTAAGACTAGGACAGTTACAACATCAAATCCCCAGCCGTAAATTTATCAATGTGAAAGTGCAAACACACATTTAACAAATATAAAATTTTCTGCCATGCCGGGAATCGAACCTGGGAATCTTAAGTCAGTAGACATACATGCTGCCGACTGATATAAAGTATAGGATACTGTAGATGACATCTAAAATGCTTCTTTCCTCATCTCTACCCCATTAACATAATTATATTATATGTATAACCTGACCAGGACATCCCTTTGTTTTGAAATGAAGCTGTGTTTCTCCAGATACACTGTCGCAGTGCTACTTGGCCACGTGGATCCGGCTTCCCTTACATCAGTGATACGGGGACATTGTCTCCAGAAAGCTGTCTCTTCTCGCAGTTCCTCAACATCTCGGCCGCTCTCAGTTAAGTTCGACCTCCCCCCCCCCTCTTTCCAACCAAGCGTCAGAAAAAAAATGACATGGGTGGGTTGGTTTAATTTAGACAACCGTAACTATTTAAACTAAAATAAAGTTATCCATCTAGTAAAAATGTTATTGTTTTTATTAAATATTAATCAAAATATTTCCGATAATAAGTCTGAAAAACGCTCAGAATAAATTATTTGTTTAAATGACATTATAAAATGGTAAAACCGTCTCTCGTTTGTTGTTGTTTGTTTATAAACAATTTCTTTTAAACATAGTGTTAAAGCATTTGAATGCCGACTGCTACTAAATTTGTAATCTACACAAGTATTAGTGGGAAGATCATTTTACAAATTTAAATATATATATATATATATTATATATATATATAAAAAGACCCCAGTGGTTGTCTAGACATTTAGAAGCCATTTTGCTCAAATCAGTAAAAAGTAGAAAATTGTGTTTTAAGGGGATGATTAACGACGTAATCATCAATAATATAGCTAAAATAAATTCTGGATTAGATATACTACTAGTACAAATATAGATAATTTACCTCTCCAACTTTAGCTTGCAGGTAAACAAAGTATCAGTGGTATTTATGAATGTATGTTAAGGCGGCCGCCTCGTCAGCGAGAAAGTATCAATTGCTGTCCGGCCACACGGCTTAAAATACAACTATGTGTAGTTTTCAAAAATAATTTTTCTATTTTGTCTAAGTTTATAATCACTTTCGCCCTTCACCTAAAACCACTATGTCATGTTAAAAAGAAAGAGAGAAAAGAAAACTGCAAAGAAAATACAAGTTCTCAAATATCTTAAAATTGTATGTTGTGAGTCATTACTGTATTTATTAGAGGAAGGATGAACATAAATACCTTTTTCATCAAACCTAACCTAAATTGCTTCGCAGATATGCTTAAAACAGTCGTTTAAAATGAGTTAAAGTTACATTTTAACACATTTATTTATATTAATAAAACTAAAAATATAGAGTTGTGAAGGAAAAAAAGAGCCCTGTTGGAATAGTTCGACTTTATTTTGGTGTGAAGAATTTTTGAAATAACGCATCGTAGAATTAAATATTGCGTTATAGCTGGAAGCCTGAAAGGCAATTTCTCACTTACCAAGGCGGTTCTCTTTAAGTGTTCGTCATATTGGAAGTCCCGGGCCGCTTGGAGCCTGCAAGGATCAGAGTCTGGCACGCTGTCCGTGCGGCCAAAGCGTGCTTTGAATCACCACCTAGTTGTAACACCCAGAGTAACCCCATTATAGAAAGAAAAAAAGAAATCTCGCTGAAGCTTGAAATTAAGTGCAGGTCCTGAGAGATAAGAACTATCACGTGACTTGATTAAAATAGTCCTTGCAGATCCAATCTCGCTATGAAACTGTGACACCTTTAGGGCTTCTGGTTTAGCTTGTAAAACCATTTTATTTCCTGTAGACTACGGTTTACTTTTATTCCGAGAGATACATCCATATATTTACACAAAATAGGTGGGATTTGAAGGAAATATACCCGCATTTTCAGTGAGGTAAACTGAGAAAAAAGAATGTTAGGTTGGTAGTTTATGGAAGGACAGTATTTTTTATAACATAACTTTTTTTTTGCCTAAATAAATAAAATATTTCTCCAATAGAAACATAGTTTAATTTTCTTCACATGGTGATATCAACAGTTGTTGAATATCTGTCACAAGCATAGCAGCATTAGATGAGACACTTTAAAATGATGATAAAAGTTATCATCAAATTCCAAGCACCCTTGAGAGATATTCAATAACTGTTGATATTACCATGTAAAGAAAATTAAACTATGTTTCTACTGGAGAAATATTTGATTCATTTTGACCAAAAAAAGTTTTGTTATAAAAAACCCTGCCATTATCTTATGTTCCCTACACTCCAACCTATGAAAACACCACTTGAATACTCCTGGCCAGGATTCAAACCCCAACTTCATCTTCACAGACAAAACCAATCCCTCTATAAATTCTTTTTTGGTGTGTGTGGTCAACGTTAATAGAATTTTATTGCTTTTGTGTGTACTATTTTATATATCTACGAAAAGTGACATGACATAAGCAGGTTTTATGATCTGACGTATGAGTACATAAACATAGATCTATTATCTTTTATAGCTGTCAGATAGGTCCTTTTATATGAAAGTTGGCAAAAAATCAACCCTTTATATAAGTCAAACGTTGATAAAAACATTTTGTATATACCGTATATCCTCATAATCATCCCTATGTTTCGATCTTGATGATAACTTTGATCTTTCAGTGGTAATTATCACTATATGTTTCGATATTGACGATAACTTTGATCTTTCAGTAGGTAATCATCACTTTATGTTTCGATCTTGACGATAAATTTGATCTTTCAGTGGGTAAACATCACTTTATTTTGATCTTGACGATAACTTTGTCTTTCAGTGGTAACATACTTATTTTTGATCTTGACGATAACTTTGATCTTTCAGTGGGTAAACATCACATTATTTTTTGATCTTGACGATAACTTTGATCTTTCAGTGGGTAATCATCACTTTATGTTTCGATCTTGACGATAACTTTGATCTTTCAGTGGGTAATCATCACTCTATGTTTCGATCTTGACGATAACTTTGATCTTTCAGTGGGTAATTATCACTCTATGTTTCAATCTTGATAATAACTTTGATCTTTCAGTGGGTAGTCATCACTCTATGTTTCGATCTTGACTGTAATTTTGATCTTTCAGTGGGTATCTGCGTGTACATCAGGTACCGGCAGGTGTCTGAACACCTGAAGGCCCTCCCTCTGCCAAGACCCATCTCCAGGCGTTGTAACCGGGTGGTCGGTTGGGTTGGGGCTGCCGCCTGTATCGGTTTGGATGTCGTGGCAAACTTTCAAGAGACCAACGTGAGGGTAGTACACTTCACGGGAGCTACCACGTGCTTCGTGGGGGGGACCATTTACTTCTGTATGCAGGTAGGTTCAAGAAGAAGTCATAAAGTCCGTTCACCGTAGGAATTGTTTTCTGAAAGGCCTTTTTACCTACCAGAAAGCTATTATATTGTAGGATATTGGTAGGAAAAAAGACCTTTCAGAGAGTAATCTCCTACCGTGAATGGAATATACGTTCTATATCTGGGTAAGGGGAACCTCATACCACATGGCAAAACTCTAACTACAGATCCATTAGGGAATCTCTTCCGCGTGACAAAATGTTAATTTTACTTTACTTTACCCGCTTCGGTGGCGTAGTTAGCTAACGCGCTAGTTTCGTATTGAGCTAGACTGCCGAGAACGGGGAGATTGAGGTTCGAATCTCAATCGGGTTAACTGGGGGTGGTTTTCCCTAAATGGTTTTCCACTCTCCCTCCACGCAAATGCGGGATAATTTCCTCTAAGTTAAACCTTTTAAGTTCCTAACCCATTAGCGTAATTGATACTTTAATGTATAGCCCGAACGGGTAGTAAGTAGAAGCGCTAAATAAAATTAAAATAAATACTTTACTTTACATCTATTAATGTTTCCAACCTATGGCTTGTGTCAGTTTCTTATTCAAGCCAATATATTTTCCACTACTGGCTGGATATGCTTGTTGTAGCTTCATATACCTTACAATATAACTTAAAACTAGGACAGGCACAACATCCAGTTCTCGCGGCCGTTAATTTATCACTGTTAAAGGGTAAACCCATATTTCACAAATGATAAAATTTTCAGCCATGCCGGGAATCGAACCCGGGACCCTTTTTTCAGTAGACAGACATGCTATTGACTTAATTTAGATGTTAAATTGCCAAAATATTAATTACAAATATAAAAGAAGGAAATCTCTTTCACGTGGCAAAATGTTAGCCACAAATCAAAAAAGGGAATCTTCCACGTGGCAAAATATAAAGTACCCTTAAAGTCAGTTTTACAGAAAAATGGGAATTTACATTTAGTTTGTAATATTAAATAGTACCTAAATATAAATTAGTTAATACAGCTTTAGTGTAATTTAGTGTAGTTTGTAATATTAAATAGTACCTAAATATAAATTAGTTAATACAGCTTTAGTGTAATTTAGTGTAGTTTGTAATATTAAATAGTACCTAAATATAAATGAGTTAATACAGCTTTAGAGCGGATTTAGTGAACATTAATTTTACTTCTTCCTGCCCCTCAGTAATCTACCCCTAATATTAGGGTTGGTTATCTAACTCCTAAAATACCTTGGATGAACCTTATAAAACCCCAAGATATCAAATTTTACCGAGATGCTAACACACAGACTGCATCGTGAAAACATTTTCAGTTTCGTGGAGTCATGAAACGTCGACATTAATTTGATCAAAACCTTGAATTGGATTTATTTTACGATAAAAATGCTTTTCTCCTGGTACCGGTAGAATATAAAAAACCCAAAAGACATGTATACATCCAATATATATTGAAAAGGCATGCCTATTGAACGCGACAGACACACAACTGTGTCAGACATACTGTTCTTATTACTATTGACCTATATCGCCATCGTTGTTGGCTGACCAAAACCCAATTCTGTGACGAAGGAAACACAACTTTTTATAAACTATTTAAAATATTGTCATTACATCCAGTGTAAGTTAAAATATAAATTTAAATGTGTTCTAAATCAACTAACATATAAATATGCAAACATTAAATCAATATATGAAATTATAAGCCTAGTAGATCTGAGTTAGAAGTAGATGTTAAACTTGTTTTTTTTTTATCATCAGGGCCCAAATTTTGATGACATGTCATCTTTCTTTTGATACGTCACAGAAAATGTTCATACATGCATACATAAACTATGTTCATAGCCCTCTTGGTGTATACATTCATATTTTATGGTTAATTTTTTTGGTCATTTTTGGTTATTTTGGAATTTAAGGTGATATTTTCTGTTTTTTCGTCATTTTTTGACAGTTTTAAGTCATCTTTGAGTTTTAATGTTAAATAAGTATGTTTTTAAATACGGTTGAATAAATATATTTTTAAATATTATAGAATTTTTGTGAATCAATAAGTGCTTAGACATAATTTTGTTCAGCTCACGTTTGTCAGAATTAGAAAGTACAAAGGCAATGAACTTTGTATTCTCTTTGCTTATCTGGTTATAAAATACACATTCATGATGAGACTGCAACTAGGCTGAAGAAGGTTTCGTTATAAAATACACATTCATGATGAGACTGCAACTAGGCTGAAGAGGGTTTCGTTGTAAAATACACATTCATGATGAGATTGCAACTAGACTTGAGATGGTTTAGTTGTAAAATACACATTCATGATGAGACTGCAACTAGGCTGAAGAGGGTTTCGTTGTAAAATACACATTCATGATGAGACTGCAACTAGGCTGAAGAAGGTTTCGTTGTAAAATACACATTCATGATGAGATTGCAACTAGGCTGAGAAGGTTTCGTTAAAATACACATTCATGTGAGACTGCAACTAGGCTGAAGAGGGTTCGTTATAAAATACACTTTCATGATGAGACTGCAACTAGGCTGATAGAGGGTTTCGTTATAAAATTACACTAGATTGAGAGGTTGCGTTGCAGATATTTAAAATGAGATTTATCTAGCAGAATGAAATTGTCTTAGTAACAACGGTTGTTAAAGAGTTTTCATTGCATTTTACATTTGTTGAGCGTCGTTGTTTGATTTAGTCGTGGTGCATTTTATTACATTTATTAAAATTCGAAGTTATTTTTTAGAATATTTTAGGCGTATAACCCGAACGGGTAGTAAGACGCGGTGCTAAATATTATTATTATTATTATTATTATTAGAATATTTTAGTCATTTAACAAATAATTTTTTGATCATTTGTATGTAGTAAAAATCCAGGCCTGGTTATTATAATTTTATCTTTAGATTAGTTTTTTTGATTAGATTATAAAGCTGATAATGGTTCACACTAAGAAAGTACACAAATTTAGTAAATATTATAAATAACTAGCTAAAATATCCGGCATTGCTCGGGAGAAATGTTTTTAGCTTGATGATTGTACGTGGAATCTAAAGTTAGTGTCTTTAAAAGATGCGTTTCCAGAAGTCTAACCCGTTTTTAATTAATTAAAAATATCTTATCAAAATTCTAAAATTCTGGCTTCGAGATGAACACGTTCTTGTACAGGAACTAATATGTTTTAACATTTCTAACCTCCGTTTGTGGTAGATATAGTACAATGCTAAGGTAACTCTTCATTTTATTAATATAAATATTAGTAAAAATAAAATAATGTGGAAGAATAAAGGAATATTGATGCAAATAAAACTGATTCCGATTCATTTTGTACTAATGTTAATTAAACGCCATCTAAAAATAAGTATCAGGTAACAAAGGGGCGGTTTGATCAAGGATTAAATTTAAACGTTCTTTTAGCATGTTCATTATGTAGAGTTAATATTTAACTAATCGGTTCAATTAATTATACTGGCTATTAAAATAAGCGATCAGGAATTTTTTTTAATGATGTAGACAAGGTAAATCAATGAAGATATTTAAAAGTAAAAGTATAATTAACTCGCTTTTCTCGTTGGGTCCTTCGCCCCAAGCCCCCAGTGAGTTTTCTTTGCATTGGATGTAAACTAATGTAATTCCAGAGCTGTTTTTTTTTATAGATATGACCGTTTAGCCACAAGAGAACTACAAAGAAAGATCCACACCGACTTTAAAGTTGCTCCGCCATTTTGAATTTTTTTTCGGGGGTTAAAATTAATTTTTTTAACTTATTGGAATTTTAGCGTCGGTTACAGGCTATAAGCTATAAGTTTGCCAAATTCCAAGTTTATAGCTCATCTGGAAGTGAGTAAACATTAATGTCATTGAGTGAGTCAGTCAGGCGGCTTTATAGTAGTATAATAATAATTACCAAACCTCAACCAACCTTGTGTGATTGTCTATTAATAGATATTATTTTAATAGGATAAAGTTAAAAAGTCTCAGTGTATTTTTTTTAAATATCTGCTTTGTATGTGCCCTACGCTTGACATGTAAGGTATCAAGACTAACTTGAATTATTCCACTATGGTATAAGCCCTATAGCTTGTAAGACAGGGTCGTAGTGTAGTCAGTCAAGGTAGGACTGATATCTTTCAGGTTAAACTGTGTGCACACTTTGATTATCATCAAAGATAACAGCCTTATATTGTATTAATTAATTGAAAGGAACGCCTAAGAATAAGTTATAAAGAGGTTTAAATGAATAAAGAGAATCAAGTAAATACTTATACAGTAAAACTAGAAAACATATGAGATTACCTAGGTTATATGGTGAATTGAAGCCAAGAACCTTAAAAATATAGATACTAAATAGTTTGAATAAAAATTGTCAGAGAATAAGTATAACACATCATTTTGTAAGACCACATATTGAATAAAGTATTATAAAAATTGATAATAGAATCAGTTATATTTTGTGAAAGTGAAATGGAGTAAATATAAAATAGGAAAATTGAATGGGGTAAAATACATTAAACATATTAAAATTATAACAAAAGTAACAAATACATTGATATTAAAAATTACAAGAATTAAAAACATATAAAATATTAGATTGACGAATAAACTGAATAAGACTTGGTAATAGTAAAATAGTAAACTTATATTGACCGATAATAGTGTGGCCTTATCTTATAATGATGGATAAAATAGCACAGCAATTATATTTATTAGTTACGGTTATAGCCGAAACTAAATAGCATTTACTTTTAATTGAAAAATGACACCTGGACAGGGGAATCGAACCCGGCCCCTTTGGTTTAGTACGCCAATTATCTCTAACCACTGAAATCCAACCCATAGCCTTAAGCCCGTCGATGTAAGCTTTCAGAGTAGACGGTAAAATACACAAACACGTTTCATCTCGCCTTGTACTGTTGAAATCACTTGTGGTTGAGTTACCTGCTAAGTAATTTGACAAGAGATCCTCCTCATTCACCCAACACTCGACTGAAGACGTGAAATGATTAAAGTTACCAACGGTTCCATTAAACTTGGTTTAATTGTTCATTTGGCTCATGTGTTTGTGTGTCTCTCTAACGTATAGATACGTCCTTGACAATTAGACAAGTCATGTCGCTGTCTGGTTGGGATGCTCGATATCTTCCGACAGATCGATTCAAAGGTTTCGATTTTTTTTTTTATTATTTATCACCACGTCTTACGACCCGTTCGGGTAATACGCTTAAGTACTAATTACGCTAATGGATTAGGAATTGGGAAGGTTGAATTTAGAGGAAGTGAACCCGAATTTGCGTGAAAGGAGAGTGGAAAACCATTTAGGAAAACCACCCCCAGTTCACCCGACCGAGATTCAAACCTCGATCTCCCCATCCTCGGCAGTCGAGCTCAACACGACTAGCGCGTTAGCCAACTACGCCACCGAGGCGGGTCGTTTCGAAATGATTAAAGCCACGGGCTTCTTGTGGCCCTCGATAATATTTTTTTTTTGCTCCCCTCTGGCTCATGACTAATATAAAATTATTCAAAGAGAATGCATGGCAACAACAGACATATACTTATATTTTATATAATAAGCTATTAAAATAAATACTTGTCATGGCCGCTGATCAACGTTTTAAGGTCGGTTTTGGTTTTAATAACTCAAGTGGACTCATCTATGAGGTAACGCACTAGAATGGTTTCAGGGAGCACTAACAATTCATAACAATAATTAAACTAGTTGGCCAGAAAAGGGACCATAGCATGGTTTAAAAGACCTTTATTTTTTTGGCAACGGGGCTGTTACCGTTCCATCTATATCACGGGTAGTCACGCTGTCCAGAGCCAGACCTAGCATTCGACATCTTCGGGTCATCGGAAGTTCAAACGACAGACGAGACGGCATGACGTCAACACCTCTGAGAGGCTACGTTCAGAAATCCATCTAGTACCGTCCAGAATTAACAGGAAAGTAATGGAACATGGTCAGGCCTTCTAACGACATCCAGATGAAGCGCGTTCTGGAGTTGCAAGAGTGAGACGGAGACTCCGTTCTGTCTCGCCTCGCCATCCCTTCACCCTCCTTCTTCCTTTCCACCTATCCTGCGATATTGGGCGTTATATGTATGCCACAGAGTGACTTGTATGGCAATCTTGGCGGCAATAGGAAAAATGGCGCTACGCCGTTAGTGGCTATCGTATTAAAAATGTAAGCACGATATTATTTTTTTGTAGCCATTGGTTTTTTGTTAGCTAATCATTATCTTTAAAATTTTAGGTTATTTTCCCATCAGGATTATATTACGGATAATGTTTATAGTATATTAATATTGTTTGCAATGATAGGTTATTTCCTATATGGAATATACTTTGACTTTTATCAGTAACTTCATAATGTTTGGAACATAACCTAGACAGTTGTTTGTAGAAAAATATTCTTTGGAATATTTTGTAATTTCCTTCTTTAGAGACGGAAAATATTAGTTGAATATTTGAAAGTTTGAGTGGTCGAAAATATTATACATTACCATGCCCATCTTTTCTAATGGTGTAAGTTTTTATGTATAGTGTAAATTTTGTAGTTTTGCTTAGCGAGAAATCAGAAATGGGAAGGTTGTAGCTTCCTTGTTTTGCAGCTAACTTATATTTCTGATAGAATAATGACTTTACTATAGGTAATACAAATCTAAGTCAGGTAAGTCTTATTTAAATAAGGAAGCAGTTCTCTCCCTTATGTATCATATTCGATTATCGAAAATTATGTTTTTATATACCTTTGTTATTTTGGTGGTTCTCCCTTCCTGGTTTCAAACTATATATATTTATTTATATTCTTACTTACCAATAAACTATATTTGTTTACAACGATCGTAACTTGTGATTGTTTCTGAGCAAGGTTCCTATTTTATTTTTCAAATATACCCTCTCACTGATCCCTTGTTTTAGATATTAAGATGTCGCCTTTCCTTTT
This sequence comes from Timema podura, assembly GCA_033556935.1. Classification (NCBI taxonomy): domain Eukaryota; kingdom Metazoa; phylum Arthropoda; class Insecta; order Phasmatodea; family Timematidae; genus Timema; species Timema podura. Next base: position 51,977,337 of record JAVRXN010000012.1, on the reverse strand, counting down.
ACGGTTTTTGTAAAAAAGGGGAACGTTTCCAGAGCTCCTTATACTCTTGATCGACGCAATAACCCCTCAATGGTATCAGAGTATGACGCACTTCACCTTACACATGTTTATTTTTCCAATCCTACCACGTGTTTTATCCGATGTATTTATCTGACTATTTTTTTTCAGAGCTGGTTCTCTTATATGATGAAGTCCGAGTTGGTCGGGACATTCACTCTTTGCGTCAGGGCGTGTCTGGCCTTCCTCTGCATCGTCGGTGTGTTCACAACATCCATCGCAGCTTCTATGGCGGGGAAGAAGTTTTCAGGTAAATACATACGCGTCTATAGCATGATTTTCTGAAGATAAGCTTTCTAAAACCTTTCTGGTAGGAAAAGAAAATCCTTCCAAATGGTTACTCGTAAATATGAAAGTGGTGGAGGTATTAACAATACTAGCAATAACATTCGATATACAGCCAGTCCTTGTAAAGATTGGAGTGAAGGTGTCGCTTTAGGGTCAGTTAAAACTAGGAATAGCATTCAATATACAGAGTATCCGTGATGGTTGGAGTGAAGGTGTCACTTTAGGGTCAGTTAAAACTAGGAATAGCATTCAATATACAGAGTATCCGTGATGGTTGGAGTGAAGGTGTCATCTTTAGGGTCAGTTAAAACTAGGAATAGCATTCAATATACAGAGTATCCGTGATGGTTGGAGTGAAGGTGTCACTTTAGGGTCAGTTTATACTAGGAATAGCAATCAATATACACAGTATCCGTGATGGTTGGAGTGAAGGTGTCACTTTAGGGTCAGTTAATACTAGGAATAGCATTCAATATACAGAGTATCCGTGATGGTTGGAGTGAAGGTGTCACTTTAGGGTCAGTTAATACTAGGAATAGCATTCAATATACAGAGTATCCGTGATGGTTGGAGTGAAGGTGTCACTTTAGGGTCAGTTAAAACTAGGAATAGCATTCAATATACAAAGTATCCGTGATGGTTGGAGTGAAGGTGTCACTTTAGGGTCAGTTAAAACTAGGAATAGCATTCAATATACAAAGTATCCGTGATGGTTGGAGTGAAGGGTTGCTTTAGAGTCATTTGGTTGACATCAACAGAATGATGTACAATAGTACCTTCTGGCTCAGTGGGGATACCAACTCACTCCTCATGTCCCTAGTATGCCTCTTCGCTGTTACCCAGGCTTTACAGTTGACGGTGTAACTGTAAAGGATACAGCTGACCTTCGGGTTGAGCATTATTCATACATTCATATATCATACATATTTCATCATGTGCTTAACATTTCAGTGTTCAGCTACATATTAATTTGCGTACATTGTTTTTGTTTTGTAAAATTGACAAATTAAAAAAACAACGTACAAACCCAAGTCGAGCAATGGTGGTGTAACAGGAGGGCATTTCTTCTGATTTGAACAATTCCTCCCCCCAACTGGAATAAACATGCCACCACCCTTTATGTTTATTACAATTCCCTCTGATATTATTGAGTGTTAAACTGAAAACTGGTCTTTTATCAAACTCTAAAGCTCCTTAGCAAAAAGCTTCTAAAAGCGTCCAATTTTAAAATTTACAGTTAAGGCGATTGGACCTTTTCATTTGGTGTGGAAATCCAGAGCCGTGGGAACAAACGGTCATTTTCAAGAATTTTTATTGTTTTGCAATTTTCTTTTTGGAAACGGTTTGTTCAAGAATAGAAGCATGTTATTAGGTTATACATTTCATACATACACCTCCTCTATAATTTTAACAGTGATCAACTATCGATAAAACTGACATTTTTCAATAGAAAACTGCCGGCTTCATAACAAAAAATAAGAAAATGTAACAATTAATAAACATCGATACACTATCTTAGAAGGGGTGTTGAAAATGTTAACATAAAAACTTCACTCGTTCTTGAGAAAACTGGTATTTCAAAATGTATGATTTTTTCGCAAGACCTGTCCGGTAGCTAATGCCATCTACGGTTTCCGTGATCCATCTGTTCTTGTTGGCGCGGAAGGATACTTTGGTTGGTTGTGAAGTCATACCACGCCTTCACCATCCCACAAAATAGGTTTTAGACTTGCACTCGACAGGGCCAAGGGCCTTCAAAACCACTCTAAATAGCTTCTAGAGACATTCAAATTTCAAAAAGATTTCTAGATAAGGACCACTCCAAATATCATCTGGGTGCATACAATTAATATTTGCCGAGGGAGGGTTTCCTAGTACTCCTTTGGTATTTGGGTCAAAGCCTCTTAAAAACACTGATTTTTTGTTGTTGCTAATTGTTCCCCTATACAAAAAGGTTCGGCCATCACTAAAGTAAAGTAGTACAAAGAGAGAAGTGCCCACGTTTCCCCCTCGTGCTAGACCCAGTCTGAGCATCTGGTGGGTCTTAGTCAACAGGTGCAGTCTAAACAGACACTTCCTACCGCAACAGCAGACCACGGGATGTCGCTTCCAGACACTCTTCATGAAGTTCTGTTTGCATTGCATTAAACTTGCCTCTTCTTTCTGTTCGTCAATACTTGCACTAGATCATTCGTTTATTTTGAAAATGTTCGCAGGTGACGACAAATTGAAATGGAGTCATTCTGATGAAGGCTGGAAGATGCATCTGATGAGCACCGCCTCCGAGTGGGCCATGTCCATCATGTTCTGCGCCTTCATCCTGTCCTACGTCAACGAGTTCTATTACACCACGATGACACCACCGGTCGTCAGGGTCAGATACCCTTCTCAAAAGTCGTCCCCAGTTCCTGAAGAGAACCACGAGCTCAACACTGTGAGTGACGCCGACAATACACATCCTATCGTGGGATCCGTCGTCGCATATCCGGCACCCTGAGCTTAAGGCATCGGTACTCAAGTGGTTGAAGGTGATAAAATATTCGAGTGTAAATTAATAAACGACAGAAACAAAGTGGGTTTATAACGCTACTGGAAATGGCTGACCAGCAGTGGGAGAACAAATAGGGAAGGAGGAAAATACAAATGACAATACAACTTTGGGTTGTGACCCACACCATTAAATTAATTCATTCGATTCACAAATATCCATTCTAATATCTTTTCGTTTCCTGGGCATTTGACAACTAAAATGTGTTTTTTTGGGGGGGAACTTTTTATAGTGGCTAATTTAAACTTTCAAACTTTGTTTACAAGTCTATATCTAATATATAGGGTCATAGTTTATTTCCAAAAGACATCAAAGTCTTTTACTATAAAGGTTTTGTCGATATTTAATCTAAGCGCAACATTTGATGGCGATATCTCAGCTACCTAGGCAGCTTCCTTGAAGTCAATTCTACATGACCTTCAACCGTACTAAATCTCCGGTCCCCTCTGGCTTGAAGCGACGAAAGAGGGCGGGGAGTTTAATCCAGGAGAAGTGTACTAAGGTGGGTAAATATGCCGATATTCCAGACGTGTATTAAAACGCGTTGTGAACCAAAGATAGAAGACAGCCTTTCTGAAGTGTCATGACGGCAAATACACGAATAAAACTAGTCAATAGAGGAAGGTGTGACAAGGGACATCATCCCACATTAGTACGTGCCCTGCAGGCCAAAATATTACGACTATTAAAAACTATACAAAGAGCTAAATAAATTTGTGTTGTTGGGTCACACTTTGGTTTTAAAGTGATTGTTTTATATTTTAGATCATTACACCTTCTAGAAGGTATATAATTCTTTGTAGCATACGATCGGTTCCAAAATATTTCATTCAACTTCATATGAAATGATTTTTAGTGTTTAATGTAATTAAAATTAAGTATAAACTTTCCCTCGCTCCTAAATTTCATATGGTAGACAAATAATTATATAGCTTGTTATTTAATGACAAATGAACTCATATCTTATTAATTTTTCTTTATTTAACACCGCGTCTTACTACCAGTTCGGGTTATACGCTTAAGAAATAATTACTCTAATGGATTAGGAATTGGGAAGGTTGAATATTTAGGACGTGAGCCTGTATTTGCGTGGAGGGAGAGTGAGAAACAATTTTAGGAAAATAACACCCCCAGTTCACCCGACCAAGATTCGAACCTCTATCTCCTCGTTCTTGGCAGTCTAGCTCAACACGGGACTTAGCACGTTAGCCAACTAAGCCACCGAGGTGGGTTATGAACTTATACTTTTTAAGGTTATACATTTTACCACTATAAAGTGAGCCCATAAGACTTAACCTTCAATATTATAGCTCTAGATAAATTTAAAATTGATGAATTAAATACATATCTAGATATATTTTCAATATATATATTTTTTCAAATCCATGAGTATATTATCGAATATAATAATTAAAGTGATCTGTTCATTAGTGCTACCAGATTGAGTTAGTTTTTTTTTTTATGTGACCTACTAAAATTACTTATGTATTTTTTTATCGAATGGTTTGAAAAATAAAACCAAACAAACTTTATTGTTGGTGTCTTCATATCCACTACACCTAAAAACCCGCCTCGGTGGCGTAGTTGGCTAACGCGCCAATCGTGTTGAGCTCGACCGCCGAGGACGGGGAGATCGAGGTTCGAATCTCGGTCGGGTGAACTGGGGGTGGTTTTTCCTAAATGGTTTTCCACTCTACCTCCACGCAAATGCGGGTTCACTTCCTCTAAATTCAACCCTCCCAATTCCTAATCCATTAGAGTAATTAGTACTTAAGCGTATAACCCGAACGGGTAGTAAGACGCGGTGCTAAATATTATTATTATTATTATTACACCTGAAAATATAATATTGTGGTTAATTGTTTCTTTTTTCAAGAATGTAAGCCATTAATTTATTTTGTGTGTTATTCTTGAAAATTATTTATTTAATTTTTCAATTTTTTTTACAGTGTAAATAGTTTTAAATAAAATAATATATTTTTTACTTAGTTTATTTATTGATTCTCTCTCTTATTGAGGTGCTAGATGTAAACAACAAATCAAACTGTTTGGTATAATGTGTTCATTTTACAGTTTCAGAAATATTTAAAGGGCTTAAAGCAATAATAAGCCATGCCACATAATCTAGTATTAACTTAAATATCTTTATATTTTCCCCTAGTTCGATAAAAAAAATTAGCATTCAGAAATCAACATGAATAATATTGTTGATCTATGTAAGAACATAATAAAATATGAACTATAACTGTTAAAGTTACTGTGACATAGGACATTATTGCCTCAAGATATTCATACATAGTTATATATATATATATATATATATATATGTATGTATATATATATATATATGCAACTACCCTCACTTTGGGAAACTGTCCATTTCATGAACATGTCCCCCCCCCCCCCAATTGCGTAAACTGGCCTCTTCTTCTACCCTTCATGAACTTGAACTTATTTTACTATATACTACAAGCTTAATTGAAATCCGTTTAATGATATTATATTAAACTAACCCAACCTAACTTAACTTAACCTAACATTCCATTCTAAAACTATTAAAAACTAAATTAACTTAAAGAGCAACAAACTTGTTATTCGTTTGTCTATTTCACGGACTGGGCAAAAACTCGTCTAGTTCATTAAATAGATAAAGATGCCATTTCATGAAATGGGTAAAGGTTAAAAATGAGCAGTTCATGATTTGGGTAACGGTTAAAGATGCCCAGTTCATGAAATGGGTAACGCTTAAAGGTGCCCAGTTCACAAATTGAGTAACGGTTAAAGATGCTCATTTCATGAATTGGGAAGCACAATAGTTGCACAATTCCTAAATAGGAATATTTATTTTTGCCCAGTTCGTTAAATTTTCAGGAGGCTAGTTCACGGAATGGGAAAAAACTGGTCTAATTTATGAAATGGACAGATTTACGAGTAGGATGTAATAAATAAATAGAATAAAAATGTGTAGCCTATATTCGAAATGTTTGAAGTACCACTTCTACGATAAAAAAAACAAACACGCACACATACAATTATAGGAATGAGTCTTAATCTTTGAATTTCTCGAATTCTTACGGATATTTGAGGATTAAAGGCTTTTAAAATAATTTCAGACTTGAAATCTGATTCTTTTTTTCTTTTATTTTGAATCCGAGTTTGTTTAAAACGCTATTATGATACTTAAATAGTAGTTTAGCCTAACCTAGTTATTAAAAATCTTAACACCATCCCAGATCATTTATTTATACTTGATGTGATAATACTTCTCTTATCTCTACTAACTAAGGTGAAAAAAATTAAAATGAAGAAATAAATTATATCAATGGGGAAAAAATAATCCACTCATGCTTCTTACATTTTCTAAGATAAAGGTTCATATTAGAAAGCCGGGGTCCATAGTTAAAATTAAATAAGATTTCGAGAAAAAATGGATTCAACTCAGCTGTATGACATAATATGTACATATATATTCAGCATATATAATAAAATATACAATAAATAAATTACTATGTATTATATAAGCTATATTAAAGGGTGTTCAGAAACGCATAGCCCCAACTACATATACAGCTTGTTTGAATCTAAAGTAATACAAAATCTTTATACACTTCCATCTAGAAAACTATGGTAATACCATTAAATTGTGTTCAAAATTTCGGCGTATTGCACCGGGAGAGCAAAGCTGTTCAAGCATGCTTGTACAACAGGTTACATAGACGTTGGGAGCGTGGCAGGCACGTAGTCCATCTAGAGAAATGCGAATGCGTTCTGAAGTTCATCATTAACGGTCCTACATCACAGAAAGTGCTTGTTACATTATTACATGTGCAGTTCCACGCGCCTAGCTCCTATGCAACCTTGTTGTCCACGCATGCTTGAACAGTTTTGCTCTCCCGGCGCTGTACGCCGAAACTTTGAACACAGTTTAATTGTATTAGCATAGTTTTCCGGATGTAAGTGTGTAATAATTTTGTATTACTTTTGGTACAAACAAGCTATATGTTCAGTTTGGGCTATGGGTTTACGAACACCCTGTATATATATATATATCATATCTGTCTTATATATAATTTTATAGAAATGAGTCAAATACACTCTTTCTCAAAACCCAATTTATATTTTACTTTTGAATCGTGGCTAAAATATAACTGTACAAATATATATATCAAACAAAACAATAACATACCGTTTGTCTGTATATTTACCCAAATCTTCCGTGAAATTTCTGAAGACCTTTCTTCTATTTTATTCTCCATATGCAGCTTTTATTTCCGGTGAAGTATTATCTTTTGTTGAAAGGCTACAAGCTTTCCCCTCATCCATTTTTATTTGCAGAAAAGGTATTTACTTGTCATCTTTATTCAAACCCTCTCGTACCTTTAACATGAACAAAGTTTCATCTTCTTATAACGTTTTTATTTGAATATTCTGGACGTAATGAAATTACTTTGTTGAGTTTTTCTATTATTCTCGAATCTTTTATTTTCCTTTCACTTTTTTTCGTTAAAAAAAAGGAAGAAAAGAAAAAAGTTTGCAACTTTTCAAATATTTTACAAATATTGACGTTAAAAAAAATTGAAAGTGGAAGTTAACAGTGTTCTTATTTCTTAACATATGTCATGACTATTTTTCTTGGATATTCCACCTTTAGTAGTGAATTATTACCCAGCTGAGTCAAGTTATAATATTACTAAAAAAATTCTGAAAATCAATTTTCAAACAATTTTTTTGTTCCTATTTATATAACTAGAAAACCCGCGTGCAATTTGCCCAATATTTAAGTAAAAAAATAGAGAGAAAAATATTACTTTCTTTATTAAAGTCTTTAAACCAAAGAAAACTAATATTTTTTTCACACACATTCTTCCGGATAGGTCTCAAGAGGTAACCCTCTCACCCCCGCTCCCCGAAGATGGGCCTCATAGCCCTAGCGATTCCAGAGAGGCATCTATGGGGGTGCTGTTGAACTTGTAGGCTTCTGGTGAAATTTTTTGTAATTTTAATAGCGTTTGCACATCTTCAAGTCAACACATTTTTATTAAAGTCCTCATTTGTCAATTTATACCTTTAAAATAGGTCGACAAGAGTAAACACTTTCGTTTTAAGAGCATGCTTCATATGCCAATCAAATCTGTGCTACAATCGGCTAGAAATCTTAATTTACACCAACACCATTTCACGTGGATCATTTCAGCTTAAATTTTAATGGAAATAGAGTCAATAGAAGTTCCTAATACTGAACATTGTTGAAATATTAAATTATATTTTGATATAAACTGCATGAAAATATAGTTTTTTGACCATTTTAAATGGGCTTCACAGATAAACAGTGTGCACAAATCTTCATTCTGTCATAATATGAACAAACTGTAGTTATTAACAAGAAACTTTGTCGCTTTGTCCCCCATTGTCACCGCTGGAAAATGTCGAGTAATCATTCAAATAAGAATGCACTGCACACAATTCTGGCATATCGTAGTTTTTTTTTTCTTTTCCCGTTTTACTTACACATCTTGCGCGCACATACAAACGCATATGCGAGCCGGGAGTTGAGTTGGGCTTGATATGATGAACTCTCTTAAAGAGATATAAATTTTAAGAGACACTATAACAGAATATCACATTTTTACCATTCTTCTGAGTTATTATAAGGTTGAGCTAACCGTACGTTTTCAATAAAACAATGTCGTAATTGTGATATTGTTAAAAAAAATCATACAAAACTAAGTCGAAAAGTGTATATTTTTCATTTAAAAATTATTAAAAGATAAAATCTGACACAAAAAAAGCCATTTTAATAAGAAATATAATTTTTTAGTGAAAACTAAACGATAGTTACATGATCGGAAATATTTTGTCCCAGACTATAGCGTTGATGACTACCGAACAATGTGCCAGACTTAGTTTCTTGAGTAACAAAAAACCGTAGCACAACTTCCTTCGGAGGGTAAGTAAAACCGTCGATCCCGTGTCAATTATGGCGTGTAAAAGAACCCTGGCAGATATGTGAAAATACCTTTCTTGGCAAAATTGATATACCATTTTGTTCTCGCTTATTATTATTAGCACCGCGTCTTACTACCCGTTCGGGTTATACGCACCTACGCTAATGTGCAATGTTAGGGTGATTGTGTGATGAAATGGGGGACCTACAGTTTAACGTGGGATCCGAACCACGGTGGAGGCCTGGCATTCCACACATTCACAAGTTGTGATTAATACACGTCTTGTCAGAGGTGAAGGAAGGGTTTGGGTAGTCAGATAAATTTGTGCCGGGACCAAGGATTAAACCCCGGACCCCCAGCAAAGAAGTCTGACACCCTACCCCTAGACCACCAGGTCACCTTTCTCACTTATTAAAATTCTCTTGTGCTAATATAATCAATCGGCTCAGAAAGTGCACTTTTTTTAAAAACACCGTGGTTTATCATCCGTTTGGGTTATACGCTTATGCACTAATTTCTATAATGATTTTAGAGAAGAGGAGGGTTATATTTATTGGAAGTGTAACCGGTTTTGCGTGGAGCGAGAGTGGAAAACAATTTTAGAAAAACTATCCTTCACACACTCGACCAAGATTCGAACATTGACCTCTCCATAGTTAGCAATCTAGTCTACTGCGAGAGTAGCGCATTTGACCACATGGCCCCTGAACGTGTAAAGTACTTTCTAAATACCTCAAATAAATAAAATAAAATGCTATCTTTGACCTAAATAGTTGTAAGTATAATGTGTCTGACTTGTACCCGGATGGATCGAGCTATACCTATATTATATACTTTTATTTACACATTATGATTCATCAATTTCACTATAGATGAATGCTTAAGCAATCCTTTAAATAATCCAAATTAATCCTTATTAAACTCAAATCAGGTTTTATGACTTGCATATTAGCTCAGATGGTAGCGTGTCCACCTATTCAATTAAGGGGCCCGGGCTAGTTTCTCAATAGCTCTTACGGCCCAAAATAGTTATATTTGGTGAACTATTTATGTTTTAAATATTTAACGTTAGTAAAAATCTAATTCAATATATGTATATATATATATATATATATAAGAATGCAGTTTCTTATATATATATGAATGCAGTTTCTTATATATATATATATATAGGAATGCAGTTTCTTATATATATATATAGGAATGCAGTTTCTTATATATATATATAGGAATGCAGTTTCTTATATATATATATATATAGGAATGCAGTTTCTTTATATATATATGAATGCAGTTTCTTATATATATAGAAATGAAGTTTCTTATATATATATAGAAATGCAGTTTCTTATATATATATATAAATACAGTTTCTTATATATGTAGGAATGCAGTTTCTTATATATATATGAATGCAGTTTCTTATATATATGAATGCAGTTTCTTATATATATATATGAATGCAGTTTCTTATATATATATGAATGCAGTTTCTTATATATATATGGAATGCAGTTTCTTATATATATATAGGAATGCAGTTTCTTATATATATATATATATATATATAGGAATGCAGTTTCTTATATATATATATAGGAATGCGGTTTCTTATATATACATAGGAATGCAGTTTCTTATATATATAGAAATGCAGTTTCTTATATATATAAATACAGTTTCTTATATATATAGGAATGCAGTTTCTTATATATATAGGAATGCAGTTTCTTATATATATATATATAGAAATGCAGTTTCTTATATATATAAATACAGTTTCTTATATATATAGGAATGCAGTTTCTTATATATATAGGAATGCAGTTTCTTATATATATAGGAATGCAGTTTCTTATATATATAGGAATGCAGTTTCTTATATATATAGGAATGCAGTTTCTTTGGTGGAAAAGAAGACAAGCCACGTTTATACCATATCGGTACGAGCTGTACCTAATTGAGACTGTGTCATGTGGTGTGTGACAGACTGTACCTTTCTTCTGAGAGCTTCTTTTCAAATCTCACTTCCAGTCTCTTTTGAGCCACGTGACCGGAATTCGTAAATGACCCTTCTATTCGACCTCGTCCATCACCCGCGGGAGACATCTAACGGGAAAATCTTAAACTAGAGCTGTGTGTGTGTGTGTGTGTGTGTGTGTGTGTGTGTGTGTGTGCGCGCGCGCGCCGAACACAGTGGTAAAGAAGAGTGGAATTATTCGTTCTAGAATAAATAGTCTCCTTCTAGCTACTAATCCATTTACCAAAAGGGTATATCACATTTGTAAATCTACACCTCACCGCTACTTTAGCATGAAAAAAACAAAAGAAGAGAATGAAACTTAAGTCCTCAAATTCATTTAGTTCCCTTGTCTACACGTAAAAACGTATTTCTAATAACTCTTCCCCCTCCTATCCATCCATCCATCCATCCATCCATCCATCCATCCATCCATCTCCTAATATATTTATATATCCATCCATCCCTTCACCCCTCCTAATCTATACATCCATTTATCCCCCTCCTAATCTACTAATCTATCTTTATATCCCTTCCCAATCTATTCATCTATAAATCCCCTTCCTAATCTCTTCATCCATAAATCCCCTTCTTAATCTCTTCATCCATCTAATCCCTTTCTAATATATCCATCCATCAATTCACTCCTAATCCATTCATCCATTTATTTCCTTCCTAATCTATCCATCTATCCGTATATCCTCCTTTTATCTATCTATATAACTATTTGAAATATCTTTAAAAAATCTTCCAAGAGGTCCGGGGCTAAATCCCTAGACCTTCACTGATATACCTTATTTACCACCCTATTTGTCTTACCTTTTTAAGAGGGGTGTGAGGGTGGGGGTGGGTGGAAGTGCCGTGTCTTACAACCAGTACCGGCTATCCCCATATTTACTTTCATGGGGGAGAAGGATGAGGAAGGTAGAATCGAGAGGAAACATACACGCATTTGCGTCAAGGACGAGTGGGGAATCGTAAAAAAAAAAAAACCTTTCAGTCAATTTGACAAGAGATTCAAGCCCGGACCTCCATCGTAAAACGGCAGAAGTTCATGCCTTAGCTTACGTGAAGAAAAAAATTTCGGATCCACGTCTTACTGCCCATCCGGAGGGTAGTTAGAGAAAATACACCCACGTTGAGAGAGGATAAAAAAACAAGGTCACAAATCACATGTCAAAAACCACCCTTTCAATATATCGCAAGCCTGACGTCTTAAACCGCGTGACCACTGGTCAGGATAGCTTGTATTTATAATTAAATATATACATTTACTTTTGAGGTGTGGTGCTGGAGAAGTTTAGTGAAGATAAAGTGGACATGTCGCGTTGACTAGATTAAATTAAAACAGAATCTTTCTGCAGGTGTTTATACGACAAAATACCAATTGGATTCACGTTATGAAGAAATGTCTTATTGAGTGACGTAATAGAAGACAAGGTGGGAGAGAGAGAGAGAGGGGAGACCAAGAAGACAACGACAAATTCAACTGATATATGACTTCAAACAAGGAAGGAAGATGAAGTTTTGACCAACATTCGTGAGACCTGTGACAGGCCAGCTCTGAAACAGGTACACAAGTTACCTTACAAGCACGTATAATTACACAATAAAACAATCAATAATAGCTAAATAGGACATTTTTTATTAATGAAGTGTGATAAAAATAATAAATAAATAAATTAAGAGTATAAAAAGCGTAAGTATTTAAAAAGGATAAGCAAAAGAGCAAGCAAAAAATAAATAAGAATAAAGTAAATTTAAAAATATTCGTGGCAGATCATCTAGGAGGTAAATTAGTTATAAGGCAGTTCCTTAATAATAATAATAATAATAATAATAATAATAATAATAATAATAATAATAATAATAATAATAATAATAAATGGAATTAACGTGCAACATCTCAAAACTTGACAGTTTTTAGTATCAATTCATATCAAATACTTGTCATGGGTAAAATACTAGCCGTCAATATTTTGTTTCTTTCCAATTTTGTTGTTGTTGTTGTTTCGAGGATTATTTTGACATAATATAACATGATCTGATTAATGTCAGCTATATTGTAGTAGCCTCCATTATATATAAATCTGTGTATAAATGTACATATGCCTGTTACAGATCAGTTGAGTATCATACCCGCTCTGTTGGCTGAGTGGAACAAAGGCGTTAGTCTCGTCTCGACGTGTTTTTCTGTATCTGTAGGTCAGGGTTGGTTGTAATCCCGACCAAGGGATTATTTTATTATAAATGGTTAGAAACTTTCTTCCAAACAAATGCTAGTACATTTTGATCTAGTTTGACTCCGCTGGTCTTAAGGTAAAGTGCTTGCCTCAGATACCCGATTTTCGTGGGTTCAAAACCGGCTGGGGGTATTGATACAAATCTCTAGCACAACTTCCTTGTGAGGAAAAGTAAAGCCGTCGGTCCCATGTCGAGTGTAAAAGAACCATGGAAGGTATATGAAAATACCCTTTCCGGTAAAATTGGTAGGCACTTTCACTCTCGCTCATAGAAACTCTCGTGTTCTGATATATATTATTATTATTATTATTATTATTATTATTATAGCACCGCGTCTTACTACCCGTCCGGGTTGTACGCACTTACGCTAATGTGTAATGAGGTGGGTGATTGTGAGATGAAATGGAGGACCTACAGTTTAACGTGGAATCCGAACCACGGTGGAGGTTCGGCATTCCTCACATTCACAAGTTGTGATTAATACACGTCTTGTCAGAGGTGAAGGAAGGGTTTGGCAATCAGATAAATCTGTGCCGGGACCGAGGATTGAACACCGGACCCTCAACACAGAAGTCTGACACCTTACCCCTAGATCACCAGGTAATCTTGTGCTGATATAATCAGTAAGTTCAGAAAGTGCACGTTAAATACCTCAAATAAATACATATTTTAAACTAGGTTCTACCTTCCTTATTTGTCTAATTATGTGAATATCCTGGACGAGTAGTAAGACGTGGAGCTAAAATAAATATTATTATTATTATTATTTAGTACCGCGTCTTACTACCCGTTCGGGTTATACGCTTAAGTACTAATTACATTAATGGATTAGGAATTGGGAGGGTTGAATTTAGAGGAAGCGAACCCGTATTTGCGTGGAGGGAGAGTGGAAAACCATTTAGGAAAAACCACCCCCAGTTCACCCGACCGAGATTCGAACCTCGATCTCCCCGTCCTCGGCGGTCGAGCTCAACACGACTAGCGCGTTAGCCAACTACGCCACCGAGGCGGGTAAAAATAAATAAAAAGTGTTAATAAATTCCTTAAGAATAATTTCCTTTGGCTTCTATATAATTGGATTTTTCATAGCTTACTGAAATAACAGAATATAATAATAAAACTATTATACTTTTCATTTCGCGGTTGTCGCAACAAGAAATATTATATTGTATGAAATAATATATTTAAAAATGTTATAGTACCATTTTGTAGCGTCTTATATCTGGCCATCAAAATAAATAAATAAAATTTTTATAGGTTAGAGAAAGAACCATACAAAATATTAGTTTCAAAATAAAACTTTTATTTTCATAAAGAGATGCACATAAACACAAACGAGTACAGTTTGTATGACGTCACACAACGGCCATTGTTTTAGTATGGCTCGCCATCTTAACTTGTGAAAAGAACGCGACATTTTATAGGCTTTGGTTTGTAAAGCATTTTATGTAAGCCACAGAAGCCGTTTCCATAAGAAAGAAATTTTCATATATTCATGTTTCAATCCAATCATGTATAAACTGTTTAAATAAATACATAACTAAATACAAATTGTTTGGTGTGAAAATTTTGACCACCAAAAGACCTCGACAGATGGTCTCGCAGATCATAATATGGTTTGGCGAATGAATATATTATAGTAATTCTGATAACTTTTTTTTAACTGTCGCTTAATACCACTCAAGTGTTGGGTGTATAGAATTATTATTTTTTTAGAAAATTCATCTGTACATATGTAAATATTTCTTAAAATATCTGTCATGAGCATCGTTGAATTCAAACGGGACTTTTACTCTTAATTTAAAAAGTTTTTACTCAAATGGTTATGACATATATTCAATAACTGTTTTGATAACTATGTTTAATAAATTTAACTAAACGTAGCTACTGTATAGAAGCATTTTTTTATATTTAGTTTCACCCAAAAGAGTTCTTTGTCATAACAACTGCCCAAAAAAATACAGTAGGACCTTCCAGTACAAATTAGATTTTGTTTTGAACCTATTATTGAGGTAAAAAATATTCTTAATTTGTTTTTCCTGCACTACTAAAAGAACGTTAATTTATATACTGACCAAAATAAATTACCACCTGGTAAATATAACGAAAAAAACATTAGAACACGTCATTATAATTAAAATAATAATTCTGTACACCACGCCTTTAAAACTATCCATATCATTTTTACACTAAGTAGAGTTTTTTTTAGCGCCGCGTATTACTGCCCATTCGGATTATACGCTTATGTACTAATTATGCTAATAATTTAAGGGATTGGGAAGGTTATATTTAAAGGACGTAGACCTTCATTTGCGTGGAGGAAGAGTGGAAAACAATTTCGGAAAAAAACCTCAGGTCACCTGACCAAGAATCGAATCTCGATCTTCCCGTCATTGGCAGTCTAGTTTACTGTATGGGTAGCGCGTTAAACAACCCAACTACTAAAACCGGGGTTTAAAAGGTATTACTATTTGGAAATAAATTGAGCGTCTTTGATACTAATCTAGTTTTGTCTCGATTACTTCAAGTGTCATGTCGTGTCGTGTCACCAGGGTAAGCAGAGATGGTTAAAATTGGTATCTATGATATGTTCTCACCCATTCTACCCCCATTTGACCAATCGTACCTAGACAACGCTCTAAATACCTCACATGGAAATATATTTCCCTTGCCACCTGACCAATGAATGTTCAACCTCGTGACGAGAACAATTCACAGGTACAGATTGAACTAGGCTCTGCTTATCCTGGAAACACTCTACGACACGTTATTGTTTATTTCTAAACTTACTTTGAACCAGGGCATTGAACCAAGATATTTAACTTTTTGGGTTCTTGTTCCAGTTAGAATAAAATAAAAGTTTTTGTTCTTTTTGGTTCGTAATTAGATTCCGTTTATTTTAAGCATCGCATCTTAATACCCGTTAGAGTTACACTCTTATGTAATAATTAAGATTGTGATTTTAGTTATAAAGGTTATATTTAAAGGAATATACCTTTATTTGCTTGGAGGGAGAGTGAAAAACAATTTTAAAAAAAACACCTCAGGTCACCCGACCAAGATTCGAACCTAGATCTCCCCGTCATCGGCAGTCTAGTCCAACACGAGATTATCGCCTTAGACTATGCGGCCACCGAAGTGGGTATCCGGTTCTTTTGATTAATTTTGTTAAATAGTTATGATACTATTATAAAATTCAATAAATCTTTTTGTATTCCGATTCCTGTTATGGTTCGTAGGCAATTTATTCTCAAGAGTCCCGGTTCCTTCTTAAAAATAACCTAATTTCGGTAATCGGTTCCTGTTCAACTCCTTGCTTTGAAAAGCTTCTCACATTTCATAAGCTCTTGATACAAGAATTTGACCCCTTAAAAAAAAAAAGCTTCAAACTCACGTGGAAAGCGAGCAAGTCTATTACTATTTGACCTCAGTTTCTGCACACACTAAAAGTTCTCCCCGGTCCAATCAGAAGGCTACTCTTTATTGTTTAAGCTATATCAAGGGTCAAGGGGAAAAGGTAGGAGGAGGGGATAAGGGCAGTGTTCTAATAACCAGAAATGTTCTAACCATCCCCCGACTTTCCCTCTCTCTCTCTCTCACACACACACTCTGTATCGTCAAGAAGAGAATGAATGAAACACTTGGTAACTCACGAGACGGAAGATTGGAAAGGGGAGGTGTGTGGATGATACTTGGGGCTATACTAGACCGGGGTACACTTTTTAAGGCGGACGTATACCATAGCGCAGCAGTGTCGAGCTCATTTGATAATTAGGGCTACGTTAAAAATCCTTACGGGGTCATCTTTGAAAAATAAAAATTGCCAAAATAGTAAAAACAAAATATCAATTTTAAAATTCGTATTAATAAAAATAAAAGAAAAATTAATTTTTGAAGATTGTGTATAATTTTAAGACTTCTATTTATACCCAGAAATATTAAAATTTTAATGGCAGAATTAGTTTTAGTGTAAGGACTTTTAAATATAATGTTGAAATTATTTCCACAGATGACAAATACATATCCATAAACGTTTTTTATGCACCACCTCTGTTCAGGTTATTCTCATATGTACTAAATACGTTAATGCGTTAGGGATGGGGGTTATACATGACTGACCGATCACACATAGAACGGGGCTCAAATCCTGGTCGATTATAATGAAGGTATTTTTTTTCTAAAATATTTTTTAATCTTCCTCCACGCAAATGTTTCTACACTTCCTCTAAATTCAACCTTACTCACCCTTAACATATTAGAGTAATTAGTACATACAATTCGAGAGCTTGGACTGATAATCAAAGGTGGTGATAAAAAAATCTTAGATAAGACAAAGTATACGCATTATATTTTGAACATTTTTTTGTACTCATAAAAAATACATCAGTTTTCATCAAAGTGACAAGAGTACTTTGGTAGTCAAAATTCTATAATTCGATAGTTCAGAAACTAAGTTCAATAAATCAACCTCCCCCTATTCTCTTCCACCCTATCTGGCTTCATTACATCCCCTCCCCCAGTCCCATTCAACCAATCCTTTATAACCACAACACAAAGTTTGTTCAAAGCCTGAATGTATCTTGTTTTATTGTGTAACTATACTAGGACACACCTTTGGAAACAACCTTATCTGCCAGTTAAATAAGCCTCAGGAATTATTTTTTAGGCCTTCATACAGCCAATCCCCTAGGCCTTGGATGGGAAAATTGCGGCCTGGTGTTGTAATCAGGCCCACAAGGAAAATAATTTAAATATGTTACGTTATGAAGCAGATGATTTAAAACATAACAAAACTGGATATTATTTTTTATAAAACGCTACCAAAAAATAATTTCCACGCATGGTAAATCCTCCCCAAAAATATATGTCAATATTTGCATCCTCATATTCATGCGAGCAAGTGCTTTAAACCGTGAAACTTAGTAAAAGTGATGTTATAAACCAACTCACTGATGAGCATCTGTCTTCCTTCTTAAGAATCACCTCTTCACAGTTTTACTCATATCACATCACATCTCCTGAACGAACTTTAAAACATACTAAGCCACTGAGGTAATTATGATTGTCTTACATTTACATATCCATGCCAGTTTATTATGTGTGTGATTCATTTAAAAAAAACCCAAACCCAAACTCCAAGTGACTTTTCTTTGCAAGTGGATGTAAACTAATGTAATTCCAGCGTTATTTTGAACGTAACAACTTAAAGTTACCGGTATTGTATTGTATTTTTCACACATTATTTTAGTTTCTCCATATTTATAGGGCAGCTAGAATCATCAAATTTGGCATGAATGGAAATTAGAAGTGCCAGTATGCCTGCCAAATTTTATGATTCTAGCTGACCCATAATTGTGTCAGCAAATTAAAAAAAAGTGTGGAAAATGTGCAAAATTTACCTAAGATCAAAAAATCTAGCTATATCTAAGGTATAACCGATGAGATACGACAAAAAGTAATAAGACCAAACTTGTGGAGCTCGCCAAATCTGTAGCTGCTGGTGCAATCCGTTTTTTGATAGGTCTTACCAAAGAAGGGTCCGCACCTACTTTAAAATTGCTCCGCCATTTTGAATTATTTTCGGGGGCAAAAAATTATTCCCGTCGGTTACAGGCTAGAAGCTTTAGGTTTGCCAAATTTCAAATTTCTAGCTCATCTGGAAGTGGGTAAACATTAATGTCAGTTAGTGAGTGGGTCAGCCATGTGGCTTTATAGTAGTATAATACCTGCATTTGCATAGAAGGAGAGTGGGTAACCATTTAGTAAAAAAAAACTTTCAATGGACCCGACCGGTATTCTAACCCCGATCTCCCCGTCCTCAGGTAGCCAGCCCAACACGAGATTGACGCCTTAGAGCAGGGGTATTAAACATGATTACGTCTAAGGGCCAAAGTTGCTGTATCGCGGGCCGCAATACTATACCGACAACGTTAGGATTGAAGACTGAATATATTATATTTTTTTGTCGTCCCGAGTGTCTCAGCTGTGATGAGCGAATGCGAACACTCCCGACTATGACAGAACACACCCGAGTATGTCCGAACACACCGCTAGATATGTCCGAACACTCCCGAATATGTCCGAACACTCCTTCGAACATCATATGTCCGAACACTCCCGAGTATGTCCGAACACTCCGAATATGTCCGAACACTTCCGAATATGTCCGAACACTCCCGAAATAGTACTGTCTCCCTTATCTACTAGATACGTCATTTGCCGGTTCAAGGTAAATTTGTATGAAAATGTGATATTATTTTTCTTCACATATAAAGTAAAAATAGTTAACAAGATCACTCCATATACGTACCGGTATTTATTTTATAATTTAATTATGTAAAGAATAAATAATTTTTTCTCTTGAAATAATCTTATAATTTCCATGAGCCAGTGGGCAGCAAAAAAAATATTACGGAGGGCCGCAAGTGGCCCACGAGCAGTGATTTGAATACCCCTGGCTTAGACCATTCGGCCACTGAAGTGGGCAGAATAAAGTTAGCAAATTAATACAAAAAACTTTAGCTCGCATGTTTTTTTTTTTCATTTTTCATTTGGCCTTCCTATAAGTAAGTTTTCACATCCCTGTATTAGGGCTACATTCATGCATTTAAAATTCAGAACCCCGCGCGTTCTACAACTCGATATGAAGGAGATAGTGAGGACAATTAGGTCATATTCGCATTTGGGGACCAAACCTTCTGAAGCATACATTACGATCTCTCGTGCATGTTTCAGGCTCTACTTGCCATAGAGGGGGAGGGAGTTTTAGCCCGTGCGCTGAATTAATTCCTGGTTCGACGGCAGAGCTTGGTGCGCCTTGTCGACCTTGGGCTGATAGTGTGTCCGGGGTTCTATCTCCGGTTTGGTTTTAATAAAGTGATGGGAGTTTAGGTCGGTTTTCATAGCCAAAACACATTTTCAGAGAAAATAAATAAAACATCGCTTAAGGGTGTTACACGAGAGGGCAATAAAAAGCTTTTCAAGAGTTTAGAAATCACGGATTATCTATTGAATGGGTTTAATATTTTAAAATATTATTTCCACCAACATTGAGGTGAAAGCTTTAACCAGTTAAAACGTTCAAATTTTAAGTTGAAAGTGTTTTTTAAACGCAATTTGGTGGCCACATTGTCTAACGTGCTACTATAGTGCTATATCAGACTTCCGATGACGGGGAGATTGAGGTTCGAATCCCGGTTGGGTGTACTGAGAGTAATTTTTCCTAAGATGTTTTCTATTCTCCAACCACGAAAATTCGGGTACACTTCCTATAAATATACTTTCCTCATCCATAAAACCATTAGCGTAATTAGTACATATGTGTATAACCTAAATGGGTAGTAAGACAAGGTGATAGAAATATTTTTTTAAATACGTGTGTTAACTCACATGAAACCCTATAGAATAATCCCACATTATATTAAAATTACTGTCGTAAACCTATCAAACTTAAGAGAAAGGCTACAGGCTCAACACATGCTTATAACCTTTTGCTTTACTCTCAGTAGTACAAATTTTTTTCGTAAACAACTTTAAAAAAAACACCCAAAAAATTCCAACTTTTTAACTATTCGGATACAGTCTGATAGCTTTCTCCTTAATTTTGTCAAAAATTATATTAAAATATATCAATCGACTTCATAAATTAATAATGGTGGATCGTATGTTACGCGTCTCATTGCTCTGTCATGTAAGCACCCTTAAGTAGATACATTTTATATTAACACATATAGTAATATCAACCGTTCTTGAACAGTTCATGGACACTGAGGAATTTTAACAGGAATCTTCATCTAAAATGTTCATAACCAAATTCTGCTATGCTCATGATAATTATTCAAGAAATGATGAGTTTAATATACGTGGAGAACCTAAACGTAAATATTGAAGCAAAATTTTCTTTATTTTGGCCCCAAAATGTCTTATTTGCTATAAAAAAAATATACTGACACTAACTAGCGATCCCTTTCACACCATCTTGTATTGTTATGTTTCCTCAAAATTATTATTATTATTATTATTAGCACCGCGTCTTACTACCCGTTCGGGTTATACGCACTTACGCTAATGTGTAATGGTAGGGTGATTGTGAGATGAAATGGAGGACCTACAGTTTAACGTGGAATCCGAACCACGGTGGAGGCCTGGCATTCCTCACATTCACAAGTTGTGATTAATACACATCTTGTCAGAGGTGAAGTTCCTCAAAATTGTTTCATTTCTTCTTTCCAAGCAAATGAATGTAAAATTGATTGAAATACCCGTTATTCGTCACGACACAGTTTAATTGGATACCACACAACCATTATTTTTTAGCACCACGTTTTAATATCCATTCGAGTATTTCACTTAAATTCTAATTACGCTAATGGTTTTAGGGATTAGTAAGATTTTATTTATATGAAATGTACCCACTTTTGCGTAAAGGAAGAGTGTAAAAATATTTTGCAAATAATTACTGTCAGTACACCCGACCGAGATTCGAACCTTGATCTCCCCGTCATCGGCAGTCTAGTCTACTACGAGGGTAGCGCTTTAAAACAACCAGCCACCAAAGTGGGATACAACCTACTCGTATTAATAAATTTTAATTCAAAGGTGCATCATATTCTCAAATTAATTCATGCACATATGAAAATTATTATTATTTATATAAAATATAAGGGTTTCCGGAAAAAAGACCTAATTCTTTGCGAAATAATAGTATTTGAAAATCTATAATAATAAGTGAAATAAAGAGTATTGCTTCTTAACATCTTTCTATAATGTTAAAACAAAAAAAACAACTCATCCTTATTGCCAACATGATCAAATTTTCAGCAACGTGACAACGCATTTCGAATAAAGGATTATGGAAATAGGAATTGGGGGTGGGGGGGTAGGTAGAAGAGGGGAATGGGCCGAGATAAAGGGGCTTGTCGCCCCCAGAGATAGAAAAATAGATCAATATTTTCCTAAAGTACATACCACATTTTCTTTCTTCATCTTCTTTTATAATCCCCTTTATTTATTGCTACCCAAAAGGAAACATTATCGTCAGTTAATGCCTGACAGTTTCGCTCTGCAAACACACTTTGGGCTGGCAATATCGTGGTAGAAAAGTGTGTTTTATTTTACTCTCAGCCTTAAGATACACACATCTTAAAAGGAGGTTTGATTAAGGGGCTGTGTATACGTTTTATTTGACGGGTCTTATGGATATAACATTGGAACAAAAAAATCCTAAATAATTCTAAAAATGGTATTATCGTGTCACAATTTTTTTTTTCAAAGGTGTAGAAGTAATTTTTTTTTGTAAACGCATTTAAAAAAAAATCATCTACAACATGTACATGAAAATGCCCTGTAGGAATGATCCTGCCAAGATGTTGATTAAACAAAGTCCATAGAAGCATATATAATATATAGAATAAGAAGTATTAAAATATTATTTTCAAATTCAAGCCTGTGCTATCCAGGCGCAGATAGTAGAGTGGGTGTTTACACTCGTCAAGGGAAAAGGGGAAATTTTTATCAGCAGATAAACAAGAGGCCTCAGATGAACTACTTATTTTATTCTCGTTATTTCTATTTCGTACATTATCGTGAGAGTATGATAGTCACCTAAAGTGCTTAAGGTGGGGATGAAGTGAACGCTGGAAAAGGAAATTGTGCTTGGAGTTTTTATAGTAAATGTTTTTTGGCAAAAAAAAATATCGTTCCATTATAAACATAGAGATTGATTATATTCTAATGGTGATATCATAAATTCTTGAGTATCTGTCATGAGCATATCAGTATTAGATGATAAACTTTATAAAATTATTGGAAAAGTTTTCATTAAATTCCAGAACACTCTTAATAAATATTCAACAACTTTTGATATCACTATGTAGAGAAAATTAACCTCTATGTTTATACTTGATCAATATTTAATTTCCTTTGACCAAAAAAAATTTTGCTTTAAAAACTGAAAAAAAGATACTTTTCTCGCGTCCCCTAAATCCACATCCTTAATACAAGCTAAGATCTAACCTGCTTCCCAAAATAGTTCTGAATTCACTAATTAATCAATGTCATTAATATCCAGCGATAAATAACTTTTGAGATAAACTTAATAACTCAAAATATAGATAATATCTTTTGTTGGTCAACTCAATTCCCCAATGTATTTTTTTTATTGTGAATAAACTTTTCACGCATGCTTGCGTGTTTTTTTTTTATTGATTAGCGCTTAGAACAAGAGTTATTAATTAATTTATTGGCCTAGGTATGAGCGAGTTAATTAAAAGAATATGGATCAACATTCGCAAGACACGCAATACTTGCTATTGTATTATGTTGGACTGAGTAATATACGTCCGTCCTAGGGGGGTCGGGGGGTGGGGTAGAGGGGTGGTTTACACGATACGAAGAAGCGAGGACGCTGTTGCGGAATACTTGGAATGTTATTACTTGAGGGATTTGTTCAGACACGAATGGAGATCTAGTCTACTTGTTTTTGTTTTTTTCGTAACACAGTAGTTTTTTTTTTTAAATATTTGGGGGTGAAAGAGAAAAAATAGTTTCCACTTTTTTACTAACGTTAGGTTAAATCAAATAAATTATGCAAGTTTTGGAATGTACGACGTTTTCTGGATCGAATCGAAGCTAAATCCTGCAGACAACCCGTCCAGAGAAGTCCTAAGACAGTTCATAGAGGAAGAAGGACCAACAGTAGGCACCTTTAACCCAGCCTCAGAGCCGTCGGACCTTTTCAGTTGTTTTTCTGTGTATTTAATTGCTCTGTTTGTACTTACGTCGTCTCCTCTGGTTCCGGATGGCTGTCCCTCCCGGAACTTCCACTCAGTGGGGTGGTCCTGGTGGCTTTCCCTTTGTCTGCCAGGCCTGCCCTACCCTACTCTAATAAGAGTCGTAATTATTTTCTTACTTTTCCTCATTTTAAAGTGCATAGGCCTTGGCCTGACGCACACGTAGTACCCCACCCTAGTTTAGCTTAGTTGCACATGTGGATATAGCAGTAGTAGAGGCGGCTCTCATACGTGGCGGAGCAGGATACGGTGAACTGCCGTCATCTTTTTTTTTTCCTCTGGACTCAATCGTCTCGGGGGAAGGGGAGCGGCAACAATATTCAACTATACAGTTTGGCAATAAAGTTTGTTAACGATTTGTAAATAAAATTATGTTCTTGTTATTTTTTTTTTAAATCGCTGTACAAGCGTTTAAGTTTTGTTGTGGCCTGCTACACACACATTATTTTTCACACTTGACAAATTAAATGACATTTTAAAACTTTTTTTTTCCTTTATCCCCACGTCTTGCTACCTATTCAGGTTATCCCCGTTAGCACTAATTACGTGAGTCGGGGATGAGGAAGGTTGAATTTAGAGGGAGTGTACCTGCATTTGCGTGAAGGGTGAGTGGCTACACATTTGGGAGAAACCACCCTCAGTATACGCGAACAGGATTCGAACCACGATCTCTGTCATCATAAATTTTGTCTAACACGAGAGTGACGCCTTAGATTATTAGGCCACCGAAACAGGTTTGGTATTCGTTAAATGTGTTTTACTTTTAATCTCTAATTTTTGTAGTAGAATAAAATCAGTAACCAAACCTTAGTTAATTAATTAATTTTAGCACCGCGTCTTACTACCCGTTCGGGTTATACGCTTAAGTACTAATTACGCTAATGGATTAGGAATTGGGAAGGTTGAATTTAGAGGAAGTGAACCCGCATTTGCGTGGAGGAAGAGTGAAAAACCATTTAGGAAAAACCACCCCCAGTTCACCCGACCGAGATTCGAACCTCGATCTCTCCGTCCTCGGTGGTCTGACTCAACACGACTGGTGCGTTAGCCAACTACGCCACCGAGGCGGGTAGTAACCAAACCTTATTGCCATCCTGCATGTACAGGGTATTTAGAAAGTCATAGCCCAAACTGCACATATAGTTTGTTTGAACCAATAGTAACACAAACTCCCTATACACTTCCATCCGGAAAACTAATGCAAATGCCATTAAATTATTGTGTTCAAAGTTTCAGCGTACAGCGCGGGAGAGCAAAGCTGTGCAAGCATGCGTGTACAACAAGTTACATAGGAGTTAGGCACGCGGCACTGCACACGTAACAATTGAAAGCACTTTCTCTAATGTGGGACTGTTAATGATGACCATAAGAACTATTCCCATTTCTAGGTGGACTAGTGTGTTGTTTACTATTAAATGTAGTATGTTCTGCTGCCGTGCTCCAATATGTCGAGGCGTGTAATCGCCGCGCGTCTAACTAGCAACCGACTAGTATTAAGGCCCCAAACTTTTCGTTTTATTACCCTTTCGAGCTATATACATATGCACTAACTACAATAATGTGTTAGCGATGAGAAAAGTTTAGTTTAGATGTGGTGTATCCGAATCTGCATGTAGATATACAGGGCGGAAAACTATTTGGAAAAAAAAACCACCTAAGTACACCTGATTTTTGATTCGAACCCCGATATCCTCATCATAGAGCCGTACATTCTATTGCGAGAGTGACGTCTTACACCATTCAACCAATGAAAGGGGTCGGAGTATAAATAAATGTATTGAGATGATTTCATTTTATCTAAACATGTACTCAAACTCAACGCAAATTGGGTGCATCTCCTCTTCATCTGCCTTTAGTTAAATACCATATTAGTGTACATATATGGACAACCCCACTTGGGTGGTAGTAGGACTCTTGATGGGGAGAGGGGAGAAGAAAGTTAGGGGGGGGAATGGAAGTGTACACGTAGAAACCCACCTCGGTGGTGTAGTTGCTAACGCGCTAGTCGTGTTGAGCTCGACGGGAGGACGGGGAGATCGAGGCTCGGATCTCGGTCGGGTGAACTGGGAGGGGGTTTCCTAAATGGTTTTCCACTCTCCCTCCACGCAAATGCGGGTTCACTTCCTCTAAGTTCAACCCTTCCAATTCCTAATCCGTTAGCGTAGTTAATACTTAAACGTATAACCCGAACGGGTAGTAAGACGCGGTGCTAAATATTAAATATATTACAAGTATAAGAGGGCTGGGGTACTTAGCACTGTTTTCCTCCGGTGAGCAGTAAAAGTTTGAAAGGTTCAAACGAGGTTTATGAGCAACCCCTTCGGCGAAGCCACCTCTCATCGGATGCTGGAAAAAAACTCTTTTTCTTAACGAGGCTGGGGTTTTTATTTCCTCTGTTGGAGAAGGTTGGCAGTTATTATCAGTCTCTCCTGGGGCATCTTCAAGGAGCCCGAGGAATGAGCTCAACAACGTACGTTAATTCCCACAGCCAGAGAATAATTTATTTATGATAGGATTCAAATAGGTATAAAACCTTTAGAAAATATAAACATCCACTACTTTTTTTAGGTACATATTCTTTCTAAATCGACTGATTATAGCACATGACTTATAAACTAACTTAAATCTATAACAGATATAACCCCCCGCCCCCCGGTCGTTGATTAATCACTGTGAAAGAAGAAACCTAGATTTCACTAATAAAACACTTTTCGGACTGACCGTAAATGAACCTTGGCCCTTAGCTAAATAGGTAGACACGCTACCGATTGAATTAGGCGTTGGATCAAATTATACCACTATAAAACCACATGGCTGACTACACCCACTTTAGACAAGCTAGAAACTTGAAATTGGCAAATTTTAGCTTCTAGCCTATAACCAACGGGAAAATTCCAAAAAGTTAAAAAAATTAAATTTTAGTTCCCCCAAAAAATTCCAAATGGCTGAGCAAGTTCAAAGTCTGTGTGTATATACATTACAATACAATACAATATCGGTAACTTTAAGTTGTTACGTTCAAAACAACGCTGGAATTAAATTAGTTTACATCCACTTGCAAATAAAACTCACTGGGGGTCGAACAAAGTGAGTAGTCTAATACAAAATACCAAACTATGGTTACATTTTTTTTAACACCGCGTCTTGCTACCTCTTTGGGTTGTTATACGCTTATGTACCATTTACGCTTATGGGCTAAGGATTAGGAAGGTTTATATTCAGAGGAAATGTACCCGTATTTGCGTCTAGGAAGAGTGGAAAACCATTTTAAAAAACTTCTGTACACTCGACCGAGATTCAAACCTAGAATTACCCGTCATCGGCAGTCTAGTCTACTGCGAAAGTATCACCTTAAGCCATGCTGTCACCGAAACGGATAATGCCTTATATATACTTGTGATCACAATTTATTGTAGGCCCTATAGCCTCAAGATCATTCATCAAGTGTAAAAGTGCGTGCACAGGTCATATCATTAATTAATTACCTCGAACTTTACGGAACCTCAAACTTTCAAAGACTAAAATTCAGAGAATCTACAATATTTAAACAATTATTGAATTATAAAGACCACGGCATCACAATTTTACCTACCTTACCACTTGATTTTAAAATGTTCAATAGTCACTTGATTTAGTGTCCACATGGTCTAAGGAGTCACACCCCACGATTGGACTAGACTGATGATGGGGAGGTCGAGGTTCGTATAATGGTCAGGGTAATGTGGGTGGTTTTCCCTAAACTGTTTTTCACTATCCTTCCAGCAAATGCATGTACACTGCATATAAATTCAACCTTCCTCACCTCTTAAACCCATCAGAGTAATTAGTGCGTCTGCGTTTAAGCCAGACGGGTAGTAAGATGCGGTGCGAAAAATATACACTTTTGCAATATATCCCGGGCCCACAGACAAGTAAGAAACAACTCTCAACCTTACGGGCGTTCGCTGCTGCTCCTTTTGTCAGCTTGAGTCCTTCAACACTGGGCTTCGCTAGTGTCGCTGCTGGGTGATGATAGGACTAACCGCAGCGATCCTAGTGGTGAAGGATCAAGCTGTCAAAAGGAGCGCAACCGTCTAATCTGGAGGTGTAGTGTCTAGTATATTATTGTTTGTGGCCAGGGCCTATGCTATTTAGTTATTTTGTTTGCTTAGCTTTGCCTATATATTTATTTGGATTTTGGTTCACAGACTATCAAATAAATTCCAACCATTTAATAATTACAGAACATCATATAGCGATTTATCTATATTAATGCTCAATGAAATATATTAGACTAACTGGTATACCCGTTATTCGTATGGGGAATTTATAAAGTTGATTTTTTATATTTGGTATTTAAAATAAACCATGGGCAATAGTAACACATCTTAAATTATGTTTAAATATTGATCCTTTAATGATTTAAATTGTGATAAAAATCTAGAAAGTAGACAATGTCAAATTGACATATAATCTGAACACGTTTTAAAAGTTGACATATCTTTTGATGATTAAATTAAAACTTCTCTTTACACAATACTTTTATTTTTCTATTTTTGTCATTTTTACCCTTCTAGACCTTTTAATTATTTTTGCTCAATGAGCTCCTACTGATATTTTGGTCAATTTGACATTTTTGCAATTTTTGCCCTTTTGATCCTATTGCCCATTTCGAATATATTTGCTTACCATTTCCACCCTGTTCACTTTTACTCTAAAATAATAACAGCATTTTTTTCCTTTTTTTCCCTTACCGACCCATTTAATATTTTTACCCTCATTGCCCTATACACCCGGTTTACTTTTTACCATTTATTTCCCTTTCTAGCACTTTTGCGGCTTTTTAACTTTTTCAAATATTTATTTCTTTTACCCAACCTTTATACCCTTTTTTAAGATTTACTTTTGATCATATTGCTATTTTTACTCTTTTAGTCCTTTATACTGTTTTTGCTCAATTGTGCCTTTTTTTATATTTTGATCAATTTTGAATTTTTTTTCTCTTCTAGTTAAATTTACTTTTACCATTTTTTTTGCTACCCTTTTTACATGGTCTATCAGAAATATTCTAAGGTAAAGAGGGTGAAAAGGTAGAAACGTTGCAAAAAGATTAAATACGATATAAAGGGTGTAGGGCAGGTAAAAAAATGTATTCATATCTAAAAGCTATTTACTAGAAATAAATCACAACATTTTAACAAATTGATATATCATGGTGACATTAAAAGAAGAATTTGTTGTAGATACCAAAATCTTCTTGTTTACTCTCCAACTCCCAAGGCCACAAAACTATTCTAGTTTACTCTCCATGGCAGCCAAACTCCCAAGGCCACAATACTATTCTAGTTTACTCTCCATGGCAACCAAACTCCCAAGGCCACAAAACTATTCTAGTTTACTCTCCATGGCAACCAAACTCCCAAGGCCACAAAACTATTCTAGTTTACTCTCCATGGCAGCCAAACTCCCAAGGCCACAAAACTATTCTAGTTTACTCTCCATGGCAACCAAACTCCCAAGGCCACAAAACTATTCTAGTTTACTCTCCATGGCAGCCAAACTCCCAAGGCCACAATACTATTCTAGTTTACTCTCCATGGCAACCAAACTCCCAAGGCCACAAAACTATTCTAGTTTACTCTCCATGGCAACCAAACTCCCAAGGCCACAAAACTATTCTAGTTTACTCTCCATGGCAACCAAACTCCCAAGGCCACAAAACTATTCTAGTTTACTCTCCATGGCAACCAAACTCCCAAGGCCATAAAACTACATTACAAATTGTATGACTTATAGTAGTAAAAATTTCTCGCGGCGTGGCGTTAATATTACTTCATATTTTCAGTTCTTAGTTAAAAAAAATTCTAATCCAAGTTTCAAATTTCTTGTTTCGAGATCTACATGTTCTTGCACTGGGGCTACTAATATTTAAATTTCAGCCCTCTGTTTGAGGTCTATATCGAGTAATGTTAATGACAGACGCAGAAACTCTTCATTTTATAAATATAGATATATGAAAAGTAAGTCCTTCAAAGGTTGAATAACATTAGCAAGAAAAATACTTAATTGAAAGAAATTTGATTATTAATTTTATTGCAATTTTACTCGGTGTTTTGAGATATTTCATTTCATTTCCTTAAATTTTATTTTTTACTCTCTATAATACACACAACTATATTTTTTGAGGCTCTAATAAAGTATTTTTTTAAAAATCAACTCACAAAAAACTTTTTTTTATATATTTATCACAAAAATAATGTCCCAAGAGCTTATATATTTTTGTTTTCATGCTGTACACGTTTTTCCGTTTTATTTTATTTTACATATTGCTAAACAAAAAAAAAAGCGTGATTTTTTTTTATGCCCAAAACCGTTGCTATGGATAAGCGTAGAAAAACATTAGTGCTAAAAGCGTTTATGTCTCAGGCAATAACCATCTTCACGATCAGTGCATTAGAAAAAAACAAAAAAAATGATAATAACCTGACAAGAGACATGAAAGTTTGGAGACAAATATGTGCTTGTTAGATTTTTAAAAGATTATATTAAAAGAGTCACCACGTGATCAAATATTTCTCTGTCTAGTTGCGAGATCCGCCAATTAAAAGCTAACCAGACGTAGACTATGCAAACCGATGCAGACTCATTAAAACGCGTACAATTACATCTGAAACAAAGGAATGTCTTCGTGGCTTGATGAGGGAGGAAGGGGGTGAGAAGAGGAAAAGCATGGTGACGGGTGTGGGGGGCGGGGGGAGGGCGGAGTTAAATCTAATTTTCTGGAATGGTCTGGACCTATTCCAGGAGATCTAAAAGACTCGATATTTTGCTTTTGTTTCCTATTAATGGATTATCTTTATTTTAAATTCCTACCTCTACCCTATCGCGTCTTACAACCCATTCGGGCTATACGCATACATTAATTACGCTAATGCAGTGGTTCTCAAAATGTGATACGTGTACCCCCAGTGGTACGCGGGCAGATCTCAAGGGAAAATTGGGAAAATGACAAGAGAACAAAAGGTGATGGGGAATTTTCTAAGCGATTGAGGGAAATTTTCTCTTTTTGACTATCTGACATGTGACATTTTGACCTGTCATTGGGGACAATTTTTTTTCTTAGCGAGGGTACATTAGACTTTTAGTCATGACTAAGGGACACATTCTAAAAAAGGTCTAATGGATTAGAAATAAGGAAAGTAGAATTTTAGATGAAGTATAATTGGATTTGCGTAGAAGGAGAGTGGGAAACCATTAAGAAAAACCACCCCCAGTAGATATGACCAGGATTAGAACCCCTATCTCTCCGTCATCAGCAGGCCAGTCTAACACGAGATTGACGCCTTAGTCCGTTCGGCCAACGAAGCGGGTCAAGTAATAATTATTAAAGCTAAGCTTATGAAAATAAAATTTTGAGAAAATGATTAGAAACAAAACAAAATGGTGATGACACGGTCATCTGTACGTCATATTATATTTAAAATGGCGTTTGACGTTGCCTAGTCTTTGGTCGAAATACAATGGCCGCGTAACTCGGAACCGTGTAAGTTGGAACACTTATTGTTCTATAGAACATAATGAGGAAGGAGAATTTCAACCAATTCTGTCAGCATCAATCTGAATGGAGAGTTGGATAAGAGTAATGGGAGGGGATTGGGAAGTTTCAACAACTTTTAATGATTCCTTGTCGGATATTCTCTGACTTTTTGATCAGCATCAAAATCGTTGTAGCGCGCATCTATCTCAGGCAAAATTTCGAAACGGTGTATAGATGATGATGATGATGATCATCATACTAAAGAAAATACGAACTAAATAATAATTATTAAACTGTACATCGGAATATAATGATAGAAAAAATTCAAAACTCATTTTTTAACTTATAATATTTCTAGAAAATAGCTTTTTTTTTAACAAAATAGATATAAAAGTTTCTGGATATTATTTATAGTTTTTTAAAAATATAAAAGGACTATATATAGAAAGAGAGATGTCTGATGATACCATATGATTTTGGCTTTATTAAAAAAAAGTCCTTTTTCCTGTTAAAGTTTCTATTCATAGATTATTTCACAGGTTGAGGATCCCGTGCCTTTTATCAATTTTTATCCTTATAAATGTCAAACCATTCCACCTTTACTCCTCCCTTCTCTGCTTCCGGGAAAAAAAATATCGTAAAATCCTTTTTTTTTATCTAACTATAGTTTACTCCCCTCCGCTAAAAAAAACAAATCCTTTTCTCTGGCAGCCCTGCAAAAACATGTAATTAAGTCTCTTTGAAGTTAGAAACTTGTTTCTAGGTAGAGTGAGAGAAAAAGAGACACGAATAGGAGAACACGGGAGGGGAAGAGGGATGAAAGATTCTATCTCTATCACTCCTAGTGACTGGCCCCCTATGTTTGTGACGTCATACGTGATTACTCCTGGCTAACCCCCTTTGTCCTCGCTGGCAACAGGATATGACCTTTTTCACGGCCTGTAGGGTGCAGAAGAACGGGCAGTGTTTTATGGCAGGACTAAAAAAAAATAATAATAATATTAGAACCTAAAGTCAAACCATTGGGCAAGTATGCATGTGTAAAATATTAAAGAAAGTGTTAAAAAAAAAGTTGAAAGGAAAAATATATCCCACTAGCGAAGTTCAGAGGCGAAGGTCTTTCTTTACCTTTGATTAAAGTGTTTATTTGATTTTTTTCAACTAGTCTTACTACTCGTCCGGAATATACACCTATGTACTAATTACGCTAATTGCTATAGATGAGAAAGTTTGAATTTAGAGGTAGTGTACCCACATTTGCAACAAACGGTAATATTTTATTTTTAGGAAAAATCACCCTCAATACACCCGATAGTGATTCGAAACCAGATATCCCCGTCGCCAGCAATTTAGTTTAACACAAGAGTGACCCTTTTTTTGGGGCCTAACGGTTTAAGACGTCATTCTCATGTTAGACTGACCTACAATTGAAGAAGGGATCGGGGTACGAATAACAATCGGGTCTACTAAGGATTGTTTTCCTCTAAACGGTTTTCAAACCCCCCTTCCACGCTTATACGAGCAGATTACCTCTAAAATGCTTCTTTCCTAATCCTTAGCCCATTAGAGTAATTATTATATAAGCGTATAGCCTGAATATTAAGACGCGGTAAAAAAAAAAAAATATTGGTGCGTTTAAACCTATGACTAGAAATGTGGTTGTTTTAAGCATTACTACAACATGCATTCATAATGAATCCCTCATGGCAGTAACACGATCAACTTAACGTTCACTTAACGCAACGAAACTTGTGTCTTATCAGGATTCACGTAAGTGATGACTCGAACAAAATACAGAAAGTGAATTTGGATATTTTGTAAACAAATTGTTAACTAAAATGAAACTAGAAGTATTTAGGGCTAATTATACTGCATGTACTTGTAATATAAAATATCCTGTATGGACAAAATAAAGTGTAACAAAAGGCTATGACGTTTTATAGTTCGCGAAATGCGGACAAACTATGACGAAGAGGTCGTCAGCATATTATAAACAAACAAATGAAGTGCTAAATAGCCCTGACGTTGTTCGCAACATGATTAGCTATCTATGACATGCCTCACTTAATGTTCATGTAACGTGAAAGTTCTCTTTTAGGTTAAGTGAACGTTACATGAATATTAACTTGATCGTGATTCCAGCATTAATAAGTATTTCATTATTTTATTCCTTAAAATTTAACTTTTGATTTATTTGTGTTTTAGTGTACCAGAAAAAATAAATAAAAATGTTAAGGTGCATAGCACACGCTTTATATCTTATCTTATAATATAGACATTAACTAGAAGCTCGTAAGATTTGTTAAACAAGAATATATATAATATATAATTGCAGAAACACTCCACCAAAGATAGAATGAAATAATGTAAAATGTTACAGAAACATTTAGAAAAGAAGAACATCTTTGTCCACCAAATAACATAGCAATTTCACATTTTAAAGACATTAATAAAAAACATTTTTGCTTATAGCTCAAAAACTATTGGTTTTATAAAAATATTTTTTAAGTAAAAGATTTTTATTTTTATTAGTACTATAACTTTAGTACGATTGGTTAATTCGTATCTTAAATCTTGTGTAGATAAATAATCCAAGATTGGAAATTTCTAAGTGAAGTTCGCTCAAAATCATCTTCATAGGATAATGAGAATTTCCATTTTATTTTTAACGTTAAAAAAAGTGTCTGGATTAAAAATGTAATCAAAATTGTTAGGGATATAGAAGATTTTAAAAAATTTATATTTTTTTTTGCCCTTCATTAAAAAAACCCTTAATTTTAGGGTTGAATATCTAATTCCAAAACTTTCCGGGGAAGCTTATTAAAAACCCTATATACCAAGCTTTAGCCTGAATAGAAGTATAATTTCGGCTTTAGGCTGAGATACAGTTAGACAGACAGACAGATAGACAGACAGACGTAATCGCGAGCACCACTTTTTCTGTTTCAAGGGGTCATGAAACGTTGACATTTATCAAAATCGAGGGTTAAATTTTTTTTTTTTTTTTTTACCATTACATTAGCCTACTTCCCTTCTCAAAGAGGGGTCGAGAAAAATTAGAATTAATGTTCACTTTTGATCGACATCAATCGGCATTGCTTCATAAAATTTATTATTTAAAGGTTCAACAGCGCACAAAAACCCCCAACGTTCGCGTGAAAGTGGAGAAAAGGCAGATCTGCATTTAACAGCAAACAGAAGCTCTTTTGAAAAGGGTTTGGTATTCGGTAAGAGAGGCTTATATGGGGAAGGAACCCTCGCGTGCGTTTTGTGGACTTAAGGGGGCTCTTAGGATTTCACTTTAATCAAAGGACTGAAAATAGCTACGCTCTGTTGAACAAACAAAAAAAACAAAAAAACACACACGTAAATAATCATTCCCAAAGATACGTTAGTTACGAAAAGAGCAACATTTAGCATAACATGAAAAGCGTTGCGCGTTTCCTGTGGTTTTACTTGAAATAAAACTACCATTTTTTTTTTAGATACCACCTGATCTATATAAGAATGATTTTTTTTTGATGGTTACAAAAGTTTTAAAATATTTATCTTAATTTATTAGTTTAAAAAAAATTATATTTGCGATGGTGGGCTTGACTTTGGCAGGGGAGATACGGCTGTTACACCAACAGAGGGAACCAGGTTTATTTCAAATTGTTTTTATACTCTCTTTCCAATAAAAAATACTGATTCATCACCATAAAAAATATTATTTTGTTCTCTCAAGACATATAATTTTTTTGAGATGTTATGAGTATTATCTATTCTATCTTGCAATAAACAATAAATAAAACCAACATAAATTATATTGATGGTATCACTTAGATTGAAAAATGATATCAGTTCACGGGTATCGAACCCGGGAAATTTGTATTAGTACGCCAATGCTCTTACTTCCGAGTTATCCAGGAATCGTCCCGTACCAATGGTAATTCCTTAGTAATATTTTAAGACAGTGTCTGTGATGGATCGTCAGATAAATATGAGCGATCAATATACACATTGTATATATATATATATATATATATATATATATATATATATATATATATATATATATATTATATATATATATATACATACAACCGTGTGATAATTTCTTGTGGAGTCCTGTGATGGAAGTAGCAAGTTGTGGATGCCACTTGTTAAGGTGTGTTTTAGGATGGTAGTTGTAGTGAGTTGTAGTGAGTTGTAGTCGTGTCTCTCTTTGTGGAGTCACTTAATAAGGATCTTCTTTGAAAGCCCATCGTGATGACGATAAGAGTCAGGTTTTAATTTTTATTTATATGTGAATTGGTGACCTGTCAGTCTAGAGGGGTAAGGTGTCAATACTTCTGTGTTGGGAGTCCGGGGTTCAATCCTCAGTCCCGGCACAGATTTATCTGATTGCCAAACCCCTTCCTTCAACTCTGACAAGACGTGTATTAATCACAACTTGTGAATGTGTGGAATGCCAGGCCTCCACCGTGGTTCGGATCCCACGTTAAACTGTGGGTCCTCCATTTCATCTCACATTCACCTTACCATTACACATTAGCACATTAGCGTAAGTGCGTATAGCCCGAACGGGTAGTAAGACGCGGTGCTAATAATAATAATAATAATAATAATAATAATAATAATAATAATAATAATAATAATAATAATAATAATAATAATAATAATAATAATAATAATGTGAATTCAGCTTTTTTGAATAAATTTATTTTTATTTGATACCACGAACATTTGACCCAGTTTTTTTTTTTAAAGACAACTTGAACCAAATGAAGAAAGGAGCCTTCATTTAGGGCATATAGTTTGAAAGAAATCATTCTCGAATATTCTATCTTCCTTTAGGTTGCACCATGTTTCTGTTCGGTTCCAGAGGAGAGGGAGAGAGAGAGAGAGAGAGAGAGTTCTTGAAGATGATATGTCTCACAAGTATTTGCAATAAGGGTGGGGGACAGTGAACAAAAGATCACACGTAGTTGTAAACAACAACAAAATAAACAAATAATCAGCCAGGTGTGTGAGAAGATTTCATAACATACGTGGATGCATTTAGTTTTATGTTCTGAAATTATTAATTAATTTGAAATATATTTAAGTGTGAGAACTTTTGATTTGAATTATTATGAAATGAAAAAAATATCTCATTACAAATATTATAGATTGGCTATCTTATCCTTAAACATATTGGTTTACATTTAAAATAAAATAAAGAGTAAAAAAGTTTCGAATAACATTTTTTTATATAAAATCTACAATATCAGCTCTAAAGTTCTGCAAAAAAAAATCCAAATTAGCTAGATATTTTTACTCTATGATTAAAGTAAGTTAATTTAGCTAATTAAAATTTTTATTTAACAAAAAAATTATTTGATCAAAAACATGCGTAAGGGAATAGACCAATCCTAATAGATGACTCAGAGTCACTTCAACCGAGTAATATAGGTAATTAGCCCATTCTCCCCTTACCTCGCATTAGTATTATCCCAGCGAACTGATCACAGCTGCAACTGACGTCTAGACAATCTCCGCCGCTTCTCTGAAAACAAATGAGGATAATATCTTTATTCTTTCTGACTTAGGATATTTATAAGATTAGTGACAGAGTCTACTATGTCACAGTTATGTTGTTTCAAGTAAGTTTTGAATTATTTCTCACATTTTATTAATTTGTTGGGAAAACCTTGAATTACAAACCTTCGTGCAGTTATTATTTTGAACCACTTCTTAAGACCATATGAAAGAACGAAAATAATTGAGAAGTAGGGGAAAGAAATGACGTCATCTGACGACTGTTGGGATGGAAGGGGGAATTATGAAAAGTCAGTGTTTTTTTTAGTTTTTAAGGCAAAACCTTTTTTTTTGGACAAGATAAATCAAATATTGCTCCAGTAGAAATATAAAATTTAATTTTCTTCACATGGGCACCTCAAAATGTCTTGAATATCTGTCTAACGGTGATCTGGAATATCATGACAACTTTTTCTTAATTTAAAAAGTTTGTTAGATAATGCCGCTATGCTCATGACAGATTTTAAAAAACTGTTGCTATCACCATGCGAAGACAATTAAGCTCTGTGTTTCTATTGAGGCATTATTTTAAATTTTAAGGTTTATATAGATGAATGAAACCCTGAAAAGAGGAGATCAAAGCTAACTCAATCTTTATAGAGATTTTGGCGCACAAATCAGGACAATTAGGTATTAAAATCACAGTCTGGTGCTAATTTCTTTATATAAGCAGCTTAAGTGGCCGCATGGTCTAAGGCACTACACTCACAGTAGATTAGACCGCCGATGACGAGGAGGTCAAGGTTCAAATCTGGTTAAGTGTACTGAGTGAGATTTTCGACTCTCTCTTCAAGCAAATGTGGGCACACTTCATCTAAATATGACTTACCTAATCCTTAAGATCATTAGCTTAGTTTGCACATAGGCGTATAAGCGAACGGGTAGCAAGACGTGGTGTAAAAAAAAATTTATACATTACTCCCGTCAGAATGTAATCTGTAAGTAAGTGTTTGTTTAGAATTAATATTATTACTATTCGTACTACGGCGATAATATAAAAAAGGTTGGATTTCAGTCATTGTTAAAATTCATTTAACATTTTCCTAGAAATTTTTGTACTTATATTTATCTACATCCATCTACAGTCGGTGCGTTGAGGTAAACAAAAAATTATCAATCGCTGCCAGGCCACACGACTTAAAACACAATTGTATCTCACGTTTTTTGGAACTACATTTATATTCTGACTAAGTTTATATTCCCTTACTTGCTTAATCTAAAAACACCCTTTGTCATGTTAATAAGAAAGAGGGAAAAGAAAACTATGAAACGTCTTATCTTCAGGTAAATAATAAGGCTCGCTGCTAGTTCTCTGAGTTTTTTTTAAAAAAAAAGCTGTTTTGAGCCTGTAAACAACTCACTGTATTTGTGAGAAGAAGACTAAATATAGAACCCTTTTTCATCAAGCCTAGTCTCAAAATTCCACAAAAGTGATTAAAAAGCAATTGAAAATAAGTTAATGTAACATTTTCTTGCATTTGTTTTTATTAATCGAACTCAAGCTATAGAGCTGTTAAGGAAAGAGAGTCCTGTTGGAATCTTTAGACTTTATTTTGGCATGAACAATATTTTAAAATAACGTATCGTACGTTTAAATATTGCGTTAGAGCTGAACGTCTGCGTGACCATTTATCGCTTGGTGAGGCTAGGTGAGGTGAGGTTAAGTTTCAAGAACCGGTTGCATTTTTTCTATATTTACACGATAGCTCCATCAGAATATTACCTGAAGAGAAATGTTTGGATTTAATTTTGTTGATAGCTTTATAAAATATATTAAAAAATAACTTGTTTTGTAAAATTTGACGAGTCAACTCCAGGTTTCACAAAAACACACACACACAAAAAAAAGTCGCGAATCAAAAATTTAAAAGTTTCCAGCTCTTTTTCTCATCCCGTCTCCAATCCCATATTGCCTCTTTTTCAATCCCCACCCCACTTTTTTTGTTAAGTTTTTCTTCAACCCTTTTTAATCTTTCTTTCTCTTTACATGCCGTCATCAACATGACAATTTATATTTTTATATCCATTTTTTTCCCCCTTGAAAGGCCCTTTCTCTATGTGTTTGTGAACTTATCTCTAGATGTCAGGTCTTGTTTGTGCCGGCAAGGAAAGGGGGGGAGTTATGACCCCCCCCTTTTTTTGCTCTAAGCTTGTAATAGCAAGGTTCTTACTCGTTAATGGGTCACTTGGAACCTAGCCAGAGTCTTGAAAACGCTATTTCTAGCCCCCTAACCCCTGCAACCCCCTCAACGTAGTCGGAATGATACAGAAAATAACACCAGCTCACTTCGTTTCTACTCAAGTCAAGACCCGGATTAAAACATCAGGATTTGCATCTTCGCGTGGTATCATGTCTCTGACTGACTGCCTGCCCCCTTTTGCAAACTCAGATGCATTTGAGAATTTGTGTTTTTACTAAACCCCCTTCATTCTTCCACCCTGCCTCCCTCCCCTTTAGCTACAGTTTTGTGGTCTTCATCAACGGCAATAAATTAAAATTGCCGGGGATTGGGACGCCGGTAGACATTTCGGTTTAAATTGGGCTGCCGCAAATATTTCAAACCTAAATAAATTATTATTTTGATTAAATTTTAATCAAAAGCTTCAGTGAGTAAGTTTGAGTTGCCCGTAATACTTCATTTGTGAAGATATGTGATTTTTTTAGCACCATGTCTTGCTACCCGTTCGGGTAATTACACTAATGTGTTTGGAGAATAGGAAGGTTTGATTGAGATTATGTGCGCCCGTATTTGCGTGGAAGGAGAGTTTAAAAACCATTTAGGAAAAATCACACTCGGTGCACGCCAACCGGTATCGAACTCCGATCTCCCCGTCTTCAGCAGTCTAGTCCAACAATTTAGTAGCGCGTTAGCAATGGTATTAAACGTAAAAAAACATTCCTTTTGATGTTTCTTGGTGTTGTATAGTTCGATAAACAGGTTTTACGATTGTTTATTAATAAGTAACGATTTAAGGATCATTTTACTAAATTATATATTATACAAAATAGACTTTCAGTGAATGTCTAAAACATTTAGAAGAATATTTTTCTCATGCCAGTAGAAAGTGGAAACTGATCATCAATAACGTAGCTGAAATGGGCTCAGGATTAAATTAACTTATAATAAAGATAAAAATACTTCACCCCAGTTCTTCAGTTTAAACTGAAACATAGCTTCAGTGGTGGTTATTAATATACGCTCTAAGGGACATTATATGTATAGTCCCTGGCCGCTTGGAATCTGACAATCCAGTACACCTCTGATGGGGTATTTCCTATAATCTTTAAACGCTTTAGTATAATTAAATATTTAGTCTCGATAAAAATAATCAAATTTGAGATTCAATTTTAATTTGTAATTTTGTTATAAATTCTTATAGACCACTACTTCTTTATTGGCGATTTAACCTTACATAACTGTAGTGAAAGCCTAGCAAGCAGACCCCAGAACATTAATGTAACGATAACTTAATATATTACATTTAATATTACATTTATAGTATTGCATACTGCAATACAGCAATTGTTTTAAAGATTAATTACTATTTTTATTTTATATATTAACTTAAGAATAAATGTATGGTTGTTTAATACATCTTTGAGATTAGATTAGATTCTAAGATTAGGATTCTAGTTTCGGTTTTTTTTAGGTCAATTTAAGACTGGAATTCGAGAGTCGTTTAAAAATGGACAGACTCGTTGATAAAATGGAGATTCGGATTCGATATTTGGGATTCATTGATAAAATGAAGATTCAAAATCTTTATCTGATATTCATTGGTAAAATAGATATTTGTATACGAGAGTTGGGATTCGTAGGTAAACTGATGATTAGTATTCGAGATTCTTTGAAAAAAATGGAGATTTGGATTTGAGATAACGGATCCGTAGATAAAATAAATATTTTGATTAGATATTCATTGGTAGAGTGAAGATTTGGACTCAATAAAAAAAAATACTGGTGTCCTATCTCTAGTGTTTTTCCCTACGCCAAATCCTCCTTGGAGCTAAGTTAATGAACGTTCACATTCAAAAACAACTTAAATTGCTTCCCCTTGTAAACTTCAGGCCGGTGTAAGGCTAGTTCTTCAAGAGATTTGAGTGACGTGAGTTTTTGAATCTCTCCCTTATCTTAACTTTCTGACGGCGCCACCTTTTCTTCAGCGTGAAAATATTTGTGTCTCAAGCTTGAAACTCTAATATGACGTTGTTTACGAGTTCAGGAGAATCCGTTAATAAACGACGTGTTTTTACGAGGAATATAATTTTATAATTTAAAAAGAAAAAAAATGTTTAAAGTATCATATTATCCCAGGGGGAAAATAATATAGATAGAGAGCATACCTCAAACATGTTCATTATATATATATATATATATGGATTTTTAATTACCGCGTCTTACTACCCGTTCGGATTATACGCTTATATACTAATTACGCTAGTGGTTTTAAAGATGAGGAAGCTTATATTTAGAGGAAGTATACCCACATTTGCGTGGAAAAACATGTTGGAAAAACCACCCTCAGTAAACCCCACCAAGATTTTAACCTAGATCTACCCGTCATCGGCAGTCTGGTCTACTACTAGAATGACGCCTTAGATCACGCAGGCACCGAAGCGCGCACGTAAAAGTAGATTTATTAACTTATAGAGTTGTTAAATAAGGTCCTTCATGTGAAAATCGGACTGTAGCTTGGTCGTGTTGAAAAAAAAAACTTACAACTTAACAATTTTGTGCAATAAATAATTATTTAAAAATGACAAACCAACTTGAGAACAAATGTAAATATGCGTTAAGGATTATACACTCGACTTTCAAATTATTTGGACGCACTACTACTACTAATACTACTACTATAACTACTACTATTAATACTACTTGGTCCTACTTGTTTGTACGTGATACCCAAGATAAATAGCAGTAGTTTACTCTCTTCTACCCCGGATAAAACGCTGTAAAATGTAAACAGCCCTTGGGACTTGTAAACTAATACTGGTCATATATTTGCTTGGTCTCAACGGATAGTCCTTGTTTGTCTTGCTCTCATCCGTCGCTGTAACTTTCTTAAAATCTCTTAAATCTCCTTGGACCGGTCGTCCGAGAGGACTTTGAAGGATCGGTCTAGGTTTCACGTCCTGGAAACGTCAGTTCGGTAATGTTGATATATGTTTTTTAATAATGTGACAGAAAGATCCTGGTATCTGTTATACTTAATGTTGACTTGTTTTAAGGCTGCGAGTAGGTAACTTCTAAAAAAAAAATTCCGTAGAAAATTTAATATTCAGTTGCAAATTGTGGGTCTTAGCCAAGTCTTAGGATATTTGGTAAATGTCTCGTTTCACAGATTTAAGCTGGGAATGCGGGGGAAGCGAAAAAAAAAGTATTTTGGACATTTTTCTAGGAAAACATTTTTTGGCCTAAATAAATAAAATGTTGCTCTAGTAAAATAAATGGTACGGCACACCGCACAGACTTTCTCTATCTTTCTATAAACTCGTAAGATTTCTGAACGGAATAATGTACATTGTATCATCACCACTCCACATAAGAACACGCATAAAATATATAATGATATAGAATCAATGAGAAAAGAGGCGCATCTTTGTCCACCTAAGAACATTTCAAACAGTTTAATGTCTTCCACAAGGGTCAACACTTCGTATTAAAATTTCGATTTCTGGTTAAAATTTTAACATTTTAAAAGGTGTTGCAGATCTTCAAGTCATCGCATTGATATTTAATTATTCATTTATACATTTTGACCAATAAAAAATGTAAATATTGACTATTGAGTCTAAAATGGAGATAGATCATTGCTATGCAAACATTTCTCCTAAGAGATTTAAGGAAAAATAACATACTTTTTTTAGATACTTACTTATATTTAATTACTCTATGGCATTGGAGTATTATTGCGTTAAGACTTAAGTAGTATATGTTTACAACTAAAGCTCACAAAATTGTATTAATATATTTGCAAATATCTCAGAAACTGCTGCTTTTATAAAAATATATGTCAAATAAAAGTTTTTTATTTCTAATAGTCCTACAATTTTGCAATGATAAGTTGTTTAGTTTCTCCAATAGTTGTGGAGATACGGAAATTAACGCTTCTGTAATGTACCCTAAAAATCATTTTCATAGGAAAATGAAAATAGCCAGTTTATTTATAATCTTAATCAACGCCTAGATACGAATTTTAATCAAAATCATTTAAGCAGATTTTGAGAAAACCAAATTTTTCTCTTTTTCGTCCTTCAGTAAACTACCCTTAATTTTAAGTTTTTATAGACACACAGACAGACGGCATTGCAAAGACTATTTTTTAGGGTTCGGGGGGTCATGAGACGTCGACATCCATCAACATTTCAGGTTAGTTTTTTTTTTACGGTCGCAATACTTAAACTTTAATGTCCAAAAAGTTAAAAAAAATTCATATAATTGCGTATATATTGAAAGTTATTGATTTTATAAAAATATGTTTCGGATAAAATATCTGTATTATAAATATATATACATATTTGTAATGCTAAGTAATTTCATATCTCAAATAGTTTCGGAGCTATTTAAAAAAATGTTAATTTACGCATCAGACCGGAGCCCTT
Organism: Timema podura; assembly: GCA_033556935.1. Lineage (NCBI taxonomy): Eukaryota > Metazoa > Arthropoda > Insecta > Phasmatodea > Timematidae > Timema > Timema podura. The sequence goes on along the minus strand of JAVRXN010000012.1, from coordinate 51,933,760 downwards.
AAAGCCATTTTGCCGAAATATTGAGGGTAGCCATTTTGTTTGGAATATTTATTAATGTTTATAAATGAAATTTAATCAAAATCGTTGGAGCAGATTTTGAGAAAATCGACTTTTTCTCTTTTTGCCATTCAGTAAACTACCCTTAATTTTAAGTTTTAATAGACACACAGACAGACGGCATTGCAAAGACTATTTTTATAAGGGTTCGGGGGGTCATGAGACGTCGACATCCATCAACATTTCAGGTTAGTTTTTCTTACGGTCGCAATACTTAAGCTTTAATGCCCAAAAAGTTAAAAAAATATATATAATTGCGTATATATTGAAAGTTATTGATTTTATATAAAAATATGTTTCGAATAAAATATTTGTATTATAAATATATATACATATTTGTAATGCTAAGTAATTTCATATCTCAAATAGTTTCGGAGCTATTATAAAAAATGTTAATTTACGCATCAGACCGGAGCCCTTAAAACGATTTTGCCGAAATATTGAGAGTAGCCATTTTGTTTGGAATATTTATTAATGTTCATAAATGAAATTTAATCAAAATCGTTAGAGCCGATTTTGAGAAAATCGACTTTTTCTCTTTTTGCCCTTCAGTAAACTACCCTTAATTTTAGGGGTAGATATCCAATTCCAAAAACCCCTCGGGGCAACTCTATGAAAACCCTAGATATCAAGTTTCAGCTCAATCGGTAAAATAGTTTAGGCTCTAGTTGGAGGTACAGACAGACAGACAGACAGACAGACAGACAGACAGACAGACAGACAGACGGAAATTCAAAAACCACTTTTTCGGATTCAGGAAGTCATGAAACGTCAAAATTCATCAAAATCTCGAGTTCGATTTTTTTGACGATCACAATACTTTCTCTACCTGTAAGATAGAGAGAAAGTAAAATAAATGGTACGGCACACCGCACAGACTTTCTCTCTCTTTCTATAAACTCGTAAGATTTCTGAACGGAATAATGTACATTGTATCATCACCACTCCACATAAGAACACGCATAAAATAATATATAATGATATAGAATCAATGAGAAAAGAGGCGCATATTTGTCCACCTAAGAACATTTCAAACAGTTTAATGTCTTCCACAAGGGTCAACACTTCGTATTAAAATTTCGATTTCTGGTTAAAATTTTAACATTTTAAAAGGTGTTGCAGATCTTCAAGTCATCGCATTGATATTTAATTATTCATTTTACATTTTGACCAATAAAAAATGTAAATATTGACTATTAGCTAAAATGGAGATAGATCATTGCTATGCAAACATTTCTCCTAAGAGATTTAAGGAAAAATAACATACTTTTTTTAGATACTTACTTATATTTAATTACTCTATGGCATTGGAGTATTATTGCGTTAAGACTTAAGTAGTATATGTTTACAACTAAAGCTCCACAAAATTTTTTAAATATTGCAAAATCTCAGAAACTGTAGCTTTATAAAAAAATTTATTCAAATAAAAGTTTTTTATTTCTGATAGATCAATTTTGCAATTGATAGTTGTTTAGATTTCTCCAAAGTTGTGGAGATACGGAAATTAAACGCTTCTGTAATGTAACCCTAAAAACATTTTTCATAGGAAAATGAAAATAGCCAGTTTAATATTATAATTTAATAACGCCTAATACGAATTTTAAATCAAAATCGTTTTAAGCTAGTTTGAGAAAACCAAATTTTTAACTTTTTCGCCCTTCAGTAAACTACCCTTAATTTTAAGTTTTTTAGGTACCGACAGACAGCGCATTGCAAAGACTATTTTTAAGGTTTCTTGGGGTCAGAGACTCGACAATTCCAAACATTAACAGGTTAGTTTTTCTTACGGTGAAATACTTAAGCTTTTAAATGACCGAAAAAGTTAAAAATATATATAATAATTGCGTAATATGAAATTATTGATTTTAAAAAATTGTTTTCGAATAAAAATTTGTATTTAATAATATACCATAAATTTGTAATTAAGTAATTTTATTGAAATTATATTCGGATTATAAATAAAAATAATGTTGAATTTAGCAATCAGACCGGTTTTGCCTTAAAACGATTTTGCGAAATATTAAGAGTAGCCATTTTGTTTGGAATATTATATTAGTTCAACGCATTGAAAATTTATTCAAAGTTAGGAGGCATTTGAGAAAATCCATCTTTTCCTTTTTTCCCTTCATAAACTACCCTTAATTTTAGGTCAGATACCAATTCCAAAAAACCCCTGGGCAACCCTATGAAAACCCTAAATATCAAGTTTCGCAATAGTAAAATATTTAGGCTCTAGTTTGGAGGTACAAGACAGACAGACAGACAGTACGGACAGCAGACAAGACGAAATTCAAAAACCACTTTCGATTCAGGAAGTCATGAAACGTTCAAAATTCATCAAAATCTCGAGTTCGATTTTTTTGACAGTATCAAATATTTCTTACCTTAAGATAGAGAGAAGTAATATATTCAATTTCTTCACATTGTGATATCAACAGTTGTTGAATATCTGTGTCCTGGAATTTAATAAAACTTTACTCTTCATTTAAAAAGTTTCTCGTCAAATAGCATCAGCCTTAGCAAATATTCAACTCTGTTGAGGTCATCATGTGAAGAAAATTAAATCATGTTTATATTGACAAATATGATTTATTCTAAAAAATTGAATAAAGAAGAAGAAAAGAAAACGTTTCAAATAAAAACTGCAAAATGCGTCCTTTACACTCCATCCCCCACACTTCCACCTTAAAATGCTCTTTCTGAACCTACCGAAATCATCGACTCCCACCAAAGACTTATAAACTACCTTAAATTAAAAGACATCACCACCCACCAACACGGACATTAATATTATCACCATAAAAGGGAAAAGCCCGCATTCCATTTTGATAATCTTCCGTACCATTGCCAGGATTTGAACCCGGGCCCTTAGCTTGCTAGGCACAAATGACTGAGAATTTTACATGAAAGTGTCTTATTCGTATCAGTGAGAATATTCGAAGACTAGTCTAACGGTGTGAATTATTTACATTCATTAAACTCCTGTACTGAAATGTTATAATTTATTAAACTCACGAGACCAGCGCCTGCGTTAATCAATACTAGGAAAATAAGCTGAACTGTTAAATGTAATTGCTCGGTTATCATACTACCAGGTATATGCGCATCTAATTAAAAATGTAGGTAACCCCCTTCTTGTTGAATGGTCTAAGTCGTATCTCTCGCAATGACTGTTACTACAAATCAAGTCAGAACTGTCAGATAAATAATAAATTTTACTGACGGTCTGACTGCTTCTGTAAGGGGAGTACGATGGTTGATGGCCAGTACTGACTAAAAATACTGTGTGTCCGAATTTTATGGATGCATTTCAGTTTCTCCATCGCTGCAATGTGTGGGAGAGACTCACAGTTAACGACAGAAACTGACCGTTTTGAGCGTGCCGTCAGTATTCGTTCAGTCCCTATTGTAATAAGACAAACGACACCCGTTTTCATATCATCCATTTGTTTTGAGCGTCGCATGCAGGAGCTGAGACCGATTAAAAAGTTAGTTATACAAAGGACTGACCATGACGTTTGTCAAATAACGATCCATACATGAAAATCAGCTAATAGTGAAACTATCTACTAAAACTAAGGATCCAAACTCGATTCCTGACATGACAAAAAGTATTATTAGTGAAATTTGGGTTTACCCTTTCATATTGTTTTACACCGAAATGTATAATGTGTTTGTTCTAGATTTAAGTTACTTTCAAGTCGTGTACGTATAATTTAGTCGCTCAGAAAGTGATAGTTAAATAGCAAATAAATTAAATTGTTTTTAATACCTATATTCAAAATGGAAGCATTTTATGTCAATATATGGCCATAAACAGTTATAATTACTCGGCAATGCCCTTGTGAGAGCGTTATTAATAACCACTGGAATAGATAAATTCAATGTCAGCGGGCCCGACTAAATATGTTTTGGTCTGACCTCAGAAGATGGACGAGTTATGATCCCGAATGAGTGCACAAGTAAATTCTACATATTTTGATGCGAAGTAATATTAACGAATTGTTTTAATTATTTATTTTCAAATATTTCAATGATAATTAAGTGTAGTCGAGTAAATATTCTGGGGTAAAGTCTCCCACAATGTTCATTGGTTCAAACCCAGCCGAGATATCAATTTTTCTTGATTGACAAAAACCGTGGCACAACTTCCTTCGGATGGGAAGTAAGCCATTGATCTCTGGAGTTATGATTTTGGCATTAAATAACCCTGGAAGAGTGTTGAAAGAGCTTGAACACGAAAATTGGTTTGGCTACTTCAACTGCCCTTATCGATAGGGTGAATTTTTCATAAACAACTTCCACCTTTTAATATCCTCGAAGAGTACATTTCCCCTAAATGTCTACCTACAACACTAATTGTAACTAAAGGAATGAAAGCTTGTAGGCTATCAAGGGACCGAGATGGTCTAAAGAACACTAAAATTTGTACCAAACCAGGAAAATATTGGAAACCCTGGTGTATGCTACGTGGAACAATTTACCGTCAGGGGAACTAAGTGTATCTGAATACCAAGGCTTACAAGATTGAAATGATCTTTAGTCTATGCGTGTAGCACCTTAGTCGCCGTGACCACCAAGCATAGCTCCTAATATAATTTAACTACGTAGCGCTAAAGCCATAACAATAATAAATAAATAAAGTCAAAAGTGTCTTAAGATTTATCACTTTGTACCAAATTGATACCTTAATATTATATTAAAGCTTTAAGTTGAAAACTATTTTAGTATATTTATATGTGACCATTTAGATATACGTTTCAGTTGCCGACGCATATTCTAAGGCGTCACTCTCGCAATATACTTTGACTGTCGATGACAGGGAGATCGGTATTCGAAGTCTGGTAGGGTGTAATGAGAGTGGATCTTGCTAAATGGTTTTTCCACACTTCTGACAATACAAATGCTAGTACGCTACTTCCTAAAAATTCAATCTTCCTCAACCTTAACATTAGCGTAATTAGTATATCTAAATAAACCCAACGGATAGTAAGACGCGTGCTAATAAAAACCAACATCGTGATGTGTTTATTATTCATACGTCGAAAGTAGAAATATATCATTTGAAAATCCATCTGGTAATAAGCAGAGTAGAGCAGACTATCTTTTACCGTCAATTTGGTGTGTTTTTTTTTGGGTACGTGTACCGGTAGAAGGAAAGACCTGTAAAAAAAGTGTCGGTTCTTGATATATCCCTCGAAGGGGAAGCAGCCTTACCCCCTCTTACCACTCACGAGTTTCAGACAACTGTGACGGACGAGCTTTCCAGAGTTAGGAAGAAAAGACCAACATCGAACAAGGGATGAGATCTGGATTGGGATCTGGGGTTGGGGGGGTTTGGGAAATTACGGGTAAGGGGTAAGGTCAGCCTGAGGGGAAGTAAAGAGAGGGTAAAGTGATGTTTGAAAAGAGAGGGTAAAAAATCATCTACGGTAAACAGACGTTGTACTTGTAGTGTATTGTGCCATGCAGGATTTCAGGAGTGACGTGTGAGCTGAGTAGGTGTGCAGTGACCATCGTACTCCGATGGGGGGGGGGGGGGGCAGAGTTCGATCCTAAGTGAGGGAAGGAGGCGTTACATTCCTCCCCTCCAATAAAGGAATATTATATTATTATTATTATTATTATTAGCACGGCATTTACCACGTTCGGGTTATACGCTTACGCTAATGTGTAATGTAGTGATTATGGGATGAATGGAGGCTACAGTTTTAACGTGGAATTCGAACCATGTGGGGGCCTGGCATTCCTCACATTCCAAGTTGTGAATATGATTATTTAACAGAGGTGACCACCCATTTCGATGGCCGATAGTCTAAGGTGATAATAGACTAACCACCGATAACGGGGAGTTTGAGGCTCGAATCTTGGTCAGGTGTACTAAGATTTTATTTATTCCAAAAGGTTTCTCCACTACCTCCAAGAAAATGTGGGTACACTTCCTTTAAATATAGCCTTATTAATCCCTAACACATCAGTGTGATTAGTACATAAGTGTAGGACCTATATACTAAACGAGTAGCAAGACTCGGTGCTAAAACAAAGGTGTGTGCAAAGTTAACTTGTTCTAATGCGAAGACAAGTCGAAGTGAAGCTTGAAACATGTGAAGTTGAAGACGAAGACAAGGTGTTTTTTTTTTGTTATCACATACCACTGCTTTTAGCTTTTAAATTCCGGAAATTTAAATGTTCTAAGAAGAAGTTTTGAACCAAAATTATGTGATAGGAATGGGTTGCACATAATGAAATTTTATATATTTTCTTATACATATATTTAAGCCTGTGCGAACTTTCTATCTTAATTCGAAACTTACTAAGATTAGAATTCATTTAATTTTCGATTATAATTAAATCCTAATTTGTATTCGATGGGTTTAGCTCAAAAATTCGAATCTGTTAATTCATACTTGTTTAAAAATTAATACGATCGAACCGGAAACCAGTTGTGTGGTAGAGTGATTCGAGAAATCCACTTGAGTGTCATGTAGTACAGGAATGACGTGAGGTATAGTTGTTGGAGACAGTGAATACTTGTATTTAAAAAGTAGTTACGTCCATATTTTTGTAAACATCAATCAACCTTTAAACTGTGATTAAAAAGTGGTGTGGTCTTATTACTTTTTTTTTTTTAATAAACCTAAAATGTGTCTAAAATATGTACAATATTTTTTGAAATATTTTGTTGTTGGATTGGATTCAGAAACTTAATATAACAAAATATTCATCACATATTTTATTTCAAACACTATCATAGTAAGCCTAAAATAAATTATTCGATTTATATCTTAACCTATTTTAAAAATAAAATTATCCTTCCAAATTTTTTAAGCTTGGAATTTGACTAGGATTCGATTCGATAAAAAAATTTAGGATGAGTTACGATTTGAAATGGATTTTTTTTTCTTAGCACATCGTCCTACTACCCGTTTGGGTTGTACGCTTATATACTAATTACTCTAATGGTTTTAGGGCTTAAGAAGGTTATATTTATAAAACTGTACCTGAATTTTCGTGGAGGGAGAAAACAATTTTGTAAATCCATCCTCAATACACCCAACCAAGATTCAAACTTCGATCCCCCCCATCATCGGCAGTCTAGTCTACTGCGAGAGTAGCGCGTTAGACCATGTGGCCACCAAAACGAGAGTCTACTACTATTCTCATTACAAATATTCAAGGACTGTTGTGATTTACATACGTTGAAAATTAATCTTATCTTTACCTATTGGAGGAATTTTTTTTACTATTGGTGCTCCATTCCATAATTTTCGTACATCGACATTTATTTAAATAAATGTTTGACAATGACCTAACTCTCGTGAGCAAATCCTTTTGAGTCCTCATTGTAAATTAAGTTCATGGCTTATGTTTACCAAGACCATAGTTCCCAAAAAAAACCCCACCCCTTACCACACATTCGGTTGAACATTCCATGGATAACCCAATCCTCCTTATTCCTTCGTGAAGGGCCATTGCTTCTCGTCGGGGCAAAATTGCAAGAGAGCCGAAACCTCCTAAACATTCGCTCTTTGCTTGTGACAATTTATTCATACGTTGAAAATAGACCTATTCATTGGGGGGGGGGGGGGGAAGAGGGGGACAAGGGGAAAGGGTGTAAATAAATTATGTGAATAAAGGGAAGAGGTTAAAGAAGAGGAGGAGAAGAAGAAAAAGGAAAAATCTATCGTGAAGTCGAACCAAGACCACCAGGAAGGGTAGGAGAGAATCCTTTTTTTTTTTTTTGATAATGTGAGTCCATGCGAAGAAGAAGAAGAAGAAGAAGAGGCATGAAAAGCATCAGATGAAGAAGAGCGAGCACAAAAACTTGACGACACACTGGCGCATGCGCTGTTCCCGAGAGAGCAATGAAGAGGTAAACGCCAAAGTGCGTGGAGGAAGTGGTGCGGAACAAACACTTGGTAGAAAGTGTGGAGAGAGGGGAAGGGGGGAGGGAGGAAGTATCTTATAGTTGAGGGGCAAGGGAGCGTAAAACGGAGATAGTACCCCTGTGTCTCTGCAGATCCCGCTTGAATATATTAGACTAAGGCACCATTGTGAGGTAGGTGGGGGGGGGGGGGGTAGATCAAGAAGGCCGTGAGGAGGAGGGGGGGAGATACTCCCAGTAGACTTATTTAAACTGTTATTTCGACTGAATACGTCGTTTACATGTTGTCACTCATTAAAACATCCTGACCCCCCCCCACCCTTTTTCCACCCCTATTCCTTCCCTTAATGTTTGAACCCAAGGCTTTAAAACTACAGTACAATTTTCATAGGAAGAGCCTTCTTTAATAAAATAAAACCATATCTTTCTTTTTGTGAGGAAAATTGATTTTATCGGTGTTTTTAAAGGTAGCTCGTTTATGTTATCTAATGTCACGATCCCCCCTCCCCACCCCCGTCGCGCGTCGGCCCGTTCTGTCGTGATAGCTTACGGGAGAGGCAAGGTACTGGAAGACGATACAAAGATGTGATGTTGGCTGTAAGAGAGAGAGAGAGAGAGAGTAAGGATGGGCACTCGTGCTCGTGGAAGAACTGGCTTAACTCGTGACTACTTAGCCTGATCAGGTTGACTGTGCTTACGCTGTGTTGACGCGGTGCTTATACCAAACTCGATCCCGGAACCCTGGGCTCCAACGATGCCTGCAAAGTACCAGTACCATGGATGACTTGAATATGTCGTCTGTATCAATAAGGCCGTCTGACAGAGCGACCGCCAGCGAGATGGATGGAATTGTGAAGCCCTGTTGCCAAAGAGTCAAGGCGTTTTATACAACGGTATGGCCCCTTTCAGCCTCGCTAGTTTTCACATTGTTATGAATTGTCAGCGCTCTACCGCAACCTCTCGAGTATGTTACTTCAGACATACTAAGCCAGCAATTATAACACGTGCGTCCAATCAAGTTATTTAAGCCAATACAAACATTTAAATATTGCTAGGTGGTTATGACGCTATAAAACTTCATAAAATTTTAAGCTTCATATTTTAAACTAGACTATATAATACCTACATTTAATGAAATAATATTTAAGGACACCCTCGTCAGTGGCTGAATGGTCTAAGGTGTCACTCTGGCAATGGATTGCACTTCCTATGAAGGGGAGATCGAGATTAGATACCAGTCGTGTATACTAAGGGTGGTTTTCATAAATAGTTTTCCAATTACTCCACGCAAATGCTGGTACACTTTCACCAAATACAACCTTCATCATCCCTAACATATTAGAGTTATTTGTACATATGCGTACAACCTGAACGGATAGTAAAATGATGTAGTTGAAAAAATCCTGTAATAAAAATAGTTTATTTTAATTTTGTTATGATATCTTGTTATCGAAGTAAATTCTCTCAAAATCTTTTTGTGCGTTTCTTATGATGGTTTTCTAAAAATAAACTCTCTATTAGTATATAAACCTTTTAGAAATGTTTTTTCAAAGTTATAATATTAGTATAAAATATCCTACGTTTTTATGATAATTGATATATTTTTCACTTTCTGTTGGAAATTGTTCGATTATTTAAATCCAATCGAATGTCCTCAACTTGTTGGGTTCATTTAATGTAATGTTTTTGCCCGGGTTATTTGGTTGATTACGTTATTACAACAAATTTAATTTGTTGTTGAAATGTAAGAAACATTTTGGTTTCAGTTTATTGATTCGAAATATTAACTAAAATTCAATGTTTCCTGATTTCGTGAGACCTACGCTGTTTGATCTTTTCCCAACCGCGAACTTGAATATAGTGAACCGTACTCGGTTGGGTAAACACTAAGTCATCTTCCTTGCTACCCACTTCGTTGACTGAGTGGTCTAACGCGCTACTCTCGCAGTAGACTGGACTGCCAATGACGGGGAAATCAAGGTTCGAATCTCGGTCGGAAGTACTGAGGGAAGTGTTCCCAAAATTGTATTCCACCTTTACTCCACGAAAATGCGGGTACACTTCCTATAAATATAAACTTACTAATCCCAAAGACTATTAGCAGAATTAGTTCATATGCGTATAACGTGAACAGGTAGTAAGACGTGGTGCTAAAAAATCTTCCTTACTTGTCTAGGTACCGCGGTTGGTGGTTAAGATGTCATCCATGAACCACGTGACGCTGTTAAGAGGGTTGTAAGGAGAGCTCTAATGTTTGCATGTTGTTACATGGTGGGCTAGGGGGGAGGGTCCGTTGGGTACATCATAATATTACTCAACACACACATATATATACATAAATTCTAATGTTGAAAATAGATTAAGTGTAATACACACTAACTAGTTACAGTTATTCTCTAGTAGAAATAGTTAAGTTAGGGATGCAAGGAATTCGAAAAATAGGCAGTGTTTTTTAAGTTTTTATATTTAAACATTTTTTGGGGCAAAAGAAATTATTGCTCTAATAGAAACATAGAGTTTATTTTTATTCACATGGTGATACCAACAGTTCTTTAATAACTGTTAAGGGCGTCCTGGAATTTAATGACAACTTTTTCTCTTAATTTAAAAAGTTTATCATCTAATTCTGCTATGCCCATGACCGATATTCAACAACTGTTGATACGACCATATGAGGAAAATTAGACTCTATATTTCTACTGGAGCAACATATGATTTATTTTTAACCAAACAAATATTCGGCAACAAAAACCGCAAAGTCACTGACCTCCTTTCGTTTTGCCTACATCTCTACCTTAAATTGTGTAATGTAATGATTCCTGAGTGAACATGCCATATTGACTATTGTTCAATGCTAACCAAGCCTCCTTTAGAGTGTAGAGTTGCCAAATATTACCACTTGAGGGATCGGCTCTTCGGTAATTGGTCAAGAGGACATAATTACGTGGAAGCCAAAACCCTTAAAATGGGTGATTAATGTATTTTTCGGAGGATAGGAGTATTTAGGAAAAGTTTTAACTAGTAATTACGACATTAGAGTTGAAATTAGGAAAAGAATACATTCGAGGATTGTATGCTACTACTCGGTCAGTAAGTTATTGACATCTCGCCTGCTGTCAAGGAATGTAAAACTCGGAATATATTAAACAATAATTTTACCAGTTGTTCTCTATGGGTGTGAAACATGTTCTCTTACCTAACATGACGAAAACGAATTCAGGAAGTTAGATAACAAGGGGCTTAGAAATATATTTGTTCCAAAAAAAGGAGATGAGGATACTGGGGCGTGGAGCAAGTCACATGATGATGAATTACATACCATGTAATTATCACAAGACATTGTTGGGATAGTAAAGTCTCGTATTAAGGTGGGCAGGATATGGAGCGTGTAATAGGGTGTAATGAGGTGGACTGGATAGAACTAGCCCAAGATAGGGATAGGGTGTTATGAGGTGGACTGGATAGAGCTAGCTCAAGATTGGGATATGTTGTGATGAGATGGACTGAACAGAGCTAGCTCAAGATATGGATAGGGTGTAATAAGGTGGACTGGATAGAGCTATCTCAAGATAGGGATATGTTGTGATGAGATGGACTGAACAGAGCTAGCTCAAGATAGGGATAGGATGTAGGTAATGAGGTGGACGGATGAGAACTAGCTCAATATATAATTAAGATGACCCTTCATTTGCTACGCAAACACAGGCCTGTTAATGAAATTCTATCTTCAAAACTAAATAGTCTACACTCAGAATATCTCATAAATTAGTCAAAAAGTAAGAGTTATTGTTACATTGTCAACTTAAAGGTAATTTAATGACACACAACTTTTGAGGCATTTTTTTAACTTAATATAAACAAATTTCTTTTATGTTTTTAACGAAATAATAACGTGGTTTATCGATGCCTTTCACATATCTTATTGGAAGTTTCATACCTAATTCCTCCTATTTCAAGTAAAAGATTGGAACAAATGACTCGTATTAAGAATAATTTGATCCTGCACTTTTTTATACCCTTTTTTTATGATAAACGTAATATTTTTAAAACTATTTCATTTTGTATGCATAAAATGGGGTCTAGTTTTTTTGATGTTTGCTCAAAAAGAAAGTGAAATAAGCCTATCTCCAAGGGATGTATTGAATTAGTTTTTTGATACCTTACCACTTTCCCAATATTGGCTGTTTAATCCTGTAACACCCTATAAAATGCGGATTTAACAATAAATTAAAGCTTCAGGATGTGTATTTTTTTTAAAATCTACCTCTCCAAGCGTAAATTATAATCTTGTGAAAAAGATTTGTGCGGTAAAAAAACAACTTGTTTTTTTTCCCCCCGTAAGTCCACTGTTGAGAGTTTGGCGGTTAATGAGGCGGCCCAAACCCCAAGTTTTAAAGAAGGTCCAAGTTGCCATGGAGGTAATGTGCCGGAACTTTCTCTCAGTGAAAGAGAGAGAGAGATGTTTAAACTTCGGACGCGAGGAAGCGTTCTCTCTGATTTGACCACGGCACCGGTAGTTTCATATCAAGCAAAACACACGTTGGTGGGTAAACGGTATAAACGTCAAGATCATATAGTCAGTGTTTTCCGGTGACGGGAAGATTGGGGTTACAAATACCGGTCAGCTGTACTGAAGGTGTTTCCCCCCTTAATGGTTTTACACTCTCCTTCTACGCAAATGCTGGTATATTTACTCTAAATTAAACCTTACTCATTCATAGCACATTGGTGTAATTAGTGTATATGTGTATCATCCGAACGGGTCGTAAGACATGATGCTAAAGATATATACCGTATAACTTTTTAAAATTTAATTCCTAGAAATATCTAAAAACATTTCAAAATATCCAAAATCTTAACCAACCATTCTCATGACTATATACGCAGTTGGTATATAATAGATTAATAACCTCAAAACGTGCTACACATAGTCGCACCCATTTTATGTATGTTATGTAAAATAAATACAGACATAAAAAAAATCAAGAAAAATTCAAGCAAATATTATAAAAGCTTAGAAAAATTAACATAAGAAAATTTCAAACTAAAATCAGAATTTATGAAAGCCGAACCTACACATTCCCTATATTAGGCAACCCGCTCACCGCCGGTAGATAATTCCCCACTCTCTCATTTACTACGTGTCAATAGGCTAATTACAATATTATTTGACATTCTTGGTTTGGTAAAGATGGTTAGTTTAGGTTTTTTTAAATGAGTACAAACTCTAAACAATTAACAGTCTTAAGGCTTCGAGCTATCCAAATATTTCCTTCTAAAATTTGAATAATTTTTTTTTACCATCGATTTAGTTAGAAATTTCAAGGAAAATCATTAAACCAACGTCGAATTAGACAAATACTATAATAACATATTATATATATTATTAAATTGCATAATTGTGTAAAGTACAAACGGAAAAAAAAGCAGCAAGCAAGATGGTGGTAACTATTTTACTCCAAAATCGAGAACTCTACTTGTGTCGTACACAGACAGACTTGAGACGAGTCTGGCAGATTCCCGCTTATAAGGGCGGGTTTGGGTGTACACCTGTTTGATTTAAATCTGTAATAGCCTGAAATGTAAATATAACTTGTAAAAGAAATACTATTCTTTACAGAAGTTAAAAAAAAAAAGTATCTCACTCAGCCTCTAAGTTAGATATATCCCCCCACTCATTAAGGTTAGTCTCTGAATATTAGTTAATGAAATGTTTAGGCCTATATCGGGGGGCCATCACTCATTAACAAAGATCCTTTAAATAATATCCCCTAATTAATGGGGCCACCCCGAATAAGAAAAACTGTCACGCAGACGTTCCGCTGTAACGCAAAATTTAACTCTACAAACGAGTTATTTCAAAATATGATTCACGCCAAAATAAAGTCAAAAATTTCCAACAGGGCTCTTATTCCTTAACTACCCCACAGTTTTAATTTTATTAATAGAAAATAATGTGTGATTATGTGAAATTAGCTTATTTTCAACGACTTTTTAACAATATATATGGAACTATGAGACTAGACTTGATGGAAAAGATCATTTAGACTTGGCCTTACTCTAACAAATACAGTAATCTTTTGATTGTCACACAACACACATTTTAAAGTTATTTGAGAACTAGCATAGAGTTTTCCTCTTTAAATTGAGATAAAATATTTTGTAGTCTTCTTTATCCGCTTTCTTATTGACACGACAATTGGTAGTTGTAGGTGAAGGGCGGAAGAGAGCTTATTCAGAATAGAAAAGTAGTTCCAGGAATGACACGTACTATTATATTTTAATTAGTGGAACTGGACAGTGATTGATATTTTTTTGTTGAGTGAGGTGGCCGCCTTGAGAAACCTCCCATAATGCTCTGGGATATTTCAACTAATTAATGCAACTCATTGTAATAAGTCTAAACATTTAACGAATATTTAATTTCAAGCACTGGCAAGAAAATTGGTATGTAAACAGTGACATAGTAAAATAATTATTAGTAAAGTTAAAATAGATAACGATTAATAAAACAAAAATAGCCAGTGGATTACTTATTTAATATTTGGAAAACTAATAAACGAAATCTGCCATAGTGTACTTAAACTAAAGTATTTGAATATATTAAAATGTATGCAGAAATTTAAACTAACTACACAACATTTTCATATATTTTATTCATATCTTTATGACATAAGGTCTTAATATAAGGTATTATATTATACGGAGCATTATTAAGAAACATTTCAAATAATATCAGAAATAGTAAGTTTATTAAAAAATATTTCTCGGAGGGATTTTCTTTTTTCATTATTTCACTATAACTAAACCTGAGAGCTTTTTGGTAAAATTATAGTAAAATCTCTTTCCGAAATGTAATAATATAGTTTCACGAGTTTATAAATTAGATCAAAAATGTAAGCGAAATTTCTAATCTACTTCACTGGCAGTATTTATTTAACGAAAGCAAAATGTTTAGTTAAAAAAAAATTGCCAATGTAATATTAACCATATTTTTTTTTTACAGCTCATCAGATTAATAAAAAGAACGCAACATACTTTTGTTTGGTGTTTGTTTATTTTTAGAAGAGCTCGTAAGACTCGGAAGTTTTTTCATTTCACCAAGCTATTAATTATCGAGATTGACGCCTTAGACCATTCATCCACTAAAGTGGGTCTCATTTTAATTGCTCGTATAAATAATACTAATATAAAAAGAAAAGTTGTGTCGAAAGATAAAATTGTAGTTTATAAGCGCGAGGATAAAACCACCTAAATAAAAATTAAGATGGCAGTTTTAATTGTCTGAGTGATATACGCACTTTAGTAACAGAGGTCAGGTTTATTTGTGTTTTCTTTGTCCTGTCTTTCTTTGCCAACTCCCTCTTTATGTATTTTTTTTTTCCTCTCTAGTGTCGCCCTATTCTTCATCAAATTTATTATGTCAAGCGTGTGTGGTAAAAAAAAAAGATCAGTTCTGACTGCCATTAAAAAAAAAATTCTCTTAAAATAAAAAAACTAAAGTAACATAAATTGAATTAACTTTAAAACTCCCAATTTTTATTTTTACGAGAGTAATGTTACTCTGAACGAGTTAAATTAATGTTTTGTTTATGAAAGTTCTCTTTCGAAGTCGCTCTGGTAAGAAATAAACATTAAAAAAACAGTAAATTGGGTTTACGTACTTAATATATAATCCAGCACATTAGCTCAGTCGGTATATTTTTTTACCTACTAAGATAATGGTCTTGGATTTGACTCTTGGCATGGCTAGAAAAAGTATAGTTAGTGAGATTTTGTTTTTTTTTACTTTCACAGTGTTGAATCAACGACCGGAGGGCTGGATGTTGTGCCTATTGGTCTATAAGCCGTGTGTTGATATAGTAAAGCGGTTAAGAAAGTGAATTTTAACTATCTCAAATAAAATAATTAAATTATTACTTTATACAATTTTCATCTTCCTAGTAAATGTGCAGTCGAGGCGATTTATCTAAAACTCAAGCTCTTCTTTCCCTTGGGTGACCTGTTGGTCTAGGGGTAGGGGGGACTTCTATGCTGGGTTCCGGGGTTCAATCCTCGGTCCTAGCACAGATTTATCTGATTGCCCGAACCTTTCCTTCACCTCTGACAAGACGTGTATTAATCACAACTTGTGAATGTGTTGAATGCCAGGCCTCCACCGTGGTTCGGATTCCACGTTAAACTGTAGGTCCTCCATTTCATCTCACAATCACCCTACCATTACACATTAGCGTAAGTGCGTGTGAACTGAACGGGTAGTAAGACACGGTGATGATGATAATAATAATAATAATAATAATAATAATAATAATAAAACTATCCCTTCACCTAACTTTTCTCTCGTAACCAGTTGGCGCATTTGAATCAAAACCAGTTTTAACTGATATAAACTATTCGAATAATGTATATAATAACCGGCCCCGTGATGTAGTTGTCAGTGCAAATGACCATGAACCTAAGGGTTCCGGGTTCAATTCCCGGATAGACCTTTGGGTATTTTTCCAAAAAGGGAAATTACCCCAAATGGTCTCCAATGTTTGTTAATTTTAGTTAAGGGTTTCTACAAATTCAACAGCCTCATACTCACTATTATCATCACCTCAACTCATCAGGACATAGAAAGAGCCTCCACGGAAAGGATGTACGATTAGTACATTCGGGCATCTCCTGGGCAACGGTACATTACTATTGGTCTATAAATCATGTAGCCCAGACGCGCAATATTACTATTATTATTATTATTATTAGTTGAAAAATTACACCTGGATAAAGGAATCGCACCCATAACTGTAAGCTTAGCGTAAAATAGCTCAACAACTGAGCTATCCAGGGATCGTCCCTTGTTTAGGGTAGTTCTTTAGTCATAGTTTAAGACAAAGAGCCAGTTTCATAGTCAGATTTAGTACGCCTAAAGTTCTAGTCGATACTAAATACAGGACGACACCTACCTAGACCAAAATGGAATGGGCCAGTTTCGCATATGAAACTGGCCCATTCCGTTCAATTTCAGGTAGGTGAAGTCTTGTATTTTAGTATAGCGCCGCACTTGAGGCGTACTAAATCTGACTATGAAACTGGTCCAAAGTCTACATTGGTGCCTTTAGCCAATGGTCTCGGGTTTGATTCCCACGTCCAGGTGTATTTTTTTTTCAAAGCATTCTACTTTTATTCAGATACGGCTAATCTCCGTAAATATATAGATAATTGTACAGCGCTATTTTCATCACAGAGTATTAACTAGATCAAGATGGATTGAGTTTTATCTATAACGTTTGTGGTACTCTTCATTCCTTCTCTCGCAGCCCCCCTAAACCCCCCCTTTTTTTTTCAACACACTATTCCCTTCTCCTTTTACACCCGCGTCAACCAGGCAGGCATTCGCTTGGAGCCCGCAGTTCCGATACCACACTGTGTGGTATTGACATACCATTCCATTAACCACGACCAATCGCGTGGAAGGAAAGAACCGGAGACAACAGAAAATAGCTCTAAAACTGGATCTCATTCAAGTTGAGAGTGTGTAGCATTCATATGGCTACAAGCTAATGTTAGTCAACGAGTCATCAAAATATTACTTACCCAATATCACCATCCCGGCTGCAGTCGAGAAAACGTAAACACATCCAGCCCCTACTTCAACCGGTCAACGACTGCCTTTGTGAAGCAAGAGTTCGGACACGCCCCGCTAGAGTTCGCTGCATATTGCCAACCTTCGCTTACCCCAGAAGAAGAGAATTTTCGTTCGAGAATACACGAGTTCGGCTTCTCGAATAATACCGATGTTTCCATGGTCACGCACGTTCCCCCCCTTCCTTTGTGGATCCTGTCTCTTATGTTCATGAAGTTTGCACCGTATAAAAGACCGTCCAGAAAACTATGGCATCACTCTTAGGCCAGGTCTGGAAGCAGACGGACGAAGCTTAGGCTTCAAGGACTTGTTCATAAAAAAAAAATGTAAGGAGAAATTCATTTTTGGCATAAGGATAATTCTGGAATTAATCAAAATTCTCTTTCGGCTTTATTTTTTTTAAATTAGGAAAGTTTGATATTATTCTTCATTGTCTTGAACACTAAATTTAAACTAAACTATTTAGCTTGTGAATTATATTTCACAATTAATTTGTTAATGATTTACTTTGGATAATTAAGTAAGGACATTACGTCATAGTATTCCAAAATTAGTAATGTTATGCGTTAAGTATGTTTTTTGTAAACATTGAATTTATACTTAATTATGTAACTTATGAATCATATTTTACATTTAATCTTGTTAAGGATCTACCTTTGGAGAGTTCAGTAAGAACATTATGTTAGAATATTCCAAATTTAATAAGGTTATGCGCTAAGTATGACATTCGTAAAAAGTGAGTTTAATCTGAACTATTTGACTTACGAATTATATTTCTAAATTAATGTGACAAGGATTTGTTTGAAAAAGGTCATCTATAACATTAGATTGTAATATTTTTTATTATGAGTAATGTTACGCCTGAATATCTACATATTGTTAATGTTTCTAATACATATAATAAAATGTTATTTATGACTTGCAATATTTTAGTTAATCCAGGTTATCCCTAGTTTTAAGTAAACATACTACCCTGGCATCTCGCCTCCTTGTTTTCTCTTTTTTATCTAATCAAATATATATATAAATTTTGTTGTAAGGAGGACCGTGTTTCCTTTTTTTATTGGGACGTATTACGGGTCCAGCATCTTCAAAATAATTACTCTCACTGCCCACTCTAATTTACTTTTCTTTACTTATCCTTTTATTGTTTTCTTTTATTTGTATTTGGGCCCCTCTAAGCCGAGAGTTTGGGCTGCAAAGCTGCGCCACTCTGCTATAGAGTGCGTGCAAGTGTGCGTTCAATATAATATTAATGCTTTGACCTTTTGTTTCATGAACTTATCATCCAACATGGACACCGCACCTGGGAGCGTGGTTAACAGCAGATCAGATGTATACAGACTGAATTCAGTGGATCTTCGCCGGGAGCTCAAGGAGAGAGGCATCTCGTTCCCCCCAGAGGCTACTGTTGGTGTATTGCGGTCCCTGCTGTCAGAAAGTATCAGTAAGTCCAGCGACACTGATAATATTAATATTAGACAAAGCATTAGCCAGCCCCCTCTGGAAGATTCCGAGCCAGGCAAATCAGATCTTTTAGAGTTCAATAGGGCTCGTGAGCAAGTTACTCCCCCCAGGGCTTCTGTTAACTATCAGCAGGTTACGGCCACCTCGAAAACTCAGAGTAAGGTGGCAGGTGAGCGTTTAAAGCTACTTCAAGTTTGTGACGGTCAGTCTTGTTCGGCCTTATTTAATTTCCTATTAGAGGCAAATAGAGTTGCTAAACTTAGACTAGTGGATGATGTTGAGTTCCTGACGTTATGTTTAGGGAGAACTTCGGGTTTTTTAGCACACCTAGTTTCTGAATGTTTACAATTAGGACTTCCTTGGAATATAGTAAAGGGCCGCATCCTTGAATCTTTATGCTCAAAGAGAGAGAAGGAGAGACTTTGTAAGGAAATGGTACGGCGCTTTCAGCGGCCCCAGGAACCGTTCCGGTTGTTCGTCCTGGCTATTTCAGAAGCCGCAGAGATATTAAATTTAAATCTCGCCGAGGAAGAAGTAGTAGAGATTATTTTAGAGAATGTTTCGCCGTTAACTAGGAGACACTTTGTATTTTCAACAAACCTACCACCCTGACAGAATTATATTCTTTGGCATTTAATATCGAGGGTTCATTGTTAGCAGAAAAAGAATATCTCGAAGACTACCCAGCGCGAGTTCATAATAACTCCCCTCAAAATAGGGTGGTATCGGCTTCAGCTACTGCTCCCTCTAATGTTGATCCTTTAGCTAGGCAGTCCCGGAGGCCGATTGGTGTTATTAGAAGGGCAGATGTATCTCATATTAAGTGCTTTCGTTGTGGTCGTTTTGGGCACTACCAACGTGATTGTTTAGGGGGAAACGCTTAACGCGGGATGTTGAAAAGGGGCCCATCTCGCGTAAGGATTATAATCAGACCTGTCCCCTTCCTCCTGTTGTAGTGGTTACGATTGGGTCAAATACCGGATCGGCCCTACTGGATACTGGTTCTAGTGGATCTTTTATCAACTCTAGTTTTCTAGATAGTATAATTGGGTTGAGGAAAATTCCTATTGAAAGGATAGTTACGAAGCCATTCGTTGTGGGAAATGGGGATTTGTTACTAGCTAGAAAGAAGGTAGTTTTGTCCATTAAAATTGCTGGATTTTCTTGGAAAAGAAGTTTGTTTTGTGTACCGGCCCTCCCCTACGATATAATATTGGGAAACGATTTTTTGTGGGAAACTGGAGCTATAATTAATTCGAGTCTGGGAGAATTAACTTTTGGGTTCTCCCCAAGGAATAAAATTGCTTTTTGTCGCTCCTCTAAGTTTTCTTCCATGTACATCATAAATAGGGACGAAGATATTATTAATGGTATTATTTCAAGGTTTTCTGATGTTATTACCCCCAGACTTGGTAAATGTGATGTATTACCTTATGAGATTGTGGTTGAGGACAACGTCCCTGTGAGGTCAGGTCCCTACACGTGTGCCCCCCCCAAAATGCAGATTTTCAGAGAGTTGATTGAGGATCTAGAATCCAAAGGAGTCATACGTCCGTCTAATTCTCCCTATGCCAGTCCCGCATTTATTATACCCAAGAAAGGGGATGGTTATAGATTGGTGGTAGACTATAGGAAAATAAACAAAAAAATTCAATTCGACCCTTACCCAATGCCGAGTATTGACTCAGCTTTTCAGCACCTAGGTAGAGCGAAGGTATTCAGTCTTATTGACCTTAATGCAAGTTTTTTGCAATGCGCCCTGGTCGAGTCATCAAAGAAATATACGGCATTTGTCACCCCTTGGAGGCAGTATGAATTTAATCGTGTTCCCTTGGGTTGTAGTATAGGTGGACAAGCTTTGAGTCGGGTCCTTGATCACGTCCTTTCTGATATCAAGTTTAAGTACGTATTTAATTATCTAGATGATATATGTGTGTACAGCGACTCTATGAGTGATCATGTGAAGCATTTAGAGGAAGTATTAGGTCGATTGCGTAGAGTAGGCTTGACTGTTAACCCAGATAAAGTCACGTGGGCGAAGTCTTCCATTAAATATTTGGGCTATGTAATCTGTTCTGGAAATCTTCTCGTTGACCCTGAGCGCATCCGCCCTATAGTAGAATACCCCCCACCTAGGAATCTTAAGGGTGTCATGCGTTTCATCGGCATGTGCGCGTATTATGCTAGGTTCATTCCATCTTTTTCTGAGATTGCCGCGCCCCTTAACTCCTTAAAAAAGAAGGGTGTTACCTTTAGTTGGGGGGCGGAGCAGGCTCGTGCTTTCAATCTTTTAAAAGAGAAACTCATCTCACCCGAGGTATTGAGAATGCCTGACTTTTCTATGCCGTTCCTTCTTCATGTTGATGCTTCGGCTGTTGCGCTAGGGGCTGTGCTGTCCCAGAGGACTTCGGAGGGTGTCAGGCCGGTGGCGTTCGCTAGCCGGACACTCACCGAGGCCGAAAGGAGGTACAGCGCCTATGATAAAGAATGCTTGTCCTGTGTTTATGGTATAGAACGGTTCGCTGATTATTTAGAACAGAGAAAATTTGAACTGTATACGGATAACCAGGCGCTCGCTTGGATGTGGAACCATCCAAAGCAATTAGGTAAAGTAGGAAGGTGGGTTTGGAGGTTGTCCCGATTTAGATTCTCGACCCATCACATTTCCGGGAAACTCAATGTTACTGCGGATGCCCTTTCACGCATGGCGGAAGACCGTGACCCTATTGGTTCAGAGGAAGTTATGCCAGCTTCATGTGTGATAAAGTCAATCCCCGAGTCCTTTGTTTCTATCAGGGATCATCAGGGAAGTGACCCATGGTGCCGTGAAATCATGGATAGGATCCAAAAAGGGGAACAAGTGGGGCAATATTCGATATGGAAGGATTTGCTTGTTATCAACCTGGCTAAAGGGAAAGGCAGGAAGGTCGTTGTTCCTGTGGCTGTACGCCCCATGTTAATGAAATATTTTCATAATTCTATATTTGGAGGTCACCTTGGTGTATTAAAGACAGTTAGGAAAATTTCTCGAGAGTTCTTTTGGCCTGGACAATATCAGGACGTTAAGGATTGGGTGAATCGTTGCGAGGATTGTCAGATGGCCAAACCAGCCCATAATTCCAGGGTTGGACTACATTCGGCCGATGTAGCCCAACGCCCCTGGGAGAAAGTGTTCGTTGATTATGTGGGGCCTATCACCCGGTCATCTCTGGGAAACACTTGTATTCTCGTTTTGGTTGACGCCTTCTCTAAATTCGTGATGTTGATTCCTCTACGTAACATGAAAGCTAGGACTACTGTTAACGCCCTGTGTCGGCGTGTTTGGGCATTCTTTGGGGCTCCCCGAGCCATAGTTAGTGACAACGGACCCTGTTTTAGATCTGTCTCTTTTCATGACATGTGCTTCGAGTGGGGCATTAGACATATCACCACCAGTCCTTACCACCCGGGGCCTAACCACGTAGAACGTTTTAACAGAAACCTAGGAATAGCCTTGACGATTTTTCATAGTCAAAATCAATTGAAGTGGGATCAGGAGTTAGATTTCCTGAATATGGCATTTAATTCTGCCTACCACGAATCGACCGGATGTTCGCCATCTTCTGTGTTCCTAGGACGGGAGCTGATTCACCCCCTTTTCAATATCTGGGACATCCACCCGTTGTTAGAGGATAGTGATGAGGTATCCCTGGAGGAGAAGTGTAGAAGTGCCTTAGATCACCTTAGGAAGGCACAGAGGAGGGTGGCTAATGTATATAATAAAGGTAGGATTCCCGTTTCATTTAAAGTTGGCGACCTTTTTCTGTGTAAAAATTTTCCCTTGAGCTCCGCGGTCGACAAAAGATCAGCGAAGCTGTGTCCCAGGTGGTGTGGACCATGGGAGCTGAATAAGTTTCTCACCCCTGTCACGGTCCTCCTCCAGAAAGTTGCCGACGCTTCCGAGACAAGACGCGCTCATGTCAGCCACATAAAGAGCGCTGACCTAAGAGTCACTAGGGATAACAGACGGCAAGTCATGTGATTTAGGTTAAGTGTTATTGATATTTAGTTATAAGTTGCTCGTAGGTTTAAGTTTATCCATGATGCAAGCCCGGGCCCGAGGCAAAAATGGACATGAAATTGTGTGGGACTTCATCAAGATATCTTGGAGAAGCCAGTCCGACGACGTACAAGATGGTGGCCACAATCTCGTGCGAGATAAGCATAATGAACCCTGTGTACAAGAGGAAACCGTTTGTTGTGACTATTTTTGCAATAGTATTGTTTTCTTACATCCTCGTATGAGAGCGAGGAGGTAGTCATGTGGCCAACGAATGCAGGTAATCTTCGAGAAGATTAAGAAGACCCTGCGTTAAGACTCAAATGTGTCACTCTAAGTTTTATGAACTCTAACTTGTGTCTCTTATGTGCAGCTTCATGAACTCCTGTGTTCCGGCATCTTCCATACACCTTTTTCCTTTCTTATGTGCGTGGCCGAATGAATAGCCGAGGGGAAACAACTCTGGGACATAGAAGGAGGCATCAGCAACCTCATCTGTAGTCAGCTTGGGAGCTGAAGTACAAGTCAGCGCATTGGCGAATGACGTTCCAGTCCACTATGGGGCGGCGTCCGGCTAGAGACGCTACTTACTGATTACTGAGACCCACCGAGTATAGATGGGACTGCAATGGCCGGCGATCATCACGACGTCTAACAAGCGATGGAAGTACTTCTGTGGACCTCCTTCAACCCATGGCGCAGGAGAGAGTCGGGGATGCCACACCCCCCCCCCACACACCTTCACCTGATCAAGAGGGGGAGATTTGTAGCATTCATATGGCTACAAGCTAATGTTAGTCAACGAGTCATCAAAATATTACTTACCCAATATCACCATCCCGGCTGCAGTCGAGAAAACGTAAACACATCCAGCCCCTACTTCAACCGGTCAACGACTGCCTTTGTGAAGCAAGAGTTCGGACACGCCCCGCTAGAGTTCGCTGCATATTGCCAACCTTCGCTTACCCCAGAAGAAGAGAATTTTCGTTCGAGAATACACGAGTTCGGCTTCTCGAATAATACCGATGTTTCCATGGTCACGCACGTTCCCCCCCTTCCTTTGTGGATCCTGTCTCTTATGTTCATGAAGTTTGCACCGTATAAAAGACCGTCCAGAAAACTATGGCATCACTCTTAGGCCAGGTCTGGAAGCAGACGGACGAAGCTTAGGCTTCAAGGACTTGTTCATAAAAAAAAAAATGTAAGGAGAAATTCATTTTTGGCATAAGGATAATTCTGGAATTAATCAAAATTCTCTTTCGGCTTTATTTTTTTTAAATTAGGAAAGTTTGATATTATTCTTCATTGTCTTGAACACTAAATTTAAACTAAACTATTTAGCTTGTGAATTATATTTCACAATTAATTTGTTAATGATTTACTTTGGATAATTAAGTAAGGACATTACGTCATAGTATTCCAAAATTAGTAATGTTATGCGTTAAGTATGTTTTTTGTAAACATTGAATTTATACTTAATTATGTAACTTATGAATCATATTTTACATTTAATCTTGTTAAGGATCTACCTTTGGAGAGTTCAGTAAGAACATTATGTTAGAATATTCCAAATTTAATAAGGTTATGCGCTAAGTATGACATTCGTAAAAAGTGAGTTTAATCTGAACTATTTGACTTACGAATTATATTTCTAAATTAATGTGACAAGGATTTGTTTGAAAAAGGTCATCTATAACATTAGATTGTAATATTTTTTATTATGAGTAATGTTACGCCTGAATATCTACATATTGTTAATGTTTCTAATACATATAATAAAATGTTATTTATGACTTGCAATATTTTAGTTAATCCAGGTTATCCCTAGTTTTAAGTAAACATACTACCCTGGCATCTCGCCTCCTTGTTTTCTCTTTTTTATCTAATCAAATATATATATAAATTTTGTTGTAAGGAGGACCGTGTTTCCTTTTTTTATTGGGACGTATTACGGGTCCAGCATCTTCAAAATAATTACTCTCACTGCCCACTCTAATTTACTTTTCTTTACTTATCCTTTTATTGTTTTCTTTTATTTGTATTTGGGCCCCTCTAAGCCGAGAGTTTGGGCTGCAAGTGGACCTGAACAAAAAGGTGAGGTGAATATTGTGATGTTTATATGAAATAATGTTACGTTTCGTAAAAAATTCTCTCTTAATTTGTTCTGTAAAATTTCGAGAAATTTTCTATTATTTTTTTTCTTAAATAAAACCCAAATTCTCACTAAATCCCAAGTTTTAAGGTTTCCACATTAGTTTAATTATTTTTTTCAAGAAAATTAACACCATAAAACCCTTCATAAATTTATCTCTATACCCTGAGATCCAATGATTTGAAAATTTTCATCTATAATTACTGGAGAAAAATAAAGAAGAGTTGCAAGAAATGATGGACTGGCAGGTGGAGATATGGAAAGGATATGGCATTGGAGATCAACATCAAAAGTGAAGAGCCGCTGAAAATCAAAAATTGGAAACCAGGGGTTGGGAAAACAAAGCAGTTGCTTTCCCTCCACTCATTTTCCAACACATTATTTGTGGATTTATGTATATGTTACACCCCAATAATGAAACTGCCCTTTTAACGAATCGAATTCGTGAACTGGCCTGTTCTATTGACCATTTCACGAACTTGTCAAAAATTGCGTTCTCTCTTGCACATTTCATGAACTGTAATTTATTGTGATACCGTATCTGCTACAAGCTTAACTTAAATTCGTTTCATGATATATTAACACTCCATAACACGCGTCCTTTGAATGTACATTAACACACGCCATGTATCTGGGAGATACAAAATAAATTCTACACTATTAAACTAATTCAACCTAAAATAACCCAACCTTTCATTCTAAAACGATTTAAAGGTAAATTAACTCAAAGACCAAACTTGTTTTCCGCTTGTCCATTTCACGGACTGGACAGAAGTGCAATGAACAAGGGAAGAAGACAGTTCACGGAATGCTCATAAATTTTCCCAACTCATGAAATGGGCAATTTTACTTTTGGGACGTAACATATATAATAGGCACTAGGTTCCACCTTCCCCCAAACCTGCCCTTTCATCTATTTGAAATGTTGCAAGCCACCACGGTGGAAAGTCCAAAGTAAAATTTACCGATTGAAAATTTACCGAAATCGTTTATCTCTTAGTCTTTGGTTCACTGTTCACTCTCCGTTCTTAGTCGATTCCTTTATTCATCATAAAGATGATAGTTGTTATTTAACAATCAGGTGGGAAATGCTCTCTA
This sequence comes from Timema podura, assembly GCA_033556935.1. Classification (NCBI taxonomy): domain Eukaryota; kingdom Metazoa; phylum Arthropoda; class Insecta; order Phasmatodea; family Timematidae; genus Timema; species Timema podura. Next base: position 51,907,434 of record JAVRXN010000012.1, on the reverse strand, counting down.
AGCCAAACCTAACAACTCCTAACTTAAAGTAACCTGGGCTTGATAGTGGAGTTGTTAAGAATAACATTCACTTTTTGATACTAGCATACAATTTTGATATACTGGAATAGTTTTTTGTGGTGGATAAAATAGGGTATAGTTCCACAGTTGAAAAGTTATTTTATATCCATCATCTTGAAAAAATGCTACCCTATAGCAGTTTTTCTCATTTATCTCGTAAACCGTTCGTTATATCAAAGTGTTTGTTACACTAAATTATAAAGAAGAAAACATTGTCCAATCTAACAGTGAAACGTTTGGAGTATAGTTACCATTTGTTGACTTTATTCTTTCAAATTATTTTCCCACTACGCTCAGGTTACGTTAGGTTATTTTAATATTTTCCAATATCCTTTGTAGTTATATGAGGGGGGAGGGGGGGTGCCAACAAGCTTTTCGTCCGGGTGTAAAATTTAACTCTGGCCACCCCTGAGTAGCTGAATGTGGTTTATTTACAATTCCCTCTCAACTTATTTGACATACATCTGTGCCCAGTTTGTTGCCAAGCTATGGTGTTGGGGGGGGTAGGGGAGGGGTGGGCATAGTGCGTTGCAAGAAGGGTTGAATTATTTCATTTGAACGAGCGGCACCATTTGAAGATAGTTTATATTCTCTGCAGTCATCAAGATTTTTTTTTTTCATTCTTACAAAAATCCAGTTTACTTCTAAGGATTCATCCTTTTTTTTTCTTTATCACTATAAATACGTCAAGAAATACGTACAAAGGATGGAGTTGCTGGAAATAATAATAATCGAAACCGCAGCCCTTATAGCTGTGAACTCAACTGAAAACCCGTAGACAAAGTTGAATTTATTTACTTTTAACATAGAGAGGTGCTGTTAAAAACTTAAACATTTGGCATTTCGTCTGACTGTATGGATGTTTGTTCCAATACAACTGTCAAACGTGTTGGCCAATTTTAGCGAAATTTAACAGTGACATTTTTTGAACTTAGGCTGAGATATGTATGTACATGTTGTTTCAATCTGGTTATCGGTTTAAATACGGCGTCCCCTCAAAAGGTTTTCGTTTAGAAGCTCATAGACTCGTTTAAACTTAAAATTTCACGCAATAGAAAGAGTACCTAGGGCTTTTTTTTTTTTTAATTTTGACACGTATTGTGAGATTGAGAAATTAAACCGTGTGAACAACAGTTATTCTTTATGAATATAGTTTACTATTTGATATTACTTTAATTTTTTTCTATCTAACTTTATCGCCAAAGAAAAAATATCAATATCGCATGTGCACTCACATAGGCGTGGCAGTCGGGCAGTAAAGCGCACTTTGACATTTGTTTTGAGTTCTTGGAAGAGTTCCTTACGTGTATTTATTTCAATTATTAGTATTATTTTACTGTACAGTACAGTACAGTACAGTACTGTAAATAAGAAAATGGGCAGTTTGTATTAAAACAAAGTTAAATGTTTAACGAAGTTTTTTAAAAAATTAGACAAATCCACACTGAAAATTATTTACACTCGGTTTCCATATTATCCAACTTTTCCGCTATTCATCCTGGAATTCCACCATTTAAGGCCAAATTAACGCGACTTTAGTGTATGTATATTATATATATATATTAAAATTTATAGTGAAAACCAAATGGTGACCTGGCGGTCTAAAGGGTAAGGTATCGGACTTATGTGCTGAGGGTCCGGAGTTCAATCCTCAGTCTCAGCAAACAATTATCTGACTGCCCAAACCCTTCCTTCACCTCTGACAAGACGTGTATTGATCACAACTTGTGAATGTGTGGAATGCCAGGCCTCTACCGTGGTTCGGATCCCACGTTAAACTGTAAGTCCTCCATTTTCATCTCACAATCACCCTAACATTGAACATTAAAGTAAGTGCGTATAATCCGAACGGGTAGTAAGACGAGGTGATGATAATAATAATAATAAAGTGAACATTGTTTCGTTCTGTTCTGTCACTTACCCCCGAACATAAGAGATATAAATGCACGTATTTTCAAAACCATTTTATAAAACAAGCTTATCCAAGCTTTCTTTCAACATGTTAATCTCAAAAATAGTTTCGTACTTGAAACTTCCCAAAGTTTTGGAATACAATAGTCACACATCCAAGATCTCAGAAAATAGTAAGCTGTTAGCTGATGTAGAAACTTGAGGAATTAATTGGAAAACTCCATTAACAACTAAACTACAGCGTTCGTGAGAGCTCTTGTACACAATTGAACTTTAATAACGAGGTTTTTAGTGAAGTAATGAACACAAGACATGTGCACTCTTGTTTTAATACAATTTAAAATTTAAGAGTACTTGCGTCTCAAACAAATGAGTTACCAAACCTTTTGTCACATCCCTGGAAGGAGCATTTGTTTACGAATTTGTAGTTCAGGGAGAATCGATAGGGGTAAGGAATCATTCAAAATTTATTATCTTAGAAAACATTTTTCCTGAACAAAATTTTGCATATCTTCAAGAGCGTACGTAGAAAGCTAATTATTCTTAGAAGAAAAGAAGGGGGTTCTATAAAGTGGACGTAATATATTATAAATTTAGTTTTTATATAAGGAATATAAATATATATGATGAAGCAAATATATGAAGGTAGAGTGTGTGGATCAAAAAAAAGGGGTAGGCCATGTAAGACTTGGCTAAATGTTGTAGACGAATGTATTTAAAAGAGAAACATTAAGAGTTTTAATAATAGAAGGGGAGGGTCGGGTTCAACTCGGTCCGGCACAGATTTTATTGATGCAACTCTTCTTCACTATGAAGCGTGATTATCACAACTTGTGAATGTGAGGATGCCAGGCTATACGTGGTTCGGATTCAGTTAAACTGTAGGTCTATTACTCAAATAAGCCTACCATTGTACATTAGGTAAGTGCGTATACCGAAGGGTAGTAACGCGTGCTAATAATAATAATAATTAATAATAATAATAATAGAAGAGCATGTATGACTCGGTGTATGGATGTTGTTGAAACACGGAGTATTCAAGGATAGGGAAGTGGGGAGAAAGTTAGTGAGGATGGATTAAGTACTTTTTTTTGGGCGATTAAATGCAGTTTCTTGCCTACCCTGTAAGGAAATGGCGTGATTAGGTATGTTTTTATATAAATGTATTTGTAAGGTTGTCGGGTGTTTTGGAATTGTATATTGGCTGTATACTAATATGTTAAATGTACCCAATTAAACTCGACCCCACTAAGATGAAAAATATTGAGGTTTAATAGGGTGTTAATTCTTGATGAGTTACACTCCTAAAACAAGTTTTGTATGTTTAAATGTTGAATAATATTTCTTGTTTGTCCTTTTTTATACGAATATACGCTACTTACACTGTGAGGAAACCATATATTTAAAGGGGAAAAGGATTCCAAACCAGCGCAATGTGTTGGTCTTAAATTTAACTAAATTGAATTAAATAGGGTGAGATGAAATTTTTATATAAATATCTCACAGCCCTACATGAGGTGAGATGAAATTTTATAAAAAATCTCAGAGCACTAAATGGGGGAAATTACTTCATTATTGTTACTCTACATAATAGTAGATGTAACTTTATTTGAAAAAGCATCTCAAGTCCTATTATAGATTTAGTTATGAACGATTTAATTAAAATTTAACACACCACATTGTATGGATAACTTGAGTATTGATTTATTAAAAATAATACCTAATATTTGCCTTATCTATTAATGTAATAAAAGATACAGTAATTTTTATAAAAATGAATGTCATACACTTTGTTTACGGATTAACATATCTTAAGCTAAAAAGAATTATATAGCTTCACGTGAAATGGTCGGTGACGATGGTTAAGGCTAGTTTTCCGCAATATATAAACATGCGTGACTGGAGATTATGGCTCATCTGGCAGTGTGTAATTAGGGTAGTTTTTTCCTAAATATTTTTCCCACTTTCTCCATGAAAATGCGGTTACATTTCCCTTTAAGTTAAACCTTTCTTATTCCTAGCCAATTAGCGTAATTAGTACATAAACGTATGTCCCGAATGAGTAGTAAGAAGAAACAAATAAAAAAGAGGGTAAAAATTAAAAAACCCATAAAAAGAGGGTAAAAATTAAAAACCCACAAAAAAGAGGGTAAAAATTAAAAACTCATAAAAAAGAGGGTAAAAATTAAAAAACCCATAAAAAGAGGGTAAAAATTAAAAACCCATAAGAAAAAGGGCAAAAATTAAAACCCATAAAGAAGAGGGTAAAAATTAAAGCCCATAAAAAGAGGGTAAAAATTAAAACCCATAAAAAGAAGGGTAAATTTAAAACCTTAAAAAGGTAAAATTTAAAAACCTCAAAAAATGAGGGTTAAAATTTAAACCATAAATAGAGTGTAAAATTCTAAAACCATAAAAATGAGGTAATAAATAAATATTCCCATAATGAGTGGTAAAAAAAAAAATAAAAAAGAGGGTAAAAATTAAAAACCCATAAAAAAAGGTAAAAATTAAACCCATAAAAAAGAGGGTAAAAATTAAAAACCATAAAAAAGAGGGTAAAATTAAAACCCATAAAAAAGAGGGTAAAAATTAAAACCCATAAAAAACAAGTTAAAAATTAAAACCCATAAAAAAGAGGGTAAAAATTAAAACCCATAAAAAAGTATTTAAGGTTTAAATCTTGATATTTATAAATACGAGTAAAAAAAAAGCAACTCCAGTCCTTTCCCGTCGGCAAAAACAGGTCACGTGCTGTATCAAACATACCATGACGTTCAACACGCCATGAAATGGCTTAAGTCGGTCTCTCCTGCCTTCTCACGTATTAAGGCAACATTTCCGTGAACGAAACTGGTAGCAAGCCGCAGCGAAGGAGAAAATAAGAGTAAAGGAAGGTTTTACTGTGCCCGTGCGGTATATAAGTATTTTCAAAGTTGCCGGCACTGTGGTGGTTAACTGCCAATAAAAGAGCATGGCTCTAGGGACAAGTAAACTACAATATTGACGGAACCTATTTTTATTTTTTTTATTTTTTTTAAACCCACCCTTTGCTTTCATAAGTCTCAGAGAGCTTTTTTAATTTAAAGGATTTAACCCGGTCTCTCCCAGACACGTTATTTTTTATGGTAGCAGTTGTAAACCATAAAAGTATTTTTGGTAGGAAGAGCCTTATTTGACAGTTATTCAATTTACTAAAATTTATTTAGTATGTTTCATATGTCAACTAGCTGTCACTTTCTAGTGTTAAGAAAAAATTAGTACGCATGTACTTATTTTGAAGAAGTAGTTTATCTTTAAATTGAAAACGAGAGTAAAATCTATATTTACTAATAAATATACAGTTAAAGGCATACTGAGTAATATCCCTATGATATACAGGGTGCTTGGAAAATCATAGCCCAAACTGCACGTGTAGCTTGTTTTAACAAAAAAAATAAAAATCCCTATACACTTACATCCGGAAAACTATGCTAATACCATTAAATTGTGCCAAATATCAGCGTACAGTGCCGGGAGAGCAAAGTTGTCAAGCGTGCATGTACAACGGTTGCATAGAGGTTAGGCGCGTGGCACTACACACTTTTGACATCTTGGAGCACGACAGCAGAACACACGATAATTAATAGTAAACAACACACCAGTCCATCTATAAATGCGAATCCGTTCTGAGGGTCATCATTAACGGTCCTGCACCACATAAAAGTGCTTGCCATTATTACATGTGCAGTGCCACGCGCCTAAATAATATGCAACTTGTTGTTAACGCATGCTCGAACAGCTTTGCTCTTCTGGTGTTTACGCTTGAAACTTGAACACAATTTAATGGTATTAGCATAGTTTTCCGGATGTAAGTGTAAAGGGATTTTGTATTACTTTTGGTTCAAACAAGCTATATGTGCAGTTTTGGGCTATGAGTTCCGAACATCCTGTATATATATATATATATATATATATATATATTTATTATTTATATATATATTTCTATATATATTATATATATATACTGCTCATGTAAATTGTATTTAGGAGCTTTGATGCCCCTGGCTTGTTCATTATCTCTAGCATAATTAAACAAAGTAGGAACTTCTCGGTATAAACCATTCTTCGCCTGTCGAAGCAATATTTTTGTATATATCTTCATTCCTTATTGATTCCTTTCTGGGATTCTAAAGCATCTGTATTTTAGGTAGTATTATTGTAGTCTCATGAAACCTTCATTCATATTTATATAATAAAACTAAATATTTGTTTAACCAGGCCTGGTATGTTGGTAATTATTTTACGAGGTAATATCATTAAGTTCTCGAGCCGCAACATTCCCATCCCTATATTATTTTATTTTTAAGATGTCCCCTTCTTTTTAACACCTATAAAAAAGGTGGGTGCTTCATGAGGAAAAAAATTATATACTTTTAAATCCATGATTGATGTTAGCTAAAAAAACACACACATTATTTGAATCCTAGCTATCGCAATTTTAACACAATTTTAAGACTCGTTATTTTAATGATAAGAATCGCTAATTAAAAATCTGATGGTGTGCCTTGAAAATTTTAATGCGTGTTTCAGAGTGCCGTCAGTTAATTAAGATTCTCTCAGAAGATCGAGGAGAAAATACCAGTCAGGTGTTTTAGAGGGGACAGTTTTCCTAAATGGTTATCTTGTCTTAGTCCACACAAATTTTGATACTTTTTTTAATTCTACCTTCTCTTTTCTTACTCCAGTAACGTGATTAATATAAGTGCGTTCAAACAGAGCAGGTAGTGAGATGCGGTGACCACACATGTGTATATAATAATTTGTTACGGTCAAGATTGCAAAAATCTCTAAGTGTTTAGGTCAGAACCCGATGCACATGGGTTCAAGCCCAGCCGCAGTCGATGGATTTTTTTTCCTGGGTGATATAAATCTGTAGCACAACTTCCTTCGTAGAGGAAGTAAAACCGTCGGCCCCATCTCGATTGCGGCATGTGAAAAAACCCTGGAAGATATGTGAAAATACCTTTCCCAGGCAACATTGGTAGACCCCTTTAATCTCACTCAAAGAAATTCTCGTATGCTTATATAAACAGTAGGTTCAAAAATTTCACGTTAAATAGTTTAGTAAATAAAGTAAAAACATGGAAAAATAATAATAATTGAACTAGAAAAAAATTCAAGGTAAGGGACTATAATTATTTTTGCTTCGTACACCATGTAGGATTAAAAAAAAGATAAGAAAAAGAGGAAACTTATTTTTTGGGGTGAACCTCGTGTTCATACCACCAAGAGAACACGTTTATTATCATTGTATTTTGATGTAGGTGCAATAAGCCCCTAAAAGCTAACCCCTTAGAGTAGCTTATGGCTCGCACTACTCACACATTCACAAACAGGTAAACACAGAAAGAGAGAGACAAATATATAGAGAGAGACACACGCACTCATGCAATATGAATACTTAATGAACTAACCGCAAGCTTCACTGGTACAGCGAAGGACCCTCCGCCCCCTTAATACCCTCATCTCTCGTAGAGTTTATCTGTAACAACGCGTCATGTCCTGTCGGAAAGTTGAATCCAGGAAAGTTGAGAACAGACTCAGCAAACTAAGTCAATATTTGTGATTCTGTGGTTCGTTACCCTCCCGCGTCAAGAGCCCTTAAGGTGGAAGCGTCAGTAACGCGAGTTATTTTACAGGTTTTTTTTTAGAGCAAAACATTTTTTGATGGTGAAAATAAATCAATATTCCTTCATTACAAACAAAGAGTTTAATTTTATTCACATGGTGATGTCAATAGTTGTTGAATATCTGTCATTAGATGACTTTTTTTAAAAAATGAAGAGAAAAAGTTCTCATTAAATTCCGGAACAGACAGATATTCAAGAAATTTTGAGCTCATCATGTGAAGAAAATTATATTCTATGTTTTTAATGGAGCAATATTTTATTTATTTATGACCCAAAAAAATTGCCATAAGAACTGCAAAAACACTGTTTTTCTCGCTCCTTTACCCTTCCACCCTTAGGTACGATCCGTAGACCATATATACCGTCTATCAAATGTAGCTATTTAGCAAGCCTTCCCCCTCTTGACTCTTGTCCCCCAAGGAAAAACTTACATACAAGGACGTTGCCCAAGCTGTGACGTCCGTAAACGTCAAGATATGATTTCCCACGCTAATGAATTTACGTTTTACTCAGCGAATTTTAATGATATAACGTTGAAACAGAAATTGTAAATTCTTAATATAATTCTAAAATAAACATACGTTGTCACAACATTATTATTTTTATATTTAAGTAGTTTTTTACTTAAATTATTGTTCTATCAATTCTCTACAACTGGCTATTTGTCTTGGTCACGAAAATGTCCTGTAGGAGTCTTCCTGCCAGGATGTAGATTTTAAAAAAGTCCTTGGTAGCGAAAGTATATCTAGGATAGGAAACAAGAAAAAGGTAATTCTAGAAAACCAAGATAATGTTTTCAAGGTGCTAACATTAAAGTTACCGTGTAAACTCGTCAGAGGAAGAGGGGAAGATCTAAAAGAACATAGATAAGAGCCCTCTTCTCAGGCTGAACCTCTCATTTTCTTCCCTCTCATTCTATTCGTACATTGGCGTCTTAGTGTGATAGTGCTTAGACTGCTTAGGTGCGTCAAAAGATGCAACTCGCTTCGCAAAATAGCTTTGACATCTCCAATTAATACCCACTTTAAGTGGTAGAGTGTGTTTAAGGCGTCACTCTCATAATAGACTGTACTGCATGGAGATATGGAGACTAGAGATAGAATTTTGGTCCAGTGCAATTAGTTTTTCTCCCTAAATGGCTTCACTTTATCCACATATGCAAATATGGCTGATTTTTTCCTAAACTCTACCTAGCGTTAATATGTGTATAGCGTTAATGGCATTGGCATAATATACAAATAATAATCTACGAGATCAATTTTAAATAAAACAAACCCACTCCGGTGGCCGCGTGGTCTAACGCGCTACTCTCGCATCAGACTTTGACTGCCGATGACGAGGAGACAGAGGTTCGAATATCAGCTGGATCTACTGAAGGTTTTTTTTCCAAGATGGTTTTCTACTCTCCCTCCACGAAAATCTGGGTACGCTTCCTTTAAATATAACAGTTCTAATCCTTTAAATAATTAGCTTAATTAAAATACATACGATCATAAACCGAACGGGAAGACGCAACGCTAAAAATAAAGTGAAACTGGGATGGACCTGATAGTTTTTTAATTACATTTTTTTCCTTTCAATTTTGTGTTTTTTTTAAAATGTTGTAAAATGTAGTATAGTAAAAAAAGTACCACTATGTGACGTCTGCTTCGAGCTGTTACTTACATAATCATGTAAAGCACTATCCGTGGGGTTGGACGGGCTCTTAAGGGAGAAGGATGTTAAAAGTTAGAGATTATTAAATGTGAAAGAAACGTATAAAATAGTTTTATACACAGGCAAAGCTATAATAAAAGGTTTATTATCTTCTACTCCAAACCTAACTTTAATATTTTTTAGTAGCTGGGAAAATTACCATTCTATGTTTAAAGTTGCAAAAAATAAATTGTACGCCACATAATTTTACTTTTTAGCTCGTCTTAAAATAGAGATATTTGCTAAAAATAATATTCTTAGTTGCAGAAACATTGAGAAAAGAGTAACATTTTGTCCACTAAAGAGCATAATAAATTTCACATTTCAAAGACCTCCATATTTTTTTTATATATATCTGCCAATCTCTCAGAAACTATTGGTTTTATAAAAATAAATTTCAAATAAAATAGTTTTATTGTTAGCAGTACTATTACCATACACAATTTATTTCTTAACTCAAATATTAGCGTTTATATGATCCAAATGGGGAAATTTCCACTTTTGTAAAGTACCCCCAAATTCATTTTCATAGGGAAATAAGAAAATGTTATTTTGTTCATGAGGTTAAAAAGTGCCCAAATACGAGTTTTAATGAAATAGTTTTAGCAGATTTCAATAAAACTGATTCTTTCTCTTTGTGCCCTTCAATAAACTACCACTAACTTTTTTGTTAGATACCTAATTGCAAAAACCCCTCGGGGGTATTTTTTGAAAACCCTAGATACGTTTTAGTCCTATCAGTAAAATGGTTTCGGCTCTTTGCCCAGATACAGCTAGACAGACCTAATCACAAAAGCAAATTTTTTTGGTTTCGTCCAACATTTCTCAAACTCTAAAGTTCGATTTTTGTACGATCATATATTTCTCGCTCCGAAATGTCACTAGAAATTTTGAGAGTATGCTTAAAAACACTTCAAAAGGAATGAGAAGATCGAAAAAATAAATTTATAAAACATAGAAAAAGTCAGCATTAACCTTGAATGTAGGATCAAAATTATAGTCTATATTTATTGAAAAATATTATATATTATTTGGTATAAGCATCATAGATTGAAATACAATCGGATTATGTGTAAACACAAATACTATAGAATAACTTATTCATGGTAAACACACATTTTTACGTGACTATAAATATCCTGTGCTACGCAAAATATGCTCAAATATTGTAATTGAATTATGCTAAAATTCCTAATTACATTTAATTATGCGTGTTGCTAGGCGTAATCCACGTTTAGGCGACGTATCTCTAGCGGCGGTACACTTTCACTGATCCCGCGATTTACCACAGAGTATCGTCAAAACAGACTGCATCCGCAGATCCACGCAGTGTTGCCAATATTATCACAACCATGACGTCGTAATGGTCCCCTTCATTTTACCTGGGGACAGTTAAACCCTTGAAAGGTAAAACGAGCTATCCACCAAACTGATAAACATTGGGATTAAAATAAAACTTGAGTCTTTTAATGAGCTGATGCTCTTTGATATTATTATTATAATATTTTTTTAACAGAAGATAAGTATATTTTGAATTGTAAATTTAAGAATCACGGTATTTCTTTGATTTTATCCTCCTATCAGGAAGGTATTTTTTTTTCCTCTTACACTTTTTGGAGTTAAATCTTTTTACACTCCAAACAGATTCGATCTCCAGCCTCACAAATTACATTTAATCACCTGGTGCAACGCAGTGCAGTGTTTTTTTTATTGGTTTGTGCCTGTGTTTAATTAAACTGAGGATACTCGTTGGTACCTGATTGTGGGTACCTCGACCAATCATGACCTAGCCGGCCTTATTTGTGGTCAAACGGGGCTATGGAGACCTGGTTTAACGACCACAATATGTCTGATGTTTACTATCACAGATACTGGTTTCATTAATCATTGTTTGATAATGTGTTGTTTTTTAGATTGAAAAAAAAAGTTTTAAACCAAATGAATGTGTGTAAAGCAGACATTGTGTTTTTTTTAAGGAGGAGGGGGAGGAATAAAAAAAAGGCATTTTATTCATATATCAAAAAAGTTGGAGATTAAAGTTTAACATTTAATATCAAATGCTGTTTCACTCCAATTTTTTATTATTACTAAGGGAGAAATAAGGCTGAATATTTGAATAAAATTTTGCTGACGTTAAGAAGGAACGAGTAATTTTGTTTTGGACGAAAATTTTCAACTTTAGTTTAAATATTTAAGACAAAACTATGCTGAACCGGAAAGAAACTCTCTGTTAAAAGGCACACGTTTTAATTTCTCTTACTAAAAAGTATATATTTCAATTAAATTAAATAAGATTAATTTGATTGAAAGATATATCCATAATTCAGTGATTGTTGCAACTTTAACTTAAATTATATTAATCATATTGTTCGAAGATAGAAATAGACAATGTTTCTTTACCTCTAGGCAAGATTTACATTAACTAGATGATAACGTTGGAATTTTTTTACCAGGAATTTTTTTGTTAAGTCACAATGCCAAGAAGAACGATGGGACGGGCTAACTTGGTGGTCTTGTGGATAAATGCTAGCTCAGGACCGATGTTTCGCTGTTTCAAACCCAACCAGGGTCGAAGGTTTTTTCTTGAGCAATAAAAATCTGTAGTACAGCTTCATTTGGAGGGGAATTAAAGCCGTCGGTCCTATGTCGAATATGGGTTTAAAAAAACCTGGAAAGTATGTGAATATATATTTTTACTGGCAAAAAAAGGGTAGGCCCTTTCGCTATAGCTCATAGAAATTCTCGTATGCTGATATAAACAGTTACTATTTCAACCCACCAGTTCAGAAATTGCAGGTTGGAATATCCCAAATAAGTAAATGAGATTTAGACGTGCAGACTCATTAAACCCAATCTTCCAATCCAAATAAATCCCAATCAAGAGTCCAACTCATATCAGAAACAACTTCACTTTACCTCATTACCACCTTTGCCACCACGGGAACCCTTGGGTATGCTGGTCTTAAGTTCATGACGAGATTATATTCTAACTCAGAAGTGGATTATGGATGGAAAGAGACGTCCGAAATCAAATCAATTCACAAGAAAAGAAATATTCCCAAAATACACAATAAAACCTCGTACACAATTCCAAGAAACATTTCAATAACCACGCACCATCACTTACAACTACGTGAGTGAAGATTAAAATGTCAACCTTCTCTTATTCCAAAGAAAAAATACCTTCTCATTCCAAAGACATAATGCTCTAAATTCATAATCACCAATTAAGAAAAATTATAGACTTATTAAAAAAAAGTTTTTTTTGATGCCTCACACAACGGTTCTACTTCATTATATTCACCCAATACCACGAGGATAAGGGTTTGGACGTAACCTTTAACTCAAAAATCAAATCAACCCGATACTTTAAAATCTTCTTGGCGCTTCTGATAGGTCGGTGCACGAGTTGGGCGGTAGCCGAAAGGGAGACTTAATATTTGCGCCCCAGTTGTAGGCTGTATGGTATACATACCTTAACCCCCCCCCCCCCCCCAGTAACACATAATGATATAATAAAAATGAGATACATAAAAAAATAAACGGTGACCCCCTCTCTCCCTCCACCATAATCAATGTTCGCAAAAATACTATCCCCTCTTCCCTTCCTTTTCTATTAATATTTTGGGAATCTATTATTATTATTAGCTAGGTGTCTTACTACCCGTTCGGGTTGTACGCACTTACGCTAATGTGTAATGGTAGGGTGATTGTGAGATGAAATGAAGGACCCACAGTTTAACGTGGATCCGAACCACGGTGGAGGCCTAGGCATTCCACACATTCACAAGTTGTGATTAATACACGTCTTGTCAGAGGTGAAGGAAGGGTTTGGTAATCAGATAAATCTGTGCCGGGACCGAGGGAATTAACCCCGGACCCTCAGCACAGAAGTATTGACACCTTACCCCTAGACCACCAGGTCACCTCGTCTTACTAAACGTTCAAGTTATCCACCTATTTACTAAATAAAATAATCTGTTAGGGGATGAGAAAAGTAATATTTAGAGAAAGCCTACTTGCATCTTCATGGAGTGAGAGTGGAAAACTATTTTGGAAAAAAAACACTCTTAGACGCACCCAAGTGAAATCCAAACCTGGTTCTGCCCTTCATCGGCAGTACAGTCTATTTGCGAGGTGACGTCTAAACCATGCGCCCACCGAAAAGTGGGTCAAGTTAAATTCACTGATAAAACGTGATCCGGGATATCTCGACGTCTCCACTAATATATATAAACTCCCTTGAGTGAACCTGGTAGAGATTGAACCACGGTCTCCTGGGGTCGAGATCCCACCGCACTATCTCGGTCCTTGACAAAGCGGGCTCAGTTTGTCCTCAAAGCCCTTGTCGTGAGCCATTAAACGTTGACCGCGCTGTACCTCTGCGGTTTCGTTCCCGCTAAGGAACCAATTACATTCTGGCTGGTCACAGCATTGACCATAAATCAACGGCCGGTAGCTGCAGACCAATGGGGGTAGTTCACCATTCTAAGCTTCCTCCCACCCTTTCTACCACCCACTCCTGTGACATATCGTAACCGAGGGATGAAGCCCTGGTACTTCTCTTGATGACAGTAGGTCCCAGGTGCCAACGAACAAATGGTATCGCTTTAGTTAATTCAACTTATCTAATACCCATCCAAATTTATCCACATTCTTACACTAAGTGTTAGCAAATAAAGAATAAGGTAAACCCAACCTCGGTGGCGTAGTTAGCTAACACACTAGTTTCGTGTTGAGCTAGACTGCCGAGGACGGGGAGATGAGGTTCGAATATAGCTTGGGTTAACCGGGGGTGGTTTTTCCTAAATGGTTTTCCACTCTTCCCCCAACGAAATGTGAAATCACTTCCTCTATATTCCACCTTACCAATCCTAATCAATTAGCGTAATTATACTTTAGCGTAAACCCTAATTAGTATAAGTACTATTAATATATATAATGTTATATATATTTATTTTATAATTAATAATTATATTGCAATTATTAATAAGTAAAATTGAGAAGAAATGAACCCACATGAAAAAAAACCCTCAGTACAACCGACTGGGATTAGAACTCCGATCTTCCTGTCACTGGTGATCTAGAACAGTGGTGTTTCAACCTGGGGTACGTATACCCCTAAGGCTAGGTGAGACGTACGTAAAATAAAAAACACATATATGTTAATTATTTATTTTCATGTTCATGAATTTACGTTGTATTCAGCGAGTTTTAAAGATATATGTTGAAACAAAAATTATACATTTTTAAATAATTTTAAAAATTGTTTTGAACCGTCACAAAATTATTATTTTTATCTTGAAGTAGTTTTTTTTGTAAACTTATTTTTTTATATAAATCATCTACAATTCTATTGGTTTAGTAATGGAATGATTAGGTCTTCTTGCTAGGATGTAAATTAAAAATGTCCATGGTAGCATATTATATTTTTTTATCTAGAATAGGAAACAAAAAAAATATATAGTTTTGAAAAGCAAGTCAATGATTTTAAGGAGCAAATTTTAAATAGGGAGTGTGTAAACTCGTCAGAGGAAGATGGGGTGTTATCAGTGGACAGACAAGAGACCTCTAGCTGAAACTGAGCATTTTCCTCATCTATTTATATTCGTACAATGATGATTGGTCTATAGGTATGATAGTGATTGAGTGCGTCAAGTTAAGATGCAACTACGTCTCAAAATAGCTTTGAAATCTCCAAGTAAGCAACGGTGTTAAAAAAATATCCGTTTGGGCTATAAGCTTATGTACTAATTACGCTGATGTGTTAAGAGATGAGGAAGTTGAATTTAGAGTAAGTATTCTTGCATATGAGTGGAGGGCGAGTGAAAAAACCATTTTGGAAATATCACCTTCAGTACACTCGACTGAGATTAGAACCTCGATCTACCTGTCATCTGCAGTCTAGTCTACTGCAAGAGTAGCGCGTTAGACCACGCGTCCATCGAATCAAGACTTAAACTTCTCTTTTACCTAATTTTAGATGTAATTTATTTTATATGTAGATTATAGAATACGTATAGCTTGCATTATGCACCAACAACTTCTGGTGGTAAAAGTTGAAGATAAATTATATCTGGGAGTAGTGGACATCAAATGTTGAACAGCACTTATTTGACCAGAAGAGGTCTACACATTAGGCCGTTTGCCTACTGAAGTAAAAAAAAAACTGAACATAAACAACAGTTTATATGGATTCTTCCAGCAGCACTTTCAATATTTTTTTTTTTCTTCAGTTGGAGTAGAAATGATTAAAGCATAATTCATACGTGGCAAAAATTGAGAACATAATCTGCTTGAGTGGTGCAGAAATTCACAACCTTGACAAAAAAAAAAAGTACGTAGACCCATAATGCTCTGCAACGCTAACTTAAAGACAGTTGATTATCAATATAATTAATTTTTTAGTAGGCAAACAAATCTTTTAGATTTTTGTCAAGATGAATGTTTTAAGCCCGCTTCGTTGGCCGCATTGTCTAACGCACTACTCTCGTGTTAAACTGGCTTTCTGAACAGAGGGTGACCAGGGTTCGAATCTCGGTCTGGCGTACTGAGCGAGGTCTTTCCTGAAAAAAATTCCCACTCTCATTCCACGCAAGTGCTGGTAGATTACCTTTAAAATGTTCCTTCTTTATTCCTAGCCCGTTGGAGTAATATTTTTTTATATATTCACATAATCTGAACAAGTGCTAAAATAAAGCATCACTCTTATGAAATAAAAACAGAAGAGTTATTTTGAACTAATATTTTTGTAGATAGTTATTAGGAACACTAAGCCGTGTAACTTTCTGATTTGTGATAGGATAGGAAGATAATTATTTTAGGCAACATCCGTAGTCTATATGTTGCAACATTTGTCATGTATGCGAGGGAATATTGAATGTAAAAACCAAGAGAATGACAACGCTGTCTCCAAATAGTAAATATTCATTTCCCTCAGATATAATATTCATCGTATAAAATATGGTCACGTTTTGTTATAATTTGTTATCTCTAAAATAGGAGCTCTTTTACGGTAATACTTCCCTTTCCCAAAGAAAAAAAAATCACTCCATCGTCCAGCGAATGAAATTACCATATTTTGCTCGTTTGATATTATATCCATGTCCAAATCCTAAGTTAAATAATTCGATTCGTTGGAATGAAATGAGTATCTATATATGATCTCCATCTATTTATCTATACAACAATCTATCTATTTATTTGTTTGCCAATCTATTGGCACAGCTATTTATCTATCTGTTTTCTATCTATCTATGTACAACTATGTTTACTCACTGTGGAGGTTTCATGCGCATGCGCCAGTCTTTTATAAACTCAAAACCCCACAGATTCTACCAAGCAGTGTTACAAAGAGGATTACACATTTGCCACGCGAGATTTCGAACATATTGTACTCTGAGCCAATATCAATACGGATTGGACTTTGAAAATTTAGAGAAGGGGTTAGACTAAATAGCACCAATATTTCGTACCTGATTTAACTACTTCACTAAAACCCTAAAACCTTCAAGATGAATCGGGAATCAGCGGCTTGGCCGAGTGCCTTTAAAGGCTCATCACCGAACATTTTAATTGGAGTGGACGCTAAATCAATAGTAAGCATATTTAATATTTCTGACAAATTTTCACTGTTATAATTCAATATGGAGTAAAGATATATAGAACCCCCTTCGGTGGTCAAATTGTATAAGGTGTCACTCATTCCATATACTGGATTACCAATGTTTGAGGGATAAAGGTTTGAATCTCAGTTGGGCGTAATGAGGGTAGTTTTTCTAAATAGTTTTCCAATCTCCTTCTATGAAATGTGGGTATGCTTCCTCTAAATTAAACCTTACTCATCCTGACAAACAATTGTAATTACTAAGCTTATATTTGGATAGAGCCCGAATGGTTAGTAAAACGCGGGTACAAAAAACAAGGTATCAAATTAGCTATTATTTTCATTTTATATTTATTGAAAATCCATGTTTTATAATCCTTCAAACTTGAGGATTCAAAATACTTAGCGTAAATGCAATTTAATAGATGGTTTGGGGTGTTTAAGTTAAATTTAATGAAGCAATATTTAATCCATGGTTTATTATGTAGCTATAATTTTAAGACCAGCTCATCAGCGGGCATGGGGACTAAATACCAATATTATATAGTCTGGCTTCCTAATAATATGGAGGTTAGGGTTCTAAGCCCACCCAGATGATTTTTCTAATTTTTTTATCACCGCGGTCTTAATGCGTGTTAAAGTTATATACTCTTGTAAATAACTAGTCTAATGGGTAGGGATGAGGATTGAAGCATTTTAGAGATAATCTACGCGCATTTACGTGGAAGGAGAGTGGAAAACATTTTATAAAATTATTATTAGCAACGCGTCTTACTACCCGTTCGGGTTATACGCACTTACGCTAATGTGTAATGGTAGGGTGATTTTGAGATGAAATAGAGGACCTACAGTTTAACGTGGGATCCGAACCACGGTGGAGGCCTGGCATTCCACACATTCACAAGTTGTGATTAATATACGTCCTGTCAGAGGTGAAGGAAGGGTTTAGCATTCAGATAAATATGTACCGGGGACCGAGGATTGAACCCCGAACCCCCAGCACATAAGTCTGACACCTTACCCTTAGACCGCCAGGTTACCTAAATTCCAACTATTTACAAACCTAGTATTCTAAAAGAATCGTGAACTAATTTTATTTTCCACCTACCCTTAGGAAAACCCTTTTTTGTATTATTCTAACCCAACACCTGTAAATTAAAAAGGGTAGAATCCGGTCAGCTGTGTCGCCCTGCTAGGTAAATGAAACAACTCCCATATGGGGGACATTATATAACATTCGTGTGTGGGACCCACATGTTCAAAAGTTATATACCGTAATATCCCAGGACATAGCAAGAGGTGTCAACATAACGTGGAGTTATCGTTCGGGCCGCCATAATGTAGTATACACGCTACTCCGGTTGGAGGGGGTGGAAAGGAAATGGAAGGATAGGGGTAGTAATTTGTTTTACGAACGTACACACTGAAATATATAGTGCTATATTTTTTCTTATTTAGAGTTTTAGAAAAATAAAAATAAATATTTTGGTACATCCCTGACTGATATATAAAGCTAAGTCCACTTGTTGATTGCTTTTTACTTTCTAGCGACTCTTCAGGTAAAGAAATTATTGTTATCATGCAAAGAAAAAATCGAATTCGATATTTTAATAGATGCAGAATTTTAGGATGTCAATCTTTGGTTAGTAAAACTGAAATGGAAACATTCTTAGGGGTAATTTTCTTCTGTACGACGTCATAGAAGGAAAGGTTGAGGGAAAGAGGAGCTTAGGAAGGAGGAGGATTCTAATATTGGATGACTTGAAGGAAAGAAGAAAATTCTGGGAGCTGAGAGAGGACAGGGTGCATTGGCGGTCTAAGTTCACTGATATTTAAGATCTGTTGATATTAGCATGTGCAGAAAACTAAATTCTATGTTACTATGGAGAAATATTTGATTTATTTTTGCCAAAAAATGTAATACTATAAAAACTGTAAAATTACTTGCACTCCCTTCTGCCAAACCTTAAATCACGTGAAACCTACGTATTAAAAATATTATGTCTAAAAGTGCCGCTAAATTAAATTTACATCAATTACCGTTCAATAAAACGAATAAAAATATTAACTAAAAAAAATCTTGATTTTAGTATTGCTTAGTTTCTAAATGAATTGGACTTACTGTAGCTATTTAATTTTTACATGAAAAATAGATAAATTTAAAATTTGTTTTAGTTGTAATAAGTTAAAAATAAAAACAATCATCTATGCTATCCACTAAGTATCAAACCACTAGGGTATAAGTCCCTTTGTTGATGTAACTGTTTGAAGCTAATGTAGCACGTGTAATAAAATAGATGAAGCTCTAAAAATACACATGAGATCAAAGTGAAATATAGCTTTTGAACTATAAAAAAAAAAGAATTCAAACAAACAAAATTGACAAAGGAAGCAAAACTAGTACTTTTACAAATTCCGCTACTTTTGAAGTACTTTGATTCATTATTTGGAAAAAAGGTTTATTAGGCTTACTCGAGCCATTGAGTACTCCATGCTAAGCGAAAAAACATACTGTTTACACTCTAGTAAATTCAAGAGTTACTAATAATACCAATTTTGTTAAAACATTAAAAAAAAAGACATCCTAAATCAATCCAATGTTATTCTTATAATCCTCATACATACATATATGTGGCGTCCATGTGTACATTCAGATTCCTTAGAGCAGGGATGTTGACATTTTTCCGACCAGAATGCCACTTTAGGACTATCATAATTTTTAACTAATACAGTCTGCAACCTCTCATTTAGATTTTAAAAATTGGTTGACTAAGCCTATTATTATTATTATTAATTCTAGCACCGCAGCTTACTACCCGTTCGGGTTATAAGCTTATGCACTAATTAGTCTAACAATTTTAGGGATTTGGAAAGTTACATTTGTAGTAACTGTACCCGAATTTGCGTGGAGGGAGAGTAGACAACAATTTTGAAAAAAATACGCTCAGTACACCCGAACGAGATTCGAAACTCGATCTCCTCGTCATCGGCAGTCTAGTCTAATGCGATAGTAGCGCGTTAGACCAAAGTGGACACCAAAGTTGGTAATAGAAACATATAAAGTAACACTTTCTGAGCTGTAGAAATATTAAATACTTTAAAAACTTTTAATATGGCAAAAGTTTTATTATTTTTTTGGTTTATTTTCACCTTGTCGGCGTGCCACTATAGTCAACTTCGCAGGCCACACAGTGGCACGCATGCCATTCTTGCCCTACAAAGCTTAAATTTGATATGTAAGCTAATTAATATTCTATGATTTATAAAAAAAATGCAATGTTTGAAAAATTAAAAATGACAAATCCAAAATGGTGAACGAAACACATACAAATTAAGTTGCAAACCACTAAAATTGAAATTTGTATCCCCGTATAACAAACCTATACATTATTTCTACCATAATTGTATTCGAGATACTTTTGAGATTCCTATGAATCTCGAATACTGAGGGATTTGAAAAATCTAAGGTTTGATCATCACAATTCTATTTTTGTTTTTTATTAATTTAAACCATGATTCTTTTACATCCCTCTGGGAGATGTATTTCACACCAAAAGTGTTTCAAGTCCTATTAAAAGCACGCATATTTTTTTTAACCTCCAAACAAATAAAATTTCAAAATAACGTTATAGTAAAAAACTTTATTTTCACCGTTGCATAAATCATACCCTCGAATACTTTTAGACTTAACACGAAAATTCCTTAGCATTGAACTGAAAGGGAGGAATTACATGATATTTCTTCCCCTACGTCGCTTCGCCTTTTGTTTGTAGTCCACCCTCCCCCCTTTTCCCCTACTTTGCATTTCATCTGAACGTGGAAGGATTAGAATTAAAGTGGTAAAGGAGGAATAGTGAAAGAGATAGAGAGAGAAAGAGAGAGAAAGGTTGTTCAATTGATATTTGCATAGCATCTGGATCTTTCTATGCGCATTCCATTATGGAAATCCTTACTTGAAGTAGGGTTCACGTTGTGAGGGGGTTTTGCCGTATGTCTGTTTCAAGGTTAACCCCTACAAGGCGTAATGATGCCTTTATCAATCGTATGCCACCGTTTATTCACCAGCAATGAGCGCAGCTCTGCCATTTAATAAGGTAAAAACCGTTGAACTAACCAACAATAAGTTTGTCTGCTAGTCTTAGAACGATAAATAGACCCCCAGAAACACTAACATATATACAGGGTGTTACCGGATTAAACAGCCAAGCTTATGTAAGTGCTAGGGGATCGTAAAACCTAACTCAAAATGTCCTTTGAGGGTCAACTTGTTTTCGCTTCCTTTTCGAGCAAACAGCAAAAAAACTAAACAAATTAAAATAGTCTATATTATGTATTAAATAAAATATGTTTATCTTTTAATGTATTGTGTTAAAAATTGACTCAACCTGTAGATAAGCACTGCACAGCTTTCGTATACATTTTTTAATATAATATTTTACAATAATTTATTTAATATGTTTAGCCCAATAATAAAGTGTTTTTTTTATGGAAAGTGATGTTTCATACCAGATTCCACAACTAAGCAAAAGATAATAACAAATGAAGGTTCATATTCATGATAATTTAATGTTGCACAACTTTTCCATAAAAGTTTTTTTATAAACACAATAAAGCTAGCGATTTTTCACTTTTTATGCATAAAAGCTTGTTTTCATTTAAATGTTTTGATGTTTGATCGAAAAGAGAAAACGAGATCATTTCCAAAGGACATCGAGTTGGTTTTTCGATCCCCTACCACTTCAAAAAGCTTGGCTGTTTAATCTGGGAATATCACACACACACACACACACACACACACACACACACACACACACGCACGCACGCACACACACACAAGCACACACACACCCACCGCCGTTAATTCATCACTGAAATGGGAAAGTCACATTTAACCAATTATACATTTTTCGGCCATGCAGGGAATCGAAACCGAGAGTCTTAGCATAGTAGGTGAAACACGCTACTGACTGAGATAAGGTGTCGGTGAACAATTATAAAAATCAACTTAAACTTTAATATAATATTTAAATTATTGTGTCATACCTAACAAAAATCCCATATTTTAAAATCGAAATTTGGATCACAAATCGCAATGATGCCAAGCAGAATTAATTGATAGTTTTATTCACACAAAAAACTAGTTTTTGATTCACCCCTAGAATAAATTAATATACATTTTTTATTGAAAAAATTCCAACTTTTTGAAAAGTACCAAGAGGAAACTTTTAGGACCTTCATAAGAGTGACGCGAATTCAGTTAACATAAAATAAAATAAAACATATATCAGAAAAAAAGATTAAAAAGAAACAGGAACAGTGAATTTCTAAAAGGTAAATATTCATACCATGCCTGCAAAAATTCCCTTAGTCTACAAAGAAAGGTAGCAAACTTAACTCATGTGGATATATTTGGATATAGCTTATAAGATAGGGCCATAATTTGATCTATTTTAGCAAAGATTTATACCTTTCATGATAAACGGGGTGAACAATGAGAATATACAGGATGATCCAAAAGTCACGCAACTCAAAGGAAAAAAAAGAACCTATATTTTGTGCCATCAATTCGGCATATTGTTGATTTATTCGGCACGCGTGATTCTAGAAAACTACGCACAAACGATTGTTGGCATTCCATGTACGAGTTGGCCTTAAAATAATGTTCCGAAATGGATACTCGCTCTGCTCATGAAAAACTCATCTTACACTTTAAAATGCTGTAACTCAACTGGCTAGACCTTGTGTTTGTCTCAAGGTCACACGACCTGCATAACACCCGACCAACATTACAGTGATGTCATACATACAAACAACATGTTCATTTTCTATGTTTTTCTGCGAGAAATATCCTTGGAAAAACAGTGTTGCGTGACTTTTGGATCACCCTGTATTGTTTTCTTTTTAGCACCGCGTCTTACTTCTCATTTGGTTTATAAGCTTATGTACTAATTACCCTAATGGTTTTAGGGATTAGGAAGGTTGTATTTAGATTATGTGTACCCGCATTTTCTTGAAGGCAGAGTGGGAAATCCCTCGGGAAACCCGACCAAGATTCGAACCTCGATTTCCCCATCATCGGCAGTCTAGTCTACCAAGAGAGTAGCGCCTTAGACCACGCGGCCACCGATGTGGGTCTACATATCTTATTAAATTTTTATTTTGTCTAAATTAATGTGTTAAATTAACGCTCAGTATTCTGGTTGTTAGATTGGTCCTTTGATGAGGTTTGGAAAAAAACTCCATTACGTCAGCACGCAACAAAGATAGTCCCAACTTACGTGGGTAGAGGAACCTTTCAACCGTTACTCTCAGTTTTCTAGACCATAGCCTCCACTTTTTATCCAAATAACTCATTTGTTCTCACGAGGCTTAGTTGGTCCAGTTCCAGAGCCTCTGTATATCTGGAAGCGCCAGGGATCAAACCCGGGACCTCTACATCTGTACCCAGGGACTCTAACCACTAGATCCACAGTGCGGTCAATTAATATAATATCTCTAATAAAATATTTTCTATTCAAAATTTGGGAAAACAGTTTTATTATTATCATTATTATCATTATTATCATTATCATTATCATTATTATTATCATTATTATCGTTATCATTATCATCATTATTATCATTTTTATCATTATCATTATTATTTAGTACCGCGTCTTACTACCCGTTCGGGTTATACGCTTAAGTACTAATTACGCTAATGGATTAGGAATTGTGAAGGTTGAATTTAGAGGAAGTGAACCCGCACTTGCGTGGAAGGAGAGTGGAAAACCATTTAGGAAAAACCACCCCCAGTTCACCCGACCGAATTTCGAACCTCGATCACCCCGTCCTCGGTGGTCTGACTCAACACGACTAGCGCGTTAGCCAACTACGCCACCGAGGCGGGTTGGGAAAACGTTAATATACAATTATTCACCTCTTTAATCTTAGCTTTTTTTTAATCATCGAATCTTAAATATCGTGATTTGGAAATATACGATCCTATTCATGGTTATCAAGTAGAGAACCTTTTTATAATAATAATAATAATAATAATAATATTTAGCACCGCGTCTTACTACCCATTCGGGTTATACGCTTAAGTACTAATTACACTAATGGATTAGGAATTGGGAGGGTTGAATTTAGAGGAAGTGAACCCGCATTTGCGTGGAGGGAGAGTGGAAAACCATTTAGGAAAAACCACCCCCAGTTCACCCGAACGAGATTCGAACCTCGATCTCCCCGTCCTCGGCGGTCGAGCTCAACACGACTTGCGCGTTAGCCAACTACGCCACCGAGGCGGGTAACCTTTTTTATAAAGAAACTTTTAAACTTAAAATGATTGTAGTTTACACCTGCCTAGATCATGGTTTAAAATACCCTCAGACCCGTTTAGGTAGCCGCGTGGTCTAACGCGCTACTCTCTCAGTAGATTAGACTGCCGATAGCGGGGAAACTGAGGTTCGAATCTTGGTCGAGTGTACCGAGAATGGTTTTTTTCCAAAATATTTTTGTTTTCGAAATGGTTTTTCACTCTTTCTCCACACAAATTCGAGTACATTTCCTATAAATATAGTTTTCTTAATCCCTAAAAATCATTATCGGGTAGTAAGAAACGTGGCTAAATTTAAAAAATCCCCAATTTTAGCGTCGATTTTATCAAAACTTAAGGTAGGATGGAAGGGGACGCAAGCAAGAGCCAGTAGTCTTAAGTCAAAACTTTTTTGGCCAAAATTAATAAATTATTACTCCAGTACAAACATAGATTTTGATTTTCTTCACATAGTAACCTCAAAATTTCTTGAATATCTGTTAAGATTGTTCTGGATTTTATTGACAACTTTTTCTATTCATTTAAAAAAAGTTTGTTAGATAATGCCGCTATGCTCATGACAGATATTAAACAACTGTTGATATCACCGTGTGAAGGAATTTAAATTAGGTTTCTATTGGAGTAATGTTTTATTTATTTTGACCAAAAAAATTTTGCCATAAAAACTGAAAAAAAAAAAACCCACTCTTTCTTTTCTCGTGTAACCTTCCAACCCACCTTAAGGGCTTCACCAAATAACAATTCTTCAAACTATTATGTTGCCGTGCTTGACGGCAGTAAATGTGAGGGAGGAATTCCAAGAGTACGATTTATGAATATTTAAATCAACGCTTTTAGTATTCAAGCCTCTACTCTCTCGGGTCAAATCAAGATAAAGGACGTTTTGTTCGTTACAGTGTTGATAGGATATGCGAACTTGATAATAAGGGAAACCAGACTGCCACTTTATTATATATGGGAGTCTTAGATAGCACTTAAATACATTGGAACAGATGGTTTGAGAGAAGGATTTTATGCTCAAGGCCTTAAAAGATAATGGACATAATTAGTGGTTATTTTCAGAAACAGTAGTTGATATTTGAATTCAAATCTCGATCAACTATTAAGCACAAACATTCTTAACATGACAACATAATTTTAAAAAACTAATTAAAGATATTTGAGAAGCATAAAACAATTTTTTTTACCCATTCTGGTGGTAAAATGGTCTAAGATGTCACTCTCGCAATATACTGGACTGCCAATGACGGGAAGATAAGGGTTCGAATCTCAGTCAGGTGTACTTAGGGTGGTTTCTCCTTAATTGTTTTCCAGTCTACCTCTACGAAAATGTTAGTACACTTCTTCTAAATACAAACTTAATCATCCATAGCACAGCATAATCAGTACATAAAGAGTATAACATGAACGGGTAGTAAGACACGGTGATTAGTAAACGAACAAAAAACGTTCGCTTGCATCAGTGGGGGAAAACGTTTTTGTAAAAAAAAAAAAAAATCTGGTATAAATATTTTAGTGGTTAGTTTGTCCGATTCTTTAATCAGAGAGTGTTGATTTATCACTCATTACTACTAATTACTATGAATGATTATTTGCTTGATTAACTTTTAACCAACATAGATGGATACGTTGTTTGGATATCAAACTCATCTAGTCTGGTATTTCGGTGATGGGGAGGCTTAGGGTTCGATTCCCTCACATTAAGCTCTTATTAATAAATTATATTGTAAATTATAATAATGACTCATAACTTTTATATATTAAATTTCAACTAATATTAGAAAATAAACATCCCCTAACCCTCTATTTATAAATTTAAAAAATTGAAACTTAATGGTAATGGCTATAATAACATTTTATCATTAATATGGACATAAATGATGTGTGAATTTTCCATAGATGTTATTTGTGGTACTGAGGGTGGTTTTTCAATCTATTTTTATGCAAATAGAGGTACATTTCATATAATATTGTCCTTCCTCACCCCTACCAAATGAGCGTGTTTTTAAAAAAGCTTATAGTCCAGTTGGGAAGTAAGATGGGGCGAATAAAAAAATAAGATTATTTACTATATTTAAATATAAGCTTAGCCTTAAATAGGATTAAAAAAAGCAAACCGTACAGTTAATTAAATTACTAAACTTTATCACCCAAAATGAAATAAACTAAGCTAATTTACAATAAAAGTTTACAATTTGTGGAAATATTTCAATAATTGTTATTAATATTGTTAAAAATATATTTTACTATCTGAATTACCCGACTTTGATGAGGAGAAATGTTTTTAGTTCATTGACTGTACATGAAAGGTAACTTTAAAGTTAGTGCCTTAAAGCCCTGTGTTGCCCGGGGGACCACCCAGTTTTTAATTAATTAAAAGAAAAACCAATCCAAATTTAAAATTTGGGGTTAGAATTGCATATTTTCGTGTACAGGGGCTGCTAATTTTTAAAATTCCATACCTTTGCGTGGGGTAGATATCGCTTAGTGCTCATAGCAGACAAGCAAGCTCTTTATTTACTAGCTATAGCATATTGGAATAATTTAAGGAAATATTGCTATTTTAAATGGTAAATTAAGGGTTTTACTCTGTGCAAATACCTTTTGGTGGCTAGTATCATCATGTGGAAAAGGCAAACAAATAAGTTTTGCTGTACTTATTTTATAAACTCAATATCAACAGTAATTTATAGCCAATACATACTCATAAAAAACCACATTAATATTATATAATATGTTTGCATATTAAAATAATAAATATTTGAACATGTTCTTGAATTCGACAAAATGCAAGTTTATCGACTCAGCGAAGCAGATTCATTATGATGTGATGAAAGAGAACGTTAATTAATGTAAGTATTTTTGAAGTCTTTATAACAAACTTTTTTTTGCCCTAAGTAAATAAAATATGGTCTCGTTGAATAATTCTCTACACATAGTATATACTAAATATATATTTCAACTATTTTGGTTCCAAAAATGTTTTTATCATATAAAAACTGCAAAAAAAAATCCTAACCTAAATCTCATTCTTCACCGAGAAGTTTAATTAGTATCTTTTTTTTACCAAAATTAATAACACTTTTATTATATAATTATTGATATTTTTATTATCACCGCGTCTTACTACCCGTTCGGGTTATACTCACTTACTCTAATGTGTAATGGTAGGGTGATTGCGAGATGAAATGGAGAACCTACAGTTTAACGTGGAATCCGAACCACGGTGGAGGCCTGGCGTTCCACACATTCGCAAGTTGTGATTAATACACATCTTGTCAGAGGTGAAGGAAGGGTTTGGGCAATCAGATAAATCTGTGCCGGGACCGAGGATTGAACCCCGGACTCCCAGCACAGAAGTCCGACACCTTACCCTCCTAGACCGCCAGGTCACTCCGATATTGATATTATGTATAAAAAGTTACATCTGCGGATGACATACCACGACGAAATGAAAGTATACCTAGACATTTTTTTCTAACTATCAGACAAGGCCTTTCCTATTAAAATCAGACTGTACATCTAATACTCCATATCATTGATCCGAACCAGTCCCGTAACTACAATCAGTACAATATGTATGACCATGAGAAACAGAGTGAGAGAAGGGAGAGTTAGGTAAACACACCACCGCATAATCTAACAACGTGTTCACGCTCCTACGCGTCTAAACGGGGACATTGGAGGTACGACGAGGGGGAGAAGGGGGGGAAGGGAGGATGAAGAATGGACCACTACAATCGATGGGTCCAAAGAGAACCGGCCCTTAGCCGTGTGCGTCCCTACTGGCCCTTTGTGTGGATTCAAATTACTAGACTTCGCACACGTTGGATCACAACTATAACGTTAGAGTCTAGGGTTATGTTAGGTCAGCGGTTAGAACAATAAACTAGACAGGAAGTGGGGGTGGGGTGGTGGGGGGGTAGAAGTGTGCTTTGAGTTTTGTGCCTTTGTGCGCGAGTGTGTTGGCTTGTTTTCTCGTACTAACACGGGCACACTCTTGTAATGGGAAGGTAAATTCTAGTCGGAGGGGTCTTAATGAGACGTAGAGTTTCCAAAGCGACCATCTCCACGTTATTTACAGTACGTCTTAACGACGTAAGCTACATCTTAATTTAATGCTCTTTAGTGGACAGAGATATAGATTCACCTCTTTCCTCAGTGTGTTCTGTAACAGTGTGTACTACCAGACTAGGTGGTCACATGGCCTGAGGCGTCGCTTTCACAATATACTATACTGCCGATGACGGGGAGATCAGGGTGTGTATATTTATTTATTTATTTATGGTATTTAAGGTGTACTTTTTGAACCAACTGATTATATCAGCACACGAGAATTTCTATGATCAAGAGTGAAAGGATCCATCACTTTGCTGGGAAAGATATTTTCACAAACCTTCCAGGGTTGTTTTACATACCACAATCGACATGGGACCAAGGGCTTTTATTCTTCTGCGAAGGAAGTTGTACTACGGATCTTTATCACCCAGGAAAAATTTGTCGTCCCCGGTTGGGCTTGAACCCACGAAGGTCTGGTCCTGAGGAAAACACTTTATTCATAGACCACAGAGGTAAACATCCGGTCATGTGTATTAAGGTTTTTTCAAAAAATTGTTTTTCACTATTCCTAGACGCAAATGTGGGTACACTTAATATACATATATCCTTCCTAATCCCTAAAGCTATTACAGTAATTGGTACGTAAGTGTATAACCCGAACGGATAGTAATATGAGATACTAAAAATAAGTATAAACTAGCAAGTTCAATCCCTTATAAATCGTGAATTGTAATGATTTGAGATCATTCAGTCTATATTTATAACTTATAATTATACAAGTGTTAAAATTACGCAGTAAGCCTTTTACTGTCAAATAACCTTAATCAGTGTTATAATATATACCTATTCTCCAAAGAGTTTCTAGTTTGAAACTAGATAAGAGATATTTGTGGGTTTTAATTTGAGTCTGTAACCGCACGGCCTAAATTGGAAGCCGAGTTTGAGTAATATTGTATGCTATGATTTGCGAATGACAAAACGAGCGTTGCAGGTTGTTTTGATTATTCTATAAACAGATAAACTAGAAGAGCTGACCACTAAAGTGTTGTCAGCATTCCTTAGTGAGAAACCTGGACAGGGAGGCCCGGATAAAGGATAGGGAACCAGCCATCATGGCTGACTAATCAACACCGAAGTCTAGGGGTCACTCTGCCCGTTTCAGGACTACGTGGACTAGGACGCCGGTTCATCAGTACTTATCTTGAGGGCTGCCACTTGAGACCAGGTACCGGGTTTGGGAAACCATGTAAAGATCACCTTGTAGTCAGACAGTCCACGGGGAATTCCTAGCAACACCTCGTTTTGTAACAAGCTTCCGAATATTCTCCAAGTTATTTTAGTTCTAATATCTCTACCAACATCATATTTGTAACACACTAATATACATAGAAGTGCTAATGAAACTATTTAAAACCCAAGTTTAACATAAATCACGAACCCACACAAATATACACCATAGCCTCCACCTTATTCTCGGCCATAGCCCATCCTGACAGATTCTAAGGCCCACGTTACTAATCTCAAAGAAGAGGGTGGTCTAAAGAAAAAAAAACTCACTGCTAAGATGTTGAGGCTAAGATTCTGTTTTGGATTAAATTATTAATATTGTAAATATTTTTAACGAATACTAAATAAATCTTTATGTTAAGAAAATGTAAATAGATTTTTTTTCATGTCTATAGTAAATTATTTCTTTCCACACTCGTTTTTCACCTTATACATTGTCAAAGACTATACTCAATCAAGACAGTGAAAGTATAAATATTTACATTCGAAATATGTATATTCTAGAAATTAATATTTTGACAGAAAAAACTTAAAATACCTCTAAAACGATTTACCCCTGTGAGAGTAAGATTTCGATTCTTGTTAGTTTTCAATTAAACCACTCATTTTATTTCGTGATGGATTTATGGACCAATCATTACTGTGTTAATTATTCCATTAACAATCTTGGAAAATGTTAAATTACCAGGAATACACAGTATTTAGGCAACCTTATTGAGTTAAAGTCGCTATTCTAAGAGTAAATTACTCTACGAAATTATATAATTCAGTAGAAATTATAGGTCAAATCGAGTAAAGCAAAGTTGAATCTTCCAACTGCCATTTAATCGTTAGAGCTTCAATTATTAGCTTTGAAAGGAAACATGATATGTAAAAAAAAAAAAAAAACTTCTGTGGAAGTAATTTTCTTGTTAAAGTGTGTGTGGTGTTTTTTCGTTAAAAACTTTTTATTACTATCAACTTGTGAATCTAGCTCACGTTCCCAGTAATGAGCCATTTCGTATTCCATGTACCTTTGGAGATAAAGTTGGGAGTCTTTGTTCTTATTTGCACTGGCTGGTAAAATATGTTGGCCTATATCTTATGATGAATATCAAATAGTGTTTTATATACACACTAATATATATATTTATATATAATTCAAATTAGAACAATCTTCGTATTTTATAGAAGTGACAGTAAATAATTAAGTATATTACTTTTATTTCAGTTGATATTGAAACAAAATACTTTATCCTTACTCTACTAAATCTTTTTGATATAAATATAATATCTGCATTTTATTAGAAGGAGAGTGGGACACTATAATGAAAAGCTACCTCAGTAACAACATTCGGCTGAGAAACAAACTCTCACCTACACATTCCCTGTCGCCACAAAAAAAAAAAAACAAAAACAGACTAGACGTAGTCAATGCCTACGAGTCATGTCATTTGTTTATAGTTATAGAACCTTGTGCTTTGATATTGATAAAAGTTTGTTTATACCTAAAAAGGTGTTGTTAATCATATTTTGAATCGTTAGAACTCACTCGTGTATGTGAAGGTTTATGGAAAATATTGATATGAAAATTAACAGGACTACACGTAGTTTGAACCAATGTTCAAAAATTGATATATTATATTTTAAGAAAATAAAAATTAATTTAGAAGAAAAGCCAAATATTCCCCACCACAATGTTAGTAGGTTAATTGTATTTTTTATATATATATATGTGTGTGTGTGTTTTATTCTCACCCCCTCCCCAACCCTCCCGTGTGTTGTTACTCAACCTAGCTTGACCTGGACAAAATGTAATTCACCCCCTTTTTTTTTTGTATTTTAACTTTGCTTCTCTTAGCCTACAAACTAATTTTGGCCTTCCTAACATTTCGACGGCCTTGTAAATTAGTTAGGTAATACAGCTCTAATCAAATTTATTAAGAGCCCTTCTCACCTCTTGGGTAACATCTAACTTAAGTAGGTAATACATCTCGAAAAAAACCCTAGGAAATGGGATCAGTGAAACTGTTGTACCACATTAAAAAAAAAAATAGTAGTTATTAATTACAATGATCCCAAATTCACTGTTTTCTAGTCAAGAACGCAGAAAATCGCTCTTGGATGCGGTAAATGATCTTAAAATACTCTTGTATTAATCTTTACGGTTAATCGTATAGCTATTGTCCCGGTTATATAAGTTGTAAGAGGTGCTCTTAAATATTACTAGTTTATAATATAAAGGTGACCTGGTGGTCTAGGGGTAAGGTGTCGAACTTCTGTGCTGAGGGTCCGGGGTTCAATCCTCGGTCCCGACATAGATTTATATGATTGCCAGACCCTTCCTTCACCTCTGACAAGACGTGTAATAATCACAACTTGTGAATATGAAGAATGCCAGGCCTCCACCGTGGTTCGGATCCCAAGTTAAACTGTAGGTCCCCATTTCATCTCACAATCACCCGACCATTACACATTAGCGTAAGTGTGTACAACCCGAGCGGGTATTAAAACGCGGTGCTAATAACAATATTATATAAAGTATGCTAGTTTGGACAGAACAGCTAAATCAATATTCAGAACTACCGTGATACCCTCTTTAAATGTAAACATCTTTTCTAAATGTAAACAGAGTTAAAGAGCTGAAATCTTGTTCGTGTTTTCATGTGAAATACAGAATATCTAGATTTCCTTTGAAGTTTGGTTTAAAATGGTGAAAAAAAACACCCCATCAACACAGCGATACGCTTTCCACTATGTACCATTAGCAGGGTGTAACATGTGTTATGAATGAGGCGTCCTTGGGAATCTAGAGATGATATATCATGATTATTCCTTGTCAATAAATGTATTTCAGGTGGTGTTTATATGAGCAATGGATACTAGTATTTTCTAGAGTAAATATTCCACTATATCCACGCCGTGATGAATATACTCATATTCCCCCTCATTATTGGAGTTTCCGATTTCTATAGGGATACTCGAAATTAGTTACTTACCCTATGGAATTATGGACTAGAATGTTCGTTGGCGAAATCACAAAAGTATGCCAACTATTTTTATCTTGAGCTAGTCCTACACTCTGTCTCTTTCAGGTTCATTCTAATGGTATCTTTCTATCTGCGCTTAGGAAAAACGATACTTTAAAAAAAATCAAATTTTGAATTGGAGCTAGTTTTAAAGCTTTCATATCCCTTATTGTTATCTCCTCACCAAAAAAATTATAGGAAAATTTTAGCAACCAGACCTAGGATCGTTAATTTATTATAATGGGTTTTTTGGAAAATTTGAAGGAGGGTGTTGAGAATTTACTTACGTCTTGGACACCCCTTAGGGATGAATAAATCAACGTTATAATGAATGGGTTAAATATTAATAATTAGTCGATAGTTACATAGAAATGACATGACTTGTGATACAAACACGTGAAAGTAGAAATAGGAACTTTTTAAATTTTTTGGGCCAAGAATAAAATATTGTTCCAGTAGGAACATTTTTAATTTTAATCACAGGTGATATCAACAATTGTTGAATATCTGTCATGAGCATAGTGATATTAGATGAGAAACTTTTTAATTGAAGAGAAAACGTTTGTCATTAAATTCCAAAGTCACCCCTTGACAGATATTCATGGATTAGTGATATCATTATGGTAAGAGAATTAACCTCTCCTACTGGATAACTATTTGAGTTATTTGGCGAAAAAGTTGTTTTGATATAGAAACTTCAAAATTACTGACCTTATCTCGCCTACCCTTCGACCTCACCTTAATAATTAATGGTGGGTTGGGAAATGAGTAAGTCCCCCCGAGGGGAAACTGGGGAATTGACAAACACAAAGTAGCGTACCCCTTAATACTAGATAGCTTCCTCGCTTTGATTCAACGTAGAGGAGATTCACCGGTTTGATCTCTGTTAATTAGACAGTCACTTGTACATCATCGGCTCCGTATCTCGCATGAGATTCAATTAATTAACGATGTATTCCAAGTTGACGCGCATGCGCCGTGATGAAATTAAGGATGTTGCCTACCTATGACGTCACGGCAGGTCAAGATAGGATTTTACAAGTTAATGAATTTACGTTTTATTCAGACAGTTTTAAAACAACAACAACAACCCCATACATTCTTAAATAATTATTAAAAAACAGTAAACCCTTGCGAAACTTTCGCAAACTAAACCTTCCCTCGCCCTCCCCAAAAAAATTTAGTCTTTTGTTGGGTTGTTGAAATTAAATACTCAGCGAAGTGTTTACACAAAATAGCAAAGAGAGTTTATTTTTGGTAATTGATAAGAAAATATTGTTAGATTTTTCTTTTAACTTAAATTTTAAACAAATGATTTGTTTTTACGTAAACTGAGTATGCTATTTCAGAAGTAGGTAAAAAAAAAAATCCTATCCACTGATACCTTATTCATCGCTGTAGGCTTTGTATTAGTTGAGAAAAAGGGATGTTGACAACAGAAATAATTATAAAAAATAGTCGTATATAGTGTCACACAACTATTATTTTTTATCTTTAAGTAATTTTTTAGTAAACGTATTTTATATAAATTACCTACAACTTGGGTTGTTTTGCCTGATGACGAGAATGTCCTTTAGAGTCTAAGAGGAGTTTTCCTGCCAGGATGTAGATTAAAAAATTCCGTTGTATCATATTATATCTATCTATAATAGGAAACAAGAAAGAGGTAATTATAAGTCCATGTTTTAAAGGCTAAGATGCTATAATAACGGTGTAAACACGTCAAAGAAATAGGAGAAGTGTTTTTAGTATATAAACAAGCTACCTCACAGGGTGAACTGCTCATTTTCTTCCCTCTACTTACATTAGCCGGCTTCTTTAGTGCTGACTGACAGCTCACAGCTGACTTCTGACAGTCAACATTTAGGTATATACCTAAATTGTGACTGTCAGAAGCGACAGCTGCTAAACACATGTTTTTGCAGATCATATGGTTCGGCGTAGGGATACATAATTTGGTCTGTTAACTTTTCAAAGCAGTCAGCTGTCAGTCAGCACCAAAGAAGCCATGGGGCTACTGTATCTTTCATACATTGATGTGCATGTGTAATAGTGCTTATACTGCTTAGGTTCTTAATATGCTAACGGATTTATTTAGCGGAGATTTACTGGAACCACACACTATTCATCACGATTCGATTACTACATCTCACTTTATCATGTAAAGATAAAATATTGATATGTTAAAAATTTTAGAGCTTGAAATTATGATGAATATTCAAGTTTATGTGCCCTGAGCCTAAAATATTGGATATTACAATCCTGGTTTGGCAGGACATATTAAGACTAAGACTTTTTAGGTAGTGATTTAGTGTTGTGGTTTTCTCATCCTCTCTCCAAGCTAATGGTGATTCTTATTTGTAAAGGCCTACTTTGATAATATTGAAGTATTTTAACATATAATTTTGTACATATATATATACATATAGGTATGGTTTATGATCTTACCAATTAAATTAGGCCGTTAGTAGCAAGTGTGATAAACCTATCGATAGTTAATGAAAATGTCAAAATGAGAAGTTTTCCTAGCACTCAATGAACCAACTTTATATGTTAGTTTATATTTAAGTTTAATCTTTTAAATTAATCAATTAATTCTTAGCACCACGTCTAATTACCCGTTCGGGATAAACCCATATGTAACAATTACACGAATGTATTAGGGATTAGAAAGGTTTCATTTAGAGGAATTCACCCACATTTGTGTAGTGGGAGAGTGAAAAACCATTTAGGAAAATCCTCAGTGCACCCGACCGGGATTGAACCCCGATCTCACCATCCTCGGCAGTCTAGTCTATCTATAATGTAGCACCTAAGACCATACGGCCACCAAATTGGGTCAATTATATTTAAAAAAAGTTTGATAACTTACATAAAACCCTATAAAACAATCCCACTCTATCTTAAAAATGTTATGTTGTGACCCTGTCTAAAAAATAACATTAGATAGAGAAAGGCTAGCTCTAGGTTTAACAACCTTTTTTTCTTTAATCTCATGAGTAACACATTTTCGCGTAAGGCATCGTTTTTTTTTTAAACTTTATATTTAATATTTAAAATTTTTAACTGGTCATAAGCCTGCTAATAATTTTCGACTACTTTTTGTTTAAGACGATATTAAAGTATATCAAACAACTTCTTAAATATTCCGGTATTTCTAAAAGTTTTAAACGCCTATCAGTCAACGTAGTGGGAAACTATTCAGGGAAAATCTACCTCATTTCATCCAACCGGTATTTTAACGCCCAGCTCTCCGTCATCGGCAATTCGGCCTGTTGCGAGAATGACTCCTTATACCATGCAGTCACCGAAGCAGGGTTGAGGAGGAAAGACTTAATAAAGCCACCATATAGATACTATCTTATTAAATCTACTAAGTATGATTTTATATCCCACACAGTTTGATTTAATGTAGATTTTCGTTTCAACATGTGGACGTGTTGAAAATAATAAATGCACGCTTTCAATAAACAGTGTGAGCAATAAAAAAAAAATGTGGCTCAAATTGCTCTGGAAGTCCTGCCAGTTAAATCCAGGGCTTTATTTAATTATTTCATCACGGCCAATGCGCAGGATATTGCCATACGTGGGGTTATACGGCCGTTATAATTAGTTTAAACCCGTGTTATTCTCGGAACAAATTAGCCCATATTAGCATTTATATTCAACGGGCGATATTGTTTACAGAGGTTTGGATAACCAATATTCTCTTGTAATCATTAAAGTAATGGGAATGTTGTTTAGTAGAAAATTTAATTTGTTAGTTAGAATTAGCTTTTAAAACATTAAAGTACTTAATTCAAAAGGAAAAGAAAAAAAATGACAAAAAATAAACAGAATACATTTATTTGGAGTCTCAAAGCCATCTTTAAAAATAAAAGTTTTTTTTCCTTTTAATAAAACCTTTTAAATGGATCAATTACTTTCAACAAATTGGCTTTGTTTTATTTCAACCTTTCTCTTTCCAGACAAAAAAAAGTTTCAAGAACTTAGCAATAAGCCTGAAGATTACACCCTTTCGTGTGATAAACGTTAATCAATTTATTTTCGTTCCTTTTCCGATCTTTAAATAGAGCAAGGAGAGTTATTTAATTTTTTACTTTGACGTGAATATAATGGATAAAAAGAATATTTACAGCTTGAAAATAGTTTAAAAACAAACTATTGTACCTAAAATCGTGATAATAGAATTATAATAAATAGATATATGTTTTCTGCGAAAATTAATATAATAAATAACTGAGATAAAACAGTGGAAGAGTTTGTTATGCTGACCACATGATACCCTCTATTTACAAAATTTGGCACTATCTTCGCCAACATTCAACGGCCGCCCGGTTGGTATAGCTCACTTGTGGACACAAGCTATAAAGCTTATATAATATATATTTGATCTAATAATATTGGAAATATATTTATTTAAATTACAATATAGCTCAAGACACTTTAACTCAACCAAAATCTTGTATTTGACCACATTAGTGGTTACGTGAACTAATGTCGGACTAATATAGTCCGGCTTATCGGTGACGGAAGGTCGGGGTTCAACTACCGGCCAAATATATGGAGAGTATCTTTATGTATGCGTATGGACTTAGCGTGTATTGAGGCGCGTATTTTTTCTTCCTATAGGTCATTTCTTATTTATAAATAAATAGTACATATTTAAGTTTTTAATATAATTTTGGTGACCTGGTGGTCTAGGGGTAGGGTGTCCGACTTCTGTGCTGAGGGTCCGGGGTTCAAACCTCGGTCCCAGAACAGATTTATCTGATTGCCTAAACCCTTCCTTCACCTCTGACAAGACGTGTATTAATCACAACTTGTGAATGTGAGGAATGCCAGGCCTCCACCGTGGTTCGGATTCCACGTTAAACTGTAGGTCCTCCATTTCATCTCAAAATCACCCTATCATTACACATTAGCGTAATTGCGTACAACCGAACGGGTAGTAAGACGTGGTGCTAATAATAATAATAATAATATAATTTTTTCTCTTTTTTGCCTTTTTATCATAATATTAGCAAACCAATTGATGAAACTTTTAATGGTCGATAACAAAAACAAAGTATCGTTAAAATAGCTATTCGGGTTTAATCAAATGGACCTTTTTTTATTATAATATGTCCCATCTTAATTGGGTAGAGTTCAAACGCAGCCGATGAAAGGCAAGAACTCGTAAAAGTGGCGTTGACATTTCAATATCGGTCCACGGAGCGTGAATTGTTTGGAATGTGAGGATCAGATATTTCCAATAAAGAGTAAGAAGAGGACAGAGAGAAAGAGAGCGATAAAAAATATAGGACAGAAAAAACAAAATCGTCACGAACAAAATGAGGCAGATAAAAGCAGAAACCGAACAAAAGATTCTTCAGAAGATTTAAGGATGCACAAATACGAATTTTTTTAGCTTTTGCTTGGCGATAAATACAAATGTGGACGAATTCAAAACTAAAAAAAAACAATATCTGTGTCAAGGAGGAAGCCAAATTTTGATCTTTAAGTCTTTCCAAAGTTTCACTATTAATATTTTTTTTTATTCTCTGACTTATTTGTCCAGCCTAGCTACATATTTACACAAACATGAAGGAGGAAATGAGAAAGAATTTATTCTTAAGTGTACCACACTTTACAATCAGTTAAACTATAAACCTTTTAAATAAAATTATCTTAATACATCCGGTCGAGATTTGAAACCAATCCTCTTCTAAAAAAATAGCAGATGTATGTATATGTGTAAGTATTTATGTATTATGTGATGTAAAATTGTATCTGTTGGCCGCAAAAATAAAAGTTTTTATTTTCTTACCCGCCTCGGTGGCGTAGTTGGCTAACGCGCCAGTAGTGTTGAGCCAGACCACCGAGGACGGGGAGATCGAGGTTCGAATCTCGGTCGGGTGAACTGGGGGTGGTTTTCCTAAATGGTTTTACAATCTCCCTCCACGCAAATGCGGGTTCACTTCCTCTAAATTCAACCTTACCAATTCCTAATCCATTAGTGTAATTAGTACTTAAGCGTATAACCCGAACGGTTAGTAAGACGCGGTGCTAA
Organism: Timema podura; assembly: GCA_033556935.1. Taxonomy (NCBI): domain Eukaryota; kingdom Metazoa; phylum Arthropoda; class Insecta; order Phasmatodea; family Timematidae; genus Timema; species Timema podura. The sequence goes on along the minus strand of JAVRXN010000012.1, from coordinate 51,868,766 downwards.
AATATTAATAATAATTATTATTATTTTCTTAAAGACCTTTCCTATATTAACTTGCTGAACAGTGGCCGAAGGGTCTAAGGCGTCACGCTCACGTTAAACTGGACTGCCGATGACAAGGAGATGAGGAGGGGGGTTAGCGGGCTATAACTGTGGTCGGGTCTACCAAGAGTGGTTTCTCACTCTCCTTCCATGCAAATATGGGTAGATTACATTTAAAATGCTTCCTTCCTTATCCCTAACCCATTTGAGTAATTATCATATATGTGTATAATCTGAACAGGCAGTTAATTGCCGGTGCACCCGAATTTTAGAATACCTAATACGGGTGCACAAAAATTGCGAAACAAATCATCGGAGCTCGGTAATATCCTTACACGAATTGTGGGGTAAAAATTAAATTCATAGTGACTTTGTTCAAAATGGAACATGGAGGTTAGGTTAGGCTAGGTTAAGCTAGATTAGGTTAGGTTAGGCTAGGTTAAGCTAGATTAGGTTAGGTCAGGCTAGGTTAGGTTAGGTTAGGTTAAGCTAGATTAGGTTAGGTCAGGCTAAGTTAGGCTAGGAGTTGAATGAGATTACAGGTTGTTCCGCAATTCATGCAGACCAGCTGACAGGTATACCTTATTCCGCAATTCAAGTGTGCCCTTAAACGCAGTGGTAGTAAAAAAAATGGGCTATCAATAGAAAAAGTAAAATTTTTAATATCTTCACTCGCACTACTGTGGCAGCTTGAGTTTCCAGTTTTCAAATAAAGGGATTCTTATTTTGTTTAGCACCACCCGTTAGGGTTATACGCATATATACTAATTAAGTTAATGATTTTAGGGATTAAGGAAGTTATATTTATAGGAATTCGTACCTAGATTTCCGTGGAGGAAGAGTTTAACACTATTTAGGGGAAACCACCCTCAGTAAAACCCGATCTATACTCGAACCTAGCTCTCCCCATCAACGGTAGTCTAGTCTACTACGAGAGTAGAGCGTTAGACCACGCGGCCACCGAAGCGGGTACCTTCCGTATTAAAATCAAACGGTACTTTATATCTCATTCCCTTCCACCTCACTTTAAGTATATCGAAACTAGAAAAATCAGAGTATTTTTAATCGTATGATTGGGAGAGACAAGACATCCAGGCTAGGTCGCTTGTATGTAGATTATTATTATCATTATTTTTATTATTACTATCATCACCGCATCTTACTACACGTTCGGGTTATACGCACTTACGCTAATGTGCAATGGTAGGGTGATTGTGAGATGAAATGGAGGACCTACAGTTTAACGTGGGATCCAAACCACGGTGGAGGCCTGGCATTCCACACATTCACAAGTTGTAATTAATATAGGTCTTCTCAGGGGTGAAGGAAGTGTTTGATAATCAGATAAATCGGTGCCGAGACCTAGGATTGAACCCCGGATCCCCAGCACAGAAGTCCGACACCGTCAGGCTACCCTCTGTGTGGACTATTAACCACTCTTTGGTAAAGAACCTTACCCAGGGTACACCACAGGAGCTTGTCTACACGTCGTATCTACAATGAGATGATGATAGTGAATATGGAGGTGTGAAGTGGACCAGTGGGAGTCTGTAATATAACTCAAACCTAATTTACCAACCCCTGGTGACCGTTGGGATAATTACCCTGAGAGAAAAAAAAACCCAAGGTACCAGAAGGGACTCTAGCCCTTGTCACCTAGGTTCGTAGCCAGTTGCACTGACCACTACACCACGGGGCCAAATAGTAAAGGAGATATTCTTGAATTATGGGCTAGGTGACTTCAAGTAGCTCATTCTCTTCTTGAGACAGTACTTAGCGTGACCCCCAGCAGTAACTCAAGGGAGAGTTCATCATCGTCGGGGAATTATGGTCTGTTGTGCCATCAAGTAGGTACAGAGGGGGGAAGGGGTTGCTGGAACCGTGGTAATCAGTGGAGAATTAACAGGGTCAAGGAAAAGGATGGGGGGTAAGGGTCAAGTAGACAATTACTTTCCTCCTTTATCTTTGACCGGATATAAGGTCTCTTCTTCCCCTTAATAGGGGTTGAAACCCGCTCCGGTGGCCGCATGGTCTAACGCGCTACTCTCTTGTTAGACTAGACTGCCTGAGATGGGGAGATCGGGGTTCGATCCTAGTCGAGCGCACCGAGGGAGGTTTTCCCCCAAAATAAGTTTTCAACTTCATTTCAAGCAAATGTGGGTGAGCATCCTCTTAGGTTTGAGATTCAGGGGTGGAGTGGCATGCCAAGGATACTTAGCGGAAATAGTGGCACGCCAGGGAAAAAGGTTGGCCACCCCTGCTCTAAACTAAGCCTTCTTAATCCCCAACAGCTCAGTGTAATTAGTACATAGGCAAACGGGTTGTAATACACGGTGCTAAAAAAACACAATAGTAGTTGAAAACTATACAAAAATATAAATGTAGGTTCCTCACTCTTTTCTACCCCTGATACACACTAGTTCGAATCCCAAATTGATATTCCACGTGAGCACAGGAAATAATATGGTAGAGGGGAGATCACTATTATATGCAATAGAGAGTTTCTTAAAAAATGCATAGGTGGTTGAATGGTCTAAAGAGTCACGCTCGCAATAGACTAGACCATCGATTACAGGGAGATGACGGGGGGTTCGACCCTGGTCGGGTGTGCTGAGAGTGATTTTTAACTATTGATTTTTTCAATCTTCCTTCAACGCAAATTTGGGAACACTTTTTAAAAATTCAACCTTACTAATACCTAACATATTAGAGTAATTAAAACATAGGCGAATACCCCGAACGTGTAGTGGATCACGCTTCTAAAAAAAAAAATAAAGTGGCTGGTTTGGTAAACAGTATAGCAACAAATTTAAAGAGAAAATAGTAAGGGTGACCTAATGGTCTAGGGGTAAGGTGTCAGACTTCTATGCTGGGGGTCCGGAGCTCAATCCTCGGTCCCGGCACCAACTTATTCTGATTGCCCAAACCCTTCCCTCAACCCTTAAAAAGACGTGTATTAATCACAACTTGTGAATGTGTGGAATGTCAAACCTCCACCGTGGTTCGGATCCTACGTCAAACTGTAGGTCCTCCATTTCATCTCACAATCACCCTACCAATACACATTAGCCTAAGTGCGTATAGCCCGAACGGGTAGTAAGACGTGGTGATAGTAATAATAATAAAAATAATAATAAAAATGGTAAGATTTTCCTTTCTATATTTAATTAATTTATTTTTACCTAGGTCCTTTCTACGGGTGACTTAAATAAAAAAACGAAATAAGCACTCAACAATTTGTTTTTCTAAATAAACTTAAGTTTTTTAAAGACTTATACTTGTCTCCATTAGGTGCCTATGAGAGTGATTTTAATGGTGTAATTATCACCTTTCATAACCGCGAGCAACCATTAATCATGTTAACAAGTGACAATTTAAAAAGTCAATTGGTGATCATATAGCTGGTCAAGGTTTAGGAAAAAACTCGTTCCAAACACACAATGTGCCTGTTTTCTACATTTTTACTACATACAAATGGGAAACACATACTGCCAAATTTTTTTTTTTTTACTTTTAAGTTTGGAACACGAATGTGAAATGGAAACGGCTACCACCCTTCCCCCTCTCCACTCTCGATTTTAACGGCATCTGCTCTTGATAAGGCTACATTTCCTAACACGTAAAACTGATTTATATTTCCCAGGCTGTTCCAAGTGGCACTCACCCACTCTTACCAACTTTCATTGCTATAAAGTTATATATACCCAAATTTTATGCAGATAAAAAATAAAATTATACTCAGGAAGAGAGATTCTAGAAATGAAGAAGTGTTAGAGGGAGAGTGATTTTTTTTTTGGTTAAATATTTTAAAGCGTAAAATGGGGGGGGAGGAGGGGAATTGCTCTTTCGTTTTTATTACTGGTAGGGTTTTGTTTTGCTCTGTTGGTAACAGTATCATTGAAATTGATACCAGCATTTTATGGGAATGTTCCCAACCTTCACTATGAGTAATTAAAACAGTTTTAGAATCAAGTCAGATCATATCAGTATTTTGCTTCGTAGCAATTATTTGTTTTAGGCCCTTCCAAATGTTCCCCGTATCTACAGTAAAGCCAAAGTAATCACGATAATATAGGTAGATACACCCATATTAGTGATATTTAATATGTTCAACTGAGGATTTTTTTTTTCACAAAACAATATATATATATATATTCTGGGCCTCAATTTTTTTTTTAATTTCTATAAAATAGCTAGTACGGTGCAACAGACTTTCTTGCTATCTTTAATCTTAAAATAGAGATATTCAATAAAAAAACTAGTAAAAACTAAATAATATACACTGTTACCAAAACGTTTAGAAAATAGGATAATCTGAATTCATATAATCTAAGTAAGTGATATACAAATATATGTAAGGTTTCTTATAGCTCAGAAACTATTGGTTTTATATAAAAAAAATACCAGATTAAAATAATTTTAATTTTAATAGTAGTACAACTTTACAATGATAAGCTCTTTTGTATTTCAAATAGTTTCGGATCAAGATTGGAAATATGCACCAATGTAAAGTAACCTCAAATTCGTTTTTTATGAAAAAATGAAAATGCAATCTTGGTTTTTTAATGTTAAACAATGTATGGCTATACAAATTATTCAAAATTGATAAAATCGGTTTCATCAAAATCCGCCATATCTCTTTTCCACCTTCATTAAACTGCCCTTTAATTTTAGGGTTAGATATTAGTTTTAAAAAAAAAACCTCAGAGGAACCTTATGAAAGCTCCGGATACCAAATTTTAGCCAGATCAGTACAATGGTTTCATCTCTAGTCTGAGATCTAGAAAAACAGTCGGCATCACTAAAACCACTTTTTGGCTTAAGCAGGTGAGGAAACATGGACATTTATTGAAATCTTGAGTTCGAATTTTTTTGAGATCAAAATACTTCTCTCTTCGGGGGGGGGGGGGGAGGGGGGGTCGAGAGAAAGTAAAAGTATGATAAATTGGCACAGCACTGTTTTTAACTAATGTAATTCCAGCGTTGTTTTGAACGTAACAACTTAAAGTTACTGGTATTTTATTGTATTTTTTACACATTATGTTAGTTTTTCCATACTTATAGGGCAGCTAGAGTCATAAAATTTGGCATGCTTATGGAAATTGGATGTTTCCATATGCCTGACAAATTTTATTGATTTTAGCTCTCCCATAAATGTGCCAGAAAATTAAAAAAAATATATGGAAAATGTACAAAATTTACCTAAAATCAAAAAATCTAGCTCCATCTAAGGTATAACCGATAGAGATACGACAAAAAGTAATAGAACCAAACTTGTGGATCTTGCCAAATCCGTAGCTGTTAATGTAATCCGTTTTTTTATAGGTCTTACCATTCAGCCACAAGAGACCTCCAAAGGAAGGTCCACACCGATTTTTAAATTGCTCCATCATTTTGAATTTTTTTCGGGGGTTAAACATTAAAAAATAAATGGAATTTTTTCGTCAGTTAAAGTCTAGAAGCTATAAGTTTGCCAAATTTCAAGTTTCTAGCTCATCTGGAAGTGGGTAGACATTAATGTCGGTGGAGTGAGTGAGTCAGTCATGTGGATTTATAGTAGTATAATATAGCTGTTCATAATGCTCATTATGTTTGTATGTTTTTCTTATCGTCATTTAATTATTTATTTACAACCTCGAGCTTTCGTTTGTTTTATTAGGCCCACGTCTTACTACCCGATCGTGTCATCCGCATATCTAATAACTATTCTTATGTGTCAGTAACGAATAAGATTCAATTCGGGAGAAGTAAGCACCCGCATTTTCAGTAAGAAAGAGTGGGAAAACTATTTAATAAATATCCACCCTTAGTACACCCGACTGAGATTCGAACCCCAAGTCCATTCCATAGTAAGAGTGATGCCATAGACCATTCAACCACCGAATCAGGTTTAGAGTAATTGGTTGTTAAAACATGAATAATTATTACGGTGGTTATGTGGGGTAAATCTTAAACACTGGAAGAAGACAGAGTTGCCGATGAAGGGGATCAGTAGTTCGGATCACGGTTGCGTGTTTTGAGGGTATTATTCAATAAAGGTTTCCCAATCTTTTCCCATTACAATGCGGGTACATTTTATCTAAATTATTCCTTATGTATTCCTGCTTCATTTGTGAGAATAAGCTGGTAGCCCTTAATAGTTAATATGGCTAGGCACACAAAATAAATAAATTTAAATTTACTTTTTTTATTTGCAATCTGTGATATCACAATGGAAACTTTTATAGACAAATGAAAAATTAATTAACCTAGTAGACGAGCCATAGTTGCTCAAATAATTTATTTTCTAGTAATACTCCGACAAAATATGTTAAGACCACTTAAAACAAGTTCCTTTAGGCTATTCCTTCTTATATAATATTTTAATATACTGGTTTGAACTGCTCTTGTTTATTTCGCCGTTTGAACTTTAGTGTTTTAATGAAAGAATAACCAACCCCCTGCGCTACAGAAGAAATTGCTGTTTAAAACTAAGTTTCTTTTCATACGAGATTGGTATTGTTCCTTTGGGATTAATTAAACGGAAAATCTGAGAAACACATTGGCTGAAACATATCAACCCTTTTCCACCATCAAATAACAAAACACTTTCATACCAAAATTAATTACTGTACAAACGATCTTTTCATTACTTCAAAATCGTTTGGAGATTGTTTATATTAAAATTTGTTGGAATTTTTGTTAAAAATGGGAAGCCTATAATATTGTAGTCAGACAAAGAATTTTTTACTTTCTCTCGATACCTTGGAGGGAAATTGTGATCGTAAAAAAAATGAACTCAAGATAATTGTCAACGTTTCATGACCCCCTGAAACAAAAAACTTAATTAGTTAAGGATGAGGAAGGTGTAATTTAGATGTAGTGTACACCCGCATTTTCGTAGAAGGAAATTTGAGAACAGTTTTAGGAAAAACCACCCTTTCGGTACAACCGACAGGGATTTGAACCCTGACCCTCTATATCACATGCAGTTTAGTCTATTGCGAGAGTGACGCCTTAGATAATGTGACCACTAAGAAGATACTAGTCTTGTGTTTTAAAAAAACTGTTTAGTAGCTGCACTAAAACTGTAATGTTGGAATATGTCATATTTAGAAAGATATTTCAAAACTAATCATAAGATATTAACGTCTTCTTCATACTTAAGAAAATGTTTTAAAGATGTGAAGTTTATTTCGAGTACCGAAGTTGAAACTAAGGAGATTTAACCTTAGACATCCACATTTCGTTCGAAGCTTCACACTCGTCTAAAAAAAATAATGAATTTTTCTTAACACGGGAGTAGATGCCTAATCTTTTGGGAGGCAGGTGGATGGGGTCTTGGATTTAGATATGATTGTTTTTAAGGAGGGAATAAAGGGAACGTAAAAAACTGTCGGTTTTTTGCAGTTTTTATAGCAAAACATCTGTTTGGCTAAAATAAATCAAATATTGCTCCAGCAGAGACCTAGAATTTGATTTTCTTCTCATGTTGATATCAACCGTTTTTGAATATCTGTCATGAGTATAGCAGCATTAGATTACAAACCTTTTAAACGAAAATAAAAAGTTTGTCATTACATTCTAGGACACCCTCGACAGTTATTCAATAATTGTTGATATCACTGTGAGGAGAAAATTAAACTAAACGTTGCTACTGGAGCAACCTTTTTTTTTTATTTTAGCAAATAAATATTTTGATATAAAAACTGTAAGCTCGCTGACCTTTTATCGCGTCCACTTCCAACCCACCTTAAGAGATTTCCACCGCAAGTCACTGTAACAATAAAACTATAAATGTTATATCTTGAGTTTAGCGTAAGGCTAGAGAGAAAAAGTTTCCGATATACTTCTAAACCAGTAATGATCCTCGTTATTTTCTTTATTTAACTTCAAACAACACCGCTTTGGTGGATGGGTGGTCTAAGGGTACGGCCAGACTGGAGCGAGTGACCTAGCGTGCGCGCTTGAAAGATAGAACTGGTTCTATTTTTCAAGCACGCGCGCTCGACCCGGTACAGTCTAGTTTACAGGCGCTGACAATATTATTGTATGTTGGTTCATTGCGTGCTAGGAAAACTTCTCTTTATGACATGATATTTGAATTTTTTTATAGTTATCACACTTATCACACTTGCTACTAACGGCCTAATTTAATTGGTAAGATCATAAACTATATATATATGTAAAACTGATATGTTAAAATACTTTCAATATTATAATCAAAGTAGGCCTTTACAAATAAGAATCACCATTAACGCGGAGAGAGGATGGGTCTATTATTTTTCCTGAATAATTTCCCATTCTCCTGCCATGCAAATGAGGGTAAATTACCTCTAAAAATTCCTCCTTACTCATCCCTACCCCATTAGAGTAATAATAATATATTTGTATAGTCTGAACAGGTAGTAAAATGCGATGATTAAAAAAAACCTTCAACGCTCCCATCTACTGTAACGTTTTTTCCACAAATTTTTCGGTGTAGATTCACTCCAACCAGTGGCGTGTGGTGGAGTGTTGCCAGGGTCAAACAGAGTTTGTTAAAACTGTATCTCCGATCAGTTCTACCCCACTCCGTCCCCCATTTGACCAAAACCAAATATCTTTACATGGGAAATGTAATTCCTGTGATACCTGACCAAATGATCGTTTTCTGACTGGTTGATAATATATGACAAGTACATTTTAAACCAACTCGACTTACACTAGCAAACACGTAACAACACGCCACTGTCGACAGCCTAAACAAAAAAGAAACAATTAAAATTTATAGTGTAACCATTATAAATGGTAAATTTATGTAAAGACAGAACTAAATTTTTCTGTATCTTTTATTCGACATATTTGCATAATTCTATAAACAATTTTATGTCAAATATGAGATTAATACACTAATGCAAATTAAATACATGTTTAGTTTATATAATTTTTGGCAGATACTCTTAAATAAATTAATAAAAAATTACCGTAATTCTCTTAAATATTGTTAGTTGATAATACAGCTAAACACATTGGGCTTTAATAAACTCTTGTGTATAGTAATAATAATCATAACAAAAATAATGATTGAAATTTTCTTTATAATGTTAGTAACAATAGTTTTTATTTCCTGCTTCAGTGGCCGTATAGTCTAACGCATTACTATTATATTAGACTAGACTTATGTTGATGGGGAGATCGAGGTTCAAATCTTGGTCAGGCGTACTGAGGAGGTTTTTAGAAATTGGGCTATCCCTCTCCATAAACGCAAATGCGTGTACACTTCCTCTAAAATATAACCTTCCTAATCCCTAAAATTATTAATTTAATTTGTACATAAGCATATAACCCGAATGAGTAGTAAAACGCAGTGCCAAAAAAAGACTTATTATTATAATCTAATGGTGCATTGACAAAAAAAATGGGCTATGAATGACAATAACATATAGTATATTTTTGCCATAGATTTACCTTTACTTTAAGGCTCTCTCGACCACCGAGGATGGGGAGATCGAGGTTCGAATCTCGGTCGGGTGAACTGGGGGGGGTGGTTCCTAAATGGTTTTCCACTCTCTCCACGCAAATGTGGGTTCACTTCTTCTAAATTCAACCCTCCCAATTCCTAATCCATTAGCGTAATTAGTACTTAAGCGTATAACCCGAACGGGTAGTAAGACGTGGTGCTAAATATTTTTATTATTTAAGGTTCTTATTTTTAAGCAAGCCTACTTAATCTATAGAAACATACACTATAATGGTAAAATCATTATAAAGAAAGAGGTAATGCACTATTTGTGTACTATGAGAAAGAATCCAAAACTAATAAACCATATTAAATGGCTTATGAAAAGACGAAGACTCCATGAATACAAACAAGACCATAAAATGTTTTGACATAGTCTTAAGGAATGTAGAGAATACCCTTAAAACAATGTTTAAATATTATATTTACATTTGACTATTTTATAGATTACTCGTCAAACAAAGAAATCAAATAAACTTGATAGATATAAGCAAATTTTAAAAATAAATATCAGCAAAAATAAACACTCTCCTATGCTAATGCCATTCTGTGGGAAATATTTTTCGCTTTTAGTTCTAAACAATTTTAAAGATGATTTCTTTTTTTTAAAATGAATATACACACGCATGTGTGAATTTGAAAATCTGTTCTTTGAATCTAATTTCGCGTGAAAAAAACTTGAGAGAAGACACATCATTTTTGTTTGTTTAAAAACTGAGTATTTTTTATAAAAGAGGAGGAACAAAAAAAATAATGGAAAGTATTTGAGTCTACAAATCAAATTCACAGGGCTATAAACTGTTTTATTCAATGGTTGGTCTGGTTTACAAAATGCGTTGAAAAGAAACAAAATAAACCATCTATAACAAGACAAAGGTTTTGACATGTTTTGTAATTCTAAAATGCCTAGAAGAATATTTGACGGTGATTTATCATTTTATTAATAGTTTGTGGAAAGTTCCTTTTTAAAACTTCACCTTAAAGTAAGGCTATACTTTAACTTGATTTTTTTTTTGTTTCGTAGAAAAATCAGTTAAGACTCAGCCATTACTGAAAAACTTTTACAGCCAGTGTGCACTTGAGAACTAGCTGAAATTTTAAATTGTGTAATGTTACAACTGTTATTTAAGATTTTTAATGAATATTTGAAACTCATAATCATGAAATGTAATAACTAGCTCAAATAAAAATTTTAAATACTTTAAAATTTATTGCATTTTTAAGAAAGATAATTTATTAAATTGTCAAAGTGGCTGTACAATCGAAAATTAAATTCTATTTTTAAACGACAGGAAATATAATTATATATTATATATAATATATATAATATATAAAATATATAATATACATTATATATAATATATATATTATATATAATATATATATTATATATTATATATAATATATATATATTATATTATATATAATATATATATATTATATTATATATAATATATATATATTATATTATATATAATATATATATATTATATTATATATAATATATATATATATATATATATATATAGAAAGAGAGAAATAAAAAACGTAAGTAGTATTTTTATATAAGTTTGAAACTTGTTGTATTTTACTTGCCATGATGTTTGTGTTTTTTTTAGCACCACGTATTACTACCTGTTCGGTTTAAACGTTTATGCAATACCTTCGTTAGTGGTTTTAGGGATAAGAGAGGTTATATTTAGAGGAAATGTACTCTCATTAGCGTAGAGACTAAGCTATAAACCAATTTAGAAAAACTACCCTCAGCACACCCAACCGAGATTCGTAGCCTCGACCTTTTCGTCATCGACAGTCTAGTCTACTGTGAGTGTGATGCCTTAGACCATGTGATCACCGAAGTGGATGATATGTGTGTTCGGTCCATAACTTGTCTTCAAAAGCACATAAAATACACTCAAGTACGAGCAAAGAGTATTTCCAACCGTTGACTTCACAAAGTTTGACTGAAATATTTATCGACTTCAAAAAAAAAAAAAATCCTGCCACGTTGAAAAAATACCCAACATTAAATAAAACTTTCCCCATGTTTGCGTACCACCCAAATCGTGTTCAACTACCATAGATTAGACATCTCGGCTCTGGAGACGAGATCGCTAAAAAACCAAGTTCAATCTATGTTTATATATATATATATACATTTTATCATATATTTTCTTAGTATAAAAAATAATATGTGAACTGTATCACTAATAGAAATTAGGCCTATATTAAAAAATAAATCTAACATTTTTGTATATGACTAAAGTAATTTAAAAAAAAATGTGAATGTGTTTATTTAATTTTTGATATTTTTACAAATCTAATTTGATTACAAGCGCTTATGTTACCGTACACATTCAATTTCCACCAAATTAATGCATATGCAATTATTTATATTTTGAAAAAATATATATTTTGCCTAGCTTAAAAATAATCAAATTAAACACTATGGATTTTAAAGTGGCCGCTGCTCATTTTGAAACCAATTAATCTGGTTCTATAATAATAATAATAATAATAATAAATAATAATAATAATAATAATAATGACCTTTATTATGATGGCAAAGTTAAGGCGTTAGCCTCCTCTTCCACTTTACCAGCGTTTAAATAAAACATGTAATATTACATTTATTGGAATACGAACACATTTTAATAGTAATAATAATAAAATATATCAATTGAAAGAATATTTCAAATAATTAGAAAATCATTCACACGCTCATTCACAGCTCAAGTAATTTCAAGTATTTTAGAATTAAAAACTCTAGAAACACAATTAACATTATTTTATTATTTAATATTAGACTTCAGTAACCAAAAAAGTTCAGTTAAGGGCAAGTGCAGAGTTATTGGGTTGCCATAGTGACAAGGGGTGGTTTTAATCATAATATTCATAGGAAGTATTTTACCCCATACTCCCTCCCATCCGGGGTTGCCCGTAAGCTTTATGTAAGTTTTCTTAACCTAATTCAACATTAAACACGGTTCCATGGAAGTTTGAGATGTTTTTCAAGTTAAGGTTTCAGATTATAATGAAAATATAGTTTAAGAAATGCTGAAAGGGTTTCGACGACAGGAAAGGTTGTGTCCTTAACTGAATTAAAACCTGATTCGGTGATCACATGGTATAAAGCACTACGCTCGCAGTAAACTAGATTGCCGATGACGGGGAGATTGAGTTTCGAATATCTGTCGGATGTATTGAGGGTGGTTTTTCCAAAATGGTTTTCCACTATCCCTCCACGCAAGTTCTGGTAACCTTCCGCTAAATATAACCTTTATAATCCCTAAAACCATTGGAGTCATCAGCACGTAAGCGTATAATACAAACGGGTAGTAAGACACGGTGATTAAAAAACTAATTAAATCATCGGTGTTAAGCTCGATAACTTAACAAATATGCTGTAACAGTTACCAAATATTAAAATATCAGGGACAGTTATTAATTATTTAAAACACTTATTAATTGGTCCTTAACCTTAAAATAAATTTAGTGTCTTCGAAAACAAAGTGATTAGGAAGACATTTGGTACAAAATGCATTGGAGATAGTGTAAAGGGGGATGTTACATAATGATGAGTTAAATGCCTTGTACTTATCAACAATCATTATTTGGGCAGTTAAATCTCGTACAGTACGGTGGGAAGGACATGCAGCGCTAATGGAAGAAGCTAGAACCTTATTGATATGGATAGGTGGCGTACTTTTTTAAGTTCTGCAATGTACTTTCGACTTACTAATACTTATAATTAATTTAGTAAGTATTTGTAGGTTTATTTTTATCCCTTTTTGCACTTTTTCTTTACTATTCGCCCCGGTATTCCGTTCGCATTTAATTCATTTATCAGGCTAAGTATGAACATGGTTTAATTTATTGGATCTTTTAGCGTTGCTTCCTACAACCCGTTCGGGCTGTATGCTTATGTACTAATTACACTAATTTTCAGATATTAGGAAGGTTAAATTGAGATGAAGTGCATCTGTATTTAATTGGAAAGAAAGTAGAAAACCATTTAAGGAAAAAGCCACCGTCAGTGCACCCGACTGGGATCGAAACCCGATCTCCTCCATCTTCGGCAATCTAGTCTAGCACGATATTAGCGCGTTAGACCCACGCGTTCACCGAAGTGGGTTTATAGGAATTGTATACACATTTTCTTGGGAGAGTGATTGGAAAACATCTAATAAAAATCAACCTCTACACACCCAAACGAGAATCAAAGCCCAACCTTCCCGGCACCATCGAACCAGACTATACGAGATTGTCGTTAAGGCTGTGTGCCCACTGATGTGCGTTACTACTTAATAGTAATATACTAATCAAATTATATCAAACTTAAGGTAAAGTTTTAATAGTTTCAAAAAAGAAACAGGTTATATGCTTAAAGCTTTTCAATCAAATACATTTTTGGATGAAATTTTATGGTTTCCCTCCTTTTCAAAAATATTATTTTACATTTGAAACGTTTAGGAGCTTGCTATGCAAAAACAAAAAATTAATTAAAAATGCTGTATGAATTATTGATTTTTTAAACCATAAATATTACTAATTAATGTGAATGATTCTTATCTTACCCTCATTTTATAAAAGCAACTTTTGAAAATCAACAATTTATATGTCCACAACTCTATTAAAAGAAGAAGTAAAACACAATTACTTAATGAACGAATACTGTTATATTTACTACTGCTCCAATCGTTTCAATTGATCTTTACTATCAATTTTTTATTAATGAATTTGCAAATATAAAATCAAGTTTTATAAGAGGACTAAGTTTAGTAAAAATATATAGTAGTAAACGCAATTGTCTAGACATTTTAATCTAGAAGAATCACAGTATTGATCCTAAATAACTTCCATTTTTTCTGTCTCGCTATATATTTGAGCTATTTTCTTGGTCTTTAGTCAGCTTTAACCCCTGATCCGTCTCTTCTTCCACCCCTTACATAAAGCAACCCCTCATACATCTTGTTTGATCCTAGCCTACACGATGTAGCCCGTAGGATAAACATCCAACACATACATTACCAGCAAGAGACATGACCGGGGACCTTAGGTTCTGTATACACAAGCAGAGAATCCAATAACTATTGTGGATCATGTCGGTGTACAGCCTGCGGTGAAACTATCTCATTTAAACAAACAGTTTTATGATACGTTAATAAAAGGGAATTTGTAATAAAATTATATCTAGGTTATTCATGTAACTTTTCAATTATACTGTTACGAAAATATAACGTTAGCTAATTACCATATATAATTAATTTCTAATTAATCTTACACATCTTTTAGGTCCATAGAGTATTATCATTTAAGAAGATGAAAAAATAAAATTCAAATAGAAAAAAGAAAATTGGTAACTAATGGGATGTATAGGCCTTCTAGTTTTTTTGTCATTAAGGTATTACTACCCGTTCGGGTTATACACGAATAGTCACATGAATGTGCTAGGGATAGTGAAGGTTAAATTTAGAGGAAGTGTACTCACATTTGCGTGAAGAGAGTGGAAAAACTATTGGAACCCCGTTATTTCAAAAGTGAAACTTCAATTTGTCATATTTGTATAAATACAAATTTTACAATTATATTTACATTATTTATTCGTTTAGTTAATAATTATTTAGATAATACACAGTTATCCATAAGTAAGTTTGAGTTCTTTGATTAAATTTTTAATTAATAAATCATATAAAATATTTTACTAAAATGGCCGATGTTGGGTTTTGAAAGTGGACATCTTTTAAAAACCAGGGTTTCCAATAGGATTCTCGTAGGAAAAAGGATTTAGAAAATCCAAACACTTTTGTTTGAGCTCTACAATAAATAACTCTACATCCGCTTTTGTTATCGGCTCATCTTAAGGAGTTATTTTTGTAGTTAACTTGACTGCCGATGATGGGAAGATTGGCGTTTGAAACTAGGTTAGGTTCGCTGAGGGCTATTTCTCCTGAATGGTTTTCCACTCTCCCTAAACGTAAGTGTGGATACACTTGCTCTTAATTTTACCTTATCCAGCCTTAATACATTAGCATAATTAGTACATGTTCATGTAACGCGAAGTAAATAAACAAAACAACCTTTACTTTATTATTAGTTTTGTATTTATCACACCAGTGAGTACACGGTCAAAATGTCAAATTTATTTAGTCTCATTTGTCGGTAACGGAGAGGTTGGTGTTTGAATCTTGTCTGGGCGTACTGAAAGAGTTTAATTTACTTAATATCCACCTCGGTGGCTTAGTTAGCTAAAGCGATAGTTTATTGTCGAGATAGACTGCCGAGGACGGGAATATCGAGGTTCGCTCGGGTGAGCTGGGGTTGTTTTCCCTAAATGGTTTTACACTCTCCCTCCACGTAAATGCGGGTTCACTTCCTCTGTATTCAACATTCTCAATTCTCAACCCTTTATCTTTAATTATTACTTAGGGGTGTAACCCGGACGGATAGTAAGACATGGTGATAAAATAAAATTTATTTAATGATTTCCTAATCCACCTCCAACTGGAGGTTAATTTCTTCCCACCTTAACTCTCTACCCTTTTCTTTACTAATACGACAATTTTGACATACCATCGTGCTAACGGGCCCATACCACTATGCCACATGGCCGACCGATAAATAATCTGCATTAGTTTGGCACTTGGGAAATCCTATTTCTTATTTTCGTGGATAAGAAACGTTCCACTTTAAAATGAAACAAAGGAAAGGAAGCTTTGACATACATAAGTGACCTATATAAATGATTATTAATTTTAATACAGATCGGGGTGACCTGGTGGTCTAGGGGGTAAGGTGTCAAGACTTCTGTGCTGAGGGTCCGGGGTTCAATCATCGGTCCCAGCAAAAATTTATCTGATTGCCCAAAGCCTTCATTCACCTCTGACAATACGTGTATTAATCACAACTTGTGAATGTGAGGAATGCCAGGCCTCCGCCGTGGTTCGGATTCCACGTTAAACTGTAGGTCCTCCATTTCATCTCACAATCACCTTACCATTACACATTAGAGTAAGTGCGTATAGCCCGAACGGGTAGTAAGACGCGGTGGTAATAATAATAATAATATAAATCGGGCTGGTACAATCAAAGCCACTTAACTACTATAATACAATAACACTTTGCACGAAACGATAATTGTTCCGCATTTGATAGTTTTTACCTCGCACGGCTCGTGGTCAGTACCGTAACTTACAACAACCTTGACTTCACTGACCTACCTTCAACATACATCCCCTCCTTTGACATTTCTTGTCATAGACGTCAGCAGCCGAAAAGTGCTATCTACCGGAACACATTAATATTCAAAAGTTTCATAACCATAGGTGTGACGTGGATGATACAACTCGAGGTGGATCCATCCATCCCACCTCAACTCGAGGTGGATCCATCCATCCCACCTCAACTCGAGGTGGATCCATCCATCCCACCTCAACTCGAGGTGGGTCCATCCATCCCACCTCAACTCGAGGTGGGTCCATCCCTCCTCAACTCGAGGTGGATCCATCCCTCCTCAACTCGAGGTGGATCCATCCCTCCTCAACTCGAGGTGGGTCCATCCCTCCTCAACTCGAGGTGGGTCCATCCCTCCTCAACTCGAGGTGGGTCCATCCCTCCTCAACTCGAGGTGGGTCCATCCCACCTCAACTCGAGGTGGATCCATCCCACCTCAACTCGTGGTGGGTCCATCCCACCTCAACTCTCGAGGTGGATCCATCCCACCTCAACTCTCGAGGTGGATCCATCCCACCTCAACACGAGGTGGGTCCACCCCACCTCAACTCGAGGTGGATCCATCCCACCTCAACTCGTGGTGGGTCCATCCCACCTCAACTCTCGAGGTGGATACATCCCACCTCAACTCATGGTGGTTCTACCCCACCTTAACTCAAAATGGTTCTATACCACCTTAACTTGAAGTGAATTTCTTTCCAACTTAAATTTCTGAGAATTTCTCAACCATTTACATTTGAGTTAAGTTTCTTCACACTTTATAGCTTGCGGTAATTTTCTTACCACTATGTCCCGTGGATAACAAGCACTATTCTAGTGTAGTCCATCTTATCCTGTTCTTGTAGATGTTATCGGATTTGCCTTCTGTACCTATCTCCTTAAAAAAAAAAGATGTCGCAAAAGATAAACTCCGGAAACTCTCTTCATCTTCAAGCACTCTGATCCAACACTTTATCTACCTCAGCCAATTTTCTATATTACACGAAATAAGAAGTGTAAAAGGATCATTTCGTGGGAGTACTCGTAAAACCAGTTGTAAAACTCACGGTAGAGATGAGCTATTTTTGATGCTAAGGTATAGTAAACCGAATGCGTCTCTCTTTATGAAAAGTACTGCCAGTTTTGGAGGTGAGAGAGAGAGAGAGAAAGAGAGAGAGAGGGAGGGAGGGAGGGAAGGAGGGAGGGAACGCTAGCACTTGTGAGTGAGTGATAAAGAAAACTATAACACCCTGGGTATAGTATTGTGTTGCATGCTGTCTACCTGATAGGGGAAAAGAGTAGTGAATGAGGTATTTATAGAAGATGGATCTGACGAGCTACGAAGATTTAAAATAAGAAAAAAAAAAGAAGCTCGAATAAATTTCTCAATCAAATTGGTGAAAACAAATCAGGAACTGCAATTTTTTTTTCTATCGTAGAAAGATTATAATATTAATTGTAAATTTAATATGAATCACGCAAATTTTTTTTCTAAGCTCTCCGTATTATATTACACGTCTGGAATACAGAAATATTCACACCGACTGTGTAGGTATGATTAAAGGTAAAATTATAGAAGAAATTTACCAGCTTTTTGTTTGAAGGGAGATTGAAAAACTATTTTGGAAAATAAGAATAAGTCGGTACAGCAATAATATGGTATTAGAAACTTGACCTACAACTTGACATGTAAACCAGACAAGGTGAATCTGACGACCTTGTTCATGTGACCACAGGTGTGAGACAGCTATTTATTACGAAAATAAATTATTTGAAAGTTTAAAATCAAAGAACCAACTTCAGACGAGCACATTATGAGTCTAATACGAAAAGATAGAGCGATTGGAAGATACATTCTTAACTTTTTATTTGAAGTAGTTCTAAGAGTTTCTAGTAGTAAAAAAAAGTGCACTTTGTATAGACATTTTTAATATTTTAGAACACTTTTGTAGTTAGATATAATACAAAATGATACATAAATGATTGCCTTTTAGAGAAATCAATTATGAAATGGAAAACTAGATTGTAGATTGTTTTTTAAGATTATAGTTGTGTGTTTAACACAAAACCAACAGTAAAATTAAAGTTTATACAAAATATAATTTATAATTATATTTATAGTATCGATTGCTCTTTAGTCTCATAATAATTGGTCCTTTACATTACATAACGAGAAGAAATTTACGGTATTACAAAATAAAGTATGTCTTGTAAAATATATATATATTTTCAAAAAGGGATGAAGATAATATTGAGTTGAGGAGGTTACATAATGATTAGTCACATAACCCCTACTCATTACCAGACTTTGTTAGTTTAATCAAATATCACAGATTATGGTAGACAGGACATGCGGCGTGAATGGTAGACTCTTGGTTCAGGGTATTGACTAGAAAACCCAGTGGGAAGAGACCAGTGGATGACCTGGCGGTCTAGGGGGTAAGGTGTCTGACTACTGTGCTAGGGGTCCGGGGTTCAATACTCTGTCCCGGCACAGATTTATCTGATTGCCAAACCCTTCCTTCACCTCTGACAAGACGTGTATTAATCACAACTTGTAAAATGTGAGGAATGCCAGTTCTCCACCGTGGTTCGGATCCCACGTTAAACTGTATATCCTCCATTCCATCTCACAATCACCCTACCATTACACATTAGCGTAAGTGCATATAACCCGAACGGGTAGTAAGACGCGGTGCTAATGATAGTAATAGTAATAAAAAGATCAGTGGGAAGACCTCATACGCAGTTGGGAGGATAACATTAGAGTGGATCTGAAAGAGATAGGGTGTAATGAGGTGGACTGGATAGAACTAGCTCAATAAAGGGATCAGTAGTATGAGGGGAAATGGATAGAACTAGTTAAGATAGGGATAGGCGGCCTACTTTTATGACTGTGGAAATTAACTCTTTGAGATTGCTAATACATTACAGTAGGTAAGTAAGGTCACAATGGGGTTATTTTTAGTTTAACTTTCACTTCCGTGTCTTAGTTTGTTCAAGCTTTACGAACTACCCAATACTAAACGACCCTACAGTCACGGTTTTCCTTAAAAGTCCATAAAACAAAAACTTTTATATATAAGTGATAAATATATAAATATTTCAGAAATGTAAAATTGTTTAACATCTCACTTCTCCTAACATTATATTTCCCACTATAAACACATCTTTCAACGATTGTGAAGTATTCATTCTAAGAATTGATTTTTCATCTATAGTAAAAATATATAAAATATTGTTTGATTTAATTTAATCCACTTCGGTAATAAAATGGGATCCAAGTCATCACTCTCGCTAATATATTAGACTTGTGCTGATGATGATAATATCGGGGTTTGAATCCCGCTTGGATGGTTTTCCCTAAAATTGTTTTCCACACTTCCTATATGCTAATGAGGTTATATCTCCACATATTTCAACCTTACTCATCCCTAACATAATAGAATGATTTATAAATACATTTAACTCTGACAAGTTATGAAACAATATGAAAATAAATAAAAGTAATTCTCTCTACGGTTTACTGGAGTGTGTGCATGTTTCTATTATTTTTAAAACCACATATAACTAACTTTTAATTCAGGCTGTACGCATATGTAATAATTACTCAAAGTGTTAGGAATGTGGTTGAATTTTGTTAAAAATACAACCGTAATTTTTGAGTAGAGAGTGTGTGGAAAACCACTTTGGGAAAATCACCTAAAGTTTATTGAGATATGTATGCTCTTTGACAATACAGCCACTGTAGTGGGCGGGTATTTATTAAGTGAAGTCACACACAGTTTAATAACACGTTCATTGAGCGGAGTAACTTATTTTAAATAAATGCTCCCCCTTCAAGTGCAATTTTTATCTTAGTTACAAACAAGGAAACATCTCAATTCCATTCTGAATGCATATTTCGTTACAATCTTAAAGTTTTTCTGTTGTTTTGTTTCGTCAATGGGACTTCCCCCCCCCCCCCTCATATCTATCGAAAGTAAGAAAGCCGAACATATGTTTGATATATTTATGGCATATAGGTATGTGGAAAATAGGATCCCTGTAGGCAGATTTACAAAAGGAAGGCAATAGTTCAACCATCCGTGTTGCTCTCTTTTAAAGGCATAAATCAAATCAAACAACAAACTGAAAGTTTTTTTTGATAGGATTTGTTTCTATATCCCTTTTATTTTATTCCCCGCCTTATATATAGATCCTTGCTTTCTGGGTTTTTGCACCCGCCCCCCGCCACTCCAAGAGTTCTCGATATTCCATTTTCCCGTGCCCCCTCCCCCCATAATTAAAGCCCATGGGACTATGATTAATACAAAGTCAAGTACGCTTTGATGTGTAAATGAATTTTTTGTTGTTATACTTTGGTTGTTTTTTATATAATACAAATATTTGGAAAACTTATATATATATACTTTCATGTCCAAAAAAAAATGTATTTATTTTTACCACCAAGTCTCACTACCTATTCGGGTTAGCAGCATACGTACTAATTAAGCTAATGTGTTAGGGACGAGGAAGATTAAATTTAAAGGAAGTGTACCCATATTTGGATGGCGAGAGAGTGGAAAACCATTTAGGGAAAACCTTTGTCAATACACCAGACCGGGTTTAGAACCCTGACCTCCTTAAAACCGGTAAACCATACTAGACTAGGTTGAAACCACCCAACGTGGGTAAGCCGTTAATAGCTTTAGAATTTTGTTTATTTAAAGGCAAGTCTTAGTACTCGTTTTTTGTTGCACAAGTATATATTAACTATTCTAAGGGGTAAGGATGAGGAAGTTAGAATTTCGAGGTAATACACCATCATTTGAGAGAAGGTAAAGTGGGAGAAGCCATTTAGAAAACAACATCCTTATTATGCACAGATGGGATTTGAACCCGGATCTCCAAGTCATTACTAAATCGAATTAGATGTGCTTGACATTTAGACAAAATTAAAACTATTATTTTTCAAATTTAGCATCCCAACTTAATGCCTCTTCAAGCTATACATAAATGTTATAATTACGTTTATGTGTAAAAATAAATAAGGTTAAATTTACATGAAGTGTAGCCACATTTGCGTGGGAGGGGGAGTGTGGAAAACCATTTATGGAAAACCACTTTCAGTACATCCGACTAAGATTCGAAACCCGATTTCACCATCATTGACAGTCTAGTCTATTGCAAGAGTGACGCCTTAAACCATGTTGCCACGAAAGTGGGTAGCTAGCTACCAATTTATATATATTTATTTATTTAAGCCATCCAACATTTTAGTATTAAATATACAACCTTATAGAATGAAAATACATTTTATGAAGGAAGTTATATGGGAAATGAAATGTAATGATTTTATCTGGGATGGTTACATGAAAGAAAGGTGAATGGATGACATATATATATATATTTATATATATATATATTTATATATCATTGTAACATATGGAACCATCACCGTTTCTGGAAGAACTTTCCTTTTCCATGATAAGAAAAAAGTTCAAAGCGAGGCACGAACAAAACATTTCTTACAAGCAAATATTTCATTTATGTGGTGGATGGCCCCTTGATATTTGTTACGATGTCACATTTTGCTGGTAAAAGAAATAAAAAGAAAAGGACACTTCTTATTTCCTATAACAAATGTCACCTCATCCGTATCACACGAACAAAAACATTAGAAATATTTCATATATATATATATCACCGCGTATTGCTATCTGTTCAGGTATTACGTATATTATATAATAATCATACTAGTGAGTTAATGATGAGTAGGGTTGAATTTAGAGGAGGTTTACCCATATTTGCGTAGAGAGAGAGTGGAAAACAATGTTGAAATAAACACTTAGTACACCTGACTCAGATTTGAACCCCGATCTTTGTCATCAGCATTCCAGTCCATTATGAGAGGAACACCTTAAACCAGGGGTTTTCAACCTTTTTATGTCAAAGTTCCATAGTTTCTGTCTCCTGTTGGCTAGCGGGCCTCAATAATGTACCCACAGTATTCAGATTGAATGGATATTAAAATATTCGTATTGGCTCATTCTTACACAACTATACTCACACCAGGGATTAGGATTTCTCGTGAAGTATGTTATCTATTGTTTCATAACAGGAGGTAGTACGACTTGTCTTGTCCACTAGAGTAGTCATTGTCGGTTAAAAGTACATTTTGTATTAAAACGTAATATCTTTCTTTGCGTAAAAAAAGCAAAAATCATTTGTAAAATAACTTAAAATACGTAAATGAAATACTTGTGTATTTTATTAGTTGATCCTCTGCCCAAGTACAGATTTTTTTGACTGACCCAAACCTTTCCTTCACCTCTGACAAGACAACTTGTGAATGTGTGGAATGCCAGGCCTCCACCGTGGTTCGGATCCCACGTTAAACTGTAGGTCCTCCATTTCATCTTGCAATCACCCTACCATTACACATTAGCGTAAGTGCGTATAATCCGAACGGGTACTAAGAGGCGGTGCTAATAGTAATAATAATAATAATAGCCAGTAGCTTTGACTACTAGATCACAGAGACCGGTCTATAGCTAATACACTAGTGCCACTAACTTTAGTGGATTGGAGGTTTCAAAATTCAATTCCCACCTGTTGCTTTAAATGCACCCGTGGAGTGTATATTAGTCAAGCAACAGCTAATAACAACCTCAGAATTTACATTTCCCTTTCAAATTCCATGAGTCTATATGCGCGACTGTATTTCATTTCAGTGAAATGCTCCGAGTATGTGTGTGTGTGTCCATATGTAGATGGACACACATACACTCCCGTGTTTCATCTGTAATTGAATTATACCATGACCCGCATACGTAATTACCCCCACCACTCCGAAAACATACGTTTTGAGCGGTAAGGGAGAGGTATGCATCACCTCAAAGTGGTCAACCACAGGAATAAAAAGCACTGACTGGAACAAGGCAATAGAGAATAGAAACACAAAAAAAAAAAGTGTTTTTTTTCTTCGAATTTTTATTCAAACGTCTATAGCCGATTCGTCATTCAAAAAGACCTTTTTTTTGAATTTGTATTGAAATTTACACTACTAGACAAAATTATCAGCTGTAAGCTTTAGTTCAATTTGTACAAAAAAGGGCCTTTTAAATAAATAGTACTACACAATCTTATAATCTTTATCATAGAGTGTATTAAAATTTGGTAAAACAAATCAAAAATAAATTATTAAATCATTTACATTTATAAAATTAAAATCTATTCTTATTTATAATTAAAAACTATACCCATATAAACGTGCCCATATCACGCACTCATTTTTAACTCAATATTAAATATGATTTTTAAAATATATCAAATTTTCTAAAATTTTGTCATAATAAAGCCACCCTTAAATTAATTATCTTAGAAATATCAACATACACTGTTGATTATCACGTAAGATACTCTCATAATATCAATGTTTATTAAAACCGTTTAAACTAATATCAATATTTATTTAACAGTGTATATATTATTTCATTTAGGTTCGTTTAAGGATTGTTTCCGCAACAGTGTGTATAATTAAAAAAAAAAATTTACCTATTTTTAGTAAATGTATCTATTTTAAAATTAAAGAGCGATAAGTCTTTGCGGTGCACCATGGCATTTATTTATATTTAAATATAAATTCTCAAATTTATTCGTTAATTCTATTTCTACCTCATTAGATGTATTTTGGATGGCGTTTTAAACAGTTTGAGACTTTTAAGTGCTTTATCCAAATATTTACATGTTGTATATTTGATAATGTCACGTCTCAATTTTTTTTTTAACCCTAAACGAAGTGTTTCCCCATTCAAAGACACACACAAACAAGAACATACGAGCACATAAAAAAGGGCCCAATTTAAAAGGGGTATATGTCCAAATCTTACAGCGGAAAGTTAATTTTAAATAACATCAGATATATTTTTACTTTCTCTCTATCTTACAGGTAGAGAAAGTATTGTGATCGTCAAAAAAATCGAACTCGAGATTTTGATGAATTTTGACGTTTCATGACTTCCTGAATCCGAAAAAGTGGTTTTTGAATTTCCGTCTGTCTGTCTGTCTGTCTGTCTGTCTGTACCTCCAACTAGAGCCTAAACTATTTTACCGATTGAGCTGAAACTTGATATCTAGGGTTTTCATAGGGTTGCCCCGAGGGGTTTTTGGAATTGGATATCTACCCCTAAAATTAAGGGTAGTTTACTGAAGGGCAAAAAGAGAAAAAGTCGATTTTCTCAAAATCGGCTCTAACGATTTTGATTAAATTTCATTTATGAACATAAATAAATATTCCAAACAAAATGGCTACTCTCAATATTTCGGCAAAATCGTTTTAAGGGCTCCGGTCTGATGCGTAAATTAACATTTTTTATAATAGCTCCGAAACTATTTGAGATATGAAATTACTTAGCATTACAAATATGTATATATATTTATAATACAAATATTTTATTCGAAACATATTTTTATAAAATCAATAACTTTCAATATATACGCAATTATATATATATTTTTAACTTTTTGGGCATTAAAGCTTTAGTATTGCGACCGTAAGAAAAACTAACCTGAAATGTTGATGGATGTCGACGTCTCATGACCCCCCGAACCCTTAAAAATAGTATTTGCAATGCCGTCTGTCTGTGTGTCTATTAAAACTTAAAATTAAGGGTAGTTTACTGAAGGGCAAAAAGATAAAAAGTCGATTTTCTCAAAATCGGCTCTAACGATTTTGATTAAATTTCATTTATGAACATTAATAAATATTCCAAACAAAATGGCTACTCTCAATAATTCGGCAAAATCGTTTTAAGGGCTCCGGTCTGATGCGTAAATTAACATTTTTTATAATAGCTCCGAAACTATTTGAGATATGAAATTACTTAGCATTACAAATATGTATATATATTTATAATACAAATATTTTATTCGAAACATATTTTTATAAAATCAATAACTTTCAATATATACGCAATTATATATATATTTTTAACTTTTTGGGCATTAAAGCTTAAGTATTGCGACCGTAAGAAAAACTAACCTGAAATGTTGATGGATGTCGACGTCTCATGACCCCCCGAACCCTTAAAAATAGTATTTGCAATGCCGTCTGTCTGTGTGTCTATTAAAACTTAAAATTAAGGGTAGTTACTGAAGGGCAAAAAGATAAAAAAACGATTTTCTCAAAATCGGCTCTAACGATTTTGATTAAATTTCATTTATGAACATTAATAAATATTCCAAACAAAATGGCTACTCTCAATAATTCGGCAAAATCGTTTTAAGGGCTCCGGTCTGATGCGTAAATTAACATTTTTTATAATAGCTCCGAAACTATTTGAGATATGAAATTACTTAGCATTACAAATATGTATATATATTTATAATACAAATATTTTATTCGAAACATATTTTTATAAAATCAATAACTTTCAATATATACGCAATTATATATATATTTTTAACTTTTTGGGCATTAAAGCTTAAGTATTGCGACCGTAAGAAAAACTAACCTGAAATGTTGATGGATGTCGACGTCTCATGACCCCCCCAACCCTTAAAAATAGTCTTTGCAATGCCGTCTGTCTGTGTGTCTATTAAAACTTAAAATTAAGGGTAGTTTACTGAATGGCAAAAAGAGAAAAAGTCGATTTTCTCAAAATCGGCTCCAACGATTTTGATTAAATTTCATTTATAAACATTAATAAATATTCCAAACAAAATGGCTACCCTCAATATTTCAGCAAAATGGCTTTAAGGGCTCCGGTCTGATGCGTAAATTAACATTTTTTTAAATAGCTCCGAAACTATTTGAGATATGAAATTACTTAGCATTACAAATATGTATATATATTTATAATACAGATATTTTATCCGAAACATATTTTTATAAAATCAATAACTTTCAATATATACGCAATTATATGAATTTTTTTAACTTTTTGGACATTAAAGTTTAAGTATTGCGACCGTAAAAAAAAAACTAACCTGAAATGTTGATGGATGTCGACGTCTCATGACCCCCCGAACCCTAAAAAATAGTCTTTGCAATGCCGTCTGTCTGTGTGTCTATAAAAACTTAAAATTAAGGGTAGTTTACTGAAGGACGAAAAGAGAAAAATTTGGTTTTCTCAAAATCTGCTTAAACGATTTTGATTAAAATTCGTATCTAGGCGTTGATTAAGATTATAAATAAACTGGATATTTTCATTTTTCTATGAAAATGATTTTTAGGGTACATTACAGAAGCGTTAATTTCCGTATCTCCACAACTATTGGAGAAACTAAACAACTTATCATTGCAAAATTGTAGGACTATTAGAAATAAAAAACTTTTATTTGACATATATTTTTATAAAAACAGCAGTTTCTGAGATATTTGCAAATATATTAATACAATTTTGTGAGCTTTAGTTGTAAACATATACTACTTAAGTCTTAACGCAATAATTCTCCAATGCCATAGAGTAATTAAATATAAGTATCTAAAAAAAGTATGTTATTTTTCCTTAAATCTCTTAGGAGAAATGTTTGCATAGCAATGATCTATCTCCATTTTAGACTCAATAGTCAATATTTACATTTTTTATTGGTCAAAATGTATAAATGAATAATTAAATATCAATGCGATGACTTGAAGATCTGCAACACCTTTTAAAATGTTAAAATTTTAACCAGAAATCGAAATTTTAATACGAAGTGTTGACCCTTGTGGAAGACATTAAACTGTTTGAAATGTTCTTAGGTGGACAAAGATGCGCCTCTTTTCTCATTGATTCTATATCATTATATATTATTTTATGCTTGTTCTTATGTGGAGTGGTGATGATACAATGTACATTATTCCGTTCAGAAATCTTACGAGTTTATAGAAAGAGAGAGAAAGTCTGTGCGGTGTGCCGTACCATTTATTTTTAAATAAGTCATTATTTTTAAAGCAAAAGGCGTATTTATACCTTTAGAAAAAACTTTTTTAAATTTTTATTTTTTATTTTCTTTATATTATTACTTAATACGCCAGGAAATTAAAATTTAAGGTTATGGAGGATAACAGGAGTTAAGACTCTTATTTTTAATGCAATTCTTTTTATTAAAAAACATCGTTTTTGACCGAAATAAATAAAATACAGCTTAAATAGATAGACTAAATTAATTAGCCTACATTAATTTTCTATTTTTCATTAGTATTAGGGCATCTGAACAAAAACTTGACCCACTTCAATGGCCACATATTCTAAGGTGTCACTCTTGCAAGATACCTCTGATGACGGGGAGACCAGGGTTAAAATCCTCACTGAGTCTACTGAGGATACTTCATCCTTAATGGTTTTCCACTCCCCTTCAACGTACATGCAGGTACACTTCTTCTAAATTCTACCTTATCCATCCTTAACACAGCGTAATTAATATCTATGCAGCCAACCTTAACAGGTAGTAAGAAATGCTGCTAAAAAATACCAGAAGAAACTTTTTAAATTAATTTAAAAAAAAGTAATTTAAATTTTACCATGTTTATGACAGATATTCAAAGACT
The DNA here is from genome assembly GCA_033556935.1 of Timema podura. Lineage (NCBI taxonomy): Eukaryota > Metazoa > Arthropoda > Insecta > Phasmatodea > Timematidae > Timema > Timema podura. The sequence goes on along the minus strand of JAVRXN010000012.1, from coordinate 51,840,516 downwards.
GTAATATTAATAAGTGTAGAAAATCAAAGTGAACCTATATATTAAATCAATATTAGATTTATTTTGACAAAAAATTTATTTTTCCTATAAAAACGGTAAAAATAAGGACCTTAAGACGTTTTCCCGTCCATACCCCCTTAACTATGCTAGTGAGTTAGTATAAGAAAGGTAAAATTTAGAGTTATTGAAGCTAAATTTTCTTGGGAGAGGGAAATAAAATTGTAATAAAACACTCTTCGTACAACTAGCCAGGACCCACTTCGGTGGCCACATGGTCTAACGCGCTACTCTCACAGTAAAATAGACAGCAGATGATGGAAAGATCGAGGTTCGAATCTCGGTTGGGTGTACCGAGGGCTGTTTTCCCAAAATGATTTCCACTATCCATCAACGAAGATGTGGAGTACTCCTCCAAATATACTCTTCCTAATTCCTAAAACCATTAAACGTAATTAGTACATAAGCGTTTAATCAGAACGGGTAGTAAGACACGGTGATGAAAAAAAATCAGTCCAGGATTCGAACCGTGACCTTACTTTCACAGGGAAAAAAAAAACCAGACAAGATTTTCCTGACATTTCTGTCCACGTTTCCCCGCCTATGTGGTTTATTTTCCTGTGAGTAGGGACTACTCTGGAGTTGGTCGGTTCTTCAACTCAGCTCCCGTGCACATGTTATATCCAAACATGTTGTTTCCCACCCGAGTCCCCAGGGAGGTTTATTCTTGCGGCCGACCGGGGCGGTAAAGTGTGGCACAATGCCGGAGGTTCACGGCCAACAACTCGCTCATCAAATAATCATAGACGTATACGACACCGTCGTCGTCACAAGTGCGCATGCTCGTCGGGTCACAATTTTACGATCCATAGCGCAATTAAATATCTGGTGACACAACTGACATAATAACCGCTTGAGGGTTTGGATGGTTCGAGGCTTCTGGGTGTTGGAACGGCCTGCTGATGGCCGGGTGGTCGGGTTTATGGTACCGGTTGGGTCTATTGAGGGTGGTTTTCCTACTTTCTTTCCATGCGAGTGCGGCAAAATTACCTACAAAATGCTTCCTTCCTCATTCCTACCCCAACAGGTAAGAAGCATTGATTAAAAAACACCCGCATTGGTGGGTAAGAGATTTAATGTCAGGCTCACATAATCTGATTTTCTAACAACGGGAATATTGGGTTTTGAATCCTGACTGGGTTATACTGATTATTTTTCTTAAACCTAAAGTGTTCCCCCACTCTCTTTCCACGAAAATTGGGGTCACACTACCAATATTTTTTTTAGCACCGCTTCTTACTTCCCGTTCAGGTTACACGCTTATGTACTAAATACGCTAATAGTTTTTAGGGATTAGAATGGTTAAATTGATAAGAAGTGTACCTGTTTTTGCGTGGAGGGAGAGTGAAAAACCACGTTAATTACACCCTAACGAGATTAGAACATCAATCTCCCCGTCTAGTCTACCTGCTATAGTATCACTTTAGACCGTGCGACCACCGAAGTTGGTCACATCACCTCTCAATGTTTTATCTTCGTCATCTCCACGCCTATTTTTAGTTACAAAATGTATAGTGCTAACGTGTAGATGGATGCAGTGAAAAAAACCCCCACACAATTGATGCTTGTTACCATGTTCATCTAACTTTTTGGATTATACGAATTTGTATTAATTACGCTAATTAGTTAAAGATGAAGATGGTTAAATATTTTTGGAAGTGCACCTTTGATTTCGCGTAAGGTGAGTTGAAAATAATTTAGGAAAAATTATATAAAATTCAGCCGAATCAAATTCGAACCTCAAACTCTCAATCACGGTTGGTCCAGTCCGCCTCTAGAATGTTGCTTATGACCATTCGACCATCAAGATGGTGTAAACAAACGTAATATAATAGGTTTGTTATAATAACAATCGTAAAGATCGACCTTTGTGATCTTGGGAGAAAGTGCTTGCCTCAGAATCTAAAGTTCATGGGTTCAAACCCAGCTGGTTTTGACGGATTTTTTTGAGCGATAAAAATCCGTAGCACAACTTCCTCTGGAGGGGAAGTAAAGCCGTCGGTACCAAGTCGATGGTGACGTGTAAAATAAACCTGGAAGGTAAGTGAATATAACTTCCGGGCAAAGTTGGTAGCTTCTTTCGCTCTCGCTCATAGAAACTCGTGTGTTTAAATAATCAGTAGGTTTAGAAAGTACAAAGTAAATACCGTACCTTAAATAAAATAAATGCTATATTTACGTCGCAAAGAACAATATATCGATAAAGGGAAGGAAATCCGAAGCGAAATGGTTTAGGTATGTGAAATCTATAATGTCAGAAGATTTTTGTGCCTCTAAAATGTACATATATAAAAAATTATATATATACTTTTTTAAATAAATATATCTATATAATTTTTTAGAGGCACAAAATAATTAAATAAATATATTTATATAATTTTTTAAAGGCACAAAAAACAAACATCTGACATTTACCTCTGAGCAAGCAGCAGTTCTAATAACGGTGACTGCCAAGAAGTCAGAAAGCCAACTATTCAACAAGAGCATTACAGAAACACCGGCATTGGTGGTAGTGTGGACTGGACTTCAGGCTCGGTATAGTCTATTTTAAGATTTTAAAGAACATTTTAACAAAACTCTTGGGCCTATTCTACACTAGCAGTTAAAACGCTAGCAACCGCTCCTTTGAATGAAACCCTTATCAGATTATAAAATAAGCTTTCGTCTAGACCAACGTTTTGACTGCTACCTATGGAGGCGTTAAAACCGCCTAGCGGTAGAAATTCGAATCAGAGCAGGTGTTAACAGGCAATTGTGCCTCAATGTCACAACAAGTCTTTAAGCAGGAATAATAAATACTCTTCCTCAAGATGGTATCACGTTTTGCAATATTTTAATTCACTAAACCCAGTAGTTCATCAAATGAAACCACAGACATTCTATAGTACAAAAAAGAACTTCTCTGCGTACATTCTGTGATTCATAAACATAATACGAAACTGTCCTGTTGATAGACGGTTCGATAATGTGGGGTGATTCCAACAACGTCTCTTTTAACGAGTTTTTTATTTCACCAACAAAATATGTCCCGCAATACAGCCAGCCTGTACAATGTCCATTTTTAAACCATTCTGCAAAAATGGAAGCAACAACCGCGGCATTTAAACCGCTAGTGTAGAATCAGTAGCGTTTTATGGTAGATGTTTAACGGTTGCGTTTTGACAGTCATGTGTAGTAGATTCAAGAGTTTGGGTGCTTAAGCTAGCGGCAAAACTGCCGCGTTCTAACCGCTAGTGTATAATCGGCCTTATAAGTAAGAATCTTTATTTAAAATAATAAATTACTTGAAAATAGAGAAAATTTGAAATTTATTGAGTTAAAAATGTATGAGAGAGTAAAATTAGATTTACCAAAAAAAAAAACTTCATTGATTGAGACCGCGAGCAAGCTATACCGACCGATCGTCCATCTCATGTTAGCGAGGATTATGACAACATTTGTGGATACAGGGTGTTATAACGAACCATCCGGCCGCTAACCTCAGTTTTCTAGACCGGAGCCACTAGTAGCTCCTCATTTGTCCTCAAGAGGATGAGTCAGACCCCGTTACAGACCTACTGCTGCACAGCTATATCTGGAAGCGCCGGGGATCGAACCCGAAACTCTTGACAGCTAAACCACAGAGGTGGTCAGATTCACAAAAAAGGTGAGAACTATTATCAAAATCAATACATAACAAAGAAAATTGAATTTTAATCAGAATTTTTTTAAACTTTTTTTTTAAAGAGTTACAATATAAGCACAGTTAAAATAACTCAAAAAACTTGCTTTGTACTTTTAATGTTTTTAATTTATTTCATGTTATTTTATCTTTATCTATGTTCTAATTCTAAAAAAGTTTTGTTCATTTTTTTAATTTTATGTCTTTGTTCTGTATTAATTTTCAAACTATTCATTCATTTTTATAAATCTAATTTCCATCTTTACAATACATTTGTAAACCAATACATTTCAATTTCATCGTTTTCGAGACATATATTTTATTATATTATAGTCTTTTTCGACAGGTAATGGCGAGGTTCGGGTTTGATTCCAGGCTTGGTATACTGAGGATTTTTTTTTCAATTTCTTTTACTCTCCTTTTTTTCCTTTATATTCTACCTTACTCATCCTGACCTTACTAAAAAAGAATTTGTGTACAACCATAGCTTGTAGTAAGCCCTGCTACACACACTAAAAAAAATCTCATCACTCTACTTTGTATGCAGCCCTTAAGATGGAATGGAAGGGGACTTGATAAAAGTCCAGTGTTTTTGCCGTTTTTAACTTTTTTTTTTGCTAAACTAAATAAAATATATCTCCAGTATAAACTTAGAGTTTAATTTTCTTCACATGTTGATATCAACAGTTCCTAAATATCTGTCATGAACATGTTGACATTATCGAAAAAAAAACTTTTTAAATTAAAAGAAAAAGTTGTGGTCATTAAATTCCAAAACATTTTCGACAGATATTCAAGAAATTTTTTTTAGACAACATATGGAGAAAAAAAAATGCTATGTTTGTACTGGTGCAATAATTTATTTATTTTGGAAAAAAAAAGTTTTTTCCATAAAAAAAACTTTTTCCTGCATCTCCTTTCATCCTAACTTAATGAGAATATCTTTGAATATAATGACTACAAACAATTAATGCATGTTTGTTTGCATCATTAAATGTTGAAAACGAAAGTGTAGTAACTATCGCTACGAAACATTGTGGACGTGAGGTAAATATTTTACACTTATTACGTATGTTAACATGTGTGTTGGCATTAACCGTGTAGTACCTGGGCTTAAACATACTTGCGCCTTCCTAGCTAACTAAACAGTTTGTGTGTGAACCGAGATTAACTTGACTCTAGCTACCCCCTATCCAAAAAGGGTTGTTTTCTGGACCTACAACCCGACAAAGCAGGTATCTCAGTACGACAAAATGATTGGATAGATTATTTAACACATTTCCTGTCGGTAACCAGGTGGGTTATTGAAACAGGGAGAGCAAAGATTGACAAAAGCCTTGTCGTTTAGCGTGTAACAATTAAGAGCAAACATGTTGGCCAATATATATGGGGAAAGTAAACTGCTTTTTCCATACTAAATTGTTGGATCAACATTTCGGGGACTTCCTATAGTTTTAAATCAGTATACATACTTATATACATGTGAGCGACGTATTTCATACCTATTCTTCATTAATTGTATTAACAGGAAGTGTACTCTTACATAAAAAAAATTAAAAAAATTAAAAAACTGTGGGGGATTTAAAAAAAACCTTGGCTATCACAATAAGTGCGTCTCTTTGAATACCTACAATCAGCTGAGGTTACGTTCAAAAGAACACGACACTTTAGATATAATTTAGTTTAAGTTGAGGCATTATATATATTTATTGTTAACTTTACCAGGAGCTATGAGTTTTTATGAAAGACGTGCTGGAGTGTGTCATTTGAACCCATTTTATAAAATAAGGGTAAAATACATGGGTTTTTTTTTTAGTATTTACTATCCTTATTAAAACCAGCAGTAACGAACAGGACAAATAGTAAAAAATCTCCCCGGACCGAGTTTCAATTTTTTTAAGGGAATATGAAAGCGACCTTGGCTGATTCCTTTCTAAGAAGTAAAATTGACCGAGGGGAAGGGGTTAGGGTGGCAAGAAGATATCGCGGCAGCCAATGGAAAAATACTCGTAATAACAGCAGCAAACAGTGGACGTGTGTTAAACACTCGTGATAACAGCAGCAAACAGTGGACGTGTGTTAAACACTCAGGATAACAGCAGCAAACAGTGGACGTGTGTTAAACACTCTTGATAACAGCAGCAAACAGTGGACGTGTGTTAAACACTCTTGAATCAAAGAGCAGTTGGAGATGAACTAATCACTCCAACTCAACCTCTACTATTTATAATCAATCTCAATATTTTATAGACAGATACAATGTGTGCAATAAATTAATCCTAAATATTAATTTGTTAAATTCAAGTTATCTTTAATCTAAATCAAACCCAGTACAAACGTTGATAAGGAACGGTTAACTACTTGATGACCTAACACAGTATATTCAATTATTCAGATCTAGCGCTCAGATATAACTGACGCACGTGAATCCAGGGTGATCGGACCGTGTCATAACATAGTCTGGATCCGAAATAAGGACGCCGGAACGTATGTTCACTTTGTTTCACTAAATGACTACAAAAACTATCTAAACCAAAATGTTTAAACTATGTAATCTGAAAACAAAACACGTGCGTCGCCAAGCCTAAGAGACTGACTCAACACAATAGCATATGTGCAGAACCTCCAAACCTACCTACCAACCAACCAACACACCAACACACCAACACACCAACCAACCAACCAACCAATACACCAACCAACATGTGTTGCGCAGTGTTTGCTATTTATTAGCTAAAAATGCTGAGCCAACACAGCAATAATAAAATACTTATCATAAGACAGTAATATTGTTCTCTAAATCATAAAATAATTGATTATTTATTCCCCAAATTATTATTATTATTATTATTATTATTATTAGCACCGCGTCTTACTACCCGTTCGGGTTATACGCACTTTAGCTAATGTGCAATGGTAGGGTGATTGTGAGATGAAATGGAGGACCTACAGTTTAACGTGGGATCCGAACCACGGTGGAGGCCTGGCATTCCACACATTCACAAGTTGTGATTAATACACGTCTTGTCAGAGGTGAAGGAAGGGTTTGGCAATCAGATAAATCTGTGCCGGGACCGAGGATTGAACCCGGACCCTCAGCACAGAAGTCTGACACCTTACCCCTAGACCACCAGGTCACCGTTCTTCTTATTAACATTGGACTGTAGATAATATTGAACGTGGAGTTATTTTCAGACACAATCCGGACGCCTTTTAATCCTAAAAAAAGATTATGTTCAAAGTAAACGAGCTAAGAACCAATATCCCATACCACAGGTAAATGGTGAGGGGAAGAGAAGGGCAGAAGGGCAGAAGAGAGAGAAAGGGAAGATTCTAGACTTTTTTATTTTTATTAATAAGATTAATGTTTGTGACGTTAAGAGGTTCTGGACGCGATATTGGAAAAGAGTAGGAGCTTCATCGATTTCATCGGAGCTTATACTGTCTACTTGTAACGATCGTCTTGCGTTATGTATTCATTTTCAGAGCGAGCAAGAGAGGAACAAAAGAAAAACAAAATGCTTTTTATAAGAAACCATTCCAGTAAACCGTAAAAACTAGTAATCCAGCTGATTGGAACTCTACTTCGGTACTTGGTTGTACGTGAGAAGGTAGAGAAAGAGAGAAAGAAAGAATCTGAGAGCGTCACAACAGTCTTTTAGACTTTATACTAAGTATACGAATCTCACTTAGTTTATTTTCTACTTCTGCGTCGCAAGACTATTTCAATAAACTGCTTCAAGGGAGAGTTGAGCCACTGGTGGATTTAGCTCGGAAATGAGTTTCGATTTTGGTAATCGTAAAATCTTAAGAAGAAGAGACTATCAAGAACTTTTAAGTCAACAAATAAAAGTTTGGTTTGACGCGTTTTTTAATTGCATCCCTTGGTGGGCATGCACATAGGACTTCGACTGGTTAGTGAAGCCTGTACCATCTGGTAGAATTCCTATGTACTAAGGGGGTTCATAAGTGTGGTGGTTCCCCATTACCCTACACGCTGAATTTCTACGAGCGATCGTGAAAGGGTCTACCAATTTTTCCGGGAAAAGGTATATACTTATTTTTGGGGAAACACTCAATTGAGAGTAGTTAACTAATAACTAATTTTTGAAAATCTGAAAATCTGTCGAAATTGGCCATATTGATTTCTTAAAATTTTTTGTGTTTAAATTATATAAAAATATATACAATTTAATTTAATTTGAGGTTAGTTTACTCATGTCTAATTTTTATATAATTTACTCAAAATATATTATGATAATAATATATAAATATATATCTTCTATTTGACAATAAATAATATTTTTTGATCAAGAAGACAACTAAAGTACTTTAGTGAAAAATAACTCTTTTTTTTTTGCTTTTGTCATTGATCTTTTTTAAATTTTTAATTAAAATTTATATTTTAAATTATAAAAGAATCCAGTTATGCCTCAGTAAAAACAAAAACAAATGTTATCTAAAAAAAAATTAATCAAATTTTTTTAAAGCATCTTACTACCCCTCGCGGATATACTTATTTTAATTATACTAATTAGAGTAGAAATGAGCAAGATAGAATTTATAGGGAATATAGACACATTTTCGGAGAAAGAGGGTGAGGAAGATAGAAAGATAAAGAGAGAAAAAGATGGAGAAAGATAGACCGAGAGACAAAATTAAAACAATAAAGGCAAACAGAAAAATAAATAGAGAGAGAGAGGAAGAAAGAGAGAAAAGGAGAAAGATTGGAAAACAGTTTATATAATAAAAACCTCAGTTCACCCGTCTATGATTTTAAATTCAACATCCCCATCATTAATAAAATCAGACTATACAAGCCTGATAGCTGGTCCCACGTCATTACCGATGAGGTTTTTGGAAATATAATTTAAAAAAATAAAGATCAATGTGCGATTCACTGATTAAAATAACAATTTAATTTTTTTATATTGGCTAACCAAAATTTATTCTATACCATTTATGCTTAAATAATTATTAATATAATTACGTATTGTGTCTTACGACAGGTCCATTCCTTTTATCAGTGAATTTAGACCTCCAATGTACCCTGTCCTCTGCCTCCTCCTTCAGCTCTCAGAATTTTCTTCTATCCTTCAAGTCATCCAATAGTTGAATCCTCCTCCTTCCTAAGCTCATATTTTCCCAAAATTGTCTTCTATGACGTCGTAGAGAAGACAGTTCTTCTCAAAGATGAGGATGGGGACTGTATATTGTGTCTGTCCTAGTCTAAAGTTATATTATAAGACATATGAAGCTATGACAGGCCTAGCCAGCCGGCAGTGAAAAATATATGGCTTGAATAAAAAACTGACCCAGATCAAAGGATGGAGAAAATAATGGATTAAGGTAACATTAGCCTAAAACTTAGAAAATATTGATTTTATAAAACATTATTTTAAATAAAACTTCTTTAATAATTAAATTCTTACAACTTTCCAATAGTTAGTTATAGTCTCGTGTAGCAACGAGTTGCTGAGATATAATCTAAATTGGAAATTTACGCATATGTAAAGTACTTTTAAAGCCACATGAATTTTAATTAAATTCGTTAGAGCCGATTGAGAAAATCTTTTTTTTAAATCTTTTTGCCCTTTACGTTTAGATATCCAATTTCAAAATACACCTCTGAAAACTATAGATACTGAGTTTTAATCTGATCGGTTATATGATTTCGGTTCTAGGCTGAGATACACACACATACACACACACAACACACACACACACACAAACAGACAATATCGTGAACATCCACTTTTTCTCTTTCAGGGTGTCATGAAATGTTGACCTCATTCAAAATTTCACATTCCATTTTCTAAGATCACAATACAACTTTTCTTAGAGGAGTCGCGAGAAATTAAAATTAAGTACAACTTTTTGCTGTCAAATTTTTAAGAAATACTACAACAAAATAGTTAATGTATTGGAATACATTTTCGAGAACCAATTTATTATACGGGTGACCTGGTGGTCTAGGGGGTAAGGTGTCGGACCTATGTGCTGGGGGTCCGGGTTCAATCCTCGGTCCCAGCAGATGTATCTGATTGCCAAACCCTTCCTTCACCTCTGACAAGACGTGTATTAATTACAACTTGTGAATATGTGGAATGCCAGGCCTCCACCGTGGTTCGGATCCCACGTTAAACTGTAGGTCCTCCATTTCATCTCACAATCACCCTACCATTGCACACATTAGCGTAAGTGCGTATAACCTGAACAGGTAGTAAGACGCGGTGCTAATAATAAAAATAATAATATAATAATAATATTTTTATAATACAGTACAGGGTTATTTTATTAAATTACATTATATATATTCACTATATTTCGAACTAGAATTTACATCAAATAAAGGTCGCTTCCAACTTCAAAACTTTGTTACCGTATTCTTTAGCCTAAAATAGGGAGGTGGGGTGGGGGGAGTTTGTAAAAATATAAGATTACAAAAAGTTTCTTTTTCAAGGTACAGCATTTGAAAAGTTTTTTTTTCTCATCACTGCTTCTTGCTAGTCTACCTTTTCAGGTTATACGCATATATGATAATGTTACTCTACTGGATTAGGGAGGGATGAGGAATGAAGCATTTTATATTTAAAACTTCCCACATCTGCATGGAAGGAGAGTGAGAAACCATTTATAATAAAACATCCTCTGTAGACCCAGCCGGTATTCGAACCCCGATCACCTAGTCATCAGCAGAACATTCTAACAAGATAGTGACGCCTTAGACCATTCAGCCACTGAAGCGGGTCTTAAAACGTTCTTGAAGATTTTAATTTCTTGCAGTCCGATAACTTAGTTTAGTTGGGAGTGCCTGTTAAGCTAAGGGCCTCGGGTTCATTTCCCAATATGGCCGAAAAATTTATCTTTGATCAAATTGGGACTTCGCCTTTCAGGTTCAGGGTGCGGGGTGCTGTGTCTGTTTTGGATTTAAGTTTGTTTATTATATGTTGTGTGTGCTGAAAAGATCAGTCAGTACAGAACGTACACGTTTAATACATTAGATTAAATAGATAAGAATTACTTTCTTGCTAAATATTTTTAACCACGCCTCACTACCAGTCTGGGCTACACACGTCATAACTATAATAATGTAGTTGAGACGAGACAGGTAGAATCTATATTAAATGTACCTGCATTTGATGTAAGGATATGATTAAATTAGCTTGGCATTCAGGCCACATGTAAAGTACAAAGGTGCGAGTAATAATTAATTCCGTATAGATAATTTAGAAACGGACTGACAATAACAAGAAAACCGGGGTTAGTGTCCTGGTTGAATGTACATAGTACCCCCCAACCCCCTAAAGGGTTACCCTATTTTTCTCTTACACAAAAATGAGGGTAAGTCTATTCAGAATTCTACCTTACTTATCCTTAACCCAGTAAATTATTGTATTTTGACGACCCGAACGGGAATTAAGATGCGGCTCACAAAATAAAACCTTGTTTCTGATGTGACAGTAGTTTTTTTTAGCTCCACGTCTTACTACCCGTTCGGGTTGTACGCATATGTACTAATTACGCTAACGGTTTAGGGATTAGGAAGGTTTAATTGAGAGGAATTGCACCCGAATTTGCCTGGAAGGAGAGTGGTAAAATCCACTTTTTTGAAAAAAGACCCTCAGTGCACCTGACTGGGATCGAACCCGATCTCCACGTCCTCGGCAGTCTAATACAACACTAGAGTAGCACGTTGGACCTTGCAGCCACCGAAGCGGTCATTGTTTTATTCATTTTAACTTTAAATATTTCAGCTCATAGCTGGCCTTAGAATTTCAAAAGTTACTTATTATAATGGTGAGCTAGATATTACATCGAGTAAGAAGAAAGTATTTAAGATTAGTGTTTAAAACTATGTTCTAAATGTTTAAAATTTTCGTTAAAATTTTGTACAAAATTGAGTTTTCAGCTTTTTAAGGTTATGGGTGCTTTGAAAATCATCTTTCCACGCTTTCCTAAAAATGATCGCTTATTTTAAATATTTCCGTTTTGACATTAATCATTTCAAACCCAAGTCGCTTGGAAGGTAAATGATTTTTATAAGTCTTTGGTTCAATGACTGAGAAATTGAGAGAAACGATTCTGTGTTTTGGGGTTATGAATTCAATTTATCAGTAACTTTGAGTAAGTAAGCTATATATTCTATAGTTCAATATGTGTCACTTTAATTTTCTAAAATCACGAACTAGCCTTTTAAAGTCCTCGATTTTTCAAAATTAAATCACTTTATGCCAAGGAGAAGCCAAGAAATTGTCCTAACCAAATCCCCCCCCCCCTCGCTATTTCCTGGCACGAAGAAGAGTTCCAACTTAGAAGCTCTTAAGACGGCGATGCTAAGCCACGCTACATAGTTGAGAGGACTCTAGTGGAGGTTATGGGAACCAATATACCTCTCTGCCCAGGACACTAGTGGTTGAAGGGGATTGTGTTGTGGGGAGAGGGGGAGATTACCTCCAGACACATTTAGTAGAGATAAGGACGGCGAACCTGGAAACCTTGCCACTTATTGAGAAAACAGCGTGCGATACAAATTTGTTAAGGAGACTTAGAAACGGGTGGGGAAATAGAGATTGGATATTCTCAGACTCGAAGAGAGACTAATTAGCAATCTACACGAGTAAAATAATTGGAAAACTTCTCAAACCGACGTTTATCTCGGGTACTTTTATCTCAAATATATTATACACCGAAATTAATGTGAAAATGAGAGTTTTGTTTCAACTACTTCCAACACAAGATTACCAAGTTATTGTCACTAATCCCACACCCCCCCAACCCGCGGGTCGACGTGTCAGGATGGTTTAGTAGGATAGGCAGGCAGCGGCAAATAGCTATGGGGTTCGTTTTGATCCTGTTTATTGAAATAGTTTAATTACTACGCGAGTGTATATATGTGATGTATGTTTTAGAACATGTTGAAAGAGTTGAGTAAAAGGTCCTCGATATATCGATGTCCCCTAATCTGCAATTACGTGCCCTGACCTATCTTTGGTGTTATAAAGTTGACTAGTGAATAACACACGGCTGCTCGACTATGCGCGGTTGTTATCTAACTCAGACTTTCAAGATGGTTTGTGTCATCCTCCTCAGTACTGAACAGGGACTCAGGCTGAAGGATATCCTCTCCACAAGTTGCTGTAACTTGGTAGCTGAGTATATAGAGCACCAAAAAGTAGTCCCTTAACAACTGACGTCCTTCTCCGGCTCCTCAAAAGGTCTAAAAACTCGCTGTTATATACCACAAAAGGAGGGTTATTTCCTCTAAGATACTAGTTTTGCAAATACTCTGCGTTATGCTAATTGGCAAAACAATCCATGTTTTAAAAAATGACCTGGTACGAACAAGTGACTGCTGAGTCAGGACAGTTGACAGTACGAGTTCTTAGGCTTACGGAATCCTTGCATGATCTCTAGATTACCTAAGGCTGTGAGCTAAGACATTATTTTAATTCTATTTTCACCGCATTTTACCACCCGTTGGGTTATACGCATTATTTGATTACGAATTACCTGCTCCGGTGGCCGCATGGTTCTAGGGCGATATTTCGCAGTAGACTAGACTGCCTTTGACGGGGAGATCGGCGTTTGATCCCAGTTGGGTGTACTGAGGGTGGTTTTCCCTAAACTGCTTTCCACTCTTCCTCCGCGCAAATACGGGCACAACTCTAAATTCAACTTCATAATCCCTAACACATTATTGTTACTAGTACATAGGCGTAAAATCATAATGGGTAGTTAAACGCAGCGCTAAATAAATCTACCTTAATGCTGACTCTTTATGGTAGTTAATACAGAAACGAATAGCCTTACTGGGGTAATAAGACGTGGCTAAAAAAAGAATAATTATTAAATTACAAATATTATTTGTTTAAAATCCCTTTACAGTCGAAGTTTCAGTGGGTTTCCGAACACAAGAAACCTCATTATCCAATTTCAAATTAATGCCCAACCGTAGTACGAGCAATAAACCCCCTACGGCTGTTAACTCAACTAGAATTACACGGATAAACTTATCCATTATGGAAGTATAAAGCTTCTACGAGCTCGTCCAAACATGAGATCTCATTTCACAAAACACATTATTCTGTGAATCAAATAACTACATATACATGTGCAAACTGGTGCTCTCAGTAATAGTGTAGTTACAGTTAAGATGCCGCTTCGACATCGAATTCTTTAAGACAGTGTTTATCAAAACGTGATCCGCGGTGGCCTATAAAGTGGTCCGCGGGATTACAGGAAATTTAATGATAGTAAAAATAAATAAGCCAGTGTTGATCGTAAATATTACACACTTTTGAAATGTAAGAGAACTCAAACTATGCTCTACTTCTTTTCTCGGTAGACACAAGTTACATAGAAAAGGAACTATGTACTAACGTTAATGTGAAAGTGCGAGAAAAGATCAAGAGTTTTTGCAGTTTTTTTTAATAGCAAAACTTTGTTTTTCTTCTGACAATAGATAAAAATATTGCTCCAGTAGAAAAAGAGTTTAATTTTTCCCTACACGATTATATCAACAGCTGTTGAATATCTGTCATGAGCATAGCGGCATTATATGATAAAAAGTTGTCATTACATTCCAGGAAACCCATTGACAGATTTTAAAGAACTGTTTATATCACCATGAGAATAAAATTATACACTCAATACTTGTACTAGAAAAAATATTTATTTATTGACAAAAAAAAATAGTTTTGGTGATAAAATTTGAAAAACATTTGACATTTTCTAGCGTCCCCTACACCTCAACTTTAAGTCAACAAATCTGAACAATTTTTTTAACAAAAATCGTCAGGTTTGTAACTTTAAACATATTCATTACATACATATATAATTACGCCGTTTCCTTACAGGGTAGGCAAGAAACTGTATATAAAGCTCAAAAAACAACAACTCCGTACTTAATCCATCCTCACTAACTTTCTCCACACTTCCCTATTCCTTGCATACTCCCTTCGATTCAACAACATCCATATCACGAGTCATACATGATATTTTATTCGTAAAACTTTTAATTTTTCTCATTTTCACACATTTTATTCATCTATAGCTTTTGACCATATATTTTCATCAATAGTACCTATACTTAGAGGGCACCCGTCTATCCTAGGGTCCCGAGATCGAGTTCTGTAGGGGTCACGAGCCGTGTTAGTCAACTTTATTAGTATTAAGTATTCACAAGTTATGTCAGTTATTCCACGAGCACGGAAGTCTGGTCTCCTTTTTTTTTTCTATGTTTCGTTCGTCTAGAATCACGTTTTGTATTACCTTTTAGTAACTTTTATTAAACCAAAATTCGTAAAGCTACGTATTATTTCGAACCCACACAATTACCTTGCCTGCAATCCAACCCCTCCCGCAAGTTATCCTGACAAATCAAGCCCACGGGGGGTAGGTCGTGACAGTATTAAGATTTATTCTAATCTATTCGCCATAAGTTACTGGTCGTACCTGAAACATTGAGCTAGAGAACATTCTATCTATCATCTAAGCTTATAAGCTATTTTTTTTCCATAGTGTCTTACTAATCGTTCGGGTCAGACGCATTTTAATTACGTTGATGAAGTAGGGATGAGGAAGGTAGAATTTAGATGGGATATACAATGTGAACTAGTGGTAAGAATTTCTGGTTTCTGATTCAGAGGTACCAGGTTTAGTCACCACCGCTTCCAGATTTTTTTTTTTTGGGTAAACAGTGGGTCTGGAACGGGGTAGATTCATCCTCATGAGAACAAAATAAGGAGTTACTTGAATAATAAAAAAAAGTGGCTCCGGTCTAGAAAACTGAGATTAACGGCCGTAGGTTTGTTGATCTGACCACATGACACCTTCTATCCGCAAATGTTAACACTATCTTCAACAAAATACGACGGACACTCAATCGGTATAGCTAGATTTTTTTAAACACGCATATATGTTAATGCTGCGGGGGGAATCATTGAGTAAAGCTATCTAAGTACATTCTGGTGGGATTCAAACTTCAATATCCTGTTGTTTTTTTGGCTTAAAGACATGTTTTTTTTAACTTAACTGAATGCTGGAAAAAACACACAATTTTTCGCAACGACTAAGATTGATATAACCAGTCAGTGATTTAGCTGCCTCCAGATTCCTATATCAGAGCCAACCATATAAACGTACATCCAAAGGGCTTGGGGAAATAATGTCCTATGTCACATCAACGATAACATTTATTATTCATATCTAATTATGTTTCTATACCTTCTTACATAAAGCAACTAGCTTATTTTTGTAATGATAAACGTTCAAATGATTTTAGCAAATTATAGAAAAGGAATAGTTAATCAGGTTTATAAATGATTAATTTTTAAAAACCTTAAATAATCTCTTAGAACTACTATATTTTATTAAAGCTAAGCACAGCGTTTCATTTTTTGTAAATATGAATGTACTGTACTTATTATTTTCATTTTTATGCTAATTTAATAATACATGTACACAGGTGCATTCATATTAATATTTAAATAAAATACTTAAAAAAGTGTACAGCGTGCAACAAACATAGGATATATTAGTTAATAACTGTACTTAACAACCTAAGTAAAGTTTTGCCCAAGTTTCTTTTATATCCTTGGATGTCTTAGTTCAAAACAATCTTCTGAAAGTTTTAACAAGAGTTTCAACCTTGAAACTCTTTTGGTGTATTTATATGTCATTATTTTTCAACTAGTTTTAGTTATAACCTTATTGCACTCAGCCATAAGTTTATATATATATCTTTTGGCGTTGAAATGAAGGAAAACGTAATTCACCTTCAAATTGTAATGGTCTCACATAAACACCATAAAAGTAGAAATAACACCTTTTGGCTAGAATTTAATGGCAAATAAAACACATAGTTCCTCATTTTATTGCAAAACGTCTGTCAACTATGTTATTTTACTCATCGCATAGTTCAAAATTTTCCCCGCAGTGAGCGAACAGTACTCAGGGAGTTGAAAGAGACAGCGATTTGTGTAACAAAAAAAATAACGAAAAAAAAAAGTCTGCAGACAAATTGCCACCAAACTTTTAGAAAGACCTCATTTCTCTGCTGGGCGTGGCAAGTACTTCCTCATTCTCTTCTTTTCAAAAAGTTACTCGTCTTGCGAAGCAACTTGAAAATGGAATCTTAGACGTTTGAGAACTGGGCTCATTAGGAAAGCTTTTCTACTTTAAATAAAAACTTGAATAAATCAGTACGAAGATGTTATAACGCTAGTTTATTTTGTTAATTTGTATTAGTAAAGTAGGCCTATTAGTATCGTGTTTAAATTATTATACATTTTAAACATTTTTTCTGTTATATATTTTTTTATCCCTTATTTCCAGCCTTACAAGTGAAGAGGATTGAAGAGGGAAGGATTCCAAGGAGGTTGCTCAAAATGGAGGTAGCGGGTAGGAGGAGGCCAAAAGTAAAACCCAAGAACTGGGGGATAACGGGATTGTGGAGTGGGTTGGGCCGGCGTGGAGGAAGAAAGGTGGAGGGAGGACAGAAGTAAATGGAGAGGCTTATGTTCTGGACGGACCCCACCAGCGGCAAGAAACTGTACGTGATGAAGATAATGATAATTTATTAATTACGTTAACGTGCGAGGGATAAGAAAGGTTGAATTTAGATTAACAGTACCCGCATTTTCAAAGTGAGAGAGTGAAAAAAAATCCAGAACCAACACCCATCCGTACACTCGACCGGGATTTTAACCCCGATCTCCTGATAATCTGTAATCCACTCTATTGCGATAGTGACGTCTTTATACCAATCCACCACCGATGTGGGTCTATTCGTAAGAATAATTTTCCTGAATTTACTTAGAGAAAGAGAGAGCTATAAAACATTTAGTAATAATCATACTCGGTAAAACCGACCAGTAATCGAAAACCCTTCCCTCGCTGTCAACAGTATATGACTATAAATGAGCCTGACTATTTATTCCACGTGACCATCAAAGCTGGCTGCGGGGAATTTTATTACAATAATAGGATAGATATGAGGAAGGTGGGATTTTTTTACAGAAAAATTTATTAGAATTTGCACCAGGTTAGGATCCTCAGTGTTAAACCAGACAAGACGATACTGATGCCTTTGACCATCAGTGTGGATGTGGGTTTAAAGATAGTTATATTAATATAAGCTTACATTATTTGAAAAAATAAAGTAGGCCTATTCACATAGAAACTATGATTTATCTGATTTTTTTTTCTCTCGACCCCTCGAAGATACATTTATTGTGATTGTAAAAAAAAAATGGAATTCAAGATTTTGATAGAAGTCACCATTTAATAACCCCCTAAAACTAGAAAAGTTATTTTCGCGATGCCATCTGTGTCTGTTTCTCAGACTAGGGCCGAAACTAATTCACCGATCGGGATAAGACTCTGCATCAAGAATTATAATAAGATCCCCCCCCCCCCCCCCCCCCCCGAGGAGTTTTTGTAACTAGTTATCTAGCCCTAAAATGAAGGGTGTTTAGTGAAGGGTAAAAAGAGATGAAATATTTTCTCAAAATCCACTCTTTTAACTATTTTTATTAAATTTTATATCTAGGCATTGTTTAACATCACAAACAAAATGACAACTTTCGTTTTTCCATGAAAATCACTTTAAGTTTAACTTAATTAACTAGAAATCTCGGTTTTGATCATATATACGCAACTATTTGAGATAAGAAATAATTTATCATTGTAAAAATGTAGTAATATAAAACTCTTTTGCTTGAAATATATTAAAAAATATATAATACTTTGAGCTATACGCAATGCTCTTTGGTAGACAGAGAGGTTACTCTTTTGTCAATGTTTCTGTAACAATGTATATTATTTCATTGAGTTTTTTTTAAGGATTGTTTCTGCAACTATGTGTATTACTTGCTCCACCTATTTTACTAGTTTTTAGTAAATGCTTCTATTCTAAGGTTAAATAGAGAGAAATTCTTTGGGCTGCACCATACCATTTATTTTAGAACAGTTACTATACAAAAGGCTATTAGGCTGTCAAATTATTTTTATTTATATTTCTATCTTGACGAGAATTTTGAGGTTTTTTTTTACTTCAGGTGACAAAACATCAAAAAACAACGTTGGGAGAGGAAAGCGGTGATACTTTGACAGTAAAATATCTTTACTGAAATTATATAGCTCCAGATTTATTAAATTAATTTTTAACTAATTAAACCTACATTATATTTGAATCAATTGACAAAAAAAAAAAAGGAACAAAGAAAAAGCTTTGGATTGATGTAGGTAAAAGTTAAAAAAATTTTTTTTTGTTAAATCGATCAGCGATTCTGAAAGTAAATGGAATCTAAAAAATATGTAGCAAAAATTAGTAAAACAAATAAACGACGGAATGCCATTAATGAAATTCACTCTGGTTCATTTCAATATATATGAAGCAATATGAAAATATTTGGTAAAATTTATTGGATTGGCACTGTATAATATACATTACTAAAACCATACATAATACATAAACAAAATGAACACATATACATAACATACATAATACATACACACATACATCAAACAATAAGCTTGGCATTAGATTAAACATAATTAACAAACATATATCTTACTCTACTTCATAACATACGATAATAACATACATAAATCATGAAACATAAATACAATGGAACATACATAAATACATAAATGTACATAATAATAGTTAATACAACAAATAAATCTACGATAGCATATAATACATTATCACCGTACATACAATAATAATACATATAACGTACATACATAATCAAATAATTGTACTAATACATAATAATACATTACAACAGTATAATACATACATACATACATACATACATACATACATACATAATACAACATACATAAACATACATACATACACAACATACATACATACATATACATACAGACCACAGGGAGCTATTCAAAAAGAACCCTATTTTAAGCTTTTGGCATTAAGAAGTTCAAAACATGAAGATTTAACAGAACTATATTTCTTACTCTGCCCTTTCATAAAACATAATGTGGATTTTAATGTAAATTTGAGCAGCTTAGCTAATTTTATTGAAGCACATCGGCAAGAATGTACAGATCGAGAATCGATCACAACTTGAGGAACTACGCTAAAGTGTAGTTTTAGGTGTGTGGAATTTAATTTAAATTGGATTTAAAAGACCAAAAAATATATATTTTGGAATATACGATAGCATAAAAATATTATTATTCACGGCACGTATAAGCAATCTAATAAGAAAACTCTGTCACTGTCAAGAACGAAGATCTAATAATTCAGACCTTTATCACCCCCTTCTTAGAGATTTTGGTTCGAACATGGACGAAAGATTTTAGGATAGTATTATTAGTCTACTCTCGGGAGTCCAACAAATTTCGCAGTATTCGAACAAGCAGCTGCTCAATTCAAATAAAGTATTGGCTGACGTCTGAATATACGTGTTTCCTATTATAAATGGAGGTACATGCTATGTGAGATGGCCCCACGTTGGGCACCATTTTTGTAACTCTTAACGTAGTGAGGGAAAAGCTAGAACCTAAGTGTTTACTCAAAACACAATCTAATTGGGCTGTCCAGTTTGACACGTAAATAGTTTACCAGAATCCATTTCTGAAAAAAAAAAGTTCCGCTGGCTGAATCGTGCCATTGTGGCTTCTATTTTCATCATTTCGTAGAAATTGTGCTCGTGCAGGCAGCTATGTCAGATTAGTGACGTGCATTTCTCAGGCACGAACGAGACTACTGCTCCGCAAACTTGTCAAACGATCAAAACGGGGAGATGGACAGATTAGGGAAAGGGAAGGGGTGCATTAGGAGGGGTGCTGAAAGGGGATAGGGGAGTATGGTGGTAGGGAATTGGGGGGAGGGAGTAGTGAGGGAACTGTGGCTCCCTGTCTGAAAAACTTCATTCAGTTATTTTTACTATCATTACATTCCATTTAAAATGAAGTATAACATATTTCTAGGATGTGTAGGTAGTTACGAATTCAAATATTTATATACAGTTCATCTTACAAAACCCGCTTCTGTGTCCAAACTGTTTTAGACATCAATCACAAAGTACTCAACTCCCGATGACGGAGAGATCATGGTTCGAATACCGATCGGGTGTACCGAGGATATTAAAAAAAAATCTTTACACGATTTTTTTACGTAAATTCAGGCGCAATTCTTTAAATACTACCTATCTAATCCTTAATCCATTAATACATATAGGGTGTGCTGGAAACATATGGGACCCACTTTGGTGGTGGACAGTCTAGACAAAAGCAGTTAAAAATTGTCAAATGGAACACGTATTTGTTAGATGTTTTCATTGTTTTGTTGTATCCTGTCCCACCGCGTGAGTGATTTTTACATATTACATTACATCCTGTAAATGTGACTAGCACAAGATGTGAGCCATTCACGTTCATCTCTAGTAAGATTCCGGTTGGAAGAACCATGATGGTTACTAAAGTTACCTAATATTATTTTAATAAATTAATATTCCCAGTCATATGATCTTCAGCTGTAGCTTATGATATATATTATCAATAACTATAAAATAAAATTAAAATATTGTATTTTATAAAGATCTTTCTATCAGAATCAACCCTTTTACATCATTTCCCTATCCATTTTATGTATATCCCGCTAGAGTTGTGGGGACGATGAAAGTGTAATTTAGAAATAATATGCTTGCGTGATAGTAAAATGACCGCCCGGTAGCAAGACAAGAAGGTCAACGACAAAAGATAGCGTCCATACATGAGAAGTCTAGTGCCGGAGTTACAAAAATGGTGCCCAACGTGGGGCCATCTCACATAGCATGTACCCACATTTAGAGTAGGAAACAAGTTTGGAGAAATAAACCACCTTATATACATTCAGCCGGGATACAAACCCCATATATCACGTCAGCAATAAACAAGACCAAATAAGGTATAGATATAGACCTAATGCCCTCTTCCACGTGTCATATTGAAATCGTTAACTAATTACTTTACATTAACACTTGATAGTAACAGGTAAACTTGAGAAATTATTCGATGTCACGTTATATTATTTCAGTAGATATATATGTAGTACTTTTGCCCTCGTCATTAATGTACTTATGAAAGTCCTGTTGCAAGGACACGTACAGACGTGACATCTGGAAGAGTTGGTCCGGCGCAAACTCCATTTGTCATCGTGAAACTTCAGCGGCTCAACTTTTTTTTAACTCGAGACTTGCATCCTGATGACAGAGGACATAAACTCTTCTCTGAACCCCCCCCCCTCAGCCCTCCACTCGTTCCTAAACTACTCCCTCCCTCAAGTCTAGTTAGTGAGGCAAATGAAAATCAACAACAGTTACAAAGAAGGCTAGACTTGTGACTAATGTTAATTAAAAAAAGTCACAAAACTTATTAGATTAATTTTAATATCAAGTAATATTTATTCTCTTTTTTTGTTGTTAAAAAACAAACCATATTATTTATTTGATAATCAAAATATACAACTTTTTGTTAAGACCTGCATTTCTGGGCATGTGGACTAGATGTCAGATTAATCTACTCTAATTTGTCAGTATGTTTGAGAGGTCGGGTTTAGATTTCCGACCGGGAGAACTTGAGTTTAGGGGTCTCTACTTGCTGTTTACTCCTTTCCTGGCTATAAAATCTTTTATAGTCCTGTTGTTAAACTTAACCTTTTTCAGCACCACATCCTATTACCCTTTAAATTCATACGCATATGAAATAATGACCCTACTGCGTTAGTTTTGTAAAACGGTTGAATTTAAAGAAAGTGTACCTGTACATGCGTGGAGGGAGCAGTGGAAAAACAATTTAGTAAAAAATACCTTAAATACACCCAACTGAGATTCAAGACTCGATATTCCTTGTCATCTGCAGTCTAGACTGTTACAAGAGTAGTCCAGTCTATCGAGAAAGTGACGCCTTAGAACAGTCGACCACCGAAGCTGGTAGCTAAAATATAAATGGTAAAACAAGATCGCACATATTTTCTTAACTAATGTTACAATATTTCAGAACACCTTCAAATAATATTTTGTACAAAAGGGCTATTTATATTGGAAAAACACCCCTCAGATATACATTCTGAACAAGATCGTCATGGCTCTATCAACAGAATTCAAATTTCTATCAAATCCGTCTTAAATAAACTACCACTACATAAATATCTTTTAGAAAAAAAAACAAGATTTCTTATTTATTATGTAGAAAAACTACTCAGATAACTAATTTGAACAAAATTGATTGTCATTTTCGAAAAATTTTGAATTTTCAGAATTAAGTCAATACTAGTAGATTAAACTTTATTATGGTATTAAAGGTCAAACCATGACTTTGTTTCAATTATGACCATATAAGATTAAAATCTTAAGTTTGAACGATATTTACCAAATTGTTTCAAGTGTATCTGTAGGTAAACACAGACATAGTTGTATAACAGATCAGGGACACATAGATACATCTTACGTACTAAGAGGCACATTGTATCAAATTGCCTCTACTGCCTCTAGTAAAATAATAATTTTTTTTTTAGCACCGCGTCTTACTACCCGTTCGGGTTATACGCTTAAGTACTAATTACACTAATGGATTAGGATATGGGAAGGTTGAATTTAGAGGAAGTGAACCCGCATTTGCGTGGAGGGAGAGTGGAAAACCATTTAGGAAAAACCACCCCCGGTTCACCCGACCGAGATTCGAACCTCGATCTCCCCGTCCTCGGTGGTCTGACTCAACACACTTGGCGCGTTAGCCATCTACGCCACCGAGGCGGGTAAAATAATAATTCATAGTTATTGTTAATCGTATTGTTATGGTAAGTAATTTTGAATATGTAACATGTATTAAAATGCCGTTCATAATAATTCATAGTTTGTAATAGTTTCAGACTCAAAAATGTTAATGAAACAAAACTTTATCAATTTGAGAGAAAAAAGAAAGATAATATAAGTCCCTTAAAAAAATATTGAGTTCTTGTGGTTAACTTCTGTGAGTTTTATATTTATTTAAATATTCAATATATCGTTTTTCAGGAAAATAAAAATATTCCTTAAGAAAGAAACTTCAAGAGTAGTATAAAATAAAATTATATATTTTTTTTACAAATTTGTTACATTCTATAATATGACTACAATTGTTACCAAGTTAATAACAGTCTGTCATAACAGGAAAGAAGAGTTATTATGACTCAAGGAGTTGAGGAGAGAGTGGGGGCTTAAGGTGTAATTGGGGCAAGGGGAGGGGGTGTTTAAGATAGGAAATATTTCAGAACAACGAAAGTGTGAAAAGATGTTGAATAACATTAACTTTTAGTGGAAGCGCGTAGAATGCAGCTGTTACCTCTTCACCTTCCATGTACAGTCACGTTCAAATATCTGGTCAAACTCTCAACTTGGAATAAAGGGATTTTAATAGCACTGTATAGGTGGACGTGCAGACTAAGCGTCAGTACCATCAAGTGGTGATTCGAGTTCCTGGAGGCTGCCCCAAGTTTTTTATTTGTTCATACAAAGTGTTCTCCCTATTCATCCACTTAGATGCTGGTACATTTAATTTAATTTCTATCTTCCTCATCTCCCTCTCTTATTGACTTGAATATGCGTGTCTCCCGGACAGATAATAAGACGCAACGCCAAAAAAAAAAATTGTATATATTTTTTTAAATGAATAAAACCATCAACTCCCTTTTCTGCCAAAGTGAGCATATTTATTAAGATCACCAAACTCTCAGTCATTTTTAGAGATTAAATTTTTCAGAAAAAAATTGTATTTAGTACATTTCCTATTAAAGCTCAGATCATACCAAATACGTGTTAGTCTACGAGTGTGAAGCGTGGTCTCTTACCTTACATGACGAAAATAAATTCTGGGTGTTTGAAAACAAGGTTTCTAAGGAACATATTTGGTCCAAAAAGGGATGAGGACATTGGGGAGTGTATGAAGCTACATAATGATAAGTAACATACATTATCCGCATCACAAGACTTGTTAGGATAATAAAATCTAGTAGATTATGATGGGCACCTCGAATGGAAGAACCTAGAACAGTGTTCAGGGTATTGACGGGCAAACCCAATGGGAAGAGCCCGTTGGGAAGACCTAGACGCAGATTGGAAGACAACATTAGAACAAATTCTAACAGAGAGTGTGTGTAATGAGATGGACTGGGTAGAACGAGCGCAAGATTGAGATAGGTGGCGTACTTTCCTAAGTGTAGCAGTGAACTTTATATTTCCTAGTGCCATAGAGTAGTCTAGGAAAGAGAATAATTTTCCCTTTAAAAATTTCAGAACATTAAATCACAATAGAAGGATACTTATTTTTAAAGGATTTGTTTATAATATATAATTATTAACATATCTGGTCTACAGCATACCTGAAGTTAGTAAAACATTCAACCACCAAGCGCTGTAGTTTGTACGCGAGTGTGAAGGGAACTGAAATCTTTGTATTCACTTGTTAATGTGCGCAGAGGGTGATTTTTTCAAAAAATTGTTTTCCAATCTACCTACACGAAAATGCGGGCACTCTTCCTATTAATATAACCTTGCCCATCCATGAAACCATTAGCGTGATCAGTACAGGTGCTATAAAAAATAGTTTCTATATGATGAAACTTTATTTTAAGTAAGTTTACTGATAAACTTTTTTTTTAAATATTGTTCCGAAATACAAGAGAGACTTTAATATAGAATAAAGAGAAATTTTTTTTCAGTAAAAGAAAGATGACGCCCAAGCCGCTTCTTTATTTCATCGTGAGAGTGTGTAAAAAAAAAAAGAGACATTCAGAGACGAAACAAGAGTGGCGGAACAAGAAGAGGTAAAGAATAGGAAAGGAGACATTGCTCACCTACGGTTTCCTACACTCACACAAATTCCTCCGCCCGGTTAAGAGACGTCTTCGTGAGGCGTCATTGTCCGGAGGATGAGCGCGCCTCTATCGGGTGAACAACGGAAACAAAACAATTGGCTCGTTGGGTGGGGAAAAGGGGGGAGGGCGGAGTGATACAACTAAGTGTCTTAGCGCATTGCATGGAGTGGAAAGATGTTTCTAAAAGATTTGGTCCAACCGAGTACAATTCTAAGCAAACTCCTTTGTTTTCAAACACAGTGAAGAGAATTACGTACTAGAATATTAGAAACAATGAATTAGTTTTTAAATGTCTCAAGCACCGTATGAATATTTAAAGAAAAAAAAATCTTAAAGCTTTAAGTAGAATGTAATTTGAATGTGTCCTTAGTTAGGTATGATGATCCGCTTTGGTGCTCATGTGGTTTAACGCGCTACTCTCGTGTTGGACTAGACTGCCAATGACGGGGAGATCGGATTTCGAATCTTGGGTAGGTGTACTGAGGGTGGGTTTTTTGCTGAATTATATTGCACTTTCTCTATCCACGCAAATGGGGGTGCACTTCCTCTAAATTCACTATTACTCACCCGTTACACATGAGCATAATTATTATATGAGTGAAGCCCAAACGGGTAGTAAGAAACCGTATTTATACTGATTGGGGGTAGGGGAGAGTAAAGTCCACGTTTGCAGAAAATGTATCAACATTTGCACGAAAGTAGAGGCCGGAAACCAAGATAAAACCACCCTCATGGTATTCGATCGGGGATTGAAGCCTCGATCTGCCCCGTCACTGGCAATCCGGACTTGGTGAGACTGATGTTAAGTCTGTTTGCCCACCGATGCGAATCTAGAAACAAAATTCTATCTAGATTAGTTTTCATTTCTAGCAACGCACACAATTCTTGTACAGAAACGATACTTTGGATTTTATTCAAGTAATTTATTTATAATATTTTTTTTCGTGTATTGTTGCATATTATAACAATAATAATTCTTAAGTATTTAAAATATTACGACACATCTGTACAAACTTTCGCATATAGCTTAGGGGGAAAAAAATATTCGAAAATAAGTTATTTGCAAACTCCCCATAAATTATATAAATTTTTTTAAGTTAAAATTACATCCCTACTTATCATGAAAAACTATTCCCAGATACCCATTTTGAACTAAATCTTAAAAGCCTTTTTCAAAATATTTCAAAATTTCTAATACCGTTATTTGTCATTAGTAGACTACCCTTAAATTAATGTATTTTAGGAAAACCAACAAATATGATTTAACATCCTGTACATTAATCTCCAAATACAAATTTTAAACAAAATCGTAAGAGATATTTCTACCATTATTTTTATTTAAAAAAGATCAGTCATTGTTATAGTCCTGGACGAAAGCTTACCCCCAAATACGAGGTTACCGTGTTATTTGTCAAGTAAAACACAACCTATGTTTTAATATTTTAAATAAAATCGTTCTAGCCACTATCGAAAAATTTGTAACTAAAAAAAAGTATCACATCAGTAAAATACCCTTAATTTAAGGGATACGGTGGAAATTAAAAAAAAAGTCCAGAGGCATTGCTTTATAATATCTAAATATCAAATTTGAACTAAACCCATCAATTAATTAAGATATATGGCCAGGAATGGAGAGACAAACAGACATTAATGTAAAATTCCAATTTGATTTCGTACTCACATAAAATGCAAAGATTCATCACATTCTCAAGGCGAAAAATTTTCACGATTACAACACTTTCTCTTAAAGGTTTCAAGCGTTTATTTGTTAGTTCACCACAGTTTAAATAGATCCTCTATTTTGAGTGTGTATTTATTTATATTTTGAAAGATTCAATTTAGAAGAACAACATCTCATCAAAAATACAATGTTTTTTTTATCTGTATACGGTGATTCTTGGTAAGACTTCATGCGCGCACACACGCATACACTCATGCACACACTCACACACAGTATTGCAGACTGAAAACCCCATCAGCATCAAGCCACGTGAAAGAAGGGAACAAACAGTTTTTTATATCTCAAGAGTTATATACTTTTGATAAAGGTAGCTTCTTATGACTCTACAGGAGCAGTCGAGAATGTCAGGAGTGAAAGGTGGAAAGGAGGGAGGGTCTGTTCTCCAAATGGGAGGTGTTGACCTTGAGTAATCCAAGATCCATCTCAAACAACATTATTTTCATTTTCAGCACCGCTGCTAATGTATTAATTACGCTAACGGATTTTGGGTCTAATAAGATTATATTTCAAGGGAGTGTAGCCAGATTTGGGTGGAGGGAGAGTGGAAAAGCATTTAGGGAAAAAAAAACCACACTGATTTGAAACCTAATATCCCCGGTATTGGGCAGTTCAGCCCATCTCAAAAGTGACACCTTAAACCAGGGGTCAGCGAACTTTATGGGTGCTGATCGTACTTTTACATTTATCAAAAGGTGCCACGATTACCCTTCCTACATCCACTACACTTTAATTTTTTTTCTATACATCTTTTATGTCTTCCTTAAATTCAATATTTCCTCCAATAATTTATGTCCCTGCTTTTATAGAAAATAAATAACAATAAATAAAATGTACACTCCATTTATCATGAAAGGCAGCAGTCTTACCTTGATAGATTACACCATGACCCACTATCTTACAAGGTGTATCATAGTGGAAATCATGCAAGGTAAGCTTGCTTTTTCTCGAAGATTTAGTTTACTTACGTGATCAACTGAAAATTGCTGCGAGATTGACCTCTCGATCCCAATCGACCTTATGCCGACCCCTGCCTTAAACCATTCGAAGTGTGTTTTACTTGATTTATTCGTAACGATCAACTATGCTTTGTGTTTAAAAAGTTACCTTCACACATTCATTTAAATTAAAATAAAATTTTGTATTATGTCTTGAACTATTTCAACACCTTTTTTATACAAAGATATTAAAAACTTGGGCGTTTTGACCATTCGTAGCGATTTCCTGTTTTAACTCGACCGTTTGGCATTTCGTCTTTCAGTCTTGTTGTTCCGCGATCACTGTAAATGCGTTGAGCTATTTTAACGAAATATGGTGGAAACATTATTTGAACCTAGATGAACAACTTAAAGAAAAAAACAAAACATGAAATATATTGCGAGAATGTTGTCTCAAACCACGTTAACTACGGTTATTATCAATTAATTTAATCTTCTTATGGATTCGATATTCATTTACTTTAAATATAACTTAATTGCCAAGGAAAAAATTATCAACTTTAAATCCAAGGAGAAATTATAGGAGATATTTCAACTTTAAATACAAAGAGAAATATTAAGACAGTAACGATAACAACATGAAGGAAGCGAGGTCCATGGCTTACAGAATTAGAAATATTAAAGGGCGGCACGGTTCCATCTCAACCACGACACCCTGGTCGGTAAACCCCTTCCCTTGGAGCAGTCACTGGGACTAGTCGACCTCGATGGTCTTGGGGTAAAGTGCTTGCCTAAAGACCCCATGTTTATGGGTTCAAACCTTACTAAGGTCTACGGATTTTTCTCTAAAAGATAAAAATCCGTGGCACAACTTCCTTCGAAGGGGAAATAAAAGCCGTCGGTCTAATGTCGATTGTGGCATGCAAAATATCCCTGGACGGTATGTGAAAATACCTTTCCCGGTAAGATTTGTAGGTCCTTTCGCTCTCGATCATAGAAATTCTTGTGTGTCAGGTTCAGAAATTATACATTAAATACCTCAAATAAAAAGACCTCTAGGACTACGCCTATTATAGAGATGTTCCCGTCTTGTTTTTCCACCGGAGTGTAATCGGATGACGGTGAGCCTCTCGGGGTAGGGTACCACTTCCTCGCGGCGAACCAACCCTTATGTCGGGTTCCCAAGACCTTGGGGGTGGTTGGCTGAGATCCAAACAATCCAGGGAAGACGAAGTAAGAAGAAGAAGAAGAAGATGAGGCTGTAAGTCCCAGAGGAAGTTGTCCTGATTGAACATTGTGAGTGTAGGGTTCGGTGCGGTTGATGGGAAGTGATGTTGAACAATGGATCAAGAAGTGGGTCATGGGGTGGGGGGGAAACCAGAATCAACTTGAGTCTCCCGTTGGAATATAAATAGTGTCGGGATAATTAGCGTGGACTTTCTAAAGAAAGAATACTATACCAGTGCACGGCATGACTTGCAAAATAAAGTAAGACATTATGCCACACGGCTAAATTCTTACCCAGGCTGGACGCAATATTTATTTTAATTGAAGTAACTGCAAGCAAATTAAAATTTTAAAATACGTATACCAGTATCTACCTACATTATTATTAGCACCGCGTCTTAATACCCGTTCGGTTTTATACGCACTTACGCTAATGTGTAATGGTAGGGTGATTGTGAGATGAAATGGAGGACCTACAGTTTAACATGGGATCCAAACCACGGTGGAGGCCTGGCATTCCACACATTCACAAGTTGTGATTAATACACGTCTTGTCAGAGGTGAAGGAAGGGTTTTGGACAATCAGATAAATCTGTGCCGGGACCGAGGATTGAACCCCGGACCCTCAGCACAGAAGTCTGAAACCTTACCCCTAGACCACCAGGTCACCTATTTGCCTAAAAATAAAGTGGGAAACCATTTGATTTTACATATAGGTCTATCCTCACGACATTCTAACGATAGGGGTCGGCAAACTTTTTAGGGCCCCGATCAATTTTTTATTAATTTTTTTACATTTATTAAACTGGTGACCTGGTGGTCTAAGGGTAAGGTGTCAATACTTCTGTGCTGGGGGTCCAGGGTTTAATCCTCGGTCCCGGCACAGATCTATCTGATTGCTTAAACCCTTCCTTCATCTCTGCCTGCACGTCCACCGATTCTTATTTTATTAATGAAACAACATAATATAATATAACTCAACTAGTCCAACTCAGTACCTAAATATGTTCACCTACACTCTTGATTGATAACCCTAACCACTCACCTAAGAGGGCGATCTACACAAAGACAATAAGAACCTATTACTTTATAAAGGTAATGCGTGTTTTTATTTTTAATTAAATAAGTAACATGATATTGTAATGTAATACAACGCTTTAAATATTAAATAAAATAAAATATAATAAATAGAATTATATTATTAAAATATTTAATCTGTTTTTTATGGAAAAAATTAGTTAATTAGTTGATTTGGAGGAAATTGAACGCATGTAAAGATATATACTTTTACATTTTTAGTAATGAAAGCCCACTTCAGTGGCCAATGGTCTAAGGCGTCACTCACATGTTAGACTGGCCTGATGATTTTCCAATCTCGTTTCCCGAAACTACCGGTATATTATCTCGAAAATGCTTCTTGCCTCATTCCTACCCCGTTATAGTCATTATTATATAAGCCTCTAATCTGAACAGGTAATAAATATGATGAGTGATAAAAAATAAAATGCTATCAAAATTAATAAAGTACTGCGTGAGTAAATATGTTTACATTCATTTTCTAGACATTTTGATTTTAACATTTCTTGAATATTTGTAATTTTACTATGTGTAAGAAAATTAAATTAATCGTATCTATTAAAACAATATTTTATTTATTTCAATTTTAATTTTTTTATATAATATCTCTAAAAATATGGACCTTAATTTTTGCTTCCTTCCGTTCCACCTTAACGCTTACTGGCGTTGTCATCTAATCAAGGAGAACGGCTTCATATCCCGTCTAAATCTAGTAAGGGAAATTTTATACAATTATATATTTTTTGCACTTCATCTCATATGTACTAATTTATATATTTTATTGAGGTTAAGGAAGGATTAATTTAGAAAAAATTCACCTGAGTTTGCGTGGAGAGAGAGTGGTAATTCTTTTTAGGAAAATCCTTCTCAGTATATTTGACCGAGATTCGAACCTTGATCTCCCCGTCAGTGGTAGTATATTCTACTGTGAGAGTAGCGCCTTAGACCATGCGGCCACCGAAGTGGGTTGTGTCAAGATTAAATTTACTATAATTAATTGGGGTCACTTAATTAATAGAGTCATGGGCCAGGTAAACTATTCCATCCAGCCATGTTTATTCATTTACAGTAGAGGTAAATTTAGAAATAAAAAACATATAAAAGAGGTCTATGTCTATTCGAAAGAGACTGTAGCTGGCACCTATAATTTAGAAACTGCGTGCGTTTAATAAATTAAAGAGGGGTTGTTTTAGAACAAAATATATTTCAAGTCGATTCTCTTTGCTGCCATTCTGGAAGGAGTTTTGAATGGCCCCCTTTTCATCTTTAAAGTCAGATGCAAATTTGTTTAGTGGGTAATTAAAATGTAAGTTCACTTTGAACTATTATTACGTAATTGTTTTACAATGGTAAATTATGGAGATTAGTAGGCAATGGTTAAAACAATTTCCTATTTGTAATTTTACGCCATTTATTACAACACAGTGACTAGCAACAGTGACTTTCTTACTTTAGTAAATTACTTGTACGCACTCTGTATGTATAAAATAGTTCTTATAGAATTTACCCTGGCAACACTTCACTACACGACACTGGTTAATGATATAGCATTCGGATTCATTCTTCTGGACTATAATATGTGTAAAGTATTAGTATAGATCATATAATATTAAATTAAGCATGTTGTAGTGTATGCTATACTATATGTTTTAAGATCAGACAATTTAAAACAACGTGTTATCAACAACTGACATTATAGAACAGACTTTTATACCAGATAATCAGAGAATTTCGTTTCAAATGCACACACACATACAACACACACACAATACATACACACACACATACGCACACGCGCCCACGCGCCCACAAACACAAACACAAATGGCAAACCAAGTAGACCGAAATTTCTTTTCACATATTTCCATCACGCTAGGAAAAAAAAAATTGTATTATTCTGAAACGTGAGGTGTTAAAAACCTAGCGTTTAAAATCCTTCAGCGGAATAGGTGAGAATAAAGGTAGGGTTGTGGTGGTATGGGGTCAGGGGGTAGGGTAAAGGAAATTAAAGAACACGTAATCCCCTCCCCCCCAAAAAAAACCCTGGAAAAACACACATCACTTCACATCACATCACATCACATCGGTGTTAACTTCTCATTAGCATTTCAAACACATCGGCACCTCTACATGGGTGCTCTCGTTTTTTTGTTTGTATACTTCCCACTCTTTCCTCTATCTCTCTCTTTCTCTCTTCCTCTATTCGTCACTTTACAACACTTTCTTATCGTTGTTCATGTGGTTTTTTTTTTATTTCACGTATTCTTTGAACAAAAAAAACTGCCTTTTTTTATTAGTATTCCTATATCTCTTTTTGTGTCCCGTTTCCCTTTTTTTTTTTACTCTTCAGCGTTGCTTTTCAACACATGTCTTTCTTTCGTATGTTACATCCCCATATTCCCTCCCCTCTCTTGCTTATCTTACCCTCTTCGTCTCTCGTGTCATCCTTTTTTTTACTGTCATTCTCCTGCTAGTTTATCTCATCCCTCCCCCCTTCCTTTATTCTCTAAAACATAAAACCTGCGGGCTAGTTCTTTCTGCTGGAACTATCGAATCAACAACCTGCGGGTTAGTTCTTTCTGCTGGAACTATCGAATCAACGTAAGGGAGAGTGAAACCAAACGTTGCTTGCTAGTAAACCACAAAGGGTCTCCCTTCCAGCCCCGCGTATCGGCAACCAGCCGTGTGGCGTTGATGGGTCGCCGTTGGATAAATACTGGGGGGGGGGGGGGGAGAACCTGGATTGGTGTCCCAGAAACACCAACAAAAAAACCTCATAGCAAAACCCTTTCAATATGTTGTTGAAACACGTAGAAATTATTTAAACTATTACGTACTGTTTTTGAAAAAAAATAAAAAAAATTAAGACATATTTTTTATAAAATGTCTACGGTTCTTTAGAAAAAAAAAATTTTTGCTTGAACTTTTTGAAATATTGCATTTTTTCTTTTCTTAAATCTTTTTAAACTTTTAGTTAATTTGCATTTTATATAAAAAAACACATGATAATCCACAAGAAAATAAATTACTATTTTTTTTGGTACTAATCTAAATATAATTTATCGAATAAAACAATATCAGTGATGGCTCGTGGGCTGGTACCAAGGAAAGTCAGGCTTGACGAGACTGTATTAATGAAATTGTTTCCTCCAATTCATTACCAAACTTTACCTTTATATATAAAACACACATATATATTCACTCAGGGCACTATTTTGTGTTTGGTTGATCAAATTGATAGAGAGGGGGAGGGTGAAAATGGATATATATTATATAGAGGAATAGATAGATTAATGATTAGATGAAAAAATCCATCTAGATATCCATATATCTATCAACTTTTATATACCTATCCATTTATTTATCTACTTTATCTTTCTATCTCTTTCTATATTTATATACATGCATACATAGATAAATAGATGGCCAGATGGATAGATAGATGAAACTCAAATATATAGTTCGTTTGTATTCACATAAGTCTTATTTATTGGTGGAAACCATTACCAATATACACAGCCAAGTTTCGAACCCTGACCCCTTTGTCATTGGCAAACAAGCTTTTACAGAGTTAAACGCCTAAGACCACGCGACCAATGGTGCTGCGAAATCACTCCAGAGGGAGAAACAGTTAAATCTAATTAATTCAGCCAAGTCGCGGAACTTATCTAGTAATTTTACCTACCATTATCGATATAGTTTTAACTTTTAACATTTATTTAATGTTTTGTTGGGAAATAACTGTGCTTTCTGAAACTAACAGTTCATTATTTTGGAATAAATATTTTTGGAAAAACTCAACATTAAATTTTATGGTTATATCAACCATTATAAGTTTTCTTATATTGAAGTTTTGCAATCAAAGCCCTTTATAATCAATATTATTATTAGAACCGCGTCTTACCCCCGTTCAGGTTATACGCACTTACGCTAATGTGCAATGGTAGGATGATTGTGAGATGAAATGGAGGACCTACAGTTTAACGTGGAATCCGAACCACGGTGGTGGCCTGGCATTCCTCACATTCACAAGTTGTGTTTAATACACGTCTTGTCAGAGGTGAAGGAAGGGTTTGGGCAATCAGATAAATCTGTGCCGGGACCGAGGATTGAACCCTGGACCCTAGCACAGAAGTCTGACACCTTACCCCTAGACCACCAGGTCACCTATAATCAATAAATGTGTGAAGAATTTTTATTTATCAATACAAACATTGTGAAAAGTTCTTACCAACTTTTTAAAAACTGGAATTGTTAATTTAAGAAGACAAGGTAGATCGCCACAGCCACTACCCCCCTCCCCCCAAAGCTTAACAACCGTACATGTACTATTTTTGACGTATCAAATTTGTGTAATCTTCTTTTACCGTTTCTATATTAAAATTTTCACTTTTTTTTTTAAAAAAAGTTTAATAAAATTTGCATAATTATTGCAGGAAAAAAAAAATATTTTGTTGGTTGTAGGTTTGGAGTAAGACAAAATATTCTTTTAATAGATTAAGGCCGCCAGTGTTGGTGTTATTTAAATTAATAAAACTATTCTTAGTCATTATTTAATATACCTAATATTTATTAAGGTTATTAATGCAAGAACATTCTTTTGATAAATTTACTTACTTATTATCTTTAAATGTAATTAATGTGATATTTGCACCCACATTTATAAAAAAGTGTTTTAAATAAATTTGTTCGAATAGAAAAGAATTATATTTGTCATATCTCCCCACGAACGTGATTTTTTAGATTTAAGAATGTAGGGCCTACTATTTTTTCCAGAATTCGGATATGGTAACCATCACGCCCACTTTCCCCTAAAAACACGCTCGACCTAATTCAAAAATTCCTAGGTGCAACTTTGAAGCACTTTTTTTTTTTATGGAAGGGGGGGGCGAAGAGGGTTACGGGGGGTTGGAGTTATCAAAGAAGCCCCCATGTAAATAATTATTTATTTATTTTAATTATTTCTTCATAGAGTCCTTAGACAATCCCATGTTACGGTTTTAATATGTAAGGCGGCGAAAACACAAGTCATGTGACACAAATTCTCATCAGTACACGTACTTTGTTCATTTCCTTAGAGCGCCTCGGCGCATCTCACCGTGGGACGTGTATCCAGGGGTTAAGGGGGGGCAGGGAGTATTGGGGGGGTAAGAGAGGTAGGCCTTACTTGAAATAACAACTCGCAAAGTCACGCGGTAGCTTCCTTATTATTATTTTTTTCAGAGAATTAGACAAACTAGAACTGTGCGAACTTCTAGGGTTGTGTCGAAGGAAGGTGTCTTGGAAGAAATTGTTTTTAATTAGTAGTAATCACCTGAACTGGTTTTATTCCCCCCACGCCCCCCTCACTTTGCTGTCTCTATGGCGTTAGGAGCTCAAAAGTTAAATGCCGCACTTACAATAGTACGTTACCTATCCCTTTCTTGAGATAAGTTCCATCCAGTCCACCTCATTACACCCCATCTCTATCAGGTAAATTCTAATGTTATCCTCCCATCTGCGTCTGAGGTCTTCCCAATGGACAATGGTCTCTTCCCATTGGTCCATCGGTCAATACTCTGAACGCAGTTCTAGATTCTTCCATTCTTCGCTGCATATCCTTCCCAACGTAATCTACGAGATTTTATTATCCTGACCATGTCTTGTGATGAGAGCATGGTATTAACTCATCATTATGTAAACTCCTCCACCTTACAGTATCCTCATCCCTTTCTGGATCAAATATCTTCCAAGTCACCTTATTTTCGAACACCCTACATTTTAATTTTCGTCATGTAAGTTAAGAGACCACTTTTCAAAACCAAATTTCAAATTTAACCGCGGACGGTGGGCACTTTGAATAAATATCATGTTCATCAACGCAAATTCTGGTACATTTACTTTCATTTCTACGTATCTCATTTCTACCACTTTAATATATTTAAATAAGGATAACCCAGTCGTTTACTACCGGGTGCAAACAAACAGAATAAACAACTTTAAATCCGTCTGTAGAAGAGAAAGCGTCAAGATAAATCTAAAATCATGGAGTTAAGCTTATTTTCATTTACTTAGCTAACATGAAAAATCCAGGGTAGCTAGAAAATATATCTAGACCCCTAAATGAAAATTTAATCATAATAAACTCAAACTTTATCCGATTATTTCTACCATTAGACCCTAATATTATATATTTTTTATTTTAAAACAAACAAACATACTTCATAATTAATAATAAATACTGTTATATTTTCAACAGAGATACAACTACTGAAGCTTTAGAGAGATATAAACATAACATTTAAAACCGGAAGTGTATAGTTTATTAAATATAATCCTTACATCATAACTATAATTCTACTATAAAATGGATCAAATTCCCAAAAGCCTTATCTTTACTTATTTACAATTTGCGCTACCATTATAAAGTAGCCTAGCTATTAATATAAGATTCTTCCTGTTTAATGCTGTGGAGCCAACAATAATCCTAATGTTTTTAATTGTTTAATTAATCATAATTTAAGAGAATATACATTCAAAGCACTCGTTAAATAGAAATACCTTGTCATAATTGAAAATTTAATTTTTTTTTGCACTAAAAATCTATGAATAAAATATTATTGAGTCAAATATAAAATATTTCCGATCCGGTGGCCACGTGGTTAAGCGCTACTCTCGCAGTAGACTGGACTCTCAATGACGGGGAGATAGAGGTTCGAATCTCGGTGCTAATAAAGAATCACCTAAAATGAATTTTCTTAAGGTTTTTTAAAGTAGTGAACTAATTTTAGGAGCTGTGTGTGCTCAAAATACAGTAATTTTTAAAAGTAGTATAAAATGTTAAGTAAAATACAAATAAATTTGTTTTATAGAAAATACACTGAAAACTATTTTTTAATTTAAGATATCACTTGTAAAATATTACTGAACATTCTGGTAGCCATTATAATCTAAAAGTGGAATGTTGGTGTGTGTGTGTATATATATATAAATATTGTTTGGTGGAATATATCATTCGTAGCTCAGTAGGGAAAAGATTAATCAGTACTAATGTACCGTTGCCAGGAGATTCACGAATGTACTAATCGTGACCTCTCTTTCCAAGTGTCTATGAGATGAGAGTGATAGTGAGTATGAGGGTGATGGTGTTTTTTTTTTAGCAGTTCGTCTAACTAACCCCTCAGGATATACGCTTATGTATTAATCGACGATAGCTTGTTAGTGACAAGGAAGGTTAGATTTAGAGGAAGTGTACAAGCATTTATGTGGAGAGAGAATGAAAACCTTTTTTAAAAAAAACCTGAATGGGATTCGAACTTCAATCTCCCCATCATCGGTAGCCAATTTATTGCGAGAGTAGCCCATGATAGCCATATTTTTTCAAACAATGTTACGTTTGTATTAATACCTGAGGGGTTATACACATTAATATTAACTAAGCTAATGGGGTAAGAGTGAGGAAATTATAATTTAAAGGAAATGTACCAGCATTTAAGTTAAATATTATATTATATTATTATCAGCACCTCATCTTACTACCCGTTCTGGTTGTACACACTTACGCCAATGTGTAATGATAAGTTGATTTGTAAGATGAAATGGAGGACCTACATTTTAACGTGGAATCCGAACCACGGTGGAGGCCTGGCATTCCACACATTCACAAGCTGTGATTAATACACGTCTCCTCAGAGGTGAAGGAAGGGTTTGGACAATCAGATAAATCTGTGCCGGGACCGAGGATTAAACCCCGGACCCCCATCACACAAGTCCGACACCTTACCCCCCTAGAACACCAGGTCACCCTTTGAGTTAAATAAGAGTGATGGGAAAGATAAAAACTACCCTTGGTACAATTGGTCGTGATTCTAACTCCAAAACCCCGCCATAGTGAAAACAAGAGTAAACGAGTTTGATACTTAGACCACGCGTCCATCGACGTCAAGACTACATTTTGTTTACCTATGTTCACACACCCTAACAACATGTCTAGGTGATGTGAAATCTAAAACATTTGCTTCCTTTCTAGGTATAAGTGGAAGTTCAACATTTTGATTGGGGGGGAGGAGGGTGGCAGACATTTAACCAGGGAGGGACTCATACCAAGGATTCTGGGGGAGGGAGGGGTGTATTTCATACCAGTAAAACCAAGATGGTGTAAATAACAGTTAACAGAAAAGGATAAGTATCAAAGATCCATTCGAAGAGAACCGTATTAGAATCAGTTTCTAACTTTAACTAACTTGGAAGCATCATCACAAAGCACAACTGTGTTAAGCGGGAAGTACTCAAAAGGACACAGAAAGCACTGCACTTTTACAGTCGGCTGATAAACACTACTCTGATATAACAAAATACCCCAGAAATCAAAATTACTTTTTATTAATACTGTGGTGACCTGGTGGTCTAGGGGTAAGGTGTCAGACTTCTGTGCTGGGGTTACGGTGTTCAATCCTTGGTCCCGGCACAGATTTATCTAATTGCCAAACCCTTCCTTCACCTCTGACAAGACTTGTATTAATCACAACTTGTGAATGTAAGGAATGCCAGGCCTCCACCGTGGTTCGGATCCCACGTTAAACTGTAGGTCCTCCATTTCATCTCACAATCACCCTACCATTACACATTAGCGTAAGTGCGTATAACCCGAACGGGTAGTAAGACGTGTTGCTAGTAATAATATATTAATACTTATTTCGTAACGATCAAAAACGCCAAAAGGTTATTGGGGAGTGGCGATTGGCTGTCTGAGATGGCAAGCAACCTTTGGGGCACATTTCCAGAGATTCCTATGAAGACTGGCCCAACGTAAAAATACAGTAAGTGTTGTTTTAGACCAATTACATAATATTATAAACAATCTTTATAGTTACTTTCCTTACTTTATTGAAATAACATTATTCCGTACATTATTTATTACAAATGAACACTAGTGTTTCATGAGAAATTTGTTAGAGTCAAAAGTGGATAATTCTTGACTTGAAGTTATTTGTTGCTGTTGTCTGGATATTATGGAGGGGGGCAACTGTCCCCTCTTGCCCCCTCAACCCCAAATTTCACCTATGCCTCTAGGCAATTTTATGGAAAGAAGAAAATTCTGGGAGCTAAAAAAAGGCAGAGGACAGGGCACATTGACGATCTTAATTCCCTGATAAAAAGGAATGGAGCTGTCGTATGACAGAACACCTAATAGCTCGTTCCCTATTTACATCCTACCATTAGCACACCCAGCTGTCGAAGATAACACAACCCTCACTCCCTACATTATAAAACAAAAAGTCTCCTTGCGTGATGGAAAAAAAAAATATATTACCAGAAAAGCTACCCAACCAACAGATCCCGAAAGAGCCGTCACATTTATCATGAAAGCAACAAAATGTCGGTCCCACTCCAGGACTTTCATTGTTATCTCGGAGCTATTGTTGATACAAGGACGCAGGAAACATTTCTATACCCCTGGGAGGAAAAAGGTCCAGCCGTAACGAACAACACTAGAGTAACAAACTTTTCAAGTTTCTTTTTCAACGAGAAGGTGAAACTTGGAACGAATTGTTCAAATAGTATCAACTATCTTATTTTTTTTAACAACTCTCTATAGTACAATATATTGTTAGTAGAGTAATTTATTGTCACCAACTCACGTCACTGTTATAAATCTGGGCTTAAATGCATACACAGCACATAGTGCATAAGGAGAATACAACGGTTTATAATGAAACGTGGTAATTTTTATTTATTACCGCGTTTTACTACCCGTTCATATTATGCGGATATATATTATAATTATTCCAGGGGAGGTAGGGATGAGGAATGAAGCGTTTCAGAGGTAGCCTACACGCATTTGCGTGGAAAAAAAAAATTGGGAAATAATTGAAGAAAAGTCCCCCCCCCAGTAGGCCCAACCGGAATTCGATCAAATATAAATTCAACCTAATTTTAAGTGGTGTCTGTAATTTTAAATAAAACTTTTTTTTTATCCCCGCGGCTTGATACGTGAAAACAAAGAAAACTCGTAATAACAAACCACAAACATGAACAGAAGATATTTTCAGCCTACCGTGTGTACTGGCGGTTAATTGGATATATGCTATTCTTGCATTCTCATCGGCTGATCCGTCTCAAGTTCATCCATAAACGTATGAGAATTAATTATTAAATCCAGCATTGAGAAAAAAAATGTACTTCAACTTCTTGTGCCTCACGTGCTATGGACTATTCGCTATTAGCTATGAGCTATGCTTACACATACACATACATATAGAAATATATACGGCTAAATGTTTTAGACAAATGTGTGAAAAAGAGAAACATTAAGAGTTTAAAAAATAAAAGTGCCTTTGTGACTTGGTAAATGGATGTTGTTGAAGCGATGGGAGTATGCAAAGATAGAGAAGTATGGATCAAGTTAGTGAGGATGGATCAGGTAAAGTCTGTTAATGATATGGTTTTTACCTGGATGACAGTTCGAAAATCATATGGTTAAGTTTTGGGTTGCCAACACTTGTAAAAGATCACGGTTTTGTTATAAATGTAAATATTTTTAATTATCTGTTATATTTTAGATTTAAAATAATGTATAACTTAAGTTTTCTCACACTATTTCATTACTTTTAATCATTTATTTTTATCCAACTCGAAACAATAATTTAAACATAATTAAAAGTACTTATTCTTCGTTTTGGAACGTTATCTATGATGTATATTATAGTGCATACATTAATTTCTTTAATACAGGCATCGCATTTAATTTGAAAAGAGAAAATACTAGTTTTTTTTATATGTAATAAATGATTTTATGATTATTTTATCATATTTCAAAATATTTAACTGAATAAAATAATTTTATCCACTGCGTGGGTGCATCAATGTAAAGAACTTTTTTCCGTCATTTTCAACAACATGGTTTATATTCGTCGGTCGCCATTTTGTAGCTATGTTAGTTATACCTTTTGTGGAAGTGGTATGAATAAAAAAAATTAAGTGGAATAAAACTATGAATAAGCTTTGTGTCCGGCCTCAAATAAATATGTAAATAATATTGGCCTAAACTACTGTGGTTAACTATCACATTCATATATTACCAACTGTTTTCATTACAGTTATCCAAAGTGATAGATGTCAGCTGTTGGCGTAGGGATATATTAAGGACTACTTTTAGTAACATTTAGAGCTGTCATCCAAGTAAACTAAGGTCGTGAATGAATTACACGGAATTGTGGTTTTTTGAGCTGTGTGCACAGTAGTATGGTTTACTGGTGACAGAAAAGGCCCAAACTATAGTCTCGCTAAAAATCCCGAACAAATACTAAGCAAAGGCACGCTGAAAAAAATCGGTAAAAGACCACCCCACGAACTTGCTGTCAAACCAAACAAGATTAGCCAGACATTTATTCAGCGCGCCTACCGGTGCGGATCAGTACTTCAATAATCTGTTTACGAAATGTTTTTCAATCTTAATTTATCACACCTTTTTTTGAATAAAATACACTAGAGTCGCGATTATCCGGCCTAAAGTGGCGGCATTCTGGGCCGGATGGCGGAAAACCCGGATAATACGGAATCCAGAATATAAATAATTTTCAGTAACTACGTTAATTTTAATTTTAACATAACATCTTTGTTTTAGTATAATCTGCCAATTTTCTGATTGCAATGTAAAATCGGAATACAGTGATTTTAGGGGGACAGTAAAAATTAAAACCCGCCTCGGTGGCTTAGTTGGCTAACGCACTGGTTGTTGTTGAGCCAGACTGCTGAGGACGGGGAGATCAAGGTTCGAATCTCGGTTGGGTGAACTGGGGGTGGTTTTCCCTGAATGGTTTTCCACTCTCCCTCTACACAAATGTGGGCTCACTTCCTCTAAATTCAACCTTCCCAATTCCTAGTCCATTAGAGTAATTAGCACTTAAGCGTATAACCCGAACGGGTAGTAAGACGCGGTGCTATTATTATTATTATTATTAGTAAATATTAAACGAGAAAGATATTTTTAAAATCTTTATAATACAGTATTTAATTTTGGAAATGTAACATTTGATACAAAGCAAAAACAAGTGAAAATAATAGTGTGCCAAATGGATTACATTATAAATTATGTAAATGTTTTACAGTGGATATGTACAGGTTTGTTTATTTTAAAAGGCACTTAGAGCTGGACCGAATAATATGGAGGGCCGGATAATCGCAACTCTAGTGTACTTTTTATATTTTATATTTTTTTTTGTCATATGAAACAACTTTCTGGTATTGTTCTGTGTTGTCCAGGTATGTCTCTAACATATAAAATAAAACTTCTGTCGAATGTACGAGTAACGTTTCCCCTCTTCTACCCCTTCCCATTCCACCCCCTCCACCCACCCCTTCGACCAAAAGTGACCGGATTTTACTGCGACACGTTTCCCGGCCGTTCGGTGATGCCGAAAGCGACAACGTTCATAAATCTGCGGCGTTGTACACTAGTCGAAAGGGGCACCTGTTTTTGTTTCCGAGCACCTTCCTCTACACCTCCCCACTTCTCCTCTGTGGAACACCGCAGCAGTGTGACGTCATACAAGGGGAAGGTGGTATATTGGGGGGGGGGGGCGTTACAGGCCAGCCCGATATTTAACCTACCCCTTACCCCTTACCTTGTCACGTGGCCGTGTGAGTTGGGTGGTGAGACGACATTTCGACACTCTTCTTTGTTGTCAAATTGGTGGGGAGTTGGGAAGGGGGGGTTTTACTAACTTTGACACACAAAAAAGATAAAATAAAACACAGGATGGTAGTCAAATGTTTAGGTCCGGTTGTTTGATGGGGGAATGGGTGGAAGAGGGGGAAGGGATGATCGTGGAACTGCAGAGTATTCGTAAGAATGTGAGAACACGTAATCGCTGATAGAGCCAATCGTTTAAAACAGATTACGTTGGCACCAGTACAGAAATGTTTGATGGATTTCCAACAAAAATGAGAATATAAACGTTAAAGTTTGGGATGGGAAGGAACTCGAGGTAAAGTACGTATCTGTACAGGTTTTTTTTTTTTCAAAATCATATTTAATGATTTAAAAAAATATATCCCACTCTGCTTCAGTGGTTGAATGGTCTAAGGCGTCAGTGTCACGTTAAGACTGGCATGCCGATGATGGGGAAATCTGAGCTAGAATCTCTGTCGGGTCTACTAAGGAATTTTTTTTCCCCTAAATGTTTTCCAACTCTCTCTCCACGCAAAAGTAGACTACCTCTAAAATGATTCCTTTCCTCACCTTTCATTCCATTAGAATAACATGTAATATATTTGTTTAAATTAATAGATAGCAAGACGTGGCGATAAAAGTAAAACAAAACAGATTTTTATAGAAAGCCCGTGATTGTAAAACTAGAAAATGATGTTGCCATGATGGCGAAAAATTATTTTTTAAATTTTGTTTTTACATGCTTAGATCATTTTATTAGTTGTGTTAAGAGTACGGGCCTAATTTTACAGTTATCACCAAGGAATTATTATCGGAAAATTATGACAACTTTTTAGGTTGTACCATGGCTACAACCCAACATAGCCATCAACCTCCACCACCGGAGTGAATACACACTTACCCCATTTTACCGGTAAGTAAGCACCTAATCACGGACACTCCACGCACGTCAACACAGAACAGTACTTATCGTTCGAGTTTGGTAAGAAACAAGAATGAAGTCACGAAGTGGCATGTGACCCCTGTTCGCTTGTACGTTATCTCCGAGTTCAAGACGCTGCGCAGGCGCTAAGACTTGGGGAAAGGAGTGAGATGTGCTATCACGTGTGTTTCCCTACTCCCCCCTCATAGTCATCCTCACGACGTTGTGCGCAGGCGTCGATGAAAGGGACATTTCTGACTTGCTATTGCTGACTTCATTGGTCATGTGATATCTCCCTACAATTTTCCCCCGCTGATCAAATTCAAATATAAGCTAGTACCCAAATGAAACTTGACACTTTGAAGCTGATAGGAATTAGGGACTTACCAACATGTAAATGATTGTTATTTTGGAGAAGAGTTTTTTAATCTATTTTTTTTTCTCTTTGAAAACTGGGCACCGTTTGAATCCATTTAAAATCA
Source organism: Timema podura (assembly GCA_033556935.1). Classification (NCBI taxonomy): domain Eukaryota; kingdom Metazoa; phylum Arthropoda; class Insecta; order Phasmatodea; family Timematidae; genus Timema; species Timema podura. The sequence continues at coordinate 51,795,891 of JAVRXN010000012.1, read as the reverse complement.
TGTAGGGCTTAAATATCACTATATTTTGACTTTTTTTTTTACCAAATTTAATTTCTATTGGAATTAGGACTTTTTTTTATATTGACATCTTAAGGTCTTTAACCCTTTTGGTCCGAGTTCGGATGGTTTGATAACAATTCAAAATTATTTAATTTAATCTTTGTGTTCTAATATGCTATTATACTCTTTCAGTTGAAGTAAGTACAAGCGTCCCTAATGATATTTCGTATCATATTTTCATGTATAAAGTTATTGGGAAATGCACTAGATAACTCTATTATGTTAGGAGTTAATTGTAAACTTAGCAGATAGGGTAGAAAGTAAATAAGTACTTTCGTGTCTAAGTTTCCCCCATCTCACGGGATATTAGATGAGAATAGTCATGTTTCTAATCAACATTAGATACGGGTGTACAGTCAGGAGCAGAGCTCTACTAGTTGTATTATTCAAGGTTTGTTTTATAAATATGGAAATGTGATACGTGTAGACTTTTAAGGCAGGTTAATATCATGTGTTAAGAGTTATCTTTTGAGTAGCTTAGCCCAAATGTGTAGATAATAGGTTGTATCCATGCTTATAATCTAATTTGAGTATTGTTCGCAATAAATAACTTCGTTTACATTTGAACTGATGTTTCCTAACGATGAATATTCTCTAATTTAGTTAAATGCGTTTTTATCACTTTCATTTAATATTGCTTTGTATACTTTAGTTAATATATTGCTTCCCGATGATTATTATTGAATTTATCTACTATTGTGCACTGTCCGCAATCACTAAATATTATATTGTTTACTTTTTGAGTCTTATTCTATACTCTGATAATAAAACAGCCTTCAGGTCAATGTTAACTTCATGTCATTCTTTGCATTTATATTAACCATAATCCTAACTCCTTCAACGTCAATAGTCGAATACACTATTTTACTGTAAGTTAATGTAGCTAGGTTTTGATACTTTGACTTGGGATATTTGAGTGTAGGTCAAATAAATATCCCTGGTGATTTCCCTTTTTTTATTCTTTGTGTTGAAACCTTTCCACTATGGCTGGTCCCTTGAGCCTAGATGGCATGTATGTTCAAGTAACTTAACAGCTTTGTGAGAACGGTGGAAGGTGAACTTTATATTTGATAAATAAAAAGAGACGTATTTTTAAAATGCCAAACATAGTGACTTTCATTCAATGTTCCTGGTCGAAAGTGGACTTCTTATCAATATAGATTTTACTATACACCCCAAAGTTTTAAAGTTCATATTATTTAATCAAAGAACGATATCACCAGATACATAATAAATTTACATTTAAATTACATCAAGGTAATGACCACAATTCCAGCGGGAGTATAAACATAACGGTTAGTAAAACGCTGTGCTAAAGGAAGGAAAAAAAAACTACAGCGTTTGGTGGTTGAATGTGTCACTAACATTGGGTCTGCTCTAAACAAACTTTTCGAATACATAACTTTCTCTGGGATAAAATTTTACCTGAATAAAATACCAGCCTTTTTTTTTCTGTAATTCTATTTTTATTTGAATTTTATTTTAAGTATTTAATCAATAAGATAGTTAAAATAATAAATGATTTTTAACTTTAGCTTAGTATTCGATAACAGCTTTCCGTACATACACATACACACACACACACGCACGCGCGCACATATATATATATATAATCTCACAAAAACACACATATCACAAACACACACATACATCACAAAAATACATATATATATATATATCACAAACGTATATATTATGTATCGTATATATATTATAAGGAGCTTTCAAAGTTTGTTAACTAAAAACTCCATATGCAGAAGCTGAGGAAGAGGCCAAAAAGAAACATTTGTAGCCACCATCTTGAAAAAAAAATTGTGGACGTAAATTTGAATTATACGATCGGTTAAAATATAAGCTAAGTCCATACAAAATTTCAGTGCAATCGGTTCGCGCGTGACAGAGTCACAGGCATTAACCCATGTTGATACATTAGTAGGATGTAATAGGCTCTAGGCAACTCATTCCCCGATCCATTCTCTTCGCAAGGCTTCCATCCGCCACTTCGTAAAAGTTTTCCTCTCCCTGCTATTTAATTAAATCAAATGATACCATTTACAAACAAAACTACTCCTCTCTATTTGAAGGAAGTGACTATCCCATATGTATTGTGATGTTATTTTTGGTTAAAAGAGTTACTTACAATAGAAATCTAATAATCAGTTGACTAAATTCTTCAAATATATAATATCGTTGTCAATTTTACTGTTTATTTGTTTTAAATTTCATTCAAAAACTCTTAGAGTTTTGAATATTCATTATTTATTCATTTACAATTAAAATATATGTTATACATATAATCTACTTACCTTTATTTCACTTTATTAAATCATCTTTCTTTATTTTTTATTTTTATTCATAAACTGCCAACCCGCCATGTTTATTAATTTTGTTGGTAGGTGATTTTAACGCTATCTGCTCCAGAGAGTGGTTTATTTCGGAACTATTCGATTCGTTTATTTTTATGTTCTTGGACACTTATAGCATCTGGCTGTCTCTTGAAACATTAATTGCCCCTAGCGGAAGAAATTATTATTCTCGTTTTTTTTTTTTTTTTGTTTGGTGCCAAGTTTGAATTAATTTTTAAAGATGAATTATGTTTCTTTGTAAAAATGTATCATTATCTTTTTAGTAATACCCCCAATCTCTAAATAATTAAGATTGTTTGCTTTATTCTTGCTTACAAATCCCGGCGAATGTTTTCTCCTAGGCCGGTGATTGTTTATTTTAAACAAAAATAACGTGTTTGTGTTTTGTCTTACTTATTGTTGTGACTCTCTAAAATTGGCGTCGAAAGTGTAAGGAAGGATCCGATCTGCGGATCCTTCAATTATATTCTTTTTTAAAGGTTCATGGTAATGTTATTCATCTAAAACTTCTAAAAGCTGTATAAACTCGTGAAGAAAGTTGAGTGGAAGCACTCAAAGAAGATCTTGGTGGAAATTTAAGGTCAGAGAGTTAAATATCGACGGAGCTTTGATTCAACATTTTTACCAGAGCAGGGACATTTTCGGGTGAGATCCAATCCATCTGTAAACATCCTGTTACGGATGTAAATAATTAAGCATAATCCTTAAAATTACTAAAGAAGGACAAATAATTTTCAGTTTCCAAACTAGAATTAATACTTTCTGTCCACCTCAGAACTATTTTTTTTTGTTTATTATTGTTACATGTTATAAAGAATAAATTTTGTTGTTAAAATCTTATTTGCTTAAAGAAATATGTATATTCAAATATACTCACAAATTCAAGTGAGAATTTAACAATTTCAAGTATTGCTTAACAATACTTTTAATAATATTATAATATACGAGGCATGCTTCATAGGTAGGGTTCATTTAAGAATATCATTCACTTCAATAATTAAAATTACTCTTTAAATTTAATTGTTTTATTGTTATTTACATCAATGTACATTGTATTTTCTTCTGAACTTGCATCCCATGTATAGCGATGCTCAGTAGAGTGGATTGGTCAAATCAAGAATAATAACCTGCATCAGGAAGTCTTCGGTTGTAAGTGTCCAACTTAAGTCCAAACTTTAGGTAAAGTCCAGGGGTCTTGAGAAAAGGGGTTTTCGTATTACCGCTGAGCAGTTTATGGGGATAAATTTATTTAATAATTAAAAATCTACCTATCTCACCAAAATAAATGGGGTTGGTAGTTGGCGCCCAATAAAACACAAGATTATATATTATAGATTATAGATTATCAAAAATTAAATTAATTCTTTCATTCAAAAATATAGAAATAAATACACATATTTTTTTTTTTTTCATTACAGTGTCGCCTTAACGTGGGGCTATTGTTATACCTAAAGTTTTTTTAAGGAATATATATTTTGAGGCCTGATTACACTAGGGCATATTTGTGATTTGAGAGGACAGTAAAATATATATATTGAGGCCTGATTACACTAGGGTCTATTTGTGACTTGAGGAAGTATTTGATGTTTCTTTGCGGCCAACTTACACTAGAGCATTTTTATGACAAGGCCAGTTTACCTAAATTAGGTTTTGGGTCATTTTTACTTCGTATAGAAGGTTATGCCAGAGGGGCAGTATTATGAACAGATAAATATGGATGCCCAGCAACCATCGGTCAGTGGAGAAGTAGAGGAGTCAGAAGAGGAGGTTGAAATGCCTCAAGCCGAGCCCATAACAGAAGAATGGGATAAGAGTTCTGTCACAACGTTAGAGTAAATAGTTATGGCAGGTTTACGACCAGTAGTTCCACACATGGAGGATGGTACACCATTGGGGGCAGATGCCCTGGATAGCAGTAGGAGTATTTCAGCTGTGGAGAAGTTAGAGGAAGCTCCAAAGACAGTGAAGGAATTTACCATGTTTGACCTATGGCAAGTATTAAGGGGGGACCTAAAATCGATGGAGAAAAAAATGGAGAATAAACTGAAAAAAATGGAGGAGAAAATGGACACCAACATGAAGTCACTAAGGGATGTTGTTTTCTCAAAATTAGACAATTACAGTACCGAGTTTAGGTCGGTCCACGACCAATTGACGGAAAAGGGGAAACAGGTCGAGGCACAAGTACAGGACTTGGCAACGACTGGGGAGAAACTAGTGGCAGCAGTGGAGGAAGTACAAGAGCAAGTGGTAACAAGGCCAGTGAAGGACCTTTCGGCTAACGGTTCTTATATTTACCCTTTCACGCATTTAGGTGCCTACTATGAGAAATGTGATACACAATTGTATGAAAGCCCTAGTAAGAGCTACATAGGTCAGTCACGTGTTCCAATAATGGGTCAGTCTCGCTGTCAGGTGAACAATTTTGACTGGGAATTTGACTATGACGTCATGCAGTTTAAGGAGTCGAATGAGTCATTTCATGTAAAAACAAGGGTTTCTGAAGTAGAGAAATTATCATGCACTTTGTGGGTAAACGATGAAGTGTTATTGTCAAGTTGTTTTTGGTGTGTCGTCAAATGGGCCCACAGAGACAAAACTTGTAGGAGATGTCTTGTCAGCTGCGATGATAAGCCAGGATACAAGGAGAATTATAAGAGTGGAATTGCAAACTGAAGCTACTGCCATTGGGAGGAGTGTTCTTCACCAACACCGAAACAATGAAGAATGCCCTAAACATTTTGATGTTCAGGATGTATTATTCAATATCTCCTCGCATCATTGGACCAGGAACCAGGTCACACGGCAGTCATCGAATCAAGATGATACCTGCAACAAAATCAAACCAAGGATCAAGAAACGAGGCCTCGGTAAAAGGAAGCGACATGGATTTCTTCCAGATCTAGGAAATGTATGGCTAGTTGGAGGAAGTGGAATTAGGCCCTCTCTTCCACAATCTCAACCTAGGGATTGTAGGAGGACTATTTTTGATCCTGGAATAAGTTTTAGGACATAATTACAAAGCTTTTGTGGGAGTCGAGAAATCCCTGAAGCTCGGGTTACTGTTGGCGGAGGGAATGTTTCAGAACAGAAGAAGGTTGTGGGAGTCGAGAAATCCCTGAAGCTCGGGTTGCTGTTGGAGGAGGGAATGTTTCAGAACAGAAGAAGGTTGTGGGAGTCGAGAAATCCCTGAAGCTCGGGTTGCTGTTGGAGAGGGAATGTTTCAGAACAGAAGAAGGTTGTGGGAGTCGAGAAATCCCTGAAGCTCGGGTTGCTGTTGAGGAGGGAATGTTTCAGAACAGAAGAAGGTTGTGGGAGTCGAGAAATCCCTGAAGCTCGGGTTACTGTTGGAGGAGGGAATGTTTCAGAACAGAAGAAGGTTATGGGAGTCGAGGAATCCCTGAAGCTCGGTATGCAATTGGAGAAGGAATAGTGTGAACAAAAGAGGTCCCTAAAAACTTTCATTTGAGGCACATGTCTAGGTGAAATAATACACATTTGTTTACATATAGGCCAAATCTGTGTTGAAGAAAACAAGATTTTTTTTTATTACAATTACTATTTATTTCTACCTTATTATACGTCGAGGATAAATATATTTATGTCACCAAGGACCATAATTTGGTGAAAATCACCAAAGAAATGCCAGAGTACACCCCAGCGCTCCAATGAAGATGATAATTATGTGTATAGGAGGTTCTACGAGATGAGGAAGCGATGAGGAGAGTAATGTTTTGGAGTTTATGACAGTTGTCAATATGTTTGATTGCCCTATAAGTCCTCACTGATAACAAGACAGTGACAGTACCAATGTAGAGGTGATTTTTGTTTACTTGGAGGAGTTATATCTGATTGAGGGAACTATGATACTCAATTATTTTTCATAAAGGATCTACGGTTTATGGGAGAAAGTTATGTCTGATTGAGGGAACTAAGATACTCAATTATTTTTCATAAAGGATCTACGGTTTATGGGAGAAAGTTATGACTTATTGAGGGAACTATGATACTCAATTATTTTTCGTGAAGGAGCTATTTACTCTGTTTTTCCAACAGAAGTAATTATTATTAAGTGATTATCAGTTACTAGCAAGGTCAACAATGTTATGGAGAGCGCTGGAATGAGAATCTGTATGCAGCATGGTGTAACAAAAGCCAAAGTTCGGTTTCATCTAATTTTATAGATTATCTATTATTTTGTCTCATTTTTCCTCTAAAAAAATTATGAGGCCACTCGGATATTATACTATCAAAGAAAAGTCCATGGTAGAGCATTAAATACCTCCATAATGTGTATTTCATCTTAATAAGATCTTGAAGACAGGTCAAGCAGTTGATCTTGTGCAAATATAAAGAAGGCCAAGAGTTGTTTCGCAGTGGGACCGCAATGTAGCGAAGAATGCTAGAACAGAAGAAGGTTATTTATGTTATGTTATATTATATGTATGTTATTTGTAAGAAGAGTGATCAACTTGTTGTTTTGTTTATATATCAAAGCTAAAATCTGCATTTGACTGTGAAGAATTGAAGAGAAAAAGAGTTAAATCCATTTTAACACTTTAAAAATATATGATTTTTGAGTTTAATGAAATGTTATTTAAACATTTCTCTTTGAGAACTGACATTAATATTGAGGGGCTGTTGGAAAGTACCCATATAACAAGTTTGAGTAAGTTTAAATGTGTATACAAACATTTGATAATACTCAAGTTAGGCGTGGGCCTAAATTTTAAACTATTCTATTTCCTTTTCAACTATTTTAAAGGGTTATTACTAACATTTTTAAATGATACTTCTACATTACCTTGAAAAGAGTTTATAATAACTGGTTTCACTAAAAGAATTGAGAAATACAAGGAAATAAGGGTTAGCCTACTCTACGTTCTGTCAAGATGTGAAGAAAATGACTCAGAGAGCATTTGCTTTTTCAAGTTTTGAGGGAGAAATTATAAATATATTTTAATTATTTTAACAGGATAGCTGAAGAAGAGGATGCATTTGATATATTCATTAATGGAATGAAGAAATTCTGACTTTAAGGTCAAGGCCTATTCATTTTTCTGTGTCCAAGTGCCAAAACCACTAAAAGATTTGTTTCCTTTTTACAATTTAAGAGTACAAAATGTATAATTTTGGCAAGGAAAATACTTTATATAGTTAAATAATATCCTTAAGTTAATGAACATATCCATCGGAAGTTAAAATAGTTGGTTTTAAGCCATTTTATGTGGCTAAAGAGAATGACTACAGGTGTCACAAAGGTTGCGATAACTTGAGTTTCCACACCTACATTTGTTTTTAAAGTTTAGAGAGAGAAATATTTGTAATTTTCATTCAAGACTTCTACCTGATTTGAAGAAGGGTGTCTATTTGCCATATCAATTGAAGAAATTTAAGGATTTTAATGGAAAGGGTTCTAGGCCCTAAGTTTTTATGGGATGAGAAGAGTAAACTCAATATAAGCATGTTTCTTCTAAATTATTTTTGTCTTTAAAAATATATTTAAGTATGGAGAATACTTTTGTTAAGTAGAGGATGTCTCTAAGCTGCTAAGAAAATAACTGTGAATTCCAAATATTTGATTTTTCATTAAGTTATGAATTAAAAGGAAACAGCAAGTTTTCCAGAAAATGTGTATTTTTGACTATATCGATTTAAAGTGAGTAGTTTGGTTATTTACCATTACCGTGGCATTAAATAAATATATTAACACGTGAAGAACAATATTATAATCACATATATTTAATAGATTCTAACCTTACAAGCCGAGTGACCTTGAACTTGAATGTTCAATGTTGTGAAATGATCAGCTGATGTTAACAGCTGACAAACATGTGGCATCTCTAATATTTGGGAAGTTGTTGAAGTAATTCGTTCAGAATCTGGAAGAAAATACCATACCAAGAAGACTTGAAGAGTTTTAAGTAATTAAATAAACACACATTTAAAACCGTAACCCGAACTAGAGAGAGTAGGGTGCATTTTGAGTCGGGATGTTGAAATTCAAATCCACTTTCATTAACCACGGAGATCAACTGAGCGTCTAAGTTTGATATCAAAAATAACATCTTTTAAGTAGATACTACGCTCTTAATATAATAAATTAGATTAAAATCGTAGCATCGAGGGGCATTTCTGTGATGTTATTTTTGGTTAAAAGAGTTACTTACAATAGAAATCTAATAATCAGTTGACTAAATTCTTCAAATATATAATATCGTTGTCAATTTTACTGTTTATTTGTTTTAAATTTCATTCAAAAACTCTTAAGTTTTGAATATTCATTATTTATTCATTTACAATTAAAATATATGTTATACATATAATCTACTTACCTTTATTTCACTTTATTAAATCATCTTTCTTTATTTTTATTTTTATTCATAAACTGCCAACCCGCCATGTTTATTAATTTTGTTGGTAGGTGATTTTAACGCTATCTGCTCCAGAGAGTGGTTTATTTCGGAACTATTCGATTCGTTTATTTTTATGTTCTTGGACACTTATAGCATCTGGCTGTCTCTTGAAACATTAATTGCCCCTAGCGGAAGAAATTATTATTCTCGTTTTTTTTTTTTGTTTGGTGCCAAGTTTGAATTAATTTTTAAAGATGAATTATGTTTCTTTGTAAAAATGTATCATTATCTTTTTAGTAATACCCCCAATCTCTAAATAATTAAGATTGTTTGCTTTATTCTTGCTTACAAATCCCGGCGAATGTTTTCTCCTAGGCCGGTGATTGTTTATTTTAAACAAAAATAACGTGTTTGTGTTTTGTCTTACTTATTGTTGTGACTCTCTAAAATTGGCGTCGAAAGTGTAAGGAAGGATCCGATCTGCGGATCCTTCAATTATATTCTTTTTTAAAGGTTCATGGTAATGTTATTCATCTAAAACTTCTAAAAGCTGTATAAACTCGTGAAGAAAGTTGAGTGGAAGCACTCAAAGAAGATCTTGGTGGAAATTTAAGGTCAGAGAGTTAAATATCGACGGAGCTTTGATTCAACATTTTTACCAGAGCAGGGACATTTTCGGGTGAGATCCAATCCATCTGTAAACATCCTGTTACGGATGTAAATAATTAAGCATAATCCTTAAAATTACTAAAGAAGGACAAATAATTTTCAGTTTCCAAACTAGAATTAATACTTTCTGTCCACCTCAGAACTATTTTTTTTTGTTTATTATTGTTACATGTTATAAAGAATAAATTTTGTTGTTAAAATCTTATTTGCTTAAAGAAATATGTATATTCAAATATACTCACAATTCAAGTGAGAATTTAACAATTTCAAGTATTGCTTAACAATACTTTTAATAATATTATAATATACGAGGCATGCTTCATAGGTAGGGTTCATTTAAGAATATCATTCACTTCAATAATTAAAATTACTCTTTAAATTTAATTGTTTTATTGTTATTTACATCAATGTACATTGTATTTTCTTCTGAACTTGCATCCCATGTATAGCGATGCTCAGTAGAGTGGATTGGTCAAATCAAGAATAATAACCTGCATCAGGAAGTCTTCGGTTGTAAGTGTCCAACTTAAGTCCAAACTTTAGGTAAAGTCCAGGGGTCTTGAGAAAAGGGGTTTTCGTATTACCGCTGAGCAGTTTATGGGGATAAATTTATTTAATAATTAAAAATCTACCTATCTCACCAAAATAAATGGGGTTGGTAGTTGGCGCCCAATAAAACACAAGATTATATATTATAGATTATAGATTATCAAAAATTAAATTAATTCTTTCATTCAAAAATATAGAAATAAATACACATATTTTTTTTTTTTTTTCATTACAGTATAGATCTAATACCATATGTATAGATCTAATACCATCTGTATAGATCTAATACCATCTGTATAGATCTAATACCATCTGTATAGATCTAATACTAAGGCGAGTAGAGATAGCCATGTAGACCATTTTGTGGCTTAGCATTAAAACATGGCAGCTATTTATACCAGGAGAGATAACATTTAAAATTGTACAAGGGGGAGTGATGGGGGGTGGTTTTTCATTGTTTAGAGCAAAAAGAGAGAGGGGTAGGAAAATAGAGGGGGTAGGCTGTTAAAATCACACAATTACTGTGCGATAAACGCTCAGCGTTGACAACCATTATTGAGATGGACTTTGTAAAATGGATACGAGGATGTTTAGGGCAGAATTGGGTCAAATTAGCTATTAGCAGAAACGAGCTCGGTGTGCTAAACGTTCATCGACATTGTCATAGATTAAAATTTATAAACGTATATCTGACAACACAACTGAACATACCATCACAGATAAGCTAGATTGTTATATTTTTTTTAAATGGTGCCTATATATATATAGAAAGAAAAATTTTCTCGTACTTTCTGAAAAACTAAAAATATATACATTGTTTTAGTAATGTTTATAAAATGTCTAACAGATTTCTTTTTATCTGAATATGACTGTACAAAAACTATTGAGGGAACTATTGAGGGAACTATCTATAATCACAGAAGAGAACCTTCGAGAATCTTTCTATTCATTATGTCACGGAATAAAATACTTTTGTAAGAGCAGCAGGAGATTTTTTTTTTTTTTGAAAACTTTATTACATAGATGCACTTTATCATTTCTACCGTAGCTTTTAAAATCTCTTAATTAAATATAAAAGATAATGATTAATGAATCTCTTCGCGTACTAAGGTAAGAAGGGGGAAAAGAAGGATCTGTTTTAAAGGGGAGAACGCTCATTTGTTCAGAGTTTAAATGGTTGGTTTTTTTTTTATTATTATGACAGTTCCAGCCTCACATAAAGGCCGCACATGTATACCTTTACAGTTATACCGGATGTGTTAGTGAATCTTCACGATACAGTTTTTCTTCAGGTCACAGGTTTTTTTTTTTTTTTTTTTTCTTTTTCGTTCGAGTTGTTATTTCACTGTCGGCTAGCAATGGCTTCATCAGACGATGCTTTGGCGATAGTTGGCTTGTTAGTAGCGATAAAACAGTATCAAAAACTGAAAGTAAAACGGTAGGTGTGGTATAAAGTTAAGTTGAACAGAAGAGAACGAAATTCACACGTGGAATTGTTAAATAAATCGAAATTTGCACCTAAAGATCGTGTACAACAATAATTTTATAAAGAAAGAATGAAATTTATATTATTATTATTATTATTATTATTATTATTATTATCACCGCGTCTTACTACCCATTCGGGTTGTACGCAATTACGCCAATGTGTAATGGTTAGGGTGATTGTGAGATGAAATGGAGGACCTACAGTTTAACGTGGGATCCGAACCACGGTGGAGGCCTGGCATTCCACATATTCACAAGTTGTGATCAATACACGTCTTGTCAGAGGTGAAGGAAGGGTTTGGGCAATCAGATAAATTTGTGCCGGGACCGAGGATTGAACCCCGGCCCCTCAACACAGAGGTCTGACATCTTACCTCCCTAGAACACCAGGTTACCCTTATCTAATTAGTGAACGATATGGTGGTGACAACAACATAAACAACTGAAATGAGCTCCGACACAGATATATCGAATGAAATTAATTATTGCATCCGGTCGCCTGTGCAGGCCGAAATAACTGTACAGTTTTGTTATCCACACGTTAAGTTATACAGGATAGGTGCACTTGAACAGGCAAACCTCACAGGTATACCTGTACATGTGTAGCAGCCTTACGTCTTCTCTAACCGTGGGCCTTTTTTAAAAAAAATAAACAAATATTCTTACGCTCTCTTAGGGTCATATTCACTGGTAACATATACACGATTATTGATTACATAAAATTATTTGTGGAGGCAACGGTCAAAATTGACATCAAATACAAAAAGTAATATGACTGGCGTATGAATAGTAGACTAGATAAATTTTGCAAACGTAAAAATAAGGTTATTTAAGTAGATAATAGATTAAAAAAAGTGTCGAGCTAGTCACGGTCACACTAAAGTACAGTAAATATTCACTAATCTGGATTATTTGCGAAGGGGAGGTCACCCAGATTAATTGGGTGAGGGAAAAGATTTCCTCCGGACTAATCAATAAACTTGAGTATTTAAGCAAAAAAAAAAGCCCTAAAAGAAAAATGTAATCATATATTCCAGCGTCTTCCTCTCTTATCGCTATCTTCATCCATTCTGTCTTCCAATAATATCTTAACCTTTGCAAGGATCTCGCACTTATAAAGCCTTTTGCAGGCAATATTGATCCCTTGGTCCATAGGCTGTTCAAAAGACAGAAGTGTTTGGTGGAAAAGCCTTGCACTTTATTTTTACCATACTTATTATTACTAGGAGTTTGTATTTCAACCGGTTCGTTCTCGTGTCCAAATTTAATCCTCCAACATGTCCTTATAAGCACCTTTCTTTTTTTAATACCTTGAAATGTCGACCTTTCTCCCTTTGTTTTCAGCTCATTCATCAGTTGCTTTCGTGATCTTCCTGGGCCCTTCTCTCTATCCTACTGTGCCTTCTTTGACCTCACTTCATAAGCCGTTTTTCTCATAATGTGAACCGGTTATTATCATCAGTAGAATGGTTCTATAATCATTTATTCTTCTTGGAACTTCATTAGTCACCCGATCTGTCCACCTCACCCTATATATTCTTCTACAGCACCACATCTCAAAGTTTTACAAATCTTTACTTTACTTTTTATTCAGGATCCATGTATTAGCTCCATACGATATTAATAATAACAATATTGATAACTTTTAAAACTATGAAACAAAAAAACACGAATAAATATATTTTTAAATTGGATAAAAATGACCAGTAATACCAGGGAGTGGAGGAGGTCCTACGTCTTGGTTCCGGTGATTAATTTAACTGGCGATCCAGATTAATGAAGATTTGGGTGATCAGTGTTATTCTCTATCTTAAATTAATTATTTTAATAATCCTAATTTCACTGTGGTCAAGTAGATTGCAGTGAGCCGCATTTAGAATAGATTTATGGTTTGATTAAAAGCAAGTCTCTAATATCTCGGCTACAGTGGATATCATCGCTGAGGGAACTGCATGGCTACTATTGGGAAACATTGTTGCCATTCTCTTGTTTTAATGTGGTACCTCTCCTCCCAAATACAAGACAAGTTTCGCAACGCTGGTTAGTCGATGTTGCCATTACCTCCTTCTTACCCCAACACAACACTTTTAGACATAGCTGAAAGCGAGGAGATTTTACAACAGTTAAATGAGAGAGAGCGAAGATAAAGCTTTTCTCCATAAAGATCTGCAGTTCCCTCAGTAGTGATATTGGCTGTAAAAGATTGGGATATGGGCTCTTAAGTATTCCTACCTACCCGCCCCCCCTCCCCTTTATAGCCAGTAACAAGGTGATGCAAGCAAAAAAGGAGGTACATAAGTGTGGTAATGTAAATTAAAAACACTGTAAATATCGTTTTAAATTTGATAACAATCTCACTCCTTCAAACTTTACTGTCACAAAACTATTGCCAGAGGGAGAAGCGTGTTTTTTTAAGATCTTGAGGGTTCCTAGACCCCTAGATATTTCTACTTCACTGCTACAGTAAAAACCAAATGTTATGGATGGATGGATAATAAAAAAAATCAGTTCAAGTTAATGCTTTCAAGAACGCGATATTCATCTGATCATTGACCAACTCTTTCTTTCAAGCAGATGGATGATTTCCTGACCTCGACAAGTCTTGATTTTGTAGAAGAAGCTGTGGCTCCCCCAGAAATCGATTTGAAGGGAAGGGGGAGGGGAACAGAGTGAACAGGAAGTGTATCAAATCCACCCCCACCCCCATGGGTAATTTTAGGGACACTTCTAATAATGTGTTTTAACTGTACACCTTTTTAAATATTAACTCATCAGTCTTGTCTTAAAATGTATACAGTATAACCTCGTTTATCCGGACTAACAAGGAACCAGATGTCATCCGGATCAACTAAAATCCTGGGTAATATAAGAATTATGGTAATAATGCATAAAAACAATATCTAGAACTCATCATTTATGTTCACAGTAACCAATCATAAAACGCTTCAAACATGTTACAACCATTACTCTGAAATCCAACTGCAGCAAACGTTTGTTGGTAGAAAATAGTTTTAGCTATGACCAAATTACATCAGACTGTACACTACTGAATACAGTACTGTACTGATGCAGTACCATTCTCACTCTGCACACTTAGTCTCTTGACTAATGTATTTGAAGGGAGCTATTTTTTTTAACATTATTATTATTATTATTATTAATATTAGCACCGCGTCTTACTACCCGTTCGGGTTATACGCACTTACGCTAATGTGTAATGGTAGGGTGATTGTGAGATGAAATGGAGAACCTACAGTTTAACGTGGAATCCGAACCACGGTGGAGGCCTGGCATTCCACACATTCACAAGTTGTGATTAATACACGTCTTGTCAGAGGTGAAGGAAGGGTTTGGCAATCAGATAATATGTGCCGGGACCGAGGTTTGAACCCCGGACCCCAGGCACAGAAGTCTGACACCTTACCCCTAGACCACCAGGTCACCTTTTTTTTTTAAACAAAACATGAATAATTATCGTCCCTTAAAAATGTTAAAAAAAATAATCAACTAACGCGAAGTTTCAGTTCGCAGGAAGAGGAAATTCAGATCAATGAGGATCCGGATAAACGATGTTGACACTATTTATTTCAGGCCTGTACTAATTTTTTTTAGCACCGCGTCTTACTACCCGTTCGGGATAAACGCTTTTGTACTAATTACGCTAACGGTTTTAGGTATTAGGAAGGTTTTATTTAAAGTAGTGTTACCGCATTTGCGTAAAGGGAGAGTGGAAAACAATTCAGGAAAAAACCACGCTCAGTACACCCAAACGAGATTCGAACTTCAATCTCTTCGTTATCGCGAGTCTAGTCTACTAGGAGAGTCGCGCGTTAGACAATGCGCCCACCGAAGTGGGTATTTATTAAAACTAGTTGCAATCTTTAGGTGGGGGTAAGGGGTGGGGGTTTAGGGAATGTTTCACTGCCCCCTTCCCCCCTACTGATTGGGCTAGTGAAGAATGGGGGGCAAGCGAAGGGGACAAAGTGTGTTACTTTTTTATCTTCCAAGTATCTCGCCCCAACTCGCCTTATTTCCAGATTCTAATTTCATTTGGACGTAGAGATGTGGTAAGGGGTTTGTATAGGAAAGGGGTGGGTCACGGGGTAAGGGAAGGGGCTGCTTGCAAGTCGCAGTGCGTCATGGTGCCTTATTAATTAGTGTGTGTAAACTAATAAGCTAGCTCGAGTGTCTTGACACGCGTTGTTTATCTTTGTCTATTGTTGGGTGCTTGCAGCCGTGGGGTTGTAACAGTTGCCTGAATTATGTCCTACTCACCCCTAACAACACCCCCCTCCCCCCCACACACAGTTTACGGCTACGAGAGGGGCGCCGGGGGAATGGTGGCAGCAAATCATTTTCGTGAACAAGTTGATGAGAACATTTTTCAGGGTCCCCAGCTGCATATATATTACGTACACACACACACACACACACACACACACACACACACACACACACACACCACACACGAGGACAAACATGATTAACATACGCTTAGATCGACTCAGTATAGCTATACACCAGCCGGGTAAAAAAAAAAAGGCTTGGATCGGACACGAGAGGTCGGAGATCATTCCCAAACTACAGCTCTGTGATTATTTTGTTTTTAATTATTAAAGATGTAGGTTTTGTATTTTTATATCCTCTATTCCCCTTAAAATAAACTCAGTTTCTTTTTTTCTCTCTCTCTCTTTGCTTGATAGCCAGTATTGGTGCAGACTTACTAGTTTTTTTTGTCCTGTATTATTATTAGGTGTTCTGTATTCCTACAGTTCCATTGTCTGGTCCAAATTGAGTCCTCCAGCACGTCTTTATCATCAACTTCATCTTTTTTCCCTTTGAAGTTATACATCAGTTGCATTCTTCATGTTCCTAGTTCATTTCTTTCTTACATTTTGCCTTCTATGACGTCACAAAATAAGCCATTTCTTCTCGTAATGCAGCTTGTATAATATAATGGTTCCAAATGATGGTATAGCCACAAGTTGTCCTCAAATTCAACTCAAAATAAGAATAAAATTTAACACAAACTTATGTTGCAAAACACTTATATCTTGAAAATTTTTCATTTACCCTTTTTTTTTCTTTTTTTTAATTCGTGGCAATCGAGTGAATCGTAAGCAATTTTTCTTGTAGCGAGTTCCATAGTTCCAAGTTTGTTTATCTTATTAATCAAGTTATTTCTTTTTGATTATTTTTTTAATAACAAAGGTTTAAATAATATTTTTTCATGTTATTTTATTTTTCTAAAATATTTTTTATCTATATTTTACTATTATTTTATGTATATATTTATTAAAACAACCTTATTTTTTCTTAGTACCTTACACCCAAGTTTGTTAGATAAGAAAATGTTTCAGAACTTTCCGGGTGCTGTACCTCAAAGATAAATCGTTTCGCAACCGATGTTTGTGTGAATGTTTATTCAAAAATTTTGAAACATAGGATGTGGTAGTGAAGTTTGGAAGTTGAAGTTTGGTACGCTCTGTATATATTGCTGATGGCACAACTATATTATGAGGAAATTCTCTATGTGACATGGTTCCAAACTCTCATAAAACTAAATCCATTAAATTTACTATAAAAACCATAAGCAATCATATATATAATAGCGCACTTCGGTTCAATATGGCCGGTTTCCAAAAAACTTCCCAGTTTGAATTCAGCCAAAGAACAGTAAAACCTTCTGCAATAATGTTTGTATCTTGGCAAAACAAAACACATCAGTCATTTCAAAGATCCAAATTTCAAAATCATTAACCTATAGCTGCATTTAGTTTACAACCTGCGTTATTATTAGGTGATCTTTCTTTAACAAGTCCATTCTTTTGTCAGTGAACTTAGACCACCAATGCGCCCTGTCTACTAGTCCTCCTTGAGCTACCAGAATTTTATTTTCCCTTTAAAGTCATCCAATATTTGAATTATCTTTCTTCCTAAGCTCCTCTTTCCTTCTATGTTTTACTCATAAAAACAAACACATTATTTTGTTTAATCACAATAAACACTCTTTATATTAAAATGTTGAACCTAATTGTTTAATTATGTTTAACAAAATTTAAATTTTCTAAAGTAAATTATTTTTAAGCCACCCTTTTATTTGTAAAAATAAAAACGGATTCTTGTTCATCATGAATAATATTATTCATAAATTCTCATTTTGAAATCAATCTTAAAGGTCAATTTCCAACACTTTCTAATAATTTGTTGTAAGTAAACTACCTTCAAATTAATTTATTTTATATAAATAAATATATATTACTGACCAAATCGCTAAAGTAATTTATTAAATATTCAAATTAAAAAATAACAGTGATTAGTAAACTACATATAGCCAAACCTGCCCCTAAAACAAATATGCAGCTTTATTTGTCATGTTCATGTTAAACACTAACCATATATATTTTAAGATAAATAGTTATAGCCATTTTCTAATTAATTTGAATTTTCAAAAATCACTCCTTGGTAAAAGACCCTTTTATTGAATTTATTAACCAAAACAAAGCATACTGGGTTGTTTGTAATGTCAAATACCCATTTGTAACCAAATCTTGGCCAGTTTTTAACTATTTCAATACATTGATAATTCCGCCATCAGTAAACTTCTCTTTAACGTATTTTTGTCAAAAACTGACTATATAGTGATATTTGTTATGACAAACAAATCAAAGATATGAATAGTTAACATAATATTTAGAGGCAATTTTGAAAATTTGTAATAAAAAAATTACTCATTAGTAATCTACCCTTAAATGAAGGGTTAGGGTAAAAATAAAATTATGGTATAGCCTTATAATATCTTAGTATCAAGTTTGAACAATATCCATCGAACCATTTTGAAAACGTGGCCAGGGACAGACAGAGAGGAAAAATTCACTTTTTTTTGGGTTCTTGTTCACATAAAACGTAAAAATTTCTCATAATTTCAAGATATATTATTTTTTCACGATCCCAATATTTTCTCTTGATATGATAAAGTAAAAATACGTAAAACTTACCCAACAAAACTAATGTCTCTTGGTGACAACCTTTTTTACTAGCTATATTGTGTTAATAAATCGTAGACGGAAGACGTGACGTATTAATTTACATAAATACACAGTAAACTCAAGCTACAGAAGGCCGTGAATAGAAAAAAAAACACGTCTTGGAAGGTGTGAATTCCGGATAGCATCACGATTTATATTATAATGTTATAGCTGTATTTCCCACTTCGGTGGCTGCATGGTCCTAAGGAATCACTCTCGCATTAAGCTGAATCACCAATAATGAAGATATCGGGGTTCATTTCGTGGTTGGGTGTACTGAGGGTGGTTTTTCCTAACGGTTTTCTACTCTCTCCACGCAGATGTGAGTACATTTCCTCTAAATTCAACATTCCTTGACCTTAACACATTAGCGTATAACCAATATAGGAAGTAAACGGGTGTTAAAAAGACAAATATAGTATCAAAATACATTATATAATTAGAGTAAAATTACTTTCTCTTTAATAATTATGATAATATAACAATAACATTAAAAAATTAATGAAATACAAAGAACATTGTTATCTCATATATGTAAGAAAAAATTGATTACTATTTTTAAAATGGATAAAAACATCCAGTGATTCAATGAACTTGAGAAATATAAGATTCACCATTTAAAAAAATTATTGGTATTAAACTTAAAGGTAACTTTTTTTTTCAAATACAAAGCTAAGTCAAGGTGAAACTTGAAAAATACTAAGAAAAGTCGAAGGTATCCAAAAGATAAGTTTTGTATGTAACTTTTAATTTGTTATTTTATAAATTCAACCAGACATAATAAAATTTAATGTTTTGAAAATAAAAGCTTGCTAAAATGTATATGTCTTAGCTACGGTCCTGGAATTTATATATATATATATATATATATAATATATATATATATATATATATCCAACAATTTAAAATGTCCAAATATAAAATATTGCTTTGGTCAAGTATTTGAGGCCGTTTGACAGAAATCTAAGTTATTTTATTGCTTCGACATTTTTTCAAGGATATGTAGTAAAATGTGCGGGTGTTTTGGAATAAAAGTGGGTGGCCTACCCCTCACTTTGGTGTTGACTCTTCGAAAATCCATAGTACGTAGACAAGAAAGCTTATTTTCTCTGTATCTTCTTTACACCTCACACACACACTCCTCGATAAAGCTCTTTTTTTTTTTTGCCAGCGATCATAACCTCTGTTATAAAATATATGGCACACAAAACATGTGTGAGCGTTCAACTTCGAGGAACCTCAAAGGTTATTCGAATATATTGTGAGTGTGTGAGTGTGTGGTGTGTGTGTGTATGGTTGCGATACAGAGGAAAATGACATAACTGACAGAATTGACATTCATCCAACATGATGGCCTTAAGCTCAGTTGCCAAGTCATTTCCTAACCATACACTAGGTAACGTTAAATTAAATAGCTTTGATATTTTATAAAGCTTTTTTTTAAAAAAAACGTTTACATTGATGGAATATTTTGTAGCACAATTTTTTGATAACATCAATTTTTTTTAGGTTGATACAACATGGTGCTTTGAATTTCAATTCAGCCGTGAACGGTACACAACTCAAACGAATTTAATCTCGGTGAGCCCAGTAAAATGAAAAGTAATTGATTCTTTTTTTTAAATCCTGACGATATATTTAGGTGGGTTAATTAACCATGATAAGCAGTAAGACAAAAAGAAAATATATTTCTCACTAAACATCTAAAAAATATATATCTGATCTTGACCCAGTTTTTGTGGTTAAATAAACTTATTTTGAGGTAATTATTTTCTAATATGCAGAGAAAATACAAATCTCAGGTAATATCAATTAATTATTAGAGCCATAAAAAATAGATAATCTAATTTTTTATAGGAAGAGCATTATCTCACGCTATAACGTTACTAGAGATATATTCACGTATTCATACGTTAAATAATGTGATCCACAGCTAACACTTTTGATATATATAATTAAAAACATATATTAAACACAATAAAATACTATAAAATGTCGACAGCAATAAATGTGTTAATATTTAGAAAAAATTCTTCCAACCAATTCCTACTGCTGTCCATATCAGATTCATAAGGCAGCAAATAGTTGAGCCATGTGCTGAAATAAAATATTTTTACATCCACTCTCAATCTATTAACCCTTCCCCCCCCCCCCCCCAACCTTTAACTCTCTACCACAATTGTTTTTCGAAGAAAATGTAACTTGTATCACCAATAACACAACTTTACATTTGTTTGTAATGTACTAGTTTAATTTGTTGTTTAATTCATCTAGAATCTATACTATGACTTAAAAATTATTATTAATATGTGTTCTGTCTTACGACAGGTCCATTCCTTTTTTCAGTGAACTTAGACTCCCAATGCGCCCTGTCCTCTGCCTCCTCTTTCAGCTCACAGAATTTTCTTCTTTCCTTCAATCATCCAATATTTGAATCCTCCTCCTTCCTAAGCTCCTCTTTCCCTCAACCTTTCCTTTCATGACATCTCGCAGAAGACGCTTCCTCCTAATGATGTGTCCGATCTAGTTTGCTTTGAACCGAAGAATCACATCCAAAATGGTTCTCTTCCCACCCATTCTTCATTTGTCACCTTGTCTTCGCACCTGCTCTTCTCAAGTCTTCTCCAGCACCACATTTCGAAGATCTTCAAGTATTTCTTTTCCATCGTCCTAAGAGTCTTAAGATTATGTTCCATACTGTGTAGTGCTTAAAATGTAGCATCAGTTTCTACCTCTGTTCCAAACTCAACTTGCTGGTCAACTTTTAAATATAAAAAAATCAAGATTAGTCCACAATAATAGACGCTTAAGTGGCCCACAAACTTTCGGTATTGTTGACAATTTTAACCTAAATGATTACTAGGTGGTATTCCTGTTGTACTATCCCGTTTCCCGACAAAGCACCTACACTCTCGGGAAATACATAACCTAACGGGAATCTCGAATAGAATTTGCCCCACACTTTCAAAACTACATCCAATATCATCGCTGAGGGAACTGCAGGTCTTAAGGAGAAAATATAGATCTTCTCTCTCTCTCAATCAACTGTTACCAAATATACTCACTCTCAGCTATGTCTGAAGGTGTTGTTCTGGGGTAAGAAGGAGCTACTGGCAACATCGACTAACCAATGTTGCCAAACTTGTCTCACATTTGAGGTGAGATTGACCACACACAAACGAGAGAATGACAACGCTGTATCCCAATAGTAACAATGCAGTTCCCTCAGAGATGATATACAATGTGGTCTAAGCTGCTCTACGTGGGCATGTTCAATCCTGTTTGGAATCCCGTACGTGGATGTGGAAATAACGGATCAATCTCTACTCACTTGAGGGGAAACTGTCCCGACCCAGAAACTACACACACTCAGGATTGTCAACCGTTTGGTTAATCACGACGACGGAAAACGGAAGAAAATCAAGTGAGACTTAGTTCTGTTCGGGACTACCCGTTCATGATAGTTCTGTCGTGATTTGACACATAAAAACTAGTGATTTCACGGTGCAGTTTAATTACGCGCGGTAAAAACTGTCAAAAATCCCGAAAAGGTATTTTTTTTTTCAAATTGTGCTCCTTGAGACCTGAGGCTGCGTCATGGCTATCTCAGGCTCCGTGAGGCAATTTTATCATATTCTTTATTGGTGTTTCACAATATAAAATAGCATCAGTAATTCGGATTAACAATTCTTTTAACCTCCCTCCCTCTCCCAAAAATATTATTATTATTATTATTGTTTAGAGGCCCATCGACACAATGAGGTCATTAGGGCCTTGACATTTAAACACACAGTAAAATCTCCATTAGGGAGAGAGACATCACATAGTCCACCTGTTAGAATAAACAGGTGGAAATATAAAATATAAAACAATATACAATATTAAAATTTGTATATCAATTAAAAACAGATATTCTCAATATGAGAAAAAGCCCATTTGAGACACTCCATAGGAGCGCTCAAATGGGCTAATAGATTAAAAGAAGTGATACACCTGCTAAAATAAAACCACAGGTGTATACACTACGTTAAAATTACAAAACAAACATATTAAAATATAACACATTAAAATCATAAAACATGTTAAAATAATACGTTAAAAAGACAGAACAAACATATTAAAATGTACTAAAATGTTAAAAAGTTCTCAATATGAGATAAATCCAGATGAGTCACTTTATACCAAAAATAATAGACATCTGCCAGTGTCAATGACTGCTCTTTTAAAAGAACAATTATACCAACTATAGAAATTTCAACAAATTATATTTTGAAAACAAAATTTCAAAAGCAATATATTACAAAATTTTGGATCGAACTATAAATGGAATTACCAAAAATAAGGAATCCACCTTGGAAATTAAAACGGGATGGTCATTGATGGAGAGGCCAAGGATCGAATCTTTGCCAGGTGCACTGGGAGAATTTATACATGTGATTCATCAACACAGTTTTCCCATCCTTTATCTATGCTAATTGAGCAGCTCTTTAAAAAAATATCAATCCTTTAATAAAAATTTAAAAAATGACTCGATATATATTTTTTAAATTTAGTTTTCCTGTCTTACTACTTGTCCGGGTTACAAACCTATGTACTAAGTATGCTAATTGGTTAAGGATAAGGTACCATATTTAGGTAGCTTACCCACATTTACGTGGCTGAAAAGTGGAAAATGGTTTAGAAAAACCACCCCAATACACCAAACTGGGATTTGAACCCCAATCTCCCCATCATCGGCAGTCCAGTCTATTGAGAGAGTGACGCCTTATACTATGCGTCCACCGAAGCGAGTAAACTGAAATAAAATGCTTTAAAGGTTAAGGAGTAGATATTCGCTTTTGGAAAGAGTCTATTAGACTTAGATGTGATAGTGACAAGATATGAACTCACGGCATCCGGCGAGCGAATCAACCAAGCACATGTCCTGAACATGCGAGCTTCCTCTTTCTTCGTGTTAAATCCTACCTCACCCCTCCACCCCCCCCCCTTAAGCTCCCCACCCCACACCTTTTTAGAAAAAACTATCAGCGCGAGAAATTTCTTAATGCACCAAGTATAGCAGTGATCCTGGGAAAGTGTGGTCTAGACAACATCGGTGGGGAGTCCCCTCTTTCCCCTCCCCCCTTCCCCTCCACCCCTTCCCACCAAACCGTGACGCCAAGTTAGAGGGAGTCACAAAACCCACTCCTTAATGGTTCTTCGTGCTAAGGTTTTAGCGTACCTTCCTACTATCAACCACAATCGCACGTGGACTGTATTTATAGAACCGTATAAAACACATTCCCGTTTCTTTTTTAAAAGTGCTCTTTTCCTTTTTTTGAAAATATATACTATTCATGAATTGGACCTCTCACTTATGTCCCCTTTGAGCAATAAAAGTTCACATTAAGAATGAGGGTAAACTTGTGAAAGATTTTCAGGAATTGGCTAGGTAAGGTGGAAGAATAGTGAACACGATTTAAGGGCAGTGTTGTTTCTTTTTTTCTTTATAGCGAAACCTTTTTTTTTCGTCAAAATAGATAAAATATTGCTTCATTAAAAACAGAAGAGCTTAGTTTTCTTCATATTATTATATCAACACTTGTTGAATTATTGTCAACGGTGTCCTGGAATTTAATGACAACTGTTTATCTCAATTTAAAAAGTTTCTCATAAATAAATGCCTATTAAGACGCGCATGATTTAAAAAACATTTTTAGCTAAAATATTAATATGTCGTGGAGGTTATGTCAACTTTATGACTCGATTTGTTTTGCTTTTAAGTTGGGGCTGGAGGGGGAAAGAGAAAAGATCGATATTTTTGCAGTCTTTAGATCTAAACAATGTTTGGCTAAAATAAATAAAACATTGCTCTCGTAAAAAAAAATTAGATTTTCGCATCAGAAGGTGATATTAACAGTCGTTGAATATCTGTCATGAGCATAGCAGAATTAGATGATAAACTTTTTAAATGAAGAGAAAAGTTGTCATTAAATTCCAGGACACCCCTTGACAGATATTCAAGAAATTTAAATTCAATGTTTGTACTGAGCAATATTTTATTTATTTACAACAATTTTTTTTTACTATAAAAACTTCAAAAACACTGACTTTTTCTCAAGTCCCCTTCCATCCCACCTTAAATACTAATTTAGATTCTGTGTAGATTTGTAAACTTTAGGAAAAAAACTAAAATAAATAAGTTACTAAGAATTTTCCCCACATCCCTCCCCAAAAAAACGAAAATTTACATTTTATCTAAGAATAACTTAGCAAATGGTAAAGTGGGATAATTATTTAGGTTTTATGTTTTTCAATCTTATAAAGATATATCTTTGGATACAGATCGGATCTGAACAATTAATTAAAAACAAACGTTGTCTAACCATTTCTTCTCCCTCCCCGATTCTAACTAATTAACGTCCGTTTCGTTGCGAACGGAATAACATTATCAGTACTCTAAAGCGAGAGGGAGTTAATTGGATTTCACGGGACTTTTTTTGGGGTCACTTAACCCCCCCCCTCCTTTCTCCAAACATACTTAATTTAACCAACTCATCAGTTCAGACAAACTAAGAGAAATTACGCCTAGATGTTTCCAAAGTGTCTAACAAATAAACTGTAAAAGAGAATAAAAAAAAAAGAGATACCTTCCTGTATCTCAACTTAAAATTAATGAATACACAATAATATCAATTATTTAATAACGTTTAAATACACTATTTTTTTATATGGACCTCGGATTCAATTATTTCCGATCTTCTTAATCGAAAAATTATTTTCCGTTTTAAGTTAATTATCATATATTTGTCATAATTACTATTTGTAAAAAATTATATTTATTAAGTGATATAATATTTTAGCATCGCGTCTTACTACCCTTTCGGGCTCTACGATTAAGAACTAATTATGCTAATGGATTAGGAATTGGGAAGGTTGAATTTTGAGAAAGTGAACCCGCATTTGCGTGGAAGGAGAGTAGGAAACCATTTGGAAAACCACCCTCAGTTCATCCGAGCAAGATTTGAGCCTCTATCTCCCGTTCTCTGCAATTAGCCCAACACTAAACTAGTGCGTTAGCTAACTACGCCACCGAGGTGGGTTTCTGGTAATACACATGTGTACTAATTAAGCTAATGTGTTAGGGATATGGTTGGATTTAGAGGAAGTGTTCCCGCATTTTGCTTGGTGAGAGACTGGGAAAGTATTTAGAAAACACTATCCTTCTGTACATCCGACTGGGAATTCGAACCCCAATTTACCAG
Organism: Timema podura; assembly: GCA_033556935.1. Classification (NCBI taxonomy): domain Eukaryota; kingdom Metazoa; phylum Arthropoda; class Insecta; order Phasmatodea; family Timematidae; genus Timema; species Timema podura. The sequence goes on along the minus strand of JAVRXN010000012.1, from coordinate 51,770,131 downwards.
TCATTGCAGTTCAGTCTATTGCGGAAGTGACGCCTTTGTCCATTCGGTCACCAAAGGGGCTCGAACCTTATTCATTCACGTTCAACATTGATAACATTTTGATACATCATTAGTGTTTATTTAGAGGTATTGGGGTGACCTGGTGGTCTGGGGTAAGGTGTCAAAATTTGTGTGAGGGTCCGGGGTTCAATCCCAGTCCCGGCACAGATTTATCTGATTTCCAAGCCCTTCCTTCACCTCTGACAAGACGTGTATTAATCACAACTTGTGAATGTGGGGAATGCCAGGCCTCCACCGTGGTTCGGGATCCCACGTTAAACTGTAGGTCCTCCATTTCATCTCACAATCACCCTACCGTTACACATTAGCTTAAGTGCCCACAAACCGAACGGGTAGTAAGACCGCGGTGCTGATAGTAATAATAGTAACTATCCTACAGTATAAATATTAAAATAAATTACATAACAATACTTTTAATCGTATAAAAATAACGCATTTTAAATTAGTTAAATGCAACTTGTATTATTTAGTATGTCATACTAGACGGAATGTCAGATGTCAAGGACTGGTTTATATCTTTTTTATCAAAATATTCTTGATACATAAATACCTGAAAAAACAAAACCATTTTTACAATATCACGTTATATATTTTCCCTAATTCACTGTTTATTTTTTCATCGTAATTATACAGACAATGTGTGTGTTTGTGAATAGATTTTCAAAACAGAATTAACTAAAGTAATGGAAGTTCTAATGTGTCATCTATGCAGCACAAAAAAAGGTTTCCTTAGTCATTTCGTAAGTATAACTTTTCCATTAACCATGCAAAATAATTTGCTGAAACCAACGACGGCAGAAAAAATGTATTGGTGAAATGTGAGTTTCTCCTTTCACAGTGATGAATTAACGGCCGCGATGTTGCGTCTGTTCTATATTTAAGTTAATTTATATCGTGTGCTGATATAATCATCGGTTCAGAAAGTACACTTTAAATACCTCAATAATTCAAAATCCAATGACTTAACCTAAGAACACGTTAGATTAGATCTATTAGATTTTTATAGCAGTCAATAAGTAAAAAAAAAAAATTACAGTTAATATTCCTGTACCATTTGTACGAGTAGTCGCATAAGGCAAATTTAATTGATTTGATCTTTTAGCTTAACATGAGCAATTTTATCTGTGCGCAGTACTATCCCGCCCCCTTTTAACGTGGTCTGCCTCATTCCGGACAAATTAGATACTCATAACAAATGATTGATTTCCCAACTTCAGTTTAATAAGACCATAACGGCTTCACAGCCGAGTAATAACCGAATAACCTCACGCACATTAATCAATGTGAACACAACCATAGGTACCATTACCATTAGTCGTTGTTGATGATGATGAAGATTATCATTATCATTCGATATTTCCGTCCCTGCGGGTCGTCTGGGAACATCCACCTTCCATTCCAGTCGATCTTTCCCAACTTCTCCCTCAACCACGAGCCTCCAGTCCACTCCTTTAGCTTTCATGCTCTTCTGCGCTTGGCCCTTCCATTCTTGTCCGTGGTCTTCCAATAGGTCTTCTTGATTATCCTATCCAACTAATAATATACACAGCAGAAGTCTTTCTGTTACTCAATCACGCCAAAACTATAAGGTTCTACAGAGTTTTAGTGCCCCGTGACTGTACACTAATTATTATGATACGGATTGTACTGTGATGACGACGCGAGCATGCCTTACTGCGCACTCACGCGGTTATGCGATCTGATTACTTCTGATTTTTTATTTTATTTAAATAAATAAGACTTTTAATGTTGCACACGATTTATTAATATGATTTCATCTTCGGCACTGAAGATGTGATATTATATTATACAAGGTTTGTTAAACTACAGATTATTTTTATGTGATTTTATCTAAGATTTAACTATGTACTCTGTGTATTCATACGCACAAGCGGCTTATATATGACCTACCCCTTGCTTCTTTGACCCCTTGTTACCAGTGTCAAAACTAATATAAAGACTCTTGGTGAGTGGTAGGTAGAAGGAGCCAGCGTCATAAGATCCTTCTAATACAACGGAGTTGATCTTTTAAAGAAAAAAAAAAGTGTTTGAAACGTAGTGTATTGAAATTAATTCTAAAAGCGCATTATTTTCCATGGATAAAGTATTAAAAGGATATTTTACATACATTACTTTTAAGAAAAAAATACACTTCATCCGTGACTTTTAAATATACGAGAGGGGGTCCAAAAAGTATCATTACAACTACTACCTTGATTGGGTTGAAAATTCTCATGGAGATACACAAACGTCAGGCTAGCATTTAGGAAAGTTAAAATTCACATCCGACATTTTTAGGTCCAATACAGCGCTCCAAAACACTACTTTCTATGCCCCCCTCTCCCCATCCCAGCTGTTTTATTAGACGTCTGGTTAACATAATTTAGGGAAAATTAGAATTTTTTGCACACGATTTTGTTTCAAGATGACGGCTACAAAAAACGAGTTTCTGGCCTTTATCTCAGCTTAAACTCATCTGATTTTCATTTACCCAAACACAAAATGTTCCTTAATATTGATTCGTGTTATAAATAACATTCCTTGCCAATAACGGTTATTTAAATAACTTATAATAAATTTTCAAACTATGAACAGTTCTTAGTTAAATTCATATTTTTCTGGTTTTACTTACGCCAGTTATTGTCGTTCATTTTTTTTAAGCTCAATTTACAAAAACTCTTAGGTGAGCTAAAATTACTTTATTTTTCCTTTTTTGGACATTTGCCGCGTTAGTGAAGGATTACGGCTGTCAACTATGCCTTAGTTACTGTCAATGCTACAATGGTTCAAATTGACATTTTACAGGCATAGTCCAATACTTTCCTCCCAACGCGTGACAAGGATATAAACTTAACAAACTCTATATTAATATCTCATCAACCTCTACCACCATTGAAAACTGAATATATCTGCAGCAATAGCAATTTACTTGATTTTAGTGACAGGTGCTAGTTTTATTAAAGTGAGAGGCAAGTAACGCGAGATGGGTGCGTTGTTTTTGCAGTGGTTTTTTGGGGTCAAAATAATCTAATATTACCTCAGTAATAACAGTTTTTTATGTTAACATCCTTACGAAAAAATATATATCCATGGTTTAATATTACTGTTTATTTAATTTAGTGGTTTTATTGATTCAATTATCTATATATTAATACTTTTTTAACCCTGAAATATTATCTTACACTGTCCCATTATGATGAAGATAGGGTCATAGTGTAATCTGCCAAGGAGGGACTACCTTTCAGGGTAAACGGCATATATGCTTGAATTTTTTTAATTGGAAAAAATGGAAAAGTTTCTAGAAAACTATTTCACAAAAAAAAAAAAGGAATATTTGGTAGAAAATAGTTTCTTCAATTCTCTAGTGATTAGAATGACTCGAAAAGTACGAGAGGGGTGAGTCTATTTTTCGACTGGTCACTCTATTTAACTCGTCTGGATCGGTCCCTTAATGAAAGGAGTGAATATCCGTGTTTCTCATCTCCCTCCTCCCACCTTCTCCTCACCCCTACCACCCCCCCCCTATTATATGGAGGGGAAGAGCTTTATCTGAATAACAATCGTTTAACCTCTTTGCCAGTCGTGTTTCTGTCACTTACACCAGAGTTGTTCTCTGGGGCTGTCATGTCTTAAAACAAGACTTGTGTTTTCCAGCCTTGCCGTGGTTTTCCGAGGGAGAAAACATCCCTTCCGACAGACCAGTCTGCCACACGAGACAGTGTTGCCAAATTAAACTTAAATTTCCCGCTAGAGTTATTTGTGGATATATCATCAAATATAGAATAGTGCAATATGTTCAAGTTTTTCAAAAGTTAAATTAATACTTTACTCGATTGTTCATTTTTAGTGTTCACGATTTTGTATTAATATAATAGTGAAGTAGACAAACTGATATGTTATGGCCAAATACAAATATAAATATTTATTTTTGTAGAAAATATTGAATACATTTTGCTGTATTGCTATTGTTAATTTATATGCACTCATTTATTCTAGATATTTAACGTGCACTTTCTGAACCGACATATTATATAAGCACACGAGAATTTTTACGAGCAAGAGTGAAAGGACCAACCAATTTTACCTACCAGGCTTCTTTTACATGCCACAATCGACACAGGACTGACGGCTGTACTTCCCCTACGAAGGAAGTTGTGCAACGGACTTTTATCGGTCAAGATGACTCCATTGACTTCTGATCGGATTTGAACCCACGAACACCAGGTCCTGAGGCGAGCCGTATACCCCAAGACACCAAGGTTGACCAAGCAAAAGAATAATCGAGTAATTTTTAGGATGTCAATTAAGCCTTCTCCTGTGAAAATTGATCTGAATAAAATCTATATATGTAAAAAAAAAATGGCGCAATTCATTTGACAATGGTTATTGGACCAACCAATGAACGATTTTGATTATTTTAAAATTAAATCTTAATAACTAAGAATGTCCAAAACAAACTAAAACAAATTGGTAAAATGGAATTTTAAATTTTGGATTAAAGCTAAAATTACAATATATATCTGCCTAGATTAATTGAGTTACCAATTTACATATCTAAAGTATTCTGTCTTTGCAAAATAGATGCGTCATACTTGAACGAACCATCTAGTTTGTATTTGGAACGGTTTTAGGATAATAATTGCATCAAACTTAATTTAAGTTATAAAATTAGGAAGGCCAATTTATTTTAAGCATTTATTGAACAAAATTTAAAGTAGACTTAAATTTTATTTTACTTTATAAGTGATTTTGCACTAAGTTTAAAAATATAATTGAATATTTAAAATATCTAAGTTTGTTTTAGTCTAGAGAAAAATATCAGGATTTTGATCGATTCTTGAGATAATTTTAGAAAATAGAAAATCTAGGATATATTTAATTCAAACCTATTTAAAAATTATATGATCTTCGACAATTTTGGCAGAAATAATTCAACTAGAAAACATAGTTATTTTAGTTTTGAATTTATTAGAATGTTAGATGATTTTGATCAATTCTCGTGGGATTTTCATGATTTAGCGTTGGCAACACCGCACACAGTTGTTCTAGTGACGGCAGACTTTTGTTCATCATGTCTAATCAGACAAGTCTCCGTTTGCGTGCGCGTTCTAACAATTTATTTATTAGAACGTTCATGCCAAGACAAATTGATGATTACTACACGCATCGGCGGGCACGCGAAATAACTTTCAGTCTTGCCTAGTCCGGTTTGTCGGTGATGGGGAGACGAGGGGTCGAATCCCTTCCAGTTCCACTTACTTTTTTTAAACATTCTTATCACCCTTCTTTCTCCATGGAAATGGCGATACTTTTCCTCAAAATTCTAACCTCCCTCAATCCAACTCCTATAGAGTAGTTAAATTAAGATAGCCTTGGATGGATAATAAGATGCAACGTATTTTTTTTAATCGACTTATATTAAGAGGTATGGATTATAAGGATGACTAAAAAAAAATTCCCATTTCCTATTAATAGGAGATGGGAGTTCCCGTGTTATAAATTATGTGCGGAAAGACCACCCACAGTGTATATGGGTGAGATTTAAGCCCCCACCCCTACGTCCCCTAAAAACCACTCCAAACAAGGCTTGAAGTTTATACCACCACGTGCCTGATAATAAGAGAAAGGGGTGTTGTGTTATGATGAGATGTCTACCATTGTATCCATACTCGCATATACAGCAGGAACAGGGACCGTGGATGTAAGAGGGACAAGCAAAATTGTGGTAATGGGTATGAAGTTTGTGGGGAGCATGTTAGCTGTCACGAGAATAAACAGGATTAGGAATGAATATATCCAGGGAGGAGTGTGGGGGGTACAGGGAGTACATGAGATAGTAGAGGAAGCAAGAGTGAGATGGTATGGACAGGTAATGAAGATTTGGATTACATGAGATAGTATAGAAGCAAGACTCAGATGGTATGGTCATATAGTGAGGATGTTGGAGTACATTAGATAGTAGAGGAAGCAAGACTCAGATGGTATGGTCATATAGTGAGGATGTTGGAGTACATTAGATAGTAGAGGAAGCAAGACTCAGATGGTATGGTCATATAGTGAGGATGTTGGAGTACATGAGATAGTAGAGGAAGCAAGGCTGAGATGGTATGGTCATATAGTGAGGATGTTGGAGTACATGAGATAGTAGAGGAAGCAAGACTGAGATGGTATGGACAGGTAATGAGATGTTGAAGTACATTAGATAGTAGAGGAAGCAAGACAGAGATGGTATGGACAGATAATGAGGATGTTTGAGCAGATGAGATAGTAGAGGAGGCAAGACTGAGATGGTATGATTATATAATAAGGGTGGAAAAGGAAAGGATCACCCTTCCCCCTCCCCCACAATCTCCCTCCCCGCAAATGCAGGTAAACTTCCTATAAATATAACCTCCTTAGTCCCTAAAATCATCGGGGTAATTAGAACATAGGCGTATAAACTGAATGGGTAGGAAAATGTAGTTATTAAAAAGAACTAATTAACATGTGTCAATTGTAACACTAACACAATTCACATGTTTACTATAAGTATACTACAACGAACAACCATGGAACTGGAGCAATAAACGTTTCAAGTTAAAAAACAATAAAAAAACGCGAACACTATATTGTATGGCGGTTCAATTAATAGCATCAGAACGAATTTCTATAAAAATATTTTGTGGGCCGCATCCGTTCCCTTTAGTCAACCTGACAAAACAAGTATGATGGCGGGGTGGGGGGAGTGTAACTACAATATCATAAATGTTTCAAAAATATATGTTCTAATAAACATATGTAATTCTTTTTACACCAGTATCTAAATTTTTTAACAAATTTTAATATTGTTCTAAAATATTTATTTATATATTTTATTTATTAGAGGTATATAACATGCACTTTCTGAACCGACATATATCTGCACGATAAATTCTATGATCAAGAGCGAAAGGGCCTACCAATTTTGCCATGAAAGGTAATTTTGCCGTGAAAGGTAGTTTTGCCATGAAAGGTAATTTTGCCGTGAAAGGTAATTTTGCCGTGAAAGGTAATTTTACACGCCACAATTGACATAGAACCGACGGCTTCACTTCCCCTCAGAAGAAAGTTGTGCTATGGAGTTTTATCGTCAATAAAAATCCGTCGACTCCGGCTGGGTTTGAACTCACGGATCCTGAGGTGACCCACTTTACACCAAGACCAACAAAGTAGACTGTTCTAAAGTAAAATCTTGTCCTCAGACAAGGATGTATTAGATTATTTAGTGTGAAGCTTGTCCTTACTTTTCTTCGATTAATAATATTGCTATAAATGAGTTGAGCATGTACTCCTATGCGCAGAAAGCAACATTTATTATTTAGCACCGCGTCTTACTACCCGTTCGGGTCATACGCTTAAGTACTAATTACACTAATGGATTAGGAATTGGTAAGGCTAAATTTAGAGGAAGTGAGCCCGCATTTGCGTGGAAGGAGAGTGTAAAACCATTTAGGAAAAAGCCATCCCAGTTCACCCGACTGAGATTCGAACCCTTGATCCCCCCCCGTCCTTGGTAGTCTAGTTCAACACGACTGGCGCGTTAGCCAACTACGGGTTGAAGAAAGCAACAAAGGGGAACCCCCCCCCAGTAATACATCCCGAACAAGTAACAGGCGGTGGTAATTACAAACAATTATGGCTAGGTTCTATCTAACAAGATTTCCCACCAGCGGTATAATTACCACAAAGAGGTAATGTTAATGAGAGAATCGTACCATCGTAGAAGTTTCTGCTTTCACATTTACAAAGAAATTAATGCGATTGTCTTGAAAAATAAATAATAGAAGAGGTGCAATTTACTTACTTCTGTAAAATGAGACGCTTACCTTAGATTTCCTCATGATATAATAAGAGTGAAATAGTGATTCTTTTTTAAAAAAAAAGGGTGGAAAATGCAGGCAGGTTGTAAGCTCTACGGTGTAGGCCCACAAGTGAGATATATACCGACCGGGCGGCCGCCAGCGGTGATGGTGCCAACATTCGGGATGTCAGTCCGATAGCAATGGTCGAATTCCTTCACGACACCTCAAGGAGGGGATCTTCGCACAGTAAATTACAAAATTAAATAAGAATGAAATTAGTTAACGCGTGAAAGGTTAGGTTAAGTTAGGTTAAGTTAGGTAAGAACCATAATTATATGTAGCAATCAACCGACTTCGTTACAAAATTAAATAAGGACGAAATTCGTTAACGCATGAAAGGTTAGGTTAAGTTAGGTTGGCTAAGAACCATATGTATATGTATAAATTAACCAAATATACTCATAATCCATTCTTTCAGGTGTCATGAAGGAACTAAACACCCCCTCCTTTCTACCTCCCCACCATCAAAGTGAAGTAATTAGATCCCTCCTCTTCCTCCAACCCACCAAGTGGAGGAACTCGACCATGGAATTAAGTGAGCTTTATCGAAAAGGGGATTAAATCAGCTTTCGTGGAGGAACTTGAATGCCCCCAACATTCGCGGATAGAGGGTGTCATGTGGTCAGACAAACCACCCCTACAACAGTTAATCTCAGTTTTCTAAACTGGAGCTGCTACTTATTTATTCAAGTAGCTCCTCAATTGTCCTCATGAGGCTGAGTTGACCTCGCTACAGACCCACTGCTTCGTAGATAATTTTTTAGAAGTGCCAGGGATCGAAACCGGGACGCGTGGTAAGGAATTTAAAATACATTGATTTAATATGTTTGTATAGTTTATAAACGTATTATATAAATTAAAATGAGTGGTTTTAGTAAATGTGAAATAATTTACAGCTGAAACCAGATTAAACAAAATATTTTAACTTGACGCACTTTTTTCTTTAAAAAATTTCATCAGAGTGGGTAATTAAATTTGAGTACACTAGAGGCAGGTGCTTGGTTTAATTAGTATTTTAATCCATCACATGGGGGTTCTAAAAAGAAACTTTTGTTTCCTACCCACGTAATAACCCTTCCCTGTTCTCCATTCAACATCCCATCAACACCAAACTCAACCCCAAACCTATTTTTTTCCTCTAAAAAAAAATAAAACTTTCCTCCCCGGGACCCTAATCCTTCCATACATATTTTATGACGGCTCCATTTAACAAATTGCCACTACCAAAACCTCGCCATATCTTACCACGCGTGCGTCTGTCCTCATCAGTTCAACTTACCCCACTTGCACGTGCACACAACACTTTCTCAGGAACAAACTAAAAATCATAAAAAATTTACTCATCTTAACCATATTTGCATACCTTCCTTGCAAATGGTTAAGTTAAAAAAACAAAAACAAGACACGGGTACTTTCTGTTTGTTTTGTGGAATTGCTGGTTTACTCAGCTTAACAAAATTCTTGAGCATAATGTTGCTTTCTGCAAATGGTAGTATTTTGAACAAGATAAGGTGCATTTTCTGTTTGTGTTTTATGAAATTGCTAGTTTATATCATCATCTTACCTTATTATTTGTCAAATGGTTCAGTATTTTGAACAAGACACCGGTATTTTATGTTTGTTTCATAGCATTTCTGATGCATTCAACTTAGTTAATATGAGCCACAGTCTGTTGTTCTATAAAATACCCCAATTTATTATAGCATTCATAGATCAAAAATGGTTAACAAGTGCATCGCATTGCATTGACATTTATATACTAGAAGGTTTAGAAGAGATTATTTATTGCTAAATAAAAAAGTGATGTGTGATTTAATGAAAAAACACTCCCAATTTTTATCCGTCACACTCTCATATTAAGCTTCAATTTATTTAATGTGGTAAAACTCAATAGTTTCATATTTTCCTCCTCTTCCTTTTAACATCATAATTCACTAAAGGAAAAAAAGGGCTTTCATGAAAATGGTAAGTGTACCTACTTTACTTGTGTCTCATAATTTAAAACGCGCGATGACAAGTCGTAAATCTTCCTTCACTCGAAATTGCTCTTATTTTTACTAAAGTACTTTATTTATATATTTACTGGTAATATTTATATAATAGCTATATATGAAAAATGAAACAATACTTTTAATGCTTTTCATCACAAGAGCAACCAACGTTTCAGGAAGAATAAAACACTGCTAAATTTATTTATTGACGTCAAAAGCGTTCCGTTTAAGCAAAACCCTACTTAAACATTAAAAAAAATTATCAAACGCACCCACGCACGCACGCATACACACTCATATGCTGTTTTAAGCTTAGTTTACAGAAACGTATTTGTCATATAAAGTACACAGGAAATGTTACCTACGTTATTAGTATAATCCACAAGGATTTAGAGAAGGTACTAGTCACATAGGAGTAAAAAATATATGCATATATGAGTAAAAAAAAATCGATTTGAATTTTTTCAAATAGCTTTTTTTTAATGCACGTTAAGCGTTTTGATGAAATATAGTAATCGTTTATACTTTTGAAATATTTTAGCTATATCTTTTTATTTAAAAAAAAATGTCCTTTTTTAAAAAAAATTGCATTGTATTAATCTATCCAGGTATATAAGAAGATGCATGATAATGCATGCCATATTTTAATTGGTTTAAAGGGCTATATTTCAAGGTAAAAGGTGATAACACAAATAAGCAACAAATACAACATCATATTGGTAAAATTTTCTTTTTTTTTCTAACTATCATGTGTTACTCACTGTCCAGGTTATATGAATGCACTTTTTTGATCATACGGCCCATTTTACCGGGAGGGACTTTGACATCCAGGTTTGGCTGCCTTATGATCACTTTCAGGCACAGAGCGTTACCCAGGGTAAACCGTAAGAGGTTTTCTACACATCAAACCTTAATGAGATGATGTGTAGATGGTTATTATGACGTTGTAGAGCCGGGGTGAGTCTTAACCTAACTTAAACATAATTTACCAAAGCCTGGTGACTATTGGGATCATTCCTCCAAAAAGGAAAAATAGTCAAGGTACCAGCCGGAAATTGAACCCGGTTCGCAGCCAGGTTCACTGACCACTACATCACGGGCCGCTTATACGAATAAATGATAACTACTCTGTTTGGATAGAGATGAGAAAGGAGGTATTTTAGAGAAAATCCAGAATGTGCGTGGAAAGAGAGTGGGAAACCATTTATAGGAAGAAAAAAAAACCTAAATAGATTCGACCGGGACGACTCAAACCCCGATCTCCCCGTCATAAGCAGGCCAGTCTAAAAACAGAGTGACGCCTTGGACCAGGGGTTGGCAAACTGTTTTGGTCCCCGATTTACTTTTACATTTATCAAAGGTCTAGCGATCCCCCCTCGTTTGTGCACTGTGCTTTTATTTCTTTTTTATATTCATCTTGTATTTATTCCTTAAATTCAACATTTCCTGCCATGATAGAAAATAAATTAAAGTGTACACTCCGTTTGCCCTGAGCGACAGTTGTCTTATCTTGACTGATCACACTGTGTACCTATATTATAAGCTCGCTTTGCTCGTTGGGGGCTCCGCCCCCAAATCTCCAGTGTATTTTATTTGCATAGTGGATGCAAACTAATGTGATTCCAGCGTTGTTTTGAACGCAACAACTTAAAGTTACCGGTATTGTATTGTATTTTTCACATATTTTAGTTTCTCCATACTTATAGGGAAGCTATAACCATAAAATTTGGCACGCTTATGGAAATTAGATGTGCCAATATGCTTACCAAATTTTATGATCCTAGCTGTCCCATAAGTGAGTCATAAAATTAAAAAATTTGTGGAAAATGTGCAAAATTTACCTAAAATCAAAAAATCTAGCTCTATCTAAGGTATAACCGATGGAGATACGACAAAAGGAAAATAGGACCAAACTTGTGGATCTCGCCAAATCCGTAGCTGTTGGTGCAATCCGTTTTTTGATAGGTCTACTGTTTAGCCACAAGATACCTACAAAGAAAGGTCCGCACCGACTTTAAAGTTGCTCCACCGTTTTGAGTTTTTTTCGGGGGTTAAAAATTAAAATTCATAACTTTTTGGAATTTTTTCCCTCGTTCAGAGGCTAGAAACTATAAGTTTGCCAAATTTCAAGGTTCTAGCTCATCTGGAAGTGGGTAAACATTAATGTCAGTGAGTGAGTGAGTCAGCCATGTGGCTTTATAGTATTATAATGGTACCATAGTCTAATAATGCAAGGTAAGTTTGTCTCTTCGTGATGATATAAGTTTTCTTAAACGACAAGGAGTTACGTGGCCAAACTGTTATACGCCGATTTTAAGCTATTTAATAATTTAGAGGGGGAAGGAGATCTACTAATGATTAAATCCTTATAATGATGTTTCTTTATTTTATTATTTCTTAATTTAAATAAACCCTTCATCAGCTCCTTTAAAATAAAATAAAAAATATTTTTATGTGTCAACTTTTCATCTACGCCGAGATAATTTTGCTAAAGCAATTGTTCTAGGTATTCCTGACTTTCCCCCCACCCCAGAAAATTACCCTACCCCTTATTCTTGTCGAGATATGCATACATTTCGTAGGGTCAGAGGGTAAAACATCGTATTTGTTCTTCTCGCAAGTTCACCCCGAACCACTCAAGCAAAACAAACCTTCATACGCGCTGACGGACTTGTAATTTAGTTACATTACAACAACAAACTCTCTCTCTCGGTTGGTCCTTTATTCAGAAGCCTGGAGCTCAATTCTGTATTTCGAGACTGTTAGGGTTGCGGATGGATCACTAGGGATTAACTCTGCCTGAATGTTGTTTCAACAAAGTTGGTAAATACTTGGATATTAACCGTTTTTGGAGTAAAACTGGGCTAGTTCACAATGTAATATTAATTTTTTCTGACATATTAGCTCAGTCATTAGCGTGTCTCCCTACTGATCTAAGGGTCCTGGGCTTAATTCCCGGCGTAGCCAGAAAAAAATTATTATTGATCATCACATTTATAAATTAATGGCTAGGGAACTGAATGTTGTGTTTGTTTTAAATATAAATTTGTTTTAGTGTTGAGTAAATATCTTTATTTTAAGGCAAAGGAGTGAGAAATGTTGGTGCGTTGCAGCGAACCATTTTTTTATCAGGAGTTAGAAGTGGTAATTTGGCTAGGCCATGGTCCCAAAAGAGGTACATGACCCCTTAAAGTTTGCTCTAGATTTAAGTCTTTGAAATTAGATGAGTATTAGAAAAAAAATAATCTTAGTAACACTTAAAAATAAAATACTTTAGTATTTAAGGTCAAACTAAGCGTATCAACTGATGTAAGATTAGATTAATCTTGAATAAAAAAAGTTTTTTTTCACAAAAACTGTAAAAAAAAAATACTTACCTGAATTCACATTAGTTTATTTCCCACCTTATTATCCACTTCTATGATTAAAATAGTACATTTTTTCTGATGAATTTATATTAACTTGAACTATTAAACGTAAAATACTTATTTTATTTTGAGGTTTTAAATATTCACTTTATGTTTATTATTATTATATTATTATTATTATTATTAGCACCACGTCTTACTACCCGTTCGGGTTATACGCACTTACGCTAATGTGTTATGGTAGGGTGATTGTGAGATGAAATGAAGGACCTACAGTTTAACGTGGAATCCGAACCACGGTGGAGGCCTGGCATTCCTCAAATTCACAAGTTGTGATTAATACACATCATGTCAGAGGTGAAGGAAGGGTTTGGCAATCAGATAAATCTGTGCCAGGACCGAGGATTGAACCCCGGACCCCCAGCACAGAAGTCCGACACCTTACCCCTAGACCACCAGGTCACCTTCACTTTATGAATCGACTAATTATATAAGTAAATAACTTGAAAAATGTAATCTATAGCAGACACAACATTCAGACAATGTTATGGAAACAGAGAAATAAATGTTACGACGCATCGCACAGAATTTCTCCCGCTTTTATCTTAAAATAGACATTTACCAAAAACTCGTAAGATGTGTGAAACGAAATATTAGTTCTATACATTGTAGAAACACTACAACAAAGATCATAAATGAAATAAAATACACTGTCACTTACTTTATGGCATTATGAACTAGGAACACCTTTACATAAAAATTAAGAAAACAAACTTCTATATCCACCAAAGAGCTTAAGAATCAAATTCATTTTCAAATACCTGAATTAAAAAGAAAGTATCTTTATTAATAGCTCAGGATCTATTGGTTTTATAAAAATATATTTCAAACAAAAGATTTTTATATTTAATAGTACTACAATTTTACAATGATAAGTTATTTCGTATCTCAAAAAGTTGCAAATAAATTATAAAAATTTGAAAATTTCCCTTATGTTAAGTATCCTCAAAGTCATTATCATGAACAAATGAGAATATTTCTATCTTGATTATGATGATAAACAGTGCCTAGAGATAAAATTTAGGCTTAATAAAAATCATTAGAGCACATTTCTAGATTTTTTTGGTTGCTCTTCAGTAAACTAACCTTCAATCTAGGGTTGGATATATAGTTCCAAAAACCCCTTGGGGGGGGGAGGGAACTTAGGAAAACACTAGATACAAAGTTTTAGTCCAATCGGTAAAATAGTTTCAGCTATATATATAGCCCGAGGTAAAGACAGATAGAAAGCATTGTCAAAAAAATCTGTAAGTCTTTAAACGTTGACATCCATTAAAATTTAAAGGTCATTTTTTTAAAGATCACAATACTCTCTCTATATTAGGAGTTTTTATAAAGTCAAAAAGCAACTTGTCTTCTTTTAAGGTATAAGTTCGTTTCAAATTTTAATCAAGCTTTAGGAGTAAGCTAAACAAAGCCGTGAAATAAAAAAGCTTATAAAAATGTACATCACTTCAAAATCTGAACTTGTTTATCAGACCACCCGTGGGTAAACGGACCACAGTTTGAAAAACAATTATCCAGAGCAGTGGTTCTCAAACCTTTCAGAAATAAGACAAATTTTTTAGAACGACCAGTTTTCTAAACTCTCCTTGTTTTAATGTACAGAGAGTAACAGAAAGGAGGGAGGAAAGAAATTTATTTTTAATTGTCTTTTTTTTGGAACCGCGTCTTTACCCGTTCTGGTTATAAGAATATGTACTCATTATTACTCTAAAGAATGAGGTATTTTAAAGTTTGAATTTAGAGGAAGTGTACCTGCATTTGTGTGAAGGGAGAGTGGAAAGCCAATTAGGGGAAAAAACCTCAGTACACCTGACTAGGATCGAACCCCGTTCAACCAGTAATCGGCCACCTGATCTATTGTGAAAATGGCGCCTTATAGAACATGCGTCCACCTAAGTGGATCAGATTTAAATAAAATCCGAATTAAATGGAAGCTCAGAATAGTTATAAAATAAGGTTTATTGTTAATTATCCTTACAATATCACGTTTTGTATTTTACCTAATTCACTGTTTATTTTTTCATCGTATTTATATAGACAGTGTGTGTGTTTGTGAATAGATTTTCAAAACAGAATTAACTAAAGTAATGGAATTTCTAGTGTCTTTTCTATGCTGCAAAAAAAAAAAAAAAAAGAAGAGGTCTCCTTAATCATTTCATAGGATTAACTTTTCCCATTAACCATGCAAAATAATTTGCTGAAACCAACGACGTACCAATATAGCTTCAAAACATTTTAAAACCACTTAAAGAGTAGAGTACAGGAACAAAATCAGTTAGCAGGATAAAAGTTTTAGTGGTTATATCGAATTTAAGAGTAAATTCCCCGATATGATAAAATTTTAAAATACAAAGGTTGTATGTTTTATTCTCCTCCTGAAAAATGGAGCAAGAATAAAAGTATTAATGTTTGATGTTTTGAGGAGTCAGTTTGAAATTGAGGGAAGGGGTGAATAGATTAATTTTTTAGCACCGTGTATTACTACCCGTTTGAGTTATACACTTAGTTAATAGCTCCACTGGTTACCTGGTGGTCTAGGGGTAAGGTGTCAGACCTCTGTGCTGGGGGTCCGGGGTTCAATCTTCGATCCTAGCACAGATTTATCTGATTGTCAACCCCTTCCTTCACCTCTTACAAGACGTGTATTAATCACAACTTGTGACTGTGAGGAATGCCAGGCCTCCACCGTGGTTCGGATTCCACGTTAAACTGTAGGTCCTCCATTTCATCTCACAATCATCCTACCATTACACATTAGCGTAAGTGCGTATAACCCGAACGGGTAGTAATACGCGGTGCTAATAATAATGGCAATAATAATAACTCCAATAATGGTATTATAGTTTAGGAAGGCTACATTTATAGGAAGTGTACCCGCATTTGCGTGAAGAAAGAGAGGGTAAACCAATTTTGGGAAAAACACCCTCAGCCGAGATCCGAACTTTGTTCTCATCATCTGCAGTTTAGTCTAATGCTAAGCGAGCGCGTTAGACCATGCGGCCACCGAAGCGAGTATGATTTTTTTTACTATTTTTTTTTCCGGACAAGAGAAATTTTCTTATGCAGTTCATAGTTGTGTTTTATATTTTGAAAATTGATTTTAACAGTTTAAGAGTGTTTAGCTTTCCCATTCATTTGACAAAATATGGCTGCCCGCCTTTACCTCCTATTAGTGGGTATCCAATTGGATGCAGAGTCAAACTTACATTGGCCTTTAGGGAACAGAACCGAGTTAAGAAAACCTTTGAGCGAAACGCATGCGTAGTAATGGGATTTGATATCCTCTCAGTATGAGCACTTAGGAGATAATTTTAACCTCTCTCTCTCTCTCTTTTGGTTATTTCAAAATTTGATATAACTTAATAAAGTTAAATAGATGGTGAAATTGTAGGCCTAGAATAATTATCAAGTTTTCTTCGGACATTTAAAGTTTGCATATCTGTAACTGCCTGACCGAGTGATTAGGAAGACTTACTAGAGTTCTAGATAGCATTTTTAATAATTAATCACGAATCAGCAGGGGCCAGGCTTTGATTATCTAAAAATGATCAAAAAAATTACCCATGTAATGTCATGAAAATTCTAAAAATTAATTAAAATTAACAAAAACCTATCTAAAAATGTAGACAAACTATCACGCACTTTACAAATGGAAGCTTAAAAATAAGTATGCAATGTAAATCTTTTAAAACTAAACTCTTGCATTCTGCTAAATATAAAATGGATTTACATATATCTGTACAAAGTTCATTGACAACATTATCTTTTCATTCCGACAAATGTGTGATTAAAAAAATTCTTTGAGAACTTATGCATTTATAAAATATCGATATTACTTAAAATTATACTTATTCAACATAAATGCCTAAACATTAAAATGTTAAATCCTTAAAAAAATTAAAAAAATTAAAAAATATATCAAGAAATCATGTATTATAAATCCAAACTGACGAAAAAAAGACCTAAAAAACATAGTTTTTCCCAACCAAAGGTATCATAAACATATCTGATGTATAAAAAATCCATTAAAATCCAAGCCCTGTTCATCAGTAATAATTTTATTTTATAATACAAAAATGCATTCTTATATATATCACGTACAACATCCCATTCATTCATTTTAAAAAAAGTAAATAAAATTGAGAATTTCTTAATTAAAAATTATTCGGGTAAACTACCGTTAATTTGAAAGCTAGACTTAAAATCAAAAATATTCCCTTAGGTATGACCATATAAGATCCAAGTAACAAATGTGGATATATTCTTTAAACAGTTTTGGATGTTGCTTAGGGACTGCCATTTTTGGGGGTGGAGAGTGGTAGGGTTATGGGTGACACAAAACTTAAATTTTTACATAATTATCTCAAAGTAGGAAATTTTCAGGATATAAAATACTGGATATGAGAAAGTAAAACAACTAAATATATTTATATATTTTAATTTTATCTTAGTATTCTAAGTAGTGGACTGTAAATGAGTAATTATTTTTATTATTATTACTATTATTATTAGTACCGCGTCTTACTACCCGTTCGGGTTATACGCACTTACTCTAATGTATGATGGTAGGGTGATTGTGAGATGAAATGGAGGACCTACAGTTTAACGTGGAATCCGACCACGGTGGAGGACTGGCATTCCTCACAATCACAAGTTGAGATTAATACAGTCTTGTCAGAGGTGAAGGAAGGGGTTGGTAATCAGATAAATCTGTGCCGGACCGAGGATTGAACCCCAGACCCCAAGCACAGAAGTCTGACACCTTACCCCTAGACCACCAGGTCACAATTATTTTAATTAATATCAGGATCTTGTATCTCTGTACTAATATATATATATAAAATATTCACATCGTGTTTTATCACCCATTACCTTTATGCACATATGTCTTAGATACATTAATGTGTTAGGGATGAGAATGTTTTAATTTATTGGGAATTAATCACATCTACGTGGAGGGAGAGTGTAAAACCATTTAGGAATGAATCCCAATCTCCCCATCTTCGACAGTCCAGTGTTTGGAGAGATTGGCGCCTTAGACCATTTGATCAACAAACAATGCTAGATAGTAATAAAACAAAACTATCGAGGAATAACCAACGCTTAAAAAAATTGTGTTGCTATTCAAGAATATGAATTGTTTGATCAAGATTAGGATAACGTTTGTACCTGGTTCAAATTATAAATGTATGTCGAGTAACTGAAAACTTTTATTAGTTCAGGACCGATAGAAACTCTATTTATATGGTAATTTCTGCACTAGAGTTTTAGAGGATGGTTACAAATTATGGTATTGGTAAAACTTTATCTTTTCGACACTACAGCGGCACTATTAAATTTGTTACAAAAAGTAATACTTTTTTTGTGTTGCATCTATGGATGGAACATTTTTCTGAAAAATATGTCGGTGAAGTAATAAATAAACTACTAATGATTTATGGTTATTCAGAAATGGATAGAGTTGTAATTTACTAAGAATAAAATAAAGACTGAATTTATAATTTATTATGATTAAAATAAAGAATGAATTTATAATTTATTAGGATCTAACACAATGGATTCATAAATTGATCATGAATCGCAAATATATGAATATATAGTACAGCATGATTAACATAAATTGTTGCTTGATTTATTATCCAAGTCTAAATAAATATACTTCAAATATTTTAATTTATTCATAATTTATTACGATTCAAATATAAACAGATTCATAATTTATTATGGTTCTGATATGAATGGATCCATAATTTATCATGATTTTCTTAAAAATCAATCCATAATTTGTTAAAATTAACATAATATAATCTGGTGTGTTCGGGAGGTGTTTTCAAAATTCTCAAAACTAAAATATTAAATTGCATCTCAGTGTGGTAGAAGATTAAATTAAAATTTGATCAAGATACTTTAAAATAAATAATCAGTTAAAATTGGGAATGGGGTTCCTCAATATTCCTAAAACTACATAAAAACTCTTTTTAGTGTGATATAAAAGGAAAGTTTGATTAGAAAGTCAAAAGGTTCCGTCCGGAGAACCGAATTACCTCTGAACATGAGGAATTTCAAAATTGGAACCCGGGAAATGGAATAATTCGAAATTGATATATAAACACTATTTTTGGTGCGTTTTAAAATTGAAACTTGGCCATCACTTAAATAAATCAAATAAGAAAATCTAAGTACATAATAAAATATCGATTAACGAATGTGGGATTTGAAAAATGATGGAAGTGGAGGGGTTGTAGTTTAAAATATTTCAAAAATTATTTTATCTTCTTTTCGGCATGGAAAAAAATCTAAACTTACCCTACATAACCACAAAAGATGGAAAAAAATTAAAATTAAAATTAGAGGGTGGGAAATGGATATTAGAAGAAAACCAACATTTCTCTACATGGTTAAAAAAAAGTTTTTTTTAAGCAGACTGAAAAAAACCTATACCTCAGTTTTAGCTTCTGTGGTGCTGACTGACAGCTCACAGCTGACTTCTGACGCTTTGAAAAGCTACCAGACCAAATTATGTATCCCTACGCCGAACCATATGATCTGCAAAAAACATGTCTTTAGCAGTTGTCACTTTTGACAGTCAAAATTTAGGTATATACCTAACTGTCGACTGTCAGAAGTCAGCTGTGAGCTGTCATCAGCACCACAGAAGCTAAAACTGAGGTATAGGTATAAATAAATATAAAAAAATATTGATTATCTTAGATAGGATCAATTAGCAATGCGATAACATAGCCAACATTTGAAGGATAATTAATTAGTGCCAATATAGCAGTGACATAACAATTAAAATAAACAAATTCAGGTGACATAGCATAGTGAACCATGATCTTTGGATCTTAGTATTCAATAATTATGTTTATTTAATAGATTATATTATTTATTTATGTTCTTTGGTGAATCGTGATGCTCTTTTTTTTTTCCTTATTATTTATTTAAAATTGTTTTAGTTCATCCCATTTAATGATCGTGCATAGGTAAATATTGCGTTGTTAATGGATTGGGTTTGTTTGTGAGCATTGTATACATTTTATGGAAAAGTTAATATTTTTTCTCAATTATTTAATCTTAATTTATTAACTAAGTTATTTGGTTTTTGATATCCATAACTATCTCAGTATTATACAATGAGGTCCTATCAAAAAAGTGGGCAGCCAGATGTTGAAATTCTAATGTTATTTAGTTTTGGTGCTGCTTAACCTTGCGAAGAACAGATCAAACTGCTAGTTTTAAGAAATAAAAGCGATAGGAAATCTGTGCAGTGCATCCTTCCATTTCTCCATAAATCAGATATGTTCACAAATTGTCAAACAAAATAATATAAAACTTATTTACTTTAACTGTTTAACAAGATATTTGTGTGCGGTAAAAACCAAGACAAATAGAAATTGTTAGTCCTTAACAATTTAACGAGAATTTTGGCGTTTCAAAGTGAATTCCTTCTCACAACGTTAACCAAAGCAAACTGTGAAGCAAGAAAACTTCGTGAATAACTTAAAGCAGTTCCCCCCACATCAATTCCCTTCCTTCAGTGAGTTGTTAACATGTGTTGATTATGATGAAACACAAATTCTTGACGTTAAAACCTTATGACATTCTGTGTCTATAAAGAGAGTAAAGTTTGGTAACTACGTCATATAATTTTGATCATGATTTTACCGGCTTGTCCTTAGCATTTGAGGTTTTAATCTGACATCTTGGCTTATAATTCGTATAGATGCTGACGGCTACGCCTGTAATGTTTATAATTATGAAGCCATTATTTTCAGAAATGATAGTAAATTATTTTATTATTATTATTATTATTGGCACCGCGTCTTACTACCCGTTCGGGTTATACGCACTTACTCTAATGTGTAATGGTAGGGTGATTGTGAGATGAAATGGAGGACCTACAGTTTAACGTGGGATCCGAACCACGGTGGAGGCCTGGCATTACTCACATTCACAAGTTGTGATTAACACACGTCTTGTCAGAGGTGAAGGAAGGGTTTGGTAATCAGATAAATCTGTGCCGGGACCGAGGATTGAACCCCGGACTCCCAGCACAGAAGTCCGACACCTTACCCCTTGACCACCAGGTCACCAGTAAATTATGTTAGTTTATATAATATCCACACATTTGTGACTTACTATGTTTCAAAAAAACACACATCGGTGGTCACGCGGATAACATTTCGGGTCCATATAGTCTGGTTTGTTAATATTGGAAAGTTGGGATTTGAATCCCAGAGGGGAATAAAAAGGCATTTTTATCATTTATTTTATTGTTTTCCATCCTTGTTACACGAAAACGTGGAAACTTTCCTCTAAATTCAACTTTTCTCATCCCTTAACTAAATTCTGGACGCACAGAACTGTAGTAAGACTGTAGGAGCGATAATAACATGGAGGGAGGTCTACTGTTCACAGAACTACTAGTAAGACTGTAGTAACGATAATAACATAGAGGGAGGTCTACTGTTCACAGAACTACTAGTAAGACTGTAGTAACGATAGTAACATGGAGGGAGGTCTACTGTTCACAGAACTATTAGTAAGACTGTAGTAACGATAATAACATGGAGGGAGCGAGGTCTACTGTTGACAGAACTACTAGTAAGACTGTAGTAACGATAGTAACATGGAGGGAGGTCTACTGTTCACAGAACTATTAGTAAGACTGTAGTAACGATAATAACATGGAGGGAGCGAGGTCTACTGTTGACAGAACAACTAGTAAGACTGTAGTAACGATAATAACATGGAGGGAGGTCTACTGTTCACAGAACTACTAGTAAGACTGTAGTAACGATAATAACATGGACGGAGGTCTACTGTTCACAGAACTACTAGTAAGACTGTAGTAACGATAATAACATGGAGGAAGGTCTACTGTTCACAGAACTACTAGTAAGACTGTAGTAACGATAATAACATGGAGGGAGGTCTACTGTTCACAGAACTGTTATTACATTAATAGGGCAGACTATGTGGAGCTCATTTAGTCTTCCTTGCCAGTGATAGGAAGGTATAGTTTCAAATACCATCAGAGTGTTTTAAGGATGGGTTATCACTATTTTTCACGTAAATTCGGGTACATATAATATACATTCTACCTTCCTTAACTTCCCCTTTAGTAAAATTGAAGCCATTTATATTTCGAATTGAAAAAAAAAAACTGGGGAAGAACAGTAAAACGTTTTTAAAGAAAGGTTTCTGTATTTAAAGAATAAATAAAGGAAAACTATAAATAAAAAATGTACAATGGACATAACTTGTATTTGAAGCCGGCCTTCCCCAATACAAAGATACAAGACTAGACGAGACAGACTACTATTTTCGTTTAGCCAATTTGTGAGTAGACATTCATTAAAACTTTGTTTTATTCTTTTATTTAGCTCAATGATATAAACATAAATTTGAATTTAAAAAAAATGCAGAATGATAAAAAGAAAAATAGGAAATAATCAGAATATTTATTTTCAGTTTATTTTCTTACCAGGTTTACGTAGCAAGCTCTTTTTTTTTTTAATACGGAAACGGTAAAACCTATTCAAAGGTCCAATAACAGCTTACTTGGCTTTCTCTTTTATTTATTTCTAGGATTCTTTCTTGTCCTTATTTTTGAAGCAATCTCTAGTAGCTTCACTTTACCTTGTATTTTCCTTTCACGTGACGTAATAACATTTTCTTTCTCAACCATCTTGACGTAAATTATATTTTGTGTTGTTCTCACCTAGGCTTCACTTTCTTTCTTCTTTTTTTTTATCGTGTCTATTTTCATTTTTATTTCAATTTTTTCCTGTTTTTTTTTTCCCTCCCCTGAATGAGAAGCCATTTTTTTACTTCATCACTTTGCAGTTGCGGGAAACCACGTGACATATTTCCAATAAAACTAAACTGGGGGAAAGGGGATGGGGGGAGTTAAAGGGGTTTCTTTGAAAAAAGGCTTATGAAAGAACGTGCTTTTTAGGAGGCCAACTATATAAAGTTCAAGTTGGCAATTTTATAAAGTATAGAAAAACCATTTTAAAAAGTTACTGTGTCAAACTTAGTAAATACGTATTATAAAATGCAAATGTTAAAATGTTCCAAAGTTTTTTTTTTTTAACGGATAGTTTATTGCTTACGTGAACGTAAGGTAAATTGTACCAGTGTTTTAACCCTAAATTTATATTATTATTGTTATTACTATTAATATATATGGTATTACTTAAATATTATATCTCATTAAGCTGTGTTTATGATATAATTTTTTGGCAAAGATTTTTATAACTCGTTTGGGTATTAGGCATATGTTCTAGCTATGCAATAAATTAAGAGAGAGTTTACCAGTATTTGCGTTAAGTAATATTGAAAAAGCCTTTAGTAAAACCACTATTTGTATATTAGACATTGAAACAAAATAATTAAACTAAAATAGGAAAGCTAAATTTATCAAAAAAGTTTGTAATAGATATTTATGATATCATTGAAAACTGTAAACATTCACAGATCATCACTGTAAAACTAGTACAAATCACAGATAATACTCGAGAATGAAGATGTTTGGTTCGAGTTTTTAGGTTAAGCTACGTAAATCGTGATCACATATAGTTAAGTAAACTTTAAGTTTACTTTAAGTGAACGTTACGTTAAGTTGATCGTGATCCAGGCATAAAGAAGAGAACCAGTTTATTTTGATCAGGACTCCACTACCACCTTAAATGTTTAAGTTGAGGGGAGTATTATTTATTCAAACCTTATTTAAACGAAGAGAAAATTGAATCGCTTTTTTGTGTCAAATCAAAGAAAACCCCAAAACATAGATATTTGTGAGATAGCAATTTATTTTTAGAGTATTAGAGAAATGTTGTGGGATATTTAACTTATTTTTAGTACCAATTTTAAACTTCTATAGATCCCTTCATCTATTTACATAAGTAAAGATTTCCCTGTATTTATATTAAGGGTTGGAATCAAGTTCGTGAGTACCGAATGTGGTTTTTTTCCTAAATGGGTTTTCCACACTTATCTTCACAAAAGATAGGGGTATATTTTGTCTAAATTCAACCATGCTCATATCTAACATATAAGTGCGATTAGTATATATGTGTATAGCCCAAATGGGTACTAATAGGAGGTGCTAAAAAATATTTAAATGTATATAGCAAGGACAAGAAATTTTAAATGTGTATAGCAAGGACAAGAAATTTTAAATGTGTATAGCAAGGACAAGAAATTTTAAATGTATATAGCAAGGACAAGACATTTTAAATGTTTATAGCAAGGACAAGAAATTTTAAATGTATATAGCAAGGACAAGACATTTTAAATGTGTATAGCAAGGACAAGAAATTTTAAATGTATATAGCAAGGACAAGACATTTTAAATGTATATAGCAAGGACAAGGCATTTTAAATGTATATAGCAAGGACAAGAAATTTTAAATATATATAGCAAGGATAAGACATTTTAAATGTGTATAGCAAGGACAAGAAATAAAACACGGTGTAAATGATATTTTTTTCAACGAAACATTATCATGCCAGTTTTTTTATATCTATGAAAAAACCATCACTATTATTATTTGACACGTGGATTGGACAAGATAATCTAGTTTAGTTTTCCGTTAACGTGGCGGTCGGGGTTTAAAACCCATCCAGGCATACTAGAGTTTTTTTCTAAATTATTTTCACTACTCCCTTTAGACTATATATATGTGGAAACAATTCCTCTTGACTCCAGCTTAATCATACCTATCCCATTAGTGTAAATTCATTAGGTAACCCGCTCGTAAATGTTTTAAGGCGTACTCTTGAAATATACTTGACCACCGATGAATAGAAGATAGGTCAAATGTACCGAGGATGGCTCTACCTAAATGGTTTTCCACTCCCCTCCACGCAAATGCGGGTACTCGTCCTACCCAAAACATTAACGAATCAATACATATGCGTACAACCCGAACGAGTAGTAAGACGTGGTGCTAAAAAAAATAGTCCATTAAGCCCAGAGTTGTTGTAGTGAGACTTTGAGCAAAAATGAAAATAAATGTTCTAAATCTTTCTTCAATTTCCCACGGCAGATTCTTGGACCAGCTCGTTCCAAGTGCATCTGACCACTTCACCAGGTATCGGAATCTATGTCCTAAATTTCCTTTTCTTAGATACCCTTCCTTTATTAGTTCAAGAGTTCTTCCAATCGCGTGTCTTGGTCAGCGGGTAGTGAAAACTAACGAAGTAGTCTTCTTTTAAAGAACAAATAAAAAAAAAACAAGGAAAGTTTTGTATTTTCTTCAATCGATGTGTGTGTGTGTTGTGTGTGTGTGTGTGTATGTGTGTGTATATGTTGTATGTGTGTGAGGAGCAAGTGTTCTTGGAAATAAGCTCTGGTCCTTCCGAATTGAGGAACCTGGAGAATCAATCAAATTCCCAGGAGGTTCCAGAGTTTCAATCAGCTTGATTACATTTTCCTCAACTTTTCATCGTTGGTAGTTTCAACTTTTTTTTTTTTACCGCTCTAGAGCTTCAACTTTCACCCGAGTGAAGTAGACGATATAAAATAGGGTCAACTTACGACTTAACCAAAAACATACCCCACGTACAGTTAATTTGGTTCGTATAATGTTAAGATTGCGAGTGGTTTGATATTTGCAACCTCAGAGTAAATTCGCATTTAACGAAAGCTTTGTTTCATTGATGGCATTTCAAATTATCTCAATTCAATAAAGCAGATAACAATCCCTATTTTTTTGGTATTTAACGTACACCTTCTGAACCGACTGCTAGTATCAGCACACGAGCATTTCTATGAGCGAGAGCGAAAGTGCTGACCAATTTTGCCGGGAAAGGTAATTTTATATACCGTCCAGGGTTCCTTTACATGCCACAATCGACATGGGACCGACGGCTTTACTTTCCCTCCGACGGAAGTTGTGCTACGGATTTTTATCGCTCAAGAAAAATCCTTTGACACCGGCTGGGTTTGAACCCATAAACATCGGATCCTGAGGCGAGCACTTTAACCCAAGACCACCGAAGTCAACGGTAACTAATACTATCGCTCATCTTCCAAAATTGAGCTTTGAAAACACTTTTATATCAAATACAACCTAATTTTTTACGGTCAACGTTGATAAAATGTGCTATATTATTAGTTTTATTTTATAGGTATTGATAATATCTATCGAAAAGTACAGCTGTAAAATATCATTACTTGACGTATGAATACGTTAGAAATATTTAGTAAGTTTTCTAACTTTTAGATATGTCAATTTTTATAAAATTCATCTCTACTTATCCACACTTGTAGGCACGTGGTCTGATCATGTCACTCATATAGTCTACGTTTTTCGACTAGAGGGTAAGGGTTCAAATACAGTTGTGTGTACCGAATTTATTTTTTACTAATTAGTTTTGAATTTATCTTTGCTGGTATATTTCCTACACTTTCTAACAACCCAATAATTATTATAATCAAATGCTGACAAAGTGGACATTTTTTTAAAAGGATATATCAAAATTAAATATTATCTTTTCGAATATATTTAAGTTTAAAAAAGGTGATCTAGAAAATTTAGTCAGAAAATATATCTGAGAAGATACTATTCTATTCCTACACTTTTGATAAACTTATGATGTAGGCCTATTTGTTTTTTTTTTTTTTAAGGTAGACAGAAAATAATACTAATTAAGATGGGTAGCCTTACAGACCATATGATGAAAACTGTAAGTGATCTAAAAAAAAGCTTTAAAAATACACACTTAATTATAATTCGGGTCAGGGGTTCAATCCTCGGTCCCGGCACACAGATTTATCTGATCGCCCAAACCCTTCCTTACCTCTGACAAGACTTGTATTAATCACATCTTGTGAATGTGAGGAATGCCAGGCCTCCACCGTGGTTCGGATTCCACGTTAAACTGTAGGTCCTCCATTTCATCTCACATTCACCCTACCATTACACATTAGCGTAAGCGCGTATAACTCGAACGGGTAGTAAGAGGCGGTGCTAATAATGATAATAATATCCATTATAATATATATATATATATTAAATTTTGGTTCTGTAGGAAATGTTATATTTAGCCCATGGATCATATTAAATACATTATTTGAAGATCATTTTATACTCCCTCTAAGAGATGACAAGCATGTCCTCACAGGGAGGTAATATTGACTTCATGTCACGTATTGCAGGCAGCATCATGAATAAAAGATAGGCTGAAGTCATGTCTATTGGAAGTTCATCCATCATTTATTGCCGACTTTGGTCGCACCAGAGGAAAGAAGAAATAAGTGCGCATGCCCTGGGCTTCACTTTGCGACGTACTTTCTCTGCTAAACATACCTTCTTGTCAAAGTGTCTCCACTTTGATTCCAGGTCGTTCCGACAGCAAGAGCTTCGTGACGTCATGAATACGTATTTATTTAGAATAACTCAACTATCCAAGTTATATTAAGCTACACGATTAATCAAATTCCAAACGCTTACGATCGCTGTATTATATTTTTAAACAAATTTTTTAAACTATCCTCCAAGCAAGTTTTATATTAAAAAAAAACATTATCTTGTTAATAAAAATAAACAGTCTACATATACAAATTTTAAACCTAACAAAATTCAAATATCAGTTTTTTTTCAAACCAATAACAAATTATTAGTATTTGTAAAAATAATATTCTACAGCATAAAAATCAATACCCAAGATACATATTTTGAACCAAGTAGTTAAAGCAATTTTTGAATTTTTTTTTCCATTTTTAAAAATCCTTGATCAGTAAAATCAGCCTAAACGAATCTTTAACCCAAAAACAAGTACTTAGTGTCAGGTAAACAATCCCTATATCTTACTTTTAAACAAAATCACTAGTCATTTTTGAAATATTCGGAATTTACAACAACAAAATCACTCGGTAAACAACCCTTAATTTGAGGGCAAGGTACAAGATAAAAAATCCTAATTAAATCTATCAAACCATTTCAAATCCGTGCCTAGCAACATACAGACAGATAGCATGTTAAGTCCATTTTTTTTTTCGGGAAATATAATTATTATCTTGATGTAAAAAGAAGTCCCAATTACATTACTTTGTTTTGACTTTTTCATAATAAAGGACCAATTTTGTGACCTCTTAGTTGACAAAAAAATAGACTAGATAAGTCTTAAAACTAGTCCATAAACCCAATGATTTGGGACTCGTTTATTAACAAACTTATTATTTTCACTAACTACACAAAATAATTTCTAGAAACTCTACAAAATTACCTTTTCTCTAAATAGATAATAAAACTTTAGCACCACGTCACACCAAACAACCCATACGTTAAGAAAGAGAAAGGTTGAATTTTAAGTATGTGTACCTTCATTTACGTGGAAGGAGAGTTGAAAATCAAGTAGTTAAAACCACCCTCAGTACAACTAACCGTAATTCTAGCACCGATATTCCCGTAATTTGAAGTGCAGTCCATTGCGAAAGTGATGCCTAACCCAAAAGGTTTTTAAATTTTTTTATTCGTGACCCTTTTTTCACTAAACAAAGATACTAGCAAGCCCGGCCAGTTATGGTTAGTTGAGGTTTTATAAACTCCATTGCCAGTTTTCGAGTAGCTATGTTTTTTTTTTTATATAATTTACAAACTTTATACATACAAAAACAATTAATTATCTTAGTTAATCATATGAATACTTAATAAAGTGTGTTCCAGTGATCATGCCAGAAGAAGTTTATTTATGAAAAAAACTAAATAAATATAGAATGAAATGTTTAGTATATTATAATTTCAATATGTCTATAGTAAATATTTAATCCACCCACTTTTCTCAAGGTTTGCTATGACTTAGAATATTTTTAATACCTTCGGAGGGGTCGCAGTACACAGTTTAAGAACTTTTACGTTAAATAATTAAAATTTTACAAAAAATTATTTATGTTCACAACTATACTATAATATTATATATATATATATATATATATATATTTCTAGCAACCTTACCACATACCATTTCTATCTGGATAACAACACAATTATCGAAGTGTCCTATTTAATATCCTCTGTCAGTTTCAAGCTAAATATTGTCCATCTTATTCAGTAAACCATGAACATTTCTCACCTAACCTCATGCGGTGGTGACATGATGAATTATGTTGACATAATTTCGCACCCAGCCGGTCCAGCACCCGGCTGGGGGGTGTTAAAAGGGCGGGGGGAAGCTCTTATTTGTTGTGTGTACGTACCGCTAACCACTGATGCGCGCCATTTAAAACCACCAGAGCAGTTCTGCCAAAATTATTGCACATGTCACAGTGGTTTTCAACAGGGTACATCATGAATGATTAATAAACTGTCTACTAGGAATAATTATTATTCCACACCAGACCAAACTTCAACACACTGGGATGAAAAAAAAATATTAGAACTTATAAATTATTTATATAGTATATCTATTATTTACTTGGTATTTTTGGAATTCAGGAAATTTGAAATTTTTACAACCGTATCCATCACTATGTCATTTATTTATTATTAAAAAACTGAATGTATATGACTAAAAATTGACAATTTTTTTTCCTAATATTTAGATTATAGGAGGAATTAACACTAATGACCTGTTTATTTCTTTTGTTGAGGTAGAAAATAAGCAAGATAAATTACGTATCCCTGCAATTTTTAACAAAAATTTATTTTTGACCAAAATTCAATAGATATATTTAATTCAATTTTCAAAACCTAGTATTCTTTAAAGTTCTTGAATATTTGTAGTGAGCAGCGCGAAATTTGTACAAAAAGTTTCCATTTGAAGAGTCCTGTTCAAATATTAAAAATGTTCTGACAGATATTCAAGAACTTTTGAGATCCCTTTGTGTTTAAAATGAGCTTCCCTGTGAAGAAATTGCTGGAGGTCAGTAAATATTCTACTTGAGATTTCCCCATAATGTTTTCCCAATCTTTTCTTCGTACCCAAATTTGTGTGGCAAGTTCAAAACAAAATTTCTGATCATATTCAAGAATATTTGCTGTTAGGATTGTATGGTGTGTACACAATATTTAAATTAAGGTGCTTAAAAGAGGTTTGGGGGGGGGGGGAGGGAAGCATTTGGGTTAAGAAATTTGGTGTCCAACCAAGACCAATAGTTATAAACTGTGACGATATTTACAGAACTGGAGGCAAAGATTTTAAGTAATTACCTTCTTGCGTCTGCAGTGCGGGATTAACCCAAAACCCGTCAACCACCTTGAAAGTTCGTTCACACTATATGTTACCTCAAATTAATGTCGACGTACAGCAGTGCCACGTCAAATCGCTGTACAATTCACACTTGACGGCAAGTTAAAGTCAGTTTTCCGTAAAGTTCTGGCGGAAGCAGAGTGCTTTTACAAACATGCCAAGATTTAAAAACAAAGAACTTGCATCGATTGCTATTTTACTTGACGAGGAAGACTGAGAGAAACAAATTAGAACACGGGTGATAAAGATGCTTAAAATGAAAAGTCTGTGGCTAAATGTCGCACATTGTACAAGGAATTTTAAGGGAAAGAAATAAGATTTATTTTTTTAAGCTCTTAATCGATTATATTATCGATTTTATATATATTTGTGGATGTTATCAGTGTAATTCTTGTTGGCCACATCGTATGATTCTTCACATTTACGTATTTGCTTGGTTAAAAGTTCAAAATCCATTTTTAAAGGTTTACAAAGGGCGCATAGTGAACTAACGGTCGGTTATTGTGCACTGACGCAACTGAATTTCACATTTCTAGAACGGACCTTCATTGTAAAAAGAATCTACACGAGATTTTATTTTGGTCTCATTCGGTGACAGTCTGTGACGCATAGGTGTAATTTCAACATTTTGATTGGGTTGGGTGGGGGGGGGGGGGGGCAGATATTGAACCAAAGAGGGACTCGTAATGGGGATATTCTGTACCAGTAAAACCTAGACTGTGTAAATAAATGTCAACAGAAAAGAATTAAGTTCAAAGATCCTTTTGGAGAGGGTCATTTTACAATCAGTTTTCAACTTCAAATACCTTGGAAGCATCATCTTAAAGAATAATACTGTTAAGCGGTAAATAATCACTGGGTGACAGAGAGCATCACATTATTACAGACAGGTGATAAACCCTACTTTGGTATTGTTAAACTCGCTCTGTTCTTTGGGGGCTCCGCCCTCAAACCCCCAATGAATTTTCTTTGAGAGTGGATGTAAACTAATGTAATTCCAGAACAGTTTTTTGATAGGTCTTACCGTTTAGCCACAAGAGACCTCCAAAGAAAGGTCCGCACCGACTTTAAAGTTTCTCTGCCTTCTTGATTTTTTTTCCGGGGGTTGAAAATTAATTTTTTTAACTTTTTGGGATTTTCCCGTCGGTTACAGGCTAGAAGATACAGGTTAGCCAAATTTCAAGTTTCTAGCTCATCTGGAAGTGGGTAAACATTAATGTCAGTGAGTGAGTGAGTCAGCCTTGTGGCTTTATAGTAGTAGAATAATACCCCAGAAATCAATACTTATTTGGTAATGCTCCAAAAACGCAAAGAATTTATCAGTAATATCAATTAGGGGTGGTGGAGGTATTTGTGGCTAAATTTATTTAGCAGAGATGCCAATTAAAAATTGAAAAGTTCAACTTAAAACAAAACTAATAATGTCACTTAATATAAATAACTAATAATTAAAGTAATTTTGCGGCTTTCAAACGTAATTAAATACAGGAAAATGAAAACTCAAAACTTTAATCTTTTACAAAATGTTTAATAAGTTATAAACAATCACATAATTTGACTAACATATTGCTCTAAAAATATAGGGAGATTATAAATATAAATAAATAATTAAAATACAATTTACAGTTACAGGAGATTTTTTTTTACTTTAAATCACTGTTTTAATTCCTCTTTTTCCACTTTAAATGCAACCTTTTATCTAAATCATTTTTCACTCTTAAGTGTTAATGTTTACATCCCGTTCAATGGCTAAAAGAGTCAAGAATGATAACCTCTCCTGTCCAGTACTAATCCTACAATATGTTGTAAACCGTCACAAACATGACAAGGATCGCTCACTAAACAATAGGTGGGCAAATGCCTCCCCCAAATTCCGCTTATACCGGTTCGTGATTTAGAATATGAATTGAGTTTAAATACCTACCAAGACTTGATCCCATGACATCTCAGTCCCTTTCACCATATATAGAAGGTTTTAACACAACAATCAATAAAGGGGAGGGGGGAAGGATACGAATTTAGGGCGTTTCCACTACCGTGTCAAATTATATGCCAGAGTGACGGCGTCGTTTCGGACAGGAAATTACTTAATGCGTCTCGCAGTTGGTGGGCGGTTTCAGTCAATTTCTGTGCCTTCACCCTCCTCCTTTTTTTTTTTTTTACCCCTATCCCACACCCACCCTTCCAGAAAGCCTCCCTCCATTCCCCTCAACTCTTGCGACAGGCAAACCGCTACATTTACAAACCACTTCTAATGCTTCTGAGTGCGGAGTAGTACTATTCTCTGAACACCGCAGCGCTAGCGTCGGCGCAGTCCAGCAAAAAAAAAACTGTCTACACGACGGACAACGAGTCTCTTCTTTTTTTTTTTTTTTTGTTTCAGCGCGATTTTGTCTGGTCACGTTTCAATTAATTAAGGAGTGATGGCTTCCAATTTGCGTGCTGGTCCCCCGCATCGCTAGGAAAGCGATTCCACGATTACAGTTTCTTTATGGAAGACACCGCCATGTTCTGACATTATTAAAAACGAGTTCTAAACTATTTTCTAAGTGTGAATAAATATTTAAGGTAGTTTCACTACACCCCCGTTCCTTTGGGATGAGCTTTGTGGGATGGATAGGTAGACACAAATAATGGCGGGGTTCGTTTAATCCGGTTTATTGAAATATATTAATTAAGCTAATAGCGTTTAGTGTGATGGAGGATTTAAAACTAATTGATAAGAGTTTGGAAAAAAAGTTACCCGCTCTGTCAATATCCCTACTCAGCATTCTGTGTCCTGTCTTATCTTCGACGCTATAACTCTTAGCTGATATCGAACACCTGACCATCAGGCACTGTGCTGTTATTAACGGACTCTTTTGACATCTTGGGCGGGTTGGGGCGTCCTCCCAATGTTTATAACAGTGAATCAAAACTGCGAGATATTCTTTTCACAAGTTGATTAGACTTGGTAGCTGAGTATGTAAAGCACTTTTGATTAACCCCGCTAGCAACTGTCGTGCATCTGACCGCAGGCCCCCCCCCCCCCCCGGTCTTAAGTCTGACCGCCTCCCCCCACCTCTTTCCTTTTACTTAAGATCCAAAACACTGTTATATACCCAAAAAGGTGGGGTGTTTCCCCTAAGATACTAGTTTTGACAATACGCTTTGTCATGCTAATTGGCAAAACAATCTATGTTGATTAAATACACGACCTAGTCTGAATACAAGACTGCTGAGTCAGGCGAGTTGAAAGTATGAATTCATCAGGCTTATGTCATACTTACATATTCTAGAGTGACCAAAGCGTAAAGCTATGACAGTACTGTATTGGCCAGAAAATAGGCCGCCCTCTAATACTAACCGCAGCCAAAATCTTCAACTACATTTAGAGAAAAAAAAAAACAATATTTACACTTAAAATTAGTTCACTTTGAAAGAAACTAAAAATATGTTTACAAAAGATTAGATCACTTGTAAATAAAGAAGTACAGATACACAAAAAAATGTGATGAAACTAATTTTGAAGATTTTGAAGGTTTGAAGTAATGTTCGGCAGCCATAATGTCTCAAATGCTGTAGACACAAAGAAGATAGTCACCGTTCATCTATTTTTGATTAATTTTGCCAAGTTTAAGCGGTGATTAGTAACTATTTTGATATATCTCTATATAACCACATGTGTATCTCATAGGCACACCGTTTAATTTATATTATCTAAGAGTGCAATTATAGACCGCACTAGAGTTTTATGAAAGTTATTTCTTGGAAAAAAGTGGGGCTTATTTTCAGGCCAATATGGTATGTATAATTTATTACAAATGTAATTTATTAGCAACGTTTACTAGAGAGAATGGTTCAGATTTTTATCACTCTCCTATTCTACAAGAAACTTCACCCAAATCGGTGGCTATATGATCCTAGGCGTCACACTCACAGTAGAATAAACTGCCGTTGATCGAGGAACAATTCCAATCTGGTGTATTAAGGGCAGTTTTTATTAAATGGTTTCCACTCTCCCTCCACTTAAATGCAGTTACACTTCCTCTAAAACCAACCTTCCCCACCCTTAACATATTTTCGTAATTAGTACATATGTATACAATGCTAAAATTAGTTTTTTGAAAATACTTACGATTCTGAGTTTTTTTCAATAATATAAATCACCAATCAGAATATATCTTGATTGATGCCTTCGTTATTATATTAAGATTTAAAATAAAAATAAAATATAGCGGGTAATAAAAAAAATCATTCATTCATGCGGAACATCGATAAATGTCTTACGTTATAAAATATGACTAAACTGAGTCTGCCAAGTAATAAATATGAATTAATGTTCAAATAACACCCCAACATGTTTCTACCCTCCCCTCCTTTCCCTGATTCCCCTCTTCTATTTAGAGCGACATGTCAGCCATTGGCCAGCCTGACAACATGTCATCAAGGGGCGATAACTTATAATGAGTGTCGGTACTTCATCGTCATTATGTTGGGATTGCAGGGGACGAGAGAAAAGGTCAGTGTTTTTACATCAACACTTTTTTTTTTTTGGTCGAAATAAATCAAATATAGCTGCCGTAGAATTTAATTTTCTCAATACGGTGATAACAGTTGTTGAATATCTGTCAAGGGTGTCCTGGAATTTAATGGCAACTTTTTCTCATAATCTAAAATATTTCTCATATGATGCCGCTATGCTCATGACAGATATTCAACAACTGTTGATATGGTGACCTGGTGGTCTAGGGGTAAGGTGTCAGACTTCTGTGCTGAGGGTCCGGGGTTCAATCCTCGGTCCCGGCACAGATTTATCTGATTGCCAAACCCTTCCTTCACCTCTGACAAGATGTGTATTAATCACAACTTGTGAATGTGAGGAATGCCAGGCCTCTACCGTGGTTCGGATTCCACGTTAAACTGTAGGTCCTCCATTTCATCTCACAATCACCCTACCATTGCACATTAGCGTAAGTGCGTATAACCCGAACGGGTAGTAAGACGCGGTGCTAATAATAATAACAACTGTTGATATCACCGTGTGAAGAAAATTAAATTACGTTTCTAATAAATAATATTGTATTTATTTAGAAAAAAAGTTTCTCTATAAAACTGCAAAAACACTAAACTCCCTCCCACCTTAAGGACTAGAAATGGGAATTGAACCGAGGTGGAAAAAAAATTATCTTTACAAAGTGATGGAGTGAAACACTATGGCCAGTGTCGTGTTTTATAAATTACGATATACCATCTTTTATAGTGTCATTTATACAAATAGTTTGTAGAAATATTTATGGATGATAGTTAAATATAATTTTCATTTCTACCTGCATTTGTTTCACCATTATATTTTTCAATTATATTTTGCGGTTAGTTGAAAGTGTATCTGATAATTTGAAATGATTTATTTGAGAGAAAAAAAAAGCGTCAGAGTAAAGATTTTAACCCTCGATTTTCCGATAGTGGTACGTTAATCTAAAGTTAAGTACATCAAATCCTTGTTTGGAAACATTTAAATTATTTCAAAGTAAAAATATAAATCGAGAATAGTTTCTTCTAATACTATTTTGTTTTCGTTATATTTTACTAACTTAACATTTTCTGTAATACTTTTCTATATTTTTTTAAAATAAAAAATTGCCTTTTCACTTTATCCAAAGTGTCCTCGTTTGAATCCCAGAGGAGGTGTGTGAGTGTGTGCACGCGCGCGTGCGAACACTCGCTCTTCCCCCCTCTATTGAACTCACTCCCGATACACACCTGTAAAATAATAATAATAATAATACTTAAAATCTAATGTATCATTAGGATGTGCAAATTAAGAAGATATTTTAGATTTTTTTCATTTAAATGGATTATTACCCGCTTCGGTGGCCACATAGTCTAACACGCTACTCTCACAGTAGACTAGACTGCCGATGACTGGGAGACAGAGGTTTCGAATCTCGTTTGGGTGTACTGAGGGTAGTTTTTTCCAAAATTGTTTTTCACTCTCTCTACACGCAAATACGAGTGCACTTACTATAAATTTTAACTTCCCTAGTCCCTAAAACTACTAGCGAAATTAGTGTATAAGAGTATAACCCGAACGGAGGTAAAGGAACATGGTGTTAAATAAACTTTGATATGATAAAGAACTAAAAGGCTAATTTGCTATACTATTTAAATAATATTTATTCACTCTCTGGATTTTGTTGACAGATCTACAGATGATATATTTAAAAATACACCAGATTGAATTTCTTAGCCTTTCAGTGAATAGGCCTGATTTATTAATTTTCTGAATTGTTTAGTTTAGTTACAAATGAATACAAGAAATAGACTTGTGAGATATTGACCCTTTTTGTTAATTCATATTATATATATTTAAATTTAACTTATTCAGAGAGAAAAGATCGATTTGTTAAGTTTGGTCTATCGCGTATAATAAAAACTGTCTAAATGTGTCTAAATTTGGCTAAGTTTATTTATATTGACACGTTTCACAATAAATATTATAATTTTTCTTGTTAAAGATCTATTACATAAAAAAACTAAGAGAACATGAAACGGAAAAAAAAGCAGACAAAAATAAATAAAAAGCCAATTTGTAAATAAATTACAAACCTTTCTTCTTATGTGTTGTTACTCAACTTTTTCCTTTTTTTTTTTTTTCGTCTTTAAAAAAACACCGTCTTCTCTTTTGTTATTTAAAAAAAATTCAAACCAGGCTTCTAGCTTACGTTCTCTTATTCCTTTTCTAATTTACTGATGACAAAAAAAAAGTGTAATGGCTTCTTTTTTATTTTAATTTACCAACTCAAAAACATTGAATAAACAAACCTGTTCCTGCTGTTGTCATATTTTT
The DNA here is from genome assembly GCA_033556935.1 of Timema podura. Taxonomy (NCBI): domain Eukaryota; kingdom Metazoa; phylum Arthropoda; class Insecta; order Phasmatodea; family Timematidae; genus Timema; species Timema podura. Next base: position 51,732,735 of record JAVRXN010000012.1, on the reverse strand, counting down.
ATGAACATTCTACTCTTTCATTTTGTTCTGTATCTGCTGAAAATAGCTTTTTCTCGAAAATAAAATGTCAACGAATCCCAACATTACTTCGGTCTATACGTAACTATAAGGAAGGTTGAATTTATAGGAATTGTAACACAATTATGTAGAGGTAAAATGGTTAAACCATTTATGATCAAACACTTTCATCTTACCATGCCAAGATTCGAACCCCAATACCATCAGCTGTACAGTCTATTGCAAGATTAACGCCTTGAACCATTCAATCACAAAAGTTTTTTTTCAAACGCACGTTCATCTTTTACGTAAGCTAAATCTCCAATATCTGCACCAGTGGACACGTAGATAAAGGTGTCAGAATCACCTAGTGTTGTTTGCCAGTGACGACGAGGTCAGGGTTCTAAATCATGGCCCCAATGAATTGAGCTGTTTTATTTATTTCCACTCCTCCTTCACGCGAATATGGGTACATTTATAATTTTACCTTCCTCCTTATCCAATTAGTGTAAATATGAGGATAATCTGGACGGGTAGTAAGATGAAATATATAAAAAATTATATATTCTTCGTTGGGGATATGTTACCACAGAGTTATATCAGTTTAATATAGACATAACATAGGACAACATAGATTACTTCAGTGGTCTTGGGATCTGATGTTTCGTGGGTTCAAACCCAGCCGAGATCAACGAATATTTACTGAGCGATAAAAATTCGTAGCGCAACTTCCTTTGGAGGAGAAGGTAAAGCCCATGTCGATTGTAACACGTAAAATAACCCTGGAAAGTATGAGAAAATAACTTTCCAGTCAAAATTGATATGTCCTTTCACCTTAACTCATAGAAATTCCGTGTGAAAGCAAACACTTCTTTAACTCCCTTAGTATATGGGATCTATACCAGATGGTGTAGGCAGCACTAACCAGCCAAAAGGCTCTAGATAGATAGAAATTACAACAAACCAACTTTCAGGTTATTGACAACCTGACCTTTGTAAATGTATTTCTTCCTTCTCTTGACAATAAATTAAAGCCTTCTCCACCTTTCATCAGACATTTTTGCCATCTAGGAGGAGGTACATAAGTCGAACCTTAAATCGATACCGGCAGGATTAGAAGTAAGCCCTCTTTGCCGGTCGTTGAACAAAGCTGGCGTGAAATTTAAATTCAAGCCTTAAGACACTTAAAACGGAATTGATTTATTCTACCGGCTTTCTTCATCCTCCAGTGAACCACCATAATGGACGCAATGTTATTGTTCCTGACTGAACTGTGTGTGTAAATATAGGTATTTCGGTGTGGATATTACCTTTAACATTCTTTATAACCATTATGATCAATATAACGGAGCGAGGTCCTGTTTTAGCTCGACCATTTGGCATCTCTGTCATTATGTCCCAAGAATAATGGACCAATTTTACGAAATTTAGTAGGAACATTATTTTAAACTAGATCTAATGACGTGTGTATTGGGCTTTTGTTTTTACTTTCACACATTTTTAGTATGACGTCATAAAACAAGTGAGTACCGGTTTTATCCACAAAAATAATTTATAGTTGAATATAGTATAATTTTTTTCTATATAACTTGATCAAAGAAAAATATCAACTACAAATTAAAGAGGAAATATTTAAACTTTAAATCCAAAGAGAAACCTTAAACTGTAACAACGATATAACGTGGAGCAAGGTCTACTGTTCACAAACTACTAGTAAGACTGTATTAACGATAATAACATGGAGGAAGGTCTACTGTTCACATAACTACTAGTAAGACTGTAGTAACGATAATAACATGGAGGGAGGTCTACTGTTCACAGAACTACTAGTAAGACTGTAGTAACGATAATAACATGAGGGAGGTCTACTGTTCACAGAACTACTAGTAAGACTGTAGTAACGATAATAACATGGAGGAGGTCTACTGTTCACAAACTACTAGTAAGACTGTAGTAACGATAATAACATGGAGGGAGGTCTACTGTTCACAGAACTACTAGTAAGACTGTAGTAACGATAATAACATGGAGGGGAGGTCTACTGTTCACAGAACTACTAGTAAGACTGTAGTAACGATAATAACATGGAGGAGGTCTACTGTTCACAGAACTACTAGTAAGACTGTATAACGATAATAACATGGAGGGAGGTCTACTGTTCACAGAACTACTAGTAAGCTGTAGTAACGATAATAACATGGAGGGAGGTCTACTGTTCACAGAACTACTAGTAAGACTGTAGTAACGATAATAACATGGAGGGAGGGTCTACTGTTCACAGAACTACTAGTAAGACTGTAGTAACATAATAACATGGAGGGAGTGTCTACTGTTCACAGAACTACTAGTAAGACTGTAGTAACGATAATAACATGGAGGGAGGTCTACTGTTCACAGAACTACTAGTAAGACTGTAGTAACGATAATAACATGGAGGGAGGTCTACTGTTTACAGAACTACTGAAATACTGTTAGTATACGATAATACATGGTGGGAGGTTATACTGTTCACAGAACTATAGTAAACTGTATACGATAATAACATGGAGGAGGTTACTGTTCCGATATAGTAACTGTGTACGTATACATGGAGGTACTGTCACAGAACTCTAGTAAACTGTATACGATAATACAGGGGGAGGTCTATGTTCACGACTTAGTAGCTGTGTAACGATAATACATGGGGAGGTCTACTGTTACGAACTACTGTAGATTAGTAACGTAATAACTGGAGGAGTTATGTTCACGAACTATAAGCGTATAACATAATAAAGGGAGGTTATGTTCACGAATAGTAAACTGTATAACAAATACATGGAAGAAACTCAGTTCCTTTTGGTTCATGCGGGTAGTTGGGGTTAGATACTGTCGACGTATGATGGTGTTTCTAATGTTTGCCACTCCCTCTCACGTGCAAATGTGGATATATATCCTCTCAATTGTATCTTTTTTATCACTGCCCCATCAGAGTAAACATGCAGAAACCTCGGAAAGGTGGTAACGCATTGTGTTAGTTAAAAAAATAGTTTAAATAACACAATTTAAAAAAATAATTTATAACCTTAGATAAATTCTGAAATACCATTTTATCATGGAAATATTTTATTTCAGAAAATATATGTAAATAAATCAAAATTAAACCACTTTCCGCTTATATTGAAAATTCTATGCCTTTTTTTGTTTTCTGGAAACTCCATTATTTTTATAGATACTCGCATATAAAATACATTCAAATCCACTTTAAAATGAAAAGGATTTAACTGCGCGCGCGCGCGTCTGTGTGTGTGTGTGTGTGTGTGTGAAAGAGTTGGAGACAGAAATCTTCAAGCCTTCCACTAGCACACGCTACTTATTTGAACTTGAAACTAGTAGCGAAGTGACATTTGAAGAACACTTCAGAATCTGATGGATTGAATCACAAGTGAGGTTCGGTTTGGAAGGGGAGGGGAGGGGTGAAGGGGGAGAGGACAATACAACATAGGAAATGCATTTGGGATAAGTCTTCAAGAAACGTCTTCGTGGATAAGAATTTCAAATACTTAAAAAGTGATTTAAAGGGAAATACCAGTAAAATACTTTAGACATCACGTATATTGATAAGTCAGATAAAATATAATATTTTATCAATTCTTTATAACTCGAGGTAGTTCAATATTAATAAACAAATAACCCACTTCGGTGGCCACATGATCTAACGCGCTACTCTCGCAGTAGATTAGACTGCCGATGACGGGGAGTTCAATGCTCGAATCTTGGATCGGGTGGACTGTGCGGTTTTTTTTTCGAAATGTCTTTCCACTCTCCCTCTACGCAAATACGGGCACACTTCCTCGTGTAACATAACTAATCTGTAAAAACATTGGCTAATTAGTACATAAGTGTATAACTCGAACGGGTAGTAAAACGCGGTGTTTTGTAAAAAATATATTTAAATACAATTTATTAATTGTTCTGTGAATATTAGACCTCACTCCTTCCATTCTAAAAAAACTACTGCATGTTGATTATTATGTCGTATTTTATCATTAACAAAGTCTTTAGGTTTCTCTTTGGATTTCAATTTGAAGTATTTTCTAATGGCTCTTTCTTGAATTTTAAGTTTATATTTTTCTTTGTGAACAAATTAGATAGAAAACATATTAATATTTTATTAATTAATAGTAAATTAGATTTATAGAGAATAAATTGCGTTCAAGCGGTTTAAGATATCTGTCCTTAAATAGATTTTCCTACCAAATTTTGTTAAAACTGGACAATGCTTTTGACAGTCATCGCAGACCATCCAACACTTGATGGACTGACAGTCGAAATGCCAAACAGTCGAGTTAAAACTAGACCTAATTCCATTCTTGCAATAATATTTTGCTCTTTTTTATGTGATATTTCTTTAATTGATAATAGTATAACCTGTATTTACAAGGTCTTTTATTCACTTCCAGTAAAAAGAAAGTGATAAACCACACGTATTCAACCAAAATGTTATTTTTGATAAAAACTGATCTTGTTCTAATCTTAAGATATTCACACTTGTGGACTAGTGGATTAAGGTGCTAGACTTACTTAGCAATTGATAGTCGTTAGTAGGAAGGTTTGGGTTTAGCCCTGTAGGGTACACTAGATGTATTTTTCTTATGCTCTCTCCATATTAATGCGTACGCCTTTCTTCTAAACTACCGTCTTCTTAAGATAAATCAGTTAATAATATTAATTAAGCAAGTCGATTTTTTAAATTTAGGGTAAGAATTATGTCTTGTTTTAAATTATTTAAAGAATATTTTCTACGTTACCTTTATTTGAAAAAAAAAATTAACATTATTTGCGAGGTTTAATTTATCTTCATTATTTATGGATTTGAGATTAAATACAGAGTAAGTATCTTATTTCTTAATTACACTTCACCAATGCTCTCCATGAATTAATTTTTATCTTTCTTCACTTAAGACACATTCAAACGCACCCTTCTTTTAACGGAAGATAACATGTTCGGTATTCATAAATACCCGTAGAACACAAAAGAAATATCTTCGCGGGGTTTAAATCAGACCTTCTCCACTATCTATCCATGTCATCAAGGTCGTAAACATTTTTCGTTAATAGCTTGGCCCATGATACCATGGTAATAACTGTTCACGACTTCTCTTTTGTAATATTTACTGCCAAGAAAATATGAACTAAACTGCTTTTACACAAGTTTTATGGCAAGAAATAAAAAATGGGAGTGTGAAATAACCCACACACGTTTATTATTATTATTATTATTATTATTATTATATTAATTACTATTAGCAATTTAGGGGTGTGCGAACGGGAATTTTTTACTACGAATCGAGTTCGAATGAAAACTAGTTTTTTTTTCTAGTTTGAGTAATAGAGCATTATTTTTGTTCAATATTTCTAGTTTAATTTCTGTAATTGATTCAGGCATTAACCATAAATAAGTAAAAAAAAAAAATTTAATGATTTTTTCTTAAATTTATTTTTACACAAATTCTTAATTTTTAAATAAATTTAATATATTATTATTTTTTTAATTAAACTTAAGGACATATTGAGGGCCTATTTGCTATTACATTATATCTTAAAATTTAATAAAATTAATTAAACTAGGAATTTGAGGAAAAAATCAAAAATTACGAAAACTCAGATTTTTCGAGTTTGTAAAAAAATTTAGTAGAGTTTGAGTAACTACTAAAACTCGACTTGACTCGAAATTTTCGAGTACTCGCACACCACTAATTAGCATATTACTACCCATTAGTGCTATATACATATGTACTAATACGCCAATATTTTGGGATGAGTAAGATTGAATTTAGAGGAAGTATACCTACATTTGCGTGAAGGGAGATTGTAAAACTATTAAGGGAAAACCACCCTCAGTACACCCGACAGGATTCAAACCCCAATCGACAGTCCATCATAATGTGAACGTGATGACTTATGCCATTTATCCACTGAGGTGGGTCACGTTTATTTAATAACTGTACACAAAACTTTCTAATAATTTTATAGGCTCGCTTTCAGATAATTATCATATATATAATCTAAGTGTATTAATTACAATACATAATGTTAATTAAACTATTTGAAAAATGACACCTGTCTCGGGGAACGACCATATTCCAGGTGTCACTTTTCACATAATTTAATTAATTGAAATATGGTCCCTTTTATACGGACAATGCCGTAATTACACCGATTTCCAAACTGCCTGTTGATACTCATTGAAATACACAATGTATTAACATTTTCATTTTTCATATAGAGAAGGTTTTGTTATCACAAAACATTTCTACCTCAGGATTTTGATGACCTAACGTTTAAGGTGGTATGGAAGGGGACGCGAGATAAGGTCAGTGTTTTTTTTTCTTTAATTTTATGGAAAAACCTTTTTTTTAGACAAAATAAATAAAATATTGCTATAGTACAAACATAGTGTTTAATTTTCTTCACACGGTGTTATCAACAATTGTTGAACATCTGTCAAGAGCATAGTGGCATTAGATGACAAACTCAATTGAAGAGAAAAAGTTGTCATTAAATTCCGGGATATCCTTAACAGATATTCAACAACTGTTGATATCACAATGTGAAGAAAATTAAACTCTGTGTTTCTACTGGAGATATATTTGATTTAGTTTGTCCAAAGGTGACCTGGTGGTCTAGGGTGAAGGTGTCGGACTTCTGTGCTGAGGGTCCGGAGTTCAATCCTCGGTCCCGGCATGGATTTATCTGATTGCCAAACCCTTCCTTCACCTCTGACAAGACGTGTATTAATCACAACTTGTGAATGTGTGGAACGCCAGGCCTCCACCGTGGTTCGGATCCCACGTTAAAACTGTAGGTCCTCCATTTCATCTCACAATCACCCTAACATTACACATTAGCGTAAGTGCGTATAACCCGAACGGTGGTAAGACGCGGTGCTAATAATAATAATAATAATAATAATAATAATATTTATTTTGGCCAAAAAACTTTTGCGATCTAAAACTGCAAAAACATTACTTTTTCTCGCGTCCCCCTTTCCACCCACATAATATGCCCCTAACTAAAAAAAAAAAGTGGATCTTACAATTATGTTTCTCTACTTATGATGCTATGGCCGAAACGATTTGATCTATTATGTTCAAACTTGATATTTACAAATGATATTATCATAGCTCAGGATTTTTTAAAATTCTATCCCTCACTATTAAGGAGTAGTTTACTGATCAATTTTTTTTTAAATTTGGTTTCAAAACTACAATGTACAAAACGAAAAGCTAAGTATGATTATATCTTTCTATTTATCAATTATTTACTATTCAAAGAAAATACCGCAAAAGTAAAGATTTTTTTTTAATTTACTGAAAATATATATATATATATATATATATCAATATTATAACGAAAGTATACGTTTTTAACCAGTTTAAAAACGGCACTTGGTATAACGGCAAAACTGTTTAAAGTTTAAATCATACTTTCACAAACACAGAAAGAGCTTTATCTACTTTCTTCTTATCTTCTAACTTGTGATTGGTTGACACACACTTATCTTTCATTCATCTCTCTATTCTCAGTCATTTGTTTTCGTTTTCCCTCTAGTTCCTTGCACCAACCTCAGTCAATTTGCGTGGCGCAGTAATTCACATATTATAATTTGTATGTTGACCAATGAATGATTAAATAGCATTTCGCTAAATAAATAGTCATATTATGGTACTAATATTGATTTTGAGGGGGGGGGATTTTAGTATTTTCTTACGAGGGTGGTGGTGATGATTTCAGTATTTTTTTACGAGGGTGGTGATGATCTTAGTATTTTATTACAAGTGGATAGGGGGTTGATTTTAATATTTTCTTACAAATGGATAGGGGGGTTATTTTAATATTTTCTTACAAGTGGATAGGGGGTTATTTTAATATTTTCTTACAAGTGGATAGGGGGTTGATTTTAATATTTTCTTACAAGTGGATAGGGGGGTGATTTCAGCATTTTATCATGAGAGGTGATGGTGGAGATTTCAACATTTTCTTACAAAGGAGGTGGTGGTGAATTGGGTTCTTCATTATTGTTTATGGCTAGACAAATTCCAATTTGTTTTTTTGCCAAATTTAAAAAAAAATTAATTTGGAGTACTAGCATGCACTTTCCGAACCGTATAACAGCACACGATAATTTCTATGAGCGAGAGAGAAAGAGCCATCAGTTATTTCCAGGAAAGGTATTTTCACAAGCCTTCCAGGGTTCCTTTACACACCACAATCGACATGGGACCGACGGATTTACTTCCTCTTCGAAGGAAGTTGTGCTACAGATTCGTATCGTTCAAGAAAAGTCCGTTGACATCTCCGCTGGGTTTGAACCCACGAACATCGGGTCCTGAGGCGAGCACTTTACCTCAAGACCACTAAGGGCAACTGCTTTGTAAAACACATTTTAAAATGATGTAATGAACTTTAAAAAATATTTTTGTATTCATTATATGTTTTATTAAATACATGTCTCGCGATTATTTTGGTGTCCACCCATGAACGCAAATTCAAAATTAATAATTATAAATTTTCCATTTTTAGTGTATGAATAAATGTTTTATATTATTGTATCAATTAATACTTTCATATCTACGTTTCTTAATACAACTTACTAAAACGATACACACGTCTTTCATTTAATGAGTTATTTCAAATCTCTTTACAAACAGTCAAACGGAAATTATATGCTCATCTCTAGCTGTACAGCGCATGAACACTAATTTGACTGGTTTTAAATTGTTTTAGGGCTGCATCCCTTTCACCACTGACTGTTCCCCTGGGACCTTCCAACACTTCCAATCAGCCAATGAGAGGGAGGAGGACGGGGCTCAAGACTCAGTCTCTGGTGAGAGGAAGCAAAAAAACTCAGAATTTCCAGAGCAGAACCGACCGAACTGAAAATTATTAAACTAAAGCAAAGAGGCTCACGTGGATTAAGCTGAAATAGTGTTATTATTGGTTTAGAGCTCGCATGGTTGAGTTTCGGTTTAGCGAGTGTTCTCCGGTGGACCAGTGAAATAAGCTTTATTCTAGAGACGGGGATATCAAATACTCTATTCACCAATGCGGATGCATTTAAGCTAACTTAGACCTTCCTCATCCCTACCCTGTGTGTGTTGATATGAGGATACCTTGAGACAATGGAAAGTCGTGGAGCACGGTTTTTAAAAAACGAGTAATTTATTTTGATAGGTAAATAAAATATAATTTCTATAAATTGCTGTCCAATTTTTATAGGAAAAGCCTTATCTGAACATTTACTGTATCCATACTTCAACTCATGTGATATTCAGCTGTCACGTGTTATGTTTAGAATTAGTACTTTCCTGTGAAAATTCTACAGTATTTTAAAACTATCACAACATCAAAAAGCGAAATCCACAATATATTTACCATATATCTCACTTTATTAGACATCAAAGTAATATATTTTATTCACATTTTAAATCTCAAATGAATCAATCTTAAATCAAACAGAGTGTATCTGTTTTGGGTTGTAAATGAGTTGCTTAGTTTACTTCGCTAATTATGCATCAAACATGAAATTTACGTTTCATGCAGTCAACCGCATGAAATAAAGGAAGCACGGAATTGAAATAATTTTAACATACATTTGTCTGAATTTTAGGAACTGTTAAATATTGTAATTAATTAATTAGAAATGTTAATTAATTTATAAAATAAAAAGTAGCTAGCCCCGGCAGGTTTATAACCAGTTTTCCATTAATATAATATTATTTGAACGCCCCCTGGGGATCAAGGCAATCCATTCGAGTTGAAATAGAAGTGAGTCTACTTATGTAAGGCAAGCGTTGATATTGTCTGGGTTGCTCGGGGCTACACTCGGATAATTCACCCTCCACCCCCCCCACCCCCACCCCCGCCCCCGATCTGACATAACCTCAAACCGTGCCTGGTTTAGTTAACAACCACCGGAGCAATTTGAATCCAAGAGAACCCCTTGGGAAACCCGTGTATATGTGTGTTTAGTCATTGCCTCAAGTAGGTTATATTATCTCTCTCTCTCTTTTGTCTACTTGGGTGTATGCTTCAATCCACACCACTTACCTCTTCTCTCTCTTATTATATGCCTTCGATCTTAGACATAACATTCTTTATTTTTATCCTCCACATGTGTGTATGTTTTATCTCGTTAGCTGATTCTTACATATTTTAAATCTTTCCTTATGGTATACTTTATAGATTTTATATCTAGTCATTTATTACTTTCTCTCGACCACTAAGAGAGATAAGTATTGTGATCGTCAAAAATATTGAACTCGAGATTTCGATAAATACCCACATTTCCTGACCCGCCGAAAAAAAAAAGTTTTTTTTTTTTTGCGATGCCGTCTGTATATTTGCCTCGAACTAAAAGCCTTTTACCAATCTGGCTGTAGCTTGGTAGATATTCAGGGTTCTCATAGGGTCCTACCAAAGGATTTTTTGAAATAGATTACAGCTCTAAAATTAAGGGTAGTTTACATAAGGGTAAAAGGAGATATTTACTCTAAAATTTAGCTCTAACGATTTTTATTAAATTTTATATCTAGGCATTTTTTAATATTAAAACAAAATGACAATTTTTTTTCTCAGGAAAATATATTTTAAGGGTCCTTTACTTTACAGAAATTTCCAATTTGGATCATATAGCTAAACGAAACTATTTGAATACGAAATAGTTTATCATTTTAAAGATATAGTACTATTAAATATAAAACTCTTTAGTTTGAAATATATTTTTTAAGTCAATAGTTTCTTAGCTTTAAGTCAATATCTATATTATTTTTTTTCAAATCATTGAAATTTAAATTAATTCCTATGCTCTTTGATGGACATAGATGCTCCTCTTTTCTCACTGTTTCTGTAACAGTGTATATTTTTCATTTAGGCTATTTGAAGGATGGTTTCTGCAACAGTGTATATTATTTAGATTGAAATTAAAAATTTGACTAAATACGGTGCACCGTACATTTTTTTTACTCTATTTCCCGGACTATCTATTTTTACATCTTTTTAGTAAATATGCCTTTTTCTAGTCACATTATTTTTTTAAACTTAAATTTCATTACATTTCAATCTCTTTCTCTCTCACTCTATCAATTATTTTTAGTTTTCTTACATTCATTTCTGTTCATCCAGTCTCCCTATCCCTATAACTTTGCATCTCCATTCCCCCTTTTTCAACGTATACATCCTCTAATCCACCTTTATTTCCTTCCTTCATATTTTCCCTCCTCTCGTTTTATGCGCCGGTACATTACCCACCATTCCTCTAACAACACATAATATGGAGTTACTGCACGTTGTAAAACAATATATTACCTCGTGTTAAAACCTCTCCTCTCGGTCCTGAGGAAAACTTGAGGGGGACTTCTCATCCGAAAACACAAAGTAAATCAAACCCAAAATACCTCGACATCTAATTTTAATCACGTTGTATAATCCTCGTTTGTGAAGCTGTGAGAAAATGTGTGTATGTCGTTTTGTCATATTCCTGCTAGACTGCATTTCCTTGTTTATGTATATTTGAGAAGTTTGATTTGACGAAAACTGGTTTGCGGTGTTTCCTGAAAAACTAACAAAGTTAAGGGGAGAGGTGGAGTAAAGTGCTAGTTAAGGCCAGTTATATATCTATATATACATTATACTACTATAAGGCCACATGGCTGACTCACTCACTCACTGACATTAATGTTTATCCACTTACAGATGAGCTAGGAACTTTAAATTTGGCAAACTTATATCTTCTAGAGCTTGTAACTGACGGTAAAATTCCAAAAAGTTAAAAAAAAAAAATTTTAACCCCCGAAAATAATTCAAAATGGCGGAGCAACTTTAAAGTCGGTGCGGACCTTTCTTTGGAGGTCTCTTGTGGCTAAACGGTAAGACCTATCAATAAAATTATTGCACCAGCAGCTGCAAATTTTGAGATCCACAAGTTTGGTCATGTTAATTTTTGTCGTATCTCCATCGGTTATACCTTAGATAGAGCTAGATTTTTTATTTTAGGTAAATTTTGCACATTTTTCACCCTTTCTTTTAATTATCTGACACATCTATGGGACAGCTATAATCATAAAATTTGGCAGAAATATTGGTACATTAAATTGCCACAAGCGTGCCAAATTTGATAATTATAGCTGCCCTATATGTATAAGAAACTAAAAAATGTGTGAAAAATACAATACAATACCAGTAACTTTAAGTTGTTACGTTCAAAACAACGCTGGATTTACATTAGTTTACATCCACTCGCAAAGAAAACTCACTGGGGATTTTGGGACTGAGCCCCAACGATCAAAGCAAGTATATATATATAGTTCTTATCATAATTAAAAACCTATAAAACCAAAAGATAAATTATTACTCCAGTAAATAAATTTGGTTTAATGTTATTTTTTTGTATGAAGAGTACAGGGGAGAAATGAAAGGAATCACAATTCACATATGTTCCAGGTCAACAACTTTAATATCTCAAGGACGCCAGTAAATATTTTTTAAACTAATTTAAATTTGATAAGAGACTTCCTGTAACCATAATATAAAGTTTACTAAAAAGTCTTATGATTATCTAACAGATGGCAGCACAGACTCAATTTAAAGTGTATTCGAAAGGTATCATGATTGTCTAATAGACGGCAGCAACAACTCAATTTTAATTGTATTAAAAAGTCTCATGATTGTCTAACAGATGACAGCACTAACTGAATTTTAAGTGTATTAAAAAGTCTCATGATCGTCTAACACATGGCAGCACTTGCTCAATTTTAGTTTAAAAATTTTCCTTTGTATTCTTCATATATTAATATCAACAGTTCTAATTTTTGTCCTTGGCTTCACGGAATTTGAATAGGAAAATTTAAACGGAAAATTTTATATAAAAAGATTCTTATCAAATATCTGTATGATAATGACAAATATCGAAGATATTACTATAGTAATATTTGTATAAATTTGGATCAAAATATAAATACAGATAAAACACTATTTTGACTAAAACGATTGTTTTAAAAACTGCAAAAATACTTAATTGTACTATCTTTAATTCTACCTTAAGCTCGAATCTTTTAATGGTTTTCTTAATTATTTAATATTCACATTATATTAAGTAAATAAGATCTATTCGTTGCATTTAAATACGTTTTAAGTGAGCACAAAACAATTTATTTTTTGTAAACGAAAAATAACTAAAGCTAATGAAGCGTGTTTTATTTAAATTAAATAATAACAGAAAGTAATATATTCTATTTAAGGTTTTCTTGATAAATTAGTTTGTAATTGAAAAATTAAAAGATGTAGTGGAAAGCATTAGTTATACTAAAATTTGTTAGTACATTATAAGTGTGATTAATTTTGCTAGAATTGGTATCAATTGCTTCTATTTACAATAGAAAAATTATTTAGAAAATATTGATTCTTCTTTCTAAAGAAAGCTAGACGGATATGACATGAGATGTGTATAATATTAATATATATGGATATAAGCTTTATCCTACAAAGCAACTTGCCTATATAGGCCTATACGAAGAATAAAGAAATAATTTTAGCTGCGATTTTTTTAAATGTTAATTAAAATGTACTTTTTATATGCAATCATTTCCATATGTGCAATCATTCGTATCTATATGTGTGTATGTATGGCTGAATGATTATCTATCTACCTTTTTGAAATCACACTTGATCTAGCTACAGCTAATTAATAAATGGCTTTAATTTTTTTTTGTAGCATTGAATTTTTATTGATATATATCATAATCCTCCTTTAAAATCTGACAAAATTAAGTATAAAGATTAAATTTATTTAATTTAATGACACCCACACAACAATACAGACATAAATAGGCGTGTGTAATATTTTGTACCATTTATTTTATATACAATACAAATAGATTACTGGGATGACATTGTGTATTTGTGATTAATAATTTTTTAATTAAAATATTTTTTCATATAAATTGTACATGAAACTCGACTAAAACCATACTAAACTTAGGCACCTAAGAGAACACCCAATATATTTTAAGATCAACACAGCTCTATCATTTTGTGACTAATAATGTCACGAGTATTAAAAAAATATATCTCAGGACTATTTGCCAGTATTAAACTAAAAGCATTTGGTCAAATTTATCAAATTATATTGGCACTAATTAAAATAGCACGTTGAACCTGGAATGGAATATTTTCAAATATGTATTTTAAAAATAACCGAGTTTATCTCAAATGTAATAAAAAAGAATCTCTCAAACTCATGAAATAGTTGCAACATTAAAAAAAAAAGGTTTGAACTGATGTTTAATATTTAAAAGGAAAATAAAAGGTATAAATCTACTTTTGATTAAATTTTATTTCAATAGAACTTAATTTTACTTTTCATCTACATACAGAAATATAATCATTGTAAAAAAAAAATCATCCGACAGAATAACTTCCAGTATGGTAAAAAATAACTGTTTAAACGTATTTTGACCGAAATTCGAATCTTTTAAAATCAAATTAAATTACTCTACAATATGTCATTTTATTAAATGGGATATCCTGAGTCATAAATGTCAATTAAAATATATATTACCTTTTTTTGTACCGGATCTTACTTCTAGTGGAGCAAAGTACAATTTCGGTGGAAATGTATCTACATTTGCTTAAGAATAAGAGTATATAATAAAAATAACACCCCAGATCCTCAATTTGATATTAAAACTCCAATCTTCATGGTAAACGGAGTAATAGACTTGATCAAACTGACAGTATTACCCTAGTTCCCGCCAATGCGTGTTTAACAAAAAAAAAAGAACCAAAACCCAACCCCCATTTTCCCCAGTAGAAGAATTCATCCCAAAGCAATCCCCCCCCCCCCCCAAAGTGACACGTTGGCCCACACACACAGTGTCAGAGGAGGGGGCATATTGTGTACCGGAGAGGTTTATATCGTAATGCATTCTGGGATCTTATATCGCAATACCTTCGGGAAGACGATCTCCTCTGTGGAAGTTTTGAATGCAGCTGACGAAACGCGAGGGAGACCCGTAGAATATTGGTTGCACACATTCAATATGAGGGACAAGAAACGGTGAGGATCGGAAATGTATGGATGAAAAGACTCAATAAAGGGTGTGTGTGAGAGAGAGAGGGAGAAAGAAGGGTAGCTATAAAAATAGATAACAGAGGACAGGAATAGAAGAACGTGGTCGGTCAGACGGACGGGGATAGGAGATTGGAAGAAACGAAGCGGACATAAAACTATGAACATATGTGAAGGTAAGTCCACACAATTCAAACAAATGCGATGTAACGTGAAAAGGTGAAGGACATGTGTTCATGCAAGGGGAGTTTGAGGCTGGAGGGGGTGCAGAGGGGTAAAAGGAGAGGTGGAGGGATGAATTGGATTGATATGGTATTGGAAAAGATAAAACATTTATTTGAATCAAAAGAGGTGTAGATCGATTTTATTGTGTGTGCTTTTTTTTTTTTTTTGTTAGGTCATCGATTTCCCACTTTAGTTCAAAATTTGGGGTGGTATTTTAAAAGCGTACGAATTTAATTTTGATCTAATTTTTTTTTTCATATATTACAGGTATACTTCATGTCAATTTTTAATTATATAACATGGTTAAACTTTTATTAAAAAATGTCTTTTTTAACATTTATAAAGGCCACTAGGTCCAATTTTAGGTGTTAATACGTCAAGCCATGGGATATGTAGCTGTCGCTTTTGATATATATCAATACCTATAAAATAACACTAATAATATGCTAAATTGTTATGAGTATTTACCTCAACATTATATTTTTATTTTATAAAATGATCTTCCATTAAAATTGGACTGTAGTAATAGTTTTTCAAGGGATGTCAATAAGGTAATGGAAGGAGAAAATAAACAGCATGTGGACGAGGGGAGGATAATAATGGAAGCAAAGAAGAACATAGATAAATTTGACTAAGCTGACCTGGCCACAGGATTGAAAAAGTTTATTACTGAGCGTTACCTCAGATTTTTTTAAAATAACACACCTCTATCCAGACAAAATTTTCTGCCAAAACTTTATAACCAAATATTGTGAGAGAAGTAAAAAAAAAAAAATCCTTGTGGCATCAAATAATAGTTTCTTTTTAAAAAGGTAACCTGGTGATCCCGGGGTAAGCTGTCAGACTCCTGTGTTGGAGGTCCGGGTTTCAATCCCCGGTCACGGCACAGATTTAACTGATTGCCAAACCCTTCCTTCGCCTCTGACAAAACGTGTATTAATCACAACTTGTGAATGTGTGGAATGCCAGGCCTCCACGTGGTTCGGATCCCACGTTAAACTGTAGGTCCTTCCATTTCATCTCACAATCACCCTACCATACACATTAGCTTAAGTGCGTATAATCCGAACGGATAGTAAGACGCGGTGTTTAATAATAATATATAATAATAATAATAATAATAATAATAATAAAAATAATATAATAATAATAATAATAATAATAATAATATAATAATAATAATCTTTAACATACCTAGACTTAAAAATTCAGTACTTCAGTGAAAACATAATAATAAATTAATTTTTAAATTTCCCCTTTGAGTACTTGTCATACAACCTAGGCTGACTCACAAAAGTAATACCATTATATAATAATAAAAAAATGAACAGTTTTACTTTTGAGTTACATTGACTTGAACTCACAATATCTACCTAGGACTCACAGGAAAGAGAATTACATCTCAAGTACACCCTGTTGGGGATTAAGCCCCGGTATCCCAAGTCAGGTTAGACAGGAATTACCAAACTTCTAACTTTGCCATTATTTATCCGTTAGCGTAAACAAGGTTGTGTTTTAACTAAATTGTATTTAAAGAAGGTAAAATAATTTTTTAGTTGAATTATACTTTATTATTTTTAAATATAATATATATACATATATATATATATAAAGCTAGTGTTTAATTTAAATTTCAAAACAATTTACTATTTCTCATATATAAAATACTAATGTGTATTTTTACAACAGAAAGTGAGTGTGTATGTATGTGTAAAGGCGGGGGGGGGGGGGTTTGGAGGGGGGGGCTGGTGGTAGGTCCAGAGAAAAAGATATGGCACTTATATATTAGTTGGACAGCTGAAATTTTCAGTAACTTTATAGATTGCCTCATATAACCAAAAAATGTAGAGATGAAAAAAAATTTTAAAATGAAGCTATAGGAAATGGAAGGACTTTAAATAAAAAAAACAAAAATTTCATGATGTAGAAATTGAAATTTGACAGACGGTTCAAGAAAAAATTCCAGATAGCCGTTTGGATCTTGAAATAATAAATATCTAATAGTGAATTGGAAAAAAAGAGGGGGTGGGGGATTAAAACTTCCAAAATTAATAAAAATAAGCACTTTTCAATGAGGTAGAAATTGAAATTTGGCAGTCAGAGAGAAATAAAAGACCAGAAAGACAAATAACTTAAAAATTGACTGGTGGTTATAAAAAGCGGAGTAGAGGATGAGGAAAACAAATTCGGAAGGAAAGTAAAGAGACACGCCAAATAGCCACAAGTGTCAGAATTTTAAATTTTAAATGGGACCCTGGGAAATAGGGGAAGATGGGAGTGGAGGGTATAGAAGAAAAAAACCTTTTAAGTGTGAAATAAATTTAAATTTGGCAAGCCGGTATAAGGATCCTCAATACAATAAAATAAATCTTAAAATTCGAAATATCTAATAAAATAGGTTACGAGTAAGGCAGAATGTAAAGGAAATGTACCAAGATTTGCTTGAAGTGAAAGCGATAAAAAAAGAAATTAAAAATACTTCTGTCATTTATCTAGAGGAGGTTTCGTGAGAGCTCACACCAGTGGACTTGTGGGAAAATACGTCAGTCCATCTGTTTTACAATGACGTTGTGGCCTACGTAAAATCGCTTGATAATATCAATGACAAATTGTACATTTAAAATATAGTTTTTAGTTTCAGGGTTTTCACACTTTTTTTTCATTCCCAATCGAATTATTTGAATAATTAAATAATTATTTTATAATGAAAAAATATTAGAAAATAATAATATTTAACTATTTTGAGCTCTTTGAATGAATGAAAATATATTTTATTACGTGTTGTTTCTGCTCAACAAAACTGTTTTTGTGAAAAATAATAAAAGTTGTAAAAAATTAATTTCCAATTGAGGGAAACTAACAACTGACAATTTATATTTTTGCATATTTTGCATTGAGAGAATATTCAATATTCAATGGTACATTTTTTTATAGGAATGAAGCATATTTAATTGCCTTTTTAACTCTTTCACAAAGTTAATTTGTGGTATTTAATTTTAAGGCAAAAAAGAAGGTAAAATTTTAAATACGATGAATATTTTTGTATTTGTAGTTTTTCACTAATAAAGCAAAGCAAAAGAGTATAAAAAATGGGATTAATAATTAAAACTAAAAATTGTATTATCATTTATATAAATAAAACAAAAATTACATAGTTTTGGTGTAATTGTAAGAGAGACACAAAAACTAAACGTTATGTAATGTATTAAATATTATAAAAATCCTCGTAAGAAATATATGAATATATGTAATTTTTTGATTAGCATTTTAAATTAATTTTCAGAAGTATACAAAAGTTTTGTAACTCCCAAAGTATATTAGGATTTGGATGATAGAAAACAGAGTACATTAATAATTTATTTCCAGGAATATTAACAGTTTCTGTTAAACGGTAGCTAATTATATTTAATATACATTCCAAACTGTGTGTTTATGGTTTCATGTATCAAATATCTTAAATTTTCTCGAACCTAAGTATTTTATTGAAGCTAGTAGGAAAAGGCAAGTGTTTTTCAAAGTTTTAGGGAACAAGGAACACCAAATGAACGTTTATCGCACTCGGGGACCACCTGGGTCTTGTAAGAGTGAGGTGGAGAGAGGGGGGTATAGAGGTTAAGGATTGAAGGTTTTGCAGGAAAAAACCTTTGAAGGCAATTCCATTTTACGTCTGTAAATAAGAACCAATCTAAATTAATTTATCAAATTAAATAGTCAAGAAAATATCATAAAACTAGCTTGGATTAATTAGTAAGCGTTTCTAATTATTTTTTAAATTCTAAATATCATATCTTTTATGAAACAACTTCAGATTTGTTGATTTTAGGTTGATACATGCTTTCTTTCCTGATTTGTGTCTACAGAAAAAGGGAAAAACTAGCACTGTATCGATTTTATAATTTAATCTTTAGCATTTAGAATTTGTGTATTACGTAATAAAGATTAATTTATTTTTATTACTAAACTTCCTGGAATCCTGCGGACCACACGTTGAGATACTCTGGTCATATGCATAGTCAAATTTTGTCTTATCTTAATAGTTAATAGATATTCTGTTTGGGTTTTTTCAGCCTTTAGGATTTTTTTTAAAGTATGATCTTGTCTCTTGAAGAAGGCAATTTGTAGATTTTGTGAACGATCTCAAATTTATTTTTCTTCAATTCTTTCAATAATTACTTCAATTCATCCCTTGAATCAAATTTTATTTGCGTGAGTTGTGTAAGAAAATATCACATCATGGGCACTCCAGTTTTGTTTCAAATTTAACAAAAGACAACCTTATGTTTTAACTAAACAATTTATTGAAAATTAACATGACCACCTATCACATATAATATTTTAAAAATGGTAGTTTGTAATAATTTGAGTAAAATCTGCAATAGTGAGAATTATAATTGGTATTTATTATAATTACAAAAACACCTGTAGGCTTCATTAACTTAGTGAAAAGTATTTTTTTAAGAGGGTGTAATGCAAATTTATGGCTTTTTAAGGGTTTACAATAAGTATTTACATCTTAGCAGTCGGTATTAATCCAGAAATAAGCCTCATCTAATTCTATTCCCTATAATTTTAATTATTTGTTTGCAGTCATAGACCTATATAATGTCCGTTGTCGTGGCTGATAAATAATACGTTTAACGTTCAAGTTTCGAAAAATCTTGCTTAAACCAAAATTGAACTAGACCTTGACAAAAGTTTTATTTATAGACTATTCCCAAAACTTCAGTTATTTTTAAACTATTTTATTCGAAAACTTTTGGTTTCAAACTATTTTTTATTGAGTAAAACTTATTCGGTTGTACTTTTGAAGTTCGTTCATTTGTGAAAGTTGTATGTGCTCAAAATTAAATTATTTTCTTTCTCACTTTCATAGCTGGGCTTACGGGTTAAGACGTTAGTCTAGTCTTGACTTGCTTCGAGGTCAGGGTTTAAGTCACAGCCTCGTTTTCAGAAGGCATGGTCCTGATGGTAGAAAACAATTTTCAAATGACATGACACAGGCACCGGACATTTTCAGATCTGACCACTAAAAAAGATAATAGATCTAATTTTCTTACGTCAAGTATGTAATCGGAAGCGTTCACTTTTGACAGAAATGATCAATACCAAAAAAATAATTTAGTAAAATGCATTCAAAGTTGATCGCAAATGTTAATATTTTTTGAAAGGCTCCTCCTAAGAAAATGGTAATGTAGTCTAACGCGCTGCACACACACAAAAAAACCTCAATCTTATATATATATATTATTTGCTAATATATATTAGATTTTAAAAACGTACAGTCAAATTAATAAAAATAAATGTTGGGCTTACCTAGTAAATAAAAATAAATCTTTACTAAATTATTTCACTTAAATTTTTACTAGTAATTCTTAATAATATTTTACCTTAATATTAATGTAGATTATCACCTGAAACTGGCTTGATCTTAGGGGATAGTTTATTCCTTTAAGTACAAGTGAGTTTAGGACATTAATATGAATATTAGGCATAATTTGTTGAGTAATTTTAATCCTTAAATTTTTTTAAAAGATATTTTTTTCTTTTCAGTATTAAACAATATCGATTGCTTATCAGTTATTTTAATAATATATATAAATTAGCTAGAATTTTTTTTAAACTAAGTTACAGTTGAATAGATATAAGTGTGAAGAATGGTGGAAGGATAGAGGAAGATGGTGGAATTTTACTAAACTAACCAGCCACAGGCTGGAAACAATCAAGAAGTGTGTGCAGCTCAATTTTTAAAACGTGTAGCTAAGAATGAAGCTTTAAACATGCGAAAAAGAGTCAAATACAAGGTGTTGGTTGTGTCAAATAACATTACTTTTAATTTTTAAGTTCTCCATTATGTGGGAAAGAAAAATGCTTGGAGATAAAAAAAAACACCAAAATGTCACAATTTTATTTTAATGCGACATATCTGAATGTACCAATGCTTACGTTATAGATATATGACTACTTTAATTACCAGTCTCTGTTAAAATACTGTTTATAGCTTTTATAGAAATGATTAGCTCTATGTATGAATAAAAATATTTTGTGATCAATTTAAAATACCTTAATACATTGAAATTTCCTTTTTTTTTCTCGAAATATTAAACATATTCTAAAGTTATTGAGGCTATCGAAGTCCAAGCGAAGGAGATTAAACCATCGAATTTTATTTCTAAGCTTTGCACACCCATGAAAATGTTTTCACTTTTTTACATAAATTATTTTGTAAAGTATTGTAAAATGTTATTTATTATAGTTTATATTTTGAATGTCTTGAAATTGAGTAGGCCTATATACTCTAATTTTGGTAGGAAGAACAGTAAATGACAGCTAAAAATTAAGTAAAACTACTTGAATTATTCATACATCAAGTAATGTGAGTTTCATGTTTAACTTTGGAAGATATTATAAATACTTTAAAAACATTAATAATTAAGTAAAATACTGTCAATGTTGACTTATCACTATACTATAAAGCCACATGGCTGACTCACTTCCAGATGAGACTAGAAACTTGAAATTTGGCAAACTTATAGCTTCTAGTCTGTAACCGACGGGAAAATTCCAAAAAATTTGATGTTTAATCCCGAAAAAAATTCAAAATGGTGAAGCAAATTTAAAGTCGTTGCGGAACTTTATTTGGAGGCCCATCTTGTGGCTTAACAGTAAGAACTATTTTAAAAAAAATGGATTGCACTAGAGCTAGATTTTTTTTATTTAGGTAAATTTTGCACATTTTTCCACACATTTTTTAATTTTCTGACACACTTATGGGTTAGCTAGAATAATAAAATTGTTTTTAAAAAAATCAACGTTCAAAACAACGCTGGAATTACATTAGTTTACACTCACTGGGGGTTTTGGGGCGGAGCCCACAACGAGCAAAGCTAGTTTGTTTCTCTAAAACAGTTCTTCCAGAAGAATTAGAGTAAACTTGGCCTAGCGCAGTGGGGGTGGTTTTCCATCTTGTAGGTTTGACATTCACTTTTAATTTTTCTTCCTTACCAGGAGAAATGTTGATGCATTTCCTCTAAACAAGCCTCCTTAATTATAAACTATTATAGGTAAAATCCGTTTTTACAACGTAATTTTAATAATATTTTTTTTATAAAAAAGGTTTATTTTGGACTATTATGTTATTATTATTAAAACCATTTAAAAAGATTTAACAACATTTATTTATTTATTGGGCCTTTTATTTTTGCGATTTAAATTATTTAACTTACAATTTTTAGGTATTGTACTAATTTTATATAGAATGGCAAAGACATGGACTTGCACTTGCACTTTAGTTACAAATTCAAATCTAATGTACTTTTGTTGATTGTAAACATTTTGTAAAAAATTTACCAACGGAAATTGTGTTTAATTTGAACTACAACTATGTCTCTGTCTGAAATAGAGCTCCAGTCTTCCAAACATGAGTAGAGATTAAAATAAAATGAGAAAAGAGCCGTATCTGTGCTTAGTATTTTATTGTCTTTAGCAAGTCGGACGATTTTTGCGAGAGAGAATTGTTTGGAAAGAATTTATATCTTCCAGTCAACCAGGCGAAGAAAGATCTAGCTGTCACAAATCAGACAACAGTGGGGGAAACGGACTTATTATTTTCGACAGGGACGACGCGTAGCGGATTTGAAACCAAACAGACCGTATTGAGTTCTACCTTAATGGTTTTCCGTGTGCTCAGATGTTGTTTGTTACTTCACTAACGTGAATTTTATTTTTAGCATGAGTCTTACCACTCGTTCGGACTATTCATGAATTTACTAACTAAGCTCTTGTGTTGGTAATGAGTAAGGATTAATTTTAGAGAAAGTGTAATTTATTTGCGTGAGATGGAGGAGGAAAAACCATTTAGGAAAAAAAACTCCCTCTGTACAACCAGCCGGGATCATCGGCAGTTGAATCTATTGTGAGAGTGACGCCTTATCGAACTGAAGTTACCTTTTAAACCTCTTTTTCATAAGTCAACAACCTGAAGGTGGTTTTTGTGATTTCTATCCAGCCTGGTATTATGCCAACACTCAGTCCTTCGGCTGGCTAGTACTGCCTACACTATCTGGTATAAATCCTATATACTAGGGGATTTCAGTAATTTGGTGGTAACGATTTCCTTCCACACCGAATTTCTTTGAGTAAGAGTGAAAGGGTCTACCAATTTTTGCCAGTAAAGATATTTTCACATACCTTCCAGGGTTCTTTTACATGCCACAATCGATATGGGACCGACGGCTTTACTATCCCTTCGAAGGAAGTTTTTGCCACGGATTTATATCCGTTGACTTTGCTGGGTTTGAACCCACGAACATCCTAAAGCGAGCACCTAGCTCCCAAGACCACCAAGATAACTTATCTAATATCATCTTCAGTCGTGTACGCCCCTAATTAGTTTGTCTGGTTGACAAGTGAGGTCAGCGCTAATTACTGAACTCGAGAGTCATGATATAGTTATTGAGAGATTCTCTGACGTGAAGACTTACCCCTAGCGGGTTTACCGTCCTCCAATGGCGTCCCCTGTTCCGAGTCTTATTACAGGTTTACGGGCTTGACCACAATACGCAGTGACTGAGAAGCTACAGGTCATTCTAGAGCCAATTAAATGTTGAACCATTTGTAACCAGTGACAGATTTTTCCAGCTCAGTTATTACAGGGTGTTCCGTTAAGTAACGTAAAAACTTTACCGAGGAATTATAAGGGTAATTATTTTGAGTAAAAATAAATGGAACAACACAATCCCACAAACTTTTTCATTCATATTATTTATATGTATACGCAAATTATTGTTTAATTTAAATAATTATGTGCTATGTGTTTGTCTAACATTTTCAAAAGAGTTATAATTAATGAATTTCTAGTGACAAAGGTTCTAATATATTGAAAGAATGCAAAAGGTGGGTAATTTCACACTATGGATTTTCCTCTACTTCACGCTAATGCAGGTGTATTAACTCTAGATTGACCTGTAAATTTCTGCCTCTATAAATAGGCTGCTCAAATAACATTGGTGTTTTACTATACTATTTTTAATGAAATAATATTCTCATATCCTAACACATTAAAATATACTATAATATACATTTTGGAAAATAATTAAAATATTATTTATATACCATTTAAAATAAACACGTAGCTTTATAAATTATCTAGGTATTTAAAAAAAAATCATCTAAGGTATTTAACGTTCACTTTATGAGCACACACATCAAAACACGACTTGTGAACCAAATTAAATCTAGAAAAAGACAGTACACAGGCCGAGAAGAAGTTAATCTATCACTTTGATTGAAACCCAAAGTAAAGTCAATAATGATACATTTTTTGGTCATACTGAAAATTGAAAACGAGTCCCTTAGTTAATTGGGAAGACACGCTACCAGCTGAGCTAACTAAGGAGTTAAGACTTTTAATAGAATTTATATTTTACTAATTATAATAAAAATGTATTTTGTTTTTTACATCTTTATCAATTTTATTGTAAATTAATTATGTGAATGATATTAAATACGATCATCTATAAACCATAAAAGAATCCCAAACCTATAAGACCTTATATTATTATTTAAATATTTGGTTGGAATAAATGATAATACTTTACTAAAGTGAATGCTTTATTAATGAGATTAATTTGTATATTCTTTGCAATGTAAATTTTATAAAGTATGTTTGTGAAAAAAAATGTTAATCGTTTTGTGAAGCGTAATATACCAGTTACACAAATATACTAAATTATTCAAATAGCTATTCTCCGGTCCAATAAAATTAGTTTATTCCAAACGCAAACAGTACACAATGTGGTTTGTGCTATTTAAAACCACACACACCACATATACATACATACAAACACACACATATTCAAAAAGAAATGCAAGGAAACATTAAAACTTCCCCAAACGAATGTTAAATTAAACAGACAACACTCTCCAGTTTTTACTTAGATCTGTTCTTGATAAGTTAAAAAATTTGATAGCACGTAGTACTTATTTATATTTCCCAAAGCAACTCCCTCACTCAATGCTGCCAACCATCACTGTTGTAAAGTTATATATCCCGCACGTTATGTAGTTGCAGATAGAACCTTAGAGGGGGTTCGTGTGGGGGGGAAAGAGGGGTGGGGGGAAGAGAAATTCTGAAATGGTGGACGTGGTAGAGAATAAAAATATCTTCTTTTCGTGAGGAAACATCGAATATATTATATATATATATATACACGAGAAACACAAAGTGGGAAACATTGGATCGCTTACGGAAACCTTTGTTTTGTAGACTTGAATGTTTGCCACGTATTGAATATTGTATGGCTTTTTGATACGAATATTTACATATAAAAAACAGCGTAATATCAGGATAATTCTAGGAATATCTTAAAGTTATCTCCAGTTCTAGTCTGGGCTTTCAAATCTATATTCAGAGATACGTATTAATATGTCCACAGAGTTTAATATCAAGCTAATTTATTTTAATGCACCACGTATAAACTAGCCATTCGGAATAGCAGCATTTAATCGTACTAGTAGGGAAATAAAGAGTGGAAAAAATGTAAGAGATGTGTATGCATTTTCGTGAAAGGAAATTTGGAAATTATTTGGAAAAAGGACACCTTCTTACCCCTGCCCAGGATTCAAATCTGACGTCTGTGACGTTAAGTTTACGTACCCAAAGATGCGGGAGAAATACTTTTACACTTTTTTAATTAACACCGCGTTTTACTACCCTTTGGGGTTATACGCTCTTGTACTAATTACGCTAATGATTTTATGGATAGGATAGTTATATTAATAGGAAGTGTACCCACATTTGCATGGAGAGAGAGTGGAAAAAATTAATTTGAAAATAACACCCTCAATACACCTTACCTAGATTCGAACCATGGTCTCCCCATCATCGGCAGTCTAGTCTACTGCGTGAATAGCGCGTTATACCACACGGTCCACCTAAGCTGGTACTATTACTACTAAAATCATTACTTCTAATGGAAGTATTCTAACAATAGAAATACATGCTTTAGTGACCGAATGTCTAAGGCGTCACATTTGTGTTAGACTGGCCTATCAGGGCTCAAATCCCGATTGGGGCTATTGAGGGTAATTTCCTAATGGTTCGAATCTCCGTCCACGTAAGCGTACACACGCTAATCAACAGAATCTAAACACATTAGAATTTATTCATATATACGTATGGCTTAACAATAAGACAGTGTAAAGAAAAAAAATCAAGCTTATTAACGTTTGATATTTAACTTGAAATCGTAAACTGCCACACCTCGTAAATACTGAAAATACGTCACAATCGAGACCTAAATTCAAATAAACTAAAATAATATATATTTTTAAAACAAAGATAAGGTTTATGAATCATATATTCTCGCAAAATTTTATGTTTAGAATAAACAGTTGATAAAATATATTTTTAAGTTTCTCTACCATTATTAATGTTTTACTTGGATAAAGACTTATTCAATTAATTTTTTTCTTATCGTGCTAGAGTCCATCACATTTGGTATTAACACATCATTAACATATTGGCTTTGCAAAGTCTAGAAAATATATTTTTAGGCTTGAAATACAATTTAAATTTGATATACAGATAAAAGTAGCTCCAGTCCCTTCCCCCCCCCCCAGATGGCCGTAAATTGATAGGTCAGAAAGATGATGTCATTTAAGTAATAAATAACTTCAATTTATGGAATTAAATTTTGTAAGCAGCGAAAAACTATTACTTATATAATATGATACTATTATTACTTTTAATATAGATATATATATATATGCACACATAAAAATAATATATTTTAGGTGACCCTATTTTAATTTTTCTAGCCTCAATTGCAATTCCATATTATAAATAAATTAATTCTTAAGCCTTTTTTTTATGATAGGGTGATGTCAATATTACCCAGCCTAACAAAACCGAACCCTCAATTTGTGGATGCATTAAAAGTTAGGTTTTTTAGGTTGGGCTAGCTTATTATAAGATAATTATTTGTGTCAATTATATAAGTGAGATGCTAAGTGGAATTAATTAAATTTAATTTTAGTTTTAAAATAAATAAATTACAAAGTTTCTTTACATACTTGTTTTTGGTGAATATATAAAAAGTTTCTACTGTGGGTATTCTTTTCATCCAAAGTTTAACATATTGCACCAACTAAAATTTCTCCATTTTATTATAACCAACAATGAATGACAAAACAAAAACAAAACAAAACCTTTGATGTGGGAAATTGCGTAGACAGTTCACAACTGTTAAATCTTCAAATTTGGCTTCATTAATGTCTAGGGAACAGTGAGTAGGGAAGTGAATGAAAAGAAAATTAGTTTCAGGGGGGGGGGGGGATGAAGGTCTCTGTAGGTACTGTACACTTTTATTAGATTTTAAAGTTGCAACTGTAATGAAAGGAAGATTTCCTTCCACACAGTGGAATGAGGGGGTGGGGGGACAAAGAAAATACAACGAGCTTTTGTAACTGGCTTTCAGACATTTGTGAAATATATATTTTTTCTTTTAAGAAAAAATTTTAAAATAAGCCAAGGATTTCTCAATTCTATAGAGAAATCAAGAATAAGTGGTTAAAGAACTCTCTCTTTTAAAGTGTTTTAATTTTATTTTCAAGCTTGAATTTTTCTTTGATCTTTTGGAGGTGATATTTTTTAACAGATCATGGGGAATATAGAGAAGAATAAGAAAATAGTTTCAATTAAAATATTATTTGATAATATTAAATGTGTATGATATCACTAACGAAGTTATATGCTCATGTTTAGGCTAGGGGTGAGATAATTTTTTTTATAGAAAGGAACATCTAATTATTCAATTATTTGTGGAAAAAATTAATAACATTCTACTATTTTATTAGTGTTATTTATAGGTATCGATAATATGTATCAAAATTGCAACTGTAAATCACATGATTGACGTATGAACACGTGAAAGTAGATCTAGTAACGGGTATAGGTGCCAAATAATGTTTCTTACACGAAAATTGGACTGGAACTTTATTAAAACTACTCAATGAAATCTTATTAGAGAATAAAAATTATAATTTTAGTAATTTATAGTATGTAATTGTTATTTGGCTAATGTTTTCACCGCGTCTTACTAGAAGTCCGATTCACCAAATTCATTTGCGTTGATGAAACAGGAACGGGTAAAGTATAATTTAGAACAAAAGTACCATAATTTGTGGGAAAGCAGTTAGGAAAACAACCCTTAGTACAATCAACCTGGACAACTGACAGCCTCTCAGTTACTAGCAACCCAGTCAACATGCTCAACGATACGTCAACTTTCATTGATACTCTTTATAATTTAAAGTGAGAATAGGGTTCAAACCCACTAGACTGATATAATGGTAAAAGGTGCTATTCTCAAATATACTGGATTGCCGAGGATGTAGGATTAGGGTTAAAAATCCCGGTAGGGCTTACTGAAGGTGTTTTTCCCCCTAAGTGGTTTTCCACTATCTTCCATAAGAAAATGCGGTCACATGCTCTCTAAATGTAACCCTTCCTTTTCCCAAACATAGTATAGTATTTATTACATATACGTACAATTGAATGGGTAGTAATATGTGGTTTTAAAAAATGCTTTAACAAAACTCAACCAGCAGAAAAGAAATGTGGTTGCATAATGAGCTCTAAACCAACTAAGAAATGTCTGAGAATTGGTTCTCTCCGTTCTAAGCGAATTAAAATGTTTCCAGTGTAGCATATCCTGAGCCACGTTAAGGTGGGATGAAAGGATACGCGATTAAAAGCGAGTGTTTTTGTTGCAAAATATATTTTTTTGGTGGGGAGGGGGGAAATAATAAAATATTGATAAATTACAAACATTGAATTAAATTTTCTTCTTATGGTGACCTCAAAATTTCTCGAATATCTGTCAAACGTGTTCTGGAATTTAATGACAACTTTTTCTCTTCATTTAAAAAGTTTGTTAAGATAATGCCACCTTGCTTGAGATATGTTTTTACTAGAGCAATATTTTTTTATTTTGTCCAAAAAATTTTTTTGTGATAATAACTGCAAAAAAAAGCCTTTTATCACGTCCCCTTCCGTCCCACCTTAATACTATTGTGAAGGTCAAAAAAAGCACATATAATGGTATTCATACGACACCAGTTCTCTAAAAACAACAATTGTGTAACCTTCTAAATAACTTCGTCTATCGATTCATAAAATAATCATAAATGACGGAAATGTCAAACTTCGATTTCAAGTTCATAATAATAGGAATTCTATCTTGCATTAGCTCTTTAGTTGCTCTAAGTTCAGTGAATGTGTGAAGCAAAAAATTTAAGCTCCAATTTGCAGAGGAAAAACATTATCTGACATCTAGGAGAGATACTTTATCTACATTTAAATATTCATACGAGAAATCATGTTATCTGGAGATGTAACTTGATATAAATAATATCAATCCTACTAAACAACACTAATAACATAATAGTAAAATGTAGTTTATCTTGGTCGTATAAAAGAATCAAATTACCAAAGCTATTATTTATACTTTTTAATGAGGAATTCTTCATCTAGATATCATATTCTGAAAATTTTAAAGTGACACCTGTAACGGGAATAGAACCCAGAACCTTTGGCTTAGTACGCCAATGCTCTAAACACTGAGCTATCCAGGAATCGTCCCATGCACAGGGTCATACTTCACTCATATTTTAAGGCAGAGTCTATGATGGACGTGTGGAATCGTCGGCTACAAATGTGTGATTTTATTAAGATCACGGACTATCAGATAACGCAGCCACCTTCAACTCGGTAGTTGGCTTAATGCTGCGTTATCTGATAGCTCGTGATCTTAATAAAATCACATATTTGTAGCCAAAGATTTCCGCACTTCCATTATTCTGCCTTGAAATATGAGTGAAGAATGATCCTGTGCATGGGACGATTCTTGGATAGCTCAGTGTTTAGAGCATTGGCGTACTAAGTCAAATGTCCCGGGTTCAATTCCCGTGTCCAGGTGTCATTTTTAAATTTTCAGAATTGATCATATAAAGTTTTGTTGATATTTTCTTGAAGGCCCTTCTTAATGTAGGGGTGTATAGAATACGAGTTAATTTTTATAGCGTTTTATTTTTCCAAAATAAATAAAATATTGTTGCATTAAAAACAGTTTAATTTCCTTCACATGGTGATATCAACAGTTGTTGAATATCTTTCATGAGCATAGCAGCATTAGATGAGAAACTTTTTAAATGAAGAGAAAAAGTTGTCATTAAATTCCAGGACACCCTCGATATATATTCAAGAACTGTTGATACCGCTATGCGAGAAAAAAAACTATATTTCTAATAGAGCAATATTTTATTTACTTTGAACAAATTAATTTTGATAAAAAAAATCCCAAATACTGTAGCTTGATCGCGTCCTCTATTCTCCCAGCTTAAGAAGATATGACTGTAGTTGATGAATGAACTGTTTCAATTTCCTCGTTCATACTGAATACTGAATATTTTGTAGCTTTAATTATGCAATATTAATTACTATACATTATTCCAGAAGTAGAATTTATCAACTACATTTGAAACAATTATTTATGTATTCAATCATGTGTAATTAGGCTTAACGTAGTGCTATAAATAATGGTACATACAAAATAGCGAGCTCGGATGATTCATGTTTATATTTTTATCTCCTCATGGACACTATTTCAGTACTTGGATCGATTCCAGACTCTCCTTGCAAAACTTTTTAACACCACCTTTAAAATATCAGATTTTTTTTTTAAATAAATATAAAGTGTTATAAAATACAGTCCCGGGAATGTTGAAAGGTGTTTAAATAAATATGCTTTAACGCATAATGATCACATTTTGTTTTCAACATATTCTTAAACATCTTTTATAAATATATAAATTTTACTAAACTTTATTAATGTCACCCATCTGGGCTAAGCTCATTTTAATAACGTTAATCGGATATGAATTAGGAAGGTAGAACTTAGAAGAAATGTACCCTCTTTTGCGTGGATAATGAATTTTTATAAAAATTGCTTTTAGTACACCTGGCTGGCCTTCGAGCCCTGGGCTCCCAATAGCAGGCAAAACCAGATTATATTAGCCTGACATCTATTCTGTGTGCCCACAATTTGATACAAATTAAAAAAAAATATATCTTAAATGTTTGTCAATAAAAACAAATCAGGTAATTTTAAGTTCCCTTAGAAATTATTGAGGTGACTACTATGAATGGCAAGACGTGATAAATATTTACATAACTGTATCAATCATTTTTAGGAAATTGTTCCCGTTTGATATTTTTTCCCAATTACTAAGAGAGCCCAAGCATTAAATAAATTAACATTAGCCATTCCTAGTTTTTTAAACAAAGTGTACAATTCAATTTTCTCAGGGATAATTTTATCTGACAGCCATAAACAAAGTTACTTAATCTAGGTCAACATATTCATTAGTCACTTTTAATGGATACTATCACTACCTATAAAATAACACTAATAATACAGTAAAATGTTATCAATGTCACACGCAAGAAAATGATAGTTTTCTTAAATATCTTCCTATTTAAATTGGTCTGTACTTATGAATACGATTTTATCAATAGACCTACCTTAGGCAGCACACTCTTTCCAGCATGGATATTGAAATTACATTAGAGTAATTTAAATTAGATAAAACGTACTTAGAATCAACCAACAAGTTTGAAAAAAAAATTTCGTCTAGTAAACACGGAAATGTGTGTTTTAGGAATGGAGAAACGGTATAAATTCAACCACACATGGATCAACTGTTGAATATGGATATATGTATATGTAGCTTTATGTATTTTTTAGATATAAATATTCATCTATTAAACTATTTAGTATCACTTATCAAATAATTTTTACTTTCTCTCTATCTTACAGGTAGAGAAAGTATTGTGATCGTCAAAAAAATCGAACTCGAGATTTTGATGAATTTTGACGTTTCATGACTTCCTGAATCCGAAAAAGTGGTTTTTGAATTTCCGTCTGTCTGTCTGTCTGTCTGTCTGTCTGTCTGTACCTCCAACTAGAGCCTAAACTATTTTACCGATTGAGCTGAAACTTCATATCTAGGGTTTTCATAGGGTTGCCCCGAGGGGTTTTTGGAATTGGATATCTACCCCTAAAATTAAGGGTAGTTTACTGAAGGGCAAAAAGAGAAAAAGTTGATTTTCTCAAAATCGGCTCTAACGATTTTAATTAAATTTCATTTATGAACATAAATAAATATTCCAAACAAAATGGCTACTCTCAATATTTCGGCAAAATCGTTTTAAGGGCTCCGGTCTGATGCGTAAATTAACATTTTTTATAATAGCTCCGAAACTATTTGAGATATGAAATTACTTAGCATTACAAATATGTATATATATTTATAATACAAATATTTTATTCGAAACATATTTTTATAAAATCAATAACTTTCAATATATACGCAATTATATATATATTTTTAACTTTTTGGGCATTAAAGCTTAAGTATTGCGACCGTAAGAAAAACTAACCTGAAATGTTGATGGATGTCGACGTCTCATGACCCCCCGAACCCTTAAAAATAGTCTTTGCTATGCCGTCTGTCTGTGTGT
Source organism: Timema podura (assembly GCA_033556935.1). Lineage (NCBI taxonomy): Eukaryota > Metazoa > Arthropoda > Insecta > Phasmatodea > Timematidae > Timema > Timema podura. The sequence goes on along the minus strand of JAVRXN010000012.1, from coordinate 51,699,826 downwards.
CTATTAAAACTTAAAATTAAGGGTAGTTTACTGAAGGGCAAAAAGAGAAAAAGTCGATTTTCTCAAAATCGGCTCTAACGATTTTGATTAAATTTCATTTATGAACATTAATAAATATTTCAAACAAAATGGCTACTCTCAATATTTCGGCAAAATCGTTTTAAGGGCTCCGGTCTGATGCGTAAATTAACATTTTTTATAATAGCTCCGAAACTATTTGAGATATGAAATTACTTAGCATTACAAATATGTATATATATTTATAATACAAATATTTTATTCGAAACATATTTTTATAAAATCAATAACTTTCAATATATACGCAATTATATATATATTTTTAACTTTTTGGGCATTAAAGCTTAAGTATTGCGACCGTAAGAAAAACTAACCTGAAATTTTGATGGATGTCGACGTCTCATGACCCCCCGAACCCTTAAAAATAGTCTTTGCAATGCCGTCTGTCTGTGTGTCTATTAAAACTTAAAATTAAGGGTAGTTTACTGAATGGCAAAAAGAGAAAAAGTCGATTTTCTCAAAATCGGCTCCAACGATTTTGATTAAATTTCTTTTATAAACATTAATAAATATTCCAAACAAAATGGCTACCCTCAATATTTCGGCAAAATGGCTTTAAGGGCTCCGGTCTGATGCGTAAATTAACATTTTTTTAAATAGCTCCGAAACTATTTGAGATATGAAATTACTTATCATCACAAATATGTATATATATTTATAATACAGATATTTTATCCGAAACATATTTTTATAAAATCAATAACTTTCAATATATACGCAATTATATGAATTTTTTTAACTTTTTGGACATTAAAGTTTAAGTATTGCGATCGTAAAAAAAAAAACTAACCTGAAATGTTGATGTATGTCGACGTCTCATGACCCCCCGAACCCTAAAAAATAGTCTTTGCAATGCCGTCTGTCTGTGTGTCTATAAAAACTTAAAATTAAGGGTAGTTTACTGAAGGACGAAAAGAGAAAAATTTGGTTTTCTCAAAATCTGCTTAAACGATTTTGATTAAAATTCGTATCTAGGCGTTGATTAAGATTATAAATAAACTGGCTATTTTCATTTTCCTATGAAAATGATTTTTAGGGTACATTACAGAAGCGTTCATTTCCGTATCTCCACAACTATTGGAGAAACTAAACAACTTATCATTGCAAAATTGTAGGACTATTAGAAATAAAAAACTTTTATTTGACATAGATTTTTATAAAAACAGCAGTTTCTGAGATATTTGCAAATATATTAATACAATTTTGTGAGCTTTAGTTGTAAACATATACTACTTAAGTCTTAACGCAATAATACTCCAATGCCATAGAGTAATTAAATATAAGTAAGTATCTAAAAAAAGTATGTTATTTTTCCTTAAATCTCTTAGGAGAAATGTTTGCATAGCAATGATCTATCTCCATTTTAGACTCAATAGTCAATATTTACATTTTTTATTGGTCAAAATGTATAAATGAATAATTAAATATCAATGCGATGACTTGAAGATCTGCAACACCTTTTAAAATGTTAAAATTTTAACCAGAAATCGAAATTTTAAAACGAAGTGTTGACCCTTGTGGAAGACATTAAACTGTTTGAAATGTTCTTAGGTGGACAAAGATGCGCCTCTTTTCTCATTGATTCTATATCATTGTATATTATTTTATGCGTGTTCTTATGTGGAGTGGTGATGATACAATGTACATTATTCCGTTCCGAAATCTTACGAGTTTATAGAAAGAGAGAGAAAGTCTGTGCGGTGTGCCGTACCATTTATTTTCAAAGTATTAGTTGTTTTCAACTGGACTAAGATAGTTTTAAATATTTAAATATACATTTTAAAGTTGACCAAATAACATAACTATTTAGCCAAAAATATACTTAAATTATTGATGATCTCATTAGTATTCTTTACCAAATAATAAATATATAATTTTCCTGGGCCATATATGCCTCTTTTTGTTTTGTATGAATCTTAAGAACTATCATTTTGATGTAAGAGAAAGATGATGATTTCATTACTTGTTAAATCCACTAATTTTACTTTCTCTGAATCCCTAAGAGATAAGTATTGTGATCGTCAAAAAATTAGAACTTGAGATTTTGATAAATGTCTATGTATATCCCTGAAACAAAAAATAGTGATTTTCACGATCCCAATTCGTCTGTACCTATTGGTCTAAAACTTGGTATATGGGCTTTTCATTAGGTCCCTCCGAGGCATTTTTGGAATTAAATATCTAGCCCTAAAATTAAGGGTATTTTACTGTAGGGTGAAAAAAGATCAAATCGATTTTCTCGAAATTTAATCAACGATTTTAATTAAATTTTACATCAAGGCACTGTTTAATATTATTAACATGATGGTAACTCTCATTTTTTTTTCATGAAAATTACTTTGAGGTTACTTTACATAGGCGGAATTTTCCAATTTTCATTATTTCTCCGCAACTATTTGAGATATGAACCAGCTTACCATTATAAAGTTACAGTTCTATTAAATATAAAAATCTTGTATTTGAAATATATTTTTATAAAACTAATATTTTCCGAGCAGTAAGCAAATATATATACTTTTTAATTCGTGTCTTTGAAACTGAAATATATTTTTCTGCTCTTTGGTAGACAAAGATATTTCCCTTTTCTAAATTTTTCTGTAACAGAGTACCTAGTTCCTAATGACCATAGAGTAAGTAACAGTGTATATTATTTCATTTATAACCCTTTGGTGTAATGTTTCTGCAAGAATGTATAAATCTATTATTTCGTTTCACAAATCTTACGAGTTTTTAGTAAATGTATATTTTTAAGATAAAAGCGAGAGAAATCATATGCTGTCCGCTGAACTTATTATTTGTTCTGTTGAGGACAGTAAATGGGTTAATTTTGACTGCAAATTTTTTTTTCCTAGGAAAATCAAAATATTGTTACTACCGTAATATAAATAAAAATAAACTATGACATAATATTCAGTAAACAATATTTTGACCAATCAGAAGCTTTAGAGTTCTCAAATAGCTATGTGTTTATAATCTGCCAAACAAATTATTAAAATCCCAAAAAAAAAAGGGTATCTAAATGGTAAACATAAAGTGAAAGAGGGAAAAGGGGGGCAACTACAATATAACGCAAAGCTCTCCCTCATCTCACCCCCCCTCGCCCCCCAAAAAAACCTTTCAACAAAAAAATAATTTTCCATTTCAAACAATCCCTTGAATGGGGAAGTATTTTGTCTCCTGTATTTTAATAGGGCCACTCCCTAACACCCCCCTCCTGTTGGTCGCCAGTAACGAACCTTGTTCATAATCCCGGCACCCTTGTGGACAGACATGTTTCAAATCAACAGAAACACACACACACGTCCTGGTTACTGTCCATCTCTTTCCTCTTTATCTGTCCGTTTATCTGGTCCTCTGTTGTGTTTTCTTTCTTCCATCCACTTAGCTTAGCAATTCAGTGTCCGTATACAATTTTATTTTATCACCGCACCTCACTACCTGGTCAAGTTATACGAATTTACTCTAATAGAGTAAGAGTGAGGAAAGAGGTAATATACCTGCGTTTGTGTGGAGGAAGAGTGGCAAAAAAATTTTAGGACAAACCACCCTCAATAGACCCTACCGAGATTCGAACCCCGATATCCCTGCCATCAGCAGGAAATTCTAGCACGAGGGTGACGCCAAGGATGTGTAATACTACTTACAGGAGGGATGAATGAAAAATAAAAATGGCTGGCCAAATACTTTAATTCACTAATCATTCTTCAAATTTTTTTAATGATAAGCACACGTAATAGTCTGACATGAATGTGTCTAAACAGATTTAGAATTTAAAACAATCACAAATACCTGAGTGGCTTAGAATGTTTCTAATCTCACTCAGAAGATTTATTTGCTGGGGTGTGAGATGAGTGAAACTGTGAGATGATTCTTAGGGCTATTACATGGGGAGTGCGTTTTTATGCGTTTGGAAACCCGCATTTTTGAAGAAGTGGTTACATGTTTTTAAATATGGTTTTCACTAAACTGTAGGTGAAAATATATCAACAGGTCCTATCTCACTATAAAGTTTAAATGTTTTAGAAAAAAACTCAATTGCACTTTACGCCAATATTTGTACTTCTGAGGTTAAATTAAAACGATAGAGACCTAGAACTAGCCGTCCTCTATCAAATAAAGCCATGTTTGATTGGGTCACAACAGAAAATTTGAAGCAGATGCAGGATTGTATTTAAGATATATATATAAGCTACCAGACATTTTTTTAAACTTTTAATTCAAAGTTTGAACTCTTTAACTGGTCAAAACTTAAGCCTAAATGTTGTTGAAAACCATTTTAAGAAATATCAAACCACTTCGTAAATAATCCAGAATTTCGAAGCAGCTGCAACGCTTTCAGTGCTCCCCGTGTAACACCCTTAAGAGAGAAAACAGATACTCATCAGTAAGTCGGTTTATAAGATCAATTTTTTTAAGTTTCTTGGTTGAAAACACTTGTTTTTTATAAATATGAGATTGCAGACATTGCCATATATTTTTGAGCATAGTCTACCAAGTTTGGAAATATTAAGAGTTAAGAGTTAGAGTGGCAAAATAATGTAACACAACGCAAAATATTTAAATTATTTATCCCACAGGCCGGATGGAAAACATGGTGGGCCGTATTTGGCCCGTGGGCCGTAGTTTTAAAACCATTCAGTGACAGAAGCGCGCAGTACACAGTTGATATCAACTATATTTACCATGCGTGATACTGATACAGTAGCCCCATGGCTTCTTTGGTGCCGACTGACAGCTCACAGCTGACAGCTGATGGCTTTGAAAAGTTACCAGACCAAATAATGTATCCCTACGCCGAATCATATGATCTGCAAAAAACATGTGTTTAACAACTGTCACTTATGACAGTCAAAATTTAGGTATATACCTAAATGTTGACTGTCAGAAGTGACAGCTGTGAGCTGTCAGTTAGCACCAAAGAAGCCATGGAGCTACTGTACTAGCAGCGGCGTGGCGTGGAATGTTGCAGAAGTAAGCAGAGCTAATTTAAGCTAAAAGTGTCACTAAATTCCTCAATAGAAAAACGTAAATTTACTTAGAGCTATGCTGTTATACATCACATATTTCCCCTATCCCATACCATTGTTAAGTTGATAGTCAAAATAGAATACAATAAATTATATAATGTTTCTATTTAATGTCCCATGGACTTTGAAATATTTTTCAAATTAAAATTTTATCATTAAATTTTATTGAATTGTATTATTAAAAATCATAAATACATTTTTATATTGAACGCTAAAAATATACACCCTTTTCTGTCCAATAGCATACAGAAAATTGAAAATTATAAAACAATAAATAGTAAAATTTGAAGCGTTGTATACTTATGTGTGGCTTTACTCAAGATAAACTTTTATTTGTATTTTATGTGACTATCATAAGTTCAATATTTTAATCCATATTTTCTTTATTTACTCTAAATTATTATTTCATTTGTCTTTGATAATAACTTGGGTAGAGAGCATTACCAAATTATTTTTTCAAAATATTTAATACCTTCCATTTACAGTAAGTCATATTATCTTCTTTATACCGGGGAATTAGTCAAGGTCGTTAAGGGAACAGCATTCATGAAGGAAAATATCATCCTATTGCTGTATCTCTTATAGAAATATCAGTTATTAAACTTAAAAACCACAAAACAATTCTCAATCATCATAATGTTTTGATGTGACTGTTAAAAATGATTTATTTGTTTAAGAAAATATGGCTCTTATATTTCTAACAATTTACCATAATCTTCGAGCTATGACAATCCACGCAAAATATCTTTAAAAAGATTATAATTTTTCTTTTTATGAAAATATATTTTAATATAAAACTAACTTGAACTATGTTTTAAAATAACCATAACCCTTCTTAAACAAATTAAAAATTTCTTAAAGTTTGCAATTAATTTCAGCTTTTTAATAATGGAACTTAAGTGAAACAAATTCCTTATTACTTTTAAATTTCCTTATTACCTTTAAATTTAAAAATTGCGTCAATTTGTAGATGCAATTCTTACTTGCTCATATCAATAGAAAGTGTAGATATTGTGAAAAACATCGATCTCAAGATTATTACGAGTTTTTACGTTTTATGTGAATATGAACCTAAATCCATGGATTTTACCATTCTGTCTGCCCCCATGTCTGTATATCAGTCCATCCCTGACTATAGATTCAAAATGGTTTGATGGATTTTGTTCAAACGTAATATATTGCTGACGACTGAATTCAAAAAACTTGAAATATTTGACAAATGCCTCCTAAAGATTTGGTTACAAATTTATATCTTTGGAGAGTTAGAAATAATAATATTGTAAACTTGTTTTTGGGTTAAATTCGTTTATGGTTGGTTTACTGGTGACAGATTTTTTTTCAAGAACTTAAATTTTTTTTCAAGTGGCTCTAACCGTTTGGTTCAAAATTGGTATCAGGGGATTATTTTACATATCAATAATAATATATCTTTATTTATCTAAAATAATTAATTTATGGGTAGTTTAGTTAAAACAAATTATAGAAGATTAAAATGTTTTGGAAATTGACATATAAGATATAATTAAAAATGAGAATATGTAAAAAAAAATTTCATGCAGAGTAAGAATATGTTATTATGTTTACAAATAACAAATAATTTCAAGGTAGTTATCAAATAATTAATTTTAAAAATTTGAATATTGTTAAATACATTTAAAACAATTTGGTTTAAGATTTATGTATAGAGATTAATTATTCTCATTAACAAGAAGGTGTATTTGTTTTTACGAGTAAAACTTATTTAAGGGTAGTTTAGTAAAAACCACTTTTTGAAAATTATCTTCGGAACTATGATATACAATTTGATAAATTTTGTGCGATTGTATCATACCCTTAATTTTTTTTACTAAGCTACAGCAGTTCTCGTGATTAATGTAATAATTATTTTAAATTCTTCTATAATATAAAGATAGACTTATTGGAGTTTGAAAATAAAAAGATAAAATTACCCTTGACAAATATAATGCCATAGTTCATAAAATTTTGTGACATTATTATATTTTTATCTCAATTTAAAGTTAAAAAATACTCAAACTTCTAAAACGCTATCTCGAATTCCTTTTTTTTATTGTTAGATTTATTTTCCAATAGACCCTGTGTTTTGTGCTTCTTGTTTAACTGTTACAATAAAAAAATGAGATTTTGCTGCCAACATTTTTTTATGAGAAAATAACTTTACTTTGTGAATTAATATAAATGGATATCGATATTTAAAATTGAAAATTCGAACCCAAATTTAAATTATTCTCCTCTTCTAATTTCCCCAAAACTGTAAGCCAACATCATGAGATTAAATATTTTAAATATACCCCAACTAAAATTAAGTATTCATTATGGTATGTCCCTTGATACAAATAAATAATTATGAATATATAATTAATAATATATACTATTTAAACTAAATATTATAAGTAATCAATGGTTTATTTTGGCAAGCACTCGTGAAATATGTTTGAAAATAATTAAAAACTCGTTAGGGATACGTTCACCCTCAAACAACCAAAATATTTTCTTCATAATTTATTGAGAGGAAATCTAACGAGTTAACGACCGTCTATTTCCAGTTATTTTTATAGCACAAAGATAATAACCATTTTTTTAAAATTAAGATAATAACTATTATTCAAAAATACTATCGTTGAAAATAGAAGTTAAGTATAATCACCTAATTAAATATTTAACCCATGGTATACCCACTCTAATGATGGATTAAATAGAAAAGTTATATTAGACAATTACGGTTATATCCGCATCTAAATATGATATTTAAATTGAAAAATGACAACTGAACACTGGAATCAAACCCAGGACCTTTGCCTTAGAACTTTAAAGCTCCTTGCTGGGGAAAAATTAACCAATAAGAGTTGTAGTTTGGGAAGAAAAAAGATGATATTCAAATATAAACCTCATAATAGAGAAACTACTACTTTTTTATAAGCACCGCGTCTTACTACCCGTTCAGGTTATACGCTTATGTAATAGTTACACTAATGGTTTAGGAATTAGGAAGGTTACATTTATAGGAAGTGTACCCGCATTTGCGTGGAAGAAGAGTGGAAAATCAGTTAAGAAAACCCCCTCAGTGCATCCAACAGTGATCGAACCCCAATCTCCCCCGTCTTCAGCAGTCTAGTCCAACACGAGAGTAGCGCGTTAACCACGCGGCTACTGAATAGGGTGGAAACTATTTTAAGTAAAGTTTTTTAATATATTTTATGGCGTAGTATCAGTTTATATAAACACTTTTATATTTTGTTTTAATAAACGTTATTTCAAGGTGATACACATTTTAATAGCAGTCTCGCGAACATCAGCCTACCCATTACTAGGCCAAGCTAGAGTTTTTGATTCTAGACACTTAGTGGATAAAAAAATAAGTGAAACAAATTATAGGATTAAGAGTGACCTGGTGGTCTAGTTGTAAGGTGTCGGACTTCTGTGCTAGGGGTCCGGGGTTCCATCCTCGGTCCCGGCACAGATTTATCTGATTGGCAAACCCTTCCTTCACCTCTGACAAGACGTGTATTAATCACAACTTGTGGATGTATAGAATGCCAGGCCTCCACCGTGGTTCGGATCCCACGTTAAACTGTAAGTCTTCCATTTCATCTCACAATCATCCTACCATTACACATTAGCTTAAGTGCGTATAACTCGAACGGGTAGTAAGACGCAGTGCTAATGCTAATAATAATAATAATAATAATAATAATAATAATAATAATATAATAATAATAATAATAAATAATAATAATAATAATAAAGGATTGAGGTTCGTTAAGTATCATAAAGTTTTAAGCCACTTCGATGGTCAAATGGTATAAGGGCGTCACCCTAAAATAAGACTGGACAGTAAGTGATGGAGAAATCTTGAGTTCAAATCCTGGTTTGGTGTAACTAGGGTGGTTTTTTTTCCTAAACTCTTTCCACGTAAATGAAGATACACATTCTTTAAACTCAACTTCCCTGGTCCCTAGCACACTATAGAAGTTCATATGTATATTCATACAGCACGAACAGGTAATAAGAATTGTTAAAAACAACTAAAAGTACAGATATAAATTTTAAATAATCATTTATCAGCTATTCAGTCTTGTAAAAAAGTATGTTTTATAATAGCTGATAGAGATTAAATAAATTTTAAGTTTTATTAGTCCTTTTAATTTGCGCACGCTATGCTTTATCTTCTATCCAGTACATCCTATTTAAGAAAAATCCCCCTCGATATATCCGAGTGAGATTAAAACCCTGACCTCCATGCTACAGGCGAAATTAACCAGGCGAGTCTGGCGACCTAAGCCACGTTCCCGCCTATACGGGGCGTGAGTAATTATTTGAAGAAAATATTCAATAAACATTTATAGATTATTTATAAATCATCTCTGAGGTCTATAATCGATAATTTTAGTATTGGCCCAACAACCTTAAATTGACTCCGGAGCAAAGAGTTCCAGGTTCAAAAACTCTCATTGGTGAAATGTGGGTGTCTTATTTCATAGTGATAAATTAAAGACCGTGGTGCTGGGTGTTGTGTCTGTTCTAGATTTAAGTTAGTTGATAAGTCGTGTGTTGATATAATAAGTCTGTTTAGAAAGTGCACGTTAAATACTTTAAATATAAAAATAATAGACACGCCCTCTCAAAGTCTTCATCAAAGAGAGCTTGTACCATTCGGTATATTCCCAAAGAAAAGTTAGTAAAGCATCTCTTTTAGACGTAAGAGAATTGCGGATTTTAGTGGATCCTTCATCCTGCGGGAAAGTTACCGACATCCTTGATGAGAGAAGTAGGATTAGTAGAGACATTACCTCCCGAGATAAGGTGACACACAAGCTTAAGACTCCTCGATAACCCCCCCCCCTTCTTGAATATGTATGAGGGAACTAGAAGGTTAGAATTACCTCGTGACATGTGTAATCACCTTTAAGAAACTTATTTCTCCACGAGAGAGTGTGTGAACATTTGTACAACTCATCAGTTGATCGTTTAAAATAAGACTTTTTTTTAAAAAAGTAACGACACCAGATACGGACAGAATATACCTAAAATAATCAACTCTTACCTAAAGTTGAGATGTAGGGTACGTAGAAAAAGGGATAGTGTTTTTACGGGAAAACTTTTTTTTTACCTATATAAATAAAATATTGCTACAGTAAAAATATTTAATTTAATTTTCTTCCCTTGATGACCTCAAAAGATTGTTGAATATCTGTCATGAGCAAAGCGAAACATTTTAAATTAAGAGAAAAACTTGTCATTAAATTATAGGACACCCTTCCTCGACAGATATTCAACAACTGTTGAAATCACCGTGTGAAGAAAATTAAACTATGTTTCTATTGTGAGAATTATTTGATTGATTTTGACAAAAAAAATATTTTGATATAAAAAAATGAAAAAAATACTATCCTTAGTTCCAGTTTCCTAAATCACAATTTATTAATATTACTGTAATTATAAATGCTAACGTTTAAAAGAAAATAATAAAATCCTAAAAACAGAGTGTATAAGCCAAATTAATTCCCATTAGTTTTAAAATTCAAAGAAAGTACTGGCCTTGTAAATCAGAGAAAAGGATTACATACAGCCATTGATTAGTTGCCAAAACATTTTCATCACCACGCCTTACTACCCATTCAGACTATATGCATATATGATAATTACTCTAATAGAAAAGGGATGAGGTAGGAAGAATTTTTAGAAATAATCTACCTGAAACTGTGTGGAAAGGAGAGTGAGAAAAAATTTAGAAAAAACCACCCTTATTAGACCTACAGGTATGAGAACCCTGATCTCCCCGTCATCAGCAGGCCAGTCTAACACGAGAATGATACCTTAGACCGTTCGGCCACCAAAGCCTGTTAATATTGTTTGTTTTTATTTAATTTTTTAGCACCGCGTCTTACTACCCGTTCAGGTTATACGCTTAAGTACTAATTACACTAATGGTATTAGGAATTGGCAAGGTTGAATTAAGAGGAAGAGAACCCGCATTTGCGTGGAGGGAGAGTGGAAAAACATTTAGGAAAACCACCACCAGTTTACCCGACCGAGATCTGAACCTGATCTCCCCGTCCTCGGCAGTAAAGCTCAACAGGACTAGCGCGTCAGCTAACTACGCCACCGAGGCGGGTAATATTGTTTGTTAAACTCTTTGATTGTATTTAATTATATCAAAAACAATTATAATAAGAACTGTGGGTGTGACACGTCTTGCTAACCATCCGAACCACACATATATAAACACTAATGAGGTAGGAGTAGGAATAAAGAAACGTATAGGAAATGTATTCGCATTTGTATGGGGATGGATTGAGAAATCATTTAAGAAAAACACAGGATTATGTGCGACAAGGATTTGGACCCATCCATCCTGACAGCATGCAAACCAGACAAGAGAGTGATGCCCAATAGCGTGTATTTTAATTTATCCACCGTAAAGAAGTTTATAGCTATTTTTTTTACAGCACCGCTTCTAATACGGTTAGGGCTATACGCTTATGTAATAATTAAGCTAATGTGTTAGGGATGAGGAAGGTCGGACTAAGAGGAGGTGTACCCACATTTGCATTAAGGTAGAGTGTAAAATAATTTAGGATAAACCTCCCTCAGTACACCCAACGGGGATTCATACCCGATTCCCCTTCACTGATCAGTTGACTATCGTGAGAGTGACGTCTTAGACAGTTCAGACACTGAAGCGGGCTGTGCCTTTTTTTTTATATTATTAAATTATAGTTAAGCCTTTTAAGTAATTATCTTCATGGCTTTACTGGTTTATATTCGATTACTGTGTAGTAAAATTCTACAAAATTACGGTGGGGCGTTAATAAAACGCAAGCTAAGCTCAGTATCTTTTACTGTCTATACAGGATGATTCTAAACAGATTGTAAAACTTTTTAATGTTAGATTGGGAACACTAAAATTACCTTTTTCGTTAATTAATTTGTGTCCACAGACGTCACCCTTAAATCTAGAGAGAGAGGTTGGTCTTACAAGATCTTTTCCATTTCCATCGGTCGCCCCAAACGCTAGATTCATGTCAGCCATCTCCGTACGAAGTCGAGGTACGAGTGACTGCGGCGAAAAATAAGACAACGCGCCGCCCAGCAACGCCCTCTAGCACCAAAGGGTGTCGTCGATGGACAAACATTCCCTGACAAAATTGGTTTGTTTTAGTGTTCCCTAAACAATTTCACGTGATTTTTTTTTGTACAAAATTGCCCCAGACAAATTAGGTTATCACAAGTTTTGCGCTCGGAGGTTCGTAAACACAAAAAGACAAGGGTCTCATTCAAGTTTGTACAAAGCGCTTAGAATCAGGTATGATAAAATTATTTTCGCCAAAATAAAAATAAAAATTATTTAGTATATATATTAAGTATAATTTTTCATCCATAGGAATCTAAACTTTTTTTTTAATATTTGTCTCGCGCATTGATATTTGAATATTTTTAAATGAAGAGAAAAAAGTTCTGGTCAAACTGAGCGATGCCCAAAGCACGTATTCAACAATTGTTGAGATTAATATAAGTAGCAAATAAAATTAAACTTCCATAGTAGAGACATATTTGATTTATTTTGGTTGAAAATTATCATTTTTTTTGTATAAAAAACTTCAAAAATACTGACCATAGCTAACTTTATATTCCATACTCCACCTTAAACGAGAGATTCTAAGTTAAACTTTATATCTCTATCAATGATAGTTTTCATCTTTAAGTGTTGGTACTAATTCACTCATTAGATACATGTTTGAATAACTAAATATAAAATCTACTCTATAGTAAAAGTTAAATCATTACTAACCAATAATACTGTTAAAATAAAGTCTATATATAAACTAAATATAGTAAGAGATGTCTCTAAAAAATTTAAACCAAGAAAAACAAATATAATATTTTTCAAAACAATATGATCTGTGAATTTAATCTATCATTTATAAAATGGGCCCTAAAACAAATATATTATAAGGACAGTATATTATATAGTTTACTAAATATTCGTCATAAGTACTCACCAATTTTGTGATAACGTAGAAAATGAGGTTCAAAACTAGTAGCTTCCACTTTTTACTTGAAAAATAAAGTTTTTTCCGTACAAATAGCATGTAATCCTACCAATAGTTCATGTATTAACAAAATGCGGGTGGCATATAATAGGATTGTTGTGATAATTTAGCCGTTTTTATTAGTCAGTTAAATGAAAGAACTGATACTTTAAACACATTTTTCGAATCGATTCTAAAGGTAAATTTATCCTGATGCTTTTAGCTTCAGTTCTTAATAAATATGTAGATTATTTTATTAAATCCCAAGATTTAATAAAACTTGTGATATTTATTAGATGTATTAAATACGTGTTTTTTAACGGCAACAATTATTTATCTATAGAAGTATATCAAATATATTTATTGGTTTTTACTCACTTTAGATATAGTTCTACCCGCAAACAGTAGTTATATTTTATCTTGGAGCTAGAAGTATTTCAAACAAACCTTTAAGAACACACACTAATCTAGTTTCAGGAGAAATGTTATTTAAATTTAAAGCGCAAACGCAGTTCATTTGGTGCAGTAATGAACAAAAGCTAAGGAACTATGCTTTAAAATAAGTTTAGGTTTTTTGTGAGATTAAAAAATGTTAAGTTCTAATTTAACACTAGAAAATCTACATAAGCGTAGAAATAGATTTTTTTTAAATTACACTGTATACTTCGGTCAAATCACGCCCAAAATTTTGAAGTTTATAATGTCAGCTTTATTTATCGATTTAATTTAACTTAATTTTTAAATGTATATATTTTTTCAAGAGATTTAAAAATTATATTGTTGTAAATTAAAAATAATTAACTATTATGTATATTTTTTTAATTGATGAATCAATATTTAGTACTATCTTAAACTTTGATTTTGCGAAACGACGCCGATGAACCCGCACTCGACAAGCGTCGGGTCGCTACTGCAGGTCTTCGGCCGGCCTAACTGCCACTCCCCCTTACGACACACGAGGACACACGGAAATGCCGACATACACGAGGTAAGATCGAAGGCTCATGTCTGGGATGGCAATTTTTTTTTCTTATACATCGTAAAAACTAATCTACACCTTCATATTTTAATTAAGGTCACAAAATAACTATTTAGTCATACGAGAAGGTTATTTACGTAAATAAGTCAAGTGTCACGTTTTTTTATTGATCTAAGGGTCCCGAGATTGATACCAGAAAGGGCACTATTAAATTGGATTAATTTTCTTTCCATACATGGTAAATTAAAATTTTGGGTTCTGGTTGCTGTTTTTGTTATTGTTTTAAGCACCATGTCTTACTGATTGTTAAGTTTATAACTATGTGTAGTAAATTAAGCTAATGAGTTAGGGATAAGGAAGGTTAAATAAAATAAATTTACCCACATTTGCGTGGAGAGAAAGTGGAAACCCATTTGTATTATTATTAATACTAAGATTAGTATTATTATTAACACCGCGTCTTACTACCCGTTCGGTTTATACGCCTTACGCTAATGTGTAATGGTAGGGATTGTGAGATGAAATGGAGGACTTACAGTTTAACGTGGTATCCGAACCACGGTGGAGGCCTGGCAATCCTCACATTCAAGTTGTGATTAATACAAGTCTTGTCAGAGTTTAAGGACTTAAACAATAATGTGTTAGGCAAGAGTAAGATTAAATTTAGAAGAAGCGTACCCGCATTTGAATGGAGTAAGATTGTTAAATCATTCATGAAACAAAATCTCAAACACATCCAACCAAGATTCGAACCCTGATCTCCACATCATCCGGAGTTAAGTCTAGTGTGAGAGTCACGCCTTAGACCATGCGTACACACAAACGAGTGTGGATATTTAAAATCATGACAATTTAAGGATCCTATGAAACCATTATTTAAAGTAATCATGTAACCAAGTGGAAAGCAATATTTGAAAAAAAAGTATTATTTTCTTGATACAAATCTGAGCACGATTTACGTTTCTAATTATTTTGTTTAATTGGTCTGTTCTTCCTAATGCCGGGATCACGATCAGCTTAAGGTTAACTTAACGTAACTTAACTTAAAGGATATCCTCGTGTTTTTAAATGGCAGCGATCACGATGCAGTTAACTTAACTAAGAGATGTCCTGGGAGGTATTTCACATTAAGTGAACGTTACTTGAAGGGTATCACGTGATCTATCCAGCCAATCACTATGCGAGTGATGTCAACAGGGCTATTTAGTAATTCATTTGTTGGTATTATGACTAAGGTTGACTCTTTAGCGTAAGTTCTTCTGATCAGACATTAAAAAAGTTAAACTGAAATAGGAAAGCTAAATTTATCAAGAAAGTTTAGTAATAGATATTTATTATATCGATTGAAAACTGTAAACATTCACAGATCATCACTGTAAAACTAGTAAAAATCACAGATCATACTCGAGAATGAAGATGTTTGACTCGATTTGTTACGTTGAGTTACGTGAATCGTGATCACACATCTGTTTTCTTAAGTTAAGTTAACGTTAACTTAACGTAACGTTCACTTAAAATTAAGTTGATTGTTATCCCGGCATAAAACGGCGATAAGTTGCTTCTAATGAAGTTTCTAACTTATATCGGAAAGATAATTAGGGGGATGAAATTATGATTACGTCCTTTTCAGTTTTTTACTCACCATCATAACTATCAATTAGTTTGCGTATTATCACTTGCAAGCAACGGCCCTGGCATTTTTTTTACTAGATTTTAATTGACTCTTATCTCTTATCGTATCTAGCTATTCAGTACAGCTAATGGAGAGGCCGACAACTTATACCACGTAACCCCTGCTAGGTGTTCTCCATTCTAATAAATTCTCGTTCATAAGATTGTTATCTATGCAAAATTTTATTACAAATATCGATTTCTTTGGATATTTGTTTCTGTATTGACAAAATAATTTAAAGATTTCCAATCAATATTTCATTATTTTTAGTTAAAAGCTTGATAGATCGTTAATTAAAATGGCTGCACAGTATTATTGGAAACATGGCTGTCAGTATCAAGATTTGAAAGTCAATGCTAAACTATTTTACATTCAAAACTAATTAATGTTGCTGTATGCAACTCTAACTATGAATGGTAATTTATCGTCCAATAAATCGTTAGTTTCATAGTTATTTATGTATTTTTTTAAAATTGGTTAAGTATGGTTTCAACTAAAAAAACTACATTCTAGAACATGATAAATGGATGTTTTACAGATTAATTAAACTTTATTTTCATAAAGAATGATAATAATTAATTAAAATAAACAAAAATATTTTGGTCAGCTTATTAACTAACAAGTGACTAGAGGTGACCTGGTGGTCTAGGGGTAAGGTATCAGACTTCTGTGCTGGCGTCCGGGGTTCAATCCTCGGTCCCGGCACAAATTTATCTGATTGCCAAACCCTTCCTTCACCTCTGACAAGACGTGTATTAATCACAACTTGTGAATGTGAGGAATGCCAGGCCTCCACCGTGGTTCGGATTCCACGTTAAACTGTAGGTCCTCCATTTCATCTCACAATCACCCTACCATTAAACATTAGCGTAAGTGCGTATAACCCGAACGGGTAGTAAGACGCGGTGCTAATAATAATAATAATAACAAGTGACTAGAAATGTCTGTAGATTACTAATTTTTGTAAATTAACAAACTGATAAAAATAGGGAAAAAGAGGTTTGGTGCAATTAAGGATTCTCCTAGTTGAAATAAATGGTGATTTGGATCATGTTGGCCATTGGAAGTTTGAAGAGGTTAAGAATTTTTTTTAATCCTACCTGAAGTGTTTGTTTTCTTATGACTCACGTCTTTATGGACGGCGGAATAATGTTTCGATGTACTGAATAAATGTTTTGTGTTTACATTTATTGTGCTGCTTTATTTTCAAATGTTATAAATATCAAGAGTTAGGTTAGGTTAGATCATAAAATGCAGTATCTGCTTGCTCCAAATCGTCCTATATTGGTTGGTCCAAACTGCATCCAATTTATTTAAAAAGTCTTCGCCTAAACGTCCTCTCTGTATTGGTCCAAACGGATCGTTTTCCTGGGCGATTGTGTCAAACTTCTTACAGCCTAAATACATGAATTCATACGTCATGAAAAAGAAATCGTAAACACAACTTTTTATAGTAGAATATTAAGGAGAAATAAAAATGTACATAAGCACCTTATTTTTTTATATAAATCTTGCGTTATTCACATTTTTCACTAGGAAAGAAAATTACTATGATATAGGTCTTTTGTGTTTCATACTTAAAAATATAACACAGAAACTCTTATATATCTATAAATTTTAAACGCCATTTAGGAATAATTTTTTTCTTAAAATCTATCATTAAAATTTAACATATATTTATTATTTCAATGATGTTCTAAATATTTAAAATACATACCTTATTTGATTATATAAATTATCAAATATATATTTGATCAAATAAGGTATATTTATATAAATACATACATACATGGTATGTATTTCATTTTTCAAGGAGCAGTAGAATATTAAACAAATGTTTCTAGATTCCACTAAGTGTTCTCTTTTTGTTTATGTATTGAAAAAACCTACAAAATGTATTTAAAGAATACTTTTTAACTAATAACTGAAATTTTCACTGTAAAAGTCAATGGCATACATTGACCCATTCCGGGACGCACGCATTGTCACTAAGTGTAGAAATGAACTAAGGACTCGTAAGGAAATAGTCCAGAGATTATCGAATATGAGACTAGGTCACTTTATTTCGATAAAAATAAATGTCACATACCTACATAATTTATCATAAAATTATATTACATTGTAATTAGGAATAGAATGCTTCGGTGGCCACATGGTTAAAGGCGTTACTCTCGTGTCAAGACTAAAATGCTCATTACAGGGAAGTTGGGTTTAGAATCCGGTGGGGTGTACTAAGGGTGGTTTTTCTAAAATGGTTGTCCACACTCCCTCCACGAAAATGAGGGAACACTTCCTCTCAATATAGCTTTCATCATCCATAACACATTAGCGAAGTTAGTATATATGCGTATAAACTTAACGGGTAGTAAGACGCATTGCTAAAAATAGAATAAAAGAATAAGAAAAATTATTTTTTAAATTGGTTACTAAGTCATTTTTAAAAATTTAAAATTTCCAAGACCCAGTCATTAGTAAATTACCTCTAAATCAATTTTTTTGCTCTCAAAATACTCCTTTTTTCCACTGGCATTGTACTAAAGACATCTTTTTTTTAGTACCACGCCATACTACCTGTTCAGGTTGTTGTACACATATGAACTAATAATACTATAAAGAGATAGGGACGAGTAAGGTTGAATTTAAGAGGTCCACATTTGCATGGAGGGAAAGTGAAAAACCATTTATGGAGAAAACCACCCTGGTTATAACCGACCGGGTATCAAACACCGATCTCCCTGTCATCGGCAGTCCAGTCTATAGCGAGAGTGATGCCTTAGACCATGCAGCCACTGAAGGTTATATCTCTTATATCTTTTGTCATAATGTGGTACACAGAATCTTAAGCAATATTGACCATATCCAGTTATATTATATTCTCGTGCATCATTAGGATGGAATAGTTAAATGTCGAGGAATTTAATTAAGTCACGTGTGTACAAAGCGGTCCCTCTGGATTGTTTGTGCAGAGCTACTGGTCGGGACGTTTTCTGAACATTACTCAGAGCACGAATGCGCAGAATAAATATCGTCACAGTTTAACGGTGACATTAAATTAAGGTAGGGATGTATGGACTGTGAGTTAAGAGAAGTGTTTGTATAGACTTCATAGCCAAACCCCCTTTTTTGGCTTCATTATATTATTATTATTATTAGCACCGCGTCTTACTACCCGTTCGGGTAGTACGCACTTACGCTAATGTGTAATGGTAAGGTGATGGGTGAGATGAAATGGAGGACCTACAGTTTAACGTGGGATCCGAACCACGGTGGTGGCCTGGCATTCCACACATTCACAAGTTGTTATTAATACACGTCTTGTCAGAGGTGAAGGAAGGGTTTGAGCAATCAGATAAATCTGTGCCGGAACCGAGGATTGAACCCCGGACCCATAGACCGCCGGGTCACCCTGTTTCGGTGAGAACACTGTAACTTTCTTCACACGATGATATCAACAGTGGTTGAATATCTGTCACGAGTATGGTTACATTAGATGATAAACTTTTTAAATTAAGATAAAAAGCTGTCATTGAATTCCAGGACAACCTTGACAGGTATCCAAAAACTTTTTTAGATCACCTTGTGAAGAAAATGTAACAGGTCATACTGAAGATATATTTGATTTATTTTACCAGAACAAATATTTTGATACAAAAACAGCAAAAATATTGTCCTTTGCTCACGTTCTCTACATACTTACGCTAAGGAGATGGAATCCGTGTTGTTGGGAAGATATAATTTTATTAATCTCAAACCCGTATCATTTTTCAACACGCGCCTCGGTGAATCCGTGGGTTAAGGCGTCGTATGGTATGGCCGGTGATATGGTGGTAGGATTTCTAGTGGAAGCTGAATGTATTTTTTTTTATCCAAATTGGGTTTTAACTCTTCTTCCACACTAATATGGGTATATTGCCTTTAAAAGCAACTGGTCGATTTCTGGATAGTGTCTTTTTTATATTGACAAAACTTTTAATTTTTCCTTAAAAACTGAACAAGCAAACCGTAAAACCGTAAAACGTAATGTTGAAAATGTTTAGTGACATTTTATATTACAAAAGTAATACCCTCTTTAACAACCACTACTAAGATCCTATCATACATATCAACAACAATAAAACCCTTGTCGACATCTGTTATCAATACATCCTCAAACATACCAACAGCAGTAAAGCCCTTGTCAACATGTGTTATCAATACATCCTCAAACATACCAACAGCAGTAAAGCCCTTGTCAACATCTGTTATCAATACATCCTCAAACATACCAACAGCAGTAAAGCCCTTGTCAACATCTGTTATCAATACATCCTCAAACATACCAACAGCAGTAAAGCCCTTGTCAACATATGTTATCAATACATCCTCAAACATACCAACAGCAGTAAAGCCCTTGTCAAAATCTGTTATCAATACATCCTCAAACATACCAACAGCAGTAAAGCCCTTGTAAACATGTGTTATCAATACATCCTCAAACATACCAACAGCAGTAAAGCCCTTGTCAACATCTTATCAATACATCCTCAAACATACCAACAGCAGTAAAGCCCTTGTCAACATCTTATCAATACATCCTCAAACATACCAACAGCAGTAAAGCCCTTGTCAACATGTGCTATCAATACATCCTCAAACATACCAACAGCAGTAAAGCCCTTGTAAACATGTGTTATCAATACATCCTCAAACATACCAACAGCAGTAAAGCCCTTGTCAACATCTGTTATCAATACATCCTCAAACATACCAACAGCAGTAAAGCCCTTGTCAACATCTGTTATCAATACATCCTCAAACATACCAACAGCAGTAAAGCCCTTGTCAACATATGTTATCAATACATCCTCAAACATACCAACAGCAGTAAAGCCCTTGTCAAAATCTGTTATCAATACATCCTCAAACATACCAACAGCAGTAAAGCCCTTGTAAACATGTGTTATCAATACATCCTCAAACATACCAACAGCAGTAAAGCCCTTGTCAACATCTTATCAATACATCCTCAAACATACCAACAGCAGTAAAGCCCTTGTCAACATGTGCTATCAATACATCCTCAAACATACCAACAGCAGTAAAGCCCTTGTAAACATGTGTTATCAATACATCCTCAAACATACCAACAGCAGTAAAGCCCTTGTCAACATCTTATCAATACATCCTCAAACATACCAACAGCAGTAAAGCCCTTGTCAACATCTTATCAATACATCCTCAAACATACCAACAGCAGTAAAGCCCTTGTCAACATTTTATCAATACATTCTTACACAGATAAACCAAAGTTGCCTCGATTTATTACAAAGCCGAGACGCCTTTTTATTCTCCTCAAGCCACTTTTACCATTTTATTGGAAGATTTCTCGTCCCCAGCTTTTATAATCTCATTTTGTGTGTTGCGATGACAAGTGTGTCTTCATGGGCATGGAATATTGACGTCACGTAAAGGCAGTCAACACTTTGAATAAAACATTAGGGAGGAGAGGTAAGACGTTCTATACGGGGGATAATCCATCAAATTACGGTAACTTGGAGGGGGTTGGAGGGGAGGATATAATACAAGACTTTCCCTTCACACCAGAGTACCATCTGCTCTATTCTATTGTGTCACTTGCTCCAAGCATACTTGTTCTAGTACTCGCTAACGTTGGTGTGTTTCGTGTTCGCTTTATTTCAGAAAATAGTATTAGTTTCGTGTATTGTACTAATTTATTTTTCTGTATTTTTTATTTTTTGAAGGAAGTCTTCATATTGGGGACACATCAGTTTGCCTAAAGTCATTTGGCCTAAAAACTAAACCAAAAGTCATTTGGTCTAAAACTAAACCAAAAGTCATTTGCCCTAAAAACTAAACCAAAAGTCATTTGGTCCTAAAACTAAACCAAAAGTCATTTGGCCTAAAAACTAAACCAAAAGTCATTTGGTCTAAAAACTAAACCAAAAGTCATTTGGCCTAAAAACTAAACCAAAAGTCATTTGGTCTAAAACTAAACCAAAAGTCATTTGGCCTAAAACTAAAACCAAAAGTCATTTGGTCTAAAACTAAACCAAAAGTCATTTGGCCTAAAAACTAAACCAAAAGTCATTTGGTCTAAAACTAAACCAAAAGTCATTTAGTCTAAAACTAAACAAAAGTCATTTGGCCTAAAAACTAAATCAAAAGTCATTTGTCTAAAACTAAACCAAAAGTCATTTAGTCTAAAACTAAACCAAAAGTCATTTGGCCTAAAAACTAAACCAAAAGTCATTTGGCCTAAAATAATTTGGCCTAGAAGTCATTTGGCCTAGAAATCATTTGGCTTAGAAGTTATTTGGCCTAAAGTCATTTGGCCCTAAATGTAAATTGAAAACCTTCGGATATCTTCGGAAAGTAAAATTTACTGTTAGTTGTGTCATCTGAATATAGATAGCACAACTGATGCGAGATAGTTACAATATTTCTAAAAATATTGACATGTCTCCTACATAAAGCTTTAACCCAACAAACCTATAATATTAATTCTACAAACAAAAACAATAGATCAGTAGCTCACTAAACACTAAACCAACATTTTCGTATATACATTTCCAATCTTAGTTTTTAATTAGTATATTTCATGGTATAAATTAATATGAACGAAGATATTAGCGAAAAACAACAAAGAACACAATTTTCAGCACCTCTTACGCCCGGTAAAAATTGTATGCTTACAATCAAATGATGGGTACTTTTGACAACTTATTTAGAAAGGTAAAGGGAAAGTGGAAACCAATATTCAGCTCATTAGCTTGGAATTTTTCTGAAGTGACACCCGATTTTCACCTAAAACTACTGGACTAAAGCAATTTAACCCTACATGAACATTTTTTTTAGCTAGGCCTATTGTATTATATAATTGTATTGTATAATAGCAACGTATGAAATAAATTTTGCCGTGAACATCAATATCATGACGACATATATATATATCAAATTAAATTATGGGCTTAACTAGATCCTTAATATTATTATTATTATTATTATTATTATTATAATGAGAAAATTTTGTGTGTGTGTGAGAGAGAGAGAGAGAACGTGAGAGAGTGTAAAGAGAGAGAAAGTGAGAAAAGAGCGTAAAAAAGAGTGAGAAAGTGAGTGAAAGTGTAAGAGAGAGAAAGTGAGAGAGAGTGTGGAGAGAAGTGAGAGAGAGTGTAAGAGAGAAAGTGAGAGAGAGTGTAAGAGAGAGTAAGTGAGAGAGTGTGAGAGAGAGTGTAAGAGAGGAAAGTGAGAGAATGTAAGAGAGCGAAAGTGAGAGGTGTGTGAGAGAGAAAGTGAGAGAAGTGAGAGAGTGTGAGAGATAGAAAGTGAGAGTGTGTGAGAGAGTATGTGAGGGAGAATGCCTGATAAATTGTGTGAGAGAAATGTGTGTAAGAAAGGAAGAGAGTTTGAGTGAAATTTTGGGAAAAACTTTGTGTAGTAGTTTTACATTCAAACTATCATTAAGGGTATAGGTTTTTAAGAAATATTACTATATTACAATATATTTAAAGTTGGCCCTTAGCTTGTATAGCCTATTGCTTTCAGAAGCTTTATTATATTTGATGTTCGATAACTTTAATGAAATAAGGTAGCTTAACACTTAATTATATGTGTATGAATAGTAAACTTTGTCTAGAAGTTCAACCGCTCATTTAGGTTGTAGGCTTGTAGAAATTATTACTATATTAGCTTACCTCGACTTATTTAAAAAAAAAGTCACGAGTTTTGAACTTATTATCCTCTTCAAACATACATTGATATATCGCATTTA
The DNA here is from genome assembly GCA_033556935.1 of Timema podura. Lineage (NCBI taxonomy): Eukaryota > Metazoa > Arthropoda > Insecta > Phasmatodea > Timematidae > Timema > Timema podura. The sequence goes on along the minus strand of JAVRXN010000012.1, from coordinate 51,676,248 downwards.
TTCTTACAAATTAGCGAATTATGTCAAAAAGCCACATTTCCTTGTATATGTATAAGAAAGAAAGAGATATCCGAAAGTTTTCTTCTCTCTTACACAATGGTGTGCCGATGACCACTCGAAAATTCTAGTCATACAGAGATCAATAAGTAACCTTGGTTATAAGGACCCATCAAGATATCCAAATAAATCTTAAAATTTGAGATTTCTCAGTGGGAGTTGGAGAAATGGTGGGAGGGGATGAGTAGGGAGCTAAACATTTAGAAAACTAATACATTCAAATAATAATCTGTGTGGTAAAGAACTTAAATTCATTAAGCAGGTATGGGAGTCAATACAAATAAATATTTAAATAATAATAATATTAGTATTAATTTAAAATGGCATTCTGAAAATGAGTGGCGATGAACTGTAATAGAAAAAACCTTCTGATATGAGGTATAAAATGAATCAGGTAGAAATAAATCAAACTCCAGATAGCCAAAATAATATTAGATTCAAAATTTCTCAAAGTGAGTTGAGAAAAGGGGCTTAGGTATGGGGGAGGTTCTAAATCTATAAAACAAATAGAAACAACTACATCTCGGTGCAATGTGATATAAAATTGAAATTTGGCAGGCCGGTAAATACACAATTCCAAATAACTATTAAGTCTGAATATTTTAAAATGGAACTCCAGGAAATAAAGGGGGGAAGGGGAGAATTTATAAACAAAAACTTTTAGGTATAGTAGAAAATTGAAATTTGGCTGGCAGGTAGAAGTATAACTAATAGATAATGAAATAAGTCTTAAAACTATAAGTGTAATAATGATTGGTGATGAGAGGGGAAAATTTTCCAAAACTAATAGAAACAAATACTAACAGAACAATTTGTTTGACATGCTAAAGCGCCTACTAGAGTGATTCTTTCTATTTAATTATTTTTCTATAATAGTAAATTTAAACTATTTCTTTTGGTGTTAATTGCAAAAATGCCTTCACGTAAAGCAACAATAGTTAACGTTCTTTCACCCGCCTCGGTGGCGTAGTTTGCTAACGCGCTAGTCGTGTTGAGCTCGACCGCCGAGGACGGGGAAATCGAGGTTCGAATCTCGGTTGGGTGAACTGGGGGTGGTATTTCCTAAATGGTTTTCCACTCTCCCTCCACGCAAATGCGGGTTCGCTTCCTCTAAATTCAACCCTCCCAATTCCTAATCCATTAGCGTAATTAGTACTTAAGCGTATAACCCGAACGGGTAGTAAGACGCGGTGCTAAATATAATATAATAATTAACGTTCTTACAGTTGTGCCCTAAATGTAGGTATTGTTTCATTTATTTTATGGTTTTGCGTTTAAACTAGTTTTATTTAGCTTTTTATTATATAGTAAATTTAAACTATTTATTTTGGTATTCATTAAAACAATGCCTCCGCGTAAGCGAGCAAATATTTATGCAAATACTGCAAACATTAAAAAAAAATATTTTGGTTACTTCTTCCTTCTAATATGTGGCTTCATCAACACAGAAAAAAACTCTCACCCACACGTATCTGAAATTGTGTTTTTGGTCGTTTGGATCAGGGTCTCTCAAACTGTGAGGCGCAGCATTGTGTTACCTGTGGACTAATTGTTCACTTCCTCCGAATTGCTAAAGTTCTTATTGACTGTAAAAAATTAATATTCTCTTTGAATTACGAAGCAATACAATTAATTTTGATGTTTGTATCTACATGCTATTTGTAATAAAGTAATTTCTCAACAAGTATGATAATTTTAATTACAGAAATCAACTGGAGGTTGAAAAAGGCCTTCCTTTGTGTGTTATAAAAACAGAAGTTGACATGAACCATCTCTGTGATAGGAAAAATACCATTCTGCTTAATGACAAGTATATATTTTTCATAAATATTATTAATGCAATAAAACTTGATATTTTATGTATATTTTCCAAAACTTTATTATTCTTAATATTTAACAACTTCTACAACGTTCTTATCAGAAATTATCGAAATCAATTAAATAATAAATGCCTCATTTTTGTACATCTACCGTCTAATTTACTGTTTCTGCTGTCCTTCGAGAGTCCTAAAGTGCTTTTGTAAGGTGTGAACCTTAGTAAATGTTTTATAAATATATAAATCTGGTGTTTGAAAAATGAATAATTTACTAACGAAAACAAAGCCTCATCTCCTTACTGGTTTTTCATGTTAGGAAAGGTACGTTTATTTCAGCTTTCCCATCATGGTAATATAATTATTTAATTTTAGCACCACTTCTTTCTACCCTTCTGGGGTGAATATTCTAATAAAGTATAAGAAAGGTTTATTTTAGAAGATATGCACCCACTGTCATAAGTGGACGAGTAAAGGCTCTTTTGTGGACGCCTTTAGTGTCACGCGATATATGACGGCAAAATGTAATCCGATCTGTTAATCCCCGGGAACAAATGGATCATTTTATGCTCTGTCATCCGATTAAGATACCTCGCGTTTTCTACATCGCTATGGGTATAATTTTTTTATATAATGAAACTTTTTTTGGCCGAAAGAAATTAAATATTTCTCCTGTAGAAACTTAGAGTTTAATTTTCTTCCCTTGGTGACCTTAAGGTTGGGTGCTATTGAGCGCGAATTTAGTGCGCTAATTTTGCAGTTTTTAGAGCATAAAAAATGTTTTGGACAAAATAAATCAAATTTTTCTTCTATAGAAACATAGAGTTTAGCTTTCTGCACGTGCTAATATCAACAGTTTTTGAATATCTGTCATGAGCATGGTGGCATTTGGTGACAAACTTTTTAAATTAAGAGAAAAAGTTGTCATTAAATTCCAGGACACATCTGACAGATATTCAAGGACTGTTGAGATTAGCATGTGCAGAAAACTAAACTATATGTTTCTATAGAAGAAAAATTTTATTTATTTTGTTCAAAAATGTTTATGCTGTAAAAACATCAAAAATACTTCCCTAAACTCACGCTCACTAGCACCCAACCTTAACAGTGTTTGAATATTTGTCTAGAGTATCCTGAAATTTAATGACAACCTTTTTTTCTTAATTTAAAAAGATTCTTATCAAATGCTAATATGCTCATGATGGATATCCAGGAACTATAGAGATAACATTTGCGTGGAAAATTAAACTAAGTTTCTAGTGGAGCAATGTTCGATTTATTTTTATATAAAAAAAAAGTTTGCTATGAAAACTGAAAAAACACTTACTTTTTCCTCACGTCCCCTAAAATACCACCATGTGTCGGAATTTGATTTGTGTTCAAAAATAAACCATCCCGTTCATCAGCTATTCTTTATCTTTTTTTTTCCCCCTTCCACAGTACCAGTAATTTTTTTTATCAATTTTTTTTTTTTTCAAAACCGTCTACCTTTTACCCAAAAACCCTCTCTCTCTCTCTCTCTTATTTCCTTCACCCTGTAAAGTACTTGTGAAACCCTGTCGGCTGGACACGTACACTAGCGACATCTGGAAGAGTTTGGGTCCAACCCTCCATTTGTCATCGCAAAACTTCAGTGGCTCAACTTTCATCCACCACGAACGAACGAACGGACGCACACAAAACAAACACACACACACACACAAAAACACATATATATAAAAGTAGAGAAAGAGAGAAAATTGAATACATATATTACTTTCTTTTCAAAATAATAAGTGTAATGCACAAGTCACACGTCACACGGAGAAAATACTAATAGACGGACAGAAAAAAATAAAAATTTGAAGAACTTATTTAATTCATTTTCATCTCACGTTTAAGTTGTCTTAGAACGCCTGCGCACATTTTTGTGAGTGGAACAAAAGTTAAGATGAACTCAACCTTGCGTAGTTTTCTTTATATATATATATGTACATTTATATATATGTACATTTATATATATATTTTCTTTTCTTAAAGATACTCATAACTGGGGACGTTCAGTTACAATGTACGTGTACAAAACGAATCAGATTCAAAAAGAAAGCTCTCCAAGCCAGATTGTTGGATCGTTATATTTTTATTTACTTATTTATTTATTTGAGGTACTTAACGTGCACTTTTTAAACCGATTGATTATGTCAGCACACGTGAATTTCAATGAGCGAGAGCGAAAAAAGTTACAAATTTTGCAGGGAAAGGTTTGTTTTTTTTCACATAATTTTCCATGGTTCTTTTACATGTCACAATTGAAATGGGACCGAAGGCTTTACTTCCCCTCCGAAAGGAAGTTGTGTTACTGATTTCGCTTGAGAAACATTTGGTGACCCCGGATGGGTTTGAACCCACGAATATCGGGTCCTGAGGCAAGCACTTTACTCCGAGATCACCAAGGTTGACTGGAAACCACTATTAGTGCATAGTTGTATATCAGTAGATAAAATACTTTTCTTTGGTTAAAAATAATAACAGCTCAAATTCTTACATTAGTGGGTTGGTCCAACAAATAAATAGAGAGCTGGGAGAGGGGTAGTTTTAAAGTTCTCATCGTGGCGTGAAGGGGGGAAAACTTACCTTTTGATTCAAATCAAAAACATAGAGTTAAATATTCATGTATTATAATAATATTTAGCACCGCGTCTTACTAACCATTCGGGTTGCACGCTTAAGTAATATTAAAGCTAATGGGTTAGGAATTGGGAGGGTTGAATGTTGAGGAAGTGAACTCGCATTTGCGTGAAGGGAGAATGGAAATACATTTAGGAAAACTACCCCAGTTCACCCAAACGAGATTCTAGCCTCGATCCTCCCGTCCTCGGCAGTCCAGCTTAACACGAAACTAGCGCGTTAGCTAACTACGCCACCGAGAAGGGTAGAAAATCATGTAAAGTTGATAGCTGTATATATATATATATATATTTACAACATTTTTGAACTTATAAATGTTGATTGGAAAGAACAATTTATAAGAATAATTTACAAGTTTAACAAATCAGTTTATTAATATTCAATCAAGTCAATAGAAAATACATAGAATATTAGGTATAAATTATTCAAACCATCCCTTGTTTAAACCTGAGAATATAATTTGTTACAGTAATATAAATATCTCGACAAAGGAGCATCAGGTGTGAAGCACCCAGGTACACCCTATAACCCACACATATAGGTCATAGGTGTAAATAAGAAAATCTTGTAACTCGTTAAAGCAGGACAATTACCAAGTCATCAAATAGGATGAAAGGTAGCAGAAACTCTAAGGCAGTACAATTAGGTGGTGGTAATCAAATCTAATTACAAAATTATCATAGATAATTCTACTCCAGACAGTTGACTGCAAGGCTTCCAACTACAACATATAATTTTAAATATAAAGAACTAAGCCACATAAATTTAGTCCCAGTTTAAGGAGCTACAAGGGCGGTAATTAACATGAGCTAGCTAACTTGAGTTAAATTCATAGAAAGCTAGACATTACAATCTTGTAAGCTTCTAGAAGAGAAACTATTATTTTACAACTAGCAAACGGGGAACTACCAGGAATCTAAACGCTACAGATACTACGGCCGGTCATTTCCTAATTAGTACTGCCTGAGCAATCAATAGTATATTTATTCTGTTACCCTTAAAGGGGGACAATAATACTATACAAAATAGTGATTATTTTCGACTAAAGCTAAAGGCGCCACAAGGGGCCGTACACAACAGACAAAATCCCGTGGACCACTACTATGGACAAGTAGCACCTCCACAGGTTGCGTACCGCATACCAGTACAAAGACACATCAGAGACTAGAGTCAGATACAGTTCCAGTTAGGTCGTGAAACAAAGCAATAGATAACCTGGTATCCTCCATTATTTAATTATATTCTTTAAATTAGCCGCAGCATGGTCATAAAGTCTAAGGAGTCTAATCTTGACCTTAATATTTGAAAATAAGCCTAATAGACATAGAAAGTTAGTGCATAAAGCTATAAACTTTGCCTGACGGGCATAGGGAAACAAGTCGGTAGAAATGACATACAAAAACTACGTCATATGGACATAGAATAATAGAGCTTAAAGCTCAATAAAGATTACAACATCCCTCAATAGTTATAGTATCAGCCGTAGCTTTCTTGTGGTGAGGAAGTGACACAGACACCCCAACCAACGTGGTATTCAGTACGTAATATTAACAGATGATCGTAAATATCTTCCACCAGCTCCTCCGACGTCTGGTTACAATATAATAGATATACGTGAACCGAGTACAGGCCTTTTTATACCAGTGGGACTGATCAAATTTGGCAAGGTTAGCTCCAAGTACGAATAAGGGTGGCAATCTTCAAGAATCACGCCACCTAGCCCTAACGCTCGACTACGGTTGTTGGGAATACCCCGAATGAAGCCTATCTCATTTACTCGTCGTCTGGCCTAGGTGTTAGATGTTTGGGTGTTGGTCTTCGAAGCCGAGTTGCCTCGTTCGCTGGGGCGTTTTTGTAGAGAATTGGGGCGTCACCCGCTTGTGATGTCGCAGTGAGTTTATATCTGCCACAAATTATTAGATTTGGTAGTAATAGTTTTAAACCTATTATAGGGTTTTATTGAGTGTAAGCGTTAGAAAGTACCTAACACGTTTTATATATATATATATATATGATGCTTATAGCTCAGACGCTATTGATTTTGTATATATTTGTTTCAACCAAAAGATTTTTATTTTTTTAATAGTGCCACAACTTTACAGTAAGTTAGTTAGCATCTCAAACAATTGCGGATATATAATCATATTGGACCTGTATGCTTATGTAAAGTACCCTCAAATTAATTTTCATGGGGGAAATGAGAGCTGCCATTTTGTTTGTAATGCTAAACAGTGCCTAATACGAAACTTTATCAAAATCTTTAAAGTGGATTTGGAGAAAATAAATTTCTTCTCTTTTTGCCCTTCAGTAAAGTACATTTAATATGAGGGTTGGATATCTAATCCCAAAAACTCCTCCAGGGGAACCTTATGAAAACTCTAAGTACCAAGTTTTAGCTCAATTAGTAAATATTTTTGGTTATAGCCTGAGATACAGACAGAAGCATTGTGAAAACCCCTTTTTCAGTTTCAGGGAGCCATTAAAATACATTTATCAAAATCTCCAAGAGGTCAAGAGAAAGTAAAAATACATTAAATCCCTGATATCACCATCACTGGTAAACTAGACTAGAAGATCTTTATTCCATGATCCGTTTAAATATAGTAATCTCCTTTCAAGCATTGAGAAACATTGTCTAGACATACATAACCCACTTTAAGGTATGATAAAGGCTGTTGAGACATACATAACCCACTTTAAGGTCTGATAAAGGCTGCTAGACATACATAACCCACTTTAAGGTCTGATAAAGGCTGTCTAGACATACATAACCCACTTTAAGGTATGATAAAGCTGTCTAGACATACATAACCCACTTTAAAAGTATGATAAAGGCTGTCTAGACATACATAACCCACTTTAAGGTCTGATAAAGGCTGTCGAGACATACATAACCCACTTTAAGGTCTGATAAAGGCTGTTGAGACTTGCATAACCCACAATAAGAAATAATAAAGGCTATCTAGACATACATACACCTTTCAAGGGTTTAGAAAGGCGTTTGAGACACTTAGCCCCTTTAAGCACAGAGAAACCCCGTTCTAAACATACATAACCCCTTTAAGCATTGGGACATAGTGCCGCCTCTTGATAGTGCAGAAAGGGGTTTGTGATATTTGGCCCTGGTTCAAATCCTCCCCCCCCTTCTCTTCGCCTCTACACACTAGCACATACACAGACACACACATTCGTACTCCCGCACTCTACAAGGAAGGCGGTAAATCCCACGGGAACATGTCCTGATCGAATATTGCGACATGGCGGCGTGTTTCCAATTTTTGATGTCGCTATCCGGGCGGGTTAGGGATGCCGGTAGTGAAAAGGAGGTAGGCGGCAGAGGGGAAAGGGGGAAGGCGGAAGTTTGTGTTGAACAACGGTCAAGATTGATACCATAAAACGGTGTATCAGCGAGTCGAATTACCAGCAATTCCACAGTCAGATAAGGCGCGTTATTGTTAATGTTCGGTTCTAATTCCGCCAGGGGACGTAATATTTTTCAGTGATACCCTTTCCCTCCAGAATCTATTAGCGATAGTCGTTTAGTTTTTGGTGTTTTCTATACGCGTTTCATCTAACACAATGTTTCCCAAACTTTAACGAGCTTTTTTGTGTTTTTGTTTTGTTTTATGCGTCGTCCTTATTGCCCGTTCGGGTTATTTACATATGTATTGTTTTATATATTATACTACGGATTAGAATTTTAATGTTAAACTAGGAAAAGAGTGTAGACACATTAACGTGGAGGGATTGGTAAATACAATGTAGTAAAAACCAGCCTCAGTACACCCGACCGAGATTCGAACCCCAATACCCCCGTCATCAGCATCCCCAGTTTAAACATGAAATGACGCCTTAGACCATTAAAACACCGAAGTGGGTAACACTTATTAAAGCGTCTTATTAAATATCCCCTATCATGTTTCAAGCGACAGATTCTTGTGAGTTGATCCTAGTGTTTTTAAACCGATTGCAACAGCTCGTTTACTTGATAGAAGAGGTTTGAACCTTGACCAGTTGTTACGGTAGAAAAGTTTTCCACGCGTGGTTTATAATTTTGGTTTTTCCATCTTATCTTAGTGCTAATAAGGTTACACTTCTTCTAAAAACGACTTTTAATTTTCATAAGTCCTGAGTTAAATCTTTAAAGTGGGATACAAATTGACGCGAGAAAAGCCAGTGGTTTTTTTTCAGGTTTTTTTTTTTTTGCAAAATCTTTTTTGGCTGTAATAAATAAAATTTTGCCCCATCAGAATCAAACAGTTTTATTTTCTTCACGTGGCGATCGCGACAGTTGTTGAATATCTGCCATGAGCATAGCGACATTAGATTACAAACTTTTTAAAGTAAGAGAAAAAGTTGTCATTAAATTCCAGGACATCCTTGATAACTGTAATCACCATGCGAAGAGAATTAAACTCTATTTGTACTGAAGAAATATTTTATTTATTTATTTAGGTCAAAAAATGTTACCATAAAAACTTCAAAAACAATGGCTTTTTTCGCGTCGCCTTCCATCCCACCTTAATAACGTCCATGTTCTTTTATTTGGAAAATAAAGGCACACATTTAAATTCGACATGTCTGATCCATAACCTATTAGAGTAAAATATTATAAATATCCTTAATGGGTGGCACCCTTCTTGGTAGCGTAATTAACTAACGCGCTAGTTTTGTGTTGAGCTAGACTGTCGAGAACAGGGAGATTCTCGCTTGAGGGAATCAGGTATGGTTTTCTACTCTCCCTCCACGCTAATGTGGGTTCACTTTCTTTATATTCAACCTTCCCAATTCTTAATCCATTAGCTTAATTAGTACTTAATTGTATAACCATAACGGGCAGTAAGACGTGGTGCTAATTATTATTATTACTTTATGAATAGCAGTGATACGTGTATCACGTTAAAAAAAAGTTTTAATCGCAGAGCTGGCTTACCGGTAGCTTACTTAACTTTATCCAGGATGGTTAGTAACCCAACTGGATGGGATGGGTATTTTTTGGACGTGTAACTTGCGTTCTATTTCCAGACGAGTTTTTTATATTAATTAAAATTCTACCTCCCTGTGCTGTGCACTAAGTCTACTTAGTGGACTCATGGTTAATCTGAATTGACACAAAAAAAAAATGGCATTCACACATTCACACATTCACACATTCACACAAAAAAGTTGAATAATTCTAAAACTGTGTCCTATTTTACTAATTTTGGGTGACCTGGTGGTCTAGGGGTAATGTGACTTCTGTGCTGAGGGTCCGGGGTTAAATCCTCGGCCCCAGCACAGATTTATCTGATTACCAAACCCTTCCTTCACCTCTGACAAGACGTGTATTAATCACAACTTGTGAATGTGAGGAATGCCAGGCTTCCACCGTGGTTCGGATTCCACGTTAAACTATAGGTCCTCCATTTAATTTCACAATCACCCTACCATTACACATTAAAGTAAGTGCGTATAACCCGAATGGGTAGTAAGACGTTGTGCTAATATTAATATGCTAGTGTAATAGGTATTAAGAAGGTTGAATTCAAAGGAAATGTACCCACATTAGGGTGTGGATAAAGATTGGAAAACCATTTAGCAACCTTTTTTAGGTTTATAACTCGATTGGGGGCCCACAAAGGTGCCCAGCCTCTGGCTTGGAGAAATACACAAAGCACACTATAACCTCTTATGCTTAACCACTAGTTTGCGTTAAAATACTGTTTAGGGCTGGTCTTATGACTCCTGGATAAATATTAATCTGGCTGATAAATATTTTTATCTGGTCGTTAAGTCAAAAGTGCGCCTTATGACTGCCAGATAAAATGTATTTATCCATCACATTTATTTCAGGAGGCTTTCGTACCTGATAGCTTTTATCTGAAAGTTAAAATGGGTGTTGCCATAGTGACGCGTTGCTTTTAATGAGGTTTAGCCTATCAAAATCTGTTTTTAGGTTAAAATCTTGGTTCACGTGTTTAGTAGGCACAGGCTATATATATATATATATATTATATATAACTATAGCTATATATAAAGTTAGAGTAATCATACTATCTGCGCGTCTTACTATTCATTCGGGCAATACGCTTATAAAGTTAGAACATTTATTTCATATTTTTATAAAAACTGACAAGCGATTTTTTAGAGTTATAAGCTATACAAGAACAAATTATTTAAATATGAGTATAATAAATGAAACTTTGTAAGCGTTGTACCGGAACTATTGATCACAATTTGGCAGACACCGAAATTAATACTTGCGAGACAACTTAGCTTCTGTACCCACGTGACGCCATCTGTTTACTCGCACTCGTTTAGCCGCCATTATTTAACAAATGTTGAGCGTTGTAGCTACTAGCCAGGTTGTACGCATGCACGCACCAGTAAAAACAGTACCAACCTTGTGTTTTATGCATAAAAATATATTTAACCTACAGATGACCAATCCGGCAGATAGATTCAGTTCATAATACGCGTAAAATATTAAGGGGTTGATAACCTTTATCTGGTAACTAAATTTAACCTCCTGGTAGTCATAAGATCGGCCCTGAGTAGCTGTTATAATAAAATTGATCATTTGTTGAAACATGTCGTAAAGTGAAACTTTTAAATCTGTTCATTTGATATAGAAATTTTATTTTTTCTTCGAGATGATTGAAAATGAGTTAAGTTTATAGTGGCTGTCGAAGACCAAGCGAAGAGATTTGTCCTTAAGATTTCCAACATTTAGAAGTTTTGCACACTCATCTCTAAATAACCTCACCAAAAAATGTTAGTCCGCTTTTATAAATACGAGAAGATCATATCGAAATTTACATTTTTTAAAACCAAACGAATCTGTTCGTCCCCTTCAAAACAAGCACATACTCACATATTACTATGGTAACCGGTATTAGCATTTCAAACACGTTCCGCATCAGAACATTAAGGCCATTCCTCGCGCAAAAAAAAAAAAATGGATTCTTCCCTATTTTTTTTTTCTTTTCTCGTTTAGGTTCGTTTTCTATCTTTTTAAAGTTCTTTCTTTTATTCTATGATTTCGTACGTCGTACAAAACTAAGTTTCTTTCATATTTTATCAACTCTAAAATTGTTCCTTCGTTTGCTTTGTTGTGTCTGTAATTTGTGTTTTGCAAACTTTCGTTATTAGGAATATACATCTTCAATCTAACTATTATACGCTATCTCTCATGTTTTATTTTATTTCTTTACTCTTTGTTCTCACATTTAAATCTATTTATATATTTCTGTCTATTTATGTATACCCTGGTTTTGGTAAGAAGAACTTTCCGAAAGAACAACATAGTAGGTGGTTCTGGTAAGAAAATATAATATATTAATAACCTCTTCGGTGGCCACGTGGTGTAACGCACTACTCTCACAGTGGACTGGACTACCGATGGCAGGGATATCGAGGTTCGAGTCTCAGTCGGGTGTACTGAAAATGGTATTTCTAAACTTGTTTTCCACTCTACCTACACGCAAATTCGGTTACATTTATTATAAATATAACCTTTATATTCCCTAATGTCATTATTGTAATTAGTATATTAGCGAATAAATCTAACGGGTAGTAAGATGCGGTGCTTAAAAATAAATAATGCCTTCCCCAATGAAATTCTGGGAAAGTCTGACTATTTCAGGAAAGTAACTACTATCACCTAAAAAGGATTTAAAAAAATACTTGGTTATTGAAAATTCATATGGGGGGTGGGTTCAAAAAACGAAAAATTGCATACATTGAATACTGTTTATAATGATATCTAAAATTGAGAAACAGTTCACACTTTCATTGGAGTAAATACTTGATCTAATCTAAAGTCATTTAATTGAAATTCACATCCAGGATGTTGAAGATCTTTAAATAAATATTTCCGATTCTCAATCATTGTCCAGCAAATGTCAGTGGGACACATTGCACGACCAGATATGAAGCCGTTGGTATCTAAACGGGTATAGTGCTAGTGTAGTGATAAAGAGAGAAAGAGATTATAATGAGAATTTATAACTGTATACACATATATACATGTATATAAAGAATGGTGAGAGAGCGATAATAATTAGAGATAAAAAATAGGATGAATAAAAAAGACAAAGAGAATTAATAAAATGATAGATAGAGACAGAGTATAAAGACATATATATATATATTATATAAGAGAGAGAAGAAAGAATATATAATAGGCCTTTATTCTTTATCTGTCTATATTACAAGAGATCAGATAAAGAATATATAGAGAGAGATAAATTATATATATATATAATAGTTAGATAAAGAATAAATATATATATAGTAAAAGAGAGAGAAGACTAATGATATTGTATTTATCTAGATATACAAAGAGAGGAAAAAAAAACAGATGAGGAAGAAAAGAGGTAGCATGGTACGCTAATCAATCACCTACTTTATTTAATTCACGGTTTTTATTCAAATATATATTGATATACATAGAGAGAGAGAAAGAGAGATGATATGAATTTTGATGGACTGATGAATCACATCCTCTCTTTCCATCAATATCTCTGTGTAAGTATTTGTACACCCTTGATCAAACCCGCAACCTCTCACACCCCCCCTCCCTTCACAATAACCCATCTCGAGCAAACTTCAGTGGAATCATCTAGAGCAAACGAACCTCTAACACCTCACCCACCTTTCTCTCTATCTCTCTCTCTCTTTATGTTTGTTATTTATTGACGTCGGTGTTCACCGAGGCAAAATAATACCTCTCGACATCTGACAAAGAGGGAAGTAGGTCTAGCAGCAAAGGATGAATAGCCAGAATAATCCATGAGATGAGAAACGGGTATCGGTAACCTTTTGTTTTTAGAAGAGCTAATTCGCGGGTATGGAGGCATAAATGCGTTTGTTTGGGGATAAAATGGATGTATTATAGTTTGGAAATTTAATAAAACAGATAGTGGGAAAATTTTATTATATTATTACTATTACTATTAGCACCGCTCTTACTACCCGTTCGGGTTATACGCACTTACGCTAATGTGTAATGGTAGGGTGATTGTGAGATAAATGAGGAACCTACAGTTTAACGTGGGATCCGAACCACGGTGGAGGCCTGACATTCCACACATTCACAAGTTGTGATTAATACACATCTTGTCAGAGGTGAAGGAAGGGTTTGGGCAATCAGATAAATCTGTGCTGGGATCGAGGTTTGAGCCCGGACCCTCAACACAGAAGTCTGACTCCTTAACCCCTGGACCGCCAGATCACCCTAGAAAATTAAAGTTGTGAATTTTACTAAGATAGTTTTTTTTCGGAGTGCAATTTGATGACTGAATATAAATATATATCCGATTATTAAGACTGTAGCACCTAGTTAGTGGGAAAGTTAAAGGTTGTGCATTTTTACTTTCTCTCGGTACCTCTAAGAGAAAGTATTGTGATCGTCAAAAAAAAATCTAACTCAATATTTTGATAAATATCGACGTTTCATGACCCCCTGAAACTAAAAAAGTTGTTTTCGCTAAGACGTCTGACTGTCTGTCTGTCTGTCTGTCTGTCTGTCTGTCTGTCTGTCTGTACCTCAGGATAGAACCGAAAATATATTTTTTTAAATTGGGCTGAAACTTTATAACTGGTGTTTCATAAGGTTCTCGCGAGGTTTTTTTTAAAATAGATATCTTACCTAAAATTAAGGGTAATTTACTGAAGGGAAAAAAGAGAAAAAATCGATTTTCTCAAAACTCGCTCTAAGGAATTTGATTAAACTTTATCTTAACACTGTTTATTATTATAAAAACAATGGCAGTTCTCACTTTCCCATGAATTATTAATAATAAATAATAATTATTATTATATTATATATATTATTATTATTATTATTATTATTATTATTACCGCGTCTTACTAACCGTTCGGGCTATACGCACTTTGAGGGTACTTTACATAAAGTAAGTTTTCCAATTTTCATAGTTTCTCCGAAACTGTTTCAGATACGAAATAACTTATCATTGTAAAGTTGTAGAAATATTAGAGGTGAAAATATTTTACTTGAAATATTTTCTTTATAAAACAAATAATTTCTGAGCTATAAGCAAATATTTATACTTTTTCATTCAGATCTTTGTAAATGAAATTGATTCTTAATATACTCTTTAGTGGACAAAGATATTTCTCTTTTCTCAATTTTTATATAACAGTGTTCCTAGTTCCTAATACCATAGAGTAAGTAACAGTGTATATTATTTCATTTATTATCTTTGGTGTAGTGTTTCTACAAAAATGTACATACCTACTATTTCGTTTCACAAATCTTAACGAGTTTTTAGTAAATGTATATTTTAAGATAAAAGCGAGAGAAATTCTGTGCGGTACACCGTACCATTTATTTTAAGAGATTTTTTACTTCAAAGTTCAATTTAATGATTAAATTTAAGTAGAAACTCAACTATCCAGACTAATTAGGTCCTAGATTAGTCCGCATGATCGGAAATCTGTATGATTATTGATCTTAGAGAAAACAAAAATTCACACTAAAATTGTCCTTGAAAATATAGTACTGAAAAGCATTTAAGATATGTGCTACAACACATTATAAAACAAATTATGTTTTTTACATACATATGTAGGAAGCAAGACTGAGATGGTATTGGCATGTAATGAAGATGGAAAAGAGAGGATACCAAAGAAAATTATGTAAATGAAGTATGTATGACCTCAAGAGAGATGGGAGGAATATATAACAGAAAGTGTGCAAATGAGATTAGAAGAACAGAAGAAATTAAAGGAGGAATATTTGTGGTAAAATAGAAAAAGATGGAGAGATTTTAATAAACTGACACGGCCACATGTTGGAAACAGTTAATTAAGATGCAAATAGGTAAAAATATGTCTTGGAACTTCTTTAAACAAATACATACCATACATAGGGAAAAGTTATTAAAAAACTCTGAATGCCAAACCCTTCCTTCACCTCTGACAAGATGTGTATTAATCACAACTTGTGAATGTGAGGAATGCATGGCCTCCACCGTGGTTTGGATTCCACGTTAAACTGTATGTCCTCCATTTCATCTCACAATCACCCTACCATTACACATTAGCGTAAGTGGGTATAAACCAAACGGGTAGTAAGACGCGGTGCTAATAATAATAATAATAATTAAAAAACTATTTTATAAGAACATAACGAAAACCACTGCTGAGATAAGAATCCGGTTAAACAGTATCCGGATAATTGGGGATCTAGTCTAGTGGATGGCATTAATAACGGGGGACTGTGCAGAACCAAAACGTGATTGTGGCCATCTGGGAAACAGCAAATGTTACCGCGTGTGGGGGCGGGGTAAAGGGGAAAATGTTCTTAAATCCACACATTTTAGACTATATCGATGGAAGAGGGGGAGGGTATATATTATCCTATAGTTAACAATAAACTTTTTCCCTCCCTAATTGTAAAAAAAAACACCTTTGAGTGTGCACAGGTTAATTTTTTAAATGCGAAGTAGAAAGGAAGTATGAAACATACGAAGAAAAGTCAAGGTTGAAGTCTTGAGATAAAGTATTTGTTATTGACACAAAATACTACTTTTTTAAAAAAAACTATCCATCGAGTGTGCATCTCACCGCCTCTGTGGTCAAGTGGTTAGAGTTTCTGTCTACAGATCCAGAGGTCTTGGGTTCAATCCCCTCATCTTTCAGATTTTCTGTGGAACAGTCAGTCTTTAACTGGAGTCAGCTCAGCCTCGTGAGGACAAATGAGGAGCTACTCTAAGTAGCAGGTCCGGCCTAGAAATATGAGATTAACGGTCGGAGGTTTCGTTCTGCTGACTTCATTACACCCTATAGGCGCATTCGTTGGCACTATCTTAGTCAACAGACAGTGGCGACGGCGGACGCTAAACTGATATGTTCGGGATTGGGAAGGTTATATTAATAGGAAGTGTAGCCGCATTTGCGTGTATAGATAGTGGAAAACAATTTTTTGAAAAAGCCTTGGTACACTCGACTGGATTCTAGCCTCAATATCCCATTCATAGGCAATCTAGTCTACTGCGAGAGTGACGCCTTAGACCATATGAGCACCAAAGCGGGTTAAGATAAGTTAAATTCACTCAAAATACATCCATTAAATCCCTGGACAATTTTTTTTAGCACCGCGTCTTACTACCCGTTCGGATTATACGCTCATCTACTAATTTCATTAATTGTTTTAGGGATTAGGACGGTATATTTAGAGAAGTGTACCCACATTTGCGTGGAGGTAAAGGGGAAAACAATTTTGGAACAACACCCCTAAGCACATCCGACCGAGATTCGAACCTCAATCTCCCCATCGTCAGCATTTCAGTCTATTACGAAAGTGACTCCATAGTCAACTTGACCACCCATGTTGCTCCTAAGTCAATTAAAATAATTTACAGTAATAATTCTATATTTTTTAACTTTATTTTACTATAGTAAAATACAGGCATAGAGAAAACAAGAAGCTATAAGAATACAATATTACAAAAATAATTAAAACATATAGTTAATTATTACTAGGTTAAAAATCTTAAATCATAATTATAGTATTGCTTCAATACATTATATATTTTATTTGAAGAGTATATTACAAATAATTATTATTGTTTATCTTTTTAGATAAGCATAGAATTAAAATATTTTGTACGATTGTATCAATAAAATATTATTAATCGTATTGCTAATAATTTAGAGAGGTATGTATTTTTGATGTGATCTCGCTTCCTGAGGGGAAATACAAACTTCAATCTTCTTCATAAAAAAAAGTATAATTTTGTGGGGGGAGGGGGGGGGAAATATGAGTATATAGTATTTGTTCAAACACACTTCAAAGGTATGTCAACGGTTTACTAGACATGAAAAATTATTGATAGCTATCTAACATTTAAATTGATGAAACGTAGTATCAATACACATTTTTTTATCTAGAATAATTGCTCCAGTTTCATTTCGACTCTTTGTATTCAACAAAACAATTTTTTTTTAATTAATTTTAAAATTAATCAACGTCAAAATTACATGAAAAAAAATGTGTAATTACATAATTCGTTAATACTGCTTTTACGAAACACGGTGAAACCATGTTTTTTATTCCGTTAAATGAGTGACTATTTTAACTGTGGTATTTCAAAGTTTTTTTTATATTGTTTTGGATTTGCATTTGTATTAAAGCCATGGTATAATATTATGGACAACATTTTTTTTTTTATCTTTCAACACTTAGTTTCTTTTGAAATATAAATGTATCAGTAACCAAAACTCATATCACAACAAATGGGTGTATATTATATTAGATGAGCCACTAAAGGGACTACCTTGCCAAACAGATGTTGCGATTAGGTTAAATATTAACAAGACTGGTACTGATACACGAGTTTGGTGTTTATTGGGTAGAATACGAAACTATTTTATAAGATTTACATTTTATATTGACTTTTATAAGTTAAAATTTTCCTTCCACTCTTAAAAGTTCAAAATATCTACATAATTTGGGTTTGATTTTTAAGGGCTAAATGCCCAGGAAATTAAAGGTATACTGATATAGAAACGTAAAATGGATCTTTGTGAATCAAATGATGTTATTTAATAGAGCAGTCCCAACACTTTTTTTGTTGTCATTTGTACCTTTGTGCCCTAATGGTTTTCTATTGACTGAAATTTCCACTCAGGAACGTTATAAATCCACCTGACTAATAAATCACCTTAAATAAGTGCATGCTAAAATCCCACACAAAATAAGTGGCAAATTTTTTAAAACGAAATAATATACACTGTTTCGGAAACATTCCACAATGGAACATAAATGAAACAGTACACACTGCTAGAGAAAAAATTAGGAAAGAGGAACATCTCTGTCCAGCAAAGAACATAACAATCAGTTTAATTTTTACTTGCTTCAGTGACCGCGTGGTCTAGCGAGCTACTCTCGTGTTAGACTAGACTGCCGAGGACGGGGAGATCGGGGTTCGATCCCGGTTGGGCGCACTAAGCGTGGTTTTAATAAATGGTTTTCCCCTCTCCTTTGACGCAAATGTGGATGAACTTTCTATCAATTAAACCTTCCTAATTCCTAAACCATTAGTATAATTAGCACATAGGCATGTAACCCTAACGGGTAGTAAGATGTGATGTTAAAAAAAATATTTAAAGACTTGAATAAAATATACATATATACTGGCTTTTAGATCAGAAATTATATAGTTTAAAAAATATATTTAAAAAAAATAATTTTAAATTTAATATTACTACATCTTTACAATGAAAAACTATTTCGTTTCTCCAACTGTAGGGATATATGATCAAAAGAGTAAATCTATGCCTATGTGAATTTATGTGCATATAAAAATTAAAACTACCATTTGGTTTTTAATGTTAGACAGTGTCTAGATACAAAATTTAATCAAAATTGTTATAGCAGATTTTGAGCAAATAGATTTAATCTTTAATCTCTTTTTGCCCTTCAGTAAACTACCATCATTTTAAGGTTATATATATATGATTCCATAAAATCCTTGGGGAGGGGGGGGGGGCACCTTAAGAAAACCCTAGATACAAAGTTTTAGACTGATCCTCTTAATGGTTTCAGCTCTATACTGAGACATAACAGACAGCATTGAAAAAAAAAACATTCATTCTGTTTCAGGGAGTCATGAAACGTTTAAATTTTAAAATTTATAGTTCGATTATTTGATATCACAATACTTTCTCTCTTCGAGGAGTCAATTGACAGTAATACTGAAATCTTCCTCTGAGAAATGGGTAAGTTAAGTGACCTCGATTTCACAACGTAGCTATAATGGAACTCTAATGGATCGTTAAAACGATGGATGTAGATTATGGCGCTAAAATTTATTCAATTTTTTTTAGTGGGAAAAAAGTCCTATAGAATGAGGTATTACTCTAATTTTAGTTAAAGTTGTATTCGTCAAAGTCTACCAGATTTCCATGCGTTTTGTTCTTTCGGTGTTTAATACTAAACAAAACTTACCTCTTCACACCAAGATAAGAAAAGTTCAAATATGCCAAGAGAACTGGAAAAGAAGCCGTCTTTAAATTTAACAATTATTTTATTTTAGTGTAAGATGGTAGTTTAATTTCTTAAAAAATTAGATGAAATACAAGAAGAAATATGTTATTTACCGATAAAAAAAATCGTATACATGTCATGGTGATGTAAACAAATAATGATTGTACAAAGGATCCAACTTCACACACAGCAGAAGAAATTGAATTTACTATTTTTGCAGACATTAAGGAAAAAAAGGTAAAATTGATTGAAAAATTACACCTGTACCCATGAATTGAACCCGGGACCTTTGACTTGGTGTTTCAATCTTCTATCACTGAGCCTAACCAGGTAGCAACCCCTGCTCAGTTATTCTTCACTCAAATTTTAAGGCAGAGTTGGGGTTAGATTCCCGTGTCATTTTTTAATTTATTCGAATATAATTAAGTAACGGATTATTTCCGTAATTATATTCATTCATCCTCCAGGCTTCGCCTTTCATATATGCTTAGTTGTATAGAATTGCTTCCTTCCATTTAAAAGTGTTCGTTTGTCAAAAATCTGTTCAGCCGTTTTCTCGTAATTTTAATCACCGAAAATTGCCTTATCAAATTATATATCAGATGTAAAGTAAAGTAAGCAGTGGTTGGAATAAATCAAGGCCAATTAAATCTATTGGCAGCGGGGAGGTGTGGTGGTAACTAAGTAACCCGAGTTGCGCAAGTTTACAGAGTCACGGTCTAGTGACGTCTGCCCCCTACCGCCCCCCCCCCCCTTTTACACCCCAGCCTCTTCATCATGGATCTCAGAGGAATACCCTCGCCCCATTAAAACACTTGACGTTCAGTATTCCAGTACGCAATGTTCCCGAGAGGAAGGGGGGGGGGGGTAAGGCTGAGACACTCGAGGTATATTTCATTAGCCTCGACATGTTCCTCTTAAGTGTCTGTCATCAGCAGACACGCCGCAATAGACGCCCCGGCGTGTGACGCGGCGACGTTTTCCTTGCTCTACCCCTGGTACCGTCGAGCGCAAGACCACGCTACTACCAACCACTTAACCACCAATAGCTATGTTAGATTTAAGATGGAAGGAAATTAAATTATACATATATATTTATAAAGCACCACCCGCCTCAGTGGTGTAGTTAGTTAACGCGCTAGTCGTGTTGAGCTCGACTGCCGAGGACGGGGAGATCAAGGTTAGAATCTCGGTCGGGTGAACTGGGGGTGGTTTTCTCTAAATGGTTTCTACTCTCCCTTCACGCAAATGCGGGCTCACCTCCTCTATATTCAACCTTCCCCATTCCTAGCCCACTAGCTTAATTAGTACTTAAGCGTATAACCCGAACGGGAAGTAAGACACGGTGCCAAATAAATAAAATAATAAAAATATAAAGCACTGCATCTTGGTACCCGTTCGGGTTGTTCGCTTATCTACTATGTTAATGGTTTTATGGATTAAGTAGGTTACATTTAGAGGAAGTGGACCCGTATTTGTGCGGAGAGAGAGTGGAAAATCATTTTGGAAAAACTACCCTCATTACAAGATTCTGGCCTAGATCTCTCCGGAATCGGTAGTCTAGTTTACCGCGAGAGTAGCACGTTAGAATGCGCAACCACCGAAGCGGGTAAAAAGAATAATTAAATAGAGCTTCGGTAATTTTTTTCCACCATTTATCACTTTCTCGATACCACCCAGAGAAATAAAGTATTATGATTGTAACAAAATAGGTCAATATTTTAATGGATATTAACGTTTTATGACTCCCTTAACACGAAAAAACTTCTTTTTTTTTTAATTGTATTTCTTTCTTTCATTCTGTTACTCTGAAATTAACGGCTATCGACGCTTTTGATTAAAATTTTTCTCTAAGCAATGTTTAGCATTAAAACAAGACCACTTCAGTGGCTGCATGATCTAACGCGCTACTTTCGTAGTAGACTAGACTGCCGATGACGGAGAGGTCTAGGTTCAAATATTGGTCGGGTGTACTAAGGGTGGGTTTTACAAAATTGTTTTCCTCTTAATATATGCTTCCTGATCCTTTAAAATATTAGAGTGATGCGTTAATAATTGTATTTCCCTAATGGTTGGTAAGATGCGGTGCTGAAATAAAAATTACAAACAAAATAACGCATAACATTTTCCCATGAAAATAATTTTGTAGCTACTGAACATGAGCAAAAATTTCCAATTTGGACTATATTTCCACAACTCTTTGAGTTAATAAATAACTGATTGGAAAGTTGATGTACAACTAAAGAGAAAAAAATAATATTTTATCACATATATCACTCAAAAAAACCAACTCACCATTTTTATCTTCAATTTAAATGTCAAAAATCCATTTATGCAAATCTACATAAAAACTATATCTAAAATAGAAAATACGTGTGTATGTTCCCTGCACATATACGTGACCAACATACACATTTTAATTAATAAAATTAAGCACACGACAATCATCCCCTACCATCAAGTTTTTTTAAAAAAATTGCGAATCCTATTATTATTTCTTTCAACTAAATTAACAAAGGAAATCTACGGTAGACAGAAAATAATTCATGTAGAGTTTTTAAAAGTGCTCAAAAAACAACCACAAGATATAATTTGGCTACTGCGCGGAACCGATACATTCAACGTAATAATTATAAACAAATATAAAGTTCTGCGGCTTCAGGTACACTCAGTTTCCCCTTAAAGTTGTTACCGTGATGGATTTTACTATGGCCCTATCTTATAAACTACTCCATAATGGAACCATGCAAGGTAAGGTTGCTAACCTACAGGGTAGGCGAAGGGTACATTCAACCATGAAATTACTGACAGGGCTTCGTGGCAAGGCTGTAGCCAGCCAATAATTTCAGGGGGAGAGTGGGATTTAGGGGCACATCCCCCAATCGCCGGAGGCTAGAAAAAGTCCTAAATGATTAAATAGTTTTAGAAGCTATTTGAAGTCTTTTTATGGTAACACAGCCCCCTAATTTGCACTTATACTTTAATTTTTATATTGTTTGAACCATAAATAAAGCCATATATATCTTGTTACTAAAATTTCGGGTGGAGGGGGCGGGGAGATTGAACACCCAAATCCCCCCCCCCCTCCCCATTACTACGGCCTTGCTCTGCGGCCTGGGTCAGAATGAAAACAAATCCTTTCCTGATCCATTTGTTGTGTGTTAACCTTGAGTAAACTAGCTAATACGCGAAAGAAATAGCTTAGAAAATTTCTTCAAATAAGAAAACTAGTAAATATTATTAAACAAAATATTATTAGTGTTCTATCTTACAACAGCTCCATTCCTATTGTTAATGAATTTATACCGCCATGCCCCTGTCCTCTGCTTCCTCCATCTCCCAGAATTTTCTTCTTTCGTTCAAAGCATCCTATATTTGAATCCTCTCCTTCCCAAGCTCCTCTTTACTCAACCTTTCCTCCTATGGCGTCGTGCAGAAGACAGTTCCTCCTAAGGATGTATCCGATCCAGTTTGCTTTGTACCGAAGAATCACATCCGAAAATGGTTTCTTCTCACCCACCCACTCTTCTTAGACGTGTTCATTTGTCACACTGTATGTCCATCTGATCTTCTCAAAATAAGGTAATCATGTGTGGTTTCTATGTTAAATAATGGTAATATCTGTATCTAGCGATAGTCATAGTATTTAACGACTAGGTCCAGGACTACCAATTGTACAGTGATTGAAAGATAAACCACACATTTCCATAATAATATATTTTTTTTACTTCTTCCAGGATGGGACTTGAGACCTGAGATCTGTAGTCTAAAGACCATATAGCAAACACTTTGTAGTCATAGCACAACCGTTTTATAAACCTTTCAACCAGTGCGGAATCTATTGGGTTCATTTTAGAAAGTGAAATGTTTCCTAACATGTCGTTAGCGGGGAATTCCTGAAACAAGAGTGTACAGACTTGGTATCTGGTTGGCCAATATTGTCCTCCCGGGCAGCCTTGCTTGGCACCCATTGTAGAGGTAGCTCCATTAATTAGAAGCCGTGAACTAATAGGAATGGTGAGGCGGACTCTACCGCCATTGTTTGTCTTCGTTAAGGGTTTGTGATTATGAAATATAGCGCGTGTATGAATTATTATCCACTAAATTTCATTCGGGAAAATTCAAGAAAACCCTACACTCTGGCCTTTGGTGGACATTGACAAATAGGTCCTTCCGCGTGTGGGAAATAAATGAGGGTGAGTCTCTTATATTAAACTCAACGTAGAGACCATGATTTGTGATAAATAAAATTATTGGATTTAGAAAAAAAAAATGTATTTTGGTATTAAAAGTCGGTAAATGAAATTAATTTTTCCCCCCATCTAAAAATTGTAAAGTAAAAACCAACTCAAAATTAAAAAGGGCTACCAAAATATAGGCGGAAATTCTGACCAATTTAAAATATTAGCTTAATATTTTTTTTATATGTAGTGGCTTACATCAACACCTATAAAAAAATCATTTATTTAAGATATTTAACGTGCACTCTCTGAATTTACTGATTATCTCAGAACATGACTTATAAACTAATTTTAATCTAAAACAAACAACATCCAGCTCCCGACCGTTAATTTATCACTATGAAAGGGGGAAACACTCATTTCACAAACTACATTTTTCGGCCATGCCAGGAATTGAACTCGGTACCCTTAGATCATTATACAGACATGCTAACGACAGATATAAGGTGTCAGATATCCCAATATTTAACAGTTCGACATTATTTAGCAGGACTATGATAAAGAAAGATTAGATCTAGGTTTCTGACCTTTTGCTTTAATTTTACAGAAGTACACATTTTTGAGTATATTGCAATTTAATTTTTTTTTAATTTGGGCTCAAAATTTAAACTTTTTACTATAAGAGAAATCTGCTTATAGTTCTCACTTACAATTCATTGAGAACTATATTAAAATAATTTCAAACAACTTCATAAATAATTCGATATTTCTAAACGTTTGCAACACGTACCAATGCTCTATTATAAAGCCCTCTTAAGTGTTTATAGTTAAGGACATAAGAACATGGCTTTCTCATTCCAAATTTTAAATATCTGCCTTTAGTCACAATAGACTGTCAAAATAGCCAGATCAAACATATTTTACTTCTTTACTTATAGTTTTTGATTGAGGGAAATACTTTTTTAGAATGGGAACTTTGATTGGTTTACGATTGAGGGGTTTTTTTTTGTAATAGTGCAGTTGGTACTTTTTTCTGACCATTTCAGGGGGAAAAGCTAATAATGATGACGTCTGCTTCTTTATAAATCATGTATAGTCTTAATATTTTTAATTATTAAATTCTACCTAATTAACCACTATTCGCATATAAAATGCCAAGAAAAATATCCAATTTCGTGAATGCAAAATACATTTATAAATTCCACAGCAAATTTTAAAAAATAATTTTTTATGTTAATTTTAATGTGCTGGTAAAAAATAATGTACAGACACATCAAGATTTTTCAGTGTCTGACTATACGCAACTCTAATGAGATTAATATGTATCAAAGCAACGATTCCTTCCTGAAGAGTAAATTCGATAAGTATGATATATTATGATTATATTAGAACTGTAAGTGCTGGTCACATGGTCTAACGCACCACTCTCGCATTTGACTGCCTTGACACTTAAAGGGAGATGGGGGATATGATATATGGGGTGTGTGAAGGTCGCTTTTTAAATGTGCAGCAGAAGGGAAGCTTGAAGCATGATGAAATTTCAAATTAAAAGTGGAGACGAGGTTTTTTTGTTGTTTTCACATAAAACTACTTTTAATTTGTTAAATTATCCATATAGTGCATTCATGTAAATAAAAAGGTTTTTAGAAAAATATTACGATATATAATTAGTGCCGACATATTTAAATTTATCTCTGGTTGCAAACTTATACACTTAATATCATCTCTGAGGGAACTGCATGGTTACTATTGGGGAACAGCTTTGTCATTCTCTCGTTTTTGTGTGATTACTCTCTCGTCAAATATAAGCCAAGTTTGGCAACGCTGGTTAGGCGATGTTGCCAGTAGCTCTCACCCCCAGCACACCCCCTTCAGATATAACTGAGAGCGAGTAGATTTGGCAACAGTTAACTGAGAGAGTGTGAAGATAAAGTTTTTCTCCATACGACCTGCAGTTCCCTCAGCAATGATATTGGGTGTAGAATGTAGATGTCATTTAATCACTAGTGTGTTTTAAAATACTGTTTAGTAGCTGTTATAAAATATATTAATGTTAAAATATAATATTGAGTGAGATGTCTCAAATAAGTTCATAATATTCAGGAGGAGGTGCTGGACTTGACTTCACCCAAACAAAGACAATATTACTACGAGTATTATTTACATTTCCACCCGTTTCGGTGGCCAGATGGTCTAAGCTGTCACTCTCGCATTAGACTAGAGTGCTAATGACTGATAGATCAGGGTTTTAACCTCGGTCAGGTGCACTGATAGTGGGTTTTTCAAAATATTTGTCCACCCTGCCCCACGCAAATTTGAGTACACTTCCTATGGAATCAACCTTACTCATCCTTAATCCATTATCGTAATTTGTATAGAAGCGTGTGACTTGAAGGGTAGTAAGAACCAGCGCTAAAATAAGAGTAATAAAATGTCATATTTTTAAAGAATTATTTTTAAATTTTACCTCAAGGACTGGAAAATTCATTGGCACCAGGATCGTAAACTTAAATTAAACAATTCTGTTTAGTAACGTTCAGAAAATTGAAGGACACTAGAGAAGCGTTTTATGATCCACGTCCCGTTTTAATTGAAGTCATTTGCTGTGGTGGGAAGTAACAGCATGTGTTGGTTCTGGAGTAAGCCTGTATGGCCTTCTTCGGGGAAAATAGAACGTGACTTATATCATTGTGAGATTATGGACTAATCATCTTTTAAAATGAAACGGTAGTTTAATTTTAATAATTTTAAATTAATATTAGTATACATGTGTGAGCTTTTCTAGCTCAACAGTAATTCATCAAAAACTAGAAAATTGTATTATTATGTGCTCAGTCTTACGACAGTTCCATTTTTTTTGTTAGTAAAGTTGTACCACCAATGCGACCTGTCCTCTACCACCTTAAGCTTCCAGAATCGTTTTCTTTCCATCAAGCCATCTATTATTTGAATCTTCCTTCCTAAGCTCCTCTTTCTCTCAACTTTTCCTTTCATGATGTCCTACAGAAGACAGTTCCTTCTGAGGATGTGTCCGATCCAGTTTTATTCGCACTGAAGAATCACATCCAAAATTATTATTTCCTAAACCAATTTTCTTAGGACTTGTTAATTCAAGTCTTCTTCAGCATCACATTTCAAAGCTTCCAAAATATTTCTTTTCCATCTTCCCAAGAGTAGGTTTCTGCTCCAAATATAACATTTCATCAGTTTCTTCCTCAGTTCCAAACTCGGCTTGCTGTTAAGCAGTAACCTCCTCTTGTTGAAAGTTATCTTGGCCATGGTGATGCTTGTCCTAATCTCCTTGTTGCAGTTTCCAGGCATCCTTTTTTCAACAGATTTTTCCGGTATTTGATTTTCTCTGTTTTCAATGGAGGTAAAAAAAGGTCTATTTTTAATTTATACTTCCATTAAGCTATTAAAATCATTATCACCGTTTTCCATTAGTCTTATGATTGGTTTGCTGCAACTATTCACTTCTGCCTCTGCTGATGTTGCCAGTACTTTAAATCTTTATAATAATTGCTCTTACCAACTTCTTCGTCGATAATATTTCCAATTCTTGGTCTTCCTTTTGAATTTTTTACTTCAATCTATCCTCCTATAATTAACTTCTACTAAACTCTCGAGTACGTTGCCGATCATATCAAAGTAGGTTTGAAGTTTACGTAAAAAAAAAAAGGTCAGGGGATTTTTTTAGTTTTCATAGCTAGCCTAAATAAACAAAACTTTTCTCCAGTAGTAGCAAATTTTAATTTTATACTTGACCTGGTGTAAAATTTTACGTCCAATCCTTAGTTCATATTGCTGTATTTTTAGATAGCTATTAATTTGCTAGCGATTACACACATCCATCTTAAGAATCTTCCTTAAATTAATAATTTATTAATACAAGGAAATATTTTTAGTCTCTAGTACAGGACAATTTTTGATGGCTTGGTGGTAGAGAATCTTAACAATAATCCCAAAGGTCTCGGGTTCGTTTACCGATTCTAATAGTAATTTATTACAGTTAATATTTGAAAAAATAGTTTATTTGAAACTTTCATTACCGTGTTAAAGTTAAGCCTTTATTTCAGTAAGGTATTTGACTGGATCTATGGTAATGGGGAGATTGGGATTCGAATCCTGTACTGGTGTACTGAGGGTGTATTTTCCCAAACAGTTTCCCATTATCTCTCCAAACAAATTAGGGTATATTTCCTCTAAAATTCTACCTTATTCATATCTACTCCTTAGCGTAATTAATATATGGTTACAACCAAAACGCGTACTTAGACGCGGTGACCAATATATTTATTTATCACATTTATGTTTCTGTGGTTGCGACTATCAACATTTTTTATGAACCCAACTGTACACGTCCTGAAGGCCACATCATCACCGGCTATTGGCGGTGGATATTCGATTAAAGATATCACATCTTCCCATCTTGACCAAGAGGGCTATAAAATGTGGACAGTGTAAAGGCCATCACCACGGCGACCAAAAAAAAAAAAGCTTGCTTGACCTTCTAAGGGCTTCACCAACTAACCTTAAAAAAAAAATGGTACGGCACACCGCACAGACTTTCTCTCTCTTTCTATAAACTCCTAAGATTTCTGAACGGAATAATGTACATTGTATCATCACCACTCCACATAAGAACACGCATAAAATAATATACAATGATATAGAATCAATGAGAAAAGAGGCGCATCTTTGTCCACCTAAGAACATTTCAAAGGGTCAACACTTCGTATTAAAATTTCGATTTCTGGTTAAAATTTTAACATTTTATAAGGTGTTGCAGATCTTCAAGTCATCGCATTGATATTTAATTATTCATTTATACATTTTGACCAATAAAAAATGTAAATATTGACTATTGAGTCTAAAATGGAGATAGATCATTATTTTGCAAACATTTCTCCTAAGAGATTTAAGGAAAAATAACATACTTTTTTAGATACTTATATTTAATTACTCTATGGCATTGGAGAATTATTGCGTTAAGACTTAAGGGGATGGATCACCATGAGAGATGAGCGCGGCCGGTTTCTAAGACGATTTCTCTGTACATGATTACTAAGAAAACTATTATACATATTTTAATCAGATTTTTACTACTGTAAAGATCAATTCATTTACATGGTTTATAGTTTATTCCTATCCACCCAGCCAATTCAAATTTAAGTTTTAAAAAATAATTTAAAGATCACTGCATGAAACAAACTGGGCTTGTCATTGAAATGTGGGAAGACTTAGGCTAAAACGGTTTTCATTGTATTACAATAAACACATTTCTCTATCATTTAGTATAATTTAACGCCAGTTAAAAGTTAAATATTCGTAAGCAGCTTTGTTTAAATAATTTTTGCATGATCGTATTTTCTTGGTTTAGTGTTGTTTTAAAAAAAATCTACAGACAAAGTATAAACCGAGTAAATATGATTGAGAATAATTATCATTTCATTTTTCAGCATACGTATTGTTCTAAACTAAAATAAAGTGGTACAGTTTTATTTTGATTCAAAAAAGTGTTGTGGTGCAGTAGCCTGTGACCTAGCGGTGTAAGGTTGAACAAAATGAACCTCTCGAGAAAACTCATGGCAGTGATGCCAAGCGTTGCACAGTGACGAGCAGATGTTCTCAGGAAAAATATCAACTCGTCTGCGTTCATTTATTAAATCAGTTGTGTGAATACCACGTGTTTTGCAATGGAAGCCGTTCCTGTAAAAAGAGATCGAAGAAAATAAAATAAAAAACTACTTTATCTCTCAACCAGACGAAAGAAAAATAAAAGTTTTACTCTTGTGAATTGGATAAAAAAAAGTATCATGAATTTATTATCATTTCTGCTTGAAAAATACAATTTTAATACTGTAGTTTAAAATTCATCCATTAATTTCAAATCATGTGTGTGGAATACCTAATTAATATAATTACAGGACCCGCTTTGGTGACCTCATGATTTAAGGCACTTCTCTTGCAAAAAACTGGACTGCCGAGGACGGGGATTGGTGTTCGATCCCAGTTTGGTGCTATGAGGTTATTATTCCTAAAATGTTTTCCACTTACCCTCCACGCAAATGTGAGTGTAAGTCATCTAAAAGCAAACTTACCCTTCTCTGACACATTAGCTTAATTAGTACATCGGCGTAAAACCCACACGGGCTCGGTTCACTTTGGTGTACCAATCAAACACTTTGGCCCTACCTTTGGTAATCTGATCTGTAAACAGAGTCAATAATTTGGTATCGATAATACGGGGCTAACTAAATCACTATGGACTATTGGCAATTTGAACAAGAAATACACTTGTCACAATAGATAAATGTCTTGAAACTATTTTGCTATCAATTGAAAAGGTGGATAATGAAACGGGGTGGAGGGACTATTGAACATGCCTTGACCACCACGCTTTTAAAATTAATAACATTAACACAGATACATATTTAATTTTGACAATTATTATTTAACAAAATAGTTTCATCACAAATATCATTTTTACTTTCTCGCACCCCTCGCGTGCCATAGTCAAAGATTTGGAAATAACGTAAGATTTAGAGAGGAAGGGAAGGGGGGAACACAAATACTAAGAAGAGGATGTTACTCAACATATATAAGAGTGTGCAGTGTAAAGATTATTTCAATGTCTTTTTTTTTTGTTCTTGTGATATTAGAAATGCTTCACTTCTTAATATTCTTCGATGTTATCCGTAAATTTACAATAATAAAGTAGGGTAGATAATAAATACGGTAATTAAGAGAAAGTGTTCCCACATTTGCGTGGAGGAAATGAGCAATCACGAGGAAAAACACCTCAATTCACGTGGTAGGGATTCAACCAAAAATTGTAGCACAGGTCCCTAATAAAATTAAAATTAAAAACGTAATATTAAGTGTGTTCATTGCAGAAGTTTTGATGAAGGACTTTGAATGTATAAAGTTGTAGAATGGATGTATTATTATATACAAAAGTGATTGATAAGGGAGAAATAGATTATAAAATGATCATGCTTCAATATAAAACTTGTGTTTAAGCCTATCAAATTTGGTCAAAATCGATAGATAAATATTTTCTATACAATTGGGTGAAAAACCTTTTCTTGAAGTATATTTCTTTATGTTTTATTGTAATTTCAAATACTTATTTTTAGAGTTAGTGTTTATAATTTTTGAAGTAGAGGCAATAAGTGTAATATTTATTCTATAAAAAATATACATTTTTAAAAATAAAATATTTCTTTTTGCAGAAAATTGTTCTATATGCTATCTTCAAATTTGAATATATATATTTATATATATATTTATATATATAAAAATATATATAATATTTATTTAATTATATTATATTATATTTTTATTTACATTATAATATAATATAATATTATATTATATTTTGATTTACATTATATTATATATAAATATATATGTACAGCCCGAACGGGTAGTAAGACACGGCGATATAAATAAATAATAGTAGCGTGTTTGGAACCGTTTTAAAAAACACCCTCAGTATACACTACTGGGATGTGAACCCCAAAATTTTTTCTTTCAGTTCCTGAAGTAAATGGTCAGATTAATTTTTTTTTTCAAATGAACAGAGAATTTGTGAATAGATTTTGTTTTTCAAAAATTGCTTTAGTGGTTTTAGGGATCAGGAAGGTTATATTCATAGAAAGTGTACCCGCATTTACGTGGAGGGAGCGTGGAATACCAGTTTGGAGAAACTAACTTTAGTACACCCGACCGAGATTAGAACCTTGATCTCCCCATCATTGGCAGTCTAGTCTACTGCAAGATTAGCGCGTTAGACCATGAGGCCACCATGTTAAAATATGTATAAACGTATAAAGCTATATTTGACTATCAAATATAATTAATAAAAAATAGGTTAATAGAGTTTGAAATTCTTGATAGTTACAAGTTCATTGGTATAACTATAGGGTGGGGGCAAAATTCCACAGGGCCACGCCCAAAATAGGGCCCACCACGCAGGTCCACCCACCCAAAATTAATTTGGTAATAGATGAAAGCGTTGTCTTTCAGGCCTATCATTGTTTCGTAAAGATCTCACTAATCAATCAAAAATTACTCAATAGTCATTTTATTGCGCATAATTTATGCTGTACAAAAATGTGTGTACATATTTTTCTGTAAAATCAATAGAAACAGCTGACAGATCATTTTCAAAACTTTATTAAAAATTATTTAAGAAGCACATGAATCAATAAAGGCTGCAGGGATAAGATATGTTGTCTGTTGAGCTACTACCCGTAGCTTGTCCTTGGAGGAAAGTGTAGACAATTTCACAAAGACCTATGTTTGTTTAGCCTCTATAGGTGTTAATATTGATGATTGACTATAGATTTGTTTAAAATATTTATTAATATTGTTTTATTCAATTCAGATTAAGTTTTTTTTCATTATATTGAAATTTTTCAGCAACAATTTTATCAAATATTATGGCTGTATGGTAATGCACTTAGAGTGGTTTTTCCTCAATGGGTTTACACTCTTATCTTTCCACGCAAATGTGGGTACACTTCCTCTAAATTTAACCTACCTACTCTATATTATTACGTATTATAAAATAATTCCAATAATAAATGTCTAAATATTTTTTTATAATCTACAATTATTCATAAGATTTAGGGACGGTGGTGTATTTTTCCCTTGGGGTCACCCACCGTGGGTCCATCACTGCATAGTTACGCCTTTGTACATGTTACAAGCTAATGTAGGTCAAGCTAGTTTTACAATAGGAAATTTTAGTGCATCTTTAAGTTTATATTAAAATAATAATAATTATTTGTATCTGGGTGATGTAATATAAGAAACTAAAGTAAATAATAAAGTAAAAAACACAATTTCTTATTTATGTTTTATACATATGTGTGTGTCCCCACCCCCTTCCTTTTAAGGGTTCTAACACTTTTCAAGGGGGGTACATCTCTGACCCCCAATTTTCTGCGTCCATGAAAAAAGGTTTAAAAAATAAAAACTTTTTATGTTAATTGATAAGATATTTCTATCACCATTATTATTATTATTATTATTATTATTATTATTATTATTATTATTATTATTATTATTATAATTATTATTATTATTTTGATATTTTCCATCAAAAGTGATTGCATGACTTGACGTATGAATCTTTTAAATAAAATTAAGTAACCATTGTGACGCTCAAACACTGTCCTCACCCCTCATAGCTTGGGTTATGTCAGATGCTGAGGAAATGATCTACATTCTACGATGTGTCTGTCGACAGTTTTATATCCAATGTTACTCATTGAGGGTGGACTGGTAAGGGGGGAGGTTTGATAGGGCGGGGTATTACCACCAATGTCTTCTCATCCCATCAAAATGTGTCTTCCTCCAGTTTGTTTGGTTCCCTCTGATATACTCTAGTTTGAAGATGAAAGAGGGTTTGCATCAAATTTCAAATAAGTTCTATAACAATCTATTATTATTTTTAAATGCTTAAGGGCCACCTCAAATAGCTTTTAGTGGCATTCCATCTTCAAACATTTCCCATTGGCTTTGAGTCATTCCCCTAAAAACTCCTCAAAAATATATATTTTTTCATTGCGACTTACTTCCAGTTTGAGTTATACACATACATGAACTAGGAACGAGGAAGGTAACATTTTAGATTTAATGTACCCACATTTGCGTGGAGTGAGAGTGGGGAACCATTTTAGGGAAAATGCCCTTATTGCACACAACTGGGATTTGAATTTCAATCTCCCCAACACCAGCAATCCAGTCCAATAGTGTATGCTACTCACCGTGTTCAACTGACATGCTGAAGACGGGGAGATCACGGTTCAATTCCGGTTGGGTGCACTTAGGTGGATTTTCCTAAATAGTTTTCTGCTCTCACTCCACGAAAATATGGATGCATCTCCTCTTAATTTAACCTTCCTGATGCCTAACACATTAGAGTAATTAGTATATAAGTGTACAGCCCGAACGGGTAGTAAGACGCGGTGATATAAATAAATAATAGTAGCGTGTTTGAAACCGTTTTAAAAAACACCCTCAATATACACTACTGGGATGTGAACCCCAATCTCGTCACCAGCAAACCAGTCTTATACGAGAAAGTCAAATGAAAAATGTTTTCTTCCGCTAGGTAAGAAATATTAAGAAAACCATATTACTGATTATATTAGTTCAAGCTAAAAATAAAGCAGCAGATTTCTGCATAGTGTGGTCTTTGATAAAAGCCGCACTCTTGCCTGCCTTTCCCTTGCAAGAAACTTGACCCATGTAAACAACAGATTAGCTCGCTCCCCCTTCACTCTTTTAGACCAAACTTAGCAGATATTTGACAACATCGCAGCTCTAGCTCGGTGTCGGCTAAACAGTCCAAATAGTTCAATATATGGACGTTTCTTAGGAGTTGCGCTGATAGCGCTTCTCAAATTTTACAAGGTAGTCCTTCCACTATCCGCTATCAGCGCAACTCCTAAGAAACGTCCATATATTGAACTATTTGGACTGTTTAGCCGACACCGAACTAGAGCTGCGATGTTGTCAAATATCTGCTAAGTTTGGTCTAAAAGAGTGAAGGGGGAGCGAGCTAATCTGTTGTTTACATGGGTCAAGTTTCTTGGAAGGGAAAGGCAGGCAAGAGTGCGGCTTTTATCAAAGACCACACTATGCAGAAATCTGCTGCTTTATTTTTAGCTTGAACTAATATAATCATTAGTATGGTTTTCTTAATATTTCTTACCTAGCGGAAGAAAACATTTTTCATTTGACTTTCTCGTATAAGACTGGTTTGCTGGTGACGAGATTGGAGTTCACATCCCAGTAGTGTATATTGAGGGTGTTTTTTAAAACGGTTTCAAACACGCTACTATTATTTATTTATATCACTGCGTCTTACTACCCGTTCGGGCTGTACACTTATGTACTAATTACTCTAATGTGTTAGGCATCAGGAAGGTTAAATTAAGAGGAGATGCATCCATATTTTCGTGGAGTGAGAGCAGAAAACTATTTAGGAAAATCCACCTAAGTGCACTCAACTGGAATTGAACCGTGATCTCCCCGTCTTCAGCATGTCAGTTGAACACGGTGGGTAGCACACACTATTGGACTGGATTGCTGGTGGTGGGGAGATTGAAATTCAAATCCCAGTTGTGTGCAATAAGGGTATTTTCACTAAAATGGTTCCCCACTCTCACTCTACGCAAATGTGGGTACATTAAATCTAAAATGTTACCTTTCTCGTTCCTAGTTCATGTATGTGTATAACTCAAACTGGAAGTAAGTCGCAATGAAAAAATATATATTTTTTGAGGAGTTTTTAGGGGAATGATTTCAAGCCAATGGGAAATGTTTGAAAATGGAATGCCACTAAAAGCTATTAGGGGTGGCCCTTAAGCATTTAAAAATAATAATAGATTGTTATAGAACCTATTTGAAATTTGATGTAAACCATCTTTCATCTTCAAACTAGAGTATATCAGAGGGAACTAAACAAACTGGAGGAAGACACATTTTGATGGGGGGAAGGGTGGAGAAGACATTGGTGGTAATACCCCGCCCTATCAAACCTCCCCCCTTACCAGTCCACCCTCAATGAGTAACATTGGATATACAACTATCGACAGACACATCGTAGAATTTAGATCATTTCCTCAGCATCTGACATAACCCAAGTTATGAGGGGTTTCTTATATTACATCACCCAGATACAAATAATTATTATTATTTTAATATAAACTTAAAGATGCACTAAAATTTCCTATTGTAAAACTAGCTTGACCTACATTAGCTTGTAACATGTACAAAGGCGTAACTATGCAGTGATGGACCCACGGTGGGTGCCCACAAGGAAAAAATACACAGCCGTCCCCAAATCTTATGAATAATTGTAGATTATAAAAAAATATTTAGACATTTATTATTGGAATTATTTTATAATACGTATTAATATAGAGTAGGTAGGTTAAATTTAGAGGAAGTGTACCCACATTTGCGTGGAAAGATAAGAGTGTAAACCCATTGAGGAAAAACCACTCTAAGTGCATTACCATACAGCCATAATATTTGATAAAATTGTTGCTGAAAAATTTCAATATAATGTAAAAAACTTAATCTGAATTGAATAAAACAATATTAATAAATATTATAAACAAATCAATAGTCAATCATCAATATTAACACCTATAGAGGCTAAACAAACATACGTCTCTCTGAAATTGTCTACAATTTCCTCCAAGGACAAGCTACGGGTAGTAGCTCACCAGACAACATAGCTAATCCCTTTAGCCTTTATTGATTCATGTGCTTCTTAAATAATTTTTAGTAAAGTTTTGAAAATGACCTGTCAGCTGTTTCTATTGATTTTACAGAAAAATATGTACATACATTTTTGTACAGCATAAATTATGCGCAATAAAATGACTATTGAGTAATTTTTGATTGATTAGTGAGATCTTTATGAAACAATGATAGGCCTGAAAGACAACGCTTTCATCTATTACCAAATTAATTTTGGGTGGGTGGACCTGCGTGGTGGGCCCTATTTTGGGTGTGGCCCTGTGGAATTTTGCCACCATCCTATAGTTACACCAATGAACTTGTAACTATCAAGAATTTCAAACTCTATTAACCTATTTTTTATTAATTATATTCGATAGTCAAATACGTTTATACATATTTTAACATGGTGGCCTCATGGTCTAACGCGCTAATCTTGCAGTAGACTAGACTGCCAATGATGGGGAGATCAAGGTTCTAATCTCGGTCGGGTGTACTAAAGTTAGTTTCTCCAAACTGGTATTCCACGCTCCCTCTACGTAAATGCGGGTACACTTTCTATGAATATAACCTTCCTGATCCCTAAAACCACTAAAGCAATTTTTGAAAAACAAAATCTATTCACAAATTCTCTGTTTATTTGAAAAAAAAAAATTAATCTGACAATTTACTTCAGGAACCGAAAGAAAATATTTTGGGGTTCACATCCCAGTAGTGTATACTGAGGGTGTTTTATAAAACGGTTCCAAACACGCTACTATTATTTATTTATATCGCCGCGTCTTACTACCCGTTCGGGCTGTACATATATATTTATATATAATATAATGTAAATCAAAATATAATATAATATTATATTATAATGTAAATAAAAATATAATATAATTAAATAAATAAATATTATATATATATATAAATATATATATTCAAATTTGATGATAGCATATAGAACTATTTTCTGCAAAAATAAATATTTTATTTTTAAAAATGTATATTTTTTATAGAATAAATATTACACTTATTGCCTCTACTTCAAAAATTATAAACACTAACTCTAAAAATAAGTATTTGAAATTACAATAAACATAAAGAAATATGCTGCAAGAAAAGGTTTTTCACCCAATTGTATAGAAAATATCAAACTATCGATTTTGACCAAATTTGATAGGCTTAAACACAAGTTTTGCATTGAAGCATGATCATTTTATAATCTATTTCTCCCTTATCAATCACTTTTGTGTCAGGGACGTTCATAATATATATACACATTACTAGCTATTTTATAATTTTTGCTACACACAGTATATATTAATACATCCATTCTACAACCTTATACATTCAAAGTCCTTCATCAAAACTTCTGCAATGAACACACTTAATATTACGTTTTTAATTTTAATTTTATTAGGGACCTGTGCTACAATTTTTGGTTGAATCCCTACCACGTGAATTGAGGTGTTTTTCCTCGTGATTGCTCATTTCCTCAACGCAAATGTGGGAACACTTTCTCTTAATTACCGTATTTATTATCTACCCTACTTTATTATTGTAAATTTACGAATAACATCGAAGAATATTAAGAAGTGAAGCATTTCTAATATCACAAGAACAAAAAAAAAAAAAGACATGGAAATAATCTTTACACTGCACTCTCTTATATGTGTTGAGTAACAACCTCCTCTTAGTATTTGTGTTCCCCCCTTCCCTTCCTCTCTAAATCTTACGTTATTTCCAAATCTTTGACTATGGCACGCGAGGGGTGCGAGAAAGTAAAAATGATATTTGTGATGAAACTATTTTGTTAAATAATAATTGTCGAAATTAAATATGGATCTGTGTCAATGTTATTAATTTTAAAAGATTGGTGGTCAAGGCATGTTCAATAGTCCCAATAGCAAAATAGTTTCAAGACATGTATCTATTGTGACAAGTGTATTTCTTGTTCAAATTGTCAATAGTCCATAATGATTTAGTTAGTCCCGTATTATCAATACCAAATTATTGACTCTGTTTACAGATCAGATTACCAAAGGTAGGGCCAAAGTGTTTGATTGGTACACCAAAGTGAACCGAGCCCGTGTGGGTTTTACGCCGATGCAATAATTAAGCTAATGTGTCAGAGAAGGGTAAGGTTGCTTTTAGATGACTTACACTCACATTTGCGTGGAGGGTGAGTGGAAAACATTTTAGGAATAATAACCTCATAGCACCAAACTGGGATCGAACACCAATCCCCGTCCTCGGCAGTCCAGTTTTTTGCAAGAGTAGTGCCTTAAATCATGAGGTCACCAAAGCGGGTCCTGTAATTATATTAATTAGGTATTCTACGCACATGGTTTGAAATTAATGGATGAATTTTAAACTACAGTATTAAAATTGTATTTTTCAAGCAGAAATGATAATAAATTCATGATACTTTTTTCATCCAATTCACAAGAGTAAAACTTTTATTTTTCTTTCGTCTGGTTGAGAGATAAAGTAGTTTTTTATTTTATTTTCTTCGATATCTTTTTACAGAAACGGCTTCCATTGCAAAACACGTGGTATTCACACAACTGATTTAATAAATGAACGCAGTCGAGTTGATATTTTTCCTGAGAACATCTGCTCGTCACCGTGCAACGCTTGGCATCACTGCCATGAGTTTTCTCGAGAGGTTCATTTTGTTCAACCTTACACCGCTAGGTCACAGGCTACTGCACCACAACACTTTTTTGAATTAAAATAAAACTGTACCTCTTTATTTTAGTTTAGAACAATATGTATGCTGAAAAATGAAATGATAATTATTCTCAATCATATTTACTCGGTTTATACTTTGTCTGCAGATTTTTAAAAAAACAACACTAACCTAAGAAAATACGATCATGCAAAAATTATTTAAACAAAGCTGCTTACAAATATTTAACTTTTAACTGGCGTTAAATTATACTAAATGATAGAGAAATGTGTTTATTGTAATACAATGAAAACTGTTTTAGCCTAAGTCTTCCCACATTTAAATGACAAGCCCAGTTTGTTTCATGCAGTGATCTTTAAATTATTTTTTAAAACTTAAATTTGAATTGGCTGGGTAGATAGGAATAAACTATAAACCATGTAAATGAATTGATCTTTACAGTAGTAAAAATCTGATTAAAATATGTATAATAGTTTTCTTAGTAATCATGTACAGAGAAATCGTCTTAGAAACCGGCCGCGCTCATCTCTCATGGTGATCCATCCCCTTAAGTAGAATATGTTTACAACTAAAGCTCACAAAATTGTATTAATATATTTGCAAATATCTCAGAAACTGCTGCTTTTATAAAAATATATGTCAAATAAAAGTTTTTTATTTCTAATAGTCCTACAATTTTGCAATGATAAGTTGTTTAGTTTCTCCAATAGTTGTGGAGATACGGAAATTAACGCTTCTGTAATGTACCCTAAAAATAATTTTCATAGGAAAATGAAAATAGCCAGTCTATTTATAATCTTATTCAACGCCTAGATACGAATTTTAATCAAAATAGTTTGAGCAGATTTTGAGAAAACAAATTTTTTCTCTTTTCGCCCTTCAGTAAACTACCCTTAATTTTAAGTTTTTATAGACACACAGACAGACGGCATTGCAAAGACTATTTTTTAGGGTTCGGGGGGTCATGAGACGTCAACGTCCATCAACATTTCAGGTTAGTTTTTTTTACGGTCGCAATACTTAAACTTTAATGTCCAAAAAGTTAAAAAAAATTCATATAATTGCGTATAGATTGAAAGTTATTGATTTTATAAAAATATGTTTCGGATAAAATATCTGTATTATAAATATATATACATATTTGTAATGCTAAGTAATTTCATATCTCAAATAGTTTCGGAGCTATTTTAAAAAATGTTAATTTACGCATCAGAACGGAGCCCTTAAAGCCATTTTGCCGAAATATTGAGGGTAGCCATTTTGTTTGAAATATTAATTAATGTTTATAAATGAAATTTAATCAAAATCGTTTGAGCCGATTTTGAGAAAATTGACTTTTTCTCTTTTTGCCCTGCAGTAAACTACCCTTAATTTTAAGTTTTAATAGACACACAGACAGACGGCATTGCAAAGACTATTTTTTAGGGTTCGGGGGGTCATGAGACGTCGAAATCCATTAACATTTCAGGTTAGTTTTTTTTTACGATCGCAATACTTAAGCTTTAATGTCCAAAAAGCTAAAAATATATATATAATTGCGTATAGATTGAAAATTATTGATTTTATAAAAATATGTTTCGAATAAAATATTTGTATAATAAATATATATACATATTTGTAATGCTAAGTAATTTCATATCTCAAATAGTTTCGGAGCTATTATAAAAAATGTTAATTTACGCATCAGAACGGAGCCCTTAAAGCCATTTTGCCGAAATATTGAGAGTAGCCATTTTGTTTGGAATATTTATTAATGTTCATAAATAAAATTTAATCAAAATCGTTAGAGCCGATTTTGAGAAAATCGACTTTTTTTCTTTTTTCCCTTCAGTAAACTACCCTTAATTTTAGGGGTAGATATCCAATTTCAAAAACCCCTCGGGGCAACCCTATGAAAACCCTAGATATCAAGTTTCAGCTCAATCGGTAAAATAGTTTAGGCCAGTGGTTCCCAACCTGGGGGCGATCGCCCCCAAGTGGGCGATTTGGGTTATCAGGGGGGCAATAAATAAGTGGGGGGCGATTTGGGGGCGATGAGTATTCAAAGGGTGAAAAATTAAAATAGTACTGTACAGTAGAAGTTACTGTCAACGTAATTTTTTCCAGATTCCAATTTTAAAATGAAAACATGTACTCCTGTTTTTTAAATGTACGTCAATTATCTTAGTTAATTATTTCACTTCTTTGTTCTTAAAAAAATCTGTAAAAAATGTACATTTTAATTTTTTTCTATTTTATTTAAGATTGACCGGATAAAACTGCTTTGGTTGTTTTTATATACGGTAGTAAAATTGTTTAAAATAATAAAACTGCTTTATTATTTACACTTTACTTCAAATTAAAATTAGGCATAAAATGAAAATGAAAAGGGGGCGATAGGTGATAGTCAACCTCCAGAAAGGGGAGATGGGCCACAAAAGGTTGGGAACCACTGGTTTAGGCTCTAGTTGGAGGTACAGACAGACAGACAGACAGACAGACGGAAATTCAAAAACAACTTTTTCGAATTCAGGAAGTCATGAAACGTCAAAATTCATCAAAATCTCGAGTTCGATTTTTTTGACGATCACCATACTTTCTCTACGTGTAAGATAGAGAGAAAGTAAAAAGTTAGTTCATTTTACTTGCCCCTAGCAATGCCACAAACTTTTGCGTTTTTTTTAAATCTGACGGTAACGTAGAGAAAGAGATTGAACATGGTTAATCTATTCTTAAATAAGTTCTAAAGAATAATTCCATGGCTCATATTAAATAAAGTTAATTTCGAATGTTTTCTTTTTAACATTGAAAAATAGCATAGAAATATATATATTTGAGTCCAAAAGGGATGAACAAACACGATAATGGAGAAATCATAATTTACACAACATTTTATTTGGGAAACCTGTAGATACAAGACCCATTGGTTGGCCAATTCGTATATGGGAGAATAATGTGGAAATGTTTCTGAAGGAAGTTAGTGTTATGTTAGGGATTGGATGGTGGTGTTTCAGGATTGGGTTTAAATGGCTAGTTTACGTTCTGTTGGCCAAAATTCTAAGTTGTCTGACACGAGCTCTTAAGGTTTTAAAAAACTGACTTCTGCCATCCCCATAAGGATTATCACTTTGCGGGCATTTTTCTGTGCAAGTAGGCCTACGTGATGATTTTAATTTCCCTCTGTCTTCTACCTGCTTATATTAATAAAATAAAGATTTTGTTTGTCTGTCATGAGCATTGCCATGATATCTACCTCAGGCAAAGGTCTGAAATTTTAAAAAAATTAGTAGCCCCTGTGCACGATTGTATACGCTTCAAAACAGGAATTTTAAATTGTTTATAAGATTTTTTAAATTATATAAAATCTGGGACGGAAGCAAAAAGGTCGTAGACAGAGCAGGGTTTAAAGGCATTGACTCTAAAGTTACCTTCTACCCACAATAATTTAACTAAAAAAAATCTTCCGGGCAACTCCAGGTTCTTCAACTAGTTGCCATTAATAGTAATAGTAATAATAATAATAATATACCCGCTTCGGTGGCTGCTTGGTCTAACGCACTACTCTCGTAGTAGATTAGACTGCCGAGGATGTGAAGATCGAGGTTCGAATCTCGGTCGTGTGTACTGAGGGTGATTTTTTCCAAAACTGTTTCACCCTCACTACAAGCAAATGTGGGTACAATTCCTCTAAACATAACCTTCCTAATCCCTAAAACCATTAGCATAATTAGTACATAAGCGGGTGACCTGGTGGTCTAGGGGTAAGGTGTCAGACTTCTGTGCTGAGGGTCCGGGGTTCAATCCTCGGTCCCGGCACAGATTTATCTGATTGCCAAACCCTTCCTTCACCTCTGACAAGATGTGTATTAATCACAACTTGTGAATGTGAGGAATGCCAGGCCTCTACCGTGGTTCGGATCCCACGTTAAACTGTAGGTCCTCCATTTCATCTCACAATCACCCTACCATTGCACATTAGCGTAAGTGCGTATAATCCGAACGGGTAGTAAGACGCGGTGCTAATAATAATAATAATAATAATAATAATAATAGTACATAAGCGTATATCCCGAGCCGGTAGTAAGACACGGTGCTAAAAGATTATAATAATATTTAAATGTATATAAAAGCGTAGTTTATTCTAAGGAATTAGTGAATTATAATATTTAAGTGTAAATTATTTTCAGCGTCCAAAGTATTTATAAATTTAAAAAATGCAATTACTTACACAATATACCAGTTACAAATAAATAAAATAATAACTTTGGGTATGCAGAATGTAGTTTCTGGCTTTATACCTCTATTTTTAGTGTAGCCTGCCCATGTTTTTTTAAATAGAGAGTTTTGTTTTGAAACCGCAGTTTACATCCTAGTTATGTTTATTTCAT
Source organism: Timema podura (assembly GCA_033556935.1). NCBI lineage: Eukaryota > Metazoa > Arthropoda > Insecta > Phasmatodea > Timematidae > Timema > Timema podura. Next base: position 51,633,220 of record JAVRXN010000012.1, on the reverse strand, counting down.
TTATATTTCACTCGACCTGAACTAAACGTGTTCTATAGAGAAGGTACAATGGCGTGCTAAAATATATAGTTTCAGTCTACTTTCTTTGTTTTGAACACACACTTTAAAAAATACATTTCTAAAGCGTCTATTAACAGCTTTTCATTATTCCCTATTTGTTATTATTTCAGCTATACAAATGCTTATGAAATTTAATTTGTAAGGCTTTTGTATGTTTTAAATATTAACTATTCAAAAATAAAGGCACAAAATTATCACTAACAAGCGAAAAATGCTAAGCTTTGCAAATTTACATTGAATATTATTATTATTATTATTATTATTATTATTATTAGCACCGCGTCTTACTACCCGTTTGGGTTATACGCACTTACGCTAATGTGTAATGGTAGGGTGATTGTGAGATGAAATGGAGGACCTACAGTTTAACGTGGGATCCGAACCACGGTGGAGGCCTGGCATTCCTCACATTCACCAGTTGTGATTAATACACGTCTTGTCAGAGGTGAAGTAAGGGTTTGCCAATCTGAGGATTGAACCCCGGACCCTCAGCATAAAGGTCTGACACCTTACCCTAGACCACCAGGTCACCTTTGAATAATATTGTTACTAAATTTATTTTTTCCTTATTAAGGCGGCCACACACTAAACGTTGCATTTGATGTGAGAGAGAACTTCACGGTGAGAAATTTTGATTGATTCAAAACTCTGAACGTATTTTACGGTTTACTACCAGTTGAAAATGAAATCGCATAGAGTTGATTACAGTGTTTTGTTGGTTGCTGAGTTATTTGTGTAAGCTAGTGAGTTTCGAAGAATAGGGCAAGTGAAGAAGTAGATGTTGCTTCACTTGTGTGGCAATTCATTATATTACTGGACGAGAAACCAAAAAGAGGTTTTTGGGTTCACCCAATTAATAAAAACAGAGATGTCGCTAGTTTCATTACATAACTTAGAAAATACCCCGAAAAGTTTTACAATTATTTTCTGTACATTCCATTATTTGCACAACTGCACAGTCGACAAAGCACTATCAAGGCTGAACGGAACAGATGCCCATGTCCTCACGCATGTGCAGTTCGACAAGTGTACGAGTATTTGTTGCGAGTTATAAGTCAGCGCAGCATCGCCTTTTGTTGCAAAACGGTGCAAAGCGCTACGCGGCAATGCTGCAACCAGTGTGGGCCACTCAATTTGATGTTAAGGCAACTGACACGCCTTCAACACGTTGCAACAAAATATTTCCCTGCGAGGCAAAATGTTGCATTTGGTATGTCGACAGCCTAAGAGTGTTCAAACAAATGAATTTATAAAACTCACACTGAGTTAGTTTATTTACTGAAGGTGACCTGGTGGTATAGGGATAAGGTGTCAGACTTCTGTGCTGGGGGTCCGGGGCTCAAACCTCGGTTCCGGCACAGATTTATCTGATTGCCAAACCCTTCCTTTACCTCTGACAAGACGTGTATTAATCACAACTTGTGAATGTGAGGAATGCCAGGCCTCCACCGTGGTTCGGATTCCACGTTAAACTGTAGGTCCTCCATTTCATCTCACAATCACCCTACCATTTCACATTAGCATAAGTGCGTATAACCCGAAAGGGTAGTAAGACGCGGTGCTAGTAATAATAATGTCTTCTCCACTCTTCACAATGGAATGTTTTATTCAGTCTTGTCACTCTTCATTTAAGAGATCACGGCCATACCTCGGAACTGATGTATCCTTTTTACCGAATCCAGAAAACCTTTTAAAAGACCTGACTAAGCTAATGGTCGTGTTTTTTGGAGCCGAGCCACAAAGTTCGAACCTATACCTCTGTGGCGGATCTACCAACTTCCTTCGCTCGATATGTATTACGTCGACATACGACTTTGCCTACTTAGAGAATTCAATGCTATTTTGCGAAACAAGATAAACCTTAACTAGACACACCTCAAATCACAATCACATCTAGACATCAATGTACGAAATATAAAGATTATTATTATTATTATTATTAGCACCGCATCTTACTACCCGTTCGGGTTATACGCACTTACGCTAATGTGTAATGGTAGGGTGATTGTGAGATGAAATGGAAGACCTACAGTTTAACATGGGATCCGAACCACGGTGGAGACCTGGCATTCCACACATTCACAAGTTGTGATTAATACACGTCTTGTCAGAGGTGAAGGAAGGGTTTGGGCAATCAGATAAATCTGTGCTGGGACCTAGGATTGAACCCCGGACCCTCAGCACAAAATAGAAAGAGAAGGAAGAAAAAGAGAAGTTTAGGATAACTCTTCCTTTCTTCCAAAGAAGAGTATACACACCTACTCTCCTATTTGTGTCTGGTCATCACTGATTTGAATTCTAATATTACCTATTCTTGATTCCTATTCTTGATGAATATTTGTTTCTACGGACTTATGTAAATCTACATCCTGGTAGAAAGATTCTTAGAGACCAGTTTCGTGAATTAAAGTCCATAGAAGATTAAAAATATACACATCATATATATATATTTAAACAGAAAAATTCAAGAATAAAAATAAAATTGTGTTAAAAAGTAACACTTTTTTAAATTAATAAATAAATTGTAGTTTTTGTTTCAATGTTAAATATTTAAAACACGTCGATTAAAACGTAGATTCACTAACGTGATAAATATTATCTGGACACTCCGTGACGTCACAGGTATTCAAAGTACTTTTTGAAAGGATCTTTGCATTAATTACGAAAACGCTAATTAGGAGGAAGGGAGAGGGTTAACTTTTCACGTAATATTGTGCCATGTGGTGGGAATTAAAGGACTTGAGGTGGCGATTTGATTTAGTGATCAGTAACATTTTCATATAATCGGTATGTAAGCTAGACTCTGTAAAATGTCTTACCTTGACAGGTTCTACCATGACCGTAAAATATTAGCTACACCATAGTGGAATCAAGCAAGATAAACTTTCAGGGTTGATTAAATGTTTACAGCTCTCTTTGTAAGTCGAGCTACAATAGCCCCATGTCTTCTTTGGTGCTGACTGACAGTTCACAGCTGACTTCTGACAGTAAACATTTAGGTATATACCTAAATGTTTACTGTCAGAAGTGACAGCTGCTAAACACATGTTTTTTGCAGATCATATGGTTCGGCGTAGGGATACATAATTTGGTCTGGTAGCGTTTCAAAGCCGTCAGCTGTCAGCTGTGAGCTGTCCGTCAGCACCAAAGTAGCCATGTGGCTACTGTAGTATTTACTCTATCATTTGGGTAAACCTATTAATAATTTCAAGTCACTTTTATCAACTGTTAATATTATTATTATTATTATTATTACTTGAATCAGTGGCTGCATGGAATACTGCGTCACTCTTGCAAGTAATCAAACTGCCAATGACAGAGTTTCAGGGTTCAAATCCTGGTAGTGTGTATTGAGTGGTTTTTCAGTTTTTCTAAGTGTAAATACTTATACATATTCTCTAAATTCACTCTTACTCATATCTAGCTCATTAGCTTAGTAAGTATATAAGTGTATAGCCTTAACGGATAGTAAAACGCAGTGCTGAAAAAAATATTTAAAAAAATACTTCAATTAAAACCTGTAAAGATCTCGTCGAAAGAGAATCTAGTGTAGACCAGTCAATATCATGAATGAATAATTATTTTATCCGTGCGTCTACTATCTTTTCCGGTTATAGGCTATGGAGTAGGGGTGAGGAATATACAATCTAGAGGAAATGTATACGCATTTGCGTGGAGTAAGTGTGATGATCGGAATTAAAACCCCAGCCCAGGAACTATAGCAGTAAAATTGACGAAAGTGTGAACAAAATATGGTAAAGCTGAAAATTTGGATTTCGGTCCTATATGGTATAGAGATAGGGTGTAATGAGGTGGACTGGAAAGAACTATCTCAAGATAGGGATAGTGTGTAATGAGGTGGACTGGAAAGAACTATTTCAAGATAGGGATAGTGTGTAATGAGGTGGACTGGAAAGAACTAGCTCAAGATAGGGATAGGTGGCGTACTTTTGGTACTTTTGTAAGTGCGGCAATAAACTTTCGATTCCCTAATTCCATAGATTAGCGAGTAGGTAAGTTGGTTTGAACTTTACCTGTGATATGTTCTCATCATCTCTTATGTAAGGTATAAACGTAAATACATTCCTGTATGAGACATGTGTAACAAAGCATAATTGAGACCAGTCAAATGGGGACAGAACGAGCAAACAAATCACAGCTACACTTTAAGCAACCAATATGACCCACTTCAGTGGCCTAATGGTCTAAGGCGTAAATCTCATAATATACTGGACTACAAATGACGAGGAGTTCGGGGTTTGTACCCCAGTTGGGTGTATCGAGGGTGTTTTATTCACAAATTCGAGTACATTTCCTCTAAGTTCAACCTTCCTCATTCCTTCACACACTAGCGTATTTAGTTCATATGGGGGGATATTAAGAAGTAGCATTAAAAATAAGATATTAAAAAATAAGCAATCTCTGCTTACCCTGGTGACACTCCACGCTACAACACGTGCTGCTAACAGTTCGGAGGTGTTGTAATGTAAATACTATCGACACATTATTTTCTTACTTCGAACATCCTACAAAGGAACATTTAAGTATAAGAACCTGTTAGGCTCGTTATTAGAGCGGCTCCATGTTTATCTGCCAATTTGAGCGGTGAGTTTCTTAAACTTTTCTTTCTCGTATATAGTCCAGAGCGGGTTTAGGGGGAGGTAGATAAAATTCAGGGGTTACCGCCAGCCCCTCTTAAAGAGGAGGAGCTGGCCCGGTTTCAACGAGAATATTATCATCCCAATCTTCTGGAGATGTTGCCTGAGGCTGGATTCATGAATAACAAAGTATGGCAGGAAAAAACTTAAATAAAAAATAAATAAAAATAATACAAACATAATTTTTCTATGATCACCATCACGCTTCCTACTAACATATCTGTTTTGTTAGTAACTTTGACGAATGATATAAATTAAATTTTCAAATTGTCGAAACATATTTGTTAGTTGGACGAACACTGGACGCTTTTACTGAATTTTAAAATTTCAGAAAAACCTACTTCGGGGGCTGCATGGTCTAATTCGCTATTATCGTGCGTGCTAGACTTAACTGCTAAAGACGGGGAGATCGAGTTTTTATCCCGGTCGGGTGCATTGAGGATGGTTTCTTTCTAAATGGTTTTCCAAAAGATATTCATGCAAATGTGGGTGCATTTCCTCTAAATCAAGACTTCCTAATCCCTAACCCAATAGTGTAATTAGTAGGCTTGCATAAACGTATAACCCGAACGGGTAGTAAGACGCGGTGCTAAAAAAACTTAAAAAAAACTAAAGTACCGAGAAACATGTACCAAGGATGAGAAAGGTTGAATTTAGATAAAGTTTACTCTCATTTACCTAAATAGCACATTCTTCTCTTAGGAAAGAAAATATGCAGCGATTCTACCATCTGGTAGAGTGTCATTGCTCATGTAACTTATTTCACTCTCATAAGTTTTAAAATGTTTAATATTTCACCAAAAAAATACCCAAATTATAAAATATTAATGCATATTGAGGAAATCCATTCACCATATGAAACACATAAGGACAGCAGACAATAGACAACCCAAATGAAGAATAAAACGTTTAATAGCTAACTGTTTCATCTCCACTGAGGGCCTATCAGAGCGATAACACTTAACTTTGAATCCACATTAGTTGCGTTGTTCGTCGGAAGTGTTCTGGTGTGACCTCGAACTAGCAGGCACAGGCAAGTGCCACTGCCAAGTGCATCACACGCACGTGGTGATAACGACATGAAGTGTGTGTGTTTCTCATGTGTTCGTTGAGTGATCTTTGTGTGAAAAAGGAATTGAATTGTGTGCAATTTTAGAATGATTATAGTGTGTGTGATATGTGGTTCTACTGGAGAGGGAGATAAGAATGTGAAAGTCGGGGAAAAAAGGGGGCTGAATGTTGAGAGTAAAGCATGTCAAGATGGACTCGCTGGCAGGTTTGGCTCGCTTCATCTGCATCAAGTATGCAGGTGATTTCAGTAACTGCGATTTTCGAAGTGTGTATTTTTTAAATACATATATATGGTTATTTGTATTGTGCAACTAATGTGCTATAATATATGTTAACATTTTGTAGCCAGCACTCTTAAAAAAAAGGTGGGCTTACTTTGCACCTTTAAATTTTTTATTTTTTAGTTCTTGTGTATAATGAAGAGGTCATAAGAGCATCTGCTATCAACGACATCGTAAGGAAAATGTTTGGCGTTGTGAAGCTCAAGCTCAAGAGGGACACAATTGTCAGCAGTTAGCTTAAGCATTGCAGAGCGAGATCAAACCACATTTTATGTTATTCATGCTTGTATTGTGCGTGATGATATCTGACCCAAATTTGATATCATACTTAAAGTATGAACTTTAACCCAAACCTACATCTCTATTTAATGAGATAACTATGAGAAAAAACCGAACAATTCTGCTTTATTAGCTCTCTTCGCGTCAGTTACTACAGATTGGATATCAACAAAAAAAAAATTAAGAAACCTCAACAATCGCGGATGGTTGGGTACTTACTACACACTGTAACCTGGCCTCACCCCGAAACGTTTGGCCAGATTTCTGATGCATATGTCACCTCCGTACATATGCACTTCCCTTCACCGACACTCGTTTTCGATGGCTACCTGGCTGGAAGTACTGCTTAGGGGGAAGAACAGAAACGCCGAACACTCAATAAACTCGTTGCTGAAGTGGTTTTTGACTGTAGTACCATGGTAGCATCCCGACAAGCAGGTTTCCTTGCCAATCATAAAACAAGAAAACCTAATCCAAGTGCTCACTTTTTTCATTCAGGAATGCAGAAATTTCTGTACTTCAAGCTAGAGCTGACGCTGACACACCGATAGTTGATACTACTCTTGCACACGAAGAGGCTGGGAGAAGCGTGACTATCATTGGAGCAGATATTGATGTACTAGTTATGTTTATTGCACGAGCAGTAACGGCAATTTAGATTTATTTTTCAGTCCTGTCACTGGTAATACCACAAGGGAATGTTACAGAATGGCGGAGATCCAAGCATAAATTGGTGATCTTAAGTAATGCATTCTGTTAACACATGTTTCAGTGGCTAACACAGTATCTGCAACATTTAAAAAAAAGGGAAAAGAACAATATGGCATTTTCTGCAACAAAATGAAGAGTTGCAAAGTACGGTGAGAATCTTCCACCAGCAAGAAGCTGATGTAAATGCTATCACGTCAGCAAATGAACAACCTATGAAAACAAAGGGGACAAGTATACCACATTGAATGATCTGCGCGTGCACATATTTGGACGAAATTTGGCACGACAAAAGATTATATCCTTCTTTGAGTTTGCAAATCTTCATCCAACAAGTGTTGTAATTTATAAACACGGCCTCATGACATATCTCCATATGAAAAAATAATTTAGAAGGTTGAATTTTAATCACTAACAATTTACGATAATGCTTCATACGCCACATATAAATTACTCATTATTTCATCTACAGATGTATTTTTTTCTGGTCCAAGAATGGCTAGGACAATCAATGAATGTCACTGACTGCGGATGGAGAATCTCCGGCGACCCTATTCTTCCAGTGCCGACAAACTTGCCTCCTGCGCCAGAGATCATTCTGCGCTTAATCTTATGTAACTGCGGGGGTAACTGCGCAATAAAGAAACGCGAGTGTAAGCGCGCTGGTATGTTATACTCCATAATGCATGGTCAGTGTTATGAAACCATCTGCATGAATACATAAAGTAATTCAACTTAACTAGACGAAGAGGATGAATATAGTTTTGAGGATTGGATTGTGAAACTAGGATAAACAATTTTTAAAGCATTATTAAAGTAAATGCCAACATATTGTTTTTACATTTGATAGATGATAGCCCTATTTCTCATCGCAGTTCAAGACACCCAACCAAATACTGTGTGATTAGCATTCACAATTACTTAGGGTTACGGGAATATTAAGTAATTTACTGCCTGTTTCTTGGTTCAAAAGTAGGTGTCCTCCAAAAGTATTAAAATATGTTTATTTGAATTGTGTTCATTTATGTTTGTATATAGTAAAACAAGTTTAAGAAATGGTTTTTTTAACAACCCAAAATCAGTGAAAATTTTATCAAAGCTTAGTTGTGACTTACGTTGTTTATGCCCGAAATTTGGTTACCTCCCCCATCTCACTTCCCTTAAATACAGCTATGATAGCTTTTTTGTGCAGATTGGCCATTGTGCTCTGTATTTAACAAAAGGAGACCGATCAAATATAGTTATAAACTAAAAAAAGTTGGAATTTTGGCACTTGCACTATTTTTGCTCTAAAAAACAGGAAAGCGCACATGGAATTTTAGGGGAGTTTCAATATGTTGTTCAGCATACCAAATAGGACCAAAATCCAAATGTTCAGCTTTACCATATTTTTTCACGGTTTTACGCTAAATTTCCTGGGCTATTTTAATTCTATGAAATCCAACAGTAACAATAATTTCATATTATAAACCTAAATAGGTCCTCTTACTTTTTCGTTTGTTTAAAATAAAGATAAATGGCCACAGTGTTCTTTCAGCCTCTCTTGAACCCACTTTCTTTAAAGCGTGGGAAAATGGAGGGCACAGCTAGAGGCCCACGAACGAGCTAGTAAGGAAGCAAATACCAAATTATACTACCTTGGGTGTTTACTAAGATTTCACTTTTCTGTTTCAATATTCGTTTGGAGCCTTATTATTTTGTCGGCTTCACCTGCTATATTTGTACTCTCTATCAATTCAACTTATGTTCCTCCCCATTCTTTGATTTTATTTACACTCCGTTTACTCTTAAAAATAGAAGTATTACCATGAAAGATTTCACTATGATCCCATCTTATAAGCTGTACCATAGTATAGTAATGAGAGATAAAATTTAAAACCTTACAGAGTGGATATATAGTGCTGTTAAGAGAGCTAAGGAAATGCAATTATCTTCTTCGGTGGCTACATGTTCTAAGGAGTTTCTCTCGCAATAGACTAGATGGCCGACGTCAGGGAGATCGATTATCTCTAAGCAAATGAAAGTACACTTCCACTAAGTTCAACCTTAATAATGCCTAGCCCATTAGGGTAATCAGAACAAAATACATATACAATAAACAAACTTGTTTCTGGTTTAAAGTTGAGAAATAAACACAGAAATTTGCGGTTTTTTTTTTAATTTCAACATAAAGTTTTAAGCTATTCATTAATACATGGTCTAACGTATCATTCTCGTGTTGTACTGAAATGCCAGTGACTTGAATATTGGGATTAGAATTCCGATCGAGTGTGCAGAGAGGGGTGTTTTTTTGTTTGCTAAGAAGTTTTCCCGCTCTGTCCCAGCTATAAACGTGGTTACATTTCCTTTAACTTCCTCGTCCCTACCCCATCAGTGTGAAATTGCGTGTATCTTGGACACACACACACACACACACACACACACACACACACACACACACACACACACACTGATCCCTTTTAAATCCAACGTTACTTAGTTTCAGTCTTTTTTTTTTTATCTTCAGCGAACCTTGTTAGAAATGTCAGAACATAAAACTAACATTTAACATCAGAGGAACATAGCAATCGCGGGGTGGGGGTGGGGGGAACTGGGATAAGGGGGTACACGAACCAACAGAAGGCACAGATGAAGACGAAGATGAAAAGAGAACTAAGAATTACCCATTGCCGGGGAAAGTACAACAAATGAAGTTCAATTTCCGAGTGATAGACACGAGAGAAAAGTGGCGAAGGAAGAGGGGGGTTAACCGTCATAAAACTTTATGTGAGGATGAGTTCTTTTTTTTTTTTTTTGTACGCATGCGTGCACCAAGATAGCGATGAAGAGCTAAACGTTAAAGTGCAGGAAGCCGTGTGGGTGAAGATTCGCTAGGTGGTGGGGTAGGGCGGGAAAGGTCGGCTGGAGAGAGAGTTGTTGGTGAAGGGGGTAGAAATGAAAAGGGAGAGGAGGGAACCTCGGTAAGGTTGTGAGTGAAGAACCATAAAACTGGTTAGGAGGGGATGGAGGGAGAAGGAGAAACTAAGTGTCTGTGTGGAATATATTACTATCTGGAGCACTTGAGAAAATCACTTAGCTACGAGTAAATGGTTGTTAAAAGTTAGTAATGTTTTCGGGTGGGTAGTTGGGAAAATATCACTTAGGTAAAGGTTACTACTTCCCCCAATTTTTTTAAAAATTCGAAATAAAACATAAGTATTCTGGTGCGATAAGAAATGTTCATTTCTTACACATATTTGAAGCATACTAATTGTAATTCCTTTCTTATAATGTGTCAAAAAAATTGATTTTTATCTATACACCTTAAAAACGAATACACAGTGCTATTGTTATATCCTGGTAGATTCGTTTTTGTGCAAGCAAACATGGTTGAAAATATGCACAAATGCTCGATCCATGGAGCTTAAGATAATAATTAGAAATGAAAAATTTAAAAAATTGAGTTCAAGACCAAAGTACCGTTTTATTATCTTTTTGCATATTGTGATAATTTCATAAAATACCATTAGATAGATTTCCATACTATAAGCAATACAGTACCATGTTGAGGGTGGTATTATTTCACTGAACGGGCTGACTGGCAATATTTTTACATAAAAACAGACCGGTGAGGGAGCGATAATTTCATAATTCATATAAAGCAATACAGTACCATGTTGAGGGTGGTATTATTTCACTGAACGGGCGACTGGCGATATTTTTCATAAAACGCCGTAGATAAATTTCAATACTATAAGCAGTACAGTACCACGTTGAGGGTGGTATTATTTCACTAAACGGGAGACTCGTGAATTTTCTAAACCGTGAATAGATTTCAATAAAACGTACAATACGTTGAGGGGATTATTCACTGAGGCGACTCGATATTTTCAAACGCCGGAATAATTTCATATATAAGCAGTACAGTACCACGTTGAGGGTGGTATTATTTCACTGAACGGGCGACTGGCGATATTTTTCATAAAACGCCGTGAGATATATTTCAATACTACAAGCAGTACAGTACCATGTTGAAGGTGGTATTATTTCACTGAACAGGCGACTGGCGATCTTTTATAAAACGCCGTGAAATAGATTTCAATATTATAAGCATTACAGTACCATGTTGAGGGTGGTATTATTTCACTGAACGGGCGACTGGCGATATTTTTCATAAAACGCCGTGAGATAGATTAAGTTAGATATATTAGTTAAGGCCAGCACCTTTTTTTACACTTAGCTCAATAATAAAGAGCGTACATTCAATACTTGTGTGTTAAGAATTAATCTATAATATCTGTACAAAAATAATCAAAACATATTGCCCAAATACATTACTGTACATTTATGAGCATATAGTAATAATATAAAATAATTAACTTGGCATATGCATTCTTACTGTATCCCTACATTTCCCCTCAAATCTACGATCAAGATTTTGTTCACAGACTTCGAGCAAGATTATGCTGAAAATATTTCATAGTGGCAGCCATTTTAATAATCAGATCAAGGGAATTCCAGGAATGAATTCAAGCAACGGTAAAAGGTTGTGTCTCAAATCCCCATTATTTGGTTTCCATAAACCCCAGGGAATATGAATAGCCACAGATAAGGTAATTGACCCTTTTTATTTGTCGTGGAAATGCAGAGCCATGGGAACAAACGGTTATCTTCAAGAATTAAAATTGTTTTGTAATTTTCTTTTCGGAAATGGTTTGTTCAAGAATAGAAGCATGTTGATTAAGTTATACTTTTTATATACACACCTCCTCTATAATTTTAACAGTGATCAAATATCTATAAAATTGACATTTTTCAATAGAAAACTGCCGGTTTCATAACAAAAAATAAGAAAATGTAACAATTAATAAACATCGATACATTATCTTAGAAGAGGTGTTGAAAATTTTACTATAAAAATTTCACTCGTTCCCAAGAAAACTGATATTTCCAAACGTATGATTTTTCCGCAAGACCTGTCGGGTAGCTAGCGCCATCTATGGTTTCTGTGATCCATCTGTTCTTGTTGGCACAGAAAGATACTTTGGTCGGCTGTGAAGCCACGCCTTTCACCCTCCCGCCCACCATCCCACAAAATAGGTTTTAGACTTGCACTCGACAGGGCCAAGGGCCTTAAGAAACCCTGGTCTATAGAGAAGTTCTGATCGATCCTATAGTTTTGATGACGTATTGCGTTTTACTTGTCAGTATTTGTCTTCTCACGGTTAGAATCCGAGCCTGACAAATGAATACTATTGAAGTGAGAAATCGGTTAAACCCAACCTTTCCTCTGAAAGATATGTAGCCTGCTTTGTTTATTTTTTTAATATGATGGTAAGTTTATAAGCTAAGGTCATATTTGGAATTGGGTGTATATGTGGTCTCTGTAATTTTATAATTTCGGTAAAAATATAAATTCATATCTCTATAAAAATAAAGAGATTTACAAATTTCATCCTGAATTTGTAAATCTATTGTGGAGAAAAGTTTTGAAAATCATCAACCATTTGTTTTAACTTAATTGTCCATTAGCTTGCTACATAAAAAGGGTCTAGACTAACCATGGTATATTTAAAATTTTATCTTTCCTAATATAATAAATAATTTAAATACACCAACAATTCAAGAAAGAAACTTTATTAAATATATTTGGATGCCAGATTAAAACAGATTTAATAAGCTAGGACTGGACTTTAATAAATTAATAATGGTCTAAAATCGACCTATAAAATGAAACCAAGAATTATAAAAAGACTTAAAATTGTTTAAAAAAATACTACCAAAACTTACGAATGGAAACTTTTAATGACTATACATCAAAAATCTAACGCGCACAATACAAATGAAAACTGACAGATATTCATGCAATGAAAACAATACAAAACCCCAAAATATAACATCGGTTTACATATATCTGCTTCAGAGGTAATAGCTGCCTCTTCCCAACGATACCCTCTTCAACTTATTTAGTGTCTCCCCAGGAATGTGTATTTTACAACCATACAAACAAACAGGAGAAAAAGTTCAATGACTATATTATCTTCTAATGTGTGTTGGAAAGATTAAGGTTTTAATATTTATATCTTGACAAAACAAATAGTGTTTTAAAAAATCTACTTATTAAACATAAAATGTCTAGAAAGACGCATACTAAAAAATTGTACCTAAGAATTCCAAATGACAAAATATGCCAAAACAAATACATACATTTTTATTCAATTTATTTATTTGATGTATTTAACGTACCCTTACTGAACCGACTGATTTTATCAGCTCACAAGAATTTCTATGTACGAGAGCGAAAGAGCCTACCAGTTTGTCCGGGAAATATATTTCCCCATAACTTCCAGTGTTCTTTTACATACCACAATCGACTTGGACCGACGGCTTTACTTTACCTCCGAAGGAAGTTGTGTTACGGATTGTTATCAATAAAGAAAAATCCGTTAACCCTGGCAAGGTTTGAAGCAACAATATCATATACTGAGGAGAGAACTTTACCCCAATACAACCAAAGTCAACAATTACATATAAATAAATCGTTTTCACAACCCTGGGATCACGATTAGATTATATATGTGCAAATGAGAATCGTCTAAGATGTACCCCATAAAAAATATTAAATGCCTTCAAAATTGGGCTCCTAATAACAGATCTACATTTGTGCACTACTTAAAATCTACTACCCAGCCTGATTGTGAGGGTGTCTTAAGCCATCAGTTTCGAAATAGACGTACTTTTCGGGTAATGGAAGGTCAAAGTTCAAATCTTGGCTTAGTGCAATGTGGGGGATTTTCCACGTCTTATCTACCAATCTCCTTAAAAAATCGTAATAAACGTTATTTTGTTCAAATATTTAATTAGTTTAATTTTGAATGATGTAAAATAGCTTTTTTTTCCCTACTTTATGTTGATAATCATATTTTTATATTTAATTTTTGGTCCTAATCTCAAAGCGTTTCATCAACAACAAAAAAAAATTTTTTTTTATATAATGACATACAACGTTAACCATTCCATCCTACCTCGAATATCTCATAATATTCTTTGTGACTTCTAAAGTGAGCATTTGTATTGATCTCAGTCAAGAATCTTTCCTGCCGGCGGAACCCATACGACTCCTCCCCCCCCACTCCCCTTCCTCACCCCTTCAGAACCCTTCCATCAAACTGCGGTATTGACAAACCATTCCATTAACCACGACCAATCGGGCAGAAGACGAGAGACCGGTTTTGCCAAAAAGAAAAAAAATATAGAAATGGGGGGGGGGGGGGGAAGAAGTGGTGCACATTTGTGATGCCTCAAGGGATTCATGCTATCTGATCGAGACAGTAAGTATGAATGATAAGAGTGCATTACACATAGTCACATTTCTATTTACTATCGTTTGAAAAAAAAAATGGCGGATATTTATTTATCTGAATTTAATACATCAATGGAAAGTACTAAAAAAAAAGTACGGACTCTCTCGTTATCATAAAATAGAGATATTTATTTTTTAAAACTAGTAAAATTTGACAAACGAATATACTTGTTACAGAAACACTTCACCAAAGTGAATAAGTGAAATAAATATACATTGTTACAGAAACACTTCACCAAAGTGAATAAGTGAAAAAATATACATTGTTACAGAAACTTAGAGAAATAAGGAAAATCTCTGTCCACCAAGTTTCTTACCAATCAATTTCAATGATTCACAACATACATATATATATATGTTTGGTTATAGCTCGAAAAGTATTGGTTTTATGAAAATATGTTCCAAATATTTGGAATAATATGGCAAATTTACAATTTATTAGTTATTTCGTATCTGAAATAGTTTCGGAGATGTGATCACAGTTTGACATTATGTTAAGCATCCTTAAAGTAATTTACATAGGAAAATGAGAATCGCTATTTTGTTTGTATTGCTAAATAATACCTAGACACAAAGTTTAATCACATCGGTAAAACAAATTTTCAGAAAATCCATTCAATCTCTTTTTTCCCCTTTATTAAACCACCCTTAATTTTAGTTTTGGATATCTAATTCCAAAAATCCCTTGAGGGGGAGGGGGGGTATTTATGAAAAACATAGATACCAAGTTTCAACCCGATCGGTAAACCGAATTTGATTTCAGGCTAAGATCCAATTACATGGACGATATCTCGAAAACCACTTTTTTTTTTTTAGGGTTTAGGGGAATTTGAAACGTCGATGTTTATAGAAAAAAAATCTCGAGTTAAGATTTTTTTACAATTACAACACTTCTCTCTCCGAGGATTGAGAGAAAGTAAAATGGATCACATACGCTTTTTCCACACCACATCTTAATATTATTAATTAATTAATTAATTTAGCACCGTGTCTTACTACCCGTTCGGGTTATACGCTTAAGTACTAATTACACTAATGGATTATGAATTGGGAAGGTTGAATTTAGAGGAAGTGAACCCGCATTTGCGTGGAGGGAGAGTGGAAAACCATTTAGAAAAACCACCCCCAGTTCACACGACTGAGATTCGAACCTCGATCTCCCAGTCCTCGGTGATGTGGTTCAACACGACTGGCGCGTTAGCCAACTATGCCACCGAGGCGGGTCACGTCTTAATACCCATTCGGAATTGTACACATGTGAACCAAGTACTCTGGCGTGCTAGAGATAAGGAACGTTGAATTCAGAAAAAGTGTATCCACATTTATGAGAGAGAGATAAAAACATTTTTTTTAATTACCAATAAACCTGACCTGAACTCTAACACTGATTTTCCAGTAATCAGCAGCCCAGTCTAAAATAAGAGTGACGCCTTAGACCATGAGGTCATCGAAGCGGGTTTCTCATTTGTTATTTAACAGAGTAATCTCTTTAGTTAAACAGAAATAGGCTTATTCTCAGAGAATTCTGTAATACGTGATAGATTAAAATGTAAACATGTTTTATTCAAGAATGTTAAGCTATCCTCACGAAGAAGACTAAAAAACTAAATGACATGGAAAATTTATCGTAATAGTCCATTTTTCTAATCATTACTCAAACGTGACCTGGCAATCTAGGGGGGTAAGGTGTCAGACTTCCGTGCTGGGAGTGCGGGGTTCAATCCTCGGTCCCTGCACAGATTTATCTGACTGCCCAAACCCTTCCTTCACCTCTGACAAGACGTGTATTAATCACAACTTGTGAATGTGTGGAATGCCAGGCCTACCACCATGGTTCGGATTCCACGTTAAACTGTAGGTCCTCCATTTCATCTCACAATCACCCTAACATTACACATTAGCGTAAGTGCGTATAACCTGAACTGGTAGTAAGACGCGGTGATAATAATAATAATAATAAATCTAATCATTACTCTGGTAATAAACAAATTGTCTAGAGATGTTTTAAGCGTCTTCCGATATTATCGTGTCTAATAACATGTTTTTGGACACATATAGCTCTATTTTTACATCCTAAACACACATTTATAATCCATCCACTACAATAATTAGTGCAAACATGTTTCGTGTTTGTGATTATTTTTTTTTTTTACTTCTCGTAATTGCATGTCCGTGTGTCTATCTACGTGCGTACGTGACCTCGTGTAAAAATTAGCGAGAAAAAGAGAGACGGGGTTAATTGTATGACTACCAAGAATATAAAAAAAAATTACAGAAATAAATAGAAGCTTTATATCCACTCCCTATAGGATTGTTGATAACTAACAGCCAGCATAAGATGTAAGAAAACGCTTGAAAGAAAAACACGATTAAAAAATGTTTTTTTGTGAAAGTTTTAACTGCCAATAGTGACATAAACTCGGCATATATTCTTGCAGACCATATGGTTTAGCGAATGAATACATGAGATTAGATGTGGTAACTTCTGTTAGCTGTGAGTTAAAAAAAAAGCTGGTTGAAAGGGGAACATCTAGCAGTATAGAGACCAAAAGAAAAATAATTTGTGGAAAAGAGGAAGGAAATAAAGAGAGTGTAAAACGAAGATATCCCAAATGCCAGTAGGAAGAACAGGGGGTTAGAGAGGGTTTAGTAATAATCCACAACCCCCTGTAACAATGGTACGTGCACTGACCGCAACGCGCTCTGCGGTTACGCTCGACCTTAGGGTGGGGGGAACCAATCACATGTTAGTTGATGGAATTACTGGTTATAAACCACACGGAAATTAACCCCGGGGTGAATAGTGAAAAACAAAACAACAAAAAAAAGATTATGGGATAACACAAGGTAATACTCGCAGAGGCAGATGGATTCACACGAAAAGAGAAAAAAAAGGAGTTAATGTCCTTGGTTGTTACTTTAGAGTAGAGTGAAGTTTAGGTCTCAGGAGTAAAATTGGAAATATAAAATCTTTAACAAAGAAATAAACAAAACAGTGTACCACATAGACTTGCTCGCTCCTTTTAAATAAACGTCTCCATATTTTGTTAAACTCGTAAAATGAGTGAAACAAATCAATATACTTAGTTGCATAAAGATAATTAAAAATAAGCATCACATTCAACCAAATAAAATAACAATTACCTCCATATTTCCCAGACACATTTCAAAATACATTAGTTTGGAAATTATTAGTCTTATAAAATATATTCTGAAAATTGAAATTGAACATCTGGACACGGGAATCGAATCCGGGACCTTTGGATTAGTACGCCAATGCTCCAACCACTGGGCTATCCAGGAATCGTCCCATGGTCAGGGTCATTCTTCACTCATATTTTAAGGCAGAGTCTATAATGGACGTGCGGAAATCGTCGTCTACAAATGTGTGATTTAATTAAAATCACGAGCTATCAGATAACGCAGTCATCTGCGACTCGGTAGTTGGCATATTGCTGCCATTTGTACAATTATTATAATTGTAAGGGATCAGCCTGCCCGCCTGCCTTAAAATATGAGTGAAGAATGACCCTGGGGCACGGAAAGATTCCTGGATAGCTCAGTGGTTATAGCATTGGCGTACTAGGCTAAAGGTCCTGGGTTCGATTCCAGTGACCAGGTGTCGTTTTTCAATTTTCATAATATGATATCTAGATGGAGTAATCCTCACTAAAAAGCATAAATAATAGCTTTGGCTATTTGATTCTTATAAAATATAGACTAACTTTTTATTACTATAGTACCACAACTGTTTAGTGATAATTTATTACGTAACTCAAATAGGAGCAGATATATGAGCATATTTGGAGGAATCCTCACGTGTGAAGTAACCTCCAGGTAATTTTAAATGTGCAATTATGTGTCTAATGTTTTTATTAGCATCACGTCTTGCTACCCGTTTGGGTTATACGCTTATATACTACTTACGCCAATGGTTTTAGGGATTAGGAAGGTTATATTTAAAGGTGTACCCGCATTTGCGTGGAGGGAGTATGTAAAACCATTTGGGGGAGGTGGACCTCAGTACACCCGACCTAAATTCGAACTTAAATCTCCCCGTCATCAGCAGTATAGTCTACTGCGATAGTTGGGCTTTATACCACTTTACCACCGAAGCAGGTTGTTTTATGTTAGTGGTTGTGTTTATGGTCAATCAAATGCGAGACTAGTCAGGAATTGATGTAGAATAACATCCCAATCCAAATGGGTTGCAATAATTCTTTGGTTGTCTGGGTAGTAAATCAATTTAATCATTTGCTGAAATGAAAGTATTACCGATTTGGATTTGCGGCTACTACAAAAGGCCACAGTTTTAATCGCTCTACCACTTCTCATTACCGTTATTGTAAATTAGTATTGAGGGGGTCACCTCGGTATGCGAGAAAATGCCGCACAGACGTTCACCTCTTAACGTAATATTTAATTCTACGATACGTTATTACAAAATAGGGTTCACGCCAAAATAAAGGCGAAAGATTCTAAATGACTCCTTTTCCCTTAACAACTCCATAAGTTTTGAGTTTTATTAATAGAAAAAATAATGGGTTAAATTATTACATTTGCTCATTCTCAACGACTTTTTTTTAAGAATATTTGCCTAGTTTAGAGATTAAACTTGATTAAAAATGGATCTGTATTTAACCTTCCTCTGACAATAAGTGTTTTTTTTATAGGCTAATAAAAGAAAACTAGGATATTTGAGAGCTAAAAGCAAGCTTTCCTCTTTACTTTTAGTTAAGAAGTTTCATTAGTTTTCCATTCCCCTTTTTTTTGTATAGATAAGCCAAAGGATGGTTGTAGGGGAAGGGCAAAAGAGAGTATAAGATTATACAAACTATAGAAGTAGTTCCATAAAACGCCAGACACCAATGTATTTTAAGTAATGTGGCCTGGCAGCGATTGATACTTTTTTTGCTGGCCAAGGAGGTCGCCTTAGTTATTAGTATTGTAAATAAAGTTTGCAGATGATAACTTTTATATGTTTTCCCACTCTCCCTCTATGTAAATTTAGTTACAATTCTTCTAAATTCATCCTTCCTTATCCCTAACTCATTAGTATAATTATTACATATGTGTATGACCTGAACAGAAAGCAAGATGTGGTGCTAAAAAACTTTTTATAGAGAATTTAATCATATTTATATGGAAGGTTTGATTTCGAACCCGGCTGGATGTAATGAGGTTGGTTTTTCCTAAATTTATTACCACTATTTCTTCACGCAGATGTGGGTACATTTCATCTAAAATCTACCTTCATCTCGTCTTAATTCGTGTAGTTAAATACGTATGGCCCAAACCATTAGTAAGACGCAGTGGGGAAAAAACTATTTTTTTGTCCCATCTCAAAGTAAAATAAGTTTGAAAACAATATTGACAAAACCAGCTGCGGTATGAATTCGATCCAGCCCGCGGGATAAATAATTTAAATATGCTGTATTGTGTTTAGTTATTTTGTCGCCCTGATCTTATACATTTAAAAATTGGTTAAATAATGTCTAAAAATATATGTCAATGTTGTGAATTTCATATTTATGTAAAAAAAGGTGTTTTTTACCATGAATCTTAGTAAAAGTGATCTTATAAATCGACTTACTGATGAGCATCTGTCTTTTCTCTGTTAAGAATCATCTCACAGCTTCACTTATCTCACACCCCAGCATATAAATCTTAACAAAAGCAAGAACATACTAAGACACTAGCGTATTTATGATAGTTTTACATTCTTAAGGTAGAGTATATCAACGTATTTATGTCTTTACGTGTGTTATATCACTTTTTTTTTAAATGAATTTAAAGAAAAATTAAGGAAGAAAAGTCTTTGGTTTTTTTTTCCATTTGGCAGTCCTGTAATTAAGTTTTCACATCCCTGGTTTAAATATTTCAATAGCCTGGAAAGCAAATAACGGGGAGATCGGGGTTTTAATCTCGGTCGGGTGTACCGAGGGTAGTTTTTCCTAAACATTTTCCCCCTACTCCTCCTTCCTCCAACTGTGGTACACTTCCTCAAATTCAACACTCCTCTTCCCTAAAAACATTCGCGTATTTAGTAAGTTTAGCCCAAACGGGTAGGACGCGGAGCTAGGAAACTCATGAAAAAAAAAAGTTTTTCTCCCGAGAATTTTTATTCAAACGGATTTGTTTTTAGAAGCCTCCAGGAGTAAAAACTTACATTAATTTTATTTTTAATGAGAAAATATTTTACTAGTTATAAAAATGTACTGGCAAATTTTTTTAAAATTATATTTGTTTCACATCAAATTAAAAATTAAATAGTATGAAAAATACAAATAAAATTGAAATTCAACCTTATAATACTAAAACCAGTTAGTAATTTTTATCTTAATATTAAATTGTAACTATCAATTGGTCTCTTAATTTTATTAAACAAGGTAAGCGATACCAATAAATGTGTATCTTTCTCTTCCCCCCCCCCCCTCCACCAATACAATCGTGGGGATATATATTTCTTTTATATTGTCCCTTTCTCTAAGTGAAATATTTTGTCGAAAACAAACGGATTGATTCATTTACTTGAAAGCAACTAGGATTGGATAGTATCCTTTCAAGACAAGACATTTCCTTCAAGCACAAAAGGGTTTCTTCGGCCACGCACGCACACACTATATATATATATAAAGGACACAAGAGTCCGAGCGAGTCTCATGTCTCACAAACAACATCCCTCGCTTTGAAGGGGTGTTTTGTGTGACTGGTCCAATTGAATCGCGCCTACTTCATTCATGTACACTCACAACCTAGTCCAAAATGGTGTGGATTAAAATTCTACCTGTCTTAGCCCAACGGCTCAAAATGGGTATCTGAGAATAGTTTTTCATGATAAATAAGAATACATTTATATTTTATAAATCTCAAATAATTTTAGGCTAATTTACGAATAATTTATTTTTGGAAAATTTGAAACTTATCCAAAATATTTGAATAAAATAGTTTAATATCTTACTAATTTATAATAAAAAAAATTTTAGTTTTAATTTTATGGTAGGCAAATCGAGTTTCTTACACTAAAGTAGCGTTTAACATCTTTATTCTATTTAATCTTATATTCACCTAATTAAATATACAGACTAATATATAATTATCTTTCCATTAATAGACAATTTAAACACCGAGTAGAGAAGGAAATAATTTAAAAAAATACATTTGTTTGCTAATGTAACTTCAATACTAAGAAACTTTGAAAGAGAAATTAGGGATGCCTTAAGAATAATCTCTGGCGTATTTTTACTTTCTCATATCATAGGAAAAAATTTTAATAGTGAAAGAAATCGACCTCAAAATTATGCTGGCCATGGATCCAACACGGTTTGGGGGATTTTATTTAAATTTGATATTTCTATTTTTTTAGGTCTATACCACCAATTTAATTTCGATCCCTGATCTTCAAAAAAAATACCCTTTAGTGAATATCAAAATTGCTCCAACGATTTGGTTTAAAATGCATATCTAGGATTTGTTTGACATTATAGCTAGTAAAAAGTTATCAGATCAACTTTCATGAATCTTGTCACCAAACCAAATGACCTGCAATACCATATTATTTTAAGTTGCTGTCACCTATTATAGTTAAATTTTTTTACAAGAAACAATTTGTTCTTAATTATTTTATTTTTTTCCAAGTTTTACTACACTATTGAAATACGAACTTGTTATGAAGATAGCCGTGTGTGTGTGTGTGTGTGTGTGTGTGTTTGTGTGTGTTTTTGTGTGTGTGTGTGTGATTTATGTAAGTTCGCTTTAAAAATGAGAGCTTCTAAAAGGTATTTTCTAATCAAAAACTAAGATGACGAAACCAGATGAAATTAGAATGGTCGATGATGACATATAAAATGTCTTGGGCTGTGTCCATGAAGACAAGATTACAAAATAAAAACTTTTTATCTTAAACTAAGATTTTATTTGGCTCTTTCCTCGAGTTAAAAAAAGATGCATTTAAAAAAAATTTGTTCCAGTTCTAAGATATAAGTGTGAATATGATACTTTAAGTTGTTATTCCATGCACTATAATATTTATTACTGTCATAGCCCCGAAACAAAAAAAATGTTAATTTTATTAATATATTTTCTTCTTTAAATTAGTTATGAAAATACAATTTTACAATGATACTCAGTAGAACATTATTAGAAGCGTTTATAAACACTTTTTATTGATAATATAATATTACTAAGAAACTAATTATTTTCACGCAAAGGTTAACACAAGTGATTCAACCAATATTGCAATCAAATATATATCTCCTGCGCTAGATAGACATTACCTTCCCCTTATCAAGAGAACTATTTTTTAGCACCACGTCCTACTAACCGTTCCGGTTTTACGCCTTTGTACTAATTACACTAATGATTTTAGGATGGGGAAAGTTATATTTATAAATATATCCACATTTGCGTTTAGGGAAAGTAGAAAACTATTTTAGGAAACACCAACTTCAATACACCCTACCTATATTCGAACCTCAAACTCCCCGTCATCGGCAGTCCAGTCTGCTGCGAGGGTAGCGCGTTAGCTCACGCGGCCACCGAAGCCGGTTCCAGGTAACTAAACCCCGCCATGCAGATGGAAGTTACCCCTCCTTCCACTATATCACACGCATGTTATCACATCCCACATAAAGCTAGAAAAGGTTGGTGTCAATGCGTCACACGGTTATTAGCGTCATACTCCCCCCCCCTCCAACCCTTTTACCCGTCAAACTTACGGCGAGGAACTCGTGCGCGCGCACCTGGAAACATCGCCACCACCTGGGGTCTATCTATGCTTGTGCTCCAAGGTGAAAACAAAAAAAATATTACGAACGGTAGAAAACTTTTTCCTCTCTCATCACCGACATATTGTGACCGCCTCGGAGAGCACAATGGTGCATGTCGCCAGTTATTTTTTATAGTATAAAATTAAATCAATAAAAATCATAATTAATAAATCATAACATTTTAGTAAAATTGTCTAATTTAAAGCCTATTAAAATATTTAAATAAATAATAATTATAATAAATAAAGCCTAATGCCTTTATATATTATAATTAAAAACAAAAAATGTATAGTAAAATTAATTAACTGAGTTAAATTGACTTCTTAAAAACCTAGAAACTTAAAAATCGTCCGGGCTATACGCGTGTGTAGTAATTACGCCAGCGTGCCAGAATTCGAGTGGGGGGAGAGTGAAAAAATATTCAGGAAAAATTATTTAAGTGATCTTGACCAGAGTCAGAGACTCGAAATACCCGTGATCAGAAGTCTACACTTGATATCATCTCAGAGGGAACTGCATGGTTACTATTGGGAAACAGCTTTGTCGTTCTCTAGTTTTTGTGTGGCCAATCTCCCTCAAATATAAGATAAGTTTGGCAACGCTGGTTAGTAGAGGCTTCTTCTTACCCCAACACACCGCCTTCAGACATAGCTGAGATTTAGGAGATTTGTCAACATCTAACTGAGAGAGAGCGATGATGAAGTTTTTATCCACTAAAACTTAGTTCCCTCAGAGATGACATTGGTTGTTGTCTATGACGAAAGTTACGTTTTAGACCATGCGTCGACTGAAGTGAGTACCAAGGCAGTTTATAAGAATATAAATAGGATTCTATAAGGAATAACCATATCTGACCGCCAGAAAAGCTTCTAGATAGTCATACTTTCACGTATTCATACGTAAAGTCATGAGAACTACAACTTAAGCTTTTGATGGATGTTATAAATTACTAATGTAATCAATACACTAATAAAACCCACTTCGGTGGCTGCATGTTCTAAGGTGTTACTCTAGCAACAGACAGGACTTCTGATGACTGGGAGATCGTAGTTCGATCCTGACTTCCCCCTCCTCCCCTCTCTCTACGCAAATACGGGTACACTTCATATATTATTAGCACCGCGTCTTACTACCCGTTCGGGTTATACGCACTTACGCTAATGTGCAATGGTAGGGTGATTGTGAGATGAAATGGAGGACCTACAGTTTAACGTGGGATCCGAACCACGGTGGTGGCCTGGCATTCCTCACATTCACAAGTTGTGATTAATACACGTCTTGTCAGAGGTGAAGGAAGGGTTTGGCAATCAGATAAATCTGTGCCGGACGAGGATTGAACCCCGGACCCCTAGCGCACAGAAGTCTGACACCTTACCTCTAGACCACCAGGTCACCTACTACACTTCATATAAACTCATCCCTAAACCAGTAGTGTAATTATTAAATAAATAAGCATATAAGCTGAATGGGTAGTAAGACGTGGTGTTAAATATAAATTACAAGTCTAGTAATGTAGACTTAAACTTTCTATAGTTCCAGAGGCCTTGGTTCAAATTCTTTGACCAGATAAGCTGAGAATTTATTTTATCCAAGAAAAGTGGGAACGCCAATCAAGGATGGTATTTTTTCAGTTTTTATGAAATATTCAAAAGTTTTTTTGAATAAAAATAATTAAATAATTATTCATCAGAATCATTGAGTTTAATTTTCTTCAGACTTTGATATCAACAGTTGTTGAATATCTGTCGAGTGGGTTCTGGAATTTAATGAAAAACTTTTCTCTTTATTAAGAAAGTTTCTCATCTAATGTTGATATGCTCTTAACTTTTTTATTATTATTTAGCACCGCGTCTTACTACTCGTTCGGGTTATACGCTTAAGTACTAATTACACTAATGGATTAGGAATTAGAAAGGTTGAATTTAGAGGAAGTGAACCCGCATTTCGTGGAGGGAGAGTGGAAAACCAATTAGGAAAAACCACCCTTAGTTCACCCGACCGAGATTCGAACATCGATCTCCCCGTCCTTGGTGGTCTAGCTCAACATGACTGGCGCGTTAGCCAACTACGCCACCGAGGCGGGTTATGCTCTTAAAAGATATTCGAAAACTGTTGAGATCATCACGTGAAGAAAATTAAACTCTTATGTTTCTACTGGAGCAATATTTTTATATATTTTGAGCAAAAAAATCTTTTGTAACATAAACTGCAAAAACACTTTACAGGCGTTCCTTAGACTCCCATCTTAAGAGAGAGAGAGAGAGAGAGAGAGAAACAGAGCGTTTTAAGCAAAAGTGTTCCGACCGTTTTTTAAACCAAGTGAGACATTTTATGGTGGAATAATATTGTAATAATTTAAGAGGCGGTCATTAGTTTAATGGTGGCAGTTTTATTACTAGTTTGATTAGTGTTTTTGAGAAGACTTTCTTCTCTGAAAGATCCTAATGACCGATTGTTCGGAGAAAAATGTGCCAAGTAATTAAATAACGAGATGACCTAGTGGTCTAGGGGGTAAGGTTTCAAGACTTCTGTGTTGGGGGTCCGGGGTTCAATCCTCAGTCCCAGCACAGATTTATCTGATTGCCCAAACCCTTCCTTCACCTCTGACAAGACGTGTATTAATCACAACTTGTGAATGTGTGGAATGCCAGGCCTCCACCGTGGTTCGGATTCTACGTTAAACTGTAGGTCCTCCATTTCATCTAACAATCACCCTACCATTACACATTAGCGTAAGTGCGTATAACCCGAATGGTAGTAATACGCGGTGCTAATGATAATATTATTTAAACAATGCAGCAGTATAATCCGTACCTTTTTCAAAGAGTTCAAGAAGAACATTTCAGGCAATATATCATGTGCCTACATAAATAAGTGATAAATTATTATTACTCTCTAAAAGTATCAAAATTCCACTATGTATTGTCAGGACAGTAACAGTAAATAATAATAATAAATAATAATAATATCTTTATTTGGGCCAAGTTAAGGCCTTTTCTTACACTTAATGACGTATTATAATGCACAGTCATACTTAAACCTTTTTTATATATAAATAAAAACTAGTTTATAATACGTCTACAAAAAAAAATTGATATAAACACACAGCTCTTAGCATAAATGTACATTTATGGACATAATAAAAATAAATAGATCGAGAAAGCAGAACTAAATAAAGCCTTGAGAAAAAAGTAATCACACCCACACAATAGTATCAAAAACATTTAAATATCACTATATATTATGCATAATATATTTAATATGTTCATACAAAAGTGATGGAGAAAGCAAATAATTTAACAAGAAAACAAAACTGATATAATAAGTTGTATGTAACTAGAGAACATAGCTGCGTTTATTTGGTTGAGGTTTGGTTATTGATATAATATGAATTAAACTAATAGAATTATATTTAATCGTGGGGAGTTTTTGAGGGAGTTTCAAATTTACATCAAATATTCCTTCAAATTAGAGTGATTCAATTAGGAGTGACCTATTTCGTGTTGATTTGAAGCAAAACTAGTTCACAAAATAGAAGATTACTCGCTTCGGTGAACGCATGGAAAGAAGCGCCGCTCCCGCAATAGACTAGACTTCCAATAACGAGGAGATCGGGGTTCATATCCCAGTCGGGTGTAATGAAGGTGGATTTTCCTTTGAGATTTTAACCTCTTTAACTCATCTCTAATACATCAGCGTAATTGATACATAGGCTTATAACACTAACTGGTGATAATCCGCCGTGCTAAAAAAAAATTTGCATCCATACGAATTAGATTAAATTATCACAAGCGTAAGATTACTTTGCGTCTTTGACATAAGTCATGAACTGACTGTATTTTATATCTCGGGGTATTAATAATCATGGCACGTATTATGCCTAGTGAAATAACGAATTTAAGTCTGGCCTTACAACCCTAATTCAACTCAATTATTTGTTCACACACGAAAATTAACCATGAAAAATCTATGTGTGTTAAAATTCTTCTTTCTCCATAATGGAAAATCTTTTGTTTCCCAATTGACGAACTGAAATACGTTCCATTTTAAAGGATGGATTAAGCGGTAGTCTATTGAAGCGTCGAGACCCTTTGCCGACATTAGTTCATAAATACCCGCGTTATTTAAGAAGTGATTTGTTATTAAAATTACGATTTACACCAAAATGTGTGTGAAAGGTGGTATCATATCTCTATGGTTTCAAAAACCTTACGGTTTAAGTTTTATAATACAAAAAATTCAAGACAAGGTGAAATAATTTAATTTTCAACTACATTTAACGTCAAATGTCACGGTTCTGAGTTTAAATAAAGTGTTAGAGATATATAATATATCCAGCCTTCCTCAAACGAATGTGGCTTTAAAGATTCAGAACTCCCGTTCCCATGGGAAATATAATAGTTAAGAGTATATTTCCCTTAAGGTCCTTGGCGCTGTCGAGTGCAAGTCTAAAACCTATTTTGTGTGATGGTGGGTGGGAGGGTGAAGGCGTGCGTGGCGTTTCCCAACCGACCAAAGTATCCTTCAGTGCCAACAAGAACAGATGGCGCTAGCTACCGGACAGGTCTTGCGGAAAAATCATACGTTGGTAAATATCATTTTCTCGAGAACGAGTGAAATTTTTATATTAATATTTTCAACACCTCTTCTAAGATAATGTATCGATGTTTATTAGTGTTACATTTTCTTTTTTTTTTTGTTATGAAGCCGGTAGATTTTTATTGAAAAATATCAGTTTTATCGATATTTGATCACTGTTAAAATTATAGAAGATGTCTATATATTAAAAGTATAAACTAATAACATGCTTCTATTCTTCAACAAACCGTTTCTGAAAAGAAAATTGCAAGACAATAAAATTTTTTGAAGACAACCGTTTGTTCCCACGACTCTGCATTTCCACGCCAAATGAAAAGGGCCAATCGCCTTAAGGTTGTTACGTTTTTCTAAATGATGTTGGTATTTACTTGAAGATGTATTAAATACTAATAGTTTGCAAGGTCCCAAGACAATCTCGGCTTTTGACCTTTGAAGTTCCTGAAATTATATATAATTAGAGAACATTGACCTAATTCTTGGTCAACGATCCCTGATGATAAAGAATGTAAATCTAAAAAATAGATCGCAGATGCCAGCTGGAGTGACCTACTCAAAGGTCAACCATCTATTTCCAAGTAATTGGCCCATCTCATTTCATTGAAACCTGATGTAAAAATATCTTGAATCTCAGATTACTGGTGCAAACTGTGTGACCTATTTAAAGGTCATCGACTTTTTTTATAATTGAAGCCGGATCTGAAGGTAGGTCTATTTAACTAGAATAAGCCATAATATATATTATTATTTAGCCCAACATCTTACTAACCTTTCGGGTTATACGCTTAAGTATTTATTAAGCTACTGGATTAGGAATTGAGAAGGTTGAATTTAGAGAAAGTGAATCCGCATTTGAGTGGAGAGAGGGTGGAAAAACATTTATAGAAAACCTCCCCAGTTCACCCGACTGAGATTCGAACATCGATCTCCCCGTCCTCGGCAGCATAGTCCAACACGAAACTAGCGCGTTAGCTAACTACTCCACCGAGGATATAGTAGAATGTAAATATCTAGCATCACCAGTTCCTGAATGAAATACAGTGAAACCCGCCTTAAACGGAATTTTAAGGGTTCAGGATATTTTCAAGCTAAAGCCAGGTTTCCGTTTAGTTAATGTGTTTTTAAAAATCAAACCAGGGACATGCACGTAATTGAGATAAAATAAAATAACGTTCTCATTTTTTTATTCCACCATAATTGTCCTCATTGAGAACAATTTCCAGAAGGGGCAAACAATTGAATTTGATACAGGTAGTTCTGTACCGCTAAAAGCTAAATTCCAAAGGTGATTGACAAGGCTATTAGCGCAGAAACTGGGTAGAACAATCAAGAGGCAATTACAGTACAGCATTTTGTAAGTGAGGTAACAAAAGAACTAAGAAGGAAAAAGTAAATTTACCTGACTTCACATTTACTCCTCTTAAAATAGCGAAAGATTTAGAGAAAACAAAATTCTGTAGAATTTTTCTAAGCGAGTCACTTCTGAACATATACAAATTTTCCGTAAGAGGCTTGTTTGATTTCCGTCCACGCGTTAGGACAGTTTCGGTGAATCCAGGGAATATATCATGTTTCTCAGCATTAAAGTCACGGGAACGGAAAATATTTCCATTTTAAGACAAATTTCCATTTAATAAAGGGTCCGGTTTAGACAGGGTTCATTGTATCACTTTTAAAAAAAACCTCTATACTGTGAGTCCACAAGCGATCTATTCTGACCGATCCCTTTAGCAATTAAAAATTTACAATTAAAATTAAAGTAACTTAGCGTTACTTGAATCCTTTTTCTCCAGCAATCAAGTTCAACTCTTTCTATTATTTTGAGACCTCATAGATTCCTCTCGACGTGGAATTGAAAGGAAGGGATTAATGCACCTTTCTCAACTTCCTTCCTTCACTACTTGGCTACTGTAAAGTATTTTGCATCTCGTTCATAAGTGGAAAACGGGGCAGGTAAGGGGTAGATATTTGAACGGGTAGGAAGGGGTAGAGTGGGTGGGTTGGTATAAGTGGAGGGGGGGAGGGTGTTTAGGTCGACGAGAACCACAATTATCTGCCCTAAATTTACATAGTGCCCCGGTCTATTGGTCGAGTACAAGTTCCGGTATGAACTGTTCGATATTCAGTTGTTATTTTAATAGCTTCTCATCGATCTACTGACACCAGACATTACCTTTTTTTTTTGAAGTAACTGTTTTGATCTCAATTAATTCATTGTTTTTACATAAATAATCAAATGTCAAATAAAAAATACTATTAATTACTCTTCTATCTGAAATATATCTACCTGTTCTAATTTCTAGTGTTTTTTTTTATAAATAAACCTTTATTATCAAACCAAACTCCTTAATTGTGTGTTTAGTTAGTATATCACTAATTAAAACATTTGAATGTAATAGATATGAAAAGTAAACTTGATAAATGTAAAAATGGTGGACCAACTCCAAATTGCCTGTAAGTTTGTAAATAAGTAATAATGAAAATTAGGAATTTAGCAACCACAAAATATGAAATATAAATCTTGTTTATATACATTTCAGGTGGATACGTTTTCATAAATATTTGACATCAATCCTGATTGCCAGTTAAATCTATTAGTAAATTATTTTTAAAAATATTGTTATATAATAGCTATAGCAAAGAGTAATTGAGTATTATATTTGATGTACACTACAAATAAATGTTACACAAATACACTTATTTAAACATGTTATTACAAAATTAAGTCTTCATATAGTACAAAAGTGAAAGGATGGATGGTGAAATGGACAAACGGGTGAATGCATTTGGAATAATAGTTGAATGTAAGTGGAATATTACAGATAATGAAGTATTATCGAAAGAGGCAAAGAGGGCAGTATATAAACGTGTGTTAAGGCCAACATTGTTTTGTAGATATGAAGCATGGTTTTATCAGGAGAAATACTGAATATGTTTGGAATGAGATAGCTAAGAAATGTATAGAAATACTCGTACGGACAGTAATAAATGGGTGCTGAAGGAGTGTTGTTTGAAAGGGAATCCAATAGGTAAATGTGAAAGAAGCGTCTTACGTTGTTAAGGGCGTGTTGAGAGGATGAGTGTGGATCGAGTGACAAAGAAAATATATTAAGGTAGAGTGTGTTGATCAAAAAAGATGCGGTAGGCCATGTAAGACTTAGCTAAGTGTTGTAGAGGGAATGTGTGAAAAAGAGAAACATTATGAGTTTTAAGAATAAAAGAGAATGCATGACTCGGTGTATGGATGTTGTTGAAGCGAAGGTAGTATTAAAGGACAGGGAAGTTTGGAGAAAGTTAGTGAGGCTGGATTAAGTACAGAGTTTTTTTTATATTACATACAGAGTTTTTTACCTACTCCGAAAGGGAACGGCGCGTGATTAGGCATGTATATTTGTTTGTATCTAATGTATTGTGGGAAGTTATAATTTTATAATTGTACCAAAGGCTCTGTTGTGACATTTATTATAAAATTATTAAAATAAATATATTATATATTTTGTAGGGATAAAAGTTAAATCTAAAAAATAATTGTACACACACACACACACAACTCTCTTTGCTCGTTGGGGGCTCCACCCTCAAACCCCCTGTGGGTTTTCTTTGTAAGTGGATGCAAACTAATGTAATTCCAGCGTTGTTTTGAACGTAACAACTTAAAGTTACCGGTATTGTATTGTATATACCGCACCGACTTTAAAGTTGCTTCGCCACTTTGAAATTTTTTCAGGGGTTAAAAAATATTTTTTTTAACTTTTGGAATCTTCCCGTTGGTTACAGAATAGTTTACCAAATTTCAAATTTCTAGCTCATCTGGAATGTGGGTAAACATTAATGTCAGTAAGTCAGTAAACCACGTGGCTTTATAGTAGTATAATGTACATTTTAAACCTAGACAAGGAGAGGTAACTGCTGACAGCAAGTGGAGTTTGGATTCCAGGAAGAAAGAAACTGATTATATGCTACATTTGGATTATCGCGCTTTATGGAGAAGAAACTTTTACTCTCATGAAGATGTAGAGGAAATACTAGGAGAGCTTTGAAATATGATCTGGAGAAGACTTGAGAATATCAGGTGACAGACAGGGGGACAAATGAACAAGTCCTAAGAAGAGTGGGTGAGAAGATCAGGTGGACAGACAGAGGGACAAATGAACAAGTCCTAAGAAGAGTGGGTGAGAAGATCAGGTGGACAGACAGGGGACAATGAACAATGTCCTAAGAAGAGTGGGTGAGAATATCCGGTGGACAGACAGGGGGACAAATGAACAAGTCCTAAGAAGAGTGGGTGAGAAGATCCGGTGGACAGACAGGGGGACAAATGAACAAGTCCTAAGAAGAGTGGGTGAGAAGATCAGGTGGACAGACAGGGGGACAAATGAACAATTCCTAAGAAGAGTGGGTGAGAAGATCCGGTGGACAGACAGGGGACAAATGAACAATTCCTAAGAAGAGTGGGTGAGAAGATCCGGTGGACAGACAGGGGGACAAATGAACAAGTCCTAAGAAGAGTGGGTGAGAAGATCAGGTGGACAGACAGAGGGACAAATGAACAAGTCCTAAGAAGAGTGGGTGAGAAGATCAGGTGGACAGACAGAGGGACAAATGAACAAGTCCTAAGAAGAGTGGGTGAGAAGATCGGTGGACAGACAGAGGAGACAAATGAACAAGTCCTAAGAAGAGTGGGTGAGAAGATCCGGTGGACAGACAGGGGGACAAATGAACAATTCCTAAGAAGAGTGGGTGAGAAGATCCGGTGGACAGACAGGGGGACAAATGAACAATTCCTAAGAAGAGTGGGTGAGAAGATCAAGTGGACAGACAGAGAGACAAATGAACAAGTCCTAAGAAGAGTGGGTGAGAAGATCAGGTGGACAGACAGAGGAACAAATTAACAAGTCCTAAGAAGAATGGGTGATAAGAGAACCATTTGGAGGCGATTCTTTGGTGCAAAGCAAACTGGATCGAACACATCCTTAGAAGGAACTGTCTTCTGCATGACGTCATAGAAGGCAATGTTAAGGTAAAGAGGAGCTTAGGAAGGAGGATGATTCAAATATTGGATGACTTGAAGGAAAGAAGAAAATTATGGGAGCTGAGGGAGGAGGCAGAGGACATGCTCTAAGTTCACTGACAAAAGGAATGACTTGGCGTACGACAAAACACCTAAAAATAATATAAATGTTTTATAACATTTCTTTATATAATAAATCATAATATTTTCATTGACTGTTACATAGAGGTTTGTAACAAACTGGTAGGAATCATTCCCTTTACTGATGATAATATATGTTCCTTAATTCATATTTCTAGAACACTTTCTAAAATGTAAAATAAATGCATGCACTGCGGGTGATCAGTACTAATTTTAACACACAAAACGATAATTTACAATACATCGTAAAAAAAACGCTTAAGTGTATATCGAGCCTAAAATTCATCCCCTAAGGGATGCGTGTGTATTTAATGATAAAACCTACATGCTTCATTTTTAAAAGAACTTGCCGTGATTATAACACAGCCCCACGGCATGAAAACATTAATGAACATTAATGAATATTATAATAAAAACAGTAAGGCTTATAAATTATTCCTCTAGGCGTATATGGTATTATCAAGACAAAACAGTATATAATTATTTTTGTATGTTTAAATTTTAATTATTTTGATTATATAACTTAATAATCATTATCAATAAATAACCTATTTAGTAATAATACATTTGAGTAATATTGATTTACTACACAATCACTGCTTATATCACATTTGATTTGTTTTTTTAGAACCATGTCTTAACTGTTTCGTTCATGCGCATATGTAGTTTACTAGTTACGATAATGATCTAGAGAAGAGTAGGGTTGAATTAAATATTAAAAGTACCCGAATTTACGTGGAAGAAGAGTGTTATAACCATTTTGGAAAAAAAAACAGCCTCATTACACTCAACCTAGATTCAAACCTCGATCTCTCAGTCATCGGCAGTCTAGTCTACTGCGACAGTAGCGCGTTATACCACATGGCCACTGAAGCAGGTAAGGTACAATATTAAACTAATTTTCAAAATACAATTTTTTTTCTGCATATAAATGGCCAATTTTAGTAACAGGATGAATTAAAGTTATTGTGGTACCTGGAGATTCTAGTTATCAAACAATGAAAAGATTTACTTTCCAGTGTCAATTAGTGCTTATGGTCTGCTTCTGTGGCCACATGGTCTAAGGCGTTACTCTCACAATAGACTGGACAGCCGATGTTGGGGAGATCGTGGTTCGATCCCGGTTAGGTGTATTGAAGATGTTATTTCCTCAATGCTTTACCACTCTCTTTTCACGTAAGTGTGGGTACACTTCCTATAAATTCAACCTTCCTCATTACTATCCCATTAGCATAGTTGTTACATACTTTTCAGTTTCAGCGTTTTATTTGAATAATATAGAGCATAAAACTCTATAAGGAGCTGACTAATAGTATTTAATTCCAGCTGTTGTTGGTTTGAGCAATATAAAGTGTAAGGCTGTATATAGAGCCGATACTAATAGTATTTAATTCCAGCTGTTGTTGGTTTGAGCAATATAAACTGTAAGGCTGTATATAGAGCCGATACTAATAGTATTTAATTCCAGCGGTTGTTGGTTTGAGCAATATAAACTGTAAGGCTATATATAGAGCTGATACTACTAGTATTTAATTCCAGCTGTTGTTGGTTTGAGCAATATAAAGTGTAAGGCTATATATAGAGCTGATACTACTAGTATTTAATTCCAGCTGTTGTTGGTTTGAGCAATATAAAGTGTAAGGCTACAGATAGAGCTGATACTACTAGTATTTAATTCCAGCTGTTGTTGGTTTGAGCAATATAAACTGTAAGGCTGTATATAGAGCCGATACTAATAGTATTTAATTCCAGATGTTGTTGGTTTGAGCAATATAAACTGTAAGGCTATATATAGAGCTGATACTACTAGTATTTAATTCCAGCTGTTGTTGGTTTGAGCAATATAAAGTGTAAAGCTACAGATAGAGCTGATACTACTAGTATTTAATTCCAGCTGTTGTTGGTTTGAGCAATATAAAGTGTAAGGCTGTATATAGAGCTGATACTACTAGTATTTAATTCCAGCTGTTGTTGGTTTGAGCAATATAAAGTGTAAGGCTATATATAGAGCTGATACTACTAGTATTTAATTCCTGCTGTTGTTGGTTTGAGCAATATAAAGTGTAATGCTATTATATAGAGCATGATACTACTAGTATTTAATTTCAGCTGTGTTTTGTTTGAGCAATATAAAGTGTAAGGCTATATTAGAGCTGATACTACTAGTATTTAATTCCAGCTGTTGTTGGTTTGAGCAATATAAAGTGTAAAGCTTATATAGAGCTGATACTACTAGTATTTAACTCCAGCTGCTGTTGGTTTGAGCAATATAAAGTGTAAGGCTATATATAGAGTCGATACTACTAGTATTTAATTCCAGCTGTTGTTGGTTTGAGCAATATAAAGTGTAAGGCTCGTGTTTCTCTAGCTAGGTGTACAAAAGGTTTCCAATCAATACGATTGAAAGCCACAAGCTGTCGATAACACTTCTCTCTTCACCGGCCCTTACATGTAAGGGAGTGGGGGGCAGGGGGGGCTAACAGATCGTGGGATGGTGTGTTGTGGTCCATTGTGAGGCACAACTGGTTGCCTACACGAGGGGAGTTATGACCTCAAGCGGAAAACAAACCCGTTTTTCAGCAAGGCATTGTTTTTATTTGCCATTCAATAATAACAATGAAAAGGGATTTTTTTTAAAAAAAATGATGGACGGCTTAATAATCAACAATGTCTGTTCCCTTTATAAATAAATAAAATACATTTTACGGCTAGCTATAGTCTGATTTGGATATCAAACTATTTTTCATACTCCTATAAAAGTTGTGATTATTCATTATTTAAGGCATTTGACTTTCCCTTTCTGAACCGACTAATAATGTCAGCCCAGACACATAAGATAGTTTAAATTTTTAACAGACAACATCAAGCCCCCGGCCGTTAATTCATCACTGTAGGACTAATGATAATTTTTATGCCATGCCTGGAAATTAATCGTAGATCCTTAGGCAGATACAATACTGACTGAGATAAGATTTTAAACTATTTATATGAGATACTAAAACCATTTTCATCAATTTATACGTCAGGCCATGTAAAATTAATATTTTATTGTTGGTAGATAATTATTATCAATACCTACAAAACAATACGCATAGTAAATTAAAATGTTATCAATGTTAACCAAGAAACAAATTTTTTGGTATTTCCTAAAAGCTCCTTTCCACCAATATCCGACTTTATCTTGTCACAAAAAGTAAATAATAATACCAAGCTTTTCAAGAAAGAATGTAGTTTTATACACATTTAAAATATAGAAATGGAAAATGAATCACATTAACATCAGGCGTTACTCCAAGCTCCATTCTGAGAGCCTACAAGAGAGCTTTACCAACAGTGGGGCTGCCACCATTAGCGAAGATAATGCCAATATTTACGGATATAGGGTGTCATTTGGTCAGCAAAAATAGCCCTACGGCCATTCATTTCAGAATTATAGACCGAAACTGCCGATTTATCCAAGTAGCTCCTCATTTTATCCTCAGGAAGCTGAGTTAGACACTGTTTCAGATTCAGTGCTTCACAGATAAGTCTGTAAGCGGTGAGGATTGAACCCGGAACTTCTGGATCTGTAGCCAGTTGCTCTAACCAATAGACCATAGAGGTGGCCAGTTATGCCACTATACAGAGGTTAATTTTTAAAAATCCCAGAGATAGAAAAGTTTGTTTTTTTTGCAAATCATAATTTTTTTTGTGTGTGACGATGCTAATCTAATTAATACGGAATTGTACGTGCCACCGTTAGAATTTCAGTTCTGCAAATAATGAGGAAGAACTTTTTCCCCCCTTCTTTTATCCTAGTGTGAATAAAAAAACTCTACGAAGTGTTTTAATTTGATTTTCATTACGAAATCGAGCTATAGAATTAAAGATTGGTCATGCACCTGTAATTTATCAGTCTAATCACTACAACACAAATTCACTTTATCCAATTTGGGATAATTGTTAAAGCGCATTCGTTTCAGTTGTCTTGTTTTATGGTTTATGGATCCTCATTAATTAGTTTTAAAAAATGCCTTTTAAAAAAAGCATGTACATATATATATGATAAAATACACAAGAATTACATCAAACAAGTGTAGAGGTTTATTTTCAAGCATTCAAAACTAAATAGCCATAACCCCGCTTCAGTGGTTGACAATCTTAATAATTAAGGTACTTAAGGCGTCCTCCCGTAATGTATTTGCCCATGATTGAGAGATCAGGGATCGGATCCCAGTTGGTTTTACTGAGGATTTTCCACTCTTATTGCAAGAAAATGCGATTGCATTTTATCTGTTCTCCAATCTTTCTCATCCTCAACACATTAGTGCAGCTAGTACATCTGCAAACTATCTGAATGGGTAGTAAGGCATCGCGGTAAAAAAAGTTTTGAAAAGATTGAAGTAGGTAGAAAAAAAATTATTTTCTTCAGATGCTACACTTTATTATTTTTTTAAATAATTTAGTATTTGTGATGTGGACACTTGTTCATTTCTAAGATTCTGACAATTTTCTATTTTCCTCGTTTGGATAAGAAAGCGCTAACTCTAGAGATCAATATAAAATACTTCTACGTGTACATTCTTCTATGTCTAGCTCATTAGTTAACACATTTTTTATATATTCAGTTAATGTGTATTTTATTCGTTCAATAAAGATTTTAAATCGTTTTTCCAATATTCTAGCAAATTACTTTCTCAGGAAGTCAAGTGGTAATTTATTGATTATCCTTGTCTTGATCTTGTGAAAGGTTCACGTCTCTTATTCTTTTGTGCTTCATTTGCTGTATAGGATCAAGGGGAATATCCTACAATGATAAAGAGCTAACATTGTCAGAATTTATTCATCTGTCTCGTACAAAAATCGGCCAAATTAAAAAATAATATAAATATAATTTCAAAGCTTGTATTTGTTTTGTGTATCCAGGATCTAGATTTTGTTCAGCGTATTTCCTAATATCAGAATAAAAATTGTTAAGATATATTTATATATTTTCTAGAAGCTTCATAAAAAAAGGTTCAAAAACAATAATAATGATTCACAGCTTTATTAATATTTATTCTGATATTTTGCTCCACGTTATTAAAAACAATAGGTTTTAACATAACAACAAAATTGTTTAAAACTGTCTAAAAAACGTTAAAAATCACAAACAAATGTTCTGATTACATTATAAATACAATATTTCACATTGATTCACAATAATAATATTTATATCAGGTAAAACGTTGTACTGAGGGTGTTTTTGCTTAAAAGTTTTTTCCCACTCTCTTCCCTCGGAAATATGGCTACATTTCTTCTAAACTATAACTTCCCTATTCCTAAGTTATTTGTGCAAATATGAGAATAATCATAAAAGGGTAGTTAAACTTGGCCCACCCTTAAAGTTCAAATGGAGCAGAAGATCCAATGGAAATGATAAACATGAAGTTGTATTCCTTTCAGAGAAAATTAAAGTCTACGACTAAACTGCAAGAGATAAGTCATAATTCATTAGGTACAAAAAAAAAGGAACATAACCGAAGGTAAATATAAGGACAGAGACAAAAGAAAACTAACGATAAGAGACGCCGAGGAAGAAAACATTAATTAATAAAGTGGTACAAACTTCAAGGATAAAAACACAAAAAATACTCGGAAGGATGCTTAGTTTATAAAGCAGAAACAAATATGGAGATATTACTATCAAATTTATTAAATACACTAAATAAACCATTCATTAGGTCCAAAATTTAAGTACCAAGATTTTATAAATCTAGTATGTAATTAGGTGGAATTGTGTACACTACTTAAAAACCGTATGTAAATAGGTTTATTGTAAGAAGGACATTATACTACTATAAAGCCACATGGCTGACTCACTCACTCATTGACATTAATGTTTACCCACTTCCAAATGAGCTAGAAACTTGAATTTGGCAAACTTACAGCTTCTAGCCTGTAACCGACGGGAAAATTCCAAAATATTTTAAAAAAAAATTTTAACCCCCCAAAAAAAATTAAAATGGTGGAGCAACTTTAAAGTTGGTGTGGTATATGCAATAAAATACCAGTAATCAGTTGTTACGTTCAAAAAAAGCTGGAATTACATTAGTTTACATCCACTTGTAAAGAAAACTCACTGATCAAAGTGAGTTTTAGAATATACAAACATATTCACCTCGATTCGACCCATCGGAGATAGAAGCATTATGATCATAAAAACAATCGAACTAGAGGTTTTGATAAATTCCATGACCTCCTGAAACTGGAAAAGGGATTTTAGCGATGCCTATCTGTATCTTGTACTAGAGCCTGAACCATTTTACCGACCGGGATGAACCTTGGTATCTTATGGTTTTCATAAGGTTCTTCCAAAGTGTTTTGAGAATTAGATATCTAGCCCTAAAATTAAGGGAAGTTTATTGAAAGCAAGAAGAAAAAGAGAATACTTTTTTAAAAATCCATACAAATGTCGATTCATTTTTGTGTCCAAGACATTGTTTAAGGTAGCATTTCTCATTTTCACACGCAAATGACAGGGTACTTTATATAGGAAAAAAAAATAATTACCAATTTCAATATCTGCAAACTATTTCAGATACGAACTAATTTATCATTGTAAAGTTGTAGTACTATTAAAAATTGATATTTTATCGAGACAAATTTTTATAAAACAAATAGTTTCTAAGCTATGATCAAATCAATATTATATTTTTAATGTAGGTCTTTGAAAAATATGAAATTTATTATTATGCTCTTTCGGAGTCGGCAGAGATGTTCCTTTTTTTTTTTTCAATGGTTCCGCAACGATGTATATTATTTCATTCATTCTCTTTGTATAATTGTTTCTTCACCATGAGTTTTTTTAATAAAAGTCTATTATAAGTTAAAATAGAAAGGCTGTGTGGTGCAACCTAATAGATTTTTTTAGAAAGGAGATGCAAGCCTACACAACTTTGGTCTTCTGTTTAGCACCGTCCCATAACTGTCTGTTGTCCCCATAAATCATGGCTTTCATTGTCCCCCTAATGGTGAGTGGTGGCGGTGATTACTTCGCTGAATGGGGAAGGTACTATTTTGTACATCCAGATATTTAATGGCACCACCAAGGTGACACAAAAGGGTATGATGTACGCCGCTATTATTGATCATAGCCCGACGTGATTGAATAGAATACACCTGTTAAGATAATCTACAACTATCGGTGGGTACGTCAAGAACCGGAGAACATAGAACGTTTACAAGAAGGAGAAACTTCATCACTCACCAAAAGCGCATGAAGATATAGATCAAAGTCTCACAGTGAACAAACAACTGCATATCGTGGCAAACATGACAAACATGTTTTGTAAATATATTCCTTACTATATACAATAAAATAATAAAACTACAGGGAACAGCTTCCTTACTCTGTACAGTAAAATAATAAAACTACGGGGAACAGCTTCCTTACTCTGTACAGTAAAATAATAAAACTACGGGGAACAGCTTCCTTACTCTGTACAGTAAAATAATAAAACTACAGGGAACAGCTTCCTTACTCTGTACAGTAAAATAATAAAACTACGGGGAAGAGCCTCCTTACTCTGTACAGTAAAATAATAAAACTACGGGGAACAGCTTCTTACTCTGTACAGTAAAATAATAAAACTACAGGAACAGCTTCCTTACTCTGTGCAAAAATAATAAAACTACAGGAACAGCTTCCTTACTCTGTACAGTAAAATAATAAAACTACGGGAACAGCTTTCTTACTCTGTACAGTAAAATAATAAAACTACAGGGAACAGCTTCCTTACTCTGTGCAATAAAATAATAAAACTACAGGGAACAGCTTCCTTACTCTGTACAGTAAAATAATAAAACTACGGGGAACAGCTTCCTTACTCTGTACAGTAAAATAATAAAACTACGGGGAACAGCTTCCTTACTCTGTACAGTAAAATAATAAAACTACAGGGAACAGCCTCCTTACTCTGTACAGTAAAATAATAAAAATACAGGGAACAGCTTCCTTACTCTGTACAGTAAAATAATAAAACTACGGGGAACAGCCTCCTTACTCTGTACAGTAAAATAATAAAACTACAGGGAACAGCCTCCTTACTCTGTACAGTAAAATAATAAAACTACAGGGAACAGCCTCATTACTCTGTACAGTAAAATAATAAAGCTACGGGGAACAGCTTCCTTACTCTGTACAGTAAAATAATAAAACTACAGGGAACAGCTTCCTTACTCTGTACAGTAAAATAATAAAACTACAGGGAACAGCCTCATTACTCTGTACAGTAAAATAATAAAACTACAGGGAACAGCTTCCTTACTCTGTACAGTAAAATAATAAAACTACAGGGAACAGCTTCCTTACTCTGTACAGTAAAATAATAAAACATCACCCTTATTCTGTACACTAGTGTTTAGGTTACGTTGATAACTGGCTAATTACTCACGAAACTTAAGATACACGTAAAATCGCTTTGGAGGCCACATGGTCTAAGGCGCTATTATCACAATGTACCTGACCGCCTATGACTGTTCACCCTTTTGATGCTATTTTTTACTATTTTTGTTTTTCCCTTCTGAAAAATTTGAATTATTTAGTTGTGATCCTGTCGTGTGTTTTATTTGTCAAACATTATTATGTTAGTACTCGTGTAACCTCTTGTATAAATATACTTGTCACAACCCTAAATCTGAATTCATTTGAGAAAAAAGTATATTTGAATATATTTAAGTTGTATAATAATATTAATATTTAGCACCGCGTCTTACTACCCGTTCGGGTTATACGCTTAAGCTACTAATTACTCTAATGGGTTAGGAATTGGGAAGGTTGAATTTAGAGGAAGTGAACCCGCATTTGCGTGGAAGGAGAGTGGAAAACCATTTAGGAAAAACCACCCCTAGTTCACCCGACCGAGATTCGAACCTCGATCTCCCCGTCCTCGGTGATCGATATTTAAGTTGTAGTTCATATCTTTACCAACAATCTACATATATAGAATCCATGCGGTATTTGTCTGTCCTTCCAAGAATGCCATCTTTATGAGAAAAATAAGAAAAATTGTAAAATCAAAGATGGTAGATCCAAAATAGTGGATGAAACGTACAAATTGAAACAGAGAACTTAAATTTATATATGAATGTCGTGGGATCATGGTATAATTATATATTGTTTAGCAGCACGTCTTACTACCCATTCAGGTTATACGCTTTTGTACAAATTACACTATTTGGTTAGGGATTAGGAAGGTTGAATCTAGAGGAAGTATACCTATATTTGTGCAAAGAGAGGGCGGGGAACAATTAAGGAAAAAAAAAATATCAATGCATCCGACAGGGCAGTTTAGTCTATTGCGAAGCGGGTATAAAAAAATGTAAACATAAAAAATGTAATATGGTGGACGTATGTTATCCCAATAACCTGGAAGAACACATTAACACAAATCGTTCAACCTCCTGTTATGAAAAGTCTAAACTTGGATAAAAACAACAGGAACAAACTTGACTGAAGCTACGTCCGTCAGAGACAGGCCTAGCTCCTGGAGTAAAATAATAACTTCTGGTAAACAATCAAAAATGTTCATTTTATAAATAAATATTATCCCAGAAATATTTTATAAAAGAGTTGTTGTGTGGATTTTAAAAATAAAAATAACCAATAGAATAATATTACTTGCAATTCCTGTTTTTGACATGTTGAAATGTAATGTATACGTCCAGCAATTAAACAGATATTTCAGTCGTCTACACACATTCAAAACTTTGGTACGGCTGCATCCAAATTGGAAACGTGAAATCCTGTGGTTTTTTTTTAATCGTTTCACCATTCAACGCAACTGATCCATTT
Source organism: Timema podura (assembly GCA_033556935.1). Lineage (NCBI taxonomy): Eukaryota > Metazoa > Arthropoda > Insecta > Phasmatodea > Timematidae > Timema > Timema podura. Next base: position 51,590,491 of record JAVRXN010000012.1, on the reverse strand, counting down.
CACAACCAATTTAAATCACATTTTCATGTTCAATTCCACCGCATCATTAAATTTGTGGACAGTATTATAACAAATAAACACAAACAAACATTGAGTTTTGAAGGAAATTTTAACTTTTTTGTTTTTATTTTTTACCTAAAAAGCTCGTATAAAGTGGAATTTTAAAAAGTAGTTAATTCAGATTTTATTTTAAACTAGCAATCCCGCACTGCGTTGCCCGTGACCCACTGTGGTATAAGAATTATATAAGGTCCCTCCCCCCCCCCCCCCAAAAAAAAGGTTTATAACTATGGTCAATTTCGTACACTTTTTTTTTTCTGAGGATGATGCGGCATATTTTTATCACAGCTATCTCTAAAATGTAATTCTAAACCAGAAATAACAATATTTTCTTCAAAGATTTGTTAAAAATAGCCGAATTAAAAAGTTAGTTAAAAATTTAAAAATCCGGCTCCGAGGTGCATTCGGACCCCCTTCCGTCAACCTATAATAAGAATTTCAGATCTTTGCGTGCCGTAGATTTGGCTGGGCATCGCACACAAACAAACAAAAACACACTGAGGCAAACACTTCCTTTTATTATTATTATTATTATTATTATTATTATATTTATATTTATATTTATATTTATATATATATTTACATTTATATATATATACTAGTGGACCCGACACACGTTGTCCTGCCCGAACGTTGGCTTTTCGTTGTGGTGGCATAATTGATTTAGATAATAAAACAAATACTATGTGATCATCACAATTACAAATTCACAATTAACTCCAATTAGTGAGTAACACAAATATTACAAATTCAGTGTTTGTCAAGACAAAATACAAAATAAAACATCTTTTCCTTTTTGGCATTTCGCTCACAACTCCACAAATATCAGCTGTATCGAAAAACAAACATAACTATGAATTATTCTCAGAAGTTCAATTATTCTTGAACTTTTCTGAAAGTTTTAATGGTCAATTATTAATATTATATTCATTATTATATTTATTGGGGGTAGTGCTAGGGGGGTGAAATTTTGAGGTTACATGTTCTGATATGCAAAAAATCTTAAAAAAAATCCCCCCAAAAAAATTCCCTAAAAAAAAATCTAGAACCCGATTGCAGTGCCATCTACCGGGTCCAATTGTGAATCTAAACCATCCACGGACCCACTCAAACAAACACAATTTTTTTTTATCAAAATCGGTCCAGCCGTTTAGGAGGAGTTCAGTGACATACACACGTACAGAAGAATTATATATATTAAGATATATATTATAATAACATATATAAGATGACATTTTAGACCAGTCTCAGGGGCCTTAGGTTCTAAGGCGTCACTTTGTTATACTGGCCTGATTAAGACATGGATATTGGGGTTCAAATACAGGTCTACTATTATTATTATTACTATTATTATTATTATTACCGCGTCTTACTACCCGTTCGGGTTATACGCACTTACACTAATGTGTAACGGTAGGGTGATTGTGAGATTAAATGGAGGACCTACAGTTTAATGTGGAATCCGAACCACGGTGGAGGCCTGGCATTCCTAACATTCACAAGTTGTGATTAATACACATCTTGTCAGAGGTGAAGGAAGGGTTTGGCAATCAGATAAATCTGTGCCGGGACCGAGGATTGAACCACGGACCCTTAGCACAGAAGTCTGACACCTTACCCCTAGACTACCAGGTCACCACGGGTCTAATGAGAGGGACATTTCCTAAGTAGTTTCTCACTCTCCTTTCAAGCAGATTCAAGTAGATTACCTCTAAAAATGCTTACTTTTTCACCCCAACCATATTAGAGTACTTATTAACTGGGTGTATCATGAACAAGTAGTAAGACGCGATGATAAAATAAATAAATTTGTGTTTAGATCCATGCTTAGTTATAAACTTATACAATTAACTTTTTCCTATATATTTTTTCTTTCTTTTTAGCACCACGTCCTACTATCCATTCGGGTTGCAGGCATATGTATTAATTACTCTAATGTGCTAGTGATGACTAAGATTGAATCTAGAGGAAGTGTATCCTCATTTGCAAGGAGGTGGAATGGAAAACCATATAGTAAGACCTACTTTCACTACACTCAACTAGGATTCGAACCTCAATTTCACCATCATTAGCTGTCTTATTCTATTGCGAAGGTAACGCCTTAAATAAGGGAGCCACCGAAGTGGGTTGTATATGATTATTAACTTTTTTCTTACGAAACGTTTTGTTTGAGTTTATAGTTTTCAGTTAAAAGCCCTTAAATGTTAGTCATAAAATTTTAACAACAAGAAAAGACTACGTTTTCTGTCACACTATATTGATAATATGGCTTACACAAACCCATTTTAAAATTTGGGGTGGTCTAATTTAATTAAGTTACTGATACTTTTGTCGAGGTGTTAATGTTATAAACTGACCTCACTTATAAACTTCCAAGTCTTGAGAAAATTAAAAGCAGTTGCTTAGGGGAATTTTTAAGGCCTTCTTTTAGGTTTTTTTTATATAATCCCCTGGGTAGTAGTGAAAGAAGATTAAAAAAATAATATAGTATCATATTATGAAAAGTAATTAATGTTTAGTCTCTTTTAAACATCCGCAAAATGAATTTTTATAAAATCACAATGGTTAAATGGAGTAAAATTTAAAATTAACCAAAAAAAGGTGAAACTAAAAAAAGTAATTTTGAAAAATATTTCAAGTTTTTAAATAAGGAACGTTTAAGAATATTTATAAATAAAACTTAATTTTTGGGGAAATTAGGTTTTAAAAGTTGTTTTAAGTTAACGTGAAAGACATAAATGTGTAAGTAACGTTGACGCACTTGCAGCAATAACCAAGGAACAGGGAAATACAGATAAGAAAGGAATTCAATTTTTAGATTTTTTTCAAAATTTAATAAAGTATTCTGTCAATCTTTCACATCAATATAGAAATACGAAATTGCATGATCACATCATCCTTTGTTTTTAAAAACATAATCATTAAAATATTGTGTATATGCTTTATATTATATTACACATTTATGTATTTCACGTTAACTTAATACAAATTATTTAATAACCTAATTTCACTAAAAATCGAATTTTATTATAAATATTAAAAAAATTAATGTTTTGTTTAATTTGAAAAATTATTAATATAAAGAATGCAACTAAAATATTGTAATATAGTAATTTTAAAATTGTATGAATTATTATAAGAGATAAGAATTACATAGCTTTATAAAATTTGAGAAGATCAGGCGGACAGACAGGGTAACAAATGAAGTCCTAAGAAGAGCGGGTGGGTGAGAAGAGAACTATTTTGGATGTGATTCTTCGGTACAAAGCAAACTGGCTCGGACACATCATTAGAAGGAACCGTCTTCTGCGAGACGTCATAGAAGGAAAGGTTGAGGGAAAGAGGATCTTAAGAAGGAGGATTCAAATATTGGATAATTTGAAAGAATGAAGAAAATTCTGGGAGCCAAGGAAAAAACAGAGGACAGAGTGCATTGGTGGTCTAAGTTTACTGACAAAAGGAATGGACCTGTCATAAGATAGAACACATAATAATAATATACTAGTAATATATCCCTACATCCCTGCATTTTAAGGGCTACCTAAAAAAAATATTTACAAGGTAGAGTGCACAAACTTTCTCAAAGCAGAAATTTGTTGATAATTACCAAATATATTTCCTCTTAGCAATATATAGTTTGTATATGATTCTAGAACAGTTGTGACCAGTAACAATCAAGGACAGTTGAGATCATTTGATGGTGAAGGTCATTTAGATAAAATTACTAGTTGGATAAATGTGACCAACTTGACTGAACTACTGAATTTATAGTTTATTTTGAGGCTGTCTCGTCAAGTTCATTGATCATTGATCATTGATCATTGATCATTGGTGGTGAAACTTTGTACGTTCAGGTAATATTTCACTCTCCACGCGACATCTTTGAAAGTTAAACCTTTTTGGGAAAAAAACTTGAAAATAATTCATCGGAATTTAATTTTTCCTCCCGAAAAAAAAAGGAGTCCCATAAGTGAACCCCCTCTTGGTAATATTACCTTCAGTAATTCGTTAAAAGTGTCATATTAAGATTTTTTTTTAGTCCCAATTAATTTTAAAAGATGTAATAAAAATAATGAGCCGATAATTACGTTTAATTAATTAAAATGTGATACAAATGAATGTAAAACTTTAAATAAACTAAAAATAAAAACAGTAAAAAAAGGAGAAATGGTCATCGATCCTGGTTTTGTCCGTGCCTGATGTTGCTACACCTCTATTAACATTGATACCCTCCCCCCTCCCTTCCTTTTATAGCAGAAGAGAAGAAAAATATGTGATAGCAATAGTTGAACGGCCTTTGTACTTTAGACCAGGGGTCTTCAACCCACAACAGCAGTTTTTTTTTCTTTGTGGCCCGTTGGCTCGTGAAAAATATAACATTATTTCTAAAGACAAAATAACAAATACATATTTATATTTACATAGTAAAATAATAAAATAAATAACAATACCTATTTTATTTACGTATTTTACTTTATTTTATAAAAGGATTTTGCTTTTTTCGTTAAAAAAAATTGTTGCGGTTTAGTATACATACACCCGGTAAATGACAACTCGAGTAGACAAGACATATCGCACTACCTCTGCTATGAGACAACACAGAATATACTCCACGAGAAATCCTAATCCCTAATGTGAGTAAGTATGTAAGAGTGAGCTAGTACGAATATTTTTAATATTTATTCAATCCTAATATTGTGGGTACAGTATTGCGGCCCGCGGGCCAACAGACCCGAACCTTTGGCCCTTGGACATAAAAAGATTGAAGAGGCTTGCTTAAAGCTTGATTCACACGTTCAGCCCGCCTCGGTGGCGTAGTTGGCTAACGCGCTAGTCGTGTTGAGCTCGACCGCCGAGGACGGGGAGATCCGAGGTTCGAATCTCGGGTCGGGTGAACTGGGGGTGGTTTTTCCTAAATGGTTTTCCACTCTCCCTCCACGCAAATGCGGGTTCACTTCCTCAAAAATTCAACCCTCCCAATTCCTAATCCATTAGAGTAATTAGTACTTAAGCGTATAACCCGAACGGGTAGTAAGACGCGGTGATAAATATATCATACGTTCACCGATAATATAAAGCATAATCTGTCTCAGTGGCGCAGCAATTCACACGCTTTACGTTGACCCATGATGCATTGCAACGCTAACTTAAAGCAGCTGACTATCTTATATTTATCACCGCGTCTTACTACCCGTTCGGGTTATACGCTTAAGTACTAATTACGCTAATGGATTAGGAACTGGGAGGGTTGAATTTAGAGGAAGTGAACCCGCATTTGCGTGGAGGGAGAGTGGAAAACCATTTTAGGAAAAACCACTCCCAGTTCACCCGACCGAGATTCGAACCTCGATCTCCCCGTCCTTGGTGGTCGAGCTCAACACGACTAGCGCGTTAGCCAACTACGCCACCGAGGCGGGTAGCTGACTATCGACCTATTTTATTTCCTAGTGGATAAACATATATTTTATATCATTCTCCAGATGGGATGTTTTCAAATTATAACGCTGTGTTGTGGCATTGATACACACACTTCACACTAACGGGTCATTTCGAATCTTCTCACAAAGGCAAACGAAGCGGTATCCTTACTTATGTGTGTAGAACGCATGCGTCGTTAAATGCACATACGCACTGATTTGATTTGGTTGATTCTGAGATTTGATTGGTTCTACTTTGCCGAACTTCTCAGGCAGAGCGGACGAATTGGAAATGAGTTGAACTTTAACGGAACAGCTCGCGCCGATAAGGCGGAAATACGGTGATTGGCTTAGAGCTAGTCACGTGACAACGTTTCTGTTCTGTCCGCGGTCACAATTTTCCGGATATCTTGTAAATAAAAACTTTTAAAAAAATATTAAAACGTATATCAAATTTTAATACCAGGTTTTTTTTAAATATATTGACCATGGAGAAGATAAGGTTTGAATCCACGCTGGGTTAAATTAAATATCTTACCCTAAATGGTTCCGGACTTTCATTTAACGAAAATGTGAGGTACACTTTCTACCAATTATACCTTTCTCACTCCTTTCCCCGTTTGTATTAATATGATGACAACCCAGACGAAACGCAAGGCATATAGAACGAAAAAATAAAAAATGGTGTCACACTCAAGTCATAATAAGTGAGAAAAAGTTTCCATTACTAAATAAAAAAAATTAGAAATTCTTTACCACTTTTGAAGTTTATAAAACTAAAATTATTTTACAATGTTCAAAGCACCCACTCCTAGTCCAGTGGTCACAAAATAATCACCGTGAAAAGTCAAGCAAGCCCCAATTTTACCAAAGATTATTATTTCAGCCATGAAGGGAATCAAACCGAAGACTATTAATTCAGTAGGCGGATCATTTACCAAATGAGATAAGATATCGAGTCTTCACCAATTACACTCATGTTTTAGTAATTAGGTAGTTTAAATTTATGAGGTGTATCCACATTTGTGTGGAGAGGAGAAAACTAGAACACCCGACTGGGATCGAACCACTATCTCCCCGTCCTCGGAAATTTAGTATGTTGTGAATAGTGCTTTAGATCATGTAACCACCGAAATGGGTTTTGAAATGTTAATAGCTGACAAAATTGGCAGGCTTCTTCTATTGTCACAAAATAATATAATCATGTTTATTGTACTTTAAAGGCACCGGAGACCATTAATGTAAAATTGGGCCTTTTTTTCCCCCATATTATCATGTCTTCTTTCAAGGACAAATCTACCTCTAATGGACGCCCTTTTAACGACGGAAAATATGTTCTCAAGGGGACGAGGAGGATGTAAAAGCCTTTACTCCCTCCATTTTATTGGATTAGTTTCAACATTTTAAAAGTTACATTTCCCTTTCCTTAATACGGGATCCCGACCCCCTTTCCCTTCAGCCTCCCCCCCTCCAATTACCCTCCTTACATACCCTCTCTTCCTCCAAAGTCAGCCAAATGAAATGTTCTCAATCTCATTAGAGCAATCTGTTTGTCCAGAAGACAATTTCTTGAAGGAGCTCTTCATTGGAATCCCTAGTTTTATCCTGAATGTGTTCTTTTTCACTCTCTCTCTCCCCCACACCATTCTCCCTCCTCCTTCTCCTCCACCCCACTATACAAACGTCTTTCTTGTCTTCTTAGGTAACTGGGTACTTAAGTAGTCAAATTGCCTTTTGTCTTTTTTTTTTCATTCGAGAAGAAATCTAAAGAGGAATTATATTTTTTCTACAAAATGGTGAGTACAACACTTTGGCCTGTTTTACACTCCACAGCACACGATTAACAAATAAATATTTTAGGTTTGAATCCCGGTTTTTAGCGAGGTCAAAGCAAGTTAATTATAGTCTGAACGCAATAAAGTAACCTTATTAAACATTTCAAAATATTAATCGATATACTTTAATCTAATGAGGTTAGGTGGATTGGGAAATCTTTTGACAAACAACATTCTTCACCCCCCCTCCTCTCACCCCAAGGTTGATTAGGCACTGATACCTCACACCAACACTTCCTTTCCAAGATGGATTGGGCATTAGACTCTAGTAACCTGACCTCACCTTTCCCCGAGAATTAATTTTACCTCGAACAGATTGTCTAAACGTTCAGCTAGATGGCTTTTACCGGACTTTAGTCTGCTGGTGATTAATTTTATTCATTTCCAATTAATATTATACTATGAAGTGCCCAATCCCTCGGCTTACAATTCCTTCTACTCGAATCGACAGTGTACAATCCCCCTTTTTAACAATTCCTTCTAGTCGAATCGACAGAGTACAATCCCCTTTTAACAATTCCTTCTAGTCGAATCGACAGTGTACAATCCCCCTTTTAACAATTCCTTCGAATCGACATTGTACAATCCCCCTTTTTACAATTCCTCCTAGTCGAATTGACAGAGTACAATCCCCCTTTTTACAATTCCTTCAAATTGACATTGTACAATCCCCCTTTTTACAATTCCTTCTAGTCGAATCGACAGTGTACAATCCCCCTTTTAACAATTCCTTTGAATTGACATTGTACAATCCCCCTTTTAACAATTCCTTCTAGTCGAATCGACAGTGTACAATCCCCCTTTTAACAATTCCTTCGAATCGACAGTGTACAATCCCCCTTTTAACAATTCCTTCTAGTCGAATCGACAGTGTACAATCCCCCTTTTAACAATTCCTTTGAATCGACATTGTACAATCCCCCTTTTTACAATTCCTCCTAGTCGAATTGACAGAGTACAATCCCCCTTTTTACAATTCCTTCGAATTGATATTGTACAATCCCCCTTTTTACAATTCCTTCTAGTCGAATCGACAGTGTACAATCCCCCTTTTAACAATTCCTTCTAGTCGAATCTACAGTGTACAATCCCCCTTTTAACAATTCCTTCGAATCGACAGAGTACAATCCCCCTTTTAACAATTACTTCTAGTCGAATCGACAGTGTACAATCCCCCTTTTAACAATTCCTTCGAATCGACATTGTACAATCCCCTTTTTACAATTCCTCCTAGTCGAATTGACAGAGTACAATCCCCCTTTTTACAATTCCTTCAAATTGACATTGTACAATCCCCCTTTTTACAATTCCTTCTAGTCGAATCGACAGTGTACAATCCCCCTTTTAACAATTCCTTTGAATTGACATTGTACAATCCCCCTTTTAACAATTCCTTCTAGTCGAATTGACAGAGTACAATCCCCCTTTTAACAATTCCTTCGAATCGACAGTGTACAATCCCCCTTTTAACAATTCCTTCTAGTCGATTCGACATTGTACAATCCCCTTTTTAACAATTCCTTCTAGTCGAATCGACATTGTACAATCCCCCTTTTAACAATTCCTTCGAATCAACATTGTACAATCCCCATTTTTACAATTCCTTCAAATCTAATAGACGGCCCCTTATTCACCAATCTTACAAGTGCTCAATCCACCAAATTGCGTAATCTGTAGCATTGATACCTCTAAAGAGATGGTGTCAATTTTTACAGTTTTATTTTTAGTAACTTTTTACCACTGTTTATTATTTTATATTCATTTTTGTATTTTCTAAAAGGCTATGTATGTACGGCTACCCAACTATATCAGAAATTTAAAGTTTTCATGATGCGCATCACGTTTTGAATCCCGTTTGAGATATCCATATATTCACACTATTATTTATTTAGCACCACGTCTTACTACCCATCCGGGCTGTAAGCTTAAGTACTAATTAAGCTAATATATTAGGAATAGGAAAGGTTGAATTAAGAGGAAGTGAACCCGCATTCGCGTGGAGATAGGGTGGAAAACCTTTTAGGAAAAACCACCCCAATTCACCCTACCAAGATTCGAAACCTCCAGCTCCCTGTCCTCGGCAGTCTAACTTTCCCCCATTCTACCTCCACACAAATGCGAGTACATTTCTTCTAAAAATCTACCTTCCTCATCCATATCCCATCATCGTAATATATGTATGGGTAAGCCCCGAACGGGTGGTAATATATTGTGGAAAATAAAGATACAGGAAATTTCCCCCCCAAAAAAAGAACACAATCATTATTTCCGTCGAAAGAAATCACATAAAAATATCCGGTTTTAAACACGACGGTAAAACTTATTTCTTGAGCCTATCAAAAGTCGCTGATCGACAATTTCAAAGGATTTCAGAAAAAGTAGAAATACTGTTTAAACTAAAGTTTCCCTTAGTTTCATTAAACTCGATTTCAAAAGACATCAAGTGAAACAAAACGGAAATTGAATTCTACGGAATGAAAAGCTTCCATGAAAGTTTAATGCTTTCGATTAAATCTTTACAGCAACAACAATAATTCCGTAAAGAATTTCATGATGGTTGACTTTACACCAGTTATTTGACGATTCAAAATAGTTTATCCTTTTCCTTTTTTTTATTTGTTTTGGATTGTATGTATTTCTTAATCACAAAATTAATCTTGTCTAATGGGGTACTTATTTTTACAAAAACTTTTTTTTTTCAAGAATTCGAATTTTAATTATTTATTCTATGTACACTAGTTCCACTACCACAACATTAGTTCTAAGTCTACATAAAGTTTTGATCAAATATAACTATTTAATCATACTACTATAAAGTCACAAGGCTGACTCACTCACTGACTGAAATTAATATTTACCCACTTCCAGATGAGCTAGAAACTTGAAATTTGGAAAACTTATAGCTTATAGCCTATAACCGACGGGAAAATTCCAAAAAGTTCAAAAAATTTAATTTTTAGCCCCCCAAAAAATTCAAAATGTCAGAGCAACTTTAAAGTCGATGCGGACCTTTCATTGGAAGTCTCTTGTGGCTAAACGCTAAGACTATCAAAAAACTGCTCTGGAAACATTAGTTTACATTTACTTGCAAAGAAAACCCACTGGGGTTTTTGGGGCGGAGCCCCCAACGAGAAAAGCAAGTTAAAAGTATAAAGCCAGAATAAAATTCAAGTAAAAAATATTAATTTATATAGCTCACCGCCTCTTAACAACCGTTCTAGATATTCTCTTTCTTTTATTAATTAACCTGGGATGAGAAAGAGACGTTTTAATTAGGAGAATAAGAACTATCACGTGTAGAAGAAGAGAAACTACACTTAAAATCAAATCGCAGTGTAGACAAACAATACTCACAACAAAAAAAAAACACCTTGGATCTGAATCAAATCTTGAATAAAATATGAGCATACCCATATAAAATGGCACCATTACTGCCACTCATAACAATCTTTCTTTTTGAATAGAATAAAATTGCATGTTGGGGTGTGATTAAATATTTCATTAAATGTAGATTAGTTTGTAACGGTGCCCACACAATGTCTGGATTGTTGTCAATTTTAACCGTACAGTTTTCCCACCGTGCTATCCAGTTTTCCGACAAAACATCTACCCATTCGATAAAGACGGTAGTCTACTCATATACGTGGTAAACTGCCCCGGCCCAAAGGACGCGCACACACGCACACACACACACCCCACACACACACACACACACACACACCACCACACCAACACAACACCAAACCAACAACACAACACCACAACCAAAACAACACCAACACCACAACCAAACAACACCAACACCACAACCAAACAACACCAACACCACAACCAAACAACACCAACACCACAACCAAAACAACACCAACACCACAACCAAAACAACACACACCAACACAACAACAACACCAACACACACACCAACCAACACCACACCAAACTACACACCACCACACACCACACCATAACTACATCACCACCACATCACCACCACCATAACTACATCACCACCACAACCACAAACACACACCACCACCACACATCACACCACCACAACCACAACAACCACCACCACAATACAACAACACCACCACAAATACAACAACACCACCACAAATACAACAACACCACAAAACACAAAACCACAACAACACCACAAAACACAACAACACCACCACAAACACAACAACACCACCACAAAACACAACACACCACAACCAACCATAACAACACCACAACCACACCATAACAACACCACAACCACACCATAACAACACCACAACCACACCATAACACCACAACCAACCATAACACCACAACCACAACAACACCACAACCACACACAAACACACACACACACGGATTTTCAACCGTTCAGTTAATGACGGACTATGAAAATGTAAGAAAATCAATTGAGATTTGATTCTGTTCGTGATAATTTGGTTGTGATTGTCCCATACACTCACGTGTTTTCACTTACAGTTTAATGACGTACGTTTAAAACTGACTAACAATCTCGAAAGTGTACGAGACATTTTAACGCTACCAGAAGAACTTGACACTAAATTAGACCTATCAATTAAATATGTTACTCACCAATCGCGCCATTCTCTCCTGACCATCGCAACACAGCCGGGACACGCGTCCACTATACCCGACCGTCCGCAAGGGGGGACGCGAACCTACTTGACTGACGGTCTTGCAACGCCACGAGACTAGCCAGATGACGTCACTTCAGACTTGTCCAACTAGAGGACAGGCGAAAGAAGAGAGGGCTTCAATTCTGGTCGCTTGGAGCGCCCAAGTATAAGACTTAATATGTGTCATTATCTAAAGAAACGTAGTTGGTATTTAATTTTGATTTTAATTTTGGAAATATTTGGATGATTATTGACAGATTCTCTCCTCTTGTAATATTTTTCCTTTTTATATCACGTAAATGTAGCTCGGTCCCAGCACAGATTTATCTGATTGCCAAACACCTTCCTTCACCTCTGACAAGACGTGTATTAATCACAACTTGTGAATGTGTGGAATGTCAGGCCTCCACCGTGGTTCGGATCCCACGTTAAACTGTAGGTCCTCCATTTCATCTCACAATCACCCTACCATTACACATTAGCGTAAGTGCTTATAACACGAACGGGTAGTAAGACGCGGGGCTAATAATGATAAGAGTAATAATAATAACTTTTAGGTTTTTTTTTACTGTTTCTTACTATCCACTCTGGCTAGCCACTTATTTAACTAAGGGGATAGAGATGAGTGATATAAATGTTAAAGGAAATTTAACCGCATTTGTGTGGAGGAAGGTTGAGAAACAATTTAGGGAAAACCACCTTCAGTAAACCCTGCCAGTATTCGAACACCGATCTCCCTATATTTGGAAATCCTGTCTATTGCGATAGGAGAATTTTAGAGCACGCGAGTACCAAAGCAGGTTTCTTACAAATAATGTTCAAAACCTAAAATGTGAATTTATAATCTACTTTGGACAGTGAATGTTTTTTCAAAAATTCCATGGATTTAAATGAATTAAAATATTATACTCAATGTAAAGAACAAATGTTTAAAAATATAGTAGGTTTAACAGCTGTTATTACTAACGTGTAGCCTTAACACTATAGATACCCGCTTCAGTGTTCGCATGGTCTATGGCGCTACTCTCACAATAGTCCACACTGGTGAAGACTGGTGGATCAGGGTTCTATCTCGGTCTGATGTACTGATGGTGTTTTTTTTTACCTAAATGGTTTTCCACTCTACCCTCCACGTAAATACTGATACACTTCCTCTAAATTCAACCTTCCTAATCTCAAACACATTAGTGTAATTAGTACATATGAGTATAACCCGAAAGTTAGTAAGACTTGATGCTAAAAAAAAAAGATTCCTCACATTTGTGGGCATGTGGAAAATGACGTCAGTCTCGTTTTTTATGGTTTGCCGGTGACGGCTAGGCTAAGGCTAATTTCACACCAAAATAGTCCAGTCCAGTCAAGTTAATTCCATTCTAGTCCAGTCTATTCCAGTCCATTCCATTCCATTCCAATTCATCTCATTCCAGTCCATTCTATTCCAACCCAGGCCATTTTATTCCAGCCCATTCCATTCCAGTCCAATCATGTGATACGCTCTTAAATTCAACTGACTGGTTCAGCATGGTTTTAAACTAAAGGCGAGCTCTCACCTGTCATTTTTTGGGGGTTTTACATAAAAATTAAAATAAAAGGAATTCTTTCACATGTATCATTAATCATGATGATCATGATGAGGGTGACCTGGTGGTCTAGGGGTAAGGTGTCAAGACTTTGTGCTGGGGGTCCGGGGTTCAATCCTCGTCCCGGCACAGATTTATCTGATTGCCAAACCCTTCCTTCACCTCTGACAAGATGTGTATTAATCACAACTTGTGAATGTGTGGAATGCAAGGCCTCCACCATGGTTCGGATCCCACATTAAACTGTAGTCCTCCATTTAATCTCACAATCACCCAAGCGTAAGTGCGTATAACCCGAACGGGTAGTAAGACGCGGTGCTAGTAATAATAATATAATAATAATCATGATGAGGCTGATCAACTACCGTTTCATTTATAGAAATGGTGCGGTTTAAAATAAATGCCAGCTGTGATTTGTGAAATGTGTGTTTCAGTTATCGCAATAGCTATACAATATATTTAATAGATATTATTATTATTAGCACCGCTTCTTACTAACCGTTCGGGTTATACGCACTTACGCTAATGTGTAATGGTAGGGTGATTGTGAGATGAAATGGAGGACCTACAGTTTAACGTGGGATCCGAACCACGGTGGAGGCCTTGCATTCCTCATCTTCACAAGTTGTTATTAATACACATCTTGTCAGAGGTGAAGGAAGGGTTTGGCAACCAGATAAATCTGTGCCGGAACCAAGGATTGAGCCCCGGACCCCCAGCACAGAAGTCTGACACCTTACCCCTAGACCACCAGGTCACCCCATTTTAATAGATAGAAGCGTAGTTAAGCGTGTCAACGGACAAATTTCACTGAAGGTTTGTCTGACGTGTCCAGACGTCAACATGGAGACGAAACTGAAAAAAAAAAATTTCAAGATTAAATCCAATACAAGGTTGCACGTGGTCGCAGTGTGACGCTGAATTTTAATATATCCTTACATTCATAGAAAATCAACTCATTAAATCTTTACATTAAAAAAAGAAAAATGAATTCACTATTTCTTGTATGTGTTCTCACTGTTCATTTTGTTTTCATTTTACAATAATGATCATTAAAAAATGAAAAAAAGTATCACTCCTTTTCACTTTTAATGAAAGCTTTAAATGATGATTCAGTTTAATGACATGATTGTTCTGACTTTTATTTTGTACTCATATTTAATGAATCATTGAAACTGATTAATCAAAAATGACACGTGAGTACTAGCCTTAAGGAACACCAAATGTTTGCATACTGAATACGTCACGTCCAATCCAATCCAGTCACATCAATAATTCAAGACTGCTCTTGACTCAACCAGTTGAATTTCTGTAAAGTCTTTCTATATATACTTCTTGTATTTCCTTCACTAAGTGTTTCTCTTTCATTTTTGTAAAAGTTTTCATAAGTTTTTAATAATGGAATGTTGAAAAGCTTTGTTAGGGACATAGTGAAATATACGACGTAACATCGAAACAAAGATGTTATTGGTAATAAATGAGAAAAATCAGAAAAAAAAATATGGTTAGAAAGAACCGAACGTGTGTCTCTTTAAAGATGGACCCATAATTTTATTTTCTGTTTATTATTTGTCTACGAATAATCCTACGAAGAATAATTAACGTAACTACATCAACACCCATGTCATACAAAGCCAGTTCACCTAATAAAATAATTGTATCAATTTTTCCCAGTCTAGTCAAATCAACGACTGATTTGATGTGAAGCCCCTTGACTGGTGTGATATGGCTGAATTTGACTAGATTTGACTTGCTTCAATTCCGGATGAGACTACTTAGATTTTTTTTCCCCCTTAAGACCCTTGGCCCTGTCAAGAGCATGTTTAAAACCTATTTTGTGGGATGGTGGGCGGGAGGGTAAAAGGCGTGGCGTGGCTTCTCAACCGACCAAAGTATACTTCCACGCCAACAAGAACAGATGGATCACGGAAACCGTAGATGGCGCCAGCTACTGGACAGGTCTTGGGGGAAAATCATACGTTTGGAAATACAGTTTTCTCGAGAACGAGTGAAATTTTTATGCTAATATTTTCAAAACCCCTCTAAGATAATGTATCAATGTTTATTAGTGTTACATTTTCTTATTTTTTGTTATGCAGCCTGGAGTTTTCTATTTAAAAATTTTAAAATTATTTATATTTGATCACTGTTAAAATTATAGAGGAGGTGTGTATGTAAAAAGTATAACTTAATCAACATGCTTCTATTCTTGAAAAAACAGTTTCCGAAAGGAAAATTGCAAAACAATAAACAATTCTTGAAGATAACCATTTGTTCCCACGGTTCTGCATTTCCATACCTAATGAAAAGGGCCAATCGCCTTAAAAGACTTCCCAATCTTCTTGGACGTTCCTGTAAATTCTACCTTACCCCCTCCATATTATATTAGTGTTAATATGAAGTTAGTCCAGGCAGGTACTAAGACGTGTAGGGCGAGAATAAATGAATATACGAGTACATATATGTATATGTGTAAATAAATATATATTGTCTATAAAAAAGTCTAATTCTTATCTAAACTACAACACAAGGCTTTCATTGATAAGAAAATGTTTCGTGTGAACTTCACAAGTTAAAAGTTAAAGATATAAAAGCATTCCTTAAAATCCCTTCCTCTTAGACCACCCCTCACCCCTAAAAAAAAAAAACACCCCAACATGCCAACAACCCTTCACCCCCTCTAGATTGAGCTATGACAAAAGCTTGATCCAAATGAAGAAAGTTGTGTGCGCGCTTCAAGAACTTTCCATAGTGTTCGTGAAACACAAAGTGGTACCCCCTCCCTCCTTCTTCCCCTTCACATCTCACTATCCACATTCCAGGTCATGGGGACTAACTTACACCGCCCCTTACCCCCCCTTCCCTTCACAGTCTTGTTGAACAGGGAAGTTGTTATGTTGTGTGAGTGACCCTCCCTGTTCTTCCCTTTTAACTTCCTGACAAACTGACACTCTCCGAGTCATCTTTCTTGCCAGTAGAAAAGAATTTGTTAGTAGAAAATTAAGACATTTTGAAAGAGAGGGGGGAAAAAAACACACTTGCGAGCATCGTATTAGTTTTTAAACTTGTCCAAGCTCACAATTTGTTTAATTTTAATTAACGCGCTCAACACCAAATATGATTAAAGACATTATTATTTATTATTATTATTATTATTATTATTATTATTATTAGTACCGCGTCTTACTACCCGTTCAGGTTATACGCACTTACGCTAATGTGTAATGGTAGGGTGATTGTGAGATGAAATGGAGGACCTACAGTTTAACGTGGGATCCGAACCACGGTGGTAGGCCTGGCATTCCACACATTCACAAGTTGTGATTAATACAGGTCTTGTCAGAGGTGAAGGAAGGGTTTGGCAATCAGATAAATCTGTGCTGGGACCGAGGATTGAACCCCGGACCCTCAGCACAGAATGTGACTGACACCTTACCCCTAAACCACCAGGTCACCTCTAAAGACATGTATAAAACCATCTATAAAACCTTAGCCCAGTCAGAAGCGAGGTGTAGTTAATACCCCAAAACTTTGATTTTATCTCCTTTTGTAGTACACAGGGATGTTTTTTTGAGTTAATTTTTTTCATCTTAACTCAACTCGTTTTGTTTTATTGATGTGTATAAAGTTATCATTGCAAATATAGATTTTAAATGTATATTTCATGAAATGTTATGTTTTGAATGTACTAACTCTGTAGAGACAACAACTAGCAGAACATAATATGGCAGCCACAGTACATTTCCTCCACCAGGGTGTGGAGTGGGAGGATGGTCGTGTTCCTCCACAACAACACAAGGAAGGGATTCAAATCGTTCCAAGTGCAATATCCTAGTACAAACCTAACTTTCAATCCTTCAATTATTGTTCCTACCAAAACCAAACTTAACCAAGCCTAACCTTTCATGCGTTGATGAATTGTGTTCTTATCTATCTGTGAAATTGAAGCATCTCCTTATACTGTAGACTTCCTTGCAAAGTAGGAAGGAGAGGAATAATCCTCGACACCCACCGGGCCCCCATAAAAGTGGAGGAACTCAACCATTGTTATCAACTACTTATCTCCGTGGAGGAAACTTGACCATTGTTATCAGACTACTTATCTCCTGGAGGAACTCGACCATTGTTATCAGACTACTTATCTCCGTGGAGGAACTGACCCTTGTTATCAGACTACTTATCTCCATGGAGGAATCGACCATTGTTATCAGACTACTTATCTCCGTGGAGGAACTCGACCATTGTTATCAGACTACTTATCTCCATGGAGGAACTCGACCATTGTTATCAGACTACTTATCTCCATGGATTAAATCGACCAATGTTATCAGACTACTTATCTCCGTGGAGGAACTCGACCATTGTTATCAGACTACTTATCTCCATGGATTAAATCGACCAATGTTATCAGACTACTTATCTCCGTGGAGGAACTCGACCATTGTTATCAGACTACTTATCTCCGTGGAGGAACTCGACAATTGTTATCAGACGACTTATCTTCTTGGAGTAATTGACATCCCCGTAATATACATGGTCAAGGCGGAAGGTCAGATAATCCCAAATAATGAATGACGCACTCAGGTAAAGAGGACGATGGCTTTCTTACCTGGTCGTGTTGCTGGAATGGGCTGGGACATGGCTAATATTGCTATCTTTCCAAGATAACACCCCTACCCAGTTATGTTAAATTACCTGCCAAAATGTTATAGACTCAAAGCATCTTAGTAATTCTATTTGTCAAATGACCTTAAATATACTTATAGCTTACAATAATGTAGGGTTTCCATAAATGTATGCTTATATTAAAATTTCGTAATCCCAACGTAGCTACTTTTTTTTTGACATGGTTGGCTCCAATTAAGAGTACAAAAATGTATTTATTTATTGAAAACATTATATTAATTCAACGTGCTATTTAAAAAAAATTAGATGCTCATTAATCTTTCAATTTTAACTTTGTATCATTTAAATACTATTTATCATAGTTTTATTTTATATTTGAGGTATTTAACTCGCACGTTATGATTATATTATCTCATGATTGATAAAATAAATTATATGTAGAATAAGCACAACACCCAGCTTTCACCCCCCCCCCCCCCCAACCACACCACACCTCCCGGCTGGGTTATTCATTACTTTTAAAGGAGAAATCTCAATGTTACTAATGATAAATATTTCGGTCATACCGTGAATCAAACCCGGGACCCCTAGCTCTATAGACACACGCTACTAACTGAGTTAAGGTGATTGAATTTACTCTAGTTATATTAAGCTAAGGAGACCCTTTTAACAGATACAAAAATATTTGGCTGCGGCCAACCTTTATGTTGAATTTACTATATTATTAGTATTATTATGAATATATTAAAAAATATATTATTTTTGTAATAATATTGTCTTTTTGTAAGAGAAATACAATGATTAATGCTTAATTTCTATAACCAAACCCAATATTTGTGGCATTTTGTACCAGAAAAAAACAAACATATTCTTACCTTTTAAATCTTAGTCGGTCAACACATATATATCGAAATTTAAATGGGCTGTAATTCATTGAAGTATATAAACCCCTTCAAAAATGTTCTGAAATTTAAAACCTACTAAATCCTTGCATCTAAAGACATATATATGTAAAATGTTAATTAATTGTATTTATGACGCTAATTTCCGTTATCATGTTGACGAGTTTTTAAAACGTAGTAGTAATGTACATATGATGAAGTGAACTTATTGAGGAATGGATGCATCGAGATTAATCAGTACCGGTAGTAAATTATTGAGACCAAAGACCTGTAACGGCCATGACTAATCCTATTAGGCTCTAAATAAGCACTTATAAGCTAAAGTTGGTGAACACTAAATCACATAAGCATAAGCTTAACACTAAATCAAATTAATGAAATTTGATTTAACAGCTACTGTTTATTAACAGTGCTGTATACTACCAGCTTAATGATGTACTAATTGATTCCTAGGATAGTATTTCCCTTACTCTGACGGAGTTAGTTTTATTGCAGTATATTAACGAGATGGCATTAAATTAAATACCGTAAACATCAATCGAACCCTTTCAATTACGTTATTTGAAGTACGTAGAGTTGAATTGCGTTTAAAAGGTATGAATAGTAAGAACACTTTAAGAAGGACATATTTGACAAATACTATAAATAGTTTTGTGAACAGTAGACCTCGCTCCCTCCATGTTATTATCATTATTACAGTCTTACTAGTAGTTCTGTGAACAGTAGACCTCCCTCCATGTTATTATCATTATTATAGCCTTAAAATTTATATTTGGATTTTAAGTTGAAATATAATTCCGATAATTTCTTCTGGGATTTGAAATTTATATTCATCCCTGTTTATCAAGTTAAACAGAAAACAAATTAATTTTAAATTCAATACTCTTACATTTGTAATATTTTTGTGTGACACTTTAAATAGTGCAGGTATATTTTATTGAATAAGACATGCTCCCAAAATATAGTTCGTTTTATTTTTATCGAGAATCTTCAACTTCTTTAATGACAAATATATTTTTTTCCCCTTTCAGCCGTAAAACAGTAGAAAGAATATGCACGTCTTAATCGACTTGACAATCACCTCAAGCCATTCAAAGGGTCTACTTCCACGGGCGGAAGAAACTCTTTCTCGAGTGAACCACGCGCTTTAACCGCCGAGGTCTGGGGGATTCGGATCCTGTGAATGACGTCACGAACAATGACATCAAGTCGTTACACGTTGTATCAATACATAACATCCATTGTTCACGGGTTTTAAGATAATTATCAATATCGTAATGTGTTTTAAAAAAACACTAATGTACATACGTCGTTCGGCCTAGACTCAAAGAATGCCCTTGCCAAATTTGCAAAAAAAAAAAAACAACAATTTTGCGTATTTGGGAATAATCGCAGAGTAAAAATACAGACACTGGACAGACGAAATGCCAAACTGGCCAGTTTAAAACATAACCACAATCCACTCAGTCAATAGCTTACTAAAAGTACTTTTATAATTTAGTAGACCTACGTCATTTCATTGATCAGAATATTTACCTTTAGATACCAATAATACGTAGACATATTCCTAATAAGGCCATTCCTTTACAATGAAATACACTGTAGAGAGTTGCATTAGGATTCAATATCTGGTTTGAGCTGTATTACCTACCAAAGTTATGCGATATCCATGGAAAGATACAGGCTCTTAAAACGCCTGGTTTGAGCTGTATTACCTACCAAAGTTATGTGATATCCATGGAAAGATACAGGCTCTTAAAACGCCTGGTTTGAG
The DNA here is from genome assembly GCA_033556935.1 of Timema podura. Taxonomy (NCBI): domain Eukaryota; kingdom Metazoa; phylum Arthropoda; class Insecta; order Phasmatodea; family Timematidae; genus Timema; species Timema podura. Next base: position 51,569,657 of record JAVRXN010000012.1, on the reverse strand, counting down.
CTGTATTACCTACTTAAGCTATGTGATATCCATGGAAAGATACAGGCTCTTAAACGCCTGGTTTGAGCTGTATTACCTACAAAAGTTATGTGATATCCATGGAAAGATACAGGCTCTTAAACGCCTGGTTTGAGCTGTATTACCTACAAAAGTTATGTGATATCCATGGAAAGATACAGGCTCTTAAAACGCCTGGTTTGAGCTGTATTATCTACTTAAGCTATGTGATATCCATGGAAAGATACAGGCTCTTAAACGCCTGGTTTGAGCTGTATTACCTACAAAAGTTATGTGATATCCATGGAAAGATACAGGCTCTTAAACGCCTGGTTTGAGCTGTATTACCTACAAAAGTTATGTGATATCCATGGAAAGATACAGGCTCTTAAACGCCTGGTTTGAGCTGTATTACCTACTTAAGCTATGTGATATCCATGGAAAGATACAGGCTCTTAAAACGCCTGGTTTGAGCTGTATTACGTACAAAAGTTATGTGATATCCATAGAAAGATACAGGCTCTTAAAACACCTGGTTTGAGCTGCATTACCTAATTAAGCTATGTGATATCCATGAAAATATACTGGCTCTTAAAACGCCTGGTTTGAGCTGTATTACCTACCAAAGTTCTGTGATATCCATGGAAAGATACAGGCTCTTAAACGCCTGGTTTGAGATGTATTAACTACCAAATTTCTGTGATATCCATAGGAAGATACAGGCTCTTAAAACGCCTGGTTTGAGCTGTATTACCTACCAAATTTCTGTGATATCCATAGGAAGATACAGGCTCTTAAAACGCCTGGTTTGAGCTGTATTACCTACCAAAGCAATGTGATATCCATGGGTTGTTCCGGCTCTAAATATTTGAAACTTGAGCACAGAACAACGGTACATAATATATTCTGAATGTGTTCGCCTCTATAATTAGTTTAAAACTTCTCTTTTTAATAACACATTGCATCATGGCGGTTTGTTTGGTTAGTGAGCGCTTTGGACCGCAAAGAGATGCTGTCATTCTTCTCATGGCCTCAAATATGAGGCGGAGAGGCCCATTCATGAGACGAGAGAATGAGGTAGAGGGAGGAAGGCGTGGATGGGCAGGTTCGGAAGAGAGGAAAAGAGGTATTAAAAAAAAATCAATGGAGACTTTTGACAAATGATGCACGCCATTAAATTCCAAAGAAGGACCCAAGCAATTTTTAAACCTAAAGCACTGATGTACGTATTATTTATGTTTACTCTGTAATAAGGGAGAAAGTAACATGGCAGGGACATTACGGCCAACAATAGAGATTTTTTTTAAAGTGATGAATTTCCGAGAAGAATAGTGTCCCGGAAATCGGGTACTTGAATAGTTTTTTGATCCTCTTCAAAAAAAAATTTCTATCCTCCTTTTCTGCATAATACTTGTATGATTTATGATTAATGATTTATATGATGTGGAAAAGTAGATTAATATTTTCGCGAGTAAGCACAAGCCTTGCTTGTATGGTTTGTCGGTAAAAATCATGCTTTGCCTCGGGTAAATTGATTCTGATAATATTAATTAAGATGCTGATTAAAAATATAAATATGTATGGTTATAACACAAAATTTATTAACGAAATGATTTACGAGTGAAATAATAAGCAAGTAAAAGAGAGAAAAAAACTGTAAAATTGGTCCGGATTCTAAAATCTCAATAAACTTCTCCAATATTAACAGCCACCTTGAGGGAAACAATCTGGGAATCGAACTAAGTAAAATCTTTTTACCTGCCCTGTTTAAATCAAAGAGTTGAAAAAAACTTCAAAAATCCTTCCGATCATCATGGTTACTATGATAATAATAATATTTAGCTTTAATTTCCTTTTTTTACTACCCGCCTCGGTGGCCGCGTGGTCTAACACGCTACTCTTGCAGTAGATAGACTGAAAATGACCAGGTTCAAATCTCGGTTGGGTGTACTGAGGTTTGTTTTTATAAAATGGTTTATCACTCTTCCTCCACGCAAATGCGGGTACTCTTACTATTAATATTAACTTCATAATCCTTAAAACCATTAACGTAGTTATTACATGTTGCGTATAACCCGAATGGGTAGTAAGATGCGGTACTGAAAAAAAAAATCATTTATTAGATAGATAGCTTTCAGTTAAAAGGAACCTATTACTTGTCAGTATTGTGAATTTGAATTAAAAAACGTCAAAATAATTTAATCAATAAATTACTCCTTTACGATACCTTGTTATTAAATGTTTGTAGGATTTTAATTGCAAGCTAATTGACCCCAAAGTATGGCGATCAACGCACCTGGCTACCAAAATAGGGGTACTGGGTCAGATTCCCTGCTGGTACCATGGGTATTTTTTCCCCGAAAAGGAAACTAACCGAAAGGTCTTCAAGAGTCTGGTTGGTTAGGCCTAAGTTAGGTTTAAGAATGTCTACTGGTTCTACGCCTTCATTTTCACCACTAAAACGAGGGCTGGGGTAAATTACGAGAGAGCAGCGAATGGGCCTCATAGTTTGCATACTGTTTGTAACGGAGCAGTGAACGGGCCTCATAGTTTGCATACTGTTTGTAACGGAGCAGCGAACGGGCCTCATAGTTTGCATACTGTTGTAACGGAGCAGTGAACGGGCCTCATAGTTTGCATACTGTTTGTAACGGAGCAGTGAACGGGCCTCATAGTTTGCATACTGTTGTAACGGAGCAGTGAACGGGCCTCATAGTTTGCATACTGTTTGTAACGGAGCAGTGAACGGGCCTCATAGTTTGCATACTGTTTGTAACGGAGCAGTGAACGGGCCTCATAGTTTGCATACTGTTTGTAACGGAGCAGTGAACGGGCCTCATAGTTTGCATACTGTTTGTAACGGAGCAGTGAACGGGCCTCATAGTTTGCATACTGTTTGTAACGGAGCAGCGAACGGGCCTCATAGTTTGCATACAGTTTGTAACGGAGCAGCGAACGGGCCTCATAGTTTGCATACAGTTTGTAACGGACACACGGTCGGTTTTAGCACCGCGTCATACTACCCGTTCGGGTTATACGCTTACAACGCTAATGATTTTATGGATGAGGAAGGCTATAGTTACAGGGATGTACCCGTATTTGCGTGGAGTTAGAGGGGAAAACCACCCTTAGTACACCCAACCAAGATTCAAACTTCGATCTCACTGGCATCGGCAGTCTAGTCTACCGCGAGAGTAGCACGTTAGACCATGCAGCCACCGAAATGGTTGTTATGTCCTTTCAATTATATATATTATATTTGCCCTTGTTTAGGCGATTAACTTTTATACCCAGAGCGATCAAACTAAAGTAATGATAATGGTAGTAATAAAAATAAACATCCGTACAGATAAAATAAATGGTACGGCACACCGCACAGACTTTCTCTCTCTTTCTATAAACTCGTAAGATTTCTGAACAGAATAATGTACATTGTATCATCACCACTCCACATAAGAACACGTATAAAATAATACACAATGATATAGAATCAATGAGAAAAGAGGCGCATCTTTGTCCACCTAAGAACATTTCAAACAGTTTAATGTCTTCCACAAGGGTCAACACTTCGTATTAAAATTTCGATTTCTGGTTAAAATTTTAACATTTTAAAAGGTGTTGTAGATCTTCAAGTCATCGCATTGATATTTAATTATTCATTTATACATTTTGACCAATAAAAAATGTAAATATTGACTATTGAGTCTAAAATGGAGATAGATCATTGCTATGCAAACATTTCTCCTAAGAGATTTAAGGAAAAATAACATACTTTTTTTAGATACTTACTTATATTTAATTACTCTATGGCATTGGAGTATTATTGCGTTAAGACTTAAGTAGTATATGTTTACAACTAAAGCTCACAAAATTGTATTAATATATTTGCAAATATCTCAGAAACTGCTGTTTTTATAAAAATATATGTCAAATAAAAGTTTTTTATTTCTAATAGTCCTACAATTTTGCAATGATAAGTTGTTTAGTTTCTCCAATAGTTGTGGAGATACGGAAATTAACGCTTCTGTAATGTACCCTAAAAATCATTTTCATAGGAAAATGAAAATAGCCAGTTTATTTATAATCTTAATCAACGCCTAGATACGAATTTTAATCAAAATCGTTTAAGCAGATTTTGAGAAAACCAAATTTTTTTCTTTTCGTCCTTCAGTAAACTACCCTTAATTTTAAGTTTTTATAGACACACAGAGAGACGGCATTGCAAAGACTATTTTTTAGGGTTCGGGGGGTCATGAGACGTCGACATCCATCAACATTTCAGGTTAGTTTTTTTTTTTTACGGTCGCAATACTTAAACTTTAATGTCCAAAAAGTTAAAAAAATTCATATAATTGCGTATATATTGAAAGTTATTGATTTTATAAAAATATGTTTCGGATAAAATATCTGTATTATAAATATATATACATATTTGTAATGCTAAGTAATTTCATATCTCAAATAGTTTCGGAGCTATTTAAAAAAATGTTAATTTACGCATCAGACCGGAGCCCTTAAAGCCATTTTGTCGAAATATTGAGGGTAGCCATTTTGTTTGTAATATTTATTAATGTTTATAAATGAAATTTAATCAAAATCGTTGGAGCCGATTTTGAGAAAATCGACTTTTTCTCTTTTTGCCCTGCAGTAAACTACCCTTAATTTTAAGTTTTAATAGACACACAGACAGACGGCATTGCAAAGACTATTTTTAAGGGTTCGGGGGGTCATGAGACGTCGACATCCATCAACATTTCAGGTTAGTTTTTTTTTTACGGTCGCAATACTTAAGCTTTAATGCCCAAAAAGTTAAAAATTATATATAATTGCGTATATATTGAAAGTTATTGATTTTATAAAAATATGTTTCGAATAAAATATTTGTATTATAAATATATATACATATTTGTAATGCTAAGTAATTTCATATCTCAAATAGTTTCGGAGCTATTATAAAAAATGTAAATTTACGCATCAGACCGGAGCCCTTAAAACGATTTTGCCGAAATATTGAGGGTAGCCATTTTGTTTGGAATATTTATTAATGTTCATAAATGAAATTTAATCAAAATCGTTAGAGCCGATTTTGAGAAAATCGACTTTTTCTCTTTTTGCCCTTCAGTAAACTACCCTTAATTTTAAGTTTTAATAGACACACAGACAGACGGCATTGCAAAGACTATTTTTAAGGGTTCGGGGGGTCATGAGACGTCGACATCCATCAACATTTCAGGTTAGTTTTTCTTACGGTCGCAATACTTAAGCTTTAATGCCCAAAAAGTTAAACATATATATATAATTGCGTATATATTGAAAGTTATTGATTTTATAAAAATATGTTTCGAATAAAATATTTGTATTATAAATATATATACATATTTGTAATGCTAAGTAATTTCATATCTCATATAGTTTCGGAGCTATTATAAAAAATGTAAATTTACGCATCAGACCGGAGCCCTTAAAACGATTTTCCCGAAATATTGAGAGTAGCCATTTTGTTTGGAATATTTATTAATGTTCATAAATGAAATTTAATCAAAATCGTTAGAGCGGATTTTGAGAAAATCGACTTTTTCTGTTTTTTCCCTTCAGTAAACTACCCTTAATTTTAGGGGTAGATATCCAATTCCAAAAACCCCTCGGGGCAACCCTATGAAAACCCTAGATATCAAGTTTCAGCTCAATCGGTAAAATAGTTTAGGCTCTAGTTGGAGGTACAGACAGACAGACAGACAGACAGACAGACAGACAGACAGACAGACAGACAGACAGACAGACAGACAGACAGACGGAAATTCAAAAACCACTTTTTCGGATTCAGGAAGTCATGGAACGTCAAAATTCATCAAAATCTCGAGTTCGATTTTTTTGACGATCACAATACTTTCTCTACCTGTAAGATAGAGAGAAAGTAAAAATAAGTAATATACCTACTAATACCATGTTTAAAAAAAAGTAGATATTCATGTTCAACTTGATTTGATTTTTTTTTTACTATGGCAGATTAGATGAAAAGTTCTGTTTACAAGTTTATTTAATTCAGTTGAGTGCGCAGAAATTATTTTAGTGGTTGTTTTTGCTCAGCATATCAATTTTTTTTTTTAAATCGCAGGTGAAACCCAGAACAAAAAAAAAACTTGTGGAAATAAAGCATATAATTAAATTAGTAACACAATGTATATATGCCGAAAGCCCGTTATAAATTCAATTAAATGTATTGATAGAAATAATTAACGGTAGGACTACTTTCTGAACAAAATGAAAATAAAATTTGTGTTATTTTACATGTTTAATTTTAAATCTAAATCAAATATATACTGTTAAAGATTCATGATTGAATTTTTTTTTTATGGAAAAGAAATTTATTTTGCTTTCACTTATATATATATATATATCCAATGTTTTCATGTGACCACTCATCATTTTCATTCTATTTTTCTTCACCCCCACCCCTACCCCTCCCCCTATTTTTATCTGTAGCCCCCCCACTGGAGTTAGAAAAGCGAGGAAACTGGAGCATACCGGAAATCTCTCTTCACTTCGGCGGATTCTTTCCTTTATTTACCTTCCTCCTACCCTATTTTTTTTTTTTTTCGCTATGGTCCCATCAAGTCCGCAGCCATTATCACTCCAACACGCTACACAAATAAAACAAAAAGCTCTTGACAAATACCGCAAAGCAGAGGCTTTTTTTTTGTTGTTTTTTATTTATTTTTTTTTTCTGTCCCGTTTTGTTTTCTATATAATTACATCATCTGTCATATTTGAGGGCTTCATGTACTTTTCCTTTTGTTTGAAAAAAAAAATTTAATAAATAAAAAAAATAGAGTGAGAGAGAATAAAAACCACATTAGCTAGGAAAATAATTTGTACTACTTCCTTTTTATATTTAATTTGTGTACCTTCATATACTTTATAATGTCATAAATTGTAGGAATAATTTCAATCATAGATTCTTTTGAAAATTAATTGAACAAATTAGTCAAAGAATATTTTATTATTTTTTAAAATTATTTTTATTACCGGTTCTTAATAACTGTTCAGATTACAACCATATTATTATAATTACTCTAACGGGGTAAGGATGAGAGAAGAATCATTTTAGAGGTAATTTATCCGCATCTGCGTGGAAGGAGAGTGGGAAACCATTTAGAAAAAAATACTCTCAGTAGACCCAACCGGTATTCGAACCCCGATCTCTTCATCTCGAGCAGGCCAGTTTATCACAAGTGTGATCACTTAGTCTATTCGGACACTGAAGCTGGTCTGTGTTATCTCTACTCAACTCTAACCGTTTCGGTGGTGGAATGGTCTAAGGCGTCATTCTTTAAAATAACTAGATGGCCAATGACGGGCTTGTCGGGGTTCGAATCGCAGTTGGACCACGAGTTAACCTGGTTTAAAAGATTAGCGTTAATCCAACATTACAGTTGGGCTAAGAGTTCCTTCTCGGGAAGTGTAAACAAGGCGTAATGGTGTACCAACCCAGCCATTATAGAGCTATTATAGAGCTATTATAACCCGCCTCGGTGGCGTAGTTGGCTAACGCGCCAGTCGTGTTGAGCTCTACCGCTGAGGACGGGGAGATCGAGGTTCGAATCTCGGTCGGGTGAACTGGGGGTGGTTTTTCCTAAATGGTTTTCCACTCTCCCTCCACGCAAATGCGGGTTCACTTCCTTTAAATTCAACCTTACCCATTCCTAATCCATTAGCGTAATTAGTACTTAGGCGTATAACCCGAACGGGTAGTAAGACGCGGTGCTAAATATAGAGCTATTATAGAGCTTCATTTAAGATGGTTGTAAATGTTTTCTCAAGCTGAGAGAAAGACCTGAAGTGATGGATAGTAAGACAATAAAGGCCAAGTTAATATAAACTATCCTAACTCAACATATTCTAACCTATTCTATAGAGCCTAACCTAATATGTGGCAAAAAGGTTGGTGGGGCCGAATTTATATCAACCAGTAGGTATATTAATTGTTATAATTCTCCTGTCCAGTGATCGTGGCCCAACTAAGTTATGACGATAATCCTCCTCACCAGTGATCGTGGCCCAACTAAGCTATGACGATAATCCTCCTGGTCAGTGATCGTGGCCCAACTAAGCTATGACGATAATCCTCCTCACCAGTGATCGTGACCCAACTAAGCTATGACGATAATCCTCCTTGCCAGTGATCGTAGCCCAACTAAGCTATGACGATAATCCTCCTTTCCAGTGATCCTAGCCCAACTAAGCTATGAACTTTTGAAAAAAGGGGTTTATAGCCCAACTCTTATGTGCCGAGATAAAAAAACTATAAGTGCTGTTTAGATTATAATGTGTGATGATCCGATTAAATTAATCCAAACACATTAAGTAAGTCGAATGAATTCAACAGTTGTATTTATATTTGTCGGCGCCATTGTCTGAGTTAATGTATTATATGAGTTTTAAGTTGTTCTGTGGCCATTTGTTTTTATAAAGACTATTTAGGGAATCTAGTGTCGGGTCTCTTAATAAGCCCTACCTTTTACTTTGTTCTCGCGGAGGGAGGCCGCCCATTTATCAATACCGCTTTGTTCTGTCTGGTCCGCGAGCCGTAACTCTGTCGCTATATACAACTCAAGAGATGACAAAAGACACTTAGTCACCATTATGTAGAGATAAGAGGGGGGAAAAAGATATTACAGGAACACCAAGCGCTCTTAAGTTTAAAATATATGTTTTATAGAGAGTCGGCTGGGAAAGAATTGTGTGGAATTGTTGGCTAACAAAGGACCTATATTCTTAAGAGAAGTAGTAGGCCTACATGTATCCTTCTGTGTATTCTTTTTGGTCGAAGTATGTGTGTTATTAAGTGTATAGCTTGTGTATTATTCCTAGAATCAGTATATTTATTATTCTCTATATCAGTATGCTTATTATTCCTATAGTCAGTTTTTTTTATCATTCTTCAAAAAAGTATGCATGTTATTCAGTACATAGTATGTGTGTTCTTTCTAGAGTCAGTATATTTATTATTCTTTGCAGCAGTATGCATGTTATTCAGTACATAGTATGTGTATTTTTCTTAGAATTAGTATATATATTATTATTTGCATCAGTATGCATGTTATTCAGTGCATAGCATGTGTATTTTTCTTAGAATTAGTATATATATTATTATTTGCATCAGTATGCATGTATTTAGTGATGCAAATCATGTGTATTATCTCTGGAATCAGTATTCATATTATTCTTTGCAGCAGTATACGCGTTATTCAGTATATGGCATGTGTATTCGTCTTAGTATCATTATGTTATTATTATTATTATTATTGTACTATTATTATTTAAAGCAGTATGTATGTTATTAAGTGTATAACATCTGCTTTTTTCTTAGAAATAGTATGAATAATATTATTCTTTGCAAAAGTATATATCCCAATTATCTTAAGAATCGGACAAATTTGACACCTAAAAAAAATTACTAGATCTACATTCACGTATTCATACGTCAATTCAGATGATTTTCAGCTAATATTAGACAATATTATCACTACCAATAAAAATAACTACTGATGCTCTAGTAATAAGATTATCAACGCTAACTCCAAATAAAAAGTATTTTTCTAAAAGATGATTTAAATGTACGTTCTTAGAAAAAGTAAAGTTATATGTTTTCTTCCTTACAGAAGTTTGTATAATCCTCATGCATAAAAATGGTATTCTTCAGAGTGGTAATTTGAGTCTACAATTTCTGAGAAGTAATCGTTCACTAAACTCTGCAGAGTATTTTAATATTAAACTGATGTGTTGTATAATAATCACAACATTTGTGAATGTGAGGAATGCCAGGCCTCCACCGTGGTTCGGTTTCCACGTTAAACTGTAGGTCCTCCATTTCATCTCACAATCACCCTACCATTACACATTAGTGTAAGTGCGTTATAACCCGAAGGGTAGTAAGACGCGGTGCTATAATAATAATAATAATAATAATAATAATAATAATAATAATAATAATAAAATTACTCATATTATAATAATATAAAAGTAAGTTTTTTAATGGACAATTACAACTAACTCTTTTGTTTCCCTCCTATGACTTCAAATGTCAGATTCTGTGCTGTCCGGTAATCTCGTGCAAATTTATTGTTAATTCTTCATCTCTGACAAGACGTGTATTAATCACAACTTGTGAATGTGAGAATGCCAGGCCTACCACCGTGGTTCTGATCCCACGTTAAACTGTAGGTCCTCCATTTCATCTCCAATCACCCTACCATTACACGTTAGGTAAGTGCTTATAACCCGAATGGGTAGTAAGACGCGGTGCTAATAATAATAATAAATAAAACTACTATGGTGTATTATTAAAATAAAGAAAGGATAAGAGCCATAGTGTAATCCATCAAGGTAAGGTTGCTGTTTTCAGGATAAGTTTAGGGTAGCAAACACATGTTTTGTTTCTGTTTTATTGAGATCTACTGAAATTTCTCGCAATTGTCTTCTTATAAAAAAAAACGTGGAACTAAAAATCCAATCAAATTAAGCTGATACTTTGATAGCATACCAAACTCTCAGCTATTTATGTAATCTTAATTATTTAGTTGCAAAACTTTTTTTGTTAGTTAAAATGATTGTAAAATAATATCATGAAAGAATATTTCCTGAAAGGCACGACCCCCCCCCCCCCAAAAAAACATTACTTCATTTCAAAATAAATAAATGCAATATTGTTATTACTTTTTTTTATAAGAAAATGTGACTTTTGGTGGTGGGATATTTCTAAACGAAAGGAAATAATAAATAGTAGCCCAAAGTTTGTTGGCGCTTGGCCCAAATTCAAACGAAACGTTGTTGGCAGAAACCATTCATTCTCACTGGGAAAGAAAACTAAATCAATCTGTCAAACATGCATTTGTATATTTATTTGTATAAGCATTGAGAAACATATTCAGTCTCTTAAAATTCAAAAAATAAAATCCAAAAAATATGAAAAAACCACCTAGACGTGGGAATTGAACCCGGTATCTTTGGTATACTAAGTTTAGTACGCCAAAGGTCTCGGGTTCTATCTCTATGTCCAGATGTAATTTTTCAATCTAAAGTAAAATTATAATTAAATGGCCATAACAGTTTTTAACAAATATAATAGCTGGATATTTAATTCAACATGAAAAAAATATTAATTTTTATTTAAAGACTAAATTTGTTAATTGTATATTGTTCCGCTTTCTTACGACAGGGATTAGGTCGAGTTCAAAACCCGACAGGTTTTACTTAGGGGTTTTTTGAAATTCCAAGTATCTTCATCCAAATGTTATCTTTGTCATTCTTTCCGATTAGGTCAATTAAATTTCAATTACACACGAAAAACCAATCAACATATTATGACAATGAATCGATAGAATGTAAATTTAGAATTGATTTTTACACTTTTATTATTGTATTATTTCATAATTTATTCCGATACTCACACAAGTATGAATTACGGCCACTAAATATAGTATGTTTTCTTAAACAAATAAAAAAAAATTCGTTACCCTGTCACCCATCCACCAAATCTTTTATTAGACGCTCAACTAGCCCTATACCCTCTTTACACACACACACACACACACACACACACACACAAATATATAAAATAAGATATATATATATATATATATATATATATATATTATACATATAATATTTTAAAAATCTGTATTATATTTGAATAAAAAATACGTTGCAAGTATTTCATATATATATATATATATAAATTGTTTTACATCCATTAATGTTTCCATCCTGTGGTCAGATTTTTATTCAAGCCAATATTTTCCACTACCGGCTAGCTAGGCCTGTCGGGCTTCATATACCCTTTTAATCTAACTTGAGACTAGAACAGGCACAACATCCAGTCTCCACCCGTTAATTTATCAATGTGAAAGGGTCAACCCTAATTCACCAATTATGGTTTTTTCTTGCCATTCCGGAAATCGAGCCCAGGACCCTTAGCTAAGTAGACAAACACGCTACCAACTGTGCTAAAGTGTCAAAATATATATATATTATTATATATATATTTTTTTTCTGATTTTCTAATTATATTTATATTTATTCACTAAAGTCGAGAAAAATAAAACAATAAGCTACCCACGCTGGTGGCCGCATAGTCTGAGGCGCTACTCTCACAGTCGACTAGATTGCAGATGACGGGGAGATTGAGGTTCGAATCTCGGTCGGAGTGTGATGAGAGTGGTTTTTCTAAATAGTTTTCCACTCTTTCTTTCTCCGCGTGAATTCTGATGCGCTTCATTTAAATATATCCTTACTAATCCCTAAACCATTAGCGTAGTTAGTACATAAGCGTATAGCCCGAACGGGTAGTATGACGCGGTTCTAGTAAAAAAATGATAATTTTTTTTTCAAGTTTATGCTAATTACTTTAGATACGAAACAAAACAAAACAGTAAAAAAAAAAGTTGATATGCGTGATGTGGTCACTTAAATATTCAACATGTTAATTTAATCGTACGAAGCTATAAAAAAAACAAATGCATCGTATCTGAGCCTTGATGTTTATATAAAATGTGTGTTTAGGGGTGGTAATTGGAAAGGGGGGGGAAAGGGGGTTAGAGTTGAGCGATATCATAAAAGTTTTGGCGGATGGGTGACAGGCGCGGGATTTACTTCACTCCTAAAAGACAATACCGCTCGACATGCGGTGTCAAGTATCGATTTATCGTTTATTGATCGACCGACGATGTGGCATAGAATTTTTTTTTTAAATTTTTTATTAAGTCAAGGGCTGGAGTAAACTATGTCAGTCATCGAGAGTGTAGGTCGGTCCGATGCATTTTCACGCGTCATTGATAATATGATGTATTATTCAGAGCGTGCGTGAGTGAGTGAGTATGTGAGTGCGTGCGTGTGCTTTTAGTAGTTACAGACGCATCGGTGAAGGGGGTGATGAGGTCGGATTGGGGGGGGGGGGGTTGTAGAAGGATCGTTGTAAAACAAAAACAAAAGGGGGGGTTGAGACTGCATTTAACGCGCCCTCCCCTCCATCCCCTCACTTTCCACCCCTTCATAAATTAAAATTATCCTCGTTAACTATTCGTTGTCTCTTTGTGATTCTCGTCGCTCATTTATAACGAATCGAGTAACGTACTGAAACAAAAAAAAACAAATATTAAAAAACTAAATTTTTTAAAAAAAAATCTCGAAATGTTTGTCAGAACGTGGAGTGTCGATACATCTAAATAAGTGATGTCAAGCGCTGTAGCGATGCGAACAAAAATAAATAAGAAGAAACAAAAAAAAAGCAACCTAATGGAAACGAATTTAATCCAAACAATTATTTTGTGTGTTATTATTATTTTTTATTATTATTATTATTATTTATTATTATTACTATCGATGTTCCTCTTCTTTATCTCTTAATGAAATGTTTTCATCTGTAAGCTAGGCTAATCTAAAAATTTAGGTTAGTTTAATTAAAGGCGAAAAGAGAAAATATTAGTTATCTTGAAAACCAGCTGGATGTAAGAGAAGTGAGAAAAGGTTGGTGTTTTTTTGTAGTTTTTTTTTGTCAAAATAAATCAAATATTGATTCAGTACAAACATAGAGTTGACATGGTAGATAAAAAAAAAAATTAAAAGAAAATAAGAAATTGCGCTAATAAGGCCGTCCGTTCGTCAGGAAGTACGCGAGACCAAAGGCCGATTCACACAGAACGCTAAGCTAAGATTTGATCTGCTAACTCTTTAGAAAAATAGCGGACATTATTTAAATGTACTGGTTCACACAGAAAGTTAAGCTATGCCTCGCTACGCCTTGCTACGCCGCGCCATGTTTTTTCCTGATCGCTGGCCGGGCTATTTTTCCATCTCCCATCTTGATCCATCTTACGTAGCGCATGCGCATAACGCAACTTGTGCTCCGTGTTGAACAGACGCAGTGCTGGTTTGGTGAAAATAACTAAAGAGTGTTTGAAGTTTTGTTTTCAGTTTGTTGCACGTGTATTATATTTAGGTTTTATATTTAATAAATGTTTTTATATTAAAATGGAAGCGTTAATTGAACAAGTCCACCTGCTAAATTTTCTTCATCTTCCAAAACAAGCTGCTAACAGCAGCATCTTCTCTTCCTCAGTACTATCATCTTCCTTCCTCAGTACTTACTAACTAAACAAGACATTTTGGAGAATGCCATCATAACTAACTTCACTGGAGCAGACCAGAAAGAAACAACACTTTAATTGTGGATCTTATCTTAGCATTCTGTGTGTATCGGCCTTTAGCCCCGTCTTGCTCCAAGATCACATCGTAGCTCTCGGTAATCTGGGTAAAAGCTCGTAGAGCCTTGGAGCTGTATATCACCGAACAAGGTACGTAAGGTAGGTTAGTTAAAACTGAACTGTTTCACTAAGTTACCGAGACCATTCCACGATATAACCTGCTGGTAAGTGTTACCAGTAATCCTTTCACAGAGGTAGATCCTCCCCCACCTCTAACCCCACTCCGACCCTTTTTTTTTTTTTTTTTTTAAGTGCACTCACTCTTGTTTGAAGTGATCGGTATGTGAAGAGGACATACCGGAAGATTTCCGGTTTTTTTTTTATGCGTTTCATAACGTGAAAATGAAAAGGAATGGGGGAGGAAAATGCGGTTAATCGTCTTGACAGGACGAAACAGAAGTAAAGTGTTTTTTTATGGAGGTAATAATCCCATACAAGAAAAGTGCATTATATTCAGTTGTTTAGAAATGGAATGAAATTTTTAATTTTTTTTCCTCGTCGCGTTTATTTAATCGTTCGGGATATAAGCGTCCTCTTTATATATATATATATATTTATTCCTGTTGTCAACGTCCTTTTTTATCAACTAATACAAAGCCTACATGATGAATAAGGTATCAGTGGATAGGATTTTTACCTATTTCTGACTTTAAAACATATTGTTTGTTTAAAATTGAAGTTAAAAGAAAAATCGAAAATTAATTTTGTATCAATTACCGAAAATAAACTTCTCTTTCTATTTTGTGTCTACACTTCGCTGAGTATTTAGTTTCAACAACACAACAAAATACTAAATTTTGGGGAGGGCAGGGGGGAGGGGAAAGTTGAAAATGCGAAAGTTTTGCGAGGGCTTACTGGTATTTATTAATTAAGCTACAGTTTTTGGGATGAGTAAGGTATTATTTAGAGGAAATGTGTCTGCGTATGCGTGTATAAAGATCAAACAAACATTTAGAGTAAAACTAACTTAATCTTAGCTCAGTCTGTAGCGTCTTTGCCTACTAAGTTAACGGTCCTGAGTTCGATTCCCGGCATGTGAGTTTCCTTTTTCATAGTGTTGAATTAACGGCTTGGGTACTGGATGTTGTGTTTGCTCTGTAATTTAAGCTAGTTTGTAATATGTGTGCTTATATAATCAGTCGGTTTAGAAAGTAAACGTTAGATACTTTAAATAAAAAAAGGGACTAAAATACCAGGAGTACACCCGGCTGAAGTTCGAACCTTGACCCACCCCTCACAGTCAGACCAGACGAGGCTAACATTTAGTCCGCGTGCCCACCGATACTAATCACCAAGTTTATAAACCTAATGATATTTTTTTTACTGTCGCACTTTAACACAAAGGTTATTAACGATTTAATTTAAGTGACACGGGTGAGGATGGTAAATAAAATGCACCCGTGGAGAAAGATTTAAATAAAACCGCAGTTAAAAATCAGGCGTAGGGAAGGTATTCGAATCCCGACCTCCCTTTCAACGATAATCAACTTAAATGGCGAGTCCGGAATTGTTGAGTCATCCAGCTGGGATTCAAACCATTATATGTAGGCGTATAAAACGAGCTCATCAACCCTTTCAGGCATTCATGTTCAGTTCTTTTAAGGAGCTCCTTGAGAAGAAAATTATTATTTATTATTTATCGCCGAGTCTTACTACCCATTCTAGCTAAGCGCTAGGGATGAGGAAGGATCGATAACTGAGAGGAAGTGTAGACCCTACCCACATTTGCGTGGAGGGAGAGGGGCAAACCATTTAGGGAAAACCCGCCCTCATTACACCCAACCGGTGTTCGAAACCTGATCTCCTTTCCATCGGAAGTCCAGTTTATTGCAAGAATGATGCCTCAGACCATTGAACCACCGAAGCGGGTAGTAATAACTATATCATCATCACATGACTTAAAACTTACCTAATTCTATAAAGGATAAGACATCCCATTTCTTCCATAACCATTAAATTAGTCACTGGGAAATGTAAATCGTTGATATCACCAAAATATATGTTTTTAATCGTGCAGGGAATCGAACCCCAGTGCGCTAATCACGTTTTTTTTTTTCGTATTTGCAGAAATATGTTGGTGCCATCGATCGTATGAGGCATAATAATAGATCCCATCCTGCCATACGACGTCCAACGAATGGCACAACAGAGCTTTGACGCATCACAGATAACATTTTGGACTATAAAACTCATGAGTCAGACGCGCTAACCACTAAACTACAGATGATGAGAGTATAAATAATGTGAGATAAAACGCAACACACGAACCCTAAAAGCCGAATGGAGAAGGAGGAATTGATTGAACGTGCTGCGCCGCCCCTGTATATATTTACATCAATCTCAGTTTCACTCTTGTCTCTTTTCATTTGACCTCCATCTCTAGGCTCAGGCCTTACGAAGAGAAGCTTCCCCCCCACCGTCGGTGGCATCCCTCAGGAAGAATCAGGGAGAAACTTGAAGATAAAGAATAGCTGGACCCGGGAGAGAGATTCTCTCCCCCTTCCCCCCACTCTCCCGCGACTTGGTAGCGGGGAAAACAAACTTTAAACGAACTCGTTAACAAAACTTTTTCACAGGACAAATCATTCACACTCGCAAACATTCTTGGCAAAGTTTTCTGTTCCCTTGCCCGTTTTTTTTTTTTGTTGACTCAATTATATACTGTTCCTCAGCTCGTTTTCTGTTCCCTTAACCATTTCCTGTTTCGTTGCACGTTTTCTGTTCCCTCGCTCATTACGTGTCTCTTCATCCATTTCCTGTTCCCTCAAACTCTGTTCCCTTAACAATTTCCTGTTTCCTTGCACGTTTTCTGTTCCCTCGTTCATTATATGTGTCTTCATCCATTTCCTGTTCCCTCAAACAACCTCTGTTCCTTCACCCACTTCTTTATTTCCTAACCTAGTTTTTGTTCAGTCATCAATTTTTTTATCACTCACCCATTTAATGTTCCTTCATCTATTTTATGTTCCCTCACCCATTATATGTTTCCTCACCCATTTTAAGTTCCCTCTCCAATTTTAAGTTCCCTCGCCAATGTTAAGTTCCCTCACCAATGTTAAGTTCCCTCACCAATGTTAAGTTCCCTCACCAATGTTAAGTTCCCTCACCAATGTTAAGTTCCCTCACCAATGTTAAGTTCCCTCACCAATGTTAAGTTCCCTCACCAATTTTAAGTTCCCTCACCAATTTTAAGTTCCCTCACCAATGTTAAGTTCCCTCACCAATTTTAAGTTCCCTCACCAATTTTAAGTTCCCTCACCAATTTTAAGTTCCCTCACCAATTTTAAGTTCCATCACCAATGTTAAGTTCCCTCACCAATTTTAAGTTCCCTCACCAATTTTAAATTCCCTCACCAATGTTAAGTTCCCTCACCAATTTTAAGTTCCCTCACCAATTTTAAATTCCCTCACCAATGTTATGTTACCTCACCAATTTTATGTTCCCTCGCCCGCTTTATTTGACCTTGCACACGCTATGTTATCTCGCTCATTTCTATCCCCACCCTCAGTCCACCCAACCGGGATTCGAACCCCGATATCCTTGTCATTGCCAGTCTAGTATATTGCCAGAGTGACGCCCTAGACCGCGTGGCCACCGAATAATGTCATTTCAAGATTAAAGATCGAAAAAGTCTGTAGGTTGCGCCGTAGCGTTTATTTTTTATTTGAACCAGAGTGTACGTATATAAAATGGTATTAAAGCTACACAGGTCCGAAACGAAAGTGATGGCAAAGTCTTCTCGACGAAACATATAAAAAAAATCACTCTTCATCCCCCGCCTTCCCCATGGGTAGCACCAAGAGTTTGAAAAAGTGCCCGAGGTATAACAAAAACAAAAAAAAAGGAAAGGAAAGGTGCGTAGAATGGCATCAACGCCCTCGGTATCAATAAAGGGCCAATATGTCATCTAGGAGCGTCCAAAACGTTGTTCGATGAGAATAAGGTTCTCATCCATTTTATTACCGCCATCAGTTTTAGGCCATGACACCACTTTATCTTCCTTTCACGTACTTCGCGGTAAACAAAAATCAATGGTATTTTTTTCCCCCGTTCTCTATCCATGAAAGATGAACTTTTTTCCTCTCCCCTCCCCCCCCCCACCCACACTTACTCTCTTTTGATGCGGTAAAAGTAACACTTATAATGGTACTCCACCGCGTATCCCCGCTATTTTTTTGGTTTCTTTGTTTGGTTTTTTTTATTGAGTCATTTTGCAGGCGCTCTCGGCTTTCACACACATAAAAAAAACAAAAGCTATGATCCTCTTGAATAAGTTGAGTGACGCGTGGAAAAAGGGCGTATGTAGTTAAACCACGTGAGGCCTTCAGATGGGCTGGTGAGAAATGCGAGTTAAATATTTTGTGAAATTTTTGTTTGTAACAAATCACTTTTAAGGTCAAAATTATAAAGCATTGATTCGTTATATATTTTAACCGACCTCGCGGTGTAGTGGTCAATTCACCTGGCTACGAGTCTAGGGGTCCCGGTTTCGATTCTCGGCTAGTACTGTACCTATGGTATTTTTCCCTTTTAGGGGAATTAACCCAACACTCACCAGGGTTTAGTTAATTAATCTTGTGTTAGCTTGTAAGTGTTTCCACTGGTTCCACACCCTCATATTCACAATCACCATCACCTCATATCATCGGAACATGGAAAGAGCCTCCATGGAAAGGATGTATGATTAGTACATTCGGGATTCCCCTAGGAAATGGTACATTAGCACTGGCTGATCTTCCTACAAACTGGGCTACGACAGATGTAACCCAGAGGCGTAATATTATTATTAGGAGATACGTTTAGTATAATTTTATACAAATTTTAAACTAAATATTTCTTGAATATTTGTTATAAGAGTAGTGGTATTGAAACATTTTTTTAAAATTAAGATATAAAGTCCTGTTCAATTTCGATTATGACTATAACTATGACTAATAACCAAAGGACAGTTTAAAATTAAACTAAACATACCTACTGAATTAATATTTGATTTAATGGAACAAGTTGAGTTTTTTTTTATTATAAAAAGTGTAAAATTATTCCCCTTTACTCGCGCTCCCTTTGATTACACCTTAATAAATTTAAATCTATAAGGATCCTGCACGAACCTTAACATCTCGCATGGTTTTGTCGGTGACGGAAAGGTCGGTGTTAGAATCTTGGACAAGTGAAATGAAGGTGGTATTTTTCTTAATTTTTTTTCCCACACACACCACACACACTTCTCTCTCTCTCTCTCTCTCTTTACCCCTTAATATCGGTATCTTTGCTCTAAATTATTTTTTTCTTGTCCTATTTGTATAAAAATATGGATAGTTCGGACGGGTAGTAAGACGTGGTAAACCGTAAAAAAAAAAAGCGCAAAGATTCGTGAATCATCGTAAGAATAAAGTATAATGTATTTTACGTTAATAGTTCGTGGGTTTTTGTCGGGTTTATCCAGGATTTAAAGAGACTGTACTAGTTAAACGGTTCCTTCCACTTCACTACCCATTTGACCAACCACACCCACGTATAATCATGTAGCGAGCGAGTGTGTGAGAATTGGCTTTAAAGGTCAAACTTGTTACCGAACAGAAGGACATTATTTACTATTGGTCAATCCTTTCACCAGATGGCGAGAATACACAGGCTTACACTAGTGTAATTAATGTGAGATGAAATTCAATAAAAGATACAGCACAAGACAGTAATAAAAAAAATATAATTGGCGCTCTATCAATTGCGTTGTGGTTTAACCATGTTTTGTCCGTATTTATTTATATAAGACCTGAGGATGATGTAGAGAGTTACTTCAAAACTGCTCACGCGGAATCGCAACACAGGGAGAAAGGGAATTACCAAATAAGATAAAATATTATTACATCGGTACAGTTTGAAATGCTATGCTTAGCCTGGTTACACTTCACACCACGTTAATGTTATTTTATATTATTTTATTGTTATTATTATTGTTATTGTTATTATTATTGTTATTATTATATTGTTATTATTATTATTGTTATTGTTATTATTATTGTTATTATTATTATTGTTATTATTATTATTATTGTTGTTATTATTATTGTTGTTATTATTATTGTTGTTATTATTATTGTTGTTATTATTATTGTTATTATTATTATTATTATTTTTTATTATTATTATTATTATTATTATGTTATTATTTAGTTATTATTATTATTTTAGTTATTTATTATTATTATTTATTATTATTTTAGTTATTATATTATTATTGTTATTATATTATTATTGTTATTATATTATTATTATTATTATTATTATTATTTTAGTTATTATATTATTATTGTTATTATATTATTATTGTTATTATATTATTATTATATTATTATATTATTATTATATTATATATTATTATTATTATTATTATTATTATTAGCACCGCGTCTTACTACCCGTTCGGGTTTACACACTTACGTTAATGTGTAATGGTAGGGTGATTGTGAGATGAAATGGAGGACCTACAGTTTAACGTGGGATCCAAACCACGGTGGAGGCCTGGCATTCCTCACATTCACAAGTTGTGATTGATACACGTCTTGTTAGAGGTAAAGGAAGGGTTTGGCAATCAGATAAATCTGTGTCGGGACCAAGGATTGAACCCCGAACCCCCAGCACAGAAGTCCGACACCTTACCCTAGACCTACAGGTAACCCCACTCTAATTGAAATAACAATAGTCTATCCAGCGTTGAACTAGAGGTAACTGACAGCTGCAGAAGATTTTTGTTACAAACACTGGTTGAAAGTCACTAATATTAACATTTGTGTAAATAATTATTATTTTCATAGTAATTTTATATTATCAATCAAAAGTGTTAACAAACAATTATAATAATACTTTCCTAAGGATCACTGTATAATAGGATTTTTCGTAGTTCATGAGAAGAACTGAAAATATTAGTAAAACTAATTTTTTTTTTTTAGCGGTTGCGGCAACAAGCTATATTATAGTACATGAAATAAAAAAATTAAAAAATATTACTAAATATCCATACTTATATCAAGATGGATGTTAGTCCCGTCCGCGACAAGTACTTCAACCAGACTGTACTTCAATATAAAATAGTTTTCATTGTAAAATTATATCTTCACATCATTTCATTTTTACAAGATTGTCAGAACAAAAAGATTGTTAAGACTATTAGTTTAAAATGGAAGGAAGACAATTCAAATAAACACATTCAAACCATGGTCGAATTTATACTGGTCTAGCTACTCTTTAGTTCCAGTGATCAGATATTTAAGCCAAAAGGCGCTAGTATCGACGTACGTTAGCACGCACAAAATTAAAATATCGGAGATAAGTTTGAACAAACAACTAATATTTCATTCTATTCTTAGGTAATATGATAAGATAAAATGCTTATGTTCATTCACTAAGTCATTATGTTCATGTTTATATTCAATAAGTTCATTTACTTATAGTTTGTTTATTATATATACATTTTGTATTAAAAATATATTGTGTATACAAATTTCGAGCTAGTAGCAAAATAAACATTTAAGGTTTTTAAATTTCCTTGGCATAATATATTATTCTAGCCATGATTTCTAGATATAATTTAATTTCATTTGTAAAGTATGCCATGTATAAGATTAAAATAAAACAGCGGCTGTAATTTATTTGATAAATGTTTGTTAATAAATACGTAATTGATTTTTTTGGTGAAGTCGTGCTGGGTTGGCTATTAATTTTTTCTTTCAAATATGAATAACCTTGTACATGTGAGGACTTTTTGTTATCAATTCCTTTGTATTTGTTAAATATTTCGAATAAATTTAATATAAGTAACATAATGTCCGTTTTAAACACTTTTTTTTATATAAATGTAAGTTTTTGGTTGTATTTTTTTTATTTATTTTTTGAGCGTGTTAATGTTAAGTGCAAATTTTTAGTTTGTGCTGTTTAGGGTGGTATATTATTATATATTGCGAGTGTACTTATTGAACCCTTTGACATTTCTTATGTTTTTTTAGGTAGATCTTCTTGTAACTGGCCACCAAATTGATTAAAAGTTTTTTTATAATCCAAAGGAAAAGCCTACAAAATGCTAGTTTCAAAATAAAAATTAACTTTATATTTTGTAAATACATACACATGCACACAACCAAAACTGTTTGTATTACGTCTTTAACTGCCCTGATTTCATCCGGTTCACCATCTTAATTTTTGAAGAGAAGTTTGCCTTTTAGAACCTCTCGTTTGTAAAGCATGTTTAAGTGAACTACAGAAAATAAATATCCAAACTGTTATTTTCATAAGTTGGTATTTAAATAATGTAAGAACGGGACAACTTGTTTGTTGTAAAAGTTACGACTGACAGAAGTTACAGCAACTAAACATACGTGGTCTTGCAGATCAGATGGTTTGGGAGGTGATTAAAATAACGAGAGTAGATCTGGTAACTTTTTCTGTCATTTACTAAGCTGGATAGCATGTATTTTAGGAGCAAATCAGCCATCTTCTGATGAATGGCGAATAATCGCACGTATAATCGGTTTCGCGGAATTGATCTACACTACATTTCTCTTCCTCCCCTCGCGTCACTTCCCCTTTTATCATCCACCTTCAAAACCTATTTCATCCCCCACTTTGTCCCAGGTTTCAACAAGACGTAGACTTGGACTTTATTTAGCCTCTTCTATCTGTCCCAATCACGTGACCTGCATACCTCCGACGGCAGATCCTTTCAGTCGTCTTGCATTAGGTGCCTGTGTATTGGGTCACGTGACCGATGTAAGGGGGGAGACATCTACACGGAGGTTCTTAGAACTACCATCGCCACGGGCAAGTATCTCAACTCCAGCCGGCGGATCATCCCCGAGATATATGTTGAGAGATTATCTCGCAAAACCCCTAGGGCAGTCATGTTAGACTCATGGCTCGTGGGCCTGCATGCGGCTCTACCCATAATTCTGTGTGCCCCACGGACCTTTTGACGAGCCATCATGCAATGCCACCATATTATTTTTCCAAACGTTAAAAAAATACGGTATTTTGGAATGTTATATTTGGGAACTTGGCATAATTTGAAGAATGTTTGGATAACAAGTGGGTGTACCAAATCTATAAAAGGATTTAATTTTTGTTCAAGATGGACAAAAACTGGTAGGTTTTCTCATTATTTCCCTAAAGCATTCAATTAAATCTAAATACTGTTCATTCAGTCTGAACAGTTTGAAAGATTTGTTTTCTCTTAGCTTGTTTGTCTCTTCGCGTGCATGACCTACACGGAGCTTTCTTTTAAATTCATTTTCAAACTCTTCAATTTCTTGGCTCAGCAAATAGCTCAGATAAGTTTCTGGTGTTTCAACTTTTTGTCTCACAAATAATTTCAAGCTTTATGTTGCGAAATTTCAATTACATTTCCCCAACCCACTCAACCACCCAACCCAACTCCTATGAATTCTAGGATTTTTCCCACCCTATGCTTATAAATTCCCCAGCTCCTATTACTTAAAAATTCTCCAGCCATGCTTCATCCATGCTCTACTCTAAAGTTCTCCAAGTCCTATGGCTTCCAAATTCCCCAAGGTCCTATGGTTCCCAAATTCCCCCAGCTCCTATGGTTTCTAAATTCCCCCAGCTCCTATGGTTTCAAATTCCCCCAGAGCTTATGGTTTCTAAATTCCCCCAAGCTAATTATGGTTTATAAATTCCCCAAGTTCCTATGGCTTCTAAATTCCCCCAGCTCCTACTAGTTCTAAATTCCCCAATTCCTATGGCTTCTAAATTCCCCCCCAGTTCCTATAACTCCTCGTTTCCAAATACTTTCTAGATTTTCAATAACAAAGTCGAAATATAAGTTAACGATTAAAAGAGTTCTACTAGCCCAATTTTTATTTTATTTTTTTAAATAGAAATAATTTATCAAAGATGGTATGATGGAAGATGATCTAGATTTTAAAAACCTTTAGTTTACATTTCTAAAATCTAAAGGCTACAGTGTGATAGCTCCATTGTATAACGGGCCGATTATTAATTCAATACTAAGTTATTATTTTTTGCTCGCACCGCGTCTTACTACCCGTTTAGGCTAAACGCTTATATACTAATTACGTCAATGGTTTTAGAGATTAGTAAGTTTATATTTATAGGAAATGTACCTGCATTTACGTGAAGGGAAATTGTAAAGTCATTTTTGGATAAAGCACAATCAGTACACCCGACCGAGATTCGAACCTCGATCTCCCCATCATCGACGGTCTAGTATACTGCGAGAGTAGCGCCTTAGACCACGTGGCCACCGGAGCGGGTTATTCCATGACAAATGTTATAGTGTTTGATAACTAGAAATACTATCCTGTCTAGATATATTGGTCTGGATAACTTCAGAAAGTTAATATATTTATGATGAGGTTTGATCATCTTGGTGCCAGACGTGGACATGAGGCTGTGTTTGTTACCGAGAGAGTCTCAGAATGAGGACTGGACCAACTCCACCCTTGGCACGGAATCTTGGCAAGCAGGGTCCTGGTGACCATGATGGTGAGGGGGTGACTAAAGGTGGGGGGGGAGAGGGGAACTAAAATGACCCCCTTTTGCTTTGCTGCTGAGTCTCCAGGACTATAAATTGATTTAGGAAGAGGAAATAGAACTTCCTTTTCAAGTAGGATACACTGATTTCTTTCCACTCGGCAACAAAGCAGGGAAAAAGAAGTTATCAGTAACATTGTTTTTTTTTCCGTGTCACAATAATATACTTTCTTTTTAAAAAAATAGACTGTGGATAGCTAGTGCGCAGACGCGGACATCTCATTGAGATTCCTAAGGACCGTTTTTGGTGAGGAGTGCAGAGTACGTGAGTTAATATCAGGTTTTTTTTTAACGTATTTATATCAAAACATATTTTTGGTCAAAATAACTCAAATAATTATCCGGTAGAAACCTTGAGTTTAATTTTCTTCACAAGTTGATATCAACAGTTGTTGAATGTCGGTCATGAGCATAGCGGTATTAAATGAGAAACTTTTTAAATTAAGAGAAAAGTTGTCATTAAATTCAAAGACCCCAATGAAAGATATTCAACAATTTTTGATATAACTATGTGAAGGAAATTAAAATCTATGTTTCTACTTGAGAATTATTTAATTTATTTTGACCAAAAATATGTTTTGATATAAAAACTACAAAAATACTGCTCTTAAGTTAGTACTACCTACACTCCCGCCTTTGGAGACCATCTCATGCCCTGAGTAGAATTTTGCTTGGTAGTTAATACAACTTGGAGCAGGCATCAAATCACAATTCAGTTTTCTGTATCATACTTTTTTACAACATTGTAATTACCAGCTTCGGTGGCCGCATGGTCTAAAGCGCTGCTCTCACAGTATACCATACTGCCGATTACGGTACATTCAGGGTTCAAATTTTGGTAGGGTATACTGAGGATGCTTTTTCCAAAATGGCTTCCCACTCTCCCTCCACACAGATACTGGTACACTTCCTCTAAATTCAACCTTTCCTATCCTTAAGTCATTAATGTAATTAGTACATATGCGTATAACCCTAACAGGTATTAATACATAGTGTTGAGAAAATAGTAAAGCTCTATATTTTTAAAATTTTTACAAGTGTGGAATCTCCACTTTGATCAATTAAAAGGGGATCTTTACCCCCCTTTGAGCTTCCCCCTTTCTGCTCCCATGCAACTATTAACCCACTAATGATGATATGCAAATAAAACATACAATTATATTAATTTTTATAAATAGATTACGAAGTTAATGAGGGTAAATAACAAAGTTATTAATCGAAAATTTATTAAATTTTAAATTTGATAGAGGTAAATTGAGTGTGATAAAAATATAATAACTATGGTTACTATAATTAGCTTACTGCTATTTAGTTACATCACCGGTTTTTGTTTGTTAGTTTGTTACTTTAATACAGATATGATTACTAGAAACCACAATTACTTATTCGTAATGGTGTTACTTGTTTTATTAGAGTGTAATGTTATAACTATGATTTACAAATTACTAAATAGCTGGTAGATATATATATTATTATTATTATGTGTTCTATCTTACGACAGGTTCATTCCTTTTGTCAGTGAACTTTGACCACCAATGCGTCCTGTCCTCAGCCTCCTCCTTCAGCTCCAAGAATGTTCTTCTTTCCTTCAAGTCCTCTAACATTTTAATCCTCCTACTTTCCAAGCTCCTCTTTCCCTCGATCTTTCCTTCTAAGACGTCGTGCAGAAGACAGTTCCTTCTAAGGATGTGTCCGATACAGTTTGCTTTGTACCGAAGAATCACATCCAAAATGGTTCTCTTCTCATCCACTCATCTTAGGATTTCATTTGTCAGCCTGTCTGTGTACCTGATATTCTCAAGTCTTCTCCAACACTATATTTAAAAGCTCTTCAGGTATTTATTTTCCATCTTCCTGAGAGTCCAAACTTTTGCTCCAAACAGCACGATGCTCCAAATGAAGCATTTCATCAGTTTCTTCCTCAGTTACAAACTTAACTTACTGGTCAGCAGTAACCTCTTCTTTTAGTATAAAATGTCTCCCCCTAACCCTACTTTAAAAGTTTAAAAACCGTGTTGGTGGTCACTAAGTCTAAGGAGGTAGATTCGCGATATACTGAAACTCCATCGACGAATTCCGGAGCCTACAATTTATGTTGACCAAGACTTTTGTAACTCGCCGTATTCTTGGTAATATAAACAGATTCTTGGCACTATAATTTTACAACCCTAACTCTAAGAAAATGGTGATGTATTTTTGCTATCTATAATCTCCTCATATATTATGATAGAGGCTTAAATCAAATCCGTTAAAAAATAACTTGAAACCTTCATCGGGGGTTACATTGTATATGGAGTTATTATCAAAATAAACTGTATTGCAGGTTACTGGAAGCTCAGGGGTTCGAATATTAGCCCGGTATGTACTGAGTGAGTTTTTAATTAAAAACGCTCACTCTCCTTCGACGTAAATGTGGCTACTATTCTCCCAAATTGTATATAATTAATCTCTAGCCAATCATTGTAATTAAGTGAAAATATCAAGATTAGGTGTTCTGACAGTTTCAAAAGTTACTAAAACAATTTTTATAGCTTCATATGTCAAGTCAACTGTTGCTTTAGATTAACTAATATATATTATATATAATAATATATAATATATATTATTTTTGAAACGTTCGGGTTGTACGCCTTATGTACTAAATATGATCAGGATGAGTAAGATTGAATTTATAGAAATTGTATCCTCATTTTCGTGAAGGGAGAGTGCACAACCCTTTTAGAAAAAACCACCCTCATTGCACCTGATCGGGTTTTGAAGCCCGATCTCTCCATCATCTGCAGTTTAACGTATTATGAGAGTTAAGCCTTAAACCACGTGGCCACCGAAGCAGGTTAAATTAATGTTATTAATACCTATGAAATAATACTATAATAAATTAAAATGTTATTGCTGTTAAGCACAATAACATTTGTTTGTATTTTATAAAAGCTATTTCTTACCAGAACTATACTTTTTTTTTTCATCCATGAATGTTTCCAGCCTATGGTCTGGGTCAGTTTTTTTATTCAAGTCATATATTTTCCACTACCGGCTTGCTAGGCCTGTCGTAGCTTCATATGCCTTATAATTGAACTTAAGACTAGTAAAGACACAACATCCAGTCCCCCACCGTTAATTATATCACTGTGAAAGGGTAAACCCACATTTAACCAATGATAAATTGTTCGGTAATGCTGGGAATCGAACCCGGGAACCTTAGTTCAGTATACAAACACGCTACCAACTGAGATAAGATGTCTAATCCCCAAAACTCTATTATAACAATAAAACAAATGCAATATGTATTATAAAATAGCAATTGCCAAATTTAAACAAAAGAACCTTATTAAATATACATGATCAAAGAACTTTAAAAATGAAATATGTTCCCGTTTAGTTGCTCTTGTTATACAGGCACAATATATCTATTTTATCTTTGCTTTATCTTTTATCGAACTCACTAATGTCCTGAAGCTAAACTAAGGCAACGGAAAATGAACCAACAAAAAAAGGAAATAGAAACATTTATCAGAGAAACTATTTCGACTACCGTAAAATTCTCGTTTACATCTTTTATTTTATTTGGTCCCCGTTAGAAATTTAAAAAACGTAACACATTTTGAAAATGATTGAATTAATTTTATATGTATTCTGATTTGCTCTTATATTTTTAAAATAAAGAGAAAGTATTATAACATTGGAAAATGTCTACCTCAATGTTATGATGGATTTAGACGTATTATTTGGTCATGAACTTATAAAATGTAAATTTTACCATTCTTTATCTCCGTCTCTTTCTCTTTACCTGGGGTCTAAAGCCAATAAAATTTTATTGATTTCACTCAAACTATCGATTTAGATGATATGTGGTCATATCTTGAAGAAAAATCCTTGTTTTAATTCTATCTCTAAAATTAGAGCATTTTACTGCTGACAGATTTTTTTAACTACATAAAAAGATAATGGCTTTATCAATGTTGTTTGAAAAAATTGATTTGGAGGTAGTTTAAATTATAATAAAACTGTATCGTTGTTTTTCTAAGAAAAATAATTTTGTGCTGGTTAATTCTAAACTAATTTTTGAAAATTTAAAATATTTGAAACTGGGTAGATAACACTGAAATCTAGATTTTTTTCTAGAAAACATTCATTTTAGGGTGATAATCGATCTATAAAAATATTTTCCAAACTAAAATATACCTTAAGGATAAATTAGATATGACTTTATCACTAATTTAAATTTCAATCTTATATTATTGGACCCTTAAAAACTCTTAGCAAAGAAATTTTTTTTAATATCAGTTTATTAAAAAAAATGTGGTTTACATTTTTCAAAGCGTGGTTTTTTTCATACGTATTGTTGAATTATGATGCGAAGGAACTTTTAAAAAATACAAAAATATAAACGTATTTATTTGCGGTTGACATTGATACCATGTTACTTTTTTTGTTAGTATTATTTCATAGGTATTGATAATATCTATCAAAAGTGACATCTGTAGACCACATGACTTAACGTATGAATAACGCGTTTCAGTGGCTGAGCGGTTTAATTCATCCCTCTCGAGTTTGACTGGACTGCTGGTGACGGGAATATCGGGGTTTGAATCCTGGTCGGGTCTATTGAGGGTGGCTTTCTATCAATAGTTTTTCACTCTCCTTTCGTATAAATGTGGGTAGGCTAACTTTGAAATGCTTCCTCCCTCATCCCTATCCTGTTATAGTAATTATCATATATGCGTACAACCTGAACAGGTGGTAAAAAGCGGTAATTTATAAAAAAAACTATGAATATATGAAAATTGTTTAGGTTACATTTTGTAATTGTCAAAGAAGTATCTTTCTATTAGAATCTAAATGTACTGTTCAAATGTCATAGGAAGGTCCTTATTTAACATTTTCTAAAATTACTTTCATACATTCATACATCAATTCATGTGATATTCATATATCTTTTCTGATAGTTATTTATTATCAATGCTTATAAAATAAATTACCCGCCTCGGTGGCGTAGTTGGCTAACGCGCCACTCGTGTTGAGCCAGACACGAGGACGGGGAGATCGAGGTTTCGAATCTCGGTCGGTGAACTGGGGGTGGTTTTCCCTAAATGGTTTTCACTCTCCCTCACGCAAAATGCGGGTTCGCTTCCTATAAATTCAACCTTCCCAATTCCTAATCCATTAGTGTAATAGTACTTAGGCGTATAACCCGAACGGGTAGTAAGACGCGGTGCTAAAAAAAATTAAATCTTATAAAATAAAACTAATAATATAATAAAATGTTATAAATGTGAACCGCAAAAGAAAAAAGTATTTTCTAAAAGGACTTTCACTCGCTTAAAAGATCTCAGGTAAGGAAATATTTGTTGATTTCAAAACAGAGACTAAAAATAATATAAAAATATTTTCTCGGTATTTTTTCTGTGGCTTTGCCCAGTCTCGCGTGCGTTAGTTCATTACTGACGTCACAAAGGGTCGTGTGTGACGTCACCACTCCCAATAAGAAGCGCCGTTTCATGTTACCAGCCAATAAGGAGGGCTCAAACCATGTTCCCCTCCTACCCCCCCATTTTTATTTTTTCCTTTACCTTCCGGGCCCGGGGTCCAGAACTTCAAAGGAGATAATTACATGCTTGTAAAAATATTAGGAAAGAGGCTTTTAAAGGAATACAAATAAGATCAATGAAAATATTCTCTCTTTTTTCCCCACACCCACCCTCCCTCCCACCCCTACTTATTATTTTTTTAAGGAAATAACCTTAAAGTATTCACGAGAACAAGAAGTTACCCTCTTCGGTGGTCACGTGGTCTAACGCGCTACTCGTGTTGGACTAGACTGCCAAAGACGCGGAGATCGGGGTTTGATCCCGGCCGAGTGCACCGAGGGTGGTTTTCCTATATGGTTTTCCATCCTCCCTCCACAAAAAATGCGGGTGTATTACTTCTAAATTCAACCCTTCCTAATCCCCAACACATTAATATAATTAGTACATAGGCGTACAACCCAAACGGGTAGTAAGACGCGGTGCTAAAAAAGCTACTAAGACATACCGGTGGACAAGCGTACTAAACGTCTTGCTCATCCAGTTCGGGCTTGCCACGGGCAGGGAGGTATGGGTTCGTAGCCCATGTGGAGTACTGAGGTGGTTTTTTTCTTTAACGCTTTTACCAACCATCCCTTAACGCAAATGCGGGTGTAATTCTTCTAAAAAGCTCCGCATACCTCAGCCTTCCCCGTTAGTTTAAATTATCCGGATAGACTGGACGGGTAGTAAGACGTGGAGAACAAAATAATAGTTTTAATTTTCAATTTTCCAACGTTTCTTACTAACCACCGAGATATAATCATTTAATTAAGCTAATGACCCGCTTTGGTGAACGTATGGTCCAAGGGTCACTCTCGCAATAGACTAGATTGTCAAAGATGGTAAGATCGTGGTTTGATCTTGGTCATGTGTACTGAGGGTAGTTTTTCCAAAATGATTTTTCCTTTTCTCTCTCTCCACGCAAATGCAGGTACACTTCCTCTAAATTCAACTGTCCTAATCCCTAAAACAGTGTAGTTAGTACATAGGTTTATAAACCGAATGGGTAGTAAGTAAGACGCGGTGCTAAAAAAAATATATGATGGGTTAGCGGTGAGGAAACTATATAAATCATAGGAAATGAGAAAGAGAGATTGGGAAAACATTTTTAAACACCCTCAGACAACGGTCAGGATTCAAACCTTGACCCCTGGCGAAGCAGAAGAGATGAACCTGAAATCCAGTCCTCGTGACCACGAGTGAGGTCCAAGGGAGAGTAAAAAAAACCGCCTAAGAACCGTAAATAAAATTCGCATAGTAGTATAAACCTCGAGCTGGAACAAACGCTCGGCGGAAAGCGGATCGGGAGAAAGAAAATGAAAGGAAGACAAGAGAGACGGAGGATGGAAAGAGAACTGACCGATTGGTTGTGGTTTTTTTTTTTTCGGATGATGGGTCATGTAAACTGTAACGTAACACAACGGACTGACAGCTTGTCACTTATGACAGACAAACATTCTGTTTTAAAACCTTTATGTTGTGTGTGGTTTTTATTTATCAAAAAATACTCTTCTGTCGCGTTTTCAAATCAATCTTTTGCTTATCCATCGTGAAGAGCGAACATGAATGTGTTCATTCGACACACACCAGCGTTAAACCAAACTTTATCATACTCGAATTATGATTTAAATACACACAATGTGTATTATTTACGGTGTTTTTTTAATTTCCAACAGTAATTTACTAAATATAAAAGGGGGTGATTCATAATACCACCAAAAAAGAGGCCAGGGGAGGAACTATAATGTATACAATTCAGTAGTTCTTAAACTGGGTAAACCCGCCTCGGTGGCGTAGTTGGCTAACGCACCAGTCGTGTTGAGCCAGACCACCGAGGACGGGGAGATCGAGGTTCGAATCTCGGTCGGGTGAACTGGGGAGGGTTTTTCCTAAATGGTTTTCCACTTCCTCCGCGCAAATGCGGGTTCACTTCCTCTAAATTCAACCTTCCCAATTCCTAATCCATTAGTGTAATTAGTACTTAAGCGTATAACCCAAACGGGTAGTAAGACGCGGTGCTAAATAATAATAATAGTAATTAAACTGGGGTACGTGTACCCCCAGGGATACACGAACCAAACGTGGTGAGGAATTTTCTCCTTTTATTACCTGACATTTGTCATTTGGGTGAAATTTTATCGTGGGGGGAGGGGGGTGTACATTAGACTTTATTCAAGACCAAGGGGGTTACGATCTAATATGTTTTACATAGGGAAGGGGAGGAGAAGGGTGGGTACATCGCAGTATTTCGTAACACAGATCTTATACTTGAGGCCCTTGGCCCTGTCGAGTGCAATTCTAAAACATTTTTTTTTTATGATCGGCGGGAGGGTGAAAGGCGTGGCCTGGTTTCACAACCGACCAAAGTATCCTTCCACGCCAACAATAACAGATGGATCATGGACACCGTAGATGGCGCTAGCTACCGGACAGTTCTTGCGGAAAAATAATACGTTTGGAAATATCAGTTTTCTCGAGAACGAGTGAAATTTTTATGTTAATATTTTCAACACCCCTTCTAAGATAATGTATCAATGTTTGTTAGTTGCTACATTTTCTTATTTTTTATTATGGAGCCAGCAGTTTTCTATTGAAAAATGTCAAGTTTATCAATATTTGATCACTGTTAAAATTATAGAGGAGGTGTGTTATAAAAAAAGTATAACTTAATCAACATGCTTCTATTCTTGAACAAAACGTTTCCGAAAAGAAAATTGCAAAACAATAAAAATTCTTTAAGATAACCATTTGTTCCCATGGCTCTGCATTTCCACGCCAAATGAAAAGTGCCAATTACCTTAAATTATAATGTTGACAAAATAGTGTTATTATTTATGTATTCACTTTTAGTAAACATAGTTATTAGACAACATCCGATTCTGAGTTGTATTAAATCCGAGTCCCTGTTTTTAATGTCACAAAAGTTTTACTAAGAAATAACGACATCCACTCTTGATGTGAAACGTGACGTAATACGGTTTGGAAGGGGTGAAGAGGGTGTAACGCGCATAAACGGACATCAGCTAACACACTCTGTTTCGTGGCCACCCTGTATAAGTCCGTAATGGCTTCGCAAATGAAATAAGGTTGGCACGGAATGAATGTGTTTTTTTTTAATCTATGGTTTTGTAGAGATCGTATAGTGGCTACGTTGTGTTGGTTAAATTAATAAAACAATAATTTCTTTAAATTATTGTTTATTATAATTGATTTGCTTCTAGTATTTCCCTTGATACACGTCACACGTCTTGGATAGGCTGAGAGTTGCCGTCAACAGAATTAGTGAAAATTCACAATATCAATTTATTCATACACGCTGTAATATAAACTACGATATTTACGGTAGATATTTTTATAAGTGATGTGTAAAGTAGTATTTAAAAAAAAGATGGGAATAAAATAAATCATAAAAATCATATCTACCTCACTTCGGAGAATGTTTTGAAAAAAATCACTTTCGTAAACCAATATATTTTACTGTTAACGAATTAAAACAAACTATACATA
Source organism: Timema podura (assembly GCA_033556935.1). Taxonomy (NCBI): domain Eukaryota; kingdom Metazoa; phylum Arthropoda; class Insecta; order Phasmatodea; family Timematidae; genus Timema; species Timema podura. The sequence goes on along the minus strand of JAVRXN010000012.1, from coordinate 51,535,764 downwards.
CACACATACACACATACATGCTCTTTTATTTTTAAAACTCTTAATTTTCTATTTTTCATACATTAATCTACAACATTTAGCCATGTCTTATATGGCCTACCGCTTCCTTTTTATCCACACACTCTACCTTCATATATCACTCGATCCACACTCATGGCCAAACCAACGTAAGACTCTTCATTTCACCTTGAGCTATTGGATTTTAAAACTTGGAAACAAAACAAAATATAATAAATAAAAACTTTTATTCATGCGTCTTACTGTTTAGGTTATACGCATATGTACTAATTTCGCTAATGGGTCAGGGATAAGGAAGATTAAATTTAAAGAAGTGTACCCACATTTTCGTGGAGGGATATTGGAAACAATTTTAGACAGACCCCTCTTCAGTGCACCTGACGAGGTTTTGAACCCCGTCCTCCCGGTCATCGGTGGTCTAGTCTTAACACGCGAGTGACGCTTTAGACCATGCGGCCACCGAAGCAGGTTTTAGAATAAATACGTTTGATCAAAGTTTAATGTTCACGATCAGAAAAAAACTATATTATCTCGTATTGTCAGACCTTCAAGAAAACACTTAAGATTTTTATTGCAAGTCTTGTATTCTGGCCGACACATTTATTTACTGTCGTGTTTTACGCCTGGTCGTAATCCTTCCGCCATTCTCTTATCGGAAAAGCAGCCAACGGCTCTGCGCCATATTTTAGACGTATATTCAGCTACTAGGATTATATTTCTATTAAGGATTATAGCCATGATCTCACTGGAATAGCTCATGTTGAACGACTTAATCCATATATAAAATGTCCAATCCATTTCAGCACATGTTTAATATTTTTCTAGTTTTGACATGATCAGATGATGTTTAGTAAAATTGTATTATAATGTTCCTTTGATTGAACTGTTAAGTAAAGTATTTAAAAGTAAGAAAATATCAGTTAATAAGTAACACATAAGTTAATTGACATTTTACTACCGTTCATTATTCATATATATATATATATATATATATATATATATATATATATATAAATATATATATAAAGCGAAAGCCCTGGCTGACTGTTTGACTGACTGACTCATCACTAATTCTCACACTTCCCACGAAGCTAGAGGGCTGAAATCTGCCACAAGTGTTCCTTATAAGCTAATTAGGAAAAGTAAAGATGTTTCATTCCGATGTTTTGTGTTTGAGGGGGTGAAATTGGGGTAGCTACTCTAATCAACATTGCTTTATAAACTATTTTTTAAGTGTTTATAGGGTAATAATCCGGTAGGTTTGTTCTAATAATACCCTCGAAAAAATATAACAACTATTTTTAATTACTTTTATTATGCTTCAAAGGGGTGGAAAAAAACGAATACAGACAAATAATTAAAATATATAATTACGTTTTAATATGCAACTCCAAGACACGGTAGAAGTTTGTAGTTTATACTTTTGCTGAATTGTGTGGTGTTTGTTGTGTCAGCGTGAGTGAGAGGGCCCGGCCCGGGGTGGTATGGTGGTGGGATAGAGTGGGGTGAGGAGGTGAGGGGGTGGGGAGGTCTTTCCAGCAGCGCTCAGCTGATAACGCGGCCATTCGCGCAGACGCCGTCACTTGTTTCAGGTACAACAAGCACGTACTCGTCCTTTACTTCAAATTCAACGACATTACGATGTCGTCGAGTCGAGAAACGATACATGGTCACCTCCTCCAGGTGTTTATCGGGTAACGCTAAGAACCAGCAATTAAGCTTCAAACGAAAACTCCTCATTTTCATACAAAAATAAATAATAACACAATATCTTGTGCGAAGAACGGGCATTCAGCTAGTAATTATATAATCATTGAAGGTTAGGTTTTGTTTGGTTGGGTTTATCTGTAATTCATAGTATACAGCCTGATATCTTAAATCTAAATATATACACATATAAAATTAAATATGTGTTTTGTTGTATCACAGTTTATATACTATAATTAGGTTTTAATATATTTTAGGGTATTATAGTTTTTTTTCAATTATTCTAACTGTAATTAGTTATGATTTTTTTGGGATTTTCATCGTTCTATTCAGGGGAACGTGCATTAAACAATGTGTGATATTACAAGGTTTTTTTGTTGGAAAATAAACGTTTTGAAGGACTTAATTTATTAACAATTCGATAGGTTTATGTAAATTTACATCTAGGCTAGTTTGACGGTCAAAGCGTTCCGAACAATGTTGAATAATATAACGGAACACTTTATCATCGAGTATGTGAGTGAGTGAATTAGTTAGTTGTTTGTTTATAGGACTATTATTTTGTTTTCTTTGTAAACAGATGCATTAAATCAACTTTTTAAGCCTCTGAAAATATCTAATCTAAATTTGAATTTTGTTAGGATTCGTACTCGATTCGATATTCGGAATATTTATATACTTCTTATTTCAAATTTCAAATCCTAATACATCCCATATTCAGATTTGATTAAATTTAATTAGAAATTTGGATATAAAAGTAAATCATATGTATAATTTAACTTTTTAAAAAACAATTAGCAAAGATTCATTATTTATTTGACCATAGAGAGACTTGGGAATCTTGTAGTTTTTTAAAACGTAGTAATTATATTTTTACACGGTTTTTTGACATTAATTTTAATTCCATTCAACTAGAAAATATATATTATTTCCAGTGTGTATCAATTCTGATTTTATAACATTTTAACTATAGCATATTCGATTCGAAACATTTCATATTGAAATAATCGATTTGTATTCGATTTCAACCAATTTCATTTTTCAAATAATCTATTCGAAATTTAAAATCTCGTATACATACAGTATTAATTTTGTTTATATATTTATACTATTTGTATTTAATTTTAGTCTCATTATAATCAAAATGCACACATAATACAGGAATAAATCAATTAATAATAATATCATTACTACTATCAAAAATACGTAATGAAAATTTTGATCACTATATTATATACAAAAAAACTCTAACTTCGATTGATATTTTTTTTGTTCTTTTTTTTCCATGATGAAGTGTGTGTTTTTTTCCTGTGAATAAGGTGTAAACCCAAATCCAGATCTATCGGGGGTGAATGAGGGGGAGAGAATATAATCTAAGTTGGCAACACTGTTAATATTGAGCAAGCCGTATCACACAACTCTACTTTCCCTACCGTAATGTTCACGCACCTCTAGCCTTTGGGGAAATCCATCAAGGAGCCGTATCACCTTACCTAAGTTATTACTCTGGCGACATCTCTCGGGAACAAAGAGAAATTCTCACCGACAGCCTCTTACAGACTTCATATCGTACGAGGGAGGTGTCGGGGTGAAGGAGGGTCTACCTCGGGTTCAATTTCATGCCCCTTCAGTTCACCAGGAAAACGGAAAACCTTTTTAACAAAAAGGAAATACAAGATAGGCGCTTACTTTTATGGGTAAAAAAAAAACACAACAATCGAAACTAGATGTGGGTCAAATCCAATTTTATTGGAACCCAATCTTAGAAAAAAAATATATATAAGCGTATAAAGGTTAACTATTCCTTCTTGGCATGATTTTCCTATTTTCTTGCGGTCCCTTGGAGAGAGAAAGTATTGAAATAGCAAAAAAAATAATGCTATTTTGATAAATGTCGATGTAGTTTTTCCGCTGCAAACTGTCTATCTGTTCCTGGGACTAGAACAAAAACATTTTACCGATCAGGCTATTACTTGATATCTGGGGCTTTCATAAGATTCCCCCCCCCCCCCGAGGGTTTTTGGCATTAAATCCTAAAATTAAGGATAGTTACAAAAGGACCAAAATAAGAAATTTGATTAAATTTTGTATCTAGGCACTGTTTAGCATTACAAACAAAATTGAAATTCTTATTTTCCCATGAAAACGACTTTGAGGTTATTATATATAAGCGGAAATTTCGAATTTTGATCATATCCCCGCAACTATTTGATACATACCAACCTTAAGCACAACTAACCAAATCCTGGCGACCGTTGGGGTGATTCCCCTTTCGGGAAAAAATACCCAAGATACCAGTCCGGAATCGAACCCAGGACTCCTAGGCTCGTACCCAGGAGTACTGGCAACTATAACACGGATCCGGTTAACTATTTAAGATTAAAAAAATACCCCTCATCATTGAAAAGTTTTAGTATTATTGAAAATCAAATTATTAAAGAATATTTTTTTTATCAAATCAATAGTTTCTACGCTATTAGCAAAACATTTTTAAATGGGGGTTAAGAAATGTAGACCTCTGGATCCGTAGCCAGGAACTCTGACCACTAAACCATAACGGCGGTTAGAACTCAAGTGGATACAAATATTTATTCTCTAATAATTTTCTGGACAACAATAAATTACATTTTGCTTTGGCAAATAATTCAAATTTTGGCTACTGACCCATGTGTCAGAGTAAATCTCTGTAAAGGGATCTAATTTTTTTAATATATTAATTTTTTACAAAAAAAATTTTTTGGCAAGCCTCTCCTCTTCCTATCTCCCAAATTTCGTAACTTTTCATTCGCGTCCTTATATCGCGCTTTCGAACAAAAGATTATTTATTGCACAATTTAAACATAGCTCAACCCCTTCCACCCCGCACATCCTTTTTTCAACACTTCACCCCTTTCCCCCTTCATAAACCCCCCGAAGCTCCGACAACCTCATGTTATGCTCCGCCATGGCTATACCACTTTAACAAGAAAATAATATGTTTAAACTTTCTCCCGCGACGCTAAAATTTAATTCTGGTAGCTGTCTGTACGAACTAATTTTGTGTTGACGGTAGAACTAACTTCTCTGCTCGTAATTTTACTCAGGATACGCACCCTAGGTCACAACAAACACACTCATAACTCAATGTGAGCATGGCTCGGGAAAAGCAGTGAAAACTTTTAATAACTTTCAGTCCGATTTTCATAGGAGTAGCCTTATCTGACAGAAAACTTTATACAGTACAAGTTGCATAGGAGTAGCTTTATCTGAGCGCTAGAACACGTTATACAGTATAATGTTCATAGGAGTAACTTTATCTGACAGCTAGAACATTGTATACAGTACAATTTTCATAGGAGTAGCCTTATCTAAGAGCTAGAACACTTTATACAGTACACATTTTTTAAATAGAAGTTGCCTTATCTGACAGCTAAAACCCTTTATACAGTAAAAAATTTTTCATAAGAATAGCCTTATCTGACAGCTAGAACACTTTATACAGTACAATTGTCATAGGAGTAGGCTTATCTGACAGCTAGAACACTTTATACAGTACAATTTTCATAGGAGTATCCTTATCTGACAGCTAGAACACTTTATACAGTACAATTTTCATAGGAGTAGCCTTATCTGAGAGCTAGAACACTTTATACAGTACAATTTTCATAGGAGTAGCCTTATCTGAGAGCTAGAAAACTTTATACAGTACAATTTTCATAGGAGTAGCCTTATCTGACAGCTAGAACATTTATACAGTCCGATTTTCATATGAATAGCTTTATCCAAGAACTATAAGTGTTTACAGTAGAATTTTTGTATAAATAGACTTACCTGACGACTATTGAAGTTTCAATAGTCACTTTTCATAAGAAGAGTCTTTGGACCAAAACTTTCCGTCACCATCAAACCATACGAGACGATATTCTTTATTTTATTTTAGCACCGCCACCCGTTCGGGCTATACGCTTATGTACTAATTACGCCAATGGTTTTAGGGATTAGGATGGTTATATTTCTAGTAAATGTATCTGCATTTGCGTGTAGAGAGAGTGGAAAACCATTTTGGGGAAAAAACTCTGAGTTCACCCGACCTAGTTTCGAACCTCGAGCTCCCCATCAGTGGTATTCTAATCTACTGTGAAAGTAGTGCATTAGTTCATGCGATTACCGAAGTGGCTAATTTCTACGTCATTCAAAAATCTTATATTTTATTTCGTCAAACATATAAATCATTAGTTACGGGTTGTCATCGCAGTGTTTGGGTGATAATTTTTAATGGGGGAATCCGATGAGATGAAGCTGTGAGATTAATTACACACGAATTTTTGAAATGTAATTTTTATTTCATCCGGCGAATCTTACTACTCGTTTAGACTATATAATTAATTACGCTAAATATATAGTTGTAAATTATACCATGATTCAATCAATCACTCACTCACACTCACTGACATTAATGTTCCTACCCACTTTCAGATGAGCTAGAAACTTGAAATTTGGAAAACATATAGCTTATAGCTTGTAACCGACGGGGAAATTCCAAAAAGTTAAGAATTTTAATTTTCAACCCCCAAAAAAATTCAAAATGGTGGAGCAACTTTAAAGTCAGTGTATGCAATACAATACAATATCGGTAACTTTAAGTTGTTACGTTCAAATCAACGCTGGAATTACATTAATTTACGTACACTTGCAAAGAAAACTCACTGGGGGTTTAAGGGTGGAGCCCCCAACGAGCAAAGTGAGAATTAACGGACAAATACTCGCATTTGAGTGTAAGTAGATTGGGAAACACTGTAGTAAAAAATTTTAAAAATCACCCTCAGTAGACCCGACCAAGAGTTAAACCCCTATATTTCTCTCCGTCATTAGCAATCCATTCCCAACAAGAGAGTGACGCGTTTGGCCAAGCCAACAGCGATGCGGGATGGGGTATGTGTGTGGTAATTTTTATGGTTAGTTCATGTATGAATACGTCATAGGGGAAGGAAGACTTTTTATTTCATTGGGATTTAGGAAGGTTAAGGTGTCCAAATGATGGTTTGTACAGTCAGGATAACAAAACTAACCATTTTTATACGCTTTAAATTGAAAATTACAATTGGACACGGGTATCGAACCCAGGACCTTAGGGCTTAGTACCCCAATGCCCTTACCGCTGAGCTATGCAGGATACTTCCTTGGTCCTAGCTCATATTTTAAGGCAGAGTCCGTGATGGACGTGCGGAAATCGACAGCTACATATGTGTGTGATTAAAATCACGAGCTATCAGATAACGCAGCCACCTTTGGCTCGGTAAGGCTTTATGCCGCCAAAAGTAGATTTCCACACGTCCATAATAGACTCTGCCTTAAAATATGGGTAAAGAATAACCTTGGGTATGGGATGACTCCTGGATAGCTCAGTAGTTAAAGCAATGGCCTACTAATACAAAGGTCCCTGGTTCAATACCAGTGTCCAGGTGTTATTTTTAAAGGTAAAAAAATAATATATTTGATGCGGCTATAGCCGTAATTAACAAATATAATAGGTTGGTTAGTTAATCCACTAACTATTTTTACTTCCTCACGACTCAAAGAAAGTATTGTGATCTTGAAAATAAAATCAAAAAGAGATTTTTATGGATGTAGATGTCTCATGACCCCCTGAGCTCTAAAAAGTGGCTTTCATGATGCCACATGATCTGTCTGTCCGTTTGTTACTGGGACTAGAGCCGAAAACATTTTACCGATCAGGCCAAAACTTTGTATCTAGGGCTTTCATAGGGTGCCACCGAGGTTATTTTTGGAATTAGCCATCTAACCATAAAATTAAGGGTGGTTTATTTATGAGATCAAATAAAATCGATTCTCTCAAAATAGGCACTAATGATTTTGAATAAAGCTTGTATATATGTACTGTTTAACATCCCAACAAAATGCCAAATCTAATTTGATCATGTAAATGATTGAAGGTACCTTACATAAACATAAATTTCCACTTTTGATAATATAACCGCAGCTCTTTGAGATATGAAATAACTTATCATTGTAAAGTTGTAATACTCCTAAACATAAACATATTTTATTTAACCGCTCAGGTGGCCACATGTTCTAAGGCGCTAGTCTCACAGTAGACAAGACTGCCAATTAAGGGGAGATTGAGGTTCGAATCTAGGTCAGGTGTACTGAAGGTGATTTCTACAAAACAATTTTCCACTCTCCCTCCATGTAAATTCGGGTCTAACCTTCTTATCCCTAAACCCATTAGCGTAGTAATTATTATAATAATCTTATATACCCGAACGGATACTAAGACGTGGTACTAAAAATTACATTTAATTAAAAATATATTTTAACGGCTTATTTAAAATCATTTGGCAACAGTATATGCAGCTTTCTGCTAGTATTTCGCTCGATTAGACACATGCGCAATGATTTGAGTTGGTTGGTCTATGAAATGTATTGGGTCTTCCAAGCTGATTTTGTCACGCAGAAAAATTAATTGATGAATAATTATATCAAGTCGCGTTGCGCGGACAACACCGATGAGGCTAATAATACCCTCTTATTGGTCTATAGGTACGTCACGTGATTACGTTCCTGATCTTCTCTTGTTTTTGTTCGACGCCCGTGTGAATTCAGAGTAACAAAGGTTAATGAGGATGGAGAAGGCGTGTGGGCGCGGGTAGGAAATGATGGGGGAGGGGAGGTAGACCAATCCCGGTCTTTATTTAACAAGGCGGGAAGAAGTAACCGAGCCATAAAATCAAAACCTACTAAGTTGCAGAGGTTGAAATAATGTTCTTAAAAAAAATACACGTCCCTCCTTATCGTTGACGAAGAAGATTTAAATCTAGCAACTCCTTAATTCTGTGTTTATATAAAACCTCTGGTTTTTTTTTTTTTTTTAGGGGTTGCGTTGTGGAAAAAAGGGTTCGGTAGGGGTGGGCGGGGTGGAACTCATTAACAGTAGCTCTCAATGATAATGAGACTCGCTACCCAAGACGCTCATTAGAATACCATCTTAATTGTCTACAATTAGAGTTTCTACATCAGGCTGAGGGCTTGCTTGCTTGTTTGTAACCTAACCGCTAACCCCAAGCTATCTATTCAAGGATTTCAATACAGATCTACCTTCTCTTTGTTGTAAGAGTTCGTTTAGAAAAAAAAAAGTTCCCAAGCTCCTAAGGAAATAAAAAAAGAGAATATTGTTTAAAAAACCAGTTCAATCTATTTTTATTTATTTTTTATTTAAAAGATAAATTAGATCTATTAGATTTAAATCCCTTAGTTTGGGGAGAGGGGGGGATGGTAACAATTTTCACTAGCTTGGAATTTAAATAGTCATTCAGTAAAAAAAAATGTATTTCCACTAATAATGTCCTAAAAAAAACGTTCTAAACTATTTCCGAAATACTTACAAAACACAGTTCATAATTTTTTTTTTTTTTTTGTTTTCGTTTCATTTTCATTTGAGGTATAAAACGTGCACTGTCTGAACCGACTGATTATATTTGCACATGACCTATAAACTAGCTTAAATATAGAACAGACACAACATCCAGCCCCCAGCCTGAGAAAGGGTGAACCCACATTTCACCAACGATAAACTTTTCGAACATTCCAGGAATTGAATCTGGGACCCTTGGCATTGAGGTTAGGGTGTCGACCCTTTTTATATTAAAGTAATTTTATATATACGTTTCAAACTGCTACTGTGGTCGTATGGTCTAAGGCATCACTCTCTTTTTAGACTAGACCACCGATGATGGGAAGATAAGAGTTCGAATCCCAGTCGTGTGTACTGATGGTAATATTTTCAAAATGGCTCTCCCCTCTACCTCCACGCGAGTGTGGGTACACTTAATCTATATTTTAACTACCTTGTCTCTAACTCATTATCGTAATTAGTACATATGTTTAAAACCTGAACAGGTAGTAAGACACGCTGATAAAAAAAATTATATAAATATATTTTTACAAATAAATATTGTATACAGAGTCTTACTACACGTTCGGATCTATCAGCATATTAGGTAGAATTTAGAGGAAGTGTACTCGCATTTGCGTGGAGAGAGAGTGTGGAAATATTTAGGAAGAAACACCTCGACATCGTACCCAATTGGGATTTGAACACCAGACTTCCGATTAACGGAAAACTGTACAAGATGGTCGGCTTTGTCGCCGTAGCCACCGGTGCGGGTGGTAGTATTTAAATGGTTGTGATTATAATAATATTAATAACTGACCGAGATTGTAGTGAAGCCCTGTTTTAACTTGACCATTTAGCATTTCATCTGCCTGTTTGTCTGACAGTACAGTGAGTGTGGTGAGATATTTTTCCTCTATTAGTTTTCCACGATCACTTTACGCAAATGTGTGTACATTTCCTTTATATTCTATTATTCTACCTTCCTAATTGCTACATAATTTTTTTAACGCCATGTTTTAATACCTGTTCGGCTTGTACGCTTATGTAATAATTAAACTGATGGTTTTAGGGATTAGGAAGGTTAAATTTAAAGAACGTGTACACGCATTTGCGTTGATGATGATTAGAAAGCCATTTTGGAAAAAACACCCCCAGTACACCCGGCCTAGAGTCAAACTTCGATCTCCTCGTCATCGGCAGTCTAGTCTACTGCGAGAGTAGCGCGTTAGACCGAAGCGGATCCCACCAAATTAAAGCAATTAAAATATTTATAGCTCAGACGGATAAAAATATGGTATGGTGGGGGGAAAACTTTTTTAAATAATAACTCTTTTAATGTTTTTTATCCTTAACTAATTGAAAAAAGTATTTGTATATGTTGTTATTTAGAGGTTAATGAATTTCAATTAGACACGCTCTCTACTTGACCTTGACCTGCGACTCCATGTGACCTCTGTGAGTTAGTAGTGTTTACTCCACGTGATATTACCCGTATTTAAGTACTTTACATTTTTATTGAGGGTTATTTAATGCTCACTTTTTAAACTCTGCGATTATATGAACACAATGATTTAAAAAAAAAATTAGCCAAGGTCAATACACACAACATTTCACCCTTATTTTCAGTATCACGTCACGAAGTGTTGCTAGGGTAAGCCAAGTTAGTCCAAAGTGTAGTGACGAAGTGCTATTTTAACCAGTGGTAGTGGAACAAAGGGGGAAAGGGTAATCGGCCCCCTGGAATAAATATGCCCACTCTTAGATTTATTTCACTTACCCTTGATATTCTCGAATACGAAGCAGAAAAATGACTGTGTCAAACTCCAAATATCTTCAAGAGGCATCCAAATTTCAAACGTTTATGATAGAGGACCACTCTAAATATCTTCGAGAAGCATCCAAATTTCAAAAGATTACGATGGAGGATCACTCTAAGTATCTTCGAGAAGAATTCAAATTTCAAAAGATTAAGATGGAGGTCCACTCTAAATATCTTCTAAGGTATCCAACTAAGTAAATTCCAGGAGAAGATATTTACAAATATCTTCTACCAAGTTGTTTTTACAATAAATAATTGGATGAATTTATTTAATAGAAATTAACTGATTATTTTAAAATTTTATTGTTTTGAAAATAGCTGTAATGATTTGGTTCGAAATTAATAACGAGGGACTATTTTATACTATTAATAATAATATATCTATATTTATCCCAAATAATTAATTTAAGGGTAGTTTACACACAACAAATTATAGAAAATTTGATTATGATTTTATTAATTGACCTTGAAGATTGAATTCGAAATGGAAATATGTATAACTTTTCATGATAAATAAGAATATGAACCTATTTATTACAAAAAACCAATAATTTTAGGGTAGCTTATATTACTTTATAAAAGGATAATTGAATTTTGTTAAATATATTAACTATATAAACAATTTGGTTTGGAATTATATAATGAATGATTATCGTGATTAACAAGATGATGTGAGAGTATAGCCAAACGGGTAGTAAGACGCGGTGCTAAAAATATAAAGATGTGTTTTTTGTTTTTATAAGGAGAACATGCTTAAGGGTGGGCCACTCAAAACCTATTTTTGAAAATTATCTTTGAAGCTATAATACAAAATACGAGAAAGTTTGTGCTATTATTTTTTTCACCTAGTCTCACTACCTGTTCGAGTTATACGCATATTTACTATTTTCTCTAACGTTTTGGGAATAAGTAATGTTTATTTCAAAAGAAGTGTACCCACAGTTTCATGTAGGATGACAAGCCATTTATGAGTAAAACACCTTCATAGCACCCAACCGGGATTTTAACCCAGATCTCGCCGTTATCAGCAGTCCGGTTTATTGCGAGAGTGACGCCTTAAACAATGCGGTAACGAGCTATCTTGGTTATATCCTGTCGGTATTATTAAAGAAAAGTTGGAAGAGCAAGTCTTAGAACAAAACGCCAATTGAAACATAAGTAGACTCATTTTATATTTTAATTCGAATATAAATATTCTGAGCATTTAATTTCTTGTTAGAAAATTTCTGTGGTAGGATTTATTAGTTTTAATTAAGTGTCTTAAAATGGAGATGAAGATTATACTAAAGTAAAAAAGAAGAAAAATAATCCAAAGAGGGATATAAATGCTTCTTCAGAAAAGCTTCTTAAAATATAAAGACAGTTCTTTGTGGGGGGGAGGGGATATACATGTATTTACATGGGATAAAACTTGCAAATCGCATGAATAATTAATGAGAGGTCTTCTTTGGTGGGATCCTTTTAACTGATAAGTTTTTTATTTTAAATTCAGTAGGCGTCTTTATTAAAGTTAGAGACAGTCTTGTGCGATTTCTTACAGAATTTAAAATATAAAGAGATAATATTTGAAAGATATTACAAAAGATAATCATTCTAAGCCAGTAGGTATAAGAAAGTTAACCTTGAACTCCCCATCATAGATTCCTCATTATGACCTTTGTATGACCTTGGGTTTGGAGTGAACCTTTTTTTCACCGCGTCTTACTTTCCGTTTGAATTTTACGTATATGTCCTAATTAGAATAATATGTTATGGATGATACAGGTGGAATTTAAATGAGGTGTATCCACAATTGCCCATACTGAGGGTTGAAAACCATTTTGTAAAAAATATCCTAAGTAGGCCTACACGAGCTAACAATAAAAGTCCCATACACAGGGTAATTCTCCACTCATATTTTAAGGCAGAGTTGTGATGGACGTGTGTGAATCGTCATCTACATATGAGTGAACAATTAAGATGACGAGCTATCAGATAACGCAGCCACCTGCGACTCGATAGTGCTGCCAAAAGTACAATGACAGATGTACGAATGCGCATATAATTATGTATTAAATAGCAAACCTCTTATATTTACGATTAAGGTTATAGCTGCATCCAGGTGTAATTTTCCAACTTAAAGAATATTATATTTAGATGTGGCTACAATCGTAATTATTAAATCCATTAACTTTATTTAATCCATTTTAATATAATATAATACAATAGTTTACGAACGTATGGATGAAATAAAATAGTTGAGATTAACAAAAAAATCTTGACCTGTTGTTAATTTGCACTAAAATCAAAAAATATCTTAGCTCCAGCTCTGATTTTTCCCACCACAAACCCTCTGCATTGGAAACGAGATCAAATTGACATTGGCGATTCTTTATTTAGGTACGACTCATTTAATTTTATCAAGAATATTTAAATAAATTAAAACAAAACTTTTTAAAAATAACAAATTAAACACGATAAGTTATAGCTGTGTGAGTTTTGGCCTGATCTTGAAATCGTGTCGAGTTGCGGCCTGCTTTTTGAGAGACACGTACGAATCTCGGCCCACTCACTTGATAGAAAAGTATGAGTTGTGTCCAAGTAATTAGCAGTGTACTTTCTATCATGTTATCTTAAATTTAAGATAAAAACTATCATCGTCTCATGTCGACATCCCTCGTAATATACAAACTTCCTCAGTTCTTGTCGTTCAATAGTTTTGGCAAAAATTTGAAGATTTGTTAGGTTAGGTATTAGGTTAGGTTAGGTTAGGTTAGGTTAGGTTAGGTTAGGTAGGTTGGGTTAGGTCAGGTCAACATCCCTTGAATAAATTCGTACGTGGTTCTAAAAATGTGGGACCACAATTCACCTGTGTCTTTAGAGGTAAACAACTCGTGTGGCCGTAACTCACCTGCAGCCAATTATAGGAACGAAGTTATCGAATCGAAAGCTATTCGATGTGTGTGGTATGTGAGGAGGGGAAGGGGGCGGGGACCGCGATCTGAAAAAGCTGGATTAAGTTATCTTAGTGTCTTTGTCAGTGAGAAACACTTACCTGGAACAACAACGATCAAGCTTAAAACCAACCCAAAAAAATTGTAATCGCGAACAAAAACAATATGCGAAGAAGTATCAAGAGCTCGTTTTCCACCGTCATAAAAAGGTTAAAAGGTTTTGAGGGTGTGAACTAGGTGAATGAGGTTATATCTCGTGCGTTTTTTTTTCTAAATGCTTGTAGAAACACTAGGTGTAGTGTGTTTGAAAGAAATTCCACTACGTCAACTAACACTCACAAACACGAAGATAGAAATGTCCAGGAGAGAGAAAAGATCTTTGATTACACTTCTATGGGGTGAACATTATAAACACAAAACAACAACAAAAGATTAGCGGATGAAAGAAAAACGTTGGAAAGAAGCGAAAGCGTGGAGTAAAATTATGTTTTCGGGGGGGAGGTGGTTTAGCTTGGTCTCAACTTTGAATTTCCATAATTAAGGCGCGGGTAAATATGATGCTAGGTTGTTATTTTATTGTTGTCCCTGGTGGTTTTTGGCGTGTGTGGTTTTCTATTAGAGGGATGAATTTGATTTTTTTCTAGAAGGGGATGTACATCCAAAGTAGATCCTCTCGAGCAACTCCTTGATTTGAGAACGCTTTGAAATATATTTGATAAGACCATGACCTAGCCTAAGCTGGATATGTAGTCTTTGAAAGAGTAATATTTAATTTACCGGAATTTGATGACATGAAAATTGTCAAAAAAGACCAATAAAAGATAATAAAAATTCAAAAATTGAACTAATAAAATGTGTAATGTTTATTATTATTAGCACCGCGTCTTACTACCCGTTCGGGTTATACGCACTGACGCTAATATATAATGGTAGGGTGATTGTAAGATGAAATGGAGGACCTACAGTTTAACGTGGAATCCGAACCACGGTGAAGGCCTGGCATTCCACACATTCACAAGTTGTGATTAATACACGTCTTGTCAGAGGTGAAGGAAGGGGTTGGTAATCAGATAAATCTGTGCCGGTACCGAGGATTGAACCCCGGACCCCCAGCACAGAAGTCTAACACCTTACCCCTAGACCACGATGTCACCATCATACTCTAATAATGCTAGATGAAAAAGTAATGGTAAAAGTACATCTCCTTGTTTCAATCCATTATGTATTTCGAAAGTGTCTGATAAATTATATCCAACCGGTGCCCTGCCACGCGTATCAGTCAAACATAATACAATTAGCTTGACAAGTGTTAAGGTACCCCAAACTTAATTAAAATGGATTCTGATTTGTTTATTTTTATTGAATCCTAGGGCTCTTTTTTTTAAATCCATATGTAAATTATTAATGAACCGTCATGTTGTATTCCATTTTTTTTCCCCCCAATAATTGCCAAATAGTATAAATCTGATCTGTTCTTTCTGATCTATTTCGAAATATACAGGGGGAATGGGAAAGGGGGGGTGGCCCTCAATCTTTGGGGTTGGGCGTGATGATCTCTCACCATAAAAAAAACTATAAAGAAAAACAGTTAAAAACTACAGTCCAATTTTCAAAAGAAGAGTCTTATAGAGAATACAAACATACATTTTTTTGCAGTAAAAATAAACAACATTTTAATATATTATTAACTGTAAGAGCTCAGTTGATGGAATGTCTGCCTTCTAAGCTAATAATCCCGGGTTCGATTCCTAGCATGGCCGATAAATGTATAGTTCTATAAGGTTAGGTCTCACCTTTCACGGTAATTATACAGACCAATATTCATAGTAAGGGCCTTATATAACAGATAAAAAAGTTACTAAACTCAAATTCGTGTATTCATGCATCATTTCATTCTGTAAGTAGCTCTTTCTTTTGATACACATTATAAATTTCTATAAAATTACACATAAAATATAATAAAATGTTAAATGTTGATTACAATAAAACATTGTATTTCTAAAGGGACCTTCTTTTTAAAGTGGGGACTGGTAGATCGATTTATCCTGGTCACTGAACTAAGTTATTTTAGACCTCACCCTAGATCAAACCGAGTCCTCCCAGCTGCAGCGGTTGTCTGCATCACACAATGATACTCTCTCTCTCTCTCTCTGACGAACGGTGATCGGTTCACCGGTTACTAACACTACCCCGCCGACACGTAGGCTGCTAATGAGGCCACAATGTGCTTTATTGATTTCCTGTCGACGTCCACGTCATTGGCAGGTGTGGTTCGTAGGGCTAGATAGTCCGTCACTCTTGAGGCGAGAGACCCCGGTTCGATGCTGGGATAAGACAAGAGATTAACATTTTCCTGATACTAATAAGTAGGGGAAGTAGCTTGGTTGAGGGCACCTACAGACTATCACACATAATATGCACAAATATATAAAACAATCAGCGATCCCGCATAGCGTTGCCCGTGACCCATCTACAGAATCAAAATGAAATGTTATCTCTGAAACGATATCTCTGAAACGTGTTGTATTTCTCTGTTTTCTCTTTGTCGATTTCGTACACTTTTTTTTTTCCTACGAGAATGCAGCATATTTTTATCACAGTTATCTCTGAAACGTAATTCTAAACCAGATTAACAATATTTTCTTCAAATATTTGTTAAAAACAGCCTAATTTAAAAGCTAATTAAAAATTTAAAATCCGGCTTTGCGGTGCATTCGAACCCCCTTCCGTCCACCTATGTTAAAATTTTCAGATCTCTGCGTGCCGTAGATTTGGCTGGGCATCGCGCGCGCACACACACACACACACACACAGACAAACACACAGACACAGACAAACACTTCCTTTTATTATTATAGATACATTATTTTTAAATAGACTGCCGAAGACGGGGAGGTCAGAGTTCATTCCCGATCGGATGCACTGAGAGGTTTATTCTATATTTTTTTCACTCTTCCTTCATGCAAATGTGGGAGCACTTCCTCTAAATTAAACCTTACTAAGCTCTAACACATTAGTGTATTTAGATCATGGCCGTACAATCTAAACGGCTAGATTAATAAACAAAATTAGCTATAGAATTTAAAAAACACTGCCTTTAATTCTCGTACCCTACATTCCCACTATGAAGAATAAAAATAAGAATTGCTGGGAAAGAAAACAGTAAATAAATAAGATGATAAAAACAAGTTCGATGACAAATTACTTTAATTTAGGTTACATGGACGTTACGACAATCCGAATGTGTTTATGCCATTGACAACGGGTATTTGAGATAATATCGAATAAAATATAAATAATTCGACTATTTAGCAAATTGTCTATTATGTATACCCCTAGGAGATTTTCCTGAAATACATTACAATTACTTTTGGGTAAACCCATGTTGACAACTGTGAATTAATTCACAAACTCGTTTATAAAGTGTTGGGGAGTGTAAGAAACTTAAATTCTCGGTATACAACAAAACTTGGCGGACTTTTAGTCAAGTTTTGGACAAGTGTAAGAAAATTATATCTTATCTTGGGAACTAAAGTAAAATATCTATAATGCTTTTTGTTATTCACAGCTATTTGTAAGATTGGTTTCTCCGTCATGTTGGTAATCCATATAAAGTAGAGAAGTCGACACACAAATTTAAATTATGTCCCGTGCCATTAACCTAATTCATCTTGATAGCGAAATACTATCTCTGCCCCATTTTCAGAATAAAGTAAATATTTAGATGTATACAAAATATATTTTATTTTATAAAGTATAATCAAATACAAAAATTAATCATCATTAAATATAATTATTACACAGTTTTTTAAATAAATGTTTTATTATTTTTAAGATTATAATTATCTATAGGTATGTGAAGGTCACAATTTAAATGACAAGTGAAGTTTGAAGTATGAGAAGAAAATTTGAAGTCGAAGATAAGCTTTTGTTGCTGTCACATAGCACTACTTTTATTTTTTCAATTATCCATTAAATGCATCTACTTAAAAAGATAAGTATGTTCGTGATAATTAATATAATATAGCACTTTTTATTTGACTTACTTGCTATTTATGATTACACTTTAATCACCAAGTTTTATTACCTGTCCAGCTTATAAGCATATATTATAATTACTCTGATGGAATATAGAGGATGAAGAAAGCAGAAGGAGTAACCTACTTGCATTTGCTTGGAAGGAGAGTGGAAAACCATTTAGGGAAAAAAACTACCCTCAGTAGACATGACCGGGATTCAAAACCCGATCTCCCCGCCATTTAAAGTCTAGTCTATTGCGAGAGAAGTGCCTTAGACCATGCGGCCACCGAAGTGGGTAGGTAAAAGTTACTACAATAATGGTTGCTTTTTATATTAACTATTAACACCTTTAAAATAATACTAGTAGTGGTATATTATCATGTTTGTTTTTTTCTAAAATTATCTTTCTACCTGAGTTATACCAGATTTATTGTGAGGTCCTAAATTCTATTAAAACAATCCCTTTAATTTTAAGAGCTTCACTTTATTTTTATGTCGCAAGTGGTAGAGTAAGCAATAAAATTGACAGGTTCACTCCATGTAACGGCTATATAAACCAATATACACAGCTCTAACTAGACTCCTCCCCTTTAATCCCCCCATTCCCCCACCCCAGGTACAATAAATTACACAGGTCCCCTTCGAGGAATCAACAGACCCAACACCTCGGAGCAAGAGCAGTTTAAGTTCACGAGATTTCAAACATATTAATTTTATATTCAAGCAATTTTTAAAAGCTGTAACAGAATTTGTTATCCAGTGAAGAGTTAGTTGAGGAACATTTTTTTTTTTTTACTTTTGTCAAATGAGAGTAAAAATTATATGCCAATAAATTATCTATTAATTAACAATTAATAGCGTTGATGCTTTATTTGCAATATTTTAAATAAATATAGAACCTCAATTTTTGGTGTGGTTTATTTATCATACTAATAAAATAGCACGAATATTTGTGTTCATGTTATTGATAATATAACTTATTTTTAAATATAACATCTATGACCAAAAAATGTAATTTAATAAAACGTAAAAAAGCACAAGTAAATATTTAAATTCCTTCCCAATTGTTACAAGCTTAAGGCTTGTTTTTTTTTTAAGTTTTAAGACAAGACTAAAGAAAGAGGAACAGATAAATATAAGGTGAAACTAAGCGAATTAAAGAGAATTATATGTTAAACAAAAGAGAATTAGAGAAATACATAGAGGAAGATATAGAACTATAAATAGAAACATAGAAAACAATAGATGGAAACAGAGGTAATGATAAATAAAAAAAAAGAGAGAAAGAAAATAGAATAATAAATAAAGTGATTGAAAGAAAAGTTTGGATAAATATAGAGAAAGTGAGAGAAAGATATAGAAAAGAGAGATAAATATATGGGAAAAAAGAGATAGAAAGTGAAATAGAGAGGGAGATTAATAGAAAAATATAGAGAGATAGTAAGAGAAATAAGCGAACAAGAAACGTAAAGAGAGAAAAATAAATAGAGAAATGGTGAGAAAATATATATAGAGTTAAAAAATGATAATAACAATAATAATCATTTAAATATAAAGAGGATAAGGAGACAATATTCATGCAAGGAGAGAG
The DNA here is from genome assembly GCA_033556935.1 of Timema podura. Lineage (NCBI taxonomy): Eukaryota > Metazoa > Arthropoda > Insecta > Phasmatodea > Timematidae > Timema > Timema podura. Next base: position 51,516,283 of record JAVRXN010000012.1, on the reverse strand, counting down.
AAATAAAAATAGAAAAAAAAGTTTGGTTGATCCCTGGTCAAGCCCTCGTATCGGAGTTCGCCTATTTGTTGGTTTCCCGCCGTACATGGTCTCTTGTTCATATGTCAACACGGTAATACCTCTGGACACGGCTGGAGGTGTCATCATAACCCGGAGTTATTACTCTAATAGGATTTACACACACCAGAATGTGCGCAGGTATAGACTAACCAATTTTATAAAAACAAAATTTAAAAAAAATATAGTAGCTTAGTTACAAAAAAAAAAAGTAAAATGTTTACACTGGTGTTTCTATCCAGTTTAAACCGGAGGTGAGGTTTTTATAGCAAATCTTTTGTTTACGCTTGGCTTGATCCCTTTTCAATCCTAAGAATTATTTACTTTCAAACGAACAAATTTAAAAGTGATGTATTTTCTAACATACAAGGAAACTTGGGTCTAAACTCCAAATACTTTTTTAAAAATACATAAATCCACTCGGTGGCCAACGGTCTAAGGCGTTACTATCGAAATATACTATACTGCCGATGATGGGGAGATTGGGGTTCAAATTTCGGGTCAGGTGTACTGGGAGTGTTTTTTACCTAAATGGTTTTCCATTATTTCCCCAACGCAAATGTGGGTACAGTTTCTCTAGATTCAACCTTTTTCACATGTCAAACACCTTAGCTCATTTGGTAGCATGTATCTCTACTGAGCTAAGGGTCCCGGATTCAATTCTCAGCATGGCAGAAAAATGTATCTTGATGATGTGTGGGTTTCCCCTTTCACGGTGAGCTGGGGTCTGGCTGTTGTGTCTGTTTTAGATTTAAGTTAGTTTATAATTCGAGAGATGATATAATCAGTCGGTTGAGAAAGTGTATTTCAAAACACCTCAAATAAATAAATAAACCCTCAAGAACCCACTTCGGTGGTCGCATGGTCTAAGGCATCATCATTGCAATAGACTGAACTGTCAATGACGGGGAGATCGGGATTACTCGTTCCGGTTGGGTGTACTGAGGAATTTTTCTAAATGATTTTCCACTCTCTCTCCCGAGCAAATGTGGGTACATATTCTCTAAATTCAACCTTTCTCATCCTTAACACATTAGCCTAATTAGTGCACATGCGTATAACCCAAACGAATAGTAAGACGTGAACTAAAACAAAAACATATATTCTATCTCAAATAATTTCTAAAAATACTAAACCTAAGGGAAAAATTAAGTTTGACAGAAAGAAAAACGACTTTATTATTTACGTGGAGTGAATAACTATGGTGGATGATGATAGTGATCAAATTAACACTTTTATTTTTACCTGTCATTAACTTTTATTAACTGCCCAACACTAATTACAGAATATTGAGATAGGGATGTAGGGAACGCAAGAAGAGTCTATTGTTTTTGCAGTTTTTATGGCAAATATTGTTTTTTGGCCAAAATAAATAAAATGTTCCTTCGGTCGAACTGTACCGTGTTAAACCTAATGTTTAACACATACACTAAAAATACCTTACATATGATTAACACGATGAATACAAGAACTAATATATTCTAATAGTGTGTGCAGGTATTAACGCATGGTGAATTCATGTTGCCAGGAAACGCCCAAACTTAAGGAAAACTGCACCAGCTGACTATGCTGGGACCATCAGCAGAACAATATTTCACCAGCAGGCCCTACTTCGATGAAATGGCTGATTTATTTCTCTCTGCTCGCCACGCAGTCTTCGAGCGCTAGTTGTCATTCAGCGCAATTCAGCAAATTACCTCCCCTTCTATTGTCCGGGTGAAGACCCTACTCGAATACGTCAGTTCTGTTACTATATAACCGCCCTTCCTCGCTTCACATTTTGTATTCTATTTGATCAATTCGACGGAAGAAAAACTTCAACCTTGATCTACATCTGGGAACCACTGGGAGCTACTGGTGACTACGATGTGTGAGGCGTCGGCCTCTTCACCTCGACGCAGATGAAGCGTCATCTGAGACTATAAGTATTTGATAGTTATAATTGGAGTTAGAGTTGTAGTACTCTTCTTTTTACATGTCAATAAGACATAGTTTTTTTGTGTCAGAGTGTCTGACCTGTTTTTCCATACCCAAAAGACATAGTTTTCAATCTTAGTCTTATAGGTCCTTTTCAATGTCCATAAGACATAGTAGTTTGTGTCAGAGTGTCCGACTTGTTTTTCTCTGCCCATAAGGCATGGTTTTGAATGATGAGCTTAATTCTCTATGTAACTTGGCTCATACCACTTTATTTACTATGTCAGTGTGTCTGACATCCTTTTCTAAGTCCTGAAGACATAGTTTTTATATATTAGAGAATAATAATTCCCTAAACGCTATGACCATGTTTAGGATCAGTTAATGGCTGAAATAAGGCTATATAACGCTTTTTTCAATTAACTAATTAGGTATGTAATTATACACTATAGTTTCTTTTTAGTGTACCTTTTTACGGTGCGCAATTTGTCGGAGCACAAAGTCCATAGTAGTGGAATTCTTAGGCAGTACTAATTAGGAATGGACCGGCCATAGTATCTTTACAGCCTAGATTCCTGGTAGCTCGCCATTTATATTTGTAAAAATGATAGTTCCTCTTCTAGGAGATTAATCTTTGTGTTTCGCAACTCTCAATTGAGTTAACTCTTCCTAGCTAGCTCATTTAACTACCATGTTAGTAACTCTTTAAATTAGACTTACTGGAATTTGATATCGTTAACTATTATTTAATATAGTCTAGTAGTCACGAGGCTAGATAAAAATCGTATATTGTTGCCTAACTTCGAATTAATATTTGCTTTCTATTTATTTTTCCGCTTTGTTGAGGCAGACGCTCCAACGTAGCAGAATGTACTTTAGTACTAGTTTGAAGAGTTACTACTCTCGACAATAGATTTAACTTTACTTTGTTGATTCCTAGTTACCAGTTGGAATATGTACATCTATAGTAACTAATTTAATGAGCACAGGACTGTTTAATCTATGACCTATTTAAACTTATGAATTCTATTAGTTTGTTTAAATTTAAATTAACTGATTTGTTATACTTGTATATTTATCTTATGCTGTCACCTTCCAAACATTCCTTATTTAACTTTGTAAATTTAATCGCCTCTTCTTCTACTTGATAGGAAAAGCAACGGTACAGAACTAAGAGTTTCATTTTCTTCCCGTGATTATATTAACAGTTGTTGAATATCTATCATGAGCATAGTGGCATTACATGTGAAACTTTATTTTTAATGAAGAAAAAAAAATTGTCATTAAATTCCAGGACACCTTTGACAAATATTCAACAGATATTGTTGACACCACCATGTGAAAAAATTAAACTTTATGTTTGTACTGAAGAAACGTTTAATTTGTTTTGACAAAAAAAAAATTATATAAAAATTGTAAACAAAAAAACACTGACCTTTTCTTGCGTCCTATAATCCCTACCTTAATCATTTAAATTCCATTAACTTGTATACGAGTAATGTTATGTTAGGATGCTTGTAAACAAGGTATTTCCAGTTCGTTTCCTTACCCGAGTGTGTGTGTGGACAGGACAAAAGCAGGTAAAGAGAAAGAGGAGAGGAGAGAAAGTGAAATATGTTTACATCTCTGATTGTTTCCACGGAGGCCCGTTGCCAAAACTCATGTGCTCTGCTTTGTTAGAGATTGTATTTACTTAGAGGTTTAGGTAAACACCAAGAGACGCCCGTGAAGAGAGACACATTTGTATTGTGGGGCATTCATTATTCATGGGTTCGGTCTGGGCGTACTACCCACCACCCTCCACCAGTTGAGGGAAGACGCCAGATTTTACCCCCACGCGTCCTTGTCTTTACTAAGAGACTTCCCGTCGCAGGTTTTGTGACTTACAACATTCTTCAACCTCAGTAGCTGTGGATTTATATTTAATGTTTTGATCGTTTATTTTTTTTTTAGTACCGCGTCTTGCTACCCAATCAGGTATACCCTTATGTACTAATTACGCTAATGGTTCCTAGGGACTAGGAAGTTTATATTTAGAGGAAGTGTACCCACAATTGTGTTGCAGAAAAGTGGAAAACCTTTTTGATTAAAACCACCCTCAGTACACCCGACCGATATTCGAACCTTTATCTCCCCATCATCGTCAATCTATCCTACTGCGAGAGTAGCGCGTTAGACCAAGTGGGCAACCAAGCGAGTACTATTATTATTAATATTTGTAGAACTTAAGGTGTGGTGAAAAGAAACGTGTGTTAAGGTCAGTAGTTTTGTTGTTATTAAACTTTCTTTTCTTTTGATAAAATGTGTAATATTGTCTAGGAAGGTACTATACGTTTACCCTGAAAGGTTATAAGCTTACCTTACATGGTACCACTATGGCAGAGCTTATATTTTTATTTATTTAAAACCGCGTTTTACTATCCATTCGTTTATACGCTTAAGTAATAATTACACTAATGAATTAGGAATTGGGAAGGTTGAATTTTTAGAAGAAGTTAACCCACATCTGCGTGGAGGGAGAGTGGAAAACCATTTAGGAAAACCATCCCAGTTCACTCGACCGAGATTCGAACATCGATCTCCCTGTCCTTGGTGGTCTAGCTCTACGCGACTGGCGCGTTAGCTAACTATGCCACCGAGGCGGGTCATAGCTTATAGTATATAGTAAATAATATACCATAGTATAATGAGTTTACGTTTATTTTAATTTTTAGTCAAAATTATCTCAACAGCTTATGACCATTTTTGATTAGCATAGTAGAATTTGAACAGAAACTTATGTACTAAGTTAAGAGAAAGTGTTATGGTGAAATTCCACATTGCCTATGTCAAATATTCAATAATACAGTAAAATCTACCATATTTGGACCTCTAATATCGAAACCCGGCATATCTGAAACGGCTAACAGATTTTTTTTTTTCAGTAGATGAAATTCCAAATAAAGGTTTTACGTCGATTAAAAAAAATCCTTTATTTGTTAAGATTTACAAATTTAAAAAAAAGAGTCAAAAGAAAATTTCTACTATTTCAAGAAGAGATGATAAATTTACTTTTGCTATGTTATATTGAATACTTTTCTGTGACTATGTATGTTATGTAATTTTTAATAATTTTTCTTTTTTTTTTTACCTTTTAACTCTTCAGAGGGGTATTAATTTCATATCTGAAAATGTGTTCATCCGAAACTGGTTCAGCTCCTTTTATTTCGGTTATCAGAGTTTTATTATAGTAGAGATTAATATGTGTATAAAATTAAGCTAAATATATCTAATGGAGCAGAATTTTATTTTATTTGGCCCAAAAAGTTTTTTTTTAATTTTATATATATACCTTAATTACATTCCAACTACGCTATTTATTTATTGCGTACTTTGCTAGACTGATTACACTTATGAATCTATAACTGATCTGGAAGGGCGCTTCTAATGGTCAACATTCCTGACTGCGTACCTAGAGGTCCCGGGTTCAAATTCCGGCTGTACCATAGGTACTTTATTTCCCCGAAAGGGAGATTGTTCCTACGATTGCCATGGTCTGGATTATAGGCTTAGGTTGGGTTTAAGACTTAATACTGGCATCAAATAATCATAATCATCTGATTGAGCCAAAGTAATCACACCTACAGGGTGCCCCAATCTCAGAAGACGGTTAAATATCCAGCACTGTTCAGTAGAAGAGCAGGAATGTCCAGTTAGCCAACAAACCCTTAAGGGACACGCTAAAATAATGCCTGTTCAAGTTTGTGAACTAATATCAATATCACCCATTTCAGTGGACGAATAGCCTAAGGTACTATTCTCTCAGTAAACAAGATTTCCCAAGACGGGAAAATAAGGCTGTTTTTTCCTAAATGGTTTTCCCACCTCCCTCTACGCAAATGCGGGTGTACTTATTATTATCCAAAATATTCCTTATCCCTAACACATTAGAGTAATTAGTACATTAGAGTACAAAACGAAAGGATAGTAAGACGTGGTGCTAATAAATATATATATGGGATTATCCTATATATATATGATTATCTTATATATATGTATTTGATATACTATTTATACACTTGTGAGGGTGACCTGGCGGTCTAGGGGTAAGGTGTCAGACTTCTGTGCTGAGGGTCTGGGGTTCAATCCTCGGTCCCAGCACAGATTTATCTGACTGCCCAAACCCTTCCTTCACCTCTGACAAGACGTATATTAATCACAACTTGTGAATGTGTGGAATGCCAGGCCTCCACCGTGGTTCGGATTGCTACGTTAAACTGTAGGTCCTCCATTTCATCTCACAATCACCACTACCATTACACATTAGCGTAAGTGCATATAACTCGAACGGGTAGTAAGACGTGGTGCTAATAATAATTATATAATAATAATATATACTGGTAATTTTAAACTGTAAATTTCACTATATGAAAATAACACTTTTAGATAAACCTGTATTGACGTGTTTGTTTGGAACTTTTGTAAAACGACTTTCTAAAATCTAAAAATGTAAACCTTGATAATATAGAACATGTGCCAAAAAATTTTTCGATGAGCATTAAAAAAATATATAGATTTAAGGTCGATGAAACTGACCTGTATTGTTGGTCACGTGGGCTTTAGAGTCAACCTCATCTTGTCTGTTTTGCCAGTTAAGAGGAAGTCAGGGTTCGAATACCAGCCAAGTGTACATAAGGTATATTCTCCTAAATGGTTTTACACTTTCCTTCCATGCAAAATATGAACACATTTCCTGTAAATTCTAACTTTATCATTTTTTTCTCCACTAGTGTAAATATTAGTATACCCAGAGGGACATAAGACGTGGTTCACTACATGTACACGGGAATTGAACCTGGAACCTTTTACTTAGGTCGCCAATACTCTATTACTGAGCAGCTATCTAAGAGTCCTTTTCAATTTGTTCGAATATGACTCAGCTCCGGTTATTTTCCGTAGTTACAGACTTTCATTTTCCAATCATCGCCCTTTATACATATTTGTTATAACACTATCTTCTTCCAATAATAAAGAAAGCCAAAATATACCTTTTCACAAAACCGGCCTCTTAGTATTGTGGTAAGTGCGCCTGGCTACGAGCCTATGGGTCCCGGGTTCGTTCCCGGCTGGTACCTTGGCTATTTTTCCCGAAAAGGTCATCACCCCAACGGTCATCAGGGTTTGGTTTATTAGTCTTGATTAGGTTGTTTTTCCACTGGTTACAGACCCTCATACTCACTATCACCCTTATACTCATATACCTCATCATCACAGCAAACACTGAAAATATGTACTATTAGTACATATTAGTACATTCAGGCGTCCCCTGGGAATTGGTACATTAGTACTTGCTAATTTTAAACTACTGGGGCACGAATGATGTGACCCAGCCACACATTATTATTTTTATTACTATTAAGGCGATTAACCATTTTCATTTGGCGTGAAAATGCAAAGCCATGGGAACAAACTGTTATCTTCAAGAATTTTTATTATTTTGCAATTTTCTTTTCGGAAAGGGTTTGTTCAAGAAGAGAAGGATGTTGATTAGTTATACTTTTTATATATCACCTCCTCTATAATTTTAACTGTGATCAAATATCGACAAAATCGACACTATTCAATATAAAACTGCCGGCTTTATAACAAAACAAAAAAAGAAAATGTAACAATTAATAAACATCGGCACATTATCTTAGAAGAGGTGCTGAAAATATTACTATAAAAATTTCACTATTTCTAGAGAAAAGTGACATTTCCAAACGTAAGATTTTCCCGCAAGAACTGTCCGGTAGCTAGCGCCATCTACGGTTTCCGTGATCCATCTGTTCTTGTTGGTGTGGAAGGATACTTTGGTCGGTTGTGAAGCTACGCATGCCTTTCACCCTCCCGCCAACCATCCCGCAAAACAGGTTTTAGACTTGCACTCGACAGGACCAAGGGGCTTAACACGTTTTAAAATCATACAAAAAGGTAGCTTGAAACCGTGCACAAAACATTTATGTTTTTCTTTCTGTCTGGCCTCAAGCTATTTACACTTCTTCGTTCAGTGTTTGATATATACGATATTATATTAAAAAGCACCACCACTGAACACTATAGCACTATATAGCTTCAATCTGAATTGTGTTTCACCTTGGAGGTGGGAAAACAACTGCTCCGTTCTTAACGTCAGGCGTGTGAGTGAAATCAGGGATAAAAAAAACACCTTTAACATTCAACTATGTGACGCCAGCTTTAAAAACCAAAACGGAATAAAATGGAGTTTAGTAAAATAAAAAAGAGTCACTGTGTTTTCGGCAGCTAAGGGCACCCGTAAGTTTATTTGTAGTTTAATCAGACTTCGGCTCGGGCACACCTACACAAAAGATCACTTTATTTGAAGCACAAGGTACCGGTTTCACATTGTGTGGTTTGTCACGTTCCTGAAATTTATAGTATTTAAGAACAAAATAGCCAAAACTATTATTTATGCTTTTAGTAAGGATTATTCCATCTAGATATCATATTCTGAAAATTTAAAAATGACACCTGGACACGGGAATCTAACCCGGGACCTTTGGCTTAGTACGCCAATGCTCTAACCACTGAGCTATCCAGGAATCGTCCCGTGCCCAGGGTTATTCTTCACTCATATTTTAAGGCAGAGTCTAAGATTGACGTGGGGGAATCGTCGGCTACAAATATGTGATTTTACGGGACGATTCCTGGATAGCTCAGTGGTTAGAGCATTGGCGCACTAAGCCAAAGGTCCCGGGGTCGATTCCCGTGTCCAGGTGTCATTTTTCAATTTTCAGAATTTATAATATTTATTTATGATTTGCCCTGTCTATCAATGGGCACGGGTAGATTAGTTTATTAATGTTTCAAACTTTATTTTAATTAATGTGCTAAACTCAGACAACGCTACTTTGTACAAGCAACTGTTTAATTTACTGTTAAATATAAATATATCGATTTAGATAATGTGAAGGGAATAAAAAAGGTATTGTCACTTGTAGGACTTTGATTATGTCATTGATTACGTCACTCAGTACACAACAGTTATGTTTTAATACTAAAACTACCACACAAACACATTATTTTAAATAAGTAGATTAATGACGTTAATAATTGGACATTGGTATTGATTTTAAGCGTTTATTTATTATTTAAAGTTCCTAAATGTGTCCTGGTCTCTTAACAGCTTAGTTTGTCTCCCATATAGCTTGAGTATGTAACGGGTTGGTTTGTGTACTGAATGACGTCATAAACTCAGCCAATCAGATGGCTTTCTCTATCTGGCGTTACCTTTCTATTCTCTTAACATTGTTTAGGTAAGGAATGTTATTATTATTATTATTATTATTATTATTATTATTATTATTAGCACCGCGTCTTACTACCCATTCGGGTTATACGCACTTACGCTAATGTGCAATGGTAGGGTAATTGTGAGATGAAATGGAGGACCTACAGTTTAACGTGGGATCCGAACCACGGTGGAGGCCTGGCATTCCTCACATTCACAAGTTGTGATTAATACACATCTTGTCAGAAGTGAAGGAAGGGTTTGGCAATCAGATAAATCTGTGCCGGGAGCGAGGATTGAACCCCGGACCCTCAGCACAGAAGTCTGACACCTTACCCCTAGACCACCAGGTCACCCGTAAGGAATGTTAATTTTCTTCAGGGCTATCACGTAGACGAGATTCTCGACAAGCTTGGACCAGGTTAAGGGTGGTCTATAAACTGGACTCGACGTATGGTGGAACCGGAAGTGAATCGGATTTACTGCATTTTAAAAACGCTTTAGGATCGAGGTCAGCGCAGCCGGAGTGGAGACTCGTCACATGCTCAACCATTCCGTGAAGGGTATTTGTCATAGCAACCGATGCACGTTGCCAGATTTCTCGACAGCCGCTGGGCATGCCTGCATAGTAGTAACGCGTGAACTCCCGCAATGTGGCAACTATGCTCCCAAGCCTACCCACCACGCGGATCCTAGCCCAGTTTAAATCGAAGTATTAGTGTTTCTGGGTGTTGGAACAAAATGTATTCAGGGCCAATGAATAACGAAAACAAAAACACAAAACTTTAGTTTTTTTTAATAATTCTTAAATCTCGAAAAATCCTTAAGGGTTGCAGGGATTTGAGAGTTTGAAGATTTAATATCTAATACATACATGATAGTTTCCTTTTCTTTATTTTATTTTTTCCCCCTTAATTCATTTCATACTTACAGTATTTGTTCGTTTGAGGTATTTAACGTGCACTTTCTGAACCGACTGATTATATCAACACGCCAGAATTTCTATGAACGAAAGCCGGGAAAGCTATTTTCACATACTTTTCCTGGATTCTTTTAAATGTCCAAAATCGACATGGGACCAACAGCTTTACCTCCCCTCAAAAATAAGTCGTGCTACGGATTTTTATTGCTCAAGAAAAATCTGTTGACTTTGGCTGGGTTTGAACCCCCCGAGCATCAAGTCCTGAGGTGAATACTTTACCCCAAAACCACCAAGATCGACCATATTACTGTAGATGCATAGACACGTGCGTGTATATCACATTCGCTGTTATTTTTATTTTACTTTTTTTTACATTTTTTTTCTCCACATTTTGAATACGGACAGTAAATTAATGGAGCTGTTTGTTGTCTACAGCCATGATATATTATTTTATTTACCCGCTAACGAGAGACTGGGAGTATAGCTAGAAATATAATTTATCAGTATCAACCAGAATTGGGTTCTTCTTTGAAGTTATCAAGTCCACAGTTTTATTTAATCTGAAGTCATCCTGTGTGACGAAATAAAGTCAACATCATAAATAGGAGAGTGTTTTTTTTTAATTAGTAATGAATGTTCCTCCACCAGTGTATAAAGTTCACTCCCATTTATTCCGAAAAATAAACACGACTGGTCAAATACTAATTTAAATAAATATCAATTTTCTTAAAGTAGAACATACCTAAAGTTTTTTAAACGAGTTCAATAAAACCCTTAGCTTGCGTCAATAACCTCATGGTCTAATGCGCTAGTCTCGTGTTGGACTAGACTGTCGATAACTTGGGATCAGGTGGAATTCATGTTTTGGTGTATTGAGGGTGTTTATCCCTAAATTATTTTCCAATATTCTTCTATACAAATGTGGGTACATCACCTCTAAATTAAATATTTTTCCTTGCTAACACATTAGTCTAGTCATTAGTTGATAAGCATTTATTTCGAACGGTTAGTAAAACATGGTGCTAGAAGTAACAAATAAAATGAAAAACACAATCGCATAAACTTTAACATATCATGTATTATAGTTTGAAAAAAAAGTTCATTAAAAACTTTTCAGTAAACTACTTTTAAGTAGCCTAAGCTCTTCTCATAAAAACAAAGACATGTTAATTACAATAAACATTATTTATGTATAGCCTACATTTTAAACCAAATTGTTAAATAATTTTTAACAAATAACTGATTTAAAAAAATAAGTTATTTGTAAGCTACCCTAAAACGATTTTTTACTTGAAAAAAACCCTTTTATTATTTATTGTGAAAAACTATTTCCAGATACCTATTTTGAACTCGATCGGAGTACAGTTTGAAAAACTATTCCCAAATACTCATTTTGAGCTTGATCGGAGTACAGTTTGAAAAACTATTCCCAGATACCCATTTTGAACTCTATCGGAGTACAGTTTGAAAAAAGGCTGCTCTAGAGCTCCAACAGAATTATAAAACAAAATAAAGGCGACCACCCCGGTCAGCGATAAATTATCAATCGCTGTTGGGCCACATGGCTTAAAATACAATGGTGTCTCTCGTTTTATGGAACTACGTCTCTACACTGTAAAAGCTTGTACTCCCTTTCTCCCTTCACATACAACCATTATGGCATGTCAATAAGAAAGAGGGGAAAGAAAATTACGAAACTTCTTATCTCAAGGTAAGGAGGAAAGTTCGCTGCTAGTTCTCTATTATCTTAGAATTGTCTGTTGTGATCCTTTAAAAAATGTACTGTTCTAATTATAGTATGGCTAAATTTAGAGCTTTTTTTTTATCAAGCTCTCAAAGCTTCACAAATGTGATTAAAAGGTCATTGGAAACAAGCTAATGTCACATTTTCATACATTTTTTCTATAAATAATGTCCTAAGCCGTAGATCTGTCCGTGGAGTGTCTCTCTACTGATACAAGGATCCCGGGTTCTATTCCTGCCATGCCCGAAAACTGTATCTTTGGTGAAATGTGGGTTTCCCCTTTCACAGTGATTAATTAAGTGCGAAGGCTCGACGTTGTGTTTGTCCTAAATTTAAGTTAACAAGTGATGTGCTGATTGCTTAGAAGAAGAAAAATCGTACGTTAAATACCTCAAATAAATGAAAAATAAAGTTCTATTGATAAAAATCAAACTATAAAGAATAAGGAAAAAGATCCCCGTTAGAATATTTCGATTTTATTTCGAAATAACTCATCGTAGAACTAGATATCGAGTTAGAGCTTAACGTCTTAGAGGCAATTCCTCGCTTACCAGGGCGGTCCCCCTTATCATCCATATTTAATGTGTGATGGGAGTGCCATTTAGGTTAGATTTGAAAAAAAAAAGTTTGGTTTAAAATAAATAAAATATAGCCTTTGTAGGTGTTTAATTGTAATATTGTTTACCATTACAACTAATAAGTTCTCTCGTTCTGTACTAGTGCGAGTTGTTCGTGACAAATTGAATCGACCCTCGAATCGATCTAAACAAGAACTGTTTCTTTTGCAAGTGGAGGAACAAGGACCCCGTTTTAAGTCTTGACACTGTTGACAACATTTCAACAAAACAACCAAACAGTGATGACAAAATGAGACCTAACAGTAGGTACATTTAGATTAATTTTCCACACATGCTGATATTAAAATTTTTTGTATATCTGTGACATAGAAATCGCGGGAATTGACCAGTACTTGTTTTTTTTACTTTCTCTATACACCTTGGAAAGAAAGTATTGTGAAGGTCAAAAAATTCTAATTTGAGATTTTGATAAATGTTGACGTTTCATGATCCGATTGAACCAAAAAAAGTTGTTTTCGTAATGCCGTCTGTCTGTCTGTATATACCTCAGGCTAGCCAAAACTATTTTACAGATGGGCTAAAATTTGGTATCTGGAGTTTTCGGAATTATATATCTAACCCTAAATATAAGTGGAGTTTACTGAAGGGCCAAAAGATAACAAATCGATTTTCTCAAAATAAGTTTTAACGACTTTGATTAAATTTTAAATCTAGACACTGTTTATTGTTATTAACAAGATGGCAATTTTTATTTTCTCATTAAAATTACTTTGAGGGTACTTTACGTGAGGAAATTTTCCAATTTTCTTAATTTCTCCGCAACAATTTGAGATACGATATAACTTATCATTGTAGAGTTGTAGTAATATTAAAGAAACAAATATTTAAGTTTAAGTATAATTTTATAAAACCAATAATATCTAAGCTACAAGAAAAAAATATATATATACTTTTTAATTCAGGTCAAATAAATTTGATTCTTATGCTCTTTGGTGGACAAAGATACTTCTCTTTTTTCAATTTTTCTCTAACAGTGTTCCTAGTTCCTAATGCTATAGAGTAAGTAACAGTTCATATTATTTAATTTATGATCTTTGGTGTAATGTTTCTACAAAAATATATATACCTATTATTTAGTTTCACAAAATTTACGAGTTTTTAGTAAATGCTTATTTTAAGATAAAAGTGGGATAAAATCTGTGCTGTGCGCCGTTCCATTTATTTTATTATTCAAAATGTTTCTTGTTAAATGACAATACAACCACGAAAAACAGCTAATTGCCATTTTTTTTTCTAGCTCCACGTCTTACTACTCATTCGGATCATACGCTTATGTACTAATTAAGATTATAATTTTTAGTAATTAGTAAGGTTATAATTATATGACGTGTACCAACATTTACGTGGTGGGAGGGTGAAAAATAATTTTGGAAAACCACCCTCAATACACCCGACTGAGACTTGAACCTCGATCTACCCGTCATCGGCAGTATAGTCTACTCAAAGTGACGCGTTATACCACAAGGACCACCGAAGAGGGTTACCATTCTATTAAATATTGCATTATTTAACCATCATCTTATTAAGTATTGACTAGTTTGACTAACACCTTTTTTAAATATTTATTTATTTAACCATCACTTTATTTCACTATTCTATCACTAAACCATTTGACGCTCATTATTTTAAGTAATTCAATTTGCTGATACCGTCCAAAACAAAGGGTCTCCGCGTCTACTAAAATATTGGACAGTTCTACTACAACTGATTGCGTACCTTACGAGCTTCTATAACCTACACTCACCAGGGAGCGGAACCACAGCGGCCTTTTAACTCACCTCCTCCTGCCGCGCGTTTATTGTTCGTTGACCTAACCTAACCTCAAACGCTCAAGGGGCACACCCCTGAGTAATTCGAATTCAGTGTTCCCGAGGGACCCGGCAGGAGAGGAGGACCACTTATCCACCTTTCAGCTCTTTATCTTTTACCATTCCTTCGTCGACATCACCAGTTCATTCTCCCTGGCCCAGTTAATGGTGTCTATCGTTCTCTTTGACTCAGTTGGTAGCGTCTATCGTGCTCTCTGGATAAGTCGGTAGCGTCTATCGTCCTCTGTGGCTCAGTTGGTAGCGTCTATCGTACTCTGTGGCTCAGTCGGTAGCGTCTATCGTGATCTCTGGATCAGTCGGTAGCGTCTATCGTGATCTCTGGATCAGTCGGTAGCGTCTATCGTCCTCTTTGGCTCAGTTGGTAGCGTCTATCGTACTCTGTGGCTCAGTCGGTAGCGTCTATCGTGATCTCTGGATCAGTCGGTAGCGTCTATCGTCCTATGTGGCTCAGTTGGTAGCGTCTATCGTACTCTGTGGCTCAGTCGGTAGCGTCTATCGTGATCTCTGGATCAGTCGGTAGCGTCTATCGTCCTCTTTGGCTCAGTTGGTAGCATCTACAGTCCTCTGTGGCTCAGTCGGTAGCGTCTATCGTCCTCTTTGGCTCAGTTGGTAGCGTCTATCGTGCTCTCTGGATCAGTCGGTAGCGTCTATCGTGATCTCTGGATCAGTCGGTAGCGTCTATCGTCCTATGTGGCTCAGTTGGTAGCGTCTATCGTACTCTGTGGCTCAGTCGGTAGCGTCTATCGTGATCTCTGGATCAGTCGGTAGCGTCTATCGTGATCTCTGGATCAGTCGGTAGCGTCTATCGTCCTCTTTGGCTCAGTTGGTAGCATCTACAGTCCTCTGTGGCTCAGTCGGTAGCGTCTATCGTCCTCTTTGGCTCAGTCGGTAGCATCTATCGTCCTCTTTGTCTCAGTTGGTAGCGTCTATCGTGCTCTCTGGATCAGTTGGTAGCGTCTATCGTGCTCTCTGGATCAGTTGGTAGCGTCTATCGTGATCTCTGGATCAGTCGGTAGCGTCTATCGTCCTATGTGGCTCAGTTGGTAGCGTCTATCGTGCTCTCTGGATCAGTCGGTAGCGTCTATCGTGCTCTCTGGATCAGTCGGTAGCGTCTATCGTGATCTCTGGATCAGTCGGTAGCGTCTATCGTGATCTCTGGATCAATCGGTAGCGTCTACAGTCCTCTGTGGCTCAGTCGGTAGCGTCTATCGTCCTCTTTGGCTCAGTCAGTAGCGTCTATCGTCCTCTTTGGCTCAGTTGGTAGCGTCTATCGTGCTCTCTGGATCAGTCGGTAGCGTCTATCGTGATCTCTGGATCAGTCGGTAGCGTATATCGTCCTCTTTGTCTCAGTTGGTAGCGTCTATCCTGCTCCCTGGTTTAGTTGGTAGCGTCCATCGCACCCCCTGACTCGGTTGCGTCTATCATGATTGCTTTATCTGATCCAGGTATATTGTGTTAACCTATTTTAAATTGTTATATTTCTATATTTTTATTTATTATATTGTATCCGGCAATGGCCGGGGAATTTTTTTTTAGCTTGATGCTCATATGGGGAAGATAGCTATAAAGTTAGTGCCCTAAGTGACCCGGGGACCGACCTGGTTTGTAATTATTTATTTTTTAAATCTAATTAAAATTTTAAAATTCTTGCTTAGAGGTGCACGCTTTCATGCACAGTGGCTGCTGAGTATTTTTTATTTCAGACCTCTGTGTCTGGTCGATATCGCGCAATACTCAAGAACATACAGACAGACAACTCTTCAGTTTATTGAAATAAGATATGGGAGAGTATCGCCTCCCTTTAAATAAGCGTTCCTCTTTATCTCCTCTGGCTTGATATTTGTTTCTTGAATATTCTCTGTCCCTCCTCACACTATTTACGTCATAAGTTTTTATTATCTCGCTCTTATTTTTATCACAGATAGATCACTTTTCATGAAACTTTACTTTACTTTGTTTATTTTCATTTCACTGTCTAGTTGTCTTCTCTGCCTCCTTTTTAAATCTTTCGTAGTTTATCTATTTATCCATCTAGCTTTTATCTCCATTTTCAATTCTATTTCTTTTTTATTTTGTATCAATTCCCCTACACAGTTTTTTAATATAATTCCTTTGTTGCATTGTTATTTTGGTGCGTTTTTACATGTACATATTTTACTTAGTATTCGTTTCTATTTACATAAGTTTCCCTATATTTTAATTTTAATTTAATTATCTTGATTTTTATAAAATTATTATGCTTTCCTTTATTTTATAATTAATTTATAATATATTTTATGTGCCGTGTTTATATTTCTTATCGATCGGTTTTCAACAGTCCTTTCCAATCATTTCAACTGTACAATGTTTTCTATTTTTTTATTTATATGATTTTTATTTAAATTATCTATTTATTTTTTCTGTTTTTCCTTATTATTAATACATTTTCAGAATAACCTTCTCTTACTTTCTATATTCATATTATTTGAATTTATTTTCCTATGAATTCATTTTCTGTTATATTAGTTTCCTTTGGATGTACTATTATTAATATTTATCTTGTTCCATATTAAATATTCACTTTATTCTGTATTTATTCTCATCTTTATGTCATTTTCTTTTTGTTTCCCTCTTTTCATATACTAATAATTTATATATTTTCTTATATTCATTTTGTTTCGTACTATTTTTAGTTATGTTATTATTGAATTTATTATCATAATATATGTATATATTTTTTATTCCCTCAATCTATTTTATTTTACCCTCCTTGCATTTCCATTTCTCACGTCTATTTTTGCCTTTAATTCACGTACTTCCTTTACGCCCCACCCCTCTCATAACCTCACTGATACCCTCCTACCCCCCTCCGATCCAACCCCTTTCTTGTAGTTTAGCATGTGTTGGGGTCACCAGCTGTTACTCACATTAACCCATAAATGCTCCTTCCAGACATTGTTTTTTTTTTTGCCCCGATGGCTAATGGAACCCCCACTTAGCCAACTAGCTTGTCATAATGAGATTATGATTCAAAGTTTACCTACCTTACCTGATGTTAGAATCATTCTCATGAACCGTAATAATAAACATCTTCTATGTATCTTATATAAGTAGTTGTTAATAGCATCATATTAAAAAAAACTTCCCTCTTTTTTTTTCTTTTTATTGAGGCAGGAAAAATGTTCCCAATAGTTTATATTTGAATACATTTATTTACGTTCTAATAAAGTTGCAGTACTACAAATTACGAGTAACAATCTTTCGCTTAAAAGTAAACATTTTTACGCGCTTCGGTGGCCGCGTCGTCTAACACTCTTCTATCAGTTTTTTACTATTATTATTTAGCAACGCGTCTTACTACCCATTCGGATTATACGCTTAAGTACTATTAACGTTAATGGGTTAGGAATTGGGAGGTTGAATATAGAGGAAGTGAGCCCGCATTTGAGTAGAGGAAGAGTGGAAAACCATTTAGGAAACCCCCACTCCCCCAAGTTCACCCGAGCGAGATTTGAACCCCAATATCCCCGTCCTTAGCAGTCTAACTCAACAAGAAACTAGCGTGTTAGCTAAATACGCCACCGAGGTGGGTCCTCTCATAGCTGACTAGACTTGTCGGTGACGGGGAGATCGAGGTTCGAATCTCGGTCGGGTGTGTTGAGGGTAGTTTTACCGAACTTTTTTTCCCTTCTCTCAATCTCTTTCTCCACGCAAGTGCGGGTACACTTCCTTTAAATATTACCTTCCTAATCCCTAAAATCCTTAGCGCAATTAGTACATAAGCTATAAAACTAACAGTAATAAGTAATATGCGGTGCAAAAAAGCCTTTTCATTGAAAAAAAATGTTTATTTGGTTATTATTTGTTCACTAATTTTATGTAGCAGAGAGAAATAAATGGCTTATATTTGATATTAATATTAATAACATTATCATTCACAGCTATCTTGCTTTTATTTTTAGGCCGCGTCTTACTACCTGCTACGCTAACGAGCCACGGATGAAGAAAGTTGAATTCAGAGGAGGTGTACCTGCATTTGCGCGGAGATAGAGTGGAACACCATTTGGGGAACACAACACTCATTACACCTGACCGAGGTTCGAACCCCGATATCACTGCCATATGACAGTCTAACACAAGAGTAACGCCTTAGATCATGCGGCCACCAAAGCAGGTAGGTATGTTAAAACTCAATTAAGGTAGTTTACTGATAACAGATTTTTTTTTAAATTGTGTTCTCAACTATAATTGACTAAATGAGAAATTATGTACGTTTATGATTATCATTTATTTAAAGTGTATTTCTTTATAATGCTCTCTAGTTTCAAATGTATATTAAAGTGTATTTCTTTATAATGCTCTCTAGTTTCAAATGTAGGACAGTTGCATTATATTATGAATGGTAAAAGTAATAGTAAAAGCGTTATTTATAAATGAACTATGCGAGCACTGCTCAAACATGTGCAAATATTTTATTCAAACAAATGAATAATATAAACACTTGATGAACTCTCTACAAACTCACATGAAAATATAATTTACTGTACATCACGTCAATAAAACACACACACACACACAAAAGTTGACCAAAATGTAGGAAAGAAATTAAACAAGCTACAGAATTAAAGATACACTAAAAACATGTTAATTTTTAAATAATTGGTATTGAAGTTTGTTCGAGTTAGTGAGAACTCGTATTAAGCGGGAAACTACAGCAATACAGTATTTTACACGAATTTTAAATTACAGTTAAATGACTTTGAATCAAATTGTTATTTATTTAACTAATGTATAACACGTAATATATACTGTAATTATTTTCCGTTACAGGAAAACACATTGTGTTGACTACAACATGTAAATTTTAAGCATATTTCAATTGAATTAATTTTTTCTCCCCATTTTAGGAAGAGTGTTTTTGGGTTATCGGAAATTTCGGACTACCGGGGTTTAACTGTAGCTATTAGGTCTAAAGGCGTCACCTTCACAAGAGACTATACCTCCTATGATGGGGAGATCGGGGTTTGAATACTACCGGTCAGGTGTACCAAGGGTGGTTTTTATAAATTGATTTTCCCTTCCCCCCTCCACCGTCAAGCAAATATTTGTATACCTCCTCTAAAAGTCAATCTTCCTCATCCCAAACACATTAGAGTAATTATTACATAAGCGTATAAATAGAACAGGTAGAGAAATTAATTGACAATAAAAACCTATTAAATTGATAGAACATATTTGCGAAGTGGATATAAATACTCTAAATTGACTTTCTAAATACTCGCTTTGGTGGCCGTATGGTCTAAGGCACTAATCTCACAGTAGACTAGACTGCTGAATATAGGGAGATCAAGGTTCGAATCTCAGTAGGGTGTACTGAAGGTGGTTTTCCACTCTCATTCCACGCAAATGCCTTCTCACTTGTTATAAATATAACCTTACTCATCTCTAAAACTGTCAGCGTAATTATACTACTATAAAGCCACATGGCTGACTCACTCACTCACTGACATTAATGTTTACCCACTTCCAGATGAGCTAGAAACTTGAAATTTGGCAAAATTATAGCGTCCAGCCTGTAACCGACGGGAAGATTCCAAAAGGTTCCAAATAATTAGTTTTTAAACCCCGAAAAAATTCAAAACAGTTGAGCAACTTTAAAGTCGGTGCGGACCTTTCTTTGGAGGTCTCTTGTGGCTAAACGGTAAGACCTATCAAAAAACGGATTGTACCAGCAGCTGCGGATTTGGGGAGATCCACAAGTTTGGTCCTATTACTTTTTGTCGTACCTCCATCGGTTATACCTTAGATAGAGTTAGAATGTTTGATTTCAGGGAAATTTTGCACATATTCCACACATTTTTTAATTTCAAAACAACGCTGGAATTACATTAGTTTACATCCACTTTCAAAGAAAAGTCACCGGGGGTTTCTGCCCCCAACGAGCAAAACGAGTTAGTATATAAGCGTATAGCCCGAACGGTTAGTAAGACATGGAACTAAAAAACAACTTTCGAAATGTCACAAAAGGCCAAAGTAAGTGAGAACCAACTATTTCAATCCCTCCCGAGAGTCTTTACTTTCAAAAATGTCTCACTTTTTTTTCCCTCCCCTTCTTTTCGGCAATCATCTAATTCCCTTCTCTCTCCCATGCCTCTCTTTCTTCCCGGCTTCTCTTTACATCAAGCTAAAAGTCCTTCACACATATGGATGGTCTTCCTGTTTAATATGGAGCAGTTTCAGATAGATTCTTTCATTTCAGTAAAATAATTATTTTATCCTTTTCTCTTTCACTCCGATTCGTTTCATTCCTTTATATATATATATTTTTTTATGACTTTTCATTTTTTTCTTCACTTTCATTGATTTCTTTTGTCTAAAAAAAAAATGTATCTCAGAGTCTTCTAGAATATGCCAGCTGATTACATTTTCGTGAAGTCAAGTGATAATCCATACATTTCCTATCCCGTAATTTCGCAAGAAATGGACCGGAAAATATTCGTACTAAAATATAGAAAAGAGATTGAGTTATTCTGAAGAAGAAGGAGGGTGTATTTTAATAACCAATAAACCCTGGAAGAATCTACGTAACAGCTCTGACGTCAAAACTTTTATAAAATAACGTTGATGACGGTATAATATCTTTACTAATAGTTGCTAAACTAAATAATGAGTTTTAAAAATCAATTTTAACAAAAGTTTTTTTTTGGTCATAATCGTGAGTTCCTAATTCAAGTATTATTTTGACATTCATTTAAAATATAATTTTTTAGTAGCACTGTGTCTTACTACCCGTTCGGGCTATACCCCTTTGTACCAATTACGCTAATGGTTCCTAAGTAATATTAATAAGAATTGTACCCACATTTGCGAGGAGGTGGAAAACTATTTTGGAGACACCATTAGCACACCCGAATGAGATTCGAACCTATATTTCCCCATCATCGCCGGACTAATCTCCTGCGAGGGTAGCGCGTTAGACCATACGGCCACCGAAGCGGGTAAAGATTAAAATTAAAAATACAAATCGATCAAAAAAGGTTAATTTAAATAATTTAAGAGGTCATTTCTGGCTACAGATACAGAGGTACCGTGTTCAATCCCCATCGTTTCAGATTTTTCTGTGAAGCATTTGGGCTCAGCCTCTTGAGCACAAATGAGGAGCTACTTGAATGGTTAAGGGTTCGATTCCCGTGTTCAGGTGTGATTTTCCAATTTATTCGAATGTTATTCAGTTACTGCTGATCTCCGTAATTATAATCATTCATCGCCCAAGCCTCGAATTTCATATATAATGGATCATATAGCACTGCTTTCTTACATATTAATTCATAGGTCAAATTTTTCCAAGATAGAGAGATGGCAACTTAATATTTGAATTTTCTTAAAACACACACTGTACTACTGTACACATATGTTTAACCGTCTTAAATGTATTGAATTTTATTTTTAATTAAATGACGTTGGATCCTTTGCACGATAAATTATCACTTAAAACCTTAATCCATCACAATCTTGATTATTTAAAAAAACACTTATTAGATTAGATTTAAAGAGGTAAAATACTATTATTTTTCGAAGCTTGTTTTTAAATAACGTATAAAACTACTCTCATACGTCTATCCCATTCTTTGCCTGGAGACAGCGTGTAGGGTAAATTTCGTGTCGCACGGTTGTCGACTTGTGCGTGCATATGAAAACTTCTCAAATTACCATATAGATGGGGTTGGCGTCAACACTATATGAATATTGCGTTTCATGCTTCTAGAATAGTTCTTATATTATACAAGAGTAATTTACATTTCCAAACATCAAGACTTCCTATCTTTTTCAACTTTATGTTGGGGGGGAGTGGCGGGGGTTACTTTGAATTAATACAATGCCATTTGCAATACAGTAATTATTTCTTGTAAAGCCGCCTGCGTGGGAATAAATGACACAAGTTGATAAAGAGTAGCTCATAACTTTAGAATAAGGAGGCTTTTTGATATTGAGCATTCTTAAGGTGGTTGTCTATTGAACACGAGTAAAGAGTATTTTTTTCAGTTTTTATATCAAAATAATTTTTTGACCAAAATAAATAAAGAATTGCTCCAGTAGAAACAAATAGTTTAATTTTATTCACATGGTGATATCAACAGCTGCTGAATATCTGTCGAGGGTGTCCTGGAATTTAATGACAACTTTTTATTTTCATTTTAAAAGTTTCTCATCTAATGACGCTATGCTCATGACAGATATTCAACAACTGTTGATATTCCCATGTGGAGACAACTTAATTATATATTTCTATTGAAGCAATATTTTATTTATTTTGGCCAAAATTGTTTTACTATAAAAACTGAAAAAACGCTGCCCTTTCACGTTCCCTACACGTTCACATTAAAGGTAAATGAAGGGTACATTTTCCACCTTTCTCATCCTAAACCCCTGTTAGTGTAAATATATGGAGATCTCTGATGAGTAAAAATATTGAAGCACTTAATTAATAATTATACTTCTTCGTTTCATGATTTGGAAGTCTAAACTTCACTGTCAGCTAGTGATGATCATTCCCTGGAAAATTTGGATTTGTGGTAATAATTTCAGATAATTGAATCACATAGGAAGACTTTGATTGTAGTTTCTGGAGTACAGTAAAACCTCAGAACTCCATAATTCCAGATAGTACAAATTAAATTTTTGAAAAACCGGGACAAAAATCAAATTTAATATGTTTTATTGGTTAAAAAAACTCAACAGTTAAAAGAAAATTGTAAGAAACCTTGATAGTAAATTCTTCATATTTATATGTTGTAGTCAACACAATGCTACAGTACTGTAAAAAAATATATACTGTAAATGTCGAACTAGTTTTATACACCACTTAAATAACTGAACATTTTCTAAGACTAATCCAACTGTAATTCAAAATTTGTGAAAAATACTCCCCCAACCCCCTTGCAGACGTTTCCATATTCTCCCTTTTAATTCGAATTTTCGCTAATCGGAACAAGTTTTGGACCCAATTATTTCGGATTAGCGAGGGTATACTGTATTAACAGACCACCTTTGTAGTCTGGTGGTCAAAGTTCTTGGCTAAAGAACCGGGTTCGATTCCCGACGCTTCCAAAAATATATCTGTGAATCGGTGAGTCTGGAACGGGGTCAGCTGAGCCTCGTGAGGACAAATGTGGAGATACTTTAATAAAGAAGTAGCGTCTCCTGTCTAGAAAACTGAGAGTAACGGCTAGAGGGCTCATTGTGCTGACCACCTGACACCCTCTATCCTCAAATGTCGGCACTATTACCGCTGACGGTGGCGGCCTCTTGGTCAGTATAGCTCTCTTGCCGCTTCACACCATGAGTTTATATATATATATATATATATTATATATATATATATAAACCTCATGGTGTGAAGCTGCAAGATATATATATATATAAACTTCATGGTGTGAAGCTGCAAGATATATATATATAAACTTCATGGTGTGAAGCTGCAAGATATATATATATAAACTTCATGGTGTGAAGCTGCAAGATATATATACATATATATATACTGTATTAACATATATTATCAACAGCACTGTGGGAGCTCCAGGTCTTATGAAGAAAACCTTTATCTTCGTTTTCTCTCGGTTAACTGTTGCCAAATCTCCTTGCTCTGTTATGTCTGAAGGTAGTGTACTGGGGTAAGAAGGAGCTACTGGCAACATCGACGAACCAGCGTTGCCAAACTTATCATCTATTTGAGGGAAGATTGACCACACGAAAACAATATAATTACAACGCTGTTTCCCAACAGTAGCCATGCAGTTCCCCCCAAGAGATTAAATCCAATGTAGTGACAGACTCGACCACCTCGCGCTCTAGTAGGTACGTGATTGTGAGAAAAGAAGTGGAGTCACTTTTATCATTTTATTGTGACTCTTTTGTTTCTGCTGTTAACGTCCTTAGGTATAATTTAAACCTAAGTAAAATCTATAAAAGTTGGGATTCCTTGATTGCATTCGTTCCATCTAAATAATAATCTGAAATATCCCAGAAAAATGTAATTAAAAGAAATTTTGTTTTGTAAATTTTTTTTTCAACACGTAGAATTTTCCGTCTCATATCTCTAGCACCAAACCGAGGCACTAGCTCATCAAATAGTGTAGTAAAAAGGATCATATTGGAAGCTCATGTGTTATATTGTTTTGTTTTTTGTTAACATTCCAGAAAACTTCTTTAGATTTATTTATTTTTCCGTTGGTAGCTCCACATTTATTCTCTGATATGTTATGTGATTCCACGATGGTAAAAAGCTTCGCTTCAATCGTTCTAAATTTATAAGATTCTACTTCTTTGTGACCCGTAGCATTATTATATTTTGGCGATACCAATTCTACTTTTATTTTATCTGAATTATTTTTATTTTAGTTTCATAAAAATATTAAAATTCTACAATGATAGAGTCGGTGTTTTACAGCTTAAAAAAAAGTTCAGGTTTTGTATTAAAACGATGAAGATCAGCCAACGTACCATGAAATGAGGTCGTGATAAAATGGAACAAAGCGTTATCATTCTAAAAGCTGACCAAAATTACATTTCAAACATTTTTCTCGTTTCATGAAGTTTCATGAATTCAATACTATTTTACTTTTAACAATTTTAATTAATATGTGTATATACTTTTTTTTTAAGTATTTAAAAATCCATCCATTATAAAATGTACTATACTGATTACTGAAAATAAATAATATGCCTTATAGTATCTCTGTCCAAAAAAGATAAACAAAAATGTTGTTTGGGTCTTTTAAATGTTAGCAGTTTATTTATTTTTACATGCCCCACAACTTTAATTTTTCCATCACATCTAACTATCCTTATGATCTGTTTCGGTGGCCACATGGTCTAACGCGCAACTCTCGCAGACTGCCGATAACGGGAAGATCGAGGTTTGGATCTCGGTCGGGTGTACTGAGGGTGGTTTTTCCTAAGTTATTTTTCAACTCTCTCTCTATCCATGCAAATGAAAGTACATTTCCTCTAAATATAGCCTTACTAATTCCTAAAATCATCAGCGTAATTAGCACATAAGCGTATAGCCCAAACGGGTAGTAAGACGCGTTACATTTTTTAGCACCGCTTCTTCCTACTCGTTCGGGTAATAATTATGTACTAATTACACTAATGATTTTAGGGATTAGTAAGGTTATATTTAGAGGAAATGTACTCGCATTTGTATGGAGAGAGTGGAAAAGTAATTTAGGAGAAAAAAACCTTCAGTACACCCGACCTAG
The DNA here is from genome assembly GCA_033556935.1 of Timema podura. Taxonomy (NCBI): domain Eukaryota; kingdom Metazoa; phylum Arthropoda; class Insecta; order Phasmatodea; family Timematidae; genus Timema; species Timema podura. Next base: position 51,490,663 of record JAVRXN010000012.1, on the reverse strand, counting down.
ATTCGAACCTCGATCTGCCCGTCTTAGGCAGTCTAGTCTAACACGAGAGTAGCGCGTTATATCATGCAGCCACCGAAGCGGGCAACGCATTGCTTATAAAAAAAATCACCAAGAAGCCGGTTTATTGCGAGTGTGACGCCTTCTCGAACTATTCGACCACCGTGAGCGGGTGAACTTAGACATACAAATCAAATAACTCAGTCCCGTCTTTATCTGGAATACAAACCTCGTGTATTGATCCACCCACCAAAGATTCGTCTTATTTCTTGTTGTCTCGACTGTTTTTCTTTGTGTTATTTTCTTGGTCTGAAGCCAAGTAAGCCCTCCCCCTACTTTTCCACCCCTTACAAACCCCCTAAAGCCACCAGGAAACCTCCATAAGTCACGTTTTACCCACGTCTACCAAGATGTAGCAGTGGCATCAACATCTATAACACATGTATTATCAAAACCACACATCACACACACACACACACACACACACACACACACACACACACACATACATACTGAGGATAGGCCGTTTCTTGGGTTAGAGCGTTAGAACACAAGGAGCGTTCAGGAATTCTACGGGTCTACAAAATCGCGCGGGAATTTATATTACTGAACCCCTCCCACCTCCCAGCCCCCCAAGGAATTATTTTTAGATGAGGATTCGACTTCGATATGTTTGGTTTTCTTATCTTTGGTAAAAAAAAAATTGCCCGTTTCGGTGGTTGCATGGTCTAACGCGTTACTCTCGCAGTAGACTAGACTGTCAATGACAGAGAGATCGAGGTTCGAATCTCAGTCGGGTGTGTTGAGGGAGTTTTTCTTTACAAAATGGTTTTCAACTCTACTCTCTCGCAAATGCGGGTACAGTTCATATAAATATAGCCTTCCTAGTTCCTAAAACCATTTGCGTGGTTAGTACATTGGAGTATAGCCCATACGGGTAGTAAGACGCGGTATTTTTTTAAAGTAAAAAAGTACGTTATACAGTACCGATTATCCGATAGTCGGTTTTATCCTACATTTTGTAGGGTGGGTACGAAACTATTAGAAGATTAATAATTTGAAAATTATCACTTTGGTCACAAATTAAATATTCGCTAGTTAAATTACAACAAACTACATGCTGGACTTTTTCACTTTTTGAAGATAATGTCACTCAGGTGAGCCCCATTGGACGTCAAACAAACCTCGGCGCGTTGTCCATCCCTTTTCAACATATATAGTATAATAGTATATAATTAAAGTATATTATTATTATTAGCACAACGTTTTACTGCCCATTCGGGTTATACGCACTTACGCTAATGTGTAATGGTAGGGTGATTGTGAGATGAAAGGGAGGACCTACAGTTTACCGTGGTTCGGATTCCACGTTAAACTGTAAGTCCTCCATTTCATCTCACAATCACCCTACCATTACACATTAGCGTAAGTGCGTATAACCCGAACGGGTAGTAAGACGCGGTGCTAATAATAATAATAATAATATGATTAGGAAGGCTTAATTTAGCTGAATTGCATCCGCATCCGCGTTTAAGTAGAGTAGAAAACTATTTATGAAAAACCACGCGATAAGTGTCGACGATTCATGACCCCCTGAAACCAAAAACATTGTTTTCGTGACGTCTTCTGTCTGTCTGTCTGTCGGTCTAGAGCCGAAACAAATTTTATCAATCGGGCCAAGACTTTATATCTAGGGGCTTTCATAACGTACCCCCGAGGAGTTTTTGGAATTAGATATTCAACTCTACGATTAAGGATAGTTTATTAAAGGCTAAAAAGAGAAAAAAAAAATTCTCGAAATCTATTCTTACCAATTTTAATAAACTTTGTATCTAGATATTGGTTTAGCATTACAAACAAAATGGCTACCTACTCTCATTTTCCCATGAAAATGACTTTAAGGGTATTTTAAATATGTGGAGATTTTCAATTTGGATCATATATTCGTAACTAATTGAGTTAATAAATAACTTAGCATTATAACTCTATAATATTAAAAGTAAAAGAATATTTTATTTTAAATATTAATTTTTTCAACCCAATAGTTTATGAGCAATAAGCAAATAACTTAGCATTATAACTCTATTATATTAAAAGTAAGAAAATATTTATTTTAAATATTAATTTTTTTAAAACCAATAGTTCACGAGCAATAAGCAATTAATATTTTAATTTTTTTATGCAGTTCTTTTAAACAGAGTTTTTTTAAGCACTACGTCTTTCTAACCATTCGGGTTGTACGCTAATTGATTGTTATACTCTTTGATGAGTATTCATGTCCCTTTTTCTCAATGTTTCTTAAACAGTGGCTTTTATTTAATTTATCTTATCTTTGGTAGAGTATTTCTACAACAACTTATCACAAATCTTACGAGTTTTAAATAATTACTGTATTTATTTTAAAATAAAAGTGCGAGAAATTCTGTTCAATGTACATTTTTTTTCTCGTAGTAAGATAGATATATATAACTTGTGGGGCAAATAAAAATTCATAACTGGGCCGCAATTTTTCCATGTCTGCCTTAAGCCATTTGACAACAGAGGCAAGTTCTGTGAAACTATTTGCAGCATTTTGATCAGTTTGTCATTGATTATATTTGTCATAAACCACTCATAAATATACATGGAAACACCACAACAATAAAATTCAATATTGGAGTAAATTTGTACTTTACACCTTGTTGTTCATTCTATCGGTCTGGCAATGATTGGATCTAATGACTTTATGAATGAAGCAAAACACACGAGCATTTATAAAATTATGTGACCATTTCAAAGAGTTATTTTGAAAACATGTTAATAAACAAAGATAATGAAACCAAAATGCAATAAATAATTACTCTAGCGAAGGAATTTCTGCGTTTTGAAAATCATACAGCTCATTAAAACCGTTTAGTTTAGTTGCCGTGCATGTATTTGCGGCGAATAATGTATTTTTACAATAAATATGCATAATTAATTATGAAGTTATAATTAAATATCAAACATGAAAATTATCTTTGAGGCGGAGGAAATATTTTTAATGTCACTGTCAGATAGGCTACAGTAAACAAAAACATAAATGGTTTATAATTACTAACTTAGAAGAGAAACTAACTGAACTTAGTTTACGCGCAAAACCATAAAATAACTGAAAAAAGTACCTAAATTTAAAATGTATCAGCACGCTTATGGTGTTTCTATTGTCATTGTCATTGTCATTATTATTGTTATTATTTTTATTATTATTTTTATTATTGTTATTGTTGTTATTGTTATTACTGATGTTATTGTTAATGTTATTGTTAATGTTATTGTTAATTTTATTGTTATGTTGTTGTTATTATTATTATTATTATTATTATTATTATTATATTATTATTATTATTATTATTATTATTATTATTATTATTATTAGTACCACGTCTTACTACCCGTTTGGGAGTGTTTCTCTTACGTGGAAGCATTGTTACAATGAACAACAAAATAAATAGTTTCAAATTTACTATCAAAGAAAAAACTAAATAAACCTAATTTACACGCAAAAGCATAAAATAATATAAAAAAAATTCTTTGTTGATCAAAATAGATAGAAATAAAATTAATGATATTAAATATTATATTATATTATATTCATAAAGAATAACCATTGTTAACGTGTTTTAAGATACATATCAGTTTCTCAATAGGTGTCAACATTTTAAAAACAAAACATATACATACGTGATCTAGCCTACCTTCAAAATATGCTCTTGTCAAGTTTCGTGAAAATTGGTTCACGCATTTGACAGTAATCGTTGAACAAACGGGCATATGAATTAACAGAAGGTCGAGTTAAATCTGCTACACTAAGTCATTAACATTAAATTAATTGTCGTTATTTTTTTGTCACTACAAGCCCACACGATAATATTTAAAATAAAAAACATATTTTTTAATATATAGATTAAATTCACTCAATGAAATTTCAATTCTCAGCTATGACATTACCCGTTTCGACGGCTGCATGGTCTAACGCGTCACTCTCGCAGTAGACTGGGACTACCAATGACGGGGATATATGAGTTCGAATCCTGGTTGGGTGTACTGAGATTGTATTTTCCTAAACTATTTTCCACTCTCCCTCCATTCAAATGGGGGTACACTTCATTTAAATTAAACCCTTCCGTATCCCTAATATATTAGCGTAATTAATACATAGGAGTAAATCCCGAACGGGTAGTAAGACATGGTGCTTAGGGGGAAAAATAGCTATGACATTTCCCTATATATATATATATATATATATATATATATATATATAATATATATATATATATATATATAGGAAATGTCATAGCTATTTTATATATATATATATATAAACCCACCTCTGACACCATTAGACTCCAAGGCTACACCCATCCTTTTACTCCATCCATTAAATATGCATGCTCCATGCACAGAGTCTTAGCTAATCCCTATCTTATTTTCCAGTGTACGCGCATCGTAATAAAGGCATTTACCACCCCCCCACTCCCCCAGTGAACTATTGTACGACCGTTAAAACCAGTCACAGGACTAAGCTAACCCGGTTCGCGTTATGACGTCTCGTTCAAACTAACTCAAGCACGTATTATATACTAGGCGGAAACTTTTTAGAAAATACGAACTTCTTTATTTCTTTTATCCGCGTTCAACATTGATTACATTTTATTATTTTATTAGTGTTATTTTATAGGTATTTATGATATCTATCAAAAATGGTGAGACTGTAAATACAACATCCAACGGTTGCATCGTGGAAATTAGTAAGGCATGGAAAAAAACCGTAATCAATAAGATTTTTTTGAAAATTGAAGGCAAAAAATATAAAATCAGCATAGAGTATACCTTTTATTGGTTTAACACTTGAACTATAATGCTATTTTTAAAGGATAGATTACGTCTTAGTTACCTGTTTGGTGGTAAAAAGCTTCGGTAAAACATCATTACATTGTTTAGGATGGAACCTGATCTATAGCATAGAAGTTTAAAAGATATTTGCATGGACAAGCCATCTGAAAAACTATCCTCATTAAATTCTGAATCGTAGATATAACTTGATTCTCAGTTAAAGTCTTAAAATTAATTAAAGTCTATGCCACTGTAATTTAAATTTGTAAAAATCTAAATTTAGTTAATAGAATTGTTATAATCCAATAAATTCGATCCAAAATTTGTATAAGAGTCCTTCTCACAGTCTTAAATTTTTAAATTTTGTGTGAAAATAGTTTCTCCACGTTTAATACGAATTTTCATCTAATCCAAACAAGCTTCGTCCAACATGTATTAACGAGTCTACACTTCTAATTTTTAGTTTAAAGTGCAAATTTCTTCCATTAAATCGATTTAAGGTACAGTAGCCAAGGAGCCAGTTTCAATGGCTGCATGGTCTAAGGCGTCACTTTCACGTTGAATTGGCCTGTTAGAGACGGATATATTGGAGTTTGAATCCCACTCGGGTCCACTGAGTGTGATTTTTCTACATGATTTCCCACTCTCCTTCCACGCAAATGCTGGTGGACTAGCTCTATAAAATTCTTCCTTCCTCATTCCAACCCATTAGAGTAATTACCATGTATGCATATTACCTGAACAGGTAGTAACACGTGGTGTAACGTAGTGATGGGCGTGTTTGATTTCCTCCACTTGGTAGGTTGGGGGGGGGAGGAGGAATCTAATTACTTCACTTTGGCGGTGGTGAGGCGGAAAGGAAATATGGGGGGAGGGGTTGGGTTCCTTCACGACACCTGAAGGAATGGATTATAAGTATAGATGGTTAATTTATATATATATATACTTATAGTTCTTACCCAACCTAACTTAACCTAACCTTTCCTGCGTTAACAGAATGTTGTTCTTATTTAATTCTGTAATTTACTGTGCTAAGATCCCTCCTTGAGGTGTCGTGGAGGAACTCGACCATTGCTATCGGACTAATTATCTCCGTGGAGGAACTTGACATCCCTGATGGTGATGGTAGTGTCAAGGGGGTGTTTAAGTATCCAAAAGAGAACTACTTTATTCAAATCTAGAGGATCACGGGATCAAACCCCACGATTGTTAAATGTTTATGTTCGAAAAGAGGACTAATATACATGCTATGGGTAAAGTCCATATCCAGATAAATTCAATATTACCCAGATAATGTTGACGTTATCAAAAATACGTGGATAATTTTGACTAATAGGTGATTGAATAGTGTTTTACTAAGTTTATCCAGATAATATTAACACTATCTAGCCACACTTGGATAGTGGCAATTTCTATGGTTGAGGCTAGGTTAGTTAGGTTAGGTTAGGTTAGGTTAGGTTGGTGGAATATAAAGAATTAAATGAGGAATTTTGAATGTTAGTGCACTGCCACGATCCAAGTTGTCCAATTTCGAAATCATGTTTAAAAATAAAATTCGTATTGAAACGTGCTTAGTTTTACAAATATTATCCCACGTTGTCTAAGTCTTGCTGGTTAGTGTCGATATTATCCGGATAGTGTCGTAAATGAGATAAATTACTTTCTATTTCTGACTTTATCCACTGACCTTGGATAATACTGACATCTCCCGGCTAATCTCGACATTATCCAGACTTCGCACACTACCCGATATATATATATATATATATAAATAAATAATATGATTTTGTTAGGAAGAACAGTAGAAGTTAGTGACTAAAGTTACTAAAACAATTTTAATATATTCATACATAAAGTGATGTCATATGAAGATGTTACTGTTGATAGATATTATCAATATTTATAAAGTTACACAAATAATATAGTAAAATGTTATCAATGTTCACTGAAATAAAAGATGTTTGAATTTTCTCTACTGTTCTTCCAACCAAAATCAGGTTAATAAATTTATCTGTTAATCTTGTTTGGTATAATGTTTATTAGTAGACATTCTCAGATTCATAACTAGCTAAACAACTTCATCGTTTTAATTATTATTAATAGCACCACGTCTTACTACCCGTTCGGGTTATACGCACTTACGCTAATGTGTAATGGTAGGGTGATCGTGAGATGAAATGGAGGACCTTCAGTTTAACGTAGAATCCGAACCACGGTGGAGGCCTGGCATTCCTCACATTAACAAGTTGTGATTAATACACGTCTTGTCAGAGGTGAAGGAAGGGTTTGGGCAATCAGATAAATATGTACCGGGACCGAGGATTGAACCCCGGACCCTCAGCACAGAAGTCTGACACCTTACCCCTAGACCACCAGGTCACCTAATCGTTTTAATAATAATATATTTCAGTTATCGGTGATCGCACGATTTAAGGCAGAGATTTACAACTGGCGGCCCGCGATACCTTATTTAGCGGCCCACGAAGTTTCTTGGAAAGGTAACCTACTGTGGTAAAATTGTTATTTTTAACCGAGAAACGTTAGGTTGAGAAAAATCCATGAAAGCTCCAAATGATGTTCATGTTTAATTCCTTCCTTGAAGTGCATGTACATTACCTCAAATAAAAAAAAATAGCGAAAAATCTATTTTGTCAGTTTTAGTTTTGTATCTCGTTGGCTGTTACAACGCTATCCTTGTAACACTGTGTCCGTTTATTTAATGGAACTGATAACTCTATTCTATTAATTTATAAATATTCAAACGGAACTCTGATCCTAAATGATTAATTTTTTTAAGCACCGTGGTTTACTACACGTTCGTGTTATACGCTTATATAGTTTTTTGTTTTTTTATTTAGCACCACGTCTTACTACCCGTTCGGGTTATACGCTTAGGTACTAATTACGCTAATGGGTTAGGAATTGAGAAGGTTGGATATAGAGGAAGTGAACCCACATTTGCGTGGAGGGAGAGTGGAAAACCATTTACGAAAAACCACCCCCAGTTCACCCGACCGAGACTCGAACCTCGATTTCCCCGTCCTCGGCAGTCAAGCTCAACACGACTAGCGCGTTAGCCAACTAGGCCACCGAGGCGGGTGAATATTTATTCTAATATTTTAAGGGATGAGTAAGGTTATATATATTTTAAAGTAAGTGTACCTGTAAGTGTGTGATAGGAAAAAGACAAACCATTGGGGGAAAAAAACCCTCAGTACACCCGATCAAGATTCGAACCTCAATCTTCCGGTCATCGTCATTATAGTCTACTTTGAGAGTAGCGCGTTAGATCACGCAGCCACTGAAGTGGGTGAAAATGAAAATTAGAGTCTACGTGTGCGAGTAAATTAGAAAGGGTGTCATTAGCTTTGATTATCCTCTATGTTTCGGGATGGAGAAAGATGTGTTGCGGGGGAGGGAGAGGGGGAAGGACGGTTCTTCGGTTGACAGAGGGGGGGAAGGAGGGAGGTAGTAAAATGGAGTCGTGTAAGTTTTTGAAGAAGATTTTAGGCAAATCCATTAATGCGGTTCATGCTGCTAACCCAAGAAGCCTCCCTTGTTCTAAGGATTTGAGATCGTGTTAGCTATGTCACAGGGGTGTGACGTCACGTCCGTGATGTGACGCGTGAGATGTAATACGTGCTCTGCCATGACGTAAATTGGAAATTACGTCGTTCGACTGGCTTAACACAAGAGATGTATCGTCAAGGTAATAATCTATTAGAGAAATAGAATGACATTTACTAGATGTCTCTAAGTTTAACTGATGTTGATAGTTACATTGATTTTGAGTTAGTGTTATTATTATTACTATTAGTATCACCGCATGGTCTAACGCGCAACTCTCGCAGTAAATTAGACTGCCAATGACAGGGAGATCAAGGTTCGAATCTAGGTCGGGTGCACTGAGGGTGATTTCTCCAAAATTGTTTTCCACTCTCCCTCCACGCAAATTCTGGTACACTTCATTTAAATATAATCTTCCTCATCCTTAAAATCATTAGCGTTATTATTACATAAGCGTACATCCCGAACGGGTAGTAAGACGCGGTGCTAAGAAATGTAATAATAATAATAATAATAATAATAATAATAATAATAATAATAATAATAATAATAATAATAATAATTTCATAGTGTTGTTTTTGTCATTATTGATACATCTGAATCGTGTATCTTTACTTTCTGAGACCCCTCAGTGAGAGAAAGTACTGTGAGCGTCAAAATAAAATAAAATTAGATCTTTTTATAGATTTCTACGTCTAATGACCCAAAGGTTTTTTTGGGATGCCATTAGTCTGTGTGTATGTGTGTGTGTATTTATGTATTCAAAGTGTGTGTATGTGTATATGTGTATGTGTGTGTATTTATGTATTCAAAGTGTGTGTATATGTGTATGTATGTATGTGTATATGTTTGTATGCATATAGGCCCAAGTGTATGTATGTATATATGTTTGTATGAATATAGGCCCAAGTGTATGTATGTATATATGTTTGTATGCATATAGGCCCAAGTGTATGTACATATTTATGTATATATGTGTGTATATGTATATATGTGTATATGTTTGTATATATGTAGGCCCAAGTGTATGTATGTGTACGTGTGTGTGTGTACGTGTGTGTGTGTACGTGTGTACGTGTGTATGTGTGTATGTGTGTATTGTATGTGTGTATGTGTGTATGTGTGTATGTGTGTATGTGTGTATGTGTGTATGTGTGTATGTGTGTATGTATGTATGTATGTATGTATGTATGTATGTATGTATGTATGTATGTATGTATGTATGTATGTATGTATGTATGTATGTATGTATGTATGTATGTATGTATGTATGTATGTATGTATGTATGTATGTATGTATGTATGTATGTATGTATGTATGTATGTATGTATGTATGTATGTATGTATGTATGTATGTATGTATGTATGTATGTATGTATGTATGTATGTATGTATGTATGTATGTATGTAAGTGTATGTAAGTGTATGTAAGTGTATGTAAGTGTATGTAAGTGTATATGTTTGTATATATGTAGGCCCTGTGTTATGTATGTGTACGAGTGTGTATGTATATTATATATATATATATATAAGTGTACGTTTGTGTATATGTGCGTCCTCGGCTTAGAGCCAAACCATTTTACCTATTGGGATAAAATTTTGTAACTAGGGTTCTAAAAGCGTCCACAGAGGAATTTTTGAAATTATACATCCAACCCTAAAATTAAGGCTAGTTTACTTAAGGCCTACAGGAGAAAAGTATCAATTTTTCTCAAAATTGACTCAAACGAATTTGATTAAAATTCGTATCCAAGCACAGCTTAACATTACAAACAAAATGGTGCATCTCTTTTATTTTTCTTCAGAAAAACGTCTTATAGGCCAATTTTGATCATATACAAAAATGTTAGATATACGAAAGAACTTATTATCGCAAAGTTGTGGGACTATTCAAAATCAAAAACTTTTATTTGAAATATGATACTACTATAAAGCCACGTGGCTAAATCACTAACTCACTCACTCACTGACATTAATGTTTACCCACTTCCAGATGAGCTAGAAACTTGAAATTTTGCAAACTTTTAGCTTCTAGTCTGTAACCAACGAGAAACTTTCAAAAAGTTAAAAAAAAATTAACGCCCGTAAAAAAATTAAAATGGCGGAGCAACTTTAAAGTCAGTGCGGACCTTTCTTTGGAGGTCTCTTGTGGCTAAACGGTAAGACCTATAAAAAACGGATCGCACCAGCAGCCACGGATTTGTTGAGATCCACAAGTTTGGTGCTATTTTTTTTGTCGTATCTCCATCGGTTATACCTTAAATAAATCTAGATTTTTTGATTTCAGGTAAATTTTGCACATTTTCTACATATTTTTTAATTTTCTGACACACTTATGGGACAGCTATAATCACAAAATTTGGCAGGCATATTGGCACATCTAGTTTCCATAAGCGTGCCAAATTTGGTGATTCTAGTTGCCCTATAAGTATGGATAAACTAAAATAATGTGAAAAATACAATACAATACCGGTAACTTTAAGTTGTTACGTTCAAAACAACGCTGGAATTACATTAGTTTACATCCACTTGCAAAGAAAATCCACTGGGGGTTTGAGGGCGGAGCCCCCAACAAGCAAAACAAATATATTTACATAAAACATCAATATTTACTGAATGTAATATAGGACGCAATGTGTCCACGTTAATTACATTGTATTTTGTAATTACTAAAACCTACAATGTAGAAACAAATGATGTATCAGTGAGCAATATAATTCACACAAAACTACGGAGAAAATACAAAAGATGAGCGCGTGGTATGGATAGGAAAGTCTTAGCTAAGCCAGGGCTTGAACAAACTTGCAAACTCAATTTAGAAAATTATTGGAGAGAGAAGCAACTAAGCGACATCATTATGAAGATCAGTTATATTGCATATTTTTACTTTCTCTGACACTTCGAAAAGAAAGTTTTGTGATCGTAAAAAAAAAAAATTGAACTTGAGATTTTGATAAATGTTGACGTTGAAATCAAAAAAAGTATTTTCGCAATGTTGTCTGTCTGTATCTCTGGATAGAGCCGAAACTAATTTACCGATCGGCTAAAACTTGTATCAGGGGTTTTCAAAAGGTCTCCCCTCCCCTAAGGGTTTTTTTGGAATTAGATATCCAACCCTAAAATTAAGGTTAGTTTACTGAAGGTCAAAAAAAAGAACAAATCGATTTTCTAGAAATTATCTATAACGATTTTGATTAAATATTTCATCTACACATTATTTATTATGATAACTATAAAAAAGATGGCAAGTTCTAATCTTTCATGAAAATTATTTTGAGGGTACTTAACAAGGGATAAACCTTTCCAATTTTCATATTTCTCCGTAAATATTTGAGATACGAAATAATTTACCATTGTAAAGTTGTAGAACGATTAGAGATGAAAATCTTTTTATTTGAAATATATTTTTATAAAAACAATCATTTCTGAGCTATAAGCAAATATATATACGTTTTAATTTAGGTCTTTGGAAATGAATTCGATTATTATGCTTTTGGTGGACAAGATATTTCTCTTTTCTCACTTTTTCTGTAACTTTAGTTCCTATGCCATAGAGTAAGTAACAGTGTATATTATTTTATGATCTTTGGTGTAATGTTTCTACAACAATGTATATATCTATTATTTCGTTTCACAAATTTTAACGAGTTTTTAGTAAATGTATATTTTAAGATAAAAGCGAGAGAAAGTCTGTGCGGTGCACCCTACCATTAATTAGTTTTTTATTATAATTAGATTGAATACACTATTTTACGAATTCCAACCTTTATTTTACCTAAAAAGCCAAGATCAATAATGTGTATTCATATATAAGACCAAATACAAATGTTAACAAATTTGGAATACTGATTAAAAGGAAAGATAAAATATAAATCACAACTAAATGTGGTGGTTTATTGTTATAAGAAATTCTTTGTTAAGTTCGTACCTATCATTAAATGGGTTTTCAACTAATAATTAGCCATAGAGAACTCTAAAACAAACCTCAATTTAAAATTTGAAGGGGGAAAAAATGTTATTTTTTTCTAATCTCGAATACAATATTTTCTCAAATCCTCGAATATTCTTAGGACTCGAGGGCCCATCCCAAATAATAATTTGGTTGGTTGATACTATATAATACTTCTTAAGAATAAAACTAAATCTCTTATAACAAAGAAAAATTTAATACGCCAATTATAAAATTATCAAGACAATAACAAGACTGTATTTGTTTTAATTCACTTGTTCTAATTACAAATGTTAAAATGAGCTATATTTCTTTCCACACCAATTTATATTCTTCTTCAAATGACTATTTATTTAAACCAGATATTTTCCTCTTTTTTTTTTCCAAGCAATTTGTTTAACTTTTAAAAAAGATGTGCTGTGCTTACCCAAATAAAATATTGCATTGGTGACTTAACAAAGATTCGAACTGTGTTAGTTTCGCTCAGCGAATAATTGCTCTTCCAATTGAGCTATCCAATTTTTTTAAATGGATTCTTTTAACAATAAAGACAGCAATTAATTACTTTCAAGAGGGAAGATTGAGGAGAGTTGTTTGAAAGAAATGCACCCACATTAGCGTTAAGAAAGGAAAATAAAATGGAAGTCAAAATTAGATAAGGGATACGGGAAACCGTCTTCCCCCCCTTCCCTTATTTTACCTCTTTCCTCTGTTTTGCATCCAGCAAAAACTTAAGGTCAGACTTTCCCTTTAGAGCCTAGCGCCTTAAACTACTCAGCCACCACTGCGGATCAGACTATTATTAATCCCAAACGCGCCTGGTGAGTACAACGCCTTAGTCCCTCATCCACCCTCCGGATAGGTTTATTATTAATCCCCAAGCCCTGTACGGTTGACGCAGCGCTATCCACACGCGCCTGGTGAGTACAACGCCTTTGCCCGCTCATCCACCCGCGCGGTTATTAAAACGCTCGTGTTGTTTATTACGTCATTTTACTGGAGAGATTAGATTCAAGGGTCCCTTGGTTTTATTCCGCTTGGGGCTTAAAATAATCTACCGTTTGTCTCTCGTTACACACATATTGCAGCATTCCTAGGGGTATGTTGTCTCACGCTAAGCTAGTTTGTAAGTCATGAGATGGTATTACCTTGGTTCTAGAAATTGCACTCTAAATATCTGAATAAATTAATAAACAGAAGGAAAATATAAACTAAATTGTAACACTAAATCCACGATGCTGGTATGTTCTTCTTGAACTAAGATTACATTTTTTTTATTCCCGTGTCTTATTACTCATTCGGGTTATACGCTTGTGTACTAATTACTCTAATGGTTTTTAGTGATTAAGGACGTTATATTTATAGAAAGTGTACTCGCATTCGCGTGGAGGGAGATTGGAGAACCAGTTTGGGGAAAAGCCCATACCTCAGTACACCCGACCGAGATTCGAACCTTGATCTCCTCGTCATCAGCAGTCTAGTCTGAGAAGGTAGCGCGTTAGACCACGCGGCCACCGAAACGGGTTACAGACGCTGTTAATCGAATCATTTTTTTTGAAAATTTTGTTCAGATTTATATGAGAAAGTTTGTATAATTGTTTCGTACCATTTATTTTAACGTGGTAAAAAAAAAGTTTTAACGGTCTCCATTCCACGGTTTTCTAATAAATACTCCAAATTCCAGTGCCAGGGCAATGACTGGCCAAGTTTTTTATTTTCCTAAGTTATTTGTTATCCTTCGGGTGAGACGAGCTTTTAGAACTCCTGGTTATAATTTACTCATAGTATATTATCGTTTGAATCAAATAATAAATAAATATCATCAGTAAATGACCCTTGTATTAATTTTCTAAAAAATAATAAAGTGTTATTTATTTTTTAAAGAACTTTCCAGCTACCCATTTTTTCACAAAATCGTTAGAGCCATTTTCAAATAATTTCAAATCTGCACGTTGGTAAGTCTTACTTTTAATTTTAAATATAATTAAATAAACAATTATTAATCCTCAAGATATTATATTATTCTTTTGTTTTAACACCACGATATTACTACCCGTTAGGCTTACGCGCTTATGTATTAATTACGAGTATGGTTTTTAGGGACTAGGAAGATTTATATATAGAGGAAATGTACCCAATTTGCGTGGAGGGAGAGTGGCAAACCATTAAGGGAAAACCACCCCCCAGTACACCCAACCGGGATCAAACCCCAACCTCCCCATCTTCTGCACTATAGTATATTGCGAGAGTAGCGCCTTAGACCAGGTGACCACAGAAGCGGGTATTACCCTATTACATCTAAATATAAATTTACAAACAATCTATTAGACGGTTTCGGCTATAGCTCCGGACAGGCAAACTGACATAATTATAAAACTTTCTTTTTTTGAGATGGATACAACTTCAATATCAATATCGAACATAATCTCTAAAGCTTAAAAATGTTCCAGATTACGCTACCTTTTTTTTAAATGAGAAATTAAAATTAATATTTGTATTCGGTGGATGACACCAGCTGTGACTTACGTAATTGTTCTACCAAGCGCTTATCTTACTGTTTTTGTAATTTGTCTATCCTTGTTTTGCGGCGTGGATAAATAAGAGCTAGTGATGGGATACGGGGGGGGGGGATTGTTTGGAGGGTGGTGATTGTGGGGAGGTTAAGGGGGACGACATTACCTTGACGAGATCTTGCGGTCTTAGTGGCGGAGGATACGCGACTGAAGTGTAAGACCCCTTTACCAGCCAGAGATTACCTCAAGTGTTCGATGCAATCCTCTATACACACACCTTCCTCTTCCCGCTAAACAAGACGAGCTTCATCTCCAAATTTTTTTTTTAGTTCTAAACGAAATGACCTCACCTCCATCATCGGCTGTTCGGAGAGGTTACATGCAAAACCAAGCAGATTCAGCCGAATGAAAACTTATGAGCAACTGCGCGCGCCGCTCTCTGGAAACGTTCAGATAGAGGGTGGGGGAAAAAATTGTGGAACGTTTATTTTTATGTTAGCGTGTGTACATAGCTGTGAGGGAGAGATTTGGGAGTTTTCAGAGGGGCTCTGCTTGATTTAGTTGGTTGGGGGTGGTGGTTTATAATACCCCCTCCCTTTTATTAATCTCCAGAAGCGTCGATTAACTTTTCGACTCAATGCATGGACATTTTGTAAAAAAAAAAATACTTGAGGAAAAATTAAACCCTTAATAACTTCAAAAGTTTACATCGCTGAAATATATATTAATGTCAAAATGATGCCATAGTTAAAATAGAAAGAAGAAAAAAAATATATTTGTATCCTAAGATTCTATATTTTTACAGTATGGAACATGGCTGGGGCATCTGCTGTGTCTATTATAAGGTTAAGCCAGTTTGTAAGTCATGTAAATTGGCTCATTAAAGTACACGTTGAATACACCAAATAAAAATAATAAATGCTGTAAAAGTTGTCCAATTATATCAATGATGAAGAATTCGGGTTCTATCTCAACAGGTATTTTTTTGATGGACTTGTGAGCACGCTTTCTAAACGTCAAGATCATTTAGTCAGGGTTGGCTGGTGATGACGAGGATTTTGCAGTTTTAAATATTTTATTTGACTCTATTTAGCTGCTAAAAACTATCTTTTCCTTCCTAATCATTATCAAATATTTGGGTACATAGAAGAATATATCCTTACAAAGAGTAACTTTTTTTTAGATTCAAATTTAACTATCAAAATTGGTGAAAAGGATTATTCGGGGCATATCTACTTATATTCTCTAAATTTAACAATTATACCTAAATATGAGGATCAAACCCGGAACCTTAGGTCTATTACGCCTAATTATCTTTACCACTGAGCTATTTAGGACTCATCCAGTAACCAGGGTCAAGCTTCACTCGTATTTTAAGGCAAAGTCTGTGATGGACATGCGAAATACGCATTCGTGTTGGCATTGTACTATTTGCAGCGTAAACACCTTCCCGAGTCGAAGGTGGTTGCGTTATATGACAGCTCGCTGTCTTAATTGATCATTCATATGTAGATGACGATTTCCACACGTCCATCACAGAACTCTGCCTTAAAATATGAGTGGAAGAATTACCCTGGGCAAGTGAAGAGTCAGTATAGCTCAGTGGTAAAAAAAAAACATTGGTGCAGTTTTTCAATTTGAAAACTATGATATTTAGATGAGACTATAACAGTGAACTAACAACTATTATAGTTCTAATTAATATTAAATTAAGTTGAAAAATTACAACTAATTTAATTTATTATTTATATTATTATTATTATTATTATTATTATTATTATATTACACCGTGTCTTACTACCCGTTCGGGTTATACCACTTACGCTAATGTGCAATGGTAGGGTGATTGTGAGATGAAATGGAGGACCTACAGTTTAACGTGGATCCGAACCACGGTGGAGGCCTGGCATTCCACACATTCACAAGTTGTGATTAATACACGTCTTGTCAGAGGTGAAGGAAGGGTTTGGGGTAATCAGATCAAATCTGTACCGGGACCGAGGATTGAACCCGGACCCCCAGCACAGAGGTCTGACACCTTACCCCCTAGACCGCCAGGTCACCCTTTAAATTAGTTGAAAGGTGGTCCCCTCCATAGGACATTACCGTAATTACAATTATTTGCAACTTGGGTGTTGATATTTATTATTATAACTTGTTTATCTAATCATTATAACTATTTGTATTTTAAATTGACTTTTTTTTTTCTTTTTTTAGCTGTGAGGTGGAGCTTGCCCTATCTCCTCTCCTCCTGCCCCTTGTAACCATGCAATGTAGGCCACAAAACACCACCAAACATCCATTTGGAGGATGAGAAAGGGTAAACCTCCCCCATTAGGACCTGCAGTCCAATCTATTTTTTGTGTTTTTTTACGACCCTCCCATTCTCGGATTGAGTGAACAAAGTTTAGATCCATTCTAGTCGGTGAACTAAAATAGTTTCCTCCCAAACTCCTCTGAACACAATCTCTGTCTAGTTTTATTTTTAAAAAGTTTAAAATATCAGGGACCAACACTTTAGAATACTTAAATTACTCAATTTTCTTTGTGGATATTAGAAAATTGAGGATTCAGAAAAATTTCAGATTTAATATTTGTTTTATTTTTAAACTTTGAATCTCTCGTCTATAAAATAAATCCAATTAAAACTATGTCCTTGAAATATATTTCGTTTTACGTAGGACAAGGAAATCATTGTTTATTTTTTCCAATATATGAATACTAGAATCCAATTTTTTGTGGAATGGACCTTTAAGAAAAAGCAAACTTCTTCCCCTATCCCCTTCCCCCTTACCTATAAGCCAACATTGATAGCACCTAGCTATTTTCTTGTCGATCTCAGGGTTTTCGGGTAAAGTGCTCCCCTCAGGACCTGATGTTAGTGGGTTCAAGTCCAGCCGAGATCAACGGATTTTTCTTGTTAGATAAAAATCTCCGTATCACAAATTCCTTCGGAGGTCCCATGACGGTTGCGGCACGTAAAAGATCCCTGGAAGATATGTGAAAATACCTTTCCCGTCAAAATTGGTAGGCCCTTTCGCTCTAGCTCATAGAAATTCTCATGTACTGATATAATCATAATAAACTGCTATTTTATTAATGTAATATTATATATTTTATTAACTTCTATCAAAAATGACAGCTGTATATTACATGAATTTATGTATGAATACGTAAAACTAATTATTATTATTTTATTATTATTATTACTATTATTAGCACCGCGTCTTACTACCCGTTCGGGTCTATACGCACTTACGCTAATGTGCAATGGTAGGGTGATTGTGAGATGAAATGAAGGACCTACAGTTTATCGTGGGATCCGAACCACGGTGGAGGCCTGGCATTCCTCACATTTACAAGTTGTGATTAATACACGTCTTGTCAGAGGTGAAGGAAGGGTTTGGCTATCATATGTATCTGTGCCGGGACCGAGGATTGAACCCCGGACCCTCAGCACAGAAGTCTGACACCTTACCCCTAGACACCAGGTCACCACGTAAAAGTGGAACTAGTACATTTTCTAGCGGTCAGATAAGATTCTCTCTTTGAAAATTGAACCATAGTAACTTTTTATAGCTGTCAGATTTGGTTATTCATATGAAAATTTGACTGTTATAATTCCTATTAATCCTATTAAAATTGGACTGTAGTAACTTTTATGTACAAGCTTCTTTACCTGAACATCGTCGAGAACTATTAGATACCTGCGCTACAGCCAAATGAAACAAAAGTTCCCATGATACTTGTTTGTTTATTTATCGCCATTGCTGTTAGTCGTCCCCATGGTAATGGTTGACTTGTATTGAATTCAGCACTGAATTAATTATGTAAACACGCCCATGTGTACGGGAGATAAAACCCGTCAAACACTAGACCAGGTCACCTTATACTGTGTTAGGGAGGGGTTAGGTAATTTTCTTAATTAAACATTTTTTACATTTGATTTTATTTAACCTCGCTGTTATATTCTTTCTCACTTATGGCTTGCCTAACCTCGGGTTTCAGTGGCGATTAATTATTTCTTGAGAAGATTCTTTTAAAAAAAATACTAATTGAGACCATTCTTCAACGAACTCTTAGGGTTTTCTTATTTTATTGAGCTTTTTTTTTTATTGAGTTGCATAAATTTACGTGCAGACACAGTATTTTGAAAAACACGCCCTTCAACATTACTGAAACAATATAAAAATAAAGAAAAAGAGGACATCGTTAGGTAAACAGACTTGAACATGTTTAAGATGATTTTAGAGAAGGAAAAATACAAATAGATAAACGTGCTTCTCTTCAGAAATTTTTTATTTTGTTAAAAAATAGTCACAAATAAGTTAAAAGCGTCCTTACTTTTCTTCTTCGTGCGTTCTCGGCTATTTACGGTGACGATCGTGAAATATCGAATGTACGAGTCCATTTGCAAAAGTTTTCATGATAAGCTGTATTGGGCAAGAGCGTTGATTTTTTTTTCATTCAAAACCTAGATTTTTATTTTTTATAGAACGTTTTAATTGTTGTGTGTGAGCCATTTTATACGAACTCTTGAGAAGATCGGGTGGACGGACAGGATGACAAATGAAGAAGTCCTAAGAAGAGTGGGTGAGAAGAGAACCGTTTTGGATGTGATTCTTCGGTACAAAGCGAAGTGAATCGGACACATCCTTAGGAGGAACTGTCTTCTGCATGACGTCATAGAAGGAAAGGTTGAGGAAAATAGGAGCTTAGGAAGGAGGAGGATTCAAATATAAGATGATTTGAAAAAAAAGAACATTCTGAGAGCTGAAGGAGGAGGAAGAGGACAGGGTGCATCGGCGCATCACTTACAAGAGGAATGTATCTGTCGTAAGACATTACATCTAACAATAAATAATATTAATCAAAATGGGTATTATGAGGGAAAAAACTTGAAAATATGACCATACAACATATAAATATCAAGTTTGAACCAAATTAATTAAACCTTTCGATGGTGGTCTTTTGGGCATCCAAAATTAAGTCCCTTTTTTTTGGGGGGGTATAAAGTTTCATAAAACATAAAGATTCATCATAACGTCCAGGTAGAAAGTTTTCACGATCTCAATACTTTCTTTATATGTTAAAATAAACTAATACAAATTAAGGAAATATCGTGCACTAACTGTTGGAATCACTGGAAGAGATATTTTCCCCAACTTTCGTAGAAACTGCGTGAGTAAACAAAGTTGTTTTTTTTACTAGGAAAGTTCCGTTTAAATATTGACTCGTTCAACTTTCTTGTTCTGTATTGGGTTAGTCCCTACGACATGGTACAGAATTTACCAATATATGTGTTTTTTTTTTTAAACTATTGCTTTGCTTTTGATTTAGTTGGTGATAAGCGTAAAATTCGAACGGGTAGTAATAGGCAGTGATAAATAAATAAAATGAATAAAAATAGTTGGAGATAGAATTTTGGTGGAGTGAAAATATACGAACATACATAATTTTTCTGTGGTAAACATTAATAACAATATATTATATTATTAGTGTAATCTTATGGGTATTTACTAAATATTTCAAAAGTTAGATCTAAAGATTAAAAAGACTTGATGTATGAATACGTGAAAATAAATATAGTAACTTTTCTAGCTGTCAAATAAGGCTTTTTATATTAAAATTGGATTATGGTGTATTTTCTAGTTATCAAATAAGATTCTTCATATGTAAATTAGACTGTAGTAATATTGTAGATTTCAGATATAGTTCTTCTTAGAAAATTGGACTGTGGTGATTTTCTGTCAAGTATGGTTCTTCCTATGAAAACTCGACTTAGTAATAATTATGATTATCATCATGTAAGCTATCTATAGTAATAAAAGTAAGGGTTTGTCAGTGTGTGGTTTGTGTGCGATGCCCAGCCAAATCTACGGCACGCAGAGATCTGAAATTTTTAACATAGGTGGATGGAAGGGGGGTCCGAATGCACCTCGAAGCCAGATTTTTAAATTTTTAGCTAACCTTTTAGCTAGGCTATTTTCAACAAATTTATAGTGGGGTCACGGGCAACGCCGTGCGGGATTGCTAGTTAATACTAAGAGTCATATACATAGTATAGTTTATATTTGTTTTTAAATTAAACAAATATATCTGAAACATTTTTTTTTCAGCAAAATAAATAAAATATTTATCTAGTAGAAACATAAAGAGTTTAATTTTTCCTCCCATGTTGATATCAACACTTGTTTAATATCTGTCACGAGCATAACGTTAAATTAAGAGAAAGAGTTGTCATTAAATTTTCTAGGACATCTTTGACAGATATTCAACAACTGTTGATATCACCATGTGAAGAAAATTGAACTGTTCCACTGGAGAAGTATATTTGATTTATTTTGCAAAAACAATTTTTTATGTACCAAAAAAAAACTGTTATCTTTCAAACCCTGCCACCCTTGTGTTGAACGAACCCTAAAAAAAAAAAAAGTTGCTATGGTCCATGATATCCAAGACCGCCGGAGAGATCGTAAGAAAACAAACAGTGATTAATCCTGTGAGTCTTGTACCCGGATTAGACAAGCTTTTGGTTAGTGGATCTAACAAAATTGTGAGATTGAGAGGGAGACTCTCATTTTGAGAGCTGAGCAGACCTAATTCCTTCACCCTCTACCGTTGAAGCAACAAATACAACCTGGAGCGGCGGCGCACTCTTTTTTTTTCTCTCTATTAAAGTGCATCCTCTCAAAGTGTCTCAAAGACACATTTTCTTTGAACTCTGATAGAGTTTGTTTCTCAAAGTTTTTTTTATTTTTTATTTTCACCCCTTGGTCTTAAACCAAGTGAAGAGGGTGTGGGATAGGAGGGAAAAAAAATTGGGTAAAGACTGTAGGAAAAGGATCTTCTCTAAAAGTTTTCGCGTCACAGCTTTTTTTTTTGGGGGGGGGGGGCTCTTTTTCTTTTTGTTAGTGTGAGAACTCAAAATGTTATGCGTGACTTGAACTTATTATATTCCCATGGCAGAATACACAAAGCTCTAGAGATTTGTATCAAGATTTTTCTTTTATTAAATCTCTACTCTAAAGTGAGAACGTTTTCTCAGAAGAAAAATTCAGTAGTTTCAGTGAAACTACACAAAGATGTACACTCAAAAGCGACGAAACGTGGAACCTCATGTGTGAGGGTCCAAACGTGTGTATCATTTAACCCATTCTTACCTTTATTAACTTTCTCGACTTAAATGTTGCCTAAATTGTATTTAAAAAAATGTTGCAAGCTACTAAAAAGCCACGTGGAAAATTATTTTTAACTTTCTCTTCTTTTTTTTCTACACGCATCGGTGTTCGTCCTGGTCTAAAGCGTCACATTTACGTTAGACTGAACTGCATTGATGGTGATATCGGAATTCAAAGCCCGATTATATCTACTGAGGGTGTTTTTATTCCTAGATGGTTTTACCACGAGCCCTCCATGGCAATGAATAAGACTGTATAACGATAAGAACAAGGAGCGAGCGAGGTTAAAACTGTATTAACGATAAGAACATGGAGGGAGCTAGGTTAAAACTGTAATAACGATAAGAACATGGAGGGAGCGAGGTTAAAACTGTAGTAACGATAAGAACATGGAGGGAGCGAGGTTAAAACTGAGTAACGATAATAACAGGGGGAGCGAGGTTAAACTGCAGTAACGATAATAACAGGGGGGGGCAGGTTAAAACTGTATAACGATAAGAACATGGAGGGAGCAGGTTAAAACTGTAATAACGATAAGAACATGGAGGGAGCGAGGTTAAAACTGTAGTAACGATAATAACAGGGGGAGCGAGGTTAAAACTGCAGTAACGATAAGAACATGGAGGGAGCGATGTCTAATGTTCACAGAACTAATGGTTTCTTATCAAATGCTGATACATCCATTAAAGATATTCAAGAACTGTTGAATATTACTATGTGTAACAAATTAAACTAAGTGTATCTAGAAGAGATATTTATTTATTTTCGCTCAGAATGATTTTTATTATAAAACTGGAAAGAAATATATACACACACTGACCCTCACGCTCGGTTTATTTCCATACCATCCTAGGTCGGGGAACAGTCAAGACAGCTTTGTCTGTTTCCCGATCACTCCACGTATCAAGTTATGCAGGCCACACACACGGGGATGTTTCTGCAGTGGGCGGGAAAAAAAATCAATGGAACCCTGACAAATGATGCATGACCAACAGTTCAGGAGACGGGGTCTTTTTTAACTCGTGGGAAAGATAGAAAGAGGGGGTGGGGACGCCTCTTTCGGCATTACAGAAGATGAAAAGGACTTAGAGATGAAAACATGAGGAATGAGGAATTGATGAGGAGAGGATCTGGTTTCGTACTACAACTCTTTCAAATTAGGGAAAACCTATTGTTATTTTATTAAAATTGTTAACGTCTGTTTGTTTACACTAATTCCCTTCCTTATGGTATGTTTGTTTGGTTCTGCTCTGGCACGTTATCTATATTATTATATTATTATTATTATTATTATTATTATTATTTATTATTATTATATTATTATATTATTATTATAATACTCTTCATTGTATCTGGAGCCCGAACTTTATATCCACCCATTTTGGTTCCTATCACAAAAGAAGAGCCAACTAAGAGAGAGTATTTATTTTTTAAACTCCCTTATTGCTTAAGAGCTTAAATTTAATATTCAACCTTTAAATATTAAACATACATTAATAATTTTTATTGGGTCTTTTTGGGTTATATTATATAGTATATATATTAAATATCCATATTCATGTATTTTAAATTCCATTCTTCACGGTATTGAATTTGCCGTCTCCATTTGGTAAATGAAATTATTGTTTGGTTCTAAATTGTTTTCTTATATAGTTTATTCCTACATGGATTAAATAACCCTACTATTATGATTGTTAATTAAAGTTTTAGTTACAACTAATTATCACATTCTATAACTTTAAAAGTGGACACGGGAATAGAACCCGGGACCTTTAGCTTAGTACGCCAATGCTCTAGCCCACTGAGCTATCCAGAAATCGTCCCGGGCCCAGGGTAATTCTTTACTCATATCATAAGGCAGAGTCTGTGATAGACGTGTGAAAATCGTATAAGCGATCAAATAAGATCACGAGCTATCAGATAACGCAGCCATCTTCGACTCGGGGGGGATTTAATTATCAAGAGTACAATGGCAATTGTATGAATGCACATATCATGATGGATTAAATAGCTATATATTCCTATATGGTGTCTATTACTATGTGATTTTTTTAGAGCTTTTTCCGTAGGCCTAAGGTAATTTACCCTAAAAATTGAGACCAAAAATATCAGATAGCCTAAAATAGTTTAAACTGAAAATTAATTTCGCCAAAAGTTATCTGACCTAAAGTTATTTGGCCTAAATTTTAGACCAACTGACGTGTATCGTATGAAATTAGAGAAGTTATCACAACACACACAACACAATATATATACATATATAAATTAACTCAATTAGAAAATTAATAGCAAAGTTTTTGGGCACCAACTTTATGTTCCGCCCTTAGAACAAAACATTTTAGTTAATGAAGTTCCCTGTTCATAATATTGAGTTATTTAGATACAGGGCTCTGCTTACAATACAGTGTTTTCTTACGTTGTAAATTATAGAGATATATTACCAGAAAGAAGGAAGAAAGAAAAGCGCGACAATACAGAAGAAGTTAAGAGAGGGAAATAAAAATAAAAGAGGGAAGAGAAAAAGAATATTCCAGCGCTGTTCATTTGGTGAAAAGAACTTGGTTGGTATCTTCTTCCTTCGTTGAAGGCGGCGAGTTAGCCCATGTAATCTTATTGTCCGCTAAGAGACGAAAGAGTGGGAGGTGGTTTAGTATAAGGAATGAGGGGAACAGCTGGTGAAAAAGAAGAAAGAAGAAGAAGAAACAGGAAGTGCGATGAAAAAGTTTTTGCGCGCCAGGAATTCTCATGACAAAACATTTCCCTTGAAACGTAGTAGCTAGCATTCTTTTCGCCCGTCTCTCTGTAAGGTAAAATAATTCTAGAGAGAGATAAAAAAAAAACTTCCAAGATGTTTCTGAGAAGATTATTATTTTTATTTATTTTTTATATCATACATAAATGTTGTAAGGGGTAGAATTATTTTTAAAACATAGTTAATAAATTTTAAAACTTTGTTGAGCGGAATAATTATTGTATTTAAAAAATTACACAGGTATAATAAATAAAAACATTATTTAACCATTTAATCATTATGTTTAAATTAACTTCTAACAATTGGTTGCAAAATTGATGAAACCTTACTATTAAAGATATTTCAAATTTATTAATTTACCGGTTCATCACGTTAAACGTAGAATATCGCAAATACTCTTACCATTTAATGTATAATAACGGTCAATATATATATATAAATGCCATTGTATATCTAATCAAATCGCTAAATCATTTGTTACGTATGCTAAGTCTTACTACCCATTCGTGTTGTATGCATATTTACACTATTGAAGAAGAGATAATTTAGAGGAAATGTACCCAAGTTTGTTTTGAGGAATAGTGGGTAGCAACATTACGAAAACTCAACCTTAGGACACTCAACAGGAATTCGAACCCCGATATCCCCGTCATTGGTAGTCCAGTCTATTGCGAGACGCCTTTTAGACCATGCGGCCACCAAAGCGGGTCTTGAATTTACTTGGTTCATCTCTAGTTTATTTACGAATGGACATTAGTGACTCCTTTTAGAAAATACAGAACACATTCGATTTCGTTAAACATTGATAACATTTTAACTATATTATCGGCCATCCTTCCTTGGGTCTAGTTGTCATTCCTTGCTACTAATATAGATTATTTTTAATTATTATTATTAGTAGCACCGTCTTACTACCCGTTCGGGTTAACGCACTTACGCTAATGTGCAATGGTAGTGTGATTGTGAGATGAAATGGAGGACCTACAGTTTAACGTGGAATCCGAACCACGGTGGAGGCCTGGCATTCCACACATATACAAGTTGTGATTAATACACGTCTTGTCAGAGGGTGAAGGAAGGGTTTGGGCAATCATATAAATCTGTGCCAGGACCGAGGATTGAACCCCGTATCCCCAGCACGGAAGTTTGACACCTTACCACTAGACCACCAGGTCACCAACACGGTTTTAAAATTATCATATGTGAAATTGGGACTTCCCGTTTTTCGCAGTGAGGAATAAATGGCCTGGGGACTGGGTGTTGTGTGGGTTTTAGAGCTAAACTAGTTCTTAATAACCCATTTAATAGCCCATTGACTAGCCCACCACCCGGGATATAGTACACAAGATTACGTTCAAACTAGAGATTCATAAAACCAAGAAAAGTATCTTCGTGTGGTTTTATGAAGTCTTGAACCTTCCAACAGCAAAATTGAGATCAAGGAAATATTTTTATTTATTTTAGAGTAATATATTTAAATTCCATTGTATTTTTTGGATAAATATGGTAAAATGGTTCCACTGGTTTTTTACTTCTCTTTTTTTTTAGAACCACGTATTACTACCCTTCTGGTTTTACGCCTATTTACTAATCACCCACATGAGCTTGGAATTGGAAAGGTTGAATTTAAAGGAAGTGTACTCACATTTACGTGAAGGAAGAGTGAAAAACTATAAAGGAAAAACCACCCTCAGTACAGTCGACCGGGATTAAACTCTATCCACGTATTATACAGCATAGCGAGAGTGATGCCTTAGACTATGCGGCCACTGAAGTAGGTGGGTCTTAGAGATATAATATAGCCAACCATTCTTAAATATCTGTCTTGAGGATTGTGGCATTTAACCAGAAACCTTTTGTAATAAGATAAAAAGTTACACTCAGATTATTAAAGGCCCATTAGAGATACGTATTTTAAGAAAGTTTGATGTAGCAATATTTTGAAAATTAAAATAAACGTATCAGCTGAAATGAGATTAAATTTATTTCAACTAAATTTTTTTATATAAAACTGAAAAAACAACACATTCCTTAAACTTGAGTTCCTTTAAATACCAACTTAAGATCGAAACAATATCATCACTTCCTTTATAAAATAAAACGTTAGATGTTTCTAATTATTCTTAAGAATATTGTAATTTATTAGAGTGAGTATCAAGTTTAAGATTCATTGCATGAATTTTAGATATATTGTTTGCTGTTTAGAACAAACTCATTCCAAAGAAAGAGAGAGAAAGACAACATGTCGACGACACAAACCTTCTTCTCCACCCTTACCACCAAAACCCCCCCAAAACCCCTCCTCCCTCTAAACTCCCCTTCGTGCTGCAATATGGCCTCACAACAAACGACCAACATAAAAACCTAGTGGCAGTATTATTTCCTTCACATACAAACATAGACACAGTTTTATGGCAATAGCTGGGCAGAAAGTAGGGCCTTAACACCCTTCCCGATATCTGTCATCACTCTTGGATCGACATCTGACTTAAGGCATGTCTAGTGTCTGGAGTCAACCATCTCTCGTATAATAACAAGCAGTTAGGTCGAATCGACTGGGCCGTGTTTATAGTCTAGTTTCTTGAGTTAACCAATCTCTCGTATAATAACAAGCAGTTCAGATCGAATCGACTGGGCCGTGTTTATGTCTAGTGTCTGGAGTCAACCAATCTCTCGGTATAATAACAAGCAGTTCAGACGAATCGACTGGGCCGTGTTTATAGTCTAGTTTCTTGAGTCAACCAATATTTCGGTATAATAACAAGCAGTTCAGATCGAATCGACTGGCCGTGTTTATAGTCTAGTTTCTTGAGTCAACCAATATTTCGGTATAATAACAAGCAGTTCAGATCGAATCGACTGGGCCGTGTTTATAGTCTAGTGTCTGGAGTCAACCAATCTGTCGGTATAATAACAAGCAGTTCAGATCGAATCGACTGGGCCGTGTTTATAGTCTAGTGTCTGGAGTCAACCAATTCTCGGTATAATAACAAGCAGTTCAGATTGAATCGACTGGCCGTGTTTATAGTCTAGTTCTGGAGTCAACCAATCTCTCGGTATAATAACAAGCAGTTCAGATCGAATAGGCCGTGTCTATAGTCTAGTTTCTGGAGTCAACCATTCTCCCGGTATAATAACAAGCAGTTCAGGTCGAATGGAGGATTTACTGGGCCGTGTTTATAGATAGGCAGTTGAATATTTACAGAACTAATAATTCACCCCAGATAATTAGAGTAGTATTTAAATTAGAAACTCCAAAATTGTTAAGGGGAGAGTGGGGGGGGGGGGGGTTAAGGCCTGGATAATTGGGATCAGCTCTCAAAATTTACGATTCTTATAGAATGAATAAACTACGTCTTTGAGAAATAACATTTACATATTGTATTGGGGATCAAAATAAATTAAGTATGAACCAACTCAAAAACCAAAGATTATCTAAAAGAGAGTTATTTAGTATATAGATTACAAATTAAAAATTGAGACCAAAACCTAGCGCCAAGCTAGTGTCAACAAAACTTTTAAAATATATAACATCTGCTGACATGGTGCAATGATTCATTAAATTTTTGGTAATCCGTGATTATTTTTTTTTCTGTAACAGTGTCTATAATTTAATTTGTGCCCTTTGAAGAAATGTGATGCTATTTTAACTGTAACACTAATATTAGTATTATTATTATTAGCATCACGTCTTACTACCCGTTCGGGTTGTACGCACTTACGCTAATGTGTAATGGGTTTGGGTGATTGTGAGATAAAATGGAGGACCTACAGTTTAACGTGGGATCCAAACCACGGTGGAGGCCTGGCATTACACACATTCACAAGTTGGGATTAATACACGTCTTGTCAAAAAAGAAGGAAGGGTTTTGGCAATAGGATAAATCCGTGCCGGGACCGAGGATTGAACTGTAACACTAATAAAACAGTAAAATAGTATCAATGTTTTCCACAAATTTATGTTTGTGTTGTAGCGGGGTCAATAGTCCTTGCCCGTACAAACTACACCAGCTAGAGAAAATGACTTCCCATATTAAAATATATAGGGATAACAAATTATATGTGTTAACGTTATCTAATTATATATGTTAATGTTATAACATGATTTGTTACATACCATGCCTCGGGAACATTGCCAGGTGAGAATGGCTCCGTGGGAAGAGTTGTCCGCACAGTCCTCCATTCAACTCCGTTCTCTACTAGACCACCAGTGTACTGAGCGGATCTGAACACCGCTCGCGAGGGTGTGTACGTCATTGCCAGGCTCCCACGTGCTCTAACAGACGTCGAGAAGGAATCTAACACCACCCCCTCACGCCCCTGATTCGTCAGTTAAACTTGTATACAAATTCCTGGTTCCGTTGGGGCACAAACCACTTTCGGAAGCTGGCGCAGTCCTTCTGCGACAGACTTCCCGGTGCCACCAATCCTCTTATCCAGGGCTTGGGAATTACGTCATCGACCCTGGAAGGTGCCACGAGTCCCAAAGCCCTGCTCGGATAAGCGAGATGTGTCAACAGTGGTTGACCCCCCCATAGAGTAGTGTCTCCGCACGTAACTCTAAAAAAAAACCACCTTTATTTGGTTTCCCAACATACTTTTTGTTTTTCCCAACTAATATTAATAATATGCTTTTCTTTGTTTCAGTAACCCGCCTCGGTGGCGTAGTTGGCTAACGCGCCAGTCGTGTTGAGTCAGACCACCGAGGATGGGGAGATCGAGGTTCGAATCTCGGTCGGGTGAACTGGGGGTGGTTTTTCCTAAATGGTTTTTCCACTCTCCCTCAACGCAAATGCGGGTTCACTTCCTCTAAATTCAACCTTCCCATTTCCTAATCCATGAGTGTAATTAGTACTTAAGCGTATAACCCGAACGGGTAGTAAGACGCGGTGCTAAAATTAATTAATTAATTTGTTTCAGTAACTTCGCGAAATGTGATAACCCGTAAGTTGAATATCCGAAAACCACACGGTGTGACCAATTGGTCGGTACGTGTTGGAATTTGCTCTCGTGCTCCCCTTCATGCCGGGATCACGATCAACTTCAACTTAACTTAACGTAACTTAACGTAACTTAACGTAAAGAACCTCCTTGTGTGTTTAAATGGAAGCGATCACGATGCACTTAACTTAACGTTGACTTGCAGTTGACTTAACGTAAGAGATGTCCTGGGAGGTCTTTTACTTTACTTTACGTTACTTGAAGGGTATCACGTGATCTAGCCAGCCAATCATTATGCGAGTGACGTCATCAGGGATATTTAGTAACTCATTTGTTGGTATTATGACCAGTGTTTACTCTTTAGCGTAAGTTCTAGTGATCAGACATTGAAACAAAATAATTAAACTAAAAAGGAAAGCTAAATTTATCAAAAAAGTTTTGTAATAGATATTTATTATATCGATTGAAAACTGTAAACATTCACAGATCATCACTGTAAAACTAGTACAAATCACAGATCATACTCTAGAATGCAGATGTTTGGCTCGAGTTGTTACGTTAAGTTACGTGAATCGTGATCACACATACGTTAAGTTAACTTTAAGTGAATGTTACGTTAAGTTTATTATGATCCCGGCATTAGGATTATTATTGCAAGATAAGAGTGTTTGTCAATATAGTTTGTCGACTATATTATGTATAATTAGGTTAGGTTTTGATAGCAAGTCATGTTGATCACGTCATGAGGTATCTTTCATATCTCTTGTTCTTTGTACTCTATCCTTAAGACCAGCAGTTTCATTGGAGTGTGTGTGTCTCACTCCCTGGCCTGTATGATCATGTTCCGGTCCGCAGTGCCTTCTGATAGGGAAGGGGGAATTTAGGTTGTTCAAGGCCCGTTATTGAGAGCTAGTTGGGAAATTGTTAAGTTTGTTCTTGTGAACCGATGTGCATTGTTGTTCACCTCTTTAGAGGTGCGCAACTTGTGGGGATTGTCGCTGTCCTTCAGTTAGATGTCGACTCCTTTCTGGGGCTGCATCAGTGCTTGCTGATTGTTAATAAACTTTATCTGATGTGTAGTTTGTGCCTAGGTTTGAGTGTGATTAAACTCGTTATATCTGGCTATACTAATTAGTAACAAGCTAGCCTTTACTGTGTAGAGAGGCCTAGAATCCTGAATGACCACTTTATATAAGATATTAGCCCGGTGTTGCTATGACTGGGACAGATAGACAGTTCTCTGTAACTTATGTAACCAACACTAGAGGGTTAACATTTCAATGCTAGCTTCACTGGCATATATCGTTCTCACCTCTTAAAATAGGGTTATTTAGTCTTAAATGTTGTGTGGGTTCCGAGTATTCCTTGCTGGTCAGTCGTTATGCTTTAGATGTTTGTTGCAACAAATTCACTATTGTAACTATATCGTGTTTGTAGTCTTTGTCTCCCAATCGGGGAGTAACTTAAATTAGTTCTAGTTTTGTCTTTCGCTCTAGAAAGTGTAATTATACCTCTTTTAAGGGTGGGGCGATATTTAATAAAAACCAGCTTAGTTTTTTAGTCTGGATGAAGGACTAAACACTATATTAGTGTGTCTGTTACTAAACACTATATTAGTGTGTCTGTTACTAAACACTATATTAGTGTGTCTGTTACTAAACTCACTGTCGTACTTGGTATTTTGGACCATTTTGCCGGTCACATTGGAAATGATGGTTTGTGCTTTTTTTTCACTATTTTGGGCCAGTTTCATAGTCAGATTTAGTACGCCTCAAGTGCGGCGCTATAATAAATACAAGACATCACCTACCTGAAATTGAATGGAATGGGCCAGTTTCATATGCGAAACTGGACCATTCCATTTTGGTCTAGGTAGGTGTCGTCCTGTATTTAGTATCGACTCGCACTTTAGGCGTACTAAATCTATGACTATGAAACTGGCCCTTTGTAATTGTTTGTTTTGTTTTCTCCACTAAACTCTTGTGCTAAGATGCATTTTAGTCTTATGTTTTCAAGTATTAACCTATCATGTTCAATTGCCCCGTAAATGTATTATTATTATTATTATTATTTAGCACCACGTCTTACTACCCGTTCGGGTTATACGCTTAAGTACTAATTACGCTAATGGATCAGGAATTGGGAAGGTTGAATAGAGGAAGTGAACCCGCATTTGCGTGGAGGGAGAGTGGAAAACCATTTAGGAAAACCACCCCCAGTTCACCCGACCGAGATTCGAACCTCGATCTCCCCGTCCTCGGTGGTCTAGCTCAACACGACTAGCGCGTTAGCCAACTACGCCACCGAGGCGGGTCTGTAAATGTAGACGGCGTATTTAGTGTTAGCTAAAGCTCCACTATAGTATTTTCTAAAATCGCTTTCTATTAAAAATTGGACTTCAGCAAGAAGCGTTGAATTCACGCGCACACACAAATAATTCAAACATGTATTGCTAAACTTGAAAGAGGAGCGATTTTTCAACAACAAAAAACTTCGCAAAGCCTCTGTATCGCCCCATTGTAAGAACTAAACATTTGATCATTGTAAGTCTCTAGTTCATAAAATATTACCACAAACCTTTAACTCGGGGAAACAAACGTAATAAATTGATAGCAGGAAGTCACCCCCTCCCCCCCCCCAATCCCCTCAAGATGAACGGAACGGTAAAAGGTGATCCGTCTCTCCCAACAAGTCCTGTCGGAAGTCGAAGAAAACCAATTCATCAACAACAACAAAAAACCCAAGAATAAATAGTCTAATATTTATACCACAAAAAAAAAAAAAAAGAGGGGGTCGGGATTTGTCTTTTTGAAAATTATTTCAAGGAAAATCTAAAGGGCCATTTGTAATCTAAAACATATGAATATTTTCTCAGTTTACTGATAATAATATACTTCATAACATACACAGGTTGTTCGGAAAATCATAGCCCGAAATGCACATATAGGTTGCTTGAACCGAAAGTAACACACACTCCCTATACACTTACATCCGGAAAACTAAGCTAATACCATTAAATTATTGTGCTCAAAGATTCGCGTACAGCGCCGGGAGAGCAAAGCTGTTCAAGCATGCGTGTACAACAGGTTGCATAGGAGTTAGGCACCCGCCACTACACACACCTCAACATCTTTGGAGCACGGCAGGAAAAGTACCGCAGTTAATAGTAAACAACACACCAGTTCATCTGGTAAATGAGAATACGTTCTGAAGTCATAATTAACGGTCCTACATCACAGAAAGTTTTTTTTTAGCACCACGTCTTACTACCCGTTCGGGTTATACGCTTAATATAATTACACTAATGAATTAGGAATTGGGAAGGTTGAATTTAGAGGAAGTGAACCCGCATTTGCGTGGAGGGAGAGTGGAAAACCATTTAGGAAAAACCCTCCCCAGTTCACCCGACCGAGATTCGAACCTCGATCTCCCCGTCCTCGGTGGTCTGGCTCAACACGACTGGCGCGTTAGCCAACTACGCCACCGAGGCAGGTTATCACAGAAAGTGCTCGCCATTATTACATGTGCAGTGCCGCCCGCGCACCTAAGGTTAAAATTAAAACATAATTTTATTTTAATTCATGATATATAAATTGTACACAATAAGATAATGGTGTAGACTTTTCAAGATTAATTTCAACATTACAGTATGTATTACTCCTCATTACTTTTTAAATGTATGTTTTAATAGAGCTGTGCATTAATCATTTTAATATTTGCATTGCACATTGACGCGTGAAATGTGAAAAAAAAGCTTTGTATGTGCGGTCAATTGTATGGATTGCTATTAATTTTTTCCTTATCGAAACTATACTGTAGTTACAGTAATATTTATAGCTGTCATACAAGGTTCTTCCTGAGTATATTGGACTGTAAATCTAGTAGCTTTTCTAGTTATCAGACAAAAAAATTCTTCCTGTGAAATTAGGAGTGTAGAGAGAGCTAGTAGATTTTCTAGCTATTAGACAAGGTTCTTCCTATGAAAATTGGACTGTCGCTCTAGTAACTTTTCTGTTTATCAAACAAGGTTATTCCTGTGTAAATTTTACTGTCGATCTAGTAGCTTTTCTAGCTATTAGACAAGATTCTTCCTAAGAAAATTTGACTGTAGATCTAATAGGTTTTCTAGCTATCAGATAATGTTCTTCCTATGAAAATTGGACTGTAGATCGAGTAGCTATTCTAGCTACCATATAAGGTTTTCCTGTGAAAATTGGGCTATATTTCGTCGGATCTAGACATCGTGCATTATATATTATATCGCACCGATGTCTAGGATCCCGATATATATATATATATATAATATATACATGATTACATTCAATGCCAGGCTGGTGCAATAAATTTTCCGCATCAAACTGCATCACAGAGACCAAAAGCCGTCCCTCTCCGCCCCCGCCCCCCGAGTATGATACTGATGGTTTTGGGATTTCCTACGAGATATGCAACATTATTCTATATTTGTTGCCCCTGCTAGGAGTTTGAAAAAGTGAACTGTAAAAGGTTAGAAAAAAAAAAAAGCGTGCGGTTGTCAGGGGGTGTGGCGGTGAGGTACTATATTAGCGAAGAAGTCTGTATATTGAGTTGTGGTAGAGTGTTGTTGGAGGATGGATTTAACGCCTCGTATCAATAGATAGCCAATATGTCAACCAAAGTGCCGGAGATTCTACAAGAATAAGGAGGGGAGATCCCTCCCGTCTTATATTTTATTACTGCTATCATTTCTTGTACGAGAAGCCATTTCGTTTTATTACACGTATCCAGAGAGA
Organism: Timema podura; assembly: GCA_033556935.1. NCBI lineage: Eukaryota > Metazoa > Arthropoda > Insecta > Phasmatodea > Timematidae > Timema > Timema podura. Next base: position 51,456,139 of record JAVRXN010000012.1, on the reverse strand, counting down.
AGATTTGTTTATAGGGGGAGAATCGACAGGGGGAAAGAAATATATATATCTATATATTCTAAGCACTGCGTACTACTAACCAGCCGGGTTGATGTACTAATTACACTAAGGGGTTAGGTGTTAGAGGAAGTGTACCAGCATTTGCGAGGAGGGATAGTGAAGAACCATTAGGGAAAAAAACTGTCAGTACACCACTGGGATCTAACCCCGACCTTCCCGTCTTCAGCAGTCTAGTCTATTGCGATAGTAGCACCTTAACCATGCGGCCATCGAAGTGGGTCAAGGAATATTAACACTCTGGGTTTTCCCCTGTCATTGTTTCGATATGCGTTTATGGGATTTTTTTTTTTATAGATATTTAACCAGCACCTTCTGAACCAAATTATATTAGATAATGACTTACAAACTAACTTAATTCTAGACCAGGCACGATTCCCAATCCTCCAGTCACACTTTCTGAATCAATATATATTTAATTACTTTACCTTAATGAACGTACAAGAAAGTATAAAATGACAGTTCAACTTCTTGTAACTTGTGAATTGTAATTATTTAAAATAATTATTTATAGCTTTTAGCTATAGAGTTGTTAAAACTGTGTAGTAACATTCTGATGGTTGAATGAGAATGTGATATGCAAATTTCACTTTTAATAGATATTATCAATATCTATAAAATAAAAAAATATAGTACATCCCTTTATGAGTTCTGATCGACTGAAACCTAACTCAGGGATTAGGCGGTGCCAACCTATTTTCTTTAAGAGACAGCCATCACCTCTTTGTTCTATGCCAGCAATGTTAAGCGTGAACTGTGTTTTCATTATAAAAGCCATATTGTGAGTTTGAGAACACATGTCTCATGATATTTCAGTGTCCAATTTTTAACCATACCTTCTTTCAAATGTATAACAATTACCTCATAAAGTGAAAAGAGGTTTTCCTTATAGAGATATATTTTGCAATTTAAAATTTTATTTGCAAATTTTCATTTTATTCTATGTAATTTGATTTTTGGATATTGGCCTGGTCCAATTCGACGAATTAGCGACGTGAATACTTTACTACTATAATATTTAGTTTATCTCTCTTCAGCCTAAAAAAAGCTGTCTGTGGTTATGAAATATTTTGTGTGTGTGTGTGTTTAGTCATATTTTATCCAACAAATGTCTCTCCAACATCTCTACTAATTTAAACAATGATTTAGTCTTTTGTTATATTTAAAATAACTAGATACTGGCGTGTACACCAAACTTCTAGTAAGATACCATGCAAAAAAAAATTGGTTTTTTTTTAATCGTTAGGGAATTTTAAGACTCAAGTATTCGAGACAATTTCATATCCTTGAATTTTTTTCCTTCAATTTTTCTAGTGAAATTTGTTTTAGATCTCTTCTATTTTATTTATATTTTCTTTTACATTCATAATTTTTCCTAAAATTCAGTTTTGAGATTTGAAGTTAAATTGGAGATTCGCCCCAGATCAGATCTTCATATCATCATCATCATCATCTCTTTCTGGCCTGTGGCCAGTTTAAGTTAAGTAAAATGCCTCCCTCATCCTCTATTGAGCCAACTCTTAATTTTTTATTCAGGCTCATTTTAAGGTTAGGTTAAGAGTAAAGATTCCAGACCATTAATTTTAAATTATTTTAGTTTTTCCTAAAAAATATCTTAAAAGTGAAGCCCTAATAATCAACATAATAGTTCTAAGACCAATTCAAAACTCCATTTTTTCAAACCTTGAAAAATATAAAGAAACTTATCACCAATATCAAAAACAAAACAATTGAAAAGGACAGATTTAAACTCTTACCGAGTGAATTGTGTACAGGCCTAAGTTTGGTTAAATGACAAATAAAAACAAAACCATATTTTTTCCTCATATTTTTTATTATCATTTCATGTAGTTACTTTTAACAGTAATGCACGGACGATTAAATTTATTTCTACTCCTTATTTCTGAAAGAAAAAAGAAAATGTATTCAGAAATTGCAAAATAACAATTAAATTCCCATGAAAAATAATCGTTAAAAAAAATATTCTTGTGTCATTATTCTTGATAAAAAGTGCCTTATTAGAAATACAACTTTTCGAATACACACACAATTCGTAAGCACAAAAAACCCAAGTAAGAGTTTATATGAAGAAAAAAAACCCAGCTGATTATATTACTTATATTTCAGTACCTATGTGGTGCTTTCTGAAGTCCTCCTATCTTAGGAGGGGGGGATAAAATATTTACAATAACTTATTTCTACTTTTAAATTTTAAATATATTTTAATCTTATTCCATTCACAGATACATACAGTCACACGCATACAGACGAATAATTCCACACATACCTGCTATTGTGCAATAAGGCACAAGGAAATTAAAATTAAGCAGCCATCATTTTGTTATGATTTGTTCGTTAAACAAAGACCTTTTTCTTATATCGTCACACCTTTTTTTATTTAATTTGTACCGCTGCAATATGTTTAGTGTCTATAATCCTTGCAGACTAGCTATATTTAAATAGATTTATAAACAACATTAAGAGCCGAAGCGCCACCATTTTAAATTCTACTGTAACATATCTACCTCTGAACTGTTTTAGTCAAACAAAATTTAACAATGCTCTAAATAAAAATAAAAATAAAGCTAATCACATTTTTTTTATCAATTCTAAATATTGTAATTAACAGTTTTTTCTTAAAATAAAATCTAATTCAATTTAAATTTATTCTAAATAAGAGGCTCAACATTTGATAGAAAATGAAATTCTAAGGTGGCAAGAAAAAAAAAAATATTCCAAGTTTTTAGATTTTCTACACAGATTGTAGTGCTAAATCTACTATCTATGTATTTCAACAAAGCATATACACATGTGTAAAAACTACATCTCTCTAAATTGATCTAATACCTTGTAAAACAAGTTCCATTAGCCCAAATACTGATTTCCCACAGTTGATGAGTAATTTAATACCAAGCCGAAAATACATTTCTTTTTTTTTTATAAAGACTGATGATACAATGGTAATCATCCATTTGAGAAACTCCACATATCTTTTGATCCTCCCATACAAATATTTTCACTCATATTTTCAACAAGACAAACAAAAACATTTGATGCAAGACTATTCAATATGTGGATAAATCATTTGCAAGGAAAAGACACTTTTCAAACTAATTACAACACTCTTTATAGATACTCAGGAGACAAAACATTTTGCAGGTAGCAGTTATCACTTGTGTTTGTGAAAATATCTAGGATTACATTGTAGGATGCAATTATTTCAGAGTGAACAACAAAAACATAACAAAGACAAATAAACAAAGAGAAGGCTTGTAGGTCACATTTTTTTTCTCCCAAAGTTAAAAATTGTTTTTGTTTTTTTAATCCAAAGTTTTGGTGGAGGCTTTTGACTCTTGATTAACGGAGCTGGTTGAGCTCAGTTTAGGTGGAACCCTTTCTCCCTAGTCGCAGCTAGAAGTCTCTCCCTCAGCAATTCTTCCGTGGGATAGTCCGGGAGCTTGAGGTAATGAACGCAGGTGTTGACAGAGGGGTAGCTACCCTCACCTGCATCCACCTTACGGACCACCGTCAGGCGGGGATAGAGGTTAGCCAGGCCTCCTGGGGGCAGCGACGAACAGCCCGTCGTGAACTGAAGGAACGCTTTCCTCTCCTCTGCAGACATGTCCACCAGAACGTTGACAAAGCGCTGGAATCCCGGACTGTATGTGCCAGAGAGAAAACAATTGATCAAAAACCACTCCGAACAACAATGCTCTTTAAAGAAAGCCTCTAACTTTTTGAGGAATGTTTCGTTTATAGATTGGATTAAAGTACACAAAGAGGGATTGAAACATATTTGAGGATAGATTTTATGTTGTTGACTAGGCTTGGCAATACTATTAATTTATAAACCATCCAGGCATGTACGAAGTCCACTTTTTTTAATTAGAAACTAAGTCGAATTGAATAATATGAGATACACCCAAAGACAAATCAAAGTTTGAATATTGAAAAAAAAAGTTGGATAAAAATACTGTACTTTGCATAACTATGTAGATTTAGTTATAAAATATAATTTACAAAATGCTATGTTTCAAACATAATATATTTCGTCTCAAAATTATTAATTAAATTACTATCACAAAAGTAATTTAAACATTTTATATGTTTCCCCATGAGAACACTAATTTGTAATGGAAACAACAGCAGCCAATGGTAAAAAATAAATATAAAAAGTTTCACACTCCCTCCTGATGAGTTTTAATATAATTAGACCTTGGTCAAGGGACTGGAAGGTAATGGATCAATTTCCTGCAAATATATGAAGGTAGAGTGTGTAGATCAAAAGGAAGGGGTTGTATATATAAGACATGGCTAAATGTTGTAGACGAATGTGTGAAAAAGAGAAGGATTAAGATTTTTATGAATAAAAGAGCATGTATGACTCGGTGTATGGATGTGGTTGAAGCGAAGGGAGTGCACAAGGTTGAATTTAAATGAGGTGTACCTGCATTTGCATGGAAGGTAAAACCATTTGGAAAAATCACCCTCAGTACACCCGACCGGGATTAAACCACAGGCAGTCTAGTCTATTGAGTGTAGGAGCTTAGATTATGCGGCCACAGAAGCAGGTTATAGGCTATAGCTAAATTATTGGTTATTATGAAATTAACTTAACATTTTTTGCATTAATAATTGACTATAAATATTCTACACATAGATAGTTGTATCTCACATATAGATGTTGAGACCTCACGAATATAGCCGTGTTAACACTTTGGTTCCGACAAATGAGCTTGATGGAACCTCACCTGTCTTTAGTGTACCCGAGCTTGGGTTCCGTGTAGTTCAGTAGGTCTTCCCGGGTCCAGTGTGGGTTCTGGTCCCCACAAAGCATGACTCGCACCTCCTCGGGGCTGAACGCGCGCAACTTGTCCATGGGAACACCCGCGAGAAGCCAGCACGGAATGATTCCATTTGACGCGCCACGCCTTGCTCCAGGCAGAATGAGGTGGTGAGATCTACATACTCCTCCAAATTGTCCAGGGTCACCTAGCAGTAAAAGAGAACTACTTGTACAGCGTAGAACCTTACCTCCTACCCAAACCATTCCACTGCATTAATGTAGTTTACTTAACTGGAAACCTTTACATATTTTCTAAGTAGGAGTGTATGAGTGCTCAAGTTTTATTAGACCCTGGCAGTGGCATGGAACTTTTTTAAGATGATGATGATGATAATTAGGGATGTGTGATAACCATTTTTTCAATTTGAGACGATCTCGAGACGAGAATATAAAAAAGTATCGAGACACGAGAACGAGATGAGAAAACGTCCTTTGAAAGTACATAAATGTAAATTATGTTTATTAGAGTAAATATATAGTTTATAATGTTCCTTTTTGACATTTGAGCTCTCGCTTGCTTTAGATTGTCTTGTAGTTCATTCAAACACTTAAGATATATAACTTGTACACATTTTAAATGAATTAATAAAATAGTGATAGGTAGTTACAATGAACACCATTTATGATTTAATTTTGTAGATTAACAGCTCATATTGTCAAACTATGTTATTGAAAAACATTATTTATAACAAAAATATTTCTTAATAAAGGCTGTTTTATGGGGGGCAAATGCGACCTATTTTTGGGTTGTATTGTTATTATTGGAAATAAATTCCCAGTTTGATTTTTTAAGATTCATTTTTTAACTTTCGAGACATATTTTCGAGTCTCACACATTCCTAATAATAATAGTTAATACATTATAGTTTTAAATATTTTAATTAATATTAAAATACCACTACTATGCAAAAGAAGTATTTTTTAATACAAAGATTAAAAAAATATATATATTTCCAGAGATAAAATTGCGATACTAATACCTACAGCTATCGATACTAATACAGGATTGATACTTTTAATGAGTGCAGTATCAATAATTTTCTTTCCATACCACATCCCTAATCAGAAACACTACCAATAGTCACACTGACCTCCATGTCTGAGCCACTAGGAGCCAGCTCAGCAACAGAGAAGCCAAAAGCCCGCGACGAGGGTTGGTAAGTGAAGGTGATGGCCAGGTCCTCCAGCCGTACCGCTTGGCCTAGCCCCAGGTTCTGTATTTGACGCACTCGGTCTTCGTACGAGAGCGTATTATCCTGGGCGATGCGGGCCTTGCGGGAAGATAGATCGTTGAGTTGCTGCAAGAAGTGGCCCCGTACAGGGTCCACTTCGCAGAGGTCGTCGCTGCTCAGGATTCCGGAGAACCTAACAAAGGGTGAGTAAAAAAATTGATTTAAGAAAAAACAAACTCAAGATGGCCACAAAATCTTACAAATAAAATTTCTCGACTTTTCCCTGATCCCTAAATCTAAATTATGTTTTTTAAATTGATAGCAGACCAGGATATAAGAGTTGTGAATACACCCCATCGGGTACAAACGGTATTAAGTGTACTCACCACGGCTTAGTGTCCTCAGGGCTGATCTTTGGTGGGTCAAGCTCCAACTCCTTCTCGCTCTCCTCAGAGATGTAGGACGACATCATCACATCCTCCTCGGCTATGTTGATCCTCCGCGAGACTGGCACCAGACCGATTCTGAAAACATTGAGCGGTTTGACAAAATTACCATAAATTATGGTGGTTTATTTTTTGTTATACATGGAAGGAGGTACAATCCGACACCTTAGCTGAGTCAGGAGCATGTCTATCTACTGAGACAAGGGTCCCGGGTTGGATTCCTGGTATGGCCGAAAAATGTATCATCGATGAAATGTGTGTGTCTTTACCTTTTTATAGTGATGAATTAATGGTTGGGGACTGGATGTTGGACTGTCCTAATCTTTAGTTATACTATAAGGCATATGAAGCTACGACAGGCCTAGCAAGCCGGTGGGTGAAAATATTTGGCTTGAATCAAAAATTTGCCTCAGGCCACAAGCTGGGAACATTAGTGGTGTAAGTAAAGCAAGGAGGCACAGGAAAGAGGGATAGGAACAAATTAAAGGAACAACACAAAATGGCTTTTACAACAAAAAGACTCACTGCAGGGCCCAAACGCTCTAAAGGGTTCATTCTCATATTAGACTGGCCTGCTGATGACAAGAAGATCAAGGTTCAAATCTGGTCTGATTTAGTGAAGGTGATTTTTCTTAAGGGTTTCTCGCAAATGCAGGTAAATATCTCTAAAATGCTTCCTTCCTCATCTCCACCCCATTAATAATAATTGTCATTTATGGTACAACCCTAACAAGTAGTAGAAATCGGTGATAAAATAAACAACGAAAGGAGGAATAAATTTGCATACTTCACAATGCCACCACTAGACAAAGAGGTAATGGTTGCCTCTTGAATAAAATTGATCGCTGTACTGCGTAATCCCTTGACTTAGGTTTCATTTTATCGGAACTCGTCAGAAGCATCACAAAAGCTCTAAAAAGTAGCTAAACTTAAAAAAATAAAATAATAAACATGTACTAATTTACACAAATGTATTTGGAAGATTTAAAGGAAGTGTACATGCCTTATAACATGTCGCCAGTGAAGCGAGTTTTTAATGTTCACTAAGAATTTTTTTCAAATCCTCTATTTTTGGATATTCTTAAGGAATTGAGGATTAAAGAGCCCAGCCCTAATTTCTAGTCATTGGGTTTTGTCTATGAAGTTATGCCTAGATGTGTAAGTTAATATAATTCAAGAGATGAGAAAGAGACACTTTCGAAAGAACTCACCTCTCGTTTACATTGTTCTGTATCTCGCCGTGACACATGAGCTTCAGGAAGGGTTGACTCAGTGGTAAGTCAACGAGCCGGTTGTCCTGCAGGACCTTGGCTAGGAACACCCCTAGGAACCAAAAGTATTTGGTGGCGCGGTCACAGGCCAGGGAGTCCTGGGGCAGCGGGGAGGGGAAGAGGCCAGCCGGACGACGCACGTAGTATCCAGGGGGCTTGGCCACCTCCATAGGAAGGAGTCCTGCTGGTTGACCCCATTGGGGGAGGTCTCTTGATCGTCATCGCAGAGCCACATGTTGAGGTCCTTGCGCTGCAGCTCGGCCGCTACCAGCGCGTAGAACTCGAGGGTGGGGCCAAGTCCTGTTCCTTCTTCTCCTTGGAATTCAACCTGGAGCAGATAAATTACCGTTAAATAGCTCTTTAGGTGAACCATCTTTACCTTCTTTGGGGCACATTTTATTATAATATAAAAAGGCCACCCTTTGTTTACCGAATAGTAAGCTTACCTAGCACTATTCTACTATGGTGTAGCTTATAATATAGGGCCATAGTGTAATCTGTCAAGGTAAGACATACCTTCAGGGCAAACAAACATATATTAATTATTGACTAACATGTAATTAATTTTGAATAAAATCTGTACATATTTTTATAGTAAAAAAACTTGTATATAATGTGCCTAATTATTATGGTGAATAAACGTTTGATCTTTTTCAAAAAAAATATTTAAATTTCAGTTTTAAAATTCTCAAACAAAAAAGTTTATCCTGATAAAGATGGTTTTATAACAATCTGGAAAAGCACAAAAATTACATATTTTAAACAATACATTAGATTTTGGGGGGGGGAGGCAAACCTTTGAAAAGTATAATTTTTACAGGATTACAAAATTAGGCATGGGCTATGTCAATTTAAAAAATAAATATTTTTAGAGTTGGGTCAATCCAATATATTACAAATAGGAATTTCCGATTTACCTTCAAATCTCGAATATGAATCTTGGAAAAAATTATGAACATAAAGAGGAATATATACAGTAAACTATGCCCTAAAAAATGCAACTCTTATAAAAAAATTATTTATAAAAGTTGCGTTTTTCCCAAAGGAATCAATGCAAAGTCTAGAGAAGTTAAGTTCCAAGCTACAGCTAGGAAAATATATTGTCGCTTTCTTTGCAACTGGGGTTGTAGATGAATTACAAGGAAATATCAAAAGCCATTTTGTGTTTGTTCCTTTTATATGTCTCTATCCACCTTTCCTGTACCTTCTTCCAAATATAAATAAGAGTTATTGAATTGGAAATTGTAATAGCTTGATTTATCAAATTAAAACAAAACATTATTACAAAAAATAGTGCATTAAAAAAAATTACAAGTAATTTTAGTGCATAAAATTATATAAATAACAAAAAATAATATTTTTTTAAGCATAAAACAACTAATAAAACATATTTAAAACTTAGATTCGTCTTTCGAATTTTTTTTCATATATTCAGTTTGAGGTCGCTTTTAATTGAAAAATTAGAATTAGCCCAACCCTAATTATGATTATATAAATTGGCATCACACTTAACCTAAATACATGGTCGACCGGATCCTATTAAATATTTTACTCCTCCATGAAGGAAGAAAGGAACATAGTGATGGTGGTACCTACTTCTAATATGCTCTTCCTGTCAGCGTGTATCCTCATAACTTGCAGCGCCCAGTCAAGCAGGTTCTCTCCACGAGGCACTTTGACACGCTCGTGCTTCAGACGCCCGACTCGGAACTCGTGGGGATCCTCCCGCCGGGGGGAGAGCCCTGGAGCTCTCTGCCTTTCCAGAGTCACATCGCGCTGTGTCTGCAGCCACACTATAGACCTGTAAGCGAGAGTGGGTTTATGTAGGTCCAGACCGATCGTTTGTTGACGATTAAGCCAATTATTCAGTCAAACTTCAAATACTATGAAAATGTATGTAATAATGATATTGAAAACAAGTGCTACCCACTTCGGTGGCTACATGGTCTAATGTTCTACTTTTGAGTTGGACTAGACTGCCAAAGTCGGGGAGAATGGGGTTTGATCCCGGCTGAATTCACTTAAGGTGGTTTTCTCTCTCTCTCTCTCTCTCTCCACACAAATGTGGGTGCACTTCCTCTAAATTAAACCTTCCTAATGCTTAACACATAAGAGTAATTAGTACATAGGCATACAACCTGAACGGATATTATGACGTGGTGCTTAGAAAAAAGAAAGAAAGAAAAGAATGCCAAGTGTTCCCATGGGTTTGTTTTATATTGTTCGGTTTAGTATGTTTGCTTACAGAAGTTTAAATGAAAACTTTAGAGCTAATATAAATATAATTTGTCTTTTCATTGTCCATACAACATTTTAAAGACAATTAGTTTAAGTGTAACCAAATTCACTTTTCTCATAATTAAGTTTGGAATGGTACTAACTTTTGTCTAGAAATTTTATTTCGAAATCTGTGCATTGAATATTGTGGCAAATTTATTAATTATGGATTAAAAACAGAAAAAAAAATTGTTCATTAAATTTATTTTAATTTTAATCTGCTTGATTAATTTTAAAATAATTTTATATTTATCATCTGAAATAAATAGGCGTATTGAGATCAAGGTAAATCCTGTCTGTACCTATGATGTAGTTTGGGAACCTCCGATTGTACTTTAGTTTTAGTTTCACTTCAATCTCCCCCAGGTTTAGTAGCTTCCCCTGAATCTCCCCCAGGTTTAGCTTCCCCTGAATCTCCCCCAGGTTTAACTTCCCCAGAATCTCCCTCAGGTTTAGCTTCCCTTGAATCTCCCCCGGGTTTAGCTTCCCTTGAATCTCCCCCGTGTTTAGCTTCCCTTGAATCTCCCCCAGGTTTATCTTCCCCTGGTTTAACTCCCCAGAATCTCCCTCAGGTTTAGCTTCCCTTGAATCTCCCCAGGTTTAGCTTTCCCTGAATCTCCCTCAGGTTTAGCTTCCCCTGAATCTCCCTCAGGTTTAGCTTCCCTTGAATCTCCCCCAGGTTTAGCTTTCCTTGAATCTCCCCCAGGTTTAGCTTCCCCTGAATCTCCCTCAGGTTTAGCTTCCCCTAAATCTCCCCCAGGTTTAGCTTCCCTTGAATCTCCCCCAGGTTTAGCTTCCCCTGAATCTCCCCCGGGTTTAGCTTCCCTTGAATCTCCCCCGTGTTTAGCTTCCCTTGAATCTTCCCCAGGTTTAGCTTCCCTTGAATCTTCCCCAGGTTTAGCTTCCCTTGAATCTTCCCCAGGTTTAGCTTCCCTTGAATCTTCCCCAGGTTTAGCTTCCCCTGAATCTCCCCCAGGTTTAGCTTCCCTTGAATCTCCCCCAGGTTTTAGCTTCCCTTGAATCTCCCCCAGGTTTAGCTTCCCTTGAATCTCCCCCAGGTTTAGCTTCCCTTGAATCTCCCCCAGGTTTAGCTTCCCTTGAATCTCCCCCAGGTTTAGCTTCCCCTGAATCTCCCCCAAGTTTAGATTCCCTTGAATCTTCCCCAGGTTTAGCTTCTCTTGATTCTTCTCCAGTTTTATCTTGCCTTGATAAATTTAATACCAGCATTTATTTGGAGAGTAAATTGAAATTCATGAAAAGAACGATAAGTATGAGCATTTGTGATTCAATCTTAGCCTCTGAGATTTGAAACAAATATCAGCTTTCATTTCGCTTCTTAAAAAATGATTCAAATTTGACAATAAAGATATTGACAGCTAAAATATTTAGTGAATTTATGTTATTATTAGTCATTTTTAGATTTTCTATACATTACAAATTAATATTAAAGAACAAATGAGGAACTACTTGAATGTAAAAGTATCTATGATTAATGGCGGGTGGGCAATTAACGAGTAGTTTTACTACCAATATTTTTATTGGCAAAGTTTCGTGATGCTCAAAGCTGGAATTTTTATTAGAGGCGAAGTTGAAGCTGATATTGTATCGAAGTCAAATTGGAGTTTTGCACACCTTTACTAAATTCTATAAATATACTATATAGTACAAATCCTTACCTGGATGCACCAAAGGCGGTGCAGTTGAAGCAGAGTTGCCTAGTTTCGAAAGGGAACAGGAAGGGGCATGAATGGTTGAGCTCCTCGCACCACGAGGGCAGAGCACCGGATGATAGAACCAAGGGGTCCTGGATCTGCTGCAGCAGTTTGTTTGTTATCTTCTTGCTGGTGAACTCGTCTGGGGTCAAACCATCTCCCTCCTGGTCTGTTGCATAAACAAATGCTCACATTAGGTCAAGATGCAAGGACAAAATATGTCCTTTCCCCAAATAGTCAACGCAACTCAAACTTGTGCCCACTTTAAGAATGGTGAGTCACCATAACTACCTATTTTTGCACTTGCACAGTTTAAAAGAGCAGATTAATAACTAGTCGGCTTAAATAATTAGTCTCCAAATGTCAATCATAAGCTCAAATGACTGTGCCATGGCCGGGAAGGCAGTCTACAACGGCCCCGCCTTAATATGAGATTCTTAAATATATCAAAAAAATTATTAAGACTAACTTAAATTTTACATTTTTTTTAAAATTCAAGAAATAGAGGATTCTTAGGTCAGGGAATTGGGTGGTAACTATCAATTTTCTTGAAGAGGCAGCCTTTACTTATTTGTCCAATGGCAGCAATGTAAAGTATGAGCTGTGTTGCTCTTTTTAGCAGTGAAATTTTGGTTTTTTTTTTTTTTCAAGTATGTAGGACTTGCCCTTCTATCATACATTCAACGTTTGTTTGAATGCCACTCTTTTGTATATTCCCACCCCCTTCCCCTCGTTTTTATCAAGTTTTAAGCGTTATGATACTATTTCACATAGCTCCCAGTTATTGTCACGGCTGCAAACACTCACCATCAGCCGTGTTGTCGTCTGGGAATGTGCTGATGACAAAGAGATGCCTGAGCAGCTGTAGGACATCCTCGACCGTGCAGGACATGGAAGGGGTGGGGGTTGACGGGGAGAGAGTAGTGTCACGAGCAGACCCTCGCGAGTATAGTGTCACCACTGAGGTGCTATCCCTGCCCATATCGGTGATGGAACTGCCGTCGATATCCTTCACCTCACGATATACAATCCTTCAAACACAAATATAACATTCACAACACATAATTCAGAAAGCTAGACCAATACATTTGAAAGGCTAGTCCCAAAATCGGTTCAGTTAAATTTTTTTAATTATGGGAGGGAACAAATAGTCGAACTTCCTTGAATTTTTAATTTCAACTTAATAATTAATTGTTTAGAAGAGACCCACTTTGTACTTTGAGTGAAGTGAAACTAGTAGAAATTAAAAATTCATGTTAGTTATGTTGCCCTTCAGTTATTTGGCTTACCTGTTAATTTAAAAAAGTGGACAAATGGTTTTGGGAATGAAGTTTTAATTTATGTAACTTAAGCTTGGAAATGTAACCGAATTTGATAATAAACCTTATATCATTAACTTTTTTGGTTGACAGTTTTAAATTATGTTACCTATAACGTTGCTAAAATGTTTAAATGTTACATAAAAATAATTGTTTTTCATTTATATAATATTATATTTGGAAGAAATTACAAGAAAGTGGAATGGAAATATGAGTGTACAATTACTCAAAAATTTGAGTTTAAATCTAGTTTAAGAAGTAGCTCAACCTCTTTTTACAAAACTTGAAAAATTTGAGTAGGTACTCAGAATTTTCAATATATTTTTGGAAAATTCCCTTTCTCGCGTTCCATACATCCCCACCTTAATCAATTTGAACGCCAACTTACGTATATGTGGGTTCCCATATCCTTCGTAGTTTTTCCTGCCGACTGCCCAGATCTGCCAACTGCACCAATTGTTGCACAGCACGAAAAATTGTCCAGGTGGGATCTGACAGTTCCACTTCCACATCTTGTACCTTGAGTGAAAGTAATTTTTTTTATTGTTTGTTGAATATAGAAAATAGGGCTAAACTGAAAAAAAAAATGGCATACATGTAAAGCTCAATTCTTTGATAAGCTCGATTGTGACTGGCGTTGAAAGAATCAAGAATGGATCTCAATATTACAATTTTCAATCTGTCAAATCTTAGCTTTCTAATCCAATTGAATTAAATTTCTGATAAAAAAACAAGCCAGCAATATTCAGAATTGGGTAATTTCTTACTGCGATTACTATTTTTCTGGCAGTTCACTTAGTACCAGCAAATTGTAAATTTACTCAACATGACCATTTTATGAAAGATTATTTTTCACATCCACCCCACCTTTTTTAGTTTTTTCATATGGGTAATTTTAAAGTGAGATCAGATAACGGAAAAGAATTGTAATTTTAAATGTTGACTTTTTTTTAGAGCTCTAATGTTTATTGGTGGTTCAGAATAAATCAAGATTTGGATTTAAGATTCAAAGGTAAATCGTAAAGTCAGATCCGAGATTTGAATTTTCAAAACAGTAGGTTTGACCCAACTCTAATAAATAATTAAAATATAGTTTTTTTTTCTAAGCACAAAACAACTAAGAAAACAATATTTGACACCTTTGAGACTATTTCAAATATTTTATTTAGGTTCATTTCGAAGTGAAAAATTATCATCTAACACACCCCCTAATGAACTCACCCCTGGCAGGTTTGGCCCACAAATGGAAAATTGAGAGCTAACACACCCCCTAATGAACTCACCCCTGGCAGGTTTGGCCCACAAATGAAAAATTAACAGTTAACACACCCCCTAATGAACTCACCCCTGCAGGTTTGGTCCACAAATGAAAGATTAGCGCTAACACACCCCCTAATGAACTCACCCCTGGCAGGTTTGGCCCACGAAGCACCAGCTGAAGTTTGGGCTGAGGCATGAGATCCACCTCTTGGTTGTTGGAGCTATCATCGGCCCCAGGTGCCGGAACTTCAAGATCTGTAGTCTGGTTAACGTTGGTACGGCCCGGACGGGGGTCAAACGCAGGGATGAGCGCAGAGAACTGACGCTTCAACACATACTCGTCGTCCCAGCTTCTGCGTTTGCCGTTGCGCATCTCATAACCTTCCTCCTCCTGAGAGGCACAAAATGAACAAAGGACCATAAGAAAAATCACATTACCAGTCGAAGGTGGCTGTGTTATCTGATAGCCCGAGATCTTAATTGATCGTTCATGTGTAGCTGAGGATTTCCACACGTCCATAACAAACTCTGCCTCAAATTATGAGTGAAGAGTGACCCTAGGCACGGGACGAATCTTGGATAGCTCAGTGGTTAGAGCATTGGCATACTAAACCAATGATACCTGGTTCCATTCCTGTGTCCAGGTGTAATTGTTTAATTTAAAGAATATAATATTTATATTTATGAGCATTAATGTTCTTAATAACCATAATAGATGCTATTTAATCCAAGTTAGCCAGTCGAAACTTGTCGAGATAGATACACACACTTAGAAATACATATAAACATACTTTTTATGGTCAACATTGATATTATTTTACTGTATTAGTAGAATTAATTCATTGGTATTGATAATCTATAACATACAGTTAAAAATATGAAATTTGTTTTAATAACTTTTGCAACCGTCATAAATGTTGCTTTCTATCGAAATCATACTAGCTACACTAGATTTTCAAGGTAAAATCTTCAATCTGCTAAAAGAAAATAGATTGTGCCTCCTAAAGCTATTGTAATAAAGTTTAATTCTACAATTTTTCAACCAAACACATCTTTAAAATTACACTTTCTTCAGCTCAATTATAAAGAAAATTTAGTTTAAGAGACATTCTTTCAGTTATGGGGGATAAGCATGCAGGCATTTTTCACTTCAAGTAGAGTTTAAACCTAGTTTGAATGAAAGCACGAGTTTTTTTTTTTAGTTCGAATAATATAGAGCATTAATTTTAACGGCAATATTAAAGTTGAATTTCTGTAATAGATTCATGCATAAATCATAACTTCTTTAGAATTTAGCACAATATTTGATTGATCTAGCTGCGAGAATATAAGTATCAAGGAAAAAAAAACCATGATTACTGAACAAACATTTACCCAAGTGAAATTATTGAAAATCAACACAAAAAATCTGATTAAAAAAAAAAGCGAGAAGCAATCCAAACAAATACAGTCAAACATTTGGACTGTGTGTAACGGTACTTTACCTCGACAACTAAACGCCAATTTTTCTTGTTTTACCGAGAATGTAACCATGAGCAACTAAACAACTAACATCAACTGTCAATCAACAACGTTGGTGAGTTTTTGCGAGTGAATTGAACTTTATATTTACAGCTTTCAGATATTCCATAATCAGGTTTTCACTAAAGTTTTACGTCTCTTTGGAGAGAGCTAATCAGCTCGGTTCCGACCAATGACCTGAGAATTGTGCATTAATAAATTTTAACAATTAGAAAATTATGACATTTAAAACTTTTAATATCAATAGATCAAAGAGTCGTGACATTTTTAAAACAAAAACTGTGAGGAAGATATGAAGGCAAGCTCTACACACTTACCAGAAAAATCATAGGCCTCAAAATTCAAAATTATTACACAACAAAACACATTGTTATGTGATTTTCAGGGTAAATCAGTCTCTTTCACTGCTAAAGAGGGAGAATGATTTTTTTTTTACATCCAGTACTTTTTACAGCCTATTGTCTGAGTCAGTTTTTCATTCAAGCTATTTGACACTATCGGAATGATGAATCATAAGGGGACCGATTCATCCCAAAAATTACATAATTATGTGTTTTGTTGTGTTTTAATTGTGAGCTTTGAGGCCTGCCCTTCTATCTTCCTTTAAATGTTTTATTTATTTTAGTCATTTGGTCCCCTTTTGCCTTTGAATTTGAAACTGTAACCAATTCATTTGCAAAAACTATCTAATGATTCAAAGCTAATCAAACAATAAAATAAACATTTCCTCTACCACTAGGTCTAACTATAAAATTGGTTTAAAATTCACATACACCAAAAATGAACACTCCAAAAAAACATAACAATTAATAAGAAGAAAGTAAGAAAAAATACAGGAAATAATAATAATATGTGGGTGTGTACCATAAACGAAAGTAAATTTCTGCTAACCATGACCTCCTCATATTCATCATCATCTTCATTTTCATCATCATCGTTTTCATCATCATCTGGTTCTGGCATTTCGTCATCATCTTCAAGTTCGGTAAGTAAGGTAGGAGCGCGACAGCTTTCTAAGAAATCCTGTCAAGAGATAACATGGTTAAATTAAAAAAAAAAGTATTTAAGTTGCACTTTCTTAAGAGACTGGTTATATCAGCACACAACTTAACAAACTTAAATCTAGAATAGACATAACACACAGTTTTCCGGCTGTTAATCCATCAATGAAGGGGAACCCACATTCCATGAGGGATACATTCTTCGGCCATAACGGGATTCAAACCCAGGACTCTTAGCTCAATATAAAAACACATTAACAAACCGAGCTAAGGTGTTAGCCGTAAATAGTTCCTTGGTATTGAATAATGGGACAATATTTATAATTATTGTTTTAGTTAATAGAAGAGGAGAAATTAGCTTGAAAAAGCATTGAGGATGGGTCTTTTAAATCTATAAATTCTTAAAAATATTCAAGACAAAAAAAAAAGAGTTATGATGATACTTACTTGTCTTTAGGCCTAATATAATTTTAGGACAAACCTAAGAACCAGAACCGTGGGCATTAATTTACTACTAAACCTAATTAATTCACATAAAAAAAACCTATCATTCCAAAGCTACGATTTCTATTTTCTACAGCAACTAAGAAATTAGCGTGAACAAAATATTATTTGAATAATAATAAGTTATATCAATGTGGAAAGGTTAAACTTTAATGTTTAATATGTTTTATAAAATTTATATTTGAATTTGAAATTCCTATATAGACAACTTCTCGACACTTGTATTTTACTAGTGCCGAAAGAACTTGACATTCTTAATTCTACCTAGGAATATATAATTCAAATTTGAATCTTCGAAACATCGAATTTTTAACAATATTTGATATTCGAGGATTCGAGAAAATTCAAATTTTTAAGTGTATTTTGTTTTATAGCTTTAATAACCTTACTGGTGGGTTAGCCCCAATTTAATTATAGGTCATACTTAACAACCAAACCCCAGACCATTAATTTAATACTGAATGTATGAATGTTTAGTGATAAATAAAATGATAGAATATTAGGAAAATGGTAGAGCACAAATAAAAGTAACAACACTGACACATATTTACACACACTTCAATATTTCGATGCTATTGTAGCATCTTCCTCAGGAAGTAGTAATTAGCCAGTCTAATTACTACTTCCTGAGGAAGATGCTACAATAGCATCGAAATATTGAAGTGTGTGTAAATATGTGTCAGTGTTGTTACTTTTATTTGTGCTCTACCATTTTCCTAATATTCTATCATTTTATTTATCACTAAATGTTTTTGCTCAATGCACTTTTTTCATATATAATATTTGAATGTATGAATGTTAAACTTAATGTATTTTTATATAAATAAAAAATATGTATTTTAACTAACTATATTATCTAGTCATAATTTTTTTTTCCAAAATTTGGAGGTAAAATGGAGATTCTGTTTAGTAAAATAACAGATTCGACCCATCTTTAGTAAAAATTTAGGAACCAAAATTCGAAAGGGATAGTGTAAATGTACAGTAATTGTTAATTTCCAACTCGTCGTCTGCACAGGACGGAGCAGAGTCGAGCCGAGTGTCGCGGGCAAGGTCACACTAACCTCCAGACTGACCTGCTCACTGTCGCTGGACGTGGACGTGAGGCTCATAGTGAGCGCCTGGCTGAGACAAGGACCGTTGCCCGCCGTCGTGGAGATGCCACAAGACCCCGTCCCTGTGGGGCCGCTAGTCGTGAGGCTGGGATAGCTCTGGGCCGTGCTCAGTAAACCACCTGCGTAGAACATTTCATTGACTGGTCTCTTATTATTTACAACCGTGTAAGGAGTGTCTTAAGAGAAGGTACTATTTATATTAAACTTTTTTAAGAAAAATGTATGTATTTTTTTTTTCCAGGGGTGTGCAAAGAGTTATCTTTCAATTAGAGTCGAATATAAACCAAGCTTGAATGACCATCAGGTTTTTTTTAGAGTTTGAGTATATAGGACAGTTTTTGTATTATAAGTATTTCAAGTCAAGTGATTAATGTTATAAATAAGATAAACCTATTTATATATATAATATTTTTTAAGATAGGAATTTGGATCCAGGATTTACAGGTAAAATGAAGCTTCAGATTTGTAAAATATCAAATAATGACCTTTGACTTTATGAAGCTTTGCACACCCAATGTAACAAATAAATATATCTCTAGTAAAATATGCTCGTATCTCACTAGTACACTCACCAGGAAAGTTTGAAGAAAGGGCAAGTCTAACGAGGCTAGACACAGAACTGGGGCCTCGCGGAAAGAGGGAGCTCCCGGGAGAAGGTGATGGGGAAGGTGTGGTGCAAGAGGGAGAAGGGATCACTCCCCCTACTCCACCACCCACCCCTCCGCACACCGCGTTGCTAGCGCCGCTGCCCCCTGTAACAGCCCCCAGAGTGCGCCGGCGAGCCATGGCGGCAAACGTCTCCAAGAGTCCCGCCGTTGCGGAGGACTCCATGGCGTTGGTCCCCGCGGCCGACGTCAGGTTCGGTACGCTCACGCTCATGGGGTTTGTGGACACCGAACCTGGACTTGACTGGACATTGCGAATACCCGACGACGGAGGGTCCTTCTCTTTGGCCACACCACTACTTAGGTCCTTTTCCTTCTTACCTGGAACAAAAATAGAGTGGAGATGCTAAGATATAAAGTTAGAAGGATGTATTATTAAAATGTCGCGCTCACATTAGACTGTACTTACAAATAAAAGAGAGATAAAGGATCGAATTCCAGCCAAGAGTACCGAGCGTGGTTTTCCTTAAGTTGTTCTCCACTTTCTCTTCAAGCAAATTCGGGTACAGTTCTCTTAAAAACAACTTTACTCATCCTTAATACATTAGCGTAGTTATTAAATTAAGATGAAGTGTACCCGCATTTACTTGGAAGGCGAGTGAAAAAGGATTTAGGAAAAAAAACCACCCTCAGTACCCCTGATCGGGATTCAAACGCCAATCTCCCTGTCATCGGCAGTCTAGTCTTAACACGAGTGACATCTTAGTCCATGCAGCCACCTAAGTAGATATTAATATAATTCTTCTAACCAAATATGTAAAATTGCAAATTAAAGTCAAGACCTTCATTTAGGATTTGAGATTTTTTCTTTCTTCTTTTTGTGTTTTCCTCAAATCTCAAATATCACAGAATTCAAGGAATTTGAGCGTCCCAATCTCTAAATTTAATATCTTAAAAAGTCTAAGGTATCTTTGATAAACGCTGTACATTATCTCACCCTTACCATCCGTGGTTGACTGGGGTGGCTGTCTGTTCTTGATGCGGACACTCTTTTCTTCGAAAGAGTTCCGTCGACACTCTCCCCTACAGACACGCTGATCCGCACGGAGGGTGCCAGAGAAGGGGCGAGTGTCGCTGCCATCAGACCTGTAATGGCAGGATCCTTGCTTTCACACCACTGAACGTCTTTGAACTCATAGGATATATAAAAAAAAATGTGCACCTGGGATTTCAAATATTATATTGAAAATTCAAGGACTGATTAATATGATTCAAAGTTAAGATATTATTTCCTAGAAAATTGAGTCCGTCAATATCTTTTTTGTTTCATTTAAAAAATATATTGTTTGTGCCTGTTTTATTTTAAAATATATATATATTTTGTACAACTATATTAGGGCTCTTTAAAAATATAGCTTGTATAGCAATATTAGATTTATTTAAGACTTTTTTGTTGTTGTTGTGATCACAGCTTTTTTTCACAAACAAATTTAATCCTCAAAGTTTATGTTTGTGCATAATGGTCTCTGTACAAATTTTTTACAAAAACTCAACTCAAAATATGTCTGGTAAAAAGATTGCTCTACAGTCCATGGTGGTAAGCTGAAACTGGTAAAAGTTACCAAATATACTTTCATGTATCTACTCTCTAAACAATATGAACTAAAAGACCATATATTGAACTTAAATTTCCTGGGATTTGAGATATTAGAGCATCATTATCATCATCAACTGTTTCCGCCTGTGGCTGGGTCAGTTTAGTAAAATGCCTCTCTTTCTTTCTCTATCCTTCCACCATTCTTCCTCCTTTAATTGTTTCCATTCTTTTCCTTTCACACACTTTCTGATATCTGATCCTCCCATCTCTTTCCTGCTCTCCCTTGCGGTTATTCTCTACATACTTCATTTCCAACATTTTCTTTAGCATCCTCCCTTTTTTCCATCCTCATTACCATCTCAGCCTTGCTTCCTACTACTATCTCAAGTACTCCTCTGTTCCCCATATTCTTTCTTAGAATAAAGGTAATAAAAACTGTGAATTGTTAAGATCGACTGTCGAAGAATTAAGTTTGAAAACCTTACTCCTTTCACATCATGTAACCAGCGACTTTTTGTAGTAAACAAAAAAAAATAACTTTTCCATATCCTTTCTATAGGAGTGTGGGAGCTCCACTTGTTCAATACAACGCAAACTCTGATAGAATATAGGAAATATTCTCGAAGCCGAAACGAAAATTAAATATTATTTGTTAGTTAATTTATGATTGAGAAATATTTTACTTTGGTTATTTATATATAGCTTTACGAGCTAAAATTATTAGGAATTGGTTTATTTCACAATTGTTTATAATGTCATATTAATATGATAAATTAAGTTACTAATGCAACTTAAAAGTCGGGTAATTCAATTTTTTTTTCCCCTAACGAATATTAATTTGTAAAGTGTGTTTAACAATGTGGTGGCCCAGTGGCTAAATAATTTGTAAAGTATGAAACAGCTCAGAACGCGATTAAGTGAACATAAATTGAATTTTTAGCTCTCAATATTTTTAATGGCGAAGCTTTGTAAATGTCGAAGCAGGATTTTTTTTTTTTTTTTTCCCAAGCAAAGTCAAAAGCTGACATTTGTTTCGAAGCAAAGTCAAAGTTTCAAATCTCTGCACATCCGTACCTTTATTTATATTTGGTTCTCTCAAGTCCTGGTGGGAGGGGATGAGGGGGGGGGGGGGGGGGGGGGAGTGGTAGTTTCCTTGTTCCCTCAGCAGCGACAATGCAATGCAGAAATCTAGCTGTTTATATCAATATTATATATATATATACATACACAGTAGAGCTCGGAAATCCGAACGTCAAATCCGAGCGTCAAAAATCCGGAAGCGTCAAAATCCGGATCGGCGGTTGAGAGCAGGTCAAGTCTTGTACAAAAAACAATTAGGACATTTTTACCCAGTAGTGTTTCCATTAATTACTGTATATCTTGTTTATTTTCTCTAAAAAGTATTGTAGAGTTACTAATCTAAATATACTTATTAAAGATTTTGTGTACTGTATTTTTCGAAGCTTCAGCTCTATTTTGCAATACAAGTAGCTCCGAGCGTCATGCATCCTCTAGTCAATATTACGAGTGTATACAGTTAGTGAAAGCACATTTGAAAATCCGGACAATTCATATAATCCGATGGGTCCCGGTCCCGATCGATCAGGAATTAACGACGCTCCACTGTATATATATATATATTCGTATAACAAGAGTAAACCTAGCGGTTATAGCGTACATTTATTTTGCATCAGGGGTGACATTTTTTAAATATTTAACCTTTGATTTGGCTTTGGGAGAATCATTTATGATTTAATTCAACTTTGCTTCAAATTGATAAAAGTGTTCTTCACACACCCTAACTCCTTGTAGTCCCAATCTTTACCAGATAACGTCATTCCTAATCCTGTGTTTCCTCGCGACAGCTAACATGCTCCTCACAAACTTCTTTCCGATAGCCTCCACTTTCATTGTCTCACTTACATCTAATGTTCATGTTTCTGCAGGATGAAATTTACTGATACTTTGATTTTCTTTTCCTTGGATTTGAGAGCTCAAAAATTGTATGTAATGATGAACTCTCGATTATTTTGATACCAGATGGAACCAAGCGATTTTATCTAGTTTGATAGGCTTAGTATGTTTATATGCAAAACTTGTAAACACAAATGCTACAAGCTACGCAGAATGGGCAAACCAGGAGTCCCAACTCCAAAAACAAAATAAAAAATTTAGCAAGTACAAATTAAAAAATCAAAAACGATATGATACCAACTGTGCAAGGAGAGGCGCCAATCGTGTGGGTGATGTGGAGGGGAAAGAGAGGAGGCTAAGCAAGACCAACCAGCGAAAAGGGGAGGGGGAAGGAACGACGAGGTACCTATATCGGGCGTCTGCAGCAGCAGTGACGACGGGGTGATGGGAGGAAGAGGCTGCTCACCCGACAGGAAGCTGTTGGTATTGTTTCTCAAGATGTCCGCTCCCTCCCTCATCTTGTCCAGCACCTCGACAGCCTCGACTGTGCTTGCAGCTGCAGCTTTGTTCCTGGAGGGGGCAGCAATGCTGCTGTAAAGCGATTTGTTCAGAGAAGACGAGGAAGAACCACTCGTCGACACGAGGAGGTTAGTTTTGGCGGAAGCCGCCTCCACCACGTTGGAGAAAGATGGGCTGCTGAAGGTCCCAGATGACTTGTTGATATTCTCCTCTGTACAACTTGCCTGCCGGCGCAGCTGGTTACTGGACGAGGCTGATACACAAAACAAAGTGGTTGGACTTACATAGATTTACAAATCCTAATCTTCATTTTAACTCTGAATCTTAAATCATCACTATCATTATTATTATTAGCACTGCGTCATACTACCTCTTCAGGTAATATGCGCGTACACTAATGTGTAATGGTAGGGTGATTGTGAGACGAGATGGAGGACCTACAGTTTAACGTGGGATCCGAACCACGGTGGAGGCCTAGCATTCCACACATTCACAAGTTGTGATTAATACACGTCTTGTCAGAGGTGAAGGAAGGGTTTGGACAGTCAGATAAATCTGTGCCGGGACCGAGGATTGAACCCAGGACGCCCAGCACGGAAGTCTGACACCTTAGCCCTAGACCACCAGGTACCCAATGTTTACATAAAATGTTTACTATACTTCACTATAGGGGTGTGCGAAGACAACTTGAGGCAAAGTCGAATTAAATAATATGAAATATTTTCAAAGTCAAATTGAAGTTGAATATTTAAAAAACAATATTTAATATTAAAAATAAAATGTTGTATTTCAAACATAAGTTACATATTTTCTCCTAAAATGATAAATTAAGTTACTAGCACAAGATGTAATTAAATCATTTAATTATTTTTTTTCTTGTGAATATTAATTTGTTATGTCAATAAAAGCAGAAAATGACAAAAAATAAACATAAATATAAAATTTAACCTTAAAACATTCTTAGTGTGGTACCTTTGTAATTGTTAAATCTGTAACTTTACTTTTGAATCAAAGCCGAAGATGACTATTTTTAATGAAGTAAAAGTTTTCGAAGTTATGCACGCCCCGACCTACTTCACTTATTCTTTAGTTGAATTAGCAAGTATAAATGTTTTTTATTTTTAAATTAATGAAATGCAATCCTCATAGTATAATCAGTTAAGTAGTTAATGGTCTTGAATCTGGCGTTTGGCTTCGTCCAATAATATATGTTGGTGTAAAACCCTAACAAGCAAGTAGCATAAGAGTTCTAAAACTAATTCAAAATCAAAATTTGAAGAAAGACTTTTTTTAAATAAATCTCAAATTTTATACTATCTCAAATCCTGAATAACATTAATATCTTAATAAATTGTTCCTAATCCAACCATATATTATTCCAACAAATTCAAATAAATAAAAAAATCAAGTAAATTTTACAATATTAAATGTATAGTTCTATTTTATAAGTGAGCTCTATGCTAAATGATGATTTAAATTAGGAAGGAGCACATTTAATGAATGATACTGGATTACTTTTTGATTTACTAGAGGTATTTAATAATGTGCACTTTCTGAACCAAACTATTAAAATTTCTACGAGCAAGAGTGAAAATAACCAACCAATTTTGCCAGGAAAGGTATTTTACATGCCACAATCGGCATGGGACCCTTTGAAGGAAGTTGTGTTGTGGATATTTATCGCTCAAGGGAAAAAAATCCATCGATACTGGCAAGTTTTGAACCCAAGAACATCAGGTCTTGAAGCGAGCATTTTACCCCAAAGCTAGTGAGGTTGACGATACTGGAGTAGAAATAGTTTAGAAAAAACAAAATTAAAACATAAACACATTTTAAAAGACAAACTTAACTGCCACAACAGCTTCTTCAGGTTAAGATATTAGAGTCATACCTGAAGAAGTTGTCTTTGGCAGTGAAAGTTGTCTTTAAAAATGTGTGTGTGTGTGTTTATAGTGTTTTATCCAAACAATCTTTATTCCATTATCATTAAGGGTAGTTGTACTGGCTAATCCCTGGTAATCCAAACCATAAATGTATGATTTTAAAATATTGTGAAACTAGACCTTAAAACTATCAAATTTCTCTACAAAATTTCACAGAACATGAATTAGACAAACGCGTAACTTTTATCGCTACCCTTAGAGTCACCTGAAGTGTTTCTAGTGGCTTCTCCTAGCGCCAGTGTCTCGACGATGGTGGCCAAGTCACTAGCGGCTGAACCCGAGATGGTCGAAAGGTCGGGATGATGGTCTCTGAGAGCGTGGACCACCACCGAGAGCTCCCCGGCTGGTGTCGACGATGAATGACTCTCGCCAGTCACTGCGACAATCGCCTCTGCTCTTGCCACGGAAAGAACGCTCTCCGCGATAGCTTCTGCCGCTTGCTGTTGAATCAAATAAAAATACAAGCACTTAAGAGATGAGAGAGGTTAGTTGTCGAAAAAACGAATGCCAAAGTTCGAAAAAAAATTGCAAAGGGAATTAAAGAAACGTTGAAAATTAAGTAATTAGTGAAAATCAATCATTAAAATTGATATAAACTATTAATTAACAATTTTATAGTCAAGTTGAGGATTCTAAACACTCGTGTTAGTGAAGTATCGTCAAGAGAGCTTCCCTAAAATCTAATGAGTGTTGATTCGAGTTTAAATGCATTAAATATAAAGACTTAAAACTAATTAATAATTAAATGCTAGTAAATAAAAAAAAAATTAAGACCCTTAAATTACAAAATTCAATAAAACATTATGTTCGGGGCTTCTTGTATAGTTGTATATAATTTTTTTTTGTTTTATTTTATTGTGAACTATAATTCATTCATGACCTAAGTTTACTTGGATGACAGCTCAAAAAGTTACTAGAAATAGTCCCTAATATGTCCCTGCGCCAACAGCTGACATCTATCACTTTGGATAACTGTAATGAAAACAGATGGTAATATATGAATGTGATAGTTATCCACAGTAATTTAGGCCAATATTATTTTTATATTTTTATTTGAGGTCGGACACAAAGCTTATTTATCGTTTTATTCCACTTAAACAAAAATTATTCACACCACTTCCACAAAAGGCCTAACTAACATAGCTTCAAAATGGCGACCGACGAATATAAACCATGTGATTGAACGTGATGGAAACAAGTCTTTTACAATGATGCACCCATGCAGTGGATAAAAATATTTTATTCAGTTAAATATTTTGAAATAGGATAAAATATTCATAAAATAATTTACTATATATAAAAAAAATAAGTATTTTCTTTTTTACAAGTTAATACGGTGCATGCACTATATCACACATCACAGATAACATTCCAAAATGAAGAAAAAGTACTCTTAATTATGTTTAAAATATTGTTTTGAGTTGAATAGAAAGAAATGATTCAAAGTATTGATATAGTATGAGAAAACTTAGCATCTATAACAAAACAGTGATCTTTTACAAGTGTTGGCAACCCAAAACCTAAAAATATAATATTTGTACTGTCATCCAGGTAAAAACCTATCACAAACAGACTTCATGCTGTGTTGTTTTGGCGCCAAGAAACTTGGTTTGGCGTCTGTTGTGTGCATTTTTAATATTTTTACCCTCCTGGTGGGTATTTCCGGTTGGGGATATGCAAATCTTGTTTTTGCAGTTGGTCCAGTATTTATCCTCTAGTGTCGCACTATCTAAATATTCCGTAGTTAAAAAAAACTAAAAAACAGTCTACTTCCTATTAAACACATTATCTTTGTAAATTCTATTGCATAACATTATTTTGAAAACAACACGACGACTACACATTTCACTCACCAGACAAACAATACAGTACAGAAATAGACCTAAACAACAAGCTAGAATTTTCCGAGCCTATGAGGCTGTAGAGTTCGAACCCAAACTTCTATTTAGGACACAGGCTCGAGTTAAAAATTTGAGTACTTGCACACACCTTACACACCTATTACAGTCAAATTTCAATATGAAGGGTCTTGTCTGAAGGGTAGAAAAGTTTCTACATTTACTTTTACGTATCTTACGTCAATTTATGGGATCTGCTGCGGCTGTCCCTTTTAATAGATATTATCAATTCCTATAAAATAACACATATGTATAAAAATGAGGTGGCCCAATGGCTAAATAATTTTATAGTAAAGTAAATTGATAGAACTAAAGAAAAAGGAAAAATAAAAAATCAACTGCTAAAAGTAAATTTGATGAAGAAAGCCCACCTAGGGAAAGAGGAAAAATGTGGGAAGAATCCAATGCACAAAGGTGACATCATCTTCCTTTCTTCTGTCTTCTATAGTAGAAGTAGTCACACACACATTTTAACACAAATAGAATAATATTTCGGCACTGTTGCCTTTATTTTTTTGATAAAGGCAACAGTGCCGAAATATTATTCTATTTGTGTTAAAATATGTGTGTGTGACTACATCTACTATAGAAGACAGAAGAAAGGAAGATGATGTCACCTTTGTGCATAGGATTCTTCCCACATTTTTCATCTTTCCCTAGGTGGGCTTTCTTCATCAAATTTACTCCAAGCAGTTTATAAAATAACACAAATAGTATTGTAAAATGTTAGCAAAGTTAAACAAAAAAAAGTATATATTTTTCAAAAGGCTCTTCCTCTAAATTTGAACAGTAGTTTTGTTTTACAAAAATGTTCATATTGTTTTCAAATGTATGTTTTCTTGTATATGAACACAATAAGGTTTTACCTTGGCGGCTAAATTGTCGGCAGACGCGGCTTGCTCCGTGCTGGCCACCGAGGTCTTTGAATGGTTCTCAGTAGCGTCCGGAAGGCTAGGGGTCGAGCTAGACTTCCTACTGGTCAACACACTTGTACTCTTAGCAGAATCTGGGACATTCCTGCCGCCTTTGCCTGAAAATGAGGGTAGGGAGACTTTGCTTTCATGACGGGGTGGCCATTCCATTGAACGCAGGACAAACTCGGTGAAGGGCCCCAAGCAGCTGTGACTAAATCTACAGACGTGTATTGTGTTTATTGAAAAAAAAATTAAAAAATTGATCCAATTAAGAGAAAATCTGCTTCAGTGGCCACATGGCTTAAGACCTTACCCCCACAATAGACAAATGCTGATGATTAAAAATCAGGGTTCAAATCCCTGATGGGTGTACTGAGGGGTTTTTCCCCTAAATTGTTTTCCACTCTCCTCCCATGCAAATGTGCATACACTTCCTCTAGATTCAACCTACCTCGTTCACAGCATAGTAAAATTGTGTGTAAGAATAACAGATGAATCACTCACACTAGCTTCATAAATAACATAAAATGTTCAAATTAATTCATATGAAAGTGAAAGTTGCAGTCTTAATACACAACATGTAAGAGTAAATATGTGTTCAATGAATCCAAGCATAGACTAAATAAAATTATACGAAAAGCAAAGTAATACATTTTGAACTATTCTCAAATTCTAACTATGGTTGTTACTTGTTACTAACAGGATGGGCAATTGAATAAATCAATAGAAATTTTTCAAACGCATTAGAGATGTCAATAATTCTGTTTTTAACCAAACAAGATTCTGGAATATTTTAAAATTGATTATTCAAGACTCAATATATATTCCTTGTGGTGAGTATATTTATATTTTACTGCTACTAACTACTAAGTGAAATGGTAAAATAACTTTTAGCAGTAAAATTAACCATTTCTAAACATTTTAATTTAATTTAAATTCCAGATCTTTCTTCCACTAGGATTTGAAACCTAAGAAGACTATAATAGTGTTATTGAATACCGTTATACTAAAATTATTTAATGTAGAGATATAGCTCACTCTTTCGGTAGGTTAGGAACCAGAGTAGTGACAAAAGTTAAGGATGGAACTATCGAATATAGAGGGATTAGAGAAAATTTCAGACTTGATATAGTTAAAAATATCTATAAAAAATGCCAGTTAGGTCGGTCACAGCAACCCTCCAGCCCCACGGTCACCCTCAAATCATGGGACTCATTCCCCCCCCCAAAAGTGCGATGAGATCATGTTTTCGCATAACGGTTTTCCATCTTTTCAAAGGAATGCTGGTGCATTCATTTAAAACTTAACCATCCTCCTCATGTTCTCTCAGGTTTAATATTGTAACTTTGCGCCAATAATGAATACGACGCATATTTTAACATTTTCCCTTATAAATGTTTTTACAAAGAAAATTGTTTTCAAGTTTGTTTTTTTCAAACAATTTCATATTTAAACTATATTACAGGTTTTAAAATATTATGGTTAGTAATAATAATAATAATAATAATAACAACATCAAGGCACAAAAACTAAAGCTTGATAGATAGCTAGCAATGTGGTAACAATACTGTGCAATTTTATTTTATTTTAACTATTAAAATTATTGTCAAACATACATGACACAGACACTTTAAGGGTTCAAGCCTAGCTCTGACCCACACTCGCCCTCGCACCCCAAAAGAAAAGATTTGTATTAATATTTTTATTTAGTTTTGTGTTAGGGGGTGGAAGCAGACAGTTTTATTTGATTGGAATTACGCCCCCCCCCAAAAAAAATCTTAAAATAATTCAATTTGAATTTGAATAAGTGTAAGTGTAAACCATAAACAAATGTATTCATTTTTCAGAAAGTTTTTTTTATAAGTCATGATCCCACAAACACACCTTTTTACATTAAATTTATCGTAGTGGTACAAGTTATATATTTTTTCAGTCGGACAAAAAAGGTATGCAGTGAGAAACTCTATTATCTCAAATTCAAATGAAAATAGGGATGAGCCTTCAAGTCCTCGAATCCTTAAGGATATTTCAAGATTTGAGGATTCGACACTCAAATCTTTAAAAACAAAAAAGTTTTTCTATTATTCAAATAAATTTTTTGTAAAGCTATAATTCTGCTTATCAGTGGTTCAGAAGCAATTATAACTATAGGATGAACTTAACAACTGGTCCCCAGACCAGTAATTTAACATTTAACTGCATGTATGAATGGTTTATAAGAAAGAATGTTTGAGATTCGGGATTCAAAGGAAAATTGGAGCTTCAGATTGGTAAAATACTGAATTCGACCCAACTCTAAAACCGACACAACTGTTACCACATTGCTCTACACAGCCGTACCAACTACACCCCGCAGCAGCAGCTTACCGCTGGCGGCGGCAGCGCCAGAGCCAACAGCCGGTTTAGCAGCGTTGGCGGTTGCGGAGGCTATAACTGCTGCCCCCGTCGGTATGTCTGTCTCCAGTCCTGGGGCTAACCTTAGGTCATACTTCCCTCCGCTCCCATACGGTAAGAGTTGGACCCCCCGTGGTCCCACGTCACATCTATCCACCCTTGACAAAACAACAGGGACAACACAGTAAGCCGAGAACCACCGCAACCACCCACATTAGCTACGTTACTTACCCACAGACTAAAACTACCCACACTACGGCAGTTGTAATCCTTCACAAGTCACAAAACATTATCACCGTATTGACCCGAAAAATAAGGTTTAGTGTTCCCTTAAAAACAGCCTTTATAAAAATATATATCTTTAAGGTAAACCTCTTTTTGTTTTTTAAGCCACATTTTGTTATATTTGGGAGAATGTACAGGAAAGAGGGTTAGAAATATATTTTTAATAAAAGGAACAAATTAGACATCTGTGAAGGAGTTTTTTTTTAGTTTGAATCAAATCTAGCATTAGAGCAAATATTATTCACAAATTTTGAACAATATCCTGGTTAACCATGCTAAAATTATGATGTTAAATTAAAACAACTATAAATATCTAAAAAAAACCCCATTAGATTAGTTTTAAACCCTAGTCATATAAGTTATCATTATATAAATGTAATTTCTTCAACTTATTCATGCAACAATAGTTCACCTTGTCAAAGTTAAGCGATAAAGAGAGTTATATACTATTTCAATATATATATCTTCTGTCCTCAACGTTAACACATTTGCCAAGTATTTTTCAATGGGCGTGATTATAAGCTACATAGAGGTTTTTAAAGACTGTTTTAAGGGAAAAAGTGTGGCTTATTTTCTGGTCAATATGTTAATTAACAATCATTTATCTTACCTTACGAGAAAGAATTGTTATTCAAATAAATTAACATATTTTAGACTAATTGTGGGATTTTAAACGGCTTACTACCCCATAGATTTTTTCTAGTTTTGTTTGATTCAAGTTATAAAATGAAATAATATAAAAATTTTATTGGTGAATTTTCATAACTATCAAAGCCTAAATTGTTTACAAAGCAAGTCAAAGCTGATACTTCTTTCGAAAACAAGTCAAAGTCTCGAAACTCCATAGTATAATCATTAAGAGTTTGCTTAGTTGAAAAATGTGATTTGGTACATCACCTACTTAGTAACATTTCAAGTTGGTTTCCTTCGATAACACTTGCTTCAAATTATTGTACAGTACTACTACAGTCACTCTAGGTTGACCACAGGTTAAGGACCTTCAAATTATTGTACAGTACTACTACAGTCACTCTAGGTTAACCACAGGTTAAGGTCCTTCAAATTTATCTTTCACAATATAACTAGTTTTGGCACAGAAGCATACTAAAACTAATTTTTCTTAAAAAGGCACATCTAGAAATACAAAAGCATGTACATTTTCAAAGGAAATATGCACAAACAAAAAACACTTAACACGCAATCAAACTAGGGTTAGGACCCATCAAATACTTCAGGATATTTGAGATTGAAGAATTCGAGAAAATTTCAGATTAGAGACTCAAACTCAACTCCTTTAAAAATATATTTTTTTCTTGTTCAACTTTTCAAGTGAAATTTGTTTTAGAACTTTACTACTGATTATTGGTGGTTCAGAACCAATTATAATTATAGGATGAACTTAACAACCAGGCCCAGACCAGTAATTTAACACTTAACTAAATGTATGAATGTTATAATGAATGGATTATAAGAAAGTTCAATGCCAACAATTAGTTAATATTTGTAATTTTTTATTATTACATTATATTTATATTCCTCTTTTCTTTTCTTTTTTTTTACAAAATTCAGGTTTGAATCCGAGATTTGAAAATAAATTTGAGATTCAGATTTGTAAACTAGTGGATTCGACCGAAGTCTAAATAAAACATTTTTTTTTTAAATAGCTTTAGTGACTCGATTGTTACCAGAGTGAAAATAAACTAGCCGATTTTAGAATTCAGAAAACTATTGATTATTAAGGATATGCAAAGCTTTCAAAAGGTCAAATTTCAACACCTTAAACGCCACAACTTTTAACATTATAAATTTCCTCTAGATTTTCAAAAATATTACAAAGCAAAATAAATAAGTCCGGGCTGATGCCTATTACCAAAAAAAAAGTTGTTCGGTTCTTACCATTGTGCAGCTCTCCGGTGACGGTGCCCTCTCCCTGGGGGGTTGCCGTCTTGATCCCGCCACTTCCAGTCAAGACCACGCACAACACGTGCACCCACCAGCAGGTGCTTCAACACCTGGGTGCGCAGCATGCGACGCTGGCGACGTATGTTAGCTTCAGCCTCCTTGGCTGCTTTCCCTGCGTGTCAAAAGACATGACCCCGGTTATGAGACAAGAGTAAATATTGAAGCGAGGAGTGGACTGTTATGGTTATAACCACATCTAATTACAGTAGGATCTGGCTAGTTTGAAAAATTGGATAACCCATCATGGTCCCCCATGAAGGTACTATTTAAATCAATGGTAAAAAAAAAACATTTAATTCAAATTTACGAAGGAAGTATTTGGATAACTTGAAGCCTATTGTTAATTTTTTTTGAGTTTGTACTCATTTGAAACCTAACTTAATAATCTTTATTAAATCACCCAATATGCCAACAATGTCAACTAAGAGTAAGCGACGCGTAGTAAAAAAGAAGATTCACTGAATTCAAACCAGCCCTAGAATAAAGTTTATTTTTATTTAGCACAGCGTCTTACTAACCGTTCGGGTTATACGTTTAAGTACTAGTTACGCTAATGGGTAAGGAATAAGGAAAGCTGAATTTAGAGGAAGTGAACCCGCATTTGCATAGAGGAAGAGTGAAAAACTATTTAGAAAAAAAAAATTCACTCAACCGAGATTCAACACTCAATCTCCCAGTCCTCGACAGTCTATACAACATTTTTAATGCAGTGACTTGAAAAGGTTTTTTATTGCATCAAGATAAGCAAACTACAAAAAACTAAGATGATTATTATTTCAACGTTATGCCATTTCAGTGCAAAAAGAAATCCTTGTAAGCTGATATAATAAGTCGGTTCAGAAAATGCATGTTAAATAAATAGATATATCTCTTTAATGAAGACCTCTTTTTACTTTAGATTATGTGATAGGGAACTTTTGAGAGCTCACCCAGGTCCTCGAAGACTCCAGTGACTGTTCCATATATCTCTTTAATGAAGACCTCTTTTCACTTTAGATCATGTGATAGGAACTGTTGATAGCTCACCCAGGTCCTCGCAGACTCCAGTGACTGTTCCATAGATCTCGAACCCAGACAGACTGAGGTAATGAGTCTGTCCCGAGGCATTCTTCCCCGTCTGTTGCAGTCGGATGTGTCTCCAGCCCTGGGTCTCATCAGCAGGGGGCTCCAGTGGCCAGGAGGAGGTGCTACCAGGTTCGTTCAAGGAGCTGTCATCAAGATGCGCGTAGAGAGTGGTCCAGTTTAGACCATCTTTGGACACCTGTGAATATAGCACACCCAGGGAGTGTTACATACTGTTTTAAAACATATCTGTATCATGCACTTCTTATCACTTTTCTTCATCACCCCAAATAAAATATATATTAGCCTCAATTTATTTTTTACTATTCTCACCTGAAAGAACCAATTCCTGAGGGCAGAGCGCCCATAGCCCCGTGCGTGCCTAAGCGTGTATGAGCTGGGCACCACCCACAGTCCCAGGTCGATTGAGAACCACGCTCGCTTGTCGTCGTTTGTGTGGCAATTGAGGGCGCTCGAATCGCGGCTGAGAATGTCCTCCAGGCGACCGTACGGTAGGTTACGGCCGTCTGAGGATGTCACCATAACCAGCCCATACTGGCCTGGATTCACCCATTCAGGAGAAGTCCTGAATTAAGGATAAAACAAAAATTGGTTTATAGATTTGTTTGTGTCGTGTTTGACCTTTTCTACACCAAATAACAGATTTTTACTCACAAATTTTCACACTTTATCTAGATTAGAATACTTTACCTAGTTTTTATTGTTTCTTTTTTTCTTTTAATTTTCTCAAATAAAATATATCATAGGGGTGTGTAATTTCCACTTTTTAAATTCGAACCAATTTTTTGTTACATTGTTTTATACATGAAAAAAAATTACAGCCTATTGTGCTTGTTTATAGGGTTGTGAAGGAATAATGAATGAGTTATTTGAGTAATTTTTTGCATTAAAATTATATGGAGAATGTTTTATTGCACAATTGTTTGTATTATTATGTTTTTATCTGATAAATTAGGTTATTATCATAACTTACAATTCAATTACTTGAGATTTTTTTAATATAAATATTGATTTGTAATGTATTTAAAAGCTCGGAGTTGATATGTGACCATAAATTGAGTATTTAGAGATTGAAACCTGATTTCAAGTCGAATTTTGAAAAAAATTTTGAATCTGATATTTTTCTAGAGTTATTGAATCTCCTTTAACAATTAAAGCATCCCAGGTCTAGTTATTTTACAATCATCCCACAGTATTTTCTCATATATTGAGACTTGAGCTACTCACTTCCCGTTGGTCCCGATCCAGTAGATGATGCCGTTCTCGTCAAAGTCGTGCTGATGCCTAAAGGACATCTTCTGTCCCTCTTTGAGCTTTCGGACAAATGCAAACGAGGAGCGCTCATAGTCATACCACTGCTTGGCCACCATCTTGAGGAGGTATCGCTCCAGCTGAGCCACCGTACTTAGAGGTTCCATCTTGAGACTGCGGCCAGTGCGGTCTATCAATGAGCTCTCTCCGGGAGCCTTTTCTAGACGAAACCGCAGGCGGCGAGTCAAGATCTGAGACATTTACATTCATTCATCAACAAAGGTCATCTTTATAAATAAAATGGTGCTGATGTAAAAAAAATTATGGGTTTATGATAAGGAAATAAAGAAAATAAAATACTTTTTCACTATTTTCTTGGCACAAAATTTTCTTTTTCATCAAATAAGATTAAATTTACATTCGCTTTTCCTACCATGCAAGGGGCTATTTTTAAAAATTTACATTTTAACGTCCCAAACAATTACAGTCGAGCCTGGTCGAGCCTAAGCTGAAAGGACCACTAGAAAAATTTAAGCTATACAAAAATTCAACTTAAGTTTTTATTTGGGCTAGAAAAATAACTTTAAGCATAAATTCAATGAAGTAAAATAGAGTAGTGTATACATATCATTTATTCTTAAATTTTCCATAGATAAATGTGCAGTACAAAATACTTTATTTACAGTTTTTTTTAAATCTAGAAATATGGATTAGTTTTTAGAGTTAAAACCTCGAGTTATAGTAAACTCTTCTAGTAGTTATTTCAGCGCCTGAAGAATAGAGGACCTTACATTATGAGGTCTCTCAATAAACCATCTGAACTCTTCGATGTAATTTTACTTCGAATTAAACAAAGTAAGTTTGAATTACATGTGATTTTTTAACAATGTTTTAAGATAAGGTTGAAGGAACCAAGGGAAAAGTTGAATTTAAACACAAATTTGAATTATATACATTCAAATTATTCCAAGTTTGATGTACCACAGTATTTTTTTTTTTATTTCCTTCATTATTAATATTCCGGTTTTTCTCAGACAAAAAAACAATTCATGCTTCCCCAGATTTATTAATTTTACAGGTGCCCTTGATACAATTTTCTAGTAAAACATATCCTGTTAGATTAAACACACAACGTTATAAATGGACTTTACTTTATATTGGAGTAATTTTTAATAAACAGATACAAAATATATTTGCCTAATTCAATATACAAGAAAGGAAAATAGGAAAGACTGGGAAATAATATAAGATTAGCAAATATAAATAACAATTTTTTTTTATAAATAAGCAACTAAGTAAATAATTAATGTATGAACATTTGGCCTTGATTATATTGTATTTGTATGTTTAGTTAGTAACATGTATATTGAAGCTTCAATATTAAAGGTTACCATTTTCTATACGGTTTCAAAAAATGGAAATGGTTTCAAACAAAGAGTCCTGTGTCTTACCTGCAATCCATAACCAGAGCCAGGTGTATCGTACAGGTAGACTGGTAGCTTCTCTATGGATTCCAAAACAGACACCAGTTTGTGCACCAATATGGCCGCAGAATTCACTGGGCCGTTTTCAGTATCCTTCTCCTGAAAATAGTCGACAACAGTTCTTTCTTTATTTTCCTTTTGAAAACTTGTGACTAGTTAATATAAACCATTCAGTCATAACTGCCCTCAAAATAATTTTGCGGTAGAATAAGTACTTGTCATTATCATTTACAAATCTGACACCTTAGCTCATTCAGGTAGCATGTCTGCCTACTGAGCTAAGGGTCCCAAGATGGATTCCTGGTATGGCCGAAAAATCATTTATGAAAATATGGGGTTTACCATATCATCTTGGATAAATTGACGGTCGGGGGACTGGATGTTGTGCCTGTTCTTGTCTTAAGTTAAATTATAAGGCATATGAAGCTACGGCAGGCCTAGCAATCTGCTAATTGAAACTATACCACTTGAGTAAACAACTGTCCCAGGCCACAGGCTGGAAATGGTAATGGGTTAAAAATATGCATAAATATTATTTACTAGTTACACTAATGAGTTAGGGTTGAAAAAAAGCTGAATTTGAGAGGAAGTGTATCCCGCATGTGCATGGACAGAACGAAAAACCACTCTCGGTATACCCGTCCGGGAAATTCCATCATCTAGTCTATTACGAGAGTGAAGCAAGTCTTAAAACCACTGCGGCGACCAAAGCAGTACTATTATAGTTGGCAAATCACTTTCAATATCCTCAATTTCTAGCTCTCAAGTCCTAGCGTTGAAAATAAGCAGCAATGTTTAGTACTTTGTAATTTTTCTGTGTGTCAATTATTAATATCTTTTATCTTGCACTTTTACTTTTAAGAAATTGGTTAGTGTACTAAACATGAGCTTTTTATGTTCTTGTGATCTTATGTTAATGAAATTTGGCAGCTTTTTAATATTTACACTTTTTTTTTAACACAATGACTTATTCTATATGCAAATGATGCATGAGAAAAGATTATAAACCTAAATTTTAAGGAACCGAGTATCAAAAAATTTAGGTTAAAATTTAAGAATTGGAATCTATAAAAATGGAAATCTTGACATATCCAAACAAAACCAAATAAATGTGTTTTAATGGGGGATCACAACTTAGAAACGCTCAAACATTTAAATACCCATTGTTCTCGAACAATAAAACAGTAACTACCTTAAGCAGCTCTTGAAGAGTTTAACCCGCTGTTTCTGCAATTTGGTGGTCTTGTTACTCCGAAGTCCTTCGTCCCAACAACTGGTGGACAGGAGGGAAAGTAGCGCTTGCACCAGACCACTGCTGTGGAGCTCATATGCTGACACGACACCGTCTTCTTGGAGGAGCTGAGTCAGTTCGTCGAGCGCAGAGGTCAGGATCTCGCGCCACGCCGAACAGACTCTCCCTGTTGTTCATGTGCTGAGGGACAAACGATACTTGGTGAGGTTAGGAAGGTCCTAGCGTGATAACAGATGTTATATGGTTAGAAACTATTATTTGAGGTCGGTGACCTGGTGGTCTAGGGGTAAGGTGTAGACTTCTGTGCTGAGGGTCCGGGGTTCAATCCTCGTCTCGGCAAGAGTTATCTGATTTCCAAACCCTTCTTCACCTCTGACAAGACGTGTATTAATCACAACTTGTGAATGTGAGGAATGCCAGGCCTCCACCTGGTTCGGATCCCACGTTAAGCTGTAGGTCCTCCATTTCATCTACAATCTACCTACCATTACACATTAGCGTAAGTGCGTATAACCCGAACGGGTAGTAAGACGCAGTGCTAATAATAATAATAATAATAAAATAATAATTAATTTTAGAGAAAAAGTAGTTTTTTGGTATAAAAAGTTGCTAATAAAGTTATTTTCTTTTGGTTAAATAAATATGGTAGCAACTCAAAATAGAAAAATTACAGGTAAAATTTAAACATACTAATCTAATAAAATCAAAGAGAAATTTTTTTAATAGTTTTTTAAGCTCAAATAAATGATTAGATTGTGCTTAATTATATGGCTTTATGAATTCTATCGCTTGAAAAATGTTTTATTGCACAATTTTTGTATAATTTCATTCTATTATAAACCCAACATGCAATTAAATTTTTTTTTTTCATAAACATATTAATTTGTAATTTGCTAAACAGTTTTGCAAGGCAATTTTTTTTTAAAGTCTAAGTCGATATATTTTTCAAAGCCAAGTCGAAGCTTCCTCGCACACCACTAACTATTAAGATGATATTTCTTTCCCACTGACCTGTTTCTGGCAAGCCCTCTCGATTTGGGCTACAATGTTGCCAAGCTTAGCCACAACACCTCGAGGCTGCGCTTGGGCCGCTTTGAAGTACTTCTCGTATATATCTTGAGCCTGGACCTTCACCTTGGAATCAAGATAACACAGAATGAGAATTTATGATTTAGTAGAAACTTGCAATTATTATTATTATTATTTAACTAGGTACTTTTTCCAACAATATTATTTTGTGAATAAGGTCTCTGAATACCCAAAATCACACCAACAAAGTATATGGTTATTGAATTATTTTCAAAAATTTGTTAAAAAATATCAGAATTAAATTTACAAACACTTCAATTTTCCTGACATTTTAGTAAAGATATATTCTTGAAGATTCATATATCCTGAAAAATATGTGTGTGTGTGTATGTATGTGTGTGTGCACATGTGTGTGTGTGTGTGTGTGTGCACGCATGCACAAATTTGTGTGAGGCGAGGGAGAGAGACAGGGACATAGGGGAGAGAATTGAGAGGGGACATGGGGAGAGGGGACATGAAGGGAGAGAGGGTGAGGAAGGGACAGGGGAGGAGGAAACAGGAGGTGACAAGGGGACGGGGGGATGACAAGGGGACAGGGGCTGATGATGAGGTGGGGTGAGGAGGGAGCAGGTTGTGAGGAGGGGACAGAAATAGAAGGGGGGCAGGAGAGAGGGGGACAGGGGAGAAAAGTGACAAAGGTATAGAGGGGGTGAGAGGGTTGGTGGGTGAAAGCGCAAGAGGGGGTACTTTCCTGCTATTTTAGCGTAAATGTTTTATCATTGATTGAATAGTGAGCAATATAACATTTAACAATACAGAGATGTATCCTCATCCTCAAACAAATGTCAAATGATTGTGTTTCTCTTTAGAATGTGACCCAGCCCTCTTTGTCAAACAACAAAAATAAGTAGAGCACACCTTCAGTTATTTAAATTTATCTCTGTATCACGGATATATAAAACACTAAACAGGAAAAAAAAAAATCTGTACAAAAACAACATCAAAGGGATTCGAAACCACATTTGTACAAGAATCTTAATAAAGTATTAATCAAAAAATCATAAATACCTTCTGCTTCATGGCCTCTATTTTGGAGCGCAATCTCTTGCCCCTTTTGCCAGTCCAACCCGCCGCAAACTCGGGCCCCAAAGAAGTCTCTGCCGTGAAGGAGTGTTTGGTCCCACGGTTGGACTCAAAGATAAATCCAGGGAGGTCTTCACGCAGAATTGTCGCTTGCTGCAAGCAACCGGGTCAGGGAGGAGTCAGGAGTTGAACGAAATACACAAACAGACCAAATTACTAAAAACAACACAAAGATACAAAGGGTCCACTGCCACCTGCCCAAATTAAAACAATTTCACATTTAAAAAAATAAAATTTAAAGTAGAGATGGGCCCTAGTAACCTTCAAATCCTTAAAAGATATTTGAGATCCGAGAAGTTGAGAAAATGTCCATTTAAAACTCAAATCCTTAAAAAAAAAAAAAGTTTTCAACCTTTCAATTTAAATTTGCTTTAAAGCTCTGATAGACTACCTCTTATTGGTGTTTCAGAACCAACATAATTATAGGACAAACTCAACAAGATATTTTACTTTAAAATGATTCAATGTGATATTTTGTAATAATTTTATTTTCAGAAATAATACCACATAGATGAATACAAATGAGCCAAGGTTTCAGACTCGAAGTGGACTGAATTTTCAGTGACAAAAGAGGTAAGGATTTGAATCTAGGCTAGATGCATTAGAGGGGAATTTGGCCAAGCCCTTGCCTAGTGTTTTCTCTGGATTCCTTCCTCATCACTACCTCAGAGATTATGTAGTTGAGTGATAATTTTTTAGCTGTACGTCTGTGTATGTATTAATTACGCTAATGTTCTAGGAATGAGGAAGGTAGGACTTAGAAGAAGTGTATCCACATTTGCCTGTAGTCGGAAAACCACTTTCAGTACACGAGAGTGACGATATAGACCATGTAGCCACTGTAGGGGGTGGTGAATGAAATAAATATGAACTAAAAAAAAAATCCATACAAAATTATGAAGAAGAATTATTTTTTCAACTAGTTGGATACAAGATACAATTTCTTGTGACGATGCAAGACAAGTGCTGAGAAAGATATAAAATCTCCGCACGTCCATAATAGATTCTGCCTTAAAATATGAGTGAAGAATGACCCTGGGCATGGGACGATTCCTGGATAGCTCAATGGTTAAAGTATTGGCGTACTAAGACAAAGATCTCTGGTTCGATTCCCATGTCCAGGTGTCATTTTTCAATTTTCAGATTATGATATCTAAATGCAAGTAAATCCTCACTAAAACAAATATAATAGCTTTGGCTATTTGATTCTAAAAAATGAACCAAAAGGACCAAACCAAAGGAGGGGTACAGACTTTAAATTTCTCCATGGTAGAGGTCAAATATGATGTATACATGGGTGATGGGCAGCTTCTACTTACTCCTACCTGCTGTCCATCCGAGTTATGGATGTGCAGCTCGCCCTCCTTGCGTGAGGTGAGGGCCCAGTTCCCCACGACTAGACGAGTGGGACCTGGCCGGGAAAGTACAGGCTGGCTCGCCGTGTTGGGCTTCACCTGCGCCCTGGCTCGCTGTAGCTTCTCCAGGAACTCCCCTCGGTTCTCTGCAGGGCAAAGCACCGGAGTTTTATATATACACGCATTTTTATTAATGTGTTGTTTTCAATTTAATTTCAAAATTAGGAGTGATTTCGCTGATTTGTA
The DNA here is from genome assembly GCA_033556935.1 of Timema podura. NCBI lineage: Eukaryota > Metazoa > Arthropoda > Insecta > Phasmatodea > Timematidae > Timema > Timema podura. Next base: position 51,414,764 of record JAVRXN010000012.1, on the reverse strand, counting down.
TAGACCGTAGATGAGAATAAACTTCAATGCAAACATTTTGTGTTTCCATATAAAATTCAAATTTGAAGCCTTTTGGAGTGGAAAATGTTACTTACAAAGACTGAGCCATCATCAAATATAATTTTGAAACCAAATATTTTACTAAACCAAGGCAGTCAATCACACAAGTGCACATACTTTTTACCCTGAAAGGCAGCAGCAGTCGACAACTGGTCGAATGCAATCAAATGGTCAATCTAGCGACAATTTTCAGTCAAACGGGTAAGAAAACAACATCATTAAGATCAATTTTTGAATCTTTTAAACTAGCAGATATATCAATTTTTCTCAAAAATATTAACCATGACCAAAATTACCTTGATCGGTCATAATAAGTAATGTTATAACATATGAAAAGAGAGTTTAATATGAAAATGTACATTTTATTTATTCTATTTTTTATATATAAGTGTGGATACATATTTGAGTAAAAATTGAATTTAAGTAATAAATATAAGATTTATAGACAAAAATAACCAAAGTAGAGTTGATGAGTGTACACAAATTCCTAGCATTATTCTTAAATTATTGAACATAAGTTTGGGTGTCATCGTCAACTACAACTTACATGTCCTTCGCAATGGCTTCCAAGGCCAACAGTGGCTTTATTTTTAAAGTATTATTTATTTCAACACTAATAAAAAAAAGGCATGTAACCACTCATGAATGGACTAGTCTAGTATCTGTTTGTATTTTAATATAAAAATAGGTAACACAACTAACAGTTTATTTTCAAACAAAGTAGTTTTAAACTATTCAATAGGTTCACATGTATTGTACAAAGATAGGGTTTTTAAGAAGTACATAGCTAGTATGCCGGTCGATTAAATGAAACATCCTATCTGTTAGTTAAAACCAATTGATGAGTATTTACAATGAAACTCATCCTAAAACCAACTCCTGGATAGGCGGTGGCTGTATGCAGGAATATCATAGCACATGCTTTAATAAAAGTGTAGAAACACTGTACAATAGTGTTGGTAAATGATAGTGAAGAAAGACAACCTGAGAGGATAGTTAGGTTAGGACTGGATAGGGACAGAAATCACTTTTCTCTTCATTTGTAAGAAGTCTCTATAAGGAAAACCTCTTTTCATATTATGAGGTAGTTATATCATATTTGGAAGAAGGTACAGGAAAGGTGAAAAGAAACATTTAAAAAGGAACAAACACAATAAGGCTTTTACTTTGCTCCCGCGCATCAAAGAGGTAATGATTGCGTCTTGAAGAAAATCGATTGTAGCCGCCCAATCCCCAAACCTAGGTTCCATTCTATCAGTAAAGATTGCGAAACATGCAACGCAACTTCCTAAAAGAGGAAACGCAAAAGGAAATTTATAAATAATGATAGGACACACAGATAGGAACAAACACTCTAGGCCTAACCTAACTCTTCTTTCTGGTTGGCTTCCTTCACTAACACTTAACTTACTTATTGTAGTGTTTCTACACGGGTTTTTATACATTTTCAAACTACTAGGCGATCATTCATTTTAATAACACATGCTATGAAAGACGAGACACATGCTAGGATAGCAGGAAGATCGGGGTTCCGATCGCGGTCGGGTGTATTGTCGATTTTCCACTCTCCCTCCATTCAAATGCAGGTACACTTTCTCTATATTCAACCATCCTTATTCCTATCTCTTAATCTTATTTAGTACATATGCGTAAAACCTGAACGGGTGGTAGGAGGCGGTGCAAAAAATATGTAATAATAGAAACTGATGTTATAACTATCACGCACTCTCCTGTAGTTGTATTAAATTTGTTAAATATCTTGCGTTTGTGTACAAAAGTCTGACAAGCAACGCTGCAGCAACAAAGCTGTACAAAAACAAATGAATTAGAGCTACAATAGTTAAGAAGAGGACTAACCTACCTATACTCACCACAAGAGTGTACTCAAAAACATTTATGTAAATTTATAAATACATCATTTTATTAGTTGCAAATAGCTTTGCCCTCTTCAAAACAAACAGACAATAGCCACAACTAACCAATCATGCTTCAAATTAGTATCGGCATTAAGTTAATATATTTTTTTTTAATTTAGAATAAATAAGATTTTCAATATTTTTTTTTCTAAACATCTATCTCTTTCTTTAAGTTTTTCTTACCTTCAGTGGTAAGTGTTTCAGTATTTCTTCCTTTCCCTAGTGAAAAAAACAAAAACAAAGGCCATAGTGTAAATATTTGTCAGCCAAAACAAAAACAAGACAAGAGTTATAAATAAAACAAAGCACAAACCGACACACAAAACAAACAAAAAAGACAGTGCTCGAAATGTCAAAAATATCATCTAAAAATTGAAAATGTGTGTTTTTTTATTATTTTTTTTTTTTAGGGAAAAGCTTCTAAGTGCTGAGCAAAGGTAGTAAGTATGATTTAAAAATCAATTTAGTACAATATTTAAGATATTTCTTACCATATTCAAAAATTCGAGTATAAAAATATACATTTTTATTTATGTTATTTACAAATTACTACCATTGTTATTATCCTTAATTTAAAATAATAAAATTGTTGGCAAAATAATTTGTTTTGAGATGGGAAAGAAAAGGTTTTCCTTAATTTGACGCCATCATTTTCTTTAACTATAATACTAAACAACACAAGACTGGTAAAAAGCAGTTTAAACTAAAATTGATATATATTATGGGTGCACGAAGCTTCAAAACTTCCGACTCTGCTTCAAATCAAATATCAACTTCGAATTTGCTTTGAAAAAAATTCTGGCTTAAGCAATTACGAAGCTTTGCTAATAAATAATCGAGAGGTAAAATACTCAATTTATAGTCAATTAATTGCACTTTGATGACCTAGGTAGTCTAGTAAAGTGCTCGCTCGCTCAGGACCAGATGTTAGTGATTTCAAACCCAGCCCAGGCCAACAAATATTTGAGTGGTAAAATTCCGTAGCACAACTTCCTTCAAAGGGAAAGTAAAGCCGTCGGTCCCGGAAGGTCTGGGGAAATACCTTTCTCGGTAAAATTGGTTGGTCCTTTAGCTCTCGCTCGTAAATTCTTTTGTCCTGATATAATCGTTAGGTTCAATAAATATATTCTGAGCTGTCATATGAATCACAAGTTAATATTAATATGGAAAACAAGAACTAAAATAATTGACTTTTAAGTTGTAGTAAGAGCTTAATTTATCATTATTTAAATGAAATATTCCAAGTAAATGTGTAGTAAATCCACTACAAGTAACTTTAGTGTATAAAATATTAGAATAAATAACCCTAGTATTATATTTTTTCAATAATAAAGTAAAAAAAAATCTAACTTCAATTTTTCTTCGAGAATATTTCACATATTCGATTCGAGTTATCTTTAGATTGAAAAAGTGCACACCCTTAATATATAAACAATAAATGGTGGTGCATTGTTAAAGGGAACGGTATCACCAGTGATGGTAGGGAAGCCACATGCAACATTTCGAACACTGCGGACAAGAAACAATTATTTACAAAAGTGTGATTTTTTTTTTATAAGGAAATTAAAATGAAAATTGAGAGATGGGTTGAAGAATGAACTATTTTATAAATTTGAATCTCGAATAAGTATCTTTCTTTTATATATAAATCACAAATATTTTATACGAATACATACCGTATGGGTTCACAAAACTTTAATATTTATATTATTTAATGATAAGCTCTGAATAATCAGGGCCGATTTTAGGGAACGCCACAAGAGACCTGGACGTAAGAACATGCAATCTGGAAGCTCGCTCTTGTGGGCGTGCGCTCATGCTCTCACTCACTCTCATGCATGCACTCTCTTACTCGCTCTTGCTCTCTTGTGCTCACTCTCTTGCGCTTACTCGCTCCCTCTCACACTCTCTTGTGTGCACTCTCTTTCTCTCTCTCTTGCTTGTGTGTGCTCGTTCTCTTTCTCACTTGCACGCACGCTCTTTCTCTCACTGTTTCTCCCGCACAATCTCATTCTCCTTCTCACGCACGGTCTTTCTCTTTTTCGTACATGCTCTCTTTCTCTCTCTTGCACGCTCTCTCTTGCGCTCTCAAGGTTTGAATCTTGGTCAGTTGTACCGAGGCTGGTTTTTCCAAAATAGTTTTCAAATCTTCCTCCATGCAAATGCAAGTACACTTCCTATAAATATAACCTTCCTAATCCCTAAAACCAATGGCATATTTAGTACTTAAGTGTATAACCCAAACGTGTAGAAAGACGCAGTGCTAAAAAAAAATAGCGAGAGAAAAGTAGGGGGACAAGTCCTTCGAATCACATGAATATTTTAGGGTAGCCCAATTCTTAATTTTGTTGTTTTGTTTGAGCGCTAGAACTTTTCACTTCTCAGGATTTGAGAGCTAAGAATCGAGGTTAGTAAATCCCGATATTAAGGTAGGTTCTTGAATCTTTCTATTCAAGTTAAAATCGAGCGTATCAAAGTATTGAGGAATCAAATAATACAACGATTCTGTTCATTGACGCTGTTATCCATCTTAATTTCCTTATTTTAAAAAAAAACTTCATTTCAGCCAATGGGGCTCATTAATATACATTCCAGTTGTCTATGTGTGGATGAAGTAAGTGAATTGACATATGTTTAAAACAAAACAAGAAATTGATCTAAAACCATGACAGAGGGGTAAGGAAAAAATAACGAGTCATTAAAACACTTAAACCATATCATATCTAACTGTATATTACTCAATGTGATGAGTTTTGTAAACCTGGTGAGTCATATCATGCTAGAGGGGCTGACAAAAACACTGATTCTTTGCGCTGAAAAATGTAAATATTGTATATTGTATATTGTAGGGGTGTGCGGAGCTTCGAAACTTCAACTTGGATTCAAAACAAATATCAGATTCGACTTCGCTTTGAAACCAATTCTGGCTTCGAAACGTAGCCAGTAAAAATAATGACAGCGAAAATACTCGATTTATGTTCAATTTTAGCCATTCTAAGCTGTTTTGTACATATTAAATTAATATTAAATGGAAAAAACTCTGAATAAATTGAATTGCATGTTGTGATAGTAACTTAATTTGTCAGAGTAACATGAAATATAACTAACAATTGTGCAATAGAACATTTCCCAAGTAATTTTAGTCCATAAAGTAATTTAAATAACCACAATATAATATTTTTTCACACATAAAACAACAAAATTAAAATTAGGGCTGGGCTGATGCCGATTATTAATCCGATCATCAGCCGATTATCGCATAACCGGCGATTCCGATGATCGGTGTTTGAATATCCGATTATTTATGCCGATTAATCAAAATGTGTGGGTATATTTTAAGTCCTAAAAAATAATATTTTATGTGCTAAAAAAATAATATTTTATCTCTGCTCTCTCGTATGTGATCTTTGAATAATTAGCTTGTTCTTAGCGACTTAGGTTTGAAATAAACAGCACATCCAACATTCCAAACAAAATATATCAAAATAAATATATTTACCATAGGTCTTTTTCCAATTTATGCACGTTATTAGAAATAAAGATACAAGTAACAAATCTAATAATCATAAAATAAAATATTAGCAGATTGGTGTTGTTTTATTTCGATTTGTTAAAGATGCCCAAAAAATGAAACATCGGACGTAATAATCTCGCACATGCGCACATTTTGTTTTAAATGGAAACCGTTTTTCTTTTAATGCAAGTACAAAACTTTCCACTTGCAGGGAATTTGTTTCGCTCATATTTCAATATGAATTTAATTAATATATATGAATATTTAAATTTTACATTTTCTTTAATAGTTAAAAGTAAATTAAAATAAATTTTAAAGTATTTCTTAAAAATACACAAAAAATAACTTTCGTTGCACATTATGTTATTTGTTATTTATTTTATCATATTGAAGTAGAGATGGGCATAATCGTTCTTTTAGATGAACGATTCATTGTATCTGGTTCAGTTCAATGATCCGTTCAATTTGACCCGTTTACCGTTCATTTGATTTTCTAAAGGTAGTTTTTAATTAAATGTAGTTAATACAATGTTATTTTTCATTAAGATTATTTAAATTGTTAATAAAAAGATCGGATTACTGTTTAAAAATGGTGATGCCTTTTTATTATACTTTTTTTTAAGAAACCACTTATTTCTATACGATATTAATATTTAGTAGTTAAATTATAATGGAATGCTTTGTAGAATTACAAAAACCTATGTTATGATATATCTAAATCACAATTCACAAAAATATTACAATTGTTAAAATTTGTTTAATATTGAAGCCATATTTTAATAGACATTGGATGTAAAAATTCCTATTTCATCTAAAAACAAAATAGATGTAGGCCTATTCTCCTTGTGTGCAAAAATATGTGTGCCTTGATTATTTTTTATCAGTAAAATAAAATTAAAATTTGCTGATTATGATTTTTCTTTGTCTAATGAAAGGGTCAATAGGCCTATTTAATCATAAATGGGAAATCATATTTTAATTATCTAACATGTACTGGTATATTTGCTATTCATTATTGTGATTTGTTTTTGTTTAGTGACAGGTTCACTTGTCCTAACAATAACAATATAAAATAATAACTAAACAACCTTTTCATTTTTAAAATTTTCTATTTAAATGTTATTAAAACAAAACTATATTGGACATTATAAAACTAGTAAAAGTAACTTTTTTTTGTTTTAAGGGTCATTTTACTTTATAGACTTATTAAAATTGAAAACAAAAATAATCGGCATCGGTGATCGGCCTAATCGGCAACAAATGATCGGCATTGGACTAATCGGCAAAATAGCTTATCGGCCCAGCTCTAATGAAAATATTCAAATTTCGATTCGGCTTCAAGAATATTTCGTATATTTTATTCGAGTTCCCTTTGAATTAAAAAATTGTACTTCACAAACCTCTAGTATATTGCATACTTTTTGGTGTTTTAAACCCAATATCTCAGATAATATAGTATTAGCTATTCTTACTTTTATATGTTTCTATCCATCTTGACTGTGTATTCTTCTTTTTAGTAAAATTAGAGATGGGACGCTCAAGTCCTTATGTATTAGAGAGATTTGAGATTCGTAAAAATCTATCGTTGGCACCAAGCCATAAAAAAAACCTTTTTAAAATGCATTTTAAATATCTTCACTATAACTAAAATTATACATTTTTAAGGATTCATGATTCAAAAGAAAATTTAATGTCTATTATTAATTTTACTCATTTATATAAAACTAAAATAATTATGTTCATATGTAAAATAAAATTAACTTCAAGAATTAATTGCATACCCCTAAAAGGTTAATATAAGATTATAATACGAAATTAAGTTGCATCTTGTCTATTCAAGATTACAAACAAAATGAATTTGGGCTTATTTTTGACATTAGTAATCAGTAATTTTTAGTAACAGAAAAACCAATTATTTTTATCACTTTAGACACAATAGTGTCCAAGAGAAACTTTATCTAGTATCAGGGAAGAGGAGTAGGATTGAGTTTTAAGGAAATGGAGCAGCATTCACCTAACAAGAGGTAGGCTAGCCACAATATGGATACGAAATGCTAAACCTGTGCTAATCCAAAACATTTAAATCTTTGGATTAAATTTGAATCTTTGCTTACTTGCATGAATATTTAATGTTATGAAAATCAAATTGAATATTAGGCTAAACTATAGCTATCAAATTAAAAAATAAGGATACTAAAGAAACGTTTAACTAATGAATCTATGTTATAAAAATTTGAAATGTTATCCACAAGTTAACTTACAAATTCAAATTTCAGATATAATCCCATCAGATTTGAATATAGGACCCATTAGAGTTTGAAATTTTGAATCAAATTCTAATATTTCACGTATAAAGATTCTAAATATTAGATTTTAATATAAATCTTAGCAAGATTCAAATTCTGGTTCGTTATCTTAAGGTTTTGCACAGGCTTAGCGAGCCCCCTTGTGTTGCTAAGCTCCGTGTAAAAGGTAGTTTAGTAAGTAAAGGAGCTCACCGGAACTGTCTGTACCTCCCTCGGGGCTGCCGCTCGAGTACATGGTGGCGAGCTTCCCATCCAGAATGAAGCGGAACCAGCCGTTGCTACCGTTAGACAGCTCGAGTGCGGCGGCATCCGACCACACGTAGAGGCAGTCACGCCCACGGCACAGACACCAGTCGCGCCATGGTACGCCTTGCCCGGAGACATTTCCTTAGCATCCTCCAAAGGTGTCTTCTGTTCACTCATGCTGATATCCTCCTTATATAGATAAAAGAATATTCATCTTAGAAAAGAGGAAAGTTTTCCAAGGGCAGAGAAAAAACATTACAATTAAAAAATGTAGTCGTGATAACTTTGCAGTTTAACCGAACAGATAGAAAAGAGTTTTAAAAAAGTCAAGCGTAGAGCTACGGAAGATATATTAAGGTGTTTTTTTTATTAAAGGGGACATGATTGATGCCTTTAGGAAAAATATTTAATAATAGCTACACCTATTAAAAAAAATCATTGATAGTCTGACGATTGAATTTTTCTAAGTGAAAGCCAAGTCAACCGCAGAGAAAAAAAAATCCTCGCGACTAAAAAAAAATTAATACATGAAATACTAAAAAGAAATGCACTATTAATTTTTTTATGACACCACATTTATTAATGTACACTTAGTTATTAGTGTTCAACCAAAGATGAAATGTAGATTTTGAAACAATTAAAATTGCAAATCGTTAAAAAAATTCCTGAATCTGGCATCTTTCTTGGTAAAAAGTATAACTCTTTTTAACATATGGATAACTAAACACAACTTAAAGCCATTGAGGTACATTTCAGTTGGTTTTTTAACCATAAATGGTTCTATTAGTTTATGTATTAAATTGTTTTTGCAAATAAATACTTTTTTTTAATAAAGTAGAGTTGGTGCTCAGACTCATTTGACGAATTAAAATGTCAATTTTGCAAATTTTTCAAACCGTTTGTGAAGATTAGAGTGTCTTAACATCGAAGGTAGGTTTAAAACTAACATTATCATCCTTCTTGGAGTCCTGGGAGGCTACCGGTATCTCCTGGAGAGGTCCAGCCAGCTGCTGCACCTTGGAGAACACGCCCAGCCGCGCAAAGTGGTCGAGGAAGATGTCCTGGGCCTTAGTCATGAGGTCTTGGATGATCTGTAGCACCACAAGATGGCCATCCTCATCCTCCTGTAGAGGAAACAATAGGTGTGTTATAAAACTGATAACTTTACACCGATATAGGAACACTTGAGAATAAGGATGTGTAAAGCTCCAAAAACTTTGTCTTCACTTTAAAAAGGGAGGGGGGGAGAGAGAGAAAAAGGCTGTTGACAGTCACAAAGCTTCACCAACAAAAATATTGACAGATTAAATAATAATTGTAAACAGTATTTTATTTATTTTTTCTGTGCACTAGAATCTTGTTAGTCCGAACTAATTGGGACTATTTGTTCAAATTAGCGAAAATTTGGATCAAGGGGAGAATACAGGAATACAATATTTTTATGGTTTTTAAATTACAGTTGAATGAATTTAAACAATTTTTAATTTATGTATAAAAGGTAATATGTATGGTAATTATTTTTAGTTACAAGAAAACACTGTGTTAACATGTAAATATTGAGTATTTATTTTCAGATATCACTGTTTATTACAAATCTCTTAACTTTAAGCTTGTTAACCAATACAATATATTTTATTTGACTTAATATTTCCCCTCGTTTTCTGAAGTTATCTGGAGTTTCAGAATACTGGTGTTCCTTATACATTATTTGTTACGTTGATATGTTTCTACCTACTTTTCCTGTACCTTCTACCAAATACAATCCTCATACATTACTGTATAGTTGCACTTTACATAAGTAATTAAACGAGCTAAGAGTGTAAATGCAGTTGTGATATTTTTTTCCCCGCCATTGTGGCAACACAAATTTTCAGATTTCAAATAATGGGCTTCCTATGTTAAGGGTATACGATGCTTCGAAACTTCAAAACAAATGTCAGCATCGACTTCACTTCGAAAATAATTCCTGCTGTGAAGAAGCTTCATCAATAAAATATTAAAAGCTAAATACGATTTATGGTAAATTAATGCCATTTATATATAATGTAAAACAATATTTATTTTGAAAAAATCCTAAGTAATTGAATTGAAGTTGTAATATAACTTGATTTATTAGATTAAAAATTAAATATTAGTAACAAAAAGTACAATAAAACATTTTCTAAGTTATTTCAATACATAAAGTTTAATAAACAACGATTTAATAAATGTTTCTAGTGTAAAAAACTAACAAAAAAATATTCAAACTTTGACTCGGCTTTGAGAAAATTTCATATATTCGATTAGAGTTCACCTCGAATTTAAAAAGTTGACTTTGCACACACCCCTAACCTATGTAATTCAAACTGTAGTTAAAGCTGTATTATCTACTTAAGTTATATGTTAATCAGTGGATGCGAAAGGATCTTATGAATAAGATATCGGTTAAACCTACTTCCATAAATTAATTCCAATTAATGATTTTTTCCTTATTTACAATTATTTTAATTCAATGAATTGCTCAATACTTCAATATATAAATCTGTAAGTACAGACCTACTTTTAATGAAAAGGATGTAAATGAAAACCAAAAAATAACAGTCAGCCAACACACATTTATCTCACGCCAATCAACCAATATAATACGACCTTCTTCAGACAGTATAAATCCAACCGAAATCACAAACATTAGGAACAAATCAGGAGTCAAGAGAAAAAAAACTTTTTTTTTAATGTCACACATTAAAGAAACAGGTATTAAAGATAATATTTTGACAAGCAGTGCTAGCAACAATTTAACAACACAGGACCTAAAATTATCGTTAATGATTTAATAACAAGAAGAAAATTTCTACAATTCTACTTTCTATGTTATGGGACCATGAGAAGGTTATTAAAAGATATCTTAAAGAGTGCAGAACAAACTAAAATAAAAGCTATGGGGAGAGTAAAATAAATAAACCGAACAAAAAAAAACACAACATTATGGTACGTATAGAAAAAGGCTAGAACTTGCGATTTACCATCTTGATAATGAATTTTTCATGCATGTCGCGACGGAGAGCGACTCCAAGACCCACTTTCCCACCAATTTTGGGGACCAAGCACAAATATTTGGAGGCCGTGTTTGGTTGATTGGGAGGTGAAATAAACGAGTTCTGTAAAAATATTAGATCTGTATGATCTATATTTCCATCACATATGTTGCAAGAAACTATATATATATATATATATATATATATATATATTATTTATTTATTTATTTATTTAATCCCTTCATCTTAGCTATATTGCACAACATGAATAGCTAGTAAATGTCCAGGTGTTGGTCAGGGTTGCCAAAAGAAATATGTGAAGCTTTAAAAAGTGCCTACTCCACTTCAAATATTAGTTATTTTCAAATTCAACTCAAAAGTATTTTTACTCCAGATTCGATAGTTACAAAGCTTAAGTAATAACCCATATTTAAAGTTAACACACACATTTGTATTAGAAGATTGGCCCTTTTCATTTGGCGTGGAAATGCAGAGCCTTGGGAACAAATTGTTATTGTCACGAAATTTTATTGTTTTGACATTTTCTTTTCGGAAACAGTTCGTTAAAGAATAGAAGCATGTTGATTAAGTTATACTTTTTATACACACACTTCCCCTATAATTTTAACAGGGATCATATATCGATAAAATTGACATTTTTCAATAGAAAACTGCCGACTTCATAACAAATAATAAGAAAATGTAACAATTAATAAACATCGATACATTATCTTAGAAGAGGTGTTGAAAATATTAACCTAACAATTTCACTCATTCTTGATAAAACTGAAATTTCCAAATGTACGGTTTTACCGCTAGACCTGCCCTGTAGCTAGCGCCATTTACAGTTTCCGTGATCCATCTGTTCTGGTTGGCGCAGAAGGATACTTTGTGTTGGTTGGGAAGCCACGCCATACCTTTCACCCTCCCACAAACTTGCACTCGAAGGGCCAAGGGCCTTAAATTTAAGTTGTTTTGTGTTGTTATGTAAATCACCAATTAAAGTTCACATGACAAAAATCTAAAATATTTAGATTACATGTTGTGGTAAATAATGAAACTATATTAATCATATTTGCAATACAATATTGTGTTGCTGCTATTTAATAACCAAGGTTTTTTCCCCCTAATATTCGCACTTCTAATTCAGCTTCAAGAAAATTTCATATTATTTAATTCGACATCGCTTCAAATTGAAAAAGCGGACTTCATACACACCTAGTTTCCAATATGTCCTACTTTACTTGGTATTGCACACACTCAAACAGCCATATTTAAAAGTGAAGACCTTTTCTACAATCTATAGTGTTTATTTCAAAATTTAAGTCATTGAAATTTTTTTTTAATGTAGCTCTGTAATCAATCATATGTATATTGGATTATGAGAGTTAGATTTTAAATGTAGGATATAAACTTAAACATCGAAAGAAGGATGGAAAGGCAAGTGCTAAACACTTACCAGAAAACTGTAGGCCTCAAAGTTCACAATTAAAAACACAACAAAACACAGAATTATGTAATTTTGGGGGTATATCAGTCCCCATCTTCAGCAGAATAGAATAAAAACACAGACTGGACCTTCTATCCTCCTTTCAATGTATAATTTAATACAGCCGTTTGCCATTTTTCCAAATGTGCGATATATAATTTCTTAATAAATACATTTAGAGTTGGTGGGGACATGATAGCTAAGTGAAATGTGTATAGGATAGCTAAACGCAACCTGCACCTGAATGATGCTGCCATCTAGACATGACATGTTCGACTATGTCAATGGTTTAACACTAAAATGTGTCCTATAGTCCTTTGGAAGTCCGCTATCATCATGTGTGTAACACGTTAGAACACAAGAAATTAAATGTGTACAAGTGAGTTTATAATGGTTTATGACTTTTTTTTTTTTTTTTTAGGAAATCACTCACCTTCTCTTGATTGACAAATGTTTACTCGAAAAAAAAAAACCACACAGTGAGACCTGGTATAAGCTGTATAACCTACCTAAGTTGATATAACACCTAACACCTTAGCTCAGTTGGTAGTGTGTCTGCTTACTGAGCCAAGGGTCCCAGGTTCGATTCCCATCATGGCCGAAAAATTTATCATCGGTGATATGCTGGTTTACCCTTAATGGCCGTGGACTTGATAGTGTGTCTGTCTTAGTCTTATTAGATTATAAGGCATATGAAGCTACGACAGGCCTAGCAAGCCGGCAGTGGAAAAATATATGACTTGAATAAAAAAAACTAACACAGACCTGTACCGTGGATAGACTAACCCTGCTCCGGCTACAAACATTACTCACCCCAGCCAACGGACGTGCTGCAATTTCACATTAGAACTATGATCACGCCATACAAACGATCAGAATCTACAAATGAACTGTGTGTGTGAAGTGGCATCTGACCCAAATTGTGGAGTGGAATTGCCCGTGAAACGCGCATGCGCAATATGGACTTGTCTGGACATTGGTAACAAGAGTGACTCCCACCCCCCACCCCTGTGTCAACGTCGCTGTGCGCAGGCGCTAGACTCAAGAGACGAGCGCTTCATGGCGTCATCCTGGCCTCCCCCTTGCTTCCCCCTTCTGAATAAGATTGAATATAAGCGGGTCTGTTTCTATGGAGGTTACTCTTTGATGCCTTACAGATATTAGGCGTACATGGGCGATATGTAGGCCTCTAGGACTAAACTAATGTAAGTCTGTCTAAATATGTAGGGATTTATCTTCGGACCATTTGGTTGCTAAATTCAGGTCAGGGTTCTGGTCTCGGAGTAGATCTGCTATAATCCAGTAATTCTCGTCTTCGGACCATATGTGTGTAAATGTTCAGGTTAGGGTTGTAGTCTTGGGGCAGATTTGCTATATGTTTGGAATGTTAATTTTTAGGGAAGTAATTTGTTACGAGTTTGATCATGTATAGGGGATTCAAAGCTAGTGGAAAGCCAGATGGCTGTGATTCTCGTTGTTTAAAGTAATTATTTTGCGGGACTTGTTAAATATTATTAGTTTATTTGATGACGGTCAGGTTAAGATAAAGTTTTGTATTTATGCTCGCCATTTCGCGAGGCATTTGTAAATTAACAAATAAGTACGATCCTTATATATGACTCTTTTACTGTTGGTCTAATGGATAGGTCTAGGAACTATAGGGCCCTAACATGTTCTTGTTATGTTTAAGGATAAATAGCTATTCCCTTCATTCTTATTATATTCATCTTATTTCTAGCTTTGTTTTATTAATCACAGTATATATGAGGTTAAAATTTAATCAATGTTAAGACATTGATATATTTATATAATTTGTTTTTGTCACGCCTAGCTTAATGTGGCGTTCACTATTACCGAGTCAGTAGTATGGGGGATTTAATCATCCTTCCAAATATTGTAAATTTGTGTACGAAATATTATTCAATATAAATTTCTATTAATCTTATTGTAAATAATCACACCTGAAGTATTATTCAATATAAATTTCTATTAACCTTATTGTAAATAATCACACCTGAAATATTATTCAATATAAATTTCTATTAATCTTATTGTAAATAATCACACCTGAAATATTATTCAATATAATTTTCTATTAATCTTATTGTAAATAATCACACCAATAAATTAGCCGTTGGGCCATGATTGTGAATCTTCCTTCATTATTATTTATATTTAATTGCATTTATGAATTGTCCTTTAGGCGTAGTTGTGTATGTTCAGGCGTGACATGGGAATTTCTGGGCTTGTAGGAAATAATCAATAAGATCCCCTGTGATTACTCTTCCTTTTGTACAATTAAACACTGACTGCCCGAGATAGATAATTAGGGGCTTAGGTTATTCTAGTGAGGGAATAAGCCCGCGGGCAGGGTGCAGACCCCAAGCTGGAAAGAGTAATGGATATTTTTTTTAAAACCCTACTCGAGTTGGGCATTATCCATGGAGTGAGATGGAAATATTATGATATAAAATAACAAAGTTATCCTTACCTCATTATCAAGTACCGTCGCTATAACCTCGACCAGCATGGTCCCAAAGTTGTATGTGGGAGACTCCGGGCTGCAGGCCTCGATAAGGAGAGAGGGCTGAATGTAGTGGACCATCTTCTTGATCAAACTTAAACTCGCTTTCCTGGAAACAAGCACAGGCACAAACATTAGTGTGAATTTAATAAGGAAAGCCTAGCTTGGGAAACAATCCTATAGACAAAAGGTGACATCTTAAAAGGTGTGACTCTTTCTACAACAGAGGACACCCTCATTGAACCTAGATGATATCAATATTACAATCCTCACGACGCCATATTTTTTGCCCCATTTACGAATCCCTTAGAGGAGGTTGTGTGTCCTGAATCAAAAATACCATCCCTAGTGGCAATAATAAAATAGTTACAGTTTCAGTGTTGAGGGCAAAAAACCATGAATTTGTCCCAGTTTTCCATGCCTGCGGTCTTAACGAGGTTCCACAATAATCCTACAAGCTAGGAGAACTGTTTACTGACCTCACAGAAGGAAGCATGGTGGACTGGAATGTGTTACAAAAGACCGGCAGCAGACGGCGGAGATAGACCGGGGCCATTTCAGGGTCTCCCTTGGGTTCACTGCCTTCCTCCGGTTCCACGGTGTCTGGTTTCTTTTCCTTGTCTGCTGGCACCATCCACTCTCCTGAAACATTCGACACGAATGCTCACATCAACAAAAATTTAAGAAGTTTGGAAAAATTTTACAACATTTTGGACTCTTACCTTTTTATAAGTTTCAGTTAAAAATTTATGTTGGGTATGTAATGTGAACTTTCTGAATTGTGCTGATATAATCAGTCCGTTCAGAAAGTGCACATTAAGTACCTCAAATGAAATAAAAGCAATATTCCCTTCTGTTTTGACCATTTGCGACCCTCAAAAAATGGTGGAAAAATCTAAAGAAAATCAAGAAACCAAAATAAGAGAATAAAACAAAAAAAATATTACCATACAAAGACTCTCCATGCGTTTGTACGAGCTTGTCTGTGTGAGGTGAAAATGAAAAATGGTTGGGCAATCTGCCTTGATAAAGAGTAGAAAGTTCACAATTTACAATGCTGCACCCGCCCCCAACCCACCCCCAATAAAAACCGATATGTCTTTTAAAGTTGTATCAACTTTATATAAGGAAAAATTGTATTAAATATTTTGCCTAAAATTTGAAGGTCTTCATAATTGTATTTAATATCAAGATTTGTATAAATCTCTTGAATACCATAGGATTAGAGCATTAATATCTAATATTTAGGTGTTAGTCTATATTATGATAAAACAACCAAATATCAATAACATTATTAAAATAAAAGGAAACACAAAATGTATTATTGAAACACAACTTAAATATAACTAATTATTGATTGACCAGTTAAATTATTTGCCGCAGTCCGAGGTTAGTTATTAACCAAGTTTGTATGAAACTCTAGTCAAAGTTTACACACCTGGAGATTGCAGAATGGCCGCCACCTCGCGGTGACCTTCGTCTATCCTTTCTCTCGCCTTGTCCAGAGGAGTCTTGCCGTCTTCGTCTCTCAAGTCGGGGTTCGCACCATGGCGCAACAGCACCTTGGCGATGGCAGGTCGGCCGAAACAAGCTGCATAGTGCAATGACGATGATCGCTGGCCTGAGGAAAAAAACAACGCTCAAGTGTCATTTTAGTGTTCATAAGACAAGGGCAACGTTAACTTCTTCATACTAAAATCCTCAAAGTTATTCGAGAATCAAGGATTTGAAAAAATAACAGATTTGAAATTAAAAATAAATAAAAATACATTTATTTCAAAATTTTGAATTGAAATTATTTCTAGAATTGACATAAGTATGTACAACAAGGTCAATGGTGTTAGAGAAATTTAAGATGTGTATTAGCTGTAATAAAAATGTTTTGACAATTATAAATAAAAGTTGGATAGTTTTTTTAATGGATAAGGTACTTAAAAATTCCAGAAATTTGATCAAATTTCCTGATTTGTGTATGCCTAACAAATGTCCAAAAATTTCCCTGTTTCCAGGTCAATGCATCCCGTTTCATTATGTTTTATAAGAATTTGATTTGAAAATGGGTCTGACCCATCTCTAGTTTATTATATATATGATATAAAGTTTTAAAAAAAAAGATTAATTTTGTTAATTATTTATAGAGACAAGGAAACAAACCTTTATCATAAATACAAACTAACAAAACATGGTGGCACAAATATCACAAAGTTACATTATGAAGAAATAAACAGGACAGTAACAAATATTTAAATCAAAGTCAAAGGGATTTCAAATATAAGTTAAAAAAATAACACCTGAACATATGAATAGAACCTGGGACTTTTAACTGGAGCGTACCAACTACTCAGGTTTGTATTTTATCCAGGAGCATGCATCACTAATTAATTTATGAGCGGATATATTGACTAAGGCAACTCTTGTTATATTGAATCAACCCTAAATGTGTTCCTGATTTGAACAAATCATGCATTAAAACCATTTAAGCCAGTAATTTTTAGTTTATTTTAAAAGTGTGCAAGTAAGAATTTTTCTCTCAAAGTCAAAATTGAGTTTTGTTTGTGTTCAAGTAAGACCGAGCAATATTTGAGTGCATATATTTCAAATTGTATATCTATTTGGAAGAAGGTACAGGAAAGGTGGCTGGAAGACATTTAAAATGAAACACGGTTATGGCTTTTACGATGCAAAGTGTGAACTGTGTTCTTAGCATATAACCTGAAAGGGTAGTAAGACGCGGTGCTAAATGAATTAATGAAAATGTGTTCTTTTCATTGTAAAAGCCATCTTGTGTTCGTTCCTTTTACATGTTTTCCATCCACCTTTCTTGTACTTTCTTCCAAATATATATTAGAAACTACCTCAAAAAAGCAAAAAAGAGGGTTTTCCTTAAAGATACAAGTTGAATATCGGTAATAGACCATGGACACAAACATAGATGTTTAAGAATTATTTTTTTATAATACACAAAAATTAAGATTTGTGAAACAAAGTTAATATAATTGTACAATTTTTTTGTTTTTTTCAAACCAGAAAATATTAGATATTGAGGGACTTTATTTACTATGAAATAATATATTTAAATTTAGTAAAATTAGTTAACCATCAAAAAATAAATTTAAAAATTCAGAGAAATTAAATTTTTCTATTTTTGTAAAGGCTTTCAAGTTGAGTTTGAATAAATACAAAACGTTATAATGAAAATTTAACATATGTTTTATAATAACTCCAAATATATCTGATGAATGTCGACTGATATAGTTGATAACTAAAGGGAGTGCCTGGGGTAGTTGAGGTATTGCAAATCAGCTGTTGGGTTTAGGTTAAATATTGACAAAACCTTTTAACAGTATACAATTTTGGTGTTTACTGGCGTGAGCACAAAACTCTTTTTTATAACCCAATACTGATATTAACTTGTAAATAGGGTGTGCGAAGCTTCCAAACAAACATCAGCTTCGACTTCGCTTCCAAACAAATTGTGGCTTCAAAGCTTCACCAATAAAAATATTGGCAGCTAAAATAATCCATTTTATGTTCAATTACTGCCATTCTGAGCTGTTCTGTACATTACAAATTAATTAATGTATTTAAAAAAATTTGAATTGAATTGTAAGTTGTGATAATAACTTTGTCGGAGTAACATTAAATATTAGAAACAAATGTGCAATAAAACATTTCCATGTAATTTTAGTGTGTAAAGTAATATAAATAAGCATATTATTATTTTTCAAACTATAAAACAATTTAAAGAAAATATTCGAACTTCGATTCGGCTTCGAGAATATTTAATATAATCGATTCGAGTTCGCTTCGAATGGAAAAAGTGGACTTTGCACACTCCTAATTGTAAACATAGTTTAAAAGTTGAACTTTTACACTCTGGAAGTCTAAAAATACACATATTTCATTTGACCATAAAGACCTAAATGCCATTAGTATCTCCCACCCAGTTTGTTCTACTTACGAAAGCTCCACCCGGTAACTTTATAAACTCACTTGGTTTCTGGGCGTTTCTGCTCGACTATTCTAGTAGAGTATTTTACCCCTATGGAAAATACCTGCCAGAAAACGGAACCGAGACATAGAGAAAGAAACAAAAGCCAAAACCCAATCCTGTTGGAAGTATTGGCTTACCCTTGTTGACATCCGCACCTCTGTCACAGAGAAACTCCACCATCTCCTGCGTGCCGAAGGCCGAGGCCCAGTTCAACAATGTCTGACCGACATCGTCCATGAAGTTCACCTCTATACCTGCACCAGAGGTGGAGTAATGGCAGAAACAAAGTGTTACACAGTTCATAGCTCAGGGTGGCCACTCAAACTCAACAAATAAAACTCCGGCATTATTCCGTGTTTTCCCGAAGAAAAAAAAAAGTCCTGATTTCTTTCAAGGGCTTTGATTGTGAGATTGAATAAATGATTTTTTTTTTAGACACCAGAAAAGCAAACTATTTGATATGAGCCTGGCATTTAGTCTGCATGCCCCCAGATGGGGGTTTTCCTTTACTCATGTTTTTTTGTCACCGATGAACAAACCACCAAATGTTAGTACTTGAGCAAGTACTGTTAATAAGTACCTCTCCAAGATATTTGAAATAGTCCTACCTGAGAGAATTTTTAAGTCCCTAGAAGCTATTTAGTGTTTTCCTAGTCACTATATTCCCAAACAGGTGTACAAATTCAAGCCCTTTTCCTGTTTAACAAAATTCAAGCATAATTTCCAGTTTTTCTGAATTTTTCATTTAGTGGCCACCCTTTAACAAGCCCTCTATGCTTAACCAAAAGACTAAATACACAAATACACAACTTGTTACAAAACAAGATCTTTAACAAAGGAGAGTCTAACCCATAACTTTTCTACCAAGCTTCCCCAATACTCCTTTCCATGTTTTTTACTTTATTTTATTTTTTTGTTTCCTCTTTTAGGAAGTTGGGTTGCACGTTTCAACCTCCTCCCTGATAAGTTCCAACAGAATGAAACCTAGGTCGGCGGATTGGGCGGTGACGATAGATTTTCTTTAAGAGGCAACCATTACCTCTTTGTCCAATGGCAGCAGTGTAAAGTGTGAACTGTGTTCTTCTTCTCATTGTAAAAGCCATATTGTGTTTGTCCCTTTTATATGTTTCTATCCACCTTTCCTATACCTTCTTCCAAATATAATACAATTACCTCATAAAGCAAAAGAAGTTTTCCTTATAGAGATATTTTATTTTATTTTCAATGCTTCTTTTAACTCCTCCATAGGCAATTTAACTACGCTATTAATGGGGTTGAGATGAGGAAGGTACGATTTTAAAGTAAATACCATATTGATTCCGCCCCCGAATATATGCCGAAGCATGAACATAATACAATCCCTCTGATAAGAAAAAAATATAGTTGTACTAGAAAAGGAGTTGACTTTGAATTTAAACAATTACACCTCATTTCTTTCAAGCTGGCATAATGCTCGTAATTTTTGTTTTTCTTATCACTAAGATTCTAAAATTTGTGAGATAAACTGTCTTACTGTGGATTTACATGTTCACCTTATCTGCTCGAGCTGTTCCAATAAATCATATTCTGAAAATTGAAAAATGACACCTGGACATGGGAATCGAACCCGGGATCCTGTGTCCAGGTGTCATTTTTCAATTTTCAGAATATGATATCTAGATGGAGTAAATTCCCACTATAAGCATAAATAATAGCTCTGGCTATTAATTCTGTTCCAATAAAGTTCAACTCATCTTCTCTACTTCGTCCACTCTGCCCGAGATGTTTGGCACTGGAGAACCAATCAAATCTCAGAACCAACCATCTAAAATCGTTGTGCATATGTATTTCACAACACATGCATTCTACAGCCATAAGCAAGTAGACAAATTCGTTGGCCATTGTGAGGAGATTTGAAATAACTCGTTAATGTGAAGTATTTGTATCGATGTATCGGATTGTGACGTGACACAGCAACATAATTTGAAAACATTTATCGGGAGAATGATCTAAGATATATGTATATCTAATAGAAAATAAACTATGTTGATAATCAGCTGTTTTAAGTTAGTGTTGTAATGCATCATAGGTAAACATACAGCATGTGAATTTCTGCGCCACTGAGGCAGATTTTGCTTTCTATTTTTGGCGAACATGTCAATCAAGCTTTACTCATTCACTCTAGTGCTAAGTGATCAGCCTTGAGTCAGATTCCAAAAAGTATACAAACACATTAGATTCTTGTCACAAAATAATAACAGCAGTGAGCAACGGACTGCAACAAAAAGTCTCTAAGACACGTGTGAATATCAAACGAAAACATAGAAGGTATTACCAAGTAATTCTTACAATCATTATGGCTCGCAGCTATGTTTTTATACATTAATGTCAAGGTCCATTTATTTTTAATAACCTTGTCAAAGTTAAGTGGTAAAGATCACCATCTTCTGTAGAGATTAAAACTATTTCGATACAGCTAGAAGGGGTTTTCAAAGGACAACTTTTGTTAAAAATTAGCTTAAGATGAGATTTTAGGCCACATATAAGGTTTTATAGTAATGTTTTTATGAAAAAAATTCAGGCTTATTTTTGAGTCAATACGGTATACCCACATTCGTGCAAAAGTAAAGTGGAAAACAATTTAGGAAAAAAACATCCTCAGTACACCCAATCAAGATTCGAACCTTGACCTTTCCCTCATTAGCAGTTCAGTCTATTGCGTGAGCAACATCTTTGACCATTAAACAACCAAAGAAGAGTTTGTGTTGATCGAATACATACATTAAATAAAAATAAAAAAAACGAAATTATACCTACAATTTTGAAGGGCCCAGTTGTCACTTAATCATAGTAAAGGGCTGTCCATAAACTACACCTTGCTGACTTTTTACCCTCCCCCTCCTCACTCGTTTGTCACAGTTTTGTAAACTCCGCCTCGCTTCTAATTACACATCACAATATCATGCCACCCTTCCTATTTAAATAGTATTTTTAATTGTAAAGCCCGTATAATCCTTTTGTTGAAATGTGTTCACCATGCTAGGCAATAGAAATCGATGAGTCAATCGTTGTTTGTTTATAGGTGCGCGCAGTCAGGTCGATTTCAAAATAAATATGCTTAGTTGTAATGCGACATCATGCATTATATGACACCCCATCTCCCCCTTGTCTCGCTTGATCATGCTGATCACTAATCCACCCCCCCCCCCGATACGTGTAGGTAGTTTACGGACAGACCCCGAAACTATATACAACAAGGACTAAGAAACTCACCACCGGTGTCAATGGCCTCAATGAGAGCGTCCGTGTCCTTGCTGCGGATGCAGTCGATGAGCTGTCGGTGAGACTTCTCTCCCGCACTATCCATGCGTCTGAGTCTCGGGATGAGGGACCCCGCCCCCACACACCCCACCCCCGTACGAGAGAGGGCCTTGCGACCTTCAAACAGCAGCACCAGCAATAGGTCCACCAGGCGCATACTGTCCAGGGAGCATCTGCAAAAAAATACGCATCCAGTAGCAGTCCCCCTTTGAATTGTTTTAAATTATATTCAAGGTTGTGTGACATTCATGGAGAATTTAGGATGTTATAATCATAGTACTAAACAATTAATAGAAAAATGCTGGTGCACTTCCTTAAACTAAAAATTCTTAGTTTTTATCTTTAAATATTAGGTGTAAGATAGGTTGAAAATCTTCTAAAACAAAGGACAGTAGCAAGAAACTTACCTTTCATCTCCTTTCAGAGCCTTCTCAATGGCATCTGGTAGTTCTGAGCGCAGAAGATCCTATAAATGAATAAAAAATGGGAGGTTTAATTAAAGTTAAAAGTTAAAAGAAAAAAGAACTATTTAATGAAATATGGAACGTTCAAGAACTGCCTTTTTTTTTTCTAAACCCTAGATGGATATATTGGGAGAAAATTAATTAAGTTACAAGACTTATTAAAGGGCGGATAACAAGGCTTCTAGTCACCAGCCTCTCTATAATTATATATAAGGAAACTTGGCGATTATAATAGGTAGGAAATAGTCCGCAAGGAAGATTAGAGGGAAGAGAAAGGAAAAGAACCAGTCAAAAGTGAATCTACTCTTAATTTCAAAATAAAGGTTTGTTCTAAATATTTTAATATTTTAACAAGTAAGAACAGTGTAAATAAAGCTCTTTTTAAAATTATGAGAAAAGTTTATAAAGTTTTAAACGTATATTAGGGGCCCTATACAAGACCAAGATTTGGCAAGCCCAGAGTAGAAGTAAAGCCGAGAACATGTGGTTTGCTTGCTAAGGCAATCGAGTGGCTCAATAACGTAATAAAGTTAGTCATACCAAAATTATGTCCCGAGGAAACTTTGAATGTACTTCGATTATACTGCGATTATTTTCCTTAAAATGGCATGGACTATCAAGACTTTTTTTTGTGTGTGTGACAGAATGGTGGGCCTAAGTTATCTAGATTTTGATAAGACAACTACTCAACTAATATATATTGGTATAATATAACAGATCCAAATGAAAGGCCTATGAAATTATCTTCTGATCAAACCATACTCACCTTTTGGAAATTACCGGTAAAGTTAAAATCCCTTGTTATTTATTTCCACAAACTAATTCCCTTCCAGAATCCCAACATCCATCTATAATAATATGATTTCATATTCTGAAAATTGAAAGATGACACCTGGACACAGGAATCGAACCCGGGACCTTTGGCTTAGTATGCCAATGCTCTATACTGGATAGCTTAGTGGTTAGAGAATTGGCGTACTGAGCCAACGGTCCCGGGTTCGATTCCCGTGTCCAGGAGTCATTTTTAAATTTTCAGAATATAATATCTAGATGCAAGTAAATCCTCACTAAAACCAACATAATAGCTTTGGCTATTTGATTCTTATTATATGATTCTTCATCTGTTATAAAAAAAATTCGCTCTTACTCACAGCATAGTGTTTTTCACCTTTACGCCATTTTAACAGATATTTATTGAGCAAAATTGTCACTATAGAAGGCAGGATATAGATAATTTTATTTCCCTCTGAGGAGCAGTACCTCTTGTATAAGATTTAATTACAAGACTGCTATCAAGACATTCTAGCAAGGCAGCTGATAGACTTTGTCTTCGACTACTTCTAATTTACTTGTACTGGATTTGTACTTTGTTCTTGCTCTGCATAGTTCTTGCATACCACCTTAGGTATTCCCTCACAAAATTTGTGATTTTAAACATTTATTTAGTTAAATTTAAATTAGAAATAACATGATTCCCGTTTTTCTCAATTCCAATTCTTAAATTTTAATCTCGATTTTTCAATTCTTCATTTACCAACATTAAAAATTTAACTATTTATCCATTAGTACTGCTTCACATTAAAAATATATATATTTAAATAAGTTTAATAGAATGCACTGAATTTGCATAAAAAAACTCTAGAAAATGTAAATAAAAATATGCTGATTCCGAATTTTGTAGTTTCATTTCAATGCCCGAACTTTTATTTACTGGGATTTGAGAGCAAAGAATTAAGGTATATATTGAAAATTGAGATATCAAGATTGAGTCCATTGACACCAGGAAAAGTTTGACATCCTTTGTCTAAATGCATTAGCCGGAACTCACATGTGTGATAACCGGGGATCCCCGACACAACGTGGATAGCAGGCTGATGATGGTCGACACAGACGCAGAGGACTTGGTCTCGGGAGCAGTTGTTGTAGTGTTGACACCAGGGGTTCCTTACAACAAAACAAAAAAAATGTGTAACATATTCCCTTCTACATGTCAATTACTTATTTGTTGAGATATGAACAGTAGCAGTGTGTGAAGTTTTGGAATGTAGAAAACGATCAAATGCTCCAATGCCACTCACAATAACCTTCAAATCTTTGAAACATTTTGAAAGATTGCGAAATTTGAACTTGTTATTAATAAATATCTCTAATTATTACATATTTAAACATTACATTCATTTATAGAACAGTTTCTAAAAAGTATTTTAACAAAAACTAGAGATTAGATGATATCTATAACATAAGCATAGATAAATTCAGATATGTCATCTTAAGATAATATAGTTTGCTTTGCTTAATTCTCCGCAGTTTTCTCTTAACCTAGATCCACTTAATAAATAATTTAAAAATTAAAGTTGTGTTATGTGGCAACACAAAAACCTAATTTCCAACTTAAAACTTTGATTTGACTTCACATTAAAAAAGTAGCCCCGAATGAACAACAAATCCTTAAAATATATCTTCTTTAAAAGAAACAAAAACAGTAATTCAAAAGCATTAAAAAAGTAGTCTACGAGGGGTGTTCAAAGTTGTGACTTGGCTTCGAAACAAATATCAGCTTTGACTTGGCTTTAGAAAAAAAATCAGGCTTCGACAATTATGAATCTTTGCCTATAATTGTCAATTATTGCCATTTTGAGATACTATGTACAGCACAAGACAATATTAATATGACAAAAATCTGGAGTAATTGTATTGTAAATTATGATAATTTATTTTTCAGAATTAAACTAGATATTACAAACACTTGTGCAATAAAACATTTATAAGGAAATTTTAGTGGATAAAGTTATATAAATAACCAAAATATAATATTTTTCAAGCATAAAACAAAAAACAAAAAAAATATTCAAACTTCTAGAATATTTCATTATTTGGTAAGAGTTCGCTTCGAATTAAAATTGGTCTTTGTACACCCTTATCAAGCGAGTACAAAGCCTTATCTATTCATTTGGACCATTTTTGTTTTTATTTGTTTTATATCTTCATTTTTAGCAAAAGAGGCAAATTAATATAAATTTAGCGCCGATTGTTTGGACATACATTAACCTAAAGAGTTCACAGTAAGTTATTAGTACCTGGTCCTGTGCAAGTGGTGGCTGCGGGTCCAGCAGCATTCGAGAGCCTGTTGAGCAGCTCTGTGACCAGACCGTGTTCTGCTAAGGGGGCCGGGTCTACCCCTCGACGAGTGAAGCGGTCCGCCAAAGAGGCGAAACACCGCAGGGCCCCATCCGCTACCTGGAGACATTAATCACAGGTAAATAATCAACAACCGGGTCACCGGATAGCATGAGACACATTAGCGAAGTATTTGACAAACCGTGGTACATGTACCGCCCAAGGGTATGCGACAAATTATCGAGTTTTAATGATATCAATAATTTTTTTTTATTGAGTCTGGTAAATAAATAAAATCAGATTTTGATGTTATGTCATAGAAGCTCTTCTTTCCCCTTAACACAGCTTTGCTTATCTTGCCAATAAATAGCTAATATAATTTAAAGTTGCCGTTTATACTTTACATGAGTTATTAATGTGTTTTTTTTTTTAAGAAAAGCTGGAAAATGAATCTAGGTTAGGCCATGGCCCCGAACAGGTACATGGCTGAGAACAATTTGAGAAACCTGCATTAGAGTATATAGCTGGCAAAAACCTTTTAAAAAGGAGCCGTCTATACTTAAAGATTTTAAGAATTAACATATCTATTTTAAGATTGTTTTATTATTATTTTTGATATGGAGATAAATTACAAATTCACACAGGTTTTAGATAAATAAATTACTTTAATTATACATTTATCCATAAAAATAAAATTTTAGAAAAATGAGTAAATATCAAATCTAGGAAAAATCATGGCCGAGAAATTTTAGCTTAGGATTTTTGAACACACACTGGACACACTGCCTTAGGTATTTAGTGCCTTACATGACTATCCTCGTGCTTGAGTAGTGTGGAGAGCGCCTCAACGCAGGCTGGTAGGCTGGCATCCTGGGGCTCCATCTTGGTGCAGAGCCTTGAAACAACAGCCATCGCCGAGTGAAGGGTATCCTTGTGAACGCGACAGCCATTGTCCCGGATGAACGAGAGCACGCAGTTGAGACCACCAGCTTCGAACACTGCGCCTGCCTCGCGCGTGCAGATCAACTCCAGCACCTGCGCAGATAGGTGTTGTATGGGTGAGGTTTTATGGGTGTATGAAAGGTTATAGGATTAAATAATCGCACAGTTTAAATGTATAATACATTCGGCTACAGATCGTGCATATAATTATGTACACTATGTTTACCCTGAGGGATAACAGTCTCTCCTTGATGGATGATACTATGGCCCTATCTTATAAGCTACACCATAGTGGAAACGTGCAAGGTAAGCTGTTACCCTTCAGGGTAAACAAAGCATAAAGGTTGGAAATTTGAAAAATTATGGATATTAGCTAGACTTATTTGCTTGAAAATATTCAAAATGATCGATCTAGCCACCAACCTATCCAATGAACAAGTCCAATTTTCATAGGAAAAGTTTTATCTGATGACTAGAAAAGTAGTTAGATCTACTTTCATGTATTCATAAATCAAATCATGTTATTTTCAGTTGTCATTTTTAATAGACATTATCCATACCTATAAAATAACATAAGCAGGGGTGTGTAAAGCTTCGAAACTTCAACTTGGTTTCGAAACAAATATCGACTGTTTCAAAAAATATTTCAGCTTCAATAATTATGAAGCCTTGCCAGTATATATATTTAGAGAGAGAGAAATCTGAAGTAAATTAATTCAAAGTTGTGATGATATATTGATTTATCAGATTAAAACAAAATTTTACAAACAAAATTGTGCAATAAAACATTTTCTAAATTAATTTAGTGTATAAGTAGGCTTGCCAGATTTCTGAAATGCTCAACCGGGACACCGGAATGCCGAAATTTAAACATTTTATTTCTTACATGTTAATATTTATATATAAGTTACTTAAGTAAGAAAAAACACTTTGAATGAGGAATAAAAATTTGAACTATATTTACATGTACTTTTCATTGGCTAGGACTTTTTTTAGAAAGTCTTTTTTGGTTTTATTCTTGTTGTAAAAATCTTCACAAGCTAATCCGATATTAATTTTACATGTCATCAAGCCTTGAACCGTAGATTCCTTCATTAAACCCCTATCATCAGTCCATGCGTTGTTCATCAACGAAAATACTCTCTCAACTGGTGCTGATGTCTCAGGTAAGCAGAAGGCATACTCAACAATCTTGATCAGATTGGGGGCTTCTATGTGATTCTCCTTGAAGTGACCAAACAGCCTGAGCCATTTTTCTTCACTTGAAATAATCACATCTCTGGTAGTCTCTTCTTGCTTCCACTGTTCCCAATTTGACTGCAAATACTCCTTAGCAAGCAAAAGTTCGTCAAACAGCTAATCATTGTTTATTTTCATATCGGGTATATCAAGACTGCGATTAATAATTTCAGCAGAAGTTTCGGCGTTTTCCCAATCAACAGCATTTGTTTTGGTCAGATTGACCCATAAAACTGTTTAACGTTTCCAAAACTATTTTCACAGAAGTCCAAGTATGCAATGCATCTTTCATAAAAGCCATCAAATTCTTCTTTCACTCTGTTACGGACTTGCTCATATAGATTCCTGTAGATGTTCTTTGCGCCCATAGGGATAAAGTTTGAAGCCTTTCTTTCTGTCAGGTTTCTTTTGAGATCTTTATGAGCTTCAGCAACCTCAAAAGCTGTAGTGTTATCTTTTTCCATTCCCAGGATGGCCTTGTTAAACAGTGCAAGCTGTCCGTGGACACAAGTAGTGCTCGCCCGTTGAATCAGTAAACAACTTTTTTATTGTTGATGAGCACATTTCTTGGTCTAAAAAAAACCACTTTCAGACCTTCAAAAATCTGTAAAATTCTTTCCAGAGCGGGCATCATTGATAGAAACCGGGTGTTCCCGTGTTGAATGAGTTTACGGTACTGTATCTCGGCATATTCACACAATTCTTTTAGTTTAGTTAAACGGACTGTATATATATGGAAGTATTTATAAATCTTCACCAGTATGGCCTCAATATCGATTGGGAGACTGTCTACTGCAGTTTGCACACAGTTGTGCACTGTGTGCTCCACATCCGATTCCATTGACTTCCCGTCCTAGGATATTCTTGAGTCAATGGAAAACATTGTTATTCCCTGCTATTTTCACACCACCGAAGTTAGTGTTGCAGTTATCTCCACAAAAGCCAACTACTTTGTTGTTCAAATCGTTTTGCAACAGGACAGAGCATAAATGATTTGTAAGAATTTCAGATGTTTCACCCGCCACAGATTTGAAATCTAACAACTTTACTTGCACACCTGAATTAGGATTAAAGTAGCGCACAACAATTGGCACAAGTTTTATATCCTTTCTGTTTGATGCATCCATACTTACAGATACGTAGTTTGACTTGGTCAAGTCTTCTTTAAGCTCTTCTTGAGCTAAAGGAGCTATGACATTTAAAACTATTGCCTCACACTTAGTTTTTCCGAGTGAGAATTTAGGTTCAAAAAACCTAGAAATTAGTTTTGATGAACAAGAAGTCGAATTGAAACTTAGGCTATGGTTTGCTGTGTGGTAGGCAAATGTCGCTTCTTTCGCTGCTAAGTCTAAGTTATTTTCATTAGAACTCGCAGTCTTAAAAAAACTGGTCAGTTTTGATGAGCTAGCAGCACATGCTAAACTCTTTTTGTGTTTACTCGACTGCAAATGATATTTTATATCAGATCGACCACCGTGAGCAACCGAAAACTCAGAATTACAATGTGAACATTTAACTCTATCGTCTTGATGTTGATTACTAGTACCAGTACATACTTTCTTCAAAAAAGGGAATTCATTCTGTAAATCCTCGGTGAATTTACACGACCGTTTTGGCATTTTAACAGAGAACGCATAAACTTTCACTTAAAACATAAATAAAACAGCGCTAGCTCACTAACACAACAGGGGACGAGGACTGACAACTGACTGACTTATCTCAATCGCAAGCGGCTAGCGCCGAGGTGGGCGAGTCCAACGTTATTGCACACGAGAGGGTGTAGCATGAAGCGAAATCTCTTCTGGCGCTAAAGCTACACTCCTTAGTGCCCAATATTGGACTCGCCCGGAGAGCGGGACGGCGAGACAAGACGATACGATGACAATATTATTGGCAGACTATCACTCTTCCACAGTTTTCACTTTTCATACAGTACAGTGAAATAATTGACAAAGTATTTATCTTAAATAATCCTCACAGTTGATTATTTTTAGACTTTTTGGTAATATATTATAAGAACTATTATCAAATTTAATTTTTACCGGGACGTGAAGTAAACCGGCCGGGACACCGGGACTTTGTCTGAAAACCGGGACTGTCCCGGTCAAACCGGGACGTCTGGCAAGCCTATGTATAAGGTTATATAAATAGCCACAGTTTAATATTTTCTCAAGCAAAAAAAAAAATACTATAAAAAATATTTAAAATGCAATTCGGCTTTAAGAATATATATTATTCAATTCAAAATCGCTTCAAATTGAAAAAAATGGACTCAGCACACCCTAAATAATAATTATAATATTATTATTATTATATCAATGTTGACAGCAAATATATATTTTTACATAATTTTAAAGGTCCTGCAAATGAAAAATGGATTGTAGTTTGATACATTTTGTAAGACGTGGAGTATTGTAGTGTATGATAGTAAAATATTGAGCTTTACTAGTCGGTTGAAAATTAAGAATCGAGGTCGGTGTAACCCCCTCAAACACACACCCTCGGAATACTTTCTAAGTCTCACCTTGATGCATTGCTCGGCTAAATCTTTGCTTGTGCGCGAGGCTAGTTCCGCCACAACGAGGCGGTTGCAGATGGCTTTGACGGCTCCGTCCATGGCGATGATGCGCCGAGTGCATTCGGCGGACACATCCAGATAATACGTGATAGCTCTCGCTGTGACTTCCAGGACATTGTCGGGGGCGCACTCGTCCAGGAAGATGCGGCACAAAGCGGGCAGGAACGTCCGGGGTGGACAACTGGAACAATGTTAGCCACTAAGTTTTGAAGGAAAGTCTTGCTCTATCAAGATTACTGCTATTTTCTTCATCATCATCATCATGAGCAGTTTGCAGCCAATGGTTGGGTCTGTTTGGAACATAAGTCTCTCCCCACCACCTCTCTATCTTCCTCCAACTTGTCCCAGTCCTCTCCTCTCTCCTACACACTCACTTCAGCCATCTGTCCCTTGGTCTTCCTCTCCCCCTCCTATCTACATCCTCCTGGTCATCCTTTCCCTCTCCATTCCTCTCACATGGCCATACCACCTTATTCATGCCTACTTTATCCTGTCCTGGACTCCTTTCTTTACTATTCCTTTTACTCTCACTATTTTACTAATGATAAAAAATTCTAAGCCCGAGGGAATACAAGATTTTTCATTTTGAATCGAATCAGAATCATTGCTTACAAAATCAAATAAAATTTAAATCAAACATTTTAAAATAAAAAGGTTTAAAAAAAAACTGTGTTAGCCAGAGTTAAAATACTTTTAAGATTCTTAAAAATCTAAATTAGCTTCTTAACGCACCCATTGCAGGGTTCTAAAACCCGTTTGGGTGCCTAGTGCTGTCATCGATTGACGAATACAGTGGAATAATTTAACAATCTGGTTTCAACTTTCAACCGACACTTAAATTTCCAAGGTTCCCTTTTCGCTGTAAAAATTACCTTAATTTTTTTCCTCCCATTTGCTCTAAACACTTTCCTGTATCTATAGTTTATAAAACTCTAAAACATATCCAACTAATTTACTAGTGAACACAAAACTATTTAAAAAAATCATCACTGCGTCTTACTACCTGTTGAGGTTATACGCACATATGATAGTTATTCTAATGGGCTAGAGATGAGGAAGGAATAATTTTAGAGGTAATCTACCCACATTTGCGTGGAAGGAGATTGAGAAACCATTTTATGAGAAAGAAAAAACACCGTCAGGAGACACGACCGGGATTTGAACCTCAACCTCCTCGTCATCAGCAGGCCAGTCTAACAAGAGTGACTGACACCTTTAGACTATTCAGCCACTGAAGCAGGTTATACGTATTTTAATCCAATAGCAATATGCAAATCAACTAAATGACAATCTCCAATGGTCGAAGAATCACTCTTATAAAAGACTGGACTGCCATGACAAGAGAGATTGTAGTTCGAATTCCGGTAGAGTGTGCCGAAGGTGGTCCCTTCCTAAATGGTTTCTCAACCTCCCTCCAATAAAATGTGGGTACATTTCCTAAATTCCATTAAATTCTGCCTCCCTCATTACTAATCCAATGATTTAAAAAAGTGTATAATCTTAATAAGTAATAAGACAAAAGAAATTAGAGTAAATACGAGTTTATGGACTCCAATGAAATGTTATTTAAAAAACAAAATATAATATAGAATAATACCACAACTAAGACAAACTATCATAAATTTAGCTCCCACGAATAGCGGTGTAAAACCAATGTACTAAATGAGTTGAGGAGGAGGTGGAGTAAGTAAGCTCTTTGATCTCCTTAGGTGAGCTTTGCAGAAACAATTATTGCCTTACATGTCCCTTCCAGACAAACCTAATTAACATGGGAGCAAGCAGACAAAGGTTCCCATACATACACACACACACACATACACACACACAAAACTCACACATGGTAGCTAACTTTCACATAATGTAGCAGACAGTTCCTCTCGAAATGGGCGCTTGGTTCTGGGAGACGGAAACTATTTTCAGTAAACTTTGTTTCTTAAAGAATCACAAACATAATAAATCAATATACAGCAAGTAGTATTTGTGTTGCGAAACATTATTTATTTATTTATTTATTTATTTATTTATTTATTTAGCACCGTGTCTTAATATCCGTTCGGGTTATACGCTTAAGTAATACTTACACTAATGGATTATGAATTGGTAAGGTTAAATTTAGAGGAAGTGAACCCGCATTTACGTGAAGGGAGAATGTAAAACCAATTAGGAAAAACCACCCCAGTTCACCCGAGCGAGATTCGAACCTCGATCTCCCCGTCCTCGGCGATCAGGCTCAACACGACTGACGCGTTTGCCAACTACGCCACCGAGGCGGGTCTTGCGAAACATTAACTTTAGAAACTATTGTTTTATATATTTCCTTTGTAGGTGTGAGAATACACCTTTACCGGCAAAATCGGTGGGGCCTTTCACAATCGTTCATAGAAATTCGGTGTGGAAGGCAACGGGGAACCATACTTTCTGAGCTCCAGAATACATGGGATATCTACCAGATGGTGTAGGCAGCACTAACCAGACGAGAGGCTGAGTTCACGCCCAGCACGAGATGGATAGAAACTACATGAAACCAACCTTCAGGTTGTTGACATAATAAACAGAGAAAGAATATTAAAAGTGAAAGATAGTAGCTTTTCTGTCAGATAAAGGCCCTTCCTATGAAAATCTTGCTATACATCCAAACAACTGTTTATTTTTAAATATTATTGTGACAAACTTTTGACTAATGTTTTCAATAGTTCCATTAAGAAATTAAAGTGGCATTTTAATGCCACTTGTAGATTTTTTTTATGACCTTATCCTGAGAGAAATAAGTAATGTGAGTTTTGTTGATTCAGTGACAGAGTCAGGATTTCATATTGCGGGCTGGGGGGGTAGAGCAGAGGGGGGGTTCTAAAGGAAAGTTCCTTAGTCCCTCATCTAACAAACCCCCACCCCCACCATCTCAATTGTATAAATAACCCCCACCCCCTTCGCAATTGAAATTGTGTTATATCACGGCTCAATTAACTAACTCAAACAAGAATACTATGGTATTGATAAGACTATATAAGTTAAGTTAAGATAGAAAAATTCAAAAAATATTATTTATTCAAACTAAAACACACAAAGAACATAAATATAAGTTCAAAATGAAATATGAACAGGCTTAAGTAACTGTTAAAGTTGGAGCTGTCAGCATATTGAGGGGGCTAACACCTGTGGGCAGAGTCCTCTTGGTGGAAAGGGCTCCGGACCCCCTCCCTCCTGGGGCTACGCCACTGTGTCCGATTTGTCAAGATAAAGAAGTTATGCCAGTGGCCCAGGAGCCGTGGTTGCGGCCAGGGCTGTGAAGTATGAGTCAGAAGCTATTTTGGGTTGAGTCAAAGAGTCGGTAAAAATGTACCAACTTTGACTTCGGCTTCAAAATAAAATCTTATAGTATCATAACAATATTTTATACTTTTTTTATTATTTAGGACCATAATTTGGCTTGACCAATTTATTTTAATATAAATTCACACCCGCCTCGGTGGCGTAGTTAGCTAACGCGCTAGTCGTTGAGCTCGAGTGCCGAGGACGGGGATATCGAGGTTCGAATCTCGGTCAGGTGAACTGGGGGGGGGGGGGGTTTTCCTAGATGGTTTTCCACTCTCCCTCCACGCAAATGCGGGTTCACTTCCTCTATATTCAACCTTCCCAATTCCTAATCCATTAGTGTAATTAGTACTTAAGCGTATAGCCCGAACGGGTAGTAAGACGAGGTGCTAAATAATAATAAGAATTAAATAGCCAAAGCTATTATTTATGCTATTAGTGGGAATTACACCATCTAGATATCATATTCTGAAAATTGAAAAATGACACCTGGACACGGGAATCGAACCCGGGACCTTCGCGTACTAAGCCAAATATCCCGGGTTCAATTCCCGTGTCCAGGTGTAATTTTTCAATTTTCAGAATAAATAATAATAATAAAAAATATATAAATTCACAATGCCAAAGAAGCTTCACATGGAGCATTTTACTGCAGTCAATTTGTTATTACTAATTAATATACATCATCCATTTATGAAGGAGTTAGACAGTAGAAAAAGGAGTACAAGGCTTGGTGTACCGCGACTCCACAGCCCTGGTTGTGACACCCCTGACTGCACTAGCGCGTGTTACTGACCATGTCCTGACAGACAAGATTAGAAAGCTCTTCGTGATACAACAGAAAGGAACTCGAGAGGAATCAAGGTCTGGCAAAGAATTTTTAAGAGGTTTATTTATTTTCTTAATCAAGACAGAATGGTGGGTGGAGGTGGGTAAGAGGGGATTTAGTTGGCCCACAATCAATCAACACAGCAGCCAAGTATACATATAAGCAAGAAAACCCGGAAACATTTTCAAGTAAAAACCAATTTATGGTTGACAAGTCACCCCAAAAATATAATATCAAGCCACAGTTAGGGTGTGATGGAAATGAACAGAGATGAAATCAGTATTTTTGTAGTTTTTATAACAAAAAAAAAGTTGTTGGTAATAATTAATAAAAATATAAGACTCCAGTAGATATATTTTGTTTAATTTGCTTCACTAATTAGCTATCAAAACCACCCATACATACATGCCATAGAATTGCAGAATTCGATGCCACTAAGCTCGTGACATAAATTCAGCGATTGTTGAAATTGTTTTGTGTAGAACAATAAGTTAAACATATCTACTAGAGCATAACAGTATACAACCAAGCCATACAAATTTTGTTATTAAAATTAAAAATTACTGAAATAAGCTCACATCCCTTTCATGCTTACCTTTACCTGCTTACTATATAGCATTAGGAATTCGAAAGTTCATAGCCGCACTTAAAAAAGTATGCCGACTATCTCTAGCTTGAGCTAGTTCTATCCAGTCCACCTCATTACATTCTATCCTTATCTTGAGCTAGTTCTATCCAGTCCACCTCATTACATCCTATCCCTGTCTGGAGCTAGTACTATCCAGTCCACCTCTTTCACGTCCATTCTGGCGGTCTCTTTCCATATAGTGTACCACCAAATACCCTGAACACAGTTCTAAAATCTCCCATTCACACTGCATATCCTGCCCACAATAATCTACGAGATATGATTATCCTGACGTCTTGGGTTGAGCAGAGGGTATGTAATCCACTATTATGTAACCTCCTCCACTCCCCAGTGGCCTCATCCCTTCAGGGATCAAATACGTTCCTAAGTACCTTGTGTTTTCTAACAATCAAATTTTGTTTTCATCATGTACCTTAAGAGAGATAATTATTTTCGTTATTTCTTGCCTGAGTAGTATTAAACATAAGGAGTTATTAAAGAGTACAACTTATTTTTAGGTGAATTCAGACCACTTGATCAAAAAACACAGATATTTATTTAGCAGATGAAATCAGATTTACTTCAAGTGTTCTGTAGCAGATGTATTCAAACAAGGGTTCAAGTATGGGATATCTTAGGGGGTACGAAAAATGAAAATATATAGATTAAAGAATATGTATAATTTGCGAGGGCATAGAAAGCATATTCTTCCAGAGATGTTCCTCTCAAGGGTGCAGAAAGATTTGATGAACCCACCCTTCCATGTTATAAGTCTCAAAGTTTTTATTGACTAAAGCTAAAGTTTTTTAGCGGAACTTCCCCACCCCATGATACCCCCCCCCAAAAAAACTTATTTCCACACCCTTGGTTCCACTATGAAATTTTAGTATACCTTTGGGCTTTAGCAAATAAATGTTTGTATATTTAAGTACGTAGGGTGGCTACTAAACTTTTACTATAAAATTCCCCGACTTTTCAGGTTTTCAGGGCAACATTAAAAAAATCCCCACCCAACTCAACCTTTTTGCCATTTTTCTTTAAGAGTGGCAATTTTTCTGTTTGTTACATTAATCACATATTTTCAAAAACAATCTTAATGCCTGCTAGAAATAAACGCTATTTACAAGTTATTTTTCCAGTATTTAATGTTTTAGATACTATTTGGGCACCTGTGTAAATGTGTTATAAAACAAACCTTGTAAAACCATCTCATATTAAGACTGCCATATCGAGGCAATGCTTTTGTTAACACCGAGAAACAAAATCTCTCACTTTCGTTCAAATATTTAGGTGCAGAATTATTCAAATATTTAAATTCCCTGACATTTCCCTGTTTTCTCTAAACTAATGAATAATCATATTTAGATATAGGTATACACTATACATATATTTTTATAAATAATATCATTTTTACAGCACCATGTAAAGGCAGTATTATGTCATTTATGATAGTTCAGACAAATTTATTTTGAAAAAATATGATTAAATATCTAAGGCCACCTCATCAAATTTATTTCAACATTTGTAAAATAGATGGACCATGACGTGAATTAATAGATATCTGCTATAAGAACTTTAAATTGGTGACCCAGAATATTGAAAATATTTACGTATGAACAAACTTTAGAAAAGTTGCTCCGTTAATTATTCGGTAAAACCTTATTTCATTACTTTTTCTTGACTTATACATACATATACATAACAAGGAGGAAAAAAACAGAGGAAAAAAGAATTCTCACCCACATTCTTTAAACTTCTAATCCCTAACGATTTTCCAATTTCTGGAGAGTTGTTATAAATTTATACTAATTTTGATCGAATTATGAAAACAATACTATTAATAACTGCACAATTAACATGGATCACAAAAATTCATGAACAAAATTTCAGTTCACGACTTTTTAACAACTGGGAACCCACCCAAGTTATCGATGTTTACCACCAAAAAAAATAAAAGGTATTTTCTATCTGATGCTCCAAATAAATATCCATTCGTGAGAAAGTCCAGGTACAGTCAGGCATGAAACCTTCCAGGGAGACGGATAAGCAGGTTTACATGACGCACGTAGTTTCCCCAAGAGCCCACTAAAGATATCCTCTCCCTGGACCAGTGCCAACGAGTCTTAAGTTCAGTTTGCATGCAGGTTAACTCAGATGTGCTAAATTTGTCAAGCGGAATGGATGCATTCCTGGAAAACGCCCTCGTTCTTCCCTCAAACAGTGTAGTGAAGCCTTGTATACAACACGGTGAAAATTATCCTGATCCATTTATAGTGCACACTCTGTTTACTCTGAAACAAGTCCTACCAACAGCCATCATTAGCGAGCGGGGGAAATGTCGAATAATATCCTCATAGTATCATAAACAGAAAGTGAATTGTTTCATTTAGAAAATTCAAAATTCACTTTTGGGGCAATGCATACATGATTAAGATAACTTTTTAATATAACTTATAGACATAATTATTTTATCATAGTATTCGTGTCCTATTTATGTCCATAATTTGGTAAGAAATATTTTTTATTTTCTAATTTAAAGTATAAATAGCTTTGTTCTATGTCCCTTTCCCCGGAAATAATTAAGAGCTATGGTCTTATTTTGGCCGATTACACTATTTACCTATCTTTTAAGCTGCACCATAGTGTATCAAATCAAGTTAAGACTTTGCAGAGTAAACCAGATGCACAATGAGCAATAAAATATATCACAAAGTAAAATTTTAAAGACACATTTAGTGTACATTGCCACTATAGCAGACCAACAGTCATTCAAAGAAATCAAGTTAAATTTAGTTGAAAAATGTCACCTAGACAATTAATGTAACAAACCATAGGATACATCTTGAGTAGTTCAATGGTATAATGTTGGCACTATAACTCAAGGGTCCTGTGTTTGATTCTGGCTGTGTTTCTGATACATTCTAGTAGCAGACTATTACATACCCATCATAGAATGTACCTTACACCAGAGGTTGGCAAACGGTCGATCGCACAGCAGTTTTCAGTCAATCGTGTGTAAGTAAACTACATACTTTGCATCTTCTCCATGGCATCAGACACTGCGATCGAGCCATTTCGGCCGTCAGATAGTGCCAACTTCTTTGTAAAGAGGATGTCATGTGGTTAACACCACAAGACCCCCCCATCCCCGCTGTTAACCTCAGTTTTCTAAACAAGAACCGCTATTCATTCAAGTAGCTCCTCATTTGTCCTCATGAGGCTGAGTTCCAGACCCATTGCTTCATAGAAAATCTGAAGGTGCCAAGGATCGAACCTAAGACTTTTCGGATCTGCCGCCAGGGACTTTGTCAAATGGGTCATAAAGGTGATCCTTTGCATCTTTTAACTTTCAAATATATCAAATACTTGGATATGATTTTTTTAAAGTGACCAAAATAACCTTTATTGCTCATAATATGTAATTTTATTGTATTGCCATCTTAGTGGTGGTGTGTGAAATAGAGAAACACGGAGTGACAAGAATTGTGAATCGTAGCTATACCGGTGCAAATTTTGACACAGACATTGACGGCAGATCCAAACTGTCGAATATTAGCTTCGTTTTAATATGTGGTGCTGTGAGCCTGTCCTTTTTCCTGGGTAGTCTTTGGCTTTTGAGAAGCTTGCTGCTTCTGTGGCTTTATTTAAATTTTTAAATATGCTGGCTAAGAAGAAAAAAACCTTTCATTAAGGAAGCTTGTAAAGCTGCTGTAAACTATTGGCTGAATTTAAAATAAATAAGTAATATCAACTGATAATGATTCTGGATTAATAAAATTGTATGGATGGCACAGCTTAACTAATCATTTTGTGAAAATGAGTCCCATCGATTTGTCAAGTAGTGAGGGAATCTATGAAAATCACAATAATAAATGGAACTACACAAGCAGGTTTTTTTTAATTCAAGAAGTATATGCTCGAGGAAAATTTACCAATTCAAAAATTTGCCAACATAATAATAAGTTAGTGGTCATGAAATGACAAGC
This sequence comes from Timema podura, assembly GCA_033556935.1. Taxonomy (NCBI): domain Eukaryota; kingdom Metazoa; phylum Arthropoda; class Insecta; order Phasmatodea; family Timematidae; genus Timema; species Timema podura. Next base: position 51,375,306 of record JAVRXN010000012.1, on the reverse strand, counting down.
TTTCTTTCATTATATCAGAAAACCTAGCAATTTCGTTCATTTATGAAGTTTCAGTGAATAAATTCACTCTCAACCTCTTTGCGAAAAATGCTAAAATTGATATTGTTTATAAAATTAACTGAAGAACTGGACTGAAAGTATGAGGAGCTACTTCTGCACATGGATATTTGTTGGTTAAATAAAGGTGAAGTCTTTCAGCAATTCAAAGATCTGCTTCGACAAATAAAATATTTTTTTCATGTGAATGTATATGATCTGCTACCCAGAATTAGAGGATATGGGATGACTAATATATTTTGGTTTACTCCTTGAAACCGTGGTTGAAAAGAATAAATTTGTAGCTGCACAGTAATGACAAAGAATTTTAAAAAAAATGTACTTCCTTCATGATAATAGTTAGTAATTTAATGACAGAAACTTTGAGCCGAAAAACAACTAAATATCACCAAGCATCTGAAAATAGAGTTCGTCCAAATATTCACAAAATTTGTAAATCTGTAACCAGTCGCAGTATTTATCTAAAATTACTCTTTTTCTTGTGACGATGAAGATGAATTTCAGGAAAATCATGATAATAAAATGATGTTGAGATGAAAACACACTGCCCTTGGCAACTAGACGGTATTTAGAAGTACTCACGTTTCTTATGTTTCGTGGTAATTTTATAGTTATTATGCGATTTTATAATATTTATAAGAAAAGTGAACAGTTTAATTTGAAATTAAACATTTTATATTTTACTCTTTATAGATAAGAGGGGTCATATGTATTTAAGGAAAACTTGAATTTCAGGGATAGAGTTATAGAGCGGGAATGGGGGAGGGGGAGGTGTAATCTAGAGTAGAGAAACAATAGGTTATTGCAGGACCTACAATAGGTTGAAACGATTCGGTTTATTTGATATAATTGGTTATTATAGCCCCGTGATCGAGCGCCAATTATTACGATATTTTACTTAAATAAATACAAACTGTTAATGTTGCACACGATTTATTGGAGTGATTTTATCATACACTTTTACTTGGAAATACAAAAATTATGTACTGTCATGATATTACACGTTCTCTAGGTTTATGTCGCCGGCACTCTCTGTGTTCATACGCACACAAAGCTTATATATGACATACCCCTTGCCCCTTGGACCTCTCGTGACCAGTGTCAAAACCAACCAATCAAAAGCGTCCCTGCGACAGGTGTCTTGAAGGCTAGCTTCCTATTGGGTATAGGGAGCTTGCATCACTTGCTTGTTTGGTAAATACTACGGAGTTAAATTTTGAAATAAAAAATAAGTTTGAATGGTGCAATCCTTCTAGATTATTAGCCTTAAAAGCGCGTGATTCTCCATGGATGAAGTCTTAAAAGGATAATTTACATACGATACTTTAAAGAAAAATACCTTCACCCGTGACTTTTTAAATATATGAGAGCGGTCCAAATCAATATCGTTACAAGGTTTGTAAGACAACCCCAGCCTTAAATTATTACTGTTGAATGACGATAAGGATGGTACGAATCTTGATTAGTTCAATGGTAGAACATTGAGGTCAGAGTTCGATTCCCACGTCGAGGTGTCTTTTTTTTTTTAAAAAAAAGGCTATATATTTAAATTTGAAAGAAATTGTAAGGATTGACCAAAAATAAGTTTTCCAAATGGTAAAATCAACCAACCTATTTGTGTTGCATAGGACTACCTGGATGTTATTGTATGGGTAACTAATTATAGTATCCAGCCAGACCAGCTGTTGAACAGACCACCTTGGACAGTTGACAGATGCCAGGAATAAACCACCTAGCTCCTGAATTGGGGTTAAGCACCGACCAACCACACACCACATATTCCAATCAAGCCGTAACACATAGAGGGAGGTCGGAACCGGTGCGGTCACGAGGTTCATATTGTTTATTTATGATTGCAGCTGCAAGGGCATGCAGTTACAACTTTTAGTTAGAAAACTATATTCATAGTAGCACAAATAGTGAGAGCTTGTTTATAAACCATTAAAAATATATAAAATTACAAACTACTATGTGAAAACACATTAGTAGTAATGTAATGTTGAAATAATTCACAATATGTCTATTAACTTTGTTAGAAATACCATTTATTATTCATAAATTTTGTAAAAAAAAAAAGTTTATTCCTCTTGTTGAAAACACAACTCTTCATTTATTCTCATTGTTAGAAACAAGTTTATTTATTTATTCTCATTGTTAGGAACATATCCCTTTATTTATTCTCATTGTTAGAAACACAGCCCATTATTTATTCTCATTGTTAGAAACATAGTCCTTTATTTATTCTCATTATTAGAAACACAGCCCATTATTTATTCTCATTGTTAGAAACATAGTCCTTTATTTATTCTCATTATTAGAAACACAGCCCTTTATTTATTCTCATTGCTAGAAACATAGCCCTTTATTTATTCTCATTATTAGAAACACAGCCCTTTATTTATTCTCATTGTTAGAAACATAGCCCTTTATTATTCTCTTGTTAGGAACACAGCCTTTTTTTATTCTCATTATTAGAAACACAGCCCTTTATTCTCATTATTAGAAACACAGCCCTTTATTTATTCTTATTATTAGAAACATAGCCCTTTATTTATTCTCATGTTAGAAACATAGATAGTCCTTTATTTATTCTCATTGTTAGAAACACAGCCCTTTTTTTATTCTCATGGTTAGAAACATAGCCCTTTATTCTCATTATTAGAAACACAGCCCTTTTTTTATTCTCATGGTTAGAAACATAGCCCTTTATTCTCATTATTAAAAACACAGCCCTTTTTTTATTCTCATGGTTAGAAACATAGCCCTTTATTCTCATTATTAGAAACACAGCCCTTTTTTTATTCTCATGGTTAGAAACATAGCCCTTTATTCTCATTATTAGAAACACAGCCCTTTATTCTCATTATTAGAAACACAGCCCTTTTTTTATTCTCATGGTTAGAAACATAGCCCTTTATTCTCATTATTAGAAACACAGCCCTTTATTTATTCTCATTGTTAGAAACATAGTCCTTTATTTATTCTCATTATTAGAAACACAGCCCTTTATTATTCTCATTGCTAGAAACATAGCCCTTTATTTATTCTCATTATTAGAAACACAGCCCTTTTTTTATTCTCATGGTTAGAAACATAGCCCTTTATTCTCATTATTAGAAACACAGCCCTTTTTTATTCTCATGGTTAGAAACATAGCCCTTATTTATTCTCATTATTAGAAACACAGCCCTTTTTTTATTCTCATGGTTAGAAACATAGCCCTTTATTTATTCTCATTATTAGAAACACAGCCCATTATTTATTCTCATTGTTAGAAACATAGTCCTTTATTTATTCTCATTATTAGAAACACAGCCCTTTTTTTATTCTCATGGTTAGAAAACATAGCCCTTTATTCTCATTATTAGAAACACAGCCCATTATTTATTCTCATTGTTAGAAACATAGTCCTTTATTTATTCTCATTATTAGAAACACAGCCCTTTATTTATTCTCATTGCTAGAAACATAGCCCTTTATTTATTCTCATTATTAGAAACACAGCCCTTTTTTATTCTCATGGTTAGAAACACAGCCCTTTATTCTCATTATTAGAAACACAGCCCTTTTTTTATTCTCATAGTTAGAAACATAGCCCTTTATTCTCATTATTAGAAACACAGCCCTTTATTCTCATTATTAGAAACACAGCCCTTTATTCTCATTATTAGAAACACAGCCCTTTATTCTCATTATTAGAAACACAGCCCTTTTTTTATTCTCATGGTTAGAAACATAGCCCTTCCGTTTTTTCAACGTACCCCTTTATTCGCTCCTAATGTTATTAACATAATCTCATAACTTTTTATTCACTCACATTGTTATCAACATCACTATTTATTTACTCACAATGTCACCAACATTACTTTATTCACTCATATTGTTAGAAAAAATATGATTTACTTAAAATTTAAGATTCCCTAAAGGCAGGTTTACACGCTACGATAAATCGTAACGATGTAATTGATAATTTATTGTTCAAATAAATCGAAAGAGTGAGTACTGTCTACATGCAACGATTTCTTGTCCAATATTCATTGTCGACCGCGGTACACTCAGTTAGCTTTTGCCATGGAGGAAGTACTGTTGTGGTCGTTATATATCGTTGGTTTAGCAAGAAAAGTGAAAAAGTCGCTAAGACCAGGAAGAAAGTGGAGCCGCCAGTGGTTTCTGAAGAAAAGGGCATTTTCTCATATAAAATTATTGAAAGAATTGCGAAATGAACCCAATGACTGGCGGAATTATTTAAGAGTGGATGAAGAGACTTATGTTGAGTTGTTAAGGTTAGTTTCTCTCGGTTTATTGTGAAAAATGAACGAACTAGTTCGAAACAACCTTTCCCGTGAACAGCCAATGCAAACCAAGTCAAATCGTAGCGATGAATGGCTGCTACTTGTTCACACGTTCCAACTTGTCGTTACGATTCGCAGAAATTGATGCCGGCCGGCATCAACCATCCGATCCAATTCCAATAAATCGCTACAATGTCCTGTTTACACGCAACGATAAATCGTAACAATTCGATCGTTACGATAAATTGCTAGCATTTATCGTAGAGGGTAAACCTGCCTTATATGTAATTTTTTCCAGTTTGATGAAATATTTAAAAAACTAATTATCTTTGCTACCTTGGATTAATTTTTATGGATTTGAAATACACCCCCATTGTTCCAGAAAATAAAAAATAGTTAAGACATGAATCACAACAAAGTTATATTGAAATGTTATTAATTTAACGTTAGTCATACAGTGTTGCATTATTTCAGAATGATGAAATACAGACAATAGCAAATCCGATGCTTATCTTAAACATGAAAAGGACATAATGACTCAGCGACAAGTTGAGTTACTATTTACAAAGAAAAGATTCAAGCAGAAACAAATATGTCCATATTAAGCAGGCAGCAATTATAGCAGTGTTGTTATAGAATATTTCAACACACTTATTAAGGTGTTCGCATTCTCAATGTTTTATGGGCAACTCGTCGCAAACTTACCTTAACGGGTTAGGAGTGAGGAAGGTAGAAGAATTTAGAGGAAGTTTAACCACATTTGCGGGAGTGTGAGTGGGAAGCCGTTCAGTAAAAACCACCCTGAGTAAACTCAACCAGGATTTTGAACCCCTATCTTCCCATCATCAACAGTAGAGTATGCCGTGAGAGTGACGCCTTAAGAGTAAGGGGTCGGCAACCAGTCGATCTCGCGGCAATCGATCGCGTAGGGGGAAAATATATCGTCATTAAAATAAATCTTTTTGCGTCTTCTAAACTAGTAAATAGGCCTATATCAAATTCTTTCAAATAATATTTTTAGTGTTACCATAAAAACCTTGATCGGCCTTTCTAAAAGGAAATTGACACTTTTATATGAAAAAGTACATTTTATTAATTCAATAAATTTTATTTCTTATAGAAAGATAGGTACTTAAGTATTCGAGCAAAGGTTGAATTTAAGGAATTATGTATAAAGGATAAATGATCGCGGTTTGTGTTGTAATATGGTCGGAAACCAAAATGGCTTCCTAGCACTTCCTTAGAGCATGTGTCCACCAAAGAGTTTTTTCAATGTTTAACATCGTCAGTAAATATAAATTTCTACATGCATTAGTGATCCTTTTTTTTTTTCAAAAGGTACACTTGTTATCAAAGGAGTGGATCACTGGGTAATTAAAGTGAAAATGAATTAAACTGACTGAAGCTCAATTCAGTGAAAGCAAAACACGAGTAAAAGAAATCTCCCGTGAAGTGAAACCAAGGCCAGCCAACACAACACACGCGACCAGCCATTTGGAAACAATGCCATTTACTGTTCTTTCCTATGGTTGGTAATAGTGATAGGAACACTATCATCAAATTACATAGGTAAATAGGAACACAATCAACAAGCATCAAACCCGCTTCGGTGGACGCGTGGTCTAACACGCTAATCTCGTGTTGGACTATACTGCCGAAGACTTGGAGATTGAGGTTGGATCCCGGCTGGGTGTACTGAGGGGTGGTTTTCCCTAAATGGTCTTCCACTCTCCCACCACACAAATGTGGGTTCACTTCCTTTGAATTCAACCTTCCCAATTCCTAACCCATTAGCTTAATTAGTACTTAAGGCCCTTTTCACTTGGTGTGGAGATGCAGAGCCGTGGGAACAACAGGTTATCTTGAAAAAAATTATTTTATTGTTTTGCAATTTTCTTCTCGAGAACGAATTGTTCAAGAATAGAAGCATGTTGATTAAGTTATACTTTTTATATACACACCTCCGCTATGATTTTAACAGTGATCAATAATCGATAAACTTGACATTTTTCAATAGAAAACTGCCGGCTGCATAACAAAAAGTAAGAAAATGTAACTATTAATAAACATCGATACATTATTTTAGAAGGGATGTTTAAAATATTAGCATAAAAATCTCACTCGTTCTTGAGAAAACTGATATTTCAAACGTATGATTTTTCCGCAAAGACCTGTCTGGTAGCTAGCGCCATCTACAGTTTCCGTGATCCATTTGTTCTTGTTGGCGCGGAAGGATACTTTGGTCGGTTGTGAAGCGACGCCACGCCTTTCCCCCTCCCGCCCACCATCCCACAAAATAGTCTTTAGACTTGTACTCGACAGGGCCAAGGTCCTTGATGTGAATAAAATTTTGTTTTATTTAATTTGAAGTATTCTGCACTTTTTGAACCAAATGATACATCAGCAGACGACTTATGAGCTAACTTAAATATAAAAACGACACAACATCTAGTCCCCCAGCCGTTAATTCATCAATACTCACTGTGAAAGGTGAAACCCACAGTTCAAAGATGACAAGTCTTTCGGCCTTGCCGGGAACCTAGCCCGGTACCCTAGTTCAGTATGAATACCCGTTCGGATTGTACGCCTTTGTACTAATTACTTGTTAGGTATTAGAAAAGTTGAATAAGTCCACCCACATTTGCATGGAGGGAGAGTGAAACGCCATTTTTAAAAAACTACAGTACACCCGACGGGGATCAAACCCCAATCTCCCCAGCATGAGCAGTCCAATATATTGCGAGAGCGACGCTTAGACCATTCAGCCACCGAAGCGGGTGGATATAAATTTAAAATCTCTAAAACCTAAAGAGTAAATGTCATTTAAAGAAATTAAAAAAAACAACACTTTGTTAGCAGTAATTTGATGGTTACTCTATGAAAGTGTTTCAGACACACAACAGTTTGCCCACCCCTGACTGCTGCTCTGTGTCAGTACAATCAAGGAAACCAGTCCTGCTGCGCCCCATGGCTAGTGGATGTGATCAACTTAACAGAACAAAACTTACCTAGGGTCAGCCCAAATTTAGCTACACTAAACAACAGTTCCGCCTCAAATAATAATAACAATGTCTATTTAGGCAACGATAAAGTCATAGACTTTTCTTATACTTAACCCTTATTCATAATGCATGATTATTCTGAATGTTATGCATGAATGTTCTATTAGTATATTAATTTTAAAAATATTTATAAATGTCTTCATAATAGTTATTTGATATTAATCACATAACTCTTCACATAATTGTAGATTTATGGACATATTAACATGAATTACACGGTCTAACGCGCTACTCTCGCAGTAGACTAGATTTCCGGTGACGGGGAGACCGAGGTTCGAATCTCGATCGGGTGTACCAAGGGCGATTTTTTCCAAAACTGTTTTACACTCCCCTTCAACTCAAAATGCGGGTACACTTCCTTTAAATATAACCTTCCTAATCCCTAAAACCAGCGTAATTAATTCATAAGCATATAAACTGAACGGGTAGTAAGTGGGGATGTGGTTTTGGAAGAAAAGTATCGATGCTGTACTCATTAAAAGTATCGAAAGATAAGTATCGATAATGTACTCATCAAAAGTATCGAAAGATAAGTATAGATACTGTACTCATTAAAAGTATCGAAAGATAAGTATCGATAATGTACTCATCAAAAGTATCGAAAGATAAGTATAGATACTGTACTCATTAAAAGTATCGAAAGATAAGTATCGATAATGTACTCATCAAAAGTATCGAAAGATAAGTATAGATACTGTACTCATTAAAATTATCGTAAAAAAATATCGATAGCAGTAAGGATCGGTATCAAAATGTTAATCAGGATTTTTTTAATATAGTAATACTAATTTTAACTTTTCCACCATGATTCTATTTTAATAGTTATCTAAGCACTGAAAATTATAATGATTTAACCATATTTACCGTGTACTTAGGGTTCACCCTAGGAAAATGTAATCCCAACATGAGTGAAGATTACCAAAAAGTTGTTTCTTTCGATACAGATCCTATACCCGAGTGAGAGTACCTACTAATATCAGTAAAAATATCAGGAAGAAAATAAGGGCCAGTTTCATAGTCAGATTTAGTACGCCTAAAGTGCGAGTCGATACTAAATACAGGACGACACCTACCTAGACCAAAATGGAATGGGCCAGTTTCGCATATGAAACTGGCCCATTCCATTCAATTTCAGGTAGGTGACGTCTTGTATTTAGTATAGCGCCGCACTTGAGGCGTACTAAATCTGACTATGAAACTGGCCCTTAAGTATCGAGTAAAAAATACAAGTATCGAAAGGAAAATCTCGATAATAGTAGAATATCGATACTTTTTTCACATCCCTAGTAGTAATAAGCGGTGCTGAGAAATAAAAAAACATGTAGGCCTAAATGAACCACACACAATGGTTTCAAAGACTAGAGCGACGGAGAAAGTGCCGCTGAATACTTGGAGAGTTTTCACTCTCCGCCACGATCGTCTATAGTAAATAATATCGATCTCCATGGTGTCAGCGAGCAAGCGAGCAGCCACCGTCGCCGCATATTGGGGAAGATGGTGCCAACGATTGCGGATGGAGGGTGTCATGTGATCAGCACAACTATCCCTCTAGCCCTCAGTTTTCTAGACCGCAACCGCTACTTCTTTATTTAAGTAGTTCCTGAATTGTCCTCACAAAGCCGAGTTGACTCAGTTCCACCGCTTCACGTAGAAATCTGGCCTGTAATCGAACCAGGGACCTTTGGCTTCGTACGCCGATGCACTAACCACTGAGCTATCCAGGAGTTGCCCCGCACCCATGGTCATTCTTCACTCGCGTTACACTACTGTAAAGCCACATGGCTGACTCACTCACTCACTCTGTCGCTGACAATGTTTACCCACTTCCAAATGAGTTAGAAACTTGAAATTTGGCAAACTTTTAGTTCTAGCCTGTAACCGAAGGGAAATTTACAAAAAGTTAAAAAGAAATACCTTTTAATCCCCACCACCCCCAAAATCAAAATGGCGGAGCAACTTTAAAGACTGTGTGGTATATACAATACAATACCGGTAACTTTAAGTTGTTACGTTCATAACATTAGTCTACATCCACTTGCAAAGAAAACTCACTAAGGGCTTGGGGGCGGAGCCCCCAACGAGTAAAGCGAGTATATAATACATAATTGTACAAGACTACATAATTGTCTAAGACTATTTCCAATCATAGAAATTACGAGAAAACGGCACAACCAATTTTGACAAAGGACCACGGATTTTAAAGGTTAAGATGTTCAGGATGGAGCAAAATCCAGTAGCTTCCATCGAAAAACCAGTTTTACTTGGCGAATTTCCAGATTTTTAGTTGTGTGAAATGGCTCATCTGTACATAATCATTCTGTGTTTACATCGCCATTTTATATATATATATATATATATACACACTTTGCACCTAGTCTTACTACCCATTCGGGCTATACGCTTAAGTACTATTTAAGCTAGTGGGTTAGGATTTGGGAAGGTTGAATAGAGAGGAAATGAACCCGCATCTGTGTGGAGGAAGAGTGGAAAACCATTTAGGAAAAACCACCCCGAGTTCACCTGAGCGAGATTAGAACCTCTATCTCTCAGTCTTCAGCAGTCTTGTCTAACACGAGAGTAGCGCGCTAGACCACGCGGCCACCGAAACGGGTTACCGCATATCAAGGTACACCTAGTATAGGTATATTAGTCCTTTCTATTTTTTATCGACGTGTCTTACTAACCGTTCAGGTTAAACGCATAGTTGATAATTACTCCAATGAGGTTGGGATGAGGAAGGAAGCATTTTATAGGCAATCTACCCCCATTTGCGTGGAAGGAGAGTGGGAAACCATCTAGGGGGGAAAACCTTTAGTAGACTCGACCGGGATTCGAACCCCGATCTTCCCATCATCAGCAGGCCAGTCTAACACGAGTGTCACGCCTTAGACCGAAGCAGGTTTTATATATTAATCTGATTCAATTTAATCCTTATTTGTAAACTTTTAACATAACTTTGATGATTTTAGTCGGTCGGTTGAAATAACGTCTCCCTAACATTTTAATCCCTTGCATAAAACAAACAGTGTTGCGATCGCGCGTGTCGACAGATTGTAGACAAGAAGACATAGAGGAAGGAATGATGAACCTTGCGCCCAGCAGACCAGGAAACTATCGCTGAGATCAAGACGCACACAGACAGTCAGACCCGACCTTGGTAGGAACAAATAAGGCCTCATCACACCCAATATACGCTCCACCGCGGCATTGGTCTTCACTCATTCGAGGTTTAGACAAGGCCGTAGCGAGCCAATAATACGGGGGAGGGGGGGGGAGCACCCACCAATTGCCGGAAGCTAGAAAAAAATTATTAATACTGATTTATCTGATTGCCCAAACCCTTCCTTCACCTCTGACAAGACTTGTATTAATCACAACTTGTGAATGTGTGGAATGCCAGGCCTCCACCGTGGTTCGGATCCCACGTTAAACTGTATGTCCTCCATTTCATCTCACAATCACCCTACCATTACACATTAGCGTAAGTGTGTATAACCCGAACGGGTAGTAAGACGCGGTGCTAATAATAATAATAATAATAATAATAATAATAATAATAATATACTGATAGTTTTCAAAGAACAATAAATATGCAAAGCCGAGCTAGAATGGTCGTTCTGAGTATGCTCAACATTTGCATTAAACTTTCATTTACCTTCTCAAATAGGTAAAATGTCGACCCTCGGTGGTTTTGGGTAAAGTGCTCGCCTCAGGGCCCGATGTTTGTGGGTTCAAACCCAGCCTAGATCAAACGGATTTTTCTTGAGCGATAAAAGTCCGCGACACATCTTTCTTGCGGAGGGGAATCAAAACCTTCGGTCTCCCTTGTCGATTGCGAAATGTAAAAGAACTCGGGAAGGTAATGCGAAAGTACCTTTCCCGGCCCCTTTTGCGCTTGCTCATAGAAATTCAGGATGGAAGACAACGAAGAACTATAACACTTTCTGAACTCCCCTAATACATAGGATTTCTACCAGATGGTGCAGGCAGCACTAACCAGCCTTGTGGATGTACGGGACACGAGAAAAGGCCTGTATTTTTTCACTTTTAAAGGCCTGTATTTTTTCACTTTTTATATCACTTTTTTTTTTGGACAAACTGAATCAAATATTGCTCCAGAAGAAACATAGAGAGTTTAATTTCCTCCACATGGTGATATCAACAGTTCTTAAATGTCTGTCAAAAATGTCTTGGAATGTAATGTCATCTTTTTCTCTTCATTTAAATTTTCTAATCTAATGCCACTATGCTCTTGACAGATATTCAACAAATGTTGATATTACTGTGTGAAGATAATAATAATAATTATTATTACCGCGTCTTACTACCCGTTCGGCTTATACGCACTTACGCTAATGTGCAATGGTAGGGTGATTGTGAGATGAAATGGAATAAGAAATAAGAAAGAATAACAAGGTCCGAGTAAAATTACTCGAGTAATACCGGAAGAATCGAGTACTTCCGATTACACAACACAATCGAGTTACTCGATTGTGCCCATCAATAGTTTAGCAACTCAAGTTTGTAGGCACCACAAAATGCCCGCGAACATTTGGTTGCAGTGTGAAATGGCCTTGGCGATCAACACATTCAGTGGTTGAAGTCAACAAATGAACCACAGCTTGTACTCAAAATATCACAGCTGTAATGTGAAAAGTAACCCACAAACAAAAGATCTATAAAATACCTCGGTGTGAAATGTTGTTATTCCTGGGTAGGACATGGTTGCCAAGTGCGGAGGACAAAAATTTACCAACCAGAGCCAACATCATTAGAGACGTTAAATAACCAAAGAAATCGTATGGAGCACAAATTAAGTAACTTTATTACAAGATTACTTACATTTGGAATAGTTATCCCTGTATATGTGTGATTTTACCATTGACCTTTAGCTGGTTAGGTGGAGGGTCATCCATAAACCCCATAACATATTTTTCTTGATGTTTATGATCCTCTACAACCCCCTCCCTTTATCAACCTATGTAACACCATGTAGACATTTAGCCTGACCCCTCCATCCCTCCAAACTGTGTTACGTAACTTTTCATATCAAGAATGAATGTAAATACTTCATAGGGAAGCCTTTCTAACACTAAAAGAGGGACTCAGTATTAAGATAGTCAAGTCTCGTATATTACGGTGGGCAGGACATGCAGGGCGAAGAGAAGAATCTAGAACCTTGTTCAAGGCATTGACTGGCAAACCCAATGGAAACCATTGTGAAGACCTAGACGCAGATGGGAGCATAGATTGGACATGAAAGAGATAGGCTCTAGTGAGTGGACTGGATATAACTAGCTCTAGATAGGATAGGCTGTAATGATTGTACTGGATTGAACTAGCTCAAGATAGGGAGAGGCTGTAATGAGTTGTACTGGATATAACTAGCTCTAGATAGGGATAGGCTGTAATGAGTTGTACTGGATATAACTAGCTCTAGATAGGGATAGGCTGTAATGAGTTGTACTGGATTGAACTAGCTCAAGATAGGGATAAGCTGTAATGAGTTGTACTGGATATAACTAGCTCTAGATAGGGATAGGCTGTAATGAGTTGTACTGGATATAACTAGCTCAAGATAGGGATAGGCTGTAATGAGGTGGACTGGATATAACTAGCTCAAGATAGGGATAGGCTGTAATGAGGTGGACTGGATAGAACTAGCTCAAGATAGGGATAGGCTGTAATGAGGTGGACTGGATATAACTCAAGATAGGGATAGGGTGTAATGAGGTGGACTGGATAGAACTAGATCAAGATAGGGAGAGGCTGTAATGAGTTGTACTGGATATAACTCAAGATAGGGATAGGCTGTAATGAGTTGTACTGGATAGAACTAGCTCAAGATAGGGATAGGGTGTAATGAGGTGGACTGGATAGAGCTCAAGATAGGGATAGGGTATAATTAGTTGTACTGGATATAACTAGCTCAAGATAGAGATAAGCTGTAATGAGGTGGACTGGATAGAGCTCAAGATAGGGATAGGGTGTAATGAGGTGGACTGGATATAACTCAAGATAGGGATAGGGTGTAATGAGGGAGGCTATGTAACAACATGTAGACATTAGAGCTCACCCTCTCTCAACAGTGTTAGGTGGTTTTTGGATCACCCCGTATTCATCTAAGGGTGTGGCAAATGGACAAAATCAAATTTTGAGGTTAAATGTAGGAATCTATTCAAAAGTCCTTAGTCCTTATTATATTTAAGTTTAAAGCCTCGTTTATATTGTAACACAACATGTTGGCCAACACGATCCCAACAAGTTGTGTTAAAAAATAAGCGCACTCTTCTTAACTCGTTGGGGATGTTGGCCAACATGTTGGTGTTAGGAGAGTCGGTCAGAGCCAACAAGTTGTGTTGGGTTGTGTTGGATCATTTGTTGAAGATAATAAACGACCAACACAACATGTTGGTCGAGTTGGGAGGTTCTGCGCATGCGCTATCGAGTTGAATCAGTCTCTAGCCTTGACAACGCACGTGTTTTGGACTATACATGACCCCCATAGTCGTTACCAGTTGCTATAAAGCGCAGTGTTGTAGCAAGTTTTGCTCCCGGAGTCACAACATTTTCCCTCTCCATTTCTCATTTCAATTCGACGTTTAGTAAAAAAAAAAACTTCGAAACCCCCCCCCCCCCAAAAAAAGTTTCTTACATTTTTTTTTCTGCAAGAGTACACTTCCTGTCAACACAATAAATGAAGAAATGACAAGTAATACGTCGTTATCCATGGCTAGAAATGTGTAGACTGATTAAAAACTAGTGGAGGTACCAGGATGTTGGTCCAACTAGTTGGCGACAATCCTCTGAGCGCGTTCACAAATGCCTGTCTATAATCAGTAGTAGCAAGAACCTCGAGTGGACCTTCATGATCTGAGGAAGTGCTTGCTTGTTACCTCAATACACGGCCGTCATTTTCAATGCCAATCTATCAGGGAGTTTGTTTAGTTTTTTTTTGTCTGCATCCACTTCCATGCCATTGTCTTCGTAAGGCGATAGCGAATAGAAGAGCGACAAAAAAAAAGTTCGATGAACCGCACACACTTTTTTTTTTTCTATCTTAAAATATAGAGAGTTACTAAAAACTTGTAGGATTTGTGAAACCAAATAGTATACGTTGCTGCAGAGACTCCACCAAAGAGCATAAGTGAAATAATATGTACACTGTTAAAGAAACATTTTGAAAATAGGAATATCTCTGTCCGCCAAAAAGTATAACTATTAATAATACACATTTAAGTCCTTAATAAAAACTATATATTAACTTATAGTTAATATATCCAGACCCCCCCTGGAATTTGATGAACTATGTATATGTATACAAACTTGTGTTTTGTTAAAAGTATTGTCACATTTTCTAGCGTCCCCTCCTTAGAAAAATTAGCTTTCTATACCGTTGATTATGGGTGATATTGTGATCAGTCGGCTAAAGGCTGGATCGGGAAATGGATATTAACTGCCTACCGATCTGTGGATTGAAGATTAAAGAAGAAGAAAAGGTGCATATAAAAAACTCAATATTAAAAGTCGAAAGAAAAATTCAGCTCTCAACCTTTATATAAAAAACTTTGGAATGTATAGTTTTTTCCAGAATCCTGATATGGTAGCCTTAGCTGATGTGCATTTTTAATAAATTAGTCCTCAAATTCACTACCAATTCAAACATATTTAAAAAAATCTAATTCATAAATGCACCCAAAAAAATACTATTTGTAAAATAAATATAATTTTCAGCTTTTTGTGTATGTATATATATATATAATGCAACAAAACAACCACTTCGGTGGCCACATGGTGTAAGGCACTACTCTCGTGTTAGACTATTCTCCCGATGACGGGGAGATCAGGGTTCGAACCCGACCAGGTGAACTAAGGATGTTTTCCAACACTTTCTAGCTACATTCAAAACTTCCTTATACCTAACCCATTAACGTAATTAGTACGTAAGCCCATAACCTGAAGCGGTAGAAAGACGCAGTGCCTAAGATTTATATTTAAACGCCACTTCGTAAATTAGTTATTATGTTTTCTCAAAATATTTCTAAATTTCAAGTTTAAACGAAAACTATGAATCAGTCTTTAATAACACCAGCCACAAACTTAATAACAGTGGCGGCTCGTGAGTAAATCTTAAGGGCGCTCTCTTTAAAACGTCAAGGTATACTTCAGCTTACCTTAAACCAAGCCGTATTTAACTTACAAACAGCACATAAAAAAGTACAAAGTTAATAAGAGTTATAAATGTTTAAAAAAAACTCAATTGACTCAAAGTCTAAGACTGTCCGTCGTGAAATCCACATACAAACATCAGTAAACAAAATAATATACAAATAGGTTTTTTAACACTATATCGAGCACTACACATATTATAAGATTTAGTGTATCAGTATGTTTATCGTTTGAAAGAAAAATCTAATCTTCTGTTTCTGTCCGAAATGAATTTTTCTATCACTTGTTCGTTAAAGTCCGGTATCTCACGAATCATAGACTGTTCAATGGACAACATGGCCAAAGCATGTAGTCTGTTTCCACTCACGGTGTTTCCCGTGTTGTTTCTTAAGAAGCATTTGATTGACTTCAAAGTTGAAAAACACCGCTCACTTTCCGAGGTGATCATTGGAATGGTTACAAGAATTTTTAACGCTTTTGTGATTTCTTTAAATATACCATCCAATCCGAAAGAATTGATAAAATTTAATGTTTTCAAACAGCCAGCCATATTTTCCTGGGTTATTTCTGGCCTCGAATAAAAGACTTCAAGTTCTGTCGCAAAACAATGTTTGGCAATCATTGGGAATGCACTGCCAAAATGGTTGATATCATCTACAGGAAGAGAGTTTTTTTTGTGTTCATTGAGGAGTCCAGACTGAAATATCTTTGCTCCAAACAGATGGTTTTTGAATAAAAAGCGATCTTTTATTTGAAATACAACCGTATCACAAACTTCCTTTGCCGATAAGTTTAAATTCTCATCATTAAGCCGTCGCGTTTTTCTATGCGTAGGTCCTTCTGTGAGCATCACAATTCTTTCCAACTGTCCATCCAACACAGAGGGTGGCTTATTTCTAATTTTGACTATCGCCTTTTCGAAGGCGTCCATAGCGGCGTGAATTCTCATTGGATCGGTATGGAAAACTTGTAAATGATTAGATAATACATCAACATGAGGCATCATTTCTGAGAAGAAATTCAGCCAAAACAAGAAAGTGCTATCTTCAAGCCATTTAACGAACCCAGCGGCTAGGGTTACCGTTCCTGTGTTGTATGTTTTCGGAACGCCTGTCAGTATATTTTCGAAACATTCCAGAATATCGTCTTTGTAGTTGGAGACTGTTTGTATTATCCTGGATTGAAAATCCCATTTAATTTGTGAGGGTCGAGGTATTTTTCTACTGCATACATGCTCTAAAGCCGCACTTCTGTCTGGAGAATGCAAGAAAAAGGCGGCAATCCCATTTAAATTGGCAAAAAATATCCTCACACTCGTTATATTAGAAGAAGCTTGTTCGAGCAATTTATTTAATTGGTGGGCGTAACAATAAACGTGGTGGGCATTTTCATATTTTTCTTTAATTTTAATATTTACACCGCCCCCAAGTCCGCGCGTAGCAGCGGTTCCATCGTATGTCTGCGCGATTAGTTTATCCGAATTATTTCCTAAAATCTGATCAAGCTGCTGCAAAATATATTGGGACAATCCCTCTGCGTCTTGCTTTTCCGGGTTCGAAAAGCCCCAAAAGCGTTCGTGAATGCGACCATTTAATTCATATCGAAAAACCAAGACCGTTTGCGTTACCGCAGATACGTCAGTTGTATCATACGCCATGAGAGATAAAAATGAAGATTTCTCAATCTCTTTCACAATGTGTTCCCGGCACACATCAAACATGCACTGTAAAAGCTCATTTTGTACCGTCTTGGAGGTCCCTTTAAAAACATCAGCTTCTTCCATATAGCTATTAAAAGCAGCATCAATTGTTCTGGTATAATCTACTAACTCAAAAAATAAACCTTTATTACTGGAGCCATCCTTTTCGTTATGATCACGAAGAAGATCACAGTTACCACAGAATTTTAAAATGTCTATCACTCTAAAAAGAATGTGTCGATTTTTTTCCACCCTTTCATTATGTTTACGAATATTTACCGCATTTGCTGTACTCAGACTAGCAGAAATGTTAGTTTTTCCTAGCAGCTGAAAGCTGATGAAATTGTGTTTATGCTCTTTAGAGTTTTCATGCCTATTAGCTCTCGAATTAAGATGCTTAAGGTCGCGTACACCCCCTCTTGTCCAACTGTCGTCATCAGCACCAAATAACAGACACACAAAACAAAACAAAGAGTTACGTTCTTCGCACCCACAGAACCACGGCGTCCTATCATACAGTTTCCTATCGAAACGGCGCGTAAATTCTCCTCTTCCTTTGTACTCTTTTTGCACCTGAACTAAGTTCAAATCGGGTACTGGTCTTGCGTTGTTTTTTATTTCAAGCTTCTTTTCTAAAGGTAAAAAACAAAAATTCAGTTTTTTAATATCGGAAACCTTCATTTTGAAATCAAAATTATCTAAAACTCGAACTAGAACCGATGGCGTCGCGCACACACACTGCACTGTTGACTGCATGGATCATGGACTCCCGCCAGTGTAGCCCAACAAACGACCGCTCAGATAACGGCAGTGACGTCAGGTTGTCATGGCAACCCCCCTTGTGACGCACTAAGACCTTGAGCTCTGCGACCGGCAGCCCCACAACTACAGTATGACTACGAACACATGATACGGTGATTTTACCAGTAGGTGCGCTTGTTGTCTAGCGTTAATGTGATTATGGTTTTACTATTTTCCTGGATAAAAGGGGAAAATGAGTAACGAAAAAAGTGTCGTTCTTTTATATTTTTCAATATGTAATAATAAAATATAAGACAATTGATATATTTTTTGTTTCTTCATTTGCAAAAGGGGGAGGGGGGACGGTGCAGAGTCCTCTCTAACGAGCCACCACAGAATACTCTATAAACCCATTATTTCTTAAAAAAAAAAAGTCGGAAGCCAGCTTAACGTCAAAATAAGTCATAATCTTGATGGCGAAAATGTTTACGATTACAATAATTTTATTAATAAGAGAAAGTGAAACACGAACAAATTGCTACCCGCTTCGGTGACGGCATGGTCTAGCGCACTACTTTCGAAGTAGACTATACTGCCAATGACGGGGAGAGATCGAGGTTCGAATGTGTACTGAGGGTGGTTTTTACCTAAATGATTTTCCACTCTCCCTACGCGAATGCCAGTGTACTTCCTCTTAATATAACCTTTCTAATCCCTAACGTCATCAGCGTAATTAGTACAAAAGTGTATAAACCGAACGGGTAGTAAGATACGGTGATAACAAACAATGTTACCACGTTTATTTAGATTAACTGTGTTGAAATAACCTTGTATAAAAGACCTAGCTAACTCTCCCCGTACCGCCAGTGAGTGATCGTACACAAGGAGGCGACGCCGTTGTCATCCCAAAACAAAGGGAACCTTGGGAATAAGAAAGACTGGGTGTTTTATTCAAGTGGAACTAGTTTCCCTGCAAACTGGTTCCATAACGGCCAGACATGTACGAGTACCAATAGTGGTGGCTTCCGAAAGCACAGTGTGTATCTGTGGTGACATGTTATGCCTGACAGACGACACTAGCCAGTGGTGCCAGCTCGTTAACAAAATCCCGCCGGAAGTAATCAAAATTATCTAATTTCCAGCAAAATGTTATTATATATATATTTATTTTTGCGAAAAGGACCTCTTGGTAAATAAAATAAAATTGCATAGAGTTTTAAATTATTTATTCAATATGCACTAAATATAATATATTTTTATTTAGCACCGCGTCTTACTAACTATTCTTGTTACACGCACTTGTACTAATTACCTTAATGAGTTAGGTATAAGGAAGGTTGAATTTAGAGGAAGTGCACCCACATTTGCGTGCAGGGAGGGTGGGAAAACATTTATGAAAACCACTCTTAGTACACCCAACCGGGATTCGAACACCGAACTATGTCATCATCGACCATCTCGTCTAACACGAGAGTGACGCCCTAAACCATTCGGTCACTGAATCAGATTGCTAAAAATGTATTAGGAACCTACTTATACGTAATCCCACCAAATCATGTGATACGCTGCCGTCCCTTGTGATATCAATGCCAAGAAATAATACTAATAATGTAGCAAAAAAATATGTAACAATCTCTGGCCGAAAAAAAAGTTTTTCTTAAAGGCTCTTCCTATGAAAATTGGGTCGTATAGATAAAGCTACCCCACAAACGACCACAACGCTTTCACCGCTTCCCCATCTGAACTAGATCGATCCACGAGTCAGCCATTTCCGCCTGTCAGTGTATTTTAGATTACCTGCAGCACATCAGCGATGGCTCTAGGGCAGATGTACCCCTCCGATCACATCAAGTCTGCCCCGCATTGTTACAAAATGGCGTACCTTATAACTTATAAAAGGTTGGTCGACAGCGTAGCCCGGTGGGGGTTGGGGGGGGGGGGCGGAACCTTTTGTCATTGGAAGGCCGCACCGCATGTCACTTCAAGAGTTATTTTTTTAGCACCACGTCTTACTACCCATTCGGGCTATACGCGCTTATGTACTAATGTAATTACTTCAATGGGTTAGCGATTAGTGAGATTGGATTTAGAGGAAGTGTACACGCATTTGCGTGGACAGAGAGTGGAAAACCATCTAAGGAAAAATCTTCAGTACACCCGACCGAGATTCGAACCTCTATCTCCCAGTCTAGTCTAATGCAAGAGTAGCACCTTAGACCATGCGCCCACCAAAGCGGGCCTTCACGTGCTCCACATATGGCCACATATTCCATGTACAATAAATGTTGCCAAAATACGATATTTCGTCAATCATAGAAAGATTGATATATAAATATATCGAGAAGAACGATTAATTTGTTTATTTACATTATGCTTTAAAGATAATGAGTTTTTATTTTACTTAATTAAAATACACCTTTTATTGAGAACTAGCAATCCCGCACGGCATTGCCGAATGACCCACAATTATATAAGGCCCCCCCCCCCCCCCCCCAACCACCCATGGTGCCCGTATCTCTGAAACGTAATTCTAAACCAGATAAAAAATATTTTCTTCAAAAATATGTTGAAAATAGCTTAGTTAAAAATTTAAAAATCCGGCTCCTAGGTGCATTCGGACCCCCTTCCGTCCACCTATGTTAAAAATGTCAGATCTCTGCGTGCCGTAGATTTGTCTGGGCATCGCAAACAAACACTTCCTTGTATTATTAGAGATATATAATTTAAAACGATGAAGATACATGATCGACCAAATATGCTTAAAAAAAGCCGCATCGAACACCTCATTTCGGTATAAAGCTTTAAAAAAAGATATTATTCAATTATGTCTGCGGTTGAAGTTTTGATAAAACGTCACACTATCAAGAATTTCGTTGCATCTCTTCGCCTTTTAACTGATAAATCGTCGTAAACTGTTAATTTATATAACTTTTTTTTTTTTTTTGAGATTCGGAAAAAATTCCTAGATTATTCAATGCAATCCCCCCTTCCCCCTCTTTTCCGGTCCGGACAAAGCTCAAGATTTCATTTTCCCTCAAAAAATACCAGCTGCCAACCGTTGTGATACCAACCTTGGGAACTGGTCTTTCCCTTTTACGTAGCGCTGTTTGTCCGGTTAAGGAGGTAGTAATATCTATCTCCATGCACACGAGGTGTGTCGCGGTCCCGCGTTCGTTGTGTCGATGATGTATATATATATCCTTCCTCGGATCATGATAGAGTGTTAGGTAGTTTAACTCAAGGTCGACGAAATCAATTTGGAAAGTAATTAAAGCGACTTGAGCAAGCGGAAATGATTGTGAATCTGGCTCACAAGATTGGATGAATTGCCGTTTGCGCTTTTCATCCAGATGTGTCAAATTTGGTCAAGATTTTAGAAAGAGGCCTCAAGAGGGATATGCATGTTCTTAAAATTCCAGGAGCTGTTCAAAATAAATCTTTTAAATGGCAACAAACCTTAAAGTTTGAGATTAAAAGTCACAGGATGAAATTGATATTTATCTCGAAAAAGTCTAGAATTTGTATTTATATTTGATTTTTTTTAAAAAAAAGCACGTTTCGGTAGTCGAATTGTTTAAGACGTCAACTCTTGCAAAAGACTATACTACCGGTGAGTAGGAGGTCGGGGTTAAAATCCCGGTCGGTTTATGTCTTACTGAGGGCGGTTTTCCTGAATGTTTTGCCACCACTCGCCTTCCACGCAAATTAGGGTACACTTCCTCTAAATTCAACCTTCCTCATCCCTACTACATTAACGTAATTGGTACAAATGCGTCCAACCCGAACGGCTACTAAGACACGTTCACGAAAACAAAAAGGTACTTAGCTTGTAAATGTGGCTGTAGTTTATCTTTACACATTGCAGCCCAGATAATACAAAGAGTTAACCTGGTTAGATATAATGTGTCTGGAAAGATTTTTTTTTCCTACAAAAAAATGAGTAGGTCCCCGCTTCGGTGGTATAAGACTTGGGAGCGGTGGGAGTAGTTTTTCTATCCTCTCTCCAGGCCAATGCCATGATTAAGGAAATATTTTAGAGGTAAGCTTACCGCATTTGCGTGGAAGGAGAGTGAGAAAAAAAATTGGTAAAAGCTAGCTTTAGTAGACCCAACCGGGATTCAAACCAATATTCACTTCATCAGGAGACCAGTCCAACGCGAGAGTGACGCCTTAGACCATTCAACCACTGAATCGGGTCGCTATTCCTTTGTTGTCTCTCTAACAATTGGTTTTTTCCCTCATCGAATATCTTTCTACCCGCTTCAGTGGCTGTGTGGTTTAAGGCGTCACTCTCATGTTAGCCTGACCTACTGATTACGGGGAGATCGGGTTCAAAATCCCGGTCGAATCTACTGAGGGTGTATTTTCCTGAATCGTTTTCCCACTCTCTTTCCACGCAAATAAGGATACATTATCTCTAAAATGTCTCCTTCCTCATCCTAAACTCTTTATAGAGTAATTATCATAAATATGCGTACAACCTGAACAGGTAGTAGTAAAACGTGGTGATAAAAATAATATTCATCAACTCTTAACCTTTCGGACGTATTTTTTCGGAAAATGAAATATTCTCAATGCACATTCACAAGCCACCACGTGTATTCTAAATTTGGTAAATATCTGTGGAATATTCCAAAAGCATTATATTATAGGTAATGATAATCTGTAACAGAAGTGACAGTTGCAGATCACAAGACCTGCTGTATGAATACATGTGAAAATAGCACTGAATAAAGACGATAAAAAGGCAAACACCAATCAAGTCTACTTCCCCTGGTTTTAATTAGGGTGCATTCAACACACCTCAAGGTGTGAGTGTAGGTGACGCGATAAAAGGCAATTGTTTTTTGCAGTTTTTTTTATATCAAAACCAATTTTTTGGCGAAAATAAATCAAATATTTCTCCAGTAGAAACAGAAGAGTTTAATTTTCTTCACGTGGTGATGTAAACATTTCTTGAATATCTGTCAAGGGTATTATGGAATTTAATGAAAACTTATCCTCTTCATTTAAAAAGTTTCTCATCTAATGCCGCTACGCTCAAAACTGTTGATATCAACATGTGGAGAAAATTAAACTCTCGGTATCTACTGGGGCAATATTTCATTTATTTTGGGACAGTAAAAATGTGTTTTTTTAAATTGCAAAAACACTGGCCTTTTCTCGCGCCCCCTTTTATCCCACTTTAATGAGTCTCTTCTCAAAGGCTTTTCCTGTTTATCAGGTTGTTAAGGTGACAGTTGCAACGCTTGACCAGTAAAGAAACTAACCGAAAGGAAGCTGAGAAAAGGAAAAAAATTAACAGTATCGTCGCACGGATGAATGGAAATAGAATGCGGCGGGTTTGTGAATCTTATTGGATGACTTCTAAGGGCCCCCACCCCCAACACTTTCCATATCACAGACTGGTAAACCATCATGATAGAGCGCACCTAGGACTTGTGTGGGCGAATGGGTCCACCACTAGCCTACTTGAACTGCCACTATTTTCCTACTACCAAATTCCCTGTATTTTCTGTTTTCCAGAGGAAATTCCAATTTTTCCAGGCAGCTTGGATTGAAAAAAAATATATCATTTTTTTATCAACCTAAGTGTTAAGTCATGTAACTTTTTTTTAAAAACAGAGTGATTTAAGATTATTAGGGAAATACATTTTCTGTCACGTCAGAAACTTGTTTAAGGGGTAATAAAACATGTTTGAATCAGTGTTCTTAAGGTGCGGCAGAAGGGAACGCAAGTATTTTTACAATTTTTATAGAATATAAATTTTTTGACCAAAATAAATCAAATATTTATCCAGTAGCAACATAGAGTTTAGTTTTCTGCACGTGCTAATATCAACAGATCTTGAATATATGTCAAGGATGTCCTGGAATTTTGTCATAGCCTTTTAAATAAGAGAAAAAGTTTTGACAGAATTCCAGGACAACCCTTGACAGAAATTCAAGATCCGTTGATATTAGCACGTGCAGAAAACTAAACTCTATGTTGCTACCGGAGAAATATTGGATTTTTTTAGCAAAAAAAAAAAAAAAAGCTTTTGCCATAAAAACTGCAAACACAGTGGCCTTTTCTAATATTTTAAGCTCTGTTGAATGTTCCAAATTAACAGCTAATCCAGTATTTCACTAGATTTTTTAAATTCTATTTTTTTTTAGGTATGAAACAAAATCCCTGTTTTTTCCGGATCTCCACGTGCGTAGCAGCTCTGATACCACACCTAATATCTCTGAGGAGGTTGTATGATAAACATATTTTGATCACATGTGTTTTTAGGTACATCACAGACAATGATCATGTGTACATACATTTGTACATGATCCTGGTTGGGAACGTATAATTGGTGATTTTTATTTATGACTTTTTATCATTTTTAGTCATCAGGTCATCAAAGTTTGAGTCTGATGATACAACTGGGGGGGGAGCGTCATTCTCTTGTTTTGACGTGGTCAATCTCCCATCGAATATAAGGCAAGTTTCGCAACGCTGGATTGACAATGTTTCATTAGTTAAAGTATGATTTTGGTAGGAAGAACGGTAGTAGTTAATAAAACAATTTTAATATATTCATACATCAAGTAATTTTATCTGCAGCCGTCACTTTCGATAGATATTATTAATGCCTATGAAATAATACCAATAATATAGTTAGATGTTATCAATGTTGACAGCAAACAAATAGGTTTGCGTTTTTATAAAAGGCCCTTGCTATGAAAAGTGGACTGTAGAAAAACAGCATCTTCCACTTCCTCCCCCCTCACCGGCGGAGCAGCAACAAGAGGCACCATACAGTTAGGACATCTCCGACCTGCCCCGTCACCGGTCCGTGGCTGACCTGGTTTTCAACCTGACGCGATCCTGTAATCGCCCACTCCATGTTCCGGAATAAACTGCCTCTCTCACGAGCAACTTATCTGGCATGGACGGGAGATAACGAGTTTTAGTCTAGAGAATACTTTATTCTCCTCGATGATCGGTAATCAAGACCTTTGACCTTTTCTACTCGGCATGTTTGGGCTGAAGATATGGGAAGGCTTCATTCTACTCCCGGATTCAGAGTAAATGATCGGTAATCAAGCATTCTGCTCTACTCTACTCGACATGTGTTGTGTAATCCACAGGGAGGTACTACTCACCTCTCGAAGCAGCGGTCCACGTTGTCAGACATGAGCAGCAGCATGCACAGCTGCTCCAGAGCGATCAGCTGCATGTCCCTCTCGTCCCCTTGGCCCATATTGAGCCACTCCAGGAGTGTCTCTGGGTCCACCTCCGCCATCTGCACACACAAACACAAACACAACATTGTTAAACTCTTCTGCGACTTTGTGAGGTAAATAAACACACACTTAAAAATAACAAACGGCGTCAAAACCCAAGACAATCTCCTTTACTGTCCTTTTCTTTTTAGCATCGTGTATCACTACCTTCATTTTGGTATTAGGTCGTTAGGAAGGCCTTATTCCGCACCAGAACCCTACTGTATATTAGTATTTTATTTAAATAAAAGTCCTTTCAGAATGTAGCTCAAACAAATTACGTTTTTACATCTGATATCATCGCCGAGGGAGCTGCAAGTCTTATGGAGAAGAGCTTTCTTTATCTCTCTCAGTCAAACTGTTGCCAAATACCCTCACTTTCAATTATATCGGAAGGTGGTGTGCTGGGGTAAGGAGATAATGAAAACATCTACAAATCATCGCTGCGAAACTTATATTTGAGGGAAGATTGACCATATGAAAACAAGAGAACGACAACGCTGTTTCCCAATTAGTAACCATGCAATTCCCTCAGAGATGATATCCAGTGTAGCTGTCAGATAAAATTCTTACTATGAAAATTGGACTGTATAGCAAGGCCACTAAAGAAACAAACCGCTCATAACCCCAAACAAACTTTTAAGAGGTGAACTACTAATCGCATGTCAGTATTTGAAAACAAAACACAATTTCATCGGTATCCAAGACACATTGAGAGTGAGGAGAGAGAGAGAGAGAGAATATATTGCGATACAAGGACCACAAATATCGGCGGACATCTTTCGAGGATGTTGGGCGGGCCGCCAAATAAGCGGCAATGTCTGGAGGTGAGCCAATGGCACTGGAAGAAACCGTTGGGACTCAAGTCTCGTGACTAAGGTGGACAAACAATGAACGCTCCATATAAGTCAAGTGATTTTCAAACTAGGGAGGACACGTGCCAACTATAACCTAGTTTTCTTACGAATAATCTCCTGAAATGACCTTTTTTTTTAACCCCCTTCTATAACTACGGATTTTGTTAGGAGAAAAAGGACTCCCGGATGGTTTTTTATAGGAAAATTGGACTTTACTTACGGGGTTGGGGGAGGTGGGGGACAAGATACTGACCAACTAGTTCAAACAGTCGAATTTGTACAGGCGAAGCCTTATATACCGGCTGCCAAAAGTTACAAGATCTGGTTTCACGTAACCCGTTTCGATGCCCGGATCGTGGGATGAAGTGTACTCTTACGATAATGGATAACCATTGTAGGAAAAAAAACATCGGTACATCCGACCGGGATTCTAACCCCGATATCTCTATCATCCAGTTTATTGCGAGTGCGACGCCTTAGATCGGGGTTCGCAAACTCACGCATGGCCCGCGGAGACATATCTGACCGGCCCACATGGCTCTTATATTACTTACTATCTAGCCTGCAGTCATATAATACACACACTTTAGTACGTATGTAATTTTAAATAGAAAAAAAAAAAACACACACACACACATAACAGTTTCAAAAGTGTAATGTTTTTGTTTAAATACTTGATTGTGGGGATTTGTGTTTATGTAATTTTTTTTATAAATAATGCTTTATGTATTACACAAGCCCATACATGGGTGATAAGGGGGGAAAAGCCCCCTTGTCACTCCGCAATATCAACCCATTATTTTTTTATGAAAAAATCAAAACTGTTTAGTATTTGGGATTTGGCTGCAATTTGCTACTAACAACTTTGGATCATCAATATCCGAGCTAGCAGAAATGAAAATGAAAATGGTATATTTTCTCCAATTCCCACTTCAAGCTTTTTTTTTTTCTATTTTATTCTCTTCGATAAACTTATGAAAAATATGTTTATTTTCTTTGGGTTCAGCGTCTAGGTCTGGGTTCGAATAAGAGCTGGTTGTACAGAGGTTTTTTTTTTCCATGTATATGATTTCCCACCTTCTCTTTAAGCCTACTCTAATGCGGTTACACTTCCTCTAAATTACATCTTCCTCGTCATTTATCTACTAGAGTGATTAAAGTGCGCGCAGTCCGGACGGGTTTAGAATATATTTGTATAGGCGGCGGCCCGCAACACGAACAGAAATTGTGAATCTGGACCTTCGACTAATTTGAGACAAATGCCTCAGATCATTCGACCACCCAAGTGGGTAAGACTGAGTAATAGGGCCTCTACACGATCAGTCTGACTGTCAGTATGCATCAGTATTTACAACGAGATCGGTCAGTTTTCGTCTCATTATTTTTATCAGTCTCAGCTCCTGCATGCACCCTATAACAACATGGATAAGAAAAAATTGTGGGCAGTCTATGTTTGTTACTGAGACTGAAGTGGGGGGGGGGGGGGGGCGCGTTTCAAACCACCATCCCCGAAATTTAATGAACTATATATATAGCTTTATTTGTGGTTCAAACAATATCAACAATAATGCACAAGTACAGATTAGGAGGATGTGTTACCATAAAAAGCCCTTCAATGAGCTTTTAGAGGTGTTTAATATCTAGAATTTTTTTCTAGCCACCGGCAATTGGGAAATGGGCCCATGCCACCCCCCTCCCCCCCGAAATTAATGGCTAGTTACAGCCTTGACAGACTAATGTGATCAAAAAATTCGGATCACATCAATATTTTTTAGTCAGTCCGGCCTTAATACTGACAGTGTGACTGATCGTGTAGGGGCAGTACTGATGGAAGGACTGACTAAAATACTGATGTGATCCGAATTTTCTGATCACATCAGTGACAGTCAATCAGTCTTGCAAGTGGTGGGAGAGACTCACAGTAGTACTGACCCTGTGCGCGCTCGTCAGTATTCCCTTCAGTCTCAGTAGCAAACACAGACTGGTCACGCTTTTTTCTTATCATCCATGTTGGTGCATGCAGGAGCAGAGACTGATAAAAATAATGAGACGAAAACTGACCGATCTCGTTGTAAATACTGATGCATACTGACAGTCATGAGCTGTTTAATGATCCCTAATGTGGGAATCGTTCGAACGCTCGTAGGCTGCAGTTTCAAAACAACGTTCGTGCTGAGCGTGCAGTGTCGAGTTGAAACAAAACCAACCTGCCCTCGTCAGCGCCAATAAGACACCACCAATCTAGCGGCAAGACGTCGTCGTTAGCATTCGTTCCACGACAAGAAACAATGAACAATGAACACGGGTTGGAAAGTCTCTCTAACCGACAGAAAGACAGGCACGACGAGAGATTCACTTGCACAACAAAGGTATTGTCGAGTCGACACACAACTGGTGGAGGAGGGCGGTGGTGTTACGAGGGAGTTGCGAGTTCGAGGCTCGCGCATGCTGTTCAGGAAATGAAGAGATGAAACAATGAACGTTTGGGCGTTGGAGGAAACTCTAATACCATGTTTAGTCTTTTTACTACCCGTAAAGGTGACCTGGCGGTCTAGGGGTAAGGTGTCGGACTTCTGTGCTGGGGGTTCGGGGCTCAATCCTCGGTCCCGGCACAGATTTATCTGTTTGCCAAACCCTTCCTTCACCTCTGACAAGACGTGTATTAATCGCAACTTGTGAATGTGAGGAATGCCAGGCCTCCACCGTGGTTCGGATCCCACGTTAAACTGTAGGTCCTCCATTTCATCTCACAATCACCCTATCATTACACATTAGCGTAAGTGCGTTTAACCCGAAAGGGTGGTAAGACGCGGTGCTAATAATAATACTACCCGTTCGGGCTAGACGCATATATAACGTACACCCTGATTTTTGTGGGAACACCGTCGTAAAAGGTCTTTAATCCTACCAAGATAAGAGTGACTTCAGGGTAGTCGTCTTGTACGAAATAAGGCCTTCCGTAAAGAACTTCTTACCAAAATATAAGTAGACTAGTAAGCGAATGTGTTATGGAGGAGGAAGCTGTACCCGCATTGGTGTGACATCAGTAAAACCGACCGGGATTCGAGCCCCGATCTCTCCGCTATCGTCAGTGGGGGCGATGCGTTTTTCAAACTGTGCTTGGACTACGTCAGTTATCTCGGGCTCCTTGAGGAAATTTTAGAATCTTCTATATTTGTTTTTCCCACTAAAAAAATCTTCATTAATTAGGAATGCTTTTTTTATATATATAAATGAAAATGGCGAAAGCCACAGCAATAAAATGTGTTTTTTTCCGTTTGTTTTATACTTTTATAGTCCACCACCTTATCTCAGTCGGTAGAGTATCTAGTGAGCCAAGGAAGAGTCCCGGGTTCAATTCCTGGCATGGCCAAAAAAATCACTATCCCCCTTTCAGAGTGATAAATTTACGACCAGGGAGCTGGATTTTTTGTCTGTTATAGATTTAAGTTAGTTTGTACGTCTTGTGTTGATATAATCAGTCGGTTCAAAAACTGTACGTTAAATACCTCAAATAAAAGAAAATATACATTTAAAATTCAACTAGTTATTGAATGTTCATAATATTAATGTACAATTTAATTATGAGGGTTCCTGCAATTATTTTCCATGGTGCAAGGGCTCCTCCGGTCTAAAAAAAAACCTTGCCCTAGACCATGCGACCACCGAAGCTGGTTTACCGGGTTGTCGATTGACCGGATGATCCAAAGAACAACTATCTCCTATAGGTTATTTTATATTCCACGAACGCCACTGTAGTCGAGCGCCTGAGAGAGAGAGAGATATATATATAGAGAGAGAAACGACCAATAAAATAGCCCGGCGGAAGAGAAACCTCGCCGACAGAACACGAAGCGAGCGATGGAAGTCTTCGGTCGCCGCAAAGAGAGTTATCCTCGGGGCTGAACAAAGCATGGATGTCCTTAAACACCCGCTAACGCGCTACTCCCGCAGTAAACTAGGCTGCCGATGACGTGGAGATCTTAGGTTCGAATCTAGGCCGGATGTAATGAGGGTGGTTTTTACAAATGGGTTTCCACCTTCCTTACCGCAAATGCGGGTACACTTCCTCTGGATCTAGCCTTTTTATCCCATGAAACAATCAGCGTATAATAAATAAACATAATCCAAACGGGTAGTAGGACCTATATTAAAGTTCAAACTAGGATAGCAGAATTTTTTTAGTATAAAAAATGTATAGTACATAATTATGTGTAATACAATGTATAAATTTTCAATAAATTTTATTTTCATCAAACGTGTTTCTGAATAAAATATGTTTATTCTTACCTCCAGAGCTCTCATTTAGAAACTACAGTAGAACCTGGATAATCCGAAATAATTGAGACCGGGGCGTCGGGGAGGGGGGGGGGGAGTTCGTATTAATAAGTATATATTTTATTTTATAAACAAGACGAATACAGTAAGATGCAGTATAATTATGTTAAAAAAAAAATTTTTTTAACCAATATGAAGGATTAAGACGCAAAAATTATAGGCTGTCTAATATGATGATAAAAAAAAATGTAATCACTAATTGATAATACATTTTGTATTTTGGCCTATTTTACTTAAGGTGAGTTCAGACTATCAAGGTTTTACTGGGAGACGGAGGGGTGGGTTAAGCACCTACATCGCAATCGGTTACTGCCTGCGAGATATTTTGTCGGCCGCCGTAAACAGCGTACACAGTACACGCGATACTTTATGACGGTTGGCGCAAGGCCAGTTCCCCGTGTACACAAGGCCTAAAGGAATGCCCTTTCTACATCATATAACGCAGATGTGTGCAATCAATTCAAGTGTCGGGTGCACCACGTCTTACTTTTTATTTTTTTTTATCACCACGTCTCACTACCTGTTCAGGTTATACGCATATATAAAGATTACTTTACCAGGATAAGAACGAGGAAGCAAGCAATTTTTGAGGTATTATACCCGCATTTGCATGGAAGGAGTGTGTGAAACTATTCGGGAAAAACTACCCTTTAGTAGACCCAACCGTGATTATAACCCCGATATTCCAGTCATCAGGCCAGTCTACCCCATTAATTTATAAAAAAAAAAGGCACACCAACAAAACGGTTTAATACGTGCTAACAAGTGGTATTCATGAACTAGTTCTTACAAAAAATTAAACTATATATTTTGACACTAATATTTTTAATAATCAAAAAGCCGAAGCTTATATTACGCATTTTAGAGAGGAATTCTCCATCTAGATATCATATTATGCATTTTAGAGAGGAATTCTCCATCTAGATATCATATTCTGAAAATTAGATAGCTCAGTGGTAGAGCATTGGCGTACTAAGCCAAAGGTACCTGGTTCAATTTCAGTGTCCAGGTGTCATTTTTCAATTTTCAGAACTTATACTTTTGTTGATTTTTT
Organism: Timema podura; assembly: GCA_033556935.1. NCBI lineage: Eukaryota > Metazoa > Arthropoda > Insecta > Phasmatodea > Timematidae > Timema > Timema podura. Next base: position 51,343,780 of record JAVRXN010000012.1, on the reverse strand, counting down.
GTTAAAGCTATTAAAAACCATTTATTTATGTTATACATTTTTGTGGTCAGTTATAAAAATAAATTCCGTGAATATAACACTTTAATTCATGATTCATTACACTATTTCTCATATTACCACTAACGACTAACAAATTTATTAATTTTATCTTTATTAATATTAATTTTGTTCTTTAAAACGACTCATGAAAAAATAAATTATATAATAATCCTTAGGGAAATTTATATTAGAAACTTTTGATAACACTGTTTTAATTGCTATGTACCATAGTAGACTCGCGTCAATCCGAACTTTATGGGACCGACGGTCCATCAGATTTGTGAAAATTCCGGATCGCCCAAAATACACATAATCAAGGGATGTTCAATGAGTTAAGGTCAATTACTTAAATAAAATTGGTACATCAGAGTACATTATAACTGTTAGTTCGTAAGACTTAATTTGGAAAATGCATAATATTCGAATAATATGCCTAAGCCCTAAATACCAAAACTTCTTCATAACGATTTTAAAATTAAAGTAGGGCTAATCAAATATTAATTCATTGAAAATAGGTTAGTACATTACGTATGTAGCCTACTTAAAATATTTATTAGAAAAAGTTAATACAGTAATGTCGTTGGCCTACCTTTTAAAATTGAAAGAAAATCATTATTTTCCCATTAGTGACTCAATTACTTTTAAGTTAACCTGTGTCTAGGTAAGGTGTCAAGACTTCTGTGCTGAGGTCCGGGGTTCAATCTCGGTCCGGCACAGATTTATCCGATTGCCAAACCTTCACCTGACAAGCTAGGTGTATTAGTCACAACTTATGAATGTGTGGAACGCCAGGCCTTCACCGTGGTTCGATTCCACTTTAAACTGTAGGTCCTTCATTTAAATCTCATAATCACCCTATCATTAAACCTTAGCGTGAGTATAACCCGAATGGTAGTACACGCGGTGCTAATATAATATAATAATAATAATAATTTTACTTTACATCAATTACTGTTTCCAGCTGTGCCGGGGTCAGTTTTTATTCAAGTCATATATTTTTCCACTACCAGCTTGCTAGGCCTGTCGTAGCTTCATATGTCTTATAAATTAACTTGAGACTAGAACAGGCACAACACCCAGTCATCACTGTGAAAGGTTGCTACACATTTCACCAATGATAAATTTTTATGCCTTGCCGGGAATCGAACTTGAAACCCTTAGCGTGAGTAGAGAGAAAAGTATCGACGGAGCGTCAGCCACTTTCGATTACTGATGTTTGTAATAAAAGTGAATGCTTGCCGATTCAGTACATTCACGACCCGAGTTTACTGGCTGACAGCTCATAAAGTTAGTAAAAATAGTCCCTAATATTTCCTTACGCCAAGAGCTGACATCTTTCACTTTGGACAGGTAATTAAAACATATGGCAATGTATGAATATGATAGTTAGCTACATTAATTTAGGCCAGTATTATTTATATCTATTCTAGGTCGGGGATAAAAAAGCTTGTTTAATATTTTATTCCACTTAAAAAAATATTCATAGCACTTTCACAAAAGGTTTACAGGTATAGCTTCAAAATGGCGACCGACAACTCCAAACCACGTGATTGATCATGACGTAAACTAAGTTATTTACAATGTTGCACCTAGAGCAATTGATAAAATATTTTATTCAGTTCAATATTTAGACATTACATAAAATAATGTCTAAATAGAAGAGTTGAAATAGTGTGAGAAAAATCAAGTTTACGTTATTTTAAATGTAAAATATAGCACGTAATTAAAAATCTTATCATTTATAAGAAAATAGTTATTGTTTACAAGTGTCGGAAACCCAAAAGTTAAACATTTGATTTTTCAATTGTCATTCAGGTGTAAAGCTAGGGTGAACAGACTTTAGTTACCAGCAGCACTCCTACGCTGGACGGACTGTATGCGTGTGATGCCTCGATTGTTTGTAAATAGCCTCCCACTTTCCACAGCAGACAGCTGACTCCCTCAAGGACAAACATGGCCTGAACTTGGAACACGCGGGCAAACTTGTATTTGGCAAACGGTGGACAGAGAAATGGAAAGAAAAATTATTATTATTATTATTATCAGCACCGCGTCTTACTAACCGTTCGGGTTAAACGCACTTACGCTAATGTGTAATGGTAGGGTGATTGTGAGATGAAATGGAGGACCTACAGTTTGATGTGGGATCCGAACCACGGTGGAGGCCTGGCATTCCTCACATTCACAAGTTGTGATTAATACACGTCTTGTCAGAGGTGAAGGAAGGGTTTGGCAATCAGATAAATCTGTGCCGGGACCGAGGATTGAACCCCGGACCCCCAGCACAGAAGTATGACACCTTACCCTAGACCACCAGGTCACCAAGGAAAAAAAAAAGTGGGCGCAAAGAGACGGATAAATAAAGCTCAACTTATCGGTGGTCGATATACCTACTATCCGACACCTTACTCAGTCGGTAGCGTGTCTGTCTACTGAGCTAAGGGTCACGAGTTTGATTCGCGGCATGGCCGAAAAAATTTATAATTGGGGAAATGTAGGTTCATCCTTTCACAGTGATGAATTCACGGCAAAGGGGTTGGTTGTTGTGTCCGTTCTTGATTTAAGCTAGTTTAAAATCGTGTGCCGATATAATCAGTCGGTTCAGAAAGTGCACCTTAAATAAACCTAGCTCGGATTTTTTTTTAAAAAGGTAACCAATTCATACCCGAATTAAGGGGGTCTGTTCCCAAAAGAAGACTTGGATCAAAACAATTTGATATATATCATCAATACCTTTAGAATAACACTATAGAATATAAATGCTTAGGTGGCCTTATGGTCTAAGGCGTCACTCTTTTGTTGGACTAGACTGCCTATGATGGGGAGATTGGGGTTCGAATCTCGTTCTGATGTCGTGAGGGTGTTTTCCCCTAAATGGTTCTACAGTCTCCCTCCACACAAATGTGGTTACACTCCCTCTAAATTCAACCTTACTCATCCCTACCACATTAATGTAATAAGTACATATATGTGTATAAACTAAACAGGTTGTAAGACGCGGTGCGAAAATAATTTATAGTAAAATGTTTTCTGTGTAGATCGCAAATAACAGCGTTTTTACTAAAAAAAATTCTATAAGGGCCTTTTTTTTAAATTGGACTGAAGCATTATCAATATTCTGCAGTTTAGTGTCTGGAGTTGGGGTTGGGGTGCAAACCCGAATTGTTAATTGACATCTCACAGGTATAGTTTTAACAAGCTCTGCTTACCATTAAAACACTCCTCCACAAGACACGACAGGGGTAAAAAAATAGTTAGTCTTAGAACAAGTTATTGTGTCATCTGTCAAGTATTTTAGGGCCATATTTACAGTGTAAATTCGGAGTTTAGCGGAGTTTCGACCTGAACTGCCGGGAGATATGGCCTAACAGACTATTTTATACGGCGTCAAGTTATACCTGTTGAGTCGCGTGGTTCCTGAAGTCGACCGCGAGATAGATGTTCCAAGAACGGTCCAACCACCTCCGGGCCAAATTTCGCGCCCCAGCGCGTCTCAAAGAGGCCGGTGAAGCGCGGAGACCCGTGACTATGGAACAATCCGTCAACGGCAGATCCTGGTTTCAGAACCCGTTGGCTACCCACGAAATTAAGGAAAAAAAACTAGTGGAATTTTATTAAGAACCTTATCCAACAATAGAACTACTTTCACGTGTTCATACGCCAAGTCATGGTCACTTTTTGTAATTTATATAATAGTTATTTCGGTGACCACATAGTCTAAGGCTTACTATGCAGTAGACTAGACAGCCGATGACGTGGATAACGAGGTTAAAATCTAGGTCGGGTGGTTTTGTTGTTCTTTTTTCAAAATTTTCTCACTTTCCCCCACACAAAAATTCTGATACATTCCTATAAATAAACCTTTACTAATCCCAAAAACCGCTAGCGTAAATTAGTATTTGAGCGTAAAACCAGAACGGCTAGTTAAAGACGCGGTGCTAAAAAAAAATATGCAATATCTACTGGGGAAAAAAATTGTGTATTTTCTAAAAAATTCTTCCAAGTAAATTCCTACAATAGAACCTTCACTCAACCGCCCCTCAGTCACGACAGTCGCAATAATAATAATAATAATAATAAATAATAAAGATAAGCGTGAGCACGCCATAAAATAATATGCCTCATCACTGCCCATAAAAAGTCATGCGCAGCTAACCAACCAACACTCGTCTACAAAAAAAAAAAACTGCCAACATTACAACTTATGGACGAACATGGCGATAAAAGATAACACACCAAGGTCTCAAGGTAGTCTGTAGCAGGATCATGGTTGAAAGAACCTTTTAAAAAAATATCAATATATTATTCCTACGCTCAACATTATTAATATTTTACTAAGTTTATTATTACAGGTTTTATTCTAGACCGCGCCGTGCTAACCTGTTCGGTTGTGTGCTCAAGTACTAATTACGGTGATGGTGTTTTAGAGATGAGGAAGGCCATATTTAGAGGAAGTATTGCAGAATTTGCGTGGACAGAATGGAAAAACAATTTTAAAAAAAACTCCCTCAGTACACCCGACCGAGATTCGAACCTCGATCCCCCGTCATCGGTAGTCTAGCCTACTGCGAGAGTGACGCATTAGACCATGCGGCCACCGAAGTGGTGTTTTATGAGTAGGATAATATCTATCAAAAGTGGCAGCTGCAGATCACATTAATGGCGTATGAATACGCGTAAAATATAGCTAGTAGATTTTCCTAAGACCCGCTTCGATGGTTAAATGGTTTAAGCCCTTACAGTAGACAACCAGCGGTGACGGGGCGATCTGGGTTCGAATCCCAGTCGGGTGCGTTGAGGGGATTTTTTCCATCCCAAACAGGTTTCCATTCTCCCTGCATGCAGATGTGGATAATCTTCCCCCAAGTCATCTCTTGACACATTAATGTGAGTCAGAACAAATGGTACGTTCGACCTGAACGGATAGCGAGATGCAGTTCTTTAAAAATAATAATTATAGACGTCAGATAAGACACTTCCCAAGAAAAGTGTACCATTCACCATTTCCTTTGGCAATAAACAAAGAGAACGTGATACCGGCACGATGTAAAAATAATACCGTGGTACCTAATCTTATCTTCATGTAGCGAGCGTGACCGAGAAAGAAAAGCACCTCTCAAGTACTTGAAGCTTGTCACACGGACGATCAACCATTAGAGAGGTGCGTAGTGTCTAGCTTCTGCTGACAATCCCGTGATTGTGTAATCATCGCTATTTTGTTCAGTCTCCCTAAAACGCAGTTGTGCGAGTCAAACACTCCCTTTTTAACAGAAGAGACAAATATAATCAGACTTCCTTAACACGGCGGATTGAAACCCATTTCTAACGGGGATATGCGAAGCTCAGAAACTTAGGACTCGGTTTGGAAACCATTATTGAAAAAAGGTGTAATTGGCACAGACCTATTTTCTTAGTAGTAGCATGATATTTTCATGCCATCTAAGCTTTTACAGTGTTAACGTCAGGACTATTTATCATTTTAATTTTAATTTTTAGCACCGCGTCTTACTACCCGTTCGGGTTATACGCTTAAGTACTAATTACACTAATGGATTAGGAATTAGGAAGGTTGAATTTAGAGAAAGTGAACCCGCATTTGCGTGGAGGGAGAGTGGAAAAACATTTAGGAAAAAACCAGTTACACCCGACCGAGATTCGAACCTCGATCTCCCCGTCCTCAGGGGGTCTGGCTCAACACGACTGGCGCGTTAGCCAACTACGCCACCGAGGCGGGTAACTATTTATCATAATAAATGATTGACTTATTAAAAATCCAACCCTATATAAATTACTAGCATAAGTATCCGTCGTTTCCCAAGAGAAATCGTTTTTGGATTACTTTGCTCCCTATCCGTTTTTAATTAATTAAAAAAAAGCTAATCAGATTTTTATAATTAAGGCTTCAAGGAGCAAACGTTCGTGGGCAGGGGCTAATAATAATTTTCAAATTCTAGACCTCTGTGTGCGCTAAATAACGCGCAACGCTCATTAGTCATGACAAGCAAACAAATCTCATTTTATTCATTACTTAGGTGGCGGCATGATCTAACGCGCGCTACTCGCACAGTAGACTAGACTGCTCGTGGCGGGTAGTTCGACGTTCGAGTTTCGGTCGGGTGTACTGAGGGAGGTTTTTTACATAAGTGCTTTCCCTCTCTCCCTCCACGCAAATGCGGTTACAATAACTGTTAATAGGTAGTAAGACACGGTGCAGAAAAAAACGATGGCACCGCAAAAATTACACACATTATTTACTTATAAAATATGGGTATTGTTTTATAGCAATTCTGTACTGGTGATCGTGGCGGTTAGTAGGAAAATACACCTTGCGAAATATATACATAAGAGTATGTAGTTTTTAAGCCCCGAGTATTATAACTTCCCGTTCAGGTTTCACGCATTGTGTACTAATTACGCCATGTGTTAGGGATTAAGGAATTATGAATTTAAGGGAAGTGTACCCGAATTTGCGAGGAGGAATAGCGTGGGAAACTATTTAGAGAGAGAAAAAATTACCCTAGGAACAACCAACCGGGATTCGAGCCCCGATCATCAGAAGTCTAGTCCATTGAAAGAATTACGCCTTAGACCATTCGACCAACGATGCGTTTGACTTCGTTGATAAAATGGCCGCATCTTACTATATTCCATTCATGGTAGGAATTACTCTTTGAAAGGTCTTTTTTCCTACCAATATCCTACTATATAATAGCTTTCTGGTAGGGAAAAAAGCCTTTCAGAAAATAATTCCCACGCTGAACATACTTTACCTGTTTAGGTTTTACGCGCGCATGATATTTACTCTAATGAGGAAGGAAGCATTTTAGAGGTAATCTACTCGCATTTGCATGGAAGGAGAGTGGGAAACCATTTAGGTAAGACCATCCTCAGTAGACCCGAACGGGATTCGAACCCCGATATCTCAGTCATCGGTAGTTTAAATCTAACACGCGAATGACGCCTTATACAATTGGGCCACTGAAACAGGTCCTTTCCTTTACTGGGGTATGATAAGGAAATAAGACAATCACTGACTGCGCATGGCGCCACTAAACTTAATTAGCTCCGACCAGCTAACGAGTTTAGTTACGAAACCCGATATCGGGTAAATTTGAACGTAACGGACCTTGCCAGCCTTCTCTGGTTTACATTATTTTTATTTTGCAGCAAAAACCGTGAACTTTGAACCCAAATAGTGGACAGAGTCGAATAAAAGTCTAGTGCCAATATCTCGTATAAATATGGCAACCCCGTTGCACAATTCCCTATATACGTCACGCCGTACAGTCTGAAAACGAGTCATCTCGTAGACAAGATTTATTTTCGTCCGGGCAGCAGCTGTCGTTAGACAGAAACACAAGAAAAAAAAGTATATGGTGTCTACTCAACTTGACCAACGAAATTCCCGACTTTTTCCCTGATTTCACCTGATCATTTCCTATGATTCCCGAATAAAAAGTATGTCACATTCTTCTAACTTCCCTACTACCCCCCCCTCATTTTATATTATCTTTTCTATGAATAATAATACGTTTTAAAATTTAAATAAACATTTTTTTAAAATGTGTATTAACATTGAATTATAAAATATATTACACAGCTACAAACAAACAAAAAAAATTACAATTTGAATAACATTATTATTTAATGATTATTATATAATGTTTTTAGTAAAACAACATTTTCCCGGATTTTTATTGTAACTTACCGAATTCCAGACTTATTCCCGTTTTTCTCCGATCACTTCAAATTCCCGGCTAGTTCCCGTTTTTTCCGGTTAGTAGACACCCTGAATTTACGTAGTTTTTTTTTTGTGTGTTTTTTAACTCCTCTTCAACTTTACAAGTAATCAACCTTTATAGTATACACAAAATTTAATTCCTTGCGGCTAGGAGGAAAATATCAATTGAAAGTCGCATCAGTTTGTCACCCGCATCTATGACCACAAGACCCGCCTCGGTGGCGTAGTTGGCTAACGCGCTAGTCGTGTTGAGCCCGAATGCCGAGGACGGGGAGATCGAGGTTCGAATCTCGGTCGGGTGAACTGAGGGTGGTTTTTCCTAAATGGTTTTCCACTCTCCCTCCACGCAAATGCGGGTTCACTTCCTCTAAATCCAACCTTACCAATTCCTAATCCATTAGCGTAATTAGTACTTAAGCGTATAACCCGAACGGGTAGTAAGACGCGGTGCTAAATAAAAAATAATATGACCACAAGGTCTACGGCGTTTTTCTCGCAATACTTTTTCTATTTTGAGGTATTTAAGGGCGTGCACTTACTGAACCGACTGACTCGGGGTGTCCAGCCAAACCATATTATAAAATTCCCTGACTTTTCCAGGTTTTCCAGAGCCAATTTACAACTTTCCCAGTCCCTATATTACAAATACTATTTTATTAAGATCGCAACTGGATGTAATAATATTTTTAAACACATAGACACTCAAATTGTGACACTCTATGAAGGGTTACAGCCTAAAGTGATGGGCTCTTAGGTAGAGCGATCTCATATTGAGACATTAAAACATTGCTTTGCACAAATAGGGTTTACAAAATAAAGACGCAAAGTAGAGGGATGGAAAGATTACACACAAAAATCCCATGTTGACTTTGAGAATTAAAATTAGTATGTTCAACTGTGTTTATTTATTTATTCATGGTGTCTACTCAACTAGACCAATGAAATTCCCGACTTTTTCCCTGATTTCCCCTGATCATTTCCTAAAATTCCCGACTAAAAAGTATGTCACATCCTTCTAATTCCCCCACCTCCCACCTCATTTTTCTATTAATCTTTTTTTATGAATAATTATAAGTTTAAAATTTAAATAAACATATTTTTTAGATTTGTATTAACATTGTTTATTAGGAATTATAAAATTTACTAACAGCTACAAAAAAAATCAGTTTTAATAACATTATTATTTACTGTTTTAATAATTATTATATTTCATATCTTGAGTAAAACCACATTATCCAGATTTTTATTGTAATTTACCAAATTCCCGGCTTATTCACGTTTTTTCCTGATCACTTCAAATTCCCGGCTAATTCCCGTTTTCCCTGATTTTCCCGGATGGTAGACACCCTGTTATTTATTTAGCACCGCGTCTTACTACCCGTTCGGGTTATACGCTTAAGTACTAATTACACTAATGGATTAGGAATTGGGAAGGTTGAATTTAAAGGAAGTGAACCCGCATTTGCGTGGAGGGAGAGTGGAAAACCATTTAGGAACCCCCCCCCCCCCAGTTCACCTGACCGAGATTCGAACCTCGATCTCCCCGTCCTCGGCGGTCTGGCTCAACACGACTGGCGCGTTAGCCAACTACGACACACCGAGGCGGGTTCTCAACTGTGTTAAACGAGATTGTGGTGTGCATTAAATCGTAGAAAAATGTAATTTTAAAAACTGTAAATGAAATTTGAGTATTTTTTTTAGTTGCTATGTGAAAATTCCAGAAATTTTATTAAATTCCCTGAATTTTCTATGACTTTTGCCTAACCAAACGAATTCCCTGACTTTTCCCTGTGTTCCAGGTTTTCCAGGACCCTGTGATTATATCATTATATGGCTTATAAATTAAATTATATCTATAATTCAATTTTCATGAGGGTCTTATCTGACAGATAGAAAAAGTGACCAGATCTACTCTCACGAATCTCATTCCCCAAACCATATGATCTGCAAGGCCTTATTATGTTCATTCGTTGTAATTTTCGGCAGTCAGAACATTCACACACAAACAACCATTTATAATTTGACCAAAAAACTTTATAATGCTGTCAAAGTATTTTTGTTCGGTGTAGCCACGTGACCGGCGTCCAAATTCTGGCCTGTTGACAGTCAATAATAACTCGGCCGACCTGTTCACACGAACCCTCTCGGTTACTGGCTCTATCGACTCGCAACGTGTGAACCAGAAATGAGTTTCACTCTGTAGTTGTCCTCTACGTCCCCTGAGGCGCTAGTTTCCCCTCAAGCATAGAATAACCTATATATAATGAGTATTCCCCGTATGCCATTGTGGGGGTATGACATCAGTGTCTACAATATAATCTTATGGAGAAAATGGAATTTAAAAAATTAATTAAGTCCGTTTGTACTATTAAATAAATTATAGATCAACCATTTATGAAATGAGAATAGCTTTAACTTCACAGAAATTAAGAGGAAAGTTTTGTAAAATTATAAAACTCTTAGTAATCTCTAATAAAAAAGCATAAGCTTTGGCGGAAATTCAAATTAAAGAGACCTTAAAAGCTAACGTTTAGGCAATATAAAGTGACAATTTATATCTAAACGTTAGCTATTATTGAATATATTATTTACTAATATAATATTAGTTATATATATATTTTTTTAAATATATAACTATACTATATATTATATAAAATAAATAATTATATATAATAAATATTTTTATGATATAATTGTATTTATATTATATAATTTTATGATAAAATTAATATATTATAATATAATTATTATATCATTTTAATCACATTCATAGCTTTTGTTTTTCATCTAAAAATTATTAAAAAATTAAGTTGCAGACCAATATTATCATAAAGTTAAGCTATGAAGTAAACAAAGCAAAAGTCAGTACACCTTCAAAATGGCGGCCAAACTTTTTTGTCTTCTTGTTTGTCTGGATATTAGCGCCGCCATAAGACGGAACAGCTATCGAGTACTTTTCAAGGAAAGCATCGAGGTTATTCTACTCAAGCGGTGAGCGAGTGACCCTGTCTCAAGCCACCTCTGATTGTATCCTACATCAAGTTCCCAGACGAGGGTCTTAGGTGGGGTTGTAGGGGACGAGAGAAAAGGCCAGTGTTTTTATCGCAAAAGGTATCTTTTGTCAAAATATTTATTCTGTAAAAACCTAGAGTTTAATTTTCTTTACATGATAACATCAACAGTTGTTGAATTTAATGACAAACTTTTTCTCTTAATTTAAAAAGTTTGTCATCTAATGCCGCAATACACATTGACATATTCAACAACTGTTGATGTCATCATGTAAAGAAAATTAAACTATTTATACTGGGGCAATATTTGATTTATTTTGGACAAAGAAAAGTATTGCGATGAAAATTGAAAAAAAAAAAAACTACCTTTTCTCGCGTCACCTTCCATCACACCCTTTGTCTTCTCCAAAATGTTCTCTAGTCCCATTTCGTCACATTCCCCTTACTCGTCCATTTCTCTTCCACCCCTTCCTTTATAAATATTGTTCTCACTTGCGCAAAGAGGTTGTTTACGAGACAAGACAAGCCTCCAACCGAGGTCAGTGACGACGAATAAATCAAATATAACGACACCCTGCTAAGAGGGTTTCGATATCTTAAAACTAAATGGCAACTAAAGTCTGTTCTGAGTAGGAATTGTTTTCTGAAAGGCCTTTTTCCCTACCAGAAAGCTATTATATAGTAGGATATTGGTAGGAAAAAAGACCTTTCAGAGAGTAATTCCTACCGTGAATGGAGTATAAGTCGAATATCAGCCTAGACTGAATATATGAGGGATCTGTGTGATTAAATTTTTTTTAGCACCGCGTCATACTACCCGTTCGGGTTATACGCTCATGTATTAATCACGTTAGTGGTTTTAGGGATTAGGGAGGTTATATTTAGATGAAGTGTACCCGAATTTGCGTGAAGAGAGTGGAAATCCATTTTGGAAAAAAAAAACTCAACGCACCCGACCGAAATTCGAACCTCGTATCTTCCCATCATCGGCAGTCTAGTATAACACGAGAGTAGCGCGTTAGACAATGCATCCACCGAAGCGGGTTGTATGATTACTGTTGGGGAAAGAACAGGCGATGTTTTCCGTTTGTTTTAAACTTTATACTTGTAAAATTTAACTGTAGTTATTGAATGTTAATGATACTGGTGTAAACATTTTTATGAGGGCTCAAGCATATATTTTTTCAGGTGCAAGGACTCCTTCAAACTAAAAAGTTTGAGAAGACATTCACTAAAAGGTGGTTTTTTTTTCCATATTTGAATTCGTAAATCAATGAAAAGGTGAAAAAATGTAATTTCAACTTTCGTAGTGACGTGTTGAATCACGTGTGTCAACGGCAATATATTTTAAACGTTTCCATATGTAACGTTAGGAAACGAAACGATCTCAAAGTTGTTATTTTTATAAAAACTTAATAAAAAGCAAGTTCCGTAAAAGTAGGTCGCATCGTAAATCGCCGACAGGCGCTGACGTACAGAATTCACCAAGCAACAAGGTGAGCAGAAAAAAATGTTCGCTTCGGTGCACCACTTTTGAGAAAACCAGTTCACTTTACTACTTCCTTTTCTTTTAGAAAATGCAGGACACAATAAAACAAAATGTGCTTGGGAAACAATAAAAGAAAGTTTACAATCGGTGAAAGATTAACTTAATTATAAGAGCAGTTAGGCTGTGTTTATATTCATTCATAACGCAACCCGCCTCGGTGGCTTAGTTTGCTAAAGCGCTAGTTTCATGTCAAGCTAAACTACCGAGGACGGGGAGATCACGGTTCTAATCTCGACTAGGTGAACTGGAGGGGTGGTTTTCCCTAAACTGTTTTCCACTCTACTTCCAGAACGCGCGGGCGTGTGCAGCAGCTCACAGTGACGGGATGTTCACTTCTCATCATATATATCAACCTTCCCAATGCACTAGTCTATTAGCGTAATAATAGTAATACTCAGTTTTAGCTTCTGTGGTGCGACTGACAGCTTCAAGTGCTTCTGACGGCTTTGAAAAGCTACAGACCAAATTATGTATCCTACCCGAACCATATGATCTGCAAAAACATGTCTTTATCATTGTCACTTCTGACAGTCAAAATTTAGGTTATACCTAACTGTTGACTTCAGAAGTCAGCTGTGAGCTGTCAGTCAGCACCACAGAAGATAAAACTGAGGTATACTTAAGCGTATAACCCGAACGGGTAGTAAGACGCAGTGCTAAATAATAATAAAATTCTTAATGCATACTAAAAACAAAGTGTATAGTTCATTTTTTATTTATTTTTTTGTGTGGAGAGAGAATGGACAAAATTTAGGAAAAAAACCACCCTCAGTACACCCGGCCTGGATTCAAACCTCAATCTCCCCGTCATCGGTAGTCTAGTTTACTGCAAGATTAGCGCGTTAGCAAGGTTTTTAGAGTCTAAAAAAACCTGGCGCGTTAGAGGACGTGGCCACCGAAGAGGCTACCTTTTTTTTTAACGTGAATTTTTTTTTAATGTTTACTAGCAGCAGCGATGTGATTGTAGGTCTTTAAATTTTGTTCAAAGGTCACTTCAATAAATGTTGACAAAAACCTGACGGACCTTTCAGTATCTTTGTACCTTTTAATTTGAGAAAATAAATGGCTACCACAGGGGGTTGTGCACGCTATGAATGAAAGTAACGTTCCAACATTGTGTAATATAAAGAGTTCTCGAATCTTCGTCACGAGCTAAGTGACAATTCGAACAGAAACTTTTAAAATGAATATAGAAAAAAAAAAGTTGTCGCAAAAAAAAAAAGCTTATCTCACATACACCAAGTTAACCCGCACCATAACGTGAAGCATCCACTAAACGGGTCATTTGCACCAGACACACTTAAAGCTCAAACAAAAACACACATCCACAACACAAACCGGAAGTTCGTCTGATGAGATCCGAAAGAAAAAAGAAAGAAGTTATGAAAATTCTGCACCGCATAGTTTCTAAGCAGCAAACAAACGCAAGTTTTCACATATCCGTCAGAGTGTTACACATGTTTAGTGGAATGTTGCGTGCATATGACGGATGATATGATGAAACGGGAAATATACCTGAAACTGGGGGACGAAAACTTGTAATAATTGTATACGCGGTCATTTAACTGTTAATTAGGAGTCATCCGTAACCAGGTATCGCTGTTGAGAGGGATTGTGGCGCGCGGGTGTCAAACAATGTAAGAAAAAAGCGCTACACACATGGTTTATGAATGACCCTTTAGAATTAATCACAAGTCCGACAAGAGGCCTTTGAAAATTCGAGAATATCAATTAGAAGAGAATCCGAATCATGGCTAATTAAAACATAATATTTTACATTGAATTGTTATTTTTGTGGACCACGCCTTGATAGTCGTTCGGGATTATTCGCGTATGTACTAATTAAGCTAATGAGTTAGGGATTGTGAAGGTTGAATTCATATGAAGTGTACCCGCATTTGTGTGAAGGTAGAGTGGAAAACCACCCTTAATACACCCGACAGAGATTCGAACCTCGATCTCCCCGTCATCGGCAGTCTAGTCTACTACGAGAGCGAAGCTTTAGATCATGAAAACAACTAAGCAGGTATTTTAAATTTAATTTTAAAAAGTTAATTAAAGTTTGGTGCCACTGACAAATTATATTTTGTCTTGTGATGTCTATTACGTCATAAATAAAAATGAATTTTTCTTTTGGTAAATTAATCATATAAATACAATAAAATCTTGTTATTTAAAAAAAATTTGCTTTCCTCATTCCTAAACAAATCTTTTTAATTCCTTTTATCATCATCAACAGCTGTTTCCGGGTCAGTTTAGTAAAATGCCTCTCTCGTGCCACTATTCTTCTTTTTTCACTTGCAAACTTTCTGTTATCTGCTCCTCCTATCACTTTCTTTGCCTCTCTTATCTTTTTTTACTACATACTTTATTTCCATCTTTTTTATGACATCCTCTTTTTTTCCATCCTCATTGCATGTCCATACCTTCTCACCCTTGCCCTATGCCCTTGCCCTATGCAGAGACTGGTCTAAAGAATCTATCGCGAGACAAGCGCCTTATACCACATGACCACCGGTGAGTAAACCACCATTATTTTTCCAGATAGGTACATAAAGGTATTGTATCTGACCGGATATGGACATACCGTGTAATAATATCACGCGGAAGATACTGGATATAGACGCGAAAGAGCGAATTCTCTAAATATCAATCGAAGCACTCACTCCGACTGACTGTAAAGGAAAGGAAGGTGAAATGAAAGTCGGGCCAACGACCAGGGAACATCGATAGATATCATGCACGACTCGTGATCGCGTCTACATTTCGAGCGGCTGTTCTCCGTGCAGCGCTAAGTCAGTCACGTGGCGTGTCGACAGGTTAAGCAGGGTAGCTCCAGTTTATTTAGGAAGAGCCTCAATCAGACACAAGCAAAAGCTTCTTTTTATATCACGTCGTTCAGACGTGGTGATCGAGGCTCGAATATAGGTCAGGTGAACTAAGGTTGGTTTTCCATTCTCCGCGCAAGCAAATGCGTGTACGCTTCCTCTAAATATAACCTTCATAATACCCTAAAATCACTAGCGTAATTAGTAAATAAGTGTCATAGCCCGAAAGGGCAAGAAGACGCGATGTTGGCGTGTGGCTACAACCCAAAGCAACGCGCATCTCTGTCCAAAAAGAATACTAATTAAGTCGGTAAGGGACGCAGCCGTACGTCCTCCACCATTTTTACTTACTCGTACTAATATTTTTAGTACATTTTCTGCTGCCGCGGCGCGTACCCAAAACAAAAGTGTGCCACAAAAAAAAAAAACTTGTCGAGTGGACCATGAGCTTAAAATAAGTTTACGGAACACTACCTTATACCCAGGGACGTCCCACGAAATACAATTTGAAGGGAGTAAAGAAAGTGAATTTCCCAACTCTAGACTAGACGTTCTCTGGTATTAGAAGTCTCAGGTTGGCCAGGGAAAGTAAAAGAACAACGTTGAGAACCTTGGAGGGTTTGTGGGGGTTCTTCCCCGCCAAAGTTGTAAAATTTGAAACGTAATTGGGCCTAAAAATGTAGGTTTTAGACAAGTGTATTTAAAGTTATTTTTTAATGATGGATTTTTCCAATTACATGTGTTATTTGTTTTGACATTCATTGCGTCCAGGAAAACTAATACGTTTCGGCTCGTAAATACTCAGGATTTATCAAGTGATCAATTAAAACATTTGCATACCTTCTTAAGTCTACTATTAGCTGAACTTTCTATACAATCTACTTTAGAAGGTATCTCCTTTCAAATTATAGTGTGAGTCATGAAGTTGGGAGTTTTAATTTTAAGAGAAATAGGGATCGACAGTTGGGAAAGTAAGGATTTGTTTGTCAAGCCTGAGGTAAAGAACTTTCGTAATTGAAAGTACTGTTTACATAGTAATTCTAGAATTTTCATTCAAGATCTCAAATCTTCACAAAATTCCCAGACTTTCAGCTTTCAACATTGGGGGGAAAGGGGGGGACGTCCTTGCTTATTAACCCATTCGATTATCGAAGCGGTTCAGTTAAACAAGTAAGTAATTAGGATTATAATTATAATATTCAGTGATATTTAAACCTAAAAGTCTGTTCTGAGTAGGAATTGTTTTCTAGAAAGGCCTTTTTCCCTACCAGAAAGCTTATTATATTAAGTAGGTATATTGTAGGATTAAAAGACCTTTCCAGAGAGTAATTCCTACCGTGAATGCAGTATACAAACGCATGTGCAGATGAGATTATACACAACACAAGTTGTCACATCAAACAGTGGTTTAACCCACTACGGTGACAGCATGGTCTAAGGAGTCACACTCGATAGCAACTAGATCGCCAATGACGGGAGAGATCGGGTTTAAATTCAAATCGTGTGTACTGTGTGTGATTTTTTCCCTTAACAGGCTTACTACTCTCCACGCAAATGCGGTTACATTTCACATCCTCATCTCATCAGTGTAAATATGTGAATAGCCTGAACGGGTAACACACACACAAAAAAGTATCATAGGGCGATATTAGGTGAACTGGATAGAACTAGCTCAAGATAAGGGATAGGGTGTAATGAGGTGGACTGGATAGAACTATCTCAAGATAGGATAGGATGTAATGAGGTGGCTGGATAGAACTAGTTCAAGAAGGAATAGGGTGTAATGAGGTGGACTGGATAGAACTAACTCAAAAGAGAGATATAGTGTAATGAGGTGGAACTGGATAGAACTGGTTCAAGATAGAGAAAGGGTTTAATGAGGTGGAATGGATAGAACTAGTTCAAGATAGTGATTAGGGTGTAATGAGGTGGACTGGATAGAACTATCTCAAGAGAGAGATAGGGTGTAATGAGATTAACTAAACGCCGCTTAGAACCAACCAACTAAAGGTCAGGTCATAACAACAATTAAACTAAGTAAAAGGGAAAGGTTTGTCTATTCAAGCTGTGTGCACGAGGAAAGCAGAGTCATGCACGCAGCCATACGTGACCTGCGCAGTAGCAGACAAACGTAGCTGGAGAACAGAGCATTGATTCTCTCCTACACTCGCTAGGGTTGGTTGAGGGGAGAGAGGGGTGGGGGGTCACCGCACAAAACGACGGTGACATTATCGGAGCTGACATTCTACTCACTGCGGACAATGTACTCATCTGGAGACTATAACTTACAACATAATGTAGGATTTTGGTAGAAAGAAACCTTTTTGCAGTCAAAATTTGTGACGTTTTAATATGTTGGGTGGGGGGGTTTTTTTGGTCACCGTGTCTTACTACACGTTCGGGTTACCCATTTATGTACTAATTACCCTAATGTGCTAGGGATGAGGAAAGTTGAATTTTGAGTAAGTACACCTGAATTTGCGCGGAGGGAAAAGGGAACACAATTTGGGGGGGAATAAAAAACACCCATGTACATCAAAATAAGGATTCGAACCCCAATCTCCCCCATCAACGGCAGTCCATTCTATTTCGAGATTAACGTCTTACAACATAATAATTATTAGTGTTATATTTTAAAGATTTATTTTTTTTACTACCCGTTCCGTTTATACACTAATTACGCTAATGGTTTTAGGGAGTAGGGAGGTTAAATTAATAGTAAAGGTACACGTATTTGCGTGGAGGGAGAGTGGAAAACGATTTTGGAAAAACCAACCTTAGTACACCAGAATGAGATTCGAACCCAGTTCTCCCCATCATCTCCAGTCTAGTCTATTGCGAGAGTAGCGCGTTAGACCAGGGAGCCACCGAAGCAGGTATATAGGTATTATTAAGGTCTATGAAAACTGATTATAGCTTATAGCATGACTTGGCGTATGAACGCGTGAAAGTAGATATAGTAGCTTTTCTAAATGTCAGTCCAATTAAAATTGGCCTGGCTGTGTGTCTGTAGCTAAGCGAACACACACACGGCAATATCGATCACGAAGCTTATCAACTACCTTCCCCCTTCACCTCCAAAACCCGAGAGCCTGGCTTCGAGACCGGACGCCTCGCTTTTAATTAATCGTCCCCGTCAGTAGAGTTAATGGGGTCTTGAACCGAGAGGCGAGCACGTCACAGCACAGAGGTATCGCTGGTTCGATTACCGGAGAATCAATCATGAAACAGGAGAGGGGGTGGGGGGTGAGAATCACGGAAGGGGGTGGGGCGCATTGGATCAATGTTTAGACGATTACTTGACAGAACGTGTCGTCACGTGACATACACTCAGGTATTTGGTTAAAAGAACCTTCTTTAAAATACAAACATATTTTTTTCCCAGCGAACATTGTTTACGGTTTACTTTTGTGTCTGTGTGTGTGTGTCTGTGTCTGTGTGTGTGTGTCTGTGTGTGTGTGCGTGTGTCTGTGTGTGTGCGTGTGTCTGTGTGTGTGCGTGCGTGTGTCTGTGTGTGCGTGCGTGTGTCTGTGTGCGTGTGTCTGTGTGTGTATGTGCGCGCGTGTGTGCGCGTGTGTGTGTGTGCGCGTGTGTGTATGTGTGTGTCTGTGTATGTGTGTGCGCGTGTGTGTGCGTGTGTGCGCGTGTGTGTGTGTGTGCGTGTGTGTGCGCGTGTGCGCGTGTGTGTGTGCGTGTGTGTGTGCGTGTGTGTGTGCGTGTGTGTGCGCGCGGTTTCATAATTTATCGTGATAATATCGATCGTAAGTGATAATTTCTGATCACATGACCTGACGTATAGATACGTAAAAGTAGATCTAGTAATTCTTCTAGACTCTAGCTGTTGGATAAAATTCTTCCTGTGAAAACTGGACTGTAATAGTATTCTCAAAGCACGTGGCGATGGTTGTTGACCACAAAGGACCTTGGTTTGTCTCTGGGAGATGCTAGAATAAAGTGACTTTTTTTTCTTCTCTCTCTCTGCATTATCTGTGACAGCAATTCTAAAATTCCTGATGAAAGCCCATAAATGTAGTTGCCATTTAAATGATACAACATACACACGATAGTCAAGTTTCTATCAAAGACGCCCTTAAAATACGAGGGAAGAATGAGTCCTGGACACGGGAAGAATCCTGGATAGTTCAGTGGTAAGAGCATTGGCCAAAGGTTCCCGGTTCGATTTCCGCATCCAGGTGTCATTTTTCAGTTTAAATAACATGAGATATATAAACATATAGTCTGTTTGTGATAGGTTTTTACCTGGATGACAGTTCTAAAATCATCTGGCTAGGTTTTGGGTTGCCAACATTTGTAAACGATCACTGTTTTGTTATAGATATTAAGTTTTTTAATTATATGTTATATTTTACATTAAAAATAACGTAAACTTAAGTTTTCTCACATTATTTCATTGCGTTTAATAATTTATTTTTATCCAATCCGAAACAATATCTTTAAAAAAAACTCTGTGCTGGGGGTCCGGGGTTCAATCCTCGGTCCCGGCACAGATTTATCTGATTGCAAAACCCTTCCTTCACCTCTGACAAGACGTGTATTAATCACAACTTGTGAATGTGTAGAATGCCAGACCTCCACCGTGGTTCGGATTTCACGTTAAACTGAAGGTCCTCCATTTCATCTCACAATCACCCTACCATTACACATTAGCGTAAGTGCGTATAACCCGAACGGGTAGTAAGACGCGGTGCTAATAATAATAATTTAAAAAAACATAATTGAATGTACTTACTCTTCGTTTTGGAATGTTATCCATGATGTGTAATATAGTGCATACATTAATACCTTTTAATACAGACATCGTATTTACTCGAAAAAGAGAACATACTTGTCTTTTATATATATAATAAATTATTTTATGATTATTTTATCGTATTTTGAAATATCAAACTGAATAAATTATTTTTATCCACTGCGTTGGTGCATCAGTGTAAGGAACTTGTTTCTATCACATTCAATCAAATGGTTTAAATTCGCCGGTCACCATTTTGAAGCTATATTCATTCGACCTTTTGTGAAAGTGCTGTGAATAATAATTTTTTTTAAGTGGAATAAAACAATAAATAAGCTTTGTGCCCGACCTCAAATAAATATATAAACAATATTGGCCTAAATTACTATGGTTAACTATCAAATTCATACCTTACCATACGTTTTCATTATAGCTATCCAAAGTGTCAGATGTCAGCTGTTAGCGTATGGATACACTAGAGACTATTTCTAGTAATTTTATAAGTTGTCATCCAAGTAAACTAAGGTCGTGAATGTACTATATATAAATATGTGAGGGATATAGTACATGAAAGTAATGAAATACCCCACGTATAGTTAAAGACAAGGAAACTAGTAGATATGAGTGATAAATACTCTTCACTAACTTTTGTAGGTTTGTTAACATATTTTACACCTAAGGCTGAGCCTACCTATAAATTCATGGTTCTAAACAAACATTTTTAATTAATAAATATATAATTCAATATTGTAGTTTCTTAATTATTTGAGTAACATATCTTGGCATCTTTCATAATTTTTATAGAATTTTAATACCACGTAAAAAAAATGAAAAATTGTTGCCAACATTTTTCTCTTTCAATGAATTTTAAATGGGGGGAGGGGGGGAATATCATGGATTTATTGATTTTATTTGAGAAATTGATATCAATGGTTTGTTTATAGCACGTCATTTAATGAATAATGTATTCATCTTTTTAAATGTATTTTTAGATCCAGGTTAAGTTCAATCAAAACGACGACCATATTTAACTCTTAACGACTGACAAAAAAAAATACTTTAGTAAAGAATACATGGTTTCAAATAAAACTACTCCTACAAATACTCGTAGTTATTTTAGTAGATAATAGGTGCTGTTAGTGTGATAATTTACAAGTCAGTGTCGTCTTGCGACAGTTGGTTAACCTGCTGTAGGAATCTTTAAGACAGTAGGGCTAATCAATGTGACCGATGACCTCGCGCCGATAATTTAAATAAAATGCGTCTTGGAAACAAATACTACGTACTGTGGAATAAAAAAGGGTACAAGTCTAATAATATTTTACAATTTGCTTATTAGAATATTATAAACATCTTAAAAATTCTGTCTGTGCTCATACACAGGTGGCTACAAAGTTTTTATAATATAATTCCCGACTTTCTTGGACATTTAAAAAAAAATTACCACTTAAAACGCTTAAAATTTTTCTTTCTACATGGAACACATATTTTCGAGAGCCATCCTAAGAGTTATTTATTCACTATTTAATGTTTTAAGTTAACGTTAAGAAATAAAAGCCCTCACTTTTGTTTAAATTTGTATGTGCAGAATTATTAAGTATTTAAAATCCCTGACTTTTCCAGGTTTTTCCCTGTCTGTAGCCACCTAGCCATAAATTTGCCCGAAAATAAACATTTGCTCTAAAATTAGGAGATCTAGAGAATATTTAATGTGGGAGGTTAACTGTACCTTTCCCTATACTGTAGCCTGCAGAAAACTGAATTCAAGCTGGACCACAACATTGTAAAAAAAAAAGTACAAAATTTTGTTTGCACCATTTATTTGTGCTTCGTTTGTGCTCGAAGATGAACATGTGTGCTCTAAAGGTGCGTAGTCACTTGAGCATTTTACTCCGAACGAACAGAACAAGCCGAAAACACCCCGAACAAATGATATGTCCGAATATCCCCGAGCATTCAGACCATTTGTTGGTGCTCGATTTTCTCCCGCCAATTTTGCCACGAACAGGCCAACTGGAGCTCAGTCCAAAAATTGATTTGATAGTGGCAGCAGATTCTTTGTGCCGTAAGCATCGACTAAAAAGAATAAAGAGGGACAGGGAAATGTGGATAAGGGGGCATTTTTTTTTTGTAAACTGCAAAATACATAACTTTTAAGGGGAATGGACGAAATAAATTTCACCCGAATGTCATCTCAAGACTTTTGAGATTTTTGGTTAACCTTGTCGGCCATAAAATTGCGAAGTAGTACACAAAGTTCCGTAAAGCAATACCAGAGAAAGATCGTTTGGAACTAACGTTACGTTTTTTAGCAACGGACTCACTTGCAAGCTTGCAGTACCTGTTCAAGATTTCAAAACAACGTAATGGTGTTAATAGTTATGGAAACTTATGTCGCATTGAACGAAGCACTCCATTGCATCAAGGTAGGCATACTTCGTATGGGTTTTTTTTAGCACCACGTCTTACTAGCCGTTCGGGGTAGCGTTTGGCTCGTTCGGTTCCGCCCGTCGGACAGGTATTCGCTTGATCATTTTACTCCGAACTAACCGAACGCGCACGAACGAATGCTCAAGTGAATACACCCCTTAATATTAGACGTTTAAGAGAACATGTAATGTGGCGGGCTTACTTGAACGCAAGTTTTCTACAGGTTACGGCATAGGGAAAGCTCAAGTTGGCCCGTCACGTTAAATGTTAGCTAAAAGACCCAGATTGACAGCACAGCAGATCGAGCACATAAGTAGTCTAGGGTGGCTTCTCAGATCAATATGACCTTGAATAAGAGTGTAAACACGTCTCGTCACTTGGTTGTTTATACACCGTTTATGCTAAGAAGGGAGAAACTGTGAGGTAGAGTCCGAAGGTCCAAATTGTCAATGTAAAAATACCTAGATGGTAAAAAATGTTATTCTCTCCTGATGTTTTTTATTAGGTAAAAGAGTGATTATATGTTGTTTTTTTTATAATTCATGTTGCACTCTAATCTTAATTGGTCACAAGACCTAAAAAAAAAATTACTCTATGTTGTGTCTGCGAGTTATGAATGTTTTAAATTAATTAATTGTTGATTGTCAATAAAAAACTAGCAATAAAATGTTATTATTTTTTTAAACCCCTAGAATATGTTGTGACAATATACACGTGTCAACAATGCCAGAATGGTAAATGTGAGTAGTTTATAATTTTAACTAATGTAAGGTGTCGCGCGTGCGTGCGCGCGCGCGCACACACACACACACACACACACATATTAATTTATAGATTATAATTTCTGTGACGTTATATTGCTACCCATCCAAATAGCTATTAGTTCCTTCATACCAAGAACGGTCTCAATTATCGCAAACAGATATTGCCTCAGGCAGCCCATTAAGCTTAGGCTATGAAGAACCATACGTTGTTTTCGCTAAGAAGGGAGACTGTGAAACTATATACATCGTTTTCGCTAAGAATGGAGAACTAAACTTCTCAGGGAACCCCATTGGGTCAAAACACGGGGAGCAAAGACACAGCTCTTGGGTGTAAGCGCAAAATACCACTTACCAAATGGCATTTGGATTTAATGTCAGGCTTATCTATTCTGATTGGCCTGTTAGCAGTTAGGTTGAAGTTCTAAGTCCAGTCGGTGCACAGAGATATTTATTAAATGGTTTTCCACTCTCCTTTCACTCAAATTAGATTACATTTACTTTTAATTATAGATTACGCATTTCTAAAACCTTAAACTATCATTACTATAACTATATTTTTAATAATCTAAAATATCGGGTTAGGATTACACTGTTGATCACCAAAACTTGGCTACTTATTTTTAGACGTAATTCTTGATTTAACTATATTAACCATTGAGCCCAAACTGAAAAATTGTCAACTCTAGTATTAGTAAATTAATATTTACTCTAATTTTTTTTATAAAAAGGTTACCAACCTTTATAAACTGATGAAATCTGAAATTAGTTAAAAATAATAATCATAAGCTGAGTCTTATATTGAAAATTTTGGTTTTATAATAGGAATAGAAGAGTTGTCTGGAAAGATTGATAATAAATTTGAATTTTATAATTTCTACTTTAGCAAGAAATCTTAGAATAGAAAATAAATATAAAATCTGCACTTAAAAAATACAATAAAATTACAATATTATTTTAATTGTTTGGATAAAAATATCTTAAGTGGCACGCCATATTTTTTATAGGATGTGGTAGGCTATAAAATATTATCTTGATTGGTTGATATGGTTTTGACTCTAGGTGGAAATTTGTGGGTAAGACATAATTATTGTTATTTATATGTAGAAAATTTAAAGTAGTTATTTAATTACGACATACTGCGAACGTAGAGGAGCTCATTATTGTGGCTCTTTACAGATCGTAAAATGAACCAGAACTGACGACGGTGGCAAAAATTTAGCATTAAAAATAAATAAAAAATAATCCAATAGTTCCACAGTAATAGCAGATAGTATCCCAAATTTCAATCTTAGTGTTACAAAATGATAACATAAAATATTACAGCTAGTACAACCCAATAATTTTAAAATGACGACTTAAAAAAACATTATTTTCTGATAATTTAAAAATGTCAACATCATATAGGCTATAAAAATAATCCGATAGTTTCAAAATGATTAAAAATAATATCACAATTTCTACCATTTGATAGGATTAATAACAAATACAATATGATGGTTTCAAATGAAAGACAATCTATTCCATATTATAGTCCGATAGCTTCAAAATGATAGAAGAATAGAATATCACTACACTTATAATAGACAGTCTTAACGTAATGACAGAACATCTTATACATCTTTGGTAATTTGAAGTCTAACGCATTAGTTAATTTGCTATGGTATCTTCCTACTCAATCAAGGGTCCAGGATTTGATTCTTGGAATGGCAAAACAATGTATTATTGGTGAATTGTAGGTTTTCCTTTCACAATGGTAAATTAATGGCCAGGGGATGGATTTAAGCTAGTTTATAAGTCATGTATTGATAGAATATGACGGTTGATAAAGTGCATGTTAAATACCTTAAATAATAATATAATTCGTTACTTTCAAAATGCCAGTAGAAAATTTAACAACTCAAATAGCCTATTATTTCAAAATTACGATGGAAAAAATCACAGGTATAGAGTGATAGTATAAAATATACGATATAAAACATCACACCAAGTATAATTCAATAATTTCAAGATTACAACTTACACTATCACAACAAATATAATTTGATAATTTGAAAATGAAGAATGAATATACAACTCTCCTACAGTATCAAAATGATAATCGAAGATATCAAAACTCTTATGGCAAAAATATTTGATGGCATTATGACAGAAAATATCACACGACTTTGACTTTCGGTAATTACAAAATCACAATAGAGAATATCACAACAAATATAATCCGAAAGTTTCAAAATTAACACATAAACTAAATAATAGTTTCAAAATGACGATATAAAATAGGAAAATAATTACAATTTGCAAATCTCATTGTATGCTTATAGTTTCAAAATGATGATATAAAATTTTAACTAATAATAATCCAATTGTTTAAAATTAATGACAAAAGTTCTCTTAATTTGTATAGTTAAGATGTTTAAAATTAACGTTAACAATCCCAAGTTATATAATCTAAGGGTTTAAAATGGCTAAGAGACAACATTAATATGTATCTAAACAAATATTTTATAAGTGACAAAACAAACTATTACAATTTAAACAATACATCATCAATGATTTTAAAATAGGGACACAAAATTTCCCAATCTATTTTATTTTATTGTTTCAAAATGATGATTATATTACAACAGGTTAATATCAGAATTTATAGATATCAATATATTTTCAAAGTAATTTCAAAAACCCTCAATATCTAAATAATACAATAGTTTATTAAAGTTTGTATAACAATATAGTTTATAAAATGACAAAAAAAAAATCACGCCGTAAATAAATAAATAGTTTTTAAATGATGACCGATAATATCTCATATTAAATATTTATATTGCTTCAAAGTTAGTAAAGAAATAAAATCACACTTCAGCTAATTAATAAGATAGTTTAAAATTAACGGGAAAAAGTATCGCTTATTTAAAAATGGAGACAGAAAAAAAAGCTTTGGAAAATAAAGTTTAATATTTTTAACATGGTGATATCAACAGTTGTTGAATATCTGTGAAGAGCTTAAGAGCATTAGATTACAAACTTTTTAAATGAAGAGAAAAATAAGTCAATAAATTCCAGGACACCATTGACAGACATTTAAGAATTCATTTTGAGTTCACCATGTGAGGAATATCAAATTTTAGGTTTCTACTGGAGAAATATTTGATTTCTGGTTACCTAAGACATGTTTTGATATTTTAAAAAAATGTAAAAATACTGTTCTTAACTATTGGTCTCGACACGCTCACCTTAATCTTCTATTGAGCATGTACTTACATTAACTTTACATTCTTAATTTAATAAACTTGTAGTTTTGAAAAGAGTAAACATCGCTCCCTGTATATTTTTTAATTTCACTACAGTCTTAATATTTCTCTTTCACTTTCAAGTTGAAATATCTATATTAATAAAAGCCTAAAGTTACATGTATGTATATATTATATATAATGTCCATGGAGTTTTAGTACATTATACTCAAACTTAAAGTGTTAATAAAACCTATCTAAATATCATGTTTGTTCTTTTTTTTACTATAGTATAGACATATCCTCTCTACTAGGTTATAGACTGTTGCTGACATGATTTGACAGGAATGAACAGGTCTGGTTGTCTGAACAGAGTTTTAAAATTTATTTTCAAAAGTTACATGGGTTATGGTTATACAACAAGAAAGATTAATGATTGTGCTGAAAAGTTCAATTGAGTTTGCATTGGTAGTGACCATTGAAGGTTTGAAAGTTATATTTTTATCCAAATAATTACTTAGCGTAGATTCAAGACGCGGTGTTCTTTTAGACCTAGGTGTGTCGGCTTCAATCAGTAGAAATGTGTGTGCTATAGCGACTTTGGATTATAGGCCTATGTGTACCGTTCGCCGTTATTAAACCTTCTATCCTCTACTAGCAGTAGTTAAAAATTTAATTCATTAGTATGCACACTTGAAAGCTTAAACCATGTTAAGTTAATAAAATATCATTATATAGGCCTATCAACTATAATGTCCTATTATTTCCATGACATCATCAATAGGAAAAACTAACTTACTAACAGCACAACAAAATGGACCCTAGCTTTTTTTTAGCATACTATAAATTTGTACATAGACCTAAGTTAACTACCATTATTGTTTTTTAACTCTTAAATTTTATGTTTTGGTTATATCCATAATCGTGCGAACCAATTAGATAGTCAAAATACTTGGTCCAAGGTACGTGCACCAAGCAGTCGGCCGATAAATACAATATACTTACTTACTCGGGAACTCTATAAAGTTTATTGCCAAGACCGACACCTATCCCTATCCTAAGCTAGTTCTATCCAGTTCACCTCACTACACCCTATTTATTTCAGGTCCACCCTCCCATCTTTGTATTGTATAAATATATTTTGGGTAGAGAAAGCCTACACAGTATTTTGAGATAATAAAAAACACATCACCGAGCGGCGTCATAAATTAGATCTATATCTATCATAAAAAGGATGTCAGCCATTAGAATATTATAATTATTTCCGAAGATGATTAAAACTCCTCTTTAACATATCCATGGCTTCTTGATTAGGTACTACTGCTTGACACTTAGATTGTGTTTTATTTCCAAGACATTTGTTTGATATGACATGTTAGATTTCAACTATATAAACCAGACTTTGTTTGATAAGTTAGGTTTGATTTGTTTGTGTTTAATCATGTATTCGAGATATTTGTTTAATATACCAAGTTAATTTTGTTTGTGTGTTTAATAATTTGTTAGGTTAAAAAACGAACTTATAACTTTCCTTAACCAATGAGTTTATGTTAAAAGCAATAATTTTATACTCAAACTTAAAGCATTATTACCAGGGTCTAACTCTACTCTACTCTGGGGACAATACGCCATTCCAACATCAGATGAGCTTTCTCTCTCTCAAGATCAAATTTGAGTTTTGGTTTAAGTTTTTACAAATTTATCTCACACAATTAAAAATATATTTATTTATTGGAATTTTAATTTACAAAAAATATTTTTTTCTACAAATACTTTAAATATGTATTCATACAAGCATAGCTCACACCATGAAAAGTATACTTAGGATATTTATTTACACAAATCAAAGTTGTTTTTTTAAAAGTATATCTCATACTATGAAAAGTATACTTGGATATTTATTTACACAAATCAAAGTTTTTACAAATTTATCTCATACTATGAAAAATATATTTATTTACACAAATCAAAGTTTTTACTAATTTAAATCACACAATTAAAAATATATTTATTTACACAAATCAAAGTTTTTTTTACCAATACTTTAAATATTTATTTATTGGAATTTATATTTACAAAAATAATTTTTTACAAATACTTTAAAATATTTATTTATACAAACATAGCTCACACCATGAAAAGTATACTTGGAATATTTATTTACAAAAAAATTATAGTTATATAATATATATATTATGGAAACACTAATCAATTTCTTGAGTTCGTAGCGGGAATAGTGACCTCGGTACTAATTTATAAAGTCCAGTTTAAAAAATTATTTTAACATATATGTACAGATGGTATATACAAACAAGTAATTCTATTTTACTAGAAATAACCAGGTAGGTGGAGATTTAAAAATATCCTGGATGCATAAAATATGCTTGTTTTCATGCAGAAAAAAATCTCAAATCTTTGTCGGTGGAACTGTCTAGAGTGAAAGATGATTATTCAGCCCGTCTAAAGGGTCACCTTTCTAGTCGTGGCGACTGCGCTTACAAGGACTCTTATACCCAAACGGTAACGTATTATAATCATCGGTTATCCGCCGTTTGGTGTATACCGGCCGGTAGACTTTATTCTGCGAAACGGTACATACAGTCGCAAGTTAAAGTTAATGTAAGTACATGCTCAATAGAAGATTAAGGTGAGCGTGTCGAGACCAATAGTTAAGAACAGTATTTTTACATTTTTTAAAAATATCAAAACATGTCTTAGGTAACCAGAAATCAAATATTTCTCCAGTAGAAACCTAAAATTTGATATTCCTCACATGGTGAACTCAAAATGAATTCTTAAATGTCTGTCAATGGTGTCCTGGAATTTATTGACTTATTTTTCTCTTCATTTAAAAAGTTTGTAATCTAATGCTCTTAAGCTCTTCACAGATATTCAACAACTGTTGATATCACCCTGTTAAAAATATTAAACTTTATGTTTCTAATGGGGAGGTGTTTGATTTTTGGTTGAGAAAAATTTATATGGGGAACTGGCGCGTGCCAAATGTATATTTGTTTCGTTTGAGAAAGAGGTTTTTAAATTAAATCTGTGTTAATTTTGAACTATTTATTTTCCAAAGCTTTTTTTTTTCTGTCTCCATTTTTAAATAAGCGATACTTTTTCCCGTTAATTTTAAACTATCTTATTAATTAGCTGAAGTGTGATTTTATTTCTTTACTAACTTTGAAGCAATATAAATATTTAATATGAGATATTATCGGTCATCATTTAAAAACTATTTATTTACGGCGTGATTTTTTTTTGTCATTTTATAAACTATATTGTTATACAAACTTTAATAAACTATTGTATTATTTAGATATTGAGGTTTTTTTAAATTACTTTGAAAATATATTGATATCTATAAATTCTGATATTAACCTGTTGTAATATAATCATCATTTTGAAACAATAAAATAAAATAGATTGGGAAATTTTGTGTCCCTATTTTAAAATCATTGATGATGTATTGTTTAAATTGTAATAGTTTGTTTTGTCACTTATAAAATATTTGTTTAGATACATATTAATGTTGTCTCTTAGCCATTTTAAACCCTTAGATTATATAACTTGGGATTGTTAACGTTAATTTTAAACATCTTAACTATACAAATTAAGAGAACTTTTGTCATTAATTTTAAACAATTGGATTATTATTAGTTAAAATTTTATATCATCATTTTGAAACTATAAGCATACAATGAGATTTGCAAATTGTAATTATTTTCCTATTTTATATCGTCATTTTGAAACTATTATTTAGTTTATGTGTTAATTTTGAAACTTTCGGATTATATTTGTTGTGATATTCTCTATTGTGATTTTGTAATTACCGAAAGTCAAAGTCGTGTGATATTTTCTGTCATAATGCCATCAAATATTTTTGCCATATGAGTTTTGATATCTTCGATTATCATTTTGATACTGTAGGAGAGTTGTATATTCATTCTTCATTTTCAAATTATCAAATTATATTTGTTGTGATAGTGTAAGTTGTAATCTTGAAATTATTGAATTATACTTGGTGTGATGTTTTATATCGTATATTTTATACTATCACTCTATACCTGTGATTTTTTCCATCGTAATTTTGAAATAATAGGCTATTTGAGTTGTTAAATTTTCTACTGGCATTTTGAAAGTAACGAATTATATTATTATTTAAGGTATTTAACATGCACTTTATCAACCGTCATATTCTATCAATACATGACTTATAAACTAGCTTAAATCCATCCCCTGGCCATTAATTTACCATTGTGAAAGGAAAACCTACAATTCACCAATAATACATTGTTTTGCCATTCCAAGAATCAAATCCTGGACCCTTGATTGAGTAGGAAGATACCATAGCAAATTAACTAATGCGTTAGACTTCAAATTACCAAAGATGTATAAGATGTTCTGTCATTACGTTAAGACTGTCTATTATAAGTGTAGTGATATTCTATTCTTCTATCATTTTGAAGCTATCGGACTATAATATGGAATAGATTGTCTTTCATTTGAAACCATCATATTGTATTTGTTATTAATCCTATCAAATGGTAGAAATTGTGATATTATTTTTAATCATTTTGAAACTATCGGATTATTTTTATAGCCTATATGATGTTGACATTTTTAAATTATCAGAAAATAATGTTTTTTTAAGTCGTCATTTTAAAATTATTGGGTTGTACTAGCTGTAATATTTTATGTTATCATTTTGTAACACTAAGATTGAAATTTGGGATACTATCTGCTATTACTGTGGAACTATTGGATTATTTTTTATTTATTTTTAATGCTAAATTTTTGCCACCGTCGTCAGTTCTGGTTCATTTTACGATCTGTAAAGAGCCACAATAATGAGCTCCTCTACGTTCGCAGTATGTCGTAATTAAATAACTACTTTAAATTTTCTACATATAAATAACAATAATTATGTCTTACCCACAAATTTCCACCTAGAGTCAAAACCATATCAACCAATCAAGATAATATTTTATAGCCTACCACATCCTATAAAAAATATGGCGTGCCACTTAAGATATTTTTATCCAAACAATTAAAATAATATTGTAATTTTATTGTATTTTTTAAGTGCAGATTTTATATTTATTTTCTATTCTAAGATTTCTTGCTAAAGTAGAAATTATAAAATTCAAATTTATTATCAATCTTTCCAGACAACTCTTCTATTCCTATTATAAAACCAAAATTTTCAATATAAGACTCAGCTTATGATTATTATTTTTAACTAATTTCAGATTTCATCAGTTTATAAAGGTTGGTAACCTTTTTATAAAAAAAATTAGAGTAAATATTAATTTACTAATACTAGAGTTGACAATTTTTCAGTTTGGGCTCAATGGTTAATATAGTTAAATCAAGAATTACGTCTAAAAATAAGTAGCCAAGTTTTGGTGATCAACAGTGTAATCCTAACCCGATATTTTAGATTATTAAAAATATAGTTATAGTAATGATAGTTTAAGGTTTTAGAAATGCGTAATCTATAATTAAAAGTAAATGTAATCTAATTTGAGTGAAAGGAGAGTGGAAAACCATTTAATAAATATCTCTGTGCACCGACTGGACTTAGAACTTCAACCTAACTGCTAACAGGCCAATCAGAATAGATAAGCCTGACATTAAATCCAAATGCCATTTGGTAAGTGGTATTTTGCGCTTACACCCAAGAGCTGTGTCTTTGCTCCCCGTGTTTTGACCCAATGGGGTTCCCTGAGAAGTTTAGTTCTCCATTCTTAGCGAAAACGATGTATATAGTTTCACAGTCTCCCTTCTTAGCGAAAACAACGTATGGTTCTTCATAGCCTAAGCTTAATGGGCTGCCTGAGGCAATATCTGTTTTCGATAATTGAGAAAAATTATAGACCGTTCTTGGTATGAAGGAACTAATAGCTATTTGGATGGGTAGCAATATAACGTCACAGAAATTATAATCTATAAATGAATATGTGTGTGTGTATGTGTGTGTGTGTGTGTGCGCGCTCATGCGCGACACCTTACATTAGTTAAAATTATAAACTACTCACATTTACCATTCTGGCATTGTTGACACGTGTATATTGTCACAACATATTCTAGGGATCTAAAAATAATAACATTTTATTGCTAGTTTTTTATTGACAATCAACAATTAATTAATTTAAAACATTCATAACTCGCAGACACAACATAGAGTAATTTTTTTTAGGTCTTGTGACCAATTAAGATTAGAGTGCAACATGAATTATAAAATAGGGATTGCATGAAAAAACCCATATAATTACTCTTTTACCTAATAAAAAACATCAGGAGAGAATAACATTTTTTTACCATCTAGGTATTTTTACATTGACAATTTGGACCTTCGGACTATACCTCACAGTTTCTACCTTCTTAGCATAAACGATGTATAGTTTCCAAACGGTGTATAGCCTAAGGCAATATCGGAGGATAAGAAAACAACATTGTGTAACCACAAGGAAAACACGTCAAAATTGTTTTGATAGAATCGTCACAATACACACTCTCTCAGTGGCAAAAGTGATCTGAGACGCCGCCCTAGAGTAGTCACATATGAGCACAAATAGAGCAAAAACGATCGAACAAATAAAAATATTTGCAATGTAACGGGCCAACTTGAGTTACGTCTAAAGAACCCAATAATTCTGCCAACCTGATGGCAGGAATTGACTAATTTATATAAAGTTAGCAACGTCATCTAATTAAAGAGCTGAAATCTCATCAACACGCCACGAGTTGGGGTAAGGCAGACCCTTAAAATTTTTTTAGCAACTTATTTAAAACATTTGCATAGTTTATAAATACATTTCGAGCAATAAAAAATTAATTTAACAAATCGGGGACAAAATCAGTCCGAGACATAAGTCTCATATGGGGGACACTCTTCGTAAATAGGGTATAAATGGTCGCCTTATGACAAAGAAGATACCATCTATACGCTTAGGAACGGGCATATCTGACAGCTTAAAAAAACTACTGGATCCACCTTCCCGTATTCGTACATCCGTTCATGTGATCTGCAGGGGTCACTTTTGACAGTATCAATTTCTATAAAATAACAATAATAATTATTAAGTTAAATGTTATCAACTTTGGTTACAAAAAGATTTTCTAAAAAGCCCTTTCTATGAAAAATGTACTGAACGGTGTATTTAAAGCAAGTTTCCCAGAACAATAATAAAAACAATAAGTGTAATAAAAGCCAGGTAGACCCTAACAATATTTAAATATGCTTCTTAGCTCAATTACTTAAAAGTTTACTGCCGCAATTACAAAAGTATGCCACCTATGCATATCTTAAACTAGTTCTATCCAGTCCACCTCATTACACCTTATCCATATATTGAGCTAGTTCTATCCAGTCCACCTCATTACACCCTATCCCTATCTTGAACTAGTTCTATCCAGTCCACCTCATCACACCCTATTCCTATCCTGAGCTAGCTCTATCCAATCCACTCATTACACCCTATTCCTATCTTGAGTTAGTTATATCCAGTTCACCTCATTACACCCTATCCCTATCTTGAGCTAGTTATATCCAGTCCACTTAATTACACCCAATCTCTTTCATGACCATTCTAATGTTATCTTCCTATCTGCGTCTAGGTCTTCCCAATGGGTTTGCCAGTCAGTATCCTGAACAAGGTTCTAGAATCTCCCATTCACGCTGTATGTCCTGCCCGTAAACTACGAGACTTGCTATTATCATAGTAATGCCTTGTGATGATTAAAGAATATCTAACTCATCATTATGTAACCTCCTCCATTCCCCACTAGCCTCATCCCTTTATGGACCAAATATCTTTTAAAGCACCTTGTTTTCGAACACACTAAATATATTTTCATGTCATGTCAGGTAAGAGACTACGTTTCACACCCATAGAGAACAACCGATTAAATTATTGTTTAGAATATTCTGCGTTTTACATTCCTTGACAGCCGGCAAAATGTCAACAACTTATTGACCGAGTAATAGTATGCATTTCCCGACTAGTTTTTTCTTTAATTTCCTCTCTACCATCGTTATTGCTAGTTAGAATTGTACCTAAATATTTCTCCTTTACCATGTCAAATTCTTCTAGCTAATACATATGTTTTCGTTAATTTGATAAATGACACCTGGAGATTAAACTCTAACTCTCAACTCAGGCGTCATTTTTTTTTCAAATCTACGAAGACGATAATTGATTGGGTCATATCCTTAACCTAAATATAGTTTACGCCTACAGAGCGTCACTAGTTATGTACAATATTGATTACACAAGCGGTGGCTTATCTCCATACATACATATTTCACGATTCGTACCCGAAACACTTGTCAGGCGGCTGTCATTCTGACGACCTTGGGCGGCCATTTTGGACCATCGATCTCCAAATACCCCGACCTCTCCCATACCGCTTTACCAACCCCTTTTCACAATACGAGAAAAGGTAAAAAAAAAAAAAGTAAGATACTGAATCGAGCAGGGAGAAAATTCACGGTCAAAAAACTTGTCAACCTTCACCATTACGCGCGAAAAAGATTTGCTATAGTTTATATTTGACGAATCACTTCTCTTACACTATTCTACAGTAGCCCCATGGCTTCTTTGGTGCTGACTGACAGTTCACAGCTGACTTCTGACAGTCAACATTTAGGTATATACCTAAATTTTGACTGTCAGAAGTAACAACTGCTAAACACATGTTTTTTGCAGATCATATGGTTCGGCGTAGGGATACATAATTTGGTCTGGTAGCTTTTCAAAGCCGTCAGAAGTCAGCTGTGAGCTGTCAGTCAGCACCACAGAAGCTAAAACTGAGGTATATTTGGTCTAAAGGTACATTTAAAATACGCGCGCTTTTAGAACAAGATCTACTTTTATTTATATATTATTTTTAGCACCGCATCTTACTTCCAGTTCGGGTATCACGCTTATGTACGAGTAATTATGTACTAATTACGCTGAGGGCTTTAGGGATTAGGTAGGTTATATTTAAAGGAAGTGTACCCGCATTTGCGTGGAAAGTGGTAAACCATTTTGTAAAACCATCCTCATACCACCCGACCGATATTTTAGCCTCGATCTCCCCGTCATCGGCAGTCTAATCTAAAGCGAGAATAGCGCCTTAGACCCAAATTCTATTTTTTATACAGTAGATTAAGACACGGATAACCAAAATTAACCGTGCTCGTTTGAGTCGTGACCCGCATCGTACGAGCCCAGGACGACAGCCACCAAACCCGCCTGGTTATGACTGTAGACATAGGGGTTCTAACCCCGTCCGGGGTGAACTGTTGTGTTAATTTCCTCAATGATTTTCCCCTAGATCCCTTTACTAAAATTATTATCGTACATTTCCCTTTACAACAAAGTGACCATCTTTACTTTCTCGTAAGAGAAAGTATTGTGATTGTGAGAATGTTCTACCTCCAGATTATGATGAATCTTGAAGTTGTATGTGCCCTTTCCATCCTCACCCCCCCCCCCCCCCAATTTTACAATTTGGGGGTTGCAGCCAAAACCATTTTGATGGATTTCTTTCAAATTTTATATTTAAATGTTAACTCAGAGCATTTTTGTTTAAATTTTTATTCTACACTTCAAATTAAGGGTAATTTACAAATTACAAATTTTTTGAAACTTAGTTTTTTTTTAAATAGTTCCAACAATTTTGTTCAAAATGCACATCTAAGGAACGTTTTACATAATAAATAACACCAGATAGGGGGCCTAAATAACCGCAAAAAAAAAAAAAGAAATGTGTCCAAAAAAATACATAAATTGAGTTATTTACAAATCCATAGTCCCTATACTCTATATACACACGTATCATTTACTAACTAAAAAAATCTAATTGTTAAATACAAATGTGTAACGTCACTTTTTTTTTAATCGCGGATAGGAACCAAGTTCTGGATTATAAAATAGTTTTGTTTTCTCCTGAAATTTTTGTTTTTTTGGACACGTTTCCTTTGTGCAGTTAGCAATTAATTTATTGAAGAAAATAAGTTATGCGACTGATATCCATACACCGACTGACCTTGCTGCGAGTTTTCCCACGTGGGCAATGAACTCTTATAAAGCACCTGTGTCGTACCAGCGAGGAATTTACGACTCTGCTTGTGGGAACCCCCGGTGGGAGTGAAGTGACCATAATTGTTTCCTTGGCATTTTTCGGGGGGGACAGACATTCAAATCCCCGATGGAGGGTCAAAGAAGGGATAGTTCCATTTTTATTGAAAGAACTTTATCCGACAGCTGGAAATGTTTCTACAGTCCAATCTTCACAGGGATAGTCTTAACTGACAGCTAGAAAATCTACTTAGATCTAATTTTCATAGGACAAACATTTTCTGACAGCTAGAAATGATTATACAGTCTTACTTTCATAGTAAGAACCTTATATGACCCACCTCAGTGGCATAGTTGGCTAATGCACTAGTTTCGTGTTGAGCTAAACTGCCGAGGACGGGGAGATCAAGGTTCGAATCTCGGTCGGGTGAAATGAGGTTTTTTTTTGTGGGTTCACTTCCTCTAAATTCAACCTTTCCAATTCCTAATCCATTAGCGTTATTAATACTTAAGCGTATAGCCCAAACGGGTAGTAAGACGCGGTGCTAAATAAATAAAATAACTTTATCTGACAGCTAGAAAAGTTACTACAGTCCAACTTTCTTAGGAAGAACCTTATCTGACAGCTAGAAAAGTTACTAGTCCAACTTTCTTAGGAAGAACCTTATCTGACAGCTAGAAAAGTTACTAGAGTCCAACTTTCTTAGGAAGAACCTTATCTGACAGCTAGAAAATCCACTTAAGTCTAATTTTCATTGGAAGAACTTTTTGTTACAGCTAGAAAAGCTACCAGTCCCAACTTTAATGGAATGAACTCATCTTTTGGTGAATACCCACTTTTTTTTTTTAGCGCGTATTTGATTTAGGTTGGTGGATTCCCTTTCGAGTTTTCACTCATATTTTATCAATTTAAATTACTTGGATCTGTTAAGTGTCATTTTAAAGGCCAGCATAGTCCGTGCCGTGGGCTATGACCATAGAACGCCCCCCCCCCCTCCCTCCAGCAATGTGGACGGGGACATTACCCAATGGTTTTCTCTTATCGAACAGCAGATATCACGTGACTGGCGGAGTTTCGATTGAGTGACCGACCGTACTGTTGTACTTCCTGAACCGCACACAGCAGGAGGAAATCAATGTCGCCTTTCAGCTGACACGTTCATACGGACAAGTTGACGCGATTAAAATGTGAGGGGGGACGTTGGGAACGCAAAATTTAAAAATAAACGTCTGTATGTGGAAAGTAATAATAGTTATATCGTTATATTAATAATGATAATTTAAGTTTTACTAAGAAAATAATTATTTCCTAAGGGGTTATACATACACCACGTAACGCTTTTTTTTTAATCTTTTAATCCCCCCGAACCCCACCTCTCCACCCATGTAACATTTGTAGAAATTTAACCTAACTCCCACCTGTATCACATAACTTTTCTCACCAAAAGTAAATGTCATTTTTTTCATAGGAAATTTTTTGTGATATAAAACGAGGACTCAAGATTTAATATTCCATAAAATCTATTTTAAATGCTGATTATAAATGATTTTAGAGAGAGTATTTTTTATAATTTAAGGGTAAGTGCACATATACAGACTAGTATTTGGAAAGTTAAGAGTATTTCAGAAATTATTATCGGTCTTGCAAATTACAGTTTTGAATATATTACTATTCAAGTAGCAATAATACACACAAACTGTGTATGAGAGGATTTCACAAAAGTATATAATAACCACAATGCACTTCTCACATGTCCTTGGCGTTCAGACTTGGGTAGAAAATGGTATCCAAGCGCATTTGAGATATCGATACACAAAACGTGCTAAACTTACATTTTTAACGCTGTAGATATTCGGAAGTTATCACCGATAT
This sequence comes from Timema podura, assembly GCA_033556935.1. Taxonomy (NCBI): domain Eukaryota; kingdom Metazoa; phylum Arthropoda; class Insecta; order Phasmatodea; family Timematidae; genus Timema; species Timema podura. Next base: position 51,305,495 of record JAVRXN010000012.1, on the reverse strand, counting down.
AAGTCTGTTTATTAAAGGTGAAAACATGAACAGTAATATTATTTATCGACATTAGAATTTGAGTATAAGATCTGTGTTACTTAGGTAACACCTTGATTTACCCCACCCTCCCCTCATGTAACATAATGTAGACACTGGAGCTCCATCCACCCCCACCCCCTCACAAACCGTTACGTGGTTTATGGACGAACCCTCATGTCGACAAAATAGTGATTTTTCGCCAGGGCCACAGACAAATAAAATACCCAGACACTCAACCTCTATGTTAAAATGGTTGCGCTCCTTTTGGCAGCTTGAGTTTTTCACCACTAAGATCGCTGCGGTTAGTCCTATCATCACCCAGCAGCGACACTAGCGAGGCCCAGTGTTGAAGGACTCAAGCTGGCAAAAGGAGCGTAGCGAAACCCCCGTAAGGTTGAGAGTCTGTTTCTTACTTGTCTGTGGCCAGGGCCGGCACAAGGATGCTTTCAGACGATAAGACTTTCAGCCGTGCGCCGTGTACGGCACAGCACCGTGAATATCAAACGGCGTGACCGCGAAAAGCCACGACGCGGCTTTACGCCACGTTTCCCTTTTAGTTGCCGCCATGACCATACTTGAACAGTCACGAAAAATCGTTGAATATATACTAATTTAAAATAAAAAGTAAAAAAGCGTTCGTTCACGAGTCGCATAGAGTGGGTTCATCCTTTAAATCTCCAAAGACCATTTCCTGAAAGTCCGGGTTCAACTCCATGTTCCTGTAGTTTCCGTTCGTGACTTGAGCCGGTCTATTTGATACTATGGCTATGAATAGCAAAGATTTTTAATTGCGCGCTCGTAGAGTAGACTCCGTGTATAGACTTTCTATCAGATATTGTCACATTATAAAGACAAATAAAAACATAATCAAGTGGTTTTATTTATCGGATGAGTGAAGCAAGTGCTGCGCTTTGACTCCTCCGAGGGTGACCTGGCGGTCTAGGGGGTGAGGTGTCAGACTTCTGTGCTGGGGGTCCGGGGTTCAATCCTCGGTCCCGGCACAGATTTATCTGATTGCCCAAACCCTTCCTTCACCTCTGACAAGACGTGTATTAATCACAACTTGTGAATGTGAGGAATGCCAGGCCTCCACCGTGGTTCGGATCCCACGTTAAACTGTAGGTCCTCCATTTCATCTCACAATCACCGTACCATTACACATTAGCGTAAGTGCGTATAACCCGAACGGGTAGTAAGACGCGGTGCTAATAATAATAATGAACCTTCTAGCTGTCAACAACACCTCCCCCCACCGGGGATGGGGTGTACATAAGCGTTTAGCACGTACGGATAGTAGGACGCGGTGTTGAAAAAAAACCCAAGGTGTTACACATGTTGATTCGAACTAAACAACCGTTTATTTGTTACCGTACGGACTAGATGCAGCAGTCGAGAGACAGTTACCGAGGCAAGATCAGCTGGCGGTAGGATACAGAATAAATAACGGGAAGCCCACTCATGACTGCCTCCCTTGTGGAAAATTGGTCAAACAACACCGCCCTAGACATGACCGGTCGCAGTAAAATCTTCACATGTGTTGAGCAAAGGAGTTGTTGCGTCTGTGGTCTTCCGATCCCTCAGCTACCTCGGTAGATAGTAATTGTCTTCTCTAGGGATGTGTTTATAGTCGTCTCAACCATTCTCCCAGTATAGTAGCAAGCAGTTCAGGTTGAATGTGGGATCGACTGTGCCGTGTTTAGAGTATAGTCTCAACCATTCTCTCAGTATAATAGCAAGCAGTTCAGGTCGAATGTGGGATCGACTGTGTCGTGTCTAGTCTCAACCATTCTCCCAGTATAATAGCAAGCAGTTCAGGTTGAATGTGGGATCGACTGTGCTGTGTATAGAGTCTAGTCTCAACCATTCTCCCAGTATAATAACAAGCAGTTCAGGTCGAATGTGGGATCGACTGTGCCGTGTCTAGAGTCTAGTCTCAACCATTCTCCCAGTATAATAGCAAGCAGTTCAGGTCGAATGTGGGATCGACTGTGTCGTGTCTAGTCTCAACCATTCTCCCAGTATAATAGCAAGCAGTTCAGGTTGAATGTGGGATCGACTGTGCTGTGTCTAGAGTCTAGTCTCAACCATTCTCTCAGTATAATAGCAAGCAGTTTAGGTCGAATGTGGGATCGACTGTGCCGTGTCTAGTCTCAACCATACTTCCAGTATAATAACAAGCAGTTCAGGTCGAATGTGGGATCGACTGTGCCGTGTCTAGAGTCTAGTCTCAACCATTCTCCCAGTATAATAACAAGCAGTTCAGGTCGAATGTGGGGTCGACTGTGCCGTGTCTAGTCTCAACCATTCTCCCAGTATAATAACAAGCAGTTCAGGTCGAATGTGGGGTCGACTGTGCTGTGTATAGAGTCTAGTCTCAACCATTCTCCCAGTATAATAACAAGCAGTTCAGGTCGAATGTGGGGTCGACTGTGCTGTGTCTAGAGTCTAGTCTCAACCATTCTCCCAGTATAATAACAAGCAGTTCAGGTCGAATGTGGGATCGACTGTGCCGTGTCTAGAGTCTATTCTCAACCATTCTCCCAGTATAATAGCAAGCAGTTCAGGTCGACTGTGCCGTGTCTAGAGTCTAGTCTCAACCATTCTCCTAGTATAATAGCAAGCAGTTCAGGTCGAATGTGGGATCGACTGTGTCGTGTCTAGTCTCAACCATTCTCCCAGTATAATAGCAAGCAGTTCAGGTCGAATGTGGGATCGACTGTGCCGTGTCTAGAGTCTAGTCTCAACCATTCTCCCAGTATAATAACAAGCAGTTCAGGTCGAATGTGGGGTCGACTGTGCCGTGTCTAGAGTCTAGTCTCAACCATTCTCCCAGTATAATAGCAAGCAGTTTAGGTCGAATGTGGGATCGACTGTGCCGTGTCTAGTCTCAACCATTCTCCCAGTATAATAGCAAGCAGTTCAGGTCGAATGTGGGGTCGACTGTGCCGTGTCTAGTCTCAACCATTCTCCCAGTATAATAGCAAGCAGTTCAGGTCGAATGTGGGATCGACTGTGCCGTGTCTAGTCTAAACCATTCTTCCAGTATAATAGCAAGCAGTTTAGGTCGAATGTGGGATCGACTGTGCCGTGTCTAGTCTCAACCATTCTCTCAGTATAATAGCAAGCAGTTCAGGTCGAATGTGGGATCGACTGTGCCGTGTCTAGTCTCAACCATTCTCTCAGTATAATAGCAAGCAGTTCAGGTCGAATGTGGGATCGACTGTGCCGTGTCTAGTCTCAACCATTCTTCCAGTATAATAGCAAGCAGTTTAGGTCGAATGGGAAATTGGTTGACATCCGAAAATTGAATATATAATGTTTATATATATGTTCAATTTTCGGATGTCAGCCGATATACATATACACACCCATGTAATTATGTATTCCTTGGTTTGAGTCCAAGCTAGGGATTTTAGCAATACCACAATTTGACCCCGAATCTAATTCAAATTAGAAACTTCAACAAACCCTCCAGTAACTAAGACCATGATTTTAGTCTAAACATTAAATTTCCGTCGGACTTCAATTAGAATCTCATCCAAGTATAAACCAGGATTCTCACCAAAATTCTCAAAGGGGAGAGAATACTTTTAGAGTCTACTTGAAAAGAATACTAGAGGCACCAAACACAAAGCTAAAAGGCCATTCACTTAACTTCGCAATTAAATTAATTTAAAATAAATACTATAGTGCAAAATAAGATCTTAAGTACCTATTCATTATGGAACAAATCTAGAGTTTAATTCTTTAAAACGCTAGCTAATGATTTAAGTCGACAGACCCGTGAGAAAGAAAATAATGGCGATATTTAGCGGTGGAATAAAAAGCTAATCTGGCAACAATGGAATGGGGGGAGTCGAACCGTTATCCCCGCAAGTAATAAGCACATCGAGTCGAGAGGACCGGTATCTGAGATCGTCCGACAACGCTACGAGCCTCCCACGCCGAACAACGGCAGAGCCGGATACTCAGACCTGGGAATACGTTTGACAAACTCGCTAACCCGAGACATTAGGGCATTGGTTCCCAACCTGGGGGTCGCGGTATGTTTCGGGTGGGATCGCAATGGTTGTTTTATCACCGCGTATTACTACTAGTTACGCTAATGGTTTTAGGGATTAAAAAGGTTATAACTATAGAAAATGTACCTGCATTTGCGTGGAGGGAGAGTGTAAAATCATATAGGAAAAAACCCTAAGTGCACCCGATCAAGCTTCGAACCTCAATCTCCCCGTCATCGGCAGTCTAGTCTACTGCGAGGGTAGCACGTTAAACCACAAGGCCAGTCAATCGGGTATGCACTAATTAATTAGCAAAATGTGTTAAGGGTTAGGAAGGTTGAATTTATAAGAAGTGTATCAACATATGCGTGGAAAAATAGAGCATGGAAAACCACCTTCAGTACACTCAACCGGGATTCGAACCCTGATTTTCACGTCCTCAGCAGTCCATTCTATTGCGAGTGATGACGCTTTAGACCATTCGACCAATGAAGCTGGTAAATGTAGGTGATTAAAGCCTAAAATTGTCTGTGGATAAATTTCAGGGGGTCCGTGAATTTGTGGGAGCAACATTCTTCACACTGATATGTCTTTAAACAATAAAATTTGACTTTTTAACATGTCTATATATTATTAAATAAATAGGCCTATTTTGAATATTGTATTTCATAATACATAGACCTTACCAGACTGGCAAGGGAGTACATCGTACAAAATAAAGTTTTAAAAAAAACACTGCTTAAGAGACAGAGATAAAAGTGCTGAAGTCATTACCCGAGAAAAAGAAAGTTTTAGGTTCAAATAACCATAAAGTAAAAGTTAATTAAATTGAGATAATTAATTCTTTAATGAATAATCCAGAATGGTCTAAGAACGTAATCCAGAAACATAAATGACGCACTCTAGCGCAGGAGATACATTTTCACTATTAAGGTGCGGCCGGAGGGGGCTAAAGTATTTTTACAGTTTTTAAAGAATTGAAATTTTTTGGCCAAAATAAAACAAATATTTCTCCAGTAACAACATTGAGTTTAGTTTTCTGCACATGCTTATATCAAAAAATCTTGAATATCTGTCACGGGTGTCCTGGAATTTTTTCAAAACTTTGCTTTTATTTAGTAAAACAACATTTTCCAAGGTTTTTTTAATTTTACCAAATTCCTGACTTATTCCCAAATTTTCCCAACCACTTCAAATTCCCAGCTAATTCCAGTTTTCCCGGATGGTAGTCACCCTGGAATACCACAGTCTTCGAGATATTCAAGCATCCCATCTCAACGAGTGTGTTGATTAAAAATTGTTTAAACATATTTTGGAATCCCTAAAATTCAAAATTATAAATTTTCTTGAAATAAACTTATATCATTGCTTTTTTTAGTATGACATTTTTAGTTTTAAGCTGAAACAGACCTTTTAATTCGCGGACATATTTAGATTCCAATGGAAAAATATTCTGGAACAGTTCTGAGGAAATGTAGCGGGGCGATACAATCCGATTTAGGTAAGAATAAACTTTTTTTTTGCCACTATAAAAGTTACTAAAACAATTTTTTTGAGTTATGAGCAAATATATGCAACTTATAGATATCATAAATCAGAGTTCTATAAAGGGTGTGTCATGACACAATGGTTTGTTGCAGCGGTGATGAGGCGGTGAATTAGATTTACTATGCGGTGAATTAGATTTACTATGCGGCCTAGAAAACCAAGCACCTCTGTTCAGTAAGAATACAAACAAATTTTGTGTGTCCTTCACAATTCTTACTTACTCGGTCGTACTTAATATATTTAACTCATCTGACACAATCAAATGCTTTCATGTTAAATTAGAGTTATGGTCTACTCAATGATTTGAATGACATGTTATAGAAGCGAGAACAGAAAACGAACTTCAAACCTTTTAATATTGAAACGTTTGAAGCTAATTCTGGAAAAAAAAATTAGCTTAAAAGTTTGCAGAACAATGTCAGATTATATTTAATACCAGTAACTTACTTAAAAATAATACAAATCGAATATTAAAATGTTATCAGACAATGTTGAGCTCAAAATTTTTCATAATTTCTCAAAGTTTCTTTAAAGAATACTGGTCTTTTCTTTAAACACACAGAAAAAAATTCTCATTTATTTCTTCTGGTTCAGTTTTTAACCAATTAAAAAAATCAAAAATTAAAATTCCAGCTTTGAGGTACGCATGAGCTACTAATTTTTAAAAATTTCAGCCCTCGGCATGCGGTAGGTATCATGCAGCAAAACTCTTATTAATAGCTATAAAGAGCAAATAATTTTATAAAGTGGTTATGAATCTCTTACTACCCACCCTAGATATCAGTATATGCCTAGAGCATTTACACTTTTAGAATAGGAATGAGAAAGGAAGCTTCAAATAAAATGTATTCGCATTTGATTAAAGGAGAGTGGGGAAAATGTTAGGAAAAGCCACCTCGGTACATACGAACAGGATGTGAAACCCAACCTCATAAATGGAAAACCAGACAAAACTAGACTAATGCCTTGCTAAAGTGAACCTAGAATTTTCTTTTTTTTAACCATTGTCAAATTAAACAACCACAAACTTTCTATTTATGAAACACTCATTAATTAAGATTGTAATTAAGATAACTTACCGTTGTTCGGATGACCTGTGCCAAGTCCCTAGATTTTCAGGGCACCTTCCTCACGTTAGATGGTAAAAGTTCTGAAATATAAATAATACAGTTGGTAGAACAAACCTCACTTTTGGGGGGGCATGACTTTTTAAATATATGGCAGCAGCACAAAAATATTTATTTTATCGGAAATGATTAAGTGAGCCTCCTGTAAGTAATTAGGCCTATTTTAGACAAAAAAATATTTCATTGAAATATCTAAAATGCATGTAGACCTAAGGCGGTGCTCAAGTATTCCTGACCTCCCTACCCCTCTTGCTCATGTAAGATTCGTCAACTGTTTTTCATTATGTTTACAGGAATAATCATTATTTTTAATGCAATTTTGCCTAAAGCCTGAACCGGTAGAAGGGCGCAATGACAAAAAAAATTAAAAATTCATGCAATTTTTAAATTTCTGGTAATTATTAACATAAAGGTGTAAATTAATATTGCAAAATAATTGACGATTAACACTGGTATACAATGAATTTAAATTGATTGAACAGGTAAAATAAAACGTGTTACAACATTATAAAGGTTTAACATTTTAATTTACTTTTAAATGAAGTTATAAAAAGTTATTAGTGAATAAATGAATATTATATTTATAAAAATTACCCTAAACTTATTTAATCCGATGACCAAGGTCCTTGAATCCACGTCTCAACACTTTCAATTATTATGTTTTTATTTGGGGGGGGGGGGGGGGGCGGGGTTAGGTCAGTAATGCTTTGGCTTTCTTCCATAGGCTTCTCCACTTCTTCCTCGTCTAGCTCCTCAGCATCTTCATTGCTGCCCAAAGTCCAAGCAGGTTGCAATGCACCCTCCTTCAATTTTGCCCGTCTTACCTAAGCATTGCTTTGACCCCCTCCCCCACTTGTCAACAAAAATAAGCAAAGCTCGATCACCCTCCCTAAGGTGCTTGACCGCCCCCTTAACATAACTAAGCAATTTAAGTCCATAGTAAAGTATTATTATTATTCAAATTTCAAACAAAAAATTAATAATGTAGCCCATGTCAAAATTAGCCAAACTTTACAAAAGATAAATTTATTGGCAATATTGGTCTTCAACAACTCAAGGAAGGAATTAAAATAAATGTTGACACATGCAAATTACAAATTATTTCCCAATTAAAAGTTGATTTATATGTACTTTGATTTAGGCCTATTGTTTTATTTAAGAATAAATTTTTGAACAAGATATACAAAAGGATGTTAGATATAGGCACCACCACTAGCCATAAAAAAATGAAAATTTGGAAAGACAAAAGAACAAAGTAAGCCCCCCTATTTTTTTATAAACCACATCAATGGTTGACATTAATGAAGAATTTAAAAAAAAATTGTACCTTTCAGCCAGGGGATGGAATTGTAATTTAGGCCTATAATATTTGTCTTTCAAAGAATAATCTTGTGTAGTAAAATAATGATTTTTTTATTAGTTGTAATTGTAAAAAAAATCTAAGACATTCTCAGGGTATTGGGCTTATGATGTAAGATAGGCCCCATGCTAAGTAAAGATAGTTTGGGCCTATGTTATTTTAGATTATGTGAGCTTTTTTTTTAAAAAAAAAAAGTATTAGAATTATCTTGGGGTCCAGTTAGTTTGGACAAAGTTACCAAATTTGGTAAGAATCTGTTGATTTTCTTGTACGGGTTCATTTAAACTGCAAAATTCTATGTGTATACACTAGCAAACCTATACCTCAGTTTTATCTTCTGTGGTGCTGACTGACAGCTCACAGCTGACTTCTGACAGTCAACAGTTGGGTATATACCTAAATTTTGACTGTCAGAAGTGACAACTGCTAAAGACATTTTTTTGCAGATAATATGGTTCGGCTTAGGGATACATTATTTGGTCTGGTAGCTTTTCAAAGCCGTCAGAAGTCAGCTGTGAGCTGTCAGTCAGCACCACAGAAGATAAAACTGAGGTATAGTTTAGTTCCTAATGTGTAACAAATTATGTAAAAATCTTTAGACATTTATACACAGAAAATGTTGGCCTTCCCTGAATATATGTCAATTTACAATTAACATTTCACCTTTACAATCATAATAATAAGATAAAATTAATATTTTGTGTATCAGTAATAAAAATGATTATAATCAACCAAGATTAACCTAACCTCCCAAGTAAATTAAAAACCAATTGAAATATAATTTAAGACATTTGCATGCAAAGCTTTTATGTGAGTTTTCTGACTTATTTGGAGTGACGCTTACTACTTACGCTGGCAAACACACAGGTATTTTGATTGATTATTTAACTAACCAATCAAAATACTACAAACTTTTGTTTAGTCTTCCTATGTTAAATAACGTTTTAAAGTAATTATTCTTTTTCAAACAAGTTTATTCAAAAGAAAGTGTAAATGTTCTCTACCCAAAATTTCTTCTTATAGTAAATGAACCATTAAACTTTTAACTTTTAGGTCCTACCTTCTAATTTTATTTTATGTTTATCTCAGTTTCATTAGTTATAGAGCAATGATTTGTTTTATAATTTAAGGTGGGATGGGGAAGGGTATGTGAGAAAAGTCCAGTGTTTTTGAGGTTTTTATGGCAAAATTAAATAAAATATCGCTCCAGTACAAACAAAGAATTTAATTTTTTTCAGATATTTATATAAACAGTTGTTGAATATCTGTCATTAGCAAAGTGGCATTAAATGACAAACTTTTTAATTGAACAGAAAAAGTTGTCCTTAAATTCCAGGACACCCTCGACAGATATTCAAGAAATTTTGAGGTCATCACGTGAAGAAAATTAAATTCTGTTTGTACAATAGGGCCTACTGAAGCAATGTTTTATTTATTTAGGCCGAAATAATTTTTTTCCATATAATAAATGCAAAAATCTTAGTCTTTTCTAGCATTCCCTTCCGTCCCACAACGTTTCAGCCCAACCAGACGTATTTAACTAAACTTATTTGCATTGTGGATGCATTTACTGTCGTCGTTGATAACTTACTTGACACAATTTTTTTTACCACATAAGAAGTTAAAGTCCAATGTGTTCATAATATTCTAATAAAACCCAAGAAGTAGGCTAAACAACTACTGATAGTTGAACTTGGAACTTTGTAGACACAGTTTACCCGCCTCGGTGGCGTAGTTGGCTAACGCGCTAGTCGTGTTGAGCTCGACCGCCGGGACGGGAGATCGAGGTTCGAATCTCGGTCGGGTGAACTGGGGTGTTTTCCTAAATGGTTTTCACTCTCCTCCACGCAAATGCGGGTTCACTTCCTCCAAATTCAGCCCGCCTAATTCTAATCATTAGAGTAATTAGTACTTAAGCGTAAACCCGAACGGGTAGTAGACGGGGTGCTAAATATTATTGTAGACACAGGGTGTTTCTTGATATAGGTAGGCCTACTAATTATCTCAATAGGCTCCACCTACTATTTTAATCACAGGGTCTTACTACCTGTTCACGTTTAAATACGCTTATATACTAATTATACCAGTGGTTTTATGGATTGGGAAGGTTATATTTCAAGAGGAAGTGTACCTCCATTTTGCATGGAGAGGGAGTGAAAAACGATTTTGTTAAAACCACCCTCAATACACCCAACGAGATTCAAACGTCATCATAGAAAGTCTAGTTGTCTGCTAGAGTATAGCGCATTATAGCGCACGAGCACCAAAGCAGATTTAAATATTAGCATAACAACTACCTGCTATAGTTTATATATGATGGAACCTTTTTAGACAGTTTAATGAGTTACTAAATCATTTTCACCCATTTATACGACAGGTCAGGTAATTTTCAACAATGAATTTTGATCCAGATAGTATATATACTAATAAAATAATACTAATATAGTAATTAAGTAAAATGTTCTCGATGTCAACCAGAAAAAATAGGCTATATTTTTATTTTATAAAGTCCATTCATAGCAAAATATTACTATATAGTAGAGCTTACTCTGAGCTTTAGAAATCATATTTTCTACCAAAGAGTAAAAAAAAACATGTGTATATTAAATATTTTTACTTAGCTAGTTTTAACTTATACACAGAGATTCACTTAAATGAAGTGTCATATTTTATTGGCTGCACTATCAAATTTATAACTCCAAGAAACTCATGTCATACCTTTATAGTGCATCAGTGTTGCCAGGTCTCCTGAAATTTTGTGAGAGCTCATGAAATTTTTAAATCGTCCCAGAAAATATGAAATTAAGTAGGAATCTCACAAAATATTATGGCAAACAGGCTTTACAATTATTTTTTTTAGCTTTTTTCCAGTGGAAAATGTAAATACTTTATTACATAGATGTAAAATAAATTTTGCAGTGTTGGTTCTACTTTGATTTTGAATTGGGGTCCCTAGAGGCAATTTCCCGCCTCCAAATTATATCGCAATTCGTTAACGATAAGGATTTACTGGTTTCAAAGTTGAGTTGTGTCTGTGAACTCATTGTAAAGTTTGAGATTGTGGACAAAAGAACCGGTACACATTTTCTAGCGATTGTGTTTTAGTGTCTTTTCAATCACTCAACTTCTGCACATAAAAGGCTTACAAATAAAGCATCATGCTACAATTTTGAAGTTTAAGTTGAAGAATTAAAACATTTTATGTACAAACATATCTACATTAAGGGGAGGAAGAAGCCAACAACTGTCAACCAGGGCTGCCAATTAGAATTTTGATTCAAAGCCAAGTAATACTAGAGAAAAAGCGAAACAAATTTGAACGTAAACTAGCCAATTGTCAATTAAAATTCATGCTTTATATTGCGTGGATTCTGATTTCTGACAATAAATTAATAATAACAAAATTAAAAAGACGCCATATACAAACTTCAATATTCAACAAACACCCAAGAAAAAGTATTCCTAAAACAAAAAATATGTATTATTAAATAATGTTAATTTAAACTAAGTATTGATTAGTTTCTATTTATATGTGGGATAATCCTTTATTTAGTGAAACCTTACAATTACAGCATTAAAACATATTTCTCATGTAGGTAAAAATATTACTGTAGATGAGTGACTAACTCTAAATAATATTTTTAGTACCTATTGTTATCTGGTGTCCGGGTTTTATGATTCTACAAATATTTTATACCGATTTTAATAAGACATTTTCGTATTGCTATTTTGGAACATAATTATTATTAGTGCCGCGTCTTACTACTCGTTCGGTTATACGTACTTATGCTAATGTGCAATGGTAGGGTGATTGTGAGATGAAATGGAGGACCTACAGTTTAACGTGGGATCCGAACCACGGTGGAGGCCTGGCATTCTACACATTCACAAGTTGTGATTAATACAAGTCTTGTCAGAGGTGAAGGAAGGGTTTGGCAATCAGATAAATCTGTGCCGGGACCGAGGATTGAACTCCGGACCCCCAGCACAGAAGTTTGACACCTTATCCCTAAACCACCAGGTCACCTGTTTTGGAACAAAAATTACTTTTTTTTAGAAAAAGGGGATGGTATGAAATTTTCGTGTAGTTATTCTAAAAAATGACAGGAAAAGGCCAAACAAGCCAAATAAATTCTATGTCAACAAAACTAAAAAAAGCCAGAATTTGACATAAAAAAAGCCAATTTGGCAACCCTGCTGCCAACAACAATACTAAAGGAGTTGATGAGTGCAATAACTATTTTTAATTTTTTCTCGTCACTTTTCATTAAAAAAAAATTAGATTTTCTATACTATTTGATTTTTGTGTGATTTATCAAAAAACTTTTGAATTTTTATTAAATCTCACGAAATATTTTTTAAGACTTGGCAACACTGTAGTGCATAATGATAAACATTTATTTTCTACTCTTAATACATTCTTTAAAATTTGAATACTTGTTAAAAGCCATTTCACAACGGTTCGGAATAAATATCTGGGTTAGTAAGAGTTATACTAATGGAATAATAATGAATTGCAATCGCCTATATGAAACTAAGCAATGACATACAATGGTAATTATATAATAATGCTAAGAAAGTATTTTGCATAGAACTTAAGATTGACTTTTAATATCTAAGCCTTTGTTCTACAAATGAAAAAGGCTCTACAAATATTTTTGAAATACAACTTCAGGATTCAATAGATCCTACCATAAACACCAGAATTATTAATTTTTTATATCTGATTTAACCAGGTTTCCAAAGAGACCTGCCACTTTTCAAGTTGACCAATATAAAGGGGTAAAAATCCACAGTTTTTTCAAGAAACAAATTGGTCTGCAAAATAGAAGTAAATTGATAGGTAACCAACGTTAAATCTAAAAAAAATTATCATAAAACTTAAGACAAGAGTCGAATAGAAAAAAAAATTCCGTAACAAAAGATGGGCTACGTATACCACCATTGGTTGCCAATAAGGAGAAAACAAAGAAAAAATATACTGCATGTGCTATGTTGTTTCAGTATAGACTTACCTCAAACAATCACGTATCCATTGTTTTGATTTGTTTTATAACCACACTAAACCCAAACTCTCCAATAAAATCCTCACAAACACACAATTCAGTTCCTTCAACACACACAACCACCATTCACCAAAGTTGCACAGAAACTCGCAATGAGACAAGTTTTCGATGATTCGATCAGTTTCCGTAAGAGGTCAGACATCACGTGGTATAACAGCTGACGCACGCGATGCGCAATTTAACTTCCGGGCGCAGTATTTAAAAATATTTTTCGTCATATGTTTGAAAATATAGTTACAAGCTTTATCCTTTTTTTAAAAAAAAAAGTTCATATAATCTTTCGGTAATGGATATTAATCGTATACAAACTTCGCTTAACTGTTTAAGTTATTCAGGATATCTCCTCAACAATGAACAATGTGTAATCTTGAAAAATGCGTTGCTTATATTGCAGAAAGAAAACCATCTTAAAAAAATTTTCTTTTGGGGCCAAATACTTGGACTTGATAATGATTATTTCATTGCCTATGGATATGAGCATGATGCTTTAAATGGCTTGATATATTACTACAGGTAAACATAGCTCACTTGGCCCTTATTTGAGTATTTAAATTTTATTGCAGTGCTTAAAAAGTTTAAAACTTTATTTGCACTTGATTTAATCACACTAGACTAAAAAAAATTCTACTTGTTCTTTAATAGATTCTACAAACAAAAATACTCAACATAAAATTTAAGTTTTTTTTTTAAGTTTAAGTTTGAATTATAATATTTGCAAAAATAAGTATTTACAGTACTTCTGAATTAATTATTCTGTAATGTAATTCCTAAGCACAGATACCAAAATTAATCGGTATTTTTAATTGCTCCTTACCTGTATTAGTAACCGCGTGGTTTATCCTTCACTCTCGTGTCAGACTGGATTACTGTGACGAAAAGTCTGGGGTTCGGAACCCGGTCGGGTGTACTTAGGATCGTTTTTCCCAAATGGTTTTCCACTCTCCTGAACATAAATACTATTCCATTCACTATGAAATAATACCTTCCTATCTTATTACTGTAATTGGTGTATGCGTTTAACCCCAATTACTGCCTCTGTGCATTAGTGGTCAGAGTTCCTGGCTACAGATCCAGAAGTCTCGAGTTCGATCCCCAGATCTCCCAAAATTGATCTATGAATCATGGGTATGAAACGGGGTCAAACTCAGACTCGTGAGGAAAAATAAGGAGCTACTTGAATAAAGAAGTAGCAGTTCCAGTTTAGAAAACTGAGATTAATGGCTGGAAGTCTCATTGTGCTGACTACATGACACCCCTCTATCTACAAATGTTGGCACTATCGCTAGTGTTGGGGGATGACGGGTCAGTATAGCTCGCTTTCGGGCTCACGCCTGTGTTTTTGGAGTATAACCCAAATAGATACTAAGATGGGTCAGGGGAAAAAATCAAACTTTGTGAGAAAAAAAAGGAAAAACATTACTCTATTATCATAACGACGCATTTGCAAATAAAATATTACATACAGCTAGATAAGTTTAAATTTTAAAGTTTTTTTTATACAGATAGGAAGGACCATGGTTTGATGATATTTTTGTTCTTCAGCACCAACTGCATCAAATGGGGTCTCATGCCCACAGTGACAAAGAACGCAAGACATCTGACCGAGATGTGTTCGACAAGGTTCCAAGGGGATCCCACGCTCCAAATTGATGTTTCATTAGACGTTCAACTTAAACAAGACACCGTCGAGGATAAAGAGAACCAACAGACAGAACATGTTAAGGTGCGTATACACCATAGACAAATTTGAGGCGAGGCAAGTCGTAGTCGAACTAAGGTACCCATGCACTCAGCCTCACTTTCATGTACCGACAACTTGTAAGTTGGGTCAGGCAAGTATGACATCGCTCTATTCGTCGAATGGGCCGAGGCAGCCTCACTTACAATTTGCCTCAAATGTATACGCACTTTGAGGTTATTTTGTACGTAATTTGTTTTGAAATCGCCATATATGAGAATTTTCAATATTATGGAATACATAACAGTATCAAAGGATCTATATTTTAAAATTTTACTTATAAAAATATCTATATGATAGCTGATTCGGTGGTCACATTATCAAACACAGGGGTCACCAAACGTTGAACACAAACTACGAGTAGCTCGCATGAGAAATGTGTTTTGAACTTTTAAAAGTGGCTTATTATTGTAGAGTATTGTCTCGAAGGAAAATTATGTAGTTCGTGTTGGACTCAAGTGAAGGCATTGTTCTGCTGTACCAACCTGTGTAAGCTATCATTTTCAGCTAAAGGTGGTGTAAAACAAAGACAGAAGTAGGCCTACAGATGAACATCTTAATAACGGCAATCGAATGGTAGTGAAAAGTTAGGTATACTCATAAAACATTAAAATACTATTGATGAAACTTAATGTCATTATTCTCAGTCTTCTACATACCCATTTTTTAAAATTATATTTGACCGTAACTTTGTTTGAAAAAAATAACACTTGATTTTCATCCATTAAAAAATAATAATAATATTATATAATATTAAAAATGAACCAACAATAAATAGTATTAGAGCTCTAAAACAAATTTTAATTCTAAATTTTGAAAAGAAAAAAAAATGTTTTGAATTTGAAATATCCTTTAATCTGATTCGAGGGTCTCATTGCTATTAAAAAAATTGGTCACTTATTTATATCGATATATCATAATCGTAATGTGGTTAAAAAAAAACCTAAACTGTGAAGAGAGTAAAAAAAATCATAGATATACTTTAAAAACAGCCATGTTCTATTTGTGTAAGACCACTCTAACACAATGGGGTTCCCAAACTATTTATACTGAAGCAGCCTTTGGACCAGAAAAAAAACCACTTGAGACCTATTAAAAAGGTTTCACTAATATTATGAACATTCAATAAAGACAGGCAAATTTTACAAGTATAAAATTCATTTCCATTTATTTGAGGTATTTTACATGTGCTTTCTGAACCAATTGATTATATCAGCACAAGAGTTATAAACTAACTTAAATCTAGAACAGACACAATACCCAGCCGCCGGCCGTTAATTCATATATTATCTGTAGTGTGAGACGTGGTTTCTCACCTTACATTACGGAAACAAATTTAGGGTGTTCAAAAACAAGATGCTTAGGAAAATAATTTCGGAACAAAAAAGGAAGAGGCTACTAGGGAGTAGAGGAGGTTTTATAATGATGAGTTACATACCCACGACCAGTGGGAAGATTGCATTAGAATGGACCTGAAAGAGATAGGGTTTAATGAGGTGGACTGGATAGAACTAGTCAAGATAGGAACAGGTGACATACTTTTGTAAGTGCGGTAGTGAACTTTTTGAGTTCTTAGTGTCATAAGAGGCGGCTCCACCAAGGACGAACCAGGCGACCGCCTAGGGCCCCGTGCCTTGATTGAGCGATTAAGACTTAATGAAATTCACAGTGCTCGATAAAAAAATTTATTATTTTTATGTAAAATCAAGTGATATAAAAGGAAAACTATTTTTTTTTGGCAACTCAAACAATTATTTGTTTAAATTTTTTTCAAAGGATTATTGTAAAAATCCTCAAATCTTTTAATTTTTCCCCAACATCGCTTATTAACATTATGCTCTGAGGTTACATGGCTACTTTATTTTCTCTTAGTTCTTAGAGCCAAATAAATATTTGAATTAAGACTAGTTAATGCTGTTTTGGGTTGGATTCATTTATTGGGGGTCGGAGGGCGGCAAATGACCCCGCCTACAGCCTTGCATACCCTAGAGCCCCTCTGAATGACATATTAGTAACTAAGAAAGGGGAAACCACATTTCACCAATTAATAAAAAAAATTTCAGCCATGCCAGGAATAAAACCTGTGACACTTAGTTCTACAGGTAAAAAAAAAAAAAAAGAAAGATCACATGTGCTTTGACAATGTTCTGCGATAACTATGGGGGAGCCCAAGGGCTCTGTGGAACAGTTTGAAAAATGCTGATTTAAAGAATATTTTCAATTTTCTAGTATTAAAGCAAAACATCAAAATAACAAATAATAATGTTATTAAACGAGGTTGAAAAAAATTACATTTTGTTTTTCAAAACATGAATCCAACATATATATCTTGACTTTTAGCAAGGGGACAATGAAAACATGTTAAAAGAAGAAGACAGACTCGCAGCGACAGTTGAAGCTATATCTCTAGATACTGCGGTGGTACCGAGAGGCGCTCTGTTCAAGAGACCGGACGGTAGCGTTGTGGAGAACCTCACGTTCGCAGGGTTGACGGTATTGGAAGGCCGACAGCTGAAGTCGTATCTCCACCTTCGCAAGCCTCAGGAGAAATGGGTCACAAACCTTCTCAACCGGCTGGACTATAATTACGCCTTGGATTTCCTCGACAGTGTCGATAAGGATATACCAGAAGGTTTGTGAAGTAGGCTCAGGATTGCCACAATTTAAAATCTATATATAGATTCCCTTTGTTTATCAGAAATCATTTAAGTTTTTTCCAGAAACCTTAGAGCAGGGTTTGCAAACCCACAGCCTTCGAGACAGATCTGACCGGCTCGCTTCCCTGCAATACTTTTGATATTAGTATCCAGCCTGCAGTTATGTACATATACATAAAATAATAGTTTAAATTTATTGTGTACATAATTTTGAATAGCAAATTTTTTATTATTTTTTAAACTATTTTAAAGGCCTTATGTTTTTTATCACTTTAAAAATTCCTATATCCAAGTATTTATTTACAAAGTTCAATAAACACCGATTGAAGTATTTAACTAAACTTAATAAATATTTGGGGAAAATAAAGGTTTATAAATATTTTAAATATGTAATAATGATTCATAGCCTCAACTAGCTTGTATAGTTGTACATTGGTGGGCACGCAGATTAAGGGCATGCTCTTCTGGTCTAGTTTACCAGTGTCATGGAGGTCGGGTTTGAATTCAAGCCGGATGTACGTAAGTGGGTTTTCCTAGTTGGGTTTCCTATATTCCCTTCAGTCAAGTGTGGTTACATTTCCTCTAAATACCTGCTTCAATGGCCGCTTGGTCAAAGGTGTCATTCTTGTGTTAGACTATATTTGCGATGACAGAGAGATAGACGTTTGAATCCCGGTCGAGTGTACCGAGGGTGTTTTTTCCAAAATGGTTTTCCCCTCTCCTTCCACACAAATGCAGTTACACTTCCTCTAAATTTAACATTCCTCATTCCTAACTCAATAGGGTAATTAGTATGTAAGTGTATAGCCTGAATGGGTACTAAGATGCGATGCTAAAAAAAATTATATAAATTATATTTACCTCGTCCCTTATCTACTAAAAAGATTCAAATTTGCGTAGTCCGGACCAGTCTAGAATATATTTAAGTAAACGTGCTCGTATAGGCTTTGGCCCGCAACACACCTCGAGTTTTTGAAGCTGACTCTTTGACTAATTTGAGTTTGAGACGACTGATTTATAGAATAGTTTAGAGGAACACCTATTTTCAAAAAGAATTCTGTGAGGTCATTTTTTTAACACGTCCTACTACCCATTCAGATTATACTCTTGATACGAATCATGCAAATGGATTAAGGATCGATAAGGATGAATTTAGAGGAAGTGAACCCACATTTGTATGAAGATAGAGTGGAAAGCCATTTAGGAAAACCTGCCCCAGTTTACCCGACCGAGATTCAAACCTCGATCTACTTGTCCTCGACAGTCTAGCTCAACACAAAACTAGCGCGTTAGCTAACTACACCACCGAGGCAGGTAAAGAAGTCATGTTATCGTTACTATAGAATACTCATGTTTTATTTCTCGTAGGTTGTTGGAGTTTACAATCCGAGACGAGTGGTCTGTTGGCAATACTGCGAAGTTCAACCTGGCCCGGAATGACATTCTATCACAGGCTTTTAACACCAGAACATGGATATTTGTATATTGGAAATGGTAGAAAGAATGTTGACCTGCTTTTTATGATGTAAAATTAAGTTTAAAATAATTTTCAATAAATATATTTTATGCAAAATAAATATATATTAGGAAATAGAGTTTTTCAAGATAAGAAATGTTTGGGAAAGAAACAATCCTGCACCATTGATTGGTGAAAGAACATTCTGTCAACTATATCAATTTACATCTGTGAGTTTTCAAACATTTCACAGTAACAAATCATTTTAAATTATAATTATAAATATTCGTTGGTTTCTAATGAACAGCCAGCATACTGCGGTTCTTCCATTTGCCTTCTTTAATCCCAATAGCGATGGGTTAAATTATTGCCCTTTACAGCACTCGATTGTAGAATAGACTTCTTCACAAAGTACACAGTGAGAATAAAGTTTAAAGGCTGTATTCCAGAACAGGACTGAGAGGTGAGTGTAAAGGCAACATGGTTACAAAACAAAAACATATTGATAGTCCTGATACATCTTTAAGGAGTGAGGCAGAAGATTGACCGGGACTGACCTCCTGTTTCATTCATTAGATTATATGATTTCTTTGACTCTTTACTGTGTGGATTCACACGTTCGCCAAAAAAAAAACTAGTGCAGAACAGAAACGTGATGAGCTCTAATTCAATCTCAAGATTTTTGTCTCATCGACACGAGCTGTTCTGTTAAAGTTCAACTTATCTCTACTTTGTCCACCCATCCTGAGATCTTCGGTAAGGGGGAACCAATCAAATCTCAAAACCAACCATCTAAAATCGGTGCGCATGCGCATGACATCGCAGCACTATAGAGCTAACAGCAAGCAGACAGCTTCGTTGGCCATTGTGAGATTTGAAATAACCTTTTAATGTAAAGCGTGTGCATCGATGTATTGGATTGTGCCACGACACAGCGTTTAAGTTCGAAATCATCCATTGGGAGAATGATCTAGAATGTGTTTATCCACTAGAAAATAAAATAGGTTGATAATCAGCTGTTTTTTAAGTTTGCATCGCAATGCATCATGGGTCAACATCGAGTATGCTGCTGCGCTACTCAAGCAGATTCTGCTTTCTATTGTCGGTGAATATGTGATTCAAGCTTTACTCTTTCTGTTCTTGCATACAGTCTTTCTATAGAGGTAGAAATCCAAACCTAGATATATCCTTGGGTTTTTTCAGGATGGGTTTCTTGTCAATAATGTTTAATCTTTTATTTGTACTGTCGTTTAAAATATTTTATATTTTTCTGGCTTGTGCAGGTTTCTTAATTATATATTTTTCTGTGGGAAATGATTTCTTAGCAGGCTAGTTTGTTCATTTCCTTTTATTTGTTTCCATCTCTATTTTCTAAAACTTGAAAGAGGGAGAAAACAAATAAAAGGAAATGAACAAACTTCCGACATAGCTAATAAAATATATTAATGTATGGAAGAAGATACAATAAGGATGTAAACAAATAAAAGGGAACTAACACAATAAACCATTTACAATATAAATATACCTGCTTCGGTGTCTGCATGGTCTAAGGTGTCAATCTTGTGTTATTGCAGGGAGCCAGGGGTTTGAATCTTGGTCAGGTGAACTGAGGGTGGTTTTTCTTCCACTGTATATCCATGCAAATGAGGGTTCACTTCCCCTAAATTCAACCATCCTCACCCTTAACGCATTAGCATAGCTAGCACATGCGTGCATATAACCCAAAGAGGTAACAAGTCAGGAAGCAAGAACAACATAAAACTAGAGCCCTGTCCAAATGTGGTATTGATAGTTCCAAAAGTAAACTTATTTTTGGTACACATAATGTGGGTGGTTAAGTCTAATATAATCAGTAAATTTCTGATGTTAGTATTCGTTAAAGATTTAGTGCTTGGATACATTTTAAATATCCCAACTTATCAAACATCTTGTCACATTTAAGGATTATAAGATCCCATAGAATGACCGACTATCCAGGTGTTATCTACCTATGAATTAAGTGGGTGGAGTGAGGGGAGGAACAGGCTCTTAAAATCAACATTAGTAGCTTTAAAACTATTGTCAGAAATCTGGTTGGTCTAAGGCAATATTCTCTCAATAGACTGAAGGGGTGATCAGTTTCAATCTTTCCTAAATGGTTTTCCACTCTTTATCCACACAAATGCAGGTACTCGTCCTCTAAATTTAAACTTCCCTACCCCTAAGATATTATGGTAATTAGTGTGTATGTGTAAAACCCAAACAGTTATTAACCATTTACCTGGCACAGGCGTTGAACGTTTTAGTTTAGCTGAGCGTTCTCTGCTGCAGGCGTGAATCAACATTTCATTGCAATAAAATATTGTAATGACATCTATTAATGAACCACGGTACTTTTAGCCAATTCAAACAATTCATATTAAAGCTGATGGATGGAGCTACCAGTTCAATTATATACTATGATTAAAGTGCATGAATAGAGCAATAAATGAGAAAATAAGTTTTTAGCAAAAATATTTGTTGAGTATGAGTATATGAGGACAAAACTGGCTGCTATGTTATACATATGCCAGGGAATAGATTATGATGCGGTGCTAAAAAAAACTATTCCAAGAAACCGAAACATCTTAATTTTTGAATTCTTTTTTAGTATCTAAAAAATTCTAAAAGTGAGGCAAGAGTTTACAAATTCAAATTGAGAAATGCAAATTTGAAATATGTTCTTCCACAGGTCAGAAGAATCCCATAATAAAATACACA
Source organism: Timema podura (assembly GCA_033556935.1). Lineage (NCBI taxonomy): Eukaryota > Metazoa > Arthropoda > Insecta > Phasmatodea > Timematidae > Timema > Timema podura. The sequence continues at coordinate 51,283,782 of JAVRXN010000012.1, read as the reverse complement.
AGAAAAATCTATTTCATTAATACAATTAAACACCCACTGAATAAATATATTTAAATGTTGTGATCAAATTAATTTTATTCATGTTTACAGTTACAAATTTCACCTTTCAGGTATCTTCCAAAGAAAATAGATACAATATTGTCATTGAAGCCGTTCATAACATAGAACGTTACTTGCTAAAATACTGAAAAATTTCACTAGAGTAGTTAAAAGGGAATTTCAACGAAATCCAGAGGCAGTGTTTTTTCCTCTCCCACTCAATGCTAAGAGAATAGAAGGTAGAAGAACCACATGGAGAAAGACATTTGATTGGCTGACCTCACTAAATACACAAGCTAGCGTGTTGCATATATAAATCTATAATGAAGACAAAATTAAGTTGTTAAAAATCTGGGGAGTTTTGAAACTTTAAATAATAAATCAACCTTTATAATCCACACCGATGTCCAATTAACATCATTACTCTACTTATTTAAAAAAAAAAAATGTTTGGCTGTCTTCGTGTTAAATATTATTAATTAAATTAAATTATTATTAATGTGTAATGGATGAAGTACGCAATGACAAAATCAAATTCCTCAAAGTGGTGCTACCTTTCTATTCTATTTATATTTCCCCCACTCTTATACTTATCAAACAAATTAAATTTGCAAAAAAGCCAATAGTACGGACTTTTTTTTATTGTTAAATTAATGTGCATTTTTTTGTTTTGTTTTTCCTGTAAATTTCATTATATATTAACTGTCAAAACTGACAAGTTTAGACACCTTGAGCCCCATTCATTCCAATCCAGCAAGTGAACGCGAGCCCTAAGACCACGCGACAACGTAATTTGTTTCTGACCTTTCCTACAGCCCAGAGGATTGCATTCACGTGGGTGTGGCTAGTGAGTGGGACCCCGTTGAGCTCTGAGAACATACCGGCACCCCTTGATCCGGGCAACATTCCTTGCCCCCACTAAGAGTTCAAACACAAATAATGATAAAGCTTATTTGCATATTTTCTCCATTTGGAACATCTCTTGATAAATGATAAAACATTTTATGTCAAAATATCAGCATTACGCAACAAAAAAAAATTACATAACAGTGAATTCTTTTATTAGAACAGACATCTTCTGGAATAAAAAAAAAGGCCTTTCATTGAAAAAATTTATATGTTTTAAAATCATAGTGCTTGAAAACAGTTTAATCTATTGTATGAACTTATAATATAACGCAGTATTTTAAGCAGGATAATTATGACCAAGTGAATAAATACTGTACGTAGCTTACTGTAGAGAATGCATAGTACAAAGAACAAAATGCAAATAAAATGTGAATATCAGGCCTTTAGTTTTGTAGGCCTAAATGTGTGCAAGAGCACAGTCTAAAGTGATAGAACTACAAAGGCTATTTTTGAAACTTTCCCCAGCGGGCAAAGGAGAGGACTGCTCACACTTTACGTGAGACAATGACATTCCTGACATTCTTACAGCAAAATACTGTCTATGGATTGGTGTTTTCAATTTTTTGCCCACTGTTTGGAGAATGTTACGCATAAATATGCGTCTCTAGCAATGTCCGCATTCGTTATTGAATAGGTATGTTGTCAGAAAATCGTTTCACCATAAGAACGAATGTTATTTTGACAGGGAAACTTAAATAAAACTGTCCACTATAAAGAAGAATTCGCCATCCTGTGTTCGAAGGGAGATTTCACTGCATTTGAAAATATAATAAATTACACAATTTGAAAAAAAATAATATGTCCCAATGGGGGGTGGACAGTATGAGAATGTCCAGCTGGATGGCAGCGGGCCTATGGGCCACACTAAAAAAATTGATTTTACCAGTTTATGAATTTTTTTTATATATTTTTCAATGAATGTGGGCTTTGTTCCGAGTTTATTGGGGACAAAAAGTTTATTTAGTCCAAGGAACAAATTATATCATTCCAGCTTGGGTTAGATATGTTAAAAATAGGTTGCGCTGGAACTAATTGCTCAGTTTTAGGTAAGAACATAACACAGTCTATACAAAGATTTGTTCACCATAACGTCGAACGAGGAAGGGATGAACCAAGTATTAAAAAGCTATACCGCCTCTCCTATAAAAGGGTGTACAATTTTTCAAAGATTTGTTTGCTTAGAGCTCTGTTGAAGCACAGATTGGGGTGTGCAAAAACTAGAGAGCCTGATTTGTGGTAAATAAAATTATTGGATTTTGTTAAATAAATAACTATATTTCGATATGAAAAGTCAATAATTAAAATCATTAATTTTGGTTAAAAAATTGTAACAAAACAACTCTTTTTTTAAATGGTATGATTGAACTAATTGAAAAATTACGGTTAAAATTTGTATATACCAAGAGATCCAAAGATAGGAGTCGATAAAGATTTACAGTGGGTTAATTTGCATAGACATTGTTTATTTTTCTTCTTTACATCTAAACATTTTATCAGCAGGTTCAAATACACCTTATACCGACTGTCTTTGATTTGGGAAATATATTTCCTAAATTGAGGACAATTATTTCAATTTTTTGGAATGTTGTCTTCGTTAATTCACATATAAATCAATAAAATAATCCAGAATCCCCATTTAAAGGGTCAAAAAGTCAATTTCATGAAAAAAATTTGTTTTGTTTTATTTTGCGTATGTACTATTTGAACATTTTATGCACACACACCTGAATTTTGCTATGCTTACGTTAAAAATGGAATTTAACCACAATAACACAAATTAAATCTCAATATCAATATAATTTTTTTGATCCTGAGCTCTATTTTTGGCAAATGTGCGACTCAGGATTTAAGTTCAAGCCAAGTGCACTTGATGTGACTTTTCCACCAGGTTTCCCATCCTCTATCCGTTGGTCAATATCATGTAATTCAGAGTTTTAATCATTGTTCCCGTTGTTGGTTAGTAAAAAGAACAGAGCATTAAGATAAAGTCAATATTCACTATTCCTTTGGCCAAAAAAAAAAAAATCGCTGAAAAATTAAAAAAGCTTAAAATAACAACTACAAACACTACAATGTCAAAATGGCCAACTATACAACTTTAATTGACAAATAGCAATGCATAAAAAACACTACCTATAAGTGAATTTAAGTATTATTTTATTAATAAATAGCAACAATTATTGCTCAAATGTGAATATTAAATAAATTTGTTTCTTGGTGCAAAATAAATTGGTAAGAAATAAGTGCTTGCAAAAATAAAAATTAATTAACAATAAGGATGTGTGAAGCTTCAACTTGGCTTTGGAACAAATATCAACTTCCACTTCGCTTTGAAAAAAAATATGGTATCAAAATTACTAGGCTTCGTCAATAGCGATATTGACAGCTAAATTCCTCAATTTATGGTTGATTATTGCCATTTTGAGCTGTCAAAAAATTAATGTGTATGAAAAAATGTTAAGTAATATAAATGTAGGTTGTGATAGTAACTGGATTTATCAAAATAAAGTGAAATTCAGCCAAGAGAATATTTCATATATATGATTTGAAATTGCTTCGATTAAAAAAGTGGACTTCACACACCCCTAATTAACAAACCAACTAATTTAAAGTAGTCAATCCTTAAAACAACAATCAAACTTGTCCAGCATACAAGGAAGATTTCCAAAGCTAGTAAAAATTCACATCAAAAATTAAAATCTAAAGAGAATATGACATTACAAATATAGCCTCAAAACTTATTTCCAGTGTTCTTTCAAAGAAGAAAAAAAAAAGTACAACTTTGGTAACTTTGGTATTCAACGACAAAAATGTGGAATGTTCACCTCCAACTTCTGTTTCTTGCGTGCTTCCAAGCCAAGGAAGAATTCACGAATATCCTCTTCCCGAACAACTTTCTTGTTTTCTGCAAACTTTTGCAAATACTCCTTCAGATGACTCTTCATATCGTTGAAGCCTAAGGGAATATTAAATTAAGTTTGAATGTAGAATGTGCTAATACTAATAATAAAAAACAAATCAAATCTTTCATTGAATTAAAACACCATTTAGAATCTGCCACAATAGACAAATTAGCTTTTATTAATACAATATTTCAGAAAAGTAAATTTTAATATATTTCTTAAGGTGTCCAGCCAAACTATATTTTTTAATTCTCTTACTTTCCAGGTTTTTCAGAGCCAATATGTTTTTCCAGCCACACTGTATATATATTAAGTAAATCACAAACCATGTTTGGTTAAGACTAAAACTTAATGTATTATTATTCTTAACCATACACACATTCTGTAATTATACTGAAGAAACGCTACATTTGGAGCATCGCACTGTATAAAGCAGAAACCTGACTAGGAAGATGGAAAAGAAATACTTGGAGAGCTTCAAAATTTGGTGCTGAAGAATATTTGAGAAGATCAGGTGGAAATACAGGGCGAGAGATGAAGAAGTCCTTAAAAGAGTGGATGAGAAGAGAACAATTTTGGATGTTATTCTTCGGTACAAAGCGAAGTGAATCGGACACATCCTTAGGAAGAATTGTCTTCTGCGTGATGTCATAGAAGGAAAGGTTGAGGAAAAGAGGAGCTTAGGAAGGAGGAGGATTTAAATATTAGATGACTTGAAGGAACGAAGAAAATTCTGGGAGCTGAAGGAGGAGGCAGAGGACAGGGCGCATTGGGGGTCTAAGTTCACTGACAAAAGGAATAGACCTCATGTAAGACAAAACACATAATATCGAGTCATTGAAAAAAATCTTACACCTGTACAGTTGAAAATTGTTGCGAGACATTTTTATTAGTTTCTTCTTCCTGTCCGTAATCAAATTTTCACGCATTCGCATAACCGTGACTTGACTTTGAGTAAAGATGTGTTATAGAGGGGTGACCGGATGACATGTAAATCCCATGTTGACCTTTGAGAATTGAGATTAGTGAGTTCAACAGGGACAACTCCATTAAAAGAGATTCGTGACAGGTAATAACTGGAAGAAAACTGTTAGTTTGACTAAGTTATTAAAAATTAGGGGTGTACGAAGTTTCAACTTGGCTTCGAAACAAATATCAGCTTCGACTTTATTGGGAAAAAAAATCTTGCTTCGATAGTAAAAATATTAACAGCTGAAAGAGAATGAAATAATATAAACAACTGCGCAATAAAACATTTTCTAAATGATTTTAGCGCATAAGGTTTTTTTTTCAATCATAAAACAACAACAAATATTCAATCTTCAATTCAGCTTCAAGAATATTTCTTATATTCGATTCAAGTTTGTTTCGAATTGATGAAGTGAACTTCACACACCCTTATTATTAAAAAAAATTGTGTATCTTTTTTAATAAATACATAAAAATTACATAGATTATGAAAGCAAGCAAATTTCCTGACATTTCCCTTGGAGGCCATCATATTAAACAAATTTTGTGAATCGCCTATGATGCTGGACTTTCGAGCACTCTGTATATATATTTAAAAAAATTAAAATACTCATTTACTTGTTAAAAATGTTTTCTGAAACACACTCAAAAATAAAAACAGCAAAACGCGGTTAGGCATAACACGTAGGACGTAGTTTGTACCCTTAGCCATATATGAAGCAGAAACATGGACAATGACTGTAAGAAAGACTAGTAGAGTTGAGGCCATGGGGTTGAAGTTTGTGAGGATCATGTTAGCTGTCACGAGGAGAAACAGGATCAGGAATGAGGTTATTGGGGAGAGTTGTACCTAGTCACCATTCCTCCTCACCTTCTCAACTATTCATCGGTCCACGGCAGTCAGTTTGTTTGTTGGTAGAGCATCTCGGGGTAATTTACTATTATGGTGGGGGTAGAGGACGTCGCAGATTAAAGAAATGGAACTTGTGAAGTAGAAGTTTTAATATGGAGAAACATTTAAGACATTGATACGAGTTTACTTAAGGTAAAGATGAAACAGTATATTTATTACATGAAAAGATGATAAAATAATTAATGCCGTAGGCCTTTAGCCACATGGCTTAGTCTTCCTCCAACCCATCTCTAAGCACGTATTAGAACTTTACAATTCCCGTCCTTTCTACTCGCGTGCTAATTAGGAAGTCTCCCAGCACGTCTTCACGACTCGCGTGTTGAACCGAAAGTGTCCTGCGTCTGACGCTTCCCTTCTACTTAGGGTCAAAAACAGACGCTTAACCGGGGATGCTGATTGGCTAGCTGTTCGCGCCAAACCTCCCTTTCCACTGTGAGGCCACACGTGCAAGACACAGGTGCACCTCACAGCTTCCGGGTACTGATAAGATTAAAAAGCAAGTGAAAAGTTTAGATGAAGCTAAGATTCCCAAAAAGACTTTACGAAAAATGAATAATACTAGATTTAAAAGTTAAAGGCCGAAAAATGAAGTTAATGATTTGAAATTTAAAACAAATATTGCTTACAACTTTGGTTAAGATTTAGACAACTTATAATTAATATTAAACCCCACACTTAAATATGATTAAAACATTTGATTCTAACATCTAGCTTAAATTAGGCCTAGACAAATGGAAAACAATAAGGTGTTATAAATTTAGTACTTCAGTATGATCCTATTAACATGTAAAACAATGACAAACTAATTTAGTTATTTAAAAGAAATGGTCTAGAGACCTGACCACTTTACAGCCCCCTTTGCTTTAAAAAATGGGGAAAGTTTCCCAAAATTTCACCAGTATTGAAAGCAATCTATCTAAATTTCCCTCCAAAATGACAAAGTGTGACACAAAAAAAAATGAGCAGACTGTACAGTCTTTACAAGCATGTTACAAAATGTTTACACTCCTAGCTAACAGAAAAACTTATGAATCCACTGACTCCATAAATTAAGAGCTTAAGGCCAAAACCGCTATATGAGCATCCTCACAACTTCTCCTATATCACAAACAAAACTCTTTAAAAAGCTTAAGGCCAAACACGCTATATGAGCATCCTCACATCTTCTCCTATATCACAAACAAAACTCTTTAAAAAGCTTAAGGCCAAATACGCTATATGAGCATCCTCACATCTTCTCCTATATCACAAACAAAACTCTTTAAAAAGCTTAAGGCCAAACACGCTATATGAGCATCCTCACAATTTCTCCTATATCACAAACAAAACTCTTTAAAAAGCTTAAGGCCAAACACGCTATATGAGCATCCTCACAACTTCTCCTATATCACAAACAAAACTCTTTAAAAAGCTTAAGGCCAAACACGCTATATGAGCATCCTCACAACTTTCCTATATCACAAACAAAACTCTTTAAAAAGCTTAAGGCCAAACACGCTATATGAGCACTCCTACTAGATGCCTCAACACACTCTTAAAAGCCTCATGGCCAAACTCGCTATATGAGCCTCTTCACATCCACCTTTATGAACCTAACGGTCAACTAAACCTTGCTATATGAGCACTAACACTACCTAACCCAGGTGACCTAACTTAAAAAAACACATTTACTGAGAAATAGCTTAAGTTAACAAAAAAGAATAATCCAAGAAAAAGAATAAACACAGCTAACCAAAAAAAAATATACAAGTACACTGTTTCAAACAGAGAAAGGGTAATATCATACACGTACACTGTTTAACAACAGAGAAAGGGTAATATCTAGGGATCTAAAATCACCTAACCGTAGATTTATTTGGGAGGACACATAACCCCAAAATAAAACAAAAGGAAAAAACTCAAGGCCGAACATCTCCACAGCACACAGACTCCAAATTTCCTCCACACAGAACCATGTTGTACACAACCTCGAACAAAACTTTAATAGTTGAATGCAAACTCACATTTTGTAATATTATTATTAAGAATTATTATTATTGTAATCACTCCTCCAACAAAATTAATTTAAAAAAATCATTTTAAACTTGTGGCATAATATGGACTTTATAAACTCCCAGAGAGCACAATAAAAACAAACTCGATAAGGGCTAGCTCCCAAAAACTGGAACGTATCCTCAAAATACTTCCCGTCATACAGTGACCGACAATCCCTTTGCTTAGGCCTTCAAAACACACAAGAGGTATTCTCTTAACGGTCCAAACCTTGTCAAAATATCTGGCAACCACGGGCGGTCCAGAACTACTGCTGGCCCCCTGGTCCAGAAACACTCCCAAAACTCCCCTAACTCGGGTGGCCCAGGTCCCAATGCCTGCCCCCTAAAACTCTCCTAACTCGGGTGGCCCAGGTCTCAATGCCTGCCCCCTAAAACTCACAAGGTAATTAGACCTCTGCGACAAAACCACTCTCTTGTCAAACGTCGAAGGCTCCAAGTCCTGACATTACAACACGCCACTGTATGGCCGAAATTCCCTGCCTCAACTCAACTCCTATCAAAAGTTTCCCTTAAATTACCTGCCTGTCCCTAACTTGCTCTCCAGGACACTAAAACTAAGTCCCGCATAAAAATCTATTCCCAAAAATATTCCAAAAAAATCTCTCAAAAATGGCAAAATCCCCTTTAGATGCCACAAGTCACTTGGAAAATTGTCGTTACTCGACCATGAAATTAGTTACATTATTAAATTAGAGTAATTTTACACACAACCATTTGATTAATTACCCCTAATTTTATATTTGATCCTAACGGTATTTATTATTAGCCCTAAACATTCTAATAAAAATATACAGGTTTATAATTCTTTTACACCTGGAAACTTTAATGTATAATTGGATATCTTTTATTATTATTTCATTATTTTTAATGATAACTTTTCAATATTATTATTAATTTGATGATAATTTTATATCAACTTTAGTCCTACATTATGCAAATTATTATTATCATCGATGATTTAAGTACTTATGAGGAGTGATACCTGACATATGAGATTGTGTACCACATCTATCTCCTTATGCGGACAGAAAAAGGACCATTGCGGCTCCAAGGATCCTTCCTCCTTGAGCACCGTCCACCTGCTCGGGTAAACTAGCTCCCCACTGGATATGCCTTTGAACTAGCTGCTGCTGGAGTAATCTGATTTTACTGTAAACAAACCACAACAGGATAATACTTGGTATTGTCATTGGCATACTTAGGCCTAACTCTGGTGGCCTACCTCTGCTCAGCGAGTTGGTGTACCCCGTACGCCACTCCTGGCTCCAAACAATTTGGTCCGCTTTCCAGAGAAACATGACAAGGTGGCCTACTTCCCTCTGATTGATGGGCATGCTTATCTTACAAGCCCACACACTGTCCCCTAAACTCACTCTCTCTTTATTCACACTTGAGACTACCAGGCCTTCACCCCAATCTACCTGCATGTCCACAAAATTGGCATGGGCCCTTTGGCCCCCTACACAGTGAACCGTCCTGGTTGTGGATTCCACTTCACTTTCCACCATGACACCAATGTCACTATCACCATCACTAACTTGGTGGTCAATGGCCACCACAACATCAACACTGGGAACTGTGACTACCTCAACCTCCTCACAATCACACCCTTGGGGCACAAACTCCTCCCCACTGTCCACTTGACTGGAGATGGTGACAATAGTGTCACAATCACCACTAACAATGTCACTAACTACATCATCACAGTCACTGACTTGAGGTACCCTAACCTCACTACATTCCTTAACATCACCGGCAATTCCACACTTATTAAGGTCAATCCTAACCTCACAATTAGTAACCTCAACCTCTTTCTCTGGTTTACCCCAAGTTAAGGCATTTACTACTTTGACCTCTAAGCTAGACATTTGAGTTGATAATTTAACATCCAGGCTCGACATCCTAACATCCAGGTTCGACATCCTAGCATCCAGGCTATCAAACTTTGTGTCTATGTCAGCTTTCAGTTCACTAGCTGCCGCCATAAGTTGTTGAAACATGTCTGCAAAATTAGGTTCAACCCTGGCGTTGCTAACCTCACACGTCTCCATTATACTGGGCAACACAATATATTCTACCTCTAAATTCTCTGGTAATACCTCGAGTGAACGGGTTGCTATTTCTGTCTCGTTAATGCACTCAAGTTCCAATAAGGTCTCATCACCCAGACCCCTACTAGAAGGTTGATCTACATCACAAAACACTAGACAGTTTGACTCTAGGTCTAAAGAGCTTTTTATATCTTTAGATTCCATATTTAAAATTATGACCTACCAAAGTTGTAAGCAAACATAAATAAATAAGCCTAGCCAACCAGCGCATATTCCCTTCCACAATAGAAAATAAAACTTACATTTATATTAAACAATAACAAACCCAACAAAATAAACAAGCTCATCTTACCAACTTCACAATATAAAATGTTAATACAAATTGAATGAAAATTAAATTTAAAAATTTACTTGGTGTTTTCAAACCGAAATTAAAACAAACACAAAAAAAACAGAATATATAAATGTTATTTAACAGAAATTTAAAAAAATACGATACGTTGATGATTGATGAGATGATGTCGGTTGTTCCTCTCCATTCAGTCAGCTGTTTCTTCTGCTGGCGCGTGCGCGTTGGACCACTGTTCCCCTTGAACACATTTCAGCGCCGCTGGTGATGCGCAGTGGAGGTGGATCGTCCTCTATCCACATCTCGAGTCCCACGTTGTTGCGCCATTTTTGTACCTAGTCACCATTCCTCCTCACCTTCTCAACTATTCATCGGTCCACGGCAGTCAGTTTGTTTGTTGGTAGAGCATCTCGGGGTAATTTACTATTATGGTGGGGGTAGAGGACGTCGCAGATTAAAGAAATGGAACTTGTGAAGTAGAAGTTTTAATATGGAGAAACATTTAAGACATTGATACGAGTTTACTTAAGGTAAAGATGAAACAGTATATTTATTACATGAAAAGATGATAAAATAATTAATGCCGTAGGCCTTTAGCCACATGGCTTAGTCTTCCTCCAACCCATCTCTAAGCACGTATTAGAACTTTACAATTCCCGTCCTTTCTACTCGCGTGCTAATTAGGAAGTCTCCCAGCACGTCTTCACGACTCGCGTGTTGAACCGAAAGTGTCCTGCGTCTGACGCTTCCCTTCTACTTAGGGTCAAAAACAGACGCTTAACCAGGGATGCTGATTGGCTAGCTGTTCGCGCCAAACCTCCCTTTCCACTGTGAGGCCACACGTGCAAGACACAGGTGCACCTCACAGCTTCCGGGTACTGATAAGATTAAAAAGCAAGTGAAAAGTTTAGATGAAGCTAAGATTCCCAAAAAGACTTTACGAAAAATGAATAATACTAGATTTAAAAGTTAAAGGCCGAAAAATGAAGTTAATGATTTGAAATTTAAAACAAATATTGCTTACAACTTTGGTTAAGATTTAGACAACTTATAATTAATATTAAACCCCACACTTAAATATGATTAAAACATTTGATTCTAACATCTAGCTTAAATTAGGCCTAGACAAATGGAAAACAATAAGGTGTTATAAATTTAGTACTTCAGTATGATCCTATTAACATGTAAAACAATGACAAACTAATTTAGTTATTTAAAAGAAATGGTCTAGAGACCTGACCACTTTACAGAGTGTAGGTACAGGGAGTACACGAGATAATAGAGGGGAAAAGGCAGAGATGGTATGGTCATGTAATGAGTAGGGGTGTACCGATGCGGATACGATTATTAGTGCATCGGCAATTAATCATAATCGGAGATTATTATGCCGATTAATCGTTCTTTTTAAGTAAAATTTAAAACAAAATTTTCTAGATAAGAAAGATCAAAATCGCAACATAAAAAACACTTATATACACACTGCATCTGGGTTGTGGGCTATGTAAAGATCACATAGCCAGATAAAGAAATATAATTTGATATCGTTGATAAAACAATCTAGTTCCAACTTCCACCAGTTATGCAAAGATTAACCCTTTCCCGGCCCTATTATAAGAGCCCAATTCCCCACCACTATCCACTTTATTTTTAATAACAAGAAAATTTGCACATGAGTCTATACTTTAAGCAATAACTCGGGATATAATTAACATATTATGTTGACATTTTTAGAAATAACTTATTAAATTAGGGGTCACATTGAGATTATTAGGAACTACATATTATAGTCCAAACAAATTATTTAATTAATATTTACAATTAGTTTTCAACTCCAACTCCCCTTTCCTGGTGGTATTCAAGAAAACAATCAATCCTGCAGAGTGGCAAGTCATGCAACTACGAATTACAGGGCATTCAATGTCTGAGCTCTGCCTGTAATCAGATGTTTTTGACAAATCAAATACACCCATAAAAACCAATACTCCTAAGTAGGCCATCATTTCTTCCTCAGAAGTTTTATACCACCCTTGATCTACTTTACCTATTTTTTGTTGCCTAAACTTGGAATATTTATTTGTATTTTCGGCAAAGTGCTGAAAAATGTTATTAGCTGACACTAGTTTAATATAACATAGTTCATTGGAACGTACAGGTAAGACATGCACAGGACAAGTATTGCCCACATATTCATTTGAAACATCAAATTGTAGCCTGTCAAATGTCAACAAAGGTGGTTGAAGACGTCTTACAGCAGCAGCACAATCACTACCCCCATTTAAATTGTTTTCCAGATCACCATCACTTTTATCAAATAATTCAGAATCTTCCTCTATCATCATTAGACTCAATATCAATATCATTATCATCAGAACTATCAGATTCACTGCCAGATACATCTTTATTGAGCTCCAAAACAATCATATCATCTTGCAAGGAGACCATTCTAACAACTAAATATAAAATAGTTAGCAAATAGCCCAGCAAATGGCTTAGTGCCGAAATACGGCAAGCGCTTTTGAGCGTCTAGCCCAGGAACGATAAATTAACGGCGAGGGCTTTCAAGCGCTTGGGCCGGGAAAGGGTTAATCACTATTTATGCGACGATTAATCACAAATTAAGATTATCAAAGTTTTAAGTGTTGATTTTTAAATAAAATCTTTTAGTATTAATTACAATAACTGTTTTTTTTTCTTAGACATATTTCCCAATAGTTATTAATAAATTATCAATCATCGGGACTAATCGTGTAAATAACAACATAAGCATGAAACAATCATTATTAAACAATCAGTAATGAGGATGCAAAAAAGAGTATATCAAAGATAATTATGGAGATGAAGGAAAAAGACCGCAAGGAAGGGAGACTGAGAAAGAGATGGGAGAAGCAGAAAGTGTGAAAGTGAGAGAATTATGGAAGCAATTTAAGGAGGAAGAATGTTGGAAGGAAAAGAGAACATGAGAGCATTTTACAAAAACTGACCCAGCCAAAGGCCAGAAACAGAAGATGACAACGTTGAAATAAAGACCATTTCTCTTAGGAAGATAGTTAAATAAACCATTTCCCTGACCAATTATAAAATTCCCCGACTTTTGTCCCCATGAGTAAATCTCACCTTCTATGGCCTCAACCTGTTGCACTCTATCTAAAGATGACAACGCCCTCATGCCACGTTCATACGAGGTGGAAAACTGACCATCTTTGTTCCTTTCTTCGTAGGCAGACATCGAGTCTTCCTCGTCCAGTAAGAAACTAACATTGTTGGTTTTATATATGTCCTACAGGGAATTAAAAAAAAACATACTGTATTAAAAAACATAATAATTCAAAAATCTTTATTTGTTTAAAAAAATTATTTATTACATCATTCGATGAATGTGCAAAACTTCTAGGTAGCTAAAATAAACATTAATTAGTTTTATTTGTTACTATTCATTTATTGCAAACAAAAATCTGAGATAATAATAATACTTAGCAATGCTCTTAGTACCCGTTTGGTGCTTAAGTACTGGTTACACTAATGGTTTAGGAATGGGGAAGGTTGAATTTAGATGAAGTGAGCCCGCATTTGCATGGCGGTAGAGTGGAAAACCATTTAGGAAACCCGCCTCCTCCGTTCACTCGACCAAATTTTAACCTTGATCTCCCCATCCTTGGCAGTCGAGCTCAACACGAAACTAGTGTGTTAACTAACTACGCCACTGAGTTAGGTCTGAGATAATTGAATTGCATGTTGGGATAATAATTTGATATATTTACCTATGTCACAACTCTTGAGCTAGTTTGGGATGTTTATTTTAATTTGCATAACTTTGTTGAATCTACGTGACTGAAAGAACTGGCCAAGCAAACTCGTAATGAATCAGTAAACATTAAGAATGCTGACAACTCACAACAGTCTTGTCCCAGTTGTGCAGGTAACTGTTTGGCCGGAATAAATATAAAAATTTACCCTTCTTAAATGTTCTTAGGTTTGAAACAACTTAAATGTTTTAAGGTCTAAGACCCCTTAAAAGATTATCTAAGTTTATTAAAACCCCTTGAAACTCCTATTTGTTTAAAGTCCCTTTAATGTTCTCTAGAATTGATTCCCCTTAAAGGTTCTTTGTTTAACACTCCTGTAATCTCTACTCTTGTTTGGTTGCTAACATCAAATAGGCTGATGTTCAAGCAAGTTACTTTCTCCCACCTCATTTCTATGCTGCAAAAGTTGGTAGAGTATAATATGGCTCTGTCCTTCTCTAAATCTTTCAAGCTCTCTCTCTCTTGCATGAGCCTAGCAATTGTTGATAGACAGAGACATTGTCTCACACAGGCAGTAAAATAACCCCCCTTCCCCCACCATGTTTGCTACAGAACAAAGAAGATGACTCTCTAATAGAGATTGAGCCAGTAGTACCTGCTGAAACAATAAGCTGACTTTATTTCCCATCAAATCTCGGAATGGTTTTAATTCTCGACCTTTTCCGAGGGTTAGGATCCCTGCCACCACCCAAATATTTCTTAATTCGAGATATTTAATAATTGATTCTAATTCCTTCAAATTGAAAAGATTGACTTAAGTATTAAGTATTTGGAAAAAACTAAACACTAAAAAGTTTAAATGATGTAAAAACACTTAAACAAAACTGCCCCGTTTGATTTGTGGAAGATCACTAAAAAACAAAAGGTAGTATTTAATACATTTACAATTTGTTGGTAATAAAAGTCAAATAGGGGGAAGAAAAAAAAAGTCTCAATGAAAAATTAGCCTATTTTGAATATTACAGTTTCAATTAAAGTCCATCTAATAGGACTTGAATTGAGGTTTCAAAAAATGTGATATTAAGAATTACTATCAATTATTTCTATAAAGTAATAGTGGAAGGACGAATTGGTTTGACCACCCTAAAATAGTGCTTACCTGACACGAATTGCAGGTACAGATAAGTTTCCTCCAGCCTTTGGAACAAAACACTGAACCAGTTCCTTTTAACAGTTCACGATCTTTGATGATGCAAGCTGAAATAGAATAATAGGCCCATGTAGGATCTTCCTTCATGCAATAAATCAATCGGCATTAAAATTTTCCCCTTTAAGGGCTAAATTGTTTTATACTTGGAATAAGACACAGGAAAGGTAGATAAAACATATTATAGGAACAAAACAATATGGCTTTTACAATGAAAAGAATATAGTTCACACTTTACACCACTGCTGCAATAGGTACCCCCCAAGAAAATCGATTGTTACCGCCCAATCCCCTAACCTAGGTTTCATTCTATCTCAACCTATCAGGAGGGATGGTGAAACAATCAACACAACTTCCTAAAAGAGGAAAATAAAAACAAAATTGAGAAAAGTAATTTGAAAAATACTCATGAAACGAAATGAGGTTTTTCTTATGGATATATAATATAACTATATATCACAACCAATTTTATTTCCTTGTTTTACTTAATGTTATTCCTTTTACATATTCCTATTTATGTGTCCCTATCATTCTTTACAAATTTCCTTTCTCTCCTTTTTTTTTTTTGTGTTCACTTTTAGGAAGTTGCATTGTGCGTTTCCACTCCCCTCCTGACGAGTTCCGATAGAATAAAACCTAGTTCAGGTGATTAGGTGGTAACAAATGATTTTATTCAAGAGACAGCCATTAAATATTTGTCCAATGGCAGTAGTGTAAAGTGTGAACTGTGTTTCTTCTTTTCATTGTATAAGCCATATTGTGTTGATCTTCTTTTATATGTTTCTATCCACCTTTCCTGTACATTCTTCAAAATATAATACATTTATATTTAACTTTGCTTCACACATTTCAAGAGTTTGTATGAATTAACTTCAAATTTTTAAATGAACTTTACAGACCCTAGCTATTTATATTCACAGAAATTCAGTTAGGTATCATTGCTTGTAAGTATGTGAATGTTTATCTTGAAACAGCAATGGAACATAACACGTGAGAACATTAAGTTTCATGTGTGTTTTGCTCTCGCAGACAACTCTTTTCCTATTTTTTTTATCACATCTTACTACCTGTTCAGGTTACACGAATATATGATAATTACTCTAATGGGGTACAGATATTAGATTAGGGAACATTTTAGAGTTAATCTACCTGCATTTGCATGGAAGGAGAGTAGGAAACCCTTTAGGAAAAACCATTCTCAGTAGACCCGACCGGGATTCAAACCCCCATCTCATCATCAGAGGGCCATTCTAACACGAGTGTGACGCCTTAGATTATTCGGCCACTGAAGCATGTAATTTCTCTATTAAAAGCACACGTTAGACCTAAAACTTTCAAAACGAGATAGTTAAGTTTCTGAGAATTAATCAGATTAACAGATTCTTCATGAAACAGCTCATATAATATAAATTAGACAATAGTTAGTTACCTTTCCCTTGTTTTATGCCGGCTATGCCATTCACGTTAATTTCCTGAAGATTTCCTAGTAGCCCCAATACTCTGGCAAAGTTCGCCATTTGATAAAGTTGTGTCGATTTCCCCATTCGATGGTGTGATGTTAACTTCTGCAGTGGATGGTGTGATATCGCTTTCTGTACTCAAGGGCGTGACAAAGAGGCCCCTATAGTGCCATAAGAAGTCATTCCTCTCCATGCAGCGGAAACAGATCATCTCGGAAAAGTCATCATGTGGAGGGCTCTTGCTACCCAAATGCTGATCAAAAAAAAAAGAGATAGATATTAACTATAGGATTTGTTGTGTTCTACAGGCGTGCGAGACACCTGCTGTGTAGAAATGATGAAGTGTAAGGAGGTGCTGTATAGAACATACTTTGTACAGACAGCTACGTATGAAGCAGAAACATGGACATTGAATGTAATAGAGAACAGGAAAGTGAAGGCAATGGGAGTTAAGTTTGTGAGGAGCATGTTAGGCTGTCACGAGGAGAAACAGAATTAGAAATTAAGATGTCCGGGCAAGAATTGAGGTACATCAAGTTCATGAGATATAGAGGAAGCAAGGGAATGAGATGATATAGTCATGTAATGAAGATTGAAAAGGAAAGAACTCAAAGGATATTGATGAAGATGAATTAAGGAAAAAGACCTCAAGGGGAAAAATAAAGGGAAATAAAATAGAAAACAGCAAATGCCTGAACTAGGAGGAGGAGAATAGATGCTGAATAAGGGAGGAAGTATGTGGAAGGACGGTGGAAGATGGAGGCATTTTACTTAACTGTTCGGCAAAAGGCTGGAAAAAGTTGATGATCTGTCATGTAAGGGGCTCTTGCTACCCAAATGAAGCTTAAATGATAAAGAACATATGCTTGTGTGAAAGGTTTGAGATTTTAATGTCTATTTAGATTTAATGTAATGTAATCATAAAATATTATATTCTGATTAGATTAGAAAATTACCAAACATAACATTGGAAACATTTCCATTTTAAAATATTTAATTCAGGTTATTAAAAAAGATTTGATTCAACTCAAAACTAAAAAATCTTGATTCATACAGGATCAAGAAATAAATAAATAAATATATAACACCAGAAAACTTTCAAAATCCTATAGTGCCAATTAACAACGACCAAAAAACTCACATTGCCATGGTACCAATCTTCGCACACAATACACTGTGTCATCTCATCTTCGACGTCTACCTCAGGATCTGGATAGGGTCGCTCACACACACAATATAAGCCGAGGAAATTGTGGTTGTAAAGATTCAACTCATTCATAGCATCCTTGTTCTAAAAAATAAAAGCCACTTTATGTTTAAAAAAAAAGGGTCATACTTACTGGACTTATTCATGCTATGGTACCAGAAACACGAAATTTCACTGCCGCATTACAAATAAGACATCTATCCCTATCTTGAGCAGTTCCATTCAGTCCCCTCATTACACACTATCCCTATTTGAGACTAGTTATATCCAGTCCCCCTCATTACAACTTATCCCTATATTGAGATAGTTATATCCAGTCCCCCTCATTACAACCTATCTCTATCTTGAAGCTAGTTCTATCAGTCCCCCACATTACAACCTATTCCTATCTTGAGCTAGTTCTATCCAGTCCCCCTCATTACAACCTATCCCTATCTTGAGCCAGTTATATCCAGTCCCCCTCATTACAACCTATCCCTATCTTAAGCTAGTTATATCCAGTCCCCCTCATTACAACCTATCCCTATCTTAAGCTAGTTCTATCCAGTCCCCCTCATTACAACCTATCCCTATCTTAAGCTAGTTCTATCCAGTCCCCCTCATTACAACCTATCCCTATCTTAAGCTAGTTCTATCCAGTCCCCCTCATTACAACTTATCCCTATCTTAAGCTAGTTCTATCCAGTCCACCTCATTACAACCTATCCCTATCTTAAGCTAGTTCTATCCAGTCCCCCTCATTACAACCTATCCCTATCTTAAGCCAGTTCTATCCAGTCCCTCATTACAACCTATCCCTATCTTGAGCTAGTTCTATCCAGTCCCCCTCATTACAACCTATCCCTATCTTGAGCTAGTTCTATCCAGTCAACCTCATTACAACCTATCTCTTTCAGGTCCATTCTAATGTTATCTTCCCATCTGCGTCCTGGTCTTCCCAATGGTCTCTTCCCATTGGGTTTACCAGTCAATACCTAGAATATTGTTCTAGTTTCATCCTCTCATGCTGCATGTCCTGCCCACCATAACCTGAGATTTGACTACCCTAACAACGTCTGGTAGTGAGTACAGGATTATGTAATTCACCATTATCTAACTTCTCTTCACTCACCCCTATTTTCATCCCTTTTCAGACCAATTAGTTTGCCAAGCAATTTGTGTATGAGCACCTCAAATTTCTTCTTGTAATGTAAGGTTTCAATAGACAGTATCACACACATAAAGAACAATGTGTGAATCTAGTGTAATCTAGTGTTTTGTATACTCATGAGTTTTATTTTCTGAACACCAGGAACTATCTCTCTCTCAAAAAAAAAGTTCAAATAATTACTCACTGGTTCCAGATTACATTTCTTGTGTTCTGTGTTAGAAATACGGAATTTGCTGTTGCCGCAATCGCATCGGAAGTTCCTATAAGATAAAAAAAAACACGCTTACAAATTATGACTTTTTTTTACCATTTTAAATATCCATCAACATGTTACTCTGAATTCAAATAGGGTTGGGTACTTAATAAAAAGTTTATTCACCTTTTAGTGTAAAGTTCCACAAGGTCATGACCTTCGTGGCAATGATAACTGCAAGCCAAGCAAACACCAGCTAGTTTGGAAACATCTGTAGCCGTGAGGTTCTCCTTCGGTTTGCACGTCAGACACGAATAAAGAGGTTGCCTCCTCACATATTCCTGTAAAAAAACACACATGTTAGGAGAGAGAATGGTTTCCTTTTAATGGCCGTACATATTACATCTTTAGTGGGGATTAACAAGATTTTAATAAAACTTTTTTTTATTCATTGCATCTCACTACTCGTCAAGATAATCTACATTTATAATGTCGGGATAGCGATCAACTTAACTTTTTAATGTAACATTCACTTAAAAGTTAACTTAACTTAAGAAAGCAGATGTGTGATCACGATTCACGTAACTTAACGTAACAAATTGATCCAAACATCTTCATTATCGACTATGATCTGTGATTTGAATTATTTGTACAGTGATGATCTGTGAATGTTTACAGTTTTCAATCGATATAATAAATATCTATTCCTAACTTTTTTTATAAATTTAGATTCAAAGAGCCAACGCTATTATTTATGCTTTTTTTAGTTTGAGGATTACTACATCTAGATACCATAGTTTAGTTTAATTATTTTGTTTCAATGTCTGATCACTAGAACTTATGCTAAAGAGTGAACCTTGGTCATAATACTAACAAATAAATTACTAAATAGCCCTGTTGACGTCACTACGCATAGACTGGCTGGCTAGGTTGCGTGATACCCTTCAAGTAACATTCACTTAAAGCAAAAGACCTTCCAGGACATCTCTTATGAAGTTAACTGCATCGTGATCGCTTCAATTTAAACACACAAGGAGATCCTTTACGTTAAGTTAACAAGTTGACGTTAAGTTGATCGTGATCCGGCATAATGGAACTAGGCCTATATGGATGGATCCCTAAAATAAACTTAGAATGAGAAATCAAAATTTCCCCTAGTCTTAAATAACAATATCCAGAGTAGGCTGGATGTAATTAAAATCAAACTATATATTCTGTAGGTCTATTCTTGGCCATAAATAAAGTTGTAACTATTGCAATATCATCTTTTAGTGAATTTTAAATAAAACACATGCACAGTTAACTCAGAGCTATCATTCGTGAATGATGTGAGATGGCTTAATATTTATTATCTTAAAATTTTACAAGGACTGGGTATTTGAAAACAATCGTGAGGAAATCAAAGTTTACTTGAGTACGAGATTAATTTTGAATTCATTTTACTCTATTTAAAGTCCACAAAAAATCCGGGATATGGATCAAGCAAAATATTCATTACACTTTAGGAAAAATTGATCCTATACATAAGAGAGCTAAGAAAAAAGCCAGCCATTTTTAGTTGAAGTTATTTCAATAAATCAAATTACCTTTGAATAAGAGCAAGTCTTGTCATCAAAACCTCCTAAAAGTGCTTTAGCATTTTCTTCCATATCCTCTTCTTCTTTCAGAACATCAATCATTGTGACAACGTTAGTTTCTTGATCCTCAATATTAGCCGAATTTGTTGAGCTTGAGCTTTCCGCCATTTTTACCTATTTAAAACAACCTTTTGCTACGCATATGGCGGGAAAACCCAAGAGTTTTCTTGCGAGTCTAACAGATTCTTACTTAATTAATGACAGTAAACTAATTTTGAAACACAGTAATAACGTTACAATTTAAATACACAAAATGTATGTCAACCAATAAAATTTTGAGTGTAAAATCCTAACTAGTCAAAAATAAATACCTATGACATGACAAGAACAACCCAACTCTATTATCTAACAAAAAAGCAACTATTTATTTCTGCTACAACTCTATACATTGCTACCAGCCAAATAAATAATATACCTTCATTATAATTCTAAGTAATTGTGTTTGATATTTTATCCTTTTGCCATTGTGGCGCTAAAGTATTTTATAGAAATAGCTTGACATTTAAAATTAAATAAATAAAATTATAATTACTTTAAATCACTTAGAAGTAAAAATCTATAGAGGAAAATAACAATTAAAAGGTTTCAGTATACACAAACTACAAAGAATTGTAAATATAAAAAATATTTTAACTCAGTAGGCCTAATATCTTATTATTGGTATTCAAAAATAATGGATGTTATATATATCAACATTAGTTTATAAAGAGTAAGTCTATACGTTACTGATTTTTAAAATCAATTCCAAATTAATTTTTAGCCAAATCGTAAAACTAGCAAATGCTTGGGAATACATTATTGCGTTAAATTCAAATAAAGTGTACGGTGTTGAGAAGTGAGATTAGAAAAAAAACATGATTTATGTAGATAGCCGACTTTTGACCATCCACATTGATTGAAAGTGACTAGAATTTGGCAATCCAAAAATATATCTTATTTGATTTATTTGTTATAAAGTGCATCTAAATAAAATTATAAAAGCTTCCAATATTACTTCCTTATGGATAAATGTATTTATTTATTCTTACGTAATTTTAATGAGATTGACGCGATATGCAGAATAAATAACTGTGGATCATTAGTGTGGATTTCGAATTTCAACGAAATAGATCAACAATGCATTAGATTTTTACTATTCGGTGGATATTAGAAAAAAGTGGAAACACATCATGACAATTCATAAATTATTTATTAATTTTAAAAAAGGCCTGTGAGTCAGTTAAAATAAATATATTATATGACATTTTAGTTAAGTTTGGGATTCCCGAAAAACTTGTCAAGCTAAATGAAATATGTTTGACAGATAGTCGCGGTAGGTTACAGGTTGGATGCCACTTATCAGGTACTTACGTAATACATAGTGGATTGTAACAAGGAGATTAACTTTCCCTATTACTTATTTATTTAGCTTTTAGAGTATGCTAATAGGGTAGGTAATGCAAGAGGGAAGGGGAGGGCTGAAATTAAACAGTACATTGCAGCTTTTAGGATTTGAAAATTATTTAGCTTTTTTTGACAATAGTAAGGAAGTTGTTGCAAAAAATGCAGAACTTTTACTAGAGGCTAGTAAGGAAATAAATTTAGAAGTGAACAATTAAAAGATTAAGTATAGGATCACACAGAGTATACGATTGTGGTCGATAATTTAGAGACTACTCCGAACAATATATCATTTGACAGGCTTAATAAGTTAACATATTTAGGTACAATTTTAACTAGCAATAAAGATATTAGATTGGAAATTAGGAAAATAATACAGTAGGGAATTGCCTGCTATTAATCGTTCACTAATTTGTTGACATCTCGCTTGCTTTAAGGAATTTAAAATTCAGTACAAATAATTTTACCGGCTGTTCTCTATGAGTGTGAAACGTGATCTATTACCTTACGTGACGAAAACAAATTTAGGCTGTTAGAAAACAAGGTACTTGGGAGGATATTTGGTTCAAAAAGGGATGAGGCTACTGGGGAGTGGAGTAAGTTACACAATGATGAGTTATATACCTTGTACTCATAACAAAACATTGATAGGATTATCATTAATAAAGTTTCATAGATTACGGTGGGCAGGACATGCAGCTTGAATAGGAGAATCTAGAACCATGTTCAGGGTACTGACTGGCAAACCCAATGGGAAGAGAACATTGGGAAGATCCGGACGCAGATGAGATGATAATTTGAGAATGGGCCTGAAATAGATATGGTGTGATGAGGTAGACTGTTTATAAATAGCTCAAGATAGGGATAGATGGCGTACTTTTGTAAGTGAGTCAATGAACTTTTGAGTTCCTAATGCCATAGAGTAGGCCTAAGTAGGTATTACGGATTAAGATTGTAAATACAATGATTGTAATACTTTTTTCCGCCATTGAGGCATAATAGTTTCCAGTTTTCAAATAACGAGCCTCTCTGTAGGCGTGTTTTTGCGATTGACTTGCTGGTGTCTATCTTTACGACCAAAGCGTTCTCGCAGTCTTAATATCGCGGCTTGCTACGATACGAGTGTTTATGACCGAGACGATATAAACCTCAGTTTGATAACGCTTTCAATGAGCTGAGGATTGTGCGCCAATCTCAAAACAATATGATCCCTGACCGTTGGACGCAAACGAGTATAACTTTGTATTCAATGGATTTAAATAGTTACATGTGATTTAAAATGGACAGGAATTACTAGGCTAGAAATATGACATAAAATATGTAACGTTAGTTTCTGATAAGTAAAAGCAAATAATAAGATTATTATACTGTAGCATTCAATACTCTTTGTTATCCATATTCTTTTTTGAGTTTTTCAAAACTAATAATGTTTATCTCTAGATATTTACTATAATTTGTGAAAGGTTCTAAAAAATGTATTTAGTTGTGAATAAAATAGAGTAAGATTAAGATCTAAGCCTATTTAATCTTACATACCGCGCTTAATGCTCTCAGTAGATTATTTTTGAGAACATAAATTTAGCCAGATATGTTGTGTAAATATTAGGCCTATTCAAAATAAACACCAATTTATCTAAGAATAAGATTAAATTTGGCTATTTCCGTCGATTTTCAGTACATGTAGGCTTACATAACTAAATCTACCAGCTTTTATATCAATTATGCCCAAACCACCATTTTTGTTTTCGAAAAAACATCTCAAAGTAATTTTCATGCTTAACCTTGGTCGTAGCCACGTTATCGATAGCACTCGATAGTTACCAGGACGTAACCAATTCAGTTGCGAGCATTGGTATGTTTATTTCAATACAAGAGCATTCGCAAAGCTAGTGCTATTGTTCCTAATTTAGTATAATACACGTTTTATGGTACAGAATCAAGATGTACAAATTAGACTCATAATAAACAAGTGTTTGACATGCTATTAGGATTTCAATAATCAACAAAAATCACTAAAATTAAGTAAAGTGAAACATCCATTATAATTATTATTCATGGCAAAATCACAAGAACATACAGGGATATCAATTGACAAGCTGAATTAATTATTTCCATGTTGTTAGACAAAGGTACTGGATGAAGTTATATCATCAGTCATTATCATTATTATTATTATTAGGATTAGGTGTTCTGTCTTATGACAAGTCTATTCCTTGTGTAAGTGAAATTAGACCGCCAATGCGCCCTGTCATCTGCCTCCTCCTTCAGCTCACAAAATTTTCTTCTTTCCTTCAAGTCATCCAATATTTGAATCCTTCTTCTTCCTAAGCTCCTTTTCCCCTCACCCTTTCCTTCTATGACGTCGTGCAGAAGACCATTCTTCTTAAGGATGTGTCTGATCCAGTTTGCTTTGCACCGAAGAATCACATCCAAAATGGTTCTCTTCTTACCTACTCTTCGTAGGACTTCTTTGTTTGTCACCCTGTCCGTCCACCTGATCTTCTCAAGTCTTCTCCAGCACCAAATTTCAAAGCTCTCCAAGTATTTCTTTGCCATCTTCATGAGAGTCTAAGTGTCTGCTCCAAATGTATCATATAATCAGTTTCTTCCTCAGTTCCAAACACAATTTGCTGGTCGCAGTAGCCTCTTCTTGTTGAAAGCTTCCTTTGCCATGGCGATCCTCGAACTAGTTTCCTTGCTGTGGTAGGCATCCTTTGTCAGCAGACTTCCCAAGCACTTCAACTCAATGTTTTCCAAAAATTTATCGATATTTACTAATTAAATTGTAGGATCAAATCGTTTATGAATAGTATGAGTATCTTTGTAGCGCCATCTGAAATCGAATAAGTATTCCCTAAGGTGATTTAAACTATTTAAAAGCTTGGACTTAAAGACATAAGGTTTTACTTGAATGTGTGACTTAAGAATTCTAAGCATGGCAGGCATGGGATCGGACACAATAATGAGAATTTCTTCTCAAATGGTAGAATTTTGACTTTAAAAATTCAAAATTAGGAACGTAAAGTCAAAGTTTTATTTTTTTGCAGGTGTTTATAGTCTGTTTGAGGTAGATGATAAAAAGTGTCATCATCCGTATTTTCATTTAGTTTTAATTTTTGAAAACAGAACACGATTATACAAGAAAAAATAACGGATCTGCAGCAGGAGGTATTCTATCAAATTAATAAATAATTAAAATAATATAATCGAATTGTAGAAGTCAATTATTTAACTTGGTACAAAATACGTCATTAGATGTCATAATCATATTTTCTTGATCATTGCTTTTTATTGGCTGAACGTTAACATTTTTATGAAATAAAGTTTTGTGTAAATACCATGTTCGTTGAGGTAAAAACTTATGTGTCAAAGTTAAGGTTTTAAAAAAAAATGTAGACAGTTTTACGTATACGTAAGGTCGGCCATTTGGTCATAAGAACGGGTTATTACAGTTCAAGACTAAGAAATATTGGTATATGGCCAATGGCTTCATATGTTTACAAAATTTTATGCCAACGATGACCATAAATAGCAGTGTGTTGGAACAGTAACCATGGAAGTTATTAAAAGCACGACCCCGCATGAATCTAACTACACACAAATGAATTATGTACAGAAATGGTCATGAGACATCGCTAACAAGTTTCGGAACTAGCTTTTGTCGTTCTTTTATTTTTTTCCCCCCTTTACAACATCTTCCCGGACAATGTCAGGTTATCGTGATTTAGTATTTACCTACATGTATTTTTTTATGTCACATGAAACATGTTTTTTATTATATTTCTTATTTGTCGCTTGTTTTAATATATCTGCTGCTATCTGTCGTTCCATATCTTTCCTTTATTTTTCTCTTTTCCACACACTCTTATGACGCATGCACTGTTAATTCAGCCCCCACCACAGGTATTTTTTTTATTCAACTTTTATCGTCCATTTTAAAAGAGAACATTGTACGATGCGTTCTGTCACCTTGTTGTATAAAATTATGTTTAATTTTTGTTGTTTTAATGTATGCAGAATGTATTCGTGTATCTTGTTGTATTAAGCTTTAGCCATCCAAACAAATTAATATTAGTTTAAAGAATATGACAAAATGTTTGCTGGAGGTTTAAAAACAAAACAACAAAGCTAATAAATAACAGATGTATGGTCTGGTCTTAATTCAAATTGTTACGGGGGTGAAAGTTATCTATGTACCACGTTCAATAATCTTTGTTTTATGACTGATTATTGTTGGACTAAACCAGTAGTTCTGTTATTAATATAGGCCTCATTCCCTCCATAAAAAAAATAAAAATAATAAGCAGCCATGTTCCTTCTTTACTGCAGTTTTAACATTTCTCTTTGGACTCAAGTTGATATTTTCTCCTTGGATTTGAAGTTGATATTTTAAATTGGTGATCAAGTAGGACAGGAAACAAATGGATACTATTATTCAATAAGAATTAAATAACCAAAGCTATTACATTATGTTTTAATACGGATCAGCCGCATCTAGATATCATATTCTGAAAAATAGTAAAATGACACCTGGACACGGTAATCGAATCCGAGACCTTTGGCTCAGTACGCCAATGCTCTAATCACTGAGATATCCAGGAATATTCCCGTGTCCAGGGTCATTCTTCACTCATATTTTAAGGCAGAGTCCTGGATAGCTCAGTGGTTAGAGCGTTGGCGTACTAAGCCAAAGGTCCCGGTTCGATTCTTACGTCCAGATGTCATTTTCCAATTTTCAGAATATATTATTCAATAGTTCATTATTAAAAAAGAATAACCGTGCTTTACGTGATTAAAAGATGCCAATCTAGCAATATATGTCAAAATTTAACAAAAATATTCCTGAAGTACTCGTTCGATTACTTAGAATTATAAATTAAAATATTTCAGATAAAATACTAAACGAGAGGTTGCCATATTGAAACAAATAACCAGATTTTAAAAAATTATTCAGAGGTATTATAACATATATCGTTCGGCCTAGGCGCAAAAAAAAAAGTGACTTTCAAATTTCGTTAAAATTGGTTCAAACTTTTGAAAGTTATCGTGAAACAAAGATACGACAGATACACAAAAATATGAAATGCCAAATCGTCAAGTTAAAACAGAACCTCGTCACGTTCTGTCAACAAATTTTGTACAATCAGATCATTTATATCAACACTTAGGTAAGGATTGAATTAATAGAAACTTTGACCATAATCACGTGGTCTAATCTACAGTCTGTGGCGTCATTCTCGCATTAGACTGGATTACCTGTGACGGGGAGATCGGGGTTCAAATCTTGGAAAAGTAAACTGGGAGGAGGTTTTCCTCCTCTTATTTTTATCACTGTGAGTTTTCCAATCTCTCTCCACGCTCCTGTAATACAACCTCCCTCATCTTCATCTCTGAGGCCAAACAGTTAATAATCTTGATATAAAGACGTAAAATTTATATTAAAAATAAAAATTATTTGATCTATTTACTGTCACATTTGTACTTCAGTCCAAATTTCATAAGGGCTTTTTTTTTTAATACAAACATATTTTATTTGCGGGCAAACTTGATAATATAATTTTATAAGTATTGATTATTATCTATCAGAAGTGGCAACACCCACTCCAGGGCCCGCGTGGTCTAACGCGCAACCCTCGCAGTAGATTAGATTGTCGATGATGGAGAGATCGAGGGTTGAACCTCGGTCAGGTGTTCTAAGGGTGCGTTTTCAAAAAAATATTGTTTCACTCTCCCTCAACGCAAATGCGAATCCACTTCCTCTAAATTTAACCTTCCTAATCCCTAAAACCATTAGGTTTAGGTGGTGCTAACAAAAATAATTAACCAACAGCTGCAGATCTTATAACGTGAAAGTAGATTTAATAACTTTTCTAGCTGTCGGATAAGTTATCTCATAAAAAAAAAAAAGTTGAACTGTACACCTAAACAATTTAGCTACCTAATATTAATAACTTCAAACAAATAGTAGAACAGTTCCTCTGTGTTGAGCAAATGAAATGTTTTGAGGTAGTAAGCCTATATTGAAATATAACAAACAAACTAACAACAAACAACCAAGTTTGAATGTTAATATTGCCTTTTAAAACATAAACTTAAAAGCTCAGTCCCGAAAGAGATGGAGCACTACAATTTATATGTATCATAAAATTATCTTAGCGCTATAAGACATTTTACTAACACATTTATATCCAGTTTACACATAAAACATCAAAAATTAATATACTTACATAAAGTGCTTATTTTACTTTGCAGAGTGTGTACTTAAACGACATATATTTATTATTTTTCAAATTATAATAAAAAAAAGGGAGGGGACGACCATCCATTGCGATACAAGCAAGAAACAAATTACCGCACATTAATAATTTGTGGTGCTCTCTAGGGGGAAAAAAATAAAATAAAACGTGCGGCATAGTGCTGCGATCTAGCGGTGACAACTTAGAAACACACCTACACAGAAACATTAAACGAAACAACCTTATGTCTCGTTACGTTACGAATGATTTTGTGAGAAACAAAGAGTTGGAAGAATATGTTTAACTCAAGAGTTATTTACTAATTAATCAAAGAGAAAAAGGATAAGAAGGGTATTTTAAAAATAAAGTGAGCCCGCATTAGCGTGAAAGGAGGATTGAAAAATCGCATGCAAAAAACCAGTCTTGGCGCGCCCGGCAGGACTCGAACCTACGGCCTTACCATTAACGTAGTGAACCAAGTTCAACGTGAATTTAGCGCCTTAGATCATGTGGCTATTATAGCGAATGTAGATCCTATTTGATTTGAAATAATAATAATAATAATAATAATGATAATAATAATAATAGTAATAATAATATTTAGCACCACGTCTTACTACCCTTTCGGGTTATACGCTTAAGTACTAATTACACTAATGCATTAGGAATTAGGAAGGTTGAATTTAGATGAAATGAGCCCGCATTTGCGTGGAGGGAGAGTGGAAAACAATTTAGGAAAAACCACCCCCAGTTCACCCGACCGAGATTCGAACCTCGATCTCCCTGTACTCGGCGGTCGAGCTCAACACGACTAGCGCATTAGCCAACTACGCCACCGAGGCAGGTATGATGATAATAAAATTAGTTACTTTTGACCAGTAACGTTTTTAGAAAGTACTAAAAATAATTATATATATATATATCTCGTCGGATTTTTAAATATGTGGCTATTATTAAGAGCATACAAACACATGTTTAATTATTTCATACATTTGCCTGGAACCAAACCCGTGTCTTCAAACTCACTTTGAACTGCCAATCACTGAAATACCTTTTTTTCCCTCATATCTCAGCCATATTAAGGCGGCCGCCCTGGTCACCGAGAAAGTATCAATCGCTGTCAGGCTACACTTCTTAAAATACAGTGGTCTCTGTCGTTTTTTGCTACTACATCTTTATTCTGTCTAAGCTTATACTCCCCTTCACCCTCCATCTACAACCACACTTTGTTATGTCAATAAGGAAGATGGGAAAGAAAACTACCAAACTTATTACCTCAGGGTGAAGAGAAAGCTCGTTTCAAGTTCTCAAATAATTTAAAATGTTCTGTTTTGAGCCTATCAACATATTTCTGTATTTGAAAATGAGTCAATTTCACATTTTCGCACATTTATTTCTTAAAATTCAAACTATGGGGTTTTAAAAGAAAAAGAGACCTATTTGAATCTTTCGACTTTATTTTGAGGTGAACCATATTTTGAAATAACGCATCGTAGACTTAAATATTTTGTTGTTGTCTGTGCGACAATTTCTAGCTTACCGAGGTGGCCCCCTTAAGGTGGGGTTATAGGGAATATGAGTTAAGGTCAGTTTTTTGCAGCTCTTTAGCAAAACTATTTTTTGTCAAAATAAATAAAAGAATTCTCCAGTAAAAACACATTGTTTAGTTTTCTTCACGTGATTATATCAACAGTTGTTGAATATCTGTCATGAGCATAGCAGCATTACATGATAAACTTTTTAAACGAAGAGGGGAAAAAAAGCTTATATGATATTAATGTAAGCAGAAAATTTTTAAAAAAATTATCCACTGAAACAAAATTCTCACTATTTTTGCCAGAAGAGATTTTTTTATATAAAAACTGTAAAAAAAATACTTACTTTAATTCGCATTTCCTTTCCACCCCCATCTTAAACTAATAAAGAGTAATCATGACTAACATAAAATATTAAAAGTATTTTTTATAAGATTCTTCTTTATCTACAATAAACTGAAATTAATAATCTAACGCCTTAAATCTCGTGAGACAAATCATTCGGAAAGACAAGTGTTGGTGGGACGTAGGAGGGGGGGGGGATCTTAGAAGATAGAAATCTGCTTTTCATCTCAAGCTATTGTTACACTGGAGAGAACAAAACCGAACAGAAGGAACAGTAGTGAACACGAAATTATGTTCTATATGACCAGCTAAGAAAGCGTCATTCGGTAGGCTTCGTTCGGTCTCTGTCCGGTCCGGTGAATACCGCTCAGCGAGCAAGAGAAGCAAACATTCTCTCGCGAGTGTTTAAAAAAAAGATTGGAGGGGTTGACGGTACATCAAAGAAAAGATTTGTTCTTGTTAGTTTAGTGTGGATGGTGATTATTTTATGGTTGAAATACTTGTAGTGCAGTGCAGTCCCGATTATTATTTAATACGGAATTATTAATTTTCTTGTAGGTAATATAGTTATTGATGTTTTCACTGTATTATTATTATTATTATTATTAGCACCGCGTCTTACTACCCGTTCGGATTATACGCTCTTACGCTAATGTGCAATGGTAGGGTGATTGTGAGATGAAATGGAGGACCTACAGTTTAACGTGGAATCCGAACCACGGTAGAGGCCTGGCATTCCTCACATTCACAAGTTGTGATTAATACACGTCTTGTCAGAGGTGAAGGAAGGGTTTGGCAATCAGATAAATCTGTGTCGGGACCGAGGATTGAACCCCGGACCCTCAGCACAGAAGTCTGACACCTTACCCCTAGACCACCAGGTCACTCACGTTTTCACTGTAAGTACATGAGTTATTTATTTACAGTTTTACTGATTTACATAGTGAAATAAATTGGAATGGAAAAAAAAAATAGATGTCTGTAGAGATAGGCCTGTTTTATGGAACTGTGCTGTTCCATAATATAAAAATGAAAATAAACAAGAGGATGTTTGGACAAAGTTGGTTGATATGTTGGAGACTGAAAGCTCAGAAATGAAAAAGAAGATTCAATCACTGCTTGCTTTATTTAGAAGAGGAGGACTGAAGCTACTAATTACTTTAGGAATGGGCACAGAATAAAACAAAATGGCTTACATTCAGAAGTTTGCGCTTCTTAAAATATACAAACAAGCGGACGCAAACACAGGATGCAGGAAGTAGGCACCTGCACAAAGTAGATTACTATTTAAATCAGCCATATTCAATTCATAGTCAGTTAGACTGAAGTCCTCGCTGTAAAACAATGGATCATCTGCGAACAATTGGCTCCGTTATGGACGTTAGTTGAGCATTTAAAGTGAACATGAGTAAACATCAGCAAGCACGAACAAATGTTTGCTCTTTCCATTTATTTGGGGGGGATTAACACCCTAAAGACGCCCATTTGCGTTCGTTTGTGCTTCGACTAATGTCGGTTTTTTTCAGCGAATCGTCAGAAGATATGCCTGTACGCTCCCCTATTTTGTTTTCTTTCAGTGTGACCGGGTACTAAGTCTAGTTCACATAAAGTGGATGAGGTCAGTTATGTGGGACTTTTTGGAGTGCGTGAAGTTTTAATTTAAACTTAAGAGGACTTATGAAAAGGTATTCTTTTTAATCGAAGAATAACGTTCACGCACTTGCCTTTATGACCCGACTGACCCGGATAAATTAAATTACTGAACAGAAAGTTTGATGGCTTGGAAAATTCTATTGAAAGCACTGGAAGCTGATGTAGGAGCTTTGAAGAAACAGAAAGAAAATTTTTGCCGATCTCTCATCCTCATGTTAACATTCAACATTGCAGACAAAGCAACGTCAACTCAACTTCTTCGTCGTATTCCCTATTCCTTTCTGGCATCTTTCCAAACTCTATTAAGGTGGCCGCCTCGGTCAGCGAGAAATGAGTGTTCCGGCGACACACCTTAAAAATACAATGGTTTTATGTAGTTTTTATGAAATATTTCTCTTTCTTTCTAAATTATACTCCCTTTCACCAACAGCCATCTTTTGCCATGTCAATAAGAAAGAGTGAAAAGAAAACTACCAAACTTCTTTTCTCAAAAGTAAAGAAGAAAGCTCGCTACTAGTTCTCAAATATCTTTAAAAAAAATCTGTTGTGAATCAAAACTTACCGTATTTGTTGGATGGAAGGCTAAATCTAGAGCCACTTTTTCCCAAACTTAGTATTCGCTTAAAATGAGCCAATGGAACATTTTCCCACATTTTTTTTTCCATTAATAAAATTTAACTATACGGTTGTTAAATAAAAATAGCCCTGTTGGAATCTTTCGGCTTTATTTTGGCGTAAACCATATTTTGAAATAAAGCATCGTAGAATTAAATATTGCGTTAAGTGTTGAAAGTCTGCGCGGCAATTTTCGTTTAAGAGGCGGCCCCTTAACTACACTACCATAAAATGTGTACCAAATCACATCCGTTCATATCCTGCGAACTCACGGATCAATAACGAACTGGCGTCCGATCCTGAGCTGTTCTCACTAATGTAACTGCTCCTGTTCAGTGTCGATCGTGAACATTTATGTGAATGTTACAGAACACATGTGAACGTTCAATTCGGTTATGTTTCTTCAATTAACCTAGCTTAGTGTTAGGACAAGCGCACACAAGAGAAAACAATCATTGACAACACTAATGTCACGATCAAGTGGAGCTACAACTCATTGGATGTGGGGATGGGGGCGGAGCCAAGAAACAAGATCTTAAATCCAACCACCAAGTTTAAAAAAACCCACTGTGTTTGGATCTATTTATTTGAAACCCGCCTCGGTGACGTAGTTGGCTAACGCGCCAGTCGTGTTGAACTCGACCGCCGAGGACGGGGAGATCAAGGTTCGAATCTCGGTCGGGTGAACTGGGGGGGGGGGTTCCTAAATGGTTTTTCCACTCTCCCTCCACGCAAATGCGGGTTCACTTCCTCTAAATTCAACCCTCCCAATTCCTAATCCATTAGCGTAATTATTACTTAAGCGCATAACCCGAATGGGTAGTAAGACGCGGTGCTAAATAAAAATAAATAAATAAATATTTATTTGAAGTATTTAACCTGCACTTTTCTGAACCGACTGATAATATCTACACTCGAGAATTTCTATGAGTGAGCGTGAAATAACCTACTAATTTCTACGGGAAAGATATTCTTACATACATTCCAGAGTTCTCACAATCAACATGGGAACAATGGCTTTACTTCTCCTCTGAAGGAAGTTGTGCAACGGATTATTATCGTTCAAGGAAAAAAAAAACCGACGACCCCGAGCTGGGATTGAACCCACGACAATCGGTGTCCCGAGGAAAGGCACTTCCCTCCAAGATCACCGAGATCGTAATAAACATAAACACACCTGATTGTACCGTAGCTGTATTTTTTTTAATTGAACTTATCAAATTACAGTAGAACCAGCGAAAATTATCAGATTAAGCCGGAGAATACGGGGAGGCAGAGTATTCTCACAAATTTTAAATTAAAGTTGAATGAGTTTTATCAAATTTTCATTCATTTACTTGATGTATAATATGTAACATGTACTGTAGTTTTACATTTACAGTATTTTTTTACAGTAGGCTACTGTAATCATTTATAGTTACATAAAAACACATTGTGTAGATTAGAACATGTAAATATTAAGCATTTACTATCACGGTTTCTTGCAATTCTCTTTACTGGTGATACTCTTTGAGACGTCCAGAAATCCCGCACTTTTTATGAAAAGGATACAGGGGAAATAAGGTGTAAAGTAACATAAGCACATACTTTCCAGGAAAACAACTTTTATATCTCCAACCTCATAAGGACCCCAGAAAACACCATTTTTAATTATTTAAATATGACAAAGACCTATTTTAACCATAACCTAAAAGTGAATATTAGAAAATAGTATCATAATTGTCTAAAATATGGCAGCGCTAACACAATTAAAGGTAGAAAGATATCATAATTGTCTAAAAGATGGCGCGCTAACTCAACTAAAGTGAAGAAAGATATAATTGTTAAAGATGGCAGCGCTAAACAATCTAAAGTGAAGAAAGATATCATAATTGTCTAAAAGATGGCAGCGCTAACACAACTAAAGTGAAGAAAGATATCATAATTGTCTAAAAGATGGCAGCGCTAAACAAACTAAAGTGAAGAAAATATCATAATTGTCTAAAAGATGGCAGCGCTAACACAATCTAAAGTGAAGAAAGATATCATAATTGTCTAAAAGATGGCTGCGCTAACAAATCTAAAGTGAAGAAAGATATCATAATTGTCTAAAAGATGGCTAGCGCTAACACAATCTAAAGTAAGATTTCAATATTTCTAAAGATATACCCATAAGTATTATTGTCTAAAAGATGGCAGCGCTAACCAATACTAAAGTGAAGAAAGATATCATAATTGTCTAAAGTATGGCAGGTTCATAATTTCTAAAAGAGCAAGCAATTTGAGTTAAAATATGAGTTTCACCATTTTCTCCTGTACTTTTCAAAGTTTTGTTATTTTAAATTATGGCTTATACTAAATTTTTGTGGTTAAAAACCTTAGATTTTAATTCTTATAATTTTAAAACAATCATGAAAGGTAAAACTATCTAATTTTCAACGGAATTTCTCGTAAGATGTTCCAATTCTGAGAACAAAGTAAATGGTTAGAAATATAGATCCATCTTTCCTCAAATAAATAGAGAACATTTTTTTTAAAATCAGGGTTCAAAGATAATTAAGCATTGTTTTAGCCTTTTGAAGTTTGGGAACTGTCATTTCCAAGAAAAAAATCAGCGTGAGAGAATATTTCCCCTCAGTTAAGTAACGGTGGAGTGGAAAGGGGAAGTAGTTAAGGTCATCATGTTTGTAGTTTCTATAACAAAAAACCTTTTTAGCTAAAATAAATAGATACAATTTTTCTCCAATATATAAATTTAGTTTAATTTTCTATAAAGACGGATCAAATTGTATATTTTTCAAATCCGAATCAAATACTTTCTTTCAAATCTTAAATACAAATTTTAATCCTCGAATCTTTTTTTTAAGTAGGACAACAATTTAATTAAAGTTGAAATATTTAAAATTTAATTTAAAAAAAGTGGTTTAAGGTTTGAGTGTCAATTTCATAATAATATGATATTTTGTTTTGTCATGTCTGTTATGTCATAATCAACCAAGAGAATACTTTTTCGTTTAGTAAATTAATTATATTAACAATTTGGTTCTTATTTTATGATATTTTTTACACTCCAATGACACACGTCTGTATAATTATTCCTTTTCCAGTTATACATAAAATTGTTTGATCAAGTAAAGGTCTTCATATTATTAAAGATACTTTTTTTTTAGATTGTTACGAATCTCGAGTCTCTCAAATAATATCATAGGACTCGGGGACCCATTTGTATTTTCTACACATTCAATTTTAATCAGTTTTTGAATGTTTGCTTGGACATCAAGGAAATAATTGAATAAGAGTTTTTATTTTTATTTCAAAAGTTTCGACTCAAATTCCAATGTAACTATGACAGATATTCAAGAACTGTTGTCAATACTATGCGTAGAAAATTATACTAATTGAATCTATTGGAGATATATTTTTTATTTTGGACCAAGAAAATACTTTTTTTAAAATTTAAAAACTGCAAAAATACCGACAATAACTCGAATCCTTTTCCATCACACCTAAACCTAAGTTCTAAAGCCAATTCAATTAAATAATTATTACTGTCTTCAAAGGGATTTTTTTATAACTACGTCTTACTACCCGTTCGGTTTATACGCTTATGTAATAATTACGCTGATTAATTTCAAGGATTAGAACATTTA
The DNA here is from genome assembly GCA_033556935.1 of Timema podura. NCBI lineage: Eukaryota > Metazoa > Arthropoda > Insecta > Phasmatodea > Timematidae > Timema > Timema podura. Next base: position 51,247,605 of record JAVRXN010000012.1, on the reverse strand, counting down.
TACTTATAGGAAGAGTACTTCATTTTCGTGGAGGGAGAGTGGAGAGTGGAAACCACTTGGTAAAAAAACTACAATCATTACACCCGACCGAGATTCGAACTTGAAGCTCCCGTCATCGGCAGTCTAGTCTACTGCGAGAGTAGCGCGTTAGACCACGTGGTCACCGAAACAGATTAAAGAGATTTTGTTGCAAATTCAACCGCTAACACCCTTGTAGAAGAGACCTATTTGTTGTTCACCCTGTGACTTGACTTGATGACTTCACCTGCCTCAAGCTGCGACGACGGGGGGGTTGATTTTTGAGGTACGAGTCGTCGTCCCCACTCCAGCCCCCTACCCCCCTAATTTTTTTCCGATAATAAGGAACAGACCCTCACCGGTAATGGAGGGATAAGCCTGCACCTGCTGATGCAGACACCGGGGTGGTTTCGGTTGGAAAAAAAAAAGTGGAAAGGCACAGTAACAAAAAGAGTTTAGGAATACACGCATTCACCCCTTTCTTCCACTCCCCGCAATGGCTCGTGACTTGACTCGAGATTCGATAAACTGATATCGATATCAGCGGATGAAAGTTTCGTGCGTGTCGTTGGTGGGGGGGGAAACAGCAGCCCTTTCCTCTTTTCTTATTCTTGAACTGTCACGATTAATATTTTAATGGGGTATTTGATAAATACATTTACATTTTGTTGTTTTTTTAATCGTGGTCGGTGGTTGTTATAAGGGGTGGTACCCCATAAATAATTGTTAAAAAAAAATTATAATTTAAATAAAAATGTATCTTGTTCTTTTTTTCAGAAGTTTTCTCTTCATTCATATATTGCTCCAGTTCTTTATGCTGTTTTCCAAAGATCGCCAAGATCTGAGAGGAACTATTGAGATAAGTAAGAATTGTTTTCATAACCAATTTATTTTGACACACACAAACTTTATTTTCGCGATCGTGCTAGATTTTAAAATCACTAATATAGCCAAATTGTTTGTTAATTATTGTTATTTATGCTTCATTTATGGGCTTTCTTCAGGGGGGAGTGTACGAAACGCGAGAAAATTCACGTTTTTTTTTCTCCAGTTTTTATGGCTAAACATATTTTTGGTTTAAATGAATAAAATATTTCTCTAGAAGAAACATACGATTTAATTGTATTCATAGGATGATATCAACAGTTTTTTTTAATCTGTCATGCGCATAATGGAAATTAAATGAGAAACTTTCTTAACTAAGGGAAAAAGTTGTCATTATATTCTAGGACACCCTTGCCTGATATTCAACAACTGTTGATATCACCGTGTGAAGAGAATTAAACCCTATGTTTATACTGGAGAAATACTTTATTTATTTTGACAAAAAAAGTTTTGATATAAAAACTGCAAAAAAAAAAAAAAAAGATTGCCCTTAACTCGCTTCCCCTACGTTCTCCACCTTAAACAGGTAAGCTTCATTTTCACATTTTATTTCTATTATTAAAGAATTAATTTGTAAATGGTCTTAAAACCTGACAAATCATATCAGTACAATATTATACTCTTTATAAATATATATTAAAAATGTATCATTCTAATAATTGTATTATTAGATTTAATGTTTTTTTTCGTAACGCGATTCTCGGTATGTTCTTAAAATTTAACGTTTTTTTTGGCTTTATTTTTGTAATTTAATTGTATAAGTAATACTACTATAAACACATATGTATAATATTTTCACCTTATTTTATAATAAAATAATAAACCACGTCAAGTGAATATGTTTACGGTCGATTTCAGCAGATACGTTCCATTCTCCAAATTTTTTAAAAAGTTTAGTGACTTGAACGCGCGAAAAGAAAACGAGCTGCCATCACACGTCAGCAAAATAAATTTCTCGGAATGTAACGCATCGCTGTTTGATTCATTTATACTGACTTGAATTTTGTAGACAGAAACGGGATTGATTAAAACTGGATTAACTAGTCCTTTGATTAAATCTAGTCCTGTATTCGAGTCAGCTCACACGGAAAAAAGATGCAATCTAATGTCAAACCGGGATCAAACTTTATTCTATTAGCTAAGCGTAATGTCTCGTCGACAGCCTTCATGATGAACGTAGTTCTTTTAAACTAGTTGTTCTACCAACAACCAATATATTAAGATTATTTTTCCTAATTTCGTTCGACCAACAACAAATATATTGACTGTAGTTAGCCTAATCTCGTTCTACCAACAACCAATATATTGACTGTAGTTAGCCTAATATCGTTCTACCAACAACCAATATATTGACTGTAGTTCTTCTAATCTCATTGTTCTACCAACAACAAATATATTGACTGTAGTTAGCCTAATCTCGTTCTACCAACAACCAATATATTGACTGTAGTTAGCCTAATCTCGTTCTACCAACAACCAATATATTGACTGTAGTTAGCCTAATCTCGTTCTACCAACAACCAATATATTGACTGTAGTTAGCCTAATCTCATTGTTCTACCAACAACCAATATATTGACTGTAGTTAGCCTAATATCGTTCTACCAACAACCAATATATTGACTGTAGTTCTTCTAATCTCATTGTTCTACCAACAACAAATATATTGACTGTAGTTAGCCTAATCTCGTTCTACCAACAACCAATATATTGACTGTAGTTAGCCTAATCTCGTTCTACCAACAACCAATATATTGACTGTAGTTCTCCTAATCTCATTGTTCTACCAACAACCAATATATTGACTGTAGTTCTCCTAATCTCGTTCTACCAACAACCAATATATTGACTGTAGTTAGCCTAATCTCGTTCTACCAACAACCAATATATTGACTGTAGTTAGCCTAATCTCATTGTTCTACCAACAACCAATATATTGACTGTAGTTCTCCTAATCTCGTTCTACCAACAACCAATATATTGACTGTAGTTAGCCTAATCTCGTTCTACCAACAACCAATATATTGACTGTAGTTAGCCTAATCTCATTGTTCTACCAACAACCAATATATTGACTGTAGCTAGCCTAATCTCATTGTTCTACCAACAACCAATATATTGACTGTAGTTAGCCTAATATCGTTCTACCAACAACCAATATATTGACTGTAGTTCTTCTAATCTCATTGTTCTACCAACAACCAATATATTGACTGTAGTTAGCCTAATCTCGTTCTACCAACAACCAATATATTGACTGTAGTTAGCCTAATCTCGTTCTACCAACAACCAATATATTGACTGTAGTTAGCCTAATCTCATTGTTCTACCAACAACCAATATATTGACTGTAGTTAGCCTAATCTCATTGTTCTACCAACAACCAATATATTGACTGTAGTTAGCCTAGTCTCGTTCTACCAACAACCAATATATTGACTGTAGTTAGCCTAATCTCGTTCTACCAACAACAAATATATTGACTGTAGTTCTCATAATCTCGTTGTTCTACCAACAACCAATATATTGAGTTTAGTTTACCCACACTCCTGTCTCAAGTATTAAGTTTATAAACCACAGCGCCACCTCTGTAATTACCTCGACAAGAAAGACCTCAAAGTATCCCCCATTTGACCGGACCACATACGAGGAGATGTAACAAAATAAGTTCACGTTGGGGTGACGTCACTCGGAGCTGACCGGACGGTTCACACAAGACACCGCCGCGCTAATTGTTAATGAAGTGTCTGCTAGTTAATTAGTGTTTACCAACGTTGAAATAATATTCCCAAGGCTAAAGTTTAATAGTTTCGTTCTCCTAGAATGTTCGCTATTATTTAACACTTACAGTTTTTCTAACCATCACATTAAAAAAAAATTGAATCTATATGTATGGTCGCTCATATGAAAGCGAAAGCGAATAGTCTCAACACGTAAAATAATTAATTAGAAATTGGAAGTAATTTACACTTCGGTGTCTAATTACAAAAAAAGGGGGGGGGGGAACTAGAGGGTCGTGACATCATCACCGCTAAAATAATTATTTTATGGCGTTGTAGGAACGTAAGGATGTTCTGAAACAAAAATGATTTATTCTTCTTAGAAATACTTACGCGTTTTTAAGGGGTAAGGTGAGAAAAAATTGGGGGGGGGGGGTAATATTTTATTTGTCCACGGTTTGAAGCACTCACGTGGGCCTACCGTGACCGAGTTGTAAGGAACTTACCCTTTACGTGGAGGTCAGCGTTTCTCTTACCGCCTGACGTATATTCTCTTATATTTTATAATAATCCCCTTGTGGTAATTCTTGTCGGCGATACAGGGTGGGCATGCGGGATAAATGTTAGGCTCATCTAGTCTGGGTTTGAGGGGAGGAGGAAAGAGTTTGGGGAGGGGAGGGTCCAATCAAAGTCGGGTACACCGAACGCTCTCTTCCCCCTCAGATTTGTTCCCACACATTCTCTTTCTCTCCAGTCAAATTCAGGTATACTTCTTCTCAATTCTAAATTCTTTGTCCTTACCTTATTAGCATAATTATAACGTATTCCAGGAGGAATAAATGTATTCCACGTGATTCCACGAAGTAAGCCCCCCACTGGATGTGTCACATTATGAGAAGAAATGTATTGTTGAGTGACGTCATAGAAGGCAAGTTATAAGGGAAAATTGGGACCAGGAAGACCAAGAATGCGACAGATAGATGGACTCATACCGGGAAAGAATATGAAGTTTCAGGATCTAAAAAACAGAAAGTTGATGATTGAACATGCTGGAAGACTTGATTTGGACAAGGTAACGGACCTGTCGAAAGACAGGACACCTAGTAATAATATACAGAACGTGTGGTAAAAAGTGGTGGACATAATTAAGATAATTCATTATAATATATATTTTTAGAATGTCCTTTTTTTTTTTTTTCAACCTCGTCGCATCATTCGCTACTGATCGCTCTAAGCTCTTGTATCACGTTCTGATCAATATATTAGCAGATTTCAAATGTATAATTTAAATTTACAAAATTTTCATATAATTTCGGCAACAATTTCGAACTCACGTACTTCTTCTCGAAACCTCCAAACCCCATAGGAAAGAAATAAGTCCCTGCTACTCTGGTTCACGAGGTGGCCGTAGGATCTTTGACGCAGTATTAGTAAAAAAAAAAAAAAAAAATGGGAGGTACTTTTGGACTAACCGAGATATGACATGGTATGGACTAAGGATGATCAGAATTCTTCCTTTCATTTACTCAAATCTAAAATAACATAATAATACCACCAAGAGGAACGAATTCCTTCAATTTTTTTTTCAGACCAAACTTCAGTTTTGGAAACCAAATCTAATCTAACCTAACCTAATCATCAGGGGATTGAACAAATACTGGTAATAGAAACGTGATTCAGAGTAAGCCAACATTATTATTACTATTACTATTATTATTATTATTATGAGTTCTGTCTTACGACAGGTCCATTCCTTTTGGCAGTGAACTTAGACTGCCAATGCGCCCTGTCCTCTGTCTCCTCCTTCAGTTCCCAGAATTTTCTTCTTTCCTTCAAGTAATCCAATATTTGAATCCTCCTCCTTCCTAAGCTCCTCTTTACCTCAACCTTTCCTTCCATGACGTAGCGCAGAAGACAGTTCCTCCTAAGTATGTTTCTGAACCAGTTTACTTTGCACAGAAGAATCACATCCAAAATAGTTCTCTTCTCTCACCCCATTCTTATTTTGTATTTTTCTTTTGTCACCCTGTCTGTCCACCTGATCTTTTCAAGTCTTCTCCAGCACCAAATTTCAAAGCTATCCAAGTATTTCTTTTCCATCTTCCTAAGCGTCCAAGTTTTCACAACTACGCCAAACCTTATGACTAAACTGGTCCAAACGACCCGTGTATTTCATTTGGAATAATCCCTGATTGAGCCAAACGTTCTCAGTGCTATGAGATATGTAAAAAGGTATATTTTGTCTACGTCTAAAAACAAAAGCAACAAGAACTTCTGAAGATGGAGTAGTGAAGACTTGAAAAAAATATTTAAAAAAAACACCTCCGTATGATCTACACATAGCTAATGTTATGCTACACACAGTAAAAACATAATTAATAGTTAGTTGAGGTCAATGGTTTGACTCCTGTACCGAGAAGGAGGGAAGGAGGGGGGTAGGGTGCGAGAATGGACTACCCGAACATGTGTGACCCACCCGAAGCCTCAATCACCTTCCCCCCTCCCCCTACCATTTATAACGCGTTAAATGCCGGGGATTAACCTTGTTCAGAGGGAATTATGGCCGCCTGTAATTAGACACATTCGGTCTCTTAGAAAGAAAGGTAAGGTGAAGGGGTAGGGGGGGGGGACCTAATAAATCCTTCGCTGCACTTGCGTTTATCTTCTTGTTTTTTTATTTAACTCTTGTACAGTCAGGATAGGGATGAAAATGAGCTCTTTTTGTTTGAATACTATTAAGAATTCACAGACTATCTTTTTTGTTAATTTTTTCCCCAGCACATATCTGGTCTATTGACATGCGTACTGGTACACTCCCCTCTATTTTCATACTACGCCTTAGGATTTAAAAAAAATGCGTTACTAAAGCACTTAGTCTTGTATTATTAGCTCAAAATTTTTCATCACAATATTAAAATATTTATAGACAGTTTAAAACCTATTTTAAGAATACACTTCATATTTATTGAAAACACGTCCTTTAGATTTATAAGAATGTGTTAATAATTCAGTGGTGCGACCAGGGAGTTAAAGGGGCATTTCCCCCTGGGAAGAATTTGACCCCACCCCTTGGATATATTTCAAATCCTTTTGGTATTATAGAATGAAGCTGAAAGATCACTTCAAATATATTCTGGTACATCCTTTTTTTTTAATTCACGCAAGTTGCAGTTATTGTATCAAAACATTTGTTTGGTCAAAATAAATTAAACTATTACTCCCGTAGAAATATAGTGTAGTTTCTTGCCATGGTGATAACAACAGTTGTTGAATATATAACATGAGCATGGTGGATTATATGAGAAACTTTTTAAATGAAGAGGATAAGCTGTATTAAATTCCAGGAACCCTTGACATATATATTAAACAACTGTTGATATCACCGTTGAAGAAAATTAAACTATATGTTTCTACTGGAGAAATATTTGATTTATTTTGACCAAAAAATATTTTATATAAAAACTGCAAAAATACTTGCGTTCTCTTATACACCCCCCCACCCCAATCAGCCCTGTGAGAGGGGTGTACAGGGGGTACATCGTACTTGGGCCCAGGGATCTTAAAGGGGCCTGGGAAAATCCTCGGATCTTAGAAAATTAATGCATATATCGAAGACTAGCATTCCCATTTCCACCAATAAATTATTTGTGTGGGTATACCATTTTTTGGTCTTAATGTTTTTACCTTTTTTTGTATACAAAAGTAAAAATTATATTTAATTTTTTGGTCTTATTTCATTTTTTTGGAAAGGATTATTTTTCTTTTGGACAGGATTAATGAAAAATGAAAGGCGGCCCGAAAAAAACTTTGTACCCCCTGATAAAACTCCTCTCAGAAGCCCTATCTACCCCTATAAAAAAAACCAAACGGCTTATTTCGATAATTACACGAATAGCCGTTCAGTTGCACGATCTCTTAGACATTACAGCGCAACCATTTAACCGCTGTTTAAACGATTAATCACGCGTTTGAGAGGCCTAACCACGAGTTATTGGCGTGCCCGCTGCCCGTATTACCACTTCGGAACCTCATATTTTAATTTCAAATAAGCAAGACTGCTCCTAATTAGTCGAGCTCAAAGTGTTTATTTTTATTTTATTTTTTATTTTTAAATTTCAAGACACCTGCCAAGAAGAATTACTATACATGTTTCTTTTATCCAACAGATGACTTCTCAAAAGATGTTCTTTTTTTTAAGAAATAAAAAAATAAAAATGGATCTATATCTCTTTGGCAAGATCAAGTTGATATCGAAACCTTTCTGGTTAGTTATACAGGAGAGGAGAGAAAATTGGGTTTAAATCCCCGACTAGTTGCTATGATTGTAGTAGGCCTAACTTTCAAAAGAGAACACAAGTTTAAAGTACCACCACACCCTTTATGGTTGATTAGTCTAAAATTCTCGTCGTATTTAAGGGATTAAAGAAGGGATTACCTTAGTTAGGGCTATCTGCTTCGGTGGCCGCATGGTCTAACGCACTACTATTGTATTAGACTAGGCTGCCGATGACGGGGAGATCGAAGTTCGAATCTCAGTCAGGTGTATTGAGGGTGGTTTTCCCAAAATCGTTTTCCTCTCTCCCTCAACGCAAATGCGGGTACACGTCCACTAAATATAACCTATCCAATCCCTTAAGCCATTAGCGTAATTAGTACATAAGCGTATAACACGAAAGGATGGTAAAACGTGCTGATAAAAATAAAAGTTTCATGTAATACTTTTTTTTTTGTTGCACCGCGTCTTACTACCCGTTCGGGTTATACGCTTATGTACTAATTACGCCAATAGTTTTAGGGATTAGGGATGTTCTGTTTATATGAAGCGTGCTCGCATTTGCGTAGAGGGAGAGTGGAAAACAGTTTTTGTTAACTACCTTCAGTACACCCGACGATAGTTGAACCTCGAGCTCCCCAGCATCGACAATCTATTCTACTGCGTGAGTAGCGCGTTAGTTCACGCGGCCACCGAAGAGAGTGGTGATATAGTTCTGTCAGTGACCGTACCGGTGCTATGACGAGAGTCGCACAAAGCCGGCAGCTGTCAGTAATAATCCAGTTCTAGATAAGAGTTTTTTAAAAGACCGTGAGTTGGTGCTTAGAGCAATCTTATGACTTGACTCCTCGTCACCAATCAGGAGGGAAGACGACCTCTCTTCGGATAGTCGTGTATGGCACTGAAAGGCTGGCCGAGCACTGCATATTCTGCTGCTTACCACCGGGCGAGTAACATTTCGTTTTGGTACGATTTAGGGGACAATGGCGATTTAACCCACTTCGGTGGCCACATGGTATAACGCGCTACTCTTGCGGTAGACTAGACTACCGACAACGGGCCGATCGAGGTTCCGATCTCGGTCGGATATACTGAGGGTGATTTTTCCAATCGGTTTCTCTCCCACGCAAATGCGGTACACTTCTTCTAAATATAACCTTCATAATCCCAAAAAAACATTAGTGTAACTAGTGCACAAGCTATAATAATATTTAGCCCCCGCGTCTCTACCCGTTCGGTTAACGCTTAAGTACTAATTACGCTAATGGATTAGGCATTGGGAGGTGAATTTAGAGGAAGTGAACCGCATTCGCGTGGAGGGAGAGTGGAAAACCATTTAGAAATCCACCCCATTCACCGACCGAGATTCGAACCTCGATCTCCCCGTCCTCAGCGGTCAAGCTTAACACGACTAGCGCCCAAGCTTATAAATCGAACGGGTAGTAAGACGCTGGTGCTAAAAAAAAGATATTTAAAACAACCCACAAGGAGTAGCGGAAGGCACTAGACCCAGAAACCAAGCGGCTTTATAACCTTACTGGGTGGAACCATCGCAGTAGGAGAACAAACGGTGAAGGAGAAAAATTAAATAAAAAAATGTTGTGCTATCTTGCATAAGGGAAAGGGTTTGGGGGGTGTTAAACGTCCTGGAACCCTGACCCTTACCACCAAGTACATTACTGATTACTAGGGAGCGGTTTCTTAGGCACCAAAAATGTTTTAAATAGGCATTCAAAATATGGGATTTAGGCACCAGATTAGGAACTTATGGAAAAATAAGCATATAATAGGCAAAGTAAAAATTGATTTTACTAACTAATATTTTAGCACCTACAGACAATTCACATTGCTAGTTTTTAGCACCACGTTTCGCTACTTTTTGTAAGTATATCTTGTACTAATTAAGCTGATATGTTAGAGGTTAGGAAGGTGAAATTTAGAGAAAGAGTACCTGCACTTGTGTGGAGGGAGAGTGAAAAACAATCAAGTAAAAAAACTCCTCAAGTACACCCGACCGAAATTTGAATCTTAACCTCCACTTCACCGACAATCCAGTCAACTTCGAGAGTGACGCCTTGACCCCTTTGATCACTGAAGTGGGTCACATGCTGTTAATAAATGGATAATTTTCTAGATTTTCTGTAGTGAAATAGGTTATATTTTCAGATATAATGATTTTTTTTTTAATTTGAAAAGCTGCGTTATACTTCACACGATGTCAAGGAACAAAATCTCAAATTTACCGTTTCCGAAGAAGATGAACTTTTCTCCTGCAACAGAAAAAGCCTCAAATAACGCGACCTGCTTGGCATGTGTTCACAAAAAGTGTTCCGCTCGCGAGGCTAGTGTTAGAAGTGTCCTCCCCTCCACCTAGTGTAAGAATTGTACCCTTGCACGAGGCTAGTGTTAGAAGTGTTCTCCGCCCCACTTAGTGTAAGAATTGTCCCCTGCGCGAGGCTAGAGCTAGAAGTGTCCTTCGCCTAATCTAGTGTAAGAATTGTCCCCTTGCACGAAGCTAGTGTCGGAAGTGTCCTCCAGCCCACCTAGTGTTGGAATTGTACCCCTGCGTGAGGCTATTATTAAAAGTGTCCTCCGCCCCATCTAGTGTAAGAATTGAACCCTGCGTGAGGCTATTATTAAAAGTGTCCTCCACCCCATCTAGTGTAAGAATTGTACCCCTGCGCGAGGCTATTATTAGAAGTGTTCTCCGCCCATCTAGTGTAAGAATTGTACCCTGCGCGAGGCTATTATTAGAAGTGTCCTCCACCCCATCTAGTGTAAGAATTGTACCCCTGAGCGAGACTATTATTAGAAGTGTCCTCCGCCCCATCTAGTGTAAGATTGGTCCCCCTGCTCGAGGTTACGAAATAAAGAGTTATGATTGGAGCGTAGCGGATCAGATTGATGACTGGCCCACTGGACCGTACCACGAGGACAGGTCCATTAGCGGGTTATCACAAGAACCAGTGACACTGACACTACCCGCGAGACAGATCACTAATTATAACTCCCTTTATAGTGACGTCTTGTTCGGCAGAGCCAGGTCACTTGCGTCCATTCCTTTTATACGATACCAGTGGATCGTTGCAGCGATGGCTGCAGATTATCGCGCTAAAATGTATCTAAAACTTTTTTTTGTTAAGTTATATAGAATGAAGACTTACTCAGCTTTATAGTCAAAGGTTTACTCGTCAAATCCTATCAAATTTCCATACATTTTGTGTTTTTTTGGTGCTTAATTTCAAGCGAAATATATATTTTACCCCTTCACACCGCGATGATAACTTTAATGCCAGAATCACGATCATCTTAACTTTAACTTATCGTAACGTTCACTTAAAGTTAACTTAACTTTAACTTAAGAAAACAGATGTGTGATCATGATTCACGTAACTTAACATAAAAACTCGAACCAAACATCTCCATTCTAGAATATGTGATTTTGAGCTGTGATTAGTATTATTTGTATTAGTGTTTATGATATTTGAATGTTTATTTTTTTCTACCAATATTATAGATACATTTATCACTAAACTTTTTTGAGAAGATTTTAATGCTTTTACAATCATGATTATGTTATTTGATTTTTATTTTAATAAAAATAATCTTTTTTTAAAGCAATACTCGTACATTATACCATTTTATATAATAAAAGCTTTATGGTTTTAACATCTTTACAATATTTGAATTGTGTATGTTCTATAACGTTCTACCAGGCCTCCACCGTGGTTCGGATTCCACGTTAAACTGTAGGTCCTCCATTTCGTCTCACAATCACCCTACCATTACACATTAGCGTAAGTGCGTATAACCCGAACGGGTAGTAAGACGCGGTGCTAATAATAATAATAATAATAAATATAATATAACGTTCTATAATGATACGATACTAGCGCTTATTTTAATTAAATGTTCGATCACTAGAACTAAGCTAAAGAGTAGACCTTGGTCATAAACCAACAAATGAATTAATAAATAGCCCTGTAGACGTCACTCGCATAAAAATTGGCTTGCTAGATCACGTGATAACCTTCAAGTAACGTTCACAAAGACCGCCCAGGACATCTATTTAAGTTAAGTGAACTACAAGTCACGTTAAGCTAACTTCATCATGATCGCCTCCATTTAAAAACACGAGATCATTTACGTTCAGTTACATTAAGTTAACTTTAAGTTAACGTTAAGTTGATTGTGATCCCGGCATAAACGACCCCTCTCCCAGTTCTCTAACTATTTGTTGCACCAAACCACTTGATTAAGGATTACGTTATTATTATTTTTAACCAAATTAAAACTATATTTATTTCTAAAAGTCAATTGAATACTTCTATGTCATTTTTTTGGGTAAAAAAAAATCTATATTGAGATTCCAAGCAACTCTTTATTGGTTCTTAATAATTACTCCCGAATTGATGCATTTTCAATTAATTTGATGAAAATTAATTAGATTTAGACCGCTTTTGCTTGGAGATATCTCGTTTATTTTCTAGCTACCGCGGCATTCTGGGAAGAAGCGCTCGCTATGCGTTCTGGTGGCACATACGTCATTAAAAATATCACGCGTGAAAAAAAACAACCAAAACTTATCTTTCTGATCGTCCATCACGACTTCTATAAAAGAAGTAGATAAACATATTTGGTTTTATTTTATTTTCACGCTTAGAATACGAACAATGAAAGCACGTTTTTAAAGTGCACAAACTTATTTTTTTTTAAAAACAATAACATCTAATCAAAGATTGTTTTTATCGTCATCTAGAGAAACAAAAAAAAATCAATAATATTTTCGTTATGTTAAAATCGCCCTATTTTTATTTATTTTTATATATATATAAAAAAGAAACGTCAAAATTCTCAGTGTCTCCTGATTTTACGCGAGCGATAAAATTGCTGAAACAAAGAACGATCCATGCGATTCCTTTATTCGGCAACAATGAGACATTTCGACAATAGGAATAAACTCTTGCCTGCCAGCGAACCGATTAGATAGTAATCTAGGAACATTAGTAAGCTATTGTGGAGAGATAAATAGATTTATCTCTTTGGGTTTTGTTTCATTGATTTGTAAGACTAGTGCTATCTGGAGCATACTGTGGTACGCTTACCCTCAGGGTCTTAGTGGTATATTTTACGGGAGGGTAGCGGGTCGGCGGGTGGGGGTGGGGGGAACGCCGCGTACCACTGAGCTGTATTAATTACAGATATTATTTTAATAGTGTCAAGTCTGATATGGTCTCTATCGTCTTACATGATGAGAAGAAATTTAGGACGTTCGAAAATAAAGTACTTATTATAATATTCGGTCCCAAAAAGGGGTGAAGATTTTATAAAGTCGAGGAGGCTGTATAGTGATGAGTTATATACCCTGCACTCATCACCAGACATTGTTAGGATAATCAATTCTCACCAGTTATGGTTAGAGATATATACAACGTGATTGGGAGAATCTATAACTGTTTTCAAGGTATTTAAAGACTGGCAAACTCAATGGAAAGAGACCATTGAGAAGACTTAGATGCAGATGGTAGGATAGCATTAGAATGGACCTTAAAAAGTTAAGATTGTTGTGATATGGACTGGATAGAACTAGCTCAAGACAAGTGCAGAGTGTAATGAGGTAAACTGGATAGAACTGGCTCATGATAGGGGTAGGGCGTAGGGATGTGGACTAGATAGAACTAGCTTATGATAGGGGTAGGGTGTAATGAGGTGTACTGGATATAACTAGCTCAAGATAGGGATAGAGTGTGATTAGTTAGACTGGATATAACTAGCCCAAAATAGGGATAGAGTGTAATGAGTTGGACTGGATAGAACTACCTCGTGATAAGGATAGGGTGTAATGATATAAATAGCTCAAGATAGGTATATAGTGTAATGAGGTGGACTGGATAGAACTACCTCGTAATAAGAATAGGGTGTAATGAGGTGGACTGGATAAAACTAGCTCATGATAGGGGTAGGGAGTAGTGATATGGACTGGATAGAACTAGCTTATGATAGGGGTAGGGTGTAATGAGGTGTACTGGATAGAACTAGCTCAAGATAGAGTTAGATGGCGTTCTTTTGTAAGTTTGGCAATGAACTTTCGAGTTTCTAATGCCATGGAGCTAGTAACTAAACCAATTAACACATCTTTTGACTAAATGGCTTTCTTTCCTTCTATCACGGTTTTGTTCAACTTACTATTATAGCTTTTTTTCTTCTCAGTGCGTTTCCCCCCTCGTTTGGGTTGCATGTATATCTATTAATTGCGCTAGTAGAATATAAAAGAGGAAGGTAGAATTCATAAAATGTGTACCCTTACCTACGTGGAGGAAGATTGGGAAGGTGAAAAAAACACTCCTCATTTCACCCGACTGGATTGCAAGCCTCGATCACCCAGTAATCGGCAGTCCAGTCTATTCTTAAAGTGACACCTTAGTCAGAGGTTCCCAGCCTTCGTGGACGCTGCCTACCTGTGACGTCACGACAGTTCAAGATAGGATTCCCAATGTTAATGAATTTACGTTTTACTCAGCGAGTTTTAAAGACATTACGTTTAAACAAGAACCATACATTCTTAAATAATTTTAAAAATAGTCTTACAGGGTCACAACATTATCATTTTTATTTTTTTATAAAAAGTATTTTTTTATAAATCCTCTACAAGCTAGGCCATTTTGGTTTGGTCACAAAATGTCCTTTAGGAGTCTTCCTTCCAGGATGTAGATTAAAAAAAGTCCGTGGTAGCATTTGTCTATCTGGAATAAGAAACAAGAAAAAGATAAAATTAAAAAGCAAGTCAATGTTTGCAAGGCTTTAGATTTTAAAGTGACTGTGTAAACTCGTCAGAGGAAGAGGGAAAGGGTCATCAGCACATAGATAAGAGCCCTCTCAGGTTGAACTTTTCATTTTCTTCGCTCTCTTTCTATTTCATACATTGGTGTCTAAGTGTGATAGTGCTTAGACTGCTTAGGAGCGTCAAGTTTAAGATGCAACCCACTTCGTGAAATAGATTAGAATCTCCAAGTAGGCAAAGTCGTTGAGTGGTGAAGTCTCGTTGTTTGTAGATTTGAACTTGGAGCGTGGGGGGTGGGGAGAGGAATCTTAAGCCCTTAAAAAAAATTCGCAAGTTTGATATTATACTCCGCACTACTAACAGGCCGAGGACGTAGCCCAGGGGCAAATCCCGGCTGTCTACAGCTCTTCGTTAGGTTAATAGTCTCGAGGTTCTAAATGTCCACCAGTAAAATGAGTGGGTTTATTGAGAGGCGTTCATTAGCTCAATTAGGGAACAACTCTTCCTAGTGATTGTGAGTTACTGCACCCCTGGTACTCACACACCCTGAGGTGGTATAAAGGGGGGTTACTCAGGTAGGTATATGGGAGGGTTGTCATCGAACCTACAAGAGCTACTCATTCTGCTGTGAGAGGCATTGAACGTACAGTCTGATTCCCATAAGAAGAACCTTATATGAAGCTAAAGAATAAAGCTACAATATCTACTTTCACGTATTAATACGTTAAGTCATGTGACCCGCAAGCTGTAGCTTTTGATATATATTATCAATGTTATTAAAATAACAATAATAATATATTAAAATATCATCAATGTTGGCCGCAGACAAACATGTTTGTATTTTCTAAAGGGATCTTCCTGGGTCATTCCGTGTTAAGTGATCAAATATTTTAACACTTTTGAACGTTACCTAAATTTTTAGATTTTACTCTGCAGTGGTTTTTAGTTACGGCCCTCTAAATTTAAAAAACAAAACGCAATTTTCCGTTGATATTCAATTACAAATTAAAGCTAAACAGGAGCTAAGGGGCTGAGCGGAAAAAAGCAATTTTGTAGCTTACTTTATAAGCTTTCATATGATACTTAGTATCAATTATTTTTGGACAGTTTTTAATTTCAAGGTCATGTCATGACATTTTTTTACCTTGAATTTCTCAAAGACCTGTTGTTCTCTGCCTCCTCATTCAGCTCCCAGAATTTTCTTCTTTCCTTCAAGTCATTCAATATTTGAAGCCTCCTCTTTCCCTCAACCTTTCCTTCTATGACGTCATGCAAAAGACAGTTCCTCCTAAGGATGTATCCGATCCAGTTTGCTTTGCACCAAATAATCACATCCCAAATGATTCGCTTCTCACCCACTCTTCTTAGGACTTGATCATTTGTCAACCTGTCTGTCTACCTGATCTCAATTCTTTTACAGCACCACATTTCAAAGCTCTCCAAGTATCTCTTTTCCATCTTCCTGAGAGTCAAAGTTTCTGCTCCATGCAATACTATGCTCAAAATGTGACATTTCAACAGTTTCTTCCTCAGTTCCAAACTCAACTTGCTACTCAGCAGTAACCTTCTCTTGTTGAAAGCTTCCTTGGCCATGGCGAACCTCGACCTAATTTCCTTAGTGCAGTAGGCATCCTTTGTTGGTAGATTTACCAGATACTTGAACTGCTCTACGTTTTCAAACTCCCTATTAACAGTACATAAATATATAAGCTTGGGAGAATGTAATAATCTTTGGGTTTCTGATATAGCCCCATCAAGTATTTTAATATTAAATTGAAAAATAATGCCTGGTCATGGGAATAGAGCCCCGGACCCGTAGTTTAGAGCACCAATACTCTGACATTAATACATCCAGGATTTTAGTCCATGAAAGCTTATGTTGGGACAAGTGGTTGAAACCCTAAAGGAACAAATAAACCTTGTTGTGTTCAAATCACGTGTCAGCCCACCAATCTTTGTGTATTTCCGATAAAGTTTCTCCTGTACTTGCGCGTTAAAGTCTCCACAAATAAATATATTCTTTATCAACGTGTGTCATTAACCGTACGGGCTATACACATATTAACTCATATCTTATGTGAGAGGAAGGTATGGATTTAGATTAAATGTACCCACATTCGCGCTTAGATAGAGTGAAAAACCATCTGGGGAAACCACCCTTAACACACCTGACCGAGTTTCAAACCCCGATCCCTTCTTCTAAGGCAATCCAATCCATTAGCGGAGTGACGCCTTTTAGACCATGTGACCATGACATGGGTTGTTGGTGTTATTGAAGTATTGAGGAAGAAACGGGTACACGTTAGTCGGCCTTTAGGCCAAATGAATTTAGGCCAACTAACTTTAGGCCAATTTACTTTAGCCAACTGACTTAGGCCAAGTTACTTCGAAGCCAAGTTCTTTAGCGCCAAAATACTTTAGACTGAATTATTTTAGGCCACGTTTCTTTAGCCAACTGACTTTAGGTCACGACCTCAGCCAAATTCATTTAGCAACTGACCTTAGGCCTAGTTACTTTAAGGCCAAAAGACTTTAGACCAAATGACTTTAGGTAACTCACTTTTAACCATTTACCTTAGGCTAAATCACGTTAGACCAAATTACTTTAGGCCAACTGACTTTAATTAGCTATGTTTATATACCAGCATCGGTGGGCACGACGACTGAATGGATGATTCAGCTAGTCTAGGTTGCCGATAGTGAGGTCAGGGTTCGAATATCGGCTAGTCATATTGAGTTTTTTTCTCTAAATGATTTTGAAAATTGTGGGTACACTTCCTACGATATTCCTACCTTATTAGTGTAATTACAACGCGTATAGCTCGGATTGGTAGTAAGACGTATGGAAATAAAAAAAAAATATCGCTCGAATGACTTTAAGTGAATCGTGAAATTAAGCATGGTGAAAAAAATAAATCAAAGAGGCTAGTAATAAAAAAAAACACAGGTAGTTCAGGATGTTTTAAGATCACACCAAGCCATGTGTAGAGTCATAAAAATCAGTCCTGCTTCCATTTTAACAAGCGTCGGACCTTGACGAACCAAATATATATAAATTTTTTTTGTCCAGTGATTATTTCGTGTTTTTTATTTTGTTGTGAAATTTAACAGCCGATAAATTACAGTATAGCAAGTTCAAGGGCAGTCATGCATACGCTACCGCGCATGAGCAGTTGTTTGACGGGAATCGTATCATGGTGAGGAGGTACGTACAGGTCGTGGAAAGTCTTGCTGTTTCTTGTACCTTGTCCTGACATCTTCTTCATAGGTGGTATCGCCGGGGTTGATGCAGATACGCCCTAATTATTCCTCTGGGGTCCCACAATTTTTTTTTACTTCCCTCTTTAATTATTCTTCTCAACGGTTTAACGTTCCTTCGGAATTCTCACGCTGAAAGATTTAAATACGCATTCGAATCTGTGGAAGGGGGGGGTGGAAGGGGGAGGAAAAAAACGGGTATTACTTTTTTCAAGGTAGAAAACATAAACCAATCTATGAAATTCAGATCAGCATTGATTCTTGGAAATTTTTTTTGATGCAATAAAAGTAGTTTTGAGAATTTGACCAAGCCAATCTTTTTTTTGTTACAAATGGACATATCTTAGAGCTATAAAAAAACTATTAGATCGACTATCACATATTTATACGTCAACTCATATGCTCTGAAGCTGCAACTTTTGATAGACATAATCAATACCTGTGAAATATGTCTAAAGATGGTCGAGTCTTAAATTTCTCAAAGACTATTCTTAAATTTTCTTTCGAATCTCGAATCCAAATTCTAATTCCTAAATATTTTTAAAAAATATACAATTTTAGTCAATGTGAAAATGTTTTAAATTGAATTTAAAAAAATAAATGTCTAAGTATTTATACCACTTTCAAATGGCATTTTGTTTTTCATGTATATTAGGTCATAAAAAAACAAAGGAGACACCTTTAGAGAAACTAATTATATTGATACAATTTCGTCCTTTTTCATGTGATTTCATAATTGGACCATCTAAACAAGTTTCCTTTCACCAATTGATTCTAGATACTATTTTGAAATTTATATGAATCTCAGATCTCTCAAGCACCATAAAATTCGAGATATTCCAGCATCCTATCTTTATAAATAACACTAATAATCTAGTGATATGCTATAATGGTTGGGTTTCGAATCCCGGTCAGGTCTAGTGAGGGCGGTGTTTTCCTAAATGGTTTTTCACTTTCCTTCCAAGCAAATGCTGGTAAGTTACCTCTAAAATGTTCCCTCACTCATCCCACTCCATTATAGTAATTATCATATATGTGTATTACCTAAACAGGTGTGATAAAAAAATGTTATATATATATTTTTATAACCACGTCTTACTACTCATTCAGATAGTACGCCTATGTACTAATTACACTAATGTATTAGAGATTAATAAGGCTATTTTTTAAAAAGAAGTTTACCTGCATTTGCGTGTATTGAGAGTGGAAATCCATTTTGAAAAAACCACCTTCAAAACATCTGACCGAGATTCAAACCTCGGTCTCCCCGTCATCGGCACTCTAGTCCGCTGCGAGAGTAGCGCGTTAGACCATGCTGCCACCGAAGCGGGTAATAATAATAATAATAATAATAATAGTATTTATTTATTTGAATCACCTGTGGTTATAACCAAAATCAGCACGCTTCAAATAACTAAGTGGTTAAAAAGGTCTAATGAACAACAAACAAACAAGAAGAAGATAATAATATGGTTAAAAAAAAGGTTTCGTGTATTTGGTTATAACCAAAGGTGATCCAAATAAAGAACAATGTCCGATAACACCCACCTCGGTGGCGTAGTTGGCTAACGCGCCAGTCGTGTTGAGCTCGACCACCGAGGATGGGGAGATCGAAGTTCGAATCTCGGTCGGGTGAACTGGGAAGGTTTTTTCCTAAATGGTTTTCCACTCTCCCTCCACGCAAATGAGGGTTCACTTCCTCTAAGTTCAACCTCCCCATTCCTAATCCATTAGCGTAATTAGTACTTAAGCGTATAACTCGAACGGGTAGTAAGACAAGGTGCTAAAAAATATTATTATTATTAATATCCGATGCCAGATTATTGGACGTTTATTAATTGGTAATATCTGAGAGCCTTTGTTAAACATTTAAAATTTCCAGGTTCGTGTAGTGTTACAATTACAGCTGATCTATAAAGAACAATGTCTGATACAACTGTTTCGTTTGATGTACAAGCAAGCATTATCATATTCGACTGACCCAAAGTAAGTTAGTAAAGTGAGTGGATAAAAGTGAATGAGAGTTGAACTGTGGTCCCACCCGCGTGGAAGCCAGAGAGCAAGGCCACGTGACCTGCCCTCTAGCGCTCCACGCGGTGGGCCCAGAGTTCAAAAGCGCGCGGTGACGGTAAAGTGACGTCATACTCTACATAATATATCAACATTTTCAATAATATTTCACAATAACATTTTTTAATCGGCAAGATGTTCACGCTAATTAAGAGTATTCCAAAAATTGGTACTTTCTTGCGGTGGTTTAATGACAGTAATTTATTTGACAGGCATTTTCAAATGTGTGTGCTCAAAATGAATTAATACTGGAGTAGTTATTTAGTCATTACATTTCTTAGTAAAATAAAAACCCTCTATCTAACATGATGTGTTAATGACTTCTTTGAATCAAAGTTAACGTGTACGTTTTTCACAACTCTATTTTTTATTTTATTTTTACTTTAAGTAATTTGATGGTTAACCAAACGTAATTAGGAAAATTAAACAACTTTAAACACACTCATCCCGTGCATAATCCATTTTACTTACTCCTGCCCCCCCCCACCCAATTTGGATAGTTTTTTTTCGTGCATTTTTTAGTTCAAATAACTTTAATGATTTGCTACATAAATTGGCATGACCTTCGTCACAGCTGTATTTTTTAATGTTAATGCTATGTGTTTTATTTAATAGCACAAGTAAAATAATTATATAGACAGTGCTCCCCAAAACTTTTTAAAACCGTTACCTAATGTTTAGAACGACAAACTTTCGCGACCGACCTAGCTTTTTTTTTTTTTTGAGGAGGGAAGATTGGGAAGGGGGAAAGCTAAGGAATATATTTTCAGTACTGTTTTTTTTTAAAAATATACATTCATATTCTTATTTTATGTACCTTATTATTTGCTTTTTTTAATTTTCTAATTTTTTTCACTTTTTTGTTTTTTCTATAAATTTTTATTTTTGAAAAATAACAAAATTTTTAAATTTCCCAAAAATGTTTGCTACCCACTGTTAGAAAATAACATTTTTTATCACCTTGTCTTACTACCTGCTCGAGTTATAAGCTTATGTACTAATTACACTAATGGCTTTAGAGATTAGGAAGACTATATTTATAGGAAATGTAGCCCCATTTGTATGGAGAGGGAGTGGAAAACTATTTGAAATATCCCTCAGTACACCCGACTGAGATTCAAACCTCAATCTACCCATCATCAATAGTCTAGTATACTGCGAGAGTAGCGTGTTAGACCATGTGGCCAACGAAGTGGGTTGGAAATAACTGAAAGAGGGTTTTTAAATATTTAAGGGCATCGTGTATTTAAAGTGAAAATAATATCATTACTCTGTAATATTTCTTATAAGATTTACAATCCTTAATCTTTTTAAAAAAAAGTACTAAAGCAATCCTCATTTATCATAACATTTTGTTGTTTTGATTCTGTTAAAAATTTACAATTTGTTAAAAGAAAACTATATATAATATATATATATATATATATATATATATATATATTTTCTTAACATCTACCTTAAACTTAGGACGGTGACATTTTACATTAAACTTCTTTGTAGATAAAATAATTCCAAGTTTTTTATGTTAAAATTGAAAATGTAATGTGTTTAATCCTATCACGTGAGTTATATTTTAAAATTATCAATCCCACACGGCACTGCCCGTGACCCACTGTGCTATAAGAACTATATAAACTCCCCCTCCCCTACATGGTGCCCGATTTCATTTTGAAACGTTATCTCTGAAACGTAATTCTAAACCAGAGTAAAAACATTTTCTTCAAAAATTTGTTTAAAATAAACTAATTAAAAAGATAATTAAAAATTTAAAAATCCAGCTTCGAGGTGGATTCGGACCCTCTTCCGTCCACCTTTGTTAAAAATTTCAGTTCTCTGAGTGTCGTAAATTTGGCTGGGCATCACACACAAACAAACACTTCCTTTTATTATCATAGATAACGTATTAATCACAACTGGTGAATGTGTGGAATGCCAGGCCTCCACCGTGGTTCGGATTCCACGTTAAACTGTAGGTCCTCCATTTCATCTCACAATCACCCTACCATTACACATTAGTGTAAGTGCGTATAAACCGAACGGCTAGTAAGACGCGGTGCTAATAATAATAATATAGATAACAAACACCTTAAGTAACGCGGAATTTCTGAAAGTCTACAAAGCTACTCTGTTCTCAGACAAGAGGTGGCCTTAACTTGAACTTATCTAACTAGCCGACTTTATTAGAGTAACGACTTACGAACTAACTTAATATGAATTCTTTAAATTGAAAAATTACACCTTGACACTGGAATCAAACCAGGGACTTTTGGATTAGTACACCAATGCTCTTACAACAAAACTATCTAGAAATATTCCTTGCTCAGGGTAATTTTTAAGGCAGAGTCTGTGATGGATATGTGGATATCGTCAGCTACACATGATATTTAGATGTGGCTATATCCATACTTAGAAGCTATAATAGTTTTAATATTCCATAGTGATAAGTGCATTCTTACAGTTGTCATTGTACTATTGAAGAATAAGCTATCCTGAGTCGATGGTGGTTGCGTTTACCTGATAGCTCGCGATGTCAATTTAGTGATCATATGCAGCTGATTGATTGATTGATTGATTGATTTATTTTATTAGCTTAGATAGAATGAAATATTTTAAACAGTTATGCAATGAAACCATTTCTAAATAAGTATAGTTTTTACATTTATTTATATAGGATATACCTTAACATGTGGGATCCACCTCAGTGTTGGACAGGAGAATAAAAAATAATGAAAATAGTTAATATAGACATGTGTCCCATTTGACCTTGTTTCCTGGTTATAGACATGTCTGTACTCCAGTAATGTGGAGTTGCTTAATATTATAGGAAGTGGTCAAAATGGCTGTCTTCAGCCTGGATGCAGGTCTGCAGTCATTGTCTCGTAGAATGCCGCACTCTTTCGTAAAAACATTGAATTGCAAGGTTTGCGTTCAGGTCGAAGGTGGCCATTTTGATCCCTTCTTATAATGTTAAGAATCTCCACATAATTGGAGTACAAATATGATTATAAACCCGCCCAGGTGACCGCGTGTTCTAACGCGCTACTATCGAGGTAGACTAAGCTGAAAATGACTGGAAGATCGGGGTTCGAATATAGGTCGGGTGTACTAAGGGTCGTTTTTCTTAAATGTTTTTCCCCACTCTCCCTTCCATGTAAATGTGGGTACAATTACTCTAAATATAGCCATCCTAATCCCTAAAACCACTAGCGTAATTACTACATGAGAACGGGTAGTAAGACGCGATTCTAAAAATATGACTTAACGCGCTATAGTGGATGCTTAGTGGACCGATAGTGTGTGTGATCCCGAGCAAACTATTGCTATAATCTTTAACTCATTTCTAATAATGTTCATGTTTATTTGGTAAGGAGTGATAATATAATTTATAGTAAGGTTATATCTTCTTGTTTATTAATTTTATTCCCTTCGCCTTATTTTATATAAGTTTTAGTTTTTCTTCTATGACGACGACACGTATCTGTGATTTTTCACCATCTTCAAAGTCTTACTTGTATTAAAGATGATTGGTTTTATTTTTATACTTTTTTGAAAGTTTGTGAAATTTTACGGTTTTATATCTTTATAACTTTAATACAAATAAGACTTTGAAGTTGGTGAAAAATCACCGAAAAATGTCGTCGTCATAGAAGAAAAACTAAAACGTATATAAAATAAGGATAAGGGAATAAAATTAACAAACAAGAAGATATAACCTTACCTTCAATTTTTAACCTATGGGGTGACCTGGTGGTCTAGGGGTAAGGTGTCAGACTTCTGTGCTGAGGGTCCGGGGTTCAATCCTCGGTCCCGACACAGATTTATCTGAATGCCAAACCCTTCCTTCACCTCTGACAAGACGTGTATTAATCACAACTTGTGAATGTGAGGAATGCCAGGCCTCCACCGTGGTTCGGATTCCACGTTAAACTGTAGGTCCTCCATTTCATCTCACAATCACCCTACCATTACACATTAACGTAAGTGCGTATAACCCGAACGGGTAGTAAGACGCGGTGCTAATAATAATAATAATAATAATTTTAACCTTTGTGGACGCAAACAAACCCACGCTAGTGTCCACAAAGCATCCACTTAGTCAAGTTCTTGCATACGGCCCCATATCTCTGAAACAAGGTCAAATTGGGACACATTTTCTTATAATATGAACCTTTTTAAATTGTTTTTGTGTCTCTGTCTACCAATGAAGTGTTTTCCACATATCAATATGTACCATTTTAAATAAATAATCATCATTAAACATTTAAAAATGAAAATTCGAACTTTTGTCCAGATTGGAGAGTACTTCATATATATTCGATTCTGTTTCACTTTGAATTGAAACCAGCGGCCTTCAAATCCCTCTCCCTCCTTTATTTCTTTCATACTGGTTTGAAATTTTGTGATTTTTATTTAATTTGTAAACAGTAGTTTGTAGGTTTCAACAAAAAGAGTAGGTGGGCCGCATGCTCTTAGTTTTACCGGGTCTGAAATCATACCCCGATACAATCAGATCGATAATTAACACCTTCTATACCAACCTAATAGTTTAGCAAATTATAGTTTTATAGGAGGAGAGGGGGTCAATTCCCCCCCTCTTGACTAATCGCAATCATCCTAGGTGGGAGGCAACGTGGTAGCAAACAATAGTAAAAAAAAAAGTAATGATTACCACCGTAACGTAACGAATGTAATCGTTATTAATATTTAAATATATGGACATGACAAGGTAATGCGCATGCGTAAAAAAAAAAAAAGAGAATGTGTAGTCTTGTTCTAGATAAAATGTGTCACATTATTTGCAGGATAATCCTCATGATATGTGGTCTACTATTTTTCGGTAGAGACAAATAGTAGGAAGATTGTAAGTAAAACAGTTCCTGATGGCTACAAAAATTACAAAAACTACCACCAGATTCAGTGACCGAATGTTTTTAAGGCTTGATTCACACGTTCGCTGGAAATATCTGCCTCCGTGGCGCAGCAATTCACACGCTGTATGTTGACCCATGATGCATTGCAACGCTAAGTTAAAACAGCTAATCTTCTTAATATATATAATTCTTCTGTACGTGTGTATGTCACTGAACTCCTCCTAAACGGCTGAATCGATTTTGATAAAAAATTTTGTGTGTGTTTGAGTGGGTCCGTGGATGGTTTAGATTCACAATTGGACCCGATAGGTGGCGCTGCAATCGGGTTCTACGATTTATTTTTTATTTTTTAGGGAATTTTTTTTTAGATTTTTTACATATCAGAACATGTAACCTCAAAAAAAATTTCTATACAGCTGATATTTGTGGAATTGTGGGCGAAATGCCAAAAATAAAAAGATGTTTTATTTTGTATGTTGTCTTGACAAACACTGAGTTTGTAATTGTGATGATCACATAGTATTTGTTTTATTATCGAAATCAATTATGCCACCCAAACTAAAAGCCAACGTTCGGGCAGGACAACGTCTGTTGGGTCCGCTAGTTACCTATATATTGTATTTTCTAGTGGATAAACATATTATATTCTAGATCATTCTCAAGATGGGATGTTTTCAAATTATAACGTTTTGTCATGGCACAATCCAATACATCTATACACACGCTTTACATTAACAGGTTATTTCAAATCTCCTCACAACAGCCAACGAGGCTGTCTGCTTTTTTTCTGGCTGTAGAGCGCATGCGTCGTTAAATGCGCATGAGCATTGATTTGAGATTTGATTGGTTCTCTTGTGCCGAAGATCTCAGGCAGAGCTGACGCAGTAAAAGTGAGTTGAAAGACTGTAGTAACGATAATAACATGGAGGGAGCGAGGTCTACTGTTCACAGAACTACTAGTAAGACTGTAGTAACGATAATAACATGGAGGG